>BSBM01000007.1:8957500-14070000 GCA_027924585.1 Larix kaempferi
AGAGGGTGTACAGTGGCAATAGAACCAAACTGCAGATTCACCCAACTGAACATGTCATGAACGGGGTATCCTAGTTGCCACTCTTTAGGATTGTCTACCCGATATCCCTCCTGGTAGGGGGATATCTAGCCATTGATTCAACACTCTATATTGTCTGACTTGGATTTCATCACCTTGCAGAGGATATCATTTGTTGACTCACAATACTTCTAGTTAGGTGTTTGCATGATACATTACCCACCTTTGGTCTAGTAACACCCCTTTTTTCTAGGAACTATTTGACTTTTGGTATTCTGACCAATTTTGTTGCATCCCTCCACTTATTTTAGCACAGCTACTATAATAAGTGCTTTTTGAGGTTGGTTGTTGGCCTGAGAACCTTTATTTTTTCACTCCCCTCTTGCACTCATTGTTGCATTAGGGTTTCAAGTTTTTTACATCACCACCTTACACTGAAATTTTTAAATATTTCTCACCATTGAGAATTTAAGACAATCTCGTCGTCTTCAGGGTCAACCCCCTCAGTTCGGTACACTTGGCTCTACATGTCATAGACATAGAGCCTTATCCCTTGACTCGACACGTCATCGGCCAAACACACAGTCATCCGATTCTGACACGCCTCACTTCACATCTGATTCTGAGGCTAAATCCAAAAACCCTACTGAAATATCACCAACCAACCCCATGGCTAAATCACCATACGATCCCCTTTTCACCAGTACTATTGGAGATACATCGACAAACCCTACTACTACTGTGCCACCCATGGTAACAACAACCCCATTAGGCATGCCTAATATAGGGGCCATTCCCCCTTTAGGTATGCCCAACACAGGGCCACCACATGTTATGGGTATGCCCAACATAGGGGTCACACCCCCTCTCATTACCACAACCCAGATCCCAGGAATTCCTGGCACTATTCCTAACCCCTCTACAACCCATGTTGCACTTGGGAGCACTGGCCTTTCCCACACCACATCGGTTGGAGCACACATACCTTCCATACCTAGCATACCCTTAGGGGCCACTGGACCATTGCATAATGCTACCATTAACAGTTATGTCCCAGCCACTACATCACACCCCTCGGCCAGTCTACCATTTCTGGAAAGTTTGAATTTGCCAGACTTGGCAAGACTAACTAATGATCCTATTAGACATGACCCCACTTGGCCCCTAATGTCCACAAATCTTCCCTCGAACATCCCGAAGTTTGAAGGAAAACCTGGGGAAGATCCCCAAAACCACATAATGTCATTTCACCTATGGTGTTCATCTAACTCCATAATGGATGACTCCATTAGACTAAGACTGTTGCAACGAACGTTCACTGGCTCTGCAGCCAAGTGGTACATTGAACAACCACATGGGACCCACGATACATTTATGTCTCTCGCCTCCACTTTCCTTCATTTTTTTTAGCTACCTGTACGCTATGATGCAGGAGTTGAAATACTATTGTCTTGTAGACAAAACACAGCTGTTGGCTGCTTTTTGGACAGACCCAGGTTTTCAGGAAGCGCAGCACAAACACCCATTGGCGCATTGGCCCTTTCGACAATGAGCTGCGCAGCAGCCCGAGGTCTCACCCGAAGTGGCTATGGGGGGCTAAGGAATCAGGTTTCCTTAACTAGGGCGGTGTGGAATCCACAGTCTTCTCTGTTCCCTCCTTTCGTGATAAATTCTGAACAGAGCGTCTGACTCTTCCCCAGGTCATACAGCACAATAGCGCTGGAGCTTACACGCCTTAGCCTAGTTGCGCGGCACCCCCGCGTCTGCGCACAAGGCGTTTACCTGCTACGTCCGATACACTATGTATCGTCTCTGCGTCCGCACCACCGCGCAGTAACACATTCCTTAGGCGTTGCGGCGATAGTGCTCTTACTGACTCCTTCGATAGTGCACGAATATAACTTCTAAGGGAACTTCCAGGACTTGCTTTATATACTCATTCATAAAGACAACGAAACATTCATGTAAACACAGATAGTAAAACATAAACATGCATTCACACAACATAGCATCATAACGACAAGAATTATGTGGTTCACCTCCACGGAAAAATCACGTCCACGGGAACTTGTATCTTATATTATCTCAAAGTGGAAATTACACAGTCCTGCTGCGCACACAGCTGCAGCCTTAGATCTTTCTGGGAAACTCCACGCACACAGCTGGGAGCCCTTCTCTCAGATCTACTCTCTTCTTCTACAGAGATTACAATGACTCAGACATCAACCTTGACTGTCTGCAACTCAATGACTAGCTCTACAACTATCCAACTCTTCTAACTCATCTAACATCCAACCTCTAATCTCTCTAACGTCTAACCTTCTTACGTCTAACCTTCTTACATCTAATTTCTCTAACCCTTTTCCCTCTACAATTACTCATATATACAGGTCGCCCTGAGGGTCGCACCTTTACAAAAATGTGGGCCTTTCCTAACAGTAATCCCCAAAAACCCTAACCACGGACATGGCTAGGTGTACTGTAGGCGCCACTTGCAGTCATGTCGTCGTTTCCTACAAGTTCCGTGACTTCCAGCGCAGATTGCGGGTATGGGCACCGCTTCATCGTTCTCTGCTCCTTGTCCTTCGCCTTCAATGCTTTGGTCCGTTGCTCTTCCTTGGTCAGAGAAACCATAACTTCTGTACTTAGCCTTAATGAGGGTAGCTGAGCCCTCTATTCCGTTGCTTCATTTATTGTGGTAGCCGAGCTTTCTACTCGGCCACAATCACTGTCCTTTGACATGTGCGCGTGAGCTCCACAATTTCCAGCCCGTAATCTGTGCTGAGCTCGTCCATCTGGCGCTGTACTGTGCACTATTCACTTCTGCCCAAAATTGGTGCTTTCACTCAAAACTAGCACTTCTCTTCAACACTTGTGCTTTTTCCTCAAAATTCGCAGCTTTACTATAGTTGCGGCCTGTGCTCCAACAACAGCTACCCACATCACCGACCATATCCATGAGTGGCACAAGCGCCATAGCCTCTGCAAGATAAAACTGGACGACCGTATATTTTTGGATTGGTTTCTCAAATCACTCCTACCCCTCATAGCCAGGTATGTAGCTTCTGAACGACCCCAGTCGGAAGAAGAAGCCGTTCTAAAAGCCCAGCAGTTTGATCTGATCTACGCCAAGTGTGGCTACCTGTATACCATTTTACTTGATGCTCCCCATGGTGATTCCTTCCGGACTGACACGTCGGGGGCATCCCACACCGCCAATGGCATCATTGGACAAGTTGCATCCCACAACCAACCATTTTCCATTATGCGCAATAATAACGGCCCCGCTCTTTCGCGGGCCACATCTCACTCTGGAGCTACAACTTCGTATGCTCCCATTGCCCACCCCCACCACACTCACAGTGTTATGGTCATGCACCTTCATCCTATCCACCTTTGGTTGCACCCCCTACGTATTACCATCAGCAGGCCACACATGGTCCTGTTCACTCACAAGCCCCAACGGCTTATTTCCCACCACAGGTAGTCCTTGTTGCACCACAACCTCCAATCGCTCAGACTTATCCTCCAAACAACAAAAACGCTACCCCCGCCAACCAAAACCCTGATCAACCACCGAAACAGGGTAAGAACCCCAATTTACGAACAAACCACCCATGTTCCATATGCGGGGTATACAACCATTATACACACACTTGCCCCCATTTGGGGAGAGCACGCCAACTGTGGTCTGATGACGCCCAACGCCAAGGGCACGTGGCACAACCAACACCACCACCTCCTCAACCACAACCCATGGTGTTGCAGAATCCTTTTCCCACACAAGAAGTGGCGAACACTCGTCCATTGGATCCTCCTCAAGGAACCAGAACACCACAACAGCAAATCACATATGCTGCACACACAAACCAACCGATGGATTCATGTAGTCATCATCTCCTTATGATTTCATTGTCCAACATGAATCTCCAAACGTGTCGAAACCAATACGCCCCCATTGCACCTAAAAATATTCTCCCTATGATTGAACAACTAGTTCAAAATGCACCTACATCGTTAGTCTCCACAGTTAGACCCGAATTTTACTCAGAATCACCTATGACTTCCACATTCCAATCCATCCCACCCCCTTTGAATATAACCGAGATATTTGATTTCTGCACCCTCTCGCAGAACACACAGGTACCAAACCAATAGCCCCCTTTACTCCCGCAACCACCCTCGGTGCCAACTCATGTAGGAGCCACACCAATTCATACTATCCCATTCTTATTTACCCCTTTAGGCGCCATCAGCACACCAGTCATGGCTACAATTAATCTCCCAGGATTAACATTAGGACTACCTGTGTGGTACCTACCTGACCCAACCTCTCCTCCGACACCGAATGTCATTTTACAACCAGTGCAACCCATCAATACTTATAACCGTCCACCCCCTGGTGTAGCAAACATCCAGAATCCACCACCTCCAACAGCGGCCACCGCATCAACATCCAATTATACTCCCCCACCACTTTGAAACACTGGGGGCAGAGGTCCACAAACCTACACCACTAGACCAACAACTTGCACCCCCCCAGCAACCCCCAAGTTGGCGAAGAATCCCCCAACAAACCGCATACCCCCCAAGTGCTCTTTGTGAGACGACATAGGCCATGCCACCCATCAATGTCCATAGTTACCAGCACTTCAAGAACACATGAATATGTTGGATGACAACACCAACGTTCCGGTAGTTAAACCAGAACTCCCCCCTCAACCTCGTGATAAATCATTGCACACAAACCATCCTTGTGCAATATGAGGAATCTACGGCCATTATTCACATCACTGCCCCGATCTCCCAGATTACAGAGCAGCACTGTACGAGTTGAATAACGTCGACCTAGAGATATCCCCTCTTCTCATTGAGGAAATTCATCCCCCACCATCTTCCTCCTCGGAAGAAATTAACACCATTTACACGAT
Source organism: Larix kaempferi (assembly GCA_027924585.1). Classification (NCBI taxonomy): domain Eukaryota; kingdom Viridiplantae; phylum Streptophyta; class Pinopsida; order Pinales; family Pinaceae; genus Larix; species Larix kaempferi. The sequence continues at coordinate 8,962,450 of BSBM01000007.1, forward strand.
TTCCACTTGATACCCCTCTGTCCAGTCCGCCCCTTCCATTCATCCCTTTGACACACATGTTCAACCCTTTCAAACCGATGAGGAAACCACATGTCCACAACATGGGGGCAGGCCCAAAACCTTGCCTACTCATCATCATAGTGATTCTCGTCAGAGATACTGGGAGCATCCACCCCACAAGGGGAATCCCCCATCATCATATCATCACTTCAGTATGCCACCACGACCCACAGCCTCATGGTACAGCCCCCTTATAGTAGTTGGTCAATTCCCTCTTGATCCCTCTCTAAGACAACATCTGCACCGCATTGACACCTCTGAGTTCGTGGACATAATAGATTACCTCAAACCTGGGATAGGGAGCATGATCAATCATTTTGACCCTACCCCATCACCTCTATCTCAACACCTCAATGAGCCCATCATTCAAACCAATACATATGTGATCCACAATCACAAACCCCATGCACATCATATGGGGGCAGGTCATTAACCCTACTCACTTTTTCACATTCGTGATCTCAACCATTTTTGAGGTCACGTGTCACTTGTATATTTGAGTTGATTTGATACACATAGTATTTCACCCCCGCGAGTCATCATTTCTCCCCACCACTACATCCTTGGCTTGGTGGGGTCACCTTCATTTGTAGCCATTTTTTAACCTAGTTATTTCCTTTGACCATTCTGGAGTCCTTATGACCTCCATTTTTTGCACCATTTGCACCACAGGATTCATATTTCCATGCCCGTGATGATGCTTGAGACCATTTCTCACTCTCACACCCATAATTTTTGGGCATTTTTTCAAAATGCCACTTATCGCCTTGGTTTGCGTGCCACATCGGTCGTGCTCCATTTTTAACAAGTCTTATATCACCGGATTCTATTTTCCACGCTCATGATGACGCTTGAGATCATTTCTCGCTCTCACCTCCAGATTTTTTGGGCATTTTGCCATGCCCCCTTGTTGCCTCGGTTTGCGTGCCACATAGGCCATTTCCCCTTTTTGACAATCTTTATGTCACCCAATTCAGTATTCCGCACTCATGACGATGGTTGAGACCTTTTCTCGCTCTCATCAATCCCTTTTTTGTTCGGTATAGTTTTACCCCTTTTTTCGGGCCGAGCAATCCCTTTTACAAAAAAGGCACTTAGGGAGTTTCTATTAAGCTCTTTTCTAACTTCTAAAAACAATGAAAAGATCGTCGAGCAACCTTGCTTCCTTTCATGCTCACTAAACGTATCTAAAAGGGCGTCTACATGGTATAATTTTACCCATTTTCCAGACCTTGTAGACTAATTACGAAAAAGGAATACTCTAGTCACATGGGCTAGAAGAGTTCTCCATTTGCATCATTTTATGCTTTTTCGGGCCTTGGAGACTAACTTACAAAAAAGAACACCAATAGAGTCCACTTACCGCTTTCAGACTCTCTAAATATGAAAGCGACCACGAGCAATCACCATCCTGGGCTCGTAAAAACCCATAGGACGGTACTCACAATCACTGCAGAGTCTTCTTATCATTTTCAGACTCCTCAAAAATGAAAGCACCCATGAGCACGAACAGTCCTGGGCTCACAAAATCCATAGGACAGTACCATTTCAGAGCACACTTTTATCCCTTCTTGGAGCGCATTAAAACTACGAAGAAGGACCCAATGGTTCTTCTCGGTGCCACAACAGATCACGTCTACTCATATGGCAGCCTCCCCATTTTGGTTTCCTTTGTTCAGAGTATTCTGCAGTATGTCACCTTGCGAATCCCTCGATAGCACCCATCAGCTTGTCCCCCCCCAGAGTTAATACATACCCTTCAGTCCTTAAAAGCTATGATCCCTGCACCTACAAGGCAGTTCCCTACGCTTCCAAGTCAACCATGTCATCATGCTCTGAACAAAGGAAGTTTGAGTCCACCCACTCTATGACCCCAGTTACTTAACATCCCCACAAGTATGTCAGTCCTACCATTAGTACTACCACACTTCAGTTCTACACCTCGCGCTCCTATCAAGGAAACATCATTGCCTTGTCAGTTGCTGATCTCCCTCTGTCGACGACAACCAAATTTATTCCAGAGGATAGACCTAGAGGTCCCTGTGTCTTGGACTCATCACCATTTATGATGAGTGTCTACGAATCATTTCGAGAAGAGTCCCCAGTGCCTCTCCAAATGGTTGTTCCTCACATGCTCGACTTCAACACCTTGATCGCATCATCCAGACTTGCACAGGGTATTGGTCCTTTCAGTTATTTGTTGAAGACCCCGGATACCACCTGACTCTTCCACATTTGAGAGTCTACTTATGGAAACAACCAGTTACATTTTTCCTATAGATATCCAGGTTGCGCATGGCGACCGTATTCAGATGTACCCCAGTTTTATACTCCCTCGAGTATACAGTTACATGTACTTCTTAGAGTTGACTCAGAGTCATTGAGTCCCTACAGATGTTGGACACTTTTAGATTCAGCAGTTCATCAACCCTTCTGAGACCCTGTTCAGAATGGTTGTCGCTTTATTCCAGTGTATCAGTTATTGAGATCAATCATGTTATGATCATGAGTACATCCAAAAATAGTGTCCCTTTTGGACCTTTATGATGTACTAGCAGATTTTTTTATTTAGGTCCCCCTTCTTGGGACTAATTGTTATGTATATGTCTTGATACGAGTATGGGTATGCCTGCCTTGTCCATTATCAGAGATTATTCCTCATTCATATTGAGGCCATGTAATATTTTTTGTTTTGCAGCTTCCAAGGGTCATGGATCCAGTCTCCAACCGATCTCTTCTCTTCCCCAAACCCCAGGAAAAAGACAAAAGAACTATGATGTCTATCAGCCATACGATGAGCTCCTGCCCTCACACATCAGGGGGCAATCTGTTAACACCCAAAAAGTGCTCACTAGCTCATTTCCTTATTCACATCACCCATTTATCCACTTTTCCACCATTTGAGCCTCTAAATCCATCAAAAGGTCACCAAAATCCCATAATACGCCCCAGTTTCCCCTCAAAATGAATATTTTTCCTCAAAAAGGGTTCATAATTCCCAAAAATATTAAAAAGGGAATAAAAATATTCAAAATATTCAAAAAAGGAAAAAGGAGGGAAAAGGTACCTAAACCATGTTGGTCAATACCATTGGTTTCCTCAAAACCATAATGGTATTCCCCACCACCAAAAACTATAAAAAGGTGGTAGGGGCTCCTCACTTTCCATCCATCCATCATCCTATCCTCACACTGTCAAAATCTCTCATGATACTTTTGGCCATTTTCAGCATCTTGGAGAAGAGACCTTTAGAGCTTGGAGCTACTCACCTTGGGAGTTGCTCAACATAAATCCTCACCATTTGAGGTATCTTAATACAAAATACTTATTCTTTTATTTCTTGTTCTTGAATCATTTTTAAAAAAATTATTTGTTATATGCACATGCTAGTTTAGATTTAGATTTAATTTATAATTGTTTTTGCTTTCAATATTGAAACTGCTATCACATTGTTGATAGGTGCCCATTGCACAAAGCTTGGTTGCAAAACCAAGCCAACAAATCTTGTAATTGAGGAGAAACAAAAACAAACTATATTGAATTGATCATTGTGGTGATGGGGAATCCACATAACCAAGGAAGAAAATCAGCAAGGAAGAAGAGATCTCAAGAAGTCATTGAAGAAGAGAAAGAAAAGAAAAGAATACACATGATGAATCAAAGGCTTTCTTTGGAAACTAATCCAAATCCAATTATAGAGGATACCACGGTTCATCCTATTAATCCACGACAAGAGGGACCTTCAATTTCCACAATAGTTGTTGAACAAGAACCCCATGGAAGTAATCAAGAAGCAAAACGTAGGTGCTCATTAGGGGATGTTTCAATTCCCACTTCAAGTCAAAGTGATAAGTTACCATCTCAAGATGAAGCTCATGAAGAAACATAAAATTTGTTATCCGGATGTGGTTATGCAAGTGATGAATTCAGAGAGGCATTGGACATGTTGCCTACTGTTGAAGGGGAAAATGTTATCTAGACCATCGATGAGGATGTTGGACTTCCACCATCCAACTACCAGGATGAGAATGAAGGAAACCAAGCTACTACTGAAACGCCAGAGCATCTTAGTGATGCACTACATGGTAGAATTCCAACCCCCTTACCTCCATTAGCAAGCACACGTCGAAGAACTCCGAAGCATATACAAGTTGATGAAAGTCTCATCAATTCCATTGAAGGTACATTATCTAAACGTAGTATTGCTTATCAAACTCAACAAATACTTGATAAATATTTTGTTTCTAAATGTGATGGAGATAATTGTAGATTATTTTTATCATTGTCAAAATCTAGGAGCATGAATGTTGTTAGGAAAAAGTTAGGGATGAAGATGATAAAGAATTATGAACCAAATTCTCATATAGTTAAAAGCTTAGTAGATGCATTTGGTAAAATTGGTAAGAACACATGTTCAAAGGACCGCAATGCGGCTCGTCGTGTGTTGTCACAAGCAATTGCAAATAAGAACACCAAAGTCCTTCGTATTCTCAGGCCTACATCCGAACTAGTTAATTTGAATGTAAAAACCCTCCGTAGGTATTCTATTAGAAGAGAACATCTTGACACAACCGATCAGACAGATTTTTGGGCTTTTATTGGTCAGTTGCCACGTCGTGACATGAAGCTAGTTGATGCAGTAAAGGGACTAGTGCATATTTTTTGGCATGATCACACAAGGCCTTCTTCAAACCGAAAGGATGTACTAAGACTGAGAAGGAGTTCAAAGGATCGTGAACCACATACTAAGCATCTTCTTGATATAACACAGACAGAACTATAAGAGAAATTTAGGAATGAACATAGACAATTGAACTTGGGGCAAAGATCTTTTGAGAAATGTAAGCCATGGTATGTTAGAATAAATACTCTTCGTAACACTTGTTGTTGTAAATACCATGTATAATATGAATATTACTATGAAACATTTTTGTACATTCATTGTGTGTTGCATACTAACCATGTGCAGGATTGCTCCCTAACAATACCATCGACTTCATCAAGAGAATTCATTCATAGCATCATGTGCAATAGGCTTAAGGGGAAAACATACTATGCAAAATCTTGTTTGGTTGGAACATGCCCCAACTGTGATGTAATGGCATTATTGAGCCAATGTATGCACGAGAGTGGAGATAGTGAATTTGGGAAAATGGTTGTAGACATGAAAAGTTTCAAATATATCAGCTATGAAATAGTCCCAGGGAAAGAAAGCAAAAAAATACAGTTGGTGACATCTCAGGTATGAATTTATATCTATAAAATTATGTTTGAATAGTTACATTTCAATCCTTGCTTACAAAAAACTCACATTGAGATCATTTTGTGTCACCAAGTACCAGTTAGTGACTTCGTCAAGGAATTTATTGAAAAGACACATAATTATGTTCATCATGTCCACTTGGCACGATGGTAGGATGAATAGTTTAGAATATGCAGAGATACATTTCCCCGTGGTAATATACTTTCAGTTGTTGATTTTGCCGAGAACTACACTCTACAACCTCAAAATGAGATCCAAAGTCAGTATTATCACTTTGAGTAGGTTTCCTTGATGGTCCATATCACATATAGGCATGGCCCAAATAGCACTGAAGAGCAAAGAGAAATTCTGAAGGAATATCACTTCTACATAAGTGATGATAGGTGCCATGACTTCCACTATGTACGTAATTGCTTCATCATGTTCTATGATCACTTGAAAGGAAGGAACATATAGATGGATTGACACTGGATTTGGTCTGATGGATGTGCTGGTCAATTAAAAAATGCATGCATATTTCAATGGTTGTGTTCATTGCATAAAAAATACAAAGTGCCACATATGTGGAACTATTTTGAGACTGGGCATGGTAAAGGAGAGCATGATGGAGCCAGAGCATGTGTCAAAATAGCCCTACAAAGAGAGGAATTGAAAGTATCTACAGAATCTACTATTCAAAATGGTCAATCTATAGTCAGGTGGTGCACGTCAGTAATGGGAGAGGAATCAACTATGCGAGTAGAATCCACAAGAAAGAGACATGTGGAGAGATTTGTTTTGGAGGTGGTAGACATAGATTGTTCACATGCATGGGAATGCAATACTGTGCCTGGGACTCATGGCTTTCATTCGGTTCGAAGCTCTGATAACCCAGTATTTGAAATTTGGACCCGAAAACGTGCTTGTTTTTTCCCGCCTTGTTGTGATGGTGACTGGGATGGGTGTGAATCATCGGATTGGGTTGATGGATGGGATCGCATATCACTTCCACTTGATAAGTATGCAATTGTTGAGTTAACTCCATTGGAAGAAGACCAATCATCTATTTTTGCAGATTTTGATCATGTCTCAGACCTTGTTCAACCTGGTATGATGCATTTCCTTAACATTTTTTTGTTTATTTACATAGTCTTCAAATGCACATTAATGGCCTTGTATCACACGAAAAATATTTTTATCATATACCTACAATCATATTATGTAGGGCACATATATGCAGTGGTTTCCTCAAAAGATAGTGAATGGGGTGGTGATTACTGATTGACACGCTGTATAGATGGAAAGCAAACCCTCATTATGTCCATGACTAACGATGAAAAAAACCACTACCCAACCGGGTCTATGGTTGTTAAAGGTGAATACTTGACAAAGGACAAGAATGCAAGAAAGAAGGGTGGATATGTTTACATGGATTACAAACCAAGTGCAATTGTGTATCACTTTACCAACTTAATCATTGGTACAAACCTCCAGGTACGAACAATGACCAGCCGAAATACATTGAAGGTACTCTACTTCTTACCGGATACAGAGCACGAGAGACTAATGGATACCATCAGTATAAGAGATGATCCGAAGGGCTTGGTTGTATGATAATAGGTGAGATCTAGCATGATGAGGTATGTTATATACGTTTAATACTATACTATTTATACTATGTGTAATTGAATATTGATATATGTGTTTATGAATATGTCAATTTTGTGTTCTTGATATGCCAAATTTACATTTACGTTGTTTATAAATATGCCAAAAGTTCTCTTGTATGTCAAGTTTATGAATATGCCATTTTTTACATGTGATCAATAAACCCTAAGATTATATTATGTTGATTATGTTGGTTATTGGATTCACCCAACAAAATTATATTTAACAATACACATATTCATAGATTTGGTTTCCCATTCTCAATGCTCACTATATTTAACAATACACTTATATTAAATTTACTTCATGTTTTGTTAAATATTTCATAATGATTTAGCTATTTGAGAGTACCACCTTAGACCAAGCCATACCATTAATATAAAAAGTACATTAGATAAATGACCTAATTCAATTTCCTTCTATAACTCTAACCCTAACCCTCAACCAAACCCTACCACTAAACCCTATGTACCGTTTAGATACTTCCTCCAATATCATTGTCGTCTCTACGTTCATCATCAAAATCTCAATCATCATCATCTTCTTCTTCTTCATCATCATCATTATCATCTTCACCATCATCACCATGATCATCAACATCTTCATCATCACCATCATCATCATCATCATCATCAACATCTTCATCATCATTGTCATCTCCCCCTTCCTCATCAACATCTCCATCATCATCATCTTCTTCATCCTCATCATCTTCATCATCATCTTCATCACCATCAACATCTTCATCATCACCATCATCATCATCATCATCAAAATCTTCATCATCATTGTCATCTCTAGGCTCCTCATCAACATCTCCTCATCAATGCTAGCCGTAAGTGCCCGGTGGAGGATTTTGCAAAGTTGACCCCCGTGAGCAAAAATTGCACACTCCTTCACTGAGCAAAACCCTAGTTTCCAAGATGGACCTGCAAGGTGACACCTGGGCCACGGGAACGGAGAAGAGGGGCACCGCTATCACTATCTGGATGTCCTAAATCCAATGGAGTGGACGGTTCATCCATTAGAGCCACGGTCGTCATTCTATGGCTCGTTCCGTCTTGCATCCAAAAGGCCTTCAGAGACACCTACTGGATACTTGCCGGGGGCATAGAATTCCAACCGTGCACCAAAACCTGGTTCCGGGGAGTCTTGCAAGTGTGTCTAGGGAGGTTCCGGCTGGGAACGCTAGCCGTAAGTGCCCAGTGGAGGATTTTGCAAAGTTGACCCCCGTGTGCAAAAATTGCACACTCCCTCACTGGGAAAAACCCTAGTTTCCAATATGGACCTGCAAGGTGACACCTGGGCCATGAGACCGGAAGAGAGGGACACCCGAAGCACTATCCGGATGTCTTGAATCCAATGGATTCGACGGTTCGTCGATCGGAGCCAGGGTCATCATTCTATGGCTCGTTTCGTCTCGCATCCAAAAGGCCTTCACGGACACCTGCTTGATACCTGCCGGGGGCATCGAATTCCAATCGTGCAGCAAAACCTGGTTTCGGGGAGTCCTGCAAGTGTGTCTAGGGAGGTTCCGGCTGGGAACGCTAGCCGTAAGTGCCCGGTGGAGGATTTTGCAAGGTTGACCTTCATGTGCAAAAATTGCACACTCCCTCACTGATCAAAACCCTAGTTTCCAAGATGGACCTGCAAGGCGACACCTGGGCCATGGGACCAGAGGAGAGGAAACTGCTATCACTACCGAGGCATCCTGAATCCAACGGAGTCAATGGTTCATCGATCGGAGCCAGGGTCGTCATTCTATGGCTCATTCCGTCTCACATCCAAAAGGCCTTCAGGGACACCTGTTGGCTACCTGCCGGTGGCATAGAGTTCCAACCATGCAGTAAAACCTGGTTCCAAGGAGTCCTGCAAGTGTGTCTAGGGAGGTTCCTGCTGGGAACACTAGCTGTAAATGCCCGGTGGAGGATTTTGGAAATTTGACCCTCGTGTACAAAAATTGCATACTCCCTCACTGAGCAAAACCCTAGTTTCCAAGATGGACCTACAAGGTTTCACCTAGGCCATGGGACCAGAGGATAGGGGCACCCCTAGCACTATCGAGACATCCTAAATCCAATGGAGTCAACGGTTCATTGATCGGAGCCACAGTTGTCATTCTATGGCTCGTTCTGTCTCGCATCCAAAGGGCCTTTATGGACACCTGCTGGATACCTATCGAGGGCATAGAATTCCAACTGTGCAACAAAACCTGGTTAGTCCTGGAAGTGTGTCTAGGGAGGTTCTGGCTGGGAACGCTAGCCATAAGTGCCCAGTGGAGGATTTTGCAAAGTTGACCCCCGTGTGCAAAAATTGAACACTCCCTCACTGAGCAAAACCCTAGTTTTGTAGATTAACTAGAAACTATTGCATTAGATAGCTTCACTAACTCCATTAAAATTCAATTGGAAATGACATGAATGATTTAAATTCAACACCTTAGCTAGCTTCATTTCATTCAATGATGGGCGTAATTTGACGGGAGCATGGGAACCCAGACTCCATTAAAATTCAATTGGACCCAATAAAATTCAATTGGACGTGACATGAATGATTAAAATTCCAGCTGGGAACGCTAGCGTAGAGAAAAACCTTGTCACATTACAAAATACTTGCAACATCATATAAATTAATAGGTGAGGCTTCCAATATGATCTCAATTTACGAGAAGCTTCCACATAGCCATAATTTGCATAGCTGGGAATTTTTCTCTGATATTAGTTATTATTTTTATCTGATATCATAGAAAAATACCCAGCTATGCAAATACGAACGAGCTCCCCCTCTTCACCTTTTTCTCTTGGAGTTTATGTTAGGTTCGCTCAGTTTGCACCTGCCACTGAGTCTGACATGAATTATGGTCATTGGATAATCTGCTGCAGGTAAGAGTTATACCTAAACTACTTACTTTGGTTTTAGAACCGGAGCGTGGTCTTAGAACTTGATCAACATTTTATGGCCTACCCACCTGAAATTTTTAACCATCGAAACTAGCCTGATAGAGTCACACGGGTATTATTTCTCAAATTCATTTAAGCGGGTTGAGTGGAGTATTTTGGTCTTTTTGGGACCCGGACGAAGTGGTTGGTCGAGCCTGCTTGCACATCATCAATATCTCGGTCCAAAATTTACGTGATTTTAAACAGAGGAGCATGAGCGACTTTGAACTAGGAAGAGGTAAAATGAGCTAGTTTGAGGACAATAAATGCTATATTTTTTCACACAATCTAACGGAAAATGGCCACGGAATTGGGAGGGATAATGCCCTCCAAACAATGGCTAGCACAGATCTACAAAACGGGGTTAAGGGAGGGAAACAAATTTTAAAACAAGTAATAATATTCACTTTATACAGAGTATACATTATTGCTACATGGAAGCTTCTTGTAAATTGAGATCATATTGGCAGCCTCAAAGCGAGAGGATAAGTTCATCAAAGTGACTTCATTCATGTATATTCCTTGTATTCATTTGTCTAATTGATTGACAAGCTTTCCTGAAAATATGTACGTTGAACTTATTTGTTTTATTGCTGAAAATTGGAAGGGATTTTCAAGTCACCTGCAAAACGCTCCTTTGTTGAAATATGTAAGTTCTTCCAACAACATAGATTTGGCTAGTGTATCAAATGCTGTTATAACCCGAAGAGCTTACTAGTCTTTGCAAGAATATTCCTCTAGTAGATGAAGGTGGGAAAATCATTAGGGTACAAGGATCTTTGAAGTTTCTCCAGCTTGCATCCACGAGTAAATGGGCCATGTTAATGGGGAGGAATCCCTAGACTACGATGCGATTTTCAACCCTTTCTGAAGGTTACCTTACACTACCATCTTTTGCAGGAGCTTTGATGTATTCAGTTAATGATTTAGTTTCATTCTTTCGAAGACACCTTGATGTAGTAGATATTCCAGAGCTATTTCCTCTGAATGCCAATCTTTCTATTGTTTCCCATGCTTTGACAAAGGAGAATGCAGTTCTTCTGCTGCAGTGGATCCAATATTTGAAAAAAAAGTGGAATATGATGGATGATTTTATACATAGTATATCAGAATGAAAATGGCTGAAACCATCCAAAGGCTTTGAATCTCCAAACACAAATTTCCTGTTTGATATCATTGGGGGATCTTCTCTCCTCCGAGAAGGTGACATTCGCTTTATCGATCAGGCGTTCTATGGAAAAACTATGCATGAATAGAGCCACGGTTTGGGTGCTACGGGCATTCTAGTCAGGCACCCCGGGGCCATTCAGGGACACTTGGAGGATTTGCTCCGGGGCCACGGGGCCGGGAGCCAAAAAGAAAATGGAGTAGCAAGATTGTGTGTCGTTGGCTCCTACAAGTGTGTGTGGGTAATGCTGACATGGGAACACTGCCAACACAGGCTCGGGGGAGGGTTTTGCAGAGTTGACCCACCAATGCGAGATTGCATGCAATGAAATTGAGCAAAACCCTAGTTTACGAAATGAATGCACAATGAAGCCAATGGGCCATGAGAAGATAAGGGAGAGGGTCCCCTAGAGGTAATCGCATGCCAGGAGACCAATGGAGTCAACGGTTCATCGATCCAACCTCCGGTTTCCGAGTTATGTCGAGTTGCAAGTCGCATGAAAATGCCATTCAGGGACACTTGGTGACTTTCGGTCCAATAGCCAAAAAGAAAATGGAGTAGCAGGATTGCATGTCATTAGCTCTTGCAAGTGTGTGTGGGAAATGCCGACGTGGGAACACTGCCAACACTGAATCGGGGGAGGGTTTTGCAGAGTTGACCCACCAATGCGAGATTGCATGCAATGAAACTAAGCAAAACCCTAGTTTATGAAATGAATACACAATGAATCCACTTGGCCATGAGAATACGAGGGAGAGGGCCCCCTAGAGGTAATCGCACGCCAGGAGACCAACGGAGTTGATGGTTTGTCGATCCGACCTCCGATTTCTGATTTATGTCGAGTTGCAAGTTGCATGAAAATGTCGTTTAGGGACACTTGGTGACTTTCGTTCCGGGAGCCAAAAAGAAAACGGAGCAGCAAGATTGTGTGCCGTTGGCTCCTGCAAGTGTTTCTGGGCAATGCTGACATGGGAACACTGCCAACACTGGCTCGGGGGAGGGTTTTGCAGATTTGACCCACCAATGCGAAATTGCATGCAATGAAACTAAGCAAAACCCTAGTTAGTTTACGAAATGAATGCACAATGAAGCCACTGGGCCATGGGAAGACGAGGGAGAGGGCCCCCTAGAGGTATTTGCACGCCAGGAGACCAACGGAGTTGACGATTCGTCGATCCGACCTCTGGTTTCCGAGTTATGTCGAGTTGCAAGTCACATGAAAATGTCGTTCAGGGACACTTGGTGACTTTCGGTCTGGGAGCCAAAAAGAAAACGAAGCAACAAGATTGCATGTCGTTGGATCTTGCAAGTGTGTCTGGGCAATGCCGACATGGGAACACTGCCAACACTAGCTCGGGGGAGGGTTTTGTAGAGTTGACCTACCAATGCGAGATTGCATGCAATGAAACTGAGCAAAACCCTACTTTACGAAATGAATGCACAATGAAGCCACTGGGCCATGAGAATACAAGGGAGAGGGACCCCTAGAGGTAATCGCATGCCAGGAGACCAACGGAGTTGAAGGTTTGTCGATCCGACCTCCGGTTTTCGAGTTATGTCGAGTTGCAAATCGCATGAAAATGTCATTCAGGGACACTTGGTGACTTTCGGTGCGGGAGCCAAAAAGCAAACAGAGAAGCAAGATTGTGTGCCATTGGCTCCTACAAGTGTGTCTAGGAAATGACGACGTGGGAACACTGCAGCACTGGCTCGAGGGAAGGTTTTGCAGAGTGTACCCACCAATGCGAGATTGCATGCAATGAAACTGAGCAAAACCCTAGTTTATGAAATGAATGCACAATGAAGCCAATGGGCCATGAGAAGATGAGGGAGAGGGTCCCCTAGAGGTAATTGCACGCCAGGAGACCAACGGAGTCTACGGTTCATCAATCCGACCTCCGGTTTCCGAGTTATGTCGAGTTGCAAGTCGCATGAAAATGTCATTCAAGGACACTTGGCGACTTTCGGTTCAGGATCCAAAAAGCAAACGGAATAGCAAGATTGCGTGCTGTTGGATCCTGCAAGTTTGTGTGGGAAATTCCAACGTGGGAACATTTCCAACACTGGCTCGGGGGAGGGTTTTGCAGAGTTGACCCACCAATGCGAGATTGCATGCAATGAAACTAAGCAAAAACCTAGTTTACGAAATGAATGCACAATGAATCCACTAGGCCATGAGAAGATGAGGGAGAGGGCCCCCTAGAGGTAATCGCATGCCAAGAGACCAACAAAGTCGACGGTTCATTGGTTCAACATCCGATTTGTGAGCTATGTCGAGTTGCAATTCGCATGAAAATGTCGTTCAGGGACACTTGGTGACTTTTTGTCTCGGACACTTGGTGACTTTGAGTCTGCCTGGGGTTTATGTTTTTTAAGGCTTGTATAATTTCCTTCTTGACATCTCACCTCTTATACCATGTTAAATTTTTTATACTTGATCTAGATAAATTCTTTATACTAATTATAACCATTAGTTCAATGCATAAATTTAACCGTAAAACATTTACATAAAGAATTTAACATGTAGGATCTAGTTAAGAATAAAAATGCACAAGAGACACAACATTGTAATTTAATCATCCAAACTCACAAATTTTAATTAGACCTATCCAATTAGTGTGCATGAGTGAGTTCGTTGAAACCTTCAAAAACATTGTATTGCACTTAGATTGATTAAATTACACGAGCAAGAACTTTGACTTAACTTGTAATGATCATTCAAAATCACAAATTTTAATTACATATCAATTAGTGCACGCATGTACTGAGTTCGTTGAAACCTTTAAATATAATAGTTTGTTCGTTTGACATAGCGCATTCAATAGTAATAGATAATCCACACAAATCAACACATTAGATTGACACAAGAACACGTGGAAACCGAAGAACAAATACAAAGTGAACTGTATCATTCATTTATAAGTGAAATGTCAATGTACATGTCTCCAAAAGTACATGTATCCAAAAGTACATTTATATCCAAAAGTATCCAAAAGTACATGTATCCAATGAAGTCAATGTACATGTCTCCAAAACTACATGCACAATGAAGTCAATGTACATGTCTCCAAAAGTGAATGTATCGAAAAGTACATGTATATCCAAAAGTATCCAAAAGCACATGTGCCCAAAACTATCCAGAACTATCCAAGCCACATGTACATATATCTGTTAACACCCAAAAAGTGATCACTACCTCATCTACCCCATTACATGACTCATTTGTCCATTTTCCTACCATATTTGCCTTAAAAACCCTAAAAATCCCACTAAAAAGCCTCCAAAAGGCCACAAAACCATAAAAAAAGCCTCAAAAAGGCTAAAAACCCCCTTTTCCCTCAAAAAATATCTAAAATTCCTCCAAAATAGCAAAAACCCTCTAAAAGGGGAATAAAAAATATAAAATAATGAGGAAAAAGAGGCAAAAGGAGGAAAAAACCCTATACAGCTGACCTAAACCATATGGTCCCAAAACCATGGGCCAGCACTCCACCACTAAAAACCTATAAATAGGTGATGGAGACCCCTCATTTCATATCCACAATCAAGTATACCCTTACTCTGCCAAAATCTCTCTTGAAACCCTAGCTCACCTTTGAGCTACTTTCACCATTGAGAGCCCCTCTTGGCCCATTTCCACCATTGGAGAAAGAGAAGGAGCAAAGCTGGAGTTTGGAGCAACCCTCTTGGACAATTGCAAGAACTTCACCAACCTTCACATTGGAGGTAAAGCTTTAATACAAAAAACCATTTACATTATCTCTTGTCTTTTTATGTTTCATGCACATGTTTAGTATAATTTTCATTTTAATATCTTGTCTTTTAATTACTGTTTATTGAACTTCTACTAAGGAGTCCCTTCTCCTTAGTAAGTGCTCATTTGCACAAGCTAGGGTGAAAACCCTAGCTACAATATCCCATAAGAGACATCAAAACTCAAGCTTCCTCTTGTTCTTTCCCGACGTTGATCCTCTAGGCACATCTCTAGGATCAGTGTGTGTCTCTCGATCCTACAAATTAAATATCAATTGTTAAATTCAACTAACTATGTACTAATACATTAGCTCAACAATTAAATCAACAATTATCAACTTGTGCATGGAAAGTGCATGAAACACTTGGTCATTAAAGGACATCTTACTCACAAAGGGGGTTTTGTTGCTTGTGTAGCAGATGGAGCCGTTGGTTGAACATCCAGGATGGTCAAACTAGGGGGGCCAGGAGCTGCTCTTGCTGGTGGTGGCTACAATCACAAAATGTTGAAATAGTTAGACATGCATGAATAAACAATAGACAACAATAATAAACTATATAAAGATCATGTTGAAATAGTTACATACCTGTGTGTGATCAGTTGCCATTGCAGATGCAGCACTGACTGCTGCATCAACCATCGATGCGAGGATTTGAGCAGACAACTCGAGTTCCTGATGTAGTAAACATGCAATTCAAACATTAAAAAAAACAATTTATGCACTGGATTTCAAGTTAAACAACAAATATCATCGAAGGATATACATTACCATGGTATGAGTAAGCCCATGGTCATGGGTAGTTGAATTCATTCTAAAAGTAGGCCGTCTCACATACACACGACCCTTGTTCATGAATGGCCTAGCGGGAGATACAAATCCAGGAAATGGTCCAGATGTCTCGGATGGTGCCTATAGTCAGCAAGTGTTCATGTAGTTAGACATGCATGATTTAACAAAAAAACACGTATTTAAAAAATGACATTTTTAACTGTTTACCTAGAGCCTAGATGTTTCCTCGGACGGTACGACAATGGGTGCTACCTCCACATTAGCTTGCGCCAGTGAAGGATCTTCCATCTTCAAGTTTAATAATTGTAAATATTAGACTGTAGATAGCATTAGTGAACTAAAATGTAAAGTATGTGGAAATTAACAAATTAACAAGTATTAAAAAACTGAAATTTTAAAATGTTTACCTCAATGTGAGATATGGCAATGGGTGCTATATAAGAAGGGCTTGCCAAATGGATAGCATCATGCCCCCCTGTAGAGTCTGGAACATCTGACTCTGGGGAATTGCTGCCGGCATAAAGCATCAACTGCAAGTTCACAAAATTAACATATTAGCTCAAACTATATATATGTGTACAAAGACAAAAATAAATGAAGAATTTATTACAATTAACCATCTACATACCTCACTCAAAAACCCACTGAAGGAAACATTTGAGGCAAGACCATAGCAGGGACGACCACACGATGTGCACTCGTGAGGCTCAATACTAGGCTGGGGATGTGCTGATGGTCCTGCACTAGTGGATGGTCCTACACTAGTGGATGATCCTGCACTATATGATGGTCCTGCATGGTGATGATCTGGTGTATGTACCACACCAGGGACAGATGTCCCTTCCTCACCCATATGCTGAACCATAGTGCCATGGCAAAACAACCGCCCGTGCCAAACTCAAAAATGCATCACGTGTCTACGGAATAACACGATGTGCAAGTGGGACATCTGGCCCAGGAAACTACCTGTGAGGTGTAGCGATAGGGCGTTCCTGGTCTTGAAGCCTCGCATTGGGTCGGTTTTGTGGCATCCCCCCACCGATCCCTTGAAACTACAAGATATCAAAATAGTTTATGTGTTTATGTAACACGAAATCTGCGTACATCTTTCGAAGGAAATACAAGAGAATTTCCCTGTTGTTATGTGGTGGCATATCAAAAGCCATGTACCATCTGTCCATCCAGTTATCAACAAATGGTTGAAACATGCACCACTCAATGGAGATATGAGGCCTGTTTTCATTTTGGATTTCTGTTGGGCCTGGCCCAACAAGGCCATTTTTGGTGACATTTTTTATGTTGAAGGGACCTAAGCTGTGCGCAGTTCAGAATACTGAATTTTGCCTAAGTAGAGGGAGTGTTGCAAAGATGTGCGCAGTACCAAGTTTTGAAGGATGCCGCGAAGATCAGCGCTGCGCAGCTTCAGGGCTGCGAAGGTAGTAGGCCACGTGGAACCAGTAAAGTTGTGTATTGGATGGAGGATGTCCGGATATAGTCGATAGAACAGCGATGGTCTATTTTTGGTAAGACTGCTGAAAAGATGTCGAGTTGCAGGCATAAGCAGATCGGGAAGGCGACCAACTGCACGAGTCCATTAAGCATAGAACGGGTCGGGAAAGTCACAGTTTGGCGTGCAGCAGTTGTACATGACCGTTAAGAGGAAAACGACGGAAGGAAAGTGACTGGGAGCTAAGCCAGTTGTACATGGCTGTTAAGGGACGAATGACCTACAAAGAAAGCAACTAGGAGCTAAGCCAGTCGCACGAGCTAGTTAGTGGAAGGGCGGATCAAAGTGGATGACTTGTTGGAGTGCGCGCAACAGGATGGATGAAAGCAACGGATCTAAGGAATGGAGGACTGCCATGATAGCAGGATCGCTATCAGAAGCCGACATGACATTTCAGAGGGACCGTAGTGGTTTGGAAACCCCAAGGGTTTCGATCTTCAATGTTGTAAAGACACGACCTTCGAGCATGATCTATTTAAGAAGACCATTTTTGTATAGGAAGGGTTGGTCACCATTGTTGGTTATGGTTGGTTACTGTTGAATATTGTATTGTAATATCTTTTGAATCTAGAATAGATTGTAGAGGCTCTGCAGCTGAGTGCGCAGAGACCTATCTGAGCAAGAAGAGAGCTGCAGCTGAGTGCGTGGCTAAGAGCTGTGAACCCTTCCTTAAAAGAAATATCAAACACAGTTCTTGTGGATGTAGCTTCCCACCCGGGGGAGTGAACCACGTTAAATAGTGTGTTTAGAGACTGTATTTTCAGGTGTTTGCATTTATAGCTATCTGTTATGTAGTTGAATGTTGGAATGTTTACTTATAGTCTATTATGAGAAGACTTTTATATGCATTCGCCATCAAGAGAGTATGGGATGATATGTTAAGTCTGCATGAATAGATGTATGATTAATATTAGCTTTGTTTCTAAGGACAATGAATCTATCATCTGCTTGAGCATAGAGGGAATTGTTTACCTATTTAATGGGTGCAGTCGATGAATGGATAACAGTTATTTTGCACCTAAGGGTTATGCTTAAAATAGTAACACTTAAGTGTATGTTCTGAGCATTAAGTAGTCCGCTAGTTAAGTGTATAATTGGGTGGATAATTAACAGTTAACCCTTTTCCTTAAGTATTCTGCGAATGGTCCAAGCATAGGAAGTCAAGCGGCAGTGTTCGCAGAATAATATTAAGCCCCGCAGTAAGGAAGAAGGTAGTGGTGCGGACCGCAGTGTTGACCATCGCCACCGAGCCCGACCTTCGTAGCACACATTCAGTGCACTGCCGCGAACATCGTCACAGTCATCAACTTATCACTCACTGTGGACATCTGAGTCCGCAGTGCCCCATTAGAAACACCTCGGGTGAGACCTCGGCCTGCTCGCAAGCTGTTGCCGAAAGGGCCGGTGCGAAGGGGTTTTGTTGGTTTAAGGTAACTGCGCAGAACCTGGGTCTTCATAGAACCTATGGTCAGCATTTTATAAGCCAACATGCTAGAATCTGTGATGAGTTCCAGTCATGATGAGTGACGAAGAGTCTGAGCTCCTAGAAAGTGCATTGAACTGGCATCCTGAGAAGACAGAAATCCAGGCTTGGTGGGATAAGACCATAAGAGACTTTAAAAGACAAGAGAAGAGACATACGTGTCTAACTGACACATAGTGATTGGATAGCTATCTGTTGGACGACATTCATGAAATTTTCCGGGCTACATTTCTGGACGAGCTACACGCATGGATATCGCGGCTCGCAGAAAAGAAAACTTGCTTTCAAGGAGGAGTTCCTACATAATGGAATCCTGAGCTCATAGCGCAGCTCAAAGCGATAGACAGTTCATTGACACGCACAGTCGACTTTTGGGTCGATCATATGCTAGAAGGCTTTGTCACAGAGTTTGCTATGGATACGCTCAAATCCTACAGCCAAGTAGAGGCACACTTTTTCGGAGGTTCCCAAGGTATGTTCCTGAACAATCTCAGTCTATACATTAAGATGTTGTTAGCTGAGAAAGGTGTTTTAAGAATGCAGTAATCTTTTCAAGTTGTCATGGTAAATAGCATTTATAGCGATTCCGACGAAGATACTCACAACTTAAGAAGTGGGAAAAGATACAAGTTCCATAAGAATCCTGGAGGATCTCGACTCCACGTAGATACTGAGATTCCTTCTGATACTGAAAACTGAAGCCACACCCCCATTTACTCCTCAAAACCCTCCACTTGCAGAGCCCACCCCGCTGAATATGTAGCCTAGTACATCTACCCCTGTACGCCCATTTGTTTTTACTACGCAGAGTCCTATACGACATCCTAGCACCCCTCAGGGAACACCTCAAGGTGCCCCTTCAAGTGCTATACCTCCCCCTAGAGCCATGGCCCATACGGATATGAAGTTGCCTATATTCAAAGGGACGGGTCTAGAGGATCCTGACTAGCACTGGTTCCTTTGTGAAGCTGTATGGAGTGTCAGACAGATCCGATATGATGATGAGAAGAAAGCCCAGCTTGTTACTACATTTAGAGATAGAGCGCTGCTCTGGTTCATGAAGTATTCTACCATGTAGCCCAGGACAATGGCATAGGTTAAAGCTGCTTTGATAGCAGAGTTCAAGAAACCAAAGTCTGAGTCTCAGTGTATAACTAAGCTGAAGGAAACCAAGCAGAGACCGACAGAATCGGTCCAGGAATTCGACCAGAAGTTCAAGACACTCTTGGACCAAGTGAGCTTTGTCATAGCACCTGAACAACATAAAGAATGGTTCATTGTTGCGTTGTTTCCGCACATTAGGTTACCATTAATGCAGCAGAAGGTTACATCCTAGGTAGAGGCCTTGGAAATCGTGATGAAGTTGGAGGCTTTTCCGATTGGTAAGTCTAGTTCTAGGATGACGCAGATTCAGAACCAGCTTACCACCCTGACACTGGAGCTACAGAGCATGAAGAATGGAAAAGAGCAACAATATGAACCGTGTCACGAGATCTGGTGCACGAGTTGCAAAGGAGAAGGTCATGACCGAGAGCATTGTCCCCTATACCGCAACTATCTCGGCAGTGGTGGACCTAACCCTATCAATCAGAACCAGGCACCCTGGTGTGAGATCTGCAGAACTACTGGCCACAGACCTGAAGATTGTTACCTGATACAAAAATATGTGAAGACACCTAAGAATCTATATTGCAATTTCTGCAAATCAGTTGGACATGATGAATCCCACTGCCGCGCCATGAATTAATGAATGAAAGAAAGTGCAACATGGATTCAATGAGAGGCACTGGCTTGTACAGAGTGCAAGAAGATAACCAGCCAAAGCAAGAAAACATGCACTATGATCAATCTGCCTACAGAGGTCGTGGTGGTGGATACCGTGGTAGAGGAAGAAATACCGGCCTGGCACAAGGAAGAGGCTGCGGCGAGGTAATTGTGGCCAGCCAGGTTATGTATCTAGAGACTGTGTAAATCCATGCACCACCTGTAATTATTGTAAATCATTTGACAATGTTATAGAAGATTTCCCGGTGCTAGAGGTAGAGATGCAGAAAGGAAGAAGAACAGACGTGCCAGCTCCGAACATCCAATGGATCGCAGTAGAGAATAGACCTGTGGATCATAGCATTAAAGTAGTCACACGCAGTGGCATCGAGACAGGCCGTGATAGGGGAGCAGAGGCTTCCACTTCAGGAGAAGCTCATGCAAAGCAGAGCCCTCTTGAAATAGTATGGGTAAGAAAATCCCCAGGAAAGACGCCTGCTCTGGATCTGAAGAAGAACAAAGAAGCTATTGTTGACACGCGGGATACCTTTAGAGAACCAACACCTAAATCACCAAGGATCTCGCTGCGCAGCGAAGTACCATGTGTTGAAGACACACCTACTGCATATGACAAGACCAGACACACAGCGGATGTTAGCACCTCTGTTGCGCAGTTCCTGAGAAGCTGTATGAAGCTGTTGAAAAATCAAAATGCGATAGCAGAGCTGGAGAAACTCATAAATCTATATGAACCACAGACAAAAGAAGAAACTTCTGATGGCGCACTACATCATATAAAGAAACAGAAGAGTTCGGGCCGCGAGATGAGGCTCACTGCGCAGATAGGAGACTTTGAGATGGATGAAGTTATCCTTGATCTGGGATCAAAAGTAAATGTATTGACCAAGTAGACATGGCAGCAGATGGGTCGACCAAAGCTGTCGTGGTCACCTATCCAGTTGAGAATGGCCAACCAAGAGAAAGTTATACCATTTGGCCGCTTAGCCAGTGTTGTGGTTGATATTGACGGAGTACAAAGCCATGCGGACTTTGAAGTCATCGAGATTGTTGATGATAGCCATCCCTTTCCTGCGTTGTTAGGAATTGACTGGGCTATTGACAATTTAGCCATTATAAATTTGAAAACAAAGAAGATGATATTCGAAGGTAAGCATCTGCGGGTGATCGCACCATTGGATCCTATAGATGGGGACAGATATAGTGAGCCGATTCAGGAGGAATCTAAGGCCCAGGATTTGGACTGACTGTACCAGATGACTGTGAACCAGGAGGATTACATTAATCCTATTGCAGACGGTGTACTCAGCTGGAGATGCGATAGCTCCTACGTGTCTGACTCTGACGCTGGACTGGAAAATTGGCAGAATCGTATGCACGAAGGGTCATCTAGAAGGTGCACCCAGGTCACGAAATCACTGCGCTAGATTGGAAAGGAGGTAAGTCCAATCCCTACATTTGATGGTTCTGCTAATGTTTATACTTTTATTCAAGACTATACTGCAGCAGTTCCAGAAGAGCACAGGTTACCAGCATTGGATATGGCACTCCGTGGCATACCTGCCAGATGGTGGGCTTCACACAAACACATATTGATCACTTGGGAGCAATATAGAACAAAGATGCAGATTTGGTTCGCAGAAAGGGTTACCTTACCCTTTGAGAAGTTCAACGGGCAGGCAAATCCTAGCCAGCATGTGGAAATCTGCTTGCAGGCATGGGAAGAAAGGCCACCTGAAGAGTGGGTCCACTTGTTCGTGCATACTTTGGAAGAGGATATTCCAAATAAATGGTATCTAGACCTGGAGTTACACAGGGAAACCTCAGATTGGGAAACGTTAGTTGCGAACTTCCAGAGAGATTTCAGCTTCAAAGATGAGAACCCTTTGATACATGAGGCACCGCAGATAATCAAAGAACGTGTATTCATAATAGATTATCCTCGTGAAGATATGTCATGGGAAAAATTCTTCAGCACAGATGACAGTCCTGCGACCATACACTCAGAATGGAAAGAACATGAAGAAAATCCAATAAACTGTTATAATTTAGCTGAGGATGATGAGCATGGAAGAGAAGAAGATGAAGATGATCCGCGCAACATCAATATACCAGATTCAGAAGGTGCATGTGATATAGAAGGACCACCATTGGAAATCCCAGAAATGAGTGGACCAGTCAAGACACAGAAGATAAAAATTGGCACGAGTGAAGAACCGAAGTTCGCATCTATCGGAGACTATTGGGATGATCAAACTGTCGCGAAGATTGCAGACACTTTGCACATATCAGGAGTTATTTTCGACCATGTTTACAGAGATGAAAGGAATATTGGGTGACTTAGGAGTCATGAAAATCCCTTTGAAGCTAGGCACTAATCCTGTGAAGCAGCGACCGTATAGATTGAATCCACGGTACAAAGAGAGAGTCTGCGCAGAGTTGGACAAAATGTTAGAGGCAGGGATCATCGAACCTGTCGAGGAATCTGAATGGATCAGCCCTATGGTTGTCCAGGACAAGAAAGCAAATGGTGAGATCAGGATATGTGTCGACCTCATAAAACTCAATGATGCATCAATGCATGACCCATTCCCTACCCCTTTTACGGATGAAGTACTTGAAAATGTTGGAGGGAATGAGGCCTACTCCTTTACCGATGGTTTCTCCAGTTATCATCATATCAGAATTGATCCCGCGGACAGGCATAAGATGACATTTGCTACAGAATGGGGATCGTTCTAGTATACAGTCATGCCATTTGGGTTGAAGAACGCCCCTACCATCTTCTCCAGAGTAGCCATCGTGGCATTCAAAGATTTCATGCATAAGTTTCTCGAAGCATGTTTTGATGACTGGACTGTCTTTGGTTTGCTGAAGAACCATTGTGCAAATCTGAGAATGATGCTTGAAAAATGTAGACAGCATCAGATTTCGCTGAATCTGAAGAAGTGCATCTTCTGTGTTCCATATGGAATCTTACTGGGACATATTGTCTGTAAGCAGGGCTTGATGGTCAACCCTACGAAGGTTGCCATTATCGTGAATTTACCTACACCAACTTTAGTTAAGATGTTGCGCTCTACCTTGGGTCATACATGTTATTGCAGGAAGTTCATTAAAGGTTATGCGCAGATAACTACAGCAATGGAGAAGTTGCTGAAGAAGGATGTGTCGTTCGTTTGGAACGAAGAGTGCGAACAGGGTTTTGACACCCTTAAAGAAAAGATGGTTACCTCGCCGATCCTAGTCTTTCCAGACTGGACAAAACCGTTTCATGTTCATGTGGGCGCATCATGCATTGGCCTGGGCATTGTGCTAGCTCAACCAGAAGAAGGGGGTATTGACCACCCCATTGCATTTTCTAATAGAAAGCTATCGACAACAGAGAAGAACTATACCAATACTGAGCGGGAAGGACTTGCCATGGTATATGCCCTTCAGGAGTTTAGACATTACCTACTTGGTGCACACTTCCTCATGTTCACTGATCATTCTACATTGAAATATCTGGTAAATAAGCCAGTGTTAGGGGGGCGCATATGCAGATGGTTGTTGCTGTTCCAGGAGTACGACTTCGAGATCGTTGTTAAACCTGACAAACTGAATTTGGGACCTGAGCACCTATCTAGAATAGAGTCGGGAGAGGAGCCAATGAACATTAAAGACAATCTGCCCAATGTGCAGTTGTTTGCTATACAGGTTGCAGATGATTACTATAAGGATATCATTGATTTCCTGACAACAGGGATGACACAACAAGAATTTTCTATTCAGCAGAAGAAGCAGCTAGTAGTGCGCGCCGTGGATTTCACCATCATTGCAGGTCAGTTATACAAACTAGGACTAGATGAAGTTATGCGCAGATGCGTACTCGACCACGAAAAACCATACATACTCGTAGATGCGCATTCAGGGATCGCTGGAGGTCATTATGCAGGAAAGGCTAATACGCAAAAGATATTGCACGTAGGGTTGTGGTGGCCTACCATCCACAAAGACTCTAAGGAATACTGCAGGAATTGCGATGTCTGTCAGAGGACAGGGAAGCCGTCGCGGAGAGATGAAATGCCATTAAATCCATAGTTGACCTTACAGGCCTTTCTCGGTGGGACCTATAAACCCACCGGGAAAGAGAACTGGTGCGAGGTATATTATTACTGCCACGGATTACCTCACCAAATGGGCAGAAGCTAAATCAGTGAAGGACTGTAGCACAGGTACTGCCACTCAATTCATTTTTGAGGAATTTTT
Source organism: Larix kaempferi (assembly GCA_027924585.1). NCBI lineage: Eukaryota > Viridiplantae > Streptophyta > Pinopsida > Pinales > Pinaceae > Larix > Larix kaempferi. The sequence goes on from BSBM01000007.1 coordinate 8,987,094, forward strand.
GTCACGATTCGGCTGTCCAAAAATTTTGATGAGTGATCAGGGCACTCACTTCTGAACAAGACCATCGAATCCCTCACAGAGGAGTTTCACATTCGGCATCACCGCAGTACACTAGCAGTTGTACGTGACCGTTAAGAGGAAAATGACAGAAGGAAAGCGACTGGGAGCTGAGCCAGTTGTACATGGTCGTTAAGGGACAGATGGCCTAAAGAGAAAGCGACTGGGAGCTATGCCAATCGCACGAGGTAGTCAGTGGAAGGGCAGCTCGAAGTGGATGACTTGTTGGAGTGCGTGCAACAGTATGGCTGAAAGCGACAGATCTAAGGCATGGAGGAATGGCATGTCAGCAGGATCGCTATCAGAAGCCAACATGACGGTTCAGAGGGACCATAGTGGTTTGGAAACCCTAAGGGTTTCGGTCTTCAATGTTGTAAAGACATGACCTTCGGGCGTGATCTATTTAAGAAGACCATTTTTGTATAGGAAGGGTTGGTCACCATTGCTGGTTATGGTTGGTTACTATTGAATATTGTATTGTAATATATTTTGAATCTAGAATAGATTGTAGAGGCTCTGCAGCTGAGTGTGCAGAGACCTATCTGAGCAAGAAGAGAGCTATAGCTGAGTGCGCGGCTAAGAACTATGAACCCTTCCTTAAAAGAAATATCAAACACAGTTCTTGTTGACGTAGCTTCCCACCCAGGGGAGTGAACCATGTTAAATAGTGTGTTATGAGACTGTATGTTTAGGTGTTTGCATTTATAGTTATCTCTTCTGCAGTTGAATGTTGGAATGTTTACTTACAGTCTATTATGAGAAGACTTTTATATGCATTCGCCATCAAGAGAGTATGGGATGATATGTTAAGTCTGCATGAATAGATGTATGGTTAATATTAGCTTTTCTTCTAAGGACAGTGAATCTTTCATCTTCTTGAGCATAGAGGGAATTGTTTACCTTTTTAATGGGTGCAGTCGATGAATGGATAACAGTTATTTCGCACCTGAGGGTTATGCTTAAAATAGTAACACTTAAGTGTATGTTGTTAGCATTAAGTAGTCCGTTAGTTAAGTGTATAACTGGGTGGATAATTGACACTTAACCCTTTTCCTTAAGTATTCTGTGAATGGTCCAAGCATAGGAAGTCAAGCGGCAGTGTTCGCAGAATAATCTTAAGCCCCGCAGTAAGGAAGAAGGTAGTGGTGCGGACCGCAGTGTTGACCATCGCCGCAGAGCTTGACTTTCGTAGCACACAGTCGATGCGCTTCCATGAACATTGTCATAGTCATCAACTCATCACTCACTGTGGACATCTAAGTCCATAGTGCCCCATTAGAAACACCTCGGGTGAGACCTTAGCTTGCTCGCAGGCTGTTGCCAAAAGGGCCGGTGCGAAGGGGTTTTGTTGGTTTAAGGTAACCGCGCAGAACCTGGGTCTTCATAAAACCTCTGGTCAGCATTTGATAAGCCAACAATTTCCCCCGACTGAGGGTCCCTAAACAATGCAAATATGAAGTCAATGTACATGTCTCCAAAAGTACATGCACAATGAAGTCAATGTAGATGTCTCCAAAAGTGAATGTATCGAAAAGTACATATATATCCAAAAGTAAATGTGTCCAAAACTATCCAAGCCACATGTGCATGTATCCAAATGTACATATATCCCATAAGACACATCAAAAATCAAGCTTCCTCTTGTTCTTTCCCGACATTGATCGTCTAGGCACATCTCTAGGATCATTGTGCGTCTCTCGATCCTGCAAATTAAATATCAATTGTTAAATTCAACTAACTATGTACTAATACATTAGCTAAACAATTATCAACTTGTGCATGGAAAGTGCATGAAACAATTGGTCACTGAAGGACATCTCACCTCAACTGACAAAGGGGATTGCGTTTCTTGTGTAGTAGATGGAGTCGTTGGTTTAACATCCAAGATTGTTGAACCAGGGGGGCCAGGAACTGCTCCTACTAGTGGTGTCTACAATCACAAAATGTTGAAATAGTTAGACATGCATGAATAAACAATAGACAGCAATAATAAACTATGTAAATATCATGTTGAAATAGTTACATACCTATGTGTGATCAGTTGCCACTGCAGATGCAGCACTCATTGCTGCGTCAACCATCGATGCGAGGTTTTGAGTAGACGACTCGGGTTTCTGATGCAGTAAACATGCAATTCAAACATTAACAAAAATGATTTATGCACTGGATTTGAAGTTAAACAACAAATATCATCGAAGGATATACATTACCATGGTATGAGTAAGCCCATGGTCGTGGGTAGCTGGAGTCTTTCTAGGAGTAGGCCACCTCACATACACACGACCCTTGTTCACGAATGGCCTAGCGGGAGATACAAATCTAGGCAATGGTCAAGATGTCTCGGATGGTGCCTACAGTCAGCAAGTGTTCATGTAGTTAGACATGCATGATTCAACAAACAAACATGTATTTAAAAAATGACATTTTTAATTATTTACTTGGAGCCCAGATGTTTCCTCGAATGCAATTGCATCCAAGGTTGATGCAAGCAAGCGACGAATCTTGTCACCACCACTAAAAGTTGCACTAATGCCCCTCAAGTAGGCAAGCTCAATCAGTATCTTGGCATTTGTGTCCATAGCCGCAACTGCAATAAAAACATCAATACGAAAATCATTAGAAACATATACATGGTATATAATGACGTCTCTTCAAAATGGAAATGTATTAAATCAAACTCAAGTAAGCAATTTAATGGCATTCACTTACATACATTTAAAACTTAAAATTAAACATTTAACAATTAAAAAGTAAGTTTCGTTCAACTTCTTTCTAGAAGTTAAGGCACTTCTTAACCCTCATTGGTGACTTTTCCATGCAAACTTGGGTTTAAACTTCTTAGAATTTAGGAGTGTTATTTTGACATGTTTTGGCCTTTACGCCCCTTGCAGAAAACCATATTTCCATCAACTTCATAAGCTGACATTAAATTTATTGATTTCAACATATTACACCTTGTGGTTGGAGGGGAGGACAAAGTGGCATGGAATGAAATGGATATGTATGAGTTTGTCTTGCCAATATGATTACATATGTACTTGAGATGACTATCAATGATTAAGATGTTGAATAATCAACTAGAGATTGTGATTAGAATGACAATAACAACAATGTCAACTTAATAAGATATCACAAGTGGAATATGACAGTGTTATCTCAGAATTATCACATGCATATTTATTAATTTGATCCAAGTATTATGATATGTGATTGATATGACAAGATGGTTGATTAGGAGGATGAAGATTAAGTTGAGATAGAACAACTAAATTTAAATGTCACAGTCCTAAGAATTTGACTACATTCAGTTAATGAATTTAAGTAAGAATAGAATATGACTTGTTAGGCTTAGAAAGATGGTTAAGGTAACATGCCCGCGAGCATGTCAGGTGGTAAAATTCAGACCCGTGTCTTAAACACAGTCTTTAAGAGGGATGGAAGTTTAGGATAGATGTAGGGTTAGGACAACATCCAAGGGAAGAAGGTCCAAGATAGGTAAGAATGTTAGAAGGGTTTGATGATAGGTTTCTAGGAGTAGTTACTAGGTCAGGGCCGCAGGTCTTTATGAGTGTAGATTAGGATTGTTAGATATGTAAATGACAAGGGCGAGGGACTATTAGGATATGTGAGGAAAGAAAAGGGGTGAAAATTAACTTGATCATCGTTGGAAACACTCTCATGACACACTCTAGGTAGTTCATGGGTGTTCACCATTTCCATTGTTCTAAAAACACGGAAACCAACCAAAAGTGACAATTCCTTGGAGCAAAACATAGACGATTTCTCTTTGAAAAATTGATCTCTACATTGTATGGCAAGTTCAAAAAATTAAATAAAAAACATAGTGATTTTCTATATGAAGTCTTTGAGTTGAATCAACGGTCCCTGAACGTTAAGTAGATTGATCAAGGGTGTGGATAGGGCAGGCCCGAGAGGCACTTTGTTAATGTGTTTTGGCATTTAGTTAAGAATTCTTAACTAAGAGGAAATGTATAGCTACATACACTTGTGATGAAATTTTGATTATGTTCATGGACAAATGATTGTGATGAAATTTTGACAAACCAAGTTACTAATTTTTTATGCATTTTTTATATTCACGCTTGTGCATGCATTTCATCTAGTTATGGCCATTTTCGAGGAAAATTATTTAATTAGTATCATGGGAAATGGCCTTTGAGGGTTGTAAATTTGGGTTTCATGTGGATGGATACGTTGTAGAAAGGGAGGAGTTCTATTTTTTTCGATTTTTGGTTGGATTAGGAATTTTTGAGTTTTTGAAAAGGGATTCATTGTAATTATTCACTCATCTTGGTTGAGGGAGATGTGAATTTAATTAGAGATTGGGTTATTTCCAATTTTATAAATATTACAAAACTAGGTTGTTTTAAACTACAAAAAAATGGTAATTTAGGTTAAGAAATGACAAAAAAATGGTATGGGTGAATGAATTACCTCATTAGATGACAATCCACCGGTGAATTTTCCTCCCCTCCAACTAAATTGAGCTCCTCGGATACTCCAGGGCACACAAATTGTCCTCGTCCAAGCTCGAATTCATGTTTTTGATGCGTGAAAAGCACCGCGGGTGGTCGGGGGTGGTCGGGACTGTGTTTTTAAATTGATTTTAAATTTACAAAACGCATACGCGTTTTGTAACTACATAACGCGTACGTGTTTTGTAATTCTATAATGCGTACATGTTATGGTTACCTAACCTTCATGTCTAATGACATGTTAGGCTCAGGTTTTACCATACCAAGTGCTAAGTATCATAAACACATTATGTTTTTATGTATCAGAAATGAGTTTTGAAAAACTAGGATTGCATGTAAAGTGACCCTCATCTTCTTCCACACACCCTATATTTTTTATTTTATTTTAAGAATTTTTTTATTATTATTATTGATTTTTATTTGTACATATATAATATTTGTAAAATACATACCTATTTTATTTCTAGTGTATCTTTTTATTGCCTTGCCGATTTGTAAAACAAATTGTATGGTGAACAATTATAGATTGATTGATTAAGTTAAGATCCTCAAACCGCAAGTGTACAAGTATTTTTCAAGAAAGTCCATCATGTTTTGATACTAAAGTGCATTCTTAACATGAACATGTGCATTATGATTTAGAGAAAAAAGTAACATACTAATGTTAGAAGAATGTGAATTTGTCCAAGTTATTTACTCATGTTCCATAAATCAAATTTATATATTCCTTAATTTTAATATTTTTACCTTATATTATAATAGGTGCATGTACCTCTAAAATTCCTAGTGGTTAACCTATAGGAGTGAGAGGGAAGCATTAGGTTGTACTAGCACAAATATGAGTAAGCTTACTGGGAGAAAACCTTGAAATATGAAGATTTATGCTCATAAGATCACTTGAGTTTATGTATATATAATCCAAATTGAAAGAACTACAACTAATTTAGATACCCCTTTCTAGATGATATGTGGAATAAAGTATATTAATTAACATTTGTAATTGTAATTATAGTCCAACCATTTATGAGTGTAGATATTGTTGATAAGGATTAATTTGGGAAGTACAACATCAAAGGTTTAGGGAAGTCCCTCTTAAACATAGTCTTTAAGAGGGATGGAAGTTTAGGATAGATGTAGGGTTAGGACAACATCCAAGGGAAGAAGGTCCGAGATAGGTAAGAATGTTAGAAGGGTTTTATGATAGGTTTCTAGGAGTAGTTACTAGGTCAGGGCCGCAGGTCTTTCCGAGTGTAGATTAGGATTGTTGGATATGTAAACAACAGGGGCGAGGGACTATTAGGATATGTGAGGAAAGAAAAGGGGTGAAAATTAACTCGATCATCGTTGGAAACACTCTCACAACACACTCTAGGTAGTTCATGGGTGTTCACAATTTCCATTGTTCTAAAAACACGGAAACCAACCAAAAGTGACAATTCCTTGGAGCAAAACAGAGACGATTTCTCTCTGCAAAATCGATCTCTACATTGTATGGCAAGTTCAGAAAATTAAATAAAAAACATAGTGATTTTTTATATGAAGTCTTTGAGTTGAATCAACGGTCCCTGAGCGTTAAGTAGATTGATCAAGGGTGTCGATAGGGCAGGCCCGAGAGGCACTTTGTTAATGTGTTTTGGCATTTAGTTAAGAATGCTTAACTAAGAGGAAATGTATAGCTACATACACTTGTGACGAAATTTTGATTATGTTCATGGATAAATGATTGTGATGAAATTTTGACAAACCAAGTTACTAATTTTTTATGCATTTTTTATATTCACGCTTGTGCATGCATTTCATCTAGTTATGGCCATTTTCGAGGAAAATTATTTAATTAGTATCATGGGAAATGGCCTTTGAGGGTTGTAAATTTGGGTTTCATGTGGATGGATACGTTGTAGAAAGGGAGGAGTTCTATTTTTTTCGAGTTTTGGTTGGATTAGGAATTTTTGAGTTTTTGAAAAGGGATTCATTGTAATTATTCACTCATCTTGGTTGAGGGAGATGTGAACTTAATTAGAGATTGAGTTATTTCCAATTTTATAAATATTACAAAACTAGATTGTTTTAAACTACAAAAAAAATGGTAATTTAGGTTAAGAAATGACAAAAAAATGGTATGGGTGAATGAATTACCTGATTAGATGACAATACACCAGTGAATTTGCCTCCCCTCCAACTAAATTGAGCTCCTCAGATACTCCAGGGCACACAAACTATCCTTGTCCAAGATCGAATTCATTTTTCTGATGCGTGAAAAGCGTCGCGGGTGGTCAGGGGTGGTCGGGACTGTGTTTTTAAATTGATTTTAGATTTACAAAATGCATACGCGTTTTGTAACTACATAACACGTACGCATTTTGTAACTACATAACACGTACACGTTTTGTAATTCTATAACGCATACGCGTTATGGTTACCTAACCTTCATGTCTAATGACATGTCAGGCTTAGGTTTTACCATACCAAGTGCTAAGTATCAGAAACGTATTATGTTTTTATGTATCAGAAACGAGTTTTGAAAAACTAGGATTGCATCTAAAGTGACCCTCATCTTCTTCCACACACCCTATATTTTTTATTTTATTTTAAGAAAAAAATAAAATATATATATATATATATATATATTCTCTGTTTTTTATTGATTTTTATTTGTACATATATCATATTTGTAAAATACATACCTATTTTATTTCTAGTGTATCTTTTTATTGCCTTGCCGATTTGTAAAACAAATTGTATGGTGAACAATTATAGATTGATTGATTAAGTTAAGATCCTCAAACCGCAAGTGTACAAGTATTTTTCAAGAAAGTCCGTCATGTTTTGATACTAAAGTGCATCCTTAACATGAACATGTGCATTATGATTTAGAGAAAAAAGTAACATACTAATGTTAGAAGAATGTGAATTTATCCAAGTTATTTATTCATGTTCCATAAATCAAATTTATATATTCCTTAATCTTATTAGATTCCCTAATTTTAATATTTTTGCCTTATATTATAATAGGTGCATGTACCTCTAAAATTCCTAGTGGTTAACCTATAAGACTAAGAGGGAAGCATTAGGTTGTACTAGCACAAATATGAGTAAGCTTACTAGGAGAAAACCTTGAAATATGAAGATTTATGCTCATAAGATCACTTGAGTTTATATATATATAATTCAAATGGAAAGAACTACAACTACTTTAGATACCCCTTTCTAGATGATATGTGGAATAAAGTATATTAAGTAACATTTGTAATTGTAATTATAGTCCAACCATTTATGAGTGTAGATATTGTTGATAGAGATTAATTTGGGAAGTACAACATCAAAGGTTTAGTGAATACCATCTATTTTATTTTAGTTCAAGTCATTTTATTTCACTCTTTTGTATTTAATTAATGTAATATAAAATATATGTTAAAAGTTTAATAATAGTTTTTCTTTATGATATATTTTATTTTATTTGTATTTATATTTATATTGGAAATGTACCATTGATTTCTTTATTCCATTAACTTAATCCTCAATCTCTTGCCATATTCTTATGAAAGCAAAATTGGGACTATTAACATCATAATTTTGTTTTCAACCGGGATGAACATCATATTTAAATAATATTTTAAATAATTGTTTTTATGTAATGAAAAAAGGGAAAAAACATTTATTTTAATAACACATTTTTTGAAGAGAAATTTTAGTAACACTTTATTAACCTATATCTATTTTTATTGTTTATTTTTAATTACAAAATTTATAAAATATTTACACAATAAAAAATTAAAGTTTTTAATTAAATATTAATATATAATAAAATTTAAATTTTATTAATTAAAAATACAAAATAATAAATTAATTTTGATAATGATAATGATTATTAATGAAATTATCTTTGGTCTATGAAACCTTAAAGAAGAAAGAACATGATTATTTGGTTTGCTTTAAAATTTTATTCCTATGCTCAAAAAGCTTGAAGAAAAGCTTTCTTAGCTCACTATAGTTTTGGCAAGTTAGGAGGTTAGAAAGGTTTGTGTTGTAACAATTACTATGAAACATGTGGGTGTAATCATGACACTCTAAGATAAAGTAATTTTCATCCTCAACGCTCATAGACTCACAAAGATGGGAAATCCCTCCCATGGTGTCTTAGGAATTGGCCAACACCCTATTTAGCTATGAAGGTAATGAGAGTTTATTCTTATCTTTACTATATTAATTTTCTTCTTTGAGATATTTAATACCAAGGGATACTTATGATCTTCTAGATTAGGCCTAATGACCTATTTATATTATCTTAATTTTATTTTTTAACCTCTAAATCTTTCCTCTACTTCTAATAATATTTTTGACATTATTGATATTATGCAAAGTGTCATTTTCTCTTGTCTCTCATGCTATTTATCTTGTGCTTGTTTGTCATGTACATAGTCATAGCCATGCTCTAGATTGAACATAAACGACATAGACAATTTTCAAATTATAGAACTCTATTTATTATATAAATTTTAATATTAATATTTATGAGATAGAGAGTGTTCTTTTAAACTCTTATTTAATCTTAAAAAATAATATTTGTTTTTTAACTCGGGGAATTGACAATTAGGATGGGGTTGGACTCATACTAAGTCATAGGGAGTTATTTAATAGTACACCCTATCGTTGGTTGCCAAACTAAAAAAAATATCTAAAATTATTTACTAGTTTCTTTATTATTTTTATAAATTAATTTAAAAATTTCCTTACCATTACTTTAAATTAATTTGTCATTTTGAGACATTAAGAAAGTGGAAGATATAATCACCTTTTTTTCAAATTGTACCTACATTAAATCATAATTTCAAAATATTTATTACATTATTGTCCTTTCTAATATTTTAAATCATGGTAACTATGTTGAATTAGGAATGCTTTTCCTAAAAAATATTAGTATATAATTTTTATTTACTTTTTAAATATTTGATAAATCAAAGTTTATCCTAATAAATGTTAATAACCACCATCATTCTCACCATCAATTTATTTAAAATAATTACAAATATTGAAAAAAATAAACATAAAATAAATCGTTTTTAAAATAAAAATATTAATAATTAGTGGAAAAAAATCTAATCATTAAACATTTAAAAATAATAATTTTAATTAATTTTTTAAAATAAATATATATAATAAATTAAAAGTTAATAATAATATTAAATTTTATTTTATTTTTTAAATTCATTATAAAAATATAAAATTATATTAATAGCTATTTATATTTTACAATTTAAAGTGGACCAAATTAATAACTTCGATTTTTTTTTTTATTATTCCTACTATGTATTAATGAATTTAAACCTTTTAAATATTTTAAAGATTATTTTAAAATTAAAAATTATTTTAAAATATTTACTATTAAATTTTGATTATAATTAACAAAAGAATATGAAAGTAAAATTGTGATTATTATATAAATAAATTAAATTAAAATCATGGAAATTAGGTGTATTAAAAAATATATATAAAAAAAAAATTAAGTAATAAATAATAAATGGCAATTAAATTATATATATATATATAATTTAAAATAAATTATATTTTTATATTGAGAGGTGTTTATATTCTAGAATTTGGGGTGGATTATCATCTATGTTTTTTCTAGATTGAAAAAGAATGAGACAAGTGTACTGTACGGGTGGTGTTTCAAATTTAAAAATAAGCAATTATTATATATATAATTAGTAGCATGGATAACATGTAGTGATAGACAATTCATTTGACTAAAGAAGGCAACAACAACACATGATTATAATTAAGCATAGAGAACAAGTATAAAATAACTTGTTCATAGCACTTAACTTGTGACTTATTGGTATTCACAGGCCACAAGTTAAGTGACTATGCTATTTGTATTTTATTTTACTTAAAAAACTAAAAATAATCCTAAATTATTAAAGTGTACCCATCGTTAACTTAGACAGGCCACTATAACCGTAAATCTTAAAATATATTAATGAAAACAGACAGTAATAGAATAATATATTAGTAAGATGAAAATGAAAGTATTACAATTCTAAACCTGACAAATGCCAATCTAACAGTAACACTTGCAATTGGTTATGTTTAAGGAATAGAATAACATATTAGTAAGATGAAAATGAAAGTATTAGAAATCAAAAGCTGACAAATGCCAATCTAACAGTAACACTTGCAATTGGTTAAGTTTAAGGAGAATTCAACCCTAACGAAAAGACCGAACCCAATATCGTCTTTTAATATTGGAAACCGAATCTGGAGCTGTCATGAGTGACTGCAAACGCAATTTCAATATTTTTGTCACTCTACCTCATCTGTCGTTTATATTGAACGTTTGTTGAGCCGAAAGGGTGCTCTCTGATTACCCATATTTAATCCTAAAGCTGTCAAAACTGCACTGGCGTGTTGCTCAAATATTTCTCACCTTCACCTGAACGCCTGGCGCTTGATTTGACTCGTAATTGGCAAATATAAACCTGACAGTTGTTTTGGTTTGTTGTCGGAATCGATTTCATTCCTTCTATATGAAGTAACATTAACAGGAGCGCTTAACGTCAGCAAGAAAAGAAAGGGGAAGGAAACTCTGTGTATTCCACTCGAGTATTCCACTCGACGACTCAGGCCTAATCTTATTTATTAGTATGACTCAGATTGAAAACAAACCATTAAAAAATCGAACGTCACCTCAAATTTTCTAAACTCAATGCATGCATGATCCATGATTCCCTTTATTTAGATAAACAGTCGCTTTTCCTTTTGGAATCCTTTGCAAAATGCCGAAACTATAAAATCCATATATATGTATTTTAATTTGGACTCTTCCAACTACCAATTTGGATTCTCACAAGTGTTACTTTCAATTTAGACATATGACCAATAATAGACCAGCAACGAATAGCAATCTGTGACTGTAATCTGTCTGTCGTTGCAGCCCGGAATAGACATAGAATCCATACCCTGCAATAGATGCTATAATTCTGACTGATCATACGAACACAAATTCACAGGGTCCACCCACGATAATATATATAAATTCTCCTGTCAGGTATCGATAACCGTCCAAGGGCTGAGTCATAACCATCTCGTTCTCCAATGGATTCCTGTATCGGCCATACCGAAGCAGAAAAAGACGTTTCGAGAAGAGCTTCTTAGACATGACACCTAACTGTAATTCATGGCGCAGAAGACTTGACAAGTGAAAGGTCTAATTGCCCTATTCCGTTCCCCGTCGTATCCCAAACACTACTAGGTATTCCTTAACTGGCAATCAAACGGCTCCTATTTCCGATGGTATTTAGGTGATTTTGCTCTCAAAGTAACCTAATTCTAATCTCTCTAATTATAAACATTTAGGGTTTCAGGGGTCTTTAAATTAAAATTACCTTCTGAGAATCAGATTTTAATAACGTAATTCTAATCTCCCTAATTATAAGCATTTAGGGTTTTAGTGGTCTTTAAATTAACTCGTAACATTACAATTACTCTCTCAGAATCCATCAATTTATTTGAGGATTTTTTAAATTTTGATTTATCGACAAAGGTTACTAGACATAGAACAATTTCAATTTCCGTTTGTCAAACTCCTTAGTTTTAACCTAATTCTAGTCTGTCTAATTATAAGCATTTAGGGTTTCAGTGGTCTTTACGCTCTAAGAATCCATCAATCTATTTGAGTTTAGTTACAATTTCAATAACCTAATTATATTCTCTCGAAGCATTTAGGGTTTCAGTGGTCTTTAAATTAACTCGTAATCTTAAAATTACTCTCTAAGAATCCATCAATCTACTTGAGTTTAGTTACAATTTCAATAACCTAATTCTATTCTCTCGAATTATAAGTATTTAGGGTTTCAGAGGTCTTTAAATTAACTCATAACATTACAATTCCTCTCTAGGAATAGATCATCAATAGATTTAGCGAAGAACGTTACTGGAAATAGAACAATTTCAATGTCTACTTGTCAAACTAAGTTTTTATGTTAGTGGGTACCAATAACCTAATTCTAATATCTCGTTATAAGCATTTAGGGTTTCAATTGTCTTTTAACCTTAAAATTACCCACATTCAATCAATCCAATTTAGTTTACAATTTCAATAACCTATTATAATCTCATTTAGGGTTTCTGAGGTCTTTAAATTAACTCATAACCTTAAGATTACTCTCTTAGAATCGATCAATCTATTTGACTATTTTTAAAATTTTGATTTACCGAGGAAGGTTACCTGAAATAGAACAATTTGAATGTCCACTTGTCAAACTCCTTAGTGTTTATGTTAGTGGGTACCAATAAAAAAGAGCTGGCAAATTGTAATTGAATTTTCGCTTGCCGTATTCCAACGAACTGACCAAAATTGGAGATATTACAGTGACCTTTTCCTTTCCAATCTCCTTCATTTTTATGTTGGTGGGGACCTTTCCATGGCGAGGTGGCATGGTCTCGTAGAGTTTAGACCATCCATTTAGTGTGTAAGGCTGCTAAGGCATATACCCTACAGGTTTACATGGAATCTTTTAGCCTCGAAAACTGGGTTTCATCTAATGGTTCTTCCTAGATTCCGAGCCATCTTACTTATATATTCTTTCAAAGCATTGATTTACCATGTACCTAACGTACATGAATTATTTTTTGCCTGATCTGACCTCTCGATTCTCGAATATCAATATTAGACGTGGAGAAGCCACGTACTATAGCTTTCCATTAAATTATTTTGTTTCAATGGCTTTTCAAGATTCTTCACTTTCGTCGAGGCAATTAAAGTCCATGATACTTTCTGCACATGCTGCGTTTATGATTCCAATTTCTCTGTACCAGACTACCTGTGGCTGCCACTTTTCTGGCTGATGGTTATTCTCAAAATCCAGCAACCAAGTGTCTCAAAGTAAAATCGAATTGGTTTCACAGTTCGATAACATAATTTTATATTATATGTCTGAGTTGACCTTTGATAACACATGGCGACTTTTCCTTTATTGAAGTTTGGGAGAAAAACTCTGCAGATACACCGAAACAGTCGACATTAGCATGTCACTTCAAACTTTCATTGATTATTGAGTGTGTGTGTACAGGGATCTGCTTTTGATTTTGCTCGAGAAATCAGAGGTAGAACATGTCTTCCGTTCCTTGATTTATAATCTTAAATGACATCCATCAACTTTTTACTGATTCCACATTCATATTTATTAAAAACTTCCTCTCTTTCTTCGACACTTGTCCTCACATAGTTCTATTGAACCTGCCGAGACAGACATAATGTTCTCATGAATGACAACCCAAGCCATAATTTTCCCTTCTCCTCACAGAGTTCTATTGAACCTGCCGAGACAGACATAATGTTCTGGAGTACAAACCAAGCCATAATTTTCCCTTCTCCCCACAAAGTTCTATTCAACCTGTCTGTCGAGACAGACATAATGTTCTGAAGGACAACCCACTCCATAATTTTCCCTTCGGTCGAGACATCCCTGAGAAATTTCTAAGTAAACGTATCCATGTTCTCCATCGCCCCACCCATGTTTGTTGTCATCGTACGTCCCCGACGTCTTGAAGAAATTAAAAAGTACATATAAAATATGAGAATCAGAAAGTAACAGTCCTTTTCTTTTTTGAAGAAGATTAAAAAGTACAAATAAAATATGAGAGTAAGAAAGTAAGAGTCCTTTTAGTTTCCAATACGCGTGTCGCTTCCAAGTGCATTGAACACTGCCAAATTGCCAATACCCGTTCTATGGGCTTAGAACAGCAACAAGCTAACAGCCGATAGGTTGAGCATATGTATTAAAAAAACCGCGCTCAAAACCCATTCAGGATTTGGCAATGCTCAAGCAATGGTGTGTGACATAAACTCGATATATGAATTGGCCTCGACTCCCAGGATCGTTGTTTAACTCCGTATTATTTTTTTCTCAAAAATCATTGTTCGATGTTTAAGTTACAAGTAGCACAACCACTTAACTTGTGGTTGGTGATTATCATAGCCCACAAGTTAGTGTGGCAAATCTATGCCTTAGTTCTATTATGACATCAGATATTTGTAATATATATTTTTATACTCATAAGTGTTTTTATTTTATAGTTTGGGGTGGACTAAGTTAAGAATTGTAATGTCACTGATCATTAGTGCATTAATTAGTTGAGTGATTAGTCTGTTAGTTTGACTAGATATTTTTATGGTTAATAATGAGAAGGCAATGAATATGGCCACATGTGTTACATCCTTTCTCTCTTATAAACTTTAACACGGCATGGCCTAATGTATTTGGGTAAGCCTTTTCACGTAGTGGAAAGCAGGTATATGCATCATCTAGAGGTTGTAGATCAAGACACGAACACATCGGTGTGGAAGCATGACCATCCTTCATAGCATTGGGTCGTATCTTTTTTTTTCCATTTAGAGATGTTGAAGTAGTTGTCCCTATCGGGAATGCGTCACCCTTCCATCGACGCACCTTCAGAAAAAGCATGTCATTGACGCCCTCTTTGCACGGAATAAGCGCGTGGTTGACGCCCTGCTGTTAAGGAAAAGTGAGTCGATCACTATTCACTTACATGCATTTTACATGACGCGGCCTCTGACCCATTGTGCTAACTTACAAGTTGCGAAAGAAGACCAAGTATTGATGACACTAAGCCAAAAGATTGGACAACCTTCCAGCATTGTTCAAATCAGATTGAAGAAGATGGAGTCTTGCAGAGATCGATCCAAGAAGACCATGTGTAGAAAAGGGCCCAAAGAAGATCTGAAAGTGTGAAGTACCCTTGATATCTCAGAAGAGACGGCCAAGAAGATTGACTCTTGAAGATGGGGCTACGAGAAGAAATTGAAGAGGTAATAAATATGTTAACATTAGTAGGATTATGGTAGACATTTGAAGGAGAAAACTATGAACTTTGGTCATTAAAAGTAAGAAAAGTGTTAAGGCCACAAGATTTGTGGCATTTTGTAGTTTAATAGGATCCTATTGATCTAGAAGCATTTGATACTTTGATAGAATACCATAAAGAAAGAAGACAATTTGTTGTCTTAAGTCTCATACAAAACAGTATAGAATATTCCATTTTTTGTAGTATTGTTGAAGCTTATACTCCAAAAGAAGCATGGGATATATTAAAAGCCAAGTTTAGTGAAGAAGAACTCGTTGTAGAAGAAGATGACTTTGCAAGCCACACAAAGCACTAGGAATCCCACAGTGAAGTAGAAGACAAAAGACAGTCAAGAAGACTTGTTTTATGAGGCAACCCGTGATCAAATAAGCCTAGCAAAGTTTGTTGATCTAGCTTTTTTTGCTGTGATGTGAGTGATAGTCTCTAAGAGAAAGAGATAGTTGATAGCAGCATAGAAGCCACACTAGCACACAACCTGAAATCCAAAGTTTGAGGGAGTTATATCACCAGACTCCTATTATTGATAAGCAACTATAGTATGCTTTGTTTCCCTATCAACCCATAGTTAGTTTTTGAGGAAACAGTAAAAGATAATGAGTAACCATAAGCCTTTATGTTCGATAATTTGTTAGGCATTAATTTGCTTTGAATTTCTCTAATTGCAACCTCAACGTTCCAAACCTGCAATCTTTCTGCAAGTTTAAACTGCAATTTAATTTAAGGGCTTTTATCTCGCACTAAAACTGCTAGCAGTATTTTGCAATCTCAACGATGCATTCGCAATACTTTTCATTGAAAATTGTGATTTAAGGGTTTTTACACAACAATGAATCATTGAATTTTAAAACTATTGTTGAATTTTAGGAATTTTTCTTTCGAAGGCTATAATAAATAGGTTGATTTGAATGTTATTTAACAAATTATTAGTTTTTACATATTTCTTTTATAAACATTAAGTGTACCTCTCAGTTATGTTTTAATGCGTTTCACTTGAGATAAAGCATCTTCAAGAACGATGATATTTTACAATTATACAATTTATTGTAGTTAATTTAAAGGACGTTCTTTGTACCTCTCAGTTATGTTTTAATGCGTTTCACTTGAGAGAAAGCATCTTGAAGAACGATGATATTTTACAATTATACAATTTATTATAGTTAATTTAAAGGACATAAAGATCTTAAGTTAAAAAGGTACAATTTATTATAGTTAATTTAAAGGACATAACGATCTTAAGTTAAAAGGGAGTTGCATTTCTTATTTTACGAAATACATGATATATAGTTACCAATCTATACTTTTTTATCCTATTCATGAGTATTTAAATATTTCCAATGCTCAAAAAATAATTTTGGACTCCAAAAGAAGCACGGTTGTATTATAATTATCAATTTGGACTCCAAAAGAAGCTCGTTGTATTATAACTATTTGTATGGGGCTAGTATTAAAATGTAGAAAAATGATTTTAAAATATATTCATTTAAAACATTTGAGATAGAACACCCTATACCATGGGTTTACTCTCAAGTAAGTTCATATATATCTTGGCCTAGTAAGTGTAAATGTTAGTGTTGTCCCTCGGTATAGAGTCAAAGAAGAAACTAACTATATGCTTACAACTTAACCTAATCCATTGCTCTCATGACTCAAAGAATTTGTGCACTATAATCTAATGGTCAATCAAATCTATGGAAGTCTCTTCCCACTACCATACAATACAAGGGAATCTCTAAATTCGTGAGCCTCTACTCAAGAGTTATCGCAATCCTTCTCCTCTAATTCTCTAGTGCAAGAAGAAAGAGTCCCAATCCTTCTCCTCTAATGCTCTAGTGCAAGAAGAAAGAGTCCCACTAGAGGCAACCCTTGTGTAGTGATACTTTGGCTCCCACAAAGTTAGTGAGAAGCAATCATTAGTGGTTTCCTAATTTTCCTAGCCTATCTGTTCATTTAAAACCATTAAAATTTCTTCAAAAGTTGCAAATTCCCTCTTCGTAATGTCGGTTTTGGCAATGTTATGGGTTTCCTCATTTTTCTAGCCTATGTGTTCATCTAAAACCATCAAGCTTTCTTCAAAAGTTGTAAATTCCCTCTTCGTAATGTTGGTTTTGGCAATGTTATGGGTTTCCTAATTTTCCTAACCTATGTGTTTATCTAAAACCATCAAACTTTCTTCAAAAATTGCAAATTCCCTCTTAGTAATGTTGGCTTTGGCAATGTTATGGAGAACATAGCATAAAAGTTGAAATGCATGATAATGTGAGAGAATTAGTATTAGATAATGAATGAACTCCCATGAATTAGGATAAAGATGTGCAAATTCCCTTCAAATACATTCGTTTCGATGATATATGTAGTACCTAGCCTCCAAATAGCAATAGTGACACAAATCTCAGATGATCAATCGCTACAAAAGAGGTTGAATGGCTTAATATAGGAAAAATATAGGTTTATTGCAAGCCATAATCAATAAGCCGAGAAACGGCATGGCGTGACCACAACATAATAACTAATACACAAGAACCAGGATCATTAGCACTACTCTATGATAGTAAGTTTATCAAGCATTCTCGGGAGCTGTATTTAAGATTATGGAGATATTATGAAGAACACAGTAGCGGAATTGAAAAACAAAATAAAAAAGCTAATGATAATGTAGGAGAGGATGAGTGAATTTCTATAAAGTAGGAGATTTGAATGAAGAACTTTCATATTTTCCCAAGATGATTATACTTAGCCTTACAAGTGTTTATACTTTTTATTTAGGTAAGAGGACTTTATTTCACCCACCTCTTCATGCATTGATATTAAGATTTTATTTTCTTTTTATTTTTTATTTTTTCTTTTTTACTAGAGGGATTAGTAATTAGAGGTTGGGTTGGTATTCATGTTACATGGGGTCTATGGATCCAATCTCGCTACCACTATACCCCTAGGTGCACTAGTGAACCCAAACATTGAGCATGAGTTAATTTGAGAGATTTGAAAACGAAACCTTTTAATTACAACAATAACATTAAAACCACATGAACTTCCCTAGAAACCATTAATATTAATATTTCTGAATAAAGAAATAAGTGTCAATTTGACAATTATATAAGTTATACAATTATCTATAAGTCATTTTAACATTATATGATATTCTATAAATTAGGTAAAGCTTTAGTTTTTTTAAAAACTAAATATTTTATTATATCATTTGTGCATATAAAGCTTTTTTTTTTTTCCATGACTAGGACGAGCTTAGACCCAATTCAAGTTTCTTTTGGTGATGAAATAATATCCATCGAATGATTAATCAAGAATTTAAGAAGAAACCCTGGACATGGCGGTGGTATGGAGAGGTTTAGGGCGTTGGCGGCCTGGTAAACAGGGACCGAGGAGGCTCGACTACCAGCGACGTGGCTGGACCAGCTTCTCGCCGATTGAAACAGTATGGCCCTGATATTGCACAGCTACATGATTTCTGTACATGGTGGATGAGAGTGCTCCGTTCGGGCGTTCTTCGGGTTCTTGGTAAAAGCTTATTCTGTAACGGAGTGGTATATGGAGGGGTGGGCAGGTGATGCTTGAAAACTGCGGCTGAGTGAAAGGATCCGCGGAAGTGTGGGGATTCGACGTTCGTGGAGGATTGCTGCATATTGAACGGTGGATAGGGGCTTGGGCCCTATCTGGGTTTGCATCCGATTATTTGGCTGACTGCTCGGTCGGGGTTCGGTTTGCCTGCCATGGGGGAACCGCTGGGGTGGTATGGGGAGCGGAGATGAGCAGGAGGTGGACTACACCTCGGATGGGGACTGTGGCATTGGGATTTTTGATCTTGGAGCGCTCAATTCTGTGGATTTTGGGTCGGGGGCTTTGTCTGGCCCTTTCATGACAGGCGGGGGGACCGGGGATCTACCTGGGCCCGAGGGAGTGATGGATTTGGACGGGCACCACATCACCCCACCGTCATCTGCCAGAGTTACATCGCCAGTCATCTCTATTGGGCTGGAGGGTTTAGAGGCGGAATTGGAGACCTTTCGATCTTATGCTGGCATTAGGGACAGGCCAGACTTGGCGGGTCTTCTGGGGCGGACGCTGCAACCCCAACTGGGGTCATTTACTAATTTTCCATTACCTTCGGAAGCCCGGTGAGAGGATTGGCTCGAAACCCTGGCTGGGTGTGAAAACAAGCGGTCGGGTGGCGGACCGGCTTCTCTCTCTGTCGGAAATCTGCTTCTGTCGGTGGAACACCGTGACGTTGAGGAACGGGGACAGGCCAGTGGAGGCCAGGGACACTCAACTAGTGCAACTGCAGCGGCGGCACCTGGGGTGGGTGAACTGCTACCTGACGATGAATCTCTGATTTTTCCTTGTGCAAGGGTTTCTGCACAGGCGGCTTCACTTAAAAATTTTGCCAAAAAGGTCAAGGAACGGCGTAGGAAGGACAAATTGGTGATGGGAGTGGATGTCTCGATGGAGGAGGCGGAGGACTTCTCCCACATAGCAGTGGTTGGACATGTCCGCGGTAAGAGGCTCGGGCGGGGTTTCCTACAGCGATGGGCGGCCGAGCATTGGAAGGACCTGGTAGCTACTGCACCTGTGATTAGGGTATTGACGAAGGGTTGGTTCTCCTTTATCTTGGCGAATTATGGAGAGGTAGAAGCTGTTTTAGGCCGTCATTGGACTATGTTGGGCGTCCCCATTGTGCTGAAAAGATGGTCGCCCTTCTTTGATTCCAAATCTGAAAGAATTGACAGAGAACCTATTTGGGTGAAGCTACCGGGGCTTCCCATGCATCTCTGGAATGAAGCAAGATTTGCAGCCATAGGGAATTTCCTTGGCGAATACATTTGTGCTGATTATTCCCATACTGAAACTGGTATATATTCGGTGGCTAAGATTTTGGTCAAAATTGATCTTAGGCTGGGGCTATCGGCTGAGATCTTGGTTCAGACGAAGGATGGGGAATTCACTCAAATTTTGGACTACGTGGGGGTGCCGTTTCGATGCCACCGCTGCCACGCTCTTGGACACCTGGTAGCAGGGTGCACGTTACCATATCAGGGTAGCAGACCGTCGGTTGTTCCTGTAGCAGCTGTTAGCACTGATCCTGCGCAGAAGGGGAGTCCACAGGTGGCAGGGGATAGTGCATTCGTGACTGCTATTGACACAGGGGTTGTCCAGGTATCGTCGCTACCTGTGGCATCGTGTGGAATACAGGGATCCGGGATACCTTTGACAACCCTGGAGAACGCGGGTTTGGATAACTTTGGGAGCAAGGAGACGGTTGTAGTGGGGACTGCTTTGGGCACCACGACACCTTTGACTCGGGCTGCTTCCAGGAAGCTACAAGCGCAGGCAATCTCTCGTCGGGGCTCTTCCACTAATCCCCCGGGTATGTCTCATCATTTCTCTTCTGATGTCTCTTTATATTCTGTCTCTCCTGATTTGGGGGGGGTACGTTTAAAGTCTCATCCTCCTGACAGCCCTGTTTCACTAAGCACTGTAGCTCCTTGTTTAATACCTGTCACGGACTGTGTTTACACGCCACCTCTAGTATCCACTCTACCCTCTCCCAATTCTGTGGGACGTAGTATCCGCTATGCTCTTAGAAATAGGGTGATATCTGCTGATGAATCGGGGGGCAGGGGACTTCCTGAGTTGGCTGTTAGCACTATGGGGAAAGGCCGGGGACGGAAATCTCATTTGTCAAAAGCACAAGACCGGGCAAAAGTTGACTTGGTAATGGGCACAGAATCCTCTATTGAATGGGCACTTAGAGCAGCGAAAGCCCTGGAAGGGGGTTTCATATGAAATTACTGTCATTCAACTGTCGTGGGTTGGCAAGCCCCATTAAAAAATCGTCACTCCGGAGGTTGGTGGATTTAAATCAACCTGATATTTTACTATTACAAGAAACATTGGGCGGCAGTGTGGATGTGGTTAGGGTTTTGGAAACATTGCTACCTGGATGGAAGTTCGTGGGGGTGGATGCACGTGGTCGTTCTGGAGGGCTGGCTACGGGGTGGAAGGTGAAGAACTGCAGATATGATAGCTCTTGGGGTATCTCTTCTGGTATTGGGTTGGAAGTATGGGATGCTGAGATTGGTAGGATGATAACGATCCTCAATATCTATGGACCCTATTTAAATAGGGCTGGTTTCTGGGACTCCTTGCTTAGCATGGATCTCTTTGACGGAAGGGATGTGATCTTGGGTGGAGACCTCAACCTTTCTCTGGGGTCATCTGAAGTTTGGGGGCCTCGTGCTGCTCCGGATCCATTAGCTAACTTTTTCATACAAGCTTTCGCCGGGAAGGATCTTCTTGATATACAGCCAACCGGGTTAACCCCGACGTGGAGGAATAAGAGAACAGGGGAACAAAGGGTGGCCAAAAGACTGGATAGGTTTCTGGTGGCTGATGTGTTGGCACTGGGGGTTGATGTTGTAAAGCAATGGGTTGGGTCAGGGGGGGTCTCTGACCACTGTCCCATCTTACTGGAATTAAGAGGCAGTAGAAATAAACCCCCTAGTCCATTCAAGTTCAATCCTAGCTGGTTGAAGGAGGAGGATTATCTTAAATTAGTTCAGCAACAGTGGGTTCATCGACCTATGGAGTCACAGGAACATGCGGGCGTACACTTTCAACACAATCTCAAGCATATTAAAGAGGCCACAATTCACTGGGCCACTGCTAAAAGGGTAAAAGATGAACAGATTCTGAGGGATGCTGAGATGAATATTGATAGACTTCTACATTGTCAGGGTAGGGGTTATCTGGATGAACAGCAAAAAGGTGAGCTACTGGACTGGGAAAGTAGCAAGAATGTGTTACTGTGTGAGCGAGAAGAGCTGTGGAGAATGAAAAGTAGGGCGATTTGGTTACAATGTGGGGATGAGAACACTAAATTTTTTCAAGCATATGCTAAGGGGAGAAAATTCACTAACTCAATCTGGGAATTATCTTCTTCTGAAGGGGAACGGGTCTCCAACTTTGATGGTTTGGCTGAGATGGGTGTTCGACATTACGAAGACTTATTCACCGCTCCACCTGGGGCCTCCATAGCTGAGGTTATCAGGATGGCTCAGCTCTTTCCACGTTTTGTGGGGGAGGAAGAGAACAAACTTTTGATGGAGGAGGTGCTACCGATTGAACTCTTGCAGGTTATGCAATCCTGCCAGAAAGATAAAAGCCCAGGGCCTGATGGCTGGCCTATTGAATTTTTCTTGGGATTCTTTGACTGTTTTGGGGAGGAATTATTGGCTGTGGTGGAAGAATCAAGAAAGGCTGGCTTTGTACATGGTCCCTTCAACTCGACATTTATTGCTCTCATTCCTAAAACCGACAAGCCTGATCATTTTGAGGAATTCAGACCTATCTCACTCTGCAATTGCATATATAAGATCATAGCCAAGATTATGGCGAGGAGATTAAAAAATATCCTGTCACAGCATATTTCATGTGAACAATTTGGATTCTTGGAAGGTCGTCAAATTCACGAGGCCATTGGAGTTGTACAAGAAGGTATACACACTCTGAAGGTTCAGAAGCAGAAGGGAGCAGTGATTAAGATTGACCTCTCTAAAGCATTCAACAGGGTTAGCTGGCTCTATATCCAGATGCTTCTCACACATCTGGGCTTCTGCTATGAATTTGTTCGATGGATTATGGCCTGCATCACCACGGTTAGTTTTGCTGT
The DNA here is from genome assembly GCA_027924585.1 of Larix kaempferi. Taxonomy (NCBI): domain Eukaryota; kingdom Viridiplantae; phylum Streptophyta; class Pinopsida; order Pinales; family Pinaceae; genus Larix; species Larix kaempferi. The sequence continues at coordinate 9,010,215 of BSBM01000007.1, forward strand.
TCTGATAAATGGTTCGGCTAGCCCTTTCTTCCATGCAGGCCGGGGGCTACGACAAGGTTGCCCACTTTCACCGCTGCTATTTCTCCTTGTTGCTAAAGGCCTCAGTCGTTTTATCCTGAAAGCTAAAGTTGATGGATCCTTTCGTGGCATCTCCATAACTCAGGTATTGTATATCACACATTTCCTATTTGTTGACGATATTCTCATATTTTGTGATGGCTCAAGACAGGATATTGATAAGGTGGTCGAAGGACTCAATTTACTGCAAGTAGCCACGGGTATGCTAGTGAATATTGATAAATCAACAATCTCATGCTCGCATTTAACTGAGCAGGAGAGGCACAGATTGGCCATCAGACTCCCCTATAGGATTATGGATATTGATGATGGCTTAAAGTACCTTGGATTTCACTTAAAACCTAATGCATATCATAAGGCAGATTGGCACTGGTTAATTGCCAAATTGGAGCTGAGATTGCATGGTTGGAGTCAAAAATGGCTCTCCGGGCTGGGAGACTGGTTCTGGTTAAATCTGTTTTGGAAGCAATACCGGTTTACTGGATGTCACTTGCTTGGATTCCCAGAGGTATCTTGGAGCAGATCCATCGGTTGGTTTTTGCCTTCCTTTGGAATGGTAAGGGTGCGAATCGAGCCTTGGTGTGGGTTCGTTGGGATTTGATTGCAATCCCCAAAGCACTGGGAGGCTGGGGCTTAAAGAATATCTTTCTCTTTGCCAAAGCGTTGGGGGCAAAAGTGGTATGGCGACTTATCCATACACGGAGCCTCTGGACCAGGGTGGTATACCACAAATACATTGCTCCCTTAACCCTACTTGAATGGATTAGGTAGGGAAACAAGTCGAGGGCAAATTGCTCTGTGGTTTGGAAAGCGGTGGTTCAGAATTTTCACCTTGTGGGATCGGGATTAGTGTGGCGAATAGGAAATGGGCAATCACTTTGTATTGGACTGGATCCTTGGGTAGGATGCAGGGGGGGACATGTACTGCCTGTGGACTTAAGGACCTTTCTGGCAGCTAGGGGCTGTCACTTCTTAGCTGATATCGCACAACCGGGATTATCCACTCTAATGCACCAGGGGTGGTACTCTGCCCAGCGTCTTGTAGTTCCTGAGGACATGATCGGGGATTGGGAGGACTATATTCGGATCTTAAGATTCTCCAATATCCGTCTGACAGATAGGCCTGATGAACTTATCTGGGATCACCATCCCTCAGGGAAATACACACCAAAACTTGGATATATACAATTAAGTGTGGAGGTGCAAAACAGGGCTTTGGTGTGGTGGTGGAAATCCCTGTGGAAGCTTAAATGCCCAGGTAAAGCCAAACTACTCTTCTGGGCGATATTGGAACAAAAGGCACCTACCTGGGATGTTCTGAAGCGACGATTCCTACAGGGCCCGGTTTTTTGTCCACTCTGTAGGGAGGCGGACGAGACTATTTCACACATATTTGTACACTGTCGTTTCTCCCAGGCGGTTTGGACACAAATTTGCCATTATATGGATCTCAATACACGTTGGTGGGGTGAGAATGTTATTGAGGCATTTCAATATTGGTGGTCGGAACAACAGTCATCAACCATCTGTGCGGCCCCATGCATTTTTGCCTGGGGGATCTGGATCACACGTAACAGGCTTATTTTCCAGGACTGTAGAATCCCGATTGAGCAAGTAGTGGCACAAGCTGTGGCTATCATTGTTCATTACAAGACTGCTCCCAAACTGATTAGAACACGTCCTGTGATCGCTGAAACGATTGATAAAACAATACCGTGGGCTTTTTTCGATGGCGCATCACAGGATCAATTGGTGTGCGGTGGGGGGATCGTGCTACATAAATCTGATTCACATTATTTTCACATAGCGGCTGGTTTGGGGAGCGGTACAAACAACTATGCAGAAATCATGTCACTTAGACTGTTGCTGTTATTTGCTCTAGAACAGGATTGTCTTTCACTACAGATTTTTGGTGATTCACTGATTGTTATTGATTGGGCCAATGAGCATACACAATGTAATGTGATGGTTCTCTCACCTATACTGGAAGATGTTTTACGGTTAAAGCAGAATTTTAATCTTTTAACATTTACACATGTTTACAGGGAGAGAAATGGCATGGCCGACTTTCTTTCCAAAGAAGCGTCGCAGCAACGTCTAAATTTCGGCACATGGCGAATCACATTACATACTTCTGCTACATCCTACAGTTATTACCATAGGCCTTTCAGCGAGGCATTGGAGGACAGGGCGGGAGATTGATTGGTATCTGTTTGCTCAGATTACACAACAGGTCTGTTTTGATTACTTTATGGTTTTTGTATTTTGCATAATGGTATTATCATAGGCCTTTATGAGGCTTTGGTGGACCGTAATGGAGCATTTGGCAAATTGTTTACATCTATTCTGTTTGGTGCTTTCGGGCAGCTAAGACAGAGTATCGTGTGATAGGAACTATTACATTTTGAGACTATTTTGGTATATGTAACCGGCTATATGTGTGCTGTATGGTCAGCATTATTTTGGGTATGTATGGGTCTCTAGACCAGTCAGAAACATGAACAGCAAATATGCGATAATGTAGGGATCACTATGATTCTATTACATGTGCAGAATGTAATTTTGTTCAATCCACTTGAAATAAAATTACGACTTTTTCCAAGGGAAAAAAAAAAAGCTTTAGTTTTTTAAAAACTAAATATTATATTAATTCATTTGGAAAACATTATGCCAATAAAAAAGATAAATGAAACTTGAAATATTAGGAATCCATAAATTAGGTATATAATGGTTTGTTTAAATTTGAAGTTGTCAACAGTTGTCCTTGTTCATAATATACGAATGCAAAATCGTCACACGATCAAGATAGGATCCGAGTAATATTATAATGTTTCATTCGAACACTCAGAATACCATAATATAAAAAAAATTATTTTAATGAATTTTTAAATATTTTATTTTATTATAAATAATTAGATTCTGAAATTTATTTTAAATATTTTATTTTTTTAAATGATTTGAAATTATAAACATTAAATTTAACTTTATACATTTTTATAACCTTTCAAACACAAATTTCTACAAAAAAAATTAGATCTATTAACCATGATTACTAAAACATTGTAATAATATAAAATCTCTTTTAGGAGTATTTTTAATTTCTTTGTTTATTATTAAATTCCTCATGAAAATAAGCTAGTCACCAACACATGGACAATTCCTACTGTGATTTCACGCCACTCCTTTTAGTAGTAAGTAAAAGACTTCTTATATGTATTGTTAATGTACACAAATTTAATTTAATATGAATATAATTTCTCCACCCCTCGCCAAAATTCATTGTATTATTCTTATTCATTTTTAAATTAAGATCTAGGAAGTGACGGTGAATTGCTTAAGTAAATTATCTCTATTCTTTGAAATTAATTGAAGTATGGGAGTTGGAAGGGTTATGTGTTTTTTATTGTGTTCTTTTCATGTTATAAAATGATTTCAAATCAAGGAAATACAGTTAGTAATTTATTAGTGATTTTTTTTATGAGATATCAATTTACTTAATGGGGAATTCATTAGTTGCTAATAGTGAAAAAAATCTACAATGGACTTGTTGATGTCTCGAAAATCGTAGCATCAATCAGCAAGGGATTCTCCCCGGTAAGCAAGCCCAATTAGATCGCTCACCATTTGGTGTGGGGAATCCGTTCGGTTAACGGTCCGGCTACTGTGTAAGTTTTAAAGATTTGTTTATTTTATCAGTTGCAGCTCGATCCATCGTTTATATATTTTATATTTAAGATGATATGCATGTGTCCTAAATTAAATGCATGCATTAAACAAATATGTTATAAGCTATTAAATCTAAATTAACCTATCCTTGCAAGGAGCAGAACTTTAAATTATGAGCAATAAACTGAAAGTAACTTTTAAGGATTGAAACAGATAGCCATTTAATCCCATAAATGCATTTTCAACAGAATATAAATGATATCAAAGATAGCTCTAATTATATTAAGACATTCCATCACTCATAAGGTAACATAAATTTTTCCAAGAAGTAAAATCATTCACAACATAGAATTAATTCACATAAGCCAGGAAAGATCTCACTGAATGTCTATAGAAATTGTCGAAATAGTTCGACAATCATTCATCACAACTCAAAGCAAAACAATGCACCAGCTTTCACAGGTCCAAATTGTTTCCCCATTCATGTAGCTGAAGTAATTCTCATACACAAAAATAAATTCTTTCACGTGCCAAACGTCCTTTGCTTCTTCTCTAACTAGCTATATATAGCTTTACAAAATGCTCCAGGAGCTGCCACCTATACCCTAACCTTTCACATTCCTCTAATTTGTCATGTAGTGCTTAATTTACAAAAATAAATAAAAACCCCCAACAATATTGCAAAAAGAACGGGGACTAAATCCCAGATGTCATTTTAATATTCTAAAGATATACAAAGTCCAAGAGGACATGTTGGCTGCTTTAGCAGATATAATAAAATAGATTATTCTTGAATGGGCATTTTTGTTGGTTCTCGGATTTCTTCTACAGCTGGCGTCACTACTGGAACTGTTGCTGCTGCTCAGGTTGCTGAAGTTGATACTTGGTTTGCCGCTTGTGTTCTGTCCACCTCAGCTATATAATTCACCCAAAGCTGTGTTTCTCTTATAATACTGTTTCCAACTAAGGGGAGCAGAAATCTAAGAGAAACTTCTTGTTTGGTGAGTTCTTCCTCGAGGATGATTACTCATGCTGTTGCTGCTTGTAGGCTTTCTTCCAAGAGGTGTGCATGAACGACAGCCTGGTTGATAAACTGGTCCATATCTTCTGTGGTTAATACATCCACTTTCCTCACATAGCTAATTTATGCCCTCAATCTATCATCCAGCTCAGATAAACGTTGAGTTTTATCTGGAAACTCTTCTATACTTTGGGGTGTCACTATTCGACAGTCCTCCTCAGTAGTTCGTATCTTGAGGTATAACTTCTTGCACTGTTCATAGGTGGTCTATGTTACAGTGTTCAACTTTGCTCCATAGTATTTAGAATATACCAAGGTGTGCATATCTGCTTTATATTCAGCAATAGACTTAGGGGGAAGAGTTGTCGGGAATCCCGATTTCCCTTCCCTCCACTCAATGTGTTCCTTTATATCTTTGCTAATGCGTGCATGTTTCCTTCTAACCCGAGTGGCTTCGATGTTAATTTCTCTGACCCTGGCCATTATTGCTTTTAACTTGTACACCTCTTCTGATATAAGTTCCTAGAGTTGGTGGTTCTTCTTGAGTATTTCACAATCCTACTCATGAAAGGGACCAGGATCACCTACCTTGCTAGTCATGAGTTCCAATTGTCATTCCATCAATTCCCCACCTTCTTCCAATTTATCTGTCTTTTCTTTCAAAGCCTCAGGTTCCTACTTTTAAGGTATTTATTCTCTTCTTCTAGGGCTCTTATTTGGATCGCCAGAGCTCTCTTTTCAGCTTCTAGATGCTGAAATTTTCTGCTTAGTTCCTCCTTCTCTAATATGAGGGTGTCACATTTTTCAACCATCAAATTCATATAATTTTGTTCCTTGACCAGAGTCTCTTGCAATTGACATGCTTTCTTCTTTTCCAGTCCTGACTTGGCCCCTAATATGTGTACATTGTTTGCAGTTGCTTTAACCGAGGCTACAGAGATGGATGCCGTGAGATCGGGGGCATCCTCGGTACTTTGCATGATTGTGGTTTCATGCTTAGTGATGATATCTTGTCGGAAAGGTCTCTTCATTCAAGTCATTGTCTCCTTTACAATGGACTTTCTCCTTTTTTTGTAAGCGAACCTTTCCCACTGGGACACTATACTATTCTTTGATGGAGTAAAAGGGACGAGTGGGAGGTCTCTTATAGAGAGGTTTGTATCCAAGTCTTCTATGTTTGGAGTCTTTGGATCGACATCTTCTCCAGCTTTCCTTTCTTCCTCCGCTTTTCCTTGTGCTTCTTCTTCTTATTTGGCAATTCCTTCCAATCTAATTCTTTCCTCCTCCTGAACTCTTCAAGCTTCATCTTCAGCTGCTTGAATCCTTTGAGTTTCTTCTTTCCGAATTTCATCCTCTTTCGCCTTGTTTTCTCTCTTAATGACTTCTCTTTGGATTCTCTCGGCTTCTTCCTTGAGCCCTTGCTCTTCTTTAGAGAGAGTTTGAGCAACTTCTGATGTTTCCTTTTCCTGCTGTTGTTTTGCTTCCTTGACAACACCAGAGCTGGAACTAGCTCCGACTTTACTTAGTCGAAAAATCTATAGTTCGATCATTTTACTGACCCCTTGATACGCTTCTTCTTCCTCATCATAATAGTGGGCGTATTCAAAGTTAGCATGGATTTCTCTGCAATGTTGTGTAGCCTTGCCCCGTCAATTGTTCCTCCAAAAAAATCCTTTCCCCGAAGTGAAAGTCTTTCAGTTCTGCAATGAACTCCTCTACAGTTGCAATCCCTGAGAATTTGTAGGCCCCAATATAGAAAGGTAAAGGCAGGAAAGTTGCCTTCTTTTCCTTGTACAAGGTGCTACCAATCCCATCAATGAAAACTTATCTCACTGCCTCTTTGTGGACTATGTATTCCATGGCATATCTGGGTAGGATATATGGGGGTTTAGAACCTCCATACATTCTTATGAAAGTACCTTGTGGTGAAAAATAGAAATCACCGTAATTCTTCAAGACTTCCATGGCGTTTTCGAACAAGCAGTTAGGTTCTTCATTAAACATTAACTCATATAAAGGCATGATAAAATACTCACAAATCAGTTGGTAGTGTCGTTTGTAGTTTTGGGCCCAAAAGAGTTTGTAAGCAGTGAATACCGGGGTGTCGGCTTCTCTCCAGTTACATCCAAGCTTTGGAAAAGGGTGTTTTGCCACAATACAGTCTATCAAGTAGGATGGCATGTAGAATTATGCCTTCTTTGTCCCTATTCCTTCTTGAGCGACAATTATGGATTATGATAGGTTGTCTGAGAGGATGTCTGCCCAATTGAAAATTGTCTCCTTAAATGCTACATAATGGATGATGGGAACCCATTGGAGCATAAAAACAGTACCATCACACCTTCCAAAAATTCTACTAATCATGAGGGCGATCATTGTGAAAGGAGGCCTCAGATTCTGAACCTCGTACTCCTCACTATCCTTTATTCTGATCTATTTTCCCGAGATCAGCAACTTTCTAGCCATCTCTAGATTATCCATTTGGATATGTCCTAGCCATTCATCATCAAGCCACTGATGAGCCCAGGGTAATTTCTAAACTACCGCAATATAAGTTGGATGGAAGGATGCAAAAGCTTCCCCCTTGCTGTCCGAAATAACCCTTGCCTGCGCATTCGCATGCTGCAACATCCATCCAATTACTTCTGAGCATGGAAAACATTATGGGCGTGTGGCTGCTTTGGATATGCAGGAGGTTCTAATGTTCCAATATAGGTACTTTTCCTCGAGGAGTGCCTCAGGGATGTCTTGGTCTCTTTTCATACGATATATGTCTCCCCATTTGACTTCAGGAGGTATGCCTGTAATGCACTTAGTATCTTCGAATAAACTTTCCATACGTGTATCAGCCGGTGCTGACTCAGTCACCTTTGATTTTCTTTTTCCACCCTTAGGCATCTTGACTTAGCACTTGTCAGTAATCAGACATAGGTAGATATAAGAAGACATGATGTAATGTCAACAATCCAAACTAGCATCCGACTCATAATGTTAAGGCTCAAACATCAACTGAAACCTTCTAACTCTGCTTGTTTCACCATTGATTTGCAAATTTCAAATTGTTATGGCTTTTCCATTTTCCAATTAAACATTTATTTCACATGTCATTGAATAATCCTGCGCATTTTATTTCAATCTGATTATTTCCGTAGGCCGATATTGCAACTACAAAATATAAGAGCAATGCATTCCCGTAATAACACACCACAAAAACAAACAAAGTAATTCTGAGTATACTATGTTTTATGGCATGAGAATTGACATGATAATAACACGTTCCATAATATACAAAAGGAACGAAAATTGTATGCAGGGTAGGAAAACCAACATTCTTCTCATAATGGCAGACGAGACTGGCTTCCATTCTATGACGCTACTAATTTCTAGAAACTAGATGATGGTGTATCGTAGGACCTGCTAACAATTTATGTGGTATATGATTATGGCCTAGGAAACTATGCACCCCTATGAATCCAGGCTAGGCTATGTTTAGCAGGATAGCAGCATGGTTCTAGTCTCGGCGGAACATAGGACCAAAAATAAAAGTAAAACGCAGAGTCCAAATAGCTTGGAAAGAACTATGACCACGACCCCTTTTAACTTGAAAGACAAAGAAATAACCATTTCAATTCAGGATATGAGGCCAACCTGGTGAATTCTGCCTGGTTTGAGGGTAGTAGCATTTCTTGGGGAACTGGTGACCTTGGATCTATGAGTATGCAGTCTTCAAATGGAGACGGAAGCAGGCCTTGAGTCAGTTGAAACAATGAAATTTAACGGGGTTTAAACCCTACATATAGCGTTTAGACACGTGCGAACCATTAATAGGGTAGGTGTGAAAATAAAACGGGGTTATCGAGGCATACGGAGGGGTCAAATCGGCACATTCGGCATTAAGTGGGGCCGCCAAACATGGAAGGACTTGCTTAACTTTTTCAACTGTTGTGGAAAGAAAAAATGAGTTTTCCCGCCGTTACGGGAGAATTATCGGAGTTCATCGACAAAAGAACGGTGCGAAGTTGCGAATCAGAAAACTTAATTGAGTTTCTCCATTGTTGCGGAAAATTTAGGTGAGCGTTTCCGCATTTGCAGGCAAGTTTTTAAAATCTTGAGCGAAGTGACCACCGAAAAAGTGTTATTTCATCCACCGTTGCGGAAATGTTACCTGAGTTCTTCCACTGTTTCGAGAAAACCGGGCAAGCTCTTCCACCAAAGTTCGACATAATTTTCTCTTTTCACCGCTGTGGGAGATTTAGGTGGGTTTCTCTGCCATTGCAGAAAAAACTCGTGATTTTGTTCCTCCGATATTTGGCTTAATTCTTTCCCACCTCTTCGGCAAGGTTGGCCCAGATATTCCGCCATTGCAGAAAAGTTATCTTAAGAGTTCCGTCGTTGCTTGAATCGATCTTTTCTTCCATCGTTTCAAAAAGGTTGTTCCAAAACCTCCATCGTTTCGGAAACTTTATCTTAAAATCTCCACAGTTGCGGCTTAAAAGCTTAAGTTTTACTTGGTCAAAAATAACAGAAAAATAAATTCAAAGGGAACAAGCAAGGACCTATCTCTAAATAAAACTAAGTAAGAAAAGACTTTGATGGCCTTAAATTTCTAGGTAAAATTTCTCTTAAAAATAGAGGGGCCCCAATATTCAAAGAATTGGCGGGGGGGGGGGGGGGGGTTGCAGCAACAACAGGACCCCTTACTAGATCATTGAGTTGGTATAGAATGTCGTCATAGAAATTTACCCTTTCCCTCACCTTGTGGAGATCTATCACAAATTTTATAACTCTCCCAACCAATCTATTATGTTTGTATATAGAAAAACTAAATTTTCCAAATCATTTCCAAATTCATCTTTGTAACATCCCCAAAATTCATAAAAATTTAAAATTTTTCTGTGTAGTAAAATACTAATATTTATTATGCGGAAAGTGAAATTCTAGAATGTTAATCTTCATTGTTTAATTGTTTTTCTATAATGTTATCATGATGCCACTTACTTACGATCTTTTTAAAATAATTAAAATTCTTAGCTTAAGAATTTAACATGCTAAATGACTGTTAATAAAAGATGATTACGACCTTTGAAAAGCTAAAATCCCTTATGTCGCTATGTGAATTTATGTATATAATTACGTCGTTATTGTTGCACATACTTTTCCTTTCGTTGACGGGGTTCATAGGAGTACCCCAACGCTTACTTAGCTTATTGCTAAAGCATACTCTCATTATGTCGAGGTTATAAATGATGATGTGCATTCAAAGTGGATAATATTATTGCACTTGTGCAATCTATGGCGATAACCTACTTCATTACTTCGTTCTGGTTTATGAAACATGATTACTTAGTTTAAGTTTTACTATAGTGTGGGAGTCTTCCATGCTACACAAAAGATGTTATCACCAGCTCTTAAGTTGATGCAAGTAATAGTTGACTCCAAAACATACCATGGACCTTGTAGTTAATAAACATTTCTCCATGGCATTACTAAAGGAAAGGTTCTAACTATATGGAAGTGGGTTTTGGGATCACCATTCAACGCTATAATAAAAGGCTCCATGCAACTACGAAGTCAACTATAGCAAAGTGGGTTTATATTGATCATTGGTGGGTGGTAGCTTGAGCATTAATGTCGATCACCGGAATATGAGTTAATGCTGCTCGATTGTATGAAAACCCTATTGCTACGTTTGGGGGTTTGGTCTTTTCGTTAGTGTTGTATTCCTCTGTGGAGGAAGAAGGTTGTAACTTCTCAGCTGCCACGGTTGTTAAACGACCTGAGCACTTCTTGCAAGTTGGTTAAACAGGGTCGTCAGTACTTAATGGTGTTCCTATCGTGCAAGGAGTTCAACTTCTTGGCTTTCTGCTCGGCCAGGGTTCAAACCTACGAAGGTAAGTTCTTAAAAACTGCAATGCTTTGTTTTACAGATTGTAAGCTTTCATTGAGTGATAATGGCGTTCCTCATTTAACCTCGAATTGGTTGAATGAAACGGACAAGGTTGAGTTCCACTATGATGGATTCGTGAGAGAAAGGGGACCAGACTCGAGTGGTTGTGAGGCCCCGGTAAGCCTCGGGCCCATCCTAGATGATGCCTCTGTCAATGAAGAATGGGTTGTTTTAATTTATGTTGCTCTCCTTCAGAGTTGCTTATTTTTAGAATAGAGCCATGAGGCAACTTAGGGTAGAAAGGAAAATGGTGCTAGCTTAAAGGCCAGGGTTGGGTTTTTCAACCATCTCTGTTAATGGAGTGTTTGGTACAGAGTCTTACTAAATGGAGAACCCTCTAGCAGTATCATTGCGTATGTAAATTTTTAATGGAATAATAAATTTAATGGCTCTTAGTCTTGTTACTTGTTTTGACCTCATATGTTGTATTTACAATACTTTATCTCTCAGCTTCTCGTCAGTTGGTGTAATGATAAAATCAATTTTCTTTATGTTGTTGAATCGGTGTTGAAATGCTTATGCATTCAGTGTTACAAGGTTTGGACCTTAATCCTGTTGTGTGTTTAGGTTTTGTAAATTTTAAATGCTTGTACTGTTTAATGTCGGTTCATTATATTTCAGTGAGCCCTTGGGTGAGCCCTTACGGGTCTTGAACTCGAATCTTGCATTACTTCAAAATATTTAAAGTGTTTGCATTGAAACAACTTGTACATAGACAATGTGTTATTAGTTATGAAAAGTGATCTCGGGGTTTAACCCTTAATCCTAATGTTGGTGTAACTCATTACGGTTTGCTGTATTGGAACAAATAATACGATATTTGATAATAGGTTATGGATAATATATGCTATGCAGACTTTAAAGCTGGGCGAGCTCATTTCCAAGTCTCAAACCTTAGATCTTTATGAGTTTATTCTTTTAGTAGTTATGCTTGCTATTATTTTTTTTAAATGGATTTGATATCAAATATACGAGCTCTGTCTCAGTATGTTCATTAGGCTCGAAGCTGGAAAGTATAGTAACTCAATGGTTACGTTTATTGGTTTCATTCCTGTCGGTAATGGGATAATCCTATTATAGTTGTTTCTTTATAATCTCTTAGTTTTTAAAATTTTTAGGATTGAACCCTATAGTTTTTCAATTCCTTTGTTATACAATTCTTGTGAGTAATAATTATAATAGTTTATAAATTCACGACTATGGGGTAAGGTTTTGGATTCTATAGGATTTGACTCTATACTTGATATAGTACATGACTTAGGATGTAAGTCGATCCTGTAGGGTATTGAGTAGTATAAAATGATGTCAATAGTTTTATAATGACCCAACTAAATCAGAACTCTATTTGTCGACTTGATGCTCTTAAACAAAACTTAGTTTATTAAACTCGAACCCTGTATGGTGTTTCTAGGAAAATATTTTAAATCCTATACTTCTGAATATTATGATAAGTAAATAAGAACTCTGTATATTAAGTTGGTTTATTTTAAAAATGAATCTGTAAGGATTCGATAGGATTTTGTGATTGAGAACTGTATATAGTATTAGTACATTTTCTCTACTTAAAAATGTTTTCAACTCCTGTATGAATTTGGTCTTCTAACTCCTCAGTATTATTTCCTGTTAGTAAAAGCTTGAAAAGTAATTCTTTAACCTAGGATTATGAGTATGATTTCTGTATAATCTATGTTTAGGATACATAGGGGTTTACAGTTAGGTGTTGATAATATCTAAAGGTAAATAAATGTATTTGCATGGTATGCAGTAAATACCAAACCTAGGGTTACATTTATAATTTTGTGTAAAACCTAATATATATTCAGTATAAACCTTGTTTTCTGTTTATGATTATACAGTCATGAATATAAGGATGCAAATGCTAGAATGACAGTATTTACAAATCTTTCTATATTAATTGGTTTCTACTGAAATCTATTGTTTATGATTATACAATCATGAATATAAGGATGCAAATGCTAGAATGACAGTATCTACAAATCTTTCTATATTACTTGGTTTCTACTGAAATCTACCATTTAAATATAAATAGAAATAGCCTCTGGTATGCTACTGTCCTACATACTACAATAAGGAATTTATAAGACATCATTACTCATTATGAAAATAGAAGGCATTTATTTCTCATCATAGTATAAAGATCATATCTAATCTATGTTAATTAAACTCTTCCTGTACTAGAGTACATTGCTTATGGCAAAAGGAAAAATCGAGGAAGACATTTATCTATTCATCTATATAGTCTATTCATTCATTCAATTTATAGAAAATAATTTAAAGTAGTTCAGAAGTCTGTCATTAGAGCAACTAACTGATACCTAAGAAAACATTGGAAGACTATGATAACATATTTATAGTTTTCAGAATAAGATTTACAGTCTAAAATAAATAACACAGAAAACAAGTAGAACCTGATAACTTGATAGGGTGGACAAACACCCAAAGAGGCTTGTTCCTCCCAACCTTCTCTAGAAAAGCAGCGAAGTTCACTTACTCTTTGGACCCCCGAGCCTATTCTCTGAACCACTAGGATAAAGTCTCTGTGTAGAAGCAAGGCACTCATGTTGTACTTCAGCAATCAATGGATACTTGCATACACCTCTCATATGTACTTCAACAATCAATGGGAACTTGCATACATACCACTTCCTTTGCACTAAGCAGGAAAACCTATGCACTCAGCAGGAATAAGAAAGTATTACTCTGCAACTCAAAACATAGCTTTGCCTCATCGAATCTCTTGTATGCTCATTTAAGCAAAACCACAAGGAATAATTTCCATCTCCTCTGAGAATGTGTGAGCCTTTGCTCGAATTCGATGGCTATAGAAAGATTGCCTAGGCATTTTGGTGGTCCATTTTGCATTCAATGAGCCATCAGCTCCAGTTCCACATCCTTGGGAACATGACCACAATTTAAGGTAGGTTGTCCCATAACAACATCTAGTTACTGAGTTCGGATGATGCCACTTGTCCATTTCCTTCTACCCTAGATTCCATTCCTCCTAGTGGGTCAGTGAACACTCTTTCAACAATCTCTTTGAGTGAGTGTCTCCTATTTTATTTTATTAAATAATAATATTATTCATTTACAGTCATCCTTGACCACTTGGTCAAATATAAAACTTTACAATAAAAGTTAAAGTAATGTTTTTCCATAAACATAAAAAGTGTCAAGTATTAGGTAGGTTACAAACACCCCCTCTTAAGTTCAACATGGTCCTTGATGTTGTTTATTCTTCATCAGAGCCTTCCTGGAATAGAATTGGATATGTTGTTCGCATATTACTTTCCAATTCCCAGGTAGCTTCCTCTAGGCTAAGGTGCTTCCATTGCACCTTTACGTGCCCTTTAGTGCGATTCCGGAGCAAAATTTCCCTCCTATCAAGGATATAGTCTGGTTCCACTTGAAAATCTCCTTCGGGCTCCACTTGTATGTCATTCCAATTGATCACATGAGTAGCATTATGCACATACTTTTCCAAAACAGAAATATGGAAAACATTATGTATTTTTAGATTAGATGGTAAATCCAACTGATATGCAACTCATTCAATTCTTGATAGAATTTCGAATGCTCGGTCCACAATACCTGGGTGCTAGTTTAGCACAAATCCCAAGCTTAAAAGAGATTTTATTGGGTTTTACCTTAACAAAAATATGATCACCTACCTGAAATTCTTTCTCAGTTTGTTTCAGATCTGCATAACTCTTTTGTCTATCTTGTGCAATTTTTAAATTGCCTTGTACCCGCTTCACGATTAGTTCCATCTGCTTTAACAAATCTAGTCCTAACATTAATCTGTTAACAAGATTACTCCAAGAAATAGGAGTATTGCATTTTCTACCATACAAAATCTCAAATGGACTAAGTTTAGCAGATGCTTGATAGTGATTGTTATAAGCAAATTCCACTAAGTGCAGAGATTCCTCCCACTTAGTTGGCTGATCTTTAACATACAATCTTAACATGTCTTCTAAAATCTGATTCACCCTTTTTGTTTGTCCATCATTTTGTGGGTGAAAATATGTGTTGAAAATTAACTTAGTGTCTAAACCTTTAAATAGTGACTTCCAAAAATTTCCAGTGAATTTAAAATCTCGGTCAGAAATGATTACATTAGGTATTCCATGCAAACGAAATACTAGCTTCATAAACACATCAGCAATGTTAGCAACTTTAAAAGTAGTTGTAATAGGTATAAAATGAGTTGCTTTACTAAGCTTATCCACAACTACCATGATTGAATCATTCTGCTTTTGACTTTTAGGTAAAACAGTTATAAAATCAATACTAATAATTTCCCACTTCCACTCTAGAATTGGCAATGGCTGTAATAGGCCAGCTGGGTGTTGATGCTCAACTTTAACTTGCTGACATTCAAAGCATCTAGCTATGTATTCAACCACTTCATTTTTCATATTTGGCCAAAAGTAATCATTTCTCAACATTGTTATCATTTTCTGGTAACCAGGGTGTCCTGAATAAGGACTTTTATGTACTTAATCTAAAATCAACAACTTAATTTTCGATATATTAGGCACATAAAGTCTATTTTATACATCATTAGACCTTTTTCATTCAAGCTGTACTTTGTTATTAAAATTTCAGATACATTTTCAGCAACTTTCTCACGTAATTTCTGATAATTTTCATCTTGTTTAATTCCTTCTTCAAGCTGATTTTCCAAATCTATCCTATAAGTGTTGATTGTTGCCATTAAATTCAATTTGCATTTCTTCTTAAGGCATTGGCCACTTTAATTTCTTTACCCTTTATGTGCTGAATCTCAAAATTGTATTCGCTAAGGAAAGCTAACCACCTAGCTTGCCTTGCATTCAGATTTGGTTGATCCAACAAGTATTTTAAGCCTTTCTTATCTGTCATTAATGAAAACTTTCTACTGATCAGATGATGGCGACACATATTCAAGGCATGTATCACGGCTGCCAACTCCAGAATATAGGTAGCGCAGTTCTTTTCGTCAATTTTTAGTTTTCTTGATGCATACGCTATTACATGTCCTTCTTGTGTTAAGACTCCTCCAAGTCCATCGTTGCATGCATCACTGCATACAACGAATTCCTTGTTTAGATTTTCAATTTTTAATAGAGGTGCGGTAGTTAAAAGTTCTTTCAATTGCTTAAAACTCTCTTCACACTTTTGATCCCAAACGAATTTCTTTTCCTTTTCTGCAAAGAGGTTATGGGATTTGCAATTCTTGAGAATCCTTCAATAAATTTTCTATAGTAACCTGTGATTCCCATGAATGAACGTACATCAGTTACATCTTTAGGGACAGATCACTCATTAATTGCTCTTATTTTATCTGGGTCAAATGAGATCCCATCTTTGGATATTACGTGACCTAAGTACTATATTTTATCTTTGAAAAAGTCACATTTACTGAATTTAGCGTAAAGTTGATGCTCTCTTAAAACTTGCAGAATTATCCTTAAGTGTTCATTGTGTTCTTCTTTAGTTTTAAAATAAATTAAGATATCATCAATGAAAACAATTACAAACTTATCTAGATACTTATGTAGAACATTATTCATTAAACACATGAAGATTCTTGGAGCATTAGTTAGCCCAAATGGCATAACTACGAACTCGTAATTCCCATAATGGGTTCTGAAAGCCGTTTTTAAAATGTCTTCGTCCTTTATCCTGACTTGATGATATCCAGATCTCAAGTCTATTTTAGAAAATATCGTCGCTCTGCATACTTGATCAAATAGATAATCTATGCGGGGCAGAAGATATCTATTTTTAATAGTCATTTTATTTAGCTGATGGTAGTCTATGCATAAATGCAATGTACCGTCCTTCTTTTTAACGAAGATTACAAGTGCTCCCCAAGGAGACACACTTGGCCTTATTTAATTTTTATCAATTAGTTCCTTTAACTGTGATTTAAGTTCATTAAGTTGTAGAATGTTCATTCTGTAAGGAGCCTTTGAGTTTGGTACTGATCGTGGTACTAGATCAATGGTGAAATCTAATTCCCTTTTCGGAGGTAGCCCTGGAATTTCTTCCGGGAATACATCAGAAAAGTCTTTTAGAATTGGTATGTCTTCCCGTTTTAACTTATCTTCCTTACTTGAATATTCATCATTAATTACAATTATAGCAAACATTTTACACCCTTTTCTTACATCCTTTTTCACTTGCAAAGCAGAAATCTGTCTAATAGAGGTTTTTCTAGGGATTCCTTTTACTATTTATGTTTCTCCTTTATTATTCAAACATGTAAAAGTATTTTCAAAACAATTCAGCATTACCCTATGCTTTTCCAGTCAATCCATTCCTATCAAGATGTCATAAGACCCTAACGGTAATACATTTAATTTAACTTGTGTCTTTAACTGACTCATAAGCAAATCGCAACTTTTAACAAATTCTACTACTTTTCTTTTGGTTCCTGTAGCTAACTGAACCAGCCATGATTTATCAAACTTTTATACTTTCAACTTACAACTTTTTACTAAATTGGGCGATACATAACTCAAACTTGCACCTGGATCAATTAAAATAGAAATAGGTCTGTTTTGTAGCATACCTTCAATATCGACCATTAAAGTTTGATGGTCTTCCTGTCAATTTTTCAGTGCTGTGTTGATCCTGGGCATATCCCTTGCGAAATCACCAACTGTTGGTTCTGTCTGCATTGTATGAATGTTGTTGGCTATTCTTCTCCTGTTCGGACAATTTTCTCTAGTATGCAATCCTTGACAATCATAACATTTTAAAGGTGGTCTTTGTTCATTATTTCTGGCATTATTATTATTATTAGGCATGTTTCTTGCAGCTGTGAAATTCTGCGGTGTATTACTTCTGAAATTATTGCCATGAAAATTTATGTTAGTAAAATTCCTCTTGTTATTTCCAGAATTCTTATCAAAATTAAAAATTTTCTTTTTATGCTCAAAGTCACTAGGTTTATTATTCCTCCATCTAGATACACCTTCTCTTTTTCTGTTATGTTCGTAACAGAAGATGGTCTTTCTCATGGCTTCTTCAAGAGTTGTAGGGTTGTTATACTCAATTCTGTCCTTTATATTGAAGGGTAGACAACTCAAAATCCTTTTTACTTTAGGTTTGTCGTCCACTATGTAAGGCACATACCTTAACAGACTTAGAAATTTACTGCTTAACTCTTTCATACTCATAGAACCTAGTTTTAAATCATAAAACTCTTTTGCTTTTTCTTCGTAGCACTATTCAAACATAAAAAATTTCTTAAAGTATTTCTTAAATGCACTCCAAATAATGCTCTTTTCTTTAATGCTTTTTACTCTCTTAATATCCTGCCACCAAATATCTGCTTTCCCAGTCAGATTGTAAATGGCCATCTTAGCTTTTAACTGATCTGAATAATCATATATTTGTAAATATTTCTTCATACCGGACAACCATGCTTCGACTTCCTCTCCCTTTTCTTTTTCACCGTTAAATGTTGGGGGTTTTATCTTCTTGAATTCCCCTGAAATCTGTTCATAAGGTTTGTACTTTCTTTTCTTAAGACTACAGTCACTATCCCTACTGTCTCGATCATACTTATGTTTTATTCTATATGTTTTACCATTAGATTCGTAAGAAGAGTCACTTTCACTTTTATAATATTTTACTTTCTTACCTCTGTGTTGATAGGACATGGTTCCAGACTCAGATTTTATTTCTGTTCTCTTATCATTTTCATCATTATGATATTTATCCAGTAAAATTTGATTCAGTTCTTCCCGTCCTCTTAAAATTCTTTCGTTCTCTTCTTTAACAGTTTTTATCTCATCTTTTAAATCTTTAACTGTACGTAAGATTTCATATGATTGATCATTTAATTCTACATAAATTTCCTCGTTAACATGTTCATGTTCATTATTATTACATTCATTACGATGAGATCTATCCTCAACAGATTCTTTTGGTCCTTCCATACCTGCAATTTAAATATCAAGATGTTCTGTACATAAACAAATTAAAACAAAAATTAATTACTAAACTATATTTTTTGTTTTCATTTTCTATTGTGCGCGTGAGCCATATTTAGGCCTAGAGTTTGAACTCGCGCTCGGATACCACATGTAACATCCCCAAAATTCATAAAATTTAAAATTTTTCTATGTAGTAAAATACTAATATTTATTATGTGGAAAGTGAAATTCTGGAATGTTAATCTTCATTGTTTAATTGTTTTGCTATAATGTTATCATGATGCCACTTAATTACGATATTTTTAAAATAATTAAAATCCTTAGCTTAATAATTTAACATGATAAATAACTGTTAATAAAAGATGATTGTGACCTTTGATGAGCTAAAATCCCTTATGTCACTATGTGAATTTATGTATATAATTACATCGTTATTGTTGCACATACTTTTCCTTTCGTTGACGGAGTTTATAGGAGTACCCCGACGCTTACTTAGCTTATTGCTGAAGCATATTGTCATTATGTCCAGGTTATAAATGCCGATGTGCATTCAAAGTGGATAATATTATTGTGCTTGCGCAAACTATGGCGATAACCTACTTCATTACTTCGTTCTGGTTCATTAAACATTATTACTTAGTTCAAGTTTGACTATAGTGTGGGAGTCTTCCATGCTAAACAAAAGATGCTATCACCAGCTCTTAAGTTGATGCAAGTAATAGCTGACTCCAAAACATACCATGGACCTTGTAGTTAATAAACATTTCTCCATGGCATTAATAAAGGAAAGGTTCGAACTATATGAAAGTGGGTTTTTGGATCACCATTCAACACTATAATAAAAGGCTCCATGCAACTACGATGTCAACTATATACAAGTGGGTTTATATTGATCGTTGGTGGGTGGTAGCTTGAGAATTAATTTTGATCACGTGAATATGACTTAACGCTACTCGATTGTATCAAAAACCTATTACTATGTTTGGGGGTTTGGCCTTTTCATTAGTGTTGTGTTCCTTCGTGGAGGAAGAAGGTTGTGCCTTCTCGGCTACTACGGTTGTTAAACGACCTTAGCACTTCTTGGAAGTTGGTTAAACAGGTTCGTGAGGAATTAATGGTGTTCCCGTCGTGCAAGGAGTTCAACTGCTTGGCTTTCTTCTCGGCTAGGGTTCAAACCTGCGAAGGTAAGTTTTTAAAAATTGCAATGCTTTGTTTTACAGATTGTAAGCTTTCATTGAGTGATAATGGCGTTCCTCATTTAACCTCGAATTGGTTGAATGACAGGGACAAGGTTGATTTCCACGGTGATGGATTTGTGAGAGAAAGGGGACCAAACTCCAGTGGTTGTGAGGCCATGGTAAGCCTCGGGTCCATCCTAGATGATACCTCTATTAACGAAGAATGGGTTGTTTTGATTTATGTTGCTCTCCTTCAGAGTTGCTTATTTTTAGAATAGAGACGTGAGGCAACTTAGTGTAGAAAGGAAAATTATGTTGGCTTAAAGGCCAGGGTTGGGTTTTCCAACCATATCTGTTAATGGAGTGTTTGGTACAGAGTCTTACTAAAAGGAGAACCCTCTAGTAGTATCACTTCGTATGTAAATTTTTAATGGAATAATAAAAATGGTTCTCAGTCTTGTCACTTGTTTTGACATATGATGTTGTATTTACAATACTTTATCTCTCAGCTTCTCATCAGTTGGTGTAATTGTAAAATCCATTTTCTGTATGTTGTTTAATCGGTGTTGAAATGATTCTGCATTCAGTGTTATAGGGTTTGGACCCTAATCCTGTCATGTGTTTAGGTTTTATAAATTTTAAATGCTTATATTGTGTAATGTCGGTTCATAATATTTCAATGAGCCCTTGGGTGAGCCCTTATGGGTCTTGAACCCGAATCTTGCATTACTTCTAAAGATTTAAAGTGTTTTTGTTGAAAGAACTTATTCATGGACAGTGTGTTATTAGTCCTTGAAAGTGATCTCAGGGTTTAACCCTTAATCCTAATGTTGGTGTAACTGGATACGGTTTGTTGTATTGGAACAAATAATACGATATTTGATAACAGGTTATGCATAATATATGTTGTGCAGACTTTAAAGCTAGGCGATCTCATTTTCGAGTCTCGAACCTTAGATCTTTATGAGTTTATTCTTTTAGTAGTTTTGCTTGTTAATTTTTTTTTTTTTAATGGCTTTGATATCAAATATACGAGCTCTGTCTCGGTATGTTCATTGGGCTCCAAGCTGGAAAGTATAGTAATTCAATGGTTACGTTTATGGTTTCATTCCTGTCGGTAATGGGATAATCCTGTTATAGTTGTTTCTTTATAATCTCTTAGTTTGTAAAATTTTTAGGACTGAACCCTATATTTTTTCAATTCCTTTGTTATACAACTCTTGTGAGTAATAAGTATAATAATTTATAAATTGATGACTATGGGGTAAGGTTTGGATTCTACAGGATTTGACTCTATACTTGATACAGTACATGACTTAGGATGTAAGTCGATCCTGTAGGGTATTGAGTAGTATAAAATGATTTTAGTATTTTTATAATGACCTGTGAAAATCAGAACTCTATTTGTCGACTTGATGTTCTTAGACAAAACTTAGTTCATGATACTTGAACTTTCCAGGGTGTTTTTAGGAAAATATTTTAAATCCTATACTTCTGAATATTATGATAAGTAAATAAGAACTCTGTATATTAAGTTGGTTTATTTTAAAAATGAATCTGTAAGGACTCAATAGGAGTTTGTAATTGAGAATTGTATATAGTATCAGTATATTTTCTCAACTTAAAAATGTTTTCAACTCTTGTATGAATTTGATCTTCTAACTCCTGAGTATTATTTCATGTTAGCAAAAACTTGAAAAGTAATTCTTTAACCTAGGATTATCAGTATGATTTCTGTATAATCTATGTTGAGGATGCATATGGGTTTATAGTTAGGTTTTGATCATATCTAAAGGTAAATAAATGTATTTGCATGGTATGCAGTAAATACCAAACCTAGGGTAACATTTATAATTCTGTGTAAAACCTAATTTATATTCAGTATAAACCTTGTTTTCTGTTTATGACTATATAGTCATGAATATAAGGATGCAAATGCTAGAATGACAATATTTACAAATCTTTCTATATTACTTGGTTTCTACTAAAATATACCATTTAAATATAAATAGAGATAGCCTTTGGTATGCTACTGTCCTACATTCTACAGTAAGGAATTTATCAGACATCATTCCTCATTATGAAAATAGAAGGCATTTATTTCTCATCACAGTATAAAGATCATATCTAATCTATGTTAATTAAACTATTCCTGTACTAGAGTACATCGCTTATGGCGAAAGGAAAAATATAGGAAGACATTTATCTATTCATCTATATCGTCTATTCATTCATTCAATTTATAGAAAATAATTTATTAGTTCAGAAGTTTGTCATTAGAGCAGCGAACTGATACCTAAGAAAACATTGGAAGACTATAATAACATATTTACAGTTTTCAAAATAAGATTTACAGTCTAAAATAAATAACACAAAAAACAAGTAGAACCTAATAACTTGATAAGGTGGACAAACACCCAAAGAGGCTTGTTCCTCCCAACCTTCTCCAGAAAAGTAGCCAAGTTCACTTACTCTTTGGACCCCCGAGCCTATTCTCTAAACCACTAGGATGAAGTCTTTGTGTAGAGGAAAGGCACTCAGGTTGTACTTTAGCAATCAATGGATACTTGCATACACCTCTCATATGTACTTCAACAATCAATGGGGACTTGGATACATATCACTACCTATGCACTAAGCAGGAATAAGACAATCTTACTTTGCAACTCAAAACATAGCTTCCCCTCATCGAATCTCTTGTGTGCTCATTTTAGCAAAACCATAAGGAATAATTTCCATCTCCTTTGAGAATGTGTGAGCCTATGCTCAAATTTGATGGCTATAAAAAGATTCCCTAGGTTTTTGGTGGTCATTTTTTCATTCAATGAGCCATCAACTCCAATTCCACATCCTTGTGAACATGACCACAATTTAAGGGAGGTTGTCCCATAACAACAACTAGCTATTGAGTTCAGATGCTGCCACTTGTCCATTGCCTTCTACCCCATTATCCATTCCTCCTAGTGGGTAAGTGAACACTCTTTCAACAGTCTCTTTGGGTGAGTGTCTCCTATTTTATTTTATTAAATAATAATATTATTCATTTACAGTCATCCTTGACCAGTTGGTTAAATATAAAACTTTACAATAAAAGTTAAAGTAACATTTTTCCATAAACATAAAATGTCTCAAGTACTAGGTAGGTTACAATCTCAACGATGTCGGGAATCTATGTAGGCACTATATTGTTGTCCCCAAAAGTATAGAGGAAAAGGTATCTAGGAATATCTAATGTGAAAAATAAGTTCACATTATAAATATTTCTATATGACCATGGTGTTTATGAAGTCTTGCCTTGCGCACTTAGGAACAAGAACATCACTAAGTGGGCCAAGGATTCCATATCCTTGTTTACCCTTATCACGAGCATAGATAATGACTCCCTAGTAGATGAGAGCATGTTGGCCATTTCCATGGATACCAAATCCTCTCTTTATGTCAATGCCATAGACATAAGCATGTTGTATAAGGTGTTCCCATCAAAATGGGTAACACTTTTTGGCAAGAGGAGGGGGTGAAATGAAGAAAAAATGAGCTTGATTGAGCTTTGGTTAAACCCTCGATTGAGCTTTCAAAAAATTGATCGAGGGATTAGCCAAGTGCTTGATTGAGGTCTATAACTCGATTGAGATAATAGCTCGAATGAGCTCCTCTAACTGTTTTAAATATCAAAAAAATATCACGTGCGTTGTTATTCCATTTGAGCGGTCTGCTAAAGGAGCTCGATCGATTGTTTGCAGCCAGGAGCAAGCCATGACCCAACAACCAACCAACCACCAACCTACCCACTCCTTGCTACCATTGAAAAATGGCCTCCACACCAAGAGGTTGGCCACCTAAAACAAAAAAATTCTGAATTCCCAATTTAGTTATTTCATTCTTTATTAATATTATTTTATTTATATATTATAGAATGAAGGTTTATATAGTTTGATATATTATAGTATTATATTTTAAATTCAACTGTGTAGAAGTTTATAGGTCCCTATGTTTGTGGTTGACATGCCATCCATCATCAAGAATTAGTTAAATTAACTCAACATAAGTTAGAGCAAAAATAAAAAAGGGATAAATGAAAAGATAGAGAAAATTATCTATTAGTAGTGAGTTAGGGGGGATTATTAAAAGAACATTTATAATATTCATTTCAAGAAATGGATATGGATGCAATCAACATTGATTTTTAAATACAAGAAGTCAATCATCGTCCATGCATTGAAAAATGTGAAGGTGGTGAAACATGAATGTGGAAAAACCTCAAATCTATGTCAAATTTAAAGTTAAGATAGATAATAGCGCCATTGATACCATTGATACAATGCTATATTGATACAAAATTAGATAGTCTTAAAATCATACAAATAATTTCCAAACAAGTTAGTGTGCCAAGTAGGTTGGCCTCAAAAGTGGTACATGTTTAGTTTATTCTTCTGGCCAATGGGTTATAGGAATGCAAGTTTCCATAACACAGTCATGGTCAACTTCTGCCATCTTCCATCTCTTTGGTTCACCTCTCTTCACCTTGATTCCTTGAGATGTATTTGAGCTGCCATCACCAAAAGAATGTACTAGAAAGATATATACTCAGGCATAAAATATATGTAAATAATATAATTGACTTGTTTTTTCGCTATTGGGCGCTCACACGAAGACGATACTCAAAAGTGTTGCAATAGGAGAACACGAGCGCTAAAAAGAAGAAGCATGTGCGTGCCCCTAAGACCGTGTGCATGCTGCGGTTTGGTGAATCCCGAACTTCCTGTTGGGAATCCACGTAGGAATTAGAAGCGTGCATGCATTAGCAATGCGCACATGCTTTTAACGTGAATGCACTTTTAGTGTGTGCACATTAATAGTGAGTTCACGCTTCTGTGTATATTAAAATTGGGCCGAAGCTCATTTATATTCCATTCTTCCCAAGTCCTCCAGTGCCCAAGCATCCAAAACCGCCATCCAACCACTCATGCGCATTGAATCCACCACCAACACCTCCAAATCAACATCCACATAGGATTTTGATCCAAGATTTGCAAATTTGTTTTCTTCCGTTTTTTCAATGATTTAAAAAAAATACATTCTAAACATTCAAAAAAATTCAACCAATATTGAAACAAATTCATTTTTTTTAGTTGTAGTTCATCTCTTCTCCATCACAATGACCAAAAACCAAGAGCCAAACCCCCAAACAAACAACCCAAAGGATAACCCATCCACATAAATCCCCGAAGTAAACATTACCCCCAAGGAGAACCCAACCACAGAATCCCAAATTAACCAACATTTACACCAATTAAGAACCTTGGTTCAAGAGTTTATAACCACAAGGGAATGATCGAGACTATCCCTAGCCACATCCCTCGATAACATTTCTGCTTCAGTTGACAATGCTCATGGTCACTCGGTGAGCGTAACCGAGTATAGGCCTAGGATGAGAGCATATTATTCCACTGGTCTCAGTAGAGATCAAATGAAAGACTTGAATATCTCAAAACAGACTCTAGTTAGTTATTTGATTGACCCTAGGACCAACCTACCCCTTGATCCATGCAAAAGGCACCTTTGCATGGATTGGTGCACATATGAGCCATGGAGACAAAACTGGATGAGTCGATGGTTTATGGTTTTTGACAAGCCTCCTTGCAACAATAGGGAGGTTCCACTTTATTTTCTTCAAAAACTATATGCAAAGTTTGTGTTGGGTCTACATGTCAACTACTTTGACATTAGTGAGTTTCAGGGGGTTAGTCTTGGATCTTCCCAAGATTGAACCACCTCCAGGTGTAACCTAATGAGAGGTCCACCTGCACCTAGGTGTACACCTAAAACCTCCCATAGACACCTCAGTTACTATATCTCCTAGCTGAGACTTCCAATGCCATATCACAACTTACTCATACTGTATTAAAGCACAAGATATTCGTGGCATCATCTAGGGATGACATATCAGAGCTGCACAGAGAACCATCAGGTGTAGGTCCTTCAGGCCCCATTCGTCATGGTCCATCCATGACAACCACTGGGGAAAATGATCCTTTTGAAATCCGAGGATTACCCTATCGATGCACTCACTGTGGCCATACTTGCCATGGCCCTACGGAGGATCCTCCACGAGATACTTTTAAGTCCAAGTTTATTACATGATTTGTAAATTCTTGTAAATGCTTTATTGAATTTTTAAATGTACATTTTACAACCGTTATGTAATGCACCAACCAGGACTGATGATACACTAACTCACTCTCGTACAAGATTCAAGGAAAAACAATGAATTCTGGTGACTAGTTTGATTGTAGGAGGGAAAAATCAAAGGAATCTAGAAGGAATGATGATCATTCCAGCTGATAGAAAATTTGCACAATGTAATGGGACCATTAATGTTTCGAACATCAGCCGGGATGAAGTCTACTCCAAGGCTCCTGGGCACCCCAACATATGCAAACTAGAACTTCAACTAAGCATTGAATGAGAACCAATGGTGAGGGATTTTGAGCTAGGTAGGATAAATAACATAAAAAATTAGTCAATGAAAATCCTAGGTTCACTCTGTCAAATTTAGGAAGGTTTTGATGAGGTCTCACAAACATACAAGAAACAATGCCTTCTAGGATTGCACAACTAGGCCAAATTTAGGAATTCCCAAATAGTCTGAGAGGATCACGAATTTCTGATATTAAGATTGGAATGAGTCATTTGGAATCTTAATTAAATTCAAAAACATAAATCACTTCATTTGGGCCAATATTCATTCATTTACAAAACAAGTTATGGAAACTAACTCATTTTCATTGAAATGTAGACTAAGTTCAAGAAGAGGTATTGGAATCAGATTTTTATTTAGTAATACTTCAGAATTGAAATCATAGGTCCATTATTATATTCATAGCATCCATCAGTAGTTGATTTACACATTAGATAGTTATCATGAAGGAGATACATCAAGAACAAGTTCGTTCATCAAGAAGACTAGGAAAATACTCATAGATATGCATGGAGAGCTATCAGATCTCTATCATAGGCTCGTACTCCAATTGTTCAGAATTCAGGACCTACAATAAGCTCATTTAAAATGGATGAATACCATCATCCTCTCACAAAAAGCAGGGGCACATCTCCCAACTTCGACTAGGGGCACATCTCCCAAGTCACTGAGGCACAATTGCACTCACTCCAATTCTCCAACTGTCAAAAGATGTGATAGTGGTGCGCTCTCATTCTTGTATAGATGAAATATTATTTGAGGATCAAGTCTCCTAGTCTAATGCTCCCTAATGGATGGATACAAAAATATTTCTTTCATCCTTTTCTCCTTTTATGCTTTGCTTTCTGCTTTACTTTTTCTACTTCACCTTTTCTATCCTGCTTTGTTTTTTACTGTTTTTTCTTGATTTTATGACTTATCTTGCTTTTATACCTTGGCTTTCCTTTCTATTTATCCTACTTTCTGCTTTCATGCTGCTTTCTACTTTATGCTGCTTTTCCTGAGTTTTGTTGCCTGTATGATTTGTACCATCTTTTCTTTATTTTTCCTGATTTTCTAGCTTTGGATACTTTCACCTATCTTTTCTTGCAAGTCACCACTTTGGTCAACCTTATCCTCTAAGGCACACTTGTGGAGCATTATCCATTTTATTTCAAAATACAAATAACTTATTCGATGAAAAATAATTATTCTTAAGTGCATATCAAACTTTAGGAAAAATAAACCACTCCCTAATTAATTAAATGCCTAAACTTTCAAAATTAACCCCAATAAAATGAAGTTTGTCTCCTCAACCCAAGGGATTGATTAGGTTAGGAACTTAATCCAGTAATCATCATTGAGGGAAAATGTCATTCCTTCCCTCCCAATATTTCTTTTCCTCAAGCAATTTCAAACTAGGATGTTGTAAGATGTGTTCTCCTTCCCAAGTAGCATCGTCATTAGGCAGTCCTTCCCATTGCACCAGGAATTCCTTAATGATTCTACTTCTTAGCTTCTTCTCTTGGACCTCCAAAATATTTTATGGAACTAGCACCAAATTTCCTTCATCATCAACAGGAGGCAATTCTTTTGAAGCCTTAACTTGCTTCCCTATTTCCTTCTTCAAGCAAGACACATGGGAAACATTGTGAATCCTACTACCTTGAGGAAATTCTAGCTCATAAGCCACTTCCCCGATCTTCCTTAGGACTTGGTAGGGACCATAGAACCTTGGATATAGATTCTCAAACCCCATAGACTTGAATGAGGATTTTCTATAGGGTTGCAACCTCAAATATACAAAATCTCCTACTTGGAAGGTTTGTTGCACTCTTTGCTTGTCTGCATTCACCTTTTTCCTATTCTGTGCTACTCGCAAGTTGTCTTTGAGAGTTTTGAGTATGTATTGACTCTCTTGGAGACAATACTTTTCCTTGTGTGTCTTTCAATCACCAAATATAAATTCATCAAAAGTGAGTGCATCATATCCATATAGGGCCTTGAATGGTGACATTCCAATTGAAATATAAAAGTAGTATTGTAACAAAACTCGCCCAAATGGAGCCAAGTAGTCCATGACATTTGCTGGATAGTAACATAGTTTCTTAGGTATCCTACTAGCCATTGGTTCTATCTCTATGTTTGGCTATTTGTTTGTGGATGGTATCTTGTACTCATGGCCAAACTTGTCCCCACTAACTTGAACAATTCTTTCCAAAAATTGCTAGTGAACTTGCTATCGCTATCACTGGTGATGGACTTTGGTATGCCATGAAGTCTGAAGACTTATTTGATAAAACGTTCAGCCACTTGGATGGATGCAATATTAGTTGTGACAACAAATAAATGTGCATGTTTCTTCAATCTATCAACCACAACAAAAATACTGTCTTTACCTTGGATTTTGGGGAGGGCAATGATGAAATCCATTAATACACTTTCCCATTTCTATTCAAGAATAGGAAGTGGTTGTAAGAGTCCAGCTGGATGAGTATAATCTAATTTTTTTTCCTGACATGCCACAAATGATCTAACATACTCCATCACTTCCTTCTTCAGGACCTTCCAAGAGAACCTTTCCCTCACTTTCGTGTATGTCTTCACAAACCTCAGATGTCCTGCTAGGGGCACATCATGAGCAACCTCTAGGATCTTCTTCTTTAATGAGGAATCTGGAACCAAAAATATCATATCCTTATGATATATGATATCATTGAGAATATTGTAAGTATCATCATGAATTAGTCCATGAAATAAATGACAAGCAAATTGTTTCTTTGCATACTCTACTTCTAGCTGTGCTTTCCAATCATCATGAAAATTCATCAATGCAAAAGTTGGTTTTCTAGAAAGAGCAGAAGCTACAATGTTCATCTTACCCTTCTTGTATTCAATGTCAAAGTCGAATTCTTGTACCTTTTTTACCCACTTTTGTTGTCTATCATTCAACTCCTTTTGGATCAGGAAGTGTCTCAAACTGTTATGATCAGCCTTGATGATGAAATTACCACCCACAAGATATTGTCTGAACTTGACCAGTGCATGCATGATGGCTAGCATATCTTTATCATAAACTGAATATAACCTCTCATGGGGCTGCAAATTCCTACTTTCAAAGTCTAGGGATGCTTTTTTTTCATCAAGACTGCTCCAATCCCATTCCTTGAAGCATCGCATTCAAGAACACAAGGTTGAGAAAAATATGGAAGTGCAAGAACATGAAAACTACTCATTACCTCCTTCATCTTATTGAATGCTTGTTCAACTTTTCTTGACCAATTGAAGGCTCCCTTCTTAGTAAGGTTTGTCAATGGAGATGTCAACTTTGAAAATCCTTTGACAAAATTCTGGTAGTAAGTGCATATCCCAATAAAGCCTTTCAATTCAGTGAGATTTTTAGGACTTGGCCAATACAAAATGGTTTGGATATTCTCCATGTGAACCTTAACTCCTTCTTTCCCAATCACATGACCAAGGTACAAAATATCAATCATCCCAAACTCACACTTGGATTGTTTTGCATATAAACACTAATCTGCCAAAATTGTTAGTACACCATCCAAATGGTGCAAATGATCCTCCCAAGTTCTACTATAGATTAAGATATCATCGAAGAAAACAAGAACAAACTTACGGAGCTACTTGCTAAACACTCTGTTCATGCAAGATTGAAAAGTTGTAGGTGCATTAGTTAGGACAAAAGGCATAACTAGGAACTAAAAGTGCCCATGATGACACCATAAAGTTGTCTTCTGGATGTCCTCCTCCCGCATACTAATTTGATGGTAACCAGAGCGAAGGTCAATCTTTGAAAAGTATCTGGCTCCATGTAGTTCATCCATTAGCTCATCAATCCATAGGATATGATATTTTTTCTTGATATTCTTCTTGTTGAGAGCTCTGTAGTCTATTCACATGCACATGGTTCCATCTTTTTTCTTCACAAGGACTACAGATGATGCAAAAGGACTTGAGCTTGGTCTAATGAATCCCAAGTCAAGCAGTTCCTTGATGATTCGCTCTATCTCATCCTTTAATCTTTTTGGGTGTTGTAAGGATGGAATTTGATAGGTGATGTTCCTATCTCAAACTAAATTCTATGCTCCACTCCTCTATCATGTGGCCTACCATGAGGAAGGTCCCCAAATACCCTCTTATTATTTTGGAGCAATTTATGAATTTCTTCCGAATATAGTGCTACTTATAAATAGGTTCCTTTAGTGGTGATTAGGAATTTTGCAGCCCACTCAATGTCTACATGCCTCAGTAGGGACCTCATACTATGTGCACTCACAACTTGTTTTGGGTAGGTGTTGATTCCCCTCAACACTACCTCCTTTCCACCTTCATGTTGGAAAGTCATCTCAGGAATTTGGTATTCTATTGTGTGCTTTCCAATGGAATACAACCATTGTACTCCAAAAACCATGTTAGTATCAGCCACACTCATGACATAAAAGCTATCTCTAATAGTGTGATCTCCTATAGTAATTTGCAATTTAGGAATCCATCTAGAACAATCCAGAGAATGATTACCTGGAATGATAACAGTGAAGCCTCCAAATTTATCAGTAGGTAGCTTCCTTCTTTCAACCAAAGATGAATCAATGAAGTTATGTGTTGCTCTTCCACCCACTAACACGAAGACTGATTTCCCTTGAACCACTCCTTTGAATATTAGAGTGTAGAAGCAAGGCACTCGTAACAATACTATAATTTTGCTCACATCGGGGGTATGTTCTTCTTCTACAATCTTATAAGACACTTCAACATCTACTGGGGCTTCTTCTTCTTCCTCTTCATATTCGCTCTCTGAATAAACTTCAATATAGTGTGCTTTTCCTTTAGCACATTTGTTGCTTGGTTTTTCAACCAAGCATGTGCAAGGATGCACCTACTAACTTGTAGTAGCAGTCTTCAAATTGAAAGCAAATACAACTATAAATTAATCTGAATCTAACATGTGCATATAACAATAAACTTGAAAGATTTAAGAACAAGAACAAGAAAAGAAATAAAAAATGACTTTTGTATTATAATACCTCAAATGGTGAGGATGTTTGGTGTTGAGTAGCTCCAAGATTGAGATGCTCCAGGCTCCAATGGTCTCTTCTCCAAGATTGCTACAATGGTAAAATAACTCAAGAGAGATTTTGACAGCATGAGGATAGGATGATGGATGGATGGAAAGTGAGGAGCCCCTATCACCTTTTTATAGTTTTTGGTGATAGGGAATACCATTGTGGTTTTGAGGAAACCAATGGTATTGACCAACATGGTTTAGGTACCTTTTTCCCTCATTTTTCATTTTTTGAATATTTTGAATATTTTTATTCCCTTTTAATATTTTTGGGAATTTTGGACCCTTTTTGAGGGTTTTTTGTGTTTTTTGAGGAAAAATATATATTTTGAGGGGAAAAAGGTGTATTATGGTGTTTTTGGTGACCTTTTGATGGTTTTAGAGGCTCAAATGGTGGAAAAGTGGACAAATGGTGGAAAAGTGGACAAATGGGTCATGTGAATAAGGGGATGAGCTAGTGAGCACTTTTTGGGTGTTAACAGATTCCCCCCTGATGTGTGAGGGTGGGAGCTCATCGTATGGCCGATAGACATCATAGTTCTTTTGCGTTTTTCCTGGGGTTTGGAGTAGAGAAGAGACCGGTTGGAGATTGGGTCAACGGCCCCTTGGAAGCGGCAAAAACAAAAAATATTACATGGCCTCAATATGAATGAGGGATAATCTATGATAATGGATGAGGCGGGCATACCCATGCTCGTATCAAGACATATACATAACAATTAGGCACACAAAGGGGGGCCATGAAGAAATACATAAAAATATGCTGGTACATCATAATGGTCTAGAGGGGAGACAATGCTGGGACATACTCATGGAAATATCATGACTGATCTGAATAACTGATACACTGGAAAAAATGTAACAACCATTTTGAATAAGGTATTAGAAGGGTTGATAAACTGCTAAAACTGAAGGTGTCCAACATTTGTAGGGACTCAACAACTGTGAGTCTACTCTGAGGAGTATATGTAACTGTATACTCAAGGGAGTATATAAAACTAGGGTACATATGAATACTGTCGCCATGCGCAACCTGGATATCTATAGGAAAATGTAACTGGTTGTTTCCATAAGTAGACTCTCAAATGTGGAAGAGTCTGGTGGTATCCGGGTTCTTCAACAAATAATTGAAAGGAACAATACCCTGTGCGAGTCTCAACAATGCGATCAAGGTGTTGAAGTCGAGCATGTGAGAAACAACCATTTGGAGAGGCAGTGAGGACTCTTCTTGAAATGATTTGCAGGCACTCATCAGAAATGGTGATGAGTCCAAGGCACAGGGACCTCTAGGTCTATCCTCTGGAATAAATTTGGTTGGCGTCAATAGAGGGAGACCAACAACTATCAAGGCGATGATGTTTCCTTGATAGTAGTGTGAGGTGTACAACTGAAGTTGGATAGTACTGATGGTAGGACTGACATACTGTGGGGATGGGAAATAAATGGGGTCATAGAGTGGGTGGACTCAAACTTCCTTTGTTCAGAGCATGATGACATGGTTGACCTGGTAGCATAGGAAACTGACTTGTAGGTGTGGGGGTCATAGCTTTAAGGACTGAAGGGTATGTATTGTAGATTGGAGTGACTCTGGGAGGGACAAGCTGATGGATGCTGTAGAGGGACTCTCAGGGTGACATACTGCAGAATACTCTGAACAAAGGGGACTAAAATGGGGAAGCTGCCATATGAGTAGACATGATCTGTTGTGGCACCGAGAAGCACCATTGGGTCCTTCTTCGTAGTTTAAATGAGCTCCAAGAAGGGATAAAAGTGTGCTCTGAAATGGTATTGTCCTGTAGATTTTGCAAGCCCAGGACTGTTCGTGCTCATGAGTGCTTTCATTTTTAAGGAGTCTGAAAACGATGAGAAGACTCTGTAGTGGTGGTGGAGTACCATCCTGTGGATTTATATGAGCCCAGGATTGTGATTGCTCATGGTTGCTTTCATTTTTCGAGAGTATGAAAGCGGTAAGAAGACTCCATTGGTGTTCTTTTTCATAAGTTAGTCTCCAAGGCCTGAAGAAGCATAAAATGATGCAAATGAAGAACTCTTCTAGCCAATGTGACTAGAGTATTCCTTTTTCGTAATTAGTCTACAAGGTCCGGAAAAGGGGTAAACTTATACTAGGTAGATGCCCTTTCAGATACGTTTAGTGAGCATGAAAAGAAGCAAGTTTGCTCGGCGATCTTTTCATTTTTTTAGGAGTTAGAAAAGAGCTTAATAGAAACTCCCTAAGTGCCTTTTTTGTAAAAGGGATTGCTCAGCCCGAAAAACGGATAAAACTATACTGAACAAAAAGGTATTGATGAGAGTGAGAAATGGTCTCAAGCATTGTCATGAGTGCGAAAAACTGAATCCGGTGACATAAAGATTGTCAAAAACGGGCAATGGCCGATTTGGCACGCAAATTGAGGCGACAAGGGGTTTTTGAAAAAATGCCCAAAAAATCTAGAGGTGAGAGCGAGAAATGATCTCAAGCATCATCACGAGCGCAGAAAAAGGAACCGATGATATAAAATTCGTCAAAAATGGACGATGGTTGATGTGGCATGCAAACCGAGGCGACGAGGGGCATGGCTAAAAATGCCTAAAAAATCTGGGGGTGAGAGCGAGAAATGATCTCAAGCATCGTCACGAGCGTGGAAAACTGAATCCGGCGATATAAAATTCAACAAAAATGGACGACGGCCGATGTTGTACTCAAACCGAGGCGACGAGGGGCATGGGTAAAAATGCCCAAAAAATCTGGGGGTGAGAGTGAGAAATGATCTCAAGCATCATCACAAGCATGGAAAACTGAATCCGGCGATATAAGACTCGTCAAAAATGGATGACGGACGAAGTGGCATACAAACCGAGGCAACGAGGGCCATGGAAAAAATGCCCGAAAAAACTGGTGGTGACAGCGAGAAATGGTCTCAAGCATCATCACAGGCTCGGAAATATGAATCCGACGGTGCAAATGGTGCGAAAAACGGAGGTTGTAAGGACTCCAGAATGGTCAAAGGAAATAACTAGGTTAAAAAATGGCTACAAATAAAGGTGTACCCACCAAGCCAAGAATGTAGTGGTGGGGAGAAATGATGACCCGCGGGGGAAGAATACTAGGTGTATCAAATCAAATGGAATATACAAGTGATATGTGACCTCAAAAATGGTTGAGATCACGCTTGTGAAAAAGTCAGCAGGGTTAATGAACTACCCTTATGCTATGTGCAGGGGGTTTGTGATTGTGGATCACATATGTGTTGGTTTGAACAATGGGATCATTGGAATACTGAGATAGATGTGATGGGGAAGGTTTAAAATGATTGATCATGCCCCCTATCCCAGGGTCGAGGTAATCTATTATGCCCCCTAACTCAGAGGTGTCAATGTTGTGTAGATGTTGTCTCAGAGAGGGATCAACAGGGCATTGAGCAACCGTTGGCGGGGGGGTATACCATGAGGCTGTGGGTCGTGGTGGCATACTGAAGTGATGATTTGATGATGGGGGATTCCACTTGTGGGGTGGATGCCCCCAGTATCTCTGACGAGAATCACGATGACGATGAGTAGGCAAGGTTTTGGGCCTGCCCCTATGTTGTGGACATGCAGTTTCCTCGTCAATTTGAAAGAGTTGAACATGTGTGTCAAAGGGATCAATGGATGGGGCCAACCGGATAGAGGGGTATCCAGTGGAAACTGTGTAAATGGTGTTAATTTCTTCCGAGGAGTAAGATGGTGGAGGATGAATTTCCTCAATGGTAGGAGCGGATGTTTCTAGATCGACATTATTTAGTTCGTATAGAGCTGCTCTATAATCTGGGAGATTAGGGCAGTGATGTGAGTAATGGCCGTAGATGCCGCATATCGCACAAGGGTGGTTGGTATGCAACGATTTATCGTGAGGATGAGGGGACAGTTCTATTTTGACAACTGGGATGTTAGTGTCATCATCCAACATTTGCATGTGTTCTTGAAGTGCTGGTAGTTGTGGACATAGATGGGTGGTGTGGCCAATATCGTCGCACAAGGAGCACTTAGGGAGTACACGAGTTGGAAGATTCTTGGCTAGTTTGGGAGTCACTAGGGGGGTCCGAGTTGTGGGTGCAGTTTTGTAGGTTTGTGGACCTCTGCCCCCAATGTTGCGGGATTGAGGGGGGACATAACTAGATGTCGATTTAGTGCCTCCTGTTGGAACTGACTAGTTTTGGGGGTTCGGGGCATCAGGTGGTGGGCGACTTTGGTGGTTTGGTATTCTCGGCAGTGGATGGTTTGACATATTCATAGGTTGTAACGGTTGTAGGACAACAGTCGGAGTCGACGGGGGGCTTGGTGCAGGTAAGTACCATACTGGTAACCCTATTGTCAAACCTGGAAGGTTGAGTGTAGCCATCACTGGCGAGCTGACAACTCTGAAAAATGGAAACAAGAATGGGATGGTATGAATTGGTGTGGTTCCGATATGAGTAGGCACGATGGGTGTCTGTGGTGGTGGTTGAGGTTGTTGAGAACGTTGTTGTTCGTTGTGTTACAAGGTGCACAAATTGGATACTGCAGTTATCTGAAGAGGAGGTGGGATTGACGGGAATGAGGTGGTCATGGGAGTATCCGAATATATCCCGGGTCTGACTGATGAGACGAAAGATGTTGGTGCACTAAGAATGGGTTGTTCGATCATGGGAAGAAAATTCTCTGGTGCCGCGGGGGCATTGGGATCATAGTATGTAATCTAGTCTATTTTGACTACGCGTCCTTCATGGGGGAACATCATGATGCGGAAAACTGAAGAAGCGACAGCTTTCATATTATACATGTAGCTTCGTCCTAGAAGGAGATTGTAATCAACTTGGGCGTTAATGACCTCTATATCTATGAGAACCAATTTGCCCCCAAGTTGTATGGGTACGTTCACTAGCAAACCTTGAGGTTGAGCTGCACGGCCATCACAAGCTCGTAATGCAGTAGTGGATGGTTATAGCGTTGGGGATCCAAGTTTCTGCCAAACGAAAGTCGACATGATGCATGTAGAGGCCCCTTCATCGATTATGCATCGATGGACAATGAGGTTGCGAATGGAGACTGAAACTTGAAAAGCTAGAGATGCAGACATGCGAGGTTCAACTTGTTCTAAGTCGAAAGCCATCATGTTAGAGTCGTTAGGATCTATGGCACCAATGGCGGATAACAACAACTTTCTCTGTGCAGGACATTTTTTTAATATTTCGAGAGCAGACATAGCAGCGGGGGACAGAGCTAAATCCTCTACAATGTTATAATTGGAAGCTGCATGAGCGTTTGGGTTATTGTTAATCCATCTCAAAGGGAAACGAAGTGCTTTGGGGCCCCCGTGCATTGGTATAGTGGGTATGTGAAGTTGTTGGTCTGTTGGGAGAGTGCTCAACGATGGGTCGGTAGTTGTGGCCTCAGGGGAAGATCCGTATTGGTTTCGACAGGTTTGGATATTGACATCATTAGATGACATCCTAAGCAAATGGTGGGTGTTTGATTTTGCATGCTGGTAGTCAGCTATTGTGTAAGTGATTTGTTGTTGTGTTGTAGCGGATCCTTGAGGGGGATCATTTGGATGAGTGTTTACTGTGCCTTGGTTTGGTAAGGGGTTTTGCAATATCATGGGTTGTTGCTGAGGAGGAGGTGGTGGCTGTGCAGCATGTCCTTACTGTTGGGCGTCGTCGGTCTAGAGTTGACATGCACGATCTAAATGGGGACAATTATGTGTGTAATGGCCATAGACTCCACATATGGAACATGGATGGTTTGTTCTCAAGTTATTATTTTTAGCCTATTTCGATGGGCGATCAGGATTTTGGTTGGGGGGAGCAGCATTATTATTGTTTGGAGGATTAGGTGGTGGTGCACCTTGGTTATGTTGCTGGTTATTTCTGTGGTTACGTCCTCTTCCGCGATTTGGTTGACCTCATTTGCTACGCTAATGGTTATGGTTTGGGGGTTGGTTTTGCTGTGCGTAAACATGCCCTTGGGCAGTAGGTGGGTTTTGAGGTCGTGTCGGCTCTGGAGCAGGTTGCGGTGGGTAGTAAACAGGAGGGTTTGGAGGTGGTCCTGTTGGTTGCTGTTGTGGATAACTTTAAGCTATTGGAAGTGTTGGAGAAAGAGGTGCTGCCTGTGGAGGATAATAAGCCACTTGGGCTTGTGGCTGGACCGGAGTCTGGTGGGCCGAGTGGTTATAATATGGAGCTGTCGCATAAGCTCGTGGTGCATGCCCATAACATTGTGGTGGACACGAAGGTCCATGGATGTGATGGGTGTGTGTTACGGGAGCATACGAAGTTGTAGCCCCAGAATTGGATGAAGCCCTAGAAAGGTTTGCGGTGTTGTTTGTACTTGTCATGGTAAAAGGTTTGTTTTTCGCCGTAACCTAACCAATAATATCGTCGGTGACATGGGATGCCCCTGGTGCATCATGGTGGGATATATCGCCGTGCGGGGCGTCAGGTAAATAATGTATAAATATCCTGACTGGGCATATATGAGGTCGAATTGTTGAGCTTTTAAGATAGCTTCTTCTTCTAACCGGGGTCGTTCGGAAGCTACATCTTTGGCTATGAGGGGGAGGAGTGATTTGAGAAACCAGTCCAAAAAGATTCGGTTGTCAAGTTTTATCTTGCAGAGGCTACGACGCTTATGCCACTCATGGATATGGTCGGTGATGTGGGTAGCCGTGTTTTGTCTACAAGACAAAAGTATTTCAACTCCTGCATCATAGCGTACAGGTAGTTGAAAAAACTGGAGGAAAGTGGAGGCGAGGGATGTGAATGTATGGTGGGTCCCATGTGGTTGCTTAATGTACCACTTGGCTGTAGAGCCAGTAAACGTTCGTTGTAACAGTCTTAGTCTAATGGAATCATCCACTATGGAGTTAGAGGAACACCATAGGTGGAATGACATTATGTGGTTTTGGGGGTCTTCCCCAGCTTTTCCTTCAAACTTCGGGATGTCGAAGGGAAGCTTTGTAAGCATGGGTGGCCATGTAGGGTTGTGTCTGATAGGAGCGTTGGTTAACCTGACTAGGTCTAGTAAGTTCAGACTATCCATGTATGGTAAACTAGTAGATGGGTGTGGCGTAGTGACTGGGACATAACTGTTAATGGTAGCATTATGCAGTGGTCCAGTGGCCCCTAAGGGTATTCTAGGTATGGAAGGGATGTGTCCTCCAACCGATGTGGTGTGGGAAGGGCCGGCGCTCCCAAGTGCAACATGGGTTGCAGCAGGGTTAGGAATAGTGCCAGGAACTCCTAGGATCTGGGTTGTGGTAATGAGAGGGGTTGTGACCCCTATGTTGGGCATACCCATAATAGGTGGTGGTCCTGTGTTGGGCATGCCTAAATGGGGAATGGCCCCTATATTAGGCATGCCTAAGGGGGTTGTGGTTACCGTGGGTGGCACAGTAGTAGTAGGGTTTGTTGATGTATCTCCAATAGCACTGGTGAATAGGGGGTCGTATTGTGATCCAGCCATGGGGTTGGTTGATGGTGTCTCAGTAGGGTGTTCGGATTCAGCCTCAGAATCAGATGTGAAATGAGGCACATCATAATAGGATGATTGTGTTCTATGTCGATGATGTGTCGATTCAAGGGATAACGCTCTACATTTGTGACGTGTAGAGTCAAGTGTACCAAACTGAGGGGGTTCACCCTGAAAATGATGGGATCGTCTTAAATTCTCAATGATGAGAAAAGTATAAAAAATGTCAGTGGATGGTGGTGATGTAAAAAACTCAAAACCCTAGTGCAACAATGTGTGCAAGAGGGGAGTGAAAAAATAATGGCTCTCAGGCCAACAACCAACCTCAAAAGCACTTATTATAACAGTTGTGCTATAATAACTGGAGGGATCCAAAAAAGTGGTCAGAATACCAAAAGTCAAATAGTTCCTAGAAAAAAGTGGTGCTCACTAGACCAAAGGTGGGTATTGTATCATGCAAACACCTAACTAGAAGTATTGTGAGTCGACAAACTATATCCTCTACAAGGTGATGAAATCCAAGTCAGACAATATAGAGTGTAGAATCAACGGCTAGATATCCCCCTACTGGGAGGGACACCGGGTAGACAATCCCAAAGAATGGCAACTAGGATACCCCGTTCATGACACGTTCGGTTGGGTGAATCTGCAGTTTGGTTCTATCGCCGCTGTACCCCCATACGGGTGTACACCGAGAACTTCAAAAGGTATCATTCGGTTACTGAATGGATTGCGGTATTCCACTCAGGCTTCCGGAACAAGTATGGCTACTTCAACCCTCCTAAGGGAGAGGCCTTCCCGATAAATTTGTTGATAACCATGTCAAAATTATAAGGGATTTTTGGGACCCTAAAAGACAACCACTATGTCTCATATGTAAATAATTGAGGGGTGTTATTGGCACACCTATCCCCTCAATCCTACCTAACTACAAGATTCTTTTAAGTGCTCCCCAAGTGGGGTTGAAACGTTTGTTGAGTTAAGGTAGATTTTAAGGCTTAGTTAATTAAAAATGTGGTAGATTGGGTGCATGTGTGATTATTTAACTGAAAATGATTTGCCTCACTTGGGTGATTGATTACAAATGAAAAACAAGACGCTTCCAAATTGCAAAAAATAAAGGTGTTTTCGGAAATGTAAATGCTTTAGAAACAATTCAAAAATGATGGACTTTTGAAATAATTTTAAAGGAAAGCAAAAAACATAAAAATTTCAAGAAATAAATGGATTTCTTAAGAAGTTGCTTAGGCAAACTATTGAGCAAATTTAAAGTGAAACCTATGATCTAACAATAGTGCTTAAAATCTTTCTTTCACTTACTGAAAATATTTAAAAAGACTTTTTAATGGAGCATATGTAAATAGATAATGATTCGCTATGGCTGTAATAATGCAGAAAAAATAATGTTGGAAAATATGCTAAATGGGCAAAAAATACAGCAAAATGTTTTCTAAAAAATTGGCCGAATTCAAAATAACAGCATCGCGGGTTTTAGGGAAAAATCCGCGATGTGCATCGTGGGTTTCGGCCGCGAAGCCACGATGTGTAGTGCAGAAAACTGCCGTGAAGCCGCGATGGGCAGTGTTGAAAAAGGCCGCAAAGCCGCGGCAAGCCGCGCGGAAAAGGGGCGCGAAGCCGTGATGTACAACGCGGAAAAAGGCCGCGAAGCCGTGGCGCGTAGCGCAGAAAAAGTACACGAGGTCGCAATGAGCCGCGTGACTATCGGGAAAAAAGTTGGGATGTGAAAAAAGGAAAAAAGATCGCCGAAGATGAAATCAAAAATGGAGATTTCGGTCTGTTAGAGGCTACAGAAAGGGCCAACAACTAGGGAAGCAATGAATATGCTATCTAGTATGGCAGATCTGCTAATTTAAATGATAAAAACAAGTAAAAAACTAAGATCTAAAGAAAAAAATTTAAAGGTCGAATTCCAACAGAGTCACCAAAAAACTGTTGCTTGGTTTTTCAACCAAGCATGTGCAAGGATGAACCTACTAACTTGTAGTAGCAGTCTTCAAATTGAAAGCAAATACAACTATAAATTAATCTGAATCTAACATGTGCATATAACAATAAACTTGAAATATTTAAGAACAAGAACAAGAAACGAAATAAAAAATGACTTTTGTATTATAATACCTCAAATGGTGAGGATGTTTGGTGTTGAGCAGCTCCAAGGTTGAGATGCTCTAGGTTCCAATGGTCTCTTCTCCAAGATTGCTACAATGGTCAAATAACTCAAGAGAGATTTTGACAGCATGAGGATAGGATGATGGATGGATGGAAAGTGAGGAGCCCCTGTCACCTTTTTATAGTTTTTGGTGATGGGGAATACCATTATGGTTTTGAGGAAACCAATGGTATTGACCAACATGGTTTAGGTACCTTTTTCCCTCCTTTTTCCTTTTTTGAATGTTTTTATTCCCTTTTATTATTTTTGGAAATTCTGGACCCTTTTTTAGGGTTTTTTGTGTTTTTTGAGGAAAAATATATATTTTGAGGGGAAAAAGGTGTATTATGGTCTTTTTGGTGACGTTTTGATGGTTTTAGAGGCTCAAATGGTGGAAAAGTGGACAAATGGGTAATGTGAATAAGGGAATGAGCTAGTGAGCACTTTTTGGGTGTTAACAACATCTGTGTCCTGGAACCCATAGTTCTTGACAGGTGAAACACAACTTCCTTCTTCTCAATTCATCTCTATATTTTGAGTAATTGTCCTTCTTGAAATTTATAGAAGGAATATTCATGGGTTGCTTTGATTCTTGAACTGAGTAGGCACACCATCTCTAGGAGGAAATATTGTCCTCAGAATAGAGTCTTGCAAATCTATTGTGCTACTCAATGCATCTTGCAAGGTAGAGGGTCCGTAGGCCTTCACCAAACCTTTCAAAGGTTATACTAACCCTTCAATGAACAACATGATCGATCAAGCTTCTGAGATATCAGTGACCATCATAGATAATTTTTGAAACTTAGATATGTAGGCCTCAATAGTTCCAGTCTGCTTCACATGCACTAGTTCTCTGAAGGTCATTTCAGGATCTCTTCTTTCAAATATTTCAGCCAATCTTCTTGTGAACTCTTCATAAGTGGTCACTTAATCGCGCCCAAGTGTTTTCAGGCCATGAAACCACCAATCATTGGCTTCACCATCTAAGTGTAGAGTATCCAACTTGATAACATCTCTCTCAACCATTGGATTCAACTGAAAATATGTATCTAGCTTTTGAATCCAAGAGCTAACAGTGCAATTTTGTGAGCCATCAAAGTAAGGAAAATAAATCTTACCAATAACATTTCTTAACTCATAATTCTGATTTGGAATCCGAAATATTCTTATTGAATTGGTCTTGTACTGAAGATCACATAAATGTCTGAATAGAAAGGCTCTTCTACATTCTTCACTTAATGTGAGGTACTCAACATATTTATCCTCCCATGAAGCAAGACCTTCACTTCGAACCTCAGGTTCCTCCGTTTGTTCTTTAGTAAACTTGGGCATAGCAGGCCTTGATTTGGGATGAGAATCCATCTTGAATTCATTAGGGAAATTGTGAGGCCCAATTATTGAGAAAATAGAACCACCACTGATCTTCCTTTCACCATGTTGGGAACCATTGTTGCTCCCCGCTCCATTTTTGCTTCCTAGCTGCTAAGCTAAGAACTCTCTGGTCTCTATTATGGATTGGACAATGTTGTGGGATATGTCTTGTAAACCTTTCATGATGCTTTGTGTTGTTCGGGAATTCTACCGTATAGCAAGGAGAGGGACACTACCAACTTCTGGGGTGACAGGTAAATACATTTATCATATAACATAGGCTTCTACAAAAGGAAAGAGATCAAGGTTCTTGAAGGCATACCTTATTAACAAAGTTCGATCCTATCTTTTGCTTGCTCCTTCGATCGATCCTCCACTTGATCTTTCATTTGGAGAACCTGCAATATAATAGATACCTTCCTCAGCGTATCTTGACTGATATAACAATGATGAAATTGAAATACAATTTAGACATTAAATACAATCAAGCATTTAATCCAAACAAATATGCAATCCATTAGACATTTGATTGGGATGGGAAGGGCATTTCAATCTTTATTGTCAAAAGCAAATAATCAGTACAAGTATATCTGATCATTCAGAGTGCTTGTGAAACCGGATGCTGGGATCCTGCTCTTCATACTAACTTTGGAATTCCTCCAGTGTAACAACCCTTAATGCATATTTTCTCCTCCTCTCTCTCATTTATACCCCTTGTATTTATGGGACAAGGTAGGCAGTTTGGCTCAAGAGGTAGTTTGATTGGGAGGTTGGGGAAGTTGCAAAACCAACTTCAACTAATCCCAATTCATCAAATTAATATATTTTTGATTACATTTTAAGATGTGCGCTAGTTTTTCATAGTATAGTAGTGCACAATATGCAACTTCAGTGCTTACAACCAGCGTTTGCAAGGTTTCTGAGGGTGTATGCTAGTCTACTGAAGTAGAGCTGCAAATTTTAGAAGGTGAACGCTACTCTATTGAAGCAGACCTGCATATTTTAGTAGGAAAACACTGCTCTTATTCCTATGGAGTAGCGTTCATGTCCAAAATGTATGAAAAAATAGTGTTTTGTCAGCGGTAGGAGGGTAAGTCTAGTCCATACATCATCTAGGGCAATCATGCTCTTCAATCC
This sequence comes from Larix kaempferi, assembly GCA_027924585.1. Lineage (NCBI taxonomy): Eukaryota > Viridiplantae > Streptophyta > Pinopsida > Pinales > Pinaceae > Larix > Larix kaempferi. Next base: position 9,053,760 of record BSBM01000007.1, read on the forward strand.
AAGTTGTCCTTTTGTGTGATCGACAGCTAGATGTGATCACGGACGAAGAAGTGCAGATTTGACCTATAACAAATGCCCCCTAATGTGTGAGGTCAGAGGGAAGCGATGGCCAAAATACATTATAATTCCATGTCAATGGAGGAGCAAGAAACCGCAGAACCAAGTCACAGAAGTACCTGAAATAATGATCAAAGTCAGCGAGCAATTACAATATTTACATCATATAGATGTGTAGCATGATACAACATGATCTTTGATACATAACTAGGAGATGTATATATAGCATGGCCACTGAAATACAAGCGTGGATCCATGTCAGAATGAGAGATCATAGCCATAACAACAAACTGGATCTATGTCTCATGGAGAGCCAAAATGAGTGAGGGTTAGTCTTGCGTAGCTTGGGTGATAACATAATGAGGTAATGCTATCAAAATCCCAAGGTCTTCATCCAAACAACCCAAGGTACAAACCCTAACCATGTGAATAAATCAGCTGAAGTCGAACAGGGGGGGAATCGTTTGATTACTGGTCATTGATGTATACCATTAACAAACGCGAGGGCTTCCACCGATAATGATAATGGGGCCCAAGGTACCTAGTATGATCCAACAAGTGTGAATAAGTGGACTTGATGCCGAACACATGAAGAACCTGTCAAATAAGAGACATTGATGTATTCTCATAATTCAACAGCGAGAGGGATTTCCACTGGTGACTGCAATCCTCAAGGTACTAGCCGAAACTCTAAACTTCATTCCCAGAGCAAAATGAGTTGATGTCGATGGGAAGAAGTCCGTTGGAAGGGAGGCCTTAAAGCATCCTCCATCATCCAACAAGAGGAACACTCAAAGGTATGAGCTAATGTGGAGGAGTATAAGTAACAAGATTGACACTAGGATGGCTGACACATGAGGTCAATATAAACTGCAGAATGGCCGACACAGGCTGTATCCTTGAACAGTGATAACACCACAAAGTGACTTAGGCAGTTTTCAACATGATGGGGAAGTGATATAAGCCTTCAATGTAGGAGACATTAGCAGACCCTCCATATGGTTGGAAGAATAACCAACCAGGGGAGTAAACAAATCAGAGATTAGGTTCACCCTAAGGTCAAAAACTAAACCCAACTAAAATGATAGACTCAAATAGGTGATGTGTTCAAGGATAGGACTGACTGAACTGCCTTTGAAACTACAAGATGTGATATACCCTTCTTATCCCTTATTCTTTTTAGATAAAAGAATACCTTTCTTGTTGTTTTAATGAGTCCAAGAAAGAATAAAAACTCAATAGATCCAACCATGTAAAGAGTTTAACGAGCCCATGGGAGGAAAACCCAAGACCTTCTTCATTGTTTATAGAGTTTGAAGAAGAGATAGAAGAATACTCTATCATATTGATCTCTGGAATTTAATATTGAGCCGAGATTTGTTCTTGCTCGCCGGTGTTTTCAATTTTAAGGAGTCTGAAAAACTTAAACAATAACTCCATACACCTACTCGTGGATTTTAATATCGAGCCCAAGTAGGTTAATGCTCGCCGGTGTTTTCTTGTTTATAGAGTCTGAAAAACTTAAACAATCCTCTATTTACCCTCTCGTGGATTTCACATCGAGCCCGAGTAGGTGAATGCTCGCTTGGTGTTTTCATGTTTCGAGAACCTGAAAACCCTAAAGAAGGCTCCAAAAGGTCCTTTTTCGTAAAGTTAGTCTCCTCCCCCGAAAAATTGTAAAACAATGGAAGAAGAAATCTTCTAGCCACAGATGACTAGAGTATTCCTTTTTCGTAAGTAATCCGCAAAAGTCCGGAAAATGGTTAAACTTATACTTAAGTGGATGGGCCTTCAGTTCCTTTAATGAGCTTGAAGAGGACAAGTTTGCTCAGTAGTCTTGTTTAGGTTTCAATAGTCCAAACAAGAGCTTAAAATGACTTAAATGACAGCTTCTAGGATCATGACTCATGACCCGCCAAAGACTAGGATCTCAATAACTAGGTTAGTATTAACAACAAAAAATCTTCAATGACATAAAATTTCAACCATAAAGTACTTAACATGGTCCGTCAATAAAAGAATTAAGTCATAATAGATTGATGCTATGAAAATCTAGTGAAAATTTGAGAAACATAGGTTAAATTCATCTCATCAATATTTATAGGTATTAATGATTAAATAGAACCATTTGTTATGAAATTTGAAACTATAGACTTTTCACAAAAGTGGGTAAAAAATCAAATTCAAATTCATATATGTAATTTCACTTTGAAAACTCAAATATCACATTTGGAATTGTAGGGCAAGTTTTGGAGCAAACCCTTGATCTTCATCCATTCATAGCGATCAAATCGGGCAACCATTCGACTTCATTCTTCTTCCAAGTAAGTTATTTTCATCCCAACTTGCATTTTGATGGTTTATTTGTCAATTTTCATGCTTAAATTTCATTTTCTAGCCATGTTCAAATCGTGAAAAACATGTACACTGCTGTCTAAGAGGTAAAGTAGAGTATTTTTGGAGGTGTGCGCTACTGTTCCTCAAGGACAGTAGCGTCCAAATGTGACTATGTGCCTAGTAGAGCAGCGTTTACCCCTGAACATGGTTAAAAAATGGTCAAGAACTAAAAATTTTGATGTTTTCTTGGCAGGATGGCACTTGTCTGGAGGGAAAGAGAGCATGAGGAGATGGATAGGATAGCTATGTAAGATCCTACCACTCTTAGCTTCAAAGCACTATATGCATATTGGTATTGAATGCTTGCAAGGTCATGTATATGACTGGTGTACTAGTCTATTAGCAAATATGAAGCTTCAACTCTCGGGGTGTAAGATCGGGAGAATGAAGAACTTTGGATATGGAAACATTCTTTGTACCTTCTTCTTCGAGAGGGTACCGGCTCTTAGTTTGGGCATGCCTTTGCCCCTAGTAATTCCTCGTGAGCCGAGATTGGTCCGTTGGGGTGACATTTTTCTCCTTTAGGGTGGTGGTGAAAGCCACTTTTGCTATCACACCGATGATTTCTGGGGATGGTGGGAGAGACAGGTGCCAGCATTTGAGCAGTTTCCGTATGCTGGTTTAGACTTCCGTCATGATCCTGAGCTTGTACTTCCTCCAGGTGGTGCCTGGGAAGATATATGTATGTTTGTGTTTTGAAAATTATTTAATTTTTTCAATTTTAAAGTATATTATTTTCATGATGAGTTTGAAAATACTAAAACAAAGTGTCATATGCAGATGTTGGACCAGCTCGTCCTGAGGGACATCCTACTACTTTCGTGAGGCCCATTGATGTGGGTGCAGCTGATGCTATGCTAGGGGCTATAGAGAGGAAGATGAGTCGGTTGATTCATGACATTCCCGCATATCGCATTGAGCGGATGCCCATAGACATGCAGGAGGATGTAGTCGATGTGCCCCCATCCTGGCTTAGGCTGCTACAGAAGGTAGCTAGGCTGGTCATATGCTACCGAGAGGCAGTGGATGCTGATGAGGCCCCACCTTCTCCATAGGAGAAGGATATTTTATGTATTTTGAGGCCATCGAGCCAAATTTTGTATCTTTTGATATGAATTTGTGATAGACCTATGTTCCAAACTCATACTATTTTTTGATACAGTATCGGATATATATACAGTATCGACTTATATTTACATGTGTGTGTTTAGATTTATGTGTAATGTTTATTTATGGAAGTCTATGATACAAATGCCAATCTAAAACATAATTTGCAAATGAATAAGCTAATGCATTCAAATTTCTTGGAATATGTTGATATATGATGGAGTCAAACTGTCTTTCCAATAATTTAACTTGCAAAAGCTGTCATAGCAAAATAGGATCTCTAATCTGATAAACACCCGTCAACTGAAATACAACTAGTTGCGAATCAAGTCTTACCTCCAAATGTGAAATGCCTTGGATAAGAGCACCCCGGAGAAGTTCTATGACCGCACTGTACTCAGCTACGTTATTCATTGTGGGACCCAAACAAACCCCCCAGAAGAAACCAGTAGGCCAGTCGGTGAGTAAATGACCCAAGCTGTTGAAGCCAACTGCTAGGTGTGGTGACTGGCACCATCAACAAATCCTAAAAAGTGTTATGTTGACATCTAAAACATGAAGTGAGAAAACACACATAAGGTCAACTAACGATCACAAGCAAAAACTAGTTCTACAAAATGTACAACTATAATACATGAAAAAGCACAAATGCCTAAGCGTAGTACTTCTTTAGGTAGATCCCATTTCTTGGCTTAGGAAGCTTATTACCCTCGTAGTCTGTTATCTCATAAGAACCTTTCTTCAGTACCTTCGAGATTATATAAGGACCGAGCCACATGGACTTGAACTTGCCAGCCCCTAAAGGCTCCTTGTCCTGATCCCAAAGTAGAACAAGGTCTCCTTCGAGAAAAACCCTAGGTCTGACAGACTTATCATACTGTCCTTTGACTCATTTCTTATGGATCTCATTTGTTGTGAGTGCATAACGGCACTGCTTGTCTAGATGTTCTAAATGTAGCAAACATTCCTCTAGTACTGAACTTTCTGGTAATAGTTGGACAACCAACTTTAATGAGGGAATCTCACATTCAACCGGAACGACTACTTCTATCCCATGCACAAGTTGGAAGGGAGAGAACCCGGTAGCAGTCTTTACATTTTCTCGATAAGCCCAAAGAGTAGGATACAACATGATGTGCTAGTTATTCCAACTGACATTAACGGTTCTTTGTAGAATTATCTTCAAAGTTTTGTTAACCGCTTTGACCTGACCATTCTCCCGTGGATAGAATGAAGACGAATGCTCTTGACGAAAACCTAGCATGGTATAAAGCTCAGTCATCATGTTGTTCTGAAAATGACGAACGTGATCTGTCACTATCACTTTGGGTATGTTGAACCTTGCGATAATCTGATTGAATACGAAATAAGTGGCGGTTTCTCCATCCTCTTTAACAGTAGGGATTGCCTCGGCCCACTTGGTGAAGTAGTCAACGGCAACGATAATATAACGATGGCCTCCAGCCGAAACTAGATTACAAGTCATATAGTCAACCCCCCATTTGGTGAAGGGACCTGCTGTGATCATAGGATGAAGAGGAGCTGGATGTGTTCTCATTTTTCTGGTGAAAAACTGACACGGACGACAACGTTTCACAGCTTCCACATAATCTTTAAAGATTGTAGGCCAAAAATACCCGGCACGCAGTATTTTATGAGCTATTGCCAACCCGGAAAGATGATCCCCACAAGATCCATTGTGAGCATCATTCAGTATTGATTCTACTTCTTCTAAAGTCAAACATTGTCGTAAGATGGAGTCTATCCCACGTCTTTACAAAGTGTCAGAAATAATGAGATAGTTTTTCGCATGACTTTTCAGTTTGTGTCGTTCTTCTCTAGAAAAAGTGGTAGGACACCTCAAAGTATGGAGATATACTAAAATATCCCCGTACCATGGGTTAGAGGTGGCAATAAGGAAGATATGTTCATCCGAGAATGATGAATCTTCCTCAATATGCACTAAGTCACTCAAAAATTATGAAATTAATTCAACGAACACTAGTGATTTTTTCGACTTAGCAGACTGAAAAACCAAATCAAATTCTTGCAAGATTACAATCCATTTATTGTATTTCCCAACGATGATACGTCGAGTGAGAACGCATTGGAAAGGATTGACTTCGGCAATCACAGTAGTGGTTCGTAAAAGGATATAGTGACGAAGCCTCTGCACTGCATAGACCACAGCTAGTGCTAACTTCTCAACATGTGAATACTTAATCTTAGGAGATATCAATGCATGCAAGAGATAATAAACGACATGCTCTTGGAGCATGTCGTCCTCCTGAACTAGTACTATGCCAATTGTGTATAGTGATGCCGCCAGATATAAGAGGAAATCCTTTGTATAATCAGGCAGGCTTAAGAAGGGGGCTGATAGTAACGCCTTTTTCAAGGCCTCAAACGATGCTTGAGTAGCCTCATCCCACAAAAAGTAGGTATCTTGTTTAAGTAGTCTCATGAAACCCTTTGTAATTTTGGCATCGTTTATGATAAAACGTCGTAGGAATTTAGACATGCCTTGTAAACTTTGGAGTTGTCTCAAGGTGCGAGGAGGAGGTAGATTTACAATCACCTCAACTTTTAACGGGTCGACCATTATGCCACAACTGGATACAATGAAGCCTAGTAAAGGTCCAGATTCGACACAGAATACACACTTATTAGGGTTGAATCGAATCTTGTATTGTCTGCACCGTTCAAAAACAAGTCTCAAATGGGATGGATGATTCGGTCTCTTGCGAGATCGCACCAGGAGGTCATCCAAGTAGGGTTCAACTATGTGCTTGATATCATGAAAAGTGAAATTCATGGCTTGCTGGAAAGTAGCTCCAGCATTCTTTAATCCAAACAACATCTTCCGATAGGAAAAGGTTCCCCACGGGAAAATAAAAATTGTTTTGTGTTGATCTTCGAGTTTGATTTGAATTTGATTATATCCCGAAAATCCATCCATGAAAGACAAACATTTCGTGTCCCGCACACGCATCTATGATCTGGTTGATAAATGGTGTGGGGTAGTTATCTTTCGGACAAGCTTTGTTCATATCTCGGAAGTCAGTACAGACTCGAATGGTACCTTGCTTTTTATCAACTGGAACAGGATTCGAAACCCATTCTGTCATGTCGATCGGATAGATAAATCCGGCTTTAAGCAATTTTTCAACCTCCGCCTTAATGGCGGCCGCTTTTCAAGGATTCACTGGATGGAACTTTTGTCTCACAGGTTTCACGTTAGGATACGTTGTGATGTCATGCTCAACAATGGCAGGATTGATGCCTGGCATCTCCTCATAAGACCAAGAAAAAATATCGCGGAATTCTTTAAAACGTTTGGTGTACAGAGCGATCTCCTTCGGAGAACAATCTGCTCCAATAAAAATGTTTTCCATGACCCTAGGTTTGTTGGAAATGTTAATCGGGGTGGTTCTCGATATATTAGCCATATTCCCTTCAGCGTAAACAACACTTGAAGTTGAATAGGACAAATCAAAATTCCCACCAGGTCTCATCGAAAACTCTCCTCTCTCTATCCTGTCTAGATTTGGAAGCATGTAAGACCTGTGGTGCATGTGTTCCCAAGGCTGGTCTAGGCCCATCATGGCTTCCAAAATGCCTTCGTTAGAAGGAAAAACCATGTCTAAACAGTCAAAAGAGTGGGTCGAGTCTACCGACCATGCAGGAACATAGTTCATATCTGACTCAGCAGAGACTGGCGGAGTCATGATATGTTCCGTTGCAGCATGATGTGCTTCAATGTATGCTACTTCTGCAACGGATAAGGGCATTGATGGTTCTGATACAGTAGGAAGGATCCATGGATCAGTCCTTAAAATCGACCGTGAAAGTTTTAGTAGATGTACCTTCATCAGAATGCATGAAAAGAATGAGAGAGGGTAGGTCAAAAGTGCCCATTAATGACCCATAAATCCCTACTCCTAAACTCTCGCTTGTTGGGGAAGATTGATCAACTAAGGGAAATGTGGATTCCGATGAAGTCTTGTTGTTTCTCCGAGAGAATGAAAGTTGATCGACCATGATGATCTTACCTTCATGAGGGAACATTACAACTCGGGAAATTGCCGATGGAATAGCTCGCATGGCATATGTCTAGCTCCTGCCCAACAACATATTGTAATGAAGTGGAGCATCGAGAACTTCAATCTCTACAGCAACTGTCTTACTGGCTAACGTGACATCAAATGATGGCAAGACTCTGTGTGGACGGAAAGTTCTACCATCAAATGCAGTAAGCGGTGTGTTGGAGCATAGGCCGCATCTATAGTAAAGCTGCGAATTTTGAGGAAAAAGCACAAGTGTTGAAGGGAAAAAATGCTAATTTTGAGTAAAAGCACCAATTTTGGGCAGAAGTGAACAGTGCGCAGTACGGCGCCAAATGGACAAGCTCAGTGCAGATTACGGGCTGGAAATCGCAGAGCTCACGCACACATGTCAAAGGAGAGTGAATGTGGCCGAGTAGAAAGCTCAGCTACCATAATAAATGAAGCGACGGAATATAGGGCTCGGCTACCCTCATTAAGGCTAAGTACAGAAGTTATGGTTGCTATGACCAAGGAAGAGCAATGGACCAAAGCATTGAAGGCGAAGGACAAGGAGCAGTGAACGATGAAGCGGCGCCCATACCCTCAATCTGTGCCAGAAATCATGGAGTCTACAGGAAGCGGCGACATGACTGCAAGCGGTGCCTACAGTACACCTAGCCATGTCTGCGGTTAGGGTTTTTGGGGATTACTGCTGGGAAAGGCCCACAGTTTTGTAAAGGTGCGACCCTCAAGGCCACCTATATATATGTGTAATTGTAAAGGGAAGAAGGTTAGAAGTTAGATGAGTTGGCTAGAAGGTAAGAGAGTTATTCCTGGACAGCTGTAGAGCTAGTCTCTGAGTTTACAGACAGACCAAGTTGATGTCTAAGTCATTGTAATCTCTGTAGAAGAAGAGAATAGATCTAAGAGAAGGGCTCCCATCTGTGTGCGTGGAGTTTCCCAGAAAGATCTAAGGCTGCAGCTGTGTGCGTAGCGTACTGTGTAATTCCCATTTTGAGTTAATATAGAATACAGTTCCCGTGAATGTGATTTCCCCATGGAGGCGAACCACATAATTCTAGTTGTTATGGTGATGTTTTACGTGAATGCATGTCTATGTTTTACGATCTATGTTTACAAGAAGGTTTCGCTATCCTTATGAATGAATATGTAAAGTAAGTTCTTGAAGCTCCCTTAGAAGTTATCCTCGTGCAACGTCGAAGGGGACTGCAAGAATGCTATCGCTCTAGCGCTTGAGGAGTGTGTTACTGCACTGTGGTACAAGGCCAGGGATAATATGTAGTCAGACGTAGCGGGTAAATGCCTCATTCGCAGGTGCGGAGATATCGCGCAGCTAGGATGGTAAGAGTTTCAGCGCTATCGCGCTAAAAGGTTTGCGGAAGAGTAAGGCGTTCCACTCTGAGGAATCCTCCCGGAAGAGAAGGGAGAAGATTATAGTCTCCACATCACCTAGGTTAAGGAAGTCTGATTCCTTAGCCCCCCCATACCCACTTCGGGTGAGACTTCGAGTTGCTGCGCAGCTCATTGCCGAGAGGGCCAGTGTGCCAAGGGGTGTTTGTTGCTGCACATCCTGAAAACCCGGGTCTATCCAGAAAGCAGCCAACAAATGGTTCCGTTGCCTTGAGACTTGTTATTCCGGCGACGTGCAAGATTGATGCGAAACCTAGAGAAAAAGGGAGCCAACAAATGGTTTCGTTGCCTTGAGACTTGTTATTCAGGCGACGTGCGAGATTGATGTGAAACCTAGAGAAAAAGGGAGCCAACAAATGGTTCCGTTGCCGCGCTAAGGATGTGTGATGCTTTAAAGTCGGGATGTGTGAGGTTGAAGAAGTTGAGCTGAGTGTCGACTTCTAGTAGCCATTTGTAAGCCAACAAATGCTTCCATTTCCGGATTTAACCTTATTATCTTGAAGGCAATGTGGTACTGGAATCCTACAGCTAAAGAAATTCAAGACTGGTTTGATTCAAAGGCTACAGAGTTCGCTGAACGAGAAAATAGAAGCTCTAGGCTTCAGACAGAAGACTAGTTGCAGAAGTATATTTATATTGACCTTCACAAAATTTTCTTCGTAACATTTGCACTTGAGCTGCATGCGTGGGTAGCCAAGCTAGCAGATACTGGACCCACTGTGCATGTTGATCAACCCGTCGTTTGGACGCCTGAGCTAGTTAGCATTTTGAAGCGGGTAGATAATTCTGTGTCCCGCGCAGTAGACTTTTGGTTGAACAACCTACTGGAAGGCTTCATCACCGAGTTTGCAGCAGATACGAGAAAGAGCTTCAGCGAAGATGAGAGGAGCTTCTTCCAAGTATACAGGGGTAAGTTCTTAAATTCTCTGAACTTATGGATTAAAATGCTCCTATATGAAAAGGGAAAACTATGCATAGCTTCCGATGAATAGCATAGACAAGTAATGTCCGCAGATTTTGATAGTGATCTTGAAGTTATTGGTTGCACTCGTAGTGGAAAATGGTATAAAGTAGGCCTTGACCAACATTCTTTTGAGTCTAGCCCAGAAGATAGTCGAGCTCCTAGAGCAAGCCATATAGAGAGACAAGGGAGTTCTCATATCCCTTATCACCCTTTTACACCGCAAAAGCCAGACGGGGCTCAATATAACCCTGTAGTAACACCTTCTAGTAGCCCGCATGGTACTTCTAGTACCTTAGCCCCACCTTTGTTTAACCATCCCGGAGGCAGTGCTACAACACCTCCACATCAACCTAGTGCAAGAAGGATGGGTGATGACATGAAGCTACCAACCTTTAGGGGAACAGGGCTAGAAGACCCTGAGCAGCACTAGTTCCTATGTGAAGCCTTTTGGACGATTAAGAAAATTAATGATGATGCTGTTAAGCTGGTTCAGTTGGCAACCACACTAAGAGAAAGAGCCTTAACCTGGTTCATGAAATACTCAGCAGCATAGAATAGGACGCTTGCTGATGTAAGAAATGCTATGATTAGAGAATTCAAGAAACCTAAATTAGAATCACAGTGCATAACCGAGCTCAAAGACATAAAATAGTTACCCACAGAGTAAGTATGGGACTTTGACCAGAAGTTCAAAGCCTTGATAGATCAAGTAAGCTTTGAGTTTGCACCGCAACAGCATAAGGAATGGTTCATTGTTGCACTGCTTCCTCATATTAGACTTCCCCTTATGCAACAGAATCTCACTACTCAGGAACAATCTCTAGAGATGGCTATGAAACTAGAAGCTTCACCAATTGCTGGAACAAGCAACGATGTTGTGCAGTTGTAGAACCAGTTAGCAAACCTAACCTTGCAAGTGCATGATATTAAGAAAGGAAAGGATGTTAAAGAAGAAATTTGGTGTACAAAATGTAGAGCACAAGGTCATTCAAAGGACCATTGTCCCGTTTTCATAGAGTGACCCTATGAAAACTGGAGCACCTAACCCTTTACCACAGTCTCAGGGGCCTTGGTGTGAAATCTGTAGAACTAGAGGTCATAGACCACAAGAATGTCACTTGTTACAAAAATATGTACAAACTCCAAAGAATCTATATTGCAATTTCTGTAAATCAGTAGGCCATGATGAGAACAATTGCAGAGCATATGACCTTATGATGGAAAGGAAACATGATGTTTATAGAGTATAGTAAGAGGCACAAGGACCCACAGCAGGTCTGCAGTATGAACCAGCTTGCGAAGGCCGAGGAGGAAATTATAGGGGTCGAGGACGCGCAGAAGGTTTTGGTCGTGGACGAGGACAGATCACTTGCTATAACTGCAGAGCTCAAGGTCATTATGCAAGGGATTGCCAAAACCCTACAACCACCTGCAGATACTGTAAATTGTATGATCATGTGATTGAAGAATGCCCTCAGTTGATGGCTAAGATGCAAGCAAAGACACCACAGGTTAACCAGAATATTCAGTTGATTGCAGCAGAAAATAGAGAACTAGATCCTACAGTTAATATAGTGACGCACAGTGGAACAATCACTAGTACACCAGAGTCAGGAACTGGAAAACCAGCTACATAATGGGTGCACCGCACTAATATTAAACCATCTCCGCTCGACCTGTAGAAGCAAAAAGAAGCATTCAAGCAAGCTCAAGAGCATTTCTCAGATCCCCGAACTTCAAGTTCTGTCGTAGTATCGCACAAAGATATTAGACCGCAAGTTCTAAGACAAGAGAACCTGGTACAAGAACAGGCTACTACATCGGGATGGCCTAATGAGGAGGATGCACTAGGCAGTGTTCATGCTTTCCTGAGAAGTTGTTTAAAGTTGTTGCGCAATGAAAAAGCAACTATGGAACTCCAACACCTGTTGGATCAGTGTCAACAATCTGCTTCAATGAATACCCCACAGCGTGCTGTTCATCAGATTGGGAGTCATATTAGAACTGGAAGAGAGATGAGACTCACAGCGCAGATTGGAACATTTGAAATGGATGACGTCATTTTGGATTTAGGCTCAGAATTTAATGTTCTCACCATGCAGACATGGGAACAGATGGGTAGTCTGCAGCTTATCAGATCTCCTATCCATCTGAGACTAGCAAATCAGCAACGAGTTTCTCCATTGGGCAGATTACCCAATGTGGCCATTGATATTGAGGGAGTAAGAAGTTCTGTGGACTTTGAAGTAATCAAAATTCTGGATGATAGTAGACCTTACCGAGCACTTTTAGGCATAGACTGGGCATTTGATAATCTGGCTATCGTTAATTTGAAGAAAAGACAGATGACCTTTGAGGATGACCAGATTAGGGTCATTGCACCACTTGATCCCCTTCAAGGACCACGGTATATTGAACCCATTCGATCAGAAGAAGAAGTGCACCACATTGAAAGTTTGTATCAGATGACTGCTAGTCATAGTGACTATGTCAATCCCACAGCGGACGGCCATATTAGCTGGCGATGTGATAGCTCATGCACATCAGATTCAGAAGCAGGACTGGAAAACTGGCAGAATCGGTTACATGAGGTTTCTGCAAGGCATTAAGCCATGATGACTAAATCCATTCGATGGATTGGCACAGAATTGAATAACACTCCAATCTTTGATTGTTTAACTGAAGTAAGTGAATTCATACATACATATGAAAAACAAATCCCAGATGAGCAGCGCATACAAGAATTGGATGTAGCACTACGCGCTACACCTGCAAGATGGTGGGGTGCGCATAAAAAAAATATTGACACATGGCAAGACTGTCGCAGATTGATACTGCGCAGATTTCAGGAAACTACGGCAGAAGTGTTGCACAAATATGATGGATAGAGTGACCCCAGGTCACACATTGAAGCATGTATTTAGCAATGGTCAGATATTCCAGAGGATGAGTGGGTCCACCTATTCATCCACACGTTGGATACAGTTCCAAGCAACTGGTACACTGAAACAGAATTGCACAGAGGCACTATCACTTGGCCTCTTATGATAGAAAGTTTTCAACTTACCTTCAGCTTTGAGTCAGAACATCCAAGCATCGACCATGCTTTAAAGTGTATCAGAAAGAAGGTATTCGAACAATGTCCTTTACCAGAATATTCTCAACTAGATTGGGCTGTCCAGATGGAACATGCCCTGGAATGCTATAATTTCACCACTGGTGAAGAGGAAGATGATCCTCGCAACATCAATATTCCAGAATCAGAAGGGACGCGCAAGGTCGAAGGCCCTCAGCTTGATATCCCTGCCATTACAGAACACATCAAGCTCAAGAAGATTAACATTGGTACAAAAGCCGAACCCAAGTTTGCTTCTATAGGAGATTATTGGGATGATGAAACTGTTGGCCATATTGCAGATTTACTACGTGACTACCAGGATATCTTTCCTGCCAAGTTTACAGAAATGAAAGGCATATTAGGAGATTTAGGAGTTATGCGCATACCTTTGAAAGCAGACGCCAAGCCAGTAAAACAACGCCCGTATAGGTTGAACCCACGATATAAAGAAAAGGTTAGAGAAGAAATTGATAAGTTGCTCGCAGCAGGTATCATTGAGCCAGTAGAGGAAAGTGATTGGATTAGTCCTATGGTGGTACAAGAGAAAAAGATAAAAGGTGAAATAAGAATCTGCGTGGACTTGCACAAGCTGAACGACGCATCAGCGCATGATCCATTTCCTACGCCCTTTACAGACTAAGTGCTTGATAATGTTGGAGGACAAGAGGCTTACTCCTTCACTGATGGCTTTTCGGGATACCATTAGATCAGAATCCATCCAGAAGACCGCCATAAGACCACTTTTGCAACTGAATGGGTTCTCATTCCAGTATACGGTAATGCCCTTTGGTCTTAAAAATGCTCCTGCTATCTTCTCTAGAGTTGTTGTTGCTGTTTTTAAAGAATTCATTCATAAGTTTCTAGAAGTCTATTTTGATGACTGGACTGTGTTTGGTTTACTAAAGAACCATATAGGGAATCTACGGATGATGTTAGAAAAATGTAGACAGTATCAGATTTCCCTTAACTTGAAAAAATGTATTTTCTGTGCTCCTTTTGGTATTCTATTAGGTCATATTGTATGTAGACAAGGACTCCTGATGGATCCTGCGAAGGTTGCCATCATTGCTAACTTACCTGCGCCCAACTCAGTCAAACAATTGCGCACTACATTGGGACATACAGGGTACTACAGGAAATTTATCAAGGGTTATGCAAAAATAACTGCGCCTATGGAAAGATTGTTGAAAAAGGATTCGAAATTCCAATGGACAGAAGAATGCCAACAAAGCTTGGATACACTTAAAGAAAAGATGGTCACAACACCTATTCTAGTTTTCCCAGACTGGAGAAAACCCTTTCATGTTCATGTAGATGCTTCTTCCATAGCATTGGGGGTTGTGCTGACACAACCGGGAGAAGGAGGTATTGACCACCCCATTGCTTATTCTAGCAGAAAACTGTCAACAGCTGAGAAGAACTACACCACTACAGAAAGAGAAGGACTAGCTATGGTGTATGCCTTACAGAAGTTGAGACACTATCTATTGGGTGCTCATTTTAAAATGTATACTGACCATTCTGCTTTGAAATACTTGGTCAATAAGCCAGTGTTAGGGGGAAGAATTTGCAGATGGCTACTGCTCTTCCAGGAGTATGATTTTGAGGTTATTGTGAAGCCAGGTAGATTGAATGCAGGACCCGACCATTTATCTAGGATAGAGTCAGGGGAGGAACCTACAAATATGGAGGACAATCTTCCTGATGTGCAGCTATTTTCTGTTCAAGCAGCCGATGAGTATTATTCCGATATTCTTGATTTTCTCAGTATCGGGAAAGCACCAGTTGAGTTTACAATCCAGCAGAAGAAGCAACTTGTTGTCAAAGCAGTAGACTTCACTTTGATAGCAGGCCAGCTCTATAAGTTGGGCCCTGATGAAGTCTTGCGCAGATGTATCTTACCGCATGAGAAGAACTCCATAATCGCAGAAGCGCACTCAGGGACTGTAGGAGGCCATTTCGCAGGAAAGTTGACTGCGCAGAAGATCTTAGCCGCAGGTCTTTGGTGGCCAACATTGCACAAGGATACTAAGGAATTCTGCAAATGTTGCGATGTGTGCCAGCGAACAGGAAAACCTTCAAGAAGAGATGAAATGCCGCTAAGACCCCAGATAACAGTGCGTGCTTTTGATAAGTGGGCCATTGATTTTGTGGGACCTATCAACCCACCAGGAAAGAGAACCGGTGCAAGATACATCATCACAGCTACTGAATACCTCACCAGATGGGCTGAGGCCAAGCCAGTTAA
Source organism: Larix kaempferi (assembly GCA_027924585.1). Classification (NCBI taxonomy): domain Eukaryota; kingdom Viridiplantae; phylum Streptophyta; class Pinopsida; order Pinales; family Pinaceae; genus Larix; species Larix kaempferi. The sequence goes on from BSBM01000007.1 coordinate 9,069,128, forward strand.
GAATTGCGATGCTGTCACTGCCGCGCAATTCATTTTTGAGAATATTTTCACTAGGTTTGGATGTCCACCAATTCTAATGAGTGATCAGGGCACACATTTCCTGAATGAGACTATAGAGGCCCTTACTAAATAATTCCACATTAGTCACCATAAGAGTACACCCTACCACCCTCAAGCTAATGGTACGGGTGGAGGCATTCAATAAGATTCTCGAGAATGCCCTGACAAAGATCTGTAATCAACAAAGAGATGATTGGGACCTTAGAGTCACAGCTGTGTTATGGGCTTACAGAACCACATGCAAGAAATTAACAGGTCACACACCTTTCAGTTTGGTGTATGGACAAGAAGCAGTTATGCCCATGGAATACATTGTTCCTAGCTTCAAAATTGCGCAAATTACAGAAATGGTAGATACTGATACTATGAGTGAAAGACTCTCACAATTGCTTGCCTTAGAAGAAGACAGACTTTTAGCCGGATTCCATCAACAAGTGCAGAAGGCAAGACAGAAAGCTTGGCATGACAGGCATATTAGGAATAAAGTCTTTCAAGAAGGAGACTTGGTACTCCTCTATGATAGTAAATTCATCAAGTTTCCAGGCAAGTTTCGTGTACATTGGTTAGGCCCTTTTCAGGTGACGAAGATAACAGAAGGAGGAGCAGTTCAGCTTGCGAAGCTTAATGGAGAATTGCTGCCCACAATGATTAACGGGAGTCGGCTCAAGCTTTATCACCACGTCCACTCCGCCCTGTCGACTTAATTAATTGCTAAAGTAGTGCAGATGCCCAGTGTAGTTGAAAGACGCATCGCACTTATCACAGTCTACATGGAAATAGCGAGACACTTTCAGTCTCCGGCTTCCCGCGCAGTTCCTTGAAACATCCGTGCATGTCAATAAAGCCTGTTTGGAGGGATCTTATTTGCGCTCTTGCGAAGTTTTTCCCCGGGTTGTCAAACCGTCGCTCTTGCGGAGTTCCCTGTTGCCAATTTTTCGCTCGAGGAGTTCTCCTCACCGTGGAGCCCTCCATGTGCATAGTTACCTATGCTGAAGTGACCCGCCGAAAATTTGAATTATGGTAGTTCTATAGCCGCGTCTGAATATTAACTAAGGATAAGATCACCATTTAATTGTATTTTCTCTGACAGATTTGGCTTGATCTCCCTAAGATTCGCATTTAAGTAATGAGCCGAGGGCCTTAGCTCATCTCCCAAAAGGATGTCAGAGCCCGTCCATCGCAATTAATGCACCGCAGAGGCGCGGGGGTAGGGGGTTGTCAACTCATGCATAGGCGCCTATGGTTATTAGCCCCACTTGTCCGCATCTACTACCGCCTTTAGCTATAAATACCCCGCACTCGTATATGTTCGGGTTACTTTCCTCAAGTTGTATAGTGTCTTGTTTGAGAATCTAAGTCATTGTCTTCAGAGCCGTGTCGTGCAGACTGCTCCCTGTGTTTTTCAGCGTTCGTATCCTACGCTGTCCCACCATTTGTCTGTTAAAGTGCTTGTTGTGTATACCGTTTCATGACGGAGAACCTGTCCACTTAAGAAGTTGTTCGTCAATTCAAGCGCAGAGGCTTAGATTTTGGCATGGCTACCCCGGTGACGACCTCAGCTTACACGCATCCTGGTTGGTCTGATCCCAGACAATCCCCGGGCACAAGGGCGTCTCAGCAGCAGCAGCCGGACGAACCCGTTTCAGATCCCTTGGCCACTCTGGTTAACTACATTTCTCCGCGTCCAGATGATGCACCCGAGGTGCATATTCCCAAGAATTCCAAGTATCCGATTCTGCTGCCACCAATGGCGAAAATCGTGCGAGAAGAAGGGTCCCTGCTTGGACACCTTCCACTGGTTAGGTTTTCTGACTTCAACTTGGGAGACTATAGAACATATCCTCAGTTCGCGCCGGATCGCTATCTGACGGTAGTCCACAATCCTGTTAGAAAGGTTGATGAATTCGTCCCGAAGGAATTTGCAGCAAATCTAGAGAGGCCTGGACTGTTGAACCTGTTGAAGCTACCGCACTTCGGGCGTAGCAATGAAGTAAATGCAGTTGTTAAGGCCCTGCTATCCTGTGTTCATGGTGGTTATCTTTGGCTGGGGAGGCCAATCGATTTGAATGTGGACTTGATTAATCGTATTACCGGCCTATCTAAGGTTGGTAAGGAACCCAATGTTCATTTTGTTGGTAAAGATAAGGACAGAAAGTTGACTGCACAGCTGGTGCAAAAATACAAATTGCTGAGAGGAGGTCGGGCTTATGACCTCACTATAGTTGAAGATGAAGCACTTAGATTCACAGGCAGTATGCTTGCAGGCATACTTCTAACGAAGTGCATACCTAAAGAGGTCACTGGAGCTATTGTAGAGCTTGCAATCGCAGCTACAGAGGGAGAGCAGTATAACTGGTCTCTCTTCCTCCTGAATTCTTTCTTGGACGACTGCCAGAACGTTCAGGACACCGCCGGTCAGTTGTTCCATTTTTCTTGGCTTTTGATTTTATGCACCTTTGTCGGGTGGAAGGATCCCTCCAACACTCAGTTCCTTCCGCGCCGCGCAGGAGAGGTTGCAGGGATGCACTATGTCAACCTCTGGGATTCTAGTAATCCCGCGAAGCGCAAGATGAACCGCGTCGTGTTCTATGAATATTACCATCTCCTCAAGGACACCATCCAGGAGATGCCGAGGCTGACTGAGGAGACAGCACAAATCTATGGAACGAAGTTGGTCTTTTCTGCCAACTTACATGAAATTTACTTCCACCCTCGCGGAATTCAGGAAGAATGGACCATAGGCCTCTACCGTATGACTACTCAGGATGTCGAAGAAACTGTGAAGTCCTTGTTGATGTATATGTAACTTCAGAATGTATTTCATCAGTATATTATATGTATATTTATTGTACCCTTATAAGAGATGTGTTATTCCTCTATAAGGAAGTGTCGTCATGTGGATTGACAAGTGTCGCAAGTGTGTGTACTTGCCGATGGGTTATTAGACCACCTTATGGGGTCGGCCCTAATTAATATATAATATAATGTGGATGTACTAAAGTAGACAAGTCGGCCCCAGTAGGTCACTGGGCAAAAAGGTGAGTATAAATAGAGATAGGAGATCTCTATTTTACTCACTCGGAAAAGTATCTATCTCTCTCTCTGGAAAGTGGCGCACTAGTGAGGAGGAGGAGGATCATCTGCTAGGAGACTATCTCTGTATTATTTGGTTGTATTTTGGTTGAGCCATTGCTCTCTCTATCTCTGAGGAAGTTGTGGGGTTTTTCACCTTAGGGTTTTCCCCACGGAAACTCTGTGTCTCTTGTCTCTATGCTTTTGATTCTTATGATGCTTGTGATGCTTGTCATATTATGATTGTCATGCATTGATATACTGTAGATGTTATTCTCTCAGCAAAGATCCTATAGTATTGTGATTTAATACTGAAAATTAACATGGTATCAGAGCCTAACTGAGAAGAAGACATTTTGCAGTGACGGAAGCTTGTATTCCTTGTTTATTGGGTTTCTCTCCACAGATTTTTGAAATTCAGTATAGTAGATTGGATCTACTCATCAAGGCGCATCTTTCTGTCCAATCAGATTTCAGTTCTGAGCATTTTCAGTTTTGGCCCTAAAAATTAGGGTTTCCACAAAAATAGGAATTTCTGGAAACTGAAGGTACAGCTGGAAGCTCCTTGCAAAAATCGAAGGTTTGAGCTTTGGATCGAGATTTTTGGCTGGGTAGATCTCCGGGAAACTCAAACCCTAATTCAGGGCTCTCCCCAGTGAACCCGAGAGGACAAAAAGGCAATTTTGAAGGACAAGACTTTGCTGATCTCAAATTCTAAATGTACTAGGCTGATCAGCTCTCCAAGGCGCATCTTTCTATCCTTTCGGAATTTTGAAATTCACATTTTGAATTTTTAGGGTTTCTCTGACAAACCCTAATCCGGGACCAGATCCAGTTTTCAACACTTCAAGTGGATTGGGCTAATCCTGGAAGAGAATGAGTTGGACTCATATGTGAAAGAAGACATCCCTATCCCAGAGGATGAAGAGGCCAAGGTATTGCACAAGAAGAACTTGGTCAAGGCAAAGAGAATCATTGCTGATTCTATCAAAGACCATCTCATACCCCATGTGTCTTCTCTCAAGACACCCAAAGAGATGTTTGAATCTTTGACCAAGCTATTTGAAGGAAAGAACATAAATCGGAAGATGACCCTGCGGAACCAATTGAAAGCAGTAAAGTTTCAGAATGGGGAAACCATTCAATCCTACTTTTCAAGGGTCTCTCAGATCAAGGAACAATTAGAAGCAGTAGATGAAATGGTGGAGAATGGTGAAGTGGTGATGACCACTCTAAATGGCCTACCCAGGTCATGGGATTCCTTTATTCAAGGAATTTGTGCAAGGAAGAAGTTGATCTCCTTCAGTAGACTTCGGGAAGAATGTTCTCAAGAAGAAGCTAGACTTATAGCTCGTGAGGAAAAGATGGGAGGTGAAGATCAAGCTCTTGCAGCTCACACCAAAAGAAGCAAAACCAAGAAGGATCACCCTCACCCCAAAAGATTCCATCAAAAGAATAAGAAGGACCTAAGATGCTTCACATGCAATGAGAAGGGTCACTTTGCTTCAGATTGTCTCAAGAACAAAAGGGATAATAAGAACAACTCCAGTGAGAAAAAGAAGGGCAGCAAAAGAAGGTTTCATGCTCATGCTGCCGAAGATGATGAACCTCCAAAGAAGAAGGCTAGGGCAGAAAGTGATAGTGATGATGACTCATCAAGTGAAGAAGAGTATGTTCTGATCTCTGCTCTTACAGGTACCATCTCCCATGGATGTAATGATTGGTTAATTGATAGTGGGGCCTCCAAACACATGACTGGGTTCAAGGAATCTTTTGTGAATCTTTCTGAACATGAATCACCCCATAAAGTGAAACTTGGGGATGATTATCAATACCCAATCAAAGGAAGTGGTGAAGCCTCCTACAATCTAGATTCTGGAAAATCATTGAAGATGAAAGAAGTACTTTATGTACCTGGGCTCAAGAAGAACTTACTCTCCATTTCTGCATTAGATGCAAAAGGTATGAGGGTTGCATTTGTGGATGGCCAAGTCCTAATGTGGCCAAAGGGAAAGACCATAGATGATGCAGTAGTGATTGGAAAGCAAGAGGGAGGTTTGTACAATTTGAAGGGACAACCTGAACATGCCATGGTGACATAAATACAAAGATTCATCCATAGTCATGGATCACATAGAGGTATGTATAATTTGTTTTTGCAAAAGTTAACTAATGAGTCATGCAGGTCATTGAAGAGAACAAGAACACATTGCTAGACATAACTAGCAAATATGGTGACCAGGTATGTGTTTCTTATATCATAGGATCTATCATATAAGTATGCATGGCATGATTGATGATGATTGTTCATAAAGTCATAAGTTTGAATAATCATGGGCATATGCATCTTACCTTAATTAATAATATGACTAACCAGAAGAGTCATAGGTTTGAGTAATTATAGGTTTATACATGTTATGTTTCTTATGATATGACTAACCATAAGAGTCCTATATATAAACCTTGAATGCTAATGCTTATTATTTCTGTTTGAAATGATCATGACTATACATACTTGAGATTATTGTGTTTTAATGAATGATACTAATAAGCATGCATAGGGACCAAGGATGAATATGAGTTCAAGAACAGGTAATCCAGGAAGCAAAGATCAAGAGGGAGCACACTCCAGTGGTTTCTGCAAGGGTGCAGATATTTAGAGGGAGTTGTCCATATCTCTACATTCCACAACAAGAAGGTTTAGAAGGACTCCAGCAGCTCCTGCAAGGAAGAAAAGACTCAGAGGGAGTCCACCCAACAAACAAACAAAGATAAGTATTTTAATTATCTTGCATATTTGTTTGCTTAAATAAAATTGTTCAATGATGTATATGCTCATGTTCCTAGACTTAGGATATGTATTGTGCATATTAGAATGATTGAATTAATGAACAGTATACTACTAATATGCATGTGTTGGGTAAGTGGCCTATGGCACTGTACAACATTCCATTGCTACTTATCTAGAATGAAACCTCTTTGCTGACATGTTGGGAGTTGTGCACACTCTTAACAATGTTCTGGTAGAGATTGGAAGGCATCTAGAAAGTTACGGGATATGGATAAATGTTGTATTGAAGCATTGGCTAAGATAATTGCATGACTGCATGACTGTATGACATATTTCTTCATGTGTAAGAATTTGTTCTGAAAATTATGAGTTGTTTCTAATCATGCAATTTAATCTGTTTTGTAGGAAAGACCGTATATCTTCACCTACAAAAAGGACTACAACATTTGTTCCAGCAACAAAGATATCTATTGAAGATATTGAAATTCCCAGGATCTGGGATGAAGAAATGAAATACCATGATCCGTCGATCATGAAGAATGATGTCTGGGATGCGATCCCAAGAGCCAAAGGGAAGTCTGTTGTGACTTCCAAATAGAACTTTCAGATCAAGCATGTTGCAGATGGCAGCATAGAGAAACATAAAAGTGATGAAATAGAAGATACACCAGATGGATTCAAGACAGCTTTCTTGAATGGTGTAGTTGAAGAAGAAGCAGCCACTTCATTCTGAGACACATGATAGGAAATCATATATGTGCAGAACTTGGTATGGTGAAGATAGATTGATTGCCGACACGCAGCGGAAGCTTACTACCGAGTTCGAGATGAAGAACTTGGGGATGATGCACTATTTTTTTTTGGCGTGGAGATGTGGCAGAATGCAGGTGGGATCTTCCTTGGTCAAGGGAAGTACACAGTAGATATCCTGAAGAGATTTGGGATGATGGATTGCAAGGCCATGGCCACACCTATGGCATCGAATCTGAAGCTTCTATGTGATGCTTCATCTGAGCCGGTTGATATCTCTTTGTATCATCAGATGATTGGGTCCTTGATGTACTTGAAGAACACGAGACCAGACATTTACTTTGATGTGAACACATTGAGCCAGTTCCTGACGGATCCGAGGAGTGTTCACCTGGTTGCTGTAAAGCATGTTCTGAGGTACCTGAAGGGTACAGTGTATTATGGGCTCAGGTATGAGGAGAATCAAAAGTTTAACCTGCAGGGTTATGTTGATTCAGATTGGGATGGCAGTGCTGCAGATAGGAAGAGCACATCTGGGTGTTGCTTCAGAATGGGATCAGGTGTGATCTCTTGGTTTAGCAGGAAGCAGTCCTGCGTAGCACTGAGTACAGCTGAGGCAGAGTATGTTGCAGCCTGTTCAGCTAGTTGTGAGGCAGTATGGCTACGGAAGCTACTGTCTGAGTTATTTGATCTCCCGTTGGAGGCTACTGGTATCTTCTGTGATAACCAGAGTTGTGTGAAGCTGTCCGAGAACCCAGTGTTTCATGACAGGTCGAAACACATAGAGATCAAATATCACTATATCAGGAATATGGTGCAGAGAGGAGCTGTGAAGCTCCTGTATGTTGCGACGGACGAGCAGATTGCAGATGTGCTGACGAAGCCACTAGCCAGGGTGAAGTTCGAGTACTTCAGAGAGAGGCTTGGCGTTATTCAGATCGAGGACACTTCGAGGAAGAAGTGATGGACACATTTGCTGAAGCCATTCCAAGCATGTTGGAAGGAGGATCCTTCACATGGCTGTGGATGTAAGCGCTGGATGATGAGCATCAGGATGATGTTCTAGTTTCTGCTTGATATGATCAGTTGGATCATTTTATGTATGTATGTACACATCATGTTGGATGCTGGATATGATCAGTTGGATCATTTTATGTATGTATGTACGCATCATGTTGGATGCTGGATATGATCAGTTGGATCATTTTATGTATCATGTTGGATGCAGGATATGATCAGTTGGATCATGTGTATGTATTGTTTATGCATCATGTTGGATGCTTGGACCATGTATTTGTATTTGTATCAGGTGGATACATTGATGATCAGGAGGATCATGTATGATGATATGTATCAGGTAGATACTTGGTATGCATCAGGTAGATGCATTGATGATCAGGAGGATCATGTATGATGATATGTATCAGGTAGATACTTGGTATGCATCAGGTAGATGCATTAATGATCAGGAGGATCATGTATGATACTTGGTATGCATCAGGAAGATGCATTGATGATTAGGTAGATGACATGCAGCAGGATGTTGCAGTGATGATCAGGATGATCATAGATGACGAGCTTCAGGATGTTGCTCCAGATGACATGCAACAGGATGTTGCAGTGATGATCAGGATGATCATAGATGACGAGCTTCAGGATGTTGCTCCAGATGACTTGCAGCAGGACGTTGCAGTGATTATGATCAAGACGATCATGAGTACATCAGGATGATGTATGGTGAGTATCAGGTTGATACTCTGTGGCCGTGGATCAGGTTGTGCAGATGAGCATGTCTGGGAGATCCTATAGGTCGGAGTTGTGTACCCGTAACAGCCTGGGATGCTCTTTCGATACATTGCTCTAGGAGGACATGTAATTCGTTGCCCTGGGAGATCTCAGGTCGGAGTTGTGTACCCGTAACATCCTGAGATGCTCTTGCGAGGTTTTGTCCTATGGCATGTAATTTGGGCCCTGGGAGATTTCAGGTCGGAGTTGTGTACCCGTAACATCCTGAGATGCTCTTGCAAGGTTTTGCCATGACCACATGTAATTTGTGCCCTAGGAGATCTCAGGTCGGAGTTGTGTACCCGTAACATCCTGAGATGCTCTTGCTAGGTTTTGTGGTGGACCACATGTAATTTGTGCCCTGGGAGATCTTAGGTCGGAGTTGTGTACCCGTAACATCCTAAGATGCTCTTTCGAGGTTTTGTGGTGGGGTCACATGTAATAGCGCCCTGGGAGATCCTACAGGTTGGAGTTGTGTACCCGTAATATCCTGGGATGCTCTTTCGAGGTTTTGTGACGCACGTAAAAGTCCTGAGGATTCCACAGTATGGCCAGTGATGATGAAGACCTGCAGGTGGTGGGCCTACATCCAGTATGAAAAAGGACTGGCTCTGTAGAACTTCCTATGACGAGTAGAGACAGAGATTGGATGAGATAGCAGCAGCAGTGACGATGACGATGACGATGCATCGATGATGATGATCCAGAGAAGAAGACTTGTCTAGCAAATCTGTGTCGAGAAATACCTTCCTTGTTAAGAGGGAGTGTTGATGTATATGTAACTTCGGAATGTATTTCATCAGTATATTATATGTATATTTATTGTACCCTTATAAGAGATGTGTTATTCCTCTATAAGGAAGTGTCGTCATGTGGATTGACAAGTGTCGCAAGTGTGTGTACTTGCCGATGGGTTATTAGACCACCTTATGGGGTCGGCCCTAATTAATATATAATATAATGTGGATGTACTAAAGTAGACAAGTCGGCCCCAGTAGGTCACTGGGCAAAAAGGTGAGTATAAATAGAGATAGGAGATCTCTATTTTACTCACTCGGAAAAGTATCTATCTCTCTCTCTGGAAAGTGGCGCACTAGTGAGGAGGAGGAGGATCATCTGCTAGGAGACTATCTCTGTATTATTTGGTTGTATTTTGGTTGAGCCATTGCTCTCTCTATCTCTGAGGAAGTTGTGGGGTTTTTCACCTTAGGGTTTTCCCCACGGAAACTCTGTGTCTCTTGTCTCTATGCTTTTGATTCTTATGATGCTTGTGATGCTTGTCATATTATGATTGTCATGCATTGATATACTGTAGATGTTATTCTCTCAGCAAAGATCCTATAGTATTGTGATTTAATACTGAAAATTAACATGGTATCAGAGCCTAACTGAGAAGAAGACATTTTGCAGTGACGGAAGCTTGTATTCCTTGTTTATTGGGTTTCTCTCCACAGATTTTTGAAATTCAGTATAGTAGATTGGATCTACTCATCAAGGCGCATCTTTCTGTCCAATCAGATTTCAGTTCTGAGCATTTTCAGTTTTGGCCCTAAAAATTAGGGTTTCCACAAAAATAGGAATTTCTGGAAACTGAAGGTACAGCTGGAAGCTCCTTGCAAAAATCGAAGGTTTGAGCTTTGGATCGAGATTTTTGGCTGGGTAGATCTCCGGGAAACTCAAACCCTAATTCAGGGCTCTCCCCAGTGAACCCGAGAGGACAAAAAGGCAATTTTGAAGGACAAGACTTTGCTGATCTCAAATTCTAAATGTACTAGGCTGATCAGCTCTCCAAGGCGCATCTTTCTATCCTTTCGGAATTTTGAAATTCACATTTTGAATTTTTAGGGTTTCTCTGACAAACCCTAATCCGGGACCAGATCCAGTTTTCAACACTTCAAGTGGATTGGGCTAATCCTGGAAGAGAATGAGTTGGACTCATATGTGAAAGAAGACATCCCTATCCCAGAGGATGAAGAGGCCAAGGTATTGCACAAGAAGAACTTGGTCAAGGCAAAGAGAATCATTGCTGATTCTATCAAAGACCATCTCATACCCCATGTGTCTTCTCTCAAGACACCCAAAGAGATGTTTGAATCTTTGACCAAGCTATTTGAAGGAAAGAACATAAATCGGAAGATGACCCTGCGGAACCAATTGAAAGCAGTAAAGTTTCAGAATGGGGAAACCATTCAATCCTACTTTTCAAGGGTCTCTCAGATCAAGGAACAATTAGAAGCAGTAGATGAAATGGTGGAGAATGGTGAAGTGGTGATGACCACTCTAAATGGCCTACCCAGGTCATGGGATTCCTTTATTCAAGGAATTTGTGCAAGGAAGAAGTTGATCTCCTTCAGTAGACTTCGGGAAGAATGTTCTCAAGAAGAAGCTAGACTTATAGCTCGTGAGGAAAAGATGGGAGGTGAAGATCAAGCTCTTGCAGCTCACACCAAAAGAAGCAAAACCAAGAAGGATCACCCTCACCCCAAAAGATTCCATCAAAAGAATAAGAAGGACCTAAGATGCTTCACATGCAATGAGAAGGGTCACTTTGCTTCAGATTGTCCCAAGAACAAAAGGGATAATAAGAACAACTCCAGTGAGAAAAAGAAGGGCAGCAAAAGAAGGTTTCATGCTCATGCTGCCGAAGATGATGAACCTCCAAAGAAGAAGGCTAGGGCAGAAAGTGATAGTGATGATGACTCATCAAGTGAAGAAGAGTATGTTCTGATCTCTGCTCTTACAGGTACCATCTCCCATGGATGTAATGATTGGTTAATTGATAGTGGGGCCTCCAAACACATGACTGGGTTCAAGGAATCTTTTGTGAATCTTTCTGAACATGAATCACCCCATAAAGTGAAACTTGGGGATGATTATCAATACCCAATCAAAGGAAGTGGTGAAGCCTCCTACAATCTAGATTCTGGAAAATCATTGAAGATGAAAGAAGTACTTTATGTACCTGGGCTCAAGAAGAACTTACTCTCCATTTCTGCATTAGATGCAAAAGGTATGAGGGTTGCATTTGTGGATGGCCAAGTCCTAATGTGGCCAAAGGGAAAGACCATAGATGATGCAGTAGTGATTGGAAAGCAAGAGGGAGGTTTGTACAATTTGAAGGGACAACCTGAACATGCCATGGTGACATAAATACAAAGATTCATCCATAGTCATGGATCACATAGAGGTATGTATAATTTGTTTTTGCAAAAGTTAACTAATGAGTCATGCAGGTCATTGAAGAGAACAAGAACACATTGCTAGACATAACTAGCAAATATGGTGACCAGGTATGTGTTTCTTATATCATAGGATCTATCATATAAGTATGCATGGCATGATTGATGATGATTGTTCATAAAGTCATAAGTTTGAATAATCATGGGCATATGCATCTTACCTTAATTAATAATATGACTAACCAGAAGAGTCATAGGTTTGAGTAATTATAGGTTTATACATGTTATGTTTCTTATGATATGACTAACCATAAGAGTCCTATATATAAACCTTGAATGCTAATGCTTATTATTTCTGTTTGAAATGATCATGACTATACATACTTGAGATTATTGTGTTTTAATGAATGATACTAATAAGCATGCATAGGGACCAAGGATGAATATGAGTTCAAGAACAGGTAATCCAGGAAGCAAAGATCAAGACGGAGCACACTCCAGTGGTTTCTGCAAGGGTGCAGATATTCAGAGGGAGTTGTCCATATCTCTACATTCCACAACAAGAAGGTTTAGAAGGACTCCAGCAGCTCCTGCAAGGAAGAAAAGACTCAGAGGGAGTCCACCCAACAAACAAACAAAGATAAGTATTTTAATTATCTTGCATATTTGTTTGCTTAAATAAAATTGTTCAATGATGTATATGCTCATGTTCCTAGACTTAGGATATGTATTGTGCATATTAGAATGATTGAATTAATGAACAGTATACTACTAATATGCATGTGTTGGGTAAGTGGCCTATGGCACTGTACAACATTCCATTGCTACTTATCTAGAATGAAACCTCTTTGCTGACATGTTGGGAGTTGTGCACACTCTTAACAATGTTCTGGTAGAGATTGGAAGGCATCTAGAAAGTTACGGGATATGGATAAATGTTGTATTGAAGCATTGGCTAAGATAATTGCATGACTGCATGACTGTATGACATATTTCTTCATGTGTAAGAATTTGTTCTGAAAATTATGAGTTGTTTCTAATCATGCAATTTAATCTGTTTTGTAGGAAAGACCGTATATCTTCACCTACAAAAAGGACTACAACATTTGTTCCAGCAACAAAGATATCTATTGAAGATATTGAAATTCCCAGGATCTGGGATGAAGAAATGAAATACCATGATCCGTCGATCATGAAGAATGATGTCTGGGATGCGATCCCAAGAGCCAAAGGGAAGTCTGTTGTGACTTCCAAATAGAACTTTCAGATCAAGCATGTTGCAGATGGCAGCATAGAGAAACATAAAAGTGATGAAATAGAAGATACACCAGATGGATTCAAGACAGCTTTCTTGAATGGTGTAGTTGAAGAAGAAGCAGCCACTTCATTCTGAGACACATGATAGGAAATCATATATGTGCAGAACTTGGTATGGTGAAGATAGATTGATTGCCGACACGCAGCGGAAGCTTACTACCGAGTTCGAGATGAAGAACTTGGGGATGATGCACTATTTGTTTTTGGCGTGGAGATGTGGCAGAATGCAGGTGGGATCTTCCTTGGTCAAGGGAAGTACACAGTAGATATCCTGAAGAGATTTGGGATGATGGATTGCAAGGCCATGGCCACACCTATGGCATCGAATCTGAAGCTTCTATGTGATGCTTCATCTGAGCCGGTTGATATCTCTTTGTATCATCAGATGATTGGGTCCTTGATGTACTTGAAGAACACGAGACCAGACATTTACTTTGATGTGAACACATTGAGCCAGTTCCTGACGGATCCGAGGAGTGTTCACCTGGTTGCTGTAAAGCATGTTCTGAGGTACCTGAAGGGTACAGTGTATTATGGGCTCAGGTATGAGGAGAATCAAAAGTTTAACCTGCAGGGTTATGTTGATTCAGATTGGGATGGCAATGCTGCACATAGGAAGAGCACATCTAGGTGTTGCTTCAGAATGGGATCAGGTGTGATCTCTTGGTTTAGCAGGAAGCAGTCCTGCGTAGCACTGAGTACAGCTGAGGCAGAGTATGTTGCAGCCTGTTCAGCTAGTTGTGAGGCAGTATGGCTACGGAAGCTACTGTCTGAGTTATTTGATCTCCCGTTGGAGGCTACTGGTATCTTCTGTGATAACCAGAGTTGTGTGAAGCTGTCCGAGAACCCAGTGTTTCATGACAGGTCGAAACACATAGAGATCAAATATCACTATATCAGGAATATGGTGCAGAGAGGAGCTGTGAAGCTCCTGTATGTTGCGACGGACGAGCAGATTGCAGATGTGCTGACGAAGCCACTAGCCAGGGTGAAGTTCGAGTACTTCAGAGAGAGGCTTGGCGTTATTCAGATCGAGGACACTTCGAGGAAGAAGTGATGGACACATTTGCTGAAGCCATTCCAAGCATGTTGGAAGGAGGATCCTTCACATGGCTGTGGATGTAAGCGCTGGATGATGAGCATCAGGATGATGTTCTAGTTTCTGCTTGATATGATCAGTTGGATCATTTTATGTATGTATGTACACATCATGTTGGATGCTGGATATGATCAGTTGGATCATTTTATGTATGTATGTACGCATCATGTTGGATGCTGGATATGATCAGTTGGATCATTTTATGTATCATGTTGGATGCAGGATATGATCAGTTGGATCATGTGTATGTATTGTTTATGCATCATGTTGGATGCTTGGACCATGTATTTGTATTTGTATCAGGTGGATACATTGATGATCAGGAGGATCATGTATGATGATATGTATCAGGTAGATACTTGGTATGCATCAGGTAGATGCATTGATGATCAGGAGGATCATGTATGATGATATGTATCAGGTAGATACTTGGTATGCATCAGGTAGATGCATTAATGATCAGGAGGATCATGTATGATACTTGGTATGCATCAGGAAGATGCATTGATGATCAGGTAGATGACATGCAGCAGGATGTTGCAGTGATGATCAGGATGATCATAGATGACGAGCTTCAGGATGTTGCTCCAGATGACATGCAACAGGATGTTGCAGTGATGATCAGGATGATCATAGATGACGAGCTTCAGGATGTTGCTCCAGATGACTTGCAGCAGGACGTTGCAGTGATTATGATCAAGACGATCATGAGTACATCAGGATGATGTATGGTGAGTATCAGGTTGATACTCTGTGGCCGTGGATCAGGTTGTGCAGATGAGCATGTCTGGGAGATCCTATAGGTCGGAGTTGTGTACCCGTAACAGCCTGGGATGCTCTTTCGAGACATTGCTCTGGGAGGACATGTAATTCGTTGCCCTGGGAGATCTCAGGTCGGAGTTGTGTACCCGTAACATCCTGAGATGCTCTTGCGAGGTTTTGTCCTATGGCATGTAATTTGGGCCCTGGGAGATTTCAGGTCGGAGTTGTGTACCCGTAACATCCTGAGATGCTCTTGCGAGGTTTTGCCATGACCACATGTAATTTGTGCCCTAGGAGATCTCAGGTCGGAGTTGTGTACCCGTAACATCCTGAGATGCTCTTGCTAGGTTTTGTGGTGGACCACATGTAATTTGTGCCCTGGGAGATCTTAGGTCGGAGTTGTGTACCCGTAACATCCTAAGATGCTCTTTCGAGGTTTTGTGGTGGGGTCACATGTAATAGCGCCCTGGGAGATCCTACAGGTTGGAGTTGTGTACCCGTAATATCCTGGGATGCTCTTTCGAGGTTTTGTGACGCACGTAAAAGTCCTGAGGATTCCACAGTATGGCCAGTGATGATGAAGACCTGCAGGTGGTGGGCCTACATCCAGTATGAAAAAGGACTGGCTCTGTAGAACTTCCTATGACGAGTAGAGACAGAGATTGGACGAGATAGCAGCAGCAGTGACGATGACGATGACGATGCATCGATGATGATGATCCAGAGAAGAAGACTTGTCTAGCAAATCTGTGTCGAGAAATACCTTCCTTGTTAAGAGGGAGTGTTGATGTATATGTAACTTCGGAATGTATTTCATCAGTATATTATATGTATATTTATTGTACCCTTATAAGAGATGTGTTATTCCTCTATAAGGAAGTGTCGTCATGTGGATTGACAAGTGTCGCAAGTGTGTGTACTTGCCGATGGGTTATTAGACCACCTTATGGGGTCGGCCCTAATTAATATATAATATAATGTGGATGTACTAAAGTAGACAAGTCGGCCCCAGTAGGTCACTGGGCAAAAAGGTGAGTATAAATAGAGATAGGAGATCTCTATTTTACTCACTCGGAAAAGTATCTATCTCTCTCTCTGGAAAGTGGCGCACTAGTGAGGAGGAGGAGGATCATCTGCTAGGAGACTATCTCTGTATTATTTGGTTGTATTTTGGTTGAGCCATTGCTCTCTCTATCTCTGAGGAAGTTGTGGGGTTTTTCACCTTAGGGTTTTCCCCACGGAAACTCTGTGTCTCTTGTCTCTATGCTTTTGATTCTTATGATGCTTGTGATGCTTGTCATATTATGATTGTCATGCATTGATATACTGTAGATGTTATTCTCTCAGCAAAGATCCTATAGTATTGTGATTTAATACTGAAAATTAACATGGTATCAGAGCCTAACTGAGAAGAAGACATTTTGCAGTGACGGAAGCTTGTATTCCTTGTTTATTGGGTTTCTCTCCACAGATTTTTGAAATTCAGTATAGTAGATTGGATCTACTCATCAAGGCGCATCTTTCTGTCCAATCAGATTTCAGTTCTGAGCATTTTCAGTTTTGGCCCTAAAAATTAGGGTTTCCACAAAAATAGGAATTTCTGGAAACTGAAGGTACAGCTGGAAGCTCCTTGCAAAAATCGAAGGTTTGAGCTTTGGATCGAGATTTTTGGCTGGGTAGATCTCCGGGAAACTCAAACCCTAATTCAGGGCTCTCCCCAGTGAACCCGAGAGGACAAAAAGGCAATTTTGAAGGACAAGACTTTGCTGATCTCAAATTCTAAATGTACTAGGCTGATCAGCTCTCCAAGGCGCATCTTTCTATCCTTTCGGAATTTTGAAATTCACATTTTGAATTTTTAGGGTTTCTCTGACAAACCCTAATCCGGGACCAGATCCAGTTTTCAACACTTCAAGTGGATTGGGCTAATCCTGGAAGAGAATGAGTTGGACTCATATGTGAAAGAAGACATCCCTATCCCAGAGGATGAAGAGGCCAAGGTATTGCACAAGAAGAACTTGGTCAAGGCAAAGAGAATCATTGCTGATTCTATCAAAGACCATCTCATACCCCATGTGTCTTCTCTCAAGACACCCAAAGAGATGTTTGAATCTTTGACCAAGCTATTTGAAGGAAAGAACATAAATCGGAAGATGACCCTGCGGAACCAATTGAAAGCAGTAAAGTTTCAGAATGGGGAAACCATTCAATCCTACTTTTCAAGGGTCTCTCAGATCAAGGAACAATTAGAAGCAGTAGATGAAATGGTGGAGAATGGTGAAGTGGTGATGACCACTCTAAATGGCCTACCCAGGTCATGGGATTCCTTTATTCAAGGAATTTGTGCAAGGAAGAAGTTGATCTCCTTCAGTAGACTTCGGGAAGAATGTTCTCAAGAAGAAGCTAGACTTATAGCTCGTGAGGAAAAGATGGGAGGTGAAGATCAAGCTCTTGCAGCTCACACCAAAAGAAGCAAAACCAAGAAGGATCACCCTCACCCCAAAAGATTCCATCAAAAGAATAAGAAGGACCTAAGATGCTTCACATGCAATGAGAAGGGTCACTTTGCTTCAGATTGTCCCAAGAACAAAAGGGATAATAAGAACAACTCCAGTGAGAAAAAGAAGGGCAGCAAAAGAAGGTTTCATGCTCATGCTGCCGAAGATGATGAACCTCCAAAGAAGAAGGCTAGGGCAGAAAGTGATAGTGATGATGACTCATCAAGTGAAGAAGAGTATGTTCTGATCTCTGCTCTTACAGGTACCATCTCCCATGGATGTAATGATTGGTTAATTGATAGTGGGGCCTCCAAACACATGACTGGGTTCAAGGAATCTTTTGTGAATCTTTCTGAACATGAATCACCCCATAAAGTGAAACTTGGGGATGATTATCAATACCCAATCAAAGGAAGTGGTGAAGCCTCCTACAATCTAGATTCTGGAAAATCATTGAAGATGAAAGAAGTACTTTATGTACCTGGGCTCAAGAAGAACTTACTCTCCATTTCTGCATTAGATGCAAAAGGTATGAGGGTTGCATTTGTGGATGGCCAAGTCCTAATGTGGCCAAAGGGAAAGACCATAGATGATGCAGTAGTGATTGGAAAGCAAGAGGGAGGTTTGTACAATTTGAAGGGACAACCTGAACATGCCATGGTGACATAAATACAAAGATTCATCCATAGTCATGGATCACATAGAGGTATGTATAATTTGTTTTTGCAAAAGTTAACTAATGAGTCATGCAGGTCATTGAAGAGAACAAGAACACATTGCTAGACATAACTAGCAAATATGGTGACCAGGTATGTGTTTCTTATATCATAGGATCTATCATATAAGTATGCATGGCATGATTGATGATGATTGTTCATAAAGTCATAAGTTTGAATAATCATGGGCATATGCATCTTACCTTAATTAATAATATGACTAACCAGAAGAGTCATAGGTTTGAGTAATTATAGGTTTATACATGTTATGTTTCTTATGATATGACTAACCATAAGAGTCCTATATATAAACCTTGAATGCTAATGCTTATTATTTCTGTTTGAAATGATCATGACTATACATACTTGAGATTATTGTGTTTTAATGAATGATACTAATAAGCATGCATAGGGACCAAGGATGAATATGAGTTCAAGAACAGGTAATCCAGGAAGCAAATATCAAGAGGGAGCACACTCCAGTGGTTTCTGCAAGGGTGCAGATATTCAGAGGGAGTTGTCCATATCTCTACATTCCACAACAAGAAGGTTTAGAAGGACTCCAGCAGCTCCTGCAAGGAAGAAAAGACTCAGAGGGAGTCCACCCAACAAACAAACAAAGATAAGTATTTTAATTATCTTGCATATTTGTTTGCTTAAATAAAATTGTTCAATGATGTATATGCTCATGTTCCTAGACTTAGGATATGTATTGTGCATATTAGAATGATTGAATTAATGAACAGTATACTACTAATATGCATGTGTTGGGTAAGTGGCCTATGGCACTGTACAACATTCCATTGCTACTTATCTAGAATGAAACCTCTTTGCTGACATGTTGGGAGTTGTGCACACTCTTAACAATGTTCTGGTAGAGATTGGAAGGCATCTAGAAAGTTACGGGATATGGATAAATGTTGTATTGAAGCATTGGCTAAGATAATTGCATGACTGCATGACTGTATGACATATTTCTTCATGTGTAAGAATTTGTTCTGAAAATTATGAGTTGTTTCTAATCATGCAATTTAATCTGTTTTGTAGGAAAGACCGTATATCTTCACCTACAAAAAGGACTACAACATTTGTTCCAGCAACAAAGATATCTATTGAAGATATTGAAATTCCCAGGATCTGGGATGAAGAAATGAAATACCATGATCCGTCGATCATGAAGAATGATGTCTGGGATGCGATCCCAAGAGCCAAAGGGAAGTCTGTTGTGACTTCCAAATAGAACTTTCAGATCAAGCATGTTGCAGATGGCAGCATAGAGAAACATAAAAGTGATGAAATAGAAGATACACCAGATGGATTCAAGACAGCTTTCTTGAATGGTGTAGTTGAAGAAGAAGCAGCCACTTCATTCTGAGACACATGATAGGAAATCATATATGTGCAGAACTTGGTATGGTGAAGATAGATTGATTGCCGACACGCAGCGGAAGCTTACTACCGAGTTCGAGATGAAGAACTTGGGGATGATGCACTATTTGTTTTTGGCGTGGAGATGTGGCAGAATGCAGGTGGGATCTTCCTTGGTCAAGGGAAGTACACAGTAGATATCCTGAAGAGATTTGGGATGATGGATTGCAAGGCCATGGCCACACCTATGGCATCGAATCTGAAGCTTCTATGTGATGCTTCATCTGAGCCGGTTGATATCTCTTTGTATCATCAGATGATTGGGTCCTTGATGTACTTGAAGAACACGAGACCAGACATTTACTTTGATGTGAACACATTGAGCCAGTTCCTGACGGATCCGAGGAGTGTTCACCTGGTTGCTGTAAAGCATGTTCTGAGGTACCTGAAGGGTACAGTGTATTATGGGCTCAGGTATGAGGAGAATCAAAAGTTTAACCTGCAGGGTTATGTTGATTCAGATTGGGATGGCAATGCTGCAGATAGGAAGAGCACATCTAGGTGTTGCTTCAGAATGGGATCAGGTGTGATCTCTTGGTTTAGCAGGAAGCAGTCCTGCGTAGCACTGAGTACAGCTGAGGCAGAGTATGTTGCAGCCTGTTCAGCTAGTTGTGAGGCAGTATGGCTACGGAAGCTACTGTCTGAGTTATTTGATCTCCCGTTGGAGGCTACTGGTATCTTCTGTGATAACCAGAGTTGTGTGAAGCTGTCCGAGAACCCAGTGTTTCATGACAGGTCGAAACACATAGAGATCAAATATCACTATATCAGGAATATGGTGCAGAGAGGAGCTGTGAAGCTCCTGTATGTTGCGACGGACGAGCAGATTGCAGATGTGCTGACGAAGCCACTAGCCAGGGTGAAGTTCGAGTACTTCAGAGAGAGGCTTGGCGTTATTCAGATCGAGGACACTTCGAGGAAGAAGTGATGGACACATTTGCTGAAGCCATTCCAAGCATGTTGGAAGGAGGATCCTTCACATGGCTGTGGATGTAAGCGCTGGATGATGAGCATCAGGATGATGTTCTAGTTTCTGCTTGATATGATCAGTTGGATCATTTTATGTATGTATGTACACATCATGTTGGATGCTGGATATGATCAGTTGGATCATTTTATGTATGTATGTACGCATCATGTTGGATGCTGGATATGATCAGTTGGATCATTTTATGTATCATGTTGGATGCAGGATATGATCAGTTGGATCATGTGTATGTATTGTTTATGCATCATGTTGGATGCTTGGACCATGTATTTGTATTTGTATCAGGTGGATACATTGATGATCAGGAGGATCATGTATGATGATATGTATCAGGTAGATACTTGGTATGCATCAGGTAGATGCATTGATGATCAGGAGGATCATGTATGATGATATGTATCAGGTAGATACTTGGTATGCATCAGGTAGATGCATTAATGATCAGGAGGATCATGTATGATACTTGGTATGCATCAGGAAGATGCATTGATGATCAGGTAGATGACATGCAGCAGGATGTTGCAGTGATGATCAGGATGATCATAGATGACGAGCTTCAGGATGTTGCTCCAGATGACATGCAACAGGATGTTGCAGTGATGATCAGGATGATCATAGATGACGAGCTTCAGGATGTTGCTCCAGATGACTTGCAGCAGGACGTTGCAGTGATTATGATCAAGACGATCATGAGTACATCAGGATGATGTATGGTGAGTATCAGGTTGATACTCTGTGGCCGTGGATCAGGTTGTGCAGATGAGCATGTCTGGGAGATCCTATAGGTCGGAGTTGTGTACCCGTAACAGCCTGGGATGCTCTTTCGAGACATTGCTCTGGGAGGACATGTAATTCGTTGCCCTGGGAGATCTCAGGTCGGAGTTGTGTACCCGTAACATCCTGAGATGCTCTTGCGAGGTTTTGTCCTATGGCATGTAATTTGGGCCCTGGGAGATTTCAGGTCGGAGTTGTGTACCCGTAACATCCTGAGATGCTCTTGCGAGGTTTTGCCATGACCACATGTAATTTGTGCCCTAGGAGATCTCAGGTCGGAGTTGTGTACCCGTAACATCCTGAGATGCTCTTGCTAGGTTTTGTGGTGGACCACATGTAATTTGTGCCCTGGGAGATCTTAGGTCGGAGTTGTGTACCCGTAACATCCTAAGATGCTCTTTCGAGGTTTTGTGGTGGGGTCACATGTAATAGTGCCCTGGGAGATCCTACAGGTTGGAGTTGTGTACCCGTAATATCCTGGGATGCTCTTTCGAGGTTTTGTGACGCACGTAAAAGTCCTGAGGATTCCACAGTATGGCCAGTGATGATGAAGACCTGCAGGTGGTGGGCCTACATCCAGTATGAAAAAGGACTGGCTCTGTAGAACTTCCTATGACGAGTAGAGACAGAGATTGGACGAGATAGCAGCAGCAGTGACGATGACGATGACGATGCATCGATGATGATGATCCAGAGAAGAAGACTTGTCTAGCAAATCTGTGTCGAGAAATACCTTCCTTGTTAAGAGGGAGTGTTGATGTATATGTAACTTCGGAATGTATTTCATCAGTATATTATATGTATATTTATTGTACCCTTATAAGAGATGTGTTATTCCTCTATAAGGAAGTGTCGTCATGTGGATTGACAAGTGTCGCAAGTGTGTGTACTTGCCGATGGGTTATTAGACCACCTTATGGGGTCGGCCCTAATTAATATATAATATAATGTGGATGTACTAAAGTAGACAAGTCGGCCCCAGTAGGTCACTGGGCAAAAAGGTGAGTATAAATAGAGATAGGAGATCTCTATTTTACTCACTCGGAAAAGTATCTATCTCTCTCTCTGGAAAGTGGCGCACTAGTGAGGAGGAGGAGGATCATCTGCTAGGAGACTATCTCTGTATTATTTGGTTGTATTTTGGTTGAGCCATTGCTCTCTCTATCTCTGAGGAAGTTGTGGGGTTTTTCACCTTAGGGTTTTCCCCACGGAAACTCTGTGTCTCTTGTCTCTATGCTTTTGATTCTTATGATGCTTGTGATGCTTGTCATATTATGATTGTCATGCATTGATATACTGTAGATGTTATTCTCTCAGCAAAGATCCTATAGTATTGTGATTTAATACTGAAAATTAACAGTCCTGGCCAGACGAATGGAGGCGGGCCACTGAAATCGCTGCCGCAATGCAACCCCCTGATGCGCAAGAGAAAGATAAGGGCAAAGAAACGACTGAGCAAAGAAATGATGAAGGTTCGCCAGAACCAGCTTCCAAGAAGCAGAAGCTGTCGCACCCCTCTACGACCCTTTCCTCGGGTTTCGACCAGTATCTGAAGGAGCAATTTCGTGAGCTACGGACCTCTCAGGCTCACATCAGAAGTGCTCTGGACTTGCAGCTCATGGAGTTGAAAGGTCTTGCAGGAAGAGTTGCGCAGACCCATGCGCCACCATCCGGTTCGCAGGCACCGCAGGCATCTACAAGCACTGAGCGGGTTGAAGTACTTGTAGAGAGGCATACTGTCGTTCATATCCCACCTACAAGTATGACATTCCCGAATCCTTTGGCTGCAACCCAGGTAAACACGGTTGGCCCTATTGAGACAAATTTGTCATTGATTTCGATAGAAACTTTGCAGTTAGTACAAGAGCAGGTCTCTATTGAGATGAGAGCTAGAGAGCTCTCCACATTCCATGCAAACCAAATACTGCAATCGCAAGAAATAGAGCTGAAGGAAGGCTATAAGAACATCTCTGAGAAGCTTGCACTTTACGAGGCACAAGACACTGGGATAAGAAACGTAGTTGATGAAATCGCCCAGGAGATGCCGGCCTGCCAGATTCAACCAGACCTTCCTCTGGTTGAGAAAGTGCAAATTATTGGCGGAAGGGTGAAATCCCTAGAGCAGGAAATAGTTGCTATGGCTGAGGACCATAGAGCGCAGATCGTCGAGTTGGAAGCTCGTGTCACAGCACCTCCTATAGATGATAGGCAGGAACAATTTGAAGCACTGCGCATAGCTTCCACACAAATGAAGTGCAGAGCAGATGAAGCCCAGAACTTAATGACGCAAGCTATGGAGGCTTGGGATGAGCTTGAGAAGCTCCCTTTCAAAGTCGGCCTTTTGGAACAGGTGCAAGCAGCAGAACAGTCCCTAACTATTCTGAGTGAAGAAGCTAAGGCCTTAGAAGGCTTAGCCAAAATGAGGAAAATGAGTGAAGTGTGCAAAGTACAACAACAACTGCACAAGCGCAGAAATGAAGATGCTAATCTCACCAACAACATTTAGCCATTTATGGATGAGTATGCTGAACTTGCTGCCCAAGCTGAGGCAAAGATCAAAGAATTTACTGAATCTCAACAGTTGGTTGATGGCATAACTGAAGAAGAAGCTAGTTCAGACATGGTGCAGACAGCTGTGGAGTGCGTGGATGAAATGGACTCCGCTATTGCGCAATGGAAGCAAGCATTTGTTGCGACCCAAGCAAAGGCAGACGCGCAAGTAAAGCGACCACACACTAGTGCAAGTGGCTCGGGGACGAGCCACAAGTAAGTGTTAGGGGCCTGTTGGAGCATAGGCCGTAGATATAGTAAAGCTGCGAATTTTGAGGGAAAAGCACAAGTGTTGAAGGGAAAAAATGCTAATTTTGAGTAAAAGCACCAATTTTGGGTAGAAGTGAACAGTGCGCAGTACGGCGTCAGATGGATGAGCTTAGCGTAGATTATGGGCCGGAAATCACGGAGCTCACGCACACATGTCAAAGGAGAGTGAATGTGGCCGAGTAGAAAGCTCAGCTACCGCAATAAATGAAGCGACAGAATAGAGGGATCAGCTACCCTCATTAAGGCTAAGTACAGAAGTTATGGTTTCTCTGACCAAGGAAGAGCAACGAACCAAAGCATTGAAGGTGAAGGACAAGGAGCAGTGAATGATGAAGCGGCGCCCATACGTGCAATCTACACCGGAAATCATGGAGTCTGCAGGAAGCGACGACATGATTGCAAGCGGTGCCTACAGTACACCTAGCCATGTCCGCAGTTAGGGTTTTTGGGGATTACTGCTGGGAAAGGCCCACAATTTTGTAAAGGTGCGACCCTCAAGGCCACCTATATATATGTGTAATTGTAAAGGGAAGAAGGTTAGAAGTTAGATGAGTTGGCTAGAAGGTAAGAGAGTTAGTCTTGGACAGTTGTAGAGCTAGTCTCTGAGTTTACAGACAGTCCAAGTTGATGTCTGAGTCATTGTAATCTCTATAGAAAAAGAGAATAGATCTAAGAGAAGGGCTCCCATCTGTGTGCGTGGAGTTTCCCAGAAAGATCTAAGGCTGTAGCTATGTGTGCAACGTACTGTGTAATTCC
Organism: Larix kaempferi; assembly: GCA_027924585.1. Classification (NCBI taxonomy): domain Eukaryota; kingdom Viridiplantae; phylum Streptophyta; class Pinopsida; order Pinales; family Pinaceae; genus Larix; species Larix kaempferi. The sequence continues at coordinate 9,093,923 of BSBM01000007.1, forward strand.
CATTTTGAGTTAATATAGAATACAGTTCCCGTGAATGTGATTTCCCCATGGAGGCGAACCACATAATTCTAGTTGTTATGGTGATGTTTTACGTGAATGCATGTCTATGTTTTACGATCTATGTTTACAAGAAGGTTTCGCTATCCTTATGAATGAATATGTAAAGTAAGTTCTTGAATCTCCCTTAGAAGTTATCCTCGTGCAGCGTCGAAGGGGCCTGCAAGAACGCTATCGCTGTAGCGCTTGAGGAGTGTGTTACTGCGCTGTGGCGCAAGGCCAAGGATAATACGTAGTCAGACGTAGCGGGTAAATGCCTCATTCGCAGGTGCGGAGATACCGCGCAAATAGGCTGGTAAGAGTTTCAGCGCTGTCATGCTGAAAGGTCTGCAGAAGAGTAAGACGTTCTGCTCTGAGGAATCCTCCTGAAAGAGAAGGGAGAAGATTATAGTCTCCACATTGCCTAGGTTAAGGAAGCCTGATTCCTTAGCCCCCCCATAGCCACTTCGGGTGAGACTTCGGGCTGCTGCGTAGCTCGTTGCCGAGAGGGAAAGTGCGCCAAGGGGTGTTTGTTGCTGCGCATCCTGAAAACCCGGGTCTGTCCAGAAAGCAGCCAACACGGTGTGTTAGAGGGGGCTAATTCGGGAGAACCCAAGGATTTCCAACAAGAAATCCACATTATGCAAGTCGACATGCCCTCATCAATGACAGCTCGTCCAATGGTCATGGGACCATGAACTACCTCTATATGAAGAGCAACATGGTACGGAAACCGATATTTGATATCAGACATATCAAAACGTGCAGTCATGTTGGATGATTCCATACTTTCAATCGCTACCAAAAGTGCATTTTGTTGTAATGGACAACTTTGTAAAACTTCTAGGGTGGACATAGCATAATGGGTCTGGGCTAGGTCTTCAATAACATTGTAGATGGCAGCAGCCCTTGCATTGGGATTATGCGAAGCCCATTTCAAAACACCTTTCGGGATCTTGGGCAGTGAATCCACAGGTATGTGGAGAGGAGTGGAAGATTCAGGAACTTCTTTATCCTTATTCTGCGAATCTGGGGTGTTGGGCCCAGGTTGAGTTAAAGTTTTGGAAGCACCTTTTTGAGGCAAGCAGGGAAAGCTGAGCTGAGTGCAGCTCAAAAACACAATTTTGGCTAAGTATTGAGGATGCTGCGAAGTTGCGCGCAGCATCCAACTTTTGACCAGACTGCGGAGTTGCGCGCAACATCAAAGTTTTGGCTATGATGCGAAGACCAGTACTGCGCCGAAGCAGTGCTGCGAAGTTAGGAGGCCACGTGGAGCCAGCAAAGCAGTCTGCTGGACAAGTATCAAGTGTAGCTACCGGTTCGACCGGTAGCAGCCATTTTTTGAAAGATATTTCAGGATTGCCGAGCGACGGACATAGGCAAAACAGGAAGGCGGCCACGCGTGGGTTGTTAAGGAAAGCGACGTTTGGCATGCTTAGAAGGTAAAACCGTTAGAGAGAAACAGTTCGGCAGAAACAGCCTGTAGGCACGCGTGCAACAGGAAGGCTGATAGCGACAGAATGAGGACGTGGAGATCCGCCATCATCAAGCAGACACTACCAGGAGCGAGCAAGCCGGTTTGGAAAATCGACGCAGTTTTGGAAACCCTTAGGGTTTTGGGTTTTTAGGTCTTGGACATTGTACAAATGTGACCTTCGGGCATGATCTATTTAAGAAGACATTTTTTATGGGATGGGGGTTCGCTTTGTGGGTTGTTCTCTTTTTGGATTATTGTTCTTCTTTTGTTGTTGCTGAGAACTTAAGGAGAAAAACTTTTTGCATTGTAGAATTTCTCTGAGCTGAGAATATTGTAAAGGCTCTACAGCTGTGTGCGCAGAGACCTAGCCGAGAGAAAGAATAGTCTGTAGCTGAGTGCGCAGACTAAGAATGGTTGCCCCATCCCTTTTGAAAGAAATATATTACCAACCGTTCTTGTGGACATAGCTTTCCATCCGGGGAAGTGAACCACATTAAATCCTATGTTATGAGATGATGTTTATGAATGAATGACTGTCTGTATTTTATGTAGAATGAATGCTTGAATGTTTCCTTGCATGCTGTAATATGAGAACTTTGATATGCATTTACCAATAGGAGAAGTTTGGGAATGATATGCTAGGTTCCACGGAAGCAGATGAATGGCAAACATTTCAATTCTAGGTTAAGGTCGCGAATTAGTCATTTAAGTTTAGATACTTTCTTAATCACAGTGAAGGAACATAGCACAATTAATCATGTTTATCATTTTGGTTCACATTGTAATAATCCACGTTCTAGAATGAACGCTAGAAAGATAACCTGTAAGTGCTTGAATGAATGGATGAGTGATATTCATTTCAGTGCCTTAATGTTTCTGAGATCTTCCAAGTAGAGGATAAGTGTGGGTGACTCGCAGTTCTAGAAGAAGAGTCGCAGCTGTAAGAAACCCTTGGTGCGGCCCGCAGTGTTTCCTCCACCGCGCAGTACTGCTCGCAACATAGATCCTACTGCGTACCGCATCACTCTTCCCGCAGCACCATCCTTCTGTTCTGTGTTGCACAACTTGTTCAGATAAACAACTCATCATTTACTGTGGAAACCTAATTCCATAGTAACCCATAAAGATACACCTCGGGTGAGACCTCAACCTACTTGCAAGTTGTTTCCGAAAGGGCCAGTGCGAAGGGGTTTTGTTGGTCAAAGGGAGAACCGCAAAGAACCTGGGTCTAATTGGAAACCTCTGGGTCAGTTTAAGCCAACAAATGGTTCCATTGCAAATCCATGATGAGTTGAAATGGTTCTGTTGAGTTGCAATCACAATGTGTGAAGAAGAATATCAGTTCCCCGAAGGATCTGACTATTGGCATCTTGAAAAGACAGAAATCCAAGCTTGGTGGGATAAGACCATAAGCGATTTTAACAGACAAGAAAATAGACATCCGCATCTAAGCGACACACAGTGGTTGGATAGATATCTGTTAGACGACATTCATGATATATTTTGGGCATCGTTTCCAAACGAGCTACATGTGTGGATCTCGCGGCTTGCAGAGAAGAAAAACTGTTTCCAAGGAGGAGTTCCTACGGAGTGGACTCCCGAGCTCACAGCGCACCTTAAACGGTTAGACAGCCCATTGTCATACACAGTTGATTATTGGGTCGATCATATGCTAGAAGGATTTGTAATAGAATTTGCTGTAGACACACTCAAATCCTACAGCCAAGCAGAAGCACATTTTTTCGGAGGATTCCAAGGTAAGTTTCTAAACAATCTCAGTCTATACATTAAGATGTTGTTAGCTGAGAAAGGTGTTTTAAGAATGCAGTAATATGCTTCAAGTTTGTCATGATAAACAGTACATATATTGATTCTGACGAAGAGACACATACTCTTAGAAGTGGTAAGAGATATAAAATTAATAAGAATCCGGAAGGCCCTAAACTTCATATAGATACTAAGATCCCCTGCGATATTGATAGCGAAGTTGCACAACCATTTACCCCTAAGAATCCGCCGTTTGCACAAACTGCGCCACCCTTATCGCAGAACCCACTCGCTACGCAGCCCACCCCGCAGAAGACTTAGCCTAGTCCATCTCTCCCGATAGTCCCATTTGTATTTACTGCATAGATCCCTTTACAGCAGCCGCGCACTAATCCCGGCGCTCCACCACCTAGTAGCACAATGGCAAACACTGATATGAAACTGCCAATATTCAGAGGAACTGGCCTGGAAGACCCTGATTAGCATTGGTTCCTTTGTGAATCCATATGGAGTGTAAGACAAATCTAGGACGATGCCGTGAATCAAGCATCGCTCATCACCACTTTCAGGGATAGAGCGCTACATTGGTTTATGAAATACTCTATCGTACAGCCGAGAAACCTCGCAGAAATTAAAGTCGCGCTGATGGCGGAGTTCAAGAAACCTAAGTCTAAGTCTCAGTGTATAACTGAGCTGAAGGAAATAAAGCAGAGACCAACTGAAATGGTCTCGGAATTTGATCAGAAATTTAAGACCTTACTAGACTAAGTAAGTTTTGTTATACCACCAGAACAACATAAAGAATGGTTCATTGCTGCATTGTTACCTCATATCATATTACCATTGATACAGCAGAAGGTTCTATCCCAGGCAGAGGCCTTGGAAATTGCAATGAAGCTAGAAGCTTTGCCGATTGGTGATACTAGTTCTGGGATGTCTCAGATCCAGAACCAGCTGACCACCCTGACACTTGAATTGCAAAGTATGAAAAATGATAAAGAACAAATATATGAACTGTTAGCCCGGTTTTGCAACCAGGCTTAGTGCTATGGGCACCTGCTAACTAGTAGCAGCATTTTCAATGGAAATAAATAACAATAAACTAATTAAACAAGACTATTCATGGATCTAAGCAAAGATATTAAACAAATAACAAAAATAATTTAAAATCAAGAACAAGAACATATAAAATAAAGAATTTGTATTGAAAGAATGGTGCAATCAAGTGCTTGCGGAATGAATACCTCTAATGGTGAGGTTGAATAGCTCCAAGGATGAGCAACTCCAATCTCCAATGGTCTCTTCTCCAATGTGGTTTGCAATGGCTAAAATGCTCAAGGGAGATTTCAGCAGCATAAGGATGAGATAATGGATGGATGTGAAATGAGGAGCCCCTACCACCTTTTTATAGGTTTTGGTGGTGGGAAATACCATTTGTGGTTTTGTGGAAACCAAATGGTATTGACCAACATGGTTTAGGTACTTTTCCCTCCTTTTTCCTTTTGGAATAAAAATAATATTTTAATTCCCTTTTTAATATTTTGGGGAATTTGGACCCTTTTTGAGGGTTTTTTATGTTTTTTTGGGAAAAATAATCTTTTTTAATGGAAAAAGGGGTGTACTCAAGTCTTTTGGTGACCTTTTGTTGGTTTCAGAGGCTCTGATGGTGAAAAAGTGGATAAATGGGTCATGTGAATAGGGAAATGAGCTAGTGAGCACTTTTTGGGTGTTAACAGATTGCCCCCTGATGTGTGAGGGCAGGAGCTCATCGTATGGCCGATAGACATCATAGTTCATTTGTCTTTTTCTGGGGTTTTAGGGGAGAGAAGAGACCGGTTGGAGGCTGGAGCCACGGCCCTTGGAAGCTGCAAAAACAAAAAATATTACATGGCCTCAATATGAATGAGGTATAATCTCTGATAAAGGACGAGGCAGGCATTCCCATGCTCGTATCAAGACATATACAAAACAATTAGTCCCAAGAAGGGGGATCTAATACGTAAAGAAATATACTGGTACATCATAATGGTCCAGAGGGGACATTATTGTGGGATATACTCATGATCATGGCTGATCTCAATAACTGATACACTGGAATAACTGTTGAACTGCTGAAACTGAAGGTGTCCAACATCTGTATGGACTCAATGACTGTGAGCCATCTGGGATATTGTCGCCATACGCAACCCGGATATCTATAGAAAAAATGTAACTGGTTGTATCCATAGGTAGACTCTCAAATGTGGAGGAGTCAGGTGGTATCCGGGGTCTTCGACTAATAACTGAACGGACCAATACCCTGTGCGAGTCTCAACGATGCGATCAAGGTGTTGAAGTCGAGCATCTGAGAAACAATCATTCGGAGAGGCACTGAGGATTCCTCTCGAAATGATTCGTAGGCACTCATCATAAATGGTAATGAGTCCAAGACACAGGGACCTCTAGGTCTATCCTCTGGAATCAATGTGGTCGTCGTCGACAGAGGGAGACCAGCAAGTAACAAGGAAATGATGTTTCCTTGATAGGAGTACGAGGTGTAGAACTGAAGTGATGTAGTACTAATGGTAGGGCTGACATACTTGTGGGGATGGGAAATAAATGGGTCAAAAAATGGGTAGACTCAAACTTCCTTTGTTCAGAGCATGATGACATGGTTGACCTGGCAGCGTAGGGAACTGACTTGTAGGTGTGGGGATCATTGCTTTGACTGATTGGTATATATTGACTCTGGGGGGGAGGACGAGCTGAGAGGTGTCGTCGAGGGATTATCAAGGTGACATACTGCAGAATACTCTGAACAAAGGCGACCGAAATGGGGAAGCTGCCTAAATAAGTAGATATGATCTGTCGTGGTGCCAAGAGGCACCATTGATTCCTTCTTCGTAGTTTTAATGAGCTCCAAGAAGGGATAAAAGTGTGCTCTGAAATGGTACGGTCCTGTGGATTTTGTGAGCCCAGGATGGCTCATGCTCATGGTTGCTTTCATGTTTAGAGAGTCTGAAAACGGTAAGTGGACTCTGTTGGTGTTTCTTTTTCGTAAGTTTAGTCTCCAAGGCCCGAAAAAGCATAAAATGATGCGGATGGAGAACTCTTCTAGCCGATGTGACTAGAGTATACCTTTTTCGTAATTAGTCTACAAGGTCCGGAAAAGGGGTAAACTTATACCAGGTAGACGCCCTTTCAGATACGTTTAGCGAGCATGAAAGGAAGCAAGATTGCTCGGCGATCTTTTCATTGTTTTAGGAGTCAGAAAAGAGCTTAACAGAAACTCCCTAAGTGCCTTTTTCGTAAAAGGGATTGCTCGGCCCGAAAAAGGGATAAAATTATACCGAACAAAAATGGATAGATGGGAGCGAGAAAAGGTCTCAAGCGTCATCACGTGTGTGGGATACTGGATCCGGTGACATAAAGATTGTCACAAAGGGGGCTGCGGCCGTTGTGGCACGCAAACCGAGGCTATGAGAGGGCATTTTTGAAAAAATGGCCGAAAAAGATGGGCGTGAGAGCGAGAAATGATCTCAAGCATAATCACGAGCGTGGAAAACTTAATCCAGTAATATGAGACTCATCAAAAAATGGAGAACGACCGATGTGGCATGCAAACCAAGGCAACGAGGGGGTATGGAAAAAATGCCCAAAAAAAATCTAGGCGTGAGAGCGAGAACTGATCTCAAGCATCATCACGGGCGCGGAAAACTGGATCCGGCGATATAAGGTTCGTCAAAAATGGATGACGGCCGATGTGGCACGCAAACCGAAGCGACGAGGGGGCATGGAAAAATGCCCGAAAAATCTGGGGGTGAGAGCGAGAAATGATCTCAAGCATCATCACGAGCGCGGAAAACTGAATCCGGCAGTGCAAATGGTGCGAAAAACGGAGGTCATAAGGACTCCGGAATGGTCAAAGCAAATAACTAGGTTAAAAAATTGCTACAAATAAAGGTGAGCCCACCAAGCCAATGATGCAGTGGTGGGGGAGAAATGATGACCCGCGGGGGGGAATACTATCTGCATAAAATCTACTCAAATATACAAGTGACACGTGACCTCAAAAATGGTTGAGATCACAAATATGAAAAAGTGAGCAGGGTTAATGACCTGCCCCCATGCTATGTGCATGGGGTTTGTGATTGTGGATCACATATGTGTTGGTTTGAACGATGGGCTCATTGAGGTGTTGAGATAGAGATGATGGGGAAGGTTCAAAATGATTGATCATGCCCCCTATCCCGGGGTCGAGGTAACCTATTATGCCCCTTGACTCAGAGGTGTCAAGGTGGTGCTCTATGATAGCGAGATCAAGGCCAGGCATTTCGGTATCTGACCAAGTAAAGACATCGGTGAATTCTTGGAACAGTTTTTTGTATTCTCCAATCTCGTGCTCACTGTGGGAGGCTCCTAATGTGATGGTATGAAGGGCACCAAGTGGATCAGATATGTCAATGTGGATGACAGGAGAAATATCGGCCATGGGATCCGTTAACCAGTCGACTTTAGTAGGAAGGGAAACTTTGGACTCAACCGCGGATTGTGTAGCGGTGGTTGATGAAGTCTCTTCCGGGAGGAAGTATGGACGATGGTGCATGTCTTCCCGGGGATAATCAAGGGCAGTAGGAGCTTCTAGAATCTCTTCATCATTGCGGGAGCTTTGAGTGGTTAAATCAAGTGATGAGGTAGTGGTAGTCGAAGAGATCATGTAGATGGTATTAATCTCTCCCGATGAGGATGATGCGGGAGGGTAGATCTCCTCGATAGTAGGGGGTGTCGTCTCAAGGTCCAAATTGTTCATCTCGTAGAGAGCTGCTTTGTAATCTGGGATGTCAGGACAGTGATGGGAGTAGTGGCCGTAAATACCGCATATCGCACATGGGTGGTTGGTACGCAGTGATTTATCACGAGGCATGGGGTTTGGATCTAGTTTGACCACCGGGATGTTGGGGTCGTCGTCCAACATTTGCATGTGTTCCTGCAATGCAGGTAACTGTGGACACTGATGGGTTGGATGGCCTATCTCATCGCATAATGAGCATTTGGGGGGAGCTCGAAACACTGGTGGGGGTTTAACTACCTTAGGAGGTGGTATAGCAGTGTACGGTTGTGGACCTCTGCCCCCAGTGGGCTTAGCAAGAAGAGGGGGATTCGTTGACGTCGAAGCAAATGTGAGACCAGGAGAAGGTTTCGTTGATGACGGAGGGATTGCGACACCAGGAGGAGGTTGATTTGTGGTAACAATAAGTTGTATCGGTTGGAGGATGACGTTTGGTGTCGGCGGTGGAACGGGAGGTGAAATATACCACACGGGTAATCCCAATGTTAACCCGGGTAGACTAAGGGTAGCCAAAACCGGGGCGCTTACTACCCCCGAAGGAGGAAATAGAAATGGGATGGTGTGGATGGGTGTAACACCGATGTGACTCGGTACCAATGGTGGTTGACTACCGGGTGTTTGTGCATTCTGTGAAAGAGTACAGAGATTTGCGACATGGGTCTCTGGTGACGGTGGTGGAATGGCCTGGAATGTAGAGGTCATTGGTGTGTCTGAGTAGAGTCCGGGTCCCACAGAAGACACAAAGGAGGTAACTGCACTAGAAGCGGGTTGTTCAATCATGGGAAGAACATTTTCGGGTGCTGCCGGGGCATTGGGATCATAGTAGGTGAGTTGGTCGATTTTGACCACGCGTCCCTCATGGGGGAACATCATGGTACGAAAAACGGAGGAGGCGACCGCTTTCATGGCGTACATGTAACTACGGCCAAGTAAAAGGTTATAATCGAGCTGGGCGTTAATGACCTCTATGTCAATGAGCACAGTTTTCCCACCCAATTGGACGGGGACCTTGGGTAGTAGACCTTGAGGTTGAGCTGACCGGCCGTCATAGGCCCGCAATGCAGTGGTGGATTGCTGGAGAGTAGGGGATCCCAACTTCTGCCAAACAAATGTGGACATGACGCATGTGGAAGCACCCTCGTCGATGATACATCGATGGATGACAAGATTCCGAATAGAAACAGAAACTTGGACTGCTATGGTGGAAGGCAGATGTGGTTCGAACTGGTCCAAATCAAAGGTCATCAATTTCGAATCATTTGGGTCAATCGCCCCAATGGCGGAAAGTAAAGTCTTGCGCTGCGTAGGACAGTTTTTTAAGACTTCTAACGCAGACATGGCTGCGGGAGATTGATCTAGGTCATCTACGATGTTGTAATTTGATGCAGCCTGTGCATTGGGGTTGTTGTTGATACGACGGAGAGGGAAACGAGGTGCTTTAGAGGCACCATCGAGTGGAAGAGGTGGTATCCGTAATGTCTGATCGGTGGGATTAGCGTTAGTATCCTTGTCGGCGGGGGTAGCCTCGGAGGTGGGACCATACTGGTTCCGTCGGGTTTGGATGTTGACGTCGGCAGTGGACATCATCAATAAGTGGTGAGTGCCTGAATCAAACATGGGTTGATCAGGAGCGGCGTAAGTGATTTGCTGTGGTTGCACGTTGCCCTGTGGGGGGGCTAACGGCTGAGTGTTCACCACTCCTTGTGTTGGGAAAGGGTTTTGTAGCACCAAAGGCTGTTGTTGAGGTGGTGGAGGGTTGGGTGGCAGCTGAGGAGCCGCCTGCCCTTGACGATGGGCGTCATCTGTCCATAGTTGTCGAGCTCGCTCCAGATGTGGGCAAGCGTGGGTATAGTAGCCATAGACACCGCAAATGGAACAAGGATGGTTTGTTCGTAGATTAGCATTTTTGGCTTGCTTAGGTGGCCGATTAGGATTCTAATGAGCAGGCGCCGCGTTATTGTTTTGCGGAGGATGGGTAGGTTGTGGAGCTTGGTTATGGTTTTGGTTGTTTCCACGGTTACGTCCTCTTCCGCGGTTTGGTTGCCCACCCTGGTTGCGTTGGTTATTTTGGTATTGTGGCTGATGTTGTTGTGTGTACACATGCCCTTGAGCATTGGGGGGATTCTGAGGAGCCGCAGGTGCGGGAGCAGGTTGCGGTGGGTAGTATGCAGGTGGGGCTGGAGGTGGTCCAGTTGCCTGTTGGGGTTGTTGGTACCCCTGAGCTATTGGATGTTGTAGATTAGATGGTGCAGTTTGCTGTGGGTACTGCAACGGTTGTGGTGAGAACTGAATGGGGTTCTGTGTAGTAGGTTGAGCATAGTATGTAGGAGGTACATACGCTGATGGCGTTTGCCCATAACAATGTTGTGGACAAGAGGGTCCATGAATGTGATGGGTCTGGTTTGTTGGAGCATAAGAAGTTGTTGCTCCGGAACTGGATGTAGCCCTAGAGAGGTCTGGGGCGGGCATGGTGCTCACCATGCTGAAAGGTTTAGGTTGCGGGGTGATTTGGCCAATGATGCCATCAGCGGCATGTGATGCCCCCGGTGCGTCACCACGTGAAGAGTCACCTCGTGGGGCGTCAGGTATGATTGTGTATAGATAACCTGATTGGGCGTATATGAGATCAAACTGTTGGGCCTTGAGGATGGCCTCCTCTTCAGACTGGGGTCTTTCAGATGCCACATCCTTCGCAATGAGAGGGAGGAGGGATTTTAGGAACCAATCTAAGAAGATACGGTTGTCTAATTTGATTTTGCAGAGGCTTCGGCGGCGACGCCACTCATGAATGTGGTCCGTGATGTGGGTGGCCGTATTCTGTCTGCAAGACAGTAGGATCTCGACGCCCGCATCGTAGCGGACAGGTAATTGGAAGAATTGTAGGAAAGTCGAGGCAAGGGAGGTAAATGTGGCATGCGTCCCATGGGGCTGCTCGATATACCATTTGGCTGCGGAGCCAGTGAAGGTGCGTTGTAAAAGCCGGAGGCGGATTGAGTCGTCCACTATGGAGTTGGAGGAACACCATAAATGGAAGGACATGACATGGTTCTGGGGGTCTTCCCCTGCCTTACCCTCAAACTTAGGGATGTCAGAGGGAAGTTTGGTGGGCATATGGGGCCACGTAGGATCATGTCTGATGGGGTCATTTGTTAGCCTAGCTAAGTCTGGCAGGTTCAGACTCGCCATGTATGGTAGGCTAGCAGGTGTGGTAACTGGGGCGGGGACATGCCTAGCCATTGTGGTATGGTGTAGGGGTCCAGTAGCGCCTAAAGGTACGCTAGGTATGGAAGGTATGTGCCCTCCCATAGGTGTGGGCTGGTATGGGTTAGCGCTTCCAAGTGCAACATGGGTTACACTTGGGTTAGGAATTGCACCAGGGATTCTTGGGATAGCACTCCCAAGTGCAACATGGGTTGCACTTGGGTTGGGAATCATACTAGGGATTCCTGGGATGGGGTTTGTGGAAACCAAAGGGGGTATGACCCCCATGTTGGGTATACCCATGACAGGTGGTGGCCCTGTGTTAGGAATTCCTAAATGTGGAGTGTTACCCATATTGGGCATACCCAGGGGGGTAGTTGTTTCCATGGATGATACTACAGCAGAAGGGTCTACGGATGTTTGACCTATGGTAGTTGTAAATAGTGGATCAAATGGTGTTCCAGACATAATGGTGGTTGGTGGTAACTCTGTTGGGTTTTCGGATTCTACCTCCAAATCAAAGGTGAAGTGAGGTATGTCAGAATCGGATGACTGTCTAATTGATTGACGATGTGTCGAATCAAGGGATAAGGCTCTGCGTTCGTGACGTGGAGAGCCAAGTGGACTAAACTCTGGGAGTTCGCCCTGTAGACGACGAGAGCGTCTAAAATTCTCAATGGTGATAAAATGTGTTTGGGTAAAAAATTTATTTAAGTATCAGGTGGTGATATATATAAAAGACTCAAAACCCTAATGCAACCAAGGGTGAAAGAAGGGGAGTGAAAAAAGAAGGCTCTCAGGCCAAAAATCAATCCTCAAAAAAGGCACTTATTCTAGCAGCTGTGCTACAATAAGTGGAGGAATGCAACAAGTGGTCAGAATACCAACATGCAAGCGGCTCCTAGAAAAAATAGGTGTAACTAGACCACAGGTAGGTTGAAATCATGCAAACACCTAATCTAAAAGTATTGTGACTCAAACAGACGATATCCTCTGCAAGGTGATGAAATCCAAGTCAGACAATATGAATGTTGAGATAACGGCTAGATATCCCCCTACCGGGAGGGACACCGGGTAATCAATCCTAAAGACAGGCTACTAGGATACTCCGTTCATGACGCGTCGAGAAAAGGTAAATCTGTCGTTTGGTCCTTTGATCGCAATATCCCAATACAGGGATATCCCGAGAACTGCGAATGGTAGCCCTTCGGTTACTGAATGGATTTCGGTATTCCACTCAGGCTTCCGGAACCATCCTCGCGACTTCAACCCTCCTAAGGGAGAGGCCTTCCCACAAACCGGTTGTGACCGCGCCAAAAAGTACTAAGAGATTTTATCTCCCTAATTGGACAACTTCTATGTCTCAGATGTAAGACCTGAGGGGTGTTATTGGAACACCTATCCCCCCAATACTACCTAGCTACAAGAATTCTTTTAGTGTTCCCCAAGTGGGGTTAAAAGTGTGTTCAAATTAGGGTACATTTTAAGGCTTAGTTCAATTAAGTGATCGTGTGAGTGCACGTGAGGTGTTGTAAACTGAACTTGAAAAAATTAAATGCTTTACAGGAAATTTTCAAAAAATAAAGGATTTTTCGAAAATAAAAGGCAAATATTTATGACTTTTTTCACTAAAAGGAATTTAAATGCCTTTTAAAAAATAGCTCAAAAAACAAAGGATTTCTTGGATTATGAAAGCAAATAATAGACTTCTTTTTTAAAAGAAATAAATGGATTTCTTCGTTTCAAGAAAAAATTGCTAAGGGCAAGATTTTTAAAGAAGTAAACAGGAAAAAATTTGAATCTAGATGAAAATGCAAAATGAGTCTTTCTTTCACTTTCTTGAAAATTTTTAAAAAGATTTCTAGAGATGCACTTTAAATAGTAAATTTTTTTTCAAAGCTATCAAATATGCAGAATTTAATACTGTAAAAAATGTGCTATGGGCAGAAAGTACAGTAATTTTTTTTTTCAAAATCGGGATGGCCGAATGAAAAATTCAGCCGCGCGGGTTTTGACAGAAAAGCCGCGATGGACCGCGCGGGTTTTGGTCGCACAGTCGCGCTGGACCGCGCGGGTTTTGGCCGCACAGTCGCGATGGACCGCGCGGGTTTTAACCGCACAGTCGCGATGAGCAGCGCGGAAATCGGCCGCGACGCCACGGTGTGCAGCGCGGAAAAAAGCATAAAGGTCGCGATGGACCGCGCGACTGTATGGCAAAAAGCCGCGATGGACTGCGCGGAAGAACGTAGAAAAGTCGCGATGGACCGCGTGACTGTCTGGAAAAAAACCGCGATGCGGAAGCCGTGCACGGAAACCGAGAAACGAACCCGAAAATTGAAAATTTTGGGCTGTTTATGGGGCCAAAACTCAGAGCAGCAATGGATCTGCTGTCTAAGATGGCAGATCTATGGATCTAAAGGTTAAAAACTCATAAAAAACTAAGATTAAAGGCAAAACTAGAGATCTATAGTTCAAACCAAAGCGGAGTCGCCAAAACTGTTAGCCCGGTTTTGCAACCAGGCTTAGTGCTATGGGCACCTGCTAACTAGTAGCAGCAGTTTCAATGGAAATAAATAACAATAAACTAATTAAACAAGACTATTCATGGATCTAAGCAAAGATATTAAACAAATAACAAAAATAATTTAAAATCAAGAACAAGAACATATAAAATAAAGAATTTGTATTGAAAGAATGGTGCAAGCAAGTGCTTGCGGAATGAATACCTCTAATGGTGAGGTTGAATAGCTCCAAGGATAAGCAACTCCAATCTCTAATGGTCTCTTCTCCAATGTGGTTTGCAATGGCTAAAATGCTCAAGGGAGATTTCAGCAACATAAGGATGAGATAATGGATGGATGTGAAATGAGGAGCCCCTACCACCTTTTTATAGGTTTTGGTGGTGGGAAATACCATTTGTGGTTTTGTGGAAACCAAATGGTATTGACCAACATGGTTTAGGTACTTTTCCCTCCTTTTTCCTTTTGGAATAAAAATAATATTTTAATTCCCTTTTTAATATTTTTGGGAATTTGGACCCTTTTTGAGGGTTTTTTATGCTTTTTTGGGAAAAATAATCTTTTTTAATGGAAAAAGGGGTGTACTCAGGTCTTTTGGTGACCTTTTGTTGGTTTCAGAGGCTCTGATGGTGAAAAAGTGGATAAATGGGTCATGTGAATAGGGAAATGAGCTAGTGAGCACTTTTTGGGTGTTAACATGAACCTAGACAGGAGGTATGGTGTACAAGTTGTAAAGGAGAAGGTCATGACCACGAGCATTGCCCTCTATTCCGCGACTATATTAACAGTGGTGCGCCTAACCCATTAAATCAGAATCAGGCCACATGGTGTGAAATTTGCAGAACCACAGGACACAGACCTGAAGACTGTTACCTCATCCAGAAATATGTGAAAACTCCTAAGAATTTATACTGCAATTTCTGTAAATCAGTTGGACATGATGAATCCAACTGCCGTGCATATGAATTAATGAATGAAAGAAAAAGGGATATGGAGTCAATGCGAGGCGCTGGCTTGTACCGTGTACAAGAAGAAACCCAGCCGAAACAAGAAAATGCACAATATGACTAAGGAGGATACAGAGGTCGTGGTGGGGGATACCGCGGCAGTGGAAGAAATGCTGGTATGGCACAAGGAAGGGCCGCGGCCAAGTCATTTGTTATAACTGTGGCCAACCCGGGCACGTATCTAGAGATTGTGTTAACCCATGCAATACGTGCAACTATTGTAAATCATTTGAGCATGTCATTGAAGGTTTCCCAGTATTAGAGGTGGAAATGCAGAAGAGAAGATGAATAGAGGCTCCAAATCCAAACGTCTAGTGGATCATAGAAGAGAATAGACCAGTGGATCCGAGCATCAATGTGGTCATGTGCAGTGGCGCTGAGACAGGCCGCGACAGAGGAGCAGAAGCTTCAACATTAGGGGAAGCACATATGAAGAAGGATCCCCTTGAAACAGTATGGATAAGGAAAGCTACAGGAAAAGCACCCCCTCTTAGCCTACAAAAGAACAAGGAGATCTTCATTGATGCACGGGATGCCTTTAGAGAACCAGTAGATAAGCCATCAAGGATCCCACTGCGTAGTGAAACACCGCATGTTGAATACATGCCGGCTCCGTATGACAAAACCAGTACAGCGACAGATGTCAATACTTCGGTTGCGCAGTTCTTGCGAAGCTGCATGAAGTTACTAAAAAGCGAAAAATCCATAGTAGAGGTCCATAAGCTTATCAGCCAGTATGAACCTCAGATTGCAACAGAGACTCCAGATAGCGCTGTACATCATATAAGGAAGCACAAAAGAACAGGCTGAGAGATGAGGCTTACTGCGTAGATAGGAGATTTTGAAATGGATGAAGTCATCCTTGATCTGGGATCAGAAGTGAATGTCTTGACTAAGCAGACATGGTAGCAGATGGGTCGACCAAAGTTACTCTAGTCACCTATCCAGTTACGAATGGCTAATCAGGAGAAGGTCATACCTTTTGGCCGCTTAGCTAATGTAGTAGTTGACATTGACGGAGTACAGAGTCATGCAGACTTTGAGGTTATTGAAATTGTGTATGATAGTCAACGTTTTCCAGCAATATTGGGAATTGATTGGGCTATGGATAACTTGGCTATCATAAACTTGAAGACAAAGAAGATGATCTTTGAATGGAAGCATCTTAGGGTCATCGCACCATTG
Organism: Larix kaempferi; assembly: GCA_027924585.1. NCBI lineage: Eukaryota > Viridiplantae > Streptophyta > Pinopsida > Pinales > Pinaceae > Larix > Larix kaempferi. Next base: position 9,109,943 of record BSBM01000007.1, read on the forward strand.
GATCCTAAAGATGATGATAGATACAGTGAGCCGATTCAGGAGGAATCCCAAGCTCAAGATTTAGACCGACTATACCAGCTGACCGCGAACAAGGAAGACTACATTAATCCTACTGCGGACGGTACGCTCAGCTGGCGATGTGACACTTCTTGTATCTCTGACTCGGATACAGGACTGGAGAATTGGAAAAGCCGCATGCATGAAGTATCAGCAAGAAGATGTGCGCAGGTTACAAAATCATTGCGCTGTATCGGAAAAGAGGTGAGTCCTATTCCCACATATGATGGTTCTGCTAATGTTTACAGTTTCATAAAGGAATATACTACAGCTATACCAGATGAGCATAGAATTCCATATTTAGATATAGCATTGCACGATACACCTTCCAGATGGTGGAATGCACATAAGAAAACATTGACCACTTGGGATCAATGCAGAACTAAGATGCAGATCTGATTCGCCGAAAAGGTTACTTTACCCTTTCAAAAGTATAATGGACAGACAGACCCTACTCAGCACATTGAAATCTGTTCAAAGGCATGGGTGGAAAGACCACTTACAGAATGGGTACATTTATTTGTACATACATTGGATGCAGGTATCCCATAGAAATGGTACCTCGACCTGGAGTTGCGTAGTGAACTCACTTATTGGGAGATGCTCGCTACGAACTTCCGGAAGGACTTCAGTTTTGAAGACGAGAATCCATTAATCCACGAAGCATTACAGCTAATCAAGAAGCACATATTCTAGGATGACTACCATCATCAAAACATAACATTGCAGGAGTTTTTTTAGGACAGAGTGCATTCCTGCGACCCTACAGTCAGAATGGAAGGAACATGAAGAGAACTTGATCGAGTGTTACAACTTAGCTGAAGATACCAATGATACAAATGAAGACGATGAGGAGGACCCATGCAACATAGATATACTTGAGTCAGAAGGTGTGCGTGAGGTAGAAGGACCTCCGTTGGAAATCCCAGATATGACTGGACCAGTAAAAACACAAAAGGTGAACATTGGCACAGACAAAGAGCCAAAGTTCACATCAATAGGAGATTATTGGGACAATCAGACTATTGCAGAGATTGCAGATACCTTACATGAGTATCAGGAACTATTTCCAACAAAATTTACAGAGATGAAATGAATTTTGGGAGACCTAGGGGTTATGAAAATACCTTTAAAGCCAGGTGCTAAGCCTGTCAAGCAGAGGCCATACAGATTGAATCCGCACTATAAGGAAAAAGTCCGTGCAGAGCTAGATAAGATGCTAGAAGAAGGAATCATTGAACCAGTTGAAGAATCCGAATGGATTAGCCCCATGGTTGTTTAAGACAAGAAAGAAAAAGGCGAGATCAGGATTTGTGTGGATCTCAGAAAGCTGAATGATGCTTCCATGCACGACCCATTTCCTACTCCATTCACAGACGAAGTGCTTGATAATGTTGGAGGAAATGAGGCATATTCTTTCACTAATGGTTTCTCTAGTTATCATCAGATCAGGATTGATCCTGCAGATAGGCATAAGAAGACATTTGCTACAGAATGGGGGTCATTCCAGTAGACCATCATTCCTTTTGGGTTGAAGAACGCACCTACCATATTCTCTAGAGTCATCGTCGCAACATTTAAAGATTTTATGCACAAGTTTTTAGAAGCGTATTTTGATGATTGGACTGTATTTGGTCTATTGAAAAATCATTGCGTGAATCTCCGCATGATGCTCGAGAAGTTTCGACAGCATCAAATATCCTTGAATTTGAAAAAGTGTATTTTCTGTGTGCCTTATGGAATTTTACTTGGCCACATTGTCTGTAAGCAAGGATTGATGGTAGACCCTGTGAAGATTGCAGTTATTTCAAACTTACCAACACCAAATTTAGTCAAGATGTTGCGATCTACATTAGGCCATACTGGATATTACAGGAAATTTATAAAGGGTTATGCACAGATAACCACAACAATGGAGAAGCTGCTGAAGAAAGATGCACCGTTCATTTGGAACGAAGAATGCGAATAGGGTTTTGACACATTAAAAGAAAAGATGGTCACTATGCCTATTCTAGTATTTCCAGACTGGACGAAGCCATTCCATGTCCATGTTGACGCATCATGTATTTCCCTGGGGATCGTGTTAGCTCAGCCAGGAGAGGGAGGTATTGACCACCCTATTGCATTTTCTAGAAGAAAGCTTTCAACAGCAGAGAAGAACTATACTACTACTGAGAGGGAAGGCCTTGCGATGGTATATGCCCTACAGAAATTTAGACACTACTTGCTGGGATCGCACTTCCGTATGTTTACTGACCATTCTGCGTTGAAATATTTGGTCAACAAGCCAGTGTTAGGGGGACGCATATGCCGATGTCTATTTCTATTCCAGGAATATGAATTTGAAATTATTGTCAAGCCAGGTAGATTGAACTTGGGACCTGATCATCTGTCAAGGATCGAGTCAGGAGAGGAGCCGACGAATATTGAAGACAGTCTGCCTTATGCACAGTTATTTAGTATACAGGTTGCCGATGATTATTACAAGGATATCATTGAATTCCTAATCACAGGGCTAGCACCCTAGGAATTCTTGGTCCAACAGAAAAAATAGTTAGTGGTGCGCGCCGCGGACTTCACCATAATTGCAGGATAGTTATACAAACTTGCGTCGGATGAAATCCTGTGCAGGTGCATACTTGATCATGAGAAGCCATTTATTCTAGCCGACGCACACTCAGGAATCGCGGGAGGTCACTATACAGGAAGGGCTGCTGCGTAGAAGATATTGCGCGCAGGGCTATGGTGGCCTATGCTCCATAAAGATGCCAAAGAACATTGCAGGAACTGTGATGTCTGTCAGAGGACAGTAAAACCATCACGCCGAGATGAGAATCCATTGAATCCATAGTTGACACTGCAGCCATTTGAAAAATGGGCAATAGACTTTATGGGTCCTATAAACCCACCAGGAAAAAGAACGGGTGCAAGGTATATTATTACTGCTACAGATTACCTCACCAAATGGGCAGAAGCAAAACCAGTTAAGGACTGCAGCGCAGTTTATTTTTGAAGAAATACTCACCAGATTTGGCTTTCCAAAGATTTTGATGAGTGACCAAGGTACTCACTTTTTGAGCAAGAAAATTGAGGCGCTTACAGAAGAATTCTACATTCGCCATCAGCACAGTACTGCATATCATCCACAGGCGAATGGTACTGTAGAGGCTTTCAAAAAAATATTGGAGAACGCACTCACTAAGGTGTGCAATGTAAATAGAGATGATTGGGACTTGCGCGTCTCATCTGTGCTATGGGCATACAGAAGCACATGCAAGAAACTAACAGGACAGACACCCTTTCGGTTGGTTTATGGGAAGGAGGCTATAATGCCTATCGAATATATTGTCCCTAGTTTGAGAATCGCTGCATTTATAGGGATGGTGGACTGCAAAGCTCTAGAAGAAAGATTACTACACTTACTGGGCTTGGAGGAAGATCGCTTTATCGCAGGATTCTACCAGCAAGCTCATAAGGATTGCGAGAAAGCATGGCATGATCGCCATATAAAAAACAAGTGTTTTCAGGTAGGTGATCTAGTCCTCCTGTATGATAGCAAATTCATGAAATTCCCTGGTAAATTTAAGATGCATTGGCTTGGCCAATATACTGTGATACATGTTACTAACACTGGTGCAGTCCAGTTAATGAATTTAGCTGGTGATACCTTGCCAACTTTGATAAATGGAAGTAGGCTAAAGCTATACCTTGATAGCACTGCTTCGCAGAACCTTGAATAACAAACAAAGGAATGAAGTTCTAAGTGTCAAGTACAGTTGAAAGTGAACACTAGAAATGTAAAGGAGTCTGTACATGTATGATAAAAGGAAGAAGGTATGATAAAAAGAATGATCTATGCACTGCGCAACACTGTTGAAGCTGCGCAGAAGAAAAAAGAAAAAAGAAGAAGAAGAAGAAGAATATATATAGTGGAAGCCGCGCAGTTGGAAATTTTTGGCACTGCGAAGTAGCCGCGCAGAGTTGTGGATGGCTTGCCACGCAGTTTAGCGTAGCACTCAGAGAAAAATAGCCGTTGCATGGCTTTTTAGAAAAATAGCTGTTAGATGAGAAAAATAGCTGTTAGATGACCATTGCAGCAACCGCTTCAACATTTAAAGAGAAGATAGCCATTCTGAGCACGCTGACGACAGAAAAGACCAAAGGATCCGCTCAAATTCACCAACGGACACCACATTAAATGCTTATCTAGCCATTGAATGGCACGGGAGAGGGTTTGTTGTGCCTATAAATAACATTTTTGGGAGACTTGAGGGCATTACCAAGCACTTAGAATTTTCTTGCAATTAATCTCTCTGAGCTAGTAGCCATCTGTATTCTGTCTTCCTTAGCCGCTACCTCATTTATGAATGTCCAAACCTTCCCTTAGAGAAGAAGAACTCACCCTTGAAGAAGCACTGAGGATCTTTCAGCATGGAGGGATTCAATAGTTAATGAAAACTCCAGTTAAAAAGGTCGCTGTAGAACAAGGTGAAGGATCCCGCAGATCATCAATAATTAATCCGACGATGCAGGAAAAAGCAAAAGATAAGGGAAAAGTTGTAACTACACCTCGATCCAACATCATAAAGATGGGATCCTCGGCACAAAAATTGCCAGTCTTTCAGACAGAACCTTTGAAGATGACACCTGAATATATCTCTTCACAGGCACTGAATGCCCCTATGTTTAAATTGTCCAAGAATGCGAGATACAACATCCCGCTGTCGCCTATCTCAAAGCATGTAAACGTTGCTAAGAATCTATTGGGAAAGATAGCAGATTGTAAATGGGAGGATTATGACCTCTTGGGAATTTAGAAAGACAAGCCAGATGTTCCCAAATACCCATATTTTCAACCAGACCAGTATATGTGCTGGAAAAAGGATGCCAAGGGAACTCTGAACTTGGTAGCTGACAGTTGGTTAGCACCTATCGTTTAGTTAGGGCTACTGAACTTGCTGAGATTGTCACATTTTGACCATTCTCCAGAACTGAATATCGTGGTTCGCACACTCATGGAGAGAATCCACCAAAGTTATCTATGGCTGGACAGGAACATTGACATTAATATTGATTTGATCCACCGCATCACCGGGATAAGCAAGCGCGGTAAGGATCCTAAGTAATTCTTCCAGGGGAAGAGCAAAGAGAAAGAGGCTGTGGAGAAGATGAAGAAAACCCACTTGGTGGTGAAGGAAAAAAGAGGATTCCCGACAGAAGATATAGAGGACAGAGCAACAAGATTTGTAATGCAGTTGCTTGCAGGAAAGATGCTCAAAACAGCTAGGCCTTCGGAGGTGCCCGCGGGAGCAATACTCCTTAGTGCCGCAGCGGCCGAAGGAAATAGCTTCAATTGGTGTCAGTTTCTATTGAATGAGTTCCTTGAAGAACTCAATGACACCCAGGTGAATGGCGGCCAGTTCCATTTCACCTGGCTCCTCATCCTGATTACTTTGTGCGGATGGAAGGAGCTGCGAGATTATGCGGGCGTCATTATGGACACCAAGGATCCTAGAGGGTTTAAGTTTGTCAACCTCGAGGCAAACACAAATGCAGAGCGCTAGCATGCGACAGTAGAAGTCTTTTACCAGTACTATATTCAGCTACGCGACGCAATCACGAAGACACCCCGAATTACAAAGGAGGTCATGGCGAAGTATATCCGCATCATCGACTTTGAGGCGGATATGAAATGTATCTTTATATCGCCGAAAGCAAAAATGAGGAAACCGGAGTGGTTCCCAGGAAAGTATGTCATGTATGAGTAGGATATTGAGGACCTCATGAAAGATTGGCCAGCAGAGTTCCACGTAGAGGTCATGGACATGGAGACAGATTCAACAGAAGATGAGCCGATCCTGCTCTCATGCCCAATCATTGAAGAAACGGGGAAGGAAAAGAAGCTGAGACTTCGGAGAAGCCAAAGTCAAGGAAAAAGGTGAAGGCTACAAAGATTCAATCAGATGTAGTCCTCAATGATGATGACTACGAGATGATAGCCGAAACAGTCTCAGAGCAGATGAAGGAGCTTATGGCGGCTAAAGAAAAGAAGGACATGGTCATCCACGATGACCTGCACCAGACGAGGCTCGCAATGCAAGGCCTAATGAAGAAAATGGACAATTTCTAGAAAAGCCTTATTGTGCCGAAGGAAGTAGGAGCTGAAAGGAGGTCAGTAGGAACCTCCCAGCAAGGAAGCCAATAGCTAGCAATAACGCTGCCATCGAAGACTAGGATTGTCCATGTGGACCCATTGGCTATTGTGTTTCCAATCGCAGAGAAAGTTGTTTTGGACACAAAGGGAGTCGAGAGGGTAGAGCTCGACTTAGCCAAAATCCCGTTACTAGGATTGCACTTCATCCACATGCAGATCATGGAGGAGATGCATGAATGGACGGTTGAATCAATGAAGTTACAGGAAGAACTCACCGTAGCAAACAGACAAATTCAGCAAAAGGCAGAAGTACAGCTACGCAACGAAGAGGACCACCGACAAACTTTGGAGACCACCATATCCAATGTGACGAAGGATATCAAAGGCATAGAAATCCAAGATGATCCTGCGCACACAGTTCTGAGGATCGGAGATAAGGTGAGATCCTTGCAGACGGAGATACAGGATAAAGAGATTTATTATGAGGTCAATATTGCTACATTGAAGGATAGGCTAAATAAGCAGGCTCCATTAACTGAACAGCAAGTTAGAGAGAAAGCAATGAGCGCCGCCTCGAAAAGCATCACAAGTTAGATGGCTAAATGCCAATCTCTCCTGGATAAGGTTTCATAGGAAATCGTGACCCTTGAAGAGGATCAAGGGTTGCTGCAAGTCAAGACCGTGGTACAAGAAAAATATACTGCGCTAGACAAGTTGAATGTAGAGGTGAAAGCTCTGCCACCCAGAGAAAGGTTACCGAGATACAAGGAGATATCCAACTTAAAGAAAGAAGTACAGGAATTACGACAAAAAGAGACTAAGATGGATAATCAGTCGCAGAAGCTCCTGGAGAATTCCATGGTGGTATCGCAGCAGATTGAAGATAAGTTAGTAGAACTGCGCGATAACCAGGAGCAGGTACAAGATCAAATTGGACAAGAAATAACTCCAACACTGCTTAATACAATTAAACAGGTTGAGGAGGATACAAGAGAAGCAGTGGTGCAGTTGTGTGGTACATATGATGACTTCATGGCCAAGTTCGTCCCACCGGTCATGGTGCAGAGTGAGATAGCTGAAACAATCAGTCACTCGGGAACGAACCACATGTAAGTGTTAGGGGCATGTTGGGCCCAGGTTGAGTTAAATTTTTGGAAGCACCTTTTTGAGGCAAGCAGGGAAAGCTGAGCTGAGCGCAGCTCAGAAACACAATTTTGGCTAAGTATTGAGGATGCTGCGAAGTTGCATGCAGCATCCAACTTTTGAACAGACTGCGGAGTTGCACACAACATCAAAGTTTTGGCCGTGATGCGAAGACCAGTACTGCGCCGAAGCAGTGCTGTGGAGTTAGGAGGCCACGTGGAGCCAGCAAAGCGGTGTGCTGGATAGGTATCAAGTGTAGCTACCGGCTCGACTGGTAGCAGCCATGTTTGGAAATATATTTCAGGATTGCCGAGTGGCGGACGTAGGAAAAACAGGAAGGTGGCCACGCGTGGGTTGTTAAGAAAAGCGATGTTTGGCACGCTTAGAAGGTAAAACCATTAGAGAGAAATGGTTTGGAAGAAGCAACATGTAGGCACGCGTGTGACAGGAAGGCCGATAGCAACAGAATGAGGACGTGGAGATTTGCCATGATCAAGCAGATGCTACCAGGAGCCAGCAAGCTGGTTTGGAAAACCGACGTAGTTTTGGAAAACCTTAGGGTTTTGGGTTTTTAGGTCTTCGACATTGTACATACATGACCTTCGGGCATGATCTATTTAAGAAGACATTTTGTATGGGATGGGGGTTCACTTTGTGGGTTGTTCTCTTTTTGGATTATTGTTTTTATTTTGTTGTTGCTGAGACCTTAAGGAGATAACCTTTTTGTATTGTAGAATCTCTCTGAGATGAGAATATTGTAAAGGTTCTGCAGCTGTGTGTGCAGAGACCTAACCGAGAGAAAGAAGAGTTTGCAGCTGAGTGTGCAGACTAAGAATGGTTGCCCCATCCCTTTTGAAAGAAATATATTACCAACTGTTCTTGTGGACGTAGCTTTCCATCTGGGGAAGTGAACCACGTTAAATCCTGTGTTATGAGATGATGTTTATGAATGAATGACTGTCTGTATTTTCTGTAGAATGAATGCTTGAATGTTTCCTTGCATGCTGTAATATGAGAACTTTGATATACATTTACCAATATGAGAAGTTTGGGAATGATATGCTAGGTTCCATGGAAGCAGATGAATGGAAAACATTTCAATTCTAGGTTAAGGTCATGAATCAGTCATTTAAGTTTAAATACTTTCTTAAGCATAGTGAAGGAACGCAGCACAGTTAATCATGTTTATCATTTCGGTTCACATTGTAATAATCCACGTTCTAGAATGAATGCTAGAAAGATAACCTGTAAGTGCCTGAATGAATGGATGAGTGATATTCATTTCAGTGCCTTAACGTTTCCGAGATCTTCCAAGTAGAGGATAAGTGTGGGTGACTCGCAGTTCTAGAAGAAGAGTCGCAGCAGTAAGAAACCCTTGGTGCGGCTCGCAATGTTGCCTCCACCGCGCAGTACTGCTCGCAGCATAGATCCTGCTGCATACCGCATCACTCTTCCCGCAGCGCCATCCTTCTGTCCTGCGCTGCACAGCTTGTTTACATAAACAACTCATCATTTACTATGGAAACCTGATTCCGCAGTACCCCATAAAGATACACCTCGGGTGAGACCTCAACCTGCTCACAGGTTGTTGCCAAAAGGGCTGGTGCGAAGGGGTTTTGTTGGTCAAAGGGAGAATCGCAAAGAACCTAGGTCTAATTGGAAACCTTTGGGTCATTTTAAGCCAACATGGGGTATAATTTCTTGCGCGCATTTGTAAAAGAGCGTCCGAGTTAAACATATTAATAAAAGTTTGATCAACTGAAGCATAGGTGGTGCCCCCAGCATTGGAGTTGACAGAAGCTGATCCCTGCCCTTTGGGAAATGGATCTTTAAGGACGACAGGTTTCTTTTCTTGAAGAGGCTTCTGGGCTTCTTCGATTAGAGGTAATTGGTGAGTGAGGTGGTCCTCCTTGCAAAGCTTTCCAGGGAACTTAACCTTCTTCTTTTCTCTATTATCCTCCTCGGCATTTTCTTTGTTTTTGGGATTTTGTTGGTTCCCCTCTCCTTTATTTCCCTTCTTTTTGTTGTTGGGTTTCCGAGGACCCTTTTGATTAGTCTGAACCTATTGTACAGATTCAATAGTAGAATGAGAGGTTGTGATGGGAGTCACTTCTGCAGTTGATTGTTTGTCCGATAAGCCATGAACCTGTTTAGTCAATGCTTCAAAGGATACAAAATCAACTGAACCTACTTTTCCATCAGCATGTGGTCCATGTTTTGGTCTAGCTAGATCAATGTTTGATCGCGGTGCATCAAGTATAATCTTGTAAAGGAGCTTAGACTGAGCATAAACCAAGTCTAGTTGTTGGGTCCTTAAAATGGCTTCTTCTTCTGATGACACCCTAGAAGCAGCTACTTCCTTAGAAACATAAGGAAGGACTGATTTCATATACCACTCTAATAAGAAGTCTGGGGGGATATTGGCCTTAATGAGCCTCTTCCATCTTCGCCACTCCTGAATATGATCAGATAAATGGGTGGATTTTTTTTGTCTGAAGGTAGATAAAAGATATGTCCCGGCATCATACCGAACAGGAAGCTAGAAGTGGTTTAGAAAGACTATAGCGAGATCCTGAAAGTTAAAAAAGGTGGCTGCAGGTAACTCAATGTACCATTTGGCTGCAACAATGGTTAAGGTTCTTTGAAAAAGTCTCAACCTAACGGAATCTTTGTTCAACGAGTTTGAAGAACACCAGAGATGAAAAGTAGTAACATGATCACTAGGATCCTCTGCAGTTTTACCTTCGAATTTTGGAATGTCCGAAGGTAGCTTAGTGGGAACTGGTGGCCACATAACATTATGGGATACCAGATCGTTTGTTAATTTGGAAAGATCTGGCAAATTCAGAGTTGCCAGAAATGGTAAACGAGTTCTATAAGATGGCATTTGATAAGCTAGAGTCAAGAAATGGGAACCTCCCATAGTTTGACCCATAAACTGCTGGTCAGGGTCTCCCCTAGCCATCTGTTGGTAGGGGTTTCCCCCTACCATCTAGTGGTAGGGGTTTCCCCCAGTGATTTGTTGTTGTGTGAAAGTGTTTTTGAAATTTCCCCATCCAAATTAGAGTGGGTTGGCACCCTATACATTTGTCCACTGTGGCTGGGTGTTAGCCCCGGCATATTGTTGGTTAAAACTATTACCCCCTCCTCCGGAAAACAAAAAAAAGGGGATATTTCCTATAGGTATATTACTTTGATTAATATTGTAACCTGCAAAGGTGTTAAAACCAGGGGTAGTCGAGGTGGACGGCACAGTCATGGTACTCATGACTGGCATAGTTGCAGAGAGATTGGGCCCTACATTGGGTGTTGAAATCCAAGTACTAGGTATATGGTATGACTATTGAGTCGCAGGAGGTGGATTGGCATTCATTGCATTATTGGGTCCAAAAGTAGGGGTAGCAACTGAGGTGGATGTCAAAGTGTAATGTCCCCATTCAAATAAGTGCATAGTAAGACAATCCCATCAATCCTACTAGTTTCCTAGGTTGGATGGGCACATGTGGGATGGTAATAAGGAAACTAATAAATGATATTTAGACATTATAAGGGTTCAAGAATTTAATAAATATGATGAATAAATAAATTCAAGAGAAATTCTAGGTGGCAAGTGGTTTTGGAGACATATGGAGGTGATGGGACCCACACTAGCTTGATTTTTCAATGACACATGGCAGCTCTCTCTTGCCAATTCGAATTCATGGGAAGGTGAACACTCTTGGGTGAGTTGGTAAGTCATAACACATGGCATTGAGCATATTAGGTCTAAATGGGAAGGAATAGTAACCTACATGGGAGAGGAAGAGTCAAATTGGAGACTAGTGGACACATGGGCTAGATTCCCTAGTTTTATGACAACAATAATGAAGCATCTATGACATTTTATGACAAAATTCAGACCTGAATTCTTACACCTGACCATTATGACATGTCAGCCCCAAAAATAGGCTCAAGAAGGCGCTCATGGAGTTGGAGGAATCTAAAGAGACTCAAATTCGAATTTGGGAGAAGATGGAAGGTTGGAACTAGGAGACAAGTGGCAAATGAGGAATATTTTCGAAATGAAAAATTATTGAATCTATTGAGAGGATTTCGACCCCTTGAAGGCTAATGTTGGTTATAAAATGTAGAAATCAAGTATGAGAATGGCTTTTGATGATTTGAGAAAAATTGCATTTGTGAAGAGAGAGCTAGTGGATGACTAGTTTCTTGCCTTAGCCAATTTCGAGGGTGAAAGATTCCCATCCAAGTTGGTGTTTGGAGAGGCCACTCAGGTCTTTCATGGTGCTTTAATGGAGTTTGTATTTGTAGGTAGCAGCTACAGGAAGTTTCATGGTTTGGTTTAGTGCAGCACTTTCTCTCCACCGTTTCCAGTTTTGAAGGCATATTCGTGCTCCTTGAGGGAGGGCGTTTTTGGTGAGCTATTGTACTCTTTGGGGGAGCTTCTAATGTCCCATTTATTTTTTAATATGAATTAAATACTCTTTTATTCATCTCCAAAAATTTTCAGGTCGAAATTCCAAGTAGAAATGTATAAATCTCATTTTTAATGGAAGAACAATGCCATTTCCCCACTACCTTGTTGTGAGCCAATGTATTGATGATGATTTCTAATGTATGGATGATTCCCTGATATATTTGTAATAAATATATTTCCATGGATGTCTTCTACAAGTTTCATGTACTGTACTTGAGCATTTGAAGCATTTTTACTCAGTTTAGTTGTATTGGGAGGTGAAATAGTGCCATTTCCCCAAGGGTCGAATTGGGGGTTTTTGCTGTTGAATGTGAGAGAGTTAGAACAGTATTAAAAATAAATTAATGGTGCATATGAGACCTTAATCACATAATTAACACATTATATACCTCTGTTCATAAATTTGTGGGAGTTTGGAGGCATTTGGAAGGCCATTTGCAGTGTTACCCGAGGGGGATTTGATGCACAAATTACTAGTCAAAATTACATATATTGATCAGAATACAAATCAAGTTTGCAGCAGTATTTGGAGGGCCATAAAACATCCCTGAACCTTATATTCAAGTCTAAATACCATTCATACACTCCTACAGAAGAATTGGGAGCATTTGGGTTGATTTGGAGGTCAAAACAGTAAAACTAGTCAAAGGTCGAAATTGGGAAAAAAAGTGGAAAATTGGGCATTTTAATAAAATTTGAAAAAGGGATATTACAAGTGGTATCAGAGCATGGTCTTGGCACCTTATGGTATTAACAAGAATCCAAACAAATAAAACACCACCCTTTGAATCAGTAGTTGAAGAAGTTTTGGTTGAAGAAGAGATAGTAGCAGAAAAAGAGTTCTTTTCTAAAACAATGGGTAGAGAGGAGGAGGAAAAATTAAGACATACGGAGGAATTTATTGAAGCCTTAAAACCATGTTTTGAAGGACTTACCATGGTTATGCTAGATATTAATAAACAAATGATGAAAGGTTTCGAATTGTTGGGTAGCCAACTTTCAGGCAAAGGGATGATAGGAGATAATAGTGGTTCACACTCAGGGGAAAAGATGAAAGGGAATGAGCATATTTTCTCAAGTACAGGACCTCATAATAGACCTGATGAATTTCAAAGCACACAAAGGCATACTGCACCTAAATTTCTCACACCCAAAGAAGAACCCAATCTTGAATTGGATTACAAGAAACTAGTAAATGATTGGAATGATTTGAATGAAGAGTGTAAAAGAGGTGTACCACTCAGTGACTACATTGATGCTATGCAAAAGATTAAAATGAAGGGAGACAATAGGAGTCCATTCCAAAACAAAGAATTGAATAGTGCTATTGGAAAAATGTCACTTCCTACTTTTGATGGTTCTTCTCAAAATTTTGCTAACACTTGGGTGCAAAAATTGGATGTATATTTTCAGCTGAATCCTATGTTGGAAGAGGATGCATTAAAAATGGCCATTTTGCATTTGGAAGGAGATGCCAATGAATGGTGGTTTCATGGGATGAAAACCTTGGGTCATAATCAGGTTAAAACATATGGAGAATTTGTTGATAGGGTACTAGAAAGATTTGAACAAAAAGATCCAGAATTGCCTTTCAAAGAACTAGCTCAATTGAAGCAAACTGGGTCCCCTACCGAATATATGTTGGACTTTCAAAAATTATCAGTCAAGGTGGCTGATGTATCTATGGGAAGATTAGTATTGCTGTTCACTGAAGGTTTGGCTGAACCCTTAAGAGGTTTGGTCAAATCCCACAAGCCAACTACATTAAAAGATGCAATGAGCTTGACTAGGGATCTCCAAAATGTGCTTCCTAGAACGAGATTTCCTCCTAAGCCTAGCTATAAATTTGAAAAGAAACCTTGGCAAAGGGATGGATATGATAAGAAACCTTGGCAAAGAGAGTCATTTGAGAGGAATAAAAAAGAGGGACTAAACAGGGATGAACTTAGAAAAAAGAAACTATGCTTCACATGCTTCCAACCATGGACACCGGGGCACAAATGTACCAAAGGAAAGGCTCAATACATAGAAGTATTTTCTGATAATGAGGGGTATGATGGGGGCATGGATGAAGATGGACATATTTCAGATCAAGAAGAGGCATATGAGACAGCAGTAGAAGAGGAAAGACAAGAAGAAAATCAGCCTTCACCGGACAAAGCAAGAATGGCAGTGCTTTCAGCAGTACCTCGCTATCATACTATCCGATGCAAAGGTGTGGTACAAGGACAAAGAACTTCAGTTTTGGTAGATGGAGGAGCCACTCATAACTTCATTGATGCAGAGATGGTAGAGAAAAGAAAGATACCTATTGAACCATTTGATGGCTTCACAGTTGTCATTCCCGGTCACAACACAATGCAATGCAAAACATGGGTTCCAAAGCTGCAAGTCACCGTAGGTAACTATACTTTTGTTGATAGTTTTTATGTGGTTGATGTTGCTGATACTAATGTGGTTTTGGGAGTGCAATGGTTGTATTCAATAGGAGAGCATACAGTAAATTATCAAATTCCCGAAATGAAATTCCAAGATTCAAAAGGAGTACAAAGAGTTGTGAGAGGGCAACACACTTATCCAAATCAAGTAGTGACTTGCAATAGCATGAGATCTATATTGAGGCATGGGGATATAGAATGGGCTGCTGAATGTCATATTACATCTCCCAAGCCAACTATAAATATTGTCAAACACCCAAAGGAGATAGAGAGACTTTTGCAAAAATATGAAAAGGTTTTTAGAGACCTTCCACATGGTAGGCCACCAGATAGGGGGGTTGAGCACAGTATTGTTTTGGAGGAGGGTACTTCACCCATTCAAATACCACCTTATAGACATCCTAAAAGGTTTAGAGATGAGATTGAAAAAGCTATCCAAGAACTCCTAGATTTGGGGCTCATTAGACCAAGCTCTAGCCCTTATGCTTCTTCAGTAGTGCTAGTGAAGAAAAAAGATGGAACATTGAGAATGTGCATAGATTTCAGAGCCTTGAACAAAAAGACTATCAAGAATAGGTATCCTATTCCTAGGATTGATGAGCTCATGGATGAGCTACATGGGGCCAAATACTTCTCAAAAATTGACCTTAGATCAGGGTATCACCAAATTCGAATGAAAGATGAAGATGTGCAAAAGACCGCTTTTCGATGTCATTTTGGCCACTTTGAATTTCTTGTCATGCCTTTTGGGTTAACTAATGCTCCAGCCACCTTTCAAGCATGTATGAATAGGATATTTTGCAAGCAACTAAGAAGGTTTGTTTTGGTTTTCTTTGACGATATTCTCATTTACAGTAAAACATGGGAAGAGCATTTGCAACAGTTAGAGATTGTGTTGAAAATCTTGCAAGAAGAGTCCTTATTTGCTAAATTATCAAAATGTGAGTTTGGGATGAAAGAACTACTGTATCTTGGGCACATTATTGGGCAAGAAGGAGTGAAGGTACACATGGAAAAAATCAGGGCTATCTTGGAATGGCCATCACCAAAAAATATTACTGAATTGAGAGGCTTTATTGGCATATGCACCTACTACAGAAAATTTGTGAAAGGGTTCTCCAAGTTGACTTCTCCACTCACTGATTTGACTAAGAAGGATGCTTTCAAGTGGGATGAAGAGGCTGAAAAAGCATTCCAAAAAATGAAAGAGGTAATGAGTAGTTGTCCCATACTTGCACTTCCTGATTTTACTAAACCATTTGTTGTGGAATGTGATGCTTCAGGTGGAGGAATAGGGGATATCCTAAAGCAAGGCCAACACCCCATAGCCTTTGAGAGCAGAAAGTTGCCACCTCATGAAAAACTTTACTCCATCTATGATAAAGAAATGCTGGCCATTATGCATGCATTGGCCAAATTCAGACAATACTTGGTGGGCAGCAAGTTTGTGGTGAAAACTGACCATAATAGTCTAAGACACTTTCTCACCCAAAAGGATCTAAATGAAAGGCAACAAAAGTGGGTAAGCAAGATTCAAGCTTATGATTTTGATATTGAATATGTCAAAGGAAAGAATAATATAGTTGCAAATGCTTTGTCAAGAAGGCCTTCTTTTTCTCTCATGGATATTGCCAAGGATTGGAAAAACATGCTACTAGTTGAATATGCCAAAGACAAATTTGCTTGTGATGTGTTGGATGGAATCAAAGGGGATGATAATTATAGGATTTTGAATGGGCTGATATATTATAAGGGAAGAATTTATTTAGTTCATAACTCCAAGCTCAAGTACCGAATTTTGCAAGAAGCACATGATTCCCCACTAGCGGGCCATCCGGGGATCTTCAAAACTTATAGACAGTTGAGGCAAAGATTTTTTTGGAAGGGGATGAAGGAATATGTTCAGAAGTATGTGAATGAATGTAAAGCATGTCAACAAAACAAATCAGAACTTACATGTCCAGCCGGCCTATTACAACCATTGCCCATTCCGGAGCAAAAATGGGACAGTATTTCCATGGATTTCATCACCGGATTGCCTAAATCCTTAGGTAAGGATTGCATCTATGTGGTAGTTGATAGGTTGAAAAAATTTGCTCATTTCTTTGCTGTTACATCATCTTTTAGTGCTGCACAAGTGGCTGATATTTTTTTCAAAGAAATCTTCAGATTGCATGGGATCCCCAAGAGCATTGTCAGTGATAGAGATAGTAGATTCATGGGTGCTTTTTGGCAAGAAATTTTTAGATTGGTTGGCACTCAATTGACTCCAAGTACCAGCTATCATCCACAAACTGATGGACAAACAGAGAGGGTAAACCAATGGTTGGAAGGATACCTAAGAAACTATGTGGGAGGGCAGCAAAAAGCATGGGCAAAATGGCTACACTTGGGTGAGTTTTGCTACAACACCACTTATCATATGTCAATAGGAATGTCTCCTTTCAAAGCATTATATGGTTATGATGCACTTACATTTGCTGATATTATATTTGGTGATAGTAGAGCCCCAAAGGCTAAAGATTGGGTGGAAGAGAGCCAAGAAATTTTAAAGCTCTTGAAAGACAATTTGCAGGTTGCTCAAAATCAACAAAAACAATATGCTGATAGACATAGAGAAGAGAGAACCTTTCAAGTCAATGATTTAGTATATTTAAGGTTGCAGCCCTATAAACAAACATCTCTAAAAAAGAATGGAGCAGAAAAATTAAAACCAAGGTACTATGGGCCATACAAGGTAGTGCGGAAGGTTGGAGAAGTAGCATATGAACTAGAACTTCCGGAAGGGAGTAAAATCCACAATGTATTTCATGTTTCTTGTCTTAAGAAAGCTCTTGGTCAGAAAATAATCACTTCAGAAATACTTCCTCCTTTGGATGATGAAGGTCATCTCACACTTGTTCCGGAAAAGATTTTGAAGACACGGGAAAGAAGGTTGAGGAGTAGAATCATCAAAGAATATTTAGTGCAATGGAAGGACTTACCAAATGAAGATTCCACATGGGAAGAGGAGAAGATTTTGAAGCATCCAAATTTGAAATTGCTTGAGGACAAGCAATCTTGGGTGGGGAGGACTGTAATGTCCCCATTCAAATAAGTGCATAGTAAGACAATCCCATCAATCCTACTAGTTTCCTAGGTTGGATGGGCACATGTGGGATGGTAATAAGGAAACTAATAAATGATATTTAGACATTATAAGGGTTCAAGAATTTAATAAATATGATGAATAAATAAATTCAAGAGAAATTCTAGGTGGCAAGTGGTTTTGGAGACATATGGAGGTGATGGGACCCACACTAGCTTGATTTTTCAATGACACATGGCAGCTCTCTCTTGCCAATTCGAATTCATGGGAAGGTGAACACTCTTGGGTGAGTTGGTAAGTCATAACACATGGCATTGAGCATATTAGGTCGAAATGGGAAGGAATAGTAACCTACATGGGAGAGGAAGAGTCAAATTGGAGACTAGTGGACACATGGGCTAGATTCCCTAGTTTTATGACAACAATAATGAAGCATCTATGACATTTTATGACAAAATTCAGACCTGAATTCTTACACCTGACCATTATGACATGTCAGCCCCAAAAATAGGCTCAAGAAGGCGCTCATGGAGTTGGAGGAATCTAAAGAGACTCAAATTCGAATTTGGGAGAAGATGGAAGGTTGGAACTAGGAGACAAGTGGCAAATGAGGAATATTTTCTAAATGAAAAATTATTGAATCTATTGAGAGGATTTTGACCCCTTGAAGGCTAATGTTGGTTATAAAATGTAGAAATCAAGTATGAGAATGGCTTTTGATGATTTGAGAAAAATTGCATTTGTGAAGAGAGAGCTAGTGGATGACTAGTTTCTTGCCTTAGCCAATTTCGAGGGTGAAAGATTCCCATCCAAGTTGGTGTTTGGAGAGGCAACTCAGGTCTTTCATGGTGCTTTAATGGAGTTTGTATTTTCAGGTAGCAGCTACAGGAATTTTCATGGTTTGGTTTAGTGCAGCACTTTCTCTCCACCGTTTCCAGTTTTGAAGGCATATTCGTGCTCCTTGAGGGAGGGCGTTTTTGGTGAGCTATTGTACTCTTTGGGGGAGCTTCTAATGCCCCATTTCTTTTGTAATATGAATTAAATACTCTGTTCTTCATCTCCAAAAAGTTTCAGGTCGAAATTCCAAGTAGAAATGTATAAATCTCATTTTTAATGGAAGAACAATGCCATTTCCCCACTACCTTGTTGTGAGCCAATGTATTGATGATGATTTCGAATGTATGGATGATTCCCTGATATATTTGTGATAAATATATTGCCATGGATGTCTTCTACAAGTTTCATGTACTGTACTTGATCATTTGAAGCATTTTTACTCAGTTTAGTTGTATTGGGAGGTGAAATAGTGCCATTTCCCCAAGGGTCGAATTGGGGGTTTTTGCTGTTGAATGTGAGAGAGTTAGAACAGTATTAAAAATCAATTAATGGTGCATATGAGACCTTAATCACATAATTAACACATTATATACCTCTGTTCATAAATTTGTGGGAGTTTGGAGGCATTTGGAAGGCCATTTGCAGTGTTACCCGAGGGGGATTTGATGCACAAATTACTAGTCAAAATTACATATATTGATCAGAATACAAATCAAGTTTGCAGCAATATTTGGAGGGCCATAAAACATCCCTGAACCTTATATTCAAGTCTAAATACCATTCATATCCTACAGAAGATTTGGGAGCATTTGGGTTGATTTGGAGGTCAAAACAGTAAAACTAGTCAAAGGTCGAAATTGGGAAAAAAAGTGGAAAATTGGGCATTTTAATAAAATTTGAAAAAGGGATATTACACAAAGCTATTGATCTTGGCATGCCTGACATACCAGCGTTGAAACTGAAGGATGGAGTTGAAGCAGAAGATGTCTACGACGAATTTGGTGTAGTAGTGAAAGAAGGATTTGCAACCCTTATATTCATACCCAGTGCGGGAGTCTGTGGAACTCCCTGTTCGTCTCCTGGGTTAGTCATAATATGCCCAAGTGTGAAAAGATATGCACTATACTCGGGTTGCTAGAAACCAACAGATACCAGAAGCAGATCGTTAAGTCTGGTAAGAGGAGGGTTAAAAGGAGTGTTAAACTCACCAGAAGTAATATCCTCAACCTCAACAATATTAAGAACTTGTTGATCTAGGGTTCTAGGTTGTGGTTCACCAGGAACCTCTATTTCACCAGTAAGTTCAAAAAGACCATTGGAGTCTGTCCTCCGTCATCATGGTGGCAGTAATGGCTCCACACTGAGTGGGGGAAGGTTTTGAAACCTCCGAGACCTACAAAGCTGTGGTCTTCCACACCTATATAAAAATAAAACTAAGTAAAAACCTAGTGGTCACTAAGACTAAGGGGCAAACAGCATACCACTATAAAAATCCTAAGTAATCAAACCAATCAAATGGATAGCAAATACCCACACAAGTAAGTCTGGGATGATTAGGGCCCAGAATAGACTAACAGAGTACTGATGGTCAGTTTCGTGGCATCCACCGGAGGTCCACTAGGTGCAAGCGCTTGAATCACCAAACCCCTTTCCCGATATTACTGCTAGAGGTTTACCTTCCACGCCTATCCGAGGTGAAGTGGGAATAACTACCCACTCTGCCTATGTAGGATCCTAAAGGTCTAATACTAAGGCTACCATAAATACGAAATAACCTGGGGGAACAGTCGTCAGCCTAGTCAAAATGCATGGGTAGGGTAGCAAAGCCCGAAGTCTGAAAGGACCCCCATACATGAATCGACTCTAGTTTATGGTCAAAAGGAAAGTGAGGGATATCCTCAACAATTCCAATCTCGCACGGCCTCGTGCTTAACTCTTGTTTGAGTAGGGCATCCCAGGACTATTTGATATATATGGGTTTACCTAAATGAAAGTTGTACTATGATTGTTGTGTAATGAAGCCAGTTCCGAGCTGTTTAAGGTGATTTAAGCTCGCAACTCTAGCCTAAGCTAGTTGATGTTGTGTATACCTAAAAATAAAATGTTTCTAATTGATTTTATTAAAAATTCTTTTTAGGGCAACTTTTTACTCAATGGGGTAGTGCTTTGTGTGGAATGGTTTGAGAAAGTAAAGTGCAAAAAGAAATAACTTTCAAAGCAACAAAAGACTCTTTTTCTTTTTTTTCATTTATGTTCTTTCCCAAATGAAAACTTAAGCAAACCAAAAACAAATCTCTTTTTTCTTTTCTTTTCAAATTCAAAACAAAGTAAACTACGCTACTTCGAAATGATCGTAAGCCTTACTACTTTAAACTACCAAACTCATTTTTTTCTTTTTCTGATATATGTAAAAGAAAAAGAACTCAAAAATGGAAGGAAGTAAGACCTAAAAGAGCAATGTAAGTAAGGAAAAACAACTCTAAGGCTCACAACAATCAAATCGATGATTTTACGAAGACTTGTCCTACAAAGTTTTTTAAAGGGAAAAACTTTGGGCTTGGAAAAAAAAGTGAAAAGAAAAGAAGGATAAGAGATGTTTAAAATGGAAAGGAAAATCTCAAAGGTTACTCCAAAGCATCAATAACCCTAAAAAGCACTAAGCCAAGAAAACGGTAGGAAAGTGAACCAAAGATGACCTTACAATCACAAAGACTCAAATGGAAGCAAACTGAAAGACTTCAACTTACTTGAAACTGAAACTGACAAAACAATCAGAAAGTGTCTAGACTCAAAAAGCTTTTGAAAACACCCTAAGGATTCCAACTTGGGGTCGAACCCTAAATAAAAGGCCAAGACACCGTCAAAGTATGCTTAGTGTTGCCACAAACAGCAAATGTTACAAAACAAAGGTTTGTATACCTGCAACAAGCATCTAGGGTACAGGAGTGCAACTATGTCCAACAAGGAACAAAGCATGGTCTTCAAAAAGAGCCACAAACAAACAAGTCACCTCAAAAGTACTTAAGCAAGCAAAAGATGACCTAAGGGACTTAGGAGAGGCAAACAAGACACAACAAGGGCATAAAGACCTCAAGGATCAGTTAAGAAATCAAGGAGAGAGACTGGAAATCAAACCAAACAAGTGGAAATCAAATCCCAAAAGAAAATAAAGACTTACAGGAAAAAACTCTACTGTGTAGTGTATAAACCTACGCACACTGGGAGGTGTACCCTACTGTGCAGTAGGGAAAGCAACGTTTTTCAGAAGGTGTAATCTACTGTGCAATAGGTAAAACAACATTTTTCAGCAGGTGTACACTACTGTGTGCAAAGGATACCAGCGTTCATGCCAGAGAAGGTTTGAAACAAGCTCTAAGACTTCAAACTGGGATGAGTCAAGAAATGGAAATAGGCTACAGTAACCTATAGAGCCTCTCAGAGGATCAAAAAGATCAAAAAGTACTAGAAGGAAAGCTAACTATGTCTCCTAAAGCAGAAAACAACCGGTCCCCAGTGGAGTCACCAGTCTGTAGTTAGGGAATTCTACCCTATAGAGAGGAGAGGGACACTACCAACTTCTGGGGTGATAGGTAAATACATTTATCATATCACATAGGCTTCTACAAAAGGAAATAGATCAAGGTTCTTGAAGGCATACCTTATTAACGAAGTTCAATCCTATCTTTCGCTTGCTCCTTCGATCGATCCTCCACTTGATCTTCCATTTGATGAACCTGCAATACAATAGATACCTTCCTCAGCATATCTTGACTGATATAACAATGATGAAATTGAAATAAAATTTAGACATCAAATACATACAAGCATTTAATCCAAAAAAAATGCAATCTATTAGACATTTGATTAGGACGGGAAGGGAATTTCAACCTTTATTATCAAAATCAAATAATCAGTACAAGTATACTTGATCATTCAAAGTGCTTATGCAACCGGATCCCGGGCTCCTGCTCTTCACACTAACTTTGGAATTCCTCCAATGTGACAACCCTTAATGCATAGTTTCTCCTTCTCTCTCTCATCTATCCCCCTTGTATTTATGGGACAAGGTAGGCAGTTTGGATTGAGAGGTAGTTTGATTAGGAGGTTTGGGAAGTTGCAAATCCAACTTCAACTAATCCCAATTCATAAAATTAATATATTTTTTATTACATTTTAAGATGTGCGCGAGTTTTTCACAGTATAGTAGTGCATAATATGCAACTTCAGTGCTTACAACCAGCATTTGCAAGGTTTCTGAGGGTGTACGCTAGTCTACTGAAGTAGAGCTCCATATTTTAGAAGGTGAATGCTACTCTATTGAAGAATACCTACATATTTTAGTCGAAAAATGCTGCTCTTATGCCTATGGAGTAGCGTTCATGTCGAAAATGTATGAAAAAACAGTGTTTTGTCAGCTGCAGGAGGGTAAGTCTAGTCCATACATAATCTAGGGCAATCATGCTCTTCAATTCAAGTTGTCCTTTTATGTGATTGACAACTAGATGTGATCACGGATGAAGAAGTGAAGATTTGACCAATAACACTTTGCAAAAATATTTTGAACTTATATTTCTCTTCATTGTGAGACGTATCTGATTCTCCTTGTAACTTTCCTTGAGTAGAATTGACTTCTTCTCCCTCTTCTTCCTCTATCAGAGGATCTTTACTCTTAAAATATGAATGTCTTTTGGGACTCATAGAAATATTTTAAGAGAATATTCATAGAACCTTGCTCTGATACCATTGTAATGTACCAACGAGGACTGATGATACACTAACTCACTCTCCTACAAGACTAAAGGAAAAACAATGAATTCTGGTGACTAGTTTGACTGTAGGAGGGAAAAATCAAAGGACTGTGGAAGGAATGAGGATCATGGCAGATAATAGAAAATTTTAACAATGTACTAGGACCATTAATGTTTTGAACATCGTCTAGTATTAATTCTACTCCAAGGCTCCTAGGAACCCCAACATATGCAAACTAGAACTTCAACTAAGCATTGACTGAGAACCAATCGTGAGGTATTTTGACTTAGGAAGGATAAATAAAATAAAATAAAATTCAATTAACATCCTAGGTTCAATATAGAAATTTTGTAAAGGTTATGACGAGGTCTCACAAATATACACGAAAATTTTCCTTATAGGATTGCACAACTAGGCCAAATTCAGGAATTCCTAAACAATCTGAGAGGCTCACAAATTTATGATATTAAGCTTGGAATGAGTCATTTGGAATATTAATTAACATCATAAACATAAATCACTTCATTTGGACCAATATTCATTCATTTACAAAACAAGTTCTGGAAACTAGCTCATTTTCATTGAAATCTAGACTAGGTGCAAGAAGAGGTATTGGAATCAGATTTTTATTCAATAATACTTCATAATTGACATTAGATGTCCATTATTACATTCATATCATCCATAAGTATCGTATTTACACATCATATAGTTGTAATGTCCCCAATTTTCCAGTACTAAGGGAAGCAAAGAATCCACCAAACCCCCATGGATCCTAGTGAAGACCAAGGAATTAATTAATGAAAGGGGGGATAACATTAGCCTAGGAAATTATTAACTAGGAATAAATTATCATATAGTTGTTTAAATTAATTAAATTAGAAGGATGTAATGATTATTTTATATTTAAAATATTAATTCATTTTTTTGGTGAGTTGGATGATGACAAGGATACCATGAGGGCGCATGGAGAGATAAGACTAGCCTTATGAGTTGTCACAAAAAACAAGAAAGTGGAGAAAAGTAGCACACAGATAGATTCCAAGCTAAAAAGAAAGAAACCGACAAAATCAGGTAGGTGAGGAAAATGGAAACATCCAGAAAGCAAAGGAGGGCCCGGTTTCCTAAAAGGATAAAAGCCAAGATAGTTTGAAAAGAAAGAAACCTCATGAAAAGAAGGTAGGGTGCAATTTACAAAGAGGGATGAAAAGATATTAGTGTGAAAAGCAAGAAACATTGGAAAATCTAGGAAGGCGTAGTTTCAAAAAGAGGAAAAAGCAAGCAAGTTTGGAGAAGAAGGAAATCCTATCCACTCAAGCAGGGAGAATTTGGAAGGGATATCACAGGTCACCAAGCACATAAAATTGCTTAGAAGGGCATTAGTAAGTTTAAAAAAAAATCTAAGAAACTCCTTTTCACAACTTTTGATTATTATTGAATTTGTGTGTGATCACTTTAGCTTACCAAGGCAAGGAGATGTTCCCTAGAAAACTAGTGGGAGATGTGCCCCACTATTCCAGTTCCACTCTTCTGCACATGATCTAGTGTAGCCATTGGTACAAAATTGCAGATCTGATCCAACCATTTCATGTGAATATCTATCCTTCAGAATTTGATGCAAAGATGTAGATTTTTTGAGGTGGTTCTGTAGAGTTTCACAGAGAAAGAGTAGTCAATTGGAGAGCTTGCAAGAAGACACAGAAGGCCAGTGCACATGTTAGAGCCATCTGACAAATCTGATACAGTTCCCACACCTTCTATTCTCACTCCTTTTTGTAATCTCCTTCTTCTATCATTGTAAAATTCAAGTACACAGATTATCTATGATGTCTGAGGCTATGCTATTTAATGATTAAGATTAATGAACTTAGTTATTATTTTATGCTACTATACATAACATATCATAGCTCCATTAAATATCAGAATATGAATTAGAGAGACTCCTTTGGATGTTTGAGTCCTATCTTTCAATGATTAGCTCAATGCACACTTTTATTCAATAGTTTTCTAGTTTATGCATTGTACAAAGCTCAAAGTAACCAAATCTCTTTGTGAAGGTTGTTGTTTCTTTTTAAATCCCTTTATAATCCATCGCCATCCAAAAATAAGAGTTTTGTAACCCTCTTTGTCTGTTTGATTCCTCAGTTATCAAGACTAGCTCAATGGGCACCCGAAATTGACTAGTTTTACAGTTTGATCAATTAATGAGTATCTCTATGCACAAATTCGATTATGTCAGTTGTGTTGGGACCCTGATACCTCAATTAAGATAATCCCACCATCATATTTCAAATTTGAAGGCATCTCATCCTGTTTTGAAGAGTTTGGAAAATTAATAATTGAGTAGTCCTACATAGCATTTTTCCTCTCTTTGCTCCCAAACTCAACTAGAAACTCCCAAATTATTAGAATAGATTGTCCAAAACCTAATAAGGAGTTTAATGTCTGATATATTCCATTTTTTACATTCATATGTAAACACTGAGTTTAGTTTGCATATGTTGGTGTGCCCAGAAAGCATCAAAGTAGAAATCAACCTAGCTGTTGTTGAAATAAAAATGGCCCTAGTAATTTGTGCATAGGACTCAATAGTTGGCCCTGACCCTAATACAATTTCTTCTACACATACACCCATACATTTTTCATATCCTAAACCTTACACGTTCCTAACCTTGAGGGGAAAACCAATTGTGTCCAAGACTAGTTTTTCAACCAGTTGTGGTATAAGTTAATTCTTGTGTCAATTGATGTTTTTAATTCTGAAAATGATATACTATATTTGATATAATATCAGGTATATTATAGTGGTATCGAAGCACTTTCCTTGGCTTAGCCCGTGGAAAGTAATTCGCAATGGAAGATATCTGAGAAGTGTTTTCAAGTGGCAATTGTGGAAGCAATGACATACATGGAAGATGAAAGTTTTGAGTTGTATGAGGAAGAAGAGATAATTTACATTGATGGAGGATTACCCAGAGATGAGGATGGTTACATTTATGACCATATGTACATAGATCAATGAGATTAACCACATATGGCTAATCCTAAGAAGGAGTTATCAAAGAGAATATTTGCAGGTAAAAATTTTCCCTACCACTACCAGGAATATCTATCTTTGGGAGAAGAGATTGG
This sequence comes from Larix kaempferi, assembly GCA_027924585.1. NCBI lineage: Eukaryota > Viridiplantae > Streptophyta > Pinopsida > Pinales > Pinaceae > Larix > Larix kaempferi. The sequence goes on from BSBM01000007.1 coordinate 9,136,018, forward strand.
TAAGGCCATTTATTTCAAAGATTGATCTTATTGAATATTTGGATTTGAGATCAAGGATGAATCTTTGGATTAAATAGAGAGAAGAAAACCACCCATAGAGGAAAAAAGTTGTTCCACCTTAGTGAGTAAAGAAGAAGGAAGGAAAAATCAACCAACTGCATCTTCTAGCATCAAGAGATTGTTTGGGTTTACTTCAAGCAGATATTCGAAAGGAGGTGAGCATGAAGAATCCATCACTAGTTCTACTAAGTATCGACAAAGTATGGATCAAAAAGTATCTATGAATGGGTTCCAGAAAGAGGCATCTACTAACAGTTGCTCAAATTCCGAAGAAGCATCTACTGATGGATGCTGTGAAGAGGTACCTATTGATGGGTGCCTAAGTTTTGAGGAGACACCTACTGATGGATGTCCATCTCTATATGTGGGTGACATAGCGATACCTCTTGATGAGTTTGCGCAAGTATAATTTTCCCTAATACTAAAGAAGATCAGATCCTTGTAGTCAAGGAAGAAGTCACAGGATCAATCTCAATATCACCACCTGAGCCTCAAGAGGTTGAACCATGGGTAGATGATGAGGAGGTTTATTCTCCACCTTCCCCTTTTGAAATTCCAATAAAGATGAATGAAGAAAGTATCAAGGAGGCCTTACACACTGTCCGTGACACATATGTTTCAGTGTCATAATCTTGTTGGAGATATGCTTCATTGGAAGATTGATATGTCCTTGAAGCCATGGAGAAGATTTAGAGAGCAATGTCTACAATCCAAGGTAATTTTTCAGATATGCTTTTTGACAAAAAATATTTGCATGATCTTGTGTATATGTTGCATAGAGAATCCTTGAAGGATGATGAAGAGATCATCAAGCTCAATGATGATTTGATGGCCACCCATGATTCTTTGAGAAGCACTCAAGGTGCCCTCTTAGAATCCAAGATCCAATTAGAGCAACTTCATCAAAATTTGCAAATATCACTCATACAAGTTAGCCAATCTCTTATGGTTGGTTGTATTCGGAGTTCTATGGAAGAACCTCATGAGATGGTGGTTCATGATGTGCATGATGAAATGAATGTGCGTGAGGAAATTTTAGATGTAGAGTAAAATTTCCAAGCACATACAGTTTCCCAGAGCGAAACTGAGCTTCTGCATCGAGTAAGTCATTCCTCCACTAAGGAATCATAAGAGCTCATGTGTGATGGACCAGCCTGTGATGGATTTGAGGCATCCATTATTTGGGTGGATGAAGTTTGAAGAGAAGATATTTTGGTCCATGATCGCACTCAGACCCTTCTACTTCTTCCATGACCTTTGAGGATGAATTTTGGCTCAAGAATTTATTTTTGATGGTGCCTGGAAAGGAGCAGAAGGCTCCCACATTCACTTTAGCTGATTTAATGGAATCACCATTCCCTACCCAACAGTTTTAGAGGCATCTCATGCCTATGTTTGATGCCACATCACATAAAAACAAAGATAGTTCCCATTTGAATTCATTAAGTGGGATAAAATATGGTTGTAGGTATCCTTTGACCAATGGAAGAGAGTTGAGCCATTGGAAATTCTCACATGCGGAAGAATATTGCTTTCCATCTAGACCATTAGGTTGGAATGTCTCTTCTTTTCCTATTTGGGATATAATACACATGAGTAATATTCCTACTTGTAGCAATAAAGAGTCCTTTGATACATTTTACACCTTCAGTGAGTAGAATGGGAATCCATGGAATGTTGATGATTCCTACCCTTTTGGTGATTGGACATGGGATCCTCACCCTTGTCATTGGAACAACAATGATTTGATTCTTGGTGCTTGTGTGAATTGGGAAGATGGAGCACAATATGATGTGCATGAGATTAGAGAGTTTGGAGCTAAGCAAGATGAAGGCTAAGAAACTATCCATTTCCAGAAATATTATAAGTTAAGTCATGGAGAAAGTTGCATATTTTTTGAGAAGGAACATGAATTCATCTCAGTTGAACCAACCACAATATTAAACGATAATTGCTTCCAAGAGTTGGCTCACTTTCCTTCAACCCATATATATATGGAATCCAACACACATAGGGATGAAGTTTGGATGAAAGGATTTTTCCTATGGGTTCCACATGAGGAGGAAGAGGCTCCCACATATTCCATTGATGACTTCAAGGTCAAGCCATGTGGTCTGACAAGTGCACCATTTCCTTTCCAGCATGATGAGCAGCAATAGAGACATCTATCTAATGTCTCCATCATGCATAATATTGCATTTAGTTGGAATGTTTTTTCATCCATTGATTGGGTGGATGGATACACATTGGAGATAAGCAACCCCAAGGGTGAGTTTTCTGTCTACATCAGGGGAGAGTTGAATTACACATCATAGATTTATTTTGAGATGTTGCATGGGAATCTATGGTTTCTGGATGATGCTTTGAAGACATGGGATTTCCACCTATATCAATTTTCTAATAGAGGTATGAGTCTGTTTTGGTTTGCACATGGAACATGACAAGTTCCATATTTGGTTGGAGGGACTCATTGAGGTCTAGTTTTGCATTGGAGATGATAAAATTCTAGTATGGTGGAGTGATCTAGATATCCTCCATGGTGATATATTCTTCATGTTGATATTTATGTTTGGAAGTATGCCACTGAGACAATGGGACGATGGAATTATTTGGAATGGAAGTTTTCCACAAGTAACCGTGCCACTGGGATACACGCAACACAAACAGTGGGATCCAAGCACTCTTCTCAACTATTTTTGTTGGGTTGAAAATTTTGTTGAAAAGGAATTAGTAATTGGTAGAATGATTATAATAAGAGTGGTGCAGTAGAAACATGGTGGAATTTTGGTTAGAGTTGGAGTTCTTTTCTTGCTTGAGGACAAGCAGGCTTGGGTGGGGAGGACTGTCATTTCCCCAATTTTCTAGTACCAAGGGAAGCAAAGAATCCAACAAACCCCCATGGATCCTAGTGAATACCAAGGAATTATTTAATGAAAGGGGGGATAACATTAGCCTAGGCAATAATTAACTAGGAATAAATTATCCTATAGTTGTTTAAATTAATTAAATTAGAAGAATGTAATGATTATTTTATGTTTAAAATATTAATTATTTGTTTTGGTGAGTTGGATGATGATAAGGACACCATGAGGGCGCATTGAGAGATAAGGATAGCCTTATGTGTTGTCACACCAAAGAAGAAAGTGGAGAAAAGTAACACAAAGCAAGATGCCAAGCTAAAAATAAAGAAACTGACAAAAGCAGGCAAGTGAGGAAAATGGAAACATGTAGAAAGAAAAGGAGGGCGCAGTTTCCTAATAGGATAACAAAAAAGACAGTTTGAAAAGTAGGAGACCTGATGAAAAGCAGGGAGGGTTCACTTTCCAAAGAGGGATGAAAATCAATCACTATGAAAAGTAGAAAACATTGGAAAATCCAGGAAGGTGCAATTTCCAAAAGAGGAGAAAGCAAGGAAGTTTGGAAAAGAAGGAAAGCATATCCGCTCAAGGAGGGAGAATTTGGAAGGGCTCTCGTAGGTCACCAAGCACATCAACTTTCTTAGCAGGTCATCGAGAATTTTATAAAAGAATCCAAGCAACTCCTTTTCACAACTTTTGATCATTATTTAATTTGTGTGTGAGCACTTTCGCTTACCAAGGCAAGGAGATGTGCCCTATCCAACCAGTAGGAGACGTGCCCCATTTTTCAGTTCCACTCTTATGCACATGATCCAGTGCATCCATTGGTACCAAATTACAGATATGATCCAGCCATTTTATGTGAAGATCCATCATTCAGAAGTCGATGCAAAGATCCATATTTCTTGAGGTGGTTCTGTAGAGTTTCATAGAGAAAGAGTAGTCATCTAGAGATCTTGCAAGAAGACACAGAAGGACAATGTGCACCTCATTATCATCCATAAGATCATATCCATCCTACATATATGATACAGTGACCACACCTTCTCTTCTCGCTCCTTTATGTAATCTTTTTATTTTATCATTGTAAAATTCAAGTACAAAGATTATCTATAATGTCTAAGGCTATGCCATTTAATGTTTAAGATTAATTAACTTTGTTATTATTTTATGATTCTATACATAACATATCATATCTCCATTAAATACCAGAATATGAATTAGAGATCCTCCTTTGGTAGTTTGAGTCCTATCTTTCAAAGACTAGCTCAATGTACATGTTTATTGACTAGTTTTCCAGTTTATGCATTATACAGAGATGAGAGTAACCAATTCTATTTATGAAGGTTGTTTTTTATTTTTAAATCCCTATATAATCCATCGCCATCCAAAAATCAGAGTTTCATAAACCTCTCTAGTTGTTTGAGTCCTCAATTATCAAGACTAGCTCAACAGGAACCCGAAATTGATTAGTTTTACGGTTTGATGAATTAATGAGTATTTATATGCCCAAATTAGATTCTATAAGTTTTTTTTGGGTCCCTGAGACATAAATTAATATCATCCCAACATCATATTTCAAATTTGAATGCATCTCATCTTCTTTGGAAGAGTTTGGAAAATTACTAGTTGAGCAGTCCTACATAGCATTTTCCCTCTCTTTGCTCCCAAAATAAACCAGAACCTCCCAAATTATCAGAATAAATTGTCCAACACATGAAAATGAGTTTAATGTATTATATATTCCATTTTGTTACATTTAGGTGTAAGAACCGAGTTTAGTTTGCATATGCTGGTGTGCCTAGGAAGCATCAAAGTAGACATCAACCTAGTTGTTGTTGAAATGTAAATGGCCCCAGTACTTTGTGCAAAGGAATCAATATTTATCCCTGAAAATGATACCCTTTCTTTTCACATACACCCATACATTTGGAATATTCTAAACCTTACACAATCCTAACCCTAGGGGGAAAGCCAATTGTGTTCAAGACTAGTTTTTCTACAACTAGGTTTTCAACCAGTTGTGGTATAAGATAAATCTTGTGTCGATTAATGTCTTTAATTCTGAAAATAAGATAATATATTTGATATAATATCAGGTATATCACAGTGGTATCAGATCAATTTCCTTGGCTCATCTTATGGAAACTAATTCTAAGTGGAATATATCTGAGAAGTGTTTTCAAGTGGCAATTGTGGAAGTAGTGACAAACATGGAAGATGAAATTTTTGAGTTGTATGAGGAAGAAGAGATAATTTACATTGGTGGAGAATTACCAAGATATGACAATGGTTACATTTATGACCAGATGTACATAGATCAATCATATGAACCACCGATGTCTAATCCTAAGAAGGAGTTAGCGAAGAGAATAACTGCAGGTAAAAATTTTCCCTACCACTACCAGTAGTATATAGCTATGGGAGAAGAGATTGGTAAGGCCATTTATTTCAATTATTACTTTTATTGTGGATTTGGATTTGAGATCAAGGATGAATATTTGGATTCAATAGATAGAAACAAAACACCCATAGAGGAAACACGTTGTTCCACCTCTGTGAGTAAAGAAGAAGGAAGGAAAAATCAACCAACTGCATCTTCTAGCATCAGGAGATTATTTGGGTTTACTTCAAACAGATCTTCCAAATTAGGTAAGAATGAAGAATCCATCACCAGTTTTGCTAAGGATCAACAAAGTATGGATCATAGAGTAGCTATGAATGGGTTCCAATAAGAGGAAACTAATAATAGTTTCTCAAATTCTGAAGAAGCATCTACTGATGGATGCTGTGAAGAGGTACCTACTGATGGGTGCCCAAGTTTTGAGGAGACATCTACTAATGGATGTCCATATCGCGATGTGGGTTACATAGACATACATAGTGATGAGGTTTATGCAAGTACAAGTTTCCCTAATACTAAATAAGATGATATCCTTGCAGTCATGGAAGAAGTCACAGGATCAATCTCAATATCACCACCTAAGCCTCAAGTGGTTGATCAATGGGTATATGATGAGGAGGTTTATTCTCCACCTTCCCCTTTTGAAAGGCTACTCAAGATGAATGAAAAAGGTATCAAGGAGGCCTTACACACTCTCCATGACACATATGTTTCAGTGTCACAATATTGTTGGAGAGATGCTTCATTGGAAGATTCATCTTTCCTTGAAGCCATGGAGAAGATTCAGAGAGCAATGTCTACAATCCAAGGTAATTTTTCAGATATGCTTTCTGATAAGAATTATTTTCATGAGCTTGTGTATATGTTGCAGGGAGCATCGCTGAAGGATGATGAAGAGATCAAAAATCTCAATGATGAGTTGATGGCCACCCAATATTATTTGAGAAGCACTCAAGGATCCCTCTTAGAATCCAAGATCCAAATAGAGCAACTTCATCAAAAGTTGAAAACATCACTCATACTAGTCAAACGAATATCTTATGGTTGGTTGTATTCAAAGCTATATGTAAGAACCTCATGAGATGGTGGTTCATGAGGTGCATAATGAAACGAATGTGTTGAGGAAATTTTTGATGCAGAGGAAAAGTTCTAAACACATACATTTTCCTAGAGCGAAACTGAGCTTATGCATGGAGTAAGTCATTCCTCCACTAGGGAATCAGAAGAGCTCATGTGTGATGGACCATCCTGTGATGGCGTTGATGCATCCATTAGTTGGGTGGATGAAGTTTTCAGAGAATAGATTTTGGTCCATGATCCCACATCAGACCCTTCTACTTCTTCCATGACATTTGAGGATGAATTTTGGGTCAAGAATTTCTTTTTGATGGTGCCTGAAAAGGAGCAGAAGGCTCCCACATTCACTTTAGTTGATTTAAGGGCAGCACCATTCTCTACCCAGCGGTCGCAAAGGCATCTCATGCCTATGTTTGATACCACATCACATAGAGATGTAGATGGTTCCCATTTGAATTCATTAAGTGGGACAGAAGATGGTTGCAAGAATCCTTTGACTAGTGGAAGAGAGTTGAGCCATTGGAAATTCTCACATGGGGAAGCATCTTGCTTTCCATCTGGACCATTGGGTTGGAGTGTCTCTTTTTTTTCTATTTGGGAGAGAAGAAACATGAGTAATATTCCTGCTTGCAGCAATGGAGAGTCCTTTGATACATTTTAAACCTTCATTTAGTAGCATGGGCATCCATGGAATGTTGATGATGCCTACCCTTTTGGTGATTGGACATGGGACCCTCACCCTTGTCATTGGAACAAAAGTGATTTGATTCTTGGTACTTGTGTTCATTGAGAATATGGAGTAAAATATGATGTGCATGATCTTACAGATTTTGGAGCTGAAAAAGATGAAGGCCAAGAACCTATCCATTGCTAGAAATATTATAAATTTCCTCATGGAGAAAGTTGCAGATTTTTGGAGAAGGCACACGAATTCATCTTAGTTGAACCAACCAGAATATTAATGGATAATTGCTTCTAAGAGTTGGCTCACTTTCCTTCACCACACATACATATGGAATCCAACACACATAGGGATGAAGTTTGGATACAATTATTTTTCCTATGGGTGCCACAACCCACATGAGGAGCATAAGTCTCCCACATATTTCATTGATGACTTCAAGGTCAAGCCACGTGGCCTAAAAAGTGCACCATTTCCTTTCCAGCTTGATGAGAAATAACATAGACATTTATCTAATGTCTCCATCATGCATAATATTGCATTCAGTTGCAATGTTTTTTCATCCATTGATTGGGTGGATGGATACATATTAGAGCTAAGCACCCCCAAGGGTGAGTTTTCTGTCTGCATCAGGGGATATTTGAATGACACATCATACATTTATTTTGAGATGTTGCATGGGAATTTATGGTTCCTAGATGATGCTTTGAAGACATGGGATTTACACCTATGTCAATTTTCTAATAGAGGTATGAGTCTGTGTGCTCGTTTGTACATGGAAAATGAGGAGTTCCATAGTTGGTTGGAGGGACTCATTGAGGTCCAGTTTTGCATTTAAGATGATAAAATTCCAGTATGGCGGAGTGATCTAGACATACTCCATGATGATATATTATTCAAGTTGATCTTGATGTCTGGAAGGATGCAGCTGAGACAATGGGACCCTGGAATTATTTGAAATGACAGTTTTCCACAAGTAACTGTGCAACTGGGATACATGCAGCACAAACAATGGGATCTAGGAATTCTTCTCAGTTGTTTTAGTTGGGTTGAAACTTTTTTTGAAAAGGAATTAGTCATTGGTAGAATGATTATAATCAGAGTGGTGCAGCAAAAACATGGTGGAATTTTCGTTAGAGTTGGAGTTGGTTTCTTGCTTGAGTAAAAGCAAGATTGGGAGGGGAGGACTGTCATGTCCCCAATTTTCCAGTACCAAGGGCAACAAAGAATCCACAAAACCTCCATGGATCCTAGTGAATACCAAGGAATTGATTAATGAAAGGGGGGATAACATTAGCCTATGAAATTATTAACTATGAATAAATTATCCTATAGTTGTTTAAATTAATTAAATTAGAAGGATGTAATGATTATTTTATATTTAAAATATTAATTATTTCTTTTGGTTAGTTGGATGATGATAACGACACCATGTGGGTTCATGGAGAGATAAGTATAGCCTTATGAGTTGTCACACCAAATACAAAAGTGGAGAAAAGTAGGACAAAGCAAGATTCCAAGCTATAAAGAAAGAAACTAACAAAAGTAGGTAGGTGAGGAAAATGGAAACATCCAGAAAGAAAAGGAGGGTGCATTTTCCTAAAAGGATAAAATCCAAGACAGTTTGAAAAGCAAGAAACCTCATGAAAAGTAGGGAGGGAACACTTTCCAAAGAGGGATGAAAATCAATCAGTACGAAAAGTAGGAAACGTTGGAAAAGCTAGGAAGGCACAGTTTCCAAAAGAGGAGAAAGAAAGAAAGTTTGAAAAATAAGGAAAGTCTATCCACTCAAGGAGGGCGAATTTGGAAGGGCTCTCACAGATTACCAAGCACATAAACTTGTTTAGAAGGTCATTAGGAAGTTTATAAAATAATCCAAGCAACTCCTTTTCACAACTTTTGATCATTATTGAATTGGTGTGTGAGCACTTTAGCTTACCAAGGCAAGGAGATGTGCCCTATCCAACCAGTGGGAGATGTGCCCCATTCTTCTAGTTACACTCTTCTTCACATGATCCAGTGTAGCCATTGGTACTAAATTTCATATCTTATCCAACCATTTCATGTGAAGATCCATCCTTCAGAAGTCAATGCAAAGATCCATATTTCTTGAGGTGGTTCTGTATAATTTCACAGAGAAAGAGTAGTCACTTGGAGAGATTGCAAGAGGAAACAAAAGGCTAGTGCGCACCTCGTGATAAAACAGTCTCTCAGAGCCATCCTACAGATATAATATAGTGACCATACCTTATCTGCTCAGTCCTTTCTATAATCTCCTTCTTCTATCATTGTAAAATTCAAGTACAGATATTATCTATGGTGTCTGAGGCTATGACATTTAATGTTTAATATTAATGAACTCCGTTATTTTTTTCTACTTCTTTCCATAACATATTAGAGCTCCATTAAATATCAGAAGATGAATTAGAGAGCCTCCTTTGGTAGTTTGATTCCTATCTTTTGAAGACTAGCTCAATGTACACTTTTATTGCCTAGTTTTCCAGTTTATGCATTATACAGAGCTCAGAGTAACCAGTTCTCTTTTTTAAGGTTTATTTCGATTTATAAATACATTTATAATCCATACCCATCCAAAAATAATATTTTTGTAACCCTCTCTCGCTGTTTGAGTCCCCACTTATCAAGACTGGCTCAATAGGCACCTGAAATTGAATATGTTTACAATTTGATCAATTAATGAGTATATGTATGCCCAAACCAGATTATGTCACTTGTGTTGGGTCCTTCATACCTCACTTAAGATCATACCAGCATCATGTTTCAAATTTGATGGCATCTCATCCTATTTGGAAGAGTTTGGAAAATTACTAGTTGAGCAGTCCTACATAGTATTTTTCCTCTCTTTGCTCCCAAACTCAACCCAAACCTCCCAAATTATTAGAATAAATTTTAAAAAAACCTAATAAGGAGTTTACTGTATTATATATTCCATTTTTTTACATTCACGTGTAAGCACTAAGTTTAGTTTTCATATGCTGGTGTGCCCAAGAAGCATCAAAGTAGACATCAACCTAGTTGTTTTTGAAATGTAAATGGCCCCAATACTTTGTGCATAGGACTCAATAGTTCTCCCTGAACCTGATACCCTTTATTATGCACATCCACCCATACATTTGGAATATCCTAAACCGTACACAGCCCTAACCCTGGAGGGAAAGCCAATTGTGTCCAAGACTAGTTTTTCTGCAACTAGTTGTGGTATAAGTTAATTCTTGTGTCAATTGATGTTTTTAATTCTGAAAATGAGATAATATGTTTGATATTAAAATAGTTCTTAGGAAGGAGATACATCAAGAACAAGTTCTTTCATCAATAAAGACTAGGAAAATACTCATAGATCTGCATGGAGAGGTATCAGATATATGTCATAGTATCCTACTCCACTGGTGTAGACTTCAGGACCTGTAATAATCTCATTGAAAATGGCTGTATACCATCATCCTCTCATAGGAAGAAGTGGCACATCTCCTAGCTTGGACTAGGGGCACATCTCCCAAGTCATTGAGGCACAATTTCACTCACTCCAATTCTCCAACTATCAAAAGATGTGATAGTGGTGCGCTCTCCTTCATTGATAGATGAAATATGACTTGAGGAGCAAGTATCCTAGGGTAATGTGCCCTCATGGATGGATAAGGAGAGCTTGATTTCATCATTTTCTCCTTTTCTGCTTTGCTTTCCACTTTTACCTTTTATGCTTTAGCTTTTCTATCTTGCTTTGATTTTTACTATTTTTTCTTTCTTTTTTTCCTTATCCAACTTTTCTTCCTTGTCCTGCATTTCTATCTTTATCCTGCTTTCTGCTTTTCTGCTTCTTTTTTCTTTATGTTTCTTTTCCTGAGTGTTTCTCCCTTTCTGCTTTGTACCATCTTTTCTTTCTTTTTCCCGATTTTCTAGATTTCGATACTTTCACCTATCTTTTCTTACAAGTCACCTATTTGGTCAACCTTATCTTCTAAGGTGCACCTGTGGAGAATTATCCACTTTATTTCAAAATAAAAATAACTTATTTGATGAAAAATTCTTATTCTTAAGTGCATATCAAACTTTAGGAAAAATTAAACACACTCCCTAACTGATTAAATGCCCGAACTTTCAAAATTAACCCCAAGCAAATGAATTTTGTCTCAGCAACCCAAGGGATTGATTGGGTTATGAACTTAATCTAGCAATCAAAATCGAGGGGACATGAAACGTTAGTACAAGATTGATTAGTGTATTTAATGTGTAATTTATTTTTTTGGCATCTGGAATTGTTTCGAGGTGAAACAACTGAATCAATGTGGGAGGATAGTACTACTCCCAACCTTGATTCCACCATGGAAACATCAAAAAATATTATAGCACCTCACATACATGTATCTAAAAGAGTGCATGGTTGTAGGATTTAAAATTTGAGTTAGTTTCAATTGTCAGATTTTATATGAGAAATCAATATTAATGTTGTTGTGTTTCCATAGGTGCATGCAGAAGAGATTGAGCACGTCTCCACCTATGCTAAGTAAATCACTTGTCATGTAGGTAACTTGTGTGAAATTAATTATATATTTGCAATGAAATTAATTGTGTTTGTATGGTTAACTTACATGGTTTTTGTTCTAATGAAATTTGATTCATATGTTTATGTAGGTTCCATCTCCTACCATATGATCACCATATGCACACATGCCTACATATATTCCACACAATTCAGTTTTTCCACATTTCATGTTGATTCATGTGACTGGGAACTCTTCCCCTATGATTAAAATTTCCATTCCCCCCCATAGTCCACTCCCACCCATTGTACATCCACCGAGGATATATCACATCCCACACCCATCCCCTAATGTGATTCCCCCACCTATCCAACATTTGGTTCCATTTGATCCATCCACATTGGCTCCATTCGCATAAGCTCCATCCACTTCCCATACATATACTCCCACCTATTTACTACATCATCCCTTGCCCCCCTACCTACATCATCCACCTCCACCACCATTTCCTTGGAGCAAGTTGTCTAGCCTAGTGCTCCACTTCCTAGCCAGGAAGGACAATCTCTCGTATCACCTCCGATATTCACAATGATATTTATAAGTTCTCTCAAATATTATAAGGCATGAATGGATTTCATATAATAATGTGTTTTGGTATTATGTATTAATGATTTTTGTACTTGTTACAAGGAGGCATTGCTGAGATACTTGGATCAAGGAGACAAACACCCCATCAAGATATGTTGTCTTGTCTCAAGTGAGTACTCAAGATTTGAATTCTAATTGTATTTTTTAAAGTGTGCTAATTGATATAATTGTGGGAAAACTGACACGTTGTTGTTTCCATTTCAGATCCAAGAGAGACACTCCACACCAAGATGTAGAGAAGATCAATCTTCCTCTAGCTCAAAGAGGAGGAATATTGATTTTAGATATGATCGTTTGTTTTACAAAATTCATCCCATGGATAGTTAAACCCTCCTAGAGATTGAACTAAGTTTTCAAATGTCCAATCTATGGCCAAAAAAAAACAAATGGTAGTTTATTGTCCTATATATAACACAATACATTAATCGTAAGAAGAAAAGGAAGCATTGGGACTTACCTCTAGTTTGTTGGTTGTCTTAGCTCCAACTCCAAGTTTGATTTCCAAAGGTTGTTTGATCAAAACAAAAGGCCAAAACATCCAAGCAATAGATGTATTTATCTAGATCTAATCTATAACATATCATGCATCAAAATGATAAGAGACAAGATGTGGGAGAATAAGCCAAGTTATCATTAAGAAAGCTAGAGAAGATAATTACAATGTTATACCTTGATGTGGAATTTTTTGCAAGAGATGTTTATTTGTGTATTTTCCATGAGTTCCCCTTATTCCATTTTTGGGCATGAGTATCCATTATTTGGAACGATATTCCATTTTCTATAAAAATATAATTTTGGACATCCTTCCAATGTAAATTTATGACTTTCATCTGGTGTATATGACAAAGTGTTTATGGATTCTTACATTATTTATGTGAATTTGGTGTTATATATTATGATTGTTACATGGTTCATGGTGAATGTGATGTTATCTATATTATTACTATTACATGCAATATACTTTTGATCACATACATATTTCATTCAAAATGGGAGTGAGTTAAGATGAATACAGTCTTATCCAAAAAAAAAATCAAATAACTTGATCACCATATAATATGACATGCATGAATTTATTATTCCTCTTCCAATCCAAATCATAACATCTTATTAAAAAGGGTTAGGATTGAAAATTATGATATCTTAGGGCCTAAGACATTTTTTTTCTTTGTTGGACGATATCATGACCTTGAAATTCTTTCCCTGTGTGCACAACCCCAAAGTATCCCTCTTGTACGCTAAAAATTCACTTTATAGGATTTTGTTGATGGTTCAGGGCCTACTCTTACCTAAACCATTGGCCCATCCTTACCTTTCCCAAGCCCATGAACTTACTTAAATAAAACTTAACCTCTAGCCCAAACCACTATACTATCTAACTTACCCTACCAAAACTACAAAAACCTAGATCATATTTAGCTTATCCATCCATAGCTTAGCCTACCATAACCGAACCTACACTACCCTCCACCATCCACTATCTAATGTACCCTACCATGCCTACTCAAACCATATAACCTACTGTAACCAACCATACCTTCGCCTAAACCACTCTAATCTAATACTTTCTTACACTAAACTTAAACTACCATAACCTAGCCTATTTTTACCTTAACCTTAATTTATCCTATACAATACCATATACTACCTTAAAAACCTCCATAATCCCTAGAGTCACCTTAAATACTTCAAATGCAATGGCACCATTGAACAAAATCTAGTAGAAAACATTCATAGCTTTATAACTTAATCTATCCCTAGAAATATAATACAGAAACCTAACCTATCCCTAGACACCTAATTTAGAAACCTAACGTGACCTTGGACACCTAATTTAGAAACCTAATCTAGGCCTACAACCCTAATATAGAAACCTTGAAACCAAATTTACAAATATAGAAACCTAATCTAGCCCTAGAAACCTTAAAAACCTAATATAGCCCTAGAAACACTAATCCAACCCTAGAACTTTGTTGGTAATAAGCCCTTGGGAGATTTAAATTCCACCATAGTTCCATTAGATGGTGGAATTTCTAACCATGTACTTTGTTCTTGGGATTTTCTACAATATTCCCTAGATTTGTCAAAACTTCATTATGGGGTAAGTAAAACCAGTTTTCCCTTGACATTGTTGTAAACAAAATATCAAGGACCTTCAATGTGTAATAAATCCAAGGAATGTTAATTATTATTTTGAAGGTGCACAAGATTCACTAATTTTGGTAATTCTCACTCGTATATTTCAGTCTTCACATGGATGATTTTAGTAGACCCTAACACAAGCAATTTAGACATTTAAATTGATGCTCACTTCAACAATTATGAAAGCACATGGTGATGCTCAACCTTCCTCTCATTCCTTGTTAACATGGTGTTTATCCAAAGGCTATTCTCAGAAAGCACCATTGGGATATTTTGCAAAGGTGCCTATTTCTATGCAACACCACTTTTACAGCATGTGCATGGTGATTTATGTGGTCATCAACCCAATAATTCCTTTATGGTGACGAGTGTTTCCTAATTGTTATTGAAAAAAGGTTTTTGTTGGACCTTAATGGGAGAGAAGGAGACATTGATCGACATATAATTTGTGCAAATTGGTTGTACATGGTGTGCATCAATTTATTTTATGCTTCATCAATAAAAAAACCCAAGAGAGGTATTATTAAGGTTTGTGTTAGTAGCTACCACAATAGGAAACTAAAATGAACCAAATAATAGATTTGAAAGGGGAGATTTGTCATCCTTGTATCTTAACCTTGTCTAAAAGATAGTTAAACCATGGTTTCCATTTTTACCATAATTTGGTCCATCATAAAGAACACTAAGGTTCTTTGGTGGAATATAAGGTCATATACCAAGTTACAATTGAGGTGTTAATATTAGTTGTACTAATGCAAACATTTGCTACAAAACTGTTAATATAGATTCAATGCCTAAATTTGATGGAAAACCGAGGACTAGGGATAATCGAGGGTTACACATAGAAGATAAAGGCACTATCTACAATATCTAAACAAACATGAATAGAGATCACATAGTTACTTCAGAGAGTTTGAAGAGGACAAGATCACATGAAATAACAAATTTCATCACTAAAATGAGAGTATGCATAAGACCTTTTGAAGTTTGTAGGATATAATTTAAATGTTACAGCTATACATTCTCTAAGTTAAAATAATCTAAGAGTGGAATCAATGAACATGAAACAACTTGAACAACATTTTATCTAAAAATATGCAGATGTGACAAATCTCATAGAAATATACTAGATCATTTCTTGCCATGATAATGTTGATTATGGAAATGTTGTGGCTAAAACCTGATCCCCAATTTTTTGAAAAATAATGGGGCCCCTCCTTTTCTCTTAAGAGAGTTTTAGAAGTTAATTCTTTCTAGAAATCCTTTTTCACACTTAGTTCTTTTTTCTAAAAGGTCGAGCAAAATAATTTTGTTTTTCACTATGTAAAACTTGATTTTTTTTCAGCCGAAACGATCGGCGTGACTCGTCGAGTCTAGCCAAAACAATCGGTTTTGTTTTTTTAATTTCGAAGTTTTTTTTGTTTTGTTTTGGCGTGACGTAATGAGTCGAGCTGAAATAGTCGGTGTAACTCAGTCACATCTACCGGAATGCCGCACCCTTTGACTTTGTTAGAGCAATATTGTACCTTAGTACCTTAATCATTAATTAAATTATGATTATTTGGTGCTAAACTGGTTAATAATTCCTACTGTTATGATATTCCTATACTCCATCCTAGTCCTTCTAACATTTCTGACATTTTCAGTCTTGCATGCAAAATTAGGGTTTTGCATGCAATTAGGGTTTTGCATGCAATTAGGGTTTGCATGCAATTAGGGTTTGCAGCACCAGCACCTAGCCCTTGCCAAACTAGCCCCAGGAGCTTCTCTCGGATCAGTCTTAGCTCTCCTAGAGCTTAGTGTGCCCTCTTTTCAGTTATTGCATGATAAGGGTGCCCTTCTTCACCTACCAGTCCAGTTTAGTTCAGTTATCTTCAGTTCTTCCTTGATTTAAGGATTAACTGACTCCTAATTGACCTTATCACTCTTTTGGACCTCCAGTGTGACTAGATAGACTGTTTTGACTCCAGTTAGCTCCATGAGCGCCCCCCATTGAGTCTCCTTCACTATATCAGTGCTTCCATGTGCCAGTTACACCAACCACACTCAGTTAGACTCAGTTTGACTCCCGGTTGATCACTACTTGTGCATTGATGACTTCACCGATGATGAGATAGACTCCTAGTTTGGCAATGATGACTCTCCACTGATTATGGATCTGTGCATGAAGGATAATTCAAATTACACCTAGTGAATTCGAATCCTCATACTCAGCATTGTATATTTACCCGGTCACTATTCTGATTAATGTAATGTGTGTAATTATTCTGCCTCTATTGGATCTATGTTCTATTGCTTCTCTCTTCTTCCTAAATTCTTTCATAGTGAGGTTTACATCATCTCTTTGGATCTTATGTGGGAAATTTCACATGGTATCACAGCCTTGAGAGTATATTCTACCTCCATTCTTGAGAGTTTTTTGCAGGTATTTTGAAGTTCCAGCAGTTGCAGCAGCAGATTCAGTAGCTTCTATTTTTGCACTTGTTCAAGCAATCAAGATGAGCAATTCGAATGATCCTTCTTCTATACTTCTCACTCCTTTCAGTTATTTCGAATGGAAGAGGAAGATGATAATACTCTTGCAATCAAGAGGGTTTACTAGAATAGTTGAAGAAAAAGATGCCATACCACATCAAGCTGAAAAGAGAGTCAAGCACCTAAACAAAATGGATGAAGCCTTTGGATTCATATGCCTTCATATTTCTGATGATCTATTGTTTCATGCTGATGGATTGAAGTCTCCATATGATTTATGGATAAAATTGAGGAGTCTTTTTGGCAAACAAGACGAACTGAGAGGCTACATTCTTGAGAATGAATTGGTTTCCCTTCAACCTAGCAATTTCGAGAGCATTCAAGATTTCTTCTCCAAATTTCAGAATTTGGTTTTGCATTGCAAGCAATGTGGCATCACTAAAAGTGATGAGCAATTGATACTCTCTATATTGAGCAAACTTGGATCTCAATTTTCTGTCTTTGTATCTACCTTTCATTCTGTTCGAATGTCCATCCCTGGATGGAAGTTTCCCACCTTAAGTGACTTCATTGAGGCTCTCGCTCAAGAAGAGAACAAACTGTTTCAAATGGGTGCCATCAAAACCTCCAGAGATCTAGCTCTGTTGGTTGGTGAATCAAGTGGAGCGAATGATAAAGGGGGACAAAAAGGCAAAGGAAAGAAACCTTCAAGATCCAAGAACGACAAACAAAAGAGACCAAATTGTACCTACTGCAAGAGAGGAAACCATCTTGAGCATGCCTGCATGCATAAGAAGATTGATCTTCTAACCAAGCTTCTTGAACAAAACCAAATTGTTGTTCCAAAAGAAGCAAAGATGTCTGATTATGGAAGTGGATCTGATGATTGTCATGCATTGATGGCTGGTTTTTCAAAGACAAAAGCTCTCCTCATAGATTCTGGAGCTTCCAACCACATGATGGCACAAGAAGAATCCTTCTCCTCTTTGGATCTCTAAGATGGGCCTACCATTCACATGGGAGACAACTCTCAGATTTCTGCCAAAGGTTTGGGTACAGTTCATATGGAGCATGGTAAGTTCAAAAATGTCTTATTTGTTCCTTCTCTTACAGCTAATTTATTATCAGTATATCAAATGACTCATACAGGATCTCCAAAACAAGTGATTTTTGGTCCAGACACAGTAGAGATTACAGAAATCTCCACTGGAAAGGTTATAGCGAATGGGATTGCTAATCATGCCTCGAAGGCATATGAGTTCTCCCACTTCATGCCCTTCTCTCCAACTATCCCTTCAGATTCTGATGAGGATCACAGTGACTTCTCTTCCAGTGACTTTGTTGGCTGCTTTCTTGGGAAGACCCGGGTTTTAATGAAGCGCAGCAACAAACCCCTAGGCGCACTGGCCCTCTCGGCAACGAGCTGCGCAGCAGCTCGAGGTCTCACCCGAAGTGGCTATGGGGGGGTTAAGGAATCAGATTTCCTTAACCTTGGTGACGCGGAGATTGTTCTTCCTTTTCCGGTTCCTCAGATGTCGGGGGTCTGACTTTCCCGCAGGCCCCTCGGCTCAACTGCACGGCTTCCTCCCTCAGCAGGCCCGCTGCGCAGTTTCTCCGCTCTGGCGCAGAAGGCAACTATTCCTTGCGTCAACGCGTTAAGTATCTCCTCGCCCTACGCGCCCAGCGCAGTAACGCCTTCCTCGATCGCTGCCGCGACAGCGCTCCACCACTTCTTCAATACTTGACACTTATAGCTATCAAGGGACCTTCCCAAACTCACTTAAACGGTCGCAAAGATAATGCAAGAGTCTTGTATACACAGGTAATGAACTTAAACAGTTAATCATTAACGCAAACATTATAACAAGAAGAAATATGTGAAGTTCACCTCCTCGAGGGAAACCACGTCCACGGGAGTGTTATATTAACCAGAAAATGATAGAGTTATACAATATGCTGCGCACATAGCTGCAGCCTTAGATCTTTCTAGGAAACTCCACGCACACAGCTGGGAGCCCTTCTCTCAATCTAGTCTCTTCTCTACAGAGATTACAAAGGCACAGACGTATACTCAGACTGTCTGGCAACTCAGGGATTAGCTCCTCGGCTATCCGATTTCCACCCTAGTTCTACACACTCGGTAGAAAACATAACAAAGGATAATCAACGCATGATCTATCCTCGAGACTGACTATCTAACAGTCTAACCATCTAACTATCCCAAAAATATCTAACTCTTCTTCTTATCATGTATACATATATATAGGTGGCCATGACGGTCACACCTTTACAAAACTGTGGGCCTTTCCCAACAGTGATTCCCAAAAACCCTAACCACGCACATGGCTAGGTGTACTGTAGGCACCGCTTGTAGTCATGTCGCCGCTTCCTACAGGCTCCTTGACTTCCGCCGCAGATTGTGGGTATGGGCGCTTGTCCTTCGCCTTCAATGCTCTGGTCCGTTTCTCCTCCTTGATCCGAGCAACCATAACTTCTGTACTTAGCCTTTAAATGAGGGTAGCTGAGCCCTCTACTCCATTGCCTTATTTATTATGGTAGCTGAGCCACCTTCATTCTTATATGACGTGCGCGCAAGCTCCGCGATTTCTGGTCCGTAATCCTCACTGAGCTTGTCCATCTGGCACCGTACTGCGCACCGTCTCCTTCTTTCCCAAAACTTAGTGCTTGTCCCAAAATTAGCACTTTCCTTTCATACTTGTGCTTTTTCCCTAAAATTCGCAGCTTTACCGCAGCTACGGCCTAGGCTCCAACAGACTTCTATTCTAGTGAGGAAGAAGATCAAGATTTTGATGTTGAGATCATAGTTCAAGAAGATTCAGAACCAACACCTATTCTTAGTCCAGATTCAAGAGAAATATGTTCTCACACAGTCCTTGCTACTACTAAGAACACAGTTGATGATGTATTTGCTTACAGAACTACTAGACTTCAGCAGCATGCTAACCTTGCATTATGCCATCCACCTCTCCATGAGAGATTCAGCATGATGATGGGGTTTACTCTTCCATTCCTTGGGAAAACTCATCATGATACATTCGCTCCAGTGACAGAAAAGGTTCCTGAAAGACTTGCTACATTCAACACATTCTCTAGCACTTGCATTCACACTTTACAGAGGATTAGCTTACCAAGTCTCTTTGCAAAGTTTTCACTGATGAAAGCTTGCTTCTTTTCTGCTTAGAGTAATGGCTCCTTGAGTTATTCAAAAATATAAAAACAAAAAAAAACAAAAAAAGAAAAAGAAAAATTGAGGCAGTATTCTTTTTATCATTTCATTGATTGTATGGGTGACCTTTGGTCCTAGTTACCAGGGCCCAGGATGGATTAAGGGGGGGTGTTAGGATATTCCTATACTCCATCCTAGTCCTTCTAACATTTCTGACATTTTCAGTCCTGCATGCAAAATTAGGGTTTTGCATGCAATTAGGGTTTTGCATGCAATTAGGGTTTGCATGCAATTAGGGTTTGCAGCACCAGCACCTAGCCCTTTCCAAACTAGCCCCAGGAGCTTCTCTCAGATTAGTCTTAGCTCTCCTAGAGCTTAGTGCACCCTCTTTTCAGTTATTGCATGATAAGGGCGCCCTTCTTCACCTACCAGTCCAGTTTAGTTCAGTTATCTTCAGTTCTTCCTTGATTTAAGGATTAACTGACTCCTAACTGACCTTATCACTCTTTTGGACCTCCAGTGTGACTAGATAGACTGTTTTGACTCCAGTTAGCTCCATGAGCGCCCCCCACTGAGTCTCCTTCACTATATCAGTGCTTCCATGTGCCAGTTACACCAACCACACTCAGTTAGACTCAGTTTGACTCCCGGTTGATCACTACTTGTGCATTGATGACTTCACCGATGATGAGATAGACTCCTAGTTTGGCACTGATGACTCTCCACTGATTATGGATCTGTGCATGAAGGATAATTCAAATTACACCTAGTGAATTCGAATCCTCATACTCAGCATTGTATATTTACCCGGTCACTATTCTGATTAATGTAATGTGTGTAATTATTCTGCCTCTATTGGATCTATGTTCTATTGCTTCTCTCTTCTTCCTAAATTCTTTCATAGTGAGGTTTACATCATCTCTTTGGATCTTATGTGGGCAATTTCACACCTACTAGGTGTGAAACTGTTTATTATAAAGTGGTTAGAACTTGTATAGGCTAGTGTGAACAAGATTACTCTGTTTGGGCCAAAGAGGTGGTCAAACTAGCTGTTAGGCATGCTTATCCAAGCATTGATTGCCACAGCATGCCTAAGGTGCCCTTATCCCATGTTTTAAGGAAGATGTTTTGACCAAGGGCGCCCATACACTGAACCTAGTCATTTATCCCATTTTTGGTTGTTTTTGGCCTATCCTAGCCCACCTAACTTCCACCCAACCATATCCTTCACATGTGTGAGCTCCATCTTGGTTCCCCATGCTTACCTAGTGTGCAAATGCACAATTTGAACTTGTTTGGGTTTTTTTGGAAACCATTTGGTCAACCTAGGGGGGATTGGGGTAAATCTAAGCTAGCTAATTGTGGATACTCCAAGTGGATATTTTTCCTCCTAATTTGTATATAAGGATGAACCAATCTATTTAATAAGTTTGGACAGTTAAAAATATCTCAATATTTGATCATTTGTATTTTCTGGAAAGTTGATCATTTGTTCTGTATTTTGATCGTTTGTTCATTCTGTAACATGTTTGCACTTGTTTCTTTCTAAATGAGTGAAATATTTCAACTGTGAGGAATCCATGGTATCTAGATCCCACTGTGCCATAGATTTTACATGGTATCATAGCTCTTGGAGTTTCTATTCGAACTAGAGATTGTTTTAGTGGTGTGCTAGAAGTAGTTGAGAAACAACAGAAGTACCTGGAACCATTGGATTGAAGCCATTGGAGAAATCCATTGGAGTCTATCCAGGGTGTGATTCTCTTCCAAATGTACCCACTTCCAAATAGAGTTCAAATCTGTTGAGTCTAGATCCCTCCTAAGTGTTGAGAGTTTTCATTTGCAGGTTTTCAAGAGCACCATTGTCACCCAGTGCGAAAGCAGCAGAAGAAGATGGAGCCATCTCACCCAAATTTGCTCATTCCTTTCAACTATTTTGATTGGAAGGCTGAAATGGTGATTTTGGTGAGATCCAAGGGTCTTTTCAGGATCACAATGGGCACAGAGGTTGAGCCAAACTCTGCTGTGGAGAAATCAAAACTTTTTAATAGAATGGATGAAGCATTCAGCCTCCTTTGCCTTAGTATTTTGAGAGACCTCCTGTTTCATGTGGAAAGTCTAGCTACACCTAATGAAGTTTGGGTCAAGCTTGAGTCTATATTTGGGAAGACTGATGAGATGAGAGGGCATCAACTTGAGAATGAGTTGATCTCACTGAGTCCAATCAATTTCGAATCCATCTAGGATTTCTTCACCAATTTCAAGAGCTTGATCTTGCAAATCAAGCAATGTGGTATTGACAAGAAGGAAGAACAGTTGATCTTGTCCATTCTCTCAAAAATGGGTCCTATGTACTCATTATTTGTCTCTACATTCAACTCCACAAAGCTCACAGTTAGAAACTGGAAGATGCCATCTCTGGCTGATTTCATGGAGATGCTAACCCAAGGGCAAGACAAGCTGGTCTTGATGGGCACCATCAAGCAAAAATACCAAGTACTTACAGCTGGAGATTTGAAAAATGGAAGAGGCAAGCAAAATCCCAAGGGGCCGAAACCACAAGAGAAGAAGAAGAAGGATGAGAGGCCGAAATCCACTGATGGGGGTTCGAATCTTGTCAAAGACAAAGGAAATAAGAAGGAGAAGACTAAGTGCAGCTATTATCAAAGGGGCTTTCATCCAGAGAGCTCATGCATGAAGAAAACCATAGACATGATCACCCATCTCCTACATAAAATAAAATTCCCCTTGCTGAAAGTTCCAAGAAGAAAGAGGGTGTTTCTGAAGACGAGAGGTGCCATGATTTGGTGGCTAGTACATCTCAGTCATCCTTTTTCATGATTGATTCAGGTGCCTCAAGGAACATGGCTTCTGTTAAGATTCAATATGATAAGACATAAAATATCAGCATTACATTCAATTTCACAACAATAGCATATACAGGATCACTAAAAGAACAACAAGCACAACATAAACACAAGAGACACAGATTTATCATGGGAAACCCTCATGGGGAAGAAAACCTAGCAAAGATTCCTCAATATAGATGATAAAAAATGCAGAGATGTATATCCTAAACATGAGCTCCTTCTCCTCCATAGTAGATCTCTCTCTCTAACCTATGAGCCATTCACAAGTGATTGAATAATGAGTGAGTGTGATAAATGAGAACACACCTCCTCTATTTATACACTACTCCGACTTGTCTTTTACATTAACTAGGTCGACCCCAACTTAACCACTTAACATAATGTGATAGGGCCGACCCCACTAGGGTGGTCTAATAACCCTCTAGCCCACATGACTCATACAAGGCCGACCCCCACTAGGAAGTCTAATAACCCAAGT
This sequence comes from Larix kaempferi, assembly GCA_027924585.1. Lineage (NCBI taxonomy): Eukaryota > Viridiplantae > Streptophyta > Pinopsida > Pinales > Pinaceae > Larix > Larix kaempferi. The sequence goes on from BSBM01000007.1 coordinate 9,159,398, forward strand.
TACCACATTCTCCATGGACGAATAAAACATCTCCAGATATACAATAAGTTCTTCACGGAGGAATGAAACATCTCCAGAATAATAAAGTACAAATATGATATTCTTAGAAGTTACAATATCTCAACAATCCCCCTTAATGAGAAGGATATTATAACAATATTTGCACGAGCAAGGAGTCATCAACTACATGATACATGATACATTTATAAATCATTGGAAGCTTTCTTTATACATCATCAATAACTCAAACACTTACTAGAACATCTTCAAGATCTGCAATACTGGAACATCAACATCATCAGTACTGAGTCTTCATCTTCTGCAGCACTCGAACAACTATAGTAACATCATCATCTAGATCACTTGATCAATAGCCTCAATGTCTGGATCAATTGATCAACATCATCATCTAGATCTCTCGATCATCAGCCTCATCATCTGGATATACCAATCAACATCATCATCTGGATCCCTTGATCAACAACATCCTCATCTAGATCATCACGATTAGCAGTATCGTCATATAGACCACCACAATCAACATCATCATCATCTAGATTATCACGATCAATAGCATCATCATCTAGACCATCATGATCAGCAACATTATCATCTAGACCATCACAATCAGCAACATCATCATCTAGACCATAACGATTAGCAACATCGTCATCTATATCATCACGATCAACATCATCGTTATCTAGACCATCACGATCAACAACATCGTCATCTAGACCATCACGATCAACAACATCGTCATCTAGACCATCACGATCAACATCATCATCATCTAGACCATCACGATCAACAACATTGTCATCTAGACCATCATGATCAGCAACATCGTCATCTAGACCATCACAATCAACAACATCGATATAGCAGCATACTGTGCAATGACCAAGATCCTATTATGGGATGATCAATCCCTCTCACTTTAGGACATAGGTCCAAGGATGATAAAATCCTGATCCAATTACAAGATGATCAATCCATCTCAATTTAAGACATCTCTCATGTCTATGGACAATGCACTCCAGATCAACTTACAGGATGATCACTCCTTATTACTTTAAGACACCTCACCATGTCTAGGGACGATGCAATCCCAAATCAAATTACAGGATGATTAATCCTTATCTCTTTAAGACACCTCACCATGTCTAGGGACGATGCAATCCTGAATCAACTTATAGGATTATTAGTCCTTATCACTTTAAGACACCTCACCATGTCTAGGGACAATGCAATCCCGAATCAACTTACATGATGATTAATCCTTATCACGTTAGGACATGGGTCCAAGGACGATGCAATCCTGATCCACTTACGGGATGATCAATCCCTATCACTTTAGTACATGATTCCAAGGACGATGCAATCTTGTCATGTACATTTGGAACCAAATGTTTAGGGATGATGCAGTCCTATCATGTACATTTTGAACCAAATGCTCAGGGATAATGCAGTCCTATCATATACATTTTGAACTAAACATTCAGGGATGATGCAGTCCTATCACATCCACTAGGGACCACTTTCTCGGAGACATATGTCTACAGATCTCTTTTAGGACATGTGTCCAGGGATGATACAATCCCTCCTCATCCACTTAGACAAATTCTAAGGACCATATATCGACCTCATCGTCAGAACCGGTAACCTCATCATTGACCTCATCGTCGGAACAGGTAGCCTCATCATCAACCTCATTATCGGAACATGTAACCTCATCATCGACCTCATCGTTGGAACAAGTAACCTCATCATCGATACAAGTATCCTCGTCATGGATACAAGTATCCTCGTCATCAATATCCTCATCATGGATACAGTATCCTCGTCATCAATAAAAGTATCCATATCAATACTGTAATGTCCCCATTCAAATAAGTGCATAGTAAGGCAATCCCATCAAGCCTACTAGTTTCCTAGGTTGGATGGGCACATGTGGGATGGTAATAAGGAAACTAATAAATGATATTTAGACATTAGAAGGGTTCAATAATTTAATAAATATGATGAATAAATAAATTCAAGAGAATTTCTAGGTGGCAAGTGGTTTTGGAGACATATGGAGGTGGTGAGACCCACACTAGCTTGATTTTTCAATGACACATGGCATCTCTCTCTTGCCAATTCGAATTCATGGGAAGGTGAACACTCTTGGGTGAGTTAGTAAGTCATAACACATGGCATTGAGCATCTTAGGTCGAAATGGGATGGAATAGTAACCTCCATGGGAGAGGAAGAGTCAAATTGGAGACTAGTGGACACTTGGGCTAGATTCCCTAGTTTTATGACAACAATAATGAAGCATCTATGAAATTTATGAAAAAATTCAGACCTGACTTCTTACACCTTACCATTATGACATGTCAGCCCCAAAAATAGGCTCAAGAAGGCGCTCATGGAGTTGGAGGAATCTAAAAAGACTCAAATTCGAATTTGGGAGAAGATGGAAGGTTGGAACTAGGAGACAAGTGGCAAATGAAGAATATTTTCTAAATGGAAAATTATTGAATCTATTGAGAGGATTTCGACCCCTTGAAGGCTAATGTTGGTTATAAAATGTAGAAATCAAGTATGAGAATGGCTTTTGATGATTTGAGAAAAATTGCATTTGTGAAGAGAGAGTTAGTGGATGACTAGTTTCTTGCCTTAGCCAATTTCGAGGGTGAAAGATTCCCATCCAAGTTGGTGTTTGGAGAGGCCACTCAGGTCTTTCATAGTGCTTTAATGTAGTTTGTATTTGCAGGTAGCAGCTACAGAAAGTTTCATGGTTTGGTTTAGTGCAGCACTTTCTCTCCACCGTTTCCAGTTTTGAAGGCATATTCGTGCTCCTTCAGGGAGGGCATTTTTGGTGAGCACTTGTGCTTCTTGAGAGAGCTTATCATTATATATTTCTGATTGTAATAGCTTCATATCCTCTTTTATTAATATTCAGAAAGTCTCAGGTCGAAATACCAACTGGTTGTATGCAAAACTATTGATTAATGAGCAAACAATGTCCATTTCCCCAATGCATTGATGTATGACACTATAATGTTGATTATTTCGAATGGATGGATGATTATGTAATATATTTGTGATAAATATAATGCCATGGATGTCTTATACAAGTTTCATGTACTGTACTTGAGCATTTGAAGCATTTTTACTCAGTTTAGTTGTATTGGGAGGTGAAATAGTGCCATTTCACCAAGGGTCGAATTGGGGGTTTTTGCTGTTGAATGTGAGAGAGTTAGAACAGTAGTAAAAATCAATTAATGGTGCATATGAGACCTTAATAAGAAAATTAACACATTATATACCTCTGTTCATAAATTTGTGGGAGTTTGGAGGCATTTGGAAGGCCATTTGCAGTGTTACCCGGGGGGGATTTGATGCACAAATTACTAGTCAAAATTACATATATTGATCAGAATAAAAATCAAGTTTGCAGCAGTATTTGGAGGGCCATAAAAAATCCCTGAACATAATATTCAAGTCTAAATACCATTCATACACTCCTACAGAAGATTTGGGAGCATTTGGGTTGATTTGGAGGTCAAAACAGTAAAACTAGTCAAAGGTCGAAATTAGGAAAAAAAAGTGAAAAATTGGGCATTTTAATAAAATTTGAAAAAGGGATATTAAAATTGGTATGAGAGCATGTTCTTGGAACCTGATGGTCTTAACAAGAAGTCAAAAGAATAATCCACCACCCTTTGAACCAGTAGTTGAAGAGGTTTTTGTTGAAGAAGAGGTAGTAGAAAAAGAGGAGTCTTTCGCTGGAACCATGGGTAGAGAGGAGGATGACAAATTAAAACATAAGGAGGAACTTATTGCAACCTTAGATCCATGTTTCTCTAAGCTTTCAGCAAGCATGGATAGGATAGGTGATAAATTGTTGCAAGGATTCGAATTGTTGATTAGCCAGCTTCAAAGCAAAGGGATAATAGGAGATAATAGTGGTTCACACTCAGGGGAAAAGATGAAAGGGAATGAGCATATTTTCTCAAGTACAGGACCTCATAATAGACCTGATGAATTTCAAAGCACACAAAGGCCTACTGCACCTAAATTTCTCACACCCAAAGAAGAGCCCAATCTTGAATTGGATTACAAGAAACTAGTAAATGATTGGAATGATTTGAATGAAGAGTGTAAAAGAGGTGTACCACTCAGTGACTACATTGATGCTATGAAAAAGATTAATAGGAAGGGAGACAATAGGAGTCCATTCCAAAACAAAGAATTGAATAGTGCTATTGGAAAAATGTCACTTCCTACTTTTGATGGTTCTTCTCAAAATTATGCTAACACTTGGGTGCAAAAATTGGATGTATATTTTCAGCTGAATCCTATGTTGGAAGAGGATGTATTAAAAATGGCCATTTTGCATTTGGAAGGAGATGCCAATGAATGGTGGTTTCATGGGCTGAAAACCTTGGGTCATAATCAGGTTAAAACATATGGAGAATTTTTTGATAGGGTACTAGAAAGATTTGAACAAAAAGATCCAGAATTGCCTTTCAAAGAACTAGCTCAATTGAAGCAAACTGGGTCCCCTACTGAATATATGATGGACTTTCAAAAATTATCAGTCAAGGTGGCTGATGTATCTATGGGAAGATTAGTATTACTATTCACTGAAGGTTTGGATGAACCCTTAAGAGGTTTGGTCAAAGCCCACAAGCCAACTACATTAAAAGATGCAATGAGCTTGACTAGGGATCTCCAAAATGTGCTTCCTAGAACGAGATTTCCTCCTAAGCCTAGCTATAAATTTGAAAAGAAGCCTTGGCAAAGGGATGGATATGATAAGAAACCTTGGAAAAGAGAGTCATTTGAGAGGAATAAAAAAGAGGGACTAAACAGGGATGAACTTAGAAAAAAGAAACTATGCTTCACATGCTTCCAACCATGGACATTGGGGCACAAATGTACCAAAGGAAAGGCTCAATACATAGAAGTATTTTCTGATAATGAGGGGTATGATGGGGGAATGGATGAAGATGGACATATTTCAGATCAAGAAGAGGCATATGAGACAGCATTAGAAGAGGAAAGACAAGAAGAAAATCATCCTTCACCAGAGAAAGCAAGAATGGAAGTGCTTTCAGCAGTACCTCGCTATCATACTATCCGATGCAAAGGTGTGGTACAAGGACAAAGAACTTCAGTTTTGGTAGATGGAGGAGCCACTCATAACTTCATTGATTCAGAGATGGTAGAGAAAAGAAAGATACCTATTGAACCATTTGATGGCTTCACAGTTGTCATTCCCGGTCACAACACAATGCAATGCAAAACATGGGTTCCAAAGCTACAAGTCACTGTAGGTAACTATACTTTTGTTGATAGTTTTTATGTGGTTGATGTTGCTGATACTAATGTGGTTTTGGGAGTGCAATGGTTGTATTCAATAGGAGAGCATACAGTAAATTATCAAATTCCCGAAATGAAATTCCAAGATTCAAAAGGAGTACAAAGAGTTGTGAGAGGGCAACACACTTATCCAAATCAAGTAATGACTTGCAATAGCATGAGATCTATATTGAGGCATGGGGATATAGAATGGGCTATTTAATGTCATATTACATCTCCCAATCCAACTATAAATATTGTCAAACACCCAAAGGAGATAGAGAGACTTTTGCAAAAATATGAAAATGTTTTGAGACCTTCCACATGGTAGGCCACCGGATAGGGGGGTTGAGCACAGTATTGTTTTGGAGGAGGGTACTTCACCCATTTATATACCACCTTATAGACATCCTAAAAGGTTTAGAGATGAGATTGAAAAAGCTATCCAAGAACTTCTAGATTTGGGGCTCATTAGACCAAGTTGTAGCCCTTATGCTTCTTCAGTAGTGCTAGTGAAGAAAAAAGATGGAACATTGAGAATGTGCATAGATTTTAGAGCCTTGAACAAAAAGAATATAAAGAATAGGTATCCTATTCCTAGGATTGATGAGCTCATGGATCAGCTACATGGGGCCAAATACTTCTCAAAAATTGACCTTAGATCAAGGTATCACCAAATTCGAATGAAAGATGAAGATGTGCAAAAGACAGCTTTTCGATGTCATTTTGGCCACTTTGAATTTCTTGTCATGCCTTTTGGGTTAACCAATGCTCCAGCCACATTTCAAGCATGTATGAATAGGATATTTTGAAAGCAACTAAGAAGGTTTGTTTTGGTTTTCTTTGATGATATTCTCATTTACAGTAAAACATGGGAAGAGCACTTGCAGCAGTTAGAGATTGTGTTGAAAATATTGCAAGAAGAGTCCTTATTTGCTAAATTATCAAAATGCGAATTTGGAATGAAAGAACTACTATATCTTGGGCACATTATTGGGCAAGAAGGAGTGAAGGTACACATGGAAAAAATCAGGGCTATCTTGGAATGGCCATCACCAAAAAATATTACTGAATTGAGAGGCTTTATTGGCATATGCACCTACTACAGAAAATTTGTGAAAGGGTTCTCCAAGTTGACTTCTCCACTCACTGATTTGACTAAGAAGGATGCTTTCAAGTGGGATGAAGAGGTTGAAAAGGCCTTCCAAAAAATGAAAGAGGTAATGAGTAGTTGTCCCATACTTGCACTTCCTGATTTTACTAAACCTTTTGTTGTGGAATGTGATGCTTCAGGTGGAGGAATAGGGGATGTCCTAAAGCAAGGCCAACACCCCATAGCCTTTGAGAGAAGAAAGTTGCAGCCTCATGAAACAATTTACTCCATCTATGATAAAGAAATGCTGGCCATTATGCATGCATTGGCCAAATTCAGACAATACCTGGTGGGCAGCAAGTTTGTGGTGAAAACTGACCACAATAGTCTAAGACACTTTCTCACCCAAAAAGATCTAAATGAAAGGCAACAAAAGTGGGTAAGCAAGATTCAAGCTTATGATTTTGATATTGAATATGTCAAAGGAAAGAATAATATAGTAGCAGATGCTTTGTCAAGAAGGCCTTCTTTTTCTCTCATGGATATTGCTAAGGATTGGAAAAACATGCTACTAGTTGAATATGCCAAAGACAAATTTGCTTGTGATGTGTTGGAAGGAATCAAAGGGGATGATAATTATAGGATTTTGAATGGGCTGATATATTATAAGGGAAGAATTTATTTAGTTCATAACTCCAAGCTCAAGTACCGAATTTTGCAAGAAGCACATGATTCCCCACTAGCGGGCCATCCAGGTATCTTCAAAACTTATAGACAGTTGAGGCAAAGATTTTTTTGGAAGGGGCTGAAGGAAGATGTTTAGAAGTATGTGAATGAATGTAAAGCATGTCAAAAAAACAAATCATAACTTACATGTCCAGCCGGCCTATTACAACCATTGCCCATTCCAGAGCAAAAATGGGACAGTATTTCCATGGATTTCATCACCTGATTGCCTAAATCCTTGGGTAAGGATTGTATCTATGTGGTAGTTGATAGGTTGAAAAAATTTGCTCTTTTTTTGCTGTTACATCATCTTTTAGTGCTGCACAAGTGGCTGATATTTTTTTCAAAGAAATCTTCAGATTGCATGGGCTTCCCAAGAGCATTGTCAGTGATAGAGATAATAGATTCATGGGTGCTTTTTGGAAATAAATTTTTAGATTGATAGGCACTCAATTGACTCCAAGTACCAGCTATCATCCACAAACTAATGGACAAATAGAGAGGGTAAACCAATGGTTGGAAGGATACCTAAGAAACTATGTGGGAGGGCAGCAAAAAGCATGGGCAAAATGGCTACACTTGGGTGAGTTTTGCTACAACACCACTTATCATATGTCAATAGGAATGTCTCCTTTAAAAGCATTATATGGTTACGATGCACTTACATTTGCTGACATTATATTTGGTGATAGTAGAGCCCCAAAGGGTAAAGATTGGGTGGAAGAGAGCCAAGAAATTTTAAAGCTCTTGAAAGACAATTTGCAGGTTGCTCAAAATCAGCAAAAACAATATGTTGATAGACATAGAGAAGAGAGAACCTTTCAAGTCAATGATTTAGTATATTTAAGGTTGTAGCCCTATAAACAAACATCTCTCAAAAAGAATGGAGTAGAAAAATTAAAACCAAGGTACTATGCGCCATACAAGGTAGTGCGGAAGGTTGGAGAAGTAGCATATGAACTAGAACTTCCGGAAGGGAGTAAAATCCACAATGTATTTCATGTTTCTTGTCTTAAGAAAGCTCTTTGCCAGCAAATAATCATTTCAAAAATACTTCCTCCTTTGGATGATGAAGGTCAGCTCACACTTGTTCCGGAAAAGATTTTGAAGACACAGGAAAGAAGGTTGAGGAGTAGAATCATCAAAGAATATTTAGTGCAATGGAAGGACTTACCAAATGAAGATGCCACATTAGAAGAGGAGAAGATTTTGCAGCATCTAAATTTGAAATTGCTTGAGGACAAGTAATCTTGGGTGGGGAGGACTGTAATGTCCCCATTCAAATAAGTGCATAGTAAGGCAATCCCATCAATCCTACTAGTTTCCTAGGTTGGATGGGCACATGTGGGATGGTAATAAGGAAACTAATAAATGATATTTAGACATTAGAAGGGTTCAAGAATTTAATAAATATGATGAATAAATAAATTCAAGAGAAATTCTAGGTGTCAAGTGGTTTTGGAGACATGTGGAGGTGGTGGGACCCACACTAGCTTGATTTTTCAATGACACATGGCAGCTCTCTCTTGCCAATTCGAATTCATGGGAAGGTGAACACTCTTGGATGATTTGGAAGTCATAACACATGGAATTGAGCATATTAGGTCGAAATGAGATGGAATAGTAACCTCCATGGGAGAGGAAGAGTCAAATTGGAGACTAGTGGACACTTGGGCTAGATTCCCTAGTTTTATGACAACAATAATGAAGCATCTATGACATTTATGACAAAATTCAAACCTTAATTCTTAAACCTGAACATTATGACATGTCAGCCCCAAACATAGGCTCAAGAAGGCACTCATGGAGTTGGAGGAATCTAAAGAGACTCAAATTCGAATTTGGGAGAAGATGGAAGGTTGGAACTAGGAGACAAGTGGCAAATGAGGAATATTTTCTAAATGGAAAATTATTGAATCTATTGAGAGGATTTCGACCCCTTGAAGGCTAATGTTGGTTATAAAATGTAGAAATCAAGTATTAGAATGGCTTTTGATGATTTGAGAAAAATTGGATTTGTGAAGAGAGAGCTAGTGGATGACTAGTTTCTTGCCTTAGCCAATTTCGAGGGTGAAAGATTCCCATCAAAGTTGGTGTTTGGAGAGGCCACTCAGGTCTTTCATGGTGCTTTAATGGAGTTTGTATTTGCAGGTAGCATCTACAGGAAGTTTCATGTTTTGGTTTAGTGCAACACTTTCTCTCCACCGTTTCTAGTTTTGAAGGCATATTCGTGCTCCTTGAGGGAGGGTGTTTTTGGTGAGCACTTGTGCTTCTTGAGAGAGCTTATCATTATATATTTATGATTGTAAGAGCTTCATATCCTCTGTTATTAATATTCATAAAGTATCAGGTCGAAATACCCATTGGTTCTATGCAAAACTATTGATTAATGAGCAAACAATGTCCATTTCCCCAATGCATTGATGTATGACACTATAATTTTGATTATTTCGAATGGATGGATGATTCTATGATATATTTGTGATCAATATACTTCCATGGATGTCTTCTACAAGTTTCATGTACTGTACTTGAGCATTTGAAGCATTTTTACTCAGTTTAGTTGTATTGGGAGGTGAAATAGTGCCATTTCCCCAAGGGTCGAATTGGGGGTTTTTGCTGTTGAATGTGAGAGAGTTAGAACAATAGTAAAAATAAATTAATGTTGCATATGAGACCTTAATAACATACTTAACACATTATATACCTCTTTTCATAAATTTGTGGGAGTTTGGAGGCATTTGGAAGGCCATTTGCAGTGTTACCCGGGGGGGATTTGATGCACAAATTACTAGTCAAAATTACATATATTGATCAGAATACAAATCAAGTTTGCAGCAGTATTTGGAGGGCCATAAAACATCCATGAACCTGATAGTCAAGTCTAAATACCATTCATACACTCCTACAAAATATTTGGGAGCATTTGGGTTGATTTGGAGGTCAAAACAGTAAAACTAGTCAAAGGTCGAAATTGGGAAAAAAGTGGAAAATTGGGCATTTTAATAAAATTTGAAAAAGGGATATTACAAATACAGTATCCACATCATCGATACAGTATCATCATCAATACAATATCCAAATCATCAACCTTACCATTGATATAGGCAATCTCATCATTGATACAGGTATCCACAATGATACCAATATCCAAATATCATCATCAACCATATCACTCCCCCTTTTGAGGAGGGTCCTTCTAAACGACACCAAGCTTGTCTCGAAAATACTCAACCTTTACTTGAGATAGAGGTTTGGTCAATACATCAGCAACTTGTTCGTCAGTGCTCACATACTCGAGCTTGATAGCTCCTTTCTGCACCATATCCCGTATAAAAAATATTAGATCTCTATGTGCTTTTACTTATCATGGAACACTGGATTCTCTGCCATCTTGATACAACTCTGGTTGTCACACAGGATCACAAGGGGGTCCATCTCTAAGTCAAACAATCCTGATAAGAACTTCCGAAGCCATATCGCTTCACAGATCAAGTAGAAATATGTTCTGCTTCAGCTGTGCTAAGAGCCACACTAGACTGCTTCCTGGTAAACCATGAGGTCATGGAAGATCTCAGACAATAACATCCTCCCGATGTGCTCTTCCTGTCTGATACACTTCCTTCCCAATCAACATCTGTGCAGCCATACAATCTGAAGTCATGATATCCAAGATAATATAGATCAAGGTCTATTGTACCCTTTAGGTACCTCATCACATGCTTTGCATCTATCAGGTGAACACACCTAGGTTCCACTAGATACTGACCCAACGTGTTCATAGAAAATCATATATTTGGCCTGATATTCTTCAGATACATCAATGACCCAATAATCTATTTGTATAGAGTTACATCCACTAAATCTAATGAGTCATCATATAACAGCTTCAAGTTGGAACCCATGAGAGTGGCCATGGTTTTACATTCCAACATATCAAATCTCCTCAAGATTTCCACAACATACTTTCCCTGGTTGAGAAAGATTCCTTCTGGGCCTTGCTATACTTCCAGACCTAGGAAGTAATGCATCAATTCGAGATCTTTCATCTCAAACTTTGTAGAGAGTTTCTTCTTGCACTCGACAATCTGTTTCTCATTCCCTGTCAGAAAGAGATCATCCACATACAATAATAGTATTATCCATAACCTTAAGGTAATGGTTAGGATCGGCTTTACTTCTGGTAAAGCCCAAGCTTGTCAAGAAGCTATCAAATCTTCCTTTGTGACTGAACATTATTCCTACTCTGAGTGATTGACGAGCTCTTTTATTCCCCTTTTAATTAAATTGAAATGAAAAGTTGTTCATAAATTATCAACCCAGGGCCACAAAGGCTTATGAGCTACCAAGCAAAATATATGCCAGACACTACAACTTGGAAGATCTTAACATAGAGAAGATTAATGAATTACTGAACCAAAATTAGGATGCAATATTTTGGTGAATGGACTCCTAAGAAATTTCCAACTACAGAAAGGATCTTGTAGTCTAATAAAAGCATCTAACTATCAATGAGATTCTGCTATACTACAGAAAGCAATTACTACCAACAACACTCTGTCAAATTACCGAAAGCAAATTAATTTCCAATTCTAAATTAACCAACTGAGAAATCCCTAATGAAAATAACTCAATAAATCACAACTGTAATGAAGGAATTGAATAACTAATCGAATTACAGAATCTGCCTATCCTTACACACTCACGACAGAATTCTGAGATAATCTAATGCGTCCATTCACTGCAGAAATAATACTAACTTGGCATTCATGATTCATATGCACCTCTAGAAATTATAATAAGAATAACTCTATAATCCAATCACACCACTCATTAAAGGATTCAAACTCAGCTATGATCAACACACAAATTCCTAGTATCAAATAACTGAACCAACCAACACTGCATCAATAATTAATCTATCAATCTGAACACACCTACATAAGGGAAAGAAATCCTACTTATAACAACACCTGTTACAGAAGGGGGCCCTACCTTCAGCAACAGGAGCTGAATAGCCTCTCAATCACACGAAATTGATCAACACATTTAAATCAGATAACCCAGAAATATCTTATATAAAAGCTTGATACAGTGTTCAATAGATCTTATGTAATTGAGGCTAACCCTTCTCAAGAGTCCCCATGTCTTTTATACATCAACGCTTATGAGAAAATAGGAGAAATCACATAGTTACAACAAGTTTCCAAAGAAAGCCTATCTTCATATTTTCAAAGAGATAATTCAGGGATATGCATCATGGAGAGTGGAAATGATCCTAGGGATATCAGAGTGGTCAACTATGAGTCATCATAGACTCAAAATACTGAATTAAGTACAAAACCTCCAATTCCTGGATTGACTGCATTAGCATCTAGATGCTAGATAGGTAACCAAAACAATGTAAGAAATACATCAATCTGGATGCCTTAATGTGGTAGCTCGATATTGAAATGCCTATCCTCCATCTCTCGTAATCCTTCATTCTGTGACCTGTAGGGAGACTGTTACTGAACCTGAAAACATCACTTCTTTAGTATGCAATAATGGTAGCATAACTCTATCCAATCATAAGCAATTGACAAATAGCAAAGAGGACAAGATCAATCCTTACCAAGGCCAAAATGTGCAAAATGTAGGCAAGAGAGGCAATGATAATCTAGGATTGTGTCAAAAGAGTCATAGAACAAGGTAAAATAAGGGAACAAAAAGGGTCATATACACAGCAAGTCATCTCCCCCCCAACCAAAGGGTTTGCATGTCCTTATGCAAACTATGATTGTGATCCACTAATAGGGGTGCTTGGAGAGCTTCTTAGGCATTCATCACTCCACTTATAGGAAGAGTGGCCACCTTGTTATGCTGAAAAAACCTTTATTTTCACCAACAATCTTGAAAAATTCACTATCTTCCCCATCCACCACGGGCACTAGAGTATAGGGAAGTGAAATCGGAGCCCAATCCAGTTGGCCCTCTATGTACTCAGGCAGTCAAAATACACATGTATTCTATCTAGAGCTCTCTCAAACATTCTGACAGTGAAGGGGTCTTTTCTTTTCAAATCCAGGCTCAGGCCATTAACCCTCCTTTGTAAACAAAGCATAAAATCCAACCTATGAAAAGGAATCCAACTCCTGCATTCATGAACAACATTAGATTGGGTAGTCTCTAGGAGGGTAATGAAAAATTGATCTTGGATCACCTGGTTCCTAGCCAAAAATAACTTCTCAACTGAGGGAGAGCCTCTTACCCAAAGGGTATCATCCCATTCAATATTTTCTACAACAGTGGCAGCATTGTTCCATCTCAAATGATTTCTCATGAAGGACATAAATGCCCTCAGTTGTACTTACCCTACATGAGGGTTTGGATCCCAATCTTCATAATCTGTCATAACCGAGTTGTGCATGTATAATTCACACAAGAAATCCTGCTCTTCTTCATTAACCCCAGAAAAAGCAACAACAAACTGATCTACTATCTCAATATGATCATTATACCCCATAGCTACCATTGACAGCCTGAAAGATATCAGTTGTTCTTCTAAAAATACAAAATACAAATTTGAAGGAGTCCTCAAATTCCGCATGGAATGGGCCAGATAGTTCATATATTATTTTTCAAATTTTAGTTTTTCCACTTCTTGACCCAACCTTCTCATGGCCATGGCATAATCTTGTATTTGCAGTTGTTCTGTAATTGTCTCATGTTCTTTCCCTTTTTTCTGATTGTTGGCCAATTTTAATTGTCTCTCCAAGTCTCCTACTATCTCCTGTAGCTGAGCTATCCTTTCTTCCATGTATTTGATTCATACTTCATCTGAAGGGTTTTCTTCATGAAACTCTTGATCCTTTGGTCCTTTTTCTTCAAACCCTTCTGGTACTTCTGTTTTGGACCCCTCCTTAAACTCCACACTTTCTGCTTGCTTGCTATCCTCTGTTCCCTCTTCGCCGAATGTCTCTCTATAATCTTCCTTCCATTCCTCTTCCCATGCTATGGCCTCCAATAGGGAATCCATCCTATGTCTCTCCATTCTCCGGACTTGTTCTTGCAGGACTGCCACTTCTTCTAGTTTCTTCTGATAGGACCCTTTCAAATCCCCATAATCTTTCTTCAACTTAGCATATGCCCTACGATATTTGCATAACAGGAAATACTAGAATCTCTTTATCCCGCTACCTCGCGTCCACCTGAACAAAGTCATCCATCGTTTTTCTTTCTTTTTCGGTTCTCCTGTATTCTGCAACCCCCGTTGATTCTCTCGGTGTGTACTGGTACTTTCGGACATGATAAATACCTCCCATTCTTCGTCCAATTCCTTGTTCTGGCTAGTAAATTTCTTTCGGTCTTGTCGCTCTCCCTTGGCATTTGATCTTGTCCGGGTATGGGGTCCTTCTATTGAACAAGTTGGGGTTTCAGCTTGAAGGCTTCTCATTGGGACCGCATGAACTGGTTTCTCCCATTGGTTCCCTGGGGTAATTTCCAATGCTTTCCTCTTCTTGTTTCATGTTTGCCCAATGCTCGAGGGTATTCCCACGAATGATTCCCATGTATGGTTTTGTTTCTGTAGGGAATCATCCACCAATAATCTAATCAACCCATGATATGCCAGGCTTGTCTCTGGATTATTACTGCCCCTAACCATTTTGCTCATCAATTCCAAGGACTTCCACATAAAATATGGCATATTGATGTATTTCTGGTGTCTTAAGTGGTTCAGAATTTTAAAATGATAATCAAAAACGAAACTGAACCGACCTTCACATGTGATGAATTTGATTACGCACAGTGCCACCTCGCCCCATGGGACTAGTAATGAAGCCCGCTTCGTCCCTTTTTCAGTTCCTTGTAGCAATTCCCCAGGTTTCAAGAATGTGTTGATAAGAGGCTTTATTGACACACGCCTTTCAAACCATTTTTCACCTATCTAAGGTAATCCGGATACCCTTGCAATTGTGAGCTCATCCACTGGGATTTTCAATCCTTGTACTTCTACAATTTCCCAGTCATAACTGAGCACAAATTCTATTGCGATCCCAACATCTCCTTTCTTCATTTTGTCGAAATACCCCAGCCATCCTGCCTGCTAAAAAACTGTTTTGACCTCTTTGTTTCCATAGACCATCTCTGTGCTTTCAGGTTCACTCTGGATTTCCCCCTTCATTGTGTTTCGATTCCTGTTTCTCCCCAAATGGTTGCAGTGTTTCAAATTCTTGTCGGCTTTCCAGAGAAAAAAATGGACTTAACTTATACAAAGGTGGGTTATCAATATTGGTCTAGCTGAGAGCTTGTAGGCGGTGGGATTATTGGACAATAATTGGTTTGATAGAATTTTAAAGGCAACCCAATTTCTCCCCCCCCAACTAACTTGACATGCAACCCCGTGTGGAACAACTAGCATGATAATTCATGATCCATCCTTTTGTAATAATCAAAAGTGAATGAAGAATGGTTACGTACCTGCCTTACTTGAGAAGGGATGCGTGGAGTTCAATTTCTGGCTAGTTGCAATAATTACATTAAGTGACAAGAAGGATAGAAGGTTCTCCACTTCCTATGATGATGATTGTAAGGAGCTGCAATCATCCCTCCTTAAGATGGACGAGCTGCGATGATATTCCTGGTAACATGTCCTGTCAAATGGAATTTGATATGACTGAGTTAGCTGTTGAGCGAGATTTGTAATGCTGCAGATCAAGTGCTGAGTGATCCTCTTTCATTTTTTTGCGACGTCAAATAATGATGGGCTGTACAGGTAAGAGAGATGCTTCCATGTGTGTTTGATGTGGAAGGTGGCCGAGAATGTGACCGTTGAAGTGCTGGGAACATCGGAAAAGGAGCAGGTACCTTCTTGTGAAATGATTCCGTGATGTTACGGAATGGATAAGGGTTCAGTAATGGAGTGGAAAGGGATTTTGGTAGTGGAGCAGAACATGTTCCATGATGGAGCGGAAGGAGGTTCTGTAATAAAATAGAACATGTTCTGTAATGGAGCGGAAAGAGGTTTTGTGATGGAGCGGAACAGGTTCCGTAATAAAGCGGAAAAAATTCTGTAATGAAACGGAAAAGGTTCTGTAATACAGCAGAATAGGTTCCGTAATAAAGCGGAAAAGGTTCTCTAATGAAACGAAAAAGGTTATGTAATGTGTTCGGATATCCATCATCTATTTCGGGATACATATCTATTTCAGGATCATCTATTTCGGGATACATATCTACTTCAGGATCTTGCATGATCTATTTCAGGATATGCAGTCCAGTCACCAGTTTGATGCCTCCAGCACCTTATCCACCTTCTTCTAGCACCCGGGAGCCACTTTCCACAGAGTTTTAGCCCTCCTAAGCTGAAAGGCGCCCTCTTCTCACCTACTGACAGAGAAGGGCGCACTTGTTCACCTACCACTGCAGATTCACTCCAGTTACATTCAGTTAGCTCCGATTCTGATTGATTTCACTCCGATTTCACTCCTGACTGACTGTTTCACCTCCGATTGACCTCCAGTTCGATTAGGTGACTTGATCTGACTCCAGTTAGCCTCCCATGCGCCCCCACTGAGCCTCCAGATCCTATATCAGTGCTACACACTTCAGTTACATTTATTATGATCAGTTAGACTCAGCTTGACACCTGGATGACTGGTTGTTGTGATTGATGAGCAACACCGATGATTGATGAGGACTCCTAGATTGAGTCAAGCTACTCCATTCAGTGATTCGAATGACCTCCTTAGGCAATTCGAATTGTTCTGTTCATTGTAACAGTTTGTATTGTAATTCATTCACCCTTTTCTGGGATAGAGAGCACTGCTGCATGTTTTGCACAGTTTTGCACCATATCTTCTATATTCATCTGTTGTGACTGATTTATTTGTTCATTAGATCTGCTGTGACTAACTTTACATGGTATCAGAGCCATTGCAGGAACAAGATCTCTTTTCTACAGGTGTTTATACAAGAAGATTTGACTGAATTGCTAAAAATTGCAAAAGTTTGGCATGAGATATCTCAAGGGCATTCGCTCCTGTGCATGCAAAGCTTGAAAAATACTCCAATACCACTCCAGAAGCTTGAGTTACCACATAATTCCTGGATCTGATACATTGGACCTATTCAACATTGCTTGAAATCCAATCCCAGGTGTGATGCAACTCTCAAAGGGTGGATTGTTCGACCTTATTGTGATTGTTCTTATGTGATTTGCAGGTTAATTATCTCCTCCAAGTGCACTCGCTACATTCTGCATGCAAGCTTCCCTACAACATTTCCATTCGCTATAGTCTGCATGCAAGCTTCTTCTTCATCATTTGACTCGCTCCTAGCAATGGAATACTCTTCTTCAAAGCCTATCCTCACTCCATTCAATTATTTTGATTGGAAAGATGATATGGAGATCATATTACGTTCAAAAGGATACTACCGAGTCACTCTTGGTCTTGAATTGGAGCCAAACAATGTGGCAGAAAGAACCAAACACTACAATAAGCTTGATGAAGCTTACGGTCTTCTTTGTCCCTCCATCTCCAAAGATCTTCACTTCCATCTCAGCGGATTGAAGACTCCAAAGGCCATATGGGAGCAACTTGAGACACTATTCGGCAAGCAGGATGAGCTTAGGGCTTTTCAATTAGAGAATGAATTGATTGGCCTTAATCCTGAGAATTTCGAGAGCATCAATGAATTCTTCACAAAATTCAAGAACTTGAACTTGCAATTGAAGAACAGTGGTGTTATCAAAGAGGATAAACAGTTGATCCTCTCCATTCTAAGCAAGCTTGGGAAAGATTATTCGGTATTTGTCTCCACTTTCAATTCCGGTCGGCTAACTACCCCGAATTGGAAGATGCCTACCTTGAATGCCTTCATTGAGTCCGTTACGAAAGAACATGACAAGTTGATTCAAATGGGGTCCATAAGCTCCAAAGATTCAGCCCTATTTGTTCAAGGACCCAAGATCTCGAATGGTAAAGGAAAGCTAAAGAAGGAGAAGCCCAAATTCGAGCCTCACAAGCAAAAAGACAAAGGCAAGCAAACGGATGCACCATCCAGTTCGAAATCCAAGCAAAAGGGCAAAGAAGGTAACCAAAAATCTAAATGTACTTATTGTAACCGTGGCTTTCATCCCGAAAGTTCATGTATGAAGAAGACTATAGATCAAATGGCCCTCCTTTTGGAAAAGAACAACATAACCCTTCCTGACGGTGCAAGGAAGAAGGATCGGAATGACGATCATGAAAGAGGACAAGCACTCATGGCAACGGTTTCGAAGCCCACTCTCTTGATAGATTCGGGTGCATCAAATCATATGGCTGCAAATATTGATTCTTTTTCCTCATTCGATCCAAACAGCTCCATCCCCATCCATTTGGGAGATGACTCAAAAATTTCTTCAAAGGGCAAAGGTACGATTCATGTAGATCATGGATGCTTTCAGAATGTTCTCTATGTGCCTTCCTTAGCTTCGAATCTCCTTTCTGTGTATCAAATGACACATACTGGTGATCCAAAGAAAGTCACATTCAGCCCTAATACAGTTGAAATTTCTGATATCAAAAGTGGAAGACTAGTTGCGGTTGGAAAGGCAAACCACACTGCTAAATGTTATTAGTTTTCGCACTTTATTCCGCTTGCAAAGCCCACTGCTCTTCGCACACATGGTAATGAGGTTAGTAGGCTTTGGCATGAAATATTTGGACATCTAAATTATAAGTATTTGCTGCTGCTATCAAATAAATCCATGGTTGATGGGCTTCCACAACTCCGTTCCTCGAAGGGAATATGCTCCGGTTGCATTATTGGGAAGCACCCCGAGCACAGATTCGACCGCGGCAAGGCTAGCAGAGCCTCTACTATTTTGGGATTGATCCATTCTGATATCAGCGGTCCGCTGCCCCATATGTCATTAAATGGTTCAAGGTATGTTTTGACATTTATTGATGATTATTCTCGCTTTACATGGGTATTCTTTCTCAAAAACAAGTCAGAAGTGCTTGGAAAATTCAAGGATTTTAAGGCTTCTGTTGAGACCACCACTGAGAGCAAGATCAAAGCTCTTAGATCTGATAATGGTGGGGAATATATCAAGTCCGAGTTGCTGCAACTTTGTGCCCAAAGCGGAATCAAGATCCAACATACAGTTCCCTACACACCCCAGCAGAACGGTGTAGCGGAAAGGAAAAACCGGTCACTGAAAGAGATGGCTACATGCATGATTGAATCAAAAGGTTTGGCTGCAAATATTTGGGCTGAAGCAATCAATGTTGCTGCATATATACAGAACCGAGTTCCACATTCATCCGTGAAAGGTATGACTCCTTTCGAAGCATTCTTTGGTCACAAACCGGATGTGTCAAATTTGAGAGTTTTTGGCTCTACTGCATGGGCTAGAATTCCTTCTGAGAAGAGACGAGCTTTGGATCCACAAAGTATCGAGTGCATATTGATAGGATATGGGGAAGAATCAAAAGCATATAAACTCATGGATATCAGATCTAAAAAGATATTCATAGAGCGCAGTGTGCAGTTTGAAGAACCGCTTCAAGAATTGCAACTAGTTGAGGAGAAAACTGCCGATTCACCGCCTTCACCAGAAGAAGATTCGAGCAGCGATAATAAAGGTATGAGTTCTGATATTTCTGATATTGTAGCAGCATATGATGATCATGACATATCAGGTTCGGAATCCGACCATTCAGATCTCCCTCAGTTACCAAAGTGGGCCCAAAATACTCTACAATCTGCTGGTTCGAATCTTGGAAATCCTGCTGATCCGAGACGAACAAGAGGAGACTTTCAAAGGGCAGGTATGGCTCTTTCTATTGCTGATCCATTTCTTCCTGAGATTTGTTATTTGATGGCTGGTTCAGATCCCCAATCATATTATTCAGCCCATCGAGATCCGAGATGGAAAGATGCCATGGATGAAGAGTACAGTTCTCTTCAAAAGAACAATACATGGGAGCTAGTTTCTCTTCCACCTGGAAGAAAATTAGTGAAGTGTAAATGGGTCTACCGTACTAAAGTTGCTGCTGATGGCACTATCAGCAAATATAAAGCAAGGTTGGTGGCAAAAGGTTTTTCCCAAGTCCAAGGAGTGGACTACACAGAGACCTTTGCACCGGTTGCAAAGATGGATTCCATCCGCCTTGTTTTAGCTATTGCCGCATCCAAGCACTGGGAGGTGCATCACATGGATGTGAAGAGTGCATTTTTACATGGAGACCTTGCTGAAGAGGTCTATATGCAGCAGCCAGAGGGTTATACATCAGATCCATCATTGGTTTGTAGATTGAAGAAGTCTTTGTACGGGTTAAAACAGGCCCCAAGAGCTTGGTACGCAAAGATGGACTCCTTCCTTCTTTCTCAGAATTTCCAAAGATGCAAATCTGATCCGAATGTCTATCTTCAGCGAGTTAAAGCCCCGTTCCCATTCCTCTCAGGAATCAGTCTTGAGGAGGGAGATTCCACACCGCTTGCAGATTGCAGTATGTATCGACAGTTGATTGGTTCACTACTTTATTTGACACATTCACGGCCTGATATCTCATATGCCGTGAGTGCCGTGTCAAGATATATGCAGCAGCCACATGAGCTTCATTGGCGAGCAGCCAAGCGGATCTTGCAGTATGTGCAAGGTACGAGACAGTTTGGCATACATTATGCTGCAGATTCTGAGCTAGATTTCATTGGTTTTACTGATTCAGATTGGGCAGGTGATAGCATTGATCGGAAGTCCACTTCCGGTTATGTTTTCATGATTGGTCATGGTGCTATTTGCTGGTCCAGCAAAAAGCAAGCAGCCATTGCACTTTCTTCAGCAGAGGCAGAGTATCGAGGGGCAGTCAATGCCTGCATTCAGGCAGTTTGGTTGCAGGGTATTCTTTCCGAGTTTGGTTTTGGTGGCACTACTTCGACTGTCCTATTTTGTGACAATCAAAGTGCTATCAAGATCTCCACAGATCCAGTTCAGCGGCAGAGGACCAAGCACATTGAGATTCATATGCATTACATTCGACAGTTGGTGCATGACCGCACCATCATTCTGCAATATTGCCCTACCGATGAGCAAATTGCAGACATCTTCACCAAGAGCTTCACTGAGAAGAAGTTCTCTTACCTCCGTTCACTGTTGGGGGTGAGTTCCATCATGGTGGAGACAGATTGATTCATTATTATGCTTTAGACTTGAGGGGGGGCTTTCTTCCCACTGGGTTTTCCCTCTTTCCTCACTTAGTTTATTTTTCAGCATTTTTTGGATTACTGTATTGGGGTGACCTTTGGTCTTAGTTACCAGGGCCCCACATTATTTTAGTTGGCACATCATAGTCTAGCTTGAGGGGGGGTGTTCGGATATCCATCATCTATTTCGGGATACATATCTATTTCGGGATACATATCTACTTCAGGATCTTGCATGATCTATTTCAGGATATGCAGTCCAGTCACCAGTTTGATGCCTCCAGCACCTTATCCACCTTCTTCTAGCACCCGGGAGCCACTTTCCACAGAGTTTTAGCCCTCCTAAGCTGAAAGGCGCCCTCTTCTCACCTACTGACAGAGAAGGGCGCACTTGTTCACCTACCACTGCAGATTCACTCCAGTTACATTCAGTTAGCTCCGATTCTGATTGATTTCACTCCGATTTCACTCCTGACTGACTGTTTCACCTCCGATTGACCTCCAGTTCGATTAGGTGACTTGATCTGACTCCAGTTAGCCTCCCATGCGCCCCCACTGAGCCTCCAGATCCTATATCAGTGCTACACACTTCAGTGACATTTATTATGATCAGTTAGACTCAGCTTGACACCTGGATGACTGGTTGTTGTGATTGATGAGCAACACCGATGATTGATGAGGACTCCTAGATTGAGTCAAGCTACTCCATTCAGTGATTCGAATGACCTCCTTAGGCAATTCGAATTGTTCTGTTCATTGTAACAGTTTGTATTGTAATTCATTCACCCTTTTCTGGGATAGAGAGCACTGCTGCATGTTTTGCACAGTTTTGCACCATATCTTCTATATTCATCTGTTGTGACTGATTTATTTGTTCATTAGATCTGCTGTGACTAACTTTACATAATGCAGTGGAACAGGTTCCATAATAAAGTAGAAAAGGTTCTGTATTGAAATGGAAAAGGTTCTGTATTGAAATGGAAAAGGTTCTGTAATGCAGCGGAACAGGTTCCGTAATAAAGCGGAAAAGGTTATGTAGTGAAACGGAATAGGTTCCGTAGTGAAACGAAACAGGTTCTGTAATAAAATGAAAGAGGTTCTGTAATGAGTGGTTTTATCCCAGAAAGCAGGGCCATCCCTAAGCGAGCAGGAGAAGGATGGAATAAAGAAGGGGAACTAGGATAGAATGTCCCTACAACAAACAAACAGATAGACTTATTAGAATCCAAAAATTTTATTTTATTTCCTTTTTTTTTTAGGCTGCGTCCAAGTAGGATTTTCATAGTCCATTTTGTTTTTATTCTTCAGAGATGGAGCTAGTGATCTGGAAATCATTGGTACACCAACAGGCAGCAATATTGCGGATGAACGCCTCTTTGGACAATGGTTTCTTATATGGCCTTAGTCTGTGACCATTGGCCATAATAAATGTACCTTCACCATCAATGGTTCTGAGTGCTACTGTACCATTATCAAAAACTGTTTCAATCTCATATGGTCCCAACCAGCGAGTGTGAAGTTTCCCTTTGAAATTTTTGAATCTGGACTCGTAGAGAAGAGCCCAGTCACCCTCTTGAAAATACTTAGTTTTGATGAATTCATCATGCCACTTAGTTCGTTTTTGTTGCACAATGGCTATACGTTCTATGGCAGCCAGTCGCAATTCATCAAGTTCATTAAGCTGCTGTAGGCAAGTATGTTGGGCCTGTGATAAATCCATGCCTAATTAAAATGCAGTTCTTAATGTCTTAATCTCAACTTCTATTGGTAGGGTGACTTGCTTTCCATAAACTAATTGATAAGGACTCAAACCTGTTGTGCTTCTCCATGTTGTTCGATAGGCCCATAAGGCTTCAAGTAGCCTATCAGCCCAGTCCCTTTGATGAAGTTGGACAGTCTTTGTGAGCACAGATTCCAGAATTATGTTTGTTCCTTCCACTTGCCCGTTAGCCTGAGGGTGATACGATGAGGTTACCCTATGCTTGATGTGGTATTTTTTTGTGAGAGATTTGATAATTTTAGATGTGAATTGAGGGCCTCCATCAGTAACAATCTCCCTCGGAACTCCAAACCTTGTGAAAATCTCTGCATATAGAAAGTTTGAGACTTCTTGCTCTATTGCCCTTGGAAGTGCCTTTGCCTCTACCCATTTAGTTACATAATCTGTGCATACTAAAATGTATGAGTTCTGCCTGGATGGAGGTTTGATAGGGCCAACAAAATCTAATGCCCACTTCTCAAATGGTTCCACCACAAGTTAAGTTTGAAGTGGCATTTCATCGGACTGAAGTGGTTGGCCCATCCTTTGGCAACTATCACAACTCTGGACATATTCCCAGGTATCTTTGAATATTGTGGGCCAGTAATATCCCAGTTGTAAAATTTTATGGGCTGTTCGTTTATCGGAAAAGTGTCCTCCACATGGACCATCATGACAGGTTCTCAGGATTGGATAGATTTCATCTTCATGAACACATCGATGGATCACCAAGTCTAGTCCTATATAAAACAAATAGCCATCAATCCATGAAAATATACTGCTACACTGCACAATCCTTTTCTTTTTTTTTGATGTCATATGCCCCGGAAGTATTCCTACAACCAAATAATTTGCTACATCTGCAAACCAAGGAACATTAGTAGAAATAACAAACAAATATTCGTCTGGAAAAGCATCATCCACCGGTTGAGATTCTTCACCAGTAGTTATTCTTGAAAGAAAATCAGCAACCACATTAGTTTTACCAGGTCTATCCATTATTGAAATGTCAAATTCTTGTAGCAACAAAAGCCACCTAGTAACTCTGCCATTTGTGATGGATTTATTCATGAGATATTTAATAGCAGAGTGGTTGGTGTGGACAATTACTGGGTATCCTGTAATGTAATCGCAAAATTTATTAATGGCATGAATGACAGCCAGGAACTCTTTCTCAGTCACAGTATAATTAAGTTCGGCAGTAGTCAGATGTTTACTAATAAAATATATGGCATAGGGTTTTTGATCTTCCTACTAGCCTAGGACTCCTCCTATGGTAGTATCAGAGGCATTTGTAGAAATTAGGAAGGGTAAAGACCAATTTGGTCCTCGTAGGATAGGTGCAGTAGAGACTTTCTGTTTTAAAGTTTCCTAGGCTAATTGGCAATCCTTTGTCCATTTGAATTGTTTATTTTTAGACATAAGCATAAATAAGGGACTAGCAATCTTTGAAAAATTTTGAACAAATCTTCTATAGTAACCTGCATATCCAATAAAACTGCGTACCTCTTTTTGTATGGATGGAACTGATAAATTACTGATTACCTGGATTTTTGTTGGGTCTATTCTAATGCCATCAGGAGATATAAGATGACCCAAAACAATGCCTTGAGTAAGCATCATTCTGCATTTCTCACTACTGAGACAGAAGTTCACCTCTTTACATCGTGTAAGCACTTTGTCCAAATTATTCAAAGCTGCTGCAAAATTTTCACCATGGGAGGTAAAATCATCCATAAAAACTTCCATAATGTCATGAATAAGATCAGAAAAGATACTGAGAACAGCCCGCTGAAAAGTGGCAGGGGCATTGCGTAATCCGAAAGGTAACACTTGGTATGAAAAGGTACCCCATGGACATGTGAATGTCATTTTTTCTTGGTCCTCTGGTGCTATCCTAATCTGATTATACCCACTGAAGCCGTCTAGAAATGAAAAATACTTTCTTCCTGCTAGTGTGTCCAACACCTAATTGATGAAGGGTAACGGAAAATGGTCCTTATGCGTGGCTTTGTTTAATTCCCTGTAATCAACGCAAATACGCCACTTCTCGTTCTTCTTAGGCACCATGAACAGTGGAGACACCCACTTGCTATCAGAAATGGGATAAATAAAATTTACAGCCAGCAACTTCTGTAGTTCCTCTTTGACCACCTCTCTGAGTATTGAATTCATCCTGCGCTAGGGTTGCCTAATGGGTCTAGAATCCTCCTTAGTATAAATATGGTGTGTGTACAGGTCAGGGTGTAGACCTTTCATGTCACTATAATCCCAGGCATATGTAGACTTATGTTTCTTTAACACTACGGTCAGCTGTTCTGTTTCCTGCTTCGACAATGTAGAGCTAATCTTCAGGAGCTTGCTAGGTTCAATTTCCACTTCCATAATTGCAAACTCCCCATCGGGCATAGTAGTATTATTAGATGAACTTGGAGTGCTGTCAATTTGTTGACTAGCGCAAACTGTACTAAACAACTCCACAAAGTATCCTGAGGGATTAGAAGAAATGAATTGACTGAGCAGGTCATCCTTAGTTAATTGTTTTGCTACCAGCATTTGTTCAATCATGTATAGCTGTAGGGTTTCATCTTCTTGCTCAATTTTCTCTTCCTCTGGCCAATCAGGGAGTTCAAGTTGTATTATTGGCTTTGTAGGAGGATATAAAGTGAGTTCCTTAACAACATGACCATGAGATATGTGCATGTTTCCTGACCGGCAGCCAATATAAGCATCTACCGTGGCCAACCATGGTCGCCCCAAAATTAGGGGATAACCTCCCAAATTTGATTTCATTTGTAGAACTGTAACGTCCCCCATTTTGACCCTTGTAATATTTTGGGCTATAATGTAAATATTGTATGTATATTATGTATGATTCCTAGCATGGAGCTCAAGGCCAAGGCCGCGCTAATGAACGCTCGACCTTTAAGAGGCAAGTATTTGAAATTATGCTACCCATGTGCTAGAGAACCATGGGAATTGTAAATATGCATTTTAATATAAATTCCCACAACTAGCTATGCAATGCAACAAGAGATGGGGGCATGATATTACAAGGAATTGGGAGGAGGATATTCAAACCCTTCAGCCAATTGAGTCAAACCAAGTGTCAATGAGAGAACCCATGAACCCTCAACTACCCATGTTGACTTTCTATCCAATCATTGATTTCTCCCAAGAGTTGGTTGAGGTAGTTAATGCCTCGAGGAATGGGAAGTATGGCTGTCCAAATTCGAGTATGGGCAAGCCACCCTGCATGGAAAAATGTGTTTGGCTTCTTGGGCAAGAAAAGAGCCATTAATTGCTCCCCAAGCGATTACCCATCAACTAGCTTTGCTCTCCCACGAGTTTAGAGCTACTTGGGCATTTTTCTCTATGGTTTTGGCTGTGTTTCCTTCATTACCCTAGCTGGGAAGGGCATTTTTGTGTTGTATAACAGTGGGGAAGAAAGGGAAATCGATTTGGGGACCATAGAGGTTGTTTTGGATCACAGATTGCTAGTATATCTGTGGGAGAAATCGTTTTCTCCCCTATGGTCGATTTCCCCTCTCACAAATCCGTTTTTGGTGTGCCTATGTTTTGAGGAAAACCCTTGTCCATCTAGTTCCTAAGTCCCACTGTTGAAAGTGTGTTCCAGAGCCCATATCTGAGTTTGAGGTGCAAAAGCATGTCGGGGTTGAGTTGGGTATCCATTGCTTTGGGTTGTGCTGTGCTTGAGGGTTCCCTTTTCCTTGTAGATATCATGCCCAGCTCGGGGGTGGTCTCTGAGTGCTAAAAGAATACAGGCTGGGTAGAGACCTATGGCTGGGAGGAACATTGCAGCGACATAGCTAGTTGTTTGGGACAACATTGCATCAAGATGAGTATTTTATTGTGTATTTACTTCAGCAAATGTGTTAATTTGTTGATTGTGTTAAATTGAATAACAATCATGTAATATGTGTGTGGATGAGTTCATTTCCGCTGTGCATGCTTGTTTGATTTACATCTGCACACATTTGTTCTTAACTGTATGCATCTAATGAATATGGCTAAGTTTATGAAAATCCCCATAGAATGGCATCAGGTTCCCTTCCTTGCACTGGGTCCAAGGGTGAGGACGTTACAAAACCATGAAGTCCACTGGGTACTCCCATGAGTCGACTGAAATAACAAGATCTTCTATAATGCCCTCTGGTTTTACAAGAGATTGGTCAGCCAACTATAAAATAGTAGAAGTCTTCCTGAGGTTTGTAATGCCCAATCTTTCCATTGTTCTTTTACTCATGACATTAATGGCTGCTCCCAAATCTATCAATGTATTAGAGAGAGAAATGCCATTGATTTGCACTTTAACAATAGGGCTACCAGGGTCAGAGTACTTAGCAGTAAGAGTGTTACCCATCATCAATTCATCCAAATCACCTTCACATGGACTATTGGGGGGTCTTTTCGTTTCTTGCATGGTTTCTTTAAACATAATTCTCTGACGACTTTGGAGTAAATGGGAATGTCTTTGATAGCTTGAAATAGTGGAATTTTATGCAGGCATTTTGTAATTCTCCAAGGAGATCAAATTCTGACTGTGGCATCAACTTCTCTATAGCCAAGCGTTTGGGATATGGTGGTAGTTGTTTTTTCTCTATTGGAGGTGATTCCCTGGGTGGGATGGGTGGGAAATTGTCTTCGGATCGTATTGGTATTTCTTTGGATTGCACTGGTAAGTTTCTTGGTGTTTCTTCCTCTTCCTCCTTTGAAATTATAGGAGAGGTGGTTTTATTAATTTTCCTGCCAGAGCGTAATTGAATTTCATGGCAGTCCACCGTGGAGATGGAGTAGGCTGGATAATTGGGTATTTCAGCAGCCATCACAGGTTGTCCAACCTTATTATTAGGGTTAGGAGCGAGTTGTGCAGGAAGGAGTGGTTTTGGAGGTGGATTGTTCAATGGGAAGGTTAACTGAGGTTGTAGAAGGGGTTGCATTAATGGTTGTACTGGTGCAAATGGGAATTGAGGATTTTGTAATTGCGGAACTAAATGTTGAATCTGTTGATTATTCCCAAAATTTGAATTCCTCCAATTTGATTGCCAAGGGTTACTCTCGGGATAGGAAGGTACCCAAGTTTGTTGAGGCAAAGGTGGGTACCAAGGCTAAGATTTTTGTTGGGCTTGTGGAACTTGTGACTGATGTAATTGAGCATTATTCCAATAAGGATTAAATGATTGCATGGGGTCTAGTATTGTACCTGAAGATTGAGGTTGCCATGGACGTTTTTGATATATAAAACAGACCGGTTCTGTATCTGTCCCTACTTCTTCATATATAGCCTTGAGTCCTGGCAGCGAAGGACATTCTTTTGTAGGGTGCTCCAGATCGCATAGGAGGCAGATCTCCACTTTGTCCAATGGACAAATTTTGAGGGGATGTCTCTTTCTGCATTTAGGATAGAAGATAGCCAAGGCTCGATCCTCCTCCTCTTTCCTTTTCTTTGCTTTAAGTGCGTCTAACTGAGAAATCAGGGAACTAAGTATGTTGGTCTTGAAATCCTCCAAGAGATTGCCAATCTCCACCCTTGAAACTCCTTCTCTTAAGGTCTTTGTGGTTCTGTTTACTGTATCCCAAATTCCTCTTCCTGATCTGGAGGCATTCCTTGAATACCTTCTGCAGAGGTCACATATTCCTACATACTTTAGTAGGGATACATCCCCTGCACCCATCAAATTCAGTGGATCAATGCAATCATCCCTAATCCCTCGTAAGAGCAGAATCTTCAATGTATCATCATTCAACCCATTTTGTCTTGATCTTTGTAAATTATATTGAAATCTCTCCACATAGTCTTCTAAATTATCGTCCTCCTACTAGGTCATCTTAAAGATGGCTTCCTTCCGGTCCTTGTCCTTGCAATATTCTTGATATTTATCCAGGAAATCTTTCTTCATTTGAGCCCAAGTCATTATACTGTCTCCTCCCAGGCCCATGAACCACCTCAGAGCCTCGATTTTTAAAGTGGATGGAAAACGTTTGAGCTTCTAGTGATCTATAACATAGTCATAGATCCTGCACATGACATCAAATTCAAATAGCAACGTATATGGGTCTTCACTTTCCATACCATGAAATTTGGGCAATGCCGAATGTGGAATGTTCTTCATCTAGTTTGTAAGTGTAGATCCGGAATTTCAGATTGGGAATTCGAAAGTAACCATTCCCGTACTAGATTCTCCATTTGTATTTCCCTGGTTTGTCTCTTCTCCACGGGGAATGTGTTCTCCCTTACCATCCATACCCGCCATTAGATCTTGTAAAGTAGCTGACCCGATGGACAACGGGGATTCAACAACCAATTGCTCCTCACCTCCTTGATTGTTAATACTAAGTTGTTCAGGAGACCCTTCTTCTTGACCCAATTCTTTTTCTGGAATGAATTCTGCCTTAGAACTACTGAGAGAAGGTGACCTTCCTTGAACACGTCCTCCTCTTATTAAACTTCCTGCACGAGTAGTACCTAGGGGGGTATCGTATGCATATACCAGTCTACCAGTACTATCTCTTACTCTATACATCAATACTTTGCATGTTCCAGGATCACAGGGACTTGTGGTAGGCAATATTTTGAATGAATATGTCGGTGCGTCTTACTTGACCCTCCCCTGAAATCAAACCAGACTATTTTCCAAGAAAATTATCACACACAATCCACTCAAAAGGAAAGAAGAAAAGAAATCACAACTAGAACCGAAAGAATCAATCAAACTACAATGTCCTTGGCAGCTCCCCGGCGACGGTGCCAAAATGACGAGCTCTTTTATTCCCTTTTGTTAACACCTAAAAAGTGCTCACTAGCTCATTTCCCTATTCACATGACCCATTTGTCCACTTTTTCACCATCGGAGCCTCTGAAACCAACAAAAGGTCACCAAAAGACCTGAGTACACCCCTTTTTCCATTAAAAAAGATTATTTTTCCTGAAAAGCATAAAAAACCCTCAAAAAGGGTCCAAATTCCCAAAAAATATTAAAAAGGGAATTAAAATATTATTTTTATTCAAAAAAGGAAAAAGGAGGGAAAAGTACCTAAACCATGTTGGTCAATACCATTTGGTTTCCACAAAACCACAAATGGTATTCCCCACCACCAAAACCTATAAAAAGGTGGTAGGGGCTCCTCATTTCACATCCATCCATTATCTCATCCTTATGCTGCTGAAATCTCCCTTGAGCATTTTAGCCATTGAAGCAACCTTGGAGAAGGAGACCTCTTGGAGTTTGGAGCTACTCATCTTGGGAGTTGCTCAACATCAACCTTCACCATTGAAGGTATTATCGCAAGCACTTGCTTGCCCCCCATTTTTTCAATACAAATTCATTCTTTAATATTTTCTTGTTCTTGTTTTTTAAATGTTTACATTATTTGCTTAGATTCTTGCATAAGATCCATGATTAGTTTAGTTTAGATTAGATTGTTATTTATTTCTATTGAAACTGCTGCTACTAGTTAGCAGGTGCCCATAGCACTAAGCCTGGTTGCAAAACCGGGCCAACAGTTTTTGGCGACTCCGCTGGGTTTTGAACAATAGATCTCTAGTTTTGCTTTTAATTTTAGTTTTTTATTCGTTTTTAACTTTTAGATCCATAGATCTGCCATCTTAGACAGCAGATCCATTGCTTCTCTAAGTTTTGGCCACATCTATTGCCATTAACAGCCCGGAATTCACAATTTTCGGGTTCATTTTTCGGCTTCCGTGCACGGCTTTCGCCTCGTGGCTTTTAGCCTGACAGTCGCGCGGTCCATCGAGGATTTTGGCCTTTTTTCTGCGCGGTTCACCGCGGCTTTGTCGCCGGTTTCCGCGCTGCACATCGCGGCATCGCGGTCATTCACCGCGCTGCACATCGCGACTGCGCGGCCCTTTTCCGCGCGGTTCACCGCGACTTCGCAGCCTATTTGCGCGCTGCACACCGCGGCTTCGCAGACATTTTCCACGCGGTCCATCACGACTATGCGATCGAAACCCGCGCGGTCCATCGTGACTGTGCGACCGAAACCCGCGCGGCCCATCGCGGCTTTTCTGTTAAAACCCGCACTGCTGATTTTTTCATTCGGCCATTCTGATTTTAAAAATTAATTTTTACTGTACTTCCTGCCCACATAGCACATTTTTTACAGTATTAAATTCTGCATATTTTACAGCCTTGAAAAAAATTTTACTATTTAAAATGCATATCTAGAAGTCTTTTTAAAAATTTTCAAGAAAGTGAAAGAAGGACTTATTTTTGCATTTTTAGCTAGATTAAAATTTTTCCTGTTTACTTTTTTTAAAAAATCTTGCCCTTAGCAATTTCCTTGAAAAAAGAAATCCATTTATTTCTGTTAAAAAGGTCTATTATTTGCTTTCAGAATTCAAAAGATTCTTTGTCTTTTGAGTTGATATTTGCAAAGAAATTTAATTTCCATTCATTTGAAAAAGTCATAAATATTTGCTTTTTTATTTTCCAAAGCTCCTTTGTTTGGTGAAAATTTCCTATAAAGCATTTCCCTTTTTCAAGTTCAGTTTACAATACCTCACGTGCACTCACTCAATCACTTAATTGAACTAAGCCTTAAAACGTACCCTAATTTCAACAGACTTTTAACCCCACTTGGGGAACACTAAAAGAACTTTGTAGCTAGGTAGTATTGGGGGGATAGGTGTTCCAATAACACCCCTCAGTTATTACATCTGAGACATAGAAGTTGTCCAATTAGGGAGCTAAAATCTCTTAGTACTTTTTGGCGCGGTCACAACCGGTTTGTGGGAAGGCCTCTCCCTTAGGAGGGTTGAAGTCGCGAGGATGGTTCCGGAAGCCTGAGTGGAATACCGAAATCCATTCAGTAACCGAAGGGCTACCATTCGCAGTTCTCGGGATATCCCTGTATTGGGATATTGCGATCAAAGGACCAAACGACAGATTTACCTTTTCTCGACGCGTCATGAACGGAGTATCCTAGTAGCCTGTCTTTAGGATTGATTACCCGGTGTCCCTCCCGGTAGGGGGATATCTAGCCGTTGTCTCAACAATCATATTGTCTGACTTGGATTTCATCACCTTGCAGAGGATATCGATTGTTTGAGTCACAATACTTTTAGTTAGGTGTTTGCATGATTCAACCCACCTTTGGTCTAGTTACACCTATTTTTTCTAGAAGCCGTTTGCATGTTGGTACTCTGACCATTTGTTGCATTCCTCCACTTATTGTAGCACAGCTGCTAGAATAAGTGCCTTTTTTGAGGTTGATTTTTTGGCCTGAGAGCCTTCTTTTTCACTCCCCTTCTTGCACCCTTGGTTGCATTAGGGTTTTGAGTCTTTTATATATATATCACCACCTGATACTTAAACAAATTTTTCACACAAAAACTTAATTCTCACCATTGAGAATTTTAGACGCTCTCGTCGTCTACAGGGTGAACTCCCAGAGTTTAGTCCACTTGGCTCGCCACGTCACGGACGCAGAGCCTTATCCCTTGATTCGACACATCGTCAATCAGCTAGACAGTCATCCGATTCTGACACGCCTCACTTCACATTTGATTTAGAGGCAGAATCTGAAAACCCCACAGAGTTACCACCAACCACCATTATGTCTGGAACACCATTTGATCCACTCTTTACCAGCACCATAGGTGAGACACCCACAGACCCTTCTGCGGCGGTGTCATCCATGGTGACAACCACCCCCCTGGGTATGCCCAACATGGGTAACACTCCACATTTAGGAATGCCCAACACAGGGCCACCACCTGTTATGGGTATACCCAACATAGGGGTCACACCCCCTCTGGTTCCCACAAACCCTATCCCAGGAATCCCCACTGCTATTCCTAACCCAAGTGTAACCCATGTTGCACTTGGAGGCGCTGGCCCATACCAGACTACACCTATTGGAGGGCACATACCCTCCATACCTAGCATACCTTTAGGCGCTACTGGACCCCTACATCATACCACAATGACTAGGCATGTCCCAGTTCCAGTCACCACATCTGCTAGCTTACCATACATGGCGAGTCTGAACCTGCCAGACTTAGCTAGGCTCACAAATGACCCCATCAGACACGATCCTGCGTGGCCTCACATGCCCACCAAACTCCCCTCCGACATCCCGAAGTTTGAGGGCAAGGCAGGTGAAGACCCCCAGAACCATATCATGTCCTTCCATTTATGGTGTTCCTCCAACTCCATAGTGGACGACTCAATCCGCCTCTAACTTTTACAGCGCACCTTCACTGGCTCTGCAGCTAAGTGGTATATCGAGCAGCCTCATGGGACACATGCCACCTTTACCTCCCTTGCCTTGACCTTCCTGCAGTTCTTCTAGTTACCTGTCCGCTATGATGCAGGAGTTGAGATCCTACTGTCTTGCAGACAAACCACGGCCACCCATATCACTGACCACATTCATGAGTGGCGTCGACGCCGAAGCCTCTGCAAAATTAAGTTAGACGACCGTATCTTTTTAGATTGGTTTCTAAAATCCCTCCTCCCTCTTATTGCGAAGGATGTGGCATCTGAAAGACCCCAGTCTGAAGAAGAGGCCATCCTCAAATCCCAACAGTTTGATCTCATTTATGCCCAGTCGGGTTATCTATACACAATCATACCTGACGCCCCACGAGGTGACTCTTCACGTGGTGACGCACCGGGGGCATCACATGCCACTGATGGCATCATTGGCCAAATCACCCCGCAACCTAAACCTTTCAGCACGGTGAGCACCATGCCCGCCCCAGACCTCTCCAAGGCTACATCCAGTTCCGGAGCCACAACTTCTTATGCTCCAACAAACCAGACCCATCACATTCATGGACCCTCTTGTCCACAACATTTCTATGGGAAAGCGCCATCAGAATATGTACCTCCTACATACTATACTCAACCTACCACACATACCCCCATGCAGTTCCCACAACAGTAGATGCATTACCCACAACCAGCTGCACCAGCTAATCTCGCACCTCCAACAGCTCAGGGGTACCAACAACCCCAACAGGCAGCTGGACCACCTCCAGCTCCACCTGCATACTACCCACCGCAACCTGCTCCCGCACCTGCGGCTCCCCAGAATCCCCCCAATGCTCAAGGGCATGTGTACACACAACAACATCAGCCCCAATACCAAAATAACCAATGCAACCAGGCTGGGAAACCAAACCGCGGAAGAGGACGTAACCGTGGAAACAACCAAAACCATAACCAAGCTCCACAACCTACCCATCCTCTGCAAAACAATAACGCGGCGCCTGCTCATCAGAATCCTGATCGGCCACCTAAGCAAGCCAAAAATGCTAATTTACGAACAAACCATCCTTGTTCTATTTGCGGTGTCTATGGCCACTATACCCACGCTTTCCCACATCTGGAGCGAGCTCGACAACTATGAACAGATGACGCCCATCGTCAAGGGCAGGCGGCTCCTCAGCCGCCACCCAACCCTCCACCACCTCAACAACACCCTTTAGTGCTACAAAACCCTTTTCCAACACAAGGAGTGGTGAACACTCAGCCGTTAGCCCCCCCACAGGGCAATGTGCAACCACAACAAATCACTTATGCCACTCCTGATCAACCCATGTTTGATTCAGGCACTCACCACTTATTGATGATGTCCACTGTCGACGTCAATATCCAAACCCGTCGGAATCAGTATGGCCCTACCTCCGAAGCCCCCCCCGCCGATAAGGATACTAACGCTCATCCCACCGATCAGACGTTACGGATACCACCTCTTCCACTCGATGGCGCATCTAAAGCACCTCGTTTCCCACTCCACCGTATCAACAACAACCCCAATGCACGGGCTGCGTCAAATTACAACATCGTAGATGACCTAGCTCAATCTCCCGCAGCCATGTCCGCATTAGAAGTCTTGAAAAACTGTCCTACGCAGCACAAGACTTTACTCTCCGCCATTGGGGCGATTGACCCAAATGATACGAAATTAATGACCTTTGATTTGGACCAGTCCAAACCACGTCTGCCTTCCACTATAGCAGTCCAAGTTTCTGTTTCTATTCAGAATCTTGTCATCCATCGATGTATCATCGACGAGGGTGCCTCCACATGCGTCATGTCCACATTTGTTTGGCAGAAGTTGGGATCCCCTGCTCTCCAGCAATCCACCACTGCATTGCGGGCCTATGACGGTCGGTCAGCTCAGCCTCAAGGTTTACTACCCAAGGTCTCCGTCCAATTAGGAGGGAAAACTGTGCTCATTGACATAGAGGTCATTAATGCCCAGCTCGATTATAACCTTTTACTAGGCCGCAGTTACATGTACACCATGAAAGCGGTCGCCTCATCCATTTTTCGCACCATGATGTTCCCCCACGAGGGACGCGTGGTCAAAATCGACCAACTCACATACTATGATCCCAATGCCCCTGCAGCACCCGAAAATGTTCTTCCCATGATTGAACAACCAGCTCCTAATGCAACTACCTCCTTCGTTTCTTCCGTGGGACCCGGACTTTACTCATATACACCAATGACCTCTACATTCCAGGCCATTCCACCACCGTCACCGGAGACCCACGTCGCAAACCTCTGTACTCTTTCACAGAATACACAAACATCCGGTAGTCAACCACCATTGATCCCTAGTCACATCGGTGTTACACCCATCCACACCATCCCCTTTCTATTTCCTCCTTTGGGTGTAGTAAGTGCCCCGGTTATGGCTACCCTTAGTCTACCTGGGTTAACATTGGGATTACCCGTGTGGTATATTTCGCCTCCCGTTCGACCGCCGACACCAAATGTCATCCTCCAACCGGTACAACCTATTGTTACCACAAATCAACCTCCTCCTGGTGTCGCAATCCCTTCGTCGTCAACGAAACCTCCTCCTAGCCTCAATATCCCTTCGTCGTCAACAAATCCTCCCCCTCCTATCAAGCCCACTGGGGGCAGAGGTCCACAACCATACACTTCTATACCACCTCCTAAGGCAGTTAAACCCCCACCGGCGTTTCGAGCTCCCCCTAAATGCTCGTTGTGCGATGAGATAGGCCATCCAACTCATCAATGCCCATAGTTACCAGCACTCCAAGAGCATATGAATATGTTGGACGATGACGCCGGCATCCCAGTCGTTAGACTTGAGCCACCACCTCAACCTCACGACAAATCACTGCGCACCAACCATCCTTGTTCCATATGCAGTGTTTACGGCCACTACTCTCACCATTGTCCCGATCTCCCTGACTATAGAGCAGCATTATACGAGTTAAACAATGTCGATTTGGAGATATCTCCTACCCGAATCGAGGAGATCTACCCCCCGCCATCATCCTCATCGAAAGAAGTCAATACAATATATATGATTTCAACAACTTTCAAACCAGAACCCCTTGATTTATGGTCTGACTACTTCAATACTGATGAGCAAATTTTGGAGACACTCACTGCACCCGACTATCCTTGGGATGATATGCATCATCGCTCGTACTTCCTCCCGGAAGCATCTACATCCACCGCATCTAACCAGCTATCGGTCGAATCGAAATATTTCATACCCACTAAGGTCGATTGGTTAAAAGACCCCATCCCAGCACCGGATGCCTTTGAAGAAGGGAACATGTCAAACATTTCCCCCACTATACAAATAGACATTTCCACAACACCAGGGAAACCTGAGCTCATCTCGCTGGGCGCATCTTGCACTCAAACAGAAACTCAGGCGTACAAAGAGCTCTTTCAAGAGTTCCGTGATGTCTTGCCTGGTCCTATACCGAGATTCCTGGGCTCGACCCCGCCATCATCGAACACCACATTGATACATGGCCTGAGGTACCCCCTGTTCGCTAGAAACAGCGACCCATTCATCCCTCCAAACTCCCCACCGTTAAAGCCGAGGTCGAGAAACTTCACAAAGCAGGATTCATTTATCCTATTCCGTACACCACCTGGGTGTCGAACCCCGTTCCCGTTAACAAAAAGCAAGGCTCCCTTAGAGTATACACTGACTTCCGTGATTTAAACCACACTTGTCCAAAAGACAATTTCCCCACGCCATTCATTGACCAACTCATTGATGAGTGTGCGGGCCATGAAGTCCTATCCTTCATGGACAGGTTTTTCGGATATAACCAGATTCACATCCGCAAAGAGGATCAGTACAAGACTGCCTTCACCACCCCATGGGGCACCTTTGCCTACCGCGTCATGCCATTTGGCCTAAAAAACACTGGTGCCACTTTCCAGCGGGCCATGACCTATTGCTTTCACGACTTGGTGCATATCCTCCGAGTCTACCTTGATGACCTCACAGATCGTTCCCGAAAATGATCAGACCACCTTAACGACCTTCGGCAAGTTTTCCTGCGTTGTCGCAAATATAAAATCCGCTTGAACCCACACAAGTATGTCTTTTGCGTCCCGGCAGGCCGGTTGTTGGGTTTCATTGTTTCCCAAGACGGAATCACTGTCGATCCCCTGAAAGTCAAAGCCATCTTAGAACTTCCGCCTCCTCGCACGCTTCGGCAACTCCAAAGTCTACAAGGGCGGTCCAATTTCCTTAGGCGCTTCGTTCCTGATTATGCCACCAAAGTCCACGGGTTCTTACGCTTACTTCATAGCCACATACCCTTTGTTTGGGATGAGCAAGCAGACACGGCATTCGAAGCCCTCAAGAAAGCTCTCACACAAGCCCCCTTGATATCCCCACTGGATTTCTCTCAAGACTTCACCCTTTATGTCTCGGCATCTGAATATGCTGTGTCCGGAGTTTTGGTCCATGAATATGCCTCCCACCAAGAACATGTGATTTATTACGTCAGCCAGTCCTTGTCTGGCCCGCCTCTGCGTTACCCATACGAGGAAATATTAGCCCTAGCTGTAGTCTTTTCCGTACAAAACTTGCGACACTACATTCTACTCAGTCATACCACAGTCGTGGCCGACTCCAACCCTATGGTCTATCTCCTAACCCAGCGACTCCTTCAAGGTCGTGTTGCTAAATGGGTCATTATCCTCCAGGAATATGACCTCACTTTCAGAACTCCCAAAAGCACTAAAGCCCTCGCGCTTGCTCACCTCATCACTGACCTCCCATCCTCTTCAACATCACCCATTATCCAAACGGACCTGATTGACGAGCAGATCTTCATCATTTCGTCTGACGACCCTTGGTACGGAGACATTTTGACTTACCTTCGTACGCAAAAATTTCGACCACACATCGATCATGATGGACGTCGTCGCATACGACACCACGCCCCCCGATACCTCTTGATAGGGGATGTACTTTACCGACGCGGTGTTGATACCATTTTACGCCGCTGCCTATCCCATAGTGAGGCAGAACAAGTCCTCAATGATTGTCACAGCGGTGCCTGCGGAGGCCATTTCTCCAGCATGGCCACCGCCCAGAAAATCATTCGGGCTGGTTATTTTTGGCCATCATTGTTCACTGATTGCATCACCGCAGTCAAGCATTGCCAGAACTGCCAATTATTTGCCCCCAAAGCAAGAACCCCCCCCCGCCCCCCTTCATCCAGTCATCACTGTTGGACCATTCTGCAAATGGGCCATCGATTTCCTCGACTGCAACCCCACGTCATCCGACGGTCACAAACACATCGTTGTGGCTGTAGATTATTTTACCAAGTGGGCATAAGCCATGCCGACCTATAATTGCAAAGCCGACACTGCAGCACGGTTTTTCTTCTACCATGTTATCGCTCGTTTCGGAGTACCACAGCAACTAGTCTCTGACCACGGCTCTCACTTCGAAGATGCCGTCTGGAAGGAATTATCAACCATGTTGAAATTTTAACACCATTTCTCTTCCGCTTACTATCCCCAAGGAAACGGCCAAGTTGAAGCGATCAATAAAATTTTGAAGACCATTCTCCAACGTACTGTAGACAAGCACAAATCCAATTGGCACCACATGCTTTTCCCGGCACTATGGGCCTACCGCACCTCAACCAAAACCGCCACCGGTTTTACCCCTTTCCATTTAGTTCACGGTGTCGAATCCGTCCTCCCTATTGAGTGCCAGATCCCAGCCTTACATATCGCCGTTGAACTCCTACCGGACACTTCCCCGATCGAGCAACGTTTACTACTCCTAGAGCAGGCCGATGAAGATCGGCGCACAGCCATTCAAAACATGGAAGCAGCTAAACAACGATCGAAACTAAGTTACGACAAACACGTCCACCCGAGAACCTTTTCTGAAGGAGACCTTGTCCTTGCTTACGATCAAGCTCATGATAAAACCGGGAAGGGAAAGTTCGTGTCTATGTGGCAAGGCCCCTATATCATACACACCTGCCTCGGGCAGGGGGCATACATTCTGACCGATTCAGAAGGCAATCCCCTACGCAACCCATGCAACGGGTTGTACCTTAAAATATTTTACCCATAGAAAATCTGATGGACACCATCGTCCATTTTAGTATAGGCATACTTTCTTTGTTCACAAAAAATTCAAAAAACCTAAATATTTGTTTTTCTCTGCATGACCACAGATGGAGCCTCTTCCACTCTGCCATGTCGGTTTCGCTGATGGTGCAAGCCGTTGGTCTCCCAATCTCTCCTCCGCAGCTTGGGTAATATACTCCCCTTCACATGAGTTAATTCATATTGACGGAGTATGTTTAGGTGCCGCAACCAATAATCAAGCTGAATACGATGCCGTGACCGGTCTCCTGGCCGCAGCTCTCCAAATGAGCATCCGTCACCTCAACGTTTTCTTGGACTCACAGCTCCTAGTTTCCCAGCTCAACAATGATTACCAGGTACGCGATCCCTGTCTTTTCAGAAAATTCCTGCACACTAAACAAATGGTTAGACAGTTTGAATCCATTTCGTTCACACATGTCCCAAGACACCTCAATAGCGTAGCAGACTATATGGCCAACAATGTCCTCAATTGGCACACCAATCACATCATGTCATATCCATAAACAAAATGCATCCACGTGCATAACATGTGCCTCCACGGGCATATACAAAAAACAATATTGCATCCACGTGCATAACATGTGCCTCCACGGGCATAAAACAAATAACCAAATAATGCATCCACGTGCATAACATCTGCCTCCACGGGCATACATAAATAAACAACATGCTGCATCCAAGTACATAACATGTGCCTCCACGGGCATATACAAAAGACAAAGGTGCATCCACGTGCATACACGACAATATATCCAAATATATATCCACATATATATATAAGCCAAATAGTCAACATGT
Organism: Larix kaempferi; assembly: GCA_027924585.1. NCBI lineage: Eukaryota > Viridiplantae > Streptophyta > Pinopsida > Pinales > Pinaceae > Larix > Larix kaempferi. Next base: position 9,199,731 of record BSBM01000007.1, read on the forward strand.
CATAAGTGCCCTCAGCACCCGATATACAAAAAACAAATATACATCTGTCACACAAAAATGCTTCCCCATATGCTCATCAACATTTGGGGCAAGATACAATATCATCTACTCATTTGGATCCCTAGGATCCTCCGGCTCCTCCTCCGCTGGCCCCGCCGGGTCATGGCGAGCCCGAACTCTCCGCTCTGCAGGCCCCGCTGGATCATCCCGCAGACGTATCCTCCCCTGAGCCGGCCCTGCCGGATCATCTCGTCTACCATCCCTGTGCCTCGCCACGAACACCGCTGTCCTCAATAGGAGCGACTGCCACTCAGGCAGCGCACCGAAACAACCCTGCAAAATATCCCGATCTAGGTCTCTCCAACCATCCTCAGGGAGTCCAGCTAGGATCCGGGCAAAGGTCTGTCTGACACCATCTATGGCGTCATCGCGAGGGCCAACCCCTCGCCCACGAGCCGCAAATCCTCCACCACGCGGAGGAGGTACCACACCTTTAGATTTTTTGAACATTTTTTCCATGCCCCTCACATAACCTCGGTTTGCGTGCCACATCGGCCGTTCTCCGTTTTCGACAATACTTATGTCACCGGAAACAATTTTCTACAATGATAATGATGCTTGAGACCTTTTCTCGCCCCCATCAATCCATGTTTGTTCAATATAATTTTACCCCTTTTTCAGGCCGAGCAACCCCTTTTACGAAAAAGGCACTTAGGGAGTTTCTGTTAAGCTCTTTTCTGACTCCTACAAACAATGAAAAGATTGTCGAGCAACCTTGTTTCCTTTCATGCTCGTTAAACGTATCTGAAAGGGCGTCTACCTGGTATAAGTTTACCCCTTTTCCGGACCTTGTAGACTAATTACGAAAAAGGTATACTCTAGTCACATCGGCTAGAAGAGTTCTCCATCCGCATCATTTTATGCTTTTTCGGGCCTTGGAGACTAAACTTACGAAAAAGAAACACCAATAGAGTCCACTTACCATTTTCAGACTCTCTAAACATGAAAGCAACCATGAGCATGAGCCGTCCTGGGCTCACAAAATCCACAGGACCATACCATTTCAGAGCACACTTTTATCCCTTCTTGGAGCTCATTAAAACTACGAAGAAGGAATCAATGGTGCCTCTTGGCGCCACGACAGATCACATCTACTCATTAGGCAGCTTCCCCATGTTGGTCGCCTTTGTTCAGAGTATTCTGCAGTATGCCACCTTGATAATTCCTCAACGACACCTATCAGCTCGTCCTCCCCCCCAGAGTCAATATATACCATTCAGTCAAAGCAATGATCCCCACACCTACAAGTCAGTTCCCTACGATGCCAGATCAACCATGTCATCATGCTCTGAACAAAGGAAGTTTGAGTCTACCCAATTTTTGACCCAGTTATTTCCCATTCCCACAAGTATGTCAGTCCTACCATAAGCACTACAACACTTCAGTTTTACACCTCGTGCTCCTATCAAGGAAACATCATTGCCTTGTTAGTTGCTGGTCTCCCTCTGTCGACGACAACCGCATTGATTCCAGAGGATAGACCTAGAGGTCCCTGTGTCTTGGACTCATCACCATTTATGATGAGTTCCTACGAATCATTTCGAGAGGAATCTTCAGTGCCTCTCCAAATGGTTGTTTCTCACATGCTCGACTTCAACACCTTGATCGCATTGTTGAGACTCGCACAGGGTATTCGTCCGTTTCACTTATTAGTCGAAGACCCCGGATACCTCCTGACTCCTCCACATTTGAGAGTCTTCCTATGGATAACACCAGTTACACTTTTTCTATAGATATCCGGGTTGCGCATGGCGACAGTATTCATATGTACCCCAGTTTCATACTCCCTTGAGTATACAGTTATATTATTTCTCAGAGATGACCCATCGTCTTTGAGTCCCTACAGATGTTGAACACCTTCAGTTTCAGCAGTTCCTCAGTTATTCCAGTGTATCAGTTATTGAGATCCGTTATGATCAGGAGTACATCCCAAAATAATGTCCCCCCTGGACCGTTATGGTGTACCAGTAGATTCTTTATGTATTAGATCCCCCTTCTTGGGACTAATTGTTATGTATATGTCTTGATATGAGCATGGGAATGCCTGCCTCGTCCATTATCAGAGATTATACCTCATTCATATTGAGACCATGTAATATTTTTTGTTTCTTGCAGCTTCCAAGGGCCGTGGCTCCAGTCTCCAATCGGTCTCTTCTCCTTCCCAAACCCCTGAAAAAAAACAAAAAGAACTATGATGTCTATCGGCCATACGATGAGCTCCTGCCCTCACACATCAGGGGGCAATCTGTTAACACCTAAAAAGTGCTCACTAGCTCATTTCCCTATTCACATGACCCATTTGTCCACTTTTTCACCATCGGAGCCTCTGAAACCAACAAAAGGTCACCAAAAGACCTGAGTACACCCCTTTTTCCATTAAAAAAGATTATTTTTCCTGAAAAGCATAAAAAACCCTCAAAAAGGGTCCAAATTCCCAAAAAATATTAAAAAGGGAATTAAAATATTATTTTTATTCAAAAAAGGAAAAAGGAGGGAAAAGTACCTAAACCATGTTGGTCAATACCATTTGGTTTCCACAAAACCACAAATGGTATTCACCACCACCAAAACCTATAAAAAGGTGGTAGGGGCTCCTCATTTCACATCCATCCATTATCTCATCCTTATGCTGCTGAAATCTCCCTTGAGCATTTTAGCCATTGAAGCAACCTTGGAGAAGGAGACATCTTGGAGTTTGGAGCTACTCATCTTGGGAGTTGCTCAACATCAACCTTCACCATTGAAGGTATTATCGCAAGCACTTGCTTGCCCCCCATTTTTTCAATACAAATTCATTCTTTAATATTTTCTTGTTCTTGTTTTTTAAATGTTTACATTATTTGCTTAGATTCTTGCATAAGATCCATGATTAGTTTAGTTTAGATTAGATTGTTATTTATTTCTATTGAAGTTGCTGCTACTAGTTAGCAGGTGCCCATAGCACTAAGCCTGGTTGCAAAACCGGGCCAACACCTTTTTAATTAAATTGAAATGAAAAGTTGTTCATAAATTATCAACCCGGGGCCACAAAGGCTTATGAGCTACCAAGCAAAATATATGCCAGACACTGCAACTTGGAAGATCTTAACACAGAGAAGATTAATGAATTACTGAACCAAAATTAGGATGCAATCTTTTGGTGAATGAACTCCTAAGAAATTGCCAACTACAGAAAGGATCTTGTAGTCTAATAAAAGAATCTAACTATCAATGAGATTCTGCTATACTACAGAAAGCAATTACTACCAACAACACTCTGTCAAATTACCAAAAGCAAATTAATTTCCAATTCTAAATTAACCAACTGAGAAATCCCTAATGAAAATAACTCAATAAATCATAACTGTAATGAAGGAATTGAATTACACAATCTGCCTATCCTTACATGCTCACAACAGAATTCTGAGATAACCTAATGCGTCCATTCACTACAGAAATAATACTAACTTGGCATTCATGATTCATATGCACCTCTGGAAATTATAATAAGAATAACTTTGTAATCCAATCACACCACTCATTAAAGGATTCAAACTTAGCTATGATCAACACACAAATTCTGAGTATCAAATAACTAAACCAATCAACACTGCATCAATAATTAATCTATCAATCTGAACACACATGCATAAGGGAAATAAATCCTACTTAACAGCACCTGTTACAGAAGGGGGCCCTGCCTTCAGCAACAGGAGCTGAACAGCCTCTCAATCACACGAAATTGATCAACACATTTAAATCAGATAACCCAGAAATCTCTTATATAAAAGCTTGATACAGTGTTCAATAGATCTTATGTAATTGACGCTAACCCTTCTGAAGAGTCCCCATGTCTTTTATACATCAACGCTTATGAGAAAATAGGAGAAATCGCATAGTTACAACAAGTTTCCAAAGAAATCCTATCTTTAGATTTTCAAAGAGATAATTCAGGGATATGCATCATGGAGAGTGGAGATGATCCCAGGGATATCGGAGTGGTCAACTATGAGTCATCATAGACTCAAAATACTGAATTAAGTACAAAACCTCCAATTCCTGGATTGACTGCATCAGCATCTAGACACTAGATAGGTAACCAACACAATGTAAGAAATACATTAATCTGGATGCCTTAATGTAGTAGGTCGATACTGAAATGCCTATCCTCCAGCTCTCGTAATCCTTCATTTTGTGACCTGTAGGGAGACTGTTACTGAACATGAAAACATCACTTCTTTAGTAGGCAATAATGCCAGCATAACTCTATCCAATCATAAGCAATTGACAAATAGCAAAGAGGACAAGATCAATCCTTACCAAGGCCAAAATGTGCAAAATGTAGGCAAGAGAGGCAATGATTATACAGGATTGTGTCAAAAGAGTCATAGAACAAGGTAAAATAAGGGAACAAAAAAGGTCATATACACATCCCGTCATCTCCCCCCAACCAAAGGGTTTTCATGTCCCTATGCAAACTACGATTGTGATCCACTAATAGGGGTGCTTGGAGAGATGCTTAGGCATTCATCACTCCACTTATAGGAAGAGTGGCCACCTTCTATTATGCTGAAAAAACCTTTATTTTCACCAACAATATTGAAAAATTCACTGTCTTCCCCATCCACCACAGGGCACCAGAGTATAGGGAAGTGAAATCGGATCCCAATCCAGTTGGCCCTCTGTGTACTCAAGTAGTCAAAATACACATGTATTCTATCTAGAGCTCTCTCAAACATTCTGATAGTGAAGGGGTCTTTTCTTTTCAAATCCAAGCTCAGGCCATTAACCCTCCTTTGTAAACAAAGCATAACCTCCAACCTATGAAAGGGAATCCAACTCCTGCATTCATGAACAACCTTAGATTGGGAAATCTCTAGGAGGGTAACGAAGGATTGATCTTGGATCACCTGGTTCCTGGCCAAAAATAACTTCTCAACTGAGGGAGATCCTCTTACCCAAAGGGTATCTTCCCATTCAATATTTTCTATAGCAGTGGCAGCATTGTTCCATCTCAAATGATTTCTCATGAAGGACATAAATGCCCTCAGTTGTACTTCCCCTACATGAGGGTTTGGATCCCAATCTTCATAATCTGTCATAACCAAGTTGTGCATGTATAATTCACACAGGAAATCCTGCTCTTCAGCATTACACTCTATTTCACAAAAATAGCATATACAAGATCACTGAAAGAACAACAAGCACAACATAAACACAAGAGACACAGATTTATCTTGGGAAACCCTCATGGGGAAGAAAACCTGTCACGTCCCCACTTTGACCCTTGTAATATTTTGGGTTATAATGTAAGTATTGTATGCATATTATGTATGATTCCTAGCGTGGAGCTCAAGGCCAAGGCTCCGCTAGCGAACGCTCGACCTAGAAGAGGCAAGTATTTGAAATTATGCTACCCATGTGCTAGTGAACCATGGGAATTGTAAATAGGCATCTTAATATAAATGCCCACAACTAGCTATGCAATGCAACAAGAGATGGCAGCATGATGTTACAAGGAAATTGGGAGGGAAAACATTCAAACCCTTGGAGCCAATCAAGCCAAGCCAAGTGTCAATGAGAGAACCAATCAAACCCTCAACTACCCATGCTGACTTTTGTACCCAATCATTTACTCTCCCAAGAGTTGGTTGAGATAGTTAGTGCCTTGGGGAATGGGAGGTATGGCTGTCCAAATTCGAGTATGGGCAAGCCACCCTGCATGGAAATTCATGTTTTGCTTCTTGGGCAAGAAAAGGGCCATGAATTGCTCCCCAAGCCATTACCCATGAACCAACTTTGCCCTCTCACGAGTTTGGAGCTACCTAGGGGTTTTCCTCACTGGTTTTACTGTTTTTACCTTCATTTTCCTAACGGGGAAGGGCGTTTTTGTTGTGTCTAATAGTGGAGAAAAGAGTAAAACGATTTTGGGGTTTTTAGAGGCCATTTTGGCCCACTGTATTCTCATACATCTGTGGGAGAAATCGGTTTTCTAACCTGGGGTTGGATTCCTCTTCCCACAATCCGTTTTTGGTGTGCCTACGTTTTGGGAAAACCCCTATCCATCTAGTTCCTAAGTTCCACTGCTAAAAGTGTGTTCCAGAGCCCATATCTAAGTTTGATGTGAAAGAGAATGCTGGGGTTGAGTTGGGTATCCATTTTTTTGGCTCGAGCTAGAGTGCAAGCATCCAGGGTTCAAATGTAGCCTGATAAACCCAGCTGTGGACTGGCTTGGCTGAGATGAAATGACCAATTGGCTATGTGTGAGATTGAATGTTCCCTTTTCCTTGTAGATATCATGCTCAACTCGGGGGTGGTCTCTGAGTGCTGAAATAATACAGGCTGGGCAGAGATATATGGTTGGGAGGAATGTTGCAGCGACATAGCTAGTTGTTTGGGACAATTGCACAAGAAAGATAAGTGTTTTATATCTATGTGTTTTACCTCTGCAGTGTTTAAATTAATGATTGTTATTGATATATTGAGTTCATATGAAAACATGTGTGTGGATGAGTTTATTTATGCTGTGCATATTTGTTTGATTTCCATCTACACACATCTGTTTTATGGCTGTGAATCTAATGAATTGGCTAAGTTTTATGAAAATCCCCATAGAATGGCATCATGTTCCCTTCGTTGCATTGGGTCCAAGGGTGGGTATGTGACAAAACCCAGCAAAGCTTCCTCAATATAGATGATAAAAAATACAGAGATGTATATCCCAAACATGAGCTCCTTCTCCTCCATAGCATATCTCTCTCTCTCACCTATGCGCCACTCACAAGTGAGTCAATAATGAGTCAGTGTGATAAATGAGGAACACACCTCCTCTATTTATACACTACTCCGACTTGTCTTTTACATTAACTAGGTTGGCCCCAACTTAACCACTTAACATAATTTGACAGGGCCGACCCCACTAGGGTGGTCTAATAACCCTTTAACCAACATGACTCACATAGGGCTGACCCCCACTAGGAAGTCTAATAACCCAAGTTACCACATTTGCCATGGAGGAATAAAACATCTCCAGATATTCAATAAGGTCTTCACAGAGGAATGAAACATATTTGGAATAATAAAGTACAAGTATGATATTCTAAGAAGTTACAATATCTCAACAGCTTCTTCAAGAGATTCATTCTCTACTCTTTCTCCTTACAGTCGTCCCTCCATTCGCATGGGAGATGACTCAGAAATCCCTGCTCATGGCATTGGGAAAATCTCTATGGAGAATGGGTATTTCAGAAATGTGTTGTATGTACCTGATCTTGCAGCCAACCTACTCTCTGTATATCAGATGACACACATTGGTGTAGCCAAGAGAGTGATATTCACTCAGAATGATGTGGAGATATCAGAAATTTCCACCGAAAAAATTGTTGCAATGGGTGTTGCAGACCATGATATAAAGATGTAGAAGTTCTCACATTTTCTTGAGTTCTCTTCCTCAAAAGAACTTCTCTCACATGGCAATAAAGTCAACAAGCTATGGCATGAGAGATTTGGACATCTCAACTACAGATATCTCCAAGCATTTAGCAAAGAAGAGATGGTTGAAGGGCTTCCACAAATGAGATTTTCCAATGGCACTTGCAAAGGGTGCATTATTGGGAAGCATGCTGAGAAGAAGTATGAGAAATGGAATGAAAGGAGAGTTGATGAACCTCTTGGTTTAGTACATTCTGATATGATTGGTCCACTCCCCACTCCCTCCTATGGCTGCAGCAAATATGTGCTCACCTTCTGTTAGGAACCCATGTCTTTACTTTGTTAGTATGTTGTTGTTGGACGCATATGCTTTGTAAGTCGTCCCGTAGTATTTGTTAATCAATAGTTTGTGTTATTGTTGTTGGCGCATATTCTTTGTAAGCCGCCCGTAGTATTGTTAATCCATAGTTTGTAACGGCCCATGGTCTCGACCCATAGTATTGGCGCCTAGAATTAGTATATAAGTGTGTGTTGAGACCTATGAAGGCACGGTGAAGTTATTTGTATTGAGCTTGCTCAAAGGAGGTTGCCCCCTCGAAGTGGCCTGTGATCAATACAAAAGTGATTCTGAGTTCTGTCATTTCTGCTATTTCGCATATTCTTGTTAATTAATTGTTGCAGGTGCCTCACATCTGGTATCAGAGCACTTTCTTGGGCTCACTGGGTGAAATTTCTGCCAAATTTTTTTTTTCACATCTGTTGCAGGTTCGGATTTGGGAATAATCCCCATCCGCTTAACTGTGGGAAGTACTTGGGTATAAGCCCTAAAACTCATTGTGAGGAGTACCACAGGAACCCTGAAGTAGCTGGCCCATTGAGAGGACCTGCCAGCGAAAAGGGCAACGACCCCTACCTGATTGACTAGTTTCCACCCGTGAGGTAAACCAAGAGCTGTCGTTTGTGGCAAAGCGGTTATCAGTTTTACCTGAGCAATGGAGTGAGGGGTATTGCCCCAATACGCAAGCTGTCAGACAGCATTGGTGGCCGAGTGAAACCCCTGAACTGTTAGGAAGCTGCACATACCTGGGGTCCATATCTACTTTCAGCTGAACTATTGTCGATCTCTGTTGCGCCGTTTCAGATCTATTTTGCAAGCCGTTCCAGATTCAGCCGTTTTCAGTCCATTCGGCGCTGTTCCAGATTTCTTTCGAGCCGTAGTCGCTCCCTTATTTTTACTCTGTTTCCCTTGAAATTTTCGGGGAACCCCTGTCATCCCATTCTGCATATTTCAGTCCTGAGGACCCTATCCTCAATTCCCCTTCCCAAAGCCCGAAATCCCACATTTGTCTATTTTTAGGGTTTGCCATAACTTCCTCAGATTTCACCCAATCACCTTCAAATTTTACCACAAAGTTCCTTTCTGAATTCTACTTCTTTGTTCCCCTCTGCCAAATTTTCCCATTCTTTCATCCCGCTTCTGAAATCCTCATTTTTGCTTTCCCTATCTATCCAACAGTGTCCAAAATTTAGTCAAACCCCAATTACCCTTCTGATTTTTTCCCAAATCCAAATTTTCCCTTACTGGAGTAGTTCCTGTTTTTGTTTTCCTACCCAGTCAAAAAAAAAAAAAAAAAAAAAAAAAACATGGAGGAAGCACTTGCAGCCATCCAAGCCAAACTCCAGGATCTGGATGAAAAATTTCTCGGTCTCCATCTTGAACATTCAGCTATGAACAACAAACGGCAGTCCGAGTCTTCAGTAGACAATGGGTTCTCTGCTTCCAGCAATTTCCATGGTCCGAAGCTTGATTTTCCTCGCTTCAATCGTACCGATCCAACTGGATGGATCTATCGTGCAGAACAGTATTTCAATCTGCATAATACTTTTGATTCCAACAAAGTTCCACTGGCATCCTTTCATTTGGAACAGGAAGCTCTTCAATGGTACTGCTGGTACATCAAGGCTCATCCAGAGCCCAACTGGCCAGACTTTTGCCAGCTCCTTTTGCAACGATTTGGTCCTAGTGCTTTTGATGACTTCACAGGATCCCTCACTAAAATTTGCCAAACTGGCACTGTGAGAGAGTATCAAACTGAATTTGAGAATCTAGCCAACCACACTAGAGGATTGTCTGATGAATTTTACCGAAGTTGTTTTATCAGTGGTCTAAAGGATGCCATTCGCTCTGAGGTCAAAATGTTCTGCCCCAACACAATGATGGAAGCACTCGGGTTGGCTAAGTTGGCAGAAGACAAGCTTGCAGCCCAACAATGCTCCAAGCCCACTTTTGTTCCCTTCCGAAATATGGGTTCTTAGCGACCACCTATACCGTAGGCTCCTCGACCGACTCCTATCAAGCGTTTGTCTGAAACCGAGATGCAAGCACACAGAGAAAAGGGGCTTTGCTATAATTGTGATGAGAAATTCACTCGGGGACATAGATGTGTTCAGCAAAAGCTCTATCTCCTGGATGTGGAGTCTCCGCCTGCCTCGGAAATGGGTGACGAAGATCCAGAAACATTGGATGCTCCGGTCGACAGTCATGAACTGCCTATTGACCCTCCGTCTCAGGATGACCAGCCAGAGATATCTCTCCATGCTTTAGCTGGAATCACCACCCCCCAAACAATGCAGGTCAGGGGTTACTTCAAGAAGCTTCCTCTTACAATCCTCATTGATTCTGGTAGCACTCATAATTTCATTGACCCTCGGATCGCCAAACAAGTTGATTGTTTTATCCATCCTTGCTCCAACTTTGAAGTCATGATTTCCAATGGGGGCACCTTACCTTGCAAAGGGAGGTGTTGAAATGTGCGTATCTCTATGGGAGATTATATCTTGCGCTCGGACATGTTTGCCTTGCCCTTAGGCGGATGTGATGTGGTTTTGGGTGCTCAATGGCTACGCACACTCGGCCCTATCTTATGGTATTTTGTCGAACTTTGGATGTAGTTTTCCCTCAATGAACACAAACACACATTGACAGGATTACAACCAGGTTCTCTCAGCATCATCAGTTCACATCGCATGGAAAAAATCCTCAAGAAGATTTCACATGGTGTCATCGCTCAGATCCATTCCATCCAGATGCAACCATCAGTGGTCTCCACTACTCCTTTGGATCTACAACAAATTCTGGATCGATATACAGGTGTCTTTGCTGAACCAGTGGGATTACAACCTTCCAGGCCAGAAGACCATCGTATTCAGCTCCTTCCTGGCAACGTTCCTCCCAACATCAGGCCCTATCGCTACCCATTTCACCAAAAAATGGAGATTGAAATGCTCGTTCGGGACTTATTGAAGCAAGGTATTATTCGCCCAAGCACTAGTTCCTTTTCTTCTCCAGTTATTCTTGTCCGCAAAAAAGATGGGTCATGGCACCTCTGCATTGAATTCCGAGCACTTAATCACCTCACCATCAAGGATAAGTTTCGAATTCCTGTTGTTGATGAGCTTCTTGATGAGCTTCATGGGGCTCACTTTTTCTCCAAGTTGGATCTTCGTTCTGGGTATCATCAAATTCGGGTTCATGAGGATGATATTCCTAAAACAGCTTTTCGCACACATGATGGCCATTATGAGTTTTTGTTCATGCCCTTTGGCCTCACTAATGCTCCTTCCACATTCCAGGCCTTAATGAATAAAATATTTCGACCCTACTTGCGGAAATTCGTTCTGGTATTCTTTGATGATATCCTCATCTACAGTAAAACATGGGATGAACATCTCCAGCATCTGGATCTTGTCATGCAACTTTTCTCTGACCATCATCTCCATGCCAAGCAGTCTAAATGTGTTTTTGGACAAAAGGAAGTTGAGTATCTTGGGCACATTATCTCAGGACAAGGGGTTCGCGTGGATCCTGCCAAAATCGAGGCCATGAACAACTGGCCACATCCTCAGACACTCAAGAGCCTTCGTGGTTTTTTGGGGTTGACTGGCTACTACCGCAAGTTTGTCAAGGATTATGGGAAGATTGCAGCTCCATTAACTGCTCTATTAAAAAAAGATGCTTTTACATGGACACCTGATGCTCAGTGTGCATTTGGAAAACTAAAACAAGCTATGTGTACTACACCTGTGCTAGCTATGCCCGATTTTTCCAAGCCCTTCACTATTGAGAGTGACGCTTGCGGTAATGGACTTGGTGTTGTTCTCCTTCAAGATGAACACCCCATCGCGTTCACCAGCAAAGCCCTTTCAGGTAAGAATTTAGCTGCCTCTACCTATGAGAAGGAAATGATGGCTATTTTGCATGTAGTACAGAAGTGGCGTCCATACCTATTAGGGAATCATTTCTGCATCAAGACTGATCACCAGAGTCTGAAATACTTCTTGGACCAGCGTGTCTCCTCCCCGGCACAACAGAAATGGGTTAGCAAACTCATGGGTTATGACTATGAGATCACTTACAAGAAGGGTAAAGACAATATTGTGGTAGATGCTCTTTCTCGCACATTTGATGCCCAAGGTTCTCTTTCAGCTATTTCTATGCCTGTTCCAAATTGGTTGCAATCTGTTCAACAGGGTTACGTCAATGACTCTTCCTTATCTCATATCATCCAACGCTTGACCAACAATCCTTCGGCTGTCCCACATTACTCTTGGGATGGTGCTTCTCTGCGATACAAGGGTCGTTTGGTGCTTCCCCAAAGCACAGATCTTCAACAGGCTGTCTTCTATGAACTCCATGCTTCTCCATCGGCCGGGCACTCTGGGTTCCTCAAAACATATGAACGAGCACGGCGTAACTTCTTTTGGCAGGGCATGAAAAGGACAATTCAACAGATGGTGGCCGAATGTGATACCTGTCAGCACAATAAGGGTGAAACAACACTCCTTCCAGGATTGCTTGAACCCTTGCCCATACCTACACGGATTTGGACAGATATTTCTATGGATTTCATTGAAGGGCTCCCTAAATCTAGCGGGAAGACAGTGATTCTCGTTGTGGTTGATCGTCTTTCCAAATATAGTCATTTTTGCGCTCTCAGCCATCCCTATACAGCCTCCTCTGTCGCTCAAATTTTTATGGACCAGATCTTTCGTCTTCATGGCATCCCTTCTTCCATTGTCTCGGATCGTGATCCGACTTTCACTAGTCATTTTTGGACAGAACTATTTCGCCACACTGGCACCAAACTGAAGATGAGTTCGGGGTATCACCCACAAACAGATGGTCAGACTGAAATTGTCAATAAATGCTTGGAAACTTATCTTTGTTGCTTCACCTCATAACAACAACATCAGTGGGAAAAGTGGCTCCCTCTCGCTGAATGGTGGTACAATACCTCTTACCATACTGCCTCTAAAATGACCCCATATGAAGCAGTCTACGGTCAGGCACCTCCAGCTCTTCTTCCATACACCCCCACCAGTTCACCAGTTCAGGAAGTTGACAAGGTCCTTCGCAACCGCGATCAGATTCTTCACATTTTGCGGGACAATCTTCACATTGCAAGAAATCGCATGAAGAAACAAGCTGATCAGCACCGTTCGGAGCGCACTTTTCAAGTCGGCGATATGGTTTTTCTTCGTCTCCAGCCGTACAAACAATCCTCCTTGAAACTCAAAGGGCGTCATGAGCTCGCTCCAAAGTTCTATGGGCCATATCGGATCCTTCAGAGGATTGGGTCCGTTGCTTATAAATTGGAACTTCCTCCTTCTTCCCGCATTCATCCAGTCTTTCATGTCTCTTGTCTGAAGAAAGTTCTTGGCACCAACATCAGCAGCCAAATGATTTTACCCGAACTGGATAATGAAGGATCCATCCTTTTGGAGCCAGAGGCCATCCTCAATCGGCGCACGCGTCAGCTTCGCTCTCGTTCTATCACAGATGTCTTAATTCAGTGGCACGGCATGCAACTAGAGGATGATACATGGGAACCACTCCTTCAGATTCAACAACAATTTCCACATCTAAAGCTTTGAGGACAAAGCTTTTTTAAGGGGGAGGGGATGTTAGGAACCCATGTCTTTACTTTGTTAGTATGTTGTTGTTGGACGCATATGCTTTGTAAGTCGTCTCGTAGTATTTGTTAATCAATAGTTTGTGTTATTGTTGTTGGCGCATATGCTTTGTAAGCCACCCGTAGTATTGTTAATCCATAGTTTGTAACGGCCCATGGTTTCGACCCATAGTATTGGCACCTAGAATTAGTATATAAGTGTGTGTTGAGACCTATGAAGGCACGGTGAAGTTATTTGTATTGAGCTTGCTCAAAGGAGGTTGCCCCCTTGAAGTGGCCTGTGCTCAATACAAAAGTGATTCTGAGTTCTGTCATTTCTGCTATTTCACGTATTCTTGTTAATTAATTGTTGCAGGTGCCTCACACCTTCATCGATGACTACTCATGGTATTGTTGGTTGTATTTTCTCAAGCAAAAATCTGAAGTTTTCCAATGTTTCAAAGTTTTCAAGAACATGCTGGAGAACTTTAGTGGGAGATCCATGAAGGTATTGAGGACTGATAATGGAAGGGATTATGTCCATAAGGACATACAGCAGCTTTGTGAAGAAAATGGCATCCAAATACAACATATTGGTATGTGGTTTGGTAAGGAAAGATCGTAGCATCGTTGATGCTGCGACACATCAGACGAGGTCGCGGAAGGAAGAAGGGTCTATTATTTTATGTATTTTTTGAGTCGTTTGTACCGCAATAGGCGGGTTTTTGGGTCATTGAACCATATGAGATGTAATCTCGAGTTAAGTATACCGCAATAGGCGGGTTTTTTGGGTCATTTGGACCGTGTCAATAGATTTTGGGTCATTTGTCCAGGAGTCAGTTAGGAAGTTATTAGTAAGTGGACAAACATTGTAAAGGCGGAAGCCTATATATAGACAGGAAGTTGTAGATCGGAAGGAGATAGATCGAGAAGAGAGAGAGATGAAGCAGAGAGATTTTGGTATGTTTTGGTGCGAATGTTCTGAGAACAAGAGATATTGCCTGCGATCTACAGATGTATTGTATTGGGTTTTTACAGTAATAATATGATGTGATGAAACTGTTCCTGTGCAATCCTGATGTGTCTTCTATCTTTTGATGATAATGCAATGTTTCTTTGATGCAATAGTCACTTTACTGTTATAGTTTGCTATAACGTTGAATGTTTCCATTAACTGATGCTATGAGTACAATAATGTTGAAATGAATATATAGATTTATCGTTGAAAGTTGCAATAAGATTAACTCGCTGATGCCGCAACATCCTCCTTCATTTGGTGGAAACATGGTTCCGTCCACTCTCCCTTGATTGCCTCAGGTGAGACCTCATCTGCTCTGCAGGTGTTCCTGGGAAGGGTAAAACCTGTTTGGGCCAGTGCTCAGGGAGATCGTGGTGGGTTGGTGTCGATAGTGATGGGAACCCCTGTCGACTGGGTTTGAGTCAATAAATGGTTTCGTTTCCAGGACTTGAACCCGGGTCTCTCGGGTGAGAGCCGAGTATCCTAACCAACTAGACTACAACGGAGAGGGAAGGTCTGGCAATGGTTTACGCGTTGCATAAGTTTCGCCATTACTTTCTAGGAGGCCATTTCAAGATGTTCACAGATCATTTTGCATTAAAATACCTGGTCAATAAGCTTGTGTTGGGGGGGGAGATCTGTCGATGGATACTTCTATTTTAGGAGTTCAATTTTGAAGTAATTATGAAGCTAGGGCGGTTAAATGCTGGCCTGGATCATCTCTCCCGGATTGAAACAGGGGAGGAGCCAACTAACATTGAAGATGGGTTGCTTGATGTGAAATTATTTAAAGTTGGAATCACTGATGGATATTTTGAAGAAATCATTCAGTTTCCGGCGACAGGTACCGCACCAGAATAATTCACCACTAGTCAGAAGAAGTAGTTGGTAGTCAAGGTTGCGGACTTCTAGCTAATCTCAGGAGCACTATACAAGATGGGTGTTGATGATATATTGTGACGGTGTGTTTTGCCACCTGAGCAAGAGAAGATCCTTTCCGAAGCACATGCAGGAGTGGCTGGAGGGCACTATGGTGGTTGTGCGACGGCAAGGAAGGTGCTTTGAGCGGGGCTCTAATGGCCTACGCTTCACAGTGATGCGACAGATTAGGCACAGTCCTACGACGTTTGTCAAAGAACCGAGAAGCCATCCAAACGGGATGAGATGCCGTTGATATCTCAGTTGACATTGCATCCATTCGACAAATGGGCAGTAGACTTTGTGGGACCTATCCATCCCCTGGGTAAGCGCACTAGTGCTAGGTTTATCATCATGGCGACAGATTACTTGACATGATGGGCAAATGCTGTACTAGTCATTGATTGTTCTGTGGCCATCGTAGCATGGTTTCTCTTTGACCACATCGTCACTCGCTTTGGCTGCCCCAAGATATTTTTGAGCGATCAAGGAAGCCACTTTCTCAATTGCACCATCAGCGCATTGATGGAGGAGTTGCAGATACAACATAAGAAGAGTACACCCTATCATCTGCAGAATAATGGCATGGTGGAAGCTTTCAATAAGATATTGGAGCATGTGATGACAAAGGTGTGTAATGTGAATCACGATGACTGGGATCTAAAAATCCCAGCAGTATTGTGGGCCTATCACACCACCTGTAAATGGCTGACAGGGAAGACACCATTCAAGCTAGTGTATGGGCAAGAGGTGGTTATGCCTATGGAGTATATCATTTCGAGTCTGTGCATAGCGGCAGAAACTGACATGGATGATCTAGTAGCATTAGAGGAACTTCTTACGTAGTTAATACAGTTGGAGGAAGATTGCTTCATCTCCGGGTTCCATCAAGGTGTGGAGAAATATCGCCAGAAGGATTGGCATGATCGCCATATCAAGAAAAAATAGTTTCAATAGGGCGATTTGGTGTTGTTGTATGACAACAAGTTTATGAAACATCCAAGAAAATTTCAGATGCATTGGCTTGGTCCGTATCGCATTAGTAGCATTACTTCAGGAGGAGCGGTCCAAATGCAACAGTTGGATGGGGCGATGCTCCCCAAGTTGATTAATGGTAGCATGTTGAAGCTGTATCGATCAGGCTTGGAACAACGCGATGCCTGAGTCACATCGGGAAAAAAAAACAAGTGTAGATTGATTGGTGGCAGGATGGCACACCAACAGGGACGGAATGTGGAAGCAGGGAGGCTTCTGCCGCAAGTTTGGAGCGATCCGCGACAAGTGGCAGCGTTGCGACCGGGTCAAATCAAAAATACATGCCAAAAGTTAAAACAGTTAATTAACAACGCTTGTTCAAATGATGGGAATTAATGGCAGATCCGGCCAATCGACTCACAAGATCAATGTTAGATTTGCATCATTAATACAGGATTTTGTTTGAATTAATACCGGATTTAGTGATGATTACGGAGAATTCGGCTGGAAGCTATAAAACCACGTAGAAGTTGGTTGAAAGGCACCGAGATTTTCATTGTTAAGTACCTACGCAGAGCCGACAAGTATTGGCATAAGCTTGGTGAGTACAGTAGTGTGTTGGGAAAGGTTCAGTTGAACTTGCAGAGTGCTGCTATGTCAAGGGAGCTATATGTTGTAAGCGTTGGGTAAGGTATGCCATGAGAGCTAGAAACGGTGGAGATTAGTAGTGAGGTTGAGTATATTTTCACTAGGATTGCAGTTGAGGAAGAGTTTGCGTCTACAGGAGATGTCAATCGTGAGGCAGAGGTTGCAAACATGCCAGTGGGAGCCTCAGTCATTGTCAAGAAGCGTCGAGGGGGCCAACATTCTAAGTCCCCGCAGAGCAAGAGGCAACTGAGATCGTCTGCGGGGGTGGTTGGAGAAGCTCAGGTGCCGGCCGGGTAGTCCAGTCACCGCGTTGATGAATCTG
Organism: Larix kaempferi; assembly: GCA_027924585.1. Lineage (NCBI taxonomy): Eukaryota > Viridiplantae > Streptophyta > Pinopsida > Pinales > Pinaceae > Larix > Larix kaempferi. Next base: position 9,217,033 of record BSBM01000007.1, read on the forward strand.
CCCCATGGGAGGGACTGTCAGCTGTTAACATCCCTAGGTATATCCCTCCCAGTCAGTCAGATGTAACCCCGCGCAAGTTGAACCCGAAGCAGAGGTATGGCATGAAGATGCCTTTTCTCCCTATCAGAATGGAGTGCTCTGTTGATATTAGGTCGGCGTTGATGTGCCTCCACTATGATGATCACGATATGGTGGCCCACCCCGACATTGCATCGACCCCATATGTGTCCGTGTCACGTCTTACCACGACGCCGATTGTATAGGATTGGGCATGTGGATTGAAGCAGGCCGGTTTGTTAGGGCTTATTAACATGCCACATTTTGGGCAACTGGCGGAAGTTAATGAGTGCATGAAGCAGCTGCTTGTGTGCTTCCATGGCAGTTCATTGTGGCTGGACAACAAAATTCCGGTCACTGTTGATTTAATTTCGCACATTACCGGATTGCCTAAAGATGGGGTTGACCCATCACAGTTCTTCCAAGGGAAGGCGAATGACAAAAAGTGGGTGGGACAGCTCGTAAAGAAGTACGGCTTGGGAACAGATGGTCATGGGTATCGCACCAGTAGTATTAATGATCACGCGGTACTCACCGACACCAAGATTTTATCTTGCAAGATGATATGAGGTGGTCATCCTAACCAGTGCAACTTAAGTCTTGTCGTATGTGTAGTACAATGTGCGCAAGGCATCCAAATGAACTAGTCCTTGTTTCTCCTTAATCAGTTAGCAGTGGATGCTGCGACCGTTCAGGCCGGTAAGGGATCATTTTCATACAGCTGGCTGCTACTCTTGATTGCATTTGTGGCTTGGAAGGAGCCCAACGTGTACCAGGGCATGGAAGTTGAGGCTACAAAGGAGCAGCAGGGTGTGCACTATCAGAAGTTATGGTATGTACGGGAACCTAAGTGACTCCGGGATTTCCAATTGATATTATGGCTCTACTGAGAGATGCTTTGCAATGCCGCAATGCAGGTACCGCGGATATCCGAAGAAACTGCGGCAATATTTAAGCCACTTAGGGAGTTTGTGGTTCGGTCACATGCTATTTATGTGTAGGCAAGGCATGACCCCGGTCAACAATGGTTGTTCATCCCTTACAAGGTAACAACTGAAGCATTAGAGGCTATCGTGAATGACTGGCTAGCAGAATGGCGTGAACCTGTGACGTTGGCCGAGATTGAGGCTAGTGGGCTAGCGAAGGGTCCAGACAATCGTAAATCGGCACAGGACCCGCCGAGTCATCATGATTTTGATTAAGAGTCCATCAAAACACCGATGGCTGACGACAGTGACCGTACCTTGGAAGAGCATAGACGAAAAGGACACCAAGACCCGGCAACAATTAGTTAGTGGGTTGCCCCTGTTCGCGGAAGCACAGTTGGGTCGACTGATACACGCAATCGCTGATGCATCCCCTACAGCAGCTCAGACGATGATAAGGGAGACAAATGAAGGATTCCACGCGCTCACTGCTCATGTGGACTTTGTGTATGACATTGTTTCGCAATGGGCACCAGACAATGCAGCGGCACCACAAGTAAGAACAATCAGCACTGAGCCATGGGTGAGGAATGTGGATATTCACATGATTGCGATTGTGATTGAAGATGAAGCTACAACCTCCTTGCTATAGAAGCTGAAGACGGTGACCATTAATGTGAATTCCTTTCCCGCGGAAGGGTTGACCACTATGCAGGAAGATACCAGCTGGGAAATGATAGACCGACTACGGCAAATCAGTGGTATGTGCATACGACTGCAAGAGAGTGAGGCCAATGCGAAGTGCACTATTGAAGACTTGACTGGCAGGGCTGCTTCAACATGACAGGCCGTGGATGAACTTGAAGAACACATTAAGGGAGAACGGGATGAGAAGGCGCGTGAAATCGAAGGCCTAAAAAGGGAACACGATTTCCTTATTGCAAAGAAGTCCCATATGTGGGATGACAGTGTACGGGTCGACCAAGCCATCATGGAAGCTTATCAGCATGTGTCGAAGCCCACTGAAGAGGTGGATGGGTTCCAATGGGTGCAGTGACTGGGGGCTACCATTGTTCAGTTGCGGCAGGAGAGTCAAGAGTTGAAGGCTCAGGTGATTCCTGGTATGCCTCAAGTTGAAGTTGATGACAAAAAAAGGGCAATTGAGGAGGTTGCAACTCAGATGGAGGAGTTGGAAAAAGTCACGACGAAGCTCACAGCTGATACCGTACAGTTTTGGAGTCACATTGTCCAGGATGAGCATGTTGACCAGTTGATCAAAGATCAACAGGATGTAGAAAGACAGTTAGCGACACTATGGGTAGCCATGCGCACAATGCCACCAATGGAACAGGTCTCCAAGTATCGAGACTTAATAGAATTGCAGCAACGGGTTACCAAGGCTGATGAGTGCCAGAAGAAGCATGCTGCGCAGTTGGAGCAGTGTCATGATGTCGAGGGCCAGTTCATGACCAAGGAAAAAGAAGCACTTCGGGAAATACAGAAGGGTCATCAACAGGTGACAGCAAAGCTCACTACACATCCATCTGTAGAAGATGTGATCGACAGTCAGGTGGTGGCTATGGAAGTCAATGAAATGGTGATGATAGTCGTGCAATAGTACGTAGATTTCAAAGTGAAGACCACAAAGTTAACCATGTCCAGTTGACGTGGCTCGAGGGTGAGCCACAAGATTGTGTTGGGGGCATGTTGGCAGGCGGTTTGGTAAGGAAAGATTGCAACATCGCCGATGCTACGACACGTCAGACGAGGTTGTGGAAGGAAGAAGGATCTATTATTTTATGTACTATTTGAATCGTTTGTACCGTAATAGGCAGGTTTTTGGGTCATTGGACCATATGAGATGTAATTTTGAGTTAACTATACCGCAATAGGAGGGTTTTTTGGGTCATTTGGACTGTGTGAGTAGATTTTGGGTCATTTGTCCAGTAATCAATTAGGAAGTTGTTATTAAGTGGACAAACATTGTAAAGGTGGAAGCCTATATATAGACAGGAAAATGTCGATCGGAAGGAGATAGATCGAGAAGAGAGAGAGATGAAGCAGAGAGATTTTGGTATGTTTTGGTGTGGATGTTTTGAGAACAAGAGATATTGCTTGCGATCTGTAGATGTATTGTATTGGGTTTTTGCAGTAATAATATGATGTGATGAAACTGTTCCTGTGCAATCCTGATGTGTCTTCTATCTTTTGATGATAATGCAATGTTTGTTTGATGCAGTAGTCACTTTACTATTATAGTCTGCCGTAATGATGAATGTTTCCATTAAATGATGCTATGAGTACAATAATGTCGAAATGAATATATAGATTTCTCGTTGAAAGTTGCAATAAGATTAACTAGCTGGGTAGGACTAGGATGGAGTATAGGAATATCCTAACACCCCCCCTTAATCCATCCTAGGCCCTGGTAACTGAGACCAAAGGTAACTCAATACAAATGAATAATAATAATAGTCAATAAATCGAGGAAATGGGGAAAACCTCATGGGAAAAATACCCCCCCTCAAAATAGACTGTAAGGCACACACAAAAATAAATGCTCCAATCTCAAGAAGGTGTGATGCTTGGTCATATGTCTAGAGGTATCTTCTTCTTGGGAAGAAGTGGATCATGCTCAGAAAGCATGTGCTTGTACTTGCTCTTCATATTGAATGTGATGAGAACAAATCCAAAAGTATGAGGATGATCCTTGAACCTGTGATTCGAATCGGTTGAGGTAGAATCAAATCTATGAATGTGCAGATAGTCTTTTGTCTTCTCCTTCGAACCATCATGGGTGAGATTATACCAAAAAGAACCATCACATGATTGCTTGAAATCCAAATCAGATTTAAGACTTGAAGATTAGTTTCTTGAGATCTCCTTTGAACTAGCAGGGGTGAGATCAAAACCATCATATGCATGATAAATTATCCCAAGTAGTAATTGCTTGGATTTTAAATAAGCTCCAAGACTTGAAACATGGTCTCTTGAGATCTCCTTTGAACCATTAGAGATGAGATCAAAACCATGATATCCATGAGAAATTATCCCAAGTGAATGGCAATGTCCATCATCTTCGATAACCTTCTGAAAGCATGAAATAATGATCATATTGTAGTACATAAGAGGTGAGTGATCAAGGAGAGCGAATGCATTACCTCCAGTGGCTAACTTGACCTCCGAAACATTCAATAGATCATTATGCAAACCAACAGACTCTGGTGCAAGAGAGGATATAGGACCTTCTGCAATTTCTAGAGTGTGAGTTGGCACATAATTTGAAATAGAAGAAATTTGGAGCATGAGTGTAGAATCTGCAAGTTCTTCTTCTTTGTGGACAACTTCAATATGAGATATGTTTGATACTGGTTCATGATCAATGAGCTCATCAAGGAGGGCGAATGCATCACTTTTCTTGCTCTCAAAATGGTTTTGACCAATCCCTTCATTATGCTTGCCAAATCTTTCATCCAGGTGGGCCCATAACTCTTTTGGAGATGAAATATCAGGGAGGTCATATAACATGCATCGAGGCATAGCATAACTCATGGATGCACAAGCTATTTCACCTTCATTTAACCAGTCATACTCTTCTTCAAAGGATTCGAACTCTCTTTCAAAACAATAATCAAAGAGACCATGTCTCTTCAAATGCGATATCATTTTTGGTTTCCATTCATCATAGTTGAATGGAGAAAGAGAAATAATTCCTGATGAACACACAGAAGCTCTTTGAAGACCTGCAAAAACAATAGAAAATATCTGCAACTGCTACTACTGCAAAAATGCAGAAACAACTGCACTCGAAATCTTGGTAATAACCTACAAAAAACTCTCAGGAATGGAGATAAACAATACTCTCAACATGCTCTGATACCATGTGAAAATCCTCACAGCACATCTAAGAGATGATGTATACCTCACAATGAAAGAATTTAGGAATAAGATTAAGAGTGGTCAATACAGTAAAACGAGCAACAGAATAATAATACAGTTGAACTTGGATAGAAGAAAAATAAATTCACACAAACTAATTCATTAATCACAAGTATGAACAATAAATATTACAATGGTGGAGAGGATTTGAATTCCAAGGTGGCAATTCGAATTAGCCTCTCATAGAGTGACCATCATATCAATAGAGTCATCAACATCATCGGTGGAGTGTCAATAGTGCACCACTAGGAGTCCTAATCATCATCGGAGAGTGTCATCCATGCAGAAGACTGAGTCTAACTGAATGTAGTAAATGTAACATAAAAATAATGCACTAATGTAGTGAAGGAGGCTCAAAGGAGGGTGCAATAGGAGCTTAGTGGAGTCAGAACAGGCTGTCAGGGCTAACTGGAGGTCCATCAGAGTGCCGGAGACAATTAACTAGTCAATCTGTCATCAAATCAAGGAGCATATCCACAAATCACTCAATAACTGAAGTGTAACTGAATGGTAGGTGAGGGAGGGTGCCTTTGTCAAGTAGTAGGTGAAATAAGGGTGCCACACTGGCTAGGAGGGATGAAACTGAGCATAAAGAAGCTCCTGGGGCTAGAAAACTGACTAGGGGCTGGAGGACTCCATCCTGATGACTGGGATGCATGCAGAATGCATGCTGTATGCAGAAATGCATGCATGGCTGAAAATGAAAATAATGAAAATGCTGGTAGGACTAGGATGGCGTATAGGAATATCCTAACACCATGTATAATCAACATTTATTGCTATGCTTAGTGGAGCGTTATATATAGTTTTGAAGTGTTGTTTCATTTTTTATTATTGTTTGGAATTGGAGAAAAATGTCGTTGATGTCGCCTCCACCACTCACCGAGCTCTGGTCATCCATTGGGATTTGAGGTTGCGACCAGTTATCGATTGCCAAGTAGGCTCTGGTTTCCCTCTCGTTAAGCTTGGGTAAACGATGTTAGTCTTTCGTTTTAAGTTGGTTGTTAGCTGGGTTTTGTTTCCTCCTCTTCTCACACACAGCTGGGGGGCTTAATTTTTCTCACTCATGGTTTCCCCAACCCCAGTATCACTTACTCTGAACCTATTGACATCCTTACCACGCTTATCTTTGTTTCAGACGTTAGTAGGGCACTTTATGAGTCACCAATCATGTGAACAAACCTTGGCAGCCATGAGACCAGCTTGAGCTCATGGTGGTTGCTCCGTCGTTTTGCAAACCCAAGCCTCTCTCAACTCTCAACGAAACAACTAGCCTGCACTCTTGAAGACCCCTCCCAACACACTCCTGTCTCGCAGCTTGGACCTAATCAATGAAGCTTGGTGCTCACTTTCCACCACTCGTGTTGAGTGTTTTGTTTTAGTATTAAAATGAGTAATAGGGTTAATTGGTTTGTCTGCATTTTATTCCCATCTGCACGTTGAAAAGGAAGCACATAAATCTAATTAAGCATGACAACCTTGTTTTCTCAACCTTGCATGTCGATAGCTAGTTTGTTTTTATTATTAATTTGGCAGGAAAAATGATTTTTTCTAATTATTATGCATACGTTCAATTGTTGGCCTGTGTATTGGTAAAACAAAACATGAATTTTAATAAGCTTAGCAATGGTGTTGTTCAATCCTCCATACCTATTAAGGTGAATTTGCTTATGGATTTGATTTCTGGTTATACATAGCTTTGTCTATCAGATTTGAACAATGACTAAGAAAGGAGTCAAGCAGAAGTCCAAGGTAACTGAGCCCGAGTCGAATGTTGAAGTCGTATTGGAAACCAGGGTAGAAACTACATATGAGGATACCAATATAGTTATGGGGGTTACCCCTGAATTCAAGTGGGGTGAAATATATCAGATGATTCAAGACCAGAATGTCCTTGGTGCAGTTCTAGAGGAAATGGTACTATATCAAAACATTGGAAGGTTTGGAATCGCAAAAGAAGCTACGCGCCCAGAAATTTTTCCTTTCTCAGAGGTCATTGGATGGATTCTGTTGCAAATCGACTCCACATCAAGGATTCTATCTGAAAGCAAAGGAAAATCTCTTGCAAGTTACCACACACTCAGGTCCACCTGACCACAGCTTGGCTTGAAAGTCTTAACATGGACACCCTCGAGTTCACCAAGAAATTATTAATACTAGGAAAGCAATTGAGGCAAAAAGCGAGCGAAGAGTATAAAACCCAAATGCTGAGGCCCACTTTTAGAATCATAACCCTAATGCTGAGCAGAATTTTCGGCAAAGAATATTGAACCATCTATAAACTAAATTGGATACCTTTGATTCACCATGTGGCCTTCAACGGTACAATCTTTAACTGGGAAGACATCATCACAGATAGTCTATCATCAGCCATAGCAGCTGCAAAAGGAGGGCTAGTCTGGAAAAGGGTGGAATTCTAATGTCCTCATACCTCTTAGATTTCATTTTATCGAGGCATCCTTTCCCTAAGTTGGGTTGCATCTGGAAAAGGAATGATGTCCCAATCTATGTTTCTTACAAGATGTTATGGACCCAAAAATACAAGGGATATTACAAGACTATATGTGAAGACCTCATCATGCCTCTGTACGAGCTAATCTTCATCAAAGAACCAAACTTCCTATCGGAGAATGCCATGGAAGTCGTTGAACAACATGGAGATTACTATTTTTCGTAGGAAGGAACATACCTTAGGATGTATGGAGGTTCCAAACCACCATATCTCTTGCCTAAATATGCCATCGGTTACGTAGTCCACAAGGAAGCAGTGAGGCAAGTATTCATAAATGGGATTGGTGACTTTTTGCATGATCAGAAGAAGGATTCATTCTCACCATTGCCTTTCTGCATTGGGGCATTTAAGTTCTCCAAGGTTAAAACTACTGAAAATTTTGTTCAGGAATTGGAAGCCTTCCATTTTGGAGAGAAGAGTTTTCATTGAAATGACAACTGCAGAAAAGTCGCAGAACATACTACAGCTGTCAAAATACATTTTGAATATGCAAATTACTTTGACAAAAATGAAGCAGTTTTCAGGAGGGATAGCAATATCACTGAGCTCAACAAACACTTTCGTCCTAAAAGTGGGTCTAGTTCTAACACTACCGCTCAAGCTGCTAAACAAGCAGAATTACAGAACAAGAAGAATGAAGCCAAAGCTCTAACGAAAGAAGAACAAATGCTAAAAGAAGAGGCCGATAGGTTCTAGATAGAAGAAACGGAAAAAATTCAGAAGGAACAGGAAAATAGGCTGCGGGAAGAAGAAGTTGAAAGAATCAGAAAAGAAGAGGCTGACAAGCTATAAGAGATGAAAGAGAGGGCAGAGAAGGAAATAGTTGAGCAGCAGAAGAAAAGGGAAGAAGAGGAGAAGTCCAAGAAGGATGTGGAAATGCGAAGTCGAAGCACGTAGGCCATGGACATAGACCCACCCTAAGTATCTCAAGAAATAACCACGAGAGGCCACTTCCCTTTAGGAGAGTTCTCACTCACACCTTTTATTCCATCAAAGGAGCATATTGTGGCTCAACTGGACACAATTGTTTTCAAAAAGAAAAGAAAAGCTATTGTAAGAAAGACAGAGAAAAGTATGAAAATGGGCTCCCAACCTGACATTGTCATTAGATAGGAAAGGACTATCGTGGAAGGTACGCAGAATGACCTTGGGTTCATAGCATCCATAAACGTAGTTACTGCCCAATCAAGTGATGACAATGTCAACAAACTGATAAATGATTTTGAGCTGGGAAAATAGAAGGTATGCAAGTTAAAATCTAATCTGATAAAGGAGGGAGCAGATGGAGAAAACTGGAGGAAGAAATACAATGCTCTCTTATCAGAGCAAGAAATAATAACAAGCAAGTACCAAAATCTAGATGAAGAAAGGGAAGCATTAACGATACAACTAATGATTCTAGAAGGTAAGAGGAATGACATTGAATCCCAGCTACTCAGTTAGAATCTGAACAAACAACTGCCAACCAACAGGTTGAGGAACTAAAAGTTGGAGTGCATGAGTTAAATAAGGAAAAGGAGCTTATGTTAGGACAACTAGAGCTTGCAAAAAGTAGGAAACAGGACCTAACCCCTTTTCATGAGCAGGCTTGTGGCATTCAAAAGAAAATCTATCTATCACAAGAAGTTATCACAGAAGAAGTTAGTAAGATGAAGGCGATGGTTTCAAGGATGAAATAAATTGATATTGAGGCTCTGAGAATCAGGAAAAAGTGCATGCGCACCATAGAAGAAATCAAGAAACAAATTGAATGGAGAGAAGGGAAATCAGGAATCCTGGAGAACATACCTCTCAAATCCTTGGTCGATTTTCAGTTGGATTTGGGACTCATTGAGTTCTATAGAGGTTGTGGTGTAAACATAAACTCTGGAATCCATAAAACCATCGGGCAGTGTGACGGCTTCTACCATAAATTCCGGGAAACCCACGAGAAGTGCCAGATGATTTTTCCTCGGATCATGGAAGATTTCCCCGTCCTAGACTAGTGCTTGACAGAACTAAAGGGCGAGCATGACACAGAGATAGACTACATAAAGAAGATAGACGTCCTGATCGCGGAGGACCTCCATCGGTTCATTGGGAAATCCTCCATTCATGCCTACTTTTTGGAATACATCTCCCAGGAAACAGCAGCAGGAGTAAAAGATATTGCAACAGAGTTATATAAACATGAAATCTCCTTAAAAATGATGACTCCTGTACGCAACAACATTATTGTGAGAGAAATGGGAATGTGGACCAGTGACATCGCTGAGGTGGAAAAACCAGCTGAGACAGAAAATCCATCTGGAAGTTGATTTTGTTTTCTATTGTAAATATTAAAGACAATTGGAAGCTTATTTATTGTATAAATATTAAAAAAAACAACTGGAAATTATTTTTGTATTATTAGGCACTAGAAGACAAAATTTTGGGATTCCCTAGGGTTAGGGTATGTGAAGAGGCATTTTGTAAAGGTTATAAATGGAGGAAGAGAATAGAATGAATGGACTTTTAGTAGCTAAAAGGACTGGACTATTTTGTATGAGAATTACTTTTCTGCATTCATCAAGAAGGATCTATTTTACCTCGGAAAAGCTAGCACAACGATTTGCTTGGGATATGTGGAATGTTTATGGAATTAATTCTTCACCATTCATATGGATACTGTGAGATTTTCCTAAACCGTTTTTGAATTAATTCTTGGTTGTGAATGCTCTTATTTAATGTACAAACATTTATGTGTTAAATGAGTAATGGAATGTTTTAATTACATCAGAGTTCTCTTTTATATCTTTTATATTCTGCTGTAAATGTGCTTATAATATTGAAACAACTATCTGTGAGATTCTTAGGTACATTTCCAGTGTATTACTCATATTTCAGATTTTCTCCTTGCAGGTATAGATTAGATAGTTATATAGATAGGTTAGATTAAGATAGATTACATGCATTTAGATAGCGCACTTGCATCTCATCTTTAAATATAAAATACATAAAAGGTGGATCGGGCTGCAACCGGCGAAAGAAAAGCTTTAAATCACATACGGTAGTAGGGCCGTTAACCAGACAGATTCCTTACACCAAACGATGAGTGATCTAATTGGGCTCGCTTACCGGGGAGAATCCCTAACTGCTGGTGCTGCGCATTTCAAGGCATCAATAGGAAACAAAAATGCTCTTAGTTAGATTGGAGTGGGGTGGATTTCATCTAATGTGTGTCAATGATTAGTTTAATTTCCCTTTGCATGTTGGTTAGTTTTTATTTCTTTCCCTTTGCATGAAGATGAAGTGAGATCAGTAAGATATTTTTATTGGAAGGTTAAGTTGCCTCTCATGCCTCAAGTGAATGCCAGTTTGTACCGATAAGTAGTTGGAAATTTATTGTACATTAATCATACTCAGTTACATGTTTATTTTGTTGTTTGTGTACTCTCTCACATTATGCAATGTTTGCATAAGTAAATAGAAAGAAACAAAGGGGTTACTTCCTTGGTTAAAAATGTTGAACTTTGGTTGTCGTTGATGCCAATTGATGTTAAAGAGGATTCGGTATTCTTGTGCCAGTTTAAAGAAGTATATGAAATCCAGTGTGAAGAAGTATATGGAATCCAATTTTAAAAAGTACATAAGAAGTACATCCAGACTGCCGAAGTACATTCATGTAATGTCCCCATTCAAATAATTGCATACCAGGACAATCCCATCAATCCTACTAGTTCCCTAGGTTGAATGGGTACGTGTGGAATTATAATAAGGGAGCAAGTGAATAATGTTTATACATTATAATAGTTCAAGTATTTAATAAAGAGGTTGAATAAATAAATTCAAGAGAAACTCTAGGTGGAAAATGGTTTTGAAGACATATGGAGGATGTGGGACCCACACTAGCTTGATTTCTCACTGCCACATTACATATCTCTCTTGCCATTTCGAATCCATGAGAAGGAAAATATTATTGGGTGAGTTGGTAATTCATACACATGGCATTGAGCATCTTAGGTTGAATTGGGATGGAATGGTAACCTCCATGGAAGAGGAAGAGTCAAATTGGAAGCTTGTGGACACTTGGGCTAGATTCCCTAGCCCCTATGACAACAATGATGAAGCATCTATGACATCTATGACAAATTTCAGATCTAACATTTGAAATCTGATCATTATGACATGTCAGCCCCAAAAATAGGCTCCAAGTGTTAGGAACCTATGTAAACCCTTCTCTTTACTATGTTAGTATATTGTTGTTGGACGCATATGCTTTGTAAGTCATCCCGTAGTATTTGTTGATCCGTAGTTTATATTAGCCCATAGTATTGACCCATAGTATTGGACGCATATGCTTTGTAAGTCGTCCCGTAGTATTATATGTCCCATGGTTTTGACTCATGGTATTGGGCATAGACTTAGTATATAAGTGTGTGTTGAGGTCATTGAAGGCACCGTGAAGTTAATTGTATTGAGCTTGCTCAAAGGAGGTTGCCCTCTCGAAGTGGCCCATGATCAATATAAAAGCGATTATGTTCTATTATTTTTGATATCTTGTGTATTTGCATTAATTCATTATTGCAGGTACATCACATCTGGTATCAAAGCACTTTCCTTGGCACAAGTGGGAAATTTTTTTCTTTTTTGGGCGGAAACTTTCATATCAATTTTTGAAACTTTCTGCACAAAATCAGAAGAAACCAATTGCATATCTAAATTTCTCTTTCAAAAATACGCAGTTTCAAAAAAAAAATCATCTCATTTGGTGTTCTAAAAGTGCAGATATCGCGGATTTAAAATCAGCAATTTTTCAGAATTTCGGTGACGGCCGCGGAAATTGCGGCGAGAAAATCTTTTGACCGAGTGCCCAGATTTATATTCCGCTATCATGAGGAGAAGCAAAGTGGTTGTTACAGTTCTGGAAACATGCTATAATAGCGATTCTGAGCAATATAGATCCGGTTTTTGAACATTGGGTGGAATTTCTGCCCAAATTTTTTTCTGTTGCAGGTTCGGATCTGGGAATAATCCCTATCCGCTTAACTGTGGGAAGTACTTGGGAATAAACCCTAAAAATCATTGTGAGGAGTACCACAGGAACCCCGAAGTAGCTGGCCATTGAGAGGACCTGCCAAGTGAAAAGGGCAACGACCCCTACTTGATTTACTAGTTCCCACCCGTGAGGTAAACCAAGAGCTGTTGTTTGTGGCAAAGCGGTTATCAGTTTTACCTGAGCCGTGGAGTGAGGGGTACTGACCCAATACGCAAGCCGTCAAATAGCATTGGTGGCCGAGTGAAAACCCTGAACTGTAAGGAAGCCGCACATACCTGGGGTCCATATCTACTTTCAGCTGAACTATTGTCGATCACTGCTGCGCCGTTTCAAATCCATTTTGCCAGCCGTTCCAGATCCAGCCATTTAACGTTGTTCCAGATTCCTTCCGAGCCATAGCCGCTCCAGTCTGTCAAAAAAAAAAAACCTGGTTATGGTTGTCACCCGTGCAGGAGCAAACACCATGGAGGAAGCACTTGCAGCCATCCAAACCAAACTCCAAGATCTGGATGAAAAATTTCTCAGCCTCCATCTTCAGCATTCAGCCATGAACAATAACCGACAGCCAGAATCTTTTGCAGCCACTAGGTACTCTTCTTCCAATAATTTTCGTGGGCTGAAGCTTGATTTTCCTCGCTTCAATGGTACTGATCTGACTGGATGGATATACCGAGTAGAACAATATTTCAGTCTGCATAATACTTTTGATGTCCAGAAAGTTCCACTTGCATCCTTTCATTTGGAACAGGAAGCCCTTCAATGGTACCGTTGGTACATCAAAGCTCATCCCGAGCCAAACTGGACAGATTTTTGCCAACTCATTTTGCCACGATTTGGCCCTAGTGCTTTCGATGATTTCACAGGAGCACTCACTAAACTTCACCAAATTGGCACAGTGAGAGAGTATCAGACAGAATTTGAGAAATTGGCCAACCACACAGAAGGATTGTCTGATGAATTCTACAGGAGTTGTTTTATAAGTGGTCTCAAGGATGAAATTCGCTCAGAGGTCAAAATGTTTTGTCCCAACACAATGATGGAAGTCCTAGGGTTGGCTAAGCTGGCTGAGGACAAGATTGTAGCTCAACAACGCTCCAAACCCACCCTTGTTCCCTCTTCAGAAATATGGGTTCCCAACGACCTCCCATCACGCCTTCTCCTCAACCAACTCCTATCAAGCATTTGTCTGAGATAGAAATGCAAGCACGCCGAGAAAAAGGGCTTTGCTATAATTGTGATGAGAAATTCACTCGGGGACATAGATGTGTTCAACAAAAGCTCTATCTCTTGGATGTGGATTCTCCCCCTACCTTAGAACTTGGTGAAGAAGCTACGGATACAGTGGATGATCAGATCGACATTCAACAACCGCCTGTTGACACCCCATTTCAGGACGACCCACCTGAGATCTCTCTCCATGTTGTAACCGGCGTCACCACCCCACAAACAATGCGGGTCAGGGGATACTTCAAGAAGCTCCCTCTTACCATACTCATTGATTCTGGTAGCACTCATAACTTCATTGACCCTCGGATTGCCAAACAGGCTGATTGTTTTGTCCATCCTTGCTCCAACTTTGAAGTCATGGTTGCCAATGGGGGCACCTTACCTTGCAAGGGGAAGTGTCACAATGTTCGTATCTCTATGGAAGATTATAACCTACGCTCTAACATGTTTGCCTTGCCCTTAGGCGGATGTGATGTGGTTTTGGGCGTTCAATGGTTACGCACACTTGGCCCCATCTTATGGGATTTTGCTGAACTTTGGATGCAGTTTAAAGTCAATGGGGCACAACTCAAAATTATGGGCTTACAACTAGGGTCTCTCTGCATCATCAGTTCACATCGCCTAGAAAAAATCCTTAAGAAGAATTCACATGGTGTCATCGCTCAGCTCAATTCCATTCAGATGCACCCATCAACAGTCTCCACTACTTCCTTGGATAGATATGCAGGTATCTTTGCTGAACCAATGCACTTGCTACCTTCACGAGACCTTTCCGGTAAGACTTTAGCCACATCTACCTCTCAGCAGGAAATGATGGCTATGTTGCATGCAGTACAGAAGTGGCAGCCATACCTATTAGGGAATTATTTCTGCATCAAGACTGATCTCCCGAGTCTGGAAAATTTTCTGGAACAATGGGTCTCCTCCCCAACACACCTGAAATGGGTTATCCAGCTCATGGGTTATCCCTATGTGATCACTTACAAGAAGGGTAAGGACAATATGGTGGAAGATGCTCCTTCTTGCACAATTGATGACCCAGTTTCGCTTACAAATCCTTCTCTACTTGTTCCAAATTGGGTGCAATATGTTCAACAAGGCTCTCTCTTCTATGAACTCCATGCTTCTTCATCAACAGGGCACTCTGGGTTCTGCAACATGTATGACCAAGAAAAATGTAACTTCTTTTGGCAGGGACTAAAAATGCCAATTCAACAGATGGTGGCTGACGACAATACTTTCCAAGTCAACAAGGGTGAAACGACACTCCTTTCGGGATTGCTCAAACCCTTTCCCATCCCTAAACAACTTTGGCCAACTATTTCTATGGATTTCCTAGTAGCGCTTTGGTGGTACAATACCACATCTCACAGGACACCATATGAAGCGATCTATGGAAAAACACGGCCAGTTCTTCTTCCATACACCCTTAGCAGCTCCCCAGTTTAGGCAATTGACTCGGTTCTTCGAAACCGCGATCAGATTCTTCTCATTCTGCAGGACAATCTTCACATGGCCAGAATTCGCCTGAATCAACAAGCCGATCAGGACCGTTCTGAGTGCATTTTCCACGCAGCTGACAGGGTTCTTCTTCATCTACAGCCTTCCAAGCAATCCTCCTTGACACTCCAAAGGCGTCAGTGGCCTGAAATGCAACCTGAGGATGCTACCGAGCAACCACTCCTTCAGCTTCTGCAGCAATTTCTCCACCCAAAGCTTTGAGGACAAAGCTTTTTCTAAGGGAGAGGGGATGTTAGAAACCTATGTAAACCCTTCTCTTTACTATGTTAGTATATTGTTGTTGGACGCATATGCTTTGTAAGTCGTCCCGTAGTATTTGTTGATCTGTAGTTTATGTTAGCCCATAGTATTGACCCATAGTATTGGACGCATATGCTTTGTAAGTCGTCCCGTAGTATTATATGTCCCATGGTTTTGACTCATGGTATTGGGCATAGACTTAGTATATAAGTGTGTGTTGAGGTCATTGAAGGCACCGTGAAGTTAATTGTATTGAGCTTGATCAAAGGAGGTTGCCCCCTCGAAGTGGCCCGTGATCAATATAAAAGCGATTCTATTCTATTATTTCTGATATCTCGTGTATTTGCATTAATTCATTATTGCAGGTACATCACACCAAGAAGGTGCTCATGGGAGTTGGAGAAGCCAAATAGGCCCCTACTCGAATTGGGAGAAGATGGAAGGTTGGGAACTAGGAACATAATGGGAGGAATTTGAACCATAGGAGGCTAAGGCTGGTTATAAAATGCATAAATCAAGCATGAGAATATCTTTTGATGATTTGAGAAAAATTGCATTTGTGAAGAGAGAGCTAGTGGATGACTAGTTTCTTGCCTTAGCCAATTTCAAGGGTGAAAGATTCCCATCCAAGATGGTGTTTGGAGAGGCCACTCAGGCCTTTGATGGAGCTTTAATGGAGTTTGTATTTGTAGGTGTAAGATACAGGGAAGCTCGTGGTTTCTCCTAGTGCATCACTTTCCCTCCTTCATTTCTAGTTTTGATGGCATATTCTTGCTCCTTGAGGGAGGGTGTT
This sequence comes from Larix kaempferi, assembly GCA_027924585.1. Classification (NCBI taxonomy): domain Eukaryota; kingdom Viridiplantae; phylum Streptophyta; class Pinopsida; order Pinales; family Pinaceae; genus Larix; species Larix kaempferi. The sequence goes on from BSBM01000007.1 coordinate 9,233,265, forward strand.
TTTGGTGAGATCTTGTAATATTTGGGAGAGATTATCATGATCCATTTCTAATTGTAATAAGCTTAATATACTCTTTTCTTCATCTTCATAAATTCTCGGGTTGAAATACCAAGTGGTTGTATGTAAAAATGATGATTAATGAGCAAACCATGACCATTTCCCCACTACATTGATGTATGCCATTGTAATGTTGATGATTTCAAATGAAAGAATGTTTCTCTGATATATTTATGATGAATGGACAACCATTGATGAGTTTTACAAGTTTCATGTTCAGTACTTAAGTATTTGAAGTCATTTTTCTCAGTTTATTTGCATTTGGAAGAGATTTGGTGTCATTTCCCCAAGGGTCGAATTAGAGATTTTTGTTGTTGTTTGGGAGAAGGTTAGAACACCTTTAATAACTGATTAATGGTGCATATTAGACCTTATCAATGTCCCTCAGACATTCCCTACCTCTTTTATGAATTCCGAATGGGTTTGGAGGCATTTGGAGAGCCATTTTCAGTACTTACCCTGGGGGGATTTGGTCCCCAAATTGCTAGTTAAATCCCATACTTTGTCCAGAAACTTAAACAAGTTTGCAAAAGTATTTTGTTGGCAGGAGGTTTGATAAGGAAGAATTGTAGCATCGCTAATGCTGCGACACGTAAGACGAAGTCGGGGAAGGAAGAAGGCTCGATTATTTTATGTATTTTTTGAGTCATCTGTACCGCAATATGCAGGTTTTGGGTCAATTGTACCACAAAATGTGGGTTTTGGGTCATTGTACCACATATTATGTAATGTTGAGTCAGCTATATCGCAGAATGCGGGTTTTTGGTCATTTTTTCAGTTAGATATTGGGTCATTTCTCCATAGTGTCAGTTAGGAAGTCGGTAGTAAGTGGATAATAGTTGTAAGGCGGAAGCCTATATACAGATAAGAAGTGTAAGTGATTAATGGAGAATACAGAGAGAGATAATTCACGGGAGAAGAATGTGAATCTTTGGTGATTTTCGGGTATGTTTTGATGTCAAGAGTCATTGCGAAGATCTAGTTTTTGTAGAAGCATTGTATTTGGGTTTACAATGATAATATGATGAAGCTATTTTGGTGCAATCCCTGTGTTCAATTTGTTCGGTTATGATAATGTGATATTGCACTATACGGATAATGTCATGCTTCTTTGATGCGATACTTGCTTTACAATTACTGTTGTTGCAATGATGAATGTTTGGGTTGAATATTGATTTACTACTATGTTTAATGCTTAAAGATCTCTGTCACTTGTTACAATAAGTTTAAGTATCATAGCCGCAACCATCCTCCTTCATTCGGCGAAAACATGGTTCCGTTTGCTCTTCCTGGATGCCTCGGGTGAGACCTCATCTGCTTTGCAGGTGTTGCTGGGCGGGATAAACCCTGTCCGGGTCGGTGCTCAGGAAGACTGTGGTATGTGTCGATAGTGAGTGGGATCCCTGTTGATTGGCGTCATGCTAACAAATGGTTCCGTTGCCGGGACTGTGTACAGAGTGAAAGGAGAACATGTTGTGGCACCCGACGAAACTGGAGATCTAAGAATGGTTTGATTAGAAGTTGCAGGAATTCGCTGAAGAGGAAAGTAGGAACACTCGATTGACAATAGATCAGTGGGTGGGTAGGTACATTCACGACGGTCCGCACGAATGGTTCTTCTGTGATTTTCCTGTCCTATTGTTCGAATGGTTGGAAAAGTTGAACTTCCAAAAGAGGAACTTCCAAGGTGGTGAACCGACGACTTGGACCCCCAAATTGATTCAGGAACTACAGGAAGTTGATAATAAAGCATCGCGGGTCGTCGAAGTGTGGTTCGATAGCATCCTAGAAGGCTATATCATAGAGTTTGTGGTTGATACTCAGAAGTCCTATAGTGAAGCCGAGAGATATTTTTTCCGTGAACCTCGGGGTAGGTTTTTACTATCGCTTCAACTGTCGATCAAGATGCTTATTTGTGAAAAAGGTATATTGAAGATGCATCTTGATCAATGGACAGCATGGTGGGAGGAGGCCATGGGTACCGCGACTATTGGGGGCCAGTACATGGAATGGTAAGGGGTAGATGGGTGCAGGTCATGATGAGACTGTGAGTGAAGCCGAGGAAGAAAGTGGTCTTACAAGGTGAGGAGCGAGGTTCTGATAGGAAAAGAGGCAGAGGACAGGAGAAGGTCCTGTTGTAGTCAAACTGCAAGATAGTGAAGGAAGGCCACATGGGATGAAGTGACCTCATAGTCCTGACAAGGACAACCAGGCTACACCCAGGATAGAGGCAGGACCTAACCCCAGCACCAACGTACCCACACCTCTGCTCACTATCTCTTAGATAGCAAGAAATACCACTTTGAAACCGCCAAGTTCGTCAATTCCATAGAAGTTAATTGGTAGTAGTACGGCGAAAGGAGGAAGGAAGCCCAGAATAGAAGGCGATGATGCTAAGTTACCGTTGTTCCACGAGAGTGCGACAGACAACCCATAATAGTATTGGTTTTTGTGTGAAGCAGTCTAGACCATAAAACAGATCACCAATGATGATGCTAAGAAAGGACAGTTAGCAACGACTCTGCGAGGTCGTGCATTAGATTGGTTTATGAAATTTGTTCTAGTCCCTACAGAAGCCCCAGAGAAGTCGCTAGATGAGATTCGGGATGGGCTGATTGCCGAATTTAGAAGGCCCAAGTCCGAGGCTTAATATATTACAGAATTGAAGGAAATTAAGCAGTATGCCAATGAGACGGAATGGGATTTCGACCAATGATTCAAGATGCTGATGGAAAAGGTTAGTTTCGATATGAGTGCCGTCCAACATAAAGAGTGGTTCATCGTGGCACTGCTACCACACATTCGGCTTCCGTTGATGCAACAAAACATCTCGAATCCCAGTGAAGCTCTAGAGAATGCAATGCGATTGGAGGCGTTGCCGATTGGAGATAATGCAGCCGAGATGTCGCAGATACAAACACAGCTCGCTAACTTGACTATACAACTGCAAGATTTGAAGAAAAGCAAGGAACAGCGCAATGAAGTATGGTGTACATGATGCCGAGGAGAAGGGCATATGAAGGACAATTGCTCGGATTTCCGCAATTATTTGGTGTCATGTGCACCAAACCCGTTGAATGGCAGCAGCATGCCATGGTGTCGCATCTGCCAGGTGTATGGGCACAGTCACGACAATTGCCCGTATATGCAGAAAATAGTCACAACCCTAAGAAATATTTATTGCACATTTTGCAAGTCGGTGGGTCATGATGACAAAGATTGCCATGCATATGGGTTGCTACAAGAAAGAATGTATGATGCATTCTACATCAAGGATGATCAGTGTACCGTACAACAACCGCAACTGCATTCGCAGGTAGCCCAGCCGCTACCTCAACTGCAGATGCAGTTTGTACTGCAGCAATAGTAACTGCCACAGTTCATGCTGCAATATGCTCCACAAAAGCCACAATATGTACAACAACCGCAGTATGCACCACAAGGGAAAGGGATGCAACCGGCACCAATGCAGCAACAATTTAACCAACCACAGTACCAGCAGCAGGGAGGATTCCAGGGAGGATACCGGGGAGGACGTGGTGGAGGATTTGGTTGTGGAGGAGGACGAGGTGGTCACAGACCTGTTCAATGTTATCACTATGCGGTATGGGGACACTATCAGCGAGACTTCCCACTACTGCAGAACTAGTGTATGTTCTATTTTGTTAACGATCATACAGTTAAGAATTGTACATAGTTGATTACACGATGGCAGGCAAGGAACACTCCCCAGTTGCAGACACATCCCCAGGCATAGCAGCCCACTTAGAACCAAGTACAGCAACTAGTGAAGAACCAGAATCCACGGCCGAATCAAAACATAAATCAAAATATAAATCAACCAGGGAATGTACCACCGAATCAGTAGCAGGGTGCAAACATTGCGACAATTTCTGCAGAACCAAGACCGCAAGATGCTTCCATTGCTATGGTCACTCGAGGATGAAAGATAACTAGAGAAGACAGCTCAATGATCTAGTTAGCTGGACAAAAGAAGGTATCATTTGATATTGATGCGGAACGGGAGACGTTTCTTCAGGCTCGACAGGCCTTAGGGAACGGCCAAGGTAAAGCCATCATGTATGACATGCCCTCTACTTTTGATGCTACTTTGGAGGTTATCCCGTCGCGACGGTCCAACACACTTCGAGCATTTTTGGAACATTGTTTGTCCTTGGAAAAAGATCTTGATGCTCTTGCTACGATTGAAGCCTTGTTGCGACGACCAGCCCAAGATCGACAAGGGCTCGCGGTTAATTCCTTGCAACGATGGAAGACGAGTAAGGAGATGCAGATGAATATTCAAATTGGCGACTATGATGTTGATTCAGTTATTCTGGATCTTGGTTTCAATCTCAACATATTAACCAAGCAGGATTCGTAGAAGATGGGGATCCCCCCATTGAGTTGGTCTCCTGTACAGCTCCGATTGGCTAACCATGCAAAAGTAACACCCATTGGGTGAGTTCCACGGCTAGTGGTAGAAATTGAGGGTATGAAAACCTATGTCGAGTTTGATGTCATAGAAGTTGTCGAAGGCAGCAACTCTTATCCCGCGCAGTTGGGGATTGGATGGGATAATGATAGTGGAGCTGTAATCAACTTCAAGCGACGGATGATGACTTTTGAAAATCACGATCTCAACATTATCTCCCCGTTGGATTCGACTGAAGGATGACGCTACATAGAGCCAGTGAAGGACAATGATCCTAGCGGATGGGACCATGCATTCAATATTTCTAAAGATTACATACATCCGACTGCCAACGGTGAGCTGGAATGGCGCAGTGACAGCTCTGCGTCTTCCGACTCTGATGATGCGCTGGAATTTTAGTAGAACTGCTTGCATGAAGTGTCGCTCCATAAGTACGAGTTGATCATGCAGTCATTATGCCGTGTCACGACTGAAATGGTTACACTACCAATATATGAAGGACTACCTGGCTTATCCGACTTTCTGATGGAGTTCGAAGAAAGAGTTTCCGAACCACAGCGCTTGTTGGCATTGAATGAACCATTGAGAGTTGCTCCAGCATGCTGGTGGGAGACACACAAGGCATCGATTGATGGATGGTCGAAATGCCGAAGATTGATGATGGTACGTTTTGGTGATACTGAGCTTTACCATACTGGGAAGTATGATGGGCAGACCGATCCTGGTGGTCACTTGATGGAATGTCAACGGCTATGGGTATCATGACCAAAAGATGAGTGGGTCCATGCTTTTATCTATACTTTGGATGAGATGCCATGCTCATGGTATATTGCAGCTGAGTTGCGAGGGGAAATTTCTACTTGGATGGAGCTCACAGTGTGTTTTACCCATACATTCATTTTTATGGATGTCGATCCAGAGGTTCATAATGCATTACAGCTCATCCATGATGTAATTTTGCAGGTTATCCTGGTAGCATATCCTGCGGATCCACACACGCATTACCAGATGCAGTCTCTCATGGAGTGTTTCAATATCAGTGGTGGGCCAAAAGATGGTGATGATCCACGAAATGTGAATATCCCGGAGTCAGAAGGAAGTTGTGCTATGGTACCAGATGATGCCCCAAGCGACCCGGTCAGTCAACCGCTGAGGATCTGCAAGATTAACATTGGGACAGAGAACACTCAAAAGTTTGCAAATGTTGGGGATTACTGGGATGATGAGCTGATAAGAAATGTCACTGATTTGCTCCATGAGTTTCAAGACATATTTCCTACTAAGTTTTTCGACATGAAGGGGATTCTAGGTGACTTAGGAGAAATGAAGATTCCATTAAAACAAGATGTTAAGTTGATCCGGCAGCGACCCTATCGATTGAATTCATGACATAAGGAGCGGGTCAAGGCTGAGCTGGATTGCATGTTGGACACCGGGATTATTGAACCAGTTGAGGAGTCGGAATGGATTAGTCCTATGGTTGTGCAGGATAAGAAGATTGGTGAAGTACGCATTTGCACTGACCTAAGGAAGCTAAATGATGCATGTTTGCATGATCCGTTCCCCACTCCATTTACCAATGAAGTGCTTGAAGGAGTGGGTGGCCAGGAGATGTACTCCTTCACAGACGGGTTCTCTGGCTACCATCAGATCGCATTGCCAAAGAAGATCGCCATAAGACAACTTTCATTACTAAATGGGGCTACTTTCAATACATTGTAATGCTGCCTGGTTTGAAGAACGCACCTGCGATATTTTCGTGGGTTGTTGTTGCTGCATTAAGGACATCATTTAGTAATTTTCACAGGTATACATGGACGATTGGACAATCTATGGTTTGGTCTGTGATCATTTGGCGAATCTACGGTTGATGCTCGAGCGATGCTGACAACACTAGATATCGTTGAATCTGAAGAAATGCATCTTTTATGCACCATTTGGGATATTGCTCAGACATATTGTGTGTAAGCAAGGGTTGTTGGTCGATCCGGCTAAGATTGCACTCATTTTGAGTTTGCAACCACCGACCATTGTTAAGAAGTTGCGGGAGACTCTAGGACACATGGGGTATTATCGCAAGTTCATCAGGGGTTATGCTGTGATTACTGCCCCTATGGAGAAGTTGTTGAAGAAGGATGTGTCATTCTAGTGGAGCCCGGAATGTCAGGCTAGCTTTGAAACACTAAAGGCGAAGATGGCGTCGAAACCGATATTGGTATTTCTGGACTGGAGTAAGGAATTCCATGTCCATGTTGATGCCTCATCAATTGTGTTGGGTGTCATATTGGCTTAACCATGAGAAGGTGACCTTGATCATCCTATTGCTTTTGCAAGTTAGAAGTTGTCCTCTGCATAAAGAAATTACACTACCACTGAGCGGGAAGGTCTGGCAATGGTCTACGTGCTGCAGAAGTTCAGGCACTATTTGTTGGGTGGGCACTTTAAAATGTTCACCGACCATTCCGCGTTGAAATACCTAGTCAATAAGCTTGTGTTGTGGGGGAATATATGCCGCTGGCTACTTCTTTTTCAGGAGTTCGATTTTGAAGTCATTGTGAAGCTAGGCCAGTTGAATGCCAGTCCTAATAATCTCCTGCGGATCGATACAGGAGAGGAGCCAACCAACATTGAAGATGGTTTACTAGATGCTCAACTGTTTCGGATTGAGGTTGCAGATGGCTACTTTGCAGAAATCATCCATTTTCTGACAACGGGTACTGCACCAAACAAGTTCACCACCAGTCAAAAGAAGCAGTTAGTAGTCAAAGTTGCAAACTTCCATCTCATTGCAAGAGAGTTATACAAAATGGGTGCCGATGAGATATTGCGCAGATGTGTCTTGTCGCATGAGCAATCACAGATATTAGCAGAAGCGCATGGAGGAGTAGCTGGAGGACACTATGGAGGTAGGGAGACTACAAGGAAAGTGCTGCGTGCTAGGCTATGGTGGCCCACACTACATAATGATGTGACAGACTATGCCCGATCTTGTGATGTCGATCAGCGAATTGGCAAACCATCCCAACACAATGAAATGTCGTTGATGCCCCAGTTGACATTACAGCCGTTTGGAAAATGGGTGGTGGATTTTGTAGGACTGATCAATCCACCAGGGAAGCGCATGGGTGCACACTATACTATCACCATGATAGATTATTTGACTCGATGGGCAGAAGCTGCACCAGTCATTGATTGCTCCGCAGCCACAGCCGCGCGGTTTCTCTTTGACCACATTGTCACTCGCTTCGGCTACCCCAAGATATTATTGAGCGATCAAGGAAGCCACTTTCTTAATCACACCATTAGCGCATTGACGGAGGAGTTGCAGATATAGCATTAAAAGAGTACACCCTATCATCCGTAGGCAAATGGCATGGTGGAGGCTTTCAATAAGGTATTGGAGCATGCACTGACAAAGGTGTGTAACGTGAATTGCAATGAATGGGATCTCAAAATCCCAGTAGTATTGTGGGCCTATCGCACCACATGTAAACGACTGATAGGGCAAACACCATTTAAGCTGGTGTATGGACAAGAAGCAATTATTCCCATGGAGTATATTGTCCCGAGTATGTGCATCGCAACCGCAATAGGATTGGATGATGCAGCAGCACTAGGTGAACGTCTAGAGCAGTTGGTGCAGTTGGAGGAAGATCATTTCATTGCTGGGTTCCACCAGGGGGTAAAGAAGGATCGCCAAAAAGCATGGCATAATTGACACATAAAAAAAAACAGTTTCAGCAGGGAGACTTAGTGTTGTTGTAAGACAACAAGTTTATGAAACATCCAGGAAAGTTGTAGATGCATTGGCTTGGTCTGTATCACATCAGTAGTATTAATTCAGGGGGTGCGGTTCAGCTACAGCAGCTGGATGGGGCAATGCTCCCAAAACTGGTGAATGGTCATAGGTTGAAGCCCTATCAGTCGGGCTTGGAACACCGCGATGCTTGAGTCATGTAAAAAAAAGAAGAAGGGAGAAGTAGATTGATTGGTGGCAGGATGTCACACCACCATGGATGAAATCTGGAAGCAGGGAGGCTTCTGCCACAAGGTTTGAATGATTTGTGACACCTAGGAGTGTTGCGCTTGGGTCACATCCAAAATCATGATGCAGATGGGACTTTTTCCTTTTTGACGGATATAATCGTTAGTTGAGTTCGATCATGTCAGAAGAACACATGTTTGGGCTTAGGGATACACCGAGGGATTATGGTCGATGGTACTTGCCAGGATGGTCTGCATGGTTGGCATGAAGCATACATCATGCTGGCATGGTCAAAGAAATTCTTCGCACATTTTGCATGAAGGAAACCCGGCAAAGGTACGATTCATCCATCGCCCAGATAATCGTCACATGGAACGGCGATGAATTATGATTATCCTGGGGTGTGAGCAGGTGGTGCAATGGCTTGTTGAGGCAAATGGATGATAGAGTGCATTGTATAAATAGAGGACCTAAGGGGAGTAAGCACATAGAGATTGTTTTGGTTAAGAAGGGTTATGCTACGAAAGGCTCTGGCATTTTGTTAAGTTAGGAATTCCAAGGAGGTTGTGGAAATGCTCCATTTTATTTCCTGTGGTAGCACACCAGGTGTGCTGAGGGCCCGAACCATGAGTGTACATAAGCAGTTGGAGCAAGCTGCACCTCGGACACTCCGGGGTTACAAGCATGAAGTTTCGTCCAAGATGTCTAGGCAGTTGGTGATGGTTCGAAGTCTCGTGGTCCCTATGACCACATAAAAGGGGGGGGTCATTGCCCTCGGGTCCCTGTAACTTGTGCTTGCCGGTCTGAAACAGATGTTCTAGAGCCGTTGGCCTAGTTCACACCTCGGCGTTGTTCGTAAACTTCTCCTCAGTCTCCACAAGATTCCTTGATACTGGAGGATGAGTTTGAGAGGTACATGACAGCAAGTCGGGGGATGCCCACTTTCGGGTGAGAATTACATGACAGCGAGTCGACAATCAGTGAAGCAGAAGGAGCAGGACAACACCGCGTGAATTCAGATAGCAAGAACAATTGCAGAAACGTAGTTCCGCCATAAAAGAGTCTGAGTACACCATGTCCTTCTGACGTGGCTCAAGGGCGAGCCACAAGATCGTGTTGGGGGCTTGTTGGCAGGCGGTTTGATAAGGAAGAATCGTAGCATCGCTGATGCTGCAACACATCAGATGAAGTCGCAGAAGGAAGAAGACTCGAGTATTTTATGTATTTTTTGAGTCATTTGTACTGCAATAGGTGGTTTTTGGGTCGATTATACCGCAGAATGTGGGTTTTGGGTCATTGGACCACATATTATGTAATGCTGAGTCAGCTATACCGTAGAATGCAGGTTTTTGGTCATTTTTTCAATTAGATATTGGGTCATTTGTCCATAGTGTCAGTTAGGAAGTCGGTAGTAAGTGGACAAGAGTTGTAAGGCGGAAGCCTATATATAGATATGAAGTGTAAGTGATTAATGGAGAATACAGAGAGATAATTCATGGGAGAATAATGTGAAGCTTTGGTGATTTTCAGGTATGTTTTGATGTCAAGAGTCATTGCGAAGATCTAGTTTTTGCAGAGGCATTGTATTTGGGTTGACAATGATAATATGATGAAGCTATTTTGGTGCAATCCCTGTGTTCAATTTGTTCGGTTATGATAATGTGATATTGCACTATACGGATAATGTCATGCTTCTTTGATGCGATACTTGCTTTACAATTACTGTTGTTGCAATGATGAATGTTTGGGTTGAATATTGCTTTACTACTATGTTTAATGCTTAAAGATATCTGTCGCTGTGTTACAATAAGTTTACGTATCATAGCCGCAACCATCCTTCTTCATTCGGCGGAAACATGGTTCCATCTACTCTTCCTGGATGCCTCGGGTGAGACCTCATCTGCTCTGCAGGTGTTGCTGGGCGGGATAAATCCTGTCCGGGCCGGTGCTCAGGAAGACTGCAGTATGTGTCGACAGTGAGTGGAACCCCTGTCGACTGGCATCGCGCTAACATATTTGGAGGGTCATAAATCATCCATGAACCTCATATTCAAGTCTTAATATAATTCATACACCCTCACAGAATATTTGGGAGCATTTGGATCAATTTGGAGACCTAGACATCCAAACTAGTCAAAGGTCGAAATTGGGGAAAAAGTGAAAAATTGGGCATTTTAATAAAAATTTAAAAAAAGGACATTACAATTCAACTTGAAGAGGTACATAAAGTATAGGTGTATGTATCAAGTCCACCCAATAATACTACTTCAAATTTACATGCTAAAAAGATGGTTGGACAAGTTTCGGGAGTGCGCAAGAGTCTTGAGAACAAGAAGCAGTTGAACATGTAAGCAAGTCCTGGAAGTGTGCAAGAATCACCAATAGGAAGAAGCATACAAGTTGTTGAAGTATGCAAGAGTACAAGAAGAAAGTGGAAGTCAAATAAGTCAATTGCACAAGTCTCACAAGAGATGGTACATCAGCGGCGCAAGACCACACACCAAGTGCGCAAGACCCATATTGAGAAGGACCAAGTATGCACAAGACCCAAAAGAGATGACATGTTAGTGGCGTAGAACATGACAAGTGGCGAAATCATGAATTAAGTGGAACAATGTGTTTGTTTCTACCTTGTTCTTTAAATTTCTTGTATTGACCCAGGTTCGACGCAGTTGTGGTCCAGCAAAACACTTCTTCACCGGTCCTTTCGGCAACAGCCTGTGAATAGGATGAGGTCTCACCCGAGGCGAAGTTATGGGGCATTACAGAAGCATGTTTATGTAATCATGTGATGCGCGGTTATGGGAAAGGCTCTGGCAAAGTTCTCCCAACTTTGTATTTACTTTGTTCTTACTGTGCACATACAGGACTGCGCACTTTGTAGTTACCACAACCCAATACACCAACGCAACCCCAGGACTGCGCTACTATTCAAACACACACCTTACAGACTCCACTGACTTAGTGTTATTTTTTTAACTATGCATTCAACATATTCTGAAATACTTACACGTTCAGTTATACATGTTCAATAATTAACATATTATTCTCATCCATCATACATGTGAAAATACATATAAAAGAGAGAACATACACAAACATGAACATAAATATAAGCAATCACACATATTCAATCACACAACACAAGTATTTACGTGGTTCACCCCTCGGATGGGAGATACATCCACGGGAACTGTTGTTTATATTAATGGGAAGGTTTCAATAGTTCTAGTCTACGCACTTAGCTGCAGACTCTTCTCTCTACAATAGGTCTCTGCACACACAGCTGCAGATCCTTTTCTTCTCTTCTTGTTCTCTACAATGCTTAGTATTTATTCAAAAGACTTAAGGCCAAAATAATACCATGAGAGATCAACCCTTCCCTTACAAAATTACCCCTTATATAGATCATGCCGGAGGGTCACGTCTTTACAGTCATTGTGGGCCAAAATTATATGCTACCCCAAAATTCCCCAAAAATGGCGCGATTACCCAACTAACCCGGCCTGTCGTAATCGACAGCTGCTTCACTTGACTTCGGCTGCCTTTCTGCACTGTTTCTAGATTTGAGGCCTCTTCTAACAACCACAGTTATGACTGCTTGGATCTGACTATGTACTCATGCGTCCCTTTCATCCACTCCACTTCTTTTGTCACTATCGATCCGCCACTTTGCTTCTAATGGTTTATGCCACTCTGGCTGATAGGTCACTTTCCTCCAATTCCGCGTCGCTCTTCACCCTTCTCCCGAGATTCTACGGAATCGCTTACCCAAAATAGGTCACTACTGAACCTTGCTTCACTTGTACTTCGCTGCCAAAAATAGCTGTTGCGGTGGATCCTCGCTCCACGAAAAATGTCTTTCCAAAAAAGTAGTTCACTTGGGCCACTCCGAATAGGCCCCTAACACTCACATGTGGCTCATCCCCGAGCCACTCCGACTGGGTTGATCCATTTGCACATCTACTGAAGTGCTCGATCACGCAGTGAACTCTTGAACAGTTGCGCTGAGCTTCGCAACGGTTTCCTTGACCTCTTGCTCACATCCCTTAATTATGTCGAGCATTTCCTCTGAAATAGGTTCCAGAAGTTGCTCCTTGACAGTATCCTCTATCACCTGGAGGTCTTGCAACTTCATCTCAATTTATTCTATCAGAGTTAGTGCTTCTTACTACAGTGGCTGCAATCTTGAGAAAGCAACAGTTTCATTTTCTCTTAATGTTTCCAACTCTCTTTGAAGTTCTCTCCTTTCTACGAAATTCTGCATCTTTTACCTTACTAGAAAGTCCTTCATAGCAGTATTAACAGAATCGAGATCCTGTTGCTTCCGCTGCACTTCATCCTGGATTCTCTCTAACTCTGGATCTTCTTGTAACATATCCCAAACCTTAGAAACTTCATCCAACAGGGTTTGGCATCTCGCCACTTCTGCATAGAAGCTTTATGTGGAATTCTTTAGTGCCTCGGCTCTTGCTTCTTTCTCCTCCTAGTGCCTCGCAATTTTTCTTTATGGGTAGATTCCATCTCAACAATTTTATCCTGATGGGAAAGTTCGAACTGCACCATTTATTCCTTCATACTGTCGACGACAACACCAATTTTTAGGATGACCATCTCTATTTATCGTTCTTCAACCCCTCCCGGTGCCTTCACTCGAACTACTAAAATTGCTTCCTTTATTTTGCATTGCTTCTCTTGTGCATATTCAAGCTCCCTCGTCTTCAACGCACATTCATCTTGTAACTTCTTATAAATTTCTTCTAGCCTTAGGTACTAGGTATAAGAGACTAAGTCTCTTTCATGTATTTCCTCTGCAATCTACGTGTGTAGGTTATGCAATCCCTCAGCTGGTAGCATCTCCACATTGATTTCGAGATGTGTGAGTCATCGCACACTTTTAACAATGTCATATGTTGTAAATATGACGGAAATTGGCTCTATTTTGACTAGCTGGGTCTGCATGGTATAGGCAGGAGGCTTCCTTGTCTATGGGTTTGATTCACCTAAGCGGTCGTCGTGGTCTGGTTCTTTTCCCAAGTCTCGCTGGACTTGTTCAATTCTTGTGACCAGAATTTTCAGCTCGGTGACGTTTTCCTTCACCTCTATTTGTGATGTCTCTTCCTTGGTGTTTTCTAGCCCCATTACATCTTGAAGATATCCTGATACCCTGGCTGCAATGCACTCATAGTCTTCATTGTGCAACTGCGCATCCAACAGCCTCCAAGTAGATTTTGTCTTCTTTTTCTGCGGTTTCCTGGGCACTTCTATGTCAGGTTCTTTCCTTTTCTCTCCTGCTCCTTGGTCAAGATTTGGGTTTTGCATACTCGTGACCTCAGGATATTTCTTTTCTTGGTCATCCTTTTCGCTCTCCTCAGATGAGGTGATGAGAGTGGACGACGCATCAATATTCCATTCTGTTGGTCAATCTTCTATGATCAGGTCGATCCTCTCTGCATCGAGATGATATAGTCCTTCATACCATGTAGGAGGTGTAATAAGTATTCGTGGATGTATATATATAAAGTGCAGCCCAGCTTTGAATATCATCTTTGGAATATACCAAGCCGTCACCTCCTTATTAATACGCGATGTCTTCTTAATGACTTCGCATAGTTGCTCACAATATGTGAATAGTTGCAGGTTGCTCCACCTCTATTTTTTTGGGTTCGTTGAGGCCCACATGTTTGTGTATATCAACCCACGACAATCATTCAGGGTTACTGGAAGGCCATTCTAATAGAGGGGTTCATTCCACCCAACGAATGCAATGAGCACCAACAACCAACTATAGTGAAATGGTGTTCCATTGTCTTGTGTGTCTCAGACATCTTCTATATATTCTTTATATTCTTTCTTCCCAACGAACTCAATTGTAGGTTCTTCACCCATTTGTCTTAAGCCTGTAATCCTAGTGATAAGGACAACAGTAATGTTCACCTTACAGTCCAACCATATGTACCCCTAGTGCGTGCATGAAAGCAGTGTGCACACCACGACATTGAGGTCATTGCTCTGTTTAAAGTGTGGAATCCTTAGCAAATTGAGCAGTCCAGATCTAGATAGCGGCTCAACCCACTCCATTGGGACAACATTCATTTGCTAGGAAACCACATCGTATTTCCGATACATGTATTTATTTGGATGGAACTACAGAAACGTTTCCTCATTCAACAAATCATAGTCTACAAATTTGCATTTGGGGAACTTATCAAACAAATTCTCCTTCAACCATACATGGTTTGACATCGGCGATAGGTGAATATTATACTAGGCATTCTTTTCAATAAGCACGTCTGGTGTGTCGCTTCTTCTCGGGTTAACATACTCTGGAAAGAACCATATTTGTGTCAGTGGGTTCACTTGTGGTGCAAGCGGCTTCTTAGTACCTGTAACCTTGGGATTTTCCTGGTCAGTGGCTATCTGTTTTCCTTTCTGTAGCTGTGGCATTTTATTTCATGGTGAATTCCTGGACAGGCCACCCCTTTCTGGAGTGGCTTGCTTAGCGGGTGGCTTCATCACTCCTCCCAGACCAAAACTGTTGAAGGTACCCAAAATTTCTTCTAATGTCGGCTCTTCAAACATATACTAGCGAGCAACTGTTTCTTCCAGCTGGTAAACACTTAGTATTTTTACATTCAGTAAGAAAATTAAAAGTTCATGGTAAAATTGGTAAGTAAACAGTCTTTACCATTTATATTCCTTTTACCCCAACGGTGTGCCCATAATGGATAGGTATACATTAAATGTCATAACCATTGGCCAAATCCCCCAAGGATATCGGTCCTTTTCTTCATTTAATCCGTCAGAAATGGATAATTTTTTGTTAAATGCAAATGCGCCCATCGGAAAATCACTGTATAATGGCTATATTTCCGACCAGGAATTTTAACGTTGATCTTTCCGACCGACAATTATGTAATGTCCCCATTCAAATAAATTCATGAGAGGAAAATTCCACCAATCCTATTAGTTCCCTAGGTTGGATGGAGACATTGGGATTTGGAATAAAGGGGCTAATAAATGATGTTTGGACATTATAGTAGCATAAATATGTAATAAAGGATCTAAATAAATAAATACAAGGAAAAATCAAAGTGGCAGTTGATCATGAAGACACATGGAGGATGTGGGACCCACACAAGCTATAATTTCTATGCCACATGGCATCCTCCTCTTGTAATTTCGAATCCATGGGAAGCCTAATGTTCTTGGGATGAGTTGGAAGGATCATACACCTGGAAATATGCATCATAGGTGGAATTGGGATGGAAGTGTAACTCCCATGGAAGAGGAAGAGTCAAATGAGAGGTCTTGGACACTTGGGCTAGATTCCCTAACATCTATGACAACAATGATGCAGATGCTATGACACCTATGACAAATTGTAGACCTGATGGCTAATATCTAACCAATATGACATGACAGACCTAAAAATAGCATCTAAGTGAGCTCTCATGGGATTGAGAGAAGGCCAAGAGATTCCTACGCCAATTGGTGGAAGGTGTAAGGCTAGGAAGTGGAAGACATGTGGCACAACTTGGATCACTCCCTAATTCGATTTGGCATTGATTCTATGGATGGAATTGGGAACTTAGAAGACTAAATATGTTTATAAAATGTATGGATGAAGTAAGAGAGAGGATTTTGATCATTTTCAGAATTTGCATTTGTGAAGAGAGCTAGTGGAGTGCTTCTCTACTTGCCTTAGCCAATTTCGAGGGTGAAAGATTCCCATCCTAATTGGTAGTGGGAAAGGACATTCATAACTTTCATGAGAGATTTAATGGAGTATTTTTTTGCAGGTTTAATCTATAGGGAATCTCATGGGCTCTCTTAGTTTAGCTCATTCTTCTAACCATTTCCAGCTTTCTTGGCATATTCATGATCCTTGAGGAGAGGTGCAATGGGTGAGATATTGTTATGATTGGGGGAGCTTATAATGCCCCATTTATTTTTTCATATAATTTAAATGCTCTGTTATTCATGTTCATAACTGTACCAAGTCTAGAATCCAAGTGGAATGATGTAAAATCCGATTATGAATGAGCGAATGGTGCCAATTTCCCCACTATGTTGATGTATTCGAATGGACCAGTGAAATATTGATGGATTAATGATGTATGGACTATTATTTATCTGTTCTACAAGTTTCATGTTCAGTGCATAAGCTTTGGGAGTCATATTGTTCATTTTTTAAGCATTTGGAGAAGATTGTCTATCATTTCCCCCATGTTCAAAACTAGTATTTTGATTCTGATTTGGAGAGGGTTGTACAAGACTTAATTGACTTAATATATATGCATATGAGTTAATATTAATTTACCCTATATTTCCCCTACCTATTTCATGAAATTCGAGAGGTTCCAATAGCAGTTGGAGAGCCATCTTTAGCACCTACCTAAGGGGGATTCGAACCCCAAATTGCTAGTCAAGCTCCCTACTTTGGTTAGAACTTAAAGGAGAGTTGTAGAAGCTTATTGATGACTCTAAATAATCCATGAACCTCATATTTATTCACTAAAACCATTCATACACTGCATGTGACAATTTGGGAGCATTTGGAGGTCAAGAACCCAAGACTAGTCAAAGGTCGAACTAGTGGAAAAAGTTGAAAAATTCACCATTTTAATAAAATTAAAAAAAGGGACATTACAAGTGGTATCAGAGCATGGTATTTGAACCTGATGTGGTTAACCATTCATGAATACAAGGAGTAAATTAAATAAGCCACCACCCTTAGAACCTGAAATTGAAGTTGTTGTTCTTGAAGAGGAAAAAGTAGGAGAAGAAGAGCATTTTTTTGGGGAAACCATGACTAGGGATGAAAAGGGAACTTCAGATGATGGTGAGGAATATAGGAAACTCATAAAACCCCTCTTTGAATAAATGACCAAGCATATTTTGAAAGGATTTGAATTGTTGTCTAGCCAACTTGGAAGCACAGGAGTAATAGGAGGCAGCAGTAGTTCACATTCAGAAGAAAAGAAGACAATGGGTGAGCATATTTTCTCAAGCACAGGACCCCATAATAGGCCTAATAAATTTCATAGCACACCAAGGCCTACTACACCTAAATTTATTATTCCCAAAGAAGAACCTAACACCAAATTTGATATTAATGCAATGGTGGCAGAATGAGAAAAATTAAGTGAAGATTGTAGAAGGACTCTACCATTTGAACAATACTTTAATGTTTCAAACAAAATCCGAAAGAAGGAAGATAAGAGGGCTCTATTTGAGAAAAAAGAATTAAATTGTGCTATTGGTAAAATGCCACTTCCCACTTTTGATGGTTCCTCTCAAAGTTCTGCTAACACTTGGGTGCAAAAACTAGATGGTATTTTCAACTTAATCCAATGGTGGAAGAGGATGCCTTAAAAATGTCTATTTTGCATCTATAAGGAGATGCCAATGAATAATGGTTCCAGGGTCTGAAAACTTTGGGACATGATCAGGTTACCACCTATGGAGAATTGTTTGACAGGGTATTAGAGAGATTTGAGCAAAAGGACCCAGAATTACCTTTCAAAGAACTAGCCCAATTGAAGCAAGTGGGAACCCCTGTTGATTATATGATGGAATTTCAAAAATTATTAGTCAAGGTGGCTGATGTGTCTATGGGAAGGTTAGTATTGCTTTTCAATGAAGGTTTGGATGAGCCCTTAAAAGGTTTAGTTAAATCCCACAAACCAACTACATTAAAAGATGATATGAGCTTGACTAGAGATCTCCAAAATGTGCTTCCTAGAACAATGTTTCCTCCCAAGCGTAACTTCAGATTTGAAAAGAAGCCTTGGAAAAGGGATTCTTTTGAAAATAATAAGAAAGAGGAACTAAACATGGAAGAAATTAGAAGAAAAAAATTGTGCTACACATGCTTTCAACCATGCGCACCGGGGCATAAATGTACTAAGGGAACAACTCAATACATTGAAGTATTTTTTGATAATGAGGAGTATGAAGGGGGTATGGAGGAAGAAGGAAATATTTCATATCAAGAAGAGGGATATGATACAATAGGAGAAGGGAAACAAGAATAAAATCATCCCTCACCTCACAATGTAAGAGTGGAAGTACTTTCAGCAGTGCCTCGTTATCACACTATTCGATGCAAGGGTGTGGTACTAGAATAAAGGGCCTCAATTTTGGTAGATGGAGGAGCCACACATAAATTCATTGATGCATACATGGTGGAGATAAGGAAGATACCTACTGAACTATTCGATGGCTTCACAGTTTTCATTCTAGGTCACAACACTATGGAGTACAAAACATGGGTTCCAAAGCTGCAATCACCATAGGTAACTATACTTTTTCTAATAGATTTTATGTGGTTGATGTTGCTGATACTAATGCGGTTTTGAGAGTGAAATGGTTGTACTCTATAGGGGAGCATACAGTGAACTATCAAATTCTGGAAATGAAATTCCAAGATTCGAAAGGAATACTAAGGGTTGTGAGAGGGAAGCACACCTATCTGAATCAAGTAGTGACCTCCCATAGTATGAGATACATATTGAGGCATGGAGACATAGAATGGGATGCTGAATGTTTTATAACCTCTCCCAAGCAAAACATAAAGGTTGTTGAACACCCAATGGACATAGAGAAACTCCTACAAAAATATGAAAAATTCTTTGGAGATCTTCCACGTGGTAGACCACCTGATAGGGGGGTTGAACACAACATTGTTTTGGAGGAGGGTACTTCACCCATCCAAATACCAACCTATAGACATCCAAAAACATTCAAAGATGAAATTGAAAAGGCCATCCAAGAAATCCTAGAATTGGGACTCATTATAACAAGCTCTAGCCCTTATGCTTCTTCAGTAGTGTTGGTGAAGAAAAAAGATGGAACCTTGAGGATGTGCATAGACTTTAGAGCTTTGAACAAGAATACAATCAAGAATAGGTATCCTATACCTAGAATTCATGAGCTCATGGATGAGCTATTTGGGGCCAAATATTTCTCCAAAATTGATCTTAGATCAGGTTACCATCAAATTTGAATGAAGGAAGAAGAGGTGCAAAAGACTACTTTTAGATGCCACTATGGCCACTTTGAGTTTCTTGGTATACCTTTTGGTTTAACTAATGCTCCAACCACATTCCAAGCATGCATCAATAGGATCTTTTGCAAGTAGATCAGAATTTTTTTTTGGTTTTCTTTGATGACATTCTCATTTACAACAAAACTTGGGAAGAGCATTTGCATCATTTAGAGGTTGTGCTGAAAATTTTGCATGAATAGTCCTTGTTTGCTAAGTTGTATAAATGTGAATTTGGGATGAAGGAACTCTTGTATATTGGATACACTATTGGACAAGAAGGAGTGAAAGTGAACATGGAAAATCTAAGGGCTATCCTTGAATGTCCACCACCAAAAAACATCACAAAATTAAGAGGCTTCATTGGAATATGCACCTATTATAGGAAGTTTGTGAAAGGGTTCTCCAAATTGACTTCTCCACTCATTGATTTGACAAAGAAAGATGATTTAAAGTGGGATGAAGAGGCTGAAAAGGCCTTCCAAAAAATGAAAGAGGTAATGAGTAGTTGTCCAATACTTGCATTACCTGATTTTACTAAACCTTTTGTTTTGGAATGTGATGCTTCAGGTGAAGGGATAGGGGATGTCGTAAAGCAAGGAAAACACCCTATAGCCTTTGAGAGCAGAAAGTTGCGGCCCCATGAAAATATTTAATCCATATATGACAAATAAATTTTGGCCAGTAGGCATGGATTGGCCAAGTTTAGACAATACTTGGTGGGAAACAAGTTTGTGGTAAAAACTGATCACAATAGTCTAAGGCACTTCCTGACCCAAAAGGAACTCAATGAAAGGCAACAAAAGTGGGTAAGCAAGATCCAAGCTTTTTATTTTTATGTTGAATATGTGAAAGGGAAGAATAACATTGTAGTAGATGCATTATCTAGAAGACCTTCTTTTTCTCTCATGGACATTGTAAAGGAGTGGAAAACATGCTAATGGTTGAATATGCCAAGAATAGTTTTGCTTGTGAGGTGTTAGATGGGGTAAAAGGGGATGATAACTACAATATTTTGAATGGGATGATATATTATAGGGGAATAATTTATTTGGTTCAAAATTAAAAACTCAAGTACAAGATGTTGCAAGAAGCACACGATTCCCGACTAGCTGGCCATCTGGGGATCTTCAAAACTTATAGGAAATTAAGGCAAAGGTTTTTTTGGAAAGGGATGAAGGATGCAATGAGGGATGAGTTCAAAAAAAAATTGAACTCACATGCCCAACTGGTTTTCTGCAACCATTGCCCATCCGAAAGAAAAATGGGAGAGTATCTCAATGGACTTCATCACTGGTTTGCCCAAATATTTGGGAAAGGATTGCATATATGTGGTAGTGGACAGGATTACCAAATTTGCTCATTTATTTGTTGTTACACCATATTTTAGTGTTGCACAAGTGGGTGATATTTTTTTTAAGGAAATCTTCAGATTGCATGGGCTACCGAAGAGCATTGTAAGTGATAGAGATAGTAGATTCATGGGTACTTTTTGGCAATAAATTTTCAGATTAGTGGGATCTCAATTGACTCCAAGCACAAGCTATCATCCACAAACTGATGTTCAAACAAATATAGTGAATTAATGGTTGGAGGGGTACCTAAGAAACTATGTGGGAGAACAGCAAAAAAGCATGGGTAAAATGGCTACACTTGGGTGAGTTTTTCTACAAAACCACTTTTCATATGTCAATAGGAATGTATCCTTTCAAAGAATTATATGGTTATGAAGCACTCACTTTTGTTGAGAATATATTGGTGATAGTAGAGCCCCAAAGGCTAAAGATTGGGTGGCAGAGATTCAAGAAATTTTAAAGCTTTTGAAAGACAATTTGGAGGTTGCCCCAAAATCAACAAAAACATTATGCAAATCAATATAGGGAAGAAAGGACCTTTCAGGTCAATGATTTAGTATATTTGAGTTTGAATTCATATAAACAAACATCCTTGAAAAAGAAGGGATCAGAAAAGCTAAAACCAAGATACTATGGCCCATACAAGGTAGTTCAGAAGGTTGGGGAGGTAGCATATGAGTTAGAACTTCCAGAAGGAAGTAAAATCCCACAATGTATTTCATGTTTCATGTCTCAAGAAGGCTATTGGTCAGCAAATTTTCATTTCAGAAACACTCTCTCCTTTGGATTATGAAGTTAGCTCACATTTGTTCCAGAAAAACATTTGAAGACAAGGGAAAGAAGATTAAGGAGAAGAACTAACAAAGAGTACTTGCTACAATGGAAGGATGTACCAAGTGAAGATGCCACATGGGAAGAAGAAATTTTTTTGCAGCATACAAATATGAAATTGCTTGAGGACAAGCAATCTTGGGTGGGGAGGACTGTAATGTCCTCATTCAAATAAATTCATGATAGGAAATTCCACCAATCCTACTAGTTCCCTAGGTTGGATGGAGACATTGGGATTTGGATTAAAGGGGCTAAAAAATTATGTTTGGATAGTAAAGTAGCATAATTATTTAATAAAGGAGATAAATAAATAAATACAAGGGAAAATGAAAGTGGCAATTGACCATGAAGACACATGGAGGATGGGGGACCCACACAAGCTAGAATTTCTATGGCACAATGGCATCCTCCTCTTGTAATTTTGAATCCATGGGAAGACTAATGTTCTTGGGATGAGTTGGAAGGCTCATACACTTGGAAATATGCATCATAGGGTCTAATTGGGATGGAAGTGTAACTCCCATGGAAGAGGAAGAGTCAAATGAGAGGTTCTTGTACACTTGGGCTAGATTCCCTAACATCTATGACAACAATGATGAAGATGCTATGACACCTATGACAAATTGCAGACCTGATGGATGACATTTGACCAATATGACATGTCATACCTAAAAATAGAATCTAAGTGAGTGCTCATGGGAGTTAGAGAAGGCCAAGAGATTCCCTACTCAAATTGGTGGAAGTTGGAAGGCTAGGAAGTGGAAGACATGTGGCACAACTTGGATCACTCCCTAATTAGAATTAGATTTGAGTATATGGATGGAATTGGAACCTTAGAAGACTAAATATGTTTATAAAATTCAGGGATGAATTAAGAGAAAGGGTTTTGATCATTTTCAAAATTTGCATTTGTGAAGAGAGCTAGTGGAGTGCTTCTCTACTTGCCTTAGCCAATTTCGAGGGTGAAAGATTCCCATCCTAGTTGGTAGTGGGAAAGGATATTCAGAACTTTCATGAGAGATTTAATGGAGTATCTTGTTGTAGGTGTAATCTATAGGGAAGCTCATGGTATCTCATAGTTCAGCTCATTCCTCCCAACCATTTCCCATTTTTTCTTGTCATATTCATGATCCTTGAGGAGAGGCGCATTGGTTGAGATATTGTTCTCTTTGGGGGATCTTATAATTCCCCCTTTATTTTTGTCATATAATCTAAATGATATTTTATTCATGTTCAGAAACTGTACCAAGTCAATAATCCAAGTTGAATGATGTAAATCTGATTATTAATGAGCAAATGGTGCCAATTTCCCCACTATGTTGATGTATGCCAATAATATGTTGATGTATTCGAATGGACCAGTAAAATATTGATGGATTAATGATGTATAGAATTTTATTTATCTATTCTACAAGTTTCATGTTCATTTCATAAGCTTTGGGAGTCATATTGTTCATGTTTAAATCATTTGGAGAAGATTGTCTATCATTTCCCCAAGGTCGAAACTTGTATTTTGCTTCTGATTTGGAGAGGGTTGTAGAAGAATTAATTAACTGAATAGATATGAATATGAGTCCATATTAATTTTACCTAGATGTCCCCTTCCTCTGTCATGAAATTTGATAGGTTCCAATAGCAGTTGGAGAGCCATCTTTAGCGCCTACCCTAAGGGGGATTCAAACCCCAAATTGCTAGTCAAGTTCCCTACTTTGGTCAGAACTTAAAGGAGAGTTGCAGAAGCTTATTGATGACTCTAAATCATCCATGAAACTCATATTTATGAAATAAAACCATTCATACACCTTATGTGACAATTTGGGAGCATTTGGAGCCATTTGGAGGTCAAGAAACCAAGACTAGTCAAAGGTCGAACTAGTGGAAAAAGTTGAAAAATTCACCATTTTAAAAAAAATTCAAAAAAAGGGACATTACAAATTGTAACGGTTATCTTCCCGAATGGCAATTGTAATGGTTATCCTCCCTTATCATTGCGAGTGACCATGCAACTACGAAGTTTGGTGCTCATTTCCTGTTATTGGCTTCTGACTTCGCAATGCAATCCTTCTCTTATGTGAGTTGTAAGGTTCCCCTGCGCATTTCCAGTTTTATTGATGTTAGCTTTGCATTTTGAACCTGTTCCAACTTCACAACTTATCTTTTTATGTGCGGATCGTAGCATAGCTGTCATTTGCGTGAACACTTCGCATTTACCCAAAATTGCGTGCAGACTATTTATTTTGTCATTCTTAGTGTCCATTTTTAACTACAAATGACACTTAGAATTTTCTTCGTTGCTGATCAATTGAGGTCTTGCAAACTAGGACTATCACTGTGGGGTTTTAGTCTACTTCCATTAATAAGACCTAGTAGGTTTTCTCCCATCAATGTGGCTAACTGAACTACGCCACCATTAGTAAAATTCTTGACAACATATGGCCCTAGCAAATGAATCTTAAATTTTATAGGAAACTCCATGAATTTACTGTCGTAGAGGAGGACAAGGTATCCTACCTGAAATAATTTGTGCTTGATGTGGCGATCATGCCATGATTTTTCTTTGTTTTTCTACACTTGTTGGTGAAAACCTCCAATGAATCGATCTTCCTCTAACCCAACCAAGTGTAGTAGCCTTTCTTCCATTGTCTCGTCGTCTTCCATGCCTATGAATGTTGCAATTCTCAAACTTGGTACTATGTATTCCATTGGAATCAGAGCTTCTTGTCCATATGCTAATCTGAAAAGTGTATGGCCTATCAAATTCTTACAAGTTGTCCTATATTCCCATAACACAGTTTATATTCATAGATCCCAATCATCCATGTTTATGTTACATACCTTAGTCAGCACATTTTCCAACACCTTGTTAAAAGCTTCAATAGTTCCATTAGCTTGTGGATGATATGGTGTGCTTATCTGATGGCACTTCTGAAATTCCTCAGTCGGGGCTTCAATAGTTCTATTCAGGAAGTGAGTTCCCTGGTCACCTCATTAGGATCTTTGGACATCCAAACCTTGTGAGGATGTTTTCAAAAATGAACTGCGTGACAGTAACTGCGCTACAGTCCTTTATTGGGTTTTGCCTCTACCCATCTTGTTAGATAGTCTATAGTTGTAATAATGTATCTTGAACCAGTTCGCTTTCCTAGTGGGTTAATAGGTCCCACAAAACCAATAGACCACTTATCAAAGGCTTGCCAATGTCAATTGTAGAATCAAGGCATCTCATCTCTAGCGGATGGCTTTCCTATTCTCTAGCAAACATCGCAACTGCCGGCAATGTTCCTTTTAATCCTTATGGAGTGTAGGCCACCATAGTTCTGCTCTCGAATTTTCTGTGCAGTATCTCTTCTTACATAGTGGCCTCTAGACACCCCTGAATGTGCTTCAACCAGTATCAATGGTTTCTCATGTTCTAGCACACATCTGTGGGGTACTTCATCCAGTCCTAGCTTGTATAATTGTCCTACAATTATAGTGAAGTCAACTGCTCTTACTACTAGTTGTTTCTTCTGTTGCGTAGTAAACTCTGTAGTTGCCAAACCTATGGTCAAGAATTCTACAATATCCTTATAATAGTCATCTTCTATCTGAATATAAATAACTGCACATCTGGTAAACTATCCTCCAGGTTGGTAGGTTCTTCTCCTGATTCAATTCTAGAAAGATGGTCAAGTCCTGAGTTCATCCTTCCTGGATTAAAAATGATTTGAAACATCATACTCCTTGCAAGAGTAACAACCATCTACATATTATTTCCCCCTAACACTGGTTTATTGACTAGGTGAATTTCTGCACTGCGTACACCATGGCTAAGCCTTCTCTCTCTGTTGTTGTATAATTCTTTTCTGCTGAGGATATCTTCCTTCTAGAGAATGCAATAGGATGGTCAATGCCTCCCTCACCTGGTTGAGATTGCACAATGCCAAATGCAATGCATGAAGCATCTACATGTACATGAAATGGTTTTCTCCAATCTGGAAAAACTAAGTAGGCGCAGTTACCATCCTTTCCTTCAATGTGACCAATCCTTTCTGATAATATTCAATCCATATGAACTTCACTTCCTTCTTCAACAATTTTTCCATAGGCAAAGTTATCTGCGCATATCCTTTGATGAACTTCCTGTAGTATCATGTGTTCCCCAATGTAGTGCATAGCTATTTTATTGAATTGGGCGCTGGAAAATTCACAATAACTATGATTTTTGCTGGTTCAACCATCAATCCCTATTTACAAACAATGTGTCCCAGTAAAATTCCATAAAAAAACACAGAAAATGTTTTCTTCAAGTTCAGTGAGATCTGATGTTGTCTACACTTTACTAACATCAATCTTAAGCTGGTATAATGGTTCTTTAATAACCCAAATACTGTCCAATCATCGAAATATACTTCTAAAAATTTATGGATAGAATCCTTGAATGCAACAACAACTAATCTTGAAAAAATCGAAGGTGTGTTCTTTAGAACAAAGGGGCATTACTCTGTGATGAAATGAGCCCCATTTAGTAGGAAACGTGGTCTTGTGCTTGTTTTATATATCAATTATGATCTGATGGTATCTAGAAAAGCCATCAATGAAAGAGTATGTTTTATTCCCTCCAACATTGTCTAACACTTCATCTGTGAATGGAGTATGAAATGAGTCATGCAGTGATGCATCGTTTAGCTTCCGGAGATCTGCACAGATCCAAATTTTGCCTTTAGTTTTCTTTTCCTGGATAACCATGGGAATTATCCATTCTGACTCTTCTACAGGTTCAATGCTTCTTGCATCGAGCATCTTATCAAGCTCTGCTTTTTACCCTTTATTTATAACATGGATTTAGTCGATAAGGTCTCTGCTTAATGGGATTCGCATCCAGCTTGAGAGGTATTTTCATAACTCCCAAGTCACCCAAAATTCCTTTCATTTCAGAAAACTTCATAGGAAATAAGTCTTCATATTCGCAGAGTAAATCTGCTATCTACGCAACTATTGAGGTGTGTGAGCTGTCTTAAAGAAAACACCTAAATATTTAATTATTAACGAAGGTTGGTATTCTTAGAGTTGAGGCAAAGTATATGCTAAGGTAGAATGGCACCTAAGTTTCGGCTTGTCAGACCTTAGACATGTTTTAATAAAGAAAATATCGAAATATATTTCAAAATGAAAAACCGATTCAAACTTCAGAAAAAGATAACAAATGAACTAACAGATCATAATAGTATTAAATCATACTACTCTACTCTATGATTAAACAATGGAAATTACTGATTAAAAATCAAATTATTTTTGTAAGAATAGAAACTACTTAATCAATTCTTTAGATTCTAATCTAGGAATTAGAGGCAACTGCAAATGAAATTAAAGACCTATCTATGGAATTACTTAATAGTAAATTACATAACTAGAAAGCTAAATTAATTCAAAGCAAAACTACAAACTATTAATAAATTCAATAACTACTTATGCATTCAGTTAATACTTCAAAACTAAACTAAAGCATCTAATTCTAATTCCATTCTCCTTGACGTTGTCTATCAAATGTGATAGGAACTGGAGTGAATGAATCGTAATGACTTTCAAATGTAACAGCAAAACAAAATGGAAGTAAATCTAACCTAATTTGAATAAAGAGATGTAAACTACAAAGAGTCCAATTACAGTTAACTTTAAACATTATGATCTATATTATATCCATAGACAAAATGATATAAAACTAATGAAAATCTAGAAGCAAGTAGAAAACTTGATAAAGATGTTTATTTCTGGATTCAATTTGGAAGCAAGTAGAAAACTTGATAAAGATATGTTATATAGAAGCAAGTAGAAAACTTGATAAAGATATTTACTTCTGATCCAAATTATATTTCATGAACATCTTCAATATTTGAGTGAATGAGAAACTGATCCTATGCTTAACAAAGAAACTATCGAAATTTAGATAACTTGGAAACTGAGATTATTAACTCTAATCTGAACTAAATCTTAAGAACATGTAATAAAATAGACTAAGAATAAAACTGATAAATTCTGAAACAACGACATATTAGTAAATCATTTATAAAAGACATAATTCAAAAAACAGTTAAAACGAATTGAAGGAAAATGAGAAGGAGATTAAGAATAATGACAAAACTGAATTCAAAACTCTTATAGAATATAAAGAAAAGGCCTAATTATGGTTAAGAAGGCTAATTAGAAGAGATAAAGATTACAATTAAAGAACCTAAGAAACTGAATTCAAAATAAACATAAAACAGTGTAGAAAGAATAAAAATCCGAACGACAATCCGGATGATTGTCCGAACGACAGTCTGAATGACAGTCCGAATGGAGGAAAAATGAATTAAACTAAGGAAAATGATCAGTTTTGATGATCTTATCGTCAGCTAGCGAATGTAGATGAACCTACAATGCAAAGAAGTTAGTGAGAAGACTTGTTGAGAAGCTACGATAATAGGAAGCAACCTATTCTAATTATTGTTGGGAAGATGAACTATTTCTATTATATGCTAAAGCAAGACTGAGGGGAGAGAGAGAAAATTAACCCACAGCTACAGAACAGAAACTAAGGAAACTAATTCTAACTATTAACAGAACTTGAAATAGAGACTAATTAAGTTCTATTTAATTGCAAAAAACTAGAAAACAAACTATATAATTATGAAAAACTAAAATCAAACTATGAATACTATGCTTGGTCGACCATTTATCAATTCTGGAAACACAGGCTAATTTAGCAGAGAAATACAAATTACAGAGAGGAAAGAAATGACATATACAGGAAAACGAAATTAATTACATTTACTGGAAAATAAACTAACTATTTGCTGAAAATAAAATACAGAAAACATAAACAAAACCTCTGGTTGATGAGGGGCCCTTCCTAGTAATCAGAGATGGAAACTAAATCACTTAGTTACTAATAGCAGAGCATCAATGAACTGAAACTTCCATTAATTGGTGAAAATTACACAATATTTATGGAAAAGTAACTGTTATCTTTTGTCTATTCTCTATGATATTTGATCCTCGTTTTCTCCATAAGAGGCATATATTTATAAGTTTACAGTGGGAGAGAAGGTCGACATAGTTGACCTGTCTAAAAGTAGAGGTATTTAAGATTGTAAAATGACTGTTGGGTGACGTGTGATAGTGCAGAGGGTGTCTACCAAATTTCACGGGGTCGGTTCCTTCATGGGGTTGCTGCGGTGTTGATATTCCTTTGACGTGGGTTGGGAAGTGTGTTGGCAGACTGAGCGTGGGTGAACGAACTCCTCTAGAACATTGGCGTGAACAGGTGTGCGTGATACCAAGCTGAACGAACAGAAAAATCAGAGTGCTAGAGTGTTGACGTGGGAAGGAGGTGTGCTGTCGAGCTTGGCAGGAAGTAAGGTGAATCTTCCGGAACAAGAGCTCATCAACCGTAACCACCACGTGGCTAACAGAACCCACGTGTCCACTTTTGTCTTTAATGGCCAAAAATATGCCAACTGTTGATTCTACAGGATGAACGCAAGGTTTAATGATGGGCTGGATGCGACTGAACATTAGCAACACAAACACGCAGTCTGAATGGAGGATCGTTTGAAAACCCGCAGCCTGTAGATCAAAACTAAATTCCAAGCATATCGAGAAATGTTACTTTAAACATGAATAAATCATAGTATGGTGAGATTTCACCAAAATTCATATGATAAATGAATATGTGCATACCTGGTCTGTTTGATGGTCTGAATGGCGGAAAGAATAACTTATTATATCAAAAAATGATAAGAATGACGCCACTCAAAGTAGATTTGATGATAAAAAATAGTGACAAAATGGACAGCAACATTCCCCCAAAATGGAGATATGCCAGGTCCCACTGAGAAAAACAGAAAAGTTCAGGAAGAAGGCTAAGTTGTGGCAGCAACTGCCTTTGACTTGGAATAGGAAGTGGTTTTAGCTTTAAGTTTTTGGAGCTTCCTAAACTGGTCCTTCAAGGTGTCATACTTCATCCGGAGAGTAGTATGGGATGTTGTTCTGGCATTGACCAGGCATTCAATGCTTCTTATTTGTGTACGCAATGCCTTGTTTTCTTCATGAAGCTCAGAGATTGTTTCCACATAGCTTTGATTTTGGTCTGTCAACCATGCTATTAATTGAGTTAATTTATGTACTTCTTGCTGAGTGAGAATGGGTTGTTCCCTATGACGTTTAGTACTTTTTGGGGAACTCAACTCTCTTGGACATGTTTCAAGATTGTCAATATGGTCCCCAAGAACTCTGTCTTTGTTGTGTGCGGGAGGACTTTCAGCAGCAGAGGCTTCACTCATTCAAGCATATACATTAGCTAATGTGAGGAGGCGTGTTTCAAGGGTATGGTCGTCTAACTAGATGTCTGAACGACAGTCTGAATGACAGGCTAGTCAACAAACTGGTTGCAATTTGTTCTCGTGGATTTAGTGGGTACTGAAAAGAGTGGACATTCCGAAGTAGGGTCACCAAGGGTAAGTTCAGGAGAAGGTGATGACTTGACAAGGTGCACATCGCCTGAGGGATCCTCATCAAATCACACACACTTAGTGTCTCATTATGCTTGCATAGAGGATTGGGTAGGCTCACCAATACCAGATTGGAAACAATGTTTTCGAGATGGAGAGGGTTTGGCAGTAGACTTCTCAATCAAATGGGGGTTCAATATTTCAAAAAGAAAATGATCCTAGGTTTGTCCTCTCTTTTCCAGCTGGTGAATGATCAAAATTTTAAGAAGACAATGATGGTGCAAGCTACTAGAAGGATTAACAGTATTGTTCCTAACTTGGCTAGACATCTTCTCCAAAATTTTCAGGAAATAAAATGGAAAGTTGAGGGTCTGATTGTTAACAAAATGTGCTAGCAATCTGGCAGACTTTAAAAACGGTAAACTTACCCTCACAAGTGAACAAATGGATGATGACAGTCAAAGGATGTAAATATTATGGCTTGACCCATTCTTCGTGGAATCCTTTGGTACCGACAATGTGTTGAAAATCGGTCTTCAAGGAAAATTCGTGAGCCTTCCGTGGAAGGAAGAGATGTTTGTGCCATCGGGTACCTTCCCTTAGGAGCTTGGTGGCCAATGAGATGGATTCTTCTGTCATAGAGAAAGTGAGACGGACAACTTTGGTCGTCTTGCCATCAAAAACCTTAGTGAAGAGTAGTGAAATTTCGTGGTTGTGGCCTTGGAGAAGGCGGAGAAATGGAACCCAGCCCGCTCACAAAAACACTTCACGATAGGCTTTAAACTCGGGAATGCAGAGGAGGTCTTAGTAGCTGCCAGGCTCGTAACGAATTGGCATTGTTGATAGAGGACGAGGGATGCAAATGGATACAAGAGGTGCACGAATTTGCAAAGGACGCAGCTCAACAAAAAGATGGAGAGAAAACAGACTGAGGCGAAATTCATGCAATCATCAGTTTAAACTAAGGATCGTTTGAATGTTTGAATGACAGTGGATGAGGACTTAGCATGCTTAAAATATCGCACTTGTCATTCGAAGATCTTGAATTGAGTGCCACATAGAAATGCGTGAGTTAAAGAATACGTGTAATCATGATTTATTCAACCATGTCCAAAGCCAAGCTTTGGATAGGTTGAATGGAATTCTCATAATGAGATTATAGGCATGGATTACACGTGAGAGATGGTGATTCGATTAATATGATAGCAGGTCGTACAATAGGATAAGTAAGACCAAATGGTGGTCATGCAATGATTCTCAAATGATGCATAATCCATTCGTTTAATGGAGGCGAGATAGATAAGGGAATGAGACCATGGGTCAAATGGACATTTGATTGATCCCTGTCATCATTGGTTAATAAAAATTTCAAATATCTTGGCACACTTATTAATATTTTTACAAGCTATGGTGAGCACTCCATTCAGAACGTTGTTTATTTGCCTCATTTGTCACCTCATTTGGATCGGAATTTGACCTCCATACAAGATCTTTATTGTTGATGTTGACCGAAACTGATTTTGCAGAGAGTTTCCAAAGCTATCAGTGCACAAAAGATGCTGTAAACTTTGCTTTTCCGGATCTTTTAGTTGCATTCCTCTTTTTGTTCTTGATTAGGTCAATCTTTCTTCTGCTTTTGCATTAACCTGAAAACACCTATCATTTTATCAAAAATAAAATTTTCATAAACATTCAGAAAGTAAGAACAGCTCTAATCTTCCCCCAAACCAAAAATATGGCGTGTTCTCAAGCCATCAAAGAGAAAGTGATTAATATTTTAAAATTTTTCAATTGGAAATCCTACAGATAGATTCTAAAATACTATGATAATTTTCATAAGGAAATGAAATATTAACTAATAAATGTAGATGATTCAGATATGTACATTCATCAAAAGAATACAACAGTGCTTAAGAAGACCATATAAAGAATGATAGTATATTGATGTGAAAAATGCCAGAGGAAAACTAGTCATCCATGACTCATTGTAAAGATTTCTTGTCATCTAAAGAATATAGATAAGGTTCACCGTAGAGTTTATGAGATTAACTATAGTTATGGGTCCCATTTCTAGGATAATCATATCCTAGATATTGTTTGAATTATATGACAAATCCCAAGTCCAACTTACATCCATTCTCTAATGACAGTATAAATAATTGGGCTAAACATGTGTTTGTATACTCAGGTTTCTATGAGCCATGTGAATAGCAAATCATTAACCAAACCTCTTTTACCCGATATTTCCCCGATGTTAGGACATCTCATCATTCAGTATGTGCTTTGCATGCACTTTACATGCATGCATGCATCCTAGTCACTCGTTTGATGCCTCCAGCACCCGAGAGCTTCCTTCCACTCATTTTTATCCCTCCTAGTGCTTAGTGTGCCCAACAGGCACCTACCACTTGAGAGGGGTGCATTTTCTCACCTACCACTCCAGTTGACTTCAGTTAGCTAGTTGTCTTTCCTTGATTTGAGGATAGACTGACTCCTAACTGCTGTTATCACTCCGATGGACCGCCAGTGAGACTTGACTACCTATTCTGAGTCCAGTTAACTCCTCATGCGCCCTCCACTGAGCCTTCTTCTCTACATTAGTGCCATTACCATCATTTACACTTATTACACTTAGTTAGACTCAGTTTAACACCTGGCTGACAATTACTTGTGCATTGATGACCACCACTAATTGATGATGAGGACTCCTAGTTGGATACAAGTTATTCCATGCAATATATTCGAATGACCTCCTTGGCTACTTCGAATGGCTCACTCACTGTGGCAATATTGTATTGTAATTCTACTATTCTAGATTATAGAGCACTGATGCATCTCTCTTGTACAGTTTTTACTTCGATTTGTTTTACATCATTATGATTGATTTACTTATTCAATAGATCTGTTGTGACTAATTTTACATGGTATCAGAGCCATGGAAGGGACAAGATCTCTCTTCTACAGGTGTTCTACATGAAGGATTCAGTGAATTTGCTAAAAAATATTGAAGTTTTGGCATGCGAAATCTCATGTGCATTCACTCATGTGCATGCAAAGCTAAAAAATACTCTCGAATCCACTCCAGAAGCTTGAGTTTTCCACAGAATTCCTGGATTTGATACATTCCTGGATTTGATACATTGGATCATTCAAGCTTGCTTGATCTCCAATCCCAGGTGTGATGCAACTCTAAAGGGTTGGATTGTTCAACCTTACTGTTCTTGTTTTGATTGTCATTTGCAGGTTAATCATCTCCATCAAGTGCATTCACTATCACTGAGATGGATTCTTCTTCTTCAAAGCTACTCGCTCCCTTCAATTATTTTGAATGGAAGAATTACATGGAGATTATGTTGCACTCAAAAGGGTACTACAGAGTCACCATGGGCCTTGAAGTTGATCCCAATACTCTCATTGAAAAATCCAAGCACTTCAACAAATTGGATGAAGCATATGGTCTTCTTTGCCTCAATATTTCCAAGGATCTTCATTTTCACCTCAGTGGATTGACTACTCCGAAGGCAATATGGGAGCAACTTGAAAATCTTTTTGGAAAGCAAGATGACATGCAGTCTTTTCAATTGGAAAATGAATTGATTGCATTGCATCTTGAGAATTTCGAGACCATCAATGATTTTTTCACAAGATTCAAGCATTTGTCTTTGCAATTGAAGAGTAGTGGAGTTATCAAAGAGGATAAAAAATTGATCCTCTCCATTCTTTCAAAACTTGGTAAAGATTTCTCAGTATTTTTCTCTACTTTCAATTCCGGTCGACTAACTACCCCAAATTGGAAGATGCCTACTTTGAATGCCTTCATTGAGTCCATTACCAAAGAGCATGATAAGATAATTCAAATGGGGTCCATAAGCTCCAAATATTCAGCCCTCTTTGTTCAAGGATCCAAAAATTCGAATGGAAAAGGGAAGCAAAAGAAAGAGAAGCCCAAATTTGAACCTACCAAGCAAAGAGAGAAAAGAAAACCATCGGATGCATCATCCGGTTCAAGGAACAAGAAAAAGGGAAACAAGGGTAAAGAAAAATCTAAATGTTCATATTGCAACCATGGATTTCATCTTGAAATTTCATGCATCAAGAGGACAATAGATCAAATGGCCCTCCTTTTGGAAAAGAATAACATAACTCTTCCTGACGGTGCACGGAAGAAGGATAGAAATGATGATCATGAAAGAGGTCAAGCACTCATGGAAACTATTTCGAAACCCACCACTCTACTGATAGATTCCGGTGCCTCGAATCATATGGATGAAAATATTGACTCCTTTTCTTCATTTGATCCAAACATCTCCATCCCCATCCATTTGGGAGATGACTCAAACATTTCATCAAAGGGTAAAGGTACCATCCATTTAGAGCATGGAAGTTTTCAGAATGTTCTTTATGTGCCTTCCTTGGCTTCAAATCTACTTTCTGTGTATCAAATGACACACATTGGTGCACCGAAGAAAGTTACATTCAGCCCTAACAAAGTTGAAATTTCTGATATTGAAATTGGAAGACTTATTACAGTCGGAAAGGAAAACCATACTGCAAAATACTATGAGTTTTCACACTTTGTGCCACTTGAAAAGCCCACTACTCTTCTCACTCATGGCAATGAGGTTAGTAGGATTTGGCATGAAAGGTTTGGACACCTTAATTACAATTATTTTATGTTGTTACAAAACAAATCCATGGTTGATGGTCCTCCACACCTCCATTCCTCGAAGGGAATTTGCCCAGGTTGCATCATTGGGAAGCACCCCGAGCACAAGTTCGACCGCGAAAATGCTAGCAGAGCTTCTACTATTTTGGGTCTCATACATTCTAATATCAATGGTCCACTTCCAAATATGTTCATGAATGGTTCAAGGTATGTTTTGACATTCATCGATGACTTCTCCCACTTTACTTAGGTCTTTTTTCTAAAAAACAAGTCATAAGTGCTTGGAAAATTCAAGGGTTTTAAGGCTTATGTTGAGACCACCACTAAGAGCAAGATCAAAGCTATTAGATATGATAATGGAAGAGAATATATCAATACTGAGTTGCTGCAACTTTGTTCCGAAAGCAGAATTCAGATCCAACATACAGTTCCCTACACACCCTAGCAGAATGGTGTAGCGGAAAGGAAGAATCTGTCACTGAAAGAGATGGCTACCTGTATGATTGAGTCAAAAGGTTTGGCTGCAAATATTTGAGGTAAAGCCATGAATGTTGCTGCATACATTCAGAACCGAGTTCCACATTCATCCGTCAAAGGTAAAACTCCTTTCGAAGCATTCTCTGGTCACAAACTGGATGTGTCCAATCTGAGGGTTTTTGGCTCCACTGCATGGGCTAGAATTCGTTTTGAAAAGAGAAAAGATTTGGATCCACAAAGTACTAAATGCATCCTAATAGGATATGGAGAAGAATCAAAAGCATATAAACTCATGAATATCAGATCCAAAAATATATTCATAGAGCAAAGTGTGAAGTTTGAAGAACCGCTTCCAGATTTGAAACTAGTCGAGGAAAGCACTGACGATCCACAGTCTCTACAAGAAGAAGTTTCAAGCACTACTACATTTTTGGGCTTTAGGGGGGGTTGTCTTTCACCCCCAAAAGTGACCTATGGGGGGGTTTTTGGCTTTGGGGGAGGTTTTGGCAAAACCGCCCCTAAAGGCACCGATGTTAAAATTTTTTCCCTTTAAGGGCGGTTTTTGACGAGATTGGAACCGCCCCCAAAAGTGACTTTTGGGGGCGGTTTGTTACCCCCCTCGTAGAGGTCTATGGAGGCGGTTTTAAACCCCCCTCGTAGACCCCTTCATAGATACCTATGGGGGCAGTTTTGAACCCCCTTCATAGAGACCTACGAGGGCGGTTGTGAACCCCCCTCATAAGACCCCTCATACAAACCTACAGGGGCGGTTTGGAACCCCCCTCGTAGAAGACTATAGGGGCAGTTTCAAACCCCCCTCATAGAGGCCTATAGGGGCGGTTTTGAACCCCCCTCGTATAGTCCTATAGGGGCGGTTTGGAACCCCCCTTGTAGAGGCTTATAGGGGCGGTTTTGAACCCCCCTCATAGAGGCCTATAGAGGCAGTTTGGAACCCCCCTCGTAGAGGCCTATAGGGGAGTTTTGGAACCCCCCCTCGTAGATGCCTATGGGGGCGGTTCAAAACCCCCGTAAAATTCCTTATTACAAACCTTTGGGGGCGGTTACAAACCCCCCTCGTAGGTACCTACAAGGGTGGTTCTAAACCCCCCTCATTGTAACATACAAGGGCAATTTTGAACCCCCCTCGTAGTGACATATGAAGGTGGTTTAGAACCCCCCTCATAGTGACATATGAAGGCAGTTTATAACCCCCCTCGTAGCAACATAGAAAGACGGCTTGAAATCCCCTCTATATCCATAATAAATCATAATAAAATATATTTTATTAAAAATACTAATATTGCAATATCAATAGGGAACAGAGGAATCGAACCCCAACCTCCTGCTTGTAAAGCAGGCGCTCTTCCATTGAGATAGAACCCTTTCAGAATTGGGGAGAGGAGAATATGAACACCCAGATTGCATCAATTGTAATTCTAAGAAAAGACAATAATATCCAATTACATTTAAGAATCCTAAAAGCCCAATTGTGTGCACACCTAGGAGGGTAGTTGAGGTGATGGCCTTAGAAGCACAAAGTGCAAAATAGGGATATTGATTCCTTCTAGAAACTAATTCCCCAAAGATCCTACTCTATGAATGAAAGATACCAAATGGAAGATGACCTCAAGTCTAAAGGGATGGATTTGAACTCTACTTTAACAAGGTGCTGAGAGACACTCCTTTTGCATTAGATGATGTGTCTTATAAAGAAGGTTTGGATTCTCTCATTGCCAATCCCAATCACTGTGAAGTAAAGTTGGACACCAGATCTCTAGATTGTAAAGGACCATGGGTTTGAAGATTGCATCCAAGAGGTGCATCTTGGACGAGACATACTAGCATAGATTTGGAAGCATTGGATGGCAAGAAATCCACATCTCTTGTTAAGTCATCATTGGAGGCCTTTTGCATGTTAAAACATGGCCACATGAACTAGACTTATAAGTAGAACATAGGCCGTGGTGATCCCTTTGGAAGTAGAAATGAAATGTTGAGAGAGCACTTTTTGACAAGTTGAAGATTATAGCCTTGGTTTTTGTCAATTATTGAAGGTTGTAGATGGTGGATAGGGCACTAATTTGTCTTTGTAAGAGGCCAAAAGAATTAAGAGGAGCAGAGATATCAACACCTGGTCTACAAGACATCGACAAAGATGTGCTCCTTATTGGGAACTGATCACAAAAACATAGACTTGTTAAACATAATTATAATTAAGAGGGACATTGGGACGAGTTCACATGTCCAAAATCTCATCCTTTAATTAAAGTTGGAAATTTAAAACCTAAAAATAAAGGGAAAAAAAAACTAACAGCTTATGAAGAAGTGCAGCGCTGAGAACACAAATTTTAAGGATTTAAGTTTAAAAATTTAAAATTCAAAAGAAAAGCAACTAACAACTTTTAAAGATTTAAAAACCCCAAAATCTTTGACAGGCCTAGAAAATTATAACAATCACATTGAAAACCAAAAAGAAACTAATCGAGAGCATCCATCCAATCAGCAACAAAAACTGCAGGCACAATACCAGGAGCTATAGGAGCCTTAGATTCCCACTGATCATCAGCAACCTCTGTAGGCCATTGCTCTGCTCCAAGGGTAAATGTAGGAACATATTCAGCTTGAGCAACCTCCTCTTCTTCTCTTTCCTTGGATTCCTCTGGCTCCTTGTAAAAGAACAAGTATACCTGCAAAAAAATAATAAAAATGAACTTAGGCACCAAGTTGTCATAAAATTGTTCATGTACAATGATCTGTAAACCATAAATGAAATATATTCATTGGCATGGACTTGAGTTTACCATGACATCCCATTTACGACCTGGGGCAATTGTTCCCCGCATCTGTAAGACCATCCTTTCCAACATCCAAAATAGACAAGGTGAGGTTTTATAATTGGAAATGGAACAAAGGCCTGGGTATGAAGTAATAAAAAACTATGTCTCCAAAGCTTCAGTGGGTTCCCCTGTACAAGACCAAGTGGCAGCAAAGGAAGAAGATACAGTGGAGCAACAATCTGAGCAAATCGGAAAGCAGGACCCCTCATTCCTCACATCAGTAGCAAGCCAAGAAAAGAATTCCCATTGCATGTATGGTTTTAAAAAAAATACACTCTAGTATGTTTTATAAGTCTATTTTTTGTCGGGGCAGTTTCTAAGGCTTTGCACAAGCTAAGTAGTGGATAGTGGAGTTAAAATTTTGAGAATATGGATGTCTGGTAGAACATTTTTGAACATCTTGAAGTTTTTGGAAGTTTTTTGGACTATCTCATTTCCAAAATTCTGTATTAGAAGGCTGGGTGATAAGGCCACAACCCCCTTTCTACATTAATACAAATAGTAACCATTTATGTTCAAAAAATAAATATATTTTTCACTAGTTTGATGTCAGATCCATCTAGGATAGCATTCCTCAAAGATACTTTTTGCAACTGTGAGAGATCCATCCATATTTGCCACCGATTTGAATCCATGGAATCTGTTTCTGGGAGGGAAGACCCATTTGTATCCAATAGCATACTAAAAGTTCCCTCCAAATAGCATACTATACCTTTAACAATCACCAGTAGTCTCATCATTGGGGCTAAATGTGA
Source organism: Larix kaempferi (assembly GCA_027924585.1). Classification (NCBI taxonomy): domain Eukaryota; kingdom Viridiplantae; phylum Streptophyta; class Pinopsida; order Pinales; family Pinaceae; genus Larix; species Larix kaempferi. Next base: position 9,272,184 of record BSBM01000007.1, read on the forward strand.
AGGTGCCTTCAATAATATCTTGTGGTCAGCCTGGTCTAAACTATGAAGAATCCAGTGGTTCATGGGTTGGCCCTGTTATAAGGCATGCTGATATATATAGATATATGAATGGGTTCACCTCATTGTTGAGTATGATGCACTTGAAGACTAAGGTTGCTTATGTATTTTACAAGTGTGCTGGTTTTTTGTCCTGGAGTAGTTAGAAGACATCTAGGATGAGATCATTTGAAGGTAATATTTGGATGTTTTGAGACAGTATTAGTACTTTGAATCAAGGCAACCTTTTGGGGTCCTAATTCATGACATTGAGATTAGGAACAATCCTCTATGAAATAAAGACACCAAGCCCCAAGATTTTGAAGGTGAATATGTTGATATAGCAGTGCTGCAATATTTAGCATTTCATGGTTTGATTTTATATCAGCATTCTATGACAGCTTATGGGTGATTGTTTGTACCAGCGGTGTGTGCCATTGTTGACAACGAATTTGATATACCTATGTTTAGCCCTAAAACACTACCAGCATATGTCAGTAGATTGATGTTCATAGCAGAAGTTTGAAGGGAATTTGGACGGTTGTCCATGGCCTTTTCCATGCATGGATTTTCTATGTCCATAAGAGTCCGCGCGAGTCTCTAGTGAGTATTGGATGAGTCTTCCCGATTTTCACAAGTACCGATGATTTTTGTCAAGTTTGGAGAGTTTCCAGACAAGTATCCGCAGAGTACTCGAGGTGAGGGTTGACTCGACAAGACTCTCAAGTACTCCCAAGTCTCAAAAATGTCGTGCTACACTGCTCATAATTCTTGAGACTTGAATGAATTAAAAGTTAGAAGATACAAGGAGAGAAGTTTGTCAAGGGATGAGAACAGGACTGAAACTACTTTGTATATTTTTCTTAGCTAATATATAATTTGTTACCAACAAATAATGCCATATCATTTTGTTTTATTGAAATAGGTATGTGACACCTTGGAATTTGTGAGATTATTTCTATATATAGTGATATTATAATCTATACATACATACATATATGATTGTTAAATTTAAATTATTGAAAAAAAAATCTAACCAAATAGGGTATGAGAGGTGTCAAGAACACCAATATAAATAGAAGCATCACCATTGACATTCATAATCTTTTGCTTCGACTTACAAATGTTAACAAAAATTCAAGACTACATAGCAGATAAGGATGCTGTAGCTGAAACTAATAAGTGGAGCTCAAACTTACAAAAATTCAGATACAAAGTGCATATTTCTTTCTAATAATTGCTTACTACCAATACAAGTTTGACACCATTCTTGAGCATGCTATAATGCAACACTAGCATCATAACATTTTTGGTTATAGATGGGGATCTCTCAACTTTTAAATCTCCTCTCACTAAGAATTTCATGGACTAGGGTAGGGAGTGTGGCTTATGGCTATTTTTGGTAGCATGGACTTTTTCTTGTAGAGAAGAGTAGCACTCAACAATAGTGAAAAAGAGAATGTAATGCATCAATTCTTTCTAACCAAAAATTCTGCATTGTCAAAGTGCCATTCTTACTATACAAACATTAAGAAAACGCAACCTCTTCCTTCCCCTTGAGGGATATAATGAAGTTCTTATAATTCTTTCTTTTATTTTCAAGGAGAGATTCTAGTTTTTCATGTGTAGTTGTTTATAAAATACTTATGACACGACTTGTCTTGTGTTTGGAAGTAGAGCCCTACTTTATGTTGCATGATGACAACTTTCTCTAAGGTTATGGTCCCAATGAGTGGGCTTCCTATGTTTTCTCTCAATAGTATGTTGAAAAAATATTGGGAGTTCGGTTGATGAAGCTATTATTTTGGTCTCATGGAAACCTGAAGCTCAAGCTATGAATTACAGGACAAGCCATACCATTAGATAGGAGCGAAACTTACCGCAAGGACAAGAACCAATATCGTAGCAATTCTATCAGTTGAGAAGAAATATTATAATTAATACTTGTGAGTCATCCACAAGCTTCAACCACCTTAGTCTTGTTGTTTTCTCCTTTGAATCCACACTTTTTACAGGTCTTACTCATTTGGCTTCAGAAACCTCTCCATCATCAGTCAAACACTTCTTCAATACAAATTGTTCAGGAAAGAAGTTAAGATCCCCAGGATCATAAATGGGGATCAAAGTAATAGAATCAACACCACATGTCCTTGTACCTATTGTCAATTCACCTACCTCAGTCTATTTGTTTCCCACAAATAGTGCCCCTTCAAGAAAATTATATTTTCCATGAGCTCTTTTGTGGGATACAATGTCATCTGCAACAGACAAAGTAGCTTTTGACATCCTCCTTTTAGATGCAGGAAGTAGACACCAGTCGCCTAGTTTCCAATTAGCATATGAAAAAACACAACAATATGTTTAGTTGTTTATGGTCATGCTACTTTGCAAGGATGTTAGTTGGCTAAGAATCGTAACCAGGATTTGATGCAACAATCCAACTGACATTAAACCGATCTTACTTCCATAGTACCTATTGTACGTTCCATGAAATTTTTCTTATATTTACCACAAACTATCGGTCTATTTAAAGAAATGTCAAGAGTTTTTGTCTCTAGTCAATCATATCAAGCTCAAGAATGTTGTCGATCTAATCAAGAATAATTTTTATCCTACGTAAAATTCTAGGAGCATTCAAAACTAAAGGATAAAATCTATTTTTGAACCATGTTTCAGGTGTGTTTTTGGTAGATGGATAGAGAGTATTCTATTTGAATCCCAATTTTGCAAATGCAAAGGACTTTCCCACTCTAATTTCTTAATTAAAACTATGTTAAAAATATTCCTGGTGAATTGTCTCGGTCAAAATTTTGAAACTTTCATCAAGTTTGAATTAATTTCGCTAATTTTTTTCCAAGCATTAAATCTTTGCGTCAAATTTTGTCAAATCTCGTCACTACCAAAGCTTAGCTTGGTAAGTCTCATTATGTCTTTGTCTTTCAGAAAACAAAGTCTTCCTTATTTTTCTCTCTCTCCATTTAAAATGTCAAAATTTCCCTAGTTAAGTCTTACCTAATCTCACTTAAATTAAAAGAAAAATTATTTTAATTTAAATATAAAATCTTTTTGAAAGATTGTTATTATAATTTTTTATTTAATATAAAAACAAGTCACTGAACCTATTTTACCCAACGTAAACTCCAAACTCTAAATTGAAAGTTTAATTCATATATCATGACCTGGTTGGTGGCCTGATATTATATGATAACAAAACAAAAGGGGTTTTTTATTACTGTCTTTTTATTTGCTTTTCCTTCACCGTTAGGTTATGTCTCCACAAGTCGAATTAAGCATGCTACTCTATACATTAAGCAACATATCAAGTACGTTAAGCCAAGTATCAAGTAAAATGTCTAGACCATCCACAAGAGCACCATGGGAACCCACTAGTTCATAGCTTTGCACAACGTGTCCACAATCGCCTCAAATAGTTTGCATTATAAATACTTTTTCAAAAAACAGTTCTGTCTACTGCATGTGGTATAATTTCCAAGTCCAAGCCAGCATCAAACCAAGCCGCCAAAGGAGATACCGAGTGCCAGAGCCAGCCAATCCAAATGTCAAAGTGCATTCAAGTGCCCGAGGCAAGCATACACAAAGATCGCCGAATGTTCAAGACTGCCACGAAGGCACTATGAAGTCAGATGGAGAAACACTCACCTGTCAAACGCTTCATACTTAGCCATAAGTCCAGGAAAACACTAACGCAGAAAGGATAGATAGATGCAAATGAACTCTTCTTCAATACTCTTTATTTGAGCTCTATTAGTTATGCTAAGCATTATGGTGAAGCAATAGCAATGGTGGAAGAATGCGTTGATGAAAATTAAAGTATTGGCTCATGCTTTCTCCAGAGATCGCCTGCCACTCATTCTTCTTCTGTATAAATGAGGTCAAAAGAAAGATGAAGCATGTCTTCTCGTTTGGAAAAAAGAACCACACGAGAACACTCCATTTGTGCATTGGAAAAGACTATTGTTATTTGACGGCAAATGCTTTAAAACAGCTGGATGAGGTTACTGTCGAAGCTCCATATGTAATCAATCAAGAATTTATGAACAGATTGTTAATGAGTATAATATTGATTATATTATATATGGAGATGATCTGTGTTTACTTTCAAACTGGCAGTGATGCTTATGCCAAGCCCTTACCAAAAAGGCTGGACGTTACAAGCAGATAAAGTGAACTGAGGTTGTATCAAGCATTGATATTGTTGGTCGAATGCTACTTGATGTTAGAAACAAACCCAGTAGTGGCATTCATACGCATGCTTCTTTATAGCGGCAATTTAGCTATGGGCAGGAGTCACGATGCTGAGAGTGCGGGTGCTTCTAGTGGAACTCGACTTCCCATTTTCTCCTACATCAAGACGCATTGTGAAGGTTTCAAATGGAAAGGGCCCTCGACTAAATGCACGCATTGTCTACATTGATGGTGCATTTGATCTTCTTCATGATGGACATGTGAAGATGCTTAAATATCAAACTGTCAGTAACCATAGATGCAAAATTGCCAATATTGCACATAAGCAACCGTAGATTTGTTTCTAATATGGTCAAAAGGGTGAGTTTACTCCAAAGAAATCCAGCTTCATCATTGTCATTTCTTTTATTGTTTCTTCCACGGTCTTGCAACAAATTTGAAGGCTGCCAAAGAATATTGAATTTTAGGTCAAAGTTGTGGCACTTAAATTTGTGGCATTTTAGGGGAAGGAATTAAAATTCATTTTAATTACTTCTGAAACAGAGAATTTGGAAACCCATGAAGTTAGCGAAGGTTTTGACTTCAATTGATCTTTCAAAAGGATAATGCTTATATTTTAATGATGATTTTGTTGATCAAAGATCCTTTTCAGTGAATTCGATGAACACCCGAAAGCAGAGGATAATATGGTAAATTACCATTAGTGTTGAGCCCATTTAAGATGTATTTGTTCACATATTGTTATTAGCAAGCAGTTCCAGAATTCCAGGGATTGATTTAGTATCTTCAGTAAAATCCAGATTAGTTCTAGATTTGAGGGGCAGATAGGGCAGATATTCTAAATTGGAGACAGCCGATAGCAGTCAAAGATCTACAGTCAAGAGCTTAATCCTATCGGTTCCAAATTTAAACATAAGAGGCAGAGTATTTTGCACACATTTGGCAGCAGAGGAGGAAATTGGATACCTGAGAGATTAACCCATATTTTCAGCTAGAAGATCAATTCAACAGTCCCCGATTCTTGTAACAAATCTAGCAGGGAAACCTCTAATCTCCTGCATGTGGAATTTACTTCCCAGGTTAGTTGAAAGTTAGTTCCAAATTCCAGTGTTGATGAGTGGGTTTAGCAAAATTCCAATTGAAAGAAAATTTGTACTAGTGCATTAGTTCAATATCTGTTTTTCCTTCTTTGTGGTTTTATGATCTGAAAATGCATTTCCAACTTCCAATAGGTGTTAACAGTTAGAGTGCATGGTGGCTTAAAATTTTCCAATACCAATCAGATCTGCAAGATGGATTAACAAGGTAGTCCATATTTCTAGCAGGGAAACCTCTAATCTCCTGCCTGTTGAATTTACTTCCCAGGTTCGCCACGTGGAAATTGCAATTAAAAATTAACAATAAATGAGAAAATCTTTAATTAGAAGAATCTCCCCCTTAAAAAATACGACAAGATAAGATAATTTTATTAATGTCCAACAAATGACCACAAATAGGTCTTGGGACTGCTAAGTACAACAGTGGGAGTGTAAAGACCACTCCTCTAAAAGCATGATAAAGGAAGACATAATTTATGCTAAAAAATATCTAAAGCATAATCAAGGAGGACAAAGCAAAGCGGTATCACAGATAGATGCAAGTACTACTGATAATTTTTTATACTATATGTTATTTTAAGGAATCTCTGTTTACAACAGGAAAATTCTATGTTGTCGCAGTTTTTCAGAATTGTGTCCATCTATGTTTTTTAAAAGAATAATGACATATTTTTCATATTTTCTCTCAACTCTGGTTTTAGCTGTTATAATTCTTAGACTCCAGGCTACCATGCCTTTAACCTGGACTACTTTTATCCAATAATAAAATGCTTGAATTTTTTCTAGGTAAAAGAAAAAACACAGCAAATTATAAAAGATAATAAATCACAAACCTAGGGTTCTAATGAAAGTCAAGGGAGGACCTTGTTATGGATGTTTCTTGTGCTACTGCATTTTCAGGTCCTTAAGCTTGGCCTCTAAATCACCATCACTGTCACTGCTCTCATTTTCATCATCATCCTCATCCCCATCCCCATCTTCGCCCTCACCCTCATTCTCACTCTCACCCTCTGCATCACCTTCACCCTCTGCATCATTATCTTCCAAAGACCCAAGCACAGAAACACCCTCCACACTTCTTCTCAACACATATTTAACTACATCAATTCCTTCTTCGAAATGCAATTTCCATCAATATTCAGCAGATCAAAGTTAGGCTTATGGATCACAGACTTAGCTGCAACCTTCGCCCCTTCTGTGCTAATAAAATTTGAAGTCAAATCAAGTTCCTTCAGATGCTCATGGCCTTCCACAAGTGCTTCACAGATTGCAACAAATCCCTCATCCTTGAGCTCATTCTCTGACAAAACTAACTTTGTAAGCATTCTTTTCAAACCAAGGAACTCTGCCAAAGCCGGAGCTGCTTTAACAGTAATGTCATTACCTGCCATCTCCAGAACTTTGAGGGACAGAGCCCCTTCCTTGAGGATGTTGGCAAGAGCTATTGTCCCCTTATCCTGAAAACCAAGATAGCTCAATTAAGCCTCTGCGAGACCCAAATGGCTTGAGAGGGATCTTCTCAAAGCAACCCCACACTTCTTCCTAAACATGTTATCCCTCAAATCCAACTTCTTCAATCTATTACCTGCTCCTAGAGCTTATGCTAGAGCTATACCACCCATAGTACAAACCCTAGTAGATGAGCATCTGAAATCCTACAACGCAGTGCAGTTCCTAACAAGCCCTGAAAGCGCCTCTGCCCCATCATCCCTGTCATATTATTGTGGAAATGCAGAACCCTAAGACTCTCAACAGAGGGCAGAAGCTCACAGATGGCTCTAGCAGCCTCCACAAGGATACCACTGTTCGTAAAATACAGTTCCTCCAACGTTTTTTGAGATTTTAATAGAGACCCAAATGCCCTAACACCCTTCTCACCTAATGCATTGTCAGAAAGATTCAAGGACCTCAATACACAACCTTATAAAACAGATGAAAATATGGCCATTACCTGAAGGGCCTCGTCCTCGCTTCTTCCCGCAATGAAATCTAAAAGATCAACATCAGACAGATTTCTTTGAACTTCCATCAAGACTCTCTCTGCAACACGAGCATCATCGAGACCAAAGCTTCGGTTGCTGAAGCATATCTTGGTATAACCATTATCTTCCTCTGCTAACAGCCTCAGGAGCTCCTCAACAACGGGTCCATCCACAAACCCTCGATCACCCTTTGATATATCAAAGATGGTCTTCTTGACTGCAATAGTTTCAGCCCTCAGTTCCTTCTCAAGCTCTTGTTTTTGGCTTCTGGGTCCTCGCTTAAGGGCCTCTAGCATGAGTATATTAGCTTCTCTTGCATAAAATTGCACCACGGCAATATCATCCAAATTGGGTTCCTTGGCTTCATAGTCACTCTCGCCAATTTTTCTTTTCCTCATCATATGAATTTTATAAAATTTATTACTAGCCATTGCCCCAAAAAGGTGCAATGATATGTAGATAGGTTATTGTTGGAAAACTAAGATCGAAATGGTGTTTGAAAAAATAAATTTCTAAAATTAATCCAGGACTAAATTTTGCCCCTAATCTTATCATGGAGTAGAAGAAAAACCTCAAACAAACATGCAAAAACATAGTGATCCCAACAAAAATCCACATTTGTGTATATAGAATAGTATCTTGAATATATTTTTGCCAATGTGTACATACAGCGTTACCCTACATGTTTTGTTTTGAGCATATACATATGGAAACATCATGCCCAAGCAATAATCCCAAATTATATAGTAATTAGATAGTAAACCAACTAAGGTAAAAGACTTGGTGATGAACCACCATTGGGTGACTCCATCCCTAGATATAGAGGTATCATTGCTTGGAGCTACAAAAAACAATCCTACCCTACCCACGAAGGTGGGCTAATGAATCAAACCCATCATTACAATTTCCCCTACCTTTCACTATTCCACGAGAAGATCAAAACAAGTGATAATGCATTGCAATTATCATTGTTAAGAAAAATCCAACACGTTGTTGGTCGAACTAGTTGGACTAAAATTAGTTTGGAGTTGAAAAAAGGGAAAAGGTTGCAAGCCAACAATAGATGTTTTGTATAAAAATAATAACACTTATAGAAAAATGGCTAATGAAGCAAACCCATCACTGCAATTGCCCCTACCTTCATTGTTTCATAGGAAGAGCAATCATTGTTCATATCATTGGCAAAGGAAGTTGTGCAACTACTACAACATAACTACTTTGTTATCTAAGCCTTATACTTAACATCCCCTCTTAAGGCAAACAATACACTTGAAAAACTTCAACTAAAGCATTTTTCAAATATTTCTCTTTGACAAAGACAACTTGAACCAAGTAGGGCTCCATCAAACTCCCTTGTAACCCTCACAGAGTTGTAATTGCCAAGTTAAATTCTAGAGATCCCAAATTCCACCTTCCAAAACTCTCGAATTATCAATCTCCTTAATTTAGTAACTAGACAACATTCCACATGCATATAATATCTCATAACCCCAATATAGAGAGATAATTCCAAAGATCCACAAGCTCCCAATCTAGTGAGCAACAATCCATGTTAAGCATCACCTACACTCCCTTCCTTGTCTACAAATTCCGAGTCTCTTAAATCATGTGTAATCTATTTTTATTATCATCTTTCTAACCAAATACAAAGCTATTGGCTTCTTTGTTACATCACATAGAATAATACAAAGTTGAACATCAAATTTTCCTATAGAAATATCTCCATCTATAATGGTCACATAGTTTAAGTTCTCTACAATAATATTACGAGTACAAGACTATCCATTCCAAACTTTCAAACTGAAAATAATACTAAGAACCTTACCTAGACTAACTAAAGTTGTAAAAAATGGTTTTATTGAATAATAAAATCAAGTAACAACAATGTATGTTTGAAAAATGTCACATCCTTGCCCAACAACAAACTTCTCTGCTAGTGTATTCGTAATGTATTATTACTATTCCACCTTTAGTTTTGGAATATACAACAATCAGTATATATATATATATCAACTTCATAAGAAAAACATTATCTTATACCATTTCTCTCTCCTTGAGCATGTGTGGCTAACAAATATAATCTGTAACTTCAATGTCTAAATTGCAATTATCGAAAAATTCCCAAATTTTTAGTTTACCTTCAACATTGAAAAGAAAGAAAAGAGAGAGAGAGAGGAGGTAAAGTAAATGTATTGAAGTGAATAAGAGAGTAGTAAAATAGATATAATGTTGAGCTTCCTTGTTGGAGCATAGGCCGCAGCTATGACAAAGCTGCCAAGTTTTGGGAAAAAGCACTAAGTTTGGAGGAAAAGTGCTAATTTTGGGGGAAAAGCACCATTTTGGGCAGAAATGAACAGTGCGTGGTACGGCGCCAGATGGACGAGCTCACCGTAGATTGCGGGCCAGAAATCATGGAGCTGGCGTGCACGTTAAGGGAAAGATTAAATAAGGTGGCCGAGTAGAAATCTCAACCACCACAATAAATGAAACGACGGAAGAGGGCTTAGCTACCCTCATTAAGGCGAAGTACAGGAGTTATGGTTGCTCGGACCAAGGAAGAGAAATGGGTCGAAGCATTGAAGATGAAGGACAAGGAGCAAAGAACGATGAAGCGGCGCCCATACCCACGATTTGTGTCGGAAATCGCGGAGCCTGCAGGAAGCTGCGACGTGACTGCAAGAGGCGCCTACGGTACACCTAGCCGTGTCAGTGGTTAGGGTTTTTGGGGATCACTGTTGGGGAAAGGCCCACAGTTTTGTAAGGGTGCGACCCTCAGGGCCACCTATATATATGTGTAATTGTAAAGGGAAAAAGGTTAGAAGGTTACACAGACAGTCTAAGTTGATGTCCGAGTCTTGTGTATTGCTGTATTTTGTAAAGCTGTTAATGATCATTGTATGTATGTAAGAAGGCTGCGATCTCGTAGAAGATCGGTTGGCATAAGGCCATTGTATGTAACGACCAGTCGCAAGAGGAATGGGGAATGTAATTGTATGCCTTTGTCATTGTAATATTTGTAGAAGGAGGAAATAGATCTAAGAGAAGGGCTCCCAGCTGTGTGCATGGAGTTTCCCAGAAATATCTAAGGCTGCAGCTATGTGCGCAGCGGAAATGTGTTACCCCCATCTAAAGATAATATAAAAGAGTCTTGTGGACGTGGCTTCCCTCCTGGAGGTGAACTACTTAATTCTTGGTTGTTGTGGTGATGCTTTATGTGATTGCATTTCTTTGCTTTACTGTCTATGTTTCCATGAATGTCTCGCTATCTTTATGAATGCGTATAAAGAGTAAATCCTTGAAGCTCCCTTAGAAGCGTACTTGTGCATTGTCGAATGAGTCTGTAAGAACATTGCCATGGTAGCGCTTCAGGAGTGTGTTACTGCGCTATGGCATGAGGGCAGAGACGATACATAGAGTATCGGATGTAGCGGGTAAACGCCTCGTGCGCAGGTGCGGAGAGACCACGCAGCTAGGCTGGGAAGAGTGAGTTCCCGCGCTGTAGCGCTGTGAGACCTACAAGAAGGGAAGATAGAAGACTGTAGTCTCCACACCACCTAGGTTAAGGAAACCTGATTCCTTAGCCCCCCATAGCCACTTCGGGTGAGACCTCGGGCTGCTGCACAGCCCGTTGCTGAAAGAGCCAATGCGCCAAGGGGTGTTTGTTGCTGCACCTCCTGAAAACCCGGGTCTGTCCAAAAAGCATCCAACAAATGGTTCCATTGCCTTGAGACTTGTTATTCTGGCGACGTGCGAGATTGATGCGAAACCTAGAGAAAAAGGGAGCCAACAAATGGTTCCATCACCGTCTTTAACCTTATTATTTTGAAGGCAATGTGGTGCTGGAATCCTGCAGCTGAAGAAATTCAAGACTGGTTTGATTCAAAGGCTAGAGAGTTCGTTGAACATGAAAATAGAAGCCCTAGGCTTCAGACAGAGGACTGGTTGTAGAAGCATATTTATACTGACCTTCACGAAATCTTCTTTGTAACATTTGCAATCGAGTTGCATGAGTGGGTATCCAAGCTAGCACATACTGGACCCACTGTGCATGTTGATCAACCTATCGTTTGGATGCTTGAGCTGGTTAGCACTGTGAAGCGGGTAGATAATCCTGTGTCCCGCGCAATAGACTTTTGGTTGAACAGTCTACTAGAAGGTTTCATCACCAAGTTTGCAGTAGATACGAGAAAGAGCTTCAGCGAAGCTGAGAGGAGTTTCTTCAAAGCATACAGGGGTAAGTTCTTAAATTCTCTGAACTTGTGGATTAAAATGCTCTTATATGAAAAAGGAAAACTATGCATAACTTCTGATGAATAGCATAGACAAGTAATGTCCGCAGATTCTGATAGTGATCTTGAAGTTATTTGTTGCACTCGTAGTGGAAAACGGTATAAAGTAGGCCTCGACCAGCATTCTTTTGAGTCTAGCCCAGAAGATAGTCGAGCTCGTAGAGCGAGCCATATAGAGAGACAAGGGAGTGCTCATATCCCTTATCACCCTTTTACACCACAAAAGCCAGACGGGGCTCAGCATAACCCTGCAGTAACACCCTCTAGTAGCCCGCACGGTGCTTCTAGCACCTCAGCCCCACCTTTGTTTAACCATCCCGGAGGCAGTGCCACAGCACCTCCCCATCAACCTAGCGCAAGAAGGATGGGTGATGACATGAAGCTACCAACCTTTAGAGGAACAAGGCTAGAAGACCCTGAGAAGCACTGGTTTCTATGTGAAGCCATTTGGACGATTAAGCAAATTAATGATGATGATGTTAAGTTGGTTCAGTTAGCAACCACATTAAGAGAGAGAGCCTTAACCTGGTTTATGAAATACTCAGCAGCATAGAATAGAACGCTTGCTGATGTAAGAAGTGCTATGATTAAAGAATTCAAGAAGCTTAAATCAGAATCATAGTGCATAACAGAACTCAAAGACATAAAACAGGTACCTACAGAGTCAGTATGGGACTTTGACCAGAAGTTCAAAGCCTTGATAGATCAAGTAAGCTTTGAGTTTGCACCGTAGCAGCATAAGGAATGGTTCATTGCTGCACTGCTTCCTCATATTAGAGTTCCTCTTATGCAACAGAATCTCACTACTCAAGAACAAGCTCTAGAGATGGCTATGAAACTAGAAGCTTCACCAATTGCTGGAACAAGCAACGATGTTGCGCAGTTTCAGAACCAACTAGCAAACCTAACTTTGCAAGTGCATGATATTAAGAAAGGAAAGGATGTTAAAGAAGAAATTTGGTGTACAAAGTGTAGAGCAAAAGGACATTCAAAGGATCATTGTCCTGTTTTCATAGATTATATTGCAACTGGAGCACCTAACCCTTTACAACAGGTTCAGGGGCCTTGGTGTGAAATCTGTAGAACTAGAGGTCACAGACCACAAGAGTGTCACTTGTTACAGAAATATGTACAAACTCCAAAGAATCTATATTGCAATTTCTGTAAATCAGTAGGCCATGATGAGAACAATTGCAGAGCATATGACCTTATGATAGAAAGAAAACACGATGTTTATAGAGTATAGTCAGGACCACAAGGACCCACAACAGATCCGTAGTATGAACCAGCTCACGAAGGCCGAGGAGGAAATTACAGGGGCCGAGGACGCGCAACAGGTTTTGGTCGTGGAAGAGGACAGATCACTTGCTATAACTGCGGAGCTCAAGGCCATTATGCAAGGGATTGCCAAAACCCTACAACCATCTGCAGATACTGTAAATCTTATGATCATGTCATTGAAGAATGCCCTCAGTTGATGGCCAAGATGCAAGAAAAGAAGCCACAGGTTAACCAGAATATTCAGTTGATTGCAGCAGAAAAAAGAGGACCAGATCCCACAATTAATATAGTGACGCGCAGTGGTTTAACCACTGGTGCACCAGAGTCGGGAACTGGAAAGCCAGCAACACAATGGGTGCCCCGCACTAATATTAAACCATCCCCGCTTGACCTCCAGAAGCATAAAGAAGCATTCAAGCAAGCTCAAGAGTATTTCTCAGATCCGCGAGCTTCAAGTTCTGTCGCAATTCCGCATAATGATATCAGACCGCATGTGCTACGTCGAGAGAACTTGGTACAAGAGCAGGCCACTACATTTGGAAGACATGATGAGGAGGATACACTAGGCAGTGTTCATACCTTCCTGAGAAGCTGCTTAAAGTTGTTGCGTAATGAAAAAGCAACTATGGAACTCCAACACCTGTTGGATCAATGTCAACAATCTGCTTCGATGAATACACCACAGCATGTTGTTCATCAGATCGGGAGTCATTCTAGAACTGGAAGAGAGATGAGACTTACAGCACAGATTGGAGCATTTGAAATGGATGAATTCATTTTGGATTTAGGCTCAGAAGTTAATGTTCTCACCATGCAGACATGGGAACAGATGGGTAGCCCTCAACTTATCAGATCTCCTATCCATCTAAAACTAGCAAATCAGCAAAGAGTTTCTCCATTGGGCAGATTACCCAATGTACCCATTGATATTGAGGGAGTAAGAATTTCTGTAGACTTCGAAGTAATCAAAATTCTGGATGACAGTAGACCTTACCCAGCACTTTTGGGCATAGACTGGGCATCTGATAATCTGGCTGTCATTAATTTGAAGAAAAGACAGATGACTTTTGAGGATGACCAGATTAGGGTCATTGCACCACTTGATCCCCTTCAAGGACCACGGTATATTGAACCCATTCGAGCAGAAGAAGAAGTGCGCCACATGGAAATTTTGTATCAGATGACTGCTAGTCATAATGATTATGTCAATCCCAAAGCGGACGGCCATATTAGCTGGCGATGTGGTAGCTCGCGCGCATCAGATTCAGAAGCAGGACTGGAAAACAGGCAGAATCGCTTACATGAGGTTTCTGCAAGGCATTGCGCCATGATGACTAAATCCATTCGATGGATTGGCACAAAACTGAATAACACTCCAATATTTGATGGTTTAACTGGAGTAAGTGAATTCATACATGCATATGAACAAGAAATCCCAGATGAGAAGTGCATACAAGCATTGGATGTAGCACTGCACGCTACACCCGCAAGATGGTGGGGTGCGCATAAAGAAAATATCGACACATGGCAAGACTGTCGCAGGCTGATACTGCGCAGATTTCAAGAGACCACAGCAGGAGTTTTGCGCAAATATGATCGACAGAGTGACCCCAGGTCACATGTTGAAGCATGTATTCAACAATGGTCAGATATTCCAGAAGATGAGTGGATTCACCTATTCATCCACACGTTGGATATAGTTCCAAGGAACTGGTACACTGAAACAAAATTGCGCAAAGGCCCTATCACTTGGCCTCTTATGATTGAAAGTTTTCAACTCACTTTCAGCTTTGAGTTAGAACACCCAAGCATCGATCAGGCTTTAAAGTGTATTAGAAAGAAGGTATTTGGACAATGTCCTTTACCAGAGTATTCTCAACCAGATTGGGCTGTCCAGATGGAACATGCCCTAGAATGCTATAATTTCACCACTGGAGAAGAGGATGATGATCCTCGCAACATCAATATCCTAGAGTCAGAAGGGACGCGCAAAGTCGAAGGCCCTCAACTTGATATCCCTGCCATTACAGAACACATCAAGCTCAAGAAGATTAACATCGGTACAGAAGCCGAACCCAAGGTTGCCTCTATAGGAGATTATTGGGATGATGAAACTGTTGGCCATATTGCAGATTTACTACGTGAGTACCAGGATATCTTTCCTACCAAGTTTACAGAAATGAAAGGCATCCTAGGAGACTTAGGAGTTATGCGCATACCTTTGAAAGTTGATGCTAAGCCAGTAAAACAGTGCCCGTACAGGCTAAACCCGAGATATAAAGAAAAGGTCAAAGAAGAAATTGATAAGATGCTCGCAGCTGGTATCATTGAGCTAGTAGAGGAAAGTGATTGGATTAGTCCTATGGTCATACAAGAGAAAAATACAAAAGGTTAAATAAGAATCTGCGTGGACTTGCGCAAGCTCAATGATGCATCAGAGCATGATCCATTTCCTACGCCCTTTACAGACGAAGTGCTTGACAATGTTAGAGGACAAGAGGCTTACTCCTTCACTGATGGCTTTTCAGGATACCATCAGATCAGAATCCATCCAGAAGACCGCCATAAGATCACTTTTGCGTCTGAATGGGGCTCATTCCAGTATACGGTAATGCCCTTTGGTCTTAAAAACACTCAAGAGTCGTTGTTGCTGTTTTCAAAGAATTCATTCATAAGTTTCTAGAAGTCTATTTTGATGACTAGACTGTGTTTGGTTCACTAAAGAACCATATTGGGAATCTAAGGATGATGTTAGAAAAATGCAGACAGTATCATATTTCCCTCAACTTGAAAAAATGTATCTTTTGTGCTCCTTTTGGTATTTTGTTGGGTCACATTGTGTGCAGACAAGGACTCATGATGGATCCTGCGAAGGTTGCCATCATTGCTAACTTTCTTGTGCCCAACTCAATCAAACAATTGCGCACTACATTGGGACATACAGGATACTACAGGAAATTTATCAAGGGTTATTCAAAGATCACTGCGCCTATGGAAAGATTTCTGAAAAAGGATTCGAAATTCCAATGGACAGAAGAATACCAACAGAGCTTGGACACACTTAAAGAAAAGATGGTCACAACACCTATTCTAGTTTTCCCAGACTGGAGAAAACCCTTTCATGTTCATGTAGATGCTTCTTCCATAGCATTGGGTGTTGTACTGACACAACCGGGAGAAGGAGGTATTGACCATCCCATTGCTTACTCTAGCACAAAGTTGTCTATAGCTGAGAAGAACTACACCACTACAAAAAGAGAAGGACTAGCTATGGTGTATGCCTTACAGAAGTTTAGACATTATCTATTGGGTGCTCATTTTAAAATGTACACTGACCATTTTGCCTTGAAGTACTTGGTCAATAAGCCAGTGTTAGGGGGAAGAAGTTGCAGATGGCTACTCCTCTTTCAGGAGTATGATTTTGAGATTATTGTGAAGCCAGGTAGATTGAATGCAGGACCTGACCATTTATCTAGGATAGAGTCAGGGGAGGAACCTACAAATTTGGAGGACAATCTGCCTGATGTGCAGCTGTTTTCTATTCAAGCAGCAGACAAATATTATTCCGATATTCTTGAGTTTCTCACTACAGGGAAAGCACTAGTGGAGTTCACAATACAGTAGAAGAAACAACTTGTTGTCAAAGCCGCAGACTTCACTTTGATAGCAGGCCAGCTCTATAAGTTGGGCCCTGATGAAGTCTTGCGCAGATGCATTTTACCACATGAGAAGAACTTCATAATCACAGAAGCGCACTCAGGAACCGCAGGAGGCCATTTCGCAGGAAAGCCGACTGCGCAGAAGATCTTAGCCGTAGGTCTTTGGTGGCCAACATTGCACAAGGATACTAAGGAATTCTGCAAGTGTTGCGATGTGTTCCAGCGAACAGGGAAACCTTCAAGAAGAGATGAAATGCCGCTAAGACCCCAGATAACAGTGCGTGCTTTTGATAAGTGGGCCATTGATTTTGTGGGACCTATCAACCCACCAGGAAAGAGAACCGGTGCAAGATACATCATCACAGATACTGAATACCTCACCAGATGGGCTGAGGCGAAGCCAGTTAAGAACTGCGACGCTGTCACTGCCGCGCAGTTCATTTTTGAGAACATTGTCACTAGATTTGGATGTCCACTAATTCTAATGAGTGATCAGAGCACACATTTCCTAAATGATACTATAGAGGCCCTTACTGAAGAATTCCACATTAGTCACCATAAGAGTACACCCTACCACCCTCAAGCTAATGGTACGGTGGAGGCATTCAATAAGATTCTAGAGAATGCCCTGACCAAGATCTGTAACCAACAAAGAGATGATTGGGACCTTAGAGTCACAGCTGTGTTATGGGCTTACAGAACCACATGCAAGAAACTAATAGGTCACACACCTTTCAGTTTGGTGTATGGACAAGAAGTAGTCATGCCCATGGAATACATTATTCCCAGTCTCAGAATTGCTCAAATTATAGAAATGGCAGATACTGATACTATGAGTGAAAGGCTGTCACAATTGCTTGCCTTAGAAGAAGACAGACTTTTAGCTGGATTCCATCAACAAGTGCAAAAGGTGAGACAGAAGGCTTGGCATGACAGGCATATTAAGAATAAAGTCTTTCAGGAAGGAGACTTGGTACTCCTCTATGATAGTAAATTCATCAAGTTTCCAGGCAAGCTTCGTGTACATTGGTTAGGCCCTTTTCAAGTGATGAAGATAACCGAAGGTGGAGCAGTTCAGCTTGCGAAGCTTAATGGAGAGATGCTTCCCACAATGATCAATGGGAGTCAGCTCAAGCTTTATCGCGACGGCCACTCCGCCCTGTTGACCTGATCAGTTGCTAAAGTCGTGTAGATGTCCAGTGTAGTTGAAAGATGCATCGCACTTATCACAGTCTACACGGAAGGCGTGAGACATTTTTAGTCTCTGGCTTCCTACGCACTTCCTCGAAAATATCCGTGCAGTCAACAAAGCTTGTTCTGAGCGAGCCTAATTTCGCTCTTACGGAGTTCCCCGGTTTGTCGCACTTTCACCCTTGCGGAGTTCCCTGTTGTCGATTTGTTGCTCTTGCGGAGTTCTCCTCGCTGTGGAGCCCTCCATGTGCACAGTTACCCATGCTGAAGTTACCCGCCGAAAATTTGAATTGTGGTAGTTCTGTAGCCACGTCTGAGTCTTAATGAAGGATGAGACTGCCATTTAATTGTATTTGCTCCGATAGAGTTGGATTGATTTCCCTAAGATTCACATTTAATTAAGGAGCCGAAGGCCTTAGCACATCTTTCGAAGGCTGTCAGAGCCCATCCCTCACATTCAATGCACCATAGAGGCGCGGGGGGGGGGGGGGGGGGGGTTTCAACTCATCCGATTAGGCGCCAACAGTTATTAGCCCCACTTGTCCGCATCTACTACCGCCTTCAGCTATAAATACCCCTCATTCATATATGCTTGGGTTACTTTCCTTGAGTTGTATAGTTGTCTTGTTTGAGAGTCTAAGTCATTGTTTTTAGAGCCGTGTCGTGCAGACTGCCCCCTTTGTTTCTAGAGTTTGCATCCTACGTTGTTTCGCCCTTCTATTCAGATTTAGTCGTGTATGCAAGTTCATGACGAAGAACCTGTCAACTGAATATTTTGTCCGTCAGTTTAGACACAGAGGGTTAGATTTCGGTATGGGTACCCCGATCAAGATCGTCGAGCTTCCTGATCCTAGACAGTCCCCGGGCACAAGGGCGTCTCAACAGCAACAGTAACAGCAGCCGAAAGAACCTGTTCCAGATCCCTTGGCAACTCTAGTTAACTATATTCCTCCGCGCCCAGATGACGCACCCGAGGTGCGTATTCCCAAGAATGCCAAGTATTTGATTCCGCTGCCACCAATGGCGGAAGTCGTGCAAGAAGAAGGATTCTTGCTTGGACATCTTCCACTGGTTAAGTTTTCTGACTTCAACTTGGGAGATTATAGAACGTATCCTCAGTTCGCGCCAGATCACTATCTGACAGTGGTCCATAATCCTATTAAGAAGATTGACGAATTCATCCCGCAGGAATTTGCATTAAATCTCGAGAGGCCTGGATTATTGAACCTGTTAAAGCTACCGCACTTCAGGTGTAGCAATGAAGTTAATGCGGTTGTCAAGGTCCTCTTATCCTGCGTTCATGGTGGTTATCTTTGGCTAGGGAGGCCAATTAATTTGAATGTGAACCTGATTCACCGAATTACCGGCCTATCTAAGGTTGGTAAGGACCCGAACGTCCATTTCGTTGGTAAAGACAAGGACCGAAAGCTGGCTGCACAGGTGGTGCAGAAATACAAATTGTCGTGAGGAGGTCGAGCGTATGACCTCACTGCAGTTGAAGATGAAGCACTCAGATTCATAGGCAGTCTGCTTGCAGGCAGACTTTTAACGAAGTGCCAACCTAAAGAAGTCCCTAGAGCTGTTGTAGAGCTCACAGTCACAGCTGCGGAGGGTGAGCAGTATAACTGGTGTCTCTTCCTCATGAATACATTCTTGGACGACTGCCGCAACGTGCAGGACACCACCAATCAGCTGTTCCATTTCTCTTGGCTCCTGATCTTGTGTTCCTTTGTCGGGTGGAAGGAATCGCCCAACACTCAGTTTCTTCTGCGCCGCTCAGGAGAGGTTATAGGGATGCGTTATGTCAACCTATGGGATTCTAATAATCCCACGAAGCGCAAGATGAACCGCGCTGTGTTTTTCGAGTATTACCATCTCCTCAGGGATACCATCCTGCAGATGCCGAGGCTTACTGAGGAGACGGAAGAACTCTATGGAGCAAAGTTGGTCTTTTCTGCCAACTTGCATGAAATATATTTCTGCCCTCGCGGAATTCAGTCGAAAGAATGGGCCGTCGGGCTCTATCGAATGACCACCCAAGATGTGGACGAAACTGTGAAGTCCTGGCAGGATGAATGGAGGTAGGTCGCTGACATCGCTGCCGCGATGCCACCCCCTGTGGCGCTAGAAAAAGATAAGGGAAAGGAAAAGGTCGCGCAAATGAATGATGAAGGTCCGTCAGGACCGCCTACCAAGAAGCAGAAGCTGTCGCACCCCGCAGAAGCGACTGGAGATCCCTCTGAGACCCTTGCCGCGGGGCTCAGCCAATACTTGAAGGAGAAATTTCACGAGCTGCACGCCTCTCATGCTAATATCAGAAGTGCTCTAGACCTGCAGCTCGTGGAGTTGAAAGGTCTCACAGGACAGGTTGTGCAGAACCATGCGCTAGCATCCGACTCGCAGGTGCCGCAAGCATCTACAAGCACTGAGCGGGTTGAAGTACTTACAAAGAGGCACACTGTCATCCACATCCCGCCTGCAAGCATGACACTCTCGGATCCTTTGGCCGCACTGCAAGTAAGCGCGGTTGGCTCTGTTGAAATAAATTTGTCACTAATTCCGTTGGAAACGCTGCAGCTGGTTCATGAGGAGGTCTCTACTGAGCTGAGAGCTAGGGAGCTCTCCACATTCGATTCCAATCAAAGAATGCAGACACGGGAAGTAGAGCTAAGGGCAGGCTACAAGGAGATCTCTGTGCAGCTTGAACTTCACGAAGCGCAAGACACTGGGCTAAGGAATGTCGTTGACAAAATCACCCAGGAGCTGCCAGCCTGCCAGATTCAACCAGACCTTCCGTTAGTTGAGAAAGTGCAACGTATCGGCAGAAGGGCACAAGCCCTCGAACAACAAGAATTTGCTATGGCTGAGGGCCATAGAAAGTAGCTCACCGAGTTGGAAGCTCGTGTCATAGTGCCTCCCGTGGATGAGATGCAAGAATGACTCGAAGCACTGCGCATAGCTTCTATCCAAATGCAACACAGAATAGATGAAGCCCAGCAGTTAATGATGCAAGCTATGGAGGCTTGGGCTGAGCTCGAGAAGCTCCCTTCTAAAGTTTCCCTTTTGGAACAGGTGGAAGCAGCAGAATAGTCCCTAACTGTTCTGAGCGAAGAAGCTAAGCCCTTGGAAGACTTAGCCAAAATGAGAAAGATGAGTGAAGTCCGCAAGGTCTAGCAAGAGCTGCACAGGCTCAGAAACAAGGATGCTACTCTCGCCAACATCATTTAGTCGTTTATGGATGAATATGCTGAGCTTGCTGCCCAAGAAGAGGCCAAGGTCAAAGCATTTGCTGAGTCCCAAGAGTTGGTCGATGCTGTAGGAGAAGAAGCCACTTCAGACCTGGTGCAGACAGCCATGGAGTGCGTACAAGACATGGACTCCGCTATTGCGCAGTGGAAGCAAGCCTTCGTTGCGACCCAATCCAAGTCAGATGAACAGCTAAAGTGACCGCAAGCTAGCGCGGGTGGCTCGAGGACGAGCCACAAGTAAGTGTTAGGGGCCTGTTGGAGCATAGGCCGCAGCTATGACAAAGTTGCCAAGTTTTGGGAAAAAGCACTAAGTTTGGAGGAAAAGTGCTAATTTTGGGGAAAAGCACCATTTTGGGCAGAAATGAACAGTGCGTGGTATAGCGCCAGATGGACGAGCTCACCGCAGATTGCGGGCCGAAAATCGCGGAGCTCGCGTGCACGTCAAGGGAAAGAGTAAATAAGGTGGCCGAGTAGAAAGCTCAACCACCACAATAAATGAAGCGACGGAAGAGGGCTCAGCTACCCTCATTAAGGTAAAGTACAGGAGTTATGGTTGCTCGAAACAAGGAAGAGCAACGGGCCGAAGCATTGAAGACGAAGGACAAGGAGCAAAGAATGATGAAGCGGCGCCCATACCCGCGATCTGCGCCAGAAATCGCAGAGCCTGCAGGAAGCTACGACGTGACTGCAAGAGGCGCCTACGGTACACCTAGTCATGTCAGTGGTTAGGGTTTTTGGGGATCAGTGTTGGGGAAAGGCCCACAGTTTTGTAAGGGTGCAACCCTCAAGGCCACCTATATATATGTGTAATTGTAAAGGGAAAAAGGTTATAAGGTTACACAGACAGACTAAGTTGATGTCCGAGTCTTGTGTATTGCTATATTTTGTAAAGCTGTTAATGATCATTGTATGTATGTAAGAAGGCCGCGATCTCGCAGAAGACCGGTTGGCGTAAAAACATTGTATGTAACGACCAGTCGCAAGAGGACTGGGAAATGTAATTGTATGCATTTGTCATTGTAATATTTGTAGAAGGAGGAAATAGATCTAAGAGAAGGGCTCCTAGCTGTGTGCGTGGAGTTTCCCAGAAAGATCTAAGGCTGCAGCTGTGTGCGCAGCGGAACTGTGTTACCCCCATCTAAAGATAATATAAAAGAGTCCTGTGGACGTGGCTTCCCTCCTGGAGGTGAACTACTTAATTCTTGGTTGTTGTGGTGATGCTTTATGTGATTGCATTTCTTTGCTTTACTGTCTATGTTTCCATGAATGTGTCACTATCTTTATGAATGCGTATAAAGAGTAAATCCTCGAAGCTCCCTTAGAAGCGTACTTGTGCATTGTCGAATGAGTCTGTAAGAACACTGCTGCGGTAGCGCTTCAGGAGTGTGTTACTGCACTGTGGCATGAGGGAAGAGACGATACATAGAGTATCGGACGTAGCGGGTAAACGCCTCGTGCGCAGGTGCGGAGAGACCGCGCAGCTAGGATGGGAAGAGTGAGTTCCCGCGCTGTAGCGCTGTGAGACCTGCAAGAAGGGAAGAGAGAAGACTGTAGTCTCCACACCACCTAGGTTAAGGAAACCTGATTCCTTAGCCCCCCATAGACACTTCGGGTGATACCTTGGGCTGCTGCGCAGCCCGTTGCCGAAAGGGCCAGTGCGCCAAGGGGTGTTTGTTGCTGCGCCTCCTGAAAACCCGGGTCTGTCCAAAAAGTAGCCAACATTCCTCTTCATCATCAAAATGTTCATTTTGATTTTCTAAAGCATCATGCAAAAGACTAAAATTGAAGTGAATATGGAAATTTCTTTAAATTGTAGAAACATTGAAGGCAATATAAAGTAATGTTGACAATAACACATCAAGGAGCCCATAAATTTCTTCTACCTTAGCAGCAAGGAACATACATGCAATCACAATGGTATACATAAGGAAATACATAACCAATAAGTAATAGGTTATATCTACAACATTTGAACTGATCACAAGATGCCTCCCTAACCATATAAAAATTTTGAACTGAAATTAGGAAAAATTAAAAAAAAAAGAATAAAAGAGTTGAGTCCACAAAACAAAAATAAATGATATAGATACTCGCTAATATCTTCTTGCATGCCTTTTACTGTAAGAAAATTTTAGTGTACGTTGTGGCATTCTGTAATTAAATGTAAAGGATGCATCAATCCTCGCATTGATTGAGTTCAATGTTAAGATTTGTATTATTTGTCGTAGGAGGCATTATTTGAGACCAGGATTTCAGATCTTGTGGAAATACTATGCATTTATGGATAATTTCAGGAATTAAAAAAAAATCGGATTAAAAATGGTACAACCTCGGTAATATTTGTTAATCTGAAAGAACCCAGTGAAAATTAAAGAAAATGAAGTCAAGGGATCGAATCCTGTGAACAGTGGACGTATGAGATCGTACCTTTCAAAAATAATGTTGCCTTCAGGGTTTGCAAATAGCACCGTTAACAACATCATACTTGGTCGTTGGATAAACATGAGTTCGAATCTCCTCCCCACCAACAGGAAAATATCATGGGAAATGGCTAGCTTGTATATTGGTTTCTCCCAAATTGGGATAGAGAATGGGACATGATTTTCTAGCTGGGGCAAACAATTCCCAGGGAATTTTTTTTAGTAACCATAAACTTAGACATAATTTTCCTGCTAGGGCACATGATTTCCAGTGCGTTTCGAAACGAACTCTCCTCCGGATGCATCAAAACCCCAATTATATTCAAACTCTGCCATCCAACCAAACCCTCGAAGCTTAAAGTAGAGGGGTGTCGGAGCAGTAGGTTAAGGATAGTTTACATATTTTTAATTTGTTTTAAGCCTTGAGGATTTTAAGCTCATACTACGAACTCTGATATGCCCAAACAATAAATGGATATCAAGCCAACAAATATCAAAATAATTTCAACTTCGATTCATTTATGGAATGGAGGAATTGTGTGCCATAGTAATCCTTAACGAGAAATTTAGGCCTTCAAATTTCATATTCCATCACTGGTTACCAAACAATTTTGCTCTTTAGCTATGCCAGAACTGTCTTGGTGTCGACAACTTTTATGTTGTCTCATAAAGCTTAATCAATCAGACAACACTGTTGCAGTCCTTGGCCCCAATTATAGGCATAATAACTATCTTGGAACCTCAGATAAAATATCCCCATACACCCACATTAGCAGAAGCTTCAGAGGGTAAATCATAGACCATTGTATTGGAGAAAACTCACTATGGATTGGGAATACCACAACAGACAGATGACTACCAGAAATCTACTCAATTCTCAAAAAAATGCTATTATAAATGACAATGTTAAAATAATGGAGAAATGTAACCAACCTCGATCCAACGTTTGATGTAGATCCCCGTTGGAGATTTCAATCTGCGCACATCCAAGCACTTGTAATCTGCAAATTAGTCTTGACAACCAATATCTAACAAGTACATGTGATATATAAATGACATTAACATTATCAATAACAATGGTCCATAATATCATAAGCAAATGTAACCCAATGTATAATAAATGACATTCACACCATGAATGGACGAGAATATGAGTATTTCTATTAATGAACAAGAAGAAGTACAAAGTGATACGACCTCTTGCCGGCAACCAATCTGAACCAAGATCTAGATCAATCCACTTGTGCCTCCACCACTTCAATCCTCTATGAAAGGCAAACTCAAATTAGCAAGGAGTTTGGAAGGCGAAAATAACTGGTTCACAACTACAAGGATCAATGAGTGCAGACTCAAGATAGGGCAAAAATCCACTAGAGTGCCTTTACTCTTCTCTTCTTCCTCCCGTCCATAAGCCATATGTGCTCAATATATAGTCCTTTCAAAGGTAGGTGAAAGGACTCATCGAGACGTTACTTGGGCAGATGGAGAGCCAAAGGTCACCCAATGACTGCTTTTTGGCAGTAAAAAGTAATAAAATAGTGGTTTTTACCATTTTACTTGATACTCGTGGGTACGCATGCTATAGTGATGCAACATGCGGTTAGGAACAAAAATAGGGTAAACTGGTATCCTACAGGCCAAATAATGCTGATGCTCACAGGGTGGAAGATTTCTGTGTAACAGATGCCCCCTAATGTGTGAGGCCAGAGACTGAAATGTGCTACAATGGCCGAAATACATTATAAAACTACGAAGTGGAGTGATGGAGACACAAGTGGAAAGAACGACTCACTCGTCATAGTACAATAATGTCTCTGAATACATGTTGGTATAGTACAACAATATGATACAATGGCCATGAATAGGCAGTACATAAGTAAATATATGTCACAAGTGATCATAGCCATGATCCCTCTATAGTAAGATATGGTCTTCTGCTGAAAAGAAGACAACTGGTGCAAAACTGGAGGTGCAAACTGCTGAAATCTGAGAGGTGATATCTCAGATGTAAAGTCAAAGTCATATGTAACATACTGAATGCCACAATCGCCTGTGGTCTTCTACACAAGTCTTTGATGGTGCAAGTCTCATCACGTGAATAAAGGAGTTGGGGTCGAACCTGATGAGACATCGTCTGATTACCGGTCATTGATGTATACCGTTAACAAATGCGAGATGACCCACCTATAATGAAAATGGGCATCAAGGCACAGAGCAAAATCATCAGAGTGTGAATAAATGGGTTGAAGTCGAACACTAGGATGAATCCATCGATCAGGGGACATTGATGTATTCCCAAAACTGTCGATGGTGAGAGAACCTGCCACTAATGACTGCAAGCCTCAAGGTACTCAACTAAAATCTAAGCCTCAAGTCTCGGAATAAATGAGTTGAAGTCGACGGAACGAGACTTGCTGGAAGGAGGACATTAAGGCATCCCCCATCAACCAGCACGAGGTACCAACAATGCTGAAAGATTTGGAAGATCTCAAGTGAAACGGACTGACTCAATAAGGAGGGCCGACATGCAATAGTCAAGATATCTGAGGAGTGGTCGACACTAGTTTTAGGACTTCCTTTGAACAAGAGCATGAGCAGATGGATAGCCTCAGGTAGCATCGACTTGACATAAACTGTGCAATGCAGGAGGCATTAGAGAGGGCTCCATAATGACTGCAAGCTTAACCAATCGGTGGAGAAAACTGAGAAACAAGTACAACTCCTAAGGCCCAACTATAGTCCTGACTCATAATGTACGGAGTGGAATGAATGCTCTGTTCAAAGGCGACACAACAGTTGCCAACAAGAAATAGTGACCATAATCTCGTCTGGCTTTTTGGAATATTTGATTTTTTTGTCTTTTTCATATTTGGGAAAAGCTTGAAAAATTATAAAATTGCTTATAGTACAACAAGTGAGGGAACGAGTGTCAAATAGCTAGCAGACTAGTCTCAAGCAGTGGAACATACCTATGCTCAATGCAAGGAAGTGCGTCCAGGATGTGGACACTCGGGGGTGTGTTCCCTCAAGGTCAAAGGGTCATCAAATTGTGAAGGGAAAATATATAAGCTCTGCAGGGCTCGACAGGGAAAGTGCATAGGCACCAAGCTAACAATTGAGTAAGTGGGAGCCCGCACAAGGCTCAAGCGGCAAGCAGGATGATGCAATGCAATCACAACATGATATAAATGAGGGTAGTCCTTAAGGGAGATGGCTAGCATAAGACAGAGTAGAGTATGAGTCTTCATCGCAACGTCATGGCGTGACTACAAAGGACTCCCAATCCTGAGGAAAAACAATGGCATGGACACCAAAATGCTTAATAGGGTTCTAACTAGGGTACCCATGTTCGGGAAAGCCCTACCACCACATGACGACACTTCTATAATAGTGTGAAGGTTCCGTGTCAGTCACGAAGCAGGGTCGCACCTAGGGTTTATGAAAAGTGGTCAAAGGTCAAATGCATAATGCATGTGAAAATGACATCTAACCTATATGCCAGGTGTGAAACGGACCTGCCGTAGGTGTGAAATGGATCAGAACAACTCTCGCTGAGGAAATCTATTGAAAAAACACTACTCCATGACACAATATTAGTTCATAACGGCCCAAAATGGAAAAACTATAGAAAAGTGGGTCCAGAAAATTATAAATAGTAATAAAATTTAATAATTTTCAATTCATTTGCACTATTCACCATTTTGGAGTTAAGTGGTAGGTTTGCACCTGAAACTTCAAGCACCAATCATGGGAGCTACGAGCAACTGTTCAACGAACCATCCAGAGTAGGTTAGTGGTCACTGCCATACCTTTCATTTAAGTGCTTTTATTTCAATTTTGGTCGGTGGGATTTTTTGTTTGGCCAAGCCCTAAATGGCTTCGGTGCTACCCGCGGGCTGTAAGTGTGCAGGTCACGGGTAGGGAATCAAACGCACAGTCAAAAAACTGACTGCCTGCGTCTACCCGCAACTGTCTCAATCTAGCCTGCAGGTATGACCGTGAAGAATTTTTTAAACATGATACTGACTAAAAATTTCTTGCTTTGCACTCCAGGATGGTTCTAGAGTGGAGGGAGAGAGCATGACCAGGTATATAAGGCCGTGCGCAACGATTTGCAAGCACAACAAGCATTGCAAGCATGTGGTTTATATAAATATTGGAGTCTCGGGGGCTTAAGGGCCCAAAATTTACTACTCCGTCATTTGGTGAACTACTGGGATGTGGATGCTCAACACTTCAGCCTCAACAGGAAAACACTGACACTAGAAGTGGAGGATATCTACTTCATTACCGGTTTGTCCCGTAGATGGGAAGTGGCTAGTCTTTGGTCACAGACCATGGGTGGTGGGATCACTGTGCAAGACTACATAGTATGGTATTGTCCCGCCAACACACGACCAGTGGGAAGTCAAGTGCCAGTCAACCTCATAACAGATCTGAGTACAAAGATCATTGTGGCAACTCTGGTGTGGATCACGGGATCCAAAGCACTAGATCAGGCATCTAGACCGGTGATGTTCTAGGCATCACAATGCTTGCAGCCTAGTATATTTGACTGGTGTACTACTCTGCTGGTGTCTATGAAGACACAACTGACGGAATGCAAAGAGGGGAAGGCCAAAAACTTTGGGTATGGTAGCATCCTCTGCAGTTTCTTCTTTGAGAGAGTTCAGGGACTTAGCCCGAGGGTGGATGTCTCTCCTCACAGTCTTTGAGATCCAGCCCCGACCCGGTGGGCTGAGATACTGACATGATAGGGTGGTGGCCGTCTGGCGTCACCATATACTGAGGAGTTCTTCTGCTGGTGGAACCGGTAGGTGATCGCTATAGAGGACTATCCCTATGTGGGGATCGACTTCAGATAGTACCGTGACATGCCGCTCCCACTAGGCACAACTTTCAGAGACATTGGTGGGTACTCTTTTGGTTTTGTGTTTATAAATTTTTATGGATTTTTTTATTATAGTTGAAATGCAAAAAATATTTTTGGTGGTAGTATCATGTGCTAATGGGTGACTGTTTGCTCACAGACAAAGGCCCAGTGAGACCCAAGGGCTTCCCGAGACATGGTCGTCGGGGAAAAGATGAGGTGGCAACAGATGCTACAGCAGGGCGCACACTCCAGACATTGCGTCGCAACATATTACGGATGGTTTCCAGAGTACCACTGATAGAGGTTTCCCGACTACCTGAGGCTATGCAGCACTAGGTAGTGGGTGTTCCTGGTGAGTGAGTGCGGCTACTGTAGTGGATGGCCAACATAGTATAGTATTACTATGAGACACATCCCATCGAGGCGGTAGCTAGACCTCCTCAGAGGGAGTAGATATCCCAGGGTCTCATCATTTTTTGTATCGATATGTATATTTTTGAGGGCTATGGGCTCCAGTTTTGTATGACACTACCATTTTTGGACATATTTATATATATATACAACTTTGGTTCTCGGTTCTACTATATGTGTGTATGGCACAAATGTATGAATGTCTTTGTATTTATGTGCTTCATGATGAATGTGACAAATGCCAATCTAATACATAGTTAGCGTATGCATCAGATATATAATTATGACTTCTCAGAATGTGAATATATGTAATGGAAACAAAATGTCTCTCCAAGAGTCGTACCTTAAGGAATATCCGTAGTAATGTAGGGTCTCGTACACGGTACTGCCCATTCAGCTGAGACACAACTAGTTGTGAATCTAGGCAGACTTCTAAAGACTCGATACCATGTGAAATGGCATCCCGAAGTAGCTCAACAACGGCACTATACTCAGCCACATTGTTAGATGTAGGACCGAGACAAGCACCTCCTAAGGACACAACTAGATGGTTAGGTGAAAAGATAACCCAGGTAGTAGAAGCAAGCTACTACATATGTCGGCTAGAACCATCCATGAAACCTAAGAACGTAGGACATCCCGCTGAAATTTGTCAATCAAACAGAGGCTAATCAGTAGACCCGGCAACTAAAAAGGAAACCTAGACTATGTACAAAAAAACTATACAATAGTGTACAAAAGTATTAGCCTGAACCAAAGGTTCAAGCATAATACCGCTTGAGGTAGAGCCCATTTCTAGGCTCCTTCAAGACAAATCCCTCGTAATCTTCTAACTCATAAGCTCCTTTTTCAAGGACACGCCTCACAATGTAAGGACCGTGCCACATGGGATTGAACTTGCCTACCCCCAGGGGTTCTTTAGCTTGGTCATACAAGAGTACCAAGTCACCTTCAGCATATTGCCGGGGATGGATAGACCTATCATATTGAAACTTGACACAATGCTTGTTAACATCAATGGCCACTGCGGCATCTCGACAGTGTTCGTCAATTTGCTCTAGGTGAACTAAACGTTGTTCAATCTCCGTCGTATCAGGGAGGAGCTCTATGGCTAGGTTGAGCGAAGGGATCTCGCATTCAATTGGTAAAAGAGACTCCACACCATGAACTAACTTGAATGGTGAGAACCCGATGGCAGTCTTAACTGCGGTTTGATATGCCCACAAAGCAGGATATAACATGATATGCCAATTGGTCTTGCTTTGTTGGATGGTACATTGGAGAATGGTCTTCAAAGACTTATTTATTGCTTCAACCTGACCATTCACTTGAGGATAGTAGGAAGACGAGTGTTCTTGATGAAACCCAAGCTTGAGAGACAAATCCTCCATCATCTTATTTTGAAAGTGACTGCCATGGGAAGTGACAGTCTCTTTCGGGATACTGAATCGAGTGATAATCTAGTTGAACACGAAATGGGCTACAGTAGCACCATCGGATTTATAGGTAGGCATGGCCTCATCCCATTTGGAAAAATAATCCACAGCCACAATAATATGATGATGCCCCCTAGCCGAAGCTGGTTTGCAATCCATGAAATCTACCCCCCACTTAGTGAAGGGACCGACAGTGATGACCGGATGGAGGGTTGCTGGATGCGAGTGTATGTTCCGAGAAAACACCTGGCAAGGGTGACAT
This sequence comes from Larix kaempferi, assembly GCA_027924585.1. Classification (NCBI taxonomy): domain Eukaryota; kingdom Viridiplantae; phylum Streptophyta; class Pinopsida; order Pinales; family Pinaceae; genus Larix; species Larix kaempferi. The sequence continues at coordinate 9,302,575 of BSBM01000007.1, forward strand.
CTCTTCACAACGTTAATACAATCTTTAAAGATAGTAGGCCAAAAATAACCTGCTCGCATAATACGCTGGGCTATAGCAAGCCCGGATAAGTGACTGCCACACACCCTCGCATGGCAATCATTAGTACCCGTTCCGCTTCTTCATGATTCAAGCAACGAAGGAGAATGAAATCCTTTCCTCGGAAATACAAAGTGTCACCGACGATAGTATAATCTTTAGCGTGATGTCTCACACGTCATCACTCGTCTTGTGAATAATGCGGAGGAAACTTCAAAGTTTGGAGATATCTAATGACATCCCCATACCAAGGGTCCTCGGTCGAGATAAGAAATAAGTGTTCATCCACAAAGGAATCTTCATGAATGACATCCTCATCAAACCATGGAAGGTCTGACATAAGCTCAACGAACACCAATTATTTCACCAATTTTGTAGAAGCAAACTCGAGATCAAATTCCTGAAGGATCACAATCCATTTATTATACTTACCCCCGATAAGGCGTCGTGATAGCGCGAACTAAAACGGATTGATATGAGCTACAACAGTGGTTGTTCAAATAAAAATGTAATGTCGTAACCGTTGGACTGCGTGAACAGTCGCAAGTGCCAACTTTTCTACGTGGGTGTACCTTAGTTCAGCGTCTACTAAATTTCGACTAAGATAATAGATAACATGCTCGACAAGCGCATCATCTATCTGAACCAAGACCATGCCAATAGTCTCTTGAGATGCGGCCACATAAAGAATGAAATCTCGCGTAAAGTCCGGCGGAGTAAGCACAGGGGCCGATACCAAAGCTTTCTTAATGGCATCGAAAGATTGCTGGGCTCGCTCATCCCATATAAAAGGTGTGTCTTTCTTCAATAGGCGTGCGAAACCTTTAGTAATACTGGCATAGTTAGCTATAAACCGACGCAGAAAAGTAGCTCTCCCTTGGAGGCTCTGAAGTTGAAACAGATTACGTGGAGGAGGCAACTGAAGTATTGGCTCAACTTTGAGAGGATTGACTCTAATACCCTCCTTCGAAACTATGAATCCTAGAAGGCGACCAGTCCTAACAGTGAAGATGCATTTGTTTGGATTCAATCGAATTTTGTAGTGGATACATCGTTCAAGAATCATACGGAGGTGCTTGGGGTGTTCCACTCTCTTGTGAGAATGGCCAGCAAGATCATCCAAGAAAACTTCCATAATATTCTTAAGATCATGAAAGGCATAGGTCATGGCTCGCTGAAAAGTGGCTCTGGGGTTTTTGAGGCCGAAGAGCATTTTTCGGTACACAAAAGATCCCCATGGACAAATAAATTTTGTTTTATGTTGGTCCGTGGGTTTGATTTGAATTTGATTATAACCCGAGAATCCATCCATGAATGAAAAAATCTCACTTCCCGCACAAGCATCCAATATTTGATCAATGAATGGCATGGGGAAGTTGTCTTTCGGACATGCACGGTTCAAATCTTTGAAATTAGTGCATACACGGATCGTTCCCTGCTTCTTATCCATAGGAATGGGGTTTGACACCCATTCGGTAAGGGGAACGGGGTAGATGAAACCAGCTTTGAGCAGTTTCTCCACCTCTTCCTTCATAGCAACTGCCTTCCTAGGGTTCATAGCATGTAAGCATTGTTGAACCGGTTTAACATCAGGATACGTTTTAATCTCATGTTCAACAATGTGGGGGTCTATTCCTGGCATCTCCTCATATGACCAGGTGAAATCTTCCTGGAGTTCAGTAAACAAATCAGTGTAAATAGCAATCTCCTCAGGAGTGCAATCGACACCAATGTAAACATTCTCAATCTTTCTGGGAGTGCGGGAGATGTTGATCGAAGTGGTTGGGGAAATATTGGCCATATTCCCCTCCAAGAAAACATCATGCGAATGCAAAAGAGACACAAGGTGACCAACCATCTCAGCTAGAGTCATCCTAAACTCCTCCTGCTCAATGAGCTCAAGGTTGGGAAGTAAATAAGATCGATGGTGCATATCTCTCGAAGGCCTCTCACTACCACACACGGGCTTCGAAGATAGCTTCATCCGATGGCAAAGTATCATCGAGGCAATCGTGAGAGCAAGATGAGTTGGCTGCCCAAACGGGAAGTGTAACGAGATCTTCTTCAACAGTCTGGGAAGAAGAGAGATCCGGATCTGTAGTGGTTTGTTGGATGTGATCATAAGTGAGCTCTGCTACAGATAAAGGCATAGACATCCCGAAGTGCGTAATGTCTCCAAACATAGAATCCGTGGATGGAAAAATCCATGGATCACCACAGTAGGAAGTCCGGAATGGAATACTATTCGAAGGAGGAGGCGCACTGTCGGAAATGGTTCCAATAAAATTCACAGGTGCAGAATGGTTAAAAGTTCCCATCAACGAGGGGTACATTCTACCACCTATGTTCCCAGTTGCTGACTGAGAATCAGAAACTTGCGGGACTACTGATTCGGTGGATGCTGTGGAAGGATTGCCAACATAATCCAGCTGATCAATCGTCACAATCTTGCCTTCATGGGGAAATAAAATAACTAGAAATACAATAGATGCGACAACCTTCATAGCGTACATCTAGTTCTGACCCAGTAAAAGGTTGTAGTCAATGGGCGCATCAACCACTTCGACTTCAATAGGCACAGACTTACCTCCCAAGGAGACAACAAGGGAAGGATAATTCCATGCGGCATAAAAGATCTACCATCGAATGCAGTGAGTGTAGTTCTAGACGCGAGTAGAGGAGGAGAGCCAAGAGCTTTCCAACAAGTTAATGACATTACTGATGCAGAAGCACCTTCAACAACCATAGTACGTTTGACGAAGCTATTAAGGAAAACCACCTGGATTTGAAAAACCACGTGGTAAGGCAAGCGAGGTTGGACATCAGTAGTATCGAACTTGATAACACTAGGACTTCCCCCATCCTGAACTCTTAACGCACTCAAAAGGGCATGCCTCTGAGAAGGACAAGCTTGCAAAACTTCAAGAGCCGACATGGCACACGGAGTTTGGCCCAAATCTTCTATGATGGAGTAATTCTGGGAGGCTCGAGCATTAGGATTATGCGTGGAGAGATTGAGAACACCTTTCGGTATCTGCGGCATAATAGAAGGCTTCTCGATATGCAAGGAATTATCAGGAGGAGGGGGAGGCTCATTCCCCAAATTCAGTTGTGGTGCACCATAATCACATTGACGAGTAGCAACACAAACCTCGGATTGAACCATATTCACACATCCATAACAACTAGTATTGGAAGAAGGCGTTGCCGTTTCATTAGTACTATAACCAGTGGTGGGAGCATGCAAAGCCATGTTCTAGTGATGAGGTAGGGGATCCTTTAGAATAGCTGGGCTCTGTGCCAAATGCTGTTAAATTTTGAGCATTAATTCACAATACTCTAGGATCTTTACTGAGAGAATAACATATGCAGTATATCAATGCATGACAACCACAATAAGCATGACAAGCATCACAAGAATCAAAAGCATGAGAGACAAGAGACACAGAGTTTCCGTGGAGAAAACCCTAAGGTGAAAAACCCCACAACTTCCTCGGAGATAGAGAGAGCAATGGCTCAACCAAAGTACAACCAAAATACACTGAGATAGTCTCCTAGTAGCAGATGATCCTCCTCCTCACTAGTGCGCCACTTTCTGAGTGAGAGTGAGTTACTTTTCCGAATGAGTAAAATAGAGATCTCCGATCTCTATTTATACTAACCTTTTTGCCCAGTGACCTTATGGGGCCGACTTGTCTAGCTAGGTACATCCACATTATAATATATATAATTCGGGGCCGGCCCCACATGGTGGTCTAATAACCCATCGGCAAGTACACACACTTGCGACACTTGTCAATCCACATGACAACACTTCCTTATAGAGGAATGACACGTCTCTTATAAGGGTACAATAAATATATATAAAATACACAGATGAAATACATTCCGAAGTTACATATACATCAACACTCCCTCTTAACTAGGAAGGTATTTCTCGACACAGTTCTGCTAGACAAGTCTTCTTCTCGGGATCATCGTCATCGATGCATCGTCATCATCATCGTCAGTGCTACTGCGATCTCAACCAATCTCTGACTCTACTTGTCATAGGAAGTTCTGCAGAGCCAGTCCTTTTTCATACTGGATGTAGGCCCACCACCTGCAAGTCTTCATCATCACTGGCCATACTGTGGAATTCTCAGGACTTATTACGTGCATCACAAAACCTGGTTGCAGCATCCCAGGCTATTACGAACACACAGCTCTACCTGTAAGATCTCCCAGGAGCACATTACATGTGACCCATCGCAAAACCTGGCTGAAGCATCCCAGGCTGTTACGAGCACATGGATCTACCTGTCGGATCTCCTAGGAGCACATTACATGTGATCTCACCACAAAACCTGGCTGAAGCATCTGAGGCCTTTTTCATCCTGTCCAGATCTCCGAGGAGAAAATTACATGTGGTCATGGAAAAACCTGGCTGAAGCATCTGAGGCCTTTTTCATCCTGTCCAGATCTCCCAGGAGCAAATTACATGCCATAGGACAAAACCTCGCAAGAGCATCTGCCAGATATCCCAGGGCACAAATTACATGCCATAGGCAAAACCTCAAAATACTATCTGCAGATCTCCCAGGGCACAAATTATATGTCCTCCCAAGCAAAACCTCGAAAGAGCATTTTCCAGATGTCCCAGGGTACAAATTACATGCCATAGGAAAAACCTTAAAAGACCATCTGCAAATCTCCTAGGGCACAAATTACATGCTTATCTGCACAACCTGTTCCACGGCCACAAAGTATAAACTTGATACTCACCATACATCATCCTGATGTACACATGATCACCCTGATCATCATCACTGCAACATCCTGCTGCATGTCATCTGGAGAAGCTCATCATCCACGATCATCCTGATCATACAATGCATCTGTCTGATGCACACCAAGTATCTACCTAATACATATCATCATACATAGTGTATCCACCTGATACATAGATACATGATCCACACAATGTATCCATCAACATACATGATCTACCTGATCATACCTGATACATATCAATATACATGATCTACCTGATCATACAATGTATCCACCTGATACATATACCGATACATGGTCCAAGCATCCAACATGATGCATATACAAAATACATACACATGATCCAACCGATCATATCCAACATCCAACATGATGCATACATACAAACATAAAAATGATCCAACTGATCATATCCAACATCCAACATGATGCATACATACATATACAAAAATGATCCAACTAATCATATTTAGCATCCAACATGATGCGTACATATATATAAAAATAAACCAACTGATCATATCCAAGCATAAACCAGAACATCATCCTGATGCTCGTCATCCAGCGCTTACATCCACAGCCATGTGAAGGATCCTCCTTCCAACATGCTTGGAATGGCTTCAGCAAATGTGTCCATCACTTCTTCCTCGAAGTGTCATCAATCTGAAGAATGCCAAGCCTCTCCCTGAAGTACTCGAACTTCACCCTGGCTACTGCAATCTGCTCGTCTGTCACAACATACAAGAGCTTCACAGCTCCTCTCTGCACCATATCCCTGATATAGTGATATTTGATCTCTATGTGTTTCGACCTTTCATGAAACATCAGATTCTCGGACAACTTCACACAACTCTGGTTATCATAGAAGATACCAGAAGCATCCAATGGGAGATCAAATAACTCAGACAGTAGCTTCCGTAGCCATACTGCCTCACAACTAGCTGAACAGGCTGCAACATACTCTCCCTCAACTGTACTTAGTACTACGCAGAACTGCTTCCTGCTAAACCAAGAGATCACCCCTGATCCCATACTGAAGTAGCACCCAGATGTGCTCTTCCTATCTGCAGCACTACCAGCCCAATCTTAATCAACATAACCCTGCAGGTTAAACTTTTGATTCGCTTCATACTTGAGCCCAAAATCCATTGTACCCTTCAGGTACCTCAGAACATGCTTTACAACAACCAGGTGAACACTCCTTAGATCCGTTAGGAACTGGCTCAATGTGTTCACAGCAAAGCAAATATCTGGTCTCGTGTTTGTCAGGTACATCAAGGACCCAATCATCTGACGATACATAGAGACATCAACCGGCTCAGATGAAGCATCACATAGAAGCTTCAGATTCGATGCCATAGGTGTGGCCATGGCCTTGCAATCCATCATCCCGAATCTCTTCAGGATATCTACTGTGTACTTCCCTTGACCAAGGAATATCCCACCTGCACTCTGCCACACCTCCATACCTAGGAAATAGTGCATCATTCCCAAATCTTTCATATCAAATTCAGCAGCAAGCTTCTTCTTAGTATCTGCAATCAGTCTATCATCTCCTGTTACAAATAAGTCATCCACATACAGGAGTAGAATCACAGGATTCCCTTCCTCAACCTTGTAATAAAGGTTGGAATCCTCTTTACTCTTGGTAAAGCCCAAACTAGATAGGAAACTGTCCATCCTACGATACCAAGTTTTGGGAGCTTGCTTCAAGCCATATAAGGCTTTCTTCAATCTGCACACATATGACTCCCTATCATGTATTTCGAAACCGAGTGGCTACTCCACATATACTTCCTCTTCAACTACACCATTCAAGAAGGAAGTCTTGACATCCATCCGGTGTATTTTCCATTTCATCGCTGCAGCTAGGGCAAGTACCGTTCTGATGGAAGTATACCTGGCTACAGGTGTAAAAGTTTCTTCATAATCTATTCCCTCTTTCTGAGAGAAGCCGCGAGCTACGAATCTTTCCTTGTATTTCTCTACACTGCCATCTGCAGCATGCTTGATTTTGTAGATCCATTTGGAAGTCACAACAGACTTCTCTTTAGGTCTTGGGACAACATCCCAAACATCATTCTTCATTATTGATTGGTATTCCTCAACCATGGCATCCTTCCATTATTTCTTTTCTGCTGCTTCTTCATAACTGGAAGGCTCTTTGTTCATAATGTCATAGAGTAAAGCAATATAGCTGGTATGTGATCTGGTTCTCTTCTTTGCTCTGTGTTCTTCTTCTGGAATGCCAAATATTTCTGCATCTTGAATGAGCTCTCTAGCCCATGCAGGTTTCCTCTTGTGAGAGTTATCCTCACGGGGTGGATCTGCAGGTTCTTGTGGATCTTCAAAATCACGAACAACTTCTGGAACTGCTTCAGTCATGGTAGTGTCTTGAAATTTGGTTTCCTTAGGTTCTTCATAAACTTCAATAGGTGCCTTCCTTGATTTGATGAATGCTGAGTTTTCATCAAATGTTACATCCCTATTGACATCAATATTCTTGAACCCTGGAAAGTATATTCTGTAAGCCTTCGAGCTTTCACTGTAACCCACAAAGATACCCTTCTTTCCTGAAGGATCTAGTTTAGTCCTCTTTTCTTTTGGGACATGAGTGTATACTGGACAACCAAATATTCTAAGATGGCTGACTTCAGGTTTCTTACCAGAAAAGACCTCTTTTGGTGTCTTGTTGTCCAATATCTTGTGGGGTGTTTTGTTCTGCAGATATACAGCTATTCTAGCTGCTTATGCCCATAGATGCATAGGTAGATCCTGGTCATGGAGCATTTCTCTTGCTGCTTCCATGATTGTTCTGTTCTTCCTTTCTGCAACTCCATTCTGTTTTGGATTGTAAGGAGTAGTCAATTCCCTCTTAATCCCTGAATTACTGCAAAGCTTCTTGGAGTCACCTGAGGTGAATTCTCCACCATTGTCGGATCTGAATGTTTCGATCTTCTTGTCAGTTTGATTCTCCATCAAGGTTTTGAATTCCTTAAACTTATCAAACACCTCATCTTTTTTCTTCAAGAAGTATACTCAAGTCTTCCTGGAGAAGTCATCTATAAATGAGACATAGTAAACATACCCACTTAGAGAACTGGATGACATAGGACCACATACATCTGAGTGGATGATTTCCAGGATGTCTTTTGCCTTGCTTTCACTGCTTGGGAAAGCCTTCTTAATGTTCTTACCTTTTGCACATCTTTGCAAACACCTTCATGTTTGGTCTTGATTTCAGGAAGACCCTCTACAACCTTACTTGCAATTGGAAGTTCCCTATAGTGCATATGAGCAAGTCTTCTATGCCAAAGTTCACTTGGCTCCATGGATTCATGCACCATGGCATGTTCAGGTTGTCCCTTCAATTTATACAAACCTCCCTCTTGCTCTCCAATCACTACTACATCATCTATGGTCTTTCCCTTTGGCCACATTAGGACTTGGCCATCCACAAATGCAACCCTCATACCTTTTGCATCCAATGCAGAGATTGAGAGTAAGTTCTTCTTGAGCCCAGGTACATAAAGAACTTCTTTCATCTTCAAATATTTTCTAGAATCTAGTTTCTAGGAGGCTTCACCACTTCCTTTGATTGGGTATTGATAATCATCCCCAAGTTTCACCTTATGGGGTGATTCATGTTCAGATAGATTCACAAAAGATTCCTTAAACCCAGTCATGTGTTTGGAAGCCCCACTATCAATCAACCAATCATTACAACCATGGGAGATGGTACCTGTGAGAGCGGAGATTAGAACATACTCTTCTTCACTTGATGAGTTATCATCACTTTCTACCCTAGCCTTCTTATTGGGTGGTTCATCATCCTCGGCAGCATGAGCATGAAACCTTCTTTTGCTGACCTTCTTATTCTTGTTGGAGTTGTTGTTGTCCTTCTTGTTCTTGGGACAATTTATGGAAATATGTCCTTTCTCATTATAGGTGAAGCATATTCTTCTTTCTTTGAAGTAACGTGAAGATTTCTTGGAGTGAGATGGCTCTCTCTTGGACTTCCATTTCGTGGTGTGAGCTGTGAGAGCTTGATCTTCATTCCCCATCTTTTCTTCTCGTGCCACAAGCCTTGCTTCTTCTTGTGAGCATTCTTCCCGTAGTCTACTGAAGGAGATCAACTTCTTCCTTGCACAAATTTCTTGGATAAAGGAATCCCATGACCTGGGTAGGCCATTTAGAGTGGTCATCACCACTTCACCATTCTCCACCATTTTATCCACTGCTTCTAGTTGTTCCTTGGTCTGGGAGACCCTTGAAAAGTAAGATTGAAGGGTTTCTCCATTCTGAAACTTTACTCCTTTCAATTGGTTCCGCAGGGTCATCTTCCGATTTATGTTCTTCCCTTCAAATAGCTTGGTCAAAGAGTCAAACATCTCCTTGGGTGTCTTTAGAGAGGACACATGGGGTATGAGATTATCTTTAATGGAATCAACAATTATTCTCTTTGCCTTGACCAAGTTCTTCTTATGCAATACCTTGGCCTCTTCATCCTCTGGGATAGGGATGTATTCTTTCACATATGAGTCCAACTCATTTTCTTCCAGGATTAACCCAATCCTATACTTCCAAGCTCGGAAGTTATCATCTCCTTCAAGCTTATCCTCAAGCTTGGTGTGGCGAGACATCTTAAAGAGTACTTCAAATGGAAATAGAAAAGATTTAGATCTTACCACTTGAAATGCTGAAAACTGGATTTGGTCCCGGATTAGGGTTTGTCGGAAAAACCCTAAAAATTCAAAATGTGAATTTCAAATTTCTGAAAGGATAGAAAGATGCACCTTGATGAGCTGATAAGCCTGGTGCATTCAGAATTTGAGATCAGCAAAGCTTTACCCTTCAGATTTGTCTTTTTGTCCTCCCGGGTTCACTAGGGAGAGCCCTGAATTAGGGTTTGAGTTTCCCAGAGATCTACCCAGCCTAAAATCTCCATCCAAATCTCTAAACTTCAATTTTTGCAAGAATCTTCCAGCTATGTCTTCAGATTTCAGAAATTCCTATTTTTGTGGAAACCCTAATTTTTAGGGCCAAATATGAAAATGATCGGAATTGAATTCTGACTGGACAGATAGATGCACCTTGATGAGTAGAGTCAATCTACTATACTGCTTTTCCAAAATCGGTGGAGAGAAACCTAATAAACAAGAAACTCAAGTTTCTGTCACTGCAAAATGTCTTCTTCTCAGGTTAGCTCTGATACCATGTTAAATTTTGAGCATTAATTCACAATACTCTAAGATCTTTACTGAGAGAATAACATATACAGTATATCAATGCATGACAACCACAATAAGCATGACAGGCATCACAAGAATCAAAAGCATGAGAGACAAGAGACACATAGTTTCCGTGGGGAAAACCCTAAGGTGAAAAATCCCACAACTTCCTTAGAGATAGAGAGAGAAATGGCTCAACCAAAGTACAACCAAAATACACTAAGATAGTCTCCTAGTAGCAGATGATCCTCCTCCTCACTAGTGCGCCACTTTCTGAGTGAGAGTGAGTTACTTTTCCGAATGAGTAAAATAGAGATATCCGATCTCTATTTATACTAACCTTTTTTCCCAGTGACCTTATGGGTCGACTTGTCTAGCTAGGTACATCCACATTAAAATATATGTAATTCAGGATTGACCCCACATGGTGGTCTAATAACCCATCGGCAAGTACACACACTTGCGACACTTGTCAATTCACATGACGACACTTCCTTATAGAGGAATGGCACAATAAATATATATAAAATACACAGATGAAATACATTCCGAAGTTAGATATACATCAACAAATGCTTCGATGCTTCTTCAATACGAGGACATAAGTGAGTAAGATGATCCCCCCCATGAAGCTTGCAAGGGAATTTCACCTTACACCTAGGTTTACGATCCTCGCCAGCATTACCACCTTCCCGAGGAGGGTTGGCAGTCTCTTTACAAGGAGTATTACGATTGCTATTGTTGTTACTTCCATTGTTTCCACCCCTATGATTATTTCTCCCCTTTTTCTTACCACTACGCTATTGGTTACCTGACGGTTTCATTGATTGCACATTGTGTACATCAGACGACGGAGTGGAAGTGGACAAGGTGTGAACCTGTCCGGGTGCAGACTGGTTTAGCGACAAATTTTTCATTTGATTAGCTACCAAGTCTACAGGGCGAGTGCATGCGGACCCCACGATGCCATTGGCATGTGGTCCAGGAACTGATGTGGGCTCTTGTCTTGTTCTCGGTGCGTCAGGAATAATGTCATACAAAATGCCAGACTGAGAATAAAGTAGATCTAACTGTTGGACTTTCAAGATAGCTTGTTCGTCAGTCACAATGCCAGACATCGAAACATCCTTAGCAATGTATGGGAGTAAAGACTTAAGGAACCATTCCAACAAGAACTTTGGAGGAATGTTGGATTTCACTAATCTCTTCTGCCGATGCCACTCTTGAACGTGGTCAGAAATATAGGTGGCCTTATTCTGATGGAAGGTGGACAACAACTCAGTACTAGTATCATAACGAACCGGCAACTGGAAATGGTCTAAGAAAACAAAAGCAATCTCGTTGAATCCCCTATAGGTGTTTCCGGGAAACTCCACATACCACTTCACGGCTGCCCTCGTGAGGGTGCATTGAAATAGTTGTAATCGAATGGAATCATGATTCAAAGAGTTGGAGGAGCACCAAAGGTGCAATGTAGAGACATGATCTCCTGGGTCCTCACCACATTTTCCTTCAAACTTTGGAATGTTCGAAGGGAGCTTGGTAGGGACTGGGGGCCAAGTAGGGTCGTGACACACCGGATCATTCGTGAGCTTCGAAATATCCAGGAGATTCAAGAGTGCAAGGAATGGGAGCTGCGGATGGAACACTTGATTATAAGCCCCCATAAAAGGTTGGTTAAATGGAATTGTGTTGTAAGATGGACCAAAAGTTTGACCATGAGGGTTAAACTGTTGATAATGAGGACCTGTTGGCCTGTAAGCTTTCCCATGGCCATAAGATGGATAACCTCCCCCTTCCTGACCCATTTGAGAGTAAGCAAGTATATGTGCGTTTTGAGCATCATATTGGGGTGGTGGGTGATACTAGTGGCCAGCACCGATTGTGTTGTAGTAAGGGTTGCCACCATGGGTATGGGGCATGTATGTACTATTCATAGTGGGAACCATGTTGTATTGACCGTAATGGTATGGTATGTTCCCACCCCCAATATTAGGATTAGCTTGAGCAGTCGTGTGATGACCATAAGCACGAGAAGTATTCCCAGGTCCAATATGGGTGTGACTAGTAGCAGGGTTGGTGGTGTGATGTCCATGTGGATAGGAAATATTCCAACCCCCTACATTACTATTACTAGCGGAGGCAGTGGATGCAAAAGTATGCAGTATGTGTCCACCCCCGTGGTTGGGAGGAACGGTATCATGTGCAAAAGCAGTCCTGGGTTGACGAGTAGCGACATGTGCATTAGGTGGTGTATGGCGAGTCGTGTTTCGAACAACATTCCGACTAGGTTGGGTATTCCTAGGAGGTGGTCGCGTTCCAACATTAGCATGGTTAGGAATCTGACCAGTTCCCATACTATGTGAGTGGGTGGACAACGTAGTGCCCCCATCTAGGGTAGTGCCCCCAGTGGGTATAGTATGGCTAACACTTTGACTAGTGCCAGCATGAGTACCAACCATAGTGGAAGGTTCGATAGTATTGTGACTAGACATACCAAAAGAGAGTGTGGTGGGGTTGACCATAGGGCCAAAATCATCATGAGTCTCAGGCCTCCTATATCTAAAATCACGTGGAAATGAAGGAACGAAAGGCTCGTCCTGTTCTTCCTCCTCGGGTAAGTTGGGCATCCCGTAAAGATAATTATCCAGATTCGAAGGATCAAATGGATCCCAGTCAAGTGGATTAGGCCAAATAGAACTAGGTTGAGTCTCAGATGGATCACCTCCCCAATCCTCACGAGGAGTCTGGGGATCAGAAGTATGTTCAACCCTACCCGAAGGAGTAGAAAGGTCTTTCCCGATATCGGGATGTGTAGCCATGTAGTCCTCAATGTAAGTCTCGTAAGAATCCGAAGACTAAGAGGGAGCCCTCCGGTGTCCTCTAGCAATACGATGTGTAACCTCGAGTGGCTTTAAACCAGCCAAACGATGGGACCGGCGGAGAGTGGGGCTCCGTGCCATGTTCTCTCCAGAGAGAGACACAACGTCTCCTAAATGCCAACTATCGATAAAAAAATAGTAAATCAAAAGCACACACCTAGAGAATCTACAGCCAAGAGCAGACAGACAGAGTGGCTAAATGAGCTCCCGACACTAGAGCCAGTGTGTCTCTCCTAGGAGAGGCTTGAGACTCCCAAACTATAGCCGGAGGTAACGGAATCAGTTATAGAGACACCCATGCTTCACTGTGTCGACAGGGTCAAGCCCACTGCACGAACACAATTGTGTTGTCCAATCCCTATCTGACTCAGGACACAAACAACATAACCATTGCAAGTACCCTATGCGGTACCTAGGTAACGAAACTATGTTTACCGCAATATAACCAATGCTAAGGGGGACAGTCATAGATGGGACCCGTCGCATGGGCAGGGTATCTAAGCCTGAAGCACAAGAGGACGAACCTTCGGTACCCCCAGATACGAACAAATCCTGGATATATCTCCCACGTTCAGCCGGTATCAGAGGGATATCTCCTCAACCAACCTCCCGTGACCTCATGCTTAACTCTGGATTGAATAGAGCTTTCCTGAGAACACCGATCTATACCATGGATTCCTCCACTCCTTGTTAGACACCTAATGTTTCGTTCAGTAGTCTTGGATTGTTAACTCACAATGATCTATTCCAAGACTCTAAACCTATGCTAGTTGGTGTACCCTATAAATAAAATAAGTCTAATCAATTTTATGATTAAGCGTTAATTTTAGTGGCCATGATTGCTCAAGGGATATGGTTGTGAAACTAGTGATGTGTAGACTCAATAGTATGCAACATCGTCCAATCCTAGACTCATCTATCCAATAAAACAATGTCACTAATATGCAAAATCAACCAACAATTCCAAAATAAATATGCAAACTTTTATCTTTTCAATGCACAAGCAAAACCTAAAATGAAGGCAACAAGCACTCAATGCAAAATGCAGTACATGGAAATAAAATATTTTTGTATTTTCTCTTATAAACAGAAAGGAAAATGCAAAAAAACTAAATGAATATTTTTGTATTTTTTTTCAATATATATGGAATGAAAAAATGCAAGCAAAATCCTACTATTCAGTCACTGAAGTGCTGAGAAGATCACTAAGACAACCCATCAGATCCTAAACAGCAAGACTCAGCCAAAAGAAAGAGCTCAAAAGGAAGAAACCAAGAGCTAAAACCAAAGATTGGTAAAAAAAACCAAGAAGGCTCAACCAAGAGAAACGAAGAGATCTGGTCACAACCAAGGCATGAAACAATCAAGAAAGAGGCCAACAAAGACTCAGGAACCAACCAAACTCACCCAGCAACAACCAATAGCTATAAACCAAGAAAAGTCGGAGTTACACGCTATTTTCGAAGGAATACCTGCGGATACCCGCGAGCAATAGTGTAAACAGAGGCGGGTATATGCGGGTAGAACTAAGCCAACCCGCGGGTGAGAAAAAGAAAATGGTCAAATAAAGAGTCCAGAGGCTCAGAAAAAGCAAGTTTTCTATAGTGTATCTTAATGGCCAATCAGTGACACAGATATTCGATAAACAACAACTCTAATTATGGACTAATGATCAAAATTTTTCTCAAACATGGATGTTATCCCCAGCGGAGTCGCAATTTCTGTATTGGAGAAAACTCACTATGGCTTGGGAATACCACAACAGACAGATGACTACCAGAAATCTACTAAATTCTCAAAACAATGCTATTATAAATGACAATGTTAAAATAATGGAGAAATGTAACCAACCTCGATCCAACGTTTGATGTAGATCCCTGTTGGAACTTTCAATCCGTGCACATCCAAGCACTTGTAATCTGCAAATTAGTCTTGACAACCAATATCTAACAAGTACATGTGATATATAAATGAAATTAACATTATCAATAACAATGGTCCATAATATCATAAGCAAATGTAACCCAATGTATAATAAATGACATTCACACCATGAATGGACGAGAATATGAGTATTTCTATTAATGAACAAGAATAAGTACAAAGTGATACGACCTCTTGCCGGCAACCAATTTGAACCAAGATCTAGATCAATCCACTTGTGCCTCCACCACTTCAATCCTCCATGAAAGGAAAACTCAAACTAGCGAGGAGTTTGGAAGGTGAACATAACTGGTTCACAACTACAAGGATCAATGAGTGTAGACTTAAGATAGGGCAAAAATCCACTAGAGTGCCTTTACTCTTCTCTTCTTCCTCCCATCCATAAGCCATATGTGCTCAATATATAGTCCTCTCAAAGGTAGGTGAAAGGACTCATCGAGACATTACTTGGGAAGATGGAGAGCCAAAGGTCACCCAATGACCGCTTTTTGGGAGTAAAAAGTAATAAAATAGT
Organism: Larix kaempferi; assembly: GCA_027924585.1. Lineage (NCBI taxonomy): Eukaryota > Viridiplantae > Streptophyta > Pinopsida > Pinales > Pinaceae > Larix > Larix kaempferi. The sequence continues at coordinate 9,317,976 of BSBM01000007.1, forward strand.
GGTTTTTACCATTTTACTTGATACTCGCGGGCTATAGGGATGCAACTTGGGGGTACGCATGCTATAGTGATGCAACATGCAGGTAGGAACAAAAATAGGGTAAAATGGTATCACTGAAGGATGAAAATGGATCTGAGTCACTGAAATGGATCCTACAGGACAAAGAATGCTGATGCTCACAGGGTGGAATATTTCTGTGTAACAACCATGTTTCTATAGTGCTCGTCAGTAGATGACTGATCACAGTAAGTAATTGCATCTTGAAGGACACAAGAGATGACGGGGATGCTTTCATTGGGAACCTCATTCATTCTTCTTATAATAAAATTTTGGTTTTCAGATGGTATTCGAGGGGTTCACTTTTTTCATCACATGATAGCGTTGTTTGGACCCTTATTGGTGTTTATTTTGACATGTTTTTCTTATGGAGGCATGCTGACCTTCATGGAGAAACTCTACCTAACATGGATGGAGGAAAGGAAACATTCACAAAATCAATTCTTGAAAGAGCACCGATTCCTCTACATGGGCCCAAGTGTTTAGAGGTCCTAGGCCTGGAGTTTTTTTACTAACAACACTTTAAGTTTAAGATTCTAAGGTTACATGATTAGAAGGTGTGGGACATTATTTCACGGACCTTTTCTTATTCAGTAGTGGGTTCCCATTTCTATACTTGGTTGGTTGTTATAGATTCCCCCCTCATCAACAGAACTCTTGGTTGTTACAGATCCTAAAAGCCCTATTTTGACTGAGACCTCTCCTCAGGGACCTCACACTACCCCTCATTTACATAGTGAATGCACCTTGGCTTCTTCCCCTCCATTGGATACAAATTTGTTTACCAAACCCTCGGAACCCTCATACAAAGAAGTACTTATTAATAAAGCACCTCTTCAGACCTATAACTCCTTTGTAGACGGAGTTGGCCTTGTGGATATTGCAAATGTCACCATCAGGAAGAAGCCTAAAAACAATTCTACTAACAGGAAAAAAGACATGGGGATTGTTGAGGGAGGGTTGGCAACATACCCCATAATGGTTTCTTCAAATTACCCTGTTTCTGTTCCTTCTCCTTATGGGCAACTTAGAGCATTGAACCGTGATATGAGTTTTCCTTAATGCTATTCTTAATATCTCTTAAAATTAGGGGGATTGTGGGTGCCTAGTCCAAGATGCTAGCCCTCAAGGAGATTTTGTCTATAGTTAAACCTGATGTTGTGTTTCTTCAAGAGACTATGCTAGATCATGTTAGAGCTAAAGATTTTTTTCTATAAGTTTTCCCGACATGCATGAAACTGTGTTGCGACAACCATTTGGACTTTCAGGGGGGTTACAATTTGGCAAGATGGAGTCTGATAGCAAATCCAAAAAGTAAGGGAGGTTGGGGAATAAGAGATGTCAATCTCTTTAACAAGGCCCTAGCTGCCAAATCACTGTGGAGTGCACTTTTTCATGATGGTATTTGGAGTGTCACTATGAGAAGGAAATACTTGAAAGGAGTTGATGTTGTATCATGGTTGAGGAAGAAACACTTTGCTTTACCAATAGCCTCCATTATCTAGAAAAATATATTGACTACACTACTTGTGGTTAAGCGGTGGATTGCTTGGAAGGTTGGTACAGGTACGAGAGTTCTTTTAGGCTTGGATCCTTTTTTTGGTGGAGGATATGGCTTTATACTATCAGAAGAACTGCTACCACACCTACACAATCAAAGCCTTTATTATATTTCCTATATACATAAGACAAATATATCCAACTTGATAGGTTCTAGTATTTGGCTCTCTACATAAGATCTCGGACTCACAAGAACTCTAGCCAGTGAATGGAACACATACATACAGGGAATTTACCAAAATGGGATCACTCTATCTACAGAACTAGATAGGTTGGCTTGGACTTGGAACAAAATAGAAGGGATTGTGCAGACAGTAAAAGAGGCCTATAATGCATTTATATATCTTTATGAGAATGATTATTTGAAGTGGTGGTATACAGTGATATGGAAAATCAAAGCTCCTCCAAAATCAATTCTATTTATGTGGTTATGCTTACGAAATAAAGTCTTAACAGGGGAGATTTACAAAGAAAGGGGTGGAATTGGACCTTCAACCTATCCATTATGTTTGAGCAGTGAGGAGACCATACAACATCTTGCAATAGAATGCAGCATTACTCAGGATCTTTGGACTTTTATTTGTAACATTCTTCAAGTCAAAAATAATTGGCATATGCAGCCCCTTTAAGAAAAATTAAAGCTATGGTTTTTAAAAAATCCCAAGGTAAAATCAATTCCCTTTATTGTCACATGGGGCTTATGGATTTTAATGAATGCCATTCTTTTTTAAGGCTACAGACAAAACCTAGAGAAGGTTGGGAGAAGAATTATTAAAGCATCAACATAATTCATCATAGATCCAGGTGTGGACAAAGTAAAATTTTTGATAAATCGACCAATTTTATTTGGTAATTCACCCATGGGATTCTTCGATGGTGCATCAAATAAGGATCAAAGTGGAATTGGGATTTTGGTGAAAGACACCTCCACACATTGTTTTAAGGCACACATGGAAACTGACGAAACGAAACTAATGAAGTTGAATATATAGCATTGATCCTGACTAATGTATTTAAATTTTGGTTAAGTTTAAAATTATGTCTCCTCGTATTTTATTAGACAGGGTCCAAATCTTCATGTTAACAACAACTCCTCGGGAACAATACATGTAAATTTCGGAACCTTGCCATTGTCGGGCATGTTTAACCTAAAGTTCTTCCTTGACCGTCTTCGATCATAGACACCGATGACGATAGTGGAGAGCTCATTCTTCACGCAGTTAATTGAGTCGATACGGATATGCACTAACATGTGTCTATAACAAGGCGGCATGTGTGTACAACAAGGTGACAGGTGGTGGCACATCTTAAATAATGCAGACCGCGAGTCTTTGCTCTCATATGATGATACCCAAAACTTGAGTCCAACTTTGAAAAAACCTTTTCCCATCTAAGTAAATAAAGAGGATCATCAATTTGGGTAGGAGGTACTTGTTCTTAATTAATTGTCACCTTATTTAACATTGAATAACCAATCCACATCCAAAAGGTTCCATCCTTGTTATTGACTACCAATATGTGTTCTATCCAAGGTGATGCACTTGGTCATATGAACGCTTTGTCTAATAATTATTGTAATTCCATCTTGAATTCACTCAACTCATTAGTTTAAAATATATTCTAGGCCTTGGATATGGGCATGTGTGTGTTATGTTATGCTCTCTTGTTGCCATTGTTGTCCATTGGAATCCACTTGAGTCACCCTTCACAAAAAGGGGAAAACAATGAGAAGAAAGGGTAATGGCAGAATGAAAATTACTAGCATGTTGAAATTGGGAAGAAAATTTTCATTTTTGGTGTTACAGATCTAAAAATTACCAACATATCTCACTTGTAGTTGAAATTAGATTCACTATTTAGATATTATGTGATGTCGCAAGGCCTTAATCATCACTCAAGAGTTCAATTCAATCATGAGTTTTAAGGGGGGTTACAAAAAAACCGCCTCCCAAAGTTCAAATATTATGACTTTTAGGGGGGGGGTTTGACAAACCGCCCCCAAAAGTTATGAGAATTGGGCTTTTAGGGGGGGCGGGGGTTTCAAACAACTGCCTCCAAAAGTTCAATTATCATGAATTTTAAGGGGGGGTTCCAAAAAAACTGCCTCCAAAAGTTTAATTCTCATGACTTTTAGGGGGGGGTTTTGACAAACTGCCCCCAAAAGTTATGAGAATTGGCCTTTTAGGGGGGGGTTTTCGCAAAACCGCCCCCAAAAGTCAAATTTCAAGACTTTTAAGGGGGGGTTCCATAAAAATCACCTCGAAAACTTCAATTCTCATGACTTTTAGGGGGGTTTTTTACAAACCGCCCCCAAAAGTTATGAGAATTGGGCTTTTAGGGGGGGTTTTCCCAAAACCACCCCCAAAAGTCAAATTTAAGGACTTTTTGGGGCGGTTTTAAAAAAACCACCCCCAAAAGTCCAATTTCCATGACTTTTAGGGGAGGTTTTAGAAGACTGCTTCCAAATGTATGAAATTTTTTTTAGGGGGGGTTTTTACCAAGACCCCCGCAAGACAAAACCACCCTTAAAGGGCTATTTTGTTGTAGTGAAGAGAAGATGAAGAAAGCATTGCATATGATATTTCTGATGTTTTATCAGACTTTGATGGCCATCACATATCAGGTTCAGAATATGACCATAATGATCCTCCTCAGTGACCATAATGATCCTCCTCAGTTACCAAAGTGGGCCCAAAACACTCTACAATCTGTTGCTCCAAACATTGGAAATCCTGCTGATCCAAGGAGAACAAGAGTTGACTTTCAAAAAGAAGGTATGTATCTTTCATTTTCTGATCCATTATTATCTGAGAAATTTTATTTTATGATTGGTTCAGATCCAAAATCATACTATCATGCCCACCGAGACCCAAGATGGAAAACTGCCATGGATGAAGAGTACAGTTCTCTTCAAAAGAACAATACATGGGAGCTAGTTTCTCTTCCACCTGGAAGAAAATTTGTTGATCTTTCTTTTACTTTCTGGGTAGACCCGGGCTTGCGGTACCTTTTAGACCAACAGAACCCTTAGCTCACTGGCCCTTTCGGCAACAGGTCGCAGAAGCAACCTGAAGTCTCACCCGAAGTGATTCTAATGGGAGGCAGAAGACTCAAGTGTCCTCAGCCAGGTTCTGAGGCATCCAGGGTGCTTAAACCCACCTTAACCCTTTCCTCATAGGCTGACTTATCTCATTCTATTACTCCGGTTGTACCTCTGTCTTATCGCATTACGCAGGGAGTGCGATAAGTCTTCCCCCCTATGTGAGCCCGTCTAACGATGCCTAAGATATAGCAGGTGCGATATCTTCCCCTTCTTGTCCCTGCGGTACGCGATTCTTAACTGCTTCCTGGGTTAATACGTGGTTTCAACCGTTCTTATCCTATTACTGCAGTTAGTAATATCATTTAATCTCCAAGCATAACCCTTGCTAATGAACTTGGCCCTTGATATCTCGCAACAATGTAACTGTGTAGAGTATTACTTTAAGCACTGTCTAAGCGAGCCATTCATGCATTATATTCAGTCCATACTCGCACATTATCCTCTGTTTAACAATTATCTAGTTCGCTAGGATTTTAGCTATGATTATCACAATTGTTATACATCAACCAGAACTTAAACTGATGACCATATACATTACTTATAACAGAATGAAGCATTCGTGTATAATAAAGGCAAGCGAATGAGAGCAACAGCTACACAAATACAATAGCGCTACTTAGATAAGCACGTTGTTACTCCCAGGGGGGGAACTACGTCCAAGGGAACTGTGTTTCTTGTTAACAATTCTGAAGAGTAAACACAGTTCCTTTCCAACTCTTTACAACAAGGGTCTTCTGGGAAACTCCACCTCAGTGGGAGCCCTTCTCTATAGACCTCTCTTCTCCTCCTGCCTCTTACAATGCACTCTCTTTCTCTCTCAATCCCAGCGGATTGCACAATCTCTCAACGGGTCGGCCCTTGTTCTCTAAGGGATGTTCAGACTCTGTATCAACAAAGACTTGACTACCCTCTACCTACTGACTTCTATCACTATGTGGCCAACCCCTTATCATATAAAAATACTCCTATATATAGATGGCCCGAAGGTCTCATCGCAGTTACAAAACTGTGGGCCTTATCCCAACTGTGACTCAACCCTAGCCACTTACAGTCAACTGGCTGTACTTCCATAGCCGCCTCCTGTCTCGTCGCCGCTTCCTGCAGTCCTTAGTCTTTAATGCATCGGCCCGTCGCTTCTTCTTGGTTCAAGCAACGCTGACTGTAGTCCTTCTTCTTAATGAGGGTAGCTGAACCCCGTCTTCATCTTCGGCGCCTTTATTACGGTGGTTGAGCTCTCCCTTCGGCCTCTTCTTTGTACCACATGCTTTGACTTTTCTGTACCTATCGCCGGGATTCCCGACGGAATTTGCGCTACGACGATATCTTTGTCTTACCGCCAAAATTGGTACTTTCTCTCCACAATTGGTTATCCTTCGCAAAATTAGCAGCTTCCTAAATGCTGCGGAAGTTCTCTCCAACAACTCCCCTAACACTTACTTGTGGCTCGTCCCCGAGCCACTCGCAACACCAGCCTGCTTCATCTGCCTAAGCTTATCCTTTGCTGCTCGTGAGATTGTTGCGAATTGTGCCTTAAGCGCTTTAATACTTTCATCCATGTGTGTTACTTCTTCCTGCGCTGCGCTGAGCAGCTCAGCGGTTACCAAGGAGTCCTCTGTGCCCTCAATGACTCCTTTACTTGAGGTGAAGCTTTTCACCTTTTGCTCCAGTTCATCAACCAGATGTGCGACTTTGCTTTCATGCGGGCTAACTTCGTTAGCCAGGTTGATCTGCTGTTCTCTGTACTTCTGCACCTGCTGTTGAAATTGTGTGATTTCTCCTTTCTTTCTTATCTTCGCAAGAGCACTCAAGCCCTTGTACTCTTCTTCAGCTCTCGATATCGCATCCTCACAGTGCTTAATGTGCTGATCGAGCTCGGCTTTCTGTGGGAGCTCCTCTAGCTCCAGCCATGTTTTTGATGCATCCTCTAGGATAGCCTCTGTTGCTTCCACTCGACAGTGTATCTGTGTCTGTACAATTCTGAAAGCTTGCACTCGTGCTTCTTGGATTTCCTCTGGAGTAGGCGGCCTATTCGCTTCCAGTGCAGCAATCCTTGCTTCGTATTCTTCCTCCATCTTTTTCTTCTCTTCATCTAGAGCCTTTGCTCTTTCCGCTATTTTTCTGATCTTTTGAGTTATTTCTAACTCAGGCCTGATATCGCACTACGGAAGTTCTACTGCGATATTCTTTAAAACAAGAGAGACATCCTGCTCTCGCTGAACATATTGTGTCAACTAGGCACTCTCTGCCTCATGCTGTGCGATGAGCTGCGCGTTTTCGTTAGACAGCAAAACATTTTGCTCATATGTGACTTGTTCTCTGTGCCTCAGCTCCGTGCCTATCTGCTGGAAAATTTCGTACAACTGGTCCACAGGTACTTCTGGTAGGTTCACCTCAAGAGGATGAACCATCTGTACTTCCATAGGTACAGGGAACTTAATGCTTCCTGGCGGTATATGAACAATGTTCGTGCGGTCCCTTTCAATACTTTCTTCTCTGGTCTGTGAAGGGGGCTGCGAACTTTCTGCGACTGTAGTTGGAGCTGGCTGAATCTGCATGGAAGCAGTCTTCTCAGTTATTCCCTTCAACTCTCGCAATTTCTTGTCAAGGCCGATGCGCATAAGATCCTGCGATGACTGAATCGCAGCGAATTTATCCCGCATCTTCTCCTGTATTCGGCTGGCGATGAGATCATACTCATCCTCTATCATGATTGGTGCCTGCGGTTCGTCGAAAGTAACCGCCTTTGTTCTCTTCTTCTTTGCTCGCAGTGGAGAAGGGCCTTCAGTAACCTTTCTCTTAGAACCTATTGGTTCTTTCACTTTATCTTTAGGATCTACCTCCGGAACATCTTCTGGATCCTCAGCTGGGGGATCAACTGGAACTAGGCCAGAGGATAGATCATCATACATCTGTTTCATTTCCTCATCGAAACAATTCTTAATGGTGTCTTCAACTTGCTGGATTTCCATGCGATATGGGCCCGGGGGCCCATTCCTTATGGTTCCTGAATCCCTTGGGTTTGATATAGGTTTTATCCCTGTCGACTTTAAATTCCAGCTTGGACTGATAAATATCAACGACCGGCGAGTCGACACGCGGAATCGTTGCTACGGATTCAAGCAATAGCGTATAATAGTCAGGGAATACCATTGCGTTATTCTTGTGCTTCTCTGGGTGACTACTCGCCCAAAGATTTGAGTACCTCGAGCCTCTGCACGCCCCTGGTGCCAGTTGTGGAAACTGCGAATTGGGCGGCTCTTTCCATCCAATAAAAGCCATAAGGATCAGCAGCCACGAGAAGTGGAAGCTGTGAAGTGGATCCTGCTGCGCCTGCGCACAGTCTTGAAAGAAACTATTCAGCAAAAATAAACTCCAGTTGTAAGGTTTACCTTTTATGACTTCAATCGCTAGGCGGATAACTGAGCCTGTGACCTCCTTCGGCCTCACCTTGAGGAGGAGTTTTCCGGCCAACAGACTAACAGTAAACCGCAAGGCGTCATCCTGTATTGAGTTGACATCGTAGGCGCGACCTCCTCTTTGCAGCTTATACTCCGCAACCTGCTTGGTTGAGAGCCTGGTATCCTTTGTGGCGCCATCAATATTTATCTGTGGGTCGAAGCCAGTCTTCGACAGACCGGTAATGCGGTGAATAAGGTCAACATTAACATCTATCCGGTTACCCAACCATAAGTAACCACCATGCACACATGAAAGTAGCATCCGCACCACAGCATTTACCTCCGAGCCCCGTCCAAAGTGTGGAATCTCCAGGAGATTGAGCAGTCCCGACGGTGCTAAATGGCTTACATGGTCCATGAGGACGAACTCATCGCGCTCTGTCCTTGGGTTCCTCTGAATCGTCATATAACGATCGCGGCGGAATTGTGGGTACAACTTATAATCTCTCAGATTATAATCAGCAAACTTAACAGCATGCATATTCCCCCACAGGTTACCTTCTTCCTTCACTCGGTTATCCAGTGGTGGGAGTACGAGTTCATATTTAAAGTCTCTCGGAAGGACAATTGCTGGTGCATTTTCTATTCTTGGTGGGAAGTATACGGTAGCGACTGTGACTTCTTCCGGAAGTTCCTGCTCCGGTTCTTCTGACTCTGTGCTACTTGGGGTCTCGCTACACTCCATATTAGCTAAGGTTCTCGGTGACTGGCGTGTGGATGGAGAACCAGCAGTAACTTTCTTTCCTTTCTTCGCCACAACTGAAGTCATAGCACACTCAATTCCACCCCTTTGGAATCTCTGCAACACGTCTTCGAGAGGCTCGTCTGGCGCGAGGAACCTTCCCCTGTGGTACTCTGGACTTCCTATGATTGCTAATCTAATGCAAATCAGAGTCTGCAACTGTTTTTGGTTTCCCTGCTAAGAACTCTGCTAAGAATACGCTTGGCTCGGCTCAATTGCGCTCAACTCTTTCGGTGAAAATGACCAAGTAGCCCCGTGCTTTGAATAAGACGTGTATTTATCATAAGGCGGAATTTCAAATGGCAACGGGCCAGTAAACTGGACCCATTGGTGGCATTTAATGCATAGACAAGACAGCACCCCGCGCCCATTTATTGAAAACGCCGTTTGAAATTTCGCTGGGAAACTGTGCGCCGGAGTGGTGTCGCATCGGATTTTCCAAATCTAGAAGAATCGCCGTACTGCTGCCAAATCTTAGTACAACAGATACTTGTCAGCCGTGCAGTTAATGCTTGTCAGAAGGCGAAGTGACTGGCCCTCTGATCAATTCAAAATTTGGTATCGCATCAATCTGTTTTTTGTCCTCTGCGATACGATATCGCATCGTCTGGAAATGGAAAGTGCCAAAAACTCGCCTCATATCAAAATTATCGCAACAACCAGGAAAGCTGGCTGCGAATTCTTACCTAAAGTATTTCCCGGTGTAGACTCCTTAGGGTGCGATGCTTCATTTCAACTACACTGAACATCTACACCATTTGCTTCCTTTCTGGGCTAGGGCTAGGAGGTGGCATGGCCTTCGCGATACAGCTTAAGCCTACTGCCATTGATCAAGGTAGGAAGAAACTCCCCACTCATAGTACGAAGCTGGATAGCACCTCCATCTGTTATTTGCTGGATTTGATATGGCCCTAACCAATGAGTTTTGAATTTTCCAGGGAACTTTATAAACTTACTGTCATAAAGGAGTACCAAGTCTCCAAGCTGAAAGGTTTTGTTCTTGATATGCCTATCATGCCAAGCTTTTTCTCGTGCTTTTTGCACTTTTTGATGGAATCCTGCGATAAATCTGTCTTCCTCCAGATTGAGCAGCTGTGCCAATCTCTCCTCTAAAGTATCAGAATCAGCCATCTCTGTAAGCTGAGCAATCCTTAGACTGGGTAAGATGTATTCCATAGGCATAACAGCCTCTTGTCCATATACCAGGCTGAAAGGTGTGTGCCCTGTTAGTTTCTTGCACGTGGTCCTGTAAGCCCATAATACAGCATTAACTCTAAGGTCCCAATCATCCCTTTGACTATTACAAATCTTTGTAAGGGCATTTTCTAATATCTTATTGAAAGCCTCCACCGTACCATTAGCTTGAGGGTGGTAAGGTGTACTCTTATGGTGCTGGATTTCAAATTCCTCTGTCAAGGCTTCTATGGTGCTATTCAAAAAATGTGTGCCTTGATCACTCATCAAAGTCACTGGGCATCCAAATCTAGTGATGATGTTTTCAAAAATAAATTGTGCTGCTGTAGCAGCATCACAATTCCTGACTGGTTTTGCCTCAGCCCACCTGGTGAGGTATTCTGTTGCTGTAATAATATATCTCACACCAGTTCGTTTTCCTGGGGGGTTAATAGAACCCACGAAGTCTATAGCCCACTTATCAAATGCGCGTAGCGTTATCTGTGGTCGCAACGACATTTCATCTCTTCTGGAGGGCTTTCCCGTCCTCTGGCAGATATCGCATGATCTGCAAAACTCTTTACTGTCTTTATGTAATGTAGGCCACCATAATCCGGCTGCTAGGATTTTCTGAGCGGTAGGCTTCCCTGCGAAATGGCCTCCTGCGATTCCCGAATGTGCTTCCTTAAGAATGGTTTGTTTCTCGTGGGGCATAACGCATCTGCGCAAGATTTCATCTGGGCCCAACTTATAGAGGTGTCCTACAATCAAGGTGAAGTCTGCTGCTTTCACCATTAATTGTTTCTTTTGTTGCTTGGTAAACTCAGGCGGTGCCCACCCTGTAGTGAGAAATTGAATTATGTCTCCATAATATTCGTCTGCGACCTGAATGGAGAACAATTGCGCATCAGGCAAGTTGTCCTCTAAGTTACTTGGTTCTTCACCTGAGTCTATCCTTGACAGGTGATCAGGTCCTGCATTTAGTCTTCCTGGCTTAACAATGATTTCGAATTCATATTCCTGGAACAACAATAGCCATCTGCATATTCTTCCCCCTAACACTGGCTTATTGACCAAGTACTTTAATGCAGAATGGTCAGTGAACATCTTGAACGGGGCCCCCAACAGATAGTGCCGAAATTTCTGTAAAGCATACACCATTGCTAACCCTTCTCTCTCTGTGGTGGTGTAATTCTTCTCAGCTGTCGATAATCTCCTGCTCGAATATGCGATAGGGTGGTCAATACCCCCTTCGCCTGGTTGCGTGAGAATAATGCCTAGTGCGATGCCAGATGCATCCACATGAACATGAAAAGGCTTGTTCCAATCTGGAAATACCAGAATAGGTGCTGTAACCATTTTTTCTTTTAGAGTGTCAAGACTCTTCTCACATTCCTCATTCCACTGAAATCTGATATCCTTCTTCAATAATTTCTCCATTGGTGCGGTAATCTTGGCATAACCTTTGATAAACTTTCTGTAATACCCGGTATGACCAAGTGTAGTTCTCAGCTGCTTTACTGAGTTAGGTGCTGGTAAATTGACAATGATGGCGATCTTCGCAGGATCTACCATCAAGCCTTGTCTGCACACAATGTGACCCAACAACGTACCAAAAGGCGCACAAAATATACATTTTTTTAAGTTAAGGGAAATCTGGTGCTGTCTACATTTTTCAAACATTAATCTCAGATTTCCTATGTGCTTCTTGACTAGTCCAAATACAGTCCAATCATCAAAATAAACTTCTAGAAATTGATGGATGTATTCCTTAAAGACAGCAACAACTACTCTAGAAAAAATTGCTGGGGCATTCTTAAGACCAAAGGGCATTACCGTATACTGAAAGGAGCCCCATTCTGTCGCAAACGTGGTCTTGTGCCTGTCGTCTGGATGGATTCTTATCTGGTGATAGCCTGAAAAGCCATCAGTGAATGAATAGATTTCTTGTCCTCCAACATTGTCTAAGACTTCATCAGTGAATGGTGTCGAAAATGGGTCATGCAGCGATGCATCATTCAGTTTGCGCAAGTCGACACAGATCCTGATGTCTCCTTTTGTTTTCTTTTCTTGTACTACCATGGGACTAACCCACTCACTTTCTTCAACAGGCTCAATGATGCCTGCTGCTAGCATCTTATCTATTTCATCTTTTACTTTTGCTTTATACCGCGGGTTCAACCTGTATGGACATTGCTTAACCGGCTTAGCATCCTCCTTAAGCGGTATTCTCATGACTCCTAAGTCACCCACTATTCCCTTCATTTCTGTAAAGTTGGTAGGAAATAGGTCCTGATACTCGTGTAATAGGTCTGTGATTTGGCCAATTGTCTCATCATCCCAATAATCTCCAATAGAGGCAAACTTAGGGTCTGTTTCTGTGCCAATATTGCTCTTTTTAATCTTGATTGGTTCTGTTACAGCTGGGATTTCTAAGTGTGGACCTTCAACTTCACGCGTACCTTCTGTTTCTGCGATATTGATACTGCGAGGATCTTCATCCTCATCGCCTGAATCTTGTGCGCAGTTGTAACATTCCAGAGCATGTTCCATCTGAATAGCCCACTCGGGTTGCGAATCCGCTGGTAATGGGCAATCCTCAAATATTTTAGTCTTTATGATCTTCAAGGCCCGATCAATGCTTGGATACTCAGATTCAAAACTGAACGTGAGCAAAAAGTTTTCAATCATAATAGGCCATGAGATAGTTCCTTTTCTTAGCTCTGTTTCTGTATACCAGTTCCGTGGAACTGTATCCAGTGTGTGGATAAACAAATGAACCCATTCTTCTGCTGGAATTTTTAGCCAACTCTGTTCACAGATCATAATGTGTGTTCTGGGATCACTCTCCCCTGTGTATTTCCGCTGTGTACAGTCTCTTTCTTTAGAGAATCTAATGCGCATCAGTCTCTTACAATCATACCATGATGCGATATGTTCCTTGTGTGTGTACCACCATCTTGCAGGTGTGGCTCGAACTGCAAGGTCAAAAACCTCCATCCTCTGCTCTTGAGGAATCTCTTGTTCAAACTGCTGCAAAAAATCATTGACGTCCGCTAATCCATCAAAAGTTGGAATATACCTGTTTTCTGCCCCAATCCATCGCAGTGATTTAGTCATGAATGCGCATCTGCGAGTAGAAACTTCGTGGAGTCTATTTTGCCAATTCTCTAAGCCAACATCTGAATCTGATGTGCATGAGCTATCACATCTCCAGCTAATATGTCCATCAGCTGTAGGATCAATGTAATCTGTCTGATTAGAAGTCATTTGGTACAAATTTTCCATGTTATGCACCTCCTCTTCTGCTTTGATTGGCTCAATGTAGCGAGGACCCTGTAAAGGGTCTAGTGGTGCGATAACCCGGACTTGAGCATCTTCAAATGTCATCTTCCTTTTCTTCAAGTTGATAACAGCCTTGTTATCAAAAGCCCAATCAATACCTAATAGAGCTGGATAGGGTTTGGTATCGCCAATAATTTCTATGATCTCAAAATATGCATACGTGTGAACTCCGTCGATGTCCACTGGGACATGAGATAGGCGACCAATCGGTGATATTCTCTGCTGATTAGCTAGTCTCAGATGGATAGGGGATCTGCTTAGTTTTGGACTACCCATCTGTTCCCATGTCTGCTTAGTCAAGACATTTACTTCTGATCCTAAGTCTAGGATAACCTCATCCATTTCAAATAGTCCGATCTGCGCTGTGAGCCTCATCTCTCTTCCTGTCCTTGTATGGCCCATTATATGGTGAATAGTTCGCTGTGTATTGCTCAAGGAAGGGCTCTGTTGACATTGATCAATAACTTTCTGAAGTTCCTCTACAGCTTTCCCATTTCTTAGAAGTTTCAAACAACTCTGCAGGAAGGACTGTACACTCCCGGTCAATTCCTCTTCGTCGCATCTTCCAGATGTGCTAGCCTGCGGTATCTGCGCAGTACTAACATCATGTGGTGGTTTCCGCGGTATACCCTGAGATGGTAATAATAGTGATCTGGACTGTGTCTGTTCAGCAAAGGAAGTCTTAGTTTGCTGAAATGCCTCCTTATTCTTCTGTAGATCGAGTGGGATAGGTTTTCCTGGAGCTTTGCGCACCCACTGCGTTCCTGTCGTTTTTTCCGCATCCTGCGATATGTTACTTGTGGAGAGACCACTGCGAGTTACAATATTGACTCGTGGTTCTGTTTCGTTCTGCTCAGCAGCGATAAACTGGATAGTCTGATTGGTTGCTGGCTTGGCGTCCTTGATCTTAGCTATCAATATGGGACACTCCTCTATTGTATGATCATAAGATTTACAATACTTGCACGTTGTAGTAGGGTTCTGACAGTCTCTAGCGTAATGTCCTGTGCCTCCACAATTATAACAGGTTATAGGTCCACGGCCACGGCCAGATTCATAGCCTCCTCCGCGTCCTCGGCCTCTGAAATTTCCTCCACGGCCTCCCTGAGTCGGATCAGTTTGTGGACGTACTGCTGGTCCAGATGCTTCTGACTGAACTCTGTAAAGGTCATGCTTTCTTTCTATCATTAACTCATAAGCTCTACAGTTGTTTTCATCATGTCCCACAGATTTACAGAAATTGCAATATAGGTTCTTTGGTGTCTGCACATATTTCTGAAGGAGAGGACATTCCTGAGGACTGTGTCCTCTGGTTCTACAAATCTCACACCATGGCCCCTGGTTCTGCATCAACGGGTTAGGAGCACCACTGGCGATATAGTCAACAAAGACAGGGCAGTTATCCTTACTGTGTCCCTGCGCTTTACACTTAGTACACCAAATTTCATGCGCAACCTCCTTTCCTTTCTTAATTTCATGCAGCTGTAAGGTGAGGTTAGCTAGCTGATTTTGCAGATTAGTGATACCTGTGCTAGTTTCTGCTAGAGGTGAAGCCTCTAGTTTCATTGCCATTTCTAATGCTTCATCTTGTGTATTTAATTTCTGTTGCATTAGCGGAAGTCTGATGTGTGGTAATATTGCTGCGATAAACCACTCTTTATGCTGTTGAGGCGCAAGCTCAAAGCTTACCTGATCAATGAGGGTTTTGAATCTCTGGTCAAAATCCCAAACCGTCTCCGTAGGCAATTGCTTAATATCTTTAAGTTCTGCTATGCACTGTGACTCGGATTTAGGTTTTTTAAACTCTTTAATCATAGCAGTTCTAACCTGTGCAAGCGTTCTATTATGGCCAGTGGTATACTTCATATACCAAGTTAATGCTCTTTCTCTAAATGTGGTGGCCAGCTGGACAAGCTTGACATTATCGTCTTGTATTTGCTTAATGGTCCATATGGCTTCGCATAAGAACCAGTGCTGCTCAGGGTCCTCCGACCCTGTACCTTTGAATGTTGGTAGCTTCATATCATGTCCCATTCTGTTTCTAGATGGTGGGTTCTGGTTTGCTGTATTACTACCACTCGGCGGTGTAGATGTGGAGGGTGTAGCGGTAGTATGCGCTGTGTGAGAGCTACTGGACAGGGTTCCTGCGGAATTATTCTGAATTCCGACTGGTTTTTGAGGAGTCCTAGGGTTCTGAATCTACTGTCTCGGGTTATCTGAGCTGTTTTCTTCAGAAGAAGATGAATCGTTGACTCTATATCTTTTACCACTACGTGTATGTCCAAGATACTCGTAATCACTTTTAGAGTCTACTGACATTACAATATCATACTACTATTCATCTGAGAGTATATCCAGTACTCCTTTTTCATATAGTAATTGCTTAATGGACAGATTTAGAGAATTTAGGTACTTACCGCGATAACCCTTGAAGAAGTACCGTTCTGCTGCGCTGAAACTCTTTCTCTGATCAACCGCGAACTCTGTGATGAAGCCTTCCAGCAAACTCGCAAGCCAGAAGTCTACTGCGCGTGAGATGGGGTTATCGACACCTTTCAAGGTCTGAATCAGCTCTGCTGTCCAGACAACTTATCGATTCTTCTTGAAACCGTTGTTGTCAGCAAGCTTTGATAACCAACCATATAACTCAATAGCATAGGTTACGAAGAATATCTCATGGGGATCTGTAAAAATGTGCTTCTGTAGCCAAGCCTCAGTGCTCAGTCTAGGATTCTTGTTTTCTTTTGCAGCAAACTCTCTTTCTTTTGACTCAACCCACTGGTTAAGTTCTTGCTTGGTAGGATGCCAACAGAACATCAGCTCAATGTGTTCAAACCGGCAACGGAACCATTTGTTGATCTATCTTTTACTTTCTAGGTAGACCCGGGCTTGCGGTACCTTTTAGACCAACAGAACCCTTAGCTCACTGGCCCTTTCGGCAACAGGTCGCAGAAGCAACCTGAAGTCTCACCCGAAGTGATTCTAATGGGAGGCAGAAGACTCAAGTGTCCTCAGCCAGGTTCTGAGGCATCCAGGGTGCTTAAACCCACCTTAACCCTTTCCTCATAGGCTGACTTATCTCATTCTATTACTCCGGCTGTACCTCTGTCTTATCGCATTACGCAGGGAGTGCGATAAGTCTTCCCCCCTATGTGAGCCCGTCTAACGATGCCTAAGATATAGCAGGTGTGATATCTTCCCCTTCTTGTCCCTGTGGTACACGATTCTTAACTGCTTCCTGGGTTAATACGTGGTTTCAACCGTTCTTATCCTATTACTGCAGTTAGTAATATCATTTAATCTCCAAGCATAACCCTTGCTAATGAACTTGGCCCTTGATATCTCGCAACAATGTAACTGTGTAGAGTATTACTTTAAGCACTGTCTAAGCGAGCCATTCATGCATTATATTCAGTCCATACTCGCACATTATCCTCTGTTTAACAATTATCTAGTTCGCTAGGATTTTAGCTATGATTATCACAATTGTTATACATCAACCAGAACTTAAACTGATGACCATATACATTACTTATAACAGAATGAAGCATTCGTGTATAATAAAGGCAAGTGAATGAGAGCAACAGCTACACAAATACAATAGCGCTACTTAGATAAGCACGTTGTTACTCCCAGGGGGGGAACTACGTCTAAGGGAACTGTGTTTCTTGTTAACAATTCTGAAGAGTAAACACAGTTCCTTTCCAACTCTTTACAACAAGGGTCTTCTGGGAAACTCCACCTCAGTGGGAGCCCTTCTCTATAGACCTCTCTTCTCCTCCTGCCTCTTACAATGCACTCTCTTTCTCTCTCAATCCCAGCGGATTGCACAATCTCTCAACGGGTCGGCCCTTGTTCTCTAAGGGATGTTCAGACTCTGTATCAACAAAGACTTGACTACCCTCTACCTACTGACTTCTATCACTATGTGGCCAACCCCTTATCATATAAAAAGACTCCTATATATAGATGGCCCGAAGGTCTCATCGCAGTTACAAAACTGTGGGCCTTATCCCAACAGTGACTCAACCCTAGCCACTTACAGTCAACTGGCTGTACTTCCATAGTCGCCTCCTGTCTTGTCGCCGCTTCCTGCAGTCCTTAGTCTTTAATGCATCGGCCCGTCGCTTCTTCTTGGTTCAAGCAACGCTGACTGTAGTCCTTCTTCTTAATGAGGGTAGCTGAACCCCCTCTTCATCTTCGGCGCCTTTATTACGGTGGTTGAGCTCTCCCTTCGGCCTCTTCTTTGTACCACATGCTTTGACTTTTCTGTACCTATCACCGGGATTCGCGTCGGAATTTGCGCTACGGCGATATCTTTGTCTTACCGCCAAAATTGGTACTTTCTCTCCACAATTGGTTATCCTTCCCAAAATTAGCAGCTTCCTAAATGCTGCGGAAGTTCTCTCCAACAAAATTGGTCCAATGTAAGTGGGTGAATTGCAGAAAAGTTTCTACTTATATATCTATGAGCAAATACAAATATAGGCTACTGGAAAAAGGTTTCTCCCAAGTCCAAGGAGTGGACTACACTGAGACATTTGCACCGGTTGCAAAGATGGATTCCATCCGCCTAGTTTTGGCTATTTCTGCATCCAAGCACTGGGAAGTGCACCATATGGATGTAAAGAGTGATTTTCTACATCGAGATCTAAATGAAGAAGTATATATGAAGAAACCAGAAGGATACATATCAGATCCATCATCAGTTTGTAGATTGAAGAAATCTTTGTATGGATTGAAACAAGCCCCAAGAGCTTGGTACGTAAAGATGGACTCCTTCTTTCTCAGAATTTCAAAAGATGAAAATCTGATCCGAATGTGTATCTACAGCAAGTTAAAGGTAATTTTCTGATTGTTGTTCTTTATGTTGATGATCTTCTCATTATTGGTAGCACTCTCCTTACAATCAACAAGCTAAAAACTGCCTGAAATCTAGCTTTTGACATGAGTGATTTGGGCTTGCTGAAGCAATTTTTGGGCTTGGAGATAGCTCAAAATTTTGATGGGATCACATTATCTCAGCCAAATTATGCTTCATACCTGCTATTAAAGTTTAATATAGGAGAATGTAAGGATGCTCCGTTTCCATTCCTCCCAGGAATCAATCTCGAGGAGGGAAATTCTACACCGCTTGCAGATTGCACTATGTATCGACAATTGATTGGTTCACTACTCTACTTGACACACTCAAGGCCTGATATTTATTATGCCATGAGTGCTGTATCAAGGTATATGCAGCAGCCCCATGAGCTTCATTGGTGGGAAGCCAAGCGGATCTTGCAATATGTGTAAGGTACAAGACATTTTGGCATACACTATGCTGCAGATTCTGAACTAGATTTCATTGGTTTCACTTATTCAGATTGGGCGGGTGATAGCATTGATCAGAAGTCCACTTCTGGATATGTTTTCATGATTTCCCATGGCCCTATTATTGGTCAAGGAAAAGGCAGGAAGCCATTGCACTTTCTTCAACAAAGGCAGAGTATCGAGGGGTAGTCAATGCTTGCATCCAAGCAGTTTGGTTGCAGGGTATTCTTTCCGAGTATGATTTTGGTAGCACTAATTCGACTGACATATTTTGTGACAATAAAAATGCTATTAAGATCTCCATAGATCCAGTTTAGTGGCAGAGGACCAAGCACATTGAGATTCATATGCACTACATCCAAGAGTTGGTGCATGATCGCACCATCATTCTGCAATATTGCCTTATTGATGAACAAATTGCAAACATCTTCACTAAGAGCTTCATTGAGAAGAAGTTCTCTTACCTCCGTTCACTATTGCGGGTGAGTTCCATTATGGTGGATACAAATTAGATCCATTTTACGTTTATCTTGAGGGGGGGATTTCTTCCCAATGGGTTTTCCCTCTTTCCTCACTTAGCTTATTTTCAACATTTTTGGATTATTGTATTGGGGTGACCTTTGGTCTCAGTAACCAGGGCCCTACATTTTATTTTTTACATCATAGTATAGCTTGAGGGGGGGGTGTTAGGATATCTCATCATTCAACATGTACTTTGCATGCATCCCCATGCATCCCAGTCACCCGTTTGATGCCTCCAGCACCTAGTCCCTAGTCTACCAGCACCCGGGAGCTTCCTTCCGCTCAGGTTTAGTCCTCCTAGTGCTTAGTGCGCCCAAAAATGCACCTACCACTTGAAAGGGGCACCTTTTCTCACCTAGCACTCCAGTTCACTTCAGTTAGCTAGTTGTCTTTCCTTGATTTGAGGCTACACTAACTCCTAACTACTGTTATCACTCTGATGGACCTCCAGTGAGACTTGAGTACCTATTCTGAGTCCAGCTAACTCCTCATGCACCCTCCACTGAGCCTCCTTCACTACATTAGTGCCATTACCATCAGTTACACTTATTACACTCAGTTATACTCAGTTTGACACCTGGCTGACAGTTACTTGTGCATTGGTGACCACCACTGATTGATGATGAGGAATCCTAGTTGGAGCCAAGCTATTCCATGCAGTATATTCGAATGACCTCCTTGTCTAATTCCAATGGCTCACTCATTGTGACAGTATTGTATTGTAATTCTACTATTCTGGATTATAGAGCACTGATGCATCTCTCTTGCACAATTTTTACTCCAGTTTGTTTTACATCATTGTGATTGATTTACTTGTTCAATAGATCTGTTGTGACTAATTTTACACCCGCTGCTAGTGAGCCTGTTCAGTACCCCCAACGGGTTTACCTGCATTTAACGAGCTTCCTTGTTTAAGATTTTACTTAGCATGGATCCACTTCCAGCGATCCTGTTCAGTACCCTGGCGGGTTTGCTTCGTATAATGCTATTTTTAGTAAGGAAGTTGGTTGGCACTGGAGTGTACTAAGCTTGATAATCACGTAATTCAAATTTTAGCATGAACCTTATGAGTAACTTTATTTATAATGGCCCAAATTATAGATCATGTCAAAAGATAATAACCTAAATCTATTCTTTGACTTCTCAATCTATCTTCTTCATAAAAGGTTAGTAATGTTTCCCACAAAATAGAAAATATCACTCACTTTTGGGCTACCTTTTAAAAGTGCTTAAGAGACAAGTTTTGATAATGAGTCTAGGATGAGCTAGTAATCCACAGGTGTAAGATAGAGCTTTTTTGAAAATTATGGTAATTGAAGTGGATCTTAAGCAACTGTTCTAATGATAAATAAAAAATGTGTAAAATTAGTCACAGCAGATCTAATGAACAAGTAAATCAATCACAACAGATGAATATAGAAAATATGGTGTAAAACTGTGCAAAACATGCAGCAGTGCTCAATATCCCAATAAGGGTGAATAATTACAATACAATCTGACTATGTGAGTGAGCAATTCGAATTGACTAAGTAGGCCATTCGAATCACTAAATGGAGTAGCTTGACTCCAACTAGGAGTCCTCATCATCAATCGGTGGTGCTCATCAATGCACAAGAACCAGTCATCCAGGTGTCAATCTGAGTCTAACTGAGTGTAACAAGTGTAACTGAAGTGTGTAGCACTGATTAAGGGAAGGAGGCTCAGTGGGGGGCGCATGGGAGGCTAACTGAAGTCAGAACAAGTCATCTAGTCAATTTGGAGGTCCAACGGAAGTGAAACAGTCAGTCGGGAGTGAAACTAGCCTCAAATCAGGGAGAATCGGAGCTAACTGAATGTAACTGAAGTGGAACTACAGTGGTAGGTGAAGAAGTGCACCCTTCTCTGGCAGTAGGTGAGAAGTGGGCGCCTTCCTGACTAGGAGGGATAAAACTCTGAAATAAGTGGCTCCCGGGTGCTAGAATAAGGTGGCTAAGGTGCTGGAGGCATCAACCTGGTGACTGGGATGCATGCAAAATGCATGCAAACCCTAGAATTTGCATGCAAACCCTAATTGCATGCAAGATCCCGAAAAAAATGATGTGGATATCCGAACACCCCCCCTTAAGCTAGACTATGATGTGCAAAAAATAATGTGGGGCCTTGGTAACTAAGACCAAAGGTCACCCCAATACAATAATAATCCAAACTAATAATAGTAAATAAACCGAGGAAATGGGGAAAACCTCATGGGAAAAATACCCCCCCTCAAAATGAACTGTAACACACCAAAAGATTTAACTACTCCAAACTCAAATAGATATGTCTGGAGGTATCTTACTCTTGGGAGTAAATGGATTATGCTCCAAAAACATGTGCTTGAATTCTCCATCAGTGGATGCAAGCGAATGTGGAGACTTTATGAACTTGCTCTTCATACCGAAAATGGTGAGAACAAATCTGAAAATATGAGGATGATCCTGGAACCTGTGATTCGAACCAAGTGAGGTAGGAATAGCTCCAATCAGATCAAATAGATCTTGAAACTTGAACTTCTTATCAATAGAAGTTAAATCAGATCCAAAAATAGATGAATGGTTTCTTGAGATCTCCTTTGAACCAACAAGGGTGAGATCAAAACCAAAATCAGCAAAAAATGCATGAGAATTGAACTCAAGCGAATGGTAGTGCTCTTCATCTTCATTAAATATCTGAGAAACTTTGCAAATGATAGAACATAAGTCTATAGGAGGCATGCAATCAAGTAGGGCAAATGCTTCACCTCCAAAATCAGATTTTACCTCCAAAACTTCAAGTAGATCATTATTCTGCATGCCGACAAACTCATGTGAAAGAGAGGATTCAAGAACCTCTTCGGAATCTAGAGTATGAGCTTGTTTATCTTTCTCAAAATTTGAAATAGAAGACTTTGAGAGAATGAGTGTTGAATCTACAGTTTCTTCTTCATCTTGAACAATTGTTGAGGCCAACACATGATCAGAAAGAACACATAAGGAGATCTCACTGGGCTTGTTCTCCAAAAGGCTAGCATGATCCTCTTCTTCCTGCTTTCCAAATTCTCTGTCAAGTTGGACCCATAGATCACTTGGATTTTCAGCAGTCTTACTGAGGTAGCGCATACAAGGAGACATAGCAAGACATATTGCTCCAAAAGCTCTATCACAATCATTGAGCCAATCATTCTCCTCTTCATCGGAATAAAAAACTCTTGTATTACCAATGCACATATCAAAAAGACATTGTCTCTTCAAGAATGCAATCATCTTTGGTTTCCATTCATCATAGTTGAATGGAGTAAGAATATTTTGTGAAGAAGAAGTCTCCATCTTTGCATTAGTGAATGCACATGGAGGAAGTAAGAAACCTACAAATCACACACAAACAAACACTATGTTTTCAGCCTTGCATGCACATGAGAGAATGCACATAAGATTTTGCATGCCGCTGCTGAAATATATTGGTGAGCAAAGATTGCTCTCTCTTCATGTAGAACACCTGTAGAAAAGAAATCTTGTCCCTGCCATGGCTCTGATACCATGTAAAATTAGTCACAGCAGATCTAATGAACAAGTAAATCAATCACAACAGATGAATATAGAAAATATGGTGTAAAACTGTGCAAAACATGCAGCAGTGCTCAATATCCCAATAAGGGTGAATAATTACAATACAATCTGACTATGTGAGTGAGCAATTCGAATTGACTAAGTAGGCCATTCGAATCACTGAATGGAGTAGCTTGACTCCAACTAGGAGTCCTCATCATCAATCGGTGGTGCTCATCAATGCACAAGAACCAGTCATCCAGGTGTCAATCTGAGTCTAACTGAGTGTAACAAGTGTAACTGAAGTGTGTAGCACTGATTAAGGGAAGGAGGCTCAGTGGGGGGCGCATGGGAGGCTAACTGAAGTCAGAACAAGTCATCTAGTCAATCTGGAGGTCCAACGAAAGTGAAACAGTCAGTCAGGAGTGAAACTAGCCTCAAATCAGGGAGAATCGGAGCTAACTGAATGTAACTGAAGTGGAACTGCAGTGGTAGGTGAAGAAGTGCGCCCTTCTCTGGCAGTAGGTGAGAAGTGGGCGCCTTCCTGACTAGGAGGGCTAAAACTCTGAAATAAGTGGCTCCCGGGTGCTAGAATAAGGTGGCTAAGGTGCTGGAGGCATCAACCTGGTGACTGGGATGCATGCAAACCCTGGAATTTGCATGCAAACCCTAATTGCATGCAAGATCCTGAAAAAAATGATGTGGATATCCGAACAAAATGTACATGTATGAATCAAATATCATATACAGAATCATAAAAGGAAGTGGTAAAAAAATGATACCAAGAATGATTTATAAATTTCCAAATAATAATTGAAAGAGAAGGAGAACCATAAGTATTTATTTTAGAGCACTTCCCTTTCAGATAATATTGCATGAACTGATCATAAAGATAGATTTCTTGTAATTAAGCTGCAAAACCACTTGTTAGATGATTCAATTTTATTCAAAACACAAACACATGTATGAAGTTTAGGAAAAGGGAAAAGAGTCTTCCTGTTTTAATTTATGATATTTCATAAGCTGATCATAAAAATGAATTTCCTGTAAAGAATGCAATCAGTTGTTAGAAATGACTCTTCATTATTGAAAAATAAAAACATATTTACATATATACAAAGGAAGATAACCCATAATTATTCAAGAACTAGGAAAAGGAGGAATGACTTCCTCTTCTACTAGTTCCATCTCCTCTTGCTGTAAGGCACTCTATACAAAATCTTGTTTAGATATTGGTTGATGATAAAGTTTAATTCTATGTCCACTTACAACAAAAGAAATTTGTGAATCATCAATTGTCTTAATTTTAACGGATCCATTATCAAAAGCTGTAACAATTTCATATGGACCCATCCAACAAGTAGTTAATTTACCTTTAAAGTTTTTGTACCTTGAATCAAGAAGTAATGCCCGATCTCCAGTTTTGAATTGTTTTTGTTTAATGTATCTATCATGCCACTTTTTGCGTTTGTTTTGTGTTAATATTGTGCATTGAATATCATCTTGCATAATCTCGTCTATTTCATTTATTTGCAGGATTCGTTGTCTTTGTGCTTCTTCTAGATTCATCTCTAATTGTGCAGCGATACGAAAGGTTTTGACATGAAATTCAATATTTAGAAGAACTTGTTTACCATAAACGAGTTCATAAGGTGTGTCGCCAGTGGTGTTCCTCCATGTTATTCTGTAAATCCACAAGGCTTCTGGGAGCCTATCTTCCCAGTCCTTGTGGTGTAACTGAATAGTCTTACTCAGGATTGTTTCTAATACTTTGTTAGTGGATTCTACCTGACCATTGGCTTGTGGGTGATATGGTGAAGATCTACAATGTCTAATAACATATTTGTCAGTAATCTCTTTCATTAACTTGGAGGTAAACTAAGATCCTTGATCAGTTACAATTTCCCTAGGTACACCGAATCGAGTAAATATTTATTCACGTATGAATTCTACCACAGATTTCTCTGTGGCTCTAAATAAAGCTTTGGCTTCTACTCACTTGGAGACATAATCTGTATAGACTAGAATGTACTTCTTCTTGCGAGACATAGGGGAGATTGGACCAACGAAATCTAGAGCCCATTTTTCAAAAGGATCAATCATAACTTGAAGTTGTAAAGGCATCTTATCGGATGGCGTAGTTCTACCTGTTCTTTGGCAACTGTCACACCCCTTTACATGCTTGGCAGCATCTTTGAAAATGCTTGGCCAATAGTACCCAGAGTGTAACACTTTGTATGTTGTTCTCTTATCAGAAAAATTCCCACCACAAGGTCCATCATGACATGCATGAAGGATCTCTGTCATCTCATACTCCCATACACATCGTCTAATAATAAGATCAGGACCAGTACGAAAGAGATCATTATCCGCCCAAGTATAATTAAATCTTTGAACTATGATCCTACGTTTCTTGGGTGGGGAGAGTGTTAAATTTTGAGCATTAATTCACAATACTCTAGGTTCTTCACTGAGAGAATAACATGTATAGTATATCAATGCATAACAATCACAATAAGCATGACAAGCAACACAAGAATCAAAAGCATGAGAGACAAGAGACACAGAGTTTCCGTGGGGAAAACCCTAAGGTGAAAAAACCCCACAACTTCCTCAGAGATAGAGAGAGAAATGGCTCAACCAAAGTACAACCAAAATACACTGAGATAGTCTCCTAGTAGCAGATGATCCTCCTCCACACTAGTGCGCCACTTTCTGAGTGAGAGAAGTGTGACTTTTCGAATGATCAAAATAGAGATCTCCCGATCTCTATTTATACTAACCTGTTTTCCTAGTTACACTATGGGTCCGACTTGTCTATCTAGATACATCCACAATATAATATATATTTCAGGGCCGACCCCACACA
This sequence comes from Larix kaempferi, assembly GCA_027924585.1. Classification (NCBI taxonomy): domain Eukaryota; kingdom Viridiplantae; phylum Streptophyta; class Pinopsida; order Pinales; family Pinaceae; genus Larix; species Larix kaempferi. The sequence continues at coordinate 9,343,660 of BSBM01000007.1, forward strand.
TGGTGGTCTAATAACCCATCAACAAGTATACACACTTGTGACACTTGTAAATACAGATGACGACACTTCCTTATAGAGGAATAACACATCTCTAATAAGGGTACAATAAATATATATGAAATACATAGATGAAATACATTATGAAGTTACATATACATCAACACTCCCTCTTAAATAGGAAGGTATTTCTCGACACAGATCTACTTAGACATGTCTTCTTCTCGGGATCATAGTCATTGATGCATCGTCATCATTATCGTCACTGCTACTGCTATCTCAACCAATATTTGACTCTACTCGTCATAGGAAGTTCTACAGAGCCAGTCCTTTTTCATACTGGATGTAGGCCCACCACCTACAGGTCTTCATCATCACTGGCCATACTGTGGAATCCTCAAGACTTATTGCGTGCGTCACAAAACCTCGAAAGAGCATCCTAGGCTGTTACGAGCACATGACTCTACCTATAGGATCTCCCAGGGCCAGATTATATGTGACCTCACCACAAAACCTCGCAAGAGCATCCCAGGCTGTTATGAGCACACAGCTCTACCTATAGGATCTCCCAGGGACAGATTATATGTGGTCATGGAAAAACCTTGCAAGAGCATCCTAGGACTTATTACGAGCACATAGCTCAACCTATCAGATCTCCCAGGGACATATTATATTCCATAGGACAAAACCTCGAAAGAGCATCTGCCAGATATCCCAGGGCCAGATTATATGCCATAGGAAAAACCTCGAAAGACTATCTGTAGATCTCCCAGGGCCAAATTATATGTCCTCCCAAAGAAAAACCTTGAAAGAGCATTTGCCAGATATCCTAGGGCCAAATTATATGCCATAGGCAAAACCTCGAAAGACTATCTGCAAATCTCCCAGGGCCAAATTATATGCTCATTTGCACAACCTGATCCACGACTATAGAGTATCAACCTGATACTCACCATACATCATCCTGATGTACACATGATCATCCTGATCATCATCACTGCAACCTCCTGCTGCATATCATCTGGAGCAACATCCTGAAGCTCGTCATCCATCATCATCCTGATCATACAATGCATCTACCTGATACATATCATCATACATGATCCACCTGATCATACAATGTATCCACCTGATACAAATACAAATACATGATCCACCTGATCATACATGATACATATCAACATACATGATCTACTTGATCATATCCAGCATCCAAAATGATGCGTACATACATATAAATGATCCAAATGATCATATCCAGCATCCAACATGATGCGTACATACATATACATATTAATGATCCAACTGATCATATCCAACATCCAACATGATGCGTACATACATATACATATAAATGATCCAACTAATCATACAAAGCAGAAACCAGAACATCATCCTGATGTTCATCATCTAGTGCTTACATCCAAAACCATGTGAAGGATCCTCCTTCCAACATGCTTGGAATGGTTTCAGCAAATGTGTCCATCAATTCTTCCTCGAAGTGTCATCAATCTGAAGAACACCAAGCCTCTCCTTGAAGTACTCGAACTTCACCCTGGCTAGTGGCTTCGTCAGCACATCTACAATCTGCTCGTCCGTTGCAACGTACAGGAGCTTCCTAGCTCCTCTCTGCACCATATCCCTGATATAGTGATATTTGATCTCTATGTGTTTCGACCTGTCATGAAACACTGGGTTCTCGGACAGCTTCACACAACTCTAGTTATCACAAAAGATACTAGTAGCATCCAACAGAAGATCAAATAACTCAACCAGTAGCCTTAGTTGTACTCAGTGCTACGCAGGATTGCTTCTTGTTAAACCAAGAGATCACACCTGATCCCATACTGAAGTAGCACCTAGATGTGCTCTTCCTATTTATAGCACTGCTATTCCAATCTGAATCAACATAACCCTGCAGGTTAAACTTTTGATTCACTTAATACTTGATCCCATAATCCACTATACCCTTCAGGTACCTCAGAACTTGCTTTACAGCAACCAGGTGAACACTCCTCGGATCTGTTAGGAATTGACTCAATGTGTTCACGGCAAAGCAAATATCTGGTCTCGTGTTAATTAGGTACATCAAGGACCCAATTATCTGATGATACATAGAGACATCAACCGACTCAAAAGAAGCATCACATAGAAGCTTCAGATTCGATGCCATAGGTGTGGACATGGCCTTGCAATCCATCATTCTAAATTTTTTCAGGATATCTACTGTGTACTTCCCTTGACCAAGGAAGATCCCACCTGCACTTTGCCACACCTCCATACCTAGGAAATAATGCATCATTCCCAAATCTTTCATATCGAACTCGGTATCAAGCTTCCTCTTGGTATCTGCAATCAATCTGTCATCTCCTATTACAAATAAGTCATCCACATACAGGAGTAGAATCATAGGATTCCCTTCCTCAACCTTGTAGTAAAGGTTGGAATCCGCTTTACTCTTGGTAAAGCCCAAACTAGATAGAAAACTATCCATCCTACCATACCAAGTTCTGGGAGCTTGTTTCAAGCCATACAAGGCTTTCTTCAATCTGCACACATGACTCTCTGTCATGTATTTCAAAACCGAGTGGCTGCTCCACATATACTTCCTCTTCAACTACACCATTCAAGAAAGTAGTCTTGACATCCATCTGGTGTATTTTCCATTTCATTGCTGCAGCCAGGGCAAGTACTGTTCTGATGGAAGTATACCTAGCTACAAGTGCAAAAGTTTCTTCATAATCTATTCCCTCTTTCTAAGAGAAGCCACGAGCTGCAAATCTTGCCTTGTATTTCTCTACACTGCCATCTGTAGCATGCTTGATTTTGTAGATCCACTTGGAAGTCACAACAAACTTCTCTTTAGGTCTTGGGACAACATCCCGAACATTATTTTTCATTATTGATTGGTATTCCTCAACCATGGCATCCCTCCATTCTTTCTTTTCCGTTGCTTCTTCATAACTAGAAGGTTCATTGTTCATGATGTCACAGAGTAAAGCAACATAGCTGGTATGTGATCTGGTTCTCTTCTTTGCTCTGTGTTCTTCTTCTGGAATGCCAAATCTTTCTGCATCTTGAATGAGCTCTCTAGCCCATGTAGGTTTCCTCTTGTGAGAGTTATCCTCACGGGGTGGATCTACAGGTTCTTGCAGATCTTCAAACTCACGAACAACTTCTGGAACTGCTTCAGTCATGGTAGTGTCTTAAAATCTAGTTTCCTTAGGTTCTTCATAAACTTCGATAGGTGCCTTCCTTGATTTGATGAATGCTGAGTTTTCATCAAATGTTACATCCCTGCTGACATCAATCTTCTTGAACCCTGGAAAGTATATTCTGTAATCCTTTGAGCTTTCACTGTAACCCACAAAGATACCCTTATTTCCTGAAGGATCTAGTTTGGTCCTCTTTTCCTTTGGTACATGAGTGTATACTAGACAACCAAATATTCTGAGATGGCTGACTTCAGGTTTCTTACCAGAAAAGACCTCTTCTGGTGTCTTGTTGTCCAATATCTTGTGGGATGTTCTGTTCTGCACATATACAACTATTCTAGCTACTTCTGCCCATAGATGCATAGGTAGATCCTGGTCATGCAGCATTGCCCTTGCTGCTTCCATGATTTTTTTGTTCTTCCTTTCTGCAACTCCTTTCTGTTGAGGATTATAAGGAGCAGCCAACTCCCTCTTAATCCTTGAATCACTGCAAAGCTTCTTGAAGTCACATGAGGTGAATTCTCCACCATTGTCGGATCTGAATGTTTTGATCATTTTGTCAGTTTGATTCTCCATCAAGGTTTTGAATTCCTTGAACTTATCAAACACCTCATCTTTGTTCTTCAAGAAGTATACCCAAGTCTTCCTAGAGAAGTCATCAATGAATGAGACATAGTAAACATACCCACTCAGAGAATTGGATGACATAGGACCACATACATCTGAGTGGATGATTTCTAAGATATCTTTTGCCTTGCTTTCACTGCTTGGGAAATCCTTCTTAATGTTCTTACCTTTTGCACATCCTTTGCAAACACCTTCAGATTTGGTCTTGATTTCAGGAAGACCCTCTACAGCCTTGCTTGCAATTGGAAGTGCCCTATAGTGCATATGAGCAAGTCTTCTATGCCAAAGTTCACTTGGCTCAATGGATTCATGCACCATGGCATGTTCAGGTTGTCCCTTCAATTTATACAAACCTCCCTCTTGCTCTCCAATCACTACTTCATCATCTATGGTCTTTCCCTTTAGCCACATTAGGACTTGGCCATCCACAAATGCAACCCTCATACCTTTTGCATCCAATGCAGAGATGGAGAGTAAGTTTTTCTTGAGCCTAGGTACATAAAGGACTTCTTTCATCTTCAAATATTTTCTAGAATCTAGGTTGTAGGAGGCTTCACCACTTCCTTTGATTGGGTATTGAAAATCATCCCCAAGTTTCACCTTATGAGGTGATTCATGTTCAGATAGGTTTTACAAAAGATTCCTTAAACCCAATCATGTGTTTGGAAGCCCCACTGTCAATCAACCAATCATTAGAACCATGGGAGATAGTACCTGTGAGAGCATGGATTAGAACATACTCTTCTTCACTTGATGAGTCATCATCACTATCATCACTTTCTGCCCTAGCCTTCTTCTTTGGAGGTTCATCATCCTCGACAACATGAGCATAGAACTTTCTTTTGCTTCCCTTCTTCTTCTTGCTGGATTTGTTGTTATTATCCCTTTGTTCTTGGGACAATCTGAGGCAAAGTGACCCTTCTCATTGCATGTGAAGCATCTTAGATCCTTCTTATTCTTTTGATAGGATCTCTTGTAGAGAGAGCGCTCCTTCTTGGGATTTTTTCTTTTGGCGTGAGCTGCGAGAGCTTGATCTTCACCTCCCATATTTTCCTCACGAGATACAAGTCTAACTTCTTCTTGAGAGCATTCCTCCCACATTTTACTGAAAGAGATCAATTTCTTTCTTGCAAAGATTCCTTGAATAAAGGAGTCCCATGACCTAGGTAGGCCATTCAGAGTGGTCATAACAACTTCACCATTGTCCACTACTTCATCCACAGCTTCAAGTTGCTCCTTGATCTGAGAGACCTTGGAGAAGTAAGATTGAATGGTTTCTCCATTCAACATCTTAACCCCTTTCAATTGATTTTGCAGAGTCATCTTCTGATTTATGTTCTTCCCTTCAAATAGCTTGGTCAAAGAGCCAAACATCTCTTTGGGTGTCTTTAGAGAAGACACATGGGGTATGAGATGGTCTTTGATAGAATCAGCAATGATTCTCTTTGCGTTGACCAAGTTCTTCTTATGCAATAGCTTAGCCTCTTCATCCTCTGGGATAGTGATGTCTTCTTTTATATATGAGTCCAACTCATTCTCTTCCAGGATTAACCCAATCCGATACTCCCAATCTTGGAAGTTATCAGCCCCTTCAAGCTTATCCTTAAGCTTGGTGTGGTGAGACATCTTAACGAGTACTTCAAATGGAAATAGAAAAGATTTACGTCTTACCACTTGAAATGCTGAAAACTGGATCTGGTCCTGGATTAGGGTTTATCAGAAAAACCCTAAAAATTCAAAAAGTGAATTTCGACTTTCTGAAAGGATAGAAAGATGCGCCTTGATGAGCTGATCAGCCTGGTGTATTCAGAAATTGAGATTAGTAAATCTTTACCCTTCAGATTTGTCTTTTTGTCCTCCCAAGTTCACTGGGGAGAGCCTTGAATTAGGGTTTGAGTTTCCTGGAGATCTACCCAGCCAAAAATCTTGATCCAAAGCTCTAAACTTCGATTTTTGCAAGGAGCTTCCAACTATGTCTTTAGATTCCATAAATTCCTATTTTTGTGGAAACCCTAATGTTTAGGGCCAAATATGAAAATGCTCAGAATTGAATTCTGATTAGACAGTTAGATTCTCCTTGATGAGTAGAGTCAATCTACTATACTGCTTTTCCAAAATATGTGGAGAGAAACCCAATAAACAAGAAACTCAAGTTTCCGTCATTGCAAAATGTCTTCTTCTCAGGTTAGCTCTGATACCATGTTAAATTTTGAGCATTAATTCACAATACTCTAGGATCTTCATTGAGAGAATAACATGTACAGTATATCAATGCATAACAATCACAATAAGCAAGACAAGCAACACAAGAATCAAAAGCATGAGAGACAAGAGACACAAAGTTTTAGTGGGGAAAATCCTAAGGTGAAAAAACCCCACAACTTCCTCAGAGATAGAGAGAGAAATGACTCAACCAAAGTACAACCAAAATACACTGAGATAGTCTCCTAGTAGCAGATGATCCTCCTCCTCACTAGTGAACCACTTTCTGAGTGAGAGAAGTGTGACTTTCCGAATGATCAAAATAGAGATCTCCCGATCTATATTTATAATAACCTGTTTTCCCAGTTACACTATGGGGCCGACTTGTCTATCTAGATACATCCACAATATAATATATATTTCAGGGCCGACCCCACACATGGTGGTCTAATAACCCATCGGCAAGTATGCACACTTGCGACACTTGTCAATCCACATGACGACGCTTCCTTATAGAGGAATAACACATCTCTAATAAGGGTACAATAAATATATATGAAATACATAGATGAAATACATTCCAAAGTTACATATACATCAACAAAGAGATGGTTTGGTAGATTTCCAGTTGCTAAATAATTGGCTATGTCTGCAAACCATGGGGTTTGAACAGACATAGCGAACAAATGTTCATCTGGGAAGCTATCATCGATAGGACTAGCATTATCGTCAGTTTGAATTCGAGAATGAAAATCAGCTACCACATTCTCTCGACCGGGACGATCAACAATGGTGACGTTAAATTCTTGTAACAAAAGAAGCCACATAGTTAGTCTACCATTGGTAATAGATTTATTCATTAAAAACCTGACGGCGGAGTGGTCAGTGTGTATAAAAATCTCATATCCTGTGATATAATGATGAAACTTGTTGATGGCATAGACTACTGCTAGAAACTCTTTTTCAGTAACAATATATTTCGATTCTACAGTAGTTAGATTTTTACTAGCAAAGTAAATGGCATGTGATGTCTGTCCCTCTTTTTGACCTAAGACTGCCCCTATAGCTATGTTGGAGGAATCAATGGGTATATGGAAAGGAAGGGACCAATTTGGGCCCCTAAGTATTGGTTCCACTGATAGCTTTTCCTTCAGAGTTTCAAAGGCATGTTGACATGGTTCAATCCATTGGAATTCCGTGTCTTTCATGAGTAGTTTGAACATAGGTGCAGCTATCTTAGTGAAATTTTCAATGAAACGTCTATAATAGCCTGCATGGCCAAGAAAACTTCTTACTTCCTTCAGGGTTTTTGGAGGAGGAAGATTAACAATTATTTCTATATTGGCGAAATACACCTTGATACCTGGAAGAGAGACATGATGTCCCAAAACTATGCCCTCGGTCAGTAGCATTTTACATTTTTCATGACTAAGAGCTAAGTTCATTTCTTGGCACTCAATAAGAACTCTTTCGAGGTTATAAAGGGATTCCTGGAAGGTATTACCATAAACTGTAAAATCATCCATATAAACTTCTACATAGTCGTGCATAAGGTCAGCAAAGATTCCTAGAACTGCCCGTTGGAAAGTAGCAGGTGCATTACATAGGCCAAATGGTAACAATCGATAGGAAGATTTCCCCCATGAACAAGTAAAGGTTGTCTTGTCTTGATCCTCAGGTGCTATTAGTATTTGATTGTATCCACTATACCCATCAAGGAATGAAAAATATTGTTTCCCTGATAAGGTATCTAACACTTGATTGATAAAAGGAAATGGGAAGTAGTCCTTAAGAGTGGCCTTTTTCAGTTCTTGAAAGTCAACACAAATATGCCATATCCCTGTGAATTTCTTTGGAACTACCACCATAGGAGACACCCATTTACTGTTGGAAATTGGGTAAATGAAACCCGCGTTAAGGAGTTTTTGTAATTCATCCTTTCCTATATCCTTTGGAACTGGATTCATTCTTCTCTGGGCTGCCTAATAGGAGGTATGTTCGAGTCTGTGTAAATGTGGTGGATACAGGTATCTGGGTGTATAGCCTTCATATCGATATATTCCCATGCAAATGCTCCAGTTTGACTCTTGAGAACTTTTAGTAATTTTTTTTGCTGACTATCATCTAAACCTGCATTTATAGGTAGAAATTTGTTGGTACTAACCTCACACGGTATGGTATAGGATCCTAGGTGTTCTTCGATTGTGAAGACACAAGGTGTACTCGTAAATGTTGAGAGGCTCATGTTTTCTTGCAATTCATCTCCAAAGATTTGGTCAAGTTGGGAGAAAGACTGAGGAAAATCTACACATGTCCTGGAAGAGATAAATTGGTTCAACACTTTCTCGGTATTTTTCTCTTAAAGTTCCTGAGAGAAATCACTAACAACGGAAAGTTCTTCCAAGTTCTCATCTCCAAAAGGACAATCTAACCAAAACCGTTTTTCATTTATTGGCTGAGATGGTGGGTATAAAGCTAGTTTTCTTGTAGATAACCCATCAGAGATAATCATCTCTCCATCCCTACATCCTATAAATGCATTGGAAGTAGCCAACCAAGGTCTTCCTAAAATAATGGGGTGACCTTTGGAAGGGTCTTTTGACTCTATGACCATGAAGTCCATGGGGTATTCCCATGAAGCTACTGATACATTGATGTCATCTAAGATCCTGGTAGGTTGAACCATAGTGCAATCTGCTAATTCTAGCATCGTTGGGGTAGGGCAGAGGAAGTGTCCTAAATTGAGAGTTTCTAAAGCTGTGGTAGTCATCAGGTTGATATCAGCTCCTAGATCAATAAGTGTGTTTCCTATGGTGGTGTTATTAATGATAACAGTCACCACAGGGTTCCCTGGGTTTGAGTACTTTGAGATTCTAGGGTTATTTTCTATGCAATCTGAAATCTCTCATGTTACATGAATCGTTGGAGGGTCTTTTTGCTTTCTCCCTGGTCTTTTAATACAAAGTTCTTTTATTACTTTACTATAGATTGGGATATCCTTAATGGATTGTACCAAAGGGATCTTAATACAAATATTTTTCAATTCGTTAATGATATCATACTTTGGATAAGTTACAGGTTTTTATATTACTAGACGCTCCGGATATGGAGGTGAGTTTTCCCTTGGAATTACTTCTTTGTGTGGATGGTTGTGTGTTGAATATTTAGGAATAACCACATATTTAAGAATGGCATCATTCAAAACTTCAATAGGTATGTTTTCTTCTTCATTTTCTTCTTCGATAACAACTGATGACTTGGGCTGGTCTTGCAGAACTCTTCCAGACTGCAGTTGAATCTCGTTTATTGGTGCGGTTGAGATGGAAGAGGTAAAAACCCAATTCTATTTAGAGCTTGGGTTGGATTTTTGTTAGGATTTAGTATCGGTTGTGCAGGTAATATTGTGGGTCTTGGAGGATTCATGTTCTGGAAATGGTGAGGTTGGTTCGGGATAGGGGGTAGTGAAGGAGGTGTAAATCTAGGAAAAAGCTGTTGAATATTAGGTGGGTAAGGATAGTTAGGCATAGGAGTAGGTGTTTGAGCATAAGCTTGTCCTCTCCACCCATGTGGCCATTGTTGCTGTTGGGTATTCTGAGGAGGGTACTACAGAGGCCAATTCTTCCAACCTGAAGTATTCCATTGTTAAGGGGGTTGATAAGGATTGTAATAGGGTGGAATTTGTGATGGTTCTTTATATGTTGGTTGATATCTAGATTGCCAAGGCCTCCTAGATGATTCACCAAAGTTTCCACTCTTGTACACAGCTTGCAACCCCGATAATGATGGAAAATTATCAGTTGCATGTTCTTATGTGTAGAGGTGACAAACTGAAACATTATTCAATGGACATTCTCGTTGAGGATGTTTAGTTCTACACCTAGGACATAAAACACTCATTGCTGCACGTTCTTCATCTTACCTCTGTTTTGCTTGTAGTGCGTCTAGTTGAGAACCCATGGCTCCTAAGATGTCTATTTTGAAATTTTCTAATAGGTTTCCCAACTCTACCCTTATAAGTCCACCAGGACTGGATGTGACCCCTTTCGGGTTCCTAGCATAAGACTCGAAAATGTCTCCCACCTTTCCCTCTGCTCCTAGAGTAATTCCTACATAGTTCACAAATCTATGCAAAAGGATAATGAGAAATATCTCCTGCTTCCATGAGATTAAGGTTCTCTAAGAGTTATTCCAAAATTCCCTTGAGGAAGAGTGTTCTTATTGCATCTTCCCGAAGATCACTATATTTAGATTTATGCAACACATAGTTAAATCTCTCGAGACAGTATTCTAGGCTCTCATCTCCAAGTTGTTGAATTTTAAAGATATCATTGCAAGAGTCCTTAGGTCTACAATAATCTTGATAGTTCCGTAGAAATGCATTCTTCATGTCTTCCCAAGTTCTAATACTAGACTCTCCTAATCCCATAAACCATCGAAGAGCAGAATCTTTCAATGTGGCAGGAATGAGTTTTAGTTTTGGCCATCTTGTAGGTAATTATAAATCCTACACAAAATTTCAAACTCGAATAAGAATGTATCCGGATCCTCACTACTCATCCCATAGAAGGTTGGTAGTGAGGAGGGAGGGATATTTTTCATAGTTACATCTTGTGCAGTGTCTAAAATAGGGGATCCAAAAGTACCTTCAGTCCTAACCTCTCCTTCTCCTTCATCTTATCAGACACGATCTTCATTTTCATCCTCCATGAAGATTCGATTGGCAAAGAGAGAATACCTAGGTGGATCCTTTCTTGGTGAATATGGGATGTCCCAACATTCTGTTTCAGGAAGAGTATTCTTCTTTTTAGGAGGAGAATTACCAGCTAAGTGGGTATCTAGTTTTGAAGTTCCTACTATTGTTGTCTCAATCTGTGAGATGACGATGTTCACAGAATTCTCAAAAAGAACGTCTACTTGTGCAGGATCGACAAAATATACTAAGTTTGGACCACTTACTATTGAAGAAGTAGTGTCTTTGGGTTTTTGTATTAATGTCGGGTTGGAGGGTTCTGAAGTTTTATCCTTTGGAGTTTCCTCTTGTCTACATTCAATTTCAATATAAGCTTGAGGTTCCTATGGAATTTCTTTATGGATAGAATTTTCTGATGTCCCGATGGTTTCTCCTAATTGATTTCCAGAAAGCATTTCCTTTGCTTTCCAAGTAGGACTATCCTCTTTAGGTGTCTTCCGATACCTTTCTACTGAGTTAGTAGTTGGGGTGGCATGCCCCCCAAATAGGTTAGTAGGAATTTTAGTGGGAATTTTATTTTTAATAAATATACATTGGGAGTCTCTAGACCTATTCATGAAAAACAAACTATAACTAGAACAAATTCAAACTGCATCACTACTACTGTTGGGTTTTGGGGATTCCTGTTATAACAGATGCGCAGGTTCTTACCTCTCGTCTTACTGCTCACCCGCCACCAGCCTATTTCAAAAGAAGAGAATACAAATTTGTCCTTAAGTTTTTAAGAGAAGGTCCTATTTATCTATGACTGAATTCTACCTATCTAACTACAACTGAATTCTACCTATCTAACTACAACTGAATTCTACCTATCTTCTACAACTCCCTAACAATGGCGCCAAAATGTTGAGGTGTGTGAGCTGTCTTAAAGAAAACACTTAAATATTTAATTATCGACCAGGGTTGGTATTCTTAGAGTTGAGGCAAATTATATGCTAAGGTAGAATGGCACCTAAGTTTTGGCTTGTCAAACCTTAGAAATGTTTTAATAAAGAAAAGATCGAAAGATCTTTCAAAATGAAAAACCGAGTCAAAATTCAGAAAAAGATAACAAATGAAGTAACAAATCAGAATAGTATTAAGTCATACTACTCTACTCTATGATTAAAAAATGGAAATTACTGATTAAAAATCAAACTATTTTTGTAAGAATGGAAACTACTTAATCAATTCTTCAGATTCTAATCTAGGAATTAGAGACAACTCCAAATGAAATTAAAGACCTATTTATGGAATGACTTAATAGTAAATTACATAACCATAAAGCTAAATTAATTTAAAGCAAAACTACAAACTATTAATGAATTCAATAACTACTTATGCATTCAGTTAATACTTCAAAACTATACTAAAGCATCTAATTCTAATTCCATTCTCCTTGATGTTGTATGTCAAATGTGATAGGAACTGGAGTGAATCAATCGTAATGACTTTCAAAAGTAACAACAAAAAAAAATGGAAGTAAATCTTACCTAATTTCAATAAAGAGATGTAAACTACAAAGAGTCCAATTACAGTTAACTTTAAACATTATGATCTATCTTCTATCCATAGACAAAATGATATAAAACTAATGAAAATCTAGAAGCAAGTAGAAAACTTGATAAAGATGTTTATTTCTGGATTCAATTTGGAAGCAAGTAGAAAACTTGATAAAGATATGTTATATAGAAGCAAGTAGAAAAATTGATAAAGATATTTACTTCTAATCCAAAGTCTATTTGATGAACATCTTCATTATTTTAGCAAATGAGAAACGGATCCTATGCTTAACAAATAAACTATCGAAATTTAGATAACTTGGAAAATGAGATTATTAATTATAATCTGACCTAAATTTTAAGAACATGTAATAAACTAGACTAAGAATAAAACTGATAAACTCTGAAACAATGACATATTAGTAAATCAATTATAAAATACAATTCAAAAACAGTTAAAACGAAGTGAAGGAAAATGAGAAGGAGATTAAGAATAGTGACAAAACTGCATTAAAAACTCTTATAGAATATAAAGCAAAGGCCTAATTATGGTTAAGAGGGCTAATTAGAAGAGAGAAAGATTACAATTAAAGAACCTAAGAAACTGAATTCAAAATAAGCATAAAACAATGCAGAAAGAATAAAAGTTTGAACGATGATCCGGATGACTGTCTGAATGACAGTTCGAATGGAGGAAAAACGAATTTAAAATAAGGAAAAGGAGCAGTTTTGATGATCTTAACGTCAGCTGGCGAATGTAGATGAACCTAAAATACAAAGAAGTCAGTGAGAAGCCTTGTTGAGAAGCTACGATAATAGGAAGCAACCTATTCTAATTATTGTTGGGAAGATGAACTATTTCTATTATATGCTAAAGCAAGACTAAGGAGAGAAAGAGAGAAAATTAACCTACAACTACATAATAGAAACTAATGAAACTAATTCTAACTATTAACAGAACTTGAAACAAACACTAATTAAGTTCTATTTAATTGCAGAAAAACAAGAAAACAAACTATCTAATTACGAAAGACTGAAATAAAACTATGAATACTATGCTTGGTCGACCATTTATCAATTCTGAAAACACAGACTAGGTTAGCAGAGAAATACAAATTACAGAGAGGAAAGAAATGACATATACAGGAAAACAAAATTAATTACATTTACTGGAAAATAAACTAACTATTTGCTCAAAAGAAAATACAGAAAACATAAACAAAACCTTCGGTTGATGAGGGGCCCTTCCCAGCAATCAGAGATGGAAACTAAATCAATTAGTTACTAATAATAGAGCATCAATGAAATGAAACTTCCATTAATTGGTGAAAATTACACAATATTTATGCAAAAGTAATTGCTATCTTCTGTCTATTCTCTATGCTATCTGATCCTCGTTTTCCCCATAAGAGGCATCTATTTATAAGTTTACAGTGGGAGAGAAGGTCGACATAGTCGACCTCTCTAAAAATAGAGGTCTTTAAGACTTTAAAACGGTTGCTGGGTGACGTGTGACAGCGTAGAGGGCATCTACCAAATTTCATGGGGTCGACTCCTTTAAGGGGTTGCTGCAACATTGATCTTCCTTTGATGTGTGCTGGGAAGTGTGTTCGCAGATTGAGCGTGGGTGAATGAACTCCTCTAGAACATTGGCGTGAACATGCGTGTGTGATACCAGGTTGAATGAACAGAAAAATCGGAGTGCTGGAGTGTTGATGTGGGAAGGTGGTGTGCTTTCAAGCTTGGTAGGCAGGAAGGCGAATATTCCAGAACAAGAGCTCATCACTCGTAACCACCACGTGGATAACAGAATGGACGTGTCCACTTTTTCCTTTAATGGCCATAAATATGCCAACCGCTGATTCCGCGGGCTAAATGCAAGGCTGAATGACGGGCTGGACGCGGCTGAACATTAGCAACACAAACACGTAGTCTGAATGGAGGATCGTTTCAAAAACTGTAGCTTGTAGATCAAAACAATATGCCAAGCATATCGAGAAATGTTACTTTAGACATTAATAAATCATAATATGGCGAGATTTCACCATAATTCATATGATAAATGAATATGTGCATGCCTGGTCTGTTTGATGGTCTGAATGGCGGAAAGAATAACTTATTATATCAAAAAATGATAAGAATGACGCCACTCAGAGTAGATTTGATGATAAAAAATAGTGACAAAATGAACACCAACAACAATCATCTCCTCGTCCCAATAATCCCTTGTAGAAGCGAACTTTGGTTCTTTAGTGGTTCCAATGTTCACTTTTCAAGTTTTTACAGGATTACTTAGATCCAGAATTTCTAGTGGGGGTCCTTCTACTTCGCGCTCTCCTTTCGGATAAGGTATATTTACATTTCATGGGTCATCATCATTGCTTTCCTCTTCGTCTTCATGTAAAGTGAAATTAAAACATTCCAAGGAACGTTCTAGTTGTCTTGCCCATTTTGGTTGGTGATACACAGGTTCTAGTGTGTCGTTCAATACACTCTTTTTGATGATCTGTAATGCCTCATTTATACTTGGACATTCATCTTCAAATATGAAATTCGATTGGAATTTCTTAATCATGACAGACCATTCTACCGTCCCTCTGCGAAGTTCTGTTTCTGTGTACCAGTTCTTCGAAATTTGCTCCAATGTGTGCACAAACTAATGGACCCATTATTCTTGCGGTATGTGTGTCCATGCTTTCGTGCAAAGTTCTATGTGATCTCTAAGATCATTTTGTCCATTATATTTTACTTGTACAAGATTAGTCTATTCTAGAAATATGATCTCCATCACATGCTTGCATTCTTCCCATGTGGTCGTATTTTTCTTATGCGCATCCCACCATCTAGCAGGTGTAGCACGTAGTGCTATATCCAATGCTTTTATCTTGTGTGTATCTGAAACTGATATAATATATTCTCGAAAAAATGTATGAATATTAGTCAGGACATCATAAGTAGGGATTGGAATTACCTCTGTTCCAATTCAGCATAGTTATCTCGTGAGCTACGCGCATCTTCTAGTAGATACTTCATGCATTATGCTCTGCCAATTCTCTAGTCCTACATTTGAGTCAGATATGCAAGAGATGTCACATTTCCAACTCAGTGTACCATCATCAGTTGGGTTGACGTAATCTTCTTGATTCACCATCATCTTGTAGATATGATCTAGATCTTGAGCTCTGCATTATTCTCTTATTGGTTTAGTGTATCTAGGTCCTTGTGAAGGATCCAAGGGTGCGATGACCGTGATATCTACTCCTTCAAATATCATCTGATTCCTTTTTAGGTTGATAGTTGCGAGGTTATCCATTTCCCAATCTATCCCCAATAGTGCAGTATAGGGTTGGGTATCATCTACAATCTTGATCACTTCGAAGTCTGCTCTACTTCGCACCCCATCAATGTCAACAACAATATTTCCTAACCTTCCAAAGGGTAGAACCTTTTGCTGATTGGCTAGCCGCAACTGTATTGGTGACCATGATAACTTCGGATTTCCCATTTGTTCCCATGTCTTCTTTGTCAAGACATTTACTTCTGAGCTTAAGTCAAGGATAATCTCGTCCATTTCAAAATATCCGATCTGCTCATTTAGTCTCATTTCTCTTCCGGTTCTTTTGTGATTCTTAATATGATGAACCATTCTATGTGCTTCATTTACTACATTATGCTACTCGTAATGACTTAGTAGGATCTGTAGTTCTGCTAAGGTATTTGCATGCTTTAACAACTTCATGCAGCTCTGTAGGAGCTGTGCAATAGGACTCATCACGTTTGTTGCAGTACGTGTTCGATCATACGAATATGGCATATCTTTTACAGGCGTAGTCTCACTTCCCTACTTGATTCTCGGACTTAAAGGTTCTGACTCTTTGAAGGTTTCCCTTGCTTCCATGAAGACTTATTTTTCTTTGTTCAGATTGAAATCGGGTGTTTCTCCAGACACTTTTCTTATCCAAGTTCCCTCAGTAGTCTTCTGTTTATCTTGGTGATTCTCAGAAGTCGAAGCTTCCGCTCTTTGATGTGCACCTGTCGTGGTTCCACTTCATGTTACATCATGAATATTGCAGTATGTATTCCGTTTTTCAGTTGTGATCATCTATATGTTCTGATTTTGTGATTCTAGTCTTCTCTCTTTCATTTTTCTTTTAACATAGGGCATGCCTCAATGACATGATCAAAAGACTTACGGTATTTGCAGGTAGTACAAGCATTTGTGCAATCTCTGGATAGATGTCTAGGTTGAGCGCAGTTATAACATACTATCTGACCTCTTCCTTTTCCCTGGCCATTGTTTCTTCCTTTGCCTCTAAATCCTCCATGTCTTTTGTACATGCCTTGATCATACTGTGTGTTTTTGTTGTTATGCGGTGTTTCTTCTTGTACTTGGTAGACATCATGTTTTCTTTCTATCATGAGCTCATAGGCTCTGTAGTTGTTATCATCATGGCCAAATGATTTACAGAATGTACAGTATAAGTTCTTTGGTGTTTGCACATACTTCTAAAGTAAGTATCAGTCTTCTGCGCGATGTCCTCTACATTGGAAAATCTCAGACCATGGTCCTTGCTACTGATTCAATGGGTTTGGAGCTCCACTAGCGATGTAATATTTAAATACCGGGCAGTGTTCTTTGGAGTGAAATTCTCCCTTACACTCTGTACACCAAACCCCTTCTCGGGTCTCTTTTCCTATCTTCATATCTTGTAGTTGTAATGTTAAATTTTCTAGCTAAATCTGTATTTGAACCATACCTGCGCTAGTTTCTTTTATAGGAGAAGACTCTAGTTTCATTGCAATTTCTAAAGCCTCTGTATGTGAAGTAACCTTTTGTTGTATCAATGGTAATCTGATGTGTGGAAACAACGTAGCTATGAACCATTCCTGATGTTGTTGTGGTGCTATGTCAAAGCTCACTTGATCTAACAACGCTTTGAACTTTTGATCAAATTCCCATACCAAATCACTCGGTTTCTGTTTAATTTCTTTGAGCTCTGTGATACATTGTGATTCTGACTTAGGTTTTTTAAACTCTGTGATGAGAGTAGTTCTAATCTCTGCTAGTGTCCTATTCTGTCCAATAGAATACTTCATAAACCATGTCAAGGATCTATCCCGAAATGTGGTGACTAGCTGTGCTTGTCTAATAGCATCATCGTGTACTTGTTTAACATTCCATACAACTTCACAAAGAAACCAATGTTGCTCTGGGTCCTCAAGACTAGTTCCTTTGAATATAGGCAACTTAATGTCATCTTTCATCCTTCTTCTAGGAGGCGTAGTGTTATGTGATGTCTTAGGTAGACTACTGCTCAGAATGTTCTGAGTACCTTCTCCTGCGGTGTTACTACTACTGTTATTCTAAGGGTTAGTAGTGTTTATGTCATTAGCTGGAGGTTTCGACAAAGTAACAAGGTGATGGCCAATGGGTCTAGAACTATCAATATCAACCTGATATGAGTCCCTATTACTTCCTAACTTAGTGTCTAGAGAGATGAGAGGTTTGGGCTCATTGGATCGCTTCTTGATGCTAAACTTGTATATTTTACCACTTCGTAAAGTATAGATGTTTTCCTCAGTGTCACTATCTGTGTTACTGAACATTACGGATTTAAATCCTAGGAATATTATTGCATTCTTAATAAACCTTTCTCTGCTAGAAGCATTTTAATACATAAACTGATATTTTTCATGTACTTACCTCTGAATCCCTTTAATAAATCTGCTTCTGCTGCGCTCTAAGACTTCAGAGTGTCAACAACAAATTTGTAAAGTAGCCTTCTAGTACTCTATCGAGCCAGAAGTCAACTATTATTGATATTGGGATATCCAATGCTTTAAGTCTTTGAACCAGTTGTGGATTCCATATTGTAGGTTCTCCACCCTGATAATAGTTCTTTTGTTCTGCTAGTCTCACTAGCCACTCATATAGACTGTTGCTAATGAATGAGATGAAAATTTTGTAAATATCATAAAGTAGGTATCTGTACAACCATTCTTTGTCAGAGAAACATGGATGTTTGTTCTCCTTCCTTGCAAACTCCTTTTCTGTATTATCCACCCATTTCTGTATCTTTGTCCTCTCGGGATTCCAATATTCGGAACACATCACCAGTTCAAGTGTGGAAACAGAACCATTTGTGGGATGCTACCTTGTTCTTTAAATTTCTTGTATTGACCCACGTTCGACACAGTTATGGTCCAATAAAACCCTTCTTCACTAGCCCTTTAGGCAACAGCCTGTGAACAGGATGAGGTCTCACCCGAGGAGAAGTTATGGGGTATTACAAAAGCAGGTTTCTATAATCAGGTGATTCATGGTTATGGGATAGGCTCTGGTGAAGTTCTCCCGACTTCGCATTTACTTTGTTCTTACTTTGCACATACATGACTGCACACTTCGCAGTTACCACAACGCAATACACCAGTGCAACCGCAGGACTGCGCTACTATTTGAACACACACCTTACAGACTCTATTGACTTAGTGTTATTTGTGTAACTATGCATTCAACATATTCCAAAATAATAACATGTTTAGTTAAACATGTTCAACACTTAACATATTATTCTCATCCATCATACATGTGAAAATACATATAAAAGAGTGAACATACACAAACATGAACATAAATATAAGAAATCACACAGATTCAATCACACAACACAAGTATGTACATGGCTCACCCCTAGGATGGGAGATACGTCCACGGAAACTGTTGTTTATATTAATGGGAAGGGTTCAACAGTTCTAGTCTGCGCACTCAGCTGCAGACTCTTCTCTCTACAATAGGTCTCTGTGCACACAGCTGCAGAGCCTTTTCTTCTCTTCTGGCTCTCTACAATGCTTAGTCTTTTTTCAAAATACATAAGGCAAAAATAATACCACGAGAGATCAACCATTCCCTTACAAAATATCCCCTTTTATAGATCATTCCCGAGGGTCACGTCTTTACAATCATTGTGGGACAAAATTTTATGCTACCCAAAATACACCAAAAATGGTGCAGTTACCTCGCTAACCCGGTATTTCATAGTCTACAGTTGCTTCACTTGACTTCAGTTTCCTTTCTGCACTGCTTCTGGCTCTGAATCCTCTTCTGATAGCCGCAGTTTTGACTACTTGGCCTTGACTGCGTACTGGCGCGTCCTTTCCGTTGCTCCACTTCTTCTGTCACTGTTGATCCACCGCTTTGCTTCTAATGGTTTCTGCCACTCTAGCTGATAGGTCACTTTCCTCCAATTTCGTGCTGCTCTTCACCCTAGTCCCGGAATTATGCAGAATCACTTACCCAAAATAGGTCACTGCTGGACCTCACTTCACTTGTACTTCGTTGCCAAAAATAGCTGCTACACAAGAGCCTCCCTCCACAAAAACTGTCTTTCCCAAAAAGTGGTTCACTTGGGCCACGCCCAACACCGTGAATCGAGGAAGAAGGAACACCATGACCAACTGGTGGACATACCATCCACGTAGGGCAAGTATAAATAAGAAGACAAGTTGGAGAGTTGAGATAATCTTGTAAGCTCAAGACTAGAAGACACAAATTCGACAAGATTCTAATTCTTGGGGCATTAAGGGCTTGTGGAACTAGAAGAACATGATCTATCAAAGAGCCAAGTGTGCACAGAAAAAATAACATAATTTCTTATGGTGTGCAGGATGATGTAGTTTATCTGTGACAATTGTGCGGATATGGAAATGCAGGACTACCAAGGAGGTGTAAGTGAGTGAGTATAGATGCACGAATACAAACTTGATGCACAACTAGTGATGCATGAAGTAAAAGCGTAGTCAAGTGAAGTTCATGATACAAATCAATGATTGTAAGATATCAATTTACAGAAGGTGTGCACAATAGAATGAACAACATATTATCTGAAGAGTGTGTGAATTAATAGAACAACAAAGTAATATCTTCCACTTTCATACAAGGGAAGCATGGTGGGGCAAGGAGCAGGGGGTCGGTGCCTCCTTCATGTTGAAGCTATTAAATCATGGATTTGATGCTTCCTTTAGGTCGTAGCCTATAAATTCAGGGGTTCGGTGCTTCCTTCCAGTTAGTGTTGGAGAACTTCAAAAGTTGGTGCTTCCATGGATGTAATATTTTAATATAAGAGATCATTTTGTTGTTTTCTCCCGTTTGCGTTTCCACATAAAAAATTGTGTGTTCTATGTATTGCGCATGTGATGGTGAATGTTTTTGTTTATGATAGATGCATAATTTAAGTTCAATTTAAATTGATAAGATGTAAAATTTGTTCATAACTACACTAATACTAATTCACACCCCCTCTTAGTATTGATAAGATTCCAACAATTGGTATCAGAGCGAGTGTCTTCAGTGATAGATCAACATCTAGAAGATATATCTTTTTGCAAATATGAACATGCAGGAAAAAATCTTCATGGCTGATGAAGAGGACATTATAAATATGAACACAGAATATGAGGGGATGGATGATGTAGAATTTGAAGTATATTTCATCAATGCTTTGGAAGAGTTAAAGAAATCATGGAAGAAAAAAAAATAGTTGCAGGAATCCCTACTAAAATTAGAAGTACATACAACAAGGTAGTTGAAATTGAGAGAGGAAAAGTGTGAAAATATATAAGCTGAGATCACCTCTCTGAACGAATAAATTCAAAAGATCAACATCCAGTTGGAACATGGAAACAAAACCAAAAGTCTGTCAAAACGAGACTATAAGGGTTCAAACTTGGTAGTAGATACAAAGAGTTATGCATATGCGCTCAAAATTTATACTCCAAAGAAAAATTATAAGGTTGAAGAAGAAAATAGGGAGTCAATTCATGCGGAAACTGGACCTGCACAATTCAAAGATCTCATCTAATTAGGTATCAAACTCTTTTTTGGGGTAACTGTTATTTCTTTCATAATGCCAGTCATAAGGAAATAAACTACAAATCTCATGCACTTGCAAATACTAGAATAAATGAAAATTGTAATCAAGTTATCCCCAGAAAGAATAGTGTCAGAAAATTAGCTGAAACTCCAAAAGAAAATGTCAATCCTTTCAGCCTTTTGGAATTAGACAATGGATGTTATAAGTTTCGCAATCACAGTCATGACATTCAGAACTGCAAAAATCATTTACCACCTGCGCAGTTGGTCGAAGCCAAAAAAATCTCTAGCAAAATAAAGTCTATGGAATTACAAAATGATCAAATCCATCATGAAGGATGCATCCTAGATTTACATTCACAAAATAAATAGGGACAATGGTACATTGATAGAGAATTCTCTAAGCACATGATAGGGGACACAAATAATTGTCTAAAATAGAGGGAAGAAAAGGGAGGCAGTGTCTATTTTGGAGATAATGGCTTTTCCAAAATCCTAGGTAAATGCTTAGTAAGCTTAGGGAATAAAAGAACCAAAGTAGAGAATGTATTGTTTGTTGAAAACATGAAACACAACCTCTTGAGTGTTATCCATATGTGTGATCAAGGACATACACTCACCTTTGACTCAGAAAAAAATGAAAAATTAGAAACATGAATATAGGAAGGCTAGTACAACCAACCACCATAACCCCTAATAATGTATATATTGTGGATAAAAAAAGGGAAGACAAATGTTGCATGGGACAAATAAAAGAAAGTTGGCTCTGGAACAAAAGATTGGGACATATCAACTTTGAAAACTTGGTCGGAATCAGTAAAAGACAAGATGTAAGAGACATTCCAAGAATCATGAAGGCGTTGAATTCTATTTGTAAGCACTTCCTACATAGAAATCAAACAAGAGTCTCCTTTAATACAAAAGAGTACTCCACATCAAAACCTTTGGAACTAGTGCACACCGATCTTTGTAGTCCAATGGTGTTGGAATATTCTCACCATCATTTTTTGTACTTTGCATGCCTGCATGCAATTCTACATGCATCCAGTCATCTGCATGCATTTTCATGCAATTGCATGCATCCAGTCATCTGCATGCATTTTCATGCAATTGCATGCATCCAGTCATCAGTATGGAAGTATCCCAGCACCTAGTCCTTATTTTGCAGCCCCCAGAAGCCTGTTTCTACTCATTTCTATCCCTCCTAGCCACAAATGTTCCCTTGTTTTCATCACTGGAAAACATGTGCGCCTTCTTCCACCTATTTAGGAGTTACTTCAGTTAGTTAGTTAGTTGATGACTGAGTTCCTTGATTCAGGGGATGATTGATCAATCAACTGACTGAAGCACTTAGATAGGCACCTACATAGAGTAGTTTGAGCTCCACTGACTAGTGACAGCTCCTCATGAGCCCACATTCGAGTCTCCTTCCCTACATTAGTCCTCATGCACTCAGTTAGAATCAGTTAGACTCATTTGAATGACTAGTTGACGTTTATGACCACTGCCACTCGTTTGGATGATCTCTCCAATGCTATCCAAGATACACAATAAGGATAACTCAAATGACCTTAGTGGAATTCAAATATTTTTTATTGTATTCAGTTATTATTGACAATATAGAGTGCCAGCTTATAGCTGATGTATGATACAATAGATTTTATCCATTTTCTGTGTAATGAGTGATTATTGATTCAACATTTCTTCTTCTTCTTTCTGCACTACATGAGTAAATTCTAGTGAGGTCTGCTACTATTGAGTGATCCTAGCTCTAAAATATTACATGGTATCAGAGCTGACAACAGCTATTGCAATTGCAATAGCAATAGTTTCAATAGTTGCAACAGTTGCAACAATTCCTTGAGAAGCTGTCTTTCATTGAGCACCAGAAGCCTCTGAGTTTCCACAACAAATCCTAATGATCATTGCCTTGAATTCATTGGAACAATCTAGTGAGGTCTAGCAAGGTGTGAAGGAATTAGTCACATGTGCTCAGTGTCCTAAAGAAGTGTTCAATTCGAATTGCATGAGATCTTCTTTTCATAATTCTCATTTGTTTTGTAGGAATATCCCTCTCTCAGCTTCGAATTCTTCAATATCATGGATCTCAAGTTGAACTCATTCAACTACTTCAAATGGAAGGCTAAAATGGACATATTCTTGAAGTCGAAGAGTATTTACAGAGTGGTGAATGGCTCTGTAGTTGAGCCAATTGGTGCAGTAGAGAAATCCAAGTACTTAAACAAGCTTGATGAAGCAGTAGGACTATTGCTACTCAACATTTCTTAAGATTTGCACTTTCATGTTATCGATTTGAAGACTCCAAAGGAGGTTTGGAACAATCTTGAATCTTTCCTTGGCCAGAAAGATGATTTGAAGGGGCATAGAATAGAAAATGAGCTCATCTCCATGAGCCCAAGCAGTTTCGAAACTATCACTGAGTTTCTCAACAAATTCAAGAACTTGATTTCACAATTGAATAGGTATGGGATTGAGAAGGAAGAAAAAAAAAACTCATCCTTGCCATCCTATCGAATCTAGGCCCTGACTATTCATTGTTTTTTTCGACCTTCCTATCAACAAGATTTTCCATTCCAAAATGGAAATTCCCTTCACTTGAAGACATCATCCAATCTCTAACTCTTGAGGAGGAGAAGCTAGTACACATGGGAGTGATAAAAACCAAGTTGGATTTAGCTCTATCAACCATTGAGATGAGAAGAGCGAATGGAAAAGGGAAACAAAAACATTTTGATAGAAAGTTGAATGATACAAAGTAGAAGGAGGATCCCATACAATCAGATGGAGCCTCGAATCCTAAGAAGGACAAGCACACTCAGAAGGGAAAATACAAGTGCACATACTGTAATCAAGGATATAAACTTGAGAGCTCATGTATGAACAAGACCATAGATCTCATGGCTTCACTTCTTGAAAAAAATAATCTTTGAGTACTTGCATGTGCTAGAAAGAAAGAGAGTGAACCATTTGGATTTGAGAACAAAGAGAGATGCCATGCCCTCATGGCAGGTGCATCAAATCAATCCTCCTTCATCATAGATTTTGGAGCATCTAAGCATATATATTCCTCCAATAATCTCTTCACTGGATTCTAGGCTACTGTTGGACCATCCATTATGTTGGGGAATGATTATGAGGTCTCCTCTGAGTGGATTGGAAGAATCAAACTAGATCATAGATACTTCTCGGATGTACTCTATGTCCCCACTCTCATTGCTAATCATATTTAGTGTATCAGATGACCCATACTGTAGAGCCCAAGAGGGTGATCTTCTCTCCAAATGAGGTTGAAATACAAGACATGGTATCAAGTTCAACCATTGCAAAAGGTGTTGCAAATCATAAGCCAAAACTATATGAGTTCTCCCACTTCTTACCTCTCTCAAAGAAATCTGCTCTTCACACTCATGCCAATGAAGAGACTAGATTGTGGCATGAAATATTTGGGCATCTTAACTATCAATACATGCAAGAGATGTGTACTAAAGAGATGGTTGAAGGGAGAAGAAATTTGAGAAAGGGAAGGCAAGGAGAGCCTCTCATACTCTAGATCTGATTCATAGTGATGTTGCAGGTCCATTTCCATATCTATCTTTGGACAAAGAAAGGTATATACTCACTTTTATTGATGATTATTCCATATTTACATGGATATACTTTCTTAGATTGAATTTAGAAGTATTTGTTTTCTTTAAGTTTTTCAAGTCTTCTACAGAAAAGTTTTCACATAGAAATATCAAGGCCATTTGCAGTGATAATGGAGATGAATAAATCAAGGGTGATTTTCAAACCTTTTGTGTTGAATAGGGAATTGAGATGCAACATATTGTTCCCTATACACCAAAATAGAATGGTGTTGCTGAAAGGAAGAACAGAACATTGAAATAAATGGCCACGTGCATGCTAAAGTCAAAAAAGTTGCACCCTAGTCTTTGGGCATAAGCCACTAACTGTTCCTCCTATATTTAGAACAAATTTCCTCACAAAGGACTCAAAGACATGACTCCTTTCGAAACATGTATGGGATACAAACCTAATGTGTATCAATTTAGAGTATTTGGATCTAGAGCATGGGCAAGGATTCCAGATGAGAAAAGGAGATCCCTCAATCCACAAAGTAGAGAGTGTCTCATGGTGGGATATGCATTGAATGAAAAGTGCTACAAGCTTCTTGATCCTTCTACTATGACCACATTCCTTGATAGGAGTGTAGAGTTTGAGGAATGGCCTCTTCATGATGATCATCTTGTTGAGCAAGAGAGCTTTCCTACTACACCTCCACTGCTTGATGAGCTCCAAGAGAGTGAACCTTCATCACATGACAGTTCAGATTCAGAGTATGAGAGTTATGATGATGAAGAGCGAATGCTAGATATAGATCCAAAAGAACCTTAAGATCTAGCAACTGATTCAGAATATGAGCGAATGGGAGATTCAGTTCCACAAGAACCTGATGATCCTCCTCTTCCAAGATGGGCAGTCACTACTCTCAGATCTGCCAGATATCTTGTTGGTAATCCAACTGATCGACGGAGAACCATATCATATTATCAGAATGGAAGGTTTTATCCTTCTCACATTACTGATCAATTTCAGGTCGATTGATCCTTCTTTGGAAAAGAAGGACACTTGCCTCCTTTGGGGTTGAGTGATGATATGCTACATTAGAATCCTTCAGTCTATTTTGAGGAAGGGATTTCTTCCCACTGGTTTTTTCCTCTTTCCTCTTTTATTATTTAGATTGTTGTACGGGGTGGCCTTTGGTCTTAGTCACGAGGGCCCTATTTTTTAGTTTTTAGTTACTACCTCATAGTATAGCTTGTGGGGGGGTGTTGGAATATTCTCACCATCATTTTTTTTATTTTGCATGCCTTCATGCAATTCTGCATGCATCAAGTCATATGCATGCATTTGCATGCATCCAATCATCAATATGGAAGTATCCTAACACCTAGTCCTTATTTTGCAGCCCCCAGAAGCCTATTTCTGCTCAGTTCTATCCGTCCTAGCCATAGATGCACCCTTTTTTTCATCACTGGAGAACATGTGAACCTTCTTCCACCTATTTAGGAGTTACTTTAGTTAGTTAGTTAGTTGATGACTCAGTTCCTTGATTCAGGGGATGATTGATCAGTTAACTGACTGAAGCATTTAGACAGGCACCTACAAAGACTATTTTGAGCTCCACTGACTATTGACAGCTCTTCATGCGCCCACATTGGAGTCTCCTTCCCTACATCTGTGCCCATGCACTCAGTTAGACTCATTTGATTGACTAGTTGACCTTTATGACCACTACCACTGGTTTGAATGATGTCTCCAATTCTATCCAAGCTACACACCGAGGATAATTCAAATGACCTTAGTGGAATTTGAATATTTTTTATTATATTCATTTATTATTCACATTATAGAGTGCTAGCTTATAGCTGATGTATGATACAATAGTTTTTCTCCATTTTCCGTGAAATGAGTGATTATTGATTCAACATTTATTGATCTTCTTCTTTCTGCACTACATGAGTAAATTCTAGTGAGTCCTGTTACTGTTGAGTGATCCTAGCTCTAAAATATTACAAATTGGAACCAAAGGGGTAAATGGTGAGTCTTACTTTCTTCTTTTCATTGATGATTACAGAAGGAGTACATGTGTGTTACTCTTTAAAGAAAAGTCAGATACATTTGAATGCTTCAAGGTTTTTAAGGAAGTGGTTGAGAATGAAATTCAATTAAGGATTAAGTGTTTAAGATATGGAAATGGAGGTGAATACACATTGAACAAGTTTGAAAATTTCTGTGAAAAACATGGAGTCAAGAGACAGTTCTTAGTTTCCAGAGCTTCGCGGAAAAATGGAGTGGCAGAAAGGAGAAAAAAAACTATATAGTAAATGGCCAGAAGAATGTTGAACGATTCAAAGCTATCAAATATTTTTTGGATGCAGTCCATTCATATAGCTATTCATATCCTCAACAAATTCTAGATAAGGACAAACAATAACTCAACACCTTATGAACTCTAGAAAGGAAGGCCAGCCATTGTCAAACACTTCAAGGTATTTGTCAGTAAGTGCTATATCAAATGAAATGATGAAAACTTGGGAAATTTTGAATCCAAACAATACGAGGGAATATTCCTTAGATACGATACAAGAATCAAACCATATAAATGCTACAATATGTGACTCATAAATATGGTAGAAATTCTATACGTCAAGGTAGATGAAGTGTTCACACACAGAAAAGTAGAAGACAATGATGATCTGCTACTGTTTGAACAATCATCTAATGAACTACCAGAAAATGAAGAAACTGGAGAATCAAAAGAGATGATATATCAATGTGAAAGGGAAGAAGGGATACATGATACAAAGTATCCTTCTAGATATGTTCAAAAAAATCATTCAGAAGATTTGATTATTGGAGATAAAAATGGCGGTGTAAGGACCAGAAGAAGATGTTTAGGTAACACTACCGAAGAAGTTCATTTTCCTTAGTTTCTCAAATATAACTGGAAGTTTTTAAAGAAGATATAACATATAAGAACTGGGTTAAATCCATGGAGGATGAATTAAATTAGATTGAAAAGAATCAGACTTGGGAACTTGTTCCAAGACCAAAAAAAAAAATGTTATTGGAACAAAATGGGTATTCATAAGAAAACTTAATGAAGAAGGACAAGTTGTCATAAACAAGTCAAGGCTAGTGTGAAAAGGATATGCATAGATTGAAGGAATATATTTTGAAAAAAACTTCACACCTGTAGCTCGAATGGAAGCAATTAGATTTTTCCTATCCCATGCCCATGCTAAAAATGTCGAGGTATATCGAATGGATGTAGAATAAACTTTCTTAAATGGAGATATGGAAGAAGAAGTATACATTGAACAACCAGAAGGATTCTCACTTATAGATAACAGAGACTATGTCTACAAATTAAAGAAAGCTCTTTATGCACTCAAGCAGGCTTCCAGGGCTTGGTATTCAGGATTAGACAAATATCTACAACAACAAGGTTTCAAGATGGGTAGTGTAGATAGTAATATTTACAAATATATTGAGAATGGAAATATGATTGTTGTTGACGTATATGTTGATGATATCATTTTTGGAAGCAATGATGACAAGATGAGTAAGCAATTTTCTAAGGACATGCATAAAGTGTTTGAAATGTCCGTGCTTAGAGAATTGTCCTGTTTCCTTGGTCTCTATATTTCTCCACTGGATAATGGCATCTTTATCTCTCAAAGTAAATATGTGAAATAAATTCTAAAGAAATTTAATATGGAATACTGGAAATCAGTATGTACACCCATGGTCACTGGGTGCAAATTAAGTAAAGAGGATTGTTGGCTTAAATATTGATTTAGAGGTTTCCAATGTAGACCCAGGTTCTTTGCGGTTCGAGGAACCAAAAAAAACCCTTTTCATCGGCCCTTTGGCAACAATCTGTAAGCAGACTGAGGTCTCACCCGAGCCGAAGCTATGGGGGTACTGTGGAATCAGGTTTCCAAAGTGATTTGATGAGTTGTTTAGACATAACTACTTTACAACAAGCTGCAGGGCTTGTACTACGGACTGAAAGCTGCGTGACGATAGACTGTGTCGCGGTCCTTGCTTCTACAAGCTAAGATGCTTGCACAACCAGCGCCTCCAAGGACTTCTTAGTTCAGACCGGGTGCAAATCGTAGGACAACGCAATTGACTTATATGCTTCCTTTGCAGATTGATATTGAGACTTTACTTATTACTTCACTCACCCATCTAATTCCTTAGACGATTAGCCTTATAACCAATGCAAATGGATGAAACACACAATACTGTGCACTCTCGATGCTATGCGTCCAAAGAGCTACACAACCCAAACTCTACATACACATGTGATTATTCAATGTACTGATACTTTCACAAGCTTAGAATATTGTGCATTCATCATTTATCCATACATGTAATACTTAACATATTACTCCCATATTTCTTCTATGGAGAATACATATAAAAGCATTAACATAACAACTGCTAAACAAGAATTCACGCATCCATTTTAACTAAACAGACAATTGCACACATATATATAAACAATCACACAACACAGTATTTAATGTGGTTCACCCTCGGGATGGGAGATACGTCCATAGGAACTAGTGTTATATTAGTCCTTGGGAAGGGTACCATAGTTCCAGTCTGCACACTCAGCTACAGACTCTCTTCTCTCTCAATAGGCCTCTGCGCACACAGCTTGCAAAGCGTTTACAAAATTGTCTCTAAGTAAGATATTTCTCAATAATAATAAACAATAGAGAATTAACAACCTTTCCCTTACAAATATTCCTTATTTATAGATCATGCCCGTAGATCATGTCTTTACAATGCATGGCAACAAAACCCTAAGGTTCCAAAAATTGGTGCGGATACCCGCCACCCTGCCTGTCGTTGTCACTAGGTCACTCCACCTGCTTTGGGAACCTGACTGGGCCACACACGGCTCTAACGGCCTTCTGACAACTGCAGTCACCCCAAAATAGTTGCACTACATCATGGCCTGTCACTTTTCGTCCCTTTAGCATGCCTGTCATCATCGAGTTAGTGGCCCAGCTTCTTAACTGCTTGCCACCACTCCCTTTGACCGGTTGCTTTCCTCGCCCTTCATTATGATTCTTACCCAAAATAGGTCGCTTACTTAGCTCGACCTTCCTCTATACTTCTTTACCAAAAGTAGTTGTTGCGCAGGCCCTGCGCACCTACACTACTGCATCAAAGCTGCATATGTACTCCAAGCTGCAATTCCTCAAAACCGTGTCTTCTGACTTCGTAGCCCAAAAGCTATGCAACTCCCAAAACTGTATCCTTATCAAAATTGTTCCTACTTGGGCCACGCCCAACAAGCCCCTAACACTGACTTGTGGCTTGTATCGAGCCACCTCAGACCAGCTCCTCCATCTGTGCCTCTTTTGAAATTCCTGAGCGAGAAGTGAAGTCTTGAATAGTTGCACTCAATCTTGCAACTACTTCCTTTACTTCTTGCTCATATCCCTTAGCCATGTTTAGCATTTCATCCGTGACTGGCTCTTCAATTTGTTCCTTAACTTTGGCCTCTATTGCCTGAAGGTCTTGCAACCTTATTTCAATCTCATTTGTCAAAGTGAGTGCTTCTTCCTGCAATGGCTATAACCTTGAAGAGGTTTCAACTTCCCTTTCCCTTAGAGCCTCAAGCTCCTTTCTTAGTACTTTTGTTTGGTCAAAGGCATGCCTCTTCTATCGGACCGACAAGTCCTTCATGGAAGCATCCGTGGAGTCCACTTCCTGCTACTTTCATTGTATGTCATCGTGGATCTTTTGTAGCTCTGAATCGTCCTACAATATGCTACAAATGTTTGAAACATCATCTAACAGGATTTGGCATCACACGACTGCTGCACAGATGCCTTACGTAGAGGCCCTCAGTGCCTCTTCTCTAGCTTCTTGCACCTCCTGTGCCATATTGATTGGCCGTTGTGCTGCCAGTTCAATAATTTTTTCATGATGGGAGGCTTCCATCGTTGTTATCTTCTCCGTGTGGGAAATTTCCAATCCCTTCATTTTTTCTTGCAAACTATCATTGACAACACCGATCTGTAGGATATTCACCTCAAATTCTGATTCTTCTTCAACTTCGGGGAGCCACGCATATACTGCAGATACTGTTCCTTTTATCCTGCATTGTTTTTCTTGAGGCACTGAAGCTCCCTGTCCTTCTGCTCACATTCTGCTTGTATTTTCCTATAATTCTCTTCATACTGAAGGCGCTAATTGTGCGAGACAATGTCTCACTCATGCATTTCAAGGGATATTTGGGTGTGCAGTTGGTGCAACCCTTTAGTTGGTAGCATAGCTACATTCAATTCCAATTGCTTGAGTAGCCTCACCGATTATGTCATCTTGTCTATTGGGAACAGGATAAACCTTGGTGCAATCTTAACGATGCGCATCCATGTTGTGAAGGCGGGTGACCTACGCATCATCTCACTTGGCTCCCCCGAGTGGTCATCATGGTCCCACTCCTTAGTCAATTCACGATGGACTTTCTCCATTCGTAAGACCAGACTAGTCAATTTATTGATATTTTCTCTAACCTCTTCTTGAGCCGATTCTTCCTTATCTTCGAGGTACTCCAACACCCGCGATTCTATCTATTCGTACTCATCTTCATGGAGCATTATGTCAAGTGGTGGTTTGTTAGCTTTGGACTTCTTCTTTTGTGGCTTCTTTGGCATCTAGGTAGCCGGTTCATTCCTTTTCTCTCCTACCTGCGATGTAGGTGTTTGGAATGGTGTGCTGTGGACCTCTAGGTTCTTGTTCATTTTGTCATCCTCCTCTTCTTCCGCAGACATAGTGATAACAGTCCTCGGTGCACCTTCTTTCCATCTATTAGGCCAGTCCTCAATGACCAGCTCAATCATTGGGGCACCGAGCTGATATTGGCCATCAAACCAATGCTTTGGTCTCATGCGTGGCTATATCTAGATACAGTGTAGGGTGGCCTTGAAAATCATCTTGGGCCTATACATATATGTCACCTCCTCTGTGATGCACGGAGTCTTTTATATAACCGTGCATAACTTCTTGAAACACGTTAGAAATTGTAGATCACTGAGTCGGTGTTTCTCTGGGCTTGTAGATGCCCACATGTTCATGAAGCGGACTACGCAGCAGTCCTCTGCAACTACCGACAGGTCGTTCTGATGCATAGGTTCTTTCCAACCTACGAAAGCAATAAGTATTATCAGGTATCTAAAGTGGAAGGGTAACCCCTTGTCCTGGGTATCCTCTATATCCAACAAAAACTCATTAAGCAGAAAGTTTGCCCAATTATACTCATGGCCATCCATGGCTTTGGCTTCTAGGGATAAAACTAATGCATTCACTTCATTTGGCCTTGCCTTCCTCAGTAGTCTCCCTTCCAGTAATTGAATAGTGAACCGTAGGGGTTCAATTATGTTTGAGTCTGTTTAGTATCCCCTATTTCCTCTTACCAATTTAAACTCCGCCTTTATCTTCGCTGCTAGTTCCTAGTCGTCTTTCTTGCCGATGAAATCTGTAGCAGGGTCATCATCCTTCTTACTCAAACCAGCAATCCTTGCTATCAGTTCGACAGTGATATTGACCTTGAAGTCCAACCAGATGTATCACTAGTGCATACAAGATAGCAGCGTACACACCACAACCTTACATTCTTTGCTGCGGTGAAAATGTGGGATTCTCAGTAGATTGAGCAGACCAGACTAGGCCAATGGTAATGCCCAGTCCATAAGAAAAACCTCTAGGTTCTTTATGTTCGCACCCTCTTTGCTACACTTGAACTTATTCAGCTATAGGTGTGGGAATTTCTCAGCGTCCATTAGATCATGATCAACAAACTTGCAGGTAGGAATTCTGCCACGCAAATCCTCCTTTGTCCGGACGTGCTTCGACATCAGAGGCAATGGGATCTCGTATTTTGCATTCTTCTCCAAGTTCCTTTCTAGGGCATCACTCTTCCGTGGAATGATATACTCAGGAATGAGCCACACAAGTGATGGTGGGATCCCTTGTGGAGCCGTTGGCTTAGAAGCATCTGGTGCCTTTGATTTTTCTGGTGCGGGAGCCGGGTGCTTATCTTTCTTTTGCTGTTTTGGCTGGTTCGGCTTTGGGCTCCTAGACAAGCCACCCTGTTCTAGTGTTGTTTGCTTTGGCAGCATCTTCATCACTCCGCTTATACCATATCATTTGAAAGTGCCAAGGATCTCTTCCAAAGTCTGCCCTTCGGACCTAAACTCAGCAAATAATTGTGCTTCTAGTTGCTAAGTACTTACAATCTTCACAGCTAGTAAAATTTCAAACTCACAGTAACATGCATAAGGAAGAGTTGGAGAATATTTATACAGTCATTCCCTAACGGTTTTCCTTTGTCGTATACTTAGATATTTAATGTTGCATCCGTTTCCAAAATATCGGCTAGATCTGCACCCTATGTGGCATTGAGTGTAGCAGGAACGGTTAGACTAGGCATTAAGTGCTAGGTGTGGTGGATGAGATCTCACTGGCATCTCGATATTTTCCATCGTAAAATATGTCGAGTTAGATTAACTTTCCTTGAATGCTAAGGTGTAATGGTATTGGCAGTCGTATGACAGGCTAGCGGGCAATTAAATGTTCAGTACATTGCCCGGATCTTGTTACGATCTTAATCATTTCAGTTTTTACTACGGCCGAACTAATAGGATATTCCTTTAATGTGGGGTTGTGTCAGTGCCTCCCTTTTTTGAATAATGGCTTTACTAACTAGCGAACAGTTGTCATCGTCACTTACTTCCATCATAATGCATTGGTTGCTTTGATAGTTTGCTTTGCTGGCATCTGTTGCCCTCGTGTCTTCAATTGCGCAACTGGGCTACAGTTTATGCCTTTCGTCGCAGCTACACATAGGCCATAGTCATCCTTTTCCTTTTGATTGACGCAACTACCTTTACAGTTTCGTAGTGCACAGTACTTGGTTGTGAAATTTGTTCTTTTTCTTCCTTCTTTGGTCGGCGCAGCTACCCTTTCAAGCTTTGAGTTACGCAGTTCTTGTTTTTTTTTATTTATTATTTACACTAGATGGTAAAAGGTAGGGCTATCTCTGTTAACACCTAAAAAGTGCTCACTAGCTCATTCCCTTATTCACATGACCCATTTGTCCACTTTTCCACCATCTGAGCCTCTGAAACTAACAAAAGGTCACCAAAAGACCTGAGTACACCCCTTTTTTCCATTAAAAAAGATTATTTTTCCTAAAAAAGCATAAAAAACCCTAAAAAAGGGTCCAAATTCCCAAAAATATTAAAAAGGGAATTAAAATATTAATTTTATTCAAAAAAGGAAAAAGGAGGGAAAATTACCTAAACCATGTTGGTCAATACCATTTGGTTTTCACAAAACCACAAATGGTATTCCCCACCACCAAAACCTATAAAAAGGTGGTAGGGGCTCCTCATTTCACATCCATCCATTATCTCATCCTCATGCTGCTGAAATCTCCCTTGAGCATTTTGGCCATTGTAAACAACCTTGGAGAAGGAGACCTCTTGGACCTTGGAGCTACTCATCTTGGGAGTTGCTCAACATCAACCTTCACCATTGAAGGTATTATCGCAAGAACTTGCTTGCCCCCCCCCCCCCACTTTTCAATACAAATTCATTCTTTAATATTTTGTTGTTCTTGTTTTTTAAATGTTTACACTATTTGCTTATATTCTTGCATAGATCCATGATTAGTTTAGTTTAGATTAGTTTCTTGTTTAATTCTATTGAAACTGCTGCTACTAGTTAGCAGGTGCCCATAGCACTAAGCCTGGTTGCAAAATCGGGCCAACAATCTCGATAGGGTTTTAGCTTACTCCCATTGACTAATCCAGGTAAATTGTTTCCTCCTAACGTGTCTAACTGAGCTGCACCACCATTAGTAATATGCACAACAGTATATGGACCAAGCCAATGCATTTTAAACTTTCCAGGAAACTTCATGAATTTACTATCCTACAGGAGGACTAGATCACCTACCTGAAAAGACTTGTTTTTGATGTGGTGATCATGCCATGCTTTTTCTCTTTCGTTCTGCACTTGGTGGTGAAATCCTGCGATGAAATGATCCTCCTACAGACCAACCAAGTGTAGAAGCCTTTATTCTAGTGCGTCACGATCTTCCATGCCTGTGAATGAAACTATTCTGAAGCTGGGAACAATGTACTCCATTGGAAATATTGCTTCTTGTCCATAGGCCAGCCTAAAAGGTGTGTGGCCAGTCAACATTTTGCAAGTAGTTCTATATGCCCATAAAATGGTTGGAATTCGCAGATCCTAATCATCCCTATTGACATTGCATACCTTAGTTAGCACATTCTCGAGTACTTTATTGAATGCTTCAACAGTTCCATTTGCTTGCGGATGATATGGTATACTGCACTGATGATGAATGTGGAACTCTTCTGTCAATGCCTCAATAGTTCTATTTAGAAAATGAGTGCCTTGATCACTCATCAAAATCTTCGGGCATCCAAACCTCGTAAGGATTTCTTCAAATATGAACTGTGCGATAGTACTTGCGTGTAACAACAAAATAATAATAAATAAATATTAAATATTAATATTAATTTATTAATTAAACAAATATAAATAGTCATGACCTTTTGTCGAAAAGGTGCATGACGGGCTTATATAAATCCCAAACCTATGTAACTATTAATCATCTATCATACATTACATTTTTACATTACTATTGATCCATTTATGGACCATTTACATTACTGACATTGGGTTTTCCCATAATAACAGTATTTTACTATTCCAGTGGTATCAGAGCTTGTTGATTACGGCTCGTGGCCAAATTGTCAAAGTTTCTTTGAGATCTAGCTTTTTAACCTTACATTAGGCTTTTAGCCATCCTTATTGAAAAAAAATTATTAAAAGAGGGAAAAAAAAGGGAATAAAAGGGAAGTTAAAGAGAGAACAAGAAAGAAGACCGCATAAAAAAGGAGAAGAATAAAACCACACATTGCCTTGGTTTTATAAAACCATCCCGTGGTTTTATAAAACCAGCCTTGGTTTTATAAACTAGCCTTGGTTTTATAAAGAAACCATTATTTATAATAACTCATACCTTAATTAGGATGAGTTTAGTTATTATATGACTATAATAATAACTTCGTAATCCAACTAAAAATTAGTTTTTTGGAAAAAAAAACTATATATATATATATATAGTTTATAAAACATTAATATAATAATATTATTAATTAATTAATAATTATTATTATTATAAATAAAAAAAAAAAAAATTATTTTATAATAATTATTTTTGGAAAAAAAAGGTTATTTGACCTGATATTTATTGTCAAAAAAGAAGTCAAGGAAGACTAGTCAAAGAGTTCAAAGACCTTCTATCATCCAAAAAGTTGAAGACAACTTATCGCTGAAGTAGCCAAAGACTATCTATTGCTAAAGGAATAAAATTAAAAAAGAAGACCTTGGAAGCTAGTTTGCGACTACATATAGAGAAATTAGAAGCCAAGTTAAAGCACTATCAAAGAGACAATGAAGATTTACACGACAGGATTACAAAATTTGAAGCAGTAATTGTAATACATAAGCTACAAAGAAAGTTCGATGAACAAAAAAATCTACGACCAGGAATGTTATATAGAAAATTTGTATGTACAAATTGATGAATTAAGAGCCAAAAATGAACTCAATCAGAGGCTAGAAGATCAAGATATAAAGAATGAAATAATTAAATACGAAGCATAAATAAAATGCTTGAACAAGATCCTTAATGACAAGGATGAAGATCTGAAGAAGATACGACATAAATTAGGAGATCAAGAATCAAAGGTTGACCAATGTCGACAACAGATACAAGATCTTCAAACACAAAACGATAACTCTAAAAAGGCACACAAATTGGAGATCACAAAGAATAATAAAGCATTATCCAACAATGCTGAAAAAAATTTCAGACTAAGAAATCATAACAAGATACTAGTCACAAAAATTAAGAAATTGAAAAGTAGCCGAAAGATAGAACAATCTACGGAAGACATTGAAGGGAAACGTTTAGACAAGCAGGAAGAAAATAGTTGCATCAGAAGTCATAACGAGGATCTTAAAGAACAACTTAAGAAGTCAAAAGAAGTTAGGAAATCACAACTAGAAGTGATTAAGAAGTTTCAAAAGGATAAAATATAGTTAGAGAACAAGTTGGAAAAAGTACAAGACGAAACCTTAAAACCTCAAGGGACGAAAATACAACTTCCAACTTAGAGAAGTGATCAAGAGACAACTTTCGTAAAAGAAATTTACAGTGTGAAAATTCCCTATCGACACCCCAACTATAAAAATCGATACCCTAAAAAGGCGGAAATGTCAGAAGATAAAGGTACTAAGGTGATCAAAAATCCCGATGACATATCAGTATGGAATCCCGACAATCATCGAAAAATAAACTTGGGATGGATTGATCCTTCCACATATCAGAAGTTATGCTCGGCGCTTAAAAGTTCGTATCGACATGTGTCGTCAAATACGACACCTGAAAAAGAAATACATAAAAATTATAAGGCTTTGAGGACAAAGCCTTTCTAAGAGAGTGGCAATGTAACAACAAAATAATAATAAATTAATATTAAATATTAATATTAATTTATTAATTAAACAAATATCAATAGTCATGACCTTTTGTCGAAAAGGTGCACGACGGGCTTATATAAAGCCCAAACCTATGTAACTATTAATCATCTATCATACATTACATTTTTACATTACTATTGATCCATTTATGGACCATTTACATTACTTACATTGGGTTTTCCTGTAAGAACAATATTTTACTGTTCCACTGCACTACAGTATGGCTTTCCTTCTGCCCATCTGGTGAGGTAGTTAGTTGTAGTAAGAATATACCTTGAACCAGTTCTTTTCCCCTGTGGGTTTATAGGTCCCACAAAATCAATTTCCCATTTCTCAAATGCCTGTAATGTCAATCGTGCATGCAATGGCATTTCATCTCTTCAAGATGGCCTTCCTATCCTCTGACAGACATCGCAGCTCTAGCAATGCTCCTTCACGTCTTTGTGAATCGTAGGCCACCATAGCCCTTCCCGTAATATCTTATGCGAAGTGGCTCTTCTTGCGTAGTGACCTCCTGCTACTCCTGAATGTGCATCAGCTAGTATGAATGGTTTCTTGTGCTCTAACACACACATGTGTAGTACTTCATCCGGCCCCAATTTGTATAGTTGTCCGACAATTATGGTGAAGTTCGCTGCTCTTACTACTAGTTGCTTCTTCTGCTACGTAGTAAACTCTATGGGTGCTAATCCAGTAGTCAAGAATTTTATGATGTCTTTATAATATTCATCAACTATCTGGATGGAAAACAACTGCGCATCTGGCAGATTGTCTTCAAGGTTTGGCGGCTCCTCTCCTGACTCGATCCTTGACAGATGACTAGGTCCTAAGTTCAATATGCTCGACTTAATCACTATTTCAAAGTCATACTCCTGAAAGAGTAATAACCATATGTAGATTCGACCCCCTAACACTGGCTTGTTGACCAGGTATTTCAAAGAAGAATGGTCTGTGAACATAGATAAGTGCGCACTAAGCAAATAGTGCCTGAACTTCTGCAGTGCGTAGACCATAGCTAGGCCTTCTCTCTCAGCAGTGGTATAATTCTTCTCTGCGAATGAGAGCTTCCTGCTCGAAAATGTTATAGGGTGGTCAATACCTCCCTCTCTTGGTTGTGCTAAGATAACTCCTAATGCTATACATGAAGCATCGACATGGACATGAAACGGCTTCTCCCAGTCTGGGAAAACTAGGATTGGTGCAGTTACCATTTTCTCTTTCAAGGTGTCAAAGCCCTATTCACACTCTGTGTTCTAGATGAATGATGCAACTTTCTTTAGTAGCTTCTCCATTGCTGTGGTTATCTATGCATAACCCTTTATAAATTTTCTGTAGTAACCGGTATGCCCCAATGTAGTGTGCAACTGCTTGACTGAATTTGGTGTGGGCAAGTTTACAATAACTGCTGTAACGCCCCATATTTTGGTTAGGCATATTTATCAGTTAGACACACTATACTTTATTTTCTTATATTCTGTTGAACTCAGCTCAGCTGATTAAACTAGATTACGACATGATGGACCTAATTATATGATGTTACTTTGTTTTATGATTTCACTATGATTATGATGTTACTATATTATGTGGTTACGATGTCATGATTATCATAGGAATCCTTTATTTTATGATTTCAGTATATGTTTATATGTTTTCATTAATAAGATGTGAAATATATGATGCGGTACATGGATACCATCTTACTATGTGATTTATTGAAGTGTTATATGTCATATGCATCTATGATGAGCTAAAAAGGTTACATGAAATAAAATGATTTTGATAACATGGATCAATTGGTGATCAATGGGAAACGCTTTCTATCAATTTGTATTTTGCGAAATACTAACCTATAGGACACAAGGGCTATGGGATAGCTAGTTACTTGATCTGATATATGGGACAAGAACTTGTTCATACAGTATAAATTAGCAGCCAAAATTGATGATACGATGACACAAACTGATAATGTCGATAGTAGCGAAGTATGAGTTGATAAGGGCGTAGGCCCAGTATGTTGAGAGGGATGGATGTGTTTCCCACCCTATGTTTCCATGATACCTGAGGTCGTGGGAGGGTCGTGCTGAGACACGCTCCCCATGTTGTTGTGATGATGATGGTCGGATGCCTGCTAGGAGAGGACAGGTCTTCTGTTTAGCCGACTCTATCGCTCTTAGGTTCTATGTGGTCAGGTCAGTGAGTCTGACATCCACTTTTGTACTAGCAGAGGAAGGATAGGGAGGATGCAGGATGTAGGTTATGATGGGAGGATGTGTTAGTTAGTAGTGTTGAGGGTTGGGTATTCCTTGATTCTGAGTTAGTGGTAGTAGGTACCCTTCCTTGTACATGATTGATTAAACTAATGTAAACATAAAGATAATGATGTGAAATCATAAAGAATTAACTGTTAAATAACTGAGGATGTTAAAGTAATTGTACTATATATATTATGCTTGTTCTTCTACATGGGGGTAAATACTATTATTAGTTAGCAGGTATGCATAGGCGGGATGGGGTTTGTCTATAGTACATTTCTGATATGTGCATATACTGGCCACGCATGCACACTTTGCACATGTACACTAGTATCGATATACAAACACTTAACATATCGAATAAATGTATAAGTTTTCATAAGTAATTATGTTAATCATGTGATTGATCGAATTCAAATAATGAATATAAAGTTATTTAAGATGTGTAAAACAAGTCAATTAAGCTATGTATTAATTTTTGGTAAACATTGTAATAAACAATTGAGACAAGTGTCGTCAGTTAACATTGTCATCTGAGAATTGTTGTAAATAAGGTAATGGTACTGTCTAATTAATTAGTAAGATTGTTTAAACCCTTAAGGGTGCTTTGTTTAGAAGAAAGAGGATACTATGTTGATGTTAGGGTACTCATGTGATAAACAAATGTTTTAAAAAACATTGCTATTAATTCACCATTTATTATTACTTCGTGGTGATTTAATTAATATTATTACTTAATTAATGTTATTATAATAATATTAATATACCTGTCGTAACAATTGCAATATAGGTAAAATTTAAAATATTGATTAATAAATGATTAGTGTGTGATTATTTCCATTACTAAGTTCGACATAATAGGATAACAATTCTTGAATGGATGTGATGTGATGGAAAATGGTTTAAAACTATTTATTTATTCAATATGAATCTTAGAATTCAATTTCAAGATAAGTTATCTTGACGGATGAGGTAAACCATTAAGACACACCTTTTCCAAATTGAAAAGGTCAACTATTTATATATTATTTTATTATTTTATCCTAAAGACACTAAATACAAAGGTGATGAATAGACTAGTAGTTAATAAACTTTGTCTCGAATAGATAACCTTTGGGTAATGATTCCTACCATAATAAATACTTACAACCAACAGTCAAAATCCAATAAATTTACTATGAGTATAATTGATTGTTCGGTACATTGAGTGTGAAAATATATTTTTATAATGTAACTTGTATGAATGAACTAAGTGAGGGGACTAAATGTTTGAGGGGCTCGAGAGAGGGAGTTTGGGGCGGTGGAGTAAGCCCAAAGTCTTATCGAGGAAGGAAATGTATATAGGGAAGAGTGAAGGGAGGAGAAGGGGTGGGATTTTAGGGGAGAGATTATATTGGGAGAAAATTTGAAGGTAACGAGGGGACAACTCTAAGTGGAGAGAAAGGTTTTGAGAATAGATAAAGGGTTTGAGAACCGAGTAAATAATGATCTCGGGATTATCAGTTTGTGAGCTCGGGGGATTGGAAATCCTTTGATTTCCAAGGGCCATCAAGATAATAGCTGGTCGGTACGGTGGACACATCATCTTGGTTGACTAAGAGAATATATACATAACCTGCTACAACCTACGGTCTACTAGCATCAACATCAGGTAATTTCCTTGTTATTTATTTTATTTGATTATTATGCTGAAATGTACTCTGAAACATACATATACCTTGTTATTTACTAATTTATTACTCTTAAACATATTCTTATGCTGGAAACAAATTAAAGGAAAATATTGATATGTTAGTTTATTTTTAAATACGAATGTATGATTGTTAAAGACAAAACAGTATACTACATTTCATTTAAAAGATTAGAATTTTTATTAGAAATTTACTCACATATACCTAAATAAGTTTAATACATAGAAAAGTAACATAGAAGATGACTTAGGGATCTATTGAAAAACAGAGTGCTACACTTGGTATCAGAGTGCTTGTTCAGACTCTTGAAGCTACACGCTTATTCATGTTTCATCTAGAAAATCTACCTGATAGTTTACCTACTTGACCTCCAGCCATAGTAAGCTTCCAAGGTACACTTGCACAAGGAAAATAGGAATAAGATTAGAAAATAAAAGAAAATATATATATACATATAATTATATTTTCATTCTTTTATAACTATTGTTGTGCACACAAAGGAATAGTATGAATTAACAAGAATAAATAAAAGAGTTTATATATATATAAATATTATGAGAATAAAAGATCAAGAAAAACGTGAGGATCTCCCTGTCTTCTGTTGAGGAATTTCTAGGCTAATCTACCACTAAACAATATTTTTCGACCTTTACTCCTCACAAGCGATGGGAATCCATGAACAAAAAAGAAATTTATGTAAGGTGATGGCTAACTGAGCGATGGGAATCCATGAACAAAAGAAGAAATTTAAATTGAAATTACAACAAAAACAAAAGAGATTTATATTGAAATTAGTAGTTGTTGCAGACAAAATAATGAGCAAATTCGCTCAGTTTAAAAGAATAAGAGATTTATATTGAAAAAACAAATGCAAATTGCTAGAGGAAATCACTATCATCTATTTCTCACAGTTAATAAAATTTATGAGATTTTAAATAAAGTCTAGGTTAAATTTATCCCAATGCCATGATCTAATCCAAATCTCAGTATTTAAAAAAAAATGATGTAATCCAAATCTACGGCCAACCTCCAATCGCCAGGGATCGGGGCAAAGGACCCGTGGGATTAATCCTGCTCGTATCTCTTACTCAGTTATCAAGAAATATATATGCGTGAGACATGAATACAAAATTTATATAACTTACCATTTGGGCCTTTAGCCTAATCCGCTGCCCTTTTCCTCTTATTGTCTGGCTCTTAGAGCTCGCGGTTTCCAAGCGCACTTGAATCCCTTTTACCAGGATCCATGAAACTATTTGAAGGAATGAGCGATGGAAGCTTTTACAGAACAACAAAGACAACTTGGCAGAGAAATCGCTTACATAGACAAAGACCTTATAGATAGTGAATTTAAAATTAAACCTATGGTCATTAATCTACCCTATGGTGTTTATAAGGTTCCTATTTAACAGATCCATTCCATAGTATAAAAATTATATTTTTGAGTTTCACCTAAGCCATGGTGACGTCCATTCTTCATACCAACCGCTATTCTATGAGCATTCAAGCCATAGTCACCTAAAATCTAATGTCGAGAAAGTCGATGCAAGATTACACGGGACCTTGTGCTCAACGTGTCCCCTCACACCTCCCTTTGGTCGAGAGCTCATTCCCTCGCACCTCTGGCTAGGCGGCTATTTTTTCTCTTTTTTTGTTTGTTTACCTATGGCATGAACTAGTTACGAAGATATTGAAATATATATATATAAGTACAAATGGAACCTGTTGTAGATATTTCTCCCTATGGATAGGTAGAAACTCTCTTAGGTTAAAGTAGACTTAACTGACTTTAAACTAAGACAAAAAGATAAAAAATGCTACCTTGAATTCCTAGATCTAAACAAATATTTCAAATACCACAGTGCTGGAAGAAATGAAAGAGATCTTACTGAACTTTAAGTTAATCGCTTGTCCTAGTTGTTTCTCCAATCTTCATGTCCTCGCGAATGAACCTGTTAGAATGAACCAAGGTACAAGCAATATACAATCTTCTAGCAATCTTGAAACATATGTTAGAATCTAAATCTATAGCAGAAACAAATCATATGATTGAAACAAGATCAACATACATCATTTGGGAAACAAGACAAGTTATGTTTTATTACAAACTTGAAGTCACTTACAATGGTTGCTTGATGTCCAAGCCAACTCCTAGCTCCAAGGGCTTTCTCCTCTAGCTATCTCCACAAAGATTCAAGATCATAGGTTTGATGTCTCCAAGAGTCCTCCCCTTTGCTCATGGAAGGCCTCTCTCTTATAGTATGTAGTAGGGTTAACCAACAAGAGAGAAGGATGGATCTTGGGAGTGTTTAGTGGATCAGGCCCACTAATCTCAGAAGGTGATTTAGGATTGAATCAGAGATGCTAATCCTCAAAAATATCTCGAAGATCAAGATTCCACAAGCCATGGCAAAAAGGCTAAGAAAGGAGTATCGCGCTCCTTCAACTGAGCATAGCGTGGTAGTACCGCGTGGTAGAGAAGGAGCATAGCACGGTAGTGGGGACTACCGCTTCCTTAAGCTTGAGAAAGGTGCGGTAGTGTAGGTATATGAAGTCTCAGCTGGGTTCATTCTTGACAGGACAGGTTTGTCTTCAAGGATCATTCATCATTTTTCTCTTCTGGGTTTTTTAAGTAGTAGGGGAATTGTCGTCAACTATTTTTATGGTGAAGATGTGACATTGTGAAATATGGAGGTATAATAGATGCCCCCTAAAGTGTGAGGTCAGAAGGGACTGATGGCCGAAAGACTTTACAAATACTATGCGGAGATAGCATCGAGGAAAGAAACAAGGAGCTGAAACAGAAACAAAATGTCAGATATACCACCGAGGCGGGCATCCCCATGCTCGAAAACAATTGACTCAAAGCATGGCTGCCAACCGATACATTGCAGATCCATGAGTATTGAGATGATATAGACTATAGACAAATCATGGCTACTATGAACAAGCGTAGATCAATGAGACAGTAATGAAACAACCACGACCAATACAAAAATGGATCTGTGTGATAATACAAAGGACATCTCCATCGCAACTTGGATGCAATCAAAGTACAAAGGTGCATCCAGGTTCTTCTACTCAATCGCAAATGATATGAATCTAGCCATGCGATTACAAGGTGTTGAAGTCGAACATGGTAGAAACCATTTGATTACCGGTCAATGATGTGAACCATTAACAAATGCGAGGGTAATCACCAATGATGACAATGATCCCCAAGGTATCTATAGTACATCTCAACAAAATGTGAATGAATGAGTTGATGTCCAACATTCGAGAGATCGTTTGATCAGAGGTCGATGATGTAAACCTACTATCGAACATGAGGAAACCTGCCATTGAGGCATGCAGGTACCAAGGTACTAGTGGTTGATTCCTAATTCCAATTCCCGGATAGTGATTTGGCATCGATGAGAATAGACTCGTCGAAGGTGGGCCATAATGATTCCCACATC
Organism: Larix kaempferi; assembly: GCA_027924585.1. Lineage (NCBI taxonomy): Eukaryota > Viridiplantae > Streptophyta > Pinopsida > Pinales > Pinaceae > Larix > Larix kaempferi. The sequence continues at coordinate 9,388,399 of BSBM01000007.1, forward strand.
ATCGACATGAAATCAGAACGAAAGATGGTATAGGACGATGAAACAATAGAACATGTACTGACACAGCAGAGGTTTGACACAATGAATGACTCTGAACAATGAAACCTTTTGAACATATAACGGCATGAAACATGACCTGGAAGTAGGGATTATTGATGGCAGAGGATAGGCATCGAACGAGTAGGATCGTGTCCAGAGAGAAGACTCAGGATGATTAGCATAACTCAGCGAGAATAGATACCCAAAAATAGACAAGGGACAGATGCATGCCATGTTCAAAGGTGACGACTGACAAGCTGCCAACAAAATAAACTCGACTTGTTTCCCATTTTCCCCCGACATGATAGACGAGTACCTCTTTGTTGTTTTTCGAGCTCGAAGAGGATAACATATGCTCGGTATAGCTCATCTCATAGATGAGTCCAATCTCACATGTTTTATGAACCTGAGAAAGGAGAGGTTGGTCCCAAAGTGGGTCCTTCGATGTCAAATTTTAACAAGTCCAAGGAAGAAAAACTCGGTAGTTGTTCACATTTAGAGAGCCTGAAAAACTTAAAGAAGGCTCCAAAGTGTACTTTTTCAAAAATTTAGTCCCTCGATCCTGAAAAAGTGTAAAACAATTCTCGAGAGAACTCTCCCAGTCAAAAATTGACTGAGGTGTACCTTTCTCGTAAATAGTCTAGACGGGTCGAAAAAGGGGTAACCTATCACTGAATAGACAACTTTTCAAATACTTTGACAAGTGTGAAAGAGACAAGATCACTTGGCAATCTTTTCAATTTTAGGGAGTCTGAAAAGAGCTTAACTATGGATTCCAATGGTCTTTTTCGTAATTTTTAATTATTCTTGTCCGAAAGAAGAAAAATACAACTAGGATAATACTTTCCTCATCGTTTAACGAGCATGAGTAAAGATGACTAAGCTCGACACCGTCTACTTGAGTTTGACAAGCATGATACGGGTGTAAAAGCGCTTGGAATGTTTTTCAAGTTTTAATCCAGAGCACGAAAAAGATAAAGTAGGCTCAAAATGAAGGTCAAATAAATAAATGAACGCCATTGTGAACATTTTTAAAGGAGACCCTATCAAAAAATGCTCATGGAACCATATATTAATAATGTGAAATGGGTTTTAATTTAACCAGATAAAATAATGAGTAAAAAAAAATAAGTGAAAAAGTTATATAAGGAATAGGTAAATATGGAAAATTACCATTTCACTTGTGCATTTGCCCAAAGAGGAAATTTTACCCATTGAGGAGCAAAAACTTCAAGAGTTCATATATGGAGATCCGGAGCACCATTTCAATAGCCATCTGCGTCAGGTAAGAGCTTTCAAGCCCCTCTTTCATTTCATAGGTAGAAAATTTTATTTCAGTAGGGGAAAAATAATTTCTGGGTAGGCCCTAATAGGCTTTTTTCACCCTTCCACAGTACCACACATTTGCCTTATCGAGAAGCACGGTACTACTTAATACTACCACACTGTATCATTAAGTAGGGGCGCGGTACTGTAGGGTACCGCATGGACATATTTCCCCCAGGCACGGTAGTGGTGATTTGTAAGGGTGAAAATTTGATTTTTCTCTGATTTTTAGCTGAGATCAAGTTATTAAATGATTAATGAATGTTTCCTAGGACCTTTTGCAAGTGTTTGCAACTTATTTGGAGCAAAATGGTCAGTTAGAAAGAAAGAGAGCATGAGGCGGATGGTTTGTTGTCCGGAAATGACCAAAGGACTGTAACTGCATTGCGGGAATGTGGTTTGTTGAAATTTTTCAAGACCAAAGGTATCCGCAAGCAAGCAAAACTTCTAACCCATATTATTCAAATGTGGGACCCCGACATTCAATCTTTTCGAGTTGGAGAACACACCCTCAAGATTAAACTCAAGGACATTTATTTCCTCACGGGTCTCTCAAAGAGAGGAGCTCGGGTGAGTTTTACTCAGTTCATGACCTTGGAGGCGAGCATTGATGCTTTAATTGCTCGTTATTGTCGTCAAGGTTCGGGGAAGAAAAGCGGTAAGGTGGTCATTAAAGATATTGTGGAACTTCCTTTAAAAACCATGTTGTTCATCATCACACGTGCAGCAGGGAGTACGGGTCCTCATCAGGCATCCCGTACACAGATGAATCTTGCAGTGGATTGCATGGCACCGACACTATTCAACTGGTGCGAAGTAGTATTGACCAACCTCAAAGAGAAAGTGAACAAGTGTAGGCTTGGAGAGAACTCTCAGTTTGGGTACGGGAGCATTTTGGTCACCTTCTTCTTGGCGAGGGTGCCATTTTTGTGTCCACAGTTGACCATGCCCACCCGTCCACCCACCAAACCATGGATGGCTTGATGGAGTGAGTATGCACGATGGCTCGGGGGGCCACAACATTTGGCTTTCGGTGAAGACTTATTCTCATGGCTCACATAATTGATGACTACCCCTATGGAGGGGTGGACTTCCACGAGCACATAGACTTGGCACTGCCGTAAGATGAGGATTGGGACAATACAGGTATGACCTTCATTAATGTGTTTTTTAACTTTTTGAATATGTAATTTTTATTGTTTTTTAGAATGTGTAATTTTTTTTTTTAATATATGTACGTGTGCATGTCGCAGATCGTGGACCATAGAGACTTGCAGGGTACTCGCCATTACGCCAAGGTGGTGTGGATTGCCGAGCCATTTTCGATGAGGAAGAAGACGTAGATGAGGCAAGGGGGGGTCCGGGAGATAGAGAGGAACCTACAGGGTTTAACCCACGGGGTCCCAGCTATGAGGATGGACGACGTCCCTTTGCATCTTCAACGGCATACTGTAGGTGTGCCTAGGCGTATTGGCCAAATCCCCCATAGGGTGGCTCAGACTATAGTTTGTTATCATCAGCGACGTGAGGAATCTGAGGAGGAACATGATAGATCTCCTAGATCTCTTTAGATGGTAGTATTTATCTTTTTGCAGCATGTACACGATATGTAGGTTTGAGAGCCAAATTTTGTCTTTTTGAACACAAACTTTATGTATTGGAAAAAACACTTTTATATGCGGTGATATATATACATGGACCTACTTTTATAATCTATTTATTTACAATGACTTGTGTGTTCATTTTAAGATGTATTTTTATGTATGGGAAAGATGCCAATCCAAAATGTAATTAGCTAATGAATCAGCTACACAATTGAATTCTCTTCGTATGTGTTGATATGAAATAAAATTAAAATATCGTTCCAAGAGGCGTACCCTTCGAAATAAGCGAAGTAAGATAGGATCGCAGACTGTGTAAACACGATTTAGATGGGAAACCACGAGTTGGGAGTCTAGGAAGACCAATAGGGAGTCAATTCCAAGGGAAGCAACCTCTGTCAAGAGTCCAATGACTGCATGGTACTCTGCAATATTGTTGGTTGTGGGACCCAAATAGTTGGCTCTTGATGATAACAACTCGCCAGTAGGAGAATAAATTACCCATGCTGCGGAAGTGAGGTTCCGGGTATGTCGGATCGCACCATCGGTGAATCCGTAGTAGGTAGATATCTGCACATAAAAGCACAAGTCAAGGTAAGAATGGATACATTAGATCTGTGTGTGCATACAAAAGATAAATGAAAACAAACTAGGTACATTATGTACAAAAAGTATCTCACGCAGGATGAACCTACGCATAGAAACGTTTGAGGTACAACCCGTTGCGGGGCCGTGCTAGTGGCTGTTAAATTTTCTGAATTTACTTCAACATGATCTAGGATCTTAACTGAGAGAACAACATGTACAGCATATCTACAGCATATCAATCATGGAGACAATAATGCAAGCACACAAGAGACACAAAGATTTACTTGGGGAAAACCATAAAGGTGAAAAACCCCAATAACTTCCTCAGAGATAGATAGAGCAATGATACAACCAACCAAGAGATAGACATAACCTAGCAGCAGATCCTCCTCCTCCATAAGTGCGCCTCTCCTCCTTGAGAGCATGTGTGAGAAGTGAGTGAGCAAATAGAGTGCCTCCCGCACTCTATTTATACTTGACTTGACTTGCCTTTTTACCTAACTCATGTAGGCTCGAACTTAACCACATAATATAATGCTGATTGGGCCGACCCCCAATAGGGTGGTCTAATAACCCTTTGACGCACATGGCCGACCCCCAATAGGGTGGTCTAATAACCCTTTGACCCACATGAATTATACAGGGCCGACCCCAAACAAGGTGGTCTAATAACCCATCAAGTATAAGTTACGACACTTACAATATAAATGACGACACTTCCGTATAGAGGAATAATAACATCTCTATAGGAATACAATATACATATATGTGAAATACATTCCGAAGTTACATATACATCAACACTCCCTCTTAACTAGAAAGTTATTTCTCAGCACAGTTCTTCTAGCACAAGTCATCTTCTCTGGATCATCGTCACTGGATAATCATCATCGAGTCATCATCATCGTCACTGCTGCTGCTATCTCAATCAATCTCTGAATCTACTCGTCATAGGAAGTTCTACAGAGCCAGTCCTTTTTCATACTGGATGTAGGCCCACCACCTACAGGTCTTCATCATCACTGGCCATACTGTGGAATCCTCAGGACTTATTACGTGCGTCACAAAACCTGGCTGCAGCATCCCGGGCTATTACGAGCACACAGCTCTACCTGTAGGATCTCCCAGGAGCACATTACATGTGACCCATCACAAAACCTGGCTGAAGCATCCCAGGCTGTTACGAGCACGCGGCTCTACCTGTCGGATCTCCCAGGAGCACATTACATGTGATCTCACCACAAAACCTGGCTGAAGCATCTGAGGCCTTTTTCATCCTGTCCAGATCTCCCAGGAGCAAATTACATGTGGTCCACCACAAAACCTGGCTGAAGCATCTGAGGCCTCTTTCATCCTGTCCAGATCTCCCAGGAGCAAATTACATGTGGTCATGGCAAAACCTGGCTGAAGCATCTGAGGCCTTTTTCATCCTGTCCAGATCTCCCAGGAGCAAATTACATGCCATAGGACAAAACCTCGCAAGAGCATCCCAGGATGTTACGGGTACACAACTCCGACCTGAAATCTCCCAGGGCACAAATTACATGTCCTCCCAAGCAAAACCTCGCAAGAGCATTTGCCAGATGTCCCAGGGCACCGAATTACATGCCATAGGAAAAACCTCGAAAGACCATCTGCAAATCTCCCAGGGCACAAATTACATGCTTACCTGCACAACCTGATCCATGGCCACAAAGTATCATCTGATACTCATCAAACATCATCCTGATGTACACATGATCATCCTGATCATCATCACTGCAACATCCTGCTGCATGTCATCTGGAGAAGCTTGTCATCCACGATCATCCAAGTATCCACCTGATACATACATAGATACATGATCCACACAATGTATCCATCAACATACATGATCCACCTGATCATACAAAGATACATGATCCACACAATGTATCCATCAGCATACATGATCTACCTGATCATACAAAGATACATGATCCACACAATGTATCCATCAGCATCCATGATCTACCTGATCATAACAAAGATACATGATCCACACAATGTATCCATCATCATCCATGATCTACCTGATCATACAAAGATACATGATCCACACAATGTATCCAACAGCATCCAACATGATGCGTTCATACAAAAATACATACACATGATCCAACCGATCATATCCAGCATTCAACATGATGCGTACATACATAAATGATCCAACTGATCATATCCAGGCAGAAACTAGAACATCATCCTGATGCTCATCATCCAGCGCTTACATCCACAGCCATGTGAAGGATCCTCCTTCCCACATGCTTGGAATGGATTCAGCAAATGTGTCCATCACTTCTTCCTCGAAGTTTCCTCGATCTGAAGAACGCCAAGCTTCTCTCTGAAGTACTCGAACTTTACCCTGGCTAGTGGCTTCGTCAGCACATCTACAATCTGCTCGTCCGTCGCAACATACAGGAGCTTCACAGCTCCTCTCTATACCATATTCCTGATATAGTGATATTTCATCTCTATGTGTTTCGACCTGTCATGAACACTGGATTCTCGGACAGCTTCACACAACTCTGGTTATCACAGAAGATACCAGTAGCTTCCAATGGAGATCAAATAACTCAGACAGTAGCTTCCGTAGCCATACTGCCTCACACTAGCTGAACAGGCTGCAACATACTATGCCTCAGCTGTACTCAGTGCTACGCAGGACTGCTTCCTGCTAAACCAAGAGATCACACCTGATCCCATACTGAAGCAACACCTAGATGTGCTCTTCCTATCTGCAGCACTGCCAGCCCAATCTGAATCAACATAACCCTGCAGGTTAAACTTTTGATTCGCCTCATACCTGAGCCCATAATCCACTGTGCCCTTCAGGTACCTCAGAATATGCTTTACAGCAACCAGGTGAACACTCCTTGGATCCGTCAGGAACTGGCTCAATGTGTTCACAGCAAAGAAAATATCTGGTCTCGTGTTCATCAGGTACATCAAGGACCCAATCATCTGACGATACATGGAGACATCAACCAGCTCAGATTAAGCATCACATAGAAGCTTCAGATTCGATGCCATAGGTGTGGCCATAGCTTGCAGTCCATCATCCCGAACCTCTTCAGGATCTCTACTGCATACTTCCCTTGTCCAAGGAAGATTCCATCATCACTCGCCACACCTCCATGCCAAAAACAAATAGTGCATCATCTCGAACTTGGAAGAAAGCTTCCGCTGCGTGTCGGCAATCAATCTATCTTTACCTGTAACAAACAGGTTATCTGCATAAAAAAATAGTATCACTGGATTGCCTTCTTCAACCTTGTAGAAAAGGTTGGAATCTGCTTTACTCTTGGTAACGCCCAAACTGGATAGAAAGCTGTCTATCCTACCATACCAAGTTCTGCACACATATATGACTACACCATGCTGTCTTGAGATCCATCTGGTGCATCTTCTATTTTATCACTTTTATATTTCTCAATGCTTCCATCTACAACATGCTTGATCTGATAGTTCCATTTGGAAGTCATAAAAAAACTTCCCTTCACATCTTGGGACTACATCCCAAACATCATTCTTCATGATCGACGGATCATGGCATTCCATTTCTTCATCCCAGATCCTGGGAACTTCAATATCTTCAATATCTTCAATAGATATCTTTGTTGCTGGAACAAAATGTTGTAGTTCTTCTTTTGTAGAAGATGACATACGATCTTTCCTACACAACAAGTTAAATTGCATGATTAGAAAACATCTCATAGTTTTCAGAACAAAATTCTTACACATAAAGAAATATGTCATACAGTCATGCAATTATCTTAGCCAATGCTTCAATACAACATTTATCCATATCCCGTAACTTTCTAGATGCCTTCCAATCTCTACCAGAACATTGTTAAGAGTGTGCACAACTCCCAACATGTCAGCAAAGAGGTTTCATTCTAGATAAGTAGCAATGGAATGTTGTACAGTGCCATAGGCCACTTACCCATGTATATTAGTAGTATAATGTTCATCAATGCAACTATTCTAATATGCATAATACACAACCTAATTCTAGGAACATCAGTGTATACATTATTGAACAGTATTATTTAAACAAACAAATATGCAAGAAATGATAATTTAAAATACTTATCTTTGTTTGTTCGTTGGGTGGACTCCCTGTGAGTCTTTGCTTCCTTGCAGGAGCTGCTGGAGTCCTAATCTGAAGTAGCTTCTTCTAAACCTTTCTATTGTGGAATGTAGAGAGATGGTCAACTCCCTCTGAATATCTGCATCCTTGCAGAAACTACTGAAGTGTGCTCCTTTGCTTTCTTGCAGGAACAACTGGAGTGTGCTCCCTCTTGATCTTTGCTTCCTAAATTACCTATTCTTGAACTCATATTCATCCTTGGTCCCTATGCATGCTTATTAGTATCATGATTGTGTTATCCTTGTGAACTCATATAAAATCATACATTCATTAGTATACTATTAAAACACAATAATCTCAAGCATGTATAGTCATGATCATTTCAAACAGAAATAATAAGCATTAGCATTCAAGGTTTATGTAGTATTCTTATGGTTAGTCAAATCATAAGAAACATAACATGTCTAAACCTGTAATTACTCAAACCTATGACTCTTCGGGTTAGTTGAATCATCAATCAAGATAAGAGATATAATATGCATAAAAGCTATACCTTCATGATTCTTCTGGTTCTTCTTCAATGACTTGTGCTAGTAACCTGTATATCTCATAGGTTAACTATTACAAAAACCAAGTTATACATACCTCGTAAATGGATCTTCTATGAGATCCATGACAATGGATGAATCTTTGTCCTCATGTTATCATGATGATATGTTCTTGAACTGGAGCATGATTTGTCTTTCTTGGTGTACCTTTCATGTTAGTAGACAACATAAACCTCATACAACACCATAATGCATTAGTACAATCATAAGTGTCAACACCCTAAATAATGAATATCTTCTATCATGCATTCATAATTTTGTTAAGGTGATACGACAAATCTAAAAACAAAATTGTACTTAACTGTAATAACATGAAGACAAACATACCATAAACTTAATCATGGACAAATATCAAAACATACCTCGATGAGTCATACCTGTCGAGATCGCTTGTAATCTTCTTATGTAAGGCCTTAGCCTCATCTCCCTCTGAAACAGGAACTTCTTCACCTATGTAGGTGACCAATCCATCTTCTTCTAGGATTAACCCAATCCACTTGATGTGCAAGAACTGGACCTGGAGCTGGATATGGGTTTGTCAGAGAAACCCCAAAAATTCAAACTTTGAATTTCAAACTTCCGAAAGGATAGAAATATGCGCCTTGATGAGCTGATCAAATTGGTATATTCATAATTTGAAAACTGCAAAGTTTCACTCCTCAATTTTGCTTTTGAAACTTCCGGATTCACTGGACGTGACCCTGAACTGGGGTTTGATGAATCCCACTCTTTTTCCCAATCAAAAGGTTTGATCCAAATCTCTAAGCTTCTATTTTTCTGAGGAGCTTCCAGCCGTGGTCTCAGATTTCAAAAATTCCCATTTTTACAGAAGCCCTAATTTTCCACTTTCCTGATCAAAGTCCCGAACTAGGGTCTGATCAAGCCCGACCTTCTTCCCAACCAAAAATTCTGATTTTGGTCTCTAAATTTTTATTTTGATGAGTAGCATTCAGCCGTGGTCTCCGATTACAAAAATTCCAACTTTCTTCAAAGCCCTAAATTCCGGAAGCCATGAATGAAGGTACCAAAAAAAATTCTGTTTTGATAGAAATATGTACCTGATTGTTTCTGGTGTAACTCTAAAATTTTTGATCCACAGGGTCTGAAAAACATTTCCTGAGATAGCCTGACCTGTTACCTTTCCATCCTGACAGGTCTGACCTCAATTGGATTCTCTGAGAGAGAGTTATGCCAAATGTCGCAACGTGACCTATTTTGGGATAAAACAGAAGAGCGAACTTGTACGGCATGCCACGTGTCACTGTTTGAACTTCGGACTCTGAAAAAGTTTTCTGAGATAGCTCGGCCTGTTATATTTCCATACTGACAGGTCTGACCTCCATTGGATTTTCTGAGAGAGAGTTATGCCAAGTGTCGCAACGTGACCTGTTTATGGGATAAAACAGTAGAGCGAACTTGTACGGCATGCCACGTGTCATTGGTTCAACTTCGGCCTCTGAAAACGTTTTCTGATATAGTACAGACTGTGTACTACCTGTCACTTTTTACTAAATTTCATTTGGAGCTTCCTAGCCCAAGTTATGACCTTTTTCCCAAGGTCACATGATTTTGACTCAGATCTGGAAGAGGCAGAAACCCTATATTGTACAGATCATAAATCACAAAGTACAACGAATTAGAGGTTGTCCTTTGGACACAAGGTACCTGGAGATTTTAGCTTCGTCCTGTAACAATTTCAGATCCGAAAACTTCGCCAAAATGGATTTATAGTGAATGTGCTACGATGACTGGTTTTTGCTATATCAAGCCCTAGCATCGTAAGTGCAACAAGTGTCATACATGCCATATCATGCCTTCTTTCAGGCTAGCTCTGATACCATGTTAAATTTTCTAAATTTACTTCAATAAGATCTAGGATCTTAACTGAGAGAACAACATGTACAGCATATCTACAGCATATCAATCATGGAGACAATAATGCAAGCACACAAGAGACACAAAGATTTACTTGGGGAAAACCATAAAGGTGAAAAACCCCAATAACTTCCTCAGAGATAGATAGAGCAATGATACAACCAACCAAGAGATAGACATAACCTAGCAGCAGATCCTCCTCCTCCATAAGTGCGCCTCTCCTCCTTGAGAGCATGTGTGAGAAGTGAGTGAGCAAATAGAGTGCCTCCCGCACTCTATTTATACTTGACTTGACTTGCCTTTTTACCTAACTCATGTAGGCTCGAACTTAACCACATAATATAATGCTGACTGGGCCGACCCCCAATAGGGTGGTCTAATAACCCTTTGACCCACATGGCCGACCCCCAATAGGGTGGTCTAATAACCCTTTGACCCACATGAATTATACAGGGCCGACCCCAAACAAGGTGGTCTAATAACCCATCAAGTATAAGTTACGACACTTACAATATAAATGACGACACTTCCGTATAGAGGAATAATAACATCTCTATAGGAATACAATATACATATATGTGAAATACATTCCGAAGTTACATATACATCAACAGTGGCGTGCTGTCACAATCGACAAGTTCATAGGCTCCCTTCTCCAAAACACGTTTTACAACGAAGGGGCCATACCACATAGACTCTAGCTTTCCTTTTCCAATTTTATCGTGCATTTGGTAGTATGTGAGTACGAGATCACCTTCATTGAAAACCCGAGGTTGAACGGATTTGTCATACTGTGCTTTGATGCATTTTTTATGAGCTTCATTGGCTAAAGCAGCGTCTCGGGGAGTTTCATCTAGCTTGGCTAGGTATAGAAACCGTTCCTCTTCGGAAGTGGTGTGGGGAAGTAGCTCTATGGCTGTATTGAGTGACGGAATTTCACATTCAATCGGTAAGATGGCTTCCAGGCCATACACCAGTTGGAATGGCATGAACCCGGTAGCACTTTTCACTGAGGTTCAGTATGCCCATAATGCCGAAAACAGGGCTGAGTTCCAATTGAACTTGTGAGTGCCCACAATACGCTGAATCATTCATTTCATAACTTTGTTAATGGCTTCAACTTGGCCATTAGCTTATGGAAAGTATGGGGTTGATTTTTCATGACGAAAAACCAAGTTGGCACTTAGTTCCTCAATCATATGGTTCCTAAAGTGGGAGCCATGATCGGTCACGATGGATTGTGGGACACCAAACCTAGCTATAGTGTGATTGAATATGAACTATGCTGCTGTTTTGCCATCTTTAGCATAAGTACGCATCGCTTCAGCCCATTTTGTGAAATAGTTGACAGCTACTATGACGTAGCTATGCCCCCCGGCTGAAGTGGGATTACAGTGCATGAAATCTATGTCCCATTTTGAGAAGGGGCCGATGAAAATAACAGGATGGAGTGGAGCAGGGTGAGAGCATGTCTTACTATGAAAGAATTGACAGGGTGGACATTTCTTAACCATTTCAATGCAGTCTTTGAAAATCGAGGGCCAGAAATATCCCCCTTGCAGTATCTTCTGGGCCATATCCATCCCAGATAGATGACCACCACATGCTCCAGCATGGCCATCATTAAGAATGTGTTCGGCCTCATCTAAATTCAAACAACGTCGAAGAACTGTGTCAACAACACACCGGTAAAGGGTATCGTTGACTATGAGGTAGTACTTGGCGTGATGTCGGATACATCGACATTCATCGCGGGTGAGGTCGAAGCGGAAACGTTGGGTTTGGAGATATAGTAAAATATCCCCATACCATGGGTGTGACATGCTAATGAGGAACAATGATTCATCGAGGAGAGAATCGATGGGCTCAGGTTGCTCAGTAACACGGGGCAAGTTACAAATCAACTCGGCAAAGACCAAATATTTCTTGGATTTGGCTTTGGCAAATTCCAAGTCAAACTCTTGTAGGAAGACAATCCAGCGAGAATATTTGCCCCGAAGAACTTGACGTGTGAGGATATAGTACATTGGATTGAAATTCGCTATGACAATGGTCTGGTGGAGTAGAATGCAATGACGAAATCTCTGGACAGCGAAAACTGTTGCCAGAGCTAGTTTTTCAACATGTGAATAACGAGTTTTGGAGTCGAGAAGACTCTTACTAAGATAGTATACCACATGTTCTATGCCGTTATTGTCTTCTTGGACTAACACCATACCGATGGTGGAAATTGAAGCTGCGAGATAAAGAATGTAATCCCATGTGTAATTGGGGGGTTGAATCACAGGATCTTTAGTTAAGGCTTCCTTTAGATGATCAAAGGAGCGTTGGACTTCGTCATCCCAAATGAATGGGGTATTTTTCTTTAGAAGCCTCATATAGCCTTTTGTTATCTTGGCGAAATTGTAAATAAAGCGGCGTAGAAAGTTTGCATGCCCCTGCAAACTTTGAAGTTCTGGTATGTTCACGGGGGAAGGCAGGGCTAGAATAGCTTCTACCTTCGCAGGGTCCAATCGTATGTTGTTTTTGGAGATTATGAATCCTAAAAGCTTTCCGGCATCAATGCAAAAGACGCATTTATGCAGATTCAAACAAATATTGTAGCGACGACACCTTGCAAAGACGGCACGTAAGTGATCAGTATGATCTTCCCTGGTCTGAGAATGAGCGGGAAGATCATCAAGATATGGCTCTGCAATATGTTTGATATCGTGAAATGCATACGACATCTCCCATTGGAAAGTTGCCTTGGCATTTTTTAGGCCGAAAGGTAGCTTTCGATATGCGAAGATTCCCCATGGGTAGATAAAGGCCATTTTGTGTTGGTCCTCTGGGAGTATCTCGATCTGATTATAGCCAAAAAAGCCATCCGTAAATGAAAAGATGACACTCCCAGCGCAATTATTGATGATCTGATCAATGAATGGAGTTGGGTAGTTGTCCTTTGGACAAGCTTTGTTCAAGTCACAGTAATCGACACAAATTCTAATCGTTCCATGTTTCTTGGCTATAGGAACGATATTAGATACCCATTCTGTCAGTGGGACGGGATAGATAAAACCAGCACGCAAGAGTTTTTCAACTTCTGCTTTGATAGTGGCTACCTTACGAGGATGGATGGGTCGGAGTTTCTGCTGAACAGGTCAGGCACCAGGAAAAGTTGGAATTTCATGGACCACGATAGACGGGTCGATTCCTGGCATTTCTTCATAACTCTAGGAAAAAACGTCGCGGAAAGTTTTAAAGTAGGTAGTGTAGAACTCCATTTCGGTGGGAGTGCATGTCTTGCCAATATGAAGATTTTCCACGACACCAGGCTTCACTGAACTGTCAATGGGAGTGGTTTCCATAAGGTTGGCCAAGTTTCCTTCGGAAAATACTTCATTGAGGGAAGTGGGAAACTTGGTTTGAACCATTTCAAGTGAAGGGATGGATTTTGTATCGGGCTCAATCGTCTGAATGGTCGGGAACGAAGATCGATGATGGAAATCTCCCCATGGCGGCTCATCACCACACATAACCTCCATAATTGATTCATCAGTGGGAAAAATCAATGTGAGAGGATCAATAAGTGGTGGGGATGAATGAGTCTCAGATGAGAGCTGTGCCATGGTGTGATGGGTAGAAAAATCGACCCAATCGATGGCTGACTGGATCGCTTCGTATGCTACGAGGTTCCCATTTAATGGCATGGAGTTGCCGTAGTTTGCAATCTCAATGGGACTTGGGATCACCCAAGAGTCATTGGAAGGGGTGACATTCGATGATATCATGTTGACTAGTTGAACGTGGGATCCCAGCTTTGGGAAAACTCCAATAAGGGAAGAATCCTTCATAAGACCAACGCCAACATCTTGGAAACGGTACTGAGGTTGATCCAATAACGGGACGATGTTGGAAGAGTTTGGATGAGAGTCCGGGATACAGTAATCTAGCTGATCTATCGTGACAATTTTCCCTTCATGAGGAAATTGCACAATCTGAAAGATAGTAGATGCTATGGCGGTCATGGTGTAAAACCAGTTTCGACCAAGTAGAAGATTGTAATCTAATGGTGCATCCACGACTTCGATGTGTACAGATACTGGTTTTCCCCCCAGTTCAACACCAATCGCGGGAATGAGTCCATAAGGTTGAAAACCATGTCCGTCAAATGCTCTGAGAGTAGTGGGAGACGACGTGACTTTGGGTGAGCCTAAGGCTCTCCAACAATTCAAAGACATAATTGACGTGGAGGCACCTTCATCTAAGACAGTGCGATGGATACTGTTTCCACGGATTCTTGTATGAACCTGGAAGGCTAGCTGATGGGAAAGTCGAGGCTTCACATACTCCAAGTTAAACATGATGGTGTTTGAAGTATCCAGGTCCATTGCCCCCAATGCTGAAAGTAAGGTTCTGCGCTGTGTAGGGCAGTGTTCGAGAACCTCGAGAGTCGACATGGCGCATGGTGCTTGAGCTAAATCCTCAATGATGTTGTAATTTTGGGCATCTCATGCGTTGGGATTAAATGTCGCTTTTCGTATGGTCCCCTTGGAAGGGTGTAGCACTGTGTCCGTAAGCGGTCTCTCGATGTGGAGATGGCTGTTAGGGGGAGGGGTAGGAGAAGGATCTTCAATAGGAGACTTGCCTTTGGCTGTCTCTGACTATTTGTTTGAGCTTGGGGGGTTTTCGTATGTCTTTGAACGAGTGGTTATGTGAATCTCTTCATTACTCGTCATCAGGATTTTGCGATTTGCAGACGTCTCTCTGCAAGATGGGTTGTTTGGGTTGCCCCCTTGTGGGGTTTCTTGGGCAACCATCTGCTGTTGCTGCTGAGGGAAAGGGTCAGTTAACACTGCCGGATGAAAGGATCTTTTAACGAATTTGTTGACTTCATCCTTGTAGGGACAGTCACGTGTGTCATGATCGTCTTGACAAATCAGGCAGGGAAACTTAGCCTTCCGACGTGGTTTTGGGTCGTTGTGGGTGGATTGTGGTTTGGGATTCTCCTGTTGGTTAGAATTCTTCTTTGATTTTCCACAATTGTTCTTCTTCTTTCCTCCGGATGGTTGTGACGTAGATTGAACTGCGTTCACTTCGGAGGAGACAACAGGAGAGGTAGAAGCTTTTGGAGCATCCTGAGATGGAGTGGGGGAAGTGGAAGTTTGTTGCCCCCGTTGGTTGAATGGTAGGCTGGGCCTTAATTGAACTGACAATACCATCGATAAGGGGTTCAGTGGCAGGCTTAGTTGGATCAGTAGTGACGCAGGTGGCGTGGGGAAGAAGTTTGTGTAAAGTGTCAGATTGGGTGTATACCAAATCCATGTACTGGGCTGCCGATATGGCTTGTTCGTCCATGACTGGCCCACTCATAGCAATGGCCCTGGCTATGGGAGGAAAGAATGACTTTGTGAACCGATCAGCGAGTAATTGATCTGGAATGGGTTCCTTGACTAGCCTACGGCATTGACGCCACTCATGGATGTGATCTGAAATGTGCGTGGAAGTGGTTTGACACAATGAGGTTAACAGTTCTGTTCCAGTCTCATACCGGATGGGGAGCTGGAAATGGGTCAGAAACTGCATAGGCAAGGTGTTAAAATCATGAAAGGAGTGTTGTGGTAGCTCAATGTATCATTTTGTTGCCGTGCCGGTAAGCGTGCGCTGGAAGAGTCGTAGCCAAATGGAGTCATCCATCAATAAGTTGGATGAACACCAAAGATGGAAGGTCATCACGTGGTTCTTGGGGTCTTCCCCAGGCTTGGCATCAAACTTAGGAATGTCTGATAGAAGTTTGGATGGAATAGGTGGCCAATGAGGTTCATGCCATATAGGATCGTTAATGAGTCTCGACAAATTAGGTAAATCTAGCGTGGCCAAAAAGGGAAGTTGACGATTGGTCTGCGGGTATGAGTAATAACTGTATGGTGCAGAGAAGCCTGGGGGGCCCTGCACAGCATATTGCTGCGTGTTGTACCCATACATGTTTCCCGTAGGGTACTGCTAGAAGTACAGGGGGTAATAGGCCATTTGGTTAACCAGTTGTGTGTTGGAAGTCATTACTTGACTAGGAATCACGGTGGTAACCGGTTGTTGGATGTTCTGCTAAGTGGGGATGGTAGGTATGGTACCCTGGGGTTGTTGTGTCCCAGGAATGGTTGCTGCTCCTTGTTGGGGAAAGGTTCCCTGGAGTTGTTGTGTCCTAGGAATTTTACCACTACTTTGAGTAAGTGGAGGGTTTCTTGTAGCAGGGTTGGGGGGTGGCTGTAACAGTGGTGTCCATGGAATATGGGTTCCACCTTAATGAAGATGTGGGAATTGAAGGGATGGGTTCCATGGAGTTGTTGCAACCGGAGGGTAGGGGAGGCCAAAATTCAAGTTGGGGGGAATTTGAGATTGCCCCCCAGCTTGGTTCCAGTTTCAAAACAATGAGTACCTCCCGCTCTATGGGATTTGAGATTCCCAAGAAGGAAGCGTGCCTCACAAAGGATGTTGAAGATGAGGCTCGGTTGGAAAACCGGTATAAGGTTGTCCACTACCAGGTGGGTTGTACATACCATACTGAGTAGAGTCTGCTGGTTGGGAGGTCTATTGGATGGTGCCGATGGGTTTCCCTTCAGCAGATGGGTTGGATGGTCCTATAGGAGGAGGTTGTTGACTAGGAACAGGGTTCCCAACAAAATGTTGTCCTCTAGTAGGTTGGGTTGATGGCCTGATGGGAGGCGGTTGGTGACTAGGAGTGGGGTTCCCAACAAAGGGTTGTCCTCTAGTAGGCTGGGTTGATGGCCCGCCAGGAGGGGGCTGGTTGTTGGGATTAGGGGTCGCAATAGTTGGTTGTCCACCTCCTGAAATGGTGTAGATAGTGGCCGAAGGTGAACATACGGTCAATATGGATGATCCAGTGGTATGACTTGATGTTCTTCCGACACTAGAAAGGTGATATAGTGTCGATTGGCCAACGGCGCCAAAAGTGCCGATTTGTGGAGGGGGTCTTCCATATGTGACGGGAAGGGACGGAGAAAATACTGGGTTATCCCTCATAGAATGTGCACCAAACATACGTGATGGCAGTAAATGTGGGGAATTTAACCGAGGGGTGTCGGGGGTTTTGTCCATGGTGTCTTCAACAATAGGAGGAGCATCGAAGATTGGGTCCGAGTTCGTATCCTGGAAAGGGTTTTTGGGGTCTGGTGGGAACAGAGGTATAGTAACGTCTGAAGGTCTGGAGCCGTCTGCATAGGAGTGATGAAACTCTGTGCTAGACGGGACTTTGGGAGCCCGATAGTCGGGAGGACAGGTAGCAGGGGGATATCTAGAAACCGTTGAGAGCATTTGCTCTGTATCACGTTTGAACTGTGCCGACGCTAAGGGGGAGTTATCTAGACTAACCATACTAGACTGGATCGAGGCCATGATCTCGTGTCCCGAAGGGATATTGGGGAGGGATACTGTACGAGGTATGTTGCTGGAAGAACTAGTTTCCTGTGGATGAACACTGGATGGCGCAGTGATAGCAGGTGGAGGTTCCACCTGGGAAGCAATAAATCCATAGTCAGGTTCAAAAGGTGTATCAGGAAGTTGGGTTTCTTTAATAACTTCCACGTATCCACCCGGGACTGCAATCAACTCGGATATATCTTGGTCGGATCCTTCGGTGGTGCCAACGGATCCTTCCGTAACATCGTAGAAAGTCTCTGGTGGGAGGGTAGTGCTGACATTGGGGAGGATGATGGCCTTCGGTCTAGTATCTTGGGCTATATTAGTTTCAACCACTGTAGTGTTGTCCATTGTGATAGATATATCTAGAATGACAGTGGGAGTCTCAGGTGTACTAGTAGCTACAGAAACTGCAAGAGGTTTTGAGACCATACTGTCAGTAACAGTTACAGGCGTAACTAAATATGTAGTGCATATCGGCGGTGGAACGTTCCCTCGGCCGGCACCGTGGCTAGGAGGGGCAGGAATACGTGATGTAGGTGGAGCAGAGGTCCATGGCGGTGGTGGTGGTGGTGGGCTTCGTCCCTGTACTCTCTGTGATCTCCGTGGTGGTTCTGGCATACTGGTAGGAATACGAGATCCTGGGGCAGTTTCGTAACAAAGAACTCAAAAACCCTAATGTAGCCAAGTGTGCAAAAGGGGAGCTAGAAAAAGCAATCTCTAAAATCTATACTGAGACCGGCGTCCCAGTAAGCGAGCTGAGAAAAAAAATGGCTAGAATGCCAACAAGAAATCACTAGAAAGAAAAATGACCTTCTATTAAGATGAGATAACAAGCAAACTTCCTAACTAAGAGATGGAGACCTCAACAAGTTGTATCATTCACAAGGTGATGAAATCCAAGTCGAACAATACAACGTGAGAGACCAATATGAGAAGGATATCCCTCTACCGAAAGGGATCCTGGGTGAAAGAGCCCTAGTAGAAAAGTTACTAAGCTACCTCGTTCATGACACGTTGGAAAAGGTTTTCGGTGCTTCTACCTTATCACCCTTGTATTACTATGAATACAAGGAAGATAATGATCGATGTTTCCTTAGGGCTAAGTGGAGCGCGGCATTCCACAGAGTCCGTCCGGTTCTCAATCTCGCAGTGGTTTAACGCCTAAAGTGTGAAACAGTCAAGAGGACCCTCCACAAACTGGTGTATGACCATGTCAACAAATACTAGAGGAATTTAGTTCCCTAGAGGACAACGACTATGTCTCAGATGAGAATGACAAGGGGGAATTATTTGGATGCCTATCCCCGGTGTCCTACCTAACTACCAAATTCTTTTGATTTCCTCAAGTGAGGTTAATGTTGGTTTAGTTAGGGAGATTAATTTTAGTTGTTGTATTACTCAATTGGGTAAATGGACGTGAAACTTGATGGTGTTGTGATGACCCAAACCATGCAAGTGAGAATGAATCGAAATAAGCCTTGTATTCGATGAAAACTAGCTATGGAAAAGAGAGAGTTCTTCGATCATAAATGCATGAAACTTTCACAAACAATGAAAAACCACTTTAAAATAAATTTTGTTTTCTTTTTCTAAGTAAAGCCAAACTGAAATAAACACTTCTTTCCAAATTTCACTGATCTGCAACCAGAATGTTTTAAAATGAGAATTTATGCGGAAAATTGAATGGTTCACTTCCTAATGCACGATATTATAACTAGATCATTCCAAACCAAGCAACACAAATGTTCTTAAATGATAATTTCCAATATAGATTGGAATGATGATAATGGAAAAGATAATATTTATAATAACAATGTGATTATGAAAGATACACAATCCAGTAAGATAGGACAGTAGTAACAGTTTGGTTGTGATGGGGAGATCAAGCCAATGCAATAAAATTGAAGGGGTGAGCCAATATGTAAATAATGCCACTAAATCAACAAAAATAATCAAGCTCACACCAAAGGGTAAACAAACCACAAATGACTGTGCAAATGGATAGGATAATAATGAGCAACAGAAAACACCAAATTGAGGCAGAGAAGATGAAAAAATGACTCAGGAAACCAAACAGGAAAGAAAAATTGAAAAAATGAAGACACTACTGCGGGGTATACACTAGCTAGAACGCGGGTACTAGTACACTACTGCGCTGGTAAGAGCACTGGGTAAACGGTATTATCGTGCTGTAGGCAGTAATGGGGGTGCGGTACTGATGCAAAGAATGGAAAAATGCAACTTTTGAAAAAAAAATCTAAATTTTTCAGGGTTGCTGCAGACCCAGAGGACTCATTGATCACAAATGGAGAGAAGATGTAGAGAGAAGGGGTGAAAAGAGGTCAAAGAGACCAAAATTCAGTACTAGTTTGAAGCGAAAGAAGAATCACAATAAAAAATGACTGAAAGTGAAATAAATCAATCAAATGGGTTTCAAACCAGTTGAGTCGCCAGTTTTTATTGTAGATATTTCTCCCTACGGATAGGTAGAAACTTTCTTAGGTTAAAGTAGACTTAACTGACTTTAAACTAAGACAAAAAGATAAAAAAATGCTACCTTGATTTCCTAGATCTAAACAAATATTTCAAATACCATAGTGCTGGAAGAAATGAAAGAGATCTGACTGACCTTTAAGTTAATCGCTTGTCCTAGTTGTTGCTCCAATCTTCAAGTCCTCGCGAATGAACCTGTTAGAATGAACCAAGGTACAAGCAATATACAATCTTCTAGCAATATTGAAACATATGTTAGAATCTAAATCTATAGAAGAAACAAATCATATGATTGAAACAAGATCAACATACATGATTTGGGAAACAAGACAAGTTATGTTTTATTACAAACTTGAAGTCACTTACAATGGTTGCTTAATGTCTAATCCAACTCCCAGCTCCAAGTGCTTTCTCCTCTAGATATCTCCACAAAGATTCAAGATCATAGGTTTGATGTCTCCAAGAGTCCTCCCCTTTGCTCATGGAAGGCCTCTCTCTTATAGTGTGTAGTAGGGTTAACCAACAAGAGAGAAGGATGGATCTTGGGAGTTTTTAGTGGATTAGCCCACTAATATGAGAAGGTGAGTTAGGATCGAATCAGAGATGCTAATCCTCAAAAATCTCTCGAAGATCAAGATTCCACAAGTCATGGCAAAAAGGCTAAAAAAGGAGTATCGCGCCCCTTCAACTGAGCATAGCACGGTAGTACCACGTGGCAGAGAAGGAGCATAGTGCGATAGTGGGGAATACCACTTCCTTAAGCTTGAGCAAGGCACTGTAGTGTGGGTATATGAAGTCTCAGCTGGGTTGATTCTTGACAGGACAAGTTTGTCTTCAAGGATCATTCATCATTTTTCTCTTCTGGGTGTTTTAAGCAGTAGGGGAAGTGTCGTCAACTATTTTTAAGGTGAAGATGCGACGTTGTGAAATATGGAGGTATAACATAACCCACCACAGTCAACCGCACGAAGATATTGTTTGAGACGGAAAGATGATTGTTTGATCGAATTTGAAGTCTCTTATTGAGAATTTATTTTGCTCAGTTAACAGAGATTTAGAGGTAGTATCCAAAGATTGATTTACTTATCATTCGGCAATAATGCCAACAGGACTAAGCACAGTGCAACAGACGCTAACCCAGGAGGCTGCTACGATGTTTTGGCAGCCCCTGCTAGCCATCTGTGCTTGGCGTTGACTTCAAAGTTTAGGGTTGGTGTTGAAGCCACAAGCAATAGAAATGATGGCATTAGAAGACTAATAGGAATCCTTTACAAAAATCCTTCTAAAAAAAAAATAAATAAGAAAAGAATTCGGTTCTCGTAGGGGAGAAGAGCCTGAAGCTGTGCAAAGAATAGAAAAAGGTGAAACCCTAGCGCAACTTCAGAATGAAATTATTAAGTATATACTAGGTCTAAACACCACATAAAACAAGTTGCATTAACCTAATCAGTTCCCAGCAATGGAGGAGCCCACTACGCAACGCGTCCAGGCACTGTGCAGCTAGGCCATCCAGCACACGAACCTGCAAGGAGGGCTTCATTCTCTAATTATGATTTTTACTTTCTGAACATTTTTTTAGCTGGGTTGGGCTCCCTTTGGGTTGAGTTGCGCCCTCTCTAGATGAGCTGGGGATGCATGCTCTTAAAAATATATATATATATATATATAAAGAATACCATTAAGCCGTAAACCATTGCCATAAGGTCTAAATGCAAATGCCAGAAAATGAATACGGCTAAGATTGGAAACGATGAAGACAAATCCAATTCTCAAGGAGAAGTCAATATTACACCACAAGTCTCAAGCCCAACACATAAGCATCCAAAATATTCCACAAGGAGAGCCGCAGATCCATAGCTCAAATACCTAGCTAGCGTAAATTCCAGGCAGATTAGGAAATGAGAAATACCTGTAATAGGCTTGTGCCAGTGCTTCTACCATAGAAGCTAGATCAAAAGCTCCTTCCTGTCTAAAACACTAAGCGAACTTGCATAGAGCTGCAGAGCTAAAACTCCAAGAGAGACGACGAAAATGGCCGAGCCTTAGGGATTGACCCAATTTAGGGTTCCCCACTTTCGCATGGCGGTGGGTTGCGTGGAGAGTACTCCTTCTCATGGCGGTGAGAGGCAACCTGGCCCTCACATGTATAACCCCATGCATGGAGGTGGACCCGTGGAGAGGCCGTGTAGGGTGTAGGGTTAGGATAAATGAAGTATAAAACAAAAAAATTGCTATAAAAACCCTCATTATATTATAGATTTTCCTTATTGTGGTTATTTTGATTTTGTTTATTGTATTATTATTTCTATTAATTTAAATAAAATTTAAAATTTAATAATATATATATATATAGTTTAATATTAATCATATGATTTATGGTAAGTTAATCATAAATTTTAATTATGAGATTAATCATGATTACATTAAGAGTTAAAAATGTAATGTTATTACGAATAATAATTATTAGATTAATATAGATTAAGGCCTAAAATGTTTAAAACCAAATAAATGCTAGCGCCTATGCTAATGGAAGTACTATTTGAAATGCTAATTTAGATATGAACCTTAGGGAAATTACATGGAATGCAATGCATAAATTTATGTAGAGTTATTTAGTAGATTAGTACAAGGTTGCCTTAAGATGGCCTAATCAAAACGCACCGAACTATAGCACTTTTTCGGAAATGTATCTCTTGAGAGTCGACCAAAAAATTAATAATATGAGGTTTTACTCCATGAATCAGGATCAATCATGGTAACAACACGCACAGGTCAAGGTCGGGGTCAAGGATGACCACCACCTCCACCACTGTCATCGCCGCCAACGCCGCCACGACCAACCTCAACACTAGAAATGCAGAACGAAATGAGGTCTTTGGAGGCTATTATGACCACGATGAATAGGCAGTCGGAAAGGGCCGTCGAGGTGGAAACCACTCAAGTGAGTCAAGAGAGCTTTGAAAGGGCATAGGGCCCAAGATAGGAACCGCTTCAGGACATATCGAGAGAGTTGCAAAAGATAAAGGTTTCAAATTTTTCAAGAGGATGACCCGTTAATCATGCCAAAACATGGCTGGAAGGCATGAAAAGATGCTTCACATTGAATGAGTATACATCTAGTTCCAAGGCTAGGATGGTCGTCTTTCAGCTTAAAGGTGATGCTTTGAATTGGTGGTCAGATCTCGAGAAGTAGTTGCACCTTATTCCTCTTAACAACTTCTTTGGAATTGTTCGAGGAGAGGTTCCACAATAAGTATTTGCCAAATTATTACAAGGAAGAACAGGAAGGTGCACTCCATGCCTTAGTACAGGGATACAAGATGGTGGAGGGGTATGAATCTCGGTTTATGGAACTAGTAAAATATGTTCCTTACCTAGATGCAGATGATTGTCAGGTAGAGCGTTTTGTGTATGAACTTAACTACAATATTAGGGCTGCTCTGCAGATGTGGAAGCCAACTTCAGTTGCCATGGCAGTTGAGTATGCTCGTTATGCAACTGATATGTCAGATGGAAAAGGGGGTAGTAAGTTGACAGGAACCAATCTGTATGTTTTAGGGAAGACCTCACGTCCTTACTTTAGGGAGGACAATCTATACCTCCTCCTTACAGTAACAGGTTCACACCGAGGGGTAATACTTCAGTTAACTCAGTCTCGTAGGCATCGTCTGCAACCCACCAAAGCTAGGGACTTACACAAGGAAGTTCCTATAGAGGATCAAGGGGTTTTAGAGGACCCAGGGGAAGGAACTCATCTTAGAGGACTCCTCCGAGCAACATGCAATCCCCTCCCAGTCTCTCTTGTTGGGGATGCGGAGGTCCTCATTTCCAGCGGGACTGTCCTAAGGGCCAATCAAGCAGCAGGCACACGGAAGGGAAAGCACCCATGGATAGTCTTGCGCAACTTAGGTGATAACATGAATATGGTGATGCTATTAGAATCCCAAGGTCTTCATCCAAACAACCCAAGGTATAAACCCTAACCATATGAATAGATGAGCTAGAGTCGAACATGGGGGATATCGTTTTATTATCGATCATTGATGTATACCGTTAACAAACATGAGGGATTCCATCGATAATGATAATGGGGCCCAAGGTACCTAGTACGTTCCAACAAGTGTGAACAAGTGGACTTGAAGTCAAACACCTGAGGAACCTATCGAATAAGAGACATTGATGTATTCTCATTATTCAACAGCAAGGGAAACTGCCACCGATGACTGCAATCCCCAAGGTACTAATCGAAACTCTAAACTTCACTCCCAGAGCATAATGAGTTGAAGTCGGTGGGAAGAAGTCTGTTGGAAGAAAGGCCTTAATGTATCCTGCATAATCCAACACGAGGGACACTCAAAAGTTTGAGCTAATTTGGAGTAGGACAAGTAGCGAGATGAAACAAACTGACACCAGGATGGATGAGATATGAAGTCAAGGTAACTGCAGAATGGCCAACACAGGTTGTATCCTTGAATAGTGAGCACGACACAAAGTGACTTAGGAAGCTTTTAACATGAGGGGGATGTGATATAAACCTGCAATGTAGGAGACATTAGTAGATTCTCCATATGATTGGAATAATAACCAATCGGAGGAGTAAAAAACTCTGAGATCAGGTTCACCCTAAGGTCGAAAAGTAAAACCCAACTAAATGATGGATTCAAATAGGTGTTGTGTTCAAGGACATGATTGACTTAGCTTCCTTTGAAAATTAAAAGATGTAAGATACCCTTCTCTCCCCTTATTCTTTTTGTCAAAAGAATATCCTTCTTGTTGTTTTAATGAGTCCAAGAAAGAAAAATCAATAGTCTTTCTTCATTTTTACAGAGTTTGAAGAAAAGATAGACGAATACTCTATAATACTGATCTCTAGATTTTAATATCGAGCTGAGATCTGTTCTTGCTAGCCGGTGTTTTCAATTTTAAGGAGTCTAAAAAACTTAAACAATAACTTCATACACCTACCCATGGATTTTAGTATTGAGCCCAGTGTAGCTAGGGCTTTCACCCTAGCTTGTGCAAATGAGCACCTGCTAAGGATTATGGAATCCTTAGCAGCAGTATGGAAGTAAATAATGTTAAACTAAATGCAAATGACTGAAGGAAATAATAGTGAATAGTAAATATGAGCTAAACATGTGCATGAAATATCAAACTATTTCTAACATCAACCAAAAAATAAAGAGCTTGAAAAATGGTAAACAATTCTCTTTTATTAACAATGGGAAACTGATTTACATCCAAATATTACCTCAAGGGTGAGGCTGGTGGAGAGCTTTGCAATCGTGTGGTGGAGTATGCTCCAAGGATTCAGTATCTCCTCTTCTCCAAAATTCTAGCAACGGGTGGCCAATGGTTCACTCTTGGTGGAGAATGGAAGCTCAAGTGGTTGAACAAGGGTTTTAGAGTGAATTGGGCAGCATGAGGGTAGGATGGATTGTGGATATGAAATGGGGAGCCTCCACCTTCTACTTATAGATTTTTAGGTGGAGGAGTGCTTGGACCATGGTTTTAGGAAAATAGTGGTTTAGGTTAATGGTTTAGGGTTTCCTCCTCATTTTCTCTCCATTTTATATTTATTTCAATATGTATTCCCTTTTTATTTGATTTTGGGAATTTTAGACCCCTTTTGAGGGTTTTTGGTATGTTTTGGGAGTTTTTGGATTATTTTTTGAGGAGGAAAACATTAACCTTTTCCTTTTGGGTAATTGTTTGGGGATTTTGTAGGAAATATGGTTAATAGAGTTAGATGGCTATGGGAGATGACCTGGTGATCATTTTTTGAGTGTTAATAGATTTCCCCCTGATGTGTGAGGGAAGGAGCTCATTGTATGGCCGATAGACATCACAGGTTCTATCATTTTCTGGGGATGTGAGAATTTTAGCAAAGAAGAGTGGAGACTGTAACCTGGACTCTGTACGAACTGCAAAAACTGAAACAATACATGGCCTCATTTAATGAATGACGAAATCATCTCAATATGTGGACAAGGCAGGCATACCCATCCTCATATGTAAGATATACAAATAATAGTGAGGCCCAAGAGGGGACCTGAACAATACATGGAGAACTGCTGTGGACATCATAATGGGTCCAAGGGGGACACAAATCTGGGACATACTCATGGTCTGACCATGACTGGTCTAGAGAACTGATATATGTACATAAGGGCGTCCACGTTGAATGTGGTACCATAACAACTGATGCTCTGCTGGATCTGAGGGTATCCAACAACTGGATGGACTCAATGGCTGAGGGTCAGAATATCAAGGATACTCGAGGAAGCATATGACTAGGGTGCTTCTGAATACTGTCACCGAGCGCAACCTGGATATCCGTGGGAACATATAACTGTGGGGTTCCGAAGTAGACACACCAATGTTCTAGAGTCAAGGGACATCCGTTGTCCTTGACCAATAACTGATGGGACGAATACCCTGCATGAATCTCAACGGTGCGATCAAGGTGTTGAAGTCGAGCACATGAGAAACAACCATTCAAAGAGGCACTAAGGACTCCTCTCAAAATGGTATGTAGGCACTCACCACTGATAGTGATGAGTCCAAGGCACAGGGACCTCTGGGTCTATCCTCTGGAATATATTGGATGGCGTCGACAGAGGGAGACCTGCAACTACCAAGGCAATGATGTTTCCTTGATAGGAGCGTGAGGTGTTCAACCAATAGGTGATAGTACTAAAGGTGGGACTGTTAAACTGTGGGGGTGAGGAACAACTGAGGTTCCAGAGTGGGGAGGAGACTCAAACTTCCTTTGTTTAGAGTAAGATGGCATGGCTTGACCTGGAAGCATATGAAACTAACTTCAGGTATGGGGATCATCGCGTAAGGGACTGGGGGCTGTGACTGCAATGGGGGAGAATCAGGGGGGTAAACAGATAATTGGTATCGGGAGACTCTAAGGGCGACACTTTGCAGAATACTCTAAACATAGGTGACCATATTGCTGGAGCAGCCATAATAGTGTGACTATACCTGCTTTGTTGTGGCATCGAGAGGCACCGTTGGGGCCTTCTTCATGTTTTAGGGAGCTCAAAGAAGGGATGGATGTGTGCTCCAAATGGTGTTGTCATGTGGATTTGTACGAGCCCAGGATAGTTCATGCTCATGTGTGCTTTCAATTTTAAGGAGTCTAAAAGCGATAAGAAGACTCTGAAATGGTGGAGAAGTACCATCGTGTGGATTTATGCGAGCCCAGGACAGTGAATGCTTGTGGTTTCTTTCAATTTTAGAGAGTTTGAAAGAAGTAAGTAGATTCTGATAGGGTTCTTTTTCACGTGTTAGTCTCCAAAGCCCGAAAAAGCATAAAATAATGCAATGAAGAAGTTTTCTAGCCAATGTGACTATAGTATTCCTTTTTCGTAATTAGTCTACAAGGTATGGAAAAGGGGTAAACTTATACCAGGTAGACGCCCTTTCAGATACTTTTAGCGAGCATGAAAGGAAGCAAGATTGCTCGATGAACTTTTCATTGTTTTAGGAGTCAGAAAAAGAGCTTAACAGAAACTCCCTAAGTGCCTTTTTCGTAAAGGGATTGTTCAGCCCTAAAAAGGGATAAAATTATACTGAACACAATGATGGCTTGGTTGCAATCGGGCTGGCAGGAAAATCAATGCAGTAAGGGGCCTGAAAAAAGTGCCCTAAAAAGGTTTCGTGAGAGTGAGAAATGATCTCAAGCATCATCACGTGCACGGAAATGTGATTCTGGCGATGTGAACGGTGCGAAAAATGGAGTTCGTATGAGCCTTTCCTCATGGATTCGCCAATCTATAGCTAGGGATTTCTCCCTAGCTTGTGCAAATGTGCACCTACTAACTTGTAGTAGCATTTTAGATTAAACAGTAAAAGTAAATAAATGTAAAAAGTAAATCTTGATCTAACATATGCAAGAAAATAACTCTAGATTAAAAACAATAAACAAAATAGATCCATGAGAGAAAGAAATAAAAGCTTTAATATTTTCTATTACCTCAAAGGGTGAGGATAGTTGAACTTGAGCAGCTACAATGGTGAGGTGCTCCAAAGCTCCAATGATCTCTTCTTCTCCAAGATGCTAATGGGGATCTTCAAACTCAAAAAGGGGGCTAGGGCTCTCAAGAATAAATTTGGCAGCATAAGGATAGGATGAATGTGGATGAATAGTGAGAAGCATCTATCACCATTTTATAGCTTTTAGGTGATGGAGAATACCATTATGGTTTAAGGAAACCAATGGTATGGGTAAAAATGGAGGTTTCCTTTTTCTCTTTTTCCCTCTTTTTTCCTTTTTTGAATATATTTTTGAATATTATTCCCTTTTAATTGATTTTCGGGAATTTTGGACCCTTCTTGAGGGTTTTTTGTATTGTTTGAGGAAAATTAAATGTTTTGAGGAGAAAAAGATGGATTTTGGTCTTTTTGGTGACCTTTCAAAGGTTTTAGAGGCTAAAATGGTAGGAAAAGTGGACAAATGGGTCATGTAAATAGGGAAATGAGCTAGTGAGCACTTTTTGGGTGTTAACAGATTGCCCCCCGGATATGTGAGGGAAGGAGCTCATCATATGGCCAATAGACATCATAGTTGTTTTGTATTTTTCCTAGGGTTTGGAGGAGAGAAGAGGCTGATTGGAGACTGGAACAACGGTCCCATGCAAGCTGCACAAACTAAAAATACATGGCCTCAAAATGAGTGAGGAATAATCTCTGATAATGCATGAGGCGGGCATACCCATGCTCGTATCAAGACATATAAATAACAATGAGGCCCAAAAAGGGGGACCAGAACAATACATATAAACCTGCTATGTACATCATAATGGTCCAGGGGGGACACAATGTTGGGACATACTTCATGGTCATACCATGATTGATCTGCAAAATTGATATATTGGAAAAGAGCAACAACTGTTCTGAATGATGTCTTAGAAGGATTGTTGAACTGTTGGATCTGAAGGTATCCAACAAATGGAAGGATTTAGTAAATGTGAGTCAGATTCTCAAAGGCACACTGAACTGTATCTGAATGTGTACTCAAAGAAGTATACAACTGGCGTACTTCTAAATTCTGTCGCCAAGCACAGCCCAGATATCCACAGGAACACATAACTGGTTGTTCCTAAAGTAGACTCATCAATGTGTTAGAGTCAGGTGACATCCAGGGTATTCAACTAATAACTGAAAGGACCGATATCATGTACGAATCTTAATGATGCGATCAAGGTGTTGACGTCGATCATGTGAGAAACAATCATTTGGAGAGGCATTAAGGACTCCTTTCAAAATGATCTGTAGGCACTCACCACTAATGGTGATGAGTCCAAGGCACAGGGACCTCTGTGTCTATCCTCTAGAATAGATTGGTTGGCGTCGACAGAGGGAGACCTTGCAACTACCAAAGCAATGATCTTTCCTTGATAGGATTGCGAGGTGTACAACCGATAGGGGATTGTACTGATAGTGGGACTGACATACTGTGGGGATGGGGAATAACTGGGGTCATAGAGTGTGGGGACTCAAACTTCCTTTGTTCAGAGCATGATGACATGGTTGACATAGCAGCATATGAAACTAACTTTGGGGACCATAGCTTAAGGGATCAAGGGTATGTATTGCAATGGGAGAGACTCGGGAGGGAAAACTGATGTATGATATCGGGAAACTCTCAAGGTGGCATATCGCAGAATGCTCTAAACAAAGGCGACCATAATGGGGAAGTTTCCATGATAGTGTTACTAGACATGATCGGTTGTGGTGTTGTGAGGCACCGTTGGGGACGTCTTGATTGTTTAAGGAGCTCCAAGAAGGGATAGGAGTGTGCTCGATAATGGTACTGTCGTGTGGATTTGCACGAGCCTAGGATAGTTCATGCTCGTGGTTGCTTTTAGTTTTAGAGAGTATGAAAGTAGTAAGTAGATTCCAAGGGGGTTCTTTTTCATGTGTTAGTATCCAAGGCCCGAAAAAGCATAAAATAATGCAAAGGGAGAACTCTTCTAGCCAATGTGACTGGAGTATTCATTTTTCTTATTTAGTCTACAAGGTCTAGAAAAGGTGTAAAATTATACCAGGTAGATGCCCTTTAAAATACATTTAACGAGCATGAAAGGAAGCAAGATTGCTCAGCGATCTTTTCAATGTTTTAGGAGTTAGAAAAGAGCTTAACAGAAACTCCCTAAGTACCTTTTTCTTAAAGGAATTGATTGGCCCGAAAAAGGGATAAAATTATACCGAACAAATGTAATGGTGCGGTAAGGAGGGTGTTCAATCAAGGGACAAGTATGGAGATGAAGCATAGTGATAGGTGGGGAACACTGATGGGGCCTCCTTGCGGGTTGATGAATGATAGCAAAAAAATGCCATAATTGCAATATGGATGGAGTGAAGGGCTCATGTATAAGTTGTGATGCATAAATTTTGTAAAAATCAACAACAGCCGATGTGGCATGCAAACCGAGGTAGAAAGGTGTAGGGACACAATGTTAAAATGGTTTCTGGTGAGAGTGAGAAATGATCTCAAGCATCACCACGAGCATGGAAAACTGAATCCAGAGATATAAAGAACGTCAAAAATGGAGAACGATCGATGCAGCATGTAAATCGAGGCGACAAGGGGCTTGTGAAAAATGGCTGAAGAAGGGTCTGGTGAAATCAATAAACTAACTTGACCACTGTGAATTTCTCACTGCGTTGAATCCAAAGGTACCAACGGTTTGAAAAACGGACGTCGTATGACTCCGAAATGGTTGACTGAAAATTGGTCAAATGTCTATAAATAGTAAGTGGACCCATAGTGACATGTGTCATTTTCACGGTTGAATTTGACAAGATGCTCAGGAATTCGAGGGCGTCGTGGAGGGAGAGAGAGATTTCGGATGCTCTGATGGAGATCATCTAGGAGAACCATCATGCATAGGCAACTTTGGATTTGGGAGGACTACTGAAGTTCACGCAGATTCCTCTTATGTGTTCAACAAACTTGTTGCTAAACAAGTTAATTGATTTCTGGGACCCGGATATGCAGGCCTTTATGGTTCAAGGTGAGAGATTGGATCTCACCTTGAATGATGTTTATTTTCTGACTGTACTGCCCCATTTAGGTGAGATAGAGGATATTCAACCCAGGATCCTAGGAGGCATTGAGATAGAGGATCTACTGGAGAGGTTTTGCCATCCGGGTTCTCGTGTACATGCTAGTGCATTGCTCGTTCGTGATTTGCGGGATCCTTCGATGCGAGTAGTTGTGGCTTGCGTGTTGCAGGTACTTGGAGCATAGGTGCCCCACTGTTTGTCAGCGGGAACATGTTGATGGTTCATCGCATTATGACTGGGACCTATTTTTCCTAGGGGAAGATGTTCCTTGCTTGTTTTCAGCAAGAGCTGAGCAAGGTGAGGCTACAGAGGGGGAGTTCAGCTACGCTTCATTTCTGTGTTGCTTCTTTTTCGAGCAGGTTCCTACATTGCGGCCCCATGTGCCAGTTGAGGAGGGTTTGATTAGTGAGCCGCAGATGGTGTGGTGGGGACAGTTCTTTTCTGCAACGATCTACAAGCAGTGGGGGCAGATGCCAGTTTTGTTCGATAATTATCCGTACTGGGGTATGGATTGCCTGGGAGATATCAAGATGCCTCGTGCTCCAGGTTAGGCCTAGGGGCAAGATGGTAAGTATTTGTTTTTTCTTTTATATCATATCATGTTTGTATGTTTTGTTATGATGATAGCTAGAGGTGTTTTCATGATGTTGACATCTCCTAGTGTTGGTTATTGCATATGTGGGTCCGCAGCCTCCACCGGATCATCAGGGCCAAAGGGGTCATGTGGTGGTGGTGGCACCCCCACCTCCTGCGCGAGGAGGTGTACATCGCGGAGAAAATGATGTAGAGGATATATGTGAGACCATCGAAGAGTTCTTTGATGGCGTGCCAGATCATGGTTGGAGAGAGTTGGACTAGCATGTGTCAGACTGTTGTTATGATGCTCCACGTGAGTGGAGATCAATCTTGTGGTGGATAGTTGTGTTGGTGGCGGAGAGGAGGGATAGGGACCAATATAATCCATAAAAGGCGGAGCCAGAGGAGTTGGCAGGCCACGATGATGAGGATTAGGGTGCCTTTTACTTGCCCCCAAATGATGATGAGCATGTGGGGATGTTTTTTGTGGATATGTATTATGTACGGCTGGTGTACTTTTTGTATATTCGGGTGCTGAGGGCACTCTTGACATTATGACTATATGATGATAGATATATTTATGCACATGGATGCATTTTTGCCATTGCTTTTATGTTTTGTTGCACGTGGATGCAATTGCTTGTGTTTTGTATGCACGTGGAGGAACATTCTATTCACATGGATGCAATACTATGTCTTTTGTATGCCCGTGGAGGCACCTTCTATGCACATGGATGCAGTATTATGATGGTTTCTTTTGTTTGTTTATTTGATCTTTTGATGCCTATATGATGCAGGTTTTGATGTCCTACATGGTTTAGTTGGCGTTCCAATATAGAATGTTGTTAGCCATTTGGTCTGCTACACTGTTAAGATTTCTTGGGACATGAGTCAATGAAATGGATTCAAAGTGTCTAATCATTTGTTTAGTGCACAGGTATTTTCTAAAGAGGTAGGGATTGAGTACCTGGTAACAATTTTTGATTTGGGAAACACGAAGCTGGGAGTCGAGGAGGACATGAAGGTGACTTATGCCCATCTAGAGGGAAGCAATTAGGAGACCGGTCACAGCATTGTACTCAGCCTGGTTAGTAGTAGCAGCGCCTATACACACTCCGTCGAGGTGGATCAACTCGTGTGAGGGGGAATAGAGTGCCCAAGCTGCGGAGGCGAGATTTGGAGACCAGTGACTTGCACCGTCAGCGAAGCCAACATAATAAAGTGGAACAAGATCCATCTGTGGTCATGCACAAAAAAATGAAAATGTAAGGTTTTGAAAGTTTATGGTGAAAAAAAAAGAATTAAAAACTATACAATATGGACTGTGGTGTCCAAACAATTTTTATGGATAAAAGCATTTGAGGTACAACCCGTTACGAGGGTTGCGCATGGGGTTTCCTTCTGATTCGGTCAGAATGTATGCCCCATGTCCAAGGAAAGTGTGTATGATTTATGGGCCTTGCCACATGGATTCAAATTTTTGTTTGCCCTTTTTATCATGGGCTTGATCGTAAACGAGTACAAGGTCTCCTTAACTAAATGCTCGTGGATGAACATGTTTATTGTAGCTGGCTTTGGATCGGTTCTTTGTGTCTTCAATTGTTTGGAGGGCTGCAAGGTGATCTTTTTTGGCTTGCTCTAAAAAAAGTAAGTGTTGTTCAATTGGTGAAGTATATGGGAGGAGTTCGATAGCGATATGCAATGTCGGGATCCGACACTCAATTGGGAGGACAGATTCTACATCGTGAACCAAATGGAAAGGGGTGAAACCGATGGTGGTTTTAGTGGACGTGCGGTAAGCCCACAGTGCAGGGAAAAGCATGTGATGCCAATTGGACTTATGTCGGTCGATGATGCACTGGAGGATGGTCTTCAAAATTTTGTTAATAGCTTCAACTTAGACGTTCCCTTGGGGGTAGTAGGTGAAAGAGAAATGATGTTCAAACTTAAGGAACGACAAGGTTTCGAATGGATACAGAAACCTGAAGCTAATGTTGAAGGTAAATGTGGTTCGACTTGATCTATGTCAAATACCATCGTATGTGAGTCGTTGGGGTCTATGGCACCAATGGAAGATAACAATAATTTCCTCTGTGCAAGACAGTTTTTTAGGACTTCTAGGGCAAACATAGCAGCGGGGGACAGGGATAAGTATTCTACAATATTATAATTTGAGGTTGTGCGAGCGATAGGATTATTTTTGATCCCTCTTAGGGGGAAGGGAGGGGCTTTAGGACCCCCATCCATTGGCATATTAGGTATGAATAATGGCTAATCAGTTGGATGGGTGCTTGTGGATGGATTAGTAGGCGTGGTTTCAGGGGCTAAGTCGTATTGGTTTTGGGGTGTTTGGAGGTTGATATCATTTGATAACATCATTAGTAGATGGTGAGTGCCCAAATCTATATGTCGGTAATCTGTTGCAGCATAGGTGATTTGCTACTATGGTGCAGTGGATCCTTGTGGGGGATCCACTGGACGAGTGTTTACTACTCCTTGGTTGGGTAAAGAATTCTGCAATATCATGGGTTGGGGTTGAGGAGTTCGCACTGGCTATGCAGCGTTCCCCTTGCATTGGGCGTCATCGATCCACAATTGACGTGATTTCTCCAAATGGGGGCAATTATGTGTGTAGTGGATGTATACTAAACAAAAGGAACATGGATGGTTTGTTCTTAAGTTAGGATTTTTGCCCTGTTTTGGTGGATGATTAGGGTTTTGGTTGGTGGGAGCAGCGTTATTAGTATTGGGAGGATTGGGTGGTTGACCGCCTTGGTGTTAGGGTTGATTGTTTCCACGGTTGCGTCCTCTTTCGCGTTTCTATTGACCTCCTTGATTACAATGGTTTTTCTGGTTCTGGGGTTGGTTTTGTTGTGCATATACTTGCCCTTGGGCAGTAGGTGCATTTTGAGTTTGCGCAGGTGCTTGAGCAGGCTACGGTGGATAGTAAGCAGGAGGGTTCGGAGGTGGTCCAGGTGCTTGTTATGGTTGTTGGTAACCTTGATAACTTTTTAGTTAGGTGTTTTCATGCTCTATTACCTCCCTTTGGTTAGTGAGTACACCATTTTTATTTTTTAGGAGCTGTTTGCTTGTTGGTATTTTGACCACATTTTTATTACTCCACTTACTATAGCACAGTTGTTATAGTAAGTGTTTTGAGTTTGGTCGTTGGCTTGAGTGCCATTGTTCTTTGCACTCCCCTCCTGCACACATGGTTGCATTAGGGTTTTCAAGCTTTCCACTCACCACCATCGATTAGTTTTACTAGCCAATTGTCACCATTGAGTCCCCGAGAGGTTCTCGATGCTTCTGGGGTGAACCCCCGTAGTATGGTTCACTTGACACCACTCGTCATAGACAAAGAGAATTGTAACTTGACTCAACATGTCATCGGCATAGATACCCATCATCCGATTCTGATGCACCTGATTTCACATCTGACTCTGACGTAGAATCCGAAAACCCTACATACACAGCACCAACTAGCCCCATGGATGGTATGACTTTTGACCCCTTATTCACAAGGATTGTTGGTGGAACATCAACCACCCCCATTACCAAAATGGCCACCACAGTAGCCACAACTACTCTGGGTATTCCCTCAATGCAACCCACACCTACATTGGCTATGCCCTCCATGGGACATACCCTATGCATGCCCTTGATGTGACATACAACTACCATCCCTACTACTATACCAAACCCAACAGTTACCATACCTAATACCAATCCAATTGTAACCCATGTTACAAGTGGAAGTGCAACACCCTCCCATACCAACTCCACACCTCTATTTGGGGTTCATATCCCCCTCACGACCAATATCTCCTTCAGAGGTAGTGGCCTAATTAATAATGCTACCAATAGAACGTATGCCCCACTGACCATGTCCATCTAAACTGCCAGTCTACCATTTATGGCTAGTCTTCACCTACCAGACTTGGCAAGATTAACAAACGATCCCATTAGACATGATCCCACGTGGCCTCACATGCCCACTAAATTCCCATCCGACATCCCTAAGTTTGAGGGGAAGGCTGGTGAGGACCCACAAAACCACATTATGTCTTTTCATCTATGGTGTTACTCCAACTCCATAGTTGATGATTATATTCTCCTACAACTGTTTCAAAGAACTTTCACTAGCTCAATATCCAAATGGTATATCGAGCAGCCCCATGGGGCACACCCTACGTTTACATCCCTGGCCTCGAATTTCCTACAATTCTTTCAATTACCTATCTGCTATGATGTGGGGGTGGAAATCCTACTATCTTGTAGACAGAACATGACTACCAATATCACAGATCATATCCATGAGTGGCGTAAGCACAGTAGTCTATGCAAGATCAAGCTTGACGACCGTAGTTTCCTAGATTGGTTCCTAAAATCTCTCCTTCCACTTATTGCTAAATATGTGGCTTTTGAACGACCCCAGTCGGAAGAAGAAGCCATTCTAAAAGCACAACAATTTGATTTAATCTACGCTCGGTCGGGCTACCTATACACAATTTTACTTGACGCCCCCCGAGGTGATCCATCCCAGAATGACATGCCGGGGACATCCCATGTCGCCGATGGTATCATTGGTCATGTTGTATCACACAACCAGCCCTTTTAGATTTTTAAGGCTCACTTTGACTAATGGTGACATAGTGTGTTAAAGTGTGGGTGTATACAAAAATAAAGTGCCTCGCTTGGGCGAATATTCACAAATTAAAATATTGATTTCAACTTGCAAATATGAAAACAATTTAAATTTAAATGCTTTAACAACTTCTTTTTCAAAAAATATGGGAAATACTTTAAAATGTTAGGTAAAGCAAATAACATAAAAAATGAATGAATCTCTAATGCCGGAAAATAAAACAGTGGGCGGTGAAAGTGTAGGGGAGATGGCTGGAAAATATTGGCCGAAATGAGCAAAACTCAGAAAAACCCAATCGAAAGGTACAGGGAGAAATCGCGGCTGTCTGAGGCAAAAGTCACGATCTCGATCGCAGCTTTCTGTCTAAAACCTGCGATCTACGTCGCAGCGATTTTGGCAAAGCATGCGATCTTCTTCATGGCTTGGGGGCATAAGTTGCGATGGCAATCGTGGCTGTGGGGCTGAAAGCCGCGATATCGAGTAAAAGTGTAGGGTTTTTAAATCACGGCTTTCAGCTGAAAAGCCACGATGTGAATCGCGGCTATGGGTGCATAAGCCTGCGATTTTTGGGAGGGAAAGAGTCGCCAAAAACTGTTGCTTGGGTTTTCACCCAAGCATGTGCGAATGTGCACCTACTAACTTGTAGTAGCACTTTAGATTAAACAGTAAAAGTAAATAGATGTAAAACGTAAATCTTGATCTAACATATGCAAGAAAATAACTCTAGATTAAAAATAGTAAACAAAATCGATCCATGAGAGAAACAAATAAAATCTTTAATATTTTCTATTACCTCAAAGGGTGAGGATAGTTGAACTTGAGCAGCTACAATGGTGAGGTGCTCCAAAGCTCCATTGATCTCTTCTTATCCAAGATTCTAATGGGGATCTTCAAACTCAAAAAGAAGGCTAGGGCTCTCAAGAAAGAATTTGGCGGCATAAGAATAGGATGAATGCCGATGAATAGTGAGGAGCCTCTATCACCTTTTTATAGATTTTAGGTGATGGAGAATACCATCATGGTTTAAGGAAACCAATGGTATGGGTAAAAATGGTTTAGGTTTCTTTTTCCTCTTTTTCCCTCTTTTTTCCTTTTCTGAATATATTTTTGAATATTATTCCCTTTTAATTGATTTTTGAGAATTTTGGACCCTTTTTGAAAGCTTTTTGTTTTTTTTGAGGAAAATTAAATATTTTGAGGAGAAAAAGATGGATTTTGGTATTTTTGCTGACCTTTTGAAGGTTTTAGAGGCTAAAATGGTAGGAAAAGTGGACAAATGGGTCATGTGAATAGGGAAATGAGCTAGTGAGCACTTTTTGGGTGTTAACAAGTATATCCCATATTTGTGTCCCCCTTGGACCCATTATGATGTACACAATAGTTCTCCATGTATTGCTCAGGTCCCCTCTTGGGCCTCACTATTATTTGTATATCTTACATACAAGCATGGGTATGCCCACCTCGTCCACATATTGAGATGGTTTCCTAATTTATTAAATGAGACCATGTATTGTTTCAGTTTTTGGAGTCTGTATGGAGTGTAGGTTACAGTCTCCACTCTTCTCCACCAAAATGCTCATATCCCTGGAAAATGACAAAACCTATGATGTCTATTGGCCATACGATGAGCTCCTACCCTCACACATCAGGGGGCAATCTGTTAACACTCAAAAAATGCTCACTAGCTCATCTCCCCTAGCCAGCTAACTCTGTTAACCATATTTCCTAGAAAATCCCCAAATAATTACCCAAAAGGCAAAGGTTAATGTTTTCCTCCTCAAAAAATAATCCAAAAACTCCCAAAACATACCAAAAACCCTCAAAAGGGGTCTAAAATTCCCAAACTCAAATAGAAAGGGAATGCATATTGAAAATAAATCTAAAATGGAGAGAAAATGAGGAGGAAACCCTAAACCATTAACCTAAACCATTATTTTCCTAAAACTATGGTCCTAGCACTCCTCCACCTAAGAATCTATAAATAGAAGGTGGAGGCTCCCCAGTTCATATCCACAATCCATCCTACCCTCATGCTGCCCAAATCACTCTAGAACCCTTGCTCAACCACTTGATCTTGTGTTCTCTACCAAGAGTGAACCATTGGCCACCACTTGCTAGAATTTTTGAGAAGAGCAGATACTGAAGCCTTGGAGCATACTCCACCACACGGTTGCAAAGCTCTCCACCAGCCTCACCCTTGAGGTAATATTTGGATGTAAATTAGTTTCCCATTGTTAATGAAAGAGAATCGTTTACCAGTTATCAAGCTCTTTATTTTGTGGTTGATGTTAGAAGTATTTTGATATTTTATGCACATGTTTAGCTCATATCTACTGGTCACTGTTATTTCCTTTAGTCATTTGCATTTAGTTTAACGTTATTTACTTCCATACTACTGCTAAGGATTCCATAATCCTTAGTAAGTGCTCATTTGCACAATCTAGGGTGAAAGCCCTAGCTATAGATTGGCGACTTTGTTGGGGATTTTGTAGGAAATATGGTTATTTACCCTTGTGGTGAAAGCATGAGGAAAACATTAACCTTTGCCTTTTGGGTAATTATTTGGGGATTTTGTAGGAAATAATGTTAACAGAGTTAGGTGGCTAGGGGACATGAGCTGGTGAGCATTTTTTGAGTGTTAACACCCAGGTTGGTATGTGCTCGTCGATGTTTTCCTGTTTATAGAGTCTGAAAAACTTAAACAATCCTCTATATACCCTCTCGTGGATTTCACATCGAGCCTGAGTAGGTGAATGCTCACTTGGTATTTTCATGTTTAGAGAGTCTGAAACCCTAAAGAAGACTCCACAAGGTCCTTTTTCGTATAGTTAGTCTCCTCACCTGAAAAAGTATAAAACAATGAGAGAAGAACTCTTCTAGCCACAAATGACTAGAGTATTCCTTTTTCGTAAGTAATCCGCAAAAGGGTAAAATTATACTTAAGTGGATGTTCCTTCAATTCATTTAATGAGTCTGAAGTGAACAAGTATGCTCAACCATCTTGTTTGTTTTTGAAAAGTCAAACAAGAGCTTAAAAATGACTTAAAACAGCTTCGGGAATCATAATTTCATAACCTGCCATATGACAGAATTCTAGACAGCCAAATAATTAATATATCGCAAACTCAAAAGAAATTTTCTCGATGACATGAAATACTAGGAAACACATACCTAATCCAACATGTCAATTTAGATGACACACCTTGACGAGAAAATATAGTGAATTTCTACCATATATGATTCACCTAATTCACCAAAACTCAAAAAGATATTAGCGAATTAAATGGTCATTTAAAATGTAAATTGAAACTATACCACATTGAATAAAGTAGGTAAAAAATTAAAACCCAAATTATATAAATAATTTCAATTTAAAAACATAATTCACCATTTTAAGTTTTTAGGGCAAGGTGTGGAGAAAAACCCTCAAACTTCCTTTGCTTGTTGCAATCAAACCAAGCTACCAAACCGACTTTCGCTTTCACCAAGTAAGTTATTTCATCCTGCTTTGTCATTTGCATGCAATTTTTTTTAATTTTTGATGGTCAAAATCATTTTTTAGCAAGGTTTTAAACTCGTTTCTACGCGAGCGCTACTATGTTTGAACAAAACTAGCGCACTCGACAAAAGTGCACTAGTTCACTTTCAGCACAGTGGCATTCGGGACGCTACTATCTATTTCAAATAGTAGCGTTCACCGCAAAACATAGGGAAAAAAATAAAAATGACCAACGTTTAAATGGTTGCTTGG
Source organism: Larix kaempferi (assembly GCA_027924585.1). Classification (NCBI taxonomy): domain Eukaryota; kingdom Viridiplantae; phylum Streptophyta; class Pinopsida; order Pinales; family Pinaceae; genus Larix; species Larix kaempferi. The sequence goes on from BSBM01000007.1 coordinate 9,428,519, forward strand.
TAGGATGGTGCTTGTATGGCGTGAAAGGGAACATGAGGAGATGGATCGACATGATTTGAATGATCCATTGACCTTGCATGCATTAAGAAGATGATTTTTTTTAAAACTCTATCAAACGGTCAACATGTGGGCACAAATCTGACTACTCGAAAGGTTAGTTCAGTATTGGGATGCTAATGCATTGGTGTTCAATCTCCAAGGGGAGATTCTGGAACTAACTATTGATGAAATCTACTTCATTATGGGTCTCTCTCGAAGGGGAGGTGTAGTGAATCTCAAAGGTTCCTCTCGAAATGTGGGTGCCTTGTCCATGCAAGATTACATCAATACCTACTGTGTGGCAAGTACCGAAAAGACCGGTAGCCACGTTCTTATCACCACCATTGCGAGCTTCCCACTAAAAGTCATCTTGAGTATTCTAAATCGGATGGGAGGAAGTGCAGCACAACACTTGGCTTCAAGGAACTATATGCATTTGGGCACTGAATACTTGCGAGTGACAGTGTATGACTAGTGTTCTAGCTTACTGGAAAACATGAAACTTCATCTTTCCGAGTGAAAAACCGGGAGGATGAAGAACTTTGGGTACACAAGTATACTTTGTACCTTTTTATTTCAAAGGGTACCTGCATTGAGTCTGGGGATGGGATTTCCCCCACTCAATCCTCGTGAGCCTATTATGTCTCATTGTGGATAAATATTCATACGCCACGGCGGTGGCAAGAGAAACTTCTGCTATCATGAGGATGACTTCTAAGCATGGTGGGACCGGCAGGTACCAGCTCTTGAGTAGTTCCCTTATGTTGACATAGACTTCGACAATGATCCTGAGCTGGCTCTTCCTCCAGGGGCAGCTTGGGGTGAGATTGGTAAGTTTGTTTTTGAAAAATTATTTAATTTTTTCATTATATATATATGATTTTTAAATGAGTTTGAAATACTGAACAAATTGTCTTCTGTAGATGTGGGGCCCATATGTCCTAAGGGACACCCGCATACCTTTGTATGACTAGTTGTTGTAGGGGAATCCGATGCCATGTTGGAAAACATAAAGGGGAATATGAGTTGATTGACTCATGACATTCTGACATACAATATCTAGCGGACACCGCTCGATATGCAAGAGAATGTTGTGGGCGTTCCCCTAGCATGGATTCGACTACTGAGAAAAGTAGCTAGGGTAGTCATCTGCTACAGAGAGGCTATGACAAAGATGGCAGAGACAGATGAGGCCCCTCCTTCTCCATAGGAGAAGGACATATATATGTATATTTTTTAGGCTGTTGAGCCCCTTTTTTGTATTATGATATGACATTGTGACAAACTTATGATTCAGACTCATATATTTTTTGATATGGTTTATATATACAGTATCGGCTTTATTTACATGTGTGTTATTATCTTTATGCGCGAATTGTTTATTATGGATGTGTATGATGTAGATGCCAATCTAAAACGTAATTTGCATATGAATCAGCTAGTGCATTTAAGTTCCTTGGAATGTGTTGATAAGTAATGTAATCGAAATGTCTCTCAAGCAACCTAACTCGCAAGAACTGACGTAACAAAACAGGATCTCTAACTTGATATTCACCCGTTAACTGAACCACAACCAGCTACGAGTCGAGTCTTACCTCCATATGTGAAATGCCATGGTAAAGAGCATCTCGGAGTAACTCTATGACTGCATTGTATTTAGCTACATTATTCCTTGTGGGACCCAAGCAAGACCCTCCCGAAGAATCCAGTTAGCCAGACGGTGAGTATATAACCCAGGCTGCTGCAGCCAATTGATGGGTGTGGCGGCTAGCACCATCGTCAAATCCTATAAAGTGTTCAGTCGACATCTGAAACACAAAGAAATAAACACATAAGACATAAAGTAACCATGAGCAAAGATAACTCTACAAAATGTACAACTATAATACATGAAAAAGCATAGAGGCCTAAGGGTAGTACTTCTTCAAGTACATCCCATTTCTAGGCTTCGACAACTTATTACCTTCATAGTCTGTTAACTCATAAGCACCCTTCTTCAGAACCTTAGAGACTATGTAAGGACCGAGCCACATTGAATTAAACTTGCCAACTCCTAAGGGTTCCTTGTCCTAGTCGTAGAGAAAATCAAGGTCTCCTTTGAGAAAAACCCTAGGTTTGACTGACTTATCAGATTGACCTTTAACTCAATTCTTATGTGCTTCGTCTGCTGTGAGCGCATCATAGTGCTACTCATGAAGATGTTCTAGGTGCAAGAAACGTTCTTCTAAGACTGAAGTGTCAGGAAGTAGCTGGACAACCAACTTCAATGAAGGAATCTCGCATTTAACCAGGATGACTGCTTCTATCCCATGAACAAGCTAAAAGGGAGAGAACCCGGTGTTAGTCTTGACATTAGCTTGGTATGACCAAAGAGATGGATACAGCATGATGTGCCAGTTAGTTTGATTTGAATTAACGGTCCTTTATAAGATGGTTTTCAAACTTTTGTTAACCGCTTCGACCTGACCATTCGCTTGTGGATAAAGCAAAGACGAATGTTCCTACCGAAAACCTAACATCATGTATAGATCGGTCATCATGTTGTTCTGAAAGTGTCGACCGTGGTCAGTAACGATCTCTTTGGGTACACCAAACTAGCAATGATCTGGTGGAATACAAAATAAGCAGCCATTTCCCCATCTTCTTTGATAGTAGGCATTGCCTTGGCCCACTTGGTGAAGTAGTCGACGACAACAATGATGTGATGATGACCTCCAACCGAAACTGGATTGCAATTCATAAAATCAATCCCCCACTTGGTGAACGGGCCTGTTGTAATCACGGGATGGAGAGGAGCTGGGTGTTCTCTCATCTTTTTGGTGAAAAACTGACATTGATGATAGTGTTTCACAACTTCCACTCAACTTTGAAGATCATGGGCCAAAAATTACCAGCACGTAGTATTTTTTGGGTTGTTTCCAACCAAAAAAGATGACCCCCACAAGCTCCACTATGAGCATCATTCAATACTGTTTCATCTTCTTTTAAAGTCAAACAATGGTGCAAAATGGAATCTATCCCACATCTATACAGAGTGTCAAAAATTATGACATAGTTCTTTGCATGACTCTTAAGTTTTCGTCGTTAATACCGAGAAAAAGCGGGGGACACCTCAAAGTCTGGAGATATACCAAAATATCCCCATACTATGGATAAGAATATGCAATGAGGAAGATGTTCATCCGGGAATGATGACTCTTCTTCATTGTGTACTATGTCACTAGGAAATTAAGAAATCAGTTCGAAAAAAAACCAATGACTTCTTTGACTTAGCACGCTGAAAAACCAAGTCAAATTCTTGTAGGATTACAATCCATCTATTGAATTTCCCATTGATAATACGTTGAGTGATAACATATTGAAACAGGTTGACCTCTGCAACCACTGTGGTAGTTCGCAATAATATATAGTGACGTAGCCATTAAACAACATGGACAACAACTAATGCCAACTTCTCCACGTAAAAATACTTAGCCTCAGGAGCTATTAAGGCATGCAACAAATAGTAAATGACATGCTCTTGGAGCTTGTCATTTTCTTGAACAAGTACTATGCCAATTTTGTATATAGATGCAGCCAGATATAAGAGGAAATCCTTCATATAGTCTGGCGGGCTCAACAAGGGGGATAATAGTAATGCCTTTTTCAAGGCCTCAAATGATCTCTGAGCAGCCTCATCGCATAGAAAGTAGGTGTCTTGTTTGAGTAGTCTCATGAAACCTTTTGTGATTTTGGCATAGTTAATGATGAAACGTCGTAAGAAGTTGGACATACCCTGTAGACTCTAAAGTTGTCTTAGGGTTCGAGGAGGAGGCATATTTACAATAGCCTCAACTTTAAGTGGATCAACCATGATACCACAACTGGATACAATAAAACCCAGTAAATGTCCAGACTCGATGCAGAATACACATTTATTAGGATCCAGTCGAATCTTGTAATATTTGCATTGTTCAAACACATGTCTCAAATGATCAGGACGATCCTGTCTTGCGATATCACGCTGGGAGATCATCAAGGTAAGGTTCGACTACATGCTTGATATCATGAAAAGCAGAGTTCATTGCACGCTGAAAGGTAGGTCTAGCATTCTTCAAGCCAAATGGCATCTTCCGATAAGCGAAGGTCCCCTAAGGACAAATAAAAATTGTCTTGTGTTGGTCTTCAGGTTTAATCTGAATATGCTTATATCCTGAAAAATCGTCCATGAAAGAAAACATTTCATGGCATGCACACACATCGATAATTTGATTTATGAATGGTGTGGGGTAGTTTTCCTTAGGACAAGCTTTATTTAGAACCCGGAATTCTGTGCAGACTCAAATGGTTCCTTACTTTTTATCTACTAGAATAGGATTTGAGACCCATTCCATCATAGCAATTGGATAGATGAATCCGGCCCTGAGCAACTTCTCAACTTCTGCCTTAATGGTTGTTTCTCTTCTAGGATTGACTGGACGGAGGTTTTGTCTCACAGGCTTAGCATTTGGATAATTTGTGATGACATGCTTTACGATGGTGGGGTCGATGCTTGACATCTCCTCATAATACGAGGCGAAAAACATCGCGAAATTCCTTAAACAGATTGGTATACAAAGTGATCTCCTCAGGAGAACAATCTTCCCCAATGAAAAGGTTTTCCACGATTCTAGGTTTGATGGAAATGTTGATCGAAATAATTCTCGATATGTTTGCCATATTCTGTTCGGCATAAACAACTTTTGAAGTAGAAGGGATAACGGACAAATAAACACTACCACCGGGTCTCATAGAAAACTCTCCTCTCTCTATCCTGTCCAAATTGGGAAGAAAATATGACATGTGGTGCATGTGTTCCCAAGGATGGTCCAGGCCTATCATTGCTTCCAAACTAGCCTCATCCGAAGGAAAAATAGTATCTAGACAGTCAAAAGAGTGGATAGAGTCCACTGACCATGCCGGTGCATAGTCCATATCTGACTCGGTAGAGACCAATGGAGTCATAATCTATTCTATTGCAGCATGTTGTGAATCTATGTAGGCCACCTCTACAACAGATAGGGGTGCAACTGGTTCTGATTCGGTGGAAAGAATCCATGGATCCGTCATTGGACAAACCGTGAAAATATCAGATGATGAACACTCCTCAGAACAAATAAAATGAACAAGGGAAGGTAGGTAAAAAGTGTCCATTAATGACCCATAGAGCCTTGTTCCTAAACTCTTAGTAGCTGGGTGAGACTGATCAACCAATGGAATTGTTGAATCCGATGAAGTTTGGTTGTTTTTCCGAGCAAACGAAAGTTGATCAACTGTGATGATCTTGCCTTCATGAGAGAACTTTAATACTCAGAAAATGGTCAATGGCACTGCTTGCATTGCATACATCCAGCTCCTACCTAACAACAAATTGTAGTCAAGTGGAGCATCTAGAACTTCAACCTCTACAGATACTAACTTACTAGCGAGTTCAATGTCAAATGATGGTAAGATTCCGTGTGGATGGAAAGATCTTCCATCAAAGGCGGTAAGCAAGGTGTTCGAGGGGGCTAATTCGGGGGAGCCAAAATGTTTCCAGCAAGAAATGAATCTACGCTCCTGATCGCTGCGAGAAGTACACTGCGTTGTAATGGACAACTCTGCAGTACTTCCAAAGTGGACATGGCATAGGGAGTTTGGGATAAATCTTCCACAACATTGTAGTTGGGAGCAGCCTGCGTGTTAGGATTGTGCACATCCTGTTTGAAGAAACCTTTTGGAATATTCGGTAGCGAATCGACTGGTCTATCGATGTGGAGAGGGGTAGATGATTTGGGAATATCCGTATCTCTTTGATGTGAGTCTGGAGTATAGTTTATAGCTCGAGTTTGTAAAAGCACATCCGAATTAACTATATTAATAAACGATTGATTAGCGGATGAGGCATGGGGTGTGCCCCCAGCACTAGAGTTTCCAGAAGCTGAACCTTGTCCATGAGGGAATGGATCTTTTAAGATAGCTGGTTTCTTCTCACGGAGTATCTTCTGGGATTCCTCCATCAAAGGGAATTGATGGGTGAGGTGGTCCTCTTTGCATAACTTGCAAGGGAACTTCACTTTCTTTTTATCCTTCTTTCCCTCCTCGGCATTTTCTGTGTTCTTTGGATTTTGGTGGTTCCCCTCCCCTTTCTTTCCCTTCTTTTTGTTGTTGTTGGGTTGCCGAGGGCCCTTTTGATTTTTATGCACTTGTTGTACAGATTCCGTTTGCGAAGGGGGGGTTGCAACTGAAGTTGCTTCCGCAGCAGATTGTTTGACAGATATGGCATGAAGCTGCTTAGTTAAATCTTCAAACGCTACAGAATCTACTGAACCCACGATTCCATCAGCATGTGCTCCAGGGTTGGGTTTACCTATATCTATATTAGATCTGGGCACATCAGGAATAATCTCATATAAGATCCTATACTAAGCATATACTAGGTCAAGCTACTGGGTTCTTGCGAGAGCTTCCTCTTTGGAGGACACCCTAGAAGTTGCTGCTTCCTTAGAGATATAAGGAAGGAGTGATTTGAGATACCACTCTAATAAGAACTCTTGAAGAATGTCGGCTTTAATGAGCCTCTTTCTCCTTCACCAGTCCTAAATATGATCAGATAAGTGAGTGGTTTTGTTCTATCTAAAAGTTGACAGAAAGTCTGTGCCAACATGGTACCAGACAGGAAGTTGAAAGTGGTTCACAACAACTATATCTAGATCCCAAAAGCTATCATAAGTAGCTGTAGGTAGTTCGATGTACCATTTAGTTGTAGCACTAGTCAAGGTTCTATGAAAGATCCTCAATCTGATGGAATCATCATTCAACAAATTAGAAGAGCATCGGAGGTGGAAAGTGGTCACATGGTCATCGAGATCCTCCCTAGTCTTTCCTTTGAACTTTGGAATGTCATTAGGAAGCTTGTTTGGGATAGGTGTCCATGTGGGGTGATGCCGCACCAAATCATTAGTGAGTTTTGAAAGGTCTGGCGAATTCATAGTTTCCAGAAAAGGTAAATGAGGTCTTGCCGATCGCACTTGGTTAGCAGGATTTTGGTAGGCAGAACCACCTAAATCTTGACTCGTGTGCTGTTGGTTCGGGTTTACCCCAGCCATAGGTTGTGAAGAAAATGCATTGCTAAAACTTCTCCAACCAAAAGAGAGAGGGTTACTTCATTGAGTGTGTGTCCATTGAATTTGGGTGTTAGCCCCTCTGTAATGTGGGTTAAATGTGTTACCACCTCCTCCACTAAATAGTGAGAAAGGGATACTCCCTATAGGTATATGATATGCCTCGACATTGGAATGATGTACATTTTGACCTCTGTAGGGGTTAAACCCAGGTGTAGATGCAATGGACGACATAGGCATCGAGCCTACTATAGATGTGGATAGAGTGGGCATCGATCCTACAAAGGGCATGGAGGGAGCTATGTGCCCTCCAAACCAAGGAAAACCTTGACTGAAAGGAGCAGTTTGTGGAATGCTCTAGGATTGTTGCATGAAAGGAGATGAAGTAGATGGTATCGAGGATATCCAAGTGACAGGGATCTGAAAAGGTCCATTAGTGGCACCAAAGGGGGTAGCTTTTGTTGAAGGTTGAGAACTAGACGTCCCTATGGTACTAGTGCTAAAACTAAAATAAGGAGTTGAGGTAGATGTAGCCTGCAACGGGGTAGATACCGACGTGCTTGCAAAAGAATGAGAGAGAGCTCTCGTAACAATGGCTGCAGAAGGAGTTTGGGGAACTCCAGCTTCATCTCTGGAACTAGCCATGCAATAACTAGGAGTAAACCAGTACGCACTATACTCGGGTTGGCCTAGAGAGTCTACAGTTATAAGTAACAGATCATTTAGTCCAGTCAGGGGAGGGATAAAAAGGGTTGCTAAACTCTCGAGAAGTTAATTCCTCAACCTCAAAAGTATCAAAGACCTGTTGATCCTGAAACCTTACCTATGGTTCTCCAGGTAGTCCAATTTCTCTCGTAAGTTCATATGAACCACGGGAATCCATCCTCCAGCATCGCGGTGGTGGTGGAGGCTCCACAATGAGTGGGGGAAGGTTTTGCAACCTTCAAGACCTACCAAGAGGTTTTTCCTCCACAACTATATCAAAATAAAACTAAGTATAAAACCTAGTGGCCACTAAAACAACTAGGGAGCATACAACATACCACTGAAAAAAAGCCCTAAGTGATCAAAACCAGGAAAACAAAGATAATACTCTCAGAAGAAAGATTAGGATGATGAGGTCCCAAAACAAACCAATAGAGTATTGACGGTCAGTTACACGGTGTCCAATGGAGGTCCTTTGGGTACAAGCATTTGAATCAAAAAACCGCCCTCCCAGGATTACTACAAAGGGTTACCTTCCGTGTCTTTTTGAGGTGAAGTGGAAATAGACTTCCACTCTAATTTTGTAGATACCTAGGGTTAAGATACTAAGGGTACCACAAATATTAAAATAACTATGGGAACAGTCGTCAGCATAGCCAAGACGCATGGGCAGGGTAGCAAAGCTCGAAATCCAAAAGCACTTAAAAGTACTAGTGAACCCCCATACGCGAATCATCTCTGGTTTATGTTTGAAAGGAAAGTGAGGGGGTATCCTTAGTAGTTATAGTCGCACATGGCCTCGTGCTTAACTTTGGTTTGAGTAGAGTGTTCCCAGGATATTTTGATATAGGTGGGTTTGCCTAAGAGATTGTCTTACTACAATTATTGAGTAATGAAACCGATTTCGGGTAGTTTAAGGTGATTTACCCTGAAACCCTATCCTAAGCTAGTTGATGTTGTGTCATACCTAAAACGAAAATGTTGCTAATTAATTTTATTAAATTTTCTTTTTAGAGGCTACTTTTTATTTAAGAAGGGTAGTGAAGTGTGTGGAATGGTTTCAACAAAAAACAAAGTTTGTACAAATGATGCTTTTAAAATTTCACAAAGACTCTTTTTGTTTTTTCGTTTATATTTTTCAAAACAAGAAATAGGAAATCCTAAGAATAAGCATTTTTTTTCAATTTTCTTTTTAATTTTCAAAGCAAATAGCAAAAATAATCTATCCTACTTTGAAACAGAAAAGGCAAATCTTACTACTAAGCTACCAATTTTCAATTTTTGATCTTTTTCTCCTACTTTGCAAAAGAAAAGGAATCTGAAAAAGGAAACAAGCAAGACCTAACAAAAGTGTGGGAAAACATGAAAAAACTAAAGGCTTAAACCAAACAAATCAACAGACTTGACAAAGACTTGACCTACAGAGTTGTTCGAATGAAAAACTCTAGATTTGGAATGAGCTGTAAAAGAAAAAGGGAAAACAAATGAGATGTAAAAGAAAAAGGGAAAACAAATGCATGCAACAGGAAAAACAAACTACAAGGCTGCTCCTAAGCATCAAAACCCAAGAAAAACATCTTCCAAACAAATAGGGTAGGCAAGTAAATCGAGGTAACTCTACCGCCACACAAACTCAAAGGAAAAGCTAATCAGAAGGCTTCAACTAGCTCAGACTGACCTGAATAGGAGTTCCAAAGGTATCCACACCAACAAACCTTTCAAAAACCATCCTAAAAACTCAAACTAGAATCAATCCTTAAAAAAATACAAGACTTAGTAAACGTGCGCAGGTATTGCAACAGACAACAAGCATTGAGTGCGCAGGTATGTATTAATGCAACATGAGTCTAGGGGGAAAAGTGCACTAATGTATCTATTAGATAGTCGCACACAGCTTCAAAAAGGATTAAAAAAAAGAAAAGACACCTAAAAGAAGTGTTGAAGCAATTAAAGCAATCTAAAGGGACTTTCAAGAGGTTAAATAAGACTCAAACAAGACAAAAATGTCTCGGCAATAGTCAGAGAAGCAAGGCAAATGCCAAAAGTAGACTCAACAATCTGGAAACCAAACCCTAGTGGAAGGCTTAAAGCTACAGGAAAGATGCGCTATTGTTTGGTATAAATACCAACGCCTGCAGCACAAAGTGCGTGGCTATGGTTCATGGAAACTAGCGCACAAGGCAGAAAATGCGCTTTTGTATGCACAGAAGACTAGCACACAGGGACTTAAAGCAATAAAAAGAGCTTTGCTCAGCCGAACTTAAATGAATCAAGATAAAAGGAAAACCAAAGTAACCTATAAGAACCTCTCAGAAAACGAGCAGACTGTAAAAATGAAAGAAAAACTAGACAACGTTCCCAAAGCAGAAACATTCGGTGTTCCCCAGCGGAGTCACCAGTTCTGTTGTGCAGGAATATACCCTATAGTGGGGGAGATGACACTACCAATCTACATGCGGTGACAAGTAAATACATTATGCTTTTCACTAATTACTATGAATGAAACGAGATTAGGATTCCGAAAATAGTACCTTTTTAATGATGGTTGGTCCTAGCTTTCGCTTAATCTTCCACAGCAATGTACCTGCAAAAAATGTTAACCTTCCTCAACGTATCTTGACTATAATATATATAATGAAATTAAAAATAATTTAACATTAATCACAACAAGATATTCAATAAAATAGACATTCCATTGGGACAGGAAGGGTATTTCAACCTTTTATTGTCAAACAAATGTAGTTAAGTACATATATACCTGATCTTCCCAGACACTTCTGCAACTGAGTCCTGGGCTCCTGCTCCTCACAATGACTTAGAAAATCCTTCAGCATAACAATAGCTTCTTCTTCATTGGCCCCTTCCTCATGGATTCCCCTTGTATTTATGGGACAAGGCTAGAAGTTAGATTCGTGAGGCAGTTGAATTGGGAGGTTGGGGGAGTTATAGAACCAACCTCAACTAATCCCAATTCGTGATCTTAATATATTTTTTCGATTCATCTTAACATGTACTCAAGTATCATAACAGTAAACCATGTTCAGTATACAACTTTTGTTCTTTACAACTAGCGCACACATCTTTTGAGGTAAGTGCGTGGGTTCTCTTCAGAAGAACCAACGTTTAGAACACTAGATGTCAATGGAAATAGTACCACTCACATAGTGAAAACTGTAGAAAAAATATGTTTTTCAGCTGAAGATGTGTGATCTCAGCAATAACTCATCCAAGGTCAATCTAGCTCTTCCATGCATAGTGTCCTTTTTTGTGATCGACAGGGCAATGTGATCATGGAGGGAGAAGTGCCGAATACTATGGATCAAACAAACCTTGAAAGATCTACAAGTAAAAATTGATCAACCCATACAAATATTATACGACAATACAAGCATAGTTAGAATCTCAAAGAATCCTATCATGCACTGCAAAACCAAAATATTCCCATCCACTATCACTTTGTGAGAGAACATGTCACTGAAAACACTATCAAGCTGGAGTATGTCAATACCAAAGCAGATTGTCGATATATTTACAAAACCGCTCCTAAGAAGCACGTTTGAATATCTCAGGGAGAAACTTGGTGTGGTCCATAATCCACAACATGATGAGAGGCTCGACAAGAGGACATAAAAGAAAATGGAACTTTGCAGTGTGCAATGAATATGACAAGATGATGGAAGATTGCAAAAGAAATAAAGAAGTGTGATTTATTAGTGAATATGACAAGAATATAAGATCAAGTCAAAAGGAGGTTAGAAATTGTATAGGGGAAGTATATCTGAGACATAAATAGCATTGAATGTACAAATTTCAATTTGACTAAGCTCTGTGTAGCAACCTGTTGAAGCCTTGGATATGCTGGAAATTTACCAAGCAACAATGCAAAAGAGATAGCTCAACCGAAGGCTTCAGATAATCCCATGCAAGGATTACCCTATCCTCAATCTATTTGGTATAACTAACGCTGGCGGATATTAGGCCTTCGTTGGCACTCTGAGAGTAACTTGGGTGGAACTTTCTTCCTCAAGGGAAGATCTAAAAAGTTATTGAAAGATAAGGAAAGCAGAAAGAAAACAAGTAAAAGAAAAAAAATGAAATATAATCTACTCAAATCTAATTTGAAAAGGGAAATTTGGCTATAAATTCTCAAAACAGCCAGATTAAGAAATTTAGGTACTTGTCACTCTGACCAATAACAATTAAATCAGATGTAATATTACCTACTTTGATAAAAGACAATATGGTTAAAACCAATTTAATTCATTCAAATATTAATATTGTATGATTGTTCTGCTAGAGATATGCTAATTGACAAATTAACATGTTAAAATGACAATTCTGTAGTTACAAGAATAATAGATAAGATTATGTGAAACAGAGAAATAAATTTCCTATTACTTTATCTTCATAAAAAATCATAGATGAAAAATCAACATACGCATTCATATGCTTGTGATCATGTAACCAAAGAAAAGTGAATTATTGAATGAAAGCAAGAAAACCAATACTCGTCAAGGAAACTTGATAAATATATTACCAGAAAGAAAAGATGAGAGAAGACTGACTGAATTTCATTAAAGACAGTAAGAAATTACAATAGTCCATGTGCAGCAGTATGCATCCAATTCTTTTCTCTAGTGGTTCTCCCCCCTTTACATGATATCTAAGTCCCTTTAAACAATAATTGCAATAAGTTACAAAAGAAACTAATTTCCCATGAAATTAGGGATTACAAAATATTTGCTTAAGATTTACCAAGGGAAGCTAGCCACTTGGAAAAAACATCTAAAATATCATCAATATCGTTATAATGAGCATGTTCAAGCTACAGTTAAGCCTTGCGCAAAAAAGCTTCGATTTCCCTCTTCTTTTCCTTTCACCATTCTCCTAAGAAAACAATAACTTTCATCCCCGAAGAAATTGGTAACTCAACTAATTCTTTGATTTCTTTTATATGAATATGCCAAATCTATTCAATTCTCTCCTTAAAATGCAAATTCTTTTCTTCAACTTCTATGATTATGATATTAGGTGGAAGAGCATTTTCTATTTGATTCATAACAAGGAAATCCAACAAACCTAGCAGATTATCAGAAGCAAACCATCGCTTCCTGCAATACTTTTGGCCTTCTTCAACGGTGGACTCACCCATGCCACATACATTTTCGCAAGACTGTAAAGAGATTTTGATTCTCCTTAGCTTGATGTCGTTTAGAATAGGGACTGCTTCAGGTTTATCCTTGATATACTTCTTCCAATCAATAACATCTTCGAAATCCCTTCTTGTATCATTTCTTTGTTGATTATGATCACAAAGAATTTAAAACATCCCGAATCTCATTCAAAACTTCAAATAACTCAACTAGGATATTTTTATAATCATTATTTCTTCGCAAATCAAATTCTTTGAATTCATCTTTGGAAAACTGCGAAAAAAGAGGAAATAGAAGAAATTGACTGGGACAATTTTAACCATTGTTCAAGAACTATCAAATTCTCAGCATACTAAGCATTATGTCCTTGTTATTCATGAAGTTATTGCCTCAAATATTCATTCTATGATTGCATTTCTTGAATATGATATTCATACTTTTACTTCAATCCCTGCAATTGAGATTGATACTATTGATCCAAATCTACTTATTCTTGAGCTCTTGCAATTCCTCTTCTTTATTTTCAATTTCTTTATTAAGTGTAGTGACAAAATCAAAGTTGGCACCAAAAAAGGCTCCCATAGCAGTAACTATTTCCAAAGCTTCCTGTTTATCATCTGTGGAGGCTCTCTTCCATATGATTTGATTGGGAACAACTCCCTAGACTAGTGTCCCTTTTCTAACTCTTTTAGAACCTTTATTTACCACTTCCTTTTCTGATTTGATCCAGAAATAATTACCAAGAGAAACCTCTGCATCTTCACCAAAGTCTGCCATTACTTCAAAAGGGGATGATAATACTTCTGAAATAGTGACCAAAGAAATAGGTTGTGAACAACAGGGGTAGGGATAGGCATGCTCAGTTGAGATGAGGATATAGCAGTTGTTGTATTAGTTAAGGCTGAAGGAGAAGAAATGGGAATCATGAATGAAATGTCACGATCTAAATATGCAGAAGAAACTGGAATTTCTAATGAATTTAAGGAAGTCTCCATAGGAATAGTGAGTTGAGCAGATGGAGAAATAAGAGAAACAATGGGGGTTGATGATGGTGCAGATGGAAAAATTGTGGGAATGGTAACAAGTGGAGAGGATGTTATAGTGAGGACGGTAGTGATTTCAGGAAGGGGAGTGTCTAAGAGAAAATACCCTATCAATGGATCTTCAATTGGATCAGAAAGAACATGGGTGATTGAAGTAGTCACTGTCAGGTCAATAGAAATAGTCACTGGAAATGATAAATTGGTGAAATAGAACTCATCATCATGGTCACTGTCATCAACTTGCAACAACTCAACCCCTGTTACTGATGATTTTGTTTTCTACCTCTTAGCTAGAGGTGTTGTAGCAGTAGTTTTTGTTTCAAGTGCAGAGCTCATCAAGGCTAAGATTTTCTTCATGTCTTCAACTAATTTGATCAAAGCATTAAGGTTTTCTGTAGGTTAAGGCTACAAAGGATCATCAATTGGATATTTTCCTTTCTTATACTCATGTTGATAAGTTAATAGGAACAGAGTCTTAACCTGTTTTTTCTGTGCTTCTTTCGCTATCATCTCTTTCTGAGCCCTTTCTTCATCTGATAGCTTGAGATTTCTATCTTGCGGCACCTTCATCTTGAGTTCTTATTGATACTAATCAATGAATCCCTTTTCCTCCTGAGTGGTAGCCCTACTTGAAACATCTTGAAAAGAATTTGCACCTTCATAAATCAAATCATTAGGCTTTGTTTCATGCACATAGTTATTCTTTATGTGATATTTAATAATGTGGTTGGCCAAGAATGATTTAGGATCATGCATCCTTTTGGGAGCTTCCCCAAGATTCAGAGTTGTAACCCTTTTACCAAGCAAGGTGGCATGTGTAGAATTTTGGAAAACCAGAGGTCCAAGGGAAAGGGGAAACTTAGGCCAACATTTCCTATTTTCTCCAATGAACCGAGGGAAAACACCATCAATAATAGTTTGAAATGAAATTTCCTCAATAAATATTCTGTAAGGTACAATTCTGGGCAAGAGGTGAACTGTTTTTATTCCCCATATTTTGATGTAAGAAAAATATTCACCAACATACCAATCCCCCATAATAGCCATCAATGCCTTAGTTTGTGAATAAAAAGTGGGGGCATCCTCTGTGAATATTTTATAATAAATGGAGCTAATAAAATGATCACAGATGTCATAAATGAGAGGTACAAAGTTTTCTTCCCATAACACTAAACAATAGATATGGATAGGAGGTCCTTCTCTTGTCCAATTTGTTGGGCTCTTATAACCTCTTTATTTAACCTTCTTGTATTTACCCAAGTTTTGCGTAGTTGTGTTCCAACAAAACCCTTCTTCATTGGCCTTTTCGGCAATAGTCTACAAACAGACTAAGGTCTCAGTCGAGGCAAAGTTTATGGGGGATTACAGAATTAGGTTTCTGTAATCAAGTGATGCACGGTTTGATGGACTGGGGGATTTCATGGAGTTTCACCTACTTTGCAGCTATCACTTATACTATAGCACACGTTGGGACTCCGCACTTCAAAATGGCCACTTAAACAATAAGACAATGCCACTTCAAGCTGCGCTACTTCTTAACACTCACAAACCTTACAGGATTCGTTGACTTGGTGTAGTTATGCCTTCAACACACAGGACTGTGCACTTTGCGAACTCATGCAATATGGTGGCATACAACGCCACCGTGCACTTTCAATACTGTGCTTCCAGGGAATCTCACTTAACACAGAATTCGGTGACTAGTGTTAACCAAATAACTCATGCATTCATCATATTCAAAATTACTTGCTCATTCAACATTCAAGCACATATGTTCAACACTTAACATATTATTCTCATCACTACTTCATGTGGAAAATACATATAAAAGCAAAGACACATATAACTGTAAGCATGAACTTAACCATAAACAATGCAAACACATAGATTAAATCACGCAACACAGTATTTATGTGGTTCACTGCCGGATGGGAGCTACGTCCAAGGGAACTATTCATTACATTAATGGGAAGGGTTCAATAGTTCTAGTCTGCGCACTCAACAACAGACTCTTCTCTCTCTACAATAGGTCTCTGCGCACACAGCTGCAGAGCCTCTTTCTCTCTTCAGTGGGTCTCTACACACATAGTTGCAAAGACTATTTACAAGGCTTAGTACCTCAGCAGATATAAAAAAAACAACTTAGAGATCCCCAAAATTCCTGTCAGCGATCAACCCTTCCCTTACAAAGTTTCCCCTTTTATATATTTTGCCCTTAGGTCACGTCTTTAGAATGCATATGGGTCGAAAACCCTAGCGTTACCAAAACTGGTGCAGTTATGCCACCAACCCAGCCTGTCGTAATCGATAGCTGCTCCACTCGCCTCTAGCTTCTTTGTTGGGCCACTCGTGGCTCAAATGCCCTTCTGACAGCTATAGTCCTCATGAAACCATTTTAACTGCATAATGGCATGTCACTTTCCTCCCCTCTGTCTTTCATGTCGCTATCGACCCGTGGATTTGATTCTAATGGTTTTCGGCACTCTAACTGACAGGTTGCTTTCATCTATTTCCACGCTACTCCTTACCCAAATCTCAAGAATCATGGAGTCACTTACCAAAAATAGATCACTTTCATCTGCTCGACCTTTACTTATATTCTTTTCCCAAAATTACCTGTTGTGCTGGAGCTACGCATCCAAAAAATTGTGTTGTGCTTAGACTTCGCACTCCTTACTGCGCCACTTGGACTTTGCAATCCGAACTACTCCATTTCCAAAACTATGCCACTTGGACTTCGCAATCCAAACTGCACCATTTCCAAAACTGTGCTTCCTCAAAATTGTGACAACTTGGGCCATGCCCAATAGGCCCCTAACACTTACTTGTGGATCATCTTTGATAGACTTGGCTCTTGCTCCTCGTCCTCTGGATGGCTCAATGTTTCAGTGAAGCCTTGAAGAGTTGTGCTCAACTTCGTAATTGCTTCATTTGTTTCTTGCTCGAAGTCCCTAATAGTCTCCAACATCTCCTCGGAGACGTCTTCCTGAGCATACTCCCGGACTGTCTTCTCCATGGTGTTGAGTTCCTATAGTTTTTCCTCGATTGCATTAGCGAAGGAGAGCACCTCTTATTGCACTGGTTGTAGTCTCGCCGATGTCTTATTCTCCTTATCCATCAAAACTTTCAGTTCTTGTATCAAGTCCTTGACTTGCACGAACTTTTGGATTTTCTCTCTTGGCGTCAAGGTCTCAATGGCCGCATTCACAACATCCAAATCTACTTGGCGTTGATGCAATTCATCATGAATTTGTTGTAGGGAAGGATCCTCCTGCAGCATATCCCATACCTTCATAGCCTCTTCTAGCAAATCTTGACATTTTTCTATTTCGACAGAGATAGTCTCTGCTAAAGCTTTTAGTGTTGCGACTCTTTCTTTTCCCATATATCGTGGTGTAGTAGGTGGTTGCTGGGTTGTGAGGTTAGAAACCTCTTCCTTATGGGTGACCTCCATTTTCACCATCTATGCTTTTAAATTGCTTACCACCTTTCCAATCTGTACTATTATACCTTCTAACTCTGGTTGCGCTTCGTATTCAGGTATCTATGCGCAGACAGTAGAAACTGTCTCTTCCAACCTTCTTCACTTTTCTTGTGCTTTGGTTAGTTATGTGGTTTTTTGCGCACATTCCTCTACTAGTTGTCTATAGCTCTCCTCTAGGTGTATGTTCTGGTTATAAGAGACGATGTATCTATCTCTTATCTCTTCGACAACCTGCAGGTGTAGATCATGGAACCCCTCAAGAGGTAGCATACCAATATTAATGTCAAGGTCCTCTACTTTCTTCGTACCTTCAGCCATCCCCTCAGTCGGTAAAATGATGTTGAGTGGCTGCATTCTGACTAGGTGGGGCTTCATTGTCACGGATGGTGGCCTTCTCCTTCATTGACTAGATTCACCGATCTTACCTTCCGAATCAGATTCTTGAATGAAGTCCTGTTGGACTTGTTCTATCTTCACAACCATAAGCTTGAGCTCTAAGAGGTTCTGATTCAACTGCGCTTGTTCCTCTACGTTCTTATAGTCTTTTATAGCAAGCGCCTCCCCTAAATACTCTACTAAACGTAGAGTGATGTAGTTGTAGTCGCCTTCGTGAAACTGCACTTCTGGGTTGGTCTTATTTTCCTTACTTTTCTTGGTCCTTTTTCTGGTACCGAACATTCTGGATGCTTTCTCTTTTCTCCTTTTGGCACTTTAGTAGTGTCTTTTTCTGTTTCCTCCTCAATGAATGGAACCTTAATGCTGATTTCATCTGATGTAGAATGTATTTCTGGTGGCGCATCTGCCTTCCACTCTGGTGGCTAGTCTTTTATGGCCAGCTACATCCTTGGCACATCCAATTGGTAATCCATAGGGAACCATACTGGGTTCTGCTTTTCAGCCCTTGGCTGAATGTAAATAGAGTGAAAATCAACCTTAAATAACATCTTCTAAAGAAAAATTATTGTCTTATCTTTTGAAATGCATGGAGTGCACTGTATTACCTCACACAATTGGCCATTTTAAGTGTAGAACTATTGATTATTTACATGTTGTCATTCCAGCTACGCATTTTCCCACATATTGGCATACTTTGCATCTCAGCAATATCCCGTTATCATTGGAAGGTTGTGTTGATACTGTGGCTCCTTCCAACCTATAAAAGAAATCAATATAATCATCCATGTGTAGTGGAATGAGCTTCCTGTCTCTTGGGTTTCACGGACATCCTCCAAAAATTCATTTAGCAGATCAATAGCTCAATTGTATGGGTTCCCATCTTTGGCTTTTGCAGCGAGAAGAACTGCTAGAGCCAGCACTTCTGTTGATCTACCCTTTCACAAAATCCTTCTTGCGAGCAGTTGGACTGTGAACTTTGTGGCATTGTTTTAAATCCCATATGTGAAAAAGCCTCGTTTCCCCTTTAATATTTTATATTCTTCTTTCATTTTCTTTGAGAGCTCCTTATCCTTCGTTTTTCCCACAAAATCCCCTGCAACATCATCTCCTTGCTTACTGAGATGAGTGATGTTGTAGATGAGGTCGACATTGATGTCAATTTTTTGGTCAAGCCATAGGAATACCTGGTGCGTGCATGATATCAAAATGCGCACCACCATGGTACATTCGGGACTTTTCCCAAAGTGGGGTATACGCAGGATATGCAGTAAGCTGGAGGGCGCTAATTGCTTAGCCCAGTCCTACAGAACAACCAAAGGTTTTCCTGATTTTGCATCCTCCTTTCGGCACATCTACTGGTCAACTTGAAACTGAGGATATTTTGTCTCTTGCGGGTCTTTTGCTTCTACGATATTATGGTCTATGAACTTGCATCCTCCTACCTTTATGAGTAGGTTCCCATGGATTTCCACATCGTTAGAAATCAGCAGTACCGGAATGTCATACAGCGCGTTCTTGAACAGGGTAACGGCTGGAGCATCGAGCCTTCTCGGTGGGATATATACATGTGTTAGGTAAATGGGGTTGTCCCCTAGTGGAAATGGCGTTCCAGGATTTGGATTTCCTGGTGCCTTCGACTTCTCAGGTTCCTAAAGGGGTCCCTTATCCTTTCGGTGCATATCTGTTGTATTTCAGGGTGAGCATCTTGACGCGGAACCTCTCTATGAAACATATTTCTTAACGGGCGTTTTCATCAACCCAGAAACCCCAGAGCATTTAAAGTCCTTCACAACCTGATCAACTATATACTGCTCATACATTCACCTCGAATTCGTTCTATATGCTCTCGAGATTTCTTGGAACTCACTGTTAAAAACTGAAACTATTCTTTGCGGAGAAAATTTAAAATTTGTGGTAAAACCCGTGAGTCGAGTCTTAGCAGTATTTATAGATGCGGATAGGCTTGAGCCGCGCCCATAAACGTCTAGATGAACATTAAATTTCATGACGGTTGGCCAAATCCACCGAGGATCTTGGTCCTTTCCTTCATTGAATGCATCAGAATGACTAAATTTGCGTTAAATGCACAAGAGGCGTTGGTCAAAACACTGTATAATGGCTAGTTTTCCAACCGACATTTTAATGGCTAGTTTCTTCGATTGCGCTCATGGCTCGAACAAAATACTTTTGCGTCGTTCCTTTGCACACTTATGCTCCTTCATTTTTAACTTCGCAGTTGCACTTTCTACTCGTGGTTCGCATCGCATTTCTGGTGTACACTTTGCATATGTGCTTCCAATGTGCACTGCGCATCCAACGTCCTTCGTGCACTGCACATCCATGTTTCATGCGACTTCATATTTCATCAAAATTGTGTGCAAAATCTTTATTCTGTCATTCTTAGTGTCCAATTTCAACTGTAGTTGACACTTATAATTTTCTTCACTTCTGATCACTGAGGGCTCAGCAAAGTAGGACTATCCCTATAGGGTTTTAGTCTACTTCCATTAATAATACCTAGTAGGTTTTCTCCTGCTAATGTGGCTATCTAAACTGCGCTACCATTAGTAACATGCATAACAAAATATGGCCCTAGCCAATGCATTTTAAATTTTCCAAGAAACTTCATGAATTTACTATCATAGAGGAGGATAAGGTCCCCTACCTGAAAGAATTTGTGCTTGATGTGGCGATCATGCCATGCTTTTTCTTTGTCTTTTTGTACTTGTTGGTGAAAGCCTGCAATGAGGTGATCTTCCTCCAACCCAACCAAGTGTAGTAGCCTTTCCTCCATTGTATCTTCATCTTGTGAATGCTGCAATTCTCAAACTTGGTACTATGTATTCCATCGACATCATAGCTTCCTGTCAATATGTTAAGCTGAAAGGTGTATGGCCTGTCAATTTCTTACAAGTTTTCATGTATGCCCATAACACAGCTGGTATTCGTGGACCCCAATCATCCTTGTTTATATTGCATACCTTATTCAACTCATTTTCCAATACTTTGTTGAAGGCTTCAATAGTGGCATTATCTTGTGGATGATATGGTGTGCTCTTTTGATGGTAAATATGAAATTCTTTAGTCAGGGATTCGATAGTTCTGTTCAAGAAGTGTGTTCCCTGATCACTCATTAAGATCTTTGGACATCCAAACCTTTTGATGATGTTTTCAAAAATGAACTGCACGGAAGTAACTTCGCTACATTTTTTCACTAGTTTTTCCTCTGCCCATCTGGTTAGATAGTCTATAGCTATAATAATGTATCTTGAACCAGTTCTCTTTTCTGGTGGGTTAATAGGTCCCACAAAATCAATAGCCCACTTATCAAAGGCTTGCAATGTCAATTGTGGTCTCAATGGCATCTCATCTCTACGAGATGGATTTCTTGTTCTCTGGAAAACATCGCAACTTCGACAATGTTACTTTCAATCCTCATGGAGTGTAGGTCACCATAGTCCCGGTCTTAATATTTTCTATGTAGTAGCTCTTCCTGCGTAGTGGCCTCTTGACACTCTTGAATGTGCTTCAGCTAGTATCAATGCTTTCTCATGTTCTAGCACACATCTGCGCAGTACTTCATCCAGTGCTACCTTGTATAATTTCCGTGCAATTATGGTGAAGTCGACTTCTTTTACTACCAGTTGCTTCTTCTATTCCATAGTAAACTCTGTAGGTGCCAGTCCTGTAGTCAAGAATTATATAATGTCCTTATAATAGTCATATGCTGTCTAAATAGAAAATAGTTGCGCATCTGGTAGACAGACTTCCAGGTTTGTAGGTTCTTTGCCTGAATCAATTCTAGAAAGATGGTCAGGTCCCGCGTTTAGCCTTCTTGGCTTAACAACGATTTTGAAATCATACTCTTGAAAGAGTAACAACTATCTACAGATTCTCCCCCCTAACACTAGTTTATTGACCAGGTATTTCAAAGCTGAATGGTTAGTAAACATACAAAAGTGTGCACCTAGAATATAGTGCCTGAACTTTTGCAGTGCGTATACCATAGCTAGACCATCTCTCTCTATTGTTGTATAATTATTTTCTGCTGAAGACAACTTCCTGCTTGAGAATGCAATAGGATGGTCAATACCTCCCTCACCCGGTTGCGCTAGCACAACACCAAGTGCAATGGATGAAGCATCTACATGTACATGGCATTATTTGCTCCAACCCAGAAAAACTAAGATAGGCATAGTTACCATCCTTTCTTTGAGCATGTCCAGTCCTTTCTGGCAGTCTCCAGTCCATATAAAATTTGCTTCTTTTTTCAACAATTTTTCCATAGGCACAGTTATTTGTGCATACCCTTTGATAAAAATTTTGTAATAGACTATGTGCCCCAATGTAGTGCATAGTTGTTTTACTAAGTTTGGTGCTGGCAGGTTCACAATAGCTGAGATTTTAGTTGGATCAACCATCATCCCCTGTTTACAAACAATGTGTCCCAGTAAAATTCCATAGGGAACACAGAAGATTCTCTTCTTCGGGTTCAGGGAGATCTGATGTTATCTACACTTCGCTAACATCAGGATTAAGCTGGAATAATTGTTCTTTAATAACCCAAATACTGTCCAATCATCAAAATATACTTCTAGAAATTTATGGATGAAATCCTTGAATTCAGCAACAACTACTCCGGAAAAAATGGCAGGTGCATTCTTCAAACCAAAGGGCATAACTGTGTACTGAAATGAGCCCCATTATGTGGAAAATGTGGTATTTCTCCTATATGCTGTGCCACTTCTGATCTAATGGTATTGAAAAAATCCATCAGTGAAAGAGTATACCTTATTCCCTCCAACATTGTCTAATACTTCATCTGTGAATGGAGTAGGAACTGGGTCATGTAGCAATGCATCATTTAGTTTTTTGAGATCTACGCAGATCCTGATTTTTCCTTTAGTATTCTTTTCCTGGATAACCATGGGACTTATTCATTATTATTATTCTACTGGTTCAATGATTCCTACATCAAGCATCTTATCACGCTCTTCTTTTATCCTTTCTTTATATCTTGGATTGAGTCGATAAGGTATCTTCTTAATGGGCTTCACATCTAGCTTGAGAGGTATTTTCATGACCCCCAAGTCTCCCAAAATGCCTTTCATTTCAGAAAAATTCGTAGGGAATGATCCTTTGTATTCGCGAAGTAGATATACTATCTGCGCAACTGTTTCTTCATCCCAATAATCTCCTATCGAAGCGAACTTTGGTTCTTCAGTGGTTCCAATGTTCACTTTCCGAGTTTTTACATGATCACTTAGATCTGGAATTTTCAATGCAGGTCCTTTGACTTTGCGCGTTCCGTCTAACTCAGTTATATTGACATTGTTTGGGTCATCATCATCACTTTCCTCTTCTTCTTCATCTAAAGTGAAGTTATAACATTTCAGGGCATGTTCTAGTTGTCTTTCCCACTCTAGTTGTTGATACAAAGTCCTAGTGTGTCATTGAATATCTTCTTTTTAATGAGTTGTAATGCCTCATTTATACTTGGACATTCATCTTTGAAGCTAAAAGTTCCTTGAAAGTTCTTTATCATAATAGACCATTCTACCGTTCCTTTGGCACAATGTTGTTTTTGTGTTCGGAATCTGCTCTGTTGTGTGTACAAATAGATGAACCCATTTTGTCTACAATCTATGTGTCCATGATTTCATGCAATGGTCTAGGTGATCCCTTGGATCAGTTTGTCCATTAAATTTCACTTTTACAAGCTCAGTTTCTTCCAGAAATTGTATCTCCATCATATGCTTGCATTCTTCCCATGTGGTCAGATTCTGCTTGTGCGCGACCCACCATCTAGCAGGTGTAGCACGGAGTGCTGTATCCAATGCTTCTATATTATGTTCATTTGAAACTGATATAAGATATTATTGAAAAAATGTATGGATGTTAGTCAAGCCATCATAAGTAGGGATTGGACTTACCTCTATTCCAATCCAATGCAGTGATCTCGTGAGCTATGCACATCTTCTTGCAGACACTTCGTGCATTCTAATTTTCCAATTCTCCAGTCCTGCATCTGAGTATGATATGAAAGAACTATCACAATGCCAACTCAATGTTCCATCATCAGTTGGGTTGACATAGTATTCCTTATTCGTTGTCATCTTGTAGGTACGATCCAAATCTTGAGATTTGCATTCTTCTCTTATTGGCTCGGTGTATCTTGCTCCTTGTGAGGGTTCCAAGGGTGCGATGACCCTGATATCTACCCCTTCGAATATCATCTGCTTATTTTTCAAGTTGATGATTGCAAGTTTATCCATGGCCCAATATATTCCCAATAGTGCAGGATAAGTTTGGCTATCATCTACGATCTCAATGAATTCTAGGTCTGCTCTACTTAGCACTCCATCAATGTCAACAAGGACATTTGCTAACCTCCCAAAAGGTATAACCTTTTGTTGATTGGCTAAACTCAACTATATTGGTGCCCATGATAACTTCAGCTTCCCCATTTGTTCTCATGTCCGCTTTATCAAGACATTTACTATTGAGCTTAATTCAAGGATAATTTCATCCATTTCAAAATATCTGATCTACGCATTTAGTCTCATCTCTCTTCCAGTTCTTTTATGGCTCTTGATATGATGAACTACTCTTTGTGCTTCATTTACTATATTGCGCTACTCATAATTACTTAGTAGAATCTATAATTCTGCTAAGGCATTCTCATGTTTTAACAGCTTCATGCAGCTCTGTAACAACTGTGCAACAAAACTCATTGCGCCTGTTGTAGTACATGTGTGATCATATGAAGCTGGCATATCCTTTACAGGCGAAGTCTCACTTCACAACTTGGTTCGTGGAGTGACAGGTTTTGGTTCTTTGAAGTTTTCTCTTGCTCCCATGAAGACTTCTTTTTCTTTGTTCAACTCAAAAGCAAGTGTTTTTCCAGTTTCTTTCCTTATCCAAGTCCCTTAAATTAGATTTTGCTTAGCCTGATGATTCTCAGAAGTCGATGCTTTGGTTCTTTGATCTGCTCCTGTCATAGATCCACTTTACATCACAGCATGAATGTTGCAATCTGTATTCTGTTTTTCAGCTGTGATCATCTGTATTCTATTTTTCAGCTGTGATCATCTGTATATTTTGGTTTTGTGCTTCTTGTCTCCTCTCTTGCATTTTTGCTTGCAAAACAGGGCATGCCTCAATGACGTGATCAAAAGATTGACAATATTTACAGGTAGTACAAGCATTCATGCAGTCTCTGAATAGATGTCTCGGTTGAGCACAGTTATAGCATACTATCTGACCTCTTCCTCTTCCTTGGCCTTTGTTTCTTCTTCTTCCTTTGAATCCGCCACATTCTATGTATGTGCCTTGATCATACTGTGCATTATCATTGTTATGTGGTGTTTCCTCTTGCACTCGGTAGGCATCATGTTTTCTTTCCATCGTCATTTCATAGGATCTACAGTTGGAATCATCATGACCAACTGATTTATAGAATGTACACTATAGGTTCTTATGTGTTTGCACATACTTCTGAATTAAATAAAAATCTTCTTGGCAATGTCCTCTACATCAGAAAATATCACAACATGGTCCTTGTGGCTGATTCAATGGGTTTGGAGATCCATTATTGATCTAATATTTAAATACTGGACAGTGTTCTATGGAGTGACCTTCTCCCTTACACTTTGTACACCAAACCTCTTCTTGGACTTCTTTTCATTTCTTCATATCTTGCAATTGTAATGTCAAATTTACTAGTTGGGTCTGTATCAGAATCATACCTACTCTAGTCTCTCCTATACGCGAAGCCTCTATTTTCATCGCAATATCTAGGGCCGTTGTTTGTGAAGCAACCTTCTATTGCATCAACGGTAATCTAATGTGTGGAAACAATGCGTCTATGAACCATTCCTGGTGCTGTTGTGGTGCTATGTCAAAGTTCACTTGCTCTAACAATGCTTTGAACTTTTGATAAAATTCCCACACTGACTCAATCGGTTTCTATTTAATTTCTTTAAGCTCTGTGATAGGACTTACATTTTTAAAATTCTCTTAGGAGTGCAGTTATAATATCCACTAGAGTCCTACCAACAAAATACTTCATAAACCATGTCAAGGCTCTTTTCCTGAACGTGGTAACTAACTGTGCTTGTCTTATAGCATCATCATGTACTTGTTTAACATTCCATATGGCTTCTCAGGGAAACCAATGTTGCTCAGGGTCTTCTAGAACCGTTCCTTTGAATATCGGCAGCTTGATGTCATCTGTCATTCTTCTTCTAGGAGGCGCAGTGTTCTGTGATGTGTTTAGGTATACTACTGCTCTGAATGTTCTGAGTACTTGCTCCTGTGATGTTAGCAGTATTCCTATCATAACTAGATGGTTTTGTGGAGTAATGGGTTGATAAGTAGCTACTCGAGGTTTTGTTTGACTATCAGTCTCAACTTGTAACTCAGTATCTATAGTGATGTGAAGTTCATGTTCATTACCCCTCTTTTCTGTACTAGACTTGTATCTTTTACCACTTCGTAATGTGTGAATGTTTTCCTTGGTATCACAGTCTCTATTACTGAACATTACAGATTCAAAACTTCTAGGGATCTTATTGTATTCTTAAGACACCTTTCTCTTCTTACAACATTTTAATGTATAGACTGAGATTGTTTGTTAGGAACCCATGTCTTTACTTTTTTAGTATGTTGTTGTTGGACGCATATGCTTTGTAAGTCGTCCTGTAGTATTTGTTGATCAATAGTTTGTGTTATTGTTGTTGGCGCATATGCTTTGTAAGTCGCCCGTAGTATTGTTGATCCATAGTTTGTAACGGCCCATGGTTTCGACCCATAGTATTGGCACCTAGAATTAGTATATAAGTGTGTGTTGAGACCTATGAAGGCACCGTGAAGTTATTTGTATTGAGCTTGCTCATAGGAGGTTTCCCCCTCGAAGTGGCCTGTGATCAATATAAAAGTGATTCTGAGTTCTGTCATTTCTGCTATTTCGCATATTCGTATTAATTAATTGTTGCAGGTGCCTCACGTCTGGTATCAAAGCACTTTCTTGGGCTCGCTGGGTGAAATTTCTGCCAAAATTTTTTTCGCATCTGTTGCAGGTTCGGATTTGGGAATAATCCCTATCCACTTAACTGTGGGAAGTACTTGGGCATAAGCCCTAAAACACATTGTGAGGAGTACCACAGGAACCCCGAAGTAGCTGGCCCATTGAGAGGACCTGCCAGCGAAAAGGGCAACGACCCCTACCTGATTGACTAGTTCCCACCCGTGAGGTAAACCAAGAGCTGTCGTTTCTGGCAAAGCGGTTATCAGTTTTACCTGAGTCATGGAGTGAGGGGTACTGCCCCAATACGCAAGCCGTTAGACAGCATTGGTGGCCAAGTGAAACCCTTGAACTGTTAGGAAGCTGCACATACCTGGGGTCCATATCTAATTTAAGCTGAACTGTCGTCGATCATTGTTGTGCCGTTTTACATCCAGTCATTCAGATCCATTTTGCAAGCCATTCTAGATCCATCCATTTTCAATCCATTCGGCGCCGTTTCAGATCCCTTTCGAGCCGTAGCCGCTCCAGTCTAGAAAAAAAAAAGTATAAAATTAAGTTTTTTCTCCATATCTCCCTTGTTTTCACTCTGTTTCCCTTGAAATTTTTGGGGAAACCCTGTCACCCCATTATGCATATTTCATTCCTGAGGACCCTATCCACAATTCCCCCTCCCAAAGCCTGAAATCTCACATTTGTCTATTTTTAGGGTTTGCCATAACTTCCTCAGATTTCACCTAATCACCCTCAAATTTTACCACAGAGTTCATTTCTGAATTCTGCTTCTTTGTTCCCCTCTGCCAAATTTTCCCATTCTTTCACCCCGCTTCTAGAATCCTCATTTTTGTTTCCCTGTCTATTCAACAGTGTCCAAAACCTAGTCAAACCCCAATTACCCTTCAGATTTTTTCACTAGTCCATATTTTCCCTTACTGAAGTAGTTTCTATTTTTGTTTTCCTACCCAGTCAAACTTTTGGTTATGGTTGTCACCCGTGCAGGAGCAAAAACCATGGAGGAAGCACTTGCAGCCATCCAAGCCAAACTCCAGTATCTGGATGAAAAATTTATCGGCCTCCATCTTGAACATTCAGCTATGAACAACAAACGACAGTCCGAGTCTTCATCAGACAATGGGTTCTCCTCTTCCAGCAATTTCTGTGGTCCAAAGCTTGATTTTCCTCTCTTCAATGGTACTGATCCAACTGGATGGATCTATCGTGCAGAACAGTATTTCAGTCTGCATAATACTTTTGATGTCAACAAAGTTACGCTGGCATCCTTTCACTTGGAATAGGAAGCTCTTCAATGATACCGGTTGTACATCAAGGCTCATCCAGAGCCCAAATGGCCAGACTTTTGCCAGCTCCTTTTGCAACGATTTGGTCCTAGTGCTTTTGATGACTTCATAGGAGACCTCACTAAACTTCGCCAAATTGGCACAGTGAGAGAGTATCAAATCGAATTTGAGAATCTAGCCAACCACACCGAAGGATTGTCTGATGACTTTTACCGGAGTTGTTTTATCAGTGGTCTAAAGGATGCCATCCGCTCTGAGGTCAAAATGTTCTGTCCCAACACAATGATGGAAGCCCTAAGGTTGGCTAAGTTGGCAGAAGACAAGATTGCAGCACAACAACGCTCCAAGCCCACTTTTGTTCCCTTCCAAAATATGGGTTCTCAGTGACCACCTATACCGTAGGCTCCTCGACCGACTCCTATCAAGCGTTTGTCTGAAACAGAGATGCAAGCACGCAGAGAAAAGGGGCTTTTCTATAATTGTGATGAGAAATTCACTCGGGGACATAGATGTGTTCAGCAAAATCTCTATCTCTTGGATGTGGAGTCTCCGCTTGCCTCTGAAATTGGTGACGAAGATCCAGAAACACTGGATGCTCCGGTCGACATTCAGGAACCGCCTATTGACCCTCCGTCTTAGGATGACCAGCCAGAGATATCTCTCCATGCTTTAGCTGGAATCACCACCCCCCCAAACAATGTGGGTCATGGGTTACTTCAAGAAGATTCCTCTTACAGTACTCATTGATTCTGGTAGCACTCATTATTTCATTGACCCTCAAATTGCCAAACAAGCTGATTGTTTTATCCATCCTTGCTCCAACTTTGAAGTCATGGTTTCCAACGGGGGCACCTTACCTTGCAAAGGGAAGTGTCGAAATGTGTGTATCTCTATGGGAGATTATACCTTGTGCTCTGACATGTTTTCCTTTCCCTTAGGCGGATGTGATGTGGTTTTGGGCGCTCAATGGCTACGCACACTTGGCCCTATCTTATGGGATTTTGCTGAACTTTGGATGCAGTTTTCCCTCAATGGAAAAAAACACACATTGACAGGATTACAACCAGGTTCTATCAGCATAATCAGTTCACATCGCATGGAAAAAATCCTCAAGAAGAATTCACATGGTGTCATCACTCAGATCCATTCCATCCAGATGCAACCATCAGCGGTCTCCACTACTCCTTTGGATCTACAACAAATTCTGGATCGATATACAGGTGTCTTTGCTGAACCAGTGGGATTGCCACCTTCCAGGCCAGAAGATCATCGTATTCAGCTCCTTCCTGGCAGCGTTCCTCCCAACATTAGGCCCTATCGCTACCCATTTCACCAAAAAACGGAGATTGAAATGCTCGTTCGGGACTTATTGAAGCAAGGTATTATCCGCCCAAGCACTAGTTCCTTTTCTTCTCCAGTTATTCTTGTTCACAAAAAAGATGGGTGATGGCGTCTCTGCATTGACTTCCGAGCACTTAATCACCTCACCATCAAGGATAAGTTTCTAATTCCTGTTGTTGATGAGCTTCTTGATGAGCTTCATGGGGCTCACTTTTTCTCCAAGTTGGATCTTCGTTCTGGGTATCATCAAATTCGGGTTCATGAGGATGATATTCCTAAAATAGCTTTCTGCACACATGATGGCCATTATGAGTTTTTGGTCATGCCCTTTGGCCTCACTAATTCTCCTTCCACATTCCAGGCCTTAATGAATAAAATATTTGACCCTACTTATGGAAATTCATTCTGGTATTCTTTGATGATATCCTCATCTACTGTAAAACATGGGATGAACATCTCTAGCATCTAGATCTTGTCATGCAACTTTTCTCTGACCATCATCTCCATGCCAAGCAGTCTAAATGTTTTTTTGGACAGAAGGAAGTTGAGTATCTTGGGCACATTATCTCAGCACAAGGGGTTTGCGTGGATCCTGCCAACATCGAGCCCATGAACAATTGGCCGCATCCTCAGACACTCAAGAGCCTTCGTGGTTTTTTGGGGTTGACTGGCTACTACCACAAGTTTGTCAAGGATTATGGGAAGATTGCAGCTCCATTAACTGCTCTATTGAAAAAGGATGCTTTTACATGGACACCTGCTGCTCAGTGTGCATTTGACAAACTAAAACAAGCTATGTGTACTACACCTGTGCTAGCTATGCCTGATTTTTCCAAGCCCTTCACTATTGAGAGTGATGATTGCAGCAATGGACTTGGTGCTGTTCTCCTTCAAGATGAACACCCCATTGTGTTCACCAGCAAAGCCCTTCCATGTAAGAATTTAGCTGCCTCTACCTATGAGAAGGAAATGATGGCTATTTTGCATGCAGTACAGAAGTGGCGCCCATACCTAGTAGGGAATCATTTCTGCGTCAAGACTGACCACCAGAGTTTGAAATATTTCTTGGACCAGCGTGTCTCCTCCCCGCCACAACAGAAATGGGTTAGCAAACTCATGGGTTATGACTATGAGATCACTTACAAGAAGGGTAAAGACAATATTGTGGCAGATGCTCTTTCTTGCACATTTGATGCCCAAGGTTCTCTTTTAGCTATTTCTATGCATGTTCCAAATTGGTTGCAATCTGTTCAACAGGGTTATGTCAATGACTCTTCCTTATCTCAAATCATCCAACGCTTGACCAAAAACCCTTCTATTGTACCACATTACTCTTGGGATGGTGCTTCTCTGTGATACAAGGGTCGTCTGGTGCTTCCCCAGAGCACAGATCTTCAACAGGCTGTCTTCTATGAACTCCATTCTTCTCCATCGGTAGGGCACTCTGGGTTCCTCAAAACGTATAAACGAGAACGGCGTAACTTCTTTTGGTAGGGCATGAAAAGGACAATTCAACAGATGGTGGCCGAATGTGATACTAGCCAGCGCAATAAGGGTGAAACAACAGTCCTTCCAGGATTGCTTGAACCCTTGCCCATACCTACACAAATTTGGACAGATATTTCTATGTATTTCATTGAAGGGCTCCCTAAATCTGGCGGGAAGACAGTGATTGTCATTATGGTTGATCGCCTCTCCAAATATAGTCATTTTTGTGCTCTCAGCCATCCCTATACAGCCTCCTCCGTCGCTCAATTTTTTCTGGACCAGATCTTTCGTCTTCATGGCATCCCTTCTTCCATTGTCTTGGATCGTGATGCGACTTTCACCAGTCATTTTTGGACAGAACTATTTCGCCACACTGGCACCAAACTGAAGATGAGTTCAGGGTATCACCCACAAACAAATGGTCAGACTGAAATTGTCAATAAATGCTTGGAAACTTATCTTTGTTGCTTCACCTCGGAACAACAACATCAGTGGGCAAAGTGGCTCCCTCTCGCTGAATGGTGGTACAATACCTCTTACCACACTGCCTCTAAAATGACCCCATATGAAGCAGTCTATGGTCAGGCACCTCCAGCTCTTCTTCCATACACCCCCACTAGTTCACCAGTTCAGGAAGTTTACACGGTCCTTCGAAACCACAATCAGATTCTTCGCATTTTGCGGGACAATCTTTACATGGCAAGAAATCGCATGAAGCAACAAGCTGATCAGCACCGTTTGGAGCGCACTTTTCAAGTCGGCGATATGGTTTTTCTTCGTCTCTAGCCGTACAAACAATCCTCCATGAAACTCAAAGGGCGTCATAAGCTCGCTCCAAAGTTCTATGGGCCATATCGGATTCTTAAGAAGATTGGGTCCGTTGCTTATAAATTGGAACTTCCTCCTTCTTCCCGCATTCATCCAGCCTTTCATGTCTCTTGTCTGAAGAAAGTTCTTGGCACCAACATCAGCAGACAAACGATTTTACCTGAACTGGATAATGAAGGATCCATCCTTTTGGAGCCAGAGGCCATCCTCAATCGGCGCACGCGTCAGCTTCGCTCTCGCTCTATAACAGAGGTCTTAATTCAGTGGCACGGCATGCAACCAGAGGATGCTACATGGGAACCACTCCTTCAGATTAAACAACAATTTCCACATCTAAAGCTTTGAGGACAAAGCTTTTTTTAAGGGGGGGGGGATGTTAGGAACCCATGTCTTTACTTTTTTAGTATGTTGTTGTTGGACGCATATGCTTTGTAAGTCGTCCCGTAGTATTTGTTGATCAATAGTTTGTGTTATTGTTATTGGCGCATATGCTTTGTAAGTTGCCCATAGTATTGTTGATTCATAGCTTGTAACGGCCCATGGTTTCGACCCATAGTATGGATCCTAGAATTAGTATATAAGTGTGTGTTGAGACCTATGAAGGCACCGTGAAGTTATTTGTATTGAGCTTGCTCATAGGAGGTTTCCCCCTCGAAGTGGCCTGTGATCAATATAAAAGTGATTCTGAGTTTTGTCATTTCTGCTATTTCGTATATTCGTATTAATTAATTTTTGCAGGTGCCTCACATTGTTCAGGTACTTACCTATGAATCCTTTGAAGAAATCTGCCTCTATTGTGTTGTAACACTTCAAGGTGTCCACACCAAATTCTGTAACGTAGCCTTCTAGTATGCTATCGAGCCAGAAGTCCACTACTCTTGAGATTGGGCTATCCACTGCTTTAAGTCTCTGAATCAGTTCTGGAGTCCACATTGTTTGGATATCCACATCATCACTTTCAGGACCTTGCATGCAATTAGGGTTTGCATACAAACTCTAGGGTTTGCATGCATTTTGCATGCATCCCAATCACTAGGTTGATGCCTCTAGTACCTTAGCCACTTCATTCTAGCACCCAAGATCTTGTTATATCAGAGTTTCAGCCCTCCTAGTCAGGAAGGCGCCCACTTCTCACCTACTGCCAGAGAAGGGCGCACTTCTTCACCTACCACTTCAGTTACACTCAGTTAGCTCCGATTCTCCTTGATTTGAGGCTAGTTTCACTCCTGACTGACTGTTTCACTCCGATGGACCTCCAGATTGACTAGATGACTTGTTCTGACTTCAGTTAAGCCTCCCATGCACCCTCCACTGAGCCTCCTTCCCTTAATCAGTGCTACACACTTCAATTACACTTGTTACACTCAGTTAGACTCAGATTGACACCTAGATGACTAGTTCTTGTGCATTGATGACCACCACCGATTGATGATGAGGAATCCTAGTTGGATTCGAATGACCTCCTTAGTCAATTCGAATTGCTCGGTCATTTTTATTGTATTTTATTGTAATCATTCACCCTTACTAGGATAATTGAGCACTGTTGCATGTATTGCACAGTTTTACACCCTTTTTATGAGTTTCATCTATTGTGATTGATTTCCTTGTTCATTAGATCTGATGTGACTAATTTTACATGGTATCATAGCCATTGCAGGGACAAAATTTCTTTTCTATAGGTGATCTACAAGGAGATTTGAGTGAATTTACTCAAAATTACAAAAGTTTTGGCATGAAAGATCTCAAGAGCATTTGCTCCTGTGCATGCAAAGCATAAAAATACTTCCAATACCACTCCAGAAGCTTGAGTTTCCAATAAATCCTGGATCTGATACATTGGACCCATTCAACATTGCTTGATCTCCAATCCCAGCTGTGATGCAACTCTAAAAGGGTGGATTGTTCGACCTCATTGTTCTTGTATTGATTGTGATTTGCAGGTTATTGTCTCCTTCAATTGCATTCGCTACCTTGCTTTGGCAAGTCTTTCTACATCAAAGTGCACTCACTCCTGGCAATGGAATACTCTTCTTCAAAGCCTATCCTCACTCCCTTCAATTATTTTGATTGGAAAGAAGATATGGAGATCATGTTATGTTCAAAAGGATACTATAGAGTCACAGTTGGCCTCGAATTGGAGTCGGGCTCATTGACAAAAAGAACAAAACACTACAACAAGCTTGATGAAGCTTATGGTCTTCTTTGCCTCTCTATTTCCAAATATCTTCTCTTCCATCTCAGTGGATTGAAGACACCAAAAGCAATATGGGAGCAACTTGAAACACTTTTTGGCAATCAGGACGAGCTTAGGGATTTTCAATTAGAGAATGAATTGATTGCTCTTAGTCCTGAGAATTTCGAGACCATCAATGAGTTTTTCACAAAATTCAAGCACTTGACATTGCAGTTGAAGAATAGTGGAGTTATCAAAGAGGATAAGCAATTGATCCTCTCTATTCTCACCAAGCTTGGTAAAGACTATTCGGTATTTGTCTCTACTTTCAATTCCGGTCGGTTAACTACCCCGAATTGGAAGATGCCTACCTTGAATGCCTTCATTGAGTCCGTCACAAAAGAGCATGATAAGTTGATTCAAATGGGGTCCATAAGTTCAAAAGATTTAGCCCTATTTGTTCAAGGACCCAAGAATTTGAATGGTAAAGGAAAGCAAAAGAAAGAGAAGCCCAAATTCGAACCTCACAAGCAAAGAGAGAAAGGCAAGCAGATGGATGCACCATCCAGTTTGAAGTTCAAGCAAAAGGGCAAAGAGGGTAAGGAAAAATCTAAATGTACTTATTGAAACCATGGCTTTCATCCCGAAAGTTCATGCATGAAGAATACTATAGATCGAATGGCCCTCCTTTTAGAAAAGAACAACATAACTCTTCCTGACGGTGCAAGGAAGAAGGATAGGAATGATGATCATGAAAGAGGACAAGCACTCATGGCAACTGTTTCAAAGCCCACTACTCTTTCGATAGATTCGGGTGCCTCGAATCATATAGCTGCAAATATTGATTCTTTTTCTTCATTCGATCCAAACAGCTCCATCCCCATCCATTTGGGAGATGACTCAAAAATTTCTTCAAAGGGCAATGGTACAATCCATGTAGATCATGGAAGCTTTCAGAATGTTCTCTATGTTCCTTCCTTGGTTTCAAATCTTCTTTCTATGTATCAAATGACACACATTGGTGAACCAAAGAAAGTTACATTCAGCCCTAATACAGTTGAAATTTCTGATATCAAAAGTGGAAGACTTATTGCAGTCGGAAAGGAGAACCACACTGCAAAATGCTATGATTTTTCACACTTTATTTCGCTTGCAAAGACCACTGCTCTTCGCACACATGGTAATGAGGTTAATAGGATTTGGCATGAGAGATTTGGACATCTTAATTATAATTATTTTCTGCTATTATCAAACAAATCCATGGTAAATGGTCTTCCACAACTCCGTTCCTCGAAGGGAATATGCACCGGTTGCATTATTGGGAAGCACCTCGAGCACAGGTTCGACCACAGAAAAGCTAGTAGAGCTTCTACAGTTTTGGGGCTGATACATTCTGATATGAGTGGTCCTCTGCCCAATATGTCATTAAATGTTTCAAGGTATGTTTTGACATTTATTGATGATTTTTACCGCTTTACATGGGTATTTTTTCTCAAAAAACAAGTCAGAAGTGCTTGGAAAATTCAAGTATTTTAAGGCTTCTATTGAGACCGCCACTGAGAGCAATATCGAAGCTCTTAGATATCAAAATGGTGGAAAATATATCAAGGCTGAGTTGCTGCAACATTGTTCCCAAAGTAGAATTTAGATCCAACATATAGTTCCCTACACACCCCAGCAGAATGGTGTAGCGGAAAGGAAAAATCGGTCACTGAAAGAGATGGCTACTTGCATCATTGAATCAAAAGGTTTGGCTGCAAATATTTGGGCTGAAGCAATCAATGTTGCTGCATACATTCAGAACTGATTTCCACATTCATACGTGAAAGGTATGACTCCTTTTGAAGCATTCTTTGGTCACAAACCGGATGTGTCAAATTTGAGAGTTTTTGGCTCTACTACGTGGGCTAGAATTCCTTGCAAGAAGAGACGAGCTTTGGATCCAAAAAGTATTGAGTGCATACTGATAGGATATGGGCAAGAATCAAAAGCATATAAACTCATGGATATCAGATCCAAAGAGATAATCATAGAGCGCAATGTACAATTTGAAGAACCGCTTCAAGATTTGCAACTAGTCGAGGAAGAAATTGTCGTTTCACCGCCTTCACCATAAGAAGATCCGAGCAACGATAATGAAGGTATGAGTTCTGATATTTTAGCAGCACATGATGATCATGAGATATCAGGTTCAGAATCCCACCATTATGAACCTCCTTATCCAAAGTGGGCCCAAAACACT
The DNA here is from genome assembly GCA_027924585.1 of Larix kaempferi. Lineage (NCBI taxonomy): Eukaryota > Viridiplantae > Streptophyta > Pinopsida > Pinales > Pinaceae > Larix > Larix kaempferi. The sequence continues at coordinate 9,464,855 of BSBM01000007.1, forward strand.
CTTCAATCTGTTGGTTCGAACATTGGAAATCCTGCTGATCCAAGACGAACAAGAGCAGACTTTCAAAGAGCAGGAATGGCTCTTTCTATTTTTGATGCATTACTTCTTGAGATTTGCTATTTGATAACTGGTTCAGATCCCACAACATACTATCATTCCCACCGAGATCCGAGATGGAAAAGTGCCATGGATGAAGAGTACAGTTCTCTTCAAAAGAACAATACATGGGAGCTAGTTTCTCTTCCACTTGGAAGAAAATTAGTCAAATGTAAATGGGTCTACTACACGAAAGTTTCTACTGATGGATCTATCAGAAAATACAAAGTAAGGTTGGTGTCAATAGGTTTCTTCCAAGTCCAAGGAGTGGACTACACCGAGACCTTTGCACCGATTGCAAAGATGGATTCCATCCGCCTTGTTTTGGCAATTTCCGCATCCAAGCACTGGGAAGTGCACCACATGGATGTAAAGAGTGCTTTCTACATGGAGACTTTGCTGAAGAGGTATATATGTAGTATCCAGAAGGCTACACATCAGATCCATCATTAGTTTCCAGATTGAAGAAATCTTTGTATGGGTTAAAACAGGCCCCAAGAGCTTGGTATGCAAAGATGGACTCCTTCCTTCTTTCTCAGAATTTCAAAAGATGCAAATCTGATACAAATGTGTATCTTCAGCAAGTTAAAGGTAATTTGTTGGTTATTGTACTTTATGTTGATGATCTTCTCATTACTGGTAGCAGTCTTACTTCAATAAACAAGGTAAAACCGCCTTAAATCTAGCTTTTGACATGAGCGATTTGGGCTTGTTGAGTCACTTTTTGGGCTTGGAGATAGCTCAAAATTTTGATGGGATCACTATATCTCAGCAAAAATATGCTTTTGACCTGTTATTGAAGTTTAATATGGTTGAATGTAAGGCAGCCCCATTCCCATTCCTCTCAGGAATCAGTCTTGAGGAGGGAAATTCTACACCGCTTGCAGATTGCAGTATGTATCTGTTAGGAACCCATGTCTTTACTTTGTTAGTATGTTGTTGTTGGATGCATATGCTTTGTAAGTCGTATCGTAGTATTTGTTGATCAATAGTTTGTGTTATTGTTGTTGGCGCATATGCCTTGTAAGTATCCTGTAGTATTGTGATCCATAGTTTGTAACGGCCCATGGTTTTAACCCATAGTATTGGCGCCTAGAATTAGTATATAAGTGTGTGTCGAGACCTATGAAGGACTGTGAAGTTATTTGTATTGAGCTTGCTCAAAGGAGGTTTCCCCCACGAAGTGGCCTGTGATCAATATAAAAGTGATTCTGAGTTCTGTCATTTCTGTTATTTCACGTATTCTTGTTAATTAATTGTTGCAGGTGCATCACATCTGGTATCAGAGCACTTTCTTGGGCTTGCTGGGTGAAATTTATGCCAAATTTTTTTCGCATATGTTTCAGGTTCGGATTTGGGAATAATCCCTATCCGCTTAACTGTGGGAAGTACTTGGGCATAATCCCTAAAACTCATTGTGAGGAGTACCACAGGAACCCCGAAGTAGCTGGCCCATTGAGAGGACCTGCCAGCGAAAAGGGCAGCGACCCCTACCTGATTGACTAGTTCCCACCCGTGAGGTAAACCAAGAGCTGTCATTTGTGGCAAAGCGGTTATCAGTTTTACCTGAGCCATGGAGTGAGAGGTAATGCCCCAATACGCAAGCCGTCAGACAGCATTGGTGGCCGAGTGAAACCCCTGAACTGCTAGGAAGCCACACATACATGGGGTCCATATCTACTTTCAGCTGAACTATTGTCAATCACTGCTGCGCCGTTTCAGATCCATTTTGCAAGCCATTCCAGATTCAGCCATTTTCAATCCATTCGACGTTGTTCTAGATCCCTTTCGAGCCGTAGCCGCTCCATATCTCCCTTATTTTCACTCTGTTTTCCTTGAAATTTTCGGGGAACGCCTATCATCCCATTCTGCATATTTCAGTCCTGAGGACCCTATCCCCAATTCCCCTTCCCAAAGCCCGAAATCCCACATTTGTCTATTTTTAGGGTTTTCCATAACTTCCTCAGATTTCACCCAATCACCTTCAAATTTTACCACAGAGTTCCTTTTTGAATTCTGCTTCTTTGTTCCCCTCTGCCAAATTTTCCCATTCTTGCGCCCTGCTTCAAAAATCCTAATTTTTGCTTCCCTGTTTACCCAACAGTGTCCAAAACCTAGTCAAACCCCAATTACCCTTCTGATTTTTTCCCAAGTCCAGATTTTCCTTTACTAAAGTAGCTTCTGTTTTTGTTTTCCTACCCAGTCAACCAAAGAAAAAAAAAATCCCTGGTTATGGTTGTCACCCGTGCAGGAGCAAAAACCATGGAGGACACACTTGCAGCCATCCAAGCCAAACTCCAGGATCTGGATGAAAAATTTCCTGGTCTCCATCTTGAACATTCAGCTATGAACAACAAACGACAGTCTGAGTCTTCAACAGACAATGGGTTCTCTTTTTTCAGCAATTTCCGTGGTCCGAAGCTTGATTTTCCTCGCTTCAATGGTACTGATCCAACTGGATGGATCTATCGTGCAGAACAGTATTTCAGTCTGCATAATACTTTTGATGTCAACAAAGTTCTGTTGGCATCCTTTCATTTGGAACAGGAAGCTCTTCAATGGTACCGTTGGTACATCAAGGCTCATCCAGAGCCCAAATGGCCAGACTTTTGCTAGCTCCTTTTGCAACGATTTGGTCCTAGTGCTTTTGATGACTTCACAGGATTCCTCACTAAACTTCGCCAAACTGGCACTGTGAGAGAGTATCAAACTAAATTTGAGAATCTAGCCAACCACACCGAAGGATTGTCTGATGACTTTTACCGGAGTTGTTTTATTAGTGGTCTAAAGGATGCCATCCGCTCTGAGGACAAAATGTTCTGTCCCAACACAATGATGGAAGCACTAGGGTTGGCTAAGTTGGCCGAAGACAAGATTGCAGCCCAACAATGCTCCAAGCCCACTTTTGTTCCCTTCCAAAATATGGGTTCTCAGTGACCACCTATACCGCAGGCTCCTCGACTGACTCCTATCAAGCATTTGTCAGAAACAGAGATGCAAGCACGCAGATAAAAGGGGCTTTGTTATAATTGTGATGATAAATTCACTCAGGGACATAGATGTGTTCAACAAAATCTCTATCTTTTGGATGTGGAGTCTCCGCCTGCCTCTGAAATTGGTGACGAAGATCCAGAAACACTGGATGCTCCGGTCAACATTCAGGAACCGCCTATTGACCCTCGGTCTTAGGATGACCAACCAGAGATATCTCTCCATGCTTTAGCTGTAATCACCACCCCCCAAACAATGCGGGTCAGGGGTTACTTCAAGAAGCTTCCTCTTACAATACTCATTGATTCTGGGAGCACTCATAATTTCATTGACCCTTGGATCGCCAAACAAGCTGATTGTTTTATCCATCCTTGCTCCTACTTTGAAGTCATGGTTGCCAATGGGGGCACCTTACCTTGCAAAGGGAAGTGTCGAAATGTGCGTATCTCTATGGGAGATTATACCTTGCGCTCTGACATGTTTGCCTTGCCCTTAGGCGGATGTGATGTGGTTTTGGGCGCTCAATGGCTACGCACACTTGGCCCTATCTTATGGGATTTTGCTGAACTTTGGATGCAGTTTTCCCTCAATGGACAAAAACACACATTGACAGGATTACAACCAGGTTCTCTCAGCATCATCAGTTCAGATCGCACGGAAAAAATCTTCAAGAAGAATTCACATGGTGTCATCGCTCAGATCCATTCCATCCAGATGCAACCATCAGCAGTCTCCACTACTCCTTTGGATCTACAACAAATTCTGGATTGATATACATGTGTATTTGCTGAACCAGTGGGATTGCCACCTTCCATGCCAGAAGACCATCGTATTCAGCTCCTTCCTGGCAGCGTTCCTCCCAACATCAGGCCCTATCGCTACCCATTTCACCAAAAAACGGAGATTGAAATGCTCGTTCGGGACTTATTGAAGCAAGGTATTATTCGCCCAAGCACTAGTTCCTTTTCTTCTCTAGTTATTCTTGTCCGCAAAAAAGATGGGTCATGGCGCCTCTACATTGACTTTCGAGCACTTAATCACCTCACCATCAAGGATAAGTTTCCAATTCCTGTTGTTGATGAGCTTCTTGATGAGCTTCTTGATGAGCTTCATGGGGCTCACTTTTTCTCCAAGTTGGATCTTCGTTCTGGGTATCATCAAATTCGGGTTCATGAGGATGATATTCCTAAAAAAGCTTTCCGCACACATGATGTCCATTATGAGTTTTTGGTCATGCCCTTTGGCCTCACTAATGCTCCTTCCACATTCCAGGCCTTAATGAATAAAATATTTCGACCCTACTTGCGGAAATTCATTCTGGTATTCTTTGATGATATCCTCATCTACAGTAAAACATGGGATGAACATCTCCAGCATTTGGATCTTGTCATGTAACTTTTCTCTCACCATCATCTCCATGCCAAGCAATCTAAATGTGTTTTTGGACAGAAGGAAGTTGAGTATCTCGGGCACATTATCTCAGCACAAGGGGTTCGCGTGGATCCTGCCAAAATCGATGCCATGAACAATTGGCCGCATCCTTAGACACTCAAGAGCCTTCATGGTTTTTTGGGGTTGACTGGATACTACCGCAAGTTTGTCAAGGATTATGGGAAGATTGCAGCTCCATTAACTGCTCTATTGAAAAAATATGCCTTCACATGGACACCTGCTGCTCAGTGTGCATTTGACAAACTAAAACAAGCTATGTGTACTACACCTGTGCTAGCTATGCCCGATTTTTCCAAGCCCTTCACTATTGAGAGTGATGCTTGCGGAAATGGACTTGGTGTTGTTCTCCTTCAAGATGAACACCCCATTGCGTTCACTAGCAAAGCCCTTTCAGGTAAGAATTTAGCTGCCTCTACCTATGAGAAGGAAATGATGGCTATTTTGCGTGCAGTTCGTAAGTGGCACCCATACCTACTAGGTAATCATTTCTGCATTGTAGCTAGGGTTTTACCCCTAGCTTGTGCCAATGAGCACCTACTAAGGAGAATGGACTCCTTAGTAGCAGTTCAGTATATTAAACTAATTATGCAATAAACAAAACATTAAATTATTTCTAATACAAGCATGAAGCATAAACACCAAAATGAAAGAATGTCTTTGTATTGATGTTACCTTGAGTGTCAAGGTTGATGAAGCCCTTTGCAGTGTCCAAGAGGATGCTCCAAGCTTCAAGAATGCTCCTTCTCCTTCTCCAAGGTTGGGAATGGGCCAAAGGTGGCTCTCAAGGTGAAAATAGTTCAAAGGTGAACTAGGGTTTCGAGAGAGATTTTGGCAGAGTAAGGGTGCTTGTGATTGTGGATATGGAATAAGGGATCTCCATCACCTATTTATAGTTTTTTGGTGGTGGAGTGCTGACCCATGGTTTTGGGAAACACATGGTTTTGGGCAGCTGTATAGGGTTTTTTCCTCCTTTTCCTCATTATTTTATATTTTTTATTCCCTTTTTAGGGGATTTTGCTATTTTTAGAGGAAAAAGGGGGTTTTTTAGCCTTTTTTAGGCTATTTTGATGGTTTTGTGGCCTTTTGGAGGCATTTTAGGCCCTTTGGAGGCTTTTTAATGGGATTTTTTGGGATTTCAAGGGAAATATGGTAGGAAAATGGACAAATGAGCCATATAATGTGGTAGATGAGGCAGTGAACACTTTTTGGGTGTTAACATGCATCAAGACTGATCACCAGAGTCTGAAATATTTCTTGGACCAGCGTGTCTCCTCCCCGGCACAACAGAAATGGGTTAGAAAACTCATGGGTTATGACTATGAGATCACTTACAAGAAGGGTAAAGACAATATTGTGGCAGATGCTCTTTCTCGCACATTTGATGCCCAAGGTTCTCTTTCAGCTATTTCTATGCCTGTTCCAAATTGGTTGCAATCTGTTTAATAGGGTTATGTCAATGACTCCTCCTTATCTCAAATCATCCAACGCTTGACCAACAACCCTTTTGTTGTACCACATTACTCTTGGGATGGTGCTTCTCTACGATACAAGGGTCATCTGGTGCTTCCCCAGAGCATAGATCTTCAATAGGCTGTCTTCTATGAACTCCATGCTTCTCCATCGGCAGGGCACTCTGGGTTCCTCAAAATGTATGAACGAGCACGCCGTAACTTCTTTTGGCAGGGCATGAAAAGGACAATTCAACGGATGGTGGCCGAATGTGATACCTTCCAGCGCAATAAGGGTGAAACAACACTCCTTCCAGGATTGCTTGAACCCTTTCCCATACCTACCCGGATTTGGACAGATATTTCTATGGATTTCATTGAAGGGCTCTCTAAATCTGGCGGGAAGACAGTGATTCTCGTTGTGGTTGATCGCCTCTCCAAATATATTCATTTTTGTGCTCTCAGCCATCCCTATACAGCCTCCTCCGTCCCTCAAATTTTTTTGGACTAGATCTTTCGTCTTCATGGCATCCCTTCTTCCATTGTCTCGGATCGTGATGCGACTTTCACCAGTCATTTTTGGATAGAACTATTTCCCCTCACTGGCACCAAACTGAAGATGAGTTTAGGGTATCACCCACAAACAGATGGTCAGACTGAAATTGTCAATAAATGCTTGGAAACTTATCTTCGTTGCTTCACCTTGGAACAACAACATCAGTGGGAAAAATGGCTCCCTCTCGCTGAATGGTGGTACAATACCTCTTACCACACTGCCTCTAAAATGACCCCATATAAAGCAGTCTATGGTCAGGTACCTCCAACTCTTCTTCCATACACCCCCACCAGTTCACCAGTTCAGGAAGTTGACACGGTCCTTTGAAACCGCGATCAGATTCTTTGCATTTTGCAGGACAATCTTCACATGGCAAGAAATTGCATGAAGCAACAAGCTGATCAGCACCGTTCTGAGCGCACTTTTCAAGTCGGCGATATGGTTTTTCTTCGTCTCCAACCGTACAAACAATCATCCTTGAAACTCAAAGGGAATCATAAGCTCACTCCAAAGTTCTATTGGCCATATCGGATTCTTCAGAAGATTGGGTCCGTTGCTTATAAATTGGAACTTCCTCCTTCTTCCCGCATTCATCTAGTCTTTCATGTCTCTTGTCTGAAGAATGTTCTTGGCACCAACATCAGTGGACAAACGATTTTACGTGAACTGGATAATGAAGGATCCATCCTTTTGGAGCCAAAGGCCATCCTCAATCGGTGCACGTGTCAGCTTCGCTCTCGCTCTATCACAGAGGTCTTAATTCAGTGGCACGGCATGCAACCAGAGGATGCTGCATGGGAACCACTCCTTTAGATTCAACAACAATTTCCACATCTAAAGCTTTGAGGACAAAGCTTTTTTTAAGGGGGAGGGGATGTTAGGAACCCATGTCTTTACTTTGTTAGTATGTTGTTGTTGGACGCATATGCTTTGTAAGTCGTCTCGTAGTATTTGTTGATCAATAGTTTGTGTTATTGTTGTTGGCGCATATGCTTTGTACGTCACCCGTAGTATTGTGATTCATAGTTTGTAATGGCCCATGGTTTTGACCCATAGTATTGGCGCCTAGAATTAGTATATAAGTGTGTGTTGAGACCTATGAAGGACCGTGAAGTTATTTGTATTGAGCTTGCTCAAAGGAGGTTGCCCCCTTGAAGTGGCCTGTGATCAATATAAAAGTGATTCTGAGTTCTGTCATTTCTGCTATTTCGCGTATTCTTGTTAATTAATTGTTGCAAGTGCATCACAATATCGACAGTTGATTGGTTCACTACTTTACTTGACACAATCAAGGCCTGATATTTCATATGCCATGAGTGCCATGTCAAGGTATATGCAACAGCCCCATGAGATTCATTAGCGGGCAGCCAAGCGGATCTTGCAGTATGTGCAAGGTACGAAACATTTTGGGATACATTATGTTGCAGATTCTGAGCTTGATTTCATTGGTTTTACTAATTCAGATTGGGTAGGTGATAGCATTGATCATAAGTCCACTTCCAGTTATGTTTTCATGATTGGTCATGGCCCTATTTGCTGGTCCAGCAAAAAGCAGGCAACCATTTCACTTTCTTCAGTAGAGGCAGAGTATCGAGGGGCATTCAATGCCTGCATTCAGGCAGTTTGGTTGCAGGGTATTCTTTCCGAGTTTGGTTTTGGTGGCACTACTTCAACTGTCCTCTTTTGTGAAAATAAAATTTCTATCAAGATCTCCATAGATCCAGTTCAGCGGTAGAGGACCAAACACATTGAGATTCATATGCACTACATTCGACAGTTGGTGCATGATCGCACCATCATTATGCAATATTGCCCTACTGATGAGAAAATTGCATACATCTTCACCAAGAGCTTAACTGAGAAGAAGTTCTCTTACCTCTGTTCACTATTAGGGGTGAGTTCCATCATGGTGGAGACAGATTGATCCATTATTATGTTCTTAGCTTGAGGGGGGGCTTTCTTCCCACTGGGCTTTCCCTCTTTCCTCACTTAGCTTATTTTCCGCATTTTTTTTGGATTATTGTATTGGGGTGACCTTTGGTCTTAGTTACCATGGCCCTACATTATTTTTTTCACATCATAGCCTAGCTTGAGGGGGGATGTTCGGATATCCACATCATCATTTTCAGGACCTTGCATGCAATTAGGGTTTGCATGCAAACTCTAGGGTTTGCATGCATCCCAGTCACCAGGTTGATGCCTCCAGCACCTTAGCCACTTCATTCTAGCACCCGGGAGCTTCTTACATTAGAGTTCCATCCCTCCTAGTCAGAAAGGAGCCCACTTCTCACCTATTTCCAGAGAAGGGTGCACTTCTTCACCTAGCACTTCAGTTACGCTCAGTTAGCTCCGATTCTCCTTGATTTGAGGCTAGTTTCACTCCTGACTGGCTGCTTCACTCTGATGGACCTCTAGATTGACTAGATGACTTGTTATGATTTCAGTTAAGCCTCCCATGTGCCCTCCACTGAGCCTCCTTCCATTAATCAGTGCTACACACTTCAGTTACACTTGTTACACTTAATTAGACTCAAATTGACACCTGGATGACTAGTTCTTGTGCATTGATGACCACCACCAATTGATGATGAGGACTCCTAGTTGGATCCAAGCTACACCATTCAGTAATTTGAATGACCTCCTTAGTCAATTCGAATTGCTCAGTCATTGTTACTGTATTTTATTGTAATCATTCACCCTGACTGGGATAATTGAGCACTGTTGCATGTTTTGCACAGTTTTACACCATTTTTCTAAGTTTCATCTATTGTGATTGATTTACTTGTTCATTAGTTCTGCTGTGACTAATTTTACGCACATCATTGGTTCTCCTCCCTGATAACAATTTTTTTGTTTCTAGTCTTGACAACCACTCATATAGATCATTGCTGAAGGATGGAAAGAAAATTTCGTAAATATCATAAAATAGTTAACTCTACAACCATTATTCATCAGAGAAACGTGGATGTTTGTTCTCCTTTCTTGCAAACTCCTTTTTTGTCTTATCCACCCAGTTCTAGATTTAAGTTTTCTCGAGATTCCAATATTCAGAACACATCACCAGTTCAAGCGCGACAATGGAACCATTTGTTGGCTCTTCTTAATCTCTTTCTTTAACCTTCTTGTATTGACCTAGGTTTTGCACAGTTGTGGTCCCACAAAACCCTTCTTCATCGGCCGTTTCGGCAATAGTCTGCGAATAGCTTGATGTCTCACCTGAGTCGAAGGCTATGGGGGATTATAGAATCAAGTTTTTTGTAATCAGGTGATGCAGGACTTAACACACTAGGGGATTGCATGAAGTTTCACCTACTTCACGGCTATCACTTATACTATAGCACACACTGGGACTGTGCAATTCAAAATGGCCACTTAAACAATAAGACAATGCCACTCCAGGATACACTACTTCTTAACACTCACACACCTTACAGGCTTCACTGACTTGGTGTAGCTATGCCTTCAAAACAAGGGAATCTGCACTTCGCGAACTCATGCAATATGGTGGAATACAATGCCATCGCACACTTTCAGTAATGCACTTCCAGGGAATCACAATTAACACAGACTTCGTTGACTAGTGTTACCCAAATAACTCATGCATTCATCATATTCAGAATTACTTACGCATTCAAAATTCAAGCATATATGTTCGACACTTAAACATATTATTCTCATCACTCATTCATGTGGAAAATACATATAAAAGCGAAGACACATATAATTGTAAGCATGAACTTAACTATAAACAAAGCAAACACACAGATTCAATCACACAACACCATATTTACGTGGTTCACCCCCTGGATGGGAGCTACATCCATGGGAACTATTGATTATATTAATGGGAAGGGTTTAGCAATTCTAGTCTGTACACAATTGCAGACTCTTCTCTCTTTACAATAGGTCTTTGTGCACACAGATGCAGACCCTCTTTCTCTCTTCAGTGGACTCTACGCACACAGCTGCAGATCCCCAGTCTCTCAATAGAGATCGACAAAAACAACAACTTAGAGATCCCCAAATTTCCTATCAGAGATCAACTTATAAGATCCCATCAAATGGTTATGTGGTAGTATAGGTGGTTAGGATACTTGGCTCTCACCCCAGAGACCCGGGTTTAGGTCTCGACAATGGAATCATTTGTTGGGCTCTTATAACCTCTTTCTTTAACCTTCTTGTATTGACCCAGGTTCTGCGCAATTGTGGTACAACAAAACCATTCTTCGCCGGCCCTTTCGGCAATAGTCTGCGAACAAACTGAGGTGTCACCCGAGGCAAAGTTTATGGGGAATTATTGAATCAGGTTATTGTAATCAAGTGATGCATGGTTTAATAGACTAGGGGATTGCGTGAAGTTTAACCTACTTCGCATCTATCACTTATACTATAGTTCACTCCGGTACTATGCACTTCAAAATGGCCACTTAAACAATAAGATAGCGCCACTCCAATCTACGCTACTTCTTAACACTCACACACCTTACAGGCTTCACTGACTTGGTGTAGTTATGCCTTCAACACACGGGATTGTGCACATCGCGAACTCATGCAATATGGTGGAATACAATGTCACCATGCACTTTCAATACTGCGCTTCCAGGGAATCGCACTTAACATAGACTTCACTGACGAGTATTACCCAAATAACTCATGCATTCATCATGTTCAAAATTACTTGCGCATTCAAATTTCATGCATATATGTTTGACACTTAACATATTATTCTCATCACTCATTCATGTGGAAAATACATATAAAAGCGAAGAAACATATAACTGTAAGAATGAACTTAACCATAAACAAATAAAACACACAAATTCAATCACACAACACGGTATTTACGTGGTTCACCCCCCGGATGGGAGCTACGTCCATGGGAATTGTTTATTATATTAATGGGAAGGGTTCAACAGTTCCAGTTTGCGCACTCAGTTGCAAACTCTTCTCTCTATACAATAGGTCTCTACGCACACAACTGTAGAGCCTCTTTCTCTCTTTAGTGGGTCTCTATGCACACACCTATAGAGCCTCTTTACAATGCTCAGTCTATCAACATATATCAACAAAAACAATAACTTAGATATCCCCGAAATTCCTATCAGAGACCAACCCTTCCCTTACAAAGTTTCCCCTTTTATAAATCTTGCCTTTAGGTCACGTCTTTACAATCCATATGGGCAAAAAACCCTAGAGTTACCAAAAATGGTGTGGTTACCCCGCCAACCCTGCCTGTCGTAGTCGACAGCTTCTCCACTCGCCTCTAGCCGCTTTGTTGGGCCACTCCTGGCTCTGACCCCCTTCTGACAGCCGCAGTCCTCATGAAACGATTCTAAATTCATAATGGCATGTCGTTTTCTTCCGCTCTGTCTTTCCTGTCGCTATCAACCCATGGCTTTTCTTCTATTGGTTTCCACCAGTCTAACTGACAGGTCGCTTTCATCTGTTTCCACCCTGCTCCTTACCCAACTCTCAGGAATCATGGAGTCACTTAACCAAAATAGGCCACTTTCATCTGCTCAACCTTTACTTATATTCTTTTCCCAAAATTACCTACTGCACTAGCGCTTTGCATCCACAAAATTGCGTTGTGCTTAGACTTCACACTCCCCACTGCACCACTTGGACTTTGCAATCTGAACTGCACCATTTCCAAAACTATGCCACTTGGACTTTGCAATCCGAACTACAACATTTCCAAAACTGTGCTTCTTCAGAATTGTGACAACATGGGCCATGCCCAACATAATTCCATCCCATGGTAGGAAAAGGGAAGGTTGAATAGAACACATACATGACATAACTAGATAGATAGAATGCAGGGTTTTTTTAACTTTTCAATAGCTTCTTTCAAAACCAAAGATAATATATGTGCCCAGTTGAAGGATTCACCAGTAATGAGAACATGATGTGCCAAAGGTGCCCATTCTGCCTTGAAGACCCCACAATTGGGTAACCCATATAAACTACATAACATGGCTTCCAATAAAGAAAAGGGTTCTTTGAACCAAACAACAGGGTACTGCCTATTTGATTTTGGAGCATAAATGGAAGGGTTTTCCATCCAAGATTTAATCAATTCATCAAAGTTAAAACAACTTGTAGAAGATTCTAGGAATTGTTTTGAAAGAAGTTGTTGGGGAGTTTTAAGTGCGTAAACCCTAGAAAATACTTCAGATTTAAAGGAATCCATTAGAGTGTGGTTTATATCATTGAAAGAATAGTCAAGAGGGTTGGCATTATCTATAATCCATTTTACTGCATCGGTATAAGGCAGTAGGGATGGCCTGGCCACAGTTGCATGGATTTGGGATTTACCAATGTTAATGTAGGCAAGTTGGTCGTGTTGTATTTCAGAGAAGTCATCATTGCTAAATATGGAATAAATCCTTGACCAGTCTAGGCAAAAGGTTTCATTAACCCTCCCATTGGTATCAGAAAAGATTCCGTTGTTAGGGTTTTTGGTTCTCAATTCATCCATGACCAATTTAGACCTAGTATTGCTTAACATGGCTGAAAATAGGTTTTCTGATAAAATGGTGAAAATAAATTTCAATTAAAATCTCAATTCAATTTCATATTATTACGTAGATGATTTGCATGAAGTAGAGAGAACTTACTTGTATATTGATGAAGAAAACCAAAGTCCATAGCAAGGTAAAATCCAAAGTGAAAATTGTTTGCGGATGGTAAAATCGCAGCGTAAAATGGTACAAAGAACAATTTATTTGGAGTATTTAAACCAAAATATGTGATTGATAAAGTTGGAAAAGAACCGCAGATCTAAAACACACCAATGGTCAATATTAAAAACAAATATATGGAGAAAATGTGGAAGTGGAAAGTCGGAAACTCATTTTTGAAAATTAATAATTTCATCCTCCTGCAATCTGCATTGCGAAATGCAGAATTGTGGACTTGCGGAGCTGATTCTAGGAAATTTATCGTTTCTGCAATCCACAAGCGAAAATTCGGAAACGCGGAAAGTCAAAAATATGGAGGAAATTCTACCTTCCCGCAATCTGCATTGCGGAAATATGGAAATGCGAGAATGAGGGATTGCAGAATTACGAGAATGATTTTAGAAAATTTAAGGTCTCCGCAATCCACAATCCCTAAAATATTTTTGGGATTGACAATGCCGGATCGAATTCTATTATTCAATTTGATTTCCTACTTCCGCAATCCACATTGCGGAATGTGGAAGTGCAGAAGCAAGAATCTAAATTTTATTTTTTAAATGCTTTCTTACTTCCGCAATCCGAATTGCGGAATGCAGAAGTGTGGAAGCAAGAAATTCAAACCTAGAAATCGGGGTTCCCGCAATCCAATTGCAGATTGCGGGAATGCAGAAACATTGAAATTTAACAATCCAACTTAAATGTTCCGCAAACTGATTGCGGATTGCGGGAATGAGGGAACATTGCAATTTAAAGAAAAATAAAGGTTCTGCAATCTGCAAAAAATGCATAAAAATTCAAACCAAAAGACGAAAAATTATTTACAACTTTATATCATGATTCTAGGCATGCAAAATTGAAAATAAAACTCCATCAAACTCAAATATCAACTCATGAGAGAATAAATCAAGATCAATCAAAACCCAATAATGAAGCTAATCAAAACCTAGAATACCTAAATCAAACTGTAGCTGGGGCTCCCATTTTTTTAATAAAAATGGGATTTGTTGTGCAAATAGCAATTGATGATTGGCTGGGTGAAATGGTTATCTCTGTAAAAATAATCTTCAAAGATCAGGAAGAAACATGACAACATGAGAAGATATTTCAGTCCATAACTCGAAAATGTCTTTATAAAATACAACAAAATCTGCAGAGTTAATTTATAACATAATTCACCCTTTCTCAATCAAAACCAAACGTGGTGATACCCAATTGAAGAGTAACCTAGGGGAAAATGGTGTTCTCTTCACTAATATGCAAGTGTGAGAGGGAATTTTAAGATAAACCTTAGGAGAATCTTTTACTAATTCCAATTAACCAAATCATGAGTCATCTTGAGTTATTGTTAATTTATCAATGTATTTACTAAATTTATTTATTAATTTGTTTATCCACATAATTTTTTTTTTTAAATTAAGAGATAAGAAAAACTGACTTTGTTGAAACAAGACCATTGCCATGACTTGGTGATCAGGTTCTGGCAATTCCATTCACAAATCCTTCCCATAAAATGAACAAGCTAGCTCTTTCAAGAGACTCCTTGTCTTTTAGATTTTCACCAAAAGCAATTACCATGGCTTGGTGACCATATAATAGTAATTTAAGTCCAGAATAGAATCCATGATCATGTCTAGGATGGCTTGCAATAAGACCCCCTATCCTTGAGTCAAAAAATACATTAACAAAATAAAACAAAAATTTAATAGATTGTAAATTGCAAGACACTACCTTGGCTTGGTAACCAAATTTTAGTAGCGCCATTCACCGATACCTGTAGATCATGAATGGATCGACCTGTGATAGGATCTTCCAACTTCGAGAAAATAGATGAAATTCATCTCCCTAGCCCTGTGACCAGATATGGAGATTTCATTCCACCAAATATCTATGATCATTATAGGATGGCTTGTAATAAGACCACCTATCTTGCAATTCAAAATTATTTAGGTGAATTTTATTGAATTCCAAGATGACTAAGATGGGAATCAAAAAGGAAAAATTCACACCAGGTTATAAGAGTTTACTTCCAACCACTAATGGAACATATGACAGGAAAACCATTTACACCTATGGCTTATTTATCAAATGAGATATTTCTAAAATGGTGGTTCAATCAAGAAAGGATAAATTCACAATCTGCATGAATTGCTTGCTATATTTTATAGAAAGAACACTTTCATGTATAGACCAAGTAAAGTAGAGTCTGTCATGGCCATCCTAAATTCCTCCAATTCAATTGATCTGAGATAAACTGATCAATAAACTTTGTCCAAAATGCTTCATTATTGACACACTTTGAAAGAAAAATTCAGAAAATAAATCTAGAAAGAAAATAAAAGAAAACAAACCACTCATATGTATAGATAAGCCAATGCTTACCTCAAACAAAATATTTCGTCAAAAGCTGAATTTTTACTGGATAGGTTTCAGGGAAACCCTCCAGTGTCTATAATACGACAGTACCAGGGCCAATCTTTTCTGCGATAATAAATGGCCCTAGCCACAAGCGTTGAAACTTAGTATAATCATTTTTGTCCTTGTGTTGTTTGTCCCATTTTAATACCAAATCCCCCCCTTGAAAATCTCTCTTGGTTGAATAGTTTCTCATCAAACCATGTTTTAAGTAGTTGTTGGTGTTGGTATAATTTATTTTTGGATTTCTCCCTCTCTTCTTCTAATTTAAGCAATGAATCAATTATGTTCTGAAGAGGAGGAGATTCATCCTGTTGTAATGATTGAGACAACTATAATTAAGGAAGTAAAATATTAGAAGGAAAAATAACTTCCTTACCATAAACTAAACAGTAAGGGGAATTACCAATAACAGCTTTTGGAGTTACTCGATCTTCCCAGAGAGCATTAAAGAGTTGAATATGCCAATTTTTATGATGAGTGGCCACAATCTTTTTCAAAATATTAATCAGGTTCTTATTTGAAGACTCATTCAGTCCATTCCCTTGCGGGTGATAATTGGTAGAGTATTTGAGCTTAATTCTTTTTTCCAAGCAATATTGAGTGAGATCAATGGATGAGAAATAGGATGCGTTATCAAACAGTAAAGTTTCAGGAACCCCAAACCTACTGATAATGTTTATTTCAAGAAAGGATATCACTTGATTTGTGTTTGCAACCCTAAAGGGGACTACTTCCACCCATCTGATAAAGTAATCTGTTGTGATCAGGATATATCGATGTTGTAATGAAGAGGTACGGGTTATAGGACCGAAAAAATATAATCCCCACTGCTAAAAGATAAAATGGACAGTGACTGGTTGAAGGGGAAAGGATGACTTCTTAAATTTACCAGCACTCTTTTGACAAGATTCACACTTTCTAGCAAAGACATGTGCATATTTGAACAAAGTTGGCCAATAATAACCAGCGCATAATATTTTATGAGCTATAGTTTCTCATGAGTAATGTCCCCCAGCAAGTCCTGCATGCAATTGTAACAAAATATTATCAGTCTCTACTTTATCAAGAAATCTAAGAAAAAATCCATCATAGTTCCTCCTAAACAAAACATCATCAATTAATTGATAAGGTGCAGCCTTTTATCTCAAAGCTCTGCACTTCTTGAATTCTAAATTTTGAGGGGAAAACCCATGAGTAAGAAATATTTTAATATCATCATACCATTTGGATGCAAGGGAAGAGATCACATTTACAGTATCCTCAAAAACACCTTCCTCTTGGTTCTATTCAAGATGTTCTTGTTGAGGATCATTAGATTGGGAAGCGAGTAAACACAAACATTTTCCCTTGGCAATCTTAGCAGGCTTTATTTCTAAATCATATTCCTGAAGGGAAGTCATCCAATGAGCATGCTTTTCACCAAGTTCCTTTTGTATCAAGACATTGTGTATTGTTGCATAAGGAACAATGGTTGTAGTCTAGGACTTTAGGAGATATGGACTCAAATGTTTTACTAATTTGTAAACTGTGTAATCTTTCTTATCAATTTTAGAATAGTTCATTTCAGCTCCTTTGAATGTAGAACTCGTGAAAGAAATGGGAATTTCAATGTCCTCAGCCTGTTTCTGTGTTAACACGACAACATAAGAAAAGTTAGTGGCGAATGTATAAAGAATAAAATATTTTGTGAAATATGGCAACATTAATGCATGAGCTTCTGCAATAGCTTTTATAATTTCAGCAAAAGAATCTCTTTGAATACCGGACCACTTAAATTGTACATCCTTTTTAATTAGATCTTGTAAAGGTCTAACTATATGAGCAAAGTTTGGAACAAATCTTCTGACAAAGTTTATCTTTCCCAAGAAGGACTACATATATTCTTAGAACTTGGGAGTCTAGTTTTAGCAATAGCATCAGTTCTCTCAGGATCAATTATCATACCATGTTTAGAAACTATAAATACAAAAATTTTACCTTCTGTGACTGCAAATATGGACTTCTTTGGGTTCAAAGATATACCATACTTCCAACATATTTAAAAAACCTGTCTAAGAGAGAATAAATGATCATGTCTCTTCTTAGTATAAATAGTTATATCATCAATATAAACAACCATAGAATTATTCATCACGCCTCTGAAAGCTATATCCATAGCTCTTTGTAAAGTAGAACCTGCATTAATTATTCGAAAAGGAATTTTTCTATAAGAAAAAGTTCCCCAAGGTGTTCTAAATGTACTTTTGAGTTCATAAGAAGGAGTAACCAAGACCTGATTGTAACCAGAGAACCCATCTAGTAAAGAAAACATCTCTGCACCTACAACCTTTTGTAAAAAAATTTCCATGGGAGGAACAGGTTAATTATCCTAAAATCCACACAAAGTCTTATTTCCCCATTCTTTTTATGAACATGGACTAGATTAGCTACCCATTGTGTGTGTCTCACTGGAAATATGATTCTTGCTGCAAGTAATTTCTCTAATTCTTTCTTAACAGATGGTTCTAGGATAAGATGCATTTTACTTAACTTCTATTGAGATGGTTTGACCTGAAGTTTCATAAGAATGTTATGCTAGATGATTTTAGTGTCAAATGTTTTAACATCATCATAATTCCATGAAAAAACTTCTTTAAATTCCTTGCATAGTTTAATGTAAGCTCTCTTTTCAGCAGGTGAAAAATCAATCCCAAGTTTATTGAATTGAGGGTTTGCTAAGTTCCTAAGTTGACAGGATGATAATTAAGAGAAGAGCTATGATTTTTGCAGTTGGTAGCATTTTTGAATTTATCTTGCAAATCGTAAAATTTCTGTAAATTAATTACTACTTTAGGAATTAAGTTAGAAGGAAAGTGAGGATATGATAATGATTTTTCATGTTCATCTTCATAGACAGCTATGTCTTTAAAGGTGTCTTGAGTTGTTAATAAATCTAGGATTTTTTTATCATCATCAAATACCTTCTAGTTGGTAACATTGTCTGGAATTGAAGGTCTGCACATCAACTCAATGGAAAAAGTATATGGGGATAAACCCTCAGGAGGAATTAGTCTAGAAGCAGTGCTTTCTAACAAATTAGCATCAAATTTTTGTGATATAGGAACATAGTTAATGTTAAATGCTTTGAAAGAATTAGCAAGTCTCATACTTGCTTCTGATAGTTTATCAAACGAGTGGGTATGCAATGGATTTTATTTCTAACTTGTTTCAGAATAATATGAGAATATCCATAGCATTCTATAACTTGAGAACCTAATTCAATTTCTTTTCTGAGAACTTGTGTAATGTCCCTTTTTAAGAAATTTATTAAAATGACAAGTTTTTCACTTTTTTCCCTAGTTCGACCTTTGACTAGTTTTGAGGTATAGGTCTCCAAATTGCTCCAAATGCTCCCAAATATTCAGAGAAGGTGTATGAATGATATTAGGAATTTATTATGATGTTCAGGGATGATTTAGGACCATCAAAAGAATTCTGCAAACCCCTTTAAGATCTTGTCCAAAGTAGGATTTTTTACTAGCAATTTGGGGTTCAAATCCCCCCAGGATAAATGCTAAATATGGCTCTCCAAATGCTTCCAAAGCCACTCATATTTATGAACATAGACAGATGATTTCTAAGGGAAAATATTATGGTCTCATGTGAATCATTATTCAGTTTTTGAGGTCTATTATAACTCTCTCTCAACAAATACAACTTCACTAGTTTCGACCTTGGGGGAAATGGCATTAAAGCTTCTTCAAATGGTATAAAACTTTAAAAAAATGACTCCAAATGCTTAAGTACTGAACATGAAACTTGTATAGATCATTAATTAAATTCCATTAATCACAAATACATCATATAAATGATCTTCCATTCGAATTCATCAACATTTCTTTGTTATACATCAAGATAGTGGGGAAATGGCACCATTTGTTCATTAAACATCAGATTTACATCATTCCAACTGTGTTTTCAACCTGCTACATTTCTGAATATGAATAAAAACATATATGCATATTATTACAATAGAAATGGGGCATGAGAAGATCCCCCAAAGAGTACAATAGCTCACCAAAAGCGTCTCTCCTCAAGGAGCAAGAATATGCAATGAAAACTGGAAATGGTTGAGGGAGTGAGCTCCATTAGAAGAAACCACAAGCTTCCTCGTAGATTACAACTGCAAATAAATAATCCATTAAATCTCCATGAAAGGTCTGAATGGCCTTTCCACACACCAACTAGGATGGGGATCTTTCACCCTCGAAATTGGCTAAGGCAATTAGACTAGTATTCCACTAGCTCTCTTCACAAATGCAAATTATAAAAAATGATCAAAATCGATTCTCTTGGTTGATCCCTATATTTTATAAACATCCTTATCCTTCTAAGGTTCCCAATCCATCCATAACTTTAATCCAATTCAAATTAGGGTGGGGGCTCAAGATTTTCCATGTGTCCTCCCTTTCCGAGCCTTCCACCTTCCATTAATTCGAATATAAACCCATTGAGCTTCCCCGAATCCCATGAGTGCCTTCTTGGATGCTATATCTAGGCCTGACATGTCATAATGGTCAGATGTCAGGAATCAGATCTGTAATTTTTCATAGGTGTCATAGCATCTTCATCATTATTGTCATATAGGTTAGGGAATCTAGTCCAAGTGTCCAATAACTTCTCATTTGACTCTTCCTTCTTTCTAGGAGTTACACTTCCATCCAAATTCGACCTATGATGCATATTTCCAAGTGTATGAGTCTCCTAAATCATCCCAATAACATTATGCTTCCCATCTATTTGAAATTGCAAGAGGAGGATTCCATGTGGCACAAAAATTCTAGCTTGTGTGGGACCCACAATATACATGTGTCTTCATGATCAATTGCCACTTTGATTTTCTCTTGAATTTATTTAATTAACTCCTTTATTAAATATTTATTCCACTCTAATGTCTAAACATCATTTAATATCTCCCTTATTGCAAATCCCAATGTCTCCATCCAACCTAGGGAACTAGTAGGATTGATGGAATTTTCCTGTTATAACCTTAATTGAATGGGGACATTACACCCTGGATAAGAGCTTCATATTCAACAATATTATTTGTACACTCAAATTCCAACCTACAATCAATCATAATTTTGGTGCCTTTTGGATCTCTCATTACACACCCTACACTGACACCTTATTTTGATTTAGAACCATCAAAAAATAAAGTCCAAGAATTTATTTCGCTTCTAAAATTTGTATTTACATTATATAAATTGTGTATAATTGTGCCAGAAAAAGGAACAACAGTGTAATTAACAATTTCATATTGACTTTCAATGTTTTCAATGGGTGATGCATCAACAGAAAAATTTCCAAAAAATGTGTCAAACGTGTAATGTTCAATATGTGTGATAAAATAGAAAGCAGGCGCACAGGGATCATTTAGATCTGTGACTGTCTGCTTCATGTATGGCTCTCTATTGATTTTATTTTTATTAGGTTGACCATTATATGAGAGCCACAAATGGGACCAAAAGCTGACAAAGTAACCCTTCAATTTCTTTGACCAGTCTCTACTTAGCCACATGCCATAGGCTTCAGGAATATCAACAACTACAATGTCAATGGCCTGATGAATTCTTGGATAAGCAGATAATGTGATAAGGACATTTTTCAGTTCTCTTACTACCTTGAATTTCGATCTATCAAGTTGGACAATCTGGGTAGGAGAAGATTCCCAAGAGACATTAATATTTTTACAAATTGAAAGAGGCATGTCGTTGGATGAAGCACCTGAGTCTATCATGCAATTATGCACATTCCTATTGAATATATCAACTGTAAGTAAAAAGGAAGGTGTCTTCTTCCCATATGGTTTTTGGATATTTGGCTTTGAAGAAGTTTCAAAACTGTTATTTTGAACTTCCCTAGATTTATTAAGAATAATGATTTTAGGCAAGGTCTCCCTCATGCAGGGTATTTTAAGGATTTCAAATAAAGAAATATTAGCCTTCATCTTTTTGAGGTCATCAACTAAGTTATATTCAATTTTAGGAATGATTGTTTCTTTCTGCATTGTAGCTTTACTTTTGTTGGGATTAGATGATGGTGGAGATTCCTATGAAGCTTTCCATTTACGACGAGTATTGTAAGAATATTGTACATTATATTGTTTCTGGTTCACATTCTTCTTCAACCATGGGTAATTCTACAAAATAATTTATTGCATTAATATGTTGATATTTATCTTCATCGGGAGGCTCATATTCTTCAGTTTCTTGAGTGTTAGGTATTTCCTCATTATTATCACGGACAGTTTGTGACTCATTGGCTAGATCTCTTAAAATGGAATAAAGTTCCTTTGAAGACAATCCCTCATCAGGGGTAGGCAGAGTTTGATGTTGAGAAGGTTGATAAGGTCTCCTGAAAATTTTCCTTACAAATCCTCTAGTATTCGATTGACCCTCAGTACTTGTTTTCCTTAAATACACCATTTCATTGGATATCTTTTGTAAAAAATTATTTACACTATCCATATCAAAAGGGTCTTTGTGGTGGGTTTAGGGATGTTTTCTTTCTTTTTTCGGGATGTGGAGGGTTGATCCACTTGAATATCTAGATTTTCTTTTAAACCAAACATATCCCTTTCTACCAATATTGCTTCAGTGAAAGCTTCTTCCAGATTGTTTTTGTGTGCTCTTTTGACCCACATGGCAATAGGGATGGGAAGACCTTTAATATAGTAGGTGGCCAATAATTCTTCATCTGGAAGAACACTATTGGGAATTTTTTTTTTTAAATAGGAAAACCTTTGTTTAAATTCTTTAGCACTTTATTTCCCTTTAATTTTTAATGAGGACAAATCCATGACTAAATCTTCAGGAGTTCGGTCATCCCCAAACTTCTGGAGAAATAACGTTTCAAAATTAGCCCAGGAAGTAATGGATCCAACTTCTATGGAGAAGTACCATGTGGCAACTTTTCCTTCAAAAGTGTAAGGAAATAACCTACAAACTACATCTTCATGTACAACACTTCTAAGTCTAATGGCTTGCATAAAAGTCTTGATATGATCATTTGTAGGTGATTTATCATCAGGATTAAATTTATGGATCCACTTCTCTTGATTTTTCGGTAATCTATGTTGGTCCCCATGAATGAACACAACATCCAGATCTAACCATGTTCTATTGGGATGATCTGCCATTTTCATGTTTGCTGAAGTAGAATAACTTGAAGATGAATCACTATTAGATGACTCCTCTGATGATGATGAAGATGAAGAAGGAGGTGATGGTGGTGGACCACCAAAAACTATATTGGGTTGTGGATTATCCTGAGGTTGATTTGTTTCTTCTAACAATGGATTGTCTTGAGTTTTAGGGAATAGTTCATGACTGACTGTATTCTGATTTTCGGTATTAGTCTGTGAATTGTTTATGGGATGTTGTTGAGACAATAATTGTCTCAGATTGTTGGTTGATTCAATCCTCTTCTCTACTTTGGAGGTGATATTGTGAGTACTTTGTCTCAATTGCTCAAGAGTTAAAGGTACTCTAGTTGGTGATACAAAAATAAACTCAGGTCTTCTAATTTCTTGTTCAATTAAAGGAGTAGCAGGGACTATAGGGTGAGTCTCAATTTGAGGGATCATTGATGTATATGCTTTTGTTTGACTTCCGGTAATGACCGATCTCCTAGAAGGAGGAGGTTTGTTGGTATTTCTTCTAGGCATGACTAATCATGGCCCTCCTTCTAGCACCATTTGTTGAAGCCTCGGATATTCTATAAATGTCCCAGGAAACAATGCAAAAGAGATAGCCTAGACAAAGGATTCAAATAATCCCACACAAGGATTACCCTATCCTCAATTTGTTTGGTATAGCTAAATCTGGCAGATACTAGGCCTCTGTTGGCATTGTGAGAGTAACTCGGGTGGAAATTTCTTCCTTTAGGGAAGATCTAAAAACTTATTGAAATATAACGAAAGCAGAAAGAAAACAATTAAAAGAAGAAAAAAGAAAGAAATATAATCTACTTGAATCTAATTTGAAAAGGGAAATTTGGTTGTAAATTCTTAGAACAATCAGATTAAGAAATTTAGGTAGTTGTCACTCTAACTAATAACAATTAAATCAAATGTAATATTACTTGCTTTGATAAAAGACAAGATGGTTAAAACCAATTTCATTTTATTCAAAGATTAATATTACATGATTGTTCTTCTAGAGATATGCTAATTGACAAATTAACATGTTAAAATGACAATTCTACAGTTACAAGAATAATAGATAAGATTACGTGAAATGGAGAAATCAATTTCATGTTACTTTATCTTCATATAAATCATAGATTAAAAATCAACATACGCATTCAATATGATTGTGATCATGTAACCAAATAAAACTGAATTATTGAATGAAAGCAAGAAAACCAATACTCATCAAGGAAACTTGATAAATAGATTACCAGAAAGAAAAGATGAGAGAAGACTGACTGAATTTTATTAAAGACTATAAGAATTTGCAATACTCCATGTGAACTAGTATGCCTCTAGTTCTTTTCTCCTATGGTTCTCCCCCCTTTACATGAGATCTAAGTCCCTTTAAATAATATTTACAATAAGTTACAAAACAAACTTATTTCCCATGAAATTAGGGATTACAAGATATTTGCTTAAATTTACCAAGGGAATATTGCCACTTGGAAAAAACATCTAAAATATCACGAATATCCTGATAATGAACATGTTCAAGCTGCAGTTGAGCCTTGCACATGAAAGCTTTGATTTCCCTCTTCTTTTCCTTTGACCATTCTCATAAGAAAACATTAACTTTCATCCCTGAAGAAACTGGTAACTCAACTAATTATTTGATTTCTTTTATATGAATATGCTTCAGCTGTTCAATTCACTCCTTAATCTGCGAATGCTTTTCTTCAAATTATGTGATTATGAGCTTAGGTGGAAGAGCATTTTCTATTTGATTCATAAAAGTGAAATCCAACAACCCCAACAGATTATCGGAAGCAAACCACCACTTCCTACAAGCCTTTTGGTC
This sequence comes from Larix kaempferi, assembly GCA_027924585.1. Classification (NCBI taxonomy): domain Eukaryota; kingdom Viridiplantae; phylum Streptophyta; class Pinopsida; order Pinales; family Pinaceae; genus Larix; species Larix kaempferi. The sequence continues at coordinate 9,489,528 of BSBM01000007.1, forward strand.
TTCTTCAACGGTGGACTGAACCATGTCACAAACATTTTCCCAAGAATGTAAAGAGATTTTGATTCTCCTTAGATTGATGTCATCTAGAATAGGGACTGCTTCAAGTTTATCGTTGATGTACTTCTACCAATCAATAACATCTTCAAAATCCCTTGTGTCATCATTTCTTTGTTGATTATGATCACAAAGAATGTCAGAGAAATGTTCAAAAGAATTGAAAACATCATGAATCTCATTAAGACCTTCAAATAACTCAACTAGGATATTTTTATAATCAATTTATTCTCAAAGAAAATTCTTTGAATTCATCTTTGGAAAACTGTGAAAAGGAGGAAATAACATAAATTGACTATGACAATTTCAACTGTTGTTTAAGAACTGTCAACTTCTTAGCATATTGAGCATTATGTACTTGGGCTTCATGAAGTTGATTTCTCAAATCTTCATTTTGTGATTGCATTTATTGAATCTGAGATGCATACTTGTCCTTCAATCCTTGCAATTGATATTGATAATGTTGATCCACCCACTTCAATCTGCTTATTCCTGAGCTCTTGCAATTCCTCTTCTTTCTTTTCAATTTATTTATTGAGTGTAGTGAAAAAAATCAAAGTTGGCACCAACAAAATATCCCATAGCAGCAACTATTTCCGAAGCTTCCTGTTTAACATCTGTGGAGGTTCTCTTCTATATGATTTCATTGTGAATAGTTCCCTGGACTATTGTCCCTTATCTAACTCTTTTAGAACCTTTCTTTACCACTTCCTTTTCTGATTTTTTCTAGAAATACTCACCAAGAGAAACTACTGCATCTTCACCAAACTCTGCCATTACTTCAGAAGGGGATGATAATACTTCTTAAATAGTGACCAAAGACACAGGCTGTGAAACATCATGGGTAGGGATAGTAATGGTCAGTTGGGATGAGGAGATAGTAGTTGTTGTATTAGTTAAGGATGAAGGAGAAGAAATGGGAATCATGGATGAAATGTCAGTATCTAAATATGCAGAAGAAACTTGCATTTCTACTGAATTGAAGGAAGTATCCATAGGGATATTGATTTGAGAAGATGGAGAAATAATAGGAACAACAAGGGTTGATGATGGTGCAAATGGAAAAATGGTGGGAATGGTAACAAGTGGAGAGGATGTTATAGCGAGAATGGTAGTGATTTCAGGAAGGTGAGTGTCTAAGACAGAATCCCCTATCAATGGATCTTCAATTAGATCAGAAAGAACATGGGTGATTGAAGTAGTCATTGTCAGGTCAGTAGAAATGGTCACTGAAAATTATAAATTGGTGAGAGATGACTCACCATCATGGTCAATGTCATAAAATTGCAACAACTCAACCTCTGTTACTGAAGCTTTTGTTTTATGCTTCTTAGCTAGAAGTTTTGTAGCAGTAGTTTTGGTTTCAAGTGCAGAGCTCATCAAGGCTAATCTTTTCTTCACGTCTTCAGCTGATTTGATAAAGGAATTAAGGTTTGCTATAAGTTGAGGCTGCTGAGGATCATCAATTGGATATTTTCCTTTCTTTTCCTCATGTTGATAAGTCAATAGAAAATGAGTCTTAACCTATTTTTTCTGTGCTTCTTTCTCTATCATCTCTTTCTAGGTCCTTCCTTCATCTGATAGCTTGAGCGTTCTATCTTGCAACACCTTCATCTTGAGTTCTTGCTGATACTGATGAATGAATCCATTTTCCTTCTAAGTGGTAAACCTACTTAAAACATCTTGAAAAGAATTTGCACCTTCATAAATCAAATCATTAGGCTCTGTTTCATGCACATAGCTATCCTTTATGTGCTCTTTAGTAAAGTGGTTGGCCAAAAAATATTTAGGATCATGCATCCTTTTGGGAGATTCCCCAAGTTTCAAAGTTGTAACCCTTTTACCAAGAAAGGTGGCATGTGTATAATTATGGATAACCAGAGGTCCAAGGGAAAAGGGGAAACTTAGGCCAGCCTTTCCTTTTTTCTCCAATGAACCGAGGGAAAACACCATCAATAACAGTTTGTAATGAAATTTCCTTAATAACCATTATGTCAGGTACAATTCTAGGAAAGAGGTGAACTTTTTGGCTGCCCCATATTTTGATGTATGAAAAATATTCACCAACATACCAATCCCCCATTGTAGCAATCAATGCCTTAGCCTATGAAGAAAAAGTGGAGGCATCCTCTTTGAATATTTTATAATAAATGGAGCTAAGAAAATGATCACAAATGTCATAAAGGAGAGGTACAAAGTTGTCTTCCCATAACATTAAACAATAGATATGGATAGGAGGTCCTTCTCTGGTCCAATGCCATCCCATGGCAGGAAAAGGGAAGGTTAAACATAACACATCCATGACATAACTAGATAGATAGAATGCAGTCTTTTTGGATGCAAGGTTTTTTTGTACTTTTCAATAGCTTCTTTCAAAACCATAGATAATATATGTTCCCAATTGAAGGTTCACCAGTAGTGAGAACATGATGTGCCATAGGTTCCCATTCTTTCTTGAAGACCCCATAGTTGTCTAACCCATATACATTGCATAACACAGATTCCAATAAAGAAAAGGGTCCTTTTAACCAAGCAACAGGGTACTTCCTATCAGGTTTTGAGCATAAATGATAGGGTTTTCCATCTAAGAGTTAATCATTTCATCAAAGTTAAAAGGGCTTGCAGAAGACTCTAGGAATTGTTTTGAAACAAGTTGTAGGGGAGTTTTAAGTGCGTAAGCCCTAGCAAATAATTCAAGTTTAAAGGAAGCCAACAAAGTATGGTTTATATTATTGAAGAAATGGCCAAGAGGGTCGGCATTGTCTATAATCCATTTTACTGCATTGGTATAAGGCATTAGGGATAGCCTAGCCAGAATTGCATGGATTTGGGATTTACCAATGTTAATGTAGGCAAGTTGGTCATGTTGGATTTCAGAGAAGTCATCATTGTCAAATATGGAATAAATACTCGACCAGTCTAAGAAAAAGGTTTAGGAAACCCTCCTATCGATATTAGAGAAGAGTTCGATGTTAGGGTCTTTGGTTCACAATTTATCCATGACCGATTTAGACCTAGTATTCCTTGGCATGCATGAAAATAGGTTTTCTGATAAAATGGTGAAAAGAAATTTCAATTAAAATATCAATTCAATTTCAGATTATTACTCAGATGATTTGCATGAAGTAGAGAGAACTTACTTGTAAATTGATGAAGAAAACCAGAGTCCGCAGCAGGCTAAAATCCAAAGCGAAAATTGTTTGCGGAAGGTAAAATCATAGCGTAAAATGGTAAAAAGAACAATTTATTTGGAGTATTTAAACCAAAATATGTGATTGATAAAATTAAAGCAGAATCGCATATCTAAAACACACCAATGATCAAGATTAAAAACAAATCTATGGAGAAAATGCGAAAGTGGAAATTCATAAACTTATTTTTGAAAATTAATAATTTCATCCTCCTGCAATCTGCATTGTGGAATGCAGAATTGCAAACTTGCGGAGTTGATTCTAGGAAATTTGTCGTTTTCGTAATCTGCAATCCCAAAGTCAGAAACACGGAGAGTAAAAAATATGGAGGAAACTATATCTTCCCTCAATCCACATTGCAAAAAGACGGAAATGAGGAAATGCAAGATTGCGGAATTATGGGAATGATTTTAGAAAATTTAAGGTATCCGCAATCTGCAATCCACAATCCGCAAAATATTTGCGGGACCGACAATGGCGGCTCGAATTCTATTATTCAATTTGCTTTCTGACTTCTGCAATCCGCATTGCGGAATGCGGAACTGCGGAAGAAAGAATCTAAATTTTATTGTTTAAATGATTTCCAACTTCCACAATCCAAATTGCGGAATATAGAAGTGCGGCAGCAAGAAATTCAAACCTAAAAATCAGGGTTCCCACAATCCGATTGCGGATTGCAGGAATGCAGAAACATTGCAATTTAACAATCCAAATTAAAGGTTCCGCAACCTGATTGTGGATTGCAGGAATGTGGGAACATTGCAATTTAAAGAAAAATAAAGGTTCCAGATGCACAAAAAATTCATAAAAAATAAGACCAAAAGACTAAAAGTATTTACAAATGTATATCATGATTCTAGGCATGAAAAAGTGAAAATAAAACTCCAAACTGAAATATCAACTCATGAGAGAAGAAATCAAGATCAATCAAAACCCCAGAATGAAGATTATCAAAACCTATATTAGCTAAATCAAACTATAACTGGGACTCCCATTATTTTTAATAAAAATGGGATCTGTTGTGCATACAACACAACCCTAGTGAAAAGAAAAGAGAAGAAAGCATATATGCATGGGGAGTAATTGAAGCAAGCAGATGTATGAAGAACAGCGTGGAACCAAAGAAAGGAGAATCTAAAATAGCACGCTGAAGGCACCTCTTTGACATTGATGTCAAAGGGGGAGAAAGATAATGAAGCATGTGATCAGTGTAGAAAGATCATGAAATGGAACATAAAAGATTAGTGCATAGATGAAAAGAAACAAAGAAGTACTGATATGTGTAGCACAAAGAAACAAAGGATGAAAGATAGTGGAAGCATGCATCAATAGAATAAATACACATAGAAACGTAATATAGCAGGAGAGAGCTGACAGAAGGATGCACAGATGGGTAAAGCCTCAAACTGGAAAGAACATAGGGGGGTACTACAAATAAATAGATGAATTGCATAGCGTGTTGACATCAACGCCAAAGGGGGATATTTTTTAACTTTGGTTGTCGTTGATTTCAATTGATGTCAAAGAGGATTCAGTAATCTACACTTGTGTCAGTTTGAAGAAGTATATGAAAGCCACTTTGGAGAAATCCAGTGTGAATAAGTATATGGAATCTAGTTTGAAGAATTAAATAAGAAGGACATCTAGGATACATAAGTACATTCAAATTGAAGAGGTACATAAGGAAAAAGTGCAGGTCTCAAGTACACCCAATAATACTACTTCAAAGGTACATGCCAAAGAGATGTTTGGACAATTTTTGGGAGTGCACAAGAGGCTTGAGAACAAGAAGAAGTTGAACATGTAATCAAGTCCCGAAAGTGCACAAGACTCACCAATTGGAAGAAGCATATAATTTTTTGAAGCACAATAGTACCAGAAGAAAGTGGCAGTCAAAGAAGTCAAGTGTGAAAGTCCCACAAGAGATGGTACATCAAGGGATAAAGACCACACACCAAGTGCACAATACCCATAGTGCAAAGTACCAAGGATGCATTATGAAATTTAAGTCATAGTAGGATCAACTAGCTAAAGATATCCTTATAATTAATAATTTGACTAAGTATACAAGAAAACATTGTAAAAGAGGCACAATGAACACACAAAGGATCAAATAGTAGGTTATTATATTAGTGTCCAACCCATAAATGAGTTTTGGTCATCATTATATAAAATTCATGAAAAATCATGAGCCTTTGGAGGCATCTGAATGAGCTACAAGTGGCTAGCTTACATTGGACCTGAATCCCCGCTAAGTTGACTAATAGTCTACCAAATCACCTCAAACTGTCATGAATTCTCAATCTGAATGTTGAGATGGCATGGGAAGGCATTAATGATGGTATCGCATGAGTGCTGGAGGATTTGGTAGAGTGTAGGTGGCCAAGGATAGGCCAAAAATACCAAGGAGGGGAAAAAATGGCCACATTCAATGCATGGGTGCCTCAGGTCAAATCCAGATCCACAAAAAAGGAAACAAAGGTGCGCCTCACTCAGGTAGTGGTAATAAATGAGGGAGATGGCCATAAATGACGGCACCTAACTACCATTTTGACCAAAATTGGGCCCTTAAGTGGTGGAATGTGTCATAAATTCCCAACAACCTTCTAACAACCTTGGTTTATCATCATTAACCAATGTTTGGACCAAATAATCACCAAAATAAATTATGAGACTATTATCCTATGTGTAATAATGTTCTAACATGCTCCATACCCATAAGATATGTTAGATCAGTGGCATAAAACATGACAAGTGGTAGAAGCGTGAAGTAAGCCGAACCGTGAAGCAAGGAAGAAGGAATACCACGACCAACTTGTGGACATACCATCCATGAAGGACCAATATAAATAAGAAGCCAAGTTGGAGAGTTAAATTAAGCTTGTAATATTGAGACTGGAAGATACATATTTGACAAGATTCTAATACTTGGGGAATCAAGGGCTCGTGGAATCAAAACAATATGATCTAGCAGAGAGCCAAGTGCATGTGAACAGAAGAAAAAAATTGTTGATGGTGCACAAGATGATGTAGTTTCTCTGTGACAGTTGCACAAAGATAGAAATGCGGGACTACATAGGATGTGAAAGTGCGTGAGTACAAAATGATAGTATTGTAGAAAATACACAAAAAGTCATAGATGGTCTAAGATAGATGCACAAAGACAGGATTGAAGCACATACAGTGATGCGTGAATTAAGAGTGTAGTCAAGTGAAGTTCGTGATACATATTAGTGATTGCAATATATCATTTTATAGAAGGTGTGCACATCAGAATGAACAACAGATTATGTGAAGAGTGCACGTATTAGTAGAACAAAAAAGTAATATATTCTACTTTTAGACAAGGGTGGAAGGACGGGGAAAGCAGCAGGGGGTCGGTGCCTCCTTCTAGTTGAAGCTGGTAAATTAGGGAGTCGGTGCTTCTTTCAGGTCATAGTCTCTAAAACCAAGGGGTTGGTTCCTCCTTCTAGTTGGTGTTGGAGAACTTCGTAAGTTGGTGCTTCAATGAATGTAATAATTTAATATAAGATAGAATTGTTGAAATATTGTAACTTCTAAGAATATTATATTTGTACTTTATTATTCCGGAGATGTTTCATTCCTCCGTAGAGATCTTATTATATATCCGGAGATGTTTATTCCTTTGTTGGAATGTGGTAACTTGGGTTATTAGACTTCCCTAGTGGGGTCATCCCAAAGTCAGTTGTATTGGGTGTTGAAGTCCCCTAGTGGGGTCAGCCCAGTCAACATTATGTTGAGTGGTTAAGTTGGGGATGACCTAGTTAAGGTTAAAAGACAAGTGAAGTAGTGTATAAATAGAGGAGGTGTGTTCCTCATTTAACACACACACACTTGTGAAACTCGCATAGGAGAAGGAGAGATCTGTAAAGGAGGAGAAGGATCTCATGTTTTCAAAGTACATCTTTGTATTTGCTAGTAATCAATATTGAGGAAGCTTTGCTGGGTTTTCTACCCCATGAGGGTTTCCCAGGATAAATTGCGTCTCTTATGTTTATGTCGTGCTTGTTATTCTTTCAGTGATCCTGTATATGCTATTGTTACAATTGAATGTAATACTGATGTTATCTATCTTAGCATATTGAATCTTAACATGGAATCAGATCTATCCTGAAGGAAGGCAATGTATGGCACTTACGACACTTGGCTCACTTGCGACAATTTGAAAGTTAGGGTTTTGTATAGAAAAACCTACTCATCATGGAACTTTCGCTATAAATCCATTTTGGATAAGGTTCAGGATCAGAAACATTTATAGGCCAGAGATAACATCCCCCTATACCTTGTGTCTGAAGCTCATCCTCATATTCATTGTACTTTGTGATTTATGATCCGTACAAGTTAGGGTTCTTGCCTCTTCCAGAATGCAGTCCTAAACAGGTGACCTAGGGAAAAAGGTCATATATCGGTCTAGGAAGCTCCAAATGAAATTATGTAAAAGGTTTCAGTAAGGGTACAGACTCTAGTTTCACAGGTCCTCTTTTCAGAGGCCTAAGTTGAAACAGTGACACGTGGAACTCCGTACAAGTTCGCTATACTGTTTCACCCCATAAACAAGTCATGTTGAGACACTTGGAATAACTCTCTCTCAAAGAATCCATTAAAGATAATACCTGTGGGGTTGGAAAGATTAAAGTTCAGGATACCATAGGCTGAATTTTCAGACCTTGCAGATCCAAAATTTCAGAGATGCACCAGAAACAATATGACACATCTGAAATGGCTCAATGGAGGAAATTGAAGAAGAGGAGGAAGAAGCTTTCACTTAGGGTTTTCAGTTTTTAGGTCTCAAAGGACCTGATACAATGTTGGAGACACCTGATACAACATTGGAAGCTTTTATAATGGATTTGGAATCCATTCATCATAGATATTGATCCTCCATCAAAATGTTGTGGGAGGAAGGAGATTGAAAATTAAGATTTCCAAGTAAGAAGAAACCCTAGCAGAGTTGGGAGACTCATAGGGAAGCAATAAAGGAGGTTTAAATGTCACTGATATTTATCATCGTAGTACCATGAGCCTATACAAGATGTTTTACAATTTATCTACCATGGATGGTTAGGGTTTTACCCCTATAGAGAAGACTACTCGTTAGGTAAAACTTGAGAAGACACAGGTATGTTTTCTGATTCGTGATTAAGTTCATAATATGTTTGTCTTTGTGTTATTGAGGTTAGTAAAATTATTATTGTTTGATAATGAATGCATGTGAGTGATAGAAGACATTCATTGATTAGGGTTATGACACTTACACCTGTGGTGTTGTATGAGGATGATGTCGTCTGCTAACAAGATACAGGTACATCAAGAAAGACAAATCAAGTTCTATGACCATGATGACAGGAAGAGAAAGACTCATCCATAGTCTTTGACCACATAGAACCTCTACTTATGAGGTATGTATGACTTTGTTCTACTATGCTTAACTTATGAGATATGTAGGTTCTAGCACAAGGTCTCTAAATCATTGAAGAGAACAAAGAAGATATTGTTTGGGTATGTTAAGACATAACCAAGCATATTTTCCTATATCAAGTTAGAATCCTACTTTGTTAGGATATTAGGTAAGTATACCTGTGTATGAAATGATCATGACCATGCATACTTAAGATTATTTAGAATCATAATGTTTTGATAGTATTGAGATTATACTAATGAATGTATGATTATGTATGAGATCATGAGGATGACACTACTGCACACTTAAGTATGCATAGTGGTACACAATGGATAGAAGTTCAAAGACATATAATGATGCTATAGAGATCAAGCAGGAGGAAACCACACAAACATAAAAGATAAGTATTTGAGTTGTTATTTGAATATTTGAATAGTCAATAATATTGCTTGTAATAGTTGTATGCATATTTGCATTCCTAGAATATATCATGCATAGTGTAAGAATTCATATAGCATTGAACATTATACTACTAATATGCATATGATGGGTAAGTTGGACAAACATTCCATTGTTGTTTATCTAGAATGAAACCTCTTTGCTGACATGCTGAGAGTTGTACACACTCTTGATAGTATGTTATGGTAGAGATGGAAGGCATCTAGATAAACACTGTATGCATACAGGATATGGAAAAGTGTTGTGCCAAAGTATTGGTCAAGATAGTTGCATAACTATGTGAATCATATCTGTATGCATAATAGGTTATCATGTCAAGATGATTTGATGATTATGAAGTATTACTAATCATGTAATTAACTTTGATTTGTAGGAAAGATCATGTGGTATGATCTACAAAAGAAGGATGGTGAACACCGAACAAGTGATGGATGTTCAACAAGAAGACTTACAAATAAAACATACTATAGAAGGCTCGTGGCTAGAAGATTCTCTTAGAAAGAGGAAGAGGATCATGACGAGATGTTTGCTCCAAGTGGCTAGACCATTCTCTTAATGGTGTAATTGAAAAAGTAGTGCAAATTAAGAAAACTCCCAGGATTCAATTGAAGAAAGCTCTATATGGGTTCAACAAGTACCCAGGATCGATAGTCATTTGATGAGCTTAATGATCACCATGGGTGATGCAGATTTCAAACTTTGCTACAAGGTTGAAGATGGTATGTATATACAAATGACATTATTCTCTTATATGGATGCAAGAAGGAAATCACCACAGATTTTGAATGATCTTGAGGCTCATATCAGTAGACCCATCTGACAAGAGATGGCAAAGATAGATATGCAAAACATCACTCAATTCAGAGTGTGAATGATGTTCAGTCACAGAGGGAGAATTGATAGTTTCTTGACAAGATTGGGATTTACCAAAAGTAAAGTTGATCCTAACCTTTACCTTAAGGTTATGAACTTGTCATACTATTACTATATGTGGATGATCTCTTTCTGATAGGGAATGAGAAACATATCATGGAAAGCAAGAAGAAGCTAGCTATAGAATTTGAGATGAAAGAACTTGGATTGATGCATTACTTCCTAGGTCTGGAAGTATGGCAAGTCGAGAAGGAATCTTTCTCAACCAGATAAATTATGTTGGGGAAATCTTGAGAAGATTTGATATGTTGGAATGTAAATCCATGACCACTCCCATGGATTCCAACTTGAAGATGTTAGCTAATGACTCATCAGAGTTAGTGGATGTGACTATGTATAGACAAATTATTGGGTCATTGATGTATCTGACGAATACTAGGCCAGATATATGCTTTGTTGTGAACACCTTGAGTCAATATCTAGTGGAACCTAGGCATGTTCACCCGATAACTGCAAAGCATGTGATGAGGTACCTAAAGGGTATGATAGACTTTGGTCTATGTTATCTTGGAGGTCATGACTTCAGATTGTATGGCTACATAGATGTTGATTGGGCAGGAAGTGTATCAGACAGGAAAAGCACATCGGGCAGATGTTATTGTCTGGGATTTGCCATGATCTCATGGTTTAGTAGGAAGCATTCTAGTGTGGCTCTCGACACAGCTGAAGTGGAATATATAGCTGCTTTATCTACTAGGTATGAAACACTATCGCTTCGGAAATTGTTATCGGGATTGTTTGACTTGGAGATAGACCCCACTGTGATCTTGTGCGACAACTAGAGTTGTATCAAGATGAATGAAAATCTAGTGTTCCATGATAAGTCAAAAAACATAGAGATCTCGTATTTCTATATACGAGATATGGTGCAGAAAGGAGTTATAAAGCTCAAGTATGTGAGCACTGACGAACAAGTTGCTGATGTATTGATCAAACCTCTGTCTCAAGTAAAATTTGAGTATTTTCGAGACAAGCTTGGTGTAGTTCAGAAGGACCCTCCTCAAAAGGGGGAGTGACATGGTTGATGATGATCTAGATACTTGTATCGATGATGAGGATAATTGTATTGATGATGAGGATACTTGTATCGATGATGTGGATACCTGTATCCATGATGTGGATAATTGTATCGATGATGTGGATACTTGTACCGATGATGAGGATACCTGTATTGAGGATGTGTATACTTGTATTGATGATGAGGATACTTGTATCGATGATGAGGATACTTGTATCAATGATGTAGATACTTGTATCGATGATCAGGACACTTGTGTTGATGATGAGGTTACTTGTTTCGACGATGAGGTTAGTGATGATGTTACCGGTTCTGACGATGAGGTCGATATATGGTCCTTAGAGTTTGTCTAAGTGGATGAGGAGGGGTTGTATCATACTTGTACTTTGGTCCCTAAATTGATCCATAGACATATGTCTTTGAGAAGTGGTCCCTAGTGGACGAGAGGCAATATATCATCCCTGGACTTCAGTCCCTGAATTGATCCGTAGACAGATGTCTTCGAGAAGTGGTCCCAAATGGATGTGATAGGATTGCATCATCCCTGAACCTTTGGTTCAAAATGTACATGATAGGACTGCATCATCCCTTAACAGTTAGTTCAAAATGTACATGATAGGACGACATCGTCCCTGAATAGTTAGTTCAAAATGTATGTGATAGGAATGCATCGTCCTTGAGCAGTTAGTTCAAAATGTACATGATAGGACTGCATTGTCCCTGAACAGTTAGTTCAAAATGTATGTGACAGGATTGCATCATCCTTAGACATGAGAGGTGTCTTAAATTGATCTGGACTGCATCATCCATAGACATGAGAGGTGTCTTAAATTGATCAGGACTACATCATCCATACACATGAGAGGTGTCTTAAATTGAACTAGACTGCTTCATCCATAGACATGAGAGGTGTCTTAAATTGATCAAGATTGATCATCTTGTAAGTAGATATGGATTGCATCGTCCATAGACATGAGAGGTGTCTTAAATTGAGAGGGATTGATCATCCCGTAATTGGATCATGTGTATTGTAGAGTATACTTCTATGATGATACTGTTGATCGAGATGATCCAAATGATGATGATGTTGATCGAGAGGATCCGGATGATGATACTATTGATCGAGAGGATCCAGATGATGATACTATTGATCGAGAGGATCCAGATGATGATGTTGTTGATCGAGAGGATCCAGATGATGATACTGTTGATCGAGAGGATCCAGATGATGATGTTGTTGATCGAGAGGATCCAGACGATGATACTGTTGATCGAGAGGATCTAGATGATGATATTGTTGATTGAAAGGATCCAGATGATGATATTTTTGATAAAGAGGATCCAAATGATGATACTGTTGATCAAGAGGATCCAAATGATGATGTTGTTGATCAAGAGGATCCAGATGATGATATTGGTGATCGAGAGGATCTAGATGATCATGTTGTTGATCAGGAGATTTAGATGATGATGTTGTTGATCGAGAGATCCAGATGATGTTGTTGATCGGGAGATCCAGATGATGATGTTGTTGATCGATAGATCGAGATGATGTTGTTGATCAATAGATCGAGATGATGTTGTTGATCAGGAGATACAGATGATGATGCTGTTGATTGAGAGATCCAGATGATGTTGTTGATTGGGAGATCCAGATGATGATGTTGTTGATCGAGAGATCCAGATAATGATACTGTTGATTGAGAGATCCAGATGATGATGTTGATCAAGAGATCTAGATGATGTTGATCGAGAGATCCATATGATGTTGTTGATCGAAATATCCAAATAATGATACTGTTGATCGAGATATCCAGATGATGATGTTGTTGTAGTTGTTTGGATGCTGCAGAAGATGAAGACTCAGTACTGAAGATGTTGATGTTTCATTATTGAAGATCTTGAAGATATTCTAGTAACTGTTTGAGTTACTGATGATGATTAAAGAAAGCTTCCAATTATTTATAGATGTATCATGTATCGTGTAGTTGATGACTCCTTGCTCCTGTAGATGTTGTTAAAATATCCTTCTCGTTAAGAGGGAGTGTTGAAATATTGTAAGTTCTAAGAATATTATATTTGTACTTTATTATTTCGTAGATGTTTCATTCCTCCGCAGATATCTTATTGTATATATGGAGATGTTTATTCCTCTGTCGGAATGTGGTAACTTGGGTTATTAGACTTCCCTAGTGGGGTCGGATTAGAGCTAGTTTTATGGGGTGTTTAAGTCCCCTAGTGGGGTCGGCCTAGTCAACATTATGTTGAATGGTTAAGTTGGGACCGACCTAGTTAAGGTTAAAAGACAAGTGAAGTAGTGTATAAATAGAGGAGGTGTGTTCCTCATTTAACACAAACTCACTTGTGAAACTCGCATAGGAGAAGGGGAGATCTGCAAAGGAGGAGAAGGAGCTCATGTTTGGGTATTACATCTTTGTATTTGTTGGTCATCTATATTAAGGAAACTTTGTTGGGTTTTCTACCCCATGAGGGTTTCCCAGGATAAATTATATCTCTTGTGTTTATGTTGTGATTGTTGTTCTTTCAGTGATCTTGTATATGCTAGTGTTGTGTAATTGAATGTAATACTAATGTTATCTATCTTAACATATTGATTCTTAACAAGCATTAAGTGGTTTTCTCCCGTTTGGGTTTCCACGTAAAAATTTGCGTGTTCTATGTATTTCGCATGTGATGGTGAATGTTTATGTTTATGATGGATGCATAATTTAAGTTTAAGTTAAATCGATAAGAAGTAAAAATTGTTCATAACTATGCTAATACTGATTCACCCGCCCTCTCAGTATTAATAAGATTCCAACAAAAAAAATCTAATTACCTTCGTAACTCTAATGATCAATAAGGAATTAATAGTTATTTACACAATCTTGGTTTGGAAATTGTTACTTGGGCATGCAAAAAACATAACATTTTTCTTTTCTCCACCAGAGTGGGGTATCGAGAAATTATTCGTACATCTCAACAATCACTTTTCCCTCATTCTCATTCTCGTCAATAACAACAACAACAACTACGTGTAATCATCACTCTCTCTCAATTACCTACTCCTAATCTAGCCCTAGAAACCTAATATAGCCTTAGAAACACTGGAAACCTAATCTATCCCTAGAAATCCTAGAAACCTAATATAGCCCTAGAAACAATAATCTAACCCTAGAAACCTAATCTAGAAACTTGGGATCTTGGAAACCTAGTCTAGGGTTTCTCTCAATAAGAGAGATTGCAATTTATGAAAAAAGGGGTCAACTTTGGAAATGACTGAACCATGAAATCATGGCCAACATTCACATGTCAAACTTTCCCAAACACACTTGCAGCATCTTACATAACTCAATTATGATTCTAGGATAAAATCTTATGCCCTCGAGATCGATTCAACATGTGTCCCCGAAATCCTCTAAGAGGAAAGTTGCAACTGGACATAGAATGATGAGGGTGGCTCGGATCGATGAATCTTTAAATCGGTTGGAATCAAGACATTGGAATAGTGCTAGGGGTGTCTCTCTCCAATGGGTCCATGGACCAGAGACCCTCCATTTCTATGATTTTGGAATCTAGGGTTTCTTTCAGTAAGAGACAACGTAATTTCTACACAAGGGGGTCAATTTTGGAAATGACTCGACCATGAACTTGTGTCCAATTTTCTCATGTCGAACCTATAGAAACACACTTTCATCATCTCATGAAACTCAATTTTTCTACCAAGATCAAATTCTATGCCCTCGGGACCAATTCAACATGTGTCCCTGATAGCCTCTAAAAGGCGAGTTGCAATTGGCCATAGAAATGATGACCATGGCTTGGATAGACAAACCATCAACTTCGTTGGAGTCAAGATGTAGGAATAATGATATGGGTGCCTCTCATCCCTAGTTCCATGGTCTATAGCACCTCCATTTCAGTGATTTTGGAATCTAGGGTTTCTCTTAGTAAGAGACAGTGCAATTTTTACACAAGGGTGTCAACTTCGGAAATGAATCGACTATGAAATCGTGCCAAAATTTCAGATGACGAAGCTTTCCAAGAACACTTGCAGCATCTCATAGAACTCAATTCTGCTGCCCGGATCAAATCCTATGCCCCGAGACTGATTCAACATGTGCCCCTGAAAGCCTCCAGGAGGCAAGTTGCAACTTCCCATAGAACGATGACCATGGATCGGATCGACAAACTATCAAATCCATCAGAATTAGGACATTGAAATAATTCTAGGGGTGCTTCTCTCCCCTTGGTCCATGGCCTAGAGCCCCTCCATTTCAACAATTTTGGAATCTAGGGTTTCTCTCAGTAAGAGATAGTGCAATTTATGCACAAGGGGGTCAAATTTGGAAATGTCTCAACCGTGAACTCGTGGCCAATGTTCACATGTTGAACCTTCCCAAACGCACTTGCAAAATCTCATGGAACTCAATTATGCTTCCCGGATCAAATCCTATGCCCCAGGGACCAATTCAACATGTGTCCTTGAAAGCGTCTAGTAGGTGACTTACAAGTGGCCATATAATGATGACTGTGGCTCAGATCGATAAAATGTTGAATCCATTGGAATAAATACATCGGAATAATGATAGGGGTGTCTCTCTCCCCTAGGTACATATCTTAGAGCCCGTCCATTTTGAAAATTTTGGAATCTAAGGTTTCTCTCAGTAAGAGACATTAAAATAAATAACGAGGGAATTTTATAAAATATAATATTTTGTTATATCAAGTAGGGAATGTTTTTGTTAATTTGTTCATATAAAGGAAAACAAGAATAGTGGCAAAAAACATGGAATCATAGATTTTCAATGGATGAGAGATAAATTCCTACCCATTCAGTGTAGGATAGTTAACACTCTAATTTTTGTTGAACTTTGGTTGTCATTGATGTCAACTAATGTCAAAGAGGATGTCAATTGATTCAACTTGAGTCATTGATGTCAAATAATGTCAAAGTGGATACAACATTCCTACAATAGTTTGGAGAAGTATATGGAAGCCACTTTGAAGAAGTATATGTGCAAGATGCTGAAGGTAACATATATAGATGACAGTATGAAAAAGTATATATGTTGCATCTAGTCTGAAGATGTGTGTCCAAGGATACATCATGCATGATGTGTTTTAAGAAGTACATAAGAAGGATACTTCATGCAGATCTAGTTTGAAGAAGTACATAAGGAAGTTATATCATTAAATGCATCCTACTTCAAACAACAACTGTGCAAAAGTCAAGTCTACCATGTCATACTCTCTCTTGGTAGTAGTCAAAGAACTGGTTGGACAATGATACATGTGAACAAGCATCCAAGGAGTTGGTTAATTAGAGGTACAAGTGTGCAAGCATGCTGAAAGATGACTTTGGAATGTGAAAGCATTGCTTGGTCAAATATTGGGAGTGCACTAATAACCTATGGTCGGATAGTCCTACCAGCTTGGACATCTTTCCAAATCAGAATATGCTTTCAGTTGTAAAGGGTGCACAAGTTCCAAGAAGTGTACAGAAGTTGAAGTTAATATATGAACAAATTCCACAGCTAGTGCTACAACAGATATATAAGTACCGCAAGTGATAATGTTGCAAGGGTCAAAGTACCACCAAGAAGAAGTTGGTTTATGCATACATTCCGCAAAGCATCAATACATTAGGTGCGCATGGCCCACCAGCAATGACATAGTAAGGGTCAAAGTTCCACCAAGAAGAAGTCGTTGAATGCACAGATTCCGCAAATATTTAATACATCAAGTGAACAATACCCACAAGGTATGGTACAACAAAGGTTGAAGACTCACCAAGTTGAAGAGTAAGAAAGCGAACACACATCAAAGAAATAGTACATCAACAACACAAGACCACAAAAACAAGATGTAAGTCCCACTAAGTCGTGGACCATGGATGTGCTAGAACCACAACGGATGACACATCAACAGCGGATAATATGACATGTGGAAAATGCACAATCTGTGAAGTAGGAAAGAAGGAATTCAACAACCAACTTGTGGACATACAATCCAACCAGGACATGTATAAATAGAGGTGCAAGTTGGATATTTGAAGTAAGCTCAATGGAGAGATAGAAGAGCTTCAAGTGTTTGTTACTGAATTATATTCGGGGCATCAAGGGATCGAGGACAGAACAACATGATCTAGTGAGGATCCGAGTGCGCACAGACAGAGGAATGATACAACTGATGGTGTGCATAATGATGTTGTAGATCTGTGATGCTTGCTCAAACACCGAAAGGTAGAAACATAGAAGCATGTGCAACTATGTGAATATTGAAAGATAGGATTGCAGACAACATGCAGATAGTCAAAGATGTTGTAAGACCAAAAAGAAGAAACATAACCAAAGTATATTAGGTGATGCACATATGTTTGGATGATGTATTAATATTGAAGTGAAGTGTGTGAAGTTGAGCAGTTCATTTGATGCGCGACGAAAGAGCAATAGCAAGATCTAGTAAGCGCGTCATGATGAGGATGATATGTGACAAGTGGGTTAAACCGAAAGGATGAATCTATTAATGCACAACATGTTGTAGATTTTCTAAAAGACTATTTCACTTATACATAATGGACCCATCAGTAAGTGTGCAGTTCGAACTCTAGGCACTGAACTGAAACTGTATGGAACAAAAGGTCACATCGGTCATCAAATTTAAGCTCTCAAGGCTCAGCCTTGGCACAAGGTATACTCAATGTCTGATATATATACTACTCTGATCTGAGAGTGATCCCAAATAACTCTGCTCATCATAACTGATCTCTGTAAAACCTAAGCTCTGGAAAGTGCAGATATCTACTCAACAAGAATAGTAGCCCAGCTACTATGGTGTGATAACATCTAGCTCCAGCTGGGATAAGTGCTCTAAGGGAGAGAGTGCTTGAGAACCTCAGTATCTCTGGTCTCGAACTGCTATGCATCAATCTTCAATCAAGAAACTCATCATCCTTGCTTTCAGCTTTTATTTTTGCACCTGTATCTGCACTCATGGCCACTAAAATACCTCATGAAGCATGTATGGAAAAATATAAAATAAATGCTGGAAATGAAATCTACTCTATAGCATAAACTAAAATGCATAAACAGAAATACTAGAGGGGTCATCTCCAGATGTTGACAATTCACTTGATATTTGATTATTAATTGATTCAACAATAGCATTGGAACTTGGAAGGTTTTGATCTTGGATTTGATTTGAAGAATATATATCATCATATTCACTTCCCCATTCTTCTAGGAATTTATTTTCAAATATGTCATATCCGGAAATGCTATTGGCCTTCAAATTCAAGAACCAGATCTCAGCTCTCCCTTGGAAAGATGAGGCCAATAGTTTCATACATACATCCTCATCGGTTAAAGATAATTCATTAATAACTTCTTTAAAGAGATTAAGGTTCCCTTTCGTAGACATCTCATAACTTCCATCGAATTTAGGCAACCTTTCACGGGCCTGATGAGGAATATGATGAGGATACCCAATAATTTTTGAAAAGTCAAAAAATTTTAACCGACCGAAAGTCCTAGGATGCTCAGAAGCAGCCATGGATGGAAATTATAAGAAACTTTAGGAAAACAATAAAGTACCCCATGGGTTTTAGATGTAATGGGATCAATCACCAATGGAGTTGTTGATGTATATGTAACTTCGGAATGTATTTCATCTATGTATTTCATATATATTTATTGTACCCTTATTAGAGATGTGTTATTTCTCTATCAGGAAGTGTCGTCATGTGGATTGACAAGTGTCGCAAGTGTGTGTACTTGCTGATGGGTTATTAGACTACCATGCATGGGGTCGACCTGAAATATATATTATATTGTGGATGTATCTAGATAGAAAAGTTAGCCCCATAGTGTAACTAGGAAAACAGGTTAGTATAAATAGAGATCAGGAGATCTCTATTTTGATCATTCGAAAAGTCACACTTCTCTCACTCAGAAAGTGGCGCACTAGTGAGGAGGAGGATCATCTACTACTAGGAGACTATCTCAGTGTATTTTGGTTGTACTTTGGTTGATCCATTGCTCTCTCTATCTCTGAGGAAGTTGTGGAGTTTTTCACCTTAGGGTTTTCCCCACGGAAACTCTTTGTCTCTTGTCTCTCATGCTTTTGATTCTTGTGATGCTTGTTATGCTTATTGTGATTGTTATGCATTGATATAATGTATATGTTATTCTCTCAGTGAAGATCCTAGAGTATTGTGAATTAATGCTCAAAATTTAACATGGTATCAGAGCTAACTTGAGAAGAAGACATTTTGCAGTGACGAAAATTTGAGTTTCTTGTTTATTGGGTTTCTCTCCACATATTATGGAAAAGAATTATAGTAGATTGACTCTACTCATCAAGGAGAATCCATCTGTCCAGTCAGAATTCAATTTTGAGCATTTTCAGATTTGGCCCTAAACATTAGGGTTTCCACAAAAATAGGAATTTCTGAAATCTGAGGACATAACTGGAAGCGCCTTGCAAAAATCAAAGTTTAGAGATTTAGATCGAGACTTTTGGCTGGGTAGATCTCCGGGAAACTCAAACCCTAATTCAGGGCTCTCCCTAGTGAACTCGGGAGGACAAAAGTCAAATCTGAAGGGTAAAACTTTGCTGATCTCAAATTCTAAATGCACCAGGCTGATCCGCTCATCAAGGTGCATCTTTATATCCTTTCAGAAAGTTGAAATTCACATTTTGAATTTTTTGGGTTTTTCGACAAACCCTAATCCGAGACCAAATCGAGTTTTCATCATTTCAAGTGGTAAGACCTAAATCTTTTCTATTTCCGTTTGAAGTACTCTTTAAAATGTCTCACCACACCATGCTTGAGGATAAGCTTGAAGGGGCTGATAACTTCTGGGATTGGAAGTATAGGATTGGGTTAATCCTAGAAGAGAATGAGTTGGACTCATATATAAAAGAAGACATCCCTATCCCAGAGGATGAAGAGGCTGAAGTATTGCATAAGAAGAACTTGGTCAAGGCAAAGAGAATCATTGCTGATTCTATCAAAGACCATCTCATACCCCATGTGTCTTCTCTAAAGACACCCAAAGAGATGTTTGACTCTTTGACTAAGTTATTTGAAGGGAAGAACATAAATCAGAAGATGACCCTGCGAAACCAATTGAAAGGAGTAAAGTTTCATAATGGAGAAACCATTCAATCTTATTTTTCAAGGGTCTCTCAGATCAAGGAACAACTAGAAGCAATGGATGAAATGGTGGAGAATGGTGAAGTTGTCATGACCACTCTGAATGGCTTACCTAGGTCATGGGACTCCTTCATTCAAGGAATCTGTGCAAGAAAGAAGTTGATTTCCTTCAGTAGACTATGGGAAGAATTCTCACAAGAAGAAGCAAGGCTTGTGGCACGAGAAGAAAAGATGGGGAATGAAGATCAATCTCTCACAGCTCACACCAAGAAAGGGAAGTCCAAGAGAGAGCCATCTCACTACAATAAATCTTCACATCGCTTCAAAGAAAGCAGAATATGCTTCACCTGTAATGAGAAAGGACATATTGCCATAAATTGTCCCAAGAACAAGAAGGACAACAACAACTTCAACAAGAAGAAGAAGGGTAGCAAAAGAAGTTTTCATGCTCATGTTGTCGAGGATGATGAACCACCCAAGAAGAAGGCTAGGGAAGAATGTGATGATAGTAATGATGACTCATCAAGTGAAGAAGAGTATGTTCTGATCTCTGCTCTCACAGGTACTATCTCCCATGGTTGTAATGATTGGTTAATTGACAGTGGGGCTTCCAAACACATGAATAGGTTTAAGGAATCTTTTGTGAACCTATCTGAACATTAATCACCCCATAAGGTGAAACTTGGGGATGATTGTCAATACCCAATCAAAGGAAGTGGTGAAGCCTCCTACAACCTAGATTCTGGAAAATCTTTGAAGATGAAAGAAGTCCTTTATGTACTTGGGCTCAAGAAGAACTTACTCTCCATCTCTGCATTGGATGCAAAATTTATGAGGGTTGCATTTGTGGATTTCCAAGTCCTAATGTGGCCAAAGGGAAAGACCATAGATGATGCAGTAGTGATTGGAGAGCAAGAGGGAGGTTTGTATAAATTGAAGGGGCAACCTGAACATGCCATGGTGCATGAATCCATGGAGCCAAGTGAACTTTGGCATAGAAGACTTGCTCATATGCACTATAGGGCACTTCCAATTGCAAGCAAGGATGTAGAGGGTCTTCCTGAAATCAAGACCAAACATGAAGGTGTTTACAAAGGATGTGCAAAAGGTAAGAACATTAAGAAGGCTTTCCCAAGCAGTAAAAAAAGGGAAAAGGATATCCTGGAAATCATCCACTCAAATGTATGTGGTCCTATGTCATCCAGTTCTCAAAGTGGGTATGTTTACTATGTCTCATTTATTGATGAATTCTCCAGGAAGACTTGGGTCTACTTCTTGAAGAACAAAGATGAGGTACTTGATAAGTTCAAGGAATTCAAAACCTTGATGGAGAATCAAACTGACAAAAAGATTAAAACATTCATATCTGACCATGGTGGAGAATTCACCTCAGGTGACTTCAAGAATCTTTGCAGTGATTTAGGGATTAAGAGGGAGTTGACTGCTCCTTACAATCCACAACAGAATGGAGTTGCAAAATGGAAGAGCAGAACAACCATGGAAGCAGCAAGGGCAATGCTGCATGACCAAGATCTACCTATGCATTTATGGGCAGAAGCAGCTAGAACAGCTGTATATGTGCAGAATATAACACCCCACAAGATATTGGACAACAAGACACCAAAAGAAGTCTTTTCTGGTAAAGGAACTTGAAGTCAGCCATCTCAGAATATTTTGTTGTCCAGTATTCACTCATGTCCCAAAGGAAAAGAGGACTAAACTAGATCCTTCAGGAAAGAAGGGTATCTTTGTGGGTTACAATGAAAGCTCGAAGGTTTACAAATTATACTTTCCAGGGTTCACGAAGATTAATGTCAGCAAGGATGAATATAAGTTCAAGGACAGGTAATCCAGGAAGCAAAGATCAAGAGGGAGCACACTTCAGCAGCTCCTACAAGGATGCAGATTTTCAGAGGGAGTTGACCATCTTCCTACATTCCACAACAGAAAGGTGTAGAAGAAGCTACTTCAGCAGCTCCTGCTAGGAAGCAAAGACTCAGAGGGAGTCCACCCAAATAACAAACAAAGATAAGTATTTCAATTATAATTTGTTGGATGCTTTCTGGACAGACTTGGGTTTTCAGGATGCGCAACAACAAACAGCCCTTTGGCGCACTAGCCCTTTCGGCAGGTCTTACTCTTTCACAGGTCTCCCAGCGCTATAGCGCTGGAACTCACTCTTCTCAGCCTAGCTGGGCGGTATCTCCGCAACTGCGCACGGGTCTTTTACCTGCTACCTCCGATACACTATGTATTGTATCTGCCCTTGCGCCGCAGTGCAGTAACACACTCCTTTAGTGTTGCGGCGATAGTGTTCTTACAGACTCCTTTGACAATGCACAAGTACAACTTCTAGGGGAGCTTCTAGGAGTTACTTTACATAATCATTCATAAAGATAGCGAAACATTCATAGAAACATAGACAGTAAAGCAAAGAAATGCAATCACATAAAGCATCACCACAACAACAATAATTACATGGTTCACTTCCAGGAGGGAAGCTACGTCCACTGGAACTGTGTTTATATTATATTGAGATGGGGATAACACATTTTCGCTGTGCACACAGCTACAGCCTTAGATCTTTCTCGGAAACTCCACGCACACAGCTGGGAGCCCTTCTCTTAGATCTATTCTCTTCTTCTACAGATATTACCTTGACAAAGACATACAATTACATTCCCCTCTCAGTCCTCTTGCGACTGGTCGATACATGCAATGGCCCTTACGCCAAGTGGTCTTCCTGCGAGATCGTGGCCTTCTCACATGCACAAAATGATCATTAATAGCTTAAAAGATACAGTAATACAAATGACTCAGACATCAACTTAGACTGTCTGTGTAACTCAGTAACTATCTAACTCATCTAACCTTTCTAACCCTTTTCCCTTTTCAATTACACATATATATAGGTGGCCCTAAGGGTTGCACCTTTACAAAACTGTGGGCGTTTCCCAATAGTGATCCCCAAAAACCCTAACCGTGGACACGGCTAGGTGTACTGTAGGCGCCTCTTGCAGTCACGTCGCAGCTTCCTGCAGACTTCGCGATTTCTGGTGCAGATCGCGGGTATGGGCGTCGCTTCATCATTCTTTGCTCCTTTTCCTTCGCCTTCAATGCTTCGGCTCGTTGCTCTTCCTTGGTCCGAGCAACCATAACTCCTGTACTTTGCCTTAATGAGGGTAGCTGAGCCCTCTATTCCGCCGCTTCATTTATTGTGGTGGTTGAGCTTTCTATTCGGCCACCTTATTTACTCTTTCCTTTGACTTGTGCGCACGAGCTCCACGATTTTCAGCCCGTAATCTACGGTGAGCTCGTCCATCTGGCGCCGTACTGCGCACTGTTCATTTCTTCCCAAAAATGGTGCTTTTCCTCAAAATTAGCACTTTTCCTTCAAACTTAGTGCTTTTTCCCAACACTTGGCATCTTTGCCATAGCTGCGGCCTATGCTCCAACAGGCCCCTAACACTTACTTATGGCTCATCCCCGAGCTACTCGCACTAGCTTGTGGTCGTTTTAGTTGTGCATCTGACTTTTCTTGGGTCACAGCGAAGGCTTGCTTCCACTACGTAATAGTGGAGTCCATGTCTTGCACGCACTTCGTGGCTGTCTGCACCAGGTCTGAAGTAGCTTCTTCTCCTTCTACTGCATCGACCAACTCTTGAGACTCAGCAAATGCTTTGACCTTGGCCTCTGCTTGGGAAGAAAGTTCAGCATACTCATCCATAAATGGCTGAATGATGTTGGCGAGAGTAGCATCTTTGTCTTTGAGCCTGTGCAGTTCTTGCTGGACTTTGCGGACTTCGCTCATCTTTCTCATTTTGGATAAGCCTTCCAAGGGATTAGGTTCTTCGTTCAAAACATCTAGGGACTGTTCTGCTGCTTTCACCTGTTCCAAAAGGGCAACTGTAGAAGGGAGCTTCTCGATCTCAGCCCAAGCCTGCATAGCTTGCGTCATTAACTACTGGGCTTCATCTGTTCTGCACTTCATTTAGGTAGAAGCTATGCGCAGTGCTTCAAGTTGTTCTTGCTTATCATCTGCGGGAGGCACTACAACACGAGTTTCCAACTCGGCGAGCTGCTTTCTATGGTCCTCAGCCTTAGCAACTACTTCCTGTTCTAGGGATTTCACCCTTCTGCCAATGCGTTGCACTTTCTCAACTAAAGGAAGGTCTGGTTGAATCTGGCAGGCTGACAGCTCCTGGGATATTTCATCGACGGCATGCCTTAGCCAAGTGTCTTGCGCTTCGTGAAGTGCAAGCTGCGTAGATATCTCCTTATAGCCTGCCCTTAGCTCTATTTCCTGCGTCTGCAGTCTTTGATTAGCATGGAATGTGGAGAGCTCCCTAGCTCTCAGCTCATTAGAGACCTGCTCGTGAACCAACTGTAGAGTTTCCAACGGAATTAGTGACAAATTTATTTCAACAGGGCCAACCGCGCTTACCTGCGGTGCAGCTAGAGGATCCGGGAGTTTCATGCTTACGGGCGGGATGTGGATGACAGTGTGCCTTTCTATAGGTACTTCAACCCACTCAGTGCTTGTAGATGCTTGCGGCACCTACAAGCCGAATGCTGGCGCATGGGTCTGCGCAACACGTCTTGTGAGACCTTTCAACTCCACGAGCTACAGATCCAGAGCACTTATGATATTGGCCTGAGAGGCATGCAGCTCCTGAAATTGCTCCTTCAAGTACTGGTTGAGCCTCGCGGTAAGGATCTCATCGGGATCTACAGTCGCTTC
Source organism: Larix kaempferi (assembly GCA_027924585.1). NCBI lineage: Eukaryota > Viridiplantae > Streptophyta > Pinopsida > Pinales > Pinaceae > Larix > Larix kaempferi. The sequence goes on from BSBM01000007.1 coordinate 9,514,506, forward strand.
TGTGGGGTACGACAGCTTCTGCTTCTTGGTATCCGGTCCTGACAGACCTTCATCATTCTTTTGTCTGATCTTTTCCTTGCCCTTATCTTTCTCTGGCGCCTCAGGGGGTGGCATCATGGCAGCGGCTTCAACGGCCTGCCTCCATTCATCTGGCTAGGACTTCACATTGTCCTCCACGTCCTAGGTAGTCATTCGGTAGAGCCCTATGGTCCATTCTTTCAACTGAATTCTGCGAGGACGGTAATAGATTTCATGCAAGTTGGCATAAAAGACCAACTTCATTCCATAGAGTTCTGTCGTCTCCTCAGTAAGCCTCGGCATCGCCAGGATGGTGTCCTTGAGAAGATGATAATACTCGAAGAACACGGCACGGTTCATCTTGCGCTTCATGGGATTACTAGAATCCCAGAGGTTGACATAGCGCATCCCTGTAACCTCTCCTAAGCGACGCGGAAGAAACTGAGTGTTGGGCGGTTCCTTCCACCCGACAAAGGCACAAAAGATCAGGAGCCAAGAGAAATGGAACAGCTGATTGGCGATGTCTTGAACATTCCGACAGTCTTCCAAGAATGAATTCAGGAGGAAGAGACACCAGTTATACTGCTCTCCCTCCGCAACTGCAATTGCGAGCTCTACAACAGCTCCAGGGACTTCTTTAGGTCAGCATTTCGTTAAAAGTCTGCCTGCGAGCAGACTGCCTGTGAATCTGAGTGCTTCATCTTCAACTACACTGAGGTCATAAGCCCAACCTCCTCTCGACAATTTGTATTTCTGCACCAACTGTGCAGCCAGCTTTCAGTCCTTGTCTTTACCAATGGAATGGACGTTGGGGTCCTTACCAACCTTAGATAGGTCGATAATTCGATGAATCAGGTCCACATTCAGATCAATTGGCCTCCCTAGCCAAAGATAACCACCGTGAACACAGGATAACAGGACCTTGACAAATGCATTAACTTCATTGCTACGCTTGAAGTGTGGTAGCTTCAACAGGTTCAACAGTCCAGGCTTCTCTAGATTTACTGCAAATTCCTGCGGGATGAATTCATCAATCTTCTTAGTAGGATTATGGACCACCGTCAGATAGTGATCTGGCGCGAACTGAGGATACGTTCTATAATCTCCCAAGTTGAAGTCAGAAAACTTAACCAGCGGGAGATGTCCAAGAAGGGATCCTTCTTCTTCCATGATTTCTGCCATTGGTGGCAGTGGAATCGAATACTTGGCATTCTTGGGAATATGCACCTCGTGTGCATCATCTGGATGCAGAGGAATGTAGTTAAATAGAGTGGCCAAGGGCTCTGGAACAGGTACCTCCGGCTGCTACTGCTGCTGGGGATGTTGTTGAGACACCCTTGTGCCCGGGGACTGTCTGGGATCAGAGAAAATAGGAAGCTTGACAGTCCTGGTCAGGGTAGTCATACTGAAGTCTAACCCTGTGCATCTGAAGTGATGGATAAATTCTTCAGTTGACAGGTTCTCCATCATGAACCTGCATACACGACAAACATTGAATAGAAAAGGGAGGAACGGCGTAGGATGCGAACTCTAAAAACAAAGGGAAGCAGTCTGCACAACACGGCTTTGAAAACAATGGCTTAGACTCTCAAACAGGAGAACTATACAACTGAATAGCAAGGAACGTAACCCAAGCATATACGAATGAGGGGTATTTATAGCTGAGGGAAGTAGTAGGTGTGGACAGGTGGCGCTAATAACCGTTGGTGCCTAAGTGGATGAGTTGACAACCCCCCCCCCCCCCCCGCGCCTTTGTGGTGCATTAAATGCGAGGGATGGGCTCTGACAGCCTTTGGGAGATGTGCTAAGGCCTTTGGCTCCTTAATTAAATGTGAATATTAGGGAAATCATGCCGAATCTGTCAGAGCAAGTACACTTAGATGGCGGTCTCATCCTTCATTAAGACTCAGACGTGGCTACAGAACTACCGCAATTCAAATTTTCGGTGGGTAACTTCAACATGGGTAACTGTGCACATGGAGGGCTCCATGGCGAGGAGAACTCCACAAGAATGACAAATCGACAACAGGGAACTCCGCAAGAGTGAAAGTTTGACAACCCGGGGAACTCCGCAAGAGCGAAAATAGGCTCGCTCAGAACAAGCTTTATTGACTGCGCGGATGCTTCGAGGAACTGCGCGGGAAGCCAGAGACTGGAAATGTCTCATGACTTCCATGTAGACTGTGATAAGTGCGATGCCTCTTTCAACTACACTGGACATCTACACAACTTTAGTAGCTGATTAGGTCGACAGGGCGGAGTGGCCGTCCCGATAAAGCTTGAGCCGACTCCCATTGATCATTGTGGGCAGCAACTCTCCATTAAGCTTCACAAGCTGAACTGCTCCACCTTATGTTATCTTTATCACTTGAAAAGGGCCTAACTAATGTACACGAAACTTGCCTGGAAACTTGATGAATTTACTATCATAGAGGAGTACCAAGTCTCCTTTCTGAAAGACTTTATTCTTAATATGCCTGTCATGCCAAGCCTTCTGTCTTGCCTTCTGCACTTGTTGATGGAATCCAGCTAAAAGCCTCTCTTCTTCTAAGGAAACCAATTGTGACAGCCTTTCACTCATAGTATCAATATCTGCCATTTCTATAATTTGAGCAATTCTGAGACTGGGAACAATGTATTCCATGGGCATGACTGCTTCTTGTCCATACACCAAACTAAAAGGTGTGTGACCTGTTAATTTATTGCATGTGGTTTTGTAAGCCCATAGCACAACTGTGACTCTAAGGTCCCAATCATCTCTTTGTTGATTACAGATCTTGGTCAGGGAATTCTCCAGAATATTATTGAATGCCTCCACCGTACAATTAGCTTGAGGGTGGTAGGGTGTACTCTTATGGTGACTAATGTGGAATTCTTCAGTAAGGGCCTCTATAGTCTCGTTCAGGAAATGTGTGCCCTGATCACGCATTAGAATCAGTGGACATCCAAATCTAGTGACAATATTCTCAAAAATGAACTGCGCGGCAGTGACAGCGTCGCAATTTGTTGAGATATTGTAACTTCAAAGAATATTATATTTGTACTTTATTATTCTGGAGATGTTTCATTCCTCCTTGAAGATCTTATTGTATATCCGGAGATGTTTATTCCTCCGTCGGAATGTGGTAACTTGGGTTATTAGACTTCCCTAGTGGGGGTCGGCCCTGTATGTGTTATGTGGGTCAAAGGGTTATTAGACCACCCTAGAGGGGTCGGCCCAGTCAGTTGTAGTGGGGTATTTAACCCACTGGTTAAATACGAGCCTACATGATTTGTGTAAAAGACAAGTCGGAGTAGTGTATAAATAGAGGAGGTGTATTCCTCATTTGACACACACTCACTCACTTGAGAGTGGTGCACTTGTGGAGGAGAGGTCTGGTATGGAGAAGGAGGAGCTTATGCTCAGGGTTACATCTTTGTATATTGCTGGTCATCTATATTGAGGAACCTTTACTGGGTTTTCTACCCCATGAGGGTTTCCCAGGATAAATTTGTGTCTCTTGTGTTTATTTTGTGCTTGTTGTTTCTTCAGTGATCCTGTATATGCTATTATTGTGAAATGGAATGCAATGCTGCTATTTTCTGTCTTAGCATATTAAATATTAACATGGTATCAGAGCTAACCTAAAGGAAGGCAATGTATGGCACTTACGACACTTGTTTCACTTGCGACAATTTGAAGGTTTGGGTTTTACATAGCTAAAACCAGTCATCGTGGAACTTTCGCTATAAATCCATTTATGCGAAGGTTCAGGATCTGAAAAGTTTACAGGTCGTAGATAACATCCCTAGGTACCTTGTGTCCAAAGGGAACCCTCATATTCGTTGTACTTTTTGAGTTATGATCAGTACAAGTTAGGGTTTTTGCCTCTTCCAGATCTCAGTCAAAATCAGGTGACCTAGGAAAAAAGGTCTAACTTGGATTAGGAATCTCCAAATGAAATTTCATAAAAAGTGACAGGTATTACACAAACTTTACTATCTCAGGAAACGTTTTCAGAGGCCAAAGCTGAACCAGTGACACGTGGAACGTCGTACAAGTTCTCTCTCCTGTTTTATCCCATAAACAGGTCACGTTGCGACACTTGGAATAACTTGGGCTAGGAAGCTCCAAATTAAATTTCGTAAAAAGTGACAGGTAGTACACAAATTGTACTATCGTGAGAAACATTTTCAGAGGCCGAAGCTGAATCAAGGACACGTGGCACTCCGTACAAGTTTGCTCTTCTGTTTTATCCCATAAACAGGTCATGTTGCGACACTTGGCATAACTCTCTCTCAGAAAATCCAATTGAGGTCAGACCTGTTGGGATGGAAAGATGACAGGTCAGGATACCACAAAAAAAAAATTTCAGACCCTGTGGAGCAAAAATTTTGGAGTTACATCAGAAACAATCAGGTACATATTTCTGTCAAAACAGAATTATTTTTGGAGCACCTTCATTCATGGCTTCCGGAATTTAGGGTTTCGGAGAAAGTTAGAATTTTTGGAATCGGAATCCACGGCTGAATGCTACTCAAAAAAATTGAAATTTAGAGACCAAGATCGAATTTTTTGGTTGGGTAGAAGACCGGGCTTGATCAAACCCTAGTTCGGGATTTTGATCGGAAAGATGGAAAATTAGGGCTTCAGCGAAAGTTGGAATTTTTTAAGTCTGTAACCATGGCTAGAAGATCCTTAGAAAAATAAGAGTTTAGAGCATTGGATCGAACCTTTTGATTGGACAGAAGGGTGGGCTTCATCAAACCCTAGTTCGGGTTCCTATCCAGAAGATCCAGAAGTTTCGAAGGCAATTTTGAGGGGTCAAATTTTGGAGATTTCAAAATTGAAGTATGCTAGCAAGACACATCCTTCCATCCATTCAGAAGTGTGAAAGTCAAAGATTGAATTTTTAGGGTTTCTCTAGCAAATCCTAATCAAGCTCCAGATCAAGTTTCAGGGGGAGCTGAGCCTAAGGCCTTACATAAGAAGACTACAAGAAGTCTCGACAGGTATGACTTAAGGAGGTTCAGGTATGTCTTGAAATATGATTCTTGATTAAGTTCATGATGTGTTTGTCTTCATATTATTTATTAGTACAATCTTGATTAATGTTAGAATTGTCTTATCACCCTAGTAACCGTATGAATGCATGTGAATGATCGAAGACATTCATTGATTAGGGCTATATGATTGTACTAATGCATTATGGTGTTGTGTGAGGTTGATGTTGTCTGCTAACAAGATACAGGTACATCACAAAAGACAAATCAAGTTCCATGACCATGACAACATGAAGACAAAGACTCATCCATAATCTTTGTTCTACTTACAAGGTATTTATGACTTTGTTATATTATGCTTAACCTATGAGACATGCAGGTTCTAGCTCAGGATCTCTAAATCATTGAAGAGATTGTTTAGGTATGTTGTACATAACTAAGTAGGTATACTAATCCAGGTATGTTTTCTTATGTCAAGTTAGAATCTTACTTTGTGTTAGGATCCCTTATATAAGTATACTTGGTATGATTGGTTATGCTTATTCATAAAGTTAGTAATCAAGGGTTTATGCATATTATGTCTCTTGTCTTGATGATTTAATTAACCAGAAGAGTACTATGATCAAACAAGAATATGCATGAGTAAAAGAAGACTTCCTTGAAACCCTGAATACTAATGATCATGACTATACATATTCAAGATTATTTAGAATTAGAATGTTTTGAGAATATACTAATGAATGTATGTTTGTGTATGAGATCATGAGGATGACACTAGTGCACACTTGAGCATGCATAGTGGTACAGAATGAATAGAAGTTCAAAAGACATATAGAAGATCAAGCGGGAGGCAACCACACAAACATAAAAGATAAGTATTTGAGTTGTTATTTGAAATATTAAATGATATTGCTTGTATGCATGTTTGTATTCCTAGAATATATCATGCTGAGTGTAAACATTCATAGAGCATTGAACAGTATACTACTAATATGCATATGATTGGTAAGTTGGACAAACATTCCATTGTTGCTTGTCTAGAATGAAACCTCTTTGCTGACATACTGAGAGCTGTGCACACTCTCGATAGTATGTTCTGGTAGAGATGGAAGGCATCTAGATAGCCATTGTATGCATACATGATATGGGAAAGTGTTGTGCCAAAGTATTGGTCAAAATAGTTGCATAACTATGTAAATGATATTTGTATGCATAAAAGGTTATCATGTCAATATGATTTAATGATTATGAAGTATTACTAATCATGTACTTAATTTTGAATTTTAGTAAAGATCATGATGAATGATGAACACTGAACAAGCGATGGATGTTCAAGAAAAGATTTACAAATCAAACACACTATAGAAGGCTTGTGGCTAGAAGATTCTCTTAGAAAGAGGAAGAGAATCATGATGAGATGTTTGCTCCAAGTGGCTAGATAAGACCATTCTCTTAATGGTGTAATTAAAGAAGAAGTGTGAATCAGGTTTTGTATGGGTTCCCAGGATCGATAATCAATTGATGAGCTTAATGATCACCATGGGTGATATGGATCTCAACCTTTTCTACAAGGTTGAATATGGTTTCTCCACATAGATGTTTATTGGGTAGAAATTGTATCAGACAGGAAGAGCACATCGAGAGGATGTTACTGTCTGGGATCAGCCATGATCTCATGGTTTAGAAGGAAGCAATCTAGTGTGGCTCTTAGCACAAGCAAAATATATGGCTTCTTGCTCTGCTAGTTGTGAAGCGGTATGGCTTTAGAATGGACCCAACTGTGATCCTATGTGACAAACAGAGTTGTACCAAAATGGCAGAGAATCCAGTATTCCATGATAAGTCAAAGCACATAGAGATCTGACATTTCTATATACAAGATATAGTGCAGAAAAGAATTAAAGTTCAAATTTGTAACAAGTTATCGATGTACTAACCAAACCCCTACCTCAAGTAAAGTTTTTCGAGACAAACTTAAAATAGTTCAGAAGGACCCTCCTCGAAAGGGGGAGCGAAGTGATCACTTATGATGAGATTGCCCGCATCGACAGTGAGGTCGATGATGTGGATACCTATATTGGTGATGCCGACAAAGAGGTTGGTGGATGGTCCTTAGAAAGGGTCTAAGGTGACAAGGGGATTGCATCATCCTTGAACACATGTTCTAAAAGAGATCCGTAGACGTATGTCTTCGAGAATGAAGTCCTTGGTGGACATGAGGGGATTGGATCATCCCTAGACTTCAGTCCTAAAGAGAGCCGTAGATGTATGTCTTCGAGAATGAAGTCCTTGGTGGACATGTGAGGATTGAATCATCCTTGTATTTCAGTCCTAAAGTGAGCCGTAGACTAGGTCTCCGAGAATGTAGTCCTGAATGAACAGGTAGGGGATTGTATCTTCCCCGAAATTTGGTCCCAGAATTGATCCGTAGACTGATGTATCTGAGAATTGAAGATAGGACTGCATCGTCCCTAGACATGAGACTTGTCTTAAAGTGATAAGTACTGATCATCCTGGAACTTGATCGGGATTGCATCATCCCTAGACATGAGACTTGTCTTAAAGTGATAAGGACTAATCATCCTGGAACTTGATCGGGATTGCATCATCCCTAGACATGAGACTTGTCTTAAAAGTGATAAGGACTGATCATCCTGGAACTTGATCGGGATTGCATCATTCCTAAACATGAGACTTGTCTTAAAGGTACGTGTGAGGACTGCATCATCCATGAAATGGGTTCAAAATGTACGTGATGGGATTGCATCATCCCTAGACATGAGACTTGTCTTAAAGTGATAAGCACTAATCATCCTGTAAGTAGATTGGGATTGCATCGTCCCTAGACATGGTGAGGTGTCTTAAAGTGATAAGGACTAATCATCCTGTAAGTAGATTGGGATTGCATCGTCCCTAGACATGGTGAGGTGTCTTAAAGTGATAAGGACTAATCATCCTGTAAGTAGATTGGGATTGCATCGTCCCTAGACATGGTGAGGTGTCTTCAAGTGATAAGGACTAATCATCCTATAAGTAGATTGGGATTTGTTGATGCCTCGGATATTGTAGAATCAATCAGAAAGGGATTCTCCCCGAGAGATGGTCCCAATTAGACTATCTCCCGTTCGGTGTAGGGAATCCGTCCGGTTAGCGGTTCCGGCAACCGTGGATTTGGAGTTTAAATCTGATTCTATCAGTTATGGCCCGATCCACCTTTCTTTTGGTTTTTACATGTTTTAAATGAGATGCAAGTGCCTAGTCTATGTTTGTTCTAAATGCACAACCAAAACAGATCTAAATCTAGTAAAGAATAAAGCAAATCTACCTATCCTCGCAGGAAACGTAGTTAAAGTGTGAGAAATGAACCGTGAGAGTTATCTTTCAAGAGTGAACAGGCAGCCATTGGATCTTAAAGAGAAACACCACAGCAAAAGGTCTCAGAAGGTAGCTTCTGATTATAAATGATAAATTTCATTACTCACCAAAGAAAGAAGTAAACTCATCTAATCTAGGTAGACGGAAATAAAGAAACGAAACTAGGTTTACCAGAAGCTGAAGTAAATCTAAAGATCCCTGCGAAGAGAAAATTTAAAGGGTGAACAACGAGCAGTAGGGATGATCTTGAAGAAAGAACAGTTAGCCATTTGATCTAAAAGAGAATTCTACAGCAAAGATGAAGAAATCAGCAGATAGATCCCGATTTAACATGAAACGCATTCATTGTTCACAAAAATAAAGAAAATCGTATGCACAGGGAGGAGCAAAATCATTAATACACAGAAATAGTTCAGATGGTAAGAATGATCTCACATCACAGAACAGCAGTCATTAGAATAGTCCAACATACAACCGTCCAACATCCCATGCAAAACGTCCATCTCTCGTGGCTTCTATTAGAAAAATCAATTTTACAGGCCCGATACAAGATAGCTCGTATTGGTTTCAAAATTTCCTTCCCTGCCAAAAGTCCTTTCTAATCTTTCCTAGCTTCTATTTATAGCTACAAATCTGCCCTTTGGGCTGACACCTAGCATCCTCCACCTATCATTTACAGGAATTTCCTCTATAATCGACCACCAAAAATGACCATTTCCTTTACAAAATTGTTTTGACAAAAATAGGGACAGTTGTCCCATGGCTTACGCCTTACATATTCAAAATATACATAGAAGAAAATTGGCTAACACTAGAGCTTTCCCTGCTGGGCACGTGTTTGGCTGAAGAGAGTTGCTGAACTGAATTCAGCCTCTTTTACTCTTGTGCGTGAGCCTTAGCTGGGGAAGGGTCGCCCAAGTCGATTGAGGCTGCTGATTGCACCTGGGAAGGAGGGATTGAGCTAGCTGGAGTCTCTGGAATGACTGCCGGGAAAGAGGGACTCGAACCTACTGCTGTAGCTGAAGTGGCTGCTGGGAGAGAAGATCCTGGATCTGCTGATGCTCCTGCCGCTGCTGCAGCTTTCCTTTCCTCCTCTGCTATGTAGCTGTACCACACACCTGTGTCCCTTATGACTATGTTTGCTGCAGCAGGGAACAAGATTTTCTGAGAAGTCACATTCTTCCCGAGCTCTGCTTTAATGCTTTGAACTTCTGCCACTGCAATTTGATGCACTTCCTTCAGCAGATGGTTGTGGAGTGATGATGATCCAATATAACGTTGAAGGTCATCAACAGCCAGGACATCAATCCTCTTTACATGTTCCGTTTGAACGCCCAATTCTGCCTTTAGTTGGGACAAACGTTGCTCCTTCTCCGGAAAGTCCTCCAGGGACTGAGGGAAACTCAATGTGCATTTGACATGTGCCTCTTTGAGCCTCTGGTAGAGACTGCTGATCTTATCTGTTGTTCTTTGCACACTGGCCATCAGCTTACTGGCGCAGTTTCTGCCAAACTCCAACAGTGCTACGTCCTCATTAAAACTGTCCACAGATTTAAATGGGAGGTGTGCAGGGAAACCCCCTTTTCCTTCTCTCCATGCCATCTGGCTGATGATATTTGCCTTAACGCGGGTATTCTTTGCTTTGAGCCTATGGGCTTCCGCATTAATCTCTTTTAACCTAACCACCATGGCCTTGAGTTTGCACACCTCATCAGTGATTAGCTCCTGAGTGCTATACACTTGCTGCAGGATGTTGCATGACAGCTCGTGGAAGGGAGATATGTCCATCATTCTGCTCTCCACTTGCTCTAAACGCTCAGCTAATGCTTGCTTGTCGGCTTCTAGCTGAGATGCCTTTTCTTCTGCTCCATTCTTCTCCGCTTCCACAATCATTATTTGGAGTGTTAGCTGGTCCTTTTCCTCCTCCAACTGGCTATACTTGTTTGACAGCTCCTTATGCTCAGCGTACAAGCAATCATATTTGTTCACTGCCAGATCTCTTTGGGCTTGCTCATTAGCCACAGTCTGTTGTAGCGTACGAGCTCTTTTCTTTGACAATATATTTTCTTTAACTATAACCCCTACATTGGCAAATGATGACTGTGCTGTCGCTATAACTGCGGATGCCATAGCAATGGGATCTTGATCTGTGTTCTGCATGACAGTGACCTCCCGGTGAGTAACGATGTCTTCATGGAAGGGACTTTTAATCCTCTCTTCTGATTGGAGGACCATTGCTTTTCTTTTCTTATCATAGACAAACTCATTCCATTTGGACACCGTACGCTTTCCCGATGGAGTGTACGGGACAATTGGTCGGTTTATGATGTCTATGTCCTCTTCCATAGATGGGGTCCGTACTTCCTGAGCAGGGTCTACTCCTTCCTTTTGGGTATCAGAGCCACCTGCTTGAGAGGTGTCTATCTCCATGTCTTGGACACCGGACCCACCTGCTTGGGCATCCTCCTCCGCTTTCTGCTCCTCTTCTACCTTCCTTTCTGCTTCAGCTTGTTCAGCTTCTGCCTCTTTCTGCTTCTGGGCTTCCTCAGCTTCTTTCCGCCGGCTTTCCTTTTTCGCCTCTTCATGCATCCTTGCCACTTCAGCTTCCTGCTGTATTCTTGCTGCTTCTGCCTCCCGCTGCAATCTGGCATTTTCAGCTTCTTGAAGTACTCTTGCTTCTTCTCTTAATCTGAGCTCCTCCTGAGCTCGGGCATCTTCAGCTTCTTGCTCCTGCTGCTGACTGGTCTTCTGGATTTTCGCTGAACTAGAGCTTGCCCCAGTGCCATGGCGACAGATTCGCAGTTCAGACATATTGCTAATGCCTCTGAATGCCTCTTCCTCAGCATCGGGATAATGCGAGTATTCAAAATGAGCATAGATGTCCTTGCAATGTTCGGCCACTTTACCCTTTCTGTCGTTCCTGTGGAAGATAACCTCACCGAAGTGGAAGGCCTTCAACTCTTGAACAAACTCCTCAGCTGAGGCAACCCCCAAGAACTTGTAAGCGCCGATGCAGAATGGTAGAGGGGGAAAGGAAGCCTTATGCTGTTTGTGGAGCATTGCTCCAATCCCATCCAGGAAAATTTGCCTTACTGCTTCTTTGAGGACCACATAATCTATGGCATACTGTGGCAAAATGTATGGAAGCTTAGTCCCTCCAAACATTCTCAAGTAGGTGCCCTGTTCTGAAAAGTAGAAATCTCCATAATTTTCAAGGACTTCCAACGCATTCTCTGATAAGAAGCTGGGTTCCTCCTTGAATATCTTCTCATACAGGGGCATTATGAACCCCTCGCAGATGAGTTTGTAGCTGGGCTTGTAATTCTGAGCCCACAACATCTTGTAAGCGATATAGACTGGCATGGTGGCCTTATCCCATGTGCAGCCTAATTTGGGGAAGTCTATCTTGGCCAAGATACAATCTATCAGATATGAAGACATGAAGAATTCAGCCTTCTTCAAGGCTAGTCCTTCCCTTGCAGCCACTATCATTGAGGCCAAACTATCTGACAGGAGAGTGGCCCAGTTAAACACAATTCCCTTAAATGCCACATAGTGGATGATAGGGACCCATTGAATCTTGTATACTGTGCCATCGGGCATGCCGAAGATTCTGCATAGCATCAGGGCAATCAATCTAAAAGGAGCTCTTAGATTCTGTACGTCATACTCATCACTCCCTTTCTTCCTCAAATGTTTGCCTGCTATTAGTAGCTTCTTGGCCATCTCGACGTTGTTCATTTGGCTCAGCCATTCATCCGTCAGAGCTTGTTGGACCCGGGGAAACTTGTAGGCTGCCGCAAGATACGCGGGTTGAAATGAGGCAATGGCCACTTTACTGCTGTCATTTATCACTCTCTCGTCAGCATCGGCATGCTGGAGTATCCATCCGATCACTTCAGCACAGGGGAACAGCTCAGGGCGGGTAGCGGCTCTGGTTATGCCTGAGGCTTTGATATTCAGATAAATTGGCCCTTCTTCTAACAACATATCTGGGATCTCCTGGTCCCGGATCATTCTATAGATGTCACCCCATCTGATTTCTGGAGGGACACCAATGGTGCACCTAGTGTCTTGGAGTGAAGTTTCAGTTTTAGGAGGGGCAGGTTTCTTTTCTGTCATCTTAGCCTTCTTCTTACCGGTTTTCGGCATCTTGACTTATCCCTGATAACATCCATATAGAAGTCATCATTAACTTGAGCAACATACTGTGAGGTTTTAACAGAGAGCAACATCGTTTTAATATCAATGAGATAAGTCAATGAAGCTGCATATTTAGGAAGCAAAACACTATTTCAACATGAAACATAAATTGAAACATTTGAATCTCTTAAAAGGATGAGTTTGGAATGCTCCTGAGGGGATAGGCTATGTCACGGACACATTTTGTTCTCGGCTCGATAGGCGAGTTGCGGAAGCAATTGGTTTTCGGTTTCGTAGGTGAGTTGCGGAAGCAATTGGTTTTCGGTTCCGCCCTGGGGAAGAAGGTGTCTTTCGTCATCACTGCGGCTGGAAAGGCTAATGGCGGGGAGACTCGGGTTGGAAATACTTTGTGACGACAAGGGAGCCCCTTTCGCACTTTCGACTCAGTGAGGGCTTCGAAAGATATTGTCACGCATGGCACTCACCGAGGTGCTTTATGAGAAGTTCTAATCCGAGCGAGGGTGATGGCGCCGGCGACATACTAACGATAAAGGTTAGGGTGGCCACGGTTTTGGGTTTCGGCTCGCACAACTTGAATGCTCACGGGATTTGAACAGGGACGATGGCGCCGGAGATTAGGTTTTGACTTGGGTAGAGGGCGTCGAGGGACTGAGGTTTTATGGAAAGGCCCGGGGTTTTACATCCTGAGCTCTTTGGACGGGGACATGAAAAGCCTATGGGGTTTTGACAGATTCTCCCCACAACGAGGCACGCGGCCCGGGGATAAAAAATGGAACAGGTTTACCCGCCCAAACCAACCATCTCTACTCAATAAAAAAAAAAAAAAATGTTAATGTTTTAACCAATGTCTATTTTGTATGACGAGAACTCCATTCAACCGCTTCTGACGGGCAAAACATAGCCCTTAACGGGTGTTTTTCCCGTCGAAATCCCACCAAAACCTATCGTTTTCAAACAAAGACAACTCAACGGCAACTGGAAACCGTAAAAGGGGCGAATTTCAAGTTCAAACTCCTACCTGGCACTGTGGGGATTGCTCGAACGAGGTGGCCGCGAATGCGGATGAGCGAGGTGAGATGGAGTGATTTGCACGGCGTTCCACGTCGTTGGCCAATCGAAAACAATGGTGCATTGGCTCGGGCCCCTACCGTATATTTATAAAAGACGGGCACGTGCGAGCATTTAGGTTGGTAGTTGGCGCAATTAAAATGTGGCTTAAATACGCCGCCCGTTGCGGTCACGTCAAAATAACTCGATTTCCGTGCGACCGCCATTCGCGGGGCCACCTTGCGAATCATATCCACCGTTGCGGAAGGGTTCAAGGAAAGTTTCCACCGTTTCGGGGCGCATCGCGGAAGGGAAACTCGAATCCTTCCGCAAAAGAGCCCCACGTTGCGGATGTATAACACCAAGGCTTCCGCCGTTTCGGGAGCTATTTGCGAAGGGCTTCCACCAATCCAAAAGTTTCTAAGTCTCGCGGGGTTTTGGGACGATATGGCGAATGCTCCCGGTATTTTCGGAAAGCTAACTTGAAGGTTTCCGCGGTTGCGGGCGGCTTCTTTGAATTGTTCCAGAAGGGCCTCAGTGTTTCGACGTTTCGGCAAGTCAGGGCGAACTTTTCGCGGTTTCAGGAGGGATTTACCAGCAGCTTCCGCAATCGCCTCATTGAATATTTTCTCTAAGTCTTTTCGGGCGGTCTAGCCGAATGGCTCCCGCCGTTTCGGGAGCAAATCTTATATTCTTCCGCAAATTTTCCCGGAATTATTTCGAAGGCCTCTTCTGAGCGGTTTAAGCGATTGGCTTCCGCCGTTTCGGGAGGGTAGCCCGAAATCTTCCGTGGTTTCGGGAGAGAAAGCCGGAAGCCTCCGTAAAAATCTAAGTCTTTCGATAGTTTCGGAAGGAAATCGTGAATTCCTCCGCGGGATTTCAGGAAACTTTTTTCGAAGGTTTCCACATATTTTCAATGAAAGCTTCTAAGTTTTCTTCCGAGTTTCGGAAGGGTTTCACAAACTGTTCCCGCCGTTTTGGACAGAAAACCCCAATCTCTCCGCGAACGGTCAAAAAATGTTCTAAGTCTTCTTTCGGGAGAGTTATTAAAAAGACGTCCGTCGTTTCGGGAGAAAAACTGGAATCTTTCCGTGGTTGCGGAAGGATTGAGCGAAAGGCTCCGCCGTTTCGGGACGCGTCGCCCAATCGTTTCCGCAGCTTTCCAATCGAAAAAATCTACGTCTTCTTCGGAAGAGTAATGCGAATGAGTCCCGCCATTTCGGGAGAAAAACCAGAATCTTTCCGCGGTTGCGGAAGGCTTGAACGAAAGGCTCTGCCATTTCGGGACGCGTCGCCCAATCGTTTCCGCAGCTTTCCAATCGAAAAAAATTCTAAGTCTTCTTTCGGGAGAGTTTGGCGTTTGGCTTCCGCAATTACGGGGAGATAGCCCGAGAGACTCTGAAACATTGGAAAAATTCTAAGTTCCCTTTTGGTTCCTTGGGGGAAAACAAAAAGGAAAGGTCGATGGCAAGATGCTTGGTCGGGAAACCAGATTTCAGTTGGGAAACAAGGTTTTATGTTGAGAACACAGCCAACGGCTGGGATGGCTTCTTATGCAAACTTTTTGCAAAATGAAAGGAGGGGCCCCAATATGTACAAAATTTTGGGGGGGGTGTTGCTGCAACAACAGGATTGCATCGTCCCTAGACATGGTGAGGTGTCTTAAAGTGATAAGGACTAATCATCTTGTAAGTAGATTGGGATTGCATCGTACCTAGACATGGTGAGGTGTCTTAAATTGATAAGGACTAATCATCCTGTAAGTATATTGGGATTTCATCGTCCCTAGACATGGTGAGGTGTCTTAAAGTGATAAGGACTAATCATCCTGTAAGTAGATTGGGATTGCATCATCCCTAGACATGGTGAGGTGTCTTAAAGTGATAAGGACTAATCATCCTGTAAGTTGATTCGGGATTGCATCATCCCTAGACATGGTGAGGTGTCTTAAAAGGATAAGGATTGATCATCCTATAAGTTGATCTAGATTGCATCATCCATAGACATGAGAGATGTCTTAAACTGAGAGGGACTGATCATCCCGTAAGCGGATCAGGATTGCATCATCCTTGGACCTATGTCTTATAGTGAGAGGGATTGATCACCCCGTAATAGGATCTTGTGTATTGCAGAGTATGCTTCTATGTATTGATGATAGATGTATTAGTGAGAATACATGCTTTTGATGATAGATGTATTAGTGAGAATACATGCTTTTGATGATAGATGTATTAGTGAGAATACATGTTTTTTTGATGATATATGTATTAGTAAAAATACATGTTTTGATGATATATGTATTGGTGTGGATACTAATACAGATGATCCAGATGTTGTAGATTGAGATGATCCAAATGCTGTAGATCGAGATGATCCAGATGTTGTAGATCGTGATGTTCCAGATGTTGTAGATCAAGTAGATCCAGATGCTGTAGATAAAGATGATCCAGATGCTGAAGATCGAGATGATCCAGATGCTGTAGATCGAGATGATCCAGATGCTTTAGATCGAGATGATCCAGATGCTGTAGATCGAGATGATCCAGATGCTGTAGATCGAGATGATCCAGATGCTGTAGATCGAGATGATCCAGATACTGTAGATCAAGATGATCCCGATGCTGATGATTGTATGATGACGATGCTAATGATCATGAGGATCCAGATGTTGATGTTGTTATAGCTGTTTGAGTGCTGTAGAAGATAAAGACTCAGTACTGAAGATGTTGATATTCCAGTATTGAAGATGTTCCAGTAACTGCTTGAGTTACTGATGATGTTGAGAAAGCTTCCAATGATTTATAGATGTATCATGTATGATCTTGATGAATCCTTGCTCATGCAGATGCTGTTATAATATCCTTCTCGTTAAGGGGGAGTGTTGAGATATTGTAACTTCGAAGAATATTATATTTGTACTTTATTATTCTGGAGACGTTTCATTCCTCCTTGAAGATCTTATTGTATATCCAGAGATGTTTATTCCTCCATTGGAATGTGGTAAATTGGGTTATTAGACTTCCCTAGTGGGGGTCGGCCCTGTATGTGTTATGTGGGTCAAAGGGTTATTAGACCACCCTAGAGGGGTCAGCCCAGTCAGTTGTAGTGGGGTATTTAACCCACTGGTTAAAAACGAGCCTACATGATTTGTGTAAAAGACAAGTCAGAGTAGTGTATAAATAGAGGAGGTGTATTCCTCTTTTGACACACACTCACTCACTTGAGAGTGGTGCACTTGTGGAGGAGAGGTCTGCTATGGAGAAGGAGGAGCTTATGTTCAAGGTTACATCTTTGTATATTGCTGGTCATCTATATTGAGGAAGCTTTACTGGGTTTTCTACCCCATGAGGGTTTCCCAGGATAAATTTGTGTCTCTTGTGTTTATGCTGTGCTTGTTGTTTCTTCAGTGATCCTGTATATGCTATTATTGTGAAATGGAATGCAATGTTGCTATTTTCTGTCTTAGCATATTAAATCTTAACACAATTCTTAACTGGCTTCGCCTTAGCCCATTTGGTGAGGTATTCAGTAGCTGTGATGATGTATCTTGCGCCGGTTCTCTTTCCTGGTGGGTTGATAGGTCCCACAAAATCAATGGCCCACTTATCAAAAGCACACACTGTTATCTGGGGTCTTAGCGGCATTTCATCTCTTCTTGAAGGCTTTCTTGTTTGCTGGCACACATCACAACACTTGCAGAATTCCTTAGTATCGTTGTGCAATGTTGGCCACCAAAGACTTGCGGCTAATATCTTCTGCGCAGTCGGATTTCCTGCGAAATGGCCTCCTGCGGTTCCTGAGTGCGCTTCTGCGATTATGGAATTATTCTCATGCGGTAAAATGCATCTGCGCAAGACTTCATCAAGGCCCAACTTATAGAGTTGGCCTGCTATCAAAGTGAAGTCTGCGGCTTTGACAACAAGTTGTTTCTTTTGCTGCACTGTGAACTCAACTAGCGCTTGCCCTGTAGTGAGAAACTCCAGAATATCGGAATAATACTCATCTACTGCTTGAACAGAAAACAGCTGCGCATCAGGTAGATTGTCCTCCAAATTTGTAGGTTCCTCCCCTGACTCTATCCTAGATAAATGGTTAGGTCCTGCATTCAATCTACTTGGCTTCACAATAATCTCAAAATCATACTCCTGGAAGAGGAGTAGCCATCTGCAAATTCTTCCCCCTAACACTGGGTTATTGACCAAGTACTTCAAAGCAGAATGGTCAGTATACATTTTAAAATGAGCACCCAATAGATAGTGTCTGAACTTCTGTAAGGCATACACCATAGCGAGTCCTTCTCTTTCTGTAGTGGTGTAGTTCTTCTCAGCTGTAGACAACTTTCTGCTAGAGTAAGCAATGGGGTGGTCAATACCTCCTTCTCCCGGTTGTGTCAGTACAACCCCCAATGCTATGGAAGAAGCATCTACATGAACATGAAAGGGTTTTCTCCAGTCTGGGAAAACTAGAATAGGTGTTGTGACCATCTTTTCTTTAAGTGTGTCCAAGCTCTGTTGGAATTCTTCTATCCATTGGAATTTCGAATCCTTTTTCAGCAGTCTTTCCATAGGCGTAGTGATCTTTGCATAACCCTTGATAAATTTCCTGTAGTATCCTGTATGTCCCAATGTAGTGCACAATTGTTTGACTGAGTTGGGCGCAGGAAAGTTAGCAATGATGGCAACCTTCGCAAGATCCATCATGAGTCCTTGTCTGCACACAATGTGACCCAACAAAATACCAAAAGGAGCATAGAAGATACATTTTTTCAAGGTAAGGGAAATCTGATACTGTCTACATTTTTCTAACATCATCCTTAGATTCCCTATATGGTTCTTTAGTAAACCAAACACAGTCCAGTCATCAAAATAGACTTCTAGAAACTTATGAATGAATTCTTTAAAAACAGCAACAATGACTCTAGAGAAAATAGCAGGAGCATTTTTAAGACCAAAGGGCATTACCGTATACTGGAATGAGCCCCATTCAGTCGCAAAAGTGGTCTTATGGCGGTCCTCTGGATGGATTCTGATCTGATGGTATCCTGAAAAGCCATCAGTGAAGGAGTAAGCCTCTTGTCCTCCAACATTGTCAAGCACTTCGTCTGTAAGGGCATAGGAAATGGATCATGCGCTGATGCATCGTTGAGCTTGCGCAGGTCCTCGCAGATTCTTATTTCACCTTTTGTATTTTTCTCTTGTATCACCATAGGACTAATCCAATCACTTTCCTCTACTGGATCAATGATACCAGCTGCGAGCATCTTATCAATTTCTTCTCTGACCTTTTCTTTATATCGCGGGTTCAACCTGCACGGGCGCTGTTTTATTGGCTTAGCATCCGCTTTCAAAGGTATGCGCATAACTCCTAAATCTCCTAGGATGCCTTTCATTTCTGTAAACTTGGTAGGAAAGATATCCTGGTACTCATGAAGTAAATCTGCAATATGGCCAACAGTTTCATCCTCCCAATAATCTCCTATAGAGGCAAACTTGGGTTCAGCTTCTGTACCATTGTTAATCTTCTTGAGCTTGATGTGTTCTGTAATGGCAGGGATATCAAGCTAAGGACCTTCGACTTTGCGCGTCCCTTCTGACTCTAGAATATTGATGTTGCGAGGATCATCATCCTCTTCTCCAGTGATGAAATTATAGCATTCCAGGGCATGTTCCATCTGGACAGCCCAATCTGGTTGAGAATACTCTGGTAAAGGACATTGTCCAAATATCTTCTTTCTAATACACTTTAAATCCTGATCGATGCTTGGATGTTCTGACTCAAAGCTGAAAGTGAGCTGAAAACTTTCAATCATGAGAGGCCAAGTGATAGTGCCTTTGTGCAATTCTGTTTCAGTGTACCAGTTCCTTGGAACTATATCCAACGTGTGGATGAATAGGTGAACCTACTCATCCTCTGGAATATCTGACCATTGCTGAATACATGCTTCAACGTGTGACCTGGGGTCACTCTATCCATCATATTTGCGTAAAAATCCTGCTGTAGTCTCTTGAAATCTGTGCAGTATCAACCTGCGACAGTCTTTCCATGTGTCGATATTTTCTTTATGCACACCCTACCATCTTGCGGGTGTAGCACACAACGCTACATCCAATGCTTGTATGCGCTCCTCATATGGGATTTCTTGTTCATATGCATGTATGAATTCACTTACTCCAGTTAAACCATCAAATATTGGAGTGTTATTCAATTCTGTGCTAATCCATCGAATGGATTTAGTCATCATGGCGCAACGCCTTGCAGAAACCTCATGTAAGCAATTCTGCCAGTTTTCAAGTCCTGCTTCTGAATCTGATGCGCACGAGCTATCGTATCGCCAACTGATATGGCCGTCCACTATGGGATTGGCATAAGCATTATGACTAGCAGTCATCTGATACAAACTTTCCATGTGGCACACTTCTTCTTCTGCTCGAATGGGTTCAATATACCGTGGTCCTTGAAGGGGATCAAGTGGTGCAATGACCCTAATCTGGTCATCCTCAAAGGTCATCTGTCTTTTCTTCAAATTAATGACAGCCAGATTGTCAAATGCCCGGTCTATGCCTAAAATTGTTGGGTAAGGTCTACTGTCATCCAGAATGTTGATTACTTCAAAGTCTGCAGAACTTCTTACTCCCTCAATATCAATGGGTACATTGGGTAATCTGCCCAATGGAGAAACTCGTTGCTGATTTGCTAGTCTTAGATGGATAGGAGATCTGATAAGCTAAGGACTACCCATCTGTTCCCAAGTCTGCATGGTGAGAACATTAACTTCTGAGCCTAAATCCAAAATGGCTTCGTCCATTTCAAATTCTCCAATCTGTGCTATGAGTCACATCTCTCTTCCAGTTCTAGTATGACTCATAATCTGATGAACAGCACGCTGCGCTGTGTTCATCGAAGCAGATTGTTGACACTGATCCAATAGGTGTTGGAGTTCCATAGTTGCTTTTTCATTGCGCAACAACTTTAAGCAGCTTCTCAGGAAAGCATGAACACTGCCTAGTGTATCCTCCTCATCAGGCCTTCCAGATGTAGTAGCCTGCTCTTGTACCAGGTTCTCTTGACTTGGCACATGCGGTCTGATATCATTGTGCGGTAATGCGACAGAACTTGAACCTCGTGGATCTGAGAAATACTCTTGAGCTTGCTTGAATGCTTTTTTTTGCTTCTGTAGGTCGAGCGGGGACAGTTTAATATTAGCATGGCGCACCCATTGTGTTGATGGATTTCCAGTTCCCGACTCTGGCGTACCAGTGGTTTCACCACTGCGCGTCACTATATTAACTGTGGGATCTGGTTCTCTTTTTTCTGCTGCAATCAACTGAATATTTTGGTTAACCTGTGGCTTCTTTTCTTGCATCTTGGCCATCAACTGAGGGCATTCTTCAATGACATGATCATAAGATTTACAGTATCTGCAGGTGGTTGTAGGGTTTTGGAAATCCCTTGCATAATGGCCTTGAGCTCCGCAGTTATAGCAAGTGATCTGTCCTCTTCCATGACCAAAACCCCCTGCGCGTCCTCGGCCCCTGTAATTTCCTCCTCGGCCTTTGCAAGCTGGGTCATACTGCGGACCTGCTGTGGGTCCCTGTGGTTCTGACTGTACTCTATAAACATCATGTTTTATTTCTATCATAAGGTCATATGCTCTGCAATTGTTCTCATCATGGCCTACTGATTTACAGAAATTACAATATAGATTCTTTAGAGTTTGTACATATTTCTGTAAGTGACACTCTTGTGGTCTGTGGCCTCTAGTTCTACAGATTTCACACCAAGGCCCCTGAGCTTGTGCTAAAGGGTTAGGTGCTCCGGTTGCAATATAATCTATGAAAACAGGACAATGGTCCTTTGAATGTCCTTTTGCTCTACACTTTGTACACCAAATTTCTTCTTTAACATCCTTTCCTTTCTTAATATCATGCACTTGCAAAGTTAGGTTTGCTATTTGGTTCTGCAACTGCGCAACATCGTCGCTTGTTCCAGCAGTTGGTGAAGCTTCTAGTTTCATAGCCATCTCTAGAGCTTGTTCTTGAGTAGTGAGATTCTGTTGCATAAGAGGAAGTCTAATATGAGGAAGTAGCGCAGCAATGAACCATTCCTTATGCTGCTGCGGTGCAAACTCAAAGCTTACTTGATCTATCAAGGCTTTGAAATTCTGGTCAAAGTCCCATACTTATTCTGTAGGTAACTGTTTTATGTCTTTGAGTTCTGTTATGCACTGTGATTCTAATTTAGGTTTATTGAATTCTTTAATCATAGCACTTCTTACATCAGCAAGCATCCTATTCTGTGCTGCTGAGTATTTCATAAACCAGGTTAAGGCTCTCTCTCTTAGTGTGGTTGCTAACTGAACTAGCTTAACATCATCATCATTAATTTGTTTAATCATCCAAATGGCTTCAAATAGAAACCAGTGCTGCTCAGGGTCTTCTAGCCCTATTCCTCTAAAGGTTGGTAGCTTCATGTCATCACCCATCCTTCTTGCGCTAGGTTGACATGGAGGTGTTGTGGCACTGCCTCCGGGATGGTTAAACAAAGGTGGGGCTGAGGTACTAGAGGTACCGTGCGGGCTACTAGAGGGTGTTACTATGGGGTTATGCTGAGCCCCGTCTGGATTTTGCAGTGTAAAAGGGTGATAAGGGATATGAGCAGTCCCTTGTCTCTCTATATGGATCGCTCTACGAACTCGGCTATCTTCTGGGCTAGACTCAAAAGAATGTTGGTCGAGGCCTAATTTATATCATTTTCCGCTATGAGTGCAACCAATAACTTCAAGATCACTATCAGACTCTACGGACATTACTTGTCTATGCTATTCATCAGAAGCTATGCATAGTTTTCCTTTTTCATATAACAGCATTTTAATCCACAAGTTCAGATAATTTAAGAACTTATCCCTGTATGCTTTGAAGAAGCTCCTCTCAACCTCGCTGAAGCTCTTTCTTGTATCTACTGCAAACTCGGTGATGAAGCATTCCAACAGACTGTTCAACCAAAATTCTACTACGTGGGAAACAGGATTATCTACTCGCTTCAAAATGCTAATTAGCTCAGGCGTCCAAACAATAGGTTGATCAACATGCACAGTGGGTCCAGTATCTGCTAGCTTGGATACCCACTCATGCAACTCGAGTGCAAATGTTACAAAGAAGATTTCATGAAGGTCAGTATAAATATGCTTCTGCAACCAGTCCTCTGTCTGAAGCCTAGGGCTTCTATTTTCACGTTCAGCGAACTCTCTAGCCTTTGAATCAAACCACTCTTGAATTTCTTTAGCTGTAAGATTCCAGCACCGCATTTCCTTCAAAATAATAGGGTTAAAATCGGCAATGGAACCATTTTTTGGCTGGCAACGGAATTGTTTGTTGGTTGCTTTCTGGACAGACCCGGGTTTACAGGATGCGCAGCAACAAACACCCCTTTGGAGCACTAGCCCTTTCGGCAACGGGCTGCGCAGTAGCCCGAAGTCTCACCTGAAGTGGCTATGGGGGGGCTAAGGAATCAGGTTTCCTTAACCTAGGTTGTGTGGAGTCTATAGTCTTCTTTGTTCCCTTATTGGAGGTTACCCCTGAACAGAGCGTCTTACTCTTTCACAGGTCTCCCAGCGCTACAGTGCTGGAACTCACTCTTCTCAGCCTAGCTGCGCGGTATCTCCGCACCTGCGCACGGGTCTTTTACCCGCTACCTCCGATACACTATGTATCGTATCTGCCCTTGCACCGCAGCGCAGTAACACACTCCTTTAGTGCTGCAGCGACAGTGTTCTTACAGACTCCTTCGACAATGCACAAGTACAACTTCTAGGAAAGCTTCCAGGAGTTACTTTACATAATCATTCATAAAGATAGTGAAACATTCATAGAAACATAGACAGTAAAGCAAAGAAATGCAATTACATAAAGCATCACCACAACAACAAGAATTACGTGGTTCACTTCCAGGAGGGAAGCTACGCCCACTGGAACTGTGTTATATTATCTTGAGATGGGGATAACACTGTTCCACTGTGCACACAGCTGCAGCCTTAGATCTTTCTGGGAAACTCCACGCACACAGCTGGGAGCCCTTCTCTTAGATCTATTCTCTTCTTCTACAGATATTAACTTGACAAAGACATACAATTACATTCCCCTCTCAGTCCTCTTGCGACTAGTCGATACATGCAATGGCCCTTATGCCAAGCGGTCTTCCTGCGAGATCGCGGCCTTCTTACATGCACAAAATGATCATTAACAGCTTAAAAGATACAGCAATACAAATGACTCAGACATCAACTTAGACTGTCTGTGTAACTCAGTAAATATCTAACTCATCTAACCTTTCTAACCCTTTTCCCTTTTCAATTACACATATATATAGGTAGCCCTAAGGGTCGCACGTTTACAAAACTGTGGGCGTTTCCTAACAGTGATCCCCAAAAACCCTAACTGTGAACACGGCTAGGTGTACTGTAGGAACCTCTTGCAGTCACGTCGCAGCTTCCAGCAGACTCCGTGATTTTCGGCGCAGATCGCGGGTATGGGCGCCGCTTCATCGTTCTTTTCTCCATGTCCTTCTCCTTCAATGCTTCGACCCATTGCTCTTCCTTGGTCCGAGCAACCATAACTCTTGTACTTTTCCTTAATGAGGGTAGCTGAGCCCTCTATTCCGCCGCTTCATTTACTGTGGTGGTTGAGCTTTCTATTCGGCCACCTTATTTACTCTTTCCTTTGACTTGTGCACGCGAGCTCCGTGATTTTCGGCCTGTAATCTGTGGTGAGATCATCCATCTGGCGCCGTACCGCGCACTGTTCATTTCTGCCCAATAATAGTGCTTTCCTAAAAAATAAGCACTTTTCCTTCAAACTTAGTTCTTTTTCCCAACACTTGGCAGCTTTTCCATAGCTGCGGCCTATGATCCAACATAATTTCTTACCTATTTTTGTTTAAATAATATTATGCTTATGTTCCTAGACTTAGGAGATCTATTGTGCATATTAGAATGATTGCATTAATGAACAGTATACTACTAATATGCATGTGATGAGTAAGTGGCCTATGGCACTGTACAACATTTCAGTGCTACTTATCTAGAATGAAACCTCTTTGCTGACATGTTGGGAGTAGTGCAAACTCTTAACAATGTTCTGGTAGAGATTGGAATGCATCTAGAAAGTTGTGGAACATGGATAAATGTTGTATTGAATCATTGGCTAAGATAACTGCATGACTGCATGACATATTTCTTTATGTGTAAAGAATTTGTTCTGAAAATTATGAGATGTTTCTAATGATGGAATTTAACTTGTTTTGTAGGAAAGACCGTATATCTTCACCTACAAAAGAAGGACTACAACATTTGTTCCAGCAACAAAGATATCTATTGAAGATATTGAAGTTCCCAGGATATGGGATGAAGAAATTGAATGCCATGATCCGTCGATCATGAAGAAGATGTTTGGGATACAGTCCCAAGACCTGACAGGGAGTCACATGTGTGCAAATTGAAGAAAGCCTTATATGGCTTGTAGCAAGCTCCCAGAACTTGATGTGATACAAAGAGGAAGCTTGCTGCTGAGTTCAATATGAAAGATTTGGGAATGATGCATTATTTCCTAGGTATGGAGGTGTGGCAGAGTGCAGGTGGGATCTTCCTTGGTCAAGGGAAGTACACAGTAGATATCTTGAAGAGATTCGGGATGATGGATTGCAAGGCCATGGCCACACCTATGGCATCGAGTCTGAAGCTTCTATGTGATGCTTCATCTGAGCCGGTTGATGTCTCTATGTATCGTCAGATGATTGGGTCCTTGATGTACCTGATGAACACGAGACCAGATATTTGCTTTGCTGTGAACACATTGAGCCAGTTCCTGACAGATCCGAGGAGTGTTCACCTGGTTGCTGTAAAGCATGTTCTGAGGTACCTGAAGGGTACAGTGGATTATGGGCTCAAGTATGAAGCAAATCAAAAGTTTAACCTGCAGGGTTATGTTGATTCAGATTGGGCTGGTAGTGCTGCAGATAGGAAGAGCACATCTGGGTGCTGCTTTAGTATGGGATCAGGTGTGATCTCTTGGTTCAGCAGGAAGCAGTCCTACGTAGCACTGAGTACAACTGAGGCAGAGTATGTTGCAGCCTGTTCAACTAGTTGTGAGGTAGTATGGCTACGGAAGCTACTATCTGAGTTATTTGATCTCCCATTGGATGCTACTGGCATCTTCTGCGATAACTAGAGTTGTGTGAAGCTATTTGAGAACCCAGTGTTTCATGACAGGTCGAAACACATAGAGATCAAATATCACTATATCAGGGATATGATGCAGAGAGGAGCTGTGAAGCTCCTATATGTTGCGATGGACGAGCAGATTGCAGATGTGCTGACGAAGCCACTAGCCAAGGTGAAGTTCGAGTACTTCAGGGAGAGGCTTGGTGTTCTTCAGATCGAGGACACTTCGAGGAAGAAGTGATGGACACATTTGCTAAAGCCATTCCAAACAGGTTGGAAGGAGGATCCTTCACATGGCTGTGGATGTAAGCGTTGGATGATGAGTATCAAGATGATGTTCTGGTTTCTTCTTTGTATGATCAGTTGGATCATTTATATGTATTTCTATGTATGCATCATGTTGGATGTTGGATATGATTAGTTGGATCATATATATGTATGTATGCATCATGTTGGATGCTGGATATGATTGGTTGGATCATTTGTATGTATTTTGTATATGCATCATGTTGGATGCTTGGACCATGTATCTGTATATGTATCAGGTGGATACATTGTATGATCAAGTAGATCATGTATATTGATGGATACATTGTGTGGATCATGTATCTATGTATCAGGTGGATACAGTATGTATGATGATATGTATCAGGTAGATACTTGGTGTGCATCAGATGGATGCATTGTATGATCAGGGTGATCATGGATGATGAGCTTCTCCAGATTACATGCAGCAGGATGTCGCAGTGATGATGATTAGGATGATCATGTGTACATCAGGATGATGTATGGTGAGTATCAGATGATACTTTGTGGTCATGGATTAGGTTGTGCAGATGAGCATGTCTGGGAGATCCTATAGGTTGGATTTGCGTACCCATAACAGCCTAGGATGCTCTTTCGAGACATTGCTCTGGGAGGACATGTAATTTGTGCCCTGGGAGATCTTCAGGTCGAAGTTGTGTACCCGTAACATCCTGAGATGCTCTTGCGAGGTTTTGTCCTATGGCATGTAATTTTCTCCTGGGAGATCTTGAAAGGATGAAAAAGGCCTCAGATGCCTCAGCCAGGTTTTGCCATGACCACATGTAATTTGCTCCTAGGAGATCTGGACAGGATGAAAAAGGCCTCAGATACTTCAGCTAGGTTTTGTGGTGGACCACATGTAATTTTCTCCTGGGAGATCTAGACAGGATGAAAAAGGCCTCAGATGCTTCAGCCAGGTTTTGTGGTGAGATCACATGTAATGTGCTCCTGGGAGATCCGACAGGTAGAGTTGTGTGTTCGTAACAGCCTGGGATGCTTCAGCCAGGTTTTGTGATGGGTCACATGTAACGTGCTCCTGGGAGATCCGACAGGTAGAGCTGTGTGCTCGTAATAGCCTGGGATGCTACAGCCAGGTTTTGTGATGCATGTAATAAGTCTTGAGGATTCCACAGCATGTCCAGTGATGATGAAGACCTGCAGGTGGTGGGCCTACATCCAGTATGAAAAAGGACTAGCTCTGTAGAACTTCCTATGACGAGTAGAGTCAGAGATTGGTTGATATAGCAGCAGCAGTGACGATGATGATGACGATGCATTGATGACGATGCATCGATGATGATGATACCGAGAAGAAGACTTGTCTAGCAGAACTGTGTCGAGAAATACCTTCCTAGTTAAGAGGGAGTGTTAATGTATATGTAACTTCGGAATGTATTTCATCTATGTATTTCATATATATTTATTGTACCCTTATCAGAGATGTGTTATTCCTCTATAAGGAAGTGTTGTCATGTGGATTGACAAGTGTCGCAAGTGTGTGTACTTGCCGATGGGTTATTAGACCACCATGTCTGGGGTCGGCCCTGAAATATATATTATATTGTGGATGTATCTAGATAGACAAGTCAGCCCCATAGTGTAACTGGGAAAACAAGTTAGTATAAATAGAGATCAGGAGATCTCTATTTTGATCATTCGAAAAGTCACACTTCTCTCACTTAGAAAGTGGCACACTAGTGAGGAGGAGGATCATCTCCTACTAGGAGACTATCTCAGTGTATTTTGGTTGTACTTCGGTTGAGCCATTGCTCTCTCTATCTCTGAGAAAGTTGTGGGGATTTTCACCTTAGGGTTTTCCCCATGGAAATTTTGTGTCTCTTGTCTCTCATGCTTTTGATTCTTGTGATGCTTGTCATGCTTATTGTGATTGTTATGCATTGATATACTGTATATGTTATTATCTCAGTAAAGATCCTAGAGTATTGTGAATTAATGCTCAAAATTTAATAGGAGTTTATTTTGTGGAGTCGCTAGGTACATTTAAAATCTCTTCTACCAAAAGATATGTCATTAAAATAGTGGGGAGAGATGAGTGAAAATGGATGGCTATGCTTAAATTTGAAATAAAAATGATAATCATCTAATTTACAAGACCGGATTTGATAAGATATGAATTACGCATGGATACTCCCAGACACCTAAGGTAATCCTCTACCTCCCCGGTAACGGCGCCAAAAATGTTATCACACAACTTGTAGTTGTCCCTAAAGGTACCCCATTCGGGATGGTAGAGGAGATGGACAACTAAAGAGGTGACTCGAAAAATGCAACGGTTCCCAATGCAAGATGGGTGTCATGATAACCAAGGCACTCTTCACTTTTGATCTATACTAATCAATATTAAGGGGGAGATCCTAGCCAATCAAATGAATATTAGCTAACCCAAAGGTTACTAGGGAAATGTGTAAGTTGAGTTACAGAAACCAATGAGTGAGTTAGATTAAGTGGACCCAAGAGTTTAAGTGTGGTTGAGGAGGCTTAGTGTAATATCCCTTTTTCAATTTTTATTAAAATGCCCAATTTTTCACTTTTTTTCCCAATTTCGACCTTTGACTAGTTTTACTGTTTTGACCTCCAAATCAACCCAAATGCTCCCAAATATTCTGTAGGAGTGTATGAATGGTATTTAGACTTGAATATAAGGTTCAGGGATGTTTTATGGCCCTCCAAATACTGCTGAAAACTTGATTTGTATTCTGATCAATATATGTAATTTTGACTAGTAATTTGTGCATCAAATCCCCCTCGGGTAACACTGCAAATGGCCTTCCAAATGCCTCCAAACTCCCACAAATTTATGAACAGAGGTATATAATGTGTTAAGTATGTGATTAAGGTCTCATATGCACCATTAATTGATTTTTAATACTGTTCTAACTCTCTCACATTCAACAGCAAAAACCCCCAATTCGACCCTTGGGGAAATGGCACTATTTCACCTCCCAATACAACTAAACTGAGTAAAAATGCTTCAAATGCTCAAGTACAGTACATGAAACTTGTAGAAGACATCCATGGCAATATATTTATCACAAATATATCAGAGAATCATCAATACATTCGAAATCATCATCAATACATTGGCTCACAACAAGGTAGTGGGGAAATGGCATTGTTCTTCCATTAAAAATGAGATTTATACATTTCTACTTGGAATTTCAACCTGAAACTTTTTGGAGATGAAGAACAGAGTATTTAATTCATATTAAAAAAGAAATTGGGCATTAGAATCTCCCCCAAAGAGTACAATATCTCACCAAAAACGCCCTCCCTCAAGGAGCACGAATATGCCTTCAAAACTGGAAACGGTGGAGAGAAAGTGCTGCACTAAACCAAACCATGAAACTTCCTGTAGCTGCTACCTGAAAATACAAACTCCATTAAAGCACCATGAAAGACCTGAGTGGCCTCTCCAAACACCAACTTGGATGGGAATCTTTCACCCTTGAAATTGGCTAAGGCAAGAAACTAGTCATCCACTAGCTCTCTCTTCACAAATGCAATTTTTCTCAAATCATCAAAAGCCATTCTCATACTTGATTTCTACATTTTATAACCAACATTAGCCTTCAAGGGGTCGAAATCCTCTCAATAGATTCAATAATTTTCCATTTAGAAAATATTCCTCATTTGCCACTTGTCTCCTAGTTCCAACCTTCCATCTTCTCCCAAATTCGAATTTGAGTCTCTTTAGATTCCTCCAACTCCATGAGCACCTTCTTGAGCCTATTTTTGGGGCTGACATGTCATGATGGTCAGGTGTAAGAAGTCAGGTCTGAATTTTGTCATAAAATGTCATAGATGCTTCATTATTGTTGTCATAAAACTAGGGAATCTAGCCCATGTGTCCACTAGTCTCCAATTTGACTCTTCCTCTCCCATGGAGGTTACTATTCCTTCCCATTTCAACATAATATGCTCAATTCCATGTGTTATGACTTACCAACTCACCCAAAAGTGTTCACCTTCCCATGAATTCGAATTGGTAAGAGAGAGCTGCCATGTGTCATTGAAAAATCAAGCTAGTGTGGGTCCCACCACCTCCATATGTCTCCAAAACCACTTGCCACCTAGAATTTCTCTTGAATTTATTTATTCATCATATTTATTAAATTCTTGAACCCTTCTAATGTCTAAATATCATTTATTAGTTTCCTTATTACCATCCCACATGTGCCCATCCAACCTAGGAAACTAGTAGGATTGATGGGATTGTCTTACTATGCACTTATTTGAATGGGGACATTACAGTCCTCCCCACCCAAGATTGCTTGTCCTCAAGCAATTTCAAATTTGGATGCTACAAAATCTTCTCCTCTTCCCATGTGGCATCTTCATTTGGTAAGTCCTTCCATTGCACTAAATATTCTTTGATGATTCTACTCCTCAACCTTCTTTCCCGTGTCTTCAAAATCTTTTCCGGAACAAGTGTGAGCTGACCTTCATCATCCAAAGGAGGAAGTATTTCTGAAGTGATGATTTTCTGACCAAGAGCTTTCTTAAGACAAGAAACATGAAATACATTGTGGATTTTACTCCCTTCCGGAAGTTCTAGTTCATATGCTACTTCTCCAACCTTTCGCACTACCTTGTATGGCCCATAGTACCTTGGTTTTAATTTTTCTGCTCCATTCTTTTTGAGAGATGTTTGTTTATAGGGATGCAACCTTAAATATACTAAATCATTGACTTGAAAGGTTATCTCTTCTCTATGTCTATCATCATATTGTTTTTGTTGATTTTGAGCAACCTGCAAATTGTCTTTCAAGAGCTTTAAAATTTCTTGGCTCTCTTCCACCCAATCTTTAGCCTTTGGGGCTCTACTATCACCAAATATAATGTCATCAAATGTAAGTGCATCATAACCATATAATGCTTTGAAAGGAGACATTCCTATTGACATATGATAAGTGGTGTTGTAGCAAAACTCACCCAAGTGTAGCCATTTTGCCCATGCTTTTTGCTGCCCTCCCACATAGTTTCTTAGGTATCCTTCCAACCATTGGTTTACCCTCTCTGTTTGTCCATCAGTTTGTGGATGATAGCTGGTACTTGGAGTCAATTGAGTGCCTACCAATCTAAAAAGTTCTTGCCAAAAAGCACCCATGAATCTACTATCTCTATCACTGACAATGCTCTTGGGGAGCCCATGCAATCTGAAGATTTCTTTGAAAAAAATATCAGCCACTTGTGCAGCACTAAAAGATGATGTAACAGCAAAGAAATGAGCAAATTTTGTCAACCTATCAACTACCACATAGATGCAATCCTTACCTAAGGATTTAGGCAATCCGGTGATGAAATCCATGGAAATACTGTCCCATTTTTGCTCCGGAATGGGCAATGGTTGTAATAGGCCGGCTGGACATGTAAGTTCTGATTTGTTTTGTTGACATGCTTTACATTCATTCACATACTTCTGAACATCTTCCTTCAGCCCCTTCCAAAAAATTCTTTGCCTCAACTGTCTATAAGTTTTGAAGATCCCCGGATGGCCCGCTAGTGGGGAATCATGTGCTTCTTGCAAAATTCGGTACTTGAGCTTGGAGTTATGAACTAAATAAATTCTTCCCTTATAATATATCAGCCCATTCAAAATCCTATAATTATCATCCCCTTTGATTCCATCCAACACATCACAAGCAAATTTGTCTTTGGCATATTCAACTAGTAGCATGTTTTTCCAATCCTTGGCAATATCCATGAGAGAAAAGGAAGGCCTTCTTGACAAAGCATCTGCTACTATATTATTCTTTCCTTTGACATATTCAATATCAAAATCATAAGCTTGAATCTTGCTTACCCACTTTTGTTGCCTTTCATTTAGATCCTTTTGGGTGAGAAAGTGTCTTAGACTATTATGGTCAGTTTTCACCACAAACTTGCTGCCCACCAAGTATTGTCTGAATTTGGCCAATGCATGCATAATGGCCAGCATTTCTTTATCATAGATGGAGTAAATTTTTTCATGAGGCTGCAAATTTCTGCTCTCAAAGGCTATGGGGTGTTGGCCTTGCTTTAGGACAGCCCCTATTCCTCCACCTGAAGCATCACATTCCACAACAAAAGGTTTAGTAAAATCAGGAAGTGCAAGTATGGGACAACTACTCATTACCTCTTTCATTTTTTGGAATGATTTTTCAGCCTCTTCATCCCACTTGAAAGCATCCTTCTTAGTCAAATCAGTGAGTGGAGAAGTCAACTTGGAGAACCCTTTCACAAATTTTCTGTAGTAGGTGCATATGCCAATAAAGCCTCTCAATTCGGTAATATTTTTTGGTGATGGCCATTCCAAGATAGCCCTGATTTTTTCCATGTGTACCTTCACTCCTTCTTGCCCAATAATGTGCCCAAGATACAGTAGTTCTTTCATCCCAAACTCACATTTTGATAATTTAGCAAATAAGGACTCTTCTTGCAAGATTTTCAACACAATCTCTAACTGTTGCAAATGCTCTTCCCATGTTTTACTGTAAATGAGAATATCATCAAAGAAAACCAAAACAAACCTTCTTAGTTGCTTGCAAAATATCCTATTCATACATGCTTGAAAGGTGGCTGGAGCATTAGTTAACCCAAAAGGCATGACAAGAAATTCAAAGTGGCCAAAATGACATCGAAAAGCGGTCTTTTGCACATCTTCATCTTTCATTCGAATTTGGTGATACCCTGATCTAAGGTCAATTTTTGAGAAGTATTTGGCTCCATGTAGCTCATCCATGAGCTCATCAATCCTAGGAATAGGATACCTATTCTTGATAGTCTTTTTGTTCAAGGCTCTGAAATCTATGCACATTCTCAATGTCCCATCTTTTTTCTTCACTAGCACTACTGAAGAAGCATAAGGGCTAGAGCTTGGTCTAATGAGCCTCAACTCTAGGAGTTCTTGGATAGCTTTTTCAATCTCATCTCTAAACCTTTTAGGATGTCTATAAGGTGGTATTTGAATGGGTGAAGTACCCTCCTCCAAAACAATACTGTGCTCAACCCCCCTATCTGGTGGCCTACCATGTGGAAGGTCTCTAAAAACCTTTTCATATTTTTGCAAAAGTCTCTCTATCTCCTTTGGGTGTTTGACAATATTTATAGTTGGCTTGGGAGATGTAATATGACATTAAGCAGCCCATTCTATATCCCCATGCCTCAATATAGATCTCATGCTATTGCAAGTCACTACTTGATTTGGATAAGTGTGTTGCCCTCTCACAACTCTTTGTACTCCTTTTGAATCTTGGAATTTCATTTCGGGAATTTGATAATTTACTGTATGCTCTCCTATTGAATACAACCATTGCACTCCCAAAACCACATTAGTATTAGCAACATCAACCACATAAAAACTATCAACAAAAGTATAGTTACCTACGGTGACTTGCAGCTTTGGAACCCATGTTTTGCATTGCATTGTGTTGTGACCGGGAATGACAACTGTGAATCCATCAAATGGTTCAATAGGTATATTTCTTTTCTCTACCATCTTTGCATCAATGAAGTTATGAGTGGCTCCTCCATCTACCAAAACTGAAGTTCTTTGTCCTTGTACCACACCTTTGCATCGGATAGTATGATAGCGAGGTACTGCTGAAAGCACTGCCATTCTTGCTTTGTCCGGTGAAGGCTGATTTTCTTCTTGTCTTTCCTCTTCTACTGCTGTCTCATATGCCTCTTCTTGATCTGAAATATGTCCATCTTCATCCATGCCCCCATCATACCCCTCATTATCAGAAAATACTTCTATGTATTGAGCCTTTCCTTTGGTACATTTGTGCCCCGGTGTCCATGGTTGGAAGCATGTGAAGCATAGTTTCTTTTTTCTAAGTTCATCCCTGTTTAGTCCCTCTTTTTTATTCCTCTCAAATGACTCTCTTTGCCAAGGTTTCTTATCATATCCATCCCTTTGCCAAGGTTTCTTTTCAAATTTATAGCTAGGCTTAGGAGGAAATCTCGTTCTAGGAAGCACATTTTGGAGATCCCTAGTCAAGCTCATTGCATCTTTTAATGTAGTTGGCTTGTGGGATTTGACCAAACCTCTTAAGGGTTCAGCCAAACCTTCAGTGAACAGCAATACTAATCTTCCCATAGATACATCAGCCACCTTGACTGATAATTTTTGAAAGTCCAACATATATTCGGTAGGGGACCCAGTTTGCTTCAATTGAGCTAGTTCTTTGAAAGGCAATTCTGGATCTTTTTGTTCAAATCTTTCTAGTACCCTGTCAACAATTTCTCCATATGTTTTAACCTGATTATGACCCAAGGTTTTCAGCCCATGAAACCACCATTCATTGGCATCTCCTTCCAAATGCAAAATGGCCATTTTTAATGCATCCTCTTCCAACATAGGATTCAGCTGAAAATATACATCCAATTTTTGCACCCAAGTGTTAGCAGAATTTTGAGAAGAACCATCAAAAGTAGGAAGTGACATTTTTCCAATAGCACTATTCAATTCTTTGTTTTGGAATGGACTCCTATTGTCTCCCTTCATTTTAATCTTTTGCATAGCATCAATGTAGTCACTGAGTGGTACACCTCTTTTACACTCTTCATTCAAATCATTCCAATCATTTACTAGTTTCTTGTAATCCAATTCAAGATTGGGTTCTTCTTTGGGTGTGAGAAATTTAGGTGCAGTATGCCTTTGTGTGCTTTGAAATTCATCAGGTCTATTATGAGGTCCTGTACTTGAGAAAATATGCTCATTCCCTTTCATCTTTTCCCCTGAGTGTGAACCACTATTATCTCCTATCATCCCTTTGCCTGAAAGTTGGCTACCCAACAATTCGAAACATTTCATCATTTGTTTATTCATATCTAGCATAACCATGGTAATTCCTTCAAAACATGGTTTTAAAGCTTCAATAAATTCCTCCTTATGTCTTAATTTTTCCTCCTCCTCTCTACCCATTGTTTTAGAAAAGAACTCTTTTTCTGCTACTATCTCTTCTTCAACCAAAACTTCTTCAACTACTGATTCAAAGGGTGGTGTTTTATTTTTTTGGCTTCTTGTTAATACCATCAGGTGCCAATACCATGCTCTGATACCACTTGTAATATCCCTTTTTCAATTTTTATTAAAATGCCCAATTTTCCACTTTTTTTCCCAATTTCGACCTTTGACTAGTTTTACTGTTTTGACCTCCAAATCAACCCAAATGCTCCCAAATATTATGTAGGAGTGTATGAATGGTATTTAGACTTGAATATAAGGTTCAGGGATGTTTTATGGCCCTCCAAATACTGCTGAAAACTTGATTTGTATTCTGATCAATATATGTAATTTTGACTAGTAATTTGTGCATCAAATCCCCCTCGGGTAACACTGCAAATGGCCTTCCAAATGCCTCCAAACTCCCACAAATTTATGAACAGAGGTATATAATGTGTTAAGTATGTGATTAAGGTCTCATATGCAGAATTAATTGATTTTTAATACTGTTCTAACTCTCTCACATTCAACAGAAAAAACCCCCAATTCGACCCTTGGGGAAATGGCACTATTTCACCTCCCAATACAACTAAACTGAGTAAAAATGATTCAAATGCTCAAGTACAGTACATGAAACTTGTATAAGACATCCATGGAAATATATTTATCACAAATATATCAGAGAATCATCAATACATTCGAAATCATCATCAATACATTGGCTCACAACAAGGTAGTGGGGAAATGACATTGTTCTTCCATTAAAAATGAGATTTATACATTTCTACTTGGAATTTCGACCTGAAACTTTTTGGAGATGAAGAACAGAGTATTTACTTCATATTACAAAATAAATTGGGCATTAGAATCTCCCCCAAAGAGTACAATAGCTCACCAAAAACGCCCTCCCTCAAGGAGCACGAATATGCCTTCAAAACTGGAAACGGTGGAGAGAAAGTGCTGCACTAAACCAAACCATGAAACTTCCTGTAGCTGCTACCTGAAAATACAAACTCCATTAAAGCACCATGAAATACTTGAGTGGCCTCTCCAAACACCAACTTGGATGGGAATCTTTCACCCTCGAAATTGGCTAAGGCAAGAAACTAGTCATCCACTAGCTCTCTCTTCACAAATGCAATTTTTCTCAAATCATCAAAAGCCATTCTCATACTTGATTTCTACATTTTATAACCAACATTAGCCTTCAAGGGGTCGAAATCTTCTCAATAGATTCAATAATTTTCCATTTAGAAAATATTCCTCATTTGCCACTTGTCTCCTAGTTCCAACCTTCCATCTTCTCCCAAATTCGAATTTGAGTCTCTTTAGATTCCTCCAACTCCATGAGCGCCTTCTTGAGCCTATTTTTGGGGCTGACATGTCATAATGGTCAGGTGTAAGAAGTCAGGTCTGAATTTTGTCATAAAATGTCATAGATGCTTCATTATTGTTGTCATAAAACTAGGGAATCTAGCCCATGTGTCCACTAGTCTCCAATTTGACTTTTCCTCTCCCATGGAGGTTACTATTCCTTCCCATTTCGACCTAATATGCTCAATTCCATGTGTTATGACTTACCAACTCACCCAAGAGTGTTCACCTTCCCATGAATTCGAATTGGTAAGAGAGAGCTGCCATGTGTCATTGAAAAATCAAGCTAGTGTGGGTCCCACCACCTCCATATGTCTCCAAAACCACTTGCCACCTAGAATTTCTCTTGAATTTATTTATTCATCATATTTATTAAATTCTTGAACCCTTCTAATGTCTAAATATCATTTATTAGTTTCCTTATTACCATCCCACATGTGCCCATCCAACCTAGGAAACTAGTAGGATTGATGGGATTGTCTTACTATGCACTTATTTGAATGGGGACATTACACTTAGGAGGTGACAAGTGTTTCAACCAATGAATGACTACGGCCAGTTATGAAACTCAATTGAATAGATCTAGTACCATGAAAATCACACAACTAGGGCCCACTCCTTAAAAAGTGGAAAATGGTCCAAATGAGGCCCACAAGGTCAAGTTAGGGGTAGAGTGGTACTAGGGGCATGTAATGATGTATATCTATAGATCTAAGATGCAAGGAGCAAAACCCACATATGGGATCTAGCAAAAGACACTTAGCCCAAGGAATGTGATTTACCCAAGGGAGACTAGTGCCTTAATTTGCGGGGGAAAATGGATTCCAAATTCCACCAAGCTGTAGATCGGAGTATTTGAGACCAATATCTAGATGGGTTTTAAATGGAATGCCCCAATATGATCTAGATCTCCATAGATATTATATTTAAAATGCATCACCCAATGACCCAAGTGGGGCTCAACCCTCAAAATGAGGAATGGGGCCCACAAGGAAAAAATAAAAGAGGTGAAGCACTAGGGGTAGGTTATCAAGATGGATCTATCCGAATGAAGTGGGATCTCACCTACCAACAACTTGGAACTAGCCCAACTAGCCTCTTCAAGGGAATGTGAATTGCCTTGGAGAGGCTAATGTGCCTTGGGAAATGGATCAAATGGAGGACAATAACCACCAAACTATAGATCCAAATTTATGTGGATTCTATAGAGGTGGGTTTTAAAAATTATCCCTGAAGCCAAGCTAGATCCAAGTCGATCTAGAAAAAAGTAAAAATGAGGGTTTTAATCAATGAGGGTTTTGTGATCTAAGAGAATAGATGGTTAAGATAGAAGAATGTTGTACCTCCTTGAGCGTACCTAGAAAATGAAGATGGAGGTTTCTTGTGACAAGGATTACTTCCCACAAAGATCATATGCCAAACTTGATGAAGCCCTTCTTGTCAATTTTTTTACTCCTTCAACCAAATCGGCCTCCCTATTCCTGTCAATCAAGGACACAAAGATCAATCAATTGACAATAAAGGAAGTAGATGCAAACAAAAGAGATGAACAACATGAAATTGTTGGTGCAAAGACAAAACAACTCCCTATAACCCAAAACTACTTGTTGAAATGAGCAAGGTAAGCCTCCCCACCAATCTAAGTTGCCCCAAGACGTCTTCTTTTCCTGCAAAAAATGTTAGTTGAAGATAAAATCCAAGATGGCCACGAATGTCTAACAGTGTAGAGGAAAAATCATTTACAATCACCACAAGCATTCCAACTCCAAGATCCAAGATTCCCAAGAAAGTATTTTATTCCAATAGCCAAGAGACAAAAATCTCTCGATAGATTTTAGAATAGGGGGGTCTCCTCCTTTTATAGGATAATAAAGACCAAAACCCTAAACAACAAAACCACTTTTTGAAACTAGTGGTTGAGATCAAAAGATATAATAATCTAATCAACGAATAAGATGATCCAATACATAATATCACATGGATCACTCAAAAGGAAGGTGATGTCATAGCTAGAATTGACTCAATGAGGGTGATGTCATACACGAAAGGTGGCTAATAACACATGTGCCACAATATAAGACCAAGACAAGTCACTAGGGGCTCATGGTGGGGATAGGAGGTATTAATTCCCTTCACTAGTGCGTCCCCATGGCATAATAATATAAAATATAAATCTATGATATGTCCACATAACAAAAATGATCAAATCCTGTCCCCAAATCTGAGAGAGACATGTAGTAAAATACCTCTTGTAACTCGTGTGGACCCCACTGATTGATGACAACTAATATAGAAGATGGGGGGTTCACCATAGATGACCTCACAGTAGACCAAGTGCCAAAAACTTGCCTTAATTGCTCAAATCGAATTCCTCAGTGACCTTTTTATTCCATTTTTTAATCCTCCTGAACACCTGAAAGTGCCCCGAACGGCCATCCAGAGGGCCTACATTGTCAAACTGAGGGTACCAGGCTATCCACAAGGGGGTTATAATGGTTAAAACAAGTGGATGGACAAACTCCTTCCTCTGTAGCTCCCTAGGAAACGACTGGCGTCCAAGGCCTCTGCTAGACAGGTTGGATTATCATGCCCAAACTGGTCAACGGGTGGATAACTATCATGTCCCAAATTTGGAATTGGGTCACAATGGCATAAGCAAATTGGCCATATTCATTAGAGTTTTTCAAATTGATGTTAAAGGTCAAATAATTGCCACGGAGGAAAATTACTAGTTTCCTAGGTTTGGGGTGGAAGCTTTGGGATTTGGAATAATGGGGCTAATAAATGATGTTGGAACATTAGGATGCCATAAATATTTAATAAAGGGGATAAATAAATATATACAAGTGAAAATCAAATTGGCATTTGATCATGAAGACACATGGAGGAAGTGGGACCCACACAAGCTAGAATTTATGTGCCACATGGCATCTTCTTCTTGCAATTTCGAATCCATGGGAAGCCTAATGTTCTTGGGATGAGTTATAAGGTAAATAATACTTGGAAGGAGTCAATGAGTTCTAAATATAGAGGAAGAGTAACTCCCATGGAAGAGGAAGAGGCAATTTGGAGCTAGTGAGACACTTGGGCTAGATTCCCTAGCTCTATGACAACAATGATGAGGATTCTATGACACCTATGACACAACTCAGACCTAAAGGATGACATATGACATATATTACATGTCAGGGCTAAAACTAGACTCCAATAAGGCACTCAAGGGTGTTAGGGCAGCTAATATGCTTCCACATGTGATTTGGTGGAAGTGGGAGACTAGGAATTGTTGTACAAGTGGCGTTTTTTATAATCTCTTCCCAACATGAGTTGGAATGAGTCTCTTGGAATTAATTCTACCCATGGAGGAAATTAGAACTTTATAAATGTCAAGAACAAATAATGAAAACATATTTTTATCATTTGTATAATTTTCAATTGCATTTGTGAAGAGGGAGAGCTAGTGGATGACTAGTTTCTTGCCTTAGCCAATTTCGAGAGTGAAAGATTCCCATCCAAGTTGGTAATTGGAAAGGAAATTCAGACCTTTCATTTGTAGCTTTAATGGAGTCTTTATTTGAAGGTGTAAGCTACAGGTAATCTCATGGTTTCTTCTATTGCAGCTCACTCTTTCAACCATTTCCAGTTTTGGTGGCATATTCTTTATCCTTGAGGGAGGGCGTTTTTGGTGAGATATTGTACTCTTTGGGGGAGATTATAATGCCCCATTTCTTTTGTAATATGAATTAAATACTCTGTAATTCATCTCCAGAAATTTTCAAGTCGAAATTCCAATTAGAAATGTATAAATCTCATTTTTAATGAAAGAACAGTGTCATTTCCCCACTACCTTGTTGTGAACCAATGTAATGTTGATGGATTCGAATGCATAAGTAAAATAATTATGGTTTATTGATGAATGGAATTTTATTGATGTATTATAAAATTTTAATGTTCAGTGCTCAAGCATTTGAAGTCATTTTACTCAGTTTATTTACATTTGGAGAAGATTTGGTGCCATTTCCCCAAGGGTCGAACTAGTGATTTTTGTTGTTGTTTGGGAGAGGTTTGGAACATACTTAATAACTTATTAATGGTGAATTTTGGACATTAATAACATCCTTGAGACATACCCTACCCATGTTCATAAATTTGAGTGGGTTTGGAGGAATTTGGGAAGCCATTTTCAATACTTACCCCAAGGGGATTTGAACCCCAAATTACTAGTAAAATTGCATACTTGGTCCAGAATATTAAGAGAGTTTTCAGAGGTATTTTGGTGGCCATATCTAATCCTTGAAAATCATATTCAATTCCTAATATCATTCATACACCTTCCTTGAATATTTGAAGGCATTTGGAGTCAATTTGAGACCTAGAGACCAATATTAGTCAAAGGGAAATTACTAGTAAAGTTCCCTACATTGGTCAAAATTCAAAGAGGATTTGTAGAAGTATTTTAAAGGTCCAAAAGAATCCCTAAAACACATATTTATGTTCTAAAATCATTCATATACCTTCTTAGAATATTTGGGAGCAATTGGAGCAATTTGCGGACCTAGAGCTCAAAACTATTCAAAGGTCTAACTAGGGAAAAAAGTAAAAAATTGTCATTTTAATAAAATTCCTAACAAGAGACATTACAGTGGTATCAGATCATGATCTTGGCATCTGATTTCGTCTGATATTCATGAGGACAAGAATTCAGGTACCACCATTAGATATTGAAACAAAAAGTGCTTTTGTTGAAGAGGGAAAAAAAAAAGTAGGAGAAGAAGAGCAAATTTTTTGAGGAAACTATGACTAGGGATGAAAAGGGAACCTCATATGATGGTGAGGAGCATATAAAAATTATGAAAACAATCATTGAATATATGACCAAGCAAATTAAGGAAGGATTCGAATTGTTGGCTATCGAACTTGCGAGAAAAATTATTGATTTTAAGAAAATCAAGGGGAAAAATGCATCAGTTTGCTTGAAGGAGAAAAAGGAGGAGACCCATGAACCACCTAGTTCTGAAATAGGTGAAGTAGAATAAGTAGTACATGAAGAGGATCAAAAGTCACTCCCAAATGACTCTGAAAAAGAGGAAGAGACATC
Organism: Larix kaempferi; assembly: GCA_027924585.1. Classification (NCBI taxonomy): domain Eukaryota; kingdom Viridiplantae; phylum Streptophyta; class Pinopsida; order Pinales; family Pinaceae; genus Larix; species Larix kaempferi. Next base: position 9,556,032 of record BSBM01000007.1, read on the forward strand.
ACATGAGCATGAAGAAGATTCTATTGAAAATATTGAAGATCATTTATAGATCCAAACACTTGATGTGGTGGAAGAGGAACATGAATTGTCTCTTGATTAAGGTTATGCAATTTTTAAAGAAGAGCAAGATTCATCTACTTTGGAACCAATCTATGACAAAGGTTTCACACCTTTGAAGGAGCTGCATGATACTACCCATATGGATCCTTCCCATGATGAAACTTCTGCACTTCTCGATCATTTGGGTGAGTTAGTTCATTCTCCTACATCCTACAATTCCATGTTTTGCAGCATTAGTCTCAATGAAGTATGGGTGAAAGGGTTTTTTTTAATGGTGCTACATGAGGAGTATGGAACTCTTAGATTTACTTTTTATGATGACATGGTTGGAGCACGTTCTTATTCACATTTGCAATAACATCCTTTGTTACATTATGATGATGCACATCTACATGGATGTACCTATGATTCGCATTCGAGTCACTTGAAGACTCATGGTTTTTCTCACTCAACACTTGGTTCATTTGATGTTGGAGGAACTTCATCCAAAACCAAGGTGAATAGATTTATGCTTGAAGAATATTTTTGTTGGAAGCCACATACTTTGTTATATATTTATGATTCTCACATTAATGGATGTATGGGTGAGACTTCTTTGAGTCCTTTGAAGTCTCCTTGTTTTTTATGCTCATTATTCGGTTAAGCTTTTAGTGGAGATTCTTCATTCACTTCTTGGATGAAAGAATACATGGCTAACTATTTTGATGCATATAAAATCCTTTTGGAGCAGCATTATTGGACATGGAATCCTCACCTATGTCATTGGATCATATTTGATTGGACACTTGAAGATTGTATGCACCTGGAAAATGGTGGTCTACTTGCTTGGAGGTATAAGCACTTTCATGACTCTTTGATGAAGCATCTCCTTGATGTTCATTTTCATTATGTTTTTATGTACTTTGATGATATATATTTTCTACTCATGATGTTTGGAAGAATGCATAAAAGAAAATGGGATCTAGGAATCCTCTTATCTGATGGTATGGGTTGGAGAGCACTCTTGATTTTCGGGGTGCAATACAAGCAATGGGAACCTGGAATAATTTTTTTCTCATTGGTTTCATTTTTTGGGGGAAACAAGTAGTATGGGAGATGGATTTCCCACTTAATAGAGTAATTTTTATCAGAGTAGTGTAGCAGCAACCAAGGTGGTTCCTCTCTAAAATATTCATGGAAACTCAAAGACTCAAGGTTGGGAAATTCAATGACAACTTGAAAGAATTATACATAAAGTAGGTTCTTCAACACCCATGTTTGAAATTGCTTGAGAACAAGAAATATTGGGAAGGGAGTATTTGTGGCGTTCTTTGGAATCTCTTCCCAACTTGAGTTGGCATGAGTCTCTTGGAAGGAATTCGACCCATGGAGTAAATTAGAACTTTATAAATTTCAAGAACAAATAATGAAACCAGATTTTGATCATTTGTAGAATTTGCAATTGCATTTGTGAAGAGGGAGAGCTAGTGGATGACTAGTTTCTTGCCTTAGCCAATTTCGAGGGTGAAAGATTCCCATCCAAGTTGGTAATTGGAAAGGCCATTCAGAACTTTCATTTGGAGCTTTAATGGAGTATTTATTTGAAGGAGTAATATATAGGGAAGCTCATGGTTTCTTCTCTTGCATCTCACTCCTTCAACCATTTCCAATTTTGGTGGCATATTCTTGATCCTTGAGGGAGGGCGTTTTTGGTGAGCTGTTGTACTCTTTGGGGAAGATTAAAATTCCCCATTTAATTTTTTGTATGAATTCAATAGTGTTTTATTCATCTACAGAAATTTTCAGGTCGAAATTCCAAGTCGAAATGTATAAATCTCATTTTTAATGAAACAACAGTGTCATTTCCCCACTACCTTGTTGTGAACCAATGAAATGTTGATGGATTCGAATGGATAAGTAAACTACTAATGTTTTATTTATGAATGGAATTTTATTTATGTATTATACAAGTTTCATGTTCAGTTCTCAAGCATTTGAAGTCATTTTACTTAGTTTATTTACATTTGGAGAAGATTTGGTGCCATTTCCCCAAGGGTCGAACTAGTGATTTTTGTTGTTGTTTGGGAGAGGTTTGGAACAGACTTAATAACTAATTAATGGTTAATTTGGTAAATTAATAACATCCTTGAGAAATACCCTACATTTATTCAGAAATTGGAGTGGGTTTGGATGCATTTGGGAAGCCATTTTCAGTACTTACCCCAGGGAGATTATAACCCCAAATTACTAGTAAAATTGCATACTTGGTCCAGAATCTTAAGAGAGTTTGCAAAGGTATTTTGGTGGCAATATCTCATCCCTAAAAATCATATTCAATTCCTAATATCATTCATACACCTTCCGTGAATATTTGAAGGCATTTGGAGTCAATTTGAGACCTAGAGACCAATACTAGTCAAAGGGAAATTACTAGTAAAGTTCCCTACATTGGCCAGAATTCAAAGAGGATTTGCAGAAGTATTGTAAAGGTCAAAAAGCATCCCCTAAACACATATTTATGTTCTAAAATCATCCATATACCCTCTCATAATATTTGGGAGCAATTGGAGCAATTTGGGGACCTAGAGCTCAAAACTATTCAAAGGTCTAACTAGGGAAAAAAGTGAAAAAAATTGCCATTTTAATAAAATTCCTAACAAGGGACATTACAATAACTATTTCTATCATACTTAGAAGTGCCCAGAACTAAAATATAAGTGTCTCAATGGATCCAAAATACCCAAATCTACTAGAAATCTGTACTCATACACCATGGGTTGAACTGTGGGGTCAACTGTAGGGTCCACCATACCCGGATAGTGTAAAATATGATGATCTAGAAATAATAAAAAAACTGACCAACTGCATCAATCATCATCTGAAGCATATGTCCAACATATGAAATCATTAGTAGGTGTATGTGGGACCACAAATCATCATCCATAATCATAAGTGGTCCATCTCATCACGGATCCCAAGAATGACCATGGTCAAACTATGTTTGACTAGGTCAAAATGCAACGAAAGACTAGATTATAACATAAGACTAAGACATGCTCCTTTAATCATACTCACAGCTTAACTGAAATTATAAACATAATTTAGTGGCAGTTAATACTGTTGATGTATATGTAACTCCAGAATGTATTTCATCTATGTATATTGTACTCCTCTAGAGATGTGTTATTCCTCTATAAGGAAGTGTTATCATTTCTATTGACAAGTGTTGCAAGTGTCGTAACTTGCTGATGGGTTATTAGACCACCATGTGTGGGGTTGGCCCTGATTAAGTTAACCATGGGTTATTGTACTAAGCTAGACAAGTCAGCCCCATAAGTTTATTGGGCAGTCAGGAGAAGTATAAATAGAGATCTCCCGATCTCTATTTTGATCACTTCATATCTCACTCTACATCACTCGGAAAGTGGTGCACATGTGAGGAGGAGGATCAGCTACTAGGAGGAGACTATCTCTGTGAACTTGGGTTGTACTTTGGTTGTATCATTGCTCTATCTATCTCTGAGGAAGTTGTGGGGTTTTTCACCATAGGATTTTCCCCACGGAAACTCTGTGTGTCTATTGTCTCTTATGTTTGCATCTTGTGATGATTGATATGCTTGCTATGATTGATATGCATTCATATACTGTACATGTTATTCTCTCAGTAAGGATCCTAGAGTATATTGAATTAATGCTAAAAAATTAACATGGTATCAGAGCTAACCTGAGAAGAAGACATTGTGCAGTGGCGAAAACCAGGGCTTCTTGTTTATTGGGTTTCTCTCCGCAGATTTTGCAAAAGCAATATGATAGATTGACTCTCCTCAGCAAGGTGAATCTTTCTGTCCAATCAGAATTTAGTTCTGAGCACTTTCAGTTTTGGCCCTAACAATTAGATTTTCCACAAAAATAGGAATTTCTGAAATCTGAAGACATAGCTAGAAGCTCCTTGGAAATATCGAAGTTTAGAGCTTTGGATCGAGATTTTTGGTTGGGTGAAGCTCCGGAAAAATCAAACCCTAATTCAGGGTCCTCCCTAGTGAACTTGGGAAGACTAAAAGGAAGTTATGAAGGGTGAAGCTTTGCAGATCTCAAATTCTAAATACACCAGGCTGATGATCTCATCAAGATGCATCTTTCTCTCCTTTCAAAAAGTTGAAATTCACATTTTAAATTTTTGGGGTTTCTCTGACAAAGCCTAATCCGGGACCAGATCCAGTTTTCAGCAAATCAAGTGGTAAGACCTAAATCTTTTCTATTTCCATTTGAAGTACTCTTTAAGATGTCTCACCACACCAAGCTTGAGTATAAGCTTGAAGAGGCTGATAACTTCCGAGCATGGAAGTATAGGATTGGGTTAATCCTGGAAGAAAATGAGTTGGACTCTTACATAAGGGAAGAGGTCCCTGTCCCAGAGGAAGAAGAGGCTAAATCTCTCCACAAGAAGAAATTGGTTAAGGAAAAGAGGATCATTGCTGATTCTATCAAGGACCATCTCATCCCACATGTGTCATCTCGAAAGACACCCAAAGAGATGTTTGACTCCCTGACCAAGCTATTTGAAGGGAAGAACATAAATCGGAAGATGACCCTGCAGAACCAATTGAAAGGGGTAAAGTTTCAGAATGGAGAAACCATTCAATCTTATTTTCTAGGGTCTCTCAGATCAAGGAACAACTAGAAGCGGTGGATGAAATGGTGGAGAATGGTGAAGTTGTCATGACCACTCTGAATGGCCTACTTAGGTCATGGGATTCCTTTATTCAAGGAATTTTTACAAGAAGGAAGTTGATCTCCTTCAATAGACTGCGGGAAGAATGTTCTCAAGAAGAAGCTAGGCTCGTGGCCTGAGAAGAAAATATGGGAAATGAAGATCAAGCTCTCACAGCACATACCAAGAAAGTTAAGTTCAATAAGGATCCATCTAATAATAGAAGACCTTCTCACCACCATCACCAAAAGGGTAACAAGGATCTGAGATGCTTCACCTATAATGAGAAGGGGCACTTTGCTATTGATTGTCCCAAGAACAAAAAGGGTTCCAACAACAACAAGAAGGGAAACAAGAAGAGATATCATGCTCATGCTACTGAGGATGATGAACCTCCCAAGAAGAAGGCTAGAGCAGAAAGTGATGATGATGATTCATCAAGCGAAGAAGAGTATGTTCTAATATCTGCTCTCACAGATACTATTTCTCATGGTTGTAATGATTGGTTAATTGACAGTGGGGCTTCTAAACACATGACTGGGTTTAAAGAATCTTTTGTAAATTTATCTGAACATGAATCACCCCATAAGGTGAAACTTGGGCATGATTATCAATACCCTATCAAATGAAGTGGGGAAGCCTCCTACAACCTCGACTCTGGAAAGTCTTTGAAGATGAAAGATGTGTTATTTGTACCTGGGCTCAAGAAGAACCTACTCTTGATCTCTGCATTAGATGCAAAGGGCATGAGGGTTGCATTTGTAGATGGCCAAGTCCTAATGTGGCCAAAAGGTAAAACTATTGATGATGCAATGGTGATTGGAGATCAAGAGGGAGGATTGTATAAATTGAAGGGACAACCTGAACATGCCATGGTACATGAATCCATGGAGACAAGTGAACTTTGGCATAAAAGGCTTGCTCATGTGCACTATAGAGCACTACCAATTGCAAGCAAAGTGGTAGAGGGTCTTCCTGAAATCAAGACCAAACATGAAGGTATTTGCAAAGGATGTGCAAAAGGAAAGAACATAAAGAAGGAATTTCCAAGCAATGAAAGCAAGGCAAAAGGAATCTTGGAAATCATCCACTCTGATGTATATGGTCCAGTGTCATCCAGTTCTCTAAGTGGGTATGTTTACTATGTCTCTTTCATTGATGATTTCTCCAGGAAGACTTGGGTCTACTTCTTGAAAAACAAAGATGGAGAATTTGATAAGTTCAAGGAATTCAAAACCTTGATGGAAAATCAAACTAACAAGAAGATCAAGACATTCAGATCCGATAATGGCGGTGAATTCACTTCAGGTGATTTCAAGAAACTATGCAGTGATTCAGGAATTAAGAGGGAGTTGACTGATCCCTACAATCCACAACAGAATGGAGTTGCAGAAAGAAAGAATAGAACAATCATGGAAGCAGCATGGGCAATGCTGCATGACCAAGATCTGCCGATGCATCTATGGGCAGAAGCAGCTAGGACAGTTGTGTATGTGTAGAATAGAACACCCTACAAGATATTGGACACCAAGACACCAGAAGATGTCTTCTCTGGTAAGAGACCTAAATTCAGCCATCTCAGGATATTTTGTTGTCCAGTATATACACATGTTCCAAAGGAAAAAAGGACAAATCTAGATCCTTCAGGAAAGAAGGGTATCTTTGTGGGTTACAGTGAAAGCTCGAAAGCTTACAGAATATACTTTCCAGGGTTCAAGAAGATTGATGTCAGCAGGGATGTGACATTTGATGAAAACTAAACATTCATCAAGTCAAGGAAGACACCTGTTGAAGATCATGAAGAACCAAAGGAAACTAGATTTCAAGACACTACCATGACTGAAGCAATTCCAAATGTTGATCATGAAATTGAAGATCCGCAAGAACCTGTAGATCCACCTCGTGAGAAGGACTCTCACAAGAGGAAACCTACATGGGATAGAGAGCTCATTCAAGATGCAGAAAGATATGGCATTCCAGAAGAAGAACACAGAGCAAAGAAGAGAACTAGATCACATACCAGCTATGTTGCTTTAGTCTGTGATATTATGAACAAAGAACCTTCTAGTTATGAAGAAGCAGTGGAAAAGAAAGAATGGAATGATGCCATGGTCGAGGAATACCAATCAATAATGAAAAATGATGTTTGGGATGTAGTCCCAAGATCTGAAGGGAAGTATGTTGTGACTTCCAAATGGATCTACAAGATCAAGCATGTTGCAGATGGCAACATAGAGAAATACAAAGCGATATTTGTAGCTCGTGGATTCTCCTAGAAAGAAGGGATTGATTATGAAGAAACTTTTGCTCCTGTAAGCCAGGTACAGTTCCATCATATCAGTACTTTCTCTGGCTACAGTGATGAAATGGAAGATACACCAGATGGATTTCAAGACTGCTTTCTTGAATGTTGTAGTTGAAAAGGAAGTGTATGTGGAGCAGCCACTTGGTTTTGAGACACATGATAGGAAGTCATATGTGTGCAGATTGAAGAAAGCCTTGTATGGCTTGAAGCAAGCTCCTAGGACTTGGTCTGGTAGGATGGACAGTGTTCTATCCAGTTTGGGCTTTACTAACAGTAAAGAGGATTCCAACCTTTACTACAAGGTTGAGGAAGGCAATCCTGTGATACTACTCCTGTATGTGGATGACCTGTTTGTTACAGGTAATGATAGTTTGATTGCTGATACCAAGAGGAATCTTGCTACCGAGTTCGAGATGAAGGACTTGGGGATGATGCACTATTTTCTAGGCATGGAGGTGTGACAGAGTGCAGATGGTATCTTCCTTGGACAAGGAAATTATGCAGTAGAGATCCTGAAGAGGTTCGGGATGATGGACTGCAAGGCCATGGCCACACCTATGGCATCGAACCTGAAGCTTCTATATGATGCTTCATCTGAACCGGTTGATGTTACTATGTATCGTCAGATGATTGGGTCCTTGATGTACCTAACGAACACAAGGCCAGATATTTGCTTTGTGGTGAACACATTGAGCCAGTTCCTGACGGATCCGAGAGGTGTTCACCTGGTTGTTGTAAAGCATATTCTGAGGTATCTGAAGGGTATGGTACATTATGGTCTCAAGTATGATGCGAATCAAAAGTTTAACCTACAGGGTTATGTTGATTCAGATTGGGCAGGTAGTGCTGTAGATAGGAAGAGCACTTATGGGTGCTACTTCAATATGGGATCAGGTGTGATCTCTTGATTTAGCAGGAATCAGTCCTGCATAGCACTGAGTACAGTCAAGGCAAAGTATGTTGCAGCATGTTTGGCTAGTTGTGAGGTAGTATGGCTCCGAAAGCTACTATCTAAGTTATTTGATCTTCCACTGGAGGCTACTGGTATATTTTGTGACAACCAGAGTTGTGTGAAGCTGTCTGAGAATCTGGTGTTCCACGACAGGTCGAAACACATTGAGATCAAATATCACTATATCAAGTATATGGTGCGGAGAGGAGCAGTGAAGCTCTTGTATGTTGCGACGGATGAGCAGGTTGCAGATACACTAATGAAACCACTAGCCAGAGTGAAGATCGAGTACTTCAGAGAGAGGCTTGGTGTTCTTCATATTGATGACACTTCGAGGAAGAAGTGATGGACACATTTGCAGGAGCCATTCCGAGCATGGTGAGAGGAGGATCCTTCCATGGCTGTGGATATAAGTGCTAGATGATGAGCATCAAGACGATGCTCCAATTAGTGCTCTGTATGTATGCATCATGTTGGATGTTGGATATGATCATTTGGATCATTTATATGTATGTATGTATGCATCATGTTGGATGTCGGATATGATCAGTTGGATCATTTATATGTATGTATGTATGCATCATGTTGGATGCTGGATATGATCAATTGGATCATTTATATGTATGTATGTATGCATCATGTTGGATTTTGGATATGATCAGTTGGATCATTTATATGTATGTACGCATCATGTTGGATGTTGGATATGATCAGTTGGATCATTTATATGTATGTACGCATCATGTTGGATGTTGGATATGATCAGTTGGATCATTTATATGTATATGTATATACGCATCATGTTGGATGTTGGATATGATCAGGTGTATGTATCTGTAGATGTATCAGGTGGATCATGTATGATGATATGTATCAGGCAGATACTGTGTATGCATCAGGTGGATGCATTGTATGATCAGGATGATCATGGATGTCGAGCTTCAGGATGTTGCTCCAGATGACATGCAGCAGGATGATGCAGTGTTGATGATCAGGATGATCATGTGTACATTAGGATGATGTATGGTGAGTATCAGGTTGATACTCTGTGGCAGTGGATAGGTTGTGCAGATGAGCATGTAAGTAGACCTGGGAGATCTAGACAGGATGAAAAAAGCCTCAGATGCTCTTTCGAGGCATTGCTCTGGGAGGACATGTAAGTAGACCTAGGAAATCTGGACAGGATGAAAAGGCCTCAAATGCTCTTTCAAGGCATTGTCCTATGGCATGTAAGTAGACCTGGGAGATCTAGACAGAATGAAAAAAGCCTCAGATGCTCTTTCGAGGCATTGCCATGACCACATGTAATTAGACCTGGAGATCTGGACAGCATGAAAAAGGCCTCAGATGCTCTTTAGGGTTCTTGCTTAACAAGACACCCTTTTAAGGTTTTGTGGTAGGATTCACATGTAATCAGACCTGGAGATATGGACAGGATGAAAAAGGCCTCACATGCTCTTTAGGGTTCTTGCTTGGCAAGACACCCTTGGGAGATCCTATAGGTCAAAGTTGTGTACCCGTAATAGCTTGGGATGCTCTTTCAAGGTTTTGTGACACACGTAATAAGTCCTGAGGATTCCACAGTATGGCTAGTGATGATTGTTGGCTCGGTTTTGCAACCAAGCTTAGTGCTATGGGCACCTACTAACTAGTAGTAGCAGTTTCAATAGAAATAAAAACAATAAACTAAATAAACAATACTTTTCATGGATCTAAACAAGAATCTAAGCAAATAATGTAAATATTTCAAAATCAAGAACAAGAAACATAAGAAATAAATTTTGTATTGAAAAGTAGGAGGCAAGCAAGTGCTTGCGATATTACCTCCAATGGTGAAGGTTGATGTTGAGCAACTCCCAAGATGAGTAGCTCCAAACTCCAATAGGTCTCTTTCTCCAAGGTTGCTTCAATGGCTAAAAGTGCTCAGGGGAGATTTCAGCAGCATAAGGATGAGATAATGGAAGGATCTGAAATGAGGAGCCCCTACCACCTTTTTATAGGTTTTGGTGGTGAGGAATACCATTTGTGGTTTTGTGGAAACCAATGGTATTGACCAACATGGTTTAGGTAATTTTCCCTCCTTTTTCCTTTTTTGAATAAAAATAATATTTTAATTCCCTTTTTAATATTTTTGGGAATTTGGACCCTTTTTGAGGGTTTTTTATGATTTTCTTGGAAAAATAATCTTTTTTAATGGAAAAAGGGGTGTACCAAGGTCTTTTGGTGACCTTTTGTTGGTTTCAGAGGCTCAGATGGTGGAAAAGTGGACAAATGGGTCATGTGAGTAAGGGAATGAGCTAGTGAGCACTTTTTAGGTGTTAACAGATTGCCCCCTGATGTGTGAGGGCAGGAGCTCATCGTATGGACGATAGACATCATAGTTCTTTTGTCCTTTTTCTGGGTTTTAGGGGAGAGAAGAGACCGTTTGGAGGCTGGAGCCACGGCCCTTGGAAGCTGCAAAAACAAAAAATATTAGATGGCCTCAATATGAATGAGGTATAATCTCTGATAAAGGACGAGGCGGGCATTCCCATGCTCGTATCAAGGCATATACAAAACAATTAGTCCCAAGAAGGGGGATGTAATACGTGAAGAAATATACTGGTACATCATGATGGTCCAGAGGGGACATGATGGTGGGATATACTCATGATCATGAATGATCTCAATAAGAATGATCTCAATAACTGATACACTGGATCAACTGTGGAACTGCTGAAACTGAAGGTGTCCAACATCTGTAGGGACTCAAAGACTATGAGTCAAATCTGGGAATAAATGTAACTGTATACTCAAGGGAGTATGAAACAGGTGTGAATCTGAATATTGTCGCCATGCGCAGCCCGGATAACTATAGGAAAAGTGTAACTGATATTATCCATAGGAAGACTCTCAAATGTGGAGGAGTCAGGAGGTATCCGGGGTCTTCGACTAATAACTGAACGGACCAATACCCTGTGCGAGTCTCAACGATGCGATCAAGGTGTTGAAGTCGAGCATGTGAGAAACAACCATTGGGAGAGGCACTGAGGATTCCTCTCGAAATGATTCGTAGGCACTCATCATAAATAGTAATGAGTCCAAGACACAGGGGCCTCTAGGTCTATCCTCTGGAATAAATGTGGTTGTCGTCGACAGAGGGAGACCAGCAACTAACAAGGCAATGATGTTTCCTTGCTAGGAGCGCGAGGTGTAAACGGAAGTGATGTAGTACTGCTGGTAGGACTGACATACTTGTGGGGATGGGAAATAACTGGGTCAAAAAATGGGTAGACTCAAACTTCCTTTGTTCAGAGCATGATGACATGGTTGACCTGGCAGTGTAGGGAACTGACTTGTAGGTGCAGGGATCATCTTTGACTGAATGGTATATATTGACTCTGGGGGGGGAGGACAAGCTGATGGTAGCTGTCGAGGGAGTTTCAGGGTGACATACTGCAGAATACTCTGAACAAAGGCGACCAAAAAATGGGGAAGCTGATATGCGAGTAGCCAAGAGGCACCATTGATTCCTTCTTCGTAGTTTTAATGAGCTCCAAGAAGGGATAACAGTGTGCTCTGAAATGGTACGGTCCTGTGGATTTTGTGAGCCCAGGACGGCTGATGCTCATGGTTGCTTTCATGTTTAGAGAGTCTGAAAACGGTAAGTGGACTCTGTCGGTGTTCTTTTTCGTAGTTTAGTCTCCAAGGCCCGAAAAAGCATAAACTGATGCGGATGGAGAACTCTTCTAGCCGATGTGACTAGAGTATACCTTTTTCGTAATTAGTCTACGAGGTCCGGAAAAGGGGTAAACTTATACCAGGTAGACGCCCTTTCAGATACGTTTATCGAGCATGAAAGGAAGCAAGATTGCTCGGCGATCTTTTCATTGTTTTAGGAGTCAGAAAAGAGCTTAACAGAAAACTCCCTAAGTGCCTTTTTCGTAAAAGGGGTTGCTTGGCCCGAAAAAGGGATAAAATTTATACCGAACAACAAAGGAATGACGAGGGCGAGAAAAGGTCTCAAGCATCGTCATCTGTGCGGAAAACTGGATCCGGTGACATAAGGATTGTCGAAAACGAAGAACGGCCGATGTGGCACGCAAACCGAGGTGACGAGGGGGCGTGGAAAAGATGCCCGGAAATTCTAGAGGTGAGAGCGAGAAATGATCTCTAGCATCATCAAGGGCGTGGAAAATTGAATCCGGCGATATAAGACACATCGAAAACAGAGAACGGCCGATGTGGCACGCAAACCGAGGCGACGAGGGGGCGTGGAAAAAATGCCCGGAAAATCTAAAGGTGAGAGCGAGAAATGGTCTGAAGCATCATCACGAGCGCGGAAAACTGAATCCGGCCATATAAGGTACTTCGAAAACGGAGAACGGCCGATGTGGCACGTAAACCGAGGCCACGAGAGGGGCTAAGAAATGGTCAAAAATGGACCCCGGGAAAAACGGGAAACGGGAGGAACCTTTATGAAGTTCTCGCTGTGCTGATCCCAATGGTACCAACGGTTTGAGAAATGGACTTCGTATGACACCGCAATGGTTGTTTGAAATTTGTGGAATTTCTATAAATAGGACGTGGGGCCCAATATGACTTGTCATTGTCACGTGCGAGTTTGATAGAGCAGTCAGAGCTTTTTCTCGATTTCTGGGAGATTTCACCGTTGGTTTTCGATTTAGCGAGTTGCAGGTAACTCTATTCGCCTTAACCTAGTCAATTATGTCTTTTTTATTTGGCGGTGGGCCCCCGAAAGCCGCGAAACTCCACGTTGACTCTCCAACGTGGAACCGCGCGGGTTTCGGGGCGGAACCCGCGATGAACCGCGCGGGTTTTAGACTCACAGTCGCGATGTTCATCGCGACTGTGAGGTCGGAACCCGCGATGTTCATCGCGCGTTCATGGGTGACAGTCGCGATGTTCATCGCGACTGTCTGGACGAAACTCGCGATGTTCATCGCGAGTTTTTTCATGGAACCTGCGATGGTCATCGCGGCTTTTGTGGAAAATCCGCGATGGTCATCGCGGCTTTTTGTGAAAAAGCCGCGATGGGATTTTTTCTAAAAATTTTTATGCTGGGGCTAAAATTTTCTGTGTTTTCTTGGCAGGATGTTGCGGAGGGCTCAGTCCGTATGGCGGGAGAGAGATATTGATGCCGAGATTGTGGCGAGGATCGAGAATGATGGGGGGGTGAGACAGGCCCTAGCCATGAGCGGACTCTTGAAGTTCGCTCAGATACCTTATATCCGTTCAGTGAGGAGACTCCTGAACAAGCTCGTGCAGTGGTGGGTGCCGGTAGAGGGTGCCTTTATTATTGGTGGTGAGAGGTTGGAGATTACTCTCACTGATGTATATTTTTTTACGGGTTTGCCTCGCTTGGGTGAGGTGGGCGATATCTCTCCGAGGTTGCCTCCAGGCGTGGACATGGAGGACCTCTTACAGACCTTTTGTGGGGATGACGCTGTTTTGGTAAACAGCTCTATCAGTTTGAAGTTCCTACGTGAGTGGGATATGCGGGCCGTTGGTGCCTGTGTTCTGAGGGTTTTGGGTGCTGCTGCACCACATCGTATGTCTGGGGGGCAGACGGTGTTGGTGGACTCCGTTCTACGGGGTACTTACTATGCTTGGGCTCAGATGTTCTTGGCCGGTGTCCGGAGAGATCTGGACAAGGCCGTGAGAGAGGGAGGTGAGTTCTGTTACGCCTCATTTTTATGTTGTTTTTTCTTTGAGCGGGTGCCGACCCTACGGCCACACGTACCGGTTCGTGCTGGTCTTCCTAGCGAGCCTCGTATGATGAGGTGGGGGCAGATGATGCCTCGTGCTGGCGGTGGTATCCGTGGCTTCTTTACAGAGGATTTTTTCCAGCAGTGGGAGCAGATGCCACTGGTGATCGAGGACTATCCATATGCTGGTATGGACTACCGGGGAGACCCAGAGATGCCACGTGCCCCAGGACAGGCCTGGAGCTTAGATGGTATGTTTTTGTGTCTTATGTGATGTTTATACCATATGTATTATGATTGATCATGATGATGTCTGTTGTATAGTATCTGATGGTTCTACTTGCTTTGTGCAGATATTGGTCCGGTACCACCACCTGATTATGTGGCTCGGCAGGGGCGGGCGATGGTGGTTGCTCGTCCCCCAGTACCTGTACGTCCTCCTCGTGGTGGAGGATATGGAGCCCGTGGGCGAGGGGTTGGCCCTCAAGACGATGCTATAGATGGTGTTCGACGGACTTTAGCCCGGATCGTAGCTAGACTTCCGGAGGATGGCTGGAGGGACCTTGATCGGGAGATTTTGCAGGGATGTCTCGGTGCACCGCCTGAGTGGCAGTCACTGTTGTTGAGGGCAGCGGTGCTTGCTGCGAGACACGGGGGTGGTGGAGGAGATGCGCCGGTAGAGCCGGCACCGGGGAGGATACGTCTGAGGGACGACCCAGCAGGGCCAGCCGAGCGGCGAGTTCGGGGTCGTCCTGACCCGGCTGGTCCAGCGGAGGTGGAGTCGGAGGAGGAGCCGGAGGAGGAGCCTGAGGATCCGGAGGATCCTGATGTTTAGACGTCATTGTACTTGCCCCCAAATGCTCATGAGCATATGGGGAAGCATTTTTTGTATGACTGATGTATTTTGTGTATATCGAGTGCTGAGGGCACTTATGACATGTAGACTATTTGGTTCGTATATATATGTGGATATATATTTTGGATATTTTGTTGTGTATGCACGTGGATGCACTTTGTCTTTTGTATATGCCCATGGAGGCACATGTTATGCACGTGGATGCAGTGTGTTTGTAGATTTATATATGCCCGTGGAGGCACATGCTATGCACATGGTTCATCATTTTGGTTTGTTTGTTTTTATGCCCGTGGAGGCACATGTTATGCACGTGGATGCAATATTGTTTTGTTTTTTTTTTTTTTTTTTTTTTGTATATGCCCGTGGAGGCACATGTTTTGCACCTGGATGCATGTTTGTTTATGGATATGACATGATGTGATTGGTGTGCCAGTCGAGGACACTGTTGGCCATATTATCTGCTACACTATTGAGGTGTCTTGGGACATGTGTTAATGTAATGGATTCAAACTGTCTAACCATTTGTTTAGTGCGCAGGAATTTTCTGAACAGACAGGGATCGCGTACCTGGTAATCATTGTTGAGCTGGGAAACTAGGAGCTGTGAGTCCAAGAAAACGTTGAGGTGACGTATGCTCATCTGGAGAGCAGCGGCCAGGAGACCGGTCACGGCATCGTACTCAGCTTGATTATTGGTGGCGGCATCTAAACATACTCCATCAATGTGAATTAACTCGTGTGAAGGGGAGTATATTACCCAAGCTGCGGAGGCGAGATTGGGAGACCAACGGCTTGCACCATCAGCGAAACCGATATGGCAGAGTGGAAGAGGCTCCATCTGTGGTCATGCAGGGAAAACAAATATTTAGGTTTTTTGAAAATTTTTTGTGAACGAAAAAACGTATGCCTATACTAAAAAATGGACGATGGTGTCCATGAGATTTTCTTATGGGTAAAATTTTTTAAGGTACAACCCGTTGCGTGGGTTGCGTAAGGTGTTGCCTTCTGAATCGGTCAAAATGTATGCCCCCTGCCCGAGGCAGGTGTGTATGATGTAGGGGCCTTGCCACATAGACACGAACTTCCCCTTTCCGGTTTTATCATGAGCTTGATCGTAAGCGAGGACAAGGTCTCCCTCCGAAAAGGTTCTTGGGTGGACGCGTTTGTCGTAACTTAGTTTCGATCTTTGTTTAGCGGCTTCCATGTTTTGAATGGCTGTGCGCCGATCTTCATCGGCCTGCTCTAGGAGCAGTAAACGTTGCTCGATCGGGGAAGTATCCGGTAGGAGCTCAACGGCGATGTGTAAAGCTGGGATCTGGCACTCAATAGGGAGGACAGATTCGACACCGTGAACTAAATGGAAAGGGGTAAAACCGGTGGCGGTTTTGGTTGATGTGCGGTAAGCCCAGAGTGCTGGGAAAAGCATGTGATGCCAATTGGACTTGTGCTTGTCTACAGTGCGTTGGAGAATGGTCTTCAAGATTTTATTGATCGCTTCGACTTGGCCGTTTCCTTGGGGGTAGTAAGCGGAAGAGAAATGGTGTTCGAATTTCAACATGGTTGATAATTCTTGCCAGACGGCATCTTCGAAGTGAGAGCCGTGGTCAGAGACTAGCTGTTGTGGTACTCCGAAACGAGCGATGACGTGGTTGAAGAAAAACCGCGCCGCGGTGTCGGCTTTGCAGTTATAGGTCGGCATGGCTTCTGCCCACTTGGTGAAATAATCTACGGCCACAATGATGTGTTTGTGACCGCCGGCTGATGGGGGGTTGCAGTCGAGGAAGTCTATGGCCCATTTGCAGAATGGTCCAACAGTGATGACTGGATGAAGGGGGGCAGGGGGGGTTCTTGCTTTGGGGGCAAAGAGCTGGCAGTTCTGGCAATGCTTGACTGCGGTGATGCAATCAGTAAACAACGATGGCCAAAAATAACCTGCCCGAATGATTTTCTGGGCGGTAGCCATGCCGGAGAAATGGCCTCCATAGGCACCGCTATGACAATCATTGAGGACTTGTTCTGCCTCACTATGGGATAGGCAGCGGCGTAAGATAGTATCAACGCCGCGTCGGTAAAGTACATCTCCAATAAGTAGGTATCGGGGTGCGTGGTGTCGTATGCGACGGCGTCCATCACGATCGATGTGTGGTCGGAATTTTTGCGTGCGGAGGTAAGTCAAAATGTCTCCGTACCAAGGGTCGTCCGACGAAATGATGAAGATCTGCTCGTCAATCAGGTCCGTATGGATAACGGGTGATTTCGAAGAGGACGGGAGATCTGTAATTAAGTGAGCAAGCGCGAGGGCTTTGGTGCTTTTGGGAGTCTTGAAAGTAAGGTCATATTCCTGGAGGATAATGACCCATTTAGCGACACGACCCTGAAGGAGTCTCCTGGTGAGGAGGTAGACCATGGGGTTGGAGTCGGCCACAACCGTGGTATGACTAAGCAAAATGTAGTGTCGTAGTTTTTGTACGGAAAAGACTACAGCTAGGGCTAATCTTTCCTCATATGGGTAACGTAGAGGTGGGCCGGACAAGGTCTGGCTGACGTAATAAATTACATGCTCTTTGTGGGCAGCATCTTCTTGGACCAAAACTCCGGATACGGCATGTTCGGATGCCGAGACGTAAAGGGTGAAGTCTTGGGAGAAATCCGGTGGGGATATCAAGGGGGCTTGTGTGAGAGCATTCTTGAGGGCTTCGAATGCCGTGTCCGCTTGTTCGTCCCAAACAAAGGGTATGTGGGTACGAAGTAAGCGTAAGAATCCATGGACTTTGGTGGCGTAATCAGGAACAAAGCGCCTAAGAAAATTGGACCGCCCTTGCAAGCTCTGAAGCTGTCGAAGCGTGCGAGGAGGGGGGAGTTCTAAGATGGCTTTGACCTTCAGGGGGTCGACAGTGATCCCATCTTGGGAAACAATGAAACCCAACAACCGGCCTGCCGGGACGCAAAAGACACACTTGTGTGGGTTCAAGCGGATTTTATATTTACGACAACGCAGGAAAACTTGCCGGAGGTCGGTAAGGTGGTCTGATCGTTTTCGGGAACGCGCTGTGAGGTCGTCAAGATAGACCCGCAGGATATGGACCAAGTCGTGAAAGCAGTAGGTCATGGCTCGCTGGAAAGTGGCACCAGCATTTTTAAGGCCAAAGGGCATGACTCGATAGGCAAAGGTGCCCCATGGGGTGGTAAAGGCAGTCTTGTACTGATCCTCCTTGCGGATGTGAATCTGGTTGTATCCGGAAAACCCGTCCATGAAGGATAGGACCTCATGGCCCGCACACTCATCAATGAGTTGGTCAATGAATGGCGTGGGGAAATTGTCTTTTGGACAAGCGTGGTTTAGGTCGCGGAAATCAGTGCATACTCTAAGGGTGCCTTGCTTTTTGTTGACAGGGACGGGGTTCGACACCCATGTGGTGTATGGAATAGGGTAGATGAAACCTGCTGTTCGAAGTTTCTCGACTTCAGCCTTGACAGCGGGGAGCTTGGCAGGGTGAATAGGTCGCTGTTTCTGACGAACAGGGGGTACTTCCGGCCATGTATCGATGTGGTGTTCAATAATGGCGGGGTCGAGACCAGGCATCTCGGTATAGGACCAGGCGAAGACGTCTCGGAACTCTTGAAAGAGTTTTTTGTATGCCTGGGTTTCTGCTTGAGTGCAAGATGCGCCCAGCGAGATGAGCTCAGGTTTCCCTGGTGTTATGGAAATGTCTATCTGTATGGTGGGGGAAATGTTGGACATGTTCCCTTCTTCAAAGGCATCCGGTGCTGGGATGGGGTCCTTTAACCAATCGACCTTAGCAGGTATGAAGTCTTTCGACTCGACTGATAGCTGGTTGGATGCGGTGGAGGTAGATGCTTCCGGGAGGAAGTACGAGCGATGATGCATATCATCCCAAGGGTAGTCGGGTGCAGTGAGTGTTTCCAAAATCTGCTCGTCAGTATTGAAGTAGTCAGACCATAAATCCAGGGGTTCTGGTTTGAAGGTTGTCGAAATCATATATATTGTATTGACTTCTTCTGACGAGGATGATGGTGGAGGGTGAATCTCCTCGATGAGGGGAGGAGATATCTCTAAATCGGCATTGTTTAACTCATACAGCGCTGCTCTATAGTCTGGTAGATCAGGGCAATGGTGTGAGTAGTGGCCGTAGACACTGCATATAGCACAAGGATGGTTAGTGCGCAGTGATTTGTCGCGAGGTTGTAGAGGTGGCTCTAATTTGACTACTGGGATGCCGATGTCATCGTCCAACATATTCATATGTTTTTGGAGTGCCGGTAAATGTGGGCATTGATGAGTTGGATGGCCAATTTCATCGCATAATGAACATTTGGGGGGAGCTCGAAACACCGGTGGGGGTTTGGCTGCCTTAGGAGGTGGTATGGCAGTGTAGGGTTGTGGACCTCTGCCCCCAGTGGGCTTAGCTAGGAGAGGGGGATCCTTTGACGTCGACGCAATCGGGAGACCCGGAGGAGGTTTCATTGACGACGAAGGAATATTGAGGTTAGGAGGAGGTGTCGTTGCCGACGAAGGGATCGCGACGCCAGGAGGAGGTTGATTTGTGGTAACAATAGGTTGTACCGGTTGGAGGATGACGTCTGGTGTCGGTAATCGAACGGGAGGTGGAATATACCACACGGGTAATCCCAATGTTAGCCCGGGTAGGCTAAGGGTAGCCATAACCGGGGCGCTTACTACACCCGAAGGAGGAAATAGGAAGGGGATGGTGTGGATGGGTGTAACACCAATGTGACTGGGGATCAATGGTGGTTGACCGCCGGCTGTTTGCGTATTCTGCGAAACAGTACAGAGATTTGCGACCTGTGTCTCCGGTGTCGGTGGTGGGATGGCCTGGAATGTAGAGGTCATTGGTGTATCCGAATACAGTCCGGGTGCCACAGAAGACACAAAGGAGGTAACCGCACTAGAAGCGGGTTGTTCAATCATGGGGAGAACATTCTCCGGTGCTGCAGGGGCGTTGGGGTCATAGTAGGTGAGTTGGTCAATTTCGACCACGCGGCCCTCATGGGGGAACATCATGGTGCGGAAGACGGAGGAGGCGACCGCTTTCATGGCGTACATGTAACTGCGGCCAAGTAAAAGGTTATAGTCAAGCTGGGCGTTAATGACCTCTATGTCGATGAGCACAGTCTTCCCACCTAATTGGACGGGTACCTTGGGTAATAAACCTTGAGGTTGAGCTGACCGGCCGTCGTAGGCCCGCAATGCAGTGGTGGATTGCTGGAGAGCAGGGGAGCCCAACTTCTGCCAAACAAAAGTGGACATGACGCATGTGGATGCACCTTCGTCGATGATACATCGATGAATGACAAGATTCCGAATAGAAACGGAAACTTGGACTGCTATGGTAGAAGGCAGTCGTGGTTCAGATTGGTCTAAATCAAAGGTCATCAAGTTCGAATCATTTGGGTCAATCGCCCCAATGGCGGAAAGTAAAGTCTTGCGCTGAGTAGGACAGGTTTTTAAGACTTCTAACGCAGACATGGCTGCGGGAGATTGAGCTAAGTCATCTACGATGTTGTAATTGGACGCAGCTCGTGCATTGGGGTTGTTGTTGATTCAGCGAAGGGGGAAGCGAGGTGCTTTAGAAGCGCCATCAAGTGGAACCTGAGGTATACGCAATGTCTGATCAGTGGGATTACCAGTGGTATCCTTTTCGGCGGGGGGGGCTTCAGAAGTCGGTCCGTATTGATTCCGACGGGTTTGGATATTGACGTCAGCGGTGGACATCATCAATAAGTGGTGGGTGCCTGAATCAAACATGGGTTGATCAGGAGCTGTGTAAGTAATTTGTTGTGGTTGCACGTTGCCCTGTTGGGGGGCTAACGGCTGGGTGTTTACCACCCCCTGTGTTGGAAAGGGGTTTTGGAGAACCAGAGGTTGTTGTGGAGGTGGTGGGGGGTTGGGTGGTGGCTGAGGAGCCGCCTGTCCTTGACGATGGGCGTCATTTGTCCATAGTTGTCGAGCTCGCTCGATATGTGGGCAAGCGTGGGTATAGTGGCCATAGACACCGCAAATGGAACAAGGATGGTTTGTCCGTAAATTAGCATTTTTAGGTTGCTTAGGTGGCCGATCAGGATTCTGATGAGCGGGCGCCGCGTTATTGTTTTGCGGGGGCTGGGTAGGCTGTGGAGCTTGGTTACGGTTTTGATTGTTTCCACGGTTGCGTCCTCTTCCGCGGTTGGGTTGTCCACCCTGGTTGCGTTGGTTATTTTGATATTGGGGCTGCTGTTGTTGTGCGTACACATGCCCTTGAGCATTGGGGGGATTCTGAGGAGCCGCAGGTGCGGGAGCAGGTTGCGGTGGATAGTATGCAGGTGGAGCTGGAGGTGGTCCAGTTGCCTGTTGGGGTTGTTGGTACCCCTGCGCTGGTGGAGGTGTGAGGTTAGCCGGTGCAACCGGTTGTGGGTAATGCAATGGCTGTTGTGGAAACTGCATGGGGTTTTGTACCGTAGGTTGAGCATAGTATGTAGGAGGTACATATGCTGATGGCGCTTGGCCATAACAATGTTGTGGACAAGAGGGTCCATGAACATGATGGGTCTGGTTTGTTGGAGCATAAGAAGTTGTCGCTCCGGAACTGGATGTAGCCCTAGAAAGGTCTGGGGCGGGCATGGTGCTCACCATACTGAAAGGTTTTGCTTGCGGTGTAATTTGGCCAATAATGCCATCAGCGGCATGGGATGCCCCCGGTGTGTCACCGCGTGCAGAGTCACCTCGTGGGGCGTCAGGTATGATGGTGTATAGGTAACCTGACTGGGCATAGATAAGGTCAAACTGTTGGGCCTTAAGGATGGCCTCCTCTTCAGACTGGGGTCTTTCAGAAGCTACATCCTTCGCAATGAGGGGAAGGAGGGATTTAAGGAACGAGTCTAAAAAGATTCGATCGTCTAATTTGATTTTGCATAGGCTTCGGCGCCGACGCCAATCATGAATATGGTCAGTGATGTGCGTGGCTGTGTTCTGTCTGCAAGACAGTAGGATCTCGACGCCCGCATCATAGCGGACCGGTAGCTGAAAGAACTGCAGGAAGGTCGAGGCAAGGGAGGTAAATGAGGAATGCGTCCCATGGGGTTGCTCGATATACCATTTGGCTGCAGAGCCAGTGAAGGTGCGCTGTAATAAACGGAGGCGGATAGAGTCGTCCACTATGGAGTTGGAGGAACACCATAAGTGGAAAGACATGATGTGGTTCTGGGGGTCTTCTCCGGCCTTTCCCTCAAACTTAGGGATGTCAGAGGGAAGCTTAGTGGGCATGTGGGGCCAAGCAGGGTCATGCCTGATGGGGTCATTTGTGAGCCTAGCTAAATCTGGCAGGTTGAGACTTGCCATGTATGGTAGACTAGCGGATGTAGTGACCGGAAGCGGGACCTGCCTAGCCATTGTGGTATGGTGTAGGGGTCCAGTAGCGCCTATAGGTATGCTAGGTATGGAGGGTATGTGCCCTCCAAAAGGTGTGGCCTGATATGGGTTAGCACTCCCAAGTGCAACCTGGGTTACACTTGGGTTAGGAATCGCACTAGGGATTCCTGGTATAGCACTACCGAGTGCAACATGGGTTACACTTGGGTTAGGAATCGCACTAGGGATTCCTGGGATCGCACTCCCAAGTGCAACAGGAGTTACACTTGGGTTAGGAATCGCACTAGGGATTCCTGGGATAGGGTTTGTGGAAACCGAAGGGGGTATGACCCCCATGTTGGGCATGCCCATGACAGGTGGTGGTCCTGTGCTAGGCATTCCTGAATGTGGAGTGGTACCCATATTGGGCATACCCAAGGGGGTGGATGTTGTCATGGATGGGGTCCCCGCAGAAAGGTCTGCGGATGTCTGACCTATGGTTAATGTAAATTGTGGATCTTCTGGTGTTCCAGACATAATTGTGGTCGGTGGTAACTCTGTGGGGTTTTCGGATTCTACCTCCAAATCAAAGGTGAAGTGGGGTATGTCAGAATCGGATGACCGTCTAAATGATCGATGATGTGTCGAATCAAGGGATAATGCTCTGCGTCCGTGACATGGAGAGCCAAGTGGACTGAACTCTGGGAGTTCGCCCCGTAGATGACGAGAATGTCTAGAATTCTCAATGGTGAGAAATATGTTTTTGTTTTATGTTTAAAAAGTTGTTTTAAGTATCAGGTGGTGATATATATGTAAAAGACTCAAAACCCTAATGCAACCAAGGGTGCAAGAAGGGGAGTGAAAAAAGAAGGCTCACAGGCCAAAAAATCAATCCTCAAAAAATGCACTTATCCTAGCAGCTGTGCTACAATAAGTGGAGGAATGCAACAACCGGTCAGAATACCAACATGCAAGCGGCTCCTAGAAAAAATAGGTGTAACTAGACTCAAAAGGTGGTAAAGATCATGCAAACACCTAATCTAAAAGTATTGTGACTCAAACAGACGATATCCCCTGCAAGGTGATGAAATCCAAGTCAGACAATATGAATGTAGAGACAACGGCTAGATATCCCCCTACCGGGAGGGACACCGGGTAATCAATCCTAAAAAGACAGGCTACTAGGATACTCCGTTCATGACGCGTCGAGAAAAGGTAAATCTGCCGTTTGGTCCTTTGATCGCAATATCCCAATACAGGGATATCCCGAGAACTGCGAATGGTAGCCCTTCGGTTACTGAATGGGTTTCGGTATCCCACTCAGGCTTCCGGAACCATCCTCGCGACTTCAACCCTCCTAGGGGAGAGGCCTTCCCACAAACCGGTTGTGACCGCGCCAAAAAGTACTAAGAGATTTTAGCTCCCTAATTGGACAACTTCTATGTCTCAGATGTATGAACTGAGGGGTGTTATTGGAACACCTATCCCCCCAATACTACCTAGCTACAAGAATTCTTTTCGTGTTCCCCAAGTGGGGTTAAGAGTGTGTTCAAATTAGGGTAAGTTTTAAGTCTTAGTTCAATTAAGTGATCGTGTGAGTGCACGTGAGGTGTTGTAAACTGAACTTGAAAAAATTAAATGCTTTAAGGGAAATTTTTCAAAAAATAAAGGACTTTTCGAAAAATAATAAGCAAATATTTAAGACTTTTTTCACTAAAAGAAATTAATTTGCTTTTTCAAAAATAACTCAAAAAAAATAATGGATTTTTTGGATTTATGAAAGCAAATAATAAACTTCTAAAAGAAATAAATGGATTTCTTCGTTTCAATAAAATTTGCTAAGGGCAAGATTCTAAAGAAGTAAACAAGAAAAAATTTGAATCTAGATAAAGAATGCAAAATGAATCTTTCTTTCACTTTCTTGAAAATTTTTAAAAAGATTTCTATGTATGCACTTTTAAATAGTAAAAAAATTTTCTAAATCTGGAAAATATGCAGAATTTGATACTGTAAAAAAATGTGCTATGGGCAGAAAGTACAGTAAAAAATATTTTTCAAAATCGGGATGGCCGAATGAAAAAATTCAGCCGCGCGGGTTTTGGACGAACAGCCGCGATGGGCCGCGCGGGTTTTGGCCGAACAGTCGCGATGGACCGCGCGGGTTTTGGACGCACAGTCGCGATGGACCGCGCAGGTTTTGGGCGCACAGTCGCGATGGACCGCGCAGGTTTTGGGCGCACAGTCGCGATGGACCGCGCAGGTTTTGGGCGCACAGTCGCGATGGACAGCGCGGAAAAAGGGTCGCGAAGCCGCGGTGTGCAGCGCGGAAAAACACAGAAAAGTCGCGATGGACCGCGCGACTGTCTGGAAAAAGGCCGCGATGGACCGCGCGGAAAAATGCAGAAAAGTCGCGATGGACCGCGCGACTGTCTGGCAAAAAGCCGCGAGGCGGAAGCCGTGCACGGAAAACGAGAAACGAACTCGAAAATTTAAAATTTAGGGCTGTTTTTTGGGGCCAAATCTCAGAACAGCAATGGATCCGCTGTCTAAGATGGCAGATCTATGGATCTAATGGTTAAAAACTCATAAAAACTAAGATTTAATGGCAAAGCTAGAGATCTAAAGTTCAAACCAAAGCGGAGTCGCCAAAACTGTTGGCTCGGTTTTGCAACCAAGCTTAGTGCTATGGGCACCTACTAACTAGTAGTAGCAGTTTCAATAGAAATAAAAACAATAAACTAAATAAACAATACTTTTCATGGATCTAAACAAGAATCTAAGCAAATAATGTAAATATTTCAAAATCAAGAACAAGAAACATAAGAAATAAATTTTGTATTGAAAAGTAGGAGGCAAGCAAGTGCTTGCGATATTACCTCCAATGGTGAAGGTTGATGTTGAGCAACTCCCAAGATGAGTAGCTCCAAACTCCAATAGGTCTCTTTCTCCAAGGTTGCTTCAATGGCTAAAAGTGCTCAGGGGAGATTTCAGCAGCATAAGGATGAGATAATGGAAGGATCTGAAATGAGGAGCCCCTACCACCTTTTTATAGGTTTTGGTGGTGAGGAATACCATTTGTGGTTTTGTGGAAACCAATGGTATTGACCAACATGGTTTAGGTAATTTTCCCTCCTTTTTCCTTTTTTGAATAAAAATAATATTTTAATTCCCTTTTTAATATTTTTGGGAATTTGGACCCTTTTTGAGGGTTTTTTATGATTTTCTTGGAAAAATAATCTTTTTTAATGGAAAAAGGGGTGTACCAAGGTCTTTTGGTGACCTTTTGTTGGTTTCAGAGGCTCAGATGGTGGAAAAGTGGACAAATGGGTCATGTGAGTAAGGGAATGAGCTAGTGAGCACTTTTTAGGTGTTAACAATGATGAAGACCTACAGGTGGTGGGCCTACACCCAGTATGAAAAAGGACTGGCTCTGTAGAACTTCCTATGATGAGTAGATTCAGAGATTGACTGAGATAGCAGCAGCAATTACGATGACGATGATTCGAGGATGATGATTCATTGATGATGATCCATAGAAGAAGACTTATGCTAGCAGATCTGTGTCGAGAAATACCTTCCTAGTTAAGAGGGAGTGTTGATGTATATGTAACTTCGGAATTTATTTCATCTATGTATATTGTACTCCTATAGATATGTGTTATTCCTCTATAAGGAAGTGTCATCATTTGTATTCACAAGTGTCGCAAGTGTCATAATTTTCCAATGGGTTATTAGACCACCATGTGTGGGGTCGGCTCTGATTAAGTTAACCATGGGTTATTGTACTAAGCTAGACAAGTCGGCCCCATAAGTTTATTGGGTAGTCAGGACAAGTATAAATAGAGATCTCCCGATCTCTATTTTGATCACTTCATATCTCACTCTACATCACTCGGAAAGTGGCGCACATGTGAGGAGGAGGATCAGCTGCTAGGAGGAGACTATCTCTGTGTACTTGGGTTGTACTTTGGTTGTATCATTTCTCTATCTATCTTTGAGGAAGTTGTGGGGTTTTTCACCTTAGGTTTTTCCCCACGAAAACTCTGTGTGTCTATTGTCTCTTATGTTTGCATCTTGTGATGATTGATATGCTTGCTATGATTGATATGCATTGATATACTGTACATGTTATTCTCTCAGTAAAGATCCTAGAGTATATTGAATTAATGCTAAAAAATTAACAAATACATATATATATTTCATTGTTGTTTATAAATTACTTTCACAAAAGCTTTAAAGACATACTCACTCAACTGACATGGACTAACTGTTATCAAAGGGTGAGGGATAAGAAGAAGGCTGGGAAAAGGGATGACTTGACCAACTCAACTAAGTGACACTTTGGACGGGGAAAAGGGGAAGCTACACTCTGTGCTGGAAAAAATAACAAAGGGAATGGAAGTGCCTCACAAATGGGTAAGTTGTTTAGAGAGTGTTTATTCAACTTAGGCACCATGTCTACATCAAGGTTATCCAGATTCATTAAGATCATTCATTTCATTTCCATGGCCTTTTTGGCCTATATGACCCCTCTACAATTTCACATGCGCTAAAAAGCACAACTAATCGCAGCTTGCATCCGGGGCATATTTACATTTATGAGGTCAGCAATATTTAGATTAAGCATTTGTTTAACCATTGCTTGTTGGACCTTTCTATACCCTTCATGTGGTATTTTAGCAGTTTATTGCTTTAGCCTTTATTCACGTATGTTGAAAAATACATTCTAGAATTTTAAGTTCACGGGATTTCATACTAGATTTCCAATATAAGTAGTACATGTGCTTTCAGTTTTATCCAACAAAAAATCATGTAACTAGAGGGAATTTCACACTAAGCCAAACATCGGGGCAACCGACTAGAGTGATCTAGACATAAAATCCAACTCACCAAAGGCCTTTTTTGTCACCAACTCAGAGCCGAGACACATAACAAAAATGGATGCAGTCCAACACAGAGGTAGAAATGGGGAAGTCCTCCATATCAAGCAGTTAAGAAGGAAAGTCACAGTGAAAGCCAAATAAGGAAGGTCATGGATGGATGGAGTCAAGTGGATGTGGTGCCTAAGCTAGAAGACAAAGATGTCATGAAAAACCATGTCCATGCTCACAAGAGGGTAATGAAACCAATGAGTATTGCCAGAAAACCTTAGAGTGCAAGTAATACATCCAGTTTTATATTTATAAAATCATCCAAGATATTTCATTTTATTATTTAGATAGTACTGCCACATCCTGAATCATATAACAAGTCAATGCTACGAAGATGACTAAAACAACAAGATAATAATCCATGATAATAATCACAAGTCCATAGGTCACATGATATCATATCAATAATCACATCCATAAACAACTGAAACACTGCTGCAATAATAACATTCGGAACTATAGGAACTGAACTGAAATTGTATGGAACAAAAGGTCACATCGATCATCAAATTTAAGCTTTCAAGGCTCAGCCTTGGCACAAGGTCTACTCAATGTATGATATATATACTGATATGATTTGAGAGTGATCCCAAATAACTCTGCTCACCATAACTTATCTCTATTAAAACTAAGCTCTGGAAGGTGTAGATATCTACTCAGCAAGAATAGTAGCCCAGCTACTATGGTGTGATAACAAGTAAGTGTGTAGTTTTATCTGTTACTGGTTCAGTATCTCAGAGTAGAAAACTATCAATTGAAGGAACAGTATCAGTTGGTGAGTGCAGTTGCGAAGTAGCATATTGACAAATCATATCTTGGCGTAGACTGCATAATTAGCAAGAACACAGTACCTGAAGTAAGACATTAGCATAAGTGCACAATTGATAGGAATGAGAAGTCAAGCGATGTATGCAGCACAGTGACAGTGAATCGTCTTCATATGAAGATAGCGCACAACATGACTAATATCAAAAGATCATAATTGTGCGTGTTTCGGAAGTTCAGTAAGCTAGAATTATATTTTGGATATCTGGGTGGCAACTTGGGGCAAGGAGAAAGGGGGTTGTAGGCTTCTTCCAGTTGGTGCTGGAGAAACAAAAGGATTCAGTGCTTCCTTTAGGTCAGAGCCTGTAAAACTAGGGGGTTGGTGCCTCCTTCCAGTTGGTGTTGGTAAATACAAGAAGTTGGTGCTTCCTTTAATGTATTATTTTTCCACTATAAAAGAAGCATTCTGTGGTTTTCTCCCGATTGGGTTTCCACATCAAATTTCCTATGTTCTGTGTTCTTTGTCTTGGTGCATATATGGATGAATGATTTTGTTTATATTGGATGGATATCTAATCATTAGGATTAAGTTAAGACTAATCTGTTAAAGAAGGTAGAAACTGTTGATAACTGCGCTAATACTGATTCACCCCCCTCTCAATATTAAATCAATTCCAACAATTGGTATCAAAGATGGTGTCTTTAGTAACAGATGAACATCTAGAAGATATATAATTACGCAGAAATGGACAAGAAAGAAGGCCTTTCTGCCAACAGAGCACAAATTTTTTATGGCACTGATTATATTTTTTGGAAGGTTCATATGGAATTTTATCTGCAATCATTGGGAGCATGTGTGTGGCAATCTATTGTCGATGGTTATGATGTCCCAACAAGTGTGCCAGTAAATCTTGTGTAAAGGAGAATGTATGAAATAAATGCAAGAGCCATAAATGATCTACTATGTGGCTTGATAGGTGCTGAATTTATCAAGGTTATGCACTACAAATCTGCAGGGGAGGTTTGGGACAAACTCATTGGTATTTATGAAGGAGACGAAATTGTAAAGAAAGAAAAGATGCAAATCTGCTATGGGAAATTTGAATCACTGAGAATTAAAGATGAAGAGAACATTACATCTTAATTTTTAAGAGTAGAAGAGATATTTAATGGTATCAAAATCCTTGGGTTCACACTAGACGAAGAATTAGTGGTATAGAAGATATTGAGAAATTTTCCTCAAAGGTTTAATGAGTAGGTGTCCGTGTTAGAAGATCGAGCTAATATCGAATACCTGATAAAGGACGAGCTTCAGGGGATTCTGACTAGATATGATATGAGAACTAAGAAGGAGCCTCCCCTCAGAAAGGAAGTCGCTTTTAAATCAATTGGAAAGGATAAGCATGATCATGACAAAGAATGATGTGATGAGTCGAATGATGAGGAATTAAATTTTGTCAAGAAGCTAAAAAGATGACGAGGTAAGTACAAAAACAATTTACCCTTCAAATGCTTCAAATGTGGAGGAGTAGGTCATTATGCCTCAAAGTTTACTTATAAGGAAAATGGAAAAAATAATAGTGATGAGGAATCTAGTTCATATGGTTGGAAACTGAGTGCCCACAACATAGACCTAAAAACAAAAGGAGGATTCCAAAACAGAGAAAGAGTCTGTATACTGAGGAAGGAAGTAATGCATCTGAAGGAAGTGACTATGATGAAGAACCAAAATAATTACTTTTCATGGCTCATGTGGTGGAAGAAATAAAAGATTAAAAGAATAAGAGAAGTTTGAAGAATACCCCAATTGCACAAAGCAAGCCAAGGTTCCTAGACAAATACTTCTTTAGTGGATCATTCAAAACGTCTCTAAAGCCAATTACACCTTCAAATCTTGTTGAAGAGATCGAGATTATAAGACAATATGAAGAAGAAGAAGAAAATAATGAAGATATTGACTAGAAAGGAGAACTGATCAGTTTCCAGGATGAGTTGAAGAAGTCAAGAAAGAAGAACAAACTATTACGGGAACAATTGTCGAAGTATGAAGAAACAGACAAACCATTTTAGGAATCTATTGTCATAGAAGTTCGTGAAAAGGTAACCAGCTATGAGATACAACTGAGTTGTGCACAAGACAAGTTCAAAATGCTTAAGGAAGAGAAATCGACATTGAAAGCTACTCTGGAAGAATTGGCGTAGAACATCATAATGCTAACAAGTCAAATTGAAGAGAAGGACAAAGAGATATCACTCCTAGAAGAAAAATTAACTAAGATAAAGGGAAAGAAACATGTACATATTGCAAGCATCAATCCTATCTACGCACAATAAGAAAGAGACAAGACAGAATATGAATACGAAGTACAAAAAAATTTCAAGGATAGCACATTAATGCTTAATAGAATTTTGAAATATCAGAGACCACCAGAAGATAAAACATGTCTTGGTTATGCAAAGGTACCAAAGAAGGTTTGTGATAGGAAATATTTCCCTAATCATGTTAAGTCCTTCAGATATGATGATTCCTTCAACTATAACTCTTTTCAGTTTCCTAACCAAAGAAGGATCATTAGGGTGAAGTGCATTAGATTGAATCGTTTTGGTCATATTGTAAAATTTTGTCAAATTGTGAGATGGTTTTGAAGAATAGTGAACTATCCAAATGAAGATTCATTGCGAAAAGGTTATCACACTCAAAGAAACTACTGTGAGAAAACTACGAAGAAGAATCAAAATAGAAGTGCACACAAAAAAAATTGGGTAAGGAAATATCCTCAGAAGTGTGTTGACGATGCAGACAATCGAGGTGCATCGAATGCAACAAGCAATTCATGCCTCTCTCACTAGTTCCATAAGAGCAATCTGAGACCCTTGAATTTCAACATGAATTATCTTAAGGATATCAATGGGATATTATTCAAGTGTGTGGTTAGAGTGTGTATGTAGTTAAAAGGTTTATGTTGCAGTATTCATTATGTTTGTACAAGGTCATGTGTTAAGCTATAGATGTTATAGAAAAAGGAAAATTCAAATGAATGCATACATTAACTTGTGGATGAGTTTTAATACATATGAAACAACATAGAGAAGATTAATTGTTTGATTTAAGAAATAATACAGACTCAAGATGAATTTTTTTTCATGAAGAAACAAACATTGTTGAAAGACATGAGTCTATGCAAAATATTTCTTCCCAATATATTCAAAAGTGGGTATGATTACAAAAATGCATGATTTGTGACTACATGTTGAGGCCAAAATGGAATATACAAGAAGACAATAAAAGATGGAAAAAATAAAAAAAACGTTGAAGAAATCTACAGCCACAATTCGAGGTCAAGCTCAATGTCTAGTTAGTTCACAAGACGAAGCTCCAAATCCACCATCACCAATGCAGTATACTCTAAAGATGAACACATGGGAAGAAGATGCAGAATTGCGGACAATGATGGTTCAGTATGTTGAGGCCAAGGAGGGGATAATTCATCCAAACTTGTTGCTTTCGACGTTCTAGATTATCCACCCGACGGGTTAGAAGATTCAGTTGCTTAGAATGTCTGTAACACACTTGTGACTGAGCATATTGATGATGAAACTCAGTTTCCTCCATCCGTTGTTGCCAGAAACCCTGATCAATTCTCAAGGATGAAAAATCAGACTAATAATACTGGACAATGATATGCACATTCTCACGGGAAGAGCTCATTATTTGATAGAAGGAGGCCATTGGAAGAAATGAAGAAAACCTTAATGCCAATGTGACACGGGAATACATAAGTGTTAACAGTGATGAACTGAGCATTGGTCATGAAACTCTTATAGAGATGAATGGAAGCAACTTGCGCACATGGAATTAATTTGATGATATATGCATTCAATATTGCGCAAGTCAAAGAAGGTGGTGTAGTTGTCAAAACTAAATGTTGGAGTTAATGAATTTTGGAAATAGTACAAAAGTATGGAAAGTCAATTCATTGCATCATGTGATGGATGATGTTTTCCCAAAAGGTTGCAGTACATTAGCGATACGTCATTGTTTCCACGCAAACTAAGTGACATGTCCTCTTTTGTGTCGAGTTGTCTGATGAATGAAAAACATGCCATATATTTGGTTGTCATGGAAAGAGATGTGACAACAATAAATGCAACAAGGAAATGTGATGGCTTAGTAAATGTGATAGGTAAAACAGTCAGGTGCATAAATGGCAATTCAAAACCATTAAAGGATTTATTTTGGCACTGTGCTGTTGGCATGAAAGGATGTTTGTATGGATCACTGCGTGCAAAGCATGATGAAGTGTTGAGATAGGAACAAGAAATAAAGATGAAGGAATAATGCAACGTCTGTTTCAAGAAAGTAATGAAAGATAAGTATGAAAGGACATTCATGCATAATTATAGGAAAGAATAATGAAGACCAAATTTATAGGGAGTCATCCCTAGGATAGTTGAGGTAAAGGTCAGTGCAAAACAAACAAGTGAGCATGCTTTGTGCAAGTGATGGAATCTCTTTGCCATTGATGTCAAAGGGGGAGAAATACATGAATCTGAGGCATGAAGCTAAAGCAAGGAGAAATGCATGAAGCTGAAGCAAGCAAAAATGCATGAAGCTAAAGCAAGGGGGGATGCGTGAAGGTAACAAGAATGAAGTATAATGCATGAAGCTAGTTGTACAGGTAATGAATGCAGTAGAAGAACCAACATGATGATCATTGAAGAAAGAGCGTGAAGCGTACAACAGACGTGAAAGAGCATGAATTAGATCATCTATGTGGTATACGTAGTAGTAACAGAAAGCAGAAGCAGTACTAATAGGAGAAAGCATAAAATTCAAAATCCCAAAGAACTCAAGGGGATCATATACATAGGGGGAGCACTGCGATAAGGTACAGATGAAGCATACATTTCAAAGAAGATCATAAACAACTTCATAAGGTGTTGAAATCAATGCCAAAGGGGGATATTGTTGAACTTGGGTTGTCATTGATGTCAACTAATGTCAAATAGGATGTCAACTAATTCATCTTGAATCATTTTTTTCAACTAATGTCAAAGTGGATACAACATTCCTACAGTAGCTTGAAGAAGTATATGGAAGCCACTTTGAATTAGTATATGTGCAAGATGGTGAAGGTGACATATATGGATGAGAGTCTAAAAAGGTATATATGTTGCATCTAGTCTGAAGATGTGTGTCCAAGGATACATCATGCATGATGAGTTTGAAGAAGTACGTAAGAATTATACATCATGCAAATCCAGTTTGAAGAAGTACATAAGGAAGGTATATCATGAAATGCATCCTACTTCAAATACCACCTGCATAGAATTCAATTCCACCATGTCATACTCTCTCATGGTAGTAGTCAAAGAACTGGTTGGACAATGATACATGTGCACAAGAAGCCAAGGAGTTGGTTAAGTAGAGGTGCAAGTGTGCAATCATGTTGAAATATGACTCTGGAATGCGCAAGCATTTCTTGGTCAAATATCGAGAGTGCACTAATAGCCTATGGTCGGACAATCCTGCAAGCGCGAAAGTCTTTCCAAATCGGAAGATGCTTTCATTTGTAAAGGGCGCACAAGATCTAATAAGTGTACAATGGTTGAATTTAGTCTATGAAAAAATTCCACAGTCGATGGTACAACAGATGCGCAAGTCCCACAAGTGATGATGCTGCAACAGTCAAAGTCCCACCAAGCATAAGTTGTTTTATGCGCATATTCTATGGAGCATCAGTACATCAGGTGCGCATGTCCCAAAAGTAATGATGCAGCAAGGGTCAAAGTCCCACCAAGCAGAATTCAGTGAATGCACAGATTCCTCAAATATTTAATACATCAAGTGCGCAATACCCACAAGGGATGGTACAGCAAAGGTCGAAGACTCACCCAGTTGAAGAGTATGAAAGCACACATACATCAAAGCAAAGGAGCATCAAGAGTGCAAGAACACACCACCAAGGTGTAAGTCCCACTAATTCGTGGAACATGGATGCACTAGACCCACAATGGATGACACATCCACATCGCATAACATGGCATGTCGCAAATGCACAATCCGTGAAGTATGGAAGAAGGAATGCCACAACCAACTTGTGGAGATACAATATATGTAGGACATGTATAAATATAGATGCAAGTTGGATATTTGAAGTAATCTCAATGGAGATATAGAAGAGATTCAAGTTTTTGTTACAGACTTATATTCGGGGCATCAAGGGCTCGAGGAAAAAACATCATGATCTAGCGAGGAGCCGAGTGTGTACAGATAGAGGAATGATACAGTTGATGGTGTGTAGAATGATATTGTAGATCTGTGACACTTGCGTAAAAACAGAAAGGAAGAAACACAGAATCATGCGTGACTGTGTGAAGATTGAATGACAAGATTGTAGAAAACATGCACATAGTCACAGATGTTGTAAGACAAAAGCGCAAAAATAGAACCAAAGTATATCAGGTGATGTGCAGATGTTTAAATGATGCATGAATATTGAAGTGAAGTATGTGAAGTTGAGAAGTTCATATCATGCACGATGACAGAGCAGTAGCAGGATCCAGTCAGTGCATCATGATGAGGATGATCTGAGACAAGTGCTTTAAACTGAAAGGAAAAATATATTGATGCAAGACATGTTGTAGGTTGTCTAAAACACTATGGCACTTATACAGAACGTACCCATTAGTAAGTGCATAGTTCCATCTGTTACTGGTGCAGTATCTCAGAGCAACAAACTATCAATTGAAGGCACAGTATCAGTTGGTAAGTGCAGTTGCATAGTAGTAAATCGACATAGCATATATTGGCACATAATGTAGACTCAACAAGCACACAATACATGAAGCAAGACATCAGTAGAAGTGCAGAATTGAGAGGAATGAGAAGTCAAGTGATGTATGAAACATAGTGCCAGTGAATCGTCTGCATATGAAGATAGCACACAACAGAACTAATATCAGAATATTAGAAGTGTGTGTGAGTCGGAAGTTCAATAAGTCAGAATTACATTTTGGATATCTGGGCGGTAGGACGGGGCAAGGAGAAAGGGATTTGTAGCCTCCTTCCAATTGGCACTAGAGAAACACAGGGAGTTGGTGCTTCCTTCACGTCAGAGCCTGTAAAAATAGGGGTTCAGTGCCTCCTTTCAGTTGGTGCTTCCTTTAATGTATTCTTTTTACACTATAAAAGAAGCATTCCGTGGTTTTCTCTCGATTGGGTTTCCACTTCAAAATATCAGTGTTATGTGTTCTTTGTATTGGTGCATATATGGATGAATGATTTTGTTTAAATTGCATGCATAATTAATTATTAGGATTAAGTGAAGAATAACTTGTTGAAGAAGGTAAAAACTGTCGATAACCACGCTAATACTGATTCACCCCCTCACAATATTAAATCTATTCCAACAATTTTGGAATCAATTCCATCAAATTCAATTGTTCTCACTGTTGGCATGGGATAGATCCGCAAGAAGTGTGGAAGCCAACAAGCACGAAAGCCAAATCCCGTGAAAGAAGGAATTACCGTGAAGTCTAAGGAAGCGCAAGAATAGTTTAGAATACTTAATTGCTAAGTCGGACAAAATGGGCCATTTTTGTAATAGAATAGAAGCATACAAATAGAAGTATATTGTAAGCCTAAGGGTAGAAGAGTTGAGGAGATTAATGCGATCTTTTGAGTTTAATTGTACTTGCGATATCATGTTTTGAATATCTCTGTGACGGGTCTTCCACATATGTTAATGAATGAAGATGTTCAGTTGTGAATTCTGGTGTTATGTTATGATGCAATAATGGGTTATTTAAATGTTCTCTGTTGGTTTATGTGAAAACATGTTGTTGGTTAATGCTAATGTGTTTTGATGCGAATAATTGAACTATAGTGAATAATTGTGATCTCTGACTAAAGCACTCGTATCTTCCTTGTAACTGCGGAAGATTGGTTCCTACAGCACCCTTATCCGCCTCGGTTGAGACCTCACTTGCTTTGCAGGTGTTGCTAGGAAGGATAAATCCTTTCTGGGCCAGTGAATAAGGGGTTGTTGGTGTTGTTGATGACAGAGTGAACCCTTGTTGAAAGACCCTGTGTCAACAAATGGTTCCGTTGTCGGGACCTTAAAAAGGAGAAAAAGAGGATATGTTGTGCCATCCAATGAAACTAGAGATCCAAGAGTGGTTCAGTCAGAAAGCGAAAGAGTTTGCGAAAGAAGAAGGGAGGAAACCGGTAGAAACAGTAGAAATTTGGTTACAAAAGCACATATACTCGGATATCCATGAGATATTCTTCGCAAAATTTCCAATAATACTACAGGAGTGGCTCGCGTAGTTGACATTCAGAGGACATACCAACCAAAATATTGGATTAGATCAATGGAATCCAGAACTAATTCGACAGCTGAAGCAAGTCGACAATACAGTATCAAGGGTTGTTGACTTCTGGATTGATAGTATCCTAGAGGGGTACATCACTGAGTTAGTGGTAGATACCAACAACTCTTACAACGACGTAAAGAGATGATTTTTCAGGGGACCAAGAGGTAGGTTTGTCCTATCGCTGAACCTGTGGATTAAGATGTTGGTGTGCGAAAAGGGTATGCTGAAAATGACCTCCGATGAGTAGACAGATCGATGTGCAGGGGTTGTAGGTATTCCATGGTTACGGATCCGCTAGGAAAGAAGCGGGGTAGATGGACATGAGCGACGATGAATTTCTAAGGGAAGTTGAGAAGGACTATGGCACCTTGAGAAGTGGAATGATATTCCGGCGTCCTGATAAGAGGAGGACTGAGGAAGAGTCCCCTAAGAGGACTAGAAGGGAAGACTATGCAATAGGGCCATATAGGACAGATCTCCCTTACTACGAGGAGGAAGGCAATGACCAGGCCACCCCAGAAGAAAGGCGGATCGTAAGCTATCACATACCTTCGACCCCGCACGCCACTTATCAATCTAAAGGAAACGCCACAAATAATTCATAGAGTTGTACCACATGTAGTGGAAAAAGTAGCGCATTAGTAAGTAGCAATAGTAGGAACACCGCGACGGCGAACGATACAAAGATGCTGAGTTTCGTAGGAAGCGGAATGGAGGATCCCAAACATTTTAGTTTTTATGCGAAGCAATGTGGACCATGAAGCAGGTCCAAAATGAAGACATAAAAAAAAGACAGTTGGCGATGACCTTTCGGGGCCATGTGCTGGACTGGTTCATAAAATATACTAAGGTTCCAGGAAAAACGTTGGCAGAAATCAAAGCAACGATGATTTAGGAATTTAAAAAAACCCAAGTCAAAAGCACAGTACATTATTGAGCTCAAAGAGATTAGGAAATACCCGAATGAACCAGTATGGGAGTTTGATCAAAGATACAAAACATTGATAGTGAAAGTCAGTTCTCCAATAAAAAACCTGCAGCATAAAGAGTGGTTTATCGCCAGGCTAGTACCACATATTAGAGGACCATTGATGTAGCAAAAAGTTGCGGATCAAGCCGAAGCATTAGAAATCGTGATGAAACTAGAGGCTTCGCCAATTGGAGAGACTGGGGCTGGAGTGGATAAGATTCAAGCACAACTGGCGACGTTGACGATTTAATTGGAGGACATGAAGCAAGGAAAAAATAACTGCGTAGAAGTATGGTGCACCAGATGTAGGACGAAAGGCCATCATAAGGATAATTGTTCATCGTTTCAGCAGTATTTGAATTCAGGGGCACCGAACCCCCTTTTCCAAGAAATTCTACCATCGTGCCCCGTTTGCTAGGCGAGGGGGCATCGACCAGAGGACTGCATATACTTACAGAAGATGGTGTCGAAACCGGCGAATCTGTATTGTAAATTCTGTCGATCAGTAGGGAATTACGAAAAGGACTGCAGGGTACATGATTTGCTGCAAGAACGGAACATGGACACATACCTGGTAAAGGGAGAAGAGCAACAACTAGGACTACAGCAACTGCAATATTCCCAGCAACAACCGCAGTTTATGTAGACGCTGCAATTTGACCAAGGACAGTATGGGAAACTACAGTATGGTGCACCGCAGTATCCGCAACCACAGTACTAGCCGCCGCTGTATCAACAATACCCACAACCGCAATATCAATAGCCACAGTACCAGTAGGTGCAGTACGGACCACCACGCGGAGGATTTGGTGGAGGATTCCGGGGAGGAAGTGGTGGTGGTGTTGGAATACGGGGAGTCACTGGATGGGGCCGAGGACCCCCTACATGTTATAATTGTGGGAAACAAGGACATTTTGCAAGGGATTTCCCGAATCAGGCCTCGCAATGCACGTATTGCAGTGGAATGGACCATAGCATCAAAGATTTCCCACAGCTTATCGCCAGATGGCAGATGAAGAACCTACCATCTCCGCCTAGCCAAAACCAGAACCAACTGGCAGTACAGAAGATATCAGCGGAAGCTAGAAAGCAATCTGTGATAGTAGCAATAGTGACACAAGGAAAAGAAATAACAGAAGTTGACCAGCCGCACCATACTATTT
Organism: Larix kaempferi; assembly: GCA_027924585.1. Taxonomy (NCBI): domain Eukaryota; kingdom Viridiplantae; phylum Streptophyta; class Pinopsida; order Pinales; family Pinaceae; genus Larix; species Larix kaempferi. The sequence goes on from BSBM01000007.1 coordinate 9,594,176, forward strand.
GACCAGTGAAATAGGTCACCTTCGATGCGGAAGCTGCAAAAGAGGTTTTCTCAAAGGCACGACAATGAATGTCGGGGTGACAAAGGAATGCATCCCCTCAAGCGGAGACTTAAGATATGCCACCAACATTCGATCAAATGAAATCGCAGTGCAAGGTCACTACCGTAAGAGCATTCATCGGAAGTTGTTTGGAATTAGAAAAAGATGAGGAGGCATTGGAGGAAATAGCCAGGTTACTGCAACGGTAGGAAGGCAGACGATGGGAACCTAGGGTTAATCACATACATAAGAAAAGGAAGATGCATAGAGAGATGAGGATGTCGGCACAAATAAGAGCATTCAATGTCGACTCCGTTATTTTGGATTTAGGATCAGACGTGAACATCCTGACAAGAAAACATGGGAAACAATGGGAAAACCAAAAATGACCTAGTCGCCAGTACAGTTGCTCTTAGCAAACCAAAGCAAGGTCACCCCTCTTGGCCGAGTGTGTCAACCTCCCGTCGAAATTGAAGGACTTCGAACATATGCCGATTTCGATGTGATAGAGATAGTATATAACACATGTCTGTATCCAGCACTATTGGGAATCGACTGGGTGATGGAAAATCAGGCAATCATTAATTTCAAAAAGCAGATCATGTCATTTGAAGACCGGGAAATAAGGGTTGTCGCACCACTAGATCCTATGGAAGGACAAAAATACGTAGAGCCTACCAAAGATGAAGATAGGGAAGGATGGGATAGCCTATATAATATTTCTCAAGATTACATCAATCCAACTGACGAAGGGGAGTTGGAATGGCGCAGCTCTAGCTCAGCATCTTCGGACTTAGACGAGGCACTGGAAAATTGGCAAAACCGACTGCACAAAGTATCGTTTCGCAGATGTGCAAGGATTACACAGTCAGTACGTTGGGTGGCTATTGAGGAGTGCATGTTACCAATGTACAAAGGGTTACCAAATTTGAGCACCTTCCTAACGGAATTTGAAGGAAAAGTAGCGGAACCACAAACACTCTTGGCCTTGGAGGGAGCCTCGAAGGCTACCCCTGCGTGCTGGTGGGCAGCACATAAATCAAGGATATCAAACTAGCCCCTATGTCGACGCCTCTTAGAGGTACATTTCAGCAACACGGCATCATGGAATGGACAAAGATACGATGGCCAAGGTAACCCAAACAAACATGTGTAGGCTTGTTAGCACCAATGGGCAGCGCGACCGGAACAGGAGTGGGTGCATGCCTTTGTGCATACGTTGGATGAAGTAAAGCGCATTTGGTATGTCGCGACGGAGCTGCGACTCAGTACACTATCTTGGGATCATTTAACGATTGTATTTAGCCAAACATTCTCCTTCGTAGACAAAAATCCCTTCATCCATAATGCACTTCTGGAAATTAAGAAGAAGATTTTTGAGATAGAACCAACGGTGCAGTTGTCAGAACTCTGATGGACCATGACACCTGAAATGATGATGGACTACTACAATGTCTCAAGAGAACTGAATGATGATGATGATGACCCAAGAGCCACATATGTGCTAGAGTCCGAAGGTATTCGCAATGTGAAGGCATCTAAACTGCCATCCAATAAGTACAACCAACTGCTGAAGATTATGAAGGTAAACATCAGGTCGAAAGAAAACCCAAAATTTGCAAGCATTGGAGATTATTGGGATGAATCGACTATCGTGAATATGACAGATCTGCTGCACAAGTTTCAGGACTTTTTCCCAATGAAATTCTAAAAAATGAAGGGAATCTTCGGAGTCCTCGGTGAAATGAAGATTCCCCTGAAACCTGGTGCGAAGCCGGTTAAACAAAGACCATATCGCTTAAACCCGTGACACAAGGAACGAGTACAGGCTGAACTTGAGAGAATGTTGGAAGCTGGCATCATTGAACCAGTCGAAGAGTTGGAATGGATTAGTCCGATGGTTGTCCAAGATAAGAAAACCGGTGAAGTAAGAATTTGTGTCGACCTACGAAAGTTGAACGATGCATGTTTACATGACCCATTCCTGAAACCATTTATAGATGAGGTACTCGAAGGAGTTGTCCGTCAGAAAATTTATTCGTTTACAGATGGGTTCTCAGGCTACCATGAAATTAGGATTGCGAAGGAGGATAGGCATAAGACCATGTTTGTCACGGAATGGGGGTGTTACTAATATACAGTGATGCCATTCGGTCTGAAGAATGCCCCCGCAATATTCTCACGACTGCTAGTTGCGGCATTCAAAGATTATATCCATAAATTTCTCGCGGTATACATGGATGATTGGATAGTATATGGGCTAGTCAAGAACCACATTATGAACCTTAGATTAATGCTAGAACAATGTCGTAACCACCAAATATCTCTTAACTTGAAGAAATGCATCTTTTGTGCCCCATTTCGGATACTGCTGGGACACATTGTTTGCAAAGAGGGCCTGTTAGTTGATCTAGCAAAGATTGCCATCATTGTTGACCTTCCAACGCCAACAACAGTTAAGCAACTCAGGGCGACGTTGCACCACATAGGCTACTACCGCAAGTTCATCAGAGTATACGCTGCAATCACAACACCTATGGAGAAACTACTAAAGAAGGATACAAAGTTCGAATGGAACGAAGAATGCCAGAAGAGCTTAGACGTTTTGAATACAAAGATGGTGGAAGCACCCATCTTTTCCTTCCCATATTGGAAGAAAGAGTTTCATGTCCATGTTGATGCATCATCCATAGCACTCGAGGTTATCTTGGCCCAACCAAGTGAAGGTGACATCGACCATCCGATATCTTTCGCAAGTAGTAAGCTGTCGACAGCAGAAAGGAATTATACAACCACTGAACGAGAGGGACTAGAGATGGTCTACACCCTACAGAAGTTTCGACATTATAGGGGGCCACTTCAAAATGTTCACCGACCATTCAACGCTGAAGTATTTGGTGAACAATCCTGTGTTGGGGGGGGGATTTGCCGATGGCTATTGCTCTTTCAGGAATTTGATTCTGAGATCATTGTGAAACCAGGACGATTGAATGCGGGACCAGACCACCTATCAAGGATTGAGTCAGGAGAGGAACCGTGAAGCATCAACGAAGGATTACCAGATGCTCAGCTATTTAGAGTTGAAATGGTTGACGACTACTATGAACCAATTATTCAGTTCCTAGCAACAGGAAAAGAACCAGAGGAATTCACCACCAGTCAGAAGAGGCAGTTAGTTGTCAAGGCTACAGAATTCCAACTAATCGCAGGAGAATTGTACAAGATGGGCCCCGACGAGATATTATGCCGCTACGTTCTCCCACGTGAGTAGGAATGAATTTTAGTCGAGGCACATGATGGAATTTCCGGAGGACATTATGGAGGTCGAGCCACTGCGAAAACGATCCTGACAGTTGGGTTATGGTGGCCAACCATGCATAACGATGCCACTGACTATGCCAAAACCTGCGACGTCTATCAATGCACAGGGAAACCATCGAGACGGGATGAGATGCCATTAGTACTCCAGGTTATGCTACAAGCATTCAACAAATGGGCAGTAGATTTTGTAGGGCACATTATCCCTCCAAGAAAATGCACCGGATCACGCTACATCATAACTACAACAGAATATTTGACACGTTGGGCGGAGGCTGCGCTAGTCAAGGATTGTACCGCATCAACGGCCGCCAAATTCCTCTTCGACAAGGTGGTCACCCGATTCGGATGCCCAAATATTTTACTAAGTGATTAAGGGGCGCACTTTGTGAACAAGACAATTGCAGCACTAATAGAGTAATTTCAGGTTCAGCATAAGAAGTGTACTCCCTACCACCCTGAAGCAAATGGGACAGTAGAAGCATTCAACAAAATCCTAGAACACGCACTCACAAAAGTATGCAACAAAAATCGAGATGATTGGGACCTTAAAATTCCAGCGATCCTCTAGGCCAATCGAACCACATGCAAGCGATTAACCAGCCAAACTCCATTCAAATTAGTCTACGGTAAGGAAGCGGTTATGCCGATGGAATACATCATTCCAAGTTTGCGTATTGCAGTCGCCACAAATATGAGCGATGACAATGGGTTGGAAGAACAACTAGCACAATTAGTACACTTAGAAGAAGATTAGTTCATCGCAGGATTCCACCAGCAAGTCGAAAAGGATCACCAGAAAGCATGGCATGACTGTCAAATTAAGCAAAGATACTTTCAGAAAGGCAACATGGTGTTGTTATATGATAGCAAGTTCAAAAAACACCCGGGTAAATTACAAATGCACTGGTTAGGACCCTATATCATCAATATTGTCACTAACGGTGGTGCAGTGTGACTACAGACCTTAGATGGGGTATTGTTGCCTCCCATGGTGAACGACAATAGGCTAAATCCCTATCGCTGTGATCCACCATGGTTGTAAAAAAAAAAAAAAAAAAAAGGAGCACAAATTGACCAACGCGAAGACATAAAGACCAGTTAGACTCTGACCAGGATAGTAGAACGGGAGGAGGTGGTCAGTCAGATTGCATGTCACCACTACGTGTGGAGGTCCACTATACACGTGTGACTCCACATCTACGCATGCAACCCTAGATAAGCATCGCCAGAAGACGACAAAGGAAATGATGATCGAATCGCATCCGAGCATGCAACCGCAGCTGACGGTAAAAGGGAAAGGACAATTAAACCGCAAGAGGAGGGTCGGGATTGTATGAATAATGATGGTAACCAACCCCACAGCCATGAAGCACAAGCATAAAGACCAAGTGAGGAGGCCAAGGTATCGATGAATAGGGAGAGAACATTCAGGAAACTGCATGCTGTAAATTGATCAGATAATTAGTTGAATAAGGAGTTCCAAGGAGGTTGTGCAAATGGTTCATTTCATTTCACATGGCAGCACACCAGGTGTACTGAGAGATAGAACGACAAGCATCCATACACAACCAGCGAGGAAAGCAGCGCAGAGACTCTGGGAAAGCACCATTGAGGTATCATCCAAGATGTCTAAGTACGTGGCGGAAGTACGAAGTTCCGTGGTCCAAAGGACCACCAGAATGCCAGGAGTAAAGGCTCCACAACCCTGATAGAAGGCTTTCCAGGGTGTGAAATAGATGTGCCGGAGCAGTCGTTCTGTCTCCCACCCTGGTGACGTAGATGAACTTTTCCTCAGTCAGGACCAAGCACTAGGTAGGGCGATAGCGACCCAAGAGGTAGATGATGAAGGTTCCAGGAGACTGGTGGAGGAGTGCAAGAAGTACATGACAGTGAACCAGTGACCAACGGATGGAGATAGCAAAAACACAATAGCGAGTTCCAGACATCAAGAACAGTTTCAGAGATAAAGCACAGTACAAAGCGGGTGCAAAACAGCAGAGTCCGGTTGAGGTGGCTCAGGACGAGCCACAAGTTTGTGTTGGGGGTTCGTTAGCACGAGATAGATCTGTAGGAAGTGCAGAAGCCGACAAGCACGAAAGCCAAATCCCACGAAAGAAGGCATTACCACGAATTCTAAGGAAGCACAAGAATAGTTTAGAATACTTAATTGCTAAGTCGGCCAAAATGGGCCATTTTTGTAATAGAATAGAATCATACAAATAGAAGTATATTGTAAGCCTAAGGGCAGAAGAGTTGAGAATATTTATGCGATCTTTTGAGTTTGATTATACTTGCGATATCATGTTTTGAATATCTCTGCAACGGGTCTTCCACAAATGTTAATGAATGAAGATGTTCGGTTGTGAATTCTGGTGTTATGTTATGATGCAATAATGGGTTATTTAAATGTTCTCTGTTGGTTTATGTGAAAACATGTTATTGGTTAATGCTAATGTGTTTTGATGCGAATAATTGAACTATAGTGAATGATTGTGATCTCTGGTTAAAGCACTCGTATCTTCTTTATAACTGCAGAAGCTTGGTTCCTACAACACCCTTATCTGCCTCGGGTGAGACCTCAACTGCTTCGTAGGTGTTGCTAGGAAAGATAACTCCTTTCTGGGCCGGTGAACAAGGGGTTGTTGGTGTTGTTTACGACAGAGTGAACCCCTATCGAAATACCCTGTGTCAACACTCACACGTTAAGTGGAGTGAAAATTCTCTGACTAAATTAAAACATTAAAGCGTTTACCAATCAGACAAGGTAGTGATAATTTTATTACCATTACCCCCACCTTAGGAGCAAAAATATAATCATCATAGTTTGGAATGCTCAAATAATACTTTTATTACAACACCCTCTTTAGTTGAGCATTTTTATATCCCATTGTCACCATCCCTCACACCTTCAACTGAGATATCACCTTCCATAATGAAGAGGAATCCTGTTGGGAACTTGTGTCAACCCTTCTCTTTACTTTGTTAGTATATTGTTGTTGGATGCATATGCTTTGTAAGTCATCCCGTAGTATTTGTTGATCCATATTTTGTATTAGCCCATGGTATTGACCCATAGTATTGGATGCATATGCTCTGTAAGTCATCCCGTAGTATTATATTTTCCATGGTATTGACTCATAGTATTGGGCATAGACTTAGTGTATAAGTGTGTGTTGAGGCCAATGAAGGTACCCTGAAGCTATTTTGTAATGAGCTTGCTCAAAGGAGGTTGCCCCCTCGAAGTGGCCTGCGATCAATAAAATATTATGTGATCTCATATATTGTGCATTTTATCAATTAATTATTGCAGGTTCATCACATCTGGTATCAAAGCACTTTCTTGGGCTCGTTGGGTGAAATTTCTGCCAAATTTGTTTTCGCATCTGTTGCAGGTTCAGATATGGGAATAATCCCTATCCGCTTAAATATGGTAAGTATTTGGGCATAAGCCCTAAAAATCATTGTGAGGAGTACCACAAGAACCCCTGAAGTAGTTGTCCCATTGATAGGACTTTCCAGTGAAAAGGGAAACGACTCCTACCTGATTGATTAGTTCCCACCCGTGAAGTAAACCAAGAGCTGTCGTTTGTGGAAAAGAGGTTATCAGTTTTACCTGATCCGTGGAGTGAGGGGTACTGCCCCAATACACAAGCCGTCAGACAGCATTGGTGGCAAAGTGAATCCCCTGAACCGTTAGGAAGTTGAGCATACCTGCAGTCCATATCTATTTTCAGCTGATAAATCACAGATTTCCTCTTCCCATAACTGTTGTTGATTACTTCTGTGTTGTTGCAGATCCATCTATTTCCAATCACTACCGTACCATTGCAGATCCATCTGTTATGGATCCCTTTCACACCATTGCAGATCTATTTCTGAAGAAAAAAAAAGGTATAAAATTTCATTTTTCTGCCATATCTCCCTTGTTTTAACTCTGTTTCCCTTGAAACTTCCCTGACACCCCTGTAATCCCATTCTGCATATTTCATTCCTGAGGACCCTATCCCAAATTCCACTTCCCAACGCTAGAAATCCCACATTTGTCTATTTTTAGGGTTTTCCATAACTTCTTCGATTTTCACCCAATCGCCTTCAAACTTAACCACAATGTTCATTTCATATTTCTGTTTATTTGTCCCTCTCTGCCAAATTTTCTCATTCTTTCACCCCGCTCCTGAAATTCTCCTTTTCTGCTTCCCTGTCCCTTTGAAAGTGTCCAAAACCTAGTCAAACCCAAATTACCCATCAATTTTTTTCCCAAATCTACATTTTCCTTTACTAAAACAGTTTCATTTTTTGTTTATCTACCCACTCAAAAAAAAAAATCCTGGTTATGGTTGTCACCCGCGCAGGAGCAAAAACCATGGAGGAAGAACTTGCAGCCCTGAAAACCAAACTCCAGGATTTGGATGAAAAATTTCTCGGCCTCCATCTTGAGCATTCAACCATGAACAATAAACGACAGTTAGAGTCTTCTTCAAACAATGGGTTCTCTTCTTCCAGCAATTTCCGTGGTCCGAAGCTTGATTTTCCTCACTTCAATGGTACTGATCTGACTGGATGGATCTATCGTGTAGAACAATAGTTCAGTCTGCATAATACTTTTGATGTCACCAAAGTTCCACTTGCATCCTTTCATTTGGAATAGGAATCTCTTCAATGGTATCGTTGGTACATCAAGGCTCATGACGAGCCAAAATGGACATATTTTTTCCAATTCATTTTGCAACGATTTGGTCCTAGTGCTTTTGATGACTTCACAGGAGCACTCACTAAACTTCGCCAATTTGGCACTGTGAGAGAGTATTGGACATAATTTGAGAAACTAGCCAATCACATAGAAGGAATGTCTAATCAATTCAACAGGAGTTGTTTTATCAGTGGCCTTAAGGATGAAATTTTCTCAAAGGTCAAAATGTTCTGTCCCAACACAATGATGGATGCCCTTGGGTTGGCTAAGTTGGAAGAAGACAAGATTGCAGCCCAACGATGCTCCAAACCCACTTTTGTTCCCTTTAGAAATATTGGTTCTCAATGACTTCCCATCCCGCCAGCTCCTTGACCAATTCCTATCAAGCATTTTCCTGAAACAGAGATGCGGGCAGGCAGAGAAAAATGGCTTTGTTATAATTGTGACGAGAAATTCACTCGGGGACATAGATGTGTTGAGCAAAAGCTCTATCTCTTGGATGTGGATTCTTCACCTGCCTCTGAAATTGGTGACAAAGCTCCAGATACAATAGATGATCTGGTCGACATTCAGGAGCTGCCTATTGACCCTCTATCTCAGGACGACCAGCCAGATATATCTCTCCATGCTTTAGCCAAAATCACCACCCCCCAAATAATGTGGGTTAGGGGTTAATTCAAGAAGATCCCTCTTACAATACTCATTGATTCTGGTAGCACTCATAATTTCATTAACCATCGGATCGCCAAACATGCTGATTGTATTGTCCATCCTTGCTCCAACTTTGAAGTCATGATTGTCAATGGGGGCACCTTACCTTGTAAGGGGAAGTTTCACAATGTGTGTATCTCTCTGGAATATTATAACATGCGCTCTGACATGTTTTCCTTTTCCTTAGGCGGATGTGATGTGGTTTTGGGCATTCAATGGTCATGCACTCTTGGCCCCATCTTATGGGATTTTGCTGAACTTTGGATGCATTTTTCAGTCAATGGGAAACAACACAAATTTATAGGCATTCAAAGATCCTTAAGAAGAATTCACATTGTTTCATCACTCAGCTCCATTCCATTCAGATGCACCCAGCAATGGTCTCCACTACTTCCTTGGATAAATATGGAGGTGTCTTTGTTGAACCAGTGGGCTTGTCGCCTTCAAGAGACCTTTCCGGTAAGAATTTAGCTGTATCTACATCTTAGAAGGAAATGATGGCTATTTTGCATGCAGAACAGAAGTGGCAGCCATCTTTATTAGGGAATTATTTCTGCATCAAGGAAGCTCTCCAGAGTCTAGAAAATTTCCTGGAACAACGGGTCTCCTCCCCAGTACACCTGAAATGGGTTATGCCTATGCGATCACTCACAAGAAGGGTAAGGACAATCTGGTGGCATATGCTCCTTCTCGCACATTTGATGACCCGGTTTCTCTTACAGCTATTTCTTTGCTTATTCCAAATTGGTTGCAATATGTTCAATAGGGCTATCACTTCTATGAACTCCATACTTCTCCATCGGCAGGGCACTCTGGGTTCCTCAAAACGTATAACCGGTAACAATGTAACTTCTTTTGGTAGGGACTGAAAATGACAATTCAATAAATGGTGGTTGACTGTGATACTGCTTGAATCCTTCCCCATCCCTACACAGATTTGGACAGCTATTTCTATGGATTTCCTTGAAGTGCTCTGATGGTACAATACCACATCTAAAATGACACCATATGAAGTAGTCTATGGACAGGCACTGCCAGTTCTTCTTCCATACACCCTCAGCGGTTCTCCAGTTCAGGCAATTGACTCGGTTCTTTGAAACCACAATCAAATTCTTCTCATTCTATAAGACAATCTTCACATGGCAAGAATTCGATTGAAACAACAAGTCGATGAGCACCGTTCTGAGCATCATTTTCACGTAGCTGATATGGTTCTTCTTCATCTACAACCTTCCAATCAATCCTCCCTGAAACTCAAAAGGTGTCAGCTTCTCTCTCAATCTATCACAAAGGCATTAATTCAATGGCACGGAATGCAACCCAAGGATGCTACCGGAGAATCACTCCTTCAGATTCCGCATCAATTTCCACATCTAAATCTTTGAGGACAAAGCTTTTTCTAAGGGAGAGGGGATTTTGGGAACCCGTGTCAACCCTTCTCTGTACTTTGTTAGTATATTGTTGTTAGACGCATATGCTTTGTAAGTCAGCCCGTAGTATTTGTTGATCCATAGTTTGTATTAGCCCATAGTATTGGATGCATATTGTTTGTAAGTCATCCCGTAATATTATATGTCCCATGGTATTGACCCGTAGTATTGGGAATAGACTTAGTATATAAGTGTGTGTTGAGGCCAATGAAGGTACCGTGAAGTTATTTTGTATTGAGATTGCTTAAAGGAGGTTGCCCCCTCGAAGTGGCCTGCGATCAATAAAATATTCTGTGATCTCATATATTGTGCATTTTATCAATTAATTGTTGCAGCTTCATCACAAATCCTATCACTTAGGAGAAGAACATGTCCAAATTGATGCTCATTCCTTATAATAACCATGATGAATTGACATCGAGACATTTCAAATATGTCAAATGATCTTTAAATTTTAAAAAAGCCATGATGGCTTAAGTGTCATGACCTTTGTAAATATGTTATTTGATCTTTTAATTAGGAATATTTTTTTTCCTTTAGAGCGTTTAAAACTTGAAGCCATAAATGAAGGCCTTTGCAATTTTCTTGTTCAACTTCTAGAAATGGCACTATGGAAAAGGAAATTGTTAAAATACAAAAAAATTTAAATGATATATATAAGAAAATCAATCCAGGTGGCCTACTCAAGTGAACAATTAGATAAATATGTTATTGGTTATAAATATGTCGTCTTCTCCATCTTGAAATTCTCATACAGGATCTTTTTAAAGGGGTGGATCTTCTCATAGAGGTGGATGAGGTGAAATTTACTAGTTGTGTACAATATAAGGTACAATCTAGTTGTGTACAATCTAAGCATTTGGGAAATTGGCATCATGGTAAACAATAACAAATATACTCTCATGGATAATGGTTTTAATGAGGGCCTAAACCCTAATGGTTACATGGGATCATTACTAAACCCTAATGTTTACGAAAAAAGATTGGATGTGGATATTGAATGCTATGGACAAAATAATCATTTTTTTGGTGCAATGGGTTGTTGTTAAGTGAGAGGGAGATTAGTTGCTAAATTTAGTCTTGGAAGGAATACATAGGGCTTAATTCAAACAAGAACAAGAACATGAAAATGACTCATTCTTTTCAAGTATGAGCTTTCAAGTGTGTTTGACGGTAGAAATGGGGATGATGAGGATGGCGATGGTGACAACATGGGCATGAAGAGGATGGTGGTGACATTGATGGTGGAAATGCGCATGGGGATGGCATTTGATGGCCACGATCGTGACAATGAGGATGGTGAGGATGGAAAAGGTGAAAACATGGGCATGAGGAGGATGGTGTTGATGGTGGAAGTAGAAATTTTGTTGATGAAGCAGGACTGTGATTGGACAATGAACATGGTTTAAAACATGTAATGGTGTAGAATATATAATGGTGTCAAGAATACATCAATGTATGGTAATATTAACTTAAACATAACATATACATTGTTGCAGACTAATCCTTGATGTTAGGATTGGTGTGCACATTCACCTGCAAAGAATATCAATAGTTTTGAGGGTAAACCAAGAGTCACCATGAAGTCCAAGAGTCAGAGCCTATTTTCAGCATTGGACTGTGATTCTATGCACAATTTCTGCATTCTGTCATATTCTCCTGTGCGCTCCTCTTCTCCTGCAATTCTGCCCTCTGCTCAATTGTTGTTGTTCTCTGCCAGAATTTATGAACCCTCTGCTCAATTCTGCAAAGCACTAATATCGTAAGAAATTACTATGAAGACGTTACTGTCTGCATTTATTCTCTATTGTTACAGGTGTTACTTGCCTGGTTCTGCTCACCAAAATCCACCGGTTACCTACTTGTATGGACACATGCATTGTTTTCGATGCCCATTTCTAGAAACAATAATTTCATTTAGTTGGGTCAGCGTGAAGATTTCCTGACAGAACTTCAACATCGGGACATGCTTCCTAAAGAATTTAAAATGTGTAGACGTGTAATCTGCGATCAAACATATGTCGATGAACCTCTCGTTGAATATTGCGACGTGATATTTATTTTGTGGGTTTTGAAACAAATTTTCTACCTTTGTGGCAAAGTTATACCATTCCACTCCTCGACGACCCCTAGCAATTTGAGGAACCATCTTCTTCTTTGTAACTTTGGTGGACACCTGCGCTATTGAATGCGCAAAGGTGGTCTCTTCATGAAGCTTCTTGGAGCTGTATTCTCTTATGACTAAGGCATGGAGCTTATACCCTCGATGTCCATGACTTTGACAAAGTTATCACCTATGGCTGGATTCTTCTCCACGGACCTGCGTCTGCATTGGTGATGGTTGAGACCAGTGGAATAGTTGCCTATTGAGGACAGTGATGAAATATCTATAGTCTGTGGTAAAAGTGGTGGTTACGTATTGTGGACTCTTGTTGGTGAAGCATTGGAAAATAGCTGTGGTGAAATGCACTGTGTGAAATGTAATTGAATAATTCAAAGTGAAGGTTGTGTTTTCTATCGTGTGAAGACCTCTCTCTATTATGATATATTTCATTTGATCTCTACAATGATGTGCATTGGAGTCACCATCGTGAGCTATATGCTCTGCAATTGAAGAGTACACTGTGAATCCCATTCTACGCAAATGACGTACTCCATGGAATATTTTGGTGTGTGTTACCCGTTGAAGACTAAAGAATCTTTATCTCCTCGCTGGTGACTACTGTGTGCACTACAAGAAAAAGGGCATTTTAGCCTCACATTAGCACCACTATTTGTAAAGGATTTGGGAAATCCTCAATTTTCAAATAGTGGTGCAAAAGTGGTGATAATGTGGGGATATACAAGTGGTGCTAAGATTTATGGTGCAAAAGTGGTGTTTGTAAAAAAGTTGTTTTTGGTGTTAAATGAATATGTGGCATTCCATGGTGTATGGTGCAAACCACCAAAACCAATCTTGAGTGGATTGAATTTTTGTGGTGCAAAACACCAAAACCAATCCAACATGGATTGAGACTTTTTGGTGCAAAACACCAAAATTATCATTATTATTATTATTTAATATACACAAAGTTATATATGGTGCAAAACACCATAAAATAACAAGTGGTGCAAAGCACCATAAAATAGTAAATGATGCAAAAAAAAATATAAATCACATATTATATATTTATATATAATATGTGATTTATATTATTTTGCACCCCACAAACATATATATACTTCATAAGAAGGATATAAAATGTATATTAAAACATTTTTTTAAAGTTTATTTCATTTTAATTTATCATTAACAAAATCAATTATTCAGTACATTAAATAGACACAAGTGAAAAGCCACGGAATGGCTATTTCCCTGCAAAGCATGAGGTAAATCTTCTTCTTCATTATATGTATTATGTGTTTTATCATATTCTTAACATAAGGGAAATCAAACTTTATTGAAGGGAGAGATTTTCCAATTTTTTTAATAAAAATCCAAATTCCAAAAAATTAAAGCGTTTCTAACCATGTCATTTGCACATCCATTACCTTATGTGACAAAGGGCTTTGTTATTCCAATTTTAATTCTTCTTTCACCCTGGCAGGGAGGAATGATGCCAAGCTTGATGGGTTACTAAGAGTCTACTAGCTCTGTCGTGGAGGAAATGAGAGTCCCTTAGTAAAATTTTATGTAAAGAGAGTACCATAGAAGTGTTTTATTTTAATTATTTATTTATTTGCAAAGAGGAGTGTCCTTTCTATCAAAATCAATCTTGAATTCAAGGACTAACCACAACTTCCTATCAATTTACGGAGAAAGGAAGAGGTAGTCTGATATTTTTTGGTTTGGGCTCTTTTTTGCAAATGCCATATTATTTGTGGTTTCTATATTTGATATTGGAGTAGGGATTGCAAAAGATGAAGTATTATAATTGAAAGAAAAGGTAGTCACTCTTCTTTAGGGTGAAACCTGTGGATTGCATGAGCTGCCCATTATTAAACACAATTTGGATTAATTGAAACATCCTCCAAAAATGAAAACAAGAAAATGCCGAAAAGTGGTGAAACCTGGAATGTGATATGTTCAGCCTTGAAATCTGAACCATCCACAGACACAGTTGGAGTGAAAAATGTTCCATCATTCGTGGGTGCGTGATCATTCAAGTGATAACAGTATTGTTGGCGTCAGTGCCACTTAGAAATATGTATGGCTTATCTACATAAATTTTCACCTTCTCACTGATCACATTTAAGGGAAGAACATTTCAGTTTCTCATTACACCCAGAAAAGTGAATTAATACATTTGAGTTTGTGGTTATTTTTTGGAACTACTTCGATGGCGCTCTGGATTGTTGTGTAGTTGCCTTTACCTTTTTCCTTGGCTACGATCAGAACACCAGCCTCGTCTGAATCCGTACAAGCATTTTTCCATTTATTGTCGAGCTTCCATGTTTCCCTGAAATCTTCCCAAATCATTGTCTCTCACAGCATGGCTTTCAGATATTCTGCCCATAGAATAAGCATGATGCATAAATAAAACATGAAGTGCTGACAGAAACAAACAGTTCAGAAATGATCTTTTACATTAGGCAGAAACAATTTTTTGCAGTTAGCCATGGATATTACAACCACAATCAAGGAAATATATGCAATAAAGAAACTAGATATTCCAGCAACAACCCGAAAACAAACATGTAAGTACCAAACATACACCTAGAACTCACAAACAAATAACAGTTGCAATTTACACTTATGAATCTACTATACCTGAGTTGATGGTTTACCTGCGTCTACAGTCTTCTTCTTTTGGAGTAGCAACAATCTGCAAACTTGCTTTTGTAGGAGTCTTACACTTCAATCTCTGCAATGATCTGCAACATTCTCTGCAGAGTCTTCATGGAATTCTAGTCTTCAATCCAATGCACAATGGTCTTGAGATTGCATCTCACAAGCAACAATGGTTTGCTGGCAGTTTTGTATGCAATCGTTTCACCATAGCAATCTGAGCAAACACCACTTGCAATCGTTTCGTGCTCTGACACCACTTGATGGAAATCGAAACATTCTACCTGTGGTTTGTAGACCCACGAATTTCATGATTCCATCCATCTTTTAAAATGAAGGTTTATTTCTCTATTACCAGGTGTTTGATGGAATATGAAACCTATCATTTCACCATCTATAATTTAAAACTTAGAATTTTGAATACTTACCAATCCTCATGTCTTCACACAGAGCTAGTTGTTCCGATGTAGTTCATATCTATTCAAATCGATAGCATAGGGTTAAGATTCTTGTAATTGGAGCTAAGTGCCATCATAACAAGAAGGCGTTCAGATGTGACAAGAACTTGCTTCCCGGTGGCTAGCTTCCCAATTCCTTCGACCACTCGGAATCTTCACGATTTCAACTGGTTTCTGATTCATACTCCCGCAATTCATTGTTCTAGGATTCAATTTGACTTGCAATTTCTCAATTGGCTTAAATATCCCTTCCATATATAACACTCCTTACTTAATTCACTCATCAGTTGTGGAAAGACTCCAATTCAATCTCTTGGCATCTTTTTGTGCTTCGATTCCTTCTTCGGCGTGTCCTTCTATAAACCAAAAACTCCGCTCCAATTCATTATCCATTCACTCACATTAACACATATTATCAAAGAGTCATTCATACATAGTTTTGGAGGCATAAACATAATGCTTTATTAAAATTAACTTTGTACATGAATTATGAAAACTTGGAATTACCTCATATCCCTCTATTGGCTTGATTACACAATTTTTGGTGTTTCTTTGCCCTGGCCTCTCCTTTGATCTTGGCCACAGGCTTACATAAATACATTGGAAGATGAATTATAGATTACTTCAGATCCCAAATATTCTCCATAAAATCTATAACTAATTACTCAGAATAGAAAGCATTAGTGACTTAGTTGTATCCACTATCCACTCATTGACTAAATCGACCTTCTAGACAATTGCTTATATGTACACAAGGATCTCATCCTCTTACAAATATTTCACCTTCTAGAGGATTGAATTACAAGATGATTTGACGAGGGAGAGATGCTCGTGCATTAGTTGTTCTAGAAGTATATTACAATGATGACATTGCAAGGGTATGAAATTGAATTGTTATTTATTTGATTGTTAAAATGATTAAATTTCCAAGAAGGAGAAACACGCATGGTGATTGGAATGACTCAGTTCTTTACACATTTTTCATTTTGAAGGCTTAAGCTTGCATTTTCTTCTTCTTCTTTTTAGGTAAGACATGAAGGCATTCCTCATGCAAAAAGTCTAATGTACGTGGACGATCAAGGTATACACTCGAGAGACATCAATACAATACAAATGGAACTCATGATAACGAGTATTGTAATCAAATCTCCAAACATTATTTTAAAGAATTGCTAACACGTTTGTACAAATTTAGTTTCCAATTGAGTATAATATCAAGCCACAACAGCACGCACGACCTCCATACATCATTGCGCGAAAAAAATCTATCAAAATGTTGGAGGAGACAGAGACCTGTCACGACCTCACCAAATATAAAACTGCATGGAATGGGGCTCCAAATTTGCCATCTACTGTAATGTGATCACTTGCTCTTGCTGATTGTCCGAAACTAATATGGTCTTGTTTTGTAGGGATTCCCACAGCTTTTAGACTAATCACTGTTTTTTTCTTTGAAATTATTGCACATGTAAAATCATTGTTCTCTATTGCTTGGCCCACTTCACTCAACTTGTGGATCGCTTCTGGACATAAGCTACCTCATGCTTCAAGGCATTGATTTTATTTTACTGCCCAATCCTTTTAAGTTTTTATCATGCAAGAATATTCTCTTCAAATGTGTATATAAGAGCAGAAAGCGCAATGAAATTACACTAAGTACATCCAACTACAGAGGGAAATCAATGCTTCCATGCAGAGGTAGGGAATCTACCATGGACAAACAATCACTTTGCAGGGTAAGCAAGCTTGATTTCTGATAAAAAGTTTGACATAGGGAGAAGGCCTCCAGGAAACAACTCTAAACTTCCTAGAACTCGTAAAAAGCGACAAAAAGCATGTAAACTTCTTAGAACTCATAAAAAGGACAAAAAGCATGTAAACTTCCTAGAACTCGTAAAAAAAAGACAGAAAGCTCCAACCTAAACAGTAATTGCAGCATGAAAGCTAACAAATGGACAAATTTACAGAATGTAGAAGTTTCTAATGGTGATAAACGTCTCCCTCAAAGCAAGGATCTGGATCACGGCTGAATGCCTCTGATTGCTAACATTCTAATACAATTTCAAGTGTTTCCTGGACTTTTCACACAAATGATACTTAGGTTGGCTTTTTCTTTTCTGATCTATGATTTTTTATGTGAAATAGTCTACGATATGAAGTATATAAATGTAAATACTTAATGACAGGAACAACTGTATATTTTGATTGTTTTCATATCGTCAATATTGTTTTCCTCTGTCCCCATAACTGGTTCATTTTTTTTTTCCTTTTTTTTCGTATCAGTGGAAATCAACATAGCGGAGTAGATCACTGGGGTCGACTATAGGAATATATATAGCCTAGTACACCGCCTAATCATACGAATATGAATCTGTGCTGTAATAAAATAATAACTAAACCTTTGCAATATCCTTAAAATCGTATTTGTGAATGCGTCCATACTGAACACGGCGGGGTTGTTGGGTAAACAAGCAGAGGATTCTTGAACATGGTGAGGTTGTTTGATAAACACGCAAAAGATTCTTGGTTTTCTATGTTTTCTCATTTCATTTATCCGCTCCACTTTACCTTAAATTTAAGTCATCAAATCTACAAAAAAGTTCCTCCATTCTGGTCAAAATTGGCACAAAATTGGTCGAACCCTTGCACAATTCTCAGGATTCAATATTAAAATAAACAGTTAACGGAACCCCTGTAAACAAATTTAGTACGGCTAAGGCTCGACAGTTCGAAACAGTTTCCCATCCTTTCTATTGGGAAAATTGAATAAACTTATATACCTAAAACCAAAAAAACTGCAAAAAATACCTTAAATCAATTATACTCGACCCTAAGGGACATTGATGAATGCAAAACGTTTTATATATCCTGGGAAGAGCCGCTTGAGGGCTTCCAAAAATATTTACATACAAAAAAACCCAGGGTTTGTGGCAATAATATTTTATCTTGGAATCTCTATGAATGATAGCCGGGCAAGTGCCGCTAAGTTTTGGGCATTATCTCTTAGGGTTTCAATTTATTTTTACCTTACCAAAAAACTCCAAGGAAGAAAACCCAGATCGAGCCTAGGGGTATAAATTTGTACCTAGAAGGGCAAGCACCATTTCGTATCTGTGTCCACCAGGTTCGCCGAGTACCCACGTAGAGAACCAAAAGACTCTTGTAGTTACATAACCCAGGAGCTTTGAAACAAAATAAAAAAAACCTGAAGAAAATAGCATAAGTAAACTTTGAAAATGTCTTTAGTCGGGACTCGGAGCTCTTGCGAATGAATATGGAGTCAATATTAATAAGAATAAAAAGAAACTTGGAGAAAATACTTTTGTCTTACCATGGTTGCCTGGACTGGACTGATCACTTCTTCGCCGGGTCCCAAATATAAAACATCGTTGCAAATAAGACCACCTAGAACAAGCTCAAGAAAAACTAGAGTAGGGAGAAACAGTTCCTCACGAACCCACCTGGTTCACCTACTACCTCATGTAAAGTCCACTGAGGAGAGCCAAACACAAATTTCCCAATGCTACAGAGATTTCGGGCAGGGTTCGAAGACCCACACTTAGGCTCATGAATTGGCGCCATCCTAAAAAAAAACCCCAAAATTAATGTACCACCACGTGATTAAGAAGTGAATCCTAGCCTATGTTTATGGGTTGAACCCTTATGGAGTAATGACAAGGAACCATATGGAGATCCTTTGGGGGCGCTAGTTACCCAAGCACATAGACCGTATTTAACTATTTTAAACAAATTATAAGGTGGGAACAAGGTTAAGAATGCATAGGGAGTACTACAATATAAATAACCACTAATGGCTTCATAAACAAAGATGTTTCTTAATTAAGTTGAGAGCAATATTGAATAGAATTAAGAGGTCATAAGAGAGACTCATGATAATGGTGAAAAGATTTAAAAACAATTTGTCAAAAATTTTAGATGTGTTGCAAATATATTAAATAGACATAATAAAAACTATAATGTTGTTTCAACAATATTTATAATTATAAAAAAATTATTTCCATAATATTAATATAATGGAAGATGATATATGTTTTGAAATTTGATTTTTAATGAAAAATGAGAGAGAGAAAACTATTTATTCATTTGAAGTTATATGTATTGTTCATCCCAAATAGTTTTATCAAACTCCTACATTACGAAGTGTTTGTTTGTTTGTAGTGGACTAGGTCCACTTATTATTTTGGCCTCCCTCACATTTCATATAAATAAAGGGAGGAGATATTCATTTGTATCATTCATTCTTGTTCACTCATGTATTGACATACTTGTGTTAAAGATGTGATAGCCAGAGCCAACTATAATCTTTGTACTTCTTCTTCAATGTGTTTTCTCTCAATCTTAAGCACCGTTGTCCTATTGAACTAAACAAAACACTCTTAAGAAGAGATTAGCAAGCTATGCCAAGATACATTTGTTGGAAAGTCTAATCGAATATCGCCATAAACAAAGTTATCTTTGAGACAAAGTTTCAAGTACCCAGAGTCACAACAATCAAAGCAAGGAGTCCGATGGTCAAGGCTATTAAAGCTAGGGGACTCCAAATTTGTAATGCCACTGTCATGTATCAAGAAGAGAGAGATTGGATCAATGATATATTAATTAAAGAGGAATAATCCCCTTCCTAATCGGATCATGAGCTCCCATCGAAAGCAAAAATCTAGCTGGAAGCTTCGATTTCAGGATAAAAAAATGAGAATTTCTCCTCTTTGACAGTTCCGTAGGAACCTACCATAGGCTACAAGGTAATGAATCCTTGCCTCCTGTGGGATTTCCAAGAAAAAAGGTGATCCTTGCCATCTGTGGGCTTGCGATCTAGAGGCAATTGTTTCCCTAGCCTAAGTACCTCAATTGTAGAGCTCTAATGGGATATGGTGTTGAATGATGATGCGCACCCTTCCTAACACCATAGTAGCTCGTGCACACTTAAATATAATGTTTTGATGAGATGCATTTCCAAACCCATGAAACTCACCTAACCCACGTACATATATGACACACCTAACCCACACACATAAATGATCCACCTAATCCACACATGTAAATGATGCATTGATGTTTCTTAAGGAATTAACCATGACTAGGGGGGAAACCCATGCTTTAGGCCCTAAAGGAATCTTTGATGGCTTGAGGATAATGGAAGGACACCATAAACTACCACACTCAACCTCCCTTATGGATCTTTGGTGTCAAAGTGGGGACATAAACTACACCATCAAGATTTGGAGCACTAAGGTTGGGCCTAGAAACCTTGACCATGATGAGCGGAGGAAACTTCAACCTATTGCTATCATTTGGAAAAATAACCACAAGGCATAATGAGATAGCCCTTACCTAGCATAAGCATCTAAAATGGCATTTCATACAATGACATCTTGTTGAGGCTTATAAAAAGTGGTTGGCTAGTTATTATTTATTATGGATGTAATTTATAAACAAAGGTTTTACACATGAAAGGAAGGATATTTTAAAGTTCTAGCAACAATTATTATAATATTCCATAAAATGGTCAGTGTTTTAACACTCTCACACCCACATGTTACATAGAAGAGAGAGGAGAAATCCAAGCAAGTAAGCATAATTACATTGAAGTGGATCAAGTGTTATGTTAGTTGGAGGGACATTGCATATATGGACATCTATTTTGGTATAAGGATCAAGGTATATTAGCACTTATATATTACCACAAATTAGTGCTCATGACCAAGAAGGAATGACACTGAAACTAATGTCAAAAAGACACAATACTAATATACGATACCTAAACTGCATGCCTAACATGTGAACCTAACCCAGACACGTAGTGCACCCACCTATCCCACACACATAAGGAACACACCTTACCCGCATCAAGCCCCTAACCCATACCTATACCCTAGTGCAGAAACATCCTCAACTTTTCGTGGCACTTATTAGTAACTATATGTGAAACATCAAACCCAACCCAACTAAACAATGACTTATCCAAAGCCAAAGATAATCCACAGGGAATGACATCAAAATGGACACCAACTGGCCACTAATCCTCTAACCTTGAATCCTCTCCTAACCCCAAATCCATTACCCACGAACCCCAAACCACCTATTTGGGAACACATTGACCCCTTAACCCATAGTGCCCTAAAGCCAATTTCTACATTGGAAAATATTTTGGGGTATGTAATGAACCATGCACATAAACCACACAGGTAAGTAACCATGCAATTAACCCCATGCACTTAACCTATGCACCTATACCATGCACATAACATTTGTCCCGTGAACCTAATCTGCATGCATAAATGACACAAAAACCTCACAATGTGGCCCATCAACACTACAAGCATAGGATAATGAGTAGGTCGTTCATTTATGGCCTCGAATAGTCTATTAACATGAGTCGCATTACAATGAAAATCTCCATCATAACAACCAACTTACCTACAAAAAACGGTTGCCATGAATGAATAATTGGTATCCACCCTCTTTATTCTTAAAAAGGAATCGATGATGATTTAACCGACATGAGGTTATCCCTTGATCGAAGAGAGGGGAAGCCTGTAATTGTAAATCGATTGGATATGAAGTGTCATATTGACTAAGGAATGGATTGCCTGCAAATACGAGCTTTATTTGACTACACCCATGGCGATGGCATGAAGATTGGTCTTGATCCGATGAAAAATTGTTTGGATCTTCCTTCTTCTAATATATTGCTTTCCATTGAAACCATCAATCCATTCAAATAAGATGCTTAATAGTTGTATGTGTAATAGCTTAAGATTTTTAAGCGAACATGCTCGTGACTATTTAATATTTCATTCCCCAAAATGGTATTGAAAAGGTTAACATTGTATATTTATTGTAATATTGTATTGTTTTAAAAGGTTAGACTATTAAATGAGTATTCTATGTGGCTTAGGCTCTACATATAATGTACAAGTCTTAGAAGTAATTGTTAGCATGTTATTCATTGGTTTGTGACTCTAAATTATGGTTCAGATTAAGTTGTACCTATCTATATTGTGCATAGAGATTCAAATCAGTCATATACCTTGCATTGACTAACGAATACTTCTATAGCAATGATTAATTGTTTTGTCCCTCACAATTCCTTATATAGAAACCAATCATTATTTTTGGCCCCATGCATAGCTCATGAGTCATTATCCTTAAAAGAAATGGATACCATGCAATTTCATAGTTTCTAATCCCAAACCATCCTTTGCGATATAACACTTTAGTCATAGGAAATATGAGGTGATCTAGGGCCTTCTACATGGCCCATTAGCCATGGAGAGGCATATTTTAGAGCCTACAACCTTAGTTTATGTTACAAAAACATGAGAAAGAACTTGAGAACAATCCGCTTTAGACAAATCATAGTAATGCCTCCTATATGGCACATGTAGGCCAACATCATTGATCCTTACCAACATCACCCTCATCACCTACTGATAGTGCGCTAAGGTCATCCGTGGTCGGTTGAGGTATACATGTGGGCCTAAGGTTGAGGTCTCCTCCCTTGACCATGTCCAAAGCGCCAAGTCCCAATGACTTGGATGCATAGCTCCATGGATACTCTGCGAAGCCATATGTGGTGATTTGTGGCATTCTTAATGGATTTGTATGCCTAAATGGTTTCTTTGGGTTCAAAGGCATGGTCTTATTCTATATAATGTCATGGTTCAAATGGATACGCCGGTTTTGTGCACGTAGACCAAGGAGTGGGTGAACTATGTATATGTGTCTCTCTAATGTTTTACTGTTCATTATGCTATGGTCAAGTGATTAATTGTGTAAAGGATAATTTATTGATTAGTCACATGGTTCATGTATAATGTGATATGTGTCTTCCTCTCATGTATGATGTGATGTTTTTGTTGTTCATTATGCTATGTCAAGTGATTAATATGGGTGAAGGATGATTCTTGTTTAGTCACATTGTTCAGATAATGATTTCACTAATATAGTTAAGTTTTGTTAGGGACTTTTGAGTTTACCATTAACGGGTGGGTGGACTATTAGCCCTCATCATACATAAAGTTCTTTGTGGAGATTTCTTTTATGCTTATTGGTCTCACCTTTGTTGTACTCATATATGTTTTATTCTCCTTATTGATGGTGAGGAAATTTGATGAGTGTTTATATATGAGTTTGTTTGAAATGTGATAATGAAGTAGTTGTATGATCATTAAGATGGTTTTAATTACTATGGACTTCACGCAGATCAAACATTACCAAAGTTTTCAATTTTATTCATCGAAAATATAACTCAAAGGAAGCATGTATTCTTTCACCCCACTTTCCCAAGGGAAACCTTGAGGTATGTTACACTTAGCCCTAGATGGCTATAAGATTCCTTTAGATTCAAAGTTCATGTCTCCTCCATTGACCATGTACAAAGCCCCAAGACCACAAGAACTATAAACATAACACTATGGACACCCATGCGAAGTAATGTATAATGCTTTGAGGCATTTCCCATGGATTTGGATGCCTATATGGTTTCTTTCGGGCCAAATTTATGATCTTCTTCCCAAAAAGGTCATTCCCAAGGCCCCGGGGAATCTACATAATGCCCAAAACCACCTAATGGCACCAACATCCTCAATCATAGGCCAATGACACCCTCAGTAGGCCATGTGTTGTTCCAGGAGGAAACCTACTTAGCCCTAGATGACTAGAAGATTCTTTTAGATCCTGAGGTTTAGGTTTCCTCCACTAACCATGTCCAATGCCCTAAGGCCACACGATCAAGATATATAGTGCTATAGATACCCCTACAAAGTCATGCATGGTGCTTTGAGGTAGTGTTCTTGGATTTGGATGCCTCAATGATTTATTTAGGGATAAAGGCATGGTATTGTTCCTTGGAACACAATTCACAACACTATAAGACACCTACTTCCTGGTCAAAACAACCTAATGGAACCAACATCCCAAATAATAGGCCAGTGATACACTCAGGAGATCATGTGTGGTTGGTGGAGGCAACCTACTTAGCCTTGGATGGATAGAAGATTCCTTTAGGGCCCAAGGATTATGTTTCCTCCACTGACCACGTCTAAGGTCCCATGACTAGAAACCTAGATACATAGTTCCATGGGAACCCCTATGAAGCTATGCATGTATCCTTGAGTTATTTTTCATAGCTATGGATACCACACCAATTTATTTAGTTCAAAAAAATGGTCTTATTCTTTATAGCACTATTCTCAAGACCCCTAGACACATAAATACTACTCAAAACCACCTAATGACAATATCAACCTCACTGATAAGCCAATGATACCCTCAAGAAACCATGTGTGGATGGTGGAGGGAATGTTCTTAGCCCTAGATTGATATAAGATTCCTTTAGGATCCAAGGTTCAAGTCTCCTCCCTTGACCATAGCCAAGGCCCTAAGTGCCAAATACTTCGATACATAGTGCCATGGATACCTTACGAAGTGATGTGTGGTGCTTTGTGGAATTATTAATGGATTTGGATGCCTAAATGGTTTCTTAAGGATTAAAGGCATGGTATTCTTCCATATAATGGCATTCCCAAGGCCTTGAGACATGTGCATATTTCTCAAAACCACCTAATGTCAATGTCATCCACAATCATAGGCCAATGATACCCTTAGGAGGCCATGTGTTGTTGGTAGGGGCAACCTTAATAGCCATGGATAGATAGAAGCTTCCTTTATGGACCTAGGTTTAGATATCCTCCATTATTCATGTTGAAGGAATCAAGGAAATAAGACCTAGATGCATAGCTCCATGGATACCCTTTGAAGCCATATGTGGCACTTCAAGGAATTGTTGATGGCTTTGGATACCTCAACAATTTATTGATGGCTAAAGGCATGGTCTGATTCCCTATAATATCATTCTCAAGGCCTAGAGACATGTATATAATACTAAAAAATACCTAATAGCACGAGCATTCTCAATCATAAGCTAATGGTAATCTCAAGATTCCATGTGCGGTTAGTGAAGGAAACCTTCTTATCCCTTGATGGCTAGAAGATTCCTTTAGTTCCAAAGTTGTAGATCTCCTCCCACGATCATTTCCAGGCCCCCAAATCCCCAAGACATGGATACCTAGTTCCATGGATACCCCTATGAAGTTGTGCATGGTGCATTAAGCCATTGTTCATGGCTCTGGATGATTCAATGGTTTCTTTAGGGATAAAGACATGGTTTTTTCCCTAGAATTCCATTCCCAAGGCCATGTGTGGTTGGTGGAGACCATCTCCTTAACCTTAGATGGCTAAAATATTCATTTAGGGATTGAGGATCAAGTGTCCTCTACTGACCATGTCCAATGCCCAAAGAAAAAAAAACCTAGATACATAGTGCCATGGATACCCCTACGAAGTTATGCATGATTCCTTGACACATTGTTCATGGATCTAAATTCCATAAGAATTAATTTAGGGCCAAACACATAGTCTTCTTCCTTCGAATATCATTCCCAAGGCCTTGAAACAAGTAGATATTACTTAAAATATATAATTGTACTAAGATCCCCAATCATAATCCAATGATTCCTTTAAGAGGCTATGTGTGGTTGGTTGAGGTATCCTTCTTATCCTTCGATGGATAGAATATTTCTTTAGAGAATGAGGTTCAAGTCCCATCCCTTGACCATGTTCAATGCCCCATGTCCTAATGACCTGGATGCATAGTGCCATGGATACCTATTGAAGCCATGTGTGGTGATTTCTGGCATTATTTATGGCTTTGTATGCCTAAATGGTTTCTTTAGGGCCAAAGGCATGGTCCTCTTCTATAGAGTGTCATTCCCAAGGCCCTGAGACATGTGTCTAATGCTCAAAACGAACTATTGGTGTTAAAATAACTAATCATAGATCAATGATACCCTCAAGAGACCCTCTATGGTTGGTGCAGGCATCCTTCTTTGACACAGATGGATGGAAGATTCCTTTAGGGCCCTATTTTTAAGTCTCTTTCATTGACCATGTTGAATTCCCTAATTCCACAAGACCTAGATACATAAGACCATGGATATCCCTACAAAGTCATGTGTGGTTCTTCGAGGCATTGTTCATGGCTGTGGAATCCTCAATTATTTTGTTAGGGATAAAAGTATGTTATTCATCCCTTGAAATCCATTCCCAACACCCTGAGACATGTACATATTCCTAAAAACACCCTAATGTCACTAACATCCTCAATCATAGGCAAATGACCCTTGAAACGCGATGTGTTGTTGGTGGATAGAACCTTCTTATCTCTAGATGGCTAGAAGATTCCATTAGAGCTTGAGCTTCATGCCTCCTCCCATGACCGTTTCCAATCCCCCAAGTCCCCAAGACTTGGATACATAGTGCCATGGATACCCTTGCAAAGTCACACATGGTGCTTTAAGGCGTCGTTCATGGTTTGGGATGCCTTAATGGTCTTTAAGGATAAATGAATGGTATTTCCCCTAGAATGTCATTCCCAAGGAATTGAGACACATACATATTTTCAAACCCGCCTACTGGAATTGTCATCCTTAATCATAGGCCAATGATACCTTTAGGAGGCCATGTTTGGCTGGTGGAGGAAACCTTCTTATCCTTGGATGGATAAAATATTTCTATAAGGCCCAAGGTTCAAATTTCTTCCACTGACCATGCCCAAGACCTCAAGTCCATAAGACCTAGATACAAATATCAATGGATACCCTTGCAAAGTCATGCATGGTGCTTTAAGGCATTGTTTAGGGCTCTAGATTCCTTAGTTGTCTATTTAGCGCCAAAGGCATGGTATTATTCTCTATAGCATCATTCCTGAGGTTCTAAGACACCTACATACTTCTCAAAATCACATAATGGTGTTAATATCCTCAATCATATGACAATGATACCCTCAAGAGGTCATGTGTGGTTGGTTGAGGAGATCTTATTAGACTTGGATGGCTATAAGATTCCTTTATGGATATAGAATCAAGTCTCCTCCCTTGACCATGTCCAAGTCTCCAAGGCTCCAAGAAATGGATACATAGTGGCATGGATATCCATGCAAGGTCATGCATGGTGCTCTAGGCATTGTTCATCACTCTAGATTCCCCAATTGTTTCTTTAAGGAAAAAGGCATGGTTGTTTTCCCTGTAACATCATTCCCAAGGCCTCGAGACATGTAGATACTACTCAAAACCACCTAATGGCAATTACATAATCAATCATAGGCGAATGATACCCTCAGAGGCCATGTGTTTTTAGTAGAGGAAATCTTCTTACCCTTAGATGGATGGAAGAATCATTTAGAGCTCAAGATTTATTAATATTTTATAATAGTAATAAATCAAAAATGTTTGTATTTAATTATTTGTCAAATTTAAGAATCATGGGTATTTGTTTGCTTGAATAATATTAAAAAATGAATACTCGACTTGAGCTATTTAGAAAATAATTATTTGTGAACTTGTTGTGTTTGTGGTGCAACCCTCATAAATGAATCATGTGAGCTTGTTGGTTTAAATAGTGATAAAAACGAATAATTGAATTTGTTGTGATTGTGGTTTAAAACCTCATAAATTAATCATGGGCATTTATTTGAAGGAAAAAAATTGAATTAAGTTATTAAAAAATAATTATTTTTGATATTGTTGTGTTTATGGTGCAAATCATCATAATTAAATCATTTTTGTACATGTCCATGTGACAAATATGAGCTTAGCCCCACTATATGGTACTTGACAACATGACATTTCTTTATGCTTAAGATTCCTTTAGGCTAAGGCCTATGATTGTTCGTTCAACAATGTTGAGGGCCATTGGACCTATCCCTAGTGATTAAAAACTTATAATAGTGTGAATGCCCACACTTAGAGGCTAAGAATACTCTTAGGAATATGTGTGGAGACCTTTGTGGTGTCTTTCTTGGTCCTAGATTCTTAAAAGCTTCTTTTAGGGCCTTAGCTAGAGGTTTTCTCCATTGATCATATAGATGGATCTAAGACCCATGTCTTGTATTAACACCTAATAACAATACTAATTTCCATCAAAAAAATTTAAGAAGATAAAAATATCTTAAAGGAATAATCAAATTTAAATTCAAATAATTTTATTACTAATTTATAATAGTAATAAATTAAAAATAGTTGTTTTTATTTATTTGTTAATTGTATTTATATGTTTAAATAATATAAAAAATGAATAAATGAATTGAGCTATTTTCCAAATATGTTTTTCGAACTTGTTGTACTTGTGGTGTAAACTTCATAAATGAATCACTTGAATTTATTTGCTTAATATTTGAAATTTTTGTAAGTATGGTGCAAAAACTCATAAATTAATTTTTGATCATTTATTTTAATTGATATGAAAAAATAAATAAATATTGAATTGAGTTATTTTCAAAATAATTATTTGTGAATTTGTTTTGGTGCAAATCCACATAATTAAATCCTACGTGTACATGTCCATGTGGAAAATAATAGCTTAGCACCACTTTATGGTACTTGCCAACATGGCATTTCTCATAAAGGTAAAACTAATATAACACCATATTAACACCACAAAATATAAGTGGTGCTAATACCACCACTTTAACACCACAAAATATAAATGGTTCTAATAACACCACTTTAACACCACATAAATGTAAGTGGTACCAATACCACCACATTAGCACCACAAACTATATGTGGTGCTAACTTGTAGTGCTAAAAGATGGCTTTTCTTGTTGTGGTGGAGCATGGTTCTCTTCTCCATCGTGATGCATGGGATCACTATTCATTTCTGTTGAAGATTGCTTAGTATCTCATGAACTGTTTTATTCAACTCTTGGATAGGGTGGAGCTGCAAATTAATGCTACAATCGGAGGATACAAAGACCGGAGCCGGGTTGCACGCTTTCTGGAGCTCGTGATCTTCCTGGAGCTCGTCTTCTAAGCTAAGATA
Organism: Larix kaempferi; assembly: GCA_027924585.1. NCBI lineage: Eukaryota > Viridiplantae > Streptophyta > Pinopsida > Pinales > Pinaceae > Larix > Larix kaempferi. Next base: position 9,623,495 of record BSBM01000007.1, read on the forward strand.
AAACATGAAGAGATGAGACTTCAGTCAATAGAACGTGATGGAGTGGCATTCACTTTGGACCTGAGATGTATTTCTTGAAGAGATAACTCGGTGAATGGTTGTGGAAACCGAGGAGAGCTGTGACTTCTAGAGCTATCGATCTATGCGTAAAGCTGTGGAGAAGAACCGAGTCCTTGCAACCTATGAGATGTCAAAATACGTGGGTCATGTGTTGAATATCTTGGAGTAGAGTTGAATTCTGCGTTAGTCAACTGCATTGAAGAGCCTCCACCTCTGCGATCTCATGGATGCCTACGTCCTCTCCCTCATGTCATTGTTTGGTAGTTGAGTGGAGTAGGAAAACCCTACTGTGGTGAACTGCAGCATCCACCCTTGAGAAGAGATGTACATTGGAGTAAAGCTGCCAAGTCGTGGAGCTGTCTATTGGATGTGAGGAGCTGCAAAGAGCAGCGACCTGTACGTGCTACCACTTGTTGGATGTGTTGGTTCTGTTGAGTTGCATGATCGTTGGAAAGGCGTTGAAGTAGAATGATACGAACTAGACATATTCAATATAGTCTTGAACATTGCGTGGAGATTTGTGGAGACCACGTTCAAGTTTATGGAGACTTGCGTCCCGTGAACTTGATCACTTCTAAAGATCATCGCTTGAATATTGTGCAGACCAAGTTGTTGCGACCTCTGTTGATGTGTGGGATGCATCCTCAAAGTTTTCTTTCGCTGTGAGATCATGCAGATGTGAAGCTACGGTGCATCATTCCCTTCAATATCATCATTGTGCATTGTTCTTTGAAGCTGTGTGCTTGTGGAAACAAGCCTGCAGAGACAAGATCTATCAAAATCATAGAGCTGTGACCAGATCTGCATTCAGCTTTGTGAGAAGACTGCTCTTTGTATTGGAATCTATGAGTCTGTTACGATACCAAAATTTGTGACCCTAATCTGGTGGAGTTTGTGCTATTGTTTCATATTATTTTATTAGACATGAATACATCGTGGTATGCGTGGGATCATATGGAATTGTGAAGTGGAGTTTCCATCTCTACGTGAGATCGTCACATTCTGTTGGTAGACTCTCCCATGGCAACATGAAGATGGTCTCCCTCTGGGTGAAAGTGTGAAGAAGATTTGTGCTCGAGCACTATATGTTTGTGACTGCAATTTGGGAGGGGTGGAAAATTTAGTTCGTGCTGCTAGCGTTGTTATCTTCATCTCCTTTCGTGGTGAGAAGGTGAGAAAGTGGGAAAGTTGTTAGGAGCCCATGTCTTTACTTTGTTAGTATATTGTTGTTGGACGCATATGCTTTGTAAGTCATCCCATAGCATTTGTTGATCAATAGTTTGTGTTATTGTTGTTGGTGCATATGCTTTGTAAGTCACCCGTAGTATTGTTGATCCATAGTTTATAGTGGCCTATGGTTTTGACCCATAGTATTGGCACTAGACTTAGTATATAAGTGTGTGTTGAGACCTATGAAGGCACCGTGAAGTTATTTATATTGAGCTTGGTCATAGGAGGTTGCCCCCTCGAAGTGGCCTGTGATCAATATAAAAGTGATTCTGAGTTCTGTCATTTCTGCTATTTCGCATATTCTTATTAATTAATTGTTGCAGGTGCATCACATCTAGTATCCGAGCACTTTGTTGGGCTCACTAGGTGAAATTTCTGCCAAATTTTTTTTCGCATCTGTTGCAGGTTCGGATTTGGGAATAATCCCTATCCGCTTAACTGTGGGAAGTACTTGGGCATAAGCCCTAAAACTCATTGTGAGGAGTACCACAGGAACCTCGAAGTAGCTAGCCCATTGAGAGGACCTGCCAGCGAAAAGGGAAACAACCCCTACCTGATTGACTAGTTCCCACCCGTGAGGTAAACCAAGAGATGTCATTTGTGGCAAAGCGGTTATCAGTTTTACCTAAGTCGTGGAGTGAGGGGTACTGCCCCAATACGCAAGCCGTTAGACAGCATTGGTGGCCGAGTGAAACCCCTAAATGTAAAATTAGTCACAGCAGATCTAATGAACAAGTAAATCAATCACAACAGATGAACATAGAAAATATGGTGCAAAACTGTGCAAAACATGCAGCAGTGCTCTCTATCCCAGAAAGGGTGAATGAATTACAATACAAACTGTCACAATGACTGAGCAATTCGAATTGCCTAAGGAGGTCATTCGAATCACTGAATGGAGTAGCTTGACTCTATCTAGGAGTCCTCATAAATCATCGGTGGTGCTCATCAATCACAACAACCAGTCATCCAGGTGTCAATCTGAGTCTAACTGAGTATAATAAATGTAACTGAAGTGTGTAGCACTGATATAGGATCTGGAGGCTCAGTGGGGGCGCATGGGAGGCTAACTGAAGTCAGAACAAATCACCTAATCAAACTGGAGGTCAAACGGAAGTGATACAGTCAGTCGGGAGTGAAACTAGCCTCAAATCAGGGAGAATCGGAGCTAACTGAATGTAACTGGAGTGAATCTGCAGTGGTAGGTGAACAAGTGCGCCCTTCTCTGGCAGTAGGTGAGAAGAGGGCGCCTTTCAGCTTAGGAGGGCTAAAACTCTGTGGTAAGTGGCTCCCGGGTGCTAGAAGAAGGTGGATAAGGTGCTGGAGGCATCAAACTGGTGACTGGGATGCATGCCTGTGCATGCAAGATCCTGAAATAGATCATATCCTGAAATAGATAATGCAAGATCCTGAAATAGATGATGTATCCCGAAATAGATGATGTGGCTATCCGAACACCCCCCCTCAAGCTAGACTATGATGTGCCAACTAAAATAATGTGGGGCCCTGGTAACTAAGACCAAAGGTCACCCCAATACAATAATCCAAAAAATGCTGAAAATAAACTAAGCGAGGAAAGAGGGAAAACCCAGTGGGAAGAAAGCCCCCCCCTCAAGCTAAAGCATAATAATGAATCAATCTGTCTCCACCATGATGGAACTCACCCCCAACAGTGAACGGAGGTAAGAGAACTTCTTCTCAGTGAAGCTCTTGGTGAAGATGTCTGCAATTTGCTCATCAGTAGGGCAATATTGCAGAATGATAGTGCGGTCGTGCACCAACTGTCGAATGTAATGCATATGAATCTCAATGTGTTTGGTCCTCTGCCGCTGAACTGGATCTGTGGAGATCTTGATAGCACTTTGATTGTCACAAAATAGGACAGTCGAAGTAGTGCCACCAAAACCAAACTCGGAAAGAATACCCTGCAACCAAACTGCCTGAATGCAGGCATTGACTGCCCCTCGATACTCTGCCTCTGCTGAAGAAAGTGCAATGGCTGCTTGATTTTTGCTGGACCAGCAAATAGCACCATGACCAATCATGAAAACATAACCGGAAGTGGACTTCCGATCAATGCTATCACCTGCCCAATCTGAATCAGTAAAACCAATGAAATCTAGCTCAGAATCTGCAGCATAATGTATGCCAAACTGTCTCGTACCTTGCACATACTGCAAGATCCGCTTGGCTGCTCCCCAATGAAGCTCATGTGGCTGCTACATATATCTTGACACGGCACTCACGGCATATGAGATATCAGGCCGTGAATGTGTCAAATAAAGTAGTGAACCAATCAACTGTCGATACATACTGCAATCTGCAAGCGGTGTGGAATCTCCCTCCTCAAGACTGATTCCTGAGAGGAATGGAAACGGGGATGCCTTACATTCAGCCATATTAAACTTCAATAACAGGTCGGAAGCATATTTTTGCTGAGATATAGTGATCCCATCGAAATTTTGAGCTATCTCCAAGCCCAAAAAGTGACTCAGCAAGCCCAAATCGCTCATGTCAAAAGCTAGATTTAAGGCAGATTTTAGCTTGTTTATTGAAGTAAGTGTGCTACCAGTAATAAGCAGATCATCAACATAAAGTATAATAACCAACAAATTACCTTTAACTCGCTGAAGATAGACATTCGGATCAGATTTACATCTTTGGAAATTCTGAGAAAGAAAGAAGGAGTCCATCTTTGCGTACCAAGCTCTTGGGGCCTGTTTTAACCCGTACAAAGACTTCTTCAATCTACAAACCAATGATGGATCTGATGTATAACCCTCTGGCTGCTGCATATAGACCTCTTCAGCAAGGTCTCCATGTAAAAATGCACTCTTCACATCCATATGGTGCACTTCCCAGTGCTTGGATGCGGCAATAGCTAAAACAAGGCGGATGGAATCCATCTTTGCAACCGGTGCAAAGGTCTCTGTGTAGTCCACTCCTTGGACTTGGGAAAAACCTTTTGCCACCAACCTTGCTTTATATTTGCTGATAGTGCCATCAGCAGCAACTTTAGTACGGTAGACCCATTTACACTTCACTAATTTTCTTCCAGGTGGAAGAGAAACTAGCTCCCATGTATTGTTCTTTTGAAGAGAACTGTACTCTTCATCCATGGCACTTTTCCATCTCGGATCTCGATGGGCTGAATAGTATGATTGGGGATCTGAACCAGCCATCAAATAACAAATCTCAGGAAGAAATGGATCAGCAATAGAAAGAGCCATACCTGCCCTTTGAAAGTCTCCTCTTGTTCGTCTCGGATCAGCAGGATTTCCAAGACTAGAACCAGCAGATTGTAGAGTGTTTTGGGCCCACTTTGGTAACTGAGGGGGATCTGAATGGTCGGATTCCGAACCTGATATGTCATGATCATCATATGCTGCTACAATATCATAAATATCAGAACTCATACCTTCATTATCGCTGCTCGAATCTTCTTCTGGTGAAGGCGGTGAATCGGCAGTTTTCTCCTCAACTAGTTGCAATTCTTGAAGCGGTTCTTCAAACTGCACACTGCGCTCTATGAATATCTTTTTAGATCTGATATCCATGAGTTTATATGCTTTTGATTCTTCCCCATATCCTATCAATATGAACTCGATACTTTGTGGATCCAAAGCTCGTCTCTTCTCAGAAGGAATTCTAGCCCATGCAGTAGAGCCAAAAACTCTCAAATTTGACACATCCGGTTTGTGACCAAAGAATGCTTCGAAAGGAGTCATACCTTTCATGGATGAATGTGGAACACGGTTCTGTATATATGCAGCAACATTGATTGCTTCAGCCTAAAGATTTGCAGCCAAACCTTTCGATTCAATCATGCATGTAGCCATCTCTTTCAGTGACCGGTTTTTCCTTTCCGCTACACCGTTCTGCTGGGGTGTGTAGGGAACTGTATGTTGGATCTTGATTCCGCTTTGGGCACAAATTTGCAGCAACTCAGACTTGATGTATTCCCCACCATTATCAGATCTAAGAGCTTTGATCTTGCTCTCAGTGGTGGTCTCAACAGAAGCCTTAAAATCCTTGAATTTTCCAAGCACTTCTGACTTGTTTTTGAGAAAGAATACCCATGTAAAGCGGGAAAAATCGTCAATAAATGTCAAAACATACCTTGAACCATTTAATGACATATGGGGCAGCGGACCACTGATATCAGAATGGATCAATCCCAAAATAGTAGAGGCTCTGCTAGCCTTGCCGCGGTCGAATCTGTGCTCGGGGTGCTTCCCAATAATGCAACCGGTGCATATTCCCTTCGAGGAACGGAGTTGTGGAAGCCCATCTACCATGGATTTATTTGATAGCAGCAGCAAATACTTATAATTTAGATGTCCAAATCTTTCATGCCAAAGCCTACTAACCTCATTACCATGTGTGTGAAGAGCAGTGGGCTTTGCAAGCGGAATAAAGTGCGAAAACTCATAACATTTTGCAGTGTGGTTTGCCTTTCCAACCGCAACTAGTTTTCCACTTTTGATATCAAAAATTTCAACTGTATTAGGGCTGAATGTGACTTTCTTTGGATCACCAGTATGTGTCATTTGATACACAGAAAGGAGATTCGAAGCTAAGGAAGGCACATAGAGAACATTCTGAAAGCATCCATGTTCTACATGAATCGTACCTTTGCCCTTTGAAGAAATTTTTGAGTCATCTCCCAAATGGATGGGGATGGAGCTGTTTGGATCGAATGAGGAAAAAGAATCAATATTTGCAGCCATATGATTTGATGCACCCGAATCTATCAAGAGAGTAGTGGGCTTCGAAACCGTTGCCATGAGTGCTTGTCCTCTTTCATGATCGTCATTCCGATCCTTCTTCCTTGCACCGTCAGGAAGGGTTATGTTGTTCTTTTCCAAAAGGAGGGCCATTTGATCTATAGTCTTCTTCATACATGAACTTTCGGGATGAAAGCCACGGTTACAATAAGTACATTTATATTTTTGGTTACCTTCTTTGCCCTTTTGCTTGGATTTCGAACTGGATGGTGCATCCGTTTGCTTGCCTTTGTCTTTTTGCTTGTGAGGCTCGAATTTGGGCTTCTCCTTCTTTAGCTTTCCTTTACCATTCGAGATCTTGGGTCCTTGAACAAATAGGGCTGAATCTTTGGAGCTTATGGACCCCATTTGAATCAACTTGTCATGCTCTTTCGTAACGGACTCAATGAAGGCATTCAAGGTAGGCATCTTCCAATTCGGGGTAGTTAGCCGACCAGAATTGAAAGTGGAGACAAATACCGAATAATCTTTCCCAAGCTTGCTTAGAATGGAGAGGATCAACTATTTATCCTCTTTGATAACACCACTGTTCTTCAATTGCAAGTTCAAGTTCTTGAATTTTGTGAAGAATTCATTAATGGTCTCGAAATTCTCAGGATTAAGGCCAATCAATTCATTCTCTAATTGAAAAGCCCTAAGCTCATCCTGCTTGCCGAATAGTGTTTCAAGTTGCTCCCATATGGATTTTGGAGTCTTCAATCCGCTGAAATGGAAGTGAAGATCCTTGGAGATGGAGAGACAAAGAAGACCGTAAGCTTCATCAAGCTTGTTGTAGTGTTTGGTTCTTTCTGCTACATTGTTTGGCTCCAATTCAAGACCAAGGGTGACTCGGTAGTAACCTTTTGAACGTAATATGATCTCCATATCATCTTTCCAATCAAAATAATTGAATGGGGTGAGGATAGGCTTTGAAGAAGAGTATTCCATTGCAAGGATTGAGTCAACTGATGAAGAGGAAGCTTGCATGCAGACTATAGCGAATGCAATTGCTGTAGAAAGGATTGCATGCAGAAGGTAGCGAGTGCAATTGGAGGAGACAATAAACCTGCAAATCACATCAAAACAACCACAATAAGGTCGAACAATCCACCCTTTGAGAGTTGCATCACACCTGGGATTGGATTTCAAGCAATGTTGAATAGGTCCAATGTATCAGATCCAGGAATTATGTGGTAACTCAAGCTTCTGGAGTGGTATTGGAATATTTTTCAAGCTTTGCATGCACAGGAGCGAATGCCCTTGAGATATCTCATGCCAAACTTTTTGCAAATTTTTTTTTAGCAATTCAGTCAAATCTTCTTGTATAAACACCTGTAGAAAAGAGATCTTGTCCCTGCAATGGCTCTGATACCATGTAAAATTAGTCACAGCAGATCTAATGAACAAGTAAATCAATCACAACAGATGAACATAGAAAATATGGTGCAAAACTGTGCAAAACATGCAGCAGTGCTCTCTATCCCAGAAAGGGTGAATGAATTACAATACAAACTGTCACAATGACTGAGCAATTCGAATTGCCTAAGGAGGTCATTTGAATCACTGAATGGAGTAGCTTGACTCTATCTAGGAGTCCTCATAAATCATCGGTGGTGCTCATCAATCACAACAACCAGTCATCCAGGTGTCAATCTGAGTCTAACTGAGTATAATAAATGTAACTGAAGTGTGTAGCACTGATATAGGATCTGGAGGCTCAGTGGGGGCGCATGGGAGGCTAACTGAAGTCAGAACAAGTCACCTAATCAAACTGGAGGTCAAACGGAAGTGATACAGTCAGTCGGGAGTGAAACTAGCCTCAAATCAGGGAGAATCGGAGCTAACTGAATGTAACTGGAGTGAATCTGCAGTGGTAGGTGAACAAGTGCGCCCTTCTCTGGCAGTAGGTGAGAAGAGGGCGCCTTTCAGCTTAGGAGGGCTAAAACTCTGTGGTAAGTGGCTCCCGGGTGCTAGAAGAAGGTGGATAAGGTGCTGGAGGCATCAAACTGGTGACTGGGATGCATGCCTGTGCATGCAAGATCCTGAAATAGATCATATCCTGAAATAGATCATGCAAGATCCTGAAATAGATGATGTATCCCGAAATAGATGATGTGGATATCCGAACACTAAACTGTTAGTGAAGGTCGTCTATTAGGATCTTAACATCCCACCACGCTCCGCAGTCCAGACTCTGGGTTGGATGTGCGCCCATACAGTGGTGTCCCCTTTGCGCCGTACGAGCCTCGGGAAAACACTGCAATGCCGACGTTGCCACCCACTCTGTGACTTGAACCTGGGTGGAGGCTCTGATACCAAATGATACAAACCGTTACACCAAAACCCCGAGGTAGCTAGCCCATTGAGAGGACCTTCCAGCGAAAAGGGCAACAACCCCTACCTGATTGACTAGTTCCCACCCGTGAGGTAAACCAAGAGCTGTCGTTTGTGGCAAAGCAGTTATCAGTTTTACCTGAGCCGTGGAGTGAGGGGTACTGCCCCAATACGCAAGCCGTTAGACAGCATTGGTGGCCGAGTGAAGCCGCACATACCTGAGGTCCATATCTATTTTCAGCTGAACTGTTGTCGATCACTGCTGTGCCGTTTCAGATTCAGTCGTTCAGATCCATTCTACAAGCCGTTCCAGATCCAGCTGTTTTCAGTCCATTCGGCGCTGTTCCAGATCCCTTCCGGGCCGTAGCCGCTCCAGTCTGAAAAAATAAATAAATAAAAATAAAAATCAGTTTTTTCTCCATATCTCCCTTGTTTTCACTCTGTTTCCCTTGAAATTTTCAGGGAACCCCTGTCATCCCATTCTACATATTTCATTCCTGAGGACCCTATCCCCAATTCCGCTTCCCAAAGCACGAAATCCCACATTTGTCTATTTTTAGGGTTTTCCATAACTTCCTCAGATTTCACCCAATCACCTTCAAATTTTACCACAGAGTTCCTTTTTGAATTCTGCTTCTTTTTCCCCCTCTGCCAAATTTTCCCATTCTTTCACCCCGCTTCTGAAATCCTCATTTTTGCTTCCTTGTCTATTCGACAGTGTCCAAAACCTAGTCAAACCCCAATTACCCTTCAGATTTTTTCCCAAGTCCAAATTTTCCTTTACTGAAGCAGTTTTTGTTTTTGTTTTCCTACCGAGTCAACCAAAAAAAAAAAAAAAACTCCTGGTTATGGTTGTCACACATGCAGAAGCAAAAACCATGGAAGACGCACTTGCAGTCATCCAAGCCAAACTCCAGGATCTGGATGAAAAATTTCTCAGTCTCCATCTTGAACATTCAGCTATGAACAACAAACGGCAGTCCGAGTCTTCATCAGACAATGGGTTCTCTTCTTCCAGCAATTTCCATGGTCCGAAGCTTGATTTTCCTCGCTTCAATGGTACTAATCCAACTGGATGGATCTATCTTGCAGAACAGTATTTCAGTCTGCATAATACTTTTGATGTCAACAAAGTTCTGCTGGCATCCTTTCATTTGGAACAGGAAGCTCTTCAATGGTACCGTTGGTACATCAAGGATCATGAAGAGCCAAAATGGCCAAACTTTTTTCATCTCCTTTTGCAATGATTTGGTCCTAGTGCTTTTGATGACTTCATAGGAGCCCTCACTAAACTTCACCAAATTGGCACTATGAGAGAGTATCAAACCGAATTTGAGAAACTAGCCAACCACACCGAAGGATTGTCTGATGACTTTTACCAGAATTGTTTTATCAGTGATCTAAAGGATGCCATCCGCTCTGAGGTCAAAATTTTCTGTCCCAACACAATGATGGAAGCCCTAGGGTTGGCTAAGTTGGAAGAAGACAAGATTGCAGCCCAACAACGCTCCAAGCCCACTTTTGTTCCCTTCCAAAATATGTGTTCTCAACGACCACCTCTACCGCAGGCTCCTCGACCAACTCCTATCAAGCGTTTGTCTGAAACAGAGATTAAAACACACAAAGAAAAGGGGATTTGGTATAATTGTGATGATAAATTCACTCGGGGACATAGATGTGTTCAGCAAAAACTCTATCTCTTGGATGTGGATTCTCCGCCTGCCTCTGAAATTGGTGACGAAGATATAGAAACACTGGATGCTCCGGTCGACATTCAGGAACCACCTATTGACCCTCCATCTCAAGATGACCAGCCAGAGATATCTCTCCATACTTTAGCTGGAGTCACCACCCCCCAAACAATGCGGGTCAGGGGTTACTTCAAAAAGCTTCCTCTTACAATACTCATTGATTCTGGTAGCACTCATAATTTCATTGACCTCGGATCGCCAAACAAGCTGATTGTTTTATCCATCCTTGCTCCAACTTTGAAGTCATGGTTGCCAATGGGGGCACCTTACCTTGCAAAGGGAAGTGTCGAAATGTGCGTATCTCTATGGGAGATTATACCTTGCGCTCTGACATGTTTGCCTTGACCTTAGGCGGATGTGATGTGGTTTTGGGCGCTCAATGGCTACGCACACTTGGCCCTATTTTATGGGATTTTGCTGAACTTTGGATGCAGTTTTCCCTCAATGAACAAAAACACACATTGACAGGATTACAACTAGGTTCTCTCAGCATCATCAGTTCACATCGTATGGAAAAACTCCTCAAGAAGAATTCACATGGTGTCATCGCTCAGATCCATTCCATTCAGATGCAACCATCAGCGGTCTCCACTACTCCTTTGGATCTACAACAAATTCTAGATCGATATACAGGTGTCTTTGCTGAACCAGTCAGATTTCCACCTTCCAGGCCAGAATACCATCGTATTCATCTCCTTCCTGGCAGCATTCCTCCCAACATTAGGCCCTATCGCTACCCATTTCACCAAAAAACGGAGATTGAAATGCTCGTTCAGGACTTATTGAAGCAAGGTATTATTCACCCAAGCACTAGTTCATTTTCTTCTCTAGTTATTCTTGTTCGCAAAAAAGATGGGTCATGGCGCCTTTGCATTGACTTTCTAGCACTTAATCACCTCACCATCAAGGATAAGTTTCTAATTCATGTTGTTGATGAGCTTCTTGATGAGCTTCATGGGGCTCACTTTTTCTTCAAGTTGGATCTTCGTTCTGGGTATCATCAAATTCGGGTTCATGAGGATGATATCCCTAAAATAGATTTCCGCACACATGATGGCCATTATGAGTTTTTGGTCATGCCCTTTGGCCTCACTAATGCTCCTTCCACATTCCAGGCCTTAATGAATAAAATATTTCGACCCTACTTGCGGAAATTCATTCTGGTGTTTTTTGATGATATCCTCATCTACAGCAAAACATGGGATGAACATCTCCAGCATCTGGATCTTGTCATGCAACTTTTCTATGACCATCATCTCCATGCCAAGCAGTCTAAATGTGTTTTTGGATGGAAGAAAGTTGAGTATCTCGGGCACATTATCTCAGTACAAGGGGTTCACGTGGATCCTGCCAAAATCGATGCCATGAACAATTGGCCGCATCCTCAGACACTCAAGAGCCTTCGTGGTTTTTTAGGGTTGACTGGCTACTACCGCAAGTTTGTCAAGGATTATGGGAATATTGCAGCTCCATTAACTGCTCTATTGAAAAAGGATGCTTTTACATGGACACATGCTGCTCAGTGTGCATTTGACAAACTAAAACAAGCTATGTGTACTACACCTGTTCTAGCTATGCCCCATTTTTCCAAGCCCTTCACTATTGAGAGTGATGCTTGCAGCAATGGACTTGGTGTTGTTCTCCTTCAAGATGAACACCCCATTGCATTCACCAGCAAAGCCCTTTCAGGTAAGAATTTAGCTGCCTCTACCTATGAGAAGGAAATGATGGCTATTTTGCATGCAGTACAGAAGTGGCGCCCATACCTATTAGGGAATCATTTCTGCATCAAGACGGATCACCAGAGTCTAAAATATTTCTTAAAACAGTGTGTCTCCTCCCCGGCACAACAGAAATGGGTTAGCAAACTCATGGGTTATGACTATGAGATCACTTACAAGAAGGGTAAAGGCAATATTGTGACAGATGCTCTTTCTCGTACATTTGATGCCCAAGGTTCTCTTTCAGCTATTTCTATGCCTGTTCCAAATTGGTTGCAATCTGTTCAATAGGGTTATGTCAATGACTCTTCCTTATCTCAAATCATCCAACGCTTGACCAACAACCCTTTTGCTGTACCACATTACTCTTGGGATGGTGCTTCTCTGAGATACAAGGGTCATCTGGTGCTTCTCCAGAGCACAGATCTTCAACAGGCTATCTTCTATGAACTCCATGCTTCTCCATTGGTAGGGCACTCTGGGTTCCTCAAAACGTATGAACGGGCACGGCGTAACTTCTTTTGGCAGGGCATGAAAAGGACAATTCAACAGATGGTGGCCGAATGTGATACCTGGCAGCGCAATAAGGGTGAAACAACACTCCTTCCAGGATTGCATGAACCCTTGCCCATACCTACACGGATTTGGACAGATATTTCTATGGATTTAATTGAAGGGCTCCCTAAATCTGACGGGAAGACAGTGATTCTCGTTGTGGTTGATCGCCTCTCCAAATATAGTCATTTTTGTGCTCTCAACCATCCTTATACAGCCTCCTTAGTCGCTCAAATTTTCCTGGACCAGATCTTTCATCTTCATGGCATCCCTTCTTCCATTGTCTCGGATCATAATGCGACTTTCACCAGTCATTTTTGGACAGAACTATTTCGCCACACTGGCACCAAACTGAAGATGAGTTCAAGGTATCACCCACAAACAGATGGTCAGACTGAAATTATCAATAAATGCTTGGAAACTTATCTTCGTTTCTTCACCTCGGAACAACAACATCAGTGGGCAAAGTGGCTCCCTCTCGCTGAATGGTGGTACAATACCTCTTACCACACTGCCTTTAAAATGACCCCATATGAAGCAGTCTATGGTTAGGCACCTCCAGTTCTTCTTCCATACACCCCCACCAGTTCACCAGTTCAGGAAGTTGACACGGTCCTTCGAAACCGCGATCAGATTCATCGCATTTTGCGGGACAAACTTCACATGGCAAGAAATCGCATGAAGCAACAAGCTGATCAACACCGTTCTGAGTGCACTTTTCAAGTCGACGATATGGTTTTTCTTTGTCTCCAGCCGTACAAGCAATCCTCCTTGAAACTCAAAGGGTGTCATAAGCTCGCTCCAAAGTTCTATGGGCCATATCGGATTCTTCAGAAGATTGGTTTTGTTGCTTATAAATTGGAACTTCCTCCTTCTTCCCACATTCATCCAGTCTTTCATGTCTCTTGTCTGAAGAAAGTTCTTGGCACCAACATCAGTGGACAAACTATTTTACCCGAACTGGATAATGAAGGATCCATCCTTTTGGAGTCGGAGGCCATCCTCAATCGGCGCACTCTTCAACTTCTCTCTCGCTCTATCACAGAGGTCTTAATTCAGTGGCACGGCATGCAACCAAAGAATGCTATATGGGAACCACTCCTTCAAATTCAACAACAATTTCCACATCTAAAGCTTTGAGAAAAAAGCTTTTTTTAAGGGGGAGGGGATGTTAGGAACCCATGTCTTTACTTTGTTAGTATATTGTTGTTGGATGCATATGCTTTGTAAGTCGTCCCGTAGTATTTGTTGATCAATAGTTTTTGTTATTGTTGTTGCCGCATATGCTTTGTAAGTCTCCCGTAGTATTGTTGATCCATAGTTTGTAGTGGCCCATGGTTTTGACCCATAGTATTGGCACCTAGACTTAGTATATAAGTGTGTGTTGAGACCTATGAAGGCACTGTGAAGTTATTTGTATTGAGCTTACTCATAGGAGGTTGCCCCCTCGAAGTGGCCTGTGATCAATATAAAAGTGATTCTGAGTTCTATCATTTCTGCTATTTCGTATATTCTTATTAATTAATTGTTGCAGGTGCATCACAAAAGTGCCTTCATCGCTAGTAGTTGTGACTTATACATTAGCATATTGCAGTGTATTCCATCTACTAGCACAAACCCTAATTTTTTTGTTGAGTGAGAACTTCTCCAAACTACATGTGAACCCTATTTGTGTTTCTGCTACATATTTGGTTATTCTACTTAGTTTTAGATGCCAATGATGGATTGTTGGAAACCTCCGTTGGACTTTCAAGGATTAGCATTGACCATGCAGCATTCCAGAATGATGATGAAGACATCGGATGACTGATATTGTGTTTGCAGTTTTCTCTGGGCATATGAGAGTTGGCTTCCCATGATCTAAGATTGCAAAGAAGACTCAAGAGAAGTTTGGTGTGCCTTCTTGAAGGATCCAAGCAAGTTTGCAGTTGTTGCTACAAATGCTCCAAAAGAATAATTTCTACATTATTCAGGTATAACAAATTCCACAATTCAACAGTCATAGGTGTAAATTGCAAACTGTGCTTTGTTTGTAAGTTTTAGTTCAATCTTTGGTACATGCATTTTTGTTTTGTGTACAGTACCAAAATGAAGTCAAGTTGAACTATAGATTGTATGTGGGTGCATTTTTGGCTGAGATCGACACCCCTTCTCTTTTAAATTTGAGTCTGTCGAAATCTTGTTTGTAAAGGGTGGAGTTGCAAGAAGCCCTTAGTCTAATTGAGTCACTTGTACTTGGTTCTTGCTGCACAAGGAGGCCTAAATCAGTTCTCAGTATGTCTCAAACCCAAGAAACATTAGAGTTGTTGAATACTCTAGTACATTCAGCTACACATGACTCAATCACAATCAGAAAATACACACTCCAAACTGTCATCAATCAATTGCATAATTTGAAAGCCATTGAGGAAGATGCACATCACAAGAATCGACATTTTGAACTAGTGTTTGTTCATAATAACCCCTTGCTTGAAGATGATTCCTATAAGCTTCCATAAAAAAATGAAATAATGTCATATGTTCTACATATTCAGAATTCTAGATTGCAACAATGTAATAGAGTTGGCCATGTGAAATATCAGTGTTTTGATCTTCATCCTTGTTGACATTGTGGGAAGTGCAACCATTATTCAGATCGGTGTGTGATGCTGAAGAAACCTGCAAGAGTGAAACCTATAGCATATTATTGTACTTCTTCTTACTTTGTACCTGACAGGGGGGAACATGATGTTAGGCTTCAAGTTTTGAAGCTTTGTCCTTCTGATAGCAAACACTTACATCCTTCCTCAAGTAAGTCATATCAAGCGATCTTGATCCATAGTGATTTTGGATAGCCACCAGATTAAGAGATGCCACCTGATTCTAATATGCATGTATTCTGAAGACATGATATATATATATGACATAGATTACTCACGTGTTTTGTGTCTAGTTGTGAAACCCTAAGACTCTCCTCTCCTCACATTGTTCCTCATAGGGGGGAATGAAGACCGTCAGTAACAAGTGAGCGAGTGAAAGCGATCCGGAATAAGCGAGCCTCTAAAGAGATATGTTCGACCGAGCTCCATAGTTGGTGGTCATCCTTAAACCACTGGTATCAAGAATACCTTATATTACCAGAAGCATGTGCAAGCTTCTATCTAAGTTGGAAAAAGGTTGTCAAGATGGAAATGTTCAGCTAGTTGTTGCTGTTCACTTCCTGTTTCCAGCTCTCTAGTTGTTTTTTGGTCAGCCTAAAACCATCATTCCAGACAGAACCTCTAAGCCTTTGAGCCAAGTTCCAAAGAACCTCTAAGCAAGTGTTGTCACCAAGTTTGAGAGTTTGTGGTCAGCATTCAACCACACATAATAGAATATTCTAGCCTTATGCTAACCCATTTTAGTTGATGGTTAGCCTAAAAGCCATCCCTTCAGAGAGCCATTGTATTTAGTAGAAGCATGTGCAATCTTCTAGCTAACCTTCTTAGTAAAGAATGTTGGGGATGGAAATGTTCAGCTGGTGGTAGTTGTCCACTTCCACTTATTCAGCTCTCTTATTTTTCTTGGACTCATATACACCCTTCAGGTTAAGGGGGGATTTGTTGGAGACTAATCCTTGGTGTTAGTATTTGTGTGCACATTCACGTGCAAAGAATATAAATAGTTGTGAGGGTATACCAAGAGTCACTTGAGAGTCAAGAGTCCACTTGGGAATATGAAACCCAAGGGACAATTCTCTTGTATATATGTACAATTGTTAAAGAGAATTAAATGCACTTTCACGCCTATCTTTTTGTCTTCTTGAGTTAATTGCTTGTGTGCCCTAGATGGCACCTTACAGACATGAAATAAAAAATCTAAGATAACAAGATCTATATAAAATGAAATAAACTATATAACATGAATAAAGTTAGATATGCATGAATAAATAATTACATGACTAAACTATGTACATAGCATGAAATAGTCACCTAATGATTTAGGCCTTATGGATCCTCTCTATTTTGTGATTGTCTCCAACAATCTCTCTTGCTCTACATGAGGTAGGAATTAGCGTAGCTTGTTTGAGCTCTTTGTTGACATTGTTTGTAGTTGGATGTTTGTACCAACGATCAAGTGCGTAAAGTGATACACGCATTGATCCAGGAGGATCATCTCAGTCGAAGCATGAAGATGGTGTCTGTTTCTTTTACAGTTGATCATCTATCGAAGAGCTTTCAGGAAGATTTCAAATACAACTTAAAGAAGGACAAATGGATCTCGCATGCGCAAACGATTCTAGGTTGAAGTTTCGACACAACGGCATTTATACAACAATTTGTACATACAAGCATTTTTATGGACAAACATTGTAATAAGGGATTTTGCACATTAATTTCCCATTTTTATTTATTAAAAAGAAAATTAAAGGTGAGAGTCCACCTCATGTCTTAGTTGAGATTCTCATGGAGGAAGAAGGGGACTCTTCCTCCACATGCCAGGGGGTCTAGTGAACTTCGTTATCATCTCGGTTTTCTGTAGGTCTTTATGTGTTTGATTGCGCAATTCAAGTTTAGATGCAAAATATTTTGTTTACAATGCCAATTTCTTTATGTTGTTAAAGAAAATTGAGAACTGATTAAAGATATGCGAATAGAAGAAAAGTCATCGTCCATTTTCAGATCAAGTTTGGTATCAGAGCCTAATTTCAATCTATTTTTAGATTGATTTTTCTTAGATGGATCCACAAGACAGTTATTCTTCTGCAGTTGTATATGCAAATCTGTGTAAGGATGTTGATTTCCATAAGATATTCTTTTCAATGGAGGAAAAGGTATGGGAATTATGTGATAATGGAAAAGACAGCATGGAGTTGCGAAGACAAGTCAAAACCTTGGTAGCTGAGAAGCTTGAACTTCAAGAATAGCTCAAGCAAATGCAACATGAGATACAAATTAAGGATGAAATGTTATCTAGGTATAAGCAATTCGACAATCCAAGGAGTCCTTCGACGATTGACGAGGATGGGATATGCACTTTTTGTCCCCATGAAGAAGTTCATATGGACGACACATCGAACACCAAAAAAGAGTTCTTGAACAGGTTTGTTCCTAAAGTGAAAAATGAGGTAAGTAAAAATCTTTTTTATTATGGTACATCTCATGCAAATATTGGCTTGGGATCATTCGAAAAACATACATGTGGGATTGGTATGAAACTCGTCACCAAGACAGGGTTTAACGGAGGAGGTCTTGTTACGGATAGCCAAGGAATTATACAACCGATCGAAGTGGAGGAACACCCTCAGTATTAGGGATTGGGATATCAAGAACTGATATCCAGTGAAAGCTTTTGGGAGAGTTGTTCCTATTGTTACAAACGAGGGCATGTTGCGGATCATTGTTACGATCTACATCCCTACTTAAAACTGAAAAGGTTTCATATCTGTGAAGGAAAAAGGAAGGTATATGATTTTGACGCATCAAGCAAATCACCAAGAAGCAATACAGTCAAGAAATTTCCAAGGTATGATGGAAATTTTTCTTGTACTTTCTGTGGAGGAAAGAATCATAATGTTGTAGGAAGTGGGAAACCTAAAACCTATGGTCGAAGGAAAGTGGCAGTTAAAAGTAGTCCAAGAAAGGAAAATCCTTCTCTTTGAATAAAGAAGAAGGATGGCCCATGTCCACTGCAAGTGTGAAAATCCTCATAGCAGATCTAAGAGCTGATGTATACCTCACAATGAAAGAATTTAGGAAAAAGATTAAGAGTGAATAATGCAGTAAAATGAGCAACAGAATAATAATACAGTAGAACTCGGATAGAAGCAAAATAACTTCACACACACTAATTCATTAATCACAATATGGACAAATAAGTAGTACAATGCATGAGGATTCGAATGCCAAGGTGGAAATTCGAATCAGCCTTCATGGAGTGATCAAAAGATCACTGGAGTGTCATCGGAGCACAACTAGAATTCTATCTCATCATCAGTGGAGTCATCAATGCTCAAGTAACTGTCAACCATCAATCAAACTGAGTCTAACTGAGTGTGGTAGGTGTAACTGGAACTAACTGAATGAAGGAGGCTCAGTGGAGGGCACATGAGGAGCTAACTAGAGTCAGAATGGGTAGTCTAGTCTCACTGGAGGTCCATCGGAGTGATACAGTCAGTTGAGAATCAGTCTAGCCTTGAATCAAGGAAAGAACTGATGATAACTCAATTAACTAAAGTGCAATTGAGTGGAAGGTGAAAGTGGATGAGTGGCTTCCTTAAATCAAGGAGGAAGGGCGCACCAATCTCTAGGAGGGCTAATACTGATCTGAGAGAAGCTCCTGGGGGCTGGCTAACTGAGGCTAGGTGCTGGGACTGATGACTAGAATGCATGTAGAAATGCATGCAAGACTGAAAATGCAAATAATGAAAATGCTGGCAGGACTAGGATGGAGTATAGGAATATCCTAACACCCCCCCTTAATCCATCCCGGGCCTTGGTAACTGAGACCGAAGGTCACCCAATACAATGAATAATAACAGTCAATAAACCAAGGAAATGGGGAAAACCTCACGGGAAAAATACCCCCCCTCAAAATAGACTGTAAGGCACACACAAAAAATAAATGCTCCAAACTCAAGCGGGTGTGATGCTTGGTCATATGTCTGGAGATATCTTCTTCTTGGGAAGAAGTGGATCATGCTCAAAAGGCATGTGCTTGTACTTTCTCTTCAGATAGAATGTGATGAGAACAAATCCAAAGATATGAGGATGATCCTTGAACCTGTGATTTGAATCAGTTGAGGTAGGATCAAATCTATGAATGTGCAGATAGTCTTTTGTCTTCTCCTTTGAACCATCATGGGTGAGATTATGCCAAAAAGAACCATCAAATAATAGTGATTGCTTGGAATCCAAATCAGCTTTAGAACTTGAAGAATAGTTTCTTGAGATCTCCTTTGAACCAGCAGGTGTGAGATCAAAACTACCATATGCATGAGAAATTATCCCAAGTAGTAATTGCTTGGAATCCAAATCAGATCCGAGACTTGAATCATGGTTTCTTGAGATCTCCTTTGAACCATTAGAGGTGAGATCAAAACTAGTAAATGCATGAGAAATTACCCCGAGCAAATGGAAATGGTTTCCTGAGATCTCCTTTGAACCAATAGAGGTGAGATCAAAACCATGATATGCATGAGAAATTATCCCAAGCAAATGGCAATGGCCATAGTCTTCAATAACCTTCTGAAAGCATGGAATAATGATCATATAGTAGTAAATAAGAGGTGATTGATCAGGGAGAGCGAATGCATTACCTCCAATGGCTGATTTTACCTCTTAAACATTCATGTGATCATGATGCAAACCAACAAACTATGGTGCAAGAGAGGATTTAGAACCTTCTGCAATTTCTAAAGTGTGAGTTGGCACAGAATTTGAAATAGAAGAAATTTGGAGCATGAGTGTAGAATCTACAAGTTCTTCTTCTTTGTGGCTAACTTCAATATGAGATATGTTTGATACTGATTCATGATCAATGAGATCATCAAGGAGGGCGAAGGCATCACTTTGCTTGCTCTCGAAAGGGTTTGGACCAATCCCTTCATTCTATCTGCCAAATCTTTCATCCAGGTGGGCCCATATCTCTTTTGGAGATTTAACATATTCAACATCAAGGGAGTAGAATACCATGCTTTGAGACGTAGCATACATCATGGCTGCAATAGCTCTTCCACCTTCATCTAACCAGTCATTCTCTTCTTCAGAGGATTCGAACTCTCTTTAAAAACAATAATCAAAGAGATCATGTCTCTTCAAATATGGTATCATTTTTGGTTTCCATTCAACATAGTTGAATAGATAAAGAGGAGGATCTTCTGAAAACATGGAAGCTGTATAAGACCTGCAAAAACAATAGAAAATATCTGCAACTGCTACTGCTGCAAAAATGCAAAAACTGTTGCAACTGCTGCACTCGAAATCTTGATAATAACCTGCAAAAAAACCTCAAGAATGGAGATAAACAATACTCTCAACATGCTCTGATACCATGTGAAAATCCTCACAACAGATCTAAGAGCTGATGTATACCTCACAATGAAAGAATTTAGGAATAAGATTAAGAGTGAATAATGCAGTAAAATGAGCAACATAATAATAATACACTAGAACTCGGATAGAAGCAAAATAACTTCACACACACTAATTCATTAATCACAATATGGACAAATAAGTAGTACAATGCATGAGGATTCGAATCCCAAGCTGGCAATTTGAATTAGCCTTCATGGAGTGATCAAAAGATCACTGGAGTGTCAAACTAGAAGTCTGTCTCATCATCAGTGGAGTCATCAATGCTCAAGTAACTATCAACCATCAGTCAAATTGAGTCTAACTGAGTGTGGTAGGTGTAACTGGAACTAACTGAATGAAGGAGGCTCAGTGGAGGGCACATGAGGAGCTAATTGGAGTCAGAATGGGAAGTCTAGTCTCACTAGAGGTCCATCGGAGTGATACAATCAGTTGAGAGTCAGTCTAGCCTTGAATCAAGGAAAGAACTAATGATAACTCAATTAACTGAAGTGCAACTGAGTGGTAGGTGAGAGAGGACGAGTGGCTTCCTTAAATCAAGGAGGAAGGGCGCGCTAAGATCTAGGAGGGATAAAACTGATCTAAGAGAAGCTCCAGGGAGCAAGCTAACTGAGGTTAGGTCCTGGGACTGATGACTGGGATGCATGCAGAATGCGTGCTGCATGCAGAAATGCATGCAAGACTAAAAATAAAAATAATGAAAATTATGGTAGGACTAGGATGGAGTATAGGAATATCCTAACAGCAAGAACAATATGATTCAAAAGAGGAAGTTTCTTCATCCAAGGACAGTAAGCAAAGTTCATTTAATTGGTTGAGTAAGAATTGGTTTTCATTCTTACAAAACTTATTTTTTTATGTTGTTTACATTTGTGGAAGCATGAAACTATTTATTTGATGATGCATGTAAACATATGCTCAAACACATCTTTACAATTCATAACTGCATACAAAATCATAGATTAGGTTAAATTGTTTTGTTGAAAACATTTCATACAAAAAAACATTAAAAAAAAGGAACTTTTGTAACCGAACATTCCATACAATTAGTAGAAGATCTATGGAGAGGACCATGATCTTCATCTATGCTATTAATTTGTTTCCATAAATTATGATAAGTAAGCTACTGTGAATCAAAGCTGCTGTCAAAAGTAGATCATTGCTACATCAATGTTATTTTCCTTTATTGATAAAGCAACAAGTTGTTAATAAATGCATTGAAAACTGCAAACAAGTTTACAAATGAATGTTGCAGGCTATGATAAAAAGACTATTGTATGTTGAAAAGACTATTGGCTACCATAACCGAACTGAGAATGAGATTCTCCAACACTGATTAATTTTTCTGAGGCTGGAGCAATTGTTGTTTCACCATGGAAATCAGAGAATTATTGTATCTACATATGTGATCTATAATTGTCTTACATACGATTAGTAGATCTACGAAGACTTGTCGAAGATGCTGTTGAGTATTGTAGCCGAATGACTCTGCTTTACTGTGGGTTAAGGGCATTAGCCATACAGATTCAGTGGATTATTGAAGGAGCTATTTTACTGTATATCTTCCATGGAAATTGCAGTTGAAGAACCTGATCCGAACGGTCTACAACTGAGGGACCTGATCGGATGGGACTCGAAGCCTCAACATCGGCTTCTGGTACGAATAATTTCTGTGTTTTGCTCAAAGAGAAATTATTTTTTTAGAACAAAGAAATACAACCCTGCAATGGTAAAAGAATGGGCAATTCGGGAAGCGAGCACCTGATATATTTTTGAAGAAAGAGACACGATTGTTTGTCGAATAGGATTCAGATAGGTATCGATCAGATTGACCTTCTCGATCATGAACTTTCTGTATATTTATCATGTGAAAAGGGGTTTTACAAAGGTAGAAACCGCAACCTTTGATCTGTGTGAAGGAGCTGCGGTAATTGCATGAAAATTGGCAAAGAAACCTGCAATTTAGAAGGTGAGATTGTAGTCACATGCCAAAGACCACCACCTGCTATGTGGGGACTCTTGTTAGGTGTCCATCGTGCAGAGGATATGATTATATCTACGTGGAAAAAAAAATGCAAGCACAACGATAGTCTTCCAAACATCGACGATCATGTTCCATATCACTTACGGAGATGTCGAATTCCTGGGCGTGCATGTGGGTGAGAAAATTGTTCAGTTGTAATCAGATTTGGATTGTGGTGTCATTCAAATTCATGGTTTCACATGTTGTTGCGGTGGTCATCCTGAATCCAATGCTCATGTGGCATGAGATCAACCAGTATGTTGTGGCGGTGGTCGTCCTGGATTGAGATGATCGAGGAGTATAGAGGGATCCTTTCAACCATGTATCAAAGTTCAAATCGAACACGAAGAAGCACATTTCTTTTCTCTTTTCATTTTCTATTCCAAATCCACGTGGATGACATACGGTTTGTATCCCAAGGAGGTCTCTACTACTTTTAATCGGGGGCTTGAGTGCGAGATCCAGAAGTGCCTCCTTCTCGAGTTTTATCACAGAAGGTCAAGGTTTAAACCGCTTTTCATTTTTGCATGTCGTTGTAAATGTGTCAATAGAGTCAAGGAAGAAGGCACAGAAGTAGCACGATCTAGTAGAAAACATTGGTAAAGGTAAGATGCAGTCGATCATGTCTATGCTGAATTGGTAACCAATGGATTGTCCTCTGGAGTGGTGAATGCCATCTGAGATTCTTTGTGCGGTAGCATTTTGAATTTTTCTTCGGAAGTTTCTCATTAGAATGATAATTTCTCTGTGTCAGTAGCATTGGTATATCTTAGAATGGCGTAGAAGGTAGGGATTTTGTCTCAGAAGGAGGGAGACATTCAAATGATGCTTGTTGTCGATGTTCATCTTGTCACCATAAACCGCGACTCCCAGATGGAGCATTATGTGTACAAAATGCGTTATGATCAATTTAGTCTACAACGCCAAAATTTCTAGGTTCCACAGATGATCCGCCTACAGAACATCATCGGTGATATCCTGATTTTCATCCAGGGGGACATTGAGGCAACTCCTTGGCAGCCCTACCATGTTTTTGATATCCTTAGATCACCTGCAGAAGCTGTGCTCCAAAGGTGGGGAAGCATAGACCCAGTGCTAGGAAAGAATCAACTATGTGCATTTTTGTCAAAGAAAAAGGCGAATTGGTGGGGAATGATGTGAGTCTCTACATATGGTATATTTTTTATTCGAGGTTTTTATGGGAACTCCATAATTTCCAGATCTAGGAAAACATTGCACTCTCAATTTTGCACTCCTTCCTGGAAAAAAAAAATAAAAAAATTGGGTCCCTACGAATTGTCGTGACAGATGGAGTTGGTTTTGTCGACAGTCACCTGGTTGACAGAAGCTGCCAGAGGTGATGCACACTTTTTTAATATTGGCACCACAAATTCCAGAGTAAAGGGCATTTTGTTTTATGCCTAAGCTTCGATGAATTTTGTAAAAGGCTTGGAAAGGCTTAAAATCATTTCTTTTTATGCTTAAAGTTTTTCCCAATATTGTAATGGTTGTATAGCCACTATTGAGTGGAAGGTGCCATTATTAAAGCCTTCAAAAAATCATTGTAATTAAAAATTTTGGGTGCATAATCGGTGGTACCCGACAACCTAAAAACTGATCAAATAAATGAAAACATCAGCCCATGTAAATCCAAAGACAACCATGAACAAAAACATTGAAGATGTTGAGCTAAAATGATTCTTCTGCAGATTTGAAACTTTTGGAGGTCCAAAAGTTCCTTAAGTGGGGAGATTTCATCCACGAGGATCATCTCAGTCGAAGTATAAAGATGGTGTCCGTTTATTTTACAGTTGATTAGCTATCGAAGAGCTTTCAGGAAGCTTTCAAAGACAAATTAGACAAGGACAAATGGATCCTGCATGCGCAAAATATTTTAACTTGAAGTTTCGACACAAGAAGGCATTTCTACAACAATTTGTACATAAAATCATTTTTATGGACAAACATTGTAATAAGGGATTTTGCACATTAATTTCACATTTTTAATTATTAAAAAGGAAATTAAAGGTGAGAATCCACCTCATGTCTTAGTTGAGATTCTCATGGAGGAGGAAGAGGACTCTTCCTCCACATGGCCCTTAAGGTGTCTCATGATCCTACTTTAGGGGATCATGGGAGAGATATGCTCCTCCTTATGGGTGATGACTAATCATCCCTAAGGGATCTATAAAATCCTCTCATTGGGAGAAGGATGGGAATGGTTCGTTGGGAGATTTTGGAGACTTTTGTGAGACCTTTGTATTTTGAGGAGTTTTGTCCTTCTAGTGTCGGGAGAAAAGGCACTTATGTGAGTTCCTTGTGTGGAGCATGTAACTCATTTGTGAGAAGGTCCCAGCCTTTGTTGGAGAAGGAATAAAACGGTTCGGCATTATTCGATCCCAGAGATGTAGCCAGGGGGTCTGGTGAACTCCGCTATCATCTCGGTTTTGTGTATTTATTTATGTCTTTGATTACAAAATTCAAGTTTAGATGCAAAATCTTGTGTTTACAATGCCAATTTATTTATGTTGTTAAAGAAACTTGAGAATTGATTAAAGATCTGTGGATAGAAGAAAAGTCATCGTCCATTTTCAGATCAAGTTTGGTATCAGAGCCTAATTTCGATCTAGTTTTAGATTGATTTTGCTTAGATGGATCCACAAGGTTGTTATTATTACGCAGTTGTATATGCCAATTTGTGTAAGGATGCTGATTTACGTAAGAGATTCTTTTATATGGAGGAAAAGGTACGGAAATTATGTGATGATGGAAAAGAAAGCATGGAGCTGCAAAGACAAGTCAAAACCTTGGTAGCCGAGAACCTTGAAATTCAAGAACATCTCAAGCGAATGCAGCATGAGATACAAATTAAGGATGAAATGTTGTCTAGGTATAAGCAAGTCGACAATCCAAGGAATCCTTCGACGATCGACGAGGATGGAATATGCACTTTTTTTCCACATGAAGATCATATGGACGGTAAATCGAACATCAAAAAATATTTCTTGAATAGTTTTGTTCCTCGATTGAAAAATGAGGTAAGTAAAAATCTTGCTTATTCTGGTACATCTCATGCAAATATTGTCTTGGGTTCATTCGAAAAACATACCCTTGGGATTGGTATGAAACTCCTCACAAAGATGGGGTTTAATGGAGGAGGTATTGGTAGGGATGATACAACCAATCGAAGTGGAGGAATTCCATCGGTATTAGGTATTGGGATATTAAGAGTTGATATCCAGTGAAAGCACTTGGGAGAGATGTTCCTATTGTTGCAAATGAGGGCATGCTACGGATCATTGTTCGGATATGCATCCCTACTTGAAACCGAAATGGTTTCAGATCCGTGAAGGAAAAGGGAAGGTATATGATTTTGACGCATCAAGAAAATCACCAAGAAGCAATACAGTCAAGAAATTTCCAAGGTATGATGGAAATTTTTCCTGTACTTTTTATGGAGGAAAGAATCATAATGTTGCAAAATGTTGGAAAGCTAAAATCTATGGTCAAAGGAAAGGTGCAGTTAAAAGTAGGCCAAGAAGGGAAAGTCCTTCTCTTTGGGTAAAGAAGAAGGATGGAACATGTGCACTGTAAGAAAAATATGATTCAGAAGAGGAAGTTTCTTCGTCCAAGGACAGTAAGCAAATTTCATTTGATTGGTTGAGTAAGAATTGCTTTTCATTCTTACAAAACTTATTTTATTTATGTTGTTTACATTTATGGAAGCATGAAATTATTTATTTTATGATGCATGTAAAATCTGCTCAAACACATATTTACATTTCATAACCTGGATACAAAATCATAGATCATGTTAAATTGTTTTGAAGAAAAAATTTGATGCAAAAAAACATTAAAAAAAAAGGAACTTTTGTAACCGAACATTCCATACAATTAGTAGAAGATCTGTGGAGAAGACCACGATCTTAATCTCTGCTATTAATTTGTTTTCAGAAGTGATGATAAGAAAGCTACTGTGAATCAAAGTTGCTATCACAAGTAGATCATTGCTACATGAATGTTATTTTCCTTTATTGATAAGGAAACAAGTTGTTAATAAATGCATTGAAAACTATAGTAAGGTTTACAAATGAATGCTACATGCTATGATAAAAAGACTTTTGTATGTTGGAAAGACTATTGGCTACAATAACCGAACTCAGAATGAGATTCTCCAACACTGATTAATTTTTCTGAGGCTGGAGCAATTGTTGTTTCACCATGGAAATCAAAGAATTATTGTATCTGCATAAGTGATCTATAATTTTCTTACATAAGATTAGTAGATATAGGAAGACTTGTCAAAGCTGCTGTTGAGTATTGTGGCCGAATGACTTTGCTTTATTGTGGGTTAAGGGCATTAGCCATACAGATTTGGCAGATTATTGAAGGATCTATTTTGCTGCATATCTTCCATGGAAATTGCAGTTGAAGAACCTGATCGAAACGGTCTACAACTGAGGGACCTGATCGGATGGGACTCAAAGCCTCGACATAGGCTTCTGGTATGAATCATTTCTGTGTTTTTCTCAAAGAGAAATTATTTTTTAGAACAAAGAAATACAACCCTTCGATGGTAAAAGAATGGGCCATTCGGGAAGCGAGCACCTGACATATTTTCAAATAAAGAGACACAATTGTTTGTCGAATAGGAATCAGATAGGTATTGCTCAGATCGGCCTTCTCGAACATGAAGTTTCTATATAATTATCATGTGAAAAGGGGTTTTACAGAGGTAGAGACCGCAACCTTTGATCTGTGTGAAGGAGCTGCGGTAATTGCATGAAAATTGGCAAAGAAACCTACAAGTTAGAAGGTGATATTGTAGTCACATGCCAAAGACCACCAGCTGCTATGTGGGGACTCTTGTTAGGTGTCCATCGCGCAGAGTATATGGTTATATCTACTTGGAAAAAAAATGCAAGCACAATGATAGTCTTCCAAACATCGATGATCATGTTCCATATCACTTACAGAGATGTCGAATTCTTGGGCGTGCATGTGGCTGAGAAAATTGTGCAGTGATGAAAATATCAGTTGTAATCAGATTTGGATTGTGGTGTCATTCAAATTCATGGTTCCACATGTTTTTGCGGTGGTCATCCTGAATCCAATGCTCATGTGGCATGAGATCAGCCAGTATGTTGTGGCGGTGGTTGTCCTGGAATGAGATGATCTAGGAGTATAGAGGGATCCTCTCAACCATGTCACAAAGTTCAAATCGAACACGAAGAAGCACATTTTTTTTCTCTTTTCATTTTCTATTCCAAAGCCACCTGGATGACATATGATTTGGATCCCTAGGAGGTCGCTACGACTTTTAATTGGGGGCTTGAGTGCGGGATCCAGCAGTTCCTCCTTCTCGAGTTTTATCACAGAAGGTCAAGGTTTAAAATTCTTTTCATTTTTGCACGTCGTTGTAAATGCGTCAATAGAGTTGAGGAAGAAGGAGCAAAAGTAGCACGATATGGTAGAAAACATTAGTAAAGGTAAGATGCAGTCGATCATGTCTATGCTGACTTGGTAACCAATGGATTGTCCTCTGGAGTGGTGAATGCCATTTGAGATTCTTTGTGCAGTAGATTTTTGAATTTTTATTCAGAAGTTTCTCATTAGAATGACAATTTCTCTGTCTTAGTAGCATTGGTATATCTTAGAATGGCGTAGAAGGTAGGTATTTTTTCTCAAATGGAGCGAGACATTCAGATGATGCTTGTTGTCGATGTTCATCTTGTCACCATAAACTGCAACTCCCAAATGGAGCATTATGTGTACAAAATGCGTTATGATCAATTTAGTCTGCAACGCCAAAATTTCTAGTTTCCACAGACGATCCACCTACAGAACATCATCGGTGATATCCTGATTTTCATGCAGGGGGGAATTGAGACAACTCCTTGGTAGCCCTACCATGTTTTTGATAGCCTCAGATCGCCTGCAGAAACTGTGCTCCAAAGGCGGCGAAGCATAGACCCAGTGATAAGAAAGAATCAACTGTGCGCATTTCTATCAAAGAAAAAGGTGAATTGGTGGTGAATGATCTGAGTCTCTACATATGGTATATATTCGATTCCAGGTTTTTATGGGAACTCCAGAATTTCCAGATCTAGGAAAACATTGCACTGTCAAATTTACACTGTGTTGACACTATATCTGAAAATGCTCAAACCCTAAAAAAAATTTTGCCAAAAAATATCCAAAAGAAGAGAAATCACTACACATGAGTTGAAGTAAAAGGTTTGAAATACAAAAAACAACAAGAAAAATCCACATATGCAAAGTCCGAAAGCAATTCTTTGAAAAGGTTAAGTCTGGATCAAGTTTCAACGGAGGAGATGACAATGATCGAGATCAACAGCTGTTATAGTTTCCCGCACCGCCAAAAGGATCGTTTGCAAATAGTAGTGAGTGGTTGTGGACTCAATACCGCCGGATACGTGTCACAATTTCATTAGTTTGCGTATACGTGATAGTGGTATCATAAACCACCACAATGTTGTGCGGAACCACCAAAGGATAACGCGCGGCGGGCCATATCACGTGACAGGATAATAAGTGGTGGGACATGGCACGTGGAAGATGGAGAAAGCGTAAGGGAATACACCATATGTCGATATCAATCGAAGGAACAATATACATCAGGACAAAATCAACCGCCAATTTTCATCCGCATCAAGAAAGCTGTGCACTCGATAGAAGGAAGAATGGTCGCAGAAAGTAAACCACTCAAACAGGTGTCATTAAATGGTTGGTCCGCACAAGGAATAAGTCGGAGAAGAAAACCGTTTTAGGATTGCGGATACCACCATGGGGGTTAAAAGGATGCAAGATCTAACGGCTCAAATCAAAAGGCTCAAGATCAATGGTTGGATATAAACTACATTCAGAAAGCTGCCAGGAAGTTAATCAAAAAGACTTATATAAAACAAAAAGGCTTCACAAAACGGCATTTTGTATATGTGTCGTTATCCCTGGGAGGTCTAAAGACTGGTAGAGATCAGCGATTGCGACAGAAGGATAAAGACGTGTGTATATAGGTCATGTTGAAATGCGAGTCTTGGTAAAAGAAATGACCAGTTATGATTTACCCACGGCCGACCAATGGAACTATGTGGACAAATATGGAAGGACAAGATATTATGTCCATTCATAGATACATTCAAAACTCTTGCCAAGTGGCAAAAAGGATGCTATTCAGAATTTTTGTCAAGTGGCAAAAAGATACTTTTATTTTAAATTTGTAATATTATTTGAAGACAATTATCTATTGTTCAAAGACAGTTATCTTTCGAGTTAAAATATTTTCAGTTATTAGTTAGAAGAAGCAGTTATGTCAAGTTTCTTCCGAATTTTGTATAAAAAACAATGAGTCATTTTTGAAAGGGTTGGAAATTCTTTGAGAGACGAGTATGTTTTGAAGTCTATTTTTGATAAATAAAAGGCAGTACAGTGAAAATACCTATCTTTTGAGACCAGAGATTCATGTGTTGATCAGCTTTACAGTCTGTTTTTCCCTAATCTTTATATGTGCATGTCCACTTTCTTTGTTTTATCTTCCATTATGTTTTTCTTCTATATTTAAATGAACGCTTGAAATAAATCGATATTCATACTGGTTATGCCTCGTTTTATCGCATTTAAATATTCACTATTTTCTCCAAAGTTGGCAATAGATTCATCCCAGTTAGATGCCTGTTGTTGATGGAATGTCATTACTTCTTTCTATACCACCTGAAAAATCAAATTGACTATGATATGATTGCTATCTTGCCTCTATGGAAATCTGTTTGGTATAAATCTCTTACTGGCATATTAAATATTTGAAACTTTGACTCCATGCCCAATGTTTCTTGTTTTCCTTTTCAACCCAGAAAATCCTTTTGAGAAATTTTGAACGTACTTTTATATATTTTTAGCCTTTACATATATCTTGTGAGAGAGCCCTCTCTGGTGGAAAAAATGGCTAAGTTTTCTACCTAAATTTTGGTTTGAAATAGGTTGCCTTAGGTGTTATTCTTTTACAACCGGGATAAAATCTAAGTGCTAACATTTTGGCCGTTGCCGGGGACGAAAGTGAAATTTTCCCTTGGAGAAACGACAAAGAAAGGTCAAATTTCTTGGGCAAGGAAGTTTGAAATAAGTTGGTTGTAGATATTGCCCTGGTGACTTCACTTGTGAAAATTTTTTAAGGTTTTTTTAAGATATTCTGAGAAAGACATTGTGGCTACAAGAAGAAATCCCGATTTACAGTTCTTTTTAGGCGTGGATAATCCAGAGAAGCTCCTCAAGATGGATAAAGGCAAAGGCAAAGGCAAGACGAAAGAAGGTATTTCTTAGTTTTCAAATATATTCCCTTCTTTTCAAGAAAATTTGTTTGAGGAAGAAAATATTGGTTCAAGTGGAAGAGTTTTGCTTAGAACTAAATCAGATTCTGATTTAAAAGAAACAAAAGTTGACCCAAAAAGTTTGTGGGACTATTCTTTAAAATCTGTTTGAGAAAATTTACAAAAATCTGAAAGGGCGGGGTCCAGAATATCCAAGGCCCAAAGAATACCTGTGCAAAGTAATAAACAACAGGCAGTGATTGTTCCACCTTATAACCCACCACCCATGGCTGCCAGATTTTCCCCATTGGTTTTACCCGCGGCTTTACATGATTTGCCTCAAAATTATGGACAGAGAATCTTTACTTTTGATAATGAGGGTAATTATACAGCACAGCAACATGTTGATAACTTTAGTGATTTCATTGATTTAGAAGAAGTGGATTATGATGATGCAAAAATGAGGTTGTTTGCCCAAAGCTTGCGAGGTGAAGTCAAAAAGTGGTTTAGAGCTTTGGTTGCAGGATCAATTGCTAATTATGATGCTTTCACAACTCTTTTTATCGAAAGATGGGAAGACTAGAAAAATCCTTCACAGGTGTTGACACAATATAACAATCTGAAAAAAGGAGGTTTTGAGTCAGTTCAAGAATTCTCTACCAGATTTATGAAATTCTATAATTCTATCCCTATAGATATAAAACCTCTAGTGGGAGCAACCAAGTTACATTATGCAGATGCTTTTGAAGGTGATTTTTCATGCATATTAAGAGAAAGAAGATCTACTACTTTGGAAACAATGATGAAAGATGCGGTAGAAGTTGAAGCTAATATGATGGCTTCTGGAAAGATGAGACATAGAGATATGGGCTGAAAGAAAATTAGAGAAGATAATCAAAGTGCAGCTTCTTCTTCTTCTTCCACAGATGTAAAATTTGAAGCAATGATGAAAACTATGGAAAAGTTATTAGACAGGTTAGTGGTGGATAACAAAGTTCCGAATAAAGAACAAACAGAACCTCAAATCAGAAACCCTAATTTTAGGAGACCCTTTATTCCACCTATAAGGCCAAGAGAGCAGAGAAACCCAAGGAATGTAGAAGAAGATCAAATCAGACCTCCTTTCCTTGAAAATTATATTGCTGGATAAATTCAAGCTGAGATGCCTGAGAGTGATATTCACCATTGTGGCAGTTCTGATTCAGAAGTGTATTTGACTAAACAAGAGCATGATATGTTACTTGCAGAAGGGGAATGTTGTAATTTGGAGACAGAAATTGATCAATACCAGATTGGTTACCAAAATGTTATAAACGATCTTCAAAGAAAGATAAATCTAAGAAACCGAGACGTTATAGTAGACAAAGGAAAAAAGCCAATGGGCAAATCAAAAGGATGTACAAATAAGCTTTCTACTAGTCAGTACGAACAACAAACGAGAAGAAAAGAAAATGAAGATGTGCCAAAAGTAATTTCAGATAACAAGAAAGATTCAGTGAAGGAAGGTGATAAAAATTTGGTTCCTTTCAATATACAGAGTGAAATGTCGAAAGTCAAGATTTCTATACCTTTCAATGAGATATTAAAGAATAAGGAATACAAGGAACAAATTTTTAAGATGAGGCAAGTATAAAATTGAGTGGAAATAGATACTTTGGAATTAGATGATGATACTCCTAATATCTGCATGGGTTCAAGAATGGAAGATAATAGTTTTGGGGAAATTTCTCCTTTCTATGTAAATTTGAATGTTCATGATAAAGTTGTGCATAATTGTATGTTAGACTTAGGAGCTTCTCATAATCTGATGCCGAAACTTGTAGTTGAATCTTTGGGATTGGAAATCACAAGACCATATGATGACTTATTTTCTTTTGATTCAAGGAAAGTCAAATGTTTAGGGTTGATAAAAGATTTGACAGTTAATCTTAGTAAAATACCAGCCAAAGGTATTCTCATGGATGTGGTGGTTGCTGATATTCCAGCAAAGTTTGGTATGTTATTGTCTAGATCATGGGCTTCTAAGTTAAAAGGAACTCTGCAGATGGATATGTCTTTTGCTACTATTCCAGTGTTGGGGGTACACAGAAGATTATATGCTGAAAAGATGGCTGCTTATTTGGTAAGTGACTTAAAAGAACCTGAAAAGCATGCTATATATGCAGTAGACACAGATTTGCGTTCTTGTATTCTGTATAATGATGTTGAATCTAAAGAAAAGATTGATTTAATTGAACCTAAAGAAAATGAAAAAGAAAGATTGTTAAGAGAAAAAATCAGAAAAGAAGGGACCTGGACGATGCACTTTGATGGAGCTAGAAGCAGAGAAGGAGCTGGTGCAGGGGTATGGATAATCACACCTGATCGAGAATTCCTAATGTTTTCTTACCAATTGAATTTTGAATGTACAAACAATGTTGCAGAATATGAAGCTTTGATTCTGGGGTTGAATGTATTGAGAGATTTAAAAGAAAAAAGAATTGAAGTGTTTGGAGATTCCGAATTGGTAATAAATCAGGTAAAAGCTATTTATCAGACAAAACATCCTAAAATCAGGTCATATAGGAATGAAGTGTGGGATTTATTGGAAAAACATTTCGATGAACATGATGTTGTTTCAATTCCCAGAGTTAGTAACATTGTAGCATATTCTTTGGCCATTACAGGAGCTGCATTCAAAACTCCTATCTTCTCTAAAAAGAAATATGATATTGAAGTCATACACAGACCATCTATCCCAGACAATATCAAACATTGGCAGTTTTTTGAAGATGATCAACAGATTAAACACTTTTTAGAAATGACAGATGAATTCAATTACAGGTCTATTGATGCTGGAGTTGGTCCGGATGAAGTAGATTCCCCGGAAGAAACAGAAAATTTCAAGCAAAGGATTGGAGGTAAGGATATAATTCAACTGAAGAATAATGTTATCCCTAGAGGCTTGATTCCTTTCGAAAAATTGTTTGATAAAAATGATGTGGTGAAAAATCCAAAAGTAGAACCTAAACCTGAGAATGTAAAAGATTACAATTTAGGTTCTGAAAAAGATCCCAAATTGGTAAAGCTTTCAAAGAAATTACCAAGAAAGGAAGAGGATAAAAGCGTGGAAGTGATGAAAAGATTTTCATATGTTTTCGCCTGGAGTTATGAAGACCTGAAAGAATATGATGTTTCTGTTATATAGCATACAATTCCTATCAAACCTGATGAAAAGCCTTTCAAACAGAAGTTGAGAAGAATAAATCCCAAGTTGCTTCCAGTGATAGAAAAAGAGGTGAGAAAGTTGTTTAATGCTAAGATAATTGTGTCCTTGAGATTTTCTAAGTGGTTGGCTAACCTGGTACCAGTAAGGAAAAAGAATGGCGAAATAAGGTTGTGTGTAGACTTTAGAAATTTGAACAGAGTCTCTTTGAAAGATAATTATCCACTCCCTAAAATGGATCAGATTTTACAGAAAGTTGTGGGAGCCGAAAAAATTTCCATGTTAGACGATTTCTCAGGTTACAATCAAATTAAAGTTCACCCAGAAGATCAGGAAAAAACTACTTTTACTACTCCATGGGAACATTTATGTATGCCAAAATGGCATTTGGTTCGATGAATGCAGGGGCAACTTTTCAGAGAGCCATGGATATTGCATTTGTAGATGAAAGAGACAAATTTGTGGTAGTATACATGGATGATATCACTGTTTATTCAAAGAATGTTGCTGATCACTGGAAACATCTAGAAAGCATTTTTCTGAAATGTAGAAAATTTGGGATCTCCTTAAATCCAAAGAAATCTCATTTTTGCATGGAAGAAGGAAGATTATTGGGACACATCATATCAAAAGAAGGCATTAAGATTGACCCAGAGAGAGTATCTGCGATACAGAAGGTGGGAATCCCTAGGAGCAAGAAAGAGATTCAATCATTTATTGGAAGGGTAAATTGGTTAAGAAGGTTCATTCCTAGTTTTGCTGAGATTTTGAGAAACATAACTAAAATGCTAAGGAAAGACAAGGAAATTAAATGGACTAAAGAAGCAAGACAATCCTTTGATAATATTAAAAGAGCATTGACTAAAGCACCAGTGTTAATTAGTCCAGATTATACAAAGGATTTCATTATGTTTACTTATGCATTAGAACACACAGTAGCTGGGGTATTGTTGCAAAAGAATCAAGAAGGTGCGGAACAGCCAATTGCATTTTTTAGTAAGATTCTGAGGGATGCAGAATTAAAATATAACATTATGGAGAAACAAGCTTATGCTTCAGTGAAAGCATTGAAGGATTTCAGGATATATATTTTGCATTCTCATATAATAGCACATGTTCCATCAACAACAGTGAAAGATATTCTTACCCAGCCAGATCCTGAAGGGAAAAGAGCGAAGTGGATAGCAGTGTTATTGGAATATGATCTTGACATTAAACCTACAAAGCTGATAAAAGGTCAAGGTTTGGCCAAAATGATGACAGAAACAAATTGGGATTCTCTAGGTATGAATTTTCTTTCTGAAATTTCAAATGAAAACGTTCCAAATTCACAAGTAATTGAAGATTTCTCTTTATCTCCCTGGTACGCAGACATTGTATATGTTCTGCAGAATCTCCAAGCGCCTGCAAATATGGAAAAAACTAGAGCAAGCTCAGTAAAATTGAAAGCAGCCAAGTTCTACATATTAGATGGAAATTTATTCTGGAAATATCCAGGAGGAATCATGTTGAATTGTCTATTAGAGAATGAAGCGCAGCATATTATGGTATAATTTCATAAAGGCATGTGTGGAGGACATCATTCATGGAAGGCTACAGTGAACAAAATTCTTAGAGCTGGTTTTTATTGGCCCGGCATGTATTCAAATGTATATAAAGAAGTAACCAAATGTAATGAATGTCAAATTTTTTATGGAAAAAGAGAATTATTACCATTTCCATTGAAACCTATTTCAGTTGAAGCACCTTTCCAACAGTGGGGGTTAGATTTTATTGGTGAAATTAACCCAAATTCTTCAGGGCAACATAAGTGGATTCTGACTGCTACAGATTACTTCACAAAATGGATTGAGGCCATCCCAACCAGAAATGCCACAGAAATAGTGATTATGAACTTTTTGGAAGAAAACATTTTATCCAGGTTTGGTTGTCCTAAAAGGATAGTGACAGATAATGCTCCAGCGTTCAAATAAAAAAAGATGATAAATTTTTGTCACAAATATCACATACATTTGAATCATTCCACTTCTTATTATCCACAAGGGAATGGGTTGGCCGAATCTTCAAATAAAAATTTAGTGAGAATCATAAAGAGGTTGCTAGAAGATAACAAGAGAGCTTGGCATACTAAACTAAAATATGCTCTGTGGGCGGATAGGATCAGTACAAAGAGAGCAATTGGCACTTCCCCTTTCCAGTTGGTGTATGGCACAGAGGTAATTTTCCATGTTTCTTTGGGTTTGCCAGTTATGAAATTATTACAAGAAGTCGATGAAGAACCAAATCATATGCAAAGGAGAATAAATCAAATGATAGAATTGCATGAAGTTAGAGAAAAGGCATATAACAAAACCCAAATGCATCAGGAGAAAATGAAGAAATTTTTTTACAGAAAGGTTAAAGAAAAGAATTTTCAGATAAATGATTTGGTTTTGAAGTGGGACTCCAGAAATGAAGATCACCATGGGAAGTTCGAGAATTTATGGAAAGGTCCATATATTGTTGCAGGATATCAAGAGGAAAATGCATTTATCCTAAAAAATTGCAATGGGGAATTCTATCCTGGAGGACTAGTAAATGGGAGACACCTCAAACATTATCTTTCTTAAAAGACAGAGAAGAAAGAGAGTTTTTTGTACAGTGTAAATATATTTTCAAAAAAAAAATATGGTATAAATTTTGATTTGCAGAAAAAGTTTGAATGCAGCCCAATGGATCAGGAACTTGGTCTACGATATTCTTTGCTACCTCACAAGGAGGATAGCATCCCCAGTTGGAGACAGTTGTTGACACTATATCTGAAAATGCTCAAACCCTAAAAATATTTTTGCCAAAAATATCCAAAAGAAGAGAAATCACTACAAATGAGTTGAAGTAAAAGGTTTGAAATACAAAAAACAACAAGAAAAACCCACATATGCAAAGTCCGAAAGCAATTCTTTGAAAAGGTTAAGTCTGGATCAAGTTTCAATGGAGTAGATGACAATGATCGAGATGAACGGTTGTTATAGTTTCCCGCACTGCCAAAAGGATCGTTTGCAAATAGTAGTGAGTGGTTGCGGACTCAATACCGCCGAATACGTGTCACAATTTCATTAGTCCGCATATACGTGATAGTGGTATCATAAACCACCACAACGCCGTGCGGAACCACCAAAGAATAAGGCACGGCGGGCCATATCATGTGGCAGGATAATAAGTGGTGGGACATGGCACGTGGTAGATGGAGAAAGCGTAAGGGAATACACCATATGTTGATATCAATCACAGGAACAATATACATCAGGACAAAATCAACGGCCAATTTTCATCTGCATCAGGAAAGGTGCGCACTCGATAGAAGGAAGAATGTTCGCGGAAAGTAAACCACTCAAACAGGTGTCATTAAATGGTTAGTCCGCACAAGGAATAAGCCGGAGAAGAAAACCGTTTTAGGATTGCAGATACCACCATGGGGGATAAAAGGACACAAGATCTAATGGCTCAAATCAAAAGGCTCAAGATCAACGGTTGGATATAAACTACATTCAGAAAGCTGCCAGGAAGTTAATCAAAAAGACTTATATAAAACAAAAAGGCTTCACAAAATGACATTTTGTATATGTGTCATTATCCCTAGGAGCTCTGAAGACTGGTAGAGATCAGCGATTGCGACAGAAGGATAAAGACGTGTGTATACAGGTCATGTTGAAATGTGAGTCTTGGTAAAAGAAATGACCAATTATGATTTACCCACAGCCGACCAATGGAACTATGTGGACAAATATGGAAGGAAAAGATATTCTGTCCATTCATAGATACATTCAAAACTCTTGCCAAGTGGTAAAAAGGATGCTATTCATAATTTTTGCCAAGTGGAAAAAAGATACTTTTATTTTAAATTTGTAATATTATTTGAAGACAGTTATCTATTGTTCAAAGACAGTTATCTTTCGAGTTAAAATATTTTCAGTTATTAGTTAGAAGAAGCAGTTATGTCAAGCTTCTTCCGAATTTTGTATAAAAAACAATGAAAGTCATTTTTGAAAGGGTTGGAAATTCTTTGAGAGACGAGTATGTTTTGAAGTCTATTTTTGATAAATAAAAGGCAGTACAGTGAAAATACCTATCTTTTGAGACCAGAGATTCATGTGTTGATTAGATTTACAGTCTGTTTTTCCCTAATCTTTATATGTGCATGTCCACTTTCTTTGTTATATCTTCCATTATGTTTTTCTTCTATATTTAAATGAACGCTTGAAATAAATCGAGATTCATACTGGTTATGCCTCGTTTTATCGCATTTAAATATTCATTATTTTCTCCAAAGTTGGCAATAAATTCATCCCAGTTAGATGCCTGTTGTTGATGGAATGTCATTACTTCTTTCTATACCACCTGAAAAATCAAATTGACTGTGATATGATTGCTATCTTGTCTCTGTGGAAATCTGTTTGGTATAAATCTCTTACTGGCATATTAAATATTTGAAACTTTGACTCCATGCCCAATGTTTCTTGTTTTCCTTTTCAACCCAGAAAATCCTTTTGAGAAATTTTGAACGTACTTTTATATATATTTTAGCCTTTACATATATCTTGTGAGATAGCCCTCTCTGGTGGAAAAAATGGCTAAATTTTCTACCTAAAGTTTGGTTTGAAATAGATTACCTTAGGTGTTATTATTTTACAACCGGGATAAAATCTAAGTGCTAACACACTGCTTCCTGGAAAAAATAATTTCGATCCCTGCGAATTGCCGTGACAGATGGTGCTGGTTTTGTCAGCAGTCACCTGGTTGACAGAAGCTGCCAGAGGTGATGCACACTTTTTTAAGATTGGCACCACAAATTCTAGAGTAAAGAGCATTTTTGTTTTATGCCTAAGCTTGGATGAATTTTGTAAAATGCTTGCAAAGGCTTAAAAGCATTTTTTTATGCTTAAAGTTTTGTCCAATATTGTAATGTTTGTATAGCCACTATTGAGTGGAAGGTGCCATGATTAAAGCCTTCAAAAAATCATTGTAATTACAATTTTTGGGTGCATAATCAGTGGTACCCGACAACCTAAAAACTGATCAAATAAATGCAAACATCAGTCCAAGTCAATCCAAAGAAAGCCATGAATAAAAACATTGAAGAAGTTGAGCTAAAACGATTCTTCTACAGATTTCAAACTTTTGGAGTTCCTTAAGTGGGGAGATTTGATCCAGGAGGATCATCTCAGTCGAAGCATGAAGATGGTGTCCATTTCTTTTCCAGTTGATCAGCTATCGAAGAGCTTTCAGGAAGCTTTCAAAGAAAACTTAATCAAGGACAAATGGATCCTGCATGCGCAAAATATTCTAGGTTGAAGTTTCGACACAAGAAGGCATTTCTACAACAATTTGTACATAAAATCATTTTTATGGACAAACATTGTAATAAGGGATTTTGTACATTAATTTCACATTTTTAATTATTAAAAAAGAAATTGAAGGTGAGAATCCACCTCATGTCTTAGTTGAGATTCTCATGGAGGAGGAAGAGGACTCTTCCTCCACATGCCCCTTAAGGTGTCTCGTGATCCTACTTTAGGGGATCACGGGAGAGATATGCTCCTCCTTATGGGTGATGACTAATCATCCCTAAGGGATCTATAAAATCCTCTCATTGGGAGAAGGATGGGAATGGTTCTTTGAGAGCTTTTGAAGAGCTTTGTGAGACCTTTGTAGTTTGAGGAGTTTTGTCCTTCTAGTGTCGGGAGAAAATCCACTTATGTGAGTGCCTTGTGTGGAGCATGTAACTCATTTGTGAGAAGGTCCCAGCCTTTGTTGGATAAGGAATAAAATGGTTCGGCATTATTCTATCCCGGATACGTAACCAGGGGGTCTGGTGAACTCCACTATCATCTCGGTTTTGTGTATTTATTAATGTGTTTGATTACAAAATTCAAGTTTAGATGCAAAAGCTTGTGTTTACAAAGCCAATTTATTTATGTTGTTAAAGAAAATTGAGAATTGATTAAAGATCTATGAATATAAGAAAAGTCATCGTCCATTTTTAGATCAAGTTTGGTATCAGAGCCTAATTTCGATCTAGTTTTAGATTGATTTTGCTTAGATGGATCCACAAGGTAGTTATTCTTCTGCAGCTGTATATGCCAATTTTTGTAAGGATGCTGATTTATGTAAGAGATTATTTTATATGGAGGAAAAGGTATGGAAATTATGTGATGATGGAAAAGAAAGCATGGAGCTGTGAAGAAAACTCAAAACCTTGGTATCCGAGAAGCTTGAACTTCAAGAACAACTCAAGCGAATGCGGCATGAGATACAAATTAAGGATGAAATGTTGGCTAGGTATAAGCAAGTTGACAATCCATTGAGTCCTTCGATGATCGAGAAGGATGGAATATGCACTTTTTTTCCACATGAAGAAGATCATATGGATGGAACATCGAACATCAAAAAATATTTCTTCTATAGTTTTGTTCCTCAAGTGAAAATTTTGGTAAGTAAAAATCTTATTTATTATGGTACATCTCATGCAAATATTGTCGTGTGTTCATACGAAAAACATACCCTTTGGATTGGTATGAAACTCCTCACCAAGATGGGGTTTAATGGAGGAGGTATTGGTAGGGATGGCCAAGGAATTATACAACCAATCGAAGTGGAGGAATTTCATCGGTATCAAGGATTGGGATATCAAGAGCTGATATCCAGTGAAAGTTCTTGGGAGAGCTATTCCTATTGTTGCAAATGAGGGCATGCTACTGATCATTGTTGGGATATGCATCCCTACTTGAAACCGAAATGGTTTCAGATCCATGAAGGAAAAGGGAAGGTATATGATTTTGACGCATCAAGAAAATCACCAAGAAGCAATACAGTAAAAAAATTTCCAAGGTATGATGGAAATTTTTCATGTACTTTCTATGGAGGAAAGAATCATAATGTTGCAGAATGTTGGAAAGATAAAATCTATGGTTGAAGGAAAGGTGCAGTTAAAAGTAGGCCAAGAAGGGAAAATCCTTCTCTTTGGGTAAAGAAGAAGGATGGAACACGTCCACTGTAAGAAAAATCTGATTCAGAAGAGCAAGTTTCTTCGTCCAAGGATAATAAGCAAAGTTCATTTGATTGGTTGAGTAAGAATTGGTTTTCATTCTTACAAAACTATTTTTTTTTTTATGTTGTTTAAATTTATGGAAGCATGAAATTATTTTTTTATGATGCATGTAAACATCTACTCAAACACATCTTTACAATTCATAACCTAGATACAAAATCATAGATCATGTTAAATTGTTTTTGAGAAAAAAATTGATGCACAAAAAACATTAAAAAAAGGAACTTTTGTAACCGAACATTCCATACAATTAGTAGAAGATCTGTTGAGAAGACCACGATCTTCATCTCTGCTATTAATTTGCTTCCAGAAGTGATGATAAGAAAGCTACTGTGAATCAAAGTTGTTGTCACAAATAGATCATTCCTACATGAATGTTATTTTCCTTTATTGATAAAGAAAGAAGTTGTTAATAAATTAATTGAAAACTGCAGACAAGTTTACAAATGAATGTTGCGGGATATGACAAAAAGACTGTTGTATGTGGGAAAGACTACTAGATACCATAGCCGAACTCAGAATGAGATTCTCCCAACACTGGTTAATTTTTCTGAGGCTGGAGCAATTGTTGTTTCACCATGGAAATTAGAGAATTATTGTATCTGCACAAGTGATCAATAATTTTCTTACATCATATTAGTAGATCTAGGAAGACTTGTCGAAGCTGCTATTGAGTATTGTGGCCGAATGACTTTGTTTTACTATGGGTTAATGGCATTAGCCATACAGATTCGGAAGATTATTGAAGGAGCTATTTTGCTGCGTATCTTCCATGCAAATTGCAGCTGAAGAACCTGATCAAAACAATCTACAACTGAGGGACCTGATCGGATGGGACTCAAATCCTCAACATCGGATTTTGGTACAAATCATTTATGTGTTTTTTTCAAAGACAAATTATTTTTTTAGAACAAAGAAATACAACCCTGCAATGGCAAAAGAATGGGCAATTCAGGAAGCCATCACTTGACATATTTTCAAGGAAAGAGACACAATTCTTTGTCGAACAGGAATCAGATAGGTATCGCGCATATCGAACTTCTTGATCATGAAGTTTCTGTATAATTATCATGCGAAAAGAGGGTTTGCATAGGTAGAGACCACAATCTTTTATATGTGTGAAGGAGTTGCAGTAATTTCATGCAAATTGGCAAAGAAACCTGCAATTCAGAAGGTGAGATTGTCTTCACATGCCAAATACCTCCAGCTGCTATATGGGGACTCTTGTTAGGTGTCCATCGCGTAGAGGATATGGTGATATCTATGTGGAAGAAAAAATGCAAGAACAGTGATAGTCTTACAAACATCGATGATCATGTTCCATATCACTTATAGAGATGTCGAATTCTTAGGTGTGCACGTGGCTGAGAAAATTTTGCAGTGATGAAAATATCAGTTGTAATCAGATTTGGATCGTGGTGTCATTCAAATTCATGGTTCCACATTTTGTTGCGGTGATCTTGCTGAATCCAATGCTCATGTGGCATGAGATCGTCCGGTATGCTGTGGCGGTGGTCGTCCTAGATTGAGATGATCGAGGAGTATAGAGGGATCCTCTCAACCATGTCGCAAAGTTCAAATCGAACACGAAGAAGCACATTTTTTTTCTCTTTTCATTTTCTATTCCAAAGCCACCTGGATGACATATGGTTTGAATCCCCATGAGGTCTCTACTACTGTCAATCGGTGGCTCGAGTGTGGGATCCAACATTGCCACCTTCTCGAGTTTTATGATAGAAGGTCAAGGTTTAAACTACTTTTCATTGTTGCACGTCGTTGTAAATGTGTCAATAGAGTCGAGGAATAAGGCACAAAAGTAGCACGATCTGGTAGAAACCATCGGTAGAGGTAAGATGCAGTCGATCATGTCTATGCTGACTTGGTAACCAAGGGATTGTCCTCTAGATATGTGAACACCATCTGATATTATTTGTGAGGTAGTATTTTGAATTTTTCTTCGGAAGTTGCACATTAGAATGATAATTTCTCTGTGTCAACAGCATTGGTATATCTGAGAATGGAACAAAAGGTAGGGAATTTGTCTCAAAAGGAGGGAGACATTCAGATGATGCTTGTTGTCGATGTTCATCTTGGCACCATAAGTTGCGACTCCCGGATGGAGTATTATGTGTACAAAAGGTGTTCTAATCAATTTAGGCTACAACGCCGAAATTTCTAGGTTCCACAGATGATCCAGCTACAGAATATCATCGGTGATATCCTGATTTTCATACAGGGGGCCATTGAGACAACTCCCCGACATTCCTACCATGTTTGTGATAGCCTAAGATCTCCTGCAAAAGTTGTGCTCCAAAGGTGGGGATTCATAGACCAAGTGCTAGGCAAGAATCAACTGCACACACTTCTTTCAAAGAACAAGGAGAATTGGTGGGTAACGATCTGAGTCTCTACATATGGTATATATTCGATTCCAGGTTTTTATGGGAACTCCAGAATTTCTAGATCTAGGAAAAAATTGCACTATCAAATTTGTGTTGTTTCCTGGAAAAATTAAAAAAATATATTGGGTCCCTGAGACTTGTTCCGACAAATGGAGCTGGTTTTTTCGGCAGTCACCGGGTTGACAGAAGCTGCAAGAGGTGATGCACACTTTTTTAATATTAACACCACAAATTCTAGAGTAAAGGGCATTTTTGTTTTATGCCTAAGCTTCGATGAATTTTGTAAAAGGCTTAAAAGCATTTTTTTATGCTTAAATTTTTGTCCAATATTGTAATGGTTGTGTAGCCACTATTGAGTGGAAGGTGTCATGATTAAAGCCTTCAATAAATCATTGTAATTACAATTTTTGGGTGCATAATCGGTGGTACTCGACACCCTAAAACTAATCAAATAAATGAAAACATCAGCCCAAGTAAATCCAAAGACAACCACGAAGAAAAACATTGAAGAAGTTGAGCTAAAAATATTCTTCTACATATTTGAAACTTTTGGAGGTCCAAAAGTTCCTTCAGTGGGGAGATTTGATATAGGAGGATCATCTCAGTCGAAGCATGAAGATGGTGTCTGTTTCTTTTACAGTTGATCAACTATCAAAGAGCTTTCAGGAAGCTTTCAAATACAACTTAAACAAGGACAAATGGATCTCGCATGTACAAAATATTCCAGCTT
Source organism: Larix kaempferi (assembly GCA_027924585.1). Taxonomy (NCBI): domain Eukaryota; kingdom Viridiplantae; phylum Streptophyta; class Pinopsida; order Pinales; family Pinaceae; genus Larix; species Larix kaempferi. The sequence continues at coordinate 9,667,734 of BSBM01000007.1, forward strand.
GAAGTTTCGACACAAGAAGGAATTTCTACAACAATTTGTACATAAAATCATTTTTATGGACAAACAATGTAATAAGGGATTTTTCACATTAATTTCCCATTTTTAATTATTAAAAAGGAAATTAAAGGTGAGAATCCACCTCATGTCTTAGTTGAGATTCTCATGGACGAGGAAGAGGACTCTTCCTCCACATGCCCCTTAAGGTTTCTCATGATCCTACTTTAGGGGATCATGGGGGAGATATGCTACTCCTCATGGGTGATAACTAATCATCCCTAAGGGAGCTATAAAATCTTCTCATTGGGAGAAGGATGGGAGTGGTTCTTTGAGAGCTTTTGGAGAGCTTTCTGAGAAATTTGTGTTTTGAGGAGTTTTGTCCTTCTAGTGTCTACAGAAAAGTCACTTATGTGAGTGCCTTGTGTAGATCATGTAACTCATTTGTGAGAAGGTCCCACCTTTTGTTGGAGAATGAATAAAACAGTTCAACATTATTTGAGCTTGAAGACGTAGCCAGGGGACTGATTAACTACGTTATCATCTCAGTTTTTTGTATGTCTTGATGTGTTATATTGGACAATTCAAGTTTAGATGCAAAAGGTTTTGTTTACAATGCCAATTTCTTTAAGATGTAACTGATATAAGATCTTTTAGGGGATTACTAGCTATTATCATAAATTTATTGAGGGATTTTCAAAAATTGCATATCCTATAACTTCATTACAAAAGAAGGGTAAGAAATTTGAATGGAATGAGAAATGTGAAACTAGCTTTAATAAACTAAAGTATTTATTAACAACAACTCCTATCCTAAAGATAGAAGACCCCTATAAATATTTTGTTATATGCATAGATGCATGCAAAGAGGGTCTAGGTGGAGTATTAATGCAAGAAAATGATGTGATGGCCTATGAATCAAGGAAGCTTAAAGAACATGAAAAGAATTATGCTACTCATGATGTAAAGTTAGGTGCCATCATTCATGCCCTTAAGATGTGGCGACACTATCTTATAGGAAGAAGAGTCTTGTTAATGTTCGATAATATTAGTTTAAGGTATCTTTTTTATCAACAAAATCTTAATGCAAGACAAGCTAGATGGTTATCTTTTCTAAGTGAATACGATTTTGAAATCAAACATATTAAAGGAAAATAAAATAATGTAGCTGATGCTTTAAGTCGTAATTCAAATATGTTATATGTAACTGGAAGTAGCAGCTATGAGACAGCCGAAAAAGAAGTCAATCAAGAAAATAAAGAATTCAGTTTGAATAAAAAGGAGTTATTATTACATAAAGGAAGACTATATATACCTAACTAGGAGGAAACTAAGTTAATCATTATGAATGAATTACACAAAAGACCATATTTAGGACATCCTCGATATCAAAAAATGATTACTATGTTGAGAAAAGATTTATTTTGGCCTAATATGAAAAATGAAGTTGCAAAATATATATCTAGATGTATCGAATGTCAGCAAGTAAAAGTTGAACATCAACATCCAACCAGATTGTTACAACCATTACCTCTTCCAGAATGGAAACGGGAAATTATCAGTATGGATTTTATAACAGGTTTTCCTAAGAATGCTAAACAAAATGATTCAATTATGGTTGTGGTGGATAAACTTAGTAAGGAAGCACATTTTATTCCAGTTAAGTCTACTTATAAAGCTATTAATATTGATGATATTTTTATCAAAGAGATTTTTAGATTGGATGGTGTACATAAAGTGGTAATTTCTGATAGAGATGCAAAGTTTACTGGAAATATTTATTTAAAGTTTTGGATACTCAATTAAATTTCAGTATTACATATCAACCCCAGACAGATGGCCAAACTGAAAGAGTAAATCAGATTTTAGAATATATGCTTAGAATGTATGTAATGGATAAACCTGGAAAGTGGGAAGAGTATTTACATCTTGTTGAGTTTGCATATAACAATAATTTTCAAGCATCTGCTAAATTAAGTCCATTTGAAATACTTTATGGATGAAAATGTAACACTCCAATTTCTTGGAATAGTCTGGTTGAGAGATTAATGTTAGGTCCTAAGGTATTAAAAGATGTGGAACTAATAGTGAAACATGTATATCATAACTTGCAGATAGCCCAAGATAGGCAGAAAATTTATGCCGATCTACAATGAACTCCAAGAGAGTTCTAGGTAGGATATCATGTTTATGTGAAAGTGAAACCCAAAAAATGTTCCTTAAAATTAGGAAAATGCACAAAATTGGCACCCAAGTATTGTGGACCATTTGAGATATTAGCAAAGGTTGGGCCAATGGGTTATCAACTAGCACTACCACCTACAATTAAACTACATAATGTTTTTCATATTTCAACTCTAAAAATATATGTTCATGATGCTACTCATGTGGTTGACTGGAACGCTATTCAGGTGGAACTCGAAGGAGAATTTCAGGTGGGACCAGAATGTATTCTCGATAGGAGAGAACTTTTACTCCGGAACCGCACCATTGGACAAGTCAAGATGCAATGGAAGCACCTTAGTCTAGAAGAGGATACTTGTTGGTCTTCCTTTCTGATCAAGAGGTTTTCCAATGTAGACCTAGGTACTTTGCGGTGCAAGATACCAACAAAACCCCTATTCACCAGCCCTTTCGGAAACAGGCTGCAAGCAGCCTGAGGTCTTACTTGAGGCCAAGTTGAGGGGGTGGTTGCAAAAGCAGGTTTCCACAACCTTGTGATGCAAATGTTTCAATCGGTTAATGTGCAGCGCGGTGATAGACTGTGTACTACGGTTAGTGACTGCGTGAGGTCTTCTACTCTGCGTTGAATGCCGCAATGAGCAAGGATGCTTGTGCACCCAGCGCATTCACTAACTGCGTAATGGGATTAATTCCACTATGCGATGATAAGTTATCAACAGCTTATCGCACAACACTTCTTATGGATCGGTGCGTCAACTAGACCGCGCGATCATTTATGAGGCCTAATCACTTCTATTCAATCTTATTGGATAATCCCTAATCATTCATCGTTACTTAGACTGATAAACATCATAACTTATGCAAATGAGTAAGATGCGCAGTGTTGTGTGCTTTGATATCGCAATTCAACCTTAAAAATTAACTGTGTGGTTATCTCATAGATCCATTCATTCGAGGACTTATAGGTACTTGACTGTTGACATTTATCCATACATGAACTACTAACATCTTGTTTCATCCCTTCTGTGGTGAACACAGATAAAGTAACATATATCAAATAACAGTAACTTTATGCATGCACTGTAAGTAATTCAAGTAGAAATAATAGCAATCATACACAACAATCACATAGCAAAAGGTTTAACGTGGTTCACTCCCCCAGATGGGAAGCTACATCCACAAGAACTGTTGTTTATTATCTTAGGAAAGGGTACAACAGTTCTTCGCCTGCGCACTCAGCTGCAAACGTTCTTCTTCCTCAAAATTAGGTCTCTGCGCACTCAGCTACAGAGCCTTTACAATAGCTTTTGCTCAAAAATCCTAACAATATTCAACAATACCCAAGTATAAAAGTAGTAACCCCTTCCCATACAAAAAATGCCTTTTTTTATAGATCATGCCCATAGGTCATGTCTTTACATTACCAAGGAAAAACCCTTAGGTTTACAAAACTGTCGCAATTTTCCCAAAACCGGACTACTGGTATCTGGCAATGGATCTTCTATCACGCACGCGCCAACATGTTGTTTCCGCTGAGCTGTTCCTTCTTTTGAAGCCTTAGATGACTGGTTCAAGTAGTATTAATCCTTTGTTTGTGTGATCAATCACCTACCTCCCGATCTGCACCTACCCACTGCTTGGTAGTTATTGGCAATCTTTGCCAAAAATAGGTCTTCTGTGACCTACCCAAAATAGTTGTCGCCATCCATCCATGCTCTGCTTAGCTGGATCTTCGTCGACGTGGCACATCATGGCACTGTAATCCTCATGGCACCGACCTTGCAGTTCTTCCGACACTGCGCTGCGCGCAATGTCGCAGCGTACCAAAACTGTGCTGCGCTTCTCCTCGCGGCTTCCAAAACTGATTTTTGACAAAAAATCTCCATCCGTGCTGCGCTCAGCTTCGCAGTTCCCAAAAAATTATTGTGTTCAAAATTTGACCCCCTTGGGCCAGGCCCAACAGGCCCCTAACACTTACATGTGGCTCGCCCCCGAGCTAGCTACAACTTTGCCAAGCTATTCCTCCAGGTGCAGAGCTATCTTCGTAGCGAACTCATTGTATGTGTTGAACAACTTGTTGACCACTTGCTTTGTGTCCTGCTCGACTTGTCGAACTTTTTCCATTATGTCCAGTGTAATTTCGTCATCGATCTGGCCTTCCACTTGCGCTTGATTCTTGCGCAACTCTTTTAACTTATCCTCGATCTCTTTTGAGATCATCATCCTCCAGCAAAGATTGTGATTTATCTCCCAGTTCACTTTCTTTTTCCCGCAACGCCTGTACTTCATTTTTCAGCGCATTGATTTCTCAGTACTTTGGTAGCCTATCTCTTGGTAGAAGAGCTTTTACCTCCGTATCCAGCTGCTCCAGTGCAGCCTGCTTCTGTTTTACAGTATCCTTCACCTCTTGCAATGCTTGGTCTTCTTCGAGGGCAGTGAATGCCATCGATGCTGCATCTAACAACCCTTGGCACTTCGCCACTTCGTCTGCAATATTCTGTGCCATGGTTTTCACTACTCCCTGCCTTAATTGTTGTTCATCTGGTGGGGTCTGTGGATTGATCTGTGCCTTCAAGGAAACAATCTTTGACTCATGGATAATTTCCATGTCATCCTTCTCCGTCTTAATACTATTGACTAGATCGCCAATCTTGACAATAGTATCTGCTAGTTTTAGTTGTACTTCAAACTCATATATGTTATCTGCAACCGCAATGATTGTTGTCTCCAATCTCAGCCGACGATCATGCTCATCTTGGAATTGCATAGTTTTCCGCGAGCTCTCTTCCTCTAGCTATCTGTTAGCTACTTGTAGCTTCGCCTGTCCTTTTAGCGCATCTATGGTTCTGTCATGCATTTCTTCAGACACTTGGGTCTGTAAGTAATGTAGTCCTAGCAATGGTATTTTTGCAAGATCAAGCTCCACGCGCTCTACATTCTTTGTATCTAGCATTACTTGATCAGGTAATGGAAACCTTATAGATAATGGTTGCAGATGGACAACACGAGACATCGAGGGAACGGTGATTTGCTGCTATGAAGTTCCCGCCGACTACCCTTCAGCTATTGATTCATGTTGCAAGGGTAATATTCTACTTACTTCATCAAATGTTTTGGAAATTCCTTGCAGTGTGGTCATGTTCTAGTCCAAACTGTCCTGAATTGACTTTTCTTTCTTCTCCTTATCGGTCGAGAGCTCCTCCATTTGTTCAATGACCTTCACGGCGATCATTAGGTAGTCATCCTTGCGAAGCACTGTGTCCAATTGGTCTTTGCTTGATTTCTTCTTTTTCCTTGGTTCCTTGCATCCTAAAGGACTCCCAGCGTACTTCCTTTTTCCTGACTCTTTATCTTCTACTATGGGGCATGGGATAGGGTTATCCTCCCTAGAATTACTTTGGATGTCCACAACCTCAACTCAAAATTTAGCTAGCCATTCCTTCATGATATTCTCAATATCTTCCTTGTACATATGGTAGTTTCCTAGGTACCAGTTAGGATTCTTCATCTATGCTTTAGCTGAAATCGAGATGCATTTCATTGCAGCATAAAATTTTATAATGTGGATATATTTGCTTGTTACTTGCTTTGGTATTCGAGGTGTAAGCATGATAGCCCCGCGCAGCTGGTCATAATATGTGTAAAAGACCAGCGTTGTCTCATGCTGTCTTTCGAGATTCAAATTCGCCCATAGAATCTGATATCGAGCACCTCTATAGTCTGAAGTGTCCATGACCACTCCGACATATTGCTTCGGTTCCTTCCACCCCAGGAAGGCGATCAGTACGATTATCCAGGTGAAGTGGAAATATCCACCATTGATTTGTGTGTCATTCAGTTGCTCTAGGAACTCATTTAGTAGATATTGGCACCAATTGAATTCTTGTCCCTCGAAGACTACAGCGCCAAGTAGTACTACGCCCGCAAAGACTTCTAGCAGTCTGCACTTTCTTAGAATTTTTCCCGCTAACAGCTGCATGACAAACCTTATTGCTTGGTCGTTTATGTCATCCGCCTAGAAGCCTCTCTTGCCTTTGATGACAAATTGCATTTTCTTCATCAAGACAGCTACCTCTTTATCCTTTGTCTTCCCTGGAAGAACTTCCTTGGGTTTGCTCCCCTTTTGCTCAATCCAGTTATCCGGTGGATTAAGTCAATTGTTAGGTCGATATTCTAGTCCAACCATAAATATCCTGGGTGGATGCGAGCCATAAGAGTTCGCACCACCGCGTTTAGCTCCGGTGATCTGTCAAAATGTGGGAGCCTGAGAAGGTTGAGCAACCCCGACTTGGCTACTCCAGACAACCAGCTCTCAGCGACCAAGGTGAGGTCACCCTTTGCATTCTTCTTTTAGCACATGTATTTGTTGGGATGGAACTATGGGAACCTCGGCTTGGTTGGCTTCTCCTTCTGCATTTCTAACAGATCATAGTCCTCCCATTTACATCCTGGAATCTTTCCCAAAATATTTTTTTCCACCTCAACATTCTTTGATATCCGCGAGAGTGGTATCTCATACTTTGGACTCTTCAGTAGTCCAATGGCCGGTGCATCAACTGCACGTGGCGAGATATAATTTGGTGTCATAGTTAAAGGTATCTCTTTATCGGCAAGGGGCTTATTTGGCCCGACCGAACTTGTCTTCAGTAGTTTTGATCTCGGTGCTACTGGATTTTTCCCTTTGTCTTGCATTGAGGGGCCATGTCTTGGTGAGCTTCTTGGACCCTGTCCTGGTTCAGTGACAACTTTCTTCTTTGGGGTTCTCATTAACTCGTCAATTCCTCTGTGTTGGAACAACCTCACAGTCTCTTCGACCGTGAACTCTTTGTCAATAAAGGACCTTGGTGTCATTCACTTGCTCACTACTAGGCTAACAGTGGATAATTTGCAGATTTAACTCAGAAAACAATATGTGCAAGAATTTCTAAGTGCTTTGGTAATGCCCGCGAGACGATATGCAGTGTTATTTATAGGCGCGGTGGACCCTCCTCCGTGCCCTTCAACGTCTAGATAAGCATTAATGGTGATATCCGTTGGCCAAATTCAGCGGATGCTTCAGTCAATTCCGTCATTAAGTCATTCAGAATGGCTGTCTGTGCTTTAAATGCCCAAGCGGTCAGTAGGAGAGTACTACATAATGGCTATCTTTCCGACTGACATTGTAACGACTATTTCTGGACCCTTGCGTCGAACTGCGCTGCAGGCCATCTTTGGTTCTGCACAGTGACTTCGCATTATATCATTTCTTTTCTCTTCAGGGTAGCTTTTTGAATGTCACAACACCGCATTGTTTCTTTTCCTTTCTTATCATTTTTTTTTTCTGTGCAGTTTCAACAACGCTGCACGGTATATAGATCTATCTCTATAAGTGTGTATAGACTTTTCCACAGTTTCTAGTGCCCAATTCCAACTGTACTTGGCACCTAGAAACTTTTCCTTCTTTTCTATCATACTGGATGTTGTGAAGTAGGACTATCACGGTAAAGCTTTAGTCTGCTTCCATTTATCAAATTGGGTAATGTATCACCGGCTAAAGTAGCTAACTGGGCTGCGCCTCCATTAGTAACATGCATGATAGTATATGGTCCAAGCCAATGCATTTTAAATTTTCCAGGAAACTTCATGAATTTACTATCGTACAAGAGGACTAGATCACCTACTTGAAAAGACTTATTCTTGATGTGGCGATCGTGCCATGCTTTTTCTCATTCTTTCTGCACTTGTCGGTGGAATCCCTCGATGAAGCAATCTTCTTCCAACCCAACCAAGTGTAATAGCCTTTCTTCAAGTTCTGCGCGATCTGCCATCCCTATAAATGCAGTTATTCTCAAGCTGGGGATAATGTACTCCATTGGCATTATTGCTTCCTGTCTGTAAGCCAATCTGAAAGGTGTATGTCCAGTTAATTTCTTGCATGTCATTTTGTATTCCCATAAGACAAATGGAATGTGTAGGTCCCAGTCATCGCGGTTTACATTTCATATCTTGTTTAGCGCATTCTCAAGTACTTTATTGAATGCTTCAACAGTTCCATTCGCTTGTGGGTGATAAGGCGTACTGCATTGATGATGGATGGAGAACTCTTCAGTCAAATCTTCAATAGTTCTGTTCAGAAAATGGGTGCCTTGATCACTCATCAAAATATTTGGGCATCCAAATCATGTAAGGATGTTCTCAAAGATAAACTGCGCAGCTGTAGCTGCGCTACAGTCTTTGACTGGTTTTTCTTCTGCCCATCTGGTGAGGTAGTCAGTTTTAGTAATAATGTACCTCACCCCAGTTCTTTTTCTCGGTGGTTTAATAGGTCCCATGAAATCGATTGCCCATTTATAGAATGCCTGCAAGGTCAGCTGAGGGCTCAACAGCATTTCATCTCTTCTTGATGGCTTCCCTATCGTCTGACAGACATCGCAGTTCTGGCAATGTTCTTTGGAGTCTTTATGAATTGTAAGCCACCATAGCCCTGCGCGCAATATCTTCTGCGCAGTATCCCTTCCTGCATAATGACCTCCTGCGACTCCTGAATGCGCATCAGCTAATATAAGTGGGTTCTCATGTTCTAATACACACCTTCACAGCACTTCTTTAGGTCCTAACTTGTAGAGCTATCCTGCGACAATGGTGAAGTCTGCGGCTCGAACTACCAACTGCTTCTTTTGCTGCGTAGTGAATTCAGTAGGTGCAAACCCAATAGTTAGAAAATCAATGATATCCTGATAATAATCATCGGCAACCTGTATAGTAAACAATTGTGCATCAGGTAGATTGTCTTCTAGATTCGTAGGTTCTTCTCCTGACTCGATCCTTGATAGATGATCAGGGCCTAAAGTTAATCTTCCTGGCTTAACTACTATTTCAAAATCATATTCTTGGAAGAGTAAGAGCATCTCCATATTCACCCCCCTAACATTGGCTTATTGACCAGGTATTTCAATGCAAAATGGTCGGTAAACATTGAGAAGTGTGCACCAAGTAAATAGTGTCTGAATTTCTGTAGCGCATATACCATTGCGAGTCCTTCCCTTTCAGTAGTGGTATAGTTCTTCTCAACAGATGACAGCTTTCTACTCGAAAATGCAATGGGATGATCAATGCCTCCTTCTCATAGCTGCGCAAGAACAATACCCAATGCTATACATGAAGCATCAACATGTACGTGAAATGGCTTTTCCCAGTCTGGAAAAATGAGGATCGATGTAGTGACCATTTTATCTTTCAATGTGTCAAATCCTTTCTCACATTCTGCATTCCAAATGAATGGTGCATCCTTTTTTAAAAGCTTCTCCATTGCTGCGGTTATCTGTGCATACCCCTTTATGAATTTCTTGTAGTATCCGGTATGCCCTAGTGTAGTGCGCAATTGTTTAACTAAATTCGATGTAGGCAAGTTTATAATAACTGCGACCTTCGCAGGATCAACCATCAATCCTTGCTTACACACAATGTGTCCCAACAGAATCCCATAAGGAACACGAAAAATACATTTCTTCAAGTTCAATGAAATCTGATGCTATTTGCATTTTTCCAGCATCATTCTGAGGTTCGCGGCATGGTTCTTTAATAACCCAAAAATGGTCCAATCATCAAAGTAAACTTCTAAAAACTTATGGATGAATTCTTTAAATGCTGCGATCACCACTCTTGAAAATATGGATGGTGCGTTCTTCAAACCAAAAGGCATCACTGTATACTAGAACGACCCCCATTCTATTGCAAAAGTGGTTTTGTGCCTATCGGACTTATCAAATCTTCTCTGATGGTATCCAAAAAATCCATCAGTAAAAGAGTATGCCTCATTCCCTCCAACGTTATCAAGTACTTCGTCGGTAAAAGGTGTAGGAAATGGGTCATGCATCGAGGCATCATTCAACTTTCTGAGATCAACATAGATCCTAATCTCACCCTTTGTTTTCTTATCTTGGACGACCATCGGGCTTATTGTTGGTTAAAATTAATGTTACTCAATTCACCTTCATTTAATTATCAACCGGAGAATCGTAAACTTTGAGCTGCTACACTATATGTGCAGGCAAGGCAGTTTTAATGCTCATGCTTACAAGAATGCTAGTCTACTTCAAACAAAGCAATGACATGAATAAAACTACTTCTATCCTAGATGATCTATACTAATGACTCATGGGTCTATTCTAAAACAAAGGGAAATCAATTTACTGACTACCAAACTTAGCATAACATACAGCAATCTACAGCAATATGAAACTACAGTAATTTCCAAAACAATACTAATCTGCCAGGGAAACACTAATCTACAGCAATATTCCAAAGTAATCTAAAATCTCTACAGCAATCTTATGCTAAAGTAACTATGGCTTACTTTTCAAAACAAACAACCTGCTAAGAAAAGAGTTCGCCTATCAAATGAGTATGCTCAGTCAGCTCCTATCTAATCAATAACAAACAGCACAACTTCAGCTCCTATCTAATCATCCACTCCAAAAGACTTATTTAACAAACCCTAGGTGCTCTATGAACTAAAGTCTTAAATCCTCTGCTAGCTTTACAAATACTACAAATGTTGTTCACAACATAATAAAAGCACCCTACAGCTTTGCAAATTCGATGAACAAAAGGAGTTATAAACCAATCTTGTAACCATTCAATGATCTCTATAATGCTGGCAGTGAAGACAATGTGAAAGCTCAATCTATTTATAATTCTTCAAAAAGTAAAGCTTGAATCGAACCATCACACGATTTATAAATACAATAACTCCAAACAATAATCATAGCCATTAATACACAATCCACGCTGAAAACCAGAAAGGGGTGTTAAATAAAAACTGTTCCTGAATCTATTCAGCAAGCTAAATCAATTGCAAATGACTACGAATCTGCAGACATGCATATGAGTAAAACCATCAACATCTATAGAACAGTATCAAAGGAAGAAAAACGTTATCCTCTATTGCAAAATACCAAAGGTTGGTGTTGAAGGGGGCCCTCCCTCAACGCCTTCCAGTTCTAAGTCAAAACCTTAAAAGAGATAAACGCTGGTTGTATTAATGAAATGAAGTATTACAATCTTCTCCTCCTCGAGTATCCATCCTAAGGATTATTTATAGATGGATAGATGAACAAGATCCATCCCAGAATGCAGAGATCTGAGCAACTACCCAGAAAACGGCCAACACCAAATCTGGCAAAACCATGTCTGTTCCGGAAAGGATTTCTCCACATTCATTGAGAAATTCTGAAAATTGCCCGCGGTTAGGGGTAAATGGGGCCATTTGTGAAGTGGGTTTCGAACCGTTTTGAAAAATTCCCAACCGTTTGTTCAGAAATTGATCCCGAAATTAGGGTCCTGATCAAGGACGGGAATGCCATTTTGCCAGATTGCTTAAGATCCATACACTGCTAAAAATGGAGGGTAACAGCTCCTTGAACGAAGGAAATCCATGAAGCAGCACCGGAATAAACTTCATAGGCATCTGGAAGGCGATGGAAGCTCAGGGTACGCCCAAAGTGTGGATCGAAGCCCCCAAATCTGCTGGTGCAGCCATCGTGAACCTGTTCTAGAGCGCCGAAAACCCTACACAAAGAAATAACGAGCCATCAGGTTACCGGATATATATATGTGGAGATTTAAAAACCAATTTATGCATAAAACGATATAAAGCAAGAAATAAACAACCAAAAGTCACTTACCAAACCTTTGTCCACGTTGGTCTTCATAAAAACATATCCATGCGCAAATAAACATTAATACAACTAACTTATCATATGGTTTTATAAGTGTTATGCTACAAAGTGATGTGTTGGACAGCTAATAATAGGAGACCAACATCTCCCCCAACCCAAAGATCTTGCATGTCCCTATGCAAGAAAACCTCATACAACACGAACTGAAACTCGAAGTAAAGTCTGATAGAATTAAAGTCTGATTTTGCAGACTTTACTCATCATTCCCGCATTTAGCAGGTCAGATATGCTGATGAACATCGGTGGTGATCAACAATCAAGTGTTCCAGGAGCAAAACTTGCTAGCAGAAGGACTTAATCCAAAACAAATCATGAGAAAAATACATAAAGCTGATGGCACAAAGCTGAGAAACTCAGCATCTAAAATAGAAGAAAGTAGCCCTCATTAATGGCCTTGCCATCCAAAAACTCAAAGAAGTAACCATGGCCCAAATCCAAATTCAGGGCCTTCTTGGAAAGTCCAACTACTAGAGAATTATGCTCTCAGAAAACGTGATTGAAAATCACCTGAGGAGCCATGTGGATCAAATATCTTATATCTTTGCACCAAGGCATCAGAAAATAACATCAAATGCCAACAGTCGATTGAGTCATGAAATAACTATCAAGGAGTCTCCATAAATTATCTGAATTGGAACAGCTAACCTCATCACACCTAAAACCCCAATTGCAATAAAACAAGGTTATGATTTTTATTACAGGCTGCCAATCAATAATAAAGGATGAAATATTGTCCAGATTAACAACATAAAAGAAAAACTGTGATATATCAATTAAATGAATGCCAAAATTATCATGATAGTTCATAGCTCATCAATTTTTTATAGTAATGGAAAAAACATTTAATTATAACCATAAACCTCAATATATAGCAATTAAGACTTGCCCAATCATGCCATGTGCATTACCTTCATCAGCATTTCTTACCTTTGCCATGCCAATTTACAAAAATTTCTATTCCGGTACTTCATCCAGCATTTAATCCAGTACTTCAGCCAATGTAAAATACAGCAGTGCTTTCATATTGATAAAAATAAACAGAAATTACCAGCATAGTAGTAATTGCCGGCATTTTGAGCAGCAGCTGTTCTATTCAAGCAAATGCACTCACACAGTGATGTTAAACCATTAACTTTCAAAATATGCAACACTCAATGAGTTAATAAACAAATAAACTGGATTGAAATTTGTTTACCAAAACAGTTCATAGCATAACTACTTCATTTCCAACTTACTGCTGCTCCTAATCACACAAGAAACCAAACTATGCCATGAAATCAATTTCTATTAACAATACAAAACAAACAATCGGAATGCAAACCTCAATCAATCACCCTTACTCCTACTCAAACAATCATACATGCAAACTTTATTCTTGCCAATCATACAGAACTGTTTCCACCAAGACATAGGCCACAAGACAAAAGGAATGCTAACAGAAGCTAATGGGATAGTGGTCCTCTTTGACCCAGCTTCACACAGGATAGTTTGAGTAGTGCCAAAAACTGTACCGAAATCTTCAGCTATGTTCAAGACTTAGAAAATATCAGGCATGAACTTTCTTTTTTACAAGAATCAGGTAACCCAAAATGCAGAACAGCTAGAGATGATTATCAATTGGCTATCAATTAACTTCTTCAAGGAGTTTATTAAATTTTATGTAACCACCCTTATGACCTCTCTTTTACCTTTACGTAGGTACATCGTTCATACAGACAAGTATAGATGAGGCTGTTAAAGAAGATATTAGAGTCAGAACCCACTGCCAGCAAGCCCGTTCAGTACTCCGGTGGGGTAACTGTAACATCCAAGAAGCTTCTTCCCCAGGCAGATGCCCCATTGCCAACAGGCCCGTTCAGTACCCTGATGGGTTTGCCTGTTTATACCACAGGTCGGTAGCCGCTGCCAGCGGACCTGTTCAGTATCCCGACGGGTTAACCTCTTGCACCCATTTTCTATCAGAGGCTCTTGTCCCAATTTCACCTTAAAGATAAAGTTTATGATTTGCTCAAGCATAGATGAGTGGGGGAGCTGCTCTGAAAACCATCTAGGAGTGGGATGGTACCAGCATTGGAAGAGTATTCTTTGTACATGCCTGTAAAAATTTGCCCATATGAACAAGTAACCTTTGCAACTGTAGAAAGTGAAAGTCACAAAGTGGCTGTACAACAATGTATATATATGTATTGAGTATTATAACAGCCAATAGATAATAACCCCCAAACTGCCCAGCCCTGGATACCTTTTTCAAAAATGTTGCCTGTCTTAAAAAATAATTTAATGCCCATAGCTGTCACTAAAAACAATTCCCTCGCTCCATCTAGTGTGAAACCAGGTCAAATGGTCCTAGCAACCCATAAGTTCATAAGCAGAAAACATTTGGGAAGCTTAAAGCACTAATGTAGACAATGCCTGGTGGTTAAGTACTCATATGAATAGCCAGAACAGTTCTGAAAAATATGACAGCACACATACATTTACCTGATACAGACATTCTAACTACCAGTACAGCCCAGAAATTACCCAATTAACACAGTCTCTTGCCAAAACAATCAATGGTTGAAAAATAGAAATAATAACAAAAGACTTCCCTGTTGTTTTCAAAACAGCCTGAACCTGAAAAGAATATCTGCATCCTTCAAAAGAAACCTAATAAAAACAACTTCCTGTACATATATACAAAAACAATTTTATTGAATGTTATTATGAGGAAGTGGGAGATGAAGAAGTCATTCCTTCACCTACCAGCTCTAGTTCCAATTGCCGATTCATGTTATGAAGGAACTCTTGCTTAAAAAGAGGTTTGTGATATATCTTTAACCAATATCCATTACCACAAATGCAATCTGTTCACCAATTGGTCTTATGTTTACAGAACCATTATTAAAAACAACAGTCACAATTTCATATTACCTTCTGGCATTTTTTTTCTTGCTATGGGCTGCTGTTATAATAAATTTTCTGAAAGTATGGACTGGAGAGAAGGTCTAAATTCTGGTTAAAGATCTTATCATTTTATTGAAAAGAAAGAAAAACAACGAAGTTGCATTAATTTCTAAACTAAACATGCAATTTTTTATTTATATACATATTTTCCTATTCGACCTAAGAAGAAAGAAAACATATCTATTCAAGTATAGGAATTCTTCCAATGTAACCAAGTGCGAAGTAAAATTAAAAATATACCTTTATCCATATACGAAAAAGTTATTGCAATGATTACCTGGATAAGGAGAACCAACTGACTTACTTGCTTCTGCAACAAAAGGTGTTGAAGGAGGAAATGGTGTTGTAGTCTGGTTGCCTCTTGGAACCAACTTTCGAAGTAGTCCTGGTACTCACCTTCCTTCATCATATCATGTAGATCCCCTTCTTCTAATTGATTGCTTTCGGAAGTACATAGAGGATCTGCTAATACCTCCTCAATTTTCAGCTGCTTTCCATCGGATGTAATACCCAAGTTGTCAATTTCCTCTGCAATTTGGAAAGGAATGTCTTTTTGTGGCTCTTGGGACTTTGGTTCATTTGTTGTGTCAGGAGAGGTAGATAAACTCTTAACTGCTGTTAGTATGTGTTCTACTTGATAAGAAGAACTCCCAACTGCAGCTAGGATTTGAGAAAGTTTTCCCAAATTGATGGTTACTTCTGTATCCATTTCTGTCAGTTGTTTTGTTCATGTTTCGCACAAGGATCAATGTCTGGGGCTCTTACAGCACCCAAGTTTTTTTATTTGATTTAGATGTGTTTTAAATGATTCTAATCAAGACTACACGCTGCTCTTGCATAAAATGAAACACTCTTGAAATTAAATTGCAGAAAGTAAACACACCCAAACTTGCAAAAAGAAAAACACACTTGCATGAAATGAAATTGCAAGAAAGTAAACACGCCTTACAGGAAAGGTAAACACACTTTTGCAGCAAAATAAATCAAACATACAAAAAAAAAAAAACACGCTTGCAAGAAGGAAACAACAAGGGTTTGGGGCAACCCACTAAAGTGGATGCGGCAGGCTGTTACAATATGGGAATCCCATAGTGAAGTCGTCTTTGCGTCTTAACGTTTCCCCTCCACCTTGTTGTGTAATGTAACAGGAAACCTATCTACCGGAACAAATTCATAGAAAAATGAGCAAAATACCAGCTTACCTTGGAGCAACTCCCCGGCAACGGCGCCAAAATGTTGGTTAAAATTAATGTTACTCAATTCACCTTCATTTAATTATCAACCGGAGAATCGTAAACTTTGAGCTGCTACACTATATGTGCAGGCAAGGCAGTTTTAATGCTCATGCTTACAAGAATGCTAGTCTACTTCAAACAAAGCAATGACATGAATAAAACTACTTCTATCCTAGATGATCTATACTAATGACTCATGGGTCTATTCTAAAACAAAGGGAAATCAATTTACTGACTACCAAACTTAGCATAACATACAGCAATCTACAGCAATATGAAACTACAGTAATTTCCAAAACAATACTAATCTGCCAGGGAAACACTAATCTACAGCAATATTCCAAAGTAATCTAAAATCTCTACAGCAATCTTATGCTAAAGTAACTATGGCTTACTTTTCAAAACAAACAACCTGCTAAGAAAAGAGTTCGCCTATCAAATGAGTATGCTCAGTCAGCTCCTATCTAATCAATAACAAACAGCACAACTTCAGCTCCTATCTAATCATCCACTCCAAAAGACTTATTTAACAAACCCTAGGTGCTCTATGAACTAAAGTCTTAAATCCTCTGCTAGCTTTACAAATACTACAAATGTTGTTCACAACATAATAAAAGCACCCTACAGCTTTGCAAATTCGATGAACAAAAGGAGTTATAAACCAATCTTGTAACCATTCAATGATCTCTATAATGCTGGCAGTGAAGACAATGTGAAAGCTCAATCTATTTATAATTCTTCAAAAAGTAAAGCTTGAATCGAACCATCACACGATTTATAAATACAATAACTCCAAACAATAATCATAGCCATTAATACACAATCCACGCTGAAAACCAGAAAGGGGTGTTAAATAAAAACTGTTCCTGAATCTATTCAGCAAGCTAAATCAATTGCAAATGACTACGAATCTGCAGACATGCATATGAGTAAAACCATCAACATCTATAGAACAGTATCAAAGGAAGAAAAACGTTATCCTCTATTGCAAAATACCAAAGGTTGGTGTTGAAGGGGGCCCTCCCTCAACGCCTTCCAGTTCTAAGTCAAAACCTTAAAAGAGATAAACGCTGGTTGTATTAATGAAATGAAGTATTACAATCTTCTCCTCCTCGAGTATCCATCCTAAGGATTATTTATAGATGGATAGATGAACAAGATCCATCCCAGAATGCAGAGATCTGAGCAACTACCCAGAAAACGGCCAACACCAAATCTGGCAAAACCATGTCTGTTCCGGAAAGGATTTCTCCACATTCATTGAGAAATTCTGAAAATTTCCCGCGGTTAGGGGTAAATGGGGCCATTTGTGAAGTGGGTTTCGAACCGTTTTGAAAAATTCCCAACCGTTTGTTCAGAAATTGATCCCGAAATTAGGGTCCTGATCAAGGACGGGAATGCCATTTTGCCAGATTGCTTAAGATCCATACACTGCTAAAAATGGAGGGTAACAGCTCCTTGAACGAAGGAAATCCATGAAGCAGCACCGGAATAAACTTCATAGGCATCTGGAAGGCGATGGAAGCTCAGGGTACGCCCAAAGTGTGGATCGAAGCCCCCAAATCTGCTGGTGCAGCCATCGTGAACCTGTTCTAGAGCGCCGAAAACCCTGCACAAAGAAATAACGAGCCATCAGGTTACCGGATATATATATGTGGAGATTTAAAAACCAATTTATGCATAAAACGATATAAAGCAAGAAATAAACAACCAAAAGTCACTTACCAAACCTTTGTCCACGTTGGTCTTCATAAAAACATATCCATGCGCAAATAAACATTAATACAACTAACTTATCATATGGTTTTATAAGTGTTATGCTACAAAGTGATGTGTTGGACAGCTAATAATAGGAGACCAACACTTATCCATTCAGATTCTTCAACATGCTTGATGATCCTTGCATCGAGCATCTTGTCGAGTTCTGTTTTAACTTGTTCTTTGTAACATGGATTCAGTCTATATGGATTCAGTTTATAGGTTTTGCTCTAGGTTTAAGAGGAATTCTCATCACTCCTAAGTCTCCTAGAATGCCTTTCATCTCTGTGAAATTTGTCGGGAATACTTCCTAATATTCATGTAATATAGCTGCGATCTCCGTAACTGTATCATCATCCCAGTAGTCTCTTATTGTTGCGAACTTCGGCTCTTCACTAGTACCGATGTTCACTTTCTTTGTTTTGACCGGTCCACTCATATCTGGAATCTTTAGTGGAGGTCCTTCTACTTTGCACATTCCTTCTAATTCAGGGATCTTTATATTGCGCAGGTCCTCCTCATCGTTGTCTTCCTTATCTTCATTTTTTTTCAGCTAAGTTATAACAGTCCATGACTTGCTCTACTTGTTCTGTCCAATCTAGTTGTAGACTCACAAGTACGTTGTTTGTTTCAAAAAACTCTTCTAATGTTATGTTTTCCTCCGTGCAATCTAGTGTAATAATCTTTTCCTTGATAAGCTGCAGCGCATCCTGGATAGTCGGATGGTCGTCTTGAAAGCTAAAGTCATTTTGGAAGCTCGCAGTAAGGACAGACCAATCTGTTGTTCCTCTACGCAACTCCTCCTCCAGGTACCATTTCTTTGGAATAGGTTTGTCCAACATATGCACAAAAAGATGTACCCATTCTGTCTATGGTATTTATTCCCACGCTTTTGCACAGGCTGCAATATGATCCTTTGTATCCTTCTGGCCATTATATTTCTCGAATGGTAGTGTAACCTTATGAGCGAATCTGATCTGTAGTTTGATTCTGCACTGGTCCCAAGTTGTCAATGTCTTTTTATGCGTAGCCCACCATCTGGAAGGTGTCTCGCAGAGTGACATATCTAATGTTGAGACGCGATGTTCATCTGCAACTACTGCAGTGTATTCTTTGATAAATGAATAGACGTTAGCTTTACCATCATAAGTGGGGATTGGACTTACTTGCTTTCCAATCCAACGAAGTGACTTTGTAATTGTCGCGCATCTCCTGGCAGATACTTCATGCATTCTATGTTGCCAGTTTTCTAATCCTGCCTCGGAGTCTGAGATGCAAGAACTGTCGCAGTGCCAGCTGAGCGTTCCATCCACAGTAGGATGAGTATAATCCGCAGCATTTGTTGTCATTTTATAGATACGGTCAAGGTCTTGAGCTCGATACTCTTCTTGAATAGGTTCAACATATTGCTCCCCCTGTGAAGGATCCAATGGTGCGATGACCTTTATGTCATTGCCTTCAAATATCATTTTCATTGTCTTTAGATTGATGACGTTGGAGTTTGTCATTGCCCAATCGATGCCCAGCAGTGCTGGATAAGTATTTCTATCATCCACAATTTCAATTACTTCGAAGTCTGCATAACTTCGCACTCCGTCAGTGTCGACAATGGTCTTGGTTAACCTTCCCAATGGTATAACTATGCCTTGATTAGCCATTTTTAACTGTATAGGTGACCACTGTAGCTTTGGTTTCCCCATCGCTTGCCATGTCTACTTGGTCAAGACATTCACTTCAGATCCGAGATCAAGAATGATCTCATCCATCTCGTAGTCTCCTATCTGTGCAGTGAACCGCATTTCCCTATCGGTTCTTTTGGGACTCCGAATGTTATGTACTGCGCCATGTGCTATTCCTTTCTTACTGCATGATTCATACTGATTTATCCATTTTTCAAATTCCATAAGAGTGTCTTTGTTTTTTAATAACTTGATGCACCTGTGTAGAAACTACGCAACATAAATAGATGTATCTGGTGGTGATCTGGTGCAGCGAGCGTTTGATCATATGCCAGTGGCATATCTTCTATTTGCAGTTCTTCACTACGCAACGGGATCCTTGGTGAAGTAGGTGGTGGTTGTTTAAACATGTCTTGCGCTTCTTTAAATATTTCTTTATTTTTCTGTAAGTTCAATGGAGGTGCTTTCCCAGGAGCTTTTCTAATTCCTACTATTTCTCTAGGATTCTTTTTAGGATCAAGTGTTCTAGAAGTTGAGGCTTCTGCGCTTTTGTCTTTTCCCGTATCAGCACCACTTCATGTTACTGCATTGACACTCTAACCTGTAGGTCTTCTCTCTGATGCGATCAACTAGATGTTAGGGTTCGGTGTTTTTGTTCTTCTCCGCTTCTGCATTTCTACCTCAAGCACGAGGCAATCTTCAATTACATGATCAAACGATTTACAGTAATTGCATGTGGTGCATGGATTAGTATTCTCTAGATACATGACCTGGTTGGCCACAGTTATAGCATATTACCTGGCCTCATCCTCTTCCTTGAGCTTGGCCAATATTTCTTCCTCTCCCGCGATATCGACCACCGCGGCCTCTATATCCTCCCTTATCATAGTGGGTGTTCTCTGGCTTTGGCTGATTTTCCTTTTGGACGAGGTACATTCCAGCACCTCATATTGCTTCCATATCTTGCTTTCTTTCATTCACCAACTCATAAGTGCGACAGTTAGACTCATCATGTCCAATTGATTTACAGAAATTACAGTATAAGTTTTTAGATGTTTTGACATATTTATGTATGAGGTAACAATCCTTAGGCCGGTGTCATCTAGTTCTACAAATTTCACACCATGGCGCCTGATTCTGATTCATATTTATTGGGTTTGGTGCGCCACTGTTGGCTGCTTTTTGGACAAACCCGGGTTTTAATGAAGCGCAGCAACAAAACCCCTTGGCGCACTGGCCCTCTCAGCAACAAACTGCGCAGCAGCTCGAGGTCTCACCCGAAGTGGCTATGGGGGGGCTAAGGAATCAGATTTCCTTAACCTAGGCGACACGGAGACTACTCTTTCCTCCTTGACGATTCCTCTACGGGGAATGTCTGACCCCTCTTCAAACTTATGAGCGCAACAGCTCTCAAGCTCCTGCTCAGCAGCTTATCTGCGCGGTACGTCCACTCCTGCGCTAGGACCAATTATCCTCTGCGCCGATATTCTCGGTGTCGTTTCGCTAGCACGCCTGTGCAGCAACACGATCTCCTATCGCTGCGGCGACGTTATCTTACCGATTCCTTCGACCCTTAACGATTATAGTCCCCAAGGAAGCTCCAAGAACTTACTCAACACACATAAAGACAATGCAATATTCCTGTATATGCTGTTAGTAAACTAAAACAGGCAATCACTTCAATCATAACATCACAACAACGAGAAATATGAAGTCTGCCTCCACGGGGAAAACCACGTCCACGGGAGTATCTTATATTAACCAGAAAGTGATAGATTTATACACTATGCTGCGCACACAGCTGCAGCCTTAGATCTTTCCAGGAAACTCCACGCACACAGCTGGGAGCCCTTCTCTCGATCTAGTCTCTTCCTCTTCAGAGATTACAATAGTTCAGACATCGACTCCGACTGTCTGCAACTCAAGGATTAGCTTCGCTGCTAACCAGCTCTAACTCCTGTTTTCTAGCAACATGGTAGAAAACAATCGACAAGATTGTAACAGAGGATGATCAACTCGATCAATCCTTCTTACATCTAGTATCTACTATCTTAGCTAGCTCACTCACAGGCTTAGCTAACTGACTTACTAATTAACCAGCTCACTAACTAGCTAGCTAACCTCTACCCTTTACAATTATACCTATATATAGGTGGCCATGGCGGTCGCACCTTTACAAAACTGTGGGCCTTTCCCAGCAGTAATCCCCAAAAACCCTAACCAGACATGGCTAGGTGTACTGTAGGCGCCGCTTACAGTCATGTCGCCGCTTCCTGCAGGCTCCATGATTTTCGGCGCAGCTTACGGGTATGGGTGCCTTGTCCTTCGCCTTTAATGCTTTGGTCCGTTGCTCCTCCTTGGTCCGAGCAACCATAACTTCTGTATTCAGCCTTAATGAGGGTAGCTGAGCCCTCTACTCCATTGCTTCATTCATTGTGGTAGTTGGGCTTTCCACTCAGCTACCTTCATTCTCTTCTGACGTGCGCGCGAGCTCCATGATTTCCGGTCCGTAATCTACGCTGAGATTATCCATCTGGCATCATACTGCGCACCGTCTGCTTCTGTCCCAAAATTGGCGCTTATTCAAAATTTAGCACTTTCTCTTCCATACTTGTGCTTTTTCCTCAAAATTCACAGCTTTTACCATAGCTGCGGCCTTGGCTCCAACAGGCCCCTAACACTTACTTGTGGCTCGCCCTCGAGCCACTCGTACTAGCGGGTGGTCACTTTACTTGCGCATCTGCTTCTGCTTGGGTCTCCGCGAATGTTTTCTTCCATTGCGCAATAGCGGAGTCCAATTCATCGACACACTCCAGAGCTGTCTGCACCGTTTCTGCAGTGGCTTCTTCTTTAGTTATGGCATCAATCACCTGTTGAGATTCAGCAACTTCTTTGATTTTTTCCTCGACTTGGGCAACGATGTCAGCATATTCATCCATAAATGGCTGAATGCTGTTGGTGAGCTTCTCGTCTTCAGTTCTGAGCTTGTGCAGTTGCTGTTTCATTCTGCGCACTTCACTCATTTTCTTCATTTTTGCTAAGCCTGCTAAGGTCTTAGCTTCTTCAGTCAGAACAGTTAGGGACTGTTCTGCGGCTTGCACCTGTTCCAAAAGACCAACTTTAAAAGGGAGCTTCTCAAGCTCCGTCCAAGCTTCCATAGCTTGGTTCATCAGGTTCTCGGCTTCCTATATTTTGTCTTTCATTTGTGTGGAAGCTCTGCTCAGCGCTTCAAATTGTTCCTGCGCATCATCTGTAAACTACGCAGCAACACGAGCTTCCAGCTCGGCGATCTGGGTTCTATGGCCCTTAGCCATAGCAACTATTTCGTGCTCCAGGGTTTTCACCCTTCCTCCAATAATTTGAACTTTCTCAACCAGAGGGAGGTCTGGTTGAATCTCGCAAGCCGGCAACTCCTGGGCAATCTCATCCACTGCGTTTCTTATGCCAATGTCTTGCGCCTCATAAAGTGCGAGCTTCTCGAAGATATTCTTATGGCTTTCCTTCAGCTCTATCTCCTGCGATTGCAGTCGTTGATTTTCCTGGAAGGTAGAGAGCTCTCTAGCTCTCAACTCAACAGAAACTTTCTCATGTACTAGCTGTAGAGTCTCTATAGGAATTAGGGACAAATTTATTTCAACGGGCCCAACTGCGCTTACCTGTAGTGCAGCTAGAGGATCCGGAAGTGTCATGCTTGTAGGCGGGATGTGCACGACAGTGTGCCTTTATGCGAGTTCTTCAACTCGCTCAGTATTTGTGGTTACTTGTGGCGCCTGCGAAGTAGATGCTGGCGCATGGGTCTACGCAATCCTTCCTGCGAGACCCTTTAATTCCACAAACTGCAGGTCTAGAGCACTTCTGATGTGAGCATGCGTGGTCCGCAGCTCGCGAAATTGCTCTTTCAAATACTGGTCGATCCCCGAGGGAATGGCCTCAGAGGGATGCGACACCTTTTGTTTCTTGGTTGCTGGTTCTGTCGAGCCTTCATCACTTCTTTGCTCGGGGGCTTCCTTGCCCTTATCCTTCTTTTGCGCAGCGGCGGGTGGCATCGCGGATGCGATGTTGGCGGCTTCCCTCCATTCATCCGACCAAGATTTGATAGTTTCTTCGACATCTTCGGTGGTCATCCTGTAAAGGCCTACGGCCCATTCCTCTTGAATGCCGCAGGGACGGAGGTAGATTTGATGTAAGTCAGCAGTAAAGGCCAACTTTCCGTCATATATTTTCGCTGTCTCCTCACTCAGCCTTGGCATTTCCTGAATGGTATCTCTGAGGAGATAGTAGTATTCACAAAATACAGCACGGTTCATCTTGCGCTTTGCGGGATTGGTAGACTCCCAAAGGTTAACATAACGGATTCCGGCAGGCTCTCCTGCACGGCGCGGGAGGAACTAAGTGTTCGGGGGCTCCTTCCACCCGACGAGAGCACATAAAATTAAAAGCCAAGAAAAATGGAACAACTGACCGGGGTTATCTTGGATGTTCCGGCAGTCTTCCAAAAAAGAATTGAGGAGGAAGAGGGACTAGTTGTACTGTTCTCCCTCCGCAGCTGCGATGGCGAGTTCCATGACAGCTCTAGTAACTTCCTTCGGTCTGCACTTTGTGAGAAGTCTGCCTGCGAGCAGACTTCCTGTAAATCTAAGTGCTTCGTCTTCTACTATAGTGAGGTCATAAGCCCGACCTCCTCTTGTAAGGTTGTATTTCTGCACTAGCTCTGCAACCAGTTTTCTATCCTTGTCTTTTCCCACAAAATGAATATTGGGATCCTTACCAACCTTAGATAGGCCGGTAATACGGTGAATCAAATCGACATTTAAATTGATTGGCCTCCCCAGCCAAAGGTAACCTCCATGAACGCAGGATAGCAGTGTCTTAACAACTGCGTTCACTTCATTGCTACGCCCAAAATGCGGTAGCTTTAACAAGTTCAGGAGTCCAGGTCGCTCAAGATTTGCTGCAAATCCCTTCGGGATGAATTCGTCAACCTTTCTGGTGGGATTATGCACTACCGTCAGATATCGATCTAGCGCGAACTGAGGATATGTTTTATAGTCTCCCAGGTTGAAATCAGAGAACTTGACCAGTGGTAGGTGTCCGAGCAAGGATCCTTCTAGTCACACGCCAGCCGGTAGTGGAGGTAACGGAAGCGGATACTTTGCATTCTTCGAAATATGCACCTCTGGTGCATCGTCTGGACGCGGCGGAATATAATTCACCATAGTGGCCAACGGCTCTGGAACGGGCTCTTCTGGCTGTGGCTGAGACGCTCTTATGGCCGGAGATTGTCTGGGATCATGAGAACCAGGGTGTACATAAGTCGAGGCTGTCACAGGGGTAGTCATGCCGAAATCCAGGCCTCGGCGCAGGAATTGACGAACAACTTCTTCAGTCGACAGGTTCTCCGTCGTGAACGAGTATAGGTAACAAGAACTTGGACAGAAACAGCGGAACAGCGTGGGATATGAATACTGACAACAAAGGAAGCACTCTGCACAACTCGGCTCTGAAAACAATGGCTTAGATTCTCAAACAAGACTATGCAGCTCGAGGAAAGTAACCCGAAAATATACAAGTGTGGGGTATTTATAGCCAAAGGTGATAGTAATTGCGGCCAAGTGGGGCTACTAGCTATAGGTGGCTCTGCATGATTTGACAATCGTTCTATCCCCCTCGCCTCCGTGGTGCATTTATTGTGATGGACGGACTCTGACAGCCTTCCGGGAGAAGCTAAAGCTTCCGGCACATGAGTTAAATGCAAATCTTACGGAGATCAAGCCGAATCTGTCAGAGCGGCTACACTTAAATGGCGGGCTTATCCTTCATTTATCCTCAAACGCGGCTACATAACTGCTGTTATTCAAATTTTTCGGCGGGTCATTTCAACTTAGGTAACTGTGCCTATAGGGGTCCACAACAAGAACTTCTTCAAGCGGCAAATTATCACAGGGAACTCCGCAAGAGCGACAGTTCAACATCCCGGGGAAAAACTTCGTCAGAGCGCAAAATAAGGTCGCTTCTTACAACTTTTACTAATATGCGCGGATGGTTCAAGGGACTGCGCGGGAAGCCAGAGACTGAGGGTCTCGCGACTTCCGTGTAGACTGATAATGTGATGCCTCTTTCAACTACACTGGACATCTGCATTTCTTTGAGCAGCTATTTAAGTCGACAGGGTGGAGTGGCTGTCGCGGTAAAGCTTGAGCCGACTCCCGTTGATCTTTGTAGGCAGTACTTCTCCATTCAGCTTCGCAAGCTGAACTGCTCCTCCTTCTGTAATTTTTATCACCTGAAAAGGGCCTAACCAGTGTACGCGAAACTTGCCTGGAAACTTGATGAATTTACTATCATAGAGGAGTACCAAGTCTCGTTCCTGAAAGACTTTATTCTTAATATGCCTGTCATGCCAAGCTTTCTGTCTTGCCTTCTGTACCTGTTGATGGAATCTGGCTAAGAGTCTGTCTTCTTCTACGGCAAGCAATTGTGAAAGTCTTTCACTCATGGTATCCGTATCTGTCATTTCTGCAATTTGCGCAATTCTGAGACTGGGAATAATGTATTCCATAGGCATAACTGCTTCTTGTCCATATACCAAACTGAAAGGTGTGTGGCTTGTTAATTTCTTGCATGTGGTTCTGTAAGCCCATAATACAGCTGTAACTCTAAGGTCCCAATCATCTCTTTGTTGATTACAGATCTTCGTTAGGGCATTCTCGAGAATTTTATTGAATGCCTCCACCGTGCCATTAGCTTGAGGGTGGTAGGGTGTACTCTTATGGTGACTAATTTGGAATTCCTCAGTAAGGGCTTCTATAGTCTCATTGAGGAAATGTGTACCTTGATCACTCATTAGAATCAGTGGACATCCAAATCTAGTGATAATATTCTCAAAGATGAACTGCGCAGCCGTGGCAGCGTCGCAGTTCTTCACTGGCTTAGCCTCAGCCCATCGAGTGAGGTATTCAGTAGCTGTAATGATGTATCTTGCACCGGTTCTCTTTCCTGGTGGGTTGATAGGACCTACAAAATCAATGGCCCATTTATCAAAAGCACGCAGTGTTATCTGTGGTCTTAGCGGCATCTCATCTCTTCTTAAAGTTTTTCCTATTCGCTGGCACACATCGCAACATTTGCAGAATTCCTTAGTATCCTTATGCAATGTCGGCCACCAAAGACCTGCAGCTAAGATCTTCTGAGCAGTCGATTTTCCTGCGAAATGGCCTCCTGCGGTGCCTGAGTGCGCTTCTGCGATGATAGGGTTCTTTTCATGTGGTAAAATACATCTGTGCAAGACTTCATCGGGGCCCAACTTATAAAGCTGGCCTGCTATCAAAGTGAAGTCTGCGTCTTTGACGACAAGTTGTTTCTTCTGCTAGATGGTAAACTCAACTGGCGCTTGTCCGGTGGTGAGAAACTCAAGGATATCAGAATAATATTCATCTGCTGCTTGAACAAAAAATAGCTGTGCATCAGGCAGATTGTCCTCCAGATTTGTAGGTTCTTCTCCTGACTCGATCCTAGATAAATGGTCAGGTCCTGCATTCAATCTACCTGGCTTTACAATAACCTCAAAATCATATTCTTGAAAGAGCAGTAGCCATCTGCAAATTCTTCCCCCTAACACTAGCTTATTGACCAAGTATTTCAAAGCAGAATGGTCAGTATACATTTTAAAATGTGCGCCCAGTAAGTAGTGTCTGAACTTATGTAGGGCGTACACCATAGCTAGTCCTTCTCTCTCTGTAGTAGTGTAGTTCTTCTCGGCTGTGGACAACTTCCGGCTAGAGTAAGCAATGGGGTGATCGATACCTCCTTCTCCCGGTTGTGTAAGTACGACCCCCAATGCTATGGAAGAAGCATCAACATGAACATGAAAAGGTTTATTCCAGTCTGGGAAAACTAGAATTGGCGCACTGATCATCTTGTCTTTAAGTGTGTCCAAGCTCTGTTGGCATTCTTCTGTCCATTGGAATTTCGAGTCCTTTTTCAGCAATCTTTCCATAGGTGCTGTGATCTTTGCATAACCTTTGATAAATTTTCTGTAGTATCCTGTATGTCCCAATGTAGTGCACAATTGCTTGACTGAGTTGGGTGCAGGTAAATTAGCAATGATGGCAACCTTCGCAGGATCCATCAGGAGTCCTTGTCTGCATACAATGTGACCCAACAAAATACCAAAAGGAGCACAGAAGATACATTTTTTCAAGTTAAGGGAAATCTGGTGCTGTCTACATTTTTCTAACATCATTCACAGGTTCCCCATATGGTTCTTTAGTAAGCCAAACACAGTCCAATCATCAAAATAGACTTCTAAAAACTTATGGATGAATTCTTTAAAAACAGCAACAACGACTCTAGAGAAGATAGCAGGAGCGTTTTTAATACCAAAGGGCATTACCGTATACTGGAATGATCCCCATTCAGTCGCAAAAGTAGTCTTATGGCGGTCGTTTGGATGGATTCTGATCTGATGGTATCCCGAAAATCCATCAGTGAAGGAGTAAGCCTCTTGTCCTCCAACATTATCAAGCACTTCATCTGTAAAGGGAGTAGGAAATGGATCATGCGCTGATGCGTCATTGAGTTTGCGCAAGTCCACGCAAATTCTTATTTCACCTTTTGTCTTCTTCTCTTGTACAACCATAGGGATAATCCAATCGCTTTCTTCTACTGGCTCAATAATACCTGCTACGAGCATCTTGTCAATTTATTCTTTGACTTTTTCTTTATAGCGCGGGTTCAACCTGTATGGGCGCTGCTTTACTGGCTTGGCATCTGCTTTCAGAGGTATGCGCATCACTCCTAAGTTTCCTAGGATGCCTTTCATTTTTGTGAACTTGGTAGGAAAGATATCCTGGTAGTCACGTAATAAATCTGAAATATGCCCAACAGTTTCATCATCCCAATAGTCTCCTATAGAAGCAAACTTGGGTTTGGCTTCTGTACCAATGTTAACCTTTTTGAGCTCTATGTGTTCTGTAATGGCAGGGATATCAAGCTGAGGACCTTCAACATTGCGCGTCCCTTCTGATTCTGGGATATTGATGTTGCGAGGATCATCCTCCTCTTCTCCAGCGGTGAAATTATAGCATTCCAGGGCATGTTCTATCTGAACAGCCCAATCCGGTTGGGAATATTCTGGTAATAGACATGGTTCAAATACCTTCTTTTTAATACACTTCAGAGCCTGATCAATACTTGGGTGCTCTGACTCAAAGCTGAAGGTAAGTTGAAAAATTTCTATCATAAGAGGCCAAGTAAGAGTGCCTCTGCGCAATTCTGTTTCAGTGTACCAGTTCCTTGGAACTGTGTCCAATGTGTGGATAAATAGGTGAACCCACTCATCGTCTGGAATATCCGACCATTGCTGAATGCATGCTTCAATGTGTGACCTGGAGTCACTCTGTCCCTCATATTTGCGCGACACTTCTACTGTAGTGTCCTAGAATCTGCGCAGTATCAATCTGCGACAGTCTTGCCATGTGTGAATATTCTCTTTATGCGCACCCCACCATCTTGCGGGTGTAGCGCGCAGTGATACATCTAATGCCTGTATGCGCTGCTGTTCTGGAAGCTGTTGTTCATATGCCTGTATGAATTCGCTTACTTCAGTTAAACCATAAAAAATTGGAGTGTCAATCAATTCTGTGCCAATCCATCAAATGGATTTAGTCATCATGGCGCAACGTCTTGTAGAAACCTCATGTAAGCGATTCTGCCAGTTTTCCAATCCTGCATCTGAGTTTGATGTGCACGAGCTATCGCATCGCCAGCTGATATGGCCATCTGCTGTGGGATTGACATAGTCACTCTGACTAGCAGTCATCTGATACAAACTTTCCATGTGGCGCGCTTCTTCTTCTGCCCGAATGGGTTCTATATACCTTGGTCGTTGAATAGGATCAAGCGGTGCAATGACCCTAATCTGGTTGTCCTCGAAGGTCATCTGTCTTTTCTTCAAATTAATGGCAGCCAAATTATCAAATGCCCAGTCTATACCTAAAAGTGCTGGGTAAGGTCTACTATCATCTAGAATTTTGATTACTTCAAAGTCTGCAGAACTTCTTACTCCCTCGATATCAATAGGTACATTGGGTAATCTGCCCAATGGAGAGACTCGTTGCTGGTTCGCGAGTCTTAGCTGGATGGGGGATCTTGTAAGTTGAGGACTTCCCATCTGTTCCCATGTCTGCATGGTGAGAACATTAACTTCTGAGCCCAAATCTAAATGACTTCGTCCATCTCAAATGCTCCAATCTGCGCTGTGAGCCTCATCTCTTTTCCAGTTCTAGTGTGACTCCCAATCTGGTGAACAACACGCTGCGGCGTGTTCGTCGAAGCAGATTGTTGACATTTATCCAATAGGTGTTGAAGTTCCATAGTTGCTTTTTCATTGCGCAACAACTTTAAGCAGTTCCTTAGAAAAGTATGGACAGTGCCTAGTGCATCTTCTTCATCAGGCCTTCCGGATGTAGTGGCCTGTTCTTGTACCAAGTTGTCTTGTCTTAGCACTTGCGATCTAATATCATTATGCGGGGTTGCGACAGAACTTGAAGCTCTGGGATCTGAGAAATACTCTTGGGCTTGCTTGAATGCTTCTTTTTGCTTCTGCAGATTAAGTGGGGCTGGTTTAATATTAGCGCGGTGCACCCATTGCGTCGCTTGCTTTCCAGTTCCCGACTCTGGCGCACCAGTGGTTGTTCCACTGCGCGTCACGATATTAACTGTACGGTCTGGTTCCATTTTTTCTGCTCCAATCAATTGAATATTCTGGTTAACCTGTGGCGTCTTTGCTTGCATCTTAGCCATCAACTGAGGGCATTCTTCAATAATATGATCATAAGATTTGCAGTATCTGCAAAGCGTCGTAGGGTTTTGGCAATCTCTTGCAAAATGACCTTGCGCTCCACAATTATAACAAGTGATCTGGCCTCTTCCGCGGCCAAAATTTGTGGCGCGTCCGCGGCCTCTATAATTTCCTGTTCGGCCGTCGCGAGTTTGGTCATATTGTGGACCTGCTACGGGTCCTTGTGCTTCTGATTGTACTCTATAAACATCGTGTTTCCTTTCCATCATAAGGTCATATGCTCTGCAATTGCTTTCATCATGGCCTACTGATTTACAGAAATTACAATATAGATTCTTTGGAGTTTGTACATATTTCTGAAGTAAGTGACATTCTTGTGGTCTATGACCTCTAGTTCTACAGATTTCACACCAAGGCCCCTGTGCCTGTGGTAAAGGGTTAGGTGCTCCAGTTGCAATATACTCTATGAAAACGGGACAATGGTCCTTTGAATGACCTTGTGCTTTACATTTTGTACACCATATCTCCTCCTTAGCATCCTTTCCTTTCTTAATATCATGCACTTGCAAGGTTAAGTTTGCTAATTGGTTCTGCAACTGCGCAACATCGTTGCTTGTTCCAGCAATTGGTGAAGCTTCTAGTTTCATAGCCATCTCTAGAGCTTGTTCCTGAGTAGTGAGATTCTGTTGCATAAGAGGAAGTCTAATGTGTGGAAGCAGCGCAGCAATGAACCATTCCTTATGCTGTTGTGGTGCAAACTCAAAGCTTACTTGATCTATCAAGGCTTTGAACTTTTGGTCGAAGTCCCATACTGACTCTGTAGGTAACTGTTTTATGTCTTTGAGCTCTGTTATACACTGTGATTCTGATTTAGGTTTCTTGAATTCTCTAATCATTGCATTTCTTACATCAGCAAGCGTTCTATTCTGTGCTGCTGAGTATTTCATGAACCAAGTTAAGGCTCTTTCTCTTAGTGTAGTTGCTAACTGGACCAGTTTAACAGCATCATCATTAATTTGCTTAATTGTCCAAATGGCTTCACATAGGAACCAGTGTTGCTCAGGGTCTTCTATACCTGTTCCTCTAAAAGTTGGTAGTTTCATGTCATCACCCATCTTTCTTGTGCTAGGTTGAGGTGGAGGTGCTGTAGCAGTTCTTCTGGGCTGGTTGAACAAAGGTGGCACAGAGGTACTAGAAGTATCGTGTGGGCTAC
This sequence comes from Larix kaempferi, assembly GCA_027924585.1. Lineage (NCBI taxonomy): Eukaryota > Viridiplantae > Streptophyta > Pinopsida > Pinales > Pinaceae > Larix > Larix kaempferi. Next base: position 9,699,263 of record BSBM01000007.1, read on the forward strand.
TAGAAGGTGTTACTGCGGGATTATACTGAGCTTCATCTGGCTTTTGCGGTGTAAAAGGGTGGTAAGGGATATGAGCGCTCCCTTGTCTTTCTATGTGGCCTGCTCTAGGAACTTGACTGTCTTCTGTACTCGACTCAAAAGAATGTTGGTCAAGGCCTACTTTATACCATTTTCCACTACGAGTGCAACCAATAACTTCAGGGTCACTATCAGAGTCTACGGACATTACTTGTCTATGCTATTCATCTGAAGCTATACATAGTTTTGCTTTTTCATACAGAAGCATTTTAATCCATAAGTTCAAAGAATTTAAGAACTTACCTCTATGTGCTTGAAAGAAACTCCTCTCAGCTTCATTGAAACTCTTTCTTGTATCCACTGCAAACTCAGTGATGAAACCTTCCAGCAGACTGTTCAACCAAAAGTCTACTGCGCGGGACACAGAATTATCTACCCGCTTCAAAATACTGACTAGCTCAGGGGTCCAAGCGACTGGTCGATCAATATGCACAGTGGGTCTAGTATCTACTAACTTGGCTATCCAAGCATGTAACTCAAGTGCAAATGTGACAAAGAAAATTTTGTGAAGGTCAGTATAGATATACTTCTGCAACCATTCTTCTGACTGGAGCCTAGAGCTTCTATTTTCTTGTTTAGCGAACTCTTTAGCCTTTAAATCGAACCACTCCTGAATTTCTTTAGCTGTCGGATTCCAGTAACACATTTGTTAGCTGAGCAAGTCTCAAGGCAACAGAACCATTTGTTGGCTCACCAACAATCTCCTACGTCGCAGAAATAGCAAGTCTCACAGTAACAAGTCACAAGGCAATAGAACCATTTTTTGGCTCAACAACAGGGTTCAAAGCAACGGAAGTGACATGATCAAGAAGTCATAAGGCAACAGAACCATTTGTTGGCTGAACAACAGGGTTCAAAGCAACGGAAGTGACATGATCAAGAAGTCATAAGGCAATGGAACCATTTGTTGGCTGCTTTTTGGACAGACCCGGGTTTTAATGAAGCGCAGCAACAAAACCCCTTGGCGCACTAGCCCTCTCGGAAATGAACTGCGCAGCAGCTCGAGGTCTCACCCGAAGTGGCTATGGGGGGGCTAAGGAATCATATTTCCTTAACCTAGGCGACGCGGAGACTACTCTTTCCTCCTTGACGATTCCTCTACGGGGAATGTCTGACCCCTCTTCAAACTTATGAGTGCAACAACTCTCAAGCTCCTGCTCAGCAGCTTAGCTGCGCGGTACATCCACTCCTGCGCTAGGACCAATTATCCTCTGCGCCGATATTCTCGGCGTCGTTTCGCTAGCACGCCGGTGCAGCAACACGATCTCCTATCGCTGCGGCGACATTATCTTACCGATTCCTTCGACCCTTAACGATTATAGTCCCCAAGGAAGCTCCAAGAACTTACTCAACACACATAAAGACAATGCAATATTCCTGTATATGCTGTTAGTAAACTAAAACAGGCAATCACTTCAATCATAACATCACAACAACGAGAAATATGAAGTCCGCCTCCACGGGGAAAACCACGTCCACGGGAGTATCTTATATTAACCAGAAAGTGATAGATTTATACACTATGCTGCGCACACAGCTGCAGCCTTAGATCTTTCCAGGAAACTCCACGCACACAGCTGGGAGCCCTTCTCTCTATCTAGTCTCTTCCTCTTCAGAGATTACAATAGTTCAGACGTCGACTCCAACTGTCTGTAACTCAAGGATTAGCTTCGCTGCTAACCAGCTCTAACTCCTGTTTTTTAGCAACACGGTAGAAAACAATCGACAAGATCGTAACAGAGGATGATCAACTCGATCAATCCTTCTTACATCTAGTATCTACTATCTTAGCTAGCTCACTCACAGGCTTAGCTAACTGACTTACTAATTAACCAGCTCACTAACTAGCTAGCTAACCTCTACCCTTTACAATTATACCTATATATAGGTGGCCATGGTGGTCGCACCTTTACAAAACTGTGGGCCTTTCCCAGCAGTAATCCCCCAAAACCCTAACCAGACATGGCTAGGTGTACTGTAGGCGCCGCTTACAGTCATGTCGCCGCTTCCTGCAGGCTCCATGATTTTCGGCGCAGCTTACGGGTATGGGCGCCTTGTCCTTCGCCTTTAATGCTTTGGTCCGTTGCTCCTCCTTGGTCCGAGCAACCATAACTTCTGTATTCAGCCTTAATGAGGGTAGCTGAGCCCTCTACTCCATTGCTTCATTCATTGTGGTAGCTGGGCTTTCCACTCAGCTACCTTCATTCTCTTCTGACATGCACGCGAGCTCCGTGATTTCCAGTCCGTAATCTACGCTGAGATTATCCATCTGGCACCGTACTGCGCACCGTCTGCTTCTGTCCCAAAATTGGCGCTTATTCAAAATTTAGCACTTTCTCTTCCATACTTGTGCTTTTTCCTCAAAATTCGCAGCTTTTACCATAGCTGCGGCCTTGGCTCCAACAGCCACTATTAAGATAATCTTGAAATAAGGGGCAATGTTCTCTAGTGTGGCCCTCCCCTTTGCATCTTATGCACCAAACTGCATGTCTTTGTTCATGTCTCTGTTCTTTTCCATTTTTCATACCTTTTAATTCTAATGTCAAGGTAGCCAACTGGTTCTGGATCTGTATCATCCCAGAACTACTTTCTCCAATTGGTGAGGCTTCCAACTTCATTGCGATCTCCAAGGCCTCTGCTTGAGATACAACCTTCTATTACATTAGTGGTTGTCTGATATGGGGCAACAATGCAGCAATGAACCATTCTTGATGATATTGCGGAGCTATAACAAAGCTCACTTGGTCCAACAATGTTTTGAATTTTTGGTCGAATTCCCATACCAATTCAGTAGGTTTCTGCTTGATTTCTTTCAACTTTGTTATGCACTATGATTCTGATTTGGGCTTCTTAAACTCTGCTGCAATCGTGGTCTTGATGTCTGCTAAGGTTCTCGGTTGTGCTTGAGAATACTTCATAAACCAATGCAGTGCTCTATCTCTAAAAGTAGTGATGAGCTACGCTATTTTTATAGCATCATCTGTAACTTGCTTGACACTCCACATGGCTTCGCATAGAAACCAGTGTTGATCAGGGTCTTCCTGACCAGGTCCTTTGAATATCGGCAGTTTTATATCATTATCTGACATTCTTCTTCTAGATTGTGTACTGTTTTGGGAATGATTCCCTGCGATAAAGGTAGACACAGGTTACTAGCTTGTGCTAGGGATAGTATTCTGCGGAATGGGCTGAGTCGTAGTGTTATGAGTACTCGCTCCTGCGGTGTTACTAGTATTGTTAATCTATCGGATGGGTTGCGTGATGCTCGTGGTGGGTGTGTTCTAGACTGATGGATTTTGAGGTGTAATATGCTGGATTGTGGCTGATAACTGAGTGTTCGTATTATTGAGGTCACATGGAATTTCGGTATCTATACGGTTTCTAGATTGTCTGGGATACTTTTCATTAGTAAGCTTATATCTCTTTCCACTTCTCAAAGTATGGTTTTCTTCGTCAGAATCAATGTGTGTATTCTCTACCATGACAGATTTAGAATTATTGTTGCATTCTTAAAACACCTTTCTCAGCTAAAAGAATTTTAATGTATAGACTGAGGTTTTTCAGGAACTTACCTCTGAATCCTTCGAAAAAGTATGCTTCAGCTTGGCTGTAGGACTTCAGCATATCTACAACAAACTCGATCACAAATACTTCTAGTATGCTATCAACCCAGAAGTCAATTGCTCACGACAGTGGGTTGTTGATTGCTTTGAGGTGTGTAGTAAGCTCTGGAGTCCACTGCGTAGGTACTCTGCCTTGGGAACAATTCTTTCTTTCTGCAAGGCGCGATATCCACTCGTGGAGCTCGTTTGGAAAAGACGCCCAGAACATTTCGTGGATATCCTTCCACAAGTATCTGTTTCAACCACTCTAAGTCAGATAGACGCGGATGGTTGTTTTCTTTCTTTGCGAAATCTCTTTCAATCTTATCACACCAAGCCCATATCTCTTTCTTATCTCGATGCCAACTGTTGGACATTACTTTTCTGAATACACTATCGCATCATTGGTCTTAGCGCAGCAACGAAACCATTTTTTGGTCTTCCTTTCTGATCTAGAGGTTTTCTAATGTAGACCCAGGTACTTCGCAGTGCAAGATACAAACAAAACCCCTATTCACTAGCCCTTTCGGCAACAGGCTGCAAGCAGCCTGAGGTCTCACCCGAGGCGAAGCTGAGGGGATGGTTGCAGAAGCAGGTTTCCACAACCTTGTGATGTAAATGTTTCAACCAATTAATGCGCAGCGCAGTGATAGACTGCATGCTGCGGTTAGTGACTGGGTAAGGTATTCTACTCTGCATTGAATGCCGCAACGAGCAAGGATGCTTGTGCACCCAGCGCATTCACTGACTATGTACTGGGATTACTTCCACTCTGCGACGATAAGTTATCAACAGCTTATCGCACAACACTTCTTATGGATCGACACATCAACTAGACCGCGCGATCATTTATAAGGCCTAATCACTTCTATTCAATCTTATTGGATAATCCTTAATCATTCATCTTTACTTATACTGATAAACATCATAACTTATGCAAATGAGTAAGATGCGCGGTGCTGTGTGCTTTGGTATCGCGATTCAACCTTAACAATTAACTATGTGGTTATCTCATAGATCCATTCATTCGAGGACTTATAGGTGCTTGATTGTTAACATTCATCCATACATGAACTACTAACATCTTATTTCATCCCTTCCGTAGTGAACATAGGTAAAGTAACATATATCAGATAACAGTAACTTTATGCATGCAGTGGAAGTAATTCAAGTAGAAATAATAGCAATCATACACAGCAATCACATAACACAAGATTTAATGTGGTTCACTCCTCCAGATGGGAAGCTACGTCCACAACAAACTGTTGTTTATTATCTTAGGAAAGGGTACAATAGTTCTTCACCTGTGCACTCAGCTGCAGATGTTCTTCTTCCTCAAAATTAGGTCTCTGTGCACTCAGCTACAGAGCCTTTACAATAGCTTTTGCTAAAAAATCCTAACAATATTCAACAATACCCAAGTACAAAATTAGTAACCCTTTCCCATACAAAAAATGCCTTTTTTTATAGATCATGCCCGTAGGTCATGTCTTTACATTACCAAGGCAAAACGCTTAGGTTTACAAAACTGTCGCGATTTTCCCAAAACCGGACTACTGGTATCTAGCATCGGATCTTCTATCACGCGTGTGCCAACATGTTGTTTCCGCCAAGTTGTTCCTTCTTTCATGGCCTTAGATGATTGGTTCAAGTAGTAGTAATCCTCTGTTTGTGTGATCAGTCACCTACCTCCCGATCTGCACCTACCCACTGCTTGGTAATTATTGACGATCTTTGCCAAAAATAGGTCTTCTGTGACCTACCCAAAATAACTGCCATCATCCATCCATGCTCTACTCAACTGTATCTCCGTCGATGTGGCACATCGCAGCGTTGTAATCCTCATGGCACCAACATTGCAGTTCTTCCGACAGTGCGCTGCGCGCAACATCGCAGCATACCAAAACTGTGTTGCGCTTCTCCTCGCGGCTTTCAAAACTGATTTTTCACAAAAAGTCTCCATCCATGCTGCGCTCAGCTTCGTAGTTCCCAAAAACTTAATGTGTTCAAAATCTGACCCCCTTGGGCCAGGCCCAACAATACTTGGGAATTGGAAAGTAATATGTGGGAGGCATATCCAATTATGTTTCAGGATGATATGTAACACCAACAACGGTGTTAATTTCTAAGGGGAGGTGTATGTAATACATTGAAGAACCCAAATAATTATTTTTATTAAAGACTATATGTTATTATTCGATTTGACATTATTGACCAAGTGAGGTCAAGACATTTGTAAATAAATTATTATTCTTAAATTATTAAATAGCTGAGGGCATCAAAACTGAAATAGTTGTTGAAGAGTGTTTGCTCCCATAAGGAGGAATGACAAGTGTCAGATACAAAGGCCCAAGTGGCAAGGAGGTTTATTAAATAAATCAATGATACAGGGGGCATCTTCCCTATAAATCAGGTTGAGACTCCTGTTGGAGCAGTTACAAGCAGGTGGCTCATAAATGACCTAAGTCCTAGGAAAATACTATAAGTCTGATCCCATCGAATGAGTAGGAGGCTGGTGATGGAGGGGAAACTTGAGTTATTCTATGCAAGAGTGCGTGATGACCAGTGCAAGCGAGCATTGTGAGTAGTCTTCGTCCTTGTGTTTTAGTGAACATGATCAAGGGTTTCAGAACAAGTAGTTTGGTTGTTTTGGAAGTTTGGTTGAGAGGAACATCGACCTTCAGTTTTGATTTTCATTAGCTGGTTTAGGTTTTATTCAATTGTTATTGCTATTCTGGAAATATTGTTTATATGTCTGATGTTGTTGTAATATTCTTTATGCATACTTATACTTAGATTTTCATGCAACAGATTATTTATTAATGTAGTTTCTAGTTCATATTTACATTTTAAAGACCCATAGATTTCAAACATTAAATATGTTTCTTGCTGAAAGGTTAAATCTTAATTCTAAACCCTATGAGTCTAGTAACGTACTATAATTATTTTTCTATGTCTTAAACTGATTTAGATAACAGATCCACAATTTACACAATCAGAAAGAATCTTTCTAGAGAACCCATTGAGACCCACAACTCGTAACTCGCAATTTGCAATGCGAAAGTCGGGAATGCGGAAGCGTTAAAAATTCAGCCTTGTTTTTGAAGGCCCCGCAACCCTCAATACACAATGCAGAAGTCGGTAACGCGAAAGTGCTAAAACACATAACTAAAGGATCTGTAACCTGCAATCCATTATGCGGAAGTCGGGAATGTGGAAGTGTTAAAGAACTTAGCCTTGTAAATGAAGGACCTACAAACCGCAATCCGCTATGCGGAAGTTGAGAATGCAGAAGCGCTAAAAAAAACTCAATCTTGTAAATGAAGAACCCTCATCCTGCAATCCGCAATGTGGAAGTCGAGAATGCATAAGTGTTAAAAAATCAACCTTGTAAATGAAGAACCCACAACCCGCAGTCCGCAATGCAGAAGTCGGGTTGTGGGTCATCCATTTACAAGGTTGAGTTGTTTAACGACAATTTGGAATGTGGAAGTCAGGAATGAGGAAGTGCTAAAAATCAACCTTTTAACTGAATTCCTTGCAACCCACAATCCACAATGCGGAAGTCGGGAATGCAGAAGCGGTAGAAATCAACCATATAATTTAGAAGTCCCGCAATCCAATTGCGGAGGTCAGATTAGTGATATAGAGAAGTGAATAGGGAAGTGGTTTGAGAATGTGGCATCACCCAGAACCTACATAGCTACCTCCACTATAGTTGGAAACAAATGAGTTATGTTTACACAAAAACATGCATTCCAACCTCTTCAAGGATCTCTTATTTACCTTCTAATAATTAAACCAAGTAAACCATAACTTAAATGAATATTTTCCCCTAAATTTATTGGGATCATATATCCCAAACCTAGATTTGAGACCATTCTAGGAACTTTTCCTCCCATGTAACTCTTATAGATATCAAAATTTCCTCGTCCTCATGCACATATACCATATTGAAGTTCCCACAAATTGGAAAGTGGGATTCCAAGAACTCATCCTTCAAACATCCCCGAAATATGGTATGTTCCTCTATATCATTAGATACATATGTTGTATAAGCCCAAAATATGAGTATCCAAGTTCAAAAAGTCCAAACCAATCTCTAAGAGGGCTCAACTCCCCATCTTAAGACAACTGAAATTAGATGGGGGTGGTCCAACATTTCTAGGATGTCCTTATCCTCAGCATGGTTTGTTTTGTAGATAGTAGTACTTGGACACATAACATTCAAAGTAGTGATAAGCTAAAAACCAATAATTTTAACTTATTGAGGACAAAAAACCCAAGATCTTAAAGACATCCCTTGTTCTATAGACCAGCATTTTTGTATCCATGTTGCTACCATCCTTAGGAAATTATAGCAATAAATCCAATATTATCTCCATCAAGGTTCTCACCTAGTTTGACCAGGATTGTGCATGAATTCAAGTAATATTTGAGTATTCTTTTAAGTGAGGATACTTCTTGAGTAGATTCTAGATATACAACTAAATTCTAGAAATTGTAATGGAAACTTTTTTTTAACTATTCAGAAAGTTATGGTCTTTTTCTTTTCCTTTTTCCTTTTTTTTCCTTTATTTTCAACAATACAATGTAAGTGAGAATCACTAAGATCTAGTACCAACTTGAAGCATCCTTACTCCAAAATGAAATAACATCAACAATAATAAGTAATAAAATGGAATAAACAATATAAAAGACAAAGGATTGGGGGCACGTACACTCCTAGGGGTGGATTAAACCTACAAATCCTAAAAGATGGAGGAAGACATATCCATATAAAAAGATACTCATATGCGTAATAAGTTTGTATTGATAATAGCACTTATTGAATACATGTGGTGGCATAGGCCTTTAAATGCAACTCTCATAATGTCACTTATCCACTAACATAGTGGTGACTAATTAATTTATCAATGATGACTCATTAATAATCTTAGCTAACTTAATCATGGGCATTAATGAGCTTACAAACAAAATACCTCTTGTAGAAGATATGTTGTGTATAGATACACAACAACCACTTTGTTGTAAGCATTTAAAGATGATTTGAACATGTCCTCCAAGGTTGTTTTTATCCTAAGGAGCTAATTAGACATGATTTTGTGTAGATTGGGTACTAAGAATAATGTGGGTTCTCACTAGGCCATAAGAAAGCAATCCTAAATTTTATGATTTGGGTTTGGTAACAAAAACATGTGTTGGGAAAATTGATGTATCTCATGAATTGCCTTAACATCTAATTGTCCCCTCTCATATGAGGATGATTTTTTTTTAAATATTTTAACATATTGACTTTCAAACAAACCCTTTATTAGGGTCTAGCATTAAAAAAGTGAGGTAGTTCATGGCAAATAAAAACCTCATAGATGAACTTTAGGAAGGGTAACAATTTCATGGAAACTTACATAAGTACTCAAACCATATAAGAGGAGATATATGGGTTGTTTAATCTAAAAAAAAATCCTTCAACCCACATTAAGAAACTGATAAGGGTATTCCTATAAACCTAATTGCTTTTGTGAGGAGCAATGGAAATACCACCTGATTCCTTGAGAAAGGAAGAAGCAATCTTTAGTTAGCCTTTGGGTGTTGACACAATGGAATCCATGTGACTCCCATGTCTTTTATCATAGCCTTTGGAGGCACCTAAGTAGTGTATGCTTTTAAATTAAAGTTAGACATTTTTGGCATATTCAATAACAATAATATCAATGGGTGTTTTATTGGGGGGTTTTCATTACTCGTTGCACCGAGAATAGAGAGGTTCCCTACAACCTAGTATGGGGAAGATGTTGTCACGTTACGTTACGTAATGTAACATTCACAAGAATAGAAAGTAATTAAATTTTTTTATGTTGGGTCATAACTTTAAAAAATTTAAAGAAATTCATGTCGGCTCATAAAATAAAATAAAATCAAAACCAACATAGATCCATCTTAAACTCGGATCTATTAAAGCATCGAGAGGGATCTAATTTCTTGAGGTGTAATTTTTTTATCTTAAATTTTTTACATATCCATAAAAAAATTACACCTCCAAAAATCAGGATTCCTCTAGATGTTGCTTAATAAATCCGAGTTTAAGAAGGATCTATGCTGGTGGTAGACCTTCGAAATGAACTTTTGGGGTACCTTAGATAAGACCATTATCATTGTAATCACCAACAACATTGTTATTATGGAAGGACAATAAAAGTTGAATCAAATGATTTGGCATCAACCTTAGGTGTAGCCATAACAAGCTCCTGAGATTGTCGTGGAAAATTACAAGAAATTTTTTTTTAAAGCATGCCAAGCTAGATTGATGAGACCAACAACACTGGTGAAAGAAATAGATTGAGGACACATGGAAAAGCTCATTAAACCCCATCCCCCATCAGCAACCCATGTGCTCTTCCTCATAAATGCAACAAAAATGTTGAATTAGGTAAAAGAACTTTACTTTATGGAGTGGCCACTAGACATCACATGTGACCTAACTTTTAGTTGTACTAACTACTTGCTTGGCCTATTCGCATATATTTCCATTTGTTATTTGTGATGCCATTACGATTTGTTCTCTTTAATTTTAGACATGTAGTTTTTATTTTATTTTAATTTTAAATTGCATACCTCTGAAAGGTATTAAAGTTGTACCCACCAACTAGCACATATTATTTAAAAACTCTTGAATATCGTACAATGAATTGAAGTCTTGAACAGCGAATGGGATCTGACCATGACAAGAGAGTGGCACACAATAGATGGTACTTTGACATAAAAGGCATGCGACATTAGGGTAGGCCAATGGGCTAAAACCTTTTCATGATTAACTTACTTTATGCACCCCATATAGGTGCGTGCCATTAGAAAATTACTTTGATTTCTTGTAACTGTACAATACATTGATTTATTGTCACAAGACAGTGCGACTGAAAAACCCAGTTTGGAAAGCAGTGCCCCCAAATGAGAATGGAACACTGTTCAAACAAAAGAGACAATTCAGGATGCCAGAATTATGACACTGCATGTTGTTTCCCTGTAGTAGTCCCATTGAACTTGAACTTGCAGGGATCATGTCATGTGGTGGAAGACCAACTAGATCATGGGTTTCTCAAGGTGGGACCCCCCAAGTAACATTCTCTAGAAAAGGACGAAAGAAGTTTCGTATAGTTAGCATCATATGGCTATAAGATAATATTGTTAGCATGGACCCCACTCCCACATACAAACGCGCAGCAGGATTATTCTATTGAATGATGATATGTCAATGTTCCTCACCACTCAGAGATTCGGTCCCCATGACAAAATTGCCCAAGTAAGGAAGGAGATCCGGAGATTCCAGTACTCTCAACCTTTCCCTTTTGTTTCTTTACGAGATCTTCCCTACCCCATGGTGGCTTCGAGTGCTCGGCCGAGAATCTTCTAAGTATCCATTTTACAAGCTTAAAATAATAATAAAAACTGTTGCCAAGACATTCGGGCGGCTTGACTCCGGTTCCCCATATAAAACCACGGTTAAAAAGGTCCGGTCCGACCGGTCCCTCACGTGACCCGGGCAGATAGGCCAAACCATCGGGGACACCGCCCGCTTTCAACCGGGTTATCCGATTCCGGCAGGCGAATGATTGTGTGATGCAAGGGCCCCGGCCCCCGGGTAATGTTAATCGGTGGGCCCCACCCACATGGCTACGCAGTGCTGACGCCATGCCATGTGTCATCCAAACGCATTATGCGGCAGTGTCTGCGTACCAGCTCGGAAAGGAAACGGCCCGACATGGATTTTCGCATTTTATCCGCTCGCCTCTTCTTCTGAGATGACTCCTCTCCCGCACGCGTTTGCTAATAATAATAATGAGAAGAAGAACAACACAAGGATTCTGTTCAAAAGCGACCGCTTTCGGCCACGTGGTCGGCGAGTAGATCCTCATTGTTGTGCTGACTGGATCGCCACATGGGCCCGCCAGTTGCCTAAAGGTCGAACAACTCCATTGACTCGTGCCCGCCGCGTGTTGATTTAGTTGGATTTTCGTTGGTCGGATTTTAGGCACGTGGTTGATCCAATTGAACACGTGGACAATTCAGAAGACCGCAAGGATGTTACTTGATTAAATAGTTTAACACGGACGTCAAAGTTACGTTGCTTTCTTTCCTTTTTTTCTTTCCTTTTCTTATGTGTGGATTTGGTGAACCCCTTTGGTTGCCCAAGGAGAACATGCAAAGCTAATGTGTAACACCATGCAAAGCTACTCTACAAGTTACAAGTTAAAGATACTCTACAAGTTATGTTATTGAAATTATTAATAATGTTATTATTAAAATTAAGAAGGATGCTATCATATCAATTTAGAATCTGGATTTCAACCTAATCATATGTCATTGAAGTAAGACTCTATATAAATTATAAGCCAAAAATAATCCACAAGTTATGTCATTGAAATGATTGATAATGTTTTATTAATATTAAGAAAGATGTTATCATGTTAATTTAGGGATCCAGTATAATTATACGTCATTAAAATATACAATAGGATGGAAGTTACAAATTAAAGATAATCTACAAGTTATGTTATTGAAATTATTGATGATGTTATTATTAAAAATAAGAAGAATGATATCATGTTAATTTAGAGGTCTATACTTCAAAGTCAACTTTTAGATTGACAAAAAATTGTGACTATGCATAATATCTTATAAATTATCTCGGTCTTACAGCTATTATGTATATAGAGTTAGTAAGAACACATGTGTACTTTGGTGTGAGTAATAATGCCTCATAAACCATATTTTTCTCATAATGGTTATGTATGATGGCATTATTCACAACATGCATAAAATGATGACGTTAAAAACACACAATTTAGAAGGTGAATATTGATGTAAAACAAAAACTTAACACAGGGATATGTCACTATAGAAAATAGCCTTTCGCATACAACTGCAAGATAAAGAGAACCGACTTTTGATGTGGGTAATCATGCCTAAACCATACTTATCTCATGATTGTTATGTATGTGGGGGGTTATTCACAGCTGCATGAATTGACAATGTTAACACTCACAATTTAGAATATGAGTATTGATGTAAAACAAGTCCCAACATAAGGATATGCCACTATACAAATAACCTTTCACATACAACTGCAAGTTAAAGTCAACCTACAATGCATGACATTGAAACAATTGATGATGTTAGTCAAGGGAAATTTTAGGAGTGAAATTTAGCCCATGGACTAATTTTCGAGGTTTTTTTCCAAAAAATATTTGTCATTTTCCTTTTTCTTTCCAATATGTTTTGCCCAAATTCCATAGTATTAAGAATATTTACTCTAAAAATTGCCAAAATAGTGCAAAAATTATATAAAACCCTTAGAATGATGATAATTATTATTATTTTTAATAGAGCCAAACATTTAATGTTTGAAAATTTGGTAATTAGTCACAGATTCGTCAAAGTTTCTGCACTTAATAAAAGTAACAGAGTGAGGGAGGATACTATCACATCAATTAAGGACTTGCACACCAATGTTAACATCTAGACCCATAAATATTTTGGTGTGGGTGATGTCTTTACGTCTCATAATTATTATGTATGTGGGATTATTCACACACACACACACACACACACACACACACACACACGATGAGTATTAATGTGGAACGAAACCTTAACAATGGGATGTGCAACTATAGCAAGAATCACTATAATGTCACATAGATAACAACCACAAGCCAAAGAAAACCCATAAGGCATGAAACAACAAGTGTCAGAGTGACAGAAGATGCTATCACATTATTATGGAGACTTGCACTCTAAAGCCAGTGTTGAAATTGTCAAAGCTTTTGGTACAAATAATGATTTATAAATGATCTTTATCTCATAATTGTTATGCATGTGGGATTATTCATTACACACACAAAAACCTAACAAGGATGCTAAAATATACACGCACAATGTAACAGATGAGTAATAATGTGAAATGAAATCCCGATATAGAGATATGTCATTGTAACAAAATATACATAAAAAGTTAAAATCAATGCCTAAAGCATGACACTAATACCATCAACAATGTTATAATTGGAATGAAGGAGGATGCTATAACATCAACTCTGCGAGTTACATTCAAAAATTGGTTTTTGAATTGAATTTTATCATTTCCATCTAATAAGGTAATAAGGTGTACAAACCGTTCAAAGAGTACTAATGCAAATCGAACTTTCAATTTTCTTCTTCTTTTGTTTTAGATTAAATAAAACCCTTTCTTAACATAAAGGAGAGTGTTGATGAGACTATTTTGGAGTTTCTTGAATAAAGCTTTCTACACCTGCCACTAAAGCAATGAAAAATGAATTGAGAATCAAACTTTCAATATGCAATTTAGTATATTGTACCATCCAACATGGTACCTTCCCTGCCCGATGATGGTGTCGCAAGCTGGCCATGAATCATTAGTATCCACTCATATATTCTCACATCTAGAAGACCATGTAAGAGCAAGATAGAATGTTGACATCTCCCTAGGAGTTAGAGGGGTTAAGCGATTGGATGAACAAACGACAAACAACAAGCGAGCACAAACCTGAAAAAGTAGCACATCATTGAGCAATAAGGATGGGTTGTCTTTTCCCCTCTATTTTGTCCACACATGGCGTCCTTGTGTACTAATAGTGCTATCCACGTCTATACTTCTTGTAAAATGATTATGCTAACGAGCTTTCATATATTAGATGGGAATTGCTTTTAGTGAGCGTTCCATATTTTTCAATCTTTTCCTTTACATGGAATTGTTGTACATAGTCGTGTAGTCTATTAGATCCTTGGCAGCGTGTCCCTCTATTATAGGTTATAAAATAGTCTTCAATCCTCTCAAATGCTTTGGATTTTTACTCATTCCTCAACAATAAGCATAGCTATGTGGCATATTATCTAAAATGGGATCTTTGTACAAATGTGGGCAAAGGTCTTTCCAATCTGTACCATGTGTACTAATAGTGCTATCCACGTCTCTTCTATACTTCTTGTAAGATGGTTATCTTTAGGAGCCTCATAGGTTAGATGGGAATTTCTTTTTAGTGAGCGTTCCATGTTTTTCAATCGTTTCCTTTCTATGGAATTTTTGTACATGGTAGACGCACCGTGTCCCTCTATTATAGGGTATAAAATAGTCTATCATGCTCTCAAATGGTTTGAATTTTCACTCATTTAGCAATAAAGGTTTGAATTTTTACATAGCTTTGTCACATACAATCTTTTCTTTATCACAAATAGGATCTTTGTACAAATTTTGGTAGTGCACTATCTGATTGTAGTCCATATCATTCTTTTGGCATATTTCTAGTGCACTTAAAATATCCTTTTCAATAATTGATGAAGGATTTTTGTTTTTTCATCCATAATGCATTTATCCTTTTCAATAATTGATGAAGTTTTTTTGTTTTTTCATCTATAATGCATTTAGTTAATGAATATATACTTTATAACAATAAAAAAAAGTTATGAATATGACTATTTTCTTATGAATGCAAATTAAATGAATAATGTTGCATTGATTTTTGCCATATTTGAGAATAGTACCAACCTCAACTGGGTGGATGTTTTATAATTCATGGCGTCAGTAATTCAAACCTTTTACACCAACTCAATTTATATGATACTTGACTTCATTAAGTGGAAGAGAAACCAAGAGAGAAATTAAATGCTAGTTTAGAGGAGGCACCTCCTCTCCTTCATAAGTAGAAAAGGCCATTAGATTATAGAGTCAATATGAAGGAGAAAAGGCCATTAGATTATAGAGTCAAAACATTAGATGGATTCCTCTTTGAATTTTATAAAATTGTTGTGGATAAAGTTCTTTTAATATTGAACGAGGTGTTTAAAGGAGTGTAATTGATAGAAGATTTATGAAATGATATATGCCACTTTTTTAGCTCTTCTTGTGTGTTATTGATGGTTAAGTTTGACTCAGAATGATATGATTGATATGATGTAAAAAGTAATTTATCAATAGTTTAGCGATAAAAAGTAATTAAGTTGTTAAGTTATTTAGAGAATATTTAGTATAAAATCGATTTTAATGATTGCATTAAGGCTTTTAGTAGAATTAATTTGAATCATATTCATAAGCATGTGGTTGAATGAGAAAGGGTTCAACATGATAGATAGTTATGATGCATAAGGTTGGTCATTATCTTGCACTAGAGTGGACACATTTAGTGTGCACAATGGATACAACTATGGATAGAGACATATGGTCATGTGTTGTAATTAACTAGATTTCAGGTTTTCCAATTTGAATCGATATCTTATGTGGACTGGTATGTGCTCCTATTATGTTTCTACTATGTTATGGTTACTTTCTATGGATATACAATAGACTAATGAATTAGTTAGAAAAATGAACATCGTTAATTATGTGGAGAAAGTTAGTGATTTAAGATGTGTTAAAGAGTTCATTACTTTGTTGTAGTTAGTGTTTAAGATTGCATATAATTCTAGTTAAGTGTTGCACACTTAAAGGTTAAAAGCATGCTTGATATGTTTGCACTAAGTAGTCCCAACATTTCAGGATGTGGTATTTTAAGGGATGGGAAATTTTCTTCGAGGTTGGATTGTTTGGGTATAAAAGGGATGGGAATTGTTTAGTGCAAGGGGACATACTAACATGAGATAATAAAAATATAGTGGGTGATAAAATCAACTAAGAACATGGGTCAAATTATTGTTGAATAGGTCTAAATTAGAAAATAAGCAAAGATACATATCTAAATGTGAAAGGGAAAAGGGAAACATAAATAGATAAAGGCAAGAAGATTAGGTTTTATTGAGGACAAGTGTCCCATACATTTTTTTATTAGATGATCGATGGGACATCCAATAGTAGTTGGATAATGGATAAATATTAGAGAGGAAATAAGATATATGCAAAACGAAAAGGATAAATCCAATGGGTTAGTGATGGCTAGTGAAATTAGGGTTAGTAGAGGATGTGTGTTGGGATCTTGGACTTCAAGGAAGACTAGGTGTTGAAGTCCTAGTTCACAATAAAGGATGCGTTGGGAAAACATGGCAAGTCTACATGACCAGCTGATATTTTCTAGCCTTGGTGATCAACTCGTGTACAACAAGCATGAGTTGGTTAAGAAACTGTACTAGTTAATGAGCTAGGAGGTGTTGAACTTTGGTGTTGTCTTTGATGTCAAAGAGGTTGTTAGACTTGGTGATGACTTTGAAATATAAATGCTAGTTTGAAGAAGCATATAAAAATATATTCGCAAGTCAAAGGAATCCTTAAAACCATCCTACAGACCAAGGTTTTCTATGCATGACACTCTAATCCCACCTAGTCATGGTACTCTAGTGCGCTAGACCCACCAAGCCAAGGAACTAGTGTGCGTAAGACCCACAAAGTCATGGTACTTCATCTGTGAAAGATAAGACAAGTGGAATATGCTTGGGTAAGCTTGACCATAAAGAAAGGAAGAAGGGGTGTTACCATCTTAGAGAAACCCCAACTTGTGGACACATCATTTGAGCAAGTTGAGTATAAATAAGAATGAAGTTGAGGAATGAGAAGTAAGCTTGGAAGAACAAATGGAGTAATATTTTGAATTTGCAAGCTTCAGGATAAATGAAATGCTCAAGGGAATCAGATGCAATATGATTTGAATAAGTGAACAAGGTTACAAGAAATGTCGAAGAACAAGGAGCAGTTGCACATACATAAGGAGCATTGTGAGAAAGACACAAGGAACATGTGGATGAGTATGTGTGCAGAATCAGTATAGTAAGCAAAAATGTAGCAAGATACAGTGTAAGAGAAATAGTGAGTATAATTGAACCAAAATACATCTGAAATGATGGAAGGAGGAAGTAAAGCAGAGTGCATAACATTATGTGCATAGATATGATGTCAGTGTGATGGAAGTACAACAACATCTATATTTCAGGGTGGTTGGACGGGGCAAGGAAAGGAGATTGCAGTCTCCACTCAGGTTGGTGCATGAACACTACGAGTTGGTGCTTTCATAGTGGATTGGTGTCCTCACAGGTTGGATCCTGAATCAACAAGTTGGTGCTTGCATGAAGGATTGGTGTCCTCACAGGTTGGAGAATGCAGTCTGCAAGTTGGTGCTTGCATATGGGATTGGTGTCCCAATAAAATAGATTTATGAGTGAGTTGATTCTCACATAATTGGAGATCAATGTCTCCCACCTTTCTATGTAATTTCATTTTATACATATATACAAAATTTTCTTCAAACATTCTACGTACAACTGGTTTTTATTGATGTGTTTTTAAATAGCAATTGGTGCATGTTTTAAAAGTGAAAAATTGTTTAATTTGTGCATGATATTGATTCACCCCCCCTCTCAGTATCGTTAAGAACTCCAAGAATTGGTATCATATAGGGTTTCTTCATGAACAATTTAACAGTTGGAAGATAGATCACTGCATAGATATGGATAAATAGGAAGGACTTTCTACAAAAGGAGCACAAAGGTTTGATGGTTCAAACTACACCTTCTGGAGAATAAGGATAGAAGTATACTTGCAATCTCTCAGATTCGATGTTTGGAAAGCCGTTGAGAATGGCTATGGAGTTCTTGATACTACACCAGTTGGTGTAGCTGACAAAAGGCTATATGAGTGTAATGCAAGGGATAGGAATGCAATATTATGTGGTTTAGAAGATTCAAGGTTCACCAAAGTCATGCAGTGCACATCAGATAAAGAAGTATGGGATAAGATTAAAAACGTCTATGAGGGAGATGAGAAGGTTAAGAAGGAAAAGTTACAAACTTACTCATGACAGTTTGAAACCCTGAAGATGAATGAAGAAGAAAATATTGCATCTTATCTTCTTTGAGTAGATGATATTGTTAATTCCATCATAAGTATTGGAGTACAAATTGACGAGGAAGCAATAGTACAAAAGGTACTAAGATCCTTCCCAACAAGGTTTGACTCCAACATATCAATTCTATAAGACATAGATGATCCGGATAAAATAAATATGGATGAAATTCATGGGATTCTTATTGCATATGTGTGAGGAACCTCCAACAATTAAATGATGAAAATGCATGATATATCAGAAATAACATAACACAGAAGATATTTATTGATCGCAGGCCACTTCGAGGGGGAAACCTCCTTTGAGCAAGCTCAATACAAATAAATCATGGATGCCTTCATTGGCCTCAACACGTACTAATATACTAAGTCTAAGATAAACAACTATTAATCCCCATGAATGTGGGATGATACAATATACTCACGGGATGACTTACAAAGCATATGCGTCCACAACAATATACTAACAATGTGGGATAATACAATATACTCATGGGATGAATTACAAAGAATATGCGTCCAACAATTATATACTAACAAAGTAAAGAGAAGGATTGACATGGGTTCCTAACATCCCCTCCCCCTTAGAAAAATCATTGTCCTCAAAGCTTTATATGTGGAAATCGTTGGTGAATCTGAAGGAGTGGTTCCCATGTAGCATCCTCTAGTTGCATTCCGTGCCACTGAATACCTCTGTGATGGATCGAGAGTGAAACTTATGAGTGCATGTAATGTCCCCACCCTTGGACCCAATGCAAGGAAGGGAAACTGATGCCATTCTATGGGATTTTTCGTAAAAACTCATCCAATTCATTAGATTTTAAAGCCAAGAAATACATATGTGCAGATGTAAATCAATTAAACATGCACTGCGGAATGAAAATCTCATACACACACATATTACATGAATTTTATTCAATTTAACACATTTGCAGAAGTAAATACACAATAAAATACTCATCTTGAGGCAATGCTATCCCGAACAACTAGCTATGTCACTGCAACGTTCCTCCCAGCCATAGGTCTCTGCCCAGCCTGTATTCTTTCAGCACTCAGAGACTACCCCTGAGCTGGGCATGATATCTACAAGGAAAAGGGGACTCTCAAGCTCAGTTCAGCCCAAAGATATGGATACCCAACTCAAACCCCAGCATTTCTTAACACACAACAACTCAAAACTAAGCATGGATACACATAACAACAAAAACACAAATGCTGGGCATGAAGAGAAACATTTTTACAGTGGGATGCACAAAACGGGGTTTCCCTGAGCTTCAGAAAAACGTGGGAAACTAAAAGCGAACTGGTAGATGGGGATTCAACCGTGGGGAAGCAAATTCATTTTCAGAAAATGCTCATGGGAATTCCAGGGGCAAAAATGACCTCCATCAAACCCCCAATTTGTGGTTCTCTTCTCTCAGCCACTGTGCCAACCAAAAACGAGTTCCTAGCCATGGAAAAAGGAGGAAAACACATAAAATCAGCAGGGAAAAATGCCCAGCAGCTCCCAACTCGTGAGGAAGACAAACTCATGGGTGAATAATGGCTTAGGGTCAATTTTGTGGCTCTCCTCTTGCCCAAGAAGCCAAGCACAATTTTCTAGGAAGGATGGCTTTCCCATACTCAAATTTGGACAAGCATACCTCTCCAAACCCCAAGGCATTAACTGCCTCAACCAACTCTTGAATGATTGGGTACAAAGGTCAACATGGGTAGTTGAGGGTTGATTGGGTTCTCCCATTGACACTTGGCTTAGCTTGATTGGCTCAAGGGTTTGAATATTTTCCTCCCAATTCCTTGTAAAAATCATGCCGTCATCTCTTGTTGCATTGCATAGCTAGATGTGGGCATTTATATTAAGATGCATATTTACAATTCCCATGGTTCACTAGCACATGGGTAGCATAATTTCAAATACTTGCCTCTTCTAGATCGAGCGTTCACTAGCGGGGCCTTGGCCTTAAGCTCCACACTAGGAATCATACATAATATGCATACATTATTTACATTATAGCCCAAAATATTACAAGGGTCAAAATGGGGGACATTACATTCTCCTCCCCTTGGAATAACACCGTCCTTGGTGTTCCAATATCTAGGAATACATATACGCTATATACTTGTCCAAAATTCACAAAATATGGCAGGTTTGTCCTGCATTTCATCCTTTTCTTGGGTTTTCGGGATCAAGTCCTTTGGCCTTCACAAACTGTTCCTGCTGGCCGGGACCTTTTAGATCTGCATGAGGGAATTGTTCCAAAAAAATCCATTCCCTTTGTTTACCTTCTCGCTGATATACAAGTCTGGAAACTTTATGGCGGCTACCCTCTCGATGCTCCATTTTTGGGTAGTCACAGAGGCAATGATTTCCTCCACATCCCTAACATTTCATTGGTTGCTTTACCCTTTCTTGCTCAAATTCCTTTGAGTCCTTCCACCTGGAACGTTTCTTAATCGAAAGATTGGATGAATTCTTCTTCATTGATCCACTTTCCTTTCCCTTACTGATTGCTCCCAGAATGCTTTTTACCTCTTTTTGCAGACGAATAGAGTCCTGCAAAACCTTGTGGTTCATCTCATTCTGTTGCCTCTATATCTTGAGCATCTCTCCAAGATTTTCTTGGGTCCTAGCAATTGTTTGAAGAAGACTTTCAGCCAACTCTAATAGCCCTCAGTCTGTTTCCATGGTCAATGGGCACAACTAACCACACTTTGCTTACTAGCAACACTTGCTTGTGCCGACTGCAACCAATTGTTTCACTTTCTTATTTGTGAAATTCATCATGGAAATCCTTTGTTAGGACAAGCATAACATAAACATTAAAATTATTCAATTACTTTCTCAATTGACATGGAA
This sequence comes from Larix kaempferi, assembly GCA_027924585.1. Taxonomy (NCBI): domain Eukaryota; kingdom Viridiplantae; phylum Streptophyta; class Pinopsida; order Pinales; family Pinaceae; genus Larix; species Larix kaempferi. The sequence continues at coordinate 9,720,639 of BSBM01000007.1, forward strand.
TGTCCACGCTTTATTCACGAGACTTCCACACTTTTCATGCTTTCCACATACACATGAACTCATTCATGTTCATCATTTCACAGGAAATTTACTATTTCAACATTCACAATTCATCTCAAGCAATTAAACAAATCTATTTTCAGCCATGACATACACTCAACAATCTTTTGTTTTATACATGCATCAATCGAAAGGAAAGAGAAGAGTAGGATTTTCTCCCTCTTAGTCTTGTTCTATTATGGAGCTACACCATCATTGTGGTTTCATGCTCCTTAGTCTCTTTCACTTCAATATGAATGCTTTGAATTTCCTTTCTTGGCTATGACACTTAGTGTCTAAGGTCTGTCTAAGGATTTTCAACTAGGAACCCTCCTCCACAGTTGCCTACAGAACCTTTGGCTGCTATGACCCACTCATGTCCACTAGCACCATCTTTCATTACTGCTCATACTAAGCTCTTTAGGATGGTCACATGTCCATCTGCATCCCTATGATGCCCTCATAATCCCTACTTCTAGCAATACCTACACTCAAACATTGAATCAATTCACGTGTTTAGTTCATTTTCATAGGGTTTATCTCTAAACAAGAGTTTAGGAAATCATAACCAAATCATATACACACGTATATTCATAAGCAAGAAGTTGCAAGGTAACCAAATACTTATCTGTATTGGATGTCTTCACTTTATTCCATGGGATCCTTCTTTGCTTTACGAGCCTTGGATTTTTCGTGAACATGATAACGAATGTTGGGCAGCACGTAGGCTACTCCACAATCATTCAAATAGGCAATGCCAGACCAGTAGGCTGACTAGTTTTATCAATTGTTTAAGGGGTATTGGGCCAGCATACACGCTATTTCAAAATATTAAGTGATTAATGCCCAACCAGTTACTCCCTGGATTTATCAATAATTTCATAGCGCCCACTCATTTACTCTCTGGATTTACCAGTAATTTTATAGCACTTTCAGGGTCTTTCTTTCCTGCAACGACCAAGGTTTCCAATAAAGAAACAATAGTGTGTCAATGTAGCTGTTAGAAGACTTATACCTGAAATCTTCATTATTCCAAACAAGACATAAATGAAAAAGAATACTTATATGTATTGTGCGTTTCCCTTCTGGTCCACAGGATTCTACTTCACTTTGCAAGCCTTGGAATCACCTATGGACTTGGATGTAGTTAATGCTTAACCAGTACACCTCCCCATCGGTTGGATTTACCAAGCATTTGGTGGTGCCCAACTAGTCCCATACTTGGTTGGCCCTCTCTAGTGCCGAGCCAACACATTCGTCTGGGCCATCGACCAATGGAAGGAAATTGCACCACCTGACCTTTATAGGTCAAGGCTCTACTATGGAGCCATAGGCATCTCAGGGTTTTCAGTCAGTCTTGGTGCCCGCCCTCCTACTGCTCACCCAATAGGCATCTCAGGGTTTTCAGTCAGTCTTGGCGCCCGCCCTCCTACTGCTCACCCAATAGAGATTTTATGCCTTCACCAATGTCACCACACCTTCTTGCACCATAAATCTTCACACACACATCAACTCTTCATTCATACAAGGACGCAACTCCTTCTATTGTGCAAATCAGTGGTTCCTTTTAGGAACTTTATAGGTGACTTTCTTGACTGCAGGTTAACATGGCCCCACTCACATAAGGATGATACCCCTTCTTATTACACAGCTCTTCGGGCTTGTCCATCCCTTTTGGTAATATTTCATGTGAGCATAGAAAGGTTACCAATTCCTATATAGTCCTTTTGCGTACCCTTCTTCACTTTGCCCCTTAATGTGCAGTATCAATCTGCATCTGTGTAGGCTGACAACACAAGAAGGATAAGCAAGCTCATGAGTATTGCTGTTCAAATTCTTAACCACATTCCATATCAATCACTATCAAGTATTGAAACACCAGGAATGCATCCATTCCCTTAGGGTGTAGTCAATATTGAAAACCCTATCATGACCTAGCGCCAGAAAAGGTGTGCACCCCCTTTCCAATTTGAGCCATGTAGGCCCTAATCATACTCAAGCAGTCTGAAATGATATAAATAAATTAGAGCATGCTCTGCATATTAACCCTAATAATTTAGTCATGCATGTTCTAGTCTAGGGTCACAGAATACTCATTCATTTTGCAGATGTATCTCACATGCCTTCTTGGCATAGCTTTACCATCTCACTCTCATGGTTTACTGACATGCGGTTTTCCTGAGACATTATCAATGGCGTTTTACCCGAAACCCATTTCCAAAGCATGAGGTCTTTCCCATCTAGTTTGGCTTTTGCGGGCCATCATTTCTGGTCTTCCTGCAATGTGTCTTCTTGGCACATATATCAAATAGCCAAACAGTTAGCAGCATTTAACAATAGAATTCAAATCTGATTTCTCTAATCAATTAATGGCATTAATAATTAAATTCAGGTATGAATTTGCAATTCTGTCCTCTACAGAAATTGATTTGCTTAGCCATGAGTCTATTCTCATATCGTTTGGATCTTGCTCACGGTAGATTCCAATCGTCATCATAGACTTACCCATATTTTCCATGCCCAAAAAAATCTACCTAAAATTTGAAACTTCAATCAGCCAAACACTTTGTAAGTCTCTATGCATATAATATTTCATTGCTGCCGCAGTCACTGGAGTATTTTCAGAATTATAACACTCTTTAATTCAAACATTTTCAGTTGTTAACATATTAAAATGCAATGATATATATATATATATATGCATCATTATCATAATGAAATTGCAAGACACACTCACATCATTTATGTAATTTAAACGAAGCTTTAGATACTCATTACTTTGTATCCATACAAATCCGTCCTTTCAACAGGGCACTCTTGGTAGCCCATCAACATGTCTACCTTCTTCATGCAATCATTCTCCTGCATTCACAGCATCTCATGAAATGGTCTCAAGATTAACAATAGTTCACCATTTCGTCTATTATCTATGTGCAATAATGAAACATACACCACAACCATGCATTCCATAATGCATCTCAACATGTGCACCCATACCTATGCATACACATTACAATAATCACATAATCTTTTAATGTGCACCTACTCAATGCATAACCACGAGATCGTACAAATTTTTTTAATGCACATCCCCTCAATGCAACCTTGCATTAATTCATGAATATTATCCATTCAAACATAATATGGCCTAACCACGTCTTCCCCACATAGCATGCACTACCATGATAGGACCATAAGTCCTCACTTTCTTTGGTTATTTAAACTTATAATCTAGCATACATAAATGGCATGTTATAATTTCATATGAATGCATTGAGGTTTCTAAGAAACTATAGAGTGTAAGGCTCACTGCCTTCACTTACCCACACCTCACCATACTTGGTAGGTTGACATTCACATTCATGCACTCAATACCACATGCAAACTAAATCAACATAGTTTAATCATAGTTGAAGGGATCTTACCAAATCCTCTTTCAACATTCATGCACTTTAAGCACAAATAACCATTACCTGCATGGCTATCTTTAACATCTCTTGATGTTACTTGATCAGTTGGCCTCTCACCAAGGCGACACAGTCCTTTTTCCAACCTCATGATCATAGATTTGTTGCACCATCCTTTCTTCATAAGGTTGTTGGTCCTATGCAACAACATCATCAACGTCTTTAGCCCTACTTTGGTTGTCTTTGGTCCTACAACCAATGCAAGGACACCTAATTATTAGCAACCACAACAATTATCTTAAGTGGCTCATTGCATATGCAAAACCTCACTATTCTACCAATATGCAATATCATATATATACACAAGTATTTTTACATGCACTGTGCAACGTTTATTAATATGCCATCTAGTGCATAGTCATATCGTCTATCTAGTCCCTTGCATTTCATTCATGCTTCTATGGTCTAATTCATACAACCATTATCAACTACATGAATTGTCATCAACCATAGACAATACCATTAATGGGCTATTGCCTGCATGACTTCACTACCTTTACCCATATGCAACATCATGCTTTATGCATAAGCGATTCACATGCACTATGCAATGACTCCTTAATCATGCCCATTAATTCATATGCATTACTCTCTTGCATTTCCAACATCCCTATGCTATAATTTTCAACTTATGAAACTTAGGAAACATAAATACAATAGTAAGAGAGGAGTGAAGGAATTCCCCCTTTCCAAGCATGACATGGAGTCCCTTCTCCACGTCATAGCTGATCCTTTTCTTGGTTCCCCTACCAAGCACGCAAGGAATCATTAGCTGTCATTTCTCACCAAGTAGTAATTTAATACAAATGTAAAACATTATTAGTTGCTACTTTGCAAGCATGCAATTCTTATGCTATAATCAGAAATAGTTTAAGGTGAGGAATTTCCCTTTCATCCTCCATAATGGATATTACAACCCATTACTCTTGCCGAGAATTCCACCACCCTTTATGCAATTTGTGCTCCTCATCCCAAGAGTGCATTTCACACTTTCAATGACTGTCTCCAGGGGACGATGAGGGTCAAGGGGTCTTGCCCCCTTGCACTGTAGGGCGGGTCGAGGGCAGCGCCCTCGTTTTTTTTTTTTTGAGGCAATCTGGCGCATAAGTTCACGGCCATTTTCAGCTTTTAGCGCCTGAATTTCACCCTGGAAAGCCACTGAAATTCTCTATTCTGGCAGACTTCGCCATTCTCTTTTGACCCGTTGCAGACAAACTCGCCAATTCCTTCTGACACTGCGACAGAAATTTGCCAATTCCTTCTGACACTGCGGCAGAAACTCACCAACCTTTTCCGCCATTGCAGCGCAAACTCGCCAACTTCCTCCAACATTGCGGCGCAAACTCGCCAGCTTCCTCCAACATTGTGGCACAAACTTGCCAACTTTTTCCGCCATTGCGGCGCAAAATTTCCAGCTTCCTCCGACATTGCGGCACAAACTTGCCAGCTTCCTCTGACATTGCGGCTCAAACTTGCCAACTTTTTCCGCCGTTGCGGCGCAAACTTGACAACTTTTTCCACCATTGGGGATGAACTCGCCCATCTCTTCCACCATTTTGGAGCAACTCGCCCATCTCTTCTGCCGTTGCAGAGAAACTCGCCCATCTCTTCCGATGTTGTAGAGCAATTAGCCCATCTCTTCCACCGTTGCGGAGAAACTCACTGAGTTCTTCCATTGAAACCTTTCCTTCGTTTTCGGCGAACTTATAGATTTTCTCTCGATTCATTGCCGACCAACTCACCAGGTTTTGTCGCCGTTGCAGACGAACTCACTGAGTTTATCTGCCATTGCCGATGAACTCACCAAGTCTCACCGCCGTTGCAGACAAACTCGCCGAAACAGTTAGGAAAAATACTTAGAAAATTTTTCAAAAACACTTAGAGGAATTTTGAAAATCTGAAATTTTCTTAAGGATCAGTTTGAGCAGGAGGAATACTTACCTCTGCCACTATGATAGATATGTTGATGTATATGTAACTTCGGAATGTATTTCATTTATATATTTATTGTACTCCTATAGAGATGTGTCATTCCTCTATACGGAAGTGTCGTCATTTGTATTGACAAGTGTCGCAAGTGTGTTAACTTGCCAATGGGTTATTAGACCAACATGTGTGGGGTCGGCCTTGATTTATGTAACATGTGGTTATTGTACCTAGCTAGACAAGTCATCCCCATAAGGTTATTGGGCAAACAGAACAAGCATAAATAGAGATCGGGAGATCTCTATTTGGATGACTCAGAAACTCATTCTTCCTTCACTTGGAAAGTGGCGCACTTGTGAGGAGGAGGATCAGCCGCTAAGAGGAGTCTATCTCTTGTAATTTGGTTGTACTTTGGTTGTGCAATTTCTCTATCTATCTCTGAGGAAGTTGTGGGGTTTTTCACCTTAGGGTTTTCCCCACGAAAAATTTATGTGTCTATTGTCTCTCATGCTTTTGATTCTTGTGATGATTGACATGCCTGTTATGATTGATATGCATTGATATACTGTACATGTTATTCTCTTAGTAAAGATCCTAGAGTATTGTTAATTAATGCTCAAAATTTAACATGGTATCAGAGCTAACCTGAGAAGGAGACATTGTGCAGTGACGAAAACTAGGGTTTCTTGTTTATTGGGTTTCTCTCCATAGATTTTCGAAAAGCAGTATAGTAGATTGACTCTATTCATCAAGGAGAATCTATCTGTCCAATTAGAATTCAATTTTGAGCATTTTTAGATTTGGCCCTGAAATTTAGGGTTTCCACAAAAATAGGAATTTCTGAAATCTGAAGACATAGCTGGAATCTCCTTGGAAAAATCAAAGTTTAGAGCTTTGGATCGATATTTTTGGCTGGGTAAATTTCTAGGAAACTCAAACCCTAATTCAGGGTCCTCCTAAGTGACACCGGGAAGACTAAAACACATTTATGAAGGGTGAAGATTTGCAGATCTCAAATTCTGATTACACCAAGCTGATCAGCTCATCAAGGTGCATCTTTCTATTTTTTCAGAAAGTTGAAATTCACATTTTGAATTTTTAGGGTTTTTCCGACAAACCCTAATCCGGAACCAGATCCAGTTTTCAGCAAAGCAAGTGGTGAGACCTAAATCTTTTCTATTTCCATTTGAAGTACTCTTTAAGATGTCTCACCACACCAAGCTTGAGGATAAGCTTGAAGGGGCTGATAACTTCTGAGACTGGAAGTATAGGATTGGGTTAATCCTGGAAGAAAATGAATTGGACTCCTACATCAGCTCTGAGGTCCCTATCCCAGAGGATGAAGAGGCTAAGTTATTGCATAAGAAGAACTTGGTCAAGGCAAAGAGAATCATTGCTGATTCTATCAAAGACAATCTCATACCTCATGTGTCATCTCTAAAGACACCCAAGGAGATGTTTGACTCCCTGACCCAGTTATTTGAAGGGAAGAACATAAATCGGAGGATGACTCTATGGAATTAATTGAAAAGGGTCAAGATATTGAATGTAGAGACCATTCAATCTTACTTCTCCAAGGTCTCTCAGATCAAGGAACAACTTGAAGCTGTGGATGAAGTAGTGGACAATGGTGAAGTTGTTATGACCACTTTGAATGGCCTACCTAGGTCATGGGACTCCTTTATTCAAGGAATCTGTGTAAGAAAGAAATTGGTCTCTTACAGTAAACTGTGGGAGGAATGCTCTCAAAAAGAAGCTATGCTTGTAGCTTGAGAAGAAAAGATGGGAGGTGAAGATCAAGCTCTCACAGCTCACACCAAAAGAAGCAATTCCAAGAAGGAGCACTCTCACTACAAGAGATCCTATCACAACCAACAAAAGAATAAGAAGGATCTAAGATGTTTTACCTGCAATGAGAAAGGTCACTTTGCTTCAGATTGTCCCAAGAACAAAAGGGATAACAACAACAACTTCAACAAGAAGAAGAAGGGCAACAAAAGAAGGTACCATGCTCATGCTGCCGAGGATGATGATCCTCCAAAGAAGAAGGCTAGGGCAGAAAGTGATGATGACTCATCAAGTGAAGAAGAGTATGTTCTAATATCTGCTCTCATAGGTACTATCTCTCATGGTTGTAATGATTGGTTAATTGACCGTGGGGCTTCCAAACACATGACTGGGTTTAAAGAATCTTTCGTAAACCTATCTGAACATGAGTCACCCCATAAGGTGAAACTTCGGGATGATTATCAATACCCTATCAAAGGAAGTGGTGAAGCCTCCTACAACCTAGATTCTGGAAAGTCTTTGAAGATGAAAGAAGTTCTTTATGTACCTGGGCTCAAGAAGAATCTTCTCTCCATCTCCGCATTAGATGCAAAAGGCATGAGGGTTGCATTTGTAGATGGCCAAGTTCTGATGTGGCCAAAGGGTAAAACTATTGATGATGCAGTGGTGATTGGAGAGCAAGAGGGAGGATTGTATAAATTGAAGGGACAACCTAAACATGCCATGGTACATGATTCTATGGAGCCAAGTGAACTTTGGCATAGAAGACTTGCACATATGCACTACAGAGCATTACCAATTGTAAGTAAGGCTGTAGAAGGTCTTCCTGAAATTAAGACCAAGCATGAAGGTGTTTGCAAAGGATGTGCAAAAGGAAAGAACATAAAGAAAGAATTTCCAAGTAGTGAAAGCAAGGCTAAAGGAATCTTGGAAATCATCCACTCTAATGTATGCGGTCCGATGTCATCCAGTTCTTTGAGTGGGTATATTTACTATGTCTCTTTCATTGATGACTTCTCCAGGAAGACATGGGTTTACTTCTTGAAGAACAAAGCTGAAGTATTTGATAAGTTCAAGGAATTCAAAACCTTGATCAAAACATTCAGATCCGACAATGGTGGCGAATTCACTTCAGGTGATTTCAAGAAGCTATGCAATGACTCAGGGATTAAAAGGGAGTTGAATGCTCCCTACAATCCACAACAGAATGGAGTTGCAGAAAGGAAGAATAGAACAATCATGGAAGCAACACGGGAAATGCTGCATGACTAAGATCTACCCATGCATCTATGGGCAGAAGTAGCTAGGACAAGTAATCCAGGAAGAAAAGATCAAGAGGGAGCACACTCCAGTATTTCTTGCAAGGAAGCAAAGATTGAGAGGGAGTCCACACAACAAACAAACAAAGATAAGTATTTGAATTGTCATTTCTTGTATATTCTGTTTGTTTAAATAATACTGTTCAATGATGTATATACTTATGTTCCTAGACTTAGGTTGTGTATTTTGCATATTTGCATTGATGAACAGTATACTACTAATATGCATATGATGGGTAAGTGGCCTATGGCACTGTACAACATTCCATTGCTACTTATCTAGAATGAAACCTCTTTGCTGACATGTTGGGAGTTGTGCACACTCTTAACAATGTTCTGGTAGAGATTGGAAGGCATCTAGAAAGTTACGGGATATGGATAAATGTTGTATTGAAGCATTGGCTTAAATAATTGCATGAATGTATGAAATATTTCTTTATGTGAAAGAATTTGTTTCGAAAATTATGAGATGTTTCTAATCATGCAATTTAACGTGTTTTGTAGGAAAGATCGTATACCTTCACCTACAAAAGAAGGACTACAACATTTGTTCAAGCAACAAAATTATCTATTCAAGATATTGAAGTTCCCAGGATATGGGAAGAATGCCATGATCCGTTGATCATGAAGAACGATGTTTGGGATGCGGTCCCAAGACCTGAAGGGAAGTTTGTTGTGACTTCCAAATGGATCTATAAGATCAAGCATGTTGCAGATGGAAACATAGAGAAATACAAGGCAAGATTCGTAGCTCGTGGCTTCTCTCAGAAAGAGGGAATAGATTATGAAGAGACTTTTGCTCCTGTAGCCAGGTACACTTCCATCAGATCAGTACTTTCTTTGGCTGCAGTGATGAAATGGAAGATACACCAGATGGATGTCAATACAACTTTCTTGAATGGTGCAGTCGAGGAGGAAGTGTATGTGGAGCAGCCACTTGGTTTTGAGACACATGACAGGGAGTCATATGTGTGCAAATTGAAGAAAGCCTTGTATGGCTTGAAGCAAGATCCCAGGACTTGTTATGGTAGGATGGATGGTTTCCTATCCAGTTTGGGATTTACCAAGAGTAAAGCAGATTCCAACCTTTATTACAAGGTTGAGGAAGGCAATCCAGTGATACTACTTCTATATGTGGATGATCTATTTGTAACGGGTAATGATAGTTTGATTGTCGACACCAAGAGAAAGCTTGCAGCCGAGTTTGAGATGAAGGACTTGGGGATGATGGACTATTTTCTAGGCATAGAGGTGTGGCAGAGTGCAGATGGTATCTTCCTTGGACAAGGGAAGTATGCAGTAGAGATCTTGAAGAGGTTCAGGATGATGGACTACAAGGCCATGGCAACCCTATGGCATCGAACCTAAAGCTTCTGTGTGATGCTTCATCTGAGCTAGTTGATGTCACTATGTCTCGTCAGATGATTGGGTCCTTGATGTACTTGATGAACACAAGACCAGATATTTGATTTGCGGTGAACACATTGAGCCAGTTCCTGACGGATCCAAGGAGTGTTCACCTAGTTTCTATAAAGCATATTCTGAGGTATCTGAAGGGTACAGTTGACTATGGGCTCAAGTATGATGTGAATCAAAAGTTTAACCTGCGGGGCTATGTTGATTCAGATTAAGCAGGCAGTGCTGCAGATAGCAAGAGCACATCTAGGTGTTGCTTCAGTATGGGATCAGGTGTGATCTCTTGGTTTAGCAGGAAGCAGTCCTGCGTAGTACTAAGTACAACCGAGGCAGAGTATGTTGCAACCTGTTCGGCTAGTTGTGAGAGAGTATGGCTTCGGAAGCTATTGTATAAGTTATTTGATCTCCCGTTGGATGCTACAGGTATCTTCTGTGATAACCAAAGTTGTGTGAAGCTGTCTGAGAACCCAGTGTTTCATGACAGGTCGAAACACATAGAGATCAAATACCACTATATCAGGGATATGGTGCATAGAGGAGCAGTGAAGCTCCTATATGTTGCAATGGACAAGCATATTGCAGATGTGTTGAAGAAGCCACTAGCTAGAGTGAAGTTCAAGTACTTCAGAGAGAGGCTTGGTGTTCTTCAGATTGACGACACTTCGAGGAAGAAGTGATGGAGACATTTGCTGTAGCCATTCCTAGCATGGTGGAAGGGAGATCCTTCATATGGCTATGGATGTAAGAGCTGGATGATGAGCATCAGGATGATGTTCTAGTTTCTGGTCTGTATGATCAGTAGGATCATTTACATTTTTATGTAAGTATGTATCATGTTGATGCTGGACATGATCAGTTGGATCATTTATGTATGTACGCATCATGTTGGATGCTTGGACCATGTATATGTATTTGTATCAGGTGGATACATTGTATGATCAGGTAGATCATGTATGTTGATATGTATCAGGTATGATTAGGTGGATCATGTATTTGTATATGTATCAGGTGGATACATTGTATGATCAGGTAGATCATGTATGATGATATGTATTAGGAAGATACTGTGTATGCATCAAGTGGATGCATTGTATGATCAGGATGATCATGGATGACGAGCTTCAGGATGTTGCTCCAGATGACATGCATCAGGACGATGCAGTGATGATGATCAGGATGATCATGTGTACATCAAATTGATGTATGGTGAGTATCAGGATGATACTTTGTGGCCATGGATTAGGTTGTGCAGATGAGCATGTCTGGGAGATCCTATAGGTCGGAGTTGTGTACCCATAACAAACTGGGATGCTCTTTCGAGACATTGCTCTGGGAGGACATGTAATTTGTGCCCTGGGAGATCCTTCAGGTCGGAGTTGTGTACCCGTAACATCCTCGGATGCTCTTGCGAGGTTTTGTGCTATGTCATGTAATTTGGGCCCTGGGAGATCCTGCAGGTCGGAGTTGTGTACTCGTAACATTCTGGGATGCTCTTGAGAGGTTTTTCCATGACCACATGTAATTTGTGCCCTGGGAGATCCTTCAGGTCGGAGTTGTGTACTTGTAACATCCTGAGATGCTCTTGCGAGGTTTTGTGGTGACCACATGTAATTTGTGCCCTGGGAGATCCTTCAGGTCGGAGTTGTGTACCTGTAACATCCTGGATGCTCTTTCGAGGTTTTGTGGTGGGGTCACATGTAATAGCTCCTTGGGAGATCCTACAGGTCGGAGTTGTGTACCTGTAAAATCCCGGGATTCTCTTTCGAGGTTTTGTGATGCATGTAATAAGTCTTGAGGATTCCACAGTATGGCCAGTGATGATGAAGACTTGCAGGTGGTGAGCCTACATCCAGTATGAAAAAGGAATGGCTCTGTAGAACTTCCTATGATGAGTAGATTCAGAGATTGGTTGAAATTGCAGCAGCAGTGACAATGATGATGATGATGCATCAATGACGATGATCCAGAGAAGAAGACTTGTGCTAGTAGATCTGTGTCGAGAAATAACTTCCTAGTTAAGAGGGAGTGTTGATGTATATGTAACTTCAGAATGTATTTCATTTATATATTTATTGTACTCCTATAGAGATGTGTCATTCCTCTATACAGAAGTGTCGTCATTTGTATTGACAAGTGTCACAAGTGTGTTAACTTGCTGATGGGTTATTAGACTACCATGTGTGGGGTCATCCCTGATTTATGTAACATGTGGTTATTGTACCTAGCTAGACAAGTCGGCCCCATAAGGTTATTGGGAAAACAGAACAAGTATAAATAGAGATCGGGAAATCTCTATTTGGATCACTCAAAAACTCATTCTTCCTTCACTCGAAAAGTGGCACACTTGTGAGGAGGAGGATCGGCTGCTAAGAGGAGTCTATCTCTTGTACTTTTGCTATACTTTGGTTGTGCTATTGCTCTATCTATCTCTAAGGAAGTTGTGGGGTTTTTAACCTTAGTGTTTTCCCCATGGAAACTCTGTGTGTCTATTGTCTCTCATGATTTTGATTCTTGTGATGATTGACATGCTTGTTATGATTGATATGCATTGATATACTGTACATGTTATTCTCTCAGTAAAGATCCTAGAGTATTGTGAATTAATGCTCAAAATTTAACAAGATAGCCCATGAAGGCCCAATGTTGCAACCAACAACTCTGATACCAAAATGTAATATCCCCAGCCTTGGACCCAATGCAAGGAAGGGAAACTGATGCCATTCTATGGGATTTTTCATAAAAACTCAGCCAATTCATTAGATTTTAAAGCCACAAAATACATATGTGCAGATGTAAATCAATTAAACATGCATAATGGAATGAAAACCTCGTACACACACATATTAAATGAATGTTATTCAATTTAACACAGTCAACAAATTAACACATTTGCAGAAGTAAATACATAATAAAACACTCATCTTGAGGCAATGTTGTCCCGAACAACTAGCTATGTCGCTGCAACATTCCTTCCAGCCATAGGTCTCTGCCTTGCCTGTATTCTTTCAGCACTCAGAGACAACCCCAAGCTGGGCATGATATCTATAAGGAAAAGGGGACTCTCAAGCTCAGTTCATCCCAAAGCAATGGATACCCAACTCAAACCCCAACATTTCTTAAAACAAAACAACTCAAAACTGAGCATGGATACACATAAAAAAAAAATCACAAATGCTAGGCATGAAGAGAAACATTTTTACGGTGGGATGCACGAAACGGGGTTTCCTTGAGCTTCAGAAAAACGTGGGAAACTAAAAGCGAACTGGTAGATGGGGATTCAATTCTGGGGAAGCAAATTCATTTCCAGAAAATGCTCATGGGAATTCCAGGGGAAAAAATGGCCTCCATCAAACCCCCAATTCATGGTTCTCTTCTCCTAGCCACTGTGCCAACCAAAAATGAGTTCCCAGCCATGGAAAAAGGAGGAAAACACAGAAAATTAGTGGGGAAAAATGCCTAGCAACTCCCAACTCGTGAGAGAGACAAACTCATGGGTGAATAATGGATTAGGGTCAATTTTGTGGCTCTCCTCTTGCCCAAGAAGCCAAGCATGATTTTCTAGGAAGGATGGCTTTCCCATACTCGAATTTGGACAGCCATACCTCTCCAATCCCCAAGGCATTAACTGCCTCAACCAACTCTTGAATGATTGGGTACAAAGGTCAACATGGGTAGTTGAGGGTTGACTGGGTTCTCCCATTGACACTTGGCTTAGCTTGATTAGCTCAAGGGTTTGAATATTTTCCTCCCAATTCCTTGTAAAAATCATGCCCTCATCTCTTGTTGCATTGCATAGCTAGTTGTCGGCATTTATATTAAGATGCATATTTACAATTCTCATGGTTCACTAGCACATGGGTAGCATAATTTTAAATACTTGCCTCTTCTAGATTGAGCATTCACTAGCGGGGCCTTGGCCTCGAGCTCCACGCTATGAATCATACATAATATGAATACATTATTTACATTATAGTCCAAAACATTACAAGGATCAAAATGGGGGACATTACAGTGTACCTATTGAGGATGGCTTCTAGATCCAAAATGATGGATCCTTCATTATCCAGTTCTAGTAAAACAGTTTGTGCTCTGATGTTGGTGCCAAGAACTTTCTTTAGACAAGAGACATGAAATACGGGATGAATGCGGGAAGAAGGAGGAAGTTCCAATTTATAATCAATGGACACAATCTTCCGAAGAACGTTATTTAGACCATAGAACTTTGGAGCGAGCATATTATTCCCTTTGAGTTTCAGGGAGGATTGCTTGTAAGGTTGTAGATGAAGAAAAACCATATCACCTGCTTGAAAAGTGCACTCAGAATAGTGTTGATCGACATGTTGTTTCATTGAATTTCTTGCCATGTGAAGATTGTTTGGTAAAATGCGAAGAATATGATTGCGGGTTCGAAGAACTGTGTCAACTGCCTAAACTGGTGAACTATTAGGGGTGTATGGAAGAAGCAATGGTGGTCCCTGACTATAGAATGCTTCATATGGAGTCAATTTAGATGTAGTGTGGTAGGAGGTATTGTACCACCATTCAATGAGAGGGAGAAAATTTTCCCACTTATGCTATTGTTCGGAGGTGAAGCAATGAAGATAAGTTTCCAAAAATTTGTTGATAATTTCAGTCTGACCATCTGATTGTGAGTGATACCCTGAACTCATCTTCAGTTTGGCTCCAGTGTTGCGAAATAGTTCTGTCCAAAAATGATTGGTGAAAGTTGCATCGCGATCTGAGACAATGGAAGAAGGGATTCCATGAAGACAGAGATCTTGTCCAGGAAAATATGTGCGACTAAGGAGGTGGTATAGCGATAGATGAGGGCACAAAAATGACTATATTTGGAGAGCCGATCAACCAAAACCAAAATCACTGTCTTCCCTCCATATTTAGGGAACCCTTCAATGAAATCCATAAAAAAATTTGTCCAAATCCATGTAGGGATGGGAAAGTGTTCGAGAAATCCTAGAAGGAGTTTCATTTCATCCTTGTTGCATTGGAAGGTATCACATTCAACCACCATCTACTGAATTTTCCTTTTCATTCCCTTCCAAAAGAAGTTACGTCATGCCCACTCATACGTTTCGAGGAACCCATAGTGCCCTATTGATGGAGAAGCATGGAGCTCATAGAAGACATCCTATTGAATATCTATGCTCTAGGGAAGCACCAGACGATCCTTGTATCTCAGGGAAGCACCATCCCAAGAGTAATGTGGTATAGTAGAAAGGTTGTTGGCCAACCGTTGGATAATTTGAAATAATGAGGATTCATTGACAGATCCCTCCTGAATAGATTGAAACCAATTTGGAACAGGAATAGAAATAGATGAAAGAGAAACTTGGTCATCAAATGTGTGAGAAATAGCATCTGCCACAAGATTGTCCTTTCCCTTCTTGTAAGTGATCTAATAGTCATAAGCCATGAGTTTTTTAACCCATTTTTGTTGTGATGGGGAGGAGACCCGTTGTTTAAGGAAATATTTTAGTCTCTGGTGATCAATCTTGATGCAGAAATGATTCCCTAATAGCTATGGTCACCACTTGTGTACTGCATGCAAAATAACCATCATTTCCTTCTCATATGTAGAGGCTACTAAATTATTAACGAAAAGGGATTTGCTGGTGAATGAAATCGGATGCTCATCTTGAAGGAGAACAACACCAAGTCCATTGTTGCAAGCATCACTCTCAATAGTGAAGGGCTTGGAAAAATCGGGAATAGATAGAACAAGTGTCTAGTACATAGAATTTGTTTCAGTTTGTCAAATACACACTTAGTAGCATGTGTCCATGTAAAATCATCATTTTTCAATAGATCGGTTAATGGAGTTGCAATATTCCTCTAATCCTTGACAAACTTGCGGTAGTAGCCAGTCAATCCCAAAAACCCATGAAAGCTCTTGAGTGTTTGAGGATGTGGCCAATTTTTCATGGAATCTATTTTGGCAGGATCCATGCGAACCCCTTGTGATGAAATAGTATGCCTGAGATACTCTACTTCCTCTTGTACATAACCACATTTAGACTTCTTGGCATGGAGATGATGATCAGAGAAAAGTTGCAGTACAAGATCCATATGTTGGAGATGCTCAACCCATGTTTTACTATAAATGAGGATATCATCAAAGAAGACCAAAAAGAATTTCCGCAAGTAGGGTGGGAATATTTTATTCATCAATCCCTGGAATGTGGAAGGAGCATTAATGAGGCCAAAGGGCATGACCAAAAAATCATAGTGGCCATCATGTGTGTGGAAAGCTATTTTAGGGATATCATCCTCATGAACCCGAATTTGATGATACCTGTTGGGTCCAGGAAATGACCCTTTTTTGCCATCCTTATTTCATCATTTTTTCCTAATTACATCCTATTTCCATAAGCCATATATATTCCTTTCCTCCAGATCAACCAATAATATCGACATGTATAATTCATTATTTCTTTATTCATTTTATGCCTAAGATTGTTATAATTTAGGATCTTAGCCTTTGAATTATGCTAACTTGTGTGGTTTCATTTAGTCAAAGCTCAAAGCACAGGTGTATCAGCTACCATGCCTTGGAAGAAATCATATGTGGCGCCAGCTGTCACTCTTTTAGCTCAATTCCTCATATTTTCAAGGGACATCGCATCTCTCCATGTGAGTTGTAACAGGTAGATATAATAGATTGCTGTAACAGAATATGTTGGTCACTCTATATTTCAGTTAATTAAATCTAATCACACATAATGGTCAATATAAACTGTCAAACCCAAGAAGGTCTTTTATTTCAAAGGCAATAAGCACAATCTATGCATAAACAGATCAATCAGTTGATTTGTTGAATGTAAATGATGATCCTACCTATGTGTCCAGCCAACTCATTCCCTAAGAACACTAATCTAATTCATACATCTAAGAATACCAATGAAGCAACTTCCCTACAGAAATCAACCCAGCAAGTTAATGATCTAATGATAAAATGAAACTAGATTACTTTTGCAAGAAGTTAAATCCTATAATTATCAAAATACAACATTCAATCTTTACCAAAATGATCTATCCAGTAGCTACTGTAATTCTACCATTAATTGTCTAATCTATAAATGCAATTGAAGATACAACAACAACCAAAATTAAAACACAAGCTTGAACTCTAACTGATAATTACTGGAAATTCTAGAAAGCATAAACAACTAGAAGATAATTGGAATTGAGCTTGGCTATCATAGCTGATTAAAACACACATACAATTAAGTAAATTATCCTACACAGTCGACTGTCACACCACTCTATTACAGCTATTCAAGATGCAATTGTAAACTACCAGAAAGGAAAGATAAATCTATTACAACTACCAATAATGTCTGCAATAATTCCACACCACACAACAGAAGTAAAACTAAACTACTCTATCTACTTAAACTGGCTATCTCTGTGAGAAGGCAGGCCCTGGCCCTCTAACAGAGATTCCGAGAGTCACAGCTAATTAAAACACAGGAGTGAAGAAATCTACTCTCATATTACTGATGGAAGATCATGAGTCTCAGTGCTTTGTTACAGCTTACACAAAGTAATGATTGTCCAACCCCAGGCTACGAGAGCCTTTTCGAATTTATACAAAGAAACTACAGTTTCAGATCCACTAAAATCATGTAGCAATGAAGATCTTTGATCTTCATGCTGCGGAGTTACAGCTAACTGATACAGCCGTGTTACACAAGGTTGTTAACTATGAATAATGTTGTTGCTCGAGAAATCTATAGATCAACAGACTCAACAATTGGGACGCGACCTGTCTGTTGCAGCTAGGTTCTGTTTCAGTAGATTTTGTTATAATGAGGATCTGCTACAGCTCATGTAGTGGATGCGCTGTTCCTTGGAGTATGAAGAATTAGGCTTGGAAGAGTAACAACTGGTGCTACCTGGCTGATACACCTGCACTTTAGATTTGAACTAAATAAACTCACAAGTGTTAGCATAAACCAAAGGTCAGGATTCGAATCTTCACAATCTTAGGAATAAAAATAAATAAGGAAATAACAAATTATACCTGTTAATATCATTGATTGATCTTGAAAAGACATGGATATAGCTCATGAAAGTAGGATGGAATCAGGGCAAAATGATGTAATAAAGGTGGCCAAAAAGGGGCATTTCCTGGACCCAACATCTCCCCCCAACTATCCAATTGCATGTCCTCATGCAACAACCTCCCTTAACCCGAATCTAAGTCTGAGTGGAATCTGTGGAGATTTGTAAGACGGTAAGCAAGTTCTGGTGCCTCCCCTCGAGG
Source organism: Larix kaempferi (assembly GCA_027924585.1). Classification (NCBI taxonomy): domain Eukaryota; kingdom Viridiplantae; phylum Streptophyta; class Pinopsida; order Pinales; family Pinaceae; genus Larix; species Larix kaempferi. Next base: position 9,738,878 of record BSBM01000007.1, read on the forward strand.
AACAAACCCATAGCAGGATACCCAATGCCCCCACCACAACTCTTCTTCTTCTAATGTTAGAGCATATATGGTTCTGTAAGAATTGCTTATAGGAAACCAAATGAGAGGGAATTTGAATCTCAGACCAAGCCACCAAGACCCACACCTTTCCATGCTCCGCACATACCTAGGAATCCTTGTCAAAGCTTGCCTAAAATTTTCAAAGCCATATGGATCCATTTCCTTAAGAGATGAGGAAGAGTACAACCATCTGTATTCACTACCCTCCAAGGAATCCTGCTGCATATTGAGAATCATTGGGACACATGTGGTAAGGAGTCTATCTTGCAGTCTCTCAAAATATCAAGCAATTGAGGGAACCCTGAGAGTTTTAGCATGATTTTCAATGAATGCTAATGGATTCTGAGGTTCCCCCCTAATCCAAAGAGTAGAATTCTCCTCATTTCTAAGGATGGTTTTGAAAGAATCTCGTCATCTTACGTGGTTAATGGCAAAGGAGGAAAACGCTCTCAGCTGAATATCCCCTAGAATAGGTAAGGGATTAGATGGAAAGTCAATGTAGCAAGCCCTGTCATGTAAATATAATTCACATAACAAATGCTGGTCCTCAAAGTCACTCTTCAGAAAAGTCTCCAAAAACTAAGTAGCTGTTGCCAAATCAAATGATCTCCCATCCTTGAGAGCTCTTATTTGGAATAGGGTTGTCTGCTCAAGGAGAAAAACAGGGTAAGAAGGGGATGGAGCCCTGTAACTTAACAATTCTATGGAAAGAGTGTACATCTTGTCTTTTTCTTGTTGCAGGGACTTAAGTTTCTTCAATCCTTCCAATTTATCTTGAAGTTTCTCCCACCGAAGTTTCTGGAAGAATAATTCCCAACCCACTTTTCTCTTAGTTCCTTAATGATAGTCCTATGCTCCTGAAGAGAGATCATACCTGTTTTGAACTGTTCGATCCACTTGAGCCATTTATCCAATTCAATATTTAACCAGGAAACCTTTTTCTCTAGTCAATGAATTCTTCTGTCTGGTACCTCCTCTTCATCATCAGAATCCAAGTGAATGACTTCCTTATCTTTCTTTGGTATTGTGACAGTTTCATCCTCTAGTGGGGTTGCAGTGGTCTGTGCATGTAGTGCAGTCTCAGCCATGGGTTTTAGGGATGCTGGTTCTTGTGTAACAACATTCTTTATTTCCATATTCTCCTCAGCTTCCTTAGTCTGTGTTACAGTCTCAGTCAATATTCTTAGGACTGCTAGTTCTTGTGTAGCAGCATCCTCCTTTTCCATTTCAATATCAGCCATCTCAGTTTGTGTTGCCACTGTAGAAAATGATTTTGGGAACACTGGTTCTTGTGTAACAGTGTTTTTCTCCTAGTCCTTGATATTAGACGATGCTATTTGAATTGCAGCTTCACTAAACATTTTCAAGGGTACTGGTTCTTGTGTAATAGTCCCCTGTTCCTCAATTTCTTTGAGCTCCTGAGATTGTTTCTGGTTTATATCAGATTTTTTTGGCTGAGGATACTAGTCCTGAAGAAGTTCAGTATCCCCTGATAGTTGGGATTGAAGAAGTTTAGTATCCTCTGATGGTTGGGACTGAAGAAGCTCAGTACGCCCTGATGGTTGGGACTACACTGTTTCTTCTCCTAAACTCAAAGTAGGGATCTCTTCAATTCTTGGCTCATTTTCCCCTACCCATTCAATTTCTGGAACTCCTTTTTCAATCTCCTCTATTTGTACATGCTTTTGTGATACATCCCCCAACACAAAAACCCTGTGTCCTACTGCAGCAAATATGTCTCCACACTCAGGACAAATAGTCTCTCCATACTTCTCATTTTCAAATGCAAAAGATGATTTTTCAAATAAATTTGCAGCATTTGCTAATGTATCCAAATTCTTTTCTGCCTGCTTTCCAACTAATCCCTTCCATCTTTCCAACTCATTTCACAATATCTACACCTCTTCTTTTAATAGTTCATTTTCAAGCAAGAGATTTTCAATTTGGGGTTCTTCTCTGGGAGGTTCCTACATAACAGTAGATGACTTAGGGTTCAAAATGGGAATCTCTAAATCTATTCCTGTCACAGGTATTTCCTCCACCCAGGATGATTCCCTATTCTCTCTAACTGCTCCCGCTCTCTCTGCTAGTTCTGCTGTCTCTGCTAGGGGTGATTCAATATTACCCCCAGTTGCATCCATTGTCTCCACTTCTTCTGTTGTTTTTGCTATCACAACTGCTTCTTTTGCTGCTGCTGATCGATTCCTTCTTCTCACCATTCCCACTGGGTGTTCCTCCATGCCTACTACTATTGGTGCTTTAACAGTTCTAATTTTCCTTTTCTTTGTTGCAGTAGGTGTCTGGCTTCTGTTCCTTGATCCTATTCATCATTTCTTTGACATAGGGGTCCCCGCTTTAGTATTTTCTTCTTCAATTAGGGTACCCCTTATCTCTGAAGAGGATTCAACTTCCAAAACTTCCACAATGCCTTCTTCTACTATTCCTATCCGATATCCTTCTTCCCGAATTCTTGCTTCTGCAATTGTAGCTTCTACTATCGCAGCTCCAATAGCTGCTCCAGTTTCAACTTCCTTTATTTGAGTAACTTCTTCTGCAGTTGCAGTTTCCATCATAGTTTCTTTAGCTACAGGGTTTTCTGTTACTGCTACTTCTCCCTTGTTTACTTCCTCTTCGTCATTGGCCTGGTTTCCTATTGTTCCAGCCTCCCTCCCAACTGGGTTTGAGGAATGTCGGTCCTCACTACCTTCACCAACACCCTCCATTTCAAAAACAGGTTGTATAATTGGCACATCTCCAGCCAAAAAATGTTCCCAAGTTAAATTACGATTTACAATGGCTCTTAAAACCAGTAATTTAATTAGGCCACGATTAGTAAGAGAGGAAACTGGGTGTTGGGTGTTTTTTGCATAACCAGCCATGGTTTGTAGGGTTTTGAGCAGATAGAATGGTATATTCACCAAATTACCATGGCATAAACGAGAAAGTAAGGGGAGTTCAGAAAAAGAAACAATTTAGTACCTACCTCCACAGGATATGTATCTTTTCACAAAGATTGCCATTTGATTCCAGGGTGGTGGTAAAGATGCCCGTTCCAGCCCATGATGCTTCGGACAAACATGCTCCCCAATTGCTAAGAATTCTCTAACAACATTTGCATTATGCACCTTCCATCCAAATAATTTATTCCCAACCTGGGGTAAACCAGTAACCTCTGATATAATCTCTTCTGTAACATCCACACGTAGCTCTCTAACCTCAAAGTAAGTATCAATCAGGTTAATGGAAAATTGCAATGCGGTTTCTGTATGGAAACCGTTCAATCATTCAAAATATTCCATCCAACCTGCTGCTGTAAAAATATTAAGGAATTCTGCATTAGCATGCACAACTTCTGTGTCTACTGGTTCATGTTGGACTGGGTTACCCATCTTAATTTCTTCTCAAAATTCGGAACCAATACAACAATCACAAGTCTTGACGTGGGAGGTGCAGCATATGAACATGCAAGCGATAGTTGGAGTTTGAAAATAGGGTATTTTAGGAAATTCGGCGTAGGCATACAATTCCGGTAAGATAAGACGGTTATGGAAAGTTGGCATATTTGGAGTGCTTTGGTATTATTCGGGTGTGGTGTCAGGGAATAAATACAGACGTGGTTTTGACATACAATCTGGTAATTATGCATTATAGGTTCATTCAATCAAAGGTTAAGACAACATATAATTATTATTAGCGTATTTAATTCCTTGCCAAATCATGTAAAAGTTCCAAACCGTACCTTTCATTTATGTGTTCAGCCACAAGGTAATTATTATGGTGTGCCAACTATTATAGCCCTCCTCCATCATCATCATCTCCATTTTTAAAACAAGCGTAAATGCACATGTGCTGAAGTGATGCGGCCACGCCATGTGAACTGACAGGTACCACGATACCCAAATGATTTTCTTCATGGAGGACTGCGATTGGAGTGATGAAACAGGTGACTGAGATTGACGCCTGATCAAACTATTATTGGTAGCACCGATCGGAGAGCAGACAAACTGGAGGAGTATCAGCTGTGAAATTTAGTAGAATAAGCGAAAATGGTGGAGTCACAGCTGTATGGAAGGAGCAAGGATGAAGTGGAAAAGAACGGATTCGCAGCTGCTAGATTTACCAGAATCAATCAAGGATAGCGGAGTCGCAGATGCCATGTTTAGTGGAATGGACAAAGGTAGCAGAGTCTTAGCTACTGGATTTAGTGGAATAAACAAAGGTAACAGAGTCTCAACTGCTGAGAAGGAGTAAAAATGAAGCGGAAATGGTGGAGTAGCAGCTGCCAACTTAGAAAGATAAGCAGAAGTAGAGGAGTCGCAGTCGCGAAAAGTGAAGCAAAGGAAAAGTGGCGGAGTCGCAACTATGAAATTTGGCTGAATGAGAAAAAGTGGCAGAGTCCCAGCTACGAAATTTGAAAGGTAAGTAGAAATAGCAGATTCATAGTTGCAGAATTTGGCAAAATGGGAAAATGTGGCAGAGTTGCAGCTACGAAATTTGAAAGGTAAACAAAAATAGCGGATTCGCAGCTGCAGAATTTGGTAGAATGGGAAAATGTGGCGGAGTCACAGCTATGGAATTTGGTCGAATGATCAAAAGTGGCGGAGTCGCAGCTGCGAAATTTGGCAGAACGGGCAAATGTGGCGGAGTCGCAGCTACATTAGACTGTAGCATAAGCAAATTTTATCTGTGGAAGACCATGAATTATTGATCTTCATCAAAGAGCTTTATTAGATCAGGAACAAATATGGGGTGTCTACAGTCGTCTAGCCCAGTCATAGCTGCCGCTCCTCCAGTAAGTTCCTGCACACAGTTCTTCAAAATAAACCAATCAAGTGCAAGAAATTAAAAATAGATAAAATACAGAATGAAAGAAAAATCGATTATTTATGTACAAAAATATGTGTGGAAACTGCAACTTTCAGGAATTCACAGGGTTTAAAAACCCCTGCCTTGACGTTAACTGATACTCTGGATCAGCTGCAACTTGTGAAATAAAATCCTCCCTTGAGTTCGGCCTGTGATACAGTCGCAGCTGATGACCATTTGCGAATAATGGTACTTTTTTCTCATTAATGGTGATCAACCGGGCTGTTCCATTATCAAATACCCGATCTATCTGATAGCGTCCCAACCAACGGGTGTGCAATTTTCCTTTAAAGTCCCTCTTAAATCGTGAATCATACAACAGGGCCCAGTCTCCTTCCTGGAAGACTCTTTTTTTTATAAATCTGTCATGCCATCTAGAGCGTTGTTGTTGGATTAAGGCTATATGATGCACTGCAGCTGTGCACTTCTCATCCAATTCATTGAGTTGATTCAGTCGATTCCTCTATGCCTCTGATAAATCTAGGTTTTCTTCAATAGCTGTTTTTAAAGTTATGATTTCAAATTCAATTGGAAAAACAACATTCTTGCCATAGACTAGATCATATGGGGAAAAACCAGTGGTGTTACGCCAAGTGGTACGATAGGCCCACAATGCCTCTGGAAGTCTTTCAGCCCAATCTTTATGATGGCTCTTCACTGTTTTTGCCAGAACAACCTCAATAACCTTGTTCGTGCTCTCCACCTGCCCATTGGCCTATGGATGATATGGTGAAGTTATTCTATGCTGAATATGAAATTTCTACAAGAGTGCTTCCAGCTTGTGAGATACAAACTGTGGTCCACCGTTTGTAATGATCTCCTTAGGTACTCCAAACCGGGTAAAAATCTCTTCATACAGGAAATCAATCACAGCCTGATCATTGGCCTTGACCAAGGCTACAACTTCTACCCATTTAGTCATGTAGTCTATGCAAACCAAGATATGAACTTTCTGCTTTGAGGGAGGGTTGATAGGCCCTACAAAATCTAGAGCCCACCTATCAAACGGTTCAACCACAAGCTGTGGTTGTAAAGGCATCTCATCTAATCTATTGGGTTGGCCCATCCTTTGGCAGCTATCACATGCCTGAACATACTTCTTTGCATCTCTGAACATTGTAGGCCAGAAATAGCCCATTCTCAAAACTTTATGACCTGTCCTCTTGTCAACAAAATGTCCCCCACAGGGCTCATCATGGCAAGCTTTAAGAATGTTGAAGATTTCATCTTCTCTAACACATCTTCTAATTTCTAAATCAAGCCCTGTGTATAAAAGATGGCCATCAATCCAGCAGTACCTAGCACTATGTTGTATGATCTTCCTTCTTTCTCTCTTTGACAGATGTGCTGGAAGCTTACCTGTAGCCAAAAAGTTAGCAATATCTACATACCATGGGGAATGAGCTGATACTGCAAACAAATGTTCATCACAGAAGGAATCTTCGACTGGTAAATTGTCATCACTGTTACTAAGTCGAGATAAGAAATCTACAAAAACATTTTCCTTTCCTGGTCTATCAATAATTGTAATATCAAATTCCTGTAATAGTAACAACCATCTAGTAACTCTAGCATTCGTGATTGGTTTATTCATTAAATACTTGATAGCAGAATGATCAATGTGCAAAAAAGTAGAATATCTAGTAATATAATGTCTAAATTTGTTGATGGCATAAACAATGGCAAGAAATTCATTTTCTGTGACAGTATAATTTAGTTCAGCAAGAGACAAATTTTTACTAATATAGTAAATGGAATAAGGAGCACTACCTTCCTGCTGTCCCAAAACTGCTCCAATGCCAGTATTTGAAGCATCTGAAGAAATGTGAAAAGGTAGAGCCCAATTGGGCCTTCTTAAGATGGGTGCTGTAGACAGCATTTTCTTTAGCTCAGTAAACACCGTTTGGCATGCATCATTCCAGACAAACTGTGCATCCTTCATCAATAGAGTGAACAAAGGAGAAGCTAGTTTGGAAAAAATTTCTATGAATCTTCTGTAATAGCCAGCATGCCTCAAGAAGCTACGTACATCCTTCTGTAATAGCCAGCATGCCCCTTGATTTTGGATGGATCCACCTGGATACCATCAGAAGAGATGAAGTGCCCCAGCACTATGCCTTCACTCATCATCATGTGGCACTTTTCAGTGCTTAAAGAGAGCTGGCTTTGTTCACAGCGTTTCAAATTTTTTTCTAAATTTTTCAGTGCTTCTCCATAACTATCACCATATGGAGTAAAGTCATCCATAAAGATTTCCATGCAATCATTCACCATTTCTGAAAATATCCCAATCACTGCTCTCTGAAATGTAGCTGGTGCATTACACAACCCAAAAGGAAGTACTCAGTATGCAAAGGTCCCCCAGGGGCAAGTGAAAATGGTTTTGTCCTGATCTTCTGGAGCAATTTGAATCTGGTTATAACCACTAAAGCCATCTAGAAAAGAGAAATACTTCTTCCCAGACAAGGTATCAAGGACCTTATCGATGAAAGGTAAGGGGAAATGGTTTTTCTACGTTGCCTTGTTCAATTCTCTGTAATCCACATAGACCCTCCATTTCCCATTCTTCTTTGGCACAATCACAAGTGGAGAAACCCACTCATTGTCTGAAATTGGGTATATAAATCCAACTTCCAAAAGTTTTTGTATTTCCTCCTTCACTATGTCCCTTAGGTTCGGGTTCATCCTTCATTGGGGTTGACATACAGGCCTGGAGTCGCTCTTAATATAAATGTGATGGGTACAAAAATGAGAAGGAATCCCTTTCATGTCTGTGTACTCCCAAGAGAAGGCTCCCTTACACTGTTTCAACAGAGTGACTAGCTGTTTGAGCTCATTAGGTGCCAGGTTAGGATTGATATTCAATGTTTTTCCTGGCCCAATTTCTACTAGAACACTCTTCAAATTCTTAAGTACTGGAATTACACTGTCATCACCAATCAGAGTTTCTTCTGTAAGATTTTCTTGTTATGTTACAGCTAGAATACTATCCAAGATCTGATAGACATTCTTATTGATTGACGTGGGTTCATTGATGAAACTATTAATGGCATCATCCTCTGTTTCATCTTTAAATGTTAAGGCTCTCCCTATGGTTAATAGTGGCTACACACCCTCTTCCTCCTCCAAATATGCCCATAATGGAGTATCAGCTTTTGTGCTTGGTAGAGCTGAAGGGTACAGGGTTAGATTATTGATCTCAGTCCCATCCGAAATGGTCATAGAACCTGATCAACAGCTAATACAGGCATCAGCTGTGGCCAACCATGGTCTTCCCAGGATCAGTGGGTGTTCCCCCAACTGAGATTTTGGCCGTAATACCAAAAAATCCACAGGGTATTCCCATGAGTCAACTGAGATTACGAGGTCATCTAGGATTCCTTCAGGCTTGATCATTGATCTATCATCAAGTTCCAAAATAGTAGGGGTTGGCCGAAGATTAGTGAGCCCCAATTTCTTCACAATCTCTACGGTCATAACATTAATAGTTGCACCCAAATCCACCAAGACATTTGGAATTTGTGTGTTCCCTATGTGCACTGTAACAGTCGGGTTCCTAGGGTCATCATACTTCACCACAGGGGCCTTTCCCATTATTAACTTTGAAAGTTTTCCCAACATGTGGATAGTGGGAGGATCCCTAGGTCTTCTTCCTGGTTTCTTGACACACAAATCTTTAACTGTCTTAGCATAAATGGGCACATCATGGAGGGCCTGTAATAGTGGAATTTTAACATATAAAATTTTCAACTCTCCCACGAGATCAAATCGGGGCTGTTCCACTGTTTTCTGCAGCTGCAATTGTTCAGGGTATGGTGGTTCTCTATTCAACTGTGTAGGCTGTGATAGATCGTGTGTTGCTTCTTGAGTTCCTGCTGCTGCTTCGGTAAAAGTATCAGCATCCTCGATAATGGGGCTTGCTGAATAGTGTTGATTTACTCCAGTTTCAATCACTGGGGATGACACATCCTCAGTGATAATAGGCTCCACTACCCTCCCTGATCGTAGTTGTATATCATTGCAGGGAATCTGAGTAATGGAATACACAGGCATGTTGGCAGTCTCAAATTGATGGACTGCTTTATTGTTTGGGTTCGGGTTAGGTTGTGCAGGTAGCTGTGGTCGAAGGGGTGCATTCGTAGTTGTGGCATTGTTCTGAAAAGGGAGCTGTGGTTGCTGATATTGCTGATGCTGATAATGTTGAGGAGGATACTATTGATATTGAGTTTGGTGATGGGGAAATTTATTTCCTTGGTAAGAGTTTCTCTAGTTGGAATTCCAAGGAGCTTGGTTTGACTGATGTGGCCATGGTGTCCATGAATTAGGATTTTGCATTGGGTTCTGAGATGGAGGCCACTGGCTGTTGGAATAATGTGAAGGGAATTGTGTATTCATATTATGCATGTTGTTCATTCCATTCATATTATGCAGGAAAAATGTTGGATCTGGATTCATACCTTAGTTCCTAGGTTGCCATGGTTTCTTCTTTGCCATAAAGTATGCTGGCTCTACATCCAGAATAGATGCCTACAGGACTGCTTTAACCTTAGGTAATGAAGAACACTCCTTAGTATCATGCTCGAGTTCACATATCCTACATACCTCTGCTTTGTCCAACGGGCACTCCTTCAGTGTATGCTTCTTTCTACATTTAAGACAGAATACTCCAAGTGTGAGATCTTCTACTACTTGTTTCTATTTTTCCCTCATGGCATCCAATTTTGAGGAAATGGAGCTCATCATGTCTGTTTTAAAGTTCTCCAGTAGATTGCCTATTTCTGCTCGAGTGGCACCTCCACTAGCTGACTTCTGAGTCCTAGTAAAGACATCCTGGTCTCGGTCTTTGTCTCGTTTGCTGGTTCTAGAAGATCCCCTAGAGTACCTTTGACATAATTCAATAATATTTTCAAAAGGTTCCTTCAAGATATCCCCTTTCCCTAGCAAATTCAACATATCAAGGCAATCTTCGCTAATTCCTCTTAGCAAGATAATCTTGAGCACATCCTTGCAAATCTCATCATGACCAAATCTTTGCAAATTATACAGCAATCTCTCCACAAAGTCTTCCAAACTCTCTTCATCCTTCTGAACCATTTTGAACAACTCTTCCTTTCTATCTCTAGTTCTGCAATATTCTTGATATTTAGAAAGGAAGGTGTTCTTCATTTGGTCCCAAGTAGTAATGGTCTCATGACCCAAATTCATGAACCAACACAGAGCATTTCCTTTCAAGGTTGCTGGGAATAGCTTCAGCTTCTGAGCACTAGAGCTGTAATCATAGCTGCAACAGAGGATATCAAACTCAAAAAGAAACTCATCAAGATCCTCAGAGGACTTACCATGAAAATTAGGGAGCACTGATGGTGATATGTTCTTCATAGGAGCTGCTCCAGGTGTTTGAAAGATAGGGAATTCTAATGTAGCCACAGTATTACCAGGTTGATTATTTTCTCCTTCTTCCTCCAGGCGATCCTCATGTTCATTCTCACCCCCCTGTTCTCTACCAGCCATGGTTCTAGTCCAAAATTCAACGGTCTCTTTTATGCGTTCTTCCTCTACTTTAGCTTCTTCCTCTTTTCTCCTCTCTTCTCTTTGCCTTCTTTCTTCCTCTGCAATTTTGCGAGTCTCCAACCACACCTCTTTAGTAACTCTAGTTCCGTCAATATGATAAATATCCTCTCTATCTAGTGCACCTACAACACTTCCCTTATCTTTAGGAGGTTTACTTTCTGCAACAGGAGTTGAAGGTCCCGTTGTACTCTCCACTATGGGTGCTGAATGTTTAAGATTGGGAAGAATATAATTTCCCCTGCCTGTAGAGTTCCGCGGTGGTCTAGTGGAAGAATCAACTCTAGCAATTATCTCATCAATATATGTGTGTCTTCCCTGACCTATATTACAACCTCGACCTCTTCCACCTGCAATGTTAGTATTCAAAGGGGATTCCCGATTTGTTTTTCTTGTATTCATGCATGCTGTAAAAAAATTGAACTAAAATAGAATCAAATGAAACCAACTACTAACTCTGTCTATCTATTATCATCCCCGACAATGGTGCCAAAATGTTGGTCAATCTATATGTCAGTTAATTAAAGCTAATCACACAGAATGGTCAATATAAATTGTCAAACCCAGGAAGGTATTTTATTTCAAAGGAAATAAGCACAATCTATGCATAAACAGATCAAGCAGTTGATTTGCTGAATGTAAATGGTGATCCTACCTATGTGTCCAACCAACTCATTCCCTAAGAACACTAATCTAATTCATACATCTAAGAATCCAAATGAAGCAACTTCCCTACATAAATCAACCTAGCAAGTTAATGATCTAATGATAAAATGAAACTAGATTAATTTTGCAAGAAGTTAAATCCTATAATTATCAAACTACAACATTCAATCTTTACCAAAATGATCTATCCAGTAGCTACTATAATTCTGCCATTAATTGTCTAATCTATAAATGCAATTGAAGATACAACAACAACCAGAATTAAAACACAAGCTTGAGCTCTAACTGATAATTACTGGAAATTCTAGAAAGCATAAACAACTAGAAGATAATTGGAATTGAGCTTGGCTGTCACAGCTGATTGAAACACACATACAATTAAGTAAATTATCCTACACAGTCGACTGTCACACCACTCTGTTACAACTATTCAAGATGCAATTGTAAACTACCAGAAAGGAAAGTTAACTCTGTTACAGCTACCAATAATGTCTGCAATCATTCCACCACACAACAGAAGTAAAACTTGTTAAATTTTGAGCATTAATTCACAATACTCTTGGATCTCTACTAAGAGAATAACATATACAGTATATCAATGCATAACAATCACAATAAGCATGACAAGCATCACAAGAATCAAAATCATGAGAGATAAGAGACAGAGTTTCCGTGGGGAAAACCCTAAGGTGAAAAACCCCACAACTTCCTCAGAGATAGATAGAGCAATGACTCAACCAAAGTACAACCAAAATACACTGAGATAGTCTCCTAGTAGGAGATGATCCTCCTCCTCACTAGTGTGCCACTTTTTGAGTGAGAGAGATATGACTTTCCAAATGATCTAAATAGAGATCTCCTGATCTCTATTTATACTAACCTGTTTTCCCAGTGACCTTATGGGGCCAACTTGTCTAGCTAGGTACATCCACAATATAATATATATTTCAGGGCCGACCCCACACATGGTGGTCTAATAACCCGTCGGCAAGTACACACACTTGCGACACTTGTCAGTCCACATGATGACACTTCCTTATAGAGGAATAACACATCTCTAATAAGGGTACAATAAATATATATGAAATACATAGATGAAATACATTCCGAAGTTACATATACAACAACACTCCCTCTTAACTAGGAAGGTATTTCTCGACACAGATCTCCTAGACAAGTCTTCTTCTCGGGATCATTGTCATCATCATCGTCATTGCTGCTGCTATCTCAACCAATCTATGACTCTACTCGTCATAGGAAGTTCTACAGAGCCAGTCCTTTTTCATACTTGATGTAGGCCGACCACCTGCAGGTCTTCATCATCACTGGCCATACTGTGGAAATCTCAGGACTTATTACGTGCGTCACAAAACCTTAAAAGAGTCTCTTGACTAGCAAGAATCCTAAAGAGCATCTGAGGCCTTTTTCATCCTGTCCAGATCTCCATGACTTATTACATGTGACCCCACCACAAAACCTCAAAAGAGAATCCCAGGACTGATTACGAGCACAAGGCTCAACCTATCGGATCTCCTAGGGCACAAATTACATGTGGTCACCACAAAACCTCGAAAGAGCATCCCAGGACTGATTACGAGCACAAGGCTCAACCTATCGGATATCCCAGGGCACAAACTACATGTGGTCATGGCAAAACCTCGAAAGAGCATCCCAGGACTAATTATGAGCACATGGCTCAACCTATCAGATCTCCTAGGGCACAAATTACATGCCATAGGACAAAACCTCGAAAGAGCATCTGCCAGATATCCTAGGGCACAAATTACATGCCATAGGAAAAACCTTGAAAGACTATCTGCAGATCTCCCAGGGCACAAATTATATGTCCTAAGCAAAACCTCGAAAGAGCATTTGCGAGATATCTCAGGGTACAAATTACATGCCGTAGGAAAAACCTCGAAAGACTATCTGCAAATCTCCCAGGGCACAAATTACATGCTTATTTGCACAACCTGTTCCATGGCCACAGAGTATCAAACTGATACTCACCATACATCATCCTGATGTACACATGATAATCCTGATCATCATCACTACAAGATCCTGCTGCATGTCATCTGGAGCAACATCTTGAAGATCGTCATCCATGATCATCCTGATCATACAATGCATCTACCTGATGCATACCAAGTATCTACCTGATACATACCAACATACATGATCTACCTGATCATACAACGTATCCACCTGATACATATACAAATACATGGTCCAAGCATCAAACATGATGCATATACAAAATACATACACATGATCCAACCGATCATATCCAGCATCCAACATGATGCGTACATACATATAAATGATCCAACTGATCATATCCAGCATCCAACATGATGCATACATACATATACATATAAATGATCCAACTGATCATACACAGTAGAAACCAGAACATTATCCTGATGCTCATCATCCAGCGCTTACATCCATAGCCATGTGAAGGATCCTCCTTCCAACATGCTTGGAATGGCTTCAACAAATGTGTCCATCACTTCTTCCTCAAAGTGTCATCAATCTGAAGAACACCAAGCCTCTCCTTGAAGTACTTCAAACTTCACCTTGGCTAGTGGCTTTGTCAGCACATCTGTAATCTGCTTGTCCATCGCAACGTACAGGAGCTTCACATCTCCTCTCTGCACCATATCCCTGATATAGTGATATTTGATCTCTATGTGTTTCGACCTGTCATGAAACACTGGGTTCTCAGACAACTTCACACAACTCTGGTTATCGCAGAATATACCAGTAGCATCCAATGGGAGATCAAATAACTCAGACAGTAGATTCCGTAGCCATATTGCCTCACAACTAGCTGAACAGGCTGCAACATACTCTGCCTCAGCTGTACTCAGTGCTACGCAGGACTGCTTCCTGCTAAACCAAGAGATCACACCTGATCCCATACTAAAGAAACACCCAGATGTGCTCTTCCTATCTGCAACACTGCCAGCCCAATCTGAATCAACATAACCCTGCAGGTTAAACTTTTGATTCACTTCATACTTGAGCCCATAATCCACTGTACCCTTCAGGTACCTCAAAACATGTTTTACAGCAACCAGGTGAACACTCCTCGGATCTGTCAGGAACTGACTCAATGTGTTCACCGCAAAGCAAATATCTGGTTTCGTGTTTGTCAGGTAAATCAAGGACCCAATCATCTGACGATACATAGAGACATCAATCGACTTAGATGAAGCATCACATAGAAGCTTCAGATTTGATTGCATAGGTGTGGCCATGGCCTTGCAATACATCATCCCGAATCTCTTTAGGATATCTACTGTGTACTTCCCTTGACCAAGAAAGATCCCACCTGCACTCTGCCACACCTCCATACCTAGGAAATAATGCATCATTCCCATATCTTTCATATCAAATTCAGCAGCGAGCTTCCTGTTTGTATCACACCAAGTTCTAGGAGCTTGCTACAAGCCATATAAGGCTTTCTTGAATCTGCACACATGTGACTCCCTGTCAGGTCTTGGGACTGCATCCCAAACATCTTCTTCATGATCGACGGATCATGGCATTCCATTTCTTCATCCTAGATCCTGGGAACTTTAATATATTCAATAGATACCTTTGTTGCTGGAACAAATGTTGTAGTCCTTCTTTTGTATGTGAAGATATATGGTCTTTCGTACAAAACAAGTTAAATTGCATGATTAGAAACATCTCATAATTTTCAGAACAAAATCTTTACACATAAAGAAATATGTCATGCAGTCATGCAGTTATCTTATCCAATGCTTGAATACAACATTTATTCATGTTCCACAACTTTCTAGATGCCTTCCAGTCTCTACCAGAACATTGTTAAGAGTTTGCACTACTCCCAACATGTCAGCAAAGAGGTTTCATTCTAGATAAGTAGCACTGGAATGTTGTACAGTGCCATAGGCCACTTACCCATCACATGCATATTAGTAGTATCCTATTCATTAATGCAATCATTCTAATATGCACAATACATCTCCTAAGCATAATATTATTTAAACAAAAATAGGCAAGAAATGATAATTGAAATACTTATCTTTGTTTGTTTGTTGGGTGGACTCACTCTGAGTCTTCGCTTCCTGGAAGGAGCTACAGAAGTAGCTTCTTATACACCTTTCTATTGTGGAATGTAGGAAGATGGTCAATTCCCTCTGAAAATCTGCATCCTTGCAGGAGCTACTAGAGTGTGCTCCCACTTGATTTTTGCTTCCTGGATTACCTGTCCTTGAACTTATATTCATCCTTGCTGACATCAATCTTCTTGAACCCTAGAAAGTATAATCTGTAAGCCTTTGAGCTTTCACTGTAACCCACAAAGATACCCTTCTTTCTTGAAGGATCTAGTTTAGTCCTCTTTTCCTTTGGGACATGAGTGTATACTGGACAACCAAATATTCTGAGATGGTTGACTTCAGGTTTCTTACCAGAAAGGACCTCTTCTGGTATCTTGATGTCCAATATCTTGTGGGGTGTTTTGTTCTGCACATATATAGCTATACGTAGCTTCTTGGGGCATGCTGACTATTACAGAAGGTTCATAGAATTTTTTTCCAAACTAGCTTCCCCTTTGTTCACTTTGTTGATGAAGGATGCACAGTTTGTCAGGAATGAAGCATGCCAAGCAACATTTACTGAGCTAAAGAAAAGGCTATCTACAACACCCATCTTATGAGGGCCCAACTGGGTTCTACGTTTTCATATTTCTTCAGATGCTTCAGATACTGCCATTGGAGCAGTTTTGGGACAGTAGGAAGGTAATGCTCCTTCTGCAATTTATTACATTAGTAAGAATTTATCTCCTGCTGAACTAAACGATACAGTCACAGAAAAGGAATTTCTTGCCATTTTTTATGCCATCAACAAATTTAGACATTATATTACTAGATATTCTACTTTGGTGCACACTGATCATTCTGCTATCAAATATTTAATGAATAAACCAATCACAAATGCCCGAGTTACTAGATGGATGTTACTGTTACAGGAATTTGATATCACAATTATTGATAGACCAGGGAAGGAAAATGTTGTTGCAGATTTTTTATCTCGACTTACTAACAGTGATGACAATTTACCAGTCGAAGATTCCTTCCCTGATGAACATTTGTTTGTAGTATCAGCTCATTCCCCATGGTATGCAGACACTGCTAACTTTTTGGCTGTAGGTAAGCTCCCAGCACATCTGTTGAAGAGAGAAAAAAGAAAGATCATACAATAGAGTGCTAGGTATTGCTTGATTGATGGCCATCTTTTCTACATAGGGCTTGATTTAGAGATTAGAAGATGTGTTAGAGAAGATGATATCTTTAGTATTCTTAAAGCTTTCCATGATGAGCCCTATGGGGGACATTTTGCTGACAAAAGGACAGGTCATAAAGTCTTGAGAATGGGTTATTTTTGGTGCACATTGTTTAGGGACACAAAGAAGTATGTTCAGGCATGTGATAGCTGCCAAGGGATGGGCCAACCCAACATATTTGATGAAATGCATTTGCAGCCACAACTCGTGGTTAAACAATTTGATAAATGGGCTCTAGATTTTGTAGGGCCTATCAACCCTCCCTCAAAACAGAAAGTTCACATCTTGGTTTGTATAGATTACATGACCAAATGGGTAGAAGCTGTAGCCTTGGTTAAGGCTAATGATTAGGCTGTGATTGATGTCCTGTATGACAAAATTTTCTCTCTGTTTGGAATACCCAAGGAAATCGTCACAGATGGTGGACCGCAGTTTGTGTCTCACAAGCTAGAAGCGTTGTTACAGAAATTTCATATTCAACATAGAATAACCTCACCATATCATCCACAAGCCAATGGCCAAGTGGAGAGTTCAAACAAGGTTATTGAGGCTATTTTGACAAAGACAGTGAAAAGCCATCGTAAAGATTGGGCTGAGAGACTTTCAAAGGCACTATGGGCCTATCGCACCACATGGAGTAACACCACTGGTTTTTCCCCATATGAGTTAGTGTATGGTAAGAATGTTGTTTTCCCAATTGAATTTGAAATCAGGACTTTGAAAACAGCTGTAGAAGCAAATCTGGATTTATCAGAAGCACAGAGGAACCGATTGAATCAATTTAATGAAATGGATGAAAAGCGCACAGCGGCAGTAAATAATACAACTTTAATCCAACAACAATGCTCTAAGTGGTATGAAAAATGCATAAAGAAGAAAGTCTTCCAGGAAGGAGCTGGGCTCTATTATATGATTCACGGTTTAAGAGGGATTTTAAAGGCAAGCTATGCACTCGCTGGTTGGGACCTTATTAAATAGATCGTGTATTTGACAATGGAACAGTTCGGTTGATCACCATTGATGGAAACAAGACACCATTATTCGCAAATGGTCATCGATTGCAACTGTATCACAAACCGATATCAAGGGATGCTTTCATTTCACAAGTTGCTGCAGATCCAGATTATCAGTTAACGCCAGGGTAGGGAGTTTTCTCCACCCCTGTGAATTTTTAAGAACTGCAACTTTCACATTTTTTGTACATAAATAAATTTTATTTTTTTCATTTTTCATTTTATCTATTTTTTTCATTTTGCACTTGATCGGTTTGTTTTGAAAAATTGTGTATAGGAATTAATTGGAGGAACAACAGTTGTGACTGGGCTAGACGATTATAGGCACCTCACATTGTTTCTTGATTTAATAAATCTCTTTGAAAAGATGGATAATTCGTTAGTTTTTCAGCAGGCAGCTGAAAGTCCACCTGTTACTCATTTTTGCACAGCTACGACTCCTTACCTTGCCCATTCTTCCTATTTCCATAGCTGTAACTCCGCCATTTTCTATTCACTTCATTTTTTCAGCAATTGCGACTCCACTATTCTTGCCTATTTTGCTAGTCTAGCAGTTGTGACTCTGCTATTTCCATTTCATTTCTGCTCTTTGCCAGCAGCTGCAACTCCGCCATTTTTTCCTATTCCGGCTAAGTTCAGTAGCTGCAACTCTGCTATTCTTCATTCATTTTACTTTTTCTCTGTACAATTGTGACTTCGCTATTCTTCATTCATTTTTCTTTTTCTCCGTACAACTGTGAATCCACTAGAACTTATTCATGCCCGTTGCGATTCTGCTAGTTGTCCTTTTTCCGAATTAATGCCGGTAATAATGACTCAATCTGGCGTCAATTTGAATGCTTGCTCCATGGGTCCAATCATAGTCCACCAAGAAGACAACATTAGGTGTCTCGGGAATCTGTTAGTTGAATGGCGACGGCCAAATCACCTCAGCACATGCGCATTTATGCTCGTTTTATTGGGAGGTGGGCTATAATGATAATTCACGGCTGAATGCATAACGCAAAAGGTACGAATTCATACTTTTACATGATTAAGCATGAAATTGATAATGGTAATAATGATTATGCACTGTCTTTTAGTCCCTGTTAGTCAGGCCATACCATTTAACCACCAGGATACCCCAATTAAGCCAACTTTCCATAACTGTCTCATTCCACCGGGATTTCATACTTGTGCTGACTTTTCGAAAATACTCGATTTTAAACTCCAACGATTCCTTGCATGTTCGTATGCTGCAACTCCCACGTCTGGACTGTTATTTGATGTATTCGTCACCTGGATTTTGAAGAAAGGATGATATAAGCAACCTAGTTCGGCATGAACCCATGAATACGGAATCCTTGCGCGCTAATGCCACAGTTCTTAACATTTTCATAGCAGCAAGTTAGATGGAATATTTTGAACAGTTGAACGGTTTCCACACAGAAACCACATTACAATTTGCCCTCATCTTGACTGATACTCACTCTGAGGTTAGGGGACTGCATGTGGATGTTAAGGAAGAAATCATAGTAGAGGTTACTGGCTTACCCCATATTGGAAAGAATCTATTTGGATGGAAAGCGACAGCTATAAGAGAATTTATAGTAGTTGGGGAGAATGTTCGTCCAAAGTGCCGTGGGTTAGAATTGGCATCATTACCACAACCTTGGAATCAAGTGGAAACCTTTGTGAAGAAATATATTTCTTGTGAAGGAAGGTACCAAACTGTTTCCTTCTCTGAACTTCCTTTATTGTCTCACTTAAACCATGGTAATTTAGTAAATATACCATTCTATATTTTTAAAGCTCTGCAAACCATGGCTGGATATGCAAAAATAGCCCAACACCCAGTTTCCTCCCTTACCAATCATGGCCTAGTTAAATTGTTAGTCTTAAGGGCCCTTGGAAATCACAATTTAACCTAGGAGCAATTTCTTGTGGGGGTCTAGCCATTTCGAGAACCTGTATTAGAAGTGGGGGGTATCGGAGAAGGTGAAGAGGACTGGCGTTCCTCAAATCCAGTTGGGGGGGAGGTTGGAGCATCAGGAAATCAAAAGGAGGACAAAGATGAGGTAAATATGGGGGATGCTGCAACAACAACAAAACCTGTTACTGAAGAAAAGTCGATGGAAGCCATGGCACAGGAAGAAGAAACTGAAACTGGAGCAGCTGTTAAAGTTGTGACAGTAGAAGCTACAACTACAGAAGCTGAGAATCAGGAGGAAGAGTATCAGGCAGAAGCAGCAGGAGAAGGAAATGTGGAGGTTCTAGATGTTGTGTCCTCTCCTGAGATAAGGGGGACCATTATTGCGGAGGACTGAAGAAAAGACCTCGTGTGTCAAAGAAACAAAGAAAAAATCCAGGGGACAAGGGTCAGACATCCACTACAGCAAAGAAAAGAAAAACCAGAGTTGTCACAGCATCAGTAGCATCATGCAGTGGAGACCGACCAACGAAAATGGTAAAGAAAAGGAGGACTTGATCCATGGTAGCAGCAGAGACAACATGTGCAATTAGGGTTAATAGTGAAGTACCCTCAGCGGAGACAACATGAGCAATCAGAGCAAATATTGAGTTACCTATGGCAGAAATAGCACTTGTAACAGGGGTAGATATAGAAATTCCCATTCTGAACCCCAATTCACCTACTGTTACACAAAAACCTTCCATAGAAGAACCTCAAATTGAAAACCTCCTGTTTGAAAATGAATTATTAAAGAAGGAAGTGCAAACATTGCAAAATGAGTTGGAAAGATTGAAGGGAGCAGTTGGAAAACAAGCAGATAAGAATTTAAACACATTGTTAGATGTTACAAATTTATTAGAAAATTCATCTCTTGCATTAGAAAATGAGGAGCAAGGAGATATTGTTTTCCCAGAGTGTGGAGACATATTTTTTGTAGTAGGTCACAGAGTTATGGTGTTGGGAGTTGTATCACAAAAGCATGCACAGATAGAGTAGGAGGAAGAAAAAACACCTAAAATAGAATTGATGGGGGAAAATGAGCCAAAAATTGAAGTGTCCCTAATTTTAATATAGGAGATGAAATAGTGCAGTCCCATCCATCAGGGGATACCGAACTTCTTCAGGACTAGTCTCATCAGTTAGAGGAATTTGAGATAACCCAGAAACAATCTTAGCAGTTCGAAGAATTGAAAAGCAGGGGGCTGTGACACAAGAACCAGCACCTTTGGAAATATATAGTGGGGCTGCAACTCAGACAACATTATTTGAAATCAAGGGTCAAGAAGAGAACACTATTACATAAGAACCAGTGTTTTCAAAATAATTTGCTGAAGTTGCAACAGAAACTGAGAGGGCTGAGGTTGAAATGGAAAGAAAGGATGCTGTCACACAAGAACCAATGGTCCTAAGAACATTTGCTGAGACTGTAACACAAACTGAGATGGATAAGGTTGAAATAGAAAGAAAGGATGCTGTTACACAAGAACCAACATCCCCAAAATCAATTGTTGAGACTGCATTATAGGCACAAACCATTGCAACATCAATGGAGGTTGAAACTGTTACACTGCGAAAGCAAAATGAGGAAGTCAGCATAGTGGGGGACAAGGTTGGAATACAACTTTCTGAGGAAGTCATTTATCTAGACTTTGATGATGAAAAGGATGTGGAGAATAGAAGAATTCAATGGTTAGATAAAAAGATTCTCTGGCTAAACCTTGAGTTGGATAAATGGCACAAATATATTGATCAATGTAGAATAGGGATTATCTCTCTCCATGAACATAGAAATACCATCAGGGAATTGAGAGAAAAGTGGGCTGAGGAGTTATTCTTCCAGAAAATCCGATTGGAAAAACTTCAAGAAAAATTGGAAGAATTAAAGCAACTTAAGTCCCTGCAACAAGAAAAAGACAAAATGTATACTCTTTCCCTAGAATTACTGAGTTGCAGGGCTCCATCCCCCTCTTACCCTGTCTTTCTCCATGAGCAGACAAATTTATTTCAATGTAGGGCTCTGAAGGAAGGGAGATCATTTGATTTAGCAACAACTACCCAGTTTTTAGAAACTTTTCTGAAAAGTGATTTTGAGGATCATCATTTGTTATGTGAATTGTATTTACATTATAGGGATTGTTATATTGACTCTCCATCCAATCCCTTTCCTTGTTTGGGGGACGTTCAACTGAGGTCATTTTGTTAAGTTTATTCTAATTTGACTAGCAAGATCACTGAAAGAAACATAATCACAAGATAGACAAAGATATTACCCTGGGAAACCCTCATGGGGTAGAAAACCCAGCAAAGCTTTCCTCAATAAGATGATCAACCAAAATACAAGATGTGCTCTAAGACTTGACCTCCTTCTCTACCTCCTATGCAGACCTCTCAAACACAAGTGTGCTACTTTCTGAGTTGAGCAAGTGTGTCAAATGAGGAGCTCACCTCCTCTACTTATACTAGTTCCCGACCGACTAAAATCACTAATGGGGCCGACCTCTCCTAGTGAAGTCTAATAACCGCTAATTAATTAACCTAGGGCCAACCCCCACATGGTGGGTCTAATAACCCTAGTTACCACAATCCACTGGAGGAATAAACATCTCCGGATACATAATAAAATCACCTCAGATGAATGTAACATCTTCGGAATAATAAAGTAAAAAATATAATATTCTTAGAAGTTACAATATTCAACACTCCCCCTTAATGAGAAGGATAATATAACAACATCTGAAGGAGCAAGGAGTCATCGACTACACCATACATGAAACATCTATAAATCATCGGAAGATTTCTTCAATACATCATCATCAGTAACTTGATTAGAACATCTCACGATCATCAGCATCGTCATCGCACGATCATCAACATCATCATCGCACGATCAATAGCATCGTCATCGCACGATCATCAACATCGTCATCACACGATCATCAGCATCATCATCCCACGATCATTAGCATCATCATCGCACAATCATCAGCATCGTCATCACACGATCATCAACATCGTCATCACACGATCATCAACATTGTCATCGCACGATCATCACTTTCGGAATCACAATCATATTTAAGACTATCCTTCCTTTCAGAATTACTGGATTTACTGTCTAAGGATGATTAATCCACTCAATTCATTTAGGACTATCCTTCCTTTCCGAAGTACTGGATTTACTGTCCAAGGATGATTTAATCCACACAATTCATTTAGGACTATGTCCAAGGATGATTTAATCCATACAATTCATTTAGGACTATGTCCAAGGATGATTTAATCCACACAATTCATTTAGAAGTATGTCCAAGGATGATTTAATCCACACAATTCATTTAGGACTATGTCCAAGGATGATTTAATCCACACTCATGCATTTTGAACTAAGCACTCAGGGACGATGTAGTCCTATCACGTCCACTAGGGACTTCATTCTCGGAGACATATGTCTACGAATCTCTTTACGACTAAAGTACAAGGATGATCCAATCCTCACATGTCCACCAAGGACTTCATTCTAGAAGACATACGTCTACGGCTATCTTTAGGACTAAAGTCCAAGGATGATTCAATCCTCATATGTCCATCAAGGACTTCATTCTCGAAGACATACGTCTACGGCTCTCTTTAGGACTAAAGTCCAAGGATGATCCAATCCTCACCCTATATCCTCATCAATATAGATATCGTTAGTACATACAAGTATCCTCATCAATACAAGTATCCATATCATCAAAACATGTATCCTCATCAATACATCAATACAAGTATCCTCATCAATACATCAATACAAGTATCCTCATCAATACATGTATACATATCAAAGCATGTATCCTCATCAATACATGTATACATATCAAAGCATGTATCCTCATCAATACATAAAACAAATGTCAGAAATATAAGTGATATAAGTATTCTAAATATACATATAAGAATCCTAAGCATACATATAAATATCTAGGTGTAGTAAATAGGTATCCTCATCATCAACCTTGCTATCGATGTGGGAAATCTCATCAATAGTGACTATATCACTCCCCCTTTCGAGGAGGGTCCTTTTGAAACACACCAAGCTTGTCTTGGAAATACTCAAATTTTACTCGAGACAGAAGTTTGGTCAATATATCAGCAATTTGTTCCTCAGTGCTCACATACTTGAGCTTAATATCTCCCCTCTGCACCATATCTCGTATATAAAAATATCGGATCTCTATGTGTTTTGAATTATTGTGGAATACTAGATTTTCTGTCATCTTAATACAACTTTGATTGTCACACATGATCACAGTGGGATCCATTTCTAAGTCAAACACTCCAGATAATAATTTCCGAAGCCACACTGCTTCACAACTAGCAGAGCAGGCAGCTATATATTCTGCTTCAGCAGTACTGAGAGCCACACTAGATTGTTTCTTGCTGAACCATGAGATCATGGCAGATCCAAGACCATAACATCCACCTGATGTACTCTTTCTGTCTGAAACACTTCCTGCCCAATCAGAATCTAAGTAACCATGTAATCTGAGTTCATGACTTCCAAGATAGTATAGACCAAAATATAGTGTACCCTTTAGATACCTCATTACATGTTTTGCAGCTATTAAGTGAACCTTTCTAGGTTCTACTAGATACTGACTCAGGGTATTTATGGCAAAGCATATATCATGTCTGGTATTTATCAAATACATTAATGGCCCAATGATTTTCCTATATAGAGTTACATCCACTAATTCTGATGAGTCATTAACTAATAACTTCATGTTGGAGTCCATGGGAGTGGCCATGGATTTACACTCCAATATATCAAATCTTTTCAAAATCCCCACAACATATTTACCTTGATTTAAAAAGATTCCTTTTGGTTCTTGCCATACTTCTAGACCTAAGAAGTAGTGCATTAATCCAAGATCCTTCATTTCAAATTCTGAAGAAAGCTTCTTCTTACATTCGATAATCTGATTCTCATTTCCTGTTAGAAATAGATCATCTACATACAACAGTAATATGACAGGTTCATCATCCATAACCTCGAGGTAAAGATTTGGATCAGCTTTACTCTTGGCAAAGCCCATGATTGTTAAGAAATTGTCAATCCTTCCGTACCAAGCTTTGGGAGCTTGCTTCAATCCATACAAAGCCTTTTTCAGCTTGCATACATGTGTTCTTCCATCTTTAACCTCAAATCCTTGAGGTTGTTCTATGTACACTTCTTCTTCAATTATAGCATTCAGGAAGGTTGTCTTAACATCCATTTGGTGTAATTTTCACTTCATCATAGATGTAAGTGCCATGATAGTTCCAATTTAAGTGTACCTAGCAACTGATGCAAATGTTTCTTCATAGTCAATTCCCTCCTTTTGAGAGAATCCTCTAGCTACAAATCTTGCCTTATATTTTTCAATGCTACCATCTGTAGCATGTTTTATCTTGAATATCCATTTGGAAGAAACCACACTTTTATCTTTTGGTTTGGGAACTATATCCCAAACATCATTTTTCATTATTGACTAGTATTCTTCTGTCATTGCTTCTACCCACTCCTTCTTTTGAGTTGCCTCTTCATGTCTAGTAGGTTTTTTATCCACAAGATCACACATCAAGGCCACATATTTGGATACTAGCTTTGGTTTCTTTCTTTCTCTTGTGGAGCCTTCAGGAGCTCCATATTTTTCAGCTCCTTGAATAATGTCTCTAGCCCATGATGGCCTTCTTTTCTTAGATAAGTTTGTAATGGTGGGTTCTTGTGGTTCCAACATGTCATGGTCCTCTGGTGTATCATCTTCAGGGATGGGCACAACTTCTGAGATTCTAGGAGGAGTATCTTCTTCGTAGACTTCTTCAAGTTGGCACTTTCTATATTTCTTGAGAGCTGCTTCTTCATCAAAAGTTACATCTCCACTTATTTCCATATGATGAAAACCAGGTATGTAAATTCTGAAAGCTTTGGATGATTCACAATATCCAACAAATATTCCTTTCTTACCAGAAAGATCCAATTTTTTTCTCTTTTCTTTTGGAATGTGAATGTACACTAGACATCCAAATATTTTGAGATGACTTAACTCAGGTTTCTTTCCCGTGAACACTTCTTCTGGAGTCTTGAATTCAAGAGCAGTATGGGAGAGTTTATTTTGTACATAGATTGCTGTGCTAGCTGCTTCAGCCCATAGATACATGGGTAGATCTTGGTCATGTATCATTGTCTTTACAGCTTCCATGATAGTTCTATTCTTTCTTTTAGCAACCCCATTTTGTTGGGGATTGTAGGGAGTGGTTAGCTCCCTCTTGATTCCAGCTTCCTTACAAAAATCTTCAAAATCCTTTGAAGTATATTCTCCGCCATTATCTGTTTTGAGAATCTTGATTTTCTTTTCTGAGAGATTTTCTATTAAGGCCTTGAACTCTTTGAATTTTCCAAAAACTTCATTCTTTCCTTTTAGAAAGTATATCCAAGTCTTCCTTGAATAGTCATCAATGAATGAGAGATAGTATTCAAACCCACTTAGGGATGTGGTGGGCATTGGTCCACATACATCTGAATGTATTAATTATAGAGTATTCTTGGTCTTTGTTTCACTCTTTGGAAAAGGGTTCTTGATATTCTTTCCTTTGGCACACCCCTTGCATGTACTGTCATGATCAATCTTCAAATCTGGTAATCCTATGACAACTTTACTCACATGAGGTAGTTCTTTGTAGTTAATATGAGCAGGCCTTCTGTGCCATAGTTCATTAGGACTAGTGGCTTCATGAACAAGGGAAGCTTCTGGATGTCCTCTGAGTTTGTATAAAACTCCTTCCTCTTCACCAATAACAATTGCATTCTTAAATGATTTTCCTTTGGGCCACATGAGTACTTGTCCATCTACGAATGCAACCCCATAACCTTTCTTATCTAGAGCTAAGATAGAGAGTAAGTTCTTCTTTAATCTTGGGACATATAATATATCTTTCATTTTCAATGATGTTCCATAATCAAGCTTGTAACTTGCTTCACCAATTCCCTTAATGGGATATTGATAGTCATCTCCTAATGACACCTTCTATGGAGAAGACTTCTCTTCCAATCTTGAAAGAGTTTTCTTTTGTCCAGTCATGTGCTTTGAAGCATCACTATCAATAAGGCATGTAGCTTCTCTAGGTGTTATAGATCCTAAGAGTGCAGAGAATAGTACATACTCTTCTGCATCTTGTTCTTCATACCTTCTGGATCTTTTCTTGGGGAGGGACCTTTCTTCTTCTTCTTCATCTCTTTTAGATCTTTTCCTATGAGGCCTTACTTCCTCTTCTTCTTCTTCACTTTCATATTCTGCAAGATGTGCTTGATGTCTTTTATGGTGAGGATTTTTATTCTTAAAGGAAAAAATTTAGCAATGTGTCCTTCTTTATGACAAATGAAACATTGGAAAGAGGAGAATTTTATTCTTCCTTTCTTCTGAAATTTTTGTGGAGATGGAGACTCCTTGTGATTATACATTTTGAAGTGAGACTGATTTCTCCTTCTCTTAGTGTGTGTAGCCAAGGATTAATCATCCTCCTTGAGAAGGGATTCTCTATTGGGTACCCTAGCTTCTTCTTGAACACAATCCTCCCATACTACATCAAACTTCATACTTTCTTTTATGGCACACATAGTTTGTATAAATGACTCCCAAGGTCTAGTGAGACCATTTAGAGCAGTCATCACAAGTTCATCTTCATCAAGGGTATCACCAATGGCATATAGTTGTTCCTTGATTTGGGAGACTCTTGAGAAGTAGTCTTCAATGGATTCTCCTTTGTGCATCTTGGTACTCTTCAAATTAGTTCATAGATTCATCTTCCTATTGATGTTCTTTCCTTCATACATTCTTCCTAGGGCATCATACATTTCCTTTGGAGTCTTCTTGGATGCCACTTGGGGAATCAAGTGGTCTTTAATAGAATCAGCTATGATTCTCTTTGCCCTAATCAAATCCTTCCTATGATTCGCTTTGGCTTCATCTTCTTCAGGTTCTGCAACTTCATCCTTGATATATTGAGCAAGATCATTCTCCTCAAGAATGAGACCAATTCTGTATTTCCATGCCTGGAAATTCTCTATACCTTCTAGCTTGTATTCAAGCTTAGTGTTTGGAGCCATCTTCTCTTGGGGGATTCCAAGAGATTTGGAGATTTAAGAGATGGAGTAACACTTACCAAGAGATGTGCTTTCTTTTGCTTTCCGAATCTACAACATAATTTCTGGTTTATCACATTTTGGGTAAAACTAGGGTTTGACTTTCCCGAAGTTATACCTTACCAAAAATCTCGATCTAGGGCTCAAAAGAATGATCTTGAGAAGGGCTATTTAGCCATGCAACCAAAATCCAAAAATACTAACTTTTGCAGAAACCCTAATTTTGGAAGAGAGAGAGATAATTTCACCTTGTGAAAGATGTTCTATTCAGGCTAGCTCTGATACCATGTTAAGTTTATTCTAATTTGATTAGCAAGATCACTGAAAGAAACATAATCACAAGATAGACAAAGATATTACCCTGGGAAACCCTCATGGGGTAGAAAACCCAGCAAAGCTTTCCTCAATAAGATGATCAACCAAAATACAAGATGTGCTCCAAGACTTGACCTCCTTCTCTACCTCCTATGCAGACCTCTCCAACACAAGTGTGCTACTTTCTGAGTTGAGCAAGTGTGTCAAATGAGGAGCTCACCTCCTCTACTTATACTAGTTCCCGACTGACTAAAATCCCTAATGGGGCCGACCTCTCCTAGTGAAGTCTAATAACCCCTAATTAATTAACCTAGGGCCGACCCCCACATGGTGGGTCTAATAACCCTGGTTACCACAATCAACCAGAGGAATAAACATCTCTGGATACATAATAAAATCACCTCGGATGAATGTAACATCTCCGGAATAATAAAGTACAAAATATAATATTCTTAGAAGTTACAATATTCAACACATTTTCCTCTTTTGTCATCAACCATGTAAAATGGCAAGATGATTTCCAAACTATCCTCAAGAATGAGGAGAATTCTACTCTCTGGATTAGGGGTGAACCTCAGGATCCAAAAGAACTCATAGCAAATCATCTTGGATCTCTCAAGGTTCCTGCAATTGCCCAATACTTTGAAATTTTGCGAGATAAAATCCTCACTACCTGTGTCTCGATGATTTTTAATATGAAACAGAGTGCTCTGGAAGGTAGTGAATACAGATGGATATATTCTTCTCTATCTCTAAAGGAAGGGGACCCATACTATTTTGAGAATTTCAGGAAGGCCTTGACAAGGGTTCCTAGATATGTGCAGTGCATGGAAAGTTGTGGACCTTGGTGGATTGGATTAAGATTAAGATTCCCTCTCATATGGCTACTTGTGGGTCCTTACAAGAACAACTATGCTTTGATTGAAGAAGAAGAGAAGCTGTGTTGGGAGAAATGGACAACCTGCTATGGGTTTGTGCCTCGAGGGGAAACATGTAATGTCCCCATTTTGACCCCCTTTGTATTAAATCGTAAATGATGTAAATATTGTAATTTAATTATGGTGAGGAGCTCAAGGCCAAGGCCCCACCATTGATTTAGCGTTTCATGTATCGAAAATTAGAAATAGATGCCTATGGTTCTTGTGCTAGATAGGCACAATGTAAATAAGACATCATGTAAATACGAATTTTAATGAAAAATACCCACAACTAGCTATGCAATGCAACAAAGAGATGGGGGCATGATCCTACAAGGAATAGGGATGGAAATTATTCAAACCCTTGAGCCAATGGTGTTGATCCATGTGTCAATGAGAAAACCCATAAACCACCAACTACCCATTTTGGGTTATGGACCCAATCATTTAATTCTTCCAAGAGTTGGTTGAGGCAGTTAATGCCTTGGGAATGAAGAGGTATGGCAACCAATTTTGTGTATGGGCAAGCCATCAACATAGGAAATCATATTTTGTCTCCTTGGGAAAGAAAACACCCATGAAATGGTGCCCAAAGCCATTCTGAACAGTCAGTGTTTTCTCTCTCACGCAGTCTGAACTACTGGGTCTTTCCCCATCACGTTTTTCACCATTTTGCCTGCATTTTCCATGCCTGGGAGCTCGTTTTTGCATTGGATAGCAGCTGGGAGAGAAGGGCCACGATTTGGGACTGTTATGGAGGCCGTTTTTGCCCAGAATGTCCATGGACGTTTTTCTAAAAATGGATTTGGCTTCCCCGGGTTGTTCCCCATCTTCTAGTTTCGTTTTTGGGTTTCCCACATTTTTCTGAAGCTAATGAAAACCCCATCTTTGGGAATCTCACTGTAAAAACGTTTCTCCATGCCCAGCACTTAGACTTCTGTTGTTATGTGCCTCCCTATTTTGAGCTAAACATGTGAACGAGAAACTTGGAGTGGTAGTGGACAGAATTGGCTTGATAAACCTAGTGAAGGGAGTAACCTCTCAAGAAGATCAAGAGGGATGGCTACTCTTGTATGCACACCTGAGACACTCTAGAATTGGAAGGTATGGCCTGAGGGACTGTGAAATGGTGAAGGGAATACTTCCTTGAGTAGGGGTGTGTAGGCATTTTGGGTGCCAAGCTAAATAGATCTTGTAGAGGTATCCATAGCTATGTGGTTGAGCTCACTAGCTTAGCAATTCTTCCTTTCCATTCCCTAGTAGCCTGATAAACCCAATTGTAGATTGGCTTGGCTCTTCTTGGTGTATGCTTGGCTATGTGTGGGTCTGCTGTTCCCTGATTCCTTGTAGAGATCATGCCCAACTCAGGGGTGGCAGTGTGTTGAGATATTGATGAGCACAACTAGCCTATGGTTGGGTGGAACGTCGCAGTTGCATAGCCAGTTGCTTGGGACTACTTTGTTATAAGATAAGTGTTCTCTTGTGTTAACTTGCAATTATTTATTTGATGAAATCTTGAATGTATGATGGATGTGTTACCGAAGTTATTTTTGCTGTGTTTTTCTTATAAACATACATTTCATATGTTCTTTTATATTATGTGTGAATGCTTAGTTAAAAGCTCATGGGGCTAGATGCCCGGATTTAGTGTCACGTCCTCTCTTTCATGCTGGTATGATAGGAGGGGGCATTACAAAACACCAGAATTTGCTTACAATCTCACAAATCTTCACAGATTCAACTCAGACTCAGATTCAGACTAGTGGAGGTTATTGTATGAGGACATGCAATTAGATAGTTGGGGGGAGATGTTGGGTCCAGGAAATGCCGCTTTTTGGCCATCCTTATTTCATTATTTTGCCGTAATTACATCCTATTTCCACAAGCCATATATATGCCTTTACTCCAGATCAACCAATAATATCGACAGGCATAATTCATTATTTCTTTATTCATTTTATGCCTAATATTGTTATAATTCAAGATCCTAGCCTTTGAATTATGCTAACTTGTGTGGTTTCATTTAGTCAAAGCTCAAAGCATAGGTGTATTAGCTACCATGCCTTGGAAGAAATCATACATGGCACCAGCTGTCACTCTTTTAACTCAATTACTCATATTTTCAAGGGATAACGCATCTCTCCACGTGAGCTGTAATAGGTAGCTGTAATAGGTAGCTGTAACAGATTGTTGTAACAGAATATAGCTGCGACAGACAGGTCACCTTCCAGATTGCTAATCCATTGATTTATGGCTCGCTAGCATAACAACATCTTTTATGATTAAACAACCTCATTCAATGTGGCTGTAATAGTTAGCTATGACTCTACAGCATGTCGATCATAGATCTTCATTGCTGCATGAGATTAGTGGATCACAAATTGCATTTTGTATGTATAAATATGGGAAGGCTTTCCATGCCTGGGGTTGGTTAATCATCAATTGTTGTACGGGTTGTAACAGAGATTGAGACTGTGAATTTCCATCTTTTAATGAAGAGCAGAGTTCTATTTCTGTGTCTTAATTCATGGCGATTCACAATGTCTCTATTAGAAGGCCAGGGCCCACCTTCTCACAGAGATTGCCGATTTATTTAGATAGTTAGATTTATTCATTTCCTGTTGTGTGTTGTGGAATTGCATTAGGTGTATTTCTGATAGCTGCAACAGTTGAGTTTATGATTGCATTCTTTATTGGTAGTTTATCTCCTGCATATGAATAGCTGTAACTGTGTGGTGTGACAGTCGATTGTGTAGGTTAGTTTGATTATGCATGTGTGTTCAATAGCTATGATAGCCAAGCTCAAATCCATTCCTTTCAATCATTTATGCTTTCTAGGATTTCCAATAGTTTTCAATTTAGAAGTTCAAGCTTATGTTTAATTTCTGGTTGCTGTTGTATCTTCAATTAATTCATTAGAGTAGTCAGATTGTGATTGAGTAACAATAGATGCTAGATGGATCATTTTGGTAAAGATTGAATATTGTAGTTTGATAATTATAGGATTTAAATTCTTGCAAAAGTAATCTAGTTCATTTATATTTTTAGATCAATAATTGCTAGGTCGATTTCTGTAGGAAGGTAGCTGCACTTTAATTTCCTAGATGTATGAGTTAGATTAGTTTTCTTATGGAATGAGTTTGGCTGAACAGATAGGTAGGATTGTTATCTCCAATTACTTGATCATCTACTGAAAGATGTTTATGCATAGATTGTGTTTATTGCCATTGAAATAAAATACCTCCCTGGGTTTGACAATTTATATTGAGCATTCTGTATGTTGGTTTTAATTAATTGACATATAGGGTGACCAACAATACCCAAAACGAAGATCCAACTTGGAGAAAAAATGATCACCATGAAGGTCATCAAGAAGCTCATCAACAACAGGAATTGGAAACTTATCCTTGATTGTGACGTGATTAAGTGCTCCGAATTCAATGCAGAGGTGCCATGACCCATATTTTTTTTGAACAAGAAGAATTGGTGAAGAAAAGGAACTGGTACTAGGGTGAATAATACCTTGCTTCAGTATGTCCCGAACGAGCATCTCAATCTCTATTT
The DNA here is from genome assembly GCA_027924585.1 of Larix kaempferi. Lineage (NCBI taxonomy): Eukaryota > Viridiplantae > Streptophyta > Pinopsida > Pinales > Pinaceae > Larix > Larix kaempferi. The sequence goes on from BSBM01000007.1 coordinate 9,771,282, forward strand.
TTTGGTAAAATGGGTAGCGATAGGGCCTGATGTTGGGAGGAATGCTTCTAGGAAGGAGCTAAATACGATGGTCCTCTGGTCTTGAAGGTGGGAATCCCACTGGTTCAACAAATACACATGCATATCTATCCAAAAGTTATTGTAGATCCAAAGGAGTAGTGGAGACCACTAATGGGTGCATCTGAATGGAATAGAGCTGTGCGATGACACCATGTGAATTCTTATTAAGTATATTTTCCATGCGATGTGAACTGATGATGTTGAGAGACCCTGGTTGCAAGCCCATCAATGTGTTTTTTTTTCCATTGACTGAAAACTATATCCAAAGTTCAACAAAATCCCATAAGATGGGGCCAAGTGTGTGTAACCATTGAGCACCCAAAACCACATCACTGTTAGGAACCCATGTCTTTACTTTGTTAGTATATTGTTGTTGGACACATATGCTTTGTAAGTCATCCCATAGTATTTGTTGATCAATAGTTTATGTTATTGTTGTTGGCGCATATGCTTTGTAAGTCTCCCGTAGTATTGTTGATCCATAGTTTGTAGTGGCCCATGGTTTTGACCCATAGTATTGGCGCCTAGACTTAGTATATAAGTGTGTGTTGAGGCCTATGAAGGCACCGTGAAGTTATTTGTATTGAGATTGCTCAAAAGAGGTTGTGTTGGCCCGGTTTTGCAACCAAGCTTAGTGCTATGGGCACCTGCTAACTAGTAGCAGCAGTTTCAATAGAAATAAAAACAATAAACTAAATAAACAATACTTTTCATGGATCTAAGCAAATAATTTAAATATTTCAAAAATCAAGAACAAGAAACATAAGAAATAATTTTTGTATTGAAAAGTGGGGGGCAAGCAAGTGCTTGCGATATTACCTTCAATGGTGAAGGTTGATGTTGAGCAACTCCCAAGATGAGTAGCTCCAAACTCCAATAGGTCTCTTTCTCCAAGGTTGCTTCAATGGCTAAAAGTGCTCAGGGGAGATTTCAGCAGCATAAGGATGAGATAATGGAAGGATGTGAAATGAGGAGCCCCTACCACCTTTTTATAGGTTTTGGTGGTGGGAGATACCATTTGTGGTTTTGTGGAAACCAAATGGTATTGACCAACATGGTTTAGGTACTTTTCCCTCCTTTTTCCTTTTTTGAATAAAAATAATATTTTAATTCCCTTTTTAATATTTTTGGGAATTTGGACCCTTTTTGAGGGTTTTTTATGATTTTCTTGGAAAAATAATATTTTTTAATGGAAAAAGGGGTGTACTAAGGTCTTTTGGTGACCTTTTGTTGGTTTCAGAGGCTCAGATGGTGGAAAAGTGGACAAATGGGTCATGTGAGTAAGGGAATGAGCTAGTGAGCACTTTTTAGGTGTTAACAGATTGCCCCCTGATGTGTGAGGGCAGGAGCTCATCGTATGGCCGATAGACATCATAGTTCTTTTGTCCTTTTTCTGGGTTTTAGGGGAGAGAAGAGACCGGTTGGAGACTGGAGCCACGGCCCTTGGAAGCTGCAAAAACAAAAAATATTACATTGCCTCAATATGAATGAGGTATAATCTCTGATAAAGGACGAGGCGGGCATTCCCATGCTCGTATCAAGACATATACAAAACAATTAGTCCCAAGAAGGGGGATCTAATACGTAAAGAAATATACTGGTACATCATAATGGTCCAGAGGGGACATGATTGTGGGATATACTCATGATCATGGCTGATCTCAATAACTGATACACTGGAATAACTGTTGAACTGGTGAAACTGAAGGTGTCCAACATCTGTATGGACTCAATGACTGTGAGCCATCTCTAGGGAGTATTGTAACTGTATACTCAAGGGAGTATGGAACCTGGGTAAATCTGAATACTGTCGCCATGTGCAGCCCGGATATCTATAGAAAAAGTGTAACTGGTGTTATCCATAGGAAGACTCTCAAATGTGGAGGAGTCAGGAGGTATCCGGGGTCTTCGACTAATAACTGAACGGACCAATACCCTGTGCGAGTCTCAACGATGCGATCAAGGTGTTGAAGTCGAGCATGTGAGAAACAACCATTGGGAGAGGCACTGAGGATTCCTCTCGAAATGATTCGTAGGCACTCATCATAAATGGTAATGAGTCCAAGACACAGGGGCCTCTAGGTCTATCCTCTGGAATCAATGTGGTTGTCGTCGACAGAGGGAGACCAGCAACTAACAAGGCAATGATGTTTCCTTGCTGGGAGCACGAGGTGTAAACTGAAGTGATGTAGTACTGCTGGTAGGACTGACATACTTGTGGGGATGGGAAATAACTGGGTCAAAAATGGGTAGACTCAAACTTCCTTTGTTCAGAGCAAGATGACGTGGTTGACCTGGCAGCGTAGGGAACTGACTTGTAGGTGTGGGGATCATCTTTTAGGGACTGAAGGGTATGTACTGACTCTGGGGGGGTGAAGCTGATGGTAGCTGTCGAGGGAGTTTCCGGGTGACATACTGCAGAATACTCTGAACAAAGGCGACCAGAATGGGGAAGCTGCTATGTTGAGTAGATATGATATGTCGTGGCGCCAAGAGGCACCCTTCTTCCTTCTTCGTAGTTTTAATGAGCTCCAAGAAGGGATAAAAGTGTGCTCTGAAATGGTACTGTCTTGTGGATTTTGTGAGCCCAGGACGGCGCATGCTCATGGTTGCTATCATGTTTAGAGAGTCTGAAAGCGGTAAGTGGACTCTATTGGTGTTCTTTTTCGTAGTTTAGTCTCCAAGGCCCAAAAAAGCATAAAATGATGCGGATGGAGAACTCTTCTAGCCGATGTGACTAGAGTATACCTTTTTCGTAATTAGTCTACGAGGTCCGGAAAAGGGGTAAACTTATACCAGGTAGACGCCCTTTCAGATACGTTTAGCGAGCATGAAAGGAAGCAAGATTACTCGGCGATCTTTTCATTGTTTTAGGAGTCAGAAAAGAGCTTAACAGAAACTCCCTAAGTGCCTTTTTCGTCAAAGGGTTTGCTCGGCCCGAAAAAGGGATAAAATTATACCGAACAAAAATGGATTGATGAAGGTGAGAAAAGGTCTCAAGCATCGTCATCTGTGCGGAAAACTGGATCCGGTGACATAAGGATTGTCGAAAACGGAGAACGACCGATGTGGCACGCAAACCGAGGTGACGAGGGGGCGTGGAAAAAATGCCCGGAAAATCTAAAGGTGAGAGCGAGAAATGATCTCTAGCATCATCAAGAGCGCGGATAACTGAATCCGGCGATATAAGACACATCAAAAACGGAGAACGGCCGATGTGGCACGCAAACCGAGGCGACGGGGGGGTGTATGCACGTGGATGCACATTGTCTTTTTTATATGCCCGTGGAGGCACATGTTATGCACGTGGATGCAGTGTATTTATTGATTTATGTATGCCCGTGGAGGCACTTGTTATGCACATGGATGCATTATTTTGGTTGTTTTTTATGCCCGTGGAGGCACATGTTATGCATGTGGATGCAATATTGGTTTTTGTATATGCCCATGGAGGCACATGTTCTGCACATGGATGCATTTTTGTTTATGGATATGACATGATGTGATTGGTGTGCCAGTCGAGGACACTGTTGGCCATATTATCTGCTACACCATTGAGGTGTCTTGGGACATGTGTGAATGTAATGGATTCAAACTGTCTAACCATTTGTTTAGTGCGCAGGAATTTTCTGAACAGACAGGGATCGCGTACCTGGTAATCGTTGTTGAGCTGGGAGACTAGGAGCTGTGAGTCCAAGAAAACGTTGAGGTGACGTATGCTCATCTGGAGAGCAGCGGCTAGGAGACCGGTCACGGCATCGTATTCAGCTTGATTATTGGTGGCGGCACCTAAACACACTCCATCAATGTGAATTAACTCATGTGAAGGGGAGTATATTACCCAAGCTGCGGAGGCGAGATTGGGATACCAACGGCTTGCACCATCAGCGAAACCGACATGGCAGAGTGGAAGAGGCTCCATCTGTGGTCATGCAGAGAAAACAAATATTTAGGGTTTTTTTTTTTTTTTTTTTGAAAAATTTTGTGAACGAAAAACGTCTTCCTATACTAAAAATGGACGATGGTGTCCATGAGATTTTCTATGGGTAAAATCGTTTAAGGTACAACCCGTTGCGTGGGTTGCGCAGGGTGTTGCCTTCTGAATCGGTCAGAATGTATGCCCCCTGCCCGAGGCAGGTGTGTATGATGTAGGGGCCTTGCCACATAGACACGAACTTTCCCTTTCCGGTTTTATCATGAGCTTGATCGTAAGCGAGGACAAGGTCTCCCTCCGAAAAGGTTCTTGGGTGGACACGTTTGTCGTAACTTAGTTTCGATCGTTGTTTAGCAGCTTCCATGTTCTGAATGGCTGTGCGCCGATCTTCATCGGCCTGCTCTAGGAGCAGTAAACGTTGCTCGATCGGGGAAGTATCCGGTAGGAGCTCAACGACGATGGTTAGAGCAGGGATCTGGCACTCAATAGGGAGGACAGATTCGACACCGTGAACTAAATGGAAAGGGGTAAAACCGGTGGCGGTTTTGGTTGATGTGCGGTAGGCCTAGAGTGCCGGGAAAAGCATGTGATGCCAATTGGATTTGTGATTGTCTACAGTGCGTTGGAGAATGGTCTTCAAGATTTTATTGATCGCTTCGACTTGGCCGTTTCCTTGGGGGTAGTAAGCGGAAGAGAAATGGTGTTCGAATTTCAACATGGTTGATAATTCCTTCCAGACGGCATCTTCGAAGTGAGAGCCGTGGTCAGAGACTAGTTGTTGTGGTACTCCGAAACGAGCGATGACATGGTTGAAGAAAAACCGTGCTGCAGTGTCGGCTTTGCAATTATAGGTCGGCATGGCTTCTGCCCACTTGGTGAAATAATCTACAGCCACAATGATGTGTTTGTGACCGCCGGCTGACGGGGGGTTGCAATCGAGGAAGTCTATGGCCCATTTGCAGAATGGTCCAACAGTGATGACTGGATGAAGGGGGGCAGGGGGGGGTTCTTGCTTTGGGGGCAAATAGCTGGCAGTTCTGGCAATGCTTGACTGCGGTGATGCAATCAGTAAACAATGATGGCCAAAAATAACCGGCGCGAATGATTTTCTGGGCGGTAGCCATGCCGGAGAAATGGCCTCCACAGGCACCGCTATGACAATCATTGAGGACTTGTTCTGCCTCGCTATGGGATAGGCAGCGGCGTAAGATAGTATCAACGCCTCGTCGATAAAGTACATCCCCAATAAGCAGGTATCGGGGGGCGTGGTGTCGTATGCGACGGCGTCCATCACGATCGATGTGTGGTCGGAATTTTTGCGTACGCAGGTAAGTCAATATGTCTCCATACCAAGGGTCATCAGACGAAATGACGAATATCTGCTCGTCAATCAAGTCCGTTTGGATGACGGGTGATGTTTAAGAGGATGGGAGATCTGTAATGAGGTGAGCAAGCGCGAGGGCTTTGGTGCTCTTGGGAGTCTTGAAAGTAAGGTCATATTCCTGGAGGATAATATCCCATTTAGCGACACGACCCTGAAGGAGCCGCCGGGTAAGGAGGTAGACCATGGGGTTGGAGTCGGCGACAACCGTGGTATGACTAAGCAAAATATAGTGTCGCAGTTTTTGCACGGAAAAGACTACAGCTAGTGCTAATCTTTCCTCGTATGGGTAACGTAGAGGTGGGCCAGATAAGGTCTGGCTGACGTAATAAATCACATGCTCTTTGTGGGAAGCATCTTCTTGTACCAAAACTCCGGACACGGCATGTTCAGATGCCGAGACGTAAAGGGTGAAGTCTTGGGAGAAATCCGGTGGGGATATCAAGGGGGCTTGTGTGAGAGCTTTCTTGAGGGCTTCGAATGCCGTGTCTGCTTGCTCGTCCCAAACAAAGGGTATGTGGGTACGAAGTAAGCGTAAGAACCCGTGGACTTTGGTGGCATAATCAGGGACAAAGCGCCTAAGAAAATTGGATCGCCCTTGCAAGCTCTGAAGCTGTCGAAGCGTGCGAGGAGGGGGAAGTTCTAAGATGGCTTTGACTTTCAGGGGATCGACAGTGATTCCATCTTGGGAAACAATGAAACCCAATAACCGGCCCGCCGGGACGCAAAAGACACACTTGTGTGGGTTCAAGCGGATTTTATATTTGCGACAACGTAGGAAAACTTGCCGGAGGTCGTTAAGGTGGTCTGATCGTTTTCGGGAACGAGCTGTGAGGTCGTCAAGATAGACTCGCAGGATATGGACCAAGTCGTGAAAGCAATAGGTCATGGCTCGCTGGAAAGTGGCACCAGCATTTTTAAGGCCAAATGGCATGACGCGATAGGCAAAGGTGCCCCATGGGGTGGTAAAGGCCGTCTTGTATTGATCCTCCTTGCGGATGTGAATCTGGTTATATCCGGAAAACCCGTCCATGAAGGATAGGACCTCATGGCCCGCACACTCATCAATGAGTTGGTCAATGAATGGCGTGGGGAAATTGTCTTTTGGACAAGCGTGGTTTAGATCGCGGAAATCAGTGCATACTCTAAGGGTGCCTTGCTTTTTGTTGACAGGAACGGGGTTCGACACCCATGTGGTGTACGGAATAGGGTAGATGAACCCTGCTTTTCGAAGTTTCTCGACTTCAGCCTTAACAGCTGGGAGCTTGGCAGGGTGAATAGGTCGCTGTTTCTGACGAACAGGGGGTACTTCCGGCCATGTATCGATGTGGTGTTCAATAATGGCGGGGTCGAGACCGGGCATCTCGGTATAGGACCAGGCGAAGACATCACGAAACTCTTGAAAGAGCTTTTTGTATTCCTGAGTTTCTGCTTGAGTGCAAGATGCGCCCAGTGAGATGAGCTCAGGTTTCCCTGGTGTGGTGGAAATGTCTATCTGTATAGTGGGGGAAATGTTTGACATGTTCCCTTCTTCAAAGGCATCCGGTGCTGGGATAGGGTCCTTTAACCAATCGACTTTAGCGGGTATGAAGTCTTTCGACTCGACTGATAGCTGGTTGGATGCGGTGGAGGTAGATGCTTCCGGGAGGAAGTACGAGCGATGATGCATATCATCCCAAGGGTAGTCAGGTGCAGTGAGTGTCTCCAGGATCTGCTCATCAGTATTGAAGTAATCAGACCATAAATCAAGGGGTTCTGGTTTGAAGGTTGTTGAAATCATATATATCGTATTGACTTCTTCTGACGAGGCTGATGGTGGGGGGTGGATCTCCTCGATGAGGGGAGGAGATATCTCTAAGTCGGCATTGTTTAACTCGTACAACGCTGCTCTATAGTCAGGTAGATCAGGGAAATGGTGAGAGTAGTGGCCGTAAACACCGCATATAGCACAAGGATGTTTAGTGCGCAGCGATTTGTCACGAGGCTGTAGAGGTGGTTCTAATCTGACTACTGGGATGCCGATGTCATCGTCCAACATATTCATATGCTCTTGGAGTGCCGGTAAATGTGGGCATTGATGAGTTGGATGGCCAATTTCATCGCATAATGAACATTTGGGGGGAGCTCGAAACACTGGTGGGGGTTTAACTGCCTTTGGAGGTGGTATAGCAGTGTATGGTTGTGGACCTCTGCCCCCAGTGGGCTTAGCAAGAAGAGGGGGATCTTTTGACGTCGAAGCAATCGTGAGACCAGGAGGAGGTTTCGTTGACGACGAAGAGATTGCAACACCAGGAGGAGGCTGATTTGTGGTAACGATAGGTTGTACCGGTTGGAGGATGACGTCGGGTGTGGGTGGTCGAACGGGAGGCGGAATATACCACACGGGTAATCCCAATGTTAGCCCGGGTAGGCTAAGGGTAGCCATAACCGGGGCGCTTACTACACCCGAAGGAGGAAATAGGAAGGGGATGGTGTGGATGGGTGTCACACCAATGTGACTGGGGATTAATGGTGGTTGACCACCGGACGTTTGCGTAACCGCACTAGAAGCGGGTTGTTCAACCATGGGAAGAACATTTTCGGGTGCTGCAGGGGCGTTGGGATCATAGTAGGTGAGTTGGTCAATTTTGACCACGCGTCCCTCGTGGGGGAACATCATGGTGCGGAAGACGGAGGAGGCGACCGCTTTCATGGCGTACATGTAACTGCGGCCAAGTAAAAGGTTATAGTCGAGCTGGGCGTTAATGACCTCTATGTCGATGAGCACAGTTTTCCCACCTAATTGGACGGGCACCTTGGGTAATAAACCTTGAGGTTGAGCTGACCGGCCGTCGTAGGCCCGCAATGCAGTGGTGGATTGCTGGAGAGCAGGGGATCCCAACTTTTGCCAAACAAAAGTGGACATGACACATGTGGATGCACCTTCGTCGATGATACATCGATGGATGACAAGATTCCGAATAGAAACGGAAACTTGGACTGCAATGGTAGAAGGCAGTCGTGGTTCAGATTGGTCTAAATCAAAGGTCATCAAGTTCGAATCATTTGGGTCAATCACCCCAATGGCGGAAAGTAAAGTCTTGCGCTGAGTAGGACAGGTTTTTAAGACTTCTAACGCAGACATGGCTGCGGGAGATTGAGCTAAGTCATCTACGATGTTGTAATTGGACGCAGCTCGTGCATTGGGGTTGTTGTTGATTCGGTGAAGGGGGAAACGAGGTGCTTTAGAAGCGCCATCAAGTGGAACCTGAGGTATACGCAATGTCTGATCAGTGGGATTAGCAGTAGTATCCTTTTCGGCGGGGGGGGCTTCAGAAGTCGGTCCGTATTGATTCCGACGGGTTTGGATATTGACGTCAGCGGTGGACATCATCAATAAGTGGTGGGTGCCTGAATCAAACATGGGTTGATCAGGAGCTGTGTAAGTTATTTGTTGTGGTTGCACGTTGCCCTGTTGGGGGGCTAACGGCTGGGTGTTTACCACTCCTTGTGTTGGAAAGGGGTTTTGGAGGACCAAAGGTTGTTGTGGGGTTGGTGGGGGGTTGGGTGGTGGTTGAGGAGCCGCCTGCCCTTGACGATGGGCGTCATTTGTCCATAGTTGTCGAGCCCGCTCCAGATGTGGGCAAGCGTGGGTATAGTGGCCATAGACACCGCAAATGGAACAAGGATGGTTTGTCCGTAAATTAGCATTTTTAGGTTGCTTAGGTGGCCGATCAGGATTCTGATGAGCGGGCGCCGCGTTATTGTCTTGCGGAGGATGGGTAGGTTGTGGAGCTTGGTTACGGTTTTGATTGTTTCCACGGTTGCGTCCTCTTCCGCGGTTGGGTTGCCCACCCTGGTTACGTTGGTTATTTTGGTACTGGGGCTGATGTTGTTGTGCGTACACATGCCCTTGAGCATTAGGGGGATTCTGAGGAGCCGCAGGTGCGGGAGCAGGTTGCGGTGGATAGTACGCAGGTGGAGCTGGAGGTGGTCCAGTTGCCTGCTGGGGTTGTTGGTACCCCTGAGCTGGTGGAGGTGTGAGGTTAGCCGGTGCAACCGGTTGTGGGTAATGCATGGGCTGTTGTTGGAACTGCATGGGGTTTTGTACCGTAGGGTGAGTATAGTATGTAGGGGGTACATATGCTGATGGCGCTTGGCCATAACAATGTTGTGGACAAGAGGGTCCATGAACGTGATGGGTCTGGTTTGTTGGAGCATAAGAAGTTGTCGCCCCGGAACTAGATGTAGCCCTAGAAAGGTCTGGGGCGGGCATGGTGCTCACCATACTGAAAGGTTTTGCTTGCGGTGTAATTTGGCCAATAATGCCATCAGCGGCATGTGATGCCCCCAGAGTGTCACTGCGTGCAGAGTCACCTCGTGGGGCGTCAGGTATGATCGTGTATAGGTAACCTGACTGGGCATAGATAAGATCAAACTGTTGGGCCTTAAGGATGGCCTCCTCCTCAGACTGGGGTCTTTCGGATGCTACATCCTTCGCAATGAGAGGAAGGAGGGATTTAAGGAACCAGTCTAAAAAGATTCGGTCGTCCAATTTGATCTTGCATAGGCTTCGGCGCCGACGCCAATCATGAATATGGTCAGTGATATGCGTGGCCGTGTTCTGTCTGCAAGACAGTAGGATCTCGACGCCCGCATCATAGCGGACAGGAAGCTGGAAGAATTGTAGAAAGGTCGAGGCAAGGGAGGTAAATGTGGAATGCGTCCCATGGGGTTGCTCGATATACCATTTGGCTGCGGAGCCAGTGAAGGTGCGTTGTAAAAGCCGTAGGCGGATTGAGTCATCCACTATGGAGTTTGAGGAACACCATAGATGGAAGGACATGATGTGATTTTGGGGGTCTTCTCCAGCCTTACCCTCGAACTTAGGGATGTCAGAGGGAAGTTTAGTGGGCATATGGGGCCAAGCAGGGTCATGTCTGATGGGGTCATTTGTGAGCCTAGCTAAATCTGGCAGGTTGAGACTTGCCATGTATGGTAGACTAGCGGATGTGGTGGTCGGAACCGGGACTTGTCTAGCCATTGTGGTATGGTGTAGGGGTCCAGTAGCTCCTATAGGTATGCTAGGTATGGAGGGTATGTGCCCTCCAAAAGGTGTGGCCTGATATGGGTTAGCACTCCCAAGTGCAACTTGGGTTACACTTGGGTTAGGAATCGCACTAGGGATTCCTGGTATAGCACTACCGAGTGCAACATGGGTTACACTTGGGTTAGGAATCGCACTAGGGATTCCTGGGATAGCATTCCCAAGTGCAACAAGAGTTACACTTGGGTTAGGAATCGTACTAGGGATTCCTGGGATAGGGTTTGTGGAAACCGAAGGGGGTATGACCCCCATGTTGGGCATGCCCATGACAGGTGGTGGTCCTGTGTTAGGCATTCCTGAATGTGGAGTGTTACCCATATTGGGCATACCCAAGGGGGTGGCTGTTGCCGTTGATGGTACTACCGCAGAAGGGTCTGCGGATGTCTGACCTATGGTTAATGTATATAGTGGATCAACTGGTGTTCCAGACATAATTGTGGTTGGTGGTAACTCTGTGGGGTTTTCGGATTCTACCTCCAAATCAAAGGTGAAGTGGGGTATGTCAGAATCGGATGACCGTCTAAATGATCGACGATGTGTCGAATTAAGGGATAATGCTCTGCGTTTGTGACGTGGAGAGCCAAGTGGACTAAACTCTGGGAGTTCGCCCCGTAGACGACGAGAACGTCTAGAATTCTCAATGGTGAGAAAATGTTTTTTATATAAAAAATTGTTTTAAGTATCAGGTGGTGATATATATGTAAAAGACTCAAAAACCCTAATGCAACCAAGGGTGCAAGAAGGGGAGTGAAAAAAGAAGGCTCACAGGCCAAAAAATCAATCCTCAAAAAATGCACTTATCCCAGCAGCTGTGCTACAATAAGTGGAGGAATGCAACAACCGGTCAGAATACCAACATGCAAGCGGCTCCTAGAAAAAATAGGTGTAACTAGACTCAATAGGTGGTAAAGATCATGCAAACACCTAATCTAAAAGTATTGTGACTCAAACAGACGATATCCTCTGCAAGGTGATGAAATCCAAGTCAGACAATATGAATGTAGAGACAACGGCTAGATATCCCCCTACCGGGAGGGACACCGGGTAATCAATCCTAAAAGACAGGCTACTAGGATACTCCGTTCATGACGCGTCGAGAAAAGGTAAATCTGCCGTTTGGTCCTTTGATCGCAATATCCCAATACAGGGATATCCCTAGAACTGCGAATGGTAGCCCTTCGGTTACTGAATGGGTTTCGGTATCCCACTCAGGCTTCCGGAACCATCCTCGCGACTTCAACCCTCCTAGGGGAGAGGCCTTCCCACAAACCGGTTGTGACCGCGCCAAAAAGTACTAAGAGATTTTAGCTCCCTAATTGGACAACTTCTATGTCTCAGATGTATGAACTGAGGGGTGTTATTGGAACACCTATCCCCCCAATACTACCTAGCTACAAGAATTCTTTTAGTGTTCCCCAAGTGGGGTTAAGAATGTGTTCAAATTAGGGTACTTTTTAAGTCTTAGTTCAATTAAGTGATCGTGTGAGTGCACGTGAGGTGTTGTAAACTGAACTTGAAAAAATTAAATGCTTTAAGGGAAATTTTCAAAAAAATAAAGGACTTTTTGAAAATACAAAGCAAATATTTAAGACTTTTTTCACGAAAAGGAATTAATATGCTTTTCAAAAAATAACTCAAAAAATAAAGGATTTCTTGGATTTATGAAAGCAAAATAAAGAAATAAATGGATTTCTTTGTTTCAATAAAAATTGCTAAGGGCAATATTCTAAAGAAGTAAACAAGAAAAAATTTTGAATCTAGATAAAGAATGCAAAATGAGTCTTTCTTTCACTTTCTTGAAAATTTTTAACAAGATTTCTAGGTATGCACTTTTAAATAGTAAAAAAAATTTTCAAATCTGTAAACTATGCAGAATTTAGTACTGTAAAAAATGTGCTATGGGCAGAAAGTACAGTAAAAAATATTTTTCAAAATCGGGATGGCCGAATGAAAAAATTCAGCCGCGCGGGTTTTGGACGAACAGCCGCGATGGGCCGCGCGGGTTTTGGACGAACAGTCGCGATGGACCGCGCGGGTTTTGGCCGCACAGTCGCGATGGACCGCGCGGGTTTCGGCCGCACAGTCGCGATGGACCGCGCGGGTTTTGGCCGCACAGTCGCGATGAGCAGCGCGGAAAAACACAGAGAAGCCGCGATGGACCGCGCGACTGTCTGGAAAAAGGCCGCGATGGACCGCGCGGAAAAACGCAGAAAAGTCGCGATGGACCGCGCGACTGTCTGGAAAAAAGCCGCGAGGCGGAAGCCGTGCACGGAAATCGAGAAACGAACCCGAAAATTGAAAATTTCAGGCTGTTTATGGGGCCAAATCTCAGAACAGCAATGGATCTGCTGTCTAAGATGGTAGATCTATGGATCTAAAGATTAAAAACTCATAAAAACTAAGATTTAATGGCAAAGCTAGAGATCTAAAGTTCAAACCAAAGCGGAGTCGCCAAAAACTGTTGGCCCGGTTTTGCAACCAAGCTTAGTGCTATGGGCACCTGCTAACTAGTAGCAGCAGTTTCAATAGAAATAAAAACAATAAACTAAATAAACAATACTTTTCATGGATCTAAGCAAGAATCTAAGCAAATAATTTAAATATTTCAAAAATCAAGAACAAGAAACATAAGAAATAATTTTTGTATTGAAAAGTGGGGGGCAAGCAAGTGCTTGCGATATTACCTTCAATGGTGAAGGTTGATGTTGAGCAACTCCCAAGATGAGTAGATCCAAACTCCAATAGGTCTCTTTCTCCAAGGTTGCTTCAATGGCTAAAAGTGCTCAGGGGAGATTTCAGCAGCATAAGGATGAGATAATGGAAGGATGTGAAATGAGGAGCCCCTACCACCTTTTTATAGGTTTTGGTGGTGGGAGATACCATTTGTGGTTTTGTGGAAACCAAATGGTATTGACCAACATGGTTTAGGTACTTTTCCCTCCTTTTTCCTTTTTTGAATAAAAATAATATTTTAATTCCCTTTTTAATATTTTTGGGAATTTGGACCCTTTTTGAGGGTTTTTTATGATTTTCTTGGAAAAATAATCTTTTTTAATGGAAAAAGGGGTGTACTAAGGTCTTTTGGTGACCTTTTGTTGGTTTCAGAGGCTCAGATGGTGGAAAAGTGGACAAATGGGTCATGTGAGTAAGGGAATGAGATAGTGAGCACTTTTTAGGTGTTAACAGGTTGCCTCCTCGAAGTGGCCTGCGATCAATATAAAAGTGATTATGAGTTCTGTCATTTCTGCTATTTCGCATTTTCTTGGGCTCGTTGGGTGAAATTTATGCCAAATTATTTTTGCATCTATTGTAGGTTCGAATTTGGGAATAATCCCTATCCGTTTAACTGTGGAAAGTACTTGGGAAAAATCCCTAAAACTCATTGTGAGGAGTACCACAGGAACCCCGAAGTAGTTGGCCCATTGAGAGGACTTTCCAGCGAAAAGGGAAATGACCCCTACTTGATTGACTAGTTCCCACACGTGAGGTAAACCAAGAGCTGACATTTATGGCAAAGCGGTTATTAGTTTTACCTGAGCCGTGGAGTGAGGGGTACTGCCCCAATATGCAAGCTGTCAGATAGCATTGGTGGCCGAATGAAACCCATGAATTGTTAGGAAGCCACACATACTTGGGGTCCATATCTATTTTCGGTTGAACTATTGTCGATCACTGTTGCGCCGTTTCAGATCCAGCCGTTCAGATCCATTTTGAAAGTCGTTCCAGATCCAGCCGTTTTCAATCCATTCGGCGCCGTTTCAGATCCCTCTGTTTTCGCTCACTTCCACGCCATTGCAGATCTATCTGTTTTAGATCCCTTCCGAGCTGTAGACACTCCATTCTGAACAAAAAAGGAAAAGAAAAAAAAAGTAGCATATCTCCCTTGTTTTCACTCCATTTCGCTTGAAACTTCCCGGGAGCCCCTGTAATTCCATTCTGCATATTTCATTCCTGAGGACCCTATCCCCAATTCCACTTCCCAAAGCTTAAAATTCCACATTTGTCTATTTTTAGGGTTTTCCATAACTTCCTCAGATTTCACCCAATCACCTTCAAATTTTATCACAAAGTTCCTTTCCTAATTCTGCTTCTTTGTCCCCCCTTGCCAATTTTTCCCATTCTTTCACCCCGCTTCTGAAATCATCATTTTTTGCTTCTCTGTCTATTCGATAGTGTCCAAAACCTAGTCAAACCCCAATTACCCTTCAGATTTTTTCCCAAATCCAGATTTTCCTTAAGTGAAGCAGTTTCTATTTTTGTTTTTCTACCCAGTCAACCCAAAAAAAAGAAAAAAAAAACCTTCTGGTTATGGTTGTCACCCGTGCAGGAGCAAAAACCATGGAAGAAGCACTTGCAGCCATCCAAGCCAAACTCCAGGATCTGGATGAAAAATTTCTCAACCTCCATCTTGAACATTCAGTTGTGAACACCAAACGGCAGTCCGAGTCTTCATCAAACAATGGGTTCTCTTCTTCCAGCAATTTCCGTGGTCTGAAGCTTGATTTTCCTCACTTCAATGGTATTGATCCAACTGGATGGATCTATCGTGCAGAACAATATTTCAGTCTGCATAATACTTTTGATGTCAACAAAGTTCCGCTTGCATCCTTTCATTTGGAACAGGAAGCTCTTCAATGGTACCATTGGTACATCAAGGCTCATGAAGAGCCAAAATGGCCAGACTTTTGCCAGCTCCTTTTGCAACGATTGGTCCTAGTGCTTTTGATGACTTCACAGGAGCCCTCACTAAACTTTGCCAAATTGGCACTATGAGAGAGTATTGAACCAAATTTGAGAAACTAGCCAACCACACTGAAGGATTGTCTGATGACTTTTACCTGAGTTGTTTTATTAGTGTTCTAAATGATGCCATCTGCTCTGAGGTCAAAATGTTCTGTCCCAACACAATGATGGAAGCCCTAAGGTTGGCTAAGTTGGCATAAGACAAGATTATAGCCCAACAACGCTCCAAGCCCACTTTTGTTCCCTTCCGAAATATGGGTTCTCAATGACCACCCATACTGCAAGCTCCTCAACCAACCCCTATCAAGCGTTTGTCTAAAACAGAGATGCAAGCAAGCAGAGAAAAGGGGATTTTCTATAATTGTGATGAGAAATTCACTCGAGGACATAGATGTATTCAACAAAAGCTCTATCTCTTGGATGTGGATTCTCCTCCTGCCTCTAAAATTGGTGACAAAGATCCAGATACAATGGATGCTCAGGTCGACATTCAGGAACCGCTTATTGACCCTCCGTCTCAAGATGACCAGCCAGAGATATCTCTCCATGTTTTAGCTAGAATCACTACCCCCCAAATAATGTGGGTCAGGGGTTACTTCAAGAAGCTTCCTCTTACTATACTCATTGATTCTGGTAGCACTCATAATTTCATTGACCCTCAGATCGGCAAACAAGCTGATTGTTTTATCCATACTTGATCCAACTTTGAAGTCATGGTTGCCAATGGGGGCACCTTACCTTGCAAAGGGAAGTATTAAAATGTGCGTATCTCTATGGGAGATTATACATTGTGCTTTGACATGTTTTCCTTTACCTTAGGAAGATGTGATGTGGTTTTGGGCGCTCAATGGCTACGCACACTTGGCCCTTTCTTATGGGATTTTGTTGAACTTTGGATGCAATTTTCCCTCAATGGACAAAAACACACATTAACTGGAATACAACTAGGGTCTCTCGGCATCATCAGTTCACATCACATGGAAAAAATCCTCAAGAAGAATTCACATGGTGTCATCGCTCAGATCCATTCCATTCAGATGCAACCATCAGCGGTCTCCACTACTCCTTTGGATCTACAACAAATTCTGGATCGATATACAGGTGTCTTTGTTGAACTAGTGGGACTACCACCTTCAAGGCCAGAAGACCATCGTATTCAGCTCCTTCCTGGCAGCATTCCTCCCAACATCAGGCCCTATCGCTACCCATTTCACCAAAAAACAGTGATTGAAATGCTCGTTCAAGACTTATTGAAGCAAGGTATTATTCGCCCAAGCACTATTTCCTTTTCTTCTCTAGTTCTTCTTGTCCGCAAAAAAGATGGGTCATGGCACCTCTGCATTGACTTCCGAGCACTTAATCACCTCAACATCAAGGATAAGTTTCCAATTCCTATTGTTGATGAGCTTCTTGATGAGCTTCATGGGGCTCAATTTTTCTCCAAGTTGGATCTTCGTTCTGGGTATCATCAAATTCAGGTTCATGAGGATGATATCGCTAAAATAGCTTTCCGCACACATGATGGCCATTATGAGTTTTTGGTCATGCCCTTTGGCCTCACTAATGCTCCTTCCACATTCCAGGCCTTAATGAATAAAATATTTCGGCCCTACTTGCGGAAATTCATTCTGGTATTCTTTAATGATATCCTCATCTACAGTAAAACATGGGCTGAACATGTCCAGCATCTGGATCTTGTCATGCAACTTTTCTCTAACCATCATCTCCACGCCAAGCAGTCTAAATGTGTTTTTGGACAGAAGGAAGTTGAGTATCTCGGGCACATTATCTCAACATAAGGGGTTCACATGGATCCTGCCAAAATCGATGCCATGAACAATTGGCCGCATCCTCAGACACTCAAGAGACTTCGTGGTTTTTTGGGTTTGACTGGTTACTACCGCAAGTTTGTCAAGGATTATGGAAAGATTGCAACTCCATTAACTAATCTATTGAAAAATGATGCTTTTACATGGACACATGCTGCTCAGTGTACATTTAACAAACTGAAACAAGCTATGTGTACTACACCTATTCTAGCTATGCCCGATCTTTCCAAGCCCTTCACTATTGAGAGTGATGCTTGCGGAAATGGACTTGGTGTTGTTCTCCTTCAAGATGAACATTCCATTGCATTCACCAGCAAAGCCTTTTCAGGTAAGAATTTAGCTGCCTCTACATATGAGAAGGAAATGATGGCTATTTTTCATGCAGTACAGAAGTGGCGACCATACCTATTAGGGAATCATTTTTGCATCAAGATTGATCACCAGAGTCTGCAATATTTCTTGGAACAACGTGCTCCTCCCCAACACAAAAGAAATGGGTTAGCAAAATCATGGGTTATGACTATGAGATCACTTACAAGAAGGGTAAAGACAATATTGTGGCAGATGCTCTTTCTCGCACATTTGATGCCCAAGGTTATCTTTCAGCTATTTCTATGCCTGTTCCAATTTGGTTGCAATCTGTTCAATAGGGTTATGTCAATGACTCTTCCTTATCTCAAATCATCCAATGCTTGACCAACAACCCTTCTGCTGTACCACATTACTCTTGGGATGGTGCTTCTCTGAGATACAAGGGTCGTCTGGTGCTTCCCCAGAGCACAGATCTTCAACAGGCTGTCTTCTATGAACTCCATGCTTCTCCATCGGCAGGGCACTCTGGGCTCCTCAAAACGTATGAATGGGCACGACGTAACTTCTTTTGGTAGGGCATGAAAAGGATAATTCAACAGAGGGTGGCTGAATGTGATACCTGCCAGTGCAATAAGGGTGAAACAACACTCCTTCCAGGATTGCTCGAACCCTTGCCCATACCTACACGGATTTGGACAGATATTTCTATGGATTTCATTGAAGGGATCCCTAAATCTGGTGGGAAGACAATGATTCTTGTTATGGTTGATCACCTCTCCAAATATAGTCATTTTTGTGCTCTCAGCCATCCCTATACAGCCTCCTTAGTCGCTCAAATTTTCCTGGACCAGATCTTTCATCTTCATGGCATCCCTTCTTCCATTGTCTTAGATCATGATGCGACTTTCACCAGTCATTTTTGGACAGAACTATTTCACCACACTGGCACCAAACTGAAGATGAGTTCGGAGTATCACCCACAAATAGATGGTCAGACTGAAATTATCAATAAATGTTTGGAAACTTATCTTCGTTGCTTCACCTTTGAACAACAACATCAGTGGGAAAAGTGGCTCCCTCTCACTGAATGGTGGTACAATACCTATTACCACACTACCTCTAAAATGACCCTATACGAAGCAGTATATGGTCAGGCCCCTCCAGTTCTTCTTCCATACACCCCCAACAGTTCACCAGTTCAGGAAGTTGACACGGTCCTTCGAAACCACGATAAGATTCTTTGCATTTTGCGGGACAATCTTCACATGGCAAGAAATCGCATGAAGCAACAAGCTGATCAACACCGTTCCTAGCGCACTTTTCAACTAGGCGATATGGTTTTTCTTTGTCTCCAGTCGTACAAGCAATACTCCCTGAAACTCAGAGGGTGTCATAAGCTCACTCCAAAGTTTTATGGGCCATATAGGATTCTTTAGAAGATTGGGTCCGTTGCTTATAAATTGGAACTTCCTCCTTCTTCCCGCATTCATCCAATATTTCATGTCTCTTGTCTGAAGAAATTTGTTGGCACCAACATCAGTGGACAAACTATTTTACCTGAACTGGATAATGAAGGATCCATCCTTTTGGAGCCGGAGGCCATCCTCAATCAGTGCACTCATCAGCTTCACTCTTGCTCTATCACAGAGGTCTTAATTCAGTGTCACAACATGCAACCAGAGGATGCTACATGGGAACCACTCCTTCAGCTTCAACAACAATTTCCACATCTAAAGCTTTGAGGTCAAAGCTTTTTTTAAGGTGGAGGGGGTGTTAGGAACCCATGTCTTTACTTTGTTAGTATATTGTTGTTGGACGCATATGCTTTGTAAGTCATCCCGTAGTATTTGTTGATCAATAGTTTATGTTATTGTTGTTGGTGCATATGCTTTGTAAGTCGCCCGTAGTATTGCTGATCCATAGCTTGTAGTGGCCCATGGTATTGACCCATAGTATTGGTGCCTAGACTTAGTACATAAGTGTGTGTTGAGGCCTATGAAGGCACCATGAATTTATTTGTATTGAGCTTGCTCCCTCGAAGTGGCCTACGATGAATATAAAAGTGATTCTGAGTTCTGTCATTTCTGCGATTTCGCATATTCTTATTAATTAATTGTTGCAGGTGCTTTTCAATAACATCCGCCTAAGGGAAAGGAAAACATGTCGGAGCTCAGGTTATAATATCCAATAGAGATACACACATTGTGACACTTACCCTTGCAAGGTAAGGTGATCCCATTGGCAATTATGACTTCAAAGTTGGAGCAAGGATAGAAAAAAAAATAAGCTTGTTTGGTGATCTGAGGGTCAATGAAGTTATGAGTGCTACTAGAATCAATGAGTATTGTAAGAGGGATATTCTTGAAGTAACGCTTGAACCACATTGTTTGTGCGGTGGTGAATCTAGTTAAAGCATGGAGATATGTCTTTGGATGGTCATTCAAAGAAGGAGGGTCAACAGGAAGCTGTTGAATGTCGACATGATCTTCTATTGTATTCGGAGCTTCTTCACCAATTTCAGTTGCAGGTGGAGAATCCACATCCAAGAGATAGAGATTTTGATTAACACATCTATGTCCTCAAGTGAATTTCTCATCACAATTATAACAAATCCCTTTTTCTCTACGTTCTTGCATCTCTGCTTCAGATAAATTCTTGATAGGAGTTTCTCTAGGAGCTGGAACGATGGGAGGTCATTGGGGAACCCTATTTATGAATGGAACAAAAGTGGATTTGGAGCGCTATTGGGCTGTGATATTGTCCTCTTCCAACTTATCCAACCCTAGGGCTTCCATCATTGTGCTGGGACATAAAATTTTAACCTCATATCGGATTGCATCCTTCAAACCACTAACAAAAAAAATCCTGTAGAATTCATCAGGAAATCCTTTTGTGTGATTGGCCAGTTTCTCAATTTTTTTCTGATACTCTCTCACAGTTCCAATTTGGAGAAGTTTAGTTAGTGCTCCTGTGAAGTCATCAAAATCACTAGGACCAAATCGTTGCAAAAGGAGTTGGAAAAAAATTGTCCATTTTGGCTCTTCATGAGCCTTGATGTACCAACTGTATCGTTGAAGGGATTCATGTTCCAAATGAAAGGATGCAAGTGGAACTTTGTTGACATCAAAAGTATGATGCAGACTGAAACATTGTTATTCCTGGTATATCCATCCAGTCGGATCATCACCATTGAAGCGAGGAAAATCAAGATTTATCCCATGAAAATTGCTGGAAGAAGAGAACCCAGTGTCTGCAGAAGACTCTAGCTATTGTCTATTGTGCATGGTTGAATGCAAAAGATGGAGGCCTAGAATTTTTTCATCAATATCTCAGAGTTTGGTTTTGAGGGCTGCAAGTTCTTCCTCCATGTTTTTTTCTCCTGTGCGGGTTACAACCATAACCAATCTTTTTTATTTATTTTTGAATGGGTAGAAGAACAAAAACAAAAACTTATTTAGTAAAGGAAAATTTGGATTTGGGAAAAAATTTGATGGGTAATTGGGGTTTGACTAGGTTTTGGACACTTTCTAATGGACATGGAAATAGAAAATGAGGATTTTAGAAGCAGGGGAAATAATGAGAAATTTTTTCAAAGAGGGACAAATAAACAAAATTAGGAAATGAACACTGCGGAAAAATTTGAAGGCAATTGGGTGAAAATCTAAGAAGTAATGGAAAACCCAAAAAATAGACACACGTGGGATTTTTGGCTTCGAGAAGTGGAATTTGGGATAGTGTCCTCAGGAAGGAAATATGCAGAATGGAAGTGCAAGGGATCCAGTGAATTTTGAAGGGAAATAGAGCTAAATCAAAGAAGATATGGAAAAACAAAAAAAATTGTACTCTGTTTTGTTTTTTCGGAATTGACCTGCGACGACTCAAATTTGATTTGCAACAGATCTAGGAAGATGTAATATTCTATTTATTAGTTGGCAATAGATATGGACCCTAGGTATGCTTGAATTCCTAAAGGTTCAAGGGATTCACTCGGAAACCAATTTTTTCTAACGAATTTCATATTGGTGCAGTACCCGCCACTCCACGACTCAGGTAAAATGGATAACCGCTTTGCCACAAACAACAACTCTTGGTTTACCTCATGGGTGGGAACTAGTCAATCAGGTAGGGGTCGTTTCCCTTTTTGCTGGCAGGTCTTCTTAATGAGCCAACTACTTCGAGGTTCCTGTGGTACTCCTCACAATGAGTTTTAGGGATATGATGAGGTACTTCCCACAGTTGAGTTGATATGGATTATTACCATCTCCGAACCTGCAATTGAAAGGAACAATACAGATTCAAATAAAGAGAATCGTTACAATAATTATAGCGCTTGGAATCCACTGCAAAAATAAAATTTGGCAGAAATTCCACCCAACGAGCCCAAGAAAGTGCTCTGATACCATATGTGAGGAACCTCCAACATTTAAATGATGAAAATGCACGATATATCAGAAATAACAGAACACATAAGATATTTATTGATCATAGGACACTTCGATGGGGCAACCTCCTTTGAGCAAGCTCAATACAAATAACTCATGGATTCCTTCATTGGCCTCAACACGTACTTATATACTAAGTCTAAGATAAACAACTATTACTCCCCATGAATGTGGGATAATACAATATACTCACATGACGAATTAAAAAACATATGCGTCCAAAAAAATATACTAACAATGTGGGATAATACAATATACTCATGGGACGACTTACAAAGCATATGATTCCAACAACAATATACTAACAAAGTAAAGAGAAGGGTTGACATGGGTTCCTAACAATATGAAATGAGGATAGAAAAAGAGAATCCTTCCAGAAGAGAGGAAACCTTCAAAGTTTCCAAGAAGACAAAAGCTAGCAGGATGGAGCAAAGCAAAATTTCCTTTGATGTATCAGATAACGAAGAAGAAAATGTTGTAAAGAATCTCAAAAGGGGTCATGACAAATATAAATGTAAGTTACCTTTCAAATATTTTGAATGTGGTAGAGTAGGTCACTTTACCTCCAAATGTACTTACATGGAAAACAAGGATAGTGACAGTGAAGGAGGCCTTAATTATAGAGAACAAAAGAAAATGCACCAACAAAACAGGTATGAACATAAGAACAAGAATAGTTTTTATTCCAAAGAGGACAGTAGCTCATCAGATGAAGATGATAAATAATTCTACTTCGTCACTAGATGATAAATAAATATGCAACCAGAACCTGATCTTGAACTAGAGAATATGGAGACAACCATGGAACCCAAGAAAGGTCAAACGACAACTTGGTTCGCCACATCCAAAGTGCGAGAAATGGATAAAGCCCAGTCTCCACTGGAAACCCGTTTGCAACTGATCCAAAATGCCATGGTTTCGGAGCCACATTGGAGAAGAACCTGGAGCGACATTCTTACTTGGGGGAAGGAATCAGATGGCCAATGGAGGGGTGAAGCTAACAATATACGGACTCCTACAATATTACACTATATGCATGCACCTCTGATCGAACATTTTGGAGGATTAAAGGACATCATAGCACAATTTATAGTCAACAAGTATCACAATGGAAAGTTTTATTTCGATGTCCCTGTCGAAGTAAATGATGAACTCATTCACAAGATCATAGGATTATCACATAAAGGAGAGGATGTACCTACACGGAAAAGACTAGACTTGGTTAAAGAATTCACAGATCACCATGGTGGAAAAAACTCTAGAGGTCTAGTGGTAAATCGTATTAAGTATGCCAGCTACAAGATAGCTGCTAGAATTGTATCAACTTCACTTTCAAGTTCTGGTTTAGGCTCAGACCTCAAAATCGACATGCTAGAGGTAGATATGAACATGGCAGTGTTGATGTATATGTAACTTTGGAATGTATTTCATCTATGTATTTCATATATACTTATTGTACCCTTATAAGAGATGTGTTATTCCTCTATAAGGAAGTGTCATCATGTGGATTGACAAGTGTCGCAAGTGTGTGTACTTGCCGATGGGTTATTAGACCACCATGTGTGGGTCGGCCCTAAAATATATATATTATATTGTGGATGTATCTAGATAGACAAGTCGGCCCCATAAGGTCACTAGGCAAACATGTTAAGTATAAATAGAGATCGGGAGATCTCTATTTGGATCATTCGGAAAGACACACTTCTCTCACTCAGAAAGTGGTGCACTAGTGAGGAGGAGGATCATCTGCTACTAGGAGACTATCTCAGTGTATTTTGGTTGTACTTTGGTTGAGCCATTGCTCTCTCTATCTCTGAGGAAGTTGTGGGGTTTTTCACCTTAGGGTTTTCCACATGGAAACTCTGTGTCTCTTGTCTCTCATGCTTTTGATTCTTGTGATGCTTATGATGCTTATTGTGATTGTTATGCATTGATATACTGTATATGTTATTCTCTCAATGAAGATCCTAGAGTATTGTGAATTAATGCTCAAAATTTAACATGGTATCAGAGCTAACCTGAGAAGAAGACATTTTGCAGTGACGAAAACTTGAGTTTCTTGTTTATTGGGTTTCTCTCCACAGATTTTGGAAAAGCACTATAGTAGATTGACTCTACTCATAAAGGAGAATCCATCTGTCCAATCAGAATTCAATTTCGAGCATTTTCAGGTTTGTCCCTAAAAATTAGGGTTTCCACAAAAATAGGAATTTCTGAAATCTGAAGTCATAGCTAGAAGCTCCTTGCAAAAAGTGAAGTTTAGAGCTTTAGATCGAGATTTTTGGCTGGGTATATTTCTGGGAAACTCAAACCCTAATTCAGGGCTCTCCCAGTGAACCCGGGAGGACAAAAAGTCAAATCTGAAGGGTAAAACTTTGCTGATCTCAAATTCTGAATGCACCAGGCTGATCAACACATTAAGGCGCATCTTTCTATCCTTTTAGAAAGTTGAAATTCACATTTTGAATTTTTAGGGTGTTTTCGACAAACCCTAATCTGGGACCAGATCCAGTTTTCAGCATTTCAAGTGGTAAGACCTAAATCTTTTCTATTTCCATTTGAAGTACTCTTTAAAATGTCTCACCACACCAAGCTTGAGGATAAGCTTGAAGGGGCTGATAAATACCGAGCTTGGAAGTATAGGATTGGGTTAATCCTGGAAGAGAATGAGTTGGACTCATATATAAAAGAAGACATCCCTATCCCAGAGGATGAAGAGGCTAAAGTATTGCATAAAAAGAACTTGGTCAAGGCAAAGAGAATCATTGCTGATTCTATCAAATACCATCTCATACCCCATGTGTCTTCTCGAAAGACACCCAAAGAGATGTTTGACTCTTTGACCAAGCTATTTGAAGGGAAGAACATAAATCAAAAGATGACCCTGCGGAACCAATTGAAAGGAGTAAAGTTTCAGAATGGAGAAGCCATTCAATCTTATTTTTCAAGGGTCTCCCAGATCAAGGAACAACTAGAAGCAGTGGATGAAATGGTGGAGAATGGTGAAGTTGTCATGACCACTCTGAATGGCTTACCTAGGTCATGGGACTCCTTCATTCAAGGAATCTGTGCAAGAAAGAAGTTGATTTTCTTCAGTAGACTACGGGAAGAATGCTCACAAGAAGAAGCAAGGATTGTGGCACGAGAAGAAAAGATGGGGAATGAAGATCAATCTCTCACAGCTCACACCAAGAAAGGGAAGTCCAAGAGAGAGCCATCTCACTCCAAGAAATCTTCACATCACTTCAAAGAAAGAAGAATATGCTTCACCTGTAATGAGAAAGGACACATTGCATTAAATTGTCCCAAGAACAAGAAGAACAACAACAACTTCAACAAGAAGAAGATTGGCAGCAAAAGAAGGTTTCATGCTCATGCTGCCGAAGATGATAAACCACCCAAGAAGAAGGCTAGGGAAGAAAGTGATGATAGTAATTATGACTCATCAAGTGAAGAAGAGTATGTTCTGATCTCTGCTTTCACAGGTACTATCTCCCATGGTTGTAATGATTGGTTAATTGACAGTGGGGATTCCAAACACATGAATGGGTTTAAGGAATCTTTTGTGAACCTATCTGAACAGGAATCACCCCATAAGGTGAAACTTTGGGATGATTATCAATACCCAATCAAAGGAAGTGGTGATGTCTCCTACAACCTAGATTTTGGAAAATCTTTGAAGATGAAAGAATTCCTTTATGTACCTGGGCTCAAGAAGAACTTACTCTCCATCTCTGCATTGGATGCAAAAGGTATGAGGGTTACATTTGTGGATGGACAAGTCCTAATGTGGCCAAAGGGAAAGACCATAGATGATGCAGTAGTGATTGGAGAGAAATAGGGAGGTTTATATAAATTGAAGGGACAACCTGAACATGCCATGGTGCATGAATCCATGGAGCCTAGTGAACTTTGGCATAGAAGACTTGCTCATATGCACTATAGGGCACTTCCAATTGCAAGCAAGGCTGCAGAGGGTCTTCCTGAAATCAAGACCAAACATGAAGGTGTTTGTAAAGGATGTGCAAAAGGTAAGAACATTAAGAAGGCTTTCCCAAGCAGTGAAAGCAAGGCAAAGGATATCCTGGAAATCATCCACTCAGATGTATGTGGTCCTATGTCATCCAGTTCTCTAAGTGGGTATGTTTACTATGTCTCATTTATTGATGACTTCTCCAGGAAGACTTGGGTCTACTTCTTGAAGAACAAAGATGAGGTACTTGATAAGTTCAAGGAATTCAAAAGCTTGATGGAAAATCAAACTGACAAGAAGATAAAAACATTCAGATCCGACAATGGTGGAGAATTCACCTCAGGTGACTTCAAGAAGCTTTGCAGTGACTTAGAGATCAAGAGGGAGTTGACTGCTCCTTACAATCCACAACAGAATGGAGTTGCAGAAAGGAAGAACAGAGCAATCATGGAAGCAGCAAGAACAATGCTACATGACCAGGATCTACCTATGCATCTATGGGCAGAAGCAGGCAGAACAGCTGTATATGTGCAGAACAGAACACCCCACAAGATATTGGACATCAAGATACCAGAAGAGGTCCTTTCTGGTAAGAAACCTGAAGTCAGCCATCTCAGAATATTTGGTTGTCCAGTATACACTCATGTCCCAATGGAAAAGAGGACTAAACTAGATCCTTCAGGAAAGAAGGGTATCTTTGTGGGTTGCAGTGAAAAATCGAAGGCTTACAGATTATACTTTCCAGGGTTCAAGAAGATTGATGTCAGCAAGGATGAATATAAGTTCAAGGACAGGTAATCTAGGAAGCAAAGATCAAGAGGGAGCACACTCCAGTAGCTCCTGCAAGGATGTAGATTTTCAGAGGGAGTTGACCATCTTCCTACATTCCACAACAGAAAGGTGTAGAAGAAGCTATTTCAGTAGCTCCTTCCAGGAAGCAAAGACTCAGAGGGAGTCCACCCAACAAACAAACAAAGATAAGTATTTCAATTATCATTTCTTGCCTATTTTTGTTTAAATAATATTATGCTTAGGAGATGTATTGTGCATATTAGAATGATTGCATTAATGAACATGATACTACTAATATGCATGTGATGGGTAAGTGGCCTATGGCACTGTACAACATTCCAGTGCTACTTATCTAGAATGAAACCTCTTTGCTGACATGTTGGGAGTAGTGCAAACTCTTAACAATGTTCTGGTAGAGACTAGAAGGCATCTAGAAAGTTGTGGAACATGGATAAATGTTGTATTGAAGCATTGGCTAAGATAACTGCATGACTGCATGACATATTTCTTTATGTGTAAAGAATTTGTTCTGAAAATTATGAGATGTTTCTAATCATGCAATTTAACTTGTTTTGTAGGAAAGACCGTATATCTTCACCTACAAAAGAAGGACTACAACATTTGTTCCAGCAACAAAGATATCTATTGAAGATATTGAAGTTCCCAGGATCTGGGATGAAGAAATGGAATGCCATGATCCATTGATCAGGAAGAAGATGTTTGGGATGCAATCCCAAGACCTGACAGGGAGTCACATGTGTGCATATTGAAGAAAGCCTTGTATGACTTGCAGTAAGCTCCCAGAACTTGGTGTGATACAAAGAGGAAGCTCGCTGCTGAATTCGATATGAAAGATTTGGGAATGATGCATTATTTCCTAGGTATGGAGGTGTGGTAGAGTGCAGGTGGGATCTTCCTTGGTCAAGGGAAGTACACAGTATATATCCTGAAGAGATTCGGGATGATGGATTGCAAGGGCATGGCCACACCTATAGCATCGAATCTGAAGCTTCTATGTGATGCTTCATTTGAGCTGGTTGATGTCTCTATGTATCCTCAGATGATTGGGTCCTTGATGTACCTGACAAACATGAGACGAGATATTTGCTTTGCTGTGAACACACTGAGCCAGTTCCTGACGGATCCAAGGAGTGTTCACTTGGTTGCAGTAAAGCATGTTCTGAGGTACCTAAAGGCTACAGTGGATTATGGGCTCAAGTATGAATCGAATCAAAAGTTTAACTTGCAGGGTTATTTTTATTCAGATTGGGATGGCAGTGCTACAGATAGGAAGAGCACATTTGGATGCTGCTTCAGTATGGGATCAGGTGTGATCTCTTGGTTTAGCAGGAAGCAGTCCTATGTAGCACTTAGTACAACTAAGGTGGAGTATGTTGCAGCCTGTTCAGCTAGTTTTGAGGAAGTATGGCTACGGAAGCTACTGTCTGAGTTATTTGATCTCCCATTGGATGCTACTGGTATCTTCTGCGATAACCAAAGTTGTGTGAAGCTGTTTGAGAACCCAGTGTTCATGACAGGTCGAAACACATAGAGATCAAATATCACTATATCAGGGATATGGTGCAGAGAGGAGCTATGAAGCTCCTGTATGTTGCGATGGATGAGCAGATTGTAGATGTGTTGACGAAGCCACTAGCCAGGGTGAAGTTCGAGTACTTCAGGGAGAGGCTTGGTGTTCTTCTGATCAAGGACACTATGAGGAAGAAGTGATGGACACATTTGCTGAAGCCATTCCAAGCATGTTGGAAGGAGGATCCTTCACATGGCTATGGATGTAAGTGGTAGATGATGAGCATCAGGATGGTGTTCTAGTTTTTGCTTTGTATGATCAGTTGGATCATTTATATGTATATGTATGTATGCGTCATGTTGGATGCTGGATATGCATCATGTTGGATGCTTGGACCATGTATCTGTACTAGGTGGATACATTGTATGATCAGGTAGATCATGTATATTGATATGTATCATGTATTTGTATTTGTATCAGGTGGATACACTGTATGATCAGGTGGATCATGTATGATGATATGTATCAGGTAGATACTTGGTGTGCATTAGGTGGATGCATTGTATGATTAGGTTGATCATGATGATGAGCTTTAGGATGTTGCTCCAGATGATATGTACCAGGATAGTACAAGTGATGATGATCAGTATGATCATGGGCATCAGGATGATGCCTTGTGTGATGATGATCCGTTGGATCATGAGTATCAGGTTGATACTTGGAGGTCAGAGATGATATGTGGCAAGTTGTGCAAATAGCATGTAATTAGTCCTGGGAGATCTTTCCGGTCGTGCTGCGGCACATAAATGTTCCTGGGGTACTCTTTCTGGTATTGCTATGTAGTATGTAATCAGTCCTTAGATATCTGATAGGTTGAGCTGTGTGCTCATAATCAGTCCTGGGATGAGGTATTACTACGAAGACATGTAATCAGTCCTGGAGATATGAGAGGTTGAGCTGTGTGCTCGTAATTAGTCCTGGGATGCTCTTTAGAGATCTTGCTAGTCGTGCTGCGGCACATAAATGTTCCTGGGATGCTCATTAAAGGTTTTGTCTATCCACATGTAATCAGTTTTGGAGATCTGAGAGGCTGAGCTGTATGCTCGTAATAAGTACTGGGATGCTCTTGCTAGTCGTGTTGCGTCACATAAATGTTCCTGGGATGCTCTTTAAAGGTATTGTGGAGGAGATGCATGTAATCAGTCCTGGGAGATCTTGCCAGTCGTGCTTAGGCACATAAATGTTCCTGGGATACTCTTTCCGGTATTACATCCGCACATAAAATTATTCCTGAGAGGCCACCTCTATCAGACCATTCACACAGATGATGAAGACCTGTAGGTGGTGGGCCTACATCTAGTATGAAAAAGGACTAGCTCTGTAGAACTTCCTATGACGAGTAGAGTCAGAGATTGGTTGAGATAGCAGCAGCAGTGACGATGATGATGACGATGCATCGATGACGATGATCCCGAGAAGAAGACTTGTCTAGCAGAACTGTGTTGAGAAATACCTTCCTAGTTAAGAGGGAGTGTTGATGTATATGTAACTTCAGAATGTATTTCATCTATGTATTTCATATATACTTATTGTACCCTTATAAGAGATGTGTTATTCCTCTATAAGTAAGTGTTGTCATGTGGATTGACAAGTGTCGCAAGTGTGTGTACTTGCCGATGGGTTATTAGACAACCATGTGTGGGGTCGGCCCTAAAATATATATTATATTGTGGATGTATATAGATAGATAAGTCAGCCCCATAAGGTCACTGGGCAAACATGTTAAGTATAAATAGAGATCGGGAGATCTCTATTTGGATCATTCGGAAAGACACACTTCTCTCACTCAGAAAGTGGCGCACTAGTGAGGAGGAGGATCATTTGCTACTAGGAGACCGTCTCAGTGTATTTTGGTTGCACTTTGGTTGAGCCATTGCTCTCTCTATCTCTGAGGAAGTTGTGGGTTTTTTCACCTTAGGGTTTTCCCCATGGAAACTCTGTGTCTCTTGTCTCTCATGATTTTGATTCTTGTGATGCTTGTCATGCTTATTGTGATTGTTATGCATTGATATACTGTATACGTTATTCTCTCAGTGAAGATCCTAGAGTATTGTGAATTAATGCTCAAAATTTAATAGGCAACGCGGGAAAGAGTGTGTAAATGGGATGATTATTTGGCCGACATAATCAAGAGTATGTGATTCAAGTGCCAAGAAGAGGGTGTAGGTATGCGATACCCATTCTTAATCATTTGGATTTCCATGACACACATTCGGCTGACCAAAAATAAGGAATTCACAGTAGAAAGGAATGCCTTGATGGAAAAATTCCATTTCTTTATGCACAAGGCAGTTAGTTGGGACCATCGACAGTTAAGATTTGGCTAGATGTTTGGTTCCAAAATGTGAAAATTCAGCCGACTACATGGAGAGTGCATTAGAATGTCTGATCAATTCTACCCCTAACAATGCATATCCAAATGGCGCTCGATTTTACATTGATTTGGCACTTGGAGGGGTGACCAGACTTCTCGACTATTACCCTTCTGTCGACAAAATATTCATGGAGCTAAGCAGGAAGTCGAATACAAAGTTGAAAATTTAGGCTAAGGCAAACAAAGTCGACATTCCCATAGTCGAACCTTTGATAGATGTAGAGAAATAAGAAGAATATGAAAGCTGTCTGTGTATGAGCAACTTTACTTTGCAAGCTGAACTTGTCACCGAGACTAATCTGCTAGCAATTACTCTTTCAGCACATCAAGATCCCCCCGACACAGTTGAGCATTCCAATGATAGTACTCAATTCGATAATCCTAAGTATGCTCTCACCGAATAAAATATTCGACAGATATCAGACGAGTTGTCAAAAGCATAACAAAACAAGGACATTAAAATACAAGGAAAGGGGAAAAGAAAGATGGTTATCAGAGAGCCTACCGAGGAGGATGCAACTGAACTATTCGATAGTGCCACACAAATATTGGGTGATGCAACGAAGAACAAAGTATCCGTGGAGGAACAATTCAAGAACTTTTTGGTGCCAGAACAACCTTGTAGCCAACAGACATTCAAAAATAAATCTAAGCTAACAGTTGAACCTCATGTCGACTTAACAATAAGCACCCCTCCACCATATCCGACCATTGTAATGGAGGACACAAATCTCTCCACACCCTTGGCACTTACTCCACCTGCACCTTCAACACCACTTCAAATTCCAAATATTGTGCAAACCCTTCCTTTCCCCCTTCGACAAAATATTCAAGATAATAACGACATTAATCAATTCATATCCCAAATCCCCTCTATTTTTCCACAATGGCATGAGTTAGTCACTAAGAAACTAGTACTCATCGACACTAGTCCACCGACTGACTCTGCCCCTCCTGGTGTTACCTCAACTGACCTACCAACCCCTCCATAAAATTCAACACCACAAAATGGTCGATATGCATGTTACTCACCTCCAAAGAAACCCTGGCCCAAATAGTCCTATTGTTTCCCAACAAACTTCATCATTTATTCCTTTTTCGGTTAAACCATTGGTGGAAGACCCACTACCTCCCCGACATCCAGTCGACCCACCTGAGAGTTGGTAAAAACTAAAAATCCTTGATGAAGTAAAAAATATGATCCTTGAAGTCTTGTCACCCGTATTTAGTTTGGATTTGTCTGGCAGCCCCATTCCTTCCCCTCCTTCCCCAGTCGATGAAAACCCTCCATTGCCACTAGTTGTCCAAGTTGTATCTAGTATGTCGTCCCCATCCCTTGTCGACAGAACAACCACAAATGCAACAGAAGAAATTGAGTCATTCACTTCAGAACAATTCAATACAACACCACTTGAAGAAGCCGCAGCAATAGAACCTGAGCTACTTGTATCATAACAAGTCACTGCAGCAGCAGTCGAGGAAGCACACAGAAGAAGCAAAGAGGCTGAACCATCCATCCAAGTGCCAGCAGAACAAACCACCACCGTAATACAAAACGATGTAGAACACCCATCAGAGGTGGCCGAACCACATAAAGAAATAACACAATAGACAAAAGCTACAAACAAGTCACTAGGCCAGAACAAGAAGAAATAGCATAGAGAAAAACGACGACAAAAAAAATATCAGTAGCAGTAGAGACAATAGAAACATCTCGACTACATCCACCAAGAAAGTTGTCTATTTGTACATCTTGATCAGTTCGGGCCTATTTATACATATAACCTGAAGGAGGCAACGCAAGTAGAGCTCGACCTCCTTGCTGATGCAATCATTAGAGAACAAAGGCATAGACGACCAGAAGCAGAAGAACACGTCCACAATTTATAAGAGGACCAAGTATTATTTTTGGCTAAGTGTTAGGACTTAGCACAACAAGTCGCCCCACTTCCTGAGAGTTCTGGCATGAACAAAACCCTCA
The DNA here is from genome assembly GCA_027924585.1 of Larix kaempferi. NCBI lineage: Eukaryota > Viridiplantae > Streptophyta > Pinopsida > Pinales > Pinaceae > Larix > Larix kaempferi. The sequence continues at coordinate 9,803,780 of BSBM01000007.1, forward strand.
ACAAAGCATTCCATCTATTCCAATCTGTCGTGTCGACACTATAGGATTAAATAAATAGTGATCAACAAGAACATGCCATAGAAACATCCTCCTTACTGGAAATGCAATATGAAGCATTCACCTCAGCTTACAACCAGTTAAGAAAATACAATCATCAGGATTCCACATTTGCCGAAGTCCTCAACACTAGTATAATCATTACGACAATGTATTTAAAGAAATGTAGCAGACACATGAGATACTCAACAATATACACCTACAACGACGAGCAACCAATGAATCTATACTCCAATCTATCAAGAACCAGATTATCATGGAAAATAAGAAGTTGGAAAAATTGGAAAAACATGAAGACCAATGGATCAGTCAGGCCCAGATTAGCTTCTTTAAACTAGAAAATATCAGACCGTATCTTCAAAGGTTACTTTAAACTGCTGATGACAAAGTTAATATTTTTGGTCATGACTTGATTAACCTATAGAACGAGTCGACTCAGGAAAAAATAGAAAACTTGTCGAGTTTAACCACATTAACCATCGACATCCAAAACATGTTGCGCACCTGAGAATATTTTCAGCACTCGTTGTCTATCTCTGCCAAAGCAATCGTCGAAGTATGTTCCCATCATCAAGTAGTGCTTAGTTCCAGTCATGAACATTAGTAATAGCTACATCTATTATTTTTTGCACAGTTATCAATTTTTTTCATCTCCTCATTTCTTTGAGACAAAGACACATTTTGAGGTGGGGGAGATGTTGGAGGAGCCTAAGTCGGCCTGTCGACTAGGTCCACAACTAGGTGCTCTGCTTGATTCATTGTAAGACATGTAGACAGGTGTGTTGACTAGAAAATGTCAAGCTAGTTCAGTCGGTTGAACTGACAAGCGATTATATAACTGTATGTAAAGCATATAAATAGGCTGGTGAGCCGAACCATTGGGTTAACTTAGATTTGTTCTATGTATTGGTCTGGATACTGTTGAGTAATAAAGGCTTGCTCTTATCTCCATATATTTTCTACTTATATCTGTGTCTTGTGCATGCTTGTATAATATATTATGTATCACTGGTAACAATGCAATCCTCCCGACTACAACAATATGAAAAGGAGAATGTTACGAAAAACTCGGTTTATTATGAAACTAGAAAGAATGATACCAAAAGGCCAGTTGAAACTCTGAGAGAAAATTTCAATTCCTCCGGCCCTTTGAATTTAGATGTTGAGTGTCGTAAATGTCACAATTATGGACATAATGATCATGAATGCATAGATCAGTTACCATCCGCATCCGTGGTTGAAACCAAGAATATTCCCAGTAAAAGAACCTCTATTGAATTCTTGTAGAAAAGGACAAATCAACAAAGTTAGGAAGGATGCATCCTGACTTACATGCGCAGAGAAAAAGAGGTCACTGGTATGTTGAAAATGGTTATTCCAAACACATGAAAGGAAATAAAAACAATTTCTTGAAATTTAATAAAGAAAAGGGAGGCAATGTTTTTTTTTGGAGATGATGGGTCTACTATAATTCTTGGAAAGGGCATGGTAAGTCTTGGGGATAAAGAAACCAAAGCTGAAAATGTATTACTTGTTAAGAATATGAAGCACAATATTCTTAGTGAGAACCAAATGTGTGATCAAGGACATATTCTTACTTTTGATTCCAAGAAACATAAAATAAGGAAAAAAGGAGACTGGTAGATTGGTAGCAATGATATATAGAACCCCAAACAATGTATATATCTTAGATAAAATAGAAGAAGAAAAATGTTAAATGGGAGAAATATATGAGAACTAGCTCTGGAACATAAGAATGGGACACATCAAATTTGATAATTTGGTCAGAATTAACAAAAGAAAAGAAGTAAGAGAGTTTCCAAAAATAAGAAACCCCCGAATTCTATTTACAAGCACTACCTATATGGAAAGCAAACAAGAGTAAGATTTAAGACAAAAGAATATTCTACAAAAAAAATGTTGGAGATACTGCATACTGATCTTTGTGGCCCAATGAGAACCAAAGTTCTAAATGGTGAGTCATATTTCCTTCTCTTCATTGATGATTATACTAAAATGACATGGGTCTTTTTCCTTAAGAAAAAATCAGGGACATTTGAATATTTCAAAGTTTTAAGGAAGTAGTTGAGAATGAGAATGAATTAAAGATTAAGTGTCTAAGATAAGATAATGGGGGTGAGTATACCTCAAAAGAATTTGAGTATTTTTGTGAGAAACATGGAATCAAAAGACATTTTTCAGCTTCTAGGAATCCACAGCAAAATGGAGTAGCATCAAGACAAAAATCGAACCGTGCAGGAAGTGGCTAAAACAATTCTAAATGATTCCAAATTATCTGATATTTTTTAGACTCAAGCTATTCATAATGCTATTCACATTCTTAGCAAAGGAAAAGTTAGAATAGATAACAACATGGTACCTATGAAATATGGAAAGGAAGGCCAACCAAAAGCATTTTAGAGTATTTGGCAGCAAGTGCTATATGAAGAGAAATGATGAAAAGCTAGGAAAATTTGATTCTAGATCTGATGAAGGAATATTTCTTGGATATGTATGTTGGGCACAACCCAAGTAAAGGAAGTTTTGAACGAAAAAGTACAATTAGGAGAGGCCTAAAACTGACCAGTTTTGGAGATAAGAGAATCTGCAAAACTCGGGAAGAGGGTATGGAGCGAAGTACAATCAAGGAGAAAGGACCTGTTTCCTTAGTAAAGACAAAGTACTAAGGACAAACAGAGGTGGTTGAAGCAGTTAAAGGATGAGCGGCGACCTGAATGCTACAGGAGTAGAAAGTACAGAAGTAGAATGGTGTAAAGGACATGCCACTGCACAAGTCAGAACTACACCTATCAGAGAAGCGCCAATTTAAGAAGAAGCAACACCGAAGGGACAACGAAGTTAAAGCTTAGCATGGTATACAATAGAACCATGCGTGTTTTTTGGGTTTTGGGTACTATGGGGGTTGGCCCATAGTTATTGTAATATGTTACCTTCGTGAACATCTATATGTAAGGGTATTTTTGAATAAGGAAGGATTGGATGTTGTTGGGTATTCGGTTGGTTAGAACCAAGAGAGAACAAGAGAGAATAGACTCTATAGCTGAGTGCGTAGAGATATGATTGTAGAGAAGAGTCTCTAGCTGAGTGCACAGACTAGAACTATTACCCTTCCAAGTAATATAAGAACAATTCCTTTGGATGTAGCTCCATCCTGGGTGTGAACCATGTAAATAATGTGTTATGTATAAGTTTATGAAATGTTTTGTATACGATTTATCATGTGTTTATCTATTTTCTTTCATATGTATGTGAATGGTAATCATATGCTAAGTAAATGGAATACAAGTGAAGTAATATTGTAATACCCCATTTTTCCCTTTATGTTTATTGGATTCAATGTAAATAATGGGTATGTGCAGTGTGTGTATTTGCTCTAGTGTGGAGCTCAAGGCCAAGGCCCCACTAGTGGATGTTTAAGGTTATTGCATAAGGAAAGTATTTGATAGTTTGATTATTTATGGATTGTTAAGCCATGAAGAAATGTAAAAGATGTAATTATTATTAATGAATAAAATACCAAGAAGCTATCTAAGGAAGCAACCAATGAGAAGGGGCCATGTATATCCAATAGGGAGAGGTGAGTGGGTCATGGGATTGGTACCCAGGTTTCCACATGTCTAACTGTGAACCATTTTGACCTCCTTGCTGACATTAATTCGGTGGAGAGGGAGTTTGAGAACCCTTTTGCTGAAGCTGATGGAGTATGGAGCACGCCAACAATTTTGTATGGCAGGGCATGGCTATAATTCCTTGTCCTGTAAGACACTCAAACGCCGAGAAACTTGAGAAACATCTTTTGAATACCTAGGAGGGGAGGTAACATGGATGCACGGACTTGCCATTCATCATCGATGGAATGATCGAGAGAGAAGTGGATCAAACATTCTTGCATACGTAGACTCATAGAGCTAGATGTGAAGAAGCTTGAAGAGAATCATGTTTCCTGTGTATTAGGAAAATACCATAGAAAGTGTGTGTGAGAACCCAGAGGCTACTTGTGATAGGAGTGGTAAGAAACCTGAGGGGAATTACAAAGCTTGAACACTATAGAGAAACCATGAGAACCCTAGATTGGGTCACAAAGAGTAGCTTGCGGAACATAGCCCTATCCGCATGTCTGAAAAGAATCAGCTTGTTGAACTGTGGTAGAAGGTTGGGTTGCTTTATAAACCCAGCGAAGGATGTAATCTCATAGAACTAGTGACTGGAACTTTCTATGTCCATCCTGAATAACACTGGAAGGGAAGAGGCCTTGAGGGACTGTGCAGCAGAGAAGAGGGTCTTCCTTGTGTTGGGTGAGGTAGGTAATGTGGGTGCCATGTCTGCTGAGTGTTGAGATGCCTGCATCTCTATGGTTGAGCTCACTGGCTTAGCAATACCTTCCTAGTTATCCCTGTATGCATGATAAACCAACTACAGGTTGGCTTAGCATGATCAACTTGCCTAGTATGCTTGATAAAACCAACTATAGGCTGTCTTGGCATGATTGTGTTGCTTGGTATGCCTGATAAACCCACTACAGGTTGGATTATCATGATTAGCTTGCCTGTTATGCTTGATAAACCCAATTGTAGGCTGGCTTGACATGATTGTGTTGCTCGGTATGTCTGATAAAACCACTGTAGGTTGCTTAGCATGATCAACTTTCCTGGTATGCTTGATAAAACCAACTGGAGGCTGGCTTGGCATGATTGTTTTGTTTGGTATGCATGATAAACCCAACTGGAAGTTGGCTTAGCATGACCAGTATATACCTATATGCTTGATAAACCCACTATAGGTTGGATTAGCATGGGTAGATGCCCTGAAATGCTTGATAAACCCAACTGCAGATTAGATTAGCATTGGGATGGAACCTTGATTGTGAGAGAAACTATTAGCCCTACTTAGTGGATACAAAACCCAACTGCCATGTCCCCCCCCTAGTGACCTTGGTCACCACTTGGATCTTCCTATCCCAAAGGGTCTAAGTTCATTATTAATTGAGTATTCAATTCATGGGGATATTTTGAGGCAAGTACACCTTAGGAAATAATTAATTATTGAGTTATTTAATTAATTACGAAGCTGGAATTAATATTGAGAGGTATTTTGGTGTTTTTATTATTTAAATGCTAATAAATGTTGCCAAGTTGCCTTTCAATTGGTTCCGCAGAGTCATCTTCCGATTTATGTTCTTTCCTTCAAACAACTTGGTTAAGGAGTCAAACATCTCTTTAGGTGTCTTTACGGAAGACACATGGGGAATGAGATGGTCCTTAATAGAATCAACAATGATTCTCTTGGATTTAACCAAGTTCTTCTTGTGTAAGGCCTTACCCTCTTCCCCCTCTAGAACTGGAACCTCTTCACTTATGTAAGTGTCCAACTCATTCTCTTCTAGGATTAACCCAATCCTATACTTCCAGGCTCAGAAATTATTAGACCCTTCAAGCTTATCCTCAAGTTTGGTGTGGTGAGACATTTTAATGAGAAACTCAAATGGAAATAAAAGATTTAGGTCTTACCACTTAATTTGCTGAAAAATGGATCTGGAGCTGGATTAGGGTTTGTTAGAGAAACACTAAAATTTCAATCTTTGAATTTCAAACTTCTGAAAGGATAGAAATATGCACCTTGCTGAGCTGGTCAATCTAGTATACTCTGATTTTGATATTTGCAATATTTAACCCCTCAAAATTGCCTTTGAAACTTCAAGATTCACTAGACAGGACCCCGAACTAGGGTTTGATTTTTCTAGAGCTTCACCAAACCAAAAAGTTCGATCTTGTGCTCTAAAATTTGATTTTTCTGAGGAGCTTCCGGCCGTGGTCTCAAATTCCAAAAATTCCAACTTTCTCCAAAACCCTAATTTCCCGCAGTAGTGACGGGCCAAAAACTGAAAATGCTCAAAATTGAATTCTGTCTCAATAGAAAGATACACCCTTGCTAGGAGGGTCAATCTAGCCTCCTTCCTTTGATGATCCGTGGATAGAAACTCAAAAATTAAGAAGCCCTAGCTTTCACAGTTGCACAGTGCCTTCTTCTTAGGTAAGCTCTGATTCCATGTTAATTTTTTGATAATTTCATTCAATATTATCTAGGATAACTAAGAGAATAACATGTACATCATATCAATCATAAACACAAGAGACAATAGACACAGAGTTTCCTCGGAGAAAACCAAGCAGGTGAAAAACCCCACAATTTCCTCAGAGATAGAATAATCCACAATATAATATCACAATGATCAAACCCAAAGAGATGTCTCTAGAAGATACTCCTCCTCCTCCACTTGTGCGCAACTCTCTCTCTCAAATATGTGAGTTGGAGAAGTGAGTGAATGAATAGAATGAGAGAGGTACACCCTCTATTTATATACTGACTTGACCTACCAATAAGCTAACAGGGACGACTTCCTAAGGAAGTCTAATAACCCAACCACATGAACTAACTAGGGTCAACCCCACACTAGCGGTCTAATAACCCATCAATACAAATGACGACACTTACAATGTAACTTGCGACACTTGCAAATACAAATGATGAAACTTCCAATCAGAGGAATAATACATCTATGTTGGATATATAATAAAGTACAAATGTAATATACAAGTGAATATCTTCCAAAGTTACAAATACATCAACAGAGACATACCGACTATAGTCTCGGGAGGTCCCTTGAGCCAGTCTTGTTTGTGTGGATTTGGTTGTAGTTTCTTTAGGTGTGTGCTCTTTGATCGTTAGTTTGGTCATTAGGGGACGCTTTGATTTATTGACTTTTCAGAGATACCATGGCGCGAGGTCCTACTCTCCATCGGTCTCGTCAGCTGGTTGGTTTATCGACCGCTAAAGTTACATGTCATGTTCATAGGGGACAAGGGAAGGACTTCTCCGATTCGGCTGATTCTTTTGAAGCAATTTGCACTGACATTATCACTGGTTTTGGCATGGGACAAATCCCTACAACTCCATCGGGTAGAGTTGAAGATGCATCTACTCCTCCTACTCCTAGAGAGGAATGGGGGGCAATCCATTACAACCTGAGACTTGACCTCTTCTGTTTGGATCAAATCCACCCTAGGATGACCCATTCGATCCTTCAAATCCACATGATTTCCGATATGGGATGATGAATTTGCATGCTAACATAGGCCCTGCAACCACTACGGACGCTACCCCGTTCTCTCATGGTATGCCTAGTTATAATACAATTGATCCATCAACTATGTTTGGTAGTCATGCTTACACTAGTCATGGTGTTGGCAAAGCTGCACCCACTGGGGCCACCACATTTTCTACTCACACACATAATATGGGGACTGGCTGCATCCCTTCAAACATTGCAAATTTTGGAGGAAGGTCGCCTCTTAGGACTACCCATCCTGGTAGGAACACTGTTTGCAATACAATTCACAATCTACAGTACAATACACATGCCCATACACATCAACCCAGGACCAAGTTCGCTAATGTTAACAATCCTCCTAATACCGGGAGTGGATACATACCATATACTTTTATGACAACTCCTGCTACTAGTAATGCTAATGTAGGGGGTGGGAATATACCTTATACTTATGGTCACAACACAACTGCTCCTGTTACTAGTAATGCTCATGCAGGGGGTGGGAACATACCTAACAATTATGGTCATTACAATATGGTTCCCGCTACGATTAATACTTATATGCCCCATAATTATGGTGGTAACCCTTACTATAATACAGTCCGTGTTGGCCCTCATTACAACCTACCTCATTATGGTGCTCATAATACACATATACCTGCTTACCCTCACACAAGTCAGGTTGGAGGAGGTTATTAGCCTTATGTCCAAGGTCATGGTTATGGTCCATCTTATCCTTCAGGTCCGTATAATCAACCTTTTATGGGAACTTATAATCAATCTTTACGGCCATAGCTCCCATTCTTTGCTCGATTGAATCTTCTGGATCTTTCAAAGCTCATGAATGATCTGGTGTATTACAATCCTAATTGGCCTCCGGTCCCTACCAAGATCCCTTCAGACATTCCCAAGTTTGAGGGTCCTGGTGATCATGTCACAACTTTTCACCTTTGGTGCTCATCAAACTCGTTAAATCATGATTCTGTTCATTTGAGACTATTTCAACATACCCTCAGTGGGAAACCACAAAGTGGTATGTTGAATTACCTGGGGGTATGTACAGAGGTTTCAATGAGATAGCCCTGTTTTTCCTGGATCATTTCCAGCTGCCGTTTCGCTACGATACTAGCACCAGACTCTTGTTTACCTTCTGCTAGAATAAGGCCGCACAAATATCTGACCACGTTCAAGAGTGGCATCGAAGGAATAGGTTAGTGAAAGTCAACATTCCTCCGGAGTTTCTATTGGAATGGTTTCTCAAGTCGTTGCTTCTATACATTTCTAAGGATGTTTCAATGTCTAGCATTACGACTGAGGAACAAGCTATACTAAAAGTCCAGCAGCTAAATTTACTCTATTCTCAATCTAGCATTTTGTATGACATTATTCCTGACGCACCGCAATCACGACATGATCCCAAGCCAGTTCTTGGACCACATCCCAATGGCATTGTTGGATACGCAAGTACTCGACCCATAGATTTGGTTGCTAATCAAATGAAAAATTAGTCACTTAACCAATCTACTCCAGGACAGGTTCACACCTTGTCCACTTCCACCCAATCGCCTGAAGTACGTGCTATGCAATTGGAGAACTCATAAGGTAACCAGTAGCCTGGTGGTAAGAAGAAGGGGAGAAATAATCGCAAGGGTGGAAATAATGGGAACAATGGTGGTAATCGTAATACTCCTTGGAAAGAGAATTCCAAACCTCCTCGGGATGGCGGAAATGCTGGTGGGAACCGTAAACCTAGGCGTAAAGTGAAGTTCCCTTGCAAGCTTTCTGGGGAAGATCACCTTACTCACTTGTATCCTCGGATTGAAGAAGTGTCGAAGAATCTTCAATAGATCCTAGCTATGTTGAAATATCCCCTTCCACATCATCAGAATATGGCTTCGAATGCTCCCACTACTAGTTATGGGACCCATGAAACTTCCACGTCTGCTTCCCATCCCAGTGGCTTTGGATGCGTGAATATCGTTAAATCATAGCTTAGTTTTGCCACTCTCCAATGTGATTATGATGCACCACAACCGGATATGGGGAATGAGCCTCCTCCTCCTCCTGATACCTCTTTGTATATTGAGAAGCTCACTACTATGCCACGGATACCGAAAGGTGTTCTCAAGTGCTCTATGCATAATCCCAATGCTCGAGCCACCCAGAACTACTCTATTGTAGAATATTTGGACCAAAATCCGTGTGCCATGTTGGCTCTTAAGGTTTTATAGGTGTGTCCTTCTCAAAGGCATGCCCTTTTGTGCGCTTTAGGAGTTTAGGATGGGGGAAGTCCTAACGCTATCAAGTTTGACACTACTGATGTTCAACCTCACTTACCTTACCATGTGGCTTTTCAAGTCCATGTGATGTTCAAGCAGAATATCATCAAAAGAACAGTGGTTGACGAATGTGCTTCTACGTCATTGATGTCTTTAGCTTGTTGGAAATCCCTTGGCTCTCCTCCCTTATCCAAGTCTATAATCATGCTCACTACATTTGACGGTCAGTCACTTAAGCTACATGGGATCCTCCCTTCCCTTGTTGTCCACTTCGGTGGGAAACCCCTACCTAATGAAGTCGAGGTGGTTGATGCACCCATTGACAACAACCTTCTCCTTGGTAGGAATTAGATTTACGCTATGAGAGCGTTCGTGTCCTTTGTATTCACAATTATTTGCTTTCCACACGAAGGAAAGATTATGATGATCGACCAACTTGATTTCGTTAGTCCCTATTCCACTACATCCATAAGATCTATTTTCCCCCACGTTAAATATTCTCATCCAGAAACTGGGAACATTGGTGTAGGATTGTACCCTTCTTTGATGGGATCTTTCGACTTCCCTGCACCAATCTCCTTTGTAGGAACCATCTCCATTGATACTCCTTCCTCGCTAAATCATATACCTTTTTAGACATCATATTTCAGTGATCTGTGGAATCTACCTTCCATGATTTCCCCATTTGGAGACATTTCATGCATTGGGATGGATATGCCCTTGTCTGCAGTCAAGCTTTCTCATCATGTTCAACAAGCCATTGCAGATTCAGATCTCTCTTCTTCATGGACAGGAGAGGAAGAACCCATTATGCTTCCCGCACAGGAAGTTGACCCATCTTGTTCACACATATTCCTTGATGATACTCTACCTTCAGATGAATATTTTATCATGTCCATGCATGGTAATGACGAGCCTTGGTGGGATTCCTATCATAGATCTCATTCCTTTCCCACCCTTGGTTTTATTGAACGAGATGAGCCTATAATACAATCTGCGACCCATATGGAGTTGGATCTAGTCACAGTCTCATCCAACTCTGGTTTGAAGTTTGAGTTTGATGAGTCTTTGAGCTCTCCTATAGGTCTACAAATCAGTGGTCCTGAAGAGTTTGATTCTATTTCTAGAATTTCCAACTCCCATGATGATGAATTTTCTCTTGCACATTCTTTCACATCCTTCAGCTATGCTCTTCATTTTGAAGATGATCATTTTGATCCCTCAGGTATTGGTACTATGGAACCTTCAGTGGTTACTCTACTTGCATGTTGTCTGAGGTTAATAATAGTGAAGTTGAAAATGTTTCTACCGTAGTGACTTGTATCATATTTTTCTTTACATACATTTTAGAGATGATCTTGTTACTTATGTTTCTTGGAGACAAGATTCTTAGCTGGACTTATACTTGTTTACTGGTCCGTTTTGAAATTTTCTTCAGTCATGGAAAGCATATTAAGAACATTCAATATAGGTTTAGGCCTCCCCATTGTTATGATGCATTTGAACCTTTTGCCATTTGAATTCGCAGACACCCCCTGAGTATCCTTATCTTGATCATGTTCCTTGCATTATGCATAGCTTTGTTCCATGCACTTGGAACTAGTCTCACATGTCCCTGACACTCATCTGCTCCCATTACGAGCATTATTCTACCTTTACTTCGAGATCGTTAAAAATAGTAAGGAGGTTATGAGTATTCTTCCATCTCTCCTTTGAGCTTGTTAAAAACAATAAGGAGGTCACGAGTTTACTTTTTCGGGCTCGTTAAACCTTTACGAAAAATATTTTTATAAAGTCTTTTTTAAGCCCTGGTTAGACTTTTTCAAATCAAACAAGATTTCCGAGTATACTTGTCATCTCAGACTCATTAAAGGATTTGAAGTGACATTCACTTAGGTGTAAGTTTACCCCTTTTCTGGACCTTTGTGGATTACTCATGAAAAGGGTATACTCTAGTCATACGTGACTGGAAGAGTTCTTCTCTCATTGTTTTACACTTTTTTGGGTGAGAAGACTAACTTTACAAAAATGTACTCCCCTTTTATGTCAAGTTGTGATTTCATTGCATCATCCTGCTTGTTTCTTGAGCCTTGTGCTAGATCCCTCGTACTCACTTATTAGCCAGTATCCTGAGCACTTTACCTTCTGAGGCAAGCAGAGCCTTAATTTATCTTTCGCAGCTTGATGACCCTTCATCTTGAGGAAACACCCCCCGAATGTCCACATCCTACACATGCTTCCTTGCATTGATCATAGGTATGTTCCACTGCTTGGGACTAGTTTTCTTGCTATTTGACACTCATTCCCTCACTTGTTGTACTATAAGCAATTTTTTTTTTTTCAAGCTTTCCAAATATGAAAAGGACCAAATAAATCAAATATTCCAAAAAGCCAGACGGGAGAATATTTACTTCTTTTTGTTGGCAGCTATTGTGTTACCTTTGAACAGAGCATTCATTCCACTCCATACATTATGAGTCGGGACTATAGTCAGACCTTAGGAGCTGTACTCGTTTCTCAGTTTTACTCCACCGATTGGTTAAGCTTCCAGTCATTATGGAGCCCTTTGTTGATGCCTCTTGCATCACATAGTGTTATGTCGAGTCTATGATGCCTGAGTCTATCCATCTGCTCATGCTCTTGTTCAAAGGACGTCCTGAAACCAGATTCAGCCACTCCTCAGATCTCTTGACTATTGCATGTCGGCCATCGTTATTGACTTAGTCTGTTTCATCTGAGTCCTTCCAAATATTTTAGCATAGTTGTTACCTCATGCTGGTTGATGGGGGATGCATTAATGCCCTCCTTCTAGCGAGTTTTGTTCTATCAACTCCAACTCATTTATTCCAGAATTGAGACTTAGAGTTCGGTTGAGTACCTTGAGGCTTGCAGACATTAGTGTAGGTTCTCTCACCATCGATAGTTTTGGGAATACATCAATGTCCCCTGATCATTGGATGCATCTTAGTGTTCGACTTCAACACATCTATTCGCACTTTGATGATTTTACTCTATGCCTTGATGCCCATTTTCATTATTGGTGGGTTATCTCGCGTCTATTAAAGGTATACATCATTGACCGGTAATCAGACGATGTCACATCAAGTTCGACCTCAACACCTTTATTCACTTGATGGGACTTGCACCATAGACGATTTGTGTAGAAGACCCCAGACATTAGTAGCATTCAGTATGCTGCTCTTGATTGTGACTTTACATCTGAGATATCATCTCTCAGATATCCACAGTTTGTACCTCCAATTTGCACCAGTTGTTTCCTTTCAGTAGGAGACCGTCTCTTACAGTAGATGGTTATGGCTATCATCAGCTATGACATGTATTCATTATGTACTTCCTATTCTTGGCCATTGTATCATATTGTTTTACTATATCGACATGTATTCAGAGATATTATTGTATTATGACGAGTGAGCTGTTCCTTCGGGTTGTGTCTCCATCACTCCACTTTTGAGATTTATAATGTATTTCGGCCATCGTAGCACCATTCTCTAACCTCACACATTAGGGGGCATCTGTTATAGTGTAATTTTCTACCTTATGAGCATCAACATTCTTTTTCCTTCAATATCGATTTCACTGACTCGGACTCACCATTTTGTCCTCCAGAAACACATTTCCCCTATTTTTCTTCCTATATGCTTGCTGTCCCATTATAGCCAGCGTACACGTAGGCTGTTCCACTATAGCCCATGGGTACCAAGTAAAATGGTAAAAATCATTAGAAAGTTACTTTTTACTCCCAAAAATCGGTCTTAGGGTGACCTTTGGCCCTCCATATGCCCCGAAACACCTTGATGTGTCCTTTCAGTTACCTTTGGAAGCCTATATATTGAGCTCTTATGGCATATGGAAGGGAGCAAAAAGGGAAAGCAAGATAACTCTAGTGGATTTTTTCTATGACTTGAGTCTACACTCATTGATCTTTGTTGTTGTGAACTCCTTATGTTTGTTAATTTTTAACATAAATTCACTAGCAAGATCACTGAAAGAAACACAATCACAGGATAGACAAAGATTTACCCTGGGAAACCCTCATGGAGTAGAAAACCCAACAAATCTTTCCTCAATATAGATAATCAACCAATACAATATGTAGGACTCAAGCAAGAGCTCCTTCTCCTCCTATGCAGACCTCTCTCTCTCCTATGCGCCAATCACAAGTGAGTGAATGAATGAGATAAGTGAGGAACAAGCCTCCTCTACTTATACTCATCTCTGAACTGACTTTTCAACCTATTGGGGCTGACCTCTCCTAAGAGAGTCTAATAACCCCTAATAAACTAACTCACGGTCGAACCCACATGGGAGATCTAATAACCCTAGCTACCACAATCCATAGGAGGAATAAAAATCTCCAGATACATGATAAAGTCCCATCGGACGAATGTAACATCTCCGGAATAATAGGATACAAATATAATATTCTTAGAAGTTACAATATTTCAGCACTCCCCCTTAACGAGAAGGATATTATAACAACATCATCAGGAGAAAGGATTCATCAACTACATCATACATGATACATCTATAAATCATTGGAATCTTTCTTTGTACATCATTAGTAACTCGAACAGTTACTGGATCATCAATATATGGATCATCCTGATCAACAAAATCGTCATCTCATGATCAACAGCATCGTCATCTCCCGATCAGCAACATCGTCATCTCACGACCAGCAGCATCATCATCTCATGATTAGCATCATCATCATCACACGATCAACATCATCATCATCACACGATCAGCATCATTGTCATCATACGATCAAAATCATCGTCATCACATGATCAACATCATTGTCATCACACAAGCAGCATCGTCGTCATCACATGATCAGCATTGTCATCACACGATCACATCATCATCATCAGACCATCAACATCATCGTCATCACATGATCAACATCATCATCATCAACTGGATCCTCTCGATCAGTAACACAATATCATCAACTGGATCCTCTCGATCAACAGCACAATAACAGCATACCCTGCAACACACGTGATCTATTTAGGACACCATATCATGTCTATGGATGATGCAATCCACTCATCAACTTAGACAAAGTCTAAGTACCACCTCTCAGAGACATTTGTCTGTGGATCTATTTAGGACTGAATTCCAGGGATGATACAATCCTCTCGTCAACTTAAACAAAGTCTAAGGACCACCTCTCGGAGACATCTATATGCGGATCTATTTAGGACTGAAGTCCAGGGATGATACAATCCTCTCATCAACTTAGACAAAGTCTAAGGACCACCTCTCGGAGACATATGTCTGTTGATCTATTTAGGACTGAAGTCCAGGGATGATACAATCCTCTTTTCAACTTAGACAAAGTCTAAGGACCACCTCTCGGAGACATCTGTCTGCGGATCTATTTAGGACTGAAGTACAAGGATGATACAATCCTCTCATCAACTTAGACAACGTCTAAGGACCACCTCTTGGAGACATTTGTCTGCGGATCTATTTAGGACTGAAGTCCAAGGATGATACAATCCCCTCTCGTAAACTAGGGACCATTCATCAACCTCATCGTCAGAACAGGTAACCTCACCATCGATATAGGTATCCATATCATCAATACAAGTATCCTCATCATCAATACAATATCCTCATCAATACATGTATCCTCATTATCGACCACACTGTCGATAGGGGAAATCTCATCATTGATATAGGTATCCGCACTGATACCAGTATCCAAATATTATCATCGACCATATCAGTCCCCCTTTCGAGGAGGGTCCTTCTGAACTACACCAAGATTGCCTCGTAAATAGTCAAACTTTACTTGAGACAGAGGTTTGGTCAATACATCAGCAACTTGTTCGTCAGTGCTCACATACTCGAGCTTGATAGCTCTTTTCTGCACCATATACCGTATATAGAAATTTTAGATCTCTATGTGCTTTGACTTATCATGAAACACTGGATTCTATGTCATCTTGATACAACTCTGGTTGTCACACAGGATCTCAGTGGGGTCCATCTCTAAGTCAAACAGTCCTGATAATAACTTCCGAAGCCATACCACTTCACAACTAGCAGAGCAAGCAGCTATATATTCCTCTTTAGCTGTGCTGAGAGCCACACTAGACTGCTTCCTTCTATACCATGAGATCATGGCAGATCCCGACAATAACATCCTCCTGGTGTACTCTTTCTGTCTGATACGCTTCCTGCCCAATCAACATCTGTGTAACCATACAATCTAAAGTCATGATCTCCAAGGTAAGGTATACCAAAATATAATGTACCCTTTAGGTACCTCATCACATGCTTTGCAGCTATCATGTGAACATGTTTAGGTTCCACTAGGTACTGACTCAAGGTGTTTACAGCAAAGCAGATATCTAGCCTAGTGTTCGTCAGATACATTAATGACCCAATAATCTGTCTATACATAGCTACATCCACTAACTCTGATGAGTCATCTGCTAACAGCTTCAGGTTGGAATCCATGGGAGTGGACATGGATTTACATTCCAACATATCAAATCTTTTCAAGATTTCCACAGCATACTTTCCGTAGTTGAGAAAGATTCCTTCTAGGCCTTGTGATACTTCCAGACCTAGGAAGTAGTGCATCAATCCAGGATCTTTCATCTCAAACTCTAAGGAGAGATTCTTCTTGCATTCAACAATCTGTTTCTCATTTCTAGTTAGAAATATATGATCCAAATACAACAACAAAATGACAGGTTCATGATTCATAACCTTGAGATAAAGATTAGGATCAGCTTTACTCTTGGTAAATCCCAAGCTAGTTAAGAAACTCTCAATCCTTCAATACCAAGCTCTGGGAGCTTGTTTTAACCCATACAAAGCCTTCTTTAGTTTGCATACATGGGTTCTTTTGTCTTCCACCTCAAATCCTTGTGGTTTTTCTATGTACACTTCTTCTTCAATTACACCATTTAGGAAGGTTGTCTTCACATCCATCTGGTGTAATTTTCACTTCATCATGGATGCAAGTGCCATGATGGTTCTAATGGAAGTGTACCTTGCAACTGGTGCAAATGTCTCTTCATAGTGAATTCCCTCTTTCTGAGAGAATCCTCTGACTACAAACCTTTCCTTATACTTTTCAATACTGCCATCTGCAGCATGCTTTATCTTGTATATCCATTTGGAGGATACCACACTCTTGTCCTTTGGTTTGGGAACTATATCCCAAACATCATTCTTCATTATTGACTAGTAGTCCTCCGTCATTGCTTCTACCCATTCTTTCTTATGAACTGCCTCTTCATAACTAGTAGGTTCTTGATCTACAAGATCACACATCAAAGCCACATAGTTGGAGAATGGCTTTGGTTTCTTGCTCACTGTAGTGGAGTCTTCTGGAGCTCCATGCTTTTCAGCTCCTAGTATAATGTCTCTAGCCCATGCTAGCTTTCTTTTTCTTGAAATGTTTTTAATGGGGGGTTCTTGTCGTTCTAACATATCATGGTCTTCAGGAGATGGTACAACTTTTGTAATTCTAGAAGGTACATCTTCTTTATATAATTCTTCATGCTGGCACTTCCTAGACTTCTTCAGAGCTGCTTCTTCATCAAATGTCACATCCCTACTGATTTCCATATGATGGAATCCTAGGATGTAAATCCTGAATGCTTTGGATGTTTCACAATACCCAACAAATATTCCCTTCTTCCCAGAAGGGTCCAACTTAGTTCTCTTTTCTTTAGGTATGTGAATATACACACGACACCCAATATCTTGAGGTGACTTACCTCAGGCTTCTTTATTGTGAAGACTTCTTCTGGAGTCTTGAATTCAAGGGCACTGTGAGATAGTCTATTTGCACATAGATTGTTGTCCTAGCTATCTTAGACCATAAGTACAAAGGTAGGTCTTGATCATGTAACATTGTATTTATTGCTTCCATGATGGTTCTATTCTTTCTTTCCACAACACCATTTTGTTGAGGATTGTAGGGAGTGTTAGGCAGAATAATTGTCATTTAATTCCGTTGCAGTACTTACCCAACCATTTAATTTGTCAATCCGAGGTTCGTAGGCTTACGAAGCACATGCAAAGTATATGCAAGATTGAAGTGAAATTAATCTAATCTAACCCCCCTTGCTATGGATAATTACTAATCTAATTTCCCCTTAAGCTGAAACACACAATTGCTAATCTAATGCTGGAAGCTGAAACACATTGCAGAAAGTAAATTGCATAAAAGAAAGACAGCATATGAAGAGAAACAAGACAACACATGTGAGCTCACATTAACGATAAAGAAAACTTAATTTACATCACAAGAATCAATGGCAAATCATGGAAGCATCAAAACTAAGATTATGAACAAAAGCTGAGAATCCCCTTCTCCATATTACAAAGTCAATACTAACTTCTACAATATGAGACTAATCTCCTCCTAATCTATGATTAATCTACATCCCTATCTCCCCAAAATGAAGAGAGAGAACTCTCTTTTATACATGAATTTATTTGAGAAGGAGATAACCATCTCATAATGATAGATCCACTATTCTCTCAACCACTCTCAACTAATTTGCTATTATTACAAAATATGATCCATTCAAATCCTCCACATGTCTCTCACAAATTCTCCACATGTTTCTCATAAGATATGCCAACCAAATCTCCTTGATATTCTCCTTGGAATATTCTTTGAATAACTGATGGGTCCATTTTTCAGGTATTTCATAACCCTTTTTCCACAGTCTAGCTCAAGCAATGCTAACCAAACGCACTCAATTGTGGGAAAAGTGTTTTAATTTAATGATTTAATGAAATTGTTTTTATGATTAATCTTGTATGTTAGAATGCGTATCAAATAAACGGATTATATGGAAACCAAGTGTGATTGAGCAGGTTCAGTGTCATTAAAAGATGGACGTGTAGAAGACTAAAGGATCACCAAGCTCGATGCCTTGTTTCCTAATTTATAGAGGACGCACTCCCACTTTCAAGATGAATTGACATTTTGACAATCAGTTAGGATCAGATTTAAATTGTATAAATATGGACCTCTCGGGTAGCGAGAGGCCCTTGCTGTTATTTTTGGGAAGGACATTATTTTTAACGTTTTCTGCACTATTGAGATACTTCTATTTTGACATGGATTTTATATATTAATGAAAGATTGATGATTAATCCCAACAAGCATTTCTGAGTTTTTATTCTCTCCTGAGTACGGGTTGGGGAGGGCCCCCGCAACACGTAGGTCAGGAGATTCCTATTTGCAGGTATTTTTTCAAGTATGCGTTTTACATTGATGAACAATTCTATGATATATGGGAGCGTTGAATGATTCATTATTTTTGTAGTAGTTTAGAATGCATTCTATAGTACAGTAAAACGATTTCAGCAGTCCTGTAGGTTCTTTCTTGCAATGCATATTTTTATCAACGATTACATGTGTAATAGCTTTGCTTTCAATGTCATGGTTTATATTTGGAGCTCACTGCAGTTTCTCATCGTGATTAGTTTCTTTTAACTTCTTAGTAATATATGGGTAAGCATAGAATGATCGTATTTCAATTCTAGATTGGAAAAACAAGTTAGATCAAGACTCCAATTTTGTGCGCAGATAGTAGTTACAGACTTTGTTTCCCCAATAGTAAAATAGCTCTGTTATGATATTTTCATTCTCAGCATTTAATCATTTCAGCATTTTAATTATTTCAAATAGATTTACTGTTTTTGTATCGACAATTCTTAGAACAGATCATCATCTAATTATTTCAGCATTTTAATTATTTAAAATAGATTCCCTGCTTTATTTCTTAGAACAGATTTACTGCTTTCAATACTGTCATTCTTTTAATTAGATTTATTGCTTTCCAGTATTTAATTCCATAGCATAATCAATTTTCACATTTAGTAGACAATCTTTAGAACATCGATACCGACATCCAACCGTGACAAGAGATTATCCTAAAAGAGCACAAATAGTGCATGCATCTCTCAAGTTTGTACGTTCCCTAGGTTGACATTTAAAGTAGGCTCTTGGTATAACTGCCCCATTAGGCACCCATATTAGGAGCTCACCACTTTTTGGCACCATTGTCGGGGAGGTGCTAAATATTTTAGGAGACATCACCTAAAAACCACAAAAAGAAAACAAAAATTACATAAAACAAAAACATAAATATCTTCTACCAATGAATGCCTTGTCGGCAAAGGGATAGGTTTGACCGCTTTCTGCCCAAGCATTCCATGAGTAACAACGGTAATAATAGTTCTAACCATTCTCAGTTTGAATTTCTACACTCTAAAAATGAAAATGACTCCACATACGATCCAAACAGAAGCAACTTCACTACCAGTTCCAACTCAAACACCTCAATGGCAAATGAAGAGGAAGAACCTAGGGAGCTTTTCACTTTTCCCATTAGCAAACCTCTCGGAGATGCGAGAATGAAGAGCATCAATCCTAATAATCTACCAAAGTTTCATGGGTTGACTTCAGAAGATCCTGACACATTCCTATTTAAATTTGAGGTAGTTTGCAGATCATTTGATTACACTACTGATGCACAAAAGCTTAGGATTTTTCCTTCCACACTGAAAGACCTATCTGTTAGGAACCCATGTCTTTACTTTGTTAGTATATTGTTGTTGGACGCATATGCTTTGTAAGTCATCCCATAGTATTTGTTGATCCATATTTTATATTAGCCCATAGTATCGACCCAGTATTGGACGCATATGCTTTGTAAGTCGTCCCATAGTATTATATGTCCCATGGTTTTGAGTCATAGTATTGGCACCTAGACTTAGCCCATGGTTTGTATTGACACATAGTATTGACCCATGGTATTGGTGCCTAGACTTAGTATATAAGTGTGTGTTGAGGCCTATGAAGGCACCGTGAAGTTACTTGTATTGAGCTTGCTCAAAGGAGGTTGCCCCCTCGAAGTGGCCCGTGATCAATATAAAAGTGATTCTGAGTTCTACTATTTCTGATATCTTGTGTATTTTCATTAATTAATTATTGTAGGTTCATCACATCTGGTATCAGAGCACTTTCTTGGG
Source organism: Larix kaempferi (assembly GCA_027924585.1). Classification (NCBI taxonomy): domain Eukaryota; kingdom Viridiplantae; phylum Streptophyta; class Pinopsida; order Pinales; family Pinaceae; genus Larix; species Larix kaempferi. The sequence continues at coordinate 9,824,291 of BSBM01000007.1, forward strand.
CTCGTTGGGTGGAATTTCTGCCAAATTTGTTTTCGCATATATTGCAGCTTTGGATTTGGGAATAATCCCTATCTGCTTAACTATGGGAAGTACTTGGGAATAAGCCCTAAAAGTCATTGTGAGGAGTACCACATGAACCCCAAAGTAGCTGACCCATTGAGAGGACCTGCCAGCGAAAAGGGAAACGACCCCTACATGATTGACTAGTTCCCACCCGTGAGGTAAACCAAGAGCTGTCGTTTGTGGAAAAGCGGTTATCAGTTTTACCTGAGCCATGGAGTGAGGGGTATTGCCCCAATACGCAAGCTGTCAGACAAAATTGGTGGCCGAGTGAAACACCTGAACTGTTAGGAAGCCGTACATACATGGGGTCCATATCTATTTTCAGTTGAACTGTTGCCGATCACTTCCGCTCTAGATTCGGCCATTTCGGATCTATTCTGAAATTCATTCCAGATCTAGTCATTGTTTCAGATCCAGCCGTTTTCGATCCCTTCCGCACCATTGCAGATCCCTTCCGCGCCGTTGTTGCCGATCCATTTCCCGAACAAAAAAAAGAGTTTTTCGGCCATATCTCCCTTATTTCAACTCTGTTTTCCCTGAAACTTCACTGACATCCTTGCAATCCCATTCTGCATATTTCATTCCTGAAGACCCTATCCCAAATTCCACTTCCCAAGACCAGAAATCCCACATTTTTCTATTTTTAGGGTTTTCCATAACTTCTTCAATTTTCACCCGATTGCCTTCAAATTTTACCATAGAGTTCCCGCTTCTGAAATCCCCATTTTTTGCTTCCTTGTTCCTCATAAAGTGTCGAAAACATAGTCAAAACCCAATTACCCCTCCGAGTTTTTCCCAAATCCAAATTTCCCCTTACTAAATAAGCTTGTGTTTGTGTTTTTCTATCCATTCCCCCCCCCCCACACAAAAAAAAATTACTGGTTATGGTTGTCAATCGCACAGGAGCCAACACCATGGAGGAAGCACTTGCAGCCACCCAAACCAAACTCCAGGATCTGGATGAAAAATTTCTCAACCTCCATCTTCAACATTCATCCATGAACAGTAACCGACAGCAGAAATCTTTTGCAGCCACCGGGTTCTCTTCTTCCAGCAATTTTCGTGGGCCAAAGCTTGATTTTCCTCGCTTCAATGGTATTGATCCGACTATTTGGATATACCAAGTAGAATAATATTTCAGTCTGCATAATACTTTTGATGTCCAGAAAGTTCCACTTGCATCCTTTCATTTGGAACAGGAAGCCCTTCAATGGTACCGTTGGTACATCAAAGCTCATCCCGAGCCAAACTGGACAAATTTTTTTCAACTCCTTTTGTCACGATTTGGTCCTAGTGCTTTTGATGACTTCATAGGAGCACTCACTAAACTTCACCAAATGGGTACAGTGAGAGAGTATCAGACAAAATTTGAGAAACTAGCCAATCACACAGAAGGATTGTCTGATGAATTCTACAGGAGTTGTTTTATCAGTGGTCTCAAGGTTGAAATCCGCTCAGAGGTCAAAATGTTCTGTCCCAACACAATGATGGAAGTCCTAGGGTTGGCTAAGCTGGCAGAGGACAAGATCATAGCTCAACAATGCTCCAAACCCAGCTTTGTTCCCTTCAGAAATATAGGTTCCCAACGACCTCCCATCACGCTTGCTCCTCAACCAACTCCTATCAAGTATTTGTCTAAAACAGAGATGCAGGCACGCCGAGAAAAAGGGCTTTGTTATAATGGTGATGAGAAATTCACTCGGGGACATAGATGTGTTCAACAAAAGCTCTATCTCTTGGATGTGGATTCTCCGCCGGCCTCAAAACTTGATGAAGAAGCTCCAGATATAATAGATGATCAGGTCGGCATTCAACACCCGCCTGTTGACACCCCATCTAAGGACGACCCACTCGAGATCTCTCTCCATGCTGTAACTAGCCTCACCACCCCACAAACAATGCGAGTCAGGGGATACCTCAAGAAGCTCCCTCTTACCATACTCATTGATTCCGGTAGCACTCATAACTTCATTGATCCTTGGATTTCCAAACAGGATGATTTTTTTGTCCATCCTTGCTCCATCTTTGAAGTCATTGTTACAAATGGGGGCACCTTACCTTGCAAGGGGAAGTGTCACAATATGCGTATCTCTATGGAAGATTATAACCTGTGCTCTCACATGTTTGCCTTGTCCTTAGGCGGATGTGATGTGGTTTTGGGTGTTCAATGGTTACGCACACTTGGCCCCATCTTATGGGATTTTGCTAAACTTTGGATGCAGTTTTTTCAGTCAATGGGGCACAACACAAATTTATGGGCTTACAACCAGGGTCTCTCTGTATCATCAGTTCACATCGCTTGGAAAAAATACTTAAGAAGAATTCACATGGTGTCATCGCTCAGCTCCATTCCATTAAGATGCACCCACCAACAGTCTCCACTACTTCCTTGGATAGATATGCAGGTGTCTTTGCTGAACCAATGAGCTTGTTGCCTTCAAGAGACCTTTCCGGTAAGAATTTTGCCGCATCTACCTCTCAGCAGGAAATGATGACTATTTTGCATACAGTAAAGAAGTGGCAGCCATCCCTATTGGGGAATTATTTCTGCATCAAGATTGATCTCCAGAGTCTAGAAACTTTCCTGGAACAACGGGTCTCCTCCCCAACACACCAGAAATGGGTTATCCAACTCATGGGTTATGACTATGCGACTACTTACCAGAAGGGTAAGGACAATATGGTGGAAGATGCTCCTCCTCGCACATTTGATGACCCAGTCTCTCTTACAACTATTTCTTTGCTTGTTCCAAATTGGTTGTAATCTGTTCAACGAGGCTATCTCTTCTATGAACTCCTTGCTTTTTCATCAGTAGGGCACTCTGGGTTCCTCAAAACCTATGACCAGGAACAATGTAACTTTTTTTGGCAGGGAATCAAAATGACAATTCAATGGATGGTGGTTGACTATGATACTTTCCAGGTCAATAAGGGTGAAACAACCCTCCTTTCGGGACTGCTCGAAACCTTACCCGTCCCTCCATAGATTTGGACAACTATTTCTATGGATTTCCTAGAAGCACTCCAGTGGTATAGTACCACATCTCAAAGGACACCATGTGAAGCAGTCTCTGGACAAGCACCACCAGTTCTTCTTCCATACACCTTCAATAGCTCCCCAGTTCAGGAAATTGACTCAATTCTTCAAAACCGTGATCAGCTTCTTCTCATTCTGCAGGACAATTTTCACATGGTAGGAATTCGACTGAAACAACAAACCGATCAGCACCATTCTGAGCGCACTTTTCACATCGCTAATATGGTTCTTCTTTGTCTACCGCATTCCATGCAATCCTCCCTGAAACTCCAAAGGCTCCAGTGGCTCGAAATTCAACCCGAGGATGCTACAGGGGACCTACTCCTTCAGATTCTGCATCAATTTCCACATCTAAAGCTTTGAGGACAAATCTTTTTCTAAGGGAGAGGGGATGTTAGGAACCCATGTCTTTACTTTGTTAGTATATTTTTGTTGGACGCATATGCTTTGTAAGTCATCCCATAGTATTTGTTGATCCATAGTTTATATTAGCCCATAGTATTGACCCATCGTATTGGACGCATATGCTTTGTAAGTCGTCCCATAGTATTATATGTCCCATGGTTTTGACTCATAGTATTGGTGCCTAGACTTATCCCATGGTTTGAATTGACACATAGTATTGACCCATGGTATTGGCACCTAGAATTAGTATATGAGTGTGTGTTGAGGCCTATGAAGGCACCATGAAGTTAATTGTATTGAGCTTGCTCGAAGGAGGTTTCCCCCTCGAAGTGGCCCGTGATCAATATAACAGTGATTTTGAGTTCTATTCTTTCTGATATCTTATGTATTTGCATTAATTAATTATTGCAGGTTCATCACACTATCACTCCGGTGGTTCATGAGCCTTGAAGGAAATAGTATCTTTAGCTGAGATCAAATGAAACAGACATTCTTAGAAAAATATAGGGACTTCTGCAAGGCCAAAGATACTAGGGATGAAATATTTAGGATGCAACAAGGAGATAGAGAGTCATTAGAAGATTATGCCCAAAGATTTCAACTTAGCTACAAACGAGCCAGCCATTGCACATTGGATCCTAAATCACTAAAGCTTGTCCTTCTCAGAGGTGTAAAAGAGGAGAATTTTGAAGTCTTAAATCTCCTTGGAGATGGAGACATATTCCAAAAATATTTTGACCAGATCTTGCAAATCTTCAAAAACTACTCAAGATCTAGGAAAACTAAGAATGGGACGAGGGATACACATACAACCACTAGTGGATCATCATCCTCAACACCAACACTTACAAAATTTGATCTAGGAAACCTGCTGAATGACATGAAAACTGAGATACTACAATCCTTAGCCATGCAACTTGATGCTCTTCAAATAAAAAAGAAACAAGATGAAATTAACCAAGCCTTGGGCAGTATTTTGTCCTCGTTGTAGGAAGAAGCATGAGAAGGGGCAGTGCACCTTGAACACAATAGAAGTATGTGGTATCTGCATCGATTACCATTCCACTGATAAATGTCCCCTCTTACCCTCATGTAAGGTAGCCATTCAAGACCCAGCAGCTGAAGAAACCGTAGAACAACTTTGTTTTATAAATAAGAGGAGGAATAATTTTGTTAGGCCATATCAGCAGAGCAATCAAACTTACTATAATCGAGGACAACAAAATTGGAACTCTACACCGACTCCATGGTAAGCACAGCCAAATCAAAACCAATGGAAACAAAACTAGCAAGCATATCAACCATCCTATCAACAACCATATTATCCACCATCTTATCCTCAATACCCCCCACTGTTTCCATCCACCACAAATTATGAAAACCAGTACCCCCATCCATCAAATTGGAGGGCGCCATTACAATAGCCACTCATTATGCCACGCCCACAACCTCAACCACCCCCAGACCTCCACCTATTCCATCCCAACCAATTCCAAATCCTAATAATAACAGCCCCCCACAACAGCAGCAGGCTTATAACACTGATATCACACAATTCCCAACTTATGTTGTAGACACCATAGAAATAAATGAAATAAACCTACGATCTGGAAAAACATTGCAGAATACATCCCCACACAACATCCAACAACCTGTACCTAAAGCTCAGGACCACACATCAGAACCCTATGTTCAGAATCCTGATGAACCAGAACCTCCTGAGGAAGAAATTATACCACTCACACGAACTAGAAACCCTCCATTTCCAGAAAAACTTGTCCGGAATACAAAAGAAGAGGAAGAGAATATAATCTTAAATGATTTCAAACACTTAAACATCCAAATCCAAATCTTACAAGCCATAAGGGATGTTCCCATCTGCAACAAATTCATTAGAGAAAATTGCCTAAAGAAGCCAAGAAGGAGGAAGTGTGACCCACCAATTATTAATGTATTGGGACAATTGGTCGATTTGATGCTAGGTGTCATAATAAATCCTAAATATCTTGATCTTGGTAGTCCTGTAGTAAGCGTCACCATAAATAACAAGCAAATAAATAAAAGCTTAATTGATCTAGGAGCTGCGATCAATGTCATGACTAAAGAAACCATGTTATACCTAGGACTCCAATCAATGGTAAGACCAATTACAACAATACTCCAGCTAGTAGACACATCAACTGTGAAGCCCAAAGGAATGCTAGAAGACATTATGATCAATATCGAGTCCTGGGAATACCTAGCTGATTTTATAATAATCGAAATCAAAAGCAAACTCAGTGGCTATCCGATTATCCTGGGTAGACCTTGGCTAGCAATTGTGGACGCTTACATAGGTTGCCGATCAGGAAATATGACAATCACCAGTGGACATACCAGGAAGAAAATAACAATCTACCCACCAACAATGAAATCCTCAGAGTTAGAATATCAAAATTGGACTGATGATTACCAGAACACACCAAATCAAAACCTCTGACCTATCCTAACAATTAATGCTACAATATCTTTAAAGGCAATAGATGAACATGGCCATATAGATAGATTTATACAAAATATATCTCCTAACAATCATGTCATTCAAGAATTATTTTCTACAGAAACAGGTGAAAGTTCAAAACAGAACATGGATGACTTATGGATAGAAGTGTTGCCAGAACAGATTGAGAAGGTAAAAGTCATGGAAATTAACCCTAGCAAAATAGTCAACATAAATTCCAATTTAAAACCAGAGCAAGAAGAGAAATTGATGAAGATACTAACACAACAAAGTAAAGCACTTGCCTGGACAGATAAAGATATGAAAGGAATACATCTTGATATCTGCAAACACTACATTTACATCAAAGAAGGTTCTACACCCATTAGGCAACCACAAAGAAGGCTGAATCCTACACTAAAATACATAGTCAAAGAGGAATTACAAAAGTTATTAGATGCAGGGTTCATCTATCCAATATCTGATAGTGAGTGGGTCTCACCACTAGTCATAGTGCCCCCAAAAGGAGGCAAATGGAGAATTTGTGTGGACTACAGGGAGCTGAATAAAGCAACAAAAAAAGATCATTTTCCACTTCCATTTATAGACTAGGTGCTGGATACATTATCTGGAAACAAGTACTTTTCATTCCTAGACAGTTTCAGTGGTTACAACCAAATTTTAATACACCCAGCTGATCAAGATAAGACGACCTTCACATGCCCATGGGGAACTTATGCCTATGGGGTCCTACCCTTTGGTCTATGTAACGCCGCAGCAATATTTCAAAGAACCATACTCAGTATTTCTTCGATTTTCTAAATAACAAGATGTAAGTATTTATGGATGATTTCACACCTTATGGACTGAGCTTTGAGCAAGCGTTGGAAAATCTTGAATTAATATTAAAAAAAATATTGAGATGAGCTTGTGCCTAAGCAATCACAAATGCAGGATGTTAATGGAAGAAGGAATTGTTCTAGGACATTATATATCACAGAGAGGTATAGAGGTGGATCAAGCCAAAGTATCAGTAATCAAGACACTGCCCCCACCTGTCAAACAAAGAGATGTGAGAAGCTTCCTTGGACAGACAGGGTACTACAGAAGGTTTATTGAGAATTATAGCAGAATTGCTGCCCCCATGTATGCACTTCTCAAAAAAGACAATGAGTTCATATGGACAAGCAACTTCATGTCAGCCTTTGAAAATCTTAAAGAGAAAACCATCACAGCACCAATACTTCAAGGACCAAACTGGGAAACTCCATTTCACATTCACACCAATGCATCAGATAAAGCAATCAGATCTATGCTTGGGCAAGAACAAGAAAAAAAACCCTATGCCATATACTATATAAGCAAAAATTTGGCTGGGGCAGAACTCAACTACACAGTCACAAAGAAGGAATTTATGGCAGTCATACATGCAATCAACAAATTCAAACATTACATTATAGGATACCAAAGTTTTATCCATACTGACCACTCAACGATCAGATATCTTATGAACAAGCCTAATACCAGTGCAAGAATTATTCGATGGATGCTACTTCTATAGGAATTCGACATCACTATAATAGATCAACCAGGCAAGCATAATTTTGTAGCAGACTTTTTGTCAAGAGTAACACATGGGAAAGATAATGAATTGGTCCAAGATAACTTCCCTGATGAGCACCTTTTTTCCATATCAATAAAAAGTCCATGGTTTTCCGACATAGCAAACTATTTGGTATCCGGGAAGTTTCCAGAACATTACAGTTATAAAGAAAGGACAAAAGTAATAAGACAAAGTGCCACATATACATGGATAGAGGGCATGCTTTTTAAACAGGGACCAGATCAAGTACTTAGAAGGTGCATTAGGGAAGATGAGGTACATGACATAATGCATGCCACCCACAATGAACCCTGTGGAGGACACTACGCTGAAAAAAGGACAGCCTACAAGATCTTGCAAACAGGGTATTATTGGCCAACACTCCACAGAGATGCTTATGAGTGTGTGTCCCATTGTGATGATTGCCAGAGAATGGGAAAGCCAACACAAAAACAAGAAATGCCACTACATACGCAAATCTCTCCAGAGGCATTCGATAAGTGGGGATTCGATTTTGTTGGCCCATTCAACCCACAGTCCAATCATAAGAGCTACATCCTTGTATGCACTGATTACCTTACAAAATGGACAGAGGTAGCAACACTGCCTGCTGCAAATGAAACCAGTGTGGCCAAATTCTTTACTGAGCAGATCTTTCACAGATTTGGGGTGCCAAGAGAAGTAGTTTCGGATCAAGGAACACAATTCACATCAAATTTAATTGAAGACTTGATGAAAAGAAACAATCTAAATCACAGACAGTCATCCTCCTACCACCCCCAAGGAAATGGTCAAGCTAAGGTAACCAATAGGGAATTAGAGAGAATCTTGCAAAAACTGTCCAACTTCACAAAAGGGATTGGTCTGACAGACTTAATGAAGCAGTCTGGGATTACAATACTACATGGAAAACAACAACATGATTCACACCTTATGAACTAGTCTATGGGAAAATGGTCATGCTACCAATTGAATTTGAAGTAAAAACATTAAGAATTGCAGCCGATCTAAATATGAACCTATCAGACATTAAAAAATAATGCATGCTATAGCTAAATCAACTTGATGAACACCGCCAACAAGCACTTACACATACTGAAATCATTGAACAACAAAGAAATAAATGGCATGACCAACATTTGAAGGATAAGAAATTCAAAGAGGGTGATTGGGCACTACTCTACGACTCCAGATGTCACACATTCAAAGGAAAGCTAACCACTAGATGGCTTGGACCTTACAGTATACATAAAATTTATGACAATGGGGCTGTGAGAATTATTACAATTGATGATGATGAGTTCCCCATGATCGTGAATGGGCATCGCCTAAAAATCTACAAACAACCAAAGTCCAAAGAAGAATTTACACAAGTACTCTACCAACAACAATTGATGCTGATAGAGCATGCTCCAAAACAGTAAGCTTCAACACATTTCATGAAAAAAAAAACACAAAAAAACAAAAAAAGAGAAAAAAAAGAAATTAAACCAAAACAAAAAAAGAACAAAGGGATAATAGGAAGTACAGGGCATCAACCTATTCAAGCGAGCCTGCACAATAATTCAAGCGAGGCTGCCATCAATTCAGGAGATCCTGCAAAATTTATCAAGTGAGGTTGCCAATAATTCAAGCGAGGTTGCCATCAATTCAATCGAGCCTGTAAAATATATCAAGCAAGGCTGCCATCAATTCAAACGAGGCTGCCATTTATTCAAGTGAGCCTGATATCAATTCAAGCGATCCAACCACATCTACATGTAGAAGTCAGCCTTCATCTACTACGGAATTCTTCAAGACACACCAGGCCAGCCTTTTTCAAACATATTCAAGAGAGCCTGCATGTTATTCAAGGGAGCCAATCACATCCAACCATGGAATCATCCAAATATAAAGCACAATCACCTGATTCGTATCAACAATTGGCACAATTTTCAAACGCACATACTCAACAAATTCAAAACGTGCAAAACGGAAAAAGCACCCTATGCACATAACTACTGACATGCAGAAATCAACTATAGACACCGCCAAGATATACTATAGTTTCTACCGCGCATGAAAAATGGACCAGATCATCAATGCAGGTACGCATACATACCAAGGTAATCTCTAAAACGATTTTATTTGATTTTTATAGTAAAGCACTTTCCCACAATACAGTTGTTTCTAGTCAGCTGAGGACAACTTCAATTTCAAATTGGCGGCATGGTGGAATGACCTTCATAACTCATGATTGTTACCAAAGTTCCATCACCCTCAGCAAATCATGATCGCAACCTTCACCACATGAAGTACAGAGGTCGATCATAAGAAGGTAGAGATCGATCATGAAAGATAGGGGATTAGAAGTGGCAAGTACAGGTATGATGAAAATAATAGGTGCAAAAAGGCAGTGAATTAGGGTGCAGCATATTCCATGATTTTGCATATAAGTAACCACCCAAAATTCTCGAGAAGCAGCCACCATTGTATTCCTTGAGCCTGTAGGCAGAGCCCGACCAAGTTAATAGTATAAAACTGCATTCCAAAGCCCTGGTTTGTCTGGTTATAAAGAAGATTCGAAAAATGATGAAGGGTTTTAAAAAGAGTGAACTGGAAGATCATAGTACCATTTATCAAATCCCGAGACTCCTGCAGATCATTTGCAACTCAGGCTGAATGCCATTTATCCTTGGACTGAGAGGATACCATACAGGGGTAGCCCAGGAGTTCGCAAGAAACTTCAAGCATATAAAGGATGAACAGTACATCACCCGGGTGAAGGGGTTACACATAAAAGTGGATGAGGACATGATAGCCAAACACATTGGTCTTCCAATGGGCCTACATTGGAGCAGCAACAACCAGGAGGCAAACCACACAGCAAAAGTAGCATTCTTTGAGCATGGAGAAGTTTATGATGAAGAAAAAAATGGAGTCAAGAGACCCTCCATGCCAGTAGCATGGGATGAAATGGCTACAATTGTCCTTAGGTATATTACATCCACTGGAAGATTAAGCTATGTTCCCATTTTCCATTTTTTTATTTTAGAGCTTCTCAGGCACAAAAGTCACATTTCATCAAACAACAATATTAGCATTCCATTTTTCCTGCTCCAATCCCTAGCAAAGATGAGCAGGAAGGTGGCTAAGGGGAAACATGATGCTTTGGCCCATCATGGGCTGATCAAACTAATAGTTGGTGAGGAGCTAAAAGCTCAGATTCCAGAGCTCTCGTGGGAGGAGTTCATCGTGGTGTCTGCTGAGGACGTTCAGAGAATGAGGATTACGCCCTTGCCACCTGAATTGAAAAGTAAGACCACCTCTGTATCAGGGGCAAAAAGAAAAATTGACTTGGACAGTGTGGCCAACACCTTGGTCAAAATAAAACACTCCAAAGAGGACTCCCCCAAATCAGACCCAGATATTCCTACCAGTAGTCAGGGGTCAAAGAGGCACAACAAGAGATTCACATAGGTATCTAAAATCTGAGTCTCCAAGGAGAAAGAAAGGGAACCCAACCCCCTGATTACCAATGTGTCTGATGATGACATTGATCCTTTTATAGATCAAAAGGATCCCATGACAGATGAAGAAGAGGACGAAGAAGAAAAAGAAGAAGAGGATGAAGAAGAGGAAAGGAATGAAGAGGAAAAATAGGATAGAGAAGAAGAAATGGATAAAGAAGAAGAGCAGAGCTTACAGGAGCAAGGAAACTTTCAGGAAAACCCTCCAGAATGTAATGAATACCTTGAGGTCGCTTCCCAACTTGCTGAAGCACAAGCAGAATTGGAAAGGCTCATAAATGAGTTGGCAACATTAAGAATTCAGCCAGGAAGCCAGGCCACACCTCCCCCATTCTCAGCCGAGAAAACACAAATCCTAAAGATGCACCATGCAGAAGAGCTTTGGCTGGCCGAGCAGAAGAATTTAGCACTGCAAGAGAAGTTGGCCAAAGCATAGAGTGAATTAGCAAGGAAGGACCAGGAAATTATCAAAATTAAGGATGTTTTTGCCACTACTATTGGCATATATGAGAGACTGTGTGACTTCAGACCACCATCGGTGGTCTATGCAGTTTATTTACAAGATAAATGGGGCGAATTCCAGATCCAGAGGTTGAATAAAGATCTCCCTATAGAGGTAAGAACTCCTAAAGAATTTATTGATCCATCATTGAACTCCACAGAGCTGGAGAAAGACCAATTGAGTGAGTTCTTCTTGCAAAATTTCGTAGTTTATGGCTCGCCCAACTGGTTGCCAAACCCATATGTGGGCAATTTCTAGTTAAGGGCATTGTGTTTGTGGATGAACCACGAAATTGAGCGAGCCCAGAACTATCATCTCTATGTTGCATCCAAATGGATGACCCCATTAATGATCAAACCTAAGCCAACTCACCCTAAGGGAATAATCTATAATCATAGGATCCTCACTCAGGATGAGGAACTGATACCCATTCTCCTCACAAAACAACAGGAGGCGGTGAGTCATTTCGACATTACACTCTGCAGCACACAAAAGGATGTTAATGAGTCCATCAGGGAAAGGTGGAGCAGGGTGGGAAATGACCTAAAATGAAGAGAACTCCACTCTCCCCTCAGGCTTAAGGATGCTCTCTTCAAAACCATACTCTACAAAGAATCCATGGCAAGAAACCAACTAAGGTGGATTGGGATGAGACTGAATCCCCCATTCTTTCTTTCCCCAGTCCTCAAAGAATATATTAATGAAGAGGAGGAGAGGAAGGCATGGGCTAGGGAGGATCAGAATTTTGGATATCTCAGACAGGCAGGGGCACCTAAGGTGGCAGCATGGGATATCAGGGAGGTCATCGATGAATGGAATAAGTTATCCAAGGATGGGTGAATCCTTCAAGTAGGGGAGAGAATGATGGGTCGATTTTTCAGGTATTTGATAACCCTTTTTCCACATTCCAGCTCAAGCAATGGTAACGAAACACACTCAATTGTGGGAAAATTGTTTTACTTTAATGATTTAATGAAATTGTTTTTATGATTAATCTTGTATGTTAGAATGCATATCAAATCAACTGATTATATGGAAACCAAGCGTGATTGAGCAAGTTCAGGGTCATTAAAAGATGGACATGTAGAAGACTAAAGGATCACCAAGCTCGATGCCCTGTTTCTTGATTTATGGAGGATGCACACCCACTTTCAAGATGAATCGACATTTTGACAATTAGTTAGGATCAGAGTTAAATCGTATAAATATGGACCTCTTAGGTAGTGAGAGGCCCTTGCTGTTATTTTTGGGAAAGACATTATTTTTAACGTTTTCTGCACTATTGAGATACTGAGAAGTACAGACTTCTATTTTGACATGGATTTTATATAGTAATGAAAGATTGATGATTAATCCCAGCAAGTGTTTCTAAGTTTTTATTCTCTCCGGAATATGGGTTGGGGAGGGCCCCTCCAACATGTAGGTTAGGAGATTCTTATTTGCAGGTATTTTTCCAAGTATGCGTTTTACATTGATGAACAGTTCTATGATATATGGGAGCGTTGAATGATTCATTATTTCTGTAGTAGTTTAGAATTCATTCCGTAGTATAGTAAAATGATTTCAGTAGTCCTGTAGGTTCTTTCTTGCAACGCATATTTTTATCAACGATTGCATGTGTAATAGATTTGCTTTCAATGTCATGGTTTAGATCTGGAGTTCACTGCAGTTTCTCATCGTGATTAGTTTCTTTTAACTTCTTAGTAATAGATGGGTAAGCATAGAATGATCGTATTTCAATTCTAGATTGGAAAAACAAGTTAGATCAAGACTCCAACTTTGTGCGCAGATAGTAGTTACAGACTTTGTTTCCCCAATAGTAGAATAGCTCCGTTATGATATTTTCATTCTCAACATTTAATCATTTCAGCATTTTAATTATTTCAAATAGATTTACTGTTTTTGTATCGACAATTCTTAGAACAGATCATCATCTAATTATTTCAGCATTTTAATTATTTAAAATAGATTCCCTGATTTATTTCTTAGAATAGATTTACTGCTTTCAATACTGTCATTCTTTTAATTAGATTTATTGCTTTCCAGTATTTAATTCCATAGCATAATCAGTTTTCACATTTAGTAGACAATCTTTAGAACATTGATACTAACGTCCAACTGTGACAAGAGATTATCCTAAAAGAGCACAGATAGTGCATGCATCTCTCAAGTTTGTACGTTCCTCGGGTTGACATTTAAAGTAGGCTCTTGGTATAGCTGCCCCATTAGGCATCCATATTAAGAGCTCACCAATAACTATCTCCATGAAGTGGAGGAGATATTCAAGGAGTCTTTCTTTGAATTGATCCTTCCATATTCCTACACATTACAAAGCTCATCCATACTTGAGATATTAGTGAAAAACATGTTATTTTCTAATATTTAATCATAAATTCACTTATAATACTAAAATGAATAAATGGAAAATAATAAGATGAAACTCAAGTATATGTATGGAAATGGTATGATGAAAGGTTAATGGGACGATGAAATGTGAAGAATAGTAGAAGGTAAGGTGGATTAAAATGGGACATTTCTGAGGCCCAACATACTCCCCAACTGAACTTGATGCATGTCCTCATGCAACCTTGCATGGATCTGTTTAAGAACTTTTGGCGTCTGAACTTTGGCTTTGCTTTGATGATATATTTTAAATGTTTCTAGGATGTGCATCACATGAGTAACAGCTGGAATTTTCTTATGGTTAGTTCTTGTGTAACAACCATAAAGAATATTGGTTCTTGTGTTAACAACATTTATTTCATGATGTGAAATGTATGAGTAACAGTTGGCATTTTCTTATGAATCAAGGAATGGAGTAACAACTAATATTTTCTTTTGAATTCAAGGAATGTTGGTTCATGTGTAAACAACATTCATTCCGTTATCTATTTCCTTGTTGCAATAATTAAACCATACACTCACTGGAAATAATAAATCATCAACTATGTATAAGCAAGTGTCACTGTGCATAAGAAAGCCTTTTCTTTATGAATCATGCCAATATGTGTATCAATGTGCATGAAGGAAAGTGCAACATAGGAGTTGTCGGAAAAGAAATGTTGGTGAATGGTAAATGAGTGGAATGATGGTAGAAAAATGATGATAGTGAACATAGTTCGGAGTTGCAGCTATGAAATGGAAGGTTTGGAGGAGTATCAGCTGCGAAATGGAAGGCTTGGAGGAGTATCAGCTGCGAAATGGAAGGTTTGGTGGAGTAACAGCTGCTAAAGTAACGACTGCGGAGTAACAACTGATGGAGTAACAGCTGCTGGAGTGGGAAAATTTGGTGGAGTAACAGCCACGGAGTAACAGCTGCTGGAGTAACAGTTGCGGAGTAACAGTTGATGGAGTAACAGCTGCTGGAGTGGGAAAATCTGGTGGAGTAACAGCCGTAGAGTAATAGCTGCTGGAGTAACACCTGCGAAAGTGGGAAAATCTAGTGGAGTATCAGCTGTTGTGCAACAAACGTCATGAGCTAATATCTCACAAACTACGATCTGGGTTTGGCTGAAATTTGGCAAGCAAGTTTCTATAAGTCCAATGCATCTCCATACCAAAAATCATAAAAACTCATATCACGGATTTCGAGAAAATTGCAAATTGGCTATAGGTGATGATGGATGTTTTTTCGAAATTCGTGCATTGGATTGAGCTGAAACTTGCCAATTTTGTTCATCATAATATTATCCATTCCCTGTCCAAAAATCATGAGGATCCAATGTATGATTTGTGATATATACTCAATTCAAATTCTACATTTTATATAAGGAGCAATATGCATGAGAAAATGAATAAGTTGTTACAAATATTTCCTGTCCTCTGAAAATATGGTTGCATTTGAGGTTCTATAGTGTACATCAACCTCTGTCTTCATCCTCCCCAACTAAACTCGTTGCATGTCCTTGTGCAACTCGGCATGGGTTATGAAAGTGAAAAATGAAATGGAGCGTGGTGAGGGAATTTTCCAAGTTATTCATTGCTAGCATGTAAGGAATTGCATGATTAAAATTCAGAAAACAACATACCTCCACTTACCCAAGAATGATGATGAACTATGCAATAGGAGCATGGTTGGTGATGTTGCTGGTGCAACTGTTGTAACTGCTGGATCAAAGGGATGTCACTGTTGCAGGATCATGAAAATATAACTGAAATTGCTGCTGCTGAATTATGGAGAATGTGACTACTGCTGGAGCTGTAACTGTTGTCACTGTTGCAGGATCATAAAAATGTAGCTGTAAATCTGCTGCAGCTGTAACTGGATCATGGGAAATTTCGAAGGTAGAGAGTGGAACCATGGTACTCTCATATAGCTGAAGTCATGATGTTGTAACTACTGAGGGAGTCATGAAAAAGTGTATAGTATTCACCCGCTACAAAACTTGATGGTATAATTCTAGTCATGCGAATAAATGTGTCGATGTCGAGCATGAAAATAAGTCATTGGATTACCAACCCTTGATGAATGCCGTTAACCAATGCGAGGAAAACTCACCATTGATGTCAATGAGTGCCAAGATACCTAGTACATCTTGCAAAGTGTGAATAGATGTGTTGATGTCGAGCCATTTGCAAGATATGACGATCAAGGGACATTGATGTATTCCCATGATTATCAATGAGAGAACTTGCCATTAAGGCATGCAAGCCTCTAGGTACTCAAAAAGGAACTCTAGTCTATATCCCAGATAAGGTGCTGAGGTTGATGGGGCAAGACTTGTTGAAAGGTGGGGCTTAAGGAATCCCACATCAGTCAACGCGAGTTTTTACAAAAAGATTGGTAGAACTATATAGGAAATATCTCGGTAGCAACAGTGCTTATGGCAAGGAAATGTAATTATGGAGAGGGAACTGGATGTTCTTATTCAGAAGGCAAACTGAAATGGAAAAAATGAACTGAAAGAGATAAAGGGATGTATGCGACTCAGAAAGATAGGCCTGTGTGAAATCATGACAAATAAGGAAATGGAAAATGGACTTCACATGGATGACTAATGTGCTTTGAAGGAGATATGTGGGTAAAACTTCATGACGCAAATGGGTTTATGAGAGGTTTCTGTGTAACAGCAACGTCATGATGTTTCTCATGAGTAATAGCTCCTTCAAGCTGTCTTATCAAATCATGTTTCTCAAAAAGTTTTTTGATTCTTGAAAAATCACTTTAGCAGTAAAATGCGATAATATTCGAACCTGGAAAAACTTATTACAAATTCCTGCATGAAACTTGTGAGATGTTCAAACATATCATGCAGACAAAAGTACACAAGCTGCAAAAAAATATCAAGAAGAAATAAAATGTGTTATACTTGTTGCCGTTGTACACTTGTTGTCGATTACTGTAGCTGTAACAACTAGCTACAACAACGAACTGTAACAGACTTCTACACAGGGATGATCAACATGTGAGTAAGAAGTCATGACCCAACAATGTTGTTTTTGCGAATGTGTTGCTATGTAACAGCAAACATCATGACGCAAAAAGTCTCACTGGCTTTTGTGTGTTATTTTTCCCATTGATTGCTGTCAAAGTGACTTGAATAAAACAAATTATTGTGAAACGTAAAAAACCATGCATTTGTATTGTTTTCAGGAATGTAAAAAAAGTCCATTTTCAATTTTGAATCTTTTCATGGTTTTAAATTTTTATTGTTTTTGTTTTATTTTTACAACACAAATATAAATGGAAAAATTACTCAGCAATTTATCCGATCTGTGTTCCTGGGCATTCAACATTACTATTTTGGTTCTTTACCAAACATCCAAAATTTAAAAATAGCTGTAACAACCAGCTGCAACTGCAACACCCATTAGATCCTGCATAAACCATGCGTTAATGTAACATGCATACCTGCCCAATAAATATCGATCTGCTCATGTCCCCGGTTCTGCATTATCTTTTTTATTTTTCATGGTTGTGCATGCAGTCATTCTTACCACAAGAAACTCTTTGCGCTGTGAGAAAATTGGTTCATTGTGCACTTTTATGGATTAAAATCAAATATCCTGGAACATAGCTCTGCATTGGCTGCTTCTATCAAATGCTTGATTCCCACAAAGTCATGCTGGTGCAAAAATGGGTCATGTGCCTCGCCTTCCTCCTTTATGTGGTGTTAAGATCAGTTCACTTACTTCTGTGATCATCATCTATGTTTAGAGAACCAGCCGTATATCTCAAACTGTTGCTTTGTTTGGTAATTTCGTCACAATTCAGGTAATTGAGGCCGTTGCGCACAAAACCCATGTTCCGGATTTTTGAGATTCATTTGCAGCTGCCCATAAATTGAGACGCGAATCAAGGTGTTCTTATGTGGCATGCGATTTTACAGGTGAATGTCATTTTGATCATGCGCTGGAGGTTTCCATCAGTGCTGCTACTGTTAATAAACCATCCTCACTAATATATAGTAAAGATAGTGGAGAAATCATGGAGGATCGCCCGATACCTGCCGTAGAATGTGGAGTTCTTAAGAGGCAACGGTTAATAATCTATGACAAAAGCACCTTCCTTCCACAAAACATTATTAAGATTGTTGTGGGATTATCCGATTCCCTTCCATTTGGATGAAGCTGCAACAAACTCACCCAACTACCCAAGTTTGGATGAAGCGAAAGTGATGATTGATTTTCTTGTTGCGTGTCTTTCTCCATTAAAGATGTCTGAGTAGGTCATGCTCTCCCTATATCTATGAATGCGTCGACTACCATGAAGCTTTCAACTTCATGGAGGACTTTGCTCTTGGAACTGCATACTTAAAAAAAGAATACAGGAGCGCATGATTGCAAATCGGAAGACCGACATGAAAAATAAATATATATATTTTTATGTTAATTATGGATCCCAATTGATCGGAAAACTCATGTTTATCACTTGTATTGTTTTTGTTTTGCTGCAGATTTAAATTGAAGGACAAAGGCAAGTCATGGCGACATAAGCAATTACATTCGCAGGTCTCATTCATGGCATGTTGTTGCAAATTTCAACATGGAATTAGAGACGACATTACATAAACCAAAAATAAACCAAACCGAAAAGACTCAATTCAATTGTAACACAGTTGCAACCACTGTTTCAGCATGTAGTGACAGTTTTAGCATGGAATTTCAGCGACTGTTTCAGCTTAGAATTTCCAAAGAATGCATTCGCGACCCATATGAATTTGCAGGCCAGTTTTATTTTGTAAACTGATTTTTTTTTTTAGCAAATGGAGATAAATAATTTGCAAAACAAAGATAAAATCGATTGGGTACGTTGCAAACATTAATTATTCATTTTTTCATGAAAACATTAGAAAACATACTTCTTTCTGATCCTCAGATCGCACGAAGATCAGAGGAGAGCATACTTATTCTGGGTGAAAGCAAAAACTGAAAATAAAATCCTACGTACACTAAACTAATTAAAATTCAGAAAGCAGTTACATGTAGTTAAATATTAAATGTAGCCATTCACGTAACAACAATAAAAATATGTTCAATGTTAATTCTGCAAATAAAAAATCAAGATAAACATAAATGTTTGAAATTACTTGTTGTGATTGTGAATTAACTAGAAGAAAAGAAAAAATAAATTGTTCTAACCATGTACTTGCTTGAAACCATTGTTCGATAGGGATTTCGTAGGCATAGTTGTCTTCACTCAGATCTTGTTGCAACTCCTTGTTGTCCTCCTCGACCTCCTGCTTGCATAATTGTTCATCATCTAATGTGCAGGATTCTTCGTATGTTAATTATTCATCTATTTCTGGAGGAGTAATTAAGCTCTTGGATGCTTTCAAGATCTCCTCTTCGTGAGAAGAGGAGATTCCTACCTTTGCAAGGATATGAGTGAGTTGTTCCAAGATTAAACTCATTGTTAAATCATTTTGAAAAAGGGATTCTTACAACACCCAAATTTGAATGAAAAAAAAAAGAAAAATAAAATAAAAACACTTTAGAAAAAAAAACACTCTGTACAAAAAACATTACTCTTCACAGCTGCAAAAAAACACACTTGCAGGAGTTGAAATTTACACTACCACACTTGTAGGAATTGAAATCTACACTACCACACTTTCAGGAATTGAAATCTAGTGTACGCTTGCAGAAAATCAAACTAAAATTCAATCCATCGTGCTTCCCCAGCAACGGCACCAAAATGTTAGGTGGAAATATTGTCGTTTAATTCCGTTGTAGTATTTTCCCAACCATTTAATTTGTCAATCTGAGGTTTGTAGGCTTACGAAGCACATGTAAAATATATCTAGGACTGAAGTGAAATTAATCTAATCTAACCCCCCTTGCTAATGGCTAATTACTAATCTAATTCCCCCTTAAGTTGAAACACACAATTGCTAATCTAATGCTGGAAGCTGAAACACACTGTTTAAAGTAAATTGCATAAAAGAAAGACAACATATGAAGAGCAACAAGACAACACATGTGAGCTCACATTAACAATAAAGAAAAATTAATTTACATCACAAGAATCAATGGCAAATCATGGAAGCATCAAAACTAAGATTATGAACAAAAGCTGAGAATCCCCTTCTCCATATTACAAAGTCAAGACTAACTTCTACAATCTGAGACTAATCTCCTCCTAATCTATGATTAATCTACATCCCTATCTCCCCAAAATGAAGAGAGAGCACTCTCTTTTATACTTGAATTTCTTTGAGAAGTAGATAACCATCTCATAATGATAGATCCACTATTTTGTCAACCACTCTCAACTAATTTGCTATTATTACAAAATATGATCCATTCAAATCCTCCACATGTCTCTCACAAAATCTCCACATGTTTCTCATAAGATATGCCAACCAAATATCCATGATCTTCTCCTTGGAATATTCTTTGAATAACTATCTCCATGAAGTGGAGGAGATATTCGAGGAGTCTTTCTTTGAATTTACCCTTCCATATTCCTACACATTACAAAGCTCATCCATACTTGAGATATTAGTGAAAACATGTTATTTTCCAATATTTAATCATAAATTCACTTATAATACTAAAATGAATAAATGGAAAATAATAAGATGAAACTCAAGTATATGTATGGAAATGGCATGATGAAAGGTTAATGGGATGATGAAATGTGAAGAATAGTAGAAGGTAAGGTGGATTAAAATGGGACATTTTTGAGGCCCAACAGGGAGTGGTTAGTTCCCTCTTTATTCCAGCTTCTTTGCAAATAGCTTCAAAATCTTTTGAAGTATACTCTCCACCATTATCAGTCCTGAGTATTTTGATCTTCTTTTCTGAAAGGTTCTCTATCAAGGCTTTGAATTCCTTGAATCTTCCAAAGACTTAATCTTTTCCTTTCAGGAAATATATCCAAGTCTTTCTTGAATAGTCATCAATGAAAGTTAGGTAGTATTCATATCCACTTAATGATGTGGTGGGCATGGGACCGCATACATATGAATGGATCAATTCCAAAGTACTTTTAGTCTTTGTTTCACTCTCTGGAAAAGGATTCTTGATATTTTTCCCTTTTGCACAACCCTTGCAATTTCCTTCATGTTCAATCTTTAGATCTGGTAGTCCTACAACTACTTTGCTCACATGAGGTAGTGCTTTGTAATTAATGTGAGTAAGCCTTTTATGCCATAGCTCACTTGGACTAGGGGCTTCATGAACAAGGGAAACTTCTGAATGACCCTTGAGTTTGTATAGACCTCCTTCCTCTTCACCAATGACAATTGCATCCTTAATAGATTTACCTTTGGACCACATGAGTACTTGTCCATCAATGAATGTAACCCTATAACCTTTCTTATCCAATGCTGAGATGGAAAGCAAGTTCTTCTTCAATCCTGGTACATACAATAGTTCCTTCATCTTCATGGGGGCTCCAAAATCAATCTTGTAGTTTGCTTCACCAATTCCCTTGATGGGATATTGATAGTCATATCCTAATGACATTTTCTGTGGAGAGGTCTTCTCTTCCAGTTTTGAAATAGTTTTCTTTTGTCTAGTCATGTGCTTTGAGGCACCACTATCAATAAGCCATGTATGTTCTCCAGGTGTTATAGATCCAGAGATTGCAAAGAATAACACATACTCTTATGCATCTTCTTCTTCTTCTCTTCTAGATCTTTTTTTGTAAGGCCTTCCTTCCTCTTCTTCTTCTCTTCTAGATATTTTCTTGTAAGGCATTTCTTCCTCTTCTTCTTTTTCACTATCATCTTCTACAAGATGTGCTTGATTTATTTTATGGTGAAGATCTTTCTTCTTCTTTGAAGGACAATCTCTAGCAATGTTTCCTATTTTGTTACAATTGAAACATTGGAAAGAAGAGTGTTTTCTTCCTCTTTTCTTCTAAAATCTTTGTGGAGATTGAGACTCCTTGTGACTATCCTTCTTGAAGTAGGATTGATTCCTTCTTCTCTTGGTGTGTGTGGCCAAGGCTTGGTCATCTTCTTTGAGTAGGGATTCTCTGTTGGAAACCCTAGCTTCTTCTTGAATGCAATCCTCCCATACCACATCAAACTTCATACTTTATTTTCTGGCACACATAGTTTGGATGAATGACTCCCAAGGTCTAATGAGACCATTTAGAGCAGTCATGACTAGTTCATCTTCATCAAGGGTATCTCCAATACCATCTAGTTGTTCCTTGAACTGGGAAACCCTTGAGAAATAGTCTTGAATATATTCTCCTTTATTTATCTTGGTGCTCTTCAATTGAGCTCTCAGGTTCATCTTCCTATTGATGTTCTTTCCCTCATACATTCTGGAAAGGGCATCATACATTTCCTTTGGAATCTTCTTGGATGCCACTTGGGAAATCAAATGGTCTTTTATAGAATCAACAATGATTCTCTTTGCCCTAATCAAGTCCTTCCGATGCTTCTCTTTGGATTCATCTTCTTAAGGTTCTACAATATCATCTTTGATATATTGGGCAAGATCATTCAGTTCAAGAATGAGACAAATCCTATATTTCTATGCCCGAAAATTCTCTATACCCTCTAGCTTGTCTTCAAGCTTAGTGCTTGGAGCCATCTTATTCAAGGGGTCACAGAGATTGAATTTTCTCAAGAGATAGAATAACACTTACCAGAAGATGTGCTTGATTGAGTTGAGAGATCTGGTGTGTTCTACTTCTGGAAACTTCAACTTTTCACCTTCCAGATCTGCAACAAAAGTTTTGGTTTTCTGGTCTTCTCTTTTCTGGATTTATGGTGCACAGGTTCGCAACTTTTTTGGTTCACTGGTGCGCAGGTGCACAACGTTTTTGGTTCTCTGGTTTTCTACACTGTAATACCCCATTTTTCCCTTGATGTAAATACTACTTATGTACAGTATGTGTAAATGCCCTAGTGTGGAGCTCAAGGCCAAGGCCCCACTAGTGGATGTTTCGGTTTATTGCTTAGGCAAGTATTGATACAGTTTCATTATTCATGGGCTGCTAAGCCATGAAGAATGTAAATGATGTAATTATTACTGAATGAATAAAATAACCAAGAAGATGGCTAAGGAGGCAATGAATGAGAAGTGGTCCATGTGTATCCACTAGGGATAGGTGAGGGGGTTTGGGATTGGTTGACCATGTTGCCACATGTCTGACTGAGAACCCGTTTGAACTCCCTACTAACATTAATGTGATTTTCAGAGAGTGGTTGAGAACCAACTATTGAATCTGATGGAGTATGGAGCATGCCTGTGATTTCATGTGGCAGGGCATGGCTCTGATCACTTGTGCATGAAGGCATCGAACTACCTGGGAAAAATCGCAGAGCCTGTTGTGAACTAGGGGGGGGGATTCATGAGACACACACACTCGTCGATTCATGAATCATGCATTCGATTCCTTGTTTGGAACGCTCGCGCTACCATTGTTGAGACCATTGAACCTCACAGAGGATTCACCTGCGTGTTTTTCTATAAGTAGCGTGCCCCTGTGTGTGAGAACTACCCAAGAACAGGAATCCATGACACCCTATGTGTAGAACCCTGGTACAGTGATGGGTAGAGTCAACAGAGAAGGTTGCAGAGCAGTTTGTGCAGAGCAACCATGGGAAAACCCCAAGCCAGGATATGTCTTATTGTAAACTGTGGGAGAAGGGTTGGATTGCTGGAGAAACTCAGTGAAGGCTATAGTCTCAATGAACTAGTGACTAGACCTTTCTATGCCCATCCTAGAATAGAACTAGAAGGGAAGGACCTTGTCAGACTGTACAGTAGTGATAGGATATTCCTTGTGTTGGATGCAGCAGGTATTTTGTGTGCTAGGTCGGCTGTGAGCGACTAAACCTTTCTATGCCCATCCTGGAATATCACTGGAAGGGAAGATGCCTTGAGAGACTATGTGATTGTGCAGAAGGTCTTCCTTGTGTTGGATGTTGTAGGTATTGTGGGTGCCAGGTCAACTGAGTGCTGAGATTCCTATAGTTCTGTGGTTGAACTCACTGGTTTAGCAATGCATCCTTGTTATCCCTGTGTGCTGAAAGAACCCCTGTAGGTTGTCTTAGCATGGGTAGGTGCCCTTGAATGCTTGGTAAACCCAACTACAGACTAGTTTAGCACGTGAATGGAGCCTTGACTGTGAGAGAACCTATTAGCCATCCGTAGTGGCTACACTGCCCAGCTAGGGGGTGATCTCTTAGCCGAAAGAGTATAGGCTGGATAGAGATCTAAGGTTGGGTGGAACATTGCACTCACTTAGCCAGTTGCTTCGGAATTCAAAGATCAGTATTCTGTTATGGTAAATGATGTGGTTTCATTATTATGATGAATGCTTGTATAATCATGGAATTGTTGTACGTATGGTTATATGAATGGTTGAGATGAAGTCATGTACAGGCCTTAGTAACAGGCTGAATCCACTGTGTGTATTTATCTTGTATTGCAGGAATTAATGCTTGTAATTCTTGTATATGATAGATGTGTGGGTTAAGTCTGTGGATGCATTTTATATGTGATGATGTGTGATGGAGCCCCATTGCTTTGGTAATGAATGTGATGTGTACTAACCCTCTGAAGGAAAGGTATATTTATATTTGATCCTTGAGAAGTTAGAGAATCCTTGGAAGTGGTTTCAGGAACCTCTGTGGGTCAAATAGCAGGAAGCAACCTTGGCAGGTTGAAGGTTGGAATGTTCAAGTGTGGGTAGGAACATAAATTTAGAGAGGGAAATGAGAAGGTTAGATGCCTTACCTGGTCAAGGGTATGTCACCATTGGATGGAGCTCTCCAAGATCTTTCCAACAGTACTAACCTTGCCCCATTTGGACACTGGAGGGAGGAGTTATGGCCCTTAGAAGCAGGATTCAACAATTCCTGATCCTGCAGTGTCGGGTTGCAGGTTGTGGGGTCAGTGACTTGCGGGTTTCGGGTTGCGTGAATCAAGATTGACCATTTGGAATTTCCACATTCCCGAACTTGAAACCACGGGTTTCGGGTGTCGGGTTTCGATTTGCAAGAATCTAGATTGACCGTTTGGGATTTCCGCATTCTCGACATCGAAATTGTGGGTTTCGGGTGTCGGGTTTCGGGTTGCGGGAATCGAAACTGACCATTCAGGATTTCCGCACTCTCGAACACGAAATTGCGGGTGTCGGGTTTCAGGATTGCCGGGTACACAATTTCGCATTGGGATTTTTGTAATCCCGAATCCGCAGCTGTGGGTTGCGGGTTTCGAGATGCGGATTGTCGATTTGAGTTTTATTTTCCAACTGTGTGTATGGGTGCACAGTCATGGTTTTTTGAGAAAAAGAATGCATCACGGTCTCCAGTGATCAGGGAGGTCTGAGGGGATGTGACAGAGTGGTATCAGAGCTTCAGTTGTAGCACTGGGATCTGTTTGGGCTGGACGACACATGAATTTTGGTCAAGAAATGCACCTAGGGCATGATTTTTCTATGAACTTAATTACTTGATTTAATGCTCAGATGAATAATTCCTGGTTTTGATGAGTATGATAAAGTTATTTGCATGTTTATGATATCTAATAGAATGTATGTGATATACACAGAATTAGCAGCAGCTATCAGACAATTGTATCATGGTGCAGCGCACAGTGCGAGGTGAGAATGGTTACCCTGAATGATGTGAAGGACCTATTTGGGCCGAAAGATGATGTATTGGGTGAGAATGTGCAAGAAGCACATACAGATGTCGAAGCTGATGGAAGAAGGGAGCAAGTGATGCCCCCAAACTTAGCTGAAACTATGGTTATCTTCAATGAGTGAATGATGAAAGCGCAAGAAGAGCAGCATCAGCTCAATGCAGCCATTTTGCAGAGTCTCACGGACTTGCAGCACAAGATTAACGGTGGTTCTAACCCAAGCCATGAAGGTCAAGAAGAAAGAAATGTAGAAAGTCAGTCTAGGGGCCGTTCCATGAAAAGAACTCCAAGCCCTAGAAGGGGTTTTGTGGGCCGAAAGCACAGGACACCCTCTTTTAAGATTTCTTCCAGTAGGATTCAGAGGGTTCAGAGGGTTCTCAAGAGAGCCCAGGACGCACTGCTAGTAAGAGTAAAGGCGGGAAGAAGCACAGAGGTATTCCACAGGGTGAATTTAGGAAGGCTAGGCCTCCTACTTTTGATGGTGAAAGTAAATAAGGTCAAGAAGTAGAGGCATGGCTTCTTGGGATGAAGAAGTACTTCAGAATGCATGAGTATTCAGAGAATGAAAAGGCTAAGGTCACTATCTACAAACTTAGTGGAAGAGATTCTATCTAGTGGGATCACCTCATGCAGCTGAAGGGAATCAGTGAAAGAAGAGTCAGCTAGCGTAGGTTCCAAAGGTACTTCCAGGAGAAATACCTATCAGCTAGATATTATGATAGTAAGATGAAAGAGTTCAATGAACTCAAAATTGGACATAACACTATGGATGAGCATGTTCACAAATTTATGGAGTTACTGAGGTATGTAGATTACATCAGGGATGAAAGAGTGAAGATTCAATGCTTCCTTGGTAGTCTGCAACAAAATTACAGAGACGGGGTAGAGTTTGTAAACCCACCAAGCTTGGATGAAGCTATCAAGATGGCAGAGCATTGCTATGAGTAGAATAAAGGTAAAGCAGAGGCACAGCCACCGTGGAAAGGTAAACCCAAGGGAAGGTTTGATCAGAAGAAAGGTGAGTCTAAACCACCATTTAGGGATCAGCCTAGGAGATTTCCACAGGGTTAGCAAGTAAGAAGAGAATTCATGCCAACAATGAATAGGACACCAATGGGGCCACTTTAGTGTTCGGGTTGTGGAGAGAACCACGGACTCAAAGATTTCCCAACTGCAAACAAAGAACCCCAGAGTCTTTGTAATACCCTATTTTGACCCTCAGGATATATTAGCTTTTAATGTAAATATTGTATACATGTGATATATGTTTCCCTAGTGTGGAGCTGAAGGCCAAGGCCCCAATAGTGGAAGCTCTAATTTTATTTAAAGGCAAGTATTGGACATTATGTTACCAATGTGCTATTTAGCCATGCAACATTGTAAAAATGATGTAAATAAACATCATGCCATAAAATACCAAAACTGGCTATGGAGGAAACGAATGAGAAGGGGCCATGTGTATCCACTAGGGAGTGGTGAGGGGGTTGAGGGATTGAGCCATAAGATGCCAAATGTCATTGTTAGAACCCATTTGACTTTCCTTGATGACATTTATTTATGTTGTAAGGAAGTAGTTGAAGATTTCAGTCCTTAGCTTCAATGGAGCATGGGAAGCCCATAAATTCGTAATTGCAGGTATGTGCTCTGTTTTCTTGTACCACAAGCCACTCTACCTCATGGGAGTTTCTTATTCCTCCTTCCCATTCCATTGTGGAAGGAACCATCATCAATTTGGATCCAAAAACGAATTCCCAGCAGTGAGAAAAAAATCAGAAATCGCAAGTGTGAAAGAACCCACGTTTTAAAGAGCCATAAATGCCCAGATTTGGTAATTGACAGTGACATCCAATGGGGGATCCATAGGTATGAACCTTGGGACGAATTTGGGAGCATTAGCTACCCCGAAATCCATTGGAAAACCCAGTTTTGATAGCTCAGAAAACCAGTGACGGGTTTGAGTTATTCGTTGATAGAATGGTGAGAAATCCAAGTGTGGATGTTCGAGCAAAGGATTGGATTGCTTGAATTTAGCTTGAGATGTATGTAGCTCTATGGTTGAGCTCACTGACTTAGCATCCTTTTCATTTGTCTTTTGTATGCTTGATAAACCCAACTGTGTATTGGCTTAGCATAGTTGTTGAGTGAAACCATGGCTGTGAGTGAACCCAGCTAGTTCCTCCTTAGTGGATACACAACCCAGCTCGGGGGTGATCTCTCAGCTGAAAGAATACAGGCTGGATAGAGATCTATGGTTGGGTGGAATGTTGCTATCACATAGCCAATCGTTTGGACAGCTTCATCTTCTAGATAAGTGTTCTCTATGATTTAAATTACATGCATTATGTTTCTTGTAATGTGTTAATTCGGAATGATAATTGTTCATGTTAATGGAATTGATATGAAGTCTCTGCATAGCATGAGAATGGGATGGATTCTCTGCCTGTTGATTTATCATTTGCTTGAGATAAATATGTTGATGCATTTCAGTTTGTGTGTGCAATTGTGTTTATTTTTCACTGTGTATATATATTCATTATGTAGTTGCACACGAGAGTTTTTAATTGTTATGAATTTCTTAGTAATGAGTGGGGCTGTAATTGCCAATAAGCCCAGTAGGTTGTTCACGTTTCCTTTCTAGGATCGGATGTGTTGGAAGGGGACATGACAGAGTGGTATCAGATCCTAGCTTGTAGCACTGGGCCTGCTTGGGCCAAATTGTGAGTTACAGGCAAGTAACAAAATGTTTTAATGTGGTATTGGAAAAGTTTGGGGTGTCATTTTGATGTGGAAAAATGACAGGGATAGAGTTCTCAGGTGTGGAATATGATCACACCATTGCATAGAGTTCTCCAACATCTTTCCAATGGTACCAAACTCGCCTCATTTGGCCAAGGGACGAGGGAGTTATGAACTCCAGACGTTACAGGAAACGTAGGTGTTTTCGCAGTTTTGGAATGTTGGGTTTTGGGTTTCGGGAAGGTGAATTTTCAAAATTTGCGTTTGGATTTCCGAAATCCTGAACCCACAATTTTTCGGCTTTCGGGATGTCGGGTTTCGGCTTTCGGGAACGCGAATTTTCAAAATTTGCGTTTGGATTTCCAAAATCTCGAACCCGCAATTTTTGGCTTTCGGGATGTCAGGTTTCGGGTTGCGGGAACGCAAAGTTGTGAAATTGTGTGTTTCGGTTTCCGCAATTCTGGGTTTCGGGTTGCAGGTTGCAGGATGGTTACATCCCCGTGACCGCAACTTGACCCCCCGAACCCACAATTTTGGGTTTCGGGTTGCGGGTTGCGGGATGTTTACATCCCCGTGACTGCAACTTGACCCCCCGACCCGCAATGTTGAGTTGCGGGTTGCGGCCTGTGTGGCGGGACTAAAAAAAATAAATAAAAAAATGCAAAAATTTTGTGAGTTCGGTGGCATTTTGAGGCCATCGAAGGAGGCCATGAATGAACTAGTGAAGATCCCAAGCCCATTACGCTCCGATTTGGCACAAAATTGGAATTAATGGCTTTTACAAATCGGTGTCCCGATGCTTGACAGAGGGTTGGATTGGGACAAAATTGATATGGGGCAGTCATGGAGTAGGAATGGTGTTAAGTTTGGAGTTTTGGAGCCAAAATCCAAAGGATATGGAGTTAGGGTGTGCAAGAAGGCCAAAAAGCACTATTCCGGGCCACGTTTTGGGAATTTTTAAAAGCTTGCAGTGGTTGAAAATGACCCTATAATTTGGAATCAAGAAAATTACTAAGATCAGCATTTAATATTCTCAGTAAATAGGACATATTCCGTTAGACAAAGATTTCCCAGAAATGCACCATTTGGGAAATAGCCGTTTTGGCCCAAAATTTGGAATTTTGGAAAAATGTGAAAAGTGGAAAGTAGTCAAACCCAGAATTTTATAGAAGATGAATGGTGCATCGAAACAAAGCTCTGTGAGTTGCTGAGTGTTCCTTGCTATATGGACTAACTTCTCCCGGTAGAAAAGTTTTTCTGAATCTTTATGGAATTGTTTCCATAGGTGGCTGAAGTTCGTAGTTCATGATATTTTACAACTTCGTAAAAATGTGCAAAATTGTGGTGAAAGTTGTCATTTTTGAAGTAATGCAGTTTCCGCACCTGATGTCGGAATGGAGCAAGTGGATAGGCATTGGAAAGCCTATCCAGCAGGGAGAAATGGTGCATAGTCTGAATTTGAATGGGATTATCATGATCCATAGTTAATTAGAGCAGAAAAGTGCCAATGACTATTTAGAAAAAATTGTTGTCAATATGGGCAATATCTAGAATTGCATGTCTGGAAAGTAGCAAGTTAGAATATTATGCATGAGTATATGTATTGAATTGATGCTTGGTGATTAAATCATATCTAATGATTCCTTGTATGTTTCCTAGAGGCCATGAAATCATACCAGCTACGATGTGGAAGAGGAATCCCATGTGTCGATGAAGGATTGGAAAGGGAGAAGCCCTTAACCCCGTTTTGCCACTGTATTTATATTTTATAAGCTTTATGTGCATAAAATTATGGCATGAGAATGCTGAAAATGCAAGAGATTAGATGAGTGGCATGAATATGCATTGGTTGGCATACTAATAAATATGCACAGTGCATGAGAATATGATTTTGCACGCATATGATATTACATATTGGTAAAAGTAGTGGGATTTTACATATGCAATAAACCACTAACCGTAAATATTGTGGTTGATAATCACTATTGGTGTTGGTATTAGTTGTAGGACCAAAGACAACAGAAGCATGGCTAAAGATGTTGATGATGTTGCTACATATGGCCAACAAACCTTATGAAGAAAAGGCTAGGGCAGCAAATCCATGATCAAGAGATTGGTGGAAGAATGTTGCAATCTACTATAAGAAACCAACAAATTAGGTAACATCAAAAATGTAAATGGGAGCCATGCAGGTAATGGTTAACTTATGATGATTGCATAAGTGTTGAAGGGGATTGGGCATTGAACCATATTCAGTAATCATAAAATGGTATGCATTTAGAGTTGAAATGCATTCATGTGAACGCCATACTGCCATAGTGTGGTGGAGCATGAAGTGGTGAAGGAAAGAGGCCTCATACCATGTAGCTGTTTAGAAATTTAGATTGCATTATGTTACACCTAAAATCTACCCATCATTAGATTCAGTGTATACATCCCTGAAGTCACCTGGACTAAGTATTTTCATCTGGGAGGATTTGCACTCAATCCTGCAATATTTTGAGAGGTCGTCGCAGGTTGCACATTAGCAACATGCGATGTCGCAGCTTGCTCCACTGTAGGGTGCGACAAGGTTTGTTAATGGGCAAAAATAATCCATTCGAGATCCTTCTCGAAACTTGCCCATTTAGGGGCTTATCCTTGACCTCTAGGGGAGCTAGTACTAGACCCCTAACTCTTTGGTAGGATCCCCTATCTCTCTCCTACCATCTCTCAAACTATCCTATCCATAACCTATCCACTTAGTCCTATATAAGTGAGGCTCACTCCCATCCCAAAGGGAGGAAGACTATGGTATCTACATGCTGGTGAAATCTCTCTTAAGACACCTCCATTCACCTATTGGAGAGCTCATACTTCCTTGGAAGGACATGGCAATTAGCTTGGTCGGAGAAGGGCTACTGCATTAAGTCTTTGGTTTTAGTTCTATATCTCTATCATGTACTCCTCTATTTGTAGTAATACAAATGCTTTCCATCAATATTGTTCTTATGTGCAATGATATTGTGTAGCTTACCTGCTTAACTGTTTACTTAGATAGCTTATTGTATAGATGTCTTTTACTAGTTTCTCTTGTTTCTTTGTCTTGATAGGTCTTGCAGCTTGGATTTGACGACCGTGGGACGTGGATCAACATTCAGGAGAAAGGATTGCGTAGTAAAAAGGTGAGACATATAGTACTTGGTCCTTAAGTAAATCTAGGAAATGTGTTTGTAGTCTATTCTATTTGTTCTATACTCACATTGAGCTAGGGAGATCCGGCTCGCGTCCGCTCAAGTAGATTGTCTGATAGCAAATCTAGAGACCATACTGGGGAGTAGTGTTTGTCTTGTTTAGTGGTCATTAATATGAGAGTCATTTTCAGTTGATTACTTGACACAAGCCTCTTTTATATTTTTTTTCCATTTACTTCTTAGGATTGATTTCACTATCAGATCTTCATGTTGAAGACTCTAATTTGATTCCTCTAAGTTTATACAACTCATTTTAAAGCCTGTTTTTGGTTCATTGTTGAGAGATCTGGTTCATTTTTGAATCTAGATCTCGCCTGTCGCACCTGGGCAGTGGAAACAGATTGACACCGTGTCATTCTGAGTCTCTGTTCTTCACCTGTTAGTCACCCATCGCATCCTTTACATTGGTATACTACGACATCATTGCACCTCCCATGAAGGCAAACTGTGACGTTGCACTGTGTGTAAGGATAGAGTGTGCCAATCTGTCAAAAGTTGGCATAGAGGCATCCCTTCCCTCATTTGACAGCTTGAACCTTGGTTTGATGTATGAACTCCCTCTGTGCTGCAAGATCTATCTAGAGACCCCATTTATGATTTGTGTGTTGACAGTTTGGTTTCATTTGGATTGATTTTGGGTTCCGTCTTGGACAAGTTTGAGACAGGTAGTGGTGGATACTCTAGTTTCCTTCGCCTTCATCCATTCACTCTTGCATTCCCTTCCTTCCATCCCTGATCTTATCATTGCAATGGATCAACTTCCAGACCTCATTTACATTTGTTTTGAGCTTTGCTTGCTTAGTTTGCTTGCTGCAGCTTGATTTTGAGTTAAGTGTGTTTTTCAGCTTGGTTGAGTGTGTCTTAAAGGATGTTATTAAATTTTGTCTTCACCTATTATATATTTATATCCTTTCTTTTTAGGCATTTGTATTCATACTTTTTGTACATGAATATTCTTCACATTTTAAAATTTTCACGATCTCATCATGTTTATAATATTTGCTTCCTTCGTATTGAGGTAGAGCTCTTATATAATATTTCATAATGACGGCATATAATATTTGGCAGGTGTCGAAGATTCGAGACTCTTACATTAAAGGATGCTCTCACAAAAAATCCGCTATTAGACTTCAGCAATAGATCTAATGGGCTGCCACGAAGGGGTTATGAATGCCACTTTATTATTACGCAATGGCCGTTGAATCATCTAGGCATTCACTAGGAATTCCATAAAAAATGAGCCAACTGTCATTCAAGTTACATCAGCTCATTTGAAGAAAGTTTTTTTTTGGATCAGTCTTGCTAACAAAATTCCTGGCAAATTTCCAGAACTCTTTTTATCATACTGCCACGTTTTCACTCGAATAAGAAGTATTCATTATCTTGTTACCCGGGAAGGTATATTTAGGTTGGTAATGAAATTCACGACTAAATTATTAGCAGGAAATAATCACACCATCAGATTTGGACGTCAGAAAAGATATTAAGCTCCCACAAGTCTATTAATGATCAGACGAACGTGTCACAGTTTGTTGAAGAATTTGATTGAAAAGGATATAATCGATGCATCAAATATTTTCTTCATTGAAACTATTTGACAACACATCTTATCGGATCGCCAAAGGTGCCATGATATTAGCTTCAGATTAGTTAAATGATCAATTTGTAACAAGATTGAGAGATTGTCAAAGAAAGAAGCGGTTATCACATGCAAATGATATTAGCATTCAATTGCGAATGAAGGGGATCAATGAGATTTTAAAGCTGAGAAAACTGAGTATGATCTAACCATTTCATGGAAGATAAAACATAGAGATGAAATCGCCAAGAATAAAGAGATGGTATTCTGCATACGAGAAGGGGGATTTTCTATCTTTTCACTATTTACAGTTTACATTACTAGAATTTTAATAACATTCCACCTTCGTAAATGAATGCTGATTGATATAACTTTTGCAGGTTTGTAGGGATGCTAAGCCATGGAGGTTATGATATCAATGAGGATAACATCATCGAAGAAAAGAGAGGGAACGTTATTGTGATTTGGCAGAATCATCGAGATAATCTCAATCGTTCGCATAAAATGAAGTTCCAGAAAATTACTTGCTCAATGATCCCCAGCTTCCTACTATTTTGTTAACAATGTGGGATTGTGGTGGATTTTATATTTTAAATGGATATCTTCATGAATTTAATTTTCTTGCATTTTATTTTAACATATGAGATAGATTAAGCTTGGTTTAGATTTTGTTTACAAAGCATCAAATTGAGCAATCTTAATAATGGTTATTCTCACGGCTTTTCTCCAGATTACTTATTATTATCTGTCATTACAGGTGAAAGCAAAAATGGTAAAGATACGATGAAACCGTTGCAGAAACTATGAACCAGCTCATCAAATGAAAGCAAAGATCGTGGAGGAGTTCCACTAAAGAAGCAAAGCTTAGTTACAGTTTGTCTATGTGCCTAAATTTTCAGAAAAGGAGGCAGGATAGAATGATCGGTGTTCATCCTTATCATATCACTCAGAATGAAGAAAAGTTCGTTTTGTAGATTCGACAGATGATGCGTCTACATATTTATAAGAAGCCAGCTATTAAGAGAACTTAATGCGACTGAAAATGAGGAAGTATGTTCTTCTAATGGAAATGGGATTCATCACATAGCTTATTTAAGTAGCATAGAATCGACTGTCTTAGCGGGGGAATAGAGACTCAGCAGAATGGAAAAAATTCTTCTCTCCACTCTGTATTCTTCTTTGCAATATTCTTTAATATACAAGAAGGAGGCACTGTTTCCCAACCAGTTTTCCTAGAGTCAGTTTTCATACTTTGTAACTATTTACAAGCATGTAACTGAGAACTAGGGATGGTCAGTGATTATTTTCAGATAATCAGTCATGATCAGTGGATTTTATGTAAGACTTTTCTTTTGCAGAATTGATTATGAACATAATATAATCTTCTTGGCTCACTTTTGTGTTTGGATTATTATATAGATTGTTTGAAATATTCATAGGTTTCTGATTGCATAAACAATTTATTTGAAGTTGAATAATTAGTGTTCTCTATTATTTATCTTTGAAAAGATTGTTGTTCTTATTCAAAATGACTGCTTATTTAACCTTGTTTAGATAAGCCAGCTATTAAATCATACTCTTTATGCATCATAAATTATTCTTTTAAAACTTGCTCCTGATCAGGATAGTTAGGATAGAATAGGGTTAAAAAAATCAGAATTAGGTTTTATTTTAGCAGTTCAAATTTCCAGAATGTTTAGGATCTACTAAATTTTCTGTTTCAGTTTTTTTTAATTGCATCATAGATTAGATTAATTTTCATTTTAAGATTTCAATTGCAGTTTTAGGCATTTAGATAGGTGGTTTGAGAGACTCTCTATTTTGAGAGCACATCTTATAAGCAGCAGTTCCTTTATTCTTGTGAGAGTTAGCTATTTCAAACACATCTGAAGCTGCTATAAGCGACCTGTGTGGGTTATCTCTTGTTTGTTGGCCTCAGTCCTAAAATCGGGCCAACAGGGCCCCCATCCTTTTGGCGATGGAAGTGGTCCACCACCCCCTTCAGGTGGAGGCAGTAGTGGGCCGCTTTATTACGGTTATGAACCCCCACCTCGTCCTAGTGGTAGCGGAGGACCTCCACCCCCTCCCAGAGGTGGAGGCGGAACACCACCTTATTGGAATGGACCACCTTATGGTGGCGGACCTCCTTATGGTCTGGGCGGCACACCCCCCTATGGTCAGTTTCATCCTAGTACACCTTTCGGTCAGTCTGGTCCTTATACGCCTTATCTATATTATCAATACGCACAGCCTAACCCACAGCTTCCCTTCCTGGCTACTTTGGACCTACCTCACCTCTCCCATTTAACCAACGATCCTATTTACCACGGATCTAACTAGCCACCGATTCCGGTGAAACTTCCGTCTTATATCCCCATGTTTGACGGTAAGCCGGGTGAAGACCCTAAAAACCACATGATGACATACCACTTATGGTGTTCATCTAATTCCTTAATGGACGATTCAATTTGTCTTAGATTGTTTCAAAGGACCCTCACTGATTCGGCTGCTAAGTGGTACATTGAGTTTCCACCACACTCTTTTCCTGATTTTGGTTCTCTTGCCATGAAATTTTTGACACATTTCCAATTGCCCATACGGTATGAGACTGGTACCGAGCCTTTAACTTCGCTTCGTAAAAATACTGCCACTCACATTTTGGATCATTTCCATGAGTAGCAGAGGAGACGATGTCTCATTAAAGCTCCCATTCCAGATCAGCTCCTAGCAGACTAGTTCATAAAATCCCTCATCCCTACCATAGCAAGAGATGTTGCTATCCGAGGTGCTGTCACCGAAGAACAAGCCATCGTGAGTGCCCATGTGGGAGACCTAGTCTACACTCAATCCGACACTTTGTTTGATATTCTGCCTGATGCACCCCGTGACGTTAATGACCCTGCGAAACCACATAAGGGACTCCAAAATGATGGAATGACTGGTTCCCTTAACACCCAACCTGCTGCTAGCACTATTGGATCATCCAACCCGGATCTGGCTAGCCACAACACCACCAAGTCCACCACTCCTGTTGTAACTGAAGAGCTGAATTCTGTTCAATCAACTTCATCTCAGAAGTTTAACAGCAAGAAGAAGAACAAGGGGAAACCCAAAAAGTCTTCTGCCTATCAGGAACCAAAGAGCGCTCCTGATGACACCAAGTAGAAAAGGAAACTAAAGTATCCTTGTTTACTATGTGGAGATGACCATTTCTCCAAAGAGTGTCCCCATAGAGACAAAGTATAAAAGTTTCTTAGGAGTAAACCGACTCCCGTAGTCCTCAACGATCTGTTTCCTACTCAGAACTAGTAGATGATTGCTCAAACCCCCCCAGCCCAAGGGGAACCATCCAATACAGTGCATGTTCTCATGTTTCATAACGAGATGATCAATTTGACTACTCGCTCGCAATCTTACAAACCAGTCCCTTTGAAGGAATCCACTAGAAGTAATGCTGAAAAAGCTTCCGACTCCTTAATTGATGTCACTATACCATCGAATTCTCTCACCATTGAGAAACCCTCCTTAGACTCGATATTGCGACTGCCCAAGAGTACAATTCGAAAAGGTGTTTTCAATCCTAATGCTCGAGCGACACAGAATTACAATATCGTAGACGACTTGGCATAAGCTCTTTGCGCCATGTCTACCCTGGAAGTTTTGCAGAATTGTCCTAATCAATGCAAAACTCTCCTTGAAGCCATCGGTGCAGTTGACCCAGATTCCTTGAACACCATCATGTTCCAACTTGACAACTTTAAGTCGAGACTCTCGCACCAGCTCGCATTCCAAGTTTCTGCGAACATTGCTGGGAAGATTTTCCATCATACCCTTTTGGATGAAGGAGTCTCCACTTCTGTCATGTCCATCGCCTGTTGGAGAGCCATTGGATCCCCCGAATTGAATCGTTCTCCTACCACGTTGAAGGCATTCGAGGGGTGTGGCTTTCAACCTCATGGGCTCTTACAAGCTTTTGCAGTTGAGTTGGGCAGAAAGACCGTAACCATTAACATAGAAGCGGTCTTGACCCGGTTAGATTATAATCTCTTGCTTGGTCGCAATTGGTTTTACACCATGCAGGCGGTAGCCTCTTCAGTCTTTTGCATAGTACAATTCCCCCACCAAGGATGAATTGTTACTATTGACCAGTTAGATTTTTGTACACCAGACGCCACTACTCATCGTGGTGACCATGTTCCTTCCATTGGAAA
Source organism: Larix kaempferi (assembly GCA_027924585.1). Classification (NCBI taxonomy): domain Eukaryota; kingdom Viridiplantae; phylum Streptophyta; class Pinopsida; order Pinales; family Pinaceae; genus Larix; species Larix kaempferi. The sequence continues at coordinate 9,861,706 of BSBM01000007.1, forward strand.
GATGTCAAAACAGTATGAGAGTGGAGGGGTTTCCCTTTTGAAAGATTCATCTCTCATAGGCATTTTCCCAGCCGTGGACTCCCCTAATCATGTTTCTACAGTGAACATGATCTCCACAGAGACTTTACCTCACTCTAACGATGCTTGGCTTGTATCGGATGAAGCCACAACACACCTGCTTGGAGACATGATGCCTCTTTCACCCGCTGAACGTATTTATGAGGCTATCTAATTAGCATCGGAGGACCATTTAACCATGGCCTCTCCATCCTATTCTCTACGACAGATGTCCTCTCTACCTGATCTATTACTTCATACTTTTCATTCAGATGAGTCCATCATGGAAGTAATGAATGTTGACGACAGTCCATGGGATGATTTCCATCATAGGTCATATTTTCTTCCTCCTTTGGAATACATAGAGAACAACATCAATACCCTCTTTTCACCAGATATCTACCCATCCCCTCATTCCCCCATCCTTACATGTCTTACAAACACGGAGGGAAACTTGGCCAACATTGAGCCAACCACCCCGGTAGACATCTCGCTGAAACCTGGTATAGTGGAACACATTCACATAGGCCAAAAGTGTTCCCCTGAAGAAATCGTTGTTAGCACGGCCTTGTTCAAGAAATTTCGAGATGTATTTGCTTGGTCCTATGAGGAGATTCCTGGGATAGACCCTGCAATTATTTCTCATGAAATAAAAACCTATCCTGACATCAAACCTGTACGCCAAAAGTTGCGATCGGTACACCCCCGGAAGACTACGACAATAAAGGCAAAAATTGAAAAGCTCTTAAAGGCTGGTTTTATTTATCCTATCCCATTGATGGATTGGGTCTCAAATGTCATTATTGTGAATAAAAAGTAGGGCACCATTCGCATCTGTGTTGATTATCAGGACCTTAATTGGGCTTGTCCAAAAGACAACTACCCGACCCCCTTCATCGACCAGATCATCAAAAACTGTGCCGAAAGCGTCATCTTCTCATTCATGGATGGCTTTTCTGGTTACAACCAAATTGAGATCAACCCAACCGACCAACATAAGACGACTTTCATCTGCCCATGGGGAACGTTTGCATACCGCAAACTCCCATTTTTCCATAAAAATGCTGGCACTACGTTTCAGTGGGGTATGTCGTATGCCTTCGATGACATTAAGGACTTTGTGGAACCTTACTTGGATGATCTTCCTGCTCATTCAAAGAAATGCGAGTTCCACATTGATCATCTGACGTCCATTTTCCTCATATGCAGATGGTACAATATCCATCTGAATCCTCATAAGTGTATCTTTTGCGTTGAGTCCAGACGCCTCTTAGGATTTATCGCTTCGAAGGATGGGATCCGCATTGATCCCTTGTAGGTGGAGGCCATCATCAACCTACCACCCCTGATAGATGTGATGAAACTTCAAAGTCTCCAAGGGAAGGTGACTTATTTACGACGTTTTGTTTGCAATTTCGCGGAGAAGACTCAGGGCTATATGAGACTGCTCAAGAAGGATGTCCCATTCATGTGGGACGATCAAGCTCAAAAATCCTTCGACAGTATTAAACATGCCATCACGCATGCCCCCGTGCTCCAACTGCCTAATTATTATTGAGATTACATCTTATATCTCGCCGCTTTTGCTACCACTATCGCCATGGTTTTGGTACAGGAGGATCAAAACGCCCAGGAACATGTAATATACTATGCAAGTAAGGGTCTAGCCGATGCTAAAACTAGATATTCACATGTCGAAAAACTCGCTTTCACGACGGTCATCGTCGTCCAAAAGTTCCACCACTACATCTTGCTCCACACCACAACCATCATTGCTAACTCGAACCCCATGTACCATGTACTGACACGTTAGGTGATTGGGGGCAAGTATTCACGCTGGATTGTGATACTGCAAGAATTCGATCTTCTTTTCGAGAAAGCCAAGTCTAAGAAGTCTTTGGTGTTTGCCGAGCTCATGTGTGACCTTCCCTGTTCTGATGCAGAAGTTGAGCACAATGACTCCTTTCCATATGAATCATTGTTTCTCATCAATACGACTGACCCCTGGTATGGAGATATCTCATTGTATCTTCAAACCCAACGCTTCAACCCTCAACTCTCTGGCGACGACCATCATAAGATACGTCACCATGCAAAGTATTATTTAATCATGAATGATACTTTGTATCGTCGTGGCATCGATTCAATTCTTCGACATTGTCTCACTGATGATGAGGCTGAACGCGTTCTGAATGATTGTCATGATGGGGCATGTGGCGGTCACCTCTCTGGGATGGCTATAGCCCAGAAGATTTTGCGCGCAAGATATTTATTGCATACTATCTTCAAAGATTGTATTGATGCAGTAAAAAAATGTCCTCCTTGCCAACACTTCCATACGAAGAAGCGCACTCATCCCTCCCTGTTACATCCGGTTATTGTCGTTGGCCCATTCGCAAAATGGGGCATTGATTTTATGCATTGTAAGCCTACCTCGATCGGGGGGCATAGTTACCTCATCATAGCTGTGGATTACTTCACAAAGTGGGCCTAAGCTATGCCTACATACCAAAACAACGGAAAAACCGCTGCACTCTTCGTGTTCAATCATGTAATAGCGCGGTTCAGAGTTCCTCAGGAAATTGTTACCGATGATGGTTCTCATTTTCAGAACTATATTGTGATGAATTGAGCGACAAGTTGGGTTTTCGCCATGAAAATTCAACACCCTACTACCCGCAATCCAATGGACAGGTCGAGGCCATTAACAAGGTCTTGAAAACTATGGTCCAAAGCATGGTAGGGACACATAAGTCCAATTGGCACAACATGCTCTTTTCAGCGTTATGGGCCTACCCAACTTCCATCAAAACCGCCACAGGCTTCACTCCTTTCCAATTGGTATATGGATTGGAGGCTATTCTACTGATAGAGTGCAAAATTCCATCTCTACAACTCACTGTCGAACTTCTTCCTAACACTACTGCTGAGGAAGAATGTCTCTTGCACTTATCAAAACTTGACGAGTCTCACTGAGATGCCACTCTTGCTAATGAAGCGCACAAGAAATGCATCAAATCCCAATACGATAAGTTAGTTGAACCTCGTATTGTGAAGAACCTGCAATAATTAATTAATGCAAATATATGAGATATCAGAAATAATAGAACTTAGAATCACTTTTATATTGATCACGGGCCACTTCGAGGGGGAAACCTCCTTTGAGAAAGCTCAATACAATTAACTTCACGGTGCCTTCAATGACCTCAACACACACTTATATACTAAGTCTATGCCCAATATTATGAGTCAAAACCATGGGACATATAATCCTACAGGACGAATTACAAAGCATATGTGTCCAATACTATGGGTCAATACTATGGGCTAATATAAACTATGGATCAACAAATACTATGGGACGACTTACAAAGCATATGCATCCAACAACAATTTACTAACATAGTAAAGAGAAGGGTTGACATGGGTTCCTAACACGTATCTTTAACGAGGGTGACCTGGTCCTTACTTATGACCAGAAGCACGACAAACTAGGAGCAGGGAAGTTCGAGTCCATGTGGCATGGACCCTACATAGTCAAACGTGTTTTGGAGAAAGGTGCTTACGAGCTTGAAGATTATGATGGAATCTCTTTGGGTGAACCATGTAATGGGCTTTACCTGAAGAGATACTATGCTTGATCATTCATGCATAGACTTACTTGTATGTACTGTACATGGTGTGTTTTTGTGTGGTGTGGCGCGTTTCTTTTTTAGTGTTTTTTGATCTTGTTTCTACTTCTTATACCATGTTCTGTCTGCGTGTGCAGATGGAAACGTGCTATGGATTCTTGGACGGCGCCATCCCGCATACCCATAACCTTGCTTCAGCAGCCTGGGTACTATATTCCCCAACAGGTGAGCTCATTAGCTCAGGAGGAAGTTTGCTAGGGTTTGCAACCAACAATGCCGCAGAGTATCAGGCAGTAATCAAAACCCTAGCTAACGCGATTTCCTTGGGTATGAACCACATTATCATCCACATGGATTTGCAATTAGTGGTTTCCCATCTGAACTAGATGTATGCCATTTGTGATCCCATCTTACTCCATCTCTTTAGACGAGTACGTCTCCTGGAAAGGTCATTTGAATCCATTCAATACCTGCACATTCCACGGAAGTTAAACACAGTTGCTGACTCAATGGCCAGCTTCATTTTGGATTGGTACATCACACACACATAATACTCATAATATGTAAAAGCATTTACAACATGTAAATATAATGTATAAAAGAAAACATGTAAACAAGATCACATCACTAATCATTTTAAAAACACATAATGTATAAATCGTCGGTAATGTCTGTATATATATATATCGCTCAAAAAGTAGTGCTAGTACAAAATCTGAAGCACGATGGATTTCAGTGAGTCTCTACAAAACTCTGAAGCATCATAGCTTTCAGTAGTACAAAATCTGAGGCCTCTAAGCTCTCAGTACAAGTATGATAGTGTCATCAGGCCTGGTGCATGACCCGTACACCACCCCTAGCTCGAATGGCATGATGTCGCTGAGTGAGGAAGCAATCTACAGTCCGAGCCACCTTGCGGAGTAAGGCGTTGAAGCGCACAGATGCTCCAACCCCACATCTATGCATGGGCCTTGGTAAGTCATCGACAGCTGGCTCTGGTACCTCCACAGTCAGCTGGGATAGGTTCCTGTACACCTCCTCCATCTCCTCGATGGTATTATGATCACTTGTAGGAATGAATGCCTCCCCACCTCTGTCTCTCCTTGCGAGAAGGGAGAGACACACCGGCCGTATGGGGCCCACATCTACACACACATATTACATACTTGTCAGCACCGCATCAAAAAAATGATATAATATACAAAACTAAAAATAAAAGGGTTTTGTTATCACCTAGGTCACCCGATGCTGCACCCTCTGGCAGTACGAAGTCCAGATCCTCTCGAACATCCGTGCCCCTGTATGGAAAGTCCTCGACCATAAGTAACTGGCCCTCTAGCCAGCTAAAAAACTCAAGATCAAAGCTAATGATGGGCCCGCCACCATGACGGGTCATGACCTCAGCCCATCTAAGCATATGGGGATCCCTGGGATCCCTGTCATCAAGTACCAACTGTGAACGTAGAAGAGGAATCCGCTCTAAGAGGAACAATACTATGATCGATCCATACCCAAACTGCTTGAGCTCCCCTCACCGACACTTGGTTAGCTGAGCTCGGATGCTTGCGAGGAGACCTTCGCACTAGTTGGAAACCATGGGCGACATACAGTCCTCCATATACAGGATCTGGGTCCGAGTAACCATTTGTGGGGCTTGGCTACCCTCCACCTTAGTAATGGTAAGCAATATGGTCCGCAGTGGATGGCTCACCACATCTCTGATGAGAATCTTCCCACTAGAAGAACGAGAAGTAGTAACACAATGTTGTGACACCATGTCCTCAACTGTACGGTCATTGGACCGTGTCCCAGTAAGTTGTACAGTGTCCTCTCTTCGGGACAAACCAGTAAGAAAGTAGATATCGTTAATGTCTATCGTGAGGATATGCTCAACTATCACAAATTACTGTTGGGCCGCATCCCAACTCTTGAGCATGTGTGTCAGTAGCGGGATCTGGGATCTCATCCCTTAGATCTCAAAGAACTTGAGTAACCTGCAGTTTCTCAAAGCATCCACGCATTATGGATAATTAAAGGCTTGTTCATCATCAAGTTCATGTTCTCTCTCTCGCCACTCCAATACCATATTGGCTAGCTAGTAACCTACCAAGAAGGACATTTAAACATTGTTAGGTCCTGCTTCAACCCTCAGAAGTCCATTTTTTGAACTATTTTTTATGTTTGGTTTGTGGTTTTCCGCCGTCGCACTATACGTTTAGGTACAGTGCGATGTCGTCGCACCTCTCATTTTTGAGACTTGTGATGACTCGATCTCATCGCAGGTCCCGAAAGGGCAACTTGTGATGAGCCGAGGGCACATAAAGCCCTCCATAACACCATCAAAAACCCAAAAAATGGACATAAAAGAAAAAACTAAACCACTGGAAAGTTGCTAGATGAATTTTAGGCCTACCTGATCCGGACAGTTGGTGAAATGGCGGATCGTAGCTCCCGGAATCGGCAAAGGAAGTTTTGGCTCCAAATTGGTACTTCTCGACCCAAATTGACAATTTGAACACTGAAATCTATTTTTGGCCCATATTTCTATTTATAAATAGAATGGAATATTCCTTTTCAAATATTTTGATGCTTTTGGGCCATTTACTATAGTTTTGACCGTTTGTCATTATATTTGGGACTATTTGACACTTTTCCTAGTGTACAGGAGTCGTAAAGTGGTCTTTTGTGCCATTTCTCACATCACCAATGGTAACTACAGGTATGAACACCCCTTTGAATGTTTTGTCATTATTATTTTTGTTTAGTCATAATTATTGCATGAGGATGAGTTTACTCTTCGTTTGTTCTCGTACTCACATAACTATCAGAACAAGTACCGAGTTATGATTTATCGCTTTTCTGGGCTCGTTAAATTTCCACGGAAAAGGACACCCCCCAGAGTCTACCATTAAGATCTTTTCAGGCTCTCGAAAAATGAAAATATTGCAAGAGAACTTGTCACATTCACGCTTGTTAAAGTATTTGAATGGTCATCTTCCTGGTGATAGTTTACCCCCTTTTTCGGACCAGGAGGCACTAATTACGAAAAATGAATACTCTAGCCAATCATGACTGGAAGAGTCCTCTCCCGCATTGTTTTACCCTTTTTCAGGCGATGAGGCTAACTTTATGAAAAAGAACCGTTGGAGTCTTCTTTAGTTCTTTTCAGACTCTCTAAACATGAAATGACGACTGAGTTTACCTTCTATGGACTCGTTAAATTTTCACATTAAAGGGCCCGTCATGGGACGAACCCCTCCTATCCCAGGTTCGGAAAATATTTGGGATTGGACTCATCTATGAGATGAGCTATACCGAGCATTTGGTTACCCTCATCAAGCTCGTAAAAAACACATGAGGCACTCATCATTCATGATGGGGAAAAAGGAAAGTGTTTGTGTTACATATCTTAGTGGCAGTATATAGTCATTCTTGAACATGGCACTCATCTGCATTCACATACAGTACTTGGGTCATCTGTTTGTCTATGAGTCCCTACTTACTTTCTGAGTCTTGTTACTCCTCTGAGTCATTCTGAGAAAGCTTCCATCATCATTATAACTTTACGTCATTCTCATTGTGTCAATACTACCAAGTCATGCCATGCCCATGTTCAAGAACACGTCCACTATCTATCATCTATAGTCAGTACACACGTCATCATGCCGTTGTTACTTTGAGTCAGTCTTACATGTTACTGTACCATCCGATCCGCTCTACACATATTTTGTCGTGTTTCGTGTCGATTGATGGGGGATTCATCATGGCCCTCCTTCGACGGATTCATCCTTGTCGACTTCAACTCATCATCTGAGGATCAAATCTAGAAACCAACCAAGTACCTTGGCCCTGCATGCCTCAATGGCAAGTTACCTTGCTTTCATCATGAGTTTACATCATTGGCTCTTGATTGAAAGATTTCATCTTGCATTCAACTTCAACTCATTTATTCACACTTGATGATATGTATTATGATACCTTAGGAATCATTGACATCAATGGTGATATCCCTTGCACTTGTTAATGGTTTAAATCTATGATCAGTAATCAAGTGGTTTCTACCATGTTCGACGTCAAGACATTTGTAGTCACATGGATAGATTTGTATCATTGCGAGTTCAGCTTGAAGACCCTAGGGAGTCATGTTTTACCTAGGTTGCGATGGAGTTTGTATTGAGTCATATTACATGGATCCACTTTTGTATTGGTTGTGGCTGTGTTATCATCTCATCATGGATTTACGCTTGTGTCTAGTAGCCATGATTGTGCTTAGTCGATCATTACTGCCATGGATCTGCAATGTATTGGTCGGAAGCCATGTTGTACTTCATGTGAGATTGTCCATTCAGAGTCAGTTGTACTGCAGTAGTGTCCTTCGTCCGTTGAGACTATTGCCATTATTTCTTTCCAAGCACTTCACCTGTACATCCTTAACAGCTTCATGCTTTGGGGGCATTTTTTTAGACCTAAAATCTACCCATCATTAGATTTAGTGTATACATCCTTGAAGTCACCTGGACTAAGTATTTGTTAAATTTTCAGAATTTACTTCAATTTGATATAGGATCTTAACTGAGAGAACAACATGTACAGCAAATCTATATCATATCAACCATGGACACAATAATGCAAGCACACAAGAGACACAAAGTTTACTTGGGGAAAACCATAAAGGTGAACAACCCCAATAACTTCCTCAAAGATAGATAGAGCAATGATACAACAAGAATACAAGAGATAGTCTTCTCCTAGTAGCAAAGCCTCCTCCTCCACAAGTGTGCCACTCTCCCAAGTGTGAGTGAGAGAATAGAATGTGTAAAATGAGAGAGACAAACTCTCTATTTATACACTAACTTGACTTGACCTTTACTCAACAAGGTCAGCCTCAACTTAACCACTTAACATAATGCTGACTGGGCCGACCCCCACTAGGGTGGTCTAATAACCCTTTGACCCACATGGTTGACCCCCAATAGGGTGGTCTAATAACCCTTTGACCCACATGACTTATACAGGGCCGACCCCAACAAGGTGGTCTAATAACCCATCAAGTATAAGTTACGACACTTACAATATAAATGATGACACTTCCGTATAGAGGAATAATAACATCTCTATAGGAATACAAACACTTCCATATAGAGGAATAATACCATCTCTATAGGATTACAAAATACATATATGAAATACATGGGTGAAATACATTCCAAAGTTACATATACATCAACACTCCCTCTTAACTAGGAAGGTATTTCTCGACATAGGTCCTCTAGCACAAGTCATCTTCTCTGGATCATCGTCACTGGATAATCGTCATCGAGTCATCATCATCGTCACTGCTGCCACTATCTCAATCAATCTCTAAATCTACTCATCATAGGAAGTTCTACAGAGCCAGTCCTTTTTCATACTGGATGTAGGCCCACCACCTACAGGTCTTCGTCATCATTGGCCATACTATGGAATCCTCAGGACTTATTACGTGTGTCACAAAACCTGGTTGCAGCATCCCAGGATATTACAAGTACACAGCTCTACCTATCAAATTTTCCAGGAGCACATTACATGTGACCCATCACAAAACCTGGCTGAAGCATCCCAGGCTATTACAAGCACACAGCTCTACCTGGCGGATCTCCCAGGAGCACATTACATCTGATCTCACCACAAACCTGGCTGAAGCATCCCAGGATATTACGAGCACACAACTCTACTTGTCCGATCTCCCAGGAGCACATTACATGTGGTCCACCACAAAACCTGGCTGAAGCATCTGAGGCCTTTTTCATCCTGTCCAGATCTCCCAGGAGCAAATTACATGTGGTCATGGCAAAACCTGGCTGAAGCATCTGAGCCCTTTTTCATCCTGTCCAGATCTCCCAGGAGGAAATTACATGCCATAGGACAAAACCTCACAAGAGCATCTCAAGATGTTATGGGTACACAACTCCAACCTGAAGATCTCCCAGGGCACAAATTACATGTCCTCCCAGAGCAATGTCTCGAAAGAGCATCTCAGGCTGTTACGGGTACACAACTCCGACCTATAGGATCTCCTAGACATGCTCATCTGCACAACCTGATCCACGGCTACAAAATATCATCCTGATACCCACCATACATCATCCTGATGTACACATGATCATCCTAATCATCATCACTGCAACATCCTACTGCATGTCATTTGGAGAAGCTCATCATCCACGATCATCCTGATCATACAATGCATTCACCTGATGCATACCAAGTATCTACCTAATACATATCATCATACATGATCTCAGTATCCACCTGATACATATATATATACATGGTCCAAGCATCCAACATGATGCATATACAAAATACATACAAGTGATCCAACTGATCATATCCAACATCCAACATGATGCATACATACATAAATGATTCAACTGATCATATCCAGCATCCAACATGATGCATATATATATAAATGATCCAACTGATCATAACAAGCGTCCAACATGATGCATATATACATATACAGAGTAGTAATTGGAGCATCGTCCTGATGCTCATCATCCATGATCCTCCTGATCATCATAGCATCGTCCTCTTCATATCATCTCATCGTCCACAAAGCACAGCCTAGATGCACATCATCCATCACTTACACCACCGACATGGGAGAACACATCTACCACCATTCGGGGAAGGCTCCAACCCTTACTTTTTCACCATGGGAGAAAACATCTACCACCATGTGAAAAATGGCTCAGCAATTACATCACGACCAAGGGAGAACATATTAACCATGTCAGAAAATCTCATGTGCATCTGCATCTTCCGGACTCATCACTTCCCTTTGGAAGGAACCTTGATCTGAAGTGCACCAAGCCTCTCTCTGAAGTACTCAAACTGCACTCTGGCCAACAGCTTGATCAATACATCTGCAACCTGCTCATCTGTCACAACATACTCTGCTTCGGCTATACTCAGTGCTACACAGGACTGCTTCCTGCTAAACCAAGAGATCACACCTGATCCCATACTGAAGTAACACCTAGAAGTGCTCTTCCTATCTGTCGCACTGCATGCCCAATCTGAATCAACATAACCCTGCAGGTTAAAATTTTGATTCGCATCGTACTTGAGCCCATAATCAACCAGATCAGATGGAGCATCACACATAAGCTTCAGGTTCAATTCCATAGGTGTGGCCATGCCTTGTAGTCCATCATCCCGAACCTCTTCAGGATCTCTACTGCATAGTTCCCTTGTCCAAGGAAGATTCCATCTGCACTCTTCCACACCTTCATACCAAAAACAAATAGTGCATCATCCCCAAGTTCTGCACACATATATGACTACACCATTCAAGAAAGCTGTCTTGAAATCCATCTGGTGTATCTTCTATTTCATCACTTTTATATTTCTCTATGCTGCCATCTGCAACATGCTTGATCTGATAGTTCCATTTGGAAGTCACAACAGACTTCCCTTCAGCTCTTGGGACCACATCCCAAACATCGTTCTTCACGATCGACGGATCATGGCATTCTTCCCATATCCCGGGAACTTCAATATCTTCAATAGATAATTTTGTTGCTTGAACAAATGTTGTAGTCCTTCTTTTGTAGGTGAAGGTATACGGTCTTTCCTACAAAACAAGTTAAATTGCATGATTAGAAACATCTCATAATTTTCAGACAAATTCTTACACATAAAGAAATATGTCATACAGTCATGCAATTATCTTAGCCAATGCTTCAATACAACATTCCTCCATGTTCCACAAATTTCTAGATGTTGTCCAATCTCTACCAGAACATTGTTAAGAGTTTGCACTACTCCCAACATGTCAGCAAAGAGGTTTCATTCTAGATAAATATCACTAGAATGTTGTACAGTGCCATAGGCCACTTACCCATCACATGCATATTAGTAGTATACTGTTCATTAATGCAGTCATTCTAATATGCACAATACATATCCTAAGTCTAGGAACATGAGCATATACATCATTGAACAATTTTATTTAAACAAACAAATATGCAAGAAATGATAATAAAAATACTTATCTTTGTTTGATTGTTGGGTTGACTCCCTCTCAGTCTTTGCTTCTTTTTCTGCAACTCCATTCTGATGTGGATTGTGAGAAGTGGTCAACTCTCTCTGAATATCTGCATCCTTGCAGAAACTACTGGAGTGTGCTCCCTCTTGATCTTTGCTTCCTGGATTACCTATTCTTGAACTTATATTCATTCTTGATCCCTATGCATGCTTGTTAGTATTATCATTGTGTTATCCTTGAGGAATCATACATAATCACACATTTATTAGTATAATATTAATACTATCAAAACACAATAATCCTAAGCATGTATAGTCATGATCATTTCAAATAGAAATAATAAGCATTAGTATTCAAGGTTTCAGGGAAGTCTTCTTTTACTCATGCATATTCTTATTTGATCATAGAACTCTTCTGGTTAGTTAAATCATCAATCAAGATAAGAGATAGAATATGCATAAAACCCGTGATTACTCAAACCTATACCTTCATGATTATTCTAGTTAGTCATATCATCAATTATGGTAAGAAACATAATATGCATACAACCATGGCTATTCAAACCTATGACTTCATGAATAATAATTATCAACAATGAAATAGTATAATATCCTAACACAAGGTAGGATTCTAGCTTGATATAGGAAAAACATACCTGGATTAGCATGCTATCTAGTTATGTCTAACATACCTGCATAATGTCTACTGGTTCTCTTCAGTGACTTGTGCTAGTAACCTGGATGTCTCATAAGTTAACCATTGTAGAACCAAGTTATACATACCTCATAAGTAGATCTTCTATGTGATCCATGACAATGGATGAATCTTTGTCTTCATGTCACCATGATCATATGTTCTTGAAGTAGAACATGATTTGTCTTTCTTGGTGTACCTTTTATGTTAGCGAACAACATAAACCTCATACAACATCAGAATGCATTAGTACATTCATAACTGTCAAAACCTTAATCAGTGAACATATTCTATTAAGGTGATAAGACAAATCTAGTAATTAATCAAGATTGTACTGTAATGATAAACATATGATAAACTTAAACATGAAACATACCTGTAAGCCATACCTATCAAGATTGCTTGTAATCTTCTTATGGAAGGCCTTAGCTTCATCTCCCTCTTAGACAAGAACTTCTTCACTTATGCAGGTGACCAATCCATCCTCTTCTAGGATTAACCCAATCCACTTGATTTGTAGGAACTGAATCTGGAGCTGTAATAGGGTTTGTCAGAGAAACCCCAAAAATTCAAACTTTGAATTTCAAACTTCTAAAAGGATAGAAATATGCACCTTGATGATCTGATCAAGCTGGTATATTCAGAATTTGAAAACTGCAAAGTTTCACTCCTCAATTTTGCCTTTGAAACTTTCAGATTCACTGGCTGTGACCTCGAACTAGGGTTTGATGAAGCCCACTTTTCTGCCCAATCAAAATATTTGATCCAAATCTCTAAGATTCTATTTTGATGAGTAGCATTCAGCCATGGTCTCTGATTACAAAAATTCCAACTTTCTCCGAAGCCCTAAATTCAGGAAGCCATGAATGAAGGTGCTCAAGAATAATTATGATTTGACAGAAATATGTACCTGATTGTTTTTGGTGTAACTCCAAAATTTTTGATCCACAGGGTCTAAAATGTTTTATTGAGATATCCCAACCTGTTATATTTCCATCCCGACAGGTCTGACCTCAATTGGATTCTCTGAGAGAGAGTTATGCCAAGTGTCGCAACATGACCTGTTTAGTTAATAATAGAGGAGAGCAAACTTGTACGGCGTGCAATGTGCCACTGGTTCACCTTCATCCTCTGAAAACATTTTTTGAGATAGCTCGACCTGTTATATTTCCATCTCGATAGGCCTGACCTCAATTGGATTCTCTAAGAGAGAGTTATGCCAAGTGTCGCAACGTGACCTGTTTATGGGATAATACAGGAGAGCGAACTTGTACAGAGTGACACATGTCACTGGTTCAACTTCGGCCTTTGAACAATTTTTCTAAGATAGTACAGTGTATGTACTACCTATCACTTTTTATGAAATTTCATTTGGAGCTTCCTAGCCCAAGTTATGACCTTGTTCCCAGGGTCACCTGATTTTGACTCAGATCTGGAAGAGGCAGAAACCCTATATTGTACAGATCATAAATCACAAAGTACAACAAATTAGAGGTTTTCCTTTGGACACAAGATACATGGGGATCTGATATTCTACATGTAAAAGTTTCAGATCCGAAAACTTCGCCAAAACGGATTTATAGAGAAAGTGCTACAATGAATGGTTTTTTCTATATCAAGCCCTAGCATCGTAAGTGCAACAAGTGCCGTACATGCCATATCATGCCTTCTTTCAAGCTAGCTCCGATACCATGTTAAATTTTCAGAATTTACTTCAATATGATCTAGGATCTTAACTGAGAGAACAACATGTATAGAAAATATACGACATATCAACCATGGACACAATAATGCAAGCACACAAGAGACACGGAGTTTACTTGGGGAAAACCATAAAGGTGAAAAATCCCAATAACTTCCTCAGAGATAGATAGAGCAATGATACAACCAGAATACAAGATATAGTCTTATCCTAGCAGCAGAGCCTCCTCCTCCACAAGTGTTCCACTCTCCCAAGTGTGAGTGAGAGAATAGAATGTGTAAAATGAGAGAGACACACTCTCTATTTATACACTAACTTGACTTGACCTTTACTCAACTAGGTCGGCCTCAACTTAACCACTTAACATAATGCTGACTGGGCCGACCCCCACTATGGTGGTCTAATAACCCTTTGACCCACATGGCTGACCCCCAATAGGGTGGTCTAATAACCCTTTGACCCACATGACTTATACAGGGCCGACCCCAACAAGGTGGTCTAATAACCCATCAAGTATAAGTTATGACACTTACAATATAAATGATGACACTTCCGTATAGAGGAATAATAACATCTCTATAGAAATAAAAACACTTATGTATAGAGGAATAATACCATCTCTATAGGAGTACAAAATACATATATGAAATACATGGGTGAAATACATTCCGAAGTTACATATACATCAACAATATTTTCATTTGAGAGGATTCGCACTCAATCTTGCAATCTTTTGAGAGGTCGTCGCAGGTTGCACATTAGCAACATGCGACATCGCATCTTGCTCCACTACAGGGTGCTACGAGGTCTGTTAATGTGAAAAAATAGTCCATTCGAGATCCTTATCGAAACTTGCCCATTTAGGGGCTTATCCTTGACCTCTAGGGGAGCTGGTACTCGACCCCTAACTCTTTGGGAGGATCCCCTATCTCTCTCCTACCATCTCTCAACCTATCATATCCATACCCTATCCACTTAGTCCTATATAAGTGAGGCTCACTGCCATCCCAAAGGGAGGAAGACTATGGTATCTACATGCTAGTGAAATCTCTCTTAAGACACCTCCATTCACCTATTGGAGAGCTCATACTTCCTTGGAAAGACATGGCAATTGGCTTGGTCGGAGAAGCGCTACTGCGTTAAGTCTTTGGTTGTAGTTCTATATCTCTATCATGTACTCCTCTATTTGCAGTAATACAAATGGTTTCCACCAATATTGTTCTTATGTGCAATGATATTGTGTAGTTTACCTGCTTAACTGTTTTCTTAGATCGCTTATTGTATAGAAGTTTTTTACTGGTTTCTCTTGTTTCTTTGTCTTGACAAGTCTTGCAGCTTGGATCTGACAACTGTGGGATGTGTATAAACATTCGGGAGAAAGGATTGCATAGTAAAAAGGTGAGACATCTAGTACTTGGTCCTTAAGTAGATCTAGGAAATGTGTTTGTAGTCTGTTCTATTTGTTCTAGACTCACATTGAGCTACGGAGATCCGGCTCGCATCCACTCGAGTGGATTGTCTGATAACACATTCATATAAAATACATCATGCCATGTGTATGTTGGTTATGAGCTTAATAACCAAAGCAAATTAGGACTAGTGGCCCTGATTATGGTAATGCATGTTATATGAGATAGTCATGATTAAGTCAAAATATGCTTGAATGCATAGTAATCATGAAACAATGCAAGGTGACACTGAGTGGATGTGCATTAAGAGATTTTATAAATCTTGTAGTTAAGCATTGAGTGAATGCATATGAAAAGCTTGAGTAAATGTGTAAATGTGCATGCATAAGTGTGGGTGCACATGTTGTGATGCATTGCATGAATGCATGGGGATGGTGGGTGTGTTATTGAAAACTAAATAATGGATGAGATGGTGAATGGATGTTAATTCTAGGATCATTTCATGGGCTGTTATGAATGTAGAATAGTAAGAGCATGAAGAAGGTAGTCATGATCGATGGACTGTCGGAATACTCTGTGGAAGGGCAGAGTTGTATAAATGATATGACTATGAAATAATGAGTATCCCAAAGTTTCATTTAAATTGCATAAATAATGTGAATCTACCTTGCAATTTTAGTATGATAATGATTTAAGTGAAGTAAATGAGTTTGGTGATATTGATATGTTAACCGCTAGAAGTGTTTGAATTGTGGAATGTTACAATTCCAGAAATGCTTCAGTGACTGTTGCAGCAACGAAATATTATATGCATGGGGATTCACAACATGCTTGGTTGATTGAAAGTTTCAGACTCCAAGTAGAAATGTCTCGTGTATGGCAATGGGGATAAGACCATAGTAAAGACCAAACTCTACCATGTGCAAAAGCCAAGGGTTATGAGAAGGTTCTCATGGTTGTGAAATTTAATTTATGCATGAAACAAATCTGAAAATATTCTGATTTAAGTTTATGAGAATAATATCATGGTTGCAAGTCTAATTTTGTAGGGAACAGATTTGAAAATTTTGATTTAGAGCTTATGAGAAGGAATCTCATGGTTGAGGACTCTAAGTTCTATTAGAAAGAAGGATTGTAAATCTTAGATTTGGAATTTTGCTAATAAATGCCTAATGACTATTTGGCTTATATAAATTTTGTCAGAAGGACATGTTGTAAGTGGATGTTCATGCATGGCAGCAGACATAAGACCATAATGGGAGAAGTGATACCACTTACAAGAGCCAAGCAATATGAGGATAGCCTCATGGCTAAGAAAATCAATTTCTATAGGAGACAAAAATTGTAAATTCATGTTGAATTAATTATTAATGCTATTGATTGGTTATGCAACAATCAGACTTGAATTTTTTTGACAAATGTTACTGACTGTTTGTCTATTTGATAAGTGTGCCAAAAGGACACATTGCAATAAGACCATGAGAGAGGGCCTGCAGAATCCAAACTTCATGGGAAAGATCCCATACATTGGAAATGGGTTTCGGGTGAAACGCCATTAGATATTTTGATAATGTTCCATTTGAACTGCATGATTGGTAAACAATATGAGTAAGATGATAAAGATTATGTCAGTAAGACATATGAGATTTATGTAACATCAAAAGGAGTTGGGATGGCAAACCGAGGGACTATCAACTCAGAGAAGGGAGCCCCCATTTCTCATTAATGAAGAATACTACATCCGCAAATGAATAAGTGTTCTGTAAACCCTGACTGATATATATATACATATATGTGTGCAAGTTTAGTTGTTAGAATTACTATGCAGAGCATATTCTATTTATGTATATTATTCAGACTGCTTGAAGTATGATTAGGACCGGCATAGCTCACATTAGTGAGGAGTGCACACCTTTTTGGTGCTGAGTTATTTTAGGGATGCCAATATTGATTACGCCCGATGGGAATGGACGTATTCCTGGTGTTTCAATACTTGATAGTGGATGCTATGAGTTATGGTTATAATTTTAGAATAACAATGCTGAAACGTTTTCCTATACTACTTGTGTTGTCACCTTAAACAAATGCAATTTGGTGCTACACACTATACTATGAGGGTTTGTGGTGGAAGGGTTAATGTGTATGAAAGGATGTTGTGGAGGTTGTGGGAATTTCGATGAAAGGTTGTGAAGGTGTTGATGAAAGGGCTATTATATGCCTATGGCTCCATAGTAGAGCCTTGACCTAGAAATGGTCGTAGTGAAGTTTCCTTCCAAGTCAGCATGAAGGTGTACTGGTTGGATAGTAATTATTTGATGTTTTGGAGTAGCCTACATGCTGGCCAAACATCCCAATCCGCAGGAGGATCCCAAGGCTTATAAAGTAAAAGCAGGACCCTGTGGACTAGAGAGGAAATTTCCAATATAGATAAGTATTCAATTTCATTCATGTCTTATTTGGAATAATGAAGGTTTCAAGTATAATCTCTCTAATAGTTAAGCTAATGCACTATTGTTTCTTTGTTGGGAATCTTGGTCAATGTAGGAAGCAAGGACCCTGAAAGAATTAAAAGTTCTTGGTAAATCCAAAGAGTAACTGGTTGGGTGCTACAAATGCTTGGTAAACCTAGTCGGCGTGAAGGTGTACTTGTTGGGCATTAACTACTTGAATGTTATGGAGAAGCTGGCGTGCTAGCCAAACATTCCTCAAATACTTGATAATTCCCAACCGGAGTACTGGCTTAGCATATTGCTAAATGAGATGTTTGATAAAACTAGTGAGTGTACTGACTTAGCATTGCCTATGTGAGTGGTTGAGGAGTAGCTTGCGTGCTAGCACAACATTCATTATTATATCCATAGGAAATTCAAGGCTTGTAAATCAAAGAAGGACCCTATGGAATAAAGTGAAGACATCCAATGCAGATAAGTATTTGGTTATCTTGTAATTTATTTCTTATGAATATACATGTGTATATGATTTGGTTATGACTTCCTAAACTCTTGTTTAAAGATAAATCCTATGAAAATAAACTAAACATGCGAATTGATTCAATGTTTGAGTGTAGGTATTGCTGGAAGCAAGAACTATGAAAGCATCTTAAGGATGCATGTGGACATGTTACTGCCTAAAAAGCTCAGCTTGAGCAACAATGAAAGATGGTGCTAGTGGGACTATGTGGGTCCTAGCAGCCAAGAGTTGTAGACAAACCATGTGGAGGGACCCCATGGTTGAGAGGTATGAAATAGACCATAGACACTAAATATCATAGCCAAGAAGGGCAGGTCAAGCATTCACGTTGAAGTGAAAGAGGCTAGGAGCATGAAAGCCACAGTGGTGGTGTGGGTTCCAGAATAGAATAAGGCTAAGAGAAGAAAACTCTTACTGCTCTCTCTTTCCTTTTATTGATGCATTCAAAAAAACATAAAATTGTTGAATGCATGCATGGATGAACGTAGAGTGTGTTTATTTGCTTGAAATAAATTGTGAATGCTGAATTAATGAATTTCTTGTGAATGGATGAACATGAAAGAATTCATGTGTATGTTGGGCAAGCATGAAAAGTGTGGAGGTCTCATGAATAGAGCATGGGCTCTCCATGTCAATTGGGAAAAAAAAATTGATTGATTTTTAATATTTAGGTTATGCTTGGCCTAACAAGATTTGTAATGATGAGTTTCACAGGTGGAAATTGAATCAATTGGTTGCAGTTGTTACGAGCAAGTGTTGCTTGTGAGCAAAGTGAGAACCAGCTATGCACAGTGACCATGGCTACAGACCATAGGCTGTTGGAATTGGATGAAAGTATTCTTCAAACAATTTACAAGACCCAAGAAAATATTGGAGAACTACTCAAGCTACAAAAGCAGCAGAATGAGACGGACCACAAATTTTTGCAAGACTCTGTTTGTCTGCAAAAACAACTAAGAATAATTCTGGAAACAATCAACTGAGGAAAGGAAAATGGATCAAAGATGAGGTATTTGTCAAATCAGTCCATTAAGAAACGTTCCAGGCATGAAGACTCAAAGGAGATTGAGCAGGTAAAGATGAAGCAGCCAGTGAAATGTTGGAAATGTGGAGGATATCATTGCCTCTGCAACTTCCCAACAAGGGAACCTCAAGAGGGTAGCAGCCATTAATTTTTCACACTTGTGGATAGGATGAAAGATTAGAACCAGCAGGAGAAGCTCGTGGAAGTCAAAAGACTTGGTCCTGAAAGTTCAAAGTAAAGGATAGAATGCAGGGCAGACCCACAAAGTTTTTCAAATTTTGGACATGTGTAAATTGTATATGTATTCCTAAGTCTTGAAACACTGAGGACGGTGTTATTCTAAGGGGGAGGGGATTGTAATACCCCATTTTGACCCTCAAGATATATTAGCTTTTAATGTAAATATTGTATACATGTGATGTATGTTTCCCTAGCGTGGAGCTCAAGGCCAATGCCCCTCTAGTGGAAGCTCGAATTTTATTTAAAGGCAAGTATTAGACATTACGTTACCTATGTGCTATTTAGCCATGCAACATTGTAAAAATGATGTAAATAAACACCATGCCATAAAATACCAAAACTGGCTATGGAGGCAATAAATGAGAAGGGGCCATGTGTATCCACTAGGGAGTGGTGAGGGGGTTGTGGGATTGATCCATAAGCTTCCAAATGTCATTGTGAGAACCCATTTGAATTTCCTTGATGACATTCATTTCTATTGTAAAGAAGTAGTTGAAGATTTCAGTCCATGGCTTCAATGGAGCATGAGCAGCCCAAAAATTTGTAATTGCAGGTATGGGCTCTGTTTTCTTGTACTACAAGCCACTCTACCTCATGCAAGTTGCTTCTTCCTCCTTCCCATTCCATTTTGGAAGGAACCATCATCAATTTGGATCCAAAAAAGAATTCCCAGCAGTGAGAAAAAACCCAGAAATCGCAATTGTGAAAGAACCCACGTTTTGAAGAGCCATAAATGCCCAGATTTGGTAATTGACAATGAAATCCAATGGGGGATCCATAGGTATGAACCTTGGGGAGAATTTGGGAGCATTAGGTACCCTGAAATCCATTGAAAAACCCAGTTTTGATAGCCTAGAAAACCAGTGATGGGATTGAGTTATTTGTTGATATAATGGTGAGAAATCCAAGTGTGGATGTTCAAACAGAGGATTGGATTGCTTGAATTTAGTTTGAGATGTTTGTAGCTCTATGGTTGAGCTCACTGACTTAGCATCCTCCTCATTTGTCTTTTGTATGCTTGATAAACCCAACTGTGTGTTGGGTTAGCATAACTGTTGAGTGAAACCATGGTTGTGAGTGAGCCCAGCTAGTTCCTCCTTAGTGGATACACAACACAGCTTAGGGGTGATCTCTCAGCTAAAAGAATACAGGCTAAACAGAGATCTATGGTTGGGTGGAAGGTTTCTCTCACATTGCCAGTCGTTTGGATAGCTTCATCTTCCAGATAAGTGTTCTCTGCGATTTAAATTATATGCATTATGTTTCTTGCAATGTGTTAATTCAGAATGATAATTGTTCATGTTAATGGAATTGATATGAAATCTGTGCATAGCATGAGAATGGGATGGATTCTCTTCCTATTAATTTATCATTTGCTTGAGACAAATATGCTGATGCATTTCAGTTTGTGTTTGCAATTTTGTTTATTTCTGTTGTGTATATATATTGATTATGTATTTGCACAAAGAATTTTTAAATTGTTATGAATTTCTTAGTAATGAGCAGGGCTGTAATTGCCAATAAGCCTAGTAGGTTGGTAACGTTTCCTTTCTAGGATCGGATATGTTGGAAGGGGACATGACAGTCTTGCACATTGTTAGAAGAGAAGCTAAAGTAGGGGATATGGCCAGAGCAACACCCAGGATATATGCAACACTGGATGATCACCAAGCAGACCACTAGTCAGCAGTAGTAGAAGTTACAGGTAAGATTGTTGAGCAGCCTATTTCTGTTTTGATTGACCCAAGGTCTACTCATAGTTATGTATCTCCTAAGGTAATTGAGATTTGTTCCCTTGGTAAAGTGAAGCATTACAATGCTTGGTTAGTTCAGCTAGCCACCGGTAGCAAGAGAAAGGTCAGTGAAATGGTGAAGGAATGTCCTATAGAATTGAATGGACTCCTCACACATGCAGAATTGAATGTCTTGCCATTCGGGTCATATGATGCCTTGATTGGCATGGACTGGTTGGAAAGGCATAGAGCCAAGGTGGAATGCTATGATAAATCATTGGAATTTCTTGATGATGAAGGCAAGCCAAGGTTGGTTAAGGGGATTCCAAAGCATGTTTCAGTAAGACAGATTTCAGCTCTGCAATTGAGGAAGTTTCATAAAAAGGGTTGCTAGTTATATGCTGTACATATATCAGGTTCAATAGAGGATAAGGGACCTAGGATAGAAGACTTCCATATATTGCAGGAGTTCCAGGATGTGTTCCCAGATGAGGTGCCAGGATTGCCACCTAAGAGGGACATTGGTTTTTCTATTAATCTTGTTCTGGAAGTAGCACCCGTCTCCAAAGCTCCTTATAGAATGAGCACACCAGAGTTGGTTGAGTTGAAGATGCAGCTATAGGAATTGATAGACAAAGAATATGTCAGACCGAGTGTATCCCCATGGGGTGCACTAGTATTGTTTGTTAATAAGAAGGATGGAACATTGAGGTTGTGTATTGATTACTGGAAGCTCAATAAGGTGACAGTTATGAACAAGTATCCCTTTCTAAGGATTGATGACTTGTTCAATTAGATGAAAGAAGCTAGAGTATTCTCCAAGATTAACTTCAGGTCGGGGTACCATCAAGTAAGGATAAAGGATGAATACATTCATAAGACAGCCTTCAGGACTAGATATGGTCATTATGAATTTACAATGGTGTCGTTTGGTCTTACCAACGCACCTGCTACATTCATGTGTCTCTTGAATAACGTCTTCAACAAGTATTTGGATAGGTTTGTGATTGTGTTCTTGGATGACATTCTTGTGTATTCCAAGAATGAGGAAGATCATGATGAGCATTTGAGGATGGTGTTACAAGTCCTTAGGGAGCACCAGCTGTATGCTAAGCTAAGTAAATGTAATTTCTATCAAGAGAAGGTATAGTATATGGGTCACATTATATTAGCAGAAGGTATTGTTGTAGTTCCTGAGAAGATTGAGGCCATTATGGATTGGTCCACTCCAAGGAATGATGCAGATGTTAGATCTTTCATGGGCCTTGCTGGTTACTACAGAAGGTTCATTGAGGGCTTCTCCAAGATAGCCCACCACATCACTTCATTGCAGAGGAAGAACATTAAGTTTGCATGGTCTGAAAAATGTGAGAGAAGTTTTCAGCGGCTGAAGGAGTTGCTTACTAGTGCACCTATTTTGAAGATCGCAGATCCAAGTAAGGATTTCGTGGTATGCACATATGCTTGCATTGAAGAAATCGATGGAGTGCTAATGCAAGAAGGTTCTGTAATTTGTTATGAGTCAAGGAAACTGAAAGAGCATGAAAGGAACTATGCCACCCATGAATTAGAGCTAGAAACCATAATTCAGGCTCTCAAGAGATGAAGGCATTATCTTTTGGGAAGGAGATTTGAGATCCGAACTGATCACATGAGTTTGAAATACTTGTTCAACCAGCCAAACCTGAATGCAAGGAAGACTAGATTGATGGAGTTCCTTTGCGAGTTTGATTTGGAGATTAAGCATGTCAAAGGTAAAGAGAATAAAGTTGTTGATGCACTCAGTAGGAGATTCCATATTGCAACCATAAGTAGATGTGAATTGGATTTGAAAGAAAGAATTTTAGAGGCTCAAGATGGTGATGAAGTCTATCTCCAGATTAAAGGGAAATTGTAGCAGAACATTATAGAGGAGAAGTATGCAAGATATCAGTTGGGTAAGGATAATGTTCTCATCCATCATAACACCAGGCTATACATTCCAGATAGTGCAGACTTAAAGAAACTGGTGATGGATGAGATGCATCAAAAGCCATACTCAGGACACCCAGGGTATCAAACAACTATAACAGCATCAAGGAAGCAGTACTTTTGGCACAGTATGAAGAAGGACATAGCTGAGTATATTGCTAAATGTCATAAGTGTCAACAAGTCAAGGAAGAGCATCAACATCTAGCAGGATTGTTGCAGCCCTTACCCATTCCACAGTGGAAGTGGGAAGTGATTTCCATGGATTTTATAACAGGACTACCCACGACAGTGAGGAAGCATGATTCAATCATGGTTGTGGTGGACAAGCTATCAGAGGTATCTCATTTCCTCCCGATCAAGTCCACTCACAAGGCTAATGACATTGCATATATCTTCATGAGGGATATATTTATATTGCATGGATTTCCCAAGGCAATAGTTTCAGATCGTGACACCAAGTTCACATCCAATTTTTGGAAAGGTTTGTTCCAATAGTTGGGAACTCAATTGAAATTTAGTACAGCCTATCATCCTTAGACAGATGGTCAGACTAAGAGAGTGAATCAGATCCTTGAACATATGCTAAGGATGTATGTGATGGATAAGCCATCTAAGTGGCAAGACTATCTACACTTAGTGGAATTTGGTTACAACAATGGGCATCAAGCATTATTGAAGATGAGTCGTTTTGAAGTGTTGTATGGAAGAGGATGAAAAACTCCAATGAGCTGGGACAGCCCAGTGAGCAGAGTAGTGCTTGGACTAGATATGGTTGAGGAAATGGAACGGGAAGTTGTTAAGATTAGGCAAAATCTAAAGGCAGCACAGGAGAGGAAGAAGAGTTTTGTAGATCTAAAAAGAGTGCATAAGGAGTTTCAAACTGGGGATCATGTCTACTTGAGAGTGAGACCCAGGAAGAGTTCCATCAAATTGAGAAGTTGTGCCAAGTTGGCACCAAGATATTGTGGTCCATTTGAAGTCCTTGATAGGATAAAGCCAATTGCATATATAATTGCATTTCCTGCTAACATGAAAACTCATAATGTTTTGCATGTATCTTTACTTAAGAAATATGTACATGATCCTAATCATATCATTGATTGGCATGTGATACAGGTGGAACCAGAGGGGGAGTTCCAGGTGGATCCTATGCGCATCCTCGACAGGAAGGTTACTTTGCTCTGGAACCGGGCCATAGAGCAGGTAAAGGTGCAATGGAGGCACCTTATCCCAGAGGAGGCCACGTGGGAGCTGGAGGATGCCATGATGGAGGCATTTCCATTTTTGTTCAATTTTGAGAACACCGAGGACGGTGTTATTTTAAGGGAAAGGGAGTTGTAATACCCCATTTTTCCCTTGATGTAAACACTGCTTATGTACAGTATATGTAAATGCCCTAGTGTGGAGCTCAAGGCCAAGGCCCCACTAGTGGATGTTTCGGTTTATTGCTTAGACAAGTATTGATACAGTTTGATTATTCATGGGATGCTAAGCCACGAAGAATGTAAATGATGTAATTATTACTAAATGAATAAAATAACCAAGAAGCTAGCTAAGGAGGCAACAAACGAGAAGGGGGTTGTGTGTGTCAACTAGGGAGAGGTGAGGAGGTTTGGGATTGGTTGACCATGTTTCCACATGTCTGACTAAGAACCCGTTTGAAATCCCTGCTGACATTAATGCGATTTCAGAGAGTGGCTGAGAACCAACTGCTGAATCTGATGGAGTATGGAGCATGCCGATGATTTTGTATGGCTGGGCATGGCTTTGATCACTTGTGCGTGAAGGCATCAAACTGCTTAGGACAACTCGTAGAGCCGGTTGTGAACCGGGGGGGTGGGGGTGGGGAAGGATTCAGGAGACACACACACTCATCGATTCATGACTCACACATTCGATTCTATATTTGGAATGCTCGCGCTACCATTGTTGAGACCATTGACCCTTGTAGAGGATTCACCTGCGTGTTTTCCTGTAAGTAGCGTGCCCCTGTGTGTGAGAACTACCCAAGAATGGGAATCCGTGACACTCTGTGTGTAGAACCCTGGTACAGTGACGGGTAGAGTCAATAGAGAAGGTTGCAGAGTGGTTTGTGCAGAGCTACTATGGGAAAAACACAAGCCGGGATATGTCTTGTTGTAAACTATGGGAGAAGGGTTGGATTGCTGGAGAAACTCAGTGAAGGCTATAGTCTCAATGAACTAGTGACTGGACCTTTCTATGCTTATCCTGGAGTAGCAATGGAAGGGAAGGACCTTGTGAGACTATACAGCAGTGATAGGATCTTCCTTGTGTTGGATGCGATAGGTATTGTGGGTGGTAGGTCGGTTGTGAGTGACTAGACCTTTCTATGCCCATCCTGGAATAACACTGGAAGGGAAGATGCCTTGAGATACTATGTGATTGTGTAGTAGGTATTCCTTGTGTTGGACATGGTAGGTATTGTGGGTGCCATGTCAACTGAGTGCTGAGATGCCTGCAGTTCTGTGGTTGAACTCACTGGTTTATAAATGCCTCCTTGTTATCCCTGTGTGCTGAAACAACCCCTGTAGGTTGGCTTAGCATGGGTAGGTGCCCTGGAATGCTTGGTAAACCCAACTACAGACTGGTTCAGCACGTGAATGGAGCCTTGACAGTGAGAGAACCTATTATCCCTCCTTAGTGGATACACTGTGGAGCTCGGGGGTGATCTCTCAGCCAAAAGAGTATAGGCTAGACAGAGATCTAAGGTTGGGTGGAATGTTGCTCTCACTTAGCTTTTTGCTTCAGAATTCAAAGATAAGTATTCTGTTATGGTAAATGATGTGGTTTCATTATTATGATGAATGCTTTTATAATCATGGAATTGTTGTATGTATGGTTGACATGAAGTCATGTACAGGCCTGAGTAACAAGCTGAATCCACTATGTGTATTTATCTTGTATTGCAGGAACTAATGCTTGTAATTCTTGCATATGGTAGATGTGTGAGTTAAGTATGTGGATGCATTTTATATGTGATGATGTGTGATGGAGCCCCATTGCTTTGGTAATGAATTTGATGTGTACTAACCCCGTGAAGGAAAGGTATATTTATATTTGATCCTTGAGAAGTTAGAGAAGCCCTGGAAGTGGTTTCAGGAACCTCTGTGGGTTAGATAGCAGGAAGGGACCTTGGCAGGTTGAAGGTTGGAATGTTCAAGTGTGGGTAGGAACAAAAATTCATAGAGGGAAATTAGAAGGTTAGATGCCTTAGTTGGTCAAGGGGATATCAACATTGGATGGAGCTCTCCAAGAGATTTCCAATGGTACCGACACTGGAGGGAGGAGTTATGCCCCTTGGAAGATTGGTGAGGTTTCCCTCATAGAGGCAGGATCCAGCAATTCCTGAACCCGTAGTGTCGGACTGCGGGTTGTGGGGTCAGTGACTTGCGGGTTGCGGGGTCAACAACTTGCAGGTTTAGGGTGTCGGGTTGCGGGTTGCGGGAATCGAGATTGACCGTTTGGGATTTCCGCATTCCCAAAGCCGAAACCACGGGTTTTGGATGTCGGGTTTCGGGTTGCGGGAATTGAGATTGACCGTTTGGGATTTCCGCATTCCCGAACCCAAAATCGTGCGTTTCGGGTGTTGAGTTTCGAGTTGCAGGAATCGTGACTGACCATTTGGTATTTCTGTACTCCCAAACCCGAAATTGTGGTTGACGGGTTTCGGGATTGTTGGGTACACAATTTTGCATTGGGATTTCTGTAATCCTGAATCTGCAACTGCGGGTTGTGGGTTTTGGGATGCGGATTGTGGATTTGAGTTTTATTTTCCAACTGTGTGTATGGGCACATAGTCATGGTTTTTGGGAAAAAAAAATGGATCACAGTCTCCAGTGATCAGGGAGGTCTGAGGGGACATGACATGCACTTTTGTTCAAACTAGGGTTTGACTTTCCCGGAGTTCTACCCAACCAAAAATATTGATCCAGGGCTCAAAACTTCGATTTTGAGGAGGGCTATCCAGCCATGCAATTAGAATTCAATAATTCCTGTAAAATTAGTCACAACAGATCTAATGAACAAGTAAATCAATCACAACAGATGAATATAGAAAATATGGTGTAAAACTGTGCAAAACATGCAGCAGTGCTCAATATCCCAGTAAGGGTGAATGATTACAATAGAATACAGTAACAATGACTGAGCAATTCGAATTGCCTAAGGAGGTAATTTGAATCACTGAATGGAGTAGATTGACTCCAACTAGGAGTCCTCATCATCAATCGGTGGTGGTCATCAATGCACAAGAACCAGTCATCCAGGTGTCAGTCTGAGGCTAACTGAGTGTAACATGTGTAACTGAAGTGTGTAGCACTGATATAGGGAAGTGGGCTCAGCGGAGGGCGCATGGGAGGCTAACTGAAGTTAGAACAAGTCATCTAGTCAATCTGGAGGTCCAACAGAAGTGAAACAATCAGTTGGGAGTGAAACTAGCCTCAAATCAGGGAGAATCAGAGCTAACTGAGTGTAACTGAAGTGGAACTGCAGTGCCAGGTGAAGAAGTGTGCCCTTCTCTGGCAGTAGGTGAGAAGTGGGTGCCTTCCTGACTAGGAGGGATAAAACTCTGAAGTAAGTGGCTCCTGGGTGCTAGAATAAGGTGGCTAAGGTGCTGGTGGCATCAACCTGGTGACTGGGATGCATGCAAAGTGCATGCAAACCCTAGAATTTGCATGCAAACCCTAATTGCATGCAAGATCCTGAAAAAGATGATGTGGATATCTGAACACCCCCCATCAAGCTAGACTATGATGTGCAAAAAATAATATGGGGCCCTGGTAACTAAGACCAAAGGTCACCCCAATACAATAATAATCCAAACTAATAACAGTAAATAAACCGAGGAAATGGGGAAAACCTCATAGGAAAAATACCCCCCCTCAAAATGAACTGCAACACACGAAAAGATTTAACTGCTCCAAACTCAAATAGATATGTCTGGAGGTATCTTACTCTTGGGAGTAAATGGATTATGCTCCAAAAACATGTGCTTGAATTCTCCATCAGTGGATGCAAGCGAATGTGGAGACTTTATGAATTTTCTCTTCATACCGAAAATGGTGAGAACAAATCTGAAAATATGAGGATGATCCTGGAACCTGTGATTCGAACCAAGTGAGGTAGGAATAGCTCCAATCAGATCAAATAGATCTTGAAACTTGAACTTCTTATCAA
The DNA here is from genome assembly GCA_027924585.1 of Larix kaempferi. NCBI lineage: Eukaryota > Viridiplantae > Streptophyta > Pinopsida > Pinales > Pinaceae > Larix > Larix kaempferi. The sequence goes on from BSBM01000007.1 coordinate 9,890,369, forward strand.
TAGAAGTTAAATAAGCTCCAAAAATAGATGAATGGTTTCTTGAGATCTCCTTTGAACCAACAAGGGTGAGATCAAAACCAAAATGAACAAAAAGTACATGAGATTTGAACTCAAGTGAATGGTAGTGCTCTTCATCTTCATTAAAAATATGAGAAACTTTGCAAATGATAGAACATAAGTTTATAGAAGGCATGCAATCAAGGAGGATGAATGCTTCACCTACAAAATCAGATTTTACCTCCAAAACATCAAGTAAATCATTATTCTGCATGCCGGCAAACTCATGTGAAAGAGAGGATTCAAGAACCTCTTCGGAATCTAGAGTATGAGCTGGTTTATCTTGCTCAGAATTCAAAATAGAAGACTTTGAGAGAATGAGTGTTGAATCTACATTTTATTCTTCATCTTGAACAATGGATGAGGCCAAGACATGATCGGAAAGAACACATAAGGAAATCTCATTGGGCTTCTCCAAAAGGCTAGCATGATCCTCTTCTTCCTGCTTTCCAAATTCTCTATTGAGTTGGGCCCATAGATCTCTTGGATTTTCAGCAGTAGTATTGAGGTAGCGCATACAAGGAGACATAGCAAGACACATTGTCCCAAAAGCTCTGTCACAATCATTAAGCCAATCATTCTCCTCTTCATCGGAATCAAAAACTCTTGTAATACCAATGCACACATCAAAAAGACATTGTCTCTTCAAACATGCAATCATATTTGGTTTCCATTCATCATAATTGAAGGGAGTAAGAAGATTTTGTGAAGAAGAAGTCTCCATCTCTACATTAACGAATGCAAATGGAGGAAGTAAGAAACTCGCAAATCACACACAAACAAACACTATGTTTCCAGCCTTGCATGCACATGAGATTTTGCATGTCGTTGCTGAAATATCTTAGTGAGCAATTCACTCAATCTTCATGTAGAACACCTGCAGAAAATAAATCTTGTCCTTGCCATGGCTCTGATACCATGTAAAATTAGTCACAACAGATCTAATGAACAAGTAAATCAATCACAACAGATGAATATAGAAAATATGGTGTAAAACTGTGCAAAACATGCAGCAGTGCTCAATATCCCAGTAAGGGTGAATGATTACAATAGAATACAATAACAATGACTGAGAAATTCAAATTGCCTAAGGAGGTAATTCGAATCACTGAATGGAGTAGCTTGACTCCAACTAGGAGTCCTCATCATCAATCGGTGGTGGTCATCAATGCACAAGAACCAGTCATCCAGGTGTCAATCTGAGTCTAACTGAGTGTAACATGTGTAACTGAAGTGTGTAGCACTGATATAGGGAAGTGGGCTCAACGGAGGGTGCATGGGAGGCTAACTGAAGTTAGAACAAGTCATCTAGTAAATCTGGAGGTCCAACGGAAGTGAAACAATCAGTCGGGAGTGAAACTAGCCTCAAATCAGGGAGAATCGGAGCTAACTGAGTGTAACTGAAGTGGAACTGCGGTGGCAGGTGAAGAAGTGTGCCCTTCTCTGGCAGTAGGTAATAAGTGGGCACCTTCCTGACTAGGAGGGATAAAACTCTGAAGTAAGTGGCTCCCGGGTGCTAGAATAAGGTGGCTAAGGTGCTGGAGGCATCAACCTGGTGATTGGGATGCATGCAAAGTGCATGCAAACCCTAATTGCATGCAAGATCCTAAAAAAGATGATGTGGATATCCGAACAATTCCAACTTTTTGCAGAAACCGTAATTTTCACTGGAGGATGAGAGAGAGGTATTTTCTCCCTGTGAAAGATGTCCTATTCAGGCTAGCTCTGATACCATGTTAAGTTTTTTACATAAATTCACTAGCAAGATCACTGAAAGAAAGACAATCACAAGATAGACAAAGATTTACCGCGGGAAACCCTCATGGGGTAGAAAACCCAGCAAATCTTTCCTAAATATAGATAATCAACCAATACAAGATGTAGGACTCAATCAAGAGCTCCTTCTCCTCCTATGCATATCTCTCTCTCTCTCATGCGCCAATCACAAGTGAGTGAATGAATGAGATAAGTGAGGAACAAGCCTCCTCTAATTATACTCATCTCCGAACTAACTTTTCACCCTAATGGGGCCGACCTCTCCTAAGAGAGTCTAATAACCCCTAATAAACTAACTTAGGGCCAACCCCACATGGGAGATCTAATAACCCTAATTACCACAATCCATCGGAGGAATAAACATTACCGGATACATGATAAAGTCCCGTCGGAGGAATGTAATATCTCCGGAATAATAAGATACAAATATAATATTCTTAGAACTTACAATATTTCAACAATGTTCACCTACCAAACTCCTTTCATAGTTTGAGTTTTCCATTTCATGGAGGATTGAAGTGGTGGAGGCACAATTGGAGAGACCCAGTTCTTGGTTCATATTGGTTGCCGACAAGAGGTCGTATATTGTACTTCTTGTTATTCATTAATGGAAATGATTATTTTCTCGTCCAAATTGATGTTGTGAATATTGTTAAATTACGTTGGGTTATATTTGCTTATAAGATCATGTATCATGCTATTGATTATGCTAATGTCTTTCACATGTTATATGCACTTGCTTGCACTTGTTGTTGAGACTAATCTGCAGGTTCAAGTGTAGAGGTTGAAAGCTCAACAGGGATCTACTTCAAACATCCGGTTGAAGGTTGGTCTTTTCTCCATTATCTTAGCATTGCATTGGGAATTGAGTCATTTTCTGGTAGTTAACTATCTGTTGTGGTTTGCCCCAAGCCATTGGAATTTTTCTCCGTAACATGCCGGAGTCGCAGCTACTAAAATAGAAAAATTTGGCGAGATTTAGCGAACTTGCAGCTGCAAAAATAGTGAGATTTAGAAATACTTAGCGGAGTTGTAGCTACAAATATAGGGAAATTCGGCAGGATTTGGCGGAGCTGCAGCTGCGGAAATAGGGAATTTTGACAAGATTTAGTGGACTCGTAGCTGTGAAAATAGGGAAATTTGGCAGGATTTGGTGGAGTTTGTAGCTGCGGAAACAGGGATATTTGGTAGAACTTAGCATAGTTGCAGCTGAGAGATAAAATGTTGGCAAAGCTTAGTTGAGTAATTGGAATTGCAACGTCGTTCGCTTTTATTTCAAGGAGTTGTCAAGAGATAGGAAGATCACCCATGTCACATACCCCAATTTTATTAAAATAATGTAATTATTTTTAATATTCCTGAGAACATTATGTTAAATTAAATGCTAAGTAGGAAGGGATGACTCAGCAGAGTCTCCAGAAATGGAATGTAAAATCTGAATAATTATTATTAATAAATAAATTATGGAGACAACAGCATGGGAGAGCTGTTAAAAGAGGTTACTGGTCTAACTGGTGGATGGAATTAGGTGGAAGGACAAAAGACAAGTGGCAGCATCCTCAAACACTTCCTGAGTTGCAGGTGGCAACTTCCCTATATTTTGGGGTCATGATTCCCCAAGAAAGTGGAATCTGAGCAGGTGGCTCATTAATGACAGTTAGCCCAACTAAGACCTAGGCAATCTTTTAAATACTACTCAATGAACTGAGCTGGGGGTTCAGCAATTGTTCTAGAGGGAGAATACATTCAGGTGAATGCTATTCAGGAGTCCCATTGAGGAAGTGGGGAAAACAGTAAGGAAGTGTTTTTGAAGCAGGAAGTTGCAGTAACTTGGTTCCAGTATAGCTAATTTGGGCTGAGGGAATTATTGGCCGTACCTAGATTCCAGCCAGTTAGACCAGAGCAAGCTCGGGGGGTCCTGAGAAGTGCTGTCTGGGCACTCTCCAGGAATTGGTAGGGAGGAACAGCCTCCCATTGCTGTTATTGTCTACCATAGCTACAGGTTCTGCCACTCTTCCTGTTGTTGATTTAATTTATTTTCATATGAGATAGACTAGTACAACTATGTTTTTGACTGTATTCAACTTCAGTAAATCAGTCTCTGTACTCCCTTTTGTTATAAATTTCAGAAACGCAGATGTTATAGAGATTTCCTATTTTATTTAAATAGAGTATTTATCTTATACAGAACCTAATTGTTACTGTTATAGTTAACAATTACCATGTTTAGGCATATTCTAGAATTCCTGTTAATGGTTCAATAATAGACAGAAATATTAAATAATAGATATTCCAGTAATATACCTGCATATATATATGTATAGCATATTTCAGTCAACTTTAGTTTTAGGTCATTCTTATATTGAGTTAACAGATAAACAAAACTCATTTTAAATATATTGTTTATACTCAGAACATGTTTGACAGCTATCGATTATCTAAAGAGATGACTGTAACAATATTTCATTGTTACAAGCTTCCACATAATCTTAATCATCTACACAGTAGTCAAACACAAACACTTAGCAACTGTATAGTATTATTCTCCTTCAACCTAGTAATTATAATACATTAGCCATGCTTATTATAATAGAATTAACAAAGTTGTTTTAAACAAAAACAAACATATTACACAACAGAGAAACTGTCGATGAACGCAACCATCTTTGGCTGTTACAAACCATCTTAAGTTTACACAGTAATCATATTTATTCTGTACAAATGTTCTTCCTTAGGTAGTCCACAAACCCTACACGGCCGTAGCCTTATATTATTCCTTCGACAGACTGAAAAACAATTGAAAAGAATGCTTTTTATGACAGACAGAACCTACAGCATCTTAACACATAGTTCTATGTATATATTATTCTATTCATAGTTTTATTTAATAATTATATAGATTCAAATAAATTGTTACAACTCGTACCCAGTCACCACCGAGTTAACAATATCATACTTATGCATTGAACACAAAACAAAACCCCCAATTCGCCAGAATAACCCTATGCTATTAACTATTACAGACATAGTGGATAAACTTCCACAATCTTTTATTTAATACTCCAAAACGAAGAAAAACGCAGAGAGACAATCATAGGGTTTCATTTATAACAGAGTTAACATCCATTGCAGGTACCGAAGAATTCATCTATCCTTACAGTTCAAATACTTTTGAATAATTTAACGAAACCCAAAAATGAACACGGCCATGATAGGCCCAGTAATATATTAAGTATAAATTTTATGCAGCGAGGATGGAACCCTACGCTTAGCAATTACAAAGTACAATAACAGAAACCCTGGCCTCATACAGTCTGAGCCGTGAAGGGCTCTCCAATAAACATAACAAGGTTTCAACCCTTTCATTCAAACAAAATAACTTATACAGATGATTGCAACCATGAACATCAAGTCGTCAAACGACCTCACTACACAGGAGTTTTCCTCCATGACACAACCCTAACCACAAAACCAGCAAAGGAAGAGACAGCCGTGGATAACCAGGCTTACCCGGTTGAGCCAGCGTTGGAGAAAGAACCCTGTACACCTTCAGAGCCGCGTGACCAGCACATTCAATGCTGAAAGATGTTAATACACTGTTTATGCCGAGAGTTTTAAATAATTGTATATCTACACTGCTTGCAAAACAGAAATTGCGAAAATAAGGTTATTTATTACCTGAGCAATGTAGCCGTGGATATTCTGGAAGCCACCGGTGGGAGCAGACACTGAAACCCCCATCACCCTCGTCGGTTGAAAGAGCAAGGAACACCCTCAAACTCTTCCAATGACGGCCACGACAGACAAACCTTGCAGACGGAGACCTCAAACTGGAACTGAATCAGTCGAGAAGCAAACCCAAAGCCCAATGGCATCAACTCTCTCATAACCTAAAGACATTACCGAGAACCCTATCTCTTACCCACACCAGCACAGTGACGAACTGTAAATAGCTGGGACTTAAACTATAAAGAACAACGAGACCACGAAGCAATAAAACTATAGCAGACGCTATCCCCAGAGCCGAGGACATACCCTATTGCCGAATGGAACCTCAAGGCCATAACCACCACACTCTGCACATTGTTACAGTGCCTTCATTACAAAACTCAGACAGGGAGGGTTTCATCCTTAGGACCCGAGCCCGAAGGCAACTACAATAACCTGTAGGGTTTCAATAGCAGCTTATATATCGCCCATCGCATGGAGGAGATGCAACCACGTAGCACTCAAATAAATCAACGTAGCATGGGTCGAGAACCTATAGTTTCATTGCCAACCAAATAATTATACACCGATTCTTTTTCCAAATCATGTCATATATAAGTCAAACGTATGAGATAACAAATGATATATAATCATTTGGCATATAGCCTTGCATTTGAATCGTCGAGAATCCCGAGCAATGGGAATGTATAATCACTACAATGATAGAAATAAGAGTTAGTCAACATCATATATGGATTATTCCATAACTTAATAGGGTGGATAATACTTTAACATAACTTAGTTATAAATCTTATCCATGGTAAGGGAAGAACATTAGGACTATGACAAAATCAAGTTAATGCACATTTACAATGAAACCAGGGCATAGGTTAATGTCTTTCGCATATCACTTTACACAAGATGTTGGTCAACTTCAACCCTAGAGTTTTCTCTATGGCCTAGTATGATAAATACAACCATAACACTATATAGAATATAAAGTTTGCCAATGTATGGAATATTATGATTATTGTACAATCATTATATATATAAATTAATACCAAGTCATAGATTAATGCCAGGTGCATATTACATTTCTATGTTCATATAAGTACCAAGCTAGTCAACCTTCAAATTAAAATGCCTCGTTATTTAATACTTGAATGTTACCAAGTCTTTAAGACAATAAATATATTGCCATTATATACTAGCATCAGAATTGCTATCAATACTATTGTTAACAGTAACAATATGAAAAATAAACCTCTATTATTAAGATGTTGAAATAGAGCTTCATCTACAGGTGTACATCGTAAAGATAGTTAAAATCAAGGCACCGTCAAGTAACATAAGTTAAACTCTAAGTGGACATTGGACTTCAACGCATAGGATCATATTGAAACAACGCTAGAGGCGTCACCTTCTCAACTCGCATTATCAATGCATGAACAAAACAGTAGTCACCGGTATTAAGTTGACAACAGGTCACATGATGCAAAGACACTGTTACAGCCAAAAATTCTGATATCACAAATGTTTCATTTTAGTTACAACAGTAACATAGCATAATAATCATAAAAACATAATTATAACTGAGACAATGTAAATCTTCGTAACACTTGACGATACTAGCTGAATAAGAAATATCATGACGATCATTAAGTTTTGAAGTATAGGGAGTATTGATGCTCACCAAGTTTAACATACAGTGATCCTTACTTCACTGACGCACCTGAGAAACAAAAGACGACGTATGCATTAGCTCGTAAGCTAAGTAAGCCAGTCAACTACGACTAGCTCTTCCCTTGCGGTTCAAAACAAAACAATCATTAATTACAATCACCGAAATCAAAGTTTTAATAAAACAGAGTCTTTAAACAGTTTATGTTAGTTGTTTAAATTAAAACAATATCAGAAATACTACCTAATTAACATTTATTGTTACGAATAAAAATTTTTAAATTTTTCAGAATTAACGGGTTCTGACATGTGGTATCAGAGCCAGGTTCAGACACTAGGCCTGGATGTGACTCCACTAAACTTCCGTAAACAGCGATCATAAAAGAAGATTTTGTTTTATTTATAAAATACTAACATATATTTCGGTTTAATGTACAGTACAGAAAAATTCTCTTTTCTGAATTTTTCAGACAGATATGGAAAAACTGGGAGAATATGCTGAGGAGGAATCTCCCAATGCTGGGACAAGACGGATGTCAAAAGAACTAGAGGCAGAAGAAGAAATTGCTCACACCACTGAGCTGATGCAGACTATAAGAGGATTAAAGACAGAAATGGAAACGGTTAAGAAGGATAATGAAAGAATTCTAAAGACTCAGGAACAGCTAAATCAGCTATTGATAGAAAAATTTCAAACTGACGGAAGGAGCAAACCAGCTGACTCAGAAGAAGTTAATCATCCAAGAGGGTCAAAAAGGACAAAACCAACTAAATCTGACAGCAGTTCCTCATCTGAAGAAAGAAGGGATAGCCAGTTGGAAAGCCAAAAAGAACAGCAATCTGATCGAGTACAAGAAAAAGGAATTTGTTCCCCATAAAAATTTCAAGAATGGCAAAAACGGGAACCACTTTAATAGTAAAAGTTTCCAAGGAAACAAAAATGGAGCTGTCAGCCATTCAAACAATTACAAAAACAGCAAAGAGACTCCTAATAACCATGGAAACTACATCAAAAATTTTGAGCGAAAAGAACCTGTCAAGTGCTGGGAATGTAATGGGCCACATTATGCTTCAGTCTGCCCAAACAGAAAGAAACAAGTCAGCAATATTCATACTGTTCAAGACGAAATGACAGTTGGAGATTTTGCAGGAACTATGCCCCGAATCAATGCAGCGTTGGAAAACCGCCAGGCTGACTACCAAACTTCCATGGTGGAAGTAGGAGGTATGATTAACAAAACCCCAGTTACTATATTAATAGATCCCGGTGCAAGTCTTAGTTATATTTCACCTCAGCTGGTAGAAAAATGTAATTTGACTGTTGAAAGGTTTGATAATTCTTGGTCTGTACAATTAGCTACTGGGGCTAAGAAGAAAGTAAACTGCTATGTAAAAGAATGCATCTTAAACATGACTGATTTTAGAACTACAGTTAAACTGAACGTTTTACCACTTGGCTCATATGACATACTTATCGGAATGGACTGGTTGGAACAACATAGGGTCGTTTTAAACTGTTTTGACAAAACTTTTAGGTGTATAAACAGTAGTGGACAGCCTGTAACTGTTAGGGGTATTCCTAGGAAAACAGTAGTGAGGCAAATTTCTGCATTACAACTTAAAAGAGCAGTCAGGAAAGGATGCAAGACCTATGCTGTAACTATTACAAACGAGACAGATAAATTTGAAAACAACCAGAAAACAGTAGAGAACATTCCTGTCGTCAATGAATTTATTGACGTTTTTCCTGAGGAAATTCCAGAATTGCCTCCCAAGAGAGAGCTTGACTTTACCATTGAGCTGGTACCAGGTGCTGTTCCCAGTTCAAAAGCCCCGTATCGTATGAATATCTTGGAGCTTAACGAGTTGAAAACTCAGTTGAAGGAGTTAATAGATAAGAACTATATCCGACCCAGTGTATCCCCTTGGGGAGCACCAGTGATTTTCGTTAAAAAGAAGGACGGAACTATGCGACTTTGCATAGATTATCGTCAACTAAACAAGATGACGATAAAAAACAGGTATCCGTTACCTCGTATTGATGATCTGTTTGATCAACTACGTGGCGCTACGGTATTCTCTAAGATCGATCTAAGATCGGGTTATCATCAGGTAAGAATTAAAGAAGAAGACATTTTCAAAACAGCCTTTAGAACCAGGTATGGACATTACGAATTTGTCGTAATGCCATTTGGACTTACTAATGCCCCAGCGGTTTTCATGTGCTTAATGAACAACATAATGCACAAGTACTTAGATAAATTTGTGGTTGTATTTATCGACGACATTTTAGTCTATTCTAAGAGCGAGGAGGAGCACAAGGAACACTTACGTATCGTTTTACAAGAACTAAGAGAACAACAACTTTTTGCGAAATTTAGCAAATGTGACTTCTTCAAAGATGAAATCCAGTACTTAGGACATGTAGTTACTAAGGAAGGGATTTCAGTGGATCCCGAAAAGATTCGGGCGATTGAAGAATGGCCAGTACCTAAAGATGTGACGGACGTTAGATCTTTCATGGGAATTACCGGTTACTACCGGAGGTTTATTGAAGGCTTTTCAAAAATAGCCAACCCAATCACTTCTTTGCAGAAGAAAGGCAAGAAGTTTGATTGGAATGCGAAATGTGAAGAAAGTTTCAAGAAACTTAAGACTTTATTGACAACTGCACCTATTCTTAGAATAGCGGACCCAAATAAAGATTTCATAGTTTGTACCGACGCTTGTAATGATGGCTTAGGCGGAGTGCTGACTCAAGAAGGACATGTCATTGCTTACGAATCTAGGAAGCTGAAAATCCATGAAAAGAATTATGCCACTTATGACCTAGAATTAGCTGCTGTAATTCATGCTTTAAAGATGTGGCGACACCACCTAATAGGAAGAAAATTTACCTTACTAACAGATAATAAAGGTCTGAAATACCTTTTAGACCAGCCAAATCTAAATGCAAGACAAGCCAGGTGGCTGGCATTCCTAAGTGAATACGATTTTGAAATCCAACACATAAAAGGGAAGGAGAATAAGGTGGCTGATGCCTTGAGTAGGAATGCAAAACTGAATTTTATATCAGCTAGCAGCACTTACACCTCTGATTTAAATGAACAGCTGGCTGAAGGGATAAATTTAGACGAAAATTATCAACATTTACAAATTACAGCCCAAGAACAGCCCACAGAAAGTTTGCTAAAAGGGTATAGTTTAAATGAAAACGGATTTTTGCTGTTTAAAGACAGGCTGTATATCCCTAATGCACCTACAGTTAAGCTGTTAATTTTAGACGAAATACATAAAACCCCTTACTCCGGGCACCCTGGCTATCAAAAGACTATCACTATGTTGAGAAAAGAATATTTTTGGCCTAACATGAAATCTGAAACTGCTGAATATTTAGCGAAGTGTTTGGACTGCCAACAAGTAAAAACAGAACATCAACATCCAGCTGGATTGCTGCAACCTTTACCTATTCCTAGCTGGAAATTGGAAATAATTAGCCTGGATTTCATTACGGGTTTACCCAAAAACCAACATCAGAATGATTCAATTATGGTAGTGGTAGACAAATTAAGTAAATCAGCACATTTTATTCCTGTTAAAACCACATACAAGGCTGCAAACATAGCAGATATCTTTCTAAAACAGATTTTTCGGTTACACGGTATTCCAAAGGTTATTATATCAGACAGGGATCCTAAATTTACAGGAAATTTTTGGAGATCCTTGTTCAAAGGATTAAACACCACTTTAAATTTCAGCACCTCTTTCCATCCTCAGACTGACGGACAAACGGAAAGAGTTAATCAAATATTAGAAGATCTGTTAAGGATGTATGTTAAAGATCAACCAGGTAAGTGGGAGGATTATTTACACTTAGCTGAATTTGCATACAATAACAGCTATCAATCATCAGCTAAGTTTAGTCCTTTTGAGGTTTTGTATGGACGAAAATGCAACACTCCTATCTCTTGGAGTAATCCAGTAGATAGATTAGTGTTAGGACCTGATTTATTGAAAGAAATGGAACAGATTGTGAAACAAGTGCAGGAAAACTTGAAGATTGCCCAGGATCGGCAAAAGAGTCAAGCAGATTTGAAAAGAACTCCTAAAGAGTTCCAGGTAGGTGAACATGTGTTCATCAAGGTAAGACCAAAGAAAAGCTCCCTAAGATTAGGAAGTTGTGCAAAATTAGCACCACGTTACTGTGGTCCATTTGAAATTTTAGCCAGAATTGGTCAAGTTGCTTATCAGTTAGCATTACCGCCAAATTTAAAAGTACACAATGTTTTTCATATCTCTGTTTTGAAAAAGTATATTCATGATGCTACTCATGTTATTGATTGGAACATTGTACAGGTAGAACCAGAAGGGGAAGTTCTGGTAGAACCGGATTGTATCCTCGGGAGGAGGGAAATTACTCTACGGAACCGGATAATTGGACAAGTGAAGGTGCAATGGAAGCACCTTAGTCCTGAAGAATCTACCTGGGAGCTGGAAAGTAAGATGCGGGAAGCATATCCCCATCTATTCCAGCAGGTAGCTGAAGAAGAAGAATAAGTAACATCGAGGACGATGTTACATTTTAAGGGGGTGTGTATGTCACATACCCCAATTTTATTAAAATAATGTAATTATTTTTAATATTCCTGAGAACATTATGTTAAATTAAATGCTAAGTAGGAAGGGATGACTCAGCAGAGTCTCCAGAAATGGAATGTAAAATCTGAATAATTATTATTAATAAATAAATTATGGAGACAACAGCATGGGAGAGCTGTTAAAAGAGGTTACTGGTCTAACTGGTGGATGGAATTAGGTGGAAGGACAAAAGACAAGTGGCAGCATCCTCAAACACTTCCTGAGTTGCAGGTGGCAACTTCCCTATATTTTGGGGTCATGATTCCCCAAGAAAGTGGAATCTGAGCAGGTGGCTCATTAATGACAGTTAGCCCAACTAAGACCTAGGCAATCTTTTAAATACTACTCAATGAACTGAGCTGGGGGTTCAGCAATTGTTCTAGAGGGAGAATACATTCAGGTGAATGCTATTCAGGAGTCCCATTGAGGAAGTGGGAAAACAGTAAGGAAGTGTTTTTGAAGCAGGAAGTTGCAGTAACTTGGTTCCAGTATAGCTAATTTGGGCTGAGGGAATTATTGGCCGTACCTAGATTCCAGCCAGTTAGACCAGAGCAAGCTCGGGGGTCCTGAGAAGTGCTGTCTGGGCACTCTCCAGGAATTGGTAGGGAGGAACAGCCTCCCATTGCTGTTATTGTCTACCATAGCTACAGGTTCTGCCACTCTTCCTGTTGTTGATTTAATTTATTTTCATATGAGATAGACTAGTACAACTATGTTTTTGACTGTATTCAACTTCAGTAAATCAGTCTCTGTACTCCCTTTTGTTATAAATTTCAGAAACGCAGATGTTATAGAGATTTCCTATTTTATTTAAATAGAGTATTTATCTTATACAGAACCTAATTGTTACTGTTATAGTTAACAATTACCATGTTTAGGCATATTCTAGAATTCCTGTTAATGGTTCAATAATAGACAGAAATATTAAATAATAGATATTCCAGTAATATACCTGCATATATATATGTATAGCATATTTCAGTCAACTTTAGTTTTAGGTCATTCTTATATTGAGTTAACAGATAAACAAAACTCATTTTAAATATATTGTTTATACTCAGAACATGTTTGACAGCTATCGATTATCTAAAGAGATGACTGTAACAATATTTCATTGTTACAAGCTTCCACATAATCTTAATCATCTACACAGTAGTCAAACACAAACACTTAGCAACTGTATAGTATTATTCTCCTTCAACCTAGTAATTATAATACATTAGCCATGCTTATTATAATAGAATTAACAAAGTTGTTTTAAACAAAAACAAACATATTACACAACAGAGAAACTGTCGATGAACGCAACCATCTTTGGCTGTTACAAACCATCTTAAGTTTACACAGTAATCATATTTATTCTGTACAAATGTTCTTCCTTAGGTAGTCCACAAACCCTACACGGCCGTAGCCTTATATTATTCCTTCGACAGACTGAAAAACAATTGAAAAGAATGCTTTTTATGACAGACAGAACCTACAGCATCTTAACACATAGTTCTATGTATATATTATTCTATTCATAGTTTTATTTAATAATTATATAGATTCAAAATAAATTGTTACAACTCGTACCCAGTCACCACCGAGTTAACAATATCATACTTATGCATTGAACACAAAACAAAACCCCCAATTCGCCAGAATAACCCTATGCTATTAACTATTACAGACATAGTGGATAAACTTCCACAATCTTTTATTTAATACTCCAAAACGAAGAAAAACGCAGAGAGACAATCATAGGGTTTCATTTATAACAGAGTTAACATCCATTGCAGGTACCGAAGAATTCATCTATCCTTACAGTTCAAATACTTTTGAATAATTTAACGAAACCCAAAAATGAACACGGCCATGATAGGCCCAGTAATATATTAAGTATAAATTTTATGCAGCGAGGATGGAACCCTACGCTTAGCAATTACAAAGTACAATAACAGAAACCCTGGCCTCATACAGTCTGAGCCGTGAAGGGCTCTCCAATAAACATAACAAGGTTTCAACCCTTTCATTCAAACAAAATAACTTATACAGATGATTGCAACCATGAACATCAAGTCGTCAAACGACCTCACTACACAGGAGTTTTCCTCCATGACACAACCCTAACCACAAAACCAGCAAAGGAAGAGACAGCCGTGGATAACCAGGCTTACCCGGTTGAGCCAGCGTTGGAGAAAGAACCCTGTACACCTTCAGAGCCGCGTGACCTGCACATTCAATGCTGAAAGATGTTAATACACTGTTTATGCCGAGAGTTTTAAATAATTGTATATCTACACTGCTTGCAAAACAGAAATTGCGAAAATAAGGTTATTTATTACCTGAGCAATGTAGCCGTGGATATTCTGGAAGCCACCGGTGGGAGCAGACACTGAAACCCCCATCACCCTCGTCGGTTGAAAGAGCAAGGAACACCCTCAAACTCTTCCAATGACGGCCACGACAGACAAACCTTGCAGACGGAGACCTCAAACTGGAACTGAATCAGTCGAGAAGCAAACCCAAAGCCCAATGGCATCAACTCTCTCATAACCTAAAGACATTACCGAGAACCCTATCTCTTACCCACACCAGCACAGTGACGAACTGTAAATAGCTGGGACTTAAACTTATAAAGAACAACGAGACCACGAAGCAATAAAACTATAGCAGACGCTATCCCCAGAGCCGAGGACATACCCTATTGCCGAATGGAACCTCAAGGCCATAACCACCACACTCTGCACATTGTTACAGTGCCTTCATTACAAAACTCAGACAGGGAGGGTTTCATCCTTAGGACCCGAGCCCGAAGGCAACTACAATAACCTGTAGGGTTTCAATAGCAGCTTATATATCGCCCATCGCATGGAGGAGATGCAACCACGTAGCACTCAAATAAATCAACGTAGCATGGGTCGAGAACCTATAGTTTCATTGCCAACCAAATAATTATACACCGATTCTTTTCCAAATCATGTCATATATAAGTCAAACGTATGAGATAACAAATGATATATAATCATTTGGCATATAGCCTTGCATTTGAATCGTCGAGAATCCCGAGCAATGGGAATGTATAATCACTACAATGATAGAAATAAGAGTTAGTCAACATCATATATGGATTATTCCATAACTTAATAGGGTGGATAATACTTTAACATAACTTAGTTATAAATCTTATCCATGGTAAGGGAAGAACATTAGGACTATGACAAAATCAAGTTAATGCACATTTACAATGAAACCAGGGCATAGGTTAATGTCTTTCGCATATCACTTTACACAAGATGTTGGTCAACTTCAACCCTAGAGTTTTCTCTATGGCCTAGTATGATAAATACAACCATAACACTATATAGAATATAAAGTTTGCCAATGTATGGAATATTATGATTATTGTACAATCATTATATATATAAATTAATACCAAGTCATAGATTAATGCCAGGTGCATATTACATTTCTATGTTCATATAAGTACCAAGGTAGTCAACCTTCAAATTAAAATGCCTCGTTATTTAATACTTGAATGTTACCAAGTCTTTAAGACAATAAATATATTGCCATTATATACTAGCATCAGAATTGCTATCAATACTATTGTTAACAGTAACAATATGAAAAATAAACCTCTATTATTAAGATGTTGAAATAGAGCTTCATCTACAGGTGTACATCGTAAAGATAGTTAAAATCAAGGCACCGTCAAGTAACATAAGTTAAACTCTAAGTGGACATTGGACTTCAACGCATAGGATCATATTGAAACAACGCTAGAGGCGTCACCTTCTCAACTCGCATTATCAATGCATGAACAAAACAGTAGTCACCGGTATTAAGTTGACAACAGGTCACATGATGCAAAGACACTGTTACAGCCAAAAATTCTGATATCACAAATGTTTCATTTTAGTTACAACAGTAACATAGCATAATAATCATAAAAACATAATTATAACTGAGACAATGTAAATCTTCGTAACACTTGACGATACTAGCTGAATAAGAAATATCATGACGATCATTAAGTTTTGAAGTATAGGGAGTATTGATGCTCACCAAGTTTAACATACAGTGATCCTTACTTCACTGACGCACCTGAGAAACAAAAGACGACGTATGCATTAGCTCGTAAGCTAAGTAAGCCAGTCAACTACGACTAGCTCTTCCCTTGCGGTTCAAAACAAAACAATCATTAATTACAATCACCGAAATCAAAGTTTTAATAAAACAGAGTCTTTAAACAGTTTATGTTAGTTGTTTAAATTAAAACAATATCAGAAATACTACCTAATTAACATTTATTGTTACGAATAAAAATTTTTAAATTTTTCAGAATTAACGGGTTCTGACAACCCAAGATTCCCACAATCACTTGGCCCAAGTCGCGACTACTTCTGTTCGAGTGAACCTTCACGCATATACCTGCACACAATTCTAAAAAAAACAAACCAATCAAAGCTTAAAAATGAAAAAGAGAACAATAATTTATTTATGTACAATTTTCTTGTGCGTAATTGCAGTAGTTTTTTCTAAGAATTATCAGGGATAGGGGAATATCCCTGCTCCTGCATCAGTTGATAATCTGGATCAGCTACAACATGCGAAATGAATGCATTATTTGAAATCGATTTATGATACATTTGTAGCCGATGACCATTGGAAAATAGTGTTGTCTGGTTTTCGTCAATAGTGGTCAAGCAGATTGTTCCATTATCAAATACCTTATCTATCCTGTAGGGTCCTAGCCATCTTGTGCACAATTTTCCTTTAAAATCCCTCTTGAACCATGAATCATACAATAAATCCCAGTCTCCTTCACAAAATATTTTCTTGTTTATGAATCTAACATGCCATTTGGAGTGTTGTTGTTGAATTAATGTTGTCTGATGCATGACAGTTGTGCGCTTCTCATCTAGTTCATTTAACTGATTCAATCGGTTTCTTTGAGCCTTTGTTAAATATAGGTTTACTTCTATGGTTGTCTTCATGGTTTTGATCTTGAATTCAATGGGAAAGACAATGTTCTTACCGTATAGCAATTCATATGGGGAGAAACCCGTAGTATTGTGCCATGTAGTCTGATATGCACATAATATTCTGGAAGTCTTTCATCCTAGTCTCTGCGATGGCTCTTGAATGTTTTGTAAGGATAGCCTCGATTACCTTATTAGTGCTCTCCACCTTTCCATTAGCCTGTGGATGATATGGTGAGGTTATCCAATGCTGAATGCGACATTTCTGCAACAGGGCTTTGAAATTATGGAACGCAAACTGCGGTCCTCCATCTGTTACAATTTATTTTGGTACTCCAAAGTGGGTGGAGATCTCCTCGTATATAAAATCTATTACATCTTGATCATTGGCTCTTATCAAAGCCACAACCTCCACCCACTCCATCATGTAATCTATGCAAACCAAGATATAAGCTTTCTGTTTTGAAAGAGGGTTGATAGGCCCAACACAATCTAGGGCCCATGTTGCTTGGTTTTTCAACCAAGCATGTGCAAGGATGCACCTGCTAACTAGTAGCAGCGGTCTCAAATAAAACAATGTAAATAAGCAAATATAAACTATAGATTGATGGCAGTAAACAGTAAAATAAAGAATTCCAGATTAATAACAATAAACAAAATTTATTCATAAGCATGTAAATAAAAATTAAAACTTTTGTATTACCTCAAATGGTGAGGATGGTGAGTTTTGGGCAGATCCAAGGTTGAGATGCTCCAATGTCCAATAGTCTCTTCTTCTCCAATGCTTCAATGGTTGGGCAAAGCTCAAGATGGATTTTGGCAGCATGAGGATAGGATGAAATATGGATGACAAGTGAGGAGCCCCTATCACCTTTTTATAGTTTTTGGTGATGGGGAATACTGTTATGGTTTTAACGAAACCAATGGTATTAACCAACATGGTTTAGGTCTCTTTTTCCCTCTTTTTCCTTTTTTGGATATTTTTTATATTTTTATTCCCTTTTAATATTTTTGGGGAATTTTGGATGCTTTTTTAGGGTTTTTTGTGTTTTTATACATATTTTTAGGGGAGAAAGGTGTATTATGGTCTTTTTCATGACCTTTTGATGGTTTTAGAGGCTCAAATGGTGGAAAAAGTGGACAAATGGGTCATGTGAATAAGGGACTAAGCTAGTGAGCACTTTTTGGGTGTTAACAGATTGCCCTCTGATGTGTGAGGGCAGGAGCTCATCGTATGGCCGATATACATCATAGTTCTTTTGTCTTTTTTTATGGGGTTTGGAGAAGAGAAGAGACCGATTGGATATTGGAACAACGACCCCTTGGAAGCTGCAAAAAACTGAAAAAATACATGGCCTCAAAATGAATGAGGAATAATCTCCGATTATGGACGAGGAGGGAATACCCATGCTCGTATCAAGACATATACATAACAATTAGGCCCAAGAAGATGGACTTGAATAATACATAAAAACTGTTGGTACATCGTAATGGTCCAGAGGGGACACAATGCTGGGATGTACTCATGATCATACCATGACTGATCTCAATAACTGATACACTGGAAAAAAGCAACAACTGTTCTGAATAAGGTATTAGAAGGGTTGATGAACTACTGAAACTAAAGGTGTCCAACATCTATAGGGACTCAATAACTATGAGTCAAATTATGAGGAGTATATGTAACTATATACTCGAGGAAGTATAAAATTGCGGTACATCTGAAAATTGTCACCAAGCGCAACCCGAATATCAATGGGAATATGTAACTGGTTGTTTCCTCAATTGCACTTTCAAATGTGGTAGAGTCAGGTGATATCCGGGGTCTTCAAAAAATAACTGAAAGGACTGATACCCTGTACGAGTCTCAACGATTCGATTAAGGTGTTGAAGTTGAGCATGTGAGAAACAATCATTTGGAGAGGCATTGAGAACTCCTTTCAAAATGATCCATAGGCACTCATCACTAATGGTGATGAGTCCAAGGCACATGGACCTTTGGGTCTATGCTAAGGAATAGATTTTGTTGGCGTCGACAGAGGGAGACCAACAACTACCAAGGCAATGATGTTTCCTTTATAGGAGCATGAGGTGTACAACTGAAGTGTGATAGTACTGATGGTAGGACTGACATACTGTGGGGATGGGGAATAACTAGGGTCATAGAGTGGGTGGACTCAAACTTCCTTTGTTCAAAGCATCATGACATGGTGGTTGACCTGACAGCATAGGAAATTAACTTTTAGGTGTGAGGATCATAGCTTATCAGGGGTATGTATTGCTAACTGGAGTTAATCTGGGGGGACAAGCTGATGGATGCTATTGGGAGACTCTCAGGGTGACATACTACAGAATACTCTGAACAAAGGAGACCATAATGGGGAAGCTGCCATATACATAGACATGATCTGATGTGGCGCCGAAAAGCACCGTTGGGTCCTTTTTCATAGTTTTAATGAGCTCCAAGAAGGGATAAAAGTTTTCTCTAAATGGTACTGTCCTGTGGATTTATGTGAGCCCAGGACTATTCATGCTCATGAGTGCTTTCCTTTTTAGAGAGTCTGAAAGTGGTAAGTAGACTCCATTGGTGTTCTTTTTCGTATGTTGGTCTCCAAGGCTCGAAAAAGCATAAAATGACGCAAATGGAGAACTCTTCTAGCCGATGTGACTACAGTATTCCTTTTTCGTAATTAGTCTAAAAGGTTTGGAATAGGGATAAACTTATACCAGGTAGATGCCCTATTAGATACTTTTAGCGAGCATGAAAGGAAGCAAGATTGCTCGGTGATCTTTTCATTCTTTTAGGAGTCAGAAAAGAGCTTAACAGAAACTCCCTAAGTGCCTTTTTCGTAAAGGAGTTGCTCGGCCTAAAAAAGAAATAAAATTATATTGAGAAAAAAGGTATGAGCTAGAGCAAGGAGTGATCTTGAGCATCGTCACAAGTGTGGAAAACTGAATCTGGTGATATAAAATTCGTCAAAAATGGACAACGGTCGATGTGAAACGCAAACCGAGGCGATGAGGGGCATGTGAAAAAGTGCCCAAAAATTCTGGGGGTGAGAGAAAGAAATGATCTCTAGCATGATAACTAGCGCAGAAAACTGAATCCGGCGATAAGACTCGTCAAAACTGGACCACAGCCAATGTGGCACGCAAATCGAGGCAACGAGGGGCATGTAAAAAGTGGCCAAAAAATTTGGTGGTGAGAGCGAGAAATAGTCTCAAGTATGTTCACGAGTGCAGAAAATTGAATCCAGCGATATAAGACTCGTAAAAAATGGACCACGGCCAATGTGGCATGCAAATTGAGGTGACGAGGGGCATGTAAAAAATGCCTAAAAATGGGACCTGGTGGTAACAAGAAAAAAAGTGGACTGTCGTGAAGTTCTCGCTGTGTTGATTCCAACAGTACCAACGGTTTGAAAAATGGACATCGTATGATGCCGAAATGGTTGATTGAAAATTGGTCAAATTTTTATAAATAACAAGTGGACCCAATGTGACAAGTGTAATTTTCACCGTTGAGTTTCACAAAGTAATTAAGTTGGGTCAGAGCATTTTCGTGATTTGTGGGAGATTCGACTATTGGTTTTTCATTTCGCAAGTTTCAGGTAAGCCTATGTGCCTTAGCCTTTCAAATTATTTACTTTTATTGAGCGTGAGGGTCTCAAAGGCTGCAAATATTCCATGTTGGTTTTTTAACAAGAATATCGTGGGTTTTGAGTCTTTTTCTGCGATGCACATCGCGGGTTTTGGCTAGACAGCCGCGATGTGCATCGTGGTCGTGGGTCTGACAGCCGCGATGTGCATCGCGGTCGTGGGTCTGATAGCCGCAATGTTCATCGTGGTTGTGGATGCTTACAGCTGCTATGCTCATCGCGGTTGTGGGTCCAACAGTCACGATGCACATTGTGGATGTGAGGGATTATAGTCGCGATGCACATCGTGGCTGTGAGGGGTGATACCCATGATGTTCATCGTGGCTATGAGGCTAAAATTCGCGATGTTCATTGTGGCTAGGAGCTCGAAAGTCGCAATGGGGATCGCTTGAGTAGGGATCAAATTTTGTTTTATTTTTCTAAATATTGTTGTGGTGTTTTGGCAGGATGTCAAGGAGGCCACTGGTGTCATGGAGGGAGAGGGAGATTGATGTGGCATTGATGGGCACTATTCAGGAGAGTCCGGATGTGTGGGCGGCCTTGGCTTTGGGAGGACTACTGAAGTTCGCTCAGATTCCTATCATGTGTTCAGTCAGGGAGCTGCTAAACAAGTTGGTTGACTTTTGGGATTTGGAGGAGGGGGCTTTCATCGGGCAAGGTGAGCGACTGGAGATAACCTTGAATGATTTGTACTTTCTTACTGGCTTGCCCCGTTTGGGTGAGATAGGGGACACCCAGCTGAGGATTCTAGCTGGTATGGATATTGAGGATCTCCTGGAGAGATTCTGCATTCCACGAGCCTGTGAGCAGAACAATGCACTGGGTATCTCGGATCTACGGGAGCCAGATATGCAGGTGGTGGCGGCTTGTGTTTTGCGGGTGCTTGGTGCACAGGTGCCTCATCGTTTGTCGGGGAGGAAAACGATGATGGTTCACAGTGTCTTGAGAGGGACCTATTTTGCTTGGGGGAAAATGTTTCTGGCCTATGTTCGGCGAGAGTTGAACAAGGTTAGTCGGGAGGGAGGAGAGTTTAGTTATGCTTCTTTCCTCTGTTTTTTCTTTTTTGAGCAGGTACCTACCTTGCGGCCATGTGTGCCGATTCGGGGGGGACTGAGGAGTGAGCCACATATGGTGCGGTGGGGGGAGATGATGCCTTGGGATAGTGGTGGCATATGGCGGTTCTTTTCGTCGTAGATGTATGACCAGTGGAAACAGATTCCCGTTGTTATTGATGACTATCCATATGTGGGTATGGACTTCCGGGGAGACCCCGAGATGCCTTGAGCTCAGGGATAGGCTTGGGGGTTAGACAGTACGTCTTTGTTTTTTTCTCTCTATTATATCATGTTTAGATGTTTTGTTATGAGTATAGCTAGAGATGTTTATATGATACTAACTTGGTTCACTTTGGGTCATGGCAAATGTTGGTCCGAGGCCTCTAGTGGACCATATAGGGCATCGGGGACGGATGATGATTGTGGTACCTCCACCGATAGCGGGATCGGTGCCTCATGTACGAGGAGTTGTGCGTCAGTGAGATGATGCCCTAGAGGACGTACGTGATCCCTTGGAGGCGCTAATAGTGGATGCACCAGGTGATGGTTGGAGGGATCTAGATCGGCATGTTCTCGATCGTTGTTTCAATGCTCCCCGTGAGTGGCGGTTGATCTTGCTGAGAGTAGCTGTGGTGATGGCTGAGGGGAGGGCTCGGGATCAGTATGATTTGGAGGAGCCAGAGGAGGAGGAGCCAGATGAGCCCGGTGATCATGATGATTAGGTGATCTTGTACCTGCCCCCAAATGCTGATCAGCATATGGGGATGTATTTTGTTGATACACATTTTGTATGGCTGGTGTACCTTTTGTATATTTGGGTGTTGAGAGCACTCCTGACATTTGTGACTTTTATGATGATATATATGTATATTTATGTGTTTTTGTATATATTTGTGTATGCACGTGGATGCACATCTTGTCTTTTCTTTTATGTCTTGTTGAATGTGGTTGCAATGTTATGATTTTTTATATTCCCGTGGAGGCACATCTTATGCACCTGGATGCAATTGTAATTTGTTTGTTTTGCCCGTGGAGGCATGTTCGATGCACGTGGATGCAATGTTATGATTTTTGATATGTTTTGTTTTGATTTGATGTTTTGATGCCTATGTGATGCATGTCGTGATGTCCTATATGTTTTGGTTGAGGTGCCAATCTAGAATGTTGTTAGCCATTTGGTCTGCTACACTGTTTAGATTTCTTGGGACATGAGTGAATGAAATGGATTCAAAGTGTCGAATCATTTGTTTAGTGCGCAAGAATTTTCTAAATAGACAGGGATCGCATACCTGGTAACAGTTGTTGATATGGGAAATAAGGAGCTGGAAGTCCAAGAAAACACTAAGATGACTTATGCCCATTTGGAGAGCAGTGGCCATGAGACCGGTCATGGCATCGTACTTGGCTTGGTTGTTTGTGGCAGCGCCTATGCACACTCCGTTGAGGTGGATCAATTCATGTGAAGGGGAATAAATTACCCAAGTTGATGAAGCGAGATTTGGAGACCAACGACTTGCACCATCGGCAAATCCCATATGGTAGAGTGGAATAGGATCCATCTATGTTCATGTAGGAAAAAATGAAAATGTAAGGTTTTGATAGTTTACAGCAAAAAAATTAATTAAAAAAAACTATACGATATGGACTGTGGTGTCCAGGAGATCTTTTGTTATCGGACAATCCACTTGAGCGGACGTGAGCCGGATCTCCCTAGCTCAATCTGATTCTAGAAAAAATAGAACAGACTACAAACACATCTCCTAGATCTACTTAAGGAACAAGTACTAGATGTCTTACCTTTCTACTATGCAATCCTTTCTCCTGAATGTTGATCCACATCCCACGGTTGTCAAATCCAAGCTGCAAGACCTATTAAGACAAAGAAACAAGAGAAACCAATAAAATAAATCTATACAATAAGTGATCTAAGTAAACAATTAAGCATGTAAACTACAAAATATCATTGCACACAAGAACAATATTGGTGGAAAGCATTTTTATTACTGCAAATAGGGGAATACATGATAGAGATATAGAACTACAACCAAGACTTAACGCAGTAGCCCTTCTCTGACCAAGCCAATTGCCGCATCCTTCCAAGGAAGTATGAGCTCTCCAATAGGTAAATGGGGGTGTCTTAAGAGAGATTTCACCAACATGTAGATACCATAGTCTTCCTCCCTTTGGGACGGGAGTGAGCCTCACTTATATAGGACTAAGTGGATAGGGTATGGATAGGATAGACTGAGAGATGGTGGGAGAGAGATAGGGGATCCTCCCAAAGAGTTAGGGGTCGAGTACCAGCTCCCCTAGAGATCAGGGATAAGCCCCTAAATGGGAAAGTTTCGAGAAGGATCTTGAATAGACTATTTTTTCCCATTAACCGACCTTGTCGCACCCTGCAGTGGAGAAGGCTGCGACGTCGCATGTTGCTAATGTGCAACCTATGACAACCTCTCAAAAGATTGTAGAATTGAGTGCAAATCCTCCTAGATGAAAATACTTAGTCCAGGTGAGTTCAGGGATGTATACATTGAATCCAATGATGGGTATATTTTAGGTGTAACAGAATGCCCCCCAAAGCATGAAGCTATTAAGGATGTACAGGTGAAGTGGTTTGAAAGAAATAATGGCAATAGGCTCGACCGACGAAGGACAGTGCTGTAGTACAACTGACTTTGAACGGACAATCTCATATGACGTACAACATGGCGGCCGACCAATACATTGCAGATCCATGGTAGTAATGACCGATTGAACACAATCATGGCTACTAGACACAAGCGTAGATCCATGATGAGATGATAACACAGCCATGACCAATATAAAAGTGGATCCGTGTAATATGACTTAATACAAACTCCATCGCAACCTGGGTAAAACATGACTCCCCAAGGTCTTCAAGCTGAACCTGCAATGATACGAATCTATCCATGTGATTACAAATGTCTTGACGTCGAACATGGTAGAAACCACTTGATTACCTGCCATTGATGTAAACCATTAACAAGTGCGAGGGAGATCACCATTGATGTCAATGATTCCCAACGTATCACAGTACATATCATCAAGCGTGAATAAATGATTTGAAGTCGAATGTAAGATGAAATCTTTCAATCAAGAGTCAATGATGTAAACTCATGATGAAAGCAAGGTAACCTTCCATTGAGGCATACAGGGCCAAGGTACATGGTTGGTTTCTAGATTCGATCCTCGGATGATGAGTTGAAGTCGACAATGATGAATCCCCCATCAATAGACAAGAAACATGATAAAAGATGTGTAGAGTGGATCGGATGGTACAGTAACATGTAAGACTGACTCAAAGTAACAACGGCATGATGACGTGTGTACTGACTGTAGATGATAGATAGCGAACGTGTTCTTGAACATGGGCATGGCATGACTTGGCAGTATTGAGACAATGAGAATGACGCGAACTTCTAATGCAACTGATGAGGGAAGCTTTCTCTGAATGACTTAGAGGAGTAACAAGACTCAGAAAGTAAGTGGGGACTCATAGACAAACAGATGAACCAGGTACTGTATGCGAATGCAGATGAGTGCCATGTTCAGGAAGGACTATATATTGCCACTAAGGTATGTAACACAAACACTTTCCTTTTTCCCCATCATGAATGATGAGTTGCTCATGTGTCTTTTACGAGCTTGATGAGGGTAACAAGATGCTCAGTATAGCTCATCTCATAGATGAGGCCAATCCCAAATATTTTCCGAACCTGGGATAGGAGGGGTTCGTCCCATGACAGGCCCTTCAATGTGAAAATTTAACGAGTCCATAGAAGGTAAACTCGATTGTCATTTCATGTTTAGAGAGTCTGAAAAGAACTAAAGAAGACTCCAATGGTCCTTTTTCCTAAAGTTAGCCTCATCGCCCGAAAAAGGGTAAAATAATGCGGGAGAGGACTCTTCCAGTCATGATTGTCTAGAGTATTCCTTTTTCGTAATTAGTGCCTCCTGGTCCGAAAAAGGGGTAAACTATCACCAGGAAGATGACCATTCAAATACTCTAACAAGCG
This sequence comes from Larix kaempferi, assembly GCA_027924585.1. Lineage (NCBI taxonomy): Eukaryota > Viridiplantae > Streptophyta > Pinopsida > Pinales > Pinaceae > Larix > Larix kaempferi. Next base: position 9,915,949 of record BSBM01000007.1, read on the forward strand.
TGAACACGACAAGTTCGCTTTGCAATCTTTTCATTTTTTGAGACACTGAAAAGACCCTAATGGTAGACTCCGGGGGGTGTCCTTTTCCGTGGAAGTTTAACGAGTTCGAAAAAGTGATAAATCATAACTCAGTACTTGCTCTCATGGTTTCGTGAATATGAGAACAAATAGAGAGTAAACTTGTCCTCATGCAATAATTACGACTAACCAAAAATAATAATGAAAAAACATCCAAAGGGGTGTTCATACCTGTAGTTACCGTTGGTGATGCGAGAAACAATACAAAAGACCACTTTACGACTCCTGTACATGAGAGAAAGTGTCAAATAGTCCCAAATATAATGACAAATGGTCAAAACTATAGTAAATGGCCCAAAAGCATCAAAATATTTGAAAAGGAATATTCCATTCTATTTATAAATAGAAATATGGGCCAAAAATAGATTTCATTGTTTCAATTGCCAATTTGGGTGGAGAAGTACCAATTTGAAGCCAAAACTTCTTTTGCCGATTTTGAGAGCTACGATCCACCATTTCACCAACCGTCCGGATCAGGTAGGCCTAAACTTCATCCAACAACTTTCCAGTGGTTTAGTTTTTTCTTTTATGTCCATTTTTTGGGTTTTTGATGGTGTTATGGAGGGCTTTATGCGCCCTCGGCTCGTCGCAGGTTGCCCCTTCGGGACCTACGACGAGACCGAGTCGTCGCAAGCCTCAAAAATTAGAGGTGCGATGTCATCACATTGTACATAAACGTATAGTGCAACGACAGAAAACCACAAGCCAAACATAAAAAAATATTCAAAAAATGGACTACTGAGGTTTGAAGCAGGACCTAACAATGTTTAAATGTCCTTCTTGGAAGGTTACTAGCTAGCCAATATGGTATTGGAGTGGCGAGAGAGAGAACACAAACTCGAGGATGAATAGGCCATGAATGATCCATAATGCATGGATGCTTTGAGAAACTGGAAGTTACGCAAGTTCTTTGAGATCCAGGGGATGAGATCCCAGATCCCACTACTGACACACATGCTCCAGAGTTTGGATGCGGCCCAACAGTACTTTGTGATAGGTGATCATATCCTCACGATAGACATTGAGGATATCTACTTTCTCACTGGTTTGTCCCGAAGAGGGGACGCTGTACATCTTACTGGGACACGGGCCAGTGACCGTACAGTTGAGGACATGGTGTCGCAGCACTGTGTTGCTACTTCTCGTCCTTCCAGCGGGAAGATTCTCATCAAGGATGTGGTGAGCTGTCCACTGTGGACCATATTGCTTAGCATTACTAGGGTGGCGGGTAGCCAATCCCCACACACGGCTACTCGGACCCAAATGATGTATGCGCAGTACTATATGTCCCCCATGGTTTTCAACTGCTGCGAAGGTCTCCTCGCAACCATCTGAGCTTAGCTGACCAAGTGTCGGCGAGGGGAGCTCAAGCAGTTTGGGTATGGATCGATCATAGTATCATTCCTCTTAGAGCGGATTCCCCTTCTACATTCGCAGTTGGTACTTGATGACAGGGAGCCCAGGGATCCCCATATTCTTAGATGGGCTGAGGTCATGACCCATCATGGTGGCGGGCCCATCATTCGCTTTGGTCCCAAGTTTTTCAGCTGGCTAGAGGGTTAGTTACTTATGGTCGAGGACTTTCCATACAGTGGCACGGACTTCCGAGAGGATCCCGACTTGGTACTTTTAGAGGGTGCAACATGGGGTGATCTAGGTGAGAACAAAGCCCTTGTATTTTTAGTTTTGTATATTATATCATTTTTTTGATGCAGTGCTGACAAGTATGTAATATGTGTGTGCAGATGTGGGCCTCGTACGGCCGGTGGGTCTCTCCCTTCTAGAGAGGAGAGACAGAGGCGGGGAAGCAGTCCTTCCTGTAGGTGCTCATGCTATCATCGAGGAGATGGAGGAGGTTTACAAGAACCTATCCTAGATAACTATGGAGGTACCAAAGCCATCTATTGATGACTTACCGAGGCCCATGCAGAGATTTGGGGTTGGAGCATCTGTTCATTTCAATGCCTTACTCTGCAAGGTTGCTCAGACCATAGATTGCTTCCTTACCCAGCGACAGCGTGTCGTCCATGCTATGGGTGGTGTACGAGTCAGGCACCAGTCCTGATGACACTATCTTACTTGTATTGAGAGCTTAGAGGCCTCATATTTTGTACTACTGAAAGCGATGATGCTTCAGATTTTTGTAGAGACTCACTGAAAGCCATCCTACTTCAGATTTTCTACCAGCACTACTTTTTGAGCAATATATATGAATATATATACAGACATTAATGATGATTTATACATTATGTGTTTTTAAAATGATTGGTGATCTGATCTTGTTTACATGTTTGCTTTTATACATTGTATTTACATGTCGTGAATGCTTTTACATATTATGGATATTATGTGTGTGTGATGTACCGATCCAAAATGAAGTTGGCCATCGAGTCAACAACTGTGTTTAAATCACCTGGAATGTGCAGGTATTGAATGGATTCAAATGACCTTTCCAGGAGACGTACTCATCTGAAGAGACGGAGTAAGGTGGGATCACGGATGGCGTACACCCGGTTCAAATGGGAAACCACTAATTGGGAATCCATGTGGATGACAATGTGGTTCATACCCAAAAAAATGGCGTTAGCTAGGGTTTCAATTACTACCTGATACTCTGCGGCATTGTTGGTCGCAAACCCTAGGCAACTTCCTGGCGCCATCTACAAATCCATAGCACGTTGCCATCTACACACGCAGACAAAACATAGTATAACATGCAGAAATAAGATTAAAAGACACGCAAAAAAGAAATGCGTCACACCACACAAAAACACGCCATGTATAGTATATATAAGTAAATCTAAGCACGAGGGATCAAGCATAGTATCTCTTTAGGTAAATCCCATTGCGGGGTTCACCCAAAGAGATTCCATCATAGTCTTCAAGCTCATAGGCTCCTTTCTCCAAAACACATTTGACTATCTAAGGTCCATGCCACATGGATTCGAACTTCCCTGCTCCTAGTTTGTCATGCTTCTGGTCATAAGTAAGGACTAGGTCACCCTCGTTAAAGATATGAGGTTCAATTGACTTATCGTATTGGGCTTTGATGCATTTCTTGTGTGCTTCATTAGAAAGGGCAGCATCTCGACGAGACTCATCAATTTTTGCTAAGTGTAAGAGACATTCTTCCTCAGTAGTAGTGTTAGGAAGAAGTTCGATAGCAAGTTGTAGAGACAGAATTTCGCACTCTATCGGCAGAACAACCTCCAATCCATATACCAATTGGAAAGGAGTGAAACCTGTGGTGGTTTTGATATAAGTTCGGTAGGCCCATAATGATGAAAAGAGCATGTTGTGCCAATTGGACTTATGTGTCCCTACCATCCTTTGGACCATAGTTTTCAAGACCTTGTTAATGTCCTCGACCTGTCCATTGGATTGAGGGTAGTAGGGTGTTGAATTTTCATGTTGAAAACCCAACCTCTCGCTCAATATTAGAATAGATCTATTATGGCATTTTCATTCTCTAGATTTACCATTCTGCATTGAGTAATTTCATAAGATCATCTCCTTCACTTTCAGCATTTTAATTATTTAAAATAGATTTACTGCTTTATTTCTTATAACAGATTTATTGCTTTTGGTATCTTTATTTCTTAGAACATATTTACTACTTTTGGTACTTTCATTCTTTTAAATAGATTTATTACTTTCTAGTATTTAATTCCGTAGCATAACTAGTTTTACATATTTAATAGGCAACCTTTAGAACATCGATACCAACATCCAACTGTGACGGAGATTATCCTATAAGAGCATAGATAGTGCATGCATCTCTAAAGTTTGTACGTTCCCTGGGTTGACATTTAAAGTAAGCTCTTGGTATAGTTTCCCTCATTAGGCATCCATATTAGGAGCTCACCACTTTTTAGTGCCGTTGCCGGGGAGGTGCTAAATATTTTAGGAGACATCACCTAAAAACCACAAAAAGAAACAAAAATTACATAAAACAAAAACATAAATATTTGTACCAATGAATGCCTAATCGGCAAAGGGATAGATTTGGCCGCTTTCAGCCCAAGAACCCTATGAGCAACAACGGTAATAACAGTTCTAACCATTCTTAGTTTTAATTGGTACACTCTGAAGACAAAACTGACAACACATATGACCCAAATGGAGAAAATTTCACTACCAGTTCCATCTCAAACACCTCAATGGCAAACGAAGAGGAGGAACCTAGGAAGCTTTTCATTTTTCCCATTAGCATACCTCTCGGAGATGCTAGAATGAAGAACATAAATCCTAATAATCGGCCAAACTTTCATGGTTTGACTTCAGAAGATATTGACACATTCCTATTTGAATTTGAGGTAGTTTGCATATCATTTGATTACGCTACTGATGCACAAAAGCTAAGGCTTTTTCCTTCCACACTAAAAGACCTATCACTTCGATGGTTCATGAGCCTTGGCAGTATTTTGTCCTCGTTGTAGAAAGAAGCATGAGAAGGGGTAGTGCACCTTGAACATGATATAAGTATGTGGTCTCTACACCGATGACCATTCCACTGATAAATGTCCCCTCTTACCCTCATGTAAGGCAGCTATTCAAGACCCAGCAGCTGAAGGAGCAGTAGAACAGCTCTATTTTATAAATCAGAGGAGGAATAATTTTGTTAGGCCATATCAGCAAAGCAATCAAACTTACTATAATCAAGGACAGCCAAATTGGAATTCTGCACTGACTCCATGGAAAGCATAGCCAAATCAAAACCAATGGCAACAAAGCCAGCAAACATATCATCCATCCTACCAACAACCGTATTATCCATTGTCTTATCCTCAATACCCCCCACCTTTTCCATCCACCACAAATTATGCAAACTAGTACCCCCATCCATCAAATTGGAGGGCACCATTACAAAAGCCACTTATTATGCCACCCCCATAAACTCAACCACCCCCTAGATCTCCACCTATTCCATCCCAACCAATTCCAAATCCTAATAATAACAGACCCCCACAACAGCAGTAGGATTATAACACTCATATCACACAATTCCCAACTTATGTTGTAGACACCATAGAAATAAATGAAATAAACCTGCGATATGGAAAAATGTTGCAGAATACATCCCCACACAACATCCAACAACCTGTACCTGAAGCTCAAGACCACACATCAGAACCCTATGTTCAGCATCCTACTGAACCAAAACCTCTCGAGGACGAAACCCAACCACTTCCACGCAACAAAAATCCCCCATTTCTAGAAAAACTTGTCTGGAACACAAAAGAAGAGGAAGAGAATACAATCTTAAACAAATTCAAACACCTAAACATCCAAATCTTAATTTTAAAATCCATAAGGGATGTGCCCATCTGCAACAAATTCATTAGAGAAAATTGCCTAAAGAAGCCAGGAAGGAGGAAGTATGACCCACCAACTATTAATGTAGTGGGACAATTGGCCGATTTGATGCTAGGTGTCATAATAAACCCTAAATATCTTGATCATGGTAGTCTTGTAGTAAACATCACCATAAATAACAAACAAATAAATAAAAGCTTAATCGATTTAGGAGCTACGATCAATTTCATGACTAAGGAAACCATGTTATACCTCGGACTCCAATCATTAGTCAGACCAACCACAATAGTACTCCAACTAGCAGACATGTCCACTGTGAAGTTCGAAGGAATGCTAGAAGACATTATGATCAACATTGAGTCCTGGGAATACCCAGCTGATTTTATAATAATAGAAATCAAAAGAAAACTTAGTGGATATCCAATTATCCTAGGTAGACCTTGGTTAGCAACCGCGAATGCTTACATAGGTTGTCGATCACGAAATATGACAATCACTAGTGGACATACCAGGAAGAAAATGGTTAAATTTTCATAATTTACTTCAATCTGATCTAGGATCTTAACTGAGAGAACAACATGTACATCAAATCTACAGCATATCAATCATGGACACAATAATGCAAGCACATAAGAGACACAGAGTTTACTTGGGGAAAACCATAAAGGTGAAAAACCCTAATAACTTCCTCAGAGATAGATAGAGCAATGATACAACCAGAATACAAGAGATAGTCTTCTCCTAGCAGCAGAGCCTCCTCCTCCACAAGTGCGCCACTCTCCCAAGTGTGAGTGAGAGAATATAATGTGTAAAATGAGAGAGACACACTCTCTATTTATACATTAACTCGACTTGACCTTTACTCAACTAGGTCGGCCTCAACTTAACAACTTAACATAATGCTGACTGGGCTGACCCCCACTAGGGTGGTCTAATAACCCTTTGACCCACATGAATTATACAGGGCCGACCCCAACAAGGTGGTCTAATAACCCATCAAGTATAAGTTACAACACTTACAATATAAATGACGACACTTCCGTATAGAGGAATAATAACATCTCTATAGGAATACAGTATACATATATGTGAAATACATTCTGAAGTTACATATACATCAACAATCCCTCTTAACTAGGAGGGTATTTCTCGACATAGGTCTCCTAGCACAAGTCTTCTTCTTTGGATCATCGTCACTCGATAATCATCATCGAGTCATCGTTATCGTCACTGCTGTTGCTATCTCAATCAATCTCTGAATCTACTCATCATAGGAAGTTCTACAGAGCCAGTCCTTTTTCATACTGAATGTAAGCCCACCACCTGCAGGTCCTCATCATATGTGCGAACGGTTTGATAGAGGTGGCATCTCAGGACTAATTTTATGTGCAGATGCAATACCGGAAAGAGTATCCCAGGAACATTTATGTGCCTAAGCATGACCGGAAAGATCTCCCAGGATTGATTACATGCATCTCCTCCATAATACCTTTAAAGAGCATCCCAGGAACATTTATGTGCCATAGCACGGCCGGCAAGATGTGTAAAGAGCATCCCAGGACTTATTACGAGCACACAGCTCAACCTCTCAGATCTCCAGGACTGATTACATATGGATAGACAAAACCTTTAAAGAGCATCCCAGGAACATTTATGTGCCACAACATGATCGACAAGATCTCTAAAGAGCATCCTAGGACTAATTACGAGCACACAGCTCAACCTCTCAGATCTCCAGGACTGATTACATGTCTCTGTAGTAATAACTCATCCCAGGACTGATTACGAGCACACAGCTCAACCTATTGGATATCTGAGGACTGATTACATACTACATAGCAATACCAGAAAGAGTACCCCAGGAACATTTATGTGCCATAGCACGATCGGCAAGATCTCCCAGGACTGATTACATGTTATTTGAACAACCTACCACATATCATCTCTGACCTCCAAGTATCAACCCGATACTCATGATCCAACGGATCATCATCGCACGAGGCATCATCCTGATGCCCATGATCATACTTATCATCATCACTTGTACCATCCTAGTACATATCATCTGGAGCAACGTCCTGAAGCTCATCATCATGATCAACCTGATCATACAATGCATCCACCTGATGCACACCAAGTATCTACCTGATCATACAGTGTATCCTCCTGATACAAATACAAATACATGATACATATCAACATACATGATCTACCTGATCATACAATGTATCCACTTGATACATATACAGATACATGGTCCAAGCATCCAACATGATGCATATACAAATACATACAAATGATCCAACCGATCATATCTAGCATCCAACATGATGCGTACATACATATACATATAAATGATCCAACTGATCATATCCAGCATCATCCTGATGCATATACAGAGCAGTAACTGGAGCATCCTCCTGATGCTTATCATCCATGATCCTCCTGATCATCATAGCATCGTCCTCTTCAGATCATCTCATCGTCCACGAAGCACAACCCAGATGCACATCATCCAGTACTTATACCACCGACATGGGAGAACACATCTACCACCATTCGGGGAAGGATCCAGCCCTTACTTTTTCACCATGGGAGAACACATCTACCATCATGTGAAAAATGGCTTCAGATCTTACATCTACACCATGGGAGAACACATCTACCACCATGTGAGAATGGCTTAGCAATTACATCATGACCATGGGAGAACACATCAACCATGTCAGAAAAGCTTATGTGCATCTGCATCTTCCGGACTCATCACTTCCCTTTGGAATGAACCTCGATCTGAAGTGCACCAAGCCTCTCTCTGAAGTACTCAAACTGCACTCTGGCCAATGGCTTGGTCAATACATCTACAACCTACTCATCTGTTGCAACATACTCTGCTTCGGCTGTACTCAGTGCTACGCATGACTGCTCCTGCTAAACTAGGAGATCACACCTGATCCTATATTGAAGCAGCACCCAGGAGTGCTCTTCTTATCTGTAGCACTACATGCCCAATCTGAATCAACATAACCCTGCAGGTTAAAATTTTTATTCGCATCATACTTGAGCCCATAGTCAACCGTACCCTTTAGGTACCTCAGAATATGATTTATAGCAACCAAGTGAACACTCCTCGGATATGTCAGGAACTAGCTCAATGTGTTCACCACAAAGCAAATATTTGGTCTCGTGTTCGTTAGGTACATCAAGGACCCAATCATCTGATGATACATAGTGACATCAACTAGTTCAGATGAAGCATCACACAGAAGCTTCAGGTTCAATGCCATAGGTGTGGCCATAGCCTTGCAGTCCATCATCCCAAACCTCTTCAGCATCTCTATTGCATACTTCCCTTGTCCAAGGAAGATTCCATCTACACTCTGCCACACCTCCATGCCAAATACAAATAGTGCATCATCCCCAAGTTCTTCATCTCTAACTTGGCAGCAAGCTTCCGCTGCGTGTTTGCAATCAATCTATCCTCACCTGTAACCAACAGGTCATACAATAGTAGTATCATTGGATTGCCTTCCTCAACCTTGTAGTAAAGGTTGGAATCTGCTTTACTCTTGCTAAATCCCAAATTGGATAGAAATCTGTCTACCATATCAAGTTCTGCACATATATGACTCCTTGTCATGTGTCTCTGAACTAAGTGGCTTCTCCACATACACTTCTTCTTCAACTACACCATTCAACAAGGCTGTCTTGAAATCCATCTGGTGTATCTTCTATTTCATCACTTTTATATGCTGCCATCTGTAGCATGCTTGATTTGATAGTTCGATTTGGAAGTCACAACAGACTTCCCTTCAGCTCTTGGGATCGCATCCCAAACATCGTTCTTCATGATCGACGGATCATGGCATTCTTTCCATATTCTGGGAACTTCAATATCTTCAATAGATAATTTTGTTGCTTGAAAAAATGTTGTAGTCCTTCTTTTGTAGGTGATGGTATATGATCTTTCCTACACAACAAGTTAAATTGCATGATTAGAAAATATCTCATAGTTTTCAGAACAAATTCTTACACATAAAAAAATATGTCATACAATCATGCAATTATCTTAGCCAATGCTTCAATACAACATTTATCCATATTCCGTAACTTTCTAGATGCCTTCCAATCTCTACCAGAACATTGTTAAGAGTGTGCACAACTCCTAACATGTCATCAAAGAGGTTTCGTTCTAGATAAGTAGCAATGGAATGTTGTACAGTGCCATAGGCCACTTACCCATGTATATTAGTAGTATACTGTTCATTAATGCAACTATTCTAATATGCATAATACACAACCTAATTCTAGGAACAAAAGCATATACATCATTGAATAACATTATGTAAGAAATGACAATTCAAATACTTATCTTTTTTTGGTTGCTGGGTGGACTCCATTCTGATGTGGATTGTGAGAAGTGGTCAACTCCCTCTGAATATATCTGCATCCTTGCAGAAACTACTGAAGTGTGCTCCTTTGGTTTCTTGCAGGAACAACTGGAGTGTGCTCCCTCTTGAACTTTGCTTCATGGATTACCTGTCCTTGAACTTACATCCATCCTTAATAACTATGCATGCTTATTAGTATCCTCATTGTGTTATCCTTGAGGTCTCATACATAACCACACATTTATTAGTATAATCAAAACACAATAATCTCAAGCATGTATAGTCAAGATCATTTCAAACATAGATAATAAACATTAGTATTCAAGGTTTCAAGGAAGTCTTCTTTTACTCATACATATTCTTATTTGATCATAGGACTCTTCTGGTTAGTTGAATCATCAATCAAGATAAGAGATATAATATGCATAAAACCCATGATTATTCAAACCTATACCTTCATGATTCTTCTGGTTAGTCATATCATCAATTATGGTAAGAAACATAATATGCATACAACCATGATTATTCAAACCTATGACTTCATGAATAATCATTATCAACAACACAACAGTATAAGATCCTAACACAAGATAGGATTCTAGCTTGATATACGAAAAACATAGCTAGATTAGCATGCTAGCTAGTTATGTCTAACATACCCGCATAATGTCTTCTGGTTCTATTCAGTGACTTGTGCTAGTAACCTGCATGTCTCATAGGTTAACCATTGTAGGACCAAGTTATACATACCTCGAAAGTAGATCTTCTATGTGATCCATGACAATGGATGAATCTTTGTCTTCATGTCACCATGATCATATGTTCTTGAAGTAGAACATGATTTGTCTTTCTTGGTGTACCTTTTATGTTAGTGAACAACATAAGCCTCATACAACATCACAATGCAATAAGTATCAAAACCTTAATCAATGAATATCTTCTATTAAGGTGATATGACAAGTCTATTAATTAATCAAGATTGCACTGTAATGATATGAAGACAAACATATGATAAACTTAACCATGAAAGATACCTGTAAGCCATACCTGTCAATATTGCTTGTAATCTTCTTATGGAAGGCCTTAGCCTCATCTCCCTCTGAGACAGGAACTTCTTCACTTATGCAGGTGACCAATCCATCTTCTTCTAGGATTAACCCAATCCACTTGATTTGCAAAAAATGGACCTGGAGCTGGATTAGGGTTTGTCAAAGAAAACCCAAAAATTCAAACTTTGAATTTCAAACTTCCGAAAGGATAGAAATATGCACCTTGATGAGTTGATCAAGTTGGTATATTCACAATTTGAAAACTGCAAAGTTTCACTCCTCGAAATTGCCTTTTAGATTTCCGGATTCACTAGGAGGACCTTGAATTAGGGTTTGAGTTTCTCGGAGCTTCACCCAACCAAAATATTTTATTGAAAGCTCTAAGCTTCGATTTTTCTGAGGAGCTTCTAGCCGTGGTCATAGATTTCCAAAATTCCAAGTTTTGCAGAAGCCCTAATTTTCCATCTTTCCGATCAAAGTCCCGAACTGGGGTTTGATCAAGCCCAACCTTCTTCCCAACCAAAAAATATGATCTTGGTCTCTAAAATTCGATTTTGATTAGTAGCATCCAGCCATGGTCTCCAATTAGAGAAATTCCAACTTTCTCCGAAGCCTTAAATTCTGGAAGCCATGAATGAAGGTGCTCAAAAATAATTCTATTTTGACATAAATATGTACCTGATTGTTTCTGGTGTAACTCTAAACTTTTTGATCCACAGGGTCTGAAAACCTTTTCTTTGAGATAGCCCATCCTGTTATCTTTCCATCCCAATAGGTCTGACCTCAATTGGAGTTTCTGAGAGCGAGTTATGCTAAGTGTCGCAACGTGACCTGTTTATGGGATAATACAAGAGAGCAAACTTGTACGGTGTGCCACGTGTCACTGGTTCAACTTCGGCCTCAAAAACATTTATCTGAGATAGTACCATCTGTGTACTACCTGTCACTTTTTACGAAATTTCATTTGGAGCTTCCTAGCCCAAGTTAGGACCTTTTTCCCAAGGTCACCTGATTTTGACTCAGATCTGGAAGAGGCCAAAACCCTATATTGTACAGATCATAGATCATAAAGTACAACGAATTAGAGGTTTTCCTTTGGGCACAAGGTACATGGGGATGTGATATTCGACCTGTAAAAGTTTATATCCGCAAACTTCTCCAAAATGGATTTATAGAGAAAGTGCTACGATGACAGGTTTTTGCTATATCAAGCCCTAACATCGTAAGTGCAACAAGTGTCATACATGCCATATCATGCCTTCTTTCAGGCTAGCTCTGATACCATGTTAATTTTTCAGAATTTACTTCAATGTGAACTAGGATCTTAACTGAGAGAACAACATGTAAAACAAATCTACAGCATATCAATCATGGACACAATAATGCAAGCACACAAGAGACACAGAGTTTACTTGGGGAAAACCATAAAGGTGAAAAACCCCAATAACTTCCTCAGAGATAGATAGAGCAATGATACAACCAGAATACAAGAGACAGTCTTCTCCTAGCAGTAGAGCCTCCTCCTCCACAAGTGCACCACTCTCCCAAGTGTGAGTGAGAGAATAGAATGTGTAAAATGAGAGAGACACACTCTCTATTTATACACTAACTTGACTTGACCTTTACTCAACTAGGTCGACCTCAACTTAACCACTTAACATAATGTTGACTGAGCCGACCCCCACTAGGGTGGTCTAATAACCCTTTGACCCACATGGCCGACCACCAATATGGTGGTCTAATAACCCTTTGACCCACATGACTTATACAGGGCCGACCCCAATAAGGTGGTCTAATAACCCATCAAGTATAAGTTACAACACTTACAATATAAATGACGACACCTCCGTATAGAGGAATAATAACATCTCTATAGGAATACAATATACATATATGTGAAATACATTCCGAAGTTACATATACATCAACAAAAATCACAATCTACCCACCAGCAATGAAATCTTCAGAGTTAGAGTATCAAAATTGGACTAATGATTACCAGAACACACCAAATCACAACCTCCAACCTATCCTAACAATTGATGTTACAATATCTTTAAAGGTACTAGATGAACATGGCCATATAGATAGATTTATACAAAATATATCTCCTAACAATCATGTTATTGAAGAATTTTTTTCTACAAAAACAGGTGAAAGTTCAAAATAGAACATGGATGACTTATGGACAGAAGTACTTCCAGAACATATTGAGAAGGTAAAAGTCGTGGAAATTCAACCTGGCAAAATAGTCAACATAAATTCCAATTTAGAACCGAATCAAGAAGAGAAATTGATGAAGATACTAGCACAACAAAGTAAATCATTTGCATGGACATATGCAAATATGAAAGGAATACATCCTGATATCTGCAAACACTACATTTACATCAAAGAAGGTTCTTCTCTCATCAGGAAACCACAAAGAAGGTTGAACCCTACACTAAAAGACATAGTCAAAGTGGAATTACAAAAGTTATTAGATGTAGGGTTCATCTATCCAATATATGATAGTGAGTGGGTCTCACCACTAGTCATAGTGCCCAAAAGGGAGGCAAATGGAGAATTTGTGTGGACTACAGGGAGCTGAATAAAGCAACAAAGAAAGATCATTTTCCACTTCCATTTATAGACCAAGTGTTGGATACATTATCTGGAAACAAGTACTTTTCATTCTTAGACGGTTTCAGTGGGTACAACCAAATTTTAATACACCCAGCTAATCAAGATAAGACGACTTTCACATGCCCATGGGGAACTTATGCCTATAGGGTCCTACCCTTTGGTCTATGTAATGCCCCAACAACATTTCAAAGAGCCATATTGAGTATATTCTCTAATTGTTTGAATAACAAAATGGAAGTCTTCATGCATGATTTCACACCTTATGGTCAGAGCTTTAACCAAGCATTGAAAAATCTTGAAATAGTATTAAAGAAATGTATTGAAATGAACTTGTGCCTAAGCAACGACAAATGCAGGATGTTAATGGAAGAAGGAATTGTTCTAGGAAATCATATATCACAGAGAGGTATAGAGGTGGATCAAGCGAAAGTCTCAGTAATCAGAACACTGCCCCTACCTGTCAAACAAAGAGATTTGAGAACCTTCCTTGGACAGACAGGGTACTACAGAAGGTTTATTGAGAATTATAGCAGATTTGTTGCCCCCATGTTTGCACTTCTCACAAAAGACAATGAGTTCATATGGAAAAGAAACTGCATGACAACATTTGAAAGTCTTAAGGAAAAAACAATCACAGCACCAATCCTTCAAGGACCCAACTAGGAAATTCCATTTCACATCCACACAGATGCATTAGATAAAGCCATCGGATCTATGCTTGGACAAGAACAAGACAAGAAACCCTATGCCATATACTATATAAGAAAAACTTTTGCTGGGGTAGAACTCAACTACAATGTCACAGAGAAGAAATTTCTGGCAGTCATACATGCAATCAATAAATTCGGGCATTACATCACAGGATACCAAAGTTTTATCCATACTGACCACTCCGCGATCAGATATCTTATGAACAAGCCTAATACCAGTGCAAGAATTATTCGATGGATGCTACTTCTACAAGAATTTGACATCACTATAATAGATCAACCAGGAAAGCATAATGTGGTAGCCAACTTTTTGTCAAGAGTCACACATGGAAAAGATAACGAATTGGTTCAAGATAACTTCCCTAATGAGCACCTTTTTTCCATATCAATAAAAAGCCCATGGTTTGCTGACATAGCAAACTACTTAGTATCCGGGAAGTTTCCAGAACATTACAACTATAAAGAAAGGACAAAAGTAATAAGACAAAGTGCCACGTATACATGGATAGAGGGCATGCTTTTTAAACAAGGACCAGATCAAGTACTTAGAAGGTGCATTAGGGAAGATGAAGTACATGAAATAATGCATGCCACCCACAATGAACCCTGTGGAGGACACTATGCTGCAAAAAGGACAACCTACAAGATCTTGCAAACAGGGTATTATTGGCCAACACTCCACAAAGATGCTTACGAGTATGTGTCCCACTTTGATGATTACCAGAGAATGGGAAAACCAACACAAAATCAAGAAATGCCACTTCATCCACAGATCTCCTTGGAGGCATTTGAAAAGTGGGGATTTGATTTTGTTGGCCCATTCAACCCACAGTCCAATCAGAAAAGCTACATCCTCGTATGCACTGATTACCTTACAAAATGGGCAGAGGTAGCAGCACTGGCTGCTGCAAGTGAAACCAGTGTGGCCAAATTCTTTACTGAGTATATTTTTCACAGGTTTGGAGTGCCATGGGAAGTAGTTTCTGATCAAGGCCCACAATTCACATCAAATTTAATTGAGGACCTAATGAAAAGAAACAATGTAAAGCACAGACAGTCATCTTCCTATCACCCTCAAGCAAATAGTCAAGCTGAGGTAACCAACAGGGAATTAGAGAGAATCTAGACAAAAACTGTCCAACTTCACAAAAGGGATTGGGTTGACAGACTTATTGAGGCAGTCTGGGCTTACAATACTACATGGAAAACAACTACATGATTCACACCTTATGAACTAGTCTATGGGAAAAAAATCATGTTGCCAATCGAATTTGAAATAAAGACATTAAGAATTGCAGCAGAGTTAACCACTTATACTATGAAACGAGAACTCGACACAGTTCTCGTTTTTCTCTCTCCTAATTTTAGTAGCTATTTTTACCTCCGTTTCAAAAAGGGTTGATGCCAGTATCACACATTTTCATTTTGAGGCATTTTTTTGGGCCTTTGACACATCTTTATTGTAAAGTATTTTTAATTTCTATTTTCAAGTGTGTTTTTTAGAAATTTAACAAAAAACATACATTTAGAAGCTAGCTATAATGAAAAACACATACATTTTCGAAATTTATCTTTAAAATTTAATCATAAATAATATATTTTTATGGAAAAAATAGTAAACAAATCGAGAAAAAAAAAGACATTTAAACCCATTTTTAATAGATTTTTAGTCATTTTGTATAAAAATGATACTCTTTCACATTATTTTTCATAATATTTAACCACCTAACCAATTATTATTAAAATTTAAAAAGAAAATATTTAAAAAAATTACATTGCCCCCTTTTACCCTAACCCTATCCCTACCCCCCCACAAACTATTACAAAAGTTTAAAAAATAATTATAATGCGTCCCTTCTACCCTAGCCCCCTAACAAACTATTAGTAATTTTTTAAAAAAATTACATTTAAAAAAATAATTACATATCCTACCCTAACCCCTCAACCAACCATTAATAAACATTTAAAAAAACAAAGTACATTTCCTAATGCCCTAGCCCCCTACATTACCTTCTACCTTAGCCCCCCGAAAATTACATTCCCTAATGCCCTACCCACTACCCCATTACCCCTCACACATCGTTTTAATTAAAAACAATTTAAAACCCAACTTAAAAAAATTAAAAAATAAAAATAAAAACCTAAACTTAAAAAATAAAAAATAAAACCTAAACTTTACCAAAAAAAAAAAACAAAACACAAACTCGACTTTACAAATTAAAAAAAAGACTTTATAAAAAATAAATTTAAAAACAAATTTAAAATTTAAAAAAATACTTTAAAAAAAAAATTAAAAATTAAAAAGAAAACTAAACTTTACAAAAAAAAAAAAAATCAAAAAAAAAAATTAAACAAAACCAAACTTTAAATTTTTTTTAAAAATTAAACAAAACAAAAATTAAAAAAAAAAATAAAAATAAAAATACAAAAAAAAAAACAAAGATCGCACCCAAAGAGGTGGGCGCCCAAACACGTTATAAAAAAAAAAATTAAAGATTAAAAAAAAAACTTTACAAAAAATAAATTAAAAAACAAATTAATAATTAAAAAAACACTTTACAAAAAAAATTAAAAATTAAAATAAAAAACAAACCTTAAAAAAAAAAAAATCAAAATGGGGGGAGCATTCGCCCCCTTGGGCGCCCAAAGGGCCGCCCCACGGGCGGCAGCTCGATGCCGGGCATCGAGCTGCCGCCCGTGGGGCGGCCCTTTGGGCGCCCATCGAGCGGATCTCCGCCGCGTGGGCGCCCAAAGGGCCGCCCCACGGGCGGCAGCTCGATGCCGGCTCGATGCCGGGCATCGAGCTGCCGCCCGTGGGGCGGCCCTTTGGGCGCCCATCGAGCGGAGCTCCGCCGCGTGGGCGCCCAAAGGGCCGCCCGTGGGGCGGCCCTTTGGGCGCCCATCGAGCGGATCTCTGCCCCCTGGGCACCCAAAGGGCCGCCCGTGGGGCGGCCCTTTGGGCGCCCACGCGGCGGAGCTCCGCTCGATGGGCGCCCAAAGGGCCGCCCCACGGGCAGCAGCTCGATGCCCGGCATCGAGCTGCCGCCCGTGGGGCGGCCCTTTGGGCGCCCAGGGGGCGGAGATTTTATTTTATGTTTGGTTTTTATTTTAATTTTTAATTTTTTTTGTAAAGTGGTTTTTTTAATTTTTAATTTGTTTTTTAATTTATTTTTTGTAAAGTTTTTTTTTTTAATTTTTAATTTTGTTTTGTAACTTGTTTTTTTTAATTTTTAATTTATTTTTTGTAAAGTTTTTTTTTTTAATTTTTAATTTGTTTTTTTTGTAAAGTCTATATTGTTTTTTGTTATTTTTTTTTGGTAAAGTTTAGGTTTTATTTTTCATTTTTTAAGTTTAGGTTTTTGTGAGAAGTGTAATTTTTTTTTAAATGTAAATTTTAAAAAAAATTATTAATATGGGGCAAATGAGACAACCCTGACTATTTAAGGTAGGAGGGGCGCATTATAATTTTTTTTTAAACTTTTGTAATAGTTTGTTGGGGGTTAGGGTTAGGAATTTATTTGTTGAAAACAGAAAATTTCAATTTAGGTGTTGATTTAAAGCTTTCGTAAACAACAGTATGAGATTTTTAAGCCATGGCTATATTTTTAACCCAGAGAAAAAAAACGTTGATACTAGTATCAACACTTTTCGATTTGGGGGTTGTTTTTGGTGTTTTTTATGAAAACATGATACTGGCATCAACACTTTTTGATTTGGGGGTTGTTTTCGGTGTTTTTTATGCAAAAATATGAGTTTGTATGGCTAGAGTTCTCGTTCTTAGTATATAGTTCTCGTTTCATAGTATAAGTGGTTAGTTATAGATGGACCTATTAGCAATTGAAAAAGAACACATGCTACAGCTAAATCAGCTGGATGAACACCACCAACAAGCACTTACACATACTGAAATCATCCAAAAACAAAGAAAGAAATGGCATGACCAACATCTGAAGGATAAAAAGTTCAACGAAGTTGATTGGGCACTACTCTACGACTCCATATTTCACACATTCAAAGGAAAGCTAACCACTAGATGGCTTGGACCTTACATTATACATAAAATTTATGACAATGGTGCTATGAGAATTATTACAATTGATGATGATGAGTTCCCCATGATAGTGAATGGGCATCGCCTAAAGCTATACAAAAAACCACAGTCCAAAAAAGAATTTACACAAGTACTCTACCAGCAACAATTGATGCTGATAGAGCATGCTACAAATCAACGAAGTTCAACGCATGTCATGAAAATATATATATATATATATAAGGAAATAGAAAAAAGAAAAAAACAACACACAAAAGGTAACAGGAAATTTACAGGGCATCGACCACAATTGAAGTAAAACAATATACATTCAAGCGAGCCTACAAAATAAATTCAAGCGAGGCTGCCATCTATTCAAGCGAGCCAGAGAAATATTTCAAGCGAGGGTGCCACCTATTCAAGAGAGCCAACAAAAATTTATACAACTATGGACACTCTACAGTATCATCACAAGAAGATGCCAACTATTCAAGCGAGCCTGCAAAATAATTCAAGCGAGGGTGCCAACTATTCAAACGAGCCTGCAAAATAAATTCAAGCAAGGCTTCCATCTATTCAAGCGAGCCTACAAAATGATTCAAGTGAGGTTGCCATGTATTCAAGATAGCCAGTCACATACAGCCATTAAACCATCGAATAAGAAACAACATCGCATGACTCGTATCCTCAACAAGCACAACTTTCAAAAGAAGGCAATAAAGCAAATTCAAAATGACAAGAAACGGAAAAAGTAGCTCACACGCGCAACTACTTACATGTACAAATATACTACAGAATCTGCCATCCATAAAAATTTCACCAGAGCAACAAAGCAGGTACGCATAAATACCAAGGTAATCTCTAACATGATTTCATTTTATGATTAAAGTAAAACATTATCCCACGTTACATAAAATTCTCGTTAGCTGAGGACAGCTTCTACTCTAAATTGGCGGCATGGTGGAATGACCCTAAAAAGTCATGATTGCTACTTAAAATTCAGTCACCTCATCAAATCATGATTGCAACCTTCAACACAGAGGTCGATCATCATAAGACAGAGATCAATCATGGAAAATAGGGGATTAAAAGTGGTAGGTACAAGTATGATGGAAAGAACAGGTGCAGAAAGACAACGAATTAGGGTGCATAATATTCCACGACTTCACATATAAGTAACCACTCGGAATTCTTGAGATGCAGCCACCATTTGTATTCCTAGAACCTGTAGGAAGAGCCCGACCAAGTTGAAGGTATAAAACTGCATTCCAAAAGCCCTGGTTTTGTTTGATCATAAGAGAGGTTCTCAAAATGACAAAGGGTTTTAAAAAGAGTGAACCAGAGGATCACAACATCATATACCAGAACATGAGAGTTCTGCAGATCATTCGCAATGCAGGTTGGATGCCCTTCATCCTGGGTCTGAAAGGACATGATGCAGGGATAGTTCAGGAATTCGTAAGAAATTTCAAGCATATTAAAGATGAACAGTACGTCACCTGGGTGAAGGGGTTACGTCTCAAGTTGGACGAGGAGACAATTGCCAAATTCGCTGGCCTACAGAGGGGTTTGTATTGAAGCAGGGATGACAGGGAGGAAAACCAAGAAGCAAAAGCAACATTCTTTGAGAAAGGAGAGGTCTATGATGAGGACAAAAATGGAGTCAAAAGACTCTCCATGACAGCGCCATGGGAGGATGTAGCTGAAATAGTTCCAAGGTACATCACATGCTCTGGTATGTTAAGCTATGTTCCCATCTTTCATTTTCGGATTCTAGAACTGATAAGAAACAGGACCTGTCATCCCTCAAATAACAACATTAGCATCCCATTTTACCTGCTCCAATCCCTATAAGAAATGAGCAAGAAGGTGGCGAAGGGTAAAGATGATTCCTTGGCCCATCATGGGCTAATCAAGATAATTGTTTGCGAGGAATTGAAGGCGCAAATACCAGACCTTTTGTGGGAGGAATTCATGCTGGTATCCGCAGAAGATGTTTAAAGGATGAGAAGTACACCCACAGCTAGCATACCACCTGGAGAAAGGAATGGAGCTACCTCTGTATTAGAAGCAAAAAGGAATATTGACCTGGACCATGTAGCAGAGACCCTGGTGGAAATAAAAAATTCAAGAGAGCACTCCCCTAGGGAAAAATCAGAAATTCCTGCCAAAAATCAAGAACACAAGAGGAGGAGTATGAGATTCAACCAAATATCCTGAATCCGAACAGATAAGGAAAAGAGTAGAGAACCTAGTCCCATTGTTCAAAATGTGTCGGATGGGGACGATGATCAGTGGGTAGATCATGAAGACCCCACTACAAAAAAGGAACAAGATGAAGAAGTGCAGGACGGAGGGGAAGAAATGAATAACGAAGAAGAAGAAATTGATGAGAAGAGTGGAACTTAGGAGAGTAAGGCAACTTCCAGGGAAATCCTCCAGCACAAGATAGCCTCGAGGTCGTCACCCAACTCTTTGAGGCACGAGCAGAATTGGAGAAGCTCATAAACGAGCTGGCAACATTAAGGATTGGGCTAGGAACCCAACCCACACCTCCCCCGTTCTCAACCGAGAAAACTCAAATACTGAAGATGCACCATGCAGAGGAGCTATGGTTGGCCGAGCATAAGCATTCAACGCTTCAAGAAAAGTTGGCGGAGGCAAAAGCCGAATTGGCCAAAAAGGACCAGGAGGTCACCAAATTAAAAGACGTTTTGGCCACTACTACCGGCATATATGAAAACCTAAGGGACCTCAGACCACCATCGGCAATCTATGCAGTCTATATATAGGAGAAATCGGGTGAATTCCAGCTCGAGAGGTTGAAGCAAGGACTCCCTATAGAGGTAATCACCCCCAAGGAGTTTATGGATGCATGTTTGAACTCCACAGAGCTGGAGAAAGACAAATTAAGTGAGTTCTTTTTGCATAAATTCATGGTTTATGGCTCGCCCAACTGGTCGGAAAACCCATATGTGGGAAATTTCCAGTTGAGGGCATTATGTTCGTGGATGAACCACAAAATTGAGCGAGACCAAGACTACCATATCTATGTTGCACAAAAATGGCAAACCCCATTGATGATCAGACCAGAACCAACTCACCTTGAAGGGATAATCTATAACCACAGGATCCTCACTCAAGATGAGGAACTGATACCCATTCTACTTGTGAAACAACAGGAGGTCGTGGCTCACTTTGACATCACACTCTGAAGCACATAGAAAGAAGTTGATGAGTCCATTCATGAAAGGTGGAGCAGGGTGGCAAAAGATTTGAAGAAAAGAGAACTCCACTCTCCCCTCAGGCTTAGTGATGCTCTTTTCAAAGCTGCACTCTACAAAGAATCCCTAGCAAGAAACCAACTCAAATGGATTGGAATGAGACTGAATCCCCCATTCTTTCTCTCCCCAGTCATCAAGGAATAGATAAATAAAGAGGAAGAAAGGAGGGCATGGACGAGGGAGGATCAGAACTTCGGATATCATAGGCAGGCAGGGATCCCTAGGGTGGTAGCATGGGACATCAGGGAGGTCATTGATGAATCGAATAAGTCACCCAAGGATGGGTGAATCCTTTAAGTGTGGGAGAGAATGATGAGTCAAGTTTTCAGGTACTTGATAACCTTTTTCCAGTAGCCAAACTCAAGCAATGGTGATGAAACATACTCATTTGTGGGGGAAAATGTTTTACTTTAATTATTTAATGAAATTGTTTTATGATTATTCTTGGATGTTAGAATGCGTATCAAATAAACTAACTATATGGAAACCAAGCGTGATTGAGTAGGTTCAGGGTCATTTAAGGATGGACGTGTAGAAGACTAAAGGATCACCAAGCTCAGCGCCCTGTTTCCTGATTTATAGAGGACGC
The DNA here is from genome assembly GCA_027924585.1 of Larix kaempferi. NCBI lineage: Eukaryota > Viridiplantae > Streptophyta > Pinopsida > Pinales > Pinaceae > Larix > Larix kaempferi. The sequence continues at coordinate 9,938,018 of BSBM01000007.1, forward strand.
ACTCCCACTTTCAAGAGGAATCGACATTTAGACAACTAGTTAGGATCAACATTAAATCATATAAATATGGGCCTCTCGGGTAGCGAGAGGCCCTTGTTGTTATTTTGAGAAAAACATTGTTTTAACATTTTCTACCTTATCGATACTGCGAAGTACAGACCTTTGTTTTGACATGGATTTTATATTTTAATGAGAGATTGATGATTAATTCTAGCCAATGTTTATAAGTTTTATTCTCTCCTGAGTATGGGTTGGGGAGGGCCCCTCCAACACATAGGTTAGGAGATTCCTATTTGCATGTATTTCTTTCAATTATGTGTTTTACATTGATGAACAATTATATTGCATATGGAAGCGCTTGAATGATTTATTATTTTTGTAGTAGTTTATAATACATTCTGTAGTACAACAGAACAATTTCAGTAGTCCTATAGGTTCTTTCTTTCAATGCATATTTTAATTAACGATTGCATGTGTATCAACTTTGCTTTCAATATAATGGTCTATATCTCAGGTTTATGATTGTTTCTCATCGTGATTAATTTCTTTAGTAGTAGATGGATAGCTTGAAATGATTTCACTTCAACTTTAGTCTTGGGATTTAAAATGGTTTAGATCAGAATTCTAGTTTTGAGCATCAAGTAATTACAAACCTTGTTTTCCCCAATATTAGAATAGGTCTATTATGGCATTTTCATTTTCTAGATTTACCATTCCGAATTGAGTAATTTCATAAGATCATCTCCTTCACTTTCAACATTTTAATTATTTAAAATAGATTTACTACTTTATTTCTTAGAACAGATTTACTACTTTTGCTATCTTTATTTCTTAGAATAGATTTATTGCTTTTGGTACTTTAATTCTTTTAAATAGATTTATTACTTTCCAGTATTTAATTCTGTAACATAACCAGTTCTAGATATTTAGTAGGCAACCTTTAGAACATCGATACCGACATTCAACTATGACAGAGATTATCCTATAAGAGCACAGATAGTGCATGCATCTCTAAAGTTTGTACATTCCCCAGGTTGACATTTAAAGTAGGCTCTCGGTATAGCTGCCCTCATTAGGCATCCATATTAGGAGCTCACCAGAGATCATCCCACAGAATGTCATCAACATTCATTACTTCCATGATGGACTCGTCTGAATGAAAAGTCCGAAGTAAGAGATTAGGTAGAGATGATGTCCGTCGTAGAGAACAGGATGGAGAGGCCATGGTTAAATGGTCCTCCGATGTTGATTGGATAGCCTCATAAATACGTTCAACGGGTGAAAGAGGCATCATATCTCCAAGCAGGTGTGTTGTGGCTTCATCCGATACAAGCCAAGCATCGTTAGAGTGAGATAATATCTCTGTGGAGATCATGTTCACCATAGCAACATCATTAGGGGGGTCCGCGGATGGAAAAACGCCCATGAGAGATGAATCTTTCAAAAGGCCAACCCCTACACTCTCATACTGTTTTGACATCTATCCAATGGAAGGAACATGGTCACTAGGATGAGTAGTGGCATCCGGTGTACAAAAATCTAATTGGTCGATAGTAACAATTCGACCTTGGTGGGGGAATTGTACTATGCGAAAGACTGAAGAGGCTACCGCCTGCATGGTGTAAAACCAATTGCGACCAAGAAAGAGATTATAATCTAACGGGGCTGACACCACTTTCACGTTAATGCTTACAGTCTTTCCGCCCAACTCAACTGCAAGAGCTTGTAATATCCCATGAGGTTGAAAGCCATCCCGTCAAATGATTTCAATGTGGTAGGAGAACGATTCAATTCAGGGGAGCCAATGGCTCTCCAACAGGCGATGGACATGACAGAAGTGGAGGCTCCTTCATCCAAAAGGGTACGATGGACAATCTTCCTAGCAATGTTCGCAGAAACTTGGAATGCGAGCTGGTGTGAGAGCCTCAACTTAATTTGTCAAGTCGGAACATGATGGTGTTCGAGGAATCCGGGTCTACTGCACCAATGGCTGCAAGGAGAGTTTTGCGTTGATTTGGACAATTTTGCAAAACTTCCAGGGTAGACATGGTGCAAGGAGCTTGTGCCAAGTCCTCTACGATATTGTAATTTTGTGTTTCTCGAGCATTAGGATTGAAAACAACTTTTCGAATCATACTCTTGGGCAGTTGCAATATCAAGTCTAAGGAGGGCTTCTCAATGGTGAGAGAAGTCGATGGTACAGTGACATCAGTTAAGGAGTCAGAAGGTTTTTCAGCATTACTTCCAGTGGATTCCTTCGAAGGGACAGGTTCATAAGATCATGAGCAAGTATTCAAATTGATCATCTCGTTACACAACATGAGAACATGCGCGGTATTGGATGGTTCCCCCTAGGTTGGGGGGGTTTGAGCAATCATCTGCTGGTTTTGAGTAGGAAACATATCATTGAGGACTGCGGGAGTCGGTTTACCCCTAAAAAAATTTTGTACTTTGTCTCTATGGGGACACTCTTTGGAGAAATGTTCATCTCCACACAGTAAACAAGGATACTTCAGTTTCCTTTTCTGCTTGGCATCGTCAGGAGTGCTCTTTGGTTCCTGCTGGGTAGAATACTTTTTGGGTTTCCCCTTGTTCTTATTCTTTCCATTAAACTTCTGAGATGAAGCTAATTGGACAGAATTCACCTCTTTAGGTACAGCAGGAGCGGTGGACTTGGTGGTGCTGTGGCCAGCCAGAGCTGGGTTGGATGATCCAACAATGTTAGTAGCAGGCTAGGTGTTAAGGGAACCAATGATTCCATCAGTTTGGAGTCCCTTATGTGGTTTCACAGGTTCATTAACGTCATGGGGTGCATCAGGAATAATATCAAACAAAGTGTCGGATTGAGTGTAGACTAGGTCTAACACATGGGCACTCACGATGGCTTGTTCTTCGGTGACAACACCTCGCATAGCAACGTCTCTTGCTATGGTAGGGATGAGGGATTTTGTGAACCAGTCTGCTAGGAGCTGATCTGGAATGGGAACATGAATGAGTCGTCGTCTCCTCCGCCATTCGTGGATATGATCCGAAATGTGAGTGGCGGTATTCTGACGGAGCGAGGTTAAAATCTCAGTACCAGTCTCATACCATATGGGCAGCTGAAAATGTGTCAAAAAGTTCATGGCAAGAGAACCAAAATCAGGAAAAGAGTGTGGTGGAAACTCAATGTACCACTTGGTAGCTGAACCGGTGAGATTCCTTTGAAACAATCTAAGATGAACTAAATCATCCATTAAGGAATTAGATGAATACCATGAGTGGTATGTCATCACGTGGTTTTTAAGGTATTCACTCGGCTTTCCGTCAAACTTCAGGATATCAGACGAAAGTTTAATCGGAATCGGTGGCTAGTTAGATCCATGGTAGATAGGATCGTTAGTTAAACGGGAGAGGTCAGGCAGGTCCAAAGTAGCTAGGAAGGGCAGCTGTGGGTTAGGCTGTGCCTATTGATAATACGGATAAGGCATGTAAGGACTAAACTGACCGTAAAATGTACCAGGATGAAACTGACCATAGGGAGGTGTGCAGCTCAGACCATAAGGAGGTCTGACACCATAAGGTTGTCCATTCCAATAAGGTGGTGGTCCACCTCCACCTCTGGGAGGGGGTGGAGGTCCGCTGCCACCACTGAGAGGAAGGGGGGGTCCATAACCATAATAAGGTGGCCCACCACCGCCTCCACCTAGAGGGGGTGGTGGGCCACTTCCTCCACCAGAAGGATGGGGGCCCCCACCAACTCTGCTTCCGAAAGGATGAGGGTCTCCACCAAAATCGCCACCACCATAGTAATTAGGTCCTCCACCGCCTCCGCCTAGAGGGGGTGGTCGACCACCGCTTCGACTCTAAGAGAAATTTCCTCCTCCACCATGAGAGGCCGGTCCCCCCCCGCCTCCATTGGGAGGGGGTGGTGGACCATTCCTACCACCACCGGAGTGATGAGGGATATTGTAGGAGAAATGAGGTGGGCCTCCACCAATGTTAGGTGGGGGTCTACCACCTCTAGCAGAAGGTGGGGGAGGACAGTTCGGGGGTGGTGGTATTTGAGCGATAGTTGGTTGGGTTTGGTGTTGCAACAAAGGTTGTTGCCCCCATAGAGTGTATGGATTCCCAGGATAAGGTATCTCATATGGTGCATTTCCGGGATTAGGTTGGACCGGCATAGGGTTAACGGAACCTAGATACGCTTGACTCCATGAGGGTTGATTTACATTTGACGGGCCTCCAACATGAGATAATCCCGTGGTGGATGGTCTAGCAGGCTGGGAAGGTCCAACGGAAGGTCCGTTGGGGATTCCACCTCCTACGTTTTGGTTAGGAAATGGGGGTTTCCTCCCACCCACAACAGGTTGACCACTAGTCAAAGGTTGAACCAATGTAGGTTGTTGACTAGCTAGCATGGTAATAACATTACCAATAAGATAATCTGTGCGAATGGAATACCCTTCCCTCGAATTCGACAGTGGGGGAGGAACTGGTAAAGTAACCTTGGTGGTGATAGGTGTGTTGGACTGTTGTCCTTCCACTGGTTGGTTCACTTGAGGTGTAGGACTAGACTCCTCCGAGGGTTGACCAATCTTATTAGTGGTCACGTGGCGGGGTGCTTCAGGTGATCCGAAATATATCATATGAACTGGGATGGGTTGGTAAGGGGGTAACGATGGGTCCTAAACCCATCGTTGGAGACTTGACTGCCGACACTCTTTAGCCATGGAACGAAAGTGAGCCAATTGGCCACAAAAGTAGGCTAAAGTGTCTTTCAGAGTAGTCTCACTGGGTGAGGATGAGATGGTAAAATGAACCACTGGGTGGACTGTAGAATATGTCCAATAAGCTGTTGAAGGACCAACAGTTGCTGTAGGGCCATCCTGGGGTCAGTTTATCTATTCCAATGATCCAGGTTCTCCTGGGATGATGGGAGAAAGGTTTTGTGAAGCGAGGGTGTGTGCTTCTTCATTCTGCGTGGGATGAGAGGCAGGTGAATCTAGTGGAAACAAAAGTCCTCCAACATTCAAAGTGGGGTTCTCCACTTTAGTAACTACGACCACGTTACGCTGCTCCATTGTTACCTTTGAAATAACCTCTCGATTAAGGGGATATTCGGGTGATAAGTTCAAGATCCTACGGGACCTTCTCCAGGGAAAATCTGCTAGAGTATCAGGAAAATCAGCCAGAAAGGATGAAACAACGTTTCTCCTAAGGGTATGCTAAAACAAAAGCAGTCTAGAAAAACCTACTCAAACTAAGGCAACAAGCAAACTTATGTGACAGAGTGGATTCAAAAGCATGGAACCTCATAGGATTATCAAGGCATCGCAAAATGCGATATACTGCAGGGTCCAACAATATGATGCAACAAAAAGGATTGGGACCGTACCCTTGCCTGCATACCCGATTACCTGGACAGTACGTGTGTGCTAATATCCCCTAGTGTTGTTCTCGGTGTATTGCTTTGCCAAGATAGCCAAATGGTTAACTCGATTGGTTTCAGGAATCCTAGTGGTGTCTCCCGATATACGCAAGGTACGTGGGAGCTAAAATCTGTAGTGGTGTTGTCTAATGCACAACCGTTTGTCAAGAGACCTTTCGATATACATGTCGAGTACATGATACACCCTTCAATATACGCCAAGTATGGATTATGGTACTTGGTGGGTACATGAAGGAGCTCGATATACCGATGTACGTGGAAGACTACAATGCCCCTGCTATACAGTGCTGGCAAATAACAACAACTGCCACGGTTAACGATGCCGGAACACGTCTCTAACTTACACACAAGTTGCTAAAAATTTTACCTAGTTCTATCGTTAATTTTATCTTGGACAATTAGGTGAATGCATGAGGTGAGTACATAATTGGAAGCATAATGCAAGCCCTTACTACATGCATGAAATGTTCTTTTCTTTCAATGAATTCTATCTATGAAAAGGAGAAAGCTTTTTTCCAATGGTATTGCCAAAACAAACTCAATGCAACACAATTCTCAATTCAAACAAATTTGACAATGAAAGTATTCTATTCCTTTTTAGCGAAACGCAAAACTACATAACACAACTAAACCAAATCGAAACAACTTTTTCCTTTTCTTCTTCTCTTCAAAGTAAAATGACACTAAGTGACAAAAAGAGAGGATTCTGAAATGAAATATGCAAGCTTTTCAATTTCAATTTCAATGATCTAAAGGCAACAAAAAAAAAATGCATCTTTCTTTCCTTAGCATGGAATTAGTTTTACAAAAATCGAAGCATACTTTGAACCTTTCAAGAAGATGAGTGATTCATAATTTGAGAAAAACACAATAGATCATACATTCATTCAACTTTTCCAAAACATAAACGAGAATTTTCCAATGCACAACAATCTTTCTTCAATAATTTTTTGAGAAACAATGGGAAAGAAGCATTTTTAAACTTCTTGATGGATGCATCAAAGAATAAACTTGATAACAACTCTGCTTTCAGATCTAAATGACTAAAAAGAAAACACTACTTGCAGCACTCATACATTCAGAAAACTCAAGAAAAGACAAGCACTCAACCAAGTTGAAAAACACACTTAACTCAAAATCAAGAAGCAGCAAGCAAACTAAGCAAGCAAATCTCAAAACAAATGTAAATGACGTCTGGAAGTTGATCCAATGCAATGATCAGATCAGGGATCGAAAGAAGGGAATACAAGAGTGAACGGATGAATGCGGAGGAGACTAGAGTATCCACCACTACCTGTCTCAAACTTGTCCAAGCCGGAACCCAAAGTCAATCCAAATGAAACCAAACTCTCAACACACAAATCATAAATGGGGTCTCTGGCTGGATCTTGCAGCACAAAGGGAGTTCATACATCAGACCAAGTTTCAAACTGTCCGATGAGGGAAGGGATTCCTGTATTCCAACCTTTGACAGATCGGTACACTCTGTCCTTACACACAGTGCGATGTCGTAGTTTGCCTTCACGGGAGGTGCGACGATGTCGCAGTATACCAATGTAAAGGATGCGACGGGTGACTAACAGGTGAAGAATGGAGACTCAGAATGACACAGTGTTGCTCTGTTTCCACTGTCCAGGTGCGACAGGCGAGGTCTAGATTCAAAAATGAACTAGATATCTCAACAATGAACCAAAAATAGGCTTGGAATTGAGTTGTATAAACTCAGATGAAGCAAATCAGAGTCTTCAACATGAAGATATGATAGTGAATTCAATCCTAAGAAGTAAATGGCAAAAAAAAATGATAAAAGAGGCTTGTGTCAAGTAATCAACTGAAAATGACTCTCAGATTAATGACTACTAAACAAGACAAACACCACTATCCCCAGTATGGTTTCCATATTTGTTATCAAACAATCCACTCACACGGAAGCGAGCCAGATATCCCTAGCTCAATGTGAGTCTAGAACAAATAGAAAAGACTACAAACACATCTCCTAGATCTACTTAAGGACCAAGTAATAGATGTCTTACCTTTCTACTATGCAATCCTTTCTCCTGAATGTTGATTTACATCCCACGGTCATCAGATCCAAGCTGCAAGACCTGTTAAGACAAAGAAACAAGAGAAACCAGTAAAACATATCTATACAATAGGCGATCTAAGTAAACAATTAAGCAGGTAAACTACACAACATCATTGCACACAAGAACAATATTGGTGGAAAGAATTTGTATTACTGCAAATAGGGGAATACATGATAGAGATATAGAACTACAACCAAGACTTAACGCAGTAGACCTTCTCCGACCAAGCCAATTGCCACGTCCTTCCAATGAAGTATGAGCTCTCCAATAGGTGAATAGAGGTGTCTTAAGAGAGATTTCACCAGCATGTAGATATCATAGTCTTCCTCCCTTTTGGATGGGAGTGAGCCTCACTTATATAGGACTAAGTGGATAGGGTTTGGATATGATAGATTGAGAGATGGTAGGAGAGAGATAGGGGATCTTCCCAAAGAGTTAGGGGTCGAGTACCAACTCCCTTAGACGTCAGGGATAAGCCCCTAAATGGGCAAGTTTCGGGAAGGATCTCGAATAGACTATTTTTTCCCATGTTCAATGCACGTGTGTATGATATATGGGCCTTGCCACATAGATTGGAAGTTTCCTTTTCCCGTTTTGTCATGGGCTTGGTCATAAACAAGTACCAGGTCTCCTTCACTAAATGCTTGTGGGTGAACGTGTTTATCATAATGGAACTTAGATCTGTTCTTTGAGACTTCGATTGTTTGGAGAGCTACGTGGTGATCTTCGTCGGCCTGCTCTAAAATAAGTATGCGTTCTTCAATTAGTGAAGTATTGGGGAGAAGTTCTACGGAAATTTGTAATGTTGGTATCTGGCATTCAATGGGGAGGACAGATTCGACACCTTGAACTAAATGGAATGGGGTAAATCCGATGGCAGTTTTGGTCGACGTGCGGTAATCCCATAATGCAAGAAAAAGCATATGATTCCAATTGCATTTATGTTTGTCGACAGTGCACTGGAGGATAGTCTTCAAAATTTTGTTCACATCTTCAACTTGGCAGTTCCCTTAGGGTTGGTAGGCGGAGGAGAAATGATGTTCAAACTTAAGGAGTATTGACAATTCTCTCCAAACGGATTCCTTGAAGTGAGAGCCATGGTCTGAGACGAGTTGCTTTGGTACTCCAAAACGAGTGATAACATGGTTAAGGAAAAAATGGGCTGTAGTGTCGGATTTGCAATTGTAAGTAGGCATGACATTTGCACATTTAGTAAAGTAATCAATGGCCACAATAATGTGTTTATGGCCACCCACTGATGCAGGATTGCAATCCATGAAGTCGATGGCCCATTTGAAAAATGGTCCAACGGTGACGACTGGATGAAGGGGGGCGTGGGGGGTTCTTGCCTTGGGGGAAAAAAGATGGCAATTTTGGCAATGTTTGACTGTTGTGATACAATTGGTGAATAATGATGGCCAAAAATAACCTACGCGAATTACCTTTTGGGTGGTGGCCATTCCATAGAAATGGCCATCGCAGGCACTGCTATGACAGTCATTAAGGACTTATTCTGCTTCATCTTGGGAAAGGCATCGTCGTAGGATTGTGTCAATGCCACATCGATAGAGGACATTACCCAAGAGGAGATAATGGCGGGCATGGTGACAAATGCGATGACGTCCATCACGGTTGATGTTGGGTTGAAACTTTTGTGTGCGAAGGTATACCAAAATGTCACCGTACCAAGGGTCGTCAGACGAGATGATGAACAAATGTTCGTCAATTTTATCAGTATGGATAGATGGTGATGATGACGAAGATGGTAGGTCCGTAATAAGTTAAGAGAGTGCTAGTGCTTTGGTTCTCTTTGGGGTTTTAAAAGTCATATCATATTCTTGTAAGATAATCACCCATTTGGCAACACGGCCTTGTAGAAGGCGGCGATTCAAGAGATAGACCATTGGGTTGGAATTTACCACAACCGTGGTATGGCTGAGGAGAATATAATGTCACAGCTTGTGCATAGAAAAAATGACGGCGAGGGCCATTTTCTCTTCATGTGGGTAGCGTAGTGGTGGGCCTAATAAAGTTTGGCTTTCATAGTAAATAACATGCTCTTGGCGAGCGGAGTCTTCTTGGACAAGTACTCCAGAGACGACGTAATCTGATGCCGAAATGTAAAGGGTAAAGTCTCTTGTTAAATTTGGAGGAGAAATCAAGGGGGCACTTGTAAGTGGTTTTTTCAGGTCTGTGAAATCTTCTTCTGCTTGGTTGTCCCCTACAAAACGTGTATGAAGGCATGGAAAATGAAGGAAACCGTGTACTGTGGTGGCGTAATCTGGGACAAAGTGACGAAGGAAGTTGGAATTCCCTTGAAGGATTTGTAGCTGTTGTAATGTACGAGGTGACGGTAGGTCTACAATGGCTTGGACCTTTAGAGGGTCAATGGTGATCCCTTTTTCTGAAATTATAAAACCTAGCAGACTGCTTGCTGGAATGCAAAAGACACACTTGAGCGGGTTCAAGCAGATTTTGTATTTTCGACAACACAAGTAGACTTGTCAAAGATCATCTAAATGGTCAGATTGTTTCTTAGATCGAGCCGTGAGGTCGTCTAGATAAACTAATATGATGTTATTCAGGTTGTGAAAACAATAAGTCATGGATCATTGGAAAGTGGGTCCAGCGTTCTTGAGACCGAAAGGCATGATGCGATAGGCGAAGGTGCCCCATGGGGTAGTAAAAGTGGTCTTGTATTGATCTTCTTTATGTATTTTTATTTGGTTGTATCTAAAGAAACTGTCCATAAAAGAAAGTACCTCATGCCCCGCACATGAATCGATTAGTTGGTCAATAAATGGTGTTGGGAAATTGTCTTTGGGATAAGCTAGGTTGAGGTCACGGAAGTCAGTACAGACGCGGATGGTGCCTACTTTCTTATTGACTAGTAGTAGGTTTGAAACCCAGGTGGTGTATGCAATAGGGTATATGAAACCTACTGCTCGAAGCTTCTCAATTTTTGCTTTGACGGCTGGAAGCATGGATGGGTGAATTGGGCGTTGTTTCTGGAGGATCGGTGATATGTTGGGACAAGTGTCTATGTGATGTTATACAATGGTAAGATCAAGACCAAGCGTCTCGGTATACGACCAGGAGAAGACATCTCGAAATTCTTGGAAGAGTTTCTTATAAGCTTGGGTTTCTTTTTCAGTGCATGATCCGCCTAAAGAGATAAACTTAGGTTTTTCGGGGGTGGTGGAGATGTCGCTTTTTATAATGGGCGAAATGTTAGCCATGTTACCTTCTTCAAAGGCTTCTGGAGTTGGGATTAGATATTTGAACCAATCGACCTTGGTTGGTAAGAAGTCCTTGGACTCAACGGATAGTTGGTTCGCCATGGTGGACGTAGATGCCTCGGGGATGAAGTATGATCGATGGTGCATATCATCCCAAGGGTAGTCCAGTGCAATGAGTGTTTCTAGGATTTCCTCATCAGTGCAGAAGTATTGTGTCATTAAATGAATTGTTTCAGGTTTATAGGTAGTTGAAATCATATAAATGGTATTGATTTCTTCTGAACGAGAAGATTCTGGGGGGAATATTTTCTCAATAAGTAGGGGGGATATATCTAGGTTGGCATTATTTAATAGGTAGGTACCATACAGGTAATCCTATCGTTAACCTTGGAAGGTTAAGTGTAGCCATTACAGGAGTGCTGACAACTCCTAAAAATGGAAACAAGAATGGGATAGTGTGAATCGGTGTTGTTCCGATATGACGAGGCACTATGGGTGGTTGTGGCAGTGGTTGAGGTTGTTGAGTATGTTGTTGTTCGTTGTGTGAGAGGGTGCATAAATTGGATACTTCAGTTACCCAAAGAGGGGGTGGGATAGAAGGGAAAGTGGTGGTCATGGGAGTATCCAAATATATCCAAGGTTCGACTGTGGAGACGAACGATGTGGGTGCACTCTGAACGGGTTGTTCGATCATGGGAAGAACATTTTCAGGCGTTGCGGGGGCATTGGGATCATAGTATGTAATCTAGTCGGTTTTGACTACACGTCCTTCATGGGGGAACATCATGAGGCGAAAAACTAAAGAAGTGACAACTTTCATTTTATACATGTAGCTTCATCCTAGAAGGAGATTGTAATCAAGTTGGGCATTAATGACCTCTATATCTATTGAAACTAGTTTTCCCCCAAGCTGTATGGGTATGTTCACTAACAAACCTTGAGGTTGAGCTGCACGACCTTCATAAGCTCGCAATGCGGTAGTTGATGGTTGTAGTGTTGGGGGTCCAATTTTCTGCCATACGAAAGTCAACATAACGCAGGTGGAGGAACCTTCATCGATTATGCATCTATGAATGATGAGCTTCCGAATGGACACAGAAACCTGACAAGCTAGAGATGAAGGTAGACGAGGTTCGGCTTGGTCTAAGTCGAAAGCCATCATGTTGGAGTCCTTGGGGTCTATGGCACCAATGGCATTTAACAACAATTTTCTCTGTGTAGGACAATTTTTTAGGATTTCTAGAGTGGACATAGTGGCAGGGGACTGGGCTAAGTCTTCTACTATGTTATAGTTCGAAGTTGCATGAGCATTAGGGTTATTGTTGATTCATCTTAAAGGGATGCGAGGTTCTTTTGGACCCCTGTCCATGGGTACATTAGTTATGTGAAGTGGTTGATCAGTTGGGAGGGTACTCGAAGATGGATCGATAGGTGTGGCCTCAGGGGTTGAGCCGTATTGATTTCAATGAGTTTGAAGATTGACATCATTTGATGACATCATTAGCAAATGGTGAGTGTTGGTCTCGGTATGCTGGTAATCGGTTGATGCATAGGTAATTTGTTGTTGTTTTGTAGCATATCCTTGTGGGGGATCCATTGGACGGGTGACGGGTGTTTACCATGCCTTGGTTTGGTAGGAGATTTTGCAATATCATGGGTTGTGGCTGAGGAGGGGGTATTGGTTGTGTAGCATGTCCTTGTCATTGGGCATCGTTGGTCCAGAGTTGATGCGCTCGATCTGAATGGGGGCAATTATGCATGTAATGACCGTAGACCCTGCATATGGAACATGGGTGGTTTGTTCTTAAATTAGGAGTTTTTCCCTGTTTTGGTGGACGATCAAAGTTTTTATTTGTAGGAGCAGCATTATTGTTATTGGGAGGATTGGATGGTTGTCCTCCTCGGTTTTGTTGTTGGTTATTTCCGCAGTTTCTTCCTTTTTCATGATTTTGTTGACCTCCTTAATTACGCTGATTGTCCTGGTTTTGAGGTTGGTTTTGCTGTGCGTATACATGCCCTTGGGTAGTAGCTGGGTTTTGAGGTCGTGCAGGCTTTGGAGCAGGCTGCGGTGAGTAGTAAGCAGGAGGGTTGTGAGGTGGACTTGGTGATTGTTGTTGTTGTGGGTAACTTTGAGCTACTGGAAGTGTTGGAGCAAGAGGTGCTGCCTATTGAGGATAATAAGCCGATTGGGATTGTGGCTAAACCGGAGTATGATGGGCCTGCTGGTTATAATATGGAGGTGGTGCATAAGCTGATGGTGCTTTCCCATAACACTGTGGTGGACATGAGGGTCCATGAGTGTGGTGGGTGTGCATTACTGGAGCATATGAAGTTGTAGCTCCAGAATGAGATGTAGCCCTAGAAAGGTCTGTGGCATTGTTTGTACTCATCATGGTAAAAGGTTTGTTTTGCACTGTAACCTGGCCAATAATACCATCAGTGGCATGGGATGACCCTGGCGCGTCATTCCGGGATGGATCACCGTGCGGGGCATCAGGTAAAATGGTGTATAGATATCCAGACTAGGCATATATGAGGTCGAATTACTGAGCTTTTAAGATGGCTTCTTCTTTCGATTGGAGTCATTTAGAAGCTACATCCTTGGATATGAGAGGGAGGAGTGATTTGAGGAACCAATCCAAAAAGATACGGTCATCAAGCTTTATCTTGCAGAGACTATGGTGCTTAGGCCACTCATGGATATGATCGGTGATGTGTGTAGCGGTGTTCTTTCTACAAGACAAAAGTATTTCCACTCCTGCATCATAGTGTACAGGTAGTTAAAAGAACTGAAGGAAAGTTGAGGCGAGGGATCTAAACGTGGGGTGTGTCCCATGTGGCTGCTCAATGTACCATTTGGCTGCAGAGCCAGTGAAAGTTCTTTGTAAAAGTCTGAGTCGAATAGAATCGTCTACTATGGAGTTTGAGGAACACCATAGGTGAAACGACATGATATGGTTTTGGGGGTCTTCCCCAGCTTTTCCTTCAAATTTTGGGATATCTGAAGGGAGATTTGTGGGCATGGGGGGCCAAGTGGGGTGATGTTGGATGGGATCATTTGTTAGTCCAGCCAAGTCTGGTAGGTTAAGGCTAGCCATAAATGGCAAATTGGCGGAGGGGTGTGATGTTGTCATGGGGGCATAAGTGCTGGTGGTGGTGTTATGTATTAGGCCATTGCCCCTTGGGGGGATATTTGTCATGGGAGGTATGTGCACTCCAAACTGCAAATTGGGTGGCTGAGGTGGAGGAGGACTCTTCTGGGAGGAAGTAGGAATGATGGTGCATGTCTTCCCAAGGGTAATCTGGGGCAGTGAGAGCCTCTAGAATCTCCTCATCATTGCCGAAACTTTGAGTTGTCAAATCAGTTGACGAGGGAGTGGTAGTTGAAGAGATCATATAGATGGTGTTAATCTCTCTGGATGAGGGTGATACTGGGGGGTGGATCTCCTCAATTGTGGGGGGTGCCGTCTCAACGTCCAAACTATTCATCTCATAGAGAGCTTCTCTGTAATCTGGGAGATCACGATAGTGATGTGAGTAATGGCTGTAAATACCGCATATTGCACAAGGGTGGTTGGTACAAGTTGATTTATCACGAGGCTTAGGGGCTGGATCGAGGTGGACAACCGGGATATTGGGGTCACCGTCAAGCATTTGCATGTGTTCCTGTAATGCAGGTAATTATGGCCATTGATGAGTCGAGTGGCCTAAGTCATCACACAACTAGCATTTGGGAGGAGCATGAAACATAGAGGGGTTTTTAACTATTTTGGGAGGGGGTACAACAGTGTATGGTTGTGGACCTCTGCCCCCAGTGTGCTTGATAAGAGGGGGGGGGATTCGTAGATGATGAAGGGGTAGTGACATCGGGAGGTGTTTGACTAGTAGTGGCGATGGGTTGCATCGGTTGTAGGATGACATTTGGTGTCGGTGGGGGAACGGGAGGCGAAATATTCCACACGGGTAATCCTAAGGTTAACCCGGGGAGGCTAAGAGTTGCCATAACCGGGGCACTTACTACTCCCAAGGGAGGGAATAGGAAGGGGATTGTGTGGATGAGTGTAACACCAATATGAATAGCTACCAATGGTGGTTTGGGTAACAAGGGTGGTTGATTGTTTGGTGTTTGTGTATTGTGGGAAAGGGTACATAGGTCAGATACTTCAGTCACTGGTGACGGGGGTGGAATGGATTGGAATGTTGAGGTCATCGGTGTATTTGAGTAAAGTCTGGGTCCCACGGAGGAAACCAACGAGGTAGATGCACCACAAACAGGTTGTTCAACCATGGGGAGAACATTTTCGGGTGCAGCGGGGGCATTGGGATCGTAATAGGTGAGTTGATTGACCTTGACCATGCGTTCGTCATGGGGGAGAATCATGGTACGAAAAATAGATGAGGCAACCGCCCGCATGGCATAAATGTAATTGCATCCAAGTAAGAGGTTATAATAAAGCTGGGCATTGATGACCTCTATGTCAATGAGCACTGTTTTTCCATCCAACTGGACGGGGACATTGTTAAATTTTCAGAATTTACTTCAATCTGATTTAGGATCTTAACTAAGAGAACAACATGTACATCAAATCTACAGCATATCAATCATGGACACAATAATGCAAGCACACAAGAGACACAGAGTTTACTTGGGGAAAACCATAAAGGTGAAAAACCCCAATAACTTCCTGAGAGATAGATAGAGCAATGATGCAACCAGAATACAAGAGATAGTCTTCTCCTAGCAGCAGAGCCTCCTCCTCCACAAGTGCACCACTCTCCCAAGTGTGTGAGAGAGAATAGAATGTGTAAAATGAGATAGACACACTCTCTATTTATACACTAACTTGACTTGACCTTTACTCAACTAGGTCGGCCTCAACTTAACCACTTAACATAATGCTGACTGGGCCGATCCCCACTAGGGTGGTCTAATAACCCTTTGACCCACATGGCCGACCCTCAATAGGGTGGTCTAATAACCCTTTGACCCACATGACTTATACAGGACCGACCCCAACAAGGTGCTCTAATAACCCATCAAGTATAAGTTACGACACTTACAATATAAATGACGACACTTCTGTATAGAGGAATAATAACATCTCTATAGGAATGCAATATACATATATGTCAAATACATTCCGAAGTTACATATACATCAACACTCCCTCTTAACTAGGAAGGTATTTCTTGACACAGGTCTTCTAGCACAAGTCTTCTTCTTTGGATCATCGTCACTGGATAATTGTCATCGAGTCACCATCATCGTCACTACTGCTACTATCTCAATCAATCTCTAAATCTACTCGTCATAGGAAGTTCTACAAAGCTAGTCCTTTTTCATACTGGATGTAGGCCCACCACCTGCAGGTCTTCATCATCACTGGCCATACTGTGGAAATCTCAGGACTTATTACGTGCGTCACAAAACATTAAAAGTGTCTCTTGACTAGCAAGAACTCTAAAGAGCATCTGAGGCCTTTTTCATCCTGTCCAGATCTCCAGGACTTATTACATGTGACCCCATAACAAAACCACGAAAGAGAATCCCAGGACTAATTACGAGCACAAGGCTCAACCTATCGGATCTCCCAGGGCACAAATTACATGTCGTCACCACAAAACCTCGAAAGAGCATCCCAGGACTAATTACGAGCACAAGGCTCAACCTATCGGATCTACCAGGGCACAGATTACATGTGGTCATGGCAAAACCTTGAAAGAGCATCCCAGGACTATTTACGAGCACATGGCTCAACCTATAATATCTCCTAGGGCACAAATTACATGCCATAGGACAAAACCTCGAAAGAGCATCTACTAGATATCCTAGGGCACAAATTACATGCCATAGGAAAAACCTCGAAAGACTATCTGCAGATCTCTCAGGGCACAAATTATATGTCCTCCCAAGCAAAACCTCGAAAGAGCATTTTCCACATATCCCAGGGTACAAATTACATGACATAGTAAAAACCTTGAAATACTATCTGCAAATCTCCCAGGGCACAAATTATATGCTTTTCTGCACAACCTATTCCACGGCCACAGAGTATCAACCTGATACTCACCATACATCATTCTGATGTACACATGATCATCCTGATCATCATTACTGCAACATCCTGCTGCATGTCATCTGGAGCAACATCCTGAATCTCGTCATCTATGATCATCCTGATCATATAATGCATCTACCTGATGCATACCAAGTATCTACCTGATACATATGATCATACATGATCCACCTGATCATACAATGCATCCACCTGATACAAATACAAATACATGATCCACCTGATCATCCCTGATACATATCAACATACATGATCTACCTGATCATACAATGTATCCACCTGATACATATACAGATACATGGCCCAAGCATCCAACATGATGCATATACAAAATACATACAAATGATCCAACCGATCATATCCAGCATCCAACATGATGTGTACATACATATAAATGATCCAACTGATCATATCCAACATCCAACATGATGCGTACATACACATAAATATAAATGATCCAACTGATCATTTCTAGCATCCAACATGATGCGTACATATATATACATATAAATGATCGAACTGATCATATCTAGCATCCAACATGATGCATATACAGAGCAGTAACTGGAGCATCGTCCTGACGCTCATCATCCAACACTTACATCCACATCCATGTGAAGGATCCTCCTTCCAACATGCTTGGAATGGCTTCTACAAATGTGTCCATCACTTTTTCCTTGAAGTGTCATCAATCTGAAGAACACCAAGCCTCTCCCTGAAGTACTCG
Source organism: Larix kaempferi (assembly GCA_027924585.1). Lineage (NCBI taxonomy): Eukaryota > Viridiplantae > Streptophyta > Pinopsida > Pinales > Pinaceae > Larix > Larix kaempferi. The sequence goes on from BSBM01000007.1 coordinate 9,955,579, forward strand.
AACTTCACCCTGGCTAGTGGCTTTGTCAACACATCTGCAATCTACTCATCCGTCGCCATATACAGGAGCTTCATGGCTCCTCTCTGCACCATATCCCTGATATAGTGATATTTGATCTCTATGTATTTTGACCTGTCATGAACCAGTGGGTTCTCGGACAGCTTCACACAACTCTGGTTATCACAAAAGATACTAGTAGCATGTAACGGGAGATCAAATAACTCAAACAGTAGCTTCCATAGCCATACTACCTCACAACTAGCTGAACAGGCTGCAACATACTCTGCCTCAGTTGTACTCAGTGCTACGCAGGATTGCTTCCTGCTAAACCAAGAGATCACACCTGATCCCATACTAAAGCAGCATCCAGATGTGCTCTTCCTATCTGCAGCACTGCCAACCCAATCTGAATCAACATAACCCTGTAGGTTAAACTTTTGATTCACTTCATACTTGAGCCCATAATCCACTGTACCCTTCAGGTACCTCAGAACATGCTTTCCAGCAACCAGGTGAACACTCCTCGGATCCATCAAGAACTGGCTTAATGTGTTCACCGCAAAGCAAATATCTGGTCTTGTGTTCGTTAGGTACATCAAGGACCCAATCATCTGACGATACATAGAGGCATCAACCGGCTCAGATGAAGCATCACAAAGAAGTTTCAGATTCGATGCCATAGGTGTGGCCATGGCCTTGCAATCCATCATCCCGAACCTCTTCAGGATCTCTACTGCATACTTCCCTTGTCCAAGGAAGATTCCATCTGCACTCTCCCACACCTCCATGCCAAAAAAAAAATAGTGCATCATCCCCAAGTTCTTCATCTCGAACTTGGCAGCAAGCTTCCACTGTGTGTCGGCAATCAATCTGTCATCTCCTGTTACAAACAAGTCATCCACATACAAGAGTAGAATCACAGGACTCCCTTCCTCAACCTTGTAGTAAAGGTTGGAATCCTCTTCACTCTTGGTAAAGCCCAAAATGGATAGAAATCTGTCTATCCTACCAAGTTCTGCACACATATATGACTACACCATTCAAGAAGGCTATCTTGAAATCTATCTGGTGTATCTTCTATTTCATCACTTTTATATTTATCTATGCTGCCATTTGCAGCATGCTTGATCTGATAGTTTCATTTGGAAGTCACAATAGACTTCCCTTCAGCTCTTAGGACCGCATCCCAAACATCGTTCTTCATGATCGACGGATCATGGCATTCTTCCTGTATCCTGGGAACTTCAATATCTTCAATAGATAATTTTGTTGCTTGAACAAATGTTGTAGTCCTTCTTTTGTAGGTGAAGGTATACGGTTTTTTTCTACAAAACAAGTTAAATTGCATGATTAGAAACATCTCATAATTTTCAGAAAAATTCTTACACATAAAGAAATATGTCATACAATCATGCAATTATCTTAGTCAATGCTTCAATACAACATTTATCCATGTTCCACAACTTTCTAGATTCCTTCCAGTCTCTACCAGAACATTGTTAAGAGTTTGCACTACTCCCAACATGTCAGCAAAGAGGTTTCATTCTAGATAAGTAGCACTGGAATGTTGTACAGTGCCATAGGCCACTTACCCATCACATGCATATTAGTAGTATATTTTTCATTAATGCAATCATTCTAATATGTACAATACACATCCTAAGTCTAGGAACATGAGCATATACATCATTGAACAATTTTATTTAAACAAACAAATATGCAAGAAATGATAATTAAAAATACTTATCTTTGTTTGGTTGCTGGGTGGACTCCCTCTGAGTCTTTGCTTCCATGCAGGAGTTGCTGAAGTAGCTTCTTCTACACCTTTTTGTTGTGGAATGTAGAAAGATGGTAAACTCCCTCTAAATATCTGCATCCTTGCAAAAACTACTGAAGTGTGCTCCTTTGCTTTCTTGCAGGAACAACTAGAGTGTGCTCCCTCTTGATCTTTGCTTCCTGGATTACCTGTCCTTGAACTTACATCCATCCTTAATCACTATGCATGCTTATTAGTATCATCATTGTGTTATCCTTGAGGTCTCATACATAATCAAACATTTATTAGTATAATACACAATAATCTTAAACATGTATAGTCATGATCATTCACAGATAATAAACATTAGTATTCAAGGTTTCAAGGAAGTCTTCTTTTACTCATGCATATTCTTATTTGATCATAGGTCTCTTCTAATTAGTTAAATCATCAATGCATAAACCCATGATTACTCAAACCTATATCTTCATGATTCTTCTGGTTAGTCATATCATCAATTATGGTAAGAAACATAATATGCATACAACCATGACTATTCAAATCTATGACTTTATGAATAATCATTATCAACAACACAACAGTATAAGATCCTAACACAAGGTAGGATTCTAGCTTGATATAGAAAAAACATACATGGATTAGCATGCTAGCTAGTTATGTCTAACATACCCGCATAATGTCTTCTGGTTCTCTTCAGTGGCTTGTGCTAGTAACCTGCATGTCTCATAGGTTAACCATTATCGGACCAAGTTATACATACCTCGAAAGTAGATCTTCTATGTGATCCATGACAATGGATGAATTTTTGTCTTCATGTCACCATGATCATATGTTCTTGAAGTAGAACATGATTTGTCTTTCTTAGTGTACCTTTTATGTTAGAGAACAACATAAACCTCATACAATACCACAATGCATTAGTACATTCATAAGTGTCAAAACCTTAATCAATGAATATCTTCTATTAAGGTGATACGACAAGTCTAGTAATTAATCAAGATTGTACTGTAATGATATGAAGACAAACATATGATAAAATTAACCATGAAACATACCTATAAGCCATACTTGTCAAGATTGCTTGTAATATTCTTATGGAAGGCCTTAGCCTCATCTCCCTCTGAGATAGGAACTTCTTCACTTATGCAGGTGACCAATCCATCTTCTTCTATGATTAACCCAATCCACTTGATTTGCAAGAACTGGACCTGTAGCTGGATTAGGGTTTGTCAAAGAAACCCCAAAAATTCAAACTTTCGAAAGGATAGAAATATGTGCCTTGATGAGCTGATCAAGTTGGTATATTCAGAATTTGAAAACTGCAAAGTTTCACCCCTCGAAATTGCCTTTTAGATTTCTGGATTCACTCAGGAGGACCCTAAATTAGGGTTTGAGTTTCCTGGATCTTCACCCAACCAAAAGATTTAATCCAAACCTCTAAGCTTCAATTTTTCTGAGGAGCTTCCAGCTGTGGTCACAGATTTCCAAAATTCCAAGTTTTGCAGAAGCCCTAATTTTCCATCTTTCCGATCAAAGTCCCGAACTGGGGTTTGATCAAACCCGGCCTTTTTCCCAACAAAAAAATCTGATCTTGGTCTCTAAATTTTTATTTTGATGAGTAGCATCCATCCGTGGTCTCCGATTACAAAAATTCCAACTTTCTTCGAAGCCCTAAATGCCGGAAGCCATGAATGAAGGTGCTAAGAAATAATTTTGTTTTGACATAAATATGTACCTGATTGTTTCTGGTGTAACTCCAAACTTTTCCATCCATAGGGTCTGAAAAATTTTCTTGAGATAGCCTAGCCTGTTATCATTCCATCCCTATAGGTCTAACCTCGATTGGATTCTCTGGAAGAGATTTATTCCAAGTGTCGCAATGTGACCGGTTTATGGGATAATACAGGAGAGCGAACTTGTACAGCGTGCCACATGCCACTGGTTCAACTTCGGCCTGTAAACATTTTTTCTGAGATAGTAAATTCTATGTGCTACCTGTCATGTTTTACGAAACTTCATTTGGAGATTCCTAGCCCAATTTATGACCTTTTTCCCAAGGTCACCTAATTTTGACTAAGATATGGAAGAGGCAGAAACCCTATATTGTACAGATCATAAATCACAAAGTAAAACGAATTAGAGGTTGTCCTTTGGACACAAGGTACATGGGGATCTGATATTCTACTTGTAACAATTTTAGATCCGAAACATTTTCCAAAATGGATTTATAGTGAAAGTTCTACGATGACTGGTTTTTGCTATATCAAGCCCTAGCATCGTAAGTGCAACAAGTGTCATACATGCCATATCATGCCTTCTTTCAGGCTAGCTCTGATACCATGTTAAATTTTCAGAATTTACTTCAATCTGATCTAGGATCTTAACTGAGAGAACAACATGTAGATCAAATCTACAGCATATCAATCATGGACACAATAATGCAAGCACACAAGAGACACAGATTTTACTTGGGGAAAACCATAAAGGTGAAAAACCCCAATAACTTCCTCAAAGATAGATAGAGCAATGATACAGCTAGAATACAAGAGATAGTATTCTCCTAGCAGCAGAGCCTCCTCCTCCACAAGTGCGCCACTCTCCCAAGTGTGAGTGAGAGAATAGAATGTGTAAAATGAGAGAGACACACTCTCTATTTATACAGTAACTTGACTTGACCTTTACTCAACTAGGTCGGCCTCAACTTAACCACTTAACATAATGCTGACTGGGCCGACCCCCACTAGGGTGGTCTAATAACCCTTTGACCCACATGGCCGACCCTCAATAGGGTGTTCTAATAACCCTTTGACCCACATGACTTATACAGGGCCGACCCCAACAAGGTGGTCTAATAACCCATCAAGTATAAGTTATGACACTTACAATATAAATGACGACACTTCTGTATAGAGGAATAATAACATCTCTATAGGAATACAATATACATATATGTGAAACACATTCCGAAGTTACATATACATCAACAGACATTAGCTAAGAGACCTTGGGGTTTAGCCGAACGACCGTCGTAGGCTCGCAACGCAGTGGTGCACTGCTGGAGAGTAGAGGATCCCAACTTCTGGCGAACGAATGTGGACATAACGCATGTAGATGCACCTTCATCGATAATGCACCGATGGATGACCAGATTCCGAATCGATACAGAAAATTGGAATGCTAAAGTGGAAGGTAGCCATGGTTCGGATTGGTCCAAATCAAAGGCCATCAGTTGTGAATCATTTGGGTCAATAGCACCAATGGCGGAGAGCAAAGTCTTGCGCTGTGAAGGATAGTTTTTTAAGACCTCTAACGCAGACATGGCTGCGGGAGACTGGGCTAAGTCATCTACAATGTTGTAATTAGATGCAGCATGAGCGTTGGGATTATTGTTGATGCGACGAAGTGGGAAGCGAGGTGCTTTGGAGTCTCCATCTAATGGAGCCATAGGTATACGTAACGTCTTATCAGTGGGATGAGCGTTAGTGTTTTTGTCAGCGGGAGGGGCTTCAGGGGTGGAGCCATATTGGTTCCGACGGGTTTGAAGGTTGACATCGGTGGATGACATCATTAACAAGTGGTGAGTACCTGAGTCTATCATGGGTTGATCAGGAGCGGCATAAGTGATTTGTTGTTGTGGTGGCGCATTTCCTTGAGGGGGAGCCAATGGTTGAGTGTTCACTACGCCTTGGGTTGGTAAGGGGTTTTGTAACACCAAGGGTTGATGTTGAGGTGGTGGGGGCTTGGGCAGTGCCTGGGGAGTCGCATGCCCTTGGTGATGGGCGTCATCGGTCTAGATTTGTCGAGCTCGCTCCAAATGTGGGCAAGCATGAGTGTAGTGGCCATAGACCCCACAAATAGAAGGATGGTTTGTTCGCAAATTAGGATTTTTGGCATGTTTGGGCGGCCGGTCAGGGTTCTGGTTGGCATGTTTGGGCGGACGGTCAGGGTTCTGGTTGGCATGTGCCATATTATTATTGTTCGGGGGATTGGGAGGTTGACCGCCTTGGTCTGGAGGGGGGTTGTTCCCACGGTTATGGCCTTTGCCGTGGTTTTGTTGGCCGTGTTGGCGCTAGTTATTTTGGTTCTGTTGCGGATTCTATTGGGCATACACTTGCCCTTGGGAAGCAGGTGGGTTCTGGGGTTGTGCAGCTGAGGGAGCAAGCGACGGTGGATAATAAGTAGGTGGAGGTGGTGCAGGTGCTGAACCTTGTGGGGGTTGCTGATATGTCTGTGTGACGGGTTGTGGGTTTGCCGTAGGTGTTTCCTATGGCGAGTAATAAGCAGGTTGGGCTTGAGAGGACACAGGAGCTGGTGCATCCTGTGGGTGGTAATATGGCTAAGGTGCGACTGGTGGGGCATAAGCAGGGGTGGCATGGCCAAATCACTGAGGTGGACACGAGGGTCCATGGGAGTGATGGTGATGTGCCATGGGCGCATTCGAATTGGTTGCTCCGGACTGAGATGTAGCCCATGAAAGTTCGGGGCCATGGCTAGGACATGCTATGGAAAAGGGTTGGTTGTGTCAGGCTATACAGCCAATGATGCCATCTGCGGCATGGGATGCCCCCGATGCATCGTTTCGGGAGGAATCACCACGGGGGGCGTCAGGGATGATGGAATATAGGTAACCAGATTAGGCGTAAATAAGGTCAAATTGTTGGGCTTTGAGGATGGCCTCTTCTTCGGACTGGGGTCATTTGGATGCCACATCCTTGGCAATGACAGGAAGGAGGGATTTTAGACACCAATCTAAGAAGATATGGTCATCTAACTTGATTTTGCAGAGGCTACGACATCGATACCACTCATGAATGTGGTTAGTGATGTGGGTAGCCGTGTTCTATCTGCAAGACAGTAGGATCTCAACTCCCACGTCATAGCAGACAGATAACTGGAAGAACTGCAGGAAAGTTGAGGCAAGGGAAGTAAAGGTGGCATGGGTCCCATGGGGATGCTCGATGTACCACTTAGCTGCAGAGCCAGTGAGGGTGCACTGTAAAAGACGGAGGCGGACAGAGTTGTCCACTATGGAATTGGAGGAACACCATAGATGGAAGGACATAATATGGTTCTAGGGGTCCTCACCTGCCTTGCCCTCAAACATAGGGATGTCGGAGGGGAGCTTGGTGGGCATGTGAGGCCATGCAGGGTCGTATCTGATGGGATCGTTAGTCAGTCTAGCAAAATCAAGAAGGTTGAGACTAGCCATGAATGGAAAACTAGTAGAAGGATGTGACATACTAGTGGTTGTGACCATGTTGGGGCCAATGCCCTCGAGTGGAGGGGTTGGGTTTGGGATGTTGCCCCCAGGTGGAGGAACGAATGTGGTAGGGGATGGTGCTGCACCGCCAAGGGTAGTGTGAGTCACTGATGGAGTGGGGATGGGTATGCTAGCTACTGGAATGGGTACAGTGATCGGAATGGTAGATGTGGGCCCCATCCAGGGCATACCCAAAGCTAGTGTGGTAGCTAGTGTGGTGGTGGATGCTCCACCAATGGTCCCTACAAAGAAAGGGTTGGGTTTCATGACAACCATGGGGCTAGTTGGTGCAATGTAAGTGGGGTTCTTGAACTCTGCCTCAAAATCAGAGGTAAAATGAGGGGCTCCTAGATCGGGTGACGAAGTTCTATGCCGTTGACGAGTGGAGTCAAGTGACAAAGCTCGAGATCTAGGGTGAGTGGTATCAAGTGATGAAGATCTACGTCTATGACGGGTGATGTCAAGTGAACCGTGCTGTGGGGGCTCACCCCGTAGGCGTCGAGAATGTCTCAGGGACTCAATGGTGACAGATGGTGTCAAGTATCTGGGGGTTGTGTTTAGTGAAAAATAGCTCAAAAAACCCTAATGCAACCGAGTGTGCAGAAGGAGAGCGCAAAAAATATGGCACTCAGGCCAACAACCAACTCAAAACACTTACTGTAACAGTTGTGCTACAATAAGTGGAGTATCAACAGAAATGGTCAGAATACCAACAAGCAACATGTTTCCGAGAAAATAAAAATAGTGGACTCGCTAGACCAAAAGGAGGTAAGGGAGCATGCAAACACCTAGCTAAATAGTATTCTGACTCAACTAGACATATCCTATGCAAGGCAATGAAATCCAAGTCAGACAATATGGATAGTAGAGCCAAGTGGCTAAAGATATCCCCTTACCGGGAGGGACACCGGGTAGTCAATCCTAGAAGAAAAGCAACTAAGATACCCCGTTCATGACACGTTCAGTTGGGTGAATCTACAGTTTGGTTCTATCGCCGTTGTATCCCCATATGGGTGATACACCGAGAACTACAAAAGGTATCCTTCGATTACTGAATGGATTGCGGTATTCCACTCAGGCTTCTGGAACCAGTGTGGCTACTTCAACCCTCCTAAGGGAGAGGCCTTCTCGATAAATTGGTTTTAAATCGTGTCAAAAAGTACTAGGATATTTTGGTTCGCTAATGGACAATAGCTATCTCTCAAGTGTAAGCAACTGAGGGGTGTTATTTGGATGCCTATCCCCCCGATCCTACCTAACTACAAGATTCTTATGTGTTCCCCAAGTGGGGTTAGAATGTTGGTTGTGTCAAGCAGTATTTTAGGGCTCACTTGAATTAGGTGACAGAGTGTGTGCGTTTGAGATAATGAACCCAAGTAAAAGTGCCATGGGGTGGGCAACTTTCTAACTAAAAATAATAATGCAGAAATTAAACTTTGAAATGCAAAATTTTCTCTTTTCAATTAAAATGCTGAAATTTAAAAAAAATATTGTAAATGGAACAGAAATAATATTGCAGAAAACAGGTTGTAGGGAAGTAAGGCTGCAAATAGGACAGATGGCTGTGTAGGTACAGAAAATATTGCAGCAAAGTGCTGGGTTCAAAACAAGGAAAAAGTGCAAAAAACAGATCGCAGATCTGTGGAAAATCTGAGTGGTCGGACCATGGGAAACAGGTCGACGGTCACGGGCAGATTGTGGGAACTTGGCTAAAAGACGTAGGTAGACCACGGGAAAAGAGCCGAAAGTCATAGACAGATAGCAAGTAAATGGTTGAAAGCTGCAGGCGGACCGCGGGAAAAAGGTCGAAAGACGAAGGCGGATAGCAGGAAAATGGTTGAACGTCGCAAGCGGGACATGGGAAAAAGGTTGAAATGCGCATGCGGGTAGCAGAAAAAGGGTTGCAAGTTGCAAGCGAGACGTGGGAAAAATTCCTAAATGCATAGGCGGGTAGCAGAAAAAGGGCTGCAAGCTGCATGCGGGACAGGGGAAAAAGGGTAAACAGCCCCGGTTGGACCGCACGAAACAGGCTGAGAGCCGCGGTCAAATCGCAGGTAACAGAATGAAAATCGTCGGTAGATCACCGGTAATAGTCTGAGAGCCACGGTCGGATCATAGGTAACAGTCTGAAAGACACGGTTGGGATGCAACTGCGGGGACAAAAGACGTGGTTTACGGCATCCGAAAGGGACATCCGAAAGGAAAAAACAGAAAAATATTTTAGAAAACTAAAAACGTTTAAAACTATAACTAGAAATTCAAAGGAACACAAGGGGAATCGCCAAAACTATAGCTAGGTTTTTCACCCTAGCTTGTGCAAATGAACACCTACTAAGGAGAAGGGCCTCCTTAGTAGCAGTTCAGTAAAAACAGTAAATAAAACAGTAACTACTCTAAGCATGTGCATAAAATAACAGAAAGATAATAAAATTGGTTTTTTGTATTGATTATACCTCCAATGTGAAGGTTGATGAAGCCTTTGTAGCAGTCCAAGAGGGTTGCTTCCAAGCTCCAGTGTTGTTCCTTTCTCTTTCTCCAAAGGGTTTTGGAAATGGGCCAAAGGGGCACTCAAATGTGAAAGTAGCTCAAGGGTGAGCTAGGGTTTCAGGAGTGATTTTGGCAGAGTAATGATATGGATGATTGTGGATATGAAATGGGGAGCCTCCATCACCTATTTATAGGTTTTTAGTGGTGGAGTGTTGACCCATGGTTTTGGGCACCATATGGTTTAGGTCAGCTATATAGGGGTTTTGGGCCTTTTGGAGGCTTTTTAATGGCTTTTTAAGGTTTTGGAGACAAATATGGTAGGAAATATAGACAAATGAGTCATGTAATGAGGGAGATGAGGTAGTGATCACTTTTTGGGTGTTAACACACCCTACGCACGTAACTACTGACATACAGAAATCAACTACAGACACCGCCAAGATATACTACAGAATCCACCGCACATGAAAAATGGACCAGATCATCAATGCAGGTACGCATATATACCAAGGTAATCTCTAAAACGATTTTATTTGATTTTTACAGTAAAGCACTTTCACACAATATAGTCATTTCTAGTCAGCTGAGGACAGCTTCAATTTCAAATCGGTGGCATGGTGGAATGACCGTCATAACTCATGATTGCTACCAAAGTCCCATCATCCTCAACAAATCATGATCGCAACCTTCACCACATGAAGTACATAGGTCGATCATAAGAAGGCAAAGATCAATCATGAAAGATAGGGGATTAGAAGTGGCAAGTACAGGTATGATGAAAAGAATAGGTGCAGAAAGGAAGTGAATTAGGGTGCAGCATATTCCACGATTTTGCATATGAGTAACCACCCAGAATTCCCAAGAAGCAGCCACCATTGTATTCCTTGAGTGTAGGAAGAGCCCGACCAAGTTAAAAGTATGAAACTGCGTTCCAAATCCCTGGTTTGTCTGGTTATAAAGAAGATTAAAAAAATGACGAAGGGTTTTAAAAAGAGTGAACCGGAAGATCACAGTGCCATTTATCAAAGCCTGAGAATCCTGCAGATCATTCGCAACTCAGGCTGGATTCCATTTATCCTTGGACTGAGAGGATACCATATAGGGGCAGCCCAGGAGTTCACAAGAAACTTCAAGCATATAAAGGATGAACAGTACGTCACCCGGGTGAAGGGGTTACGCATAAAAGTGGATGAGAACATGATAGCTAAACACACTGATCTTCCAATGGGCCTGCATTGGAGCAGCAATGACCGAGAGGCAAACCACACATCAAAAGCAACATTCTTTGAGCGTGGAGAATTTTATGATGAAGACAAAAATGGAGTCAAGAGACCCTCCATGCCAGCACCATTGGATGAAATGGCTGCATTTGTCCTGAGGTATATTACATTCACTGGAAGATTAAGCTATGTTCCCATTTTCCATTTTTCGTATTTTAGAGCTTCTCAGGCACAGAAGTCACATTTCATCAAACAACAATATTAGCATTCCATTTTTCCTGCTCCAATCCCTAGCATAGATGAGCAGGAAGGTGGCTAAGGGAAAAGATGATGCTTTGGCCCATCATGGGCTGATCAAACTAATAGTTGGTAAGGAGCTAAAATCTCAGATTCTAGAGCTATCCTAAGAGGAGTTCATTGTGGTGTCTACTGAGGATGTTCAAAGAATGAGGACTACGCCCTTGCCACTTGAATCGAAAAGTAAGACCACCTCTGTATCATGGGAAAAAAGAAAAATTGACTTGGAGAGTCTGGCCGACACCTTGGTCAAAATAAAACACTCCAAAGAGGACTCCCCCAAATCAAACCCAGATATTCCTACCAGTAGTCAGGGGTCGAAGAGGCACAGCAAGAGATTCACACAGGTATCTAAAATCCGAGTCTCCAAGGAGAAAGAAAGGGAACCCAGCCCCCTGATTACCAATGTGTCTGATGATGACATTGATCCTTTTATAGATCAAAAGGATCCCACTACAAATGAAGAAGAGGACGAAGAAGAAAAAGAAGAAGAGGATGAAGAAGAGGAAAGGAATGAAGAGAAAAAACATGATAGAGAAGAATAAATGGATAAATAAGAAGAGCAGAGATTACAAGAGCAAGGCAACTTTCAGGAAAACCCTCCAGAACGTAATGAAGACCCTGAGGTCATTTCCCATCTTGCTGAAGCATGAGCAGAATTGGAATGGCTCATAAATGAGTTGGAAACATTAATAATTCGGCTAGGAATCTAGGCCACACCTCCCCCATTCTCATCCGAGAAAACACAAATCCTAAAGATGCACCATGCAGAAGAGCTCTGGCTGGCCGAGTAGAAGAATTTAGCCCTGCAAGAGAAGTTGGCCGAAGCACAGAGCGAATTAGCAAGGAAGGACTAGGAAATTATCAAAATTAAGGATGTTTTTTCCACTACTATCGGCATATATGAGAGAGTACATGACCTCAGACCACTGTCGACGGTCTATGAGGTTTATTTACAAGAGAAATGGGGTGAATTCCAGCTCCAAAGGTTGAAGAAAGATCTCCCTATAGAGGTAAGCACTCCTAAAGAATTTATTGATGCATCATTGAACTCCACAGAGGTGGAGAAAGACCAATTGAGTGAGTTCTTCTTGCATAATTTTGTAGTTTCTGGCTCACCCAACTGGTCACCAAACCCATATGTGGGCGATTTCCAGTTAAGAGCATTGTGTTCGTGGATGAACCACGAAATTGAGCGAGCCCAGGACTATCATCTCTATGTTGCATCCAAATGGAAAACCCCATTAATGATCAGACCTGAGCCAACTCACCCTGAGGGAATAATCTATAATCACAGGATCCTCACTCAGGACAAGGAATTGATACCCATTCTCCTCCCAAAAAAACAGTAGGCGGTGAGTCATTTCGACATTACACTCCGCAGCACACAAAAGGAAGTTAATGAGTCCATCAGGGAAAGGTGGAGCAGGGTGGAAAATGATCTAAAACAAAGAGAACTCCACTCTCCCCTCAGGCTTAAGGATGCTCTCTTCAAAACCATACTCTACAAAGATTCCCTGACAAGAAACCAACTAAGGTGGATTGGGATGAGACTGAATCCCCCATTCTTTCTTTCCCCAGTCCTCAAAGAACAAATTAATGAAGAGGAGGAGAGGAAGGCATGGGCCAAGGAGGATTAGAATTTTGGATATCTCAGACAGGCAAGGGCACCTAAGGTGGCAGCATGGGATATCAGGGAGGTAATCGACGAATGGAATAAGTCACCCAAGGATGGGTGAATCCTTCAAGTAGGGGAGAGAATGATGGTCCATTTTTCAGGTATTTGATAACCCTTTTTCCACAGTCCAGCTCAAGCAATGGTAACGAAATGCACTCAATTGTGGGAAAAGTGTTTTACTTTAATGATTTAATGAATTTTTTTTTATGATTAATCTTGTATGTTAGAATGCGTATCAAATAAACTGATTATATGGAAACCAAGCGTGATTGATCAAGTTCAGGGTCATTAAAAGATGGACGTGTAGAAGACTAAAGGATCGCCAAGCTTGGCACCTTGTTTCCTGATTTATAGACGACGCACTCCCACTTTCAAGATGAATCGACATTTTGACAATCAGTTAGGATCAGAGTTAAATCATATAAATATGGACCTCTCAGGTAGCGAGAGGCCCCTGCTGTTAATTTTGGGAAAGACATTATTTTTAATGTTTTCTGCACTATTGAGATACTGAGAAGTACAGACTTCTATTTTGCCATGGATTTTATATATTAATGAAAGATTGATGATTAATTCCAGTGAGCGTTTCTGATTTTTTATTCTCTCCTGAGTATGGGTTGGGGAGGGCCCCTCCAACACGTAGGTCAGGATATTCTTATTTTCAGGTATTTTTCCAAGTATGCGTTTTACATTGATGAATAGTTCTATGATATATAAGAGCGTTGAATGATTCATTATTTCTGTAGTAGTTTAGAATGCATTCCATAGTACAGTAAAACGATTTCAGTAGTCATGTAGGTTCTTTCTCGCAATGCATATTTTTATCAACGATTACATGTGTAATAGCTTTGCTTTCAATGTCATGGTTTAGATCTGGAGTTCACTGCAGTTTCTCATCATGATTAGTTCTTTTAACTTCTTAGTAATAGATGGATAAGCATAGAATGATCATATTTCAATTCTAGATTGGTAAAACAAGTTAGATCCAGACTCCAATTTTGTGCGCAGATAGTAGTTGCAGACTTTGTTTCCCCAATAGTAGGATAGCTCTGTTATAGTATTTTCATTCTCAGCATTTAGTTATTTTAGCACTTTAATTATTTCAAATAGATTTCATGTTTTTGTATCTTCATTTCTTAGAACAGATCAACATCTAATTACTTCAGCATTTTAATTATTTAAAATAGATTCCTTGCTTTATTTCTCAGAACATATTTACTACTTTCAGCACTTCAATTCTTTTAATTAGATTTATTGCTTTCCAGTATTTAATTCCATAGCATAATCAGTTTTCATATTTAGTAGACAATCTTTAGAACATCGATACCGACATCCAACTACGACAAGAGATTATCCTATAAGAGCACAGATAGTGCATGCATCTCTCAAGTTTGTACGTTCCCTGGGTTGACATTTAAAGTAGGCTCTTGGTATAGCTGCCCTCATTAGGCATCCACATTAGGAGCTCACCAGACCATGAGAGAAAAGGTCACCTAGCCGCGATGTGCCACGTGGGAAAAAGTCGAAAAATCGTGATGGAATGTGCAGAAAAAAGGCTCACAGTCGCGATGGACCGCGTGACTGTGGATGCCGAAAGTCGTGATGAACGAACAAAAATCAGCCATCAAAAAACAAACCCAAAAATTGAAATTTTGGGTTGTTTCGGGCTGTAAAAAGGGCCAATGGCTAGGGCATCTATCAAGAAGCTGACTAGTATGGCATATCTACAATTTTAAATGGGAAAAACAGCTAAAATAAAGATCTAAAGCAAAAATTTAAAATTTGAAAAAATAGCAGTCACCAAAAACTGTTGCTTGGTTTTTCAATCAAGCATGTGCAAGGATGCACCTGCTAACTAGTAGTAACCGTCTCAAATAAAGCAATGTAAATAAGCAAATATAAACTATAGATTGATGGCAGTAAATAGTAAAATAAAGAATTCTAGATTAATAATAATAAACAAAATTGATTCATAAGCATGTAAATAAAAATTAAAACTTTTGAATTACCTCAAATGGTGAGGATGGTGAGTTTTGGGCAGCTCCAAGGTTGAGATGCTCCAATGCCCAATGGTCTCTTCTTCTCCAATGCTTCAATGGTTGGTAAAAGCTTAAAAGATGGGCAAAGCTCAAGATGGATTTTGGCAGCATGAGGATAGGATGAAATATGGATGAAAAGTGAGGAGCCCCTATCACCTTTTTATAGTTTTTGGTGATGGGGAATACCATTATGGTTTTAAGGAAACTAATGGTATTAACCAACATGGTTTAGGTCTCTTTTTCCCTCTTTTTCCTTTTTGAATATTTTTTATATTTTTATTCCCTTTTAATATTTTTTCGGAGTTTTGGACCGTTTTTGAAGGAAAAATACATATTTTGAGGGGGAAAAGGTGTATTATGGTCTTTTTGGTGACCTTTTGATGGTTTTAGAGGCTCAAATGGTGGAAAAAGTGGACAAATGGGTCATGTGAATAAGGGAATGAGCTAGTGAGCACTTTTTGGGTGTTAACACCCCATCTATCAAAAGGTTCAACCACCAGTTGTGGCTGAAGCGACATTTCATCTAGTCTATTTGGTTGAGCCATTCTTTGGGAGTTGTCACAAGCCTGAACATATTTCTCCTCATCCTTGAATAGTGTTGACTAGAAATACCCCATCCTTAATGCCTTATGAATAGTTCATTTATCAACAAAGTTCCCCCCATGGGGCTCATCATGGCAAGCCTTCAATATACTCTAAATTTCATCCTCCCTTACACACCTTATGATTTCCAAACTTGGGCCTGTGTAAAAGAGATGTCCATCTATCAAGCAGTATCTAGCGCTCTGTTGTATGATTTTCTTTTTTTCTCTTTTTGATAGGTGTGCTGGAAGATTTCCTGCAGCCAAATAGTTAGCAACATCTGCATACCATGGGGAATGAGATGATACTGCAAACAAATGTTTATCAGGAAAAGAATCTTAGACTGGTGCATCATCAACATTGTTAGTAAGTCGACAAAGAAAATCAGCAAGGATATTTTCTTTTCTTGGTCTATCAACAATAGTAATGTCAAATTATTGTAACAGTAGCATCCATCTAGTTACTCTAGCATTAGTGATAGGTTTATTCATTAAGTACTTAATGGATGGGTGATCAGTGTGCACGAAAGTACAATTCCCAGTGATGTAATGTCTAAACTTATTGATGGCATAAAAAATGGCAAGGAATTCTTTTTCTGTGACTGTGTAGTTTACTTCAGCAGGGGAAAAATTCTTAATGATATAATAAATTGCATATGGAATATGACCTTTTTGCTGTCCCAACACTACTCAAATAGCAGTGTCGGAAGCATCAGAGGAAATATGAAAAGGAATAGCCCAGTTAGGACCTCGTAGAATAGGCGTTGTGGACAACCTACTCTTGAGCTCTGCAAATGCTATTTTACATGCATCTGTCCAATGAAACTGTACATCCTTCATTAACAAGGTAAATAAATGAGAAGCTAGCTTGGAAATTTTTTCTATAAATCTTCTGTAATAACAAACATGCCTGAGGAAGGTACATACCTCTTTTTGTGTTCCAGGAGTGGGAATGTTTGTGATTACCTTAATTTTTGTTGAATCTACCTGGATAACTGCAACAAGGATAAAGTTCCCTAGAACTATATGCCCATCCATCATCATGTGTCACTTTTCAGTGCTCAGAGACAGGTGGGTTTTTTCAGAGCGTTCTAAAACTCTTTCCAAATTCTTCAATGCCTCGTCAAAACTACTACCATATGGAATGAAATCATCCATAAATATTTCCATGTAAGCATTAACCATCTCGGAAAATATCCCAATCACAGCTTTCTGAAATGCGGTTGGTGCATTACATAACCCCAAAGGAAGCACCTTATATGCAAAAGTGCCCCAAGGAAAAGTGAAGGTGGTTTTATCTTGGTCTTCGAGGGAAATCTAGATCTGATTATAACCACTGAATCCATCTAGAAAGGAAAAGAATTTCTTTCAAGACAAGGTGTCCAGAACCTGATCAATAAATGGTAAGGGAAAATTGTCTTTCTTTGTTGCTTTATTTAGTTCTCTATAATCTACATAGACTCTCCATTTTCCATTCTTTTTAGGTACGATCACAAGTGGGGAAACCCACTCGCTGTCTGAAATTGGGTAAATAAATCCTATATCCAAGAGTTTTTGAATTTCTTCCTTCACAATGTCCCTTAAATTCAGGTTCATTCTGCGTTGAGGTAGAAATACCGGCCCGGAGTCACTTTTGATATAAATTGGTGGGTACACAAATTTGAGGGGATACCCCTCATATCTGTATATTCCCATGCAAAGGGTCCCCTATTTTTCTTTAGCAATGTGATCATACGTTCCAGTTCATCAGGTGCAAGATTTAGATTAATGTTCAAAGTTTTTCCAGGCTCAATTTCTATTGGAGTACTTTCTGAGTTTTTAATAACTAGGATTATTTTGGCATCATTAACTAGAGTCTCTTTAGTCAGATCTTCTTGTTATTTTTCACTTAAGGTGATGTTCAGAATTTGATATGCATGCCTAGTGACAGATGTGGGCTCACTATAGAAACTGCTAATGGAATCATCTTTAGTTTCAGTTTTAAAATTCAGTGCCTTCTTGATTGTTAACAATGGCCGAATGCCTTGCTCTTCCACCAAATCCAACCATATTGGAGTTTCAGCATCAGAAATTGGTCTGGATGGAGGATATAGTGTTAGGTTTTTAATGTCAGTCCTATCAAAAATCATCATGGAGCTTGATCTATAGCTCATACATGCGTCAACTGTAGCTAACTATGGTCCTCCTAGGATTAACGTGTGTCCCCCCAGCTGCGACTTAGGTTGCAAAACCAAGAAGTCTGTAGGGTATTCCCATGAATCGATGGTGACCACTAGGTCATTTAAGATTCCTTAAGGTTTTATAGTGGACCTATCAGCCAATTCTAGTATGGTAGGGGTAGGCTTGCGATTAGTGAGTCCCATCTTTTTTACAATTTTGATGGTCATGACATTTATGGCTGCGCCTAAGTCTACCAAGACGTTGGGTATCTAAGTATGCCCAATGTATACTGTGACAGTAGGATTACTTGGGTCATGATACTTATCCAGTGGAGCCCTACCCATTATCAATTCAGACAGGTTTTCCACTACATGGACTGTAGGAGGGTCCCTAGGCTTCCTTCCTAGATTTTTAGCGCACATGTCCCTAATGGTCTTGGCGTAGAGAGGTACATCATGAAGGGATTGCAACAGCAGAATATTGACATAAATATTATTCAACTCTCCTAAGAGATTGAACCGAGGTTGTTCCACTTTCTTCTATAAGGCCAATCGTTCAAGATACAGTGGTTACCTTGCATTTGTGTAGGCTGTGTTTCAGCTCATGTTTCAGTCAGAGTTTCAGAATCCTCAATGATGGGGATTGTTGTATTAACTTTATTCTCGAATTGTTGATTCATTCTTGCTTCAGTCACATAGGATGGAACATCCTTGATGACGATGGGTTCCACTACCCTCCCCGATTGTAGGTGTATGTCATTGCAGGGAATTGGGGAAATGGAAAAAGATGACATGTTGATGGTTTCGAACTGGTGTACTTCCTTATTATTCAGGTTGGGGTTAGGCTAAGCAGGAAGTTGTGGTCACAGTGGCACATTCATTGGTGTGAAATTTTTTTGGAGTTGTAGCTGCAGCTGCTGATATTGTTGATAAGGAGTTTGGTTGTGAGGAAACTGATTTTCTGGGTAGGAATTTCTCAAACTTGGAGACCAAGGAGCTTGCTGGCTTGATAGTTGTGCCCATGGCGTCCAAGGATTAGGATTTTTCATTGAAGTTTGAGGTGGATGCCATTTCTTATTAGAATAGGAATAATGTGAACGAAACTGATTATTCATATTATTCGTGTTATTCATATTATTCCAAAAAGGTGATGGATCTAGGTTCATACCTCGATTCTGAGGCTGCCAAGGCTTCTTCAGAGCAATGAAATAATATTGCTCCACATCTAAAGTAGATTCCTGCAGGACTGCTTTGAATTTGGGAAGTGAAATACATTCTTTGGTTCCATGATCCAATTCACATATTCGACATAGCTCCACCTTGTCAAGCCGACATTCTTTCAGTGGGTGCTTCTTCCTGCATTTAGCACATAATACACCAAGTGCCAGATCTTCTTCTACTTTCCTTTGTTTTGCTCTCAAGATATCCAACTCCAAGGATATAGAGCTCATCATATTTGTTTTAAAATTCTCAAGAAGGCTTCCTATTTATTCCCAAGTGGCCCCTCCACTAGCTGATTTCTGTGTCTTAGTGAGGACATCTCAATCTCATTCTCTATCCAGATTGTTGGTTCAAGAGGATCCCCTCGAATATCTTCGACATAAGTCAATGATATTTTCAAAGGGTTCTTTTGAGATATCCCCCTTCCCCAACAAATTCAACATATCTAGGAAATATTCTCTAATACCACACAGTAAGATCATCCTCAGTACATCTTTCCCAATATCGACATTACCAGACCTTTGCAAAATGTATAACAATCTCTCAACAAAGTCCTCCAAACTCTCCTCTTCTTTCTGTACCATCTTAAACAACTCTTCCCTCCTATCTCTAGTTCTACAATACTCTTGATATTTGGAAAGGAAAGTCTGTTTCATTTTATCCCAAGTAGTAATAGTCTCATGACCCAAACTCATGAACCAATGTAGGGAATTTCCCTTGAGAGTAGCAGGAAATAGATTCATTTTTTGTGCGTTGGAAGTATAGTCATAGCTCTGGCAGAGGATATCAAATTCAGAAAGGAATTCATCTAGATATTTGGAGGACTTACCATGGAAGTTCAGAAAAACTGAGGGTGAAGTATTCTTCACGGGGGATTCCCCTAGTGTTTGTAGGATAGGGAATTCAAGTGTTGCGATAGTGTCACCATGCTAATTATCCCCCACCTCCACTTCGTGATTATTGGGATGTTCGTGGTGATATAGATGTTCTTCATTATCCATGTTTCACTGGTCTTCTTGTCATTCCTTTCTTCTTTCCTCCTCTTCTCTTTACTCTTCTTCTCTCCTCCTTTCGTCCTCTTGTCATGTCCCCATAAAATTGATCATTGGAACAAGTTCCTAACCCAACCTAACACTTGGGTTGAGGAGGCAGCTGCATAGCATGGGGTTAAATTTTGTATTCTAGGAAATTAATTATTTAAGAGAGTGCATTTAATTTTATCTATAGCTGCTACCCACTTGGAATAAATAATTAATGGAGCATTTATTAAGTATTGATGCAATTACTATTTTTATTTATTATGTTGAATAAATGGAGAACAAGACCCACTAATTCGAATTGGTGGATAAGGATGGAGGAATTACTTGGGGTAGAAGTCAAGTAAACACTAGAGTCCAAAAATGTTGCTAAAATGGGGAAAAGAGGCTTGTTTAAGGAAAAGCAGCATAAATCCAGGAAAAAACAGGTAAGTTGGAAAAGAAGGAAAGTTTTGAAAGAAGGAAAGTTTAGAAAAGGAAGGAAAGTCAGAAAAGTGGGAAAGTAAGAAAATCCAAGCAAAGCAAGCAAGCAATCAAGGAAGGTTACCCACTCATAGGTGACCTATTCTCACAGGTCAACAAGCCAAGTAACTTTCTCAGCAAGTCACCCAAAATTCTATAAAAGAATACAAGCAAATACCTTTCACATGTTTTGCTAGTGTAAGGAATTTTATGAATGCATTGTGCATCCAAGACTTGGGAGGTGTGCCCCTAGTCAAGCATGGGAGATGCGCCCCAGCTTTCTATGAAAGGATGATGGCATCCATCCATTCACTAGTACAAAATGAGAGATAAGTGATCAGGTGACCAAACAAATTGGTCACCACAATTTTTTCAAGGGATAAATGAACAAAATTGAGAAATTTTAAGTGAGTTAACTAAAAATAACCAAGATAAATGACCAATTGGGTCACGTGATAAGAACCTAACTAAAAATGATGAAGATAAATGACCAATTTGGTATCGG
Organism: Larix kaempferi; assembly: GCA_027924585.1. Lineage (NCBI taxonomy): Eukaryota > Viridiplantae > Streptophyta > Pinopsida > Pinales > Pinaceae > Larix > Larix kaempferi. The sequence continues at coordinate 9,976,302 of BSBM01000007.1, forward strand.
GATAAGAACTAAACTAAAAATGACCACATAAAAATTGGTCATTTATTTTGTCAAATTTAGTTGTGTCACTCTGAAAATGTAAAATTACAATTTTGACAATGAATTTGTAGAATTTACTAAATTTTAACACTGCAGATGGATTCAGAGACCCCCTTAAGGCGGTCTCTGAATCCAGCTGCAGTGTTAAAATTTAGTAAATTTGTAACATTGTATATGGATTCAAAGACATGAGCTAGTGTCGAAACATGATCATTCCATAGGAGAACCTACTGAATTTTTTTGCAATATCATTTCATTTGTATTGTCACAGTCAGTTCGATGTGCTTATCATGTCCATATCTTATTTCATTGTTTTTGCTTTTGTATTATCCCTTCAACAAATCTGCCAAGTTGCATCATGTGCATCATCATAGTATGGTTGAGTAGAGTCTTGGATATTTGTTTTGTCTTTCCCTCTCGACATTGTCATGATGTCATGACATTGGTGTCACTATGTTTGGCTCGTCATACTGGTCATGTTCATATTTTGTTTAAACAAAATCATCATCGTTTGACCCTCTCGGCAGTCTGTTAAAGTTTCGACAAGTTCATATTTTTTGCATCATCATGAGGTTAGCTAAAAATTGTCAAATATTTCACAACCTCCAATATAATTAATTCTCCATATGTATCTATTCATTATGGTTCTAATCCTCACACATGAGTTTGGAAAGTTATAAAGTTCCCCTCGAGTCTCTCTGGTGCAAAAAATCGCCAATATCCTCCATTTTGAAAAGAAAAAAATCCTCCCAGGTTTTTGTAAAAAACAAATTAATTAAAAAATTAAGAGTTACAATTATTCTAATATTTAAGTCACTTAAGTCTCATGTGCCTATATTGTGCCATGAACATAAGGCTTGAAACCATTTAATGGTGGCACAAACTAAGGACACTTTTCCAAACAAAAAAACTTCCTCCTTAACTCAATCTACCATCATTAGTTCAAGCATGCGTTAGAGGGTATATCAATGTTAAAAAATCAATGACATCTTCTTTCTTTGTAAGGAATCTGCTACAGGGACCATGTAAGAAATGTATAATAAGCAACCCCAAGAAAATGCAAATAATGCAGTTCCACAATTTTATCATTTTTTCATGCCAATGAAACCCCCTTGTTTGTGGGACAAAGAACCTTCATATGCACAACCATTTTCTAAATATACTTAATATATAAATATATTATATAATGTCAATATATTTATACACTATATATTTAATATACTATACTCTTCAAGCCTTAATTTATTATAAATGATTTTATGAACAACAAACTTTCAATAAAAAAAAATATCATGGGTTCAATATAGTTTTATAAACAAACTCAAATACAATTATACATAATAGTTATATATTAATATATATAAACATATTATAATAAATACTTATATAATATAATTTTGTATTTATATATATTAATATATATAACAATAAATTAAAAAAACATATATAATTTTTATTGTTTTAATTTGGAAAAAGCGGGAAGATTTAAAAAACAAATTATTATTAAAAAAAGATTGATGTTGGGGCAAAGAAATGTGAAAATAAGATTGAAGCCCAAAACAACCTCCCTACGGGCAACACATATTCACACATTTTGTTTATTCAAACCCTATTGATGTCCTAGCCTCCCAAGAAGAGATTCACCCAATGCCTACAGGTCGGGCTGCAAATGGATCTGCGGATTATTCAAGGTCTCTAGGTCAAACCGCACTCGGTTATTAGGGAGCGAGCCCATTCGATTTCTCGACTCCATTAACAGTTGAAGGTCTCCATTAACAGTCAAGAACTGGTCGGAGCTAGAGCTGGGATGGATCGATCAAATCACTTTGTGGCATGCAAATTAGGGATTCCCGTGTGTGGAGAGGGCACCTATGTCTTCGAATCCATGCTCAACTACAGATGTAACTGCAATGAAGGCTATGAAAATATAGGACCCTGCTTTAGAAAATGTAAGTTTCCCCTCTAGGCTAGTCTTCAAGGTCAAAAGGTTGCTTGTTCGAATCCCATGTTGATTTTTCCATATTTTTTGCAGGCTCTATCGACGCAGAATGTTGCAGCTTGGGTTTAGCATGGAAGGGAATGGAAGCCAAGAGACATCCCCTCAGTCTCCAACAACAACCCCTCATTCATCCAAAGGTACACATATTTGCAGCTAAAACGGAAAGGTTTAACTATTTAGTCGTTCTAATAGTTTAGTTGTTCTAATAGTTTAGCCATTATAATTCATGAATGGAAAAATCCCGAGGAATTCAAACAACAAACCAAAATGAATGAATTTGGCCTTCTTGTATTACTTGATTGATACATCAGTCGAGTTAGGGTTTTAGAGAAATCCAAGCGAGGTGCTTATATCCATTCATAATAGATTCACCAAATTAATCACACATATTGATCTATGCAAGTAAGAGATTTGTAACCAGGTTATTCCCCACCATGAAGCATCAACCTATTCCACACCTGTAATATCAAATAACTACAGATTCTTGGTCTGTTTGCTTCTAGAGCTGGTTGTTTGTAGATAATAAGCAAGGGCATGTGTAGCATCCGTAGATCTGATTGATGTCGAAGCCGACCTTCCTTGTTGTAGTATGAAAAGCACAAGCAGTAGTATAAATTAGATGTACTAACTTGGCTAGGTCATAATTGAAAAAACCCAGGTAAGTTAGGGGATTTCCATCTATTTCTTGAAGGAGGACCACGCTCCTAGAAAAGACTTATAAGTCAACTGATAGCCAAATATCCCTGCCCACCCACTCAGCAAAAGACTAAAGTCCATAATATCTTTGCAACTTCATACAATTTGGATTCTGATTATGGATTCTACTCTTTGTATGCAGGTTTTATGGAAGATATTCCTTACTGATAAGCGTGGAAATCTCATTGACTATCCATTTTTTCCTATTCCTCATGGGATACACAATTCCTTGTTGGGATTAGGTATTTGTTATTTCATACTGAATTAAATTCGATCTGTGTCACCTACAACATTTGTCGGCTTAGATGTTTTTGGTGATTGCGTTTTGGTTGTCATGCAGCAGCTACAGGTTGCACGGTTTTTCTAGTGAGTCTATTTTGACTCCATACATAAGAATATCATACCACTACAGCTACAGCTAGTTATATGGGCACCAATAATGTACTTTTTACTGTAAAACCCATAGAAGTAAGCAAGCTAGTAAGTTGCATTTATGCAAATTACCTGTACTGGTCCCTCTACGTCACCCAATGAGTCTAGCCGCTTTTTTGGGACCATATATTATATATATCGGATAGTAGGGAAGAGATTTGGTTTCAGTATATATTGTGTGGTGGCCTACATATTGATTCTATTTGAACACTGGTTGCTTTGGTCGGCGCTTTCAGATAGATACAATTATGCAAGAAAACTGTATAACTACTATTGATCTTGGAGAGCCGTTCTAGAGAGAGGCCTAGCAGCCTTAGGTAGGAGAGACATAATATATGCCTTGTGTCTCTGGCCAGGGTGGAGGACATAGAACATAGTGCAATGGATTTCGTTTTACCTTCCCTTTAAAGAGATAGCCGTAACACAAATTTCTATTTTAGACGCCAATATCTCCTGCAGAGCAACATGAGATCCCCAAAGAGAGGAGGATATATATATAGCTATAATTCATTGAATCCTATCGCTCTTACAGCGGGCTCTATCATTAACAAGGATCTATTATGAACATTGCAATTCTACGTTTTTAAGCGTAATGCATAATGTCACGAGGCAACTGACAAAACTGCATGGATGAGAAGGAGATACACGAGGTGATATGTGTGTTGGGGAGAAGGGTAAGGGTAAGGTAAATGTTGTCCCAATAAGAGAAGGGATATTGATACTAAGATTCATGAAGAGAAATTTATATAGGTATAAGGAAGGGATATTGATACTAATATTTATGAAGAGCAATTGGTATAGGTATAGGTAAGGGATATTGATACTAAGATTCATGAAGAGCAATTGGTATAGGTATAAGGAAAGTATAGTTCTTGGGTAATATTTATTGTGTGAACTAAAGGTAAGGGTAAATAGCATGCCTACCAAGTTCTTCCTGGCTTCTAAGCCTGAGACTTTAACAACTATGGAAATTTGTTGCAATATGATAAAGTAAGAATCCCATTTCATGACGTTTCTCTCGGTATGTCCTCATAAAGTCCAATTGTTCATAGGGCTTAAGCTAGTCCAGTAAGAGATTATTTCTTCTCTTCAGGATTATTGTTGCCATGGGACTTACTCAAAGCTAGTAGTTGGAATAAAAAAATTGATCAGCATATGATACCGTACATATAAGTTTAACTGTTTTGTATTAGTTATATGCGATCAAAAAAATAACAAGAAAAACTTGAATTCATGTTTGTTTTGTTGGTGGACACCTACCTATGTGCAATATAAATATTTTTATTAAATGGGGCACTAGTAGTCGGATCTTTGTTTTCCAAACAGAAAAATATGTAATAAATGGGTGACAGGTGAGCCCATGGCTCTAAAACAACAAATTATCATCAGCAGTACTAATGCAGGGATGTCTCTCGATGACGACCAGCGGTAGAGATTGAAGCTGAGGAGGAGCAATGGTTCATCTATGGAAAGGACGGAATGGCTAAGGGATGAAACCACTACTAGAGGCATAAACTATGCTTGAGGATGGACGGATGACATAGTCATAGAGCCAAAAAAAATGAATCAGAAGATCTTAATGGACCCATGATCAAAATCACGATTCCTTCAATCAGTTTGGATTAGTTCAAGAGGCCGTCGAAAGGGCCCAGCGCCAGAAGAGTAGTCTGATCTTATTGTTCTATTCGAGCGACAAGGTAAAAAAATAAATAGCTTTTATTAGTTTTATGCACCTTTGTTTAGCCCAGGCTATAAAGTGGAGTTGAACCATTTCAATAAAGTGGAGTTGAACCAAATGGAAAAAACTGTCTCATTAGCATTTTTTAATTAGTCAGAACGTCATTTTGATAGGTTCGATGAGAATCTCCACATGTACAAAACTTTGTTGATTAATTGTCCTTCACACAATAGCTGATGAAAAGAGAAATAGACCAAGACTTGAAGCCAATAAGCAGATCCATTTATTGTATTCCTATTTGGTGATTAACTCTTATCATAAATCCTCAAATTTTTTTAATTCCCCTCACATCACAATTTGTGTCATCCATTGAATATTTTCAATTTTCTTTATTTGGATGTGTCAAACTTGTGTGTTCTATATCCCTGAAACCTTATATAAGGATCTATTTGTTGTTTCCCGGCTGCACTCTTCAGGAAATAAGAGTATGCGGTGAGCTCTTCAACAACAATGGCATTTTATTAAGATGAGATGTTTTTAAGGCTACTCTTATTTTTGCATAGTCATGGTATCTTAAGTAGTTTGTTTGGTGATTAATAATAGTATCGAAGGGCCTCAACTAGATACTAACTGCAAATTGATATTATAGTGCATAAGCATGTAAATAGAACATTTTTTTGGATGAACCTGAGTGAGGACACCTGCTTAGTTGTTGCTTGTGATCGGATTGCATGTAGGAAGCTTGTTTAGTTGGTTTCATGATTTCATGTGTCCATAGCATAAGGACATTGCAGACTTTCTACAGGAGGTGAATATATACTTATCTCCATAATGGTTGTTGTTTGTGACAGCTCCACTATTTGTCGTAATACCTTTTTAGACAAACTGTTAAAACACATCATGCTTTTTGGTACAGTTCGTCATGTAGAACCTAGAGGAATGGATGGCTCTGGATTGGATATCACTCCGTTGTTACCATTAATAACTTGAGCAAGGACATGAAATCAATTTCTGTTGGACACTCTAAATGGCTTCCCTCAAATAGCATTCCCCTTGTAATATTGTGTACAAGAACATCGATATTGAAATGTCCAAGGTTTAACTAAATATTCATTGCATTCATTGAAGAGAACTATTGCTGAGATATGCATACTTTTTAACCCGGTTAGTCATGTTCTCAAAGAGAAAACAAGTTTTTTGCTAAATTTTCAAGTCAAAACTAATGTTTAAACCATTCAAAGTTATTTAAGAATAAAATCAACATCTTGATGCATGAACTAAAAAAGGTTTGTGGAAACTTGGAAAGTGCATGAGTTAGAACTTAGAAGTGGGAGAGAAGTTCTTGAAGAGTTTGCCAATGAAGAGTAAGGGATATTTTTTTTTAAACCTTAAAAATAGTAAAATCCATCAAAAACATTATGGAAAAGAAATATAAGAAATTTAGATTTTTGAAAAATGTGAGATAAAGGAAATTAATCTCTTAGTAATTCTAGACAATTAGCAACCAAAAAATAAACACCTATACTTTCTTGAAGCCCTAGAAAAATGTGACTCACTAAGACTCAAGAATCAGTACACCTTAAGATGTTGGAAGAATATGTCTATTTTTTTACCTGAATTTAGTCAAAGGTTGCAATAAATACTTGAAACTCAGCCTTTACTTCCAAACTATAATCATACCATAAAACTGAATATCAAATCAATAGGGGAAATGTCTCCAACAGTAGGATAGCAAGGTCACTATGATACACTTCATGTGATACACTCTTCAAGTTCCATCAGCTGCTTTGGTTATTCATGCATACCTAAATTATTTTATTTCTTTTCTGTCAAACTATCACATATGTCCAACCAAGGAGGCATGCATTTATAGAAATAATATGGGGAAAAAGTCACTTCATGAGTAATCTCTTCTCAATAGCCAAGGCATGCAAGAAAATACTTCTTTAACATATGGATAACTTTTATAATGTTAACAACAAGGAAAGGTAGAAAGTGATGTGAGTAATCTCTTCACAATAGCCAAGGCATGCAAGAAAATACTTCTTTAACATATGGATAACTTTTATAATGTTAACAACAAGGAAAGGTAACAAGTGATCCACCTGCATCTCTTACAAGGATTCAACATTGATACTCTTTCTAGTTTCATTGTAAACTGTGCACCTGGAAATGTAATATTAAAAAAAATGCTTTGTACATAATTCAGGCTTATTTACCTTTGAATAATTATTATGATTCTCTTTGCACTTGGCTAAAAACCTCATTTTAAAGTATTTTTAATGTTCCTGTAGGTAATTATTCTTTAAAACCTAAACTGATTTAGTCAATGTAACCATGCACTTTTTTTACAACATGCAAGGAATAGGTACGTAACATCAAGCTCTGATACAGCTATTACAATTTCTCTTACCCTCATGAACAATATTGACTATTATGATAGATTTTGAGTGTCCCAACGTGTGTGGAATGTCTCATAATAATGTTTCTTTGTTTTGGTAGAAAGATAAGAAAATTAACTATTCTAATTTCTATGAACGCATGGAATTAGTCATTGGATTTATAATAAACGTTTGTGATTTTATATAGTACATGCAGAATATTTGAGGTATCTCCAAGCTAACTACCAAATAAAAAGTAATACAATAAAACGTACTAGAGTTGAAAACAAAATGGTAATCTGGTGATGGGAGCACACAATGTGAGAGTATTTGTAGTTTAGATGGAAACCTTAAGATCATCTGCATTTTGCTAGATAATATTTTACTCTGTTTAGATAAATGTGATATCTTTACCCTTGAAACATTCCTTTTAAAACCGAAAATTTGCCATAAAAGTAACCGAAGTATGACTTTTAACTTTGTCTTGTAGCTCCTTTATGAGACCTTTCTTTGCATATGGATTCTTTCATATTATGATGCTGCTATGGACGCCCTAGATGCTACTCGCACTTTAACTCATCTGGTGGAGGTCGTTAAGTATTACACAAAGGAAAAGGTAATTACCAATTTGTTTGTGTTGTTACCTCTAGAGTCTATGTGTGTTATATTTGATATTGAGGTAGCTATTTTGTATTCATGAACCTCTAATTTGTTTCTGTCTTTGGTGAATGCTCCCAGGTTGTAAGGATTTCTGTTTTAACACTAAAAATCTTGCTTTTCAAACAAACATTTGCAAGTGAGATGGTGGATCTTGGGTTTCCACACATTGTGCATAACTTAAAATCCCAAGCCTCAAGTGATGAGGTTGGAAATTTGTTTCTCTTTTGAGTGGCCATAAGCTTCATTATTTTAAAATTTATTTTGGTGTTACAGATGGCTAGTTCTTTTGAGGATCTTGAAATGCTAATCATTTTCTCCATTTATTACTACATGATCTAGTAGAAGCATTGAATTCTTTGGAAGGAGGGTTGAAAGATAACATTAAAAGTCTAAGTTCTTTTGACAAGTATAAATAGGAAGTTCTTATAGGAAATATTGATTGGTCCCCAATGCATAAGGATCCAACATTCTGGTGTGAAAACATCGATAAATTTGAATATAATGAATTTCAGGGATGTTCATGGTAGTTTTCTACACAAAACCTTTTTATAGTATACCGAGACACTATGTTGAGTGGGAAGCCCCTCCCACTCCTACTCCTTGTTAGCACTAATTTTTGCACTTGTAATGATGATCCAGACCTCTGAGAGTTAGCAATGGAAATTAGTACAACTTATAGGAAAATTCACCCACTTTGTCATCGATGAACCTCCTCTCTGTTTGGGTTGGTGCATGCCGACCTCAGGGGGTGTCCCTAATCTTTGGATACTGTTGTCCAGCTTATAAATATGCAATATAAACCCATATAACATTAGAAAATAATGATCATTGGCTTGAAATTAAGCTACCGAAGGGATAAAAAAATATTTTATTGATTTTTTACAATGGAAATTCCCACATGTAACAATTTTCATGGTAAATGAATGGGGAAAACACGCTCTAAATGACAGTTAATCATCAAAATAAAGAGAAAATTTATTTTCAGATAGATTGGCACCCCTACTTATTTTCAATTATTCATAACTTTGTATTTGCATGCAGATTTTGGCTTGGTGTATCCAATGTTAATATCCCACTCCTTACATTTTCCTGCGGGCATTTTCTAACACTGTTGGCGGGCATCTTTTCCATAAGATGACGGGAATTTTTCATCATGGCTATGAACATTTTTCATCATGGTTGCGGGAATTTTTTTAGTTGGAAATTTTATTCTCATATCAATCCATAAAAAAATCTATTTAAGGGTGTTAGCTCAATGGTAGAGCACCTACCTTATGGGCAGGAGGTTGGTGGTTCGATTCCTTCGTTCCCTATATATATTCTGAAACCACTAAAAATACATAAATGACTAAAAAAATGACCAAAATTTGCATATAAACAACCACCAGTACAACATGAGAGAAGTGACCAAAATATGCATATAAATTACCACTTTTGAGTTGGAGATCACTGGTAGCAAATAAGCGGTCATTTATCACGTGACAAAAAATGTGGTCATAAATTTGGTCATTAATTGTGACAGTTAATGACCAAATTGTTGCTTGGTTTTGAAACCAAGCTTGTGCAATGGGCACCTATCAACAATGTGATAGCAGTTTCAATATAGAAAGAAAAAATGATTATGAATTAAATCTAAATCTAAACTGACATGTGCATATAACAAATAAATCTAAAAACGATTCATAGAAAGAACAAGAAATAAAATAATGTTTTGTATTATCATACCTTAAATGGTGAGGATTTGTGGTGTTGAGCAGCTCCAAGGTTGAGATGCTCCAGGCTCCAATGGTCTCTTCTCCAAGATTGCTACAATGGTGAAGAACTCAAGAGAGATTTTGACAGCATGAGGATAGGATGATGAATGGATGGAAAGTGAGGAGCCCCTAACACCTTTTTATAGTTTTTGTTGGTGGGGAATACCATTATGGTTTTGAGAAAACTAGTGGTATTGACCAACATGGTTTAGGTACCTTTTTCCCTCTTTTTTCCTTTTTTGAATATTTTGAATATTTTTATTCCCTTTTAATATTTTTTAGGAATTTTGGACCCTTTTTTAGGGTTTTTTAATGTTTTTTGAGGAAAAATATATCTTTTGAGGGGAAAAATGGTGTATTATGGTCTTTTGGTGACCTTTTGATGGCTTTAGAGGCTCAAATGGTGGAAACGTGGACAAATGGGTCATGTGAATAAGGAAATGAGCTAGTGAGCACTTTTTGGGTGTTAACACAAATATATGACTAAATTATGACCAAATATATGACCACAAGATAAGCTATAAATGACCAAGCTAAATATGGCCACATATATTCTACCTGTGGTCACCAACTCAAAATTGGTCATTTATATGCGGATTTTGGTCATTTTTTTTGTCATTTATCTCTCATTTTGTACTAGTGATTTTCATTGAGTTTATTTGTAGTTATTGAAGCTTACCAGGTCGAAATTAGAAGTTCATAGCTATCTTCATCAAGTCAGAGATCGAATCCTCCATCCTCTCTCTATTCTACAACTAGTTTATTATGTGCAAGAGGAGAGATTCTTCCTTCAAATTATGAGAGTCATACTGGCCTATTATTGATGTTATAACAGAGTATTAAAGCTTCCCAGTTTGAAACAAGAGCTCTAAACCATCTGCTTGAAATACAGGAATCAGATCCACCCTCCTCCTTCTATTCTACAACTATTTTCTTATGTGCAAGAGGAGAGACGCTTCCTTCATCTTGTGAGAGGAATTTTGTGTTGAAATATTGTAACTTCAAAGAATATTATATTTGTATATTATTTATTCCGGAGATGTTCCATACCTCCGATGTGATTATACTATAAATCCGGAGATGTTTATTCCTCCGAGTTGGGTGTGGTAACTAGGGTTATTAGACCCACCATGTGGGGGTCGGCCCAATCAGTTATAATGGGGTATTTAACCTAATGGTTAAATACAAGCCTACATGTACTTGTGTAAAATACATATCAGAGTAGTGTATAAATAGAGGAGGTGTGTTCCTCATTTGATACACTCACACACTTGAGGATAGCGCACTTGTGGAGGAGAGTTCTGCTATTGTGGAGGAGGAGATCATGTCTCAGGGTTTCATCTTTGTATATTGCTGGTCATCTATATTGAGGAAGCTTTGCTGGGTTTTCTACCCCATGAGGGTTTCCCAGGATAAATCTCTGTCTCTTGTGTTTATGCTGTGCTTGTTGTTTCTTCAGTGATCCTGTATATGCTATTATTGTGAAATGGAATGTAATTCTGCTATTTTCTATCTTAGCATATTGAATTTTAACATGGTATCAGAGCTAACCTGAAGGAAGACAAGGTATGGCACTAAAGACACTTGCTTTACTTACGACAATTTGAAGGTTAGGGTTTTACATAGCAAAAACCAGTCATCGTAGCACTTTCGCTATAAATCCGTTTTGGCGAATTTTTCGGATCTGAAATTGTTACAGGACGAAGATTAAATCTCCAGGTACCTTGTGTCCAAAGGACAACCTCTAATTCGTTGTACTTTGGGATTTATGATCTATACAATATAGAGTTTCTGCCTCTTCCAGATCTGAGTCAAAATCAGGTGACCTTGGGAAAAAGGTCATATCTTGGGCTAGGAAGCTCCAAATGAAATTTCGTAAAAGGTGATAGGTAGTACACAGTCTGTACTATCTTAGAAAACGTTTTCAGAGGCCGAAGTTGAACCAGTGACATGTGGCACTCCGTACACGTTTGCCCTCCTGTATTATCCCATAAACAGGTCATGTTGCGACACTTGGCATAACTCTCTCTCAGAGAGTCCAATTGAGGTCATACCTATCAGGATGGAAATATAACAGGCCGAGATACCTCAAAAGAGTTTTTCAGAGGCCAAAGTTCAAACAGTGACACGTGGCATGCCGTACAAGTTCGCTCTTCTGTTTTATCCCAAAACAGGTCACGTTGCGACATTTGACATAACTCTCTCTCAGAGAATCCAATTGAGGTCAGACCTGTCAGGATGGAAAGATAACAGGTCAGGCTATCTCAGAAAACTTTTTCAGACCCTGTGGATTGAAAAGTTGGGATTTACACCAGAAACAATCAGGTACATATTTCTGTCAAAACATAATTATGTTTGAATACCTTCATTCATGGCTTCCGGAATTTAGGGCTTTGAAGAAAGTTGGAATTTTTGTAAACGGAGACCACGGCTGAATGCTACTCATCAAAATAGAAATTTAGAGACCAAGATCAGATTTTTTGGTTGGGTAGAAGGTCGGGCTTGATCAAACCCTAGTTCGGGACTTTGATCAGAAAAGTGGAAAATTAGGGCTTCTGTAAAAATGGGAATTTTTGAAATCTGTGACCATGGCTGGAAGCTCCTCAGAAAAATAGAAGCTTAGAGCTTTGGATCAAACATTTTGATTGGGCAGAAGAGTGGGATTCACCAAACCCCAGTTCAGGGTCACGTCTAATGAATCCGGAAGTTTCAAAGGCAAAATTGAGGAGTGAAACTTTGCAGTTTTCAAATTCTGAATATATCAGTTTGATCAGCTCATCAAGGCGCATATTTCTATCCTTTCGGAAGTTTGAAATTCAAAGTTTGAATTTTTGGGGTTTCTCTGACAAACCCATATCCAGCTCCAGATCCAGTTCTTGCAAATCAAGTGGATAGGGTTAATCCTAGAAGAAGATGGATTGGTCACCTGCATAAGTGAAGGAGTTACTATTTCAGAGGGAGATGAGGCTAAGGCTTTACATAAGGAGATTACAAGCGATCTCGACAGGTATGACTCATCGAGGTATGTTTTGAGATTTGTTCATGATTAAGTTTATGGTATGTTTGTCTTCATGTTATTACGGTTAGTACAATCTTGATTTTAGATTTGTTGTATCACCTTAACAAAATTATGAATGCATGATAGAAGATATTCATTGGTTAGGGTGTTGACACTTATGATTGTACTAATGCATTATGATGTTGTGTGAGGTTGATGTTGTCTACTAACAAGATACAGGTACATCACAAAAGACAAATCAGGCTCCATGATCATGAAAACATGAAGACAAAGACTCATCCATAATCTTTGTTCTACTTACGAGGTATGTATGACTTTGTTATATTATGCTTAACCTATGAGACATGCAGGTTCTAGCTCAGGATCTCTAAATCATTGAAGAGATTGTTTAGGTATGTTGTACATAACCAAGTACGTATACTAATCCAGGTATGTTTCCCATGAATCTTACCTTGTGTTAGGATCCCTTATATAAGTATACTTGGAATGATTGGTTATGCTTATTCATAAAGTTAGTAATCAAGGGATTATGCATATTATATCTTTTATCTTGATTGATGATATGCATGAGTAAAAGAAGACTTCCCTGAAATCTTGAATACTAATGTTTATTAACTATAATCATGACTATACATTTTCAAGATTATTTAGTACTATAATGTTTTGATAGCATTTAGAATATACTAATGAGTGTATGTTTGTGTATGAGATCATGAGGATGACTCTTGAGCATGCACAGTGTTACAGAATGAATAGAAGTTCAAAAGACATACAGAAGATCAAGCGGGAGGCAGCCACACAAACATAAAAGATAAGTATTTGAGTTGTTATTTGAAATAGTAATGATATTGCTTGTAATAGGTTGTATGCATATTTGTATTCCTATAATATATCATGCTGAGTGTAAATATTCATAGAACATTGAACAGTATACTACTAATATGCATATGATTAGTAAGTTGGACAAACATTCCATTGTTGCTTGTCTAGAATGAAACCTCTTTGCTGACATGCTGAGAGTTGTGCACACTCTCGATAGTATGTTTTGGTAGAGATGGAAGGCATCTAGATAGCCACTGTATGCATACAGGATATGGGAAAGTGTTGTGCCAAAGTATTGGTCAAAATAGTTGCATCACTATGTAAATGATATCTGTATGCATAATAGGTTATCATGTCAATATGATTTGATGATTATGAAGTATTACTAATCATGTACTTAATTTTGATTTGTAGGAAAGGTCATGAAGAATCATGGACACCGTACAAGTGGTGGATGTTCAAACAAGAAGATTTACAAATAAAACAAAATATAGAAGGCTCATGGCTAGAAGATTCTCTTAGAAAGGGGAAGAGAATCACGACAAGATGTTTGCTCCAAGTATGGTGTAATTAAAGAAGAAGTGTGAATCAGGTTCTGTATAGGTACCTAGGATCGATAATAAATTGATAAGCTTAATGATCACCATGGGTGATGTGGATATCAACCTTTGCTACAAGGTTGAATATGATTTCTATACACAAATGACATGGATGCAAGAAGGAACTCACCACAGAGTTCGAATGATATTAAGGCTCATATTAGTAGACCCATCTAACGAGAGATGGCACAGATAGATATGCAGAAGATCATTCAATGCAGAAATGAAAATGAAAGATCTCAAATTGACGCTTTACTTCCTAGGTCTGGAAGTATGGCAAGGCTCAGAAGGAATATTTCTCAACCAGGGAAAGTATGATGAGAAATATGACTTGAGGTGTTGGAATGGCCACTCTTATGGATTCCAACTTGAAGCTGTTAGGGGATAACTCATCAGAGTTAGTGGATATAACTCTGTACAGTCAAATTATTGGGTCATTGATGTTTCTAACATATACTAGATTAGATATATGCTTTGTTGTGAATACCTTGAGTCAGTATCTTGTGGAAACTAGATGTTTTCACCTGATAGTTGCAAAGCATGTGATGAGGCACCTAAAGGATACAATAGACTTTGATCTGTGCTATCTTGGAGATCATGACTTCAAATGGCTACTCAGATGCTGATTGGGCAGAAAGTGTATCAGACAAGAAGAACACATCAAGAGGATGTTATTGTCTAGGATTAGCCATGATCTCGTGGTTTAGCTGGAAGCAGTCTAGTGTGGCTCTCAGCACAAGCAGAATATATGGCTGTTTGCTTTGCTAGTTGTGAAGAAGTTTGGCTTCAGGATTGTTTGACTTAGAGATAGAACCAACTGTGATCCTATGTGACAAATAGAGTTGTATCAAGATGACATAGAATCCATTGTTCCATGATAAGTCAAAGATCATAGGGATCTAACAAGATATGACACAGAAAGGAACTATAAAGTTTGAATTCGTAACAGGTTACCGATGTACTAACCAAACCTCTACCTTGAGTGAAGAAGTTACCAACATACTAACCAAGCCTCTGTCTCGAGTGAAATTTGAATACTTTGGAGACAAGCTTGGTGTAGCTCAAAAAGACCCTCCTCGGAAGGGGGAGTAGTATAGTCACTGATGATGAGATTGTCTCATCGAACAACAAGGTCGATGATGAGGTAACCTGTTCTCTACACCTAGATACTTAGAAATATTTAGATTTAGGACTCGTATATTTAGAATACTTAGTTTTACTTATACATGCTTTTGATGTTATATGTATTAGTAAGAATACATGCTTTTGATGATAGATGTATTGGTGAGAATACATGCTTTTGATGATAAGATGTATTGGTAAGAATACATACTTTTGATGACACATGTATTGATTAATGTACGTGTATGGTTGAGGATACTTGTACTTGTATTGATGAGAATACATGTGGGGATTGTATCATCCATGAACACATGTTCTAAAGTGAGCCGTGGACGTATGGTCTCCGAAAATGAAGTCCTTAGTGGACAGGTAGGGATTGGATCATCCCTGGACTTTCAGTCCTAAAGAGATCCGTAGACGTATGGTCTCCGAAAATGAAGTCCTTAGTGGACAGTTGAGGGGATTGGATCATCCCTGGACTTTCAGTCCTAAAGAGAGCCGTAGACGTGAGGTCTCCGAGAATGAAGTCCTTAGTGGACAGTTGAGGGGATTGGATCATCCCTGGACTTTCAGTCCTAAAGAGAGCCGTAGATGTGAGGTCTCCGAGAATGAAGTCCTTAGTGGACAGTTGAGGGGATTGGATCATCCCTGGACTTTCAGTCCTAAAGAGAGCCGTAGACGTGAGGTCTCCGAGAATGAAGTCCTTAGTGGACAGTTGAGGGGATTGGATCATCCCGGTACTTTCAGTCCTAAAGAGAGCCGTAGACATGAGGTCTCCGAGAATGAAGTCCTTAGTGGACAGTTGAGGGGATTGGATCATCCCTGGACTTTCAGTCCTAAAGAGAGTCGTAGACGTGAGGTCTCCGAGAATGAAGTCCTTAGTGGACAGTTGAGGGGATTGGATCATCCCTGGACTTTCAGTCCTAAAGAGAGCTGTAGACGTATGGTCTCCGAAAAGTGGGGATTGTATCATCCCCGGACTTAGGTCCCTGAATTGATCCGTAGACGTGAGGTCTCCGAGAAGTGGGGATTGTATCATCCCCGGACGTAGGTCCCTGAATTGATCCGTAGACGTGAGGTCTCCGAGAAGTGGGGATTGTATCATCCCCAGACGTAGGTCCCTGAATAGATCCGTAGATGTGAGGTCTCCGAGAAGTGGGGATTGTATCATCCCTGGACGTAGGTCCCTGAATTGATCCGTAGACGTGAGGTCTCCGAGAAGTGGGGATTGTATCATCCCCGGACGTAGGTCCCTGAATTGATCCGTAGACGTGAGGTCTCCGAGAAGTGGGGATTGTATCATCCCCGGACTTAGGTCCCTGAATTGATCCGTAGACATGAGGTCTCCGAGAAGTGGGGATTGTATCATCCCCGGACTGCGGTCCCTGAATTGATCCGTAGACGTATGGTCTCCGAGAAGTGGGGATTGTATCATCCCCGGACTTCGGTCCCTGAATTGATCCGTAGACGTATGGTCTCCGAGAAAGTGATTTTTGATGTGGTTACTTGTATCGGTAGGATACTTGTATTGATGATGTGGTTACTTGTATCAGTAGGATACTTGTATTGATGATGTGGTTACTTGTATCGATAGGATACTTGTATTGATGATGTGGTTACTTGTATCGGTAGGATACTAGTATTGATGACATGATTACTTGTATCAGTATGGATACTTGTGTTGATGATATGTATACTTGTATTGGCATGAATACTTGTACTAATGATGTGGATACTTGTATTGTTATGGATACCTGTGTTGATGACGATGCTGACGATCGTGTGATGACGATACTGATGATCGTGTGATGACGATGCTGATGATCGTGTGATGACGATGCTGATGATCGTGAGATCACGATGCTGATGATCGTGTGATGACGATGCTGATGATCGTGAGATGACGATGCTGATGATCGTGTGATGACGATGCTGATGATCGTGAGATGACGATGTTGATGATCGTGTGATGACGATACTGATGATCGTGTGATGACGATGCTGATGATCGTGTGATGACGATGCTAATGATCGTGAAATGACGATACTGATGATCGTGAGGATCCAGATGTTGATGTTGTTGTAGTTGTTCGAGTGCTGCAGAAGATAAAGACTTAGTACTGAAGATGTTGATGTTCCAGTATTGAAGATGTTCCAGTAACTGCTTGAGTTACTGATGATGTTGAGAAAGCTTCCAATGATTTATAGATGTATCATGTATGATGTTGATGACTCCTTGCTCGTGCAGATACTGTTATAATATCCTTCTCGTTAAGGGGGAGTGTTGAAATATTGTAACTTCAAAGAATATTATATTTGTATATTATTTATTTCAGAGATGTTCCATACCTCCGATGTGATTATACTATAAATCCGGAGATGTTTATTCCTCCGAGTTGGGTGTGGTAACTAGGGTTATTAGACCCACCATGTGGGGGTCGGCCCAGTCAGTTATAATGGGGTATTTAACCTAATGGTTAAATACGAGCCTACATGTACTTGTGTAAAATACATATCAGAGTAGTGTATAAATAGAGGAGGTGTGTTCCTCATTTGATACACTCACACACTTGAGGATAGCGCACTTGTGGAGGAGAGGTCTGCTATTGTGCAGGAGGAGATCATGTCTCAGGGTTTCATCTTTGTATATTACTGGTCATCTATATTGAGGAAGCTTTGCTGGGTTTTCTACCCCATGAGGGTTTCCCAGGATAAATCTCTGTCTCTTGTGTTTATGCTGTGCTTGTTGTTTCTTCAGTGATCCTGTATATGCTATTATTGTGAAATGGAATGTAATGCTGCTATTTTCTATCTTAGCGTATTGAATTTTAACATTTTGGCCTACTACTGATGTAATAAAAAAGTATTTAAAGTTATGATTTCATTCACTTCAATACAATTTACAAAACTCTGAATTATTCTCTAAATTATGTACCCCTGCTAGATTTAGCTAGATTTTGACTAGCTTCTAATGAATGGTTCATAAATTGATGAATAAAGATCCAATTGAAGTAATTACAGTTCTTGTAGTTATCGAATACATATCATGTCATGATACAACCACTATTTCATAATTTAGAGTTCCTTTGAGCATTGTTTGGAATTCCATAAATCGACCTAGTTGAGTTGTCCCAAATTGCCAAATTACTAGTTTTGTTATTACACTTGCTCAGATCTGCATAATACTTTATGGAATGTTATTATATGAATCAATGAATTCAAATGAATTATTATCAGCCTCTCTTATTCCCACAACAACATTTTCCAATCCTTAGTAAATTTCCCTACCCATACTAGTCTGCATATGCTAAGAACCCCAGGAGCATTGGAGTAGACTTCGGCCTGCTGATGTTCAAAACATAAATGGTCTCAGTATGTTGTGCAAAGGTATAAATCCATATCAGAACCCTTTATCCATCCTTAACCTTTTACCTTTTCCATCTACAGCAGTTCTAGCTTCCTTAGCCTTTGTTTTGATCAAAATTGAGAAAATTCGATTTTTTGTGCCAAACACTAAGTTGGTACATCAAAGTGGTATAAGATCACTTTCCTCCACCCTTGTGGAAAGAAAGAAGCTCAATGATAAAAAAATATTGCAGATCACAATTCAAATTTGTATCCATGAGGCTAGTGCCAGTTGTAGCTGAAGAAGAAGAACCATCATGCATATTTTTGAGAAGTTTCGAAAGAGATGATGGTGACCATGTTGACCAATGGTATGATGAATATTTTTATTATCCAAGGTCTGAAATTTTTGAGGAAGTTAATTTAAGGAGACCCCTTGAGTACCTCACAGCTTACTATGCATTGAGAGATGAGATTTTCGAACTCATATCTTTGAGAGAGTTTTGCACACATGAGATCCAAATATTATTTCAAGATCCCTAAGCAATACTTAACAAGGCAAAGATTGAATTGATGGTAGATGATGTTTTCAAAGAAGTGGGATTCTTGTTACCCAAGAAATCTAAAACCGTGATGCATGTGGATTCCTTGAAGACCAACAAGCCATCAAGGAAGGATCTAAGTTGTAGAGAAGAAAAGAGGACTGAAGGTATTGATATGAAGGAGAAGCAAGAGAAAGATATAAATCAACCTATTTGTAGCAGCCATAAGTTTGATGAGTTACCAAATGAATCCTCAGAAAAAGATAAAGAAGGTCCATGCACAACTTAAGATCTAGTAGTCCAACATCTGGTTGTTGGCAATGTGGAGGGTTAAATCACTCCTAGTTTCTTGGTGGGTGATCTCAAAATAATTATAAGGGATGATGATGTTTTCAGGAGTTGTTAGACATGTTATGGATCTGATCCAAAGCATGAACACAAATCAGGCTTATAGTCACCTCCTAAGCTTCATCAGGAAGCAGAAGACAAGCACACATCAGTTGAATATGAACCAGAAGATTTGGTGGAAGGGCAAGCCATCACAGAACCACCACATGAAGATAAAGACACGATACAAAGGTATTTCCACAATTCTGATTTTTGTATCCCTTTGTTTCATTCTGATATGGTAGCCACTTACAGTGAGAAGGTTGGCATGGTTAAGTCCTTCGGTATGGAGGCTCAAAATTTTGGTGTTAACAATGAAGGCATTCATGGATATGAACCATTGGAGGAGCATGAGTCAATGCAAGGTGATATCAATGGTTGCTCATATCTATATGATGGTGAGATAGAGATCATATTTGAAGATGTTGCTGTAAGCAAGTACCATTGATCATGATGATGGAGTCCTTGAAATAGTAGAAGCAAACCAAGCACCAATTTCACCTTCACCGCTTGAATTTTATGAGGGTGATCCAATGAAGTTTGAAGAAGAGAATGTTCTATCTCATGAAGTTTCATACTTTGATAAAGGTATTGAAAACATACTTTCCTTTGAGCATGAAGATGATGAATTTGCAGCCATTGGTGAGGAGAAAGGAGTAACTTCACCATCACGACATAAGCTTCATGATGTTAATCCAAGGAAAATTGAAGAAGAGGATGTTCACTATCATGAACCATCCTTCCTTGAAGGGCCATTAAAGATGAACACATTGAAGATCAAGGAGTCCATTGAAATTCTCCATGTCAGTCGTGCTTTAGTGTCACAATATTGTTGGAGAGCTGCATCACTCAAAAATCCACTCCCCATTGAAGACATGGAGGAGATTCAGAAGTCAATGACAAACATCAAAGTTAAATTTTCACAATTGATTTCTGACAGAGATTATTTGTTTGATATTTCAAGAATGTATCATAATTTATTATTGAAGAATGAAAAAGAGCTTGAAAATCTCTCATATGAGTTAGAATCCACCCAATATTCTTTGAGAAGTATTGAAAGTACCCTCTTGGAGTCTCAGATGCAAGTAGAGCAACTTCAACAAGAGTTTCTAAGATTTCATATTCCCTCGTATGTTCCAATCAGCCATCCCCTTTTGGTTGATGATTTTCAGATTTCTATGGAGGAATATCATGTGATGGTGGAACATGAGGTGCATGCTGATTTGAATGTGCTTGAAAGGGATGAAATCAAGCAAGAAGGTAACCGAGAACTTGCCTTGTTCCACATAGATTATGAGTTACCACATGATGAGAGATGCATAATTTTGGAGGAGACACATGATCTCACATTTGAGGGATAATCCCATGATGAGAAGGTACATAGATCCACATGCTTGGTGGATCATTGTTACAAAGATTTTATCCATTGTCTTTCACCCCACACTTTTGTTTTAGTCACATCACTTGAAAATGAGAATTGGGTGAAAGGATTTTTCTTGATAATGCACCAAGAGGAGCAGGAGGCTCCCACAGTCATTTGGGATGACTTGATGGTAAATACATGGGGCTTAGAAAAGGATCATATTCCTAACAATAGCCATGAAATTGATTTCATATCCTTGGAATTAAGTAGCAGGGAGTTATTCCCATCTATGGATAGATGCACCACCAAGTTGAAGACTCTAGGAGGTAAAAATTTTATGTGTAATATTTTTAATCCCTCTGACATTGATATGTTTTGTGATTAGCAACATAGGTACATATTGCTGCCATTAGGTACCATTCATCCACACGTGGATTGGGTGGAAGATTACATGTCACACATGGAGTCTCCTAGCAAAAATATTTTTTGTCATTGTAGGTGGAAGAGAGGTAAGCAAGCAAGCTTGCAAAAGAATTTGTTGAGCCATTGGAGAGATGCACTTGGAGAAGCCACAAGCTTCTTACTTAGACCTGATTTGATAGGTGTTTGTTCATCCACTGATGGGATGAGTACATACTTGATGGAGGTATGCAACACATGTTCTTTCCAATTGAGTGGAACCAGTGGCAGAGAGTTGAGCCATTGGGATAGTACATGCTTGTCTTTTGGATCATGTGGCATAGTGTTGAGCCATGAGATTACTTCCTTGGGGATGTATGTCCTTAAGGGTATTGTGTCTTCTTGCACTTATGGTTTTTCATTGTATTCATCATATTTTACTTATGAGAAGCTAACAAGGAATTTTTGCTTATATGATGCCTATCTTTCTCATGATTGGATAAGGGGTTTCCACCCTTGCCATTTGAGCTACAACGATAACATTTTTTATTCTTATGTGCATTCGGAATATGAGAACCTTCTTGATGGAGTGGAAATATTTGATGAGGTTTAGACTCACTCTTGGGAGACATATTTGGTGATGCATACTCTTTCCTTGATTGGGTCCTACCACAGAGAGTTGCATATCTTGATTGAGGGGCCCTCAAAGCTTCAGGGCTACATTGGAAAGCATGATTTTTCAATATGGTGGTTTGATGTTTTCATCATTCCCCACATTTCATATGATGTTGATTTTTTCTTGTTACTACTGTTTGGGGACATGCAACATGATTAGTGGGATCCTGATATTCCATGGGATGATAGTTTTTCACACATGTCATTGCTACTTGGGAACTTGCAGTTGAAGCAGTGGGATCCAGGCACTCTTTTGCTTAAAATATTTTTTTGGATGGTATTCCGATCCATGGGGATTCCACACAAGCAATGGGATCCTGGCATTATTTTTCCTTGGAGTAGTTGTTTGCATGGTTGCAAGATGGAGCAAGCCAACCCTCTTTTGCACCAGTTCATTTACATTGCACTTGGTTTCAATTTCCTACATGGGGAACACCTCCTTGGATGGACTTATAGTTTACATAGTAGTGGTATCTTTGCATTTATGATATTCTTATGGGATCCGGGCACACTTTCCAGTTGCTTCACTTGGATAGAGTTAGGCATGTTCAGTTACAAATGTGGTGAATATTTTCTTGGAGAGATGATTATGATCAGAGTAGTGCAACAAAATCATGATGGACCTCTTGGGATACTTTGCTTGAGGACAATCAATCTTGGGAGGGGAGGACTGTCATGTCCCCACAAAATTGATTATTGGAACAAGTTCCTAACCCAACCTAACCCTTGGGTTGAGGAGGAAGCTGCATAACCATGGGGTTAAATTTTGTATTCCAAGCAATTAATTAATTAGGAGAGTTCATTTAATTTTATCTATAGTTGGGACCCACTTGGAATAAATAATTAATGGAGCATTTATTAATTATTGATGCAATTAATATTTTTATTTATTATGTTGAATAAATGGAGAACATGACCCACTAATTTGAATTGGTGGATAAGGTTGGAGGAATTACTTGGGGAAGAAGTCAAGTAAACACTAGAGTCCAAAAATGTTGCTAAAATGGTGAAAAGAGGCTTATTTAAGGAAAAGGAGCATAAATCCAGGAAAAAATAGGCAAGTTGGAAAAGCAGGAAAGTTTTGAAGAAGGAAAGTTTAGAAAAGGAAGGAAAGTCAGAAAAGTGGGAAAGTAAGAAAAGCCAAGCAAAGCAAGCAAGCAATCAAGGAAGGTTACCCACTCATAGGCGACCTATTCTCATAGGTCAACAATCCAAGTAACTTTCTTAACAGGTCACCCAAAATTCTATAAAATAATACAAGCAAATCCCTTTCACATATTTTGCTAGTGTAAGGAATTTTATGAATGCATTGTGCATGCAAGACTTGGGAGGTGTGACCCTAGTCAAGCATGGGAGATGTGCCCTAGATTTCTGTGAAAGGATAATGGAAGCCAGCCATTGTCATTGAGTTTATTTGCAGGTATTGAAGCTTACTAGGTTGAAATCAGAAGTTCAGAGCTATCTTCATCAAGTCAGAGATCGAATCCTCCATCCTCTCTCTATTCTACAACTAGTTTCTTATGTGAAAGAGGAGAGATTCTTCCTTCAACTTATGAGAGGCATATTGGCATGTTCCTGATGTTATAACATAGAATTAAAAATTCCCAGGTCGAAACAAGAGTTATGAACCATCTGCTTTGAAGACAGGAATTAGATCCTCCCTCCAACTTCTATTCTGCAACTATTTTCTTATGTGCAAGAGGGGAGACGCTTCCTTCATCTTCTGAGAGGAATTTTGGCCTACTAATGATGTAATAATAGAGTATGTAAATTTATGATATCAGTAACTTCAATACAATTTACAAAAATCTAAATTATTCTCTAAATTATGCACCCCTGCTAGATTTAGCTAGATTTTGACTAGCTTCCAATGAATGGTTCATAAATTGATGAATAATGATCCAATTGAAGTCATTCCAATTCTTGTAGTTATATAATACATATAATGTCATGATAAAACCACTATTTTATAATTTAGAGTGCCTTTGAGCATTGTTTGGAAGTCCATAAATCAACCCAGTTGAGCTGTCCCGAATTGCCAAATTACTAGTTTTGTTATTATACTTGATAAGATCTGCATAATACTTTCTATAATGTTATTATATGAATCAATGTCTGTAAATGAATTATTATCATCCTCTCTTATTCCCACAACAACCTTTTCCATACCTCAGTAAATTTCCCTACCCATACTAGTCTGCATATGTTGAGAACCCTAGGAGCATTCGAGTAGACTTTATCCTACTGATGTTCGAAACATAAATGGTCTCAGTACATTGTGCAGAGGTATAAATCCATATCAGAACCCTTTATCCATCCTTAACCTTTTACCTTTTCCATCTACAACAGTTCTTGCTTCCCTAGCCCTTGTTTTGATCAAAATTGAGAAAATTCGAGTTTTTGTGCCAAACACTAAGTTGGCACATCACACCTCTCACCTCCTTTCTTCCTCTGCTTCTTGGCGATGTTCTAACTAGTCTTCTTTGGTTACTCTGCACCCATTGATTCGATAGATCTCCTCTCGACCCACTGCATGTGCAGCACTTCCTTTGTCTTCAAGAGTTTTCTTCTCAAGAATGGGAGTTGAAGGTCTCGTTGCATTCTCCACGATTGATGTATATGTTTGAAGAGTAGGGAGAACAGAATTTCATCTTCCTAAATATGCTCGTGGTACTATGGTAGAGGAATCATCTTTGGCAATTATTTCATCAATGAATGTCTGTCCTCCCAAACCTTGGTTACCGCCACGACCTCTACCACCTACAGGTTTAGTATTTTGGGGGGGTTCCCAAATTTTTCTTCTCGTATTCACGCATGCTTCAAATACTCATAGCTAAATGAAATCAATTAATCGACTATCATCTATGTCTATCAATTACCATCCCCGGCAACAACGCCAAAATGTTGGTCACTCTATATGCTAATCAATTCTCATTAACAGATAAAATGCTCAATATAAATTGTCAACCCAAGTAGGTCTTGTTATTTCAAAGAAAATTAGCAAAATCTATGCATAAACACTCAAGTAGCTGATTGAATGAAATGAATATCATTTATCCTACCTAACTGCTCGGTCAAACTCAACTCATTGCTAAAGCTAATCTAAATTATCCATCTAAGAACTTCAAAGGACTTCTACTTTCCTACAACATCAATCCAGTAGTTACTGATCTAAGAATAAATAAGCTAGACTTACTTTTGCAAGAATTTAAATCCTAAAGATATCAAACTACAAGTAAATCAATCATAACCTGTCTAATTCAACAAATTCTAAGAATGTAAATAACAGTAATTGAACCAGAACTAAGCTTGAACCATAATCTGACTAAATTGGTAAACTCTAAGAAAGATAAATAACATAAGTGAATTATATTTTAGCTTGACTATAACAACAAATTAACACACTTCCATCGAAGGAAAACTATTCTAAACAGTTGACTTGTCACCTACCCAAATTTCTGAAAATTATTATTTTATTTGTAAAATACTTTATGTTAAATTTAATTACAAAGTTTTGTAATTACGATCAGTTCTGATCAAGGATGAATGTAATTACTGAATATTATTATTTAAATAAATTAATTATGAGACAAACATCCAAGGGGACTGTTAAATGAGTGTTCACTGACCCACTAGGAGGAATGGAAGCTGTTGGAAGGTATGGGATGGATGGCAGCAATTGCATCACATCACTAGCTGTTGGTTATGGGACAACTACCCCTAAAAATGTGGCATTATCCCCCAAGTGGAGGGAGTGAGTAGGAAGCTCATTTAATGACCCAGTAGCATCTGAAAAGGCCTAGGTAGCCTACAAATGGCAAATTCGAATTGAGCAGGAAGCTCTTACACAATATTTCTATAGAATATTTTCCTCATGTGCATCAAGTGATCATTGAGAGATTCGAATTAGGGAGGCTAGTTGTGAGTGCAATCTTAAGTCTGCATATTGCTGAGAAGAAACAGAGATGTTGGT
Source organism: Larix kaempferi (assembly GCA_027924585.1). Taxonomy (NCBI): domain Eukaryota; kingdom Viridiplantae; phylum Streptophyta; class Pinopsida; order Pinales; family Pinaceae; genus Larix; species Larix kaempferi. Next base: position 10,002,187 of record BSBM01000007.1, read on the forward strand.
GCAGGTCTATTGGACTACTAGCTCTTGAAGATTCAAGAGTTAGTGCTACTACAAGTGGAGATCCTATTTCCTAAGTTTTTTCCTCTTGGTGGTTCAGTGAACAGGCTCGGGGGTCCTAAGATAGTACTTGACTGTTTTGAGGAATTGGTTGGGTGGAACAGTCTTCTTGGGATGTTTGTTTCCCTACAGATTTACCCAGGTTCTACAAATTTTCTACTTATTCTCAGTTATTAAGTCTGTTTTGTATAGTTAGTATTTTCTGGTTTTCTGTTTTGAAAAAGAATTTAATTCTAGATTTGTTTAAAGTTTGAATATTAAAGTTTAATGATGCATTGGAATTGATAAACCAATATCTATATTTTTCCACAAGCTATTTTTGCATCGTACTCTAGTATATATATGCAAATTAAGAATAGATTACAGGATAGGCAAATGCCATTGATTCGAATAGAAAAGTGCAGTGATTGAATTATGTTTTCATTTCTGCCTAATAGTTAATAGTAGTAATTACTATATAGTATCTATTCCAGGGTAGAATATTCCGTTGTTTTCATGGGAAATAGACATAGATTTATTACTGTGTAATTTCTGTCTGTATTTCCTATTCCGAATAGTTGCACAGGAAATCAAGATTTTTCAGAGTTCTGCACATTATGTTAGAAACAAATATTGTTGTGCAATATTTAGAAATGCTAGTTATGATTACAAGTTACGATAATTACACTTGTAGATTCCATTACAAATCATTGATACAATAATTTCCTAGTGTTGAAATATTGTAACTTCAAAGAATATTATATTTGTATATTATTTATTCCGGAGATGTTCCATACCTCCGATGTGATTATACTATAAATCCGGAGATGTTTATTCCTCTGAGTTGGGTGTGGTAACTAGGGTTATTAGACCCACCATGGGGGGGTCGGCCCAGTCAGTTATAATGGGGTATTTAACCTAATGGTTAAATACGAGCCTACATGTACTTGTGTAAAATACATATCAGAGTAGTGTATAAATAGAGGAGGTGTGTTCCTCATTATACACACTCACTCACTTGAGGATAGCGCACTTGTGGAGGAGAGGTATGCTATTGTGGAGGAGGAGATCATGTCTCAGGGTTTCATCTTTGTATATTGCTGGTCATCTATATTGAGGAAGCTTTGCTGGGTTTTCTACCCCATGAGGGTTTCCCAGGATAAATCTCTGTCTCTTGTGTTTATGTTGTGCTTGTTGTTTCTTCAGTGATCCTGTATATGCTATTATTGTGAAATGGAATGTAATGCTGCTATTTTCTGTCTTAGCATATTAAATCTTAACATGGTATCAGAGCTAACCTGAAGGAAGACAAGGTATGGCACTAACGACACTTGCTTTACTTACGACAATTTGAAGGTTAGGGTTTTACATAGCAAAAACCAGTCATCGTAGAACTTTCGCTATAAATCCGTTTTGGAAAAGTTTTCAGATCTGAAATTGTTACAGGACGAATATTCAATCTCCAGGTACCTTGTGTCCAAAGGACAACCTCTAATTCGTTGTACTTTGTGATTTATGATCTGTACAATATAGGGTTTCTGCCTCTTCCAGATCTGAGTCAAAATCAGGTGACCTTGGGAAAAAGGTCATATCTTGGGCTAGGAAGCTCCAAATGCAATTTCGTAAAAAGTGACAGGTAGTACACAGACTGTACTATCTCAGAAAATTTTTTCAGAGGCCGAAGTTCAACCAGTAACACGTGGCATGTCGTACAAGTTCGCTCTCCTGGTTTATCGCATAAACAGGTCACGTTGCGACACTTGGCATAACTCTCTCTCAGAGAGTCCAATTGAGGTCAGACCTGTCAAGATGGAAAGATAACAGGTCGAGCTATCTTAGGAAACGTGTTCAGAGGCCGAAGTTCAAACAGTGACATGTGGCATGCCATACAAGTTCGCTCTCCTGTTTTATCCCATAAAAAGGTCACGCTACGACACTTGGCATAACTCTCTCTCAGAAAACCCAATTGAGGTCAGACCTGTTAGGATGGAAAGATGACAGGTCAGGCTACTGCAGAAAAAGGGTTTCAGACCCTATGGAGCAAAAATTTAAGAGTTATAGCAGAAACAATCAGGTGCATATTTCTATCAAAACAGAATTATTTTTCGAGCACCTTTATTCATGGCTTCCGGAATTTAGGGTTTCGGAGAAAGTTAGAATTTTTTGGAATCGGAGTCCACGGCTGAATGATACTCAGGAAAATTGAAATTTAGAGACCAAGATCGAATTTTTTGGTTGGGTGGAAGACCAGGCTTGATCAAACCCCAGTTCGGGATTTTGATCAAAAAAATGGAAAATTAGGGCTTCAGCAAAAGTTGGAATTTTTGAAGTCTGTAACCACGGTTGGAAACTCCTAAGAAAAATAAGAGTTTAGAGCCTTGGATCGAACCTTTTGTTTGGGCAGAAGGGTGGGCTTCATCAAACCCTAGTTCGGGATCCTGTCCAGAAGATCCAGAAGTTTCAAAGGCAATTTTGTGGGGTCAAATTTTGGAAAATCCAAAATTGAAGTATGCTAGTTTGATCAGCTCAGCAAGACATATTCTTTCATCCATTCAAAAGTGTGAAAGTCAAAGATTGGATTTTTAGGGTTTCTCTAGAAAACCCTAATCAAGCTCCAGATCAAGTTTCAGGGGGAGTTGAGGCTAAGGCCTTACATAAGAAGACTACAAGAAGTCTCGACAGGTATGACTTAAGGAGGCTCAGGTATGTCTTGAAATCTAATTCTTGATTAAGTTCATGATGTGTTTGTCTTCATATTATTTATTAGTACAATATTGATTAATGTTAGAATTGTCTTATCACCCTAGTAACAGTATGAATGCATGTGAATGATCAAATACATTCAGTGATTAGGGCTATATGATTGTACTAATGCATTATGATGTTGTGTGAGGTTGATGTTGTCTGCTAACAAGATACAGGTACATCACAAAAGACAAATCAGGTTCCATGACCATGAAAACATGAAGACAAAGACTCATCTGTAATCTTTGTTCTACTTATGAGGTATGTATGACTTTGTTATATTATGCTTAACCTATGAGACATGCAGGTTCTACCTCAGGATCTCTAAATCATTGAAGAGATTGTTTAGGTATGTTGTACATAACTAAGTAGGTATACTAATCCAGGTATGTTTTCCATGAATCTTACCTTGTGTTAGGATCCCTCATATAAGTATACTTGGTATGATTGGTTATGCTTATTCATAAAGTTAGTAATCAAGGGATTATGCATATTATGTCTTTTATCTTGATTGATGATATGCATGAGTAAAAGAAGACTTCCCTGAAATCTTGAATACTAATGTTTATTAACTATAATCATGACTATACATTCTCAAGATTATTTAGAACTATAATGTTTTGATAACATTTAGAACATACTAATGGGTGTATGTTTGTGTATGAGATCATGAGGATGACACTTGAACATGCACAGTGGTACAGAATGAATAGAAGTTCAAAAGACATACAGAAGATCAAGCGGGAGGCAACCACACAAACATAAAAGATAAGTATTTGAGTTGTTATTTGAAATAGTAAATGATATTGCCTGTAATAGGTTGTATGCATATTTGTATTCCTATAATATATCATGCTAAGTGTAAATATTCATAGAACATTGAACAGTATACTACTCATATGCATATGATTGGTAAGTTGGACAAACATTCCATTGTTGCTTGTCTAGAATGAAACCTCTTTGCTGACATGCTGAGAGTTGTGCACACTCTCGATAGTATGTTCTGGTAGAGATGGAAGGCATTTAGATAGCCACTGTATGCATACAGGATATGGGAAAGTGTTGTGCCAAAGTATTGGTCAAGATAGTTGCATAACTATGTAAATGATATCTGTATGCATAATAGGTTATCATGTCAATATGATTTGATGATTATGAAGTATTACTAATCATGTACCTAATTTTGATTTGTAGGAAAAATCATGATGAATGATGAACAAGCGATGGATGTTCAACAAAAGGATTTACCAATCAAACACACTATAGAAGGCTTGTGGCCAGAAGATTCTCTTAGAAAAGAGAAAGAGAATCATGATGAGATGTTTGTTCCAAGTGGATAGATAAAACCATTATCTTAATGGTGTAATTAAAGAAGAAGTGTGATTCAAGTTTTGTATGAGTACCCAAAATTGATAATCAATTGATGAGCTTAATGATCACCATGGGTGATGTGGATCTCAACCTTTGCTACAAGGTTGAATATGGTTTTTATACACAGATGACATGGATGCAAGAAGGAACTCACCACAGAGTTCGAATAATATTGAGGCTCATATCAGTAGACCCATCTATCGAGAGATGGCACAGATAGATATGCAGAAAATCATTCAATGCAGAGTGTGAATGATGTTCAGTCACAAAGGGAGAATTGACAGTTTCTTGATAAGCTTGGGCTTTACCAAAAGTAAAGTTGTTCCTAACCTTTACCTTAAGGCTATGGATCATACTATTATTATGATATCCTTCTTATAGGGAATGAGAAACAGATCACGAAAAGAAAGAAGAAGATGACTGCAGAAATGAAAAATGAAAGATCTCAGATTGATGCATTACTTTCTAGGTCTAAAAGTATGGAAAATCTCAGAAGGAATCTCTCTCAACCAGAGAAAGTATGCTAAGAAATCTTGAGAAGACTTGATATGTTGGAATGGCCACTCTTATGGATTCCAACTTGAAGCTATTAGGAGATGACTCATCAGAGTTTGTGGATATAACTCTGTACAGTCAAATTATTGGGTCATTGATGTATCTAACATATACTAGATTAGATATATGCTTTGTTGTGAACACCTTGAGTCAGTATCTAGTGGAAACTAGATGTGTTCACCTGATAGTTGCAAAGCATGTGATGAGGCACATAAAGGACATGATAGAATGCTATCTTGAAGATCATGACTTCAGATGGTTATTCAGATTCTGATTGGGCAGGAAGTGTATCAGACAGGAAGAACACATCAAGAGGATGTTATTGTCTGGGATTAGCCATGATCTCGTGGTTTAGCTGGAAGCAGTCTAGTGTGGCTCTCAGCACAAGCAGAATATATGGCTGCTTGCTCTGCTAGTTGTGAAGAAGCTTGGCTTCAGGATTGGTTTGAATTAGAGATAGAACCAACTGTGATCCTATGTGACAAATAGAGTTGTATGAAGATGAAAAAGAATCTAGTGTTCCGTGATAAGTCAAAGAACATAGGGAACTAATAAGATATGATGCGGAAGGAACTAAAGTTTTAATTTGTAACAGGTTACCGATGTACTAACCAAATCTCTACCTCAAGTGAAGAAGTTACCAACATACTAACCAAACCTCTGTCTCGAGTGAAATTTGAATACTTCCGAGACAAGCTTGGTGTAGCTCAAAAGGACCCTCCTCGAAAGGGGGAGTAGTATAGTCACTGATGATGAGATTGTCTCATCGAACAACAAGGTCGATGATGAGGTAACCTGTTCTCTACACCTAGATACTTATAAATATTTAGATTTAGGACTCTTATGCTTAGAATACTTTGTTTTACATGCTTTTGATGATAGATGTATTGGTGAGAATACATGCTTTTGATGATAAGATGTATTGGTAAGAATACATACTTTTGATGACACATGTATTGATTAATGTACTCGTATGGTTGAGGATACTTGTACTTGTATTGATGACAATACATGTGGGGATTGTATCATCCTTGAACACTTGTTCTAAAGTGAGCTGTAGACGTGAGGTCTCTGAGAATGAAGTCCTTAGTGGACAGTTGAGGGGATTGGATCATCCCTGTACTTTCAGTCCTAAAGAGCGCTGTAGACGTGAGGTCTCCGAGAATGAAGTACTTAGTGGACAGTTGAGGGGATTGGATCATCCCTGGACTTTCAGTCCTAAAGAGAGCCGTAGACGTGGGGTCTCCGAGAATGAAGTCCTTAGTGGACAGTTGAGGGGATTGGATCATCCCTGGACTTTCAGTCCTAAAGAGAGTCGTAGACGTAAGGTCTCCGATAATGAAGTCCTGAATGAACAGGCAGGGGATTGCATCGTCCCCGGACTGAGGTCCCAGAATAGAGCCGTAGACTGGGTCTCCTATAATGAAGTCCTGAATGAACAGGTAGGGGATTGCATCGTCCCCGGATTGAGGTCCCAGAATAGAGCCGTAGACTGGGTCTCCGATAATGAAGTCCTGAATGAACAGGCAGGGGATTGCATCATCGCCGGACTGAGGTCCCAGAATAGAGCCGTAGACTGGGTCTCCGATAATGAAGTCCTGAATGAACAGGCAGGGGATTGCATCGTCCCCGGACTGAGGTCCCAGAATTGATCCGTAGACTGATGTCTCCGAGAATTGAAGATAGGACTGCATCGTCCCTGGACCTTGGTTCAAAATGTATGTGATGGGGATTGTATCATCCCCGGACTTTGGTCCTTGAATTGATCCGTAGATGTGTGGTCTCCGAGAAGTGGGGATTGTATCATCCCCGGACCGCGGTCCCTGAATTGATCCGTAGATGTGTGGTCTCCGAGAAGTGGGGATTGTATCATCCCCGGACTGCGGTCCCTGAATTGATCCATAGACTTATGGTCTCTGAGAAAGTGATTTTTGATGTGGTTACTTGTATCGGTAGGATACTTGTATTGATGATGTGGTTACTTGTATCGGTAGGATACTTGTATTGATGATGTGGTTACTTGTATCGGTAGGATACTTGTATTGATGATGTGGTTACTTGTATCGGTAGGATACTTGTATTGATGATGTGGTTACTTGTATCGGTAGGATACTTGTATTGATGATGTGGTTACTTGTATCGGTAGGATACTTGTATTGATGATGTGGTTACTTGTATCGGTAGGATACTTGTATTGATGATGTGGCTACTTGAGTCGGTAGGATACTCGTATTGTTGATATGGTCACTTGTATTGGCATGAATACTTGTACTGCTGCTGATCGTGTGATGACGATGCTGCTGATCATGTGATGACGATGCTGTTGATCGTGTGATGACGATGTTGATGATAGTGTGATGATGATGCTGATGATCGTGTGATGACGATGCTGATGATCGTGTGATGACGATGTTGATGATCATGTGATGACGATGCTGATGATCGTGTGTGACGATGTTGATGATCGTGTGTGACGATGCTGATGATCGTGTGATGATGATGCTGATGATCGTGTGATGACGATGTTGATGATCGTGTGATGACGATGTTGATGATCGTGTGTGACGATGCTGATGATCATGTGATGACGATGCTGACAATCGTGAGGATTCAGATATTGATGTTGCTGTATTGTTTGAGTAAAAAGACTCAGTACTGAAGATGTTGATGTTCCAGTATTGAAGATGTTCCAGTAACTGCCTAAGTTACTGATGATGTTGAGAAAGCTTCCAATGATTTATAGATGTATCATGTATGATGTTGATGACTCCTTGCTCGTGCAGATACTGTTATAATATCCTTCTCGTTAAGGGGGAGTGTTGAAATATTGTAACTTCAAAGAATATTATATTTGTATATTATTTATTCCGGAGATGTTCCATACCTCCGATGTGATTATACTATAAATCCGGAGATGTTTATTCCTCCGAGTTGGGTGTGGTAACTAGGGTTATTAGACCCACCATGTGGGGGTCGGCCCAGTCAGTTATAATGGGGTATTTAACCTAATGGTTAAATACGAGCCTACATGTACTTGTGTAAAATACATATCAGAGTAGTGTATAAATAGAGGAGGTGTGTTCCTCATTATACACACTCACTCACTTGAGGATAGTGCACTTGTGGAGGAGAGGTCTGCTATTGTGGAGGAGGAGATCATGTCTCAGGGTTTCATCTTTGTATATTACTGGTCATCTATATTGAGGAAGCTTTGCTGGGTTTTCTACCCCATGAGGGTTTCCCAGGATAAATCTCTGTCTCTTGTGTTTATGCTGTGCTTGTTGTTTCTTCAGTGATCCTGTATATGCTATTATTGTGAAATGGAATGTAATGATGCTATTTTCTGTCTTAGCATATTAAATCTTAACACCTAGCACTATATCAGTAGTATCAAAACTATCAACAAGAAGAATATTAAATCTATATTATTTATATCTATCACTTTACTATACAAAAATGCATGTAGTATGTAATTTGAGTGTTGTATACTAGGAACTGGTTTAATACTAACACATAGCATTGTATTATAGTTCAAACCCTACTAAAGTTAAGAGCTATTATGAAAACAATTATATTTTATATCTTTCATTTTTTTTAAAAGACCAAACAAGAATCAGCGTATGACCTGTTCGTTTCTATCACAACATTTTGAACACCATTTCCAATAACACATATTACAAAGCTATCATTTAAGACAAAGTTTCACAAAACCCTAGTTTGAGTTGAAAATCATGATACCAACCTACAGCATTAACACAGACCCGACTTATAACTCACAATCATTAGTTTCAGTAAGACACATTGCTTGCAAACAACGAAAATTCCCAGTTGGGGCTTAGCCCATTATTTTTCTTACATAGCAAAACAAAACTGGCTCTATTGTTGCCATAATTACTCAAACTTCCACTACAGTTTTCACATCTATTAATAAGTGTGACAGATACCTATTATTATATAGACATCAAACCAAGTAGCACTGGATACAAACAACAGTTTAGCATTTTGAGAAGCAGAGTTTCATTCACAGTTCAGAAGAGCCTCAGCTCCATTACTTTTTCACACTAACACATATCAACAGGTGGGATGTTCAACGTTTTCGCTATTAAATAGTTCCAACTTCAATAAACGAAGTCATCATGTTCAGAACAAAAATTACAACATGTTTGTGAAACAATAACGTACAGGATTATTTCCCAAATCCATCCTTTGGAACGAGTTCATAAAACCCTCTGTATTGATGAAGTTTTACATTTCCCTTTCTGACGATGATAAATTTCAAGGTAAAAAACCAAAAATCATTAAAACAAACGAAATTCACAACACCGAAAATAGTTATCATTTGATTTACAAATGTTGCTTCGAAGATTCTTCAATGAACAAACAACGATGAGTCATGGTCAGAACCAGTTACTCATTCCTTGAAACCACATCAACCTCAGTTGGTGAGCACCTACGAAGGTTTTTGGAAGACTCGGATCTTACCCAAATTTAAGCATGGACATCCTCCTTCCAAACCCTGGTTCATGTTCCCTTATCGAACCCGGTTCCTGCCAACCAACACTTAAGCATTAAACCTCATACATTTAAAAACTATAAAACAAATGTTACTAGAAAACTCTGAGTTTGGGTAAATTGTTTCCTTACAAATGAAGGCCAAGCTCGGAACTTATGCCTTTACTTGACGATTTTCTTGTCTCATACATGAGCAGCTTTCCATCTGAATTTTGTTGTAGCAAGATATCCTTATTTTAAAAGGAAAACAAAACTCAGAGAATTGAAAATGGTTAAACCTATCGAATGGACACGATTACAGACTCAAGGATCAAACATTCTTTCACCCCATTACAAACGACGAAACCTGCATTGTTTTAAAACCATTTTTAGATCGCAGGGTCGAAACCCTTGTCCTCTTCCTACAAAGCAGCAGCCTGTCGACCACACTGCCAAGACCAACGAAATAATGAACTACAAACACTCTTTGTCAAACCAAAACATCGACCCAATTCTAGGGTTACATCCAATGGCCAAGATCAAACTGATCAACGATCACCATTTCTATCAAATTGCATCGGGTATCGCAAGGCTTTGAATTTATGGAATCACTCATTGCCATAGCATGGCTTTACCACATCAAGTTACAATGGATGCATTGATAGGCACCTTGGAGAACTAACAATGAAGATATATTACATGGCAACCATCTTAGCCATCGCATGCATTAGCTTGTACTTACGTGGAGTTTTTTTTTATCCTCGTCACTACAATATAGTGGACGAATATTAATGCAGGCCGGGATCACAATCATCAATGCCAGATTCGTATTGCTTGTTAAGACCATTCACCTATCAATCACTTTAATGCCTGTCAACACTCGTTTTCCAACAATGTGTTTTTCAAACATTAACACATACTATATAACATTATATGTTATGGATTTCGAACCCTAAAGTTCTTAAGGTTCCAAGTTACAATTCATAAAACACGTTATGATATTATAACACCAACGACTATATATATATAGTCATATATTCCTAGTCCTATAAATTCATTGTTATATGCATTAACAATTCGAAATTTATATAGTTCCTAGTTATAAATTGTAGTTTTTAATAATAACTTTTGATTTAGATATTAGTTGATAGGACAACTATAGTCACTTTGACATAGTATCATTTTATGCCATTTATACAATTTAGATAAAAGTCATTGGAAGGGTTATGGTATCACTATTTATACGTTGTAAGGATACAAATGGAATAGCCCATACATAGGAGATTTTAATACTACTTTGCAACTTGATTGTGGCCATACAAGCTCTATTAACACAGTTATAAAATTTATTGGTGTATATAGTAGACACCCAATGGATATAACGATATATATTTAGCATGAAGACTAACTGAATGCTATGAGATCGTACCATATTCTCACCATACTCTTTCTTATAAACAATTATCTTAAGACGACATTAAGCCATCTATAACAGCGTTACGAATTACAACGACAAAACCTTCAGCTTAATGAGGTACATATAGAACTCTGTTTCTAAATATTGTGGAGTTGTAAGACAACATCTGAAAACAGTAATCATAGCTATGAAATCCATACCTGCATACTTATGGTGGATCGCAATAGAATTCTAACATTTTGTTTAGTTACTACGTTGAAATTGAAATATACACGTACTTTGTTTCTACGCAACCATGAAACTTCTTACCTGTCGTCTGCACATAGGACATTCATTATTCTTTAGGGTTGCAGCTAAGTAAGCTCCAGGGTACCTCGTAGGACACCTTTTTCTTCAAAAGTCAAATTGTCAGTATCATTGCAAAAGAAACAGTGTTGCATCAAATTTCCGCTCTATTAGTACTTTTATGTACCATAATCATGTCAGCTATTAATATGTTAAGGTTGTCAATGTCTCATTTCTACTAAACAAAATTAAATTATGTTTAGTACCATTAACTGTTTAAATTAATTGTTGTACAATCAATAAATATTATTCCGCAATCATAAATTATCGTACTTAATGCTGCTTTTCAAAAAAATTTAAATTTTTATGAAAATTCAGGATGTTACATGTAGTATCAGAGCTCAGATTCGAACTCTAGGCCTAAATGAGGTCCAAAACACGCAGCAGAAAATTGTACTAACTTGAAAATTTAATTATTATGTTATTCCATAAATTATTTTCAGTTACAGGTATGGAGAACTTAGCTGAACAATTAAACGATAGATTTCAGCCAAACAGTCACAGCTCGGGACAACACTATGTAGAAGAAGGTCACGGTGAACTAAATAACAGTTCAACAAAACTGTTACGTGCTTTTCATGAATTAAAGGCAGAAATAAGATCGGTTAAACAAGACAATGAAAGGATTCTACAAGCATAAGAACAATTAAACCAAGTTTTGTTTGAACAGAGCCAAACTGAGGAACAAAAGAAAGATAATGAAGATATTTCCAAAGTTGAGGATCTGCCTCGAACTGATAAAAACAAGAAAATGAAAATCAGCAAGGTGAACGACAGTTCAACCTCATCAAGAGATGCTATTGAAAAACACAGAAAGAAACGTAACTACACCAGTGATAGCAGTGCAGGAGATTTCAAACCCAGAAAGAAAAATCAAAAGGAATATGAGCATATTTCTGGGGAGTTCAAAAAGATTAGAACTCCAACTTTCAATGGAGAAACTGAGAAGGGAGAGACAACTGAAGCTTGGCTGTCTGGTATGAAGAAATACTTCCAATTTTATAACTATTCAGAGTCTTTAAAGGCAAAAATGGCTATATATAACTTGACCGGAAGAGCGGATATTTGGTGGTAGGACATCAAAAGACTAAAAGGCATCAAAGATAAAGATGTAAACTAGAGTACCTTTAAATGATACTTTAAAAAGAAGTACTTGTCTAAATAGTACTATGAAGAAAAATCCAAAGAGTTCTACGATTTGAAGCTGGTAGGTATGAACATGAAGGAAATGAATAGTAAGTTTCTGAACTTACGAAGATATGTACCATATCTCATAGAAGAGAAACCAAAAATTCAAAGGTACTTGAGCTGTTTACCTTTCAATATTAAGGACAGAATCAAGTACGACAGTCCTAAAACCTTGGAAGAGGCTATGAGAAAGGCATTTTTCTGTTATGACACAAATCAAAAAAGAGAAGGAATGTCAAACTGGAAAAATCATAAGCCCAACAATTTTGAGCCGAAAAAGAAAAATTTTAGATTCAGTGGAAATTTTTGGATTTCAAAGGAAAAAATTTCAGAATCGGAATTATCAAGGGAACAATTCCAGAAACAATTCACAGTAGAATTCTATAGCACCCAGAAATGCACCTAATAATGCCAAGACCAGTGAGCCAAATGCACCTATCAAATTTTTTGAATGCCAATGTCCTCATTACACATCACTATGTTCCTTGAGGAAACAGAAAACAAACAACATCAACTCTATACAGGCTGAACCTACGGTGGGAGATGTGGAAAGGGAAATGCCCAGACTCAATGCAGCACTTGACAACAGGCAAGTAGATCATCAAATATCCATGGTAGATATTGAAGGTATGCTACATGATCATCCTTTTACTGTTTTAATTGATCCAATTGCTAGCTTAAGTTATATATCACCAGACATTGTGGAAATTCTTAAATTGAAAACTGAAAAGTTTAGTAAATCTTGGCTAGTTAGACTAGCAACTGGAATAAAGAGAAAAGTAGCAGATTTTATAGAAAACTGTGTTTTGTCCATTAATCATTTACAAACACAAATCAAGTTGAATATTCAACCTTTAGGTTCTTATGATATTATAGTTGGGATGGACTAGTTAGAAGCCCATCATGTCATCCTGGACTGTTATGGAATTTTTTTTACATATTTAAATGACGAAGGGAAAACTGTAGAAATAAAAGGCATCCCAATGAAGGTAACCCTTAGACAGATTTCAGCCATGCAAGTTAAGAGGGTAGTTAGGAAAGAATGCCAACTGTTTGCAGTAAACGTAGTAAATGATGAGTTTATGGATAAAGAGTCAAACTGAAATTAGAGGACATACTTGTCCTAAAGGATTTTAAGGATGTATTTCCTGAGGAGATTCCAGGATTACCTCCCAAAAGAGACTTAGATTTTACCATAGAGTTAATACTAGGAGCAGTACCAAATTCAAAAGCTCCATACAGAATGAACACACTGGAGTTAAACGAATTAAAATCACAGTTGAAGGAACATATTGACAAGAAGTATATTAGACCCAGTGTGTCTCCTTGGGGATCACCTATCATCTTTGTTAAGAAGAAAGACGGAACCTTAAGACTGTGCATAGATTATCGCTAGCTTAATAAGATGACAATCAAGAATAGGTATCCATTGCCTTGCATAGATGATCTATTTGATCAGCTACGTGGAGCAACAATATTTTTGAAGATTGATCTAAGATCAGGATATCATCAAGTATGGGTTAAGGATGAAGATATTTTCAAGATAGCTTTCCGAACCCGGTATGGACACTACGAGTTCGTAGTCATGCCATTTGGCTTGACTAATGCCCTGGATGTATTTATGTGTCTGATGAATAATATTATGCATAAATACTTAGACAAGTTTGTTGTGGTGTTCATAGACGACATTTTAGTGTATTCAAAAAGTAAATAAGAGCATGATGAACATTTATAGATTATCTTACAAATTCTGAGAGATCATTAACTCTATGCTAAGTTTAGTAAGTGCAATTTTCACAAAGACACGATTCAGTTCCGAGGACACATAATTTCGGCAGAAGGAATCTCATTTGACCTCGACAAGATAAGCGCCATTAATGACTGGCCGGTTCCTAAAGATGTGTCGGATGTAAGATCATTTATGGGCATTACTGGGTATTACAGAAATTTTATAGAGAATTTTTCAAAAATTTCCAACCCCATAACTTTCTTGTAGAAGAAAGGGAAGAAATTTGTTTGGGATCAAAAATGTGCTGATAGTTGTAAGAAATTAAAGTAACTATTGACGACAGCACCTATCTTGAGGATAACAAACCCCAACAAGTATTTTGTAGTTTGTACAGATGCATACAATGATGGACTCGGTGGAGTCCTGACACAGGAAGGGCATGCGGTGGCATATGAATCTAGAAAGATGAAAGTACATGAAAAGAACTACTCTACCTAAGATTTAGAGTTATTGGTAGTTATTCATGCCTTAAAAATGTGGCGTCACAACCTTATTGGCAGAAAATTTACATTATTGACAGATAACATGGGTCTGAAATATTTATTAAATCAGACAAACCTGGATGCTAGACAACCTCGATGGTTGAAGTTCTTAAGTGACTATGATTTTGAAGTTCAGCATATTAAAGGGAAGGAGAACAAGGTTGCAGATGCCTTGAGTCATAAGGAAAAACTAAATTTCATTTCAGCGATCAGTACTTATTCAACTGATTTGGAAAATCAAAATCTAGAAAAGAGTGAAACAAATGAAGAAAACAAAAAATGAAGGAAAAGACAGCAAACAACAGTTCTGAAATTGTATGGTAGATTTCAACACGAAGGAAAATAGTTTATTATTGTTTAAGAACAAATTGTATGTACCAGACATACTAGAAATAAAAATTTTGATATTAAATGAGATGCATAAAAGTCACTATTCTAGTCATCCAGGTTATGAAAAGACCATTACTATGTTGAGAAAAGAATACTATTGGACCAGAATGAAAGATGAAGTACCAGAGTACATAACTAAATGTTTGGATTTTCAAAAAGTGAAGGTTGAACACCAACATCCTGCTGGGTTGTTGCAACCGTTACCGATACCAAGTTGCAAATGGGAAGTGATTAGCATAGACTTTATTACAGGATTGCCTAAAAATAAAAACAACATGATTCTATCATGGTGGTAGTGGACAAACTCAACAAGGCAACACATTTCATACTTGTAAAGACTACTCATAAAGCTCCATATATTGCAGAGATCTTTATGGAACAGATTTTTAGACTACACGGAATACCAAAGGTAATAATTTCAGATCGTGACTCAAAGTTTACAGGAAACTTCTGGAGGTCACTGTTTAAGGGGATAAACACAACTTTAAATTTCAATACAACATTTCATCCACAAACGGATGGTCAGACAAAAAGGGTAAATCAAGTTTTAGAAGATTTACTAAGAATATATGTTAAGGATCCGACTGGTAGGTGGGAAGACTACTTGTACTTAGCAGAATTTGCTTATAATAATCAGTATCATGCATCAGCTAGACTTAGTCCTTTTGAAATTCTTTATGGTAGGAAATGTAATACACCTATTTTGTGGAATGATCCAGTAGATAAAGTTGTTTTAGGACCTGAATTATTGCAGGAGTTAGAACTAATTGTTAAACAGGTGCAAGGACATTTAAAAGCTGCCCAAGATAGGCAAAAAAGTCAAGCAGATTCAAAAAGAACTCATAAAGAGTTCCAGGTTGGTGAACATGTATTCATCAAGGTAAGACCGAAAAAGAGTTCACTGAAATTGGGAAGCTATGCCAAGTTGGCACCCAGGTATTGTGGTCCTTTTAAAATATTGTCTAAGGTTGGAGCAGTGGCATACCAATTGGCTTTGCCACCAAACTTAAAAATACATAATTTTTTTCATATATCATTTTTAAAGAAATATGTGTACGATACTACTCATGTTGTAAACTAGAATCAGGTACAGGTGGTAAAAGATGGAGATTTTCCGGTGGAACCGGATTGTATCCTTGAAAGGAGGGAAACTATTCTCCGGAATCGCAGCATTGGGCAAGTGAAGGTGCAATGGAAGCACCTTTGCCCAGAAGAGGGAACCTGGGAGTTGGAGAGTAGTATGTAGGAAGCATACCCAACTCTGTTTCAGGAACATTCAAGGAGTGATTAACCAACATCGAGGATGATTTTGAGACTTAAGGGGGGGTGTATGTCACCTACCCAAATTTCTGAAAATTATTATTTTATTTGCAAACTACTTTATGTTAAATTTAATTACAAAGTTTTGTAATTATGATCAGTTCTGATCAAGTATTAATGTAATTACTGAATATTATTATTTAAATAGATTAATTAGCAGACAAACACCCAAGGGGATTGTTAAATGAGTGTTCACTGACCCACTAGGAGGAATGGAAGTTGTTGGAAGGTATGGGACAGATGGCAGCAATTGCATCACACCACTAGCTATTAGTTATGGGACAACTACCCCTAAAACTGTGGCATTATCCACCAGGTGGAGGGAGTGAGAAGGCAGCTCATTTAATGACCCACTAACATCTGAAAAGGCCTACGCATCCTACAAAGGGCAAATTCGAATTGAGCAGGAAGCTCTTACACAATATTTCTACAGAATATTTTCCTCATGTGCATCAAGTGATCACTGAGAGATTAGAATTAGGGAGGTTAGTTGTGAGTCCAATCTTAAGTCTACATATTGCTGAGAAGAACCAGAGATGCTGGTGCAGGTCTCTTGGACTGCTAGTTCTTGAAGATTCGACAGTTAGTGCTACTGCAAGTGGAGATCCTATTTCCTAAGTTTCTTCCTCCTGGTGGTTCAGTGAACGAGCTCGGGTGTCCTAAGACAGTACTTGACTATTTTCAGGAATTGATTGGGTGGAACAGTCTTCTTGGGCTATTTGTTTCCCTACAGATTTACCCAGGTTCTACAAATTTTCTACTTATTCTTAGTTAGTAATTTTGTTCTGTATAGTTAGTATTTTTTGGTTTTCTGTTTCAAAAAAGAATTTAATTCTAGATTTGTTTAAAGTCTAAATGTTAAAGTTTAATGATGAATTGGAATTGATAAACCAATATCTGTATTTTTCCACATGCTGTTTTTGCATCGTACTCTAGTATAGATATGCAAATTAAGAATAGATTACAGGATAGGAAAATGCCATTGATTCGAATAGACAAGTGCAGTGATTTAATTATGTTTTCGTTTCTTCCCTATAGTTAATAGTACTAATTAATATACAATATCTATTACAGGGTAGAATATGCTGTTGTTTTCATGGGAAATAGACATAGATTTATTACTGTGTAATTTCTGTGTGTATTTCCTATTCCTAATAGTTACACAGGAAATCAAGATTTTTCAGAGTTCTGCACATTACATTAGAAACAAATATTGTTGTGCAATATTTAGAAATGCTAGTTATGATTACAAGTTACGATAATTACACTTGTTGCAACCACTATGGATTCTATTACAAATCATTTATACAATAATTTCCTAGCACTATATCAGTAGTATCAAAACTATAAATAAGAAGAATATTAAATCCATATTATTTATATCTATCACTTTACTATACAAAAACGCATGTAGTATGTAATCTAAGTGTTGTATACTAGGAACTGGTTTAATACTAACACATAGCATTGTATTACAGTACAAACCCTACTACATTTAAGAGCTATTATGAAAATAATTATATTTTATATCTTTCATTTTTTTTTAAAAGACCAAACACAAATTAGGGTATGACATGTTCGTTTCTATCACAACATTTTGAACACCATTTCCAACAGCACATATTACAAAGCTTTCATTTAAGACAAAGTTTCACAAAACCCTAGTTTGAGTCAAAAATCACGATACCAACCTATAGCATTAACACAAACCCAACTTATAACTCATGATCATTAGTTTTAGTAAGACACATTGCTTGCAAACAGCAAAAATTCCCAGTTGGGGCTTAGCCCGTTATTTTTCTTACATAGAAAAACAAAATTGGCTCTATTGTTGCCATAATTACTCAGACTTCCACTACATTTTTCACATCTATTAATAAGTGCGACAGATACCTATTATTATATAGAAATCAAACCAAGTAGCATTGGATACAAACAATAGTTTAGCATTTCGAGAATAAGAGTTTCATTCATAGTTCAAAAGAGCCTCGGCTCCATTACTTTTTCACACTAACACATATCAACAGGTGGGATGTTCAACATTTTCACTATTACAGAGTTCCAACTTAAATAAACGAAGTCATCATGTTCAGAACAAGAATTACAACATGTTTGTCAAACAATAGCGTGCAGGATTATTTCCCAAATCCTTCCTTTGGAATGAGTTCATAAAACCCTATGTATTGACGAAATTTTACATTTCCCTTTTTGACGATGATAGATTTCAAGGTAGAAAACCAAAAATCATACAAACAAACGAAAGTCACAACACCGAAAGTAGTTATCATTTGATTTACAAATGTTGCTTCGAAGATTATTCAACCAACAAACAATGACGAGTCACAGTCAGAACTAGTTACTCATTCCTTGAAACCACATCAACCTCAGTTTGTGAGCACCTACGAGAGTTTTTGGAAGACTTGGAGCTTACGTGAATTTGAGCATGGACATCCTCCTTCCAAACCCTGGTTCAAGTTCCCTTATTGAACCCCGTGCCTACCAACCAACACTTAAGCGTTAAACCTCATACATTTAAAAACTATAAAACAAATGTTACTAGAAAACTATGACTTTGGGGAAATCGTTACCTTATAGTTGAAGGCCAAGCTCGGAACTTATGCCTTTACTTGACGATTTTCTTGTCTCATACATGAGCAGCTTTCCATTTGAATTTGGTTGTAGCAAGATATCCTTCTTTTACAAGGAAAAACAAAACACAAAGAATTGAAAACGTTTAAACCTATCGACTGAACACGATTACAGACTCAAGGATCAAACATTCGTTCACGCCATTACACACGATGAAACCTGCTTTGTTTTAAAACCATTTTCAGGTCGCAGGGTCGAAACCCTCGTCCTCTACCTCCAAAGCAGTAGCCTGTGGGACACACTGCCAAAAACAACGAAATAATGAACTATAAACACTCTTTGTCAAACCAAAACATTGACCCAATTCTAGGGTTACATCACACGGACAAGATCAAACTGATCAATGATCACCATTGCTATCAAATTGCATCGGGTATCGCAAGGCTTTAAATTTATGGAATCACTCATTGCCATAGCACGACCTTACCACGTCAAGTTACAATGGATGCATTTATAGGCAGCTTGGAGAACTAACAACGAAGATATATTACATGGCAACCATCTTAGCCATCGCATGCATTAGCTTGTACTTACGTGGATTTTTGTTTGATCCTTGTCACTACGATATAGTGGACGACCATTAATGTAGGTTGGGATCACAATCATTAATGCCAGATTCGTGTCGCTTGTTAAGACCATTCATCTATCAATCAATTTAATGCCTCTTAGCACTCATTTTCCAATGATGTGTTTTTCAAACATTAATGTTGAGATATTGTAACTTCTAAGAATATTATATTTGTACTTTATTATTCTCGAGATTTTTCATTCCTCCATGAAGATCTTATTGTATATCCGGAGATGTTTATTCCTTCGTCGGAATGTGGTAACTTGGGTTATTAGACTTCCCTAGTGGGGGTCGGCCGTGTATGTGTTTTGTGGGTCAAAGGGTTGTTAGACCACCCTAGTGGGGTCGGCCAAGTCAGTTGTAGTGGGGTGTTTAACCCAGTGGTAAAGTTGGGGCCGACCTAGTTAATATAAAGTACAAGTCAGAGATGTGTATAAATAGAGGAGTTGTGTTCCTCATTACACACACACTTCCCTCACTCAGAATGTAGTGCACTTGTGGAGGAGAGGTCTGCTATGGTGGAGGAGGAGATCATGTCTTTGGTTTGCATATTTGTATATTGCTGGTCATCTATATTGAGGAAGCTTTGCTGGGTTTTCTACCCCATGAGGGTTTCCAAGGATAAATCTATGTCTCTTGTGTTTATGCTGTGCTTGTTGTTTCTTCAGTAATCCTGTATATGCTATTATTGTGAAATGGAATGTAATGCTGCTATCTTATGTCTTAGAATATTAAATCTTAACATGGTATCATAGCTAACCTGAAGGAATAAAATGTATGGCATTTCCGACACTTGCTTCACTTGCGACAATTTGAAGGTTTGGGTTTTACATAGCAAAAACCAGTCATCGTGGAACTCTCGCTATAAATCCATTTCTACGAAGGTTCAAGATCTGAAAAGTTTACAGGTTGTATCCAACATCCCCAGGTACCTTGTGTCCAAAGGAAACCCTCATATTCGTTGTACTTTGTGAGTTATGATCAGTACAAGGTAGGGTTTCTGCCTCTTCCAGATCTTAGTCAAAATCAGGTGACCTAGGAAAAAAAGGTCATAACTTGGGCTAGGAAGCTCCAAATGAAATTTTGTAAAATGTGTCAAGTAGTACATAGACTATAATATCTCAGGAAACGTTTTCAGAGACTGAATCGGAACCCATGACACGTGGCACGCCGTACACGTTCGCTCTCCTGTTTTATCCCATAAACAGGTCACGTTGCGACACTTGGCATAACTCTCTCTCAGAAAATCCAATTGAGGTCAGACCTATCGGGATGGAAAGATGACAGGTCAGGCTATGAAAAAAAATGTTTTCAAACCCTGTGGAGCAAAAAGTTCGGAGTTAGGGTAGAAACAATCAAGTACATATTTATGTCATAACAGAATTATTTTTGGGGCACCTTCATTCATGGCTTCCGAAATTTAGGGTTTCGGAGAAAGTTAGAATTTTTGGAATCGGAATCCACAGCTAAATTCTACTCAGGAAAATCGAAATTTAGAGACCAAGATCAAATTTTTTGGCTGGGTAGAAGACCGAGCTTGATCATACCCCAGTTCAAGATTTTGATCGGAAAGATGGAAAATTAGGGCTTCAGCAAAAGTTGGAATTTTTTAAGTCTGTAACCATGGGTGGAAGCTCCTCAGAAAAATAAGAGTTTAGAGCCTTGGATCAAACCTTTTGATTGGGCAGAAGGGTGGGCTTCATCAAACCCTATTTTGGGTTCATGTCCAGAAGATCCAGAATTTTCGAAGGAAAATTTTGAGGGGTCAAATTTTGGAGATTTCAAAATTGAAGTATGCTAGTTTGATCAGCTCAGCAAGACACATCCTTCCATCCATTCAGAAGTGTGAAAGTCAAAGATTGAATTTTTAGGGTTTCTCTAACAAACCCTAATCAAGCTCTAGATCAAGTTTCATGGAGAGTTGAGGCTAAGGCCTTATATAAGAAGACTACAAGAAGTCTCTATAGGTATGTCTTAAGGAGATACAAGCATGTCTTGAAATCCGATTCCTGCTTAAGTTCATAATATGTTTGTCTTCATAATATTTATTCGTACAATCTTGATTAATGTTAGAATTGTCTTATCACCCTAGTAATAGTATGAATGCATGTGAATGATAGAAGACATTCATTGATTAGGGCTATATGATTGTACTAATGCACTGTGGTGTTGTATGAGGTTGATGTTGTCTGCTAAGAAGATACAGGTACATCACAAAATACAAATCAAGTTCCATGACCATGATAACATCAAGACAAAGACTCATCCATAATATTTGATCACATAGAAGTTCTACTTACAAGGTATGTATGACTTTGTTCTATTATGCTTAACCTATGAGATATGCAGGTTCCAGCATAGGATATCTAAATCATTGAAGAGAACAAATAAGATATTGATTAGGTATGTTAGACATAACTAAGCAGGTATACTAATCCAGGTATGTTTTCCTATGTCATGTTAGAATCTTACCTTGTGTTAGGATCCCTTATATAAGTATACTTGGTATGATTGGTTATGCTTATTCATAAAGTTAGTAATCAAGGGTCTATGCATATTATGTCTCTTATCTTGGTTGATGATTTAACTAACCAGATCAAACAAGAATATGTATGAGTAAAAGAAGACTTCCCTGAAACCTTGAATATTATCTATAATCATGACTATACATATTCAATATTATTTAGAACTATAATGTTTTGATAACATTGAAATATACTAATGAATGTATGTTTGTGTATGAGATAATGAGGATGGCACTTGAGCATGCACAGCGGTACAGAATGAATAGAAGTTCAAAAGACATATAGAAGATCAAGTGGGAGGCAACCACACAAACATAAAAGATAAGTATTTGAGTTGTTATTTGAAATAGTAAATGGTATTGTCTATAATAGGTTGTATGCATATTTGTATTCCTATAATATATCATGCTGAGTGTAAACATTCATAGAGCATTGAACAGTATACTACTAATATGCATATGATTGGTAAGTTGGACAAACATTCCATTATTGCTTGTCTAGAATGAAACCTCTTTGCTGACATGCTGAGAGCTGTGCACACTCTCGATAGTATGTTTTGGTAGAGATGGAAGGCATCTAGATAGCCACTGTATGCATATAGGATATGGAAAAGTGTTGTGCCAAAGTATTGGTCAAAATAGTTGCATAACTATGTAAATGATATCTGTATGCATAATAGGTTATCATGTCAACATGATTTCATGATTATGAAATATTACTAATCATGTACTTAATTTTGATTTGTAGGAAAGATCATGAAGAATGATGAACACCAAACAAGTGATGGATGTTCAACAAAAGGATTCACAAGTCAAACACACTATAGAAGGCTCGTGGCTAGAAGATTATCTTAGAAAGAAGAAGAGAATCATGATGAGATGTTTGCTCCAAGTGGCTAGATAGGACCATTATCTTAATGGTGCAATTAAAGAAGAAGTGTGAATCAGGTTCTGTATGGGTACCCAGGATTGATAGTCAGTTGATGAGATTAATGATCATGGGTGACGTGGATCTCAACCTTTGCTACAAGGTTGAATATGGTTTCTATTCACAGATGACATAGATGTAATAAGGAACTCACCACAGAGTTCGAATGATATTGAGGCTCATATCAGTAGACCCATCTGACGAAGGATGGCACGGATAGATATGCAGAAGATCACTCAATGCAGAGTGTGAATGATGTTCAGTCACAGAGGGAGAATTGACAGTCTCCTAACAAGCTTGGGCTTTACTAGAAGTAAGGTTGATCCTAACCTTTACCTTAAGGTTATGGATCATACTATTATTGTATGTAGATGATCTCTTTCTGACAGAGAATGAGAAACAGATCATGGAAAGCAAGAAGAAGCTAAGTATAGAACTTGAGATGAATGATATTAGTTTGATACATTACCTCCTAGGACTAAAAGCATGAAAAGGCTCAGAAGGAATCTTTCTCAACCAAGGAAAGTATGCTGTGAAAATCTTGAGAAGAACTGATTTGTTCGGATGTACAACCATGGCCACTCTCATGGGTTCCGACTTGAAGTTGTTAGCTAATAACTCCTCAGAGTTAGTTGATGTGAGTCTGTATAGACATATTATTGGGTCGTTAATGTATCTGATGAATATCAGGTCAGATATATGGTTTGTTGTGAAACACCTTGAGACAGTATCTAGTGGAACCTAGATGAGTTCACCTGATAGCTGCAAAGCATGTGATGAGGTACCTGAAGGGTACGATAGAATTTGGTCTATATTACTTTGGAGATCATGACTTCAGTTTGTATTCCTACTCAGATGTTGATTGGGTAGGAAGTGTATCAGACAGGAATGGCACATCGAGCAGATGTTATTGTCTGGGATCAGCCATGATCTTGTGGTTTAGCAGGAAGCAGTCCAGTATGGCTCTCAGCACAAGCAGAATATATGGTTGGTTGCTCTACTAGTTGTGAAGAAGTATGGTTTCAGGATTGTTTGACTTAGAGATAGACCCAACTGTGATCCTATGTGACAAACAAAGTTGTATCAAGATGACAAAGAATTCAGTCTTCCATGATAAGTCAAAGCACATAGAGATCTGACATTTCTATGTATAAGATATGACTGTTAGGATATTTAGACACTTAGGAGTTAGTTAAGATCAACTTGTGTAATATATCCATTATGGATAGTGTGTTTCTTTAGTATGCATTAGTATGCATTTGTAAATACTTAATCCGACGGTCACGATATGTTCCCGACATAGAGTGATTCGACGGCTCAACTTCTCTTAGATCAAACCTAACCTTGATCCGTGGATTAACACCCGATTGGTCCATGATCTCTATTTAAAGAGCATGGAGGGTCATTGTTTAGTTGATCAATTATGAGAAGCTCATTTGTAACTTTCTTTCTTTGCATAATAAATTGTCCCGTAGAAGCTACTTGGCCGGGGTCGTGGAGTGTTTCCCTCAAGAGGGTTTAAACCACATCAAAACATCGGTGTGTTGATCTTTGGTCTGTTTGTGTGAAGAGGTTGCTATTGGTGTTCGGTCCTTTGGTAGTACCCTATGTTCCCGAACATGGTATCAGAGATTTTATGAAGTGTCGCTTCCGGTTGTGATCTAGATCTTGAACTGCTGTTGCCGAAACTCGAAAGGGTTTCTAGTTATGGTATTTTTGTGCATTTATGGTCTGTGGGAGGTGTTCCATTACATCCAGAGCGTTGTTTCCATTGGGAAATAGTTTTCGTTTGATCGAAAATGGTTCCCGGTTGCTCCAGAAACGCATATTTCATCAGATCTGAAGTTTTTTTTGTTTCGATTTGTGGTTTGTTTTGCAGGAAAAAGGGCAAGCATGCAAACCGAGCAAGAAGTGTAGAAAAGAAAAAAAAACCCTTCCTCATTCCCACATTTTACATACCTTTTAATCTAGCTCACTTGGTTCAAAGTTGCTTTATTCCTTAATAGGTCTTGAGTTCAAGTCTTAGGAAGTTACTTTTAAAAGGAAAAGTGCATGCAATTTCTATTTTCAAGTTACTTTATTGTAAAAGTGCATCTCACTTAAATAATAAAAAATAAAAATATAAGTGAGTCACTTAAGTTTTTTATTTTTGCACTATTTAAAAGTAATATTATTGTAAAAGTGAAATCACTTATTTTACAAAAGTGGTTCACTTAAAGCAACTTTATTGTAAAGTGATTGTCAAAAGGTTCATCTTGGGAAGAGGGGGGTTCTTTTTTTTTGCTGGACATTCTCTAGCTGCCACATCACTATTGGGGACATCTTCAACAGTTTCTTTGTTCAAGCATAACTTCATCATACAGAGTTAGTTTTCAGTGCCATTTTTTTGAAACCGCCTATTTTTTCAAGCTCTTCACATCCAGACTATTGGTTTCTGCTTTTACAGCCATTAATTTACAAATATGGCTGTCCATTGTGATATTCTACTTAATAGTTTCAACTATTTCTCATGGAAATATCGTATGGAGGATGTTCTACGAAGTAGGGGACTTTTCAGAATTACAATAGGGAAAGAAAAAGAACCCACTGATGATGATAAGAAAATAAAATGGGCAAATAGATGTGATGAAGCTTGTGGATTGATTGGGATGTCAATCTCTACTGATTTGCGATTCCACATATCTGGAATTGATGAACCTAATGCTGCTTGGGACAAGTTGGAATCTGTGTTTGGTAAACACAATGAAATTCGAGGTCACCAACTTGAAAATGAGTTGATTTCTTTAAATCCAAGTGACTTTTCATGCATTCAAGATTATTTATCTAAGTACAAAACTCTTAAGCTCTTATGTGCAGAATGTAAGATTGAGAGGGAAGACAAACAATGCATTTATCATATTCTTTCCAAACTTGGACCTGCATATTCTGTTTTTGTATCTACATTTTACTCCATGAAAGCATCCTTGAATGCAGCTAGCTATCAAGAGCCTAGTCTTGAATCATTTTGTGATTCCTTGATTAGAGAACAAGATAAACTCATTCATCTTGGAATAATCAACAATGGAGATACATTTGGAAAAGCCTTATTGTCCCAACAGAAAGAAAAGTCCAAGCCTCCCAAGAAACAAAATTTTTGCAATAATAAGTCAAACAAGGGTCCTAAACCCTCTCAGTCAGCTCCTTCTTTAAAAAATGACAAAGGATCCAAGCCAAAAGGCAAGAAGACTGAGCGTCATTGCAACTATTGCAGGAAAGATAATCATGATGAATCTAAGTGTTTCAAGAAGATGGCAGCCTTGGAAGCAGCAATGAAGAAGCACCACATCAGCCTAGATTCGCCTTCAGAATCTGCCTCTCATGGACATGCACTTTGTGCTTCTAGTTATTCTTATAATGCATATTCTTCTTCTACTTCAAATGAATGGCTCATTGATTCTGGAGCATCTTATCATGTGGCTAAGGATCAAGCCATCTTTTCTACTATGCATGAATGTAACACCAAACAAATATTTATTGGTGATGATAGATCTCTAAGTGTTGTAGGAGCTGGAACAGTTCCAGTAGATAATGGTCATTTTAGTGATGTACTATGTGTTCCAATAATTTCCTGCAATTTGTTATCAGTCTATCAGATCACTCATTCTGGTGAAGGTAAAATTGTGACCTTTACACCTCACCAAGTTGTAATCAAGGATTTTAAAGATCCTCAACAGGTCCTAGCTACTGGAATTGTTGATGATATTACCAAGTTGTACAAGTTTAACAACTTTGGGTCATCACCTTTCCCTTTAGTTTTTGTTGCTCATAGTGATAACTTGAGCAAACTTTGGCATGAGCGATTTGGTCACTTAAATTATCGCTCATTGCAACAACTATGTAAAGAAAATATGGTGACAGGTCTTCCGATGGTATCTTGCAGAGATGGTGTTTGCTCTGGTTGTGTACTCGGAAAACATCATCGGGACAGTTTTGACAAACGTGCCTCTTGGCACGCCTCGGTTCCCTTGGAGCTTGTGCATAGTGACTTGTGTGGTCCTCTTCCATCTGCTTCCTTTTCTGGTTTCAAATATTTCTTAACTTTCATTGATGATTACACGAGACGCACTTGGGTTTATTTCCTAAAACTTAAGAGCGAAGTATTTAACATGTTCTTGGCCTACAAGGCCCTTGTTGAAAAACAATCTGGTCATCAAATTATTAAGTTAAGATCTGACAATGGAGGAGAATATGTTAACAAACAGTTCACTACTTTCTGCACTGAACAAGGCATCCAACAATAGCACACTGTTCCGTATACACCACAACAAAATGGTGTAGCTGAGCGGAAGAACCGCACTTTAAAAGAAATGGCTAATTGTATGATCCAATATAAGGGACTAAGTCTTCAATTTTGGGCTGAAGCCATTAATTGTGCAAATTACATAGTTAATCACACCCCCACAAAAGCATTACAAGGTATAACACCGGAAGAAGCATGGAGTAAAACTAAACCTGATGTAAGTCACTTCCGTGTGTTTGGTAGTGAAGCATGGGCTCACATTCCGGATGAAAAACGGAAAGCATTGCAGCCTAAAAGTGAAAAGTGCATATTTGTTGGATATTATGAAGAAGTAAAAGGTTATAGACTTCTTCAACCAGATTCTCATGATATAATCATTAGAAGAGATGTTAAATTTGATGAAAATATCTTGGCATGCGAGCCTAACTCGACGATTGTGCCATCTTTGGCCTGCGAGCTTGATTCGGCATTTGTGCGTTCTTCTTCTTCTTCTTCTTCCAACTTCCTTGACAGGTTTCCAACTCTAGTTTTTGATGATGACAGTGAGGATGAAAATCCACCTCCGCCTGCTCATGTTCCTCCAGTTGCACCAGCACAAGTGATTCCTCGATGGGTCCGTTCAACATGTGAAGCAGCTGGTGATCTTGCTGGTGATCCTAGAGATCAACGTCAAACACGTTCTCAGTTTCAGTGAGCCTCTTCTCTTTTGGCTCAAGTTTCCTAGAATCATGATCCAGAAACCTTTGTAGAAG
This sequence comes from Larix kaempferi, assembly GCA_027924585.1. Lineage (NCBI taxonomy): Eukaryota > Viridiplantae > Streptophyta > Pinopsida > Pinales > Pinaceae > Larix > Larix kaempferi. The sequence continues at coordinate 10,030,016 of BSBM01000007.1, forward strand.
CTTCAGGGAATCCAAATTGGGATGCAGCCATGGATGAAGAATATCATTCCTTAATGGCGAATGATACTTGGGATCTTGTACCTCTTCCAAAAGGAAGAAAACTTGTCAGATGTAAATGGGTCTATAGAACTAAGTATGCATTAGATGGAAGTGTTGAAAGACTTAAGGCAAGGTTAGTTGCCAAAGTTTTTTCCCAAGTTGAAGGGATTGACTATACTGAAACCTTTGCCCCCGTCGCAAAAATGAACTCCATCCACCTTGTTCTTTCCCTTGCCACCTTACACAACTGGGAAGTCCATCAAATGGATGTCAAGTCTGCCTTCTTACATGGTGATTTACAGGAGGAAATTTACATGGAACAACCTCCTGGCTATGTTCAGAATAGCTCTAGCCTTGTCTGCCACCTTAAGAAATCCTTATATGGCCTTAAGCATGCTCCCAGAGATTGGTATGCCAAAATGGATAACTTTCTCCTTGACACTGGTTTTTCTAGATGCCATTCTGACCCCAACGTCTATACCAAGAAAGTAGGAAACCATCTCATCATACTTGTTCTATATGTTGATGACCTTATTCTTACTAGTAGTGGCCCTAAGCTTATATCCCATGTGAAATCTAGTCTTAAACAAAATTTTGAAATGTCAGACTTAGGACATTTGCATTATTTTCTTGGTCTCCAAGTCCTTCAAACCAAAGAAGGAATCTTTCTTTCTCAGTCTAAGTATGCTTGTGACCTTCTTCGTCGCTTTCACATGGAAGATTGTACACCAGCCCCTTCTCCCTTCCATTTTGGAGTCAAACTTTATGCAACTTGTACTTCACCTGAAGTCGATGCCACCTTATATTGTCAGCTTGTTGGTAGTCTCTTATACTTGACTCATTCCTGTCCTGGCCTTTCCTTTGTCGTTGGTCGAGTTTCCCATTATATGCAGACACCTCATGAAAGTCACTGGAAAGAAGCTAAAAGAATACTTCGATATATTCGAGGTACAGTTCAGTTTGGGATTCATTACAGTACAGGGGGGGAACCTTTGTTGGTTGGTTTCACTGATTCAGATTGGGATGGCCATCCTGATGATCGAAAGTCTACTGCAGGTTATGTTTTTAGTCTGGGATCTGGACCTATTACTTGGGCTTGTAAGAAACAACAAGCTCTTGCTCTTTCTTCAACAGAGGTAGAATATCGAGCAGCAGTTAATGCTAGTTAGAAAGATTTAAGGCTTCGACAAATCCTTTCAGAGTTTGGATTCGAGCAGCAACAACCTAATCCACTTTGGTGCGACAATCAAAGTGCCATCAAGCTTGCCAAATATCCAGTTCTACATCAATGCAGCAAACACATTGAGCTACATATGCACTTCATCAGAAATCTTGTTCATGATCGTATTCTTGAAGTGCTCTTTTGCCCTACAGATGATCAAGTTGCAGACATCTTCACCAAGTCTCTTACAGAAGCGAAGTTTTCTAAACTTCGATCTATGTTAGGATTTCAGGAACTTGTCATTAAGGGGGGATAGGCTCTAAGGCCTCCTTCCTTCTCCTAATAGTGTCACTTTTGTAAATCCTTCAATCCTCTCCCAAGTTGTTCATAAGGGGGGATGTTAGGATATTTAGACACTTAGGAGTTAGTTAAGATCAACTTGTGTAATATATCTGTTAGGGATAGTGTGTTTTTTTAGTATGCATTAGTATGCATTTGTAAATACTTAATCTGACGGTCACGATATGTTCCCGACATAAAGTGATCCGACGGCTCAACTTCTCTTAGATCAAACCTAACCTTGATCCATGGCTTAACACCCGATTGGTCCATGATCTCTATTTAAAGAGCATGGAGGGTCATTGTTTAGTTGATCAATTATGAGAAGCTCATTTGTAACTTTCTTTCTTTGCATAATAAATTGTCCCGTAGAAGCTATTTGGCCGGGGCCGTGGAGTGTTTCCCTCAAGAGGGTTTAAACCACGTCAAAACATCGGTGTGTTGATCTGTGATCTGTTTGTGTGAAGTGGTTGCTCTTGGTGTTCGGTCCTTTGGTAGTACCCGATGTTCCCAAACAATTACGCAGAAAGGAACTATAAAGTTTGAATTTGTAACAGGTTTCCGATGTACTAACCAAACCTCTACCTCAAGTGAACAAGTTGCCGATGTACTAACCAAACCTCTACCTCAAGTGAACAAGTTGCCGATGTACTAACCAAAACTCTACCCCAAGTGAACAAGTTGCCGATGTACTAACCAAACCTCTACCTCAAAGTAAAAGTTTGAATATTTCCAAGACAAGCTTGGTGTAGTTCAGAAGGACTCTCCTCGAAAGGGGGAGTGATGTGGTCACATATGATGAGATTGCCTGCATCGACAGAGAGGTCGATGATGTGGTTACCTATATTGGTGATTCCAATAGAGAGGTTGGTGGATGGTCCTTAGACAGGGTCTAAGTTGACAAGGGGATTGCATCATCCTTGAACACATGTTCTAAAAGGATCCGTAGACAATTGTCTTCAAGAACGAAGTCCTTCGTGGACATGTGGGGATTGGATCATCGCTGGACTTCAGTCCTAAAGTGAGCCATAGACAATTGTCTTCGAGAATGAAGTCCTTCATGGACATGTGGGGATTGGATCATCCCTGGACATCAGTCCTAAAGTGAGCCATAGACATATGTCTTTGAGAATAAAGTCCTGAATGAACATGTAAGGGTATTGGATCGTCCTCGGACTTTGGTCCTTTGAATTGAGTCATAGACAAGATGTCTCCAAAAATAAAGTCCTGAATGAATAGGTAAGGGGATTCGATCATCCTCGGACTTTGGTCCTTTGAATTGAGCCGTAGACAAGATGTCTCCGAAAATAAAGTCCTGAATGAACAGGTAAGGGGATTGGATCGTTCTCGGACTTTGGTCCTTTGAATTGAGCCATAGACAAGATGTCTCCGATAATAAAGTCCTAAATGAACAAGTAAGGGGATTGGATCATCCTCAGACTTTGGTCCTTTGAATTGAGCCGCAGACAAGATGTCTCTGAAAATAAAGTCCTGAATGAACAGGTAAGGGGATTGGATCGTCCTCGGACTTTGGTCCTTTGAATTGAGCCGTAGACAAGATGTCTCTGAAAATAAAGTTCTAAATGAACAGGTAAGGGGATTGGATTGTCCTCGGACTTTGGTCCTTTGAATTGAGCCATATACAAGATGTCTCTGAAAATAAAGTCCTAAATGAACATGTAAGGGGATTGGATCGTCCTCAGACTTTGGTCCTTTGAATTGAGCCGTAGATAAGATGTCTCCAAAAATAAAGTCCTGAATGAACAGGTAGGGGATTGGATCGTCCTCGGACTTTGGTCCTTTGAATTGAGCTGTAGACAAGAGGTCTCTGAAAATAAAGTCCTGAATGAACAGGTAGGGGATTGGATCATCCTCGAACTTTGGTCCTTTGAATTGAGCCGTAGACATGAGGTCTCCAAGAATTGAATGATAGGATTGTATCATCCCTGGACCTCGGTTCAAAAGGTACATGATAGGACTGGATCATCCCTGGACCTCGGTTCAAAAGGTACATGATAGGATTGGATCGTCCTTGGACCTCGGTTCAAAAGGTACATGACAGGATTGCATCATCCATGGACCTATGTCCTAAAGAGAGCAGGATTGTGTTGAAATATTGTAACTTCAAAGAATATTATATTTGTATATTATTTATTCCGGAGATGTTCCATACCTCCGATGTGATTATACTATAAATCCGGAGATGTTTATTCCTCCGAGTTGGGTGTGGTAACTAGGGTTATTAGACCCACCATGTGGGGGTCGGCCCAGTCAGTTATAATGGGGTATTTAACCTAATGGTTAAATACGAGCCTACATGTACTTGTGTAAAATACATATCAGAGTAGTGTATAAATAGAGGAGGTGTGTTCCTCATTTGATACACTCACACACTTGAGGATAGCGCACTTGTGGAGGAGAGGTCTGCTATTGTGGAGGAGGAGATCATGTCTCAGGGTTTCATCTTTGTATATTGCTGGTCATCTATATTGAGGAAGCTTTGCTGGGTTTTCTACCCCATGAGGGTTTCCCAGGATAAATCTCTGTCTCTTGTGTTTATGCTGTGCTTGTTGTTTCTTCAGTGATCCTGTATATGTTTTTATTGTGAAATGGAATGTAATGCTGCTATTTTCTATCTTAGCATATTGAATTTTAACATGGTATCAGATCTAACCTGAAGGAAGACAAGGTATGGCACTAACGACACTTCCTTTACTTACGACAATTTGAAGGTTAGGGTTTTACATAGCAAAAACCAGTCATCGTAGCACTTTCGCTATAAATCCGTTTTGGCGATGTTTTCGGATCTGAAATTGTTACAGGAAAAAGATTAAATCTCAAGGTACCTTGTGTCCAAAGGACAACCTATAATTCGTTATACTTTGTGATTTATGATCTGTACAATATAGGGTTTCTGCCTCTTCCAGATCTGAGTCAAAATCAGGTGACCTTGGGAAAAAGGTCATATATTAGGCTAGGAAGATCCAAATGAAATTTCGTAAAAAGTGACAGGTAGTACACAGTTTGTACTATCTCCGAAAACGTTTTCAGAGGCCGAAGTTGAACCCGTGACACGTGGCACGCCGTACAAGTTCGCCCTCCTGTATTATCCCATAAACAGGTCATGTTGCGACACTTGGCATAACTCTTTTTCAGAGAGTCCAATTGAGGTATGACCTATCAGGATGGAAAGATAACAGGCCGAGCTACCCCAGGAAAGTTTTTCAGAGGCCGAAGTTCAAACAGTGATACGTGGCACGCCGTACAAGTTCGCTCTTCTGTTTTATCCCAAAACAGGTCACGTTGCGACATTTGACATAACTCTCTCTCAGAGAATCCAATTGAGGTCAGACCTATCAGGATGGAAAGATAACAGGTCAGGCTATCTCAGAAAACTTTTTCAGATCCTGTGGATTGAAAAGTTTGGAGTTACACCAGAAACAATCAGGTACATATTTCTGTCAAAACAGAATTACTTTTGAGTACCTTCATTCATGGCTTCCGGAATTTAGGGCTTTGAAGAAAGTTGGAATTTTTGTAAATGGAGACCACGGCTGAATGCAACTCATCAAAATAGAAATTTAGAGACCAAGATCATATTTTTTGGTTGGGCAGAAGGCCGGGCTTGATCAAACCCTAGTTCGCGACTTTGATCAGAAAAGTGGAAAATTAGGGCTTCTGTAAAAATGAGAATTTTTGAAATCTGTTACCATGGCTGGAAGCTCCTCAGAAAAATAGAAGCTTAGAGCTTTGGATCAAACATTTTGATTGGGTAGAAGAGTGGGATTCATAAAACCCCATTTTAGGGTCACGTCCAGTGAATCCCTTCAGGTCCAGTTCTTGCAAATCAAGTGGATAGGGTTAATCCTAGAAGAAGATGGATTGGTCACCTGCATAAGTGAAGGAGTTCCTGTTTCAGAGGGAGATGAGGCTAAGGCTTTACATAAGGAGATTACAAGCGATCTCGACAGGTATGACTCATCGAGGTATGTTTTGAGATTTGTTCATGATTAAGTTTATGGTATGTTTGTCTTCATGTTATTGCGGTTAGTACGATCTTGATTTTAGATTTGTTGTATCACCTTAACAAAATTATGAATGCATGATAGAAGATATTCATTGGTTAGGGTGTTGACACTTATGATTGTACTAATGCATTATGATGTTGTGTGAGGTTGATGTTGTCTGCTAACAAGATATAGGTACATCACAAAAGACAAATCAGGCTCCATGACCATGAAAACATGAAGACAAAGACTCATCCATAATCTTTGTTCTACTTACGAGGTATGTATGACTTTGTTATATTATGCTTAACCTATGAGACATGCAGGTTCTAGCTCAGGATCTCTAAATCATTGAAGAGATTGTTTAGGTATGTTGTACATAACCAAGTAGGTATACTAATCCAGGTATGTTTCCCATGAATCTTACCTTGTGTTAGGATCCCTTATATAAGTATACTTGGAATGATTGGTTATGCTTATTCATAAAGTTAGTAATCAAGGGATTATGCATATTATATCTTTTATCTTGATTGATGATATGCATGAGTAAAAGAAGACTTCCCTGAAATCTTGAATACTAATGTTTATTAACTATAATCATGAATATACATTTTCAAGATTATTTAGTACTATAATGTTTTGATAGCATTTAGAATATACTAATGAGTGTATGTTTGTATGAGATCATGAGGATGACTCTTGAGCATGCACAGTGGTACAGAATGAATAGAAGTTCAAAAGACATACAGAAGATCAAGCGGGAGGCAGCCACACAAACATAAAAGATAAGTATTTGAGTTGTTATTTGAAATAGTAATGATATTTCCTGTAATAGGTTGTATGCATATTTGTATTCCTAGAATATATAATGCTGAGTGTAAACATTCATAGAGCATTGAACAGTATACAACTAATGTGCATATGATTGGTAAGTTGGACAAACATTCCATATTTGCTTGTCTAGAATGAAACCTCTTTGCTGACATGCTGAGAGTTGTGCACACTCTCGATAGTATGTTTTGGTATAGATGGAAGGCTTCTAGATAGCCACTGTATGCATACAGGATATGGGAAAGTGTTGTGCCAAAGTATTGGTCAAAATAGTTGCATCACTATGTAAATGATATCTGTATGCATAATAGGTTATCATGTCAATATGATTTGATGATTATGAAGTATTACTAATCATGTACTTAATTTTGATTTGTAGGAAAGGTCATGAAGAATGATGGACACCGTACAAGTGGTGGATGTTCAAACAAGAAGATTTACAAATCAAACAAAATATAGAAGGCTCATGGCTAGAAGATTCTCTTAGAAAGGGGAAGAGAATCACGACAAGATGTTTGCTCCAAGTATGGTGTAATTAAAGAAGAGGTGTGAATTAGGTTCTGTATAGGTACCTAGGATCGATAATAAATTGATAAGCTTAATGATCACCATGGGTGATGTGGATCTCAACCTTTGCTACAAGGTTGAATATGATTTCTATACACATATGACATGGATGCAAGAAGGAACTCACCACAGAGTTCGAATGATATTGAGGCTCATAATCAGTAGACCCATCTAACGAGAGATGGCACAGATAGATATGCAGAAGATCATTCAATGCAGAAATGAAAATGAAAGATCTCAAATTGATGCTTTACTTCCTAGGTCTGGAAGTATGGAAAGGCTCAGAAGGAATATTTCTCAACCAGGGAAAGTATGATGAGAAATATGACTTGAGGTGTTGGAATGGCCACTCTTATGGATTCCAACTTGAAGCTGTTAGGGGATAACTCATCAGAGTTAGTGGATATAACTCTGTACAGTCAAATTATTGGGTCATTGATGTATCTAACATATACTAGATTAGATATATGCTTTGTTGTGAATACCTTGAGTCAGTATCTAGTGGAAATTAGATGTTTTCACCTGATAGTTGCAAAGCATGTGATGAGGCACCTAAAGGATACGATAGACTTTGATCTGTGCTATCTTGGAGATCATGACTTCAGATGGCTACTCAGATGCTGATTGGGCAGAAAGTGTATCAGACAAGAAGAACACATCAAGAGGATGTTATTGTCTGGGATTAGCCATGATCTCATGGTTTAGCTGGAAGCAGTCTAGTGTGGCTCTCAGCACAAACAGAATATATGGCTGTTTGCTCTGCTAGTTGTGAAGAAGTTTGGCTTCAGGATTGTTTGAATTAGAGATAGAACCAATTGTGATCCTATGTGACAAATAGAGTTGTATCAAGATGACATAGAATCCAGTGTTCCATGATAAGTCAAAGATCATAGGGATCTAACAAGATATGACACAGAAAGGAACTATAAAGTTTGAATTTATAACAGGTTGCTGATGAACTAACCAAACCTCTGTCTCAAGTGAAATTTGAATACTTCCGAGACAAGCTTGGTGTAGCTCAAAAGGACCCTCCTCGAAAGGGGGAGTAGTATAGTCACTGATAATGAGATTGTCTCATCGAACAACAAGGTCGATGATGAGGTAACCTGTTCTCTACACCTAGATACTTAGAAATATTTAGATTTAGGACTCTTATACTTAGAATACTTAGTTTTATTTATACATCCTTTTGATGTTAATAATACATGCTTTTGATGATAGATGTATTGATGAGAATACATGTGGGGATTGTATCATCCTTGAACACATGTTCTAAAGTGAGCCATAGACGTGAGGTCTCCGAGAATGAAGTCCTCAGTGGACAGTTGAGGGGATTGGATCAACCCTGGACTTTCAGTCCTAAAGAGAGCCGTAGACGTGAGGTCTCCGAGAATGAAGTCCTCAGTGGATAGTTGAGGGGATTGGATCATCCCTGGACTTTCAGTCCTAAAGAGAGCCGTAGACGTGAGGTCTTCGAGAATGAAGTCCTCAGTGGACAGTTGAGGGGATTGGATCATCCCTGGACTTTCAGTCCTAAAGAGAGCCGTAGACATGAGGTCTCCGAGAATGAAGTCCTTAGTGGACAGTTGAGGGGATTGGATCATCCCTGGACTTTCAGTCCTAAAGAGAGTTGTAGACGTGAGGTATCCGAGAATGAAGTCCTTAGTGGACAGTTGAGGGGATTGGATCATCCCTGGACTTTCAGTCCTAAAGAGAGCCGTAGACGTGAGGTCTCCGAGAATGAAGTCCTTAGTGGAAAGTTGAGGGGATTGGATCATCCCTGGACTTTCAGTCCTAAAGAGAGCCATAGACGTGAGGTCTCCGAGAAGTGGGGATTGTATCATCCCCGGACTTAGGTCCCTGAATTGATCCATAGACGTGAGGTCTCCGAGAAGTGGGGATTGTATCATCCCCAGACTTAGGTCCCTGAATTGATCCGTAGACGTGAGGTCTCCGAGAAGTGGTGATTGTATCATCCCCGGACTGCGGTCCCTGAATTGATCCGTAGACGTGAGGTCTCCGAGAAGTGGGGATTGTATCATCCCCGGACTTCGGTCCCTGAATTGATCCGTAGACATGTGGTCTCCGAGAAGTGGGGATTGTATCATCCTCGGACTTCGGTCCCTGAATTGATCCGTAGACGTGTGGTCTCCGAGAAGTGGGGATTGTATCATCCCCGGACTTCGGTCCCTGAATTGATCCGTAGACATGTGGTCTCCGAGAAGTGGGGATTGTATCATCCCCGAACTTCGGTCCCTGAATTGATCCGTAGACGTGTGGTCTCCGAGAAGTGGGGATTGTATCATCCCCGGACTTCGGTCCCTGAATTGATCCGTAGACGTGTGGTCTACAAGAAGTGGGGATTGTATCAACCCCAGACTTTGGTCCCTGAATTGATCCGTAGACGAATGGTCTCCGAGAAAGTGATTTTTTATAATGATGTGGTTACTTGTATCGGTATGGATACTTGTATTGATGATGTGGTTACTTGTATCGGTAGGATACTTGTATTGATGATGTGGTTACTTGTATCGGTAGGATACTTGTATTGATGATGTGGTTACTTGTATCGGTATGGATACTAGTATTGATGATGTGGTTACTTGTATCGGTATGGATACTTGTATTGATGATGTGGTTACTTGTATCGGTAGGATACATGTATTGATGACATGGTTACTTGTATCAGTATGGATACTTGTATTGATGATATGTATACTTGTATTGGCATGAATACTTGTACTAATGATGTGGATACTTGTATTGTTATGGATACCTGTGTTGATGACGATGCTGACGATCGTGTGATGACGATGCTGATGATTGTGTGATGACAATGCTGATGATCCTGAGATGACGATGCTGATGATCATGTGATGACGATGCTGATGATCGTGTGATGACGATGCTGATGATCGTGTGATGACGATGCTGATGATCGTGTGATGACGATGCTGACGATCATGTGATGACGATGCTGACGATCGTGTGATGATCGTGAGATGACGATGCTGATGATCGTGTGATGATGATGCTGATGATCGTGTGATGACGATGCTGATGATTGTGTGATGACGATGCTGATGATCGTGTGATGACGATGCTGATGATTGTGTGATGATGATGCTGATGATCGTGGGATGACGATACTGATGATCGTGATGATGACGATGCTGATGATCGTGTGATGACGATGCTGATGATTATGTGATGATGATGCTGATGATCATGTGATGACGATGCTAATGATCGTGAGGATCCATATGTTGATGTTGTTGTAGCTGTTCGAGTGCTGCAGAAGATAAAGACTCAGTACTGAAGATGTTGATGTTCCAGTATTGAAGATGTTCCAGTAACTGCTTGAGTTACTGATGATGTTGAGAAAGCTTCCAATGATTTATAGATGTATCATGTATGATGTTGATGACTCCTTGCTTGTGCAGATACTGTTATAATATCCTTCTCGTTAAGGGGGAGTGTTGAAATATTGTAACTTCAAAGAATATTATATTTGTATATTATTTATTCCGGAGATGTTCCATACCTCCGATGTGATTATACTATAAATCCGGAGATGTTTATTCCTCCGAGTTGGGTGTGGTAACTAGGGTTATTAGACCCACCATGTGGGGGTCGGCCCAGTCAGTTATAATGGGGTATTTAACCTAATGGTTAAATACGAGCCTACATGTACTTGTGTAAAATACATATCAGAGTAGTGTATAAATAGAGGAGGTGTGTTCCTCATTTGATACACTCACACACTTGAGGATAGCGCACTTGTGGAGGAGAGGTCTGCTATTGTGGAGGAGGAGATCATGTCTCAGGGTTTCATCTTTGTATATTGCTGGTCATCTATATTGAGGAAGCTTTGCTGGGTTTTCTACCCCATGAGGGTTTCCCAGGATAAATCTCTGTCTCTTGTGTTTATGCTGTGCTTGTTGTTTCTTCAGTGATCCTGTATATGCTATTATTGTGAAATGGAATGTAATGCTGCTATTTTATGTCTTAGCATATTGAATTTTAACGGATTGATCATCCTGTAATATGATCGTGTGTGTTGCAGGGTATACTTGCTATTGTGTGGATACTTGTATTGATGATGTGTATACTTGTATTGGTGTGGATACTAATACTGTTGATCTAGATGACGATGTTGTTGATCGTATTGATCTAGATGATGATGCTACTGATCGTATTGATCTAGATGACGATGCTGCTGATCGTGTTGATCTAGATGATGATGCTACTGATTGTGTTGATCTAGATGACGATGATACTGATCATGTAGATTGAGATGATCCAGATGCTGTAGATCGAGATGATCCAGATGCTGTAGATTGTGATGAACCAGATGTTGTAGATCAAGATGATGTGACGATGCTGATCATCTTGATCTAGATGACGATGTTGATGATCGTGTGATGACGATGCCGATGATCGTGTGATGGCAATGCTAATGATCATGTGATGACGATGCTGACGATTGTGAGGATTCAGATGTTGATGTTGTTGTATCTATTTGAGTGCTGCAAAAGATAAAGACTCAGTACTGAAGATGATGATGTTCCAGTATTGAAGATGTTCCAGTAACTAGTTGAGTTACTGATGATGTTGAGAAAGCTTCCAATGATTTATAGATGTATCATGTTGATGACTCCTTGCTCCTGCAGATGTTGTTATAATATCCTTCTCGTTAAGGGGGAGTGTTGAGATATTGTAACTTCTAAGAATATTATATTTGTACTTTATTATTCCGAAGATGTTTCATTCCTCCGTGAAGATCTTATTGTATATCCCGAGATGTTTATTCCTCCGTCGGAATGTGGTTAGTTGGGTTATTAGACTTCCCTAGTGGGGGTCAGCCCTGTATGTGTTATGTGGGTCAAAGGGTTGTCAGACCACCCTAGTGGGGTCGGCCAAGTCAGTTGTAGTGGGGTGTTTAACCCAGTGGTAAAGTTGGGGCCGACCTAGTTAATATAAAGTACAAGTCGGAGATGTGTATAAATAGAGGAGGTGTGTTCCTCATTATACACACACGTACCTCACTCAGAATGTAGCGCACTTGTGGAGGAGAGGTCTGCTATGGTGGAGGAGGAGATCATGTATTTGGTTTGCATCTTTGTATATTGTTGGTCATCTATATTGAGGAAGCTTTGCTGGGTTTTCTACCCCATCAGGGTTTCCCAGGATAAATCTGTGTCTCTTGTGTTTATGATGTGCTTGTTGTTTCTTCAGTGATCCTGTATATGCTATTATTGTGAAATGGAATGTAATGCTGCTATTTTATGTCTTAGCATATTAAATCTTAACAATTCACACATACTATATAACATTATATGTTATGGTTTTCGAACCCTAAAGTTCTTAAGGCTGCAAGTTACAATTCATAAAACACATTATGATGTTATAACACCAATGACTATATATATATAGTCATATATTCCTAGTCCTATAAATTCATTGTTATATGGATTAACAATTCGAAATTTATATCGTTCCTAGTTATAAATTGTGGTTTTTAATAATAACTCTTGATTTAGATATTAGTTGGTAGGACAACTATAGTCACTTTGACATAGTATCATTTTATATCATTTATACAATTTAGATAAAAGTCCTTGGAAGGGTTATGGTATCACTATTTATACGTTGTAAGGATACAAATGGAATAGCCCATACATAGGAGATTTTAATACTACTTTGCAACTTGATTGTGGCCATACGAGCTCTATTAACACATTTATAAAATTTATTGGTGTATATAGTAGACACCCAATGGATATAATGATATATATTTAGAATGAAGACTAACTGAATGCTATGAGATCGTACCATATTCTCACCACACTCTTTCTTATAAACAATTATCTTAAGACGACATTAAGCCAGCTATAATAGCATTATGAATTACAACGACAAAGCCTTCATCTTAATGGCGTACATAGAGAACTCTGTTTCTAAATATTGTGGAGTTGTAAGACAACATCTGAAAACAGTAATCATAGCTATGAAATCCATACCTGCATACTTATGGCGGATTGCAACAGAATTCTAACATTTTATTTAGTTACGACATTGAAATTGAAATATACACGTACTTTGTTTCTACGCAGCCATGAAACTTCTTACATGTCGTCTGCACATAGGACATTCATTATGCTTTAGCGTTGTAGCTAAGTAAGCTCCAGGATACCTCGTAGGACACCCTTTTCTTCGAAAGTCAAAATGTCACTATCATTGCAAAAGAAACAATGTCGCATCAAATTTCCACTCTATTAGTACTTTTATGTACCATAATCATGTCAACTTTTAATATGTTAAGGTTGTGAATGTCTCATTTCTACTAAAAAGAATTAAATTATATTTAGTACCATTAACTGTTTAAATTAATTGTTGTACAATCAACAAATATTATTCCGCAATCATAAATTTATCGTAATTAATGTTTCTTTTCAAAAATATTTATTTTTTATGAAAATTGGGGATGTTACATGTGGTATCAGAGCTCAGATTCAAACTCTAGGCCTGAATGAGGTCCAAAACATGCATCATAAAATTTTCATACAGCAGAAAATTGTACTAACTTGAAAAGTGGAGAACTCAGCTAAACTGTTAGACGACATATTTCAGCCAAACAGTCACAGCTCGAGATAGCACTATGTAGCAGAAGTTCATGGTGAACTAAATAACAGTTCAACAGAACTGTTACGTGCTTTTCATGAATTAAAAGCAGAAATCAGATCAGTGAAACAAGACAATGAAAGGATTCTGCAAGCACAAGAACAATTAAACCAAGTGTTGTTTGAATAGAGCCAAACTGAGGAACAAGAGAAAGATAAGGAAGATATTTCCAAAGTTGAGGATCTGCATCACGCTAATAAAAACAAGAAAATGAAAATCAGCAAGGTGAATGACAGCTTAACCTCATCAGGAGATGCTATTGAAACACGCAGAAAGAAACGTAACTACACTAGTGATAACAGTGAAGCAGATTTCAAACCCAGAAAGAAAAATCAAAAGGAATATGAGCAGATTTTTAGGGAGTTCAAAAATATTAGACCTCCAACTTTCAATGGATAAACTGAGAAGGGAGAGACAGCTGAAGCTTGGTTGTCCGATATGAAGAAATACTTCCAGATTTATAACTATTCGGAGTCTTTAAAGGCAAAAATGGCTATATATAACTTGACTGGAAAAGCAGATATTTGATGGTAGGACATCAAAAGAGTAAAAGGAATCAAAGATAAAGATGTAAGATGAAGTACCTTTAAATGATACTTTAAAAAGAAGTACTTGTCTGAATAGTACTATGAAGAAAAATAAAAAGAGTTCTATGATTTGAAGCTAGGAGGTATGAACATGAAGGAAATGAACAGTAAGTTTCTGAACTTACGAAGATATGTACCATATCTCATAGAAGCGAAACTGAGAATTCAAAGGTACTTGAGCTATTTACCTTCCAATATTAAGGATAGAATTGAGTACGACAGTCCTAAAAACTTGGAGGAGGCTATGAGAAAGGTAGTTTTCTGTTATGACACAAATCGGAAAAGAGAAGGAATGTCAAACTGGAAAAATCATAATCCCAACAATTTTGAGCAGAAAAAGAAAATTTTCAGATTCAGTGGAAATTCCGAATTTCAAAGGAAAATTTTTCAGAACCAAAATTATCAAGGGAACAATTCCAGAAACAATTCACAGCAGAATTCTACAGCACCCAGAAATGCACCTAATAATGCCAAGACCAATGATCCAAAGGCACCTATCAAATGTTTTGAATTCCAAGGTCCTCATTACGCATCAGAATGTCCCTTGAGGAAGCAGAAAACAAACAACACCAACTCTATAGAGGCTGAACCTACGGTGGATGATGTGGCAAGGGAAATGCCCATAATCAATGCAGCACTTGACAATAGGCAAGCAGATCATCAAATCTCCATGGTAGAGATTGAAGGTATGCTACATGATCATCCTGTTACTGTTTTAATTGATCCAGGTGCTATATATCACCAGACATTGTGGAGAGTCTTAAATTGAAAACTGAAAAGTTTAGTAAATCTTGGCTAGTTAGACTAGCAACTGGAACAAAGAGAAAAGTATCAGATTTTATAGAAAACTGTGTTTTGTCCATGAATCATTTACAAACACAAATCAAGTTGAATATTCTACCTTTAGGTTCTTATGATATTATAGTTGGGATGGACTGGTTAGAAGCACATCATGTCATCCTGGACTGTTATGGAAAAAGTTTTACATATTTAAATGACGAAGGGAAAACTGTAGAAATAAAAGGCATCCCAAGGAATGTTGTTGATGTATATGTAACTTCAGAATGTATTTTATATATATTTATTGTACCCTTATAAGAGATGTGTTATTCCTCTATAAGGAAGTGTCGCCATTTGAATTGAAAAGTGTCGCAAGTGGATTAACTTGGTGATGGGTTATTAGACTACCTGATGTGGGTGTCGGCCTGGAATATATGTAATTGGGGTTATTAGGCTGAGTTAGACAAGTTAGCCCCATAAGTATTTAGGCAGGTCAGGACAAGTATAAATAGAGAGTCGGGATTCTCTATTTTGATCATCTCAGAACTCACTCTTGTCTCACTCAAAAAGTGGTGCCCATTAGAGGAGGAGGATCAGCTGCATAGTATGAGACTATCTATTGTATTTGGTTGTACTTTGGTTGATCCATTGCTCTATCTATCTCTGAGGAATTTGTGGGGTTTTTCACCTTAGGGTTTTCCCCAGGGAAACTCTATGTGTCCATTGTCTCATGCTTTTGATTCTTGTGATGCTTGGCATGCTTGATATGATTGTTATGCATTGATATACTGTACATGTTATTATCTCAATAAAGATCCTATAGCATATTGAATTAATGCTCAAAATCTAACATGGTATCAGAGCTAACCTGAGAAGAAGACACTGTGCAGTTATGGAAACTAGGGCTTCTTGTTTTTGGGTTTCTCTCCACCGATTTTGGAAAAGAAATATGATGGATTGTCTCTCCTCAGCAAGGTGAATCTATTTGTCCAATCAGAATTCAATTCTGAGCACTTTCAGTTTTGTCCCTAAAAATTAGGGTTTCCTTAAAAATAGGAATTTCTGAAATTTGAGGACATTGATGGAAGCTCCTTGGAAAATCAGAATTTTAGAGCTTTGGATCAAGATTTTTGGTTGGTTATATCTCTGGGAAACTCAAACCCTAATCTGGCACCAGATCCAGTTTTCAGCAAAAAGTGGTAGGACCTAAATCTTTTCTATTTCCATTTGAAGTACTCTTTAAAGATGTCTCACCACACCAAGCTTGAGGATAAGCTTGAAGGAGCTAATAACTTTCGAGCATGGAAGTATAGGATTGGGTTAATCCTTGAAGAAAATGGTTTGGATACTTATATAAGTGAAGAGGTCCCTGTCCCAGAGGGAGAAGAGGCTAAGGCTCTTCACAAGAGAAATTTGGTTAAGGAAAAGAGGATCATTGTTGATTCTATTAAAGATCATCTCATCCCCCATGTGTCATCCCTAAATACACCAAAAGAGATGTTTGATTCCTTGACCAAATTATTTGATTGCAAGAACATAAATTGGAAGATGACCCTAAGGAATCAATTAAAGAATATCAAGATCCAGAATGTATAGACTATGCAGTCATATTTCTCAAGGGTCTCCCAGATAAAAGAACAACTTGAAGCTGTGGGTGAAGTTGTATAAAATGGAGAAGTGGTGATGACCACTCTTAATGGCCTCCCTAGCTCATGGGATTCCTTCATCCAAGGAATTTGTGCTAGAATGAAACTTATCTCTTTTGGTAGACTGTGGGAAGAATGCTCACAGGAAGAAGCTCGAATTGTAGCCAGAGAAGAGAAGATGGGGAGTGAGGACCAAGCACTCACAGCTCACTCCAAAAGGCATGGTGACAAGAAAGATCACCATCATGGCAAGAAAGGAAAATATCATAATCAAAGAAGTAGTCCCAGACATCGAAGGGACATGACCCATGTCCGTTGCTATACATGTGATGATAAGGGACACTATGCTAGAGATTTTCCTAAGAATAAGAAAGAGGTTTCTCACAAGAAGAATAACTTAAAAAGAAGACATCATTCTCATGCTGCAGAGGATGATGAACCTCCCAGGAAGAGGGCTAGAGAAGATAGTGAAGATTCTTCAAGTGATGAAGAATATGTTTTGATTTATGCTCTCACTGGAACCATTACTCATGGAAGTAATGATTGGCTCATAGATAGTGGGGCTTCTAAACATATGATAGGATTCGAAGAATCCTTTGTGAATCTATCTGAACATGATTCACCCCACAAGGCGAAGCTTGGAGATGACTATCAGTATCCCATAAAAGGGAGTGGTGAAGCCTCCTATAAACTAGACTCTGGAAAGTCTATGAAGATGAAGGATGTACTCTTTGTTCCAGGACTTAAGAAGAATCTACTCTCAATCTCTGCATTGGATGCAAAAGGCATGAGGGTTGCATTTATAGATGGCCAAGTCCTAATGTGGCCTAAGGGTAAGACTATAGATGATACAGTTGTGATTGGAGAGTAAGAGCGAGGATTGTACAAATTGAAGGGCCATCCAGAACAAGCCATGGTCCATGATTCAGTAGAGCCAAGTGAACTTTGGAACAGAAGGCTTGCACACATGCATTACAGAGCATTACCAATTGCAAGCAAAGTGGTAGAAGGTCTTCCTGAAATCCATACAAAGCATGAAGGCATTTGCAAAGGTTGTGCAAAGGGAAAGAATACAAAGAAGACATTTCCAACCAGTGAAAGTAAGGAAAAAGAAATCTTGGATATTATCCACTCCGATGTATGTGTTCCCATGTCATCCAGTTCTATGAGTGGGTATGTATACTATGTCTCCTTTATTGGTGATTTCTCTAGGAAGACTTGGATCTACTTCTTGAAGAACAAAGATGAAGTGTTTAACAATTTCAAGGAATTCAAAGCCTTGATAGAAAACCAAACTGACTTGAAGATCAAGATCTTCGTATCTGACAATGGCGAAGAATTTACTTCAGGAGACTTCAAGAAGTTATGCAGTGATTCATGGATTAAGAGGGAGTTGACTACTCCTTGTAATCCATAGCAGAATGGGGTTGCCGAAAGGAAGAATAAAACAACCATGAAATCAATAAGGGCAATTCTTCATGATCAAGACTTACCTATGCACTTATGGGTTGAAGCAACAAGGACAATAGTATATGTGCAAAACAGAACACCCCATAAGATACTTGACAACAAAACACCAGAAGAAGTGTTTACTGGTAAGAAACCAGAAGTGAGCCATCTCAGAATATTTGGCTTCCCAGTATACACTCACATCCCAAAAGAGAAAAGGTCAAAGTTGGATCCTTCAGGAGAGAAGGGTATATTTGTGGGTTACAGTGAAAGCTCGAAGGCTTACAGAATCTACTTCCCTGGATTCAAGAAGATTGACATCAGCAGAGATGTAACATTTTATGAAAGTTCAGCTTACCACAAATCGAGAAAGACACCTGTTGAAGACAATGAAGAACCCAGAATATCCAGAACTCAAGACACCACAATGAATGAAGAAGTTCCCGAAGAAGATCAATAAATGGAAGATCCACAAGAACCTATGGATCCACCTCATGAGAAGAATCCTCACAAAAGGAAACCAACATGGGCTCGAGAGCTCATCCAATATGCAAAGAGATTTGGCATTCTAGTAGAAGAAAACAGAGAAAGGAAAAGGACAAGGTCACATACTAGTTATGTTTCTTTACTCTGTGACATCATGGATAAAGAACCTTTCAATTATGAAGAAGCTGCAGAAAAGAAAGAGTAGAAGGATGCTATGATCGAAGAATACCAATCTATTATGAAGAATGATGTTTGGGATGTGGTCCCAAGACCAGATGGGAAGTCTGTGGTGACTTCCAAATGGATCTATAAGGTCAAACATGCTGCAGATGGTAACATCGAGAAATACAAATCTAGTTTTGTAGCTCGTGGCTTCTCCCAGAAAGAAGGAATTGATTATGAAGAGACTTTCGCTCCTGTGTCCAGATACACTTCCATTAGATCAATACTTGCTCTGGCTGCAGTGATGAAATGGAAATTACACCAGATGGATGTCAAGACAGCCTTCTTGAATGGTGTAGTTGAAGAGGAAGTGTATGTGGAGCTGTTAAACTTTCATAATTTACTTCAATCTGATCTAGGATCTTAACTGAGAGAACAACATGTACAGCAAATCTACAGCATATCAATCATGGACACAATAATGCAAGCACACAAGAGACACAAAGTTTACTTGGGGAAAACCATAAAGGTGAAAAACCCCAATAACTTCCTCAGAGATAGATAGAGCAATGATACAACTGGAATACAAGAGATAGTCTTCTCTTAGCAGCAGAGCCTCCTCCTCCACAAGTGCGCCACAATCCCAAGTGTGAGTTAGAGAATAGAATATGTAAAATGAGAGAGACACACTCTCCATTTATACACTAACTTGACTTGACCTTTACTCAACTAGGTTGGCCTCAACTTAACCACTTAACATAATGTTGACTGGGCCAACCCCCACTAGGGTGGTCTAATAACCCTTAGACCCACATGGCCGACCCCCAATAGGGTGGTCTAATAACCCTTTGACCCACATGACTTATACAGGGCCGACCCCAACAAGGTGTTCTAATAACCCATCAAGTATAAGTTATGATACTTACAATATAAATGACAACACTTCCGTATAGAGGAATAATAACATCTCTATAGGAATACAAACACTTTCGTATAGAGGAATAATACCATCTCTATAGGAGTACAAAATACATATATGAAATACATGGGTGAAATACATTCTGAAGTTACATATACATCAACACTCCCTCTTAAATAGGAAGGTATTTCTTGACACAGGTCATCTAGCACAAGTCATCTTCTTTGGATCATCGTCACTGGATAATCATCATCAAGTCATCATCATTGTCACTGCTGCTGCTATCTCAATCAATCTTTGAATCTACTCATCATAGAAAGTTCTACAGAGCCAGTCCTTTTTCATACTAGATGTAGGCCCACCACCTGCAGGTCTTCGTCATCACTGGCCATACTGTGGAAATCTCAGGACTTATTACGTGCGTCACAAAACCTTAAAAGAGTCTCTTGACTAGCAAGAACCCTAAAGAGCATCTGAGGCCTTTTTCATCCTGTCCATATCTCCAGGACTTATTACATGTGACCCCACCACAAAACCTCGAAAGAGAATCCCAAGACTGATTACGAGCACAAGGCTCAACCTATCGGATCTCCTAGGGCACAAATTACATGTGGTCACCACAAAACCTCGAAAGAGCATCCCAGGACTGATTACGAGCACAAGGCTCAACCTATCGGATCTCCCAGGGAACAAATTACATGTGGTGATGGAAAAACCTCAAAAGCACATCCCAAGACTAATTACGAGCACACAACTCAACCTATCGGATCTCCTAGGGCACAAATTACATGCCATAGGACAAAACCTCGAAAGAGCATCTGCCAGGTATCCCAGGGCACAAATTACATGCCATAGGAAAAACCTCAAAAGACTATCTGCAGATCTCCTATGGAACAAATTATATGTCCTCCCAAGCAAAACCTTGAAAGAGCATTTGCCAGATATCCCAGGGTACAAATTACATGCCATAGGCAAAACCTTGAAAGACTATCTACAAATCTCCCAGGGCACAAATTATATGCTTATCTGCACAACCTGTTCCATGGCCACAGAGTATCAACCTGATACTTACCATACATCATCTTGATGTACACATGATCATCCTGATCATCATTACTGCAACATCCTCCTGCATATCATCTGGAACAACATCCTGAATCTCGTCATCCGTGATCATCCTGATCATACAATGCATCTACCTGATGCATACCAAGTATCTACCTGATACATATCATCATACATGATCCACCTAATCATATAGTGTATCCACCTGATACAAATACAAATACATGATACATATCACCATGCATGATCCACTTGATCATACAATGTATCCACCTGATACATATACATATACATGGTCAAAGCATCCAACATGATGCATATACAAAAATACATACAAGTGATCCAACTAATCATATCCAGCATCCAACATGATGCGTACATACATATAAATGATCCAAGTGATCATATCCAGCATCCAACATGATGCGTACACACATATACACACAAATGATCCAACTAATCATATCCATCATCCAACATGATGCGTACATACATATACATATAAATGATCCAACTGATCATATCCAGCATCCAACATGATGCATACACAAAGCAGTAACTGGAGCATCGTCCTGATGCTCATCATCCGTGATCCTCCTGATCAGCATATCATCGTCCTCTTAAGGTCATCTCATCGTCCACGAAGCACAACCCAGATGCACATCATCCAACACTTACACCATCGACATGGGAGAACACATCTACCACCATTCGGGGAAGGCTCCATCACTTACTTTTTCACCATGGGAGGACACATCTACCACCATGTGAAAAATGGCTCAACAATTACATCAAGACCAAGGGAGAACACATCAACCATGTTAGAAAAGCTCATGTGCATCTGCATCTTCCGGACTCATCACTTCCCTTTGGAAGGAACATCGAACTGAAGTGCACCAAGCCTCTCTCTGAAGTACTCAAACTGCACTCTGGCCAATGGCTTGGTCAATACATCTGCAACCTACTCATCCGTCACAACATACTCTGCTTCGGCTGTACTCAGTGCTACACAGGACTGCTTCCTGCTAAACCAGGAGATCACACCTGATCCCATACTAAAGCAGCACCTAGATGTGCTCTTCCTATCTGCAGCACTGCCTGCCCAATCTGATTCAACATAACCCTGCAGGTTAAACTTTTGATTCGCATCATACTTGAGCCCATAATCAACCGGATCAGATGGAGCATCACACAAAATATTCAGGTTCGATTCCATAGGTGTGGCCATAGCCTTGTAGTCCATCATCCCGAACCTCTTTAGGATCTCTACTACATACTTCCCTTGTCCAAGGAAGATTCCATCTGCACTTTGCCACACCTTCATGCCAAAAACAAATAGTGCATCATCCCCAAGTTCTGCACACATATATGACTACACCATTCAAGAAAGTTGTCTTGAAATCCATCTGGTGTATCTTCTATTTCAACACTTTTATATTTCTCTATGCTGCCATCTGCAACATGCTTGATCTAATAGTTCCATTTGGAAGTCACAACAAACTTCCCTTCAGCTCTTGGGACTGCATCCAAAACATCGTTCTTCATGGTCGATGGATCATGGCATTCTTCCCATATCTTGGGAACTTCAATATCTTCAATAGATAATTTTGTTGCTTGAACAAATGTTGTAGTCCTTCTTTTGTAGATGAAGGTATATGGTCTTTCCTACAAAACAAGTTAAATTGCATGATTAGAAACATCTCATAATTTTCAGACAAATTCTTACACATAAATAAATATGTCATACAGTCATGCAATTATCTTAGCCAATTCTTCAATACAACATTTATCCATATCCCGTAACATTCTAGATGCCTTCCAGTCTCTACCAGAACATTGTTAAGAGTGTGCACAACTCCCAACATGTTAGCAAAGAGGTTTCAATCTAGATAAGTAGCAATGGAATGTTGTACAGTGCCATAGGCCAGTTACACATGCATATTACTAGTATACTGTTCATCAAAGCAACTATTCTAATATGCATAATACACAACCTAATTCTAGGAACATCAGTATATACATTATTGAACAGTATTATTTAAACAATAAAATATGCAAGTAATGACAATTCAAATACTTATCTTTGTTTGTTTGTTGGGTTGACTCCCTCTCAGTCTTTGCTTCTTTTCTGAAACTCCATTCTTATGTGGATTGTGAGAAGTGGTCAACTCTCTCTGAATATCTGCATCCTTGCAGAAACTACTGAAGTGTGCTCCTTTGCTTTCTTGCAGGAACAACTGGAGTGTGCTCCCTCTTGATCTTTGCTTCCTGGATTACCCGTCCTTGAAATTACATCCATCCTTAATCACTATGCATGCTTATTAGTATCATCATTGTGTTATCCTTGAGGTCTCATACATAATCACACATTTATTAGTGTGGCTAGGGTTTTACCCCTAGCTTGTGCAAATGAGCACCTACTAAGGAGAATGGACTCCTTAGTAGCAGTTCAGTAAATGTAAATAATTAAGCTAAAACAGAAATTAAATTACTTCTAAAACATGCATGAAACATAAACAACAAATTTAAAGAATGGCTTTTTGTATTGATATTACCTTCAATGTGAAGGCTTGATGAAGCTCTTTGCAATGTCCAAGAGGATGCTCCAAGCTCCAATATGCTCCTTCTCTTTCCCCAATGGTGGGAATGGGCCAAAGGTGGCTCTCAAGGTGAAAGTAGTTCAATGGTGAACTAGGGTTTCGAGAGAGATTTTGGCAGAGTAAGGGTGCTTGTGATTATGGATATGGAATAAGGGATCTCCATCACCTATTTATAGTTTTTTGGTGGTGGAGTGCTGACCCATGGTTTTGGGAAACACATGGTTTTGGGCAGCTATATAGGGTTTTTTCCTCCTTTTCCTCATTATTTTTTATTTTTTATTCCCTTTTTAGGGGATTTTTGCTATTTTTGGAGGAAAAAGGGGTTTTTTAGCCTTTTTTAGGCTATTTTGAGGGTTTTGCGGCCTTTTGGAGGCATTTTAGGCCTTTTGGAGGCTTTTAAATGGGATTTTTTGGGATTTTAAGGGAAATATGGTAGGAAAATGGACAAATGAGCCATATAATGTGGTCTGATCAGCTTCTGGGAGTCGGACATACAGGCTTTCCGGGTACAGGGTGAGAGAGTGGACCTCACCCTGACCGATGTGTACTTTCTGATGGGGTTGCCCTGCCTGGGCAGGGTAGCAGACACACAGCCGCGGGTCGCCGCGGATGTTGACATGGAGGACATGTTGGAGAGATACTGTGTTCCCGAGGCAAGGGTGCATAGGAATGCAATCCTGGTGAGGGACCTACAGGAGTCGGCTGTGCAGGCCATTGCAGCATGTGTGGTGCGGGTATTGGGTTCCCAGTCACCTGAAAAGGTGTCTGGGGGCCAAATGCAGATGATAGAGCGTGTACTGGATGGGGTGTACTACGCGTGGGGCCAGATGTTCCTGACCTGCGTTCAGCGGCAGCTGACGGCAGCGAAGGAAGCTGGCAAGGGATTTTGTTTTGGTTCCTTCTTGTGTGCCTTCTTTATGGAGAGGGTACCCACACTGCGGCCACGGGTGCCGATCAGGGCAGGAGGTATGAGAGAGCCGCGGATGGTGCGGTGGGGTGAGATGATACGCTGCCGTGGTGGCGGCGACGTGGGCAGATATTTCATGCAGGAGTTGTACCTGCAGTGGCTCCAGATACCACTGACTCTGGATGACTTCCCGTATCGGGATATGGACTTCACGGGAGATCCGGAGGCGCCACGAGCGCCAGGATAGGCATGGGGTCCCGACGGTACGTATGTGTTTTTTCTTGCATGTTATGTATGTCAAGTTTTATTTATATGATAGTAGAGTGATATACTGTGACTGACATATGGGTGATCTTGCAGATGTGGGCCCGAGGCCGCCTCCAGGACATGTGGCACGGAGGGGTATTGTGGCCGTCCCAGCTCTACCTGGGCGAGGTGAGGTCCGTCGTCGTGATGCGGAGGGGACACTGGAGTCAGTGCGGGCACTACTAGATCGGTTGCTGATAGGGGTGACCGACGAGGGGTGGCGGGATGTCGATCCAGACGTGGTTCAGGATTGCATGAGGGCACCCCGAGAGTTTAGATCCATCGCGATCCGGGTGGCGATCTTGGTGGACCGGGTACGGGCGCAGGAGGCCGGAGGAGATGAGGACTTGCCGGAGGAGGAGCGAGGGGAGGACTCGGAGGCAGCCGATGCAGGCAGTGATGCAGGATACAACTCTCATTAGGGAGTACAGGGGACTCCCCCCGAGTTTTGTAGCTACGGCATGTATGTAGATGAGGCTTTAGGCCTGTATATCCATTTTTTGTATAGCTGAGTACAGGGGTACTCAGGACATGTATAGCACTGAACATGTATATTTTTTGATATATATATATATGCACATGGATGCACCTTTTTGTATGATGTTGTTGTATTTGTACGCACGTGGATGCGCGTTATGAGTTGTGATATGTTTACATTGCACGTGGATGCAAGTAGGTTAGGATGTTAGGCACGTGGATGCCCTGATGGATATGCATGTGGTTTATGTACATGGATGCAAATGTGGATGCGATGCAATCTTTTTGGGTTTTTATGTATTTTCATGAGATGCTATGGGATTGTGATGTATGATGTTACATGGTGTGATTGATATGCCATTCTAGGATGTTGTTGGCCATTTGGTCTGCGACGCTATTTTGGGCTCTTGGGACATGTGTGAATGTTATGGATTCAAACTGTCGGCTGAGTTGTTTTGCGCGCACAAATTTTCTAAAAAGGAAGGGATCACGCACCTGGTAGCAGTTGTTGAGCTGGGAGACAAGTAGTTGGGAGTCAAGGAACACATGAAGGTGACATATGCCCATTTGAAGGGCGGCAGTCAAGAGACCGGTCACAGCATCATACTCCGCCTGGTTATTGGTAGCAGCGCCTATACATATTCCGTCAAGGTGAATCATCTCGTTGGAAGGGGAGTACAAGACCCATGCTGCAGAAGCCAGGTTGGGAGACCAGCGGCTTGCCCCATCAGCGAAGCCAGTGTAACAAGGTGGAAGATGGTCCATCTGTAATCATGCAGAAATGATGAATGTAAGATGATGGTAAAAAAGTAAAAAACAAAAAGAGAGAAAACTGTACAATGCGGACCAATGAGGTCGCCAGTTATTCTAGGGATAGAGACTCCTTAGGATACAACCCAGCATGGGGGTTGCGCAAAGGAAAGCCTTCAGAGTCAGTTTCAGTACGAACAGGAAGTTCCTCTGGCCGTGTGTCCATGTGATGTTTGAAAATGGCGGGGTCGAACCCAGGCATTCCGATAGAGGGCCAAGCAAAGACATCACGGAACTCTTGGAAGAGTTGTTTATAATCCTCAATCTCCTGCTCGCTGCAGGAGGCTCCTAAAGTGATGAGTTCAGGGGCACATCCTGGGAACTTTGAGGGAGGAAGAGGACGCTGTTTCTAACGGACGGGGGGTACATCAAGCCATGTGTCAATGTGGTGCTCTATAATGGTGGGGTCAAGACCAGTCATTTCGGTATAGGACCAGGCAAAGACATCATGGAATTCTCTGAAAAGGTTTATATAGTTCTCAATCTCTTGTTTACTGCAGAATGCTCCTAAAGTGATGAGTTCAGGGGCACGTACTGGGGCAGCGATATCAACTTGGATGATAGGTGAGATGTTGGCCATGTTACCATCCTCGAAGGCATCAGGAGCAGGAATAGGGTCCTTGAACCAATCGACCTTAGTGGGAAGGAAGTCTTTGGACTCAACTGTGAATTGGGTAGCTGTGCTAGAGGAGGATTCTTCTGGGATGAAATAGGAACGGTGGTGCATATCATCCCAGGGATAATCCGGAGCGGTAAGGGCCTCAAGAATCTCCTCATTGATACGGAAAGTTTGCATCGTCAAATCGGTTGACGAGGGGGTAGTGGTTCAAGAGATCATATAGATGATATTAACCTCTCCAGAAGGGGGAGAAATCGGGGGGTAGATTTCCTTAATGGTGGGTGGTGCCGTCTCAAGATCCAGATTGTTCATCTCATAGAGAGCTGCTCTGTAATCCGGGAGATCGGGACAATGATGGGAGTAATGCCCGTAAATACCGCATATGGCACAGGGGTAGTTAGTGCGTAGGGACTTATCTTTAGGCTTGGGAGTGGGGTTAAGTTCGACAGTTGGGATGTTGGGGTCATCATCAAGCATTTGCATGTGCTTTTGTAATGCTGGTAACTATGGGCATTGGTGGGTTGCATGGCCCAACTCGTTGCACAGTGAGCATTTGGGAGGAGCACGAAATACTGGGGGGTTTTTTACTGTCTTGGGAGGTGGTACAGCAGTGTAAGGTTGTGGAACTCTGCCCCTAGTGGGTTTGGGAGTAGGAGGAGGAGTCGTGGAGGGCGAAGGGGGTAGAGACACCGGGAGGTGGCTGAGAGGTAGTAGCCATGGGTTGCACCGGTTGGAGGACGACGTCTGGTGTCGGCGGGAAAACGGGAGGCAAAATATACCATACGGGTAATCCCAGAGTTAACCCAGGGAGGCTAAGGGTAGCCATGACCGGGGCGCTTACTACTCCTGATGGAGGGACTAGGAAGGGGATCGTATGGATAGGTGTAACACCAATGTGGCTAGGTACCAATGGTGGTTTAGGAAACAAGGGTGGTTGATTGTTAGGTGGTAGGTTGTCGTGGGACAAGGTACATAAGTCAGACACTTCGGGCGTAGATGACGGGGGAGGAATGGATTGAAAGGTGGAGGTCATCGGCGCATCTGAGTAGACTCCAGGCCCTGTAGAGGAAATAAACGAGGTGGTGGCACGAGAAACAGGTTGTTCAACCATGGGGAGAACATTTTCAGGTGCCGCGGGAGCACTGGGATCATAGTAAGTAAGTTGGTCGATCTTGACCACGCGTCCGTCATGGGGGAACATCATGGTACGAAAGACCAAGGAAGCGACCGCCCGCATAGCATACATGTAGCTGCGACCGAGTAAGAGGTTGTAATCAAGTTGGGCATTGATGACCTCGATATCGATGAGGACGGTTTTACCACCTAACTGGACAGGGAAATTGGCTAGGAGACCTTGGGGCTGAGCCGAACGTCCGTCGTAGGCGCGTAACGTAGTGGTGGACTGCTGGAGTGTAGGGGATCCCAACTTCTGCCATACGAATGTAGACATAACGCATGTGGAGGCACCCTCATCGATGATGCATCGATGGATGACAAGATTCCGAACGGAAACAGAAACTTGGAATGCTAAGGTGGAAGGCAGGCGTGGTTCGGACTGGTACAAATCAAATGCCATCAAATTCGAATCATTTGGGTCAATAGCCCCAATGGCTGAGAGTAAAGTCTTGCGCTGGGAAGGGCAGTTCTTCAAGACCTCTAACGCAGACATGGCTGCGGGAGATTGGGCTAGGTCGTCTACAATGTTGTAGTTTGACGCAGCGCGCGCATTGGGGTTGTTGTTGATACGGCGAAGTGGGAAACGAGCTGCTTTGGGAGTGCCATCGACTGGTGGGGGAGGGATACGTAACGCTTGATCAGTGGGATGAGCGTTAGCAGTTTTATCAGCGGGAAGGGATTCAGAGGTGGAGCCATATTGGTTCCGACGGGTCTGTAGGTTGACATCATTGGAAGACATAATCAACAAGTGATGGGTACCTGAGTCAAACATGGGTTGATCAGGAGAAGCGTAAGTGATCTGTTGTTGTTGGGGCACGTTGGCTTGAGGGGGAGCCAACGGCTGAGTGTTCACTACGCCTTGGGTTGGTAAGGGGTTTTGCAGCACCAAAGGTTGCTGCTGAGGTTGTGGGGGGTTGGGCGGTGCTTGAGGAGCCGCATGCCCTTGGCGATGGGCATCATCAACCCAAAGCTGTCGAGCTCGCTCCAAATGTGGGCAAGTATGTGTGTAGTGGCCATAGACCCTGCAAATAGAACAAGGATGGTTCGTTCGCAAATTAGGGTTTTTAGCCTGCTTGGGTGGGCGATCAGGGTTTTGATTAGCGGGGGCCGCATTGGTGTTGTCGGGGGGATTAGCCGGTTGACCGGCTTGATCTGCAGGTTGGTTGTTCCCACGATTACGGCCCTTGCCGCGGTTCTGTTGGCCCTGGTTGTGTTGGTTTTTCTGGTTTTGCTGCGGATTTTGTTGGGCGTAAACTTGCCCTTGAGCAGCAGGTGGGTTTTGAGGTTGTGCAGGAGTGGGAGTAGGCTGCGGTGGATGGTATGTAGGTGGAGGCTACGCAGGTGCGGCACCTTGAGGAGGTTGCTGATATGTCTGCGGAGCAGGTTGTGGATTCTCCGCAGGGGCTGCCTGTGGCGGGTAATAAGCTGGTTGGGCTTGTGAAGGCGCAGGAGCTGGGGCAGCCTGCTGATAGTAGTAGGGCTGAGGTGCGACTGGGGGGGCATAAACGGGAGTCGCATGACCAAAGCATTGAGGAGGACATGAGGGTCCATGGGACTGGTGATGGGTCATGGGAGCATACGAGTTGGTTGCTCCAGACTGTGAGGTAGCCCGCGAAAGGTCGGGGCCAGAGGTAGGACGTGCAATAGAAAATGGTTGAGGATGTGAAGAAACACGATCGATGATGCCGTCTGTGGCGTGGGATGCCCCCGGCGCATCGTGATGGGAGGACTCGCCGCGAGGGGCATCAGGTATAATGGTATAAAGGTAACCCAACTGGGCGTAAATGAGGTCGAACTGTTGGGCCTTAAGGATGGCCTCTTCTTTGGACTGGGGTCTTTCTGATGCTACATCCTTAGCAATAACAGGGAGAAGGGATTTGAGGAACCAATCTAGGAAGATACGATCGTCTAGTTTGATCTTGCATAAGCTACGGCGTTGACGCCACTCATGGATGTGGTCCGTGATATGGGTAGCCGTGTTTTGTCTGCAGGATAGGAGGATCTCAACGCCCGCGTCATAGCGGACAGGAAACTGGAA
The DNA here is from genome assembly GCA_027924585.1 of Larix kaempferi. Lineage (NCBI taxonomy): Eukaryota > Viridiplantae > Streptophyta > Pinopsida > Pinales > Pinaceae > Larix > Larix kaempferi. Next base: position 10,059,672 of record BSBM01000007.1, read on the forward strand.
GAACTGCAAAAAGGTCGAGGCAAGGGAAGCAAAGGTGGCATGGGTCCCATGAGGTTGCTCGATATACCATTTGGCTGTAGAGCTAGTGAAGGTGCGCTGTAAGAGATGGAGGCGAACAGAGTCATCCACTATGGAGTTAGAGGAACACCATAGGTGGAAAGACATGATATGGTTTTGTGGGTCCTCACCTGCCTTACCCTCGAACTTAGGGATGTCAGAGGGGAGCTTGGTGGGCATATGAGGCCACGTAGGGTCGTGTCGAATAGGATCGTTGGTCAATCTGGCCAGGTCAGGTAGGTTGAGGCTAGCCATGAATGGCAAAATGGAAGAAGGATGTGACACAGTAGTGGGTTGGACCAAGTTGGGGCCAATGCCCCCAAGTGGAGGGACAGGATTTGGGATGGTGCCCCCAAGTGGGGGAACTAAGGTGGTGGAGGATGGTCCAGCACCACCATGGGTAGTGTGAGCCACTGATGTAGTGGGGATAGGTATTCCCGCTGCGGGAATAGGTACTGTGAGGGGAACAGTAGATGAGGGCCCCATGGAGGGCATACCCAAAACAGGTGTGGTAACTGGTGTAGTGGTGGATGTGCCACCAATGGTCCCTATAGCGAAAGGAGTGGAAGTCGCGCCAGCCATGGGGCTAGTAGGGGCAGTGTAAATAGGGTTCTCAGACTCTTCTTCAGAAGCAGAGGTAAAGTAAGGAGCGTCAATATCTGGTGACAGAGTCCTATGTCGCTGACGAGTGGAGTCAAGTGACAAGGCTCTATATCTGTGATGAGTGGTATCAACGGATAATGATCAGAATCTATGACGTGTGGTGTCAAGAGAACCGTGCTGTGGGGGCTCGCCTCTGAGGCACCGAGAATGTCTCGGGGACTCAATGGTGACGGATGGTGTCAAATCTCTGTGGGTTGAGGTGAGTAGAAAAATAGCTCAAAAAAGCCTAATGCAACCGAGTGTGCAGAAGGAGAGCTCAAAAACAAGGCACTCAGGCCAACAACCAACTCAAAACACCCACTGCAATAGCTGTGCTACAATAGGTGGAGTATCAACAAATATGGTCAGAATACCAACAAGCAGCAGGTTTCCTAAAAAGAAAAAATGGTGGACTCACTAGACCAAAGGGAGGTAAAGGAGCATGCAAACACCTAACTAAAAGTATTCTGACTCAACTAAACATATCCTCTGCAAGGTGATGAAATCCAAGTCAGACAATATGAGTAGGAAATCCAAGTGGCTATGATATCCCCCTACCGGGAGGGACACCGGGTAGTCAATCCTAGAAGAATGGCAACTAAGATACCCCGTTCATGACACGTCCAGAAAGGTGAATCTGCCGTTTAGTTCATTGACCGCAATACCCCTATACAGGGATATCCCGCGAACCGCGAAAGGTAGCCCTTCGGTTACTGAATGGAGTGCGGTATTCCACTTAGGCCTCCGGAACTAGTCTCCCGACTTCAACCCTCCTAAGGGAGAGGCCCTCTGATAAACTGGTCGTGACCGTGCCAAAAAGTACTAGGGGATTTTGGTCCCTATTTGGACAACAACTATGTCTCAAGTGAAAGTAACCGAGGGGTGTTATTGGAAGCCTATCCCCCCGATCCTACCTAACTACAATGATTCTTTTGTGTTCCCCAAGTGGGGTTAGAATGTTGGTTCAGTTAGGTACTTTTTAAGGCTCACTTGATTTATGTGACAGAGTGTGTGCTCGTGAGGTTATGAACCCAAAATAGAAGTGCCACAAGGGGGGCAACTTCTAACTATCAATAATGCTGGAATTGAAACTTTAACTTGCAAAATTTTCTGAATTAAAAATACTAAAATTTTAAAAAGATTCTGTAAAGGGAAAAGAAATTATGTTGCAGAAAGGCTGTAAGGAAGTGAGCTACAGGTAGGACAGGGGGTTGTTCAGATGTAGAAAATATTGAAGCAAAAGGGGCTGGGCTCAAAACAGGAAAAATGCAAAAATCAGACCACGGGTCTGTGGTGAAACAGAACAGGCAGACCGCGGGCTTGAGGGCAACAGTGGTGGTCAGGTTGCGGCTTTCGGGCCAACAGACGCAGTCGGGACGCAGAAAATAGGGAAAAAGACGCAGTTGGGTCGCGGCAAAAGGGCTAACAGACACAGTCGGGACACCCGAAAGAGGCAGAGAGCCGCAATCGGGACGCGAGAAAATGGCCGACAGGCGCAGTCAGATCGCAGCAAACAGGCAGATTAGCCACGGCCGGGTCGCAGGTAACAGACTTGAATCCGCCGGCAGGGCGTCGGAAACCATCTGAGAGCTACGGTAGGTTCACAGGTAAAGGCCTGAAAGACGCGATCGGGACGTGACTGCAGAGGGAAAAAGCGCGGTGTGCGGTGGCCGAAAGGGACAGCCGAAAAGAAAAAATTATAAACGAAACCAGAAATTCAAAATCTAGGGGAGTCGCCAAAACTGTGGCTAGGGTTTTACCCCTAGCTTGTGCAAATGAGCACCTACTAAGGAGAATGGACTCCTTAGTAGCAGTTCAGTAAATGTAAATAATTAAGCTAAAACAGAAATTAAATTACTTCTAAAACATGCATGAAACATAAACAACAAATTTAAAGAATGGCTTTTTGTATTGATATTACCTTCAATGTGAAGGCTTGATGAAGCTCTTTGCAATGTCCAAGAGGATGCTCCAAGCTCCAATATGCTCCTTCTCTTTCTCCAATGGTGGGAATGGGCCAAAGGTGGCTCTCAAGGTGAAAGTAGTTCAATGGTGAACTAGGGTTTCAAGAGAGATTTTGGCAGAGTAAGGGTGCTTGTGATTGTGGATATGGAATAAGGGATCTCCATCACCTATTTATAGTTTTTTGGTGGTGGAGTGCTGACCCATGGTTTTGGGAAACACATTGTTTTGGGCAGCTGTATAGGGTTTTTTTCCTCCTTTTCCTCATTATTTTATATTTTTTATTCCCTTTTTAGGGGATTTTTGCTATTTTTGGAGGAAAAAGAGGTTTTTTAGCCTTTTTTAGGCTATTTTGAGGGTTTTGCGGCCTTTTGGAGGCATTTTAGGCCTTTTGGAGGCTTTTAAATGGGATTTTTTGGGATTTTAAGGGAAATATGGTAGGAAAATGGACAAATGAGCCATATGATGTGGTAGATGAGGTAGTGAACACTTTTTGGGTGTTAACAATTAGTATAATCAAAACACAATAATCTTAAACATGTATATTCATGATCATTCACAGATAATAAACATTAGTATTCAAGGTTTGAGGGAAGTCTTCTTTTACTCATACACATTCTTATTTGATCATAGTACTCTTATGGTTAGTTGAATCATCAATCAAGATAAGAGATATAATATGCATAAAACCCATGATTATTCAAACCTATACCTTCATGATTCTTCTGGTTAGTCATATCATCAATTATGGTAAGAAACATAATATGCATACAACCATGATTATTCAAACCTATGACTTCATGAATAATCATTATAAACAACACAACAATATAAGATCCTAACACAAGGTAGGATTCTAGCTTGATATAGGAAAAACATACCTGGATTAGCATGCTAGCTATTTATGTCTAACATACCCGCATAATGTCTTTTGGTTCTCTTCAATGACTTGTGCTAGTAACCTGCATGTCTCATAAGTTAACCATTGTAGAACCAAGTTATACATACCTCGAAAGTAGATCTTCTATGTGATCCATGACAATGGATGAATCTTTGTCTTCATGTCACCATGAGCATATGTTCTTGAAGTAGAACATGATTTGACTTTCTTGGTGTACCTTTTGTGTTAGTAAACAACATAAACCTCATACAGCATCACAATGCATTAGTACAATCATAAGTGTCAAAACCTTAATCAATGAATATCTTCTATTAAGGTGATACGACAAGTCCAGTAATTAATCAAGATTGTATTGTAATGATATGAAGACAAACATATGATAAACTTAACCATGAAACATACCTGTAAGCCATACCTATCAAGATTGCTTGTAATCTTCTTATGGAAGGCCTTAGCCTCATCTCCCTCTGAGACAGGAACTTCTTCACTTATGCAGGTGACCAATCCATCTTCTTCTAGGATTAACCCAATCCACTTGATTTGCAAGAACTGGACCTGGAGCTAGATTAGGGTTTTTCAAAGAAACCCCAAAAATTCAAACTTTGAATTTCAAACTTCCGAAAGGATAGAAATATGCGCCTTGATGAGATGATCAAGTTGGTATATTCATAATTTGAAAACTGCAAAGTTTCACCCCTCGAAATTGCCTTTTATATTTCTGGATTCACTGGGAGGACCCTGAATTAGGGTTTGAGTTTCCCGGAGCTTCACCCAACCAAAATATTTGATTCAAAACTCTAAGCTTCGATTTTGATGAGTATCATCCAGTCATGGTCTCCGATTACAAAAATTCCAACTTTCTCCGAAGCCCAAAATTCCGGAAGCCATGAATGAAGGTACTAAAAAATAATTCTGTTTTGACAGAAATATGTACCTGATTGTTTCTGGTGTAACTCTGAACTTTTCTATCCACGGGGTCTGAAACAATTTCCTGAGATAGCCCGACTTGTTGTATTTCCATCTCGATAGGTCCAACCTCAATTGGATTCTCTAAGAGAGAGTTATGCCAAGTGTCGCAACGTGACCTGTTTATGGGATAATACAGGAGAGAGAACTTGTACGGCGTTCCATGTGTCACTGGTTCAACTTCGGCATCAGAAAAATGTTCCTGAGATATCCCGACCTGTTATATTTCCATCCCAATAGGTCTAACCTCAATTGGATTCTCTAAGAGAGAGTTATGACAAGTGTCGCAACGTGACCTGTTTATGGGATAATACAGGAGAGCAAACTTGTATGGCATGTCACGTGTCACTGGTTCAACTTCGGCCTCTGCAAACTTTTCTTGTGATAGTACAGTCTATGTAATACCTATCAATTTTTACAAAATTTCATTTGGAGCTTCCTATCCCAAGCTATGACCTTTTTCCCACGGTCACCTGATTTTGACTCAGATCTGGAAGAGGCAGAAACCCTATATTGTACAGATCATAAATCACAAAGTACAACAAATTATAGGTTGTCCTTTGGACACAAGTTACATAGGGATCTGATCTTCGACCTGTAAAAGTTTCATATCTGAACACTTCGCCAAAACGGATTTATAGCGAAAGTGCTACGATGACTGGTTTTTGCTATATCAAGCCCTAGCATCATAAGTGCAACAAGTGTCATACATGTCATATCATGCCTTCTTTCACGCTAGCTCTAATACCATGTTAAATTTTCAGAATTTACTTCAATATGATATAGGATCTTAACTGAGAGAACAACATGTACAACAAATCTATAGCATATCAATCATGGACACAGTAATGCAAGCACACAAGAGACACGGAGTTTACTTGGGGAAAACCATAAAGGTGAAAAACCCCAATAACTTCCTCAGAGATAGATAGAGCAATGATACAACCAGAATACAAGAGATAGTCTTCTCCTAGGAGCAGAGACTCCTCCTCCACAAGTGTGCCACTCTCCCAAGTGTGAGTGAGAGAATAGAATATGTAAAATGAGAGAGACACACTCTCTATTTATACACTAAGTTGACTTGACCTTTCCTCAACTAGGTTGGCCTCAACTTAACCACTTAACATAATGCTAACTAGGCCGACCCCAACAAGGTGGTCTAATAACCCATCAAGTATAAGTTACGGCACTTACAATATAAATGATGACACTTCCGTATAGAGGAATAATAACATCTATATAGGAATACAAACACTTCCGTATAGAGGAATAATACCATCTCTATAGGAGTACAAAATACATATATGAAATACATGGGTGAAATACATTCCGAAGTTACATATACATCAACAGGAGTAGCCACTCGGGTTTGAGACACATGATAGAGGAACACATGTGTGCAAACTGAATAAATCCCTATATGGTTTGAAACAGGCACCCAGGACATGGTATGGAAGGATAGATGGCTTCCTATCCAGTTTGGGCTTTACCAAAAGTGAAGCAGATTCCAACCTTTGCTACAAGGTTGAGGAGGGAAATCTAGTGATACTACTATTGTATGTGGATGACCTGTTTCTGACAGGTGAGGATAGACTGATTGCCGACACCAAGAGGAATCTAGCTACTGCGTTCGAGATGAAGGACTTGGGTATGATGCACTACTTTCTTGGTATGGAGGTGTGGCAGAGTGTAGATGGAATCTTCCTTGGAAAAGGGAAGTATGCAGTAAAGATCCTGAAGAGTTTTTGGATGATGAACTGGAAGGCTATGGCCACACCTATGGAATCAAACCTGAAGCTTCCGTGTGATGCTTCTTCTGAGTTGATTGATGCTACAACGTCTCGTCAGATGATTGGGTCCTTGATGTACCTGACGAACAGAAGGCCAGACATTTGCTTTGCTGTGAACACCTTGAGCCAGTACTAGACAGATCCGAGACATGTTCACCTGATAGCTGCAAAGCATGTTCTAAGGTACCTAAAGGGTACAGTGGATTATGGGCTCAAGTATGAGGCGAATCAAAATTTTAACCTGGAGGGTTATGTTGATTTAGATTGGGCAAGCAGTGCCATTGATTGGAAGAGCACTTCGGGGTGCTGCTTCAGTATGGGATCAGGTGTGATCTCTTGGTTTAACAGGAAGTAGTCCTATGTGGCACTGAGTACAGCTGAAGCAGAGTATGTCACAGCTTGTTCATCTAGTTGTGAGGCTGTATGGCTTAGGAAGATACTGTCTGATTTGTTTGATCTCCAGTTGAGTGCTACCTGTATATATTGCGACAACCAAAGTTTTATGAAGTTGTCAAAGAACCTAGTATTCCATGATAGGTCGAAGCACATTGAGATCAAGTTCCACTATGTCAGGGATATGGTGCAGAGAGGATCTGTGAAGCTCTTGTATGTTGCAATAGACAAACAGATAGCCGATGTGTTGACCAAGCCGCTTGCCAGAGTGAATTTTGAATACTTCAGAGGGAGACTTGGTGTACTTCAACTCGAGATGCCTTCCAAAGGGAAGTGATGAGTCTGGAGACACAGATGCACACTGGGTCATTCTTGCATGGTGGTAGGTTGGTCCTCCCATGGCAAGATGTAAGGGCCGAGCCATTCTTGCATGGTGGTAGGTTGGTCCTCCCATGGCAAGATGTAAGGGCTGAGCCATTCTCACATAGTGGTAGGTTGGTCCTCCTATGGTGAGATGTAAGGGCTGGGCCATTCTCACATGGTGGTAGGTTGGTCCTCCCATGGTGAGATATAAGTGCTGGAGCCATTCTGACATGATGGTAGGTTGGTCCTCTCATGGTCATGATATAAGTGTTGTGAGCCTTTTCGACATGGTGGTAGGTTGGTCCTCCCATGGTCGTTGATGTAAGTGTTGTTCCATTCCGACATGGTGGTAGGTTGGTCCTCCCATGGTCGTTGATGTAAGTGTTGTGAGCCTTTCCTACATGGTGGTAGGTTGGTCCTCCCATGCTGGTGAGTGTAAGTGCTATGTATGTGCATCTGGGTTGTGCTCCATGGACTACGTGGTGATCTGAAGACATTGATGTGACAGTTTGGTACACAGGTTTTGCAGAGGAATATAATCAATCCTAAGATTCTCTTGCAGGTTTTGCCGAGGCAATGTAATCAGTCCTGAGAGATATTGCAGGTTTTGCAGAGGCGATGTAATCAGTCCTAACGTGTACCTACTTGATGGCTTGCTCGCAGTGATGATGATGATGATCAGGTTGATCATGTGATGATATACATCAGTTGGATGTATGGTGAGTATCAGGTGGATACTCTATGGTTGTGGACAGGTTGTGCAGTGGCATGTAAAAGATCCTGGGAGATTCGAGAGGTTGAGCTGTGTGCTCGTAAAAGGCCTGGGATGCTCTTGCGAGGTTTTGCAAATGCACGTGATGAGTCCTAAGGATTCCAAGGTATGACCAGTGATGATGAAGATCTACAGGTGGTGGGCCTACATCTAGTATGAAAATGGACTGGCTCTATAGAACTTCCTATGATGAGTAGATTCAGAGATTGGACGAGATAGCAGCAGCTGTGACGATGATGATGATTCGATGACGATGATCCAAAGAAGAAGATTTGTGCCCGATTATTTGTGTCGAGAAATACCTTCCTATTTAAGAAGGAGTGTTGATGTATATGTAACTTCGGAATGTATTTTATATATAATTATTATACCCTTATAAGAGATGTGTTATTCCTCTATAAGGAAGTGTCGTCATTTGTATTGATAGTGTCACAAGTGGATTAACTTGCCGATGGGTTATTAGACTACCTGATGTGGGTGTCGGCCCGAAATATATGTAACTGGTATTATTAGGATGAGTTAGACAAGTCGGCCCCATAAGTATTTAGGTAGGTTAGGACAAGTATAAATAGAGAGTCGGGATTCTCTATTTTGATCATCTCAGAAATTACTCTTCTCTCACTCAGAAAGTGGGGCACATTGGAGGAGGAGGATCAGCTTCATAGTAGGAGACTATTGTTAAAATTCAAGATGCTAAGACAGAAAATAGCAGCATTACATTCCATTGCACAATAATAGCATATACAGGATCACTGAAGAAACAACAAGCATAGCATAAACACAAGAGACAGAGATTTATCCTGGGAAACCCTCATGGGGTAGAAAACCCAGCAAAGCTTCCTCAATATAGATGACCAGCAATATACAAAGATGAAACCCTGAGACATGATCTCCTCCTCCACAATAGCAGACCTCTCCTCCACAAGTGCACTATCCTCAAGTGAGTGAATGTGTATAATGAGGAACACGCCTCCTCTATTTATACACTACTCTGATATGTATTTTACACAAGTACATGTAGGCTCGTATTTAACCATTAGGTTAAATACCCCATTATAACTGACTGGGCCGACCCCTCTAGGGTGGTCTAATAACCCTTTGACCCACATAACACATACAGGGCCGACCCCCACTAGGGAAGTCTAATAACCCAAGTTACCACATTCCGACGGAGGAATAAACATCTCCGGATATACAATAAGATCTTCACGGAGGAATGAATCATCTCCGGAATAATAAAGTACAAATATAATATTCTTTGAAGTTACAATATCTCAACACTCCCCCTTAACGAGAAGGATATTATAACAGCATCTGCACGAGCAAGGAGTCATCAACATCATACATGATACATCTATAAATCATTGGAAGCTTTCTCAACATCATCAGTAACTCAACCAGTTACTGGAATATCTTCAATACTGGAACATCAACATCTTCAGTACTGAGTCTTTATCTTCTGCAGCACTCAAACAGCTACAGCAACATCAATATCTGAATCCTCACGATTGTCAGCATCGCCATCACACGATCATCAGCATCGTCATCACATGATCAACAGCATCGTCATCTCACGATCATCAGCATCGTCATCATACTATCATCAACATCGTCATCTCACGATCATCAGCATCGTCATATCATCTCGATCTACAGCATTTGGATCATCTCGATCTACAGCATCTGGATCATCACGATCTACAACATCTGGATCATCTTGATCTACAGCATCTGGATCATCTCGATCTATAACATCTGGATCATCTCGATCTACAGCATCTGGATCATCTCATCTACAGCATCTGGATCATCTCGATCTACAGCATCTGGATCATCTCGATCTACAGCATCTGGATCATCTCGATCTACACCATCTGGATCATCTCGATCTACAGCATCTGGATCATCACGATCTACAGCATTTGGATCATCTCGATCTACAACATCTGGATCATCTCGATCTACAGCATCTGGATCATCTCGATCTACAGCATCTGGATCATCTCGATCTACAACATAAGTATCCTCAACCATAGAAGTACATTAATCAATACATGTATCATCAAAAGTATGTATTCTCACCAATACATCTATCATTAAAACATGTATTCTTACTAATACATATATCATCAAAAGCATGTATTCTCACTAATACATCTATCATCAAAAGCATGTATTCTCACTAATACATCTATCATCAAAAGCATGTATTCTCACTAATACATCTATCAATACAAGTATCCACACTGATACAAGTATACACAACAGCAGCATACCCTGCAACACACATGATCCAATTACGGGATGGTCAATCCCTCTAACTTTAGGACATAGGTCCAAGGATGATACAATCCTGATCCACTTATGGGATGATCAATCCCTCTCAATTTAAGACATCTCTCATGTCTATGGATGATGCAATCCAGATCAACTAACAGGATGATCAATCCTTATCCTTTTAAGACACCTCACCATGTCTAAGGATGATGCAATCCCGAATCAACTTACAGGATGATTAGTCCTTATCACTTTAAGACACCTTACCATGTCTAGGGACGATGCAATCCCAATCTACTTACAAGATGATTAGTCCTTATCACTTTAAGACACCTCACCATGTCTAGGGATGATGCAATCCCAATCTACTTACAGGATGATTAGTCCTTATCAGTTTAAGACACCTCACCATGTCTAGGGATGATGCAATCCCAATCTACTTACAGGATGATTAGTCCTTATCACTTTAAGACACCTCACCATGTCTAGGGATGATGCAATCCCAATCTACTTACAGGATGATTAGTCCTTATCACTTTAAGACACCTCACCATGTCTAGGGACGATGCAATCCCAATCTACTTACAGGATGATTAGTCCTTATCACTTTAAGACACTTCACCATGTCTAGGGACGATGCAATCCCAATCTACTTACAGGATGATTAGTCCTTATCACTTTAAGACACTTCACCATGTCTAGGGACGATGCAATCCCAATCTACTTACAGGAGGATTAGTCCTTATCACTTTAAGACACCTCAACATGTCTAGGGACGATGCAATCCCAATCTACTTACAGGATGATTAGTCCTTATCACTTTAAGACACCTCACCATGTCTGGGGACGATGCAATCCCAATCTACTTACAGGATGATTAGTCCTTATCACTTTAAGACACTTCACCATGTCTAGGGACGATGCAATCCCAATCTACTTACAGGAGGATTAGTCCTTATCACTTTAAGACACTTCACCATGTCTAGGGACGATGCAATCCCAATCTACTTACAGGAGGATTAGTCCTTATCACTTTAAGACACCTCACCATGTCTAGGGACGATGCAATCCCAATCTACTTACAGGATGATTAGTCCTTATCACTTTAAGACAAGTCTCATGTCTAGGGACGATGCAATCCCATCACGTACATTTTGAACCCAGTTCATGGACGATGCAGTCCTCACGTACATTTTGAACCCAGTTCATGGACGATGCAGTCCTCACGTACATTTTGAACCCAGTTCATGGACGATGCAGTCCTCACGTACATTTTGAACCCAGTTCATGGACGATGCAGTCCTCACGTACATTTTGAACCCAGTTCATGGACGATGCAGTCCTCACGTACATTTTGAACCCAGTTCATGGACGATGCAGTCCTCACGTACATTTTGAACCCAGTTCATGGACGATGCAGTCCTCACGTACATTTTGAACCCAGTTCATGGACGATGCAGTCCTCACGTACATTTTGAACCCAGTTCATGGACGATGCAGTCCTCACGTACATTTTGAACCCAGTTCATGGACGATGCAGTCCTCACGTACATTTTGAACTAGTGGTTCCGGGATGATGCAATCCCCATCACTTTATTCTCGAAGACCATACGTCTACGGATCAATTCAGGGACCAAGGTCCGGGGATGATACAATCCCCACTTCTCGGAGACCTTACATCTACGGCTCTCTTTAGGACTGAAAGTCCAGGGATGATCTAATCCCCTGAACTGTCCACTAAGGACTTCATTCTCGGAGACCTCACGTCTACGGCTCTCTTTAGGACTGAAAGTCCAGGGATGATCCAATCCCTTCAACTGTCCACTAAGGACTTCATTCTCGGAGACCTCACGTCTACGGCTCTCTTTAGGACTGAAAGTCCAGGGATGATCCAATCCCCTTAACTGTCCACTAAGGAATTCATTCTCGGAGACCTTACGTCTACGGCTCTCTTTAGGACTGAAAGTCCAGGGATGATCCAATCCCCTTAACTGTCCACTAAGGACTTCATTCTCGGAGACCTTACGTCTACGGCTCTCTTTAGGACTGAAAGTCCAGGGATGATCCAATCCCTTTTCTTTCTCGGAGACACCTGTCTACGGCTCACTTTAGAACAAGTGTTCAAGGATGATACAATCCCCACATGTATTCTCATCAATATACTATTGATCCTGGGAACCCATACAGAACCTGATTCACACTTCTTCTTTAATTGCACCATTAAGAGAATGGTCTTATCTAGCCACTTGGAGCAAACATCTCATCATGATTCTCTTCCTCTTTCTAAGAGAATCTTCTAGCCACAAGCCTTCTATATTTTGTTTGATTTGTAAATCTTCTTGTTGAACATCCATCACTTGTTCGATGTTCATTATTCTTCATGATCTTTCCTACAAAACAAAATTAAGTACATGATTAGTAATCCTTCATAATCATGAAATCATGATAACCTATTATGCATACAGATATCATTTATATAGTTATGCAACTATCTTGACCAATACTTTGGCACAACACTTTCCCATATCCTGTATGCATACAGTGGCTATCTAGATGCCTTCCATCTCTACCAGAACATACTATCGAGAGTGTACACAGCTCTTAGCATGTCAGCAAAGAGGTTTCATTCTAGACAAGCAACAATGGAATGTTTGTCCAACTTACCAATCATATGCATATTAGTAGTATAATGTTCAATGCTCTATGAATGTTTGCACTCAGCATGATATGTTCTAGGAATACAAATATGCATACAAGAAATATCATTTACTATTTCAAATAACAACTCAAATACTTATCTTTTATGTTTGTGTGGTTGCCTCCCGCTTGATCTTCTATATGTCCTTTGAACTTCTATTCATTCTGTACCACTGTGCATGCTCAAGTGTGCACTAGTGTCATCCTCATGATCTCATACACAAACATTCATTCATTAGTATATTCTCAAAACATTCTAATTCTAAATAATCTTGAATATGTATAGTCATGATCATTAGTATTCAGGGTTTCAAGTAAGTCTTCTTTTACTCATGCATATTCTTGTTTGATCATAGTACTCTTCTGGTTAATTAAATCATGCATAAACCCTTGATTACTAACTTTATGAATAAGCATAACCAATCATATCAAGTATACTTATATAAGGGATCCTAACACAAGGTAAGATTCATGGGAAACATACCTGGATTAGTATACCTACTTGGTTATGTACAACATACCTAAACAATCTCTTCAATGATTTAGAGATCCTGAGCTAGAACCTGCATGTCTCATAGGTTAAGCATAATATAACAAAGTCATACATACCTCGTAAGTAGAACAAAGATTATGGATGAGTCTTTGTCTTCATGTTTACATGGTCATGGAACCTGATTTGTCTTTTGTGATGTACCTGTATCTTGTTAGCAGACAACATCAACCTCACACAACATCATAATGCATTAGTACAATCATAAGTGTCAACACCCTAACTAATGAATATCTTCTATCATGCATTCATAATTTTGTTAAGGTTATACGACAAATCTAAAATCAAAATTGTACTAACTGTAATAACCTGAAGACAAACATACCATAAACTTAATCATGGACAAATATCGAAACATACCTCGATGAGTCATACCTGTCGAGATCGCTTGTATTCTTCTTATGTAAGCCCTTATCCTCATCTCCCTCTGAGACAGGAACTTCTTCACTTATGCAGGTGACCAATCCATCTTCTTCTAGGATTAACCCAATCCACTTGATTTGCAAGAACTGGACCTGGAGCTTTGAAACTTTCGGATTCACTGGACGTGACCCTGAACTGGGGTTTGATGAAGCCCACTCTTTTGCCCCATCAAAAGGTTTGATCCAAAGCTCTAAGCTTCTATTTTTCTGAGGAGCTTCCAGCCGTGGTCACGGATTTCAAAAATTCCCATTTTTATAGAAGCCCTAATTTTCCACTTTTCTGATCAAAGTACCGAACTAGGGTCTAATCAAGCCCGGCCTTCTGCCCAACCAAAAATTCTGATCTTGGTCTCTAAATTTCTATTTTGATGAGTAGCATCCATCCGTGGTCTCCGATTACAAAAATTCCAACTTTCTTCAAATCCCTAAATTCCGGAAGCCATGAATGAAGGTACCAAAAAATAATTCTGTTTTGACAGAAATATGTACCTGATTGTTTCTGGTGTAACTCCGAAATTTTTGATCCACAGGGTCTGAAAAAGTTTTCTGAGATAGCCTGACCTGTTAGCTTTCCATCCTGATAGGTCTGACCTGAATTGGATGTTCTGAGAGAGAGTTATGCCAAATGTCGCAACGTGACCTGTTTTGGGAAAATACAGGAGAGCGAACCTGTACGGCGTGCCACGTGTCATTGTTTGACCTTCGGCCTCTGAAAAAGTTTTCTGAGATATCTAGGCCTGTTATCTTTCCATCCTGATAGGTCTGACCTCAATTGGATTCTCTGAGAGAGAGATATGCCAAGTGTCGCAACATGACCTGGAGATTTTAGCTTCGTCCTGTAACAATTTCAGATCCGAAAACTTCGCCAAAACGGATTTATAGCGAAAGTGCTACGATGACTGGTTTTTGCTATGTAAAACCCTAACCTTCAAATTGTCGTAAGTAAAGCAAGTGTATTTAGTGCCATACCTTGTCTTCCTTCAGGTTAGCTCTGATACCATGTTAAAATTCAAGATGCTAAGACAGAAAATAGCAGCATTACATTCCATTGCACAATAATAGCATATACAGGATCACTGAAGAAACAACAAGCATAGCATAAACACAAGAGACAGAGATTTATCCTGGGAAACCCTCATGGGGTAGAAAACCCAGCAAAGCTTCCTCAATATAGATGACCAGCAATATACAAAGATGAAACCCTGAGACATGATCTCCTCCTCCACAATAGCAGACCTCTCCTCCACAAGTGCGCTATCCTCAAGTGAGTGAATGTGTATAATGAGGAACACGCCTCCTCTATTTATACACTACTCTGATATGTATTTTACACAAGTACATGTAGGCTCGTATTTAACCATTAGGTTAAATACCCCATTATAACTGACTGGGCCGACCCCTCTAGGGTGGTCTAATAACCCTTTGACCCACATAACACATACAGGGCCGACCCCCACTAGGGAAGTCTAATAACCCAAGTTACCACATTCCGACGGAGGAATAAACATCTCCGGATATACAATAAGATCTTCACGGAGGAATGAATCATCTCCGGAATAATAAAGTACAAATATAATATTCTTTGAAGTTACAATATCTCAACAACTATCTATTGTATTTGGTTGTACTTTGGTTGAGAAATTGCTCTATCTATCTCTAAGGAAGTTTTGGGGTTTTTCACCATAGGATTTTCCCCACGGAAACTCTGTGTGTCCACTGTCTCATGCTTTTGATTCTTGTGATGCTTGGCATGCTTGATATGATTGTTATGCATTGATATACTATACATGTTATTCTCTCAGTAAAGATCCTCTAGCATATTGAATTAACGCTCAAAATCTAACAAAGGTAACCCTTAGACAGATTTCAGCCATGCAAGTTAAGAGGACAGTTAGGAAAGAATGCCAAATGTTTGCAGTAAACGTGGTAAATGATGAGTTTATGGATAAAGAGGAAAAACTGAAATTAGAGAACATACCTGTCCTAAAGGATTTTAAGGATGTATTTCCTGAGGAGATTCAAGGATTACCTCCCAAAAGAGACTTAGATTTTACTATAGAGTTAATACCAGGAGCATTACCAAATTTGAAAGCTCCATACAGAATGAACATACTGGAGTTAAACGAATTAAAATCACAGTTGAAGGAACTTATTGACAAGAAGTATATTAGACCCAGTGTGTCTCCTTGGGGAGCACCTGTCATCTTTGTTAAGAAGAAAGACAGAACCTTAAGACTGTGCATAGATTATCGCCAGCTTAATAAGATGACAATCAAGAATAGGTATCCATTTCCCCGCATAGATGATCTATTTGATCAACTACGTGGAGCAACAATATTTTTGAAGATCGATCTAAGATCAGGATATCATCAAGTACGGGTTAAGGATGAAGATATTTTCAAGATAACTTTCTGAACTTGGTATGGACACTACGAGTTCGTAGTCATGCCATTTGGCTTGACTAATGCCCCGGCTGTATTTATGTGTCTGATGAATAATATTCTGCATAAATACTTAGACAAGTTTGTTGTGGTGTTCATAGATGACATTTTAGTGTATTCAAAAAGTAAAGAAGAGCATGATGAACATTTACGGATTATCTTACAAATTCTGAGAGATCATATACTCTACGCTAAGTTCAGTAAGTGCGATTTTCACAAAGACAAGATTCAGTTCCTAGGACACATAATTTCGGTAGAAGGAATCTCGGTTGACCCTTACATGATAAGGGCCATTAATGACTGGCCGGTTCCTAAAGATGTGTCGGATGTAAGATCATTTATGGGCATTACTGGGTATTACAAAAATTTTATAGAGAAATTTTCAAATATTGCCAACCCCATAGCTTCCTTGAAGAAGAAAGGTAAGAAAATTGTTTGGGATCAAAAATGTGCTGACAGTTTTAAGAAATTAAAGGAACTATTGATGACAACACCTATCTTGAGGATAGCAGACCCCAACAAGGATTTTGTACTTTGTACAGATGCATGAAATGACGGACTCGGTGGAGTCCTGACACAGGAAGGGCATGCAGTGGCATATGAATCTAGAAAGATGAAAGTACATGAAAATAACTACTCTACCTATGATTTAGAGTTATTGGCAGTTATTCATGCCTTAAAAATGTGGCGTCACCACCTTATTGGTAGAAAATTTACATTATTGACAGATAACATGGGTCTGAAATATTTATTAGATCAGACAAACCTGAACGCTAGACAGGCTAGATGGTTGACGTTCTTAAGTGAGTATGATTTCAAAATTCAGCATATTAAAGGGAAGGAGAATAAGGTTGCAGATGCCTTGAGTCGTAAGGCAAAACTAAATTTCATTTCAGCAATCAGTGCTTATTCAACTGATTTGGAAAATCAGATTCTGGAAAAGAGTGAAACAGATGAAGAATACAGAAAAATGAAGGAAAAGACAGCAAACAACAGTTTTGAAAATTGTATGGCAGATTTCAGCATGAAGAAAAACGGTTTATTACTGTTTAAAAATAGATTGTATGTACTAGAAATACTAGAAATAAAATTTCTGATATTAAATGAGATGCATAAAAGTCACTATTATGGTCATCCAGGTTATCAAAAGACCATTACTTTGTTGAGAAAAGAATACTATTGGCCCAGAATGAAAGATGAAGTAGCAGAGTACATATCTAAATGTTTGGATTGTCAAAAAGTGAAGGTTGAACACCAACTTCCTGCTGGGTTGTTGCAACCATTACCGATACCAACTTGGAAATGGGTAGTGATCAGCATAGAATTTATTACAGGATTACCTAAAAATCAGAAACAACATGATTATATCATGGTGGTAGTGGACAAACTCAGCAAGGCAGCACATTTCATACCCGTAAAGACTATTCATAAAGCTCCAGATATTGCAGATTTCTTTATGAAACGGATTTTTAGACTACATGAAATACCAAAGGTAATAATTTCAGATTGTGACTTGAAGTTTACAGGAAACTTCTGGAGGTCACTGTTTAAGGGGATGAACACAACTTTAAATTTCAGTACACATTTCTTCCACAAACGGATGGTCAGACAGAAAGGGTAAATCAAGTTTTAGAAGATTTATTGAGAATGTATCTTAAGGATCAGCCTGGTAAGTGAGAAGACTACTTGCACTTAGCAGAATTTGCTTATAATAATCATTATCATGGATCGACCAGACTTAGTCCTTTTGAAATTCTTTATGGTAGGAAATGTAATACACCTATTTTGTGGAATGATCCAGTAAATAGAGTTGTTTTAGGACCTGAATTATTGTAGGAGTTAGAACTAATTGTGAAACAGGTGCAAGGACATTTAAAAGCTGCCCAGGATAGGCAAAAAAGTCAAGCAGATTCAAAAAGAACTCATAAAGAGTTCCAGTTTGGTGAACATGTATTCCTCAAGGTAAGACCGAAAAAGAGTTCACTGAAATTGGGAAGTTGTGCCAAGTTGGAACCCAGGTATTTCGGTCCTTTTGAAATATTGTCTAAGGTTGGAGCAGTGGCATACCAAATGGCTTTGCCACCAAACTTAAAAATACATAATGTTTTTCAGATATCATTTTTAAAGAAATATGTGCACGATACTACTCATGTTGTAAACTGGAATGATGTACAGGTGGGACAAGACAGATATTTTCTGGTGGAACCAAAATGTATCCTCGGAAGGAGGGAAACTATTTTCGAGAATCGCAGCATTGGGAAAGTAAAGGTGCAATGGAAGCACCTTATCCCAGAAGAGGGAATTTGGGAGTAGTATGCAGGCAACATACCCAACTCTATTTCAGGAACACTCAAGGAGTGATTAACCAACATCGAGGACGATGTTGAGACTTAAGGGCGGGTGTATGTCACCTACCCAAATTTATGAAAATTATTATTTTATTTGCAAAATACTTTATGTTAATTTTAATTACAAAGTTTTGTAATTATGATCAGTTCTGATCAAGGATGAATGTAATTACTGAATATTATTATTTAAATAAATTAATTAGGAGACAAACACCCAAGGGGACTGTTAAATGAGTGTTCGCTGACCCACTAGGAGGAATGGAAGCTGTTGGAAGGTATGGGACAGATGGCAGCAATGGCATCATGCCACTAGTTGTTGGTTATGGGACAGCTACCCCTAAAAATGTGGCATTATTCCCCAGGTGGAGGGAGTGAGCAGGCAGCTCATTTAATGACCCAGTAACATCTGAAAAGGCCTAGGTATCCTACAAAAGGAAAATTCGAATTGAGCAGGCAGCTCTTACACAATATTTCTGCAAAATATTTTCCTCATGTGCATCAGGTGATCATTGAGAGATTCGAATTAGGGAGGCTAGTTGTGAGTGCAATCTTAAGTCTGCATATTGCTGAGAAGAAGCAGAGATGCTGGTGTAGGTCTATTGGACTTCCAGTTCTTGAACATTCGATAATTAGTGCTACTACAAGTGGAGATCCTATTTCTGAAGTTTCTTCTTCTTGGTGGTTCAGTGAACAGGCTCGGGGGTCCTAAGATAGTACTTGAATGTTTTCAGGACATGGTTGGGTGGAACAGTCTTCTTGGGCTATTTGTTGTCCTAGAGATTTACCCAGGTTCTACAAATTTTCTACTTATTCTCAGTTAGTAATTATGTTCTATATAGTTAGTATTTTCTAGTTTTTTGTTTCGAAAAAAAATTTAATTCTAGATTTATTTAAAGTCTGAATGTTAAAGTTTAATGATGAATTGGAATTGATAAACCAATATCTATATTTTCCCACATGTTGTTTCTGCATCGTACTCTAGTATAGATACGCAAATTAAGAATAGATTACAGGATATGCAAATGCCATTGATTCGAATAGACAAGTGCAGTGATTGAATTATGTTTTTGTTTCTGCCCTATAATTAATAGCAATAATTACTATACAGTATCTATTACAGGGTAGAATATTCCGTTGTTTTCATGGGAAATAGACATAGATTTATTACTGTGTAATTTATGTGTGTATTTCCTATTCCTAATAGTTACATAGGAAATCAAGATTTTTCAGAGTTCTGCACATTACATTAGAAACAAATATTGTTGTGTAATATTTAGAAATGCTAGTTATGATTACAAGTTATGATAATTACACTTGTTGCAACCACTGTGGATTCCATTACAAATCGTTCATACAATAATGTTAAGATCCTAGTGGGCGGCCTTCACTAACATCTCGAGGTTTTGGTATAACGGTTCGTATCATCTGGTATCAGAGCCTCCACCGAGGTTCAAGTCACAGAGCGGGTGGCAATGCCGACATTACAGTGTTCGCCCGGGGCTCGTACGGTGCAAAGGGGACACCACCGTATGGGCGCACATCCAGATGAGAGTCTGGACTGTGGAGCGTGGTGGGATGTTAAGATCCTAGTGGGCGGCCTTCACTAACATCTCGAGGTTTTGGTGTAACGGTTCGTATCAAATAGTTTCCTAGCACTATATCAGTAGTATCAAAATTATAAACAAGAAGAATATTAAATCTATATTATTTGTATCTATCACTTTACTATACAAAAACACATGTAGTATGTAATCTAAGTGTTGTATACTAGGAACTGGCTTAATACTAACACATAGCATTGTATTATAGTACAAACCCTACTACATTTAAGAGCTATTATGAAAATAATTATATTTATATCTTTCATTTTTTTTTAAAAGACCAAACATGAATCAAGGTATGACCTGTTCATTTCTATCAGAATATTTCGAACACCATTTCCAACAGTGCATATTACAAAGCTATCATTTAAGACAAAGTTTCACAAAACCCTAGTTTGAGTCAAAAATCATGATACCAACCTACAGCATTAACACAAACCCAACTTATAACTCATGATCATTAGTTTCAGTAAGACACATTGCTTGCAAAAAACGAAAATTCCCAGTTGGGGCTTCGCCCATTATTTTTCTTACATAGCAAAACAGAATTGGCTCTATTGTTGCCATAATTACTCAGAATTCCATTACATTTTTCACATCTATTAATAAGTGTGACAGATATCTATTATTATATAGAAATCAAACCAAGTAGCACTGGATACAAACAATAGTTTATCATTTCGAGAAGAAGATTTTCATTCACAGTTCAGAAGAGCCTCGGCTCCATTACTTTTTCACACTGACACATATCCACAGGTGGGATGTTCAACGTTTTCACTATTACAGAGTTCCAACTTAAATAAACGAAGTCATCATGTTCAGAACAAAAATTACAACATTTTTGTCAAACAATAGCATACGGGATTATTTCCCAAATCCATCCTTCTGAACGAGTTCATAAATCCCTCTGTATTGATGAAGTTTTACATTTCCCTTTTTGATGATGATAGATTTCAAGGTAGAAAACCAAAAATCATACAAACAAATGAAAGTCACAACACCGAATACAGTTATCATTTGATTTACAAATGTTGCTTCAAAGATTCTTCAACCAACAAACAACGACGAGTCACAGTCAGAACCAGTTACTCATTCCTTGAAACCACATCAACCTCAGTTGGTGAGCACCTACAAGGGTTTTTGGAAGACCTAGAGCTTACCCGAATTTGAGCATGGACATCCTCCTTCCAAACCCTGGTTCAGGTTCCCTTATCGAACCTGGTGCCTTCCAACCAACACTTAAGCGTTAAACCTCATACATTTAAAAACTATAAAACAAATGTTACTAGAAAAATTTGAGTTTGGGGAAATCGTTACCTTACAGTTGAAGGCCAACATCAAAACTTATTCCTTTACTTGACGATTTTCTTGTCTCATACATGAGTAGATTTCCATTTGAATTTGGTTGTAGCAAGATATCCTTCTTTTAAAAGGAAAAACAAAACTCAGAGAATTGAAAATGGTTAAACCTATTGACTGGACACGATTACAGACTCAAGGATCAAACATTCTTTCACGCCATTACAAACGACGAAACCTGCATTGTTTTAAAACCATTTTCAGGTCGCAGGGTCAAAACCCTCATCCTCTTCCTACAAAGCAGCAGCCTATCGGCCACACTGCCAAGACCAACGAAATAATGAACAACAAACACTCTTTGTCAAACCAAAACATCGACCCAATTCTAGGGTTACATCCAACGGCCAAGATCAAACTGATCAACGATCACCATTGCTATCAAATTGCATCGACTATCGCAAGGCTTTGCATTTATGGAATCACTCATTGCCATAGCATGGCCTTACCACGTCAAGTTACAATGGATGCATTGACAACCAGCTTAGAGAACTAACAACGAGGATATATTACATGGCAACCATCTTAGCCATCTCATGCATTAGCTTGTACTTACGTGGAGTTTTGTTTGATCCTCGTCACTACGATATAGTGGACGACCATTAATGCAGGTCGGGATCACAATCATCAATGCCAGATTCATATCGCTTGTTAAGACCATTCATCTATCAATCAATTTAATGCCTGTCAGCACTCATTTTCCAACGATGTGTTTTTCAAACATTAACACATACTATATAACATTATATGTTATGGTTTTCGAACCCTAAATTTCTTAAGGCTCCGAGTTACAATTCATAAAACACGTTATGATGTTATAACACCAACGACTATATATATATAGTCATATATTGCTAGTCCTACAAATTCATTGTTATATGGATTAACAATTCTAAATTTATATAGTTCCTAGTTATAAATTGTGGTTTTTAATAGTAACTTTTGATTTAGATATTAGTTGGTAGGACAATTATAGTCACTTTGACATAGTATCATTTTATGCCATTTATACAATTTAGATAAAGTCCTTGGAAGGGTTATGGTATCACTATTTATACGTTGTAAGGATACAAATGGAATAGCCCATACATAGGAGATTTTAATACTACTTTGCAACTTGATTGTGGCCTTACGAGCTCTATTAACACAGTTATAAAATTTATTGGTGTATATAGTAGACACCGAATGGAGATAATGATATATATTTAGCATGAAGAGTAACTGAATGTTATGAGATCGTACCATATTCTCACCATACTCTTTCTTATAAACAATTATCTTAAGATGACATTAATCCAACTATAACAACGTTACGAATTACAACAACAAAACCTTCAGCTTAATGACGTACCTACAGAACTTTGTTTCTAAATATTGTGGAGTTGTAAGACAACATCTGAAAATAGTAATCATAGCTATGAAATCCATACCTACATACTTATGGTGGATCGCAATAGAGTTCTAACATTTTATTTAGTTACGATGTTGAAATTGAAATATACACGTACTTTGTTTCTATGTAGCCATAAAACTTCTTACCTGTTGTATGCACATAGGACATTCATTATGCTTTGGCGTTGCAGCTAAGTAAGTTCCGAGGTACCTTGTAGGACACCATTTTCTTCAAAATTCAAACTGTCAGTATCATTGCAAAAGAAACAGTGTTGCATCAAATTTCCTCTCTATTAGTACTTTTATGTACCATAATCATGTTAGCTATTAATATGTTAAGGTTGTCAATGTCTCATTTCTTTTAAACATAATTAAATTATGTTTAGTACCATTAAGTGTTTAAATTAATTGTTGTACAATCAACACTTATTCTTCTGCAATCATAAATTATCGTAATTAAGGTTGCTTTTCAAAAAAAAATTTTTTTTTATGAAAATTCAGGATGTTAGACGATTGTCACACCACATTGTTGCAGCACACTGTTGTAGCACACCAAAGTAAAACGCAATGATAAACACTACTATTGCAGCACACTGGAAATATGCCTACTGTAAGTCCACAACAAAATAACAGAAGCAAAACTAAAGCATCTATCTAACTCAACGATCTCTATGGGAAGGCGGGCCTTGGCCTTCTAACAGAGATGTCGTGAAACTAACAAAAATTAAAATACAAGAATATGAAGAACTATTGCTCCTATTAAAATGGTAGATCCATAGTTACAACACTCTATTACATCTCTTACAATCAATTTCCAAATAACCAACCCCAGGATCAGAATGCATTTTTACATTTATACACAGATGACATAATTTTGTCCCACAAATGTCGGGCACCCATGAATATCTACAATCTTCAGGCTGTCGAATTGAAACATAAATAGTTACAGCCATGAATGAATTTGTTACGTTCAAGCCTACGCTATTACTTAGTGATGTTAACAAACAAGATAGATTCCAACTGATTGGAAGGGAAGATGCTTGGACATTTTATCATGACCTAGTCGCAGCTAAGAGGGTTGGTGAGAAAACCAGACCCATGAATTCGATGGATTATGGGAAGCCTGCGAATCCGTATGGCAGGGTATGGCCCTGTGTTTTCCCTTTCCCCTTCAGCCAATCCACTCCTGGGAATTCGCTCATCCTGTTCACTAACCATTTTTTACCAACCACCCAAGTCATTGATGCACATGCAGAGCCCAACTGTGAGGAAATAAGAGAAAATCGTGATTTCTATGGGAGCCAGGGGTGTAGAGCCGAATTTGCAAAGAAAACCCTGTGTAAGAATGAAACCGATTGGGACATCCATATATTTGTTTGTGGGGATGAATTGTATAGCTTGAACGACTGAGAGAACCCATGCGAGCACTTATAACTATTTTGCAGAAGGTCAAATTAAAGGGAAGAGCTTAGGTCGCGACCCTGTGAAGAGTTAGCTTGGATAACAGAGAAAAGGTCAACTTAGGGTTGGATCGACTTGATAAACCTAGTGAAGGCTGAAATCCCATGAAGAACGGTAGTTGGAACTTTCTATGCCCACCCTGAATAGAACTAGAGGGAAGGGGCCTTGAGGGACTATGCAACAGAGAAGAGGGTCTTCCTTGTGTTGGCAGAGGTAGCTAATGTGGGTGCCATGATTTTTGAGTGACCTAGGATGCATGTAGCTCCGTGGTTGAGATCACTAGCTTAGCAACATCCTCCTTCTTCCCTGGATTGCTTGATAAACCCAACTGTAGGTTGGCTTAGCGTTGGCATGATACCTTGATTGTGAGAGAGTCCATTAGCCCTCCTTAGTGGATACATAGCCCAACTCAGGGGTGTTCTCTCAGCTGAAAAATTACATAATGGATAGAGACCTAAGGTTGGGTGGAAATGTTTCCTCACTTAGCCAGTTGCTTAGGGAAGCTTTAGTTCCAAAGATAAGTGTCTCTATGTGTTAAATGATGCTATTTCATGAGTTCTATTTGCTTATTAAGTTATGTTGTTCATGCTCTAGATTAATGAATGGATGACTCCATGAACTTTCTCATCAGGAATCCATGTATAAGCTTGAATATAGGATTGAATGCATGTTGGAATACTTCATTGTTTACATGAATGATATGTATGGTGAACCCTTGCAGGTTATTGATATGTTAACTAACTTAGTTCATTATATGTGTTTATTATGCATTGTATTCACCCTTAAAAGGGACAAATTGACTTCAAATGGTCCTAGGGAAGGAAGGAGATAACTCCTAATGTGTTTCAGAACCCCTACGTGGGTCCGGTGAAGGGACAAGTCATGGTAGGAAGGAGGCAGAACCCTTGTAGAATGATAAGTCACTCAGGTGGGGTTATGAACATAATTTCAGTTGGGAAATTGGCATGGTTGGAACGCTCTGATGGGGTGGGGATTACACCATTAGATATATCTCTCCAAGATATTTCCAATGGTACCAACCTTGTCCCATTTCGACCAAGGATGAAGAAGTTATGGCCCTTGGAAGTTTTCCCTGGAAGCTTGTTGGAGTAGAGGTCTCTGTTCCTGACCCTTTTGCATCCACAAGGACCTTTCTGCATTCGCAATGTGGATCATGGATTGTAGAGGTAGGGAGCCAACAATTAGTGGCATATGGAGTTCTGCATTTCCACATCAGCAATGCGAAGTGAGGAATGTGGAATGCAGTAGGTAAAATCTACCTGGAATTGGACTATGGATTTCTGCATTTCCACATCCACAATGCAGAATGCAGAATGCGGATTGTGTGAGGTAAAATATCCACGGGATTGGAATATGGAATTCTGCATTTTTGCATCCGTAATGCATAATGCAAAATTCAGATTGCGGCGGATGATTTACTTTGGGCTAACAAATGGAGGAATCTGAATTCTGAGTTTCGCATGTGGATTGCAGAACTGTGAAAGTTGGACGGACAAATTTACAAGCCAAAATTTGGATTCCGACTTTCGACTTCTGCATGAAGATTGTGGAAGCCGGAAGCGCAATTTCGATGGAGAATTAGTTTGGGAAATATGATTTCCAAGTCTCGCATGCAGACTGTAGAACATGGAAAATTGGATTGCAGATCGCAAGGGTGGGTTGCGGATCCAATCCCATTGCATTTGTGTGTGGAATTGGAACAATTTTAAAGAAAAAAATGTACCAAAGGGTCTCCCATGGCCTCTGAAGGCCACCAGGGAGGTCGGGGAATGTGACAAAGGGACATGGAATTTAATTCTAAGCTAGTCATTTTTGCGTTCATTAGTGTCGTTGTGCCTATAAATATTAAAGACCGTATAGTTACCGGTTTCATCGTTACTTTTAAATTTGTACTACATGTAATTTCCAAGATTTTTACCAGTCAAGAGAAAGAGTAATCTGACAGTGTATGTTTGAACAAGCAAGTCTAGAAGATATATTAAGAGAATTCCAAAATTATGGTTTGGAGGGAGTCATGAAAACACTAGTGAAGAAAGTAGTCCCAGAGAGAGGTGGAAGATCTAGAGCTTCACTACAAAATATACTGGAGTAGAAGCAGAAAGATAAGCAAAAGGATCCTGAGAAAGAGAAGCCGAAGGCTGTAGATATTCCAAAGTTGTCTCCTCCAGCACAACATCGCGATAGGCCAATTTTTCTCATACCTGACTACATTCCTTCCAGTAGAGATGGTGCGCTAGTGGTGATACTTGTTAGGATATCTCATCATTCAGTTATGTACTTTGCAAGCATTTTGCATGCATGCATTGCATGCACCCGCATGCTTCCCAGTCACTAGTTTTATGCCTCCAGCACCTAGTCCCTAGTATTCTAGCACTCGGGAGCTACTTTCCACTCAGATTTATCCCTCCTATCCAGGGAGGCACCCACTTCTCACCTTCCACTGCAGAATGGCACCATTTCTCACCTACCAGTCCAATTCACTTCAGTTACCACTCTGATTGACCTCTGATGAGCCTTGACTACCTATTCTGAGTGAAGTTAACTCCTCATGTGCCCTCCACTGAGCCTTCATCCCTACATTAGTGCCACTTACCATCGGTTACACTTATTACACTTAGTTAGACTCAATTATACTCAGATAGACTCAGTTTGACACTTATCTGACAGTGACTTGTGCATTGATGACCACCACTGATTGATGATGAGGACTCCTAGTTGGAGCCAAGCTACACCATGCAGTATATTCGAATGACCTCCTTCGCTAATTAGAATTGCTCACTCATTGTGACAGTATTGTATTGTAATTCTACCATTCTGGATTATAGAGCACTGATGCATCTCTCTTGCACAGTTCTTACTCCAAATTGTTTTACATCTTTTTTATTGATATTCTTGTTCAATAGATCTACTATGTCTAATTTTACATGGTATCAGAGCCATTGTAGGGACAAGATCTCTCTCCTACAGGTGTTCTACATGAAGAATTGAGTGAATTTGCTCAAAATTACTGATGTTTTGGCATGCAAAATCTCATGTGCATTTGCTCATGTTCATGCAGAGCAGAAAAATACACTCCAATCCACTCCAGAAGCTTGGGTTTTCCACAGAATTCTTGGATTTGATACATTGGATCCATTCAAGCTTGCTTGATCTCCAATCCCAGGTGTGATGCAACTCTAAACAAGTGGATTGTTCTACGTTACTATTCTTGTTTTAATTGTGATTTGCAGGTCTATCATCTCCATCTAGTGCATTCACTATCTTGTGATTTGCAGGTTATTCACCATCAATTGCACTTGCCATCAATGATGGAATACTCTTCTTCAAAGCCTATGCTAACTCCTTTCAATTATTTTGTTTGGAAAGGAGACATGGATATTATATTGCACTCTAAAGGGTTCTATAGAGTCACCATGGGCCTCGAACTAGAGCCAAACACATTGCTTGAGAAAACAAAACACTTCAATAAGCTTCATGAAGCTTATGGTCTTCTTTGCCTCGTTATCTCCAAGGATCTTCACTTCCATCTCAGGGGATTGAACTCTCCAAAAGCGGTATGGGAGCAACTTGACAAACGTTTTGGCAAGCAGGACGAGCTCAAGGCTTTTAAAATGGAAAATGAATTGATTTCTCTTAGTCCTAAGAATTTCGAGACCATCAATGAGTTTTTCACAAAATTCAAGAAATGGCTTTGCAGTTGAAGAACAGTGGAGTTGTTAAAGAGGATAAGCAATTGATCCTCTACATTCTTTCAAATCTTGGTAAGGATTTCTTGGTATTTGTCTCCACTTTCAATTCTAGTCAGCTAACTACCCCGAATTGGAAGATGCCTACCTTGAATGCCTTCATTGAGTCCGTTACCAAAGAGCATGACAAGCTAATTCAAATGGGGTCCATAAGCTCCAAATATTCATCCCTCTTTGTTCAAGGATCCAAGAATTCTAATGGCAAAGGAAAGCAAAAGAAAGAGAATCCCAAATTCTAACCTAACAATCAAAGAGAGAAAAGCAAAGCATCGGATGCACCATTTGGTTCAAGGAACAAGCAAAAGGGTAAAGAGGGTAAGGAAAAATCTAATTGTTCATATTGAAACTATGGCTTTCATCCTGAAAGTTCATGCATGAAGAAAACAATATATCAAATGGACCTCCTTTTGTAAAAGAATAACATATGTCTTCCTGATGGTGCACGAAAGAAGGATAGAAATGATGATCATGAAAGAGGTCAAGCACTCATGGCAACTGTTTCGAAACCCACCACTCGACTGATAGATTCGGGTGCCTCGAATCATATGGATGAAAATATTGAATCCTTCTCTTCATTCGATCCAAATAGCTCCATCCCCATCCATTTGGGATATGAATCAAAAATTTCATCAAAGGGTAAAGGTACCATCCACTTAAAGCATGGAAGTTTTCAGAATGTTCTCTATGTGCCTTCCTTGCCTTCAAATCCACTTTCTGTGTATCAAATGACACACACTGGTGAACCGAAGCAAGTTACACTCAGCCCTGACAAATTTGAAATTTTTTATATTAAAAGTGGAAGACTCATTGCAATCGGAAAGGCAAACCACACTGCAAAATACTATGAGTTTTCTCACTTTGTGCCGCTTGAAAATCCCACTGCTCTCCTCACTCATGGAAACGAGGTTAGTAGGATTTGGCATGAAAGGTTTGGAAACCTTAATTACAAGTATTTGCTGATGTTACAACAGAAATCCATGGTTGATGGTCTTCTACAACTCCATTCCTCGAAGGGAATTTGCCCCGGTTGCATTGTTGGGAAGCACCTTGAGCAGAAGTTCAACAATGTAAAAGCTAGCAGAGCTTCTACTATTTTGGGCCTCATACATTCTTATATCAGTGGTCCACTGACAAATATTTCCATGAATGGTTCAAAGTACGTTTTGACATTCATCGATGACTTCTCCTACTTTACTTGTGTATTGTTTCTCAAAACCAAGTCACAAGTGCTTGGAAAATTCAAGGATTTTAACACTTCTATTGAGACCACCACTGAGAGCAAGATCAAAGCTCTTACATTGGATAATGGTGGAGAATATATCAAGACTGAGTTGCTGCAACTTTGTGCCTAAAGCAGAATTCAGATCCAACATACAGTTCCCTACACACCCCAGCAGAACGATGTAGCGAAAAGGAAGAATCGGTCACTGAAAGAGATGGCTACCTGTATGCTTGAGTCAAAAGGTTTGGCTGCAAATATTTGGGCTGAAGCCATGAATGTTGCTGCATACATTCAGAACTGATTTTCACATTCATCTGTGAAAGGTAAAACTCCTTTCGAAGCATTGACTAGTTGCAAACTAGATGTGTCCAATTTGAGGGTTTTTGGCTCCACTGCATGGGCTAGAATTCCTTCTGATAAGAGAAAGGATTTGGATCCCCAAAGTATTGAATTTGTCCTAATAGGATATGGAAAAGAATCAAAATCATACAAACTCATGAATATCAGATCCAAAAAGATATTCATAGAGCAAAGAGTGAAGTTTGAAGAACCGCTGCCATATCTAAAACTAGTCGAGGAAAACACTGCCGATCCGCAGCCTCCACAAGAAGAAGATTCGAGAGAATATGAAGAAAGCATTGGATCTGATATTTTTGATATTTTATCAGAATTTGATGGCCATGAAATATCAGGTTTAGAATTCGACCATAATGATCCTCCTCAATTACCAAAGTGGGCCCAAAACACTCTACAATCTGATGCTCCAAACATTGGAAATCCTGTTGATCCAAGGAGAACAAGAGGAGACTATCAAAGAGAAGGTATGGATCTTTCATTTTATGATCCATTATTATCTGAGAAATGTTATTTGATGATTGGTTTAGATCCCAAATCATACTATCATTCCCACCGAGATCCGCGATGGCAAACCGCCATGGATGAAGAGTACAGTTCTCTTCAAAAGAACAATACATGGGAGCTAGTTTCTCTTCCACCTTGAAAAAAATTGGTCCAATATAAGTGTATCTACCGCATGAAAGTTGCTGCTGATGGCTCTATCAGAAAATACAAAGCTAGGATGGTGGAAAAAGGTTTCTCCGAAGTCCAATGAGTGGAATACACTAAGACCTTTGCATCAGTTGCAAAGATGGATTCCATCCGACTAGTTTTGGCCATTTCCGCATCCAAGCACTAGGAAGTGCACCATATGGATGTGAAGAATGATTTTTTACATGGAGACCTCGATGAAGAAGTATATATGAAGAAACCAGAAGGATACATATCAGATCCATGATTAGTTTGCAAGTTGAAGAAATCTTTGTATGGATTGAAACAGGCCCCAAGAGCTTGGTACGCAAAGATGGACTCCTTCCTTCTTCCTCATAATTTCAAAAGATGTAAATCTGATCCGAATGTGTACCTACAGCAAGTTAAAGGTAATTTTATGATTTTTGTTTTTATATGTTGATGATCTTCTCATTACTGGCAGCACTCTCCTTACGATCAACAAGCTAAAAACCACTTTAAATATAGCTTTTGATATGAGCGATCTCAGCTTGCTTAAGCAATTTTTTGGCTTGGAGATAGCTCAAAAATTTGATGGGATCACATTAGCAAAAGTATGCTAAAGACCTGTTATTAAATTTTAATATGGCAGAATGTAAGGATTCTCCATTTCCATTCCTCTCAGGAATCAGTCTCGAGGAAGGAAATTCCACACCGCTTGTAGATTACACTATGTATCGACAGTTGATTGGTTCACTACTCTACTTGACAAACTCAAGGCCTGATATTTCATATGCCGTGAGTGCTGTATCAAGGTATATGCAGCAGCACCATGAGATTCATTGGAGGGAATCCAAGCAGATCTTGTAGTATGTGCAAGGTACGAGACATTTTGGCATACATTATGCTACAGATTCTGAGCTAGATTTCATTGGTTTTACTTATTTAGATTGGGCGGGTGATAGCATAGATTGAAAGTACACTTCTGGATATGTTTTCATGATTGACCATGGCCCTATTTGATGGTCAAGAAAAAAGCAGGCAACCATTGCACTTTCTTCAGCAGAGGCAGAGTATCGAGGGGCAGTCAATGCCTGCATTTAGGCAGTTTGGTTGCAAGGTATTTGTTGATGCCCCGAGGATCGCAGCATCAAGTAGAAAGGGATTCTCCCCGGTAGACTATCCCAATTATATTGTCCACCGTTTGGTGTGGGGAATCCATCCGGTTAGCGGTTCCGGCAACCGTCAGGTTTGGAGATTTGCTTCAATTACACCAGTTATGGTATGGTCCACCGTTATTTTTTATTTTATGATTTTAAAATCATATGCAAGTACCTAAGCTAACTTAATCTAAATGCAAAACTCGAAACAAATCTGTATTTAAAACAGAAATAAACCTAAACTATCCCTGCAAAGAGCAAAATTATAAGTATGAGTAATGTGCTGGAAGAGTTATCTAAAGATCAACAGACAACCATTAAATCATAAAGATATATTTATAGCAAGAAAGCAATAGATATTAGAAGATAGCTTCCAATTCACATATAACGCATTCCATTACTCATGTAGGAGAAAATTCATTTGCACAAGAAACAGTAAGATCATTCAATACAGAGAAATAATTCAAGACAGCAAAGAAAGATTTCAGTATAGAAGATGAAAGTCACAAGAATAATCCAGCAGGCATCCAACATCTATTTCTATGCAAAAGACGTCCTCTCCAGCCTCTTATTAGGCAAATGTCATTTTCTTGAAGAAAGTGAAAGATAACTCATACAAGTTAAGAAAATTATTTTCCCTGCCAAAAAGTCCCCTAGAACTATTCCCTAACATTCTATTTATATATTTACAAAATGCCTCTTGGGCTGCCACCTAGCTCTTTACACATGTCCACTACAGACTTTTCCTCTTAATAAACAAATCGTGGCCCTTTTCTTAAAAAAGAAAATTTCTCAAAAAAAGAAAAGAAAAGGACAGTTGTCCAGTGATTCTACGCTTCCTACATAGGGAGACCAAATGAAAAATAGGAACAATGCCTTAGGATCGGCATGTTCACCCTTGGGAAGGTGCTCCTGTTGAGAGAGAAGGGATTGGACTGGCTGCTACTGCTGGGAGAGAAGGACTTGGACTGGCTGCTACTGCTGTTGTTGCTTTCTTTTCCTCCTCTGCTATGTAACTGAACCAGATACCAGTGTCTCTGATAACCACATTTGCTGGGGAAGTGAGCAAGATCTTTTGGGAAGTTACATGTTTACAAAGTTCTACTTCAACACGTTGAATTTCTGCAACTGCTGCTTGGTGGACTTCTTTAAGCAAATGACCGTATATTGATGACAACCCAAAATATTGATGGAGATCATCAGTGGCTAGGACATCAATATTTTTTACATATTCTATTTGAATGCCTAGCTCTTCCTTCAAGTATGATAAACGTTGCTCTTTGCTTGGGAACTCCTCGAGGGACTGAGGAAAAATCATCTTGCACTTATCATGCACTTCATGGATTTTTTGAGAAAGGTTGTTACTTTTATCCATTGTTCCTTGGATCTTAGCCATTAGCTTAAGGCCACAGTTCCTGCAGAATTCAATAAGGGCTATATCTTCTTTAAAATCATCTACAAACTTGAATGGGAGATGCTTGGGGAAATCAACCTTCCCTTCTCTCCATTCCACCTGGCTCAGGATGTTTGCTTTAACCTGAGTATATTTTTCCTTAAGCCTATTGGCCTCTGAATTGACTTCTTTCAATCTAACCATCATGGCTTTGAGCTTGCACACCTCCTCAGTAATCAACTCCTGTGTGGCGTGCATTTGCCTCAGAATGTTACATGATAGCTCATGAAAGGGAGACATATCTATTGCTCTACTCTCTGCCTGCTCTAATTGCTCAACCATTGCCTGCTTATCTGCTTGCAGATGAGAAGCTCTAGCTTAAAAATCGTTCCTTTCTGCTTCTAGAACCATCATCTGGACCACCAAGTGCTCCTTTTCTTCTTCTAAATGGTGATACTTATCTGACAATTCCTTGTGTTCAACAGACAGGCAATTATATTTATTCACTACAAGATCCCTGTAAGCCTGCTCATTAGCCATAGTGTGTTGCAACATGCGAGCTCTCCTCTTTGTTGACTCAAATTCTCTAACCATATCGAGCACATTCTCCTGTGTTTCTTTTGCTGCTGACACAGCGGCGGATGCCATGGCCATGGGAGCCTTATTTGTATTTTGCATCACCATGGTCTCCCG
Source organism: Larix kaempferi (assembly GCA_027924585.1). Taxonomy (NCBI): domain Eukaryota; kingdom Viridiplantae; phylum Streptophyta; class Pinopsida; order Pinales; family Pinaceae; genus Larix; species Larix kaempferi. The sequence goes on from BSBM01000007.1 coordinate 10,093,303, forward strand.
CCGGGTAACAATATCTTCTTGGAAGAGTCTCTTTATCCTCTCTTCCAATTTCAAGACTACCGCCTTCCTCTTCTTGTCATACACAAATTCATCCCATCGGGACACAGTATGATCTTCTGATGGAGTGTAAGGGATGATTGGAAGGTCTATTACATGTATTTCTTCTTCTATGGGTGGGCTTTGTACTACTTGATACGTGTCTGTTCCCACATTTTGGGTGTCGGGGACACCTACTTGATCTATGTCTGTTTCCCTATCTTGGGTTCCGGAGTCACCTGCTTGGGCATCTTCGTTGGTCTTAAGTTCTTCTTCCGCCTTTTGTTCCTCTTCAGCTTTACGCCTTCTTTCTTCTTCTTTAGCTTGCTGCTAATTTTCACTTTCTTCCCTCTGCTCTGCATCTTCAGCTTCTTTCTGCATCCTTGCATCTTTAGCTTCTTGTTGCAGCCTTGCTTCCTCAGCTTCTCTCTGCAACCTTGCATCTTCAGCTTCTTTCCGTAGCCTTGCTTCCTTAGCTAATATTTGTTCTTCGTGGGCTAGGGCATCAACTGCTTCTTTCTCTTTCTGCAGACTGGCTTTTCGGACTGGGGCAGAGCTAGAGCTTGCTCCACTGCCTTGACGACAAATATGGAACTCAGTCATGTTGCTGATGCCTCTGAACACTTCTTCCTCAACATCATAGCAATGAGCATATTAAAAATGAGCATAAACTTCTTTTCAATGCTCGGTAACCTTGCTCTGACTATCATTTCTAAGGAATATCATTTCACCGAAGTGGAAAGCTTTTAGCTCTTGAATGAATTCCTCGGCTGATGCAACCCCTAAGAATTTGTAGGCTCCTATGCAGAAGGGAAAAAAAGGGAAAGAAGCCTTATGTTGCTTGTTAAGCACCCCTCCTATTCCATCAAGGAAAATTTGTATGACTGCTTCCTTGAGGACTACATAATCAATAGCGTATTTTGGCAAAATATATGGCGCTTTGGTTCCTGCAAACATCCTGATATAGGTGCCCTGCTCTGAGAAATAAAAATCGCCATAGTTTTCCAGGACCTCCATGGCATTTTCTAATAGAAAATTGGGCTCTTCCTTGAACATCTGCTCATATAGAGGCATGAAGAATTCTTCGCAGATGAGCTTATAGCTTGCTTTGTAATTTTGGGCCCACACATTATTTTATAAGCAGTGTAGACCGGGGTGTTGGCTTTATCCCATGTGCAACCTAGTCCGGGGAAAGAGAGTTTGGCCAAAATGCAGTCAATGAGATAGGAAGACATGTAAAATTCTGACTTTTTTAAGGCCTAACCTTCTCTTGCAGCAGCCACTGTGGATGCCAAACTGTCCGAAAGGATAGTATCCCAGTCAAACACAGTTCCTTTCAATGCTATGAAGTGAATGATGGGGGCCCACTGTATCCTATATACAGTGCCATCAGGCATTCCGAAAATTCTGCATAGCATCATGGCGATTAACCTAAAAGGAGGTCTTAGGCTCTGAACATCATATTCATCATTACCTCTCTTCCTCAGGTGCTTGCCTGTGACCAATAATTTTTTGGCCATCTCAATATTATTCATCTTACCCAACCATTCATCAGTTAGAGCTTGTTGGGGACATGAGAATTTGTAGGCTGCAGCAATATACGCTGGATGGAATGAAGTGAAAGGCTCTCCCTTGCTGTCATGCAACACTCTTGTCTCTGGGTTGGCATGTTCCAATATCCACCCGATCACTTCAGAGCATGGGAACAATTCAGGGTGGGTAGAAGCCCTATCTATGTCGGAAGTTCTGATGTTGAGGTAGATTTGCTCTTCTTCCAATAATACATCTGGGATATCCTGGTCCCTGATCATCTGGTAAACATCTCCCCAACGGACCTCAGCAAGAATGCCGATGGTACACTTAGTGTCTTGGAACATAGTTTCAGTCCTTAGTTGCACTGGCTCTATTTCCATCACTTTAGTTTTCTTTCTACCACCTTTTGGCATTATGGCTTATCCCTGCTAGACAACAAATGTGAATCATTATAAAAATTTGCAACATGTTATGAGAATGTAACATAGAGAAGGACAATTTTAACATGCTAATGAGAAATATAGACAAAATTATAAAGCTGCATGCTGGGGGAGCAAAATAGATCACTTCAGAAAATGAAATATGGTCCTGAGACTTGATTATTCTAGGGAGACAATGCCTAGTGAGAAACTTTTGGAATGCTTCCGAAAAGGTAAGCATATGACGTGGAAAAAACCTGCTTCCCTCCTAGTCCTTGGAGAGAGGGTGCCCTTCATCGTAGCACTTCTAATGGTCAATGGTGGGTTGGCCTGGAGTGGAAAGATCCTACGAATAAATAATGAAACAACGGACTGTTTTCTAGATTCATTAACTGAGCCAAAAGGTGAGTGGTTCAGTATCTCAACCGACCACTACTCTTATTAATAATACTTGTGAAACAGTGTGTGGCCGGTATGAAGTTTGAATCAGGGTAGGAAAATGATCGGAATGCGGCCGATGAAAAACTTGGATGGTCATGGCTACGACTTTTAGTTGGTAGGAATGAGAAACCTAAGGGGCCATGGCAGCCATAATAAACAAAAAAAAATGACCTATGCTACCAATTTCTATCGGCCACGTTATGAACGGGAAAACCCAAAAAGTAACTTGACGTCGAGATGAAACAAACATGGTGGTTAAAAAGCCTACCTGGAGACGAGACAGTGGTTGAGTGAGGTGGACATGGTAATGGATGCGCTGAGCTGGAGCGAGCCGGCACGGTCTTCTCAATAGCGTTCTTTGAACGATAAACTAACAATGCGATCAACGAAACCCCACCGCCCTTATAAAAGGTTAGACACGTGCGACATTTAAATGGGTAGCTAGTGTCATTAAAACGACGTTTTATTGCTTGTATGGTGTGGTCTTTTCAAGCTGTGTTGGCACTAAAGCGCGACCATCGGTTGCGGGGCGGACTTACGAATTTCATCCGCAGTTGCGGAACAAAATGGTGAATTTCTTCGGCGTTTCGGGAGCGCTTTGCGTATCATTTAAAAATACAGTCTCTCGGGAGATTATCACGAACGATTTTGTCAAGTCATTTTGTAGTTTCGAAAAGACTCAGAATATCCTTTCACAAGTTACGAAATAACTTTGTTCAAGATTATCAACATTTGACGAAAGCTTCCGCAATTTCAAGAGGAAATCTCAAGTTCTTCCGCAGTGTCGGGAGAGAAACTTGAGTTCTTCCCTAGTTTCGGGCAAGTTTGTTGAATTCTTCCATAGTTTCAGAAGAGAATGGTGAATTTCTTCCGCAGTTTCAGAAGAGATTTTTAAGTTCTTCCAAAAAAAACACTAAGTGTTTTCACTATTTCAATGACTAATGACTTTATGTCTTTCCACAGTGTCGGGAGAGAAAATTGAGTTCTTCCCTAGTATCGGGAGAGAATCGTGAATTCCTTCCGTAGGTTCGGGAGAGGATTGTAAATTCCTTCCTCAATTTCGAGAGAGAACACCGAGTCCTTCCGCAGTTTTGGGAGAGTTTGCCGAATCCTTCTGCAGTTTCGGGAGAGTTCGCCGAATCCTTCCACAGTTTCAGGAGAGTTCGCCGAATCCTTCCATAGTTTCGGGAGAGAAATTTTTTTTTTTTTTTAACTTAGAAGAAAACTTCAATCTTTTTAAAGCAGATTCCTCAATTGAAAACAAAAACTAAGTTAAAAGGAGAAATAACCTCTTTAGGCAGTCTTTTTGGAAAAAGTAAAAGGAGGGGCCCCAATATGTACAAAATTTTTGGGGGGGATGTTGCTGCAACAACAATTGGCGAGTCGCTGGCGAACACAGATCTCTGAAAAAATTTCTCTCGATGATCCGAAACCTTCTTAAAAGATACCCATCTTTTATGCAATATTCAGTTGAGCACTTGAATCTCGGCGAAGGAAGAAGTCACTTTATTTGCTAGCCATTGGGGAAAGGGGAGCTTTGATAGAGACATCTTTAAAACTTTCAAAGGGCCAACATATGGGATTCATTTTTAGAAGATTCATCTTACAGATGGCTACTACTATCGGACTCCACAGGATTTGCAACACTTTCTCATGGACATTATTGCTCTTATTCCTCATTCCCATTCCGCTTGCATCCTTTTGGTTGTTTATACTTTTGACAGCTTTGCTGTTTGAGCCTTCCAGAAATATTTTCTTTAGACATGATCTTTGATTTTGGCTCCTCAATCCATAATTTCCTTTTGTTTGAGTGAGAGATTTTATTGATTTGATCAAGCCTCACGGATGGAGAGGAGCCTAATTTGAGCTGAGTCTTTTGGACAACTTTCTTAACTTGCACGCTTTGCTTTTGTCTCAGCCATGCTTCAATTGAGGTGAGAATCTTTGGAAAACAGACCCTTGATCATAAGCCATTTTGGCTGTTAAATTTGCAGCATGGAGTCATTTCAATACCCTATGTCCTCGGGATGTTCTACTCTCCGTGGGTCCAACCTCAATGACCTTCTTGAGATGCCTTTAAGTGTGAGAGTGGATGGATCCCGAGGATAGTAATAAAGATAGTCATAGATCTCTGCTATTTAAACAGGATTAGTGTGACTAATAGAATAGACTTCCTTCCTTCTAAAGAATGTTAAGCACGAGCAAAATACATAGATAAACTTTCATTCGAGCATAGTTTTAGATTCATGAGTTGTGAGATTTCTTCGAGAGATCTATCTTGATGAGAAACCCAACCGCAAGAGCTTTCAGAAAACAAACTTTGTACAAAAGGTTCAAATGACGAGAAAAGAAACAATGAAAACAAAGGGCTAAAGCAACATAAAAGAAATTTTTTATTTATGTACAGAAAGTCTCAGTGGGACTACGCAAAGTATTGTTTCAGGGGCTGAAAACAATGAAAACAAAGGGCTAAAGCAACATAAAAGAAATTTTTTATTTATGTACAGAAAGTGTCAGTGGGACTACGCAAAGTATTGGGTCAGGGCGAGGCCATTGAGAGGAAGGGTTACTTCTTCTCCCTCGAGGTCTGTCAATTTATAAGTGGATGGGCCTATCTTTGCCGAAATTTGGTAAGGGCCTATCCATAAATGTTGGAATTTCATGTGCATTCCTTTGCCTTCATGATTATGATCCCATTTTAGGACTAAATCCCCAACTTCAAAACTTCTTTTACCAGACTTCCTCTTATCGAACCATCTCTTGACTATGTCTTGGTGCTGATGGAATCGGTCTTTAGCTTTCTGTCGGGCTTCTTCAAGTTGAAGCAAGGTATTGATCCTGGATTGCAAGACTTGGCTACCAGACCCTCGAGAGGCTTGGGACAACTATAAGGATGGAAGCAAGATGTTGGGGGGAAGGATGGCTTCCTTGCCATAGACAAGAGAGAAAGGGGAAACCCCTAATGCGTTCTTTGGAGTCACCCTATCTTCCCATAAGGCGTTTGGGAGAGCTATATTCCAACTTCGTTGATATTCTATCACAGTCTTCGTGAGAATTCGAATGAGGTTTTTGTTTGAAGATTCAACTAATCCGTTTCCTTGAGGATAATAATTGGCTGAATAATGAATCTTAATCCCCCATTCATAAACAAATTCATTTATCTTAAAAGATGAAAAATAGGGAGCATTATCAAAAACAAGAAAAATTGGAACCCCAAACCTGGTTATGATGTTTTCCTTCAAGAAACTGATGACCGTATATTCATTGATATTGCACAACGGGATAGCCTCCGTCCATATAATGAAGTAGTCAATATCCGTCAGGATGTATCGATGTTGCAAAGAAGAGTTCGTATTTATCCCTCCAATAACATCTATACCCCACTGTTCAAAAGGTTCAGAGATAATAACCGGCTGCAAGGGTCCTGCTGCCTTAGGTAATTTCCCGGCAATTCTTTGGCATATATCACAGTTTCGTGCATACGCATGGGCATCTCGGAACAGAGTGGGCCAATAATGTCCAGCTCTAAGTATCTTGTGAGTTGTTGTCTCCCCTGAATAATTTCCACCCGCGGGGCCATCATGTAATTCTTTAACAACTTTACTTGCATCTTCCTTTTCTAGAAATCTAAGAAAAATTCCATCATAATTTTTTCTGAAAAGTATCCCATTAATGATTTGATAAGCTGTTGATTTCAAACGGAGCACCCTTCTTTGCTTAGAGCTCCAATGCTCAGGCAGGTATCCTTGCTGCAAATAATGCACCAGATCTCTATACCATGACTGAGGAGCTGTGAATATAGGGCATACTTCAACTGAGTTTAGCTCAGCTTCACTCTTCCAATGTTTCTCTTCATCAGTCGAATTTCCTGTAAGCAATTTGCACAGGCGTTGTCCTTTGATGATAGTGGCTGTTTTAAATTCTAAATCATATTCTTGAAGAGCTGTGACCCAGTTTCCCCTTCTTTCTCCTAGTTCCTTTTGAACAAAGAGGGATCTAACAGCTGGGTGGGGAACTATAACTTTAGTTTTGTTTTTAAGAATATATGGTCTGAACTATTTGACTGCTTTGAAGATAGCATATGCATGCTTGTCAACTACAGGATAGTTTAGCTCAGCCCCTTGTAGACCAGTGCTCATAAACGAGATTGGGTATTTGTCCCCTAGCTCCACCTTTTGCATGAGTACAGCTGCAAGGGAGTCATCCGAAGCAAAGGTATACAAGATAAAATCCTTATCAAAATCTGGGCTTCTTAAGGAGGGAGCTTTAGCTATGGCTGCCTTAATGTCTCTAAACGCATCCTTTTATAAATATGTCCACTTGAACTGTATGCTTTGTTTAACCATTTGTTGTAAAGGTTTAACAATTTGTGCGAAATCAGGAACAAATCTTCGGACGAAATTGATAGTGCCCTTAAATGACTGCATAGATTTTTTGTTATGAGGCATTGGAATTCTATTGATAGCTTGTACTCTTTCTTGATCTATTGACACTCATCTTTTGGAAATGATATGGCCCAAAAGCTTACCTTCGGGAATAGTGAACACACTCTTCTTGGGATTCAATGAAATACCATATTTTCGACAACGATATAAAATATGCTTCAAATGGAAAACATGATCTTCCCTTTTCTTTGAAAAAACTGTCACATCATCGAGATAGACAACAACACACTACCCACCCAATCCCCAAAATGCAATGTCCATTGCTCGTTGGAATGTAGCTCATGCGTTTATCAGGCCGAATGGCATCCTTCTGTATGCGAAAGTTCCCCACTTAGTGCGGAAAGTAGTCTTAATATGATCTTCTTTGGATACTAATACTTGATTGTAGCCAGAGAAACCATCGAGAAGAGAAAACAACTCAGATCTCGACACCATTTGAAGAATTGGTTCCATTGAAGGGATGGGATAGTTGTCTTTATCTGAAGCTCTATTTAAATTTATCATGTCCACACATAGTCTTATCTCTCCGGACTTCTTTCTTACGGGAACTAGGTTAGCAACCCACTCAGAATGCTGGACCTTAAAGATTATTTTAGCGTCTAGGAGCTTCTTTAATTCCTTTTGAATCAGAGGCTCCAAAGTAGGATGCATCCTTCTTAATTGTTGCTGAAAAGGCTTGACACCCGCTTTCATTGGTATAACATGCTGAATAATGCGGATGTCATATGTTTTCAGATTCTCATAGGTCCATGCAAAAACATCCTTATATTGTCTAAACAGTTTGATGAACCTATCTCTTTCTCCCGGTTAACAACATTTGCCAAGGTTGACAAATTTTGGTTCTGCCTCGGTACCTAAATTAACTAACTCATGCTGCATTGATGAACCGTTAGTTTTGGTATTTGCTAGCCTTTTGAACTTACTTTGAAGGTCAAATAGCATTTTGAGCGACCTTACCCCTTTGGGTATGCAATTCCCTTTACTTGCATCCTTCTTTAGCAAATCAGAATCGTGTTCTTCTTCATCTATCACAGCTCCCTGGAAAATGTCTTCATTCGTTAGAAAACTAATAATCTACTCGTCATCATTGAAAACCCTGAAGTTTGTGACGTTGTCAGGGATGGAGGGCCTAAAAATTAATTCAATTGAGCATTTGTTATTAGATGGCACCAATCTGGAAGGGGATGTTGCTAACAAATCAGCTGCAGAATTTTGCAATCTAGGAATAGACTTTATATTGAAAGCATCAAAATGCATAATTAAATCCTACACCTCAGCTTGATAACCCTTCAAATGAGGTGAGAGACAGTGAATGGTGTCTCTTACCTGTCTCACAACTATTTCCGAGTCACCGAAAACCTTCAAGTATTTAACATTTAAATCGATGGCCTTCTTTAATCCATGGACCAAAGATTCATATTCCGCAGTGTTGTTAGTACATTCAAATTCTAACCTACAAGACAAAAAATACTTATTTCTTTCCGGATCGATTAGGACACAACCGGCCCCGGATCCTTCCAGAGTTTTAGAACCGTCAAAGTATAATGTCCAACACAGATCTTTTGATTCAACTAAGTTAATATCTCTATGGTCTAATTCAGTGACTAAACTAACTATATTGCAGTCAACATCATCAGTCCAAGAAAAATGAAGGAGATCAGACTGTTCATCTGATTCATGGCTGATAGTTTCAGACTGATAATTACCCAGATCAATTTCTAAGAAATAATTCCCCAGCACCAAGGATGAGAAGGTTACAACTTCATTCTTTCCCTCTAGTTGAGTTACATTTTGTTTCATGTGCGGTTCTCTCACAACTTTGATCTGATTCTGTCTATTTTGATAAGGAAACCACAGATGAGACCAATCAGTTGCAAAGTAACCATTCATCTTTGTGGACCAGTCCCTACTTAAGATCAAACCATAGGCCTCAGGAATATCAACTACCATTATGTCAATAAACTGACAGACTCTAGAGTCGGCTGATAATCTAATGAGGACATCTTTCATTTCCCCAATAACCTTGATAGCAGTTCTATCTAACTAAATAATTTGGGTCGGAGATGGAATAGGTTGCCCGTTAATTTTTTTACAAATTGACAGTGGAATGACATTTGAAGATGGTCCAGAATCTACCAGACAATTGTGAACATTATGATTGAAAATTTCAAAGGTCAATAGGAATGGCAACGTCTGAAATTTAGATTTTCCGCCGATACTAGCCTCATTAATGTCAGGATCTTCTTGAGTATTCGTTAATGGAGTGCTGGGCTAGGGCTGCAGAGCATGCAACAGCTTATCTCGTTGCTGAGGCAAACTGCACATATCGAATATTGACACATTTTCTTTGACTTTATTTATATCCTCAATAATGTCATATCCTATATCAGAATCATTCCCAATTCTGGCCGGATTGTCTGTTTTATTCATTGTGACCTTCGGTTGTTGAACTATGGTGTCAATGTTTGGTTTTTTTGCCGTTGTTTGGCTAGCTTTAGGTTCCAGTGGAATGATTGCTATATGTCTTCTAGGTAGTTCTTTCGAAACTTTAGGCTTGGGAGAAGTCAAGTCTAGCATAGGATCCATAATAGGGCCTTTACTGTGAGTATTAATGTTCACAGCAGAGAGAGAGCTTTCTATGGGATCTTCTTCTACTAATTCAGTTAAAGGTACCCAATCCCATAGCACCATAGTGGTGTCCAGAGGTGGTTCTTCTAATTCAGGGCTCGATTCCTCTAGAGGATCGTCTTGATCTGGAATCTGTGAATCCAACATTTGGTTCATGACTAAACTCATAGAGTTAATCCATTGTGGGCAGCTCTTTTCCGAATGCGGTTCTTGATGAAAGGTGCAGAAGTTTTCCATCTCTATTTCATTGAGGTTTAGAACAGGGGAAGTATTCATGGGTGGATGAGGTTGATCGTTGTCTTCCCTTTTTTTGTAAAATGGCTTGAAAGGTTTCCTAGATGTACTAGTCGCTTTATCTTTCTCGAGGTCTACAATTTTATTGGACAACTTCTGCATCATCTTAACTACATTCTCCATGTCTGTTGATGACTCTTCTTTACCTCTGGTGAGCAGTAAGGGTTTTTTACTGACTGCTGGTTTTGTTTCTGCATCTAAGTCATGTTTAGCAATGTTATCCGCTTCTTCTTCCACCTTTCTAGCTTCTTCAAAATTCTCTATCAGGGTGGTTTTCTTAGATCTTTTAACAAACATTGCTATGGGTCCTTCAAGAGCTGTTGTATAATATTCAACCAGAGATTCCTCTAGTGGTTTATTTGCTTCACTGAAATTATTTAAGAGTGTTGTGAACCTTTGGTTGAAGTCTTGAACCTTTTCTTTCTTTTCCATTCTCATGGACAATAATTCTTTCATAAGTGTAGCTACAGTTTTTTGGTTTCCATATTTCTTTAAGAAACATTTGTCAAATTCATCCCAGCTTGAGATCGAGCTAGGTTGTAAGATCAAATACCAGGATGATACTTTTGGCTCAAATGTGTATGGAAAAATTCTACAGACTACATATTCATGTTGCACATTTAAAAGATTTAGAGCTAAATAAAAACTCTTGAGATGCTCTTCGGCGGAAATGGATTTTGCTGGGTCGAATTTAGGCAAGACTTTCTCTAGATTTTTTGGAAGATTGTGGAATGGCCCAGCTAAATTCAACGCTCCCCTAGCTCTCCAAGTAGGTACGGCCATGTCTCTATGTGGAGAATCAGGTGGAGAATTGTATGGTGAATTCAATGGAGTGTTCTTTGGAGTAATACGTTCTCCACGACTTTCTTGATCTGAAATATTTTCTGGGTTTTCAAGATCGACCTTGTTCAGGGGTTCTACGATTTCTTCCAAGGTTAAGTTCACAAGCTCTTCAAAATTTTGCACAAAAATCGAATCACGGGTGTACTGTCGCTCTTTTCTAGGAGAACTTTTCCTAGGGAGGAAGTTTACTGCGTTTAAACAAACTAGCTGTCTAACATAAGATCGTGTATGTCTCCTTAAATCTTCTATTTCTGCAAAAGGCACAACATACAATACTTCTTGAGGTTCAGAATCAGAGACGGGGTTTTCTTGGTTTGCTACTCCAAGATTTGGGCTGTCTGAAATTACTCTTTTAAGCGGGTTTTCAGTAACATTTTTGACAGTGGGAGATTTTCCTTTATCAACCATGCACTTTCAGGCCCTCCTTCTAGCGCCAAAAATTGTTGATGCCCTGAAGATCGTAGCATCAAGCAGAAAGGGATTCTCCCCAGTAGACTATCCCAATTAGATTGTCCACCGTTCGGTGTGGGGAATCCGTTCGGTTAGCGATTCTGGCAACCGTTAGGTTTGGAGATTTGCTTCAATTACACCGGTTATGGCCCGGTCCACCGATCTTTTTGATTTTATGATTTTAAAATGATATGCAAGTGCCTAAGCTAACTTAATCTAAATGCAGAACTCGAAACAAATCTGTATTTAAAACCAAAATAAACCTAAACTATCCCTGCAAGGAGCAAAATTATAAGTATGAGTAATGTGTTGGAAGAGTTATCTAAAGATCAACAAACAACCATTCAATCATAAAGATATATTTATAGCAAGAAAGCAACAGATATTAGAAGATAGCTTCCAATTCACATATAACGCATTCCATTACTCATGTAGGAGAAAATTCATTTGCACAAGAAATAGTAAGATCATTCAATACAAAGAAATAATTCAAGAAAGCAAAGAAAGATCTGTGTAGAAGATGAAAGTCACAAGAATAATCCAGTAGGCATCCAACATCTATTTCCATGCAAAAGAAGTCCTCTCTAGGCTCTTATTAGGAAAATGTCATTTTCTTGAAGCAAGTGCAAGATAGCTCGTACAAGTTAAGAAAATTATTTTCCCTGCAAAAAAATCCCCTAGCACTATTCCCTAACCCTCTATTTATATCTTTACAACATGCCTCTTGGGTTGCCACCTGGCTCTTTACACATGTCCTCTACAGAATTTTCCTCTTAATAAACAAATCGTGGCCCTTTTCTTAAAAAAGAAAATTTCTCAAAAAAAGAAAAGAAAAGGACAGTTGTCCAGTGATTCTACGCTTCCTACATAGGGAGAACAAATGAAAAATAGGAACAACGCCTTAGGATCAGCGTGTTCACCATTGGGAAGGCGCTCCTGTTGGGAGAGAAGGGCTTGGAATGGCTGCTACTACTGGGAGAGAAGGACTTGGACTGGCTGCTACTGCTGCTGCTGCTTTCTTTTCCTCCTCTGCTATGTAACTGAACCAGATACCAGTGTCTCTGATAACCACATTTGCTGGGGAAGGGAGCAAGATCTTCTGGGAAGTTACATGTTTACCAAGTTCTACTTCAACACCCTAAATTTCTGCAACTGCTGCTTGGTGGACTTCTTTAAGCAAATGACTGTATATTGATTACAGCCCAATATAGTCATGGAGATCATCACTGGCTAGGACATCAATCTTCTTTACATATTCTATTTGAATACCTAGCTCTTCCTTCAAGTCTGATAAATGTTGCTCTTTGCTTAGGAACTCCTCGAGGGACTGAGGAAAACTCATTTTGAACTTATCATGCACTTCATGGATTTTTTGATAAAGGCTGTTACTTTTATCCATTATTCCTTGGATCTTAGCCATTAGCTTAAGGACACAGTTCCTGCAGAATTCAATAAGGGCTATATCTTCTTTAAAATCATCTATAGACTTGAATAGGAGATGCTTGGGGAAATCAACCTTCCCTTCTCTCCATTCCACCTGGCTCAGGATGTTTGCTTTAACCCAAGTATATTTGCCCTTAAGCCTATTTTCCTCTGCATTGACTTCTTTCAATTTAACCATCATGGCTTTGAGCTTGCACACCTCCTCAGTAATCAGCTCCTGTATGGTGTGCATTTGCCTCAGAATGTTACAGGACAACTCATGAAAGGGAGACATATCTATTGCTCTACTCTCTGCCTGCTCTAACTGCTCAACCATTGCCTTCTTATCTGCTTACAGATGAGAAGCTCTAGCTTCAAAATCGTTATTTTCTGCTTCTAGAACGATCATCTGGACCTCCAGGTGCTCCTTTTCTTCTTCTAAATGGCGATACTTATCTGACAATTCCTTGTCTTCAACAGATAGGTGATTATATTTATTCACTACAAGATCCCTGTAAGCCTACTCATTAGCCACATTATGTTGCAACATGCGAGCTCTCCTCTTTGTTGACTCAAATTCTCTAATCATATCGACCACATTGTCCTGTGTTGCTTTTTCTGCTGACACAGTGGCGGAAGCCATGGCTATGGGAGCCTTATTTGTATTTTGCATCACCATGGTCTCCCGCCGGGTAACAATATCTTCTTGGAAGAGTCTCTTTATCCTCTCTTCCGATTTCAAGACTACTGCCTTCCTCTTCTTGTCATACACAAATTCATCCCATCGGGACACAATATGATCTTGTGATGGAGTGTAAGGGACGAGTGGGAGGTCTATTACATGTTTTTCTGCTTCTACGGGTGGGGTCTGTACTACTTGAGACATGTCTGTTCCCACATTTTGGGTGATGGGGACACCTGCTTGAGCTATTTCTGTTTCCATATCTTGGGTGCCGGAGCCACCTGCTTGGGCATCTTTATTGGTCTTAAGTTCTTTTTTCACCTTTTGTTCCTCTTCAGCTTTACGCCTTCTTTCTTCTTCTTCAACTTGCTGCTGATTTTCACTTTCTTTCCTCTGCTCTGCATCTTCAGCTTCTTTCTGCAGCCTTGCATATTTAGCTTCTTGTTGCAGCCTTGCTTTCTCAGCTTCTCTGTGCAACCTTGCATCTTCCGCTTCTTTCCGCAGCCTTGCTTCCTCAACTAATCTTTATTCTTCATGGGATAGGGTATTAGCTGCTTCTTTCTATTTCTATAGACTGGATTTTTGGGCTGGGGCAGAGCTAGAGCTTGCTCCACTGCCTTGACGACAAATCTGCAACTCAGTCATGTTGCTGATGCCTCTGAACACTTCTTCCTCGGTATCATAGTAATGAGCATTTTCAAAATGAACATAAACTTCTTTGCAATGCTCGGCAACCTTGCTCTGCCTATCATTTCTATGGAAGATCATTTCACCGAAGTGGAAAGCTTTCACCTCTTGAACAAATTCCTCAGCTGATGCAACCCCTAAGAATTTGTAGGCTCCTATGCAGAAGGGCAAAGGAGGAATTGAAGCTTTATGTTGCTTGTTAAGCACCCCTCCTATTCCATCAAGGAAAATTTTCCTGACTGCTTCCTTGAGGACTACATAATCAGTAGCGTATTTTGGCAAAATATATGGCGCTTTGGTACCTCCAAACATCCTGATATATGTGCCCTGTTCTAAGAAATAAAAATCGCCGTAGTTTTCCAGGACCTCCATGGCATTTTCTGATAGACAATTGGACTCTTCCTTGAACATCTGCTCATATAGAGGCATGATGAATTCTTTGCAGATGAGCTTATAGCTTGCTTTGTAATTTTGGGCCCAAATTATTTTATAAGCAGTGTATACCGGGGTGTTGGCTTTATCCCATGTGCAACCTAGTCTGGGGAAAGAGAGTTTGGACAAAATACAGTCAATGAGATAGGAATACATGTAAAATTATGACTTTTTTAAGGACATACCTTCTCTTGCAGTGGTCACTGTGGATGCCAAACTATCCGAAAGGATAGTAGCCCAGTCAAACACATTTCCTTTGAATGCTATGAAATGAATGATGGGGGCCCACTGTATCCTATATACAGTTCCATCGGGCAAGCCCAAAATTATCCATAGCATCAGGGCAATGAACCTAAAAGGAGGTCTTAGGCTCTCAACATCATATTCATCATTACCTCTCTTCCTTAGGTGCTTTCCTGTGACCAATATTTTTTTGGCCATCTCAATATTATTCATCTTACCCAACCATTCATCACTTAGAGCTTGTTGGGGACATGAGAATTTGTAGGCTGCAGCAATATACGCTGGATGGAATGAAGCAAAAGGCTCTCCCTTGCTATCATGCAACACTCTTGTCTCTGGGTTGGCATGTTACAGTATCCACCCAATCACTTCAGAGCATGGGAACAATTTAGAATGGGTAGAATCCCTAGCTATGCCGAAAGTTCTGATGTTGAGGTAGATTTGCTCTTCTTCCAATAATACATCTGCGATATCCTGGTCCCTGATCATCTGGTAAACATCTCGCCAATGGACCTCGGGAGGAACGTCAATGGTACACTTAGTGTCTTGGAACATAGTTTCAGTCCTTAGTTGCACTGGCTCTGGTTCCATCACTTTATTTTTCTTTCTACCACCTTTTGGCATCGTGTCTTATCCCTGCTAGCAACCAAATGTGAATCATTATAAAAATTTGCAACATGTTATGAGAGTGTAACATAGAGAAGGACAATTTTAACATGCTAATGAGAAATATAGACAAAATTATAAAGCTACATGCTGGGGGAGCAAAATAGATCACTTCAGAAAATGAAATATGGTCCCGAGACTTGATTATTCTAAGGAGACAATGCCTAGTCAAGAACTTTTGGAATGCTTCTGAAAAGGTAAGCATATGACGTGTAAAAAACCTGCTTCCCTCCTAGTCCTTGGAGAGAGGGTGCCATTCATTGTAGCACTTCTAATGGTCAATGGTGGGCTGGCTTGGAGTGGAAAGATCCTATGAATAAACAATGAAACAAGGGACTATTTTCCACTTTCATTAACTAAGCCAAAAGGTGAGTGGTTGAGTATCTCAACCAACCACTATTATTATTAATAATACTTGCGAAACGGTGTGTGTCCGGTATGAAGTTTGAATCAGGGTAGGAAAATGATTGGAATGCAGCCGGTGAAAAACTCAGATGGTCATGGCTACGGCTTTTAGTTGGTAGGAATGAGAAACCTAAGGGGCCACAGCGGCCATAATAAACAAAAAAAAAATGACCTATGCTACCAATGTCTATCGTCCACGTTATGAACAGGAAAACCCAAAAAGTAACTCGACGTGGAGATGAAACAAAGATGACAGTTAAAAAGCCTACCTGGAGATGAGACAGTGGTTGAGTGAGGTGGACGCGGTCGTGGATGCGCTGAGCTAGAGCGAGCCGGCACGGTCTTCTCAACAGTGTTCTTTGAACGATAAACTAACAATGCGATCAACGAAATCCCATCGCCCTTATAAAAGGTTAGACACGTGCGACATTTAAACTGGTAGCTGGCATCATTAAAACGACATTTTATTGCTTGTATAGTGTAGTGTTTTCAAGCTGTGTTGGCATTAAAGCGCGACCGTTGGTTGCGGGGCGGACTTACGAGTTTCATCCGCAGTTGCGGAACAAAATGATGAATTGCTTTGGCATTTCGGGAGTGCTTTGCGTATCTTTTCGAAATACAGTCTCTCCGGAGCTTATCGCAAAATATTTTGCTGAGTCATTCCGTAGTTTTGGAAAGACTCAGAATATCCTTCCGCAACTTATGAAATAACTTTGTTCAAGCTTATCAACATTTGACGAAAGCTTCCGCAATTTCGGGAGGAAATCTCAAGTTCTTTTGCAGTGTCGGGAGAGAAACTTGAGTTCTTCCCCAGTTTTGGGTGAGTTTGTTGAATTCTTCCGCAGTTTCGGAAGAGAATGGTGAATTTATTCCGTAGTTTCGGAAGAGATTTTTAAGCTCTTCCAAAAAAAACACTAAGTGTTTTTCGCTATTTCAATGACTAACGAATTTAAGTCTTTCCGCAGTGTCGGGAGAGAAACTTGAGTTCTTCCACAGTGTCCGGAGAGAATCGTGAATTCCTTCCGTAGGTTCAGGAGAGGATTGTAAATTCCTTCCGCAATTTCGAGAGAGAACACTGAGTCCTTCCACAGTTTCGGGAGAGTTCACCGAATCCTTCCACAGTTTCGGGAGAGTTCTTTGAATCCTTCCATAGTTTCAGGAGAGTTCACCGAATCCTTCCATAGTTTCGGGAGAGTTCGCCGAATCCTTCCGCAGTTTTGGGAGAGAATTTTTTTTTTTTTTTTAACTTAGAAGAAAACTTCAATCTTTTTAAAGCAGATTCTTCAGTTTAAAACAAAAACTAAGTTAAAAGGAGAAATAACCTCTTTAGGCAGTCTTTCTAGAAAAAGTAAATGGAGGGGCCCCAATATGTACAAAATTTTGGGGGGGGATGTTGCTGCAACAACAGTATTCTTTTCGAGTTTGATTTTGGTAGCACTACTTCGACTGTCCTATTTTGTGACAATCAAAGTGATATTAATATCTCCATAGATCCAGTTCAGTGGTAGAGGACCAAACACACTGAGATTCATATGCACTACATCTGAGAGTGGTGCACGATGTTACCATCATTCTGCAATATTGCCCTACTGATGAGAAAATTGAAGACATCTTCACCAAGAGCTTCACTGAGAAGAAGTTCTCTTACCTCCATTCAGTGTTGGGGGTGAGTTCCATCATGATGGAGACAGATTAGATCCATTTTTATGTTTATCTTGAGGGGGCCTTTCTTCCCACTGGGTTTTCCCTCTTTCCTCACTTAGCTTATTTTCAACATTTTTAGATTATTGTATTGGGGTGACCTTTGGTCTCAGTAACTAGGGCCCTACATTTTATTTTTTACATCATAGTATAGCTTGAGGGGGGGTGTCAGGATATATCATCATTCAGTTATGTACCTTGCATGCATGCATGCATTCTGCATGGATTGCATGCACCCACATGCTTCCCAGTCACCAGTTTGATGCCTGCAACACCTAGTCATTAGTATTCTAGCTCTCGGGAGCTATTTTTGACTCATATTTATCCCTCCTATCTCAGGAGGTGCCCACTTCTCACCTTCCACTGCAGAAGGGTGCCTTTTTTCACCTACCAGTCTAGTTCACTTCAGTTAGTTAGTTGTCTTTCCTTGATTTGAGGCTAGACTGACTCCTAACTGTTGTTACCATTCCGATTGACCTTTGATGAGCCTTGAATACCTATTTTGAGTGCAGTTAAATCCTCATGCACCCTCCAACGAGCCTCCATCCCTACATTAGTGCCACTTACCATCAATTACACTTATTACACTCAGTTATACTCAGTTTGACACATGTCTGACAATTACTGTGCATTGATGACCACCACTGATTGATGATGAGGAATCCTAGTTGGAGTCAAGTTACACCATGCAGTATATTCGAATGACCTCCTTGTCTAATTCAAATTGCTCACTCATTGTGACAGTATTGTATTGTAATTCTACCATTCTTGATTATAGATCACTGATGCATCACTCTTGCACAACTTTTACTCCAAATTGTTTTACATCTTTGTGATTGATATTCTTGTTCAATAGATCTGCTGTGACTAGTTTTACAATAGTCATGAAGAATCCAAAATATGAGATCTTGCTGCCACCCATGTCGATTCATGTGCGTGAGAAGGAGAACTTGCTAGGCATGATTCCAGAATGCAAGTTCACAGATCATGACTTGCTACATGAGACAAAGTACCCACAATTTGAGCCAGGCCAATATATGTGGAGGTGACATGATGAAGCTAGAAAGAAAACAACAATTCAAGCACAAGAATGGATTGCGCCATTATAGTAATCAAGGTTGTTGAATTTGCTACGAATTCCACATTTTGATAGGAGCCAAGAGCTCACAGTGGTTGTGTAAGAATTTCTTTCATGTATGCACTAGGGTTACTTGTGGTTAGACTGCAAGATCGACATCAACATAGACCTGATTTACATAATTACACACTTGAGAAAAAAAGGTGCTTTCCCTGCAATGGATTTCGTAGGTAAGAACAAAGACAAAGAACTTGCCATGATAATGAAGAATGAATTTGGATTGGTTAAAGGAACCCATGGATATAAGAAAAATGGAATCAAATATCAACCTATGAGGTTCACAGTTCAACTCCTCGCAGGGAAAGTCCTAAGGAAATGCATAACGACCGAGGTGTCGGCCGCTACGATCTCCTTAGCTGTGAAGTCCAAGGATGGAATCTAGTAAAATTGGGAAAGCTATCTTCTGAATGAGCTCCTAGATGATGTTGAGGATACACAAGACAATGGACATCAATTCCATTGTAGTTGGTTGTTAGTCTTGATCGTGTTCGTAGACTAGAAAGAGCCTAATCATCAACATAATGTACCAGTGTTCATTGGAGATTGTCATGGACCCATATTTGTGAACATGTGGGCCAATTTAAAGTTGGACAGACAAAGAATAAATAATATACAATTGTATACATATTACAAGCAGCTATGCGAAGTGATCCAGTGCACTTCGCACATTCCCAAAGAAATAACAACAACGTATATTCACAAGACAAGATTCAAATTTGGACTTTACTTCATTTACATTCAACTGAGAGAACCACTAAATAACCTAGAATGGTTTGAGGGGCTATACTGATTGGACGCACAGAAGATTGATCTTATCATGTAATATTTTCTGCACGAGTGGAAGTTCGATGTGCCATAGAGGTTGATCAATACATCAAAGGAAAGTGCAAATGAAAATACCCAGGACCAAGAAGATGAGCCAACAAGTACACAAGATCAGGGACAATATCAATGAGAATAACAACAACAAACTGTCGATTTTCCAGGAGGAGAAAAGAGGAAGAATCCTGACACAGTCGTGCTAGAAGGATCACAAAGAAAGAAACGTAAGGGAAGTAATACTCCACTCAATGCATAGTTGCACAAGGATGATTACGATTGCATCGCAGCCCAAGTCAATGAGCGTCTTGAAGAGATGCTCGCATTGAAAGATAGAAAGCAAGAGGAAATCCAAGCGAACGTGATAGAGAGCCTCACAGAGATGAAGAGTATGGTGGCAAGAGTGGAACAGGTTCAAAGAGATCAAGTAAGGGAATCATATTCTGGAGACAAGACAGAAGAGTCAAGCCAAAGAAAAAGAAAAACATCTGCTTTAAAGATGAGACCTCTGTTAGTCTACATAGAGCCGATGAACGTAATATTCCCATCTGATGAACTTACAGAAGGTGCGAAGTAGCTTGTACATTTGGATATAGATGTGACAATATTTCCCATAGAAGGAATACATAATATGCATTTGTAGGTTGTGGAATAAATCAGAGACAGGGATATGATCTCATATAACCAGCATCTGAAGCTGGGATATAGTTATAAGGAGTTGATGAATGAATGCGTGTTGTAGACAAATGAGCTAGAAAACACTCAAGAGAAGCATAAAACATTGAAGAAAACTGTAGCTGAAGTCTGTGCAAAGATAAAAAAACTGATAACAAGAGATTGAAGTGGAAGAAACCATCCTTAATATTGGTGTTGTCATGGACAATCTCAAAGCAAAGATGGAAGATATGGAGATTGGCTACAAGGATAAGATTTCTAACTTAGAGTCTCGGCAACAACCTGGAACTCTACGAGAGGTAGGGTTAGCAAGGGCCAAAGAGATGAAGACATCAACCAAGAACATCTTTGTGGAAGTTGCGAGGTGTCAAGAGTTGATGGAAGAAGTCACTAATGTTTGGGCTATATTGCAAGAAGATCTTGAATTACAGAAAATTCAGGATGAATTTCAAAAGAGGCAGAAGGACTTTGATTATGTGAACACGACCATGATGGATTTTCTGCCAAGGAAAAGGATCCAGAAGTTCGCATAAACAAAAGAGCTTCATAAGGAGCTGAAGACACTAAGGATGAAGGAAGTTGAAACTTTGTCGGATTTACAACCTATACAAGAGGAAGCACAAGAACTCTCTGAATAGATCGAGTAGAAACTGCAAGAACTCAACATGATAGAGAGTACAGTGAAGGATCAAATGCAAGAACCCATATCAGCGATGATTCTTGAAACAATCAAAGAATACGAGCAAGAAACTAAGGAAGCAGTTGCGAAGTTGAGCACAACTTTCCAAGAATTCGCTGCGAAGAGGAACATCCCAAGTGATGTGCAGTCGAAGAATCCTAGTGTAAGTGGCTTGAGGGGGAGACACAAGTAAGTGTTAGGGGCTTGTTGGGTGGATCCCAAGTTCAGGAAGTTTTGACGATAAAGGTACAGTTAGTGGAGGCCTAACATTGACAAGTTTTGGGAGAAGCAACTCCGTAATTCCTGGGAGGAGGGTATGGAGCGAAGTGAAGTTGACAGGGAAGGACATGTCCCCTTAGTAGATATGAAGTACTAAGGATGATCAGAGGTAGTTGAAGAAGTTAAGGATGAATCAACGAACTGAAAGCTACAGGAGCAGAGACTAAAGAAACGGAATGGTGCAAAGGACACGCCACTGTAGAGTTAGAGTCACGCGGTCAGAACTGCATTGTCAGAAGAAGCGTCAAAATCAGAAGAAGCGGCGCAAAAGGATAGCATAGTTGCAGTGAAGTTAAGGAAAAGCTTGGTTGATAGGATAATCATGTTGTTTTTGGTTTAAGGGCACTATGGGGGTTGGCCCATATTTATTTTAATATGTGACCTTCGGGCACATTTATATAAGGGGAAATTTTGTATAAGGAAGGGTAAGATTTTATGAGATATTGTTGGATGTTGATAGACTGATAGAGATCTAAGAGAGGAGAAGACTTTGTAGCTAAGTGTGCATAGGTATATTGTAGAGAAGAGTCTACAGTTGAGTGCACAGACTGGAACTGTTACCCCTTCCAAGGAATATAAGAACAGTTCCCATCGACGTAGCTCCCATCTAGGGGGTGAACCACATAAATCCATCTGTTATGTGTATGGAATTATGATGTGTTTTATGTTCATGTTATGGTACGTTTATGTATTTTATTTCATATGTATGTTAATGGAAACCATATGTTAATTAATCGGAACACGTGTATGGAGTTTGTGAAGTAACATTAAGTATGATGAATGCGTAGTTATAGGAGTAAAGATAAGACCAATTCAAAGAATTTTGTAGGTTGTTGATAACTGCGAAGTGCGAAGTTACATGTCGCTATTGTTATGTTAAGTGTGTTCTAAGAAAGGAAACACATTGCGAGGTCACTGTTGGCTTGTATAACTATTCTTGAGGTTTTCTATAAAGACCCAAGTTCTGCGTGGTTTGAGGAACCAACACAACCGCTTTTCACCAGCCCTTTCGACAACAATCTGTGAATAGACCGAGGTCTCACCCAAGGAGAACTAATGGGGGGTTTGCGGAATCAGGTTTCCACAACTAGGTGATGAGTGTTTAAAGATATTGGTGAGCAACGCACAATGGGACTCACATTATGGACTTCGGGTTGCATGAAGTTCCACTTCTTCACGATGAACACTTAGGCTATTGTGCATCCAGGGACTGCGCGATGCGGGGAAACTACTCGACGATAGGACAATGCCACAAAGACTGCGCTTGCTCTCGATACTTATTCCAATTCAATGGATCTTACTTAATGTAACAAGATGCATTCAACAAGCATAATAGATGGAACCTTGCAACCTTATACACTATAACAAGCACAATATCACTGTGCACTTTTGGTGCTGCGCTAAGTGTTTATCCAACTAGTTCATGCATTCGTCTAACTATGAATTACTGGTGCATCCAGCATTCATTCATACATGTGATTACTTAACATATTATTCCCATATCTATCTTTGTGGTGAATACATATAAAAGCAACAATTCATGCATTCAGAAACTGAATCTCAACCATTCACATAAGCAAATACACAGATATAAGCATGCAATCACTCACACAACACAGTATTTAACGTGGTTCACCCCTATGATGGTAGCTACGTCCACAAGAACTGTTGTTGTATTATCTTTGGGAAGAGTACAATAGTTCCAATCTTCGCACTCAGCTGCAGACTCTCTTCTCTCTTTGTAGGTCTCTGTGCATGCAGCTACAGAGCCTTTACAATATTCTCTCAACAAATATCAATGTTCAACAACAAAGACTAACAATTCATAAACATCAGATTAACGCTTTCCCTTACAAAATGTGCCCTTTTATAGATCGTGCCCTTAGGTCATGTCTTTACAATCAAATGGGCCAAAAACCCTAATTTTCCCCAAAACTATCATGGTTTCTTCGCTAACCAAGACTGCTAGGCTTTAATAGTGACTTCTCCATCGTGGCCATCCTCTGGGCATGGTCATGTCTCTTTCATCCTTCCCTATCGACGACATGTCGACTATCGCTTTCATCCTGTCATTCCTTCTCTAATAGATTCATATTATAGGTTCACGTCATGCTTCCTCTACTCACGTGACAGGTCACTTTCCTTTCGCACCACTCCTTACCCGCCTGTTGGGAATAATGGAGTGCTTCGACAAAATAGGTCACTTTCACAGCTTGACCTTCCCTTCATTATTTACCAAAAATAGGTTCCGTGCTGGAACTTCACGGAACTGGATCTCAGCTGCGCAGTTCCCATCTTGTCGATACTGTGCTGCGCTTAACTTTGCAGGTTCCAAAACCATTTTACCAAAAATTCCTTAACTTGAGATGCATTGCAATTTAGCAGCTCCAAAACTGACTTGTATAAAAAATGCCTTACTTGAGCTAGGCCCAACAGGCCCCTAACACTTACATGTGGCTCGTCCCAGAGCCACTTTCCACTTCTAATTCCAAGAGTTGCTCTGACTACCAGCTGCTTCTTCTGCCACGTAGTGAACTCTGTGGGTGCTAATCCTGTAGTAAAAAGGTCTACAATTTCTTTATAGTAGTCATCTACGATCTGTATAGAAAATAGCTGCGCATGAGGCAGATTGTCTTCAATATTGGTTGGTTCTTCACCTAACTTAATCCTTGAGAGATGGTGAGGTCCTAAGTTCAGTTTTCCTGGTTTAACCACAATTTCAAAATCATACTCTTGGAAGAGCAACAACCATCTGCAGATTCTCCCCCAAACTTTGGCTTATTGACTAGATATTTCAAAGCTGAATGGTTAGTGTACATGGAGAAGTACGCACCCAACAAATAGTGCCTAAATTTCTGCAGTGCATATACCATAGCTAGACCTTCTCTTTCAGTGGTCGTGTAGTTCTTTTCAATTGAAGATAGCTTCCCACTCGAGAATGCAATGGGGTGATCAATGCCCCCTTCACCTGGTTGAGCTAGAACAATGCCCAACGTTGTAGATGAAGCATCACATGTATATGGAATGACTTATCCCAATCTAGAAAAACTAGGATCGGTGTAGTTACCATCTTCTCCTTTAGCATGTCCATTCCTTGCTTACATTCTGCATTCCATATGAACTACGCTTCTTTCTTTAACAGCTTCTCCATCGGCGCAGTTATCTACCCATAACCCTTGCTGAATTTTTGATAGTATCATGTATGCCCCAGTGTCGTGCAAAGCTGCTTTACTGAATTTGGTGCAGGTAAATTCACAATCACTGCGATGTTCGCAGGATCAACCATCAAACTTTGTCTGCATAGAATGTGTCCTAGTAGAATACCATAAGGCACACAGAAAATACATTTCTTTAAATTCAATGAAATCTGATGTTTTCTGCACTTAGATAACATCATTCTTAGATTCTCAAAATGGTTCTTCAACAAACCAAATACAACCCAATCATCAAAATAAACCTCTAAGAACTTATGGATAAAATCCTTGAATGCAACCACAACAACTCTGGAAAATATGGCAGGTGCATTCTTCAAGTCAAAGGGCATAACTATATACTAATATGATCCCCATTCAGTAGAAAATGTTGTCTTATGCTTGTCTGCTGGATCAATCCTAATCTGATGATATCCATAGAATCCATCAGTGAATGAGTAGGCCTCATTTCCTCCCACATTGTCTAATACTTTATCTGTAAAAGGAGTAGGAAATGGATCATGTAGCAAAGCATCATTCAACTTCCTTAGATCTACTCAGATCTTGATTTCACCTTTAGTCTTTTTCTCTTGGATAACCATCAGGCTTATCCACTATGAATCTTCCATAGGCTTGATGATCCCTACATCAAGCATCTTGTCAATCTCTGCCTTCACTCTTTCTTTATATCTGGGGTTTAATCTATAAGGACTTTGTTTTAGTGGCTTCGCACCTGGCTTGAGAGGTATTTTCATAACTCCTAAGTCGCCCAAAATTTCTTTCATTTCGGAAAATTTCATTGGAAATAAATCCTGATGCTCATGGATAAGGTCGGTGATCTGCGCAACCATCACATCATCCCAATAATCTCTAATGGATGCAAACTTTGGATCTTCGCTTGTGCCAATGTTCACTTTTCTTGTCTTAACAGGTCCACTCATATCTGGAATTTCCAATGGAGGTCCCTCTACATCGCGCGCTCCCTCTGACTCAGGTATGTTGATGTTGCGTGGATCCTCCTCATCGCTCTCTTCTTGTTCTTCTTCATTTTCAACAAGGTTATAGCATTCAAATGCATGTTTTATCGGCCTTCCCCATTCTCATTGTAGGTTCATAGGTACTTTTATATCTTCAAACACCCTCTCTTTGATTGCCTACAATGCCTCATTTATACTTGGGCATTCGGCTCTGAATATCCTTTCTTTGATAATTTGTAAAGATTCGTTTATGCTTGGGATTTCATCTGCAAAGCTAAAAGTTCTCTGGAAGTTCGCAGTTAAGGTAGACCAATCTGTAGTTCCTCTGCGCAGCTCCGTATCTAGATACCAAATATTTGGAATCTGCTCCTACAATGTGTGTACAAATAGATGAAACCATTATGTATGTGGTCTCTTTATCCGTGCTTGTGAACAAATATCCTTTTGATTCCTCGGATCCATCCGTCCATTGTACTTCTCAAATGTCAATGCAACTTTCTCTATGAATCTAATTTGGATCATTTGTCTGCACTGATCCCATGTGGTCAAAGTCTGCTTATGTGCAGCCCACCATCTGGAAGGTGTCTCACACAATGCTATATCTAGTGATGGTACGTGATGTTTAGCTGCAATGGATACAGTATATTCTTGAATAAATGAATAAACGTTAGTCGAACCATCATAGGTGGGGATTGGACTTACCTCAGTTCCAATCCAGTGAAATGACTTTGTGATCTACGTACATCTTCTTGCAGATACTTCATGCATACGAATTTGCCAATTATCCAGTATTGCGTCAGAGTCTGAGATGCAAGAACTGTCACATCGCCAACTAAGTGTTCCATCAACCATAGGATTAACGTAGTCATCTTTATTCGCAGTCATCTTGTAAATGCGATAAAGATCCTGTGCTCTGGATTCCTCCTGAATCGGCTCACTGTATCTTTCTCCTTGTGAAGGGTCCAATGGCGTTATAACCCTAATATATTGCCCTTCAAAGATCATCTTCTTGGTCTTCAGATTTATGATTGCGAGGTTATCCATCGCATAGTCTAAACCCAACAGTGATGGATAAGGCTGACTATCATCCATAATTTCGATAACCTCGAAGTCTGCATGACTTCGCACTCCATCAATGGTAGCAATAATATTGGCTAATCTCCCAAATGGTTTGACTTTTTGCTGGTTGGCCAATCTCAACTGTATGGGCGACCATGGAAACTTTGGTCTCCCAATATGCTGCCATGTCTGCTTAATCAAGACATTTACCACTAACCCTAAGTCAATGATGATCTCATCCATCTCATAATCTCTTATCTATGCACTGAGCCTCATTTAGCTTCTTGTTCTTTTATGGCTCTTGATGTGATGAACTCCGCTTTGGGAAGTATCCGTTTCACTGCATGGTTCATATTGGTTTAACAACTTTTGTAATTCCACTATAGCGTATGTGCTCTTTAATAATTTCATGCATCTCCGTAGGAACTGCACAACAGAGGTGCCTGTCTCTGTTGCCTAGCACGTTTTGTCATAAGCTGCTGGCATATCTTCTATATGCATTGTTTCACTTCTCAACGGGATTCTTGGCGACATAGGTGTTGGTTATTTCAATATGTCTCATGCTTCTACAAAGACTTCTTTTTTCTTCTCCAGATTGAAAACATGTGTTTTCCTAGTAGCTTTTCTAATCCATACCGCTTCAGTAGGGGTTTGCTTAGTTTCAAAATCTCCAGAAGTCAAAGATTTTGCTTGCCTATCTCTTCCTGTTGTAGCTCCAATTTGTGTCACAACATTAATACTTGGATTTACAGTCCTTTTCTATGCTGCGATCAACTGAATGTTCGAGTTAGGTACATTTTTCTTTCTCTTCTGCATTTCTACTGCTAACATTGGGCATTCCTCAATAATATGATCAAAAGATTTACAGTAATTGCAGGTATTACATGGATTGGTACAATCTCTAGATAAGTGACCTGGTTGGCCACTGTTATAATAGATCATATGGCCTCTTCCTCTTCCTTGTCCTGGGCTAGTATTTCTTCCTCTTCTACGAAATCCTCCACGGCCTCTGTATGCACCTTGGTCATACTGCGCTTTCTCTTGTTTTTGCATATTTTTTTCTGGACTCTATATACTCCACCATGCATATGCTCCATATCTTTCTTTTTCTCCATCATGAGGTCATATGCTCTATAGTTGGAATCATCATGTCCAATAGATTTACAGAATGTGCAATATAAATTCTTAGGAGTTTGCACATACTTCTGAATTAAGTAGTAGTTGTTAGCACTCAAATTGTGCTGGGTTTTGAAGAGGGTTTTAGTGAAGAAAAGGGAGTTGCACGATCATAAAAATTTCCAAAAGAATCCAAAATCTTAGGTCATATCGCCCAGAAGTGGAAAATTAGATCACAATGCAGTAGATGTAACCAAAGGAGAAAATATTGGGAAAAATCTAAAGGTCCGTTGTACCTAGAGGTCCGATAGCAGGCTAATGAGCCAGTAGCACGCGAAGGCATGTGTAGATGGCTCAGATTAAATAACCCAAAGATATACAACCATGATCCCTTGGTGCCAAGTCGAATTGGAAATGTTATAGGCACGAATGAAGTGTTAGCCAATAGGCATATTCCCCAAGCGATCAACGGTAGAGATTAGCGGGAGCAAAGATCTACGGTGAAAAAGTGATGGCACTAATCTAACATGCATGGAAAAAGATTGTGTTCCAAATCACCGCGATTTGGTCAAGCGTCGCACTCCTTTCAACGGCACGTATCTAATGAAGGTAGATCAATGGTCAAGAATCATGGTGGTGATTTTAATTACTAGCACATTAAGCACGCCAAAAATCGCCGTGGTCGGTGAAGGCGCATCATCTGACGGTTAAGATTGGGGATGTTTGATATTAAACTGAAGGCCACGATGACGTTGGAAGGTAAAGTGGACATATCTACGGCTAAAGGTAGCTAGGAGAGACGGAAGGCTGACATGGACTCGTCGCAATCATACTTGCAAGGGTGATATGGAAAAATCTATATTATAAAATGACATGCCTACACGAATGTCCACATCCTATCTGCCCAGTGCACGTTGGAAAATGAAGAAGGCAAATATTGCAGAGCAGACTAGCCAACCGGGAGACTAGACGGTTGTCTAGTTGTCAGTGGACTAGGTAGGCCTTTGTCCCTTTTCTTTTCACAACTAGATATTTAAAATGTCTTAGATAGTAGACCCCCCTATTACCGAAGCTATGATAATCAATTCCCTGTTGGAGGACAAGGATAGTGACATATACGACACCATACTGATCAATAGCTCTCTGGATACGACCAAGGAGAGGTTGGAGGTTATAAGGGCCAAACAAGTGGAAATCAACAAAGTATATCAGTCATTTTTCCACTGTTTTACCACCACCCAAACCCCCGGTTTCCCTGAATTCATAGAATAGTGCGCCAGCAATTATGCCCCAAGGAAGAGGGCATTCTTCTATGCCTCACACCCAAATCCTTTGCCATGTGAAATCCTCAGTTGTTAGAAAGGCTCTAGCTATTCCCCTGGAGTTCGGTCATATATCTCAGGGGTATCAAATGGAAACTCTGATTCACTATTTCCGCTAGGCCCCAAATGAACTCAAGCAAATATTTTTCCAGGCCTCCTTGTTACCAAATGCAACTTTTCCTACCTCACCTTTCCCTGACGAGGTGAATTCTTTCAAAGAAGAGTCTAAATGTGTGATTTCCATGAGAGCCCAGTTTTTGGGGTTAGATAGTTACCAATACATCACAGAGTCATTAATCAATATGATGTTTGTCTTGAGCACTTGTCCAATAGATCCAACTGACCAAAACTCACTTATCCAGACTGTATGCCTAATATTTGATTATGCCTTAGCCAAAATTATTCACTCCTAGTTAGTCGAATTCCCCAAAACCAAAGTATTTAGGTTCCAGTCCTATCTGATAAAAAAAATTTTAACAGCCGTCAAAGAAAACCTGTAAATACCAGAGCTGAAAATTACAAAGGAGATATATTCAGACTACTTGTTTTTCATGAATGATTTTATGGCAAAGGTTTATCACATCTTTTTCCAGAAGGAATTGCCTAGGGTACTTCTAGAGATGAAGGATTTACTGCAACCCTCTATGGGGAAAGGGATTGGAGATTGGTTTTTGATGAAACATGCGACAGTAATCAAATTGTATGGTTTTTCACACCCACCATATGTACTCTCTACCTTTTTAACACCCAGGTTGTTCAATTTAGAATTCATAAGGAAAAAACTGAAAGCTGAGTGTGAACACTTTATAGATAACAAGAAGTCCTCTGATATAGCTTTCCCATGGGTAGTAGGTTCTTTTATGATTAAACATAAGACAAGCCTCTTAGGGATTGAAGGGATAATGAGAGACTTGGGACTCCCTTCTAAAGCTACAATGAATTATGATCCACATCATATAATCTCAGAAAGTAGGAGGGAAGCTGACAGGAAGGGGTATGACCACTTCGAGATGTCTGGCATGCTGTGAGGCACCTGCAACAATTATTTAATACGAATATGCAAAATAGCAGAAATGACAGAAGTCAGAATCACTTTTATATTGATCATAGGCCACTTCGAGGGGGCAACCTCCTATGAGCAAGCTCAATACAAATAACTTCACGGTGCCTTCATAGGTCTCAACACACACTTATATACTAATTCTAGGCACCAATACTATGGGTCAAAACCATGGGCCGTTACAAACTATGGATCAACAATACTACGGGCGACTTACAAAGCATATGCGCCAACAACAATAAAATAAACTATTGATCAACAAATACTACGGGACGACTTACAAAGCATATGCGTCCAAGAACAACATACTAACAAAGTAAAGACATGGGTTCCTAACATCCCCTCCCCCTTAAAAAAAGCTTTGTCCTCAAAGCTTTAGATGTGGAAATTGTTGTTGAATCTGAAGGAGTGGTTCCCATGTAGCATCCTCTGGTTGCATGCCGTGCCACTGAATTAAGACCTCTGTGATAGAGCGAGAGCGAAGCTGATGCGTGCGCTAATTGAGGATGGCCTCTGGCTCCAAAAGGATGGATCCTTCATTATCCAGTTCGGGTAAAATCGTTTGTCCACTGATGTTGGTGCCAAGAACTTTCTTCAGACAAGAGACATGAAAGACTGGATGAATGCAGGAAGAAGGAGGAAGTTCCAATTTATAAGCAACGGACCCAATCTTCTGAAGAATCCGATATGGCCCATAGAACTTTGGAGCGAGCTTATGATGCCCTTTGAGTTTCAAGGATGATTGTTTGTACGGCTGGAGATGAAGAAAAACCATATCGTCGACTTGAAAAGTGCGCTCAGAACGGTGCTGATTAGCTTGTTGCTTCATGCGATTTCTTGCCATGTGAAGATTGTTCCACAAAATGCGAAGAATCTGATCGCGGTTTCGAAGGACCGTGTCAAATTCCTGAACTGGTGAACTGGTGGGATTGTATGGAAGAATAGCTGGAGGTGCCTGACCATAGACTGCTTCATATGGGGTCATTTTAGAGGCAGTGTGGTAAGAGGTATTGTACCACCATTCAGCGAGATGGAGCCACTTTTCCCACTGATGTTGTTGTTCCAAGGTGAAGCAATGAAGATAAGTTTCCAAGCATTTATTGACAATTTCCGTCTGACCATCTGTTTGTGGGTGATACTTTAAACTCATCTTCAGTTTGGTGCCAGTGTGACGAAATAGTTCTATCCAAAAATGACTAGTGAAAGTCGCATCACGATCTAAGACAATGGAAGAAGGGATGCCATGAAGATGAAAGATCTGGTCCAGAAAAATTTGAGTGACGGAGGAGGCTGTATAGGGATGCCTGAGAGCACAAAAATGACTATATTTGGAGAGGCGATCAACGACAAAGAGAATCACTGTCTTCCCGCCAGATTTAGAGAGCCCTTCAATGAAATCCATAGAAATATCTATCCAAATCCGTGTAGGAATGGGCAAGGGTTCAAGCAATCCTGGAAGGAGTGTTGTTTCACCCTTATTGCGCTGGCAAGTGTCACATTCGGCCACCATCTGTTGAATTGTCCTTTTCATGCCCTGCCAAAAGAAGTTACACTGTGCTCGTTCATACGTTTTGAGGAACCCAGAGTTCCCTATCGATGGAGAAGCATGGAGTTCATAGAAGACAGCCTGTTGAAGATCCGTGCTCTGGGGAAGCACCAGATGACCCTTGTATCGCAGAGAAGCACCATCCCAAGAGTAATGTGGTACAACAGAAGGGTTGTTGGTCAAGCGTTGGATGATTTGAGATAAGGAGGAGTCATTGACATAACCTTGTTGAACAGATTGCAACCAATTTGGAACAGGCATAGAAATAGCTGAAAAAGAACCTTGGGCCTCAAATGTGCAAGAAAGAGCATCTGCCACAATATTGTCTTTACCCTTCTTGTAAGTGATCTCATAGTCATAACCCATGAGTTTGCTAACCCATTTCTGTTGTGCCGGGGAGGAGACACGTTAGTCCAAGAAATATTTCAGACTCTGGTGATCAGTCTTGATGCAGAAATGATTCCCTAATAGGTATGGGCGCCACTTCTGTACTGCATGCAAAATAGCCATCATTTCCTTCTCATAGGTAGAGGCAGCTAGATTCTTACTTGAAAGGGATTTGCTGGTGAACGCAATGGGGTGTTCATCTTGAAGGAGAACAGCACCAAGTCCATTGCTACAAGCATCACTCTCAATAGTGAAGGGCTTGGAAAAATCGGGCATAGCTAGCACAGGTGTAGTACACATAGCTTGTTTTAGTTTGTCAAATGCACACTAAGCAGCAGGTGTCCATGTGAAGGCATCCTTTTTCAATAGAGCAGTTAATGGAGCTGCAATCTTCCCATAATCCTTGACAAACTAGCGGTAGTAGCCAGTCAACCCCAAAAAACCACGAAGGCTCTTGAGTATCTGAGGATGCGGCCAATTGTTCATGGCATCGATTTTGGCAGGATCCACGCGAACCCCTTGTGCTGAGATAATGTGCCCGAGATACTCAACTTCCTTCTGTCCAAAAACACATTTAGACTGCTTGGCATGGAGATGATGGTTAGAGAAAAGTTGCATGACAAGATCCAAATGCTGGAGATGTTCCTCCCATGTTTTACTGTAGATGAGGATATCATCAAAGAATACCAGAATGAATTTCCACAAGTAGGGTCGAAATATTTTATTCATTTAGGCCTGGAATGTGGAAGGAGCATTAGTGAGGCTAAAGGGTGTTGGGCACCATTTTGACCTCTTTTTGTCATCTAAATATCCTCCATTTGCCTCCATAAAACCCTCATACCGATCTATTAAGCTTGTAGTTCACCACAGACTTTGTTTAAAAAGGTATTAATGTTATTGCTTGTTAACAAATTGAATTTTGAGATTTTTAGAGCATTTAAACTAAGGTTTTATTCAGAATTATAGGATGTGCTAACTTCCCATAATGTCTCCAAAGTTGAGCACTTGCAGGCCAGCTAGGCATTAACTGAAAGATGGAGGAAAGATCCTCAGTGTCCAATGATGGACGAATTTCCAACGAATAGATGATGTGGCTCTCACAGGTGGCAAGTCAAAGTCGATCAAAGATGACCCCCTGTGCTACCACTCAGCACAAAAGCAGGGCAGTTTGAATTCTGTTGAGTTTCACGATTCTTCATGAGGATCTCGATGGATATGTTCATTAATTAGTTTACAGGATTATAGCATTTCCAGTTTTCTTTCAAAATTGTATAAGTACTTCACAAAACATTGGATCAATAATCACGATTTTGGGAAGAACGCATACTGCTTTTGAACTGCGTGGTTTTACTGTGTAATCAATTTATGGTGAATACAATTAGAATTTCAGTTCTGTAAATCTTCGACTGTGTGTGGAACGAGGCACTGGAGGGCCCCCATTGTTGAGTTTGCACACCCTTACATTGCCAGTGAATGCGATTTAGATGTTTGCAGCGATTTAATTTGATGCATGCGATTTAGATTGAGCCATTGGTATGTGTTAATCCCTGTAGTATCTAGCTTATTGTTGTAGAATGAATTCAGTTAGTTTTCAATTAATTTTATTACAGCTCTGTTCTCATTTAAATAGTTCAAGCCACGATTTCATTATGCTACACATCACTTACATTTCTATGAGCTTTGTCTTCCATTTTGCTAAATGTTAAAAGAATGGTTCAGACTGTGATTTCAATATATCATACATTGCTGCTCATTTGAAGATAAAGTGTTTAGAACAATTATGAATTACGAACAATGTCCTGTAAGGGAATTTAATGGTTAATTGTTCATTCATTAGTGGGATGTCAGGCAGAACTTTGTAGTCTGTATCTTAGGGTTAGAATCAGTGTTAAATTGCTTTCACTATATCAGTTCTTTCATCAATAGATTGCTTTCCTAAATAGATTGTTGTGTACTTAAAAGAACAGATGAAGTTATCCCTGTAAAAGGATTTTTGTATCTTTAAGTTACAGTACTTCTCATCTGACAGTAGATTCAATTCACAGAAAATTAGGTTAACCAAACAAGTCTATCTCTAGGTCCTAAAACTTGGATATGCCTCTAAGCTTACAGACCCGGATTGATATATAAATTTAAGGTTCGATCTGCATTAGTGGATTGAAGCCCAACATTGTGGCGCCGCTGCCGGGGAGGCATTGTAGAAGCAGGCTTAGAAACTTTAGTTTTTTGGTAAAAACAAAAATTTCAAACAAAAACACAGACTAGATTTCACTTTTATGTTTAGACTAAGAGACGAGAAAGGAAGATTTCTTAAAAACCCCCCCAAAAATAGAAATAACAAGAGCTTCTCTTCCAAAAGGATTCATCTCAATAGTTGGTAAGTTCAAAATGTCTGAGGAAGAAACATCAAAAGGACCAACTGCAGAACAGAGAAGGGAGTATGAGAGGATGTTGGAAATAGAAAACAAACGTAGACAGAAGAGAAGGGAAGAAGAGAGAAGGGAAGAAGAGAGAAGGGAAGAAGAGAGAAGACATGAGAGGGATGACAGAACAACAGAAGATCAGGAAGCCACCTTTAAATTTCCTATCTTAGACACTAGCGTTATCCTAGGAGAAGAGGTGAAAATGAAGAATATTCCACCATCTATCTTACCAAATGTCTATGGCATGACCTTTGAAGATCCTGACTCTTTCCTATTCGAATTTGACATCTTGTGTTGAACTTATGGGTATACTGATGACACCCATAAGCTCCATCTTTTCCCTGCTACTCTTAAAGCAGCTGCCTTGAAATGGTTCATGGGTTTAGGAGAACATTCTATCACTAGCTGGGATGACATGAGGAAAATCTTTCTTCGAAAATATCAAGCATATTGCAGATCAAAGGGGCTAAAAGATGACATTTTTGGCATGACTCAACAGGAAGAGGAGAGTTTGAAGGAGTATTTGGATAGATTCTCATACAATTTACAGAAATCTAAATACAATTCTTTAACACCTGAAATGATTAGAACAATATTTTTGAAAGGAATAAGAGAAGAGTACTTGGATATTTTGAATGTTATGGGAAAAGGTGACATCTCTTACCTTCCCTTTGATGAGATACAAGATTTATGCCAGAAATATTCAAGAGGAAAGGCTCGAACTGGAAAAAGAGATAGCAATACCAAAGCAACTAAATCTGCAAACAGTGGTATTTCTAAAGCTGAGCTTGGAAATCTACTAGAAGATTTCAAGACCGATTTATTAAGTACCTTGGGAACACAAGTCGAGGCAACCAAAACCAAGAAGAGGCAAGAACAACAGGACCAACAAGATCAGGCTTTGTCTATTTTTTGTCCTAAATGTAGAAAGAAACACCCACTTAGAGAATGTCCTTTAAATACTGTTGAAATTTGTGGCTTATGCACTTTTAATCACAAAACTGATGATTGCCCTAGATTGAAGGAATTGCAGGCAACTCGAATGGAGGAAAATCACAACATGGAGTCTCTCTACTTCATGGGACAATGGAGACCTTGGAAACCACGATTTTCAGGTATGTCTCAAGATCCTATGCAGCAATTTAATACAAATTATCAGACTCCTATTCAGAATTCATGGAATGCACCCATGCCTTGGCAAACTTGGTCTCCTCCATTAGCTCAATCTGATCCAAATTGGAGAGGGTATGCCCATGGTAACCAGACCTATCAGCAGGCTTATTTGCAGCCCTATCAACAACCTTCTACCTATCCTCAATATCAGCAGAATCAAGTCCAAGCCC
Organism: Larix kaempferi; assembly: GCA_027924585.1. Classification (NCBI taxonomy): domain Eukaryota; kingdom Viridiplantae; phylum Streptophyta; class Pinopsida; order Pinales; family Pinaceae; genus Larix; species Larix kaempferi. Next base: position 10,128,644 of record BSBM01000007.1, read on the forward strand.
CATCTTTTCAAAATCCATCTTTTCAAAAACCCAAAAACATGGCTCCTCAATTGGGTACACCACCTCAACAACTTCAGTTGCCATCCAATCAGCCTCCACCTCGGCCTACACAACTGCCAGCTCAGCCAATTCCAAATCCAAATAATAAAACCGACAGACCTATGTATAATGTTGATGATGGAACGGTGCTTCCCTACTCCATTCTCCCACTGCAAAATATCAATTTGAGATCTGAGAAAACCTTACAAAAACAATCTCCTGTTATCTTAGAAGAACCACCAAAAAATGACAAAACTCCAAAAAAATTAAATACAGAAAAATCTCAGTCAGAAAATCACAGTCAACGAGGGAACACAACATCTTATCCACCTCCTTTTCCTGAGAGGTTAGTCAAAGAAAAACCTTCGATTTCCTTACCTGATTTCGATGTTTTGAACGAGTTAACAAATGTATATGTCAAAATTCCTCTACTGCAGGCTATAAAAGATATCCCGATTTACACTAAAGCAGTTAAGGAACTATGTCTTAATAAAAGAAGGAAGGATCCATCGAAAATTCATGTGGTAGGCAATCTAGCAGGGTTAATGTCCAACACCGTTTTCATTGAAAAGTATGTAGATCCTGGAATTCCAATGGTTACAATTACTATTAATAACTTTTCCATCCCAAAAACATTGATCAATTTAGGTGCTGCCATTAACGTCATGACACTAGAGACAATGAATTACCTTCACTTGACAAATCTCAAACCCACCACAATTGTCTTAGAATTAGCTGATAGGTCTAAAATTACACCTAAAGGGGTCTTGGAAGATATTATTGTTTCTTTAGACTCCTGGGAGTATCCTGTTGATTTTATAGTCCTACAGCCAAAATCTAACTTAGGAGGTCACCCATTGATCCTTGGCAGACCCTGGTTGGAAACAGCGGATGCTTTCATAGGATGTAGATCAGGAAGTATGCTCATTTCACATGGGACAGAGAGAAAACAGATTGCACTTTACCCTTCTGCCCAACGAACTTCTACATTAGATCAGCTGTCATGGATTAATGAAACCAAAGAACAAGAAGAAGAGGTGATTCAGCCTGTTCTGAGTATAAATCAGTACTTCGATTTTCAGGAAGACAACCACGAAGATCTACTGGATTATTTCATTGCTGAACCTGATATTTCTGCAGAATTACGAGATATGGAATATGTTGTAGCAGAACAAGTTATGGGTCATAATTTTCAGGAAAATTGCAATGTTCATTCCCTAGCATTAGCACTTCATGACATTTTTAATGTTCATTCCATCACTGATATTCACAGTAAAACGGTTGAAATCAGTCCAGGAAAAACTCTGAAAATAAGTGCACATCTTACCACATCACAGGAAGAACAGTTGATTACTTTGCTGAATAAATATTCCCATGCATTTGCCTGAGAGTACACTGATATGCCAGGTATTCATCCTGAGACATGCACTCACCACATTTACCTAGATGACACAATACGACCTCTGAGACAACCACAACGCAGAAGGAACCCTATGTTAAAGGAAATAGTCAAAGACGAGTTGCAAAAGTTGTTAAAAGTGGGATTTATTTACCCCATCTCCGACAGCCAATGGGTCTCACCCTTGGTTGTTGTTCCTAAAAAAAATGGTAAATGACGCATATGTATCGATTACAGGGAGTTGAATAAGGCAACTTTAAAAGACTATTTTCCATTTCCTTTCATTGATCAAGTGCTGGATGCTTTAGCTGGAAAGGAATATTTTTCATTTTTAGATGGCTTCAGTGGTTATAATCAGATTAGTATTGCAAATGAAGACCAAGACAAAACCACCTTTACATGTCCCTGGGGCACTTATGCCTACAAAGTTTTACCTTTTGGCTTATGTAATGCCCCAGCTACCTTTCAGAGGGCTGTCTTGGCCATCTTTGCAGATCTAATTCATGAGTGTGTTGAGGTTTACATGGATGATTTTTCTGTATATGGACGCACCTTTGAAGATTCCTTAGCAAACTTGGAGAAAATTCTAAAAAGGTGTGTTGAATCAAACCTTTCCCTGAGTAACGAAAAGTGTTTTATGATGATGACTGAAGGGATAGTTTTAGGACACCACATTTCTTCGTCTGGAATAAAAGTAGATCCTGCTAAAATTCAAGTCATTAAAAATTTATCTGAACCCACAACTCAAATAGATGTGAGAAGTTGTTTAGGGTATGCAGGCTATTATCGTAGATTCATTGCAAATTTTAGTAAGATAGCCCTGCCATTGTTTAAATTGCTTTCAAAGGACATGTGTTTTACTTGGGATACTGACTGTCAATCTGTATTTCAGACACTTAAGGAAAAGCTCTCCACTGCTCCCATTTTAAGAGGACCAAATTGGACATTTCCTTTCCATATTTCAACTAATGCCTCCGCTACTGCAATAGGAGCCTCATTGGGCCAGAAACAACATACTTTGACTTATGCTATCTATTTCATTAGTAAAAATCCGACACCTGCAGAGCTGAATTATACAGTCACTGAAAAAGAGATGTTGGCAGTTGTTCATGCTGTAAACAAATTTCGTCATTACATCACTGGCTATGAAATTTTTGTTCATACAGATCATTCAGCTTTACGATACTTGATGAATAAGTCTATCACTAATGGTCAGATTACTAGATGGCTGTTATTAATGCAGGAGTTCAATATCACTGTTTTAGATCGGCCTGGCCGAGAAAATCAAGTGGCAGACTTCTTGTCCCGCTTACACAATACTGGTGAGGTTGTTTCTGTTATAGATAGTTTTCCTGATGAACACCTATTTGCAATTTCTGTTATCACTCCTTGGTATGCCGATATTACTAATTACTTATCATCAGGCCAACTACCACCATCTATGACATCTAAAGAAAAAAAGAAGATTATTAAACAAAGTGCTAGGCATATATGGGTTAATGGTGATCTCTTTTACACAGGATATGATTTAATCATAAGAAGATGTGTCCGACAGGATGAAATCTTAGATATTTTAAAGGCATGCCATGATGAACCGTGTGGTGGCCATTTTGCAGACAAAAGGACAACATACAAGATACTCAATTTGGGGTATTATTGGCCTTCCATTTTCAAAGATGCTAAAAGGTATGTTAGAAGTTGTGACACTTGTCAATGAATGGGACGCCCAGTCCGGTCTGATGAAATGCCACTCCAACCACAAATTCTCATTGAACCATTTGAAAAGTGGGCCCTTCACTTCATTGGTCCCATTCATCCACCATCACATGGACAGAAGTACATTTTGGTCTGCACAGACTATGTTACTAAGTGGGTAGAGGCCAAACCATTGCCCAGAGCCACCGAACAGACTGTGGTAAACTTTCTGTTTGAGGAGATCTTTGTCAGATTTGGGGTGCCTAGAGAGATTGTAACTGATTAGGGTGCCCAGTTTACGTCTAAATTAGTGTAGGAGATAGCAGAAAAGTATAAGATTAAGCATCGAATGTCTACCCCTTACCATCCACAAGCAAATGGCCAAGTGGAATCTACAAACAAGACTTTAGAAGGAATCATTACCAAAACCGTTCAGATGCATCAGAAAGATTGGTCAGCTAAGCTGACTGAAGCTTTATGGGCCTACCGGATCACTTGGAAAAACAGTACTGGGTTTTCTCCTTATCAACTGGTTTATGGTAAGCAAGTCCTCCTTCCCATAGAGTTTCAAGTTCATACTTTCAAGTTAGCAGTAGATTTGGGCATGGATCTTTCAGAAGCTCAGCAAGAAAGAATACTTCAGTTGAATCAGCTAGATGAGATGAGACAGGCTGCCATAGAACACAATATTCTGATACAACAGCAGAGAGCTCAATGGCATGACAAATTTATCAAAAAGAAGCAATTTCACATCGGTGACTAGGACCTATTGTTTGACTCAAAGTTTAAAGACTTCAAAGCCAAATTTACTACTCACTGGCTTGGTCCATATGAGATTGTTGATGTCTATGACAATGGTTCCGTACAACTTCAAACCATAGATGATGAAGCACATAAATTTGTGGTCAATGGCCACCGGCTCAAGCTATACAACAAACCTATCAACATGGCAGATTTTATACAACAGATTTCACAGCAAAAGGAACTGCAAGTGCTGGATAGACACATCAGTGTTTCTCCTTCACCTGCTCCTTAGCTGATCTAATACAGCAAGCAAATAAAACAAAAAGATACAAAGACAATAAAAAATTGAAGAAAAAAAAACAAACATAAAAAAAAAAATCTAAAAAAAAAAAAAAGGAAGTTTAGTTGTGAAAACCAGTTCACTGGCACAATATAAACTTGAATTTCCTCTGGAAAACCAGGTTTACCTGGCCATTGAAAATTCACAAAAATATCTTTTTCTAATTTCCTGTTTTGTTTTCCAAATAATGAAGATCTTGTTTGACTTGAGGACAAGTCAAAAGGTAGGCCTGTGAGGGGGATAAGCATTTTCATGAACCCTCCAAGTCTTTTCCATATGCAGAAGATTGTGATTTTTCATGATGCAGAAGGGACCTGATTCCAGTAAGGCAGAATAAATCTACAGAGGGACCTGACTTCCAGTGAAACTGAAGACATCAGAAGATGGCAGAAAAAAGACATCAGAAGGACATGAATAAATCAGGATACAAACCAACTTCATCAGACAGCAAGCTCATCATACAGGGACATCAAGCAAAGTCTGTAAGAATTTATAGTTTTTATGTTTTAAAAAGTTTCAGAATTCTTTGTTTTTAAGCAATGACATATTACCAACTATTGAAAAGCTTGACTACCTATTTCTTTCATTATTCTGATAATCTCTGCCAGTACCTTACTTACCTTCCATTAGCCTCTGCCAACACTTCATTTTTCCACCCTAGGGGTCAAAATGGTTGTCAGGATCAAACCCAAGGGAAATTTTAAATACTGCATTCTACAGGACATATACTGCACTCTACAGGATACAAACTGCATTCTACAGACAGAGTTTTCTTCTTGGTTTAAAGACAAATAGGGTCTCCTTCTCAGCAAAAAGTGAAATATTGACATAAAGGAGTTTCAAAAGTTTCTTTCGTATATGTATTTAGTGCATCAGGCATTAAGTAATATATAGAATTTAAGGAGGGAAACAATGGTCATATATATCTTCAGCGTATCTTTAAAAAATAAATAGATTTTAAGAAAAATAGCCTGTTCAATAAAACATTGGGTATACAAAGAAACCGAAGTGTATTTTACAGTTTATGCATTAAACGTTGGGCATATAAAAAAGGATTAAAGTGTTTTATAAACCAAAACCTTACCTTTCATTTTTTAAATTGAATGAAGTGGCATGTTATGAAATGATGAACGGAAAACGTGGAATGATGCCCCACGACAACATGTAAATTCCTGCATGATGTATTGATAAAATTAGGAACCACAACTGTGTTATTCTCCCTGAGGCTGAGTCTAGTTATTGTCTTTGCAAAATCGACTGTTGTGTGAAGATAATTGACAGTGACAAGGGGCCGTGGGTTACAAGAAGTGTGAATACACGATTGCTGAAGAAATTGCGTAGGCAGGAAGACAATCAGTAAGAAGGAAGCTGTGAATACACCAATTTCTGTGGAAATCGTGTGAGAGGAAGTAAAAACAATTGCACTAGAGAAGAGGTAAAAGTTTAAACCCTTTTCTTTGTTGAATACGCTGCTCAAACCAACAAAAATTTCACAATTTCAGAGTATTGTTGTGGGGATAGGAAGAAAAGGAAGAGTTAAAAGATAAAAAGTTATTGTTTTCTATTTGTTTTTCAAAATGTCATCTAGACTGGAACCAGAGGAATTTGAGCCCGCAGATGTTCATGAAAAATGCCTGGAAATTTTCAAAAAAAATCAATGGGTGCCTTTCTTTGAAAAATTTGATGGGCACAACGATAATGTTAGCCTAGCCTTTACTGGTTCGTTCGATGGAGAGAGGGCTATAGTAGGGAATTTAAATTTCAGACTGTCTGAAGACATTTTGGCACAAATTATTGGCCTGCCACAGCAAGGAGAAAGGTTTTTCAAAACCAAGCAATTCAAAGAGAAATCATGGATACCCTTTTTGTGCAGATCAAGAGCAAGGTCAGTAAACTGGAAGAAAGGTATACCAAGGAGCTGGCTGGTTCATCCCTGGGATGAAATAATGTACATCATACAAAGATTCATCACCTGTGAAGGGAGATTCAGTATTGTTTACCTTTACCACATCAAGCTGCTGCAGCATTTGAAAGGTGAATGTGAGATCAATATGCCCTATTTCCTGTTGCAGAGTCTAACAAATATGGATAAGGCTGTCCAAAGGCGTGAGAAAGACAAATTGACAAGTCTTTTTCACTGTGGACTCATCAAAATCATCATCCAGCATGAGTTACGAAAGTAGAATTTGACATGGACAGAATTTTTAATTCAAAATCAGTTTGAAGAGCAGGAAGAATTGCATGAAGAGGTTTCAAAAGAAGAAGAATTGCTGATGATAACATACCCTGAGGCAACAAGTTCAAAACTGCCAAAGGAGAAAAAGAAGAAAAAGGAGATATTGCTGATTACTAATGATGAAGACAACTCTGAGGCAACAAGTTCAAAACAACCTCAGAGAAGGATACGAACTAGGAGTGTAATGAAAGAAGATAAACAGTTTCAAAAACAAGAGCAAGCCTTCACCACTTACCAAAAGAAGCCGAGGAAGTCTAAGCAAGTTCGTATCCAGCCAGTATTAGAGGATGAGGAACACATACAAACCCTGGAAGGTCAAGAAGAAAACCTAGCAGGTGAGAAAGGGCAGAATACCCAAGGAACTGAGGAAATAATAAAACAGACAAAGAAAATCAACCTCTTCTTAGATCAGCAGGAGAGGGAAAAAGAAAAGCCATTAGAAGATGAAGAATACACACAAACTTTGGAAGGTCAAGAAGAAAACCTAGCAGGTGAAATAAGACAGGGAACCCAAGAAGCTGATGAGATAATAAAACAAACAAAGAAAATCAATCTCTTCTTAGATCAGCAGGAGAGGGAGAAGGAAAAGCAGTCGAGACAGGGAGTACTAAAAGACTCAGCTTCTCTTTCCTCAGAGCCACAAACTGTGCAAGAAGAAAAGAAAGAGGGCTCAGTACAGGAAAGTGAAGAATTAGGGATGGACACCAGTTCTGTCCAGCTTTCAATGAAGAATAAGAAAACTTCCAAGAAAAATAAAGAGATTAAGAGGTTGAAACTTGAAATAAAGGAATTGGAGCTCAAGAATGAGAAATTGAGAAAAGACAATCGGAAGCTGAGAATTCAGAGGACACACATTTCTAAGAATGCATCCAGATGGTATAAGCAGAAGAAGACCTACAAAGCTAAGTATGAGAGACTGAAGGTCCTGTATGCATCTCCAACTTCAACAGATGCATCGTCTCAGTAGGAGATTAGAAGCAAGAAGGTCAGCAGCAAAATTTTGGTTTTAACACAAGGTCAAATATTTTTGGCATGGGGACATGAAATAGCTTCCTCTTGGGGGAGATGTTGGGCACCATTTTGACCTCTTTTTGTCATCTAAATATCCTCCATTTTCCTCCATAAAACCCTCATACCGATCTATTAAGATTGTAGTTCACCACAGACTTTGTTTAAAAAGGTATTAATGTTATTGCTTGTTAACAAATTGAATTTTGAGATTTTTAGAGCATTTAAACTAAGGTTTTATTCAGAATTACAGGATGTGCTAACTTCCCGTAATGTCTCCAAAGTTGAGCACTTGCAGGCCAGCTAGGCATTAACTGAAAGATGGAGGAAAGATCCTCAGTGTCCAAGGATGGACGAATTTCCAATGAATAGATGATGTGGCTCTCACAGGTGGCAAGTCAAAGTCGATCAAAGATGACCCCCTGTGCTACCACTCAACACAAAAGCAGGGCAGTTTGGATTCTGTTGAGTTTCACGATTCTGCATGAGGATCTCGATGGCTATGTTCATTAATTAGTTTACAGGATTACATCATTTCCAGTTTTCTTTGAAATTTGTATAAGTACTTCACAAAACATTGGATCAATAATCACGATTTTGAGAAGAACGCATACTGCTTTTGAACTGCGTGGTTTTACTGTGTAATCAATTTATGGTGAATACAATTAGACTTTCAGTTCTGTAAATCTTTGACTGTGTGTGGAACGAGGCACTGGAGGGCCCCCATTGTTGAGTTCGCACACCCTTACATTGCCAGTGAATGCGATTTAGATGTTTGCAGCGATTTAATTTGATGCATGCGATTTAGATTGAGCCATTGGTATGTGTTAATCCCTGTAGTATCTAGCTTATTGTTGTAGAACGAATTCAGTTAGTTTTCAATTAATTTTATTACAGCTCTGTTCTCATTTAAATAGTTCAAGCCACGATTTCATTATGCTACACATCACTTACATTTCTATGAGCTTTGTCTTCCATTTTGCTAAATGTTAAAAGAACGGTTCAGACTGTGATTTCAATATATCATACATTGCTGCTCATTTGAAGATAAAGTGTTTAGAACAATTATGAATTACGAACAATGTCCTGTAAGGGAATTTAATGGTTAATTGTTCATTCATTAGTGGGATGTCAGGAAGAACTTTGTAGTCTGTATATTAGGGTTAGAATCAGTGTTAAATTGCTTTCACTATATCAGTTCTTTCATCAATAGATTGCTTTCCTAAATAGATTGTTGTGTACTTAAAAGAACAGATGAAGTTATCGCTATAAAAGGATTTTTGTATCTTGAAGTTACATTACTTCTCATCTGACAGTAGATTCAATTCATAGAAAATTAGGTTAACCAAACAAGTCTAGCTCTAGGTCCTAAAACTTGGATATGCCTCTAAGCTTACAGACCCAGATTGATATATAAATTTAAGGTTCGATCTGCATTAGTGGATTGAAGCCCAACAAAGGGAATGACCAAAAACTCATAATGGCCATCATGTGTGTAGAAAGCTGTTTTAGGGATATCATCCTCATGAACCCGAATTTGATGATACCCAGAACGAAGATCCAACTTGGAGAAAAAGTGAGCCCCATGAAGCTCATCAACAATAGGAATTGGAAACTTATCCTTGATGGTGAGGTGATTAAGTGCTCGGAAGTCAATGCAGAGGCACCATGACCCATCTTTTTTGCAGACAAGAATAACTGGAGAAGAAAAGGAACTAGTGCTTGGGCGAATAATACCTTGCTTCAATAAGTCCCGAACGAGCATTTCAATCTCTGTTTTTTGGTGAAATGGGTAGCGATAGGGCCTGATGTTGGGAGGAATGCTGCCAGGAAGGAGCTAAATATGATGGTCTTCTGGCCTTGAAGGTGGCAATCCCACTGGTTCAGCAAAGACATCTGTATATCGATCCAGAATTTGTTGTAGATCCAAAGGAGTAGTGGAGATCGCTGATGGTTGCATCTAGATGGAATGGATCTGAGCGATGACACCATGTGAATTCTTCTTGAGGAGTTTTTCCATGCGATGTGAACTGATGATGCTGAGAGAACCTGGTTGTAATCCTTTCAATGTGTGTTTGTGTCCATTGAGAGAAAACTGCATCCAAAGTTCAGCAAAATCCCATAAGATAGGGCCAAGTGTGCGTAGCCATTGAGCGCCCAAAACCACATCACATTCGCCTAAGGGCAAGGAAAACATGTCAGAGCGCAAGGTATAATCTCCCATAGAGATATGCACATTTCGACACTTCCCTTTGCAAGGTAAGGTGCCCCCATTGGAAACCATGACTTCAAAGTTGGAGCAAGGATGGATAAAAAAATCAGCTTGTTTGGCGATCCAAGGGTCAATGAAATTATGAGTGCTACCAAAATCAATGAGTATTGTAAGAGGAAGCTTCTTGAAGTAACCCCTGACCCGCATTGTTTGGGGGGTGGTGATTCCAGCTAAAGCATGGAGAGATATCTCTGGCTGGTCATCCTGAGACAGAGGGTCAACAGGCGGTTCCTGAATGTCGACCGGAGCATCCAGTGTTTTTGGATCTTCGTCACCAATTTCAGAGGCAGGCGGAGACTCCACATCCAAGAGATAGAGCTTTTGCTGAACACATCTATGTCCCCGAGTGAATTTCTCATCACAATTATAGCAAAGCCCCTTTTCTCTACGTGCTTGCATCTCTGTTTCAGACAAACGCTTGATAGGAGTCGATCAAGGAGCCTACGGTATAGGTGGTCACTGAGAACCCATATTTCGGAAGGGAACAAAAGTGGGCTTGGAGCGTTGTTGGGCTGCAATCTTGTCTTCTACCAACTTAGCCAACCTTAGTACTTCCATCATTGTGTTGGGCCAGAACATTTTGACCTCAGAGCGGATGGCATCCTTTAGACCACTGATAAAACAACTCCGGTAAAAGTCATCAGACAATCCTTCGGTGTGGTTGTCTAGATTCTCAAATTCGGTTTGATACTCTCTCACAGTGCCAGTTTGGAAAAGTTTAGTGAGGGCTCCTGTGAAGTCATAAAAAGAACTAGGACCAAATCGTTGCAAAAGGAGCTGGCAAAAGTCTGGCCATTTGGGCTCTGGATGAGCCTTGATGTACCAACGGTACCATTGAAGAGCTTCTTGTTCCAAATGAAAGGATGCCAACAGAACTTTGTTGACATCAAAAGTATTATGCAGACTGAAATACTGTTCTGAACGATAGATCCATCCAGTTGGATCGGTACCATTGAAGCGAGGAAAATCAAGCTTCGAACCACGGAAATTGCTGGAAGAAGAGAACCCATTGTCTGTTGAAGACTCGGACTGCCATTTGTTGTTCATAGCTGAATGTTCAAGATGGAGACCGAGAAATTTTTCATCCAGATCCTGGAGTTTGGCTTGGATGGCTGCAAGTGCGTCCTCCATGGTTTTTGCTCCTGCACGGGTGACAACCATAACTAGGAGAGTTTTTTTTTTTTTTTTTTTTTTTTTTATTTTTATTTTTTTTTATTTTTTTCAGTTGACTGGGTAGGAAAACAAAAACAGAAACTACTTCAGTAAAAGAAAATTTGGACTTGGGAAAAAATCAGAAGTGTAATTGGGGGTTGACTAGGTTTTGGACACTGTTGGATAGACGAATTGGGGATAGGGTCCTCAGGATTGAAATATGCAGAATGGGATGACAGGGGTTCCCCAAAAATTTCAAGGGAAACAGAGTGATCTGGAATAGCGCCGAATGGATTGAAAATGGTTGAATCTGGAATGACTTGCAAAATGGATCTGAAACGGCACAGCAGTGATCGACAATAGTTCAGCTGAAAGTAGATATGGACCCCAGGTATGTGCGGCTTCCTAACATTTCAGGGGTTTCACTCGGCCACCAATGTTGTCTGACGGCTTGCGTATTGGGGCAGTACCCCTCACTCCACGGCTCAGGTAAAACTGATAACCGCTTTGCCACAAATGACAGCTCTTGGTTTACCTCACGGGTGGGAACTAGTCAATCAGGTAGGGGTCGTTGCCCTTTTCGTTGGCTGGTCCTCTCAATGGGCCAACTACTTCGGGGTTCCTGTGGTACTCCTCACAATGAGTTTTAGGTCTTATGCCCAAGTACTTCCCACAGTTAAGTGGATAGGGATTATTCCCAAATCCGAACCTGCAACAGATGCAAAAAAAAAAAAATTGGCAGAAATTTCACCTAGCGAGCCCAAGAAAGTGCTCTGATACCAGATGTGAGGCACCTGCAACAATTAATTAATACGAATATGCGAAATAGCAGAAATGACAGAAGTCAGAATCACTTTTATATTGATCACATGCCACTTCGAGGGGGAAACCTCCTATGAGCAAGCTCAATACAAATAACTTCACAGTGCCTTCATAGGTCTCAACACACACTTATATACTAATTCTAGGCGCCAATACTATGGGTCAAAACCATGGGCCGTTACAAACTATGGATCAACAATACTATGGGCGACTTACAAAGCATATGCGCCAACAACAATAAAATAAACTATTGATCAACAAATACTACGGGACGACTTACAAAGCATATGCGTCCAACAACAACATACTAACAAAGTAAAGACATGGGTTCCTAACACATGCATGAGAGAGACAATTGGCTAGACTATATTGATCAGGAGCACATGGACGTCGATCCCTCAGATACCTCTCAAGCTCTAAATTTCCTTTTTTCAAGGAGGTACATCCTCACCACCAAGCTCACCCAATAAAGCCCCAGCAGGGTAAGCAAATTTACCCCTTGTCACCATTCCAGGGAAACGCTGTCGTTCAATGGTTAGCAACCTTATGGATGTGGACAGTGACCCTGAAAGAGCCTCAAAGAGGCAAAAGGTAGAGAATGATGAGAAGCAGGTAGTAAATATCCAAGAAGAAAATTCTAACAAGAAGCATATCAAGTTTCAAATTCCCCCTTATGAAGTGAAATAACATGTATTTGGAAAACCACCCAAAGGACCTACAACATCTAGTACATGTAGGACCAAGTTGTTGGAGAGATATGAAGAAAATCCTAATAACATGGAAGAAAAAGCAAAACTTTAATCCGAGGTAAGGAAAATATCCAAGAAAGAAGTGGCCCTAGTTGCCAAAAACAAGGCTACTGAGATGAAATTCAACCTAGAAGACATCCCTATCCCTGATATAATCAACCTACACAAAAAAATAGGTGATGTCATTTATAATAGGCTGCTGAGGCTTGCCTTAGCGCTATCAAAAGTGTGGACAAATAAGTCTAAGGTTCAGCACCAGTTGAAGCTGGAAAAAGTAGAAAATAAGTCTCTAAAGGCACAAACGAAGAAGCATCAAACACAACTGCTAACCAATGAGACCAAAGAAGATAAAAGGAACAACGTCCAGGAATTGTTGAATGAAAAAGAACAAGAGATCCTGACTTTAAAGAAGAAGTTAAAGATCTCACCTACTCAATTTGCTAGTACCCGTGAGATAGCAGAGCTGGAGGAAGAGAAAGAGAAGATAAAGGGGGAACTATTGGATTGTAAATCCCAATTGGTGGAGCTTATAGAAAAACAAAAGAAGATGCAGTCTGATATGACCCTTGTAGAAACCAGTGAAGAATCATGGAAGACCTAGTTTGAAGAGTTGGAAAATAAAGTAAAGGAAAGGGTAAAGGAAAGGGTAAAGGAAATCGAACAGGATGTCACAGATCCAATTGGAGCCGGAGATTTATCCTTGGTAGGGAAAATAGCTAATGCCAGCTTGGAAGATGCTGATTTATTCCTATTGAAGAAGTAGGTTTCCAACTTGAAATATCTAAAGGATGATGCAGAGAGCAAAAGGGAGGCTTGGGAAACCAAGTACCAGGAAATGCAGGTGGATCTCGATAATTTAAAGGAGCAAGTGATCGAGCAGAAAGTGATACAATAAACTAGGAAAATCATCTAGTATGATGTTATAAAACAAGCTGAAGACCTATGTCCTTACCTTAACTTTATAATGGATAAGGAGACTGTAGTTAATTTGTCCATACAAGCTGTAATAGTGGAAAATGAAAGGATTAGTAAAAATCCTTCAGAGTATGCTAAAAAAACAATAGAATTAATAAATGATTTATCAGAAGAGTAGGTTGATGATGTAGGCATCAAGGACAGGGTGACCACCATCATATGGGACAAAAGATTAATTAACAAACATGAACTGGTGAAGGTCACCCAATCAAGGATTGACATTTTGTCAGATCAGCTAAATATGTTCAAAGAATCATTCGATCCTTTATTCAAGAAAAGCCTGCCTACCTTTTGGGGAGAAAAGAGAAATATGTTATCAAAGGAAGAGTATAAAACCAAGCTGTGGGATTGCAGGATGAACTAGGATGACTTCAAAGGGATGGATCAGCCCCTCATTGGCCAGTTGATAGCTGAGAAACTGACAAGAGACTTCGAGTTAGCCTCGACTTTTGGGAGAGCCAGAACATTGCATACCTGATACTCTTACATGGAGCATACTGAGTTGAGAGTACTACTTAAGGAGCTCACCACTGTGGATTTACCTTCAACTAACCAGTGGTCATATAGTAAAATAGGCCAGTAAATGTAAAAAAGCGGTTAGGCCTATACTGCCTGTGTTTGTTTTGAAGTTGTAACGTCGACTACGCCTTGATTAGTTGTCGATTAGGTGTCCAGTAAATTGCAACTATTTTCTGTTTAGGAAAGAGTCGAGCCTAGAGCTCGAAGGGCATCTATAAATTCATTGTAACTAAAGACATAAGGGTTGAAATTTTTTTGAAACTTTGTATTGTTCTGTAAGATGCTTATGAGCTATTTTGAATAAATTTTTGCAGAGACGAGCCAGTGTTTTTCATGGATTCTTGTGTAATTGGTCCTATAGTCTGTTCTTTCTTCTTCTCCTGTGAATTGTGTATCTTTCATTGTTATTTCTAGTCTATAATATCTCTTCATACTTGGTGCAGTGTTGTAGTTAAGCATAATTCATATAAATTATGCTCTGTTTATCTCATTCCAAGTCTTGCACAAATGATTTCTATTAAAGTTGGTACAGGAGTCATTATTGTATGCCTTATATCAATGGATTGTTTCTTTCTCTTTTGTTTCACCAATTAAAATCACTTTGAATACAAGTTGTTTTCTACCTTGCCCCTGTTTAAATGCATCCGCAAAGAATTTTTAAATAAATGTTCATATTTTGTTTAACGTGACTCTATTGCCCAATATAGATTCATATGTTTCAACCAAAACCACGTTTAAATCATTTTGTTCCAGCAGAAATATGATCTTATGTGTATGTTGTAATTGAGTATCTTGAATGATGACGCCTTTGATTATTTCTAGTTTTCATGAGTTTATAGAGAGATCCCTCTCTATATGTGTTGGGTTAGTAGCACAAGCTAAAGATTGATTAGTGGTTACCCCGAATTGCCTTCTCCCACAACCTTGGGGTTTAATTTGGGTGTTAGCAAATTGGCGTCATTGCCGGGGAGCAATTGTTTTATCATCCCTCGGAGAAGGACAAAGGTTTCAGATTTGAATGCTGATGGTGAACAACAGTTAGACATTGGAAAGGTTGTATCATTCACCTGGCGACTCCACTCAGCAAAATTCCAGTATGAAGGTGACTCCACTTGGATGATCGGTGATCTTATATCATAATTCAAATGTTGAAAAAATCTCATGGTGACTCCACATTAAAGAAATCTAGTGTTTCATTGATTCACAGGTTGGTATCCTTAGTCTTTAGTCAAATTTGCATAATCCATTGGACGACAAGCTCAGCTGCCTTAAACATGGAAGAATCAAGACACAGGTATCAAAGTGTCAATCTCTTCAAAGAGGTCTTTTTATTCTGTATCGGTTTCCTTTTACCCTTATGTAGATTATCAAAAAATCTATGTTTCACTAAAGAGATCTAGGTCATGAGAGAGCCTCCTTTAAATATCCTTCATGAGATTGTGAAACTGTACAGTTTCCTTTCACCCCAAGAGCTGATCCCATCCCTTCATTTGAGCCATGCAAAATCCATAACTAGCCTTGCAAATCCCAAGAGAGTAAGGCTGATGATATTCTCCCTCTACATACTCCTTGACCTTCCAGATCTCAGCTGCGATATAGCCCTTTAAGGATGCCCCCTGTTCTTCATGAATTTCCTCCAAAATACCATAAGTACCTTCCTGTTTTTTATGGAGAATCCGAAATCCTTACTGCTGAAAGACATCTTCAATATTTTGAGCATTTTCTGGACCTTTTTGAAGTAAAACATGATGATGTTTGTATGAGATTTTTTTCCCAATCCCTCCAAGGAGATGTGAAGAAATGGTTTAAGCATTTGCAGTCGAAATCTATTGATACATGGGAAGAGTTGTCTGCTGCCGTTTTGGAATTTTTGGGTAAGAGAAGGTCATGGGACCTAGTTCTTTCAGAGTTTTACTCCATGAGAAGGCCAGAAGATGAAACCATGTCCTACTTTAACAGGAGGTTTGCAAGATTCTACTATAATATGCCAAAGGAAATTTAGCCCCTAGAGAATGCTGATAAGTTACATTATGCTTCTACTTTTCCTCCATATTTATCTCTTTTCCTTTTGGAGAGAAGGTATTCCAATTTGCAGCATATGTTCATTGATGCATTGGAGGTGGAAGACAATCTCAGGATGTCTGGAAAAACTCCAAACCTAGATAATGATAAAATAATTTAAGAGGAAATAGGATTCGAAGAGAAACATGAACAAGGAGAACTTGCCTTGCATTCCAATCTTTCCCATGATGAGCAAAGAGATGATCAGTCCGGTGATGTGCCAGAAAAAGGTATTTCTGATTTGTTTTATGTAAATCACAATTAGCTTGCTAAAATTTCTGTTAGTGATGGTTTTAAAGAAAATTTCAGTCCACCTAAGTATGATGAGTATGTTGAGTATGAAGAAGACTGCTTGGGTATTGTACCTGTTGAAAACTTTACAAGTTTGAGGGAAGTTAGTGGAGAAAATCTTATCACTGCCCATGATCAAACCTTTGAAAATGAACATGTTGAAAATGGTTGTTTACCCTTCTGTTATTCTTCATTTGAATTAATAAGGCAAAGAATCGGGGCTTCTAATCAAAAACAAAAATCTAAGATGGAAAGTTTCATAAACTTTTTTGAAATGGATGATAAAAAGGAAGAGCCAATGTGCAATCAGTCCCAACATGTAGAAGAAGCAGAGGTTTGCAAAAGGAAAGATAAGTACAAAGCAGAAAATTAGGACTCTCTTTCACATTCAGAATTCCTATGTCAAGAAGAGTTTGTTTCACTTGATTTTATTAAAAAAACTAATGATTTTTCTCCTGCATTTGGTGAAGAGGATCAAGTTTTAAATTCTGAAATTTTGGATGAAATCGTTGATTTCTCACTTGGAAACTATCCAGAGAACTCCTTTTTGGATCTTGTTGAAAAATGGTTGGACAGTGTCCAAGAGAGTCTACTATTGGAGCAGCCTTGTCATGGCAAACAAGTGACAAATTTTTCTTAAGGTTATCATGTATTTTATGATCTAGTGGCTGATTACATGAAAGAATTTTGTGGTGGTAAGGTTGGTTGTATCTTTTCCTCAAATGTCCAGACCCTTATCATACCCCTCTTCCCTTGGGTTCTTGTGCTCTAATTCCGATTAAGCTTGAGCATAAAATTTTGTCATGTGACCATTTGTTGGAATGGCTTTATTGGCATTTTTTTGTTACCTGAATGAGCGGAGGGTTTGACATCTTAGAATAGGTAGATAGTTTCAATAATCTTACATCTGAGCATATATATATATATTTATTTTATATAGCATACTTTCGGCAGGTACAATTTCAATTTCAGTTTTTAGAGAAGTTTCCAGTTTAGAGTTTAGAATATCGCCCAATGGATCATGCACTTGGTCTATGGAGTTCTTTGCTACCTCACAGGGAGGTTAACATCCCCGGCTGGAGCCAGTTGTTAGCACTCAAATTGTGCTGGGTTTTGAAGAGCATTTTGGTGAAGAAAAGGGAGTTGCATGATCATAAAAATTTCCAAAAGAATCCAAACTCTCAAGTCATATCCCCCAGAAGTGGAAAATCAGAGCATAGCATAGTATATGTAGCCAAAGGAGAAAATATTGGGAAAAATCTAAAGTTGCATGGTAACTAGAGGTCCGACAGCAGGCTAATGAGCCAGTAGCACGCAGAGGCATGCGTAGATGGCTCATATTAAATAACCCAAAGACCTATGGCCATGAGCCCTTGGCGCCAAGTCGAATTGGAAATGTTATAGGCGCAGATGAAGTGTTAACCAGTAGGAAAATTCCTAAAGCGATCAACGGTAGAGATCACCGGGAGCAAAGATCTATGGTGAAAAAGTGATGCTGCTAATATACCATGCACGAAAAAAGATTGCATTCCAAATCACCGTGATTTGGTTAAGCGTCGCACTCCTTTCATGGATCTAACGAAGGTAGATCAATGGTCTAGAACAATGGCGGTGATTTTAATCACTGACACATTAAGCACGCCAAAAATCGCCGCGGTCGGTGAAGGTGAATCATCTGACGGTCAAGATTGGGGTTGTGTGATATTAAACTGAAGGCCATGATTACATTGGAAGGTAAAGCGGGAAGATCTACAGTTGAAGGTAGCCATGAGAGATGGACGGTTGACATGGACCCGTCGCAATCGTACTTGCAAGCGTGATATGGAAAAATCTATATTATAAAATGACTCTCCTGCATGAATGTCCACATCCTAT
Source organism: Larix kaempferi (assembly GCA_027924585.1). Classification (NCBI taxonomy): domain Eukaryota; kingdom Viridiplantae; phylum Streptophyta; class Pinopsida; order Pinales; family Pinaceae; genus Larix; species Larix kaempferi. The sequence goes on from BSBM01000007.1 coordinate 10,146,821, forward strand.
CTACCCAGTGCACGTTGGAGAGCGAAGAAGGTGAATCTTGTAGAGTAGACCGGCCAACCGGGAGACCAACAGGTTGTCTAGTTGTCAGTTGACCAAGTAGGCCTTTGTCCCTTTTCTATTCACAACTAGATATTTAAAATGGCTGATATAGTAGACCCCCCTATTACCGAAGGTCTGATAATCAGTTCCCTGTTGGAGGACAAGGATAGTGACATATACGACACCATACTCATCAATAGATCTCTGGATATGGCCAAGGAGAGATTGGAGGTTATAAGGGCTAGACAAGTGGACATCCACAAAGTTTATCAGTCATTTTTCCATTGTTTTACCACCACCCAAACCCCCAGTTGCCTTGAATTCATAGAATGGTGCACCAACAATTATGCCCCAGGGCAGAGGGCAGTCTTCGATGCCTCAGGCTCCAAAATCCTTTGCCACGTGAAAGCCCCAGTTGTTAGAAAGGCCCTAGCTATTCCCCTAAATTTCATTCATAGAGCTCATGGGTATCAAATGGAAACCCTGATTTAGTAATTCCTCCAGGCCCCAAATGAACTCAAGCAAATATTTTTCCAGGACTCCTTGTTACCAAATGCATATTTTCCTAGCTCACCTTTCCTTGACGAGGCCAATTCTTTCAGAGAAGAGTCTAAATGTGTGATTTCCATGATAGCCTAGTTTTTGGGGTTAGATAGTGACCAGTACATCACAGAGTCATTAATCAGTCTGATGTTTGTCTTGAGCACTTGTCCAATAGATCCAACCGACCAAAAATCACTTATCCAGACTGCATGCCTAATATTTGATGATGCCCTAGCCGAAAGTATTCACTCCCAACTGGTCGAATTCCCCAAAACTAGAGTCTTTAGGTTCGAGTCCTATCTACTAAAAATGTTCTTAACAACCGTCGAAGAAAAATTGCAAATACCAGAGCTGGAAATTACAAAGGAGATGTATTCAGACTACTTGGTTTTCATGAATGATTTGATGGCAAAGATTTATCACATCTTTTTCCAGAAGGAATTTCCTAGGGTACTCCCAGAGATGAAGGATTTACTGCAGTCCTCTATGGGGAAAGGGATTGGAGATTGGTTTTGGATGAAACATGGGACAATAATTAGAGTGTATTCTTTTTCACACCCACCATATGTAATCCCTACCTTTTTAACACCCAGGTTGTTCAATTTAGAATTCATAAGGAATAAACTGAAAGCTGAGTGTGAACACTTTATAGATAACAAGAAGTCCTCTGATATATCTTTCCCATGGGTAGTAGGTTCTTTCATGCTTAAACATAAGAAAAGCCTCTTAGGGATTAAAGGGATAATGAGAGACTTGGGACTCCCTTCTAAAGATTCAATGAATTATGACCCACATCATATAATCTCTGAAAGGAGGGAAGCTGGTAGGAAGGGGTATGACCACTTCGAGATGTGTGGCATGCCTGAGAGAGCAAATTGGATAGAATATATTGATCAGGAGCACATGGACGTCGATCCCTCAAAGACCTCTCAAGCTCTAAATTTCCTTTTTCAGGGAGGTACATCCTCACCACCTAGATCACCCAATAAATCCCCAACAGGGTCAGCAAATTTACCCCTTGTCACCATTCTAAGCAAACCCAACAGTTCAATGGTTAGCAACCCTATGGATGTAGACAGTGACCCTAAAAGAGCCTCAAAGAGGCAAAAGGTAGAGGATGATGAGAAGCAGGTAGTAAATATCCAAGAAGAAAAGCCTTAGAAGAAGCATATCAAGTTTCAAATGCCCCCTTATGAAGTGAAATAACATGTATTTGGAAAACCACCCAAAGGACCTACATCATCTAGTACAAGTAGGACCAAGCTGTTGGAGGGATATGAAGAAAATCTTGATAACCTAGAAGAAGAAGCAAAAATTTACTTTGAGGTAAGGAAAATATCCAAGAAAGAAGTGGCCCTAGTTTCCAGCAGGAACGTAGCTCAGAACACATTGAGCCTTGCTCTAGCCACCAAATACAAGGCTACTGAGATGAAATTCAACCTAGAAGACATCCCTATCACTGATATAATCAACCTACACAAGGAAACAGGTGATGTCATTTATAATAGGCTGCTGAGGCTTGCCTTAGAGCTATAAAAAGTGCAGACAAATAAGTCCAAGGTTCAGCACCAGTTGAAGCTAAAAAAAGCATAAAATAAGTCTCTAAAGGAATAGATGAAGAAGCATCAAACATAGCTGGTAACCAATGAGACCGAAGAAGATAAAAGGAAGAACATCCAAGAACTACTGAACGAAAAAGAACAATAGATCATGACTTTAAAGAAGAAGTTAAAGATCTCGCCTGCTCAATTTGCTAGTACCCGTGAGATAGCAAAGCTGGAGGAAGAGAAAGAGAAGGTGAAGGGGGAACTATTGGACTGTAAATCCCAATTGGTGGAGATTATAGAAAAACAAAAGAAGATGCGGTCTGATATGACCCTTGTAGTAGGTAGTGAAGAATCATGGAAGACCCAGTTTGAAGAGTTGGAAAAGAAAGTAAAGGAAGGGAAAAGGAAATGGAACAGGATGTCACAGATCTGATTGCAGCCGAAGATTTCTCCTTGGTAGGGAAAATAGCTAATGCCAGCTTGGAAGATGTTGAGTTACTCTGATTAAAGAAGAAAGTTTCCAACTTGAAAGCTCTAAAGGATGATGCAAAGAGCAAAAGGGAGGCTTTGGAAACCAAGTACCACGAAATGCAGGTGGATCTCGACAATTTAAAGGAGCAAGTGATCAGGCAGAAAGTGCTACAAGAAACTAGGAAAATCATCTAGGATGATGTTATAAAACAAGCTGAAGACCTAAGATATTACCTTAATTTTATAATGGATAAGGAGACTATAGCGAATTTTTCCATACAAGCTGTAACGGTGCTAAATGAAAGTCTTAATAAAAAGCCTTCAGTGTATGCTAAAAACGTAGTAGAATTCTTAAATGATTTATCAAAAGAGCACGCTGATGATGCAGGCATCAAGGATAGGGTGAACACCATCATATGGAACAAAAGATTAATTAACAAACATGAACTGGTGAAGTTCACCTAATCAGGGATTGACAATTTTTTGTAGATCAGCTAAAGATGTTCAAAGAAGAATTTGATCCTTTATTCAAGAAGGACCTTCCTGCGTTCTGGGGAGGGAAGGGAAATATGTTTTCATAGGAAGAGTATAAAACCAAGTTGTGTAATTGCAGGATGAACTAGGATGACTTTGAAGGGATGGATCGGCCCCTGAGTGGCCAGTTGATAGCTCAGAAATTGACAAGAGAGTTCGAGTTAGCCTCGACTTTCAGGGGAGCCACAAGATTGCATACCGGATACTCTTACAAGGAGCATACTGAGTTAAGAGTACTACTTAAGGAGCTCGCCACCATGGATTTACCTTCAAATGACTAGTGGAAACTAATCGAGAAGTACGGTAAAAATAAGTTAAAAACAAAAACATGAAGGGCTCAAAGGGTATCGGCGAAGCACTCTGCCAAAGGAAGCATTCAACGAGAAATGGAAACAGCAAGCTGGAGTTGTTAATTTTCTGTTTTGTTTTTTGTTCAAGTAGTTGGTCACATAGTAAAATAGGCCAGTAAATGTAAAAAAGCAGCTAGGCCTATACTGCCTATGTCTGTTTTGAAGTTGTAATAGCGAATACGCCTTGATTAGCTGTCGATTAGGTGTCCAGTAAATTGCAACTATTTTTTGTCAGGAAAGAGCCGATCCTAGAGCTTGAAGGGCATCTGTTAACACCTGATTTTAACACCTCATAAATATCAAGTGTGAAAGGAATAAGGTTGGAGAAACACACCTAATAAATGCTTGAATCCCCAGTCTTCCTCCATGGTTGAGGGCCAGAATAGGGAAAATTAATATATAAAGGGTTAAGAAGGAATGCCCCATAAGAAATTTCAATAAGAAGTATGTGAAGGAGCCTTCTAAGCGAATAAATAACCCCAAATTCCTAAGTTCGACAGCTTAAAGCATTTCAAGGACTAAGTCTCGGCAAGAGAACCACGGTAGATGCAAAGTGAACCCAGATCCATGGTCCAAGATTCATCTCGTCGAGAAGCTACGCGATGGATAATTAAAAAGGTGGTAGCGACGAATGATACCACCAGACATATGGCAGCCGGAGGGCTTGTCACGGGAAGAAAAGCAGTAAACAAAACCACCACAAAGGCGCAAGATACCAGGGTGGTAGAGGCATAAATGAATCCACGGTGCGAAGAATGGGTAGCCTAGATTGACTATGCGGAGATGAAGGAAGATGCACGAAAGAACGGACAGTGGGACCCATCGTCGGGGAAAGGTTGAACAATAAATGTGTTGCTCATCTCCACCGTAGATACAAAGTGAAGCAAGATCCATGGTCCAATATTAATCTCGTCGAGAAGTAGCATGATAGATACCTAAGAAGGTGGTCTCGATGGATAAAACCGTTGGACATGTGTCAACGCCACAGGTGATCATGGAGAAGGGAAGTGGTATCTAAAACCCCTCTGGGAAAACATCGATGATGCTCCATGGACACGTGGGAACAGTGGAATGATGTAGAGTGGGTCCTACCTGGGGTCCGACATAGGATAGGCATAAAAGTACCATCAGAAAATTAAATAAAGGGTCTAGATCCGACAATCGAAAATCACACGTGAAAAATCAGCGGCCAGGATCATCGGACAAGTGGCGGATAAGACCGATGGTTAAGTAAAGAAGATTTATATATAAAACACTTAGCGGGTGTTGTAGACATTTGTCTGTTTGGAAAACTGTCAAAGTCCGGAAGCTTCTCGGTGAGTGGCAAACGGCGAGGGCGATGGGGGTTTCGATAGAATCATTTCAGAGGACTTGTTGGCAACAGGTAGGCCCTTCCGACTGAGACTTGTCAGTAAAGTAGATAATTAAGTAGAATCATAAAAGAAGGTTCTGCCTTGAGCACAAGTAGAGTTAGGAATGCCATGGCAGATAGGGATAGTAATATCTCTAAATGCAGTTACCTGACTTCCCGTGATTGACCCTTTTCGAGTCCTATCTGAACGGAAAGGGTTTTTTCCAGAAAAGTGATGTTCTAACACTGGTACAGGAGTTCGATGGCTAGTCGCCAGGAAGTTGGATCGAAACGAGAAAGTTGTGTGGTCGTTCCCTAATAGGGAAGTCTCCGGTCGTGCCCTAATAGGGAAGTCTCCGGAAGATCCTGTATTAGTTTCAGCCCGGGCTATAATGGCCTGCAAAGAAGCTATCCTTCAAGACCTCGGCTTTGTGGGCCCGGACGTCATCTCAGGAATAACAGTGGCTGCCTTGTTTTTCCGAAGTTCGTCCAAAGGTCGTTGGGCCTTTGTAATTCCTCACCACGGGCCCAACCTGGGCATTAGGGATAATTTCCATGACTTCTTGAGCATCCAAAGTAGCAGTTGAAATGTCCGAAAACATAGGTGGTTCGAGATTAAACCCCAATATGGGAGAATTTCTAGCTAAAGGTATCCTTCCACAGGTAACATTTTTCCCTAGTATTAATAGCTTCTGGCCCAGTTTCCGGATAAAGGGGAAGGGTTGGAACAAGTAGGTGGAGAAGATCTACATCCCAACCTTACTAAGATGAAGACTAAAGTTTTCAAAGGGTTATATGCATCACAAAGGTGCTGGATGCTTATGACTGAGAAGTTGGTAAACAGGAGGAGACTAGAGAAAGTTTGTAAAGGAGAAGTGAAAAGGGAAAAAGTCCCTTACGTAGATTGGAGGTCGGCTGGGAAGATGATAGAGGTAATGTGACCCATGTCTTTCAGAGCATGTGGGAAAGCATGAGATTAAGTGTTGTCACACGAGAGATGTTAGAAGGAAGAACCCGCAAAGACGAGTGATATGCTAGAGGATTACCGGTATGATGGAAGGCACTTTTTGCAGCATCATTGGCTATGCCATCTATCTGGGGCGACGTCACTGAGCATGCGGAAGCTGTCATCATCATCACAGTAGTTATGGATAAGGTTTTGACATATTTTATCTATAGTTGGTACAACAAAAAGATAGTGCACCTGAAAGTTCGACCATCTTCTTGGTTACTATTGGCTCATGGAGAAAAGGCAGAAAGGTGAGGTGGTATTCATGCCAGAACAAGTGTGGGATGAGATGGAAGAAAATTCTACTCCTCCACCTCTTATAGTATTTGACCTCATAGAATCCAGTTCTGCCAACGAAGATGAGTAGCCTGATGGATGACAAGTGTCCAAAGAAAACCAGCAAAGAAAGAAGAAGGAGAAACACGAAATCAAGTAGAGCGGTCAACCGGGTGCAGAAATAGTTCATGATTTCGTACTCTCCACTAAGGAAGCAACACCTATCCTTCCAAAGGGCGCATCAAAGGCAGACGGCTCATTGAAAGTGGAAGATTTGTTTGACTCACAAGGTCATTCGTGAATCCAAGGTTAAAACAATCCTCTATCTATAATATTCTGTTCCTTATCTTAATCAGTCTGCTTGAGACATGACTCATATGTGATATTTTTTGAGGCGGCTAAATGGATAGCCAGCTGGAGGTTTTATACTTACTATGTTTACTTTACTATGATGTCAAATTCCATTCAGTAATAATACCGACAAATGTAAAAAATAGTTAGGATGGCTCTACCTATGTTTTGTTTGAAAACAGTTACGACAAACCAATTTTTGATGAGATGGCATATGGTTGTAACTGTTTTCTGTTTTGAAGGAGCCGAGCCTAGAGCTCGAAGATATCTATATATACATTTGTAATCGAAGGCACAAGGGTTGGAAATATTATGAAAAATCTATTTTTGTTTTGATGATTAGTTTGTAAGACTTTTTCTTTGAGTGGTTTAATAGAAATTGCAAAGTTGAAGCCTGCGTTTTGACAAGGATTCTTGTGTAATCAGTCTGGTTGTCTGTACCTTTCTTTTCCCATGTGCAAATGTGTTTTCTCTCTTTGTTATTCCATTATGTATTATTTCCTTCATGCTTGGATTAGGGTAACAATTAAGTAGAATTCATAGAGATTATGCTCTGCATAGCTCATTCCAAGTATTTCACCAAATATATTCTGCTAAAGTTGATGTAAGATTCATCCTTGTTAGATGCCTTACATTGATGGATTGTTTCTTTTCACTTCTATTCCACAAATTAAAGCTCTTTTACTACTAGCTGCTTGCTACTTCATCCTTGTGAATGCATTTGCAGAATCTTTGTGAATATTGCTTTCAGAACTTGTTAAATGTGACTCCATCGCCCAAATGAAATTCATGCATTTTCAACCAAATAATTCTTGAATCCTTTTCGTTCCTAAACATAAATCTGATCTTCTGTATAATTGTTGTAATTGAATATCTTAGCCATGAATGCTGGTGTTCCTTTTTCATCATTGACAATATTGATTATTCCAGTCCTTTCATGAGATCGTAGAGAGAGCCCTCTCTGTTTATGTTTGATCAAAAGCGTAAACCAAAGATCGGTTAGGAGTTACCCGAGATTACCCTCTTTCAGCCTTCGGGGTCAGTTTTGGTGTTAACAAATTGGCATCGTTGCCGGGGAAGAGATTGTTTTACAATCCCTGGGAGAACGATATATACATTTGAATTTCAAAGAATAAGAGAAATCCTTGTGGGAAAATAGAGGTTTCTGCAGTTTCAAGAAGGTTGAAGAATTTTTCCCTAGTGACTCCACTTACAAATATCAGACAATTCAAGAAGACTCCACTGGAGAAAGATCAGTACACCAAAGCATACTACTGAGCAAATTCCAAAAGGAATCCTGGCCTTGAGAAAGATTCATACGAGAGGTAACCCTTTCCCTGAAATCCTGTTAGGAGTGGATAACCCTGAAAGTATACTCAGACGAAAAACTGTGAAAGATCGGGCTAGTGCTCCTAGCATTAAGACTATTTTTTTTCTAGAAGGTGCATCTATTTTTCAAGAATTGGATATAGAGATTGATATTAGTAAACCTTTGTCAAGAACAAAATCTGAGTCATACCTAAGCCTAGGAGGAGAACCTCTGAATAATTTTGAATCTTACCTTTAGATCCTGTGTGGCTTGATTCTAAGAATCTTGCAAAATTTGAAGGCGATAAACCCAATTCTCAGACCCTCGAAACCCTCGCTGCAATCCCAGCCAGTGATCCTACTCAGAATATTCCCGTACAAACTCTGAATCCACCTAGACCCATGGCTTCCAGATATGCGCCTTTGGTCCTGCCTACTGCCTTGAATGACCTCCCTCAGAATTACACCCAGAGAATTGTCTCTTATAATGGAGAAGGAGACTAGTCAACCAAACAGCATGTTGATAGATTTGAAGATTTTTTAGACCTAGAGGAAGTGGAACACAATGATGCTAAAATGAGATTGTTTGCTCAAATCCTGTTTGGAGAACCTAAGAAATGGTTCAAACAGCTACCTAATGCATCCATAGCGGATTTTGCAGCTTTTAAAGTATTGTTTCTGGAAAGATGGGAAACCATGGGCAATCCTGCTATAGTCTTGTCCCAGTACAATCATTTAAAGAAAGGCGGGTTTGAATCAGTCCATGAGTTTTCTGCCAGATTCATGAAATCCTACAATTCTATTCCCAATGATCTAAAACCTTCGGTAGGTGCTGCAAAGCTCCACTATGTAGATGCCTTTGATGGAGACTTCTCGTGCACATTGAGAGAAAGAAAATTTGCCTCGTTGCCTGCTATGCTGAAAGACGCTTTGGAGGTTGATGCCAACATGATGGCTTCTGGGAAAATGAAGGGAAAAACTAAAGCAGATAAGAAGAAGCAAGAAAACCAAGCCTCTTCTAGTGATGCTAAATTCGATACCATGATGAGAACTATGGAGAAATTGTTGGATAGGTTAGCCACAGAGAATAAGCCTCCTGCTAGGGAACAACCTGCAAATCAGGTAAGGAACCCTAATTTTAGAAGGCCACCCTTCCATGAAATCCAAGAAACCAAGAAGATCATTAGATAAGACCTCCTTTTCCTGAGAATTTGTTAGACGAAGAAGGACCTGAAAACCCTGCTGCTCACCAGATACAACTCTTTGATACCCTTGAACACATAGTCCATTTGACTGAAAAGGAGCACGATTTTTTCACCAAGGGGAATGCTGATAAGGCCACAGAGTTGGATTCTGAACAATATCAAATGGGTTACATGAATGATGTGGACGACATCCAGAGAAAAATGAGGTTAAGATACAAAGAAATACCAATAACTGAAGGGCAGTCTGCCCAGATTCAGCCCCCTAAGACTCAACAGAATACAGATAAACTGAAGGGGAAACAACCAGTGGATCTGGTACAGAAAGTCTCAGAAGATGGAGGGTAGAATTCTAAAGAGGGTAGGAAACTAGAATTAACTGAAGCAGGGAAGTTAGCATCAACATTAAGCTTGAAGGCTAAACTGTCTAAGGTAAAGATATTTATCTCCCTGAATGAACTATTGAGAATTAATGAATATAGGGAAGAGATAAATAGCCTAGTAAAGGGGTAGGCTGGAAATACACAAGATATGTTGGAAGTGACGGATGATGCCCCCACTATAATATTTGGTTCCAAAATGGAAGAACCCGATGATGAAGAAGTCCCTCCCTTCTATTTGAGCCTGAGTATCCACAATAAGTTATTACACAATGCCTTGATAGATTTGGGAGCTTTGCATAACTTGATGCCAAAGTCGGTAGTAGACTTATTAGGGTTAGAGGTCACTAGACCCTACAAAGATGTATATTCTTTTGATTCCAGAAGGGTACCCTGTTTGGGGATGATTAAAGACGTGGTGGTAACCCTCTCCCATATTCTAGCAAAGAGCATCATGATGGACATAGTGGTAGCTGATCTACCTGCTAAGTTTGGGATGTTGTTATCAAGATCCTAGGTAAAGAAGCTAAAGGGAACCATGTAGATGGATTTATTTTAAGCTACTATACCACTGTTCAGAAGCAATAGGAAGTTATATAGAGAAAAAAGGATGGCTTATGTAGTCAGCAGTGATGACAAGCCTGAGAATCACCCTATATTCGCTGTGGACACAGACATGGGTTCCTCCATCCTTTTCAATGATGGTCCACATGATGATCCAAGATGCCCATTTTTTCATGAAGTAGAGGAAGACAAAGAGTTTGTAGCAAGGCATGAGGCATCAGAGAGGTAAAAAATGAAGAAGGATTGTGGAAAATGTACTTTGATGGTTCATTAAGAAAAAATGGAGTTGGGGCTGGGGTTTGGATCATACCTCCAGACCAAGAATCTAGGGCCTTATCCTATAAATTGACTTTTGAATGCACAAACAATGTGGCTGAATATGAAGCTCTACTATTAGGACTGAGAGCTCTGAAATATCTGGGAGCCAGGAGAGTACACATATTTGGAGATTCAGAACTGTTGGTGAATCAGGTGAACGATAGTTATCAGGCGAAGCATGCTAGAATCAGGGCCTATAGAAATGAAGTTTGGGACATGTTTGGAACTTCCTTCGACGAACATAAGATCTGGGAAATCCCAAGATGTGACAATCAAGTAGATGACTGCTTGGCCACTACTACAGGTGGTTTTAAAACACCCATTTTTTCCCAAGAAAAATATGAGGTCGAAGTGGTAAACAGACCATCCATCCCAAACAATTCCAAGTATTGGCAAGTGTTTGAAGATGACCTACAAATTAGAAGTTTTTTAGAACTGTCTCATGAGTTTTTTAATGTTCAGATCGATATAGAGAATGAGAATGTAGAAGGTATAGTGGACCAAGAGCATTCAGACAGCGAAGAGAATGGCAATAGGGGTTGGAGGAACACTCTAGGAGGCAAAGACATTGTTCAGTTAAAAAACAACTATATTCCCAAAGGACTTATACCTCTAGAAAATCTCTTTGGCCAAAACAATGTGGCAAAGAATCCGAAATTTGAACCTCCCAAGGATACAGTAGAAGATCAGAATTTGGGTTATGTTGGGGAACCTCGGATGGTAAAGTTGTCTAAAAAATTGGAGACCAGGTGGAAAAAAGCAGTATGTTGATCTGATGAAAAAGTATGTTGCTGCCTTCACCTGGAGCTATGAAGAGTTAAAGGAGTATGATACCTCAATAATCCAGCATTCCATCCCAATTCGGCTTGGAGAAAAACCTTTCAAATAGAAGTTGAGAAGAATAAATCCTAGGTTGGTACCAGTGGTAGAAAAGGAGATCAAGAGGCTGTTCAATGCAAAGATTATTGTCACTTTGAGATTCTCTCAATGGGTGGCTAACCTAGTTCCTGTAAGAAAAAAGAATGTGGAAATTAGAATTTGTATAGACTTCAGGAATTTGAACAGAGCATCCTTAAAGGACAATTACCCTCTGCCCAAAATGGAGCACATCCTACAGAAGGTAGTAGGGGCAGAAATGATTTCTACAATGGATGGTTTCTCAGGGTATAATCAGATCAAAGTCAGTCCAGAAGATCAAGAAAAGACTACTTTCACCACTCCATGGGGTAATTCCATGTATGCTAAGATGCCTTTTGGATTGATGAATGTTGGAGCTACCTTTCAGAGAGCGATGGACATCACCTTTGCTGAAGAGAAAGATAAGTTTCTGGTGGTGTCCATGGATGATATAATAGTATATTCAAAGTCTGATGAAGAGCATCTCAAACACCTAGAACAGGTTTTTAAGAAGTGCATAAAATATGGTATCTCCCTCAACTCAAAGAAATCCCACTTTGCTTTAGAAGAGGATAAACTCCTAGGACATATTGTTTCTAAGGAGGGTATTAAGATCGACCCTGAGAGGGTTAGTGCGATCCAGAAAGTTGGAGAACCCAGAAGTAAAAAGGAAGTGCAATCTTTTATTGGACAAGTGGGTTCTTTGAGAAGGTTCATACCTAGCTTTGTTGAGATTATGATGAGCATTACCAATATGCTAAGAAAGGAAAACCAGATAAGGTGGACGGAGGAAAGAAGAGATTCTTTCAAGGGAATCAAAAATGCTATTTCTGAGGCCCCTGTATTAGCAAGCCCCGATTTTTCTAAAGATTTCCTGATTTTTTCCTATGCTTCTGAGCATATAGTAGCAAGAGTGTTGTTGCAGAAGAATGATTAGAATGCAAAATAGCCAATTGATTTTTTCAGCAGATTATTGAGAGATGTAGAATTAAAATACGATATCATGGAGAAACAGGCTTATGCTTTAATCAAGTCATTGAAAGATTTCAGGGTCTATATTCTCCATTCACACATCATTGCCCATGTCCCAAATAGTGCAGTAAAAGGTATCCTCACCCTGTAATGTCCCCATTTTAACTCCCTTTGTATTAAATCGTACATGATGTAAATCTTGTAATTTAATCATGGTGAGGAACTCAAGGCCAAGGCTCCAACATTGATTTAGCATTTCATGTATCGACAATTAAAAATAGATGCCTATGGTTCTTGTGCTAGATAGGCACAATGTAAATAAGACATCATGTAAATACAAATTTTAATGAAAATACCCACAACTAGCTATGCAATGCAACAAAGAGATGGGGGAATGATTCTACAAGGAATAGGGAGGAAAATTATTCAAACCCTTGAGCCAATGGTGTTAATCCATGTGTCAATGAGAAAACCCATAAACCACCAACTACCCATTTTGGGTTATGGACCCAATCATTTAATTCTTCCAGAAATTGGTTGAGGTAGTTAATGCCTTGGGAATGAATAGGTATGGCAGCCAATTTCGTGCATGGGCAAGCCATCAACCTGGAAATTCATGTTTTTGCTTCTTGGGCAAGAAAACACCCATGAAATGGTGCCCAAAGCCATTCTAAACCCATAGTCTTTCCTCTCTCACACAGTCTGAACTACTAGGTCTTTCCTCTTCACATTTTTACCATTTTTCCTGCATTTTCCATGGATGGGAGCTCGTTTTTGTGTTACACAATGGTTGGGAGAAGAGGACCATGATTTGGGACTGTTATGGAGGCCGTTTTTGCCCCAGAATGTCCATGGACATTTTTCTAAAAATAGATTTGGCTTCCTAGGGATATTCCCCATGTTCTAGTTTCGTTTTTAGGTTTCCCAAGTTTTTCTGAAGCTAATGAAAACCCCATCTTTAGGAATCTCACTGTAAAAACGTTTCTTCATGCCCAACACTTATACTTTTGCTGTTATGTGCATCCCTATTTTGATTTGAATCTGTGAGCAAGATACTTGGACTGGTAGTGGACAGAATTGGCTTGATAAACCTAGTGGAGGGAGTAACCTCTTAAGAAGATCAAGAGGGCTTTGGCTACTTTTCTATGCACACCTTGAGAGAACTAGAAAGGAAGGTATGGCTTGAGGGACTGTGTGGAAATGAAGAGAATACTTCCTTTTGTTGGGTGTGTAGGAATTGTGAGTGCCAAGCTGAATAGATCTGGGAGAGGTATCCTTAGCTCTGTGGTTGAGCTCATTAGCTTAGCAATTCTTCCTTTCCATTTCCTAGCAGCCTGATAAACCCAATTGTAGATTGGCTTGGCTCATCTTGGTGTATGCTTGGCTATGTGTGAGTCTATTGTTCCCTGGTTCCTTGTAGTAATCATGCCCAGCTCGGGGGTGGCAGTTTTATCAAGAGGTTGATAAGCACAACTGGCCTATGGTTGGGTGGAACGTTGCAGATGCATAGCTAGTTTCTTGGGACTACTCTGTTAAGATAAGTATTCTCTTGTGTTAACTTTGCAATTATTATTTGATGAATATCTTGAATGTATGATGGATGTGTTATTGATATTATTTTCGCTGTGTTTTCTTATCATTATACATTTCCATATGATCTTTTATATTATGTGAATGCTTAGTACAAAGTAAATGGGGCTAGATGCCCGATTTTAGCACCATGTCCTCTCCATCATGCTAGTATGATGGGAGGGGACATTACACACCCAGGCTTATCCAGAAGGAAGAAGAGAAAAATGGATCGCTGTGCTTCTATAATACGACCTCGAAATAAAGCCTACCAAACTAATAAAGGGGCAAGGGTTATCAAAATTGATGACCAAAGCTAACTATGACTCTTTGTAACTAAATTTTTTTTCAAGACTCTTTATGTCAGCTAGACGTAGGATTACAAATAAATCCCAAATTTTCTGCATCTCCCTAGTACTCTGACAATGTTTATGTATTGCAAAATCTACAGGCTCCAGCAGGATTAAGTAAGAGCAGGGCCAGAGCTGTAAAATTAAAGGCTGCAAAATACTATATCATGAATCAGTTCTTGTACTGGAAGGATCCTGGAGGTGTACTGCTAAATTTCCTATTAGAGGAAGAAGCCAAACATACTAAGAGGGAGTTTCATAAGGGGGATTGTGGTGGTCACCATTCTTGGAAGCTCACAGTGAACAAGATCCTGAGATCTGGTCTCTATTGGCCCACCATGTTCACAGATGTGTATAAAGAAATAGTAACCTATCACCAATGTCAAATTTTTGAAGGAAAGAGGAAATTCGTATCACTACCCCTTCACCCAGTAATAGTAGAAGCTCCTTTTCACCAATGGGGACTAGACTTCATTGGGGATATAAACCCTAACTCTTCTGGGTAGCACAGGTGGATATTGACAACCATGGATTATTTCACTAAGTGTATAGAAGCTATACCTACCAGGAATGCAATAGAAAATGTTATTATGGAATTTCTGGAGGATAACATCCTATCTAGGTTTGGCTGCCCCAAAAGGATTGTGACTGATAATGCGCCTGCATTTTGTTCTAAGAAGATGGTCAATTTTTTCCACAAATATCATATCAGTCTGAACCACTCTACAACCTATTACCCCCAAGGAAACGGTCTGGCAGAATCCTCCAATAAAAGCTTAGTAAAGATCATAAAGAAATTATTGGAAGAGAATAAGAGGGCATGGCACACTAAGCTGAAGTATGCCCTGTGGGTTGATAGAATAAGCACTAAAAGGGCCATTGGAATGTCTCCATTCCAGTTGGTGTATGGAGCTGAAGTGTTATTTCTAGCTTCTTTGGGGTTACCATTTATGAGGTTGCTGCAATGGTTAGAAGAAGAACCGAATCATATGCAAAGGAGAGTGAACCAGATAATTGAGTTAAATGAGTTGAGAACTAAATCCTATGACAGAGTACAAGGACACCAGGAAAAGATGAAAGAGGCATTTGATAAGAAAACCAAGGAAGATAAATTTCAGGTGAATGACCTGGTTCTGAAATGGGATTTCCCAAGAGAAGATAGACAGGGTAAATTTGACCACATGTGGATGGGTCCATACATCATTGTTGCACCTAGAGGAACCAACTCTTTTATATTGGAAGAGCAAGATGGGTTTGCCTAGTCAGGAGGACCAGTCAATGGCATATTTTTAAAGCATTATCTGTCCTAGATGAGCCAGGTAATTCATGTACCATAGCTTTTACATATTTTTCCTTTTTTCAGTTGTTTGAAGGTTTAACGGCTAATAAGAAGACTTGAAGCCCGAAGTGAAGGCCCTAAGTGAAGGCCCTAAGGTCTAAAAGGGGAGGCCATGCAATTTTTGTTTTCTTTTTTGTTTTTCTCTAAGTATTCTACCCGGAGGCGAAGGTAAGCGCAGTTCCCAGCGTCAGGTTCTGAGAAAAAATTTTAGTCTAAGGCCACAAGGAAAACTGCCCAATGGATCAGGCACTTAGTCTACGGAGTTCTTTGCTACCTCGCAGGGAGGATAGCATCCCTGAGTTGGAGCTAGTTGTTAACACCTGATTTTTACACCTCAAAAATATCAAGTGTGAAAGGAATAAGGTTGGAGAAACATACTTGATAAAGGCTTGAAGCCCCAGTCTTCCTCCATGCTTGAGGGATAGAATAGGGAAAATTAATATATAAAGGGTTAAGAAGGAATACCCCATAAGAAATTTCATTAAGAAGTATGTGAAGGAGGCTTCTAAGCGAATAAATAACCCCAAATTCCTAAGTCCGACAGCCTAAATCATTTCAAGTACTAAGTCTCGACAAGAGAACCATCGTAGATGCAAAGCAAAGCCAAATCCATGGTCTAAGATTCATCTCGTTGAGAAGCTACACAATGGATAACCAAAAAGGTGGTAGCGATAGATGATACCACGGGATCAATGGGAGATGGGGGGATCGTATCGAGAAGAAAAGTGATAAACAAAACCACCACAAAGGCGCAAGATACCGGGGTGGTAGATGAATAAATCAATCCATGGTGCAGAGAGTGGGTAGCCTAGATCAACGGTGTGGAGATGAAGGAAGATGCACGAAAGAACGGACAGTGGGACCCGTCATCGGGGAAAGGTTGAACATTAAATGTGTTGCTCATCTCCACTGTAGATACAAAGTGAAGCAAGATCCATGGTCCAAGATTAATCTCGTGAGAAGTAGCATGATAGATACCTAAGAAGGTGGTCGTGATGGATAAAACCATTGGACAGGTGTCAACGCCACAGGTGATCGCGGAGAAGGGAAGTGGTATCTAAAACCGCTATAGGGAAACATCGATGATGCTTCGTCGATAAGTGCTAACAGTGGAATGACACAGAGTGGGTCCTACCTAGGATCCGATGGAGGATAGGCAGAAAAGTCACATCAGAAGATTAAATAAAGGGTCTAGATCCAACGACCGAAAATCACACGTGAAAAATCAACGGCTGGGATCGTCGGACAAGTGGCAGATAAGACCGATGGTTAAGTAAAGAATATTTATATATAAAACCCTCAATGGGTGTTGTAGACATTTGTTTATTTGGAAAAATGTCAAAGTCTGGAAGCTTCTCGACAGGTGGGAGATGGCGAGGGAAACGAGGCTTTCGACAGAAGCATTCAAGAGGATTTGTTCGCAATAGGTAGGCACTTCCGAGTGAGACTTGTCAGTAAAGTAGATAATTCAGTAGAATCATGGAAGAAGGTTCTGTCGTGAGCACAAGTAGAGTTAGGAATTCCATGGCAGATAAGGATAGTAATATCTCTGAACGCAGTTACCCGACTGCCCGTGATTGACCCTTTCTGAGGCCTGTCTAAACGGAAAGGGTTTTTTCTAGAAAAGTGATGTTCTAATGCCGATGCAGGAATTCCATGGATGGTCGCCAAGCAGTTGGGTCGAAACACGAAAGTCATGCAGTCACACCCTAACAGGGAAGTCTCCGGAAGACCCTGTATCATTTTCGGCCCAGGCTATAATGGCCTATGAAGAAGCTATCCTTCAATACCTCGACTTTGTGGGCCCAGAGGTCATCTCAGGAATAACAGTGGCTGCCTTGTTTCACCGAAGTTCGTCCAAAGGTCGTTGGGCCTTTGTAATTCCTTGCCACGGACCCGACCTGGGCGTTAGTGATAATTTACACAACTTCTGGAACATCCAAAGTAGTGTTTGATCTTTCCGAAAACATAGGTGGGTCGAGATTAAACCCAAATATGGGAGAATTTCTGGCTAAAGGTATCCTTCCACTGGTAACATTTTTTCCTAGTATTAATAGCTTCTGGCCCAATTTTTGGATAAAGGGGAAGGGTTGGAACAAGCAGGCAGAGAAGATCTAGATCCCAACCTTACTAAGATGAAGACTGAAGTTTTCAAAGGTTTATAGGCATCACAAAGGTGCTGGATGCTTATGACTGAGAAGTTGGTAAACAGGAGGAGACCAGAGAAAGTTTGTAAAGGAGAAGTGAAAAGAGAAAAAGTCCCTTGCGTAGATTGGAGGTCAGCTCAGAAGATGATAGAGGTAATGTGACCCACATCTTTCAGAGTGTGTGGGAAAGCATGATATTAAGTGTTGTCACACGAGAGACGTCGGAAGGAAGGACCCACAAAGCCGAGTGATATCCTAGAGGATTATTGGTATGATGGAAGGCACTTTTTGCAGCATCATTGGCTACGCCGTCTATCTGGGGCGACATCACTAAGCATGCGGAAGATGCCGTCATCATCATAGTAGTTATGGATAAGGTTTTGACATCTTTTATCTACATTTGGTACAACAGAAAGATGGTGCACCTGGAAGTTCGACCATCTTCTTGGTTACTATTGGCTCATGGAGAAAAGGTGAAAAGGTGAGGTGGTATTCATGCCAGAACAAGTGTGGGATGAGATGGAGGAAAATTCTACTCATCCACCTCTTATAGTATTTGACCTCATAGAATCCAGTTCTGCCAACGAAGACGAGCAGCCTGATGGACAACAAGTGTCCAAAGAAAACTGACAAAGAACGAAGAAGGAGAAACACGAAATCAAGCAGAGCAGCCAACTGGGTGCAGAAATAGTTAATGATTTTGTACTCTCCACTAAGGAAGCGACACCTATCCTACCAAAGGGTGCATCAAAGGCCAACGGCTCATTGAAAGTGGAATATTTATTTGACTCGCAAGGTCATTTGCGAATCCAGGGTTAAAACAATCCTCTGTCTATAATATTCAGTTCCTTATCTTAATCAGTTTGCTTGAGACATGACTCATATGTGATATTTTTTGAGGCGGCTAAATGGATACCCAACTAGAGATTTTATACTTACTATGTTTACTTTACTATGATGTCAAATTCCATTCAGTAATAATACTGGAAAATGTAAAAAATAGTTAGGATGGCTCTACCTGTTTTTTGTTTGAAAACAGTTACAGCAAACGAATTTTTGATGAGATGGCATATGGTTGTAACTAATTTTTGTTTTGAAGGAGCTGAGCCTAGAGCTCGAATATATCTATATATACATTTGTAATCGAAAGCACAAGGGTTTGAAATCTTATGAAAAAGCTATTTGTGTTTTGATGATCAGTTTGTAAGACTTTTTCTTTGAGTGGTTTAATAGAAATTGCAGAGCTAAAGCCTGCGTTTTGACAAGGATTCTTGTGTAATCAGTCTGGTAGTATGTACCTTTCTTTTCCCATGTGCAAATTCGTTTTCCCTCCTTGTTATTCCATTCTTTATTATTTCCTTCATGCTTGGATCAGGGTAACAGTTAAGTAGAATTCATAGAGATTATGCTCTTCTTAGCTCATTCCAAGTATTTCACACAATATATTCTGCTAAAGTTGATGTAGGATTCATCCTTGTTAGATGCCTTACATTGATGGATTGTTTCTTTTCTCTTTTGTTCCACAAATTAAAGCTCTTTGAATACTAGCTGCTTGCTACCTCACCATTGTGAATGCATTTGTAGAATCTTTGTGAATATTGCTTTCAGAACTTGTTAAATGTGACTCCATCACCCAAATGAAATTCATGTGATTTCAACCAAATATTTCTTGAATCCTTTTCGTTCCTAAACAGAAATCTGGTCTTTTGTATAATTGTTGTAATTGAATATCTTAGCCCTGAATGCTAGTGTTCCTTTTTCATTATTGACAATATTGATTATTCCAATCCTTTCACGAGATTGTAGAGAGAGCCCTCTCTGTTTATGTTTGATCAGAAGCGTAAACCAAAGATTGGTTAGCAGTTACCTGATATTACCCTCTTTCAGCCTTGGGGGTCAGTTTTGGTGTTAACAACATCTATAAATTCATTGTAATTGAAAACATCCAGGTTGAAAACTTTTTGAAACTTTGCATTGTTCTGTAATATGCTTATGAGCTGTTTTTAATAAAGTTTTGCAGAGCCGAGCCGATGTTTTTCAAGGATTCTTGTGTAATTGGTAATGTAGTCTATTCTTTCTTCTTCTCTTGTGAATTGTGTATCTTTCATTATTATTTCTAGTCTATAATATCTCTTCATACTTGGTGCAGTGTTGTAGTTAAGCATAATTCATATAAATTATGCTTTGTTTATCTCATTCCAAGTATTGCACAAATGATTTCTACTAAATTTGGTACAAGATTCATTATTGTATGCCTTGTATCGATGGATTGTTTCTTTCTCTTTTGTTTCACCAATTAAAATCACTTTGACTACAAGTTGTTCGCTACCTTGCCCCTGTTTAAATGCATTCGCAAAGCATTTGTAAATAGATGTTCAGAGTTTGTTTAACGTGACTCCATTTCCCAATATAGATTCATATGTTTCAACCAAAACTGCGTTTAAATCATTTTGTTCCAGCAGAAATATGATCTTCTGTGTATGTTGTAATTGAATATCTTGAATGATGAATGCTTGTGTACATTTTCATTGTTGATGCCTTTGATTATTTCCAGTTTTCATGATTTTATAGAGAGATCCCTCTCTGTTTGTGTTGGTTCAGTAGCACGAGCTAAAGATTGGTTAGTGGTTACCCTGAATTTCCTTCTCACACAACCTTGGGTGTTAATTCGGGTGTTAACATTAGTCTTATGGCTGGTGTCCTCTAGTTGTACATATATCGTACCATGGTGCTTGGTTTTGATTCAGTGGATTTGGTGCTCCATTGTTAAGGTATTCTGAAAATAAGGGACAGTGCTCTCTGATGTGTCCTTCGCCTCTGCATCCTATACACTAGACTTCTTTTCTTTGTTCTTTACCCTTATTCATGTCCTGCAACTGTAATGTCAAGGTAGCTAGCTGGGTCTATATTTGAGACATTCCAATGCTACTTTATCCTATAGGTGAAGCTTCTAATTTCATCGCGATCTCCAAGTATTTTGCCTACGAAGCCACCTTCTGCTGCATCAACAACAGTCTGATATGGGGCAACAATGCAGCTATAAACCACTCTTGGTGTTTTTGTGGTGCTATGAAAAAACTAACCTGGTCCAACAATGTCTTAAACTTTTGGTCAAATTCCCAGATTGTCTCATTAGGTTTTTGCTTAATTTCCTCCAATTCTATTCTACATTGGCATTCTGACTTCGGTTTCTTGAACTCACTCAATAGTACATCCTTAATATCCACTAAGGTTCTTTGATGTCCCTGAGTATATTTCATGAACCAATTCAAGGCTCTTTCTCTAAATGTAGTGACGATCTGTGCTTGCTTCACAACATCATCCTGAACTTGCTTGACACTCCAGATGGCTTCCCATAGAAACCAATGTTGCTTAGGGTTCTCTAGACCCATTCCCTTAAATATCGACATCTTAATATCATCGGTCATCCTCCTTCTAGGTGGTATAGTAGTATTCTACACAGTGTTCTGAGTGGTGTTAGGGATGTTACTGTGGGGAATGTTCTGAATCAAAATATTCTGAGTTGGAATGGTCTGAGTACTTACTCTCGCTGTGTTACTAGTATTGATGCTCTGAGGATTAGGAATATTAACAACTGGAAGGTTCTAAACTCGTGGGTTCTGTGAAATGGGAGGCGCGGTGTTCACAACCAGTGGGTTCTATGGAGTAATAGGCTGATAGGTGGGTGATGGAGGTGCATTCTGGCTATCATTCTTAGCCTCTAAGTCAATGTCGATGTGGAGTCCATGTTCACTGGAAGTCTTCTTAGTAGTATATTTATATCTTTTTCCACTTCTCAAGTTGTGTGTATCTTCGTCAAAATCACTATATATGCTATTGACCATTACAGATTCAAAATCTTCTAGGAATTTTACTGCATTCTTAAAACTCTTTTCTCAGCTAAAAGCATTTTAATCTATAGACTCAGATTTTTTAGGTACTTACCTCTGAAACCTTTGAAAAGTTCTTCTTCTGCTACGCTATAGGACTTTAGCATGTCCACCATGAACTCTGTTACGAAGCCTTCTAGTATGCTGTCAACCCAAAAATCGACTACTCGTGAGAGTGGGCTATCTATTTCTGTAAGCCTCTAAATGAGGTCTGGAGTCCACTCGGTCGGTACTCCTTCTCGTAAAAAATAGTTCTTTCATTCTGCGAGTCTTGACAACCATGCTTGCAACTCATTTCCAAAGGATTCCCAGAAGATTTCATGAATATCCTTCCATAGGTATTTATTTAACCAATCTACATCGGATAGATGAGGATGTCTATTCTCCATTCTGGCAAAATCTCTTTTTGTCTTATTGCACCAATCCTAGATTTCTTTCTTATCTGGATGCCAATTTTCAGTGCCGGTACTCATCACCACTTCAAGCGCGGAAAAGGAACCATTTGTTGGCTTGTGTAACTATTCTTGAGGTTTTATATAAAGACCAGGTTCTGCGCGGTTCGAGGAACCAAAAAAAACCCTTTTCATCGGCCCTTTCGGCAACAATCTGCGAACAGACTGAGGTCTCACCTGAGGTGAAGTAATGGTGGGGTTGTGGAATCAAGTTTCCACAACCAGGTGATGAGTGTTTAAGCAAATTTGTGAGTAGCGCTCAATGGGACTCGCACTGCGGACTTCAGACTACGCAAAGTTCCACTTCTTCATGACGAACACTTAGGCTATCGTGCATCCGGGGACTGCGTGATGTGGGGAAACTACGTGATGAAAGGACATCACCACAAAGACTACACTTCCTCTCAATACTTATGCCACTTCAATGGATATTACTTAATGTAACAAGATGCATTCAACAAGCATAATAGACGGAACTTTGCAACCTTATACACTATAACAAGCACAATATCACTGCGCACTTCTGGTGCTGTGCTAAGTGTTTATCTGACTAGTTCATGCATTCCTCTAACTGTGAATTACTGGTGCATCCGACATTCATTCATACATGTGATTACTTAACATATTATTCCCATCTCTATCTTTGTGGTGAATACATATAAAATCAACAATTCATGCATTCATAAATTGAATCTCAACAATTCACATAAGCAAATACACAGATATAAAAGCATACAATCACTCACACAACACGGTATTTAACGTGGTTCACCCCCAGGATGGGAGCTACATCCATAGGAACTGTTGTTGTATTATCTTTGGGAAGGGTACAACAGTTCCAGTCTATGCACTCAATTGTAGACTCTCTTCTCTCTCTGTAGGTCTCTGCGCACGCAGTTGCAGAGCCTGTACAATCTTCTCTCAATAGAGATCAATGTTCAACAATAAAGATTAAAAATTCATGAATAGAAGATTAACCATTTCCCTTACAAAATGTGCCCTTAGGTCATGTCTTTACAATCAAACGGGCCAAGAAACCTAAGGTTACCAAACAAACATGGTTTATTCTCTAACCAAGACTGCTAGGCTTTGATAGCGACTTCTCCATCATGGCCATCCTCTGCGAGTGGTCACATTGCTTTCATCCTGCCCCATCGAACGCATGTCAACTGTTGCTTTCATCCTGTTGTTTCTTCTCTAATGGCTTTGTGCGGTCGGTTCACGTCGTGTGACCAGTCGCTTTCCTTCCGCACCACTCTTTACCTTCCTGCTAAGAATCATGGAGTGCTTCAAGAAAATAGGTCGCTTTCGTAGCTTGACCTTCCCTTCATTCTTTACCCAAAATAGTTTCCCTATTGGCACTTCGCGCAACCAGATCTCAGCTACATGGTTCCCATCCTGCCAATAATGCGCTGCACTCAATTTCCCAGCTTCCAAAACCGTTTTACCAAAAATGCCTTCACCTGAGGTGCACTATAACTTAGCAGCTCTAAAACTAACTTGTACCAAAAATGCCTTACTTGGGATAGGCCCAACAGTCACTTTCCACATCTGTGCATCACCACGGTTACAAAAACCTGATTCTGTAACCAACCATCTTTACTTTGGGTGAGACTTCATCCTATTTGCATGTTAATGCCGAAAGGGCCAGTAAAAGGGGTATTTTGTTGGGGATACAAGAACTACACAAAAATCAGGTCATCCCAGCGTAGTCCAAAACTTGGATAACTTATACAGACATGGGAGGATTCTTTTTATAGCATCCCATGGGTACTGTCACATCCCCATTTTGACCCTTGTAATATTTTGAGCTATAATGTAAACATTGTATGCATATTATGTATGATTCCTACCGTGGAGCTCAAGGACAAGGCCTCGCTAGTGAACACTCAACCTTGAAGAGGCAAGTATTGGATATTATGCTACCCATGTGCTAGTGAACCATGGGGATTGTAAATATGCATTTTATAAATGTCCACAACTTGCTATGCAATCCAACAAGATATGGGGGCATGATATTTACAAGAAATTGGGAGAAAAATATTCAAACCATTGAGCCAATCAAGTCAAGCCAAGTGTTAATGAGAGAACCCATGAGCCCTCAACTACCCATGTTGACTTTTGTGCCCAATCATTCATTACTCCCAAGATTTGGTTGAGGTAGTTAATGCCTTGGGGAATGGAGAGGTATGGCTGTCCAAATTCGAGTATGGGCAAGCCACCCTTTCTAGAAATTCATGTTTGGATTCTTTAGCAAGAAAGGAGCCAGTAAATTGCCCCCAAGCCATTCTCCAACCATCAGTTTTTCTCTCTCACGAGTTTGGAGTCACATGGGCATTTTTCTCCATGAATTTCCTGTGTTTTCCTTCATTTTCCTAGCTAGGGAGGGTGTTTTTATGTTGTATAATAGTGGGGAAGAAGTGGAAACGATTTAGGGTTTTATGGAGGCTGTTTTGGCCCACTGAATGCTCATACATCTATGGGAGAAATCGGTTTTCTTCCTTGGGGTTGACTCCCTCTTCCCACAATCCGTGTTGGGTGTGAAATGATGTGGGGAAAAACCATAGACCCTATTCTGTGAATCCCAATGTTGAAATGCATATTCAAGCCCAATGTTGAGTTGCTATGTGTAAATGAATGTTGGGATTGAGATGGGTATCCATTTCTTTGGGCTATGCAGAGCTTGAGAGTCCCCTTTTCCTTGTAGATATCATGCCCAGCTCGGGGGTGGTCTCTGAGTGCTGAAAGAATATAGGCTGGGCATAGACCTATGGTTGGGTGGAACGTTGCAGTGACATAGCTAGTTGCTTGGGACAACCTTACAGTGAGATAAGTATATTCTCTTATTTGTATTCACCTCTGCACTGTTTTAATTAAAGGATGGTTGCTCTTGATATGGTTGATGCATGTGAAATGTATGTGGATGATGTCTTATTCCACTGTACATGTTTTCCTGATTTATGGGCAATTGTTTATATTCATATGAATCATGGATGTTGAAATGGGTTAAGCTTTATAAAAGCCAAGATTTTGGGCATCATGTTCCCTTCCTTGTGTTAATAGATGGGAGGGGATGTGACAGGTAACTATAATTAATATATTTTTTTGGACATGCTTGAGATATAGGGGTTCCTGAGATATCCTCATAATTGTCCAAGTAACAAAACCTAACAACTAGAAATCATATTCATAAATATGATTGCATTCAATTGTTTTTCCAACAACTTTACTACAAAATATAGACTATTGTTCAAAACTATATACTAATTAAAAATGCATGCTAGGTGTATATTAAGAACTCATGCCGATGAATCCTCTTTTCTAGGGATTTTGAATTGTTGTTAGATGCTCTATTCCTACCATTTCCATCAATGTTATATAGTTGCGAAAATATCATAGCTAAATTGGCAGAGGAAATATGGCGCCAATGTTCAGGATCGAAAAGGGTTCGTAACCTATAAGAGATCTGAGCCATTCATAGAATTTGCATACCAAGAGAAGTGAGTGGGTGATTTCCTTGATTCGATGGTTCTAATTGAATATTTCCACCTATTAGAATAGATCTAAGCCATTGGAGGATTCAAAATTTGACAAGGAAATAAAGAAGGATATTTCTCATTGATGGCCCAGATTGAGCTACATAGATGATCAAGCATGGATCCATACCATTGGGGGCCTCTAGAACTACGTCAGTAGGGTTAAGGGGAATCCCTTCTACCAATAAATCAAATGCGATGGTCCATCTGCATAGGATGAATCATGATCAATTGAGGTATTAGAACAAGCATTGAATTTAAGTGAGGCCCCTTCTCACCAACGACTGAGATAAAGCCTCGCATTCTGTCATAATAGATTTGGACCATTGAAGGTGGACTACCATTTGGTAGAGTTAAAATGGAGGACCTTCCTCCAAGGTCCAATATTAAATTGTATATTTTGATAGGGTAAATAGTGGTTGTTGTCAGTATGAAGGTACACAGCAGGATGTTAAAAGCGTCATGTATGTGTAAATTTCATATCAAATCCCACCTTTTCTCAAGAGATCATTATCACCGAAAACATGGCAATGCAAGATGGGGTTAGAGGAAATTTTTGTCACTCAGAGCCAAAATTGTACCTTACGTATCCCTCCCAAAGTCAAACAAGGTTGTCAAAAAATATCAAGGTACAGGTTAGAAAGAAAACAATGCATACAATTGACATTCAAACTAGGGCACATCACCTTTTCAAATAAATATAGATCATTCTCAAAGCACGAAAAGGAATCAAATCACAGAAAGATTTGTTTTTGTCATTCCATAATGACATATTTTGGCTCAAATAATCAAACAAGCTACGTGACTCATGTGCATCCATGGTCTCTTCAAGCCAATCATCGCTTAAAATCCTAAAATGTATACCTATTCACTATACGTAGCATACACGGTGTCTAATCATCATGTCCATACACTTTTTTGTCCATCATTACTAGCTGCCTATACATATCTTTCCTCCTCCTCACCCTATGCTTTCACATGCTAAGTGTCATTATTATGGAAAAAAATTGCACAAGTGCGCACTCTTCGACTTCGTAAGGGGCTAGGCCTTGTAGGCTGTAGCAAGGCCTCAGTCCCCTTAGCCCCTGGGTGTGATGGTTGGTTGTCCTGCAATTGATCCTACAATAGATTGTTCGTGGAATTCACATAAAACAAAGAAACTTGAATAAAATGAAAAATAAAAAGATACGAGGGGATAATGCAAACTCCATCAATAATCCAATGTATCCCAAACCACTTTTTATTGCCTAGTGGTCAAGCTGTACAATACCTATGATGTATGGGCTTCAAGGGAAGCCAACAATATGCCTTAGGGAGGCC
The DNA here is from genome assembly GCA_027924585.1 of Larix kaempferi. Lineage (NCBI taxonomy): Eukaryota > Viridiplantae > Streptophyta > Pinopsida > Pinales > Pinaceae > Larix > Larix kaempferi. The sequence continues at coordinate 10,173,536 of BSBM01000007.1, forward strand.
TTTTTTCCAAACTATATGCTAATTAAATGGTATAAAAATGGAGATGAACTCTTTCCCCTTGATGGAAGGTGGCAAGGGAGCTTGGGAATGCTTACAATGATAGAAAGAGGTGGGCTATGAGGAAGCTCCAACACAAATCCAACAACATAACCTTGCTCTTGATTTCTCTCTACATATTGCATTCCAATGGATTCCTTATATAGTCTAATAGGTGGCCAACAAACAACTAGATCCAAATGTGAACTCATATCCTCCATGAACTAGTTCCAAGGTACACCAACGGGGGCATTTAATGACACGAAGTGTGTGATGAGCCCAATTCAGATACTTGGAGGTGATGGATCCTTCAATGCGTTGTGGGAAGTAGTTTGTCTGTCCATTTTAATAGTAGCACGACTATCGAAGGAATAGCCGCATGAGTATCGCACGAGCACTGAACTAATAACATACGCTATAGCATGGGTTAATAATGGTTCAACCAAGCGAGCTCTTGTTTTGACTGATCTTGGGAATTTCATACTCATGTTGTATTTTTTATTTGTTGAGGGTGCCTTTGGTGAAATACATTCTTTATGTTGATGATGCCTTATGGCAAGAATCGTCGAAATCTTGCATGTGTGCGAAATTTATGCATTAACATATGCCCCCTGATGTATGAGGTTCAGAGGGTATTGTAGAGCGAATAATGCATCATGTTTTCATGTGTTTCTCTCATGTTCTGTAGGACAAAGCATATGTGGACAATAGGGTCCTCCCTTGCGGGGAGATTGTTGGTGACGACCATTGGAGTTGTAGTAAAAAAATATTTTTTTATACATTGAAAGAGGTGGGTATACCCATGCTTGTGAAATGTTGTCAAGATGATTACAATAATAGAGGACCAAAGGGATCACTCGACTCTGTTTTTGGGGAATGGATAAAGAATATTAGATCCATGTGAGAGTTAATAAATTAGGAACTATTGCGGAATATTGAAGAAGTGATACTATTGATGATCATGATAAACCCACGAGTGTGGGGGACTAGTGTGGTTGTGAAGCTGTCAGAGAACTTCACTATGCTAGATGGACTGTTATAATGGTTTGTAAATGTGAACATTGCTACCTTCAAAAGTATGTTTCCCCCTTATGCGATAGATGTTTTGATGTCGAGCATAAGGGAAACCACTTAGTTAGGGAGCACTAATAATTCTCCCTACCAAGTTCGAGGTGAGCCCTTAGAGTGATTGAAAGGGATCCCAAGGTACAACTACAACTACTACAACTCTCATACTATAGTTTTTTGACATCAACGAGAGATGAAGTACATGATAAGATGAGGATCTTATATTGAGAACCAAGATCATGTTGCAATAAGTTGATCGATGGACAAACCTTACACAATACTGTTTGATATGTGTGGGGATCATAACTTCCTTTGATCGATGTAAACATGGGGAGTGGGGATAGAAGATTTCCTTTCGGAACGGTACAAATTGATACGGAGGGAAACAAACTGCAAATGAAAGGGCTTTGATGTAGACACAAAATAGAGAGTAATGGTGACCGACAAAAATGGATATTACTAAGGATATTGAGACTCAAAGACATCAATGAAAGGAAACTATGGGTTCCTTCTAGAGGAATATTGTGTTCCCACCATGTAACATGATTGGGAAATTGTTTGTAAATAAAGAATAATGGTGGGGGCCCTACGGTTTTGGGTGAGTCAAGGGACCAATTTAATGATGGGACGAGTCCCCACAATTTCTAGTGTGTCAAGGGATGCTTTCCAAGATTAAGTGAGAGATAATTTGCAGACACAAATATGGGTGCCCCATGAATCAATGCCATGTAGTGTCTGCATGTGGGATAACTGAATATAATTGGTTACTTCTGAGGGTGGGGTCCCATAGGTTTCTTCGTGAGGTTGCTGATACAAGGAATTTTATGTGGTTTAATGTGCTCATGGAGGTATGAGTGGTATTTTTGAATCTTACTCGTAACCTAGGCTGAGGAATATGATGGTATTTACTATAAGAGGAGTAAATGTGCAACTGTAAAATGATGAGCTAAAGGGTGATATTTTCAAGTTGTGATAGATTCCACAGACTTGTTGCAGGTTCGACATCATGGGTGTCAATTATAGACTGGGGTGGCGATGGTGCGTACACCCATCGTGGAACATGTTATTTCTAGTGATGGCATTGATGGCATATCAATATTTGGAATGAGGGCCCTATGGTTATCAACAGGAATATTGATAAATGGATTATAAACAAAGGAAAAATAGTGCATATATGCCAGTTTTGGAATGATACCTATGGTAGGGTTCTTGGCATAGTTGTCATAGCTTGGATTCTTATTCTTATAGTGGAAACACATGAGTCTTCAAATTTCCTTGGTTGAGATTTTGCACATACGATGCACATACCCACGTGTAGTAACAAACATCACCAAGGTATTGACAATGTAGAAATAACATAACCAAAACAAGCCATACCTGTGGGGTACCCATGTAAAATATTGTCTCGATGTAACTTTTCAGAATAGGGATTGGTTTTATTCATGTCAAATAGATTGAAGCATTGATCGTGGTGGTGTGACGGTTTGAAAAAATGAGCAACGGTTTGTAAAACGGAATAGTTTGAAACTCGTGTCAAATGAATACAAATAGGGGGTGTGGCCCACATTTCAAAATCATTTGTACTATTCGTTGACGACCTCCTAGAGCTCATTTTTGGTGATTATGGGAGATATGAGCCTCTTTTTGACGAGCAGTGAGTTACAAGTATGTTGTAACCTTAGATATTTTAATTTGGGTCGGGTCGATTTAGCATAAGTGGGCCCCTGGGTTACCAGGGTCTTGGCTTAGCCCTTTGGGGGATACTGCGTAGGATTTTGGGAAAATCCCACGATATAGTGCGAGGTTTTGGGAAAATTGTGTGGTATTATAGTGCGGGTTTTTACAAAAATCATGCACAGTATATTGCATGTAGGTAGCGCCGGTAAAACGAACTACACATGGTGCCATAGCTGTTCGGCCACAAATTGGTGTAGCGCGATTGTACCTGGGTCATCTGCACTACATAGCACGCCTGAAAAATGCATGTCCCGTGCACTTTTATTGTGCAGCGGGATGTGGTTCAATCGTACGATACATGACTTCTCTGTTATTGGTGCACTACACACAGACCTCCTTAGGGGAGGTTGTGCACTTTGTATGGTTTGGATATATATGTGTCTAATGGATAGACATTCTTCTTATGTAGGTGATATTCAATTCCTCATGGATAGCATGGGTGTTGTAGAGTGGAGGGAGAGGAACTATGATGAATTCCATCATTTAGTGTTGGGGGACCTAATAGCAACATCGGCCTTATGAGATGTGGGGCTCTTGAAGTTATTCAAGTGACCCTATGTTAATAGTAATTATTGTAGGGATGTGTCTACTCTAATTAGCCATCCTACTATGAATTGGTGAGATTCAATTGACAGAAATGAAACAATCATCTAAAATGTCTTAAGATATTAAACCATTTTGAATTCAAACAAAACTTGGAAGGAAAAACTTAAATTCATAAATGGAAGGAAAATTGAAATGTTTCATATAACCTCAAAAGAAGAAAAGATACTTACTTACAACCTTGCTTTAGGTGAATCCATTGTCCTTTGCTTTGTGTAACATCCCGAAAATTTACAAAAATTTGAAAATTTGAAAATAGCAATAAATACAGAAATTGCTAACGTGGAAATAAAATAAATACTAAACCTCTTAACTAATAATAGTTTAATGATAATGACACATCATAGTTCTTTAAACAAATACTATAATAGTTTTGCTTGTGTTAGTTGTATTTAGAATTTCTTGCGATATACTCATCTAGACATAATACTGGCAGTTTGCTTTTGGATGATGACGAAGGGGTCCTACGAGGTACCCTGAGGTTTACTTAGCTATGTTAGCTAAAGCATTTGAACTTGTTTCTCTTGTGCAAAATTGCAGGTAAGAGCATTTCGATAATTCAAGTATTACAAGTAACTTCTAAATATGCTTTTGATTAGCCGTCAATGCTTTACGATAACTCTATGTTTCTTCGTGCATGAGAGGTATAAATGGTATGAATCTCTATCTTAATTCTATAAGTGTTATTTTTTTTGCCATGCTTTCAAGTCACTGGATTTGTAACAAAGAAATATCTATACTAGACTTTTTCGTGAAATTTCAAGAAGAGATACTTACATTATGAATTTTCAATTTCATGCTAGATTAAATATATAAGTACTATTATGACCTTGTAATTAATTTTCCAGTTTTACAATCGTGGTATTATCATGAATACTTATTGGATGAAGGTCTTGATTTATATAGCGCTCTACACTATAGAAACCTGAGCCAAAGATATTTCATTAATCTAGATCCATTAGACATAACTATATATATTTCAAAATATAGTGATACAAGATACCATGCTAATGTTGTAAAGGGTATTACAATGTATTAATAATAACAAGATGCTACTAGGTTGAATTTGTAACCATAGAACTAAAACGTCTTATGTTTATTTGCACTACAATAATGTGGCAATAAAATTAATAGTGGGAAATTTTATAGAGTCCTAAACTATATGCTACATATCAAAACTTAATAGAAATGCGATCTATGTAAGCTGAATTCATTTGAGAATTAATCAAACATATAACAATTAAGCATTCTAAGATAAATACCATTGAAAATATAATACATACTAATGTCGACTTTACACTTGTAATATGCTTTAAATCATTTGCTGCAACCCTAAGTCTTGGTATTTGAATGTGATGATGACAGGTGATAAATGTCTAGAGTACTGGCAGGTTATCGTAATCAAGTTCTAGCAATAAAATCACCTGTCTACAGTTTTAAGTGGAATTCTTAGTGGATGTCATTGTGGCTATGGTTCACTTGATGTTAATTCCAAATATTACCCTTTTGTCGGGCTGTGCACTATTTTGATCCTTAGTCTACTGTGTTGGCATTATGGTGGATGTATTTGTAAATATGACATTTAATGCGGTTGTTTCCCGAAACTCAACGTGTATGGTTGGCTTCATCTCCATCATTGATTTCTTATGTTCTTGGGTTTTGAATCTAAAACCCTAGTCCTTCATGGTAAGTATCGTTGAAGTGTTTCTTGGCCTTCATTTGCTTGGTAGAGGTAAGGTAGAGAGGCCAACATCCTACTACAATGTAGGGTTAAGAAGTTGGGGGTTCAGAGGACTCCTTCCTCGAGCTCGATCCTTGGACCCATTGGACAACTTAAAATCTACAGGTGTTTGTTTACTTGAAGAGCCGAGCCAATAGTTAAACCTCTAAGATGGTTTTAGGAAGTTGTCTCTGGTTTTTTTGTGATTAGTTTTTTTGTGATTAGTTTTTCTGAGAGAGTAGTTGGGACCAGGGTTTTTTCTTACTGCAAAACAAGATGGTTCTCAGTATTTGAATTTCCTCTTTGCTTTGTTTGCTATATGGCTTCGTCGTTGTCTATTACTGACGTCTTAAACTTGGAGTGGTATTGTACAGGTAATGTTTCAATCAAACAATGATAGTTTTATCTATTGTTTTTAATATTAATAACTCTGCCTTCATCATTTGACCTAATAAGGGTTCTTATGGCAGGTCTTTCATTTCATCAAAGGATTATAGGGTTTGAAAGCTTGTGGAAGAAAACTGCTTGACCACCGGTAAGCCTTGGTGGTTCTTTATCTCATAGGATCTTCTGGCCTAGTGTGGTCGATGCTTGATGTTGGCATTAGGTTGTAATGATTCTTGGAAAGTTTTTGGCCGGTGATATGTGTTGGAAAACAAAAGACAAAGCACCAGAGGATGAGATCCTCGACTTTTCTTGTTATTTTACTTCGTAGCGTTTCATTGTAAAATTTTGTTGCAGCAATGTACTCGTTTTAAAATGTAAATACTAAAGGGATGAACCCTTGTTGTTTTTAATGGGAAAAAAAGTGTTTAAGAAACTTCAAATAGCTTTCTGTGCATTTTCTATATTTATAAAGAGTTGATATTTTTGTTAGAAAAACAATGTTGATTCAGGCCGAGAGTCGTAGGTTAATTATTTCTCGACTGATAAACCTTGTACTCGTATTGTTTTTAAGTTTGAGTTTAGAAGATGATAAAGTGACTCCATTTTGGTTTTGACCCATAACTTGAATGAATATTATGGTTGATAAGATAATAGTACTCTCGTTTGAAATCGATTGTATAATAGACAGCTAATGTATATGTGATAGTTGAACAAAGTAATATTTTTGGTTTTGGGAAACTGATGTAAGGATTTGATGGTTACGATTTTAAATGTTTGGCCTTAAACAAGATATAATAAAGTCTTAGGGTTTTTAATAAATGAATACTGCAAGTGTGAAAACTTTTGTTTAAGCAGGGCGATGGATGTTAAGGAAGAGAGTCAATATCTAGGGTTTCAAAAATTATGATAATTCATTCTGATATTGATTTAAGAAGAATATTCTTACCTTGGAATACATGGAGAGTTTAAATGTAGCATTCCTGTGTAATTATATAAAACAATGATGTTGAAGTATCAAATAAATTCTATTTATATTACAACTATTTTTAAAAGACTAATACATAAAAAATAGAATAATGTTTATAATATGTGATGAAAATATTTGCTATGTCTTTGAAGATAAAGACCTAAGATATTTTACTTCTGTAAAATGTGGGACGTAGAGACTAACCAGAAAGATAAAGAAAATGTTAGGTTTTAACTTGCAATTGTTTACAACTTTTGAATATCGATGTAGGAAGGAAATGAACCTATGATACTTCAATGTTCTTGAATGAAATGATAGTAAAATGTAGTGTATGTGAAATCTGTAAGAGGTAAATAACTTAAGTGTAAACCCTAGGTTTTTATACAGAAAGGTAATATTTATTTTTGACAGTATGTGAAATATAATAGCATTAGTCTCTTCAATTATTTGGCAATCTGCCTATCAAATCATCTATCTTTAATTCTCCTTGTCTATACTAGAGTACTATGTAGAAGACTGTTGAAATATTATAACTTCTAAGAATATTATATTTGTATTTTATTATTTCGGAGATGTTTCATTCCTCCAATGGGACTTTGTTATGTATATGGAGATGTTTATTCCTCCGAGAGATTGTGGTAACTAGGTTTATTAGATCTCCCATGTGAGGTCGGCCCTAAGTTAGTTATTTAGGGGTTATTAAACTCTCTTAGGAGAGGTCGGCCCCACTAGGGTAAAAATTCAGTCGGGAGATGAGTTCAAGTAGAGGAGGTGTGTTCCTCACTTATATCATTTCATTCACTCACTTGTGAATGGCACATAGGAGATAGAGAGGTCTGCATAGAAGGAGAAGGATCTCTTGCTAGGGTACTACATCTTGTATTGGTTGATTATCTATATTGAGGAAAGCTTTGCTCGGTTTTCTACCCCATGAGGGTTTCTCAGGGTAAACATTTGTCTATCTTGTGATTGTGTTTCTTTCAGTGATCTTGCTTGTGAAATTAGGCTAAACTTAACATGGTGTCAGAGATAGTCTGAATAGGACATCTTTCAAAAGGTGAAAATACCTCCCTCTCTTCCTCCAGTGAAAATTAGGGCTTCTACAAAAGTTGGAATTTTTGGAATCTAATTGCATGGCTAGATAGCTCTCCTCAAAATCAAAGTTTTTAGCCTTAGATCGAAATTTTTGAGTGGGTAGAACTCTGGGAAATTCAAACCCTAGTTTGACCAAAAGTGCAGAAAACTAAAAAACTAGAGAACCATAAAAACTACACACTTGTGCACTAGTGAACCAGAAAAGCTACGAACCTATCCACCAGAAAACCAAAAATTCTGTTGTAGATCCGAAAGGTGAAAAGTTGAAGTTTCTAGAAGCAGAACACACCAGTATTCTCAATTCAATCCAGCTCATCTCATGGTAAGTGTTATTCTATCTCTTGAGAAACTTCAATCTCCTTGACCCCTGGTTAAGATGGCTCCAAGTACCAAGCTTGAAGACAAGCTAGAGGGTATAGAAAATTTTCGGGCATGGATATACATAATTGGTCTCATATCAATCACACCAAGCAATCACATGAGACAATAGACACACAGAGTTTCACTGGGGAAAACCATAAAGGTGAAAAACCCCACAACTTCCTCAGATATAGAAAGAGCAATGATGCAACCCAAGAGATAGTGTTCTACAAGAAGCTACTCCTCTTCCTCAACTAGTGCGCCACTTTCCGAGTGATGTAGAAGTGAATAATGAGATGAAAAAATAGAGATCTCCCGCTCTCTATTTATACTTGTCCCGACTTGCCTAATACACTAGCAGGGTTGGCTTCTTTAGAAGAGTCTAATAACCCATGGTTACATTAATCTGGGTCGACTCCACACTTGGTGGTCTAATAACCCATCACAGCAAGTTACAAAATGTGTGACACTTGTCAATACAAATGACGACACTTCCGTATAGAGTAATAATAACATCTCTATAGGAGTACAATATACATAGGTTAAATACATTCTGAAGTTACATATACATCAACACTCCCTCTTAACTAGGAAGGTATTTATTGACACAGATCTGCTAGCACAAGTCTTCTTCTCTGGATCATCGTCACTAGATCATCGTCATCGAATCATCATCATTGAATCAACATCATCGTCACTGCTACTGCTATCTCAATCAATCTCTGATCTACTCGTCATAGGAAGTTCTACAGAGATAGTCCTTTGTCATATTGGATGTAGGCCTACCACCTATAGGTCTTCATCATCTACAGAGCCAACCCTTTTTCATGCTGAATGTATCACAGAGCTAGCCCTTTTTCATGTTGGATGTGACCTAGACCACATCTAGGATTTCCACCACATAGCCAATCCTTTTTCATACTTGATGGGACCTAAAACACATCTAGGATTTATGCCACAGAGCCAGTCCTTTTTCATACTGGATGGGACCTAGAACACATCTAGGATGTCCGCCACATAGCCAGTCCCTTTTCATACTGGATGGGACCTAGAACGCATCTAGGATTTCCTCCACAGAGCCAGTCCTTTTTCATATTGGATGGGACCTAGAATGCATCTAGCATTTTCGCCACAGATCTAGTTCTTTTTCATACTGGATGGGACCTAGAACGCATCTAGGATTTCCTCCACAGAGCCAGTCCTTTTTCATACTGGATGGGACCTAGAATGCATCTAGGATTTTCGCCACAGATCTAGTCCTTTTTCATACTGGATGGGACCTAGAAAGAATCTAGTATTTCCACCACAGAGCTAGTCCTTTTTCATACTGGATGGGACCTAGAACGCATCTAGTATTTCCGCCACAGAGCAAGTCCTTTTTCATACTGAATGGGACCTAGAACAAATCTAGGATTTTCCACCACACAACCTCGAAAGAGCATCCCAGGACTTATTACGGGCACACATCCCAACCTATTGGATCTCCCAGGGCTACATTACATGTGGTCATGGAAAAACCTTGAAAGAGCATCCCAAGACTTATTACGGGCGCACATCCCAACCTATAAGATCTCCCAGGGCTACATTACATGCCATAGGACAAAACCTTGAAAGAGAATCCCATGACTTATTACGGGCACACAACCCAACCTATTATATCTCCCAGGGCTACATTACATGTCCTTTCAGAGCAATTCCTCGAAAGATCATCCGAGGACTGATTACGGGCACACAACCCAACCTATCGGATCTCCCAGGTCAACTTACATGCTCATCTGCACAACCTGTCCACAGCCATAGAGCATCAATATGATACTCATCATACATCATCTTGATGTACATAATCACATGATCATCCTGATCATCATCATAACATCATCCTGATGCATATCATCTAGAGCAACATCCTGAAGCTCGTCATCCATGATCATGTTGATCATACAATGTATCCACCTGATACATATCATCTAGAGCAACATTCTGAAGCTCATAATCTATGACCATCTTGATCATACAATGTATCCACCTGATACATATACAATTACATGATCCACTTGATCATACAATGTATCCACCTGATACATTTACAAATACATGATCCACCTGATCATAAAAAGCATCCAACATGATGCATATACATATACATGATCCAACTGATCATAACAAGCATCCAACATGATGCATATACAGAGCAATAACTGGAGAATTGTCCTGATGCTCATCATCCAGTGCTTACATCCACAGCCATGGGGAAGGATCCTCCTCTCACCATGCTTGGAATGGCTCCTGCAAATGTGTCCATCACTTCTTCCTCAAAGTGTCATCAATCTGAAGAACACCAAGCCTCTCTTTGAAGTACTCAAACTTCACTTTGGCTAGTGGTTTCGTCAACACATCTGCAACCTGCTCATCCGTCACAACATACAAGAGCTTCACTACTCCTCTCTGCACCATAGCCTTGATATAGTGATATTTGATCTCAATGTGCTTCGAATGGTCATGGAAGACCGAGTTCTCAAACAACTTCACACAACTTTGGTTGTCAAAAAAAATACCTGTAGCATCCAACGGGAGATCAAATAAATCAGACAGTATCTTTCTAAGCCATACTGCCTCACAACTAGCCAAACAAGTTGCAACATACTCTGCCTCAGCTGTACTCAGTGATACGCAAGACTGCTTCCTGCTAAACCAAGAGATCACACCTGATCCCATACTAAAGAAACACCCAGAAGTGCTTTTCCTATCTGCAGCACTGCCTACCCAATCTGAATCAACATAAACCTTTAGGTTAAAATTTTGATTCGCATCATACTTGAGCCCATAGTCAACTGTACCCTTCAGGTACCTCATAATATGCTTTACAACAACCAGGTGAACACCTCTCAGATCCGTCAGGAAGTGACTCAATGTGTTCACCACAAAGAAAATATCAAGTCTCGTGTTCATCAGGTACATCAAGGACCCAATCATCTGACGATACATAGTGACATCAATCAGCTCAGATGAAGCATCACACAGGAGCTTCAAGTTCGGTGCCGTAGGTGTGGCCATGGCCTTGCAGTCCATCATCCTGAACCTCTTCAGGATCTCTACTGCGTACTTCCCTTGTCCGAGGAAGATCCCCTCTACACTCTGCCACACCTCCATGCCTAGAAAGTAGTGCATCATCCCAAGTCCTTCATCTTGAACTCGGAAACAAGCTTCCTCTTCGTGTCGGCAATCAATTTATCCTCATCTATAACAAATAGGTCATCCACATAAAAGTAGTATCACTGGATTTCCTTTCTCAAACTTGTAGTAAAGGTTGGAATCCGCTTTACTCTTGGTAAATTCCAAACTGAATAGAAAGCTGTCTATCCTACCATACCAAGTCCTAGGAGCTTGCTTCAAGCCATACAAGGCTTTCTTCAACTTGCACACATATGATTCTTTGTCATGTGTCTCAAAACCAAGTGGTTGCTCCACATACACTTCCTCTTCGACTACACCATTCAAGAAGGTTGTCTTTTCATCCATCTAGTGTATCTTCCACTTCATCACTGTAGCCAGAGTAAGTACTAATCTGATAGAAGTGTATCTGGCTACATGAGCGAAAGTCTTTTCATAATCTATTCCCTTTTTCTGGATAAGCCACAAGCTACAAACCTCACTTTGTATTTCTCCTATGCTTCCATCTGCAGCATGTTTGATCTTATAGATCCACATGGAAGTCACAACAGACTTCCCTTCTAGTCTGGGACCACATCCCAACCATCATTCTTCATGATCAACGGATCATCGCATTCTTCCATTACTTCATCCCGGATCCTTGGAACTTCAATATCTTCGATATCTTCAACAGATAGATTTTTTACTGGAACAAATGTTGTAGTCCTTCTTTTGTAGGTGATGGTATACGATCTTTCCTACAAGACAAGTTAACTTGCATGATTAGAAACACCTCATAGTTTTCAGAACAATTTCTTACACATAAAGAAATATGTCATACAGTCTTGCAATTTTTTTAGCCAATTCTTCAATACAGCATTTATCCATATCCTGTAACTTTCTAGATGCCTTCCAATATCTACTAGAACATTGTTAAGAGTGTGCACAACTCCCAACATGTCAGCAAAGAGGTTTCATTCTAGATATGTAGCAATGGAATGTTGTACAGTGCCATAGGCCACTTACCCCTCACATGCATATTAGTAGTATACTATTCATTAATGCAATTATTCTAATATTCATAATACACACCCTAAGTCTAGGAACATAAGCATATACATCATTGAGCAATATTATTTAAACAAACAAGTATGGAAGAAATGACAATTCAAATACTTATCTTTGTTTGGTTGTAGGGTGGACTCCCTCTCAATATTTGCTTCCCTACAGGAACTACTGGAGTGTGCTCCCTGTTGATCATTAATTAAAGTAAGGAACATAATATGCATAAACCCTAGATTACTCAAACTTGTAATTTCATGAGTAATCACTATCATTCATACAAAAGTATAAGACCCTTACTTAGGGTAGGATTATAACTTGAGATAGGAAAAACATATCTCGTCATCATATTTGCTAGTTATGTCTAGCAATGTTTTCTTGTTCTCTTCAATGACCTGCATAACTCATAATTTAACCATTGTACAAACAAATTATACATACCTCTATGTGATCCATGACTATGGATGAGTCTTTGTCTTCATGTCATCATGGTTTTTGTTGTTCGGGAAATATACCCTATAGAGAGGAGAGGGACATCACCAACTTCTAGGGTGACAGGTAAATACATTAATCATATCACATAGGATTCTACAAAAGGAAAGAGATCAAGGTTCTTGAAGGCATACCTTATTAACGGAGTTCGATCCTAGCTTTCGCTTGCTCCTTCGATCGATCCTCCACTTGATCTTCCCTTTGACGAATCTGCAATACAAAGATACCTTCCTTAGCGTATCTTGACTGATATAACAATGATGAAATCGAAATACAATTTAAACATCAAATACAATCAAGCATTTAATCCAAACAAATATGCAATCCATTAGACATTTGATTGGGACGGGAAGGGCATTTCAACCTTTATTGTCAAAAGCAAATAATCAGTACAAGTATACCTGATCATTCAGAGTGCTTGTGCAATCGGATCATGAGCTCCTGCTTTTCACACTAACTTTGAAATTCCTCCAGCGTAACAACCCTTAATGCATAGTTTCTCCTCCTCTCTCTCATCTATCCCCCTTGTATTTATGAGACAAGGTAGGTAGTTTGGATCGAGAGGTAGTTTGATTGGGAAGTTGCAAAACCAACTGCAACTAATTCCAATTCGTCAAATTAATAGATTTGTGATTACTTTTTAAGATGTGTGCGAGTATTTCACAGTAGAGTAGCGCACAATATGCAACTTCACTACTGTACAACCAATGTTTGCATGATTTTTTAAGGTGTGCACTAGTTTGCTTCAACAAAGTAGGGCATACTAGTAGGTGTGCGCTACTATTATGCTTGTAGAGTAGGGCACACTTCAAGAAATGCGCTACTATAATTCCTGTAGGGTAGCACACATGTAAAAAGGGAGGGTATAACAGGGTTTTGTTAGTTGCTGAGGGGCAAACCAAGTCCATGTATCATCTAGGGCAATATTGCTCTTCTATCCATGTTGTCTTTTTGTGTGACCGACAGCTTAATGTGATCACGGGAAGAGAAGTGCAAATTTGACCTATAACAGATGCCCCCTAATGTGTGAGGTCAGAGGGAAACGATGGCCGAAATATATTATAATTCCAAGTCAGTGGAGGAGCAAGAAACCACAAAACCAAGTCACAAAAGTGTTGAATATTGTAACTTCTAAGAATATTATATTTGTACATTATTATTTCAGAGATGTTCCATCCCTCTGAGGTGACTCTATTATGTATCCGGAGATGTTTATTCCTCCAAGGATTTGTGGTAATTAGGGTTATTAGACCCACCATGTGGGGGTCGGCCCTGATATTATATTTTAGGGGTTATTAGACTTCTCCAGGAGAGGTCGGCCCCATTAGGGATTTTAGTCAGTCGGGAACTAGTATAAATAGAGGAGGAGAGCTCCTCATTTGATAGACACACTCACAACTTAGAAAAGTAGCGCACTTGTCTAGGAGGTATGCATAGGAGGTGGAGAAGGAGGTCAAGTCTTGGAGCACATCTTGTATTTTGGTTGATCATCTTATTGAGGAAAGCTTTGCTGGGTTTTCTACCCCATGAGGGTTTCCCAGGATAAATTCTGTGTCCATCTTGTGATTATGTTTCTTTTAGTGATCTTGCTAGTCTGTTTGGTTTAAACTTAACATGGTATCAGAGCTAGCCTGAATAGGAGATCTTTCACAAGGTAAGAATATCTCTCTCTCTCTGGTGAAAATTAGGGTTTCTGCAAAAAGTTGGTATTGTTGCATTCTGATTACATGGATGGATATCCCTTCTCAAAACCAATCTTTTGAGCCCTAGATCGAACTTTTTGGTTGGATAGAACTCCGGGAAAGTCAAACCCTAGTTTTACCAAAAGTGCGATAAACCAAAAATTAGTTTCTGCAAAACGTTGGTATTGTTGAATTTTGATTACATGGATGGATAGCCCTTCTCAAAACCAATCTTTTGAGCCCTAGATCGAACTTTTTGGTTGGGTAAAACTCTGGAAAAGTCAAACCCTAGTTTTACCAAAAGTGCGATAAACCATAAATTCTCTCCCAGGATCCGGAAAATTAAAAGGGTTAAAGTTTCCAGGTAAGTACTATTATATCTCTTGTCTCTTGGACTCCCCCAAGAGAAGATGGCTCCAAACACTAAGCTTGAAGACAAGCTAGAAGGTATAGAAAATTTCCGGGCATGGAAATACAGAATTGGTCTCATTCTTGAAGAGAATGATCTTGCTCATTATGTCAAGGATGATGTTGCAGAACCTGAAGGAGATGAAGCCAAAGAGAAGCATACGAAGGATTTGATTGGGGCTAAGAGAATCATAGCTGATTCCTTTAAAGACCACTTGATTCCCCAAGTGGCCTCCAAGAAGAATCCAAAGGAAATGTATGATGCCTTAGGAAGAATGTATGAAGGAAAGAACATCAATAGGAAGATGAACCTAAGGACTCAGTTGAAGAGTACCAAGATGCACAAAGGAGAATCCATTCAAGACTACTTCTCAAGGGTCTCCCAAATCAAGGAGCAACTAGATGCCATTGGTGATACTCTTGATGAAGATGAAGTTGTGATGACTGCTCTAAATGGTCTCACTAGACCTTGGGAATCATTCATACAAACCATGTGTGCCAGAAAAGAAAGCATGAATTTTGATGTAGTATGGGAGGATTGTGTTCAAGAAGAGGCTAGGGTAGCCAACAGAGAGGCTCTTCTCAAAGAGGATGACCAAGCCTTGGCCACCCACACCAAAAGAGGAAAAATGGATCACTTCAAGAAAGTGAACCACAAAAGGTCTCAACCCTCTCATAGATTCAAAAGGAAAGGAGGAACAAACTCAGAAAGAGTCCTGTCCACAGTCCAATGTTTTAATTGTCTTAAACTAGGACACTATGCTAGAGACTGTACTTTACCAGAAAAGAAGAAGAAGAAATTTGTCCACAAAAGACATCATGCACATATGGCAGAAGATGATAGTGAAGAAGAAGAAGGAGAAGAAGAAGAAGAAGAAGAAGAAGAAGAAGAGGAAAGGCCTCGAAGGAAAAGATCTAAAGTAAAGAAAGAAGATCCAGAAGAATATGTCCTATTTTCTACACTCTCTGGATCTGTGTCTCTTGGTGAAGATACATGGTTCATTGGCAGTGGTGCTTCAAAGCACATGACAAGTCAAAAGAAAACTCTCTGAAGAATTGAAGAAAAGTCTTCACCACAAAAGGTATCTCTAGGAGATGATTACCAATATCCCATCAAGGGGATTGGTGAAGCAAACTACAAGCTATATTCTGGAACACCCTTGAAGATGAAAGAAATTTTATATAGGATTGAAGAAGAACCTACTCTCTATCTCAACACTAGATAAGAAAGGTTTTAGATTTGCCTTCATAGATGGTCAAGTACTCATGTGGTCCAAAGAAAAATCAATTAAAGATGCAGTTGTCATTGGTGAAGAAGAAGGAGGTCTCTATAAGCTCAAGGGTCATCCAGAGGTTTCCCTTGCTCATGAAACCTCTAGCCCCAGTGAGCTATGGCATAGAAGATTAGCTCACATTAACTACAAATCCTTACCCTATGTAAGCAAGGTGGTCATAGGATTACAATATTTGAAGGTTGATCATGATGGCTCATGTAAAGGATCTAAGAAAGGGAAGAATGCCAAGAACCCCTTTCCAAAGAGTGAAAGAAATACTAAGAACATTTTGGAGCTAATACACTCAGATGTATGTGGACCAATTCCCACCACTTCTCTAAGTGGGTTTGAATACTATCTTTCATTCATTGACGACTATTCAAGGAAAACTTGGATATACTTTCTAAAAGGTAAGAATGAAGTCTTTGGAAAATTCAAAGAGTTCAAGGCTCTAATAGAAAATCTCTCAGAAAAGAGAATCAAGATTCTCAGAACAGATAATGGCGGAGAATATACTTCAAAGGAATTTGAAGAATTTTGTAAAGAAGCTGGAATTAAGAGGGAACTAGCCACTCCCTACAATCCCCAACAAAATGGGGTTGCTGAGAGGAAAAATAGAACCATCATGGAAGCTATAAAGACTATGATACATGACCAAGATCTACCCATGTATGTATGGGATGAAGCAGCTAAGACAGCAGTATATGTGCAAAATAGACTATCCCATAGTGGTCTTGATTTCAAGACTCCAGAAGAAGTGTTTACAGGAAAGAAGCCTGAGCTAAGTCATCTTAAGATATTTGGGTGTCCTGTGTACATCCACATTCCAAAAGAAAAGAGAACCAAGTTGGATCCTCCTAGTAAGAAGGGAATATTTGTTGGTTATTGTGAATCATCCAAGGCCTTCAGAATTTACATACCAGGTTTTCATCATATAGAAATAAGTAGAGATGTAACATTTGATGAAGAAGCAGCTCTCAAGAAATCCAGGAAGTGCCAACTTGAAGAAATCTATGAAGAAGATACACCTCCTAGAATCACAGAGGCTGTGCACATCCCTGAAGATGATTCACCAGAGGATCATGACATGTTGGAACCACAAGAACCTCCTATTACAGATTTATCTAAGAAAAGAAGGCCAACATGGGCTAGAGATATTATTCAAGGAGGTGAAAGATATGGAGCTCCTGAAGGCTCCACTAGAGAAATAAAGAAACCAAAGCTAGTATCCAACTATATGGCCTTGATGTGTGATCTTGTGGATCAACAACCTACTATCTATGAAGAGGCAGCTCAAGATAAAGAATGGGTAGAAGCAATGACAAAAGAATATCAGTCAATAATAAAAAATGATGTTTGGGATGTAGTTCCCAAACCAAAAGATAAAAGTGTGGTTTCTTCCAAATGGATTTTCAAGATAAAACATGCTACAGATGGTAGCATTGAAAAATACAAGGCAAGATTTGTAGCCAGAGGATTCTCTCAGAATGAGGGAATTGACTATGAAGAAACATTTGCACCAGTTGCTAGGTATACTTCAATAAGAACTATCATGGAACTTGCATCTATGATGAAGTGGAAATTACATCAAATGGATGTTAAGACAGCTTTTCTGAATGGTGTAATTGAAGAAGAAGTGTACATAGAGAAACCACAAGGGTTTGAGGTTAAAGACGGAAGAACTCATGTATGCAAACTGAAAAAGGCATTATATGGATTGAATCAAGCGCCCAGGGCTTGGTACGAAAGGATTGACAATTTCTTAACAAGCATGGGCTTTACCAAGAGTAAAGATGATCCCAATCTTTATCTCAAAGTGATGGATGATGAACCAGTTATACTGTTGTTATATGTAGATGATCTATTTCTAACCGGAAATGAGAAACAAATTATTGAAAGCAAGAAGAAGCTTTCTTCAGAATTCGAGATGAAATATCTCGGACTAATGCACTACTTCTTAGGTCTAGAAGTATGGCAAGAACCAAAAGGAATCTTTCTAAATCAAGGTAAGTATGCTATGGAGATTCTAAAAATATTTGATATGTTGGAGTGTAAACCCATGGCCACTCCCATGGACTCCAACTTGAAATTATTAGTTGATGACTCATCGAAATTAGTGGATCTAAATCTATATAGACAAATCATTGGGTCTTTGATGTATTTAACAAATACCAGGCCAGATATATGCTTTGCTGTAAATACCCAAAGTCAGTATCTAGTAGAACCTAGAAAGGTTCACTTAATAGTTGCAAAGCATGTAATGAGGTACCTAAAAGGTACATTAGATTTTGGTCTATATTATCTTGGAGGTCATGAACTCAGATTACATGGTTACTCAGATTCTGATTGGGCAGGAAGTGTCTCAGAAAGAAAGAGTACATCAGGTGGATGTTATGGTCTTGGATCTGCCATGATCTCATGGTTAAGCAAGAAACGATCTAGTGTGGCTGTCAGTACTGCTGAAGCAGAATATATAGCTGTCTGCTCTACCAGCTGTGAAGCAGTATGGCTTCGAAAGCTATTATCTGGAGTGTTTGACTTAGAAATGGATCCCACTGTGATTATGTGTGACAATCAAAGCTGCATCAAGATGATAGAAAATCCTGTATTCCACGATAAGTCAAAACACATAGAGATCTGATACTTTTATATACGAGATATGGTGTAGAGAGGAGCTATCAAGCTCGAGTATGTGAGCACTAAGGATCAAATTGCTGATATCTTGACCAAACCTATGTCTCGAGTGAAATTTGAATACTTCCGAGACAAGCTTGGTGTAATTCAAAAGGACTCTCCTCGAAAGGGGGAGTAATATAGTCATTGATAATGAGATTGTCTCATCAACAAGCAAGATCAATGATGAGGCTACCTGCTTACTACACCTGGATACCTAGAAACATTTAGATTTCGGACTCTTATACTTAGAATACTTATTTTTACTTATTTAGCTTTTGATGATAAATGTATTATTGAGAATACATGCTTTTGAGGATAGATTTATTAGTGAGAATACATGCTTTTGATGAAATATGTATTAGTGAGAATACATGCTTTTGATGAAAGATGTATTAGTGAGAATACATGCTTTTGATGATAGATGTATTAGTGAGAATACATGCTATATGTATTGGTAAGAATACATGTTTTGATGATAAGATGTATTGGTAAGAATACATGCTTTTGAGGATACATGTATTGATTAATGTACTTGTATGAGGATACTTGTACTTGTATTAATGAGGATACATGTGAGGGATTGTATCATCCTTGAACACTTGTTCTAAAGTTAGCCGTAGACAGGTGTCTCCGAGAAAGAAGAGGGATTGTATCATCCTTGAACACTTGTTCTAAAGTGAGCTGTAGACAGGCGTCTCCGAGAAAGAAGAGGGATTGTATCATCCTTGAACACTTGTTCTAAAGTGAGCCATAGATAGGTGTCTCCAAGAAATAAGAGGGATTGTATCATCCTTGAACACTTGTTCTAAAGTGAGCCGTAGACATGATGTCTCCAATAAAGAAGTCCTGAATGAACAGGTAGGGGATTGTATCTTCCCTGGAATTCGGTCCCAGAATTGAGCCATAGACATGATGTCTCCCATAAAGAATTCCTGAATGAACAGTTAGGGGATTGTATCTTCCCCGGACTTCAGTCCCAGAATTGAGTCGTAGACATGATGTCTCCGATAATGAAGTCCTGAATGAACAGGTAAGGGATTGTATCTTCCCCGGACTTTGGTCCCAGAATTGAGCCATAGACATGATGTCTCCGATAAAGAAGTCCTGAATGAACAGTTAGGGGATTGTATCTTCCCCGGACTTCGGTCCCAGAATTGAGCCGTAGACATGATGTCTCCGATAATGAAGTCCTAAATGAACAGGTAGGGGATTGTATCTTCCCCAGACTTCGGTCCCAGAATTGAGTCGTAGAAATGATGTCTCCGATAATGAAGTCCTGAATGAATAGGTAGGGGATTGTATCTTCCCCGGACTTTGGTCCCAGAATTGAGCCATAGACTAGGTCTCCGATAATGAAGTTTTGAATGAACAGGTAGGGGATTGTATCTTCCTCGGACTTCAGTCCCAGAATTGAGCCATATACTAGGTCTCCGATAATGAAGTCCTGAATGAACAGGTAGGGGATTGTATCTTCCCTGGACTTTGGTCTTAGAATTGATCCATAGACTGATGTCTTCAAAAATTGAAGATAGGATTGCATCATCCCTAGACATGAGACTTCTCTTAAAGGTACATGTGAGGACTGCATCGTCCATAAACTAGGTTCAAGATGTACATGATGGGATTGCATCATCCCTAGACATGAGACTTGTATTAAGAGATAAGGACTGATCATCCTGGAACTTGATCGGATTGTATCATCCATGGACATATGTCCTAAAGAGAGCAGGATTGATCTTCCCATAATATGATCATGTGATGACGATGTCGATGATCGTGTGATGACGATGCTGATGATCGTGTGATGATGATGCCGATGATCGTGTGATGACGATGCCAATGATCGTGTGATGATGATGCTGATGATCGTGTGATGACGATGCGGATGATCATGTGATGACGATGCCGATGATCGTATGATGACGATGTCGATGATCGTATGATGACGATGCCGATGATCGTGTGATGACGATGTTAATGATCGTGTGATGACGACGCTGATGATCATGTGATGACGATGCTGATGATTGTATGATGACGATACTGGTGATGTTGATGTTCCAGTAACTGGTTGGGTTACTGATGATGATGAATTGAAGAGAGCTTTCGATGATTTATAGATGTATCATGTATGATGTAGTCGACGACTCCTTGCTCCTGCAGATGTTGTTATAATATCCTTCTCGTTAAGAGGGAGTGTTGAATATTGTAACTTCTAAGAATATTATATTTGTACATTATTATTCCGGAGATGTTCCATCCCTCCGAGGTGACTCTATTATGTATCCGGAGATGTTTATTCCTCCGAGGATTTGTGGTAATTAGGGTTATTAGACCCAACATGTGGGGGTCGGCCCTGATATTATATTTTAGGGGTTATTAGACTTCTCCAGGAGAGGTTGGCCCCATTAGGGATTTTAGTCAGTCGGGAAGTAGTATAAATAAAGGAGGAGAGCTCCTCATTTGATAGACACACTCACAACTTAGAAAAGTAGCGCACTTGTCTAGGAGGTCTGCACAAGAGGTGGAGAAGGAGATCAAGTCTTGGAGCACATCTTGTATTTTGGTTGATCATCTTATTGAGGAAAGCTTTGCTGGGTTTTCTACCCCATGAGGGTTTCCCAGGGTAAATTCTGTGTCTATCTTGTGATTATGTTTCTTTCAGTGATCTTGCTAGTCTATTTGGTTTAAACTTAACAAAAAGAACCTAAAATAACGATCAAGGTCAGTGAGCAATTACAATATTGACATCATATAGATGTGTAGCATGATACAACATGGTCTCCGATACATAAATAGGAGATGTATATATGGCCACTGAAATACAAGCGTGGATCCATGTGAGAATGAGGGATCATAGCCATTACAATAAACTGGATCTATGTCTCATGGAAAGCCAAAATGAGTGAGGCTCAGTTTTGCGTAGCTTGGGTGATAACATAATGAGGTAATTCTATCGAAATCCCAAGGTCTTCATCCAAAACAACCCAAGGTACAAACCCTAACCATGTGAATAAATGAGATGAAAGTCGAACATGGGGGGTATCGTTTGATTATCGGTCATTGATGTATACTGTTAACAAACGCGAGGGCTTCTACCGATAATGATAATGGGGCCCAAGGTACCTAGTAGGATCCAACAAGTGTGAATAAGTGGACTTGACGTCGAACACTTGAGGAACCTGTCAAATAAGAAACATTGATGTATTCTCATAATTCGATATTGAGGGAAATTGCCACTTGTGACTGCAATCCCCAAGGTACTAACTGAAGCTCTAAACCTCATTCCCAGAGCAAAATGAGTTGATGTCGATGGGAAGAAGTTTGTTGGAAGGGAGGCCTTAAGGCATCCTCCATCATCCAACACGAGGGATGCTCAAATGGTATGAGCTGATGTGGAGTAATACAAGTAACAAGACTGACACTAGGAAGGCTGACACATGAGGTCAAGATAAACTGCAGAATGGCCGACACAGGATGTATCCTTGAACAGTGAGCACGACACAAAGTGACTTAGGCAGTTTTCAACATGATGGGGAAGTGATATAAGCCTACAATGCAGGAGACATTAGCAGACCCTCCATGTGGTTGGAATAATAACTAACCGGGGGAGTAAACAACTTGGAGATCAAGTTCACCCTAAGGTCAAAAACTAAACCCAACTGAAATGATGGACTCAAATAGGTGCTATGTTCAAGTATACTACTGACTGAACTGCCTTTGAAACTGCAAGATATGATATACCCTTCTTATCCCTTATTATTTTTAGATAAAAGAATACCTTTCTTGTTGTTTTAATGAGTCCAAGAAAGAATGAAAACTCTGTAGATCCAACCATGTAAAAATTTTAACGAGCCCATGGGAGGAAGACTCAGGACCTTCTTCATTATTTACACAGTTCGAAGAAGAGATAGAAGAATACTCTATAATACTGATCTCTGGATTTTAATATCAAGCCGAGATCTGTTCTTGCTCACTGGTGTTTTCAATTTTAAGGAGTTTGAAAAACTTAAACAATAACTCCATACACCTACTCGTGGATTTTAATATCGAGCCCAAGTAGGTTAATGCTTGCCGGTGTTTTAATGTTTATAGAGTCTGAAAAACTTAAACAATCCTCTTTTTACCCTCTTGTCAATTTCACATCGAGCCTGAGTAGGTGAGTGTTCGCTTGGTGTTTTCATATTTCAAGAGCCTGAAAACCCTAAAGAAGGCTCCACAAGGTCCTTTTTCATAAAGTTAGTCTCCTCCCCCCGAAAAGTGTAAAACAATGGAAGAAGAACTCTTCTATCCACAAATGACTAGAGTATTCCTTTTTCGTAAGTAATCCGTGAATGTTTGAAAAAGGGTTAAACTTATACTTAAGCGGATGTCACTTCAAATCCTTTAAAGAGTCTGAAATGACAACTATACTCGGCAATCTTGTCATATTTAAAGAGTCTAACAAGAGCTTAGAGAGAACTCCATAAGAATCTTTTTTCGTAAAATTTTAATGAGCACGAAAAAGTAAACTCGTGGCATCCTTACTGTTTTTTACGAGCTCAAAGGAGAGATGGAAGAATGCTCATAACTTCCTTACTGTTTTTAATGAGCTTGAAGTAAAGGTGGAAGAATGCTCGAAGACTCCTTCAAGTAGGGTCGATGCCTAGAATCTCCTCATGATATTGGGCAAAGATGTCACGGAAATCATTAAATATATTGGTGTACGGAATGATCTCATCAAGATAATAGTCCGTTCCAATAAAGATATGTTCTGTGACCCCTGGTTCACTGGGAATCTTGATGGGGATGGTTTTCAATGTACTCATACTATTCCCTTTGGCAAAAACAGCTTGTGAAGTTGAAAGGACAAAGGACAAATCATCATTCTCACTGGGTCTTGAAGCGAACTCACCTCTCTCTATCAGATTTAGAACGGGAAGTAAATAGGTACTGGGGTGTAAATGTTCCCAAGGGTGTCTTAGGCCTATCATAGCTTCAAAAAATGTTTCGTCGAAAGGCAAAACCATGTCTAAACTATTAGGAGAGAGGGTAGAGTCCGTTGACCGTGTGGGAGCAGGGTCCATATCCAACTTGGCAGAGACTGGAGAAATCATGATTTGTTCCATTGCAACATGTTGTGCTTCCATGTATGCTACTTCTACAACAGATAAGGGCACCGATGGTTTTGATACAGTATAAAGGATCCATGGATCAGTCCCTAAACTGACTGTGAAATTTGCAGTAGATGTACCTTCATCAGAATGCATAAAAAGAACGGGAGAGGGTAGGTCAAAAGTGCCTATTAATGACTCATAAAGCCCTGCTCCTAAACTCTCGCTTATTGGGGTAGATTGATCAACTAAAGGAACTGTGGATTCTGATGAAGTCTGGTTGTTTCACCGAGAGAACGAAAGATGATCGACCGCGACGATCTTACCTTCATGAGGGAACATAACAACTCAGAAAACTGCCAATGCAATAGCTCACATGGCATATGTCCAGCTCCTGCCTAACAACATATTGTAATCAAGTGGAGTGTCGAGAACTTCAATCTCTACAACAACTATCTTACGGGCTAGTGTGACACCGAATGATGGCAAGAATCTGTGTGGATGGAAGGCTCTGCCATCAAATGTAGTAAGCAGTTTGTTAGAGGGGGCTAACTCGGGAGAGCCCAAGGATTTCCAGAAAGAAATCACATTACGCACGTAGACATGCCTTCATCTATGACAGTTCATCCAATGGTCATAGGACCATGAACTACCTCTATCTAAAGCGCAACGTGGTACAGAAACCGGTATTTGATATCAGACATATCAAAATGTGCAGTCATGTTGGATGATTCCATGCTTCCAATCACTGCTAGTAGTGCACTTCGTTGTAATGGACAACTTTGCAAAAATTCTAAGGTGGACATAGCACAAGGGGTTTGGGATAGATCTTCAATCACATTATAGTTGGAAGCAGCCCAAGTGTTGGGATTGTGCGAAGCCCATTTCAAGACCTTTTGGGATCTTGGGCACTGAATCCATAGGTATGTGGAGAGGAGTGGAAGATTCGGGAATATCTTTATCCTTATTCTGCAAATCTGGGGTATAATTTATTTCCTGCATTTGTAAAAGAGCGTCCGAGTTAACCATATTAATGAAATTTTGATCAACTGAAGCATGGGTGGTGCCTCCAGCATTGGAGGTGCCAGAAGCTGATCCTTGCCCTTTTGGAAATGGATCTTTAAGGACGGCAGGTTTCTTTTCTTGAAGCAACTTCTAGGCTTCTTCGATTAGAGGGAATTGGTGAGTGAGGTGGTCCTGCTTGCAAAGCTTGCAAGGGAACTTGACCTTCTTCTTTTCTTTGTTACCCTCCTCAGCATTTTTTTTGTTTTTGGGCTTCTACTGGTTCCCCTCTGCTTTCTTGCCCTTCTTTTTATTGTTGAGCTGTCGAGGGCCCTTTTGATTAGTCTAAACCTATTGTACAGATTCAGTAGTAGAAGGAGAGGTTGTGACGAGAGTCACTTCTATAGTCGATTGTTTGACCGATAAGGCATGAACCTATTTAGTCAATGCTTTGAAAGCTACAGAATCAATTGAACCTACTATGCCATCAGCATGTGGTCTAGGTTTTTGTCTACCTAGATCAATGTTTGATTGTAGTGTATGAGGTATAATCTCGTAAAGAAGCCCAAACTGAGTGTAAACCAAGTCTAGTTGCTGGATCCTTAGAATGGCTTCTTCTTCCGATGACACCCTAGACGTAGTTACTTTCTTAGAAACGTAAGGAAGGAGTGGTTTTAGGTACCACTCTAATAAGAATTCTAGGGGGATATTGGCCTTAATGATCCTCTTCCATCTTCACCACTCCTGAATATGATCATATAAGTGGGTGGCTTTGTTTTGTCTAAAGGTAGACAAAAGATCTGTCCCGGCATCGTACCGAACATGAAGCTAGAAGTGGTTCAAAAATACTACGGCGAGATCCTGAAAGTTAAAAAAGGTGGTTGCAGGTAACTCAATGTACCATTTGGCTACAACACCAGTCAAGGTTCTTTGAAAAAGTCTCAACCTAATGGAATCTTCGTTCAACGAGTTCGAAGAACACCAGAGATGAAAAGTGGTAACATGATCACCAAGATCCTTACCAGTTTTACCTTCAAATTTTGGAATGTCCGAAGGTAGATTAGTGGGAACTGATGGCCACGTAACGTTATGGCACACCAGATCGTTCGTTAACTTGGAAAGATATGGAAAATTTAGAGTTTCCAAAAAAGGTAAACAAGGTCTATAAGTTGGAATTTGATGAGCTGGAGACATGAAGGGGGAACCTCCCATAGTTTGACCCATAAAATACTGGTTAAGGTTTCCGCCAGCCATTTGTTGGTAGGGGTTTCCCCCAGCCAACTATTGGTAGGGGTTTCCCCCAACCATCTGCTGGTAGGGGTTGCCCCCAGCCATCTGTTGTTGTGTGAAAGTGTTGTTGAAATTCCCCCATCCAAATGAAAGTGGGTTGGTACCCTGTGTATTCATCCACTGTGGATGGGTGTTAGCCCCGCCATATTGTTGGTTAAAAATATTACCCCCTCCTCTAGAAAACAAAGAAAAGGGCATATTTCTTGCAGGTATATTACTTTGATTCATATTGTAACCTACAAAGGTGTTAAAACCAGAGGTAGTTGAGGTGGACGACGCAGTCATGGTGCTCATGACAGGCATAGTTGCAGAGACATTCGGCCCTACATTGGGTGTGGAAATCCAAGTACTAGGTATATTGTATGAGTTTTGAGTCACAGGAGGTGGGGTTACATTCACCACATTATTGGGTCCAAAAGTAGGGGTAGAGGTGTATTTAAAAGCTATTGAGCTTGACATGCCTAACGTGCCAGTGTTAAAACTGAAGGACAGATTTGAAACAAAAGTTGTCTGTGTCAAACTCGGTGTAGCAGTGGAAGGAGGATTTACAATACTTGTATTCATACCCATTGTGGGAGTCTCTGGAACTCCCTGTTCATCTCCTGGGTTAGTCATAATATGCCCAGGTGTAAAAAAATATGCACTATACTCGGGTTGCTGGAAACCAATAGGTACCAGAAGCGGATCGTTAAGTCTAGTAAGAGGAGGGTTAAAAGGGGTATTAAAATCACCAGAAGTAATATCCTCAACCTTGACAATATTAAGAACTTGTCGATCTGGGGTTCTAGGTTTTGGTTCACCAGGAACCTCTATTTCACCAATAAGTTCAAAAAGACCACTGGAGTTAGTCCTCCATCGTCGTGGTGGTGGTAGTGGATCCACACTGAGTGGGGGAAGGTTTTGCAACCTCTGAGACCTACGAAGCTATTGGTCTTCCACAATTATATAAAAATAAAACTAAGTAAAAACCTAATGGCCACTAAGACTAAGGGGAAAACAACATACCACTAAAAAGTCCTAAGTAATCAAACCAATCAAACGGATAGAAAATACTCTCAGAAGTAATTTTGGGATGATTAGGGCCCAGAACAGACTAACAAAGTACTGATGGTCAGTTTTGTGGCATCTACCGGAGGTCCACTAGGTGCAAGCGCTTTAACCACCAAACCGCTTTCTCGAGATTACTGTCAGAGGGTTACCTTCCACGTCGGTCCGAGGTGAAGTGTGAATAACTACCCACTCTACCTGTGTAGGATCGTAAAGGTCTGATACTAAGGCTACCATAGATACGAAATATCTTAGGGGGATAGTTGTCAACCTAGTCAAAATGCATGGGCAGGGTAGCAAAGCCCGAAGTCTAAAAGAACCCCCATACGTGAATCAACTCTAGTTTATGGTCAAAAGGAAAGTGAGGGGATATCCTCAACAATTCTGATCTCCCACGGCCTCGTGCTTATCTCTGGTTTGATTAGAGCATCCTTGGGTTATTTGCTATATATGATTTTACCTAAATGAAATTTGTACTACGATTGTTGCGTAATGAAGCCAGTTGTTAGCAGCTTAAGGTGATTTAAGCTTGTAACTTTAGCCTAAGCTGGCTGATGTCGTGTACACCTAAAAAGAAAATGTTTCTAATTGATTTGATTAAAATTCTTTTTAAGGCAACTTTTTACACAACAGGGTAGTGCATTGTGTGTAAATGGTTTGCGAAAGTAAAGTTCAAAAGAAATAACTTTCAAAGCAATAGAAGACTCTTTTTCTTTTTTCGTTTATGCTCTTTCCAAAATGAAAAAAAAAAAAAACAACAACAACACCTCTTTTTTCTTTTCTTTTCTTTTCTTTTCAAATTCAAAATAAAGTAAACTACGCTACTTCGAAATGATCATAAGCCTTACTACTTTAAACAACCAAACTCATTTTTTGCTTTTTTTGATAAATGTAAAAGAAAAAGAACTCGAAAATGGAAGCAAGTAAGACCTAAAGGAGCAGTGTAAGTAAGGAAAAGCAACTCTAAGGCTCACAACAAACGAATTGATGATTTGACGAAGACTTGTCCTACAAATTTTTTTCAAAGGAAAATGATTTGGGCTTGGAAGACAAAGTGAAAAGAAAATAAGGATAAGAGATGCTTCAAATGGAAAGATACACCTCAAAGGTTACTCCAAAGAATCAAGAACCCTAAAGAGCACTAAGCCAAGCAAACAGTAGGCAAGCGAACCAAAGATGGCCTTACAATCACAAAGGCTCAAATGGAAGCAAACTAAAAAACTTCAACTTACTTGAAACTGAAACTAACAAAGCAATCAGGAAGTGTCTAGACTCAAAAATATTTTGAAAACACCCTAAGGAATCTAGCTCGAGGTCAAACCCTAAATCAAAGGCCAAGACACCATCAAAGTGTGATTAGTGTTGCTACAAACAACAAATGTCGTAAACAAAGGTTTGTATACCTACAACAAGCAACTAGGGTACGGACAAGCATACCCACTGATGTAGTGGGGATAGGTATTCCCGTTGTGGGAATAGGTACCGTGAGGGGTACGGTAGATGAGGGTCCCATGGAGGGCATACCCAAAACAGGTGTAGTAACTGGTGTAGTGGTGGATGTGCCACCAATGGTCCCTATAACAAACGGAGTGGAAGTCATGCCAGCCATGGGGCTAGTAGGGGCCGTGTAAATAGGGTTCTCATACTCTTCGTCAGAATCGGAGGTAAAGTAAGGGGCGTCACTATGTGGTGACGGAGTCCTACGTCGCTGACGAGTGGAGTCAAGTGACAAGGCTCTAGATCTGTGATGAGTGGTATCAACGGATAATGATCGGAATCTATGACGTGTGGTGTCAAGAGAACCGTGCCCTAATTAATGAATTTATTCTATCATGCATTCATACTTTTACTAGGGTGATAAGACAAGTCTAGAATTAAACAAGATTGTTACTAAACTCAATAACATGAGTACAATCATATTATAAACTTAATCATGAACAGATTTCAAAACATACCTGTAAGTCATACCTGTGATATTGCTTGTAGTAGTTGTTGTTGTTGTTCCTGTTTTTCTTAGGACAATCTGAAGCAAACTATCCTACTTCATTGCAATCGAAACATTAAACATGAGATAGATCTTTCTTCTTGTGATGAGGGTGAGAATGTTTCTTGTTATGATATCTCTCCATCTTAAACTTGCTTCCCCTGGTGTGTGCTATGAGAGCTTGATCTTCATTCCCCATCTTTTCTTCTTGGGCCACAAGCCTTGCTTCTTCTTGTGAGCATTCCTCCCATAATCTATTAAATAATATCAACTTCCTTCTTGCACAGATTCCTTGGATGAAGGAGTCCCATGACCTAGGTAGGCCATTCAATGACAACTTCGCCACTGTCCACTATTTCATCCACAACTTCAAGTTGTTCCTTGATCCGAGAGACCTCAGAGAAATAAGATTGAATGGTCTCTCCATTCTGAAGCTTTACCCTTTTCAATTGGTTCCGTAGATTCATCTTCTGATTTATGTTCTTCCCTTCAAATAGCTTGGTCAGGGAATCAAACATCTCCTTGGGTGTCTTTAGGGATGACACATGTGGAATGAGATGGTCTTTGATAGAATCAACAATGATCATCATTTCCTTGACCAAGTTCTTCTTGTGAATGGCTTTAGCCTCTTCTCCCTCTGGGACAGGGACCTCAGAGCTTATGTAAGTGTCCAACTCCTTTTCTTCTAGGATTAACCCAATCCTATAATTCCATGCTCAAAAGTTATCAGCCACTTCAATCTTATCTTCAAGCTTGGTGTGGTGAGACATCTTAAAGAGTACTTCAAATAGAAAAAATTTAGGTCTTACAACTTGATTTGTTGAAAATTGAATCTGGTGCAGATTAGGGTTTGTTAGAGAAACCCTAAAAATAATGTGAATTTCAAATTTCTGAAAGGATAGAAAGATGCGCCTTGATGAGATGATCATCCTGGTATACTCAGAAATTGAGAACTGAAAGGTTTCACCCTTTAGAAATTCCTTTTAGTCTTCCCGGATTCACTAGGGAGGACCCTGAATTAGGGTTTGAGTTTCCCGGAGCTTCACCAAACCAAAAGATATGATCCAAAGCTCTAAACTTCGATTTTTCCAAGGAGCTTCCAGCTATGTCTTCAGATTTCAGAAATTCCTATTTTTGTGGAAACCCTAATGTTTAGGGCCAAAAATGAAAGTGCTCAGAATTGAATTCTTATTGGATAGAAAGATTCTCCTTGATGAGTAGAGTCAATCTACCTTGTTACTTTTCCAAAATATGTGGAGAGAAACCCTAGTTTTCGCCACTGGACAATGTCTTCTTCTTAGGTTAGCTCTGATACCATGTTAATTTTTTAGCATTAATTCAATATACTCTAGGATCTTTACTGAGAGAATAACATGTATAGCATATCAAGTATAACAATGCATATCAATCACACCAAGCAATCACATGAGACAATAGACACACAGAGTTTCACTGGGGAAAACCATAAAGGTGAGAAACCCCACAGCTTCCTCAGAGATAGAAAGAGTAATGATACAACCGAATTACAAGAGATAGTCTTCTACTATCAACTACTCCTCCTCCTCAACTAGTGTGCCACTTTCCGAGTGATTTAGAAGTGAATATTGAGATGAACAAAGAGAGATCTCCCGCTCTCTATTTATACTTGTCCCAACTTGCCTAATACACTAGCAGGGTCGACTTCTCTAGAAGAGTCGAATAACCCATGGTTACATTAATCCAGGCCGACCCCACACTTGGTGATCTAATAACCCATCATATCAAGTTACGACACTTGCAACACTTGTCAATACAAATGATGACACTTCCGTGTAGAGGAATAATAACATCTATATAGGAGTACAATATACACAGGTGAAATACATTCCAAAGTTACATATACATCAACATAGGGTTTCCAACATTGAAGCCTTGCTCAAAGAAGGTGACCAAGCCTTGGCCACCCACATGAAGAGAAGAAGGAATAAATCCTACTTCAAGAAGGATAGTCACAAGGAGTCTCAACCTCTACAAAGATTTCAGAAGAAAATAAGAACTAATCAAGGAAGAAAGTACTCCTCATTCCAATGTTTCAATGGTCATAAAATAGGACACATTGCTAGAAATTTTCCTTCAAAGGAAAAGAAGAAGGGATTCCACCATAAAATACATCAATCACACCTAGCAAAAGATGACACTGAAGAAGAAGAAGAAGAGGAAAGGCCTCAGAAGAAAAGAACTAGAATAGAAGAAGAAGATGCAGAAGAATAAGTTCTATTCTCTGCACTCTCTGGGACTATAACACCTGGAGAAGATACATGGCTCATTGATAGTGGTGCTTCAATGCACATGACAGTTCAAAAGAAAACTCTTACAAAACTTGAAGAGAATACCTATCCACAAAAGGTATCTTTAGGAGATGACTATCAATATCCAATCTAGGGAATCGGTGAAGCAAGCTACAAGCTAGATTCTGGAACACCATTGAAGATGAAGGAGATATTATATGTCCCAAGATTGAAGAAGAACTTACTTTATATCTTAGATCTAGATAAGAAAGGTTATAGGGTTGCATTCATAGATGGACAAGTACTCATGTGGTCCAAAGGAAAATCAATTGAGGATGCAATTGTTATTGGTGAAGAGGAAGAAGGTCTATACAAAATCAAGGGTTATCCAGAAGCTGCCCTTGTTCATGAAGCCACTAGTCTTGATGAACTATGGCATAGGAGGCTTGCTAATATTAACTACAAAGCACTACCCCATGTGAATAAATTAGTCATAGGACTACCAGATTTGAAGATTGATCATGATAGCACATGCAAAGGATGTGCAAAAGGGAAGAATATCAAGAATCCATTTCCAAAGAGTGAAACAAAGACTAAAAATATTTTTCAATTGATTCATTCAGATGTATGTGGACGAATTCCCTCCACATCCTTGAGTGGATATGAATACTACCTTACATTTATTGATGACTACTCCAGAAAGACATGGATATACTTTCTAAAAGGAAAGAATGAAGTGTTTGGAAAATTCAAGGAGTTCAAAGCCTTGATAGAAAATCATTCAGAAAAGAAGATCAAAATACTCAAGATAGATAATGGTGGAGAATACACTTCAAAGGATTTTGAAGTGTTTTGTAAAGAAGCTGGAATCAAGAGGGAGTTAACCACTGCCTACAATCCTCAACAAAATGGTGTTGCAGAAAGAAAGAATAGAACCATTATGGAATAAGTAAAGACAATGATACATGATCAAGACCTACCTATGTATCTGTGGGCTGAAGCATCCAGGACAACAGTCTATGTGCAGAATAGACTATCTCATAGTGCTCTTCAATTTAAGACCCCAGAAGAAGTGTTTACAGGGAAGAAGCCTGAGGTAAGCCACCTCAAGATATTTGGGTGTCCTATATATATTCACATACCAAAAGAAAAGAGAACTAAGTTGGACCCTTCCGGAAATAAGGGAATATTTGCTGGATATTGTGAAGCATCCAAAGCATTCAGAATATACATTCCAGGATTCCACCATATGGATATTAGTAGGGATGTGACATTTGATGAAGAGATAGCTCTCAAGAAATATAGGAAGTGCCAATATGAAGAAGTATATGAAGAAGATGCAACTCCCATAATTGAAGAGACTATACCCATCCCTGAAGATGTAACACTTGAATACCATGATATGATAGAACCATAAGAACCCCCCATCACAAACATATCAAGAAAGAGAAAGCCAGCATGGGAAAGAGACATTATACTAGGAGCAGAAAAGTATGGCGCTCTTGAAGGATCCACTAGAGTGAGCAAGAAACTGAAGCCTTTCACCAACTATCTGCCGTTGATGTATGATCTTTTAGATCAACAACCTACTAGTTATGAAGAAGCAGTTCATAAGAAAGAGTGGGTAGAGGCAATGACAAAGGAATAACAATCAATAATGAAGAATGATGTTTGGGATATAGTTCCCAAACCAAAAGAAAAAAGTGTGGTATCCTCCAAATGGATATACAAAATAAAGCATGCCGCGGATGGTATCATTGAAAAATATAAAGCAAGGTTTGTGGCCAGATAATTCTCTCAGAAAGAGGAAATTGACTATGAAGAGATGTTTGCACCAATTGCAAGGTACACTTCCATTAGAACCATCATGGCACTTGCATCCATGATGAAGTGGGAATTACACCAGATGGATGTAAAGACAGCTTTCTTGAATGGTGTGATTGAGAAGGAAGTGTACATAGAACAACCTCAAGTATTTGAGGTGGAAGATGGAATAACCCATGTGTGCAAACTAAAAAAGGCTTTGTATGGGTTGAAGCAACCTCCCAGAGCTTGGTATGGAAGAATTGACAGTTTCTTGACAAGCTTGGGCTTTACCAAAAGTAAATATGATCCCAATCTTTTTCTCAAGGTTACGAATGATGAACCTGCCATATTGTTGTTATACGTGGATGATCTATTTCTGACTGGAAATGGGAAACAGATTGTCGAGTGTAAGAAGAAGCTCTTTTCAGAGTTTGAGATGAAAGATCTCAGATTGATGCATTACTTCCTAGGTCTAGAATTATGGCAAGGCCCAGGAGGAATCTTTCTCAACCAGGGAAGGTATGCTATGGAGATCTTGAAGCGGAATATATAGCTGCTTGCTCTGCTAGTTGTGAAGCAGTATGGCTTCAAAAATTGTTATCAAGATTGTTTAACTTAGAGATGGACCCCACTGTGATCCTGTGTGACAACCAGAGTTGTATCAAGATGACAGAGAATCCAGTGTTCCATGATAATTCAAAGCACATAGAGATCCGATATTTCTATATATGGGATATGGTGTAGAAAGGAGCTATCAAGCTTGAGTATGTGAGCATTGACGAACAAGTTACTGATGTGTTGACAAAACCTCTGTCTCGAGTAAAGTTTGAGTATCTTCGAGACAAGCTTGGTGTAGTTCAGAAGGACCCTCCTCGAAAGGGGGAGTGATATGGTCGATGAAGATATTTTTGGATACTAGAATCAATGTGGATACCTGTATCGATGATAAGATTACCTATATTGATGATAAGGTCAATGATGAGGATACCTGTGTTGACATGGATATGTTTATCGATGATGAGGATACTTGTTCTAATGATGATGTCAGTGTATGGTCCCTAGGGGATGTGATAGTACTGCATCGTCCCTGAACGCTTAGTTCAATATGTATGTGATGGGGATTGCATCATCTCGGAAACACTAGTTCAAAATGTACACGATGGGGATTGCATCATCCCAGAACCACTAGTTCAAAATGTATGTGATGGGGATTGTATCATCCCTGGACTTCGGTCCCTGAATTGATCCATAGACAGATGTATCCGAGAAGTGGTCCCTAGTGGACGAGAGGGGATTGTATCATCCTCGGACTTCGGTCCCTAAATTGATCCATAGACTGAGGTCTCCAAGAAGTGGTCCCTAGTAGATAACAAGGAATTGTATCATCCCCATACCTCGGTCCCTGAATTGATCTGTAGACAGATGTTTCCGAGAAGTGGTACCTAGTGGATGAGAGGGGATTGTATCATCCTTGGACTTGGGTCCATGAATTGATCCGTAGATAGATGCCTCTGAGCAGTGGTCCCTAGTGGACGAGAGGGGATTGCATCATCCCTAGACTTCTGTCCCTGAATTGATTCGTAGACATATGTCTTCAAAAAAGAGGTCCTTAGACTCTGCCTAAGTTGACGAGTGGACTGCATCGTCCCTAGACATGTTATGGTCTCTTAAATGGATCATGTGTATTGCAGGGTATGCTGCTATGGTGCTCATGATCGTGATGATCTAGATGACAATGTTGTTGATCGTGATGATCGTGTGATGACGATGCTGATGATCGTGTGATGACGATATTGATGATCGTGTGATGACGATACTAATGATTGTGTGATGACGATGCTGATGATCATGTGATGATGATGCTTATGATCGTGTGATGACGATGCTATTGATCATGAGGATCCATATGATGATATTGTTGAAGCTGTTCGAGTGCTACAGAAGATGAAGACTCAGTACTGAAGATGTTGATGTTCTAGTATTGAATATATTGAAGATGTTCCAGTAACTGGTTGAGTTACTGATGATGTATGAAGAAATCTTTCAATGATTTATAGATGTATCATGTATTATGTACTTGATGACTGCTTGCTCCTGCAGACATTGTTATAATATCCTTCGCATTAAGGGGGAGTGCTGAAATATTGTAACTTCTAAGAATATTATATTTGTATTTTATTATTCCGGAGATGTTTCATTCCTCCAATGGGACTCTGTTATCTATTCAGAGATGTTTATTCCTCCGAGAGATTGTGGTAACTAAGGTTATTAGATCTCCCATGTGAGGTCGGTCGTGAGTTATTTATTTAGGGGTTATTAGACTCTCTTAGAAGAGGTCGGCCCCATTAGGGTAAAAAGTCAGTCGGGAGATGATAATAAGTAGAGGAGGTGTGTTCCTCACTTATCTCATTTCATTCACTCACTTGTGATTGGCGCATAGGAGAGAGAGAGGTCTGCATAGAAGGAGAAGGAGCTCTTGCTAGGGTACTACATATTGTATTGGTTGATTATCTATATTGAGGAAAGCTTTGTTGGGTTTTCTACCCCATGAAGGTTTCCCAGGGTAAATCTTTGTCTATCTTGTGATTGTGTTTCTTTTAGTGATCTTGCTTGTGAAATTAGGCTAAACTTAACAAAGACAGCATGGGAAAAATACAGAGAACATATTTAATTAATCATCTTCCTTACTTAATCAACATTATACAAAGTCATGCTTAGGTCAGAAAATGAAACAATTACTCCAGTGTGCTATTAACTGTAAATGCTACACCTATAATTGCATAGAACTATTTAACTGAGAATAATAAGATAGAAAAGTCGAATCTGGTGAATGTAGGAGAAACAAACAACCCAAGGATCCTGCTCCACCCAACCTATTCCTGAAGACAGCCAAATTACTTTCCTTAGGACCCCCGAGCTTGTTCACTGAACCACTAGGAAGAAGAATCTGTATAAGATTTAGGTCATCTACTTGCAGCAACAAAGTAGTTTATCCAGTCATATAGAGTTAGCAGTTAAAGATACTTGCATAAGCACCTCTGGTTCTCTTCTCATAATATTTTCAATAGCCTCACAATGCACTTCCACTTAGCCTCCCTATTCGAATCTCTCAGTGATCACCTGATACACTTGAGGAATTATTTCTGCAGAAAATAATGTAGAGCTTCCTGCTCAATTCGAATTGCCTTATCTAGGCTTCCTAGGCCTTTTAGTGGTTAACCTGGACATTAATTAGCCATCAGCTCTCTTCCACCCACCTAGGGGATAATGCCACAAATTTAGTGGTAGTTGTCCCATAACCAACAACTAGTGGTGGAGTGCAAATGCTGACATCTGTCCCATGCCTTCTAATAGCTTCCATTCCTCCTAGTGGGTTAGTGAACACTCATTTAGTAGTTCCCTAGGGTGTTTGTCTCCTGTTTTAATTTATTAAATAATAAAAATCAGTCATTACAATCATCCTCGATGAAATTTGGTCATAATTACAAAACTTTGTAATTATAATTTAATATAATGTTTTTGCAATAAAATAAATTGTCTCAAAATTTGGGTAGGTGACATACACCCCCCCTTAAGTCTCAACATCATCCTCGATGTTGTTCATTCACTTTCTAAGTGTTCTTGAAACAGATCTAGGTATGCTACATGCATACTACTCTCCAACTCCCAGGTTTCCTCTTCTGGGCTAAGGTGCTTCCACTGCACCTTTACCTACCCAATGGTGAGATTCCCGAGTAGAGTTTCCCTCCTTTCGAGGATACAGTCTGGTTCCACCTTGAAATCATTGTCTTGTTCCACCTATAAATCATTCCAATTTATAACATGAGTAGCATCATGTACATATTTCTTTAAAACTGAAATATGAAAAACATTATGTATTTTAGATTTGGTGGCAAAGCTAGTTGATATGCCACGAGTCCAACCCTTGACAAAATTTCAAAAGGAGAACAATACCTAGGTGCCATCTTGGCACAACTTTTTAGTTTTAATGAACTCTTCTTTGGTCTTACCTTAATGAAAACATGCTCACCAACCTAGAACTCTTTATGAGTCCTTTTAATATCTGTTTGACTTTTTTTCCTATCTTGGGCAGCTTTAAGATTTATTTGTACCGGTTGCACAGTTAGTTCTATTTCCTTCAACAATTCAGGTCCTAAAATAAATCTATTAACTAATTCATTCCAAGAAAATGGTGTATTGCATTTTCTACCAAAAAGAATTTCAAAATGGCTAAGCCTGGTTGATGCATGATAATGGTTGTTATATGCAAATTCTGCTAAATGGAAATAGTCCTCCCACTTACCAGGCTGGTCCTTAACATACATCCTTAGCATGTCTTCCAATATCTGATTCACTCTTTCTGTCTATCCATCCATTTGTGGATGAAATGTTGTGCTAAAGTTTAAGGTTGTATTCAACCCTTTAAACAAAGATCTCCAGAAGTTTCCAGTAAACTTAGAATCACAGTCTGAAACTATCACTTTTGGTATTCCATGCAATCAAAAAATCTGTTTCATGAAAATTTCTGCAATGTCTGGAGCCTTATGAGTAGTTTTTACTAATATAAAATGTGCTTCCTTGCTGAGTTTATCTACTACCACCATGATGGAATCATTTTGTTTCTGATTCTTGGGTTGTCCAGTAATAACATCTATGCTTATGATCTCCCATTTCCAACTAGGTATAGGTAATTGCTGTAACAGTCCACCCAGATGCTGATGTTCAACTTTTACTTTTTGACAGTCAAAACATTTAGCTATATATTCTGCTACTTCATCCTTCATCCTGGGCCAATGATACTCTTTTTGTAACATAGTGATGGTTTTCTGATAACCTGGATGGCTAGAATAATGACTTTTGTGCATCTCATCTAAAATCATAATTTTTTTTATCTTTGGTACATTGGGCACATATAATCTGTTTTTGTACAGCAACAAGCCATTTTCTTTTTACTTGAAATCTACCATAGAATTTTCAGAATTACTTTATGCTGTCTTTTCATGTAAATTTCTGTATTCTTCATCCGTTTTAATCCTTTCGAAAATCTGATTTTCCAAATCAGTTGTGTATGTACTGATGGCTGAAATAAAATTTAACTTTGCATTACGACTTGAAGCATTAGCAACCTTGTTCTCTTTACCCTTTATATGCTAAATTTCAAAATCATATTCACTTAAAAAGGTTAGCCATCTAGCTTGTCTAGCATTCAAGTTCGTTTGATCTAGTAAATACTTCAGCCCCATGTTATCTACCATCAAAGTAAATTTTCTGCCAATAAGATGGTGATGCCACATTTTTAAGGCATGTATTACTGCTAATAATTCCACATCATATGTAGAGTAATTTTTCTCATGTATTTTCATCTTTCTAGACTCATATGCAATATCATATCGCTCTTGTGTTAGGACTCCACCGAGTCCGTCATACATGCATCGTGCATACTATGAAATATTTATTAGGATTTGCAATTCTAAGAATAGGTGCTGTAGTTAGTAATTCCTTCAACTCCTTAAAACTATCTGCACACTTTTGATCCCATACAAAATTCTTCCCTTTCTTCTGTAAGGAGCTTATGGGGTTTGCAATCTTTGAAAAACCTTCTATGAATTTTCTATAATATCCTGTAATCCCCATAAATGATCGAACATCTGTCACATCTTTAGGAACCAACCATTCATTAATGGCTTTTATCTTATCGGGATCAACCAAAATTCCTTCCTTAGATATTATGTTACCTAAATACTGAATCTTATCCTTGTGAAAGTCACACTTACTAAACTTAGCATATAATTGATTATCTCTCAGAACTTGTAAAATAATATGCAGATGTTCGTCATGTTCTTCCTTACTTTTAGAATATACCAGAATGTCATATATGAACACAATGATGAACTTATCTAAATACTTGTGCATAATATTATTCATTAAACACATAAATGCTGCCAGGGCATTAGTCAACCCAAATGGCATGACTACGAACTCATAATGTCCATATCGAGTTCTAAAGGATGTTTTAAAAATATCCCCATCCTTCACAAGAACTTGATGATATCCTGACCTTAAATCAATCTTTGAAAATATCGTTGCTCCACGCAGTTGATCAAATAGATCGTTTATGCGGGGCAACGGATACCGATTCTTGATTGTCATCTTATTCAGTTGGTAGTAATCTATACAAAGTCTTAAAGTGTCATCCTTCTTCTTAACAAAAATAACAGGTGCTCCCTAAGGAGACACGCTGGGTCTTATATAGTTTTTATCAATCAGTTCCTTCAACTGTGATTTCAACTCATTTAATTCTAGTATATTCATCCTATATGGGGCTTTGGAGTTTGGTATCACACCCGGTATAAGCTCAATGGTAAAATCTAGATCTCTTTTCGGGGGTAACCTTGGAATCTCTTCTGGAAAAACATCCTAGAATTCTTTTAGGATAGGTATATCTTCTAGTTTCAGTTTGTCTTCTTTTGTAATTGACTCCTCATGTACTACATTCACTGCAAACATATTACATCCTTTTCTAACTGCTCTTTTTACTTGCATAGCTGAAATCTGTCTAAGTAATGTCTTTCTAGGGATACCCTTTACTTCTACTATTTCTCCTTCATGATTTAGACAGGTAAAACGTTTCTCATAACAATTCAAAATAACATGATGTGATTCTAACCAGTCCATTCCAATTAGGATGTCATAGGATCCTAAAGGTAAAACATTTAACTTGGTTTGTGTCTTTAACTGATTCATAGATAAAACACAACTTTCAACAAAATCAGACACTTTCCTTTTTGTTCATGTTGCTAGTTTAAATAGCCAGGATTTATAAAAAAAAATTGTTTTCAGATTAAAATTTTCTACTATATCTGGAGATATATAACTTAGGCTAGCGCCTAGATCAATCAAAATAGAAACTGGGTGGTTTTGTAGCATACCTTCAATCTCTACCATAGAGACTTGATGCTCCTATTGCCTGTTGTCTAGAGCTACATTAATTCTAGGCATATCTCTTGCCAAGTCTCCCATAGTAGGTTCAGCTTGTATGGAGTGAATATTATTGGCTGTCTGCTTCCTTTCGGGGCATTCTGAAGTATAATGAGGACCTTGACACTCAAAACATTTTATAGGTGTCCTCTGGTCATTAGATCTGGTAGCATTGGGTGTATTTCTAGGAGCTATAAAATTCTAGTGCTGATTATTTCTGGGACTATTTCCTTGGAAATTCCAATTTGGAAAGTTTTTCTTTTGAAAACCAGAATTCCCATTGAACCTAAAATTCTTCTTTTTTAGCTCAAAGTTGCTAGGTTTATGATTTTTCCAGTTAGATATCCCTTCTCTTTTCCGGTTGGTATCCTAGCAGAAAGTTGCTTTCCTCATGGCTTCTTCTAAGGTCTTTGGATTGTCATACTCTATTATGTCCTTGATGTTGAAAGGTAGACAAATCAAATACTTCTGAATCTTTGTTTTTTCCTCTATAAGATGTTGATGTATATGTAACTTCGGAATGTATTTCATATATCTATATTGTATTCCTATAGAGATGTTATTATTCCTCTATACAGAAGTGTCGCCATTTATATTGTAAGTGTCTGTAATACCCCAATTTTGAACCCTTAGGCAATATTGGCTCTAATGTAAATATTGTAAATACGCGATGTATGTTTCCCTAGCGTGGAGCTCAAGGCCAAGGCCCCGCTAGTTTATGCTCGGATTTTATTTAAATTAGACACGCTTGATATTTTGTTACCCACGTGCTATTAAGCCATGGGATATTGTAAATTGATGTAAATGTTTAATATGGAAATAAAATACCAAAAACTGGCTATGGAGGCAACGAATGAGAAGGGGCCACGTGTATCCACTAGGGAGTGGTGAGGGGGCTATGGGATTAAACCCTAGGCTGCCATTTGTCATTATGAGAACCCATTGACTTCCCTAGGTGACATTAATGCCTGCTGTAAGAAGGTGGTTGAGATTTCAGCCCATGGCTTCAATGGAGCATGGGCAGCCCTGAAATTCGTATGGGTGGGCATGGGCTCTGATTGCTTGGGTAAGAAGTCACTCAACCTCATGGGAGGTTGCTTCATTCTCACCCCAGCCCATTGTGAAACTATCTAGTATCATTCCCATCCAAAAACGAGTGCCAGGAGTGAGGAAAAACCAGAAATCGCGACCTTGAGAGAACCCAGTTTTTGAAGGACCAAAAACGTCCAGATTTGGCATGGGACAGGGAAATCCAATGGGGGATCCAATAGCATGAACCTTGGGGTGAATTTGGGAGCATTAGCTACCCCGAAATCAATGGAAAAACCCAGTTTTTGCAGCTCAGAAAACGAGTGACGGATTTGAGTATTTGGTGAGCAGGATGGTGAGAAATCAAGTGAGGATTGACTATGCATAGGTCGGGTGTGCTTGATAAACCCAGTGAAGGCTAGCATCTCAAGGACCAGCAGCTGGACCTTTCTATACCCATCCTGAAGAGCACTGGAGGGAAGAGTTGCCCGAGGGACTGTGTAACAGAGAAGGGGATCTTCCTTGTGTTGGATGTGGTAGGTAATGTGGGTGCCTAACTGTTGAGCTCACTTGAGATGCATGTAGCTCTGTGGTTGAGCTCACTGGCTTAGCATTACCATCCTCTATCTTCTTGGATGCTTGACCAGAACCATGGCTGTGAGTGAACCCAGCTAGTCCTCCTTAGTGGATACACAGCCCAGCTCGGGGGTGACCTCTCAGCTGAAAGAACACAAGCTGGACAGAGGTCTACGGTTGGGAGGAACGTTGCCCTTCCATAGCCAGTCGTTTGGACCATTACAATTCAAGATGAGTATTCTTGTGATTTAATTTATATACAGTCTGTGTTTTGCAATGCATTCCGGTTACTGGAATGAAACGCATCATGATTTATGCAGTATGATAAATTGTCCATGCATTAATGAAATTAATGACTGCTACATGTATGTTGATATGTGTATGCTGAACGCATGAAGTAATTGTATGCACATGTAATGTTTAGTTTTCCGCTGTGTTGATATTGAGATGAATCTGTGTATGGACGTTTTTAAATTGTTAGAAATTTATGGGCAAGAATTCTTTAGGCTAAGTCTATCTAAAAGCCTGTGTGTTGATTAACGTTTCCTCCCTTGCACGGGAATGCTGGAAGGGAGCGTTACAGTGTCGTAACTTATACTTGATGGGTTACTAGACCACCTTGTTGGGGTCGGCCCTGTATAAGTCATGTGGGTCAAAGGGTTATTAGACAACCCTATTGCGGGTCGGCCATGTGGGTCAAAGGATTATTAGACCACCCTATTAGGTGTTGGCCCAGTTATCATTATGTTATGTGGTTAAGTTAAGGCCGACCTAGTAAAGGTTATTAGGAAAGTCAAGTCACGTATAAACAAAGTGTGGGAGGCACTATATTTCATCATTCTATTCTCTCTCACTCTCAAGAGAGTGGTGCACTTGTGGAGGAGGAGAAGCTGCTGCTAGGAGATGTCTATCTCTTATGCTTGGGTTGTATGATTGCTCTATCTATCTCTGAGGAAGTTATTGGGGTTTTTCACCTTTATGGTTTTCCCCAAGTAAACTCTGTGTCTCTTGTGTGCTTACATTATTGTGTCCATGATTGATATTCTATAGATATGTTGTACATGTTGTTCTCTCAGTTAAGAACCTAGATCAGATTGAAGTAAATTCTGAAAATCTAACATGGTATCGGAGCCAGCCTGAACGGAGGCATGGTATGGCATGTATGACACTTGTTGCAATTGCGAAGCTAGGGCTTGATATAGAGAAAACAAGTCATCGTAGCACTTTCGCTATAAATAAATTTTGGAAAGGTTTTAGGGATTGAAAATTGTACAGGGCAAATTTAAGATACCCATGTACCTAGTGTCCAAAGGAAAACCTCTAATTCGTTGTACTTTGTGATTTATGATCTATACAATATAGGGTTTCTGCCTCTTCCAGATCTCAGTCATAATCAGGTGACCTTGGAAAAAGGTCA
Source organism: Larix kaempferi (assembly GCA_027924585.1). Lineage (NCBI taxonomy): Eukaryota > Viridiplantae > Streptophyta > Pinopsida > Pinales > Pinaceae > Larix > Larix kaempferi. The sequence continues at coordinate 10,216,742 of BSBM01000007.1, forward strand.
TAACTTTGGCTAGGAAGCTCTAAATGAAATTTCATAAAAATGGACAGGTAGTGCATGGACTATAATTTCTCAGATGTCTTTTTCAGAGGCCGAAACTGAACCAGTGACACGTGGAACGCCGTACAAGTTCGCTTTGTTGTTTTATCCCATAAACAGGTCACGTTGTGACACTTGTCATAAGTCTCTCTCAGAGAATCCATTTTGAGGTCAAACATGTAAGGTTGGAAAGATGACAGCTCGGGCTATCATCAAAAAAAATTTCAGACACTATGGATTGAAAAGTTCAGAGTTACACCAGAAACAATCAGGTACATATTTCTGTCAAAACATAATTATTTTTTAGCACCTTCATTCATGGCTTCTAGAATTTAGGGTTTCGAAGAAAGTTGGAATTTTTGTAATTGGATACTATGACTGAGTTCTACTCATCAAAATAGAAATTCAGAGACCAAGATCAGAATTTTCGGTTGGGAAGAAGGTCGGGCTTGATCAGACCCTAGTTCAGGACTTTGATCGGAAAAGTGGAAAATTAGGGATTCTGTAAAAATGGGAATTTTTGAAATATGTGACCATGGCTAGAAGCTCCTCAGAAAACTAGAAGCTTAGAGCTTTGGATCGAACCTTTTAATTGGGCAGAAGGGTGGACTTTATCAAACCCTAGTTCGGGGTCATGTCTAGTGAATCCGGAAGTTTCAAAGGCAAATTTGAGGGGTGAAACATTGCAATTTTCAAATTCTGAGTATACCAGCTTGATCATCTCATCAAGGTGCATATTTCTATCCTTTCGGAAGTTTGAATTTTTAGGGTTTCTCTGACAAACCCTAATCCAGCTCCAGATCTAGTTCCTACAAATCAAGTGGATTGGGTTAATCCTAGAAGAGAATGGATTGGTCACCTGCATAAGTGAAGAAGTTCCTGTTTCAGAGAAAGATGAGGCTAAGGCCTCACATAAGAATATTACAAGCAATATCGACAGGTATGACTTATCCAGGTATGTTTCAAGATTTGTTCATGATTAAGTTTATGGTATGTTTGTCTTCATGTTATTACGGTTAGTAAAATCTTGATTAAATTTAGACTTGTTGTGTCACCTTAATAAAATTATGAATGCATAATAGAAGATATTCATTGATTAGGGTGTTGACACTTATGATTGCACTAATGCATTATGATGTTGTATGAGGTTTATGTTGTCCGCTAACATGAAAGGTACACCAAGAAAGAAAAATCATGTTCTAGTTCAAGAACATATGATCATGATAACATGAAGACAAAGATTCATCCATTATCATGGATCACTTAGAAAATATACTTACGAGGTATGTATAACTTGGTTCTATAATGGTTAACCTATGAGATATGCAGGTTACTAGCACAAGTCATTGAACAGAACAAGAAGACATCATGTGTATATGTTAGACATAACTAGCTAACATACCAATCCATGTCTTTTTTTCTTATATCTAGTTAGAATCCTACCAGGTGTTAGGATCCCTTATATAAGTATACTTGGTATGATTGGTTATGTTTATTCATAAAGTTTAAATGTAAGTAATCTAGGGTTTATGCATTTTGTGTCTCTTATCTTGATTGATGATTTAACTAACCAGAAGAGTCCTATGATCAAATAACAATATGCATGAATAAAAGAAGACTTCCCTGAAACCTTGAATACTAATGTTTATTATCTATATTTGAATTGATCATGACTATATATGTTTAAGATTATTGTGTTTAGATAGTATTAAGATTATACTAATGAATGTGTGATTATGTATGAGACCTCGAGGATAACACAATGATGATACTAATAAGCATGCATAGCGATTAAGAATGGATATAAGTTGAAGGACAGGTAATACAGGAAGCAAAGATCAAGAGGGAGTACACTCCAGTTGTTCCTTCAAGAAAGCAAAGATCAAGAGGGAGCACATTCCAGTTGTTCTTGCAAGGAAGCAAAGATCAAGAAGGAGCACACTTCAGTAGTTTCTGCAAGGATGCAGATATTCAGAGGGAGTTGTCCACTTCTCACAATCCACATCAAAATGGAGTTGCAGAAAAGAAGCAAAGACTGAGAGGGAGTCCACCCAACAAACAAACAAAGATAAGTATTTGAATTATCATTTCTTGCATATTTTATTGTTTAAATATTACTGTTCAATAATGTATATACTGATGTTCCTAGAATTAGGTTGTGCGTATTAGAATAGTTGCATTGATGAACAGTATACTACTAATATACATGGGTAAGTGGCCTATGGCAGTGTACAACATTCCATTTCTACTTACCTGGAATGAAACCTCTTTCCTGACATGTTGGGAGTTGTGCACACTCTTAACAATGTTCTGTTAGAGATTGGAAGGAATCTAGAAAGCTACGGGATATGGATAAATGTTGTATTGAAGCATTGGCTAAGATAATTGCATGACTATATGACATATTTATTTATGTATAAGAATTTGTTCTGAAAACTATGAGATGTTTTCAAATCATGCAATTTAACTTGTTGTGTAGGAAAGATTGTATACCATCACCTACAAAAGAAGGACTACAACATTTGTTTAGCAGCAAAGTTATCTATTGAAAATATTGAAGATATTAAAGTTCCTGGGATCTGGGAAGAATGCCATGATCAAGGAGTACTAATCGATCATGAAGATGTTTGGGATGGAGTCCCAAGACCTGAAGGAGATTCTCTAGTGAATTCCAAGAGGATCTACAAGATCAAGCATGCTGCAAGTGGTAGCATAGATACTTTTGCTCCTATAGCCAGATACACTTCCATTAGATCAGTACTTGCTCTCGCTGCAGTGATGAAGTGGAAGATACACCAGATGGATTTCAAGACAACTTTCTTGAATGGCGTAGTTGTATGTGGAGCAGCCACTTGGTTCTGAGACACATGACAAGGAGTCATATATGTGCAGAACTTGGTATGGTAGGATAGACAACTTTCTATCTAGTTTGGGCTATACCAAGAGTATGTTAAATTTTGAGCATTAATTCAATATACTCTAGGATCTTTACTGAGAGAATAACATGCATAGTATATCAATGCATAACAATCATATCAATCATGTCAAGCATCACAAGAATAAAAAGCATGAGAGACAAGAGACACAGAGTTTCCTTGGGGAAAACCCTAAGGTGAAAAACCCCACAACTTCCTCAGAGATAGAGAGAGCAATGGCTCAACCAAAATACACTGACATAGTCTCCTAGTAGTAGATCATCCTCCTCCTCACTAGTGTGCCACTTTCTGAGTGAGAGAAGTATGAGTTTCCAAGTGATCAAATAGAGATCTCCCAATCTCTATTTATACTTAACCTGTTTGCCTAGTTACACTATGGGGCCGACTTGTCTAGCTACGTACATCCACAATATAATATATATTTCAGGGTTGAACCCACAGATGGTGGTCTAATAACCCATCGAAAAGTATACATACTTGCGAAACTTGTCAATACACATGACGACACTTCCTTATAGAGGAATAACACATCTCTTATAAGGGTACAATAAATATATATGAAATACATAGATGAAATACATTCCGAAGTTACATATACATCAACACTCCTTCTTAACTAGGAAGGTATTTCTCGACACATATTTGCTAGACAAGTCTTCTTCTCGGGATCATCGTCATCGATGCATCATCATCATCATTGTCACTGCTGCTGCTATCTCAACCAATCTCTGACTCTACTCATCATAGGAAGTTCTACAAAGCCAGTCCTTTTTCATACTGGATGTAGGCCCACCACCTGCAGGTCTTCATCATCTATGCAAATGGTCTGATAGAGGTGGCCTCTCAAGACTAATTTTATGTGCAGATGCAATACTGGAAAGAGTATCCCAGGAACATTTATGTGCCTAAGCACGACCAGTAAGATCTCCCAGGACTGATTACATGCATATCCTCCACAATACCTTTAAAGAGAATCCCAGAAACATTTATGTGCCGCAACATGACCGGAAAGATCTCCAAAGAGCATCCCGGGACTTATTACGAGCACATAGCTCAACCTCTCAGATTTACAGGACTGATTACATGTGGATAGAAAAAACCTTTAAATAGCATCCCATGAACCTTTATGTACCGCAACACGACCAGCAAGATATCTAAAGAGCATCCGAGGACTAATTACGAGCACACAACTCAACCTCTTGGATCTCCAGGACTGATTACATGTCTCCGTAGTAATACCACATCCCAGGACTGATTATGAGCACACAGCTCAACCTATCGGATATTTGAGGACTGATTACATACTACATAGCAATACCTGAAAGAGTATCCTAGGAACATTTATGTGTCGCAGCACGACTGACAGGATCTCCTAGGACTGATTACATGCTATTTGCACAACCTACCACATATCATCCCTGACCTCCAAGTATCAACCTGATACTCATGATCCAATGGATCATCATCACACAAAGCATCATCCTGATGCTCATGATCACACTGATCATCATCAATGTACCATCCTGATACATATCATCTGGAGCAACACCCTGAATATCATCATCATGATCATCCTGATCATACAATGCATCCACCTTATACATATCATCATACATGATCCACCTGATCATAGAGTGTATCCACCTGGTACGAATACAAATACATGATACATATCAACATACATGATCTACCTGATCATACAATGTATCCACTTGATACATATACAGATACATGGTCCAAGCCTCCAACATGATGCATATACAAAATACATACAAATGATCCAACCGATCATATCCAGCATCCAACATGATGTCTACATACATATACATATAAATGATCCAACTGATCATATCCAACATCCAACATGATTCTTACATACATATACATATAAATGATCCAACTAATCGTACAAAGAAGAAACTAGAACATCATCCTGATGCTCATCATCCAGCGCTTACATCCACAGCCATGTGAAGGATCCTCCTTCCAACATGCTTTGAATGGCTTCAGCAAATGTGTCCATCACTTCTTCCTCAAAGTGTTGTCGATCTAAAGAACACCAAGCCTCTCCCTGAAGTATTCGAACTTTACTCTGGCTAGTGGCTTCGTCAGTACATCTGCAATCTGCTCGTCCGTCGCAACATATAGGAGATTCACATCTCCTCTCTACACCATATCCCTGATATAGTGATATTTGATCTCTATGTGTTTCAACCTGTCATGAAACACTGGGTTCTTGGACAGCTTCACACAACTCTGGTTATCACAAAAGATACCAGTAGCATCCAATGGGAGATCAAATTACTCAGATAGTAGCTTCCATAGCAATACTGCCTCACAACTAGTTGAACAGGCTGCGACCTACTCTGCCTTAGCTATACTTAGTGCTACGCAGGACTGCTTCCTGCTAAACCAAGATATCACACCTGATCCCATACTGAAGCAACACCCAAATGTGCTCTTCCTATCTGCAGCACTACTTGCCCAATCTGAATCAACATAACCTTGCAAGTTAAACTTTTGATTTGCTTCATACTTGAGCCCATAATCAACTATGCCCTTCAGGTACCTCAGAATATGCTTTACAACAACCAGGTGAACACTCCTCGGATCTATCAGGAACTGACTCAATGTGTTCACAGCAAAGCAAATATCTTGTCTCTTATTTTTCAGGTACATCAAGGACCCAATCATATGACGATACATAGATACATCAACTGGCTCAGATGAAGCATCACTTAGAAGCTTCAGATTCAATGCCATGGGTGTGGCCATGGCCTTGCAATCCATCATCCCGAACCTCTTCAGGATATCTACAGTATACTTCCCTTGTCCAAGGAAGATCCCACCTACACTCTGCCACACCTCCATACCTAGGAAATAATGCATCATTCCCAAATATTTCATATCGAACTCGATCGCAAGCTTCCTCTTAGTATCTGCAATCAATTTTTCATCTCCTGTTACAAATAAGTCATCCACATATAAGAGTAGAATCATAGGATTCCCTTCCTCAACCTTGTAGTAAAGGTTGGAATCCGCTTTACTCTTGGTAAAACCCAAACTAGATAGGAAAATTTCCATCCTACCATACCAAGTTCTGGGAGCTTGCTTCAAGCCATACAAGGCTTTCTTCAATCTTCACACATATGACTCCTTGTCATGTATTTCGAAACCGAGTGGCTGCTCCACATACACTTCTTCTTCAGCTACACCATTCAAGAAGGCTGTCTTGAAATCCATCTAGTGTACCTTCTATTTCATCACTTTTATATCTCTCTATGCTGCCATCTACAACATGCTTGATATGATAGATCCATATGTAAGTCATAACAAACTTCCCTTCAGGTCTTGGGACTACATCCCAAACATCATTCTTCATGATCGACGGATCATGGCATTCTTCCCATATCCTGGGAACTTCAATATTTTTAATAGATATCTTCGATGCTGGAACAAATGTTGTAGTCCTTCTTTCGTAGGTGAAGGTATACGGTCTTTCTTACAAAACAAGTAAAATTGCATGATAAAGAAATATGTCACACAGTCATGCAATTATTTTAGCCAATGCTTCAATACAACATTTATCCATATCCCGTAACTTTTCTAGATGCTTTTCAATCTCTACCAGAACATTGTTAAAAGTGTGCACAACTCTCAACATGTCAGCAAAGAGGTTTCATTCTAGATAAGTAGCAATGGAATGTTGTACAGTGCCATAGGCCACTTACCCATCACATGCATATGAGTAGTATACTGTTCATTAATGCAATCATTCTAATATGCACAATACATATCCTAAGTATAGGAACATAAGCATATGCATCATTGAACAATTTTATTTAAACAAACAAATATGCAAGAAATGATAATTAAAATACTTATCTTTGTTTGTTTGTCGAGTGGACTCCCTCTGAGTTTTTGATTCCTTGCAGGAGCTGCTGGAGTCCTAATCTGAAGTAGCTTCTTCTACACCTTTCTGTTGTGGAATGTAGAGAGATGGTCAACTCCCTTTAAATATCTGCATCCTTGCAGAAACCACTAGAGTGTGCTCCCTCTTGATCTTTGCTTCTTGGGTTACCTGTTCTTGAACTTATATTCATTCTCAATCCCTATGCATGCTTGTTAGTATCATCATTGTGTTATCTTCGAGGTTTCATATTAGTATAATCTTAATATTATCAAAACACAATAATCTCAAGCATGTATAGTCAGGATCATTTCAAACATAAATAATAAGCATTCTTATGGTTAGTCATAATATACCTAAACCCATGATTACTCAAACCTATGACTCTTTTGGTTACTCATATCATCAATTAAGGTAAGAAACATAATATGCATAAGTCCTAGATTACTCAAACTTGTAACTTCAAGAGTAATCATTATCAATCATACAAAAGTATACGATATATATAACAAAACATACCTAGTCATCATATTTGCTAGCTATGTCTAGCGATGTGTTCTTGTTCTCTTCAATGTCCTGCATAACTAATTAGTTAACTTTTGCAAAAACAAATTATACATATCTCTATGTGATCCATCACTATGGATGAATCTGTGTCTTCATAGCATGTTCGGGTTGTCCCTTTAATTTGAACAATCCTCCCTCTTGCTCTCCAATCACTACTGCATCATCTATGGTCTTTCCCTTTGGCCACATTAGAACTTGGCCATCCACAAATGCAACCCTCATACCTTTTACATCCAATGCAGAGATGGAGAGTAGGTTCTTCTTGAGCCCAGGTACATAAAGGACTTCTTTCATCTTCAAAGATTTTCCAGAATCTAGGTTGTAGGAGGCTTCACCACTTCCTTTGATGGGATATTGATAATCATCCCCAAGTTTCACTTTATGGGGTGATTCATGTTCAGATAGATTTACAAAAGATTCTTTAAACCCAGTCATGTGTTTGGAATGCCCACTGTCAATTAACCAATCATTACAACCATGGGAGATTGTATCTATGAGAGTAGAGATTAGGACATACTCTTCTTCACTTGATGAGTCATCTTCACTTTTTTCCCTAGCTTTCTTCTTTGGAGGTTCATCATCTTCGGCAGCATGAGCATGGTACCTTCTTTTGTTACCCTTCTTCTTCTTGCTGGAGTTGTTGTTGTTGTGGTTGTCCCTTTTGTTCTTGGGACATTCTGAAGCAAAGTGGCCCTTCTCATTACAAGTGAAACACCTTAGATCTTTATGGTCTTTGTGATAATGATGAGAAGATTTTTTCTTGTAATGGGATGGCTCCCTCTTCAACTTGACCTTTTTAGTGTGAGCTATGAGAGCTTGATATTCATTCCCCATATTTTCTTCTCTTGCCACAAGCCTTGCTTCTTCTTGAGAACATTTCTCCCACAATCTACTGAAGGAGATTAATTTCTTTCTGGCACAGATCCCCTAGATAAAAGAGTCCCGTGACCTAGGCAGGCCATTCAAAGTGGTCATAACAATTTCACCATTCTCCACCATTTCATCTACAACTTCAAGTTGTTCCTTGATCTGAGAGACCTTGGACAAATAGGATTGAATGGTTTCTCCATTCGACATCTTGACTCCTTTCAATTGATTCTGCAAGGTCATCTTTCGATTTATGTTCTTCCCTTCAAATAGCTTGGTCAAAGAGTCAAACATCTCCTTGGGTGTCTTTAGAGAAGACACATGGGGTATGAGATGGTCTTTGATAGAATCGGCAATGATTCTCTTTGCCTTGACCAAGTTCTTCTTATGCAATACCTTAGCCTCTTCATCCTCTGGGATAGGGATATCTTCTTTTATATATGAGTCCAACTCATTCTCTTTCAGGATTAACCCACTCCTATACTTCCAATCTCGGAAGTTATCAGCCCCTTCAAGCTTATCCTCAAGCTTGGTGTGGTGAGACATCTTAAAGAGTACTTCAAATGGAAAAAGAAAAGATTTAGGTCTTACCACTTGAAATGTTGAAAACTGGATCTGGTCTCGGATTAGGGTTTGTCAAAAAAACCCTAAAAATAAAAAAAATGTGAATTTCAACTTTCTGAAAGGATAGAAAGATGTGCCTTGATGAGCTGATCAGCCTGGTGTATTCAGAATTTGAGATCAACAAAGCTTTACCCTTCAGATTTTCCTTTTTGTCCTCCCGGGTTTACTTGGAGAGCCCTTAATTAGGGTTTGAGTTTCTCGGAGATCTACCCAGCCAAAAATATCGATCCAAATCTCTAAACTTCGATTTTTGCAAGGAGCTTCTAGCTATGTCTTCAGATTTCAGAAATTCCTATTTTTGTGGAAACCCTAAGTTTTAGGGCGAAATCTGAAAATGCTCAGAATTGAATTCTAAGTGGATAGATAGATTCTCCTTGATGAATAGAGTCAATCTACTATACTGCTTTTCCAAAATCTATGGAGAGAAACTCAATAAACAAGAAACTCAAGTTTATGTCACTACAAAATGTCTTCTTCTCAGGTTAGCTCTGATACCATGTTAAATTTTGAGCATTAATTCAATATACTCTAGGATCTTTACTGAGAGAATAACATGTATAGTATATCAATGCATAACAATCATATCAAGCATGTCAAGCATCACAAGAATCAAAAGCATGAGAGACAAGAGACACAAAGTTTCCGTGGGGAAAACCCTAAGGTGAAAAACCCCACAACCTCCTCAGATATAGAGAAAGCAATGGCTCAACCAAAGTACAACCAAAATACACTGAGATAGTCTCCTAGTAGCAGATGATCCTCCTCCTCACTAGTGTGCCACTTTCTGAGTGAGAGAAGTATGAGTTTCCAAGTGATCAAATAGAGATCTCCCAATCTCTATTTATACTTAACCTGTTTGCCTAGTTACACTATGGGGCCGACTTGTCTAGCTAGGTACATCAACAATATAATATATATTTTAGGGCCGACCCCACACATGGTGGTCTAATAACCCATCGACAAGTATACATACTTGCAACACTTGTCAATACACATGACGACACTTCCTTATAGAGGACTAACACATCTCTTATAAGGGTACAAGAAATATATATGAAATACATAGATGAAATGCATTCCGAAGTTACATATACATCAACAGAGTAAAGCAGATTTCAACCTTTACTATAAGGCTTAGGAAGGAAATCCAGTGATATTACTTTTGTATATGGATGACTTGTTTATTACAGGTAAAGATAGATTGATTGCCGATATGCAGCGGAAGCTTATGGCCGAGTTCGAGATGAAGAACTTGCGGATGATGCACTATTTTCTAGGTATGGAGGTGTGGCAGAGTGCAGATGTGATCTTCCTTGGACAAGGGAAGTATGCAGAAGATATCCTGAAGAGGTTCGGGATTGTGGACTATAAGGCCATTGCCACACCTATGGCATCGAACCTGAAGCTTCTATGTGATGCTTCATATGAGCCGGTTGATGTCTCTATGTATCTTCAGATGATTGGGTCCTTCATGTACCCGACGAACATGAAACTAGATATTTGCTTTGCGGTGAACACATTGAGCTAGTTCCTGATGGATCCGAGGAGTGTTCACCTGGTTGCTGTAAAGCATTTTCTAAGGTACCTGAAGGGTACAGTTGATTATGGGCTCAAGTATGATATGAATCAAAAGTTTAAACTACAGGGTTATGTTGATTCAGATTGGGTAGGAAGTGTTGCAGATAGGAAGAGCACATCTAGGTGTTGCTGCAGTATGGGATCAGGTTTGATCTCTTGGTTTAGCAGGAAGCAGTCCTACGTAGGACTGAGTATAGTTGAAGTAGAGTATGTTGCGACGGATGAGTAGGTTGCATATGTATTGACCAAGCCATTGGCCAAGGTGCAGTTTGAGTACTTCAGAGAGAGGCTTGGTGCACTTCAAATCAAGGTTCCTTCCAAAGTGAAGTGATGAGTCCGGAAGATGAAGATGCACATGAGATTTTTGGACATGGTTGATGTGTTCTCCCATGGTCGTGATGTAATTGCTGAGCCATTCTCACATGGTGGTAGATGTGTTCTTGTTGGGTCGAGGTTGAGATGAAGTTTTGGAAACACCTTCTTAAGGCAAGCAGGGAAAGTTGAGTTGAGCACAGCTCAGAAACACAATTTTGGCTAAGTATTGAGGATGCTGCGAAGTTGCGCGCAGCATCCAACTTTTGACCAGATTGCGGAGTTGTGAGTAGCTTTGAAGTTTTGGCCGTGATGCGAAGACCAGTACTGCGTCGGAGCAGTGCTGCGAAGTAAGGAGGCCACATGGAGCCAGCAAAGCGATGTGTTGGACAAGTATCAAGTGTAGCTACCGGCTTGACTAGTAGCAGCCAATTTTGGAAAGATATTTCAAGATTGCCGAGCGGTGGGTGTAGGAAAAACAGGAAGGCAGCCAGGCGTGGGTTGTTAAGGAAAGCGATGCTTGGCATGCTTAGAAGGAAAAATCGTTAGAGAGAAACGGTTTGGTAGAAGGAGCCTATAGGCACGTGTGCGACAGGAAGGCTGATAGCGATAGAATGAGGACGTGGAGATCTGCCATGATCAAGCAGATGCTACCAGGAGCCAGTAAGCCAGTTTGGAAAATCGGTGTAGTTTTGGAAACCCTTATTGTTTTTGGTTTTAGGTCTTCGACATTGTATAGACATGACCTTCGGGCATGATATATTTAAGAAGACATTTTGTATGGGATGGGGGTTTGCTTTGGGGGTTGTTCTCTTTTTGGATTATTGTTAGTCTTTTGTTGTTGCTGAGAAATTAAGGAGATAACCTTTTTGTATTGTAGAATCTCTCCGAGCTGAGAATATTGTAAAGGATCTGCAGCTGTGTGCGCAGAGGCCTAGCCGGGAGAAGGAAGAGTCTGCAGCTAAGTGTACAAACTAAGAACGGTTGCCCCATCCCTTTTGAAAGAAATATATTACCAACCGTTCTTGTGGACGTAGCTTTCCATCTGGGGAAGTAAACCATGTTAAATCCTGTGTTATGTGATGATGTTTATGAATGAATGACTATCTGTATTTTCTATAGAATGAATGCTTGAATGTTTCCTTGCATGCTGTAATATGAGAACTTTGATATGCATTTACCAATAGGAGAAGTTTGGGAATGATATGCTAGGTTCCACAGTAGTAGATGAATGGCAAACATTTCAATTCTATATTAAGGTCGTGAATCAGTCATTTAAGTTTAAATACTTTCTTAAGCACAGTGAAAGAACGTAACACAGTTAATCATGTTATCATTTCGGTTCACATTGTAATAATCCAAGTTCTAGAATGAATGCCAGAAAGATCACCAGTAAGTGTCTGAATGAATGGATGCGTGATATTCATTTCAATGCCTTAACGTTTCCAAGATTTTCCAAGTAGAGGATAATTGTGGGTGATTCACAGTTCTAGTAGAAGATCCGCAGCAGTAAGAAACCCTTGGTGTGGCCCACAGTGTTGCCTCCACTGTGCAGTACTGCTCGCAGCATAGATCCTGCTGCGTACCGCATCACGTTGCCCTGCAACACACTCCTTCTGTTGATGTATATGTAACTTCGGAATGTTTTTCACATATATGTATATTGTATTCCTATAGAGATGTTATTATTCCTCTATACGGAAGTGTCATCATTTATATTGTAAGTGTCGTAACTTATACTTGATGGGTTATTAGACCACCTTGTTGGGGTCAGCCCTGTATAAGTCATGTGGGTCGAATGGTTATTAGACCACCCTAGTGGGGGTTGCCCATGTGGGTCAAAGGGTTATTAGACCACCCTATTGGGTGTCGGCCCAGTTAGCATTGTGTTATGTGGTTAAGTTAAGGCCAACATAGTAAATTTTATTAGGCAAGTCAAGTCTAGTATAAATAGAGATCCAGAGGTCTCTATTTCATCATTCTATCCACTCATTACACACACTTCTCTCATTTGGAAAGTGGGGCACTTATGAGGAGGAGTATCTGCTGCTAGGAGAAGACTATCTCTTGTATTCTGGTTGTATCATTGCTCTATCTATCTCTGAGGAAGTTATTGGGGTTTTTCACCTTTATGGTTTTCCCCAAGTAAACTCTATGTCTCTTGTGTGCTTGCATTATTGTGTCCATGATTGATATGTTGTAGATTTGCTATACATGTTGTTCTCTTAGTTAAGATCCTAGATCATATTGAAGTAAATTCTAAAAATTTAACATAGTATCAGAGCTAGCCTGAAAGAAGGCATGATATGGCATGTAGGACACTTGTTGCACTTACGATGCTAGGGCTTGATATAGCAAAAACTAGTCATCGTACCACTTTTTCTATAAATCCATTTTGGCAAATGTTGCGGATCTGAAAATTTTACAAATCCAAGCTCAGATCCCCATGTACCTTGTTTCCAAAGGATAACCTCTAATTCATTGTACTGTATGATTTATGATCTGTACACTATAGGGTTTATGCCTCTTCCAGATCTGAGTGAAAAATAGGTTACCTTGGAAAAAAGGTCATAACGTGCGCAAGGAAGCTCCAAATGAAATTTCGTAAAAATTTACAAGTAGTACACAGACTGTACTATATCAGAAAACTTTTTCAAAGGCCGAAGTTGAACCGGTGATACGTGGCACTCCGTACACGTTCGATCTCCTGTTTTATCCCATAAACAGGTCACATTGAAACACTTGGCATAACTCTCTCTCGGAGAATTCAATTGAGGTGACACCTATCAAGATAGAAGGATATCAGGTCGGGCTATCTTAGGAAACTTTTTCAGACCCTGTGGAGCGAAAAGTTTAGAGTTACACCAAAAACAATTAGGTACATATTTATGTCAAAACAGAATTATTTTTTAGCACCTTCATTCATGGCTTCCGGAATTTAGGGTTTCGGATAAAGTTGGAATTTTTGTAATTGGAGACCACGGCTGAATGCTACTCATAAAAATTGAAATTTAGAGACCAAGATCAGAATTTTTGGTTGGGCAGAAGGTTGGGCTTGATCAGACCCTAGTTCGGGACTTTGATCAGAAAAGTGGAAAATTAGGGCTTCTGCAAAAATGGAAATTTTTTAAATCTATGACCACGGCTAGAAGCTCCTCATAAAAATAGAAGCTTGGAGATTTGGATCAAACCTTTTGATTGGGCAGAAAAGTGGGCTTCATCAAACCCCAGTTCGGGGTCACCTTTAGTGAATCCGAAAGTTTCAAAGGCAAAATTGAGGAGTGAAACTTTGTAGTTTTCAAATTCTGAACATACCAGCTTGATCAGTTCATCAAGTCAGATATTTCTATCCTTTCGGAAGTTTGAAATTCAAAGTTTGAATTTTTGGGGTTTCTCTGACAAACCCTAATATAGCTTCAGATCTAGTTCTTGCAAATCAAGTGGATTGGGTTAATCCTAGAAGAAGATGGATTGGTCACCTGCATAAGTGAAGAAGTTTCTGTTTCAGAGTGATATGAGGGTAAGGCCTTACATAAGAAGATTACAAGCAATATTGACAGGTATGACTTATCCAGGTATGTTTCGAGATTTGTTCATGATTAAGTTTATGCTATATTTGTCTTCATATTATTACGGTTAGTACAATCTTGATTAAATCTAGACTTGTCGTATCATCTTAATAAAATTATGAATGCACGATAGAAGATATTCATCTATTAGGGTGTTGACACTTATGATTATACTAATGAATTATGGTGTTGTATGAGGTTTATGTTGTCTGCTAACACAAAAGATACACCAAGAAAGTCAAATCATGAACATATGCTCATGGTGACATGAAGACAAAGATTCATCCATTGTCATGGATCACATAGAAGATCTACTTTCGAGGTATGTATAACTTGGTTCTAAAATGGTTAACTTATGAGACATGCAGGTTACTAGCACAAGTCACTGAAGAGAACCATAAGAAATTATGCAGGTATGTTAGACATAACTAGCTAGCATGCTAATCCAGGTATGTTTTTCCTATATCAAGCTAGAATCCTACCTTGTGTTAGGATCTTATACTGTTGTGTTGTTGATAATGATTATTCATGAAGTCATAGGTTTGAATGGTCATGGTTGTATGCATATTATGTTTCTTACCATAATTGATGATATGACTAACCAGAAGAATCTTGAAGGTATAGGTTTGAGTAATCATGGGTTTAGGCATATTATGTTTCTTACTTTAATCTATGATATGACTAACCATAAGAGTCCTTGAATACTAATGCTTATTATTTCTGTTTGAAATGATCATGACTATACATGTTTAAGATTATTGTGTTTTGATAGTATTAAGATTATACTAATGAATGTGTGATTATGTATGAGACCTAAAGGATAACACAATGATGATACTAATAAGCATGCATAGTGATTAAGGATGGATATAAGTTCAAGGACAGGTAATCCAGGAAGCAAAGATCAAGAGGGAGCACACTTCAGTAGTTTCGGCAAGGATGCAGATACTCAGAGGGAGCTGACCACTTCTCACAATCCACATCAGAATAGAGTTTCAAAAAAGAAGCAAAGACTAAGAGGGAGTCAACCCAACAAACAAACAAAGATAAGTATTTGAATTGTCATTACTTGCATATTTTATTGTTTAAATAATATTGTTCAATAATGTATATACTGATGTTCCTTGAATTAGGTTGTGTATTATGCATATTAGAATAGTTGCATTGATGAACAATACTACTAATATACATGGGTAAGTGGCCTATGGCACTGTACAGCATTCCATTGCTACTTATCTAGAATGAAACCTCTTTGCTGACATGTTGGGAGTTGTGCACACTCTTAACAATTCTCTGGTAGAGATTGGAAGGCATCTAGAAAGTTACGGGATATGGATAAATGTTGTATTTGAGCATTTGCTAAAGATAATTGCATGACTGTATCACATATTTCTTTATCCATAAGAATTTGTTCTGAAAACTATGAGATGTTTTCTAATCATGCAATTTAACTTGTTGTGTAGGAAAGATCGTATACCATCACCTACAAAAGAAGGACTACAACATTTGTTCAGCAACAAAGTTATCTATTAAAAATATTGAAGATATTGAAGTTCCCAGGATTTGGGAAGAATGCCATGATCGAGGAGTACTAGTCAATCATGAAGATGTTTGGGATGCAGTCCCAAAGGGTAGTCTATAGTGAAATCCAAGAGGATCTACAAGATCAAGCATGCTGCAGGTGGTAGCATAGAGAATTTTTCTTTTATAGCTAGATACACTTCCATTAGATCAGTACTTGCTCTGGCTGCAGTGATGAAGTGGAAGATACACCAGATGGATTTCAAGACAGCCTTCTTGAATGGTGTAGTTGAAGAAGAAGTGTATGTGGAGAAGCCACTTGGTTCAGAGACACATGACAGGGAGTCATATATATGCAAAACTTGGTATGGTAGACAAATTTCTATCCATTTTGGGCTTTACCAAGAGTAACACGGATTCCAACCTTTACTACAAGGTTGAGGAAGGCAATCCAATGATACTACTTTTGTATGTGGATGACCTGTTTGTTACAGGTAAGGATAGATTGATTGCCGACACGCAGTGGAAGCTTGCTTCCGAGTTAGAGATGAAGAACTTGGGTATGATGCACTACTTTCTTGGTATGGAGGTGTGGCAGAGTGCAGATGGAATCTTCCTTGGACAAGGGAAGTATGCAGTAGAGATCCTGAAGAGGTTCAGGATGATGGTCTGCGAGGCTATGGCATCAAACCTGAAGCTTCTGTGTGATGCTTCATCTGAACCGGTTGATGTCATTATGTATCATCAGATGATTGGGTCCTTGATGTACCTGATGAACACGAGACCATATATTTGCTTTACGGTGAAGACATTGAGCCAGTTCCTGATAGATCCGAGGAGTGTTCACCTGGTTGTTGTAAATCATATTCTAAGGTACCTGAAGGGTATGGTTGACTATGGGATCAAGTATGACGTGAATAAAAAGTTTAACCCACAGGGTTATGTTGATTCAGACTGGGAAGGCAGTGCTGCAGGTAAGAAGAGAACTCCTAGGTGCTACTTCAGTATGCGATCAGGTGTGATCTATTGGTTTAGCAGGAAGCAGTCCTGTGTATCACTGAGTACAGCTGAAGCAGAGTATGTTGCGATGGATGAGAAGGATGCAGATGTATTGACCAAGCCGTTGGCCAGAGTGCAGTTTGAGTACTTCAGATCGAGTTTCCTTCCAAAAGGAAGTGATGATTCCAGAAGATGCAAATGCACAGGATCTTTTATGACATAGTTTATGTGCTATCCCATGGTCGTGATGTAATTGTTGAGCCATTCTCACATGGTGGTAGATGTAAAGTTTGAAGCCATTTCTCACATGGTGGTAGATGTGTTATCCCATGGTGAAAAAGTAAGGGTTGGAGCCTTCCCCGAATGGTGGTAGATGTGTTCTCCCATGTCGATGGTGTAAGTGCTAGATGATGTGCATCTGGGCTATGCTTCATGGATGATGAGATGATCTGAAGAGGACGATGCTATGATGATCAGGAGGATCATGGATGATGAGCATCAAGACGATGCTCCAGTTACTGCTTTGTATATGCATCAGGATGATGTTGGATATGATAAGTTGGATCGTTTATATGTATATGTATGTACGTATCACGTTGGATGCTGGATATGATCAATTGGATTATTTGTATGTATTTTGTATATGCCTCATGTTGGATTCTTGGACCATGTATCTTTATATGTATCATGTGGATACATTGTATGATCAGGAAGATCATGTATGTTGATATGTATCAGGTATGATTAGGTGGATCATGTTGTTAGAACAGTAACCACACTTAGTACCATAATCCATAAATTTTAATTATCCATGTGCTTAATTAAACCATGTTTTGGATTAAGTGACTATAGTTGGTCAAAAACCCACTTTGAGAGTGTTCACACCCACTTCTGAGCAAACCAGTTCACCCAGCCTCCAGTTTTGTCCACAAGTGCGCCCTCATTTATTGCTGGTGCGCCCTCTCTCCTTGTTTTGGGGAATTTAGTTGACCAAGGGCGCTAGGGTGGATTTTTGCCCACTTTTGGCTAGATTTGGAGCATTTAATGCTCCCTTGGGCCCCCAAACCTCCTCTATTTGCTCACCCACGCCTGCCTTGAGCTAATTAATGACTCAGCATGCTTCAGCCACCTCCACACCAGAATTCATAGTTGTTTGGGGTGATTGGGATTGAGTTGGACCCACCTAGGGGGGATTGAGGCCAATTTGGCATTGATGACTTGTACACTCAGCTTGAGCCACCTAATGCTCTCGATTTTATCATGGATGTAATAAAAACCTGTTACTAACATTTTCACATGTTAGACAGTCAGTTAATCAAATATTTGAGCATACATTGTGTGTAAATTTATCTCTTTTTTCAAGTTTTTCCACAGTTTTTGCAAACTAATTCGATTTTGTGAGGTTCTCCATAGCTCCTCGATCTTCTGTGATCAAAATACTCACATGGTATTAGAGCCATCGTGGAGTTAGTGAGTTGCAGGCCAACATTGAGCGTTGAACTGCATTCTAGAGAGGATTTCCAGATAAAAATTGAGTGTTTTTTTGCAGGTGTTTCAGTAGTTTTCTCACCATTAACGCAGCAGTCATGGAAGCAAACCAAATGTTGCTCACACCCTTCAATTTTTTCGATTGGAAGGCTGAGATGGTCATCAAGCTGAGATCTAAGGGTCTCTATAGAGTGACCATGGGCACAGAAGTGGAGCCAAATTCTGCTGTGGAGAAAGCAAAGTACTACAATCGACTTGATGAAGCTTATGGATTGCTATTCCTGAGCATTTCAAGGGAACTCTTGTTTCATACAGACAGTTTGACAACCCCCAATGAAGTATGGGTGAAGCTAGAATCACTCTTTGGGAAAACTGATGAACTGAGAGGCCACCAGCTTGAAAACGAGCTCATTAGCTTGAGCCCAGCGCATTTTGAAACCATCCAGGAGTTCTTCACGAAATTCAAGTCACTGGTGCTTCAACTGCAACAATGTGGAATTGTTAAGAAGGAGGAACAACTGATTCTGTCCATCCTTTCGAAGCTAGGCCCAGAGTTTTCAGTATTTGTTAGCACATTTCACTCAGCCAAAATGACCCTTCGAAATTGGCAAATGCCATCACTAGCTACCTTCATGGAGTGTCTCACTCAGGAGCAGGACAAACTAGTTCAGATGGGCACCATAAAATCAAAGGACCAAGCATTGGCAATGGGTGTTTCAAATGCAAGCAAAGGAAAGCAGAAAGCCAAGAATTCGAAGCAGCAAGAGAAGAGAAAGTTTGACAAGACCAAGTCTGCAGATGGGGGTTCGAATCTGTCAAAGGAGAAGGACAAGAAGGGAAAAGAAAAGACCAAATGCACCTATTGTCATAGGGGATGGCATCCAGAGAGCTCATGTATGAAGAAAACCATTGACTCAATGGCGCAGCTGCTGGAGAAGAACAACATCCCAGTCCCTGAGGGCGCAAGGAAGAAAGAGAGCACCTCAAACCCTGACAATAAGGAGAAGTGTCATGCTTTGGTAGCAGGTACTTCGAATCCCTCATCCTTCATCATTGATTCAGGAGCTTCCAGACATATGGTTTCATCCAGAGAGCTCTTCTCCTCTTTGCATTCGAATGGTGGCCCAACAGTTCGAATGGGAGATGATTCAGAACTCCAAACCAAGGGGATTGGAAGGATTGACATGGAGCATGGCTATTTCAGTGATGTGCTCTATGTACCTTCATTGGATGCAAATTTGCTATCAGTCTATCAAATGACTCATACAGGAGAAGCCAAGAGAGTGACATTCACTCCAGATTTGGTATAAATCTCAGAAATTTCCTCAAATCAAGTTGTGGCAGTAGGGTATGCAGATCATGATGAGAGAATGTACAAATTCTCAAATTTCATTCCAAATTCTAGTGACCATGCTCTTGTCTCTCATGCCAACGAGACCTCCAAGTTGTGGCATGAAAGATTTGGCCACATGAACTACAAATATCTCCAGCAATTGCACAGGGACGAGATGGTGGAAGGGCTTCCAGAAATCAGATCATCGAATGGTGCATGCATTGGGTGTGTAGTTGGAAAGCATCCAGAGCGCAGCTATGAGAAGGGAATGGCAAGGAGAGCCACTCAACCACTTGGATTGGTACATCCAGACCTCATTGGTCCTCTTCCCACTCCATCATATGGTGGATCAAGGTATGTACTTACATTCATAGATGACTACTCTCGATTCTGCTGGGTTTACTTCCTTAAATTGAAGTCAGAAGTGTTTGAGAAACTGAAGATTTGGAAAGCCCTAGTGGAGAACCATAGTGGTCATAAGATAAAGATCCTTAGGACTGATAATGGAAAGGAATATGTGAATAATAACATTCAGCACCTTTGTGAGGAATGTGGCATCCAAATGCAACATTCAATCCCCTACACACCTCAGCAAAATGGTGTGGCAGAGAGGAAAAATAGATCTCTCAAGGAGATGGCTACTTGCATGATTGAAGCTAGGGATCTAATCCCTAAGTGTAAAATCTCAAGCACAGTTGAATCTAGCTACTGTGGATTCCTCACTGGTGAAAGATTGCACAACATTTGCAAGAATTAGCATAAAAAATTTAAATGAATGAAGAACAATACACATGAATTGGTGAATAATATCAATATTATTAACTGTCCAACCTTAACAAAGGTTAAGAACACTCATATATACAAATCTGGAAGAATTCGAATCCATCTGGAGTGTTCACACTGATCTAGCTTAGAAAAAGCTCAAACCCCCCTAGGTTGACCAAAATATCCCAAACCATCCCAAACTGGTTCGAATCTGCAGTGTGAATGCTGGGAATGACTGGACAGGCCCATGTGACCTCACACATGTGAAGAAACTGGTTGGGTAGAGGTTTGGAGTCTAAAATTGGTCAAAAATGTGACAAAACAAGGCAAAATTGTCCACAAGAGAGCAAATGCGCCCTAGGTAGAAGAGAAGCATGCTGAGTGCATTAAATGACCTGAGGAGGGCGCTCTAGGCATGCTGAGTGCATTAATTGCCCTGGGGAGCGCTCCACTTAGCTGGTTTGACTCAGCACTTGTTCACATTGCTAACTAGTTCAAGACAGTTTGACCATTTGCCAATCTAATCAACTTAGGGATGTAATCATTAATCACTTGGGCTAATTAATCATCAATTAATACATGATTAATTTACATAGGTGGAAAAATGTTCTAACACCCCCCCTTAAGCTAGACTTAGTGAAATATCAAAAATTAAGGCCTTGGCAACTAGGCTCAAGTCACCTTTTACATCATGAAAATTTATTTGTCCATGTAACCAAGGTAAGGAGGAAAACCACATGGGAAATAAAACCTCCCCTCTAAAATGGACATGTGGCATATATCAAAATACACCAATCATCACCATGCATCACTCACCCCAAGCAAAGATCTAAGGTGAGTGAAGGTCTTCTCGGTAAAACACTTGGTGAAGATATCAGCAGTTTGCTCACTGGATGGGCAATACTGCAATGCTATGATCCGGTCATGCACCAAACCCCGAATGTAATGCATGTGTATCTCTATGTGCTTGGTCCTCTGCCTCTGTACTGGATCGGTAGAAATCTTGATTGTACTTTGATTATCACACCAAAGAATAGTGGGTGAATCAAAGACAATCCCGAACTCTGCAAGAATACCTTGCAACCAAACACATTGTGTGGCTGCATTGACTGCTCCCCTGTACTCGGCCTCAGCTGAAGATAAGGAAATAGTGCTCTGTTTCTTGCTTGACCAGCATATAGGTCCATGTGCAAGCATAAAGACATAACCGGAAGTTGACTTCCGATCAATACAATCACCGGCCCAATCAGAATCTGTAAATCCTACTAGTTCAAGAGATGAACCAGCAGCATAATGGATACCAAAAGACTTAGTACCCTGAACATAATGAAGTATCCTCTTGGCTGCCTTCCAATGGATCTCATGAGGCTCTTGCATGTGCCTTGCAACAGCCCCAACAGCATAAGACAAATCTGGTCGAGAGTGTGTAAGATACAACAAACTCCCAACTAGTTGTCTATACAACGAACTGTCAACTAGTGGTGAAGAACCCCATTCTGTAAGCTTAACTCCTGAAAGAAATGGAAATTTTGCAGACTTACATTCAGCCATCTTAAATTTCTGCAGCAAATCTGAAGCATACCTTGACTGACATACAGAAATTCCATTCACAGATTGATCAATCTCCAAGCCCAGAAATTGTTTTAGCAATCCTAGATCGGTCATGGAGAATGCACTGTGCAATGCTCTCTTAACTGAGTCAAGTTCTTTGGTGCAGCTACCAGTGATCAAAAGATCATCAACATACAGTACAATAATCAATATCAGATCACTAACATGCTGCATATACACATTTGGATCAGACTTACACCTCTCAAACCCCAAAGATAGCAGAAAATTGTCCATTTTTGCATACCATGCTCTAGGAGCTTGCTTGAGCCCATAGAGTGATTTGTTCAACCTGCAAACAAGTGTATGATCAGAAATAAAACCTTCAGGCTGCTGCATATAAATCTCCTCATTCAGATCCCCATGAAGAAAGGCACTTTTTACATCCATGTGATGAATCTCCCATCGCTTGGAAGCCCCAATTGCCAAAACTAGTCTTATGGAGTCCATCTTTGCCACCGGTGCAAATGTCTCTGTATAGTCCACTCCTTGGACCTGAGAGTAACCCTTAGCTACCAACCTGGCCTTATACTTCAGATCAGAGCAATCAGATCCAATTTTGGTTCTATAAATCCACTTGCATTGCACTAGTTTTCTCTTGGGAGGAAGAGGGACCAAATCCCAAGTTTTGTTCTCATGGAGTGAGTTCATCTCCTCTTGCATGGCTGATTGCCACCTTGGGTCTGTACATGCTTCTGAATATGACATTGGATCAGATCCAACCATCAAATAACATGCCTCACTCAGATCAGAATTATTATATGCAAAGGAATTGTGAAATTGAGATCTAGTTTTCCTAGCATCTTGGGGATCTCCCACTAGCTCTCCGGCACTTTGAATTGTTTTCTCTGCCCACTTGGGCCTTGAAGGGGGGATATGTTCAGAATCCATATCAACATCATCTTCAGCAATATCAGAATCATAAATATCAGAGAATGAATCACTACTTACTTCATCATCAAGACGAGGGAATGAGCATTCCCCATCACCTTGTTCACTAGCTTGCAAAAATTCTTCCTCTTCGAATTTGACACTTCTTTCAATGAAAGTTTTGTGAGTGGATGGATCAAAGAGCTTGTAGCCCTTTGAATCCTCTGCATACCCAACCATGATTGACTCCTTGCTTTGGGGCTGCAATGCCTTTCTCTTCTCCGGTGGAATTCTGGCCCAAGCCCTTGAGCCAAAAATTCTGAAATGTGAGACATTTGGCTTGTGGCCCATCCAAGCTTCAAATGGAGTGATTCCTTGCAATGCTTTGTGTGGTGCCCTGTTCTGAACATATGCTGCACAATTCATAGCTTCAGCCCATAATTTAGGAGACAAATCCCTTGCTTGCAACATGCAAGTTGCCATCTCTTTCAGTGCTCTATTTTTGCGCTCTGCAACACCATTTTGCTGAGGTGTGTAGGGCACTGAGTGTTGCATCTGAATGCCATGCTCTTGACAGAGCTGCTGCAAATTGTTGTTGACATACTCTCTGCCATTATCAGTCCTCAAAATCTTCATGGCCTTCCCACTGAATTTCTCAACCATGCTCTTAAAAATCTTGAAACAATCAAAGACTTCAGATTTTTGCTTAAGGAAAAATAACCAGCAGTACCTTGAGTAGTCATCGATGAAGGTGAGCACATATTTGCTGCAGCCATAGGAGGGTGTGGGGAGTGGCCCTATGAGATCAGAATGTACTATCCCAAGAGGTTGATCAGCCCTCCTAGCCTTCCCTTTGTCATACTTCCTTTCAGGATGTTTCCCAATCATGCAACCCTTGCATGTTCCACTCGAAAATCTGATTTGGGGCAGCCCTTCTACCATATTTTCTTTGCTTAAAACTTGAAGATATCTGTAGTTTAGGTGCCCATAACTTTGATGCCATAGCTTGCTGGTCTCATTCCCATGTGACAGCAGCACACTTGGTGAAGAAAATTCGAGGAAGTGGGAGAACATGTACATCTTCATGTCATGGTCTGCAACACCCTTTGCAACAATTTTCCCGGTGGAAACTTCTGATATCTCCACTTCATCCTGAGTGAAGACCACCTTCTTTGCTGCTCCAGTATGAGTCATTTGATATACAGAGAGCAAGTTTGCTGCAAGGTTTGGCACATACAGCACATTGGAGAAGAAGCCATTCTCCATAGAGATTTTCCCAATGCCATGAGCAGGGATTTCTGAGTCATCTCCCATTCGAATTGAGAGACCACTGTAGGGAGCAAGTTCAGAAAACGAGTCTCTTGAGGAAGCCATGTGCCTTGAGGCACCTGAATCAATGATGAACAACGGTGAATGAGATGAGCTAGCCACCAAAGCATGGCAGCTCTCCTTGTCTTCAGAAGCGCACTCCTTCTTCTTGGAACTTTCAGGAAGAGGAATGTTATTTTTCTGTAGGAGATGTGTCATGGTGTCTATGGTTTTCTTCATGCATGAGCTCTCTGGATGAAAACCTCTTTGACAGTAGCTACACTTTGTCTTCTCAGCCTTCTTTCCCTTGTTCTTGACAAGATTCGAAACCCCCTCAGAGGATTTGGGCCTCTCATCCTTCTTCTTCTTCTCTTGAGGTTTCGAAACCCTGGGTTTTTGCTTGCTTCTTCCACATTTCGAATCTCCAGCTGCAAGAACTTGATCTTTTTGTTTGATGGAGCCCATCAAGACCAGCTTGTCTTGCTCTTGAGTTAGCATCTCCATGAAGTCAGCCAAGGATGGCATCTTCCAACCTCTGACTGTGAGCCTTGTGGAGTTGAAGGAAGACACAAAAACTGAGTATTCTGAACCCAATTTTGAGAGAATGGACAACACCAACTGTTCTTCTTTCTTCTCTATGCCACATTGTCTGATCTGCAAGACCAAGTTCTTGAACTTGGTGAAGAAGTCCTGGATGGAATAGAAATTCCCTGGGCTCAGTGAGACAAGCTCATTTTCGAGCTGGTGGCCTCTCATCTCATCAGTCTTTCCAAACAGTGTCTCAAGCTTGAGCCACACTTCATTTGGAGTTGCTAGACTTTCTACATGAAACAGGAGGTCTCTCGAAATGCTGAGACAAAGGAGGCCAAATGCCTCATCCATTCTGTTGAAAAACTTGGATTTCTCCACAGCTGAGTTTGGCTCAACCTCAGTGCCCATCGTGATTCTGTAGAGACCCTTGGATCTCAGCAAAATCACCATTTCTGCCTTCCAATCGAAATAGTTGAAGGGTGTGAGCACGTTTGGGTGAGATGGCTCCATTCTCCTCTGCTGCAATTCGCACTTGCTGACAATGCTGAACTCCAATACCTGCAAACAACTCTCAAATCACTCTGGAGGGATCTACACTCACAGATTCGAACCCTGTATGGATAGTGGGTGCATTCAGGAGAGCATCACACCTGAGAGGAGCCACTAGATTTCTCCAGTAAGCTCAAGGCAATGGCCTCAGGAATTATGTGGTTTCTCCACTGTTTCTGGCAATCCACTACAACAGTCTGCTGGTTCGAATTCTAGCTCCAAGAGCTCTGATACCATGTAAAATCTCAAGCACAGTTGAATCTAGCTACTGTGGATTCCTCACTGGTGAAAGATTGCACAACATTTGCAAGAATTAGCATAAAAAATTTAAATGAATGAAGAACAATACACATGAATTGGTGAATAATATCAATATTATTAACTGTCCAACCTTAACAAAGGTTAAGAACACTCATATATACAAATCTGGAAGAATTCGAATCCATCTGGAGTGTTCACACTGATCTAGCTTAGAAAAAGCTCAAACCCCCCTAGGTTGACCAAAATATCCCAAACCATCCCAAACTGGTTCGAATCTGCAGTGTGAATGCTGGGAATGACTGGACAGGCCCATGTGACCTCACACATGTGAAGAAACTGGTTGGGTAGAGGTTTGGAGTCTAAAATTGGTCAAAAATGTGACAAAACAAGGCAAAATTGTCCACAAGAGAGCAAATGCGCCCTAGGTAGAAGAGAAGCATGCTGAGTGCATTAAATGACCTGAGGAGGGCGCTCTAGGCATGCTGAGTGCATTAATTGCCCTGGGGAGCGCTCCACTTAGCTGGTTTGACTCAGCACTTGTTCACATTGCTAACTAGTTCAAGACAGTTTGACCATTTGCCAATCTAATCAACTTAGGGATGTAATCATTAATCACTTGGGCTAATTAATCATCAATTAATACATGATTAATTTACATAGGTGGAAAAATGTTCTAACACTAAGCTATGGGCTGAAGCCATCAATTGTGCTGCTCATATTCAGAACAGAGCCTTTCACAAATCAGTCAAAGGAAAAACCCCCTATGAGGCATGGTTTGGCCAAAAACCAAATGTGTCAAATTTCAGGATTTTTGGGTCTAGAGCATGGGCTCGAATTCCATCAGAAAAGAGGAAGGCTTTGGAGCCACAGAGCATGGAATGTATCATGGTTGGATATGGTGAGGACACAAAGGGCTACAAGCTCTTTGACACATCCACACTTAAAACTTTCATTGAGAGAAGTGTGCAATTCGAAGAAGAACCAATTCCAGATTTTGAGCTTGCACCGGGGGAAAGCTCCTCTCCTCCACACCTCAATGAGATTAGTGATGATTCTTCCTCTGATTTTTCTGATATTGCTGAAGATGACATAGCTGAAGATGACATTGCTGTACATGAGTCACCATCAAGGCCCAAGTGGGCTGAAAAAATCATAGAAGCTGCAGGTGAATTGGCAGGCAATCCCCAAGAGCCTAGGAATACTAGATCCCAAACAATCAATGCTTCCTTTGCAAATGAGAGTGAGCTTGCTGATCACTGTTATATGATGATTGGATCTGATCCAACATCATATCAGGAAGCTCATCATGATCCAAGGTGGAGGGCAGCAATGCAAGAAGAATTCCAATCTCTGCAAGAGAACAAAACATGGGATTTAGTGCCTCTTCCTCCCAAGAGGAAACTAGTGCAATGTAAGTGGATTTTTCGAACCAAACCTGTTGCTGATGGTTCTGATCTGAAATATAAGGCTAGGTTAGTGGCTAAGGGCTACTCACAAATCCATGGTGTGGATTATACAGAGACCTTTGCACCGGTTGCAAAGATGGACTCAATTAGACTAGCTCTAGCCATGGCAGCTAGTAAAGGTTGGGAAGTTCACCACATGGATGTCAAAACTGCATTCTTGCATGGTGAGCTACAGGAAGAGATATATATGCAGCAGCCTGAAGGATTCCAAGAGGATCCCACACTTGTATGCAGGTTGAAGAAGTCACTCTATGGACTCAAGCAAGCCCCCAGGGCTTGGTATGCCAAAATGGATGCTTTTTTGCTCTCAATTGGTTTCTGTCGATGCAAGTCTGATCCAAATGTTTATTTGCAGCATTGTGATGGTAATTTGCAGGTCATTGTATTGTATGTTGATGATCTCTTAATTACAGGGAGCTGCACCAAACAAATTGGCTCAATTAAAGCTTCTTTGCACAGTGAATTTGCCATGAGCGACCTAGGATTGCTAAGGCAATTTTTGGGCTTGGAAATTGAGCAATCTGAGAGAGGTATATTGCTGAGTCAATCTAAGTATGCTTCAGACCTGTTATTCAAGTTTAAAATGGCTGAATGTAAGGCAGCCAAGTGCCCATTCCTTTCAGGCATAAAACTAGGTGAATTTGAAGACTCTCCGGTGGTGGATTGCACTCTCTATAGGCAGCTAGTCGGAAGTTTGCTGTACCTTACACATACAAGACCTGATTTGTCTTATGCTGTAAGTGCTGTAGCAAGGTATATGCAGCAGCCACATGAGATCCATTGGAAGGCAGCCAAAAGGATCCTTCATTATGTCCAAGGAACAAAGAGCTTCGGGGTACACTATGCAGCTGGTTCTTCACTTCAACTAGCTGGATTTTCTGATTCCGATTGGGCGGGAGATCCCATCGATAGAAAGTCCACTTCAGGTTTTGTGTTTATGTTTGCTGAAGGTCCTATTTGCTGTTCAAGTAAGAAACAACATACAATTTCTCTTTCATCAGCAGAGGCCGAGTATAGGGCAGCAGTGAACGCAGCCACACAGTGTGTTTGGTTGCAAGGCATTCTTCGGGAGTTTGGTGTTGCTATTGATTCTCCAACCAATATTTGGGTGGATAATCAAAGTGCCATCAAGATATCTACTTATCCAGTACAGAGGCAAAGAACAAAGCACATTGAGATCCACATGCATTACATTCGGGGCTTGGTGCATGACAGGGTGATTTCACTGCAGTATTGCCCATCTACCGAGCAAACTGCTGATATTTTCACCAAGTGCTTTACAGAGAAGACCTTCACTTACTTGAGATCTTTGCTTGGAGTGAGTGATGGATGGTGATTGCTGCAATTTAATTGCAGGTTCGGCCCCATGTCCATTTTTGAGGGAAGTTTTTATCCCATGAGGTTTTACTTCTTTTCCTCGGTTCATATGGACAAATAAAATTTCTGTTTGTATTGAGGTGACTTGAGCCTTTGTTGCCAAGGCCTCCCACTTATCTTTCATGAGATGTACAAAGTTATGGTTAAGGGGGGGTGTTAGAACAGTAACCACACTTAGTACCATAATCCATAAATTTTAATTATCCATGTGCTTAATTAAACCATGTTTTGGATTAAGTGACTATAGTTGGTCAAAAACCCACTTTGAGAGTGTTCACACCCACTTCTGAGCAAACCAGTTCACCCAGCCTCCAGTTTTGTCCACAAGTGCACCCTCATTTATTGCTGGTGCGCCCTCTCTCCTTGTTTTGGGGAATTTAGTTGACCAAGGGCGCTAGGGTGGATTTTTGCCCACTTTTGGCTAGATTTGGAGCATTTAATGCTCCCTTGGGCCCCCAAACCTCCTCTATTTGCTCACCCACGCCTGCCTTGAGCTAATTAATGACTCAGCATGCTTCATCCACCTCCACACCAGAATTCGTAGCTGTTTGGGGTGATTGGGATTGAGTTGGACCCACCTAGGGGGGATTGAGGCCAATTTGGCATTGATGACTTGTACACTCAGCTTGAGCCACCTAATGCTCTCGATTTTCTCATGGATGTAATAAAAACCTATTACTAACATTTTCACATGTTAGACAGTCAGTTAATCAAAGATTTGAGCATACATTGTGTGTAAATTTATCTCTTTTTTCAAGTTTTTCCACAGTTTTTGCAAACTAATTCGATTTTGTGAGGTTCTCCATAGCTCCTTGATCTTCTGTGATCAAAATACTCACACATGTATTTGTATTTGTATCAGGTGGATACACTGTATGATCAGGTGGATCATGTATGATGATATGTATCAGGTAGATACTTGGTATTCATTAGGTGGATGCATTGTATGATCAGGATGATCATGATGATGAGCTTCAAGATGTCGCTCCAGATGATATGTATCAAGATGGAACAGTGATGATGATTAGTGTGATCATGAGCATCAAGATGATGCTTTGTGCGATGATGATCCGTTGGATCATGAGTATTAGGTTGATACTTGGAGGTCAGAGATGATATGTGGCAGGTTGTGTAAATAGCATGTAATTAGTC
This sequence comes from Larix kaempferi, assembly GCA_027924585.1. Classification (NCBI taxonomy): domain Eukaryota; kingdom Viridiplantae; phylum Streptophyta; class Pinopsida; order Pinales; family Pinaceae; genus Larix; species Larix kaempferi. Next base: position 10,246,369 of record BSBM01000007.1, read on the forward strand.
CTAGGAGATCTTGCCGGTCGTGCTGCGACACATAAATGTTACTGGGATACTCTTTCCGGTATTGCTATGTAGTATGTAATCAGTCCTCAGATATTCGATAGGTTGAGTTGTGTGCTCGTAATCAGTCCTCGGATGAGGTATTACTACGGAGACATGTAACCAGTCTTGGAGATCTGAGAGGTTGAGCTGTGTTCTTGTAATTAGTCTCGGGATTCTCTTTAGAGATCTTTCCAGTTGTGTTGTGGCACATAAATGTTCCTGGGATGCTCTTTAAAGGTTTTTTCTATCCACATGTAATCAGTCCTGGAGACCCGAGAGGTTGAGCTGTGTGCTCGTAATAAGTCCTTGGATGCTCTTTAGAGATCTTGCTAGTCATGTTGCAGCACATAAATGTTCCTGGGATGCTCCTTAAAGGTTTTGTCTATCCACATGTAATCTGTCCTAGAGATCCGAGAGGTTGAGCTGTGTGCTCGTAATAAGTCCTGGGATGCTCTTTAGAGATCTTATCGGTCGTGCTGTGGCACATAAATGTTCCTGAGATGCTCTTTAAAGGTATTGTGGAGGATATGCATGTAATTAGTCTTGGGAGATCATGCCGGTCATGCTTAGGCACATAAATGTTCCTGGGATACTCTTTCCGGTATTGCATCCGCACATAAAATTAGACCTAAGAGGACACCTCTATCAGACCATTCACACAGATGATGAAGACATGCAGGTGGTGGGCCTACATCTAGTATGAAAAAGGATTGGCTTTATAGAACTTCCTATGACGAGTAGATTCAGAGATTGATTGAGATAGCAGCAGCAGTGACGATGACGATGATTCGAGGATGATGATTCGCTGATGGTGATCCAGAGAAGAAGACTTGTGCTATAAGACATATATCGAGAAATACCTTCCTAGCTAAGAGGGAGTGTTGATGTATATGTAACTTCGAAATGTGTTTCACATATATGTATATTGTATTCCTATAGAGATTTTATTATTCCTCTATACGGAAGTGTCGTCATTTATATTGTACGTGTCGTAACTTATACTTGATGGGTTATTAGACCACCTTGTTGGGGTCGGCCCTGTATAAGTCATGTGGGTCAAATGGTTATTAGACCACCCTAGTGGGGGTCGGCCATGTGGGTCAAAGGGTTATTAGACCACCCTATTGGGTGTCGGCCCAGTTAGCATTGTGTTATGTGGTTAAGTTAAGGCCGACCTAGTAAAGGTTACTAGGCAAGTCAAGTCTAGTATAAATAGAGTGTTAGAACATTATTACACCTATGTACATTAATCATTTATTAATTGATGGTTAATTAGTGCCCAAGTGATTAATTATTACATCCCTAAGTTGGTTAGTTGGTAAATGGTCAAATATCTTGAACTAGTTAGCAATGTGAACAAGTGCTGAGTCAAACTAGCTGTTGGGTGCGCTCCCCAGGGAATTTAATGCACTCAGCATGCCTAGAGCACCCTCCCCAGGTTAATTAATGCATTCAACATGCTTCTCCTCTACCTAGGGCGCACTTGCTCATAATGTGGACAATCTTGCCAACTTTGTCCAATTTTTGGCCAATTCTAGCTACCTAACCTCTAACCAACCAGTTTCTCCACATGTGTGAGGTCACATGGGCCTATCCAGTCATTCCCAGCATTCACACAGCAGTTTCGAACCAGTTTGGGATGGTTTGGGATATTTTGGTCAACCTAGGGGAGTTTGAGCTTTTTCTAAGCTAGATCAGTGTGAACACTCCAGATGGATTTGATTTGTTCCAGATTTGTATATATGGATGTTCTTAACCTATTTTGAGGTTGGATAGTTAATAATATTTACATTATTCACCCATTTCATGTGTATTGTTCGTCATTCATTTACAGATTTATGCTAATTCTTGCAAATGTTGTGCAATCTTTTCACTAGTGAGGAATCCATAGTAGCTAGGTTCTTCTGTGATTGAGATTTTACATGGTATCAGAGCTCTCGGAGCTAGAATTTGAACCAGCAAGACTGTTTTAGTGGATTTCCAGAAGCAATGGAGAAACCACAGAATTCCTGAGGCCATTGCATTGAGTCATTGGAGAAATCTAGTGGCTCTTCTCAGGTGTGATGCTCTCCCGAATGCACCCACTATCCAAACAGGGTTCGAATCTGTTAGTGTAGATCCCTCCTGAGTGATTTGAGAGTTGTTTGCATGTATTGAAGATCAACATTGTCAGCAAGTGTGAATTGCAGCAGAGAAGAATGGAGCCATCTCACCCAAACGTGCTCACTCCCTTCAACTATTTCGATTGGAAGGAAGAAATGGTGATTTTGCTGATATCTAAGGGTCTCTACAGAATTACAATGGGCACTAAGGTTGAGCCAAACTCAGCTGTGGAGAAATCCAAGTTTTTTAATAGAATGGATGAGGCATTTGGCCTCCTTTGTCTCAGCATTTCGAGAGACCTCCTGTTTCATGTAGAAAGTCTAGCAACTCCAAATGAAGTGTGGCTCAAGCTTGAGACCTTGTTTGGAAAGACTGATGAGATGGAAGGCCACCAGCTCGAAAATGAGCTTGTTTCACTGAGCCCAGGGAATTTCGATTCCATCCAGGACTTCTTCACCAAGTTCAAGAACTTGGTCTTGCAGATCAGACAATGTGGCATAGAGAAGAAAGAAGAATAGTTGGTGTTGTCCATTCTCTCCAAACTGGGTTCTGAATACTCAGTTTTTGTGTCTTCCTTCAACTCCACAAGGCTCACAGTTAGAGGTTGGAAGATGCCATCTTTGGCTGACTTCATGGAGATGATAACTCAAGAGCAAGACAAGATGGTCTTGATGGGCTCCATCAAGAAAAAATACCAAGTTCTTGCAGCTGGAGATTCGAAATATGGAAGAGACAAGCAAAACCCAGGGGGCCGAAACCTCAAGAGAAGAAGAGGAAGGATGAGAGGCCCAAATCCTCTGAGGGGGTTTCGAATCCTGTCAAGAACAAGGGAAAGAAGGATGAGAAGACAAAATGTAGCTACTGTCAAAGAGGTTTTCATCTAGAGAGCTCATGCATGAAGAAAACTATAGACACCATGACCCATCTCCTACAGAAAAGCAATATTCCTCTTCCTGAAAGTTCCAAGAAGAAGGAGTGCGTTTCTAAAGACAAGCAGAGCTGCCATGCTTTGGTGGCTTGTTCATCTCATTCACCCTTGTTCATCATTGATTGAGGTGCCTCAAGGCACATGGCTTCTTCAAGAGATTCATTTTCTGAACTTGCACCCTACAGTGGTCTCTCCATTTGAATGGGAGATGACTCAGAAATCCTTGCTCATGGCATTGGGAAAATCTCTATGGAGAATGGCTTCTTCTCCAATGTGTTGTATGTACCAAACCTTGCAGCAAACTTTCTCTCTGTATATCAAATGACACATACTGGATCAGCAAAGAAAGTTGTCTTCACTCAGGATGATGTGGAGATATCAAAAATTTCCACCGGGAAAATTGTTGCAATGGGTGTTGCAGACCACGATATGAAGATGTACAAGTTCTCCCACTTTATCAAGTTCTCTTCACCAAGTGTACTTCTATCACATGGGAATACGACCAGCAAGCTATGGCATCAAAGGTATGGTCACCTAAACTACAGATATCTTCAAGCTTTGAGCAAAGGAGAGATGGTAGAAGGGCTGCCACAAATCACTTTTTCCAATGGAACATGCAAGGGTTGCATGGTTGGGAAGCATCCTGAAAAGAAGTATGACAAAGGGAAGGCAAGGAGGGCTGATCAGACACTTGGGATAGTGCATTCTAATCTGATAGGTCCACTCCCCACACCCTCCTATGGCTGCAGCAAATATGTGCTCACCTTCATCGATGACTACTCAAGGTACTGCTGGTTATTTTTCCTTAAGCAAAAATCTGAAGTCTTTGAATGTTTCAAAATTTTCAAGAGTATGGTTGAGAACTTCAGTGGGAAGGCCATGAAGGTTTTAAGGACTTATAATGGCAGAGATTATGTCAATAACAATCTGCAGCAGCTCTATCAAGAGCATGGCATTCAGATGCAACACTCAGTGCCCTACACACCACAGCAAAATGGTGTTGCAGAGCGCAAAAATAGAGCACTGAAAGAGATGGCAACTTGCATGTTGCAAGAAAGGGATTTGTCTCCTAAATTGTGGGATGAAGCTATGAATTGTGTAGCATATGTTCAGAACAGAGCACCACACAAAGCATTGCAAGGAATCACTCCATTTGAAGCATGGATGTGCCACAAGCCCAATGTTTCACATTTCAAAAAATTTGGCTCAAGGGCTTGGGCCAGAAATCCACCGGAGAAGAGAAAGGCCTTGCAGCCCCAAAGCAAGGAGTCAATCATGGTTGGGTATGTAGAGGATTCCAAGGGCTGCAAGCTCTTTGATCCATCCACTCTCAAAAATTTCATCGAAAGAAGTTTCAAATTCGAAGAAGAAGAGTTTTTGCAAGCTAGTGAACAAGGTGATGGGGAATGCTCATTTCCTCGTCTTGATGATGAAGTAAGTAGTGATTCTTCTTCTGATATTGCTAAAGATGATGTTGATATGGATTCTGAACATATGCCTCCCTCAAGGCCCAAGTGGACAGAGAAAACAATTCAAAGTGCCGGAGAGCTTGTGGGAGATCCCCAAGATGCTAGGAAAACTAGATCTCAATTTCACAATTCCTTTGCATGTGATAATTCTGATCTGAGTGAGGCATGTTATTTGATGGTTGGATCTGATCCAATGTCATATTCAGAAGCATGTACAGACCCAAGGTGGCAATCAGCCATGCAAGAAGAGATGAACTCACTCCATAAGAACAAAACTTGGGATTTGGTCCCTCTTCCTCCCAAGAGGAAACTAGTGCAATGCAAATGGATTTATAGAACCAAAGTTGGATATGATTGCTCTGATCTGAAGTATAAGGCTAGGTTGGTTGCTAAGGGTTACTCTCAGGTACAAGGAGTGGACTATATAGAGACATTTGCACCGGTGGCAAAGATGGACTCCATAAGACTAGTTTTGGCCATTGGGGCTTCCAAGCGATGGGAGGTTCATCACATGGATGTAAAAAGTGCCTTTCTTCATGGGGATCTGAATGAGGAGATATATATGCAGCAGCCTGAAGGTTTTATTTCTTATCATACACTTGTTTGTAGGTTGAACAAGTCACTCTATGGGCTCAAGCAAGCTCCTAGAGCATGGTATGCAAAAATGGACAATTTTCTGCTATCTTTGGGGTTTGAGAGGTGTAAGTCTAATCCAAATGTGTATATGCAACATGTTAGTGATCTGATATTGATTATTGTATTGTATGTTGATGATCTTTTGATCACTGGTAGCTGCACCAAAGAACTTGACTCAGTTAAGAGAGCATTGCACAGTGCATTCTCCATGACCGATCTAGGATTGCTAAAACAATTTCTGGGTTTGGAGATAGACCAAACTGTGAATGGAATTTCTATATGTCAGTCAAGGTATGCTTCAGATTTGCTGCAGAAATTTAAGATGGCTGAATGTAAGTCTGCAAAATTTCCATTTCTTTCAGGAGTTAAGCTTACAGAATGGGGTTCTTCACCACTAGTTGACAGTTCGTTTTATAGACAACTTGTTGGAAGCTTGCTATACCTTACTCATTCTAGACCAGATTTGTCATATGCTATTGGGGCTATTGCAAAACACATGCAAGAACCTCATGAGATCCATTGGAAGGCAGCCAAGAGGATCCTTCATTATTTTTAGGGTACTAAGTCCTTTGGTATCCATTATGCTGTTGGTTCATCCCTTGAACTAGTAGGATTTACAGATTCTGATTGGGCTGGTGATTGTATCGATCGGAAATCAACTTCCGGTTATGTTTTTATGCTTGCACATGGACCTATATGCTGGTAAAGCAAGAAACAAAAAACTATTTCCTTATCTTCATCTGAGGCTGAGTACAGGGGAGCAGTTAATGCAGCCACACAATGTGTTTGGTTGCAAGGTATTCTTGCAGAGTTCGGGATTGTTTTTGATTCACCCACTATTATTTGGTGTGATAATCAAAGTACAATCAAGACTTCCACCGATCCAGTACAGAGACAGAGGACCAAGCACATAGAGATACACATGCATTACATTCGGGGTTTGGTGCATGACCGGACCATAGCATTGCAGTATTGCCCATCCAATGAGCAAACTGCTAATATCTTCACCAAGTGTTTTACCGAGAAGACCTTCACTCACCTTAGATCTTTGCTTGGGGTGAGTGATCCATGGTGATGATTGGTGTATTCTGATATATGCCACATGTCCATTTTAGAGGGGAGGTTTTATTTCCCATGTGGTTTTCCTCCTTACCTTGGTTACATGGACAAATAAATTTTTATGATGTAAAAGGTGACTTGAGCCTAGTTGCCAAGGCCTAAATTTTTGATATTTCACTAAGTATAGATTAAGGGGGGGTGTTAGAACATTATTACACCTATGTACATTAATCATTTATTAATTGATGGTTAATTAGTGCCCAAGTGATTAATTATTACATCCCTAAGTTGGTTAGTTGGTAAATGGTCAAATATCTTGAACTAGTTAGCAATGTGAACAAGTGCTGAGTCAAACTAGCTGTTGGGTGCGCTCTCCAGGGCATTTAATGCACTCAGCATGCCTAGAGCGCCCTCCCCAGGTTAATTAATGCATTCAGCATGCTTCTCCTTTACCTAGGGAGCACTTGCTCAGAACGTGGACAATCTTGCCAACTTTGTCCAATTTTTGGCCAATTCTAGCTACTTAACCTCTAACCAACCAGTTTCTCCACATGTGTGAGGTCACATGGGCCTGTCCAGTCATTCACAGCATTCACACAGCATTTTCGAACCAGTTTGGGATGGTTTGGGATATTTTGGTCAACCTAGGGGGGTTTGAGGTTTTTCTAAGCTAGATCAGTGTGAACACTCCAGATGGATTCGAATTGTTCTAGATTTATATATATGGATGTTCTTTACCTATTTTGAGGTTGGACAGTTAATAATATTTACATTATTCACCCATTTCATGTGTATTGCTCTTCATTCATTTACAGATTTATGCTAATTCTTGCAAATGTTGTACAATCTTTTCACTAGTGAGGAATCCATATTAGCTAGGTTCTGCTGTGATTGAGATTTTACATAGATATCGGGAGATCTCTATTTCATCATTCTATTCACTCATTACACACACTTCTCTCATTCAGAAAGTGGCGCACTTATGAGGAGGAGGATCTACTGCTAGGAGAAGACTATCTCTTGTATTCTGGTTGTATCATTGCTCTAGATATATCTGAGGAAGTTATTGGGGTTTTTCACCTTTATGGTTTTCCCCAAGTAAAATCTATGTCTCTTGTGTGCTTGCATTATTGTATCCATGATTGATATGTTGTAGATTTGCTGTACATGTTTTTCTCTTAGTTAATATCCTAGATCATATTGAAGTAAATTCTGAAAATTTAACACCTTCTGTCCTGCGCTGCACAGCTTGTTCAGATAAAAAACTCATCATTTACTGTGGAAACCTGATTTCGCAGTACCCCATAAGATACACCTCGGGTGAGACTTCAACCTGCTCACAGGTTGTTGCCGAAAGGGCCGGTGCGAAGGGGTTTTGTTGGTCAAAGGGATAACCACAAAGAACCTGGGTCTAATTGGAAACTTTTGGGTCAGTTTAAGCCAACAATTCTCCCATGGTATAGATGTAAAAGTTGAAGCCATTTTTCACATGGTGGTAGATGTGTTCTCCCATGGTGAAAAAGTAAGGGCTGGAGCCTTCCCCGAATAATGGTAAATGTGTTCTCCCATGTTGGTGGTGTAAGTGTTGGATGATGTGCATCTGGGTTGTGCTTCGTGGACGATGAGATGATCTGAAGAGGACAATGCTATGATGATCAGGAGGATCATGGATGATGAGCATCAGGACGATGCTCCAGTTACTACTCTTTATATGTATATACATCATGTTGGATGCTTGGACCATGCATCTGTATATGTATCAGGTGAATACTTTGTATGATTAGGTAGGTCATGTATGTTGATATGTATCAGGTACATACGTTGTGTGATTAGGTGGATCATTTATCTATGTATGTATCAGGAGGATACATTGTATTGTCAAGTGGATCATGTATGATTGATTATATGTATCAAGTAGATACTTGGTATGCATCAGGTAGATGCATTGTATGATCAGGATGATCATGGATGACAAGCTTCAGGATGTTGCTCTAGATGACATACATCAAGATGATGCAGTGATGATGATCAGGATGATCATGTGTACATCAGGATGATGTATGGTGAGTATTAGGTTGATACTCTATGGACGTGGAATAGGTTGTGCAGATAAGCATATAATTAGGGCTCGGGAGATTTGTAGATAGTCTTTCAAGGTTTTTCCTATGGCATATAATATGTCCCTAGGAGATCCGATAGGTTGGGCTGTGTGCCCGTAATAAGTCTTGGGATGCTCTTGCAAGGTTTTGCCATGACCACATGTAATTTGGCCCTGGGAGATCCTATAGGTAGATTTGTGTGCTCGTAACAACCTAGGATGCTCTTGCGAGGTTTTGTGGTGACCACATGCAATATGTCCCTCGGAGATCCTATAGGTAGAGCTGTGTGCTCGTAACAACCTGGGATGCTCTTGCGAGTTTTGTGGTGAGGTCACATATAATATGGCCTTGGGAGATCCTACAGGTAGAGCCATCTACTCATAACAGCCTGGGATTATCTTGCGAGGTTTTGTGATGCATGTAATAAGTCCTAAGGATTCCACAGTATGGCCAGTGATGATAAAACCCAGTAGGTGGTGGGCCTACATCTAGTATGAAAAAGGACTGGCTCTAAAGAACTTTCTATGATGACTAGATTCAGAGATTGATTGAGATAGCAGCAGCAGTGATGATGACGATTATCCAGTGACGATGATCCAGAGAAGAAGACTTGTGCTAGAAGACCTGTGTCGAGAAATACCTTCCTAGTTAAGAGGGAGTGTTGATGTATATGTAACTTGTGAATGTATTTCATATATGTATATTTTCTTCCTATAGAGATGTTATTATTACTCTATACAGAAGTGTTGTCATTTATATTGTAAGTGTCATAACTTATACTTGATGGGTTATTAGACCACCTTATTGGGGTCGACCCTGTATAAGTCATGTGGGTCGAAGGGTTATTAGACCACCCTATTGGCGGTCGGCCATGTGGGTCAAAGGGTTATTAGACCACCCTATTGGGTGTCGGCCTAGTCAGCATTATGTTATGTGGTTAAGTTAAGGCCAACCTAGTAAAGATTATTAGGAAACTCAATTCAAGTATACATAGAGTGCAGGAGGCACTCTATTTCATCATTCTATTCTCTCTCACACTCTTGGGAGAGTGGTGCACTTGTGGAGGAGGAGAAGCTGCTGCTAGGTGATGTCTATCTCTTATGCTTGAGTTGTATCATTGCTCTATCTATCTCTGAGGAAGTTATTGGGGTTTTTCACCTTTATGGTTTTCCCCAAGTAAATTATGTGTCTCTTGTGTGCTTACATTATTGTGTCCATGATTGATATGTTGTAGATATGCTGTACATGTTGTTCTCTCATTTAAGATCCTAGATCAGATTGAAGTAAATTCTGAAAATCTAACACAAGATATGGCACATACCTTAGCAAATTTAGAAATTTGTTGTTCATCTCTTTCATGTTCATGGTTCTGAATTTTAGATCATAAAATTCCTTAGACTTTTCTTCATAATACTGTTCAGATAGGAATTTCTCCTTGAAATACCGTTTAAAAGTGCTCCAATTCACGTCTTTGTCCTTGATGCACTTCACTCTTTTGATGTCCTGCCACTAGATATATGCCTTACCGATCAGGTTGTATATGGCCATTTTTTCTTTTAATGATTCTGAATAATCATATGTTGATGTATTTGTAACTTTGGAAGATATTCACTTGTATATTGTATGTATTACATTTGTACTTTATTGTATACCCAATGGAGATGTATTATTCCTTTGATTGGAAGTGTCGTCATGTGTACTTGCAAGTGTCGCAAGTTATATTGTAAGTGTCGTAACTTATACTTGATGGGTTATTAGACCACCTATTGTGGTCAGCCCTGGATGAGTCATGTGGGTCAAAGGGTTATTAGACCACCCTATTGGGGGTCGTTCCAGTCAGCATTATGTTATGTGGGTAAGTTAGGGCTGACCTAGTTGAGTAAAGGTCAAGTGATGTAGTGTATAAATAGAGAGTGTCTCTCTCTCATTTTATACATTCTATTGCTCACTCACTTCGCATTAGTGAGAGAAGAGGAGGATGCACACAAAAGAAGGAGGAGCATGCTGCTGTAGATATCTATCTCTTGGGTTTCATCATGGTGATCGTTGTTGTTAGCACTCAAAACATTTTTTGTGATTAATTCTGGCGACATTGATGGTGCAAAACAGATCAGTTTGCATGATGGAGGTTTTAAACTTGGCCAAGAAAGAAGCATTTTTTCCTTGGGTGTACGATACCAAGGTCACAAAAAGAAGATTGTTTGAAAAGGAAAAAATCTTCATAACAAAGGAAAATTTGGTCCTATGAGCCTATGTTCAAATTCTAAGTGTCTATGAGGGACGAAGAGGATTTTCAAAGTTTATAGTTTAGCCAAAGTCAAAAGTTAAGAGGAAAAGTGCTTTTAATTTTTATATGAAATAACATAGCCTAAGCCCACATTCTACAAAGGAGGATTTGATTTTTATAATGAGCCTAAATACTAATTAGAAACTGGAGCAAAAGATATGATGCCCAGCACCAAGGGCTTGTCAAATGACCAGAGCTGAGCCAGGGGCCCACATAGCCTCCATGTTCCAAAGCGCCATGGACGGGAGCCTCCCTCTTTTGTTACTTAGTATATGTGAGGAGCAAGAAGGTATAAAAAGAAAGAGGGGAATTTGTTTCCATCGCATGTGGGATCAAATATGAGATTAAAAGCATGTATAAAAATGCATTGAAGCCAAACATGGCACACCTGGGTGCTTCTTCAAGTTTACAAGTTATGCAGAGGAAAGGTTGTTGCAACTGTATCTACGCCAGAAACACCATATATTATCACGACTGAAAAGAGAGGAAGCTAGTCTTATAGCTATCTCTTTTGAAAAGTATTAAGAATTTAATTTCAACACATGTCAAACACAGTTTAGCTCTGATATACAAACACCAAAGCAAGCCATGAGAAGGAGCTAGTGAGGGAAAAAGATGCTCATAATGGAAAGAAGATTGTTGGCTTTTGTTTCCAAAAATGATTGTTTCAACTGCATTGAGGAGAATGAGGAAGGTTTTAATTGATAGTAGGCAAAAGAGGCATGCCATGGGAGGATTATTTTTGAAAATTCAACAAGCAAGTGTCCAAAAGGGAAGAGTTTTCTAGCGTGCATCCAAGACGAATATTTCAATCCAAAATAATATTTAACTCTCAATCGTCCATGCAAAATTGTTTTTACTCCTAGAGTGGCGAATAGAATTTACTATTTTGAAAAGATATTGAAAGAAGTGACAGATCATTCTCTTTATCGATGAGATACATACAGTCGTTGGTGCATATGCTACAAGTGGAGCTATGGATACTGCTCTAGAATGCAACTTTAATGGTTGTTCCTTTGGACCGATATATTTCTGGATGTTGTTTACTTGACAAACAGATCTACCTTGTCGATGAAACTATTGCAAAATTAAAAATGGGAATGATGTCAAAATTTACTGAATTGAATGAATTAGATGGATTTGGAAATATGATACATATGCAACTATCTAAATGAACGTCTTCATGATCCGGCTGCTGATTTAGAAACACTAAACTAAGCCAATGAGAGCTGAAGGTCAAACCCTTGCAAATTATTGATAATTGTATTATTATGAAAAGATAAAAGGTCGGGTTGTAAGCTGGGATCTTCCAAAGCATACACCTGGTCAAGAAATCAAAGACGAGCCACGATTCTCATATCACTATTACAAGTCCGTTCTTCTTTGGTAAACCATGTGATATATTCTAGATACATCCCAAAGTTAGTTGCAACCATGGAATATGAAGAAAGAGAAACCACGATCATAAGATATATGCTCATCTATCATTAAATATATTGACAGCGTTAATATCTTGAGATGATATTTGCAAAGATATCAGAAAGAACAATATCAAGGAGACTTATTCACGACATCTGTGTTTTCTATGCCTTCCATTCATATCTGACATTCTGCACCGAAGTTTGATGCTATGGCTATCTTGTTGTAGCCAAAGAAGAGACTGTTGGGTTTCATTACTCTACTAGCGCCATTGTTACTTTCTCAAATTTCATTTCCTCTATTTTGTGTTTCGGGAAGCAGAGGTTGTTAAGCTTCTATTTGCAGAATTAGGTCGCTGAATTCTTTTTCCAGCTTATGTGAAGGTTGAATTGACAAACATCATGGATTTGCTTTTGATCACAATGCAAAAAATGGCGGTATCTTACTTGAAATGCACAATTGATGGCTCTTAATACATTTCCGCACCATCGACATGCTCGGAAGATAGGAGAATCGGTGGTTGTGGAATACAAACCACCATCACACGTGTTCACTCTTGATACAATTACATATGGAAAAGCAGTATCGCAAACCACTTAGAAATCTATGTGGAAACAGCTTACGTGGCACCCAAAAGCATTCTCTATTTATTGGTGAAACTCGTCATTTTATTTGTTTCGAGAAAGTGAATGGAGGAAATAAAAAAAAAAAAAAATAAGAAGCTAAGGCATAAACCCTAGCTCGTGGTGGCAAATATCATTGGTGAAATGAGGTGGAATCTCCATGATGCAAACTCTAGTGCATGAAACCGTTCATGTGAATCACTCTTTGCAATTGGAGGAAGCGTCTCTTGCAGTAGTATGCTCTCATACAGTGGAATAAAATTGGAGCACCAGTCCGATCGTAAATCTTACTCCACAGGTGGAAAAGAATCCAACGATAAATGGAAACCGACAGTTTAAGAAAATGACAAAGTTAGTTTTGCAGATTTCAGGATAAAGTTTCTTTTTGTGAAAATTAGGGTTAATGCATCAAACGAAAGATTTTTCAAGTCTTGAAAAATTCTTGCAATCAGAGATTTCTTTATTATTATTGTAAAACTTTGTTTAAAGATTAGTTTTCAGATTTTAAAAGATTTATTTAAAAGAAACTTATCTTTAAAACAATACAGTTAGGGTTTGCTCACAGAGCAAATTTTACAAGAAGAACCAAATCATATGCAGAGGAGGATAAATCAAATGATAGAATTACATGAAGTTAGAGAAAATGCATATAACAAAACCCAAATGCATCAGGAGAAAATGAAGAAAACTTTTGACAGAAAGGTTAAAAAAAAGAATTTTCAGATAAATGATTTAGTTTTGAAGTGGGACTCTAGAAATGAAGATCACCATGGGAAGTTTGAGTATTTATGGAAAGGTCCATATATTGTTGCAGGATATCAAGGGGAAAATGCATTTACCCTAAAAAATTGTAATGGAGAATTCTTTCCTGGAGGACCAGTAAATGGTAGACACCTCAAACATTATCTCTCTTGAAAGGACAGAGGTGAAAGAGAATTTTGTATAGTGTAAATATTTTCTTTTATCACAAAAAAAAAAAATGATGATATGAACCTTGATTTGCAGAAAAGTTTGAATGCAGCCCAATGGATCAGGCACTTGGTCTACGATGTTCTTTGCTACCTCACAGGGAGGATAGCATCCCCAGTTGGAGCCAGTTGTTGACACTATATTTGAAAATACTCAAACCCTGAAAATTTGTCAAAAAATATCCAAAAGAAGTGAAGTTACTATAGATGGGTGAAATAAAGGGTCATAATACAAAATTAACCAAAGAAGAACCTACATGTGCAATAGTCCAAAAATAATTATTGAAGAGGTTAAGTCTTGGTTAAGTTTCAACGGTGGAGAAGACAATAGTAGAGATCAATGGCTGTCGTGGTTTCCCGCACTGCCCAAAGGATCGTTTGCAAACGTTGGTGAGTGGTTGTGGACTTAATACCGCCAGAAACGTGTCATATTCTCATTGATCCGCATCAACGTGATAGTGGTATCACAAACCACTACAACACCATGAGAAACCACCAAAGGATAATACACGGTGGGCCATAGCACGTGGCAGGATAATATGTGGCGCGCCATAGCACGTGGCAGATGCAAAAGGCATAAGGGAATACACCACATGTTGATATAAATCGGAGGGACAATATACATTGGGGACAAATCAACGACCAAGATTCATCTACATCATGGAAAGTGCGCACTCGATAGAAGAAAGAGCGGTTGCAACAATTAAACCACTCTAACAGGTGTAGGAAAATGGTTGATCCGCACACGGTAAAAACTGGAGAAGAAAACCATTATTGGGATTGCGGATACCACCATGGGAAATAAAGGGATGCAAGATCTAATGGCTCAAATCAAAAGGCTTGTGATCAACGGTTGGATATCAAGTACATTTGGAAAGCTGCCAAAAAGTTAAGCAAAAAGGCTTATATAAAACAAAAGGGTTTCAAATAACGACATTTTGTATATGTATTGTTATCCCTGGGAACTCTGAACACTGGTGGAGATCAGCAGTTGCGACAGAAGGATAAAGACGTGTCTATACAGGTAGGGTCTGGTGACCTAGCCCACATTTTTAACGGAATTTTGTTTGTAGAAACGATTTAAATGGAAACTGTACATGATGTAGATGTTTTTAAAGCAAAAGAATCCCTAGAAGATAGAGATGGGGACATTCATGATACCCTAATCAGGTTACCAGTCGCTGAAGTTAAACTTAGGTTGTCTAAATTATTAGAAGAAGGTATAGACATGCACAGAGTCCACCAGTCATCCTTGTTAGTTTTCTGCCCGGACCAAATCCCATATTTTCCAGAATTTGTGTCGTGGTGTGCTAAGAATTATTCCAGAGAAGAAAGAACTGTTTTAGATAGTCAAAAAAACAGAGTCGTTTGTAAAATAGAGCCTGTCATTGTAATTAAAGCCCTAGAAATAGAATTTTCTCAAACCCTCGAGCCTGAAATTTTTTCTGAAACTTCTGTTATTGAATATTATCATCAAACCCTTCAAGATGATAGAGAAAATTTTTTGTCTACATGTCTTAAACCAGAAACCAACATTTCAGATATCCCATACCCTATAGACATCACTTTATTTGATGAAAATACCCAGTTGGTTCTGACATTGTTGGCTTTAATCCTAGGGTTTGATACAGACATGCATGTGACTGAGTTTCAGTTAAGCCTTTTGTATAAAATGAGTACAATTCAGTCAGGGATTGATGAAAATCAAATTCCTCGACTTAATTTTGAAGATTTCTTGACCGAGAAGATTCATGACCAAATGGTCAATTTCCCCACTCTGAGGCATTTCAAGTTTCAGTCTTTTTTGATGAAAATGATCATGGTGGCCAGTCATGAAGAGTTACAATTCCCTAATATCATTTTCACAAAGTTATTAGAAAATAACATGTTTAATTACATAAATTATATGCTCTCTGAGATTTACAGAATGATTTTTGGTAAAAAATTACCTAGGGTATTACCAGAAATGCAAGCATGTATGCAATTAAGTGCAGAATATGCTGTAGGAGATTGGTTCTTGTCAAAGGACAATACAGTGATCACATTATATGGTTTCAAACATAAACCCTATGTTTTACCAGCATTTCCTACCTTAAGGGTTTTCGCTTTGGAGTTCCTGAGACAAAAGTTAATTGTTGAGGATAATAACTTCTTGCTTTTCAAGCAAGCAATAGATATCGAGTATCCGTTCACACTTGGCCCATTCACAATGAAGAATAAAAACGATGCTATTTATATAGAGGAATTATTGAAAGATATGGGTTTTGAGACATACATGGCTATTGAGTATGATCCTTTAAACATAATATCAAAATGAAGAACGGATCATCGCATCAAAGCGTCGAATCATCAGATGATTGAGGGAATGTCTGACAGAGCCAATTGGATGGAGTATAAGGAAGAAATCATTCTAGATTCACATGATAAAGAAATGATATTGACAGAAGCAACATTAGAGACAGAAAGCACGATGAATACTGCAATGGTGGGGTTTAAAAGACCCATACATGATGTAATGAACATTGAAGGAGTAGAAAAAGGAAAAAAAAATGAAAATAGATGAGAAACAAGAGTTAATGACAGTTTCAAAAGAGGAAGGAAGAACAAAAGTCAAAATACCAGAAGTCATGGTAAAAGAGTACAGTATTCAAAAATCCCTGGTGGAAGGTGATGTAAATAGACCACACAATCTGATGGATGTATTTAATGAACACAGTAAAAATAAACAGGAATCTTCTCGACAAACTAGTCAGTTATTTCCAAGGGTTAGAAATATATCCAACACTGAAGTAAATTTGTTTACTAACAGAAATGTCAAAGAAAATTATTTAAAATGTTCAGTTGTTACTAAAGATAAGATCTCAGATATGAAGGTGGATCTGACAAAAATCAATGCCCCAGATAAAATTCTATTGCACAGACAAACAGGGGAGGTTATATATTCAGATTATTTAGGAGCGATATTAAAGGCAGACAAATTGAAAAATTTAATGGATAAATTGAATAACCAGTTGAGACAAGAGAAAGTAGAAAATAAGTCTCGACAACAACAAATAAAAAGATGGCAAATAGATTTGATAAACAAAGAGGGAGATGCAGCAACAAAATTACTCAAAGAAAAGGATGATACGATTCTAATGTTAAGGCGAAAACTAAAAATCCCAGACACTGTGCTTATTCAAGGAGCCGAATTACCAGTATTGGAAAAAGAAAAAGAAGAGCTGTCAAATGAAGTAAAGGATATTACTGCAAAAATGTTGAATCTCACTAAGGAAAAAGTTCATTGGGAAAAAGAGAAAATTGGTTTGGAAGAGCAATTGGAGGAAATAAAGAAAAAGCTAGCAGAATTGGGTCGGTAACAGGTACATACAGATACAGATGAAGATAAAACTGGATTAGATGGACTCTTACAAGCCATGTCCCAGGTGAGTTTGAAAGATGGCGAAATTAAAGAATTGAAGATAGGAATACAGAAGCTCAAAGAAGAAAATGAGACTAAAGATAAGGAAATAAAAACTTTGCAAATAAGGAATCAGGAATTAACTGATAATAATAAAGGTTTGGCAGCTCATGTGACAGGACAAGATGCAATGCAAGGTTGCAAACATATGGTATGGGATCAAATTATAAAGGAAGTTGAAAAATTAAGACCTTATCTTGATTATATGAGAATCAAAGAAAAAGTAGCCAAAGACGCCTTTGAGAGTTGCAGAGTGGTCAAAGAGAATTTAAACAAAAAGCCAAAAGAAATAGCACAGAGGGCAATAAATTTCTTAAACAGTTTAACTGAAGCAGACTTGACAGAAATGAATATAATGAATAGAATTTCATTCATTACATGGGCCAGAAGAATCTTGAGAAGATATTCACATGTTGAAGATATTGAAGCTAAAGCTGGAGATATATGAGAGGAAGTAATAAAGTTTAAGAAACGATTTGAAAAATTAATAAACAAAGGATTCCTTGCTTTTTGGGATGAAAAGAATGAATTGATTCCTCCTAATGAATATAAGAGATTATTGTTTGACATAAGAATGGATCACAAAAAGTTTCAGTAGTTGGATCATATGCTTACAGGAAAGATTTTAATGGAGAAAATTGCAGAAGACTTTGAAATTTTAAATATGTTGATCTCAACCTGTGAGAATCTTCCTCTTGTTTCTTATGCAGGTCACCTTGAAATGCGAGTCTTGGTGAAGGAAATGACCAGTTATGATTTACCCATGGTTGACCAATGGAACTATGTGGACAAATATGGAAGGACAAGATATATTGTCCATTCATATATACATTCAGAATTTTTGCCAAGTGGCAAAAATGATGCTTTTATTTTAAATTTGTAATATTGTTTGAAGACAGTTATCTATTGTTTAAAGACAGTTATCTTTTGAGTTAAGACATTTTCAGTTACTAGTTAAAAGAAGCAGTTATGTCAAGCTTCTTCCGAATTTTGTATAAAAGACAATGAGAGTCATTTTTGAAAGGGTTAGAAACTCTTTGAGAGACGATTATGTTTTGAAGTCAAATTTTTGATAAATAAAAGGCCGTACAGTGGAAATACCTATCTTTTGAGAGCAGAGATTCATGTGTTGATCAGTTTTACGGTCTGTTTTTCCCCTTATCTTTATATGTACACGTCCACTTTCTTTGTTATATCTTCCATTATGTTTTTCTTCTATACTTAGATGAACGTTTGAAATAAATCGGGATTCATACTGGTTATGCCTCGTTTTATCGCATTTAAGTATCCACTATTTCTCCAAAGTTGACAATGGATTCATCCTAGTTAGATGCCTGTTGTTGATGGATTGTCATTATTTATTTCTATACCACTTGCAAAATCAAATTGACTGTGATATGGTTGCTATCTTGCCTCTGTGGAAATCTGTTTGGTATAAATCTCTTGCTGGCACGTTAAATATTTGAAAAGTTGACTCCATGCCCAATGTTTCTTGCTTTCTTTTCAACCAAGTAAATCTTTTTGAGAAATTTTGAGTGTATTTCTATATATTTTTAGCCTTTACATATATCTTGTGAGAGAGCCCTCTCTGGTGGAAAAAATGGCTAAGTTTTCTACCTAAAGTTTGGTTTGAAATAAGTTACCTTAGGTGTTATTCTTTTACAACCGGGATAAAATCTAAGTGCTAACACTTTCCTTTCACTTGCAAAAAGCTTTGACTGTAATAAAATGACTATATTTCCTTTATACAAAAGTTTGTTTGGATGATGATCTGTATTTTTCTGTTTCTTGACTCCATTGCCCAATTGTATCTTTTTCCTATTGATCTAAGCACATTATTTAAAGCCTACAAATTTTTACTGTGATTTTACAAATTTGGCCATTGAATTTATTGTCAAGCTGCTGTCATGGTGACATTGGATAGCAGATTTGCTGAGAGAGCCCTCTCTGGCTGAAAGAGGTGAACGTTTCAGTCTAAATATTGGTTTGAAATAGGTTCCCTCGGGGTTTCTTTGATACAGCCCAAGGAAAATCTGAGTGCTAACATTTTGGCGCCGTTGCCGGAGATCGAAGGTTTCATTTTCCTTGGGTATGACCAATAAAGTTGCAGATTTGATTGTTGATGGTGAACAATAGTCAGATATCAAGTAGGCTGTGCATCTTTCACCTGGAGACTCCATCTTCAAAGAATCCAGTTTTCAAAAATTTCATGGCGACTCCACATTAAAGAAATCCAGTGTTGCATTGGTTCACAGGCTAGTCTCCTCAATTTTCAAATCAAAATTTGCAGCTCCAGTATTTCAAGATGACTTCATTGTTAAGAAGGTATGCTCCTATGAATAGGTCTCATATTCCTGGTTTTCCGAATCAAATTCCCAAAATAGATTGGCAAACCTACTTGCCCAAATTTAGAGATGAAAACAATGATAATGTTGCTTTACATTTAATCAAATTTCATGTAAATGTACACAAGCTGAAGATTAGGTTTCATGAGGATTGTCTTGTGAAGATGTTCATGGCTTCTTTAGAAGGAAAAGCAAGGGATTGGTATGAAAGTTTAAAACCTGGCAGCTTGTTTTCTTTAAAATATTTTCACATAGCATTTTATGAGCATTATATAGTAGAATTTTTAGCTTTGTCTTTAGTGGAAAATTGTTGTGATCAGTTTGAGGGTTTCATACAATAACTTGAAAGTATTGATGAAGATCTAGAAAATATTAATAAGGAAGACCTATTTGAAACACTCTATCATTTCTCTTCACAAGTCCATGGCCTTGACGATCGAGAAAAACTTGTTGTAGATGAGATAAATGAAGAAATGATAGTAGTATCCCATGATCCCTCTTTGGAAACATAGGTTGATTCATCTACTCCTTTGTATACAAATGAAGAATACATCCAGCATCATGATCAATTTGTAGAAGAAAAAGGAAACAATAGTTTTTTGATTTAGGAAATGCACAAACCACCTCCTCTTTTAACAGAAGAAGAAATAGATCATCTCCTGCAGAATCATGTTACAACTCCTGCTTATACAGATTTGCGGTCTTCACATAGTTCGGGATATGTAAGTGAAATTTTTTCCATTTTTTAGCATGAAAATTTGAATTTAAGTAATGACAGTTGGGATGAAATTACTCATGACGATCTTTTGAAGGAACCCATTTGTGATGATGATCCTCAACAAGGAAATCAACTATTAGACACCCTGTTCTTTCATCAAGAAGATTGAGCTCTCATATTTAATGATCTTGAAGAGTGTTTGTTGTTCGAGGATGTTTTAGATTATGAGGTTAATCATTCATTTCTGGAAAAGAATGTTAAGGAAGAAAGAACATTTCAAATTTCTCATCAAATTGCAGAAAATCCGAAGGAACTTCAAATAAAATCTATCTTCTTTGATCCTATAGCTGAGTTTATGGAGAGATTTCTCAATTTAAATTTGCAACAAAATTTTTACTGTGAGAATATAGAATATCATTGGTTGTCGGTGCTGTCATATTTTCTGTCAGTGACTTTTCTCGGACACAATGAATGAATCAGATTCTTTGAACATTTAATGGATTGGCTTCATTGGCGTTTCCGAATTACTTGATTAGAAAAAGATTTGGGCATATCAAGAGTAGATAGGTAGGATAAATAAGTTTGTTTGGAAAACATTTTTTCAGTATGTACAGTGTTGTTTTCAGTTTAGTTCCAGCATGTATGTTTTCAGTTTTCAGCAATTATCGGTTTTTAGCTTCAGTTTTTGGATGAAGGATCAGTTACAAGTTGCAGGTTGCAATTTTTAGGATTGGGAGCCGTACAATATTCAGACAAAGGGTCTACGTTGTTCTTTGTTGCCTCGCTGGGAGGACAACATCCCCAGTAGGAGCCAATTGTTAGCACTCAAAACATTTTTTGTGCTTAATTCTGGCGACATTGATGGAGCAAAACAGATCAGTTTGCATGATGGAGGTTTTAAACTTGGCCAAGAAAGAAGCATTTTGTCCTCGGGTGTACGATACCAAGGTCACAAAAAGAAGATTGTTTGAAAAGGAAAAAATATTCATAACAAAGGAAAATTTGGTCCTATGATCCTATGTTCAAATTCTATGTGTCTATGAGGGACGTAGAGGATTTTCAAAGTTTATAGTTTAGCCAAAGTCAAAAGTTAAGAGGCAAAGCACTTTTAATTTTTATATGAAATAATATAGCCTAAGCCCACATTCTACAAAGGAGGCTTTGATTTTTATAATGAGCCTGAATACTAATTAGAAACTGGAGCAAAAGATATGATGCCCAGCACCGAGGGCTTGTCAAATGACCAAACCTGAGCAAGGGGCCCACATAGCCTCCATGTTCCAAAGCGCCATGGACGAGAGCCTCCCTCTTTTGTGACTTAGTATATTTGAGGAGCAAGAAGGTATATAAAGAAAGAAGGGAATTTGTTTCCATCGCATGTGGGATAAAAGATGAGATTAAAAGCATGTATAAAAACGCATTGAAGCCAAACATGGCATGCCCTAGTGCTTCTTCAAGTTTAAAATTTATGCAGAGGAAAGGTTGTTGCGACTGTATCTACACCAGAAACACCATATATTATCATGACTGAAAAGAGCAGAAGCTAGTCTTATAGCTATCTCTTTTGAAAAGTATTAAGAATTTAATTTCAACACATGTCAAACATGGTTTAGCTCTGATATACAAACACCAAAGCAAGCCACGAGAAGGAGCTAGCGAGGGCACGAGATGCTCATAATGAAAAGAAGATTGCTAGATTTTGGTCGCAAAAATGATTGTTTCAACTGCATTGAGGAGAACGAGGAAGGTTTTAATTGATAGTAGGCAAAAGAGGCATGCTGTGGGAGGATTATTTTTGAAAATTCAACAGGCAAGTGTCCAAAAGGGAAGAGTTTTCTAGCATGCATCCAAGATGAATATTTCAATCCAAAATAATATTTAACTCTCATTCATCCATGCAAAATTGTTTGTACTCCTAGAGTGGCGAATACAATTTACTGTTTTGAAAAGATATTGAAAGCGGTGACAGATCATTCTCTTTATCGATGAGATACATACAGTCGTTGGTGCATATGCTACAAGTGGAGCTATGGACACTGCTCTAGAATGAAACTTTCACGGCTGTTCCTTTGGACCGATATATTACTGGGTGTTGTTTACTCGACAAAGAGATCTACCTTGACGATGAAACTGATGCAAAATTAAAAATGGGAATAACGTCAGAATTTATTGAATTGAATGAAGTAGATGGATTTGGAGATATGATACATGTGCAACTATCTAAATGAAAGTCTTAATGAGCCGGTTGCTGATTTAGAAACACTAAACTAAGCCAAGGAGAGTCGAAGGTCAAACCCTTGCAAATTATTGATAATTGTATTATTATGAAAAGATAAAAGGTCGGGTTGTAGGCTGCAATATTCCAAAGCATACACCTGGTCAAGAAATCAAAGACGAGCCACGATTCTCATATCACTATTACAAGTTCATTCTGCTTTGGTGAACCATGTGATATATTCTGGATACGTCCCAAAGCTAGTTGCAACCATGGAATATGAAGAAAGAGAAACCACGATCATAAGATATGCGCTCATATATCATTAAATATATTGATAGCATTAATATCTTGAGATTATATTTGAAAAGATATCAGAAAGAGCAATATCAAGGAGACTTCTTCATGACATCTACATTTTCTCTGCCCTCCATTTGTATCTGACATTCTACACCGAAGTTTGATGTTGCGACTATCTTGCTATAGCCAAAGAAGATACTGTTGGGTTTCATTGCTCTACTGGCGCCATTGTTACTTTCTCAAATTTCATTTCCTTTATTTTGTGTTTGGGGAAGCAGAGGTTGTTAAGCTTCTATTTGCAAAATTAGGTTGCTGAATTATTTTTCCAGCTTATGTGAAGGTTGAATTAACAAACATCAGGGATTTGCTTTTGATCACAATGCAAAAAATGGTGGTATCTTACTTGAAATGCACAATTGATGTCTCTTAATACATTTCCGCACCATCCACGTGCTGAGAAGATAGGAGAATCAGTGGTCACATAATACAAACCACCATCACACATGTTCACTCTTGATACATCCGCATATGGAAAAGCAGTATCGCAAACCACTTAGAAAGCTATGGGGAAACAGCTTACGTGGCACCC
This sequence comes from Larix kaempferi, assembly GCA_027924585.1. Taxonomy (NCBI): domain Eukaryota; kingdom Viridiplantae; phylum Streptophyta; class Pinopsida; order Pinales; family Pinaceae; genus Larix; species Larix kaempferi. The sequence continues at coordinate 10,269,626 of BSBM01000007.1, forward strand.
AAAAGCATTCTTTATTTATTGGTGAAACTCGTAATTTTATTTGTTTCAAGAAAGTGAACGGAGGAAATAAAAAAAAAATGAAATAAGAAGCTAAGGCATAAACCCTAGTTCATGGTGGAAAATATCATTGGTGAAATGAGGTGGAATCTCCATGATGCAAACTCTAGTGCATGAAACCATTCATGTGAATCACTCTTTGCAATTGAAGGAAGCGTCTATTGCAGTAGTATGCTCTCATACAGTGGAAGAAAATTGGAGCACAAGTCCGATCGTAAGTCTTACTCTACAGGTGGCAAAACATCCAACGATAAATGGCAACCGACAGTTTAAGAAAATGATAGAGTTAGTTTTGCAGATTTCAGGACAAAGTTTCTTTTTGTGAAAATTAGTGTTAATGCATCAAACGAAAGATTTTTCAAGAATTGAAATATTCTTGCAGTCAGAGTTTTCTTTGTTATTATTGTAAAACTTTGTTTAAAATCTCGTTTTCAGATTTTAAAATATTTATTTAAAAGAAACTTATCTTTAAAACAATACAGTTAGGGTTTGCTCACAGAGAAAATTTTCTATAAATTCTGCATTTTGCAATGTAAACGAGGGATTCCAAGGAATGAATGTATTTGTTCTAGGTGTTTGAAGTTTATTCCCGAAATTAATAAAGATTCGAGAGCTAAGCATATTTTTATCAAAGATTCATGTGTTGTTTTAAAATTACAGTCCGTACTTTCCCTTTATTTACATGTGCATGTCAATTTTCTTTGTCATTCTTGCCATTATGTTTTTCTTCTATCCTTAAATGAACGTCTAAAATAAATTGGGATTCATACTTGTTATGCCTCAGTTTATCGCATTTGAGTATCCACTTGCTTCTCCAAAGTTAACAATGGATTCATCTTAGTTTGATGCCCATTGTTGATGGGTTGTCATTAATTCTTTCCTTTCACCTGCAAAAAGCTTTGAATGTAATAAAATGACTATATTGCCTTTGTACAAAAGTTTGTTTGGCTGCTGATCTGTATTTTTATGTTTCTTGACTCCATTTGCCAATGGTATCTTTTTTTTGTTGATCTAACCACATTATTTAAAGCCTACAAAGTTTTACTGTGATTTTACAAATTTGGCCATTGAATTTATTGTCAAGTTGCTGTCGTGGTGACATTGGATGTTAAATTCTTAGTATTAAATCAAAATAATATAGGATCTTTGCTGAGAGAATAACATCTATAGTATATCAATGCATGACAATCATAATATGACAAGCATCACAAGCATCACAAGAATCAAAAGCATAGAGACAAGAGACACAGAGTTTCCGTGGGGAAAACCCTAAGGTGAAAAACCCCACAACTTCCTCAGAGATAGAGAGAGCAATGGCTCAACCAAAATACAACCAAATAACACTGAGATAGTCTCCTAGCAGATGATCCTCCTCCTCCTCACTAGTGCACCACTTTTCAGAGAGAGAGATAGTTACTTTTCCGAGTGAGTAAAATAGAGATCTCCTATCTCTATTTATACTCACCTTTTTTCCCAGTGACCTACTGGGGCCGAATTGTCTACTTGGATACATCCACATTATATTATATATTAATTAGGGCCGACCCCATAAGGTGGTCTAATAACCCATCGGCAAGTACACACACTTGCGACACTTGTCAATCCACATGACGACACTTCCTTATAGAGGAATAACACATCTCTTATAAGGGTACAATAAATATATATATAATACATAGATGAAATACATTCCGAAGTTACATATACATCAACACTCCCTCTTAACTAGGAAGGTATTTCTCGACACAGATCTGCTAGAAAAGTCTTCTTCTCTGGATCATCGTCATCGATGCATCGTCATCATCATCGTCACTGCTGCTACTATCTCAACCAATCTCTGACTCTACTCGTCATAGGAAGTTCTACAGAGCCAGTCCTTTTTCATACTGGATGTAGGCCCACCACCTGCAGGTCTTCGTCATCACTGGCCATACTGTGGAATCCTCAGGACTTATTACGTGCATCACAAAAACTCGAAAGAGCATCCCAAGATGTTACGGGTACACAACTCCAACCTGTAGGATCTCCTAGGGTGCTATTACATGTGACCCCACCACAAAACCTCGAAAGAGCATCTCAGGATGTTACGGGTACACAACTCCGACCTGAAATCTCCCAGGGCACAAATTACATGTGGTCACCACAAAACCTAGCAAGAGCATCTCAAGATGTTACGGGTACACAACTCCAACCTGAAATCTCCCAGGGCACAAATTACATGTGGTCATGGAAAAACCTCGCAAGAGCATCTCAGGATGTTACGGGTACACAACTCTGACCTGAAATCTCCCAGGGCCCAAATTACATGCCATAGGACAAAACCTCGCAAGAGCATCTCAGGATGTTACGGGTACACAACTCCGACCTGAGATCTCCCAGGGCGCTATTACATTTCCTCCCAGAGCAATGTCTTGAAAGAGCATCCCAGGCTATTACGGGTACACAACTCCGACCTATAGGATCTCCCAGACATGCTCATCTGCACAACCTGATCCACGGCCACGGAGTATCAACCTGATACTCACCATATATCATCCTGATGTACTCATGATCATCATGATCATCATCACTGCAACGTCCTGCTGCATGTCATCTGGAGCAACATCCTGAAGCTCATCATCCATGATCATCCTGATCATCACTGCAACATCCTGAAGCTCATCAATGCATCCACCTAATGCATACCAAGTATCTACCTGATATATATCATCATACATGATCCACCTGATCATCAATGCATCCACCTGATGCATACCAAGTATCTACCTGATACATGATACATATCACCATACATGATCCACCTGATCATACAATGTATCCACCTGATACATATACAGATACATGGTCCAAGCATCCAACATGATGCACATACATACATAAATGATCCACCTGATCATATCCAGCATCCAACATGATGCATACATACATAAATGATCCAACTGATCATATCCAGCATCCAACATGATGCGTACATACATACATAAAAATGATCCAACTGATCATATCCAGCATCCAACATGATGCGTACATACATACATAAAAATGATCCAACTGATCATATCCAGCAGAAACCAGAACATCATCCTGATGCCCATTATCCAGCACTTACATCCATAGCCATGTGAAGGATCCTCCTTCCAACATGCTTGGAATGGCTTCAGCAAATGTGTCCATCACTTCTTCCTCGAAGTGTCCTCGATCTGAAGAACACCAAGCCTCTCTCTGAAGTACTCGAACTTCACTCTGGCTAGTGGCTTCGTCAGCACATCTGCAATCTGCTCGTCCGTCGCAACATACAAAAGCTTCATAGCTCCTCTCTGCACCATATCCCTGATATAGTGATATTTGATCTCTATGTGTTTCGACCTGTCATGAAACACTGGGTTCTCGGACAGCTTCACACAACTCTGGTTATCACAGAAGATACCAGTAGCCTCCAATGGGAGATCAAATAACTCAGACAGTAGCTTCCGTAGCCATACTGCCTCACAACTAGATGAGCAGGATGCAACATACTCTGCCTCAGCTGTACTCAGTGCTACGCAGGACTGCTTCCTGCTAAACCAAGAGATCACGCCTGATCCCATACTAAAGCAACACCCAGATGTGCTCTTCCTATCTACAGCACTGCCAGCCCAATATGAATCAACATAACCCTGCAGGTTAAACTTTTGATTCGCCTCATACCTGAGCCCATGATCCACTGTACCCTTCAGGTACCTCAGAACATGATTTACAGCAACCAGGTGAACACTCCTCGGATCCATCAGGAACTGGCTCAATGTGTTCACAGCAAAGCAAATGTCTGGTCTAGTGTTCGTCAGGTACATCAAGGACCCAATCATCTGACGATACATAGAGACATCAATCGGCTCAGATGAAGCATCACATAGAAGCTTCAGATTCGATGCCATAGGTGTGGCCATGGCCTTGCAATCCATCATCCCGAATCTCTTCAGGATATCTACTTTGTACTTCCCTTGACCAAGGAAGATTCCACCTGCATTCTGTCACACCTCCATACCTAGGAAATAGTGCATCATTCCCAAATATTTCATATCGAATTCAGCTGCAAGCTTCCTCTTAGTATCTGCAATCAGTCTATCATCTCCTCTCACAAATAGGTCATCCACATAAAGGAGTAGAATCACTGGATTCCCTTCCTCAACCTTGTAGTAAAGATTGGAATCTGCTTTACTCTTGGTAAATTCCAAGCTAGATAGGAAACTGTCCATCCTACCATACCAGGTTCTGGGAGATTGCTTCAAGCCATACAAGGCTTTCTTCAATCTGCATACATATGACTCCCTGTCAGGCCTTGGGACTGCATCCCAAACATCTTCTTCATGATCTACGGATCATGGCATTCCATTTCTTCATCCCAGATCCTGTGAAATTCAATATCTTCAATAGATATCTTTCTTGCTGGAACAAATGTTGTAGTCCTTTTGTAGGTGAAGATATACGGTCTTTCCTACAAAACAAGTTAAATTGCATGATTAGAAACATCTCATAATTTTTAGAACAAATTCTTTACACATAAAGAAATATGTCATGCAGTCATGCAATTATCTTAGCCAATGCTTCAATACAACATTTATCCATGTTCCACAAATTTCCAGATGCCTTCCAGTCTCTACCAGAACATTGTTAAGAGTTTGCACTACTCCCAACATGTCAGCAAAGAGGTTTCATTCTAGATAAGTAGTACTGGAATGTTGTACAATGCCATAATCCACTTACCCATCACATGCATATTAGTAGTATACTGTTCATTAATGCAATCATTCAAATATGCACAATACATCTCCTAAGTCTAGGAACATAAGCATAATATTATTAAACAAACAAAATAGGCAAGAAATGATAATTGAAATACTTATCTTTGTTTGTTTGTTTGGGTGGACTCCCTCTGAGTCTTTGCTTCCTGGTAGGAGCTGCTGAAGTAGCTTCTTCTACACCTTTCTGTTGTGGAATGTAGGAAGATGGTCAACTCCCTTTGAAGATCTGCATCCTTGCAGGAGCTACTGGAGTGTGCTCCCTTTTGATCTTTGCTTCCTGGATTACCTGTCCTTATATTCATCTTTGCTGACATCAATATTCTTGAACCCAGAAAAGACCTCTTCTGGTGTCTTGTTGTCCAATACCTTGTGGGGAGTTCTGTTCTGCACATATACAACTGTTCTAACTGCTTCTGCCCATAGATGCATAGGTAGATCCTGGTCATGCAGCATTGCCCTTGCTGCTTCCATGACTGTTCTGTTCTTCCTTTCTGCAACTCCATTCTGTTGAGGATTATAAGGAGCAGTCAACTCCCTCTTAATCCTTGAATCACTGCAAATCTTTTTGAAGTCATTTGAGGTGAATTCTCCACCATTGTCAGATCTGAATGTCTTGATTTTCTTGTCAGTTTGATTCTCCATCAAGGTTTTGAATTCCTTGAATTTATCAAGCACCTCATATTTTCCCTTCAAGAAGTATACCCAAGTCTTCCTGGAGAAGTCATCGATAAATGATACATAGTAAACATACCCACTCAGGGAGCTGGATGACATAGGGCCACATACATCTGAGTGGATGATTTCCAGGATGTCTTTTTCCTTGCTTTCATTGCTTGGGAAAGCCTTCTTAATGTTCTTACCTTTTGCACATCCTTTGAAAACACCTTCATGTTTGGTCTTGATTTCAGGAAGACCCTCTACTGCCTTGCTTGCAATTGGAAGTGCCCTATAGTGCATATGAGCAAGTCTTCTATGCCAAAGTTCACTTGGCTCCATGGATTCATGTACCATGGCATGTTCAGGTTGTCCCTTCAATTTATACAAGCCTCCCTCTTGCTCTCCAATCACTACTGCATCATCTATGGTCTTTTCCTTTGGCCACATTAGGACTTGGCCATCCACAAATGCAACCCTCATACCTTTTGCATCCAATGCAGAGATGGAGAGTAAGTTCTTCTTGAGCCTAGGTACATAAAGTACTTCTTTCATCTTCAATGATTTTCCAGAATCTAGGTTGTAGGAGGCTTCACCACTTCCTTTGATTGGGTATTGATAATCATCCCCAAGTTTCACCTTATGGGGTGATTCATGTTCAGATAGGTTCACAAAGGATTCTTTAAACCCAGTCATGTGTTTGGAAGCCCCACTATCAATCAACCAATCATTACATCCATGGGAGATGGTACCTGTAAGAGCAGAAATTAGAACATATTCTTCTTCACTTGATGAGTCATCATCACTACTACTTTCTGCCCTAGCCTTCTTCTTTGGAGGTTCATCATCTTCGGCAACATGAGCATGAAACCTTGTTTTGCTGCCCTTCTTCTTCTTACTGGAGTTGTTGTTATTATCCCTTTTTTTCTTGGGACAATCTGAAGCAAAGTGACCCTTCTCATTGCATGTGAAGCATCTTAGGTCCTTCTTACTCTTTTGATGGAATCTTTTGTGGTGAGAGTGATCCTTCTTGGTTTTGCTTCTCTTGGTGTGAGCTGCAAGAGCTTGATATTCTCCTCCCATCTTTTCCTCACGAGCTATGAGTCTAGCTTCTTCTTGAGAGAATTCTTCCCTCAATCTGTTGAAGGAGATCAATTTCTTCCTTGCACAAATTCCTTGAATAAAGGAATCCCATGACCTGGGTAGGCCATTCTGAGTGGTCATCACCACTTCACCATTCTCCACCATTTCATCCACTGCTTCTAGTTGTTCCTTGATCTGGGAGACCCTTGAAAAATAAGATTGAATGGTTTCTCCATTCTGAAACTTTACTGCTTTCAATTGGTTCCGCAGGGTCATCTTCCGATTTATGTTCTTTCCTTCAAATAGCTTGGTCAAGGATTCAAACATCTCCTTGGGTGTCTTGAGAGAAGACACATGGGGTATGAGATGGTCTTTGATAGAATCAGCAATGATTCTCTTTGCCTTGACCAAGTTCTTCTTGTGCAATGCCTTGGCCTCTTCATCCTCTGGGATAGGGATGTCTTCTTTCACATATGAGTCCAACTCATTCTCTTCCAGGATTATCCCAATCCTATACTTCCAGGCTCGGAAGTTATCAGCCCCTTCAAGCTTATCCTCAAGCTTGGTGTGGAGAGACATCTTTAAGAGTACTTCAAATGGAAATAGAAAAGATTTAGGACTTACCACTTGAAGTGCTGAAAACTGGATCTGGTCCCGGATTAGGGTTTGTCAGAGAAACCCTAAAAATTCAAAATGTGAATTTCAAAATTCTGAAAGGATAGAAAGATGCTCCTTGGAGAGCTGATCAGCCTAGTACATTTAGAATTTGAGATCAGCAAATTCTTTCCCTTCAAAATTGCCTTTTTGTCCTCCCGGGTTCACTAGGGAGAGCCCTGAATTAGGGTTTGAGTTTCCTGGAGATCTACCCAGCCAAAAATCTCGATCCAAAGCTCTAACCTTCAATTTTTCCAAGGAGCTTCCAGCTGTGCCTTCAGTTTCCAGAAATTCCTATTTTTGTGGAAACCCTAATTTTTAGGGCCAAATCTGAAAATGCTCGGAACTGAATTTTGATTGGACAGATAGATGCGCCTTGATGAGTAGATCCAATCTACTATACTAAATTTCAAAAATATGTGGATAGAAACCCAATAAACAAGGAATACAAGCTTCCGTCACTGCAAAATGTCTTCTTCTCAGTTAAGCTCTGATACCATGTTAAATTTTTAGTATTAAATCACAATACTATAGGATCTTTGCTGAGAGAATAACATCTACAGTATATCAATGCATGACAATCATAATATGACAAGCATCACAAGCATCACAAGAATCAAAAGCATAGAGACAAGAGACACAGAGTTTCCGTGGGGAAAACCCTAAGGTGAAAAACCCCACAACTTCCTCAGAGATAGAGAGAGCAATGGCTCAACCAAAATACAACCAAATAACACTGAGATAGTCTCCTAGCAGATGATCCTCCTCCTCCTCACTAGTGCGCCACTTTTCAGAGAGAGAGATAGTTACTTTTCCGAGTGAGTAAAATAGAGATCTCCTATCTCTATTTATACTCACCTTTTTGCCCAGTGACCTACTGGGGCCGACTTGTCTACTTGGATACATCCACATTATATTATATATTAATTAGGGCCGACCCCATAAGGTGGTCTAATAACCCATCGGCAAGTACACACACTTGCGACACTTGTCAATCCACATGACGACACTTCCTTATAGAGGAATAACACATCTCTTATAAGGGTACAATAAATATATATATAATACACAGATGAAATACATTCCGAAGTTACATATACATCAACATTGGATAGAAGATTTGCTGAGAGAGGCCTCTCTGGCTGAAAGAGGCCAACTTTTCAATCTAAAGAATGGTTTGAAATAGGTTACCTCGGGGTTTCTTTGATACAACCCAAGGAAAATCCGAGTGCTAACATTTTGGCGCCATTGCCGGGGATCGAAGGTTTCATTTTCCTTGGGTATGAACGCCAAAGTTGTAGATTTGATTGTTGATGGTGAACAATGGTCAGATATCAAGCAGGCTAAGCATCTTTCACCTGGCGACTCCATCTTCAAAGAATTTAGTTTTCAGAAATTTCATGGCGACTCCACATTAAAGAAATCCAGTGTTGCATTGGTTCATAGGCTAGTCTCCTCAATTTTCAAATCAGAGTTTGCAGCTCCAGTATTTCAAGATGACTTCATTGTTAAGAAGGTATGCTCCTATGAACAGGTCTCATATTCTTGGTTTTCCGAATCAAATTCCCAAAATAGATTGGAAAACCTACTTGCCCAAATTCAGAGATGAAAATAGTGATAATGCTGCTTTACATTTAATCAAATTTCATGTACATGTACACAAGCTGAAGATTAGGTTTCATGAGGACTATCTTATGAAGATGTTCATGGCTTCTTTAGAAGGAAAAGGAAGGGATTAGTATGAAAGTTTAAAACCTGGCAGCTTGTTTTCTTTAAAAGATTTTCACATAGCATTTTATGAGCATTATACAGCAGATTTTCCAGCTTTGTCTTTAGTGGAAAATTTTTGTGATCAGTTTGAGGGTTTCATACAATACCTTGAAAGTACTGATGAAGATCTAGAAAATATGAATGAGGAAGACCTATTTGAAACACTCTATCATTTCTCTTCACAAGTCCATGGCCTTGACGATCGAGAAAAGCTTGTTGTATATGAGATAAATGAAGAAATGATAGTAGTATCCCATGATCCCTCTTTGGAAACAAAGGTTTATTCATCTACTCCTTTGTATACAAATGAAGAATGCATCCAACATCATGATCAATCTGCAGAAGAAGAAGAAAACAATAGTTTTTTTATTCAGGAAATGCACAAACCACCTCCTCTTTTAACGAAAGAAGAAATAGATCAGCTCCTGCAGAATCATGTTACAACTCCTGCTTATACAGATGTGCGGTCTTCACATAGTCCGGGATATGTAAGTGAAACTTTTTCCATTTTTGAGCATGAAAATTTGAATTTAAGTAATGACAGTTAGGATGAAATTAGTCATGACGATCTTTTGAAGGAACCCATTTGTGATGATGATCCTCGGCAAGGAAATCAGCTATTAGACACCTTGTTCTTTCATCAAGAAGATTGAGCTCTCATGTTTAATGATCTTGTAGAGTGTTTTCTGTTTGAGGATGTTTTAGATTATGAGGTTAATCATTCATTTCTAGAAAAGAATGTTAAGGAAGAAAGAATATTTCAGTTTTCTTGTCAAATTGCAGAAAATCCAAAGGAACTTCAAACAAAACCTATCTTCTTTGATCCTATAGCTAAGTTTATGGAGAGATTTCTCATTTTAAATTTGCAACAAAATTTTTACTGTGAGAATAAAGAATATCATTGGTTGTCGGTGCTGTCATATTTTATGTCAGTGACTTTTCTCAGACACAATGAAAGAATCAGATTCTTTGAACATTTAATGGATTGGCTTCATTGGCGTTTTTGAATTACTTGATTAGACAAAGATTTGGGCATATCAAGAGTAGATAGGAAGGAGGAATAAGTTTGTTCGGAAAACATTTTTTCAGTATGTATAGTGTTGTTTTCAGTTTAGTTCCAGCATGTATGTTTTCAGTTTTCAGCAGTTATCGGTTTTCAGCTTCATTTTTTGGTTGAAGGATCAATTACAGGTTGCAGTTTGCAATTTTCAGGATTGGGAGCCATCTAATGGTCAGGCATATGGTCTACATTGTTCTTTGCTGCCTCACTCGGAGGACAACATCCCCAGTAGGAGCTAGTTGTTAGCACTCAAAACATTTTTTGTGCTTAATTCTGGCGACATTGATGGCGCAAAACAGATCAGTTTGCATGATGGAGGTTTTAAACTTGGCCAAGAAAGAAGAATTTTGTCCTCGGGTGTACGGTACCAAGGTCACAAAAAGAAGATTGTTTGAAAAGGAAAAAATATTCATAACAAAGGAAAATTTGGTCCTATGAGCCTATGTTCAAATTCTATGTGTCTATGAGGGACTCAGAGGATTTTCAAAGTTTATAGTTTAGCTAAAGTCAAAAGTTAAGAGGCAAAGCACTTTTAATTTTTATATGAAATAATATAGCCTAAGCCCACATTCTACAAAGGAGGCTTTGATTTTTATAATGAGCCCGAATACTAATTAGGAACTGGAGCAAAAGATATGATGCCCAGCACCAAGGGCTTGTCAAATGACTAGAGCCAAGCAAGGGGGCCACATAGCCTCCATGTTCCAAAGCGCCATGGCCGAGAGCCTCCCTCTTTTGTTACTTAGTATACGTGAGGAGCAAGGAGGTATATAAAGAAAGAGGGGAATGTGTTTCCATCGCATGTGGGATAAAAGATGAGATTAAAAGCATGTATAAAAATGCATTGAAGCCAAACATGGCACACCCGGGTGCTTCTTCGAGTTTAAAATTTATGCAGAGGAAAGGTTGTTGCGACTGTATCTACGCCAGAAACACCATATATTATCGCGGTTGAAAAGAGCAGAAGCTAGTCTTATAGCTATCTCTTTTGAAAAGTATTAAGAATTTAATTACAACACATGTCAAACACGGTTTAGCTCTGATATACAAACACCAAAGCAAGCCATGAGAAGGAGCTAGTGAGGGCACGAGATGCTCATAATGGAAAGAAGATTACTGGCTTTTGTTCCCAAAAATGATTGTTTGAACTGCATTGAGGAGAACAAGGAAGGTTTTAATTGATAGTAGGAAAAAGAGTCATGTCGTGGGAGGATTATTTTTCAAAATTCAACAGGCAAGTGTCCAAAAGGGAAGAGTTTTCTAGCATGCATCAAAGACGAATATTTCAATCCAAAATAATATTTAACTCTCAGTCATCCATTAAAAATTATTTGTACTCCTAGAGTGGCGAATACAATTTATTGTTTTGAAAAGATATTGAAAGTGGTGACATATCATTCTCTTTATTGATGAGATACATACAGTCGTTGGTGCATATGCTACAAGTGGAGCTATGGATACTGCTCTAGAATGCAACTTTCACGGTTGTTCCTTTGGATCGATATATTACTGGGTGTTGTTCACCCGACAAAGAGATCTACCTTGTCGATGAAACTACTACAAAATTAAAAATGGGAATGACGTCAGAATTTACTGAATTGAAAGAAGTAGATGGATTTGGAGATATGATACATATGCAACTATCTAAATGAACGTCTTAATCAGCCGGTTGCTGATTTAGAAACACTAAACTAGGCCAAGGAGAGCCGAAGGTCAAACCCTTGTGAATTATTGATAATTGTATTATTATGAAAAGATAAAAGGTCGGGTTGTAGGCTGGGATCTTCCAAATCATACACTTGGTCAAGAAATCAAAGACGAGCCATGATTCTCATATCACTATTACAAGTTCATTCTGCTTTGGTGAACCATGTGATATATTCTAGATACGTCCCAAAGCTAGTTGCATCCATGGAATATGAAGAAAGAGAAACCAAGATCATAAGATATGCGCTCATCTATGATTAAATTGTTAAATTTTGAGCATTAATTCACAATACTCTAGGATATTTACTAAGAGAATAACATATACAGTATATCAATGCATGACAATCACAAAAAGCATGACAAGCATCACAAGAATCAAAAGCATGAGAAACAACAAACACAGAGTTTTCGTGGGGAAAACCCTAAGGTGAAAACCCAACACCTTCCTCAGAGATAGAGAGAGCAATGGCTCAACCAAAGTACAACCAAATTACACCGAGATAGTCTCCTAGTAGCAGATGATCCTCCTCCTCACTAGCGCGCCACTTTTTGAGTGAGAGTGAGATGCTTTTCCGAGTGTGCTAAATAGAGATCACCTGATCTCTATTTATACTAATTTGTTTTCCCAGTGACCTTATGGGGCCGACTTGTCTAGCTAGGTACATCCACATTATAATATATATTTTAGGGCTGACCCCACACATGGTGGTCTAATAACCCATCGGCAAGTACACACACTTGCAACACTTGTCAATCCACATGACGACACTTCCTTATAGAGGAATAACACATCTCTTATAAGGGTACAATAAATATATATAAAATACACAGATGAAATACATTCCGATGTTACTACATCAACACTCCCTCTTAACTAGGAAGGTATTTCTCGACACATATCTGCTAGACAAGTCTTCTTCTCGGGATCATCGTCATCGATGCTTTGTCACTGCTGCTTCTATCTTAACCAATCTCTGACTCTACTCGTAATAGGAAGTTCTACAGAGCCAGTCCTTTTTCATACTTGATGTAGGCCCACCACCTACAGGTCTTCATCATCATTGGCCATACTGTGGAAATCTTAGGACTTATTATGTGCATCACAAAACCTTAAAAGAGTCTCTTGACTAGCAAGAACCCTAGAGAGAATCTGAGGCCTTTTTCATCCTATCCAGATCTCTAAGACTTATTACATGTGACCCCACCACAAAACCTCAAAAGAGAATCCCAGGACTAATTACGAGCACAAGGCTCAATCTATCGGATCTCCCAGGGCACAAATTACATGTGGTCACCACAAAACCTCGAAAGAGCATCCCAGGACTGATTACGAGCACAAGGCTCAACCTATCAAATCTCCCAGGGCACAAATTACATGTGGTCATGGAAAAACGTCGAAAGAGCATCCCAGGACTGATTACGAGCACACAACTCAACCTATCGGATCTCCTAGGGCACACATTACATGCCATAGGACAAAACCTTGAAAGAGCATCTGCCAGATATCCCAGGGCACAAATTACATGCCATAGGAAAAACCTCAAAAGACTATCTGCAGATCTCCTAGGGCACAAATTATATGTCCTCCCAAGCAAAACCTCGAAAGAGCATTTTCCAGATGTCCTAGGGTACGAATTACATGCCTTAGGAAAAACCTCAGAAGACCATCTGCAAATCTCCCAGGGCACAAATTACATGCTTATCTACACAACCTGTTCCATGGCCATAGAGTATCAACTTGATACTCACCATGCATCATCCTGATGTACACATGATCATTCTGATCATCATCACTGCAACATCCTGCTGCATGTCATCTGGAGCAACATCCTGAAGCTCGTCATCCATGATCATCCTGATCATACAATGCATCTACCTGATGTATACCAAGTATCTACCTGATACATATCATCATACATGATCCACCTGATCATATAGTGTATCCACCTGATACAAATACAAATACATGATACATATCAACATACATGATCTACCTGATCATACAATGTATTGACCTGATACATATACAGATACATGGTCCAAGCATCCAACATGATGCATATACAAAATACATACACATGATCCAACCGATCATATCCAACATCCAACATGATGTGTACATACATATAAATGATCCAACTGATCATATCCAGCATCCAACATGATGCGTACATACATATACATATAAATGATCCAATTGATCATATCCAGCATCCAACATGATGCATACATACATATAAAAATGATCCAACTGATCATACAAAGCAGAAACTAGAACATCATCCTGATGCTCATCATCCAGTGCTTACATCCACAACCATGTGAAGGATACTCCTTCCAACCTACTTGGAATGGTTCAGCAAATGTGTCCATCACTTCTTCCCCGAAGTGTCCTCGATCTGAAGAACGCCAAGCCTCTCTCTGAAGTACTCGAACTTCACCTTGGCTAGTGGCTTCGTCCGCACATCTGTAATCTGCTCGTTCGTCGCAACATACAGAAGCTTCACAGCTCCTCTCTGCACTATATCCCTGATATAGTGATATTTGATCTCTATGTGTTTCGACCTGTCATGAAACACTGGGTTCTCGGATAGCTTCACACAACTCTAGTTATCACAGAAGATACCAGTAGCATCCAACGAGAGATCAAATAACTCAGACAGTAGCTTCTGTAGACATACTACCTCACAACTAGCTGAAGAGGCTGCAACATACTCTGCCTTAGCTGTACTCAGTGCTACGCAGGACTGCTTCCTGCTGAACCAAGAGATCACACCTGATCCCATACTAAAGTAGCACCCAGATGTGCTCTTCCTATCTGCAGCACTGCCATCCCAATCTGAATCAACGTAACCCTGCAGGTTAAACTTTTGATTCACCTCATACTTGAGCCCATAATCCACTGTACCCTTCAGGTACCTCAGAACATGCTTTACAGCAACCAGATGAACACTCCTTGGATCTGTCAGGAACTGACTCAATGTGTTCACCGCAAAGCAAATATCTGGTCTCGTGTTCGCCAGGTACATCAGGGACCCAATCATCTGACGATACATAGAGACATCAACTGACTTAGATGAAGCATCACATAGAAGCTTTAGATTCGATGCCATAGGTGTGGCCATGGCCTTGCAATCCATCATCCCGAATCTCTTCAGGATATCTACTGTGTACTTCCATTGACCAAGGAAGATCCCACCTGCACTCTGCCACACCTCCATACCTAGGAAATAATGCATCATTCCCAAATCTTTCATATCGAACTCAACAGCAAGCTTCCTCTTCGTATCTGCAATCAGTCTGTCATCTCCTGTTACAAATAAGTCATCCACATACAGGAGTAGAATCACAGGATTCCCTTCCTCAACCTTGTAGTAGAGGTTGGAATCTACTTTACTCTTGGTAAATCCCAAACTAGATAGGAAACTGTCCATCCTACCATACCAGGTTCTGGGAGCTTGTTTCAAGCCATACAAGGCTTTCTTCAATCTGCACACATATGACTCCCTGTCATGTATTTCAAAATTGAGTGGCTGCTCTACATATACTTCCTCTTCAACTACACCATTTAAGAAAGCAGTCTTGACATCCATCTGGTGTATTTTCCATTTCATTGCTATGGCCAGGGCAAGTACTATTCTGATGGAAGTATATTTGGATACAGGTGCAAACGTTTCTTCATAATCTCTTCCCTCTTTCTGAGAGAAGCCATGAGCTACAAATCTTGCCTTGTATTTCTCTACACTGCCATCTGCAACATGCTTGATTTTTTAGATCCATTTGGAAGTCACAATAGACTTCTCTTTAGGTCTTGGGACAACATCCCAAACATCATTCTTCATTATGGATTGGTATTCCTCAACCATGGCATCCTTCCATTCTTTCTTTTCCGCTGCTTCTTCATAATTGGAAGGCTCTTTGTTCATAATGTCACAGAGTAAAGCAACGTAGCTGGTATGTGATCTGGTTATCTTCTTTGCTCTGTGTTCTTCTTCTGGAATGCCAAATCTTTCTACATCTTGAATGATCTCTCTAGCCCATGCAAGTTTCCTCTTGTGAGAGTTATCCTCACGGGGTGGATCTACAGGTTCTTGCAGATCTTCAAACTCACTAACAACTTCTGGAACTGCTTTAGTCATGGTAGTGTCTTGAAATCTAGTTTCCTTAGGTTCTTCATAAACTTAGATAGGTTCCTTCCTTGATTTGATGAATGTTGAGTTTTCATCAAATGTTACATCCCTGCTGACATCAATCTTCTTGAACACTGGAAAGTATATTCTTTAAGCCTTCAAGCTTTCAGTGTAACCCACAAAGATACCCTTCTTTCCTGAAGGATCTAGTTTAGTCCTCTTTTCCTTTGGAACATCAGTGTATACTGGACAACCAAATATTCTGAGATGACTAACTTCAAGTTTCTTACCAGAAAAGACTTCTTCTAGTGTCTTGTTGTCCAATATCTTGTGGGGTGTTCTGTTCTGCACATATACAGCTGTTCTAGCTGCTTCTGCCCATAGATGCATAGGTAGATCCTGGTCATGCAGCATTGCCCTTGTTGTTTCCATTATAGTTCTGTTCTTCCTTTCTGCAACTCCATTCTGTTGAGGATTATAAGGAGTAGTCAACTCCCTCTCAATCCCTGAATCACTACAAAGCTTCTTGAAGTCACCTGAGGTGAATTCTCCACCATTGTCGGATCTGAATGTTTTGATCTTCTTGTCAGTTTGATTCTCCATCAAGGTTTTGAATTCCTTGAACTTATCAAACACCTCATATTTTTTCTTAAAGAAGTATACCCAAGTATTCCTGGAGAGGTCATCAATAAATGAGACATAATAAACATACCCACTCAGAGAACTGGATGACAAAGGACCACATACATCTGAGTGGATGATTTCCAGGATATCTTTTGCCTTGATTTCATTGCTTGGGAAAGCCTTCTTAATGTTCTTACCTTTTGCACATCCTTTGCAAACACCTTCATGTTTGGTCTTGATTTCAGGAAGACACTCTACAACCTTGCTTGCAATTGGAAGTGCCCTATAGTGCATATGATCAATTCTTCTATGCCAAAGTTCACTTGGCTCCATGGATTCATGCACCATGGCATGTTCAGGTTGTGCCTTCAATTTATACAAACCTCCCTCTTGCTCTCCAATCACTGCTGCATCATCTACGGTCTTTCCCTTTGGCCACATTAGGATTTGGCCATCCACAAATGCAACCCTCATACCTTTTGTATCCAAAGCAGTGATGGAGAGTAAGTTCTTCTTGAGCCCAGGTACATAAAGGACTTCTTTCATCTTCAAATATTTTCAAGAATCTAGGTTGTAGGAGGCTTCACCACTTCCTTTGATTGGGTATTGATAATCATCCCCAAGTTTCACCTTATGGGGTGATTCATGTTTAGATAGATTCACAAAAGATTCCTTAAACCCAGTCATGTGTTTGGAAGCCCCACTATCAATCAACCAATCATTACAACCATGGGAGATAGTACTTGTGAGAGCAGAAATTAGAACATATTCTTCTTCACTTGATGAGTCATCATCACTATCACTTTCTGCCCTAGCCTTCTTCTTTGGGGGTTCATCATCTTCGGCAGCATGAGCATGATATCTTCTTTTGTTATTCTTCTTATTCTTATTGAAGTTGTTGTTGTTGTCTTTCTTCTTATTGGGACAATCTGAAGCAAAGTGTCCCTTCTCATTGCAATTGAAGCATCTGAGATCTTTCTTATCTGTATGATAATGGTGGTGTGAGGATCTTCTGTTATGAGATGATTCCTTCTTGGACTTGCCTTTCCTGGCATGTGTTGTGAGAGCTTGATCTTCATTTCCTATATTTTCTTCTCGGGCCACAAGCCTAGCTTCTTCTTGAGAGTATTCTTCCCGCAATCTGTTGAAGGAGATCAACTTATTCCTTGCACAAATTCCTTGAATAAAGGAATCCCATGACCTGGG
Source organism: Larix kaempferi (assembly GCA_027924585.1). Classification (NCBI taxonomy): domain Eukaryota; kingdom Viridiplantae; phylum Streptophyta; class Pinopsida; order Pinales; family Pinaceae; genus Larix; species Larix kaempferi. Next base: position 10,287,352 of record BSBM01000007.1, read on the forward strand.
TAGGCCATTTAGAGTGGTCATCACCACTTCACCATTCTCCACCATTTCATCCATAGCTTCTAGTTGTCCCTTGATCTGGGAGACCCTTGAAAAATAAGATTGAATGCTTTCTCCATTCTAAAAATTTACTCCTTTCAATTGGTTCTGCAGGGTCATCTTCCGATTGATGTTCTTCCCTTCAAATAGCTTGGTCAAAGAGTGAAACATCTCCTTGGGTGTCTTTAGAGAAGACACATGGGGTATGAAATGGTCTTTAATGGAATCAGCAATGATTCTCTTTGCCTTGACAAAGTTCTTCTTATGCAATACCTTGGCCTCTTCATCCTCTGGGATAGGGATGTCTTCTTTTACATATGAGTCCAACTCATTCTCTTCCAGGATTAACCCAATCCTATACTTCCAAGCTCGGAAGTTATCAGCTCCTTCAAGCTTATCCTCAAGCTTGGTGTGGTGAGACATCCTAAAGAGTACTTCAAATGGAAATAGAAAAGATTTAGGTCTTACCACTTGAAATGCTGAAAACTGGATCTGGTCCTAGATTAGGGTTTGTTAGAAAAACCCTAAAAATTCAAAATGTGAATTTCAATTTTCTGAAAGGATAGAAAGATGCACCTTGATGAGCTGATCAACCTGGTGTATTCAGAATTTGAGATCAGCAAAGCTTTACCCTTTAGATTTGTCCTTTTGTCCTCCCAGGTTCACTGGGGAGAGCCCTAAATTAGGGTTTGAGTTTCCCGGAGATCTATCCAGCCACAAATCTCGATCCAAAGCTCTAAACTTCGATTTTTGCAAGGCTCTTCCAGCTATGTGTTCAGATTTCAGAAATTCCTATTTTTGTGGAAACCCTAATTTTTAGGGCCAAATCTGAAAATGCTCAGAATTGAATTCTGATTGGACAGATAGATGCGCGTTGATGAGTAGAGTCAATCTACTATACTACTTTTCCAAAATCTGTGGAGAGAAACCCAATAAACAAGAAACTCAAGTTTTCGTCACTACAAAATGTCTTCTTCTCAGGTTAGCTCTGATACCATGTTAAATTTTGAGCATTAATTCACAATACTCTAGGATCTTTACTGAGAGAATAACATATACATTATATCAATGCATGACAATCACAATAAGCATGACAAGCATCACAAGAATCAAAAGCATGAGAGACAATAGACACAGATTTTCTGTGGGGAAAACCCTAAGGTGAAAAGCCCCACAACTTCCTCAGAGATAGAGAGAGCAATGGCTCAAGCAAAGTACAACCAAAATACACTAAGATAGTCTCCTAGTAGCAGATGATCCTCCTCCTCACTAGTGCCCCACTTTCTGAGTGAGAGTGAGATAGTTTTCCGAGTGTACTAAATAGAGATCACCTGATCTCTATTTATACTAATCTGTTTTCCCAGTGACTTTATGGGGCCGATTTGTCTAGCTAGGTACATCCACATTATAATATATATTTTAGGGCCGACCCCACACATGGTGGTGTAATAACCCATCGGCAAGTACACACACTTGCGACACTTGTCAATCCACATGACGACACTTCCTTATAGAGGAATAACACATTTCTTATAAGGGTACAGTAAATATATATAAAATACACAGATGAAATACATTCCGAAGTTACATATACATCAACATAAATATATTGACAACATTAATATCTTGAGATGTTATTTGCAAAGATATCAGAAAGACCAATATCAAGGAGACTTCTTCACGACATCTGCTTTTTCTCTGCCCTCCATTCGTATCTAACATTTTGCACCGAAGTTTGATGCTGCAGCTATCTTACTGTAGCCAAAGAAGAGACTGTTGGTTTTCATTGCTCTACTGGCACCATTGTTACTTTCTCAATTTTCATTTCCTCTATTTTTTGTTTTGGGAAGCAGAGGTTGTTAAGCTTCTATTTGCAAAATTAGGTCGCTGAATTCTTTTTCCAGCTTATGTGAAGGTTGAATTGACAAACATCATGGATTTTCTTTTGATCACAATGCAAAAAATGGCAGTATCTTACTTGAAATGCACAATTGATGGCTCTTAATTCATTTCCGCACCATCCACATGCTCGGAAGATAGGAGAATCGGTGGTCGCAAAATACAAATTACCATCACACGTGTTCACTCTTGATACATCCGTAGATGGAAAAGCAGTATCGCAAACGACTTAGAAAACTATATGGAAACAGCTTACGTGGCACCCAAAAGCATTCTCTATTTATTGGTGAAACTCGTCATTTTATTTGTTTCGAGGAAGTGACCAGAGGAAATAAAAAAAATAATAAGAAGAAGAAGCTAAGGCATAAACCCTAGCTCTTGGTGGAAAATATCATTTGTGAAATGAGGCGGAATCTCCATGATGCAAACTCTAGTGCATGAAACTGTTCATGTGAATCACTCTTTGCAATTGGAGGAAGCGTTTATTGCAGTAGTATGCTCTCATACAGTGGCAGAAAATTGGAGCACCAGTCCAATCATATATCTTACTCTACAGGTGGAAAAGCATCCAATGATAAATGGCAACCAATAGTTTAAGAAAATGACAGAGTTAGTTTTGCAGATTTCAGGATAAAGTTTCTTTTTGCGAAAATTAGGGTTAATGCATCAAACAAAAGCTTTTTCAAGAATTGAAAAATTCTTGCAGTCAGAGTTTTCTTTATTATTCTTGTAAAACTTTGTTTAAAGATTAGTTTTCAGATTTTAAAAGATTTATTTAAAAGAAAATTATCTTTAAAACAATACAGTTAGGGTTTGCTCATAGAGCAAATTTTGTATAAATTTTGCATTTTGCAATGTAAACGAGGGGATTCCCAGGAACGAAAGTAACCATTCTGGGTGTTTGAAGTTTATTCCAAAAATTAATAAATATTTCAGAGCTAAGCATATTTTTATCAAAGATTCATGTGTTGTTTTAAAATTGCAGTTCGTACTTTCCCTTTGTTTACATGTGCATGTCAATTTTCTTTGTCATTCTTGCCATTATGTTTTTCTTCTATGCTTAAATGAACGTCTGAAATAATTTGGGATTCATACTTGTTATGCCTCAGTTTATCGCATTTGAGTATCCACTTGCTTCTCCAAAGTTAACAATGGATTCGTCCTAGTTTGATTCCCATTGTTGATGGATTGTCATTAATTCTTTCCTTTCACCTGCAAAAAGATTTGATTGTAATAAAATGACTATCTTGCCTTTGTACAAAAGTTTTTTTGGCTCTTGATCTGTATTTTTCTGTTTCTCAACTCCATTTCCCAATGGTATCTTTTTCATGTTGATCTAACCACATTATTTAAAGCCTACAAAGTTTTTCTGTGATTTTACAATTTTTTCCATTGAATTTATTGTCAAGCTGCTGTCGTGGTGACATTGGATAGCAGATTTGGTGACAGAGCCCTCTCTGGCTGAAAGAGGCCAACTTTTCAGTTTAAAGATTGGTTTGAAATAGGTTACCTCGGGGTTTCCTTGATATAGCCCAAGGAACATCCGAGTGCTAACAATTGTATTGATGCTTATTCTATCTTAAAGGAACTTGCGGGGTTTTTCACCTTCTTGGTTTTTCCCAGTGAAATGTTTTGTGTCTCTTGTCTCTTGTCTCTTATGATTGATATTCTATGCATGTTGTTCTTTCAGTTAAGATCCTAGATCATAATGTATTAAATTCTGAAAAACTAACATGGTATCAGAGCTAGCCTGAAAGAAGGCATGGTATGGCATTTATGACACTTGCTGCACTTGTGAAGCTAGGGCTTGATATAGCTAAAATCCGTCATCGTAGAACTTTCACTATAAATCCATTTTAACAAAGTTTATGAATCTGAACATTTTACAGGTTGAATATAGGATCCCAATGTACCTTGTGTCTGAAGCACCGCATCTAATTCACTGTACTTTTTTCTTTATGGTCCGTACAATCTAGCGTTTCTACCTCTTCCAGATCTCATTCATAAACATGTGACCCAGGAAAAAAGGTCACAACTTGGGCTAGGAAGCTCCAAATGAAATTTCATAAAAATTGGAAGGTAGGGCACAAGCTGTACTTTCACAGGTCCGATTTTCAGAGGCCAAAATTTAACCAGTGACACGTGGCACTCCGTACAAGTTCGCTCCCCTATTTTATCCCATAAAAAGGTCATGTTGCGACGCTTGGAATAAATATCTCTCAGAGAATCCATTTGAGGTCAAACCTATGGGGTTGGAAATATAACAGGTCAGGCTACTAGAGGCCGAATTTTCAGACTCTGTAGAGTGGAAATTTCAGAGTTACACCAGAAACAATCAGGTGCATATTTCTGTCAAAATACAATTTGGATTTTGAGCACCTTCATTCATGGCTCCGGGAATTTAGGGTTTCGGAGAATGTTGGAATTTTTGTATCGAATACCATGGCTGGATGATCCTCATCTAAATCAAAATTTAGGGACCAAGATCGAATTTTTTCGCAGGGCATAAGGCCTGGCTTGATCAAACCCTAGTTCGGGACTTTGATCAGAAAAGTGGAAAATTAGGGCTTCTACAAAAGTTGGAATTTTTGAATTATGTGACCATGGTTAGAAGCTCCTCAAGGAAATCAAAGTTTATAAATTTGGATCAAACCTTTTGGTTGGGTGAATCTCCGAGAAAATCAGACCCTAATTCAGGGTCCTCCCTAGTGAATCCTGAAATCCAAAAGGCAATTTTGAGGGGTGAAACTTTGCAGTTTTCAAATTCTGAGTATACCAACTTGATTAGCTCATCAAGGAGCATCTTTCTATCCTTTCAAAAGTTTGAATGTTTAGGGTTTCTCTGACAAACCCTAATCCAGCTCCAGAACTAGTTTCAACAAATCAAGGTGGATTGGGTTAATCCTGAAAGAGAATGAATTAGACACCTGCATAAGTGAAGAAGTTCTAGTTCCAGAGGGAGATGAGGCTAAGGCCTCACATAAGAAGTCTACAAGCAATATCGACAGGTATGACTTGAGGAGATACATGTATGTTTTGAAATATGTTCATGATTAAGGCTATGATATGTTTGTCTTCATATTATTGAGGTTAGTACAATATTGACTAATTTTAGACTTGTCTTATCACCCTAGTAAAAGTATGAATGCATGTATAGGGTTATGACATTTATGATTGTACTAATGCACCATGATGTTGTATGAGGTTGATGTTGTTCGCTAACTTGTAAGGTACATCAAGAAAGACAAATCAAGTTCTAGATCAAGAACATATGACCATGGTGACATGAAGACAAAGACTCATGAAGCTCTACTTACAAGGTATGTATAATTTGGTTCCACAACGGTTAACTTATGAGATATGCAGGTCACTAGCATAAGTCATTTAAGAGAACAAGACATCATGTGGGTATGTTAGACATAATCGGCTAACATATTAATCTAGGTGTGTTTTTCCTATATCAAGTTATAATCCTACCTTGTGATAGGATCTCTTATATAAGTATACTTGGTATGATTGATAATGATTATTCATGAAGTTATAGGTTTGAGTAATCATGGGTTTAGGCATATTATGCTTCTTACTTTGATTGATGATATGACTAACCAAAAAAGTCCTATTGTCAAATAGGAATATACATGAGTAAAAGAATTGTGATAAATTATCTGTGTATGAAATGATCTTGACCATATATGTTTAAGATTACTTAGAATCATAATGTTTTTGATAGTATTAAGATTATACTAATGAATGTATGTATGAGACCTCGAGGATAACACAATGATTATAATAGTAAGTATGCATAGTGATCGAGGATGGATATAAGTTCAAATATAGGTTATCCAGGAAGCAAATATTGAGAGGGAGTCCACCCTACAACCAAACAAAGATAAGTATTTGAATTGTCATTTCTTGCATACTTGTTTGTTTAAATAATATTGTCCAATGATGTTCCTAGAATTAGGGTGTGTATTATGCATATTAGAATAATTGCATTAATGAACAGTATACTACTAATATGCATGTAATGGGTAAGTGGCCTATGGCACTGTACAACATTCCATTACTTCTTATCTAGAATGAAACCTCTTTGCTGACATGTTGGGAGTTGTGCACACTCTTAACAATGTTCTGGTAGAGATTGGAAGGCATCTAGAAAGTTCTGGGATATGGATAAATGTTGTATTGAAGCATTGGCTAAAATAATTGCATAACTGTATGACATATTTATTTATGTGTAAGGATTTGTTTTGAAAACTATGAGATGTTTCTAATCATGCAATTTAACTTGATTTGTAGGAAACAACGTATACCATCACCTACAAAATGTTAAGATTTAATATGCTAAGATAGAAAATAGCAGCATTACATTCCATTTCACAAAAATAGCATATATAGGATCACTGAAGAAACAACAAGCATAGCATAAACACAAGAGACACAGATTTATCCTGGGAAACCCTCATGGGGTAGAAAACCCAGTAAAGCTTCCTCAATATAGATGACCAGCAATATACAAAGATGCAAACCCTGAGCATAAGCTCCTTCTTCTCCATGGCAGACCTCTCCTCCACAAGTGCACCACTTTCAAGTGAGTGAGTGTGTGTGTTAAATGAGGAATACACCTCCTCTATTTATACACTACTCCGACTTGTCTTTTACACAAGACATGTAGGCTCGTATTTAACCAATGGGTTAAATACCCCACTACGACTGACTGGGCCGACCCCTCTAGGGTGGTATAATAACCCTTTGACCCACATAACACATATAGGGCCGACCCCCACTAGGGAAGTCTAATAACCCAAGTTACCACATTCCGACGGAGGAATAAACATCTCCGGATATACAATAATATCTTCAAGGAGGAATGAAACATCTCCGAAATAATAAAGTACAATTATAATATTCTTTGAAGTTACAATATCTCAACACTCCCCCTTAACGAGAAGGATATTATAACAACATCTACGTGAGCAAGGAGTCATCAACGTCATACATGATACATCTATAAATCATTGGAAGCTTTCTCAACATCATCAGTAACTCAAGCAGTTATTGGAACATCTTCAATACATCAACATCTTCAGTACTGAGTCTTTATCTTCTACAGCACTCGAACAACTACAACAATACCAACATCTGGATCCTCACGATCATCAGCATCGTCATCATACGATCATCAACATCGAGATCATTTCGATCTACAACATCTGGATCATCACAATCTACATCATCTGGATCACCACGATCTACAACATCTAGATCATCTCGATCTACAGCATCTGGATCATCACGATCTACAGCATCTGGATCATCACGATCTACAGCATCTGGATCATCTCGATCATCTGTATTAGTATCCACACCAATACATCTATCATCAAAACATGTATTCTTACTAATACATATATCATCAAAAACATGAGAATTAATACATCTATCATCAAAAGCATGTATTCTCACTAATACATCTATCATCAAAAGCATGTATTCTCACTAATACATCTATCATCAAACGCATGTATTCTCACTAATACATCTATCATCAAAAGCATGTATTCTCACTAATACATCTATCATCAATACATAGCAGCATACCCTGCAACACACACGATCATATTACAGGATGATCAATCCTGCTCTCTTTAGGACATAGGTCCATGGATGATACAATCCAGATCAAGTTCCAGGATGATCAATCCTTATCACTTTAAGACAAGTCTCATGTCTAGGGACGATGCAATCCCGATCAAATTCCAGGATGACCAGTCCTTATCACTGTAAGACAAGTCTCATGTCTAGGGACGATGCAATCCCATCATGTACATTTTGAACCCAGTTCATGGACGATGCAGTCCTCACATACATTTTGAACCCAGTTCATGGACGATGCAGTCCTCATGTACATTTTGAACCCAGTTCATGGACGATGCAGTCCTCACGTACATTTTGAACCCAGTTCATGGACGATGCAGTCCTCACGTACATTTTGAACCCAGTTCATGGATGATGCAGTCCTCACGTACATTTTGAACCCAGTTCATGGACGATGCAGTCCTCACGTACATTTTGAACCTAGTTCATGGACGATGCAGTCCTCACGTACATTTTGAACTCATTTCATGGACGATGCAGTCCTCACGTACATTTTGAACCCATTTCATGGATGATGCAGTCCTCACGTACATTTTGAACCCAGTTCATGGACGATGCAGTCCTCACGTACATTTTGAACCCAGTTCATGGACGATGCAGTCCTCATGTACATTTTGAACCGAGGTCCAGGGACGATGTAGTCCTATCTTCAATTCTCGAAGACCCAGTCTATGGCTCAATTCTGGGACCGAAGTCCGGGGATGATACAATCCCCCCACCTGTTCATTCAGGACTTTATTCTCGAAGACATATGTCTACGGCTCAATTCTGGGACCGAAGTCCGGGGACGATACAATCCCCCACCTGTTCATTCAGGACTTTATTCTCGGAGACATCATGTCTACGGCTCTCTTTAGGACTGAAGTCCAGGGATGATCCAATCCTCACATGTCCACCAAGGACTTCATTCTCGAAGACATACGTCTACGGCTCACTTTAGGACTAAAGTCTAGGGATGATCCAATCCTTTTTCTTTCTCGGAGACATCTGTCTACGGCTCACTTTAGAACTTGAGTTCAAGGATGATGCAATCTTATCATGTCCACCAAGGACTTCATTCTCGGAGACATCATGTCTACGGCTCTCTTTAGGATGATGCAATCCTATCATGTCCACTAAGGACTTCATTCTCGAAGACATCATGTCTACGGCTCTCTTTAGGATGATGCAATCCTATCATGTCCACTAAGGACTTCATTCTCGGAGACATCATGTCTACGGCTGTCTTAAGGATGATGCAATCCTATCATGTCCACCAAGGACTTCATTCTCGGAGACATCATGTCTATGGCTCCTTTTAGAACATGTGTTCAAGGATGATGCAATCCCCTTATCACCTTAGACCCTGTCTAAGGACCATCCACCAACCTCTCTGTCGGCAACACTAATATAGGTATCCACATCATTTACCTCACTGTCGATGCAGGAAATCTCATCATAGGTGATCACATCACTCCCCCTTTCGAGGAGGGTCCTTTTAAACTATATTAAGTTTGTCTTGGAAAACTTTACTTGAGGTAGCGGTTTGGTTAGTTCATCGGATCGGTAGAGGTTTGGTTAGTACATTGGTAACTTGTTACAAATTCGAACTTTAATTCCTTTCTGCACCATATCTCGTATATAGAAATGTCAGATCTCTATGTGCTTTTGACTTATCATGGAATACCGGATTCTCTTCCATTTTGGTACAACTCTGTTTGTCACATAGGATCACAGTTGGGTCCATTTTTATGTCAAACAATTCTAAAGCCATACGGCTTCACAACTAGCAGAGCAAGCAGCCATATATTTCGCTTGTGATGAGAGCCACACTAGATTGCTTCCTTCTAAACCATGAGATCATGGCTGATCCCAGACAATAACATCTTCTCGATGTGCTCTTCCTGTCTGATACACTTTCTTCTCAATCAACATCTATGTAGCCATCTGAAGTCATGATCTCCAAGATAACATAGATCAAATTCTATTGTATCCTTTAGGTACCTCATCACATGCTTTGCAACTAACAGGTGAACACATCTAGTGTCCACTAGATACTGACTCAAGGTGTTCACAACAAAGCATATATCTGACCTAGTATTCGTTAGACACATCAATGACTCAATAATTTGTCCGTACAGAGTTATATCCACTAACTCTGATGAGTCATCTGCTAACAACTTCAAGTTGGAATCCATGAGAGTGGCCATTCCAACACATCAATTCTTCTCAAGATTTCTCAGCATACTTTCCCTAGTTGATAAAGATTCCTTACAAGCCTTGCCATACTTCTAGACCTAGGAAGTAATGAATCAATCTGATATCTTTCATTCTCATTTCTGCAGCCATGTTCTTCTTTCTTTTCATGATCTGTTTCTCATTCCCTATCAGAAGGAGATCATCATCATACAATAATAGTATGATCCATAACCTTAAGGTAAAGGTTAGGAACAACTTTACTTTTGGTAAAGCCCAAGCTTATCAAGAAACTGTCAATTCTCCCTTCACACTCTGCATTGAATGATCTTCTGCATATCTATCTGTGCCATCTCTCATTAGATGGGTCTACTGATATGAGCCTCGATATCATTCGAACTCTGTGGTGAGTTCCTTCTTGCATCCATGTCATATGTGTATAGAATCCATATTCAACCTTGTAGCAAAGGTTGAGATCCACATCGCCCATGGTGATCATTAAGCTCATCAATTGATTATCGATCCTGGGAATCCATACAGAACCTGATTCACACTTCTTCTTTAATTACACCATTAAGAGAATGGTCTTATCTAGCCACTTGGAGCAAACATCTCATCATGATTCTCTTCCTCTTTCTAAGAGAATCTTCTAGCCACAAGTCTTCTATAGTGTGTTTGATTTGTAAATCTTTTGTTGAACATCCATTGCTTGTTCAGTGTTCATCATTCATCATGATCTTTCCTATAAATCAAAATTAAGTACATGATTAGTAATACTTCATAATCATGAAATCATGTTGACATGATAACCTATTATGCATACAGATATCATTTACATAGTTACGCAACTATCTTGACCAATACTTTGGCACAATACTTTCCCATATCATGTATGCATACAGTGGCTATCTAGATGCCTTCCATCTCTACCAGAACATACTATCAAGAGTGTGCACAGCTCTCAGTATGTCAGCAAAGAGGTTTCATTCTAGACAAGCAACAATGGAATGTTTGTCCAACTTACCAATCATATGCATATTAGTAGTATACTGTTCAATGCTCTATGAATGTTTACACTCAGCATGATATATTCTAGGAATACAAATATGCATACAAGCAATATCATTTACTATTTCAAATAACAACTCAAATACTTATCTTTTATGTTTGTGTGGTTGCCTCCCGCTTGATCTTCTATATGTCTTTTGAACTTTTATTCATTCTATACCACTGTTCATGCTCAAGTGTGCACTAGTGTCATCCTCATGATCTCATACAAAAACACACATTAATTAGTATATTCTCAAAACATTCTAATTCTAAATAATATTGAATATGTATAGTCATGATCATTAGTATTCAGGGTTTCAAGGAATTCTTCTTTTACTCATACATATTCTTGTTTGATCATAGTACTCTTCTGGTTAATTAAATCATCAAGATAAGAGACATAATATGCATAAACCCTTGATTACTAAATTTATGAATAAGCATAACCAATCATACCAAGTATACTTATATAAGGGATCCTAACACAAGGTAAGATTCTAACTTGACATAGGAAAACATACCTGGATTAGTATACCTGCTTAGTTATGTACAACATACCTAAACAATCTCTTCAATGATTTAGAGATCTTGAGCTAGAACCTGCATGTCTCATAGGTTAAGCATAATATAACAAAGTCATACATACCTCGTAAGTAGAACAAAGATTATTGATGAGTCTTTGTCTTCATGTTGTCATGGTCATGGAACTTGATTTGTCTTTTGTGGTGTACCTGTATCTTGTTAGCAGACAACATCAACCTCACACAACACCATAATGCATTAGTACAATCATATAGCCCTAATCAATGAATGTCTTCGATCATTCACATGCATTCATACTGTTACTAGGGTGATAAGACAATTCTAACATTAATCAAGATTGTACTAATAAATAATATGAAGACAAACACATTATGAACTTAATCAAGAATCAGATTTCAAGACATACCTGAACCTCCTTAAGTCATACCTGTCGAGACTTCTTGTAGTCTTCTTATGTAAGGCCTTAGCCTCAACTCCCCCTGAAAATTGATCTGGAGCTTGATTAGGGTTTTATAGAGAAACCCTAAAAATTCAATCTTTGACTTTCACACTTCTGAATGGATGGAAGGATGTGTCTTGCTAGCATACTTCAATTTTGAAATCTCCAAAATTTGACCCCTCAAAATTGCCTTCGAAACTTCTGGATCTTCTGGACAGGAACCCGAACTAGGGTTTGATGAAGCCCACCCTTCTGTCCAATCAAAAGGTTTGATCCAAGGCTATAAAATATTATTTTTCTGAGGAGCTTCCAGCCGTGGATTTCGATTCCAAAAATTCTAACTTTCTCCGAAACCCTAAATTCCGGAAGCCATGAATGAAGGTGCTCCAAAAATAATTCTGTTTTGACAGAAATATGTACCTGATTGTTTCTACTGTAACTCCAAACTTTTCACTCCACAGGGTCTGAAAACCTTTTTTTGTGGTATCCTGACCTGTCATCTTTCCATCCCGACAGGTCTGACCTCAATTGGATTTTCTGAGAGAGAGTTATACCAAGTGTCGCAACGTGACCTGTTTATGGGATAAAACAGGAGAGCGAACTTGTATGGCGTGCCACGTTTCACTGCTTCAACTTCAGCATCTGAAAACGTTTCCTGAGATAGTACAGTCTGTGTAATACCTGTCACTTTTTACGAAATTTCATTTGGAGTTTCCTATCCCAAGTTATGCCAAGTGTCGCAACATGACCTGTTTATGGGATAAAACAGGAGAGCGAACTTGTACGGCATGCCACGTGTCACTGGTTCAACTTCGGCCTCTGAAAAAGTTTCTTGAGATAGTACAGTCTGTGTACTACCTGTCACTTTTTATGAAATTTCATTTGGAGCTTCCTAGCCCAACTTATGACCTTTTTTCCTAGGTCACCTGATTTTGACTGAGATCTGGAAGAAGCAGAAACCCTAACTTGTACTGATCATAACTTACAACGTACAATGAATCTGAGGGCCCTTTGGACACAAGATACCTGGAGATGTTATATACGACCTGTAAAGGTTGCAGATCCTGAACCTTCACCAAAATGGATTTATGGCGAAAGTTCCACGATGACTAGTTTTTGCTATATAAAACCCTAACCTTCAAATTGTCGCAAGAGAAGCAAGTGTCGTAAGTGCCATACATTGCCTTCCTTCAGGTTAGCTCTGATACCATGTTAAGATTTAATATGCTAAGATAGAAAATAGCAGCATTACATTCCATTTCACAAAAATAGCATATATAGGATCACTGAAGAAACAACAAGCATAGCATAAACACAAGAGACACAGATTTATCCTGGGAAACCCTCATGGGGTAGAAAACCCAGTAAAGCTTCCTCAATATAGATGACCAGCAATATACAAAGATGCAAACCCTGAGCATAAGCTCCTTCTTCTCCATGGCAGACCTCTCCTCCACAAGTGCACCACTTTCAAGTGAGTGAGTGTGTGTGTTAAATGAGGAATACACCTCCTCTATTTATACACTACTCTGACTTGTCTTTTACACAAGACATGTAGGCTCGTATTTAACCAATGGGTTAAATACCCCACTACGACTGACTGGGCCGACCCCTCTAGGGTGGTCTAATAACCCTTTGACCCACATAACACATATAGGGCCGACCCCCACTAGGGAAGTCTAATAACCCAAGTTACCACATTCCGACGGAGGAATAAACATCTCCGGATATACAATAATATCTTCAAGGAGGAATGAAACATCTCCGGAATAATAAAGTACAATTATAATATTATTTGAAGTTACAATATCTCAACACAAAAGAAGGACTGCAACATTTGTTCTAGCAACAAAGCTATCTATTGAAGATATTGAAGTTCCCAGGATATGGGATACAGTAAAAGGGTGCCATGTTTAAGAAGTACCAATCGATCATGTTTGGGATGTGGTCCCAAGACCCGAAGGGAAGTTTGTTGTGGCTTCCAATTGGATCTATAAGATCAAGCATGCTATAGATGGTAGCATGGAGAAATACAAAGTGAGGTTGTAGCTCGTGGATTCTCCCAGAAAGAGGAATTGACTATGAAGAGACTTTTGCACCTGTAGCCAGGTACACTTCCATCAGATCAGTACTTGCCTTGGCTGCAGTGATGAAATGGAAGATACACCAGATGGATGTCAAGACAACTTTCTTGAATGGTGTAGTCGAGGAGGAAGTGTATATGAAACAACCACTTGGTTTTGTGACACATGACAAGGGGTCATATGTGAGTAGGTTGAAGAAAAGCTTTGTATGGCTTGAAGCAAGATCCTAGGACTTAGTATGGTAGGATAGACATATTTCTATCCAGTTTGGGCTTTACCAAGAGTAAAGTGGATTCCAACCTTTACTACAAGGTTGACGAAGGAAATCTTGTAATACTACTCTTTTATGTAGATGACGTGTTTGTTACAGGTGAGGATAGATTGATTTCCGACAGAAAGAGGAAGCTTACTACTGAGTTCGAGATGAAGGAATTGGGGATGATGCACTATTTTCTAGGCATGGAGGTGTGGTAGAGTGCAGATGGAATCTTCTTGGGACAAGCGAAGTATGCAGTAGAGATCCTGAAGCGGTTCAAGATGATGGACTGCAAGGCCATGGCCACACCTATGCCATCGAACCTGAAGCTTCTATGTGATGCTTCATCTGATCCGGTTGATGTCACTGTGTATCGTCAGATGATTGGGTCCTTGAGGTACTTGATGAACACGAGACCAGATATTTTCTTTGTGGTGAACACATTGAGATAGCTCCTAATGGATCCTAGAGGTGTTCACTTGGGTGTTGTAAAGCATATTCTAAGGTATGTGAAGGGTACGGTTGATTATGGGCTCAAGTATGATGTGAATCAAAAGTTTAAACTGTAGGGTTATGTTGATTCAGACTGGGCAGGCAGAGCTGCAGATAGGAAGAGCACTTATGGGTGTTGCTTCAGTATGGGATATGGTGTGATTTCCTGGTTTAGCAGGAAGCAGTCCTGCGTAGCACTGAGTACAACCGAGGCAGAGTATTATGCAGCTTGTTCGGCTAGTTGTGAGGCAGTATGGCTCCGAAAGCTACTGTCTGAGTTATTTGATCTCCCGATGGAGGCTACTGGTATCTTTTGTGACAACCAAAGTTGTGTGAAGCTATCTAAGAACCCGGTGTTCCATGACAGGTAGAAGCACATTGAGATCAAATATCACTATATCAAGGATATGGTGTAGAGAGGAGTAGTGAAGCTCCTATATGTTGCGAAGGATGAGCAGGTTGTAGATGTGTTGACAAAACCACTGGCCAGAGTGAAGTTTGAATACTTCAGAGAGAGGCTTGGTGTTCTTCAGATTGATGACACTTCGAGGAAGAAGCGATGGACACATTTGCAGAAGCCATTCCAAGCATGGTGAGAGGAGGATCCTTCACATGGCTGTGGATGTAAGTACAGGATGATGAGCATCAGGACAATGCTCCAGTTACTGCTTTGTATATGCATTAGTTGGATGCTTTGATCAGTTTGATCATGTATTTGTGTATGCATCATGTTGGATGCTTGATATGATCAGGTGGATCATGTATTTCTATATGTATCAGGTGGTTACATTGTATGATCAGGTGGATCATGTATTTGAGTATGTATCAGGTGGATACAGTGTATGATCAGGTGGATCATGTATTTGTGTATGTATCAGGAGGATACATTGTATGATCAGATAGATCATGTATGATGATATTTATCAGGTAGATACTTGGTATGCATCAGGTGGATGCATTGTATGAACATGATGATCATGGATGACGAGCTTCAGGATGTTGCTCCAAATGATATGCATCAAGATGATGTAGTGACAATGATCAAGATGATCATGTGTAATGACTATCAAGATGATGCTCTGGATGATATGCATCAGAATGATGTAGTGACGATGAGTATCAGGATGATTCTCTAGATGATATGCATCAGGACGATGCGGTGACGATGAGTATTAGGACAATACTCTAGATGAGATGCATTAGGACGATGCTATGATGATTATCAGGATGATCATGTACATCACAATGATGTATGATGAGTATTAGGTTGATACTTCGTGGTCGTGGATAGGTTGTGCAGGTAGCATAGAAAAGATCCTCAAGATCCAGACAGGTAGAGCAGTGTGCTCATAACAGCCTGGGATATAGAGATCCGTACAGGTTGAGCAGTAAGCTCATAATTAAGTCCTGGGATGCTCTTTTGAGGTTTTTCTACTAGAGGCATGTAATCAGCCCTAGAGATCCAAGAGATTAAGCAGTAAGCTTGTAATCAGTCTTGGGATTCTCTTTAGAGTACTTGCAGGAAGTAAGACACTCTTTAAAGGTTTTTCCTAACCACATGTAATTAGGCCTAGAGATCCGAGAGGTTGCGCAGTGAACTCATAATCAGTCCTGGGATGCTCTTTAGAGTACTTGAAGGATGCAAGACGCTCTTTAAAGGTTTTGTGGTGTGTGTGGGGTCACATATAATCAGCCCTAAAGATATGAAAGGTTGAGCAGTAAGCTTGTAATCAGTCATGGGATGCTCTTTAGACTACTTGCAAGATGCAAGACACTCTTTAAAGGTTTTGTGACAGTCAACATGTAAAAGATCCTAGGAGATCCGATAGGTTGAGCAGTAAGCTCGTAATCAGTTCTGGGATGCTCTTTAGAGGTTTTGTTGATGCACGTAATTAGTCCTAGGATCCACAGTATGGCCAATGATGATGAATACCTACAGGTGGTGGGCCTACATCATGCATGAAAAAGGGATGGCTCTGTAGAACTTCCTATGACGAGCATAATTCAGAGATAGCCCAGTGATCGAGATGTTGAGTACAACAATAGTGACGATGATGCTTCGTGATCTAGTGATGATGATCCAGCTCCATTATTGAAGACTTCTGCCTATATGTATTGATTACTTGTGTCAAGAGAATACCTTCCTAGTTAAGAGGGAGTGTTGATGTATTTGTAACTTCAAAAGATATTCATTTGTATATTTTATGTATTACATTTGTACTTTATTGTATCCCCAACAGAGATGTATTATTCCTCCGATTGGAAGTGTTGTCATGTGTAATTGCAAGTGTCGCAAGTTATATTGTAAGTGTCATAACTTATACTTGATGGGTTATGAGACCACCTGTTGGGGTCGGCCCTGGATGAGTCATGTGGTTCAAAGGGTTATTAGGGCCGACCTAGTTGAGTAAAGTTCAAGTGATGTAGTGTATAAATAGAGAGTGTGTCTCTCTCAATTTACGCATTCTATTGCTCAGTCACTTCACATTAGTGAGAGAAGAGGAGGATGCGCACAAGTGGAGGATGAGCATGCTGCTATAGATATCTATCTCTTGGGTTTGATCATGGTGATCATTGTATTCATGCTTATTCTATATCTGAGGAAGTTGCGGGGTTTTTCACCTTCTTGGTTTTCCCCGGTGAAATGTTTTGTGTCTCTTGTCTCTTGTCTCTTATGCTTGATATGCTGCACATGTTTCTCTTTCAGATAAGATCCTTGATCAAAATGTATTAAATTCTGAAAAAACTAACATCATAGACTTGAAAGTATCTCTTCATGCCGGACAACCATGCTTCAGCGATCTCTCCTTTCTCAGTTTCACCATTGAACATTGGGGGTTTTATTTTCTTGAACTCCCCAAAAATTTGTTCATATTGTTTGTGGTTTTTTCTTCTTGGTTTGTAATCCCCTTCACTGCTATCACGTGAATAATTACGTTTCTTTTTACGTATCTCATTTGTTTCTCTTGATGATGTTGAACTGTTATCATCAGTTTTCACTTTATTATCCTTGTTCCCATGAGGTAAGTCTTCAATATTGGAGTTATTTTCAACCCTTCTATCCTATTAATCAGTTGTGGACTGATCAAACAGTACTTGGTTCAGTTCTTCTTTTCCTTCATAATTCTCTCATTAGCTTGTTTAATAGATCTCATTTCTGCTTTCAACTCCTGAAAGGCACGTAACAATTCTGATGAATTGTCATTCAATTCACCATGGACTTCTTCTCCATAATGTTGTCCAGTGCTATGACTGTTTGTTCAAAATCTATCCTCCATGTGTTCAACTGACCCTTCCATACTGGTAACTTAGAAAACAAATTTATGTATAACAAAATAATTTAACTTGAATTAGTAAAGGTTTTTGCTGTCATAAAATTTTTCTATTGCATGTTAATTGGACCTTTTTGTTGATGTTTATGTAACTTCGGAATGTATTTCACCCATGTATTTCATATATGTATGTTGTACTCCTATAGATATGGTATTATTCCTATATATGGAAGTGTCGTCATTTATATTGTAAGTGTCGTAACGTCTACTTGATGGGCTATTAGACCACCTTGTTCGGGTCGGCCCTGTATAAGTCATGTGGGTCGAAGGGTTATTAGACCACACTATTGGGTGTCGGCCTAGTCAACATTATGTTATGTGGTTAAGTTAAGGCCAACCTAGTAAAGGTTATTAGGCAAGTCAAGTCTAGTATAAATAGAGATCGAGAGATCTCTATTTCATCATTTTATTCTCTCTCACACTCTCGCGAGAGTGGTGCACTTGTGGAGGAGAAAAAACTTTTTCCAGGAGATGTCTATCTCTTATGCTTGGGTTGTATCATTGCTCTATCTATCTCTAAGGAAGTTATTGGGGTTTTTCACCTTTATGGTTTTCCCCAAGTAAACTCTGTGTCTCTTGTGTGCTTGCATTATTGTGTCCATGATTGATATGCTATAGATATGTTGTACATGTTGTTCTCTTAGTTAAGATCCTAGATCATATTGAAGTAAATTATGAAAAACTAACATGGTATCAGAGCTAGCCTGAAAGAAGGCATGGTATGGCATGTATGTGTTAGGAACCTATGTCAACCCTTCTCTTTACTATGTTAGTATATTGTTGTTGGACGCATATGCTTTGTAAGTCATCCCGTAGTATTTGTTGATCCGTAGTTTATATTAGCCCATAGTATTGACCCATAGTATTGGACGCATATGCTTTGTAAGTCGTCCCATAGTATTATATGTCCCATGGTTTTGACTCATAGTATTGGGCATAAACTTAGTATATAAGTGTGTGTGGAGGTCATTGAAGGCACCGTGAAGTTAATTGTATTGAGCTTGCTCAAAGGAGGTTGCCCCCTCGAAGTGGCCCGTGATCAATATAAAAGTGATTTTGTTCTATTATTTCTACTATTTCGCATATTCTTATTAATTAATTGTTGCAGGTGCATCACATATGGTATCAGAGCACTTTCCTTGGCACAAGTGGAATTTTTTTTTTCTTTTTTTGGGCAGCGACTTTCAGATCAATTTCTAAAACTTTCTGCACAAAATCATAAGAAACCGATTGCATATCTGAATTCCTCTTTCAAAAATACGCAGTTTCAAAAAAAACATCATCTCATTTGGAGTTCTAAAAGTGGAGATATCGCAGATTTAAAATCAGCAATTTTTCAGAATTTCGGTGACGGCTGCGGAAATTGCGGCGAGAAAATCTTTTGACCGAGTGCCCAGATTTCTATTCCGCTTTCAAGGGTAGAAGCAGAGTGGTTGTTCCTATTCCGGAAACGTGCTATAATAGCAATTCTGTTCTATTATTTCTGATATCTCATGTATTTGCATTAATAGATCCAGTTTTTGAAACTTGGGTGGAATTTCTACCCAAATTTTTTCTGTTGCAGGTTCGGATTTGGAAATAATCCCTATCCACTTAACTATGGGAAGTACTTGGGCATAAGCCCTAAAACTCATTGTGAAGAGTACCACAGGAATCTCGAAGTAGCTGGCCCATTGAGAGGACCTGCCAGCGAAAAGGGCAACGACCCCTACCTGATTGAGTAGTTCCCACCCGTGAGGTAAACCAAGAGCTGTCAGCTGTGGCAAAATGAATATCAGTTTTACCTGAGCCGTGGAGTGAGGGGTACTGCCCCAATACGCAAGCCGTCAGACAGCATTGGTGGCCGAGTGAAACCCCTGAACTGTTAGGAAGCCGCACATACCTGGGGTCCATATCTACTTTCAGTTGAACTATTGTCGCTCACTGCTGTGCCATTTCAGATCCATTTTCCAAGCCGTTCCAGATCCAGTCATTCAGTGTTGTTCCAGATTCCTTCCGAGACGTAGTCGCTCCAGTCTGTAAAAAAAAAAAAAAAAAAAACCGAGCCATAGCCGCTCCAGTCTGAAATAAAAAAAAATAAAAAAAAATAAAAAACCTCCTCAGATTCCCCTTCCTACAGCCCGAAATCTCACATTTGTCTATTTTTAGGGTTTGCCATACCCTCCTCAGATTTCACCCAATCACCTTCAAATTTTACAACAGAGTTCCTTTCTGAATTCTGCTTCTTTGTTCCCCTCTTCCAAATTTTCCCATTCTTTCACCCCGCTTCTGAAATCCTCATATTTGCTTCCCTGTTTATCCAACAGTGTCCAAAACCTAGTCAAACCCCAATTACCCTTCTGATTTTTTCCCAAATCCAAATTTTCCCTTACTGAAGTAGTTCCTGTTTTTGTTTTCCTACCTAGTCAACCAAAAAAAAAAAAAAAATCCTGGTTATGGTTGTCACCCGTGCAGGAGCAACAACCATGGAGGAAGCACTTGCAGCCATCCAAGCCAAACTCCAGGATCTGGATGAAAAATTTCTCAGCCTCCATCTTCAGCATTCAGCTATGAACAATACCAAACAGCCAGAATCTTTTGCAGCCACTGGGTTCTCTTCTTCTAGTAATTTTCGTGGGCCGAAGCTTGATTTTCCTCGCTTCAATGGTACTGATCCGACTGGATGGATATACCGGGCAGAACAATATTTCATTCTGCATAATACTTTTGATGTTCAGAAAGTTCCACTTGCATCCTTTCATTTGGAACAGGAAGCCCTTCAATGGTACCGTTGGTACATCAAAGCTCATCCCGAGCCAAACTGGACAAATTTTTGCCACCTCATTTTGCCGGGATTTGGCCCTAGTGCTTTTGACGACTTCACAGAAGCACTCACTAAACTTCACCAAACTGGCACAGTGAGAGAGTATCAGACGGAATTTGAGAAACTAGCCAATCACACAGAAGGATTGTCTGATGAATTCTACAGGAGTTGTTTTATCAGTGGTCTCAAGGATGAAATCCGCTCAGAGGTCAAAATGTTTTATCCCAACACAATGATGGAAGTCCTAGGGTTGTCTAAGCTGGTCGAGGACAAGATCGCAGCTCAACAACACTCCAAACCCACCTTTGTTCCCTTCAGAAATATGGGTTCCCAACGACCTTCCATCACGCCTGCTCCTCAACCAACTCCTATCAAGCATTTGTCTGAAATAGAAATGCGGGCACGCCGAGAAAAAGGGATTTGCTATAATTGTGATGAGAAATTCACTCGAGGACATAGATGTGTTCAACAAAAGATATATCTCTTGGATGTGGATTCTCTGCCTGCCTTAGAACGTGGTGAAGAAGCTACAGATACAGTAGATGATCAGGTCGACATTCAACACCTGCCTGTTGACACCCCATCTCAGGACGACCCACCCGAGATCTCTCTCCATGCTGTAACCAGAGTCACCACCCCACAAACAATGTGAGTCAGGGGATACTTCAAGAAGCTCCCTCTTACCATCCTCATTGATTCCGGTAGCACTCATAACTTCATTAACCCTCGGATTTCCAAACAAGCTAATTGTTTTGTCCATCCTTGCTCCAACTTTGAAGTCATGGTTGCCAATGGGGGTACCTTACCTTGTAAGGGGAAGTGTCACAATGTGCGTATCTCTACGGAAGATTATAACCTACGCTCTGACATGTTTGCCTTGTCCTTAGGTGGATGTGATGTGGTTTTGGGTGTTCAATGGTTACGCACACTTGGCCCCATCTTATGGGATTTTGCGAAACTTTGGATGCAGTTCAAAGTCCATGGGGCACAACAAAAATTTATGGGCTTACAACCAGGGTCTCTCTGCATCATCAGTTCACATCGCCTGGAAAAAATCCTTAAGAAGAATTCACATGGTGTCATCACTCAGCTCAATTCCATTCAAATGCAACCATCAACAGTCTCCACTACTTCCTTGGATAGATATGCAGGTATCTTTGCTGAACCAATGCGCTTGTTGCCTTCAAGAGACCTTTCCGGTAAGAATGTAGCCACATCTACCTCTCAGCAGGAAATGATGGCTATTTTGCATGCAGTACAGAAGTGGCAGCCATACCTATTAGGGAATTTTTTCTGCATCAAGACTGATCTCCCGAGTCTGGAAATTTTTTTGGAACAATGGGTCTCCTCCCCAACACACCTGCAATGGGTTATCCAACTCATGGGTTGTCCCTATGTGATCACTTACAAGAAGGGTAAAGACAATATGGTGGAAGATGCTCCTTCTCGCACAATTCATGACCTAGTTTCTCTTACAGCTCTTTATCTGCTTGTTCCAAATTGGTTGCAATATGTTCAACAGGGCTATCTCTTCTATGAACTCCATGCTTCTTCATCAACAGGGCACTTTGGGTTCTGCAAAATGTATGACCGGGAACAATGTAACTTCTTTTGGTCGGGACTAAAAATGACAATTCAACAGATGGTGGCTGACGATGATACTTTCCAAGTCAACAAGGGGGAAATGACACTCCTTTCGGGATTGCTTAAACCCATGGCTATCCCTACACAGCTTTGGCCAACTATTTCTATGGATTTCCTAGCAGCGCTCTAGTGGTACAATACCACATCTCAACAGACACCGTATGAAGCAGGCTATGGAAAAACACCGCCTGTTCTTCTTCCATACACCCTTAGCAGCTCTCCAGTTCAGGAAATTGACTCGGTTCTTCGACACCGTGATCAGATTCTTCTCATTCTGCAGGACAATCTTCACATGGCTAGAATTCGCCTGAAACAACAAGCCGATCAGCACCGTTCTGAGCACATTTTCCACGCAGCTGACAGGGTTCTTCTTCATCTACAGCCTTCCAAGCAATCCTCCTTGACACTCCAAACGCATCAGTGGCCCCAAATGCAAACCGAGGATGCTACCGAGGAACCACTCCTTCAGATTCTGCAGCAATTTCTCCAACCAAAGCTTTGAGGACAAAGCTTTTTCTAAGGGAGAGGGGATGTTAGGAACCTATGTCAACCCTTCTCTTTACTATGTTAGTATATTGTTGTTGGATGCATATGATTTGTAAGTCATCCCGTAGTATTTGTTGATCCGTAGTTTATATTAGCCCATAGTATTGACCCATAGTATTGGACGCATATGCTTTGTAAGTCATCTGGTAGTATTATATGTCCCATGGTTTTGACTCATAATATTGGGCATAGACTTAGTATATAAGTGTGTGTGGAGGTCATTGAAGGCACCATGAAGTTAATTGTATTGAGCTTGCTCAAAGGAGGTTGCCCCCTCGAAGTGGCCCGTGATCAATATAAATGTGATTCTGTTCTATTATTTCTGCTATTTCGCATATTCTTATTAATTAATTGTTGCAGGTGCATCACAGTATGACACTTGTTGCACTTATGATGCTAGGGATTGATATAGCAAAAACCAGTCATTGTAGAACGTTCGCTATAAATAAATTTTGGCAAGGTTTCAGGGTCTAAAAATCGTACAGGGTGAAGCTAAGATCCCCATGTACCTTGTGTCCAAATAAAAACCTCTAATTCGTTGTAATTTGTGATTTATGATTTGTACAATATAGGGTGTCGGCCTCTTCCAAGTCTTAGTCAAAACCAGGTGACCTTGGAAAAAATGTCATAACTTGGGCTAGGAAGCTCCAAATGAAATTTCGTAAAAAGTTACAGGTGGTGCACAGACTGAAATTTCTCAAGTAATGTTTTCAGAGGCCGAAGTGGAACCAGTGACATGTGGAACTCCGTACAAGTTCGCTCTCCTGTTTTATCCCATAAATAGGTCACATTGCGACACTTGGCATAAATCTCTCTCAGAGAATCCATTTGAGGTCAAACCTATGGGGTTGGAAAGATGATAGGTCGGGCTATCACAAAAGAAAATTTCAGACCTTGTGGATTGAAAAGTTCAGAGTTACACTAGAAACAGTCAAGTACATATTTCTGTCAAAACAGAATTATTTTTTAGCACCTTCATTTGTGGCTTCCAGAATTTAGGGTTTTAGAGAAAGTTGGAATTTTTGTAATAGGAGACTACGGCTGAATGCTACTTATCAAAATAGAAATTTAGAGACCAATATCAGAATTTTTGGTTGGGCAGAAGGTCGGGCTTGATCAGACCCTAGTTTGGGACTTTGATCGAAAAAGTGAAAAATTAGGGCTTCTGCAAAAATGAAAATTTTTTAAATCTGTGACCATGGCTGGAAGCTCCTCAAAAAAATAGAAGCTTAGAGATTTGGATCAAACCTTTTGATTGGGAAGAAGGGTGGCATTTATCAAACCCTAGTTCTGGGTCAGTTCTAGTGAATCCAGAAGTTTCAAAGGCAAATTTAAGGGGTGAAACTTTCCAGTTTTCAATTTATGAGTATACCAGCTTGATCAGCTCATCAAGGCACATATTTATATGCTTTCGAAAGTTTGAAATTCAAAGTTTGAATTTTTAGGGTTTCTCTGACAGACCCTAATCCATCTCCAGATCCAGTTCCTACAAATCAAGTGGATTGGATTAATCCTAGAAGAGAATGGATTGGTCACCTGCATAAGTAAAGAAGTTCCTATTTCAGAGGGAGATGAGGCTAAGGACTTACATAAGAAGATTACAAGCAATCTCGATAGGTATGACTCATCCAGGTGTGTTTCGAGATTTGTTCATGATTAAGTTTATGGTGTGTTTGTCTTCATGTTATTACGGTTAGTACAATCTTAATTAAATTTAGACTTGTCGTATCACCTTAATAAAATTATGACTGCATGATAGAAGATATTCATTGATTAGGGTGTTGACACTTATGATTGTACTAATGCATTATGGTGTTGTATGAGGTCTATGTTGTTTGCTAACATGCAAGGTACACCAAGAAAGAAAAATCATGTTCTACTTCAAGAACATACGATCATGGTGACATGAAGACAAAGATTCATCCATTGTCATGGATCACATAGAAGATCTACTTACGAGGTATGTATAACTTGGTTCTACAATGGTTAACTTATGAGTCATGCAGGTTACTAGCACAAGTCATTGAAGAGAACTAGAAGACATCATGCGGGTATGTTAGACATAACTAGCTAACATATTAATCCAGGTTTGTTTTTCCTATATCAAGTTAGAATCCTACCTTGTGTTAGGATTCCTTATATAAGTATACTCGGTATGATTGGTTATGTTTATTCATAAAGTTAGAAATGTAAGTAATCAAGGGTTTATGCATTTTATGTCTCTTATCTTGATTGATAATTTAACTAACCTATGATCAAATAAGAATATGCATGAATAAAAGAAGACTTCCCTGAAACCTTGAATACTAATGTTTATTATCTGTGTTTGAAATGATCATGACTATACATGTTTAATATTATTGTGTTTTGATAGTATTAAGATTACACTAATGAATGTGTGATTATGTATGAGACCCCGAGGATAACACAATGATGATACTAATAACCATGCATAGTGATGGATATAAGTTCAAGGACAGGTAATCCATGAAGCAAAGATCAAGAGGGAGCACACTCCAGTTGTTACTGCAAGGAAGCAAAGATAAAGAAGGAGCACACTTCAGTAGTTTCTGCAAGGATGCAGATATTCAGAGGGAGTTGACCACTTCTCACAATCCACATCAAAATGGAGTTGCAGAAAAGAAACAAAGACTGAGAGGGAGACAACCCAACAAACAAGCAAAGATAAGTATTTGAGTTATCATTCCTTGCATATTTTATTGTTTAAATAATAATGTTCAATAATGTATATACTCATGTTCCTAGAATTAGGTTGTGTATTATGCATATTGGAATAGTTGCATTGATGAACAGTATACTACTAATATACATGGGTAAGTGGCCTATGGAACTGTACAACATTCCATTGCTACTTATCTAGAATGAAACCTCTTTGTTGACATGTTGGGAGTTGTGCACAGTCTTAACAATGTTCTGGTAGAGATTGGAAGGCATCTAGAAAGTTACGGGATATGGATAAATGTTGTATTGAAGCATTGGCTAAGATAATTGCATGACTGTAAGACATATTTCTTTATGTGTAAGAATTTGTTCTGAAAAATATGAGATGTTTTCTAATCATGCAATTTAACTTGTTGTGTAGGAAAGATCGCATACCATCACCTACAAAAGAAGGACTACAACATTTGTTCAACAACAATGTTATCTATTGAAAATATTGAAGATATTGAAGTTCCCAGGATCTGGGAAGAATGCCATGATCGAGGAGTACCAGTCGATCATGAAGATGTTTGGGATGCAGTCCCAAGACCTGAAGGGGAGTCTATAGTGACTTCCAAGAGGATCTACAAGATCAAGCATGCTGCAGGTGGTAGCATAGAGACCTTTGCTCCTATAGCCAGATACACTTCTATTAGATCCGTACTTTCTCTGGCTGCAATGGTGAAATGGAAGATACACCAAATGGATTTCAAGATAGCTTTCTTGAATGGTGTAGTCGAAGAAGAAGTGTATGTGGAGCAGCCGCTTGGTTCTGAGACACATGACAAGGAGTCATATATGTGCAGAACTTGGTATGGTAGGATAGATAGCTTTCTATCCAGTTTGGGATTTACCAAGAGTAAATCGGATTCCAACCTTTACTACAAGGTTGAGGAAGGCAATCCAGTGATACTACTTTTGTATATGGATGACCTGTTTATTATAGGTGAAGATAGATTGATTGTCAACATGCAGCGGAAGCTTGTTTCCGAGTTCGAGATGAAGAACTTGTGGATGATGCACTATTTTCTAAGTATGGAGGTGTGGTAGAGTGTAGATAGAATCTTCCTTGGACAAGGGAAGTATGCAGTAGAGATCCTCAAGAAGTTCGGGATGATGGACTGCAAGTCCATGGCCACACCTATGACATCGAATCTGAAGCTTCTTTGTGATGCTTCATCTGAGCCAGTTGATGTGTCTATATATCGTCAGATGATTGGGTCCTTGATATACCTGACGAACACGAGACCAGATATTTGCTTTGCGGTGAACACATTGAGCCAGTTCCTGACGGATCTGAGGAGTGTTAACCTGGTTGCTGTAAAGAATATTCTGAGGTACCTGAAGGGTACAGTTAATTATGGGCTCAAGTATGAAGAGAATCAAAAGTTTAACCTGCAGGGTTATGTTGATTCAGATTGGGCAGGCAGTGCTGCAGATAGGAAGAGCACATCTGGGTGCTACTTCAGTATGGGATCAGGTGTGATCTCTTGGTTTAATAGGAAGCAGTCCTGTGTAGCACTGAGTATAGCCGAGGCAGAGTATGTTGTAGCCTGTTCAGCTAGTTGTGAGGTAGTATGGATTTGGAAGCTACTGTATAAGTTATTTAATCTCTCGTTGGATGATACTAGTATCTTTTGTGATAACCAAAGTTGTGTGAAGCTGTCTGAGAACCCAGTGTTTCATGACAAGTCAAAACACATAGAGATCAAATATCACTATATCAGGGATATGGTGCAGAGAGTAGTGAAGCTCCTGTATGTTGCGACAGATGAGCAGATTGCAGAAGTGTTGATGAAGCCACTAGCCAGAGTGAAGTTCGAGTACTTCAGAGAGAGGCTTGGTGTTCTTTGTATCGATGACACTTCAAGGAAGAAGTGATGGAGACATTTGCTGTAGCCATTTCTAGCATGGTGGAAGGGGGATCCTTCACATGGCTTTGGATGTAAACACTGGATGATGAGCATAAGGATGATGTTCTAGTTTCTGCTCTGTATGATCAGTTGGATCATTTATGTATGTATGCATCATGTTGGATGCTTGGACTATGTATCTATATATGTATCATGTATGATCAAGTAGATCATGTATGTTGATGGATACATTGTGTGGATCATGTATCTATGTGTGTATCAGGTAGATACATTGTATATGATGATATGTATCAGGTAGATACTTGGTGTGCATTAGGTGGATGCATTGTATGATCAGGATGATCGTGGATGACGAACTTCTCCAGATGACATGCATCAGGACGATGCAATGATGATGATCAGAATGATCATGTGTACATCAGGATGATGTATGGTGAGTATCAGGATGATACTTTGTGGTCGTGGATCAGGTTGTGTAGATGAGCATGTCTAGGAGATCCTATAGGTCGGAGTTGTGTACCCGTAATAGCCTGGGATGCTCTTTCGAGACATTGCTCTGGGATGACATGTAATTTGTGCCCTGGGAGATTGTCAGGTCAGATTTGTGTACCCGTAACATCTTGAGATGCTCTTGTGAGGTTTTTTCCTTGGCATGTAATTTTCTCCTAGGAGATCTAGACACGATGAAAAAGGCCTCAGATGCTTCAACCAAGTTTTTCCATGACCACATGTAATTTGCTCTTGGGAGATATGGACAAGATGAAAAAGGCCTTAGATGCTTCAGCCAGGTTTTGTGGTGGACCACATGTAATGTGCTCCTGGGAGATCTGACAGGTAGAGTTGTGTGCTCGTAACAGCCTGGGATGCTTCAGCCAGGTTTTGTTGTGAGATCACATGTAATGTGCTCCTAGGAGATCCAACAGGTAGAGCTGTGTGCTCGTAATAGCCTGGGATGCTTCAGCCAGGTTTTATGATGGGTCACATGTAATGTGCTCCTGGGAGATCCAACAGGTAGAGTTGTGTGCTCGTAACAGCTTGGGATGCTACCGCCGGGTTTTGTGACGCACGTAAGAAGTCCTGAGGATTCCACAGTATGCCCAGTGATGATGAAGACCTACAGGTGGTGGGCCTACATCCAACATGAAAAAGGGTTGGATCTGTAAAACTTCCTATGATGAGTAGATTCAGAGATTGATTGAGATAGCAGCAGCAGTGATGATGATGATGACTCGATAACGATTATCCACTGATGATGATCCATAGAAGAAGACTTGTGCTAGAAGACCTGTGTCGAGAAATACATTCCTAGTTAAGAGGGAGTGTTGATGTATATGTAACTTCGGAATGTATTTCACCCATGTATTTCATATATGTATATTGTACTCCTATAGAGATGGTATTATTCCTCTATACGGAAGTGTCGTCATTTATATTGTAAGTGTCGTAACTTATACTTGATGGGTTATTAGACCACCTTGTTGGGGTCGACCATGTATAATTCATGTGGGTTGAAGGGTTATTAGACCACCCTATTGGGGGTCGGCCATGTGGGTCAAAATGTTATTAGACCACCCTATTGGGTGTCAGCCTAGTTAGCATTATGTTATGTGGTTAAGTTAAGGCTGACCTAGTAAAGGTTATTAGGAAAGTCAAGTCTAGTATAAATAGAGATCGGGAGATCCATCTTTCATCATTCAATTCTCTCTCACACTCTCGGGAGAGTGGTGCACTTGTGGAGGAGGAGAAGTTGTTGCTAGGAGATGTCTATCTCTTATGCTTGGGTTGTATCGTTGCTCTATCTATCTCTGAGGAAGTTATTGGGGTTTTTCACCTTTATGGTTTTCCCCAAGTAAACTCTGCGTCTCTTATGTGCTTGCATTATTGTGTCCATGATTGATATGCTATAGATATGCTGTACATGTTGTTCTCTCAGTTAAGATCCTAGATCAGATTGAAGTAAATTCTGAAAAATTAACACTTTTTAGGCCGAGAGTTCGAACATGAGCTTTGAGATCATATGTAACATCCCAAAAAATTTACAAAAATTTAAAAATTTAAAAATAGCAATAAATACAGAAATTGCTAATGCGGAAATAAAATAAATACTAAACCTCTTAACTAATAACAGTTTAACAATAACGACACATCATACTTCTTTAAACAAATACAAGATTAGTTAGCTGTGTTTAGAATTTCTTGCGATATACTCATCTAGACATAATATTGAGAGTTTGCTTTTGGATGATGACACAGGGGTCATACGAGGTACCCTGAGGTTTACTTATCTATGTTAGATAAAGCATTTGAACCTATTTCTCTTGTGCAGAATCGCAGGTAAGAGTATTCCGATAATTCAAGTATTACAAGTAACTTCTAAATATGCTTTTGATTAGTTGTCAATGCTTTACGATAACTCTATGTTTCTTCGTGCATGAGAGGTATAAATGGTATGAATCTCTATCTTAATGCTGTAAGTGTTATTTTTTTTGCCATGCTTTCAAGTTGCAGGATTTGTAACAAAGAAATATCTATACTGTATTGGAGAAAACTTCCTATAGCTTGGGGTAAACCACAACAGACTGTTGATGTATATGTAACTTCGGAATGTATTTCACATATATGTATATTGTATTCCTATAGAGATGGTATTATTCCTCTATAAGGAAGTGTCGTCATTTATATTGTAAGTGTCGTAACTTATACTTGATGGGTTATTAGACCACCTTATTTGGGGTCGGCCCTGTATAAGTCATGTGGGTCAAAGGGTTATTAGACCACCCTATTGGGGGTCGGCCATGTGGGTCAAAGGGTTATTAGACCACCCTATTGGGGGTCGGCCCACTCAGCATTATGTTATGTGGTAAAGTTCGAGCCTACATGAGTTAGGTAAAAAGGCAAGTCAAGTCAAGTATAAATAGAGTGCGGGAGGCACTCTATTTACTCACTCACTTCTCACACATGCTCTCAAGGAGGAGAGGCGCACTTATGGAGGAGGAGGATCTGCTGCTAGGTTATGCCTATCTCTTGGTTGGTTGTATCATTGCTCTATCTATCTCTGAGGAAGTTATTGGGGTTTTTCACCTTTATGGTTTTCCCCAAGTAAATCTTTGTGTCTCTTGTGTGCTTGCATTATTGTCTCCATGATTGATATGCTGTAGATATGCTGTACATGTTGTTCTCTCAGTTAAGATCCTAGATCATATTGAAGTAAATTCAGAAAATTTAACATGGTATCAGAGCTAGCCTGAAAGAAGGCATGATATGGCATGTATGACACTTGTTGCACTTACGATGCTAGGGCTTGATATAGCAAAAACCAGTCATCGTAGCACTTTCGCTATAAATCCGTTTTGGCGAATTTTTCGGATCTGAAATTGTTACAGGCCGAAGCTAAGATCTCCAGGTATCTTGTGTCCAAAGGAAAACCTCTAATTCGTTGTACTTTGTGATTTATGATCTGTACAATATAGGGTTTCTGCCTCTTCCAGATCTGAGTCAAAATCAGGTGACCTTGGGAAAAAGGTCATATCTTGGGCTAGGAAGCTCCAAATGAAATTTCGTAAAAAGTGACAGGTAGTACACAGTCTGTACTATCTCAGAAAACGTTTTCAGAGGCCGTAGTTGAACCAGTGACATGTGGCACGCCGTACAAGTTCGCTCTCCTGTATTATCCCATAAACAGGTCACGTTGCGACATTTGGCATAACTCTCTCTCAGAGAGTCCAATTGAGGTCAGACCTGTCAAGATGGAAATTTAACAGGCCGAGCTATCTCAAAAAACGTTTTCAGAGGCCGAAGTTAAAACAGTGACACGTGGCACGCCGTAAAGTTCGCTCTCCTGTTTTATCCCAAAACAGGTCACGTTGCGACATTTGGCATAACTCTCTCTCAGAGAATCCAATTGAGGTCAGACCTGTCAGGATGGAAAGATAACAGGTCAGGATATCTCAGGAAATTTTTTTAGACCCTGTGGATCAAACATTTCGGAGTTACACTAGAAACAATCAGGTACATATTTCTGTCAAAACAGAATTATTTTTTGGTACCTTCATTCATGGCTTCCGGAATTTAGGGCTTTGGAGAAAGTTGGAATTTTTGTAATCGGAGATCACGGCTGGATGCTACTCATCAAAATAGAAATTTAGAGACCAAGATCAGAATTTTTGGTTGGGCAGAAGGCCGGGCTTGATTAGACCCTAGTTCGGGACTTTGATCAGAAAAGTGGAAAATTAGGGCTTCTGTAAAAATGGGAATTTTTGAAATCTGTGACCACGACTGGAAGCTCCTCAGAAAAATAGAAGCTTAGAGCTTTGGATCAAACATTTTGATGGGGAAAAAGAGTGGGCTTCATCAAACCCCAGTTCAGGATCACGTCCAGTGAATCCGGGAGTTTCAAAGGCAAAATTGAGGAGTGAAACTTTGCAGTTTTCAAATTCTGAATATACCAGTTTGATCAGCTCATCAAGGCGCATATTTCTATCCTTTCAAAAGTTTGAAATTCAAAGTTTGAATTTTTGGGGTTTCTCTGACAAACCCATATCCAGCTCCAGGTCCAGTTCTTGCAAATCAAGTGGATTGGGTTAATCCTAGAAGAAGATGGATTGATCATCTGCATGAGTGAAGAAGTTCCTGTTTCAGAGGGAGATGAGGATAAGGTCTTACATAAGAAGATTACAAGCAATCTCGACAGGTATGTCTCATCGAGGTATGTTTCGATATTTGTCCATGATTAAGTTTATGGTATGTTTGTCTTCATGTTATTACGGTTAGTACAATTTTGATTTTAGATTTGTCGTTTCACCTTAACAAAATTATGAATGCATGATAGAAGATATTCATTGGTTAGGGTATTGACACTTATGATTGTACTAATGCATTATGGTGTTGTATGAGGTTTATGTTGTCTACTAACATGAAAGGTACACCAAGAAAGACAAAGCATGTTCCAGTTCAAGAACATATGATCATGATGACATGAGGATAAAGACTCATCCATTGTCATGGATCTCATAGAAGATCCATTTACGAGGTATGTATAACTTGGTTTTATAATGGCTAACCTATGAGATATACAGGTTACTAGCACAAGTCATTGAAGAAGAACAAGAAGACATCATGTGAGTATGTTAGACATAACTAACTAGCATGCTAATCCAGGTATGTTTTTCCTATATCAAGATAGAATCCTACCTTGTGTTAGGATCTTATACTGTTGTTGATAATGATTATTCATGAAGTCATAGGTTTGAATAATTATGATTGTATGCATATTATGTTTCTTACCATAATTGATGATATGACTAACCAGAAGAATCATGATGGTATAGGTTTGAATAATCACAGGTTTTATGCATTTTATATCTCTTATCTTGATTGATGATTCAAATAACCCAAAGAGTCATAGGTTTGAGTAATTATAGGTTTAGACATGTTATGATTTGACTAACCATAAGAATCCTACATAAACCTTGAATGCTAATGCTTATTATTTCTGTTTGAAATGATCATGACTATACATGCTTGAGATTATTGTGTTTTAATAGTATACTAATGAATGTATGATTTTATATGAGATCACAAGGATAACACATTCATGATACTAATAAGCATGCATAGGGACCAAGGATGAATATGAGTTCAAGAACAGGTAATCCAGGAAGCAAAGATCAAGAGGGAGTACACTCTAGTGGTTTATGCAAGGATGCAGATATTCAGAGGGAGTTGTCCATCTCTCTACATTCCACAACAGAAAGGTGTAGAAGAAGCTACTTCAGATTAGGACTCCAGCAACTCCTGCAAGGAAGCGAAGACTCAGAGGGAGTCCACCCAACGAACAAACAAAGATAAGTATTTTAATTATCATTTTTTACATATTTGTTTGTTTAAATAAAATTGTTCAATGATGTATATGCTCATGGTCTTAGACTTAGGATATGTATTGTGCATATTAGAATAATTACATTAATGAACAGTATACTACTAATATGCATGGGTAAGTAGCCTATGGCACTGTACAACATTCCATTGCTACTTATCTAGAATGAAACCTCTTTGCTGACATGTTGGGAGTTGTGCACACTCTTAACAATGTTCTGGTAGAGATTGGAAGGCATCTAGAAAGTTACGGGATATGGATAAATGTTGTATTGAAGCATTGGCTAAGATAATTGCATGACTGTATGACATATTTATTTATGTGTAAGAATTTGTTCTAAAAACTATGAGATGTTTTCTAATCATGCAATTTTACTTGTTGTGTAGGAAAGATCGTATGCCATCTCCTACAAAAGAAGAACTACAACATTTGTTGAGCAACAAATTTATTTATTGAAGATATTGAAGTTCCTAGGATCTGGGATGAAGAAATGGAATGCCATGATCCGTCGATCATGAAGAATGATGTTTGGGATGTAGTCCCAAGATGTGAAGGGAAGTTTGTTATGACTTCCAAATGGAACTATCAGATCAAGCATGTTGTAGATGGCAGCATTGAGAAATATAAAAATGATGAAATAGAAGATGCACCAGATGGATCTCAAGACAGCATGGTGTAGTCATATATGTGTGCAGAACTTGGTATGGTAGGATAGACAGCTTTCTATCTAGTTTGGGCGTTACCAAGAGTAAAGCAGATTCCAACCTTTTCTACAAGGTTGAAGAAGGCAATCCAGTGATACTACTTTTGTATGCGAATAACCTGTTTGTTACAGGTAAAGATAGATTGATTGCCGACACGCAGCGGAAGCTTTCTTCCAAGTTCGAGATGAAGAACTTGGGGATGATGCACTATTTGTTTTTGGCATGGAGGTGTGGCAGAGTGCATATGGAATCTTCCTTGGACAAGGGAAGTATGTAGTAGAGATCCTGAAGAGGTTCGGGATGATGGACTGCAAGGATATGGCCACACCTATGGCATCGAATCTGAAGCTTCTATGTGATGCTTCATCTAAGCTGGTTGATGTCACTATGTATCGTCAGATGATTGGGTCCTTGATGTACCTGACGAACACGAGACCAGATATTTGCCTTGCAGCGAACACATTGAGTTAGTTCCTGATGGATCCGAGGAGTGTTCACCTGGTTGCTGTAAAGCATGTTCTGAGGTACCTGAAGGGTACAGTGGATTATGGGCTCAGGTATGAGGAGAATCAAAAGTTTAACCTGCAGGGTTATGTTGATTCAGATTGGGCTGGCAGTGCTGCAGACAGGAAGAGCACATCTAGGTGTTGCTTAAGTATGGGATCAGGTGTGATCTCTTGGTTTAGCAGGAAGAAGTCCTGTGTAGCACTGAGTACAGCTGGGGCAGAGTATGTTGCAGCCTGTTCAGCTAGTTGTGAGACAGTATGGCTACAGAAGCTACTGTTTGGGTTATTTGATCTCCCGTTGGAGGCTACTGGTATCTTCTGTGATAACCAGAGTTGTGTGAAGCTGTCCGAGAACCCAGTGTTTCATGACAGGTCGAAACACATAGAGATCAAATATCACTATATCAGGGATATGGTGCAGAGAGGAGCTGTGAAGCTTCTGTATGTTGCGACGGACGAGCAGATTGCAGATGTGCTGACGAAGCCACTAGCCAGAGTGAAGTTCGAGTACTTCAGAGAGAGGCGTGGCGTTCTTCAGATCGAGAACACTTCGAGGAAGAAGTGATGGACACATTTGCTAAAGCCATTCCAAGCATGTTGGAAGGAGGATCCTTCACATGGCTGTGGATGTAAGCGCTGGATAATGGGCATCAGGATGATGTTCTGGTTTCTGCTTGGATATGATCAGTTGGATCATTTATGTATGTACGCATCATGTTGGATGTTGGATATGATCAGTTGGATCATTTATGTATGTACGCATCATGTTGGATGCTGGATATGATCAGTTGGATCATTTATGTATGTACGCATCATGTTGGATGCTGTTGGATACATTGTGTGGATCATGTATCTTTGTATGATCAGGTAGATCATGGATGCTGTTGGATACATTGTGTCGATCATGTATCTTTGTATGATCAGGTAGATCATGGATGCTGTTGGATACATTGTGTGGATCATGTATCTTTGTATGATCAGGTAGATCATGTATGTTGATGGGTACATTGTGTGGATCATGTATCTTTGTATGATCAGGTAGATCATGTATGATTGATGGATACATTGTGTGGATCATGTATCTATGTGTGCATCAGATGGATGCATTGTATGATCAGGATGATCGTGGATGACGAGCTTCTCCAGATGACATGCAGCAGGATGTTGCAGTGATGATGATGAGTATCAGATGATACTTTGTGGCCGTGGATCAGGTTGTGCAGGAAAGCATGTAATTTGTGCCCTGGGAGATTTGCAGATGGTCTTTCGAGGTTTTGCCTATGGCATGTAATTCGGTGCCCTGGGACATCTGACAAATGCTCTTGCGAGGTTTTGCTTGAGAGGACATGTAATTTGTGCCCTGGGAGATTTCAGGTCGGAGTTGTGTACCCGTAACATCCTGAGATGCTCTTGCGAGGTTTTTTCCTATGGCATGTAATTTGCTCCTGGGAGATCTGGACAGGATGAAAAAGGCCTCAGATGCTTCAGCCAGGTTTTGCCATGACCACATGTAATTTGCTCCTGGGAGATCTGGACAGGATGAAAAAGGCCTCAGATGCTTCAGCCAGGTTTTGTGGTGGACCACATGTAATGTGCTCCTGGGAGATCCGACAGGTAGAGCTGTGTGCTCGTAACAGCCTGGGATGCTTCAGCCAGGTTTTGTGGTGAGATCACATGTAATGTGCTCCTGGGAGATCCGACAGGTAGAGCCGCGTGCTCGTAACAGCCTGGGATGCTTCAGCCAGGTTTTGTGATGGGTCACATGTAATGTGCTCCTGGGAGATCCTACAGGTAGAGCAGTGTGCTCGTAATAGCCTGGGATGCTACAGCCAGGTTTTGTGACGCACGTAATGAGTCCTAAGGATTCCACAGTATGGCCAGTGATGATGAAGACCTGCAGGTGGTGGGCCTACATCCAGTATGAAAAAGGACTGGCTCTGTAGAACTTCCTATGACGAGTAGATTCAGAGATTGATTGAGATAGTAGCAGCAGTGATGATGACGATGATGATGACTCGATGACGATTATCCAGTGATGATGATCCAGAGAAGATGACTTGTGCTAGAAGAACTGTGCTGAGAAATACCTTCCTAGTTAAGAGGGAGTGTTGATGTATATGTAATTTCGGAATGTATTTCACATATATGTATATTGTATTCCTATAGAGATGGTATTATTCCTCTATAAGGAAGTGTCGTCATTTATATTGTAAGTGTCGTAACTTATACTTGATGGGTTATTAGACCACCTTATTTGGGGTCGGCCCTGTATAAGTCATGTGGGTCAAAGGGTTATTAGACCACCCTATTGGGGGTCGGCCATGTGGGTCAAAGGGTTATTAGACCACCCTATTGGGGGTCGGCCCACTCAGCATTATGTTATGTGGTAAAGTTCGAGCCTACATGAGTTAGGTAAAAAGGCAAGTCAAGTCAAGTATAAATAGAGTGCGGGAGGCACTCTATTTACTCACTCACTTCTCACACATGCTCTCAAGGAGGAGAGGCGCACTTATGGAGGAGGAGGATCTGCTGCTAGGTTATGCCTATCTCTTGGTTGGTTGTATCATTGCTCTATCTATCTCTGAGGAAGTTATTGGGGTTTTTCACCTTTATGGTTTTCCCCAAGTAAATCTTTGTGTCTCTTGTGTGCTTGCATTATTGTCTCCATGATTGATATGCTGTAGATATGCTGTACATGTTGTTCTCTCAGTTAAGATCCTAGATCATATTGAAGTAAATTCAGAAAATTTAACACAGACAGCTGACTACCATAAATTAACTCAATCCTCAGTACTATGCTATATAAATGACAATGCTAAGATAATGAAGAATATAACCAACCTCGATCCAACCTTTGATGTAGATCCCCATTGGAGCTTTCAATCCATGCACTTGAACCTACAAATTAGTCTTGACAGCCAATATTCAACAAGTGCATATAATATATAAACGACATTAACATCATCAATAGCAATGGTCCACGATATTATAAGTAAATGCAACCCAATGTAGTATAAACAATGTTCACAACATTAATGGACAAAAATATGAGTATTTCTATTAATAAACAACAAGAAGTACAATGTGATACGACCTCTTATCGGCAACCAATATAAACCAAGATCTAGGTCAATCCACTTGTGCCTCTACCACTTCAATCCTCCATGGAATGGCAAACTCAAACTATGTTAGGATTTTTGAAGGTAAACATAAAAGGGTTCACAACTACAAGGATCAATGAGTGTAGACTCAAGATAGGGTAAAAACCCACTAGAGTTTTCTTGCTCTCCTTTCTCCTCCCGTCCATAAGCCATATGTGCTCAATATATAGTCCTCTCAAAGGTAAGTCAAAGGACACATCGAGGTGTTTCGGGGAAAATGGAGTGCCAAAGGTCACCCTATGACCGCTTTTTGGGAGTAAAAAGTAATAAACTAGTGATTTTTACCATTTTACATGCTACTCGCGAACTATAGTGATGCAACTCGCAGGTACACCCACTATAGTGATGCAACTAGCGTATAGGGGAAAAAATAGGAAAAATAGTGTGTCTAAAGGATATAAAGTGGATCTGAGTCAGTGAAATGGATCATGTAGGCCAAAGAGTGCTAATGCTCACAAGGTGGAAAATTACGATGTAACAGATTCCCCCTAATGCGTGAGGTCAAATACTAATGCTATGATGGCCAAAATACATTATAAATATCAAAAGTGGAGTGATGGATACATAAGTGGATGGAGCAGCTCACTCATCATAATACAATAGTATTCTTGAATACATGTCGATATAGTACAACAATCTGATACAATGGCCATGAATAGGAAGTACATAATGAATACATGTCATAAGTGATCATAGCCATGATCCCTCTACAGTAAGATATGGTCTCCTATTGAAAAGGAAACAACTGGTGCAAACTGGAGGTACAAACTGTTGATATCTGAGAGGTGATATCTCAGATGTAAAGTCAGAATCATAAGTAGCATACTGAATGCCACTATCGCCTGGAGTCTTCTACACAAGTCTCCGACGATGCAAGTCCCATCAAGTGAAAAAAGGAGTTCAGGTCGAACCTGATGTGACATCGTCTAATTATCGGTCAATGATTGATACCATTAACAAATGCGAGATAACCCACCAATAATGAAAATGGGCATCAAGGCACAGAGTACAATCATCAGAGTGTGAATAGATGTGTTGAAGTCGAACACTAGGATGAATCCATCGATTAGGGGACATTGATGTATTCCAAAAACTGTCGATGGTGAGAGAACCTACCACTAATGATTGCAAGCCTCAAGGTACTCAACCGAACTCTAAGCCTCAATTCCCGGAATAAATGGGTTGAAGTCGACGAAATGAGACTCGCTGGAAGAAGGGAATTAAGGCATCCCCCATCAACCAACACGAGGTACCAGCTACGCTGAAAGATTTGGAAGATCTCAGGTGAAATGGTCTGACTCAATAAGGATGGCCGACATGCAATAGTTAAGAAATTTGAGGAGTGGCCGACTCTGGTTTCAATATTTCCTTTGAACAAGAGCATGAGTAGATGGATAGACTCAGGAAGCATAAAATCAATATAAACTGTGCGATGCAGGAGGCACCACAAAGGTCTCCATAATGACTGGAAGCTTAACCAATCGGTGGAGTAAACTAAGAAAGAAGTATAGCTCCTAAGGTCCAACTATAGTCCCGACTCATAATGTATGGAGTGGTATGAATGCTCTGTTAAAAGGAAATGCAATAGCTGCTAACTAGAAGTAGTAACCATAATCCCGTCCGGCTTTTTGGAATATTTGCTTTTTTTGGTCTTTTCATATTTGGAGAAATGTAATATCCCAAATTTTTGGACCAACTATTTTGGTTGTTATATTGCACCATGGCCCCAGCACCTATGTTTTATTTGGAGTATTGGGCATGAGCCTTAACACCTATGATTATTCTTTTATATATATTGACATATCAGGCATGGACCCTAACTAGCTTCTTTATTTGAGTATATACTGGGCGAAAAGGCCCAGATGTTGTAATGATGTTCTTCAGCTTTGATATGGGTACAAACCCTAATATACTGAGATGATCTTTTGTTACTTACTGTGAAGAGCTATGATTTTACATGATTTGACTTATGAGTGTGTTGAGCGTGGACTCAAAAACACACATATAGCCTATGTACTGGGCATAATCCCTAATGTACCTAGAAGAATGTTTATGTACTGGGAGTAATCCCTGAGATACATTGAGTGTTGGGCCTAATCCCTGGAGCACTCCAAGATTGATAAACGAATATCGGATCCGAGGAAACTTAAATATTCTAGATGTGCCTCACAACCACATTCTAGCACTAGTGTTGAGTAGAGGCTCTGGATTTGCACTAGCGTAATGCCCATGTGAGAGTGTTGAGTTAAAAGGCTCTGGAGAACTCGGGGTTACTGGATCTAAATGTGTTGATTCAGAAGGACTCTGAATAGCACTTTTACTTTCATCACACTTAATTTATTTGATTAAATGATTCATCTTTTATCTATCATCAAGTACTGTGGGAACTACCATGTTAAACAAGGGAATCCGACATGCAAAGAGAGAGACTAGAGGTGCCTATCCAAGCTTACCGAGACCATCCAAAGAATTGGACCTTGCACTTAAAAGTTAAAAAGAAGAAGTATCATGTGAGGATACATAACTAAATAAAAGATAATTACCAGTAGTGTTCTATGACTAACTTGTATAAAGGCCTCAAGGCTAATATTATTATTAAGAGCTTTAATAATAATGGTGTCATTATTTAATTATGGAATATAATTAGTATATATGATTTATGCATTATTTAATATTATAAATGATGTATTAATAGTTAAGTAAAATATAATTATTGTTATTATAATTATTGTTATTTTAATTATTATGGAGAGCTTAAACCAAAATCACTTATAGTTAAACAATGGGAAAAGTCCTAGTTCCAAAAGGACTGGTTATTTATTTAAATAATACCTTCTAAAATATTAATTATTTAATTTAAAGAAACTAATTATTTCAACAGTACTATTCAAGACTCCCCTACATACAAAGGGCAGATCCCAAGTTTTGGGGATCATCTATCTTTTTCATTATCATTCTTTTATGGTAATCAAGAGGAAGTCATATGCACCAAGAAACTGAACCAGTAGCAACCCTAGGTCCTCTATCTCTTTTGCATGTTGGAATCCAGCTCGGGGGATCCATACAGAACTAGGAATGGTTGTAGGATCATGGTTGGGAGGAACACGGTAGCCCCAAATTTATCTAACTAAAGGAAATCATCCTAACAGGTCAGCTATATACAACAGGCTCTGCATTAACTATTGTTGAGTGTGCAGGTCTCTATGGGAAGGGATCAAGTGCCGAGCATCTAGGCTTCAACAGGAAAGGATCGAGTACTCAAGTAGCCAGGGATGGAGTATTCATTGTTTTCAAATTTCCAGTTATAATAAATTTAGGCTTTTAAAAATTAGAATAGATACTGTAGTATTGTTCTCACTACCAATATTATCAACTTCGTGGTTCTGCCTAGAACACAGTGGAGGGTCTAGCAGGTCTATACAAGCTAGCCTATGCTAGACAACACCCCAAACTTAGATTTATTATGTTGTTTTAAACATTTATGTTTTTCTGTCTGAATCATCCCACAATTTTCGTAGTGCAGGGATTTCTTATGTCCTCTTTAAATCATCTAATTAAACATTAAATAGAAATAATAAACAATAACAAGACATACATCAGACATCCTAGTCATTTTAAACATCTCTACGATTCTATCAAACGACTAATCCATTACAAAGAAAATAATGCATCGAGCCTTCCAAGAAGATACATTTTTCAAATACAGATTCAGGCATTTAATTTGTTTTATTCACATAGTAGTTCCAAATAAAAAATCATTGGCTTCCCAGAAAGAAAATGACCACATGCAAGAAAGACGAGAACAACAAGCTATAAGTGAAGCTTTGCTTCAGACTTTAGTAGGGGAAAAACCCCACATACAGCCCACACTCTCAGTCAACACTCTTAAAAAGGGAAACAATCACCCAAAGAAACTACCAGTCCTAAGGGAGAGGAACAGGGTGAAAACACACTAGAATCGAAGGAAGAGTACTGTAAGAATTCTTCCAACTATGAAGGTTCACCACCTCCTTGCAAGAAAAGGATGAAAAGTGATGATAGTCTACAAGGAGAATTCAGAAAGATAAAAGCCCCAACCTATGATGGAGAAATTAACTCAGGGGAGAAGGCTGAGGAGTGGCTGCTGGGAATGAATAAGTACTTCAAAGTGCATAATTACTCTAGTGAAATGCAAGACCGACTAGCCATATACAACATGAATGGTAAAGCTTCCAGATGGTGGTGGAACTTGAAACACACCAAAGGACAAGAACTAAGAGACATAATTTGGGATACTTTCAGCAGAATATTCCAGGACAAATATATGTCTGAAAGATTCTTTGACAAGAAAATTCAAGAATTTCATGAGTTAAAAATGGGCTCCCTAACTATGGAAGAATTCATAAACCGATTCTTGGACTTGCTGCACTATGTGCCATACATTAAAGACAAGAAGGTCAAAATACAACAATTCTTGGGAGGGATGCCACCAAACTTTAGAGAAAAGATAGAGTTGGAAATGCCCAAAACCCTTGATGTGACCTTACATAAAGCAAGACTGTGTTATGAACGCGGACAGCCAAAAAAATACAACATCAATAGAAACAAAGATAGGTTTAGAACCTTCTCGAACAACCGCAAACCAGGTTTTAGACCTCCACCTTTACAAACATTATGCAAACATGAAAATCTCAGTCTTTACATTGAGTATTATAATTATAAATTTACAAGGTCCAACGTTGAGCCAAATTTCCAATGCCCTCCACGGCCATTAACAGAAAACCAACAGGTACATATCATAATGGTCCAACCAACGGCGACCTCAAATAACCCAAAATGTGTTACAGTAAACCCAATGCAGGCTCACGATTTTTCGTCACAACATACACCATCAGTACACTCCACAAAGGCGAGAGGAGGAGTGAAGGAATGATGAACTCTAAACTTACATTAAGCAACAAAATTAGAGTTGAAGTACTGGCCAGCATCTGGTAGCCATGTAGAAGGAAGATGCCACATGACCCCTGCCAAAAAAGCAAACAACATGGAGTCAAAAGCTGAGTTTTAAATATCAAAACCTACAAAATAGATTAGTAGGAAGAAACATAGTCAGGGAAGGAGTTACCTTCAGTCTCCATCCCTACGTATAGAGCCATGTAAGGTGCACTGTCGATGAGCTAGAGCTTAGGCCAGAGCATGAAACCCCTAAATCCACACACAACGAAACCAGTGAAACAAGCTACAAAAATGCACTTCGTTGGTGTAGAACCCCAAGAGTAAACCCTTAGCACAACTGGCAGCTTGGCCATGTGCCAACGAAGCGCCACATTCAATTCTACCACCAACCCCAATATTTCGATTTAGACCCAAATCTGTATAGTGGTGAATTCATGATTGATCCACAACATTTTATAAATGCCCAAGTATTACAAAGACCATAAGCGGTTAGTATCAACAAATACATTACTAAGTCAACAAAGGATATGAGTTGCACAAGCATTCCAGATGACCTTAAAAGTTTTTAATGTGCCAATCTTTAAATATCTCATACTCTGGGTTTTAGAATTTGTTGGAACCATAGAGTAAGTACCCTTGGTGGATGCCGTAGTAGGAGTACCATTAAATAGATGCAAATTGAAGACGTTAGCGAATCTCGCTAAATAAGTCAGAATTTCTATTTCTTACACTCTACCTCTCGGCAGCCTTGCCAAGGTACTCATACCCTTGAAAGACCTAGCAGTATGTCATGGGCCTCAACCGCCACCATTAGGGGTCCATCCCACCTGAATTACCAGTTAGAGTTTATTACATATGCACACAAACCCTTACAGCTGTAAGAAGGAGATTCACATTATTACATTCAAATACATTTGTACACATGTGACAGTTCATACATCTTTTCATTTAAAATGCTACCGCAAAGCGGGAGGATCTATAACCATCAAACCATGATACTTATGAAACTAAGATACTTCAAAATGTAGAAATCAAATACCGGTGCAGTAGGTACATATCAGTGCTGAAGTTAATTTACTATTCATCATCCTTAGAATAGCTTTTATTACATTAGTAGAAAATTTTAAATTTTTACTATTTTTAGGGACATTACAAGTGGTATCAGAGCCCAGCTACAAAACTAAGTGACCTGTTGGGCTCATTACATCTTAAAACATCCGTTGCAATTACATAGTAGGAAGAAAGTGTACATTTGAAAATTTTATTTTTATGTGAAAATGAACTGACAGATTTTTTGTTGTTGACGATTATATAACATTGCAGGAACAAACATAGTATGAAAATGAATGCAGAAGGGGGAATTAGCATACAGGTAAATCTAAACTCCCCACCATGAGAGAAATAAATTGTGGTGTAACTCAACTCGGACTTAATGAAATCCATGCAAAATCTACAGGCCGAATTCCAAAGTTTCAGAGATGACCACATGCAAGAAAGACGAGAACATCAAGCTATAAGTGAAGCTTTGCTTCAGAATTTAGTAGGGGAAAAACCCCACATACAGCCCACACTCTCAGTCAACACTCTTAAAAAGGGAAACAATCACCCAAAGAAACTACCAGTCCTAAGGGAGAGGAACAGGGTGA
Organism: Larix kaempferi; assembly: GCA_027924585.1. Lineage (NCBI taxonomy): Eukaryota > Viridiplantae > Streptophyta > Pinopsida > Pinales > Pinaceae > Larix > Larix kaempferi. The sequence goes on from BSBM01000007.1 coordinate 10,331,731, forward strand.
AAACACACCAGAATCGAAGGAAGAGTACTGTAAGAATTCTTCCAACTATGAAGGTTCACCACCTCCTTGCAAGAAAAGGATGAAAAGTGATGATAGTCTACAAGGAGAATTCAGAAAGATAAAAGCCCCAACCTATGATGGAGAAATTAACTCGGGGGAGAAGGCTGAGGAGTGGCTGCTGGGAATGAATAAGTACTTCAAAGTGCATAATTACTCCAGTGAAATGCAAGACCGACTAGCCATATACAACATGAATGGTAAAGCTTCCAGATGGTGGTGGAACTTGAAACACACCAAAGGACAAGAACTGAGAGACATAACTTGGGATACTTTCAGCAGAATATTCCAGGACAAATATATGTCTGAAATATTCTTTGACAAGAAAATTCAAGAATTTCATGAGTTAAAAATGGGCTCCCTAACTATGGAAGAATTCATAAACTGATTCTTGGACTTGCTGCACTATGTGCCATACATTAAAGACGAGAAGGTCAAAATACAACAATTCTTGGGAGGGATGCCACCAAACTTTAGAGAAAAGATAGAGTTGGACATGCCCAAAACCCTTGATGTGACCTTACATAAAGCAAGACTGTGTTATGAACGCGGACAGCCAAAAAAAGACAACATCAATAGAAACAAAGATAGGTTCAGAACCTTCTCGAACAACCGCAAACCAGGTTTTAGACCTCCACCTTTCCAAAAACACAACAACAATTTTTTGCCCAATAGAGGCTTCAACTGACCTCAAGCACAACCAAGTGCAACACCACCATCGACCAACAGGCCAACTTTCAACAAAGGGATCAAAACTGTCCCACCAACCATTTCTTGCTGGAAATTCCAAGGGCCCCACTACTACAGAGACTGCCCCAGCACAACAAATGGAGTTTTACACAACGTCCAAGCAGAACCTACCATAGGGGACATGGAAAAGACACCTAGGATTTATGCTGCTCTTGATGGCCGGTAGGCAGATCACCAAGTTACCATGGTGGAAATTGAGGGTAAGATCTCTGACACTGCCATTTCAGTTTTAATAGATCCCGGCGCTTGCCGAAGTTATATCTCCCCTAAGATAGTGGACACTTATAAGTTAAATCGAGAGCATCACGAGATACCATGGTTGGTAAAACTATCCACTGGTACCAAACGAAGGGTCTCCGAGTTAGTTAAAACTTGTGAGATAGACTTAAACAGTCTTCCAACTAGGTTAGAATTAAATGTTCTACCCCTAGGATTGTACGATGTACTTATAGGCATGGATTGGCTAGAAGAACACCGTTTCCTACTGGACTACTCAAACAAGACCCTACTCTACAGGGATGACCAAGGGAATCAAAAGACAATTCAGGGTATCCCTGGGAAAGTGTCTGTAAGAGAGATATCTGCCTTACATGCAAATAAATGGATCAGGAAGGGTTGTAAGCTCTTTGTTGTTAACATCCGAAACATAGAAACTGATAAGGAACAAAAGATCGAAGACTTCCCAGTCCTCTTGGAATTCAAGGATGTATTTCTCGAGGAAATACTGGGATTACCACCCAAGCGAGACTTAAAATTTTCCATCGAGCTAACACCCGGGTCAGTGCCAGCTTCTAAAGCCCCATACCGCATGAGCACACCAGAATTGGTGGATCTTAAGCTTCAGTTACAAGAACCAATATACAAAGGGCACATCAGACCTAGTGTGTCCCCTTGGGGCACACCGATACTCTTCATCAAGAAGAAAGACAGAATGATGCGGGTATGCATCGATTACCGCCAACTCAGCAAGATGACCATTAAAAACTGCTACCCACTGCCTAGGATCGACGACTTGTTTGACCAAGTCAGAGGGGAAAAGATATTCTCAAAGATTGACTTACGATCTAGAAACCATTAAGTGAGGATCTATGATGAGGATATTAACAAGACCTCATTTCAAACCTATTACGGCCACTACGAGTTCGTAGTGATTCCCTTTGGGTTGACGAATGCACTGGCCAACTTTATGTGTATGATGAATAGTATCTTTAGTAAATACCTCAATAAATTTTCTCTAGTCTTTATTGACGACATTTTGATCTACTCCAAGAACGAAGTAGAACATGAGGAGCACCTCCGAATTCTTTTACAGATACTAAGGGAACACCAGCTTTACGCCAAGTTTAGTAAGTGCAATTTCTACAAACCCCAGATTCAATACTTAGGACATATCATTTCTGAGAAGGGAATAGTCGTCGACTTGGAAAAGGTCAAAGCTATCTAAGAATGGCCCACGCCTACATGCGTATTTGATATAATATCGTTCTTAGGATTAGTCGGCTACTACCGAAAGTTCATTGAGAGCTTTTCATGGATTGCATGTCCAATGACCGCCTTGCAGAAAAAGGAAAACAAGTTTATCTAGATGGATAAGTGTGAAGAAAGCTTTCAAAAGCTGAAGCAACTACTGATTAGTGCACCGATTCTACATATTTTGGATCCTAATGGGGACTTCATCGTTTGCACGGATGCAAGCAAGCAAGCACTTGGGGGAGTCGTTAAGCAAGACAATTTTTCCATATGCTACGAATCGAGGAAACTAAAAGAACATGAGCAGAACTACCCTATGCATGACCTCGAACTAGCCACCATCATCCCTGCTCTAAAAATGTGGTGACATTATCTCATGGGAAAGAAATTCCTATTGATGACTGATAACATGAGCTTGAAATACCTTTTCGACCAACCCAACCTAAATGCCAGGCAGGCTAGGTGGTTAGCCTTCCTTAGTGAATACCATTTCAAACTAAATCATATAAAAGGCAAGGAAAACAAGATTGCAGATGCCTTGAGCCATCAAGTAGATATGCTTTACGAGGTCATGGTGAGCTAAGCCGACTCAGACTTACACCACATAGTTCGAACGACATGTAAGAGTGATAGTTATTACATCAAAATCCTCGCAATGATCCAGGAAGACAGAATTTTCCAAAAGCAAAAAGAATATAAGGTAGATGAATCGGGACTACTGTGGTCGAAAGACCGACTTTATGTCCGAGAGAGTGGAGACATTAGATCAAACATTCTCACCGAATTTCACCAGAAACACTACTTAGGGCACCCCGGATATGAAAAGATGATATCGGCCATAAAGAAACATTACTTTTGGCCTAAGCTGAAAGATGACATCGCAATGTTCATCTCCAAATGTCAGGAGTGCCAATTGGTCAAAGCAGAACACCAACACCCCTCCGGATTACTTCAACCTTTACCCATTGTGGAATGGAAATGGGAGGTAATAAGTATGGACTTCATTACAGGCTCACCCAAGAGTAAGAAACATAATGACTCCATCTTTGTAGTGGTAGACAAGCTGTCTAAAGCAGCTCACTTCATACTGGTAAAATCTACCTACAAGGTCATTCACATCATAGAAATATTCTTAAAGGAGATTTTTCGATTACATGGGATACCCAAGGAAATCATTTCCGATCGAGACATGAATTTCACTAGTAACTGCTGGAGAGCATTGTTCTCCGGTTTGGAAACCCAGTTACAATTCAGTATCACGTACCATCCCCAGACTGATGGACAAACACAATGAGTAAACCAAATCCTCAAGGACATGTTGAGGATGTATGTCATGAACAACCCCACCAAGTGGGAAGATTATTTGCACCTCACAGAGTTCGCATACAACAACGGTTATCAAACCTTGGCCAAAATGAGTCCTTTCGAGGTACTCTATGGCAGGAAATGTTGGATACCCATGACTTGGGACAGTCCAGTAGAAAGACTTATGTTAGGACGCAACCTACTAAAGGACTTGGAACAACTAGTCTCCAAGGTACAACTGAACTTAAAAGAAGCACAAACCGCCAAAAGAGTTATGCAGACAAGAAAAGAAAGGACAAGGACTACCAAGTCAGTGAACATGTGTTTCTAAAAATAAAGGCAAAACGAAGCTCATTGAGCTTAGGACGTTGCGGGAAACTAGCCCCAAGGTTTTGTGGACCTTTTGAAATACTAGCCAAGAAGGGCCCAGTGGCTTATGAGTTAGCCTTACCAAATCATATAAAAGTTCATAATTGTTTTCATGCTTCACTATTAAATAAATATGTATACGATACTAAACATGTTATTGATTGGTCCTTATTACAGGTGGAGCTCGAAGGGGAGTTCATGCCAGAACCACTCCACATTTTAGACAAGAGAGAGGTGCAGCTTAGGAGGAGGACCATTACTCAGCTGAAAGTGCAATGGAGGCACTTTGGGCCAGATGAGGCTACTTGGGAGAATGAGGACACCATGAAAGAGGCATACCCCGCCTTATTTCATGAATTCATTCCTAGTCCCTAGAAACACCGGGACGGTGTTATTTCTAAGCGGGGAGGGATGTAATATCCCAAATTTTTCGACTAACTATTTTGGTTGTTATATTGGGCCATGGCCCTAGCACCTATGTTTTATTTGGATTATTGGGCATGAGCCCTAGCACCTATGATTATTCTTGTGTATATATTGACATATCGGGCATGGACCCTTACTGACTTCTATATTTGAGTATATACTGGGCAAAAAGGCCACGATGTTGTAATGATGTTCTTCAGCTTTGATATGGGTACAAACCCTAATATACTGAGATGATCTTTAGTTACTTACTGTGCAGAGCTATGATTTTACATGATTTGACTTATGAGTGTGTTGAGTATGGACTCAAAAACACACATATAACCTACGTACTGGGCATAAGCCCCGATGTACCTAGAAGAATGTTTATGTACTGGGAATAATCCCTGAGGTACATTGAGTGTTGGGCCTAATCCCTGGAGCACTCCAAGCTTGATAAACGAATACTGGATCCAAGGCAACTTAAATATTCGAGATGTTCCTCACAACCACATTCTAGTACTAGTGTTGAGCAAAGGCTCTGGAATTGTGCTAGCATAACGCCCATGTTAACACCCAAAAGTGCTCACTAGCTCATTCCCTTATTCACATGACCCATTTGTCCACTTTTTCCACCATTTGAGCCTCTAAAACCATCAAAAGGTCACCAAAAAGACCATAATACACCATTTTCCCCTCAAAATATGTATTTCTCCTCAAAAAACACAAAAAACCCTCAAAAAGGGTCCAAAATTCCCCAAAAAATATTAAAAGGGAATAAAAATATAAAAAAGAAAAAAAAGGAAAAAGAGGGAAAAAGAGACCTAAACCATGTTGGTTAATACCACTGGTTTCCTTAAAACCATAATGGTATTCCCCATCACCAAAAACTATAAAAAGGTGATAGGGGCTCCTCACTTTTGATCCACATTTCATCCTATCCTTATGCTGCCAAATTCCCTTTGACAGCCATTGCCTCTCGTTTCGAGTTTGAAGATACCCATTGAAGCTTTGGAGAAGAAGAGACCATTGGATATTGGAGCTTCTCAACCTTGGAGTTGCTCAACACCCATCATCCTCACCATTTGAGGTAATACAAAATCAAATATTTTTCAAGTTATTGTTTTTCCATAGATCTTATTGCTTATGTTCTTAAATTTAGTTTTCGTTATTTCTTTTACATATGTTAATGTTAGATCCGATTATATTAGTTTATTCATAGTCTTTTTTTGTTTTATATTGAAACTGCTATTACAAGTTAATAGGTGCATCGTTGCACATGCTTGGTTGAAAAACCAAGCAACAGTTTTTGGTGACTCCGCTGGGTTTCAAACTTTAAATCTTTTCTTAAGATCTTTATTTTTGTCGTTTTTCCCTTCTTAAAATTGTAGATCTACCATACTAGTCAACATCTTGATAGCTGCCCTAGCCATTGGCCCTTTCTGCAACCTGAAACATACCAAAATTTCCATTTTTGGGTTCATTTTTCGCTGGCCGTTTTTTCTTCCGTACATCGCGACTTTCGGCCCCACAGTCACGCGGTCCATTGCGACTATGATCCTTTTTTTCGTGCGGTCCATCGTGACTTTTCAACTTTTTCCTGTGCGACGCATCATGGTTGGGTGACCTTTTCCTACGTTGCACATCGTGGCTGGGCGAGCTTTTCCCGCACGGTCCATCACGACTATTTCGCACTTTCCCGCGCGGTCCATCTCGACTTTCGCCCATATTGTCATGTGGCTCATCGCAATTTTTGACCCGAAAGCTGCAATATTTCCTATTTCGTTTCAGCCAAATTTTTCAAAAAAAAATTCACCCAATTTGCCCATTTTTCCAGCATCAATTTCTACACTTTATTACATCCCACTGTGCCATTATTGCAACATTATTAAATTAATATTTCGGTGAAATACTTTATTTATCTTTTTGAAAATTTTCAATTAATTGAAAGAAAGAGTTTTTTACGTATTTATGAGATTCTAAGTTTATACATTGCAAAGTTAGAACCATATTTCTAAGGTTGCTTCCTATCCTGCCTAAGAAAGAATCTAAAAATCCATTTATTTTTACATCTTTTATTTGCTTTACTTTTTCAAGAATCCATATTTTTTGAAAAGGCCATTAAATGCATTCAATTTGAAACATCTTTCATTTTTTTCGTAAATTGAATTCATTTTTTAGTTTGTGATTAAATCGCCCACGCGAGGCACACAGATTTCGTATACAACCCCACCCTCACACAATCTGTCACAATAATTTCAAGTGAGCCTTAAAATTTACCTTAACTCAACCATTATTCTAACCCCACTTGGGGAACACAAAAGAATTTTTGTAGTTAGGTAGGATTGAGGGGATAAGTATCCAAATAACACCCCTCACTCATTTTTCATCTTGAGACATAGTGATTGACATTTAGGGTACCAAAATCCCTTATTATTTGTTGACACGGTTATACACCAATTTATCGGGAAGGCCTCTCCATTAGGAGGGTTGAAGTAGCCAAACTGGTTCTGAAACTCTAAGTGGAATACCGCTATCCATTCAGTAACCAAAGGATACCTTTCGTAGTTCTCGTTGTACCACCTTTATGGGAGTGCAACGATGACAGAACTAAACTGCAGATTCACCCAACCGAATGTGTCATGAATGGGGTATCTTAGTGGCCAAACTTTTAGGATTGTCTACCTAGTGTCCCTCCCGGTAGGGGGATATCTAGCCTTTGATTCCACTACTCATATTGTCTGAATTGGATTTCATCACCTTGCAAAGGATATGTTTCATTGAGTCATAATACCACTTCTAGTTAGGTGTTTGCATGATCCATTACCCACCATTGGTTAGTGGGTACACCTTTTTCTATTTTTAGGAGTCGTTTGCATGTTGGTTTTCTAACCACATTTTTTTATTACTCCACTTACTATAGCATAGCTTTTATAGTAAGTGTTTTGAGATTGTTTTTGGCCTGAGTTCCATTTATTTTTTACGCTCCCCTCTTGCACACATGGTTGCATTAGGGCTTTAGAGCTTTCCTCTCACCACCACCTGGTAATCCTTTGATAAAACTGTCACCATTGATTCCCCAAGACATTCTCGGCGCTTCCGGGGAGACCCCCCGCAGTACGGTTCCCTTGACTCCACACGTCATCGGAATAGAGCCCCATCATCCAATTATGACATGCCTCATTTCACATTATATTCTGAAGCAGAATCCGAAAATCCCACATACACCGCACCCACTAGCCCTATGGCTAATTTTTCTTCCAACCCTTTCAACACAGGGACTGTTGGTGGAACGTCTTCCACCATCCCAGCTACCACATTGGCCACCACTCCCATAACCAATGTTGGTATGCCCAACCTGGGAACTGCTTCCACTCTAAGCATGCCTAATATGGGAACTGCATCTACTCTAGGGATTCCCAACATAGGACCTACACCTGCTATAGGTATACCTTTGACTGGAACCACTTCCATCATACCAAATCCTGGGTCTACTATACCAAATCCAAACCCATTTGTAACTCAAGCTACACTTGGGAACATAGTTCCCACCCATACCCCTTTGATTGGAGGACATATCCCTTTCACACGCAGTCCCCTAGGAGGCAGTGGCCTAATACATAATGCCACCAGCAGCACTTATGCCCCAATGACAACATCACACCCCTTCGCCAGTCTGCCATACATGGCTAGCCTTAACCTACCAGATTTGGCGAGGATAACAAATGACCCCATTCAACATGACCCTACTTGGCCCACCATGCCCACAAAGCTTCCCTCAGATATCCCAAAATTTGAAGGAAAAGTTGGGGAAGACCCCCAAAACCACATCATGTTGTTTCACCTATGGTGTTGCTCAAACTCCATAGTAGATGATTCTATTTGACTTAGAATTTTACAAAGAAATTTCACTAGCTCTACAGCCAAGTGGTAAATTGAGTAGCCACATGGGACACACCCCACGTTTACATCCCTCGCCTCAACTTTCCTTCAATTTTTTCAACTACTTGTACGCTATGATGCAAGAGTGGAAATACTTTTGTCTTGTAGACAGAACACCGCTACACACATCACCGATCATATCCATGAGTGGCGTAAGCGCCGTAGCCTCTGCAACATAAAGCTTGATGACTGTATTTTTTTGGATTGGTTCCTCAAATCACTCCTCCCCCTCATAGCCAAAGATCTAGCTTGTGAACGACCCTAGTCAGAAGAAGAAGCCATCTTAAAAGCTCAGCAGTTTGATCTCATATATGCCCAGTCTAGATATCTATACACAATTTTACCTAACGCCCCGCACGACGATCCATCCTGAAATGATGCACCAAGGGAATCCCATGCCGTTGACGGTATTATCGGTGAGTTTATGGTGCAAAACAAACCTTTTACCATGATGAGTACAAACAATGCCCCAGACACTTCTAGGGCTACATCTCATTCTGGAGCTACAACTTCGTATGCTCCAGTAATGCACACCCACCACACTCATGGACCCTCATGTCCACTACAGTGTTATGGGAAAGAACCATCAGCTTATGCACCATCTCCATATTATAACGAGTAGGCCCACCATACTCTAGTTCAACCACAAGCCCAAGTGGCTTATTATCCTCAACAGGAAGCACCTCTTGCTCCAACACTTCCAGCAGCTCAAGGTTACCCACAACCGCAACAAGCAACAGGTCCACCTCATAACCCTCTTTCTTACTACCCACCGCAACCTACTCCAAATCCTCCACGACCTCAAAACCCACCTACTTCCCAAGGGCATGTGTGCACACAACAAAACCAACCTCAAAACCATAACCAGTGTAACCAAGGAGGTAAACAAAATCGTGGAAGAGGACGTAACCGTGGAAAAAAATAGCAACAAAACCAAGGTGGACCACCACCTAATCCCCCAAATAATAATAATGCTGCTCCCCCCAACCAAAACCCTGACCATCCACCAAAACAAGCCAAAAATAATAGCTTGAGAACAAACCATCCATGTTCCATATGTGGAGTCTATGGTCATTACACACATAATTGTCCCCATTTAGATCAAGCGCGTTAACTCTGGACTGATGAGACCCAATGACAGGGACATGCTGCACAGCCAACACCTCCTCCTTAGCCACAACCCATGATATTGCAAAATCCCCTACCAAACCAAGGCATGGTAAACACCCATCCAAATGATCCACCACAAGGATCTGCTGCAACACAGCAGCAAATTAGCTATGCAGTAGCGGATTACCAGCACACAGAGTCCAACACTCATCATTTACTAATGATGTCAATCTTCAAACCCGTCAAAATCAATACAGATCAGCCCTTGAGGCCACACCTACTGACCCATCTTCGAGTACTCTCCCAACGGATCAACCACTCTTCATACCCAATGTGCCCATAGACGGCGGCCCAAAAGCACCTCGTTTCCTTTTTAGACAAATTAACAATAACCCCAACGCTCGAGTAGCTTCCAACTATAACATTGTAGAAGACTTAGCCCAGTCCCCCACTACTATGTCTACTCTAGAAATCCTAAACATTGTCTTGCATAGAGAAAATTGTTGTTATCTGCAATTGGTGCCATAGATCCTAACGTCTCCAACATGATGGCTTTTGACTTAGACCAAACTGAACCTTGCCTGCCTTCATCTCTAGCTTTTCAAGTTTATGTTTCCATTCGTAATCTCGTAGTTCATCAATGCATAATCATTATGTCAGCTTTTGTATGGCAGAAACTTGGATCCCCAATGCTACAACCATCAACTACCGCATTGCGAGCTTACGATGACCATGCAGCTCAACCTCAAGGTTTGTTAGTGAGCGTACCTATACAGCTTGGGGGAAAACTGGTTCTCATAGATATAGAGGTCATTAATGCCCAACTTGATTACAATCTCCTTCTGGGATGGAGCTACATGTATAAAATGAAGGCGGTCGCCTCTTCATTTTTCTGCCTCATGATGTTCCCCCATGAAGGACGTGTAGTCAAAATCATCCAGATTACATATTATGATCCCAATGCCCCTACAGCACCTGAAAATGTTCTTCCCATGATTGAACAACCCATTCTCAGTGCACCGACATCGTTCATCTCATTAGTTGGACCCGGGATATATTCAGATACTCCCATGACCACCACTTTCCCGTCTATCCCACCCCCTCTGAGGGTAGCCTAAGTATCCGATTTATGCACCCTCTCGCACAACGAACAACAACATACTCAACAACCTCAACCACTACCACAACCACCAACCATGCCTAGTCATATCGGAACAACACCGATTCACACTATCCCATTCTTGTTTCCATTTTCAGGAGTTGTCGACATGCCAGTAGTGGCTACACTCAACCTTCCAGGTTTAATGTTAGGATTACCTGTATGGTACTTGCCTGGCCCAACCCCCCCACCAACTCCAACCATTTTTTTACAACCAGTACAACCCATGAATATGTCAAACCATCCACCACCTAGCATACCCAACCCCCAAAACCGTCCACCACCTAGTGTTTTGAACCCCCAAAATCGACAACCTCCAACAGGGGGCACTACATCGACATCTAGTTATGTCCCCCCTCAATCCCGCCACACTGAGGAAGAGGTCCACAAACCTACACCACTGGACCCACAAATCGCACTCCCCCGGTGACGCCCAAATTACCTAAGAATCCCCCAACAATTTGTATTCCCCCTAAGTGCTCACTGTGCGACGATATAGGCCATGCTACCCATCTATGTCCACATCTACCAGCACTTCAAGAACACATGAATATGTTCGATGATGACACCAACGTTTCGGTTGTCAAACTAGAACTTCCCCCCCAGCCTCATGATAAATCATTGCACACAAACCACCCTTGTGCGATATGCAGCATCTACAGCCATTATTCACATCACTACCCCGATGTCACATATTAAAGAGTAGCACTATACGAGTTGAATAATGCCGACCTAGAGATATCCCCACCACTTATTGAGGGAATATATCTTCCCATTCAAAAGAAATTAATACCATTTATATGATTTAAACTACCTATAAACCCGAACCATCTAATTTAATGACACACTACTTCTGCACTAATGAGAAAATTCTAGAAACACTCACTGCACTGGACTACCCTTGGGGTGATATGCACCATTGATCGTACTTCATCCCCGAGGCATCTACGTCCACCATGGCAAACCAACTATCTGTTGAAACCAAGGAATTCTTACCAACCAAGGTCGATTGGTTTAAAGATCTAGTTCCAGCTCCAGAATCCTTTGAAGAAGGTAACATGGCTAACACTTCACCCATTATAAAAATCAACATGTCCACCACCCCTGGAAAACCTGAGCTTATTTCTTTAGGTGCATCTTGCACTGAAAAAGAAACCCAAGCTTATAAGAAACTCTTCCAAGAATTTCAAGATGTCTTTGCCTAGTCTTATATTGAGATTCCTGGTCTTGATTCTACCATAGTAGAACATCACATAGACACTTGGCCTAACATATCACCGGTCCTCCAAAAACAATGCCCCATTCACACATCCAAACTTCCAGTCGTCAAAGTAGAAATTGAGAAGCTTCGAGCAACAGGTTTCATATACCCTATTGCATACACCACCTAGGTTTCAAACCCAGTACCAGTCAATAAGAAAGTCGTTACCATCCACATCTGTACTGACTTCCGTGACCTCAACCTAGCTTGTCCCAAAGGCAACTTTCCCACACCATTTATTGACCAACTAATCGATGAGTGTGCAGGGCATGAGGTACTTTTTTTTATGGATGGTTTCTCTGGATACAACCAAATCAAAATCCGTAAAAATGATCAATACAAGACCACTTTTACTAGCCCATGGGGCACCTTTTCCTATTGCGTCATGCCTTTTGGTCTCAAGAATGCTGGAGCCACTTTCCAACGAGCCATGACTTATTGTTTCCACAATATGAATAAAATCATATTAGTTTATCTAGATGACCTCACAGCTCGATCTAAGAAACGATCTGACCACTTAGATGATCTTCAACAAGTCTTCTTGCATTGTTGAAAATACAACATCCGCATGAGCTTACTCAAGTGTGTCTTTTGCGTTCCAACAGGTCACCTGCTGGGATTTGTCATTTCAGAAAAAGCAATCACCGTCGACCCCCTAAAATTCCAAGCCATAGTAGACCTACCGTCACCTCGTACATTAAGACAATCACAAAGCCTCTAAGGGAAGTCCAACTTCCTTTGTCGCTTTGTTTACGCCACCACAATACATGGTTTCCTCCGTTTACTTCACCTTCATACTCATTTTTATTGGGATGACCAAGCAGAAGGGGCTTTCACAGACCTGAAAAAAGCGCTTACGCGTGCCCCCTTTATTTCTCCTCCAGATTTCACGAAAGACTTTACCCTATACATTTTGGCATCAGATTACGCCATTTTCAGAGTACTCATCCAAGAAGACTCCGCTCGTCAAGAACATGTCATTTACTATGTGAGCCAGACCTTGTCAGGCCCACCACTACGCTACCCACATGAAGAGAAAATGGCCCTCACCGTTGTCTTTTCAGTACAAAAGCTACGACATTACATTCTCCTCAGCCACACCATGGTTGTGGCCAATTCCAACCCAATGGTCTATCTCTTGAATCACCGCCTTCTACAAGGCCATGTTGCCAAATGGGTGATTATCTTACAAGAATATGACCTAACTTTTAAAACCCCAAAGGGCACAAAATCATTAGCACTCGCTCAACTCATTACGGACTTACCATCCTCATCGTCATCACCAGCTATCCACACTTAAATAATCAACGAACATTTGCTCATCATCTCGTCTTATGACCCTTGGTACGGTGACATTTTGGTATACCTCCGCACACAAGAAGTTTTGACCCAACATCGACCGTGACAGATGCCGTCACATCCGTCACCATACCCCTTGTTATCTCCTCTTAGGTGATGTTTTCTATTGACGTGGCATCGACACAATCCTACGACGATGCCTTCCCCAAGACGAAGAAGAACAAGTCCTTAACGACTGTCATAGTGGTGCCTGTGGCGACCATTTCTCTGGAGTGGCCACCACCCAAAAGGTAATTCGTGCAGGTTATTTTTGGCCATCATTATTCACTGATTGTATCACAGCAGTCAAACATTGCCAAAAATGCCTTCTCTTTGCCCCCAAGGCAAGAACCCCCCCCCCGCCACCCTTCATCCAGTCATCACCATTTGACCATTTTGCAAATGGGCCATCGACTTCATGGATTGCAATCCCGCATCAGACAGCGGCCACAAACACATTATTGTGGCTGTTGATTACTTTACCAAATGGGTGGAAGCCATGCCTACTTACAATTGCAATGCCAACACTGCAGCCTGTTTTTTCCTCAACCATGTTATTTCTCATTTTGGAGTACCAAAGCAACTCGTCTCAGACTACAACTCTCACTTCGAGGACTCCATTTGGAGAGAATTGTCAATACTCCTTAACTTTGAACATCATTTCTCCTCCGCCTACTACCCCCAAGGAAACGACCAAGTCGAAGCTGTTAACAAAATTTTGAAGACCATCATCCTCCAGCGCATTGTCGACAAACATAAATCCAATTGGCATCATATGCTTTTTCCCGCATTATGGGCATACCACACGTCGACTAAAACTGCCACCGGCTTTACCCCATTCCATTTAGTTCATGGCGTGGAATCTATCCTCCCCATTGAATGCCAGATACCAACATTACAAATTTCCGTAGAACTTCTCCCGGATATGTCACTAATTGATGAATGATTACTTTTTTTAGAGTAGGCCAACGAAGATTGTCGCGCAGCTCTCCAAACAATCGAAGCCGCAAAGAATAGATATAATCTTCATTACGATAAGCATGCTCACCCATGAGCATTTAGTGAAGGAGACCTGGTACTTGTTTACGACCAAGCCCATGACAAAATAGGCAAAGTAAAGTTCTAATCTATGTGGCAAGGCCCATATATCATAAACACTTTCCTTGGATATGGAGCATACATTTTGATCGACTAGGAAGGCAATCCCATGCGGAACCCCCATAATGGGTTGTACCTCAAAAGATTCTACCCATAAAAATCTCCTAGACACCATAGTCCATATTGTACAGTTTTTTAATTGATTTTTTCACTATAAATTTTAAAAACCTTACATTTTCTTTCTTTCCTACATGAACAAAGATGGATCCTATCCCACTCTACCACATTGGTTTTGCCGATGGCGCAAGTTGTTGGTATACAAATCTCGCTTCAGTGGCTTGGGTAATTTATTCCCCTTCACATGAGTTGATCCACCTCGACAGAGTGTGCATAGGTGCTGCCACAAACAACCAAGCTGAGTACGATGCCATAACCGGTCTACTGGCCGCTGTTCTCCAAATGGGCATAAGTCACTTTAATTTTTACCTGGACTCCCAACTCATCATTTCCCAACTCAACAACTGTTACCAGGTACACGATCCCTATCTATTTAGAAAATTTTTGCACACTAAATAAATGATTCGACAATTTGAATCGATTCCGTTCACTCATGTCCCAATAAATCAAAACAATGTAGTAGACCAAATGGCTAACAACATTCTAGATTGGCATGTCAACCAAAACATGTAGGCATTAAAAAATCAAAACATTGCATCCACGTGCATAAGATATGCCTCCATGGGCGTACAAAAATCAAAAGATTGCATTCACGTGCATAAGATATGCCTCCACGGGTGTACAAAAATCAAAACTTTGCATCCACGTGCATCAAACATCCCTCCACAGGAAACAACAAAACATCAACAAAAAGACAAGATGTGCATCCACGTGCATACACGACTATATACCAAAACGCATAAATATATATATATCATCATAAGAGTCATAATGTCAGCATTTCTCTGAGCACCCAAATATACAAAAGGTACACTAGCCATACAAAAAATGTGTATCAACAAAATACATCCCCATATGCTCATCAGCATTTGGAGGCAGGTATAAGACCACCAAATCATCATGATCACCGGGATCCCTTGGCTCCTCCTCCTCTGGTGCCTCTATATCATACTGATCCCGAGCCCTCCTCTCGGCCATCACCATGGCTACTCTAAGTAAAATCGACCACCACTCACAGAGAGCATCGAAACAATGCTCGATAGTAGGTCGGTCTAGATCCCCCCAACCCTCCTTTGGTGCACCCACTAAAAACCCCTCTAAGGTATCGCGTACATCCTCTAGGGCGTCATCTCGTGAGTGCACAACTCCTCGTACATGAGGTGGCAGTGCTGCTACCGATGGAGTTACCAACACCATCATCCATCCTCGATGTCCTATATGATCCACTGGCAGCCTCGGACCAACATCTGCAATGACCCATAGAGAATCAAGTCAGTATCATATAAAACATCTCTAGCTATACTCATAACAAAAACATCTAAACATGATATAATAGAGAAACAAAAAACAAAGACATACCGTCCAACCCCCAAGCCTATCCCTGAGCTCGAGGCATATTAGGGTCTCCCCGGGAGTCCATACCTACATATGGATCGTCATCAATAACAATGGGCATCTGCTCCCACTGGTCATACATCTCTGACGAAAAGAACCGTCGGATGCCACCACCACCCCGAGGCATCATCTCCCCCCACCGCATCATCCGTGGCTCACTCCTCAGCCCCTCCCAAACTGGCACACGTGGCCGCAAGGTAGGTACCCACTCAAAAAAGAAACAAAAGAGGAAAGAAGCATAGCTGAACTCTCCTCCCTCCTGTCTAACCTTGTTCAGCTCTCCCTGAACACAGGCCAAAAACTGAAATGGCTGAGAATCCGCAATGAGAATTACTGGAATCTTGTGGAGAGTCTGCGGTAAGTAAATTTATGTTGTCTACGTTTCGAGCCATCCTTGGCTCATCATCAGGACATAAGTGATGCCGAGTAGAATATTTCCCTCATCATTCTTAGAAATATAGAATAGTCAAAAATATTTTATGGGGGAAACTCTAGGGTTTGGAAAAACATCTGCCCCCAGGAAAAATAGGTCCATCTCAAGACATTGTCTACCATAATCGTCTACCCCCTAGACAAACAATGGGGGGCCTGTGAAACAAGCACCCGCAAAACACAATCCGCCACAGCCTGCATTTTTGGCTCCCGCAGATCAGAGACACCTAATGTGCTGTTCTCCGTACGGGCCCCCGGAATGCAGAATCTCTCGAGTAGATCCTCAATATCCATACCAGTCGGAATCCTTGGCTGGAGGTCCCATATCTCAGCCAAACAGGGCAAGCCCGTAAGAAAGTAAACATCGGTCATGGTGATCTCCAGTCGCTCACCTTGCACAATGAAAACCACCTCCTCCGGGACCCAGAAGTCAACCAACTTGTTCAGCAGATCTATGACTAAACGCATAATAGGAACCTAAGCAAACTTTAGTAGTTCACCCACAGCCAAGGCCACCCGCACATTCGGGTCATCACGAATCCTTCCCATCAGCTCCACATCAATCTCTCTCTCCTGCCATGACACCAGCAGCCTCCTCAGCATCCTGCCAAAAAATAAAGGAAAATTTTTTAGAAGGAAATTTTTTTTTCCCAAAAACCCCATCGCGACTTTTAGGCTCTTAGCCACGATGAACAACGTGACTTTCAACTTCACAACCATGATGAACATCGCGGGTATTAGCCCCACAGTCACGATGGGCATCATGGCTGTCAGCCCCCACAGCAGCGATGAACATCACGACTGTCATCCCCCACAGGAGCGATGCACATTGAGGCTATCAAGCCCATACCCGCAATGTGTATTGTGGAAAATGAGCCGAAACACATGATATTCCACGTTGGGAAGCCAACGTGAAATTACGCATCCTCCGGGGCCTCGACGCTAACCAAAAAATAAATAATTTAAAAGGCTAAGGCACATAGGCTTACTTGAAACTCGCAGAATAAAAAACCAATGGTAGAATCTCCCACAAATCCAGAAAATGCTCTAACCCAACTCAATTACTCTGTGAAACTCAACGGTGAAAATGATACTTGTCACATTGGGCCCACTTGTTATTTATAGAAATTTGACTATTTTTCAATCAACCGTTTCGGCATCATACAATGTCTGTTTTTCAAACCGTTGGTACCGTTGGGATCAGCGCTCCAAGAACTTCATGATAGTCTACTTCTTTTCCCAATTCCACTAGGTCCCTTTTTTCAGGCATTTTTTCCATGCCCCATCATCACCTCGATTTGCATGCTACATTGACTGTGGTCCATTTTTGACAAGTCTTATATCACCGGATTTAGTTTTCCGTGCTCGTGACGATGCTTGAGACCATTTCTCGCTCTCACCACCAGATTTTTTGGGCATTTTTTCATGCCCCATCATCGCCTCAATTTGCGTGACACATCGACCGTGGTCCATTTTTTGTGAGTCTTATATCACCGGATTTAGTTTTTCGTGCTCGTGACGATGCTTGAGACCATTTTTCGCTCTCACCAACAAATTTTTTAGGCATTTTTTCATGCCCCATCGTTGCCTCGATTTGCATGCCACATCAGTCGTGGTCCATTTTTTATGAGTCTTATATCACCGGATTCAGTTTTCCACACTTGTGACAATGCTTGAGACCATTTTTCCCTCTCACCACCATATTTTTTTGGCATTTTTCCCATGCCCCTCACAGCCTCGGTTTGCGTGCCACATCGGCCATCATCCGTTTTGAACGAATCTTATATCGCCGGATTTAGTTTTTCGTGCTCGTGATTATGCTTGCAATCATTTCTCGCTCTCACCCCCATAATTTCCAGACATTTTTTTTTCAAAAGGCCACTCATCGCCTTGGTTTGCATGCCACATCGACTACTACCCATTTTTTATGATCTTTGTGTCGCTGGATTCATTTTTCTATGCTCGTGATGATGCTCGAAATCATTCCTCACTCTCACTAATACCTTTTTGTTCGATTTAATTTTATCCCTTTTTTGGGCCGAGCAACCCTTTTATGAGAAAGGCACTTAGGGAGTTTCTGTTAAGCTCTTTTCTGACTCCTAAAACAATGAAAAGATCGCCAAGCAACCTTGCTTCCTTTCATGCTTGCTAAAAGTATCTGAAATGGCATCTACCTAGTATAAGTTTACCCCTTTTCCGGACCTTGTAGACTAATTACGAAAAAGGAATACTCTAGTCACATTGGCTAGAAGAGTTCTCCATCTGCATCATTTTATACTTTTTCGGGCCTTAGAGAATAACATACGAAAAAGAACACCAATGGAGTCTACTTACCGCTTTCAGACTCTCTAAAATTGAAAGCAACCATGAGCAATCATCGTCTTGAGCTTGTATAAATCCATAGGACGGTACTCCACCACCAATGCAGAGTCTTCTTATTGTTTTCAGACTCCTTAAAAATGAAAGCACCCACGAGCATGAACAGTCCTGGGCTCGCATAAATCCACAAGACAGTATCATCTTAGAGCACACTTTTATCCCTTCTTGGAGCTAATTAAAATTACAAAGAAGGACCCAATGGTGCTTTTAGGCGCCACAATAGATCATGTCTACTCATACAGCAACTTCCCCATTTTGGTTGCCTTTGTTCAGAGTATTCTGCAGTATGTCGCCCCGAGAGTCCCCCTACAACATCCATCAGCTTATCCCCCCCAGAGTCACTCAATTCTACCATACATACCCCTAATCCCTTAAGCTATGATCCTCACACCTAAAAGTCAGTTTCCTATGCTGCCAGGTCAACCATGTCATCATTCTCTGAACAAAGGAAGTTTGAGTACACCCCATCTGTGACCCCAATTATTCCCCATCCCCACAGTATGTCAGTCCTACCATTAGTACTATTAGACTTCAGTTATACACCTCACGCTCCTATCAAGGAAACATCATTGCCTTGGTAATTGTCGTTCTCCCTCTGTTGACACCAACCAAAACTATTCCAGAGGATAGACCCAGAGGTCCCTGTGCCTTGGACTCATCACCATTAGTGATGAGTGCCTACGGATCATTTTGAAAGGAGTCCTTAGTGCCTCTCCAAATTATTGTTTCTCACATGCTCGACTTCGACACCTTGATTGCATCATTGAAGACCCTAGATATCACCTGACACTACCACATTTGAGAGTCTAATTGAGGAAACAACCAATTACATTTTCCTATAGATATCTGGGTTGCGCTTGATGACATTATTCAGAAGTACCCTAGTTGTATACTCCCATGAGTATACGGTTCCATATCCTCTTCATAAGTTGACTCACAGTAGTAATTGAGTCCCTACATATGTTGGACACCTTCAGCTCCAACAGTTCATCCACCCTTTTGCAACCTTATTCAGAATGGTTGCTGCTCTTTTCCAGTGTATCATCTATTGAGATCAGTCATGGTATGACCATGAGCATGTCCCATAATTGTGTCCCCTCTGGACTATTACGATGTACCAACATATTTTTATTATTCAGGTCCCCCTTTTGGGGCCTAATTGTTATGTATATGACTTGATACGAGCATGGGTATTCCCGCCTTGTCAATAATCAGAGATTATTCCTCATTCATTTTGAGGCCATGTATTTTTTAATTTTTTTGCAGATTCCAAGGGGCCATTGTTCCAGTCTCCATTCGGTCTCTTCTCTTTTCCAAACCCCAGGAAAAAAGACAAAAGAACTATGATGTCTATCGGCCATACGATGAGCTCCTGCCCTCACACATCAGGGGGCAATCTGTTAACACCCAAAAGTGCTCACTAGCTCATTCCCTTATTCACATGACCCATTTGTCCACTTTTTCCACCATTTGAGCCTCTAAAACAATCAAAAGGTCACCAAAGAGACCATAATACACCCTTTTCCCCTCACAATATGTATTTTTCCTCAAAAAACACAAAAAACCCTCAAAAAGGGTCCAAAATTCCCCAAAAAATATTAAAAGGGAATAAAAATATAAAAAATTTAGAAAAGGAAAAAGGGAAAAAGAGACCTAAACCATGTTGGTTAATACCATTGGTTTCCTTAAAACCATAATGGTATTCCCTATCACCAAAAACTATAAAAAGGTGATAGGAGCTCCTCACTTTTGATCCACATTTCATCCTATCCTTATGCTGCCAAATTCTCTTTGAGAGCCATTGCCTCCCATTTCGAGTTTGAAGAACCCCATTGAAGTTTGGGAGAAGAAGAGATTATTGGATATTGGAGCTTCTCAACTTTGGAGTTGCTCAACACCCATCATCCTCACCATTTGAGGTAATACAAAATCAAATAATTTTCAAGTTATTGTTTTTCCATAGATCCTATTGCTTATGTTCTTAAATTTAGTTTTCTTTATTTCTATTACACATGTTAATGTTAGATCAGATTATATTAGTTTATTCATAGTTTTTTTTTATTTATATTGAAACTGCTATTACAAGTTAATAGGTGCATCCTTGCACATGCTTGGTTGAAAAACTAAGCAACATCCCATGTGAGAGTGTTGAGTTAAAAGGCTCTGAAGAGCACTCGAGGTTACTGGATCTCAAAGTGTTGATTCGGAAGGACTCTAAATAGCACTTTTACTTTCATCACACTTATTTTATTTGATTAAATGATTCATCTTTTATCTATCATCAAGTACTGCGGAAACTACCGTGTCAAATGATGGAATCCGAGATGCAAAGAGAGAGACTAGAGGTGCCTATCCAAACTTACCGAGACTATCCAAAGAATTGGACCTTGTCCTTAAAAGTTAAAAAAAAGAAGTATCATGTGAGGATACATAACTAAATAAAAGAAAAATACTAGTAGTCTTATATGACTAACTTGTATAAAGGCCTCAAGGCTAATATTATTATTAAGAGCTTTAATAATAATGGTGTCATTATTTAATTATGGAATATAATTAGTATATATGATTTATGCATTATTTAATATTATAAATGATGTATTAATATTTAAGTGAAATATAATTATTGTCATTTTAATTATTATGGACAGCTTAAACCAAAATCACTTATAGTTAAACAATGGGAAAAGTCATAGTTCCAAAAGGACTATATATTTATTTAAATAATACCTTCTAAAATATTAATTATTAAATTTAAAGAAACTAATTATTTCAACAGACCTATTCAAGACTCCCCTACATAAAGAGGGAAGATATCCAAGTTTTGGGGATCATCTATCTTTTTCATTATCATTCTTTTATGGTAATCAAAGGGAAGTCATATGCTCCAAGAAACTGAACCAGCAACAACCCTAGGTCCTCTATCTCTTTTGCATGTTGGAATCCAGCTCGGGGGGGTCCATACAAAACCAAGAACGATTGTAGGATAATGGTTGGGAGGAACACGGTAGCCCCAAAGTTATCCAGCTAAAGGAAATCGTCCTAACAGGTCAGCTATATACAACATGATTTGCATTAACTATTGTTGAGTGTGTAGGTCTCTACAGGAAGGGATCAAGTGCCGAGCAACTAAGATTCCATAGGAAAGGATCAAGTACTCAAGCAGCCAAGTATGGAGTATTCATTGTTTTCAAATTGCCAGTTATAATAAATTTAGGATTTTAAAAATTAGAATAGATACTGTAGTATTGTTCTCACTACCAATATTATCAACTTCGAGGTTCTGCCCAGAACTTAGTGGAGGGTGTAGCAGGTCTATACAAGCTAGCATGTGCTAGACAACACCCCAAACTCAGAGTTATTACGCTATTTTAAACATTTATGTTTTTCTGTCTGAATCATCCCACAATTTTCGTAGTGTAGGGATTTCTTATGTCCTCTTCAAATTGTCTAATTAAACATTAAATAGAAATAATAAACAATAGCAAGACATACATTAGACATCCTAGTCATTTTAAACATCTCTACGATTCTATCAAACGACCAATCCATTACAAAGAAAATAACGCATCGAGCATTCCAAGAAGATACATTTTGCAAATACAGACTCAGGTATTTATTTCGTTTTATTCAGACAGTAGTTCCAAATCAAAAATCAATGACTTCCTAGAAATAAAACGATTATCATTACAAATAGCAAAATGATTGTTGAAGTTAGGGTTTCATTTCTATTCTCATGAATTCCCATATAGGATCAACAAACTCAGTAAATCAAAATAGTAGCATTACAAATTAAAAATCGTAGACTCACAACATCCATACCCTTTACCCACGATTGCTTGTATATTTCTTTCCTTTAGACATATTAACAAAACATAAGCTAGAAGTCGTAGGAAGAAGTAAAGAGATCCCATAGAAATCAAGGCATTCATCTAGTAGCATCTTTTAATATTAGACACATAAGTCAGGAGGTCAAACTCCACAATGACTCCACAAGAGATATCGTTCCTCATACAAATCACCATAGCATAGCAGAAACACACAGAACTCTGTTCTCTCAAGTTCGAATGTTTTAACAACTAGGGCCTTCATCCCTCTTTTAAAACGCAGAGAACACTACATAGTGGCTTAATAAACCACAACACATTACAGAAAAAAATCGACTATCCACTAAGATTTCAAATAGCATTTTCAATAGCATACATACGAACCTCCAATACAAACGCAGGTCATGGGATCGAATCCATACCCTCTCTCTTCATTTAGAACCTTTCTATCTTTTGCAAACCCTAGAAGCATAGAACCGGAATACATTTATCTCAGGCTCATAGCTAAAATTTCATGAGGGTTACGATTTCTTTCCACCATTACATTCACACCTTAAGATGGCTAAATCATAACAATAGCACACAGCGAAACTAGCGAAACAAGCTATGAAAATGCACTTCGTTGGTATAGAACCCCAAGAGTAAACCCTCAGCACAACTGGAAGCTTGGCCATGTGCCAACGAAGTGACA
The DNA here is from genome assembly GCA_027924585.1 of Larix kaempferi. Lineage (NCBI taxonomy): Eukaryota > Viridiplantae > Streptophyta > Pinopsida > Pinales > Pinaceae > Larix > Larix kaempferi. Next base: position 10,354,893 of record BSBM01000007.1, read on the forward strand.
CATTCAATTCTACCACCAACCCCAATATTTCGATTTAGACCCAAATCTCTATAGTGGTGAAGTGACGATTGATCCACAACATTTTATAAATGCCCAAGTATTACAAAGACCATAAGGGCTTAGTATCAACAAATACATTACTAAGTCAACAGAGGATATGAGTTGCACAAGTATTGCAAATGACCTTCAAAGTTTGTAAGGTGCAAATATTTAAATATCTTATACTCTGGGTTTTAGAATTTGTTGGAACAATAGAGTAAGTACCCTTGGTGGATGTCGTAGTAGGAGTACCTGTAAAGAGATGCAAATTGAAGATGTTAGTGAATCTCGCTAAGTAAGTCAGAAGTTCCATTTCTTACACCCTACCTCTCAGAAGCCCTGCCGGGGTACTCATACTATTGAAAGACCAAGCAATACGTCATGGGCCTCAATCGCCACCATTAGGGGTCCATCCCACCTGAATTACCAGTTAGTATTTATTACATATGCACACAAACCCTTACAGCTATAAGAAGGAGATTCACATTATTACATTCAAATACATTGATACACATGTGATAGTTCATACATCTATTCATTTAAAACGCTTCCGCAAAGCGGGAGGATCTATAACCAGCAAACCATGATACTTATGAAACTAAGACACTTCAAAATGTAGAAATCAAATACCAGTGTAGTAGGTACATATCAATGCTGAAGTTAATTTACTATTCATCATCCTTAAAATAGCTTTTATTACAGTAGTTGAAAATTTTAAATTTTTACTAGTTTTAGGGACATTACAAGAAAGCTTGAAAAAGAATAAAATTTCTTATGGTACAACAAGTGAGGGAACAAGTGTCAAATAGCGAGCAGACTAGTCCCAAGCAGTGGAACATACCTATGATCAATGCAAGGAAGCATGTGCAGGATGTGGACACTCGGGGGGGTGTTTCCTTAGGGTCAAAAGGTCATCAAATTGTGAAGGACAAATGGAAGCTCCGCAAGGCTCAATAGGGAAAATTGCTCAAGCACCAAGCTAACAACCGAGTGAGTGGGAGCCGGCACAAGGCGCAAGCAGCAAGTAGGGTGATGCAATGCAATCACAACATGATACAACTAGGGGGAGTCCTTATGGGAGATGTCCAGCATAAGACAAAGTAGAGTATGAGGCATTATCGCAACGTCATGGCATAACTACAAAGCACTCCCAATCCTAAGGACACACAAAGGCATGGGAACCATAATGCAATAGGTGTTTCTAACTAGGGTACCCATGTTCGGAAAGGTACTACCGCCACATAACGACATTTCTATAACAGTGTGAAGGTTCCGTGTCGGTGAAGAAGTGGGGTCGCACCTAGGATTTATGAAAATGGTCAAAAGGTCAAATGCATAATGCATGTGAAAATGAAATCTAACCTACATGCTAGGTGTGAAATATACCTGTCGTAGGCGTGAAATGGTCCAAAACAAGTCTCGCCGAGGAAATCTAGTTAAAAATGCTACTCCAAGACGTTATATTAGTCCAAAACAGCATATAATGGCGAAAACTATAGACAAGTGGGTCTTGAAAATTATAAAGAGTAACAAACATTTACAATTTACAATTCATTTTTATTATTCACCCATTTGGAGTTTTGTGGTTAGTTTTCACCTCAAAGTTCAACTGCTGATTCTGGGAGCTACGGGCGCCCGATCATCGAACCGTCAAGAGCAGGTTGGTAGTTTCATCCATCCCTTCCATTTTAATGCTTTTATTTCAATTTTTACCAGTTGGATTTTTTGTTTGGCCAAGCCCTAAATTGATTCGGCGCTACCCGCGGGCTATAACTAGGTGGGTCGCGGGTAGGGCAGGGCACGCGCAGTCAACGCATGCATTGACCGCGGGTACTTGCCTCTGTAAGCAAACTTTCCTGTGGATATGGCAGTGAAGCTAATTTTTTAAATAAAATGGACTAAAACTTTTTTTTTCCCTCCAGGATGGTTCTAGAGTGGAGAGAGAGGGAGCATGACACGGTGGATGAGGCCGTCTGCAATGATGTGCGTGCAAAACAAGCGCTACAAGCATGTGGGCTATACAAATTTAGGAGCATAGGTGGTTTAAGGGCCAAAAACCTATTGCTCTGCTGCTTCATAGACTACTGGGATGTCAATGCACAGAACTTCAATCTAGACGGGAAAGTACTCTCACTAGAAGTGGAAGATATCTACTTCATTACTGGTTTGTCCCACCAAGGTGAGCTGGAAAGCCTTCGATCTCGTTGTGTGGGTGGTGGGATCACCATCCCCAACTATATAGAGCGGTATTGTATACCAGATACTCGAGAAGTGGGGAGTCAGGTGCCCATCAGAGCCATAGTTAATCTGAGTATGAAGATCATAGTGGCAACCCTAGTGTGGATTACTGGTTCAAAAGCTATTCACCAGGAATCCAGGCCAGTGATGTTCTATCCATAATAATGTATGCAACCCATGATATTTGACTGGAGCACAACACTACTCATGTCCATGAAGACCCCGCTGACAGAGTGCAAGCAAGGGGAGCAAAAAAAATTTAGATACGGCAGTATCTTGTGCAGTTTTTTCTTTGAGTGAGTTTTGGGGCTCAGTCCAAGGGTTGAGGTCCCTCCTCATAGTCTCCCCAACCCAGCCTTGACCAAGTGGGCAGAGGTTTTGACTCAACAGGGTGGTGGCCATCAGGCGTCACCGTATACAGAGGAGTTCTTTTGCTGGTGGGACTGACAAGTCATAGCCATAGAGGACTACCCCTATGCAAGGATTGACTTTCGATAGGATTATGACATGCTGCTTCCATAGGATGTCGCGTTCAGAGACATTGGTGAGTACTATTTTTAAGTTTTTGATGTATTAAATTTTTATGGATTTTTATTATATATGTAAATGAAAAGGCCCAATGAGACCCGAGGGCTTCCTGAGACATCGTCGCCGGGGTATGGGTAATGAGGCAGGGGGTGCTGCTGTAGAGCATACACTATAGATTGTACAAGGAAATCTATCACGGATGACTGCTAGGGTACCATAGATAGAGGTGGCACAACTATCAGAGGATATGTAGCGCCAGGTAGTGGGGGTGCTGGTTAATTGGGTACGACTACTGCAGCGTATAGCAAATGCAGTACAATACTACTATGCGACTCATCCTATTGGGGCAGCAGCTAGGCCTCCTCGTAGGGAGTAGATATCTCAGGATCCCACATTTTGTATCGATATGTATATTTTTTAGGGCTATGGGCTCTAGTTTTGTATTATAACACTACCATATTATTTATATAAAAAACTTTGGTTCTCCGGTTCTACTATATGTGTGTATGTACAAATGTATGAATGTCTTCTTCTATTTGTGTGCTTCATTGTGAATGTGACAAATGCCAATATAATACATAGTTAGCGTATGCATCAGATATATGATTAACACTTCTTGGAACATGAATGTATGTAATTGAAACAAAATGTTGTTCTAAGAGTCTTACCCTTAGGAATTTCTGTAGTAGCGTAGGATCTCACACATGGTACTGACCATTCAACTGAGACACAACCAGTTGTGAATCTAGGAGGAGTTCTAAAGACTGGATGCCATGTGAAATAGAATCCCGAAGTAGCTCAATCACGACACTATACTCAGCCACATTGTTAGATGTAGGACCGAGACAAGCACCTCCTAAAGACACAACTAGATGGTCAGGCGAATAAATAACCCAGGTAGCAGAAGCAAGCTGCTCCGTATGATGGCTAGTACCATCCGCGAAACCTAAGAAGGTAGGATATTCCACTGACATCTGTCAATCAAACGGAAGTGAATCAGCAAACCCGAAGACCAAAAGAAATATAAACTATGTACAGAAAGAACTATAAAATAGTATACAAAGGAATTAGCTTGGACTAGAAGTTCAAGCATAATACTGCTTGAGGTAGAGCCCATTCGTAGGCTCCTTCAAGACATTCCCCTCATAGTCCTCTAATTCATAGGCTCCTTTTTCTAGGACATGCTTCACAACGTAAGGGTCATGCCACATGGTATTAAACTTTCCTGACCCCATGGGTTCTTTAGCTTGGTCATATAAGACGACCAAGTGACCTTCAGCATATTGTTGGGGACAAACAAACCTATCATACTAAACCTTGACACGACATTTATTGGAATCTATAGCCACGGTGGCATCTCGATATTGCTCGTCAAGTTTCTCAAGGTGGATTAAACGTTGCTCAATACCCATTTTATCAGGGAGGAACTCTATGGCTATTTTAAGCAAAGGGATTTCGCATTCAATCGGTAAAATCGACTCCACACCGTGTACTAACTGAAATGGTGAGAACCCAGTGGTAGTCTTGACTGCAGTTTGATATGCCCACAAAGCAGGATATAACATAATGTGCAAGTTGTTCTTCCTTTGTTGGATGGTACGTTGGAGAATGGTCTTTGAAGACTTATTGACTACTTCAAGCTAACCATTTGCTTGGGGATAGTAAGAATATGAGTGTTCTTGACGCAACCCAAGATTGAGTGACAAATCCTTCATCATTTTGTTCTAAGACTGACCGCCATGGTAAGTGACAATCTCTTCTGGAATACAAAACCAAGTAATAATCTGATTGAACATGAAACGGGCTGTTGTAGCACCATCGGATTTTACAGTAGGCATGGCTTCAACCCATTTGGAAAAGTATTCCATGGCCACTATGATATGATGATTTCCCCTAGCCGAAGCTGGTTTGCAATCCATGAAATCCACCCCCCACTTGTTGAAGGGACCGACGATGACGACTGGATGAAGGGGCGCTAGATGTGAGTGTATATTTTGAGAAAACACCTGGCAGGGGTAACATGTTTTCACAGCATTAATACAATCTTTAAAGATTGAAGGCCAAAAGTAACCATATCTTATAATACGTCGGGTTGTAGCAAGCCCGGATAAGTGACCGCCACACTCCCCAGCATGGGAATAATTAAGCACGCGCTCCGCTTCTACGTGAGTTAAGAAATGACAAAGAATAGAATCCTTTCCTCAGCGATACAAAGTGTCATCGACGATAGTATAATATTTAGCGTGATGTTTCGCACATCGTCGCTCATCCCGTGAATAATGTGAAGGAAACTTCAAATTTTGGAGATATATAATGACATCCCCATACCAAGGGTCCTATGACAATATAAGAAATAAGTGCTCATCCAAAAAGGAATCCTGATGGATGACATTCTCATCAAGTCTCCGAAGGTCCGACATAAGCTCAAAAAACACCAACGATTTCACTGACTTCGTCGAAGCAAAATCAATATCGAACTCCTGATAGATCATAATCCATTTATTGTACTTCCCCCCTATAAGGTGTCGTGATAGCACAAACGGAAACAGATTGATATGTGATAGAACTATGGTTGTTCTAAGAAAAATGTAATGTCGTAACTGCTGGACTGCATGGACAGTCGCAAGTGCCAGCTTTTCCACGTGAGTATATCTCAGTTCAGTGTCTACTAGATTTTGACTGAGGTAATAGATGACATGCTCGACGAGGGCATCATCAACCTGAACAAAGACCATGCCAATCGTCTCTTGAGACGCCGCCACATAATGTATAAAATCCCATGCGAAGTCGGGCGGACTAAGCACAAGGGATAATACCAAATCTTTCTTAAGGGCATCGAAAGACTGCTGGGCTCACTCATCCCTGATAAACAGTGTGTCTTTCTTCAATAGGCACGTGAAACCTTTGGTAAGATTAGCATAAATGACTGCAAACAGATGTAGAAAAGTAGCTCTCCCTTGGAGGCTCTAAAGCTTAAACAAGTTGCTCGGAGGAGGAAACTGAAGTATTACCTCAACTTTAAGAGGATCGACTCTAATACACTCTTTCAAGACTATGAATCCTAGAAGGCGACCTGACCTTACTGCAAAGATGCATTTGTTGGGATTCAATTGGATCTTGTATCATATACATCATTCGAGAATCCAACGGAGGTGCTTTGGGTGGTCCACTCTCTTGCGAGAATGTCCAGCAAGATCATCCAAGGAAACCTCCATTATACTTTTAAGGTCATGAAAGGCATAGGTCATGGCATGCTGAAATGTAGCTTCAGCATTTTTAAGGTCGAAGGGAATTTTTTGATATGCAAATGTACCCCAAGGACAAATGAAAGCAGTCTTATGTTGGTCCTCAGGTTTGATTTGAATCTGGTTATATCCTGAAAAGTCGTCCATGAATGAAAAAATCTCACTTCCCGCACAAGCATCCAAGATCTGATCAATGAATGGTGTGGGGAAGTTTTCTTTCAGACATGCATGGTTCAGGTCCCTAAAATCAGTGCATACACAGATCGTTCCCTGCTTCTTATCTATAGGAACGGGGTTTGACACCCATTCGGTAAGGGGAATGGGGTAGATGAATCCAGCTTTGAGCAGCTTCTCCACCTCTGCCTTGATAGCAGCTGCCTTCCTAGGGTTAACAACTTGAAGATGTTGTCGAACCGGCTTAGCATGATGATATGTTCTAATCTCATGCTCGACAATACTAAGGCCTGTTCATGGCATCTCCTTGTATGACCAGGAAAAATATTCCCGAAGTTCTGTAAAGAATTCGGTGTAGATGGAAACCTCTTCAAGAGAGAAATCAGCACCAATGTAAACATTTTCAATCTTTCCGGGAGCACAAGAGATGTTGATCGGTATAGTTGGGGAAATATTAGCCATGTTCCCCTTCTCGAAAATATCATGTGAACCCAAAAGAGCCATAGGGTGACCAACCATCTCTGCAAGAGTCATCCTAAACTCTTATTGCTCGGCGAGATCGAGGTTGGGAAGGAAATAAGAGCGATGGTGCATATCCTCCCAAGGCCTCTCACTACCACACATGGCCTCGATAACAGCTTCATCTGAAGGTAATGTACCATCAAGGCAATCATTCGAACAAGACAAGTTGGCTGCCCAAACTGGTAGCGTAACGGGATCTTCCTCATCTGTCCGAGAAGAAGAGAGATCTGGCCCTGCAGTGGCTTGTTGAATATCCTAGGAAGCAAGCTCAACTACATATAGTGGAATAGACATTCCAACATCCGTAATATCTTCAGACGTAGAATTCGTAGACGGTAGAGTCCACGGATCATCAAAATATGAAGTCCAGAATGTTACATTATGTGAAGGAGGAGACACATTGTCAGAAATGGTTCCAATAAAATTCATGGGTGCAAGAAAATCATAAGATCCCATGAATGAAGGGTACATGCCAACACCCATGTTCCTAGTTTCCCACTGAGAATCTGTAACCTGCGGGACTACTGATCCCATGGATGCTTCAGGAGGAGGATTAACGAGATCCAGCTGATTGATTGTCACTATCTTGCCTTCGTGCAGAAAGCAAATAATCCTGATTACAATAGATGCAACAGCTTTAATAACGTACATCCAATTTCGACCTAGTAAAAGGTTGTAGTCGATGGGCACATCAACCACTTAGACTTCAATAGGCACAGGCTTACCCCCCAAGCGTACAACAAGGGAAGGGATAATCCCATGCGGCTTAAATGACCGACTGTCAAATGCAGTGAGCATGGTTCTAGACGTGAGTAGGGGAGGAGAGCCAAGAGCTTTCCAACAAGCTAACGACATCAGTGATGTGGAAGCACCTTCATCAACCACCGTTCTTTTGACGAAATTCTTAAGGCACTCCACATGGATTTGAAAATCCACGTGGTAAGGTAAGCGAGGTTGAATACCAGTAGTGTCAAACTTGATAACTTGGGATGTCCCCCATCCTGAGCTCCTAATGCACTCAAAAGGGCATTCCTTTGAGAAGGACAGGCCTGTAAAACTTCAAGAGCCGACATGGCACACAGAGTTTGGCCCAAATATTCTACAATGGAGTAGTTCTAGGAGGCTTAGGCATTGGGATTATGTGTAGAGTGATTAAGAACACTTTTCGGTATCCATGGCATAATAGAGGGCTTCTCGATGTGCAAGGAATTATCAAGAGGATGGCGAGGCTCACTCCTCATATTAGGTTGTGGTGCACCATAATCGCGTTGACGAGTAGCAACACTAACCTCTGATTGAACCATATTCATGCATCCATAACCACTAGTATTGGAAGAAGATGTTGTGGTCTCATTAGGTCCATAACCAGTGGCGGGAGCATGCGAAGCCATGTTTTGGTGATGAGGAAGTGGATCCTTCAACACAGCCAGGCTCTGTGCCAAATGCTTCGATGCTTCTTTGATTCAAGGACATAAGTGAATAAGATGATCTTCCCTAGAAAGCTTACAAGGAAACTTCACCTTATGCCTAGGTTTACGGTCCTTACCATCATTTTTGCCTTCCTGAGGATGGTTGGAATTATCCTTATGAGAGGTAATGCAATTGCTATTGTTGTTCCCATTGTTTCCACGCTTATGGTTGTTTCTCCCCTTTTTCTTACCACCAGGTTGCTGCTTACCTGATGGGTTCGTCGATTACACACTGTGTACATCAGACAACAAGGTGGAAGTGGACAAGGTATGAACCTGTCCAGGAGTAGACTGGTTTAGAGACACATTTTTCATTTGATTAGCCACCAAATCTATAGGGTGAGTGCTTGCAGATCCCACAATTCCATCGGCATGCGGTCCAAGAACTGACTTGGGCTCATGGCGTGTTCGCGGTGCGTCAGGAATAATGTCATACAAAATGCCAGATTGAGAGTATAGTAGATCTAACTGCTATACTTTCAAAATGGCTTATTCCTTGGTCACAATGTCAGACATAGAAACATCCTTAGCAATGTATGGGAGTAGAGAATTGAGGAACCATTCCAACAAAAACTCTAGAGGAATGTTGGCTTTCACTAACCTCTTCCACCAACGCCACTCTTGAACGTGGTCAGAAATATGTGTGGCCTTATTCTGATGGAAGGTAGACAAAAGTTCAGTACCTATATCATAGCGAACCAGCAAGTGGAAATGATCCAAGAAAACCAAAGCGATCTCATTGAATCCCCTATATGTGTTTCCAGGCAACTCAACATACCACTTTGCGGCTGCCCCCATGAGGGTACATTGAAATTGTCGTAATCGAATGGAATCATGATTCAACAAGTTGGAGGAGCACCAAAGGTGAAACATTATGACATGATCTCTTGGATCCTCACCACCTTTCCCCTTGAACTTAGGAATGTCTGAGGGGAGCTTGGTAGGGATCAGAGGGAAACTAGTGTCATGACACACCAGATCATTCATGAGCTTCGAAAGATCTGGAAGATTCAAACGTGCAAGGAATGGGAGTTGTGGTTGGAAAGCTTGATTATAATCCCCCATAAAAGGTTGGTTGTATGGAACCGAATTATAAGGTGGACCAAAAGCTTGACCATGAGCATTAAACTGCTGATAATGAGGACCTGACGGACCATAATCTTGACCATGGCCATAAGTTTGATAACCTCCTCCAACTTGACACGTATGAGAGTCAGTAGGTATATAAGTGTTTTGGGCACGATATTGAGGTGGGTTGTACTGGTGCCCAACATCGACTATGTTGTAGTAAGGGTTTCCACCATAAGTATGGGGCATATACGTACTATTCGTAGTAGGAACCGTGTTGTAATGACCATAATGGTGAGGTATGTTCCCACCCCTAGCATAAGCATTAGGATTAGCGTGAGCAGTCATATGGTGGCCAGAAGCATGAGATGTATTCCCAACCCCAACATTGGTGTTACTAGTAGGAGGAATGGTGGCATTATGATGATGAGGATAAGATATATTTCCACCTCCTACATGAGTATTACTAGTAGCGGCAGTGGATGCAAAAGTATGTGGTATATGTCAACCCCCGTGGTTGGGAGGAGCATTAACATTCACGAAAGTGGTCCTACGTTGACGAATAACAGCATGTGTATTAGGTGGTGGATGGCGATTCCTATTGCAAACAGTGTTCCTATTAGGTTGGGTAGCTCTAGAAGGTGGTCATATTCCAACATTAACATTGTTAGGAGGAATATGACCGGTCCCCATACTATGTGTGTGAGTGGAAAACGTGGTGCCCCTAGCGAGGGTATTTCCCCTAGTGGGTGCAGTGTTGCTAACACCATGAATGGCACCAGCATGACTACAAAAAGTAGTGGAAGGATCAACTGTGGTGTAATTCGGAATACCATATGAGAATGCGGTAGGGTTGACCATAGGGCCTGTATCATCATATAATATTGGTATCCGATATAGATAATTATGTGGATATGAAGGATTGAACTGGTCATCCTCGGATGTATTTGGACCAAACAAACTAGGTCGGGTCTCGGGTGGATCCAGACCAAACAAACTAGGTTGGGTCTTAGGTGGATCACCCCCCCATGCCTCACAAGGAGTAGGGGTGTCTGAAGTGTGCTCAACTCTACCCGATGGGCTGGTCGAGATTTCTCCTGAGCTAGAATGTGTAGTCATGGCATCGATAACATATGTCTCGTAAGAATCCGAAGATTCGTAGGGATCCCGGTGGCGTCCCTTCTTAACACGACGTGAAAGCTCGACAGCTGGTAAACCATCCAACCAACGAGATCGATGGGGAGAATAACTCCATGCCACGATATCTCCGGAGAGACTATAAAATCAAAATGTCCCCTAAAGGCCAACTATCGATCAAAAACAGTAAATCAAAAGTGCACAACTAGAGAAACTACAGGCAAAAGCATACAAACTGAGTGGCTAAATGAGCTCCCAACACTTTAGTCGGTATGTCTCACCTAGGAGAGGCTTGAGACTCCCAAACTATAGGCGGAGGTAACATAATAAGTTATAACGCCCCCCAGACTTCACTGCATGCACAGGGTCAAGTCCCTATACAACAACAACTGTGTTGTCTGACCCCTATCCGACTCAGGACACAAACAACATAACCACTGCAAGTAGCCTATGTGATACCTAGGTAAGGAAACTATGGTCACTGCAATATAACCAATGCTCAAGGGGACAGTTGCAGGTGGGATCTGTCGTATGGGCAGGGTAGCTAAGCCTAAAGCACAAGAGGATGAACCTTCGGTACCCCCAGATACGAACAAACCCTAGAAATATCTCCTATGTTCAGCCAGTATTGGAGGGATATCTCCTCAACCAACCTCCCGTGACCTCGTGCTTAACTATGGTCTGAGTAGAGGTTCCTGATAACACTGATGTATACCATGGATTTCACCACTCCCTGGTCAGACACATAATGTTTCGTCTAGTAGACTTGGATTGTTTACTCATAATGATCTATTCCAAGACTCTAAACCTATGCTAGTTGGTGTACTCTATAAATAAAATTGGTCTAATAAATTTTAAGATTAAGCATTAATTTTAATGGCTATGGTTACTCAAAGGATATGGTCATGAAACTAGTGATGTATATGACTCAATAGTATGCAAGATCGTCAAATCCTAGACTCATCTATCCAATAAAAACAATGCCACTAGCATGCGAAATCAATCCAACAGTTTCGAAATAAAAATGCAACTCTTTTATATTTTCAATGCACAAGTAAAACCTAAATGAAAGCAACAAGCACTCAATGCAAGATGCAGTACATGAAAGTAATTTTTTTTTTTTGTCTTTTCTCTATAAGCTAAAGGAAAATGCAAAACTATATATATATTTTTTTGTATTTTTCAATATAAGGAAATGAAAAATGCAAGCAAAATCCTACTATCTAGTCACTAAAATGTAGGGGAGATCACTAATGCAACCCAACAGATTCCAAATAGTAAGTCTCAGCCAATGGAATGAGCTCGATAGTAAAAAACAACAAGGCTAAATCCAAAGATGGATAAAAAAACCAACAAGGCTCAACCAAGAGAAGAGAAGAGTTCTGGTCACAAACAAGGCATGGAATAGTCAAGAATCGGGCCAATAAAGACTTAGGATCATCCAAATCCAACCTAGAAACAAACAAGGGTCATGAAATAATCAAAGATGTATTTGTACGCTACTCTTGAAGGTATACTTGCGGGTACCCGCGAGCAGTAGTGTAAATAGAGGCGGGTGTACGCGGGCAGAGCTAAGCTCACCCACAAGTAAGGAAAGGAAAATGGGAAAACAAAGAGTCCAATGGCTCAGAAAAGAACAAGTTTTCTATAGTGTATCTCAATGGCCAATCAGTGACACAGAGCTTCGACAAACAACAACTCTAAATAAGGACTAATGCTCAAAACTCCCCAAAAATGGATGTTTTCCCCAGCAGAGTCGCCATTTTTGTACTGGATAAAACTTCCTATGGCTTGGGGTAGACCACAACAAACAGTTGACTACCATAAATTAACTCAATCCTCAGTACTATGCTATATAAATAAAAATTCTAAGATAATGAAGAATATAACCAACCTCGATCCAAACGTTTGATGTAGATCCCCGTTGGAGCTTTCAATCCGTGCACTTGAAACTGCAAATTAGTCTTGACATCCAATATACAACAAGTGCATATAATATGTAAACAACATTAACATCATCAATAGAAATGGTCCATGATATTATAAGTAAATGCAACCCAATGTAGTATAAACAACATTCACGACATTAATGGATGAGAATATGAGTATTTCTATTAATAAACAACAAGAAGTACAATGTGATACGACTTCTTGCCGGAAACAAATCTGAACCAAGATATGGGTCAATACACTTGTGCCTCCACAACTTCAAACCTCCATGGAATGGAAAACTCAAACTATGATAGGAGTTTGGAAGGTGAACATAAAGGGTTCACAACTACAAGTATCAATGAGTGTAGACTCAAGATAGGGCAAAAATCCACTAGAGTTCTCTTTCTCTCCTTTCTCCTCCCATCCATAAGCCATATGTGCTCAATATATAGTCCTCTCAAAGTTAAGTGAAAGGACACATCGAGGCATTTCGGGGAAAATGGAGGGCCAAAGGTCACCCTATGACCTCTTTTTGGGAGTAAAAAGTAATAAACTAGTGATATTTACCATTTTACATGCTACCCACGGGCTATAGTGATGAAAATCGTGGGTACGCCAACTGTAGTGGTGCAGCTAGTGTACAGGGGAAAAAATAGGAAAAATAGTGTGTCTGAAGTTAGTGAAATGGATCCTGCAGGCCAAAGAGTGCTGATGCTCACAAGGTGGAAAATTACATTGTAACATATACTAGACTTTTTAGTGAAATTTCAAGAAGAGATACTTACATTATGAATTTCCAATTTCATGCTAGATTAAATATATTACTACTATGACCCTATAATTAATTTTCCATTTTTGCAATCGTGGTATTATCATGGATACTTATTGGATGAAGGTCTCAATTTATATAGTGCTCTACACTATATAAACCTGAGCCAAAGATATTTCATTAATCTAGATTTGTTAGACATAACTATATATATTTCAAAATATATTGATACGAGATACCATGCTAATGTAGTAAAGGGTATTATAATGTATTAATAATAACAAGATGATATTAGGATGAATTTGTAACCATAGAACTAAAACATCTTATGTTTATTTGCACTACAATAATGTGGCAATAAAACTAATAGTCGGAAATTTTATGGAGTCCTAAACTATATGCTATGTATCAAAACATAATAGAAATGCGATCTATGTAAGCTAAATTCATTTGCAAATTAATCAAACATATAACAATTAAGCATTCTAAGATAAATAGCATTGAAAATATAATACATACTAATGTCGACTTTACACTCGTAATATGCTTTAAATCATTTGCTGCAACCCTAAGTCTTAGTATTTGAATGTGATGATGATAGGTAATGAATGTCTAGAGTACTCTAAGGTTGTCGTAAACACGTTCTAGCAATAAAATCACCTGTCTACCATTTTAAGTGGAATTCTTAGTGGTTTTCATCGTGGATGTGGTTCACATGATGGTAATTCCAAATATTACCCTTTTGTCGAGTTGTGCACTGTGTTGATCCTTATTCTACTATGCTGGCATCGTGGTGGAGGTATTAGTAAATATGAAATTTAATGCGGTTGTTGCCCAAAACTCAACGTGTCTGGTTGGCTTCGTCTCCATCATTGATTTCTTATCTTCTTGGGTTTTGAATCTGAAACCCTAGTCCTTCATGGTAATTATCGTTGAAGTGTTTCTTGGCCTTGATTTCGCTTGGTAGAGGTAAGGTAGAGAAGCCGACATCCTGTTACAATGTAGGGTTAGGAATTTGGGGGTTCGGAGGACTCCTTCCTCGAGCTCGATCCTTGGACCTGTTGGACAACTTAAAAGCTGCAGGTGTTTGTTTACTTGAAGAGTCGAGCCAATAATTAAACCTCTAAGATGTTTTTAGGAAGTTGTCTCTGGTTTTTTTTGTGATTAGTTTTTCAGAGAGAGTAGTTGGGATTGGGGTTGTTTCTTACTGCAAAACAAGATGGTTCTCAGTATTTGAATTTCCTCTTTGTTGCATTTGCTAGATGGCTTTGTCATTGTCTGTTACAGGTGTCTTAAACTTGGAGTGGTATTGTATAGGTAATGTTTCAATCAAACAGTGATAGTTTTATCTATTGTCTTTAATATTAATAACTCTGCCTTCATCATTTAACCTCATAAGGGTTCTTGTGGCAGGTCTTTCATTTCATCGAAGGATTATAGGGTTCGAAAGCTTATGGAAGAAAACTATTTGACCAACAGTAAGCCTCAGTGGTTCTTTATCTCCTAGGATCTCATGGCCTGGTGTGGTCAATGCTTGATGTTGGACATAGGTTGTAATGATTACTAGCAAGGTTTTGGCTGGTGATATGTGTTGGAAAAAAAAATACAAAGCACCAGAGGATGAGATCCTCGGCTTTTCTTGTTATTTTACTTCATAGCATCTCACTGTAAAATTTTGTTGTAGCAATGTACTCATTTTAAAATGTCAATACTAAAGGGATGAACCCTCATTGTTTTTAATGGGAAAAACAATGTTTAAGAAACTTCAAATAGCTTTCTGTGCATTTTCTATATTTTTAAAGAGTTGATATTTTGGTTAGAAAAACAATGTTGATTCAGGCCGAGAGCCATAGGTTAATTATTTCTCGATTGATAAACCATGTACTCGTATTTTTTTTAAGTTTGAGTTTAGAAGATGATAAAGTGACTCCATTTTAGTTTTGACCCATAACTTGAATGAATATTATGGTTGATAAGATAATAGTACTCTCGTCTGAAATCGATTATATAATAGATAGCTAATGCATATGTGATAGTTGAACGAAGTAACGTTTTTGGTTTTGGGAAACTGATGTAAGGATTTGATGATTACAATTTTAAATGCTTGGCCTTAAACTGGATGTCATAAATTCTTAGGGTTTTTAATAAATGAATGCTGCAAGTGTCTGAAAACTTTTGTTTAAGCAGGACGATGGATGTTAAGGAAGAGAGTCAATATCTAGGGTTTCAAAATTTATGATAATTCATTCTAATATTGATTTAAGAAGAATATTCTTACCTTGGAACACATGGAGAGTTTAAATGTACCATTGTTGTGTAATTATATAAAACTATAATGTTCAAGTATCAAAGAAATTCTATTTATATTACAACGATTTTTAAAAGACTAATACATAAAAAAAAAAGAATAATGTTTATAATACTGTGATGAAAGTATTTGCTATGTCTTTGAAGATAAAGACTTAAGATATTTTATTTCTGTAAAATGTGGGATATAGTAGACTAGCCAGAAAGATAAAGAAAATGTTAGGTCTTAACTTGCAACTGTTTACAATTTTTGAATATCGATGCAGGAAGGAAATGAACCTATGATACTTTAATGTTCTTGATTGAAATGATAGTAAAATAACTTAAGTGTAAATCTGTAAGAGGTAAATAACTTAAGTGTAAACCCTATTTTTTTATACAGAAAGATAATATTTATTTCTGACAGTATGTGAAAGGTAACAACATTAGTCTCTTCAATTATTTGGCAATCTGCCTATCAAATCATCTATCTTTAATTCTCCTTCTCTATACTAGAGTACTATGCAGAAGACAACATGGGAAAAATATAGAGAAGATATTTAATTAATCATCTTCCTTACTTAACCAACATTATGCAAAGTCATGCTTAGGTCAAAAAATGAAATAATTACTTCTGTATGCTATTACCTGTAAATACTACACCTATAATTGCAGAGAACTATTTAACTGAAAATAATAAGATAGAATAGTAGAACCTGGTGAATGTACGAGAAACAAACAAACCAAGGAGCCTCTTCCACCCAACCTATTCCTGAAGACAGCCAAATTACTTGCCTTAGGACCCCCGAGCTTGTTCACTGAACTACTAGGAAGAAAAATCTGTAGAAGCGTTAGGTCATCTACTTACAGCAACAAAGTAGTTTATCTAGTCATATAGACTTAGCAATCAAAGAGACCTACACCAGCACCTCTGGCTCTCTTCTCAGAATATTTTCAACAGGCTCACATTGCAATTCCACTTAGCCTCCCTATTCGAATCTCTCAGTGATCACCTAATACACTTGAGGAATTATTTCTGTAGAAAATAATGTAGAGCTTCCTGCTCAATTCGAATTGCCTTATCTAGGATCCCTAGGCCTTTTAGTGGTTAACCTGGTCATTAATGAGCCATCAACTCTCTTCCACTCACCTAGGGGATAATTCCACAAATTTAGGGGTAGTTGTCCCATAACCAACAGCTAGTGGTGGAGTGCAAATGCTGACATCTGTCCCATGCCTTCTAACAGCTTCCATTCCTCCTAGTGGGTCAGTGAACACTCATTTAACAGTTCCCTTGGGTGTTTGTCTCCTGTTTTAATTTATTAAATAATAAAAATTAGTCATTACATTCATCCTTGACCAAATATGGTCATAACTACAAAACTTTGTAATAATATAATACGATATGATTTAGTTCTCCCCCTTTTTTGGATTTTGTTTTTTTTTTAATTTTTATGCCTTTTTCATTTATTAGCTCAAAAAGGAATAAATAATACTATAGTACATGGGAGGGAATGAGTGTTTCATGGGTGTAATCCTATATTTCAAGGGCATGCGTTAGCCACGGCAAAGATCCATATCACAAACAAGGGCTGAGCTAGTTTTGCACACTCTTACAGATGTTCCCTCCATGGGTGAGCTATCTAAAGTAGGATTATGTGTCGATGAACGGTGAAATAAAACCATGTAACTGAGTTTATCCAATTTGGTATAATGGACAAGTAGGAATGGGTCAATGAGGCTTATGTTGATGTATATGTAACTTCGGAATGTATTTCATCTATGTATTTCATATATATTTATTATACCCTTATAAGAGATGTGTTATTCCTCTATAAGGAAGTGTCGTCATGTGTATTGACAAGTGTCGCAAGTGTGTGAACTTGTCGATGGGTTATTAGACCACCATGTGTGGGGTCAGCCCTGATATATATATTATATAGCTAATGTACCTAGCTAGACAAGTCGGCCCCATAAGGTCACTAGGAAAACCGTCAAGTATAAATAGAGATTGGGAGATCTCTATTTTGATCACTCGAAAACTCACACTTCTCTCACTCAGAAAGTGGCGCACTAGTGAGGAGGAGGATTATCTGCTACTAGGATATTATCTCTGTGTATTTTGGTTGTACTTTGGTTGAGCCATTGCTCTCTCTATCTCTGAGGAAGTTGTGGGGTTTTTCACCTTAGGGTTTTCCCCATGGAAACTCTGTGTCTCTTGTCTCTCATGCTTTTGATTCTTGTGATAATTGACATGCTTGTTATGATTGATATGCATTGATATACTATACATGTTATTCTCTCAGTAAAGATTCTAGAGTATTGTGAATTAATGCTCAAAATTTAACATGGTATCAGAGCTAACCTGAGAAGAAGACATTGTGCAGTGACGGAAACTAGGGTTTCTTGTTTATTGGGTTTCTCTCAACATATTTTGGAAAAGCAGTATAGTAGATTGACTCTACTCATCAAGGAGAATCTATCTGTCCAATCAGAATTCAATTCTGAGCATTTTCATATTTGGCCCTCAAAATTAGGGTTTCCACAAAAATAGGAATTTCTGAAATCTGAAGACATAGCTGGAAGCTCCTTGCACAAATTGAAGTTTAGAGCTTTGGATCGATATTTTTGGCTAGTTACATCTCTGGGAAACTCAAACCCTAATTTAGGGCTCTCTTCAGTGAATCCAGGAAGACAGAAACGCAGTTTTGAAGGGTGTAGCTTTGCAAATCTCAAATTCTGAATACACTAGGTTGATCAGCTCATCAAGGCGCATCTTTCTATCCTTTCAAATAGTTGAAATTCACATTTTGAATTTTTAGGGTTTTTTCGACAAACCCTAATCCAGGACCAGATCCAATTTTCAGCAATTCAAGTGGTAAGACCTAAATATTTTCTATTTCCATTTGAAGTACTCTTTAAGATGTCTCACCACACCAAGCTTGATGATAAGCTTGAAGGGGCTGATAACTTCCGAGCCTAGAAGTTTAGGATTGGGTTAATCTTGGAAGAGAATGAGTTGGACTCATATGTAAAAGAAGACATCCCTATCCCAGAGGATGAAGAGGCTAAAATATTGTATAAGAAGAACTTGGTCAAGGCAAAGAGAATCATTGTTGATTCTATCAAAGACCATCTCATACGACATGTGTCATCCCTGAAGAGACCCAAGGAGATGTTTGACTCTTTGACAAAGCTATTTGAAGGGAAGAACATAAATCGGAAGATGATGTCATGTCCCAAATTTGGTATTGGGTCACAATGGCCTAATCACATTGGCCCTATTCATTAGAGTTTGTCAAATGGATGCTAAAGGTCAAATAATTGCCAAGGAGAAAAATTACTAGTTTCCTAGGTTTGGGGTGGAAGCTTTGGGATTTGGAATAATGGGGATAATAAATGATGTTTGAACATTAGAATGGAATAAATATTTAATAAAGGATCTAAATAAATATATACAACTGAAAATCAAAATGGAATTTGATCATGAAGACACATGGAGGAAGTGGGACCCACATATGCCTAGATTTCCCCACTACACTTGGCATCATTCTCTCACCAATTCGAATTCAAGGTGAATGATAAAATACTTGGGGGAGTCCAAAATGTATTATTAATTGCATTACTCATCCAAGGTCGAAATATAGAGGAATATTAACTCTCATGGAAGAGGAAGAGGCAATTTGGAGCTAGTGAGACACTTGGGCTAGATTCCCTAGCTCTATGACAACAATGATGAAGGTGCTATGACACCTATGACACAAATCAGACCTGAAGGCTGACATATGACATATATGACATGTCAGGGCTAAAAATAGACTCCAAGAGGGCGCTCAAGGGTGTTAGGGCAGCTAAGATGCTTCCACATGTGATTTGGTGGAAGTGGTAGACTAGAAATTGTTGTACAAGTGGCGTTCTTTGGAATCTCTTCCCAACTTGAGTTGGCATGAGTCTCTTGGAAGGAATTCGGCCCATGGATGATATTAGAACTTTATAAATGTCAATAACAAAGAATGAAACCAGATTTTGATCATTTGTAGAATTTGCAATTGCATTTGTGAAGAGGGAGAGCTAGTGGATGATTAGTTTCTTGCCTTAGCCAATTTCGAGGGTGAAAGATTCCCATCCAAGTGGGTAATTGGAA
The DNA here is from genome assembly GCA_027924585.1 of Larix kaempferi. Lineage (NCBI taxonomy): Eukaryota > Viridiplantae > Streptophyta > Pinopsida > Pinales > Pinaceae > Larix > Larix kaempferi. The sequence continues at coordinate 10,374,444 of BSBM01000007.1, forward strand.
AGGCCATTTAGACCTTTCATTTGGAGCTTTAATGGAGTCTTTATTTGCAGGTGTAAGCTATATGGAAGCTCATGGTTTCTTCTATTGCAGCTCACTCCTTCAACCATTTCCCGTTTTGATGGCATATTCTTGATCCTTGAGGGAGGGCATTTTTGGTGAGCTATTGTACTCTTTGGGGAAGCTTTTAATGCCCCATTTCTTTTGTAATATGAATTAAATACTCTTTTCTTCATCTCCAAAAATTTTCAGGTCTAAATTCTAAGTATAAATGTATAAATCTTATTTTTAATGGAAGAACAATGTCATTTCCCCACTACCTTGTTGTGAGCCAATGTATTGATGATGATTTCGAATGAATGGATGATTCTCTGGTATATTTGTGATCAATATACTACCATGGATTACTTATACAAGTTTCATGTACTGTACTTGAGCATTTGATTCATTTTTACTCAGTTTAGTTGTATTGGGAGGTGAAATAGTGCCATTTCCCCCAAGCGTCGAATTGGGAATTTTTGTAGTTGAATGGGAGAAAGTGAGAATAGTTGTAATAATACATTAATGGTGCATATGAGAATTTAATAAAATAATTAACACATTACATACCTCTGTTCATAAATTTGAGTGGTTTTGGACGCATTTGGGAAGCCATTTTTCAGTACTTACCCAGGGGAATTTGAACCCCAAATTACTAGTAAAATTGCATAATTGGTCCAAAATCTTAAGAGAGTTTTCAGAGGCCTTTTCATGGACATATTTAATCCATAAAAAATCATATTCGGGTTCTAATATCATTCATACACCTTCCTTTAAGATTTGAAGGCATTTGGAGTCAATTTGAGACCTAGAGACCAATACTAGTCAAAGGAAAATCACTAGTAAAGCTACCTACATTGATCAGAATTGAAAGAGGATTTGTAGAAGTATTTTAAAAGTCCAAAGGAATCCCTAAAACACATTCTTATGTTCTAATATCATTCATATACCTTCTCAAAATATTTGGGATCATTTGGGGCAAATTTGGGACCTAGAGATCAAAACTAGTCAAAGGTCGAACTAGGGAAAAAAAGTGGAAAATTGCCATTTTAATAAAATTCCTAACAAGGGACACTACAGTGGTATCAGAGCATGGTCCTTTCACTTGTGTATTAGGTACATACATTCAAGAATAATTGGAATCCATGTCTTACTATTATGATGAATCCTATGAGTACAATTCTTATGAGGAATATGCAGATGCTTATGAGCAATATGAAGCAGAATGTGAATGGTACAAAGAAGAGGTGCCATCATGCAACACTTCTTACAATTTCAAGAGAAATGAAGGTTATTCTTATGACTTTAGATCTGATGAATATGAGTGTGTCACACCAACCAAGGATAATTCTATGAGTGAGTTCCAAAGATGGAGAGCAAAATATAAAACCTTGCCCCAACAATATCAAAAATATCAAGAATATCTTGCTTTTAGCAAAAATACACAAAATGCCATGTCTTTTGAGTACTTTGTTGAACATGTTTTTGAAAATAGGCCCAAAAATGAAGATGTGGAGTTAGTAAAGAAAGGTTTATGCCCTTCTTGTAAAGAACCTTGGAGTGAGTATCATACATGTGTGCATGAAATTATGTCCCACTTGAGGAGAGCTTTTGAGAATTCTTCAAAAAGAGATTCCAAAGATATTGATCATAAGGAAAACAAGGGGCAAAATGCATCATCTTTCTTGAAGTATAAAACTGAAGAGACATCACAAGAGCATGAAGAAGATTCTATTGAAAATATGGAAGATCATTTCGAGACACCTTCTAGCTGAGACATGAACCAAAGAGCATTTACTAATGGATGCTTAAACTATGAAGAGTACCTATTGATGGGTGCTCACACATCTATGTTGGTGACATAGAGATCACTTTTGAAAGTGTTGCTGCAAGCACAAGTTCCATTAAGCATGATAATGAAGACCTTGTAGCAGTTGAAGAAGAACCAAGATCAACTTCCCCATCACCACTTGAGCTTCATGAAGTTGGTCCAAGCAAAAATGAAGAAGATGAGGAGGTTCATTTGCAAGAGCCTCATTTTCTTGAAGGGTCCTTAAAGATGAATGAAAAAAAGATCCAAAAGTCCCTCAACATTATCCATGACACTCAAGCATTGGTTTCAAATTCTTGTTGGAGAGCTACTTCATTAGAGGAAACATCCTTCATTGAAGACATGGAGAAGATTCAAAGAGCAATGTGCCACATCAAAGGTAATTTCATGTCTTTGCTTTTTGATAGAAACCATTTGTTTGAGCTTAATGAATTGTTACATGATGCATACTTGAAGAATAATGAGGATATTCATAAGCTCACAATTCAAAATGAGCAACTTCTTGAAAAGTTGAAAGATACTTGTTTTTCTTCCTATGTTTCAGATTGTCAAATGGTAGATTGTTTGGAGGATTCTCATGACATGGTGGATCATGAGAAATGTGGAAATTTGAATGTGCTTAATGTGTTTGAAGATGAACTTGAAGATATCCAAACACTTGATGTGGTGGAAGAGGAACTTGAATTGTCTCTTGATGAAGGTTATGCAATTTTTAAAGAAGAGCATGATTCCTCTACATTGGAACCAATCTATGACAAAGGTTTCACACTTTTGAAGGCGCTGCATGATACTACCCATATGGATCCTTCCCATGATGAAACTTCTACACTTTTTTATCATTTGGGTAAGTTAGTTCATTATCCTACATCCTACAATTCCATGTTTTGCAGCATTAATCTCAATGAAGTATGGGTGAAAGGGTTCTTTTTGATGGTGCCACATGAGGAGTATGGAACTCCTAGATTTAACTTTTACGATGACATGGTTGGAGCACATTCTTATTCATATTTGCAGCAGCATCCTTTGTTACTTTATGATGATGCACATCTACACGAATGCACCTATGATATGCATTTGAGTCACTTGAAGACTCATGATTTTTCTTGCTCAACACTTGATTCATTTGATGTTGGAGGAACTTCATCCAACACTTGGGTGAATAGATTTATGATTGGAGAAATTTTTTGTTGCAAAACACATACTTTGTTATATATTTATGACTCTCACATTCAGGGATGCATGGGTGAGACTTCTTTGAGTCATTTGAAGTCTCCTTGTTCTTTCTGCTCATTATTTGGTTCAGATTTTAGTGGAGATTCTTCATTCACTTCTTGGATGAAAGAATACATGGTTGAATATTTTGATGCATATCACATCCTTTTGGATCAGCATTATAGGACATGGGATCCTTACCTATGTCATTGGAGCATATTTTATTGGTCACTTGAAGTTTGTATGCACTTGGAAAATGGTGGTCTACTTGCTTGGAGGTATAAGCACTTTCATGACTCTTTGATGAAGCATATCCTTGATGTACATTTTCATTATGTTGTTATGTACTTTGATGATATATATTTGGTACTCATGATGTTTGGAAGGATGCATACAAGAAAATGGGATCCAAGAATCCTCTTAACTAATGGTGTGGATTGGAGAGCACTCTTAATTATTGGGGTGCAATACAAGCAATGGGACCCTGGAATAATTTTTATCTCATTGGTTTCATTTTTTTTGGGGAAACAAGAAGTATGGGAGATGGATTTCCCCACTTAATAAAGTAATTTTTATCAGAGTAGTGCAGAATAAAGCATGGTGGTTCCTCTCTAAAATCTTCATGGAAACTCAAAGACTCAATGTTGGGCAATTCAATGGCAACTTCAAAGAATTATACAGAAAGCAGGTTCTTCAACACCCATGTTTAAAATTGCTTGAGGACAAGCAATATTGGGAAGGGAGGATTTGTCATGTCCCAAATTTGGTATTGGGTCACAATGGCCTAATCACATTGGCCCTATTCATTGGAGTTTGTAAAATGGATGCTAAAGGTCAAATAATTGCCAAGGAGGAAAATTACTAGTTTCCTAGGTTTGGGGTGGAAGCTTTGGGATTTGGAATAATGGGGATAATAAATGATGTTTGAACATTAGAATGGAATAAATATTTAATAAAGGAGCTAAATAAATATATACAAGTGAAAATGAAAGTGGCATTTGATCATGAAGACACATGGAGGAAGTGGGACCCACATATGGCTAGATTTCCCCACTACACTTGGCATCATTCTCTCACCAATTTGAATTCAAGGTGAATGATAAAATACTTGGGGGAGTCCAAAAGTTATTATTCATTGCATGACTCATACAAGGTTGAAATATAGAGAAAGAGTAACTCCCATGGAAGAGGAAGAGGCAATTTGGAGCTAGTGAGACACTTGGGCTAGATTCCCTAGCTCTATGACAACAATGATGAAGGTGCTATGACACCTAAGACACAAATCAGACCTGAAGGCTGACATATGACATATATGACATGTCAGGGCTAAAAATAGACTCCAAGAGGGCGCTCAAGGGTTTTAGGGCAGCTAAGATTCTTCCACATGTGATTTGGTGTAAGTGGGAGACTAGGAATTGTTGTACAAGTGGCGTTCTTTGGAATCTCTTCCCAACTTGAGTTGGCATTAGTCTCTTGGAAGGAATTCGGCCCATGGATTACATTAGAAATTTATAAATGTCAATAACAAAGAATGAAACCATCTTTTTATCATTTGTATAATTTGCAATTGCATTTGTGAAGAGGGAGAGCTAGTGGATGACTAGTTTCTTGCCTTAGCCAATTTCGAGGGTGAAAGATTCCAATCCAAGTTGGTAATTGGAAAGGCCATTCAGACCTTTCATTTGGATATTTAATGGAGTCTTTATTTCTAGGTTTAATCTACATGGAATCTCATGGTTTATTCTATTGCAGCTCACTCCTTCAACCATTTCCAGTTTTGATGGCATATTCTTGATCCTTGAGGGAGGGCGTTTTTGGTGAGCTATTGTACTCTTTGGGGAAGCTTTAAATGCCCCATTTCTTTTGTAATATGAAATAAATACTATGTTCTACATCTCCAAAAATTTTCAGGTCGAAATTCCAAGTAGAAATGTATAAATCTCATTTTTAATGGAAGAACAATGTCATTTCCCCACTACCTTGTTGTGAGCCAAAGTATTGATGATGATTTTGAATTAATGGATGATTCTCTGATATATTTGTGATCCATATACTGCCATGGATTACTTATACTATTTTCATGTACTGTACTTGAGCATTTGATTCATTTTTACTTAGTTTAGTTGTATTGGGAGGTGAAATAGTGCCATTTCCCCCAAGGGTCGAATTGGGGATTTTTGTAGTTGAATGGGAGAGGGTGAGAACAATTGTAATAATCCATTAATGGTGCATATTAGAATTTAATAAAATAATTAACACATTACATACCTGTTTTCATAAATTTGAGTGGGTTTGGAGGCATTTGGGAAGCCATTTTTCAGTACTTACCTAGGGGGATTTGAACCCCAAATTACTAGTAAAATTGCATAATTGGTCCAGAATATTAAGAGAGTTTGAAGAGGTTTTTTTGTGGACATATGTCATCCATAAATATAATATTCAAGTTAAAATATCATTCATACACCTTCCCTCAAGATTTGAGGGCATTTGGAGTCAATTTGAGACCTAGAGACCAATACTAGTCAAAGGAAAATCACTAGTAAAGTTACCTACATTGATCAGAATTGAAAGAGGATTTGTAGAATTATTTTAAAGGTCCAAAGGAATCTCTAGAACACATATTTATGTTCTAATATCATTCATTTACCTTCTCAAAATATTTGGGATCATTTGGGGCAAATTTGGGACCTAGAGATCAAAACTAGTCAAAGGTCGAACTAGGGAAAAAAAGTGGAAAATTGCCATTTTAATAAAATTCCTAACAAGGGACATTACAAATGAACTTATGGAATCAACTAAAAGGGGTCAATATGTCGAATGGAAAAACCATTCAATCCTATTTCTCCAAGGTCTCTCAGATCAAGGAACAACTTGAAGCTATAGATGAAATAGTGGAGAATGGTGAAATTGTTATGACCACTTTGAATGGCCTTCCTAGGTTATGAGACTCTTTTATCCAAGGGATCTGTGCAAGAAAGAAATTAATCTCCTTCAGTAGACTGTGGGAGGAATGTTCTCAAGAAGAAGAAAGGATTGTGGCAAGAGAAGAAAAGATGGGGAATGAAGATCAAGCCCTCACAATACACACCAAGAGGGAGCCATCCCATCTCAAGAAGAAATATTCTCATACTTATCACAAAGATAAGAAAGATCTAAGGTGTTTCAATTGAAATGAGAAAGGTCACTCTGCTTCAGAATGTCCCAAGAACAAAAGGGATAACAACAACAACTCCAACAAGAAGAAGAAGGGCAGCAAAAGAAAGTTCCATGCTCATGCTGCTAAAGATGATGAACCTCCAAAGAAGAAAGCTAGGGCAGAAAGTGATGATGACTCATCAAGTGAAGAAGAGTATGTTCTTATCTCTGCTCTCACAGGTACTATCTCCCATGGTTGTAATTATTGGTTAATTGACAGTGGGGCTTTCAAACACATGAATGGGTTTAAAGAATCTTTTGTAAATATATCTGAACATGAATCACCCCATAAAGTGAAACTTGGGGATGATTATCAATACCCCATCAAAGGAAGTGGTGAAGCCTCCTACAACCTAGATTCTGGAAAATCATTGAAGATGAAAGAAGTCTTTTATGTACCTGGGCTCAAGAAGAACCTACTCTCCATCTCTGCATTAGATGCAAAAGGTATGAGGGTTGCATTTGTGGATGGCCAAGTCCTAATGTGGCTAAAGGATAAGACCATAGATGATGCAGTAGTAATTGGAGAGCAAGAGGGAGGTTTGTATAAATTGAAAGGATAACCTGAACATGCCATGGTGCATGACTCCATGGAGCCAAGTGAACTTTCTCATAGAAGACTTGCTCATATGCACTATAGGGAACTCCCAATTGCAAGCAAGGTTGTAGAGGGTCTTCCTGAAATCAAGACCAAACATGAAGGTGTTTGCAAAGGATGTGCAAAAGGTAAGAACATTAAGAAGGCTTTCCCAAGTAGTGAAAGCAAGGCAAAAGGTATCTTGGAAATCATCCACTCAGATGTATGTGGTCCTATGTCATCCAATTCTCTAAGTGGGTATGTTTACTATGTCTCTTTCATTAATGACTTCTCCAGGAAGACTTGGATTTACTTCTTGAAGAACAAAGATGAGGTGTTTGATAAGCTCAAGGAATTCAAAACCTTGATGGAGAATCAAACTGATAAGAAGATCAAAACATTCAGATCCGACAATGGTGGAGAGTTCACCTTAGGTGACTTCAAGAAGCTTTGCAGTGGTTCAGGGATTAAGAGGGAGTTGACTGCTCCTTACAATCCATAATAGAATGGAGTTGCAGAAAGGAAGAACAGAACAATCATGGAAGCAGCAAGGGCAATGTTGCATGACCAGGATCTACCTATGCATCTATAGGCAGAAGCATTTAGAACAGTTGTATATGTGCAGAATAGAACACCCCACAAGATATTGGACAACAAGACACTAGAAGAAGTATTCTCTGGTAAGAAACCTGAAGTCAGTCATCTCAGAATATTTGGTTGTCTAGTATACAGTCATGTCCCAAAGGAAAAGAGGACCAAACTAGATCCTTCAGGAAAGAAGGGTATCTTTGTGGGTTACAGTGAAAGCTCAAAAGCCTACAGAATATACTTTCCAGGGTTCAAGAAGATTGATGTCAGCAGGGATGTAACATTTGATGAAAACTCAGCATTCATCAAATCAAGGAAGGCACCTATTGAAGTTTATGAAGAACCTAAGGAAACTAGATTTCAAGGCACTACCTTAGCTGAAGCAATTCCAGAAGTTGTTCATGAGATTGAAGATCCGCAAGAACCTGTAGATCCACCCTGTGAGGATAACCCTCACAAGAGGAAACGTGCATGGGCTAGAGAGCTCATTCAAGATGCGGAAATATTTGGCATTCCAGAAAAAGAACACAGAGCAAAGAAGAGAAACAAATCACATACCAGCTATGGTGCTTTACTCAGTGACATCATGAATAAAGAACCTTCCAGTTATGAAGAATCATCGAAAAAGAAAGAATGGAAGGATGCAATGGTTGAGGAATACCAATAAATAATGAAGAATGATGTTTGGTATGTTGTCCCAAGACCTAAAGAGAAGTATGTTGTGACTTCCAAATGGATCTACAAAATCAAGCATGCAACAAATGGAAGCATAGAGAAATACAAGGCAAGATTCGTAGCTCGTGGCTTCTCTCAGAAAGAGGGAATAGATTATGAAGAAAATTTTGCACCTGTAGCTAGGTATACTTCCATCATAACAGTACTTGCCCTGGCTGCAACGATGAAATGGAAAATACACTAGATGGATTTCAAGACTGCTTTCTTAAATGGTGTAGTTGAAAAGGAAGTATATGTGGAGCAGCCACTTGGTTTTGAAACACATGACAGGGACTCATATGTGTGCAGATTGAAGAAATCCTTGTATGGCTTGAAGCAAGATCCCAAAACTTGGTATGGTAGGATGGACAGTTTCCTATCTAGTTTGGGATTTACCAAGATTAAAGCGAATTCCAACCTTTACTACAAGGTTGAGGAAGGGAATCTTGTGGTTCTACTCCTATATGTGGATGACCTATTTGTAATAGAAGATGATAGATTGATTGCAGATACAAAGAGGAAGCTTGCTACCGAATTCGATATGAAGGACTTGGGGATGATGCACTATTTCCTAGGTATGGAGGTGTGGCAGAGTACAAATGGGATCTTCCTTGGACAAGGGAAGTACACTATAGATATCCTAAAGATGTTCAGGATGATGGATTGCAAGGCCATGGCCACACCTATGGCATCAAATCTGAAGCTTCTATATGATGCTTCATCTGAGCCGGTTGATGTCTCTATGTATCGTCAGATGATTGGGTCCTTGATGTACCTTACGAACACTAGACTAGATATTTGCTTTGCGGTGAACACATTGAGCCAGTTCCTGACAGATCCAAGGAGTGTTCACCTGGTTGTTCTAAAGCATATTCTGAGGTACCTAAAGGGTATAGTTGATTATGGGCTCAAGTATGAAGCAAATCAAAAGTTTAACTTGCAAGGTTATGTTGATTCAGATTGGGCAGGCAGTGCTGCAAATAGGAAGAGCACATCTGGGTGTTGCTTCAGTATGGGATCAGGTGTGATCTCTTGGTTTAGCAGGAAGCAGTCCTGCGTAGCACTGAGTACAGCTGAGGCAGAGTATGTTGCAGCCTGTTCGGCTAGTTGTGAGGCAGTATGGATTCGGAAGCTACTGTCTGAGTTATTTGATCTCCCATTGGATGCTATTGGTATCTTCTGTGATAACTAGAGTTCTATGAATATTTCTGAGAACCCATTGTTTCATGATAGGTCGAAACACATAGAGATCAAATATCACTATATCATGGATATGGTGCAGAGAGGACTAATGAATCTCCTGTATGTTGCGATGGATGAGCAGATTGTAGATGTACTGATGAAGCCACTAGATAGAGTGAAGTTCGAGTACTTCAGGGAGAGGCTTGGTGTTCTTCAGATCGATGACACTTCAAGGAAGAAGTGATGGACACATTTGTTGAAGCCATTCCAAGCATGTTGGAAGGAGGATCCTTCACATGGTTGTGGATGTAAGCATTGGATGATGAGCATCGGGATGATGCTCCAGTTACTACTCTGTATGTGCATCAGGATGATGCTGGATATGATCAGTTGGATCATTTATATGTATATGTATGTACACATCATGTTGGATGCTGGATATGATCAGTTGGATCATTTGTATGTATATGTATGTACGCATCATGTTGGATGCTGGATATGATCGGTTAGATCATTTGTATGTATTTTGTATATGCATCATGTTGGATGCTTGGACCATGTATATGTATATGTATCAGGTGGATACTGTGTATGATCAAGTAGATCATGTATGTTGATATATATCAGTTAGATGCATTGTGTGGATCATGTATCTATGTATGTATAAGATGGATACATTGTATGATCAGGTGGATCATATATGATGATATGTATCAGGTAGATACTTGGTATGCATCAGGTGGATGCATTGTATGATCAGGATGATCATGATGACGAGCTTCAAGATGTTGATCTAGATGATATGTACTAGGATGGTACAATGATGATGATCAGTATGATCATAATCATCAGGATGGTGCTTCATGCGATGATGATCTGTTGGATCATGAGTATCAGGTTGATACTTGGAGGTCAGAGATGATATGTGGCAGGTTGTGCAAATAGCATGTAATCAGTCCTCAGATATCTGATAGGTTGAGCTATGTGCTCGTAATCAGTCCTAGGGTGAGGTATTGCTATGTAGTATGTAATCAGTCCTCAAATATCCGATAGGTTGAGCTGTGTGCTTGTAATCACTCCTCTGATGAGGTATTACTACAGAGACAAGTAATCAGTCCTGGAGATCTGATAGGTTGAGCTGTGTGCTCATAATAAGTCCTGGGATGCTCTTTAGAGATATTGTTGGTCGTGCTGTGACACATAAATGTTCCTGGGATGCTCCTTAAAGGTATTGTCTATTCACATGTAATCAATCTTGGAGATCCGAGAGGTTGAGCTGTGTGCTCGTAATAAGTCCTGGGATGCTCTTTAGAGATCTTGTTGGTCATGTTGCGGCACATAAATGTTCCTAGGATGCTTTTTAAAGGTATTGTGAAGGAGATGCATGTAATCAGTACTGAGGAGATCTTGTTGGTCGTGCTTAGGCACATAAATGTTCCTATGATACTCTTGTCAGGTATTGCATCCGCACATAAAATTAGTCCTGAAAGACCACCTCTATCAGACCATTCGCATAGATCATGAAGACCTACAGGTGGTGAGCCTACATCCAGTATGAAAAGGGACTGGCTCTGTAGAACTTCCTATGACGAGTAGATTCAGAGATTGGTTGAGATAGCAACAGCAATGACGATGATGATGACGATGCATCGATGACAATGATCCAGAGAAGAAGACTTGTGCTAGCAGATCTGTGTTGAGAAATACCTTCCTAGTTAAGAGGGAGTGTTGATGTATATGTAACTTCGGAATGTATTTCATCTATGTGTTTCATATATATTTATTGTACCCTTATAAGAGGTTTGTTATTCCTCTATAAGGAAGTGTTGCAAGTGTGTGAACTTTCCAATGGGTTATTAGACCACCATGTGTGGGGTCGGATCTGATATATATATTATATGGTTGATGTACCTAGCTAGACAAGTCGGCCCCATAAGGTCATTGGGAAAACATTCAAGTATAAATAGAGATCGGTATATCTCTATTTTGATCACTCGGAAACTCACACTTCTCTCACTTAGAAAGTGGTGCACTAGTGAGGAGGAGGATCATTTGCTACTAGGAGACTATCTCTATGTATTTTGGTTGTACTTTGGTTGAGCCATTGCTCTCTCTATCTCTGAGGAAGTTGTGGGGTTTTTCACCTTAGGGTTTTCCCCACGGAAACTCTGTGTCTCTTGTCTCTCATGCTTCTGATTCTTCTGATAATTGACATGCTTGTTATGATTGATATGCATTGATATACTATACATGTTATTCTCTCAGTAAAGATCCTAGAGTATTGTGAATTAATGCTCAAAATTTAATAGTTTATCTCATGCCGAATATTTTGAAAAATGCCAAAATAATAAATCACCATGAATCATGGTCTATCTCCAACTACTTGAATCAAATAGTTTGAACTATTATTGTCTCCAAGTCTTGTGATCAAAACCATTTCACCACCCAATTGTTTAGTAAGAAACCAGTTCAAATGTGCATTTAATATCTAAAAACGATAGCCAAAATTAAAGAATTATGCATCACCCTATCATTCAAAAGGAGATGGTTATACATGTATGAATAAAAGATAAGTAAATCACTCATTTGTTTTCCATATTCCATGTAGGTTTAGCCAATGGATGAGAGGAGGCATCTCCTTTCAGCATAGATTTCTAGAAGCCGTGAACCATTATTTAATGATCTTCTAGTTGTAAGTGATTCTTCATGCCAGACCAGGAAATTTGAAACAATTTCAAATGTTTTTTGAAGTTTCCAAATATTTTCATTTTTTTATGAAAATTTTTGGGTTTTATCTTGAAGAAAAATAAACAAAAAGAGAAAAAAAATTACACTATTCTTTTTTATGTGTGCAAAGTTACGATCCAAAATTTCTAGAACCTCAACACACTTTTTGGTTTATGATGTAATCTAGTTATTTCATCTTTTATTTATGTCTTTACATGATATGTTCAATTAAATTGCCATTAATAATGTACATGCTTTCTTTTTTCGAAATGATGTTAATGACTTAGATGCCAATCAAGTATGTAGTTGGCTAAGGAATCATCCAAACTATTCATACTCATAGGAACATGCATGTATTCAATGAAATCCAACTATAGGTCTAAAAGATGTACTCGTAGAAACTTTCTAAACATTATAGGGTGTCAAACCTGATACTAACTCTTTAACTGGGATACTACTAATTTTGAGTCCAGTTTGACGATTATTCATCTGATACCAAGGGTGATAGCCTCGATGAGAAGCTTAATGGCTGTGCAATATTCTACAACGTTATTGGTTGCAGATTCGAGAAAGATGCCTCCTGAACTTAAAACTTTGTCATAAGGTGTGAGAAACACCCATGCGCTGGAATCAATGTACCAAGAACTATGAATGGCGCCATCTGCCTATCCCAAATATGTGAATCTTTCTTGTTCCATCTTCCAAAGTGACAATGCCAAGCAAGATAAGTGTGTGCTCAAAACAACTAAAGTATACAAATATATACAAAGAATATAACATAATACAACAAGGTATGTGAGGCATCAATGCCTACGTGAAGTATTTCTTCATATAGAGACTATTTATGATCTCCGACATAGGTTCCCCATCATAATTGATCAATTCATAAAATCCTTGTTTTAACAAAGTTTTTCCAACAAGTGGGACAAACCATTTTGGTACAAATTTCCCTTGTCCTATTTTGTCTTGGTCTTGGTCATAAACTAAAACCAAATCACCTTCAAAAAAGACTCGGGGACAAACCAATTTGTCATATTTTGTTTTAACCCTTTTCTTGTGTGCTTCTACATTTAGAAAGGCCTCCCTTCTATTTTTATCAAGAGAATGAATATGGAGAATCCTTTCTTCTTAAGCAAAAGTGTTAGGTAGGAGTTCGATTGCTAGTTTTAATGATGGGATTTTTCATTCAATCAGAAACACTGCTTCTTCTCCATAAACCAATTGGAAAGGAGTGAATCGGGTTGTGGTTTTAGCGGTCGTTTGGTAATCCCAAAGAACGGAAAACAACATTAAGTGCAAGTTAGTTTTATTCTTATTAATTGTCCTCTGCAGCATAGTTTTCAAAACCTTGTCAATAGCTTCTACTTTTCTGTTTCATTAAGGGTAATATGGTGCGGAAAAATACTGTCGCAATCCTAACCTAGTGGTAAGTTGATCCATAAACGAATTCCTAAAATGTCCTCTGTTATCAGTGGCGATCTCTTCAGGTACACCAAATCTTGCTATCACATGATTTAATAGAAAATATGTTGGATTTTTTGTTGATTTATTTGTAACTTTGGAAGATATTAACTTGTATATTACATTTGTATTTTATTGTATCCCCAACGGAGATGTATTATTCCTCCGATTGGAAGTGTCATCATTTCTATTTGCAAGTGTCACAAGTTACATTGTAAGTGTCATAATGTATATTTGATGGGTTATTAGACAACCTATGTGGGGTCGGCCCTATATGTGTCATGTGGATGGGTTATTAGGCTTCCTTAGGAAGTCGGCTGAATTAGGGTTAAAGGTAGGTCAAGTAATTGTATAGATAGAGAGTGTGTCTCTCATTCTATTCATTCACTCACTCATCCAACTCGCATAGTTGAGAGAGAGGAGTGCACACAAGTAGAGGAGCAGTAGCTGTTGGAGATATGTATCTTTTGTGTTTGATATTTGTGATCTTTGTATTGGTGCTCATTCTATCTCTAAGGAAGTTGTGAGGTTTTTCACCTTCTTGGTTTTCCCCAGTGAAATGATTTGTGTCTCTTGTCTCTTGTGTTTGATATGTTGTACATGTTGTTCTCTCAGTTAAGATCCTAGATCATATTGAATTAAATGATAAAAAAAATAACATGGTATCAGAGCTATCCTGAAGGAAGGAATTGTATGTCATTTACAACACTTGTTTCACTTGCATCAAATTGGAAGTCAGGGATTGATATAGTAAAACCTAGTCATCGTGCAACTTTCGCTATAAATAAGTTTTGGAGAAGGTTCAGGATCTGAAACGTTTACAGACAAAAGATGAAATGTTCATGTACCTTTTGTCAGAATATCAGCCTCATATTCATTGTACTTTGTGAGATATTATCCATACAAGTTAGGGTTTCTTCCTCTTCCAGAATGCATCCCTAAACAAGTGACCTGGGAACAGAGGTAATATATCGGGCTAGGAAGCTCAAAATGGAATTCCATAAAACGTTTCAGTTAGGGAACAGACTGTAGTTTCACAGGTCCGAGTTTCAGAGGCCGAAGTTGAAACAGTGACACATGGAACTCCATACAAGTTTGCTATGTTGTTTCATCCCATAAACATGTCATGTTGTGACACTTGGCATATCTCTCTCATAGAGAATCCATTTGAGGCCAGATATATGGGGTACTTGGAAAGATTACAGGTCATTCTACCACAAGCCAAATTTTAAGACCCTGAGGATCCAAAATTTTAGAGTTGCACCAGAAACAATATGGCATATATTTCTGTCAAAACATAATTGGATTCTGAGCACTTCCATTCTTGGCTTGTCACTGCTGCGGGAAATTAGTGTTTCTGCAAAAGTTGGAATTTTTGGACTACGATACCATGGCTGGATGTTCCTCATAAAAATTGAAATTTAGAGACCAATATCAAATTTTTTGGTTGAGTAGAACCTTGGGCTCTATCAAATCCTAGTTTAGGTTTTTGACCCGAAAACTAAAAAAAATAGAAAACCAGAATTTGACAGAAGCTGCAGATTTGAAACTCGTAGGTCAATTTTAAAGAGTCAATTTTTGAATTTTTCAAAATTTGAGCACACCAGCTTGCTCGCCTCAGTCAATTGCTATAGCTAGGGTTTTACCCCTAGGTTGTGCAAATGAGAACCTACTAAGGAGAATGGACTCCTTAGTAGCAGTTCAGTATATGTAAATTAAAATGCTAAAACAAAAATATAAATTACCCTAAACATGTGCATGAAACATAAACAATAAGATGTAAAGAATGGCTTTTGTATTAATTTTACGTCCAAGGTGAAGGTTGGTGAAGCTCTTGCAATGTCCAAGAGGGTTGCTCCAAGCTCCAATGTGCTCATTTTCTTTCTCCAATGGTGGGAATGGGCCAAAAGGGGCTCTCAAGGTGAAAGTAGCTCAAGGGTGAGCTAGGGTTTCGAGAGAGATTTTGGCAGAGTAAGGGTATACTTGATTGTGGATATGGAATAAGGGATCTCCATCACCTATTTATAGTTTTTTGGTGGTGGAGTGCTGGCCCATAGTTTTGGGAACCATATGGTTTAGGTCAGCTGTATAGGGTTTTTTCCTCCTTTTCCTCATTATTTTATATTTCTTATTCCCTTTTTAGAGGGATTTTGCTATTTTTGGAGGAAAAAGGGGTTTTTTAGCCTTTTTGAGGCTTTTTTGATGGTTTTGTGGCCTTTTGGAGGCATTTTAGGCCTTTTGGAGGCTTTTTAGTGGGATTTTTGGGGTTTTTAAGGGAAATATGGTAGGAAAATGGACAAATGAGCCATGTAATGAGGTAGATGAGGTAGTGAACACCTTTTGGGTGTTAACAGATTGCCCCTTGATGTGTGAGGGCAGGAGCTCATCGTATGGCCGATGGACATCATAAGTCATATATGGTTTTCCTGGGGTATGGAGAAGAGAAAAAACAAACTAAAGCCCGGAACAACAATCCCAAACCAACTGCAAGAACTAAAAGTACATAACCTCAATAATGGATGAGGAATCATCTGATCATATGGACGAGGCAGGCATTCCCATGCTCGTATCAAGATATAATAACAATGGGGTCCAAAATATGGGGACCTGAAATATACATAACCTCAAATACTGAATGAGGAAGAATCTCAATATATGGACGAGGCGGGCATACCCATGCTTGTATCAAGATACACAAAAAGAACTGTGAGGCCCGAAAAGAGGGACCTGTAAGATACATAGAGAACCATTTTGTACATCATAAGAGTCCAAAGGGGACACAAATCTGGGACATACTGCTGGGCTGACCATGTCTGAGATGAAGAACTGATACACTGGAATGACAACAGTGCTACTGAATGTGGTACCAACGGAACTGATGAGCTGCTGGATCAAAGTGACAAGGGGTACACTCGCAATGGTACACTGAACTGGAACTGATCTGGGACTGAACTGGGTACTCACGGAAGCATATAGCTGGATGGCTTCCGAATACAATCGCCAACGCAGCCCGGACATCCACGGGAACATACAACTGGGTGTTCCAAAGTGACTCACCAATGTGCTAGAGTCGGGGGAAATCCGGGGTCTTCGACAAATAATGGTAGGTATGTAAATCCTGCACGATTCTCAATGATGCGATCAAGGTGTTGAAGTCAAGCATGTGAGAAACAACCATTCGGAGAGGCAATGATGACTCCTCTCAAAATGGTCTGTAGGCACTCACCACAAATGGTGATGGATCCAAGGCACAGGGGCCTCTGGGTCTATCCTCTGGAATAGAGGGGTTGTCGTCGACAGAGGGAGACCTGCAACTATCAAGGCAATGATGTTTCCTTGACAGGAGCGCGAGGTGGAGAACCAAAATGTGATAGTACTGATGGCAGGACTGACAAACGGGGGGGAATAACTGGGCAAGTAGAATGGGTGGAATCAAACTTCCTTTGTTCAGAGTATGATAACGGGGATGATCGGGCAGCATATAAAACTAACTGATGGAAAAGGGATCATAGCTGTATTGGATCTAGGAGGGGGATTGGGCTAAGGGAGACTCAAGCTGGGGTAAAATGGCAGGAGACTACAGAATACTCTTAACAAAGGCGACCTGATTGGGGGTGCTGCCGAGATGATCGATCAGAGTGCCAAAAGGCACAGGGGAACTTCTTCATGGGTGAGGGAACTAGAAGAAGTTTGTATAAAATGGTACTGTCGTGTGGATTTATACGAGCCCAGGACTGTTCATGCTCGTGGTGGCTTTAAATTTTAAGGAGTCTGAAAGCGATAAGAAGACTCTGAAATGATGGAATGGTACTGTCGTGTGGATTTTACGAGCCCAGGATAGTTCATGCTTGTGGTTGCTTTCAATTTTAGAGAGTCTGAAAGCGATAAGAAGACTCCAGGGGATTGCTTTTTCGTGTGTTAGTCTCCAAGGCCCAAAGAAGCATAAAAGGATGCAATGAAGAACTCTTCTAGCCGGTGTGACTAGAATATTCCTTTTTCGTAATTAGTCTACCAGGTCCGCAAAAGGGTTAAACTTATACCAGATAAACGCCCTTTCAGGTACTTTAACGAGCATGAAAGGAAGCAAGATTGCTTGGCGATATTTTCATTGTTTTAGGAGTAAGAAAAGAGCTTAACGGAAACTCCCTAAGTGCCTTTTTTGTAAAGGACTTGTCCGGCCCAAAAAAGGGATAAAATTATACCAAACAAAAGGAATGGCCAGGAAAGGAGGAAGCGTTCAATCAAGGGACATGTATGATGACCAAGAACAAGGGTGGGGGGGAACACTAGTGGTCCTCCTTGCGGGGTGAATGAAATGGTGGCAAAATAACGAAACATTTGCAGTATGACAGGAGTGAATGGCTCATGTAAAAGTGTGGAACAATCTGATGGCGGTCGATGTGGCATGCAAACCGAGGCAACAAGGTGTCGAGACATAATGTTGAAACTGTACCGAGTGAGAGCGAGAAATGATCTCAAGCATCATCACGAGCTCGGACAAATGAATTTGGCAATATAAAGAGTGTCAAGAATGGATAATGGCCAATGTGGCATGCAAACCGAGGTGACAGGGGGCGTTTTGGAAAAAAGACCCGAAAAATCTGGGGGTGAGAGCGAGATATTATCTCAAGCATCGTCACTGGCTCGAAAAAATGAATCCAATGATATAAAATATGGGAAAAATGGAGAACGACCGATGTGGCATGCAAACCGAGGCGACTAGTGGCATCTAAAAAATGTGCAAAAAATGATGGGGAAAAAATAATGCAACGAGGTGACCATCAGGACGGTCTCGTCGTGCTGATTCCAGTGGTGGAACCGGTTCAAAAAATGGACTCCGTATGGGTTCAGAATGGCCAAAACAAGAAAAAGTCAACTGACTATAAATAGTGCGTGGGGCCAACATGACAAGTGTCATTTGTACTATTTGACTTTGACTAGTGATCAGAGTGGACCAGAGGTGAGGTGGCATTCCTGGACGATCCGACCGGCCGATTTCAGATCCGGGAGATACAGGTATTCCGTCAAACTCATACCTGCACATTTTTTGGGTTCGGGGGGTGGGTAGTGGGTCCCAGGGCTTACTTGTACGGTCCACGTGGGGTTGACCACGGGTTTTGTAGGGAGAGCCGCGGTCGGAGACCGCGGGTTCCACGGTGAATGACACGCGTGGAGGTTGTGGGGTCCGATGCGGAACACACGGTCTGGGACCGTCTATTCCGAGGCTAAACATGCGGTTCGGTACCGCATGTTCGAGACTGACAATCATGGTTTTGGACCGCGACTGTGGGTCAAACAGCCGCGGTCGGAAACCGCGGTAAGGGGGCCTAAAGCCGCATTTTGGAGCAAGCTGTTAGTACTTCCCCGGGAGGGGGGGGGGAAAGGTTTATTTCTTTGACATGAGTCTGATGAGTTTTCCTTGCGTGTTTGACAGGATGCCACAGGTTCTGTGGAGAGAGCGAGAGATTCCTGATGAGATCGTCACTGTCTTCCGAGGGGAGCACCATGTGCAATTGGTGCTGGGATTATGCGGACTACTAAAGTTTTCCCAGGTCCCCATGATGCAGTCAGCAGCATTGTTGCTGAACCGACTGATTAGTTTCTGGGAGCTGGACATATAGGCCTTCAGAGTGTAGGGTGAGAGGGTGGACCTCCCCCTGACAGACGTATACTGCCTAACAGGGTTGCCTTGTCTGGGTAGAGTTGCAGACACGCAGCCGCGGGTATCCGTGGACATAGACATGGAGGACATGTTAGAGCAGTACTGTGGTCCAGAGGCTCGGGTGCATAGGAATGCACTTTTGGTGAGAGACCTATAGGAGCCAGCAGTACAGGCCATGGCAGCATGCGTGGTTTGCGTCTTGGGGTCCCAGTCGCTGGAGAAGGTGTCTGGGGGCCAGATGCAGCTGGTGGAGCGTGTACTGGATGGGGTGTATTATGCGTGGGGCCAGATGTACCTGACCTGCGTTCAGCAATAGCTGATAGCAGCAAAGGAATCTGGCAAGGGTTTTTGCTATGGTTCTTTCTTGTGTGCCTTCTTTATGGAGAGGGTGCCCACACTGCAGCCGCGGGTGCCGATCAAAGCAGGAGGTTTGAGGGAGCCGCGGATGGTGCAGTGGGGTGAGATGATGCGCCGCCGTGGTGGCGGGGATGTGGGTAGATACTTTACGTAGGAGTTGTACCTGCAGTGGCTCCAGATACCATTGACACTGGATGACTACCCGTATAGGGACATGGACTACACCGGAAACCCAGAGGCACCACGGGCACCAGGACAGGCATGGGGACCCGATGGTACGTATGTTTTGCTTGCATTTTATGGTCGTCAAGTTTTATATATGATAGTTGATTTGATATATTGTGACTGACAAATGGGTGATCTACAGATGTGGGCCCAAGACCGCCGGCAGGGCATGTGGCACGGAGGGGGATTGTGGCCATTCCAGCTCTACCAGGGCGGGGGGAGGTGCATCGCCGGGATGCGGAGGGGACGCTAGAGTCTGTACGGGCACTACTAGACCATTTGCTGGTGGGGGTGACCGACGAGGGGTGGAGGGACGTCAATCCGGACGTGGTGAAGGATTGCATGAGGGCACCCCGAGAGTTCAGATCCATTGCGATCCGGGTGGCTATCTTGGTGGACAGGGCACGGGCACAGGAGCCGATAGGGGATGAGGACTTGCCGAAGGAGGAGTGAGGGGAGGACTCAGAGGTAGCTGATGTAGGCAGTGATGCAGGGTATGACTCTCATTAGGGAGTGTAGGGGACTCCCCCCGAGTTTTGTAGCTATGGCATGTATTTTATGAGGCGTTAGTGATGTATAGCCAATTTTTGTATAGCTGAGTACAGGGGTACTCAGGACATGTATAGCACTATGACACGTATTTTTTGAGATATATATATATATATGCACGTGGATGCACCTTTTTGTGATATTGTTTTAGTTGTACGCACGCGAATGCGCTTTATGATGTGTGAGATGTTTGTATTGCAAGTGGATGCAAGTAGTATAGGATGTTGGGCACGTGGATGCCCCTTGTGTATGTTATGTGATGTATTGCATATGGACGCAACACTATGTATGTAGGACTAGGCACGTGGATGCCCCTGTATATGAATGTGTTTGTATTTTTTATTGCACATGGATGCAAATGTTTATGTGATGATAGGCACGTCGATGCCCCTTGCAATCTTGTTGGGTTTTTATATATTTTTATGAGATGCTATGCATGATGGAGGTTTTACATGGTGTGATTGATGTGCCAATCTAGAATGTTGTTGGCCATTTGATCTGCGACACTATTTTGAGCTCTCAGGACATGGGTGAATGTTATGGATTCAAACTGTCGGTTGAGTTGTTTTGTGCGCAGGAATTTTCTAAAGAGGCAGGGATCATGCACTTGGTAGCAGTTATTGAGATGGGAGACAAGTAGCTGGGAGTCAAGGAACACATGAAGGTGATGTATGCCCAGCTGGAGGGCAGAAGTCAGGAGACCGGTCACGGCATCATACTCTGCCTGGTTGTTGGTAGTAGCGCCTATGCAGATTCGATCAAGGTGAATCATTTCATGGGAAGGGGAATATAGGACCCATGCTGCAGAAGCCAGCTTGGGAGACCAGTGGCTTGCTCCATCGGCGAAGCCAGTGTAATAAGGTGGAAGATGGTCCATCTGTGGTCATGCAAAAATGAAGAATGTAAGATCACGGTAAAAAAGGTGAAAAACAAAAAAGAGAGCAAACTGTACAATGCGGACGAATGAGGCCACGAGTTATTTAGGGATAAGAGCGTTTGAGATACAACCCATTACGAGGGTTGCACAAAGCGTGACCTTCGGAGTCAGCTAAAATGTATGCCCCTTTGTTGGGACAAGTCTGCACGATGTAAGGGCCTTGCCACATGGATTCGAACTTCCCTTTGCCGGTTTTGTCATGGACTTGGTCATAGGTGAGGACAAGGTCCCCTTCGTGGAAAGTTCGAGGGTGTACATGTTTTTCATAACCAGCTTTGGAGCGGTTCTTGGCAGCTTCAATGGTCTGGAGAGCGGCACGACGGTCTTCATTGGCTTGTTCAAGGGATAGCAGACGTTGCTCAAGTGTGGAGGTATCGGGGAGAAGCTCAACGGAGATATGTAAGGCATGTATCTGACATTCGATGGGGAGGACAGACTCTACGCTGTGAACTAAGTGAAACAGGGTAAAACCAGTGGCGGTTTTAGTGGATGTACGGTAAGCCCATAAGGCAGGGAAGAGCATGTGATGCCAATTGGACTTATGTCGGTCAACGGTGCGTTGAAGGATGGTTTTGAGGATTTTGTTAATCGCCTCATATGGGTAACGTACGGGTGGACCAGACAAGGTCTGGCTGACGTAGTAAATGACATGCTCTTGGTGAGAGGCGTCTTCTTGAACCAAGACTCCGGACACAGCATGCTCGGATGCCGAGACATAAAGGATGAATTCCTAAGAGAAATCTGGAGGGGAGATCAAGGGGGCTTGTGTGAGAGCTTTCTTGAGAGCTCTGAATGTAGCTTCTGCTTGCTCATCCCAGACAAAGGGGACGTGGGTACGGAGCAGGCGCAAGAAACCATGAATAGTGGTAGCGTAATCAGGAACGAAACGACGGAGGAAATTGGATCGCCCCTGCAAACTTTGGAGCTGTCGGAGCGTACGAGGAGAGGGAAGGTCTAAGATAGCTTGGAATTTTAGGGGGTCAACAGCAATTCCTTTCTGAGAAACAATGAAACCCAACAATCGGCCTGTCGGAATGCAAAAAACACACTTGTGTGGGTTCAAGCGGATTTGGTATTTGCGACAACGCAGAAAAACTTACCGAAGGTCGTTAAGGTGGTCTGATCATTTCTGGGAATGAACTGTAAGGTCATCAAGGTAGACTAGTAAGATATGGACCAAGTCGTGAAAGCAATAGGTCATGGCCCGCTGGAAGGTGGCACCAGCATTTTTGAGGCCGAAAGGCATGACGCGATAGGAAAAGGTGCCCCATGGGGTGGTAAAGGCAGTTTTGTACTGATCCTCCTTACGGATCTGAATCTGGTTGTATCCGGAAAAACCGTCCATGAACGAGAGGACTTCATGCCCCGCACATGCATTGATGAGTTGGTCAATAAATGGCGTGGGGAAGTTGTCCTTGAGACAAGCTCGGTTTAAATCTCGGAAGTCAATGCATACTCTAATGGTGCCTTGTTTTTTGTTAACGGGAATGAGGTTTGAAACCCAGGTGGTATAAGCAATAGGATAAACAAATCCCGCCTTGCGAAGTTTCTCAATATCCGCTTTGACAGCTGGGAGTTTTGAGGGATGAATAGGACGCTGTTTCTGACGAACGGGGGGTACATCAGGCCATGTGTCGATGTGGTGCTCTATAATGGTGGGGTCGAGACCGGGCATCTCAGTATAGGACCAGCCAAAGACATCACGGAATTCTCTGAAGAGGTTTTTGTATTCCTCAATCTCTTGCTTACTGCATAAGGCTCCTAAAGTGATGAGTTCAGGGGCACTCCCGGGGGCAGCGATATCAATGTGGATGACAGGTGAGATGTTGGCCATGTTACCCTCCTCAAAGGCGTCAGGAGCAAGAATAGGGTCCTTGAACCAGTTGACCTTGGTGGGAAGGAAGTCTTTGGATTCAACCGCAAATTGGGTAGCGGTGCTAGAGGAAGATGCTTCTGGGAGGAAATACGAATGATGGTGCATGTCATCTCAGGGATACTCTGGGGCAGTGAGTTCCTCAAGAATCTCCTCATCAATACGGAAAGTTTGGGCCGTCAAATCAGTTGACGCGGGAATGGTAGTGGAAGAGATCATGTAAACGATGTTGACCTCCCCAGATGGGGGTGAGATCAGGGGGTGAATCTTTTCAATGGTGGGTGGTGCCGTCTCCAGATCCAGATTGTTCATCTCATAAAGAGCTTCTCTGTAATCGGGGAGATCGGGACAGTGATGTGAGTAATTCCTGTAACTACCGCATATGGCACAGGGGTGGTTAGTGCGCAGTGATTTGTCGCGAGGCTTATGGGGGGGATCTAGTTTGACAACCGAAAAACTGGGGTCATCGTCGAGCATCTACATGTGTTCCTGTAATGCAGATAACTGTGGACATTGATGAGTCGCATGGCCTAACTCATCGCACAACGAGCATTTGGGAGGAGCACGAAACATGGGGGGGTTTTTTACTATCTTGGGAGGTGGTACAATAGTGTAGGGTTGGGGTCCTCTACCCCCAGTGGGTTTGGGAGGAGGAGGGCGATTCATGGAGGACGAAGGGGTAGCGACACCGGGGGGTGGCTAAGTGGTAGTAGACATGGGTTGCACCAGTTCGAGGACGATGCTTGGTGTCGGCGGGGGAACGGGAGGCGAAAGATACTAGATGGGTAATCCCAAGGTTAGCCCAGGGAGGCTAAGGGTAGCCATAACCGGGGCGCTTACTACTCCCGAGGGAGGGACTAGAAAGGGGATTGTATGGATAGGTGTAACACCAATGTGGCTAGGTACCAGTGGTGGTTTAGGCAACAAGGGTGGTTGATTGTTAGGTGCTTGGTTATCGTGGGACAGGGTACATAAGTCAGACACTTCGAGCGTAGATGACGGGGGAGGAATGGAGTTGAAGGTGGATGTCATTGGTGGCTCTGAGTAAACTCCAGGTCCCAAGGAGGAAACAAACGAGGTAGCGGCGCCACTAACAGGTTGTTCAACCATGGGAAGAACATTTTTGGGTGCAGCGGGGGCATTTGGATCATAGTAAGTGAGTTGGTCGATCTTGACCACGCGTCCGTCATGGGGGAACATCATGGTACAAAAGACAAAGGAAGCTACCGCCCGCATAACATACATGTAGCTGCGACCGAGTAAGAGGTTGTAATCAAGCTGGGCGTTGATGACCTCTATGTCAATGAGGACGGTTTTACCACCTAACTGGATGGGGACATTGGCTAGGAGACCTTGGGGCTGAGCCGAACGACCGTCATAGGCGCGTAATGCAGTGGTGGACTGCTGAAGGGTAGGGGATCCCAACTTCTGCCATACGAATGTAGACATAATGCATGTGGAGGCACCTTCATCGATGATGCATCGATGGATGACAAGATTCTGAACAGAAACAGAAACTTGGAATGTTAAGGTGGAAGGCAGGCGTGGTTCGGACCGGTCCAAATCAAATGCCATCAAATTCGAATCATTTGGGTCAATAGCCCCAATGGATGAGAGTAAAGTCTTGCACTGGGAGGGGCAATTCTTCAAGAATTCTAATGCAGACATGGCTGTGGGGGATTGGGCTAAGTCGTCTACGATGCTGTAGTTTGACGCAGCGCGTGCATTGGGGTTATTGTTGATACGGCGAAGTGGGAAACGAGGTGCTTTGGAAGTGCCATCTATTGGGGGCAGAGGGATACGTAACGCCTGATCAGTGGGATGAGCGTTAGTGGTTTTATCGATGGGAGGGGATTCAAAGGTGGAGCCATATTGGTTCTGACGGGTCTGGAGGTTGACATCAGCAGATGACATCATTAATAAGTGGTGGGTACCTGAGTCAAACATGTGTTGATCAGGGGCAGTGTATGTGATCTGTTGTTGTTGTGGTGGCGCGTTGCCCTAAGGGGGAGCCAATGGCTGAGCATTCACTACGCCTTGGGTTGGTAAGGGGTTTTGCAGTACCAAAGGTGGCTACTGGGGGGGCTAGGGGTTGGGCTGCTCTTGAGGAGCCGCATGCCCTTGGCGATGGGCATCATCAGCCCAAAGTTGCCGAGCTCACTCCAAGTGTGGGAAAGCATGTGTGTAGTGGCCATAGACCCCGCAAATAGAAGAAGGGTGGTTTGTTCGCAAATTAGGGTTTTTAGCCTGCTTGGGTGGGCGACTAGGGTTTTGGTTAGCGGGGGCTGCATTGTTGTTGTCTGGGGGATTAGGCGGTTGACCACCTTGGTCGGTAGGTTGGTTATTCCCACGATTATGGCCCTTGCCGCGGTTTTGTTGGCCCTGGTTGCGCTAGTTGTTCTAGTTTTGCTATTGATTTTGTTGGGCGTACACTTGCCCTTGGGAAGTAGGTGGGTTTTGAGGTTGTACAGGTGCGGGAGCAGGCTGCGGTGGATGGTATGTAGGTGGAGGCTGTGCAGGTGCGGCACCTTGAGGAGGTTGCTGATATGTCTGCGGAGCAGGTTGTGGGTTTGCCGCAGGGGCTGCCTGTGGCGGGTAATAAGGTGGTTGGGCTTGGGAAGGCGCAGGAGTTGGTGCATCCTCCTGGTGGTAATAAGCGGGTTGGGCCTGAGAAGGCGCAGGAGCTGGTGCAGCCTACTAGTGGTAATAGGGCTGAGGTGCGACCGGGAGAGCATATGTGGGGGGTGCGTGTCCAAAGCACTAAGGTGGATAGCTGGGTCCATGGGAATGATGGTGATGTGTCATAGGAGCATACGAGTTGGTAGCCCCAGACTGTGAGGTAGCCCGCGAAAGGTCGGGGCCCGGGGTAGGATGTGCTATGGAAAAGGGTTGGGGATGCATAGAAACATAGCCGATGATGCTGTCTGCAGCATGGGATGCCCCCTGTGCATCGTGTTGGGAGGACTCACCGCGAGGGGCGTCAGGTATAATGGTATACAGGTAACCCGACTGGGCATAGATGAGGTCGAACTGCTGTGCCTTAAGGATGGCCTCTTCTTTAGATTGGGGTCTTTCTGATGCCACATCCTTAGCAATGACAGGGAGAAGGGATTTGAGGAACCAATCTAGGAAGATACGGTCGTCTAATTTGATCTTGCATAAGCTACGGTGTCGACGCCACTCATGAATGTGGTCCATGATGTGGGTAGCCTTGTTTTGTCTGCAGGATAGGAGGATCTCAATGCCCGCGTCATAGCGGACAGGTAACTGGAAGAACTGCAGGAAGGTCGAGGCAAGGGAAGCAAAGGTGGCGTGGGTCCCATGGGGTTGCTCGATATACCACTTGGCTGCAGAGCCAGTGAAGGTGTGCTGTAACAGACGGAGGCGTATAGAGTCGTCCACTATGGATTTGGAGGAACACCATAGATAGAAGAACATGATATGATTTTGTGGGTCCTCACCTACCTTGCCCTCGAACTTAGGGATGTCATAGGGGAGCTTGGTAGGCATGTGAGGCCATGAAGGGTCGTGTCGGATAGGATCGTTGGTCAGTCTGGCTAGGTTAGGTAGGTTGAGGCTAGCCATGAACGACAGATTGGAAGAACGATGGGACACAGTAGTGGGTTGGACCAAGTTAGGGCCAATGCCCCCAAGTGGAGGGACAAGGTTTGGGATGTTGCCCCCAAGTGGGGGGACTAAGGTGGTATAGGATGGTCCTGCACCACCATGGGTAGTGTGAGCCACTGATGGAGTGGGGATAGGTATTCCAGCTGCGGGAATAGGTGCAGTGAGGGGAACGATAGAGGTGGCCCCCATTGAGGGCATACCCACAGTGGGAGTGGTAACTGGTGTAGTGGTGGATGGGCCACCAATGGTCCCTACCAAGAAAGGAGTGGAAGTCATGCCAGCCATGGGGCTGGTAGGGGCAGTGTAAATGGGGTTCTCAGACTCTTCTTCAAGATCGGAGGTAAAGTAAGGGGCGTCAATATTTGGTGACGGAGTCCTATGCCGTTGATGAGTGGAGTCAAGTGACAAGGCTCTAGATCTGTGATAAGTGGTATCAAGTGATGATGATCGAAGTCTATGACGGGTGGTTTCAAGTGAACCGTGTTGTGGGGGCTTGCCCCTGAGGCACCGAGAATGTCTCGGGGACTCAATGGTGACATATGGTGTCAAATCTCTGTGGGTTGAGGTGAGTAAAAAATAGCTCAAAAACCCTAATGCAATCGAGCGTGCAGAAGGAGAGCTCAAAAAACAAGGCACTCAAGCCAACAACCAACTCAAAACACCTACTGTAACAGCTGTGCTACAATAGGTGGAGTACCAACAAAATGGTCAGAATACCAACAAGCAGCAGGTTTCCTAAAAATAAAAAATGGTGGACTCACTAGACCAAAAGGAGGTAACGGAGCATGCAAACACCTAACTAAAAAGTATTCTGACTCAACTAGACATATCCTCTGCAAGGTGATGAAATCCAAGTCATACAATATGAATAGGAAAGCCAAGTGGCTAAGATGTCCCCCTACCGGGAGGGACACCGGGTAGTCAATCCTAGAAGAATGGCAACTAAGATACCACGTTCATGACACGTCCAGTAAAGTGAATCTGTCGTTTGGTCCTTTTACCGCAATACCCATATACAGGGATATCCTGAGAACTGCGAAAGGTAGCCCTTCGGTTACTGAATGGAGTGTGGTATTCCACTCAGGCCTCCGGACCCAGTCTCGCGACTTCAACCCTCCTAGGGGAGAGGCCCTCTGGTAAACTGGTTGTGACCGTGCCAAAAAGTACTAGGGGATTTTGGTTCCCTAATTAGACAAGAGCTATGTCTCAAGTGTAAGTAACCGAGGGGTGTTATTGGAAGCCTATCCCCCTGATCCTACCTAACTACAAAGATTCTTTTGTGTTCCCCAAGTGGGGTTAGAATATTGGTTGAGTTAGATAGTTTTTAAGGCTCACTTGAATTATGTGACAGAGTGTGTGCTCGTGAGATAATGGTGAACCCAAGTAGAAAGTGCCACTAGGGAGGGCAACTTTCTATCTAGCAATAACAATACAGAAATCAACTTTTAAAATGCACAATTTTCTTTTTCCAATTTAAAATGCTTAAAAATGAAAAAATGGTTCTATAAATGAAACAGAAATAAAAACTGCAGAAAAATGTTGTAAGGAAGGGTGGCTGCAGGTAGGACAGAGGGCTGTGCTGGTGCAGAAAATAGTGCAGCAAAGTTCTGGGTTCAAAACTGGAAAAAATGCAGAAATCAAACCGCGGGTTTGTGGCGAAACTGAGCAGTCGGACAGCGGGTTTGAGGGAAACAGGCGTGGACAGGACGCGGGTTTTTGGCAGACAGACGCAGTCGGGACGCAAGAAAGGGGCTGAAAGCCGCAGTTAGGACACGGGAAAAACGCCGAAAGGCACCGGTGGGTTGCGGGAAACTGGCCGAAAGCCGCAGGCAGGACACGGGAAAAATGCCAAAAGGTGCCGGTGGGTTGTGGGAAATTGGCCGAAAGCCGCAAGTGGGACATAGGAAAAACGCCAAAAGGCACCATTGGGTTGTGGGAAATTGGCCGAAAGCCGCAGGTGGGACGCAGGAAAGAGGGTAATAGCCGCAGTGAGACCGTCCCAAACAGGCTAATAGCCGCAGTCGGATCGCAGGTAATAGACTGAAAACAGACGGTAGGTCGCCGGAAACAGTCTGAGAGCCACGGTCGGGTCGTAGGTAAGTGACTGAAAGACGCAGTCGGTGCGCGACTGTGGGGGGGAAAAACACGGTATATGGCGGCCGAAAGGGACAGCCGCATAGAAAAAATATTTAAAAATCGTAACCAGAAATTCAAACCTAGGGGAGTCGCCAAAAACTGTAGCTAGGGTTTTACCCCTAAGTTGTGCAAATGAGCACCTACTAAGGAGAATGGACTCCTTAGTAGCAGTTCAGTATATGTAAATTAAAATGCTAAAACAAAAATATAAATTACTCTAAACATGTGCATGAAACATAAACAATAAGATGTAAAGAATGGCTTTTGTATTAATTTTACCTTCAAGCTGAAGGTTGGTGAAGCTCTTGCAATGTCCAAGAGGGTTGCTCCAAGCTCCAATGTGCTCCTTCTCTTTCTCCAATGGTGGGAATGGGCCAAAAGGGGCTCTCAAGGTGAAAGTAGCTCAAGGGTGAGCTAGGGTTTCGAGAGAGATTTTGGCAGAGTAAGGGTATACTTGATTGTGGATATGGAATAAGGGATCTCCATCACCTATTTATAGTTTTTTGGTGGTGGAGTGCTGGCCCATGGTTTTGGGAACCATATGGTTTAGGTCAGCTGTATAGGGTTTTTTCCTCCATTTCCTCATTATTTTATATTTGTTATTCCCTTTTTAGAGGGATTTTGCTATTTTTGGAGGAAAAGGGGGTTTTTTAGCCTTTTTGATGGTTTTGTGGCCTTTTGGAGGCATTTTAGGCCTTTTGGAGGCTTTTTAGTGGGATTTTTGGGGTTTTTAAGGGAAATATGGTAGGAAAATGGACAAATGAGCCATGTAATGAGGTAGATGAGGTAGTGAACACTTTTTGGGTGTTAACAATTGCACATCCCTATCTAGACAGAAGTTTGAAATTCCATGTTTGAATTTTTAGGGTTTCTCTGTCAAACCCTAGCATGCTCCAGATCTAGTTATAGCGAATCAAAGTGGATTGGGTTAATCCTAGAAGAGAATGAATTGGACACCTACATAAGTGAAGTTATAGTTCCAGAGGGAGATGAGGCTAAGCCTTACATAAGAAGTCTACAAGCAATCCCGACAGGTATGAATTAAGGACATATAGGTATGTTTTGAAATTTCTTCATGATTAAGTTTATGATATGTTTGTCTTCATATTATTGAGGTTAGTACAATCTTGATTAATTTTTGGACTTGTCTTATCAATAAAAATATGAATGCATGTGAATGATAGAAGAGATTCATTGATTAGGGTTATGACACTTATGATTGTACTAATGCACTGTGGTGTTGTATGAGGATGATGTTGTCCACTAACATGAAACGTACATCAAGAAATACAAATCAAGTTCTAGATCAAGAACATATGACCATGGTGACATGAAGACAAAGAACCATCCATAGCTATTGATCACATAGAATCTTTACTTACGAGGTATGTATAATTTGGTTCTACAATGCTTAACTTATCAAATGTGCAGGTTACTTGCACAAGGTCTATAAATCATTGAAGAGAACAAAGAAGACATTGTTTGGGTATGTTAGACATAACTCGCAAACATGATAGTCCATGTATGTTTTTCCTATATATCAAGTTAGAATCCTACCTTGTGTTAGGATCTTATGTAAGTATACTTTTTCTATTATTGATAATGATTATTCATAAAGTTATAAGTTTGAGTAATCATGGGTTCATGCATATTATGCTTCTTACTTTGATTGATGAAATAAGCAACTAGAAGAGTTCTATGGTCAAATAAGAATATGCATGAGTAAAAGAAGTACTCCTTGAAACCTTGAATACTAACACTTGTGAGAAATTACCTGTGTGTGAAAGGATCATGACCATACATATTTAGAATCATAATGTTTTGATAGTATTGAGCTTATAATAATGCATGTATGATTATGTATGAGATCTTGAGGATGACACAATGATGACACTAGTGCACACTTAAGCATGCATAGTGGTCCAAAATGTATATAAGTTCAAAGACAAATAATCCAGGAAGCAAAGACCAAGAGGGAGCACACTCCATTGATTCCTATAAGGAAGCAAAGATTGAGAGGGAGTCTACCCAACAAACAAACAAAGATAAGTATTTGAAATGTCATTTCTTATATATATAATTACATAAATCATGTTGTTCAGTCATATACATACTTATGTTCCTAGATTTAGGATGTATATTATACCTTTTAGAAAAGTTGCATTAATGAACAAGATACTACTAATATGCAAGTAATGGGTAAGTGGCCTATGGTACTATACAACATTCCAATTCTACTTATCTAGAATGAAACCTCTTTGTTGACATGTTGGAGTAGTGCACACTCTTAACAATGTTATGGTAGAGATGGAAGGCATCTAGAAAGTTACCGTATGAATACGGGATATGGATGAATGTTCTATTGAAGCATTGGATAAGATAATTGCATGACTATATGACACATGTATTTATGTGTAAGAACTTGTTCTGAAATCTATGAGATGTTTCTAATCATGCAATTGAACTTGTCTTGTAGGAAAGACCGTGTACCATGACCTACAAGAGAGACTTGTTTCGAACAACAAGCGACGAAGACTCAAAAAATCCAGAAAACTAACTATTGAAGATAATGAAGAATCTGATGTTCCCAGGATCTGGGATGCAGTAATGGAAGGATGACATCATCAAGGAGTACCAATTGATCATGAAGAATGATGTTTGGGATGTGGTACCAAAACCAGAAGGGAAGTCTGTTGTGACTTCCAAGTGTATCTACAAGATCAATCATGCTACAGATGGTAGCATAGAGAAATACAAGGCAAGGTTTGTGGCTCGTGGCTTCTCCCAGAAAGAAGGGATAGATTATGAAGAGACTTTTGCACCTGTGTCCAGATACACTTCCATCATAATAGTACTTTCTCTGGCTGCAATAATGAAATGGAAGATACAACAGATGTATGTCAAGACAACTTTCTTGAATGGTGTAGTCGAATAGGAAGTGTATGTGGAGCAGCCACTCAGTTTTAAGACACATCACAGGGATTCATATGTGTGCAGATTGAAGAAAGCCTTGTATGGCTTGAGGCAAGCACCCGGGACATGGTATGGCAGAATAGACAAATTCTTGTCCAGTTTGGGCTTTACCAAGAGTAAAGTAGATTCCAACCTTTACTACAAAGTTGAGGAAGGAAATCTAGTGATACTTCTTTATATGTGGATGACCTGTTTGTGACAGGTGAGGATAGGTTTATTGTCGACATGAAAAGTAAGATTGCTGCTGAGTTTGAGATGAAGGACTTGGGTATGATGCATTACTTTCTAGGTATGGAGGTTTGGAAGAGAGTAGATGGAATCTTCCTTGGACAAGGGAAGTATGCAGGAGATGTCTTGAAGCTGTTCAGGATGATGGACTGTAAGGCCATGGCCACACCTATGGCCTCGAACCTGAAGGTATTGAGTGATGCTTCATCTGATTCAGTTGATGCCACAATGTATCATCAGATGATTGGGCCCTTGATGTACCTGATGAACATGAGACCAGATGTTTGCTTTGTGGTGAACAACTTGAGCCGGTTCCTGATGGATCCTAGACATGTTCGCCTGATTGTTGTGAAGCATATTCTGAGGTACCTGAAGGGTATGGTTGATTATGGGATCAAGTATGATGCGAATCAAAATTTTAACATGGAGGGTTATGTTGATTCAGATTGGTCAGGCAGTGCTACAGATAGGAAGAGCACTTCAGGGTGTTGCTTGAGTACGGGATCAGGTGTGATCTCTTTGTTTAGTAGGAAGCAATCCTACATAGCATTGAGTACAGTCAAAGCAGAGTATGTCACAACTTGTTCGGCTAGTTGTGAGGTAGTATGGCTAAGGAAGATACTGTCTGATTTATTTGATCTCCAGTTGAATGCTACTTGTATCTATTATGACAACCAAAGTTGTGTGAATTTGTCTGAGAACCCAGTGTTCCATGACAAGTCGAAGCACATCGAGATCAAGTATCACTATAACATGGATATGGTGCAAATAGGAGCAGTGAAGCTTAAGTATGTTGCGATAGATGAGAAGATTGAAGATGTGTTGACCAAACCACTAGTAAGAGTGAAGTTTGAGTACTTCAAAGAGAGGCTTGGTGTTCTTTAGATAGAAGATACTTCGAGGAGGAAGTGACGGGACACATTTGCAGGAGTCATGTGGTAGGAGGATTATTCCCATGGCTGTGGATGCAAGTGTTGTGTGATGAGCATCAATGCGATACTCTGGATGATGCTATGTATGATGATGATCAGGATGATCATGTGTGATGAGCATCAGGACGATGCTGCATATGATATGCATCTGGACAGTGCCATGATGATGATCAGGATGATCATGTGATGATGATATGTATCAGGATGATGCTATGATGATGATCAGGATGATCATGTGATGATGATATGCATCAAGATGATGCTATGATGATGATCAGGATGATCATGCGATGTTGATGTGCATCAAGATGATGCACTGTATGATGATGATTATTATGATCATTAGCATCAGGATGATGCTCCGTGCGAGGATGATCAAGTAGATCATGAGTATCAGGATTATACTCCATGGCTGTGGACAGGTTTTGCAGTAGCATAAATAGCTCCCTGGGAGATCCGATAGGTTGGGCAGTAAGCTCGTAATCAGTCTTGGGATGCTCTTTCGAGGTTTTGTGACGTAAGCATGTTATCAATCCTGGAGATCCGATAGGTTGTGCTAGGAACGTAAAAGTCCTAGGATGCTCACTCTTTTAAGGTTTTGCTAGACCACATGTAATCGGTCCTCAAGATCCGATAGGTTGTGCTAGACATGTAAAAGTCCTGGGATGCTCTTTAGAGATATTACAGGTCGCAAGACACTCGTTTAAGGCTTTGTGGGGACCACATGTAATCAATCTTGGAGATCCGATAGGTTGAGAAGTAATATCATAATCAATACTGCGATGATCTTTAGAGATCTTGTAGGTCACAAGACACTTTTTTAAGGTTTTGTGGAGGTCACATGTAATAGATCCCTGGGAGATCCAGTAGGTTGAGCAGTAAGCTCATAATCAGTCTCGGGATTCTCTTTCGAGGTTTTTTTTATGCATGTAATTATCCTTGAGGATTCCATAGGATGGCCAGCTCGCAGAGATGATGAAGACCTACAGGAGGCTTGGCCTGCATCCAGCATGAAAAAGGGTTGGCTCTGTAGAACTTCCTATGACAAGAATAATTGAGAGATAGCCCTAGTGATCAAGATGATGAGTACACCAGCAGTGACAATGATGCTCCATGATCCATTGATGATGATCTAGCTCCAGAATTGAAGACTTGTGCCTTTATGTATTGATGACCTATGTCAAGAGAATACCTTCCTAGTTAAGAAGGAGTGTTGATGTATTTGTAACTTTAGAAGATATTCACTTGTATATTACGTTTGTATTTTATTGTATCCCCAATGTAGATGTATTATTCCTCTGATTAGAAGTGTCGTCATTTGTATTTGCAAGTGTCGCTAGTTACATTGTAAGTGTTGTAACTTATATTTGATGGGTTATTAGAACACCTGTCTTGGGTCGGACCTGCATGTGTCATGTGGATGGGTTATTAGGATTCCTTAGGAAGTCGACCCAGTTAGTGTTAAAGGAAGGTCAAGTCATTGTATAAATATAGAGTGTGTGTCTCTCATTCTATTCATTCACTCACTCATCCAACTCACATAGTTGAGAGAGAGGAGTGCACACAAGTGGAGGAGGAGTAGCTTCTAGAGACATCTATCTTTTGGGTTTGATTTTTGTGATCTTTGCATTGATGCTCATTCTATATCTGAGGAAGTTGCGGAGTTTTTCACCTTCTTGGTTTTCCCCAGTGAAATGGTTTGTGTCTCTTGTCTCTTGTGTTTGATATGTTGTACATGTTGTTCTCTTAGTTAATATCCTAGATCATATTGAATTAAATGATGAAAAACAAATAGTTTTTGTTGTGCAGTTGAATGTAGGAATATCCTCATCCCACTTGGTGAAGTATTCCACTGCTACTATGATGCAGTGGTGGCCATCCGCTGAAAGAGGGTTGATTGTCATAAAATCAATGGCCCATTTTGAAAATGATCCCATGTTACTATAGGGTGTAATGGAGCAATATGTGAGTGCATTTTTCTTGTGTAAATTTGGAAATGGTGACACTTTTTTACAGCATTGATGCAATCCTTAAAGATTGTGGGCCAAACTTATCTCGCACACAAGATTTGTTGGGCAGTTTCCAACCCAAAAATATGACTGCCACATGTCCCATCATGGAAATCATTCAAAACTTGTTCAACTTCTTTGTGTATTAAATAACGTCTTAATATCATTTCTACTCCTCGATAGGACAAAGTATCCCCGATGATGAAGTATCTTTGTGCTTGGTGTCGAATGCGATATTGTTCAATGCTAGAAAATTGAGGATCAATCCTTTGGGTTTGGATATATGTGATAAATGTTCCATACCAAGGATATGATGTTGCAATGAGGAATACATGTTCGTCTGCTCAGGATTCAACACATACAGTATCCTCTTTATCGTAGGGTAACTCAGAGATTAGTTCTAAAAATGGCAACAACTTCTTGGCTTTAGCGTTTATGAACTTGATATCGAATTCTTGCAAAAATTACTATCCATTTTGAATATTTTTGACCAATGATATGGTAGGAAAAAATGTGTCTCATGGGGCTCATTTCGGCCACTATGGTCATTTTTCTTGGAATTATATAATGTATAAGTCTTTGGACAGCATGAACTATTACCAATGCCAACTTTTCAACCTGCGAATACCTCAATTCAGGACCTGCAAGGCCCTTACTAAGATAGTAGATAACATGTTCTTATGATGATTCATCTTCTTGTACCAATACCATTCCTATGGTGGAACTAGATACTGCCAAATATAGAAAAACGTATCTTCTATAGTTCAGAGGACTATGTACAGGGGTTGATACCAAAGCTTTCTTTACTGCCTCAAATGAGCGTTGAGATTGGTCATCCCATATGAATAGTACATATTTTCTTAGGAGATGCATGAAACCTTTAGCTCGTTCGGGAAAATATGGGACAAATCTTCTCAAGTAGTTAGCTTTCCCATGAAGTCTTTGAAGTTGTGTTATTGTCTTTGGGGAAGGAAAATGAAGTATTGCCTCAACCTTGAGTAATCTCCCAAAGTCCACACAAAACATGCATTTGTGTGGGTTCAACCTAATGTTATATTTACGACATCGAACGAATATGTCACGTAAATGTGTGCTATGTTTGGATCTCCTTTTAGATTTGGCTGCGAAGTCATCAAGATAAACCTCAACGATTTTCTTAATATCAAGGAATTCATATGACATGGCTCTTTGAAAAGTATCCCTAATGTTTTTAAGGCCAAATGGAATTTTTCGATATGAAAAAGTTCCCCAAGGGAATATGAAAGTTGTTTTATGTTGGTATTCCCTTTTTATCTATATCTGGTTGTAATAGAAGAATCCATCCATGAATGAAAATATTTTATTCCCAGCACATTCGTCTATAATCTGATCAATGAAGGGTGTGGGATAGTTATCTTTGGGACAAACCAAATTTAGATCCCTAAAGTTAGTACATACTCTCAGATAGTTCCTTTCTTTTTATCAACTGGAACAAGATTGGACACCCATTCAGTTAAATGAACGGGATATATGAAGCCAACTTTTAATAGTTTTTCAACTTCCTCTTTGAAAGAAGCCAATTTCTTAGGATTGACTAGACGTAGCTTTTGTCACACCAGTTTAACATTATCATAGGTTTTTATATTCTTTTCAACTATGTTGGGATCGATGCTCAATATTTCTTCATAAGACAAAGCGATCACATTGAAAAAATATTTAAATAGAGGAGTATAATGTACGATTTCCTCCGAAGAGCAATCTGCACCTATATTGATGTTTTCAACGATGCCAAGCTTAACGAATATATCGTTTGGAATGGTTTCCAAAATATTTTCCAAACTTTCTTTTGAACTCACATTGTGTGTTTCGATAGGGCATTGGTATTTTTCCATTTCATCATCAGGGTAAGAATTTTGACCTCTATTGAATCTGTCTTTGGAAGAAATGATGATCTATGATGAATATCTTCCCAAGGTTGTTCTGAGATGTTCATGAATTCAAGGATGGCATCATTGTTATACCTCAAACTGCCACACCATGTGTAAGTGAGAATATACATGTTTCACCACCATGGAAAACATGATGTTTATGCCTCCTAAGGGTGTTAGGACCCTCCATTCTAATGTTGGTACCTTCCCTAGTAACACTTGGAAGAAAATCCAACAAGCAAGGGGTTGAAACTCACATTAACCACCTCCAAAAATTAGCCTTCTGGAATTACCATGCCTTGCATTCCTATGGGGGAGCGGTAGTGTCAAACTACCATGTGCTGCATGCCTATGGGGGAGCGGTACTACCGCACTTTGCTTAGTTATAGGGGAGCAGTAATTTTGGTTTAGGCTTATCCCTTTGATTTTGGATCTTGGATCTCATGGATATTTTCTTGGGATGAGGTACCCCTTCGAATCCCATCTCACGTTCCCTCCTTTGCGTGATTTAGATCTTTGATCCACATATTATTCACTTAGATCCATAATCTCCTCTAAGTGGTTCGCCTCCCAAATCCTACTTAAAGAGATCCATCCATGACCTAGGGGGGGAGGTGATCTTGGAATTACCAAAATTTTGATCCTATTAGTCTTGCAAGGGTGATGTTGGAGAGATTGGAAGGAAGTGCTGCTACTTTGGACATCAAGGTATAACATTGTAATCAGCTTCTTTTGGATTTTTTATCATTAATATAACTTAGCCTATTCCTCTCATTTTCATGTCTTTAATGATGAATGCATGAAATTGTCTCTATTTATATAGTTAGATCTTTGTTTATACATATATTGCATTAGAGAAGGTGTTGTCTTTCCTTTCTGAACAGGTTCATAAGTCCATGATTGAAGCCTAGAGTTGGATCAACTTAGGAGCAGCATGGACAACCATCAAACTAAGGTATGCCATCTACTTGCATTGTATTTCCATAGCTTGTTAGCTGATGTGTGATCTAGATCTAGGAGGACCTATAGTGTCTATTTGTTTCATCTCTATCTTGGGTAGGCAACTAGGGGCCTTTTCTAATCCCAAGGGGATATCTACCTATCCGTAGGGAGATTTTCTGACCACAGAAAGTGGTGACCATACTAGGGATTTTCTTCCCTAGTTTCACCTTTGCTTCCTTTTTTAGATCATCAAATCCTCTTCTAAGTGTTGTTTCTCATCACCTTAGATCCTCTTTGATCATCATTGAGGACCATTTTAAACTCAGGACCTTATCCTTGCTCGGATCTTGGCCAAACTTCTATTTTTTAAACCCTGCAGGAGAGCTACCGCTCCCGTATAGTGGGCTAGAGTGCGGTACTACTGCTCCCCCATAGTTTTCAAGGGTGCGGTACTATCCAACTATCGCTCTGTACTGATCTGTGCCGTGGCGGCACTGTCCTGTTTTGGTAATTTTTGAGCTTATTTGGAGAGGTTCCCTTGGGTTTTTTTCTCCCAAACTTTTGGGGTGCCTCCATATGGTCCATTGGCTTCTTTTTGACACATTTTTTAAGAGATTTGAATCTCTTTTGAGTCCCTTTCATCCACATTTTTGTCTCTAGTCCTTCATTGGCATCTTTGAGGCCATTTGGTCAATTTTGAGTCCTCTGAGCTACTTTACAGTTCTGGGAGTCAAGTGTACCTTCCCAGTCACTTTAGGATCTCTATAACATAACTTTGAACCCTTCCAAACCTCATTTTGGAGAATTTGTGCCCCTTTTTCTTTGTTTGGAAGACTAGGTTCTATCTTGGAAAGTTGAAATCCCCTTGGGTTAACTTGATCCCTTTTGTACATTTTTTATTTTTCTGATTTAGAGTCTCTTGATCAGTGATTTTGTGACGGTTACATGACTGATTTGGACTGATAAAATTCATTTTTGGCTTGTTTTAGAAACTCTTGGCATCTTTTGGAAGTTCAAAGCCTTTGTTTGGTTTCTTGAGTCAAACTAGTGCTTTTTTTGCTTGTTGAGTAGAATTGTCATTCTTTTCAAGCCCCAATAGCTTGCATTTGTTTTTAAACTTCTTCTCACCATCGAATTGTAATTGAATTCAATTTTTTCAGAGATCTGTTTAGTGGATATTCCAAAGGTTTGTTTTGTTTGGAATCATTTGGATTGCTTAGATTGGCTTTGAAAAACTTGGGACATCCTTGTCTTTTCAAGTCATTTTCTTGAGTTTTGTGCTTTGTTTCCTTTGCATCTTTATCTATTTCTTGGCCATTGGAATAGATTGATCCCTTGTTTCCATTTTTTTTGTTCAAAAGAGAGCTTTATTTTATTTTGTCACTCTTTTGCTATATTCATGAAATTGGAAAACATTAGCATTCTTCTTGATTTAATTCAATCATTTGACATTCTTGGTCTTACATTCATGAGAAGAAGAAATGCTTGTTTCATATATATGTGCATTTGAGTTAGACAATATTATTAGGTGCTTCTCTTTGTCTTGCATTTGATTGGAAGCATTTGTGGAATCCTTCTTTCCATATCTTAGATGTGTCTTTTCGAGTGTGAAGAGATAGGAAACATATTATAATTATTGCATTTGGTGTTTGTAAAAAGATCTCTTTTTGTCACTTTAGGATAGTTTGGGTATGGTTTACATGATTGGTTATCATTCATTAAAAATCTAAAATTGCATTTGCATTGGGTTGTACACATTGGGAATGAAAAGAATTCTTCCTTACTTTAGCTAGAAGTTCATTGAAGGAAAAAGACTTCCATAATTCATCCATAATTGCATGGTTTGAGTCAAGTCTAGACACCACAAGTTTCACTTTCATAACCCGATTGTGTAAGACAACCTCTAAAATTAATCTCCCTAACTAAACCAACATTAACCTCACTTGAGGAAATCAAAATAATTTGGTAGTTAGGTAGGACACCGTGGATAGGCATCCAAATAATTCCCCCTTGTCATTTTTCATCTGACACATAGTCGTTGTCTTCAAGGAACTAAAATCCTCTAGTATTTATTGACACGGTCATGACCAGTTTGTGGAGGGGCCTCATGTTGTTTCAGGGGTTAAACTGCCATGAGATCGAGACCCAGACAGACTATGTGGAATGCTGCACTCCACTTATCCCTAAGGCAACATCGATCATTGTCTTCCTTGTACTCTCCGGCCACCATACTGGTGATACAAGGGTGATAAGGCAGAAGCGCCGAAAACCTTTTCCAACATGTCATGAACGAGGTAGCTTAGCGAATTTTCTTCTAGGGCTCTTTACCTAGGGTCCCTTTCAGTAGAGGGATATCCTTCCACTATTGGTCTCTCATTTTGTATTGTTCGACTTGGATTTCATCACCTTG
Organism: Larix kaempferi; assembly: GCA_027924585.1. Classification (NCBI taxonomy): domain Eukaryota; kingdom Viridiplantae; phylum Streptophyta; class Pinopsida; order Pinales; family Pinaceae; genus Larix; species Larix kaempferi. Next base: position 10,414,734 of record BSBM01000007.1, read on the forward strand.
CGAAGGATACAACTTGTTGAGGTCTCCAACTCTTAGTTAGGAGGTTTTGCTTGCTATTTCATATTCTTAGAGTGTCTTTTTCTTTTTTAGTGTTGCTTGTTGGCATTCTGGTTGTTTTGTTGTATAGCTCGCTTACTGTGGCAGTGGCCTCAGTATAGTTTTTTGAGCCTGCTCTTTTGGCCTGTGAGCCTTGTCTTTTCCTAGCTCCCCTTTTGCATGCTCGATTGCCTAAGTGATTTTGAGTTCTTTTTAGAAAGACTCCATCCACATCCCTTAGTCTTGTCCCATGGCGAATCCATCTCCATGCGCCCAAGCTCTTTTTGGGACTACCAATCAAGAGACCCCTTCTCAAGGGGTACCTTTTGTCTTTCCTCCAGTTGGAGATATTGGTCCTCCCTTTATTGCAATGTTAAATTTTCCTAGATTAACCATAGGATTACTAGTATGGCTATTCAATCCAGTGATTCCAGTTGTACCCAATGTTTTAAATGTTAACTCTCCACCACGAGAGATTCAATCCCAAACTAATCCTTCCACTTCTTCATCAAATACATCTTCTTCCGTTCCTTCTTCCTCGCTTGATCAAAGCAATAGTGTTAGTAATCGGGAGGATAAGAAGAAGAAGAAGGATAAGAAAGAGACCAAGCATAAACCAGTTGCCTCTAATGGCACTCATTCTTCAAAAACACCTCATAAGCCCAAGTTCCCTTGCAAACTCTGTAAGGGTGATCACCTTCTCAAGGATTTCCCTGGTCTTTCCCATGTGTCAGAAGTGTGGTCTAAAAACCCCAAACTACTTGTATCGTCAACCTTTGACCATCATGTTGATGACACTCCCTCAACCAGCGACCCCTTAGTGAAGGGTCAGAAGGGTAAAGTCCTATATCCCTATTTGATATGCAAGGGTATGCACCATACTTTCATTTGTCCAAGCATGGATGAAGCTTCGCGGTGGTTGGAAGATATTAGTAGTTCTCAACTGGTGCTTCCAAAAAATGACAGTAAGTTGTCCCTCGACCCCCCACTGGTTGACCAAGTGATCAATTCAGTTGCATCTGTAATTGATCCCACTCTTGCTTCTGAGAGTGAAGTGATCGAGTCACTATCATCTCCACTCACTCCCTGTCTTCTATCAGAGAGTGTTCTGACTGCAAATGTCACCTTGACACAGTCTTCATCTCATCCTACTCTCGCCATTGAGAGTGGATTGATAACCACTGATGTTTTTCTAGTCAATTCCGATCATGGTGGGCAAGACCCTGTTTCCATGGGACCCCCTCAAAGTACTGAGGTGATTTCATTTGATTGGAATGGGTTAACAGAATCTCGTCTTCCTTCGAGTGTTCCTTTTCAAATATCTGTAGGAGTTTTCGATAAATAAATTTTTCATACGATAGTTGATGAGGGAGCTTCTGTTAGTATTTTATCCTCGACTGCTTGGCAAGCCTTAGGTTCTCCTCAACTTGTTCCTGTAACTGACCAGATATTGGATTTTAACCTAAGGCCTACTCGACCTTTAGGAATCCTTCCTTAATTAACTATCACTTTGGGAGAGAAAAATGTTTGTGTTGATGTTATGGTAGTCCAAGGTCCCTTAGATTTTAATCTACTCCTTGGACGTGATTACGTCTATGCAATGAAGGATGTAGTGTCCTCACTTTTCTGAGTGATGTATTTCCCCATCATGGGAATGTTGTGACCATTGATCAGCTTTCATTTGTGATGCCCACTCATCGCATGACTCGTAGTCACCAGACTTACCTAAATGTTCCACATGTTTTAGTGGTTTCTTCCCTCTAAGTATGGGAGGGTATGAGCCTAGTTCCCTTTCTATAGAAAGCTCATTAAAAAATGAAATAGGTTCCCACGAGCATAATTTATTCTCTGTTTCAATCTCATTAAAAAATGAAACCGACCCTCAAGCACAGTTTACCGTTGATTTCGAGCTTGTGTAAAAATGAAACCAATCCCAAGCATAGTTTACTTTCGGTTTCAAGCTTGCGTAAAAATGAAACTACCTTCGAGCATATCTTCTTTCTGTTTTAAGCTCGTTAAAAAATAAAAAGGACCCTTTCAAGCATTGTTATTGTCTATTTCAAGCTTGTGTAAAAATGAAATAGATCTCTCTTCCATTTGTTTGAGTCTCTCGCTAGAGTTAGGATTTGAACCTTCATTTCATCTGCCTAGGTCACCTGGTCCTGGTTCTCCTTGCCCCCCCTGGAAAACACATTCAGGTTAGTAGCCAAATTGTTTTTGGGTAAGGAAGAAGAGTAGTCAGATGAAACGAAGATTGGGGGGCATGTTTAGCTGTTAGTAATCATGCTAGGGGCATTTACCAACCTCTGGTCATCATGTTGGGAAGGAACCCATCAATGGCCCTTAATCGTGAGCAGAGTTTACCTTTGGCTTCAAGCTCATTAAAAAATGAAACCAGTAGTCTGAGCATAGTTTGTTTTTTGTTGCAAGCTCGTTAAAAAATGAAGTAGATACCATTAGCATACTTCCAACCTTTTTTTGAGCTTGTTAAAAATAGTAAGAGGTGTCGAGCTTAGTTTTCACTTTTTCGTGCTCTGGTTAAAACATGAAAAGTGGTTTGACCTTACTTTTCCTTTTTCATGCTCTGGATCCAAACATGAAAAATATTACGAGTGATTTTGATACCATTGTCGTGCTCGTTAAAAATTGAGTAAAAAGGTGTGTCTAATGAGTATAGGTTTATCACTTTATCCGGCCTCGCTAAACTATTTACGGAAAAGGAATTGTGCCAATTTTACTTTTCCTTTGTCGTACTCGGTCATCAACCATGAAAAAGTTGTACATGGAGTCCTCTTTAAGCTCTTTCTAAGTTGACTCCATGTTTGAGGGATAACTTACTGTCCCTCGACAAGTGGGGGGTTGAGGGACAACTTACTGTCATTTGTTGGAAGCACCAGTTGAGAACTAGTAATATCTTCCAACCACCGCGAAGCTTCATCCATGCTTGGACAAAGGAAAGTACGGTGCATACCCTTGCATATCAAACAGGGATATAGGACTTTACCTCTCTGACCCTTCACCAAGGGGTCACTAGTTGAGGGAGTGTCATAAAAAATGATGGTCAAAGGTTGACTATACAAGTGGTTTGGGATTTTTAGACCACACTTCTGACACATGGGAACGACCGGGGAAATCCTTGAGAAGGTGATCACCCTTGCAGAGTTTGCAAGGGAACTTGGGCTTACAAGGTGTTTTCGTAGAATGAGTGCCATTAGAGGCAATTGGTTTATGCTTGGTCTCTTTCTTATCCTTCTTCTTCTTAAATTTCCTTTTCTTCTTCTTCTTATCCTCCCGATTACTAACACTATTGCTTTGATCAGGCTAGGAAGAAGGAACAAAAGAAGATGTATCTGACGAAGAAGGGGAAGGATTAGTTTGTGATTGACTCTCTCGTGGTGGAGAGTTAACATTTGAAACATTGGGTACATGGAGTCAACTTAAGTTCTCATCACAATCATCTGATGAAAAAGTTTGATCCAATATGTCATGACTACTAGGAGTGTTGATGTCCCATATTGGTGATGTGTAAGGATCATATTCCTCCATATGGGAAGGGTTTTGATCTGAATCTTCCGAAGCCATTTCGATAGCTTGATATGAAAGATCTATGGAAGATAGTGGTACACTACTCTCTATTTAATTATGTTGCATAGAAGTTATTATATTTCCATCAGTATTTTTGACTAAGATGTCCTCCTTCGAGGCTCCCTATGATGAGGTGGAGCCAATTGCTGGTATGGACTTAGAAGAAAATTTTAATGGAAAGTATACTTCTAATGTAATAGTGAAAATCAAAGCAGTGTGAGGGGTAAATACTGGTGCTGGAATCACAAAAGTTCCCATAGGGATGAATCTTTGAACATTTCTACCCCAACATCTTGAATCATTGTTTTTGAATCCCCTACAAAAGGTACATTCAAGTGGAGATGAGTTTCAGGTGTGAAGTAGTCTAATTGATCGATTGTGACAATCTTTCCTTGGTGGGGGAACCAAATAACTCAGAGTATTGAATACACTACAACCGTCATGTTATGTAGCCAACTATGTCCCAATAGAAAATTGTAATCTATGGCCACGTCCACTACCTCAACATCTACTTGAACTATTTTACCTCCCAGTTCCATTGGGCAAGCCATGATAATTCCATGAGGAGGGAACGAATTCCCATCAAATGATTTGAGTATTGTATGGGATGGTACTATGGTGGGTGATCCCAAAGATTTACAACATGCTAGTGACATGAAACAAGTTGAGGCTCCTTCATCCACAATGGTTCGGAAAATGATCTTACCATGTAAAGGCACTTTAATCTAAAATGTGATCTATGATGGAAGCCTAAATGTGGATTGTTCTAAATCAAAAGTTATCAAATTGATGTCAGATGGATCAATAGAAATGATAGAAAACAAAAGTGCCTTTCATTGAGTAGGACAACTTTGCAAAATTTCCAAGGCATACATTGCACAAGGAGCTTGATCTAAGTATTCAACCACATTGTAGTTTTGTGCAGCTCATGCATTAGAATTGTGTGTTGTTCTACGGAAAACCCCTTTTGGAGGTCGAGCTACTATGTCTATGGTTGGTTTCTCAATTGTTAGAGAATCACGAGGATAAGATCCAGATGTTTTTGCATCACTTGAAGGTGTATCATAAGAATGAGCACTTGTTTGAATGTTTATTTCATGTTCACCAATCGTGAATATGTTAGCATTAGGGTATTTCCCCCTTGTGGGGGGTCTTCCTAGTTCACTCCTAGGGGAGGTACTAGCGTTGCAACAACCATCTATTGTTTTTGTGGGAAAGGTTGAATTAGGACGACAGGTTGTTTCCCTCCTTGTTGTGCCAACATTCGATGGATGTCATCCATGTGAGGACAAAGGTGACTAGGATGATCCCCTTGGAAAATATTGCAAAGGTATTTATTTTTCCAGTTCTCCAGATTGCCTCCAGTAGGATTATTCACCTTAGGTTCTTCTCCCTTTCCATAATTAGCATTGGGATTCTTCAATTTTTTCCACTTTTGGGTCTCCAATTTGAATCGTAAGTACTTCAGAAGTTTGGGTGGGAGTTGCAGATTGCTGTGTTGGCTGGCCAGCTTTGGATTGCGAAGTCTGAAAAAATTTTGTCCCAATTGTTGGGTAATCTACTCAAGTTGGTTGATGGATCCAATCACACCATCGATATGTGGTCCTTTTGGTGGCCTAGCTGGATCAAAGGTAGGTCTTACAACATGAGGTATGAAATCATAAAGTGTGCCCAATTGGGAATATATCAAATCCATTTGTTGAGCACTCTGAATGATTTATTATTTAGTCATATCTCCTGACATAGCTACATATTTGGAAAGATTAGGAAATAATGATGTTATGAACCATTCTGCTAAGAATTGATCTAGGATTTCAACTTTTATAAGCCTTTGTCACCTCCTCCATTCGTGGATATGATCTGATACGTGAGCAGTGTTAGTTTTTCAGAATTTACTTCAATCTGATCTAGGATCTTAACTGAGAGAACAACATGTACAGAATATCTATAGCATATCAATCATGGACACAATAATGCAAGCACACAAGAGACACAGAGTTTACTTGGGGAAAACCATAAAGGTGAAAAACCCCAATAACTTCCTCAGAGATAGATAGAGTAATGATACAACCTAAGCATAAGAGATAGACATCTCCTAGCAGCAGCTTCTCCTCCTCCACAAGTGCCCCACTCTCCCCAGAGTGTGAGAGAGAATAGAATGAATGAAATAGAGTGCCTTCAGCACTCTATTTATACTTGACTTGACTTGCTTAATAACCTTTACTAGGTTGGCCTTAACTTAACGACATAACATAATGATGACTGGGATGACACCCAATAGGGTGGTCTAATAACCCTTCGACCCACATGACTTATACAGGGCCGACCCCAACAAGGTGGTCTAATAACCCATCAAGTATAAGTTACGACACTTAGAATATAAATGACGACACTTCCGTATAGAGGAATAGTAACATCTCTATAGGAATACAAACACTTCCATATATAGGAATAATAACATCTCTGTAGGAATACAATATACAAATATGAAATACATTCCAAAGTTACATATACATCAACACTCCCTCTTAACTAGGAAGGTATTTCTCGACACAGGTCTTCTAGCACAAGTCTTCTTCTCTGAATCATCGTCACTGGATAATCGTCATCGAGTCATCGTCATCATCACTGCTGTTTCTATCTCAATCAATATCTGAGTCTACTTGTCATAGGAAGTTCTACAAAGCCATTCCTTTTTCATACTGGATGTAGGCCGACCACGTACAGGTCTTCATCATCACTGGCCATATTGTGGAATCCTAAGGACTTATTACGTGCATCACAAAACCTCACAAGAGCATCCCAGGTTGTTACAAGCACACAACTCTACCTGTAGGATATCCTAGGGCCATATTATATGTGACCTCACCACAAAACCTCGCAAGAGCATCCCAGGCTATTATGAGCACATAGCTCTACCTATAGGATCTCCAAGGGCCAAATTACATGTGGTCATGGAAAAACACCGCAAGAGCATCCCAGGACTTATTACGGGCACATAGCCCAACCTATCGGATCTTCCAGGGACATATTATATGCCATAGGAAAAAACCTCGAAAGAGCATCTACCAGATATCCCAAGGCCAGATTATATTCCATAGGAAAAACCTCGAAAGACTATCCACAGATCTCCCAGGGAAAAATTATATGTCCTCCCAGAGCAAAACCTCGAAAGGGCATTTTCCAGAAATCCTAGGGCCAGATTACATGCCATAGGAAAAACCTCGAAAGACTGTCTGCAAATTATATGCTTATCTGTACAACCTGTTCCACGACCATAAAGTATCAACCTGATACTTACCATACATCATCCTGATATACACATGATCATCCTCATCATCAACACTGCAACATCCTGCTGCATGTCATCTGGAGCAACATCTTGAAGCTCGTCATCCATGATCATCCTGATCATACAATGCATCTACCTGATGCATACCAAGTATCGACCTGATACATATCATCATACATGATCCACTTAATCATACAAAGTATCCACCTGATACACATACAAATACATGATCCACCTGATCATACCTAATACATATCAACATACATGATCTACCTGATCAAACAACGTATCCACCTGATACATATACAGATACATGGTCCAAGCATCCAACATGATTCATATACACACAAATGATCCAACTGATCATATCCAACATCCAACATGATGTGTAAATACATAAATGATCCAAATGATCATATCCAGCATCCAACATGATGCATACATACATAAATGATCCAACTGATAATATCTAGCATCAACATGATGCGTACATACATAAATGATCCAGCTGATCATACAGAGCAGAAACTAGAACATCATCCTAATGCACATCATCCAGCGCTTACATCCATAGCCATGTGAAGGATCCTCCTTCCACCATGCTTGGAATGGCTTCAGCAAATGTCTCCATTAGTTATTCCTCTAAGTGTCATCGATCTGAAGGACACCAAGCCTCTCTCTGAAGTACTCGAACTTCACTCTAGCTAGTCGCTTCGTCAGTACATCTACAATCTGCTTGTCTGTCGCAACATACAAAAGCTTCACTGCTCCTCTCTACACCATATCCTTAATATGGTGATATTTGATCTCTATGTGTTTTGACCTGTCGTGAAACACTGGGTTCTCATACAGCTTCACACAACTCTGGTTATCACAGAAGATACCAGTAGCATCCAACGAGAGATCAAATAACTTAGACAGTAGCTTCCGAAACCATACTACCTCACAACTAGCTGAATCGACTGCAACATACTCTTCCTCGGCTGTACTCAGTGCTACGCAGGACTGCTTCCTGCTAAACCAAGAGATTACCCCTGATCCCATACTGAAGGAGCACCCAGATGTGCTCTTCCTATCTATAGCACTGCCTTCCCAATCTGAATCAACATAACCCTGTAGGTCAACATTTTGATTCACATCATACTTGAGCCCATAATCAACTATACCCTTCAGGTACCTCAGAATATGCTTTACAGCAACCAGGTGAACACTCCTTGGATTTGTCATGAACTGGCTCAATGTGTTCACTGCAAAGAAAATATCTGGTATCGTATTCGTCAAGTACATCAAGGACCCAATCATCTGACGATACATAGAGACATCAACCGACTCAAATGAAGCATCACATAGAAGCTTCAGATTCGATGCCATAGGTGTGGCCACGGCCTTGCAATCCATCATCCTAAACCTCTTCAGGATATCTACAGTATACTTCCCTTATCCAAGGAATATCCCATCTGAACTCTGCCACACCTCCATACCTTGGAAATAGTGCATCATCCCCAAGTCCTTCATATCGAACTCGACAGCAAGCTTCCTCTTTGTATCGGAAATCAATCTATCTTCACCTGTAATAAACAAGTCATCCATATACAAAAGTAATATCATTGGATTTCCTTCCTCAACCTTGTAGTAAAGGTTGGAATCACTTTACTCTTGGTAAAGCCCAAACTAGATAGAAAGCTATCTATCCTACCATACCAAGTTCTGCACATATATGACTCCCTGTCATGTGTCTCATAACCAAGTGGCTACTCCACAAACACTTCCTCTTCAACTACACCATTCAAGAAAGTTGTCTTGAAATCCATCTAATGTATCTTCCCTTTCATCACTGCAGCCAGAGCAAGTACGGATCTAGTGGAAGTGACTCTAGCTACAGGAGCAAATGTCTCTATGCTACCACCTGCAGCATGCTTGATCTTGTATATCCTCTTGGAAGTCACTATAGACTCCCCTTCAGGTCTTGGGACTACATCCCAAACATTTTCATGATCGATTAGTACTCCTCGATCATGGCATTCTTCCCAGATCCTAGGAACTTCAATATCTTAAATATTTTCAATAGATAACTTTGTTGCTGAACAAATATTGTAGTCCTTATTTTGTAGGTGATGGTATGCGATCTTTCCTACACAACAAGTTAAATTGCATGATTAGAAAACATCTCATAGTTTTTAGAACAAATTCTTACACATAAAGAAATATGTCATACAGTCATGCAATTATCTTAGCCAATGCTTCAATACAACATTTATCCATATCCATAACTTTCTAGATGCCTTCCAATCTCTACCAAAACATTGTTAAGAGTGTGGACAACTCCCAACATGTCAACAAAGAGGTTTCATTCTAGATAAGTAGCAATGGAATGTTGTACAGTGCCATAGGCCACTTACCCATGTATATTAGTAGTATGCTGTTCATTAATGCAACTATTCTAATATGCATAATAAACAACCTAATTCTAGGAACATGAGTATAGACATTATTGAACAGTATTATTTAAACAATAAAATGTGCAAGGAATGATAATTCAAATACTTATCTTTGTTTGTTTGTTGGGTTCACTCCCTCTTAATCTTTGCTTCTTTTCTGCAACTCCATTCTGATGTGGATTGTGAGAAGTGGTCAACTCCCTCTGAATATATGCATCCTTGTAGAAACCACTGAAGTGTGGTCCTTCTTGATCTTTGCTTACTTGCAAGAAACAACTAGAGTGTGCAACCTCTTGATCTTTGCTTCCTGGATTACATGTCCTTGAACTTATATCCATCACTATGCATGTTTATTAGTATCATCATTGTGTTATCCTCGAGGTCTCATACATAATCACACATTCATTAGTATAATCTTAATACTATCAAATCACAATAATCTTAAACATGTATAGTCATGATCATTTCAAACACAGATAATAAACATTACTATTCAAGGTTTCAGGGAAGTCTTCTTTTACTCATGCATATTCTTATTTGATCATAGGACTCTTCTGGTTAGTTAAATCATCAATCAAGATAAGAGACATAAAATGCATAAACCCTTGATTAGTTACATTTCTAACTTTATGAATAAACATAACCAATCATACCAAGTATACTTATATAAGGGATCCTAACACAAGGTAGGATTCTAATTTGATATAGGAAAAACATACCTATATTGGTATGTTAGCTAGTTATGTCTAACATACCCACATGATGTCTTATTGTTCTCTTCAATGACTTGTGCTAGTAACCTTCATATCTCATAGGTTAACCATTATAGAACCCATTTATACATACCTCGTAAGTAGATCTTCTAAGTGATCCATGACAATGGATGAATATTTGTCTTCATGTCAACCTGATCATATGTTCTTGATCAACTAGAACATGATTTGTCTTTCTTGGTGTACTTTTCATGTTAGCGGACAACTTAAACCTCATACAACACCATAATGCATTAGTACAATCATAAGTGTCAACACCCTAATCAATGAATATCTTCTATCATGCATTCATAATTTTATTAAGGTGATACAACAAGTTTAAATTTAATCAAGATTGTACTAACTGTAACAACATGAAGACAAACATACCATAAACTTAATAATGAACAAATCTTGAAACATACCTGGATGAGTCATACCTATCAAGATTGCTTGTAATCTTCTTATGTAAGGCCTTAGCCTCATCTCCCTCTGAAACAGGAACTTCTTCACTTATGTAGGTGACCAATCCATTCTCTTCTAGGATTAACCTAATCCACTTGATTTGCAAAAACTAGATCTAGAGTTGGATTAGGGTTTGTTAGAGAAATCCTAAAAATTCAAACTTTGAATTCCAAACTTTTGAAAGGATAGAAATATGTGCCTTGATGAGCTGATCAAGCTGGTATACTCAAAATTTGAAAACTGCAAAGTTTCACACCTCAAATTTGCCTTTGAAACTTCCAGATTCACTGGACATGACCCCGAACTAGGGTTTTATAAAGCCCACCCTTCTGCCCAATCAAAAGGTTTGATCCAAATCTCAAAGCTTCTATTTTTATGAGGAGCTTCCAGCCATGGTCACAGATTTCAAAAATTCCCATTTTCGCAGAAGCCCTAATTTTCCACTTTTCCGATCAAAGTCCCAAACTAGGGTCTGATCAAGCTCAGCCTTCTGCCCAACCAAAAATTCTGATATTGGTCTCTAAATTTCGATTTTGATGAGTAGCATTCAGCTGTAGTCTCCGATTATAAAAATTCCAACTTTCTCTGAAACCCTAAATTTTGGAAGCCATGAATGAAGGTGCTCAAAAATAATTCTATTTTGACATAAATATGTACCTAATTATTTCTGGTGTAACTAGAAAATTTTCAATCCACAGGGTCTAAAATGGTTTCCTTTGATATCCCTACCTTTCATCTTTCCAACCTCATAGTTCTCACCTCAAATGGATTCTCTGAGAGAGATTTATGCCAAGTGTCGCAATGTGACCTATTTATGAGATAAAACAGGAGAGAAAACTTGTACGGCATGCCACATGCCACTGGTTCAGTTTCGGCCTCCAAAACCATTACTTGAGAAAGTACAGTCCGTGAAATACCTATCACATTTTACGAAATTTCATTTGGAGATTCCTAGACCAAGTTATGACCTTTTTTCCAAGGTCACCTGTTTATGACTGATATTTGGAAGAGGTGGAAACCCTATATTGTACAGATCATAAATCACAAAGTACAATGAGTTAGAGGTTTTCCTTTGGACACAAGATACATGGTTATCTTAGGTTCGCCTTATAGGATTTTCAGACCGTAAAAACTCTCCAAAATTGATTTATAGCGAAAGTGCTACGATGACTGGTTTTTTCTATATCAAGCCCTAGCATCGCAAGTGCAACAAGTGTCATACATGCCATACCATGCCTTCTTTCAGGATAGCTTTGATACCATGTTAGTTTTTCAGAATTTACTTCAATCTGATATAGGATCTTAACTGAGAGAACAACATGTACAACATATCTATAGCATATCAATCATGGACACAATAATGCAAGCACACAAGAGACACAGAGTTTACTTGGGGAAAACCATAAAGGTGAAAAACCCCAATAAATTCCTGAGAGATAGATAGAGCAATGATACAATCCAAGCATAAGAGATAGACATCTCCTACCAGCAGCTTCTCCTCCTCCACAAGTGCGCCACTCTCCCCAGAGTGCAAGAGAGAATATAATGAATAAAATAGAGTGCCTCCAACACTATATTTATACTTGACTTGACTTGCCTAATAACCTTTACTCGGTCGACCTTAACTTAACCACATAACATAATGCTGACTGGGACGATACCCAATAGGGTGGTATAATAACCCTTTGACCCACATGGCCGACCCCCAATAGGGTGGTATAATAACCCTTCGACCCACATGACTTATACAGGGCCGACCCCAACAAGGTGGTCTAATAACCTATCAAGTATAAGTTACGACACTTACAATATAAATGACGACACTTCCGTATAGAGGAATAATAACATCTCTATAGGAATACAAACACTTTCGTATAGTGGACTAATAACATCTTTGTAGGAATACAATATACAAATATGAAATATATTCCGAAGTTACATATACATCAACAAGCAGAAGTGAACTTCCTAAGTGAAGGTAAAAACATTGTACCCGTATCATAGTGGATAGGTAATTGAAAATGTGTTAGAAATACCATAGCTAAAGATAAAAATCTGTCAATGTATTGTGAGGCAACTCAATGTACCATTCTGCAGCAGTTCCTATTAGGTTCCCCTGAAATAACCTTAACCTAATGCTATCGTCAACTAGGGAATTGGATGAACACAACAAATGGAATGCCATCATATCATTTGATGGATTGTCCCCTAGTCTTCCATCAAACTTGATTATGTCTGAGGGTAGTTTAGTTGGTGTTGTTGGCCACCCATTCAAATGTAGAACAGGTTCATTATTCAGTCGAGATAAATCTAGAATATTTAATGTGCCTAGAAATGTTGATTTGGCTGATGTTGTAGCAAAGGATTGATATGTAGGTGAAGCTTGATGGCTCCATTGATGTTTTCCTTGGGCTTGGAAAGCATTCCAAGGAGGATTTCCCCCTTGCGGAGGTTACATCCAAAAATATTGGTTACTTCCATAATGTTGTCCATTCCATTGTGGAACATGATGCATGTATGGATTTCCCCCTTGTAGAGGTAGGTTCCAATAAGATTGGTTACTTGGTGGAACTTGACCATTCCATTGTGAGATATAATTAATGGGTTGATTGCTCCCTTGCGGAGGTGGGATCTAATAATATTGGTTACTTGTCGGAATATGATCAACCCATTGATTGTTTCCTTGGTTTTGATAAGAATTCCAAGGTTGATTTCCCCCTCGCGGGGGTGGTACCCAAGAAGATTGGTTACTTTTTAGAACTTTCCCACTCCATTGTGGAATGGGGTTGATAGGTGGATTGCCCACTAGCATGCTACCTATTGGGGGTATGAGATTTCCCCTAGGATTTGTGCTAGGAAAATATGGAGGATGGTTCCTTGAGGCATTTCCACTAATATGTGGAGAATAACCCCAATTGGCATTACTGTTCCATGATCCATTTATTCCATTGGGAATATTACCATTCCATGGTGAATGGTTACCCCCCAAAAGTAGAATTTGGAAAAAAAATTGGAATACCAAGATGATTTTGGTTTACTCCTTGTTTTTTTTTACCTTGATCTTGGCTGCTTTTTGGACAGACTCGGGTTTTAATGAGGTGCAGCAACAAAACCCCTTGGCACACTGGCCCTCTCGGCAACGAACTGCGCAGCAGCTCGAGGTCTCACCCGAAGTGGCTATGGGGGGGCTAAGGAATTAGTATTCCTTAACCTAGGCGATGCGGAGACTGCAATCTTTTCCCTTTCTTCCTCTAGGATTCCTCAAAGCGGAACGTCTTACTCTTTCGCAGACTTCTCAGTGCAACAGCGCTGAAGTTCGCACTTGCCAGCCTAGCTGCGCGGTATCCCCGCTCCTGCGCACGAGGCAAGTACCCTCTGCATCGATACTCTATGTATCGTCTCTGCTTGCATGCCCAGCACGATAACGCATTCCTAAGCGTTGCGGTGATAGTGCTCCTATCGACTCCTTCGATAGTGCGCGAATATAACTTCTAAGGGAGTTTCCATGACTTGCTTTATATACTCATTCATAAAGACAATGAAACATTCATGTAGGCGTAGATAGTAAACTAAAACATGCATTCACGCAACACAGCATCATAACAACGAGAATTATGTAGTTCACCCCCACGGGGAAACCACGTCCACGGGAAGTGTATCTTATATTAATCTCAAAGATGGGAATTACACAATATGCTGCGCACACAGCTGTAGCCTTATATCTCTCCAGGAAACTCCACGCACACAGCTGGGAGCCCTTCTCTTAGATCTAGTCTCTTCCTCTACAGAGATTACAATGGTTCAGACGTCGACTCAGACTGTCTGCAACTCAGGGATTAGCTTCACAACTATCCAGTTCTAACTCTTGTCTTCTAACACACAATAGAAGACTAACTAGCTAGCTAGCTTACCTCAAACAGCTAACCTTCTTCTTTTACAATTATACATATATATAGGTGGCCCTGAGGGTTGCACCTTTACAAAACTGTGGGCCTTTCCCAGCAGTAATCCCCAAAAACCCTAACCATGGACATGGCTAGGTGTACTGTAGGCACCGCTTGCAGTCACGTCGTCGTTTCCTGTAGGTTCTGTGACTTTCGGTGCAAATTGCGGGTATGGGTGCCGCTTCATCATTCACTGCTCCTTGTCCTTCGCCTTCAATACTTTGGTCCGTTGCTCTTCCTTGATCAGAGCAACCATAACTTCTGTACTTAGCCTTAATGAGGGTAGCTGAGCCCTCTATTCCGTCGCTTCATTTATTGTGGTAGCTGAGCTTTCTACTCGGCCACATTCATTCTCCTTTGACGTGTGCGCGCGAGCTCTGCGATTTTCGGTCCATACTCTGTGCTGAGCTCATCCATCTGGCACCATACTGGGCACCGTTTACTTCTGCCCAAAAATTGGTGCTTATTCAAAATTAGCACTTTCCCTTCAATACTTAGTGCTTTTTCCTCAAAATTCGTAGCTTTGCCATAGCTGCGGCCTAGGCTCCAACAGGCCCCTAACACTTACTTATGGCTCGTCCTTGAGCCACTCGCACTAGCATGTGGTCACTTTACTTGCACATCTGCCTTTGCCTAGGTCTCAGCAAATGTTTTCTTCCACTGCGCAATAGCGGAGTCCATTTCATCGACACACTCCACAGCTGTCTGCACCATTTCTGCAGTGGCTTCTTCTTCAGTTATGCCATCAACCACCTGTTGAGATTCTGCAATTTCTTTGATCTTTGCCTCGGCTTGGGCAGCAAGTTCAGCATACTCATCCATAAATGGCTGAATGTTGTTGGTGAGTTTAGCATCTTCATTCCTGAGCTTGTGCAGTTGTTGTTGTATTCTGTGCACTTCACTCATTTTCCTCATTTTTGCTAAGCCTTCTAAGGCCTTAGCTTCTTCCGTCAGAATAGTTAGGGAATGTTCTGCGGCTTCGACCTGTTCCAAAAGACCGATTTTGAAAGGGAGCTTCTCAAGCTCAGTCCAAGCCTCCATATCTTGGGTCATCAGGTTCTCACCTTCATCTGCTCTGCTCTTCATTTGTGTGGAAGTTCTACGCAGTGCTTCAAATTGTTCCTGCCTATCATCTGTAGAATGCACTGCAACATGAGCTTCCAGCTCAATGATCTGCGTTCTATGGTCTTCATCCATAGCAACTATTTCCTGCTCTATGGCTTTCACCCTTCCACCAATAATTTGAACTTTCTCAACCAGAGGAAGGTCTGGTTGAATCTTGCATGCCGACAGCTCCTCAGCAATTTCATCAACTACGTTTCTTATCCCAGTGTCTTGTGCCTCATAAAGTGCGAGCTTCTCAGAGATGTTCTTATAGCCTGCCTTCAGCTCTATCTCCTGCGATTGCAGTCTTTGGTTTGCATGGAATGTGGAGAGCTCTCTAGCTCTCAGCTCAATAGAGACCTTCTCTTGCACTAATTGCGAGGTTTCTATCAGAATCAAAGACAAATTTACTTCAATGGGGCCAACTGTGCTTACCTGCAGTGCGGCCAAAGGATCCGGAAGTGTCATGCTTATAGGCGGGATGTGCACGACAGTATGCCTCTCTGCAAGTACTTCAACTCACTCGGTACTTGTAGATACCTATGGCGCCTGCGAAGTAGATGTTGGCGCATGGGTCTGCGTAACTCTTCCTGCAAGACCTTTTAACTCCATGAACTGCAGATCCAGAGCACTTCTGATGTGAGCATGCGCAGTCTGCAGCTCGCGAAATTGCTCCTTCAAGTACTGGTTGATCCCCGAGGCAATGGTATCAGAGGGATGCGACACCTTCTACTTCTTGGCCGCTGGTTCTGTCGAGCCTTCATCACTTCTTTGCTCAGGCGCTTCCTTGCCCTTATCTTTTTCTTACGTAGCAAGGGGTGGTATCGCGGATGCGATTTCGGCGGCCTCCCTCCATTCATCCGACCAAGACTTGACATTTTCTTCAACATCTTCAGTAGTCATCCTGTAAAGGCCTATGGCCCATTCGTATTGAATGCCGTAAGGGAGGAGGTAAATTTCATGCAAGTTGGTAGAAAAGACCAACTTCCCTTCATATATTTGGGCTGTCTCCTTACTCATCCTCGGCATTTCCTAAATGGTATCTTTAAGGAGATGGTAGTATTCACAAAATACAGTGCGGTTCATCTTGCGCTTCGTGGGATTATTAGAATCCCAGAGGTTGACATAGCGCATTCCGGCAACCTCTCCTGCGCGGCGCGGAAGGAACTGAGTGTTCGGGGGCTCCTTCCACCCGACAAAAGCACATAAAATTAAAAGCCAAGAAAAATGGAACAACTGACCGGTGGTGTCTTGGATGTTCCGGCAGTCTTCCAAGAAAGAATTAAGGAGAAAGAGAGACCAGTTGTACTGCTCTCCCTCCGCAGCTGCGATAGCGAGCTCCATGACAGCTCCAGTTACTTCTTTAGGTCTGCACTTTGTGAGAAGTATGCCTACAAGCAGACTGCCTGTAAATCTAAGTGCTTCATCCTCAACTATAGTGAGGTCATAATCCTGACCTCCTCTTGTCAATTTGTATTTCTGCACCAACTGTGCAGCTAACTTTCTGTCTTTGTCCTTTCCAACAAAATGAATATTGGGGTCCTTACCAACCTTAGATAGGCCGGTAATACGATGAATCAAGTCGACATTTAAATTGATTGGCCTCCCCAGCCAAAGGTAACCACCATGAACGCAGGATAGCAGTGCCTTAACAACTGCATTGACTTCATTGCTACGCCCAAAGTGCGGTAGCTTCAACAAGTTCAACAGTCCCGATTTCTCTAAATTTGCTGCAAATTCCTTCAGGACGAATTCATCAACCTTTCTGGTGGGATTGTGGACTACCGTCAAATAGCGATCCGGTGCGAACTGAGGATATGTTCTGTAGTCTCCCAATTTGAAATCAGAAAACTTGACTAGTGGAAGGTGTCCAAGCAGGGACCCTTCTTGGTGCACGACTTCCAGCAGTGGTGGCAGTGGAATCGGATACTTTGCATTCTTCGGAATATGCACCTCTGGTGCATCATCTGGACGCAACGGAATGTAATTCACCATAGTGGCCAAGGGCTCTGGAACAGGTTCATCTGGCTACTACGACTGAGATGCCCTTGTGCCCGGAGATTGTTTAGGATCAGACCAACCATGGTGTGTGTAAGCCGAGGTCGTCACCGGGGTAGTCATGCTGAAATCTAAGCCTCTGCGCTTAAATTGACGAACAATTTCTTCAGTGGATAGGTTCTCCGTCATGAACTGGTATAGACAATAAGGACTTGAACAGAAAAATGGTGAAACAGCGTAGGATACGAACGCTGAAAACAAAGGAAGCAGTCTGCACAACACGGCTCTGAAAACAATCAATTAGATTCTCAAACAAGACACTATGCAACTCGAGAAAAGTAACCCGAAAATATACAAGTGTGGGGTATTTATAGCTAAAGGCGATAGTAAATGTGGACAAGTGGGGTTACTAGCTGTAGATGCCTATGCATGAGTTAACAAGCCCCCTACCCCCGCGCCTCTGCGGTGCATTAATTGTGATGGACGGGCTCTGACAGCCTTCCGGGAGAAGCTAAAGCTTTCGGCACATGACATAAATGCGAATCTTAGGGAGATCAAGCTGACTCTGTCAGAGCGGATACAATTAAATGGCGAGCTTATCCTTAATTAATATTCAAAGCGGTTATAGGACTACTATAATTCAAATTTTTCAGCGGGTCATTTCAGCATAGGTAACTGTGCATATAGAGGCGTCCACAATGAGAACTCCTCAAGCGGCAAACTGACACAGGGAACTCCGCAAGAGCGACGGTTCGACAATCCGGAAAAACTTTGCAAGAGCACAATTAGGGTCGCTCCAAACAAAATTTATTGACATGCGCGGATGTTTCAAGGAATTGCACAGGAAGCCAGAGACTGAAAGTGTCTCGCGACTTCCGTGTAGACTGATAATGCGATGCCTCTTTCAACTACACTAGACATCTGCACTTCTTTAGCAATGTATTAAGTCGACAGGGCAGAGTGGACGTCGCGATAAAGCTTGAGCCGACTCCCGTTGATCATTGTAGGTAGCAATTCTCCATTAAGCTTCGCAAGCCGAACTGCTCCTCCTTCTATTATCTTTGTCACCCGAAAAGGGCCTAACCAATGTACACGAAACTTGCCTGAAAACTTGATGAATTTACTATCATAGAGGAGTACCAAGTCTCCTTCTTCAAAGTGTTTATTCTTAATATGCCTGTCATGCCAAGCTTTCTGTCTTGCTTTCTGTACTTGTTGATAGAATCTGGCTAAAATTCTGTCTTCTTCTAAGGCAAGTAATTGTGAGAGTCTTTCACTCATAGTATCAGTATCTGCCATTTCTGTAATTTGCGCAATTCTGAAACTGGGAACAATGTATTCCATGGGCATAACTGCTTCTTGTCCATACACCAAACTGAAAGGTGTGTGACCTGTTAGTTTCTTGCATGTGGTTCTGTAAGCCCATAATACAGCTGTGACCCTAAGGTCCCAATCATCCCTTTGTTGATTACAGATCTTCGTCAGGGCATTCTTGAGAATCTTATTGAATGCCTCCACCGTACCATTAGCTTGAGGGTGGTAGAGTGTGCTCTTCTGGTGACTAATGTGGAATTCTTCAGTAAGGGCCTCTATAGTCTCATTCAGGAAATGTGTACTTTGATCACTCATTAGAATTAGTGGACATCCAAACCTAGTGATAATGTTCTAAAAAATGAACTGCGCGGCAGTGACAGCGTTGCAGTTCTTAACTGGCTTCGCCTCAGCCCATCTGGTGAGGTATTTGGTAGCTGTAATGATGTATCTTGCGCCGGTTCTCTTTCCTGGTGGGTTGATAGGTCCTACAAAATCAATGGCCCACTTATCAAAAGCACGCAGGGTTATCTGGGGTCTTAGCGGCATTTCATCTCTTCTTGAAGGTTTTCCTATTCGCTGGCACACATGGCAACATTTGCAGAATTCCTTAGTATCCTTGTGCAATGTTGGCCACCAAAGACCTGCGGCTAAGATCTTCTGCTTAGTCGGCTTTCCTGTGAAGTGGCCTCCTGCAGTTCCTGAGTGCGCTTCTGCGATGATGGAGTTATTCTCATGGGGTAGGATACATCTGTGCAAGACTTCATCGGGGCCCAGCTTATAGAGCTGGCCTGCTATCAAAGTGAAGTTTGCGGCTTTGACAACAAGTTGCTTCTTCTGTTGGATTGTAAACTCAACTGGCGCTTTCCCGGTAGTGAGAAATTCGAGAATATCGGAATAATATTCATCGGCTGCTTGAACAGAAAATAGTTGCGCATCAAGCATATTGTCCTCCAAGTTTGTAGGTTCCTCCCCTGACTCTAGCCTAGATAAATGGTCAGGTCCTGCATTCAATCTACCTGGCTTCACAATAACCTCAAAATCATACTCCTGGAAGAGCAGTAGCCATCTGCAAATTCTTCCCCCTAACACTGGCTTATTGACCAAGTATTTCAAAGCAGAATGGTCAGTATACATTTTAAAATGTGTGCCCAATAGATAGTGTCTGAACTTTTGTAAGGCATACACCATAGCTAGTCCTTCTCTTTCTGTAGTGGTGTAGTTTTTCTCGGCTGTGGACAGCTTTCTGCTAGAATAAGCAATCGGGTGATCAATAGCTCCTTCTCCCGGTTGTGTAAGCACAACCCCCAATGCTATGGAATAAGCATCTACATGAACATGAAAGGGTTTTTTCCAGTCTAGGAAAACTAGAATAGGCGCAGTGATCATCTTTTCTTTCAGTGTATCCAAGATCTGTTGGCATTCTTTTGTCCATTGGAATTTTGAATCCTTTTTCAGCAATCTTTCCATAGGTGCAGTGATCTTTGCATAACCTTTGATAAATTTTCTGTAGTACCCTGTATGTCCCAATGTAGTGCGCAATTGTTTGACTGAGTTGGGCGCAGGTAAATTAGCAATGATGGCAACCTTTGCAGGATCCATCAGGAGTCCTTGTCTACATACAATATGTCCCAACAAAATCCCAAAAGGAGCACAGAAGATACATTTTTTCAAGTTTAGGGAGATCTGATACTGTCTACATTTTTCTAACATCATGTGCAGGTTCCCTATATGGTTCTTTAGTAAACCAAACACAGTCCAGTCATCAAAATAGACTTCTAAAAACTTATGAATGAATTTTTAAAAACAACAACAACGACTCTAGAGAAGATAGCAGGTGCGTTTTTAAGACCAAAGGGCATTACCGTATACTGGAATGAGCCCCATTCAGTCACAAAAGTGGTCTTATGGCAGTCTTCCGGATGGATTCTGATCTGATGGTATCCCGAGAAGCCATCAGTGAAGGAGTAAGCCTCTTGTCCTCCAACATTATCAAGCACTTCATCTATAAATGGAGTAGGAAATGGATCATGCGCTGATGCGTCATTCAGCTTGCGCAAGTCTACGCAGATTCTTATTTCACCTTTTGTCTTCTTCTCTTGTACCACCATAGGACTAATCCAATCACTTTCCTCTACGGGCTCAATGATACCTGCTGCAAGCATTTTATCAATTTCTTCTCTAACCTTTTCTTTATATCGCGGGTTCAACTTGTATGGGCGCTATTTTACTGGCTTGGCGTCTGCTTTCAAAGGTATGTGCATAACTCCTAAATCTCCTAATATGCCACCATTTCTGTGAACTTGGTAGGAAAGATATCCTGGTAGTCACGTAATAAATATGAAATATGCCCAATAGTTTCATCATCCCAATAATCTCCTATAGAAGCAAACTTGGGTTCGGCTTCTGTACCAATGTTAATCTTTTTGAGCTTGATGTGTTCTGTAATGGCAGGGATATCAAGCTGAGGACCTTCAACATTGCGCGTCCCTTCTGATTCTGGAATGTTGATGTTGCAAGGATCATCTTCCTCTTCCCCAGTGGTGAAATTATAGCATTCCAGGGCATGTTCCATCTGGACAACCCAATCTGGTTGAGAATATTCTGGTTCAGGAGATGGTTCAAATACCTTCTTTTTAATACACTTTAAAGCATGGTCGATGCTCGGATGTTCTGACTCAAAGCTGAAGGTAAGTTGAAAACTTTCTATCATAAGAGGCCAAGTGACAGTGCGTCTGCGCAATTCTGTTTCAGTGTACCAGTTCTTTGGAACTGTATCCAATGTGTGGATGAATAGGTGAACCCACTCATCTTCTGGAATATCTGACCATTGTTGAATACATGCTTGAACGTGTGACCTGGGGTCACTCTGTCCATCATATTTGTGCAACACTTTTGCTGTAGTTTCCTGAAATCTGCGCAGTATTAATCTGCGACAGTCTTTCCATGTGTGAATATTTTCTTTATGCGCACCCCACCATCTTGCGGGTGTAGCGCGCAGTGCTACATCCAAATCTTGTATGCGCTGCTCATCTGGAATCTGTTGTTCATATGTATGTATGAATTCACTTACTTCAGTTAAACCATCAAAAATTGGAGTGTTATTCAATTTTGTGCCAATCCATCGAATAGATTTAGTCATCATGGCGCAACGCTTTGCAGAAACCTCATGTAGGTGATTCTGCCAGTTTTCCAATCCTGCGTCTGAGTCTGATGTGCATGAGCTATCGCATCGCCAGCTGATATGGCCGTCTGCTGTGGGATTGACATAGTCACTATGACTAGTAGTCATCTGATACAAACTTTCCATGTGGCACACTTCTTCTTCTGCTCTAATGGGTTCAATATACCTTGGTCCTTGGATGGGATCAAGCGGTGCAATGATCCTAATCTGGTCATCCTCAAAGGTCATCTGTCTTTTCTTCAAATTAATGACAGCCAAATTATCAAATGCCCAGTCTATGCCTAAAAGTGTTGGGTAAGGTCTACTATCATCCAGAATTTTGATTACTTCAAAATCTCTAGAGCTTCTTACTCCCTCAATATCAATAGGTACATTGGGTAGTCTGCCCAATGGAGAGACTCGTTGGTGATTCGCAAGTCTTAGCTGGATAGGAGATCTTGTAAGCTAAGGGATACCCATATGTTCCCATGTCTGCATGGTGAGAACATTAACTTCTGAGCCCAAATCTAAAATAACTTCATCCATTTCAAATGCTCCAATCTGTGTTGTGAGCCTCATCTCTTTTCCAGTTCTAGTATGACTCCCAATTTGGTGAACAGCACACTCCGGTGTTTTTATCGAAGTAGATTGTTGACACTTATCCAATAGGTGTTGAAGTTCCATAGTTGCTTTTTCATTGCGCAACAACTTTAAGCAATTTCTCAGGAAAGTATGGACACTGCCTAGTGCATCCTCCTCATCATCATGTCTTCCAAATGTAGTGGCCTGTTCTTGCGCTAGGTTGTCTTGTCTTAGCACTTGCAGTGTAATACCTTTATGCGGAATTGCGACAGAACTTGAAGCTCTCGGATTTGAGAAATACTCTTGAGCTTGCTTGAAAGCTTTGTTTTGCTTCTGCAGTTCGAGCGAGGATGGTTTAATATTAGCACGGAGCACCCATTGCGTCGCTTGTTTTCCAGTTCCCAACTCTAGCGCACCAGTGGTTGCTCCACTGCGCGTCACTATATTAACTGTAGGGTCTGGTTCTCTTTTTTCTGCTCCAATCAACTGAATATTCTGATTGACCTATGGCATCTTTGCTTGCATTTTAGCCATCAACTGAGGTCATTCTTCAATGATATGATCATAAGATTTACAGTATCTGCAGATGGTTGTAGGATTTTGGCAATCCCTTGCATAATGACCTTGCGCTCCGCAGTTGTAACAAGTGATCTGTCCTCTTCCTCGACCAAAACCTACTGCGCATTCGCGACCTCTGTAATTTCCTCCTCGGCCTTCGCGAGTTTGGTCATACTGTGGACCTGCTGTGGGTCCTTGTTCCTCTGACTGTACTCTATAAATATCATGTTTTCTTTCCATCATAAGATCATATGCTCTGCAATTGTTCTCATCATGGCCTACCGATTTACAGAAATTGCAATATAGATTCTTTGGAGTTTGTACATATTTCTGTAATAAGTGACATTCTTGTGGTCTGTGACCTCTAGTTCTATAGATTTCACACCAAGGCCCCTAAGCCTATGGTAAAGGGTTAGGTGCTCCAGTTGCAATATACTCTATGAAAACAGGACAATGGTCCTTTGAATGACCTTGCGCTTTGCATTTTGTACACCAAATTTCTTCTTTAACTTCCTTGCCTTTCTTAATATCATGCACTTGCAAGGTTAAGTTTGCTAACTGGTTCTGTAACTGCGCAACATCGTTGCTTGCTCCAGCAATTGGTGAAGCTTCTAGTTTCATAGCTATCTCTAGAGCTTGTTCATGAGTAGTGAGATTCTGTTGCATAAGAGGAAGTCTAATGTGTGGAAGCAACGTAGCAATGAACCATTCCTTATGCTGCTGCGGTGCAAACTCAAAGCTTACTTGATCTATCAAGGCTTTGAACTTCTGGTCAAAGTCCCATACTGACTCTGTAGGTAACTGTTTTATGTCTTTGAGCTCGGTTATACACTGTGATTCTAATTTAGGTTTCTTGAATTCTCTAATCATAGCATTTCTGACATCAGCAAGCGTCCTATTCTGTGCTGCTGAGTATTTCATGAACCAAGTTAAGGCTCTTTCTCTTAGTGTGGTTGCTAACTGAACCAGCTTAACAACATCATCATTAATTTGCTTAATTGTCCAAATGGCTTCACATAGGAACCAGTGCTGCTTAGGGTCTTCTAGCCCTATTCCTCTAAAAGTTGGTAGCTTCATGTCATCACCCATCCTTCTTGCGCTAGGTTGAGGTGGAGGTGTTGTAGCACTACCTCCGGGATGGTTAAACAAAGGGGGAACTGAGGTACTAGAAGTACCGTGCGGGCTTCTAGAAGGTGTTACTATGGGGTTATACTAAGCCCCGTATGGCTTTTGCGGTGTAAAAGGGTGATAAGGGATATGAGCACTCCCTTGTCTCTCTAGATGGCTCGCTCTAGGAACTTGACTAGCTTCTGGGCTAGACTCAAAAGAATGTTGGTCAAGGCCTACTTTATACCGTTTTCCACTATGAGTGAAACCAATAAGTTCAGGATCACTATCAGAATCTGCGGACATTACTTGTCTATGTTATTCATCGGAAGCTATGCATAGGTTTCCTTTTTCATACAGAAGCATTTTAATCCATAAGTTCAGAGAATTTAAGAACTTACCTCTGTGTGCTTGGAAGAAGCTCCTCTCAGCTTCGCTGAAACTTTTTCTCGTATCTACTGCAAACTCGGTGATGAAGCCTTCCAGCAGACTGTTCAACCAAAAGTCTACTGCGCAGGACACAAAATTATCTACCCGCTTCAAACTGCTAACTAGCTCAGGCGTCCAAGCGACGGGTCGTTCAACATGCACAGTGGGTCTAGTATCTGCTAACTTAGCTATCTGCTAACTTAGCTAACTTAGTATAAATATGCTTCTGCAACCAGTCTTCTGTCTGAAGCCTAGAGCTTCTATTCTCTCGTTCAGCGAACTCTCTAGCCTTTAAATCAAACCAGTCTTGAATTTCTTTAGTTGTAGGATTCCACTAGCACATTGCCTTCAAGGTAATAGGGTCAAAGTCGGCAATGGAAGCATTTGGTGGCTCCACACATCATAAGGCAATAGAACCATTTGTTGGCTTCAGCAGTATTTCACACGTCACCGGAATAACAAGTCTCAAGGCAACAAGTCGCAAGGCAACGGAACCATTTGTTGGCTTCCTCTTTCTCTAGGTTGCGCATCAATATCGCACGTCGCCAGAATAATAAGTCTCAAGGAAACGAAACCATTTGTTGGCTACTTTTTGGACAGACCCGGGTTTTAATGAGGCGCAGCAACAAAACCCCTTAGCGCACTGGCCCTCTCAGCAACGAGCTGCGCAGTAGCGTGAGGTCTCACCCGAAGTGGCTATGGGGGGGCTAAGGAATCAGGCTTCCTTAACCTAGGCGACACGGAGACTGCAATCTTCTCCCTTTATTCCTCTAGGATTCCTCAAAGCGGAACGTCTTACTCTTTCGCAGACTTCTCAGTGCAACAACACTGAAGTTTGCACTTACCAGCCTAGCTGCACGGTATCTCCGCTTCTGCGCACGAGGCAAGTACCCTCTGCGTCGATACTCTATGTATTGTCTCTGCTTGCGCGCCCAGTGTGATAACGCATTCCTAAGCGCTGCGGCGATAGTGCTCCTATCGACTCCTTCGATAGTGCACGAATATAACTTCTAAGGGAGTTTCCATGACTTGCTTTATATACTCATTCATAAAGACAATGAAACATTCATGTAGACGCAGATAGTAAACTAAAACATGCATTCACGCAACACAGCATCATAACAACGAGAATTATGTAGTTCACCCCCACGGGGAAACCACGTCCACGGGAAGTGTATCTTATATTAATCTCAAAGATGGGAATTACACAATATGCTGCGCACATAGCTGTAGCCTTAGATCTTTCCAGGAAACTCCATGCACACAGCTGGGATCCTTTCTCTTAGATCTAGTCTCTTCCTCTACAGAGATTAAAATGGTTCAGACGTCGACTCAGACTATCTGCAACTCAGGGATTAGCTTCACAGCTATCCAGTTCTAACTCTTGTCTTCTAACACATAATAGAAGACTAACTAGCTAGCTAGCTTACCCCAAACAACTAACCTTCTTCCTTTACAATTATACATATATATAGGTGGCCCTGAGGGTCGCACCTTTACAAAACTGTGGGCCTTTCCCAATAGTAATCCCCCAAAACCCTAACCATGGACATGGCTAGGTGTATTGTAGGCGCCGCTTGCAGTCACGTCGCCATTTCCTACAGGTTCCATGACTTTCGACGCAGATTGTGGGTATGGGCGCCGCTTCATCATTCACTGCTCCTTGTCCTTTGCCTTCAATACTTTGTTTCGTTGCTCTTTCTTGATCAGAGCAACCATAACTTCTGTACTTAGCCTTAATGAGGGTAGCTGAGCCCTCTATTATGTCGCTTCATTTATTGTGGTAGCTGAGCTTTCTACTCTGCCACATTCATTCTCCTTTGATGTGTGCATGCGAGCTCCACGATTTCTGGTCCGTACTCTGCGCTGAGCTCATCCATCTGGCGCCGTACTGCGCACCATTTACTTCTACCCAAAAATTGGTGCTTATTCAAAATTAGCACTTTCCCTTCAATACTTAGTGCTTTTTCCTCAAAATTCGCAGCTTTGCCATAGCTGCGGCCTAGGCTCCAACACTTGATTAGCCAAACCATATGGAAAAAAAATATTATTTAAGGCACACCCCCCCAGTAGGGCCCTGCATACGAAGTGGATGTACTTCCAGGATTGGAACCCAAAACTATACCAACTAGTGCTAAAGTGTTTCTTGAACTTGTTCTAATGATAGGTATACTAACTCTTGGGATTGATGTAAAGGAAAATTTTGAAGTATTTCTACCTCCAGCAACTGTTTGAGGTTGTAATGATGTAGTCCCTTGTGCTATTGGTGAAACCATAGGGTCAAGTGTTGAATTTTGCATGTGATTCCAATAACTGAAAAGAGGATTGATGTAATCCAATGAGTCGTTGATGTGAAGTAACACTAAGTCTGAAATATTTTTCAATGGTGGGTTTAGATGAGTAGCTATGTTGTTCTCTAGTGTTTCAATTTCAAATGGAGCAATATTATCAACAATTTCTGTGTTTTATTTGTTATGTAATGGTGAAGTTTCAATATTTGTTTGATGTTGTTCTTCTCTATTATTGTTAATTGAATCTAGAAGTTTTTTAGATTCCAAGTCACAAGGTTGTGTTTTTTGTATCTATCTTCGCGATGTAGCAAGGCCTTCAATTTTTCGGTGACACACCTCACTGCCACTGTGACTTGTGTATCGGGAGAGTAGCCACTTTGACAATTTTGATCAAAGGATTTCTTTAAATTTGTATTCTAACTAAAAAATATAATGAAACAATACTAAGGAATTCTAGACTTAACAAAAAGAAAAAGTGTCCATGGAGTAAAAATGTCATAATAATGAATCCAAGAAAGAAAAGTAATTTTCCAAAGAACTGAAGCTCAATGAAAACACGGATTAGAGGGACTTTTGAAACTAGTAGTTGGTGAGGGATATGAAGGATTAAATAATTACTAATAGAAAAGGTTTGAGAAATAGTTACAATAATCTTTATTCACCAGGGGTGCAAATATTGGTTCTTGAACAATCGCCCTCCCAAGGAGCAGGGTATTTTTTAAGGATTCTAATATTATACTTAAGTATAGTATTATAGGTGATTATTTTGGATTGGAAAAACATATATATAGATAGGTAGGCGAATATCAAATATGAAACATACAATGTACTACAGAAATTTGTAAATTTTGGATAAAAGTATGATAAAAAACATATTTTATGTATATGAAAGCGATATTAGAGACTAAAAATGACCAAATAGAGAATTTATTTTTTGAAAAAAAACTCGAAAAATAGCAAATTGGTGAAACTTTGCCCCTAAAAATTACCCTGCCAAGGACTAAAAGCTTCAAAGTCTGTCTCAGGTACTGTAAGTGTCCCCACTCACAATAGCCTATCTGATATCCTAGGAATAGAAACTAAGTTTACTATTTCACAATCGACCGTCAGGCGGTACAATTGTAACTCTAGTACAACTCTCATAACCAGGTATTCTAGAAAAGTGATGTCACCCTAAGGACTTGTCACTTACATGGAATTCTATCATGAGTTCATATCCCACTAAACAAGAAAGACGGGGGTACCAACCTTACTTATTCATATTGACCTCGTGCTTGACTCATGTGTTAGATGCACTTTCCTGACAAGCGTTTTTCTACTAATGGATTTGAACTCTCAATAATCAATGCTAGTTTCAAAATTTTTGTAGCCCGAGAGTGTTAACTCTCCAATCCTAATCCATGGAACTAGCCTAAAATTGTTGGTGATATGAAAAGAAAATATTTGTTAGTTTTAGATTAAGCGTCAATTTTAAGGGTACTTTTCTTAGTTTCAGTATTGGAAGTGAAACTGGTGGTATGTTAACTTGAAATATTGAACCAAACAATGCAACATACTCACTACTCTACCTTTCAATTCGATGAATGCTCTAAACTAATGAAAAGTTAGAGTGTCATGTGGGTCTTTCAAACATGCAAGTTGAAAAATAGAATTAAAAAAAAAAATTCTACAACATCCATAAAACTCTTTCCAAATGTTTGAATGTGTTTCCAAATCTAGTGAGGTTTTGGTGATGCAAAATTTTTTGTTAGATTTTTTTAAGTTTAGGAACAGTTCTTCTGAAATATGGTTAATTATTGATTTCAAAAAATAGATTTAAACCAAAAAAATATCTCACTTGAAATGAATCTAATTATGTTTCGTGGGGGATCTTTGCTTCTCATTTGCAGGTCCACCCGAAAGTGTGAGCAAAGAGGATATGCAAATCCCTTTGAAGTAATATGAAGTAAATATTACAAATGAGTTCTCCTTTCTCGTTCACAATATCACCTCAAATCCCAAGTGAATAGGATACAGTAGCTCGAGAACTGTATGCAAAAATTAAAATCTACTCAGTTACAAGTGAGATCCACTTTATCATTTACAAGATCACCTGAAATCCCAAGTAAAGAGGATACGGTGTCTCAAAAAGAAATTTCTTGAAAAATCAAATCCTAAACTATTACAAATGAGATCCACTTTCTCCTTTACAAGATCGCTTGAAAGCCCAAGTGAAGAGGATACGATGGCTCAAACACAACTTATCTTAATAAAATTGAAGATTAAATATATAACTATCTATAATTGTGCATGAGAAAAATGAAATATTGTAGATCCAAAACATAAATTTACTAATTAAAGTTGTTTCCTTGGTTTTGGAGGGAAAAAATTTCGAATTATCTCAATGTGTATTGTTCAATTTTTTGAATTTTTAAGGAAAATATATTTGTGAAATGTTTCCAAATTATCTTTTATGTATCATGATTGTGATTTGGTTTCTTGTTTCAAATTGGCAAGTATGTGGGATTCAAAAATTAAAGGGCTTAAGGGTTCTTTAAACAATTGTTCATGTTCTTTTAATTTTTATCATTTGCAAACTATTCATTTAATCAAAATTTTCAGAAATAAATCCTAATTTCATCAAATCAAGGATCTAATAGAAAAATATGAACTCAAGCAATCAAATCTAAAACAAATTATGAGAACATTTTGAAAGAAAATCCCAAATTAGGCCATTTTTAAGGGTTTTGGAGGGAAACTTCAAATTTAGATTTTTCAAATCAAATCCTCCCAATTGTTTCCAAATCTATGGTAAATTGATCCTAAAAAATTGTTAATGTCATGTACAGGTCTACAAACACAAAAATCATGCCTAAAAGTGGCCCTAAAATGGTAAATTCTCACAACTAGTTTTGACAAATTTCTTGCAATTTTGAACCAAAAAACTTTAAAACCTTCAAAATTATTAAAATATTTCCAAATATTAGTTAATTAGGGTCCAAGTAAATTCTAAAATATAATTACATAGATTCCTAAGCTAATCACAGCAGAAAAAATTACAAGAATTGGTGAATTTTTTACCAATTGAGGACCGAAATTCAAGGCCCGAGGGTACTCGCTACTGGCATCATTGTAACCTATGAGTTTGAGGCATACTCGCTACTGTTATTAAGAAAACCAACAAGTCACTTGATTTTGTGTATGCTAAAATAATTGTGTGGCCAAGAACATCAAGAACCGAGTCCAAATCCACTAAAAATGAAAACAAAATGAGTTTTTAAAGCTAAATTTAGGTTCTAAATGGACTCAAAATTATTTTTACAGATGCTTAAGGAGGATTTATGACATATTCAAGTAAAATTAGGTAGATCTTAAGGGTTAGAACACCAAAATTTTGAAAAAAAAATCAAATTAACCCAAGTGGAGTTGCCACTATGTTAATAGCAATTATTGTAGGGATGTGTCTACTCTAATTAGCTATCTTGCTATGAATTGGTGAGATTCAATTAACAGAAATGAAACAATCATCTAAACTTTCCTAATATATTTAACCATTTAGAATTCAAACTAAACTTGGAGGGAAAAACTTAAATTCATAAATGGAAGGAAAATTGAATTGTTTCATATAACATCAAAAAAGAAAAGATACCTACTTACAACCTTGCTTGACGTGAATCCATTCTCCTTTGCTTTGAGCCATCCTTCTCCATCCTTTCCTTTGATCCTTCAAGAGATTTGTTGAAGATGAACTTTCCAACCTTGAAATATTTCCATCATTCATTTACTCTCACTTTGTGTACCTTACTATGCCCCAAATGATTTTGTTTTATAATATTGGGAAATGGGAATTCATGATTCAACTTTCAATGTGGGATAATACCTTTTCTTGATTTTTGATTATTTTCACTAAAAAATCCACTTTCTATAGTATTTTCAGGCTTTTTGTCAAAAATTCAGAATTCACAGGCACAATTAATGCAGGTTGTGTGCATTTATTTTCATTGTTGACTAGTGGAGAGTAGATCTGATCCTTTAAGCAAGGAGTTCAATCACTGAACCATACCTGTTTAGTCTACCTCTTTCTTCACTCAATCCTTCTTATTATGGAAGTAGTGATTAGATAAGGGAGGATTGTTCTCTTATGTACTTGCCTTAAGTCTTTATGTTGTGAGCGAATAGTAAAATGTGCTTCTAACCTTCACTTTGTTAAGGGTGTTAATTTGATTGTTAAAACCCTGATGAGGTTGTCAGATTACTTGTTGTGGAGACTATTGGACATGTGGGACCCTAATAGAGGGGTATTCAGGGTTGGGGGAGAGGACCTGATCATCACTACTTAGGATATTTATTTTAGGACAGGGTTGTCTCATCGTTGATTGAAAGGTCCCCTCCCTCCCCATATGGAGGGAGATATGATCCATGGATTAGTGGATAGATTTTATGATGGTGACCAAAGTGCTTTGAAATATGGTCATATTTTTATGAGCCATTTGAGGGCTCTACCTATGATCAATTTTGTGATAGTTGGGGTGCGAGTTTTGGGGGTGGTGTCCCCCAACTGGATTACTAGAGGGACGCTGGAACACATCGAGAGGTTGTTGGTTGGGTGACCATGTGCATGCGGACCAATGCTTCTGCAGGAAATGACCTGACTGATGATGGAATTGCATTGGGGAGGTATTAGGACTACATTATTCTTTGGGAGCATGCTGTGCTCATACTTGTTCTAGTGGTACTCATCCATAAGGCCACCTATAGTGGTGCCTCAAAGGGGGGCTTAGGAGCCCCATATGATGTATTGGGAGAGGATCATGCCCCGTTCTATTGGTTGGTCTGTGGGGGATTATTTTACCCCACGGGTTTTGGATGTGCGGGAGGGAGGGATTGGCCAGATGGAGAGATACCCCTGGA
Organism: Larix kaempferi; assembly: GCA_027924585.1. Taxonomy (NCBI): domain Eukaryota; kingdom Viridiplantae; phylum Streptophyta; class Pinopsida; order Pinales; family Pinaceae; genus Larix; species Larix kaempferi. Next base: position 10,446,679 of record BSBM01000007.1, read on the forward strand.
GTGTGATGGAATACAGGGGGGATTTGGATCTTCCTCTTCCTAATGGAGGATTCGATTCCTTAGGTACATTTTGATATTTGTACTTGATAGTTAAATATATTTGCGTGTACATACTTTGATTTCTGCACATTTGATATATATGATTATCATGTATTGATGACAGTTTCCCCCTTTTTTATGCTAATATTGGTCTTGTACGGCCATCTCGGTGACCATGAGTGAGGAGAGATTGACTAGTAGTTGGAGCTCGTCTAGTTATTGGAGGAGCTACTGCATAATGGGGTAGGAGTGGGGGATGCTCCTATCAGTGGTGCAAGTGTCGGAGGAGCTGCTTTGGGGGTGGATGTAAGGGATCAAATGGAAGTCGTCATGCCTAACTTGGAGCAATAGCTAGGGGCTATGTCTACAATATTTGAAGACCGGTGGGTCACAGATCTTGAGGATAAGGAGATTTCCCTGACTTTTCATCTGCTGGTGGAGTGTGGGACATGTTGGAGGCCCATTATGGGGTTGTTAGTAGTGGCATGCCATGTGGCATGAGAGGTGCACGGGGGTGAATCCCTTCCTCCATGAAATAGGCCATAGCCGAGAGTAGGGCTAGCCCAAGGACCAGATCCTAAGGTGGTGTGAGGGGAGGTTTTAGAGCCAATGGCAATTATGGGACCCCAGGATCCACCAGCTGGCAGGGTAGCTTTATTTTGTATAGGGACTTGAGCCCCATTTTTTATATGGTTATGATGAGACTATGGGAGGCAATCTATATGTGATGCATCCCCCATAAGGTTGTTTTGTATATTCCCCAAGAAGTCCATTTTTGTACATGACACATTTTTTGACGATATATATATATATATATATATATATATATATATATATATATACCATTTTTGTGCCATATGCATATACGTCTCTTATGTATGCTGTGTATCTTTGATTTATGTTTCCTATATGTTGATTTGACACATATGTAGTAGTAGATACTATCATGTATGTTTGCAAATGGTTATCAACTTACGATTTATCATGATGATATACATGTATGTGTAGTAATAGGCGTGACACATAGATATATATAAATGTGTGTACTTTTTGTTGGGTGTGCAGTACTATGGAGTTGAGTTATGTATGAGGTTTCAATTCAAAACCTCGTTCGTGATGGGGTTAGTGAGTGCATTGGCGTTTCTCAGTACATGTGTGAACACGATGGTTTCAAACTGTCGGATGAGAAGGCGCATGCATAAGAACGTTCAAAACAAGAGTAGATTAAGGACACAGAATACATTTTTTCTCTATGAGACAACTAACTATGAGTCTAGGTGGACCCATAGATGGTGAATTCCAAAGTGAATGGCATCGCTTAATATACCTATGACAGAATCATATTATGATACGTTATTTATGAGTGCCCCCAAGCAGACTCCGTTGGTGTGGTGGAGTGCATGGGTGGGGGAGTATATAACCCAAGCAACAGATGCTAGCTTCTTGGACCATCGAATTACACCGTCCATGTAGCCTATGTAGATGTCCGATAGAGAGGTCATGTTTATAAAGAAAATATGGAGTTACTTTCTAACTTAGATAATGGATTAGAGAAAAGAAAGTAAAATTTGACACAAATAAGAGTATCAACAAGAGATGTTGGATGTATTTTTATTATGTGTCCAGGGGTTGTTAAATGTTAGGGTTCTCTTGTGGTACTATTTGTTAGTACTGCATATGGAAGGTTACACGATTAATTAACATTCAGATCCATTGATGATTGTCAATTATTTTGGAATGCTTGTGAGTGACATGTGTCTTACTCGAAAGGAGAGGAATCACTACAAGTGAAGACATCGGCAAAAGGGGATTCAACATCAATGGTATCAGGTAATATAGGTGTTACCTCTTCGGTTCGTGGTCCACATGGGTTAGAATGGATTAGAGCAAGTTGTCCTTGCAATCTCATTAGTTTAAGGTGAGCTTCTTGTTCATCATTCAAAATAGGGAATTGGAATGAGAAGTGAGAGGTCTTTCCACAAGACCAGCAGGGTCATGGTACTCGAGCACATAAGTGTTCTTGTACTTCCAAAGAGTTAACTTGATCCAAAATGCAAGTGATGGTGCTAGGAGGAATCATTTGTATGGAATGTCCATAGGAAGAGCATTCATCATGTGTTGTTGTCAGCGTAAGACTAGAGTACTGAGGATCTTGCAACATTTTAAGCTCCACAACAGGAATTGCTATTGAGGATGCATGTTTGGGAGGTGTGACTGATGGTGTTGTTGTTGTAGTGACCATTTTGATAGATTTTGATTCTTGGGTAGAGGAAGGAGGTTCCTTAATTGTCACTTGACTGAGATGGATGGTTTCCAAATTGTCTTGAAATCAAGGGAGTTTTTGGCAATGGTGTGTATAGTTCTCATATTGAGAACACATGGCACATGCATGATTCATACGTAATGTTTAGGACCTAGATGTGGGTGAAGTGGTTGTGCCCCCTTTTACTATCGATAGAGCATGGGTTATGCTAACAGGAGTGTTAAGCAAATTCCATAGCTCTAGAAAAGTGGGACATAGGTTGGTTGTGTGGACTTGCTTCCTGCAAAGAGAACATGGAGGTGTGACTCTTTGAATGGGAGTATTCATCATAAATGGGGATTTTAACCATTGTTGGTTGATGCTCCCTGCTTTAGGCTTAGCAACCTCCGACGAGTTGGGTGTTGCGTTCAGTAAGAGGGTAGATTTCAACTTTGGTTGTTTGGTTCCCCCATTGGCGGTCTTAGGAACGATCGATTTTGTTTTAGTCACAAATGTCATAGGTGGGGATTTCATAACAGAAGGTGTTATGAGCCTTGTAGGCGTAATAGTTGAAACATGGAAAAAATCATAATGAGAAACTACTTTGGAAGCAATTTTTGGATAGGGTGGTGTAAGGTACCATAATGAAATACCCGAAGTGAGTTCAAGTAGTGTCAACTAAGCCCTAACCGGTGTCCCTTGTACACTTGTAGGAGGGTACAAGAATGGGATTTGGAAGATTGGTGGAACCGATGGACTCAATGTGTGTTCAATGCCTTGACTCAATGGTGGTGCTAATGATGGTATTGAGGTGGAGGTAGCTCCATTTTCAGTGGTGAAAATTTTCCACATTAGGCCATCAGTTGATGTGGGGATATTAGGTGGTGCTCCCGAATATACTCCTAAAAATTTGGATTCTTTATACATGTCAGGGGAAATAGGAAAATATCCCTATGGATAGCTTGATATCCTCTTGAGATTGGAAGAGGCCCCTAATTGACTACCCAAGAAAAAAAGGTAACAAATGGGATCCTAAACTCCTAGATCAAGCTTACACATGAACCTTCAAGCATGGAAAGAAAGAAAAAGAGGTAGGTCTTACCTCCAACCTGTAGGTTTTCCTACTACTTGCTCCAAGCTTGATATCCAAATATTGAACCTGTGTGAAAAGACAAAGGACCAAAAATCCCAAGCAAGTAGATGTATTAAGCTATATATAATCTACAACATAGTACACATCAAATAACAAGATACGCAATATGGGAGAATAGGCCAAGTTATCATTGATTAGAAATCCATGAAGAAGTACATAACAAAGCTATACCTGACTTTGTAGCTGCAATATCTTCTCCAAAATCTCAATCATCAACTTTTCTAGACTCATCAGATCATAGTTTCCATCTCTCTAAGAATCACAAGATCAAAATTTTGGTTCTATGAGAATCCCGCCTTTAGCCCATGGATGGCCTTCTTTAAGTAGGATTTGAGAGGCCAACCACTTAGGGAAGATGATGGATCTAAGTGAGGGAGATGTGGATATAAGATATTCAACATGCCAAAGGAGGAATATGAGAGAGGATTCAAAGAGGGACCTCATCCCAATAAAATATCATTGAGATCCAAGATCCAGAAACCTAGGGATAAGGATAAACAGATATTTTCGCTCCTCTATAACGGAGGAAAGAGCAAAATTTCTCTCTCTCCAAGGCATGTAGGGTGCCAAAATTAAGGATTTTCTCTCCTTGCACACTAGACAGGATGCAAAAATGTCATAGGAGGCACAAAATGGGTTTTGGTAAGAGGAGTTTTACTCCTTTTTGTTGGATTTGCTTCCAAGTGTGACTAGAGAAGGGACCAACATGATGAAAAAAGGTACTAACACCCCTACGAGCCATAAACAAGGAATGTTTTCATGGTCAAATACATCTAGTAACCCCATATAGCACATTTTGTGAAAATATGAGGTGTAACAGCTACCCCCTAAAGTGTGAGGTCGGAAGGAATCTGATGGCCGAAACACTTTACCAAAACATAGGTGTAAAGGGATATTTTAAGGAGAGTCAGAAAAGAGCTGCAATCAAAGACAAAAATGTATATCAAGATCATCCACGACGTTTTCATACCCATACTTGGAATAAACTGACTCAACGCATGGATTCCACCCAATACATTGTAGATCCATGATAATACTGACTCAAGCTATGGCCACTGACATACATTGTGAATCCGCACCTATATGACTGAACAAAATCATGAGTACAAGAATAGAAAGTAGATCCATGATGACATAATAACATATCCATGACCAATACAAAGTGGATCTATGTGACAATACATCAATTAGGTCATCAACATGATCTCCATATGGAAACTGCTCAAAACATATCCATCATAACCTGGGTAAAAGCACAATAACGATCCCCAAGGTCTTCTACCCGATCCTGAATCGATATGAATCTAACCATGCAAATACAAGGTGTTGACGTTGAACATGGTAGAAACCACTTGATTATCATTCAATGATGTAACTATTAACAAGTACGAGGGAAATCACCAATTATGACAATTATCCCTAAGGTATCACTAGTACATTCTGACGAATGTGACTGGATGAGCTGACATTGAAAATTCATGGAATAATTTGATTAGAGTCCAACGATGAAATCCCCCTATAAAATATGAGGAAACATGCCAATGATTCATGCAGGTACTAAGGTTGGTTTCTAATCCCAACTACTAGATGATGTGTTGATGTCGACGGGAACAGACTCATCGAAGGAGGGCCATGATGAATCCCACATCATTGACATGAAACCAATAGGATAATGATATGAAGTAATGAATATTTTTAATATATGGATTGACACAAGGATGTAAAGGGTTACTATATTGCAAAGGTTGACTCAGGTAAAAACATCTCTCGAACATTGGATGGAACAACAATAACTGACTTGGAAACATTGAATCAGAGAGGCAGAGACCAAAACATAATGCAACAACAATTGAGGCATTATTTGTTAAAGTTCAATATGCTAAGACAGAAAATAGCAGCATTACATTTCATTTCACAATAATAGCATATACAGGATCACTGAAGAAACAACAAGCATAGCATAAACACAAGAGTCAGAGATTTATCCTGGGAAACCCTCATGGGGTAGAAAACCCAGTAAAGCTTCCTCAATATAGATGACCAGCAATACACAAAGATGCAAACCCTGAGCATAAGCTCCTTCTCCTCCATAGCAGACCTCTCCTCCACAAATGCGCCTTTCTCAAGTGAGTGAGTGAGTATAATGAGGAACACACCTCCTCTATTTATACACTACTCTGATATGTATTTTACACAAGTACACGTAGGCTCGTATTTAACCAATAGGTTAAATACCCCACTACAACTAACTGGGCCGACCCCTCTAGGGTGGTCTAATAACCCTTTGACCCACATAACACATTTAGGGCCGACCCCCACTAGGGAAGTCTAATAACCCGAGTTACCACATTCCGACGGAGGAATAAACATCTCCGGATATACAATAAGATCTTCACGGAGGAATGAATCATCTCCGGAATAATAAAGTACAAATATAATATTCTTTGAAGTTACAATATTTAACACTCCCCCTTAACGAGAAGGATATTATAACAGTATCTGCACGAGCAAGGAGTCATCAACATCATACATGATACATCTATAAATCATTGGAAGCTTTCTCAACATCATCAGTAACTCAAGCAGTTACTGGAACATCTTCAATACTGGAACATCAACATCTTCAGTACTGAGTCTTTATCTTCTGCAGCACTCGAACAACTACAACAACATCAACATCTGGATCCTCACGATCATCAGTATCGTCATCTCACGACCATTAGCATCGTCATCACACGATCATCAGCATCGTCATCTCACGATCATCAGCATCGTCATATCACGATCATCAGCATCGTCATCACTCGATCATCAGCATCGTCATCACACGATCATCAGCATCGTCATCACACGATTATCAGCATCGTCATCTCACGATCATCAGCATCGTCATCACACGATCATCAGCATCGTCATTTCACGATCATCAGCATCGTCATCTCACGATCATCAGCATCGTCATCACACAAACATCAGCATCGTCATCACACGATCATCAGCATCGTCATTTCACGATCATCAGCATCGTCATCACACGATCATCAGCATCGTCATCACACGATCATCAGTATCATCATCACACGATCGTCAGCATCGTCATCACACGATCATCAACATCGTCATCACATGATCATCAGCATCGTCATCAACACAGGTATCCATAACAATACAAGTATCCACATCATTAGTACAAGTATTCATGCCAATACAAGTATACATATCATCAATACAAGTATCCATACTGATACAAGTAATCATGTCATCAATACATGTATCCTACCGATACAAGTAACCACATCATCAATACAAGTATCCATACCGATACAAGTAACCACGTCATCAATACTAGTATCCTACCGATACAAGTAACCACATCATCAATACAAGTATCCTACCGATACAAGTAACCACATCATCAATACGAGTATCCTACCGATACAAGTAACCACATCATCAATACAAGTATCCTACCGATACAAGTAACCACATCAAAAATCACTTTCTCGGAGACCATACGTCTACGGATCAATTCAGGGACCGAAGTCCGGGGATGATACAATCCCCACTTCTCGGAGACCTCACGTCTACGGATCAATTCAGGGACCTAAGTCCGGGGATGATACAATCCCCACTTCTCGGAGACCTCACGTCTACGGATCAATTCAGGGACCTAAGTCCGGGGATGATACAATCCCCACTTCTCGGAGACCTCACGTCTACGGATCAATTCAGGGACCTAAGTCCGGGGATGATACAATCCCCACTTCTCGGAGACCTCACGTCTACGGATCAATTCAGGGACCTAAGTCCGGGGATGATACAATCCCCACTTCTCGGAGACCTCACGTCTACGGATCAATTCAGGGACCTAAGTCCGGGGATGATACAATCCCCACTTCTCGGAGACCTCACGTCTACGGATCAATTCAGGGACCTAAGTCCGGGGATGATACAATCCCCACTTCTCGGAGACCTCACGTCTACGGATCAATTCAGGGACCTAAGTCCGGGGATGATACAATCCCCACTTTTCGGAGACCATACGTCTACGGCTCTCTTTAGGACTGAAAGTCCAGGGATGATCCAATCCCCTCAACTGTCCACTAAGGACTTCATTCTCGGAGACCTCACGTCTACGGCTCTCTTTAGGACTGAAAGTCCAGGGATGATCCAATCCCCTCAACTGTCCACTAAGGACTTCATTCTCGGAGACCTCATGTCTACGGCTCTCTTTAGGACTGAAAGTCCAGGGATGATCCAATCCCCTCAACTGTCCACTAAGGACTTCATTCTCGGAGACCTCACGTCTACGGCTCTCTTTAGGACTGAAAGTCCAGGGATGATCCAATCCCCTCAACTGTCCACTAAGGACTTCATTCTCGGAGACCTCACGTCTACGGCTCTCTTTAGGACTGAAAGTCCAGGGATGATCCAATCCCCTCAACTGTCCACTAAGGACTTCATTTTCGGAGACCTTACGTCTACGGTTCTCTTTTAGGACTGAAAGTCCAGGGATGATCCAATCCCCTTCTGTATTCTCACCTATACAAGAGCAGTTATCACATTAGCATGTATTCTCACCAATACATCAAAACATGTATTCATCACACCAAAACATGTATACATCACAACTAGCATGTATTCTTACTAATACATCAAAACATGTATACATCACATCTAGCATGTATTCTTACTAATACATCTAATATCAAAACATGTATACATCACAACTAGCATGTATTCTTACTAATACATCAAAACATGTATACATCACATCTAGCATGTATTCTTACTAATACATCTAACATCAAAACATGTATACATCACAACTAGCATGTATTCTTACTAATACATCAAAACATGTATACATCACATCTAGCATGTATTCTTACTAATACATCTAACATCAAAACATGTATAAGTAAAACTAAGTATTCTAAGTAAGAGAGTCCTAAATCTAAATATTTCTAAGTAACTGGGTGTAGAGAACAGGTTACCTCATCATCGACCTTGTTGTTCGATGAGAAAATCTCATCAGTAGTGATTATACTACTCCCCCTTTCGAGGAGGGTCCTTTTGAACTACACCAAGCTTGTCTCGGAAGTATTCAAACTTCACTCGAGACAGAGGTTTGGTTGGTAACTTCTTCACTTGACGTAGAGGCTTGGTTAGTACAACGGTAACCTGTTACAAATTCAAACTTTTAGAGTTCCTTTCTGTGTCATAACTTGTTAGTTCCCTATGTTCTTTGACTTATCATGGAACACTAGATTCTATGTCATCTTGATACAACTCTAAATATCACATAGGATCTCAGTTGGTTCTATCTCTAAGTCAAACAATCCTAAAGCCAAACTTCTTCATAACTAGCAGAGCAAGCAGCCATATGTTCCGCTTGTGCTGAGAGCCACACTAGACTGCTTCCATCTAAACCACGAGATCATGGCTAATCCCAGACGATAACATCCTCTCGATGTGTTCTTCTTGTCTGATACACTTCCTGTCCAAACAGAATCTAAATAGCCATCTGAAGTCATGATCTTCAAGATAGCATAGATCAAATTCTATCGTGTTCTTTATGTGCCTCATCACATACTTTGCAACTATCAGGTAAACACATCTAGTTTCCACTAGATACTAACTCAAGGTGTTCATAACAAAGCATATATCTAACCTAGTATATGTTAGATATATCAAAGACCCAATTAATTGACTGTACAGAGTTATATCCACTAACTCTGATGAGTTATCCCCTAACAGCTTCAAGTTGGAATCCATAAGAGTGGCCATTCCAACACCTCAAGTCATATTTCTCATCATACTTTCCCTGGTTGAGAAATATTCCTTCTGAGCCTTGCCATACCTCCAGACCTAGGAAGTAAAGCATCAATTTGAGATCTTTCATTTTTCATTTCTGTATTGAATGATCTTCTGCATATCTATCTGAGCCATCTCTCGTTAGATGGGTCTACTGATATGAGCCTCAATATCATTCGAACTCTGTGGTGAGTTCCTTCTTGCATCCATGTCATATGTGTACATATTCAACCTTGTAGCAAAGGTTGAGATCCACATCACCCATGGTGATCATGAATCTTATCAAATTATTATCGATCCTAGGTACCTATACAGAACCTGATTCATACTTCTTCTTTAATTACACCATACTTGGAGCAAACATCTTGTCGTGATTCTCTTCCCCTTTCTAAGAGAATCTTCTAGCCATGAGCCTTCTATATTTTGTTTGATTTGTAAATCTTCTTGTTTGAACATCCACCACTTGTACGGTGTCCATCATTCTTCATGACCTTTCCTACAAATCAAAATTAAGTACATAATTAGTAATACTTCATAATCATCAAAAGATAATCCATTATGCATACAGATATCATTTACATAGTGATGCAACTATTTTGACCATTACTTTGGCACAACACTTTCCCATATCCTGTATGCATACTGTGGCTATCTAGATGCCTTTCATCTCTACCAAAACATACTATCGAGAGTGCGCACAACTCTCAGCATGTCAGCAAAGAGGTTTCATTCTAGACAAGCAACAATGGAATGTTTGTCCAAACATATGCACATTAGTTGTATACTGTTCAATGCTCTATGAATGTTTACACTCAGCATTATATATTCTAGGAATACAAATATGCATGCAGGCAATATCATTACTATTTCAAATAGCAACTCAAATACTTATCTTTTATATTTGTGTGGCTGCCTCCCGCTTGATCTTCTGTATGTCTTTTGAACTTCTATTCATTCTGTACCACTGTGCATGCTCAAGAGTCATCCTCATGATCTCATACACAAACATACACTCATTAGTATATTCTAAATGCTATCAAAACATTATAGTACTAAATAATCTTGAAAACGTATAGTCATGATTATAGTTAATAAACATTAGTATTCAAGATTTCAGGGAAGTCTTCTTTTACTCATGCATATCATTGATAAAAGATATAATATGCATAATCCCTTGATTACTAACTTTATGAATAAGCATAACCAATCATTCCAAGTATACTTGTATAAGGGATCCTAACACAAGGTAAGATTCATGGGAAACATACCTGGATTAGTATACCTACTTGGTTATGTACAACATACCTCGTAAGTAGAACAAAGATTATGGATGAGTCTTTGTCTTCATGTTTTCATGATCATGGAGCCTGATTTGTCTTTTGTGATGTACCTGTATCTTGTTAGCAGACAACCTCAACCTCACACAACACCATAATGCATTAGTACAATCATAAGTGTCAACACCCTAACCAATGAATATATTCTATCATGCATTCATACTTTTGTTAAGGTGATACAACAAATCTAAAATCAAGATTGTACTAATTGTAATAACATGAAGACAAACATACCATAAACTTAATCATGAACAAATCTCAAAACATACCTCGATGAGTCATACCTGTCGAGATCGCTTGTAATCTCCTTATGTAAAGCCTTAGCCTCATCTCCCTCTGAAACATTAACTCCTTCACTTATGTAGGTGACCAATCCATCTTCTTCTAGGATTAACCCTATCCACTTGATTTGCAAGAACTGGACCTGGAGCTGGATAAGGGTTTGTCAGAGAGACCCCAAAAATTCAAACTTTGAATTTCAAACTTCCGTAAGGATAGAGATATGCGCCTTGATGAGCTGATCAAACTGATATATTCAGAATTTGAAAACTGCAAAGTTTTACTCCTCAATTTTGCCTTTGAAACTTTCGGATTCACTGTACGTGACCCTGAACTGGGGTTTGATGAAGCCCACTCTTTTGACCCATCAAAAGGTTTGATCCAAAGCTCTAAGCTTCTATTTTTCTGACGAGCTTCCAGCCGTGGTCACAGATTTCAAAAATTCCCATTTTTACAGAAGCCCTAATTTTCCGCTTTTCTGATCAAAGTCCCGAACTAGGGTCTAATCAAGCCCGGCCTTTTTCCCAACCAAAAATTCTGATCTTGGTCTCTAAATTTCTATTTTGATGAGTAGCATCCAGCCGTGGTCTCCGATTACAAAAATTCCAACTTTCTTCAAAGCCCTAAATTCCGGAAGCCATGAATGAAGGTACCAAAAAATAATTCTGTTTTGACAGAAATATGTACCTGATTGTTTCTGGTGTAACTCCGAAATTTTTGATCCACAGGGTCTGAAAAAGTTTCCTGAGATATTCTGACCTGTTATCTTTCCATCCTGACAGGTCTGACCTCAATTGGATTCTCTGAGAGAGAGATATGCCAAATGTCGCAACGTGACCTGTTTTGGGAAAATACAGAAGAGCGAACTTGTACAGCGTGCCACGTGTCACTGTTTGACCTTAGGCCTCTGAAAAAGTTTTCTGAGATAGCTCGGCCTGTTATCTTTCAATCCTGACAGGTCTGACCTCAATTGGATTTTCTGAGAGAGAGTTATGCCAAGTGTCGCAACGTGACCTGTTTATGGGATAATACAGGAGAGCGCACTTGTACGGAGTGCCACGTGTCACTGGTTCAACTTCGGCCTCTGAAAAAGGTTTCTGAGATAGTGCAGACTGTTTACTACCTGTCACTTTTTACGAAATTTCATTTGGAGCTTCCTAGCCCAAGATATGACCTTTTTCCCAAGGTCACCTGATTTTGACTCAGATCTGGAAGAGGCAGAAACCCTATATTGTACAGATCATAAATCACAAAGTACAACGAATTAGAGGTTGTCCTTTGGACACAAGGTACCTGGAGATTTTAGCTTCGTCCTGTAACAATTTCAGATCTGAAAACTTCGCCAAAACGGATTTATAGCGAAAGTGCTACGATGACTGGTTTTTGCTATGAAAAACCCTAACCTTCAAATTGTCGTAAGTAAAGCAAGTGTCTTTAGTGCCATACCTTGTCTTCCTTCAGGTTAGCTCTGATACCATGTTAAAGTTCAATATGCTAAGACAGAAAATAGCAGCATTACATTTTATTTCACAATAATAGCATATACAGGATCACTGAAGAAACAACAAGCATAGCATAAACACAAGAGTCAGAGATTTATCCTGGGAAACCCTCATGGGGTAGAAAACCCAGTAAAGCTTCCTCAATATAGATGACCAGCAATACACAAAGATGCAAACCCTGAGCATAAGCTCCTTCTCCTCCATAGCAGACCTCTCCTCCACAAATGCGCCTTTCTCAAGTGAGTGAGTGAGTATAATGAGGAACACACCTCCTCTATTTATACACTACTCTGATATGTATTTTACACAAGTACACGTAGGCTCGTATTTAACCAATAGGTTAAATACCCCACTACAACTAACTGGGCCGACCCCTCTAGGGTGGTCTAATAACCCTTTGACCCACATAACACATTTAGGGCCGACCCCCACTAGGGAAGTCTAATAACCCGAGTTACCACATTCCGACGGAGGAATAAACATCTCCGGATATACAATAAGATCTTCACGGAGGAATGAATCATCTCCGGAATAATAAAGTACAAATATAATATTCTTTGAAGTTACAATATTTAACATTATTTAGATGACTTGAAGGAGTAATATGACTCATGGAATTTGCATGACTCAGAGACAAGAAGATTACCCAACTCTATGGAATTGGAAAATAGGTGTCACGTTCAAGGATGACAATAAGTTGCCATAAATATTTCTAAAACAAACTTGGCTTATTTCTCCCCAACCCCCATCATACTTTATGAGTACCCCTTTGTTTTTTAACGTGCTTGAGGAGGATCATAGATTCTTGGTATAGCTCATCCTTCAGGTGATTCCAATCTCACATGTTTTACGAACCTGAAAAAGGAAGGGTTCGATCCCATAAGGATCCTTTGATGTTTGATTTTATGAGTCCAAAGAAGGGAAACTCAACGATTTTTCAAGTTTAGAGAGTCTAAAAAAAATTAAAGAAGAATCCAAGATAGAATTTTTGGTGAATTTAGTCCCCTAAGCCCGAATAAGTGTTAGAACATTTTTCCACCTATGTACATTAATCATTTATTAATGATGATTAATTATCCCAAGTGATTAATGATTACATCCCTAAGTTGATTAGATTGGTAAATTGTCAAACTGTCTTGAACTAGTTAGCAAATGTGAACAAATGCTGAGTCAAACCAGCTAATTGGAGCGCTCCCCAGGGCAATTAATGCACTCAGCATGCCTAGAGCGCCCTCCTCAGGTCAATTAATGCACTCAGCATGCTTCTCTTCTACCTAGGGCGCACTTGCTCAGTTTGTGGACAATCTTGCCAACTTTGTCATAATTTTGGCCAATTTTAGCTACCAAACCTCTATCCAACCAGTTTCTTCACATGTGTGAGGTCACATGGGCCTGTCCAGTCATTCCCAACATTCACACTGCAGATTCGAACCAGTTTGGGATGGTTTGGGATATTTTGGTCAACCTAGGGGGGTTTGAGCTTTTTCTAAGCTAGATCAGTGTGAACACTCCAGATGGATTCGAATTCTTCCAGATTTGTATATATGAGTGTTCTTAACCTATGTTAAGGTTGGACAGTTAATAATATTGCAATTATTCACCATTTCATGTGTATTGTTCTTCATTCATTTAAATTTTTTATGCTAATTCTTGCAAATGTTGTGCAATCTTTCACCAGTGAGGAATCCACAGTAGCTAGGTTCAGCTGTGATTGAGATTTTACATGGTATCAGAGCTCTTGGAGCTAGAATTCGAACCAGCAAGACTGTTGTAGTGGATTGCCAGAAGCAGTGGAGAAACCACATAATTCCTGAGGCCATTGCCTTGAGCTTACTGGAGAAATCTAGTGGCTCCTCTCAGGTGTGATGCTCTCCCGAATGCACCCACTATCCATACAGGGTTCGAATCTGTTAGTGTAGATCCCTCCAGAGTGATTTGAGAGTTGTTTGCAGGTACTGAAGATCAGCATTGTCAGCAAGTGCGAATTGCAGCAGAGAAGAATGGAGCCATCTCACCCAAACGTGCTGACACCCTTCAACTATTTCAATTGGAAGGCAGAAATGGTGATTTTGTTGAGATCTAAGGGTCTCTACAGAATCACGATGGGCACTGAGGTTGAGCCAAACTCAGCTGTGGAGAAATCCAAGTTTTTTAACAGAATGGATGAGGCATTTGGCCTCCTTTGTCTCAGCATTTCGAGAGACCTCCTGTTTCATGTAGAAAGTCTAGCAACTCCAAATGAAGTGTGGCTCAAGCTTGAGACACTGTTTGGAAAGACTGATGAGATGAGAGGCCACCAGCTCGAAAATGAGCTTGTCTCACTGAGCCCAGGGAATTTCGATTCCATCCAGGACTTCTTCACCAAGTTCAAGAACTTGGTCTTGCAGATCAGACAATGTGGCATAGAGAAGAAAGAAGAACAGTTGGTGTTGTCCATTCTCTCCAAATTGGGTTCTGAATACTCAGTTTTTGTGTCTTCCTTCAACTCCACAAGGCTCACAGTTAGAGGTTGGAAGATGCCATCTTTGGATGACTTCATGGAGATGCTAACTCAAGAGCAAGACAAGCTGGTCTTGATGGGCTCCATCAAGCAAAAATATCAAGTTCTTGCAGCTGGAGATTCGAAATGTGGAAGAGGCAAGCAAAAACCCAAGGGGTCGAAACCTCAAGAGAAGAAGAGGAAGGATGAGAGGCCCAAATCCTCTGAGGGGGTTTTGAATCCTATCAAGAACAAGGGAAAGAAGGCTGAGAAGACAAAATGTAGCTACTGTCAAAGAGGTTTTCATCCAGAGAGCTCATGCATGAAGAAAACCATAGACACCATGACCCATCTCCTACAGAAAAATAACATTCCTCTTCCTGA
The DNA here is from genome assembly GCA_027924585.1 of Larix kaempferi. Lineage (NCBI taxonomy): Eukaryota > Viridiplantae > Streptophyta > Pinopsida > Pinales > Pinaceae > Larix > Larix kaempferi. The sequence continues at coordinate 10,461,911 of BSBM01000007.1, forward strand.
AAGTTCCAAGAAGAAGGAGTGCGTTTCTGAAGACAAGGAGAGCTGCCATGCTTTGGTGGCTAGCTCATCTCATTCACGTTTGTTCATCATTGACTCAGGTGCCTCAAGGCACATGGCTTCCTCAAGAGACTCGTTTTCTGAACTTGCTCCCTATAGTGGCCTCTCAATTCGAATGGGAGATGACTCAGAAATCCCTGCTCATGGCATTGGGAAAATCTCTATGGAGAATGGCTTCTTCTCCAATGTGCTGTATGTGCCTAATCTTGCAGCAAACTTGCTCTCTGTATATCAAATGACACATACTGGAGCAGCAAAGAAGGTGGTCTTCACTCAGGATGATGTGGAGATATCAGAAGTTGCCACCGGGAAAATTGTTGCAAAGGGTGTTGCAGACCATGACATGAAGATGTACAAGTTCTCCCACTTCCTCGAATTCTCTTCACCAAGTGTGCTTCTGTCACATGGGAATGAGACCAGCAAGCTATGGCATCAAAGGTATGGTCACCTAAACTACAGATATCTTCAAGTTTTAAGCAAAGAGAAGATGGTAGAAGGGATGCCCCAAATCAGTTTTTTGAGTGGAACATGCAAGGGTTGCATGGTTGGGAAGCATCCTGAAAGGAAGTATGACAAAGGGAAGGCAAGGAGGGCTGATCAACCTCTTGGGATAGTACATTCTGATCTGATAGGGCCACTCCCCACTCCCTCCTATGGCTGCAGCAAATATGTGCTCACCTTCATCGATGACTACTCAAGGTACTGCTGGTTATTTTTCCTTAAACAAAAATCTGAAGTCTTTGAATGTTTCAAAATTTTTAAGAGCATGGTTGAGAACTTCAGTGGGAAGGACATGAAGGTTTTGAGGACTGATAATGGTAGAGAGTATGTCAATAACAATTTGCAGCAGCTCTGTCAAGAACATGGCATTCAGATGCAACACTCAGTGCCCTACACACCTCAGCAAAATGGTGTTGCAGAGCGCAAAAACAGAGCACTGAAAGAGATGGAAACTTGCATGTTGCAAGCAAGGGATTTGTCTCCCAAATTATGGGCTGAAGCTATGAATTGTGCAGCATATGTTCAGAACAGAGCACCACACAAAGCATTGCAAGGAATCACTCCATTTGAAGCATGGATGGGCCACAAGCCCAATGTCTCACATTTCAGAATTTTTGGCTCAAGGGCTTGGGCCAGAATTCCACCGGAGAAGAGAAAGGCCTTGCAGCCCCAAAGCAAGGAGTCAATAATGGTTGGGTATGCAGAGGATTCCAAGGGCTACAAGCTCTTTGATCCATCCACTCACAAAACTTTCATTGAAAGAAGTGTCAAATTCGAAGAGGAAGAATTTTTGCAAGCTAGTGAACAAGGTGATGGGGAATGCTCATTTCCTCGACTTGATGATGAAGTAAGTAGTGATTCATTCTCTGATATTTCTGATTCTGATATTGCTGAAGATGATGTTGATATGTATTCTGAACATATCCCTCCTTCAAGGCCCAAGTGGGTAGAGAAAACAATTCAAAGTGCCGGAGAGCTAGTGGGAGATCCCCAAGATGCTAGGAAAACTAGATCTCAATTTCACAATTCCTTTGCATGTTATAATTCTGATCTGAGTGAGGCATGTTATTTGATGGTTGGATCTGATCCAATGTCATATTCAGAACCATGTACAGACCCAAGGTGGCAATCAGCCATGCAAGAGGAGATGAACTCACTCCATGAGAACAAAACTTGGGATTTGGTCCCTCTTCCTCCCAAGAGGAAACTAGTGCAATGCAAGTGGATTTATAGAACCAAAATTGGATCTGATTGCTCTGATCTGAAGTATAAGGCCAGGTTGGTGGCTAAGGGTTACTCTCAGGTCCAAGGAGTGGACTATACAGAGACATTTGCACCGGTGGCAAAGATGGACTCCATAAGACTAGTTTTGGCCATTGGGGCTTCCAAGCGCTGGGAGATTCATCACATGGATGTAAAAAGTGCCTTTCTTCATGGGGATCTGAATGAGGAGATTTATATGCAGCAGCCTGAAGGTTTTATTTCTGATCATACACTTGTTTGCAGGTTGAACAAGTCACTCTATGGGCTCAAGCAAGCTCCTAGAGCATGGTATGCAAAAATGGACAATTTTCTGCTATCTTTGGGGTTTGAGAGGTGTAAGTCTGATCCAAATGTGTATATGCAGCATGTTAGTGATCTGATATTGATTATTGTACTGTATGTTGATTATCTTTTGATCACTGGTAGCTGCACCAAAGAACTTGACTCAGTTAAGAGAGCATTGCACAGTGCATTCTCCATGACCGATCTAGGATTGCTAAAACAATTTCTGGGTTTGGAGATAGATCAATCTGTGAATGGAATTTCTGTATGTCAGTCAAGGTATGCTTCAGATTTGCTGCAGAAATTTAAGATGGCTGAATGTAAGTCTGCAAAATTTCCATTTCTTTCAGGAGTTAAGCTTACAGAATGGGGTTCTTCACCACTAGTTGACAGTTCATTGTATAGACAACTAGTTGGGAGCTTGTTGTATCTTACACACTCTCAACCAGATTTGTCTTATGTTGTTGGGGCTGTTGCAAGGCACATGCAAGAGCCTCATGAGATCCATTGGAAGGCAGCCAAGAGGATCCTTCATTATGTTCAGGGTACTAAGTATTTTGGTATCCATTATGCTGCTGGTTCATCCCTTGAACTAGTAGGATTTACAGATTCTGATTGGGCCGGTGATTGTATTGATCGGAAGTCAACTTCCGGTTATGTCTTTATGCTTGCACATGGACCTATATGCTGGTCAAGCAAGAAACAAAGCACTATTTCCTTATCTTCAGCTGAGGCCGAGTACAGGGGAGCAGTTAATGCAGCCACACAATGTGTTTGGTTGCAAGGTATTCTTGCAGAGTTCGGGATTGTCTTTGATTCACCCACTATTCTTTGGTGTGATAATCAAAGTACAATCAAGATTTCTACCGATCCAGTACAGAGACAGAGTACCAAGCACATAGAGATACACATGCATTACATTCGGGGTTTGGTGCATGACCGGACCATAGCATTGCAGTATTGCCCATCCAGTGAGCAAACTGCTGATATCTTCACCAAGTGTTTTACCGAGAAGACCTTCACTCACCTTAGATCTTTGCTTGGGGTGAGTGATGCATGGTTATGATTGGTGTATTTTGATATATGCCACATGTCCATTTTAGAGGGGAGGATTTATTTCCCATGTGGTTTTCCTCCTTACCTTGGTTACATGGACAAATAAATTTTATGATGTAAAAGGTGACTTGAGCCTAGTTGCCAAGGCCTTAATTTTTGATATTTCACTAAGTCTAGCTTAAGGGGGGGTGTTAGAACATTTTGCCACCTATGTACATTAATCATTTATTAATGATGATTAATTAGCCCAAGTGATTAATGATTACATCCCTAAGTTGATTAGATTGGTAAATTGTCAAACTGTCTTGAACTAGTTAGCAAATGTGAACAAATGCTGAGTCAAACCAGCTAATTGGAGTGCTCCCCAGGGCAATTAATGCACTCAGCATGCCTAGAGCGCCCTCCTCAGGTCAATTACTGCACTCAGCATGCTTCTCTTCTACCTAGGGCGCACTTTCTCAGTTTGTGGACAATCTTGCCAACTTTGTCATAATTTTGGCCAATTTTAGCTACCAAACCTCTATCCAACCAGTTTCTTCACATGTGTGAGGTCACATGGGCCTGTCCAGTCATTCCCAGCATTCACACTACAGATTTGAACCAGTTTGGGATGGTTTGGGATATTTTGGTCAACCTAGGGGGGTTTGAGCTTTTTCTAAGCTAGATCAGTGTGAACACTCCAGATGGATTCGAATTCTTCCAGATTTGTATATATGAGTGTTCTTAACCTATGTTAAGGTTGGACAGTTAATAATATTGCAATTATTCACCATTTCATGTGTATTGTTCTTCATTCATTTAAATTTTTTATGCTAATTCTTGCAAATGTTGTGCAATCTTTCACCAGTGAGGAATCCACAGTAGCTAGGTTCAGCTATGATTGATATTTTACAATAAGTATAAAATAATACTCAAGAGAACTCTTCTAGCCAATGGTTGACTAGAGAATTCATTTTCGTGAATATTATAAGCAGTTTGAAAAAGGGGTAAACTATCACCGGATAGACGACCTTTCAAATACTTTTATGATCATTAAAGATACAAGTTCACTCAGCAATATTTTAATGTTTTGGGATTTTGAAAAGAGATTAAAGGAAACTACAGGGGATTCATTTTTCATAACATGTTTTATGAGCTCGAAAAAGCTATAAAAGTGTACTCGGTGACTTATTCTCAAGTATTAAGGAGCATGAGAAAGAACAAAGACCAAGCTCAACACAATTTTACTATAATTTTAACGAGAATGATAATGGTATTAAAAGCGCTCAAAAATATTTTCCTGTTTGAACCACAACACGAAAAAGGGAAAAAGTAAGCTTAAACCACTTTTCATGTTTTTAACCAGAGCATGAAAAAGTGAAAAGTAAGCTCGATACCTCTTACGAGCCTGAATAAAGGTTGGGAGAATGCTCATGGTATTTGCTTCATTTTTAACGTGCTTGCAACAGAAAATGAACTATGCTTGGGATGATGGTTTCATTTTTTAGTGAGCTTGAAGTTGAAAATAAACTATGCTTGGAATGAGGCCCATTGATGGGTTCCTTTCCAACATGATGTCCAGAAGTTGGTACTTAGGGTGATACATATAAGTAGGTTTTTCCCCAACATGATGTCCATAGGTTTGAAATTTTCCCTAGCATTATTAGAAAAATATGGAGGCTTAACACCAGTATGATGTACAAAGGATGGATACATGCCCCCCAAGCTTCGTTTCGTCTTCCTACTCTTCTTCTTCACCCAATGAAATTCCTGGCTACTAATTGGGAAAGGTTCACTAGAGGGGTAGGAATAATTATGATCAAGTGACACATGTAGATGCAATGAAGGTTCATATCCTAAATCTGGTGGGAGACTCAACTCAATGGGAGAGGAATATGTTTCCTTTTTTAACAAGATTGACATAGAAATGGGACTATCCTCGTAATATCCCATTTCATTTTTTAACGAGCTTTAAATGGAAAAGAAACTACGCTCATAGGGACCTGTTTCATTTTTACACAAGATTGAAACAGAAAAGAACTATGCTTTAGGGTTGGTTTTATTTTTAAACGAGCTTGAAACCAGACATAAATGGTGCTCATGGTTGTGCGTTTCATGTTTTAACGAGCTTGACATAGAAAGGGAACTATGCTCGTGATGACCTGTTTCATTTTTAAATGATCTTGACATAGAAAAGGAACTATGCGCGTGATGACCTGTTTCATTTTTTAACGATCTTAACACAAAAAAGAACTATGCTCGTGATAACCTGTTTCATTTTTTAATGAGATTGACACAGAAAGGGAACTATGCTCGTGGCTAGTTCCTACCCAACATGATATCCAAAGGTTTGTAGTTTTCCCCTATCATAAGAAGAGAGTGGTATTAACTCCAGTATGATGTCCATAGGCTGGAGACATGTCCCTCTGAGCTTCTTCGATGTTGGGATGAATTTATCGGTTCACTATCGACTTAACTCTAGCATGCTGTCCATAGTTGAGAGACATGGCTTACGATGGGGAAGGAACCAATAGGACATGCAAAACATTTAGAGAAGTATGGTGGCTAGTAGTCATACAATGATTGGGTGTAACAACTAAAACTTGATTAATGGTCACTATGCTTCCATGCTGAGGAAAATACATCACTCTAAATATTGTGGACACTACACATTTCATGGCATAGAAATAATCTCTCCCAATAAGCATATTAAAATCTATGGGACCTTCGACTACCATAACATCAATGACATTTTTCCCTCCTAAGGTAATAGCTAACTGGGGAAGGATCCCTAAAGGTCTAGTAGGTATTTTATTAAAAGACAATATATGATCAGTGACCAGCACAAGCTGAAGAAAACCTATAGATTTCCAAGCAGTTAAGGATAAAATACTAACAGAATCATGTTCATCAACAATAGTGCAAAGTGCATTCCTACTTGTAACTCCTACATATATCTAGAAAGGAACACCCAAAGGAAGATGAGATTTTGTTAGACTACTCCAACTAAAGGAAATAACCTTAGTTCTTGGAGGGGGTTCCATCGAAATGTGTAAAATGCCCCCTTGTCCAAAACAATCTTAACTGACTAAGAAAATATTGGTGGTTTTCAATTCACTCTCAACTGAAAGAGTTGGATGAGATGAAGATTGTGTCATGGTGACTACTTCAGTCTTAGCATTCTCCAATGAAAGAGTGGGATAGAGTGGATATTACATCGAGTTGGCCACTTCAACTTCACTCTTCAAATGAAGAGCAGGATGAACTACTTGTTCTTCACTCTCTGAGGAAAGAGTGTGATCGATCAAGGATGGATTTGGATCGACTACTCCATCAACCAATGGGGGGTTAAGAGACCTTAATATATCATGTTGGAAGGTGTTTATGGGATACATTAATGTCTTCCAATGATTGCGATGCTTCATCCATGCAAGGACAAAGGTAAGTAAGGTGGATGTCCTTACATAACAAACAAGGATTTTTGGCTTTACCTTGCTGACTCTTAACCATAGTGTCACTAGTCGATGGGGTATCATCAGTATGATGTAGAGAAGCTGAAAATATATGTTGTTCGGGAGATAGGTGTGATATAAAATCAGGAATCCTCACATGTGTGTCATACTATCACAACTCGCGATATAATGTAGAGTCCAACAATTATACTCGGCCCAATTTTTCAAAGCAATAACCAAGGAGGATTCAGACCATACCCTTGGCCATATAACCTAACTACCTGAAAGTACGTGTGTAGTGGTCTCCCCAAGTGTTGTTCTCAATGTATTGAGACAATAGGACGAAAAAAATGTTTACTCGAATTGTTCTAGGATTCTATAGGGGTCTCCCGATATACACAAGGTACATGGGAGCTCAAATCCCTAGTATTGTTGTCTAATGCGCAACCATTCGAAAGGGGACTTCCAATATACTCTAGGTACGTGGAAGAACGATATAGTCCCCAGATTGTAGCGCTGAAAAATATTGACAACTCCTACACTTAACGACAGTGGAACACGTCTCTAGCCTATCACACAATGTTGCTAAAATGTTGGTATTTATTCTGATCTAGAGGTTTTTCCAATGTAGACCCAGGTACTTCGCGGTGCAAGATACCTTGACAGAACCCCTATTCATCGACCCTTTTGGAAACAGACTGCAAGCAGCCTGAGGTCTCACTCGAGGCGAAGCAGAGGGGGTGGTTGCAGAAGCAGGTTTCCACAACCTTGTGATGCGAGTGGTTAAACTGGTTAATGCACAGCATGGTAACAAACTACGCATTGTGGTCAATGACTGCGCGAAGTATTCTAATTCGCATCAAGTACTGCGACAAGCAAGGATGCTTGCACAAACAACGCATCCATGAACTGCGCAGTGGGGTTACTTCCAGCCTACGACGACAAGCTATCAACAGCTTATTGCACAGCACTTCTGATGGATCGGCGCGTCAACTAGACCACACAACAACTACAATACTTGATCACATCCACTAACCCTTACTTCTTTGTCCTTACTCATTTCAACAATACTTAGATTGATTAACGTTTATTACTTATGTAAATAAGTGAAATGCGCAATGCTGCGCTCTATGATATCGTGATCTTACCTTAACAATTACTCTGTGATTATTTAACAGGTTCATGCATCCAAATACTTCGAGATGCTGATCATTAACATTTATCCATGTATGAGATACCTAACATCTTATTCCATCCCTTTCGTGGTGAATACAGATAAAAGTAAACATATACCAGATAACTGTAAACTCAAGCATTCATATTGTAAATAATTCAAACAACTGAATAATGGAAATCATACACATCAATCACATAACACAAGATTTAACGTGGTTCACTCCCCCGGATCAGAAGCTATGTCCACAAGAACTATTGTTTTATTATCTTAAGAAAAGGCGGAAACAGTTCTTCATCTGTGCACTTCTTCTTCCTAAAAATTAGGTATCTGCGATGTGACATACCCACCCATCCATACAAGGCAAGGGAGGGAACATGATACCAATCTCTGGGGATTTTACATAAACTCATCCCATGCATTAGATTCATACACATAAAATTCAAGAGTGTGCAGATGCAAATCAATGAAACATGCACAACGGAATAAAAACTATCCACACACATTACTCATGCATACAGCATATCAAAAACAGTCAGCAATTTAAACATTGCAGAAGTAATACATGGACGGAGAAACACTTATCTTTATTGTGCAATTGTCCCAAGCAACTAGCTATGTCGCTGCAACGTTCCACCCAACCATAGGCTTTTCGACAACATATACTCAGTCCATCCGAAGGCCACCCCTGAGCTGGGAATGATTCTTACAAGGAAAAGAGAGCATTCAGTTCATACACAGCCAATTAAGTATTTCATTTGAGCCAAGCCAGTCCATAGCTGGGTTTATCAGGTTACATCAGAACCCTGGATGCTTGCACTCAATCTCAAGCCAAAACAATGGAGACCCATAACCCATACCCCAACATACTCTTACACACAACAACTCAAAAACTGGGCATGGATACACATTTCCATTCATGGGGTTTACAAACAGGATGGCCATGGGTTTTCCCCAAATCATGGCTCACCCAAAATGAACTGTGGAAAGGGAAATGCATCCACAGGAAGGAAAAACATTTTTTTTCCAACTCTCTAAGAATTGAACAGCAAAGACGGTCTCTATGGAAGATCAGTTCCATTTCCCTTCTTCCCCACTGGTATACAACAAAAAAATGCCCTTCTCCTAGCTGAGATTGAAGGAAAACATAGAAACCCATGGCTGGAAAATGCCCTGGTAGCTCCCAACTCAGTGAGGGAGGAAGACTAGTTGATGGGTAATGGCTTGGGGAGCAATTCATGTCTCTTTTCTTGCCCAAGAAGCAAAACACGTTTTTCCATGCAGGGTGGCTTGCCCATACTCGAATTTGGACAGCCATACCTCCCATTCCCCAAGGCATTAACCACCTCAACCATCTCTTGGGAGAAATCAATGATTGGGTACAAAAGTCAACATGGATAGTTGAGGGTTTGATGGGTTCTCTCATTGACACTTGGCTTAACTTGATTGGCTCAAGGGTTTGAATATTTCCCTCCCAATTCCTTGTAAAATCATGCCCCCATCTCTTGTTGCATTGCGTAGCTAGTTGTGGGTATTTTATTAAAATGCATATTTACATGATGTTTGAAATTCCAATGTGCTTGGCTAGCACGCAAACCATATGCATCAATAAATCGATGGCGGGGCCTTGGCCTTGAGCTCCTCACCATGATTCATAACAATATTACATCATTTACAATTTTAATGCCATGGGTAAAACTAGGGATGTTACATGCGCACTCAGCTGCAAAGCCTTGTTTTAGCCACAACAGATCCCATGCTTAGCTAAGCATGGGAGCCCCCAATTTTAATTAACGCAAAGGTGTTTGGGTGAGTCATCTTGAAAATTTTAGATTTTGATTTTACCTCTAAAATTCTTCACCCATGCTTTTGGTTTGCTTGTTTGTAAGGGTTTGATTATTTATTCCAAAGTGTTTCGGTCTGAAAAGAGGCAAAATTTTGATTATTTTGTTGACTATTATCATCATCCCGAAACCCGGCATTTGGAGAACCTGAAACCCATAACATGACAGGTGCGGGTTGCGGGAGTGTTTTTTTTTAAAGTTTTGGTTTTGGTAATTCTGAAACCCGCAACCCGACGGCTGCAAGTTGCGGAATCATTCTATAATAAGACTGAAAAATAATTACCCTGAAAGCCGAACCCCGCAATGGCGGCATTTGGCTTTCGGGATTGTGATTTTTTGTTTATTTGGTGTGTACTCCTGAATCCGCAACCCGTAATTTCAGGATGCGGCTTTTGGGATGGTTATTTCGCTTCACAGTTTAACGTTTCAAAGCTTGCCACCTGCATAGTGGGTTTTCAGCTTTCGAAAATCCTTTTTTTTTACTTCCATTTTGCATACCCCCAACCCGCAAATCCATACTTTCGGGTTTCATCTTGCGGGATCTTTGAATAAGAACTTCATGAAAATACTTGAACCCGATTCCGCATCTTGCTCTGGTTAATCTCAGTCGTCCGTCTGTTGTGGTCTCACGGTCATGTTGATTTTGGGTAGTCAGTTAAGTCAGGCTTTTCCATTTTGTCTTTTGAAAGCTGGTTTTGCCAAATTATCATTTTTCTGTGTAATCCATGATAGCAGACACTAATACAAGTCTATCAGTTACTTCATGTTGGATGGATGCCATCTCTCCGCCTTAAGTTCGCCATGTCTGGACTCGAGCTTTAACATCTTGTCATTTTTGTTCCACCTCTTAATGATCGTTTCTTTTCACTTATTCCTGACCTGAAAGATTTTATCATTCTCGTGGAAGTTGGGTGATATCGATCGGATTTGTTACGTGCGAAGAATTGATAGCCCGTGTACTGGAACTATGAGTCAAGACTTTTTGTAGATAAACTTTATCACCTTAACTTTCCTCTCCATTATTAATCACCAGTCATAATTATTGATGGAAGATTGCTTATAACGATGTGATCGTAAAGGAAATTCAAAATCATGCGAGTAGTAATTGAACTCGTACTTCACACAATCTTTGATCCGACTAGCACATACCTCGGCTCTTTTCCTTACAATTGAAGTAATTACAACGAATTGACTGGATAAGTTTAATCATTGCAGATTACCCCGCCCGATTATCATCCACCTACTTGTTGGCCTTTAAATAGAAATTAACATGTAATCTCCAGTTCATCCCTTGCCTTCTGGAAGATGTAAGACTCTGTGTGGTATTTTTTGCATCCTACTATCCAAGACTCATTCAGAATGAGTAATATTCATGCAAATGGTGAATTTTCTAATGTTTAGGTTAAAAATAAAGAACCCTACCCCTTGTTGTATCAAGAAATGTTGTCACCACCGATTGATGCAGGTATTCCTGATCTTAGCAGTGGTACGAGTGAGAAGACTTCGAAACTTTGTCTGCCTACATGCAAAACGCCGAAGAGAAAAGGAAGGAAATTCTTGAGGAATCAATTGATCTCGATACTGATGTTATACAGGACTTTATAATCAATGAAGAACCTCACGTGCCGACTACCGTTCCTAAAGTAAATCCTCTAATGGATTTCTCTGTTTTTGATAGTGGGTTCCCCGACCCCGAATTTCCTACAGCAGATGCTCTGCAAGCCACACCACCTGTCGATGATAGTGAACAATCTGTGATTGAATTTTTATGGTGCCACGAGACCTTATCTGATTAAAGAACAAGTATTTCTTTTGTGAAAGGTGGTGGAAAATATTTTAAGCTTAAAAATAGCAAGATTTCTTGGATCGATGGTTAGATCCAATTTTGTAATCCCTATTTTGTAGAATTTCTCCTTTTGGAACTCTTATGTAAATTTAGTATATAAGGAGGAATGTTTCCCTTAGTAAGGGGTTGGAAATTTTGGAATTGCAATTCAGCAAGAGATTGGACTGAAGATACTCTATTTATCAGAGTCATTGTAATTTTTGTACAAGACTTCTCTATTCAGGAAATTTATCTTCTAATCCACCTTCTATTGTTCTTCAAATTTCTTTGAGAATTTCTTAGTTAATGTTTCAAATTTGTCATCGGTTATGTGTTTAATATTTTGTAGGATATTCATTAATGCATAAGATCTCTCATATTGATTTCTCTGTATGTTTGGATTATGCTTAAAATTGTTATATTAAATTTCTTTAATTGAACGTTTTTCACTTTTATATTTCTACAAATGATTCAATGCAAATAAATATATATAATCAAACATTAATTTTTCAATTAACACAATGATTACAGATCAGATATTTGAATAGGCTTAAACACTTTGAAGAATTGTCACTTAATTTTTATTAACTGATAAAACTTTAATTAACAAGTGAAGAACCCAAGGACATTTCTGTTTAAGGTACTTAACTACTTGTTCATCACACTTCAAATCTGATCTGCACAACACCAACTCTTCTTTTTAGGCTAGATCTAACGTAGAATAGGTTCTTTCCTTAGGTAGGTTAAGTTAGATTTTGGTAAGTATTTTTTACTTAGTTTTTCTTTATAGGAAAATTGATCTTTCAAGATCAAATCTTTTACTCATAGAGTGCCAGTGGAGGCCAAATATCCGCGGGTGATTACCACACCAAACAGCTGGAGGATAGAATTTCCCTTGCGCAGGGTCTTTCGAAGCCTTTGGCTGGGTTTTCATCCCCTGTTGTGTGCCTTGGAACCCATTCCAGCACTTTGCACTTACCCTGCACCCCTGAGGCATCAACAAATGGTGCTAGAAGGAGGGCCACTAGTAAAACATGCCTAAGAAGACTACTAATAAACCTCCTCCATCAAGTACTTCAACGGTTCAAACCCGAAGCTAGACTAGGGCTTCAACATTTGAACAACCAACTAGTACACAACCTACGATTCTCCCTGTCACATCCACACAACCTGCAGTTATACTTGTCACACCTATGATACAACAGGAGAACAGAGGAGATATCATTTTCACGTCACCTACAAGGGGACCTAGCTCGCTAGAGAAGATATTGAAAACATATGCCGATAGCGTTTTAAGAGCAGAACAACGACTTGCCGATCAAAGAAGACATGGCTTGGAAGCTCTAAACTTAGAAGGTATTTTGCAAGCTAGCGGTCAGGAAGATCAGCAAGTTCCCACCTCACATACCACAGATCCATAGGTTCAGCATACCAATAGTTTTAACACAGAGGATCAACATACAATTGATCAACAATCTAAAAACCAAGACCTAGTTAATCGACCAGATTCTCCTAAATATAACCGTGAGGCCACTCTCGTAGGAACACAAGGTCAACCAAATCTTGGAGCCGGTTGTCCACCACCATCCCCTCCTTCATCTTCATCATCTTCCTCAGAAATAGAGAATTATTCTAGTTCGTCATCTAAAGAAGAAGAAGAAGAACCTCCAATGGATGGAGAAGGTCAAAACAGACCTTGGCTTGACTAAGGTGCAGTTTTCATATTAGGTGATCAACATAGATTACCAAAGAATCCTGAGAAATGGCCGCCTAAATACAACCCTGATGATAAGATACCTGCGTTTGTTCACATAAAAACTTTCATGCAGGAAATCAGGCTTAGAAGAGTGGTACATGAAGATGTAGTATTCAAACTCTTTCCATATACCTTTGAGGGTAGAGCGGCCACTTGGTATTTTGCTTTACCGGCCCAATCTATAATTTCCTGGGATGAATTCGAGAAACATTTTACCCAGAAATTTGGGTATGAAAAAAAACCACAAGATCTTGTCTTAGAATTATCCTCCATGAAAATAAAAGGAAAAGAAAGGGTAAAAGACTTTAACCAAAGGTTTTCATATCTCAAAAACAGAATTCCTACCAATCTTCTTCCTACTGAAGAGTTGTTGGTGGCTTATTATGAAAAGGGTCTGCCTCCCCCTATTGCAATATGGGTCAAAAGGGCATAGAAGGGTACTTTACTAGAATCATTTGATGAAGCAATCCAAGTTGAGAAGGACATCTTTTGTCTGGAAGACATCCTTGAAGCTTCAGAAGGACAACCTTCCACTTCCAGGAAGAAAATTGAGAATGTCCCTAAACCCACAGTTTAGAACAAGGATTTATTTGATATGACTGACATGAAAAAATTCCTTCAAAAGATGTCAAATGAGATGGTGGATTTGAAGAAGAACACTAATGATAATCAGAATCAGAACAGAGGTTTTGTAAGGCCACCATTTAGGAGACCTTACCAGCCTCCACAATATCCACCACCACCAAATCCGACAGATGCACTCACAAACGATGAACTCTTTTCTATTTTTAGAGCATTGGCAGCAGGATCTCAAGTCACCCCTGACACTTCCAACGATCAGACTACCTCGGATCCTCCACTACCTGAAGAAGAAGCGGAAAATGATCCACAGGTCGATGCTATGGGTTGCTTTTCAGAACTTCCTATGTGTGAAGAAGAAGAAGAACCTGAGGTAGTGTTTAACACACAACATCCTTCTAATACAAGGTCAAGACCACAGCCACCTCAAGAATCTTCATCTTCTCCCTTGGTTCCCACAAGAATCAAGACTCTCCCATAGAAGGATACAGTCCTCCCTCAAATGGAGTAAAACCTGGTTGAAGACTTAAAAAGAGTCAAAGCAAACATCTCTCTGTTTGAGCTACTCAAAATTCCTGCTATGAGGGATTCTTTACCTAGAAACATGATAGTCAAACATCCTAGAGAGTCACAGAATAATAATCTAGACTTTATCACTAAAATTGATGATAAAAAACCAGCAAGTGATAGAACTCCTCCAGTCTTGCTTACTGTTGATATTTTCAACCAGAATGTACACAACTACATGATAGATTCGAAAGAATCATCAAATGTGATGCCCCTCTCTGTTTGCAGAAAATTGAATGCAACGTGAGAACCCTTTCCAACCCAGATTGTGCAACTTGACAAATCCAAAGTCAGAGTGGTTGGAAAATTGAGAAACGTTCTGATCATGCTGTCAGTTGATCCTAGGATCCATCAGACAATTGACATTGTGATAGCTGACATCCCAGAAGCCTATGGGATGTGGTTAAGCAGGAACTGGTCAGAGAAACTTAAAGGTTACTTTGAAACCGACTGGTCCCATTTATGGTTGCCTTACAATGGTCAACCGAATAAAGTTAAGATCAGCAGAGAATCTAGTGCTCTGGATTTTACAACAGAGCACTAAGTAAAATTTCTGAGTTTAATTTTCTAGGTATTAAAATTTATTCAGGTGTATGGGAGTAAATTCTAAAAATTTATATGCTTCTAAATGAAATTTAGTATACTGTCTTGTCTTTATCAACCATACATTCGTATTTTAAAATAAACTAACATATCAATATCTTCTTTTCAACAATTTGTTCCAGCATAAGAATATGTTTCGCAGTAGTAAATCAGTAAATAACAAGTTATATGCATGTTTAAAGTACGGTTTAGCATAATAATCAAATAACGGAATTAACAAGGAAATTACCTGATGCTGATGCTAGTAGACCATAGGTTGTAGTAGGTTATGTTTCTATTCTCTTAGTCAGCCAAGATGATGTGTCCACCCTACCGACCAGCTATTACCTTGCTGGCCCTTGGAAATCAAAGGATTTCCAAGCCCCCGAGATCACAATATGATAATCCCGAGAGCAGTCTTCACTTAGGTTCTCCAAACTTTTATGTTCTCCAACCTTCTTTCTGTTCCCCCAAAACCCCCCTTTACTCCAAGCTCTCCCCCTCTATATACATTCCCTTCCTCGAGAAGACCTTGGGCTTACTCCACCACCCCAAACTCCCCCTCTCAAGCCCTTCAAACATTTACTCCTTTCACTAGTTCATTAATACACGTTTCTTTATAAAAATGTATTTTTCACACTCAATGTACCGAATAATTAATTACTCTCATGGTAAATTTATTTGATTTTGATTGACGGTCGTAAGTATTTATTACGGTGGGAATTATTACCCAGAGGTTATCCATTCGGGACAAGGTTTATTAATTACAAGTCTATTCACCATCCTTGGTATTTAATGTTATTAATGTAATTAATAAAATATTATATAAATAGTTTGAACTTTTCAACTTGGTCATGGTGTGTCTTAATGGTCTACCTCATCCGTCAAGTTAACTTATCTTGAGATTTAAATTCTAAGATTCGTATTGAATAATTAAATAGTAATAACCATTTTCCATCACATCACGTCCATTCAAGAAGTGTTATCCTATTATTTTTAACTTAGTAATGGAAATAATCACACTTTAATCATTTATTAATCAATATTTACATTTTTACCTATATTGCAATTGTTATGACATGGGTAGTAATATTATTAAAATAACATTAATTAAGTAATAATATTAATTAAATCACCACAAAGTAATAATAAATGGTGAATTTAATAAAATGTCTTTTAAATAATTTGTTTATCACATGAGTACCCTAACATCTACACAGTATTGTCGTTCTTCTAAACAAAGAACCCTTAAGTGCTTAAACAATCTTACTAATTAATTAGACAGTACAATTACCTTATTTACAACAATTCTCAGATGACAATGTGAACTGACGACACTTGTCTCAATTGTTTATCACAATGTTTACAAACAAGTAATACATAGCTTAATTGACTTGTTTTACACATCTTAAATAACTTTATATTCATGATCTGAATTCGATCAATGCATGATTAACATAATTACTTATGACGACTTATACATTTATTCAATATGTTAAGTGTTCGTATATTGATACTAGTGTACATGAGCAAGGTGTGCATGCGTAGCCACCGTATGCACAGATCATAAATGTACTATAGACAAACCCCATCCCGCCTATGCATGCCTGCTAACTAGTAGTAGTATTTACCCCCATGTAGAAGAACAAGCATAATATATATAGTACAATTACTTCAACATTCTCAGTTATTTAACAGTTAATTCTTTATGATTTCACATCATTATCTTTATCTTTACATTATCTTAATCAATCATGTACAAGGAAGGGTACCTACTACCACTAACTCAGAATCAAGGAATACCCAACCCTCAACAGTACTAACTAACACATCCTCCCATCATAACATACATCCTGCATCCTCCCTATCCTTCCTCTGCTAGTACAAAAGTGGATGTCGGACTCACTAACCTAACCACATAGAACTTGAGAGCGATAGCGTCGGCTAAACAACGGACCTATCCTCCCCTAGTAGGCATCCGACCATCGTCATCACAACAACATGGGGAACCTGTCTCAGCACGACCCTCCCACGACCTCGGGTCTCATGGAAACATAGTGTGGGAAACAGATCCATCCCTCTCAACATACTGGGCCTACGCCCTTATCAACTCATACTTTGCTGCTATCGAGATTATCAATTTGTGTTATCGTATCGTCATTTTTGGATGCTAAGGTTTACTATACGAACATGTTTTTTTTTTCCAATATATATCAGATCAAGTAACTGGCTATCCCATAGCCCTTGTGTCCTGTAGGTTAGTATTTTGCAAAATACAAATTTATAGAAAGCATTTCCCATTGATCACCAATTGATCCATGTTATCAAAAATCATTTTATCCCATGTAACCTTTTTAGTTAATCATAGATGCGTATGACATATAACACTTCAATAATTCATATAAGAAGATGGTATCCACGTACCGAATCATATATTTCACATCTTATTAATGAAAACATATAAACATATACTGTAATCATAAAATAAAGAAATCATATGATAATCATGACATCGTAACCGCATAACATAGTAACATCATAATCATGGTGAAATCATAAAACAAGGTAACATCATATAATGAGGTCCATCATATCGAAATATAGTTTACTCGGTCAAGCTGAGTTCAACAGAATATATAAGAAAACAAGGTATGGTGTGTCTAACTGATAAATATGCCTAATCAAAATATGGGCGTTACATACACCCACCCTTCGGGAAACTTCGTCCCAAAGTTATGGTCAAAATAGTGAGGGAAAATCTCGATGCATGGTCTCTGCATCCTCCCAAGTAGTAGACCCTGGGCTATACTTGTCCCATTGGACCTTAACTTGGTCCACATGGCGACTATAGATCTATCAAACCCTATGATCAAGTATACGTAATGGTTCGACTCTGAAGGTTCCCTCGTCCGAGACCTGCAATTCCTTCCAATGAATTTTGTGAGTCTCATCAGCTATGTAATATCATAATACAGAAACATGAAATACATTATGAGTTTTATGCAAGTGGGGGTGGCAGTGCAAGACGATAAGCAACTGGTCCAATTTTCTCAAGGATATCAAATGGACCTATAAAGCGAGGTGACAACTTGGTACCCTTCCCAAACTGAATGGTACTTTTATTTGGTCTGATGCGAATAAATACATGATCCCCTACTCCATAAGTTCTATCTGATCTGTGTGCATCAGCATAACTCTTTTGCCAATCCTGTGCTTCCTTCAACCGCTGCCTAATCTGTAAGACTTGCTCCTCCATTTCCTGAATCAATTCAAGCCCAATTAAAACTCGATCCTCTAACCTGTCCCAACTGAGTGGTGTCCTGCACGGCCTCCCATACAATGCTTGATATGGCGGCATACCAATGGAGCTGTGATGACTATTGTTGTATGCAAACTCCACTAAAGGAAGATATTTCTCCTACTGTGTCTGTTGATCCATAACATACATCCTAAGCATGTCCTCCATCACTTGATTCACCCTCTCTGTATGTCCATCTGTCTCGGGGTGATAAGCTGAGATTAAGTTCAACTGTGTCCCTAATGTTGACTGCATGCTTGTCCAAAATCTAGAGGTGAACTTAGGGTCTTTGTCAGAGATTATATTTTTAGGAACTCCATGAAGACGTACAATCTCATTTATGAATACCCTTGCCACATCTTTCACATCATAGGTGTCTCTGATTGGAATGAAGTGAGCGCTTTTGGTCAATTTGTTGACTACCACCAAAATAGCATTATGTCTCATAGATGTGAGTGGTAATCCTACAATGAAGTCCATGGAAATGACTTCCCATTTAGTCATAAGAATATCATGTGGTTGTAGGAGACCGACCGGGTGATGATGATCTACCTTAACTTGTTGACACTCAAGGCACTTCGAAACAAAATCCACTACATCCATCTTCATACTTGGCCAGAAGAAGAGTTTCTTCATGTCAGTATGCATCTTCTTCATCCCTGGGTGCGCACAGTAATGTGATCTATGGGCCTCTCTAAGGATTGTTTCCCTGATATCACCTTCCTTAGGAACATACATCCTTCCTTGATACCGCAACAATCCATCTTCCTCAAGATGGTACCCATCATACTTCAATTCCTATTCCTTTCCATTCTGAATAGCTGAGGTTACTTTTAGATACCAACTATCGCCCAATAGTTGTCCTAGTACTCTTTCCCTCAAGTCAACCTTCAAGGGAATTAAGGAGAAACGTATCGGTCTTCGGCTTAGAGCTTCTGCCACCACATTCTCTTTTCCTTTGATGTAAGAGATACCAAAGTCATACTCGCTCATGAACTCACTCCATCGCCTTTTCCTAGAATTCAAATCCCTTTGGGTAAAGATGTACTGCAAGCTCTGATGGTCTGTTTTAAGGGTGAAGCTTCTACCAACTAGGTAGTGCCTCCATAATTTGAGTGCCAACATTACTGCTGCCAATTCTAGATCATGCGTGGCATACTGCTCCTCATGAGGTTTCAACTTTCAAGATGCATAAGCTATTACCCCACCTTCCTGCATCAGCACTGCTCCTAGTCCTTGCTTCGAGGCATCGGTGCATACCATGAAATCTTTATCTATGTCTGGTATCCGCAAGATCGGTGCACTTGTCAACAATCTCTTTAACTCTATAAAAGTGGCATCGCATTCATTGGTCCATTCATACTGGATTCCCTTGCGTTGCAAGGTGGTAATAGGTTTTGCAATTTTAGAAAATCCTTCCACAAACCTGCGGTAATAGCCTGCTAACCCCATGAAGCTGCGCACCTCATGAGCATTCCTTGGAATTGGCCAATCTTCAATGGCCTTTACCTTTTTTGGGTCTACCAAGATCCCTTCACCTGAGATGATGTGCCCCAAGTAGTGAATCTCTTTTTGGAAGAAGGAACACTTTGATAATTTACCATAAAGTTTATGTTCCCTTAAGCATGTCAAGACTAACTGCAAGTGTTCCTCATGCTCCTTCTCATTCTTAGAATAGATAAGAATATCATCTAAGAAGACCTGAACAAAGCGGTCCAAGTATTTTTGGAAGACACCATTCATGAGGCTCATGAATACAGCTGGAGCATTGGTCAAACCAAATGGTACCACTACAAACTCGTAATGCCCAAATCAAGTTCGAAAGGAAGTCTTAGGAATGTCGCCTTCCTTGATCCTCAACTGGTGATACCCTGATCGTAAATCAATCTTTGAGAAGACTGACGCACCTTTCATTTGATCAAAGAGGTCATCAATTCTTTGTATGGGATACCTGTTCTTCACTGTGGCTTTGTTCAAATCTCTGTAATCTATGCACAATCGCAGAGATCCATCCTTCTTCTTAACGAAGATCACTGGTGCTCCCCACGGCAAGATACTAGGTCTAATCAGTCCCAAATCTAGCAACTCTCTTAACTAGATCTGTAACTCACGGAGCTCTGGAGTTGTCATTCTATAAGGATTTTTTGAGATAGGCTCTGCACCAGGTTTTAGTTCGATTGTGAAATTGAGCTCTCTTTCTGGAGGTAGTCCTGGCAATTCCTTTGGAAAGACATTGTTGAACTCGGAAAGTACTGGGTAAGAATTCAAGGAAGGTCCTTTACTATCGCTCATGGCCTCCACTACGAACAACTAGTATCCTTGTCTTAGGCACCGCTTAGCTTTCACCATAGAGATGAAACGAAGGGATACCTTCCTCTTCAAGCCTTGGATTTGAATTGTCCTTCCCTCGTCATCGAGGCACAACACCTTCTTCGCATAACAGTCTAAGAAATCTCTATGGCCTTCTAACCGATCCATGCCAATAATGAGGTCATAAGTCCCCAAACTGGTGACATAAGCATCCAACTTAGTGGTGCACACTCCTAAGTCAACCTCACAACTTCTCACTTTAAGACCTACTGTTTGCTTAGCTCCTGAAGCCATTTCAACCAGTTTGAAATCATCATGCTCGTAGGCTGTCAACCCACATTTATCTAATGCAAATGGTGAAATAAAACTATCAGTTGCTCTCGGATCAAACAAAATTTTAAGTTTAACATTATTTACTTTACCAGTGGGTTCTACTATGGTAGACTGATGTTCTGATTGGTGGTTATGAACCGCTACATGAATCCGATGACTGTTACCTGAACTATCCATGGGTGCCTTTCCTTCCCTGTGCCTGCTGCTTGAATGACCCTTGGGACAGTCTCACTGGAAATGAGGACCTCCGCATCCCCAACAAGAGAGATTGGGAGGGGCTTGCATGTTTCTCAGAGGAATCCTCTGAGATGAGTTCCTTCCCCTGGGTCCTCTAAAACCCCTTGATCCTCTATAGGAACTTCCTTGTGTACGTCCCTGGATTTGGTGGGTTGCGGATGATGCCTGTGAGATTGAGTTAACTGAAGTATTACCCCTCGATGTGAACCTGTTACTATAAGGAGGAGGTCTAGATTGTCCTCCCCTGAAGTAAGGACGTGATTCCTTCCCTGAAACATACTAATTGGTTCCTATCAACTTACTTCCCCCTTTTCCATCTGACATTTCAGCTGCATAACGAGCATACTCAACTGCCATGGAAACTGAATTTGGCTTCCACATCCACACAGCAGCCCTAATCTTGTAGTTAAGTCCATACATAAAATGCTCTACCTGACAATCATCTGCATCTAGGTAAGGAACATATTTTACTAGTTCCATAAACCGAGATTCATACTCCTCCACCGTCTTGTCTCCATGTACTAAGGCATGGAGTGCACCTGCCTGTTCTTCCTTGTAATAATTTGGCAAATACTTCTTGTGGAACCTCTCCTCGAACAGTTCCCAAGAAGTTGTAAGAGGAGTAAGGTGCAACTGCTTCTCGAGATCTGACCACCAATTCAAAGCATCACCTTTAAGCTGAAAGACGGCCATCCTAGCCATGGAACTAGATGTGTACTCATTCAATGCAAAGCATCTCTTCATGCCTTCCAGCCATGCTTCGACATGCTTACCGGGTCGTCCTCCTGAAAACTATGGAACCTTTATCTTTTGCAACTCCCTCGATATGTCATGAAGCAGTTCCTGTCTTGGGCCATGTGCCCTTTTAGATTTCTCTCGACTCACTTGAGTGGTTTCCACCTCGACGGCCCTTTTTGACTGACTATTCATCGTGGTCATAATAGCCTCCAAAGACCTCATTATGATTTTCATTTCAGGCGTTGAGGTTGATCGTGGCGGTGTTGGCGGAGGTGGCGGTGACGGTGGTCGACCTTGACCCCGACCTCGACCTCTGTGTGTTGTTACCATGATTGGTCCTGATTCATGGAGTAAAACATCACATCGTTTAGTTTCTAAGGAGCGTGTTAGTTGATCTTCAAATAGATGCATTTCAGAAAATAAGCTATAGCTCAGTGCGTTTTTATGAGGCCATCCGACACTAAATCTACTAAAGGACCCTACGTAAATTCCACGGGTTTAAATTAAACTCTACGACCATTGATATTGGTCAATTAAATATTTTTAACATCAACCTCGATTTGCAAATTTCAAATGGACATTTGGAATAACATTCTATTTCGCATCACCCTAACATTTATTTAATTCTAAAAGTTAGGGCTTAATCTTTATTAATCTCATAATCATTAACCTTATTAAAGTTATATGTTTCTCACTATAATTAACCTTATAATTTAAAATCTATGATCAACTCTTTAATTAAAGTTTATGAGTAACTTTATATTTTTAATATTAAATTTTATTTCTTAGCGAACCCAGGTTATAACAACTATATAAATATATACGAAATTTAATTTAACTAAAACTAAATTTAAATAAAATAAATAAAAATAAATAAGCAAATTCACTCGACAACTTTAGGCCTTTTCACTAGATCCTCGGCTATGAAAAAAGGTGTGGCCACGCGGCTCCTCTTGTAAGTCCACCTCCATGCAAGAGTGGGAAAACCCTAAATAGGGTCAATCCCCAAGGTGCCTCCATTTCCACCCTCTCTCTTGGAGTTTTAGCTCTGCAACTCTATGCAAGCTCTTTTAGGGTTTCAGACAGGAAGGAGTTTTTGATCATGGCGCTATGGTAGAAGTACTGGCACAAGCATGAGGAGGTGGTTTACAGGTATCTAACCATGAGAAGCCCTATATATATGAACAAGTATTAATTAGCTTATAAATCCTATCTCATTTTACCATTTTGGGTATCTACCTTCTGCTTGGTCCCCGCCTGGGAGCTGCAGCATGCCTTAAGCTTCAACGCGAGTCTCATAATCATCTTACGCGTGATATTTTCGTAGGGTTAATGCATTTTTGGGTCATCCTCCTCAATATCCACCGTCAGTACCGTCAATAGTTTCAGTAGTCGATTTTGGCGACTAAGCAACTGTTATATATATATATATATATATATTGCACTAGATTTAGGCTTTGGCCCGGAATAAGTTCTTGTAGGTTAAGGAGAGTTATGAAGATCAATCGTTTTCTCATGTCCACGAAAATTTTAATATCCTAGCATATCAATGATCAAAAGATGCTATTGACTATTTATCTTACATGGAGATGAACCTCCTGCATCAAATATGGCAAGCCTTTCAGATCCCTTAGCCCTTTAGGTAGCAACCAATATTATTTACAGTCATTCGTTTTTTATTTTTGTTCTTGGTTTAATAATATAATTAATAACTATTATTGTTTGAGGAGTTGTGCAATCCCCGAATGGCTCCTCCGGTTTTGGCAATGGAAAATAAAGAGTCTCTGCACAATCGCTTTGGTATTCTTAACCCTATTTGAAGTTGTTGTTCCCCAGCTATGTAACAAGAAATATCAGGTTTGCATGCATATGCATATATATACCTTTGTGATCAAACAAGAACATAAAAAAAAACAAATATCAGGTTTGCGGTCAAACAGTGATTCCCTTCCCCGCCTGTATCAAGTTCAAATTTGTCTATCACAGAACATAAAATCTCCCCCTATTCCACAAAAAAAGAGTTGGAATATCTCATGCCTTTTTCCTGTAGCTTGTAGGTAAGTTTCTAGTTTTAGCCTGGTGCTAGATATCGAGTTATGCAGCAGGAAAATCTTACAGCTCAGAGATTTGTCTGGTTCTTTATTGGATGTCTTTTGGTGGGAAATCCTGAGATATAGAACTTCTTTGTAAGTATGTGTTTGGGAAAAAGAGGATGGAGTGGATTCGATCAGGAATTGGGTGAGCGCT
This sequence comes from Larix kaempferi, assembly GCA_027924585.1. Classification (NCBI taxonomy): domain Eukaryota; kingdom Viridiplantae; phylum Streptophyta; class Pinopsida; order Pinales; family Pinaceae; genus Larix; species Larix kaempferi. Next base: position 10,485,991 of record BSBM01000007.1, read on the forward strand.
TAGTAAAAGTTGGAGTTCAAACTATGCTAAGGGAAACGCTGGAAGTGATATCCGTTGATGTGGAGGAGCAGACAAAGTAAGATCTCTGCATGCACTAACAAAACTAAGCTTAGGCTCAGGTGAGTAACTCTGATTTGATAAAGCGATTATTTAGCAGGACCTTGCATTTATTTATTGACAGAGGTAACTTTATAATCTTTGCTTTACATGGGATGATTTAAGCATTTTTGGATAATGGAATTACCATATGAAATCTGTAGAATAAGTTCTACCCATAACCATTGACAGAGTTGTGAACTCTATAGCATATGATCCACCCTTAATAGCTCACGCTTAGTTGAGTAAACTATGTTTGATAAAGATATAATTTAACAGATCCTTGCATATATTCATTGACAGAGTTGTGAACTCTGTAGCATACAGTCTACCCATAGTAACTCACACTCAGGTGAGCTCATGGTTATAAAGTCGGTCCTTTAGAGCTTGATCTATACTATCGCAAAGAGTTATATATATGCAACTGGATCAATTGGTGGCGGGTAAGCTGACCCTACCCTCTGCTTGCTTGGACAGTTACAATACGTCTATTCTCTTATATTTGCACGAAGACGTTTTGCTTAGGACGAATTCCGCACTTGAATGGGAATAATACTGGAAATACTTGGAAGAAGAAGCTATTGATCTGGCAGATTGTTGTGGAATTAAGGAGATTTGAGATTTCCCACAGTAGGAGACAATTTTCTGGAGTTATGTTAGACTCTAGACTGCATGGAAATCATCATCAAAACAAAAAGATACATATGGGAATACTAAAACCCTAGCGGGAGTGTCAAATGACAGAGAGCATGAGTTAAATTTAATTGCATGGGAAGCTTATTGGTATGTTGGAAATCAAGATTGATTTACAGTATCCGAAGATTGATTTACTGATCAGGAAAGTTTTTTTTTTTTTTTTATTCTATTTTTTTTTTATGTGCAATAATGCACAGGACTAAGCTCTGCATTTACACTTTTAAAGAAAAATCTATTATTCTATTCCCTTGAATGCTTGCTTATGCTTGGTCAATACTTGTACTCTACTATGATAATTCAGCTTTCATATGAGGAATTTGTATTATTATTTTGTTTTTGCAATAGCGTACCAACCAATCTAACTCCTCCCTCTCTGCTATACATTTATTTGTTTATTTACTTATTACATATATTTTTACTCTCTCGTTTATTGTGGCTTGCATGTGTAAGCCAAAAATATGTAACTCTCAAGTATATATATATATATCTGCACAATATAAATTAGATTAAAATTATGTATCTTTGCACAATTTTAAAATCATTTGTTTTGCAAGTTACTTACCTTGTCTTTTGTTATATTGTGCAGGTAAACTAATGTTACAAAAATTTAGGGAAGAAGGTTTGGAAAATATTGAACACTGATTTTGGATTTCTGCATAGAGTTCTACATAGATTTACAGATATTTTTGCTTAGTGACGCTTAGTTTCTATTTCCTATAGGCCATTAGGTTCGAGAGTTCGAACCTTGCTCTGATACCATCTGTAGTGCTCTGGTTTTTACAATAGAGCACTAAGTAAAATTTCTAAGTTTAATTTTCTAGGTATTAAACTTTATTCAGGTGTATGGGAGTAAATTCTAAAAATTTCTATGCTTCTAAATGAAATTTAGTATACTTTCTTGTCTTTATCAACCATACATTTGTATTTTAAAATAAACTAACATATCAATATCTTCTTTTCAACAATTTGTTCCAGCATAAGAATATGTTTCACAGTAGTAAATCAGTAAATAGAAAGTTATATGCATGTTTAAAGTACGGTTTAGCATAATAATCAAATAACATAATTAACAAGGAAATTACCTAATGTTGATGCTAGTAGACCGTAGGTTGTAGCAGGTTATGTTTCTATTCTCTTAGTCATCCAAGATGATGTGTCCACCCTACCGACCAGCTTTTATCTTGTTGGCCCTTGGAAATCAAAGGATTTCCAAGCCCCCGAGCTCACAATCTGATAATCCCGAGAGCAGTCTTCACTTAGGTTCTCCAAACTTTTCTGTTCCCCCAAAACCCCCCTTTACTCCAAGCTCTCCCCCTCTATATACATTCCCTTCCTCGAGAAGACCTTGGGCTTACTCCACCGCCCCAAACTCCCCCTCTCGAGCCCCTCAAACATTTACTCCTTTCACTAGTTCATTCATACACGTTTCTTTATAAAAATGTATTTTTCACACTTAATGTACCGAATAATTAATTACTCTCATGGTAAATTTATTTGATTTTGATTGACGGTCGTAAGTATTTATTATGGTGGGAATTATTACCCAAAGGTTATCCATTCGGGACAAGGTTTATTAATTACAAGTCTATTCGCCATCCTTTGTATTTAATATTATTAATGTAATTAATAAAATATTATATAAATAGTTTGACCTTTTCAACTTGGTCATGGTGTGTCTTAATGGTCTACCTCATCCGTCAAGCTAACTTATCTTGAGATTTAAATTCTAAGATTCGTATTGAATAATTAAATAGTAATAACCATTTTCCATCACATCACGTCCATTCAAGAATTGTTATCCTATTATTTTTAACTTAGTAATGGAAATAATCACACTTTAATCATTTATTAATCAATATTTACATTTTTACCTATATTGCAATTGTTATTACATGGGTAGTAATATTATTAAAATAACATTAATTAAGTAATAATATTAATTAAATCACCACAAAGTAATAATAAATGGTGAATTTAATAAAATGTCTTTTAAATCATTTGTTTATCACATGAGTACCCTAACATCTACATAGTATCGTCGTTCTTCTAAACAAAGCACCCTTAAGTGCTTAAAAAATCTTACTAATTAATTAGACAGTACCATTACCTTATTTACAACAATTCTCAGATGACAATGTGAACTGACGACACTTGTCTCAATTGTTTATCACAATGTTTACCCAGAAGTAATACATAGCTTAATTGACTTGTTTTACACATCTTAAATAACTTTATATTCATTATCTGAATTCGGTCAATGCATGATTAACATAATTACTTATGATGACTTATACATTTATTCAATATGTTAAGTGTTCATATATTGATACTAGTGTAGATGAGCAAGGTGTGCATGCATGGCCAGCATATGCACAGATCATAAATGTACTATAGACAAACCCCATCCTGCCTATGCATACCTGCTAACTAGTAGTAGTATTTACCCCCATGTATAAGAACAAGCATAATATATATAGTACAATTACTTCAACATTCTCAGTTATTTAACAGTTAATTCTTTATGATTTCACATCATTATCTTTATCTTTACATTAGCTTAATCAATCATGTACAAGGAAGGGTACCTACTACCACTAACTCATAATCAAGGAATACCCAACCCTCAACAGTACTAACTAACACATCCTCCCATCATAACCTATGTCCTGCATCCTCCCTATCCTTCCCCTGCTAGTACAAAAGTGGATGTCGGACTCACCGACCTGACCACATAGAACTTGAGAGCGATAGCGTCGGCTGAACAATAGACCTATCCTCCCCTAGCAGGCATCCGACCATCGTCATCACAACAACATGGGGAGCGTGTCTCAGCCCGACCCTCCCACGACCTCGGGTCTCATGGAAACATAGGGTGGGAAACACATCCATCCCTCTCAACATATTGGGCCTACACCCTTATCAACTCATACTTTGCTGCTATCGGGATTATCAGTTTGTGTTATCATATCATCATTTTTGGCTGCTAAGGTTTATTGTACGAACATGTTTTTTTTTTCCAATATATATCAGATCAAGTAACTGGCTATCCCATAGCCCTTGTGTCCTATAGGTTAGTATTTTGCAAAATACAAATTTATAGAAAGCATTTCCCATTGATCGCCAATTGATCCATGTTATCAAAAATCATTTTATCCCTTCTAACCTTTTTAGTTCATCATAGATGCGTATGACATATAACACTTCAATAATTCATATAAGAAGATGGTATCCACGTACCGAATCATATATTTCACATCTTATTAATGAAAACATATAAACATATACTGTAATCATAAAATAAAGAAATCATATGATAATCATGACATCGTAACCGCATAACATAGTAACATCATAATCATGGTGAAATCGTAAAACAAGGTAACATCATATAATGAGGTCCATCATATCGAAATATAGTTTACTCGGTCGAGCTGAGTTCAACAGAATATATAAGAAAACAAGGTATGGTGTGTCTAACTGATAAATATGCCTAATCAAAATATGGGCGTTACAGAGAACCTTTTATGAAATAGATAGTTATTGATCTTAATGATTCAAGTGAACCTACTGGTTATCTCACCTCTCGTGTAGAGCAATTTACATTCGATACCTTTTTCAGTGAATTCCCAGTTGATGCCTCACCAGAAGAAAGCATTTGGAACGAATCACATATCACTCAGGTCACTTCTGTACGTTTTTTTGGTGAAATTGTGCATAATGTATATAATGTGAATACGAATTTTAGATTAGACCCTGTCTCATGGACCTTATTTTTCGATGGATCCAAGTCCAAGGAGGGAGCTGGAGCGGGTTGTGTTCTTATCAATCCTAAAGGAATGAAAATCATGATTGCTTGCATGTTAGAATTTGATTGCACTAATAATGTAGCCGAATATGAAGCTCTTGTGCAAGGACTCAAGAAGGCCATTTATTTAGGTGTACAAGCAATAGAATGCTATGGAGACTCTGAAATTATAGTCAAGCAAGTCAGGAATAAAATACATTGCTTATCTCCGCCTTTGGCTAATTATCAAAAGTTGGTAAGGTATCTAACCAACTCATTTTCGGCATTCAATATTAAATTAGCTCCGAGGTCACAAAATTTTGATGCAAACCTATTAGCCAATATAGCATCTAGACTGATCCCGCCAGAAGGTCTGTCTCCTAAAACTTTTTCTATCGAATTGATGTACAGACCATCCATTTCGGGTAATGTGACTAATTGGAAAGTGTTTGATGATGACCGAGAGATACTCGACTTCCTCACTGCTTGTTAAATTTTCAAAATTTACTTCAATCTGATCTAGGATCTCAACTGAGAGAACAACATGTACATCAAATCTACAGCATATCAATCATGGACACAATAATGCAAGCACACAAGCGACACAGAGTTTCCTTGGGGAAAACCATAAAGGTGAAAAACCCCAATAACTTTCTCAGAGATAGATAGAGCAATGATACAACCAGAATACAAGAGATAGTCTTCTCCTAGTAGCAGAGCCTCCTCCTCCACAAGTGCGCCACTCTCGCTAGTGTGAGTGAGAGAATAGAATGTGTAAAATGAGAGAGACACACTCTCTATTTATACACTAACTTGACTTGACCTTTACTCAACTAGGTTGGCTTCAACTTAACCACTTAACATAATGCTGACTCGGACGACACCCAATAGGGTGGTCTAATAACCCTTTGACCCACATGACTTATACAGGGACGACCCCAACAAGGTGGTCTAATAACCCATCAAGTATAAGTTAGGACACTTACAATATAAATGATGACACTTCCGTATAGAGGAATAATACCATCTCTATAGGAGTACAATATACATATATGTGAAATACATTCTGAAGTTACATATACATCAACACTCCCTCTTAACTAGGAAGTTATTTCTTGACACACATCTTCTACCACAAGTCTTCTTCTATGGATCATCGTCACTGGATAATCGTCATCGAGTCACTGTCATCATCACTGCTACTGCTATCTCAATCAATCTCTGAATCTACTTGTCATAGGAAGTTCTACAGAGCCAGTCCTTTTTCATACTAGATGTAGTCCCACCACCTACAGGTCTTCATCATCACTAGCCATACTGTGGAATCCTCGGGACTTATTGCGTGTGTCACAAAACCTGGCTACAGCATCCTAGGCTATTACGAGCACACAGCTCTACCTGTCGGATCTCCCAGGAGCACATTACATGTGACCCATCACAAAACCTAGCTGAATCATCCCAGGCTATTATGAGCACACAAATCTACCTGTCGGATCTCACAGGAGCACATTACATGTGATCTCATGAAAAAACCTGGTTGAAGCATCCCAGGCTGTTACGAGCACACAGCTCTACCTGTCGTATCTCCCAGGAGCACATTACATGTGGTCCACCACAAAACCTAGCTGAAGCATCCCAGGCTATTACAAGCACATAGCTCTACCTGTCGGATCTCCCAGGAGCACATTACATGTGATCTCACCACAAAACCTAGCTAAAGCATCCCAGGCTGTTACGAGCACACAGCTCTACCTGTCGGATCTCCCAGGAGCACATTACATGTGGTCCACCACAAAACCTGGATGAAGCATCTGAGGCCTTTTTCATCCTGTCCAGATCTCCCAGGAGAAAATTACATGTCGTCATGGAAAAACCTGGCTGAAGCATCTAAGGCCTTTTTCATCCTGTCCAGATCTCCCAGGAGCAAATTACATGCCATAGGACAAAACCTCAAGAGCATCTCAGGATGTTACGGGTACACAAATCTGACCTGAATATCTCCTAAGGCACAAATTACATGTCCCCCCAGAGTAATGTCTCGAAAGAGCATCCCAGATTGTTATGGGTATAGAACTCTGACCTATAGGATCTCCCAGACATGCTCATCTGCACAACCTGATCCACGGCCACAAAGTATCATCCTAATACTCACCATACATCATCCTGATGTACACATGATCATCTTGATCATCATCACTGCATCGTCCTGATGCATGTCATCTAGAGAAGCTCGTCATCCACAATCATCCTAATCATACAATGCATCTACCTGATGCATGCCAAGTATCTACCTGATAGATATCACCATACATGATCTACCTGATCATACAATGTATCCACCTGGTACATACATAAATACATGATCCACACAATGTATCCACCTGATACATATCAACATACATGATCTCAGTATCCACCTGATACATATACAGATACATAGTCCAAGCATCCAACATGATGCATATACAAAATACATACAAATGATCCAATTGATCATATCCAGCATCCAACATGATGCATACATACATAAATTATTCAACTGATCATATCTAGCATCCAACATGATGCATATATATATAAATGATCCAACGTATCATAATAAGCATCGAACATGATGCATATAAATATACAGAGTAGTAACTGGAGCATCATCCTGATGCTCATCATCCATGATCCTCCTGATCATCATAGCATCATCCTCTTCAGATCTTCTCATCTTCCACGAAGCACAGCCCAGATGCACATCATCCAGCACTTACACCAACGACATGGGAGAACACATCTACCACCATTCGGGGAAGGCTCCAGCCCTTACTTTTTCACCATTGGAGAACACATCTACCACCATGTGAAAAATGGCTCAACAATTACATCACGACCAAGGGAGAACACATCAACCATGTCAGAAAATCTCATGTGCATCTGCATCTTCCGGACTCATCACTTCCCTTTGGAAGGAACCTCGATTTGAAGTGCACCAAGCCTCTCTCTGAAGTACTCAAACTGCACTTTGGCCAATGGCTTGGTCAATACATCTGCAACTTGCTCATCTGTCTCAACATACTCTGAATCGGCTGTACTGAGTGCTACGTAGGACTGCTTCCTGCTAATCCAAGAGATCACACCTGATCCCTATCTACAGCACCGCCTGCCCAGTCTGAATCAACATAACCATGTAGGTTAAAATTTTAATTCGCATCATACTTGAGCCCATAATCAACTGTACCCTTTAGGTACCTCAGAATATGCTTTACAACAACCAGGTGAACACTCCTCGGATCCGTCAGGAACAGGCTCAATGTGTTCACCACAAAGCAAATATCCGGTCTCGTGTTCGTCAGGTATATCAAGGACCCAATCATCTGACGATACATAGTGATATCAACCAACTCAGATGAAGCATCACCTAGAAGCTTTAGGTTCGATGCCATAGGTGTGGCCATAGCCTTACATTCCATCATCCCCAACCTCTTCAGGATCTCCACTGCATACTGCCCTTTTCCAAGGAAGATTCCATCTGCACTCTGCCACACCTCCATGCCAAAAAAAAATAGTGCATCATCCCCAAGTTCTTCAACTCGAACTCAACATCAAGCTTCCACTGCATGTCGGAAATCAATCTATCATCACCTGTTACAAATAGGTCATCCATATACAAAAGTAGTATCACTGGATTGCCTTCATTAACCTTGTAGTAAAGGTTGGAATCCGCTTTAATCTTGGTAAAGCCTAAACTGGATAGAAAGTTGTCTATCCTACCATACCATGTTCTGCACATATATGAGTCCCTTTCATGTGTCTCGGAACCAATTAGTTGCACCACATACACTTCTTCTTCAACTACACCATTCAAGAAAGTGTATCTTCCTCTTCATCACTGCAGCTAGAGCAAGTACTGATTTAATGGAAGTGTATCTGGCTACAGGAGCAAAAGTCTCTATGCTACCACCTGCAGCATGCTTGATCTTGTAGATCCTCTTGGAAGTCACTATAGACTCCCCTTTAGGTCTTGGGATTGCATCCCAAACATCTTCATGATCGACTGGTACTCCTCGATCATGGCATTCTTCCCAAATCCTGAGAACTTCAATACCTTCAATATTTTCAATAGATAACTTTGTTGCTGAATAAATGTTGTAGTCCTTCTTTTGTAGGTGATGGTATACGATCTTTCCTACACAACAAGTTAAATTGCATGATTAGAAAACATCTCATAGTTTTCAGAACAAATTCTTACACATAAAGAAATATGTCATACAGTCATGCAATTATCTTAGCCAATGCTTCAATACAACATTTATCCATATTCCGTAACTTTCTAGATGCCTTCCAATCTCTACCAGAACATTGTTAAGAGTGTGCACAACTCTTAACATGTCAGCAAAGAGGTTTCATTCTAGATAAGTAGCAATGGAATGTTGCACAGTGCCATAGGACACTTACCCATGTATATTAGTAGTATACTGTTCATCAATGCAACTATTCTAATATGCATAATACACAAACTAATTCTAGGAACATAAGCATATACATCATTGAATAACATTGTGTAAGAAATGACAATTCAAATACTTATCTTTGTTTGGTTGCTGGGTGGACTCCCTCTAAATCTTTGCAACTCCATTCTGATGTGGATTGTGAGAAGTGGTCAACTCCCTCTGAATATTTGCATCCTTACAGAAACTACTGAAGTGTGCTCCTTTGCTTTCTTGCAGGAACAACTGGAGTGTGCTCCCTCTTGATCTTTGCTTCCTGGATTACCTATCCTTGAACTTATATCCATCCTTAATCACTATGCATGCTTATTAGTATGATCATTGTGTTATCCTTGAGGACTCATACATAATCATACATTTATTAGTATAATCTTAATACTATCAAAACAAAATAATCTTAAGCATGTATAGTCATGATCATTTCAAATAGAAATAATAAGCATTAGTATTCAAGGTTTCAGGGAAGTCTTCTTTTACTCATGCATATTCTTATTTGATCATAGAACTCTTCTGGTTAGTTAAATCATCAATCAAGATAAGAGATATAATATGCATAAAACCCGTGATTACTCAAACCTCTACCTTCATGATTCTTCTGGTTAGTCATATCATCAATTATGGTAAGAAACATAATATGCATACAACCATGACTATTCAAACCTATGACTTCATGAATAATCATTATCAACAACACAACAGTATAAGATCCTAACACAAGGTAGGATTCTAACTTGATATAGGAAAAACTTACTTGGATTAGCATGCTAGCTAGTTATATCTAACATACCCGCATGTCTACTAGTTCTCTTCAGTGACTTGTGCTAGTAACCTGCATGTCTCATAAGTTAACCATTGTAGAACCAAGTTATACATACCTCGTAAGAAGATCTTCTATGTGATCCATGACAATGGATGAATCTTTCTCTTCATGTCACCATGATCATATGTTCTTGAAGTATAACATGATTTATCTTTCTTGGTGTACCTTTTATGTTAGCAAACAACATAAACCTCATACAACATCACAATGCATTAGTACAATCATAATTGTCAACACCCTAATCAATGAATATCTTCTATCGTGCATTCATAATTTTATTAAGGTGATACGACAAGTCTAGATTTAATCAAGAATGTACTAACTATAATAATATGAAAATAAATATACCATAAACTTAATCATGAACAAATCTCAAAACATACCTAGATAATTCATACCTATCGATATTGCTTGTAATCTTTTTATGTAAGGCCTTAGCCTCATCTCCCTCTGAAATAGGAACTTCTTCACTTATGTAGGTCACCAATCCACTTGATTTGTAGGAACTAGATCTAAAGATGTATTAGGGTTTGTCAGAGAAACCCCAAAAATTCAAACTTTGAATTTCAAACTTTCGAAAGGATAGAAATATGCGCCTTGATGAGCTGATCAAGCTGGTATATTTAGAATTTGAAAACCGTAAAGTTTCACTCCTCAATTTTTCCTTTGAAACTTTCAGATTCACTGGACGTGACCCTGAACTCGGGTTTGATGAAGCCCACTCTTCTACCCAATCAAAAAATTTGATCCAAAGCTCCAAGCTTCTATTTTTCTGAGGAGCTTCCAGCCATGGTCACAGATTTAAAAAATTCCCATTTTTACAGAAGCCCTAATTTTCCACTTTTCTGATCAAAGTCCCGAACTAGGGTCTGATCAAGCCTAGCCTTCTGCCCAAACAAAAATTCTGATCTTGGTCTCTAAATTTCGATTTTGATGAGTAGCATTCAGCCGTGGTCTCTGATTACAAGAATTCCAACTTTTTTCGAAACCCTAAATTCCGGAAGCCATGAATGAAGGTGCTAAAAAATAATTTTGTTTTGGAAAAAATATGTACCTGATTGTTTCTGGTGTAACTCTGAAATTTTCGATCGACAGGGTCTGAAATATTTTCTTGAGATAGCCCGATCTATCATCTTTCCGTTACGACAGGTCTGACCTCCATTGGATTCCCTGAGAGAGATTTATGCCAAGTGTCGCAACGTGACCTGTTTATGGGATACAACAAGAGAGCGAACTTGTACGACATGCCACATGTCATTGGTTTAAATTCGGCCTTTGAAAAATTTTAATGAGATATTAAAGTCTATGTACTACCTGTCACATATACATATACATATAAATGATCCAACTGATCATATCCAACATCCAACATGATGCATACATATACATATAGAGCAGTAACTGGAGCATCGTCCTAATGCTCATCAGCCATGATCCTCCTGATCATCATAGCATTGTCTTCTTCAGATCATCTCATCATCCACGAAGCACATCCCAGATGCACATCATCCAGTACTTACACCACCGACATGGGAGAACACATCTACCACCATTCGAGGAAGGTTCCAGCCCTTACTTTTTCACCATGGGAGAACACATCTACCACCATGTGAGAATGGCTCAGCAATTACATCACGACCATGGGAGAACACATCAACCATGTAAGAAAAGCTTATGTGCATCTACATCTTCCAGACTCATCACTTCCCTTTAGAATGAACCTCGATCTGAATTGCACCAAGCCTATCTTTGAAGTACTCAAAATGCACTCTGGCCAACAGCTTGGTCAATACATCTGCAACCTGCTCATCCATCGCAACATACTCTGCTTTGGCTGTACTCAGTGCTACGCAAGACTGCTTCCTGCTAAACCAAGAGATCACACCTGATCCCATACTGAGGCAGCACCCAGAAGTGCTCTTGCTATCTGCAGCACTGCTTTCCCAATTTGAATCAACATAACCCTGCAGGTTAAACTTTTGATTCGCATCATATTTGAGCCCATAGTCAACTGTACCCTTCAGGTACCTCAGAATATGCTTTATAGCAACCAGGTGAACACTCCTCGGATCTATCATGAACTGGCTCAATGTGTTCACCGCAAAGCAAATATCTGGTCTCATGTTCATCAGGTACATCAAGGACCCAATCATCTGACGATACATAGTGACATCAACCGGTTCATATGAAGCATCACATAGAAGCTTTAGGTTCGATGCCATAGCCTTGTAGTCCATCATCCCAAACCTCTTCAGGATCTCTACTGCATACTTCCCTTGTCCAAGGAAGATTCCATCTGCACTTTGCCACACCTCCATACCTAGAAAGTGGTGCATCATACCCAAGTTTTGCACATATATGACTCCCTGTCATGTGTCTCAGAACCAAGTGGCTAATCCACATACACTTCTTCTTCAACTACACCATTCAAGAAAGTTGTCTTGAAATCCATCTGGTATATCTTCTATTTCATCACTTTTATATTTCTCTATGATGCCATCTGCAGCATGATTGATCTTGATAGATCCATATGGAATTCATAACAAACTTCCCTTCAGGTATTGGGACTACATCCCAAACATCATTCTTGATCAACTGGTACTCCTCGATCATGGCAATCTTCCCAAATCTTGGGAACTTCAATATCTTCAATATTTTCAAGAGATAACTTTGTTGCTGAACAAATGTTGTATTCCTTCTTTTGTAGGTGATGGTATACGATCTTTCCTACACAACAAGTTAAATTGCATGAATAGAAAATAGCTCATAGTTTTAGAAACAAATTCTTACACATTAAGAAATATGTCATACAGCCATGCAATTATCTTAGCCAATGCTTCAATACAACATTTATCCATATCCCGTAACTTTCTAGATGCCTTCCAATTTCTACCAAAACATTGTTAAGAGTGTGCACAACTCCCAACATGTCAGCAAAGAGGTTTCATTATAGATAAGTAGCAATGGAATGTTGTACAGTTCCATAGCCACTTACCCATGTATATTAGTAGTATACTATTCATCAATGCAGCTATTCTAATATGCATAATACACAACCTAATTCTAGGAACATCAGTATATACATTATTGAACAGTATTATTTAAACAATAAAATATGCAAGTAATGACAATTCAAATACTTATCTTTGTTTGTTTGTTGGGTGGACTCCCTCTGAATCTTCGCAACTCCATTCTGATGTGGATTGTGAGAAGTGGTCAACTCCCTCTGAATATCTGCATCATTGTAGAAACTACTGGAGTGTGCTCCCTCTTGATCTTTGCTTCCTGGATTACCTGTCCTTGAACTTATATACATTCTCGATCCCTATGCATGCTTGTTAGTGTCATCATTGTGTTATCCTCTAGGTCTCATACATAATCAAACATTCATTAGTATAATATTAATATTATCAAAACACAATAATCTCAAGCATGTATAGTCAGGATCAATTCAAACACAGATAATAAACATTAGTAATCAAGGTTTCAAGGAAGTCTTCTTTTATTCATACATATTCTTATTTGATCATAGGACTCTTCTGGTTAGTTAAATCATCAATCAAGAGAAGAGATATAATATGCATAAAACCCGTGATTATTCAAACCTATACCTTCATGATTCTTCTGGTTAGTCATATCATCAATTATGGTAAGAAACATAATATGCATACAACCATGAATATTGGAACCTACGACTTCATGAATAATCATTATCAACAACACAAAAGTATAAGATTCTAACACAAGGTAGGATTCTAGCTTGATATAGGAAAAACATACTTGGATTAGCATGCTAGCTAGTTATGTCTAACATACCCGCATAATGTCTTCTGGTTCTCTTCAGTGACTTGTGCTAGTAACCTACATGTCTCATAAGTTAACCATTGTAGAACCAAGTTATACATACCTCGAAAGTAGATCTTCTATGTGATCCATGACAATGGATGAATCTTTGTCTTCATGTCACCATGAGCATATGTTCTTCAAGTAGAACATGATTTGACTTTCTTGGTGTACCTTTTGTGTTAGCAAACAAAATAAACCTCATACAACATCACAATGCATTAGTACAATCATAAGTGTCAAAACCTTAATCAATGAATATCTTCTATTAAGGTGATACGACAAGTCCAGTAATTAATCAAGATTGTACTGTAATGATATGAAGACAAACATATGATAAACTTAACCATGAAACATACAAACATATGATAAACTAAACCATGAAACATACCTGTAAGCCATACCTGTCAAGATTGTTTGTAATCTTCTTATGGAAGGCCTTAGCCTCACCTCCCTCTGAGATGGGAACTTCTTCACTTATGCACGTGACCAATCCATCTTCTTCTAGGATTAACCCAATCCACTTGATTTGCAAGACCTGGACCTGGAGCTTGAAATTGCCTTTTAGATTTCCGGATTCACTAGGAGGACCTTGAATTAGGGTTTGAGTTTCCCGGAGCTTCACCCAACCAAAAGATTTGATTCAAAGCTCTAAGCTTCGATTTTTGTGAGGAGCTTCCAGCCGTGGTCATAGATTTCCAAAATTCCAATTTTTGCAGAAGCCCTAATATTCCATCTTTCCGATCAAAGTCCCGAACTGGGGTTTGATCAAGCCCAGCCTTCTACCCAACCAAAAAATATGATCTTGGTCTCTAAATTTCGATTTCGATGAGTAGCATCCAGCTGTGGTCTCCGATTACAAAAATTCCAACTTTCTCTGAAGCCCTAAATTCCGTAAGCCATGAATGAAGGTACTAAAAAATAATTCTGTTTTGACAGAAATATGTACCTGATTGTTTCTAGTGTAACTCTGAACTTCTCGATCCACAAGGTCTGAAAATTTTTCTTGAGATAGCTCGACGTGTTGTCTTTCCATATCGATAGGTCTAACCTCAATTGGATTCTCTGAGAGAGAGTTATGCCAAGTGTCACAACATGAAGTGTTTATGGGATAATACAGGAGAGCGAACTTGTACGGCATGCCACGTGTCACTGGTTCAACTTCAGCCTCTGAAAAATTTTCTTGAGATATCTTGACCTGTTATCTTTCCATCCTGATAGGTCTGACCTCAATTGGATTCTCTAAGAGAGGGTTATGCCAAGTATCGCAACGTGACCTGTTTATGAGATAATATAGGAGAGCGAATTTGTACAGCGTGCCCCGTGTCACTGGTTCAACATCGGCCTTTGAACATTTTGCCTGAGATAGTACAGTCTATGTACTACTTTTCACTTTTTACAAAATTGCATTTGGAGCTTCCTAGCCCAAGTTATGACCTTTTTCCCAAGGTCACCTAAGTTTGACTTAGATCTGGAAGAGGTAGAAACCCTATATTGCACAGATAATAAATCACAAAGTACAACAAATTAGAGGTTGTCCTTTGGACACATGGTACATGGGGATCTGTTCTTCAACCTGTAAATGTTTTCGATCCGAAAAATCTTCCAAAATGGATTTATAGCGAAAGTGCTACGATGACTGGTTTTTTCTATATCAAGCCCTAGCATCGTAAATGCAACAAGTGTCATACATGCCATATCATGCCTTCTTTCAGGCTAGCTCTGATACCATGTTAAATTTTCAAAATTTACTTCAATCTGATCTAGGATCTTAACTGAGAGAACAAAATCTACAACAAATCTACAACATATCAATCATGGACACAATAATGCAAGCACACAAGAGACACAGAGTTTACTTTGGGAAAACCATAAAGCTGAAAAACCCCAATAACTTCCTCAGAGATAGATAGAGCAATGATACAACCAGAATACAAGAGATAGTCTTCTCCTAGCAGCAGAGCCTCCTCCTCCCCAAGTGCGCCACTCTCCTAAGTGTGTGTGAGAGAATAGAATGTGTAAAATGAGAGAGACATGCTCTCTATTTATACACTAACTTGACTTGACCTTTACTCAACTAGGTAGGCCTCAACTTAACCACTTAACATAATGCTTACTGGGCTGACCCCCACTAGGGTGGTCTAATAACCCTTTGACCCACATGGCCGACCCCCAATAGGGTGGTCTAATAACCCTTTGACGCACATGACTTATATAGGGCCGACCCCAACAACGTGGTCTAATAACCCATCAAGTATAAGTTACGACACTTACGACACTTCTGTATAGAGGAATAATAACATCTCTATAGGAATACAATATACATATATGTGAAATACATTCCGAAGTTACATATACATCAACATAAAACTCAAAGCTCATCCTTGAACTATGAGTGGGTCAACCTAGACATCGAACAAGAACCTCGTTTCATCAATTTGGGAGTTGATTGTACCCCTGAAGAATGTAGATCCATTATTGCATTGTGTAAACAGTATAAGGATGTTTTCACCTTGACTATGATGAGTTGAAAACGTTTGACACTAGCATCATGTTTCATAATATACCCATGAAACCAGAGGTTAAGCCATTTCAACAAAATCTACAGAAGATGCACCCCAGTTTGGATCCTTCTGTAAAAAAGGAGCTGGAGAAGTTGCTCACGGCTCGAATTATCTTTTCAGTTAGGCACACTCAATGGATCGCTAACTTAGTAGTTTCCCGTAAGAAAAGTGGGGAAATTCGACTATGTGGAGATTTCAGGAACCTAAATCGGGCTTCTGAGAAAGACAACTATCATGTTCCACCAATGGAGCAGATTCTTCAAAATGTAGCCGGGTCAAAGATGTTTTTCCTCCTAGATGGTTTTTCGGGGTATAAATAGGTTATGGTTGCCGCAGACGATCAATTGAAAACAGCTTTCAGGACCCCATGGGGTACGTTTAGCTACAGACGAATGCCTTTCGGGATGATCAATGCAGGAGCTACTTTTCAGAGAGCTATGGATATAGCTTTCCGAGGGTCAATGCATAATTTTGTCGTAGTTTACCATGATGATATCACTATTTACTCTAAAAAACAACATGAACATGTGTTTGCTTTGAAATAAGTTTTTGATCGCTGCAGGAAATTCGGTATTTCTCTCAACCCGAAGAAATCTATTTTTGCAGTACCAGAAGGAAAGCTTCTGGGATTCATTGTTTCGAAAGAAGGTATGATTATTGATCCTGAACGTATAGAATCTATTTTGAATATTGGTTTACCAGGCTCGCGCAAAGCAATGCAATCCTTCTTAGTTAAGATTAATTTTTTACGTATATTTGTACCAAATTTTGCCCAGATTGTTAAACCACTACAACTTTTGGTTAAGAAAGATGTGCAGTTTACTTGGGCGCAGGAACAGAGAGATGTGTTTATCCGAATTCAAAAGGCCATTGCAGAAGCTCCTGCTCTCATGTCCCCAGATTTTGATAAGGATTTCATTCTTTATACTTTTGCCACTGACTTTTCTTATGCAGCTGTCTTAACTCAAAAGCATGACAATGATATTGAAATCTCGATCTCTTTTATGAGATAAACATTCAAAGGTGTATAACTTAAATACTCATATATTGATAAGCAAGCCTATGCGGTCTATAAATCCGTCAAACATTACAGACCCTACTTGCTGAAGTCTCGAACCAAAGTCATTGTTCCATATTCTACTATCAGAAATGTCCTCATGCAAAAAGAATTGGGGGAAAAGAGGGCCCATTGGATGATTGCCCTACAAGAATATGATCTTGATATTAGGCCAGCTAAAATTGTCAAAGGACAAGGTCTTTGTCTTCTTATTGCACAATCCAATGACCCCGCACAGTAGCAGTCCAAATGGGATCACGAGGAAGAAATTCCCCTGGGTGTTGTTAATGTTATCGATGCCCCGACATCGGAATGGTACGACGACATCAGATTTTTCCTGAACCATGTGTTTGCTCTCGAAACCCTTGATTTTAAGAAGAGAAGGTCTTTAAGACTAAAATCTGCTCCTTATCAATTCATTGATCAAGTTCATTCTAGAAAAAATTATGATGGAGTATTTCTCAAATGCTTGGAAAAATGTGAAACTAATGACATTCTGTTTCAATTTCATGCAGGTCCTACTAGAGGCCATTTTCAGGAGAGACTACATCACACAAGATTCTTAGGGCCAGATATTATTGGCCCATGTTGTTTAAAGATGCTTATGCTTATGTGAGGAAGTGTGAGCCATGCCAGAAATGCACAGGGAAGTTTAGGAAACCTGCATTTCCTCTACAACTGGTTACAATTCAGTTTCCATTTCAACAATGGGGACTGGATTTTGTTTGGCCTATAAACCCTCCTTCATCCCTCCAACATAAGTATATCCTCACAGCCACAGACTATTTCACTAGATGGGTGGAGGCAGCTCCTCTTAAACAATGTAATGCTGCCCAAGTAATCTCTTTCCTTGATAGCCAGATCATCACACGCTTTGGCGTTCCAGAGTACTTAGTTTTCGATAATGCATCCTACTTCTCTTCAATCGATATAACTAAATATTCCTTTGAGATGGGGATTAAGCTTAAGTTTTATGCCAATTATTATCCTCAAGGGAATGGTTTGGCTAAGTCATCGAACAAAAACCTGATAAACATTCTCAAGAAGACTGTAGCTTCTCATCATAGAGATTGGCACACACAGTTGTATAATGCATTATGGGTAGATTGAATTACCCCAATACAGCAATTGCAAATTCTCGCTATTGTTTGGTTTATGGAAAAGAAGCCATCCTTCCCACTAATCTTACCATTCCTTCGCTGCAATTGGCCCAGTCTGTCCAAGAAGATGATTCTTCTCCCCTCCAGCAAAGAATTGACACCCTCTTGAAGCTAGAGGAGGACAGGGAAATAACCAAGAACAAGTTGTATCATCATCAACAGATGGTGAAGAGATGGTTTGATGAAAAATCTTCATCTGACAGGGAATTTTCTGTTGGTGACCTAGTTCTAAGGTGGGATAAGCAACGTAAAGATAAGAATTAGTACATCAAGTTCCAGTGCCTTTGGCTAGGACCTTTCATTATTACAGAAAATATTGGTCCCAACACTGTTCAATTATAGATGCTATAGGGAGTTGTAGACACCTTCCCAGTGAATGTGTCTCTTCTCAAAAAGTATTTTGTTTGAACAATCTGGTGCACTTGTACATAGGTGTGGTTTTTTTTTCAATCATTTGTTTTATTGCATTGACATTTTGATTGGTTTTCTTGTTTTGTTTTTGTTTTCATTAATAAGGCTTCACACTTGTGGTAATGGATTATGATCACTTTTCTTAGCAACAATTGCTTCTGAAGTTTCAGCATCATTATCAATCTTACTTTCTGGCTTTTGATTAGAATTTGCTCTGAAGAATAACAGTCAAATAAGTGCAGTGCCTTTGGACACTTTTTTCTTTGATCATTATCTTTCACCATGCTTTATTTGTGTAATTGAGGTATGGAGGATGGTCATCATTTCTCTATTTGGTGTTTCATGGTTGAACGGCATATCATAATAACCTGACCAGTTCCGATTGCTGATGGATTCTTTCACAATCACTTTGAATATGAATTTTGTTTAAAATTATAAGTTACAGGGTGGGTGGTCTTGTTATCAAGCTAGCCCATTAGGTTCATAGGTGTTTAAAGTGGAATGACATCTTCAAATCAAGCCACCACACTTGGAAGATGACTTTCACTTCTGCTGGATGGTGGAAGATCCTATTACAGGTCGGTCCATTCATGATCCGCAAAGAACTGGTGAGTAACATGTTGAATATTGTAACTTCAAAGAATATTATATTTGTACTTTATTATTCTGGAGATGTTTCATTCCTCCGAGGTAACCCTATCATGTATCTGGAGATGTTTATTCCTCCAAGGGTTTGTATTAACTAGGGTTATTAGACCCACCTTGTGTGGGTCGGCCCTGCAGTTATATTTTAGGGGTTATTAGACTTCTCCAGGTGAGGTCGGCCCCATTAGGTCTTTTAGTCAGTTGGGAGTCAAGTATAAATAGAGGAGGTGAACTCCTCATTAGATCACTCACTCACTTGTGTAAGAGTGCGCACTAGTCTGGGAGATCTGCTAAGGAGTCAAGGAGAAGGAGCACATCTTGTATTTTGGTTGATCATCTTATTGAGGAAAGCTTTGCTGGGTTTTCTACCCCATGAGGGTTTCCCAGGGTATATTGTGTGTCTATCTTGTGATTGTGTTTCTTTCAGAGATCTTGTTTGTTTATTTGGTTTAAACTTAACATGGTATCAGAGCTAGACTGAATAGGACATCTTTCACAAGGTAAGAATACCTCTTTCTCTCTCTTTGGTGAAGTTAGGGTTTTCAGCCCAAAGTTGGTATTATTGATTTTTGGTTGCATGGCTGGATAGCTCTCTTCAATACCTTTCTTTTGAGCTATAGATCGAACTTTTTGGTTGGGTAGAACTTCGGGAAATCCAAACCCTAATTCTACCAAAAGTGCGATACGTCAGTTTTTGGTTTCAGAAAAAAGTTGTAATTTTTGAATTCTGATTACATGGCTGGATAGCCCTTCTCAAGAGCATTCTTTTGAGCTATAGATCGAACTTTTTGGTTGGGTAGAACTCCGGGAAAGTCAAACCCTAATTCTACCAAAAGTGCGATAAAATTCTGTTCCAGATTCCGAAAAAGTGAAAAGTAACTTCCCAGGTAAGTCTACTCTGTCTCTTGGACTCCCCCAAGAGAAGATGGCTCCAAATACTAAGCTTGAAGACAAGATAGAAGGCATAGAGAATTTCCGGGCATGGAAATACAGAATTGGTCTCATTCTTGAGGAGAATGATCTTGCTCATTATATCAAGGAGGAAGTTGCAGAACCAGAAGAAGATGAAGCCAAAGAAAAACATAGGAAGGATCTGATTAGGGCAAAGAGAATCATATTTGATTCCATTAAAGACCACTTGATTCCCCAAGTGTCTTCCAAGAAGACTCCAAAGGAAATGTATGATGCCCTAGGAAGAATGTATGAAGGAAAGAACATCAACAGAAAGATGAATCTAAGGACTCAATTGAAGAGTACCAAGATGCACAAAGGAGAATCCATTCAAGACTACTTCTCAAGAGTCTCTCTAATCAAAGAGCAACTAGATGCCATTGGTGATACTCTTGATGAAGATGAACTTGTGATGACAGCTCTAAATGGTCTCACTAGACCTTGGGAGTCATTCATTCAAACTATGTGTGCCAGAAAAGAAAGTATGAAGTTTGACGTAGTATGGGAAGATTGTGTTCAAGAGGAGGCTAGGGTTGCCAACAGAGAAGCACTTCTCAAAGAGGATGATCAAGCTTTGGCCACCCACACCAAAAGAGGAAAGAGAGGCTACTTCAAGAAAGTAAACCACAAAAGGCCTCAACCCTCTCATAGATTCAAAAGGAAAGGGGGAGACATCTCCACAGTCCAATGCTTCAATTGTCTCAAGCTAGGACACTATGCCAGAGACTGTACCCTACCAGAGAAGAAGAAGAAAAGGTTTGTTCACAAAAGACATCATGCTCATATGGCAGAAGATGACAGTGAAGAAGAAGAAGAAGAAGAAGAAGAAGAAGTGGAGGAAAGGCCTCAAAAGAAAAGATCTAAAGTAAAGAAAGAAGAACCAGAAGAATATGTACTATTTTCTGCTCTCTCTGGATCTGTGTCTCCTGGTGAAGGCACTTGGCTCATTGACAGTGGTGCTTCAAAGCACATGACAGGTCATAAGGAAACTCTCTCCAAGATTGTAGAGAAGTCTTCACCCCAGAAGGTATCTCTAGGAGATGATTATCAATATCCCATCAAGGGAATTGGTGAAGCAAGCTACAAGCTTGATTCAGGAACACCTTTAAAGATGAAAGAAATATTATATGTCCCAGGGTTAAAGAAGAAT
Organism: Larix kaempferi; assembly: GCA_027924585.1. Classification (NCBI taxonomy): domain Eukaryota; kingdom Viridiplantae; phylum Streptophyta; class Pinopsida; order Pinales; family Pinaceae; genus Larix; species Larix kaempferi. The sequence continues at coordinate 10,507,664 of BSBM01000007.1, forward strand.
CTACTCTCTATCTTAGCACTAGACAAGAAAGGCTTTATAGTAGCCTTCATAGATGGTCAAGTACTCATGTGGACCAAAGGAAAATCAATCAAAGATGCAATTGTCATTGGTGAAGAAGAAGGAGGACTTTATAAACTCAAGGGTCATCCAGAATCTGCCCTTGCTCATGAAGTTTCTAGTCCCAGTGAGCTATGGCATAGAAGACTAGCTCACATCAACTATAAAGCTTTACCCTATGTGAGTAAGATGGTTATAGGTTTGCCAGACTTGAAGGTTGATCATGATGGCTCATGTAAAGGATGTAAGAAAGGGAAGAATATCAAGAATCCCTTTCCGAAAAGTGAAACAAAGACTAAGAGTTCTCTAGAACTAATACACTCAGATGTATGTGGACCTATGCCTACCACATCTCTAAGTGGGTTTGAATACTATCTCTCATTCATTGATGACTATTCAAGAAAAACTTGGATATACTTCCTAAAGGGTAAGAATGAAGTCTTTGGAAAATTCAAAGAGTTCAAGGCTCTAATAGAAAACCTCTCAGACAAGAAAATCAAGATTCTCAGAACAGATAATGGTGGAGAATATACTTCAAAGGAATTTGAAGATTTCTGTAAAGAAGCTGGAATCAAAAGGGAACTAACCACTCCTTACAATCCCCAACAAAATGGGGTAGCTGAGAGGAAAAATAGAACCATCATGGAAGCTGTAAAGACTATGATACATGATCAAGACCTTCCCATGTATCTATGGGCTGAAGCAGCCAAGACAACAGTATATGTACAAAATAGACTATCTCATAGTGCTCTTGACTTCAAAACTCTAGAAGAAGTCTTTACAGGAAAGAAGCCTGAGGTAAGTCATCTCAAAATATTTGGGTGTCCTGTGTACATCCACATTCCAAAAGAAAAGAGATCCAAATTGGATCCCTCAGGTAAGAAGGGAATGTTTGTTGGTTATTGTGAAACTTCCAAAGCCTTCAGAATCTACATACCAGGTTTCCATCATATAGAAATAAGTAGAGATGTAACCTTCGATGAGGAAGCAGCTCTCAAGAAATCTAGAAAGTGTCAACTTGAAGAAGTTTATGAAGAAGATACATCTCCCAGAATCTCAGAGACTGTTCACATCCCTGAAAAGGACATACCAGAGGATCATGACATGCTGGAACCACAAGAACCTCCTGTTGCAGAATTATCTAGGAAAAGAAGACCAGCATGGGCTAGAGATATTATTCAAGGAGCAGAAAGATATGGTGCTCCTGAAGGCTCCACTAGAGAAAGGAAGAAACCAAAGCTAGTGTCCAACTATATGGCCCTGATGTGTGATCTTGTGGATCAACTACCTACTAGCTATGAAGAGGCAGCTCAAAAGAAAGAATGGGTAGAAGCAATGACTGAAGAATATCAGTCAATAATGAAAAATGATGTTTGGGATATAGTTCCCAAACCAAAAGATAAAAGTGTGGTTTCTTCCAAATGGATCTTTAAAATAAAACATGCTGCGGATGGAAGTATTGAAAAATACAAAGCAAGATTTGTAGCCAGAGGTTTCTCTCAGAAGGAGGGAATTGACTATGAAGAAACATTTGCACCAGTTGCTAGGTACACTTCAATTAGAACTATCATGGCTCTTGCATCCATGATGAAGTGGAAATTACACCAAATGGATGTTAAGACAGCTTTTTTGAATGGTGTAATTGAAGAAGAAGTTTACATAGAGCAACCACAAGGGTTTGAGGTAAATGACGGAAGGACTCATGTATGCAAACTGAAAAAGGCATTATATGGGTTGAAACAAGCTCCCAGGGCTTGGTATGGAAGGATTGACAATTTCTTAACTAGCACGGGCTTTACCAAAAGTAAAGCTGACCCAAACCTTTATCTCAAAGTGATGGATGATGAACCAGTTATACTTTTATTATATGTAGATGATCTATTTCTAACTGGAAATGAGAAACAAATTATTGAAAGCAAGAAGAAGCTTTCTTCAGAATTCGAGATGAAAGATCTCGGATTAATGCACTACTTCTTAGGCTTAGAAGTGTGGCAAGAACCAAGAGGAATCTTTCTAAATCAAGGTAAGTATACTGTAGAAATTCTGAAAAGATTTGACATGTTGGAGTGTAAACCCATGGCCACTCCCATGGACTCCAACTTAAAGATTTTGGTTAATGACTCATCAGAATTAGTGGACCTAACTCTATATAGACAGATCATTGGGTCACTAATGTATTTAACAAATACTAGGCCAGATATATGCTTTTCTATAAATACCCTAAGTCAGTATCTAGTAGAACCCAGAAAGGTTCATCTAATAGCAGCAAAGCATGTAATGAGGTACTTAAAAGGTACATTAGATTTTGGTCTACTCTATGATGGAAGTCATGAACTCAAGTTGCATGGTTACTCAGACTCTGATTGGGCAGGCAGTGTCTCAGACAGAAAAAGTACTTCAGGTGGATGTTATAGCCTTGGATCTGCCATGATCTCTTGGTTCAGCAAGAAACAATCTAGTGTGGCCCTCAGCTCTGCTGAGGCAGAATACATAGCTGCTTGCTCTGCCAGCTGTGAAGCAGTATGGCTTCGGAAACTGTTATCTGGAGTGTTTGACTTAGAAATGGATCCCACTATGATTATGTGTGATAATCAAAGTTGCATCAAAATGACAGAAAATCCTGTGTTCCATGATAAGTCAAAACACATAGAGATCCGATACTTCTATATTCGAGATATGGTGCAGAAAGGAGCTATCAAGCTTGAGTATGTGAGCACTGAAGATCAAATTGCTGATATCCTGACCAAACCACTGTCTCGTGTGAAATTTGAATACTTTCGAGACAAGCTTGGTGTAGTTCGAAAGGACTCTCCTAGAAAGGGGGAGTAGCATGATTCCTGATGACAAGCAAGTCTCATCAATAATGAGACTTCACCTAGTCACTTAGAAATAGTTAGATTTAGGACTACTTTATTCTATTTAGTTTTACTTATACATGCTTTTGATGATAGATGTATTAGTGAGAATACATGCTTTTGATGATAGATGTATACATGACTGTGATGATAGATGTATTAGTGAGAATACATGCTGTGATGATAGATGTATTAGTAAGAATACATGCTTTTGATGTTAACATACTTTTGATGATAGATGTATACATGACTGTGATGATAGATGTATTAGTAAGAATACATGCTTTTGATGTTAGACGTATACATGCTTTTGATGATAAATGTATTAGTGAGAATACATGCTACATGCTTGTGATGATAGATGTATTAATGAGAATACATGCTTTTGATAACAGATGTATACATGCTTGTGATGATAGATGTATTAGTGAGAATACATGCTTTTGATGATGAATGTGTACATGCTTTTGATGATTGACACATGCTTTCGATGTATGATGTATACATGCTATTGATGCTAGATGATGATACATGTATTGATTAATGTACTTGTATGGATGAGGATACTTGTACATGTATTGATGAGAATACAGTTGAGGGGATTGGATCATCCCTGGACTTTCAGTCCTAAAGAGAGCCGTAGACGTGAGGTCTCCGAGAATGAAGTCCTTAGTGGACAGTTGAGGGGATTGGATCATCCCTGGACTTTCAGTCCTAAAGAGAGCCGTAGACGTGAGGTCTTCGAGAATGAAGTCCTTAGTGGACAGTTGAGGGGATTGGATCATCCCTGGACTTTCAGTCCTAAAGAGAGCCGTAGACGTGAGGTCTCCGAGAATGAAGTCCTTAGTGGACAGTTGAGGGGATTGGATCATCCCTGGACTTTCAGTCCTAAAGAGAGCCATAGACGTGAGGTCTTCGAGAATGAAGTCCTTAGTGGACAGTTGAGGGGATTGGATCATCCCTGGACTTTCAGTCCTAAAGAGAGCCGTAGACGTGAGGTCTCCGAGAATGAAGTCCTTAGTGGACAGTTGAGGGGATTGGATCATCCCTGGACTTTCAGTCCTAAAGAGAGCCGAAGACGTGAGGTCTTCGATAATGAAGTCCTGAATGAACAGGCAGGGGATTGTATCGTCCCCGGACTGAGGTCCCAGAATAGAACCGTAGACTGGGTCTCCGATAATGAAGTCCTAAATGAACAGGCAGGGGATTGTATCGTCCCCGGACTGAGGTCCCAGAATAGAACCGTAGACTGGGTCTCCGATAATGAAGTCCTGAATGAACAGGCAGGGGATTGTATCATCCCCGGACTGAGGTCCCAGAATAGAACCGTAGACTAGGTCTCCGATAATGAAGTCCTGAATGAACAGGCAGGGGATTGTATCATCCCCGGACTGAGGTCCCAGAATAGAACCGCAGACTGGGTCTCCGATAATGAAGTCCTAAATGAATAGGCAGGGGATTGTATCGTCCCCGGACTGAGGTCCCAGAATAGAACCGTAGACTGGGTCTCCGATAATGAAGTCCTGAATGAACAGGCAGGGGATTGTATCGTCCCCGGACTGAGGTCCCAGAATAGAACCGTAGACTGGGTCTCCGATAATGAAGTCCTGAATGAACAGGAAGGGGAGTGCATCGTCCCCGGACTGAGGTCCCAGAATTGATCCGTAGACTGAAGTCTCCGAGAACTGAAGATTGGATTGTATCATCCATGGACCTATGTCCTAAAAGGAGCAGGATTGATCATCCTAGGAATATGATCGTATGATGATGATGCTGATGACGATGCTGATGATCGTGTGATGACGATGCTGATGATCGTATGATGACGATGCTGATGATCGTGTGATGACAATGCTGATGATCGTGTGATGACGATGCTGATGACGATGCTGATGATCGTATGATGACGATGCTGATGATTGTATGATGACGATGCTGATGATCATGTGATGACGATGCTGATGATCGTGTGATGACGATGCTGATGATCGTGTGATGACGATGCTGATGACGATGCTGATGATCGTATGATGACGATGCTGATGATCGTGTGATGACGATGCTGATGATCGTGTGATGACGATGCTGATGACGATGCCGATGATCGTAGTGATATCGACACTGTTGACATTGATATTCCAGTAACTGGTTGAGTTACTGATGAAGATGAATTGAAGAAAGCTTCCGATGATTTATAGATGTATCATATATGATGACTCCTTGCTCTTGCAGATGTTGTTATAATATCCTTCTCGTTAAGGGGGAGTGTTGAATATTGTAACTTCAAAGAATATTATATTTGTACTTTATTATTCCGGAGATGTTTCATTCCTCCGAGGTAACCCTATCATGTATCTGGAGATGTTTATTCCTCCAAGGGTTTGTATTAACTAGGGTTATTAGACCCACCTTGTGTGGGTCGGCCCTGCAGTTATATTTTAGGGGTTATTAGACTTCTCCAGGTGAGGTCGGCCCCATTAGGTCTTTTAGTCAGTTGGGAGTCAAGTATAAATAGAGGAGGTGAACTCCTCATTAGATCACTCACTCACTTGTGTAAGAGTGCGCACTAGTCTGGGAGATCTGCTAAGGAGTCAAGGAGAAGGAGCACATCTTGTATTTTGGTTGATCATCTTATTGAGGAAAGCTTTGCTGGGTTTTCTACCCCATGAGGGTTTCCCAGGGTATATTGTGTGTCTATCTTGTGATTGTGTTTCTTTCATAGATCTTGTTTGTCTATTTGGTTTAAACTTAACATAACATGATCATTATATGGTCACCAAGCCATGGTAATGCCTTGTAGCCTATGCCAAAATAAATTTCTTTGTCTTTCATTATGGGCTTTTTTGTTGTTTACAAGGACAGAGGGGGTCTTATCACAAGCCAGCCCTGCTATGATCATGGGTTTGATCTTCGACTAGAGTTATCACAATATGGTTACCAAGCCATGATAATTTATTTTGGTCTTGCAGCCAGAAGACATGGAATCTTGTCATCGAGCTAGGTTGACAAGTTTCCAGATCAGGCCTGTGAATGGCGTTGTTTCATCTGATCACCAAATCAGTACAGTGGTCTCGTATCAATAAGGTTTTATGTATAAAAAATAAAAAAGGGACAAAATATTAAAAAAAGAGAGAAAGAAAAGACAAAAGAAAAGATAAAAGAGTATATATATAATCCATAGAGGATCACTGAATATACATATAATTAATAAACCAAGGGTATCTGTAATTAGGATATCCATGAGCATTTCTAAGACTGTGCCAAGGTTCAACACAAGCTGGTTTTCAATGATTACATCATGGTAAAGATCTGGTATTACTCTCTAAATCTCCTTATCGGATGAGTGTTATCTTTAAAATGGTCATTGTTGAGATCTATCCATTTTCATGTTCATTGTTTGTTGGTTGTTATCTTTTGAGTATCTTCTTTGAATTGAGTTTCAAGAAATCGGTTGATTGACATGTTGTCTTTAGATGGATTTGATTGCAGAGATAACTGGTTCTTCCCAGCTAGTCGCTATTTGTTGTAGCCACAACAGATCCCATGCTTAGCTAAGCATGGAAGCCCCCAATTTTAATTAACGCAAAGGTGTTTGGGTGAGTCATCTAGAAAATTTTAGATTTTGATTTTACCTCTAAAATTATTCACCCATGCTTTTGGTCTGCTTGTTTGTAATGGTTTGATTATTTCTTCCAAAGTGTTTCGGTCTGAAAAGAGCCAAAATTTTGAGTATTTTGTTGACTGTTATCATCATCCCAAAACCTAACATTTGGAGAACCCAAAACCCGCAACCCGACATGTGCGGGTTGTGGGACTGTTGTTTTTTTAAGTTTTGGTTTTGGTAATTCCGAAACCCGCAAACTAACGGCTGCGAGTTGTGGAATCATTCTGTAATAAGACTGAGAAATAAATACCCCGAAACCTGAACCCCGCAATGGCGGCATTTGGCTTTCGGGATTGTGATTTTTTGTTTATTTGGTGTGTACTCCCGAAATCTGCAACCCATAATTTCAGGATGTGGCTTTCGGGATGGTTATTTCGCTTCACAGTTTAACGCTCCGTATCTCGCCACCCACATACTGGGTTTTCGGCTTTCAGAAATCCTCTTTTTTTTACTTCCGTTTTGCATACCCACAACCCGCAAATCCGTACTTTTGGGTTTCAACTTGTGGGATCTTTGAATAAGAACTTCATGAAAATACTTGAACCCGATTCCGCATCTTACTCCGGTTAATCTCAGCCATATGTCCGTTATGGTCTCACGGTCATGTTGATTTTGGGTAGTCAGTGAAGTCAGGATTTTCGATTTTGTCTCTTGAAAGTTGGTTCTGCCAAATTATCATTTTTCTATGTAATTCATGACAGCAGACACTAATACAATTCTATCAGTTACTTCATGTTGGATGGATGCCATCTCTCTGCCTTAAGTTCACCATGTCTGGACTGAAGCTTTGACATCTTGTCATTTTCGTTCCACCTCTTAATGATCATTTCTTTTCACTTATTCCCGACCTAAAATATTTTATCATTCTCGTGGATGTTGGGTCAGATCGATCGGATTTGTTACGTGCAAAGAATTGATATCCCGTGTACTGGAACCCCTAGTCGAGACTTTTTGTAGATAAACTTTATCACCCTAACTTTCGTCTCCATTATTAATTACCAGTCATAATTATTGATGGAATATTGCTTGTAACGATGTGATCGTAAAGGAAATTCAAAATCATGCGAGTAGTAATTGAACTTGTACTTTGCACAAGCTTTGATCCGACTGGCACATACCTTGGCTCTTTTCATTACAATTGAAGTAATTACAATGAATTGACTGGATAAGTTTAATCATTGCAGATTGCCCTGCCCGATTATCATTGAGCTGCTTGTTGGCCTTTAAATAGAAATTAACATGTAATATCCAGTTCATCCCTTTCCTTATGGAAGATGTAAGACTATGTGTGGTATTTTTTGCGTCCTACTATCCAAGACTCATTCAGAATGAGTAATATTCATGCAGATGGTGAATTTTCTAATGTTCAGGTTAAAAATGAAGAACTCTACCCCTTGTTGTATCAAGAAATGTTGTCACCATTGTTTGATGCAGGTGTTCCTGATCTTAGCAGTGGTAGCAGTGAAGAAGACTTCGAAACTTTGTTTGCCTACATGCAAAACCCCGAAGAGCGAAGGAAGGAAATTCTTGAGGAATCAATTGATCTCGATACTGATGTTATACGTGACTTTATAATCAATGAAGAACCTGATGTGTTGGCTACCTTTCCTGAAGTAAATCCTCTAATGGATTTCTCTATTTTTGATAGTGGGTTCCCCGACCCTGAATTTCCTACAACAGATGCTTTGCAAGCCACACCACCTATCGATGATAGTGAACAATCTGTGATTGAATTTTTATGGTGCCACGAGACCTTATCTGATTAAAGAACAAGTCTTTCTTTTGTGAAAGGTGGCGGAAAATCTTTTAAGCTTAAAAATTGCAAGATTTCTTGGATCGATGGTTAGATCCGATTTTGTAATCCCTATTTTGTAGAATTTCTCCTTTTGGAACTCTTATGTAAATTTAGTATATAAGGAGGGATGTTTCCCTTACTAAGGGGTTGGGAATTTTGGAATTGCAATTCAGTAGGAGATTGGACAGAAGATACTCTGTTTATCAAAGTCATTGTAATTTTTGTACAAGAATTCTTTATTCAGGAAAGTTATCTTTTAATCCACCTTCTAGTTTTCTTCAAATTTCTTTGAGAATTGCTGAGTTAAGGTTTCACATTTGTCGTCAGTTATGTGTTTAATCTTTTGCACGACATTCATTAATGCATAAGATCTCTCATATTGATTTCTCTGTATGTCTGGATTATGCTCAAAATTGTTCTATTAAATTTCTTTAATTGAATGTTTTCACTTGTATATTTCTGCAAATGATTCGATGCAAATAAATATGTATAATCAAACGTTAATTTTTCAATTAACACAATGATTACAGATCAGATATTTGAATAGACTTAAACACTTTAAAGAATTGTCACTTAATTTTTATTAACTGATAAAATTTTAATTAACAAGTGAAGAACCCAAGGACATTTATGTTTAAGGTACTTAACTACTTGTTCATCACACTTCAAATCTGATCTGCGCAACATCAACTCTTCCTTTTAAGCTAGATCTGACTTAGAATAGGATCTTTCCTTAGTTAGGTTAAGTTAGATTTTGGTAAGTAGTTTTTACTTAGTTTTCCTTAATAGGAAAACTGATCTTTCAAGATCAAATCTTTTACGCATAGAGTGCCAGTAGAGGCCAAATATCCGTGGCTGATTACGAGACCAAACAGCTCAAGGATAGAATTTCCCTTGTGCAGAGTTTTCAAAGCCTTTGGCTGGGTTTTCATCCCCTGTTGTGTGCCTTGGAACCCATTCCAACACTTTGCACTTACCCTGCACCGCCGAGGCATCAACAAGCCTTTACAATAGCTTTTTGCTCAAATATTCTAACAATGTTCAAGAATACCTAAGTACAAAAAGTAACCCTTTCCCATACAAAAATTCCTTATATATAGATCACGCATATAAGTCATGTCTTTACATTATGAAGGAAAAACCCTTAGGTTTACAAAACTTTCACGGTTTTCCCAAAACCAGACTAGTGGTGTTTGGTAGCGGATCTTCTGTCACGTGCACGCCAATGGGTTGCTTCTGCCGAGTTGTTCCTTCTTTCAATGCCTTAGATGACTAGTTCAATTAGTAGTTCTCTATTTGTGTGATCAGTCACCTACTTCCCGATATGCACCTACCCACCGCTTGGTAGTTATCAAGCCTCTTTGCCAAAAATAGATCTCTGATTACCTAACCAGAATCTGTGCCATCTTCTGTCCAACACTCTGCTTAGCTGGATCTTTCGTTGACTGACACATCGTAGCACTATTCTCTGCATAGCACTGTCTTTGCAGTTCTTCCAACACTGCACTGTGTGCAACTTCTTAACATACCAAAACTTATATAAAAATTGTTCCAACTTAACTACGCTCAGCTCTGAAGTTCTCAAAATCCTTCCTGCTCAAAAATAACCCACCTGGGCCAGGCCCAAAAGGCCCCTAACACTTAAATGTGGTTAGCCCTCGAGCCACCTGCAACTTCTTCAAGGTGTTCCACTAATTGTGGGGTGATCTTCGTAGCAAACTCATTGAATGTGCCAATCAATTTTTCTACTGCGGTCTTCATATCTTGCTCAATTTTCCTGACTATTTCCAGCTTCTCATGTGTTATCTCATGGCCGATATGGCCTTCCATCTGCTCATGATTCTGGTGCAGCTCCTTTAAAGTTTCTTCGATCTCCTTCAAGATCGTGCTAGCCTCTTCTAACAATGGCTGCGACTTATCGCCCATTTCTCTCTCTTTATCACGTAAGGCTTGCACTTCCTTCTTGAGGGTGTTGATTTCTCTATATTTTAGCAGCTTATCTCTTGCTAGTAGCACCTTAACTTCTTCACCGAACTTTTCCACTTCTGCTTGCTTTTTTTCACTTCCTTCTTTACCTCCAGCAACTGTTGATCTTCCTTGAGGGCACTAAATGCGTTCGACACTACTTCCAATAGACTCTGGCACTTAGCCACTTCGGCATCAATATTCTGTGCTACGGTCTTCACTACGCCCTGTCTTAATTGTTGTTCATCTGGTGGGGTCTATGGATTGATCTACACCTTCAACGCAACAATTTCAGACTCATGGAGAATCCCCATGTCTTCCTTCTCCGTCTTAAGACTAGTGACCAGATTACCAATCTTGATAATAGTATTTGTTGGTTCTAGTTGTACTTCAAATTCATCTATGTTATATGCAACCGTAGTGATCATGGACTCTAATCTCAGCCGATGATCCTGCTCATATTGCAATTTCATAGTTCTTTGCGAGCTATCTTCCTCTAGCTTCCTGTTAGCTACTTGGAGCTCAGCCTGTACTTTCAGCACTTCTATGGTTCTATCATGCATTTCTTCACAAACTTGCATCTGCAAGTAATGTAGGCCTAGCAATGGTATCTTTGCAAGATCAAACTCCACGCACTCTACATTCTTCGTATCTAGCATTACTTGATCAGGTAATGGAAACCTTATAGATAATGGTTGTAGATGGACAACACAGGACCTCACGAGAATGGTGATTTGCTGCTGTGAAGTCCCCGCCAACTCTCCTTCATCCTTTGATTCCCATGGAAAGGGTAATCTTTTGCTTACTTCAACAAAGTTTTGGGAAATTCCTTGCAGTGTAGTCATCCTCGGTGATCATTAGGTAGTCATCCTCGTGAAGCACTGTGTCCAATTGGTCTTTACTTGATTTATGTTTCTTTCTTGGTTCCTTGCGCCCTGAAGGACTCCCATTTTCCTTCCTTTTCGCAGACTCTTTATCTTCTACTATGGGACACGGGATAGGGTTATCCTCGCCAGAGTCACTTTGGATGTCCGCAACCTCAACTTGGAATTCAGCTGGCCATTCTTTCATGATATTTTCAATATCTTCCTCATACATGTGGTAGTTTCCTAGGTACCAGTCAGGATTCTTCATCTGTGCTTTAGCTGAAATCGAGATGCATTTCATCGCAGCATAAAGGTTTACGACGCAGATATATTTGCTTGTTACTTGTTTTGGTATTCGAGGCATAAGCATGATGGACCCACGCAACTGTCCATAATATGTGTAAAAGACGAGTGTTGTCTCATGCTGTCTTTCGAGATTCAAATTTGCCCAAAGGTTCTGATAGCGAGCACCTCTACAGTTCGAAGTGTTCGCGCTGACTCCAACGTATTGCTTCGGTTCCTTCCATCTTAGGAAGGTGATCAGTACTATTAGCCAGGTGAAATGGAAGTATCCACCATTGATTTGAGTGTCATTCAGCTCCTCTAGAAACTCATTTAGTAAGTATTGACACTAATTAAATTCTTCTCCCTTGGAGATTGCAGCACCGAGTAGTACTGCGCCTATAGAGACTTCTAATGGTCTACACTTTCTGAGAATTTTTTCCACTAACAGCTATGTGAAAAACCTTATTGCTTGTTTATTTATGTCATCCGTTTGGAAGCCTTGCTTCCCTTTGAAAATAGACTATGTTTGCTTCATTAACGCAGATACCTCTTTATCCTTGCTTTCCCCCTGAAAGAACTTCCTTGGGTCTGCTCCCCTTTTGCTCAACCCAGTTATACAATGGATTAAGTCAATCGTTAGGTCTATATTCTTTTCAAGCCATAAATATACCTGGTGGATGCGTGCCATCAAATTTTACACCACCGCATTGAGCTCCAGTGATCTGTCAAAATGTGGGAGCCTGAGCAGGTTTAGTAGCCTTGACTTGGCTACTCTGGACAACCAGCTTTCCGCGACCAAAGTGAGGTCGCCCTTTACATTCTTCCTCCAACACATGTATTTGTCGGGGTAGAACTGTGGGAACCTCGCCTTGCTGGGCTTCTCCTTTTGCATTGCAAGAATATCATAGTCCTCCCATTTACATTCGGGAATCTTACCCAACAGATTTTTTCCCACCTCAACATGATTTGATATCAACGAGAGTGGTATCTCATACTTTGGACTCTAGTGCCCGCGGTGAGATATAATCTGGGGTCATAGTTAAAGGTATCTCCTTACCGGCAATGGGCTTATTTGTCCCCACCGAACTTGCCTTTGGTAGCTTTGTTCTCGACCCTACTCGATTTTTTCCTTTGTCTTGCATTGAGGGGTCGTGTCTCGGTGATCTTCCTGGACCTTATTCTGGTTCAGTGATGACTTTCTTGTTTGGGGTTCTCATTAACTCGTCAATCCCACCATATTGGAACAAACTCACAATCTCCTCGACTATGAAATCCTTGTCAACAAAGGACCTCTGTGTCATTCACTTGCACACTACTCGGCTAACTAGTGGATAACTTGCAGAACTAACTCAGAAAACAATGTGTGCAAGAATTTCTAAGTGCTTTGGTAACACCCGTGAGTCTAACTGCTGTATTATTTATAGGCATGGTTGATCCCCCTCCGCACCCCTTAGCGGTTAGATAAGCATTAAATGTAGTATCTGTTATCCAAATCCGGCAGATGCTTCGGTCAATTCCCTCATTAAGTCATTCAAAATGGCTATCTGTGCTTTAAATGCCCGAGCGATCGGTAGGAAAGTACTGCATAACGGCTATTTTCTGGAGCCTTGCGTCGAATTGCACGACAAGTAATATTTGGTCCTGCGCAGTTACCTTGCGGTGTCTAATTTCTTTTCTCTTCATGGTTTTCTTTTGAATGTCGCAACAGTGCATTGTTTCTTTTATTTTCTTATCATTTATTTTATTTTATTTTTATTTATTTTTAAATGCGTAGTTTCAACAATGTTGCGCGGTACATAGATCTATCTCTACAACTTTGTGTATAGACTTTTCTGCAATTTCTAGTGCCCAGTTCCAACTGTACTTGGAACTTAGAAATTTTCCTCTTCCTCTTAATCATACTGGAGGCTGTGAAGTAGGATTATCGCGGTAAATCTTTAGTCTGCTTCCATTTATCAAATTGGGTAATGTATCACTGGCTAAAGTAGCTAATTGGACTACGTCACCATTAGTAACATGTATAACAGTGTATGTCCCAAGCCAATGCATTTTAAAATTCCCCGAAAACTTCATGAATTTACTATCGTACAGGAGGACTAGATCACCTACCTAGAAATACTTTCTCTTGATGTGTCGATCGTGCCATGCTTTTTCACATTCTTTCTGTACTTGTTGATGGAAGCTTGCGATGAAGTGATCCTCTTCCAGACCAACTAAGTGTAACATCCTTTCTTCCAGTGTTGTGCCATCTGCCATCCCTGTAAATGCAATTATTCTCAAGCTGGGAATAATATACTCCATTGGCATTATTTCTTCCTGCCCATAAGCCAATTTGAAAGGTGTATGTCCAGTTAATTTCTTGCATGTTTTTTGTATGCCCATAATACAAATGGAATGCGCAGGTCCCAGTCATCACGATTTACGTTGCATATCTTGGTTAGCGCATTCTTGAGTACTTTATTGAATGCTTGAATAGTTCCTTTTGCTTGTGGATGATAAGGAATACTGCATTGATGATGGAGATAGAACTCTTCGGTCAAAGATTTAATAGTTATGTTTAGAAAATGAGTTCTTTGATCACTCATGAAAATGTTTGGACATCCAAATTGTGTATGGATGTTCTCAAAGATAAACTTGGAAGCTGTGTCTATGGTGCAGTCGTTTACTGGTTTTGCTTCTGCCCATCTAGTGAGGTAGTCAGTTGTAGTAATAATGTACCTCGCACCAGTTCTTTTCCCCGATGGGTTGATAGGTCCCACGAAATCAATTGCACATTTTTTGAATGCCTGTAAGGTCAGTTGAGGATTCAACGGCATTTCATCTCTTCTTGACGGCTTCCCTATCCTTTGACAAACATCCCAGCTCTGGCAATGTTCCTCCGAATCTTTGTGGATTGTTGGCCACCATAGCCCTGTGCACAATATCTTCTGTGCAGTAGCCCTTCCTGCATAGTGGCATCCTACTGCTCCTGAATGTTCATCGGCCAATATATATGGCTTCTCATGCTCCAATAATCACCTTCACAGTACTTCATTAGGTCCTAATTTGTACAGCTGCCCTGCAATAATGGTGAAGTCTATGGCTCGCACTACTAGCTGCTTCTTCTATTGCATAGTGAATTGTTCAGGTGTGAGCCCTGTAGTTAGAAAGTCAATAATGTTTTGATAATACTCATCGATGACCTATATAGTGAAAAACTACGTGTCAAGTAAATTGTCTTCAAGATTCGTAAGCTCTTCTCCCGACTCAATCCTGGACAGATGATCAGGTTTTAAGTTTAACCTGCTTGGCTTAACCACTATTTTAAAATCATACTCTTGGAAGAGTAGCATCCATCTGCATATCCGGCCCCCTAACATTGGCTTATTGACTAGGTATTTCAATGCAGAATGGTCAGCAAACATAGAGAAGTGCGCACCAAGCAAATAGTGTCTAAACTTTTGTAGTGCATATACCATTGCAAGTCCTTCTCTTTCAGTAGTGGTATAATTATTCTCAGTAGATGATAGTTTTCTACTCGAAAATGCAATGGGATGATCAATTCCTCCTTCTCCTGGCTGAGCAATAACAACACCCAATGCTATACATGAAGCATCAACATGGATGTGAAATGAATTTTCCTAGTTTGGAAAAACTAGGATCAATGCAGTGACCATTTTCTCTTTCAATGTGTCAAATCCTTTCTCACATTCCTCATTCCAAATGAATGGTGCGTCTTTCTTTAAAAGCTTCTCTAATGCTGTAGTTATCTACGCATACCCTTTTATGAATTTTCTGTAGTAACTGGTATGCCCTAGTGTAGTGCGCAATTGCTTAACTAAATTAGGTGTAGGCAAATTTACAATAACTACAATCTTCACTGGATCAACCATCAAGCCCTATTTACAGACTACGTGCCCCAATAGAATCCCAAAAGCAATGCAAAAAATAAATTTCTTCATATTCAAAGAGATATGATGCTATCTGCATGTTTCCAGCATCATCCTAAGGTTTGCGGCATGGTTCTTCAATAGCCCAAAAATGGTCCAATCATCAAAGTAAACCTCTAAAAATTTATGTATGAACTCCTTAAATGTTGTGATCACCACTCTAGAAAATATTGTTGGTGTGTTCTTCAGGCCAAAAGGCATCACTATATATTGGAACGATCCCCATTCTGTGGCAAAACTTGTCTTGTGCCTATCGACCAGATCATATCTTATCTGATGGTATCCAGAAAATCCATCAGTAAAAGAGTATGCCTCGTTCCCTCCAATGTTATCAAGTACTTCGTCGGTAAAAGGAGTAGGAAATGGGTCATGCATCGAAGCATCATTCAGCTTTCTGAGATCAACACAAATCCTGATCTCACCCTTTGTTTTCTTTTCTTGGACAACCATCGGGCTTATCCATTCAGATTCTTCAATGGGCTCAATGATCCCTACATCGAGCATCTTGTCGAGTTCTTCCTTAACTCGTTCTTTGTAGCACAGATTCAATCTATATGGGCTTTGCTTTATAGGTTTCGCGTCAAGCTTAAGAGGAATTATCATGACCCCTAAGTCTCCAAGGATGCCTTTCATCTCTGTGAACTTGGTTGGAATACTTCCTGATATTCCTGTAATATACCTGTGATCTCCGCAACTGTATCATAATCCCAGTAGTCTCCTATTGCTGCAAACTTCGGTTCTTCACTGGTGTCGATGTTCACATTCTTTGTTTTAACCGGTCCACTCATATCCAAAATTTACAGTGGAGCTCCTTCTACTTCGTGCGTTCCTTCTGATTCAGGAATCTTTATGTTGCGCGGGTCCTCCTCATTGTTGTCGTCCTTATTTTCAACTTTTTTGGCAAAGTTATAATAGTCCAAGGCCTGCTCTATTTGCTCCGTCCAATCTGGTTGTAAATTGGAAAGTACGTTGTTTGTTTCAAAAAAACTCTTCTAGCATTATGTTTTCCTTCGTGCAATCTGGTCTAAATATCTTTCTTTTGATAAGCTGCAGCGTGTCATTCATAGTAGGATGGTCATCTTCAAACTAAAGTCCTTCTGGAAGCTCACAGTGAGGACATACCAATCCACGGTTCCTCTGCGCAGCTCCTCTCCTAGATAGGATTTCTTTGGAATAGGCTCCTCCAGCATATGCACAAAGATATGTACCCATTCTGTCTGTGGTCTTTCTTCACAATCTTTTGCATAGGCTGCAATATGATCCTTTGGATCTATCTGGCCATTATATTTCTCAAATGGTAGTGTAACCTTATCAGCGAATCTGATCTGTAGTTTTATTATGCACTGGTCTCAAGTTGTCAATGTCTTTTTATGCATAGCCCACCACCTCGCAGGTGTTTCTCACAGTGCCATGTCTAATGCTGAGACGCGATGTTCATCTACAACTGCTGCAGTGTATTCTTTGATAAATTAATAGACGTTAGTTGTACCATCATAAGTGAGGATTGGAATTGCCTGCTTTTCAATCCAACGAAGTGACTTTGTAATTGTCGCGCATCTCCTAGTAGATACTTCATACATTCTGTGTTCCCAGTTTTCTAATCCTTCCTCACAGTATGAGATGCAAGAACTATCACAGTGCCAACTGAGCATTCCATCTGCAGTAAGATGAGTTTAATCCGCATCATTTTTTGTCATCTTATAGATACGGTCAAGATCTTGAGCTCTATATGCTTTTTGAATTGGTTCAACATATCGCTCCCCCTGCAAAGGATCTAGTGGTGCGACAACTCTTATGCCATTTCCCTCAAATATCATTTTCATTGTCTTCAGATTTATGATGGTGGATTTTGTCATTTCCCAATCGATACCCAACAACGTCGGATAAGGATTGCTAACATCCACAATTTCAATTACTTCAAAGTTTGCATAACTTCGCACTCCATCAATGTCGACAATGGTATTGGGTAACCTCCCCAATGGTATAACTATTCCTTGATTAGCCATTCTTAACTATATAGGTGACCAATGTAACTTTGGTTTTCCCATCGCCTGCCATGTCTGCTTAGTCAAGACATTTAATTCAGATCTGAGATCAAGAATGGTCTTGTCCATCTCACAGTCTCCAATTCGTGCAATGAACCACATTTCCCTCCCAATTCTTTTGGGACTCCTAATGTTATGTACTACACCATGGGAAGTCCTTCTCTCACTGTGTGATTCATATTGATTTATCAGTTTTTCAAATTCCGTAAGAGTGTCTTTGTTCTTTAACAACTTGATGCAGCTCTGTAGGAACTGCGCAACTGAAGTGGTTGTATCCGGTATAGTGCGCATATAATCATATGCCAGTGGCATGTCTTCTATCTGTGGTACTTCGCTACGCAATGAGATTTTTGGTGAAGTAGGTGGTAGTTGTTTGAACGTGTCCCACGCTTCTTCAAATACTTCTTTATTTTTATGTAAGTTCAAGGGAGGTGCTTTTCTAGGAGCTTTTCTAATCCATATTATTTCTCTAGGGGTCTTCTAGCATTAGTTGTTCCAGAAGTTGAGGCTTCTACGCTTCTATATTTTCCTGTATCCACACCACTACGTGTCACTGCATTTATACTTGGATCTGTAGGTTTTTTCTCTACGGTGATCAACTGAATGTTAGGGTTCAGAGTTTCTGTCCTTCTCCACTTCTGCATTTCTACCTCAAACACAGGGTAGTCTTCAATCACATGACCAAATGATTTACAATAGTTGCATGGTGTGCATGGATTAGTACAATCTCTAGATACGTGACTTGGCTGGCCACAATTATAGCAGATTACCTGGCCTAGGCCTCTTCCTTGATCTGGGCTAGAATTTCTTCCTCTGCCGTGGTATCCACCTCCTCAGCCTCTATATGCACCTTGATCGTAGTGGTTGTTCTCCTGTTTGGGCAGGTTTTCTTCTTGAACACGGTACATACCAGCACCTCGCATTGCATCAATATCTTGCTTTCTTTCATTCATTAGCTCATAAGCACGACAGTTAGACTCATCATGTTGTACTGACTTACAGAAATTACAGTATAATTTTTAGACGTTTTGACATATTTTTGTATAAGGTAACAATCCTCAGGCCGGTGTCCTCTGGTTCTACAAATTTCACACCACGGTGCCTGGTTCTGATTCATATTCATTGGGTTCAGTGCACCACTGTTAAGATAATCTTGAAATAGAGGGCAGTGTTCTCTAGTGTGGCCTTCTCCTTTGCATCCTGTGCACCAAACTTCATGTCTTTGTTCATGTCTGTGTTCCTTTCCATTCTTCATACCTTGCAATTCTAATGTCAAGGTAGCCAATTGGTTCTGGATCTGTAACATCCTAGAACTACTCTCTCCGATTAGTGAAGCTTCTAGCTTCATCGAGATCTCTAAGGCCTCTGCCTGCAACACAACTTTATGTTGAATCAGTGGTTCTCTGATATGGGGCAACAACGCAGCAATGAACCATTCTTGGTGCTGTTGCGGAGCTATAACAAAGCTTACTTGGTCCAGTAATGTT
The DNA here is from genome assembly GCA_027924585.1 of Larix kaempferi. NCBI lineage: Eukaryota > Viridiplantae > Streptophyta > Pinopsida > Pinales > Pinaceae > Larix > Larix kaempferi. The sequence goes on from BSBM01000007.1 coordinate 10,526,612, forward strand.
TTGAATTTTTGGTCGAATTCCTAGACTGATTCAGTAGGTTTCTGCTTGGTTTCTTTCAATTCTGTAATGCACTATGATTCTGATTTGGGTTTCTTAAACTCTACTATGATCACACTCTTTATATCTGCTAGGGTTCTCGGCTGTGCTTAAGAATAATTCATAAACCAATGTAGCGCTCTATATCTAAAAGTAGTGATGAGTTGCGCTCTCTTTATAGCATCATCTGTAACTTGCTTGACACTCCATATGGCTTCACATAGAAACCAGTGCTGATCAGGGTCTTCTAGACCTGTTCCTTTGAATATCGACAGTTTTATATCGCTATCAGTCATCCTCCTTTTGGATTGTGTATGGTTCTGCGACGAGTTCCCTGCGACAACAGTAAACATAGGTTGTTGGGTCGTGCTAGGCATGGTATTTTGTGGAATGGTCTGAGTCGTGGCGGTCTGAGTACTGGCTCCTGCGGTGCTACTAGTATTGATGTTCTATGGGGTGGGTTGCACATTGCTCGTAGCGGGTGGGTTCTGGACTGATGGATTATGAGGTGTAATACACTGGAAGATGGCTGATAATTGAGTGGTATGATTATTAAGGTCACACGAGATTTCTGTTTTTATGTGGTTTTTAGATCCTCCGGGATTTTTTTCACTAGTAATCTTATATCTATTTCCACTTCTCAAAGTATGGTTTTCTTCATCATAATCAATATATGTATTTTCTACCATGACATATTCAAAATTACTACTGCATTCACCTATCTCAACTAAAAGCATTTTAATATATATACTGAGGTTGTCCGGGAACTTACCTCTGAATCCTTTGAAAAAATAAGCTTTAGCTTGGCTGTAGGACTTTAGCTTGTCTACAACAAAATCAGTCACAAATCCTTCTAGTATGCTATCAACTCATAAGTCAACTGCTCGTGACAGTGGGCTATCTATTGCTTTAAGCTATTCAATAAGCTCTGGACTCCACTTTGTAGGTACTCCTCCTTGAGACCAATTCTTTCTTTTTGTGAGGCGCGATATTCACTCGTGGAGCTAGTTTGGAAACGGCGCCCAGAAAATCTCATGGATATCACTCTACAAGTATCTGTTCAACCACTCTATGTCAGATAGATGCGGGTGTTTGTTTTTTTTTTTGCAAAATCTCTTTCGATCTTATCAAACCAAGCTCATATCTATTTCTTTTTTGGGTCCCAATTGTCTGAACCCAATGGGAGCTTGTATTTTTCTTTGCTCATCACTTTTTTCAAATACACTATCGCATCACTGAGTATTAGCATGGCAATGAAACTATTTGTTGGTGTTTATTATGATCTAGAGGTTTTTCCAATGTAGACCCAGGTACTTCATGGTGCAAGATACCAACAAACCCCTATTCACCGACCCTTTCGGTAACAAATTGCAAGCAGCTTGAGGTCTCACCCAAGGAAAAGCTAAGGGGGTGGTTGCAAAAGCAAGTTTCCACAACCTTGTGATGTGAGTGTTTAAACTAGTTAATGCACAGCGCGGTAACAGACTACGCACTATGGTCAATGACTGTGCAAAGTATTCTACTTTGCATCAAGTACTGCGGCAATCAAGGATGCTTGCGCAGCCAGTGCATCCACGGACTGCACAGTAGGGTTGCTTCCATCCTACGACGACAAGCTATCAACAGCTTCTCGCGCAGCACTTCTAATGGATTGGCATGTCAACTAGACGACACGATGACTACAATACTTGATCACTTCCACTCACCCTTACTTCTTTTTCCTTACTCATTTCAACAATACTTAGACTGATTACGTTTATTACTTAAGTAAATAAGTGAAATGCACAATGTTGCGCGCTCTGATATCGCGATCTTACCTTAACAATTACTCTATGATTATTTTACAGGTTCATGCATCCAAATACTTCGAGATGCTAATCATTAACATTTATCCATGTATGTGCTACCTAAAATCTTATTCCACCCCTTTTGCGGTGAATACAGATAAAAGTAAACATATACCAGATAACTGTAACCTCAAGCATTCATACTGTAAATAATTCAAACAACTGAATAATGGCAATCATACACAGCAATCACATAAAAAAATATTTAACGTGGTTCACTCCTCGGATGGGAAGCTACGTCCACAAGAACTATTGTTTTATATCTAAGGAAAGGGTGCAACAATTCTTCGTCTGCACACTCACCTGCAGACGTTCTTCTTCCTCAAAATTATGTCTCTGCGCACTCAGCTGCAGAGCCTTTACAATAGATTTTTGCTCAAAGATACTAAGAATGTTCAACAATACCCAAGTATAAAAAGTAACCCTTTCCCATACAAAAATGCCTTATATATAGATCATGCCCATAAATCATGTCTTTACATTACAAAGGAAAAACCCTTAGGTTTAAAAAACTGTCATGGTTTTCCCAAAACCGAACTGCTGGTGTCTGGTAGCAGGTCTTTTATCACGCGCATGCCAACAGGTTTCTTCCACCGAGTTGTTCCTTCTTTCATGACCTTAGATGACTGGTTCAAGTAGTAGTTCTATGTTTGTGTGATCATTCACCTACCCACTCCTTGGTAGTCATCGAGCCTCTTTTCCAAAACTAGATCTTCGATGACCTAACCAAAATCTGTGTCATCTTATGTCCAACACTCTGCTTAGCTGGATCTTCTGTTGATCAACACATTGCAGCATTGTTTTCCTCCTAGCACTGTCTTCGCAGTTCATCCGACACTGCGCTGCACGCAACTTCGCAGCATACCAAAAATTATTCCAAAATTATTCCAACTTAACTGCTCTCGGCTCCGCAGTTCTCCAAATCCTTCTTGCAAAAAAATGCCCCACCTGGGCCAGGCCCGACATAACAAAATTAACTTAACTAGTGTTTGTTTTTATCTTATGTGGTTAAGAGGACAAATGGAATTTTGGACCTGACTCAAAACCATGCAAGTATGAGATGAAAGTCTTCTTTTTGATGACATCCTACTTGAGAGGGAGAGAGACTTTTTCTTCGCAAATGCAAAACTCTATGCAAATGCAATTTTATATTTTTTTATAAATGATAGGAAGAAGCAAACAATTCAAAAATCATGCACTCAAAACTATCCTAAAGTGACAAAAGAGATATTTCTATCAATAACAAATGCAAAATATCTAGTTTGTTTCCTATCTTTTCAAGAAATGAAAAATACACATCTAAGCTATGGGAAAGAAAAATTCCATGAATGTTTTCAATCAAGTGTAATGCAAAGAATAAGCACTCAATAATATTTTCATAACTCAAATGCATGAAAAAGTTGAAACAATCTTCTCTTCCTATTACAAATATAAGACCAAGGATGCCAAATGATCAAAATAATGCAAGAAGGAAATTTTTGTTTTTCAGCTTGTAAATCTTATCAAAAGAGAGAAAAAATGAAGTTTCTCTTTGAACTAAAGTGGAAACAAAGAATCAATCCTCTCCAACAATCAATAGATAGCTTAGAATGTAAAGGAAACAAAATGTACAACCCACAAAAAATGACTCCAAAATACAAGGATATGCCAAGTATTTCAAAGTCTATAAACCAAACCAAACCACTCCACACTAAACAAAATATTCTTATTAAAATTTAATATGGATCAAAGAGACTATATGATACACAATCCTTGGATGCAAAAAATTCCCAAAAATGCAAACAAAACATGCAATCTAAGAAGCTTTTGTTTTCTTCCTTTTAAATACCTTTAAATGATCAATCCAAGCTTAATCAAGTCGTAAGGAGGGATTAGTACAGGGTGACAAAGTTTTGGACTTGTTAGGGATTGGTAACTTCACTCAAAACAAAGAAAACAGAAAATTGCATGCAAAAACCCTAACAAAACCTTCATTCCCAAACACCACTAGAAGGTCCCAAATTTTTCCAAAAAGGGATTGAGGGTAACCAAATCAACCTAATAGAGGACTAGGTACCACTGGTTAGGAAAAATCAAAGAATGGGAGAGGCTAAATCAAAACAGGATCATGTTATCCTGTGTTGGCTTCAAACCTTTGTGGACTGAAAAAAATTAGAGAGAACACAAAAGATGTGAATGGAACACTCAAAACTTGGATTCAATAGCCCTTATAGCTCCCAACATACAGCAAAAGGTCAGGAAAATAACCTTGAACTAATAGAACAAGGAAAACCCTAGAAAAAAGCACCCAAAAAACCTAAAACATAGGATTTATCCCCTATACAGTTATACAAAAAGTGAAAAGGGGATATTTGCGCTACCCTAGAGTCATGCAGAGAGCGAAAAACAAGAATTTTATGCTTCTAGGACTACTAGAAGGGTGTGAAAAAACCCAAAATTTTCCCTCCTAGGACCACTAGTAGGGCGTGGAAATGTGATATTTTTCGCTCTATAAGGTGTTATGTGGGAGAGAAAAATTGTCCTATAGGAGGGAAAAATGTATATCCGTTCCCAGAACTGAGTTGCGATGAAGTCCTGGGTTCAAAATGGTCCTCAATGATGATTGAAGAGGATATAAGGGCATGAGAAACAACACTTAGAAGAGGATTTAATTATCTAAACATGCAATAAAGCAAGCAATGAAAGGATAGAAACTAGGGAAAGAATCCCCAGTGGAGTCGCCAATTTCTGTTCTAGAAAAATCTCCCTACGGATAGGTTGATATCCTCTTGGGATTGGAAGAGGCCCCTAATTTCCTACCCAAGAAAGAAAGGCAACAAATGGGATCCTAAAATCCTATATCAATATTACACATGAACCTTCAATCATGGAAATAAAGAGAAAGAGGTAGGTCTTACCTCCAACCTATAGGATGTCCTAGTACTTGCCCCAAGCTTGATCTCCAAATCTTGAACCTACGAAACAAGACAAAGGATAAAAAATCCCATTAAAGTAGATGTATTAAGATAGATTTAATATACAACATATTACAAATAAAATAACATGATACACAATATAGGAGAATGTGCCACATTAACATTGATTAGAAAGCCGTGAATAAGTACATAAAAAAGCTATACCTGACTTTGTCGCTGCAATATATTATCCAAGCTCTCAATCATCACCTTTTCTAGACTCATGGGATCATAATCTCCATCTCTCTAAGTGTTTCCCTCTCTGAGAATCACAAGATCAAAATTTTGGTGCTATGAGAATCCTCCCTTTATCCCATGGATGGCCTTCTTTAAGTAGGATTTGAGAGGAAAACCACTTAAAGAAGACGATGGATCTAAGTGAGGGATATTTGGATCTAATATCTTCAACATTCCAAAGGAGGAGTATGAGAGAGGATTTGAAGAGGGACCTCATCCTAATAAAATCTCCTCGAGATCCAAGATCCAAAAACCTATGGATAAGGCTAAATAGATATTTTCACTCGTCTATAACTAAGTAAGGAGCAAAATTTCTCTCTCTCAAGCATGCAGGGTACGAAAATTAAGGATTTTCACTCCTTTCACACTAGAAAGGACACAAAAATGTTATAGGAGGCACATAAATGGGATTTGGTAAGAGGATTTCAACTCCCTTTTGTTGGAATTGATTCCAAGTGTGACAATGGAAGGGATGAATATGATGACAGAAAATCCTAACGCCCCTAGGAGGCATAAACAAGGCATGTTTTTACAGTGAAAGACATGTGGTAACCCCATATAGTGCATGGTGTGCAAATATGAAGTGGAACATTGGTAGGACATTGTCAATATTACTTGTGGTGTTGGGTTCATAGTAGTTAAGCTAGTCGAGGGTGACAACCTTCCCATTTAAGGTAAACATCATGATCGAAAGACCGAGGAGGAAACCACCTTCATGGCGTACATGTAACTACTCCCCAAGAGGATGGTGTAGTTAAGTTCGATGTCGACTACCTCAATATCTATCATAACCATTTCCCCTCCTAGTTCGATGGGGACATTTTGATACAATCCTCTTTGTTGGGATGGCCTCCCATCATATGCATGAAGAGCGATAAACGAGGGGAATAGATCTAGGGACCCTAAACATTTACACAAATTAGTAGACATAACGCAAGTGGATGCGCCTTCATTGATGATGTAATGATGAATCATAATGTTCTTTACTGTGAGTAGGACTTGAAATGTGATTGACGAGGGTAGTCGTGGTTCACCTTTATCAATATCAAAGGTCATGAGATGTGCATCAGAAGGATCAATGGTTCCAAGTGTGTTAAGTAGTTCGTTTCACTGATTTGGGCATGATTGCAGAACTTCTAACGTGGACATGGATGCAGTTGATTGAGCTAAGCCATCCACAATACTGTAATTGTGTGCGAATTTGATCTAAGGGTTATTCGGGGTATGCCGAAGTGGAACCTTGGGAATCCGTGGGATTTGTTTGACATTCATTCATGGTATTTGCAAAGGGAACCCTGAGGGGATAGGGATGTCTTCCACTTGGGGAGCTTCAGGCCTATCATAACCTTTGGCTTGATTCTAAAGATTAACATCCAATGTGTAGATATTTTGAAAAGAACCATCATCGGGGGGGTCGAGGATCTTGTTTTTGTGTAACAACCCCTTGGTTTGCAAAGTATTGTTGTAATATAGTGGTTTTGGGTTGCATAGGGTTTACGGTCTAAGGGGGAATTGTCGCCATATTATTCTTGGATTCCACTAATTGTTGGCAATCGGGGATAAGAGGAAAATTATGTGTGTAATGACCATATTTTCCGCAAATGGAGCAACAGTAATTGGTCCTCATATTAGCATTATTTCCTTGTTTGGGGGGATTATTAGTCCTTGTGTTTTTATTTTCCATATTCAGGTTTTGTTGGGGACGTGGGTTTCCCCCTTTCCTCAGCTACTGGTTTTGCTTCTTCTTCCCCTGAGTCTAACTATTATGGGGGTTTGGAGTGTTCAATTGCTTGAACTGTTGAATATGTTGAATGTAAGAAGGTTGAACCAGATTCACCCTCATGTGGAGTGCAGGTTGCTGACCAGTTGGGCATGGGAATGGGAAATATGGGTTATACCCCAGGGGTGGGATAAATGTGGTTTGTATTCCATAAGATGTAGACGTAGGAACGACATGTTCCATTGGTGATGCAGAAATCGTTGACGTTTAGCTAACATTTGGGTAAGTAGGACTATAGGGACCATACTGTCATTGACCAAATTGTGGGGTTGGTACCGGCATATAGGGTACTGATGTAGATGGCATGGATGGGTATTGTTGATCCATGTTAAATGGCACCGACATAGTAGTAGGAACCTTTCTTAAGTGGGAAATGGACCCAATAAGCATGTCTATAGAATGTGACAAGACCACATTTTTAGGATCCAACGACCAATTCTAGGGGGCATCATGAAGGATGGTGTAAAGAAAGACAGATTGTGCATGTATGAGATCAAAATTTTGGGCTTTCATAATTGCATTTTCCTCTCTTTGCGGCATGGAAGTGGAAACATATTTAGCTATGGAAAGTTGGAGAGATTTGAGAAACCAATCCAACAAAAAGGGTGGTTGTATTTTGATTTTACACAATGTACAACACCTATGCCACTCATGGATTGTGATATTCTACAGGATAGATCACTCAGCTTGAACAAACCTCACAAATATCACTCAAGAATTGCAGATAAGAAAAAGAATACTTGAATCAGTATTCACACATTAAACTCAAAGAATGATAAAAACTTATGTATAGTCATTCATCAGTTGTAAGTTGGCACAATAATGATAGTACAATAGAATGAATTCGAATATACCAAAGGTAATTTGAATTCTCCTCAAGGTGTGGATTGGACAACATTGGAGACATCACCCAATCAATGGTAGTAGTCACAAATAGTCAAATATCCATCAAATGAGTCTAACTCAGTCTAGCTGATGCATGTAGCACTAATCTAGGGAAGGAGACTCTAAGGTGGATGCATGAGATACTGTCAGTAGTAAAGTGGCACTCTGATATAGACAACTGGAAGCTACAGGATGTTAGACTGAGCAATCAATGCATGAACTGAGCAATCAATGCAAGAACTAACTGTTGGAATCCAAAAGTGTGTAGTAGGGCACATTTGTCATCCAAATGAGGAAAGAAAAGCACACTAGGTAGGTAGGAGGGATATTGAGGTCTAAAACCAGGATCCAAGGGGATGAAAATAAGCTCTAAGTGTTGGGGAGACTACCATACTAATGACTGGATGCATGGAGTATGCATGCATGCATGTAGAATGCATGAAAAGCATGCAATTACATAAATTGTTGGAATATTCACACCATCACTTTTATATTTTGCATGATGCATGCTTTGCATGCCACTGCATGCATTCAGTCATCATCATGGTGGTCTCCCCAACACCTATAGCTTGCTTCTATCTCTCGAGAGCTAGTCTATAGACCCCATTTGGCCTCCTACCTGCCTGATGTGCCCTTCTTGACTGTTTTGCATGGCGAGTGCACCTTTCTCACCTACAACACTCAGTTAGTGCACCTTTACTCACCTACCTTCAGTTATCACTTAGTTAGGGTGCCTTATCTCACCTACCAGGGGTCCGGGATTTATCACTCAGTTAGTGCATGCATTGAGTAGTTCTTCCACTGATTGCACTTACTAACTACCTGTAGCTCCTAGTTACCTATTTTTGGAGTGCCACTTGACCTTATGACAGCCTCATGTGCCCCCCTTGGAGTCTCCATTCCCTAATTTATGCCCATATGGTTTTGTTAGAATCAGCTGGACACACTTGACTGACTCTTACCATTTATGACTGATACTACTGACTGGATGATGTCTCCATAGTTATCCAAGCTAGACTTTGAGTGTAGCTTTGAATGCCCTACTTGCCTAATTCGAATCCTATATGATGCCTCATCATAGATTATTGTATCACATTCTTTACATTCATTATTCATTGTATGATACTATTATTGTTCATTATTCTGTGTTTATGAGTGATTATTGAGTGCATGCTTCTCTTCTTCTTTGCAACATTCTTGAGTGTTTGATTGTGAGTTTGTTACAGTTGTTAGATCCCTTGCATATTATCACATGGTATCATAGCAATAAGCAGCTATTCGAATTGTAGCTATTGCAACAACAATAGTTGCAACATTTCTTTGAGCAGTTATCCTTCACTTGAGCACCAGAAGCCTCTGTGTTTCCACAGTAAATCCTGGTGCTATTACTTGAATTCATTCGAGAAATATAGTGAGGTCTAGCTAGGTGTGAAGGACTTAGTCTATGTTCTCAATTTTCAAAAGGTAGTGTTGAGTCAAAGTGTAGCATTCTCTGTCAGCAAAAACTTCTCTTGTTTTGTAAGTTTATTCACCCATTTGAATTCTTCTTCAACTATTCGACCTTCTCTGTTCAGATGGATCTAAAGCTCACATCTTCCAACTATGTTGAGTGGAACGCGAAGATGGCTCTCTTCATGAGAACCATGGACATCACCCGAATCCTCGATAGAACGATGGTAGAACCTCTCAGTGTAGTTGAAAAGTCCAAGTACTTGGATAGGATTGGTGAAGCAGTTGGCCTGCTCCTTCTCTCAATTTCTAAATATATTCACTTCCATGTCATCGATATTACATCTCCTAAAGAGGTATGGGACAAGCTTGAATCCCTTTTTGGACAAAAAGATGATATGAAAGGACACAAATTGAAGAATGAACTCATATGTTTGAGTCCTGACAGCTTCGAATCTATTAATGCCTTCCTCACCAAGTTCAAAATCTTGATATCACAGTTGAAAATATATGAGATAGTGAAAGAAGACAAGCAGCTCATCCTTGCCATTCTCTCAAAGTTGGGGCCAAACTTCTCATTTTTTGTCTCTACTTTCCAGTCAGCTAAGATTTTCATTCCAAGATTGAAGTTTCCCTCACTTGATGACTTCATCTAATCTCTTACTCAAGAGGAAGAGAAGTTGATCTCCATGGGAATGCTCAAACCCAAATTGGATTCTTCCCTTACAGATGCTGAGAGAGAAAATGGTAAAGGAAAGAAAAATATTTCTGATAAGAGATCGAAATGATACAAGGCCTACAGATAGTCCATACTAGTCAGATGGGGCTTTGAATTCAAGGAAGACCAAGCATTCTCAGAAGAAATGATCCAAGTGCACCTATTTTCTTAGAGCTTTCCATCATAAGAGTTCTTGTATGAGGAAATTTATAGATTTGATGGCTCAGTTACTTGATAAGAACAATCTTCCTGTGCCTGCATGTACAAAGAAGAAAGATCCTGATATTGAACCTTCTAGATCTGAAGACAAGAAAAGATGCCATGCCCTCATGGCAAGCACATCAACAAATTCTTCTTTCATCATAGATTCGGGAGCATCAAGATACATTTTTTCCTCCAAAGATCTCTTCTCCATTTTCGAAAGCTCAGTTGGCCCTTCCATCAGATTTGCCAAGAATTCAGAAGTCTCCTCTTAGGGGATTGGAAGAATCAATCTTGAATCTGGTTACTTTTCTAATGTGCTTTATGTTCCTTCTCTTGTAGCAAATTGACTTTCAGTGTACCAAATGACCCATATTGGAAATCCCAAAAGAGTGGTCTTTTCTCCAAATGACGTGAATTACAAAACATGGTTTCAGGGGAAATCATTTCAAAAAGTGTTGTAAATCATGAGACAAAACTCTATGAGTTTTCACCCTTATTACCTCTCTCAAAGGAGTCTACGCTTCGCTCTCATAGTCATGAAGAGAGTAGACCATCTCATCTTGACTACAAGAATTTGCAAAACTTGCAAGCTCAAGATATGGTTGAAGGCCTTCCAATTAGCAAGATTGCTTAAAAGGAAAGGATCAATCTAAGAAGATTGAGAAAAAGAGGACTCTTGAAGAAGTGAAAATGCTAGATCCAGATCCATAAGAACCTGAAGATCTAGTACCTATTGGTCCAACTCCGATGCCTAAGGTGCCATCACTACTACATCGACTAGTGATCTTGTTGAAGATCCATCATCATCATATTCTAGTTCTTTTGGAAATGATCTCAGCTATGATGGCTCAAGGGATATATAAGAGATATGCATGCATCTTCAAAAGCAATTTCATGATGTTCACACTTCATCAGATTCAGAGTTTGGAAGTGATGATGAGCCAGTTTCACTTGCTTCTTCACATGAGTTTTCAGATTCATAGTTTTAGAGTGATGATGAGTTTCAAGAGAGAAAACTTTCATCACATGATAGTTCAGATTCAGAGTATGAAACGTCAGCTTCACATGCTTCTTCACATGAATTTTTAGATTCAGAGCTTGGAAGTGTTGATGAGCTCCAATGGAGAAAACCTTCATCACATGGAAGATCAAATTCAGAGTATGACAGTGAATATGATGAAGAGAAAATCCTAGATCTAGATCCACAAGAACCCGAAGATCTAGAAAATGCTAATGAAGATGAGGAAATGGGAGATTTAGTTCTACAGAAACCTTATGATCTCTCGATTGATTTTCCTCCTCTTCCAAGATGGGAAGCTACTACTCTCATATCTATTGAAGATCTTGTTGGTGATCCTGTCGATCGACGAAGAACCACATTAGATTTTCAGAATGGAAGGTTTCATCCTTCTCACATTACTGATCCTTTTCAGATCGATCAACCCTTCTTTTGAAAACAAGGTCACCTACCTCCTTTAGGGGTGAGAGATGATATGTTTCATTAGCATCCTTCAGTCTATTTTGAGGGAGGGCTTTCTTCCGACTAGGTTTTCCCTCTTTCCTCACTTAGTTTATTTATATTGATTGTACGGGGTGACCTTTCGTCTTAGTCACCAGGGCCCTATTTTACTGTTTTCAATTATTATCTCATAGTATATCTTGCAGGGGGGTGTTGGAATATTCACACCATCATTTTAATATTTTGCATGCTGCATGCATCCAATCATCATCATGGTGGTCTCCCCAGCACCTAGAGCTTTGTTCTAGCTCTCCAAAGCCTGTCTATAGCCCCCATTTGGCCTCCTAACTACCTGATGCACCCTTCTTGATTGTTCTGCATGGCAAGTGCTCCTTTCTCACCTACCACACTTAGTTAGTGCGGCTTTACTCATCTACCTTTAGTTATCACTCACTTAGGGTTCCTTATCTCACCTACCGGGAGTTACCACTCAGTTAGTGCATGGCTTGGGTAGTTATTCCACTGATTGCTCATCCTAACTACCTGTATCTCCTAGTTAGCTAGTTTTGGAGTGCCACTTGACCTTATGACAGCCTCATGCAACCCCCTTGGAGCCTCCATTCCCTGATTTATGCCTAGATGGTTTAGTTAGAATCAATTTGACACACTTGACTGACTCTTACCATTTATGACTGATACTACTGACTAGATGATGTCTCCATAGTTTTCCAATCTAGACTTTGAGCTCATATTCGAATGCCCTACTTGGCTAATTCGAATACTCTATGATGCCTCATCATAGATTATTGTATCGCATTCTTTACATTCATTATTCATTGTATGATATTGTTATTGTTCATTATTCTGTGTATATGAGTGATTATTGAGTGCATTCTTCTTTTCTTCTTTGCAACATTCTTGAGAGTTTGATTGTGAGTTTGTTACAGTTGCTAGATCCCTTGTAGATTATCACATAAATGATGTTGAGAATATTCCAAAATCCCCCACAAGCTGGACTATGAGGAAACACATAACTGAAAACTAGTAGGGCCCTGGTAATTGAGACCAAAGGTCACCCCATACAACGATCTAGATTAATAAAGTGAGGAAAGAGGAAAAACCCAGTGGGAAGAATGTTCCAAGAGTTCCAACATGTACGTTCTTTTTACTTATGAGTTAGCTAACTTGTATTTAAAAATAAAATAAATGTAAATTCCTCAAAAATACCTAATGTCCTTCCTCTCAAATGTAACTGGGCCTATGAAAAGGAAAACTGGTGGTGATGATGGTATCCACGCACCAATTGACTAGGGGATGTAACAAAGAGCTAGTTCTACCAGCAATGGGGCCAATGTTCCAATCAAGAAGACTTGGAACATTGCACTCACAATTGTTCCTTGGTGATGCCCTAAGTTTGGCCACTAAGATACCTTGCATTAAGTGTGGATCAGTGGTTCATCCTGCATGGTATAGTGTCATCTCCTTATGACAAGCTGAGTGTTTTGTAGGGGAGAGAAGGGAAACTATAACTCAGCTTCCACCTCCTTGGTCATGGCACACTTCTAATCGAGGTTTTCTTTGAACACTTGCTTATAGCAGGATTTTTGAAAGTACCATATAATTCAACAATGCTATCTTTCAAAATATCGCTAATGAAACTAGATTGGTGGGCATTAATGGATGCCTATCCCAATCAATCCAAGCTAACTAAAATTTTCTTTTGTGACCTCCTATGGAGGATTTTAGCTGGTTGGAAAATTAAAAAGTTGATTTTAATGGGTTTGAATTTCACTTAGGGAATGTAAGAGAGGTATTTCAAAATTCCTTCCTTTCTAATTCACCAATTGTTATTGGACAATCTACTCGAGTGGACGTGAGCTAGATATCCCTAATTCAATGTGAATCTAGAACAAATTAAGATAGAACATAAAGCTACATTCCTAGATCTAGTTAGAGATAGAATAACTAGACGTATTACCTTCAAATTGTAGATCTTTCTCCTCGTTGTTGCTCCAAGCTCCGCGGTCGTCAGATCTGTAGCTGCAAGACCTGTCAAAACATGTGGAAACAATACAAGAAATAAAACATGTCTAAACACTAACCGATATAAGTAAACAGTTAAGGAGGTAAACTACAAACATTATCAACACATTAAATTTTGTGGAAAGAGTTAATATTACTGTATAAATAGAGGGATATACAAAGTACAGAGATGATTAGAATCCAAGCCTTAATGCTGTAATCCTCCTCCAACAAGCCAAACCAAATCCTCCAAATGAAATGTAAGCCTCCCAAGAGATGGATAGGTATCACCTAAGCTAATTCCACCAGCATGTAAGTACTATAGACTTCCTCCCCTTAGAATGGAGAGGATCTTTGTATTTATAGGACCAAGTGGATAGAGTAGGTTGAGGATCATGGAGAGAGGGCTAAGGGATCCTCCCTTGAGGTTAGGGATCCGTAGGACAACTCACCTAGGAGTTAGGGATAGGGATACGCCTCATCCAAATTCTAGAAATTGCTCGAAAGCCACCTTTGTCCAAATAAACCAATCCTAGCGCAAGCTGCATGAGGGAAAACTACACCTGAGAGGAGAAATGCAAGCTGCACGAAGAAAACCTATGCCGCCGGCGCAGTCTAGCAGAATACACTCTGCGTCGGGCCTATTTGGGTGCTTCTTGCTCAAAGACAACATGCACTGTACCAACTAGAAACTTGTGCACAAAGGGAATCAACTTGCTCTAACTGGCTTCTTGATCATGGAGACTTCAGGGATCAAGGCATTGAGTTGAAAAGGGTCTCATGATGACGAGATTTAGGTGTAACAAAATGCCACCCAAAGCATGAAGCTGCAAAAATAAGACAGGTGAAATGCTTGGAAAGATGGATGGAAAGGACTTGCTGGCTAGAGGATGCTGCTGTAGTACAACTGACTCTGAGATACTAGTCTCACATGACTCACAACATGGTTTCCGACTAATACATTGCAGATCCATGGTAGTAAAGACCGACTAAACATAATCATGGCTACGAGACACAATCATAGATCCATGAGGAGATGATAACACAGCCACGGATAATACAAAGTGTATGTGTGTAATATGACTCAAACAATCTCCATCACAACCTAGGTAAGACATGATTTCCCCAGGGTCTTCAAGCCGAACCCGCAATGATATGAATCTACCCATGTGATTACAATGTTTTGGAGTCGAACATGGTAGAAACCACTTGATTACTGCTCATTGATGTATACCATTATCAAGCATGATGGAAATCACCATTAATGTCGATGATCCCCAAGGTATCACAGTACATATCATCAGTCGTGAATAAATGATTTGTGGTCGAACACTAGATGAAATATTTCAATCAAGAGTCAATGATGTAAACACATGTTGAAAGAGAGGTAACCTTCCATTGAAGCATGCAGGCCCAACGTACTCGATTGGTTTCTATATTCAGTCCTCGGATGATGTGTTGAAGTCGCAAAAGATGAATCTGCCGAAGGAGGGCCGTGATGAATCCCCCATCAACTACACAAAACTCGATAATATATGTTTGGAGTAGATCGGACGGTAGAGTAATGTGTAATACTGACTCAAGGTAGATCGACATGATGTAAGGTGTACTAACTATAGATAATGAGCAATGAACATCTCTTGAACATGGGCATGGCATGACTTGGCAGTATTGACAAGACAAGAATGATACTGACCCCTGATGCAAATGATAGTGGAAGAATTATTTGTATGACCCAAAGGAGTGACATGACTCATGAAATTAGTATGACTTAAAGACAAACACATGACGCAAGTACTGAATGCAAATACAAATGAGTGTCATGTTCAAGAGCGGCAATGCATTTCCGTAAATAAAGTGTAATACAAAATATTTCCTTTTTCCCCAGCATGACTGATGAGTGCCTCACTTGTTTTTTAACGATCTTGAGGAGGGTAAACAGATGCTCGGTATATCTCATCCCATGGATGCGTCCAATCCCAAATTTTTTACGAACCTGGCAGAGGAGGGCTTCATCCCATGACGGGCCCTTCAATGTGGAATTTTAACGAGTCCATAGAAGATAAACTCGATGTCATTCCATATTTAGAGTGTCTGAAAAGAACTAAAGAGGACTCCAAAGGTCCTTTTTTGTAAAGTTATCCCCTTCACCCAGAAAAGGGTAAAACAACACGAGAGAGGACTCTTCCAGTCATGATTGGTTGGAGTATTCCTTTTTCATAAGTAGTGCCCCCTGGTATGGAAAATGGGTAAACTATCACTAGGAAGACAATCATTTAAACACTTTTACAAGTGTGAATGCATCAAGTTCGCTTGGCGAGGTTTTCGTATTTAGAGAGCCTGAAAAGAGCTTAAAGAAAATAGTCTTGGGGGTTCCTTTTTCATAGTAGTTTAACGAGCCTGAAAAAGTGATACAACTCGGTAACTTATTCTCATCATTTTACGAGCACGAGAAAGAACAAAGATTTAGCTCGATGTCATAATAATTGAATTTAATGAGCGAAATAAAGACAAAAAGATTCTCTACGAATTTTTCATACCTAAAAATATGCATGAAAATACCACAACAACGAAAAAAGGATTGATGTGGTACTTTACTTCACCTGCAAGCTTCGAAACTAGGTCAAAATGATTAACTAAGTATAAATGATTCCAACTATAGTAGAATAACCCACATTTCAAATAAATTACAAAATGAATATGCTCTTTTTCAATATAAAAGGGGGTAAATAGTAAAAAGAATTACTATTTTTTTTTACCACATTGAAGAGGTGAGAAGTGCTATTTGGAGTTGTTATTCTTTTGCTGATTCTGGGAGTTGTGATCAACCATTTTGGATGTTGTTAGTGACAGGTAACCCTAAACATGACCCTTTAAATTTTTCATTGGATTATAATTTGTTTTTCTTTCATTTGGGTTAGTTTTGATCTTGTTAAATGGGGGGGTTTTCTCTCACGGGCCGACGCAGGTTACCCTTTCGGGATCTACACCGGTGCAGAACCCGAAAGGGCATCCGGCATCAGTAGTGCCCTATATGAAAGGATGGGATATGCTGGCACAAAGACTCATAGAAAAATCAAAATCTAACCTAAACAAAAACTTTTTGATGGCTGGGCGAATTTCTAATGGTGTTAAAATGGCCTTTTTGACAGGTTTGCAGTGATCACAATGGTTCTCGAGTGGCGAGAACGTGAGCATGAGCTCGATGGTGCACAAGGGGAAAATGACCTGCAATGTATTTCCAAGTTGAGAAACTGTGGTTTTCTGAATTATTTCCACGTTCTGGGGATGAGGTCCCAAGTACCTTTGTTGACACACATGGTTCAATGCTGGGACCCAGTACAGTAGCATTTCCATATTGTTGAGCACACGCTAACCATAGATGTCGAGGAAATTGATTTTTTGATAGGGTTGTCTCAGTGAGGAAACCATGTGTCCTTGACTAGATCACAAGGTGGTGATCTCTTTGTAGAGGACATGATCGAACAGTGGTGTACTCGAAGTACGTCAATGACTATTGGGAAGAATCCCATCAAGGAGGTCCCAGATCGGGCCCTTCGTACCATAGTCTTTACCATTGTGAGGGTAGCTGGAAGCCGATCTGCTCATCTGGCGATCAAATCACAGATAATGTACTGTGAGGCACCTGCAACAATTAATTAACAAGAATACACGAAATAGCAGAAATGACAGAACACGGAATCACTTTTGTATTGATCACAGGCCACTTCGAGGGGGCAACCTCCTTTGAGCAAGCTCAATACAAATAACTTCACGGTGCCTTCATAGGTCTCAACACACACTTATATACTAATTCTAGGTGCCAATACTATGGGTCGAAACCATGGGCCGTTACAAACTATGGATCAACAATACTACGGGCGACTTACAAAGCATATGCGCCAACAACAATAACATAAACTATTGATCAACAAATACTACGGGACGACTTACAAAGCATATGCGTCCAACAACACATACCAACAAAGTAAAGACATGGGTTCCTAACATCCCCTCCCCCTTAAAAAAAAAGCTTTGTCCTCAAAGCTTTAGATGTGGAAATTGTTGTTGAATCTGAAGGAGTGGTTCCCATGTAGCATCCTCTGGTTGCATGCCGTGCCACTGAATTAAGACCTCTGTGATAGAGCGAGAGCGAAGCTGACGTGTGCGCCGATTGAGGATGGCCTCTGGCTCCAAAAGGATGGATCCTTCATTATCCGGTTCTGGTAAAATCGTTTGTCCACCAATGTTGGTGCCAAGAACTATCTTCAGACAAGAGACATGAAAGACTGGATGAATGCGGGAAGAAGGAGGAAGTTCCAACTTATAAGCAACGGACCCAATCTTCTAAAGAATCTTATATGGCCCATAGAACTTTGGAGCGAGCTTATGACACCCTTTTGTGAGTATTTTGATCACAGAAGATCTAGGAGCTATGGAGAACCTCACAAAATCGAATTAATTTGCAAAAACAGTGGAAAAACTTGAAAAAGATGATAATTTTACACACAATGTATGCTCAAATCTTTGATTAACTGACTGTCTAACATGTGAAAATGTTAGTAACAGGTTTTTATTACATCCATGATAAAATCGAGAGCATTAGGTGGCTCAAGCTGAGTGTACAAGTCATCAATGCCAAATTGGCCTCAATCCCCCCTAGGTGGGTCCAACTCAATCCCAATCACCTTAAACAGCCACGAATTCTGGTTTGGAGGTGGCTGAAGCATGCTGGGTCATTAATGAGCTCAAGGCAGGCGTGGGTGAGCAAGTAGAGGAGGTTTGGGGGCCCAAGGGAACATTAAATGATCCAAATCTAGCCAAAAATGGGCAAAAATCCACCCTAGCGCCCCTGGTCAACTAAAATTCCCCAAAACAAGGAGAGAGGGCGCACCAGCAATAAATGAGGGCGCACTTGTGGACAAAATAGGAGGCTGGGTGAACTGGTTTGCTTGGAAGTGGGTGTGAACACTCTCAAAAGTGGGTTTTTGACCAACTATAGTCACTTAATCCAAAACATGGTTTAATTAAGCACATGGGCAATAAAATTTATGGATTATGGTACTAAGTGTGGATTACTGTTCTAACACCCCCCCTTAACCATAACTTAGTACATCTCATGAAATATAAGTGGGAGGCCTTGGCAACAAAGGCTCAAGTCACCTCAATACAAACAGAAATTTTATTTGTCCATATGAACCGAGGAAAAGAAGTAAAACCTCATGGGATAAAAACTTCCCTCAAAAATGGACATGGGGCTGAACCTGCAATTAAATTGCAGCAATCACCATCCATCACTCACTCCAAGCAAAGCTCTCAAGTGAGTGAAGGTCTTCTCAGTAAAGCACTTGGTGAAAATGTCTGCAGTTTGCTCGGTGGATGGACAATACTGCAGTGAAATTACCCTGTCATGCACCAAGCCCCAAATGTAATGCATGTGGATCTCAATGTGCTTTGTTCTTTGCCTCTGTACTGGATCAGTGGATATCTTGATGGCACTTTGATTATCCACCCAAATATTGGTTGGAGAATCAATAGCAACACCAAACTCCCGAAGAATGCCTTGCAACCAAACACACTGTGTGGCTGCGTTCACTGCTGCCCTGTACTCGGCCTCTGCTGATGAAAGAGAAATTGTATGCTGTTTCTTACTTGACCAGCAAATGGGACCTTCAGCAAACATAAACACAAAACCTGAAGTGGACTTTCTATCGATGGGATCTCCCGCCCAATCGGAATAAAAAAATCCAGCTAGTTGAAGTGAAGAACCAGCTGCATAGTGTACCCCGAAGTTCTTTGTTCCTTGGACATAATGAAGGATCCTTTTGGCTGCCTTCCAATGGATCTCATGTGGCTGCTGCATATACCTTGCTACAACACTTACAGCATAAGACAAATCAGGTCTTGTATGTGTAAGGTACAACAAACTTCCGACTAGCTGCCTGTAGAGTGTGCAATCCACCAATGGAGAGTCTTCAAATTCACCTAGTTTTATGCCTGAAAGGAATGGGCACTTGGCTGCCTTACATTCAGCCATTTTAAACTTGAATAACAGGTCTGAAGCATACTTAGGTTGACTCAGCAATATACCTCTCTCAGATTGCTCAATTTCCAAACCCAAAAATTGCCTTAGCAATCCTAGGTCGCTCATGGCAAATTCACTGTGCAAAGAAGCTTTAATTGAGCCAATTTGTTTGGTGCAGCTCCCTGTAATTAAGAGATCATCAACATATAGTACAATGACCTGCAAATTATCATCACAATGCTGCAAATAAACATTTGGATCAGACTTGCATCGACATAAACCAATTGAGAGCAAAAAAGCATCCATTTTGGCATACCAAGCCCTGGGGGCTTGCTTGAGTCCATAGAGTGACTTCTTCAACCTGCATACAAGTGTGGGATCCTCTTGGAATCCTTCAGGTTGCTGCATATATATCTCTTCCTGTAGCTCACCATGCAAGAATGCACTTTTGACATCCATGTGGTGAACTTCCCAACCTTTACTAGCTGCCATGGCTAGAGCTAGTCTAATTGAGTCCATCTTTGCAACCGGTGCAAAGGTCTCTGTATAATCCACACCATGGATTTGTGAGTAGCCCTTAGCCACTAACCTAGCCTTATACTTCAGATCAGAACCATCAGCAACAGGTTTGGTTCGAAAAATCCACTTACATTGCACAAGTTTCCTCTTGGGAGGAAGAGGCACCAAATCCCATGTTTTGTTCTCTTGGAGAGACTGGAATTCTTCTTGCATTGCTGCTCTCCACCTTGGATCATGATGAGATTCCTGATATGATGTTGGATCAGATCCAATCATCATATAACAGTGATCAGCAAGTTCACTTTCATTTGCAAAGGAAGCATTGATTGTTTGAGATCTAGTCTTCCTAGGCTCTTGGGGATTGCCTGCCAATTCACCTGCAGCTTGTATGATTTTCTCAGCCCACTTGGGCCTTGATGGTGACTCATGTACAGAAATGTCATCTTCAGCCATGTCATCTTCAGAAATATCAGAAAAATCAGAGGTGGAATCATCACTAATCTCATTAAGGTGTGGAGGAGAGGAGCTTTCCCCCGGTGCAAGCTCAAAATCTGGAATTGGTTCTTCTTCGAATTGCACACTTCTCTCAATGAAAGTTTTAAGTGTGGATGTGTCAAAGAGCTTGTAGCCCTTTGTGTCCTCACCATATCCAACCATGATACATTCCCTGCTCTTTGGCTCCAAAGCCTTCCTTTTTTCTGATGGAATTCGAGCCCATGCTCTAGACCCAAAAATCCTGAAATTTGACACATTTGGTTTTTGGCCAAACCATGCCTCATAGGGGGTTTTTCCTTTGACTGATTTGTGAAAGGCTCTGTTCTGAATATGAGCAGCACAATTGATGGCTTCAGCCCATATCTTAGGGCTTATATCCCTAGCTTCAATCATGCAAGTAGCCATCTCCTTGAGAGATCTATTTTTCCTCTCTGCCACACCATTTTGCTGAGGTGTGTAGGGGATTGAATGTTGCATTTGGATGCCACATTCCTCACAAAGGTGATGAATGTTGTTATTCACATATTCCTTTCCATTATCAGTCCTAAGGATCTTTATCTTATGACCACTATGGTTCTCCACTAGGGCTTTCCAAATCTTCAATTTCTCAAACACTTCTGACTTCAATTTAAGGAAGTAAACCCAGCAGAATCGAGAGTAGTCATCTATGAATGTAAGTACATACCTTGATCCACCATATGATGGAGTGGGAAGAGGACCAATGAGGTCTGAATGTACCAATCCAAGTGGTTGAGTGGCTCTCCTTTCCATTCCCTTCTCATAGCTGCGCTCAGGATGCTTTCCAACTACACACCCAATGCATGCACCATTTGATGATTTGATTTCTGGAAGCCCTTCCACCATCTCGTCCTTGTGCAGTGTCTGGAGGTATTTGTAGTTCATGTGGCCAAATATTTCATGCCACAACTTGGAGGTCTCGTTGGCATGAGAGACAAGAGCATGGTCACTAGAATTTGGAATAAAATTTGAGAATTTGTACATTCTCTCATCATGATCTGCATACCCTACAGCTACAACTTGATTTGAGGAGATTTCTGAGATTTCTACTAAATCTGGAGTAAATGTCACTCTCTTGGCTTCTCCTGTATGGGTCATTTGATAGACTGATAGCAAATTTGCAGCCAATGAAGGTACATAGAGCACATCACTGAAATAGCCATGCTCCATGTCAATCCTACCAATCCCTTTGGTCTGGATTTCTGAATCATCTCCCATTCGAACTGTTGGGCCACCATTCGAATGCATAGAGGAGAAGACCTCTCTGGATGAAACCATATGTCTGGAAGCTCCTGAATCAATGATAAAGGATGAGGGATTTGAAGTACCTGCTACCAAAGCATGACACTTCTCCTTATTGTCAGGGTTTGAGGTGCTCTCCTTCTTCCTTGCGCCCTCAGGGACTGGGATGTTGTTCTTCTCCAGCAGCTGCGCCATTGAGTCAATGGTTTTCTTCATACATGATCTCTCTGGATGCCATCCCCTATGACAATAGGTGCATTTGGTCTTTTCCTTTCCCTTCTTGTCCTTCTCCTTTGACAGATTTGAACCCCCATCTGCAGACTTGGTCTTGTCAAACTTCCTCTTCTCTTGCTGCTTCGAATTCTTGGCTTTCTGCTTTCCTCTGCTTGCATTTGAAACACCCATTGCCAATGCTTGGTCCTTTGATTTTATGGTGCCCATCTGAACTAGTTTATCCTGATCCTGAGTGAGACACTCCATGAAGGTAGCTAGTGATGGCATTTGCCAATTTCGAAGGGTCATTTTGGCTGAGTGAAATGTGCTAGCAAATACTGAAAACTCTGGGCCTAGCTTCGAAAGGATGGACAGAATCAGTTGTTCCTCCTTCTTAACAATTCCACATTGTTGCAGTTGAAGAACCAGTGACTTGAATTTCGTGAAGAACTCCTGGATGGTTTCAAAATGCGCTGGGCTCAAGCTAATGAGCTCGTTTTCAAGATGGTGGCCTCTCAGTTCATCAGTTTTCCCAAAGAGTGATTCTAGCTTCACCCATACTTCATTGGGAGTTGTCAAACTGTCTGTATGAAACAAGAGTTCCCTTGAAATGCTCAGGCATAGCAATCCATAAGCTTCATCAAGTCGATTGTAGTACTTTGCTTTCTCCACAGCAGAATTTGGCTCCACTTCTGTGCCCATGGTTACTCTATAGAGACCCTTAGATCTCAGCTTGATAACCATCTCAGCCTTCCAATCGAAAAAATTGAAGGGTGTGAGCAACATTTGGTTTGCTTCCATGACTGCTGCGTTAATGGTGAGAAAACTACTGAAACACCTGCAAAAAACACTCAATTTTTGTCTGGAAATCCTCTCTAGAATGCAGTTCAATGCTCAATATTGACCTGCAACTCACTAACTCCACGATGGCTCTGATACCATGTGAGTATTTTGATCACAGAAGATCTAGGAGCTATGGAGAACCTCACAAAATCGAATTAATTTGTAAAAACAGTGGAGAAACTTGAAAAAGATGATAATTTTACACACAATGTATGCTCAAATCTTTGATTAACTGACTGTCTAACATGTGAAAATGTTAGTAACAGGTTTTTATTACATCCATGAGAAAATCGAGAGCATTAGGTGGCTCAAGCTGAGTGTACAAGTCATCAATGCCAAATTGGCCTCAATCCCCCCTAGGTGGGTCCAACTCAATCCCAATCACCCCAAACAGCCACAAATTCTGGTGTGGAGGTAGCTGAAGCATGCTGGGTCATTAATGAGCTCAAGGCAGGCGTGGGTGAGCAAGTAGAGGAGGTTTGGGGGCCCAAGGGAGCATTAAATGCTCCAAATCTAGCCAAAAATGGGCAAAAATCCACCCTAGCGCCCTTGGTCAACTAAAATTCCCCAAAACAAGGAGAGAGGGTGCACCAGAAATAAATGAGGGTGCACTTGTGGACAAAACAGGAGGCTGGGTGAACTGGTTTGCTTGGAAGTGGGTGTGAACACTCTCAAAAGTGGGTTTTTGACCAACTATAGTCACTTAATCCAAAACATGGTTTAATTAAGCACATGGGCAATAAAATTTATGGATTATGGTACTAAGTGTGGATTACTGTTCTAACACCTTTGAGTTTCAAGGATGATTGTTTGTATGGCTGGAGACGAAGAAAAACCATATCGCCGACTTGAAAAGTGCGCTCAGAACGGTGCTGATCAGCTTGTTGCTTCATGCGATTTCTTGCCATGTGAAGATTGTCCCACAAAATGCGAAGAATCTGATCACGATTTCGAAGGACCATCTCAACTTCCTGAACTGGTGAACTGGTGGGGGTGTATGGAAGAAGAGCTGGAGGTTCCTGACCATAGACTGCTTCATATGGGGTCATTTTAGAGGCAGTGTGGTAAGAGGTATTGTACCACCATTCCGCGAGAGGGAGCCATTTTTCCCACTGATGTTGTTGTTCCGAGGTGAAGCAACGAAGATAAGTTTCCAAGCATTTATTGACAATTTCAGTCTGACCATCTGTTTGTGGGTGATACCCTGAACTCATCTTCAGTTTGGTGCCAGTGTGGCGAAATAGTTCTGTCCAAAAATGACTAGTGAAAGTCGCATCACGATCCGAGACAATGGAAGAAGGGATGCCATGAAGATGAAAGATCTGGTCTAGAAAAATTTGAGCGACGGAGGAGGCTGTATAGGGATGGCTGAGAGCACAAAAATGACTATATTTGGAGAGGCGATCAACCACAACGAGAATCACTGTCTTCCCTCCAGATTTAGGGAGCCCTTCAATGAAATCCATAGAAATATTTGTCAAAATCCGTGTAGGTATGGGAAAGGGTTCAAGCAATCCTGGAAGGAGTGTTGTTTCACCCTTATTGCGCTGGCAGGTATCACATTCGGCCACCATCTATTGAATTGTCCTTTTCATGCCCTGCCAAAAGAAGTTACGTCGTGCTCGTTCATACGTTTTGAGGAACCCAGAGTGCCCTGCCGATGGAGAAGCATGGAGTTCATAGAAGATAGCCTGTTGAAGATCTATGCTCTGGGGAAGCACCAGACGACCCTTGTATCGTAGCGAAGCACCATCCCAAGAGTAATGTGGTACAACATAAGGGTTGTTGGTCAAGCGTTGGATGATTTGAGATAAGGAGGAGTCGTTGACATAACCCTATTGAACAGATTGCAACCAATTTGGAACAGGCATAGAAATAGCTGAAAGAGAACCTTGGGCCTCAAATGTGCGAGAGAGAGCATCTGCCACAATATTGTCTTTACCCTTATTGTAAGTGATCTCATAGTCATAGCCCATGAGTTTGCTAACCCATTTATGTTGTGCCGGGGAGGAGACGCGCTGGTCCAAGAAATATTTCAGACTCTGGTGATCAGTCTTGATGTAGAAATGATTCCCTAATAGGTATGGCCGCCACTTCTGTACTGCATGCAAAATAGCCATCATTTCCTTCTCATAGGTAGAGGCAGCTAGATTCTTACATGAAAGGGATTTGCTGGTGAACGCAATGGGGTGTTCATCTTGAAGGAGAACAGCACCAAGTCCATTTCCACAAGCATCACTCTCAATAGTGAAGGGCTTGGAAAAATCGGGCATAGCTAGCACAGGTGTAGTACACATAGCTTGTTTTAGTTTGTCAAATGCACACTGAGCAGCAGGTGTCCATGTGAAGGCATCCTTTTTCAATAGAGCAGTTAATGGAGCTGCAATATTCCCATAATCCTTGACAAACTTGCGATAGTAGCCAGTCAACCCCAAAAAACCATGAAGGCTCTTGAGTGTCTGAGGCTGCGGCCAATTGTTCATGGCATCGATTTTGGCAGGATCCACGCGAACCCCTTGTGCTGAGATAATGTGCCCGAGATACTCAACTTCCTTCTATCCAAAAACACATTTAGACTGCTTGGCATGGAGATGATGGTCAGAGAAAAGTTGCATGACAAGATCCAAATGTTGGAGATGTTCATCCCATGTTTTACTGTAGATGAGGATATCATCAAAGAATACCAGAATGAATTTCCACAAGTAGGGTCAAAATATTTTATTCATTAAGGCCTGGAATGTGGAAGGAGCATTAGTGAGGCCAAAGGGCATGACCAAAAACTCATAATGGCCATCATGTGTGCGAAAAGCTGTTTTAGGGATATCATCCGCATGAACACGAATTTGATGATACCTAGAACGAAGATCCAACTTGGAGAAAAAGTGAGCCCCATGAAGCTCATCAAGAAGCTCATCAACAACAGGAATTGGAAACTTATCCTTGATGGTGAGGTGATTAAGTGCTCGGAAGTCAATGCAGAGGCGCCATGACCCATATTTTTTGTGGACAAGAATAACTGGAGAAGAAAAGGAACTAGTGCTTGGGCGAATAATACCTTGCTTCAATAAGTCCCGAACGAGCATTTCAATCTCCATTTTTTGGTGAAATGGGTAGCGATAGGGCCTGATGTTGGGAGGAACGCTGCCAGGAAGGAGCTGAATACGATGGTCTTCTGGCCTGGAAGGTGGCAATCCCACTAGTTCAGCAAAGATACCTGTATATCGATCCAGAATTTGTTGTAGATCCAAAGGAGTAGTGGAGACCGCTGATGGTTGCATCTGGATGGAATGGATCTGAGCGATGACACCATGTGAATTCTTCTTGAGAAGTTTTTCCATGCGATGTGAACTGATGATGCTGAGAGAACCTGGTTGTAATCCTGTCAATGTGTGTTTGTGTCCATTGGGGGAAAACTGCATCCAAAGTTCAGCAAAATCCCATAAGATAGGGCCAAGTGTGCGTAGCCATTGAGCGCCCAAAACCACATCACATCTGCCTAAAGGGCAAGGCAAACATGTCAGAGCGCAAGGTATAATCTCCCATAGAGATACGCACATTTTGACACTTCCCTTTGCAAGGTAAGGTTCCCCCATTGGCAATCATGACTTCAAAGTTGGAGCAAGGATGTATAAAACAATCAGCTTGTTTGGCGATCCGAGGGTCAATGAAATTATGAGTGCTACCAGAATCAATGAGTATTGTAAGAGGAAGCTTCTTGAAGTAACCCCTGACCCGCATTGTTTGGGGGGTGGTGATTCTAGCTAAAGCATGGAGAGATATCTCTGGCTGGTCATCCTAAGACGGAGGGTCAATAGGCGGTTCCTGAATGTTGACCGAAGCATCCAGTGTTTCTGGATCTTCGTCACCAATTTTCGAGGCAGGCGGAGATTCCACGTCTAAGAGATAGAGCTTTTGTTGAACACATCTATGTCCCCGAGTGAATTTCTCATCACAATTATAGCAAATCCCCTTTTCTCTGCGTGATTGCATCTCTGTTTCAGACAAACGCTTGATAGGAGTCGGTCGAGGAGCCTGCGGTATAGGTGGTCGCTGAGAACCCATATTTTGGAAGGCAACAAAAGTGGGTTTGGAGCGTTGTTGGGCTACAATCTTGTCTTCTGCCAATTTAGCCAACCCTAGTGCTTCCATCATTGTATTGGGACAGAACATTTTGACCTCAGATCGGATGGCATCCTTTACACCACTGATAAAACAACTTTGGTAAAAGTCATCAGACAATCCTTCGATGTGGTTGGCTAGATTTTCAAATTCGGTTTGATACTCTCTCACAGTGCCAGTTTGGTGAAGTTTAGTGAGGGCTCCTGTGAAGTCATAAAAAGCACTAGGACCAAATTGTTGCAAAAGGAGCTGGCAGAAGTCTGGCCATGTGGGCTCGGGATGAGCCTTGATGTCCCAACGGTACCATTGAAGAGCTTCCTGTTCCAAATGAAAGGATGCCAACGGAACTTTGTTGACATCAAAAGTATTATGCAGACTGAAATACTGTTCTGCACGATAGATCCATCCAGTTGGATCGGTACCATTGAAGCGAAGAAAATCAAGCTTCGGACCACGGAAATTGTTGGAAGAAGAGAACCCATTGTCTACTGAAGACTCGGACTGTCGTTTGTTGTTCATTGCTGAATGTTCAAGATGGAGACCGAGAAATTTTTCATCCAAATCCTGAATTTTGGCTTGGATGGCTGCAAGTGCTTCCTCCATGGTTTTTGCTCCTACACGGGTGACAACCATAACCGAGATTTGATTTTTTTTTATTTTTTTTTTTTAATAGGAACTACTTCAGTAAGGGAAAATTTGGATTTGGGAAAAAATCAGAAGGGTAATTGGGGTTTGACTAGGTTTTGGACATTATTGGATAGACAAGGAAGCAAAAATGAGGATTTTAGAAGCGGGGTGAAAGAATGGGAAAATTTGGCAGAGGGGAACAAAGAAGCAAAATTCAGAAAGGAACTTTGTGGTAAAATTTGAAGGTGATTGGGTGAAATCTGAGAAAGTTATGGCAAACCCTAAAAATAGACAAATGTGGGATTTCGGGCTTTGGGAAGGGGAATTGGGGATAGGGTCCTCAGGACTGAAATATGCAGAATGGGATGACAGGGATTCCCTGAAAATTTCAAGGGAAACAAAGTGAAAATAAAGGAGATATGGAGAAAAAACTGAATTTTTTTTTTTCCAGACTGGAGTGGCTACAGCTCGAAAGAGATTTGGAACAGCGCCAAATGGATTGAAAATGGCTGAATCTGGAATGAATTGCAAAATGGATCTGAAACGGCGCAGCAGTGATCGACAATAGTTCAGCTGAAAGTAGATATGGACCCCAGGTATGTGCGGCTTCCTAACAGTTCAGGGGTTTCACTCGACCACCAATGCTGTCTAACAGCTTGCGTATTGGGGCAATACCCCTCACTCCACAGCTCAGGTAAAACTGATAACCGCTTTGCCACAAACGACAGCTCTTGGTTTACCTCACGGGTGGGAACTAGTCAATCAGGTAAGGGTCGTTGCCCTTTTCGCTGGCAGGTCCTCTCAATGGCACAACTACTTTGGGGTTCCTGTGGTACTCCTCACAATGAGTTTTAGGGCTTATGCCCAAGTACTTCCCACAGTTAAGCGGATAGGGATTATTCCCAAATCCGAACCTGCAACAGATGCAAAAAAAAAATTTGGCAGAAATTTCACCCAGTGAGCCCAAGAAAGTGCTCTGATACCAGATGTGAGGCACCTGCAACAATTAATTAACAAGAATACGCGAAATAGCAGAAATGACAGAAAGCAGAATCACTTTTGTATTGATCATAGGCCACTTCGAGGGGGCAACCTCCTTTGAGCAAGCTCAATACAAATAACTTCACGGTGCCTTCATAGGTCTCAACACACACTTATATACTAATTCTAGGCGCCAATACTATGGGTCGAAACCATGGGTCATTACAAACTATGGATCAACAATACTACAGGCGACTTACAAAGCATATGCGCCAACAACAATAACATAAACTATTGATCAACAAATACTACGGGACGACTTACAAAGCATATGCGTCCAACAACACATACTAACAAAGTAAAGATATGGGTTTCTAACATGTACACCAAGGAGTGCATGGCTCCCACTATGTTCAACTGGTGTGAAGGGATCCTCGCCAGTCTTCGTGATCAGTTGGCCAAATGCTAGCGTGGGGCACTGAAGTAGTTTGGTTACATTCGGTAGTGGTATTTTTCATGTTGAAGCGGGTTCCAGGCTTACACCCACAAGTAGACCTTGACCATCTGGATGCAGGAGATCCTCACATGACCATGTGGGAAGAGGTAGTGGCTCTCCATAGTGGTGGGAGTCCTATCATCAGTTTCAGCACAGTTTTCTTCACGTAGTTGAAAAGGCAGATCCTCATGGTGGAGGACTACCCATACCACGGTATAGACTTTAGAGGGGACCCCGACTTGGTGCTTCCCAAGGGAGCGCAGTGGGATGATATCGGTAAGAACAACTGTTTGTGTTTTTTCATTTTATGTATTTATGATTTTTTGGATTAATGTTAATGAGATCTTACATGTTTCTTGTAGACATGGTTCCGGTGCAACCGCTTGGAGTCTCTCCCCTTGCTCGGAGAGGGGCAGTACCAGAGGTGGGCCTCGCGGTCTATGATTCTCTTGAGGAGTTGGAGGAGGTCGAGGAGAACCTCCATGGGATGAATTTGGACATTCCAGAGATGGGTGTCCATGACCTACCCCGTCGCTACCAGAAGCTGATGGTCAGAGTATCAGTACGTTTTGGCACACTGCTCTGGAAAGTGGCAAGGGCCATAGTGTGCTACCATGCATGTCCTAGGGATTAGGAGCGTGTTTTATATGCATATACTGAAATCTTATGAGCTTCAAATTTTGTAGATATGACTCTTACTGAAAGCTAGCATGCTTCAGACTTTTGTATCAGAACTACCATTTTTGTACTTTGTACCGATTTATATACATACAGACACTATTGGCAGTTTTATACATCTTGTGTTCTATTGGTGATTAATGGGATCTTGTTTACATGTTTTACTTATACAATGGATAATTTACATGTTATGTCTGTTTTTATATTTTATGAATATATTATGTGTCTGCAATGTACCAATCCAGAGTGAAGCTGGCCATCGATTCAACAATTGTATTCATGTCTCGTGGGATGTTCAAGTATTGAATAGATTCAAAGGACCTTTACAAAATATGGAATCGGCGAAAAAGATAGAGCAAAGTGGGTTCATGGATAGCGTAGATCCAATTAAGATGAGAAACAATTAGTTGTGAATCCAGATGGATGACAACGTGGCTCATACCCAAGGAAATAGCATCGGTTAGGGTTCCAATCATTGCTTGATATTCTACAGCGTTGTTGGTTGCATATCCTAGACAACTTCCTCCTGAGATGTTAAGCTCACCGGTGGGGGAATAAAGTACCCAGGATGCCGAATCAAAGTTACAGGTATGCCGATTGGCATTGTCTCTAAATCCATAAAAGGTTTCCATCTTGACATGCAGACAGAACATGGTATAAGTAGCGAAACAAGATCCAAACACACTAAAACAAATCATCATGCCACATAAAACACACGCCATGTATAGTGTATACATAATACTTATGCATGAAAAACTCAGGCATAGTACCTCTTCAGGTAGAGCCCATTACGGGGCTCTCCCAATTATATCCCATCATAATCCTCTAGTTCATAGGCTCCCTTCTCTAGAACACGTTTCATTATGTACGGTCCATGCCACATGGACTCAAACTTTCCTGCCCCCAGCTTATCATGATTTTGGTCGTATGTGAGGACCAAATCACCCTCATTGAAGACACGAGGCTTAATCGACCTATCATACTGAACTTTGATGCGCTTCTTATGTTCCTTGCTGACAAGAGCAGCATTGTGGCGGGTCTCGTCAAGTTTCTCTAGGTTAAAAAGAAGCGTTCTTCCTCGGCAGTGGTGTTCAAAAGAATTTCAACTATGAGTTTGAGAGATGGAATCTCGCACTCTATAGGTAGTACTGCTTCCAATCCATAAACTAATTGGAATGGTTTGAATCCCATGGCAGTCTTTACGGAGGTCTGGTAGGCCCATAGTGTGGGAAAGAGCATGTTATGCCAGTTTGACTTGTGTGTACCCACCATACGTTGGATTATGGTTTTCAAGACCTTGTTAATGGCCTCTACTTGTCCATTGGACTGTGGGTAGTAAGGGGTTGAGTTTTCATGACAAAATCCCAATTTGGTACTCAATTTGTCTAACATATGGTTCTGGAAGTGAGATCCATGACCGGTGACTATGGCTTGTGGAACTCTGAACCATGCAATAACATGGTTAAACATGAATAGTGTGGCAGTTTTTCCATCGTCGTTGTATGTAGGCATAGCCTCATCCCATTTAGTTAAATAATCCATGGCTACTATGACGTAACCATGCACCCCGACCGATGTAGGCTTATAGTGCATGAAATCTATGCCCCAATTTGCAAAGGGGCCCATGGTAATAACTGGGTGTAACAGGGCTGGGTAGGAGTGCTTTTTCGTTTGAATGTGCTGGCATGGGGGACATTTCTTAATGGCCTTAATGCAATATTTAAAGATGGATGGCCAGTAATATCCTACGTGTAGTATCTTCTAGGCCATAACCATCCCAGAAATATGACCGCAACAATCCCCAACGTGAGAATCATTCAAGACGTGTTCATCCTCTCAGGTGTCAAACAACGTCGAGCAACAAAATCAACACTAGAACAATACAAGGTATTGTTGATGATCAAGTAAAACTTAGCATGGTGACATATACGACGACAGTCATCACGAGACAGTTGGGGGTTGAACCATTGGGTTTGAAGATATAAGGTAATATCTCCATACCATGGATCTGACGTGCTGATGAGAAACAATGACTCATCTGGAAGAGAATCGTTGGGCTAAAATCCTAAATCAACACGGGGAAGATCACAAATGAGCTCGAAAAATGTTGATGTATATGTAACTTCGGAATGTATTTCACATATATGTATATGTGAAATATGTTTATTGTATTCCTATAGAGATGTTATTATTCCTCTATACGGAAGTGTTTGTATTCCCATAGAGATTTTATTATTCCTCTATACGGAAGTGTTTGTATTCCTATAGAGATGTGATTATTCTTCTATACGAAAGTGTCGTAACTTATACTTGATGGGTTATTAGACCACCTTATTGGGGTCAGCCCTGTATAAGTCATGTGGGTCAAAGGGTTATTAGACTACCCAATTGGGGGTCGGCCATGTGGGTCAAAGGGTTATTAGACCACCCTATTGGGGGTTGGCCTAGTCAACATTATGTTATGTGGTTAAGTTAAGGCCGACCTAGTAAAGGTTATTAGGCAAGTCAAGTCAAGTATAAATAGAGTGCGAGAGGCACTCTATTTGATCATTCTATTCTCTCACACACTCTTTGGAGAGTGGCGCACTTCTGGAGGAGGAGAAGCTGCTACTAAGATATGTCTATATCTTATGCTTGGGTTGTATCATTGCTCTATCTATCTCTGAGGAATTTATTGGGGTTTTTCACCTTTATGGTTTTCCCTAAGTAAACTTCATGTCTGTTATGTGCTTGCATTATTGTGTCCATGATTGATATGCTGTACATGTTGTTCTCTCAGTTAATATCCTAGATCATATTGAAGTAAATTCTGAAAAACTAACATGGTATCAGAGCTAGCCCGAAAGAATGCATGGTATGGCATGTATGACACTTGTTGCACTTACGATGCTAGGGCTTGATATAGCAAAAACCAATCATCGTAGAACTTTCGCTATAAATCCATTTTGGAAAAATTTTCGAATCTGAAACATTTACAGGTCGAATACCAGATCCCCATGTAACTTGTGTCCAAAGGACATCTTCTAATTCGTTCTATGTTGTGTTTTATGATCTATACAATCTAGGATTTTTGTCTCTTTCAGATCGGAGTCATAAATAGGTGACCTAGGAAAAAAGTCATAAATTGGGATAGGAAGCTCCAAATTAAATTTTGTAAAAAGTGACAGGTAGTGCATGGACTTTAATTTCTTAGGTACCTTTTTCAGAGGCCTAAACAGAACCAGGGACACGTGGCACACCGTACAAGTTCACTCTCCTTTTTACCCCATAAACAGGTCACGTTGCGACACTTGACATAACACTCTCTCAAAGAATCCAATTGAGGTCAAACCTATGGGGTTGGAAATATGACAAGTTGGGATACCACAGGTAGAATTTTCAAACCCTGTGGATTGGAAAGTTTGGAGTTACACCAGAAACAATCAGGTACATATTTCTGTCAAAACAAAATTATTTTTGAGCATGTTCATTCATGGCTTCGGGAATTTAGGGTTTCAGATAAAGATGGAATTTTTGTAATCGAAGACCACGGCTGAATGATACTCATCAAAATAGAAATTTAGAGACCAATATCAGAATTTTTGGTTGGGCAGAAGGCCAGGCTTGATCAGACCCTAGTTCGGGACTCTGATCGAAAAAGTGGAAAATTAGGGCTTCTGCAAAAAAATGGGAATTTTTAAAATCTGTGACCACGGCTAGAAGCTCCTCAGAAATATAAGCTTAGAGATTTGGATTGAACGTTTTGATTGGGCAGAAGAGTGGGATTTATCAAACCCTAGTTCGGGGTCATGTCCAATGAATACAGAAGTTTCAAAGGCAATTTTGAGGGGTGAAACTTTGCAGTTTTCAAATTCTGAGTATACCGGCTTGATCATCTCATCAAGGCGCATCTTTCTATCCTTTAAGAAGTTTGGAATTTTAGGTTTTCTATGAAAAACCCTAATCCAGCTCTAGATCCAGTTCCTACAAATCAGGTGGATTGGGTTACTCCTAGAAGAGAATGGATTGGTCACCTGCATAAGTGAAGAAGTTCTTGTTTCAGAGGGAGATGAGGCTAAGGCCTTACATAAGAAGATTACAAGCAATGTCGACAAGTATGACTTATCCAGGTATGTTTCGATATTTGTTTATGATTAAGTTTATGGTATGTTTGTCTTCATATTATTACGGTTAGTACAATCTTGATTAAGTTTGGACTTGTCATATCACCTTAATAAAATTATGAATGCATGATAGAATATATGCATTGATTAGGGTGTTGACACTTATGATTGTACTAATGCATTATGGTGTTGTATGAGGTTTATGTTGTCCGCTAGCATGAAATGTACACCAAGAAAGACAAATCATGTTCTAGTTCAAGAACATATGATCATGGTGACATGAAGACAAAGATTCATCCATTGTCATGGATCACTTAGAAGATCTATTTACAAGGTATGTGTAACTTGGTTCTATTATGGTTAACCTATGAGATATGTAGGTTACTAGCACAAGTCATTGAAGAGAACAAGAAGACATCATGTGGGTATGTTAGACATAACTAGCTAACATACTAATCCAAGTATCTTTTTCCTATATCAAGTTAGAATCCAACCTTGTGACAGGATCTCTTATATAAGTATACATGGCATGATTGATAATGATTATTCATGAAGCTAGAAATGTAAGTAATCTAGGGTTTATGCACATTATGTCTTTTACCTTGATTGATAATATGACTAACCAAAAAAGTACTTTGGTCAAATATGAATATGCATGAGTAAGGGAAGTCTTTCCTAAAGCATTGAATGCTAATGCTCATTATCTGTGTTTGAAATGATCATGACTATACATGCTTAAGATTATTGTGTTTGATAGTATTAAGAATATACTAATGAATGTATGATTATGTATGAGATCTTGAGGATAACACAATAATGATACTAATAAGCATGCATAGAGATCGAGGATGAATATAAGTTCAAGGACATGTAATCCAGGAAGCAAAGATCAAGAGGGAGCACACTCCAGTAGCTTCTACAAGGATGCAGATATTCAGAGGAAGTTGACCACTTCTCACAATCCACATCAAAATGTAGTTGCAGAAAAGAAGCAAAGACTGAGAGGGAATCAACCCAACAAACAAACAAAGATAAGTATTTGAATTATCATTTCTTGCATATTTGATTGTTTAAATAATATTGTTCAATAATGTATATACTGATCTTCCTAGAATTAGGTTGTGAATATTAGAATAGTTGCATTGATGAACAGTATACTACTAATATACATGGGTAAGTGGTCTATGGCACTATACAACATTCCATTGCTACTTATCTAGAATGAAACCTATTTGCTGACATGTTGGGAGTAGTGCAAACTCTTAACAATGTTCTTGTATAGATTGGAAGGCATCTAGAAAGTTACAGGATATGGATGAATGTTGTATTGAAGCATTGGCTAAAATAATTGCATGACTGTATGACATATTTCTTTATGTGTAAGAATTTGTTCTGGAAACTATGAGATGTTTCTAATTATGCAATTTAACTTGTTTTGTAGGAAATATTGTATACCTTTACCTACAAAAGAAAGACTACAACATTTGTTCCAGCAACAAAGATATCTATTGAAGATATTGAAGTTTTCAGGATCTGGGATGAAGTAATGGAAGAATGCCATGATCCGTCGATCATGAAGAATGATAGTTGGGTTGTGGTCCCAAACCAGAAGGGAAGTCTGTCGTGACTTCCAAGTGGATCTACAAGATCAAGCATGCTGCAGATGGTAGCATGGAGAAATACAAAGCGAAGTTTGTAGCTCGTGGCTTCTCCCAAAAAGAGGGATTGAATATGAAGAGAATTTTGCTCATGTAGCCAGATACACTTCCATCAGAACAATACTTGCTTTGGCTGCAGTGATGAAATGGAAGATACACCAGATGGATGTCAAGACAACCTTCTTGAATGGTGTAGTCAAGAGGAAGTGTATGTGGAGCAGTCACTTGGTTTTGAGATACATGACGGGAAGTCATATATGTGCAAAACCTAGTATGGCAGGATAGATGGATTTCTATACAGTTTGGGCTTTACCAAGACTAAAGCGGATTCCAACCTTTACTACAAGGTCGAGGAAGGCAATCTAGTGATACTACTTTTGTATGCAGATAACCTGTTTGTTATAGTTGAATATAGATTGATTGTCGACGAGCAGCGGAAGCTTGCTGCCAAGTTTGAGATGAAGGACTTGGGGATGATGCACTATTTTATATGCATGGAGGTGTGGCACAGTGCAGATGGAATCTTCCTTGGACAAGGGAAGTATGCAGTAGAGATCCTAAAGAGGTTTGGGATGATGGACTACAAGGCCATGGCCACACCTATGGCATCGAACTTGAAGCTTCTGTGTGATGCTTCATCTGATCCGGTTGATGTCACAATGTATCATCAAATGATTGGATCCTTGATGTACCCGACGAACACGAGACCAAATAATTGCTTTGCAGTGAATAGATTGAGCTAGTTCCGGACAGATACTAGAGGTGTTCACTTGGTTGTTGTAAAGCATATTTTGAGGTACCTAAAGGGTACAGTTGACTATGGGCTCAAGTATGATGCAAATCAAAAGTCTAACCTGCAGGGTTATGTTGATTCAGATTGGGTAGGAAATGCTGCAGATAGGAAGAGTACTTCTGGGTGCTGCTTTAGTATGGGATCAGGTGTGATCTCTTGGTTTAGCAGGAAGCAGTCTTGCGTAGCACTGAGTACAGGCGAAGTAGAGTATGTTGCAGCTTGTTCGGCTAGTTGTGAGGCAGTATGGCTCTAGAAAGCTACTGTCTGAGTTATTTGATCTCCCGCTGGAAGCTATTGGTATCTTTTGTGACAACCAGAGTTGTGTGAAGCTATCTGAGAACCTGGTGTTCCACGATAGGTCGAAGCACATTGAGATCAAATATCACTATATCAAGTATATGGTGCAGAGAGGAGCAGTGAAGCTCCTGTATGTTGTGACAGATGAGCAAGTTGCAGATGTGCTGACGAAGCCACTCGCCAGAGTGAAGTTCGAGTACTTCAGAGAGAGGCTTGGTGTTCTTCAGATTGATGACACTTCAAGGAAGAAGTGATGGACACATTTGCAGGAGCTATTCCAACTATGGTGAGAGGAGGATCCATCCCATCGCCGTGGATGTAAGCACTGGATGATGAACATCAGGACGATGCTCCAGTTACAGCTCTGTGTACACATCATGTTGGATGTTGGATATGATCAGTTGGATCATTTATATATATGTATGTATGCATCATGTTGGATGCTGGATATGATCAGTTGGATCATGTGCATGTATCTATAGATGTATCAGGTGGATACATTGTATGATCGGGTAGATCATGTATGTTGATATGTATCAGGTATGATTAGGTGGATCATGTATTTGCATATGTATCACGTGGATACATTGTATGATTAGGTAGATCATGTATGATGATATGTATTAGGAAGATACTATGTATGTATTAGGTGGATGCATTATATGATCAGGATGATCATGGATGAAAAGCTTCAAAATGTTGCTCTAGATGACATGCATCAGGATGATGCAGTGATGATGATCAGGATGATCATATATGATGACATGTATCAGGTGGATACATTACATAATCAATTGGATTATGTGTGATGTGTTCCGAAGACACAGATGCACATGAGATTTTCGGACATGGTTGTAGATGTGTTCTCCCATGGTCGCGATGTAATTGTTGGGCCATTCGAGCATGGTTGTAGATGTGTTCTCCCATGGCTGCGATCTAAGTGCTAGGGCCATTCGAGCATGGCTGTAGATGTGTTCTCCCATGGCTGCGATATAAGTGCTAGGGCCATTAGAGCATGGTTGTAGATGTGTTCTCCCATGGCTACGATGTAATTGTTGGGGCCATTCAAGCATAGTTGTAGATGTGTTCTCCCATGGCTGCGATATAAGTGCTGGGCCATTTGAGCATGGTTGTAGATGTGTTCTCCCATGGTTGCAATATAAGTGCTGGCCATTTGAGCATGGTTGTAGATGTGTTCTCCCATGGCTGCAATATAAGTGTTATGCCATTCCGACATGGTGGTAGGTTGGTCCTCCCATGGTCATTGATGTAAGTGTTGTGAGCCTTTCACGGATGGTGGTAGGTTGGTCCTCCCATGCCAGTGAGTGTAAGTGTTGTGTGTCCGCATCTAGTTTGTGCTTTGTGATACTTTGTGGTCATGGATAGGTTGTGCAGTAGCATGTAAAAGGTTTTGGGAGATCTGATAGGTTGAGTTGTGTGCTCGTAATCAGTCCTAGGATTCTATTTCGAGGTTTTGTTGACTCACGTAATAAGTTCTGAGGACTCCACAGTATGGCCAGTGATTATGAAGACCTGCAGGTGGTGGGCCTACATCCAGTATGAAAAAGGACTGGCTTTGTAGAACTTCCTATGATGAGTAGATTCAGAGATTGATTGAGATAGCAGAAGTAGTGACGATGACGATGATTCGAGGATGATGATTCGCTGATGATGATCCAGAGAAGAAGACTTGTGCTAGCAGATCTGTGTCGAGAAATACCTTCCTATTTAAGAGGGAGTGTTGATTTATATGTAACTTCATAATGTATTTCACATATATGTATATTTTATTCCTATAGAGATGTTATTATTCCTCTATACGGAAGTGTTTGTCTTCCTATAGAGATGTTATTACTCCTCTATACGGAAGTGTCGTCATTTATATTGTAAGTGTCGTAACTTATACTTGATGGGTTATTAGACCACCTTGTTGGGGTCGGTCGTGTATAATTCATGTGGGTCAAAGGGTTATTAGACCACCCTATTAGGGGTCAACCCAGTTAGCATTATGTTATGTGGTTAAGTTAAGGTCGACCTAGTAAAGGTTAATAGGCAAGTCAAGTCAAGTATAAATAGAGTGTGGGAGGCACTCTATTTGATCATTCTATTCTCTCACACACTCTTTGGAGAGTGGCGCACTTGTGGAGTAGGAGAAGATGCTACTAGCAGATGTCTATCTCTTATGCTTGGGTTGTATCATTGCTTTATCTATCTCTGAGGAAGTTATTGGGGTTTTTCACCTTTATGGTTTTCCCCAAGTAAACTCTGTGTCTCTTGTGTGCCTGCATTATTGTGTCCATGATTGATATGTTGTAGATATGATATACATGTTGTTCTCTCAGTTAAGATCCTAGATCAGATTGAAGTAAATTCTGAAAAACTAACAAAAAACACCAAATATTTCCTTGACTTGGATTTCTCGAAGAGGAGATCGAATTCCTAAAGTATCACGATCCAGCATGAATACTTTCTCCCAAGTACTTGACTTGTCAGAACATGGTACATGGGGTTCGATTCGGTGATAATGGTGGTGGTGTGAAGCAGTTTATAATGACATAACTTTTGGATGTCAATGAATGTCGTGAGAGCAATTTTCTCGACATGCGAGTAACGAGTTTTAGAGTCAATAAGACCCTTA
Source organism: Larix kaempferi (assembly GCA_027924585.1). NCBI lineage: Eukaryota > Viridiplantae > Streptophyta > Pinopsida > Pinales > Pinaceae > Larix > Larix kaempferi. Next base: position 10,565,948 of record BSBM01000007.1, read on the forward strand.
CTGAGGTAATAAATCACATGTTCCTGGGCATTGTTGTTCTCCTAGACCAAGACCATGGCAATCGTGGTGGAAGAAGCAACAAGATAGAGGATGTAATCCTTGTAGTAATTGGCTGGTTGGAGCACAGGGGCATGGGTAATGGCATGTTTCAAACTGTTGAAGGATTGTTGTACGTGGTCGTCCCATATGAACGATACGTCCTTCTTTAGTAATCGCATATAAATCTGTGTCTTCTGACTGAAATTACAGACAAAACACTGAAGGTAAGTTTCCTTTCCTCGCAAACTTTTGAGTTACGTAATGTCAGTAGGAGTTTGGAGAGAAACAAGGGCTTCCACCTTCAAGGGATCACTTTCGAAACGATAAAACCTAGGAGGCATTCAGACTCGATGAAGAAGATACACTTGTGAGGATTCAAATGGATGTTATACTGCTTGCATCTGAGGAATACGATTGTCAGATGATCAATGTGGAACTCACGCTGTTGTGAATGGGCAGCTAGATCATCAAGATAGGGATCCACAAAGTCCTTCACATCATGAAAAGTGTATGAAATGGCCCACTGGAATGTAGCACCATCATTTTTAAGAACAAAAGGGAGTTTATGATATGCAAATGTGACCCAAGGGCAGATGAAATTATTCTTATGTTGGTCGGTCGGGTGGATCTCAATCTAGTTGTAATTGTAAAAGCCATCCATGAATGAGAAGATGACACTTTCGGCATAATTTTCAATGATATGGTTGATGAAGGGAGTCGAGTAGTTGTCCTAAAGACAAGCCTTATTCAGATCCTGATAATTGACACAGATGCGGATGGTGCCATGCTTCTTACCCACAGGGATGACATTTGAGACCCATTCTGTTAATGGAACAAGGTAGATGAAGTCGTCCTTCAAGAGATTTTCAATTTCTGCCTTAATTGCCACATTTTTTTTAGGGCGTACCGGTCGTAACTTTTGACGAGATGGTTAAGTGTTAGGATAGGTTTTAATATCATGTGAAATGATGGAAGGATCTATCTCTAGCATCTCCTCATAGCCCTAAGCAAAAATGTCACAGAATTGCTTGAATAAGGCCGTGAAAATGGTGATCTCTTCAGGATAACCGTTCTGGCCTAAACAAATGTGTTCCGCGACACCAGGGGTAATCAAGATGTCAACTGGAATGGTTGGCTCGATGTTTGACAAGTTTCTCTCACTGACCGTATGACATGTGAGTATCGGTGACTAGGGGCAAGGATAGACATACGGTGTGAAAATGGTGTTGATGATGTTCTCCACGGAATCCAATGGGGGTAGGAAATATGATTGACAGTGAAGGTATTCCCAGAGAAGGTCATCTACACTCATACTCTCCATAATGGACTCGTCGGAATGAAAAATCCAGAGTAGAGGATCTGGTAAGGATGACGTCCATTGTAGAGAACAATATGGAGAGGCCACAACCAAGTGGTCCTTGGGTGCTGACTGGATAGAGTTGTAAGTTGTGTCAGCAGGTGAAAGAGGCATTCTATCTCTAATAAAATGCATGGTGGATGCATCGGGTACGAGCAATTGATCGGCAGAGTTGTAAAAAGATGGAATCATCGAGGAGATCCTATTCACCATGGCAACATGGTTAGGGGGATCCGGGGTTGGAAAGACGACCATAAGAGATGAATATTTTATGAGGCCGACCCCCACGTTCTCATATAGCTACGAAGATTGTCCAAGCAATGGGACATTATCGCCAGGATGAGTAGTGGTGTCCGATGTACAGAATTCTAGTTGGTTGATAGTGCCAATTCGGCCTTGGTGGGGGAATTGCACAATGCGGAAGACAGATGAAGCGACCGTGGTCATGGGATAAAACCAATTACGACTAGGTAGGGGTTGTAATCCAAAAGGGCTGCGACTACTTCCATGTTAATGGTTGTAGTCTTACCCCCCAACTCTACCACTAAGGCTTGTAGTATTCCATGGAGTTGAAATCCACGACCTTCAAATGATTTCAGGGTAGTGGGAGAATGGTTTAACTTAGGAGAACCAATGGCTCTCCAACAAGATAGCGACATGACCGAGGTAGAATCACCTTCATCTAGTACATTACAATGGACTGTTTTCCCAACAAATTTCGTAGCATCTTGAAATAATAGCTGGTGGGAAAGCCTCAGTTTAAAGTACTCAAGTCGAAACATGATGGTATTCAAGGAATTCGGATCTACCATCCCAAAGGCAGCGAGAAGAGTCTTCCATTGGTTGGGACAATTCTACGATACCTCTAGCATCGACATGGCACAATGAGCTTATGCCAAGTCCCCTACAATGTTTTAGTTTTGAGCTTCTCAAGCATTGGGATTGAAAACGACTTTCTGAATTGTGCTCTTAGGCGGATGCAACACTGACTCTAAAAAATGGTTCTCAATGGTGACAGAAGTTAGTGGCACAGTAATGTTTGGAATAGAGGTGGAATATTTTTCAGTATTACTTCCAATGGGTTTGTTCAAAGGGACTGAGTCGTATGAACATGATCGTTGTCTTCAAGTTAACCATCTCACTATGCATCATGATAACATGCATGGTGGATGGTGCCTCTCTGTGAGAAGGAGAGGGTCGAGTGTTCAGTTGTTGGTTCTAAGTGGGGAAGGCATCATTGAGAATTGCAGGAGTGGGGTTTCCCTTGAGAAACTTCTGCACTTCCTCTCAGTGGGGACATTCCTTGGACTAATGGTCACCACCACATAGTAAACAAGGATACTTTAGCTTCTGCTTCTATTTGGTATCTTCAGGGGTGCTCTTTTGCTCCTGCTAGTTAGAAGATTTTTTGGGTTTACCTTCGTTCTTCTTCTTACCACCAAATTTCTGAGGTGAAGCTGATTGAACAGAATTCACCTCCTCGGTGGAAGCAGGAGTGGATGATTTGGTGGTTCTGTTACCATCCTGTGGTGGTGGTGGGGAGGAACCATGGAGGTTCAACAATCCACCAGTTTGAGGAGAAGGATGGGAGTTAAGGAAACCGATCATTCTCTCAGCCTGAGGTCCCTTAGGTGGTTTTGCAAGGTCATATGTAGGGAAAGGTTTGTCATGAACAATATCATATAATGTGCTGGATTGAGCATAGACCAGGTCTAATTAATGGGCACGGGAAATAGCCTATTCATCGGTGACGACCCTTCCCATGGCTAAGTCTCGAGCTATGGTGGGTAAAAGGGACTTCGTGAACCAATTAGCTAAGAGTTGGTCTAGAATGGGAGACTTAATGAGATGTCGTTCCCTCGCCACTCATGGATATGATCATAAATATGAGTTACAGTAGTTTGACAGAGCAAAGTCAGTAGGTCCGTACCAGTTTCATAGCGTATGGGTAACTGGAAGTGATTCAAGAAAGACATATAAAGAGAGAGGAAATTGGTAAAGGAGTGCGATGGTAATTCAATATACCACTTGGAAGTTGGGCCACTGAGGGTCCTTTGAAACAACCTTAGACAGATTGAGTCGTCCATTGAAGAATTGGATGAGCACTAGAGATGGCAAGTCATCACATGGTTTTTCAACTCTTCATCGGGTTTGCCATCAAATTTGGGAATATCTAAGGGTAGCTTGACCGAAATGGGTGGCCAGTCATAACCATGTAGGATGGGGTCATTAGTCAGATGAGACAAGTCGGGTAGGTCCAAAGTAGCCAAGAAATGAAGTTGTTGGTTTGGCTATGGATACTGATAGTATTGATATAGCATATAAGGACTATTCGGACCTTGAATCAATTGATTATAAGGTATTCCCATTGGGAATTGGCCATAAGGGGGTGGGCCTCCAAGGTTGGGTAGTGGACCGTATGTAGGTTCGCAGCCATAATAGCATGGTCTTCCACTAGAAGTTGGGGGTCCTCCACCGCTGGAATAAGGTTGACCTACACCAAAAGGTGGGGGTCCTTCACCGCCATAATAGGGTGGGCCATCACCTCCAGAATAATGTGGGCCTCCTCCACAAGGTGGGGGTCTGCCACTACTAAAAGGTGGTGTTCCTTCACCTCCGCCGGAATAGGGTGGGCCACCACCTCCACCACTAGAATAAGGTGGGCCTCCACTTCCATAATAAGGTCGACCTCCTCCATAGGGTGGGGGTCCACCACTACTAGAAGGTGGTGGTCCTTTGCATCCGCTGGAATGGGGTGTCCTCCACCAACATAATAGGGAGGGCCTCCACCTCCTCCATAAGGTGGAGGTTCGCCCCCTCCAGAAGGAGGTGGATGAAATGGTGGTGGGGGAGGTGGTGTGTGGGGAAAAGTTAATGTGGGTCCAATCAGTGCAACGTTGAAATGCCTCCATGGAGTGTATGGGTTTCTGGGATAAGGTATCCTGTGGAGTACATTTTCAGGATTAAATTGTCCAAACATAGGATCAAAATGAATTGGATACATGTGACTCCATGGTGGTTGGGTTGGGTTGGACGGTACCCCACCATGATGTGATCCAATTGTGGTTCCCACAACAGATAAATATCTGCCAATGGAATCACCAATTGGTAGTCCTCTACTCATATTATGGCTAGAAAATGAGGGTTTCTCCCCAGTGACAATGTGTTGACCACTAGTGTGTGGTTGACTCATGATGGGTTGATGTTGACATACTAGTGGTGGAACAATACTTGTAAATAAATCAGGAGGTAAAACGTACTCTCCCCTTGAATTTGGAGGTGGGGGAGGGATAGGTAATGCTCCAGTTGCAGTAGGAGGGGTGTTGGACTATTGTCCTTCAACATTTTGAGTCATTTGAGGTGCAAAACTAGTCTCCTGACCGAGAGGTGTACTCGCAAGAAATGAAGGTTGACCAGGTTCGTAAGTGGTCACGTTGTCTGTGGGTTTTTCCGATGAAGCAAGAGATAATGAGCAAATCGGAGTGTATTGAAACATGGGTGTCTCCAAGATGTTTCTTCTCCATGAGAGACTCTGGTGCCGAAGTTCATCACCACCTTGGCTTATTTGGTCGATGATTTCATATACTCGATCCAAACGTTGGGCATGAGAAGCTTAAAGAGGGGAGGTTTCGATCCCCATATTGATAGCCAAGTGGCCCCATTGTTTCCCAAGAGAGGTGTCCCAAAAGGATGCAGATGGACTAAATGTTGTGGATACAAGGTCATCCTGGGATGGACCATTCTATAGATCCAGGTTCTCCTGCCATCACGTAGTGGAAGGATGTGTCTCATGAAGTGGAAGGTTCTTCCTCTTCATCCCTTGGTGGGTTAGAGGTTGGTGAATTGGGAGGAAACATATTCCCTCCGGAATCCATAGTGGAGTTTTCAGCTTCAGGTGACATGACCGTAACTTGTGCGTCCATGCTTACCCTTGAAATTACCTCCTGATTAAGGGGATATTTGGATGGTAAGTTTAAAATTTTGAGGGACCTTCTCAAAGGTTGTTTAGCTAGAATGACCGAACTAGAATTTCTCCTAAGGGTATTCTATACAAAATAAAAGCAATCAAAAAACAAATCTACTCAAACTAACACCGTAAGCAAACTTATGTGATAGGTCTGGATTCAAAATTCTTGAATGTCACGGGATTGTCAAGGCTTTACAACTCATGATATACTCTAGGTTCCAATAGTTATACTTAGCCCAATATTTCAGAGCTAATAGCTCCCCGAGTGTTGTTCTCAGTGTATTGCTCTGTCAAGACGGCCAAATGGTTAGCTCAGTTGGTTTCAGGAATCCTAGGAGTGTATCCCGATATACACAGGGTACATGGGAGCTCAAATATGTAGTGGTGTTTTCTAATGCACAACCGTACCACAAGAGCCTTCCTCTATACTACCGAGTACATGAAGTGCCTTTCGATATACCCTAAGGTACGTGAAAGAGCCTTTGATATACCGGTTGGTACGTGGAAGAAATAGAGTTACCCCGGGATGCATTGCAGGAAAGTAATGACAGCTGCCATGTTTTACGATGCCGAAACACGTCTCTAACTTAACACACAAGTTACTAGTAAATTTTAACCTAGTTCTACCGGTAAATTTTATCTGGATGGTTAGGTGAACGCATGAGGTGAGTACATAAATGTAAACATAATGCACCCTAACTACATGAAAATGCACTCTTTCTTTTGGTGAAATCTATATATGGGAAGGAGAAATCTTTTTCCAATGGTCTCGCAAAACAATAAATTTCAACAACACTCTCAATCTACCAAAAACGATAATGAAAGCACTCTTTTCCGTTTTTCAAGAAAAACATGAAAATCAACAACACATCAAATCCAAATCGAAATACTTATTTTTGTCTTTTTCAATTGGAATGAAACTAAACGATGAAAAAGGAGAATCTCTACTTAGAGTACACTAACTCTTCAATTTCACAATGATAGCCTAAAAGCCTAAAAATAAAAAATGCATATAACTTCTTCAAGCAGGGAATCACTTTTGCAAAAAAATGACTTCACTTCGATTTTTCAAGAAAATGAGCAACTCATAATTCAAGAAAAGTACAAACGATTTAATTCTCTTTTCAAACTCTCCAAAACATTAATAAATGACGAATTATGATGCATGAAACAATTTTTACAACAATTCTCAAATGAACTTGAAAATGGTAAAAATGAAGCACTTTTAATTTTTTCAATGATATAGCAAGACAAAACTCGATAACAATAATGCTTGTAAACTTATATGGCTGAAAATAAGAGACTACTTGCAGCACTCTAACCACTAAGAAATTCTCAAATAAATATGACAAGCACTCCAATGACCTAAAGACGCAAAAAACATGCAAAAACAATCAAATGCAAGCCAACAAATGATAACTAAGCTCAAAAAGGGTTTGGAAGTGGATCTAGCATGCTAGATAGATCTAATGAGGCGATCAGGGAGAACAAGATGGATTGAATGACCGTGAGGGATTGAAATTTCCTGCCACTTCAATCAAACTCGTTCTTGATAAAAAAGACCCAAAAACCAATACAAGAAAACCAAATGAAAGTAATGCTGAATAAAAGAGTCTCTTCCTGGAAGGTACAATGTAGAGATGTCTATTGATCAATCCAAAAATTAAACATTGGAGATAATAACCCAAACATCAAGTTGAAAAACTTGGCATAGGCTATGGTTAGGCGTAGGTTGTATGCAGGGGAAAAGTGTCATCGGCGTAGAATGTTAGATTAGCAAAAGCGTCAATGGCATAGTATGACCAAAGGAAGATTCCACTCTGTATAAATGGGCACACTGGGTGCACTACCCAAGTGCGTCGGGCGAATAACTCAATGCAAACAAGGAAAAATCTCCAAGCAATGGTTATATAAATGGATTGAAAATGGTTGAACAGACCCAGAGAAAGTCAACAAACTATTAAAGAAAAGAATTTGGTGGAAAAAATAGGATTAAGAGGAAAAGCAAAGGCTCATTAAGAAAATCAAGAATAACACACTCAAACTTGAAATCAAAACAAATGTATGTCCCCAGTATGGTCACCATATTTCTTATTGGACAATCTACTAGAGTGGACACGAGCAAAATCTCCCTAGTTCAATGTGAATCTAGAACAAATAAAGACAAAACATAAAGATACTTTCCTAGATCTAGTTAGAGATCGATTAATTAGATGTCTTACCTCCAGATTGTAGATCTTTATCCTCGTTGTCGCTCCAAGCTCCGTGGTCATCATATTTGTAGCTGCAAGACCTATCAAAACATGTGGTAACAATACAAGCAGTAAAACATGTCTAAACACTAACTGATCTAAGTAAACAGTTAAGGAAGTAAACTACAAACATTATCAACACAATAACATTTGTGGAAAGAGTTTATATTATTGTATAAATAAAGGTAAATACAAAGTATAGAGATGATTACAGCCGAAGCCTTAATGCTGCAATCCTCTTCCAACAAGCCAAGCCAAATCCTCCAAAAGAAATGTAATCCTCTGAAGAGATGGATAGGGATCACCTAGGCTAATTCTACCATCATGTATGTGATATAAACTTCCCCCCTGGAATGGAGAGGAGCTTTGTATTTGTAGGACCAAGTGGATATAGTAGGTTGAGGATCATGAGGAGAGGGCTAAGGGATCCTCCCTTGAGGTTAGGGAACCATAGGACAACTCACCTAGGAGTTAGGGATAGGGATCCACCTCATCCAACTTCTAGAAATCGCTCAAAACCCACCTTTATTCAAATAAACCAACCCCGGCACAAGCTGCATGAGGGAAACCTGTGCCTGAGAGGGAAAACATAGGCTAAACAAAGACAACATGCGCTGTCGGTGCAGTCTGGAATACTACACTCTATGCTGGGCCTAGTTGGCCGCTTCTTGCTCAAAGACGACATGCACCGACCCAACTAGAAATTTGTGGAAAAAGGGAATCAACTTGCTCTAACTAGCTTCTTGATCATGTAGACTTCAGGGATCAAGGCATTGAGTTGAAAAGGGTCTCATGATGACAAGATTTAGGTGTAACACCAATCTCACAAGAAGTGCAAGGAAAAGAGAATACTAGGATCAGAGGATTCTTTAGGTCTCTTAGTGTGTCCTAGTGGTGCAAACATATGTCATGAAAGCAAATTGATTATCGACAAATTAATTAGAAGAGTATATAAACTAAATGTAAAATTAGATGTACCTTTAACTCAAAATGATGCTCAATGTGCTTTGCAAATCAAAGTGGTAATAATTTGAAAAAGTGTGCAATGGAGGTATTTCACACTTCTCACCCTTATCTGATTCACCAAGCTCACAAGAATTTCAAGGTGAAGACCATACTTCGGGAGACAAGAGTCTTTAGTTCCTTCCTTATGTGTAAAAAGTGGATTCTACACTAGCTTAATCCTAAAAACATGTCAATTGTGCATACACAAGAGAGGTATTGAATACTACTAACAACAATAACGCCCATTGAAAGCCTCAACATTAGTTAAGAAGGTAAGTTCCAAGAGAGATGAACTCTTCACTTCCTAATCTTTGTCTAGGTGAACTAATTGCTAAAAAAGTAATTATTTAAAATTAACTTAATTTGATTTCATTAGTAAGTAGCAATGGGGTTGTCAGATTGTTCTATGTAGATGAAAAGCAAATAAAAAGATTGTAGCGCATCCAAACAATACTCTACCACACAGTAGCATGGAAAAATACAAAATAGGTGCGCTAGTAGTGTGGGTAGAACATAGATAAGGTGTGTGGGTCAATCTACGAGAGGTTGCATAGGATGTGAATTGATTATCTACACTGGTAGCATGACTATCGAAGTTTTTTCTGCACTAGTAGCGCGGTCGAGAGGCCGGGATCTGCGCTACTGTGTAAAATTAATTGTGGCTGATAGGGGGGCAAATTTTGGATCAAGAGGTGGTAGTCCTAATATCCTGCAAATGATAAATACCTAGAATTAATTAATCCTCATAAAAAAACCTAGTTTAAAAGAAATAAACAAAAATCAGTGGAGTCTCCTTTAGAACTGTTGTGGAAAAAATTGCACAAGTGTGCACTCTTCCACTTGGTAAGGGGCTAGTCCTTGTAGGATGCAGCAAGGCCTCATTCCTTGGAGTCCCTATGTGTATTGGTTTTTTGTCCTCCAAGTGATCCTATAATAGATTGTTAGTGGAATTCACATAAAACAAAGAAACCTGAATAAAATGAAAAATAAAAAGAGATGGGGGGAGAATGCAAACTCCAACAACAATCCAAGGTATACCAAACCACATTGTATTTCCCAATGGTCAAGTTGTACAACACCTATGAGGTTTGGGATTCAAGGGAAGCCAAAAATATACCTTAGGGAGGCCTTTTTTTTCCAAACTATATGCTAAGTAAAAAGTAGAACAATCGAGAGGAACTCTTGCCCCTTGAAGGTGTTGGGATATTCCTATACTCCATCCTAGTCCTACTAGCATTATCCATTTTTTCATTTTCAGTCTTGCATGCATGCATGCATCCCAGTCATCAGTCCCAGCACCTAGACCTCAGTTAGCTATCCCTATGAACTTCTCACTAATCATTTTTATCCCTGCTAGTGCTTAGTGCGCCCTGCTTGCAGTTACATGCATCTCATGCGCCCTCTCTCACCTACCATTTAGTTGTACTTTAGCTATCTTCAGTTCTTTCCTTGATTTAAGGCTAGACTGACTCTCAACTGACTGTATCACTTTGATAGACCTCCAGTGAGACTAGACTTCCCATTCTGACTCCAGTTAGCTCCTCATGCACCCTCCATTGAGCCTCCTTCATTCAGTTAGTGCCTCCATGTGCCAGTTACACCTACCACACTCAGTTAGACTTAGTTTGACATCTGGTGGACAGTTACTTGTGCATTGATGACTCCACTGATGATGATGAGAACTCCTAGTTGTGCTCTGATGACACTCTATTGATCTGATGATCACTCTATGAGAGGATAATTTGAATTGCCACCTTGGAATTTGAATCCTCTCCACCATTGTAGTATTTATTGTTCATATTTGTGATTAATGAATTAGTGTGTGTCAAGTTATTTTGCTTCTATCCGAGTTCTATTGTATTATTATTCTGTTTCTCATTTACACTGCATTGACCACTCTTCTTCTATCTTCTTGCTTAATCATAATATTTATTGTGAGGTATACATAAGCTCTTAGATCTGTTGTGAGGATTTTCACATCGTATCAAAACATGTTGAGAGTATTGTCTATCTCCATTCCTGGGAGTTTTTTGCAGGTTATTATCAAGATTTTGAGTGTAGCAGTTTCTACACTTTTGCAGCAGTAGCTGTTGTAGACTTTTTCTATTGTTTTTGCAGGTCTTCTACAGCTTCCATTTATTTAAAATAAATCCCTCCTCTTTCTCCATTCAACTATGATCAATGGAAACCAAAAATGATAGCATATTTGAAGAGCCATGATCTCTTTTATTATTGTTTTGAAAGAGAGTTCGACTTCTCTGAAGAAGATAATGACTGGTTAAATAAAGGTGACAGTGTCTCTGGAGAAATGATGCTTGCTATGACTCGATGCATGGTAATCTACTCCCTTGAATTTGAATATCCGAAAGAGTTATGGGTCCATATGGATAAAGATTTGGCAAACAGAATGAAGGGATTGGTTCAAACCCTTTCGAGAGCAAGCCCAGTGATGCATTTTCCCTCCTTGATGATCTAATTGATCATGAATCAGTATCAAACATATCTCATATTAAAGTTGTCCACAAAGAAGAAGAACTTCCATATTCTACACTCATGCTCCAAATTTCTTCTATTTCGAATTATGTTCCAGCTCACACTCTAGAAATTGCAGAGGTTCCTAAATCCTCTCTTGCATCAGAGTCTGTTGGTTTTCATCATGATCTCATGAATGTTTCGGAGGTTAAATCATCCATTAGAGGTAATGCATTCATTCTCCTTGATCAATCACCTCTTATTTACTACTATAATATCATTATTTCATGCTCTTAGAAGGTTATTGAAGATGATGGCCATTGCCATTCGATTGGGATAATTTATCATGTATTTACTGGTTTAGATCTCACTTCTAATGGTTCAAAGGATATCTTAAGCAACCATTCTTCATGTCTTGGATCTGATTTGGATTCCAAGCAATCACTGACATTTGATGGTTCTTTTGAGCATAATCTCACCTATGATGGTTCAAAGGAGAAGACAAAATACTATCTGCACAGATTTGATCCTACCTCAGCTGATTCGAATCACAAGTTCCAGGATCATCCTCATACTTTTGGATTTGTTCTCATCACATTCGATCTAAAGAGAAAGTAAAAGCACATGCTTTTTGAGCATGAACCACTTCTTCCCAAGAAGAAGACACCTCTAGACATATTACCAAGCATCACACCTACTTGAATTTGGAGCATTTATTTTTTGTGTGTTCCTTACAGTCTATTTTGAGGGGCGTATTTTTCCCATGAGGTTTTCCCCATTTCCTCGGTTTATTGACTGTTATTACTATTCATTGTATTGGGTGACCTTTGGTCTTAGTTACCAGGTCCTAGGATGGATTAAGGGGGGGTAGTGGGATATCCCTATACTCCAACCTAGTCCTACCAGCATTATCCATTTTTTCATTTTCAGTCTTGCATGCATTGTTGCATGTAGCATGCAATTGCGTGCATCCCAATCATCAGTCCTAGCACCTAGACCTCAGTTAGTTAGCCCCGAGAGCTTCTCACAGATCAATTTTATCCCTCCTAGTTCTTAGTGCGCCATGCATCCAATTACATGCATCTCATGCACCCTCTCTCACCTACAATTCAGTTGTACTTCAGTTATATTCAGCTCTTTCCTTGAGTTAAGGCTAGACTAACTCTCAACTGACTGTATCACTCTGATAGACCTCCAGTGAGACTAGACTTCCCATTCTGACTCCAGTTAGCTCCTCATGCACCCTCCATTGAGCCTCCTTCATTCAGTTCGTGCCTCCATGTGCCAGTTATACCTACCACACTCAGTTAGACTCGGTTTGACATCTAGTTGACAGTTACTTGTGCATTGATGACTCCACTGATGATTATGAGGACTCCTAGTTGTGTTCTGATGACACTCTATGAGAGGCTAATTCGAATTGCCACCTTGGCATTCGAATCCTCTCCACCATTGTACTATTTGTTGTTCATATTTGTGATTAATGAATTAGTGTGTGTGAATTTATTTTGCTTCTATCTGAGTTCTACTGTATTCTTATTATGTTGCTCATTTACACTGCATTGACCACTCTTCTTCTATCTTCCTGTTTAATCATAATCTTTCTTGTGAGGTATACATCATCTCTCAGATATGTTGTGAGGATTTTCACAGAAGGAAGGTGGCAAGGGAGGTTGGGAATGCTTCCAATGATAGGAAGAAGTCAGCTAAGGAAGATTCAACACAAATCCAACAACGTAACCTTGCTCTTGATTTCTCTCTACATAATGCATTCCAATGGATTCCTTGTATAGGCCAAGAGGTGGCCAACAAACAACTATATCCAAATGTGAACTCATATCCTCCATCAACTAGTTCCAAGGTACACCAAGGGGAACATTTAATGCCACCAAGTGTGTGAGGATACAAATTCGGATCCTTGGAGGTGGTGGAGCTTTCAATGCACCACGGGAATTAGGTGGTCCAACCATTTTGACAGTAGCGTGACTATCGAAGGAATAGTTGCGCGAGTATCGCACGGGAACTGAACTGATAACATGTGGTATAGTACGGGTTAACAATGGTTCAGTCACGGGACATCTTGTTTTGACTAATCTTGGGCATTTTAGACTAATGTTTTCGTTTTAATTTGTTGAGGATGCCTTTGGTGAACTACATTATTTATGTTGATGATTCCTTACTACAAGAATCGTCAAAATGTCGCATGTGTGCGAAATTTAGGCGTTAACAGTCACCCTGAAATTATTCATTAATCCATCAAATCCTATATTCATCATTTCATGACTATCCTATAGCCGATAAAAGTTAAATTTGACCATTATTTCAATCGTATATAAGGTCATCCTAGTATCGAATTACATCGATCTACTATCTAGTTTACTTCAGATATTATTGTCTCACATTTTACGCCTTTGTAGCCATGTATATAATGTCATCGATCCTGAAAACATTATTTTTGTTGTTATATGATGACACGTCGCCCCATAAAACTGGATTCAACTGTTTTCAGTTAGGAAAATTATTGACCACTCTAAACCATTGGTCATGTTCAATGAATTTTTTAAAATTGGCACAATGGTTGGAGATCCAAATCCTAGTTTCAATGAATTTTGTGAGGAAACGTAAGATTCTCCTGTTAATTACAACTTAAAAAGCTCCTTCCACATATCACTCTCTCATCCTAAGAGAGTGATTATTTGCAAGCTTTGCAGATGAAATAAGTCCCGGTCTGATTCTTCCCATTCCGCTTCATAGTACGTCATGGAAGAGGGATATTTATCCCTTCTTGTAGTGACTCGTGTTCAATGTAGCATTGGATAATTTTTTCTAGTATCATACTGGAAAAGCTTACTCATCGATTTTGTTCAGTACTAGATAGGGTATTCTGATTCCATTTAGTAACCGAATTAGTTCCTCCCTTCAATGTATAGATACTGAAAGGTCCATAACAACTTTAGGTCAATAGATAGTGCATACTTGTTGTCACGGGATAAGTCCACAGGAAGTGCAGAGGCCGACATTTGTGAAAGGGTCAATTCGCGAAAGAAGGACCATTCACAGAGTTCGCGGAAGCAGAAGAATAGTTAAATTATTTAGAATTGGTCATGTGGACCATTTTGTAACTAAATAGAAGCATATAAATAGAGTAGGATTGTAAGCCTAAGGAAATCTAGTTTTTTGAGGATTGATCCCATCTTTTGATTTGTTTTGTATCCACGACATGGTGTATTGACTGTTTCTGTGAGGTTCATTCTGCATGGTTTAATGAATGCATGAAGATGTTTGATTATGGTGCAATCTCTGTCTTCATTTTTATGCGATGATAAATATGAATGTTTTAGAGTATCTTTGATGCGAATATGCTATGGGTTTAAGGAGTACTGTTGATATGAGTAAGTGAATTGAATACGTTGTTATGAATGTTTGTTATCTGTGGAAATCTATGAATGACTTAATGTATGAATGATGAATTGATAATATGTTGCGGATGTTATAATCTCTAGTTGCTACAAGGGTAATGTGTGTTGAAAGCATATCCTCAACTCCACTACGGAAACGTGGTTCCTGTAGCCCCCTTATCCATCTTGGGTGAGAATGCACCTGCTCCGCAAGTATTGCTGGAAAGGGTTACACCTTTTTGGGCCGATGTATAAGGGAGTTTCGATTGGTAGTTTGTTGATGACAGTGCAAAGTGAACCCCTGTCGATAGACACTACATCAACAAATGATTTCGTTGCCGGGACCTTGAGAAAGAAAAGAAGAGGATATGCTCTGGTATCCGACAAAACCATAGATCCAAGAGTGGTTCGATAAGTAGGTAGAGGAATTCACAGAAAGTGAGAAGCGAGACCTTAAAATGACAACAACCAGTTGGATGCAGAAATACATTTACTCAGATATTCATTAAATATTAATCAGTATGAATTCCCAATGTTACTGCATGAGTGGCTAGCACAGTTGATGTTCCGAAAGAATCAATGCAAGAAGATTGAACCTGATTGTTGGACCCCGGAGTTGATTCGACAACTGAAGCAAGTCGATAACAAGGTATCACGAGCTGTTGATTTTTGGGTGGATAGTATCCTCAAGGGATATGTGGCTGAGTTCGCAGTAGACACTATCAAGTCGTACAGTGACCCCGAGAAGAACTTCTTCCAGGGGCCGAGAGGAAGGTTCTTGTCATTGTTAAAACCGTGGATTAAGATGCTTGTCTGCGAAAAGGGAATATTGAGGATATCTTCTAACGAGTAGAAAAATCGGTGTGCGGAGGTTGAATGTATCGTGTAAATGCGGATCTGATAGAAAGATGTGGGGTAGATGGACATAACCAACAACGAGTATCTAAGGGGGGCTTACGAAGAGTGTGATACCTTTAGGAGTGGAGCAATATTCCGGCATCCTGAGAAGAACGAGAGGACTGAGAGAGAATCTCCTACGAGGAATGGGACAAAGGACTGTGAAATAGGACCACAAGGGAGTAAGTGACCTTATTGCGAAGAAGACATTGACCAGCCTACCCTAGAAGAAGAAGGAGGACAGATTGTAAGTTACAACATACCTTCAACCCCGCGCACTACTCCAAATTTTATAGGAAGAAATACAAACTACTCGCATAGTTTCCCTACGTGCAGCAGTAAGAGTAGCAATTCAGTAAACAATAATAGTAGCAACGTTAGGATGGAAGATGAGGCGAAGATACCTACCTTTCAGGGGAATGGAACCAAGGATCCCGAACAGTATTGGTTCATATGTGAAGCAGTCTAGAGTGTAAAGCAGGTCTAGGACAAAGCCGTAAATATGGGACATATAGCGATGACCGTTAGGGGCAGGGCGTTAGAGTGGTACTTGAAGTTTGTAAAGGTTCTTACAGGAAAACCAGCCAAGATGTTGGCACAGGTCATAACGACGATGATTGACAAATTGAAAAATAAAAAATATGAGTCGCAGTATGTTACTGAGCTCAAGGATATTAGGCAATTCCTGAATGAGCTGGTGTGGGAATTCAATTAGTGATACAAGACGTTGATAGAAAAAGTGAGCTTTCTGATAAATGAGCTGCAGCACAAAGAGTGGTTCATCACAGTATGGGTACTGCATATCTGTAGACCACTGATGCAGTGAAAAGTAGTGACATAGGCAGAATCATTAGAGATTGCAATGAAGCTGGAGGCTTCACCAATCAATGAAGCAGGGATAAGAATGGATAGAGTCCAGGCGCAATTGGCCAATCTAATGCTTCAATTGGAGGATATCAAGAAGGGAAAGGAAACCTGCAGAAAAATATGGTGCACTAGGTGCAAAGATGAGGGACACCATAAGGACAATTTCCTAGAGTTCCGTGAGTATTTGCAGTTAGGGGCACCAAACCCCCTCCGTCAAGGAGGCATGCTATGGTGTCCTATCTATCAAACCAGAGGGCATCAAATGGAGGAATGTGTATATCTACAAAATATGGTGTCGAAGAACACAAACTTGTATTGCAAATTCTGTCGATCGGTTGGCCACGATGAGAAGAACTACAGGGCCTATGACCTGCTGCAAGATCGGACAACTGACACATATTTTATGAAGGGAGAAGAGCCATCGTCGATCCAGCAGCAAACATAGTACATCCAGCCACAACCATAGTTCAACCAGCAATAGCAATATGATCAGGGGCAATACGGGCAGCCGCAGTAAGGGAACCTGCAATATCCACCATCGTCGTATGTCCAGCCACAGTATGGGCAGCCATAGTATCAGCAACCATAGTACAGGAAGGCTTAGTATCAACCATATGGGCCACTGCGCTGAGGTTTCACGGGAGGATTCCACATAGGTTGAGGTGTCGATATGGGACATGGAGGAGCTGTTGGATGGGGAAGAGGATCGATAATCTGTTACAATTGTGGACAACAGGGGCACTACAAGAGGGATTCTCCAAACCCAACATCATAGTGTACTTATTGCAGTGATGTATATCACAGTGTAGAGAACTTCCCTCATCTCATTGGGAAATGGCAGACTAAGACTCCAACCCAGAACCAGAACCAAAATAATCAGAACGCACCATCGGCTGTGCAGATGATATCAAAAAAAGCTAGAAGTAGCCATCCGATGGTTGGAATAGTGACACGAGGAGGAGCAGTGACAGGAGGTGACAGGTCACACACCAATGTTTGAACAACACAAAAACAATGGAAGGAGGTCACCTTTGATGTGGAAGCAAAAAGGGATGTATTCTTGAAGGCACAAGAGGTAATGAGGAGTAGGAAGCAGCTACCTCTTCAGGAATAAATCTATGGCATGCCATCGACGTTCGACTTGACGAAGTCATGGAGGAAGGAAAACACTCTAAAATACTTCTTGGAAAGTTTCCTGGAGTTGGTGAAGGACCCAGATGCATTGGAATAAATTGCTGGTCTACTGCATCGACGGGTGAAGTTGAGAAGCACACAACAACGAGCTCCAGACTGAAAGAACAGTTTCATAAGCAGAGCACAGCAAAGGATGAGTACAAACCAACAATTTCCAACTAAGGTGGCTCGGGGATGAGCCACAAGTTTGTGTTGGGGGCCTGTTGGCACAGGATAAGTCTGCAGGAAGTGCAGAAGCCGACAGGTGCGAAAGGGTCAATCTGCGAAAGAAGGACCATTCGCAGAGTTCGCAGAAGCACAATAATAGTTAAATTAGTTAGAAATGGTCATGTGGACCATTTTGTAACCGAATAGAAGCATATAAATAGAGTAGGATTGTAAGCCTAAGGGCATCTAGTTTTTTTGTTAGTTTTTCAGAATTTTCAATCTGATCTAAGATCTGAACTGAGAGAATAACATGTACAACATATCAATCATGGACACAATAATGCAAGCACACAATAGACATAGAGTTTCACTACAGAAAACCAAGAAGGTGAAAAACCCCGCAACATCCTCAGAGATAGAAAGAGAAATGATACAACCAAAGTACAAGAGATAGTCTTCTCCTAGCAGTTGATCCTCCTTCTCACATGTGCGCCACTTTCTAAGTGATGGAAGAGTGAGTAAAAATGAGATGATCAAATAGAGACCTCCCGATCTCTATTTATACTTGTCTTGTCTTTCCCAATAAACCAGTGGGGCTGACTTGTCTAACTTACGCTAATAACTCATGGTTAACTTAATTCGGGCCGACCCCACACTTGGTGGTCTAATAACCCATTTACCCACATGACTCATACAGGGCCGACCCCATCAAGGTGGTCTAATAACCCATCAAGTATAAGTTACGACACTTACAATATAAATGGCAACACTTCCGTATAGAGGAATAATAACATCTCTATAGGAGTACAAACACTTCCGTATAGAGGAATAATAACATCTCTATAGGAGTTCAAACACTTCTATATAGAGGAATAATAACATCTCTATAGGAATACAATATACATGGGTAAAATACATTCCAAAGTTACATATACATCAACACTCCCTCTTAACTAGGAAGGTATTTCTCGACACAGATATGCTAGCACAAGTCTTCTTCTCTGGATCATCGTCATTGAATCATTGTCCTCAAATCATCATCATCGTCATCGCTGCTGCTATCTCAATCAATATCTGAATCTACTCATCATAGGAAGTTCTATAGAGCCATTCATTTTTCATACTAGATATAGGCCCACCACCTGCAAATCTTCATCATCACTGGCCATACTGTGGAATTCTCAGGACTTATTATGTGTGTCACAAAACCTCATAAGAGCATATAGGTTGTTACAAGCACATGACTCTACCTGTTGGATCTCCTAGGGCTATATTATATGTGACTGTCACAAAACCTTAAAAGAGTGTCTTGACAAGCAAGATCTCTAAAGAGCATCTCAGGCCTTTTTCATCCTATCCATATCTCTAGGACTTATTACATGTGACCCCTACCACAAAACCTTTAAAGAGTGTCTTGACTAGCAAGAACTCTAAAGAGAATCTGAGGCCTTTTACATGACTAGCACAACCTATCCAGATCTCTCAGGCGTATTACATGTGGTCATGGAAAAACCTCGAAAGAGCATTTTAGGATTGATTACGAGCACACAGCTCAACCTATTGGATCTCCCAGGGATGGATTATATGCCATATTACAAAACCTCAAAAAGCATCCTCCAGATATCCTAGGACCAAATTACATGCCATAGAAAAGACCTCGAAAGACTATCTGCAAATCTCCCAGGGTTGGATTATATGTCCTTCCGAAGCAAAATCTTGAATGAGCATTTTCCAGATATTTTAGGGCCACATTACATGCCATAGGAAAAACCTCGAAAGACTATCTACAAACCTCCCATGGATAGATTATATGCTTATCTGCACAACCTGTTCCACAGCCACAGAGTATCAACCTAATACTCACCATACATCATCCTGATGTACACATGATCATCCTGATCATCATCACTACATTGTCCTGATGCATGTCATCTGGAGCAACATCCTGAAGCTCGTTATCCATGATCATCCTGATCATACAATGCATCCACCTAATGCATACCAAGTATCTACCTGATACATATCATCATACATGATCCACCTGATCATACAATGTATCCATCTGATACATACACAAATACATGATCCACCTGATCATACAATGTATCGATATGATATATATCAACATACATGATCTACCTGATCATACAACGTATCCACTTGATATATATACATGGTCCAAGCATCCAACATGATGCATATACATATACATGATTGAACTGATCATAACAAGCATCAACATGATGCATATACAAATATATCAAGCATCCAACATGATGCATATACATATACATGATCCAACTGATCATAACAAGCATCAACATGATGCATATACAAATATATCAAGCATCCAACATGATGCATATACATATACATGATCCAATTGATCATAACAAGCATCCAACATGATGCATTTACAAATATATCAACCATCCAACATGATGCATATACAGAGTAGTAAATGCAGCATCATCCTGATGCTCATCATCCAGCGCTTACATCCACAACCATGTGAAGGATCCTCCTCTCACCATGCTTGGAATGGCTTCCAGCAAATGTGTCCATCACTTCTTCCTAGAAGTGTCATCAATCTGAAGAACACCAATCCTCTCTCTGAAGTACTCAAACTTCACTCTAGCTAGTGTTTTCTTCAACACATCTGCAACCTCCTCATCCTTCGCAACATACAAGAGCTTCACTGCTCCTCTCTGCACCATATGCCTGATATAGTGATATTTGATCTCAATGTGTTTCGACCTATCGTGAAACACCGAGTTCTCAGACAGCTTCACACAACTTTGGTTATCACAAAAGATACCAGTAGCCTCCAATGGGAGATCAAATAACTCAGATAGTAGCTTCCTCAGCCATACTGCCTCACAACTAGCCGAACAAACTGCAACATACTCTACTTCGGCTATACTCCGTGCTACGTAGGACTGCTTCCTGCTAAACCAAGAGATCACACCTGATCCGATACTGAAGCAACACCCTGAAGTGCTCTTTCTATCTGCAACACTGCTTTCCTAGTCTGAATCAACATAACCCTACAGGTTAAACTATTGATTCACATCATACTTGAGCCCATAATCAAGTGTACCCTTCAGGTACCTCAGAATATGCTTTAGAGCAACCAGGTGAACACCTCTGGGATCAGTCAGGAACTGGCTCAATGTGTTCACTACAAAGAAAATATCTGGTCTCATATTCGTTAGGTACATCAAGGACCCAATCATCTAACGATACACAGTGACATCAACCGGATCAGATGAAGCATCACACAGAAGCTTCAGGTTCGATGCCATAGGGGTTCGATGCCATAGGTGTGGCCATGGCCTTGGAGTCCATCATCCTGAACCTCTTAGGGATCTCTACTGCATGCTTCCCTTGTCCAAGGAAGATTCCATATGCACTCTACCACACCTCCATGCCTAGAAAATAGTGCATCATCCCCAAGTCCTTCATCTCGAACTTGGCAGCAAGCTTCCTCTTTGTGTCGGCAATCAATCTATCCTCACCTATTACAAATAGGTCATCCACATACAAAAGTAATATCACAGGATTTCCTTCCTTAACGTTGTAGTAAAGGTTGGAATCTGCTTTACTCTTAGTAAAGCCCAAATTGGATAGAAAGTTGTCTATCCTACCATACCAAGTTCTGGGAGCTTGCTTCAAGCCATACAAGGATTTCTTAAATCTGCACACATATGACTCCCTGCCATGTGTCTCAAAACCAAGTGGCTGCTCCACATACTCTTCCTCCTTGACTACACCATTCAAGAAAGCTGTCTTGACATCCATCTGGTGTATCTTCCATTTCATCACTGCAGCCAGGGAAAGTACTAATATGATGAAAGTGTACCTGCCTACAAGAGAAAAAAGTGTCTTCATAGTCTATCCCCTCTTTTTGGGAGAAGCCACGAGCTACAAATTTCTCTATGCTTCCATCTGCAGCATGTTTGATCTTGTAGATCCACTTGGAAGTCACAACAGACTTCCCTTCAGGTCTTGACTGCATCCCAAACATCATTCTTCATGATCGCTTGGTACTCCTCGATCATGGCATTCTTCCTGAATCCTGGGAACTTCAATATCTTCAATAGATAACTTTGTTACTCAACAAATGTTGTAGTTCTTGTTTTGTAGGTGATGGTATATGATCTTTCCTAAAACAAAAGTTAAATTGCATGATTAGAAACATCTCCTAGTTTTCAGAACAAATTCTTACACATAAATAAATATGTCATACAGTCATGCAATTATCTTAGCCAATGCTTCAATACAACATTTATCCATATCCCGTAACTTTCTAGATGCATTCCAATCTCTACCATAAATGGTTAAGAGTGTGCACAACTCCCAACATGTCAGCAAAGAGGTTTCATTCTAGATAAGTAGTAATGGAATGTTGTATAGTGCCATAGGCCACTTACCCATCACATGCATATTAGTAGAATATTATTCATTAATGAAATTATTCTAATATGCATAATACACACCCTAAGTCTAGGAACATAAGCATATACATCATAATATTATTTAAACAAACAAATATGCAAGAAATGACAATTCAAATACTTATCTTTGTTTGGTTGTAGGGTGGACTCCCTCTCAATCTTTTCCTCCTTGCAGGAACTACTGGAGTGTCCTCCCTCTTGATCATTGCTTCCTGGATTACCTGTCCTTGAACTTATATCCATCCTTGATCACTATGCATGCTTACTAGTATCATCATTGTGTTACCCTCGAGATCTCATACATAATTATACATTCATTAGTATAATCTCAATACTATCAAAACACAATAATCTTAAACATGTATAGTCATGATCATTTCGAACACAGATAATAAGCATTAACATTCAATGTTTTAGGGAATACTTCTCTTTCTCATGCATATTCATATTTGACCATAGAACTCTTCTGGTTAGTCATATCATCAATCAAGGTAAGAGACATAATATGCATAAACCCTAGATTACTTAAATTTCTAACTTCATAAATAATCATTATCAATCATTCCATGTATACTTATATAAGAGATCCTAACATGAGGTAGGATTCTAACTTGATATAGGAAAAACATACCTGGGTTAGCATGCTAGCTAGTTATGTCTAACATACCCGTATAATGTCTTCTTGTTCTCTTCAATGACTTGTGCTAGTAACTTACATATCTCATAGGTTAACCATGATAGAACCAAGTTATACATACCTCGTAAGTATATCTTCTATGTGATCCATGACAATGGATGAATCTTTGTCTTCATGTCACCATGGTCATGTGTTATTAAACTAGAACATGATTTGTATTTCTTGATGTACCTTTCATGTTAGCGGACAACATCAACCTCATACAACACCACAATGCATTAGTACAATCATAAGTGTCAAAAACCCTAATCAATGAATATCTTCTATCATGCATTCATATTTTTATTAAGGTTATATGACAAGTCTAAAACTAATCAAGATTGTAATAATCTTAATGAAGACAAACATATAATAAACTTAATCATGAACAAATTTTGAAACATACCTGTAATTCATACCTGTTGAGTTTCTTTGTAAGCTTCTTTAGCCTCATCTCCCTCTGAAACTGGAACTTCTTCACTAATGCAGGTGACCAATCCATTCTCTTCTAGGATTAACCCAATCCACTTGATTTGTAGAAAGTGGATTTGGAGCTGGATTAGGGTTTGTCAGGAAAACCCTAAAAATTCAAACTTTGAATTCCAAACTTTTGAAAGGATAGAAAGATGCGCCTTTCTGAGCTGATCAACCTGGTATACTCAAAATTTGAAAACTGCAAAGTTGCACCTGTCAAATTGCCTTTAAAACTTCTGGATCTTCTGGATAGAATCCCGAACTAGAGTTTTGATAAAGCCCACCATTCTTCCCAACCAAAAGGTTTGATCGAAAGCTCTAAAATTTGATTTTTCTGAGGAGCTTCCAGCTGTGGTCACAGACTTAAAAAATTCCAACTCTTGCAGAAGCCCTAATTTTCCACCTTTCCGATCAAAATCATGAACTAGGGTTTGATCAATCCCAGCCTTCTTCCCAACCAAAAAATTCGATATTGGTCTCTAAATTTTGATTTTTCTGAGGAGCATTCAGCCGTGGTCTCCGATACAAAAAATTCCAACATTCTTCAAAACCCTAAATTCTCGGAGCCATGAATGAAGGTGCTCAAAATCCAATTCTGTTTTGATAGAAATATGCACTTGATCGTTCCTAGTGTAACTCTGAAGTTTCAGATCTACAGGATCTGAAAATTCTTCCTTTGGTATCCTGACCTATTATCTTTCCAACCCCACATATCTGACCACAAATGGATTCTTTGAGAGAGAGTTATTCCAAGTGTCGGAAAGTGACCTGTTTATGGGATAAAACATGAGAGCGAACTTGTACGGAGTGCCACCTGTCACTGCTTCAATTTCGGCCTCTGAAAAACTTACTTGAGAAAGTACAGTCCGTGCCCTACCTTTCACTTTTGATGAAATTTCATTTGGATCTTCCTAGCCCAAGTTATGACCTTTTTTCCTAGGTCATCTGTTTATGACTCAAATCTAGAAGAGGAAGAAACCCTATATTGTACAGATCATAAATCACAAAGTACAACGAATTAGAGGTTCTGCTTTGGACATAGGGTACATGGGGACCTTATGTTCGACTTGTACGATTTTCATATCCTGAAACCTCGCCAAACTGCATTTACAACGCAAGTGCTACAATGATTGTTTTTGCTATATCAAGTCCTAGCTTCGCAAATGCAACAAGTGTCATAAATTCCATACCATGCCTTCTTTCAAGCTAGCTCTAATACCATGTTAGTTCTTCAGAATTTTCAATCTGATCTAAGATCTTAACTGAGATAATAACATGTACAGCATATCTACAGCATATCAATCATGGACACAATAATGCAAGCACACAAGAGACACAGAGTTTCACTGGGGAAAACCAAGAAAGTAAAAAACCCCGCAACTTCCTCAGAGATAGAAAGAGCATTGATACAACCAAGGTATAAGAGATAGTCTTCTCCTAGCAGCTAATCCTCCTCCTCACATGTGCACCACTTTCCGAGTGATGGAAGAGTGAGTAAAAATGAGATGATCAAATAGAGATCTCCCGATCTCTATTTATACTTATCCTGTCCTGCCAAATAAACCAGTGGGGCCGACTTGTCTAACTTAGCCTAATAACTGATGGTTAACTTAATCTGGTCTAATCCCACAATTTTTGGTTTAGTAACCCATTTACCCACATGACTCATACGGGGCCGACCCCCTCAAGGTGATCTAATAACCCATCAAGTATAAGTTACAACACTTACAATATAAATGATGACACTTCCGTATAGAGGAATAATAACATCTCTATAGGAATACAATATACATGGGTAAAATACATTCCGAAGTTACATATACATCAACATTTTTGAGGATTGATCCCATCTTTTGATCATTTTTGTATCCGCGGCATGGTGTATTGACTGTTTCTGCGAGGTTCATTCCACAAGGTTTAATGAATGCATGAAGATGTTCGATTATGGTGCAATCTATGTCTCTATTTTTATGCGATGATAAATGTGAAAATTTTAGAGTATCTTTGATGCGAATATGCTATAGATTTAAGGAGTACTATTGATATGAATAACTGAATTGAATGTGTTGTTCTGAATGTTTGATATCTGTGGAAATCTACGAATGATGAATTGATAATATATTGCGGATGTTATAATCTCTTATTGCTACAAGGGTAATGTGCATTGAAAGCATATCCTCAAATCCACTGCAGAAGCTTTGTTCCTGCAGCCCCCTCATCCATCTTGGGTGAGACTGCACTTGCTCTGCAAGTGTTGGTGGAAAGGGACACACCTTTCCAGGCCGGTGTGTAAGGGAGTTTGGGTTGGTAGTTTGTTGATGACAGTGTGAATTGAACCCTTGTGGATAGGTGTTGCGTCAACAATACTCGAGGATGAGCTATCATCAAAATTCAGTTACGCAAATAATAGTAGAAGATATGGTCTCCAGGAGCATGATAGTGTTGTGTGACTATTTTAGAAATGCACATTGTGAGGGCACATCCAGAATCAATAGGCAGGTAAAATTTCATCCTGAAAGGGCACAAAAGGAATTCCATTCATTTTCCAAAGTTTTGAGAGCTAAGAGAAGCTGTCGGATCTGCAACATTATCTTGTTTCTTTTTTTATTTTCTCATTCTTCATTGTACAATATCATTGAAAATATGTTGTAATATTGAAAATAGATGATAATCCCCAGGACTGTAGTGATGAATTAATCACCTCTAATTGTACATTGTCATACAATGAAATGAAATTGTTGAGTATTTTGGGACCAGGACCGAGGAAATGATACCACTAGTTGTATGAATCAGTACCATTTTTATTTTTTATGTAATTCTCTTTCAAAATAGTAGATAAGACTCCATATGAATACATTTTTCACATGGATCATAACCTTATTTTCGCCTTTGTGATGTTCTAATAGTTCTCTTGGATGCATTTTAATGTATAGTTGAAACTACTTTCTTATTTTAATGTTTTTCATGGTTGTTCTTCTTCTCAATAATTAGGCTATGATTAAGGTGCCTAGGAAGGCCTTACTTTGAGCTTGTTTTTTTGGGAATACGTTTTGCCTCCTCTTATAAATTTTCAACACTCATTTTGATTTTCATTTTTTTTTTATGGATGATATTTGCTTCCAAGCACCTTAGATTTCATCTTTAAACCCAATCAAGTTTTTCATGCATACCTGATAAGTACCTAGGGTGATGGGATAGGATTCATACCTCCAAATTGTTTATGGTACCCTTCCTTGGTTAGAGGACCAGCTTGCTAACCTAAAGTCACACACATATGGTGTTATCTGCACAACCCTCCTTGGCATTTGCATCTTAACCAGAGCCTAATTTGTGACATTTCATATCTATAGATGGGCATACTACCGAAGAAAATATCAAAACTGATTGGGGACAACTTTAGGGACAATAGGTGAATTGGTGCCATTGTTGGGGAATGATATATCAGTTGTAAATAACTATGGCCGATATCCTTTGTAAGTTAGAGAAGAAAGGGTGGGAAGAAAGTAATACTCCATTTTATTTTTAAGAAACATTTATTTTTTATTTCTGGAGTTGTATTCATGTTGTTTAATGTACAAGTTGTGTTCTCAGTACTTGACATCAGAACCTTATGCCCAAAAGGAAGTATGAGAAGTAGCATCTGACTATTGAATCCAACCCCCAAATCAAATCCGTTCGAGAAACATGTTTATTGGTTGAAAATCCAAATTTAAAATCCATAATAACAAGATCTAAAGCAAAGTGAAAGATCATTTATCCCCTTCCATACACCAGACCCATCTATAAAAAGAGGAAAGAAATTATTCCTCAACCTATTTGCATAAATTTAGATACTTCTGTAAGAATTGTGTTCATTTCCGGAAGCCTTAACCTGCCGCCAAGCATTGCACATGGTCCACCTATTGAGCATTCACCTCCATCTCCTTTGAACCCTCACACCTATCATAATCCACCATGTGGAAATTCATTCTCCCTAAAGTATCATATTCCCAATAAAACCCCACATTCCTTTCATACTTTCACTAAACCTAATCATCTTGTCGTTATCCTCCATATTCCTGCTCTGCACTTGTAATACCTCAGTTGTTAAGCCCTTGACATGTTATTATTTTGTTTATTTTTGGGCACTAGGTGTTGGTACTATGGAATTTGGACATTATTATTATTATTTAATTAAATAAATAGATTCAATATGGACAAGTAATGAGAATGGGGGCCATGGATTCCACTTGTGAGGGGGTTGGGGACTAGGAGCTTTTTTTCTCCCTGACATTACTTGTTGGACCCTATTTTTTATTATTTTTTGTTACGAAGAAACTATTGAGTCCTATTTTATTATTGGTGGGCCCTACTTGGATAGTGCACCCTCCTTAGCCTCTTGGGATGCTCTCCATCCACTCATGCACCCTCACTGGTTATTTTTAGCTTGCACTCTTTGGAAAAAGTGTAACTCCCTTCTTACTCCATCTTTTTGTATTCTGGGAAGGAATATCATGAATGAGTAGCTCCTCTCTCCCATCAATTGGATTTGGACTCCAATATTTGGATTTACCTCTCTTGGAATTGGAGTCACTCACTTGGGAGATTTGAATGGCTATTTTTGTATGGGAATGATTTTTCTCTCACTTTATTCTTTGTTTTTTCTCTTGATCTCTCTGGTGCAGTGCAATACTCTCTTGTCTAGAAATATACATGCTCTCAAGTAGGAGATGCATTGTATTGTTGAATATTGAAGGCCTTGTAATGAGGTTTGAAGACCTTGTAATGGGGATTGAAGATTGATTGTGCATAGAAAAATATGAGTCCTTATCCCATTGCGTGTCCCTATCTGAATCTACAACTGAATCCCAACGCTGGATGGTGATGTCCTGAGGGACTTGATTAGTGAAGGGAATCCCTTTGCACTAGGTAGTGTAGATGGAAGGGAAAGTTTAGATGGAGAAAGGTATAGTTGTGGTTTTTGACAATGTAAAAAGGGAACAACCATATGTTCTAGTTCATTTATTTCTGATAATTTCTAGCTTGTGAGACCTATTCCATTGTTTCTGGAGCATTGTTTCTAGTAAGGAACACATTTTTTTTCATTGATAAAGGTTTTTGTTTGACTAAGATACAACTATTTTGTGTGGCATTGTTCTCGATGTTGAGATGAGTGCACCATGCTTGTTGGTTTGAGAGTACCTCTCTTATGGATCTATGGCCTCATCTCAGGGGTGATTGTCATGTTGAAATATGCATGAGCATGGAATGTCTATGGCAAGGTCGAATGTTGTCCTGTTGAAGCTAGTTTCCCATGATTAAGATGAGTATTTTATTACATGATTGTTTACTTCGTTTTTGAAAATATATGTGCCTATAGATATGATTTGCAAATGATTGGTATAGATTTAGGTGAAATCCATGAGATATGATGTTAAATGGTTGTAGATGGCATCTTTCATATCTGAGTTTGTTTATGTTTACATTTCTATGGTTGGTAGTCAGTGATGAGTTTTTTAATATATGTTTATTTATTGTATTTATGATGTATATGTGCTCTTGGACCCAGTTTGCTTATGGTTTGTATGGATGTCGGTGGCAGCCATGAGATATGATGTTATTATCATTTATATGGTTTTATATGGGATTCTTCATATCTGGTTTTATTTATGTTGATATGTCTCTAGGTGGCGATCAATAGATCTTATTTTAATACTATTATTATGGTTGTAGATGGTAGCCTGTAAATCTGTTTATTATGTTGTTTAAGTTAGATTGCAAACCTATTTTTTTAATAGTTATATGGTTGTAGTATATCTGATTATTTTATGTTTGATTACATGTTAATAGATTGCTCAGATTTGTTTACATGCAAGCTTCCATTTACCTTGCATAGCATGTGCATATGGAAAATGGCATGCATTGCCTTCAAAAAGGATGATTGTTTTATTTAATTGGCTTGCTAGCATAATGTCCTAGCCTTAGATAATCTTATCCTGATATGAATTTACCTTGATTCAGCCTTACCTTGGGTTTCTTAGTGACCTTGGACATGGTTTTAGGGTCGAGGACATCACAGATTGGTCTTAGAGCTTAGGTTTCAACTCTGTGGATGTTGGGCCTTCTACCGTTTTATAAATCTATTTTTGGAATGTATTGTGTAAGAATTTTTACCTCCCTTATGTAAATCGAAGAGTTGGTTTTGTGCACTATATCTGAAATGGAAGCAATTTATTTTTGCTAACAGTATTTGACAATGAACACATTGCATTTTCTAGTTATGTTATTTGATGGGTGAACATGCAGTGTGACTATTGAAAAACAAATTTTTAAACCCCTAATAAAACTAGTGAAGACTAAAGACTCATAAGTACAATGAATAGGAATCTACATCAGTAGAGATCAAAGATCAGAGTTCAACAACAGAGATCGGAGATGGATTTTGAAGAATGAAAGATTCCATATAGCCCTGAAGAGAAGTATGTTGGAAGAAGAGAAGTAAGATGTAATGTCCCCAGTCTGGCCCCATGGCATTAACATTATAAATGATGTAATATTGTTATGAAATCATGGTGAGGAGCTCAAGGCCAAGGCCCCCACCATCGATTTAGTGATACATATGGTTTGCGTGCTAGCAACGCACAGTGGAAATTCAAATAGCATGTAATATGCATTTTAATAAAAAAATACCCACAACTAGCTATGCAATGCAACAAAGAGATGGGGGCATGATTTCACAAGGAATTGGGAGGGAAAACATTCAAACCCTTAAGCCAATAGAGTCAATCCAAGTGTCAATAAGGGAACCCATCAAACCCTCAACTACCCATGTTGACTTTTGTACCCAACCATTGATTTCTCCCAAGAGTTGGTTGGGAAAGTTATTGCCTTGGGAATGGGGAGGTATGGCTGTCCAAAATCGGGTATGGGCAAGCCACCCTCCATGGAAAAACGTGTTGGCCTCTTGGGGCAAGAATAGAGCCACGAAATGGCTTCCTAAGGGATCATTCAGCATAGCCTTGCTCTCTCACGCAGCTCTAGCTTCCTGGGCGTTGTCCTCCCTCGTTTTTCTGTGTTTTCCTTCATCTTTTAGCTGGGAAGGGGCGTTTTTGTGTTGGTTACCAGTGGGGGAAGAGAGCAGAACGTTTTGGGTCTTCCTGGAGGTCGTTTAGGCCATTAGAAGGGATCCTAACCTGTGGAGAGAAATCGGTTTTGCTCCCTGGGGTTGAAATCGAAATTCCACAGTTCGCTTGGGTGAATCCATGAGTTGGGTGAGCCAATGTAGACCCTGTTTTGTGGACACCGTTGTTGTAAATGTGTAACCCTGTCAATGATTGTTTTTGGCTGAGATGAAATGGTAAATGGGATGTGTGTGAACTGGAATGTTCCCTTTCCTTGTGAGAATCATGCCCAGCTCGGGGGTGGCCTTCGGACGGACTCAGTATAAGCTGTCGAAGAGCCTACGGTTGGGTGGAACGTTGCAGCGACATAGCTAGTTGCTTGGGGACGATTGCAATAAAGATGAGTATTTCTGCCTATGTATTTACTTCTGCTGTGTTTGCTTAGATGTGTACATCTGCATGCCTGTCTTTCTATATATGTGGTTGTTTTTATTTAGTAGGTATCGGGGCCAATTGCCCAGTTTTAGCATCACGATCCTCTCCATTGCATTGGCATGATGGGTGGGGATGTTACATTTGGTATCAGAGCTGCTGGTTGCAGCATTGGGCCTCTATGGGCCAAATCCAATAACAGTCATCTCTGACAGAAAGAAAGATTTCAATTTTCCTAAGTGTTTGAAAAATTTGCTTAGAGTCTGTTTGAAAAAAGTTTTTGTTTAAAGACTGTTTCGGAAAGAATTCCTGAATGTCTTCCGCAACTGCGGAAGCATTCGGCGAATCTTTCCGAAATTTCGGAAGCATTCTGCGAGTTTTTCCGAAATTGCGAAGGGAAGTTTTCGGAAGGAATTCTCTTCCGAAATTTGCGGAAGGAATTCTCTTCCGAAATTGCGGAAGGATTCCGCGAGTTGTCCCGCAACGCGGAAAAATTCGGCGAATTCCTCCGAAAAAGATGGAAAAATTTTCTAAGTGTTTTCAAAATTTTTGTTTAAGGTTTGTTTCGGAAAGAATTCGGGAAAGTCTTCCGAAACTGTGGAAGGATTCCGCGAACGGCTCCGAAATTGCGGAAGGATACAGTGAGTTGTCCCGCAATGCGGAAAAATTTGGTGAAATGCTCCGAAGAGCAGAAAAAATTTCTAAGTGCCCGGCGTCGAAAGGAAATTTTGGAAGGAATTCTCTTCTGAAATTTCGGAAGGAAATCTCTTCCGAAATTGCGGAAGACTTGGGCGAATCATTCCGCAACTGCGGAAGACTTCGCTGAATCATTCCGCAACTGCGGAAGATTTCGGTGAATCGTTCCGCAATTGCGGAAGACTTCACCGAGTCGTTCCGCAACTGCGGATGGATACGGCCAACCGGCCTGCAACTGCGGAAGGATACAGCCAACCGGCCCGCAAATTGCGGGAGCATTCAGTGAACCGCTCCGCGGTGCAGGCAGGCAGGCAGCAGACAGAACAGAAACAAAAAAAAAAAGGTGACAAAAACTCATTTTTTGAATAGGGGAAGCATCGGGGCTCGGAATGGGATGATTCCTGTGGGGCTCGGAGGCCATTGACGGAGGCCATGAAAGAAACAGTGAAGACCCCGGGCCCATTACACTCCGATTTGACAGAAAATGGATAATAGTGACTTTTGAAGGACGGAGTCCCGAGGCTTGACGGAAGGTCGGTTTGAGCTGAAATTGATCAGGCGCGGTCATGAAGCAGGCACAATGTTAAGTTCAGAATCTTGGAGCCAAACTCCAAAGGATGTGGAGTCAGGGTGATCAAGAAGGCCAAAAAGCACTGTTCTGGGCCACTTTTTCAGGATTTTGAAAAGCTTGTGGGTAGTAAAAGTGACCCCTGATGTGGGAATCAAAATTTTTACTGAACTAGACATTTCATATTCTCATTAAGACGGACAGTTTCCGTTAGACGAAGATTTTCCAGAAATGCACCGTTTGGGAGATGGCCGTTTTTGGCCCAAAATTTGGAATTTTGGAAAAATGTGAAAAGTGAGAAGTAGTAAAACCCAGAAATTCATAGAAGATGAATGGTGCATCGGAATTGAGATCCGTGAATTGCTGAGTGTTTCTTGTTATATGGAATAACTTCGCCCGGTAGAAAATTTTTTGTGATTCCTCATGGATTTCCTCCCACAGGTGGCTAAAGTTGGCATTCTGGACCAAAATGCAACTGTGTAAAATGTGCAGAATTGGAGTGAAAGTTGTCATTTTTGAAGAGATGCAGTTTCCGCACCTGATGTCGGAATGGAGCATGAAGACAGGCATTGGAAAGCTTGTCCAGTAGGGAACAATGATACATGACCAGAGTTTGAATGAGATCTACATGTATCATAGATATTTAGTGCAGAAGAGTGCCCGCGGCTGTTTTGACAAACAAATTTTGTTGTCAATATGGGCAGTTTCTACAATTGCATGATATGGAAAGGAATTCCATGTTACGAGGAGAGATCAAAAAGGGAAGAATTCCTTAAACCCCTGTTTGTTATCATACTTACAATTATGAAATCATCATATGGCATAAAAATGTTAAAAATGTAAGAGATTACATAGATGTATATGCACTAGATGGCATCTTAACAAACATTGCATAGTGCATATGGAAATGTTTGTGCCTAAATGGGATATTGCATATTGGTAGAATAATGAAGTCTGCATATGCAATGAACCATTAATGGAGGATATTGTGAATGATGATCACTATTGATGTTGGTATTCGTTGTAGGACCAAGGATAACAAAGAGCATGGCTAAATGTGCTGGGGATGTTATTGCATGAAGCCAACGACCTTATGCAGAAAGGATGGTGCAACAAATCTATGATCAAAAGTTGGAAAAAGGACTGAACATCCTGGGTAAGAGGCCAACTGATCAGGTAACATCAGGCGATGTTAATGGTAACCATGCAGGTAATGATTATTGGTGCCAAATTGCATGAACGTTGAAAGGGAATTGGTAAGATATCTTCAACTATGTTTGAGTTATGTTGAGTTAATTTGCA
This sequence comes from Larix kaempferi, assembly GCA_027924585.1. Lineage (NCBI taxonomy): Eukaryota > Viridiplantae > Streptophyta > Pinopsida > Pinales > Pinaceae > Larix > Larix kaempferi. The sequence goes on from BSBM01000007.1 coordinate 10,599,248, forward strand.
TGTGATATTGAATACTGATTGGGACTGTTAACCTACCAAGTTTGGTAAGGTGTGGGTAAGGGAAGGAAATGATCCTTACACCCTATGATTGTTCAGAAATCTCAATGCATTCATATGAATTTACATCATGCCATGTGTATGTTGGTTATGTGCTTGATAACCCAAGCAAGTAAGGACTGGTGGTCCTGATTTTAGTAATGCAAGTTATATGAGATAGTCATGTTTCGATCATAATATGCTTGAATGCATAGTACTCATGAACCAATGCAAGGTAGCATTGAGTAGATGTGCATTAAGAGATTTTATAAATCTTGTGATGCATGGTATGAATGCATAGGGATGATGCATGGTATGAATGCATAGGGATGATGCATATATAGAAACGTATATATATTTCATTGCATTTCAAATGTTCAACAGCTGAAGGTGTTTGAATTATTAAGTATTATAATTTCAAGATCACTTTAGTGACTGTTATGGAAATGAATGATTATGTGCGTAGATACTCACAACGTGTTTGGCTGATTGAAGTTTCAGTTTCAGGTAGAAAAGTCTTGCGTATGGCAATGAGGGTAAGCCCATAGTAAAGACCGGGATCTACCATGTACAAAAGCCAAAGGTTATGAGAAGGTTCTCATGGTTGTAAATTTACGCATGAAATGAATCTGAAAACTGTCTGATTTAAGTTGCAAATCTAATCTCTGTGGGAATATAGAGTTACAAATTTCAGATTTGAGAATTGCTTATAATTGCTAATGACTGTTTGGCTTATATGAAAATGTGTCAGGAGGACATGCTGTAAGTGGATGCTCCCGTATGGCAGCGGGCATAAGACCATAATGGGCAGAGTGGTGTCACTTACAGGAGCCAAACAATATGAGGATAACCTCATGGATAAGAAAACCAATTTCTGTAGTAGACAGAATTGTAAATTCATATTGAATTTAATTATTAATGCTATTGATTGGTTATGGAACAATCATATTTGAAGCTTATTTCTAAATGTTGCTGACTGTTTGGCTATGTGATAAAGTGTGCCAGGATGACACATTGCAGGAAGATCATGTGTAATGGCCTGCAGAAGCCAAACTAGATGGGAAGGATCCCATGCTTTCGAAATGGGTTTCGGGTGAAACGCCATTATAAATGTTGATAATGTCTCAGACAAACTGCATGTTGGTAAAGCATGTGAGTGAGACAGTAAATTATGCCAAGGAGGCATGTGTGGGTTATGGAACGTAAAAAGATTGGGGTGGCAAACCGAAGGACTGTTGACTCAGAGAAGGGAGCCCCATTCTTCACAAATGCAGAAAATATACATCTGTGAAGCGAATGAGTATTCTGTAACCCTAACTAAGAATATACGTGTCTGGTTATTAGATTTAATATGCAGAGCATGCTCCATCTTATTTATATCATTGCAGACTGCTTGAGTATGATTAGGGCCTACATGGCGCACATCGGAGAGGGGGTGCACACCTTTTCTGGTGCTGGGTCATGATAGGGTTTTCAATATTGACTACATCCTAAGGGAATGGATGCATTCCTGGTGTTTCAATATTTGATAGTGAATGATATGAAATATGATTACGATTTTTGAGCAGCAATACTGATGAGTCTGCTTATCCTTCTTGTGCTATCAGCTTACACAAATGCAATTTGGTGTTGCACGTAAGAGGCAAAGTGAAGAAAGGGTGCTCAAGAGGACTGTATGGGCAGTGGTAACCTTTCTACGCTCACACTTAAGGACACTAGAAGGGATGGATAGGCCCGAGGAGCTTTGTTGCAGAAAAGGGGTATCATCCTTGTGTAGTGTGAGTGGGTATTGTGGGGCCATGCTAGCCTGCAGTCGAGTGAGTCACCTATGGAGTTCCTGGAGGGAACCACTGGTATGCATAAGAGAAGGAGCCATGTAATCATATTATGTATGCCTGATAAACCCAGTCGGAGAACTGGCTTGGCATTGGTTATTTGGGTGTTGCGGAAAAAGCTTATTGGATGCCTGATAAACCCAGTCGGTGTACTGGCTTGGCATGTTGTTAAATTAATGCCTGACAAACCCAGTCGGTGTACTGGCTTGGCATTGGTGATTTTCATGTTGTGGAGGTATTGGTGAAGGGTGTTATTTCCTGACGAACCCAGTCGGAGAACTCGCTTGGAAATGGTTACTGTATGCTTGATAAACCCAGTCGGCGTACTGGCTTAGCATACTGGTTTTGAAATGCTTGATAAACCCAGTCGGCGTACTGGCTTAGCATACTGGTTTTGAAATGCTTGATAAACCCAGTCGGCGTACTGGCTTAGCATACTGGTTTTGAAATGCTTGATAAACCCAGTCGGCGTACTGGCTTAGCATACTGGTTTTGAAATGCTTGATAAACCCAGTCGGCGTACTGGCTTAGCATACTGGTTTTGAAATGCTTGATAAACCCAGTCGGCATACTGGCTTAGCATACTGGTTTTGAAATGCTTGATAAACCCAGTCGGCGTACTGGCTTAGCATACTGGTTTTGAAATGCTTGATAAACCCAGTCGGCATACTGGCTTAGCATACTGGTTTTGAAATGCTTGATAAACCCAGTCGGCGTACTGGCTTAGCATACTGAATTTTGAAATGCTTGATAAACCTAGTCGGCGTACTGGCTTAGCATACTGATTTTTGAAATGCTTGATAAACCCAGTCGGCGTACTGGCTTAGCATACTGATTTTTGAAATGCTTGATAAACCTAGTTGGCGTACTGGCTTAGCATACTGATTTTTGGGATGCCTGATAAACCCAGTCGGTGCACTGGCTTGGCATTGCCTATTCGGATGATGTTGTGGAGCAGCATGTGTGCTGGCCAAGCATCCACCCCACAGGTGATCCAAGGCTTGTAAAGCAGAGAAGGAAACCTGTGGAGTAGCGAGGAAACGCAAAATACAGATAAGTATTCATTTTCATTTAATTCTTGTTGGAATAATGAAGATTTCAGGAACGAATCTTATTGCAACCAAACTAATACATTGTTGTTTCTTTTTTGGAAACCTTGGCCATTACAGGAAACAAGGACCCTGAAAGAGCTATAAATTCTTGGTAGAGCCAGAGAGTAACTAGTTGGGCACTATGAAATTCTTGGCAAATTCAGAGAATAGTTGGTGGGAACATTAACCACTCGATGTTGTGGAGCAGCCGGCGTGCTGGCCAAACATTCCCTTAAACAATTGATAAAACCAGTCAGCATACTGGCCTGGCATTGCCTGTTCAAATGGTTGTGGAGTAGCCTGCGTGCTGGCCCAACATTCATTATTGTATCCACAGGAAATCCAATGCTTGGAAAGCGAAGAAGGATCCTGTGGGATAGAATGAAGACATCCTATAAAGATAAGTATTCGGTTATCTTGCAACTCTGCTTATGAATATACATTTGTATATGATTTAATTATGATTTTTTTTAAATTCTCATTTGGAAATAAACCCTATGAAAATACACTAAACATGTGAATTGACTCAATGTTTGAGTGTGGGTATTGCTGGAAGCAAGGACTATAAAAGCATCTGGAGGATGCATGTGGACATATGACTGTACTAAGGAGCTCAGTATGAGCAGTAATAAAAGATGGTGCTAGTGGGACTGTGTGGGTCCTAGCAGCCAAAGGTTCTGTAAGAAACAATGGGGAAGGGATCCCTAGTTGAAAGGAATTAGGCAGACCTTAGACACTAAAGTGTCATAGCCAAGAAAGGGCAAGTCAAGCATTCACATTGAAGTGAAAAAGGCCAAGGAGCATAGAACCACCAGCGATGGTGTGGCTCCGGATTGGTACAAGACTAAGAGGGGGAAAACTCTTACTCTTCTCTTTCCCTTTGACTGATGCATCTTAGAAACAAAGGATTGTTGAGTGCATGTCATAAATGAAAACAAATGGTGTTTCATTGCTTGAAATGAATTGTGAATGTTGAAATAGTTATTTTCTTGTGAAAGGATGAACATGAATGAGTTCATGTGTGTGTGGGAAAGCATGAAATGTGTGGAAGTCTCATTAGTCTCATGAGTAAAGCATGGACTAATTTTATTATTGTGTTATGTTTGTTCTAACAGGAATTGCCATGATAAGTCTCACAGATAGTTGCTGGGACAACAAGAAAGATGGCATCCATGAAATTCCAGACTTGTAGATCAGCTGGAAGATAAAAAAAATGGAAGGGATTGCTCTGGAGCAATGCCCACTTGTGGAGCTGGAAGACCAAAGCTAGCAGGAGTAGCTGGTGGAAGCCAAAGGACTTGATCGTGAAAGGTCAAGGAGAGGGGACGAATTGCAGGACAGACCTGCCACCATCTGTGAACTATGAATCATGTATAAAGTGGGTATATAGTCTGAAGTGTTGAAACACCGAGGACGGTGTTATTCCAAGGGGAGGGGAATGTAATGTCCCCAGTCTGGCCCCATGGCATTAACATTATAAATGATGTAATATTGTTATGAAATCATGGTGAGGATCTCAAGGCCAAGGCCCCCACCATCGATTTAGTGATACATATGGTTTGCGTGCTAGCAATGCACAGTGGAAATTCAAATAGCATGTAATATGCATTTTAATAAAAAAATACCCACAACTAGCTATGCAATGCAACAAAGAGATGGGGGCATGATTTCACAAGGAATTGGGAGGGAAAATATTCAAACACTTAAGCCAATAGAGTCAATCCAAGTGTCAATAAGGGAACCCATCAAACCCTCAACTACCCATGTTGACTTTTGTACCCAACCATTGATTTCTCCCAAGAGTTGGTTGGGAAAGTTATTGCCTTGGGAATGGGGAGGTATGGCTGTCCAAAATCGGGTATGGGCAAGCTACCCTCCATGGAAAAACGTGTTGGCCTCTTGGGGCAAGAATAGAGCCACGAAATGGCTGCCTAAGGGATCATTCAGCATAGCCTTGCTCTCTCACGCAGCTCTAGCTGCCTGGGCGTTGTCCTCCCTCATTTTTCTGTGTTTTCCTTCATCTTTTAGCTGGGAAGGGGCGTTTTTGTTCTGGTTACCAGTGGGGGAAGAGAGCAGAACGTTTTGGGTCTTCCTGGAGGTCGTTTAGGCCATTGGAAGGGATCCTAACCCATGGAGAGAAATCGGTTTTGCTCCCTGGGGTTGAAATCAAAATTCCACAGTTCGCTTGGGTGAATCCATGAGTTGGGTGAGCCAATGTAGACCCTGTTTTGTGGACACCGTTGTTGTAAATGTGTAACCCTGTCAATGATTGTTTTTGGCTAAGATGAAATGGTAAATGGGATGTGTGTGAACTGGAATGTTCCCTTTCCTTGTGAGAATCATGCCCAGCTCGGGGGTGGCCTTCGGACGGACTCAGTATAAGCTGTCGAAGAGCCTATGGTTGGGTGGAACGTTGCAGCGACATAGCTAGTTGCTTGGGGACGATTGCAATAAAGATGAGTATTTCTGCCTATGTATTTACTTCTGCTGTGTTTGCTTAGATGTGTACATCTGCATGTCTGTCTTTCTATATATGTGGTTGTTTTTATTTAGTAGGTATCGGGGCCAATTGCCCATTTTTAGCATCACGATCCTCTCCATTGCACTGGCATGATGGGTGGGGACGTTACATAAGATCAAATGGACATAAGAGAAGCAGTGAATCCTTAAGTCTGGAATATTTAGTAAGAAAATACGGATAGGATAATGAAAGGATCATTCACATTCAATAACAAATCATGCATGACCTGAAACAATTCAATGGAACCCAAAGATAAGCTCCAAGAAACCACCATGAACTCAAAATACATGCACCAACAAGAGATTATGAAATATCTAAATCATCCTCAAGAAGACCTCATAAAAAAACCCTCTATAGAGAAGAAGAAAAAGTATTCAACAAATAGCTCAGAAAGAAACCCTAAAAGATTCCCAGTAAGATATAAGAAGATAAGATTTGCACAAAATGAACTGGTGGGAGAACTAAGAAGAATCAAACCCTAAACCTTTGATGGAGAAGCGAAGCAAGGAGAATATTTTGAAGCTTTCTTGTTGGGACTTAGAAATTTTTTCCATATGCATCAGTACACATCAAACATGGAAGCAATGGTGGCCATCTACCACTTTCAAGGTAAAGAATCCATTTGGTAGGATTAGCTAGGAAAGCTGAAAGATATTGATGGAGATATAATCTCTTGGAGAAAGTTCAAGAAATAATTCCAGAAAGAATATCTCTTAGAGCACTATTATGGAAAGAATATGGAGAATTGCTTTGAACTCAATTTGGCCAGCATGACCATGGAAGATTATGAGAAAAGGTTCCTATAACTCTTGAAGTATGCATATTTCATAAAGGATGAGAAAGTGAATATTCAGAGGTTCCTCAGTGGTCTACCATATTCCTATAAAGACAAGATTCAGTATGACAGGCCAAAGACTCTTAAAGATGCCATTTGGAAAGCAAAGCATCTATGTGATCATAATAAGAGAAAATCTTTGTATCATAAGGATAATAAAAGAGACAAGCAAGAATATAGAAAGAAAGGATACAAGCTTCCATCATTCATAAATAGTAATAATTCCTATCAACAACAAAAAATAAAAACAAAAGGAGAAGAACATTTAGACATAAATCCAAGACCACCTATTCAATCTTTGACATGAAAGTGGAATCATTATGCCCAGCAGTGTCCACTTAAAGAAAGTATCCTTAAAAAAATTCAAGAAGCCTCAACTATTGGTGATATTGGAAGTATCCAAGAATATATGCAGCCCTGGATGGTAGACAAGTTGATCATCAGTCTCGGATGATTGAGGTAGTAGGTAAGATTACTAATGTACCTATAGCTATTTTGAATGATTTTGGACCTAGCCACAGTTGCATTGCACCTAACATAGTTGAAAGATGTTATTTGAAGAAAAGTAAGATTGAGACAACAAGTCTAGTACAATTGGCTATAGGTACCAAGAGGAATGTCACAGAAATAGTAAGGAAGTTCCTTTTGGAAATGAATGGTTTGAATACCTTTGAAAACTTATACTCGTCTGGATGAAGAAGGAAGTCGAGTGACAATGAGAGTTATACCCAGACCCATATCTCTGAGACAAATCACAACTTTGCAGTTGAAGAAGTGTTTCAGGAAAGGTATTTATTTGTATGTATCTCATGTGGAAGAACCAAGGGAAGGAAAAGAGCTAGAACTACAAGTTTACCTAGTGTTACAAAAGTTTGCATACGTATTTCAAGAATTTCCAGGAACGCCACCTGAGAAAGAAATTGATTTCACTATTGATTTGGTACCAAGTGTAGTTCCATCATTTAAATCACCTTACAGAATGAGCACTCTAGAATTGAAAGAGTTGCAGATGCAATTAGAGGATTTATTGAAGAAATGTTACATAAGACTCAATGTGTCACCTTGGGGAGCTCAGATGTTGATGTTGATGTTGCTGTAGCTATTTGAGTGTTGTAGAAGATAAGGACTCAGTACTGAAGATGCTGATGTTCCAGTATTGAAGATGTTCCAATAACTGGTTGAGTTACTGATGATGTTGAGAAAGCTTCGAATGATTTATAGATGTATCATGTTGATGACTCCTTGCTCCTGCAGATGTTGTTATAATATCCTTCTTGTTAAGGGGGAGTGTTGATATATTGTAACTTCTAAGAATATTATATTTGTACTTTATTATTCCGGAGATGTTTCATTCCTCCATGAAGATCTTATTGTATATTCGGAGATGTTTATTCCTCTGTCGAAATGTGGTAACTTGGGTTATTAGACTTCCCTATTGGGGGTCGGCCCTGTATGTGTTATGTGGGTCAAAGGGTTGTTAGACCACCCTAGTGGGGTTGGCTCAGTTAGTTGTAATGGGGTATTTAACCCAATGGTTAAATACGAGCCTACATGATTTGTGTAAAAGACAAATTAGAGTAGTGTATAAATAGAGGAGGTGTATTCCTCATTTAACACACACTCACTCACTTGAGAGTGGCGCACTTATGAGAGACAGGTATGATATGGAGAAGTAGGAGCTTATGCTCAGGGTTATATCTTTTGTATTTGCTAGTCATCTATATTGAGGAAGCTTTGTTGGGTTTTCTACCCCATGAGGGTTTCCCAGGATAAATCTGTGTCTCTTGTGTTTATGATGTGCTTGTTGTTTCTTCAGTGATCCTGTATATGCCATTACTGTGAAATGGAATGTAATGCTGCTATTTTCTTTCTTAGCATATGAAATATTAACAAACCTCCACAACATCCTTTCATTCACATTAACCCTTCCACCACAACCCCTCACAACAACCTTTTATTTTGCTTCTTAGTGTGCAACACCAATTGCATCTGTTTAGGTTGACAACACAAGTAGTATAAACAAACTCATCATTGTTATTGCTCAAAAATTGTAACCATATTTCATAACACTCACTATCAAGTATTGAAACGCCAGGAATGCATCCATTCCTTTAGGGCGTAATCAATATTGGTATCCCTAACATAACTCAGCACTAGAAAGGTGTGCACTCTTTATTGATGTGAACTATGCAGGTCCTAATCATACTGCAAGCAGTCTAAATAATATACATAAATAGAATATGCTTTGCATAATAATTCTAACAATTATACATTCCCATATATATAGATAGATAGATAGATAGATATCAATCAGGGTTTACAGAACACTTATCCATTTTGCAGATGTAATTTCTCTTCATTAATGAGGAATGTGGGCTCCTTCTCTGAGTTGACAGTCCCTCAGTTTTCCATCCCAACTCCTTTTTATGTTACATAACTCTCATATGTCTTACTGACATACTGTTTATAATCTCACTCATATTGTTTACCAATCATGCAGTGCAGATGGGACATTATTAAAATATCCAATGGTGTTTCACCCGAAACCCATTTTCAAGATATGGGGTCCTTCCCATGAAGTTTGTCTTTTGCAAGCCCTCTCTCATGGTGTTACTGCAATCTGTCTTCTTGGCACACTTATTAAATAGCCAAACAGTCGGCAACATTTAACATTAAAATTCAAACCTGATTGTTTCATAACCAATCAATGGCACTAATAATTAAATTCAATATGAATTTACAGTTCTGTCTCCTACAGAAATTGATTTGTTTAAACCATGAGTTCATCCTCATATCGTTTGTCTCTTGTAATTGGCACCACTTCTCCCATCATGGTCTTATGCCCGCTCCCATACATGATCATCCACTTACGACATGTCCTCCTGACACATTTCATATAATCCAAATAGTCATTAGTCATTTATTAGCAAAATTCCAAATCTGAGATTTACAAATCTGAATTGACAATCTGTTCTATGCATAAACTATTTCACAGCTACGAGATGGTTCTCATGAGGTTTGGATCTTTCACATGGTAGATTCCAGCCTTCATCATGGACTTACCAACATTGCCATGCCCAAAACAGTCTACCTGAAATCTAAAACTTCAATCAACCAAACACTTGTAAGTCTCCGTGCATATAATATTTCATTGCTGCAACAGTCACTGAAACATTTACAGAATTATAACATTCCATAATTCAAACACTTCTAGCTGTTAACATATCAATATCACCAAACTCATTTACTTCACGTAAATCATTATCATACTCAAATTGCAAGGTAGAGTCACATCATTTATGCAATTTAAATGAAACTTTGGGATACTCATTATTTCACAATCATATCATTTATACAACTTTTCCCTTCCACAGAGTATTCCGACATTCCATCGATCATGACTACCTTCTTCATGCTCTTACTATTCTACATTCATAACAGCCCATGAAATGATCCTAGAATTATCATCAATTCATCATCTCATCCATTATTTAGTTTGCAATAACATACACACCATCCCCATGCATTCATGCAATGCATCACAACATGTGCACCCACACTTATGCATGCACATTTACAACATTTACTCAAGCTTTTCATATGCATTCACTCAATGCTTAACTACAAGATTTATAAAATCTCTTAATGCACATCCACTCAATGCCACCTTGCATTGTTTCATGGGTACCATGCATTCAAGCATATTATGGCCTAACCATGACTTCCTCATATAGCATTCTTTACCATAATCAGGACCACCAGTCCTCACTTGCTTTGGTTATTAAGCCCATAACCAACATACACATGGCATGATATATTTTATATGAATGCAATCTAAATTTCTAAATAGTCACATGGTATGAGGCCGCCTTTCTTTCACCACTCCATGCTCCACCACACTATGGCAATATGGCATTCACATGAATGCATTTCAACTCTAAATGCATACCATTTTATGATTACTAGATATGGTTCAATGGATTCTTACCCAATCCCCTTTCAACACATATGCAATCCTTATGATTGAACCATTACCTGCATGGATCCCATTTACACCTTTGATGTTACCTAATCCGTTGGTCTCTTATAGAGGATTACAAAATTCTTCCACCAATCTCTTGATCATGGATTTGTTGCCTTATCCTTTCCTTCGTAGGGTTGCTGGTCACATGCAACAACATCATCAACATTTTCAGCCCTGCTCCTATTGTCTTTGGTCCTACCACCAATACCAACCCCAATAGTAATTATCAACCACAATATTTACTATTTGTGGTTCATTGCATATGTAAAAATCCCACTACTTTTACCAATATGTAATATCATATGCGTGCAAAAAACATATTCTCATGCACTGTGCATTGTTTATTAATATGCCAGTCAATGCATATTCCTGACATCCCTCCAATCTCTGACATTTTTAGCATTCGCATGTCATAATTTTTTTTTCTACACATCAAGCTCATAAAATATAAATACAGAAGCAAAGCAGGTTAAGGGATTCTCCCTTTTCAATCCTTCATCGCCGCATGGGATTCCTCTTCCACATCATAGTTTATATGATTTCATGGCCTCTAGCAAACACACAAGAAATCATTGGATATGATTTAATCACCAAGCATCAATTCAAGACATATACCCATGCATAATATTCTAACTTTCTACTTTCCAGGCATGCAATTCTAGAAATTGCCCATATTGTCAACAATTTGACAAAAAAAAAAGTCACTAGCACATTTCTGCTCTAAATATCTATGATATATGATAACCCCATTCAAATTCTGGTTATGTGTCCTTATTCCCTGCTGGATAAGATTTCCGATTCCTATCCCCATGCCTCATTCCGACATCGGGTGTGGAAACTACATTACTTAAAAAATGCCAACTTTCTCCACAATTCTGCACATTTTTACACAGTTGTAAAATATCTTGAACTTCCAACTTCAGCCACCTGTGAAAGAAAATCTATGAAGAATCACAAAAAAATTTCTACCAAGAGAAGTTAGTCCATATAGCAAGGAACACTCAGCAACTCGCGGATCTCTGTTCCAATGCTCCATCCATCTTCTATAAATTTCTGGGTTTGACTACTTTCCACTTTTCACATTTTTCCAAATTTTCAAATTTCAGCCAAAAATGGTTATTTCTCAAACGGTGCATTTCTGGGAAATATTTGTCTAACGAAAAATGTTTGTTTTAATGGGAATATGAAATGCTAAGTTTAGTCATTTTCTTGAATCCGAACTATAGGGTCACTTTTAACCAAACTTAACACCAATATTTCTCCATGGCTGCCCCATATCAATTTCAGCTCAATCCGACCTTCTGTCAAGTGTCGGGACTTTGATTTATAAAAGCCATTAATCCCAAATTTATGCCAAATTGGAGCATAATGGGCTCGGGATCTTCACTGGTTCATTCATGGCCTTCGTTAATGGCCTCAGAACGCCACTGACCTCAATCCATTCCAATTCTACAAGCTCCTGTTATCCAAAAATCAAGTTTTGGGCTCTATATTCTTTTTTTCACCCCCAACCCAAAACCCGAAACTACGGGTTCGGGGGGTCAAGTCGCGGTAACGGGGATGTAACCACCATCCTGCAACTCGAAACTCGAAACCCAAAAATGCGGGTTCAGGGTCAAGTCACGGTAACAGGGATGCAACCACCATCCCGCAACCCAAAACCCGAAACTGCGAGTTCAGGGTTAAGTCGCGGTAACAGGGGTGTAACCACCATCCCGCAACCCGTAACCTGACACCCGAAACTGCGGGTTCGGGGTCAAGTCGCAGTAATGGGGATGTAACCACCATCCCGCAACCCACAACCCGAAACCCGAAACTGCGGGTGCGGGATTTCAGAAATCTAATACACAATTTGTTTGGAAAATTGCATTCTCGAAACCCGAAACCCAAAATCCGCAACCTTGGAATGCCTCCGGCCCTGCAACGTCTAGGGTCCATATCTCCTTCGTCCCTTAGCCAAATGAGACGAGTCTAGTACCATTGCAAAGATATTGCGGAGCTCTATGCCCCGGCATGATCCCCTACCACATCTGAGAACTCTAATCCTTCCATTTTTCCATCCCAAAATAACGCCCCAAACTTCTCTAATACCACATTAAAACATTTTGTTACCTGCCTATAACTCACAGTTTGGCCGAAGCAGCCCTAGTGCTTCAACATGGGCTCTGATGCCACTCTGTAACGTTCCCTTCCATCATTCAAGTGCAAGGAAGGAAACATGACCCAACATACCAGGCTTAATTGGTAAACTTGGCCCCATACATTACTAAGAAATTCATAATAAATAAAAACTTATGTGTCCAGGTTCATACTCAATATAAACACAACGGAATTAATCATCATTGCACACACACAAACAGTAATGCATTAGCTTATCTATCACAAGTAGATGGCGATTTGACATGTAGATAATCAATCCCATTCTCATGCCATTCACAAACTTCATATCAATTCCATTAACATGAATTATTAACATTCAGAATTAACACATTGCAAAACACAGAATGCATATAAATTAAAACACAAAGAATACTTATCTTGAGAAGAAGTTGTCCAACAACTTGCTATGTGAGAGAAACATTCCACCCAACCATAGATATTTGTCCAGCCTATATTCCTTCAGTTGAGAGATCACCCCCGAGCTAGGATGTGTATCCACTAAGGAGGATCTAAATGGGCTCACTCACAGCCATGGTTTCACTCAAACAATCATGCTAAGCCAACACACAGTTGGGTTTATCAAGTATGCAATAGGAAAAGGAGAAGGATGCTAAGCCAGTGAGCTCAACCACATAGCTATAGGAATCTCAAGCTAAACTCAAGCAATCCAATCCTCTATTCAAACATCCACACTTGGATTTCTCGCAATTCTGTCAACAAATAACTCAATCCCGTCACTGGGTCTATGGGCTATAAAAACTGGGTTTTCCAATGGATTTCAGGGTATCTAATACTCTCAATTTCACCCCAAGGTTCATATCTATGGATCCCCCATTGGATTTCACTGTCAAATACCAAATCTAGGCGTTTATGGCTCTTCAAAACGTGGGTTCTTGCAAAGTTGTGATTTCTGGTTTTCTCACTGCTGGAAATTTGTTTTTGGATGAAAATTGATGCTGGGTTTTGGGTCAAGGTAATAGAGCCCATATCCTGCCATACAAATTTATGGGTTTCCCATGCTCCATTAAAGCCATGGATTGATTTCTTCAACAACTTTCTTACACAGAAATAAATGCCAACAAAAAAAGTCAAATGGGTTCTCACAATGACATTTGGCAGCATATGGTTCAATGCCAAAACCCCCTCACCAGTCCCTAGTGGATACACATGGCCCCTCCTCATTCGTTGCTCCCATAGCCAGTTTTGGGTATTTTATTGCATAATGTTTATTTACATCATTTTTATAATGTTGCATGGCTAAATAGCACATGGGTAACATAATATCTAATACTTGCATTTTAAATAAAATTCGAGCATCCACTAGTGGGGCCTTGGCCTTGAGCTCCACGCTAGGAAAACATACATCACATGTATACAATATTTACATTAAAAGCTAATATATCCCAAGGGTCAAAATGGGGTATTACAGCCCCACAACGAGAAATAAGGTGGTAAAACCCTAATGTTCAGAAATATCCAAGACCACCTCCCAATGTCATCCCTCTAGTATAAGAAGTATTTGAGGAGTATTATTAGCCTAAGCAACAATATCTAGAAAACCCTTCATTGATTTTGAACATGTTATTTCATTCATATGAGATGCAATGTGAAGAATACTTGATGGGATCTAAAAGTATGTCCATGTTGGACGAAGAGGAGTACATCATTGAGGAAGAAGCAGTATGACAAGATCAAAGGATTCCAGGCCTATATCCCACTCAGTTACAGTTAGTTACAAATAACATCATGGAAGAAGTCAGGAGAGCCTATGACCTAAGGCCTCAACCTAATGCTCATAATTTCAGGATGTATGAACCCTCTAGTCCTTATAATGATAACTAGAAGGATAATGGAAAATTTGCACAGCAACTAAGAGGAGATACGGTCCTAAAGGTTGCAGATGTTCGACAAATTGTAATTCCACTCAAGCTAGAAGTTAAAGGTACAGAATCCAATAAAGCACAACTAGGCCTATCTCAAACTCCAATAAAGAAACCTCTGACTACCAAGGTACCAGACACATGTCCTCTTCTTGCTCCTACTTTTGATATTAAGCATGAGTTGAGTAAAATCAAGATTGAAATATCATCCTATCCAGGATTTAAATATCTCAATAGCCCTTCAATTCCCAAAGCCCCATCTTCCCCTACAATACTCAAAGCTCCTTCTTCCTTGAATAAATCAGTTCTTTCTTCCTCTAATGTAATGGGCCTAAGTGATGATCCTCCCTTACAAGCTGATCAAATCAAATTGAAAGATGATGCTCCCAAGATAGTCCTTGGAAATTTACTTGATGAAATGGATCGTGCCACCCCTCCTTTTTATATCACTCTAGAACTTCAGAACTCCCACCTACATAACTGCTTATATGATTCTGGTGCTTCCCATTCTTTGATGCCTCTAGTTGTCATGGAAAATATCAGCCTAGATATTACAAGACCATATGAATATCTATTTTCCTTTGATTCCAAAAAATACCAATGCGTAGAGATGATCAAATACCTTGTGGTAGGAATGGTGCAGATACCCAAAAAAGTTGTCATGATGGATGTAGTCATAGCCAATGTCCCTCCTTCGTATGGTGTGTTGCTATCCAGTAACTGGGAAATATCTGTGGGAGGTAATAGTTAGTTTGACTTACTGTACACCATTGTTCCTATCATTGTGGGGGACACTCACTGGCTATACAGAGAGATAAGGATGACCTATGTTATTACCAACCCTCAACACCCGACTAATTTACCTACTTATACTTGTGATGAATTGGGAACCTTCCTCCTTACTCACCAAAATCCTTGTACGAACCAAGTTAAACTGCTAATGGCTTCTGAGGAACCACCTATAGATACCTATGGGTTATGTGAGTTGTTATTTGATGGAGCTTGTAATAAAAAGGGGAATGGACCTAGTTTATTGCTCAAATCTCCATCTGGAAAAGAGTTTCCTTTTGCTTTCAAGATCTATTTTGACTGTACCAACAATGTCATGGAATATGAAGCACTAATACTAGGGATAGAAACAACGAGGAACATGGGAATTACCCATTTAAAAATATTTGGAAATTCATATATGATAGTCAACTAGGTAAGAGGTAGGTGCCAATCGAAACATCCCAAGTCAAGGCAATACAAGCATGAAATTTCGGACTTCTTTGAAAATTTGTTTGAATTCTAGACATTTCAAACCTACGATATGCAATCCATCTTCAAAACCTATCCTAAATATGTATTGTGTATCGTAGGTCCAAAACATCGATAAATCCATCCTAAACACAGTGAATCTAGAAACCATGGAGAGAAAACCATTACACTATGGAAGCCTGAGAGAACAAATTTATTTAAAGCCATAAATATCACAGCTATATCAAGGGAAGCAAATCAGTGGATAGATGACTTGGATAAATCTACAATAGATTTGTTTCCCCCAGATACAAGTCATTTATCATATTTTCAAAGAAATGTATAAACCTATCATCCTCGACAACGTTAAGCAGTTGCAAGTGTCTGGAGATGATTGTTGATGTATATGTAACTTCAAAATGTATTTCATCTGTGTATTTTATATATATTTATTGTACCCTTATAAGAGATGTGTCATTCCTCTATAAGGAAGTGTCGTCATGTGGATTGACAAGTGTCGCAAGTGTGTGTACTTGCCGATGGGTTATTAGACCACCATGTGGGGTCGGCCCTGGATTATATATATTATAATGTGGATGTACCTAGCTAGACAAGTCGGCCCCATAAGGTCACTGGGCAAAAAGGTTAGTATAAATAGAGATCGGAGATCTCTATTTTACACACTCGGAAAAGTAACTCACTCTCACTCAGAAAGTGGCGCACTAGTGAGGAGGAGGATCATCTGCTACTAGGAGACTATCTCAGTGTTATTTGATTGTACTTTGGTTGAGCCATTGCTCTCTCTATCTCTGAGGAAGTTGTGGGGTTTTTCACCTTAGGGTTTTCCCCACGGAAACTCTGTGTCTCTTGTCTCTTATGCTTTTGATTCTTGCGATGCTTGTCATATTGTGATTGTCATGCATTGATATACTGTATATGTTATTCTCTCAGCAAAGATCCTAAAGTATTGTGAATTAATGCTCAAAATTTAACATGGTATCAGAGCTAACCTGCGAAGAAGACATTTTGCAGTGACGGAAGCTTGAGTTCCTTGTTTATTGGGTTTCTCTCCACATATTTTTGAAAATCAGTATAGTGGATTGCCTCTACTCATCAAGGCGCATCTATCTGTCTAATCAGAATTCAATTCCGAGCATTTTCAGATTTTTCCCTAAAAATTAGGGTTTCCAAAAAAATAGGAATTTCTGGAATCTGAAGACACAGTTGGAAGATCCTTGCAAAAATCGAAGTTTAGAGCTTTGGATCGAGATTTTTGGTTGGGTAGATCTCCGGGAAACTCAAACCCTAATTCAGGGCTCTCCCTAGTGAACCCGGGAGGACAAAAGATCAAATCTGAAGGGTAAAGCTTTGCTAATATTAAATTCTAAATGCACCAGGCTGATCAGCTCATCAAGGCGCATCTTTCTATCCTTTCAGAAAGTTGAAATTCACATTTTGAATTTTTAGGGTTTTCCAACAAACCCTAATCTGGGATAAGATCCAGTTTTCAGCATTTCAAGTGGTAAGATCTAAATCTTTTCTATTTCCATTTGAAGTACTCTTTAAGATGTCTCACCACACCAAGCTTGAGGATAAGCTTGAAGGAGCTGATAACTTCCGGGCTTGGAAGTATAGGATTGGGTTAATCCTGGAAGAGAACGAGTTGGACTCATATGTGAAAGAAGACATCCCTATCCTAGAGGATGAAGAGGCCAAGGTATTGCATAAGAAGAACTTGGTCAAGGCAAAGAGAATCATTGCTGATTCTATTAAATATCATCTCATACACCATGTGTCCTCTCTAAAGACACCCAAGGAGATTTTTGACTCTTTGACCAAGCTATTTGAAGGGAAGAACATAAATTGGAAGATGACCCTGCGGAACCAATTGAAAGGAGTAAAGTTTCAGAATGGAGAAACCATTCAATCTTATTTTTCAAGGGTCTCCCAGATCAAGGAACAACTAGAAGCAGTAGATGAAATGGTGGAGAATGGTGAAGTGGTAATGACCACTCTAAATGGCCTACCCAGGTCATGGGATTCCTTTATCCAAGTAATTTGTGCAAGGAAGAAGTTGATCTCCTTCAGTAGACTATGGGAAGAATGCTCACAAGAAGAAGCAAGGCTTGTGGCACAAGAAGAAAAGATGGGGAATGAAGATCAAGCTCTCACAGCTCACACCAAGAAAGGGAAGTTCAAGAGAGAGCCATCTCACTCCAAGAAATCTTCACATCACTTCAAAGAAAGAAGAATATGCTTCACTTGTAATGAGAAAGGACATATTGCCATAAATTGTCCCAAGAACAAGAAGGACAACAACAACTCCAACAAGAAGAAGAAGGGCAACAAAACAAGGTTTCATGCTCATGTTGCCGAGGATGATGAACCACCCAAGAAGAAGGCTAGGGAAAAAAGTGATGATGACTCATCAAGTGAAGAAGAGTATGTTCTAATCTCTGCTCTCACAGGTACCATCTCCCATGGTTGTAATGATTGGTTGATTGATAGTGGGGCTTCCAAACACATGACGGGGTTTAAGGAATATTTTGTGAATCTATCTGAACATGAATCACCCCATAAGGTGAAACTTGGGGATGATTGTCAATACCCAATAAAAGGAAGTGGTGAAGCCTCCTACAACCTAGATTCTGGAAAATATTTGAAGATGAAAGAAGTTCTTTATGTACGTGGGCTCAAGAAGAACTTACTCTCAATCTCTGCATTGGATGCAAAAGGTATGAGGGTTGCATTTGTGGATGGCCAAGTCCTAATGTGGCCAAAGGGAAAGACCATAGATGATGCAGTAGTGATTGGAGAGCAAGAGGGAGGTTTGTATAAATTGAAGGGACAACCTGAACATGCCATGGTGCATGAATCCATGGAGCCAAGTGAACTTTGGCATAGAAGACTTGCTCATATGCACTATAGAGCACTTCTAATTGCAAGCAAGGCTGTAGAGGGTCTTCCAGAAATCAAGACCAAAAATGAAGTTGTTTGCAAAGGATGTGCAAAAGGTAAGAACATTAAGAAGGCTTTCCCAAGAAGTGAAAGCAAGGCAAAAGACATCCTGGAAATCATCCACTCAGATGTATGTGGTCCTATGTCATCCAGTTCTCTAAGTGGGTATGTTTACTATGTCTCATTTATTGATGACTTCTCCAGGAAGACCTGGGTATACTTCTTGAAGAACAAAGATGAGGTGTTTGATAAGTTTAAGGAATTCAAAACCTTGATGGAGAATCAAACTGACAAGAAGATCAAAACATTCAGATCCGACGATGGTGGAGAATTCACCTCAGGTGACTTCAAGAAGCTTTGCAGTGATTCAGGAATTAAGAGGGAGTTGACTACTCCTTACAATCCACAATAGAATGGAGTTGCAGAAAGGAAGAATAGAACAATCATGGAAGCAGCAAGAGCAATGCTCCATGACCAGGATCTACCTATGCATCTATGCGCAGAAGCAGCTAGAACAGCTGTATATGTGCATAATAGAACACCCCACAAAATATTGGACAACAAGACACCAGAAGAGGTCTTTTCTTGTAAGAAACCTGAAGTCAGCCATCTCAGAATATTTGGTTGTCCAGTATACACTCATGTCCCAAAAGAAAAGAGGACTAAAGTAGATCCTTCAGGAAAGAAGGGTATCTTTGTGGGTTACAGTGAAAGCTCGAAGGCTTACAGAATATACTTTCCAGGGTTCAAGAAGATTGATGTTAGCAGGGATGTAACATTTGATGAAAACTCAACATTCATCAAATCAAGGAATGCACCTATCGAATTTTATGAAGAACCTAAGGAAACCAGATTTCAAGACACTACCATGACTGAAGCAGTTCCAAAAGTTGTTCGTGAGTTTGAAGATCCACAAGAACCTCTAGATCCACCCCATGAGGATAACTCTCACAAGAGGAAACCTACAGGGGCTAGAGAGCTCATTCAAGATGCAGAAAGATTTGGCATTCCAGAAGAAGAACATAGAGCAAAGAAGAGAACAAGATCACATACCAGCTATGTTGCTTTACTCTGTGACATTATGAACAAAGAACCTTCCAGTTATGAATAAGCAGTGGAAACGAAAGAATGGAAGGATGCCATGGTTGAGGAATAGCAATTAATAATGAAGAATGATGTTTGGGATGTTGTCCCAAGACCTAAAGAGAAGTTTGTTGTGACTTCTAAATGGATCTTCAAAATCAAGCATGCTGCAGATGGCAGTGTAGAGAAATACAAGGAAAGATTCGTAGCTCGTGGCTTCTCTTAGAAAGGGGGAATAGATTATGAAGAAACTTTTGCACCTGTAGCCAGGTATACTTCCATCAGAACAGTACTTTCCATGGCTGCAGCAATGAAATGAAAAATACACCAGATGGATGTCAAGACTGCTTTCTTGAATGGTGTAGTTGAAGAGGAAGTATATGTGGAACAGCCACTCGGTTTTGAAATACATGACAGGGAGTCATATGTGTGCAGATTGAAGAAAACCTTGTATGGCTTAAAGCAAGCTCGCAGAACCTGGTATGGTAGGATGCACAGTTTCCTATCTAGTTTGGGCTTTACCAAGAGTAAAGCGGATTCCAACCTTTACTACAAGGTTGAGGAAGGGAATCCTGTGATTCTACTCCTATATGTGGATGACTTATTTGTATAGGAGATGACAAACTGATTGCAAATACTAAGAGGAAGCTTGCTGTTGAATTCGATATGAAAGATTTGGGAATGATGCACTATTTCCTAGGTATGGAGGTGTGGCAGAATGCAGGTGGGATCTTCCTTGGTCAAGGGAAGTACACAGTAGATATCCTGAAGAGATTCGGGATGATGGATTGCAAGGCCATGGTCACACCTATGGCATCGAATCTGAAGCTTCTATGTGATGCTTCATCTGAGCCAGTTGATGTCTCTATGTATCGTCAGATGATTGGGTCCTTGATGTACCTGACGAACACGAGACCAGATATTTGCTTTACTGTGAACACATTGAGCCATATCCTGATGGATCCGAGGACTGTTCACCTGGTTGTTGTAAAGCATGTTCTGAGGTAATTGAAGGGTACAGTGGATTTTGGGCTCAAGTATGGAGCGAATCAAAAGTTTAACCTGCAGGGTTATGTTGATTCAGATTGGGCTGGCAGTGCTGCAGATAGGAAGAGCACATCTGGGTGCTGCTTCAGTATGGGATCAGGTGTGATCTCATGGTTTAGCAAGAAGCAGTCCTGCGTGGCACTGAGTACAGCTAAGGCAGAGTATGTTGCAGCCTGTTCAGCAAATTGTGAGGCAGTATGGCTACGGAAGCTACTGTCTGAGTTATTTGATCTCCCATTGGATGCTACTGGTATCTTCTGTGATAACCAAAGTTGTGTGAAGCTGTCTGAGAACCCAGTGTTTCATGACAGGTCGAAACACATAGAGATCAAATATCACTATCTCATGGATATGGTGTAGAGAGGAGCTGTGAAGCTCCTGTATGTTGCGATGGATGAGCAGATTGCAGATGTGTTAACGAAGCCACTAGCCAGAGTGAAGTTCAAGTACTTCAGAGAGAGGCTTGGCATTCTTCAGATTGAGCACACTTCGAGGAAGAAGTGATGGACACATTTGTTGAATCCATTCCAAGCATGATGGAAGGAGGATCCTTCACATGGTTGTGGATGTAAGCATTGGATGATGAACATCAGGATGATGTTCTAGTTTCTGTTGGATATGATCAGTTGGATCATTTTTATGTATGTATGTATGCGTCATGTTGGATGTTGGATATGATCAGTTGGATCATTTATATGTATATACGCATCATGTTGGATGCTTGGACCATGTATCTGTATATGTATCAGGTGGATACATTGTATGATCAGGTAGATCATGTATATTGATATGTATCAGATATGATCAGGTAGATCATGTATGTTGATGGATACATTGTGTGGATCATGTATCTATGTATCAGGTCGATACACTATGTATGATGATATGTATCAGGTAGATACGTGGTGTGCATCAAATGGATGCATTGTATGATCAGGATGATCGTGGATGACGAGCTTCTCCAGATGGCATGCAGCAGGATGTTGCAGTGATGATGATTAGGGTGATCATGTGTACATCAGGATGCTGTATGATGAGTATCAAATGATACTTTGTGGCCGTGGATCAGGTTGTGCAGGTAAGCATGTAATTTGTGCCCTGGGAGATTTGCAGATGGTCTTTCGAGATTTTGCCTATGGAATGTAATTCGGTGCCCTGGGACATCTAGCAAATGCTCTGTTGGCTTCTTTTTGGACAGACCCAGGTTTACAGGATGTGCAGCAACAAACACCCCTTGGCACACTGGCCCTCTCGGCAACGAGCTGCGCAACAGCCTGAAGTCTCACCCGAAGTGGCTATGGGGGGCTAAGGAATCAGGCTTCCTTAACCTAGGCGACACGGAGACTGTAATCTTCTCCCTCTCTCTTTCGAGAGGATTCCTCAAAGCGGGACGTCTTACTCTTCCGCAGATCTCTCAGTGCAACAGCGCTGAAACTCGCGCTTATTAGCCTAGCTGCGCCGTATCTCCGCTCCGGCGCACGAGGCAATTACCCACTGCGTTCGATACTCTATGTATCATCTTTGCTTGCACGCCCACCGCAGTAATGCATTCCTAATCACTGCGGCGATAGTGCTTCTTCTTACTCCTTCGTTAGTGCGCGAGTATAGCTTCTAAGGGAGCTTCAAGTACTTGCTTTATATGCTCATTCATAAGATAACGAAACATTCATGTAAACACAGATAGTAAACATAAACATGCATTCACACAACACAACATCATAACAACGAGAATTATATAGTTCACCTCCACGGGGAAATCACATTCATTAGAACTGTATCTTATATTATCTCAAGATGGGAATTACACAATATGCTACGCACACAGCTGCAGCCTTAGATCTTTCTAGGAAACTCCACGCACACAGCTGAGAGCCCTTCTCTTAGATCTACTCTCTTCTTCCACAGAGATTGCAATGACTCAGACTTCGACTGAGACGGTCTGCAACTCAATGACTAGCTCTACAGCTATCACTTCTCTAACTCCTCTAACCTCTAACATTTAAAACATCTAATGGCTAGCTAACGTCTAACCTTTACAATTACACATATATATAGGTGGCCCTGAAGGTCGCACCTTTACAAAACTGTGGGCCTTTCCCAGCAGTAATCCCCAAAAACCCTAACCACGGACATGGCTAGGTGTACTGTAGGCGCCGCTTGCAGTCACATCGCCGTTTCCTGCAGGTTTCGTGACTTCTGGCGCAGATTGCGGGTATGGGCACCGCTTCATCGTTCATTGCTCCTTGTCCTTCACCTTCAATGCTTTGGTCCGTTGCTCTTCCTTGGTTAGAGCAACCATAACTTCTGTACTTAGCCTTAATGAGGGTAGCTGAGCCCTCTATTTCGTCGCTTCATTTATTGTGGTAGCTGAGCTTTCTACTCGGCCACATTCATTCTCTTTTGACGTGTGCGCGTGAGCTCCATAATTTTCGGCCCGTAATCTGCGCTGAGCTCGTCCATCTGGCACTGTACTGCGCACTTGTTCACTTCTTCCCAAAATTGGTGCTTACTCAAAATTAGCACTTCTTCCCTTCAACACTTAGTGCTTTTTCCTCAAAATTCACAGCTTTACCATAGCTGCGGCCTAGGCTCCAACATGCTCTTTTGAGGTTTTGCTTGGGAGGACATATAATTTGTGCCCTGGGAGATCTGCAGATAGTCTTTCGAGGTTTTGCCTATGGCATGTAATTCGTTTCCCTGGGATATCTGGCAGATGCTCTTTCAAGGTTT
The DNA here is from genome assembly GCA_027924585.1 of Larix kaempferi. Lineage (NCBI taxonomy): Eukaryota > Viridiplantae > Streptophyta > Pinopsida > Pinales > Pinaceae > Larix > Larix kaempferi. The sequence goes on from BSBM01000007.1 coordinate 10,622,687, forward strand.
TGTCCTATGGCATGTAATTTTCTCCTGGGAGATCTGGACAAGATGAAAAAGGCCTCAGATGCTTCAGCCAGTTTTTGCCTTGACCACATGTAATTTGCTCCTGGGAGATCTGGACAGCATGAAAAAGGCCTCAAATGCTTCAGCCAGGTTTTGTGGTGGACCACATGTAATGTGCTCCTGGGATATCCGACAGGTAGAGATGTGTGCTCATAACAGCCTGGGATGCTTCAGCCAAGTTTTGTGGTGAGATCAAATGTAATGTGCTCCTGGGAGATCCGACAGGTAGAGCCGTGTGCTTGTAATAGCCTGGGATGCTTCATCCAGGTTTTGTGATGGGTCACATGTAATGTGCTCCTGGGAGATCCTACAGATAGAGCTGTGTGCTCGCAATAGCCTGGGATGCTGCAGCCAGGTTTTGTGATGCACGTAATAAGTCCTGAGGTTTCCACGGTATGGCCAGTGATGATGAAGACCTGCAGGTGGTGGGCCTACATCCAATATGAAAAAGGACTAGCTCTGTAGAACTTCCTATGACAAGTAGAGTCAGAGATTGGTTGAGATAGCAGCAGTAGTGACGATGATGATCACGATTCATCGATGACGATGATCCCGAGAAGAAGACTTGTCTAGCAGAGCTATGTCAAGAAATACCTTCCTAGTTAAGAGGGAGTGTTGATGTATATGTAACTTCAGAATGTATTTCATCTCTGTATTTTATATATATTTATTGTACCCTTATAAGAGATGTGTCATTCCTCTATAAGGAAGTGTTGTCATGTGGATTGACAAGTGTTGCAAGTGTGTGTACTTGCCGATGGGTTATTAGACCACCATGTGGGGTCGGCCCTGGATTATATATATTATAATGTGGATGTACCTAGCTAGACAAGTCGGCCCCGTAGACAAGTCGGCCCCGTAAGGTCACTGGGAAAAAAGGTTAGTATAAATAGAGATCAGAGATCTCTATTTTACACACTCGGAAAAGTAACTCACTCTCACTCAGAAAGTGGCGCACTAGTGAGGAGGAGGATCATCTGCTACTAGGAGACCATCTCAGTGTTATTTGGTTGTACTTTGGTTGAGCCATTGCTCTCTCTATCTCTGAGGAAGTTGTGGGGTTTTTCACCTTAGGGTTTTCCCCACGGAAACTCTGTGTCTCTTGTCTCTTATGCTTTTGATTCTTGTGATGCTTGTCATATTGTGATTGTCATGCATTGATATACTATATATGTTATTCTCTCAGCAAAGATCCTAGAGCATTGTGAATTAATGCTCAAAATTTAACAATGATGAATAGATTATAAGGTTCTTACACCTAGTTGTAAAGTATGCATATATGCATATCGATTTAGAAGAATATCAAGGAGAATAATATACAGGTACAGAAGAGGCTAGGAAAGGAGGTTCACCACAAATGACAGAAGGGAAAGAGGGAATTCATCTTAAGACTAAATGCATACCAAAGGGACTGGTCCCCTTAGAAAGGTTATTTGGTTTTGATGAATTGTCATCCAAACCCACCATCAAACCAAATGTAAGTGAGGTGGAGGAATATAATTTGAAAGATGAAATTCATCCCAAAATTGTCAAATTATCTAAAAATTTGACAAACAAAGAGAAAGATTAGTACAACAATCTATTCAAACAGTTCAAATATGCTCGAAGACGTTCACTTGGGATTACAAAGACCTTAAAACATACGACCCCGATATCTTCCAACTACAAATATCCTTAAGAGAATATGACAATCCTTTCATACAAAAGCAGTACCAAGTAAATAATATGCTACGCTCGTTGATTGAACAAGATGTAAGAAATATTCTCCGAGCAAAACGCATAATGAATGTTCAATATTCTGAATGGGTGGAGAACGTTGCTCGAGTGAGAAAGAAGAATGGAGAAATAAGGCTTTGTGTAGATTTCAGGAATCTAAGCAGAGCCTCCTTAAAGGATAATTATCCATTACCCAGAATGGACCAGATGCTACAAATTTTAGTAGGCTCGGAAAATATGTGTATGTTAGATGCGTTTTTAGGTTACAATCGAGTAAGAATGCATCCTAATGATATCCTGAAAACCACATTTACCACGATTTGGGGAACTTTCGCCTATAAAAGAGTTCCAATCAGATTAATGAACGTCGGAGCTACATTTTAGAGAGCCATGGATTTCTCTTTTTCTTATATAAAGGATCCGTTTATCATCATCTACCTAGATGAATTGACAGTTTTCACCAAAAAAATCCAAAGGCCACATCTAGAATCTCAAAGCAGTTTTTGAAAGGTGTAGGAAATTTGGCATATCATTAAACCCAACAAGTCGTTCTTTGGGATGGAAGAAGGAAAATTGTTGGGTCATAGAGTGTCAACATAGGGGGTGAAAATATATCATGACAGAGTGGAGTCTATTAATACCATTCCTCTTCCTAGACATAAAAAAGGATTGCAATCATTCTTCGGAAAAACAATTTTTTTAAGAAGATCCAGACCAAAATTTGTTGAACTAACTAAAGATATGAATCAAATGATAAAGAAATATTTGAGTTCATATGGGATGATAGGTCAAGAGAAGCTTTTGCTGCCATCAAGAGATCAATTAGAGAGGCTCCAGTATTGGTTAGTCCTAGGAAAATTTTTAAGGATCCATATTTTTCTCAAAGTGTAGAAACCTTGGCGAATCTTATTAATTCTTAAATGTGCAACCATAAAATGTTTGGCGATTTTTTTTCAAAAATATTCAAATTTATGAGTATTTTATATAGTTTTGGGGCAATTTTGGCAATTTTTAGAGTTAAAGAAAATTATCACATGGAATTTGGGAGAATCATTTTTAAAAAAATGGAAATTGGAGAATCGTTTTTGAGAAAAAAGGTCGAAAATAGCCCATGGGATAAATTTCACCCCTAAAATTTTCCTTGATTAGTCCCAACTATGAAAAATAATTCTTGATCTTTTCATTCACCTCAAATCACGCATTAGTCACAGTCGTATTACAAAATAATGAAGAACAACCTGAACATCCAATTGCATTCTTTACTAAAGGCCTCAAAGATGGTGAGCTTAAGTATCACATTATGGAGAAACAGGCATATGCATTGGTAAAATCCATAAAATCCTTTGGATAGTATGTATTTCAATTCAAGATAGTAGCATTTGTTCCTCACGTCGATGTAAAACAAATCTTATACCAACCTCAAGCAGAAGGAATATGGGGTAAATGGATTACTAAAATTCAAGAATTTGATTTGGTTATGAAACCCACCAAGCTATCAAAATGGTATGGGTTAGCTAAGTTGATGGAAGAAGAAAATTTAAAAGTAGTAGGGATAAATTCAATATGCTTAGATGAAGGAGAAAGTTACTATAAAGAAGTAGATGATTATGTGCATAATTGTTACTTTCATTCCAATTGGTATAGTGACATTGTGTATTTATTAGGCACGTGATCTTGTCCCCTCAAACTAGATAAATCACAAAGAATATCCTTGAAGTTAAAGGCAGTTAGATAATGCACCATGGACAAAGATCCCCACTAGAGAGACCATGAAGGCATGCTACTCAAATGTTTGTTGAAAAAGTAAGTTGAAACTATGATGAAATGTATGCATCAGGGGATATGCAGTGGACATTTTGCAGCCAAGGAAACAACTCATAAAATACTGATATTTGCGTACTATTGGCCTACACTTTTATCTGATGTACATCAATTTTCCAAGTCCTATATATATTTCCAAACCTTCTTTGGGAAACAAAAATCACTAGCTATTCCTTTGAAAACTGTCCAAGTGGAAGCACCCTTCGAGAGCTGGGGCATTGATTTCACTGGGAAGATTCATCCTCCATCTAGTAACCAACATCGATGGATTCTCACTACCACAAACTATTTCACCAAATGGGTAGATTTTGTGCCCACTGGACAAGCAGACAAGCTAATGGTGATCAGGTTTCTTGAAGAAAATAACTTGTCTAGGCTCGGTTGCCCCAAGAAAATAGTTACTAACAATGCTAAATCATTCAATTCCCTTAAAATGATATCCTTCTACCATTAGTTAAATATCCTCTTAATCCATTCCTCCAATTACTATCCCTAGGGTAACAATTAAGCTGAATCCTCAGATAAAAATCTCATGAAAATTATAAGAAGAACTCTCTCAGAAAACAAGAGGTCATGGTAAAGTCAACTCAGGTACACCCTTTGGGCAGATTGAATATCCACAAAGCGAGCTAGATGGAAGGCGTCGTTCCATTTAGTGTATGTATTGGAAGTGTTTCTTCCCATGCAATTAGAATTACCAACCATGAAAATACTGTAGGACCTAGTGCCTAAGCCTGGAAAAGTCAAAAGCAGGGTGAACCAGTTGACATAAAAACTGGAGCATAGAAGTAATATTTACCAAGCGTTAGCACCCGAAACGTACCCCAAGGTTGTGGAGAGGTAGAATTATAGTAACAGCAAAACCACTTTTGACTTGTGCTACTAACCCAACATAGTCGGAAAGGGATCTCTCTTGAGAAAGCACTGAAAATATTTCATAGAAGATTGAAAGTAAAACAAGCATGAACATACAGCCTCTCTTATGACTCAAGATATACATTCAAATCATACCCAGAAGGTGAGAGTTCTGATGGGACAAATTGTGTAAAAGTGTTGGTGGGATAATCATAAGGAAAAAACATTGGGTGATGGAGTCAAGGCATTACACATAAATAGGATAACAGTGTCGCAGTGTGGACTATTAAAACAGAGGCAAGGTAGCCACCCTCTTGCCATCGTAATGCTATTTTCTAGTGGTAAAAGAAGAAAGTAAGAATAGACCATTGATACGAGCATCCAACAAAGATGAATTCGATATGAACTTTAGTATAAATATTGAGTGAACACTTGAGATAATAACCAGAGCTTGTTTCCAATAATTCTAAGCTATTATACACTAATCTCAGATATGAATGGGAAAACATAATGTAAATGTATAACATGAAGTACGAGCACATAGAGAAGAAAGAAAAAAAAGACTACAAGTAAAGCAACACAAATCTCTACAAAATGGTCTGCCATAGGCACTGCACATTGTATTAATGTAAAAGTCTCAAAATAGAGGTTAACACCCTAGCCTTAGCCAAATGATTTTTCAACCCTTTGCTCTTCTATTACAATGATATTTATAGTCCTTTAGCCTCGAATTGATCATCAGGAAATAGTTAAAAATATGTTGCCACCTTTATAGCCTCAAAATTGGGGAATATTGAATATGTGTCGATCTCAAAACAGATTAATTAAGATGGGAAACAGGAATACGGTGAATAGAATGCCACCTTACTCCTGAGCTTTTAATTGGACCTGCGGATCAAATAAATTCTCTACTCTCAAAGAGTTGTTCACCTGCGAATACTCTGCTGGAGGGGTAGGTGTCACGTCCTTAGTGGAGATTACAAAATCCTTGAGAATCTCCATGTCCTGGTGAATGTCTTGCTTATCTTCAGGAATCTCCTTCTTCCCCCAACGTTGAACCCTTCTACACACCTATCACTCTTCGGGCTCTTCATCTTTGGTGGTGGTGCTGGCTTCTATGTGGTCGAATACTACAGGAGATGAAGGAGCATGTTCTTCCTCCACCTCAGACCATTCCTTCTCGGTCATAAAGACAACTTCGAATCCCTGATCCTTGTCCATGACCAAACTCTAACTAAAAGATTCTTGGGCTGCAAGGTGCACCACCTTTCCCATGGACTGATTTTGAACAAGGGACATAGGATTCATGCCTCTAATGGTTATGACAATGATGGCCGCTACATGCGGTCACCTTCACCATGATGACCTGTCTGAATTTCCCAACCAAATGACAATGATGTCTAAGGCTTGAGCTGATGTGAAACATGCCTAGCCAGGATTTCTGGGTATGTGAAAATGTATACGACAGCACTGAGGTGGCCCCCGTCCTATCTGCAATCATTTTGGTGGCAGTAGAGATGCATTTAAGCCGTCTCTCCACATGGTCAAATCTACATCGTAGATATTAACCTCATTTTCATCTCGACCTTCGAATGGCACGAGTCATGCCATGTTTTCAAATATTAGGCCCTCCAAATCTGCAATTCCAATCGCATCTATTAATAGGGAAGCTGGCCTCTTCAGTCTTCTCTTTAGCTTTTGGATCTTCTACCTTCTGTATCAGGTTTGACACAGATGGTCCAAAAGGTTTGGCGGTTCTCAGGGGTAAAACCGCCAATATGCAGTGATAACAAACTCCTCGAAAAAACCCTCGGACTCGGAGGAAAACATAATTTGGTTAATGCAACAAAAGAAAAAAGGCGACTAAAACCCTCTACGCACATGTAAACACTCTTCCAACAAACCCTCATTCTTCTCTTAATTTCAGGTATGGTATGCCGAAACCCTGCAACAAATGCATCGAGACCCTACCTTCCCGAGCGAATTTAACCCTAACCTTTCCATAAATTGGTTCTTCATCCATTTATTGCTGCAAATAAACTTAGATTTTCTAATATTAGCGGTTATAAGGCCCTACCTGTCACTGAAAAACTCTGAGAATGACCCCTCCTGTTGCCTTCTTTGTCTTCCACACGCCTGGAAACGTCTAACCCCGATAGCTCCCAGACACAAATGCCAACTTCTCATGCTGAATTTTATATATATAACCCTCTTTCATTTAAAATTCGGCCTTCTTTGTGGGTTTACGATCCTCCTATTCATTGATCTAATGTGTCGTGATTTAGACCATTAGATCCAATGTTCTTTTAATTGATTTGACACCTTTCTCCATCCGCCGTCAGATCATCCTTCATGTCTTGATCCCTGCACTGTACTTCTTAAATGTGGTGTCACATTTCTCTAAAGTGGTTTTCATTACCACTCATCGTCCTTGCGACAAGCATTGGAGCTAACACCTATTAGGTGGTATTGATTGTCGCAACCACCAATGTCTGCTAACCATCATGCACCTTCCTTATGCGATGATCATCGCGAGCCGTCGATCTACTATGAAACAAATAGGACCGCTCTTACTCTGCTGCACCTGCACCCCTTTGGAATTTGATATTCAACCATAGGATCTCTCTCCTTTCATCTTTTCGGTCCACGTGGTTTGCAAGACCTCTCTTAACTTTGGCGGTATCACACTCCATTCCGATGGTTTTACATGCCATCTTCCCCCTCTACGACGTCTTCTACGTAAGACATGTAGCCTTCTGGTTTTCTCCATCACAACCACCTACACCCCTTTACTCTCATGTAGATCGGATATGCGACATCCAATGAGGTCCGTATATCTCATATCGGCACCCAATCAACGGTACGATTTTCCCAATCTTTAACCATTTTAATTCTTTGCTGTCGGACTATGCTTTTTGGCCTATTTTTTATCATTTAGGTTGCATTTTAATACAAGATTTTGAAATCTCTTCGGGTTCATCATATTTAACACTTCTAAACCAATTTTTCTCACACCTTTAGCACCTAGCCATGAAAAATAGAGGGAATTTAGGCTTTATTCGAGGATCTTTCAAGATATCCACCCATTTCACTGTCGATGTATATGTAACTTTGGAATGTATTTCATCCATGTATTTCATATATGTATTTTGTACTCCTATAGAGATGGTATTATTCCTCTATACGTAAGTGTTTGTATTTCTATAGAGATGTTATTATTCCTCTATACGGAAGTGTCGTCATTTATATTGCAAGTGTCGTAACTTATACTTGATGGGTTATTAGACCACCTGGTTGGGGTCAGCCTTGTATAAGTCATGTGGGTCGAAGGGTTATTAGACCACCCTATTGGGGGTCGGCCATGTGGGTCAAAAGTTTATTAGACCACCAAGTGTGGGGTTGGCCCGGATTAAGTTAACCATGGGTTAAGCTAGACATGTAGGCCCCATTAGTTTATTGGGGAGGACAGGACAAGTATAAATAGAGATCGGGAGATCTCTATTTAATCATTCATTCACACACTTCTCTCATTCGGAAAGTGGCACACTTATGAGGAGGAGACTTTGCTGCTAGGAGAATACTATCTCTTGTACTCTGGTTGTATCATTGCTCTATCTATCTCTGAGGAAGTTATTGGGTTTTTTTCACCTTTATGGTTTTCCCCAAGTAAACTCTGTGTCTATTGTGTGCTTGCATTATTGTGTCCATGATTCATATGTTGTACATGTTGTTCTCTCAATTAAGATCCTAGATCAGATTAAAGTAAATTCTGAAAATTAAACATTCACCTCAGTGCTTATGATGAAAAACTAGGTGCTAACAACTAGATCCAACTAGGGATGCTATCCTCCCTATGAGGTAGCAAAGAACCTCGTAGACCGGGTGCCTGATCCATTGGGTTGTGCATGTAGGAAAATATTCTTTGTAGAACACCTTTCTTGGTGTAGAATACTTGGAGGGTTTGCCTGAAAGCATTCATGGGAAACATATGGGGAAATTTGCTGTGAGGGGTATCTTGTGGCGACCTTTACCCAAACCAAAAACTGCTCTGTCATACTACCAACTAAAAACTTATTGAAGCCAAAATCTAAAACTGGAACTGTAAATTCTGAAAAACAAACTGGAAATTGCTGAAAGAAATGCTTTGCATGTCAAGCATATTTATATAAAACTCACTCCTCCCTGCTTGAAAATTAATGCTTAATCAAGTAATGAAAAAGTGCCAATGAAGCCAATCCAACAGCTGTTCAAACAACAAAACTTTATAATCATGCTTAATCAAAATGAGAACCCAAGAATCTAGGGGCAAAAATGTATTATGGAGGTTCTGGCATTTGAGTCGAAGATATAACCAATCTTTACTGCTGCAAACTTCTTTCATATAATCAGCCACTAGATCATAAAAAACATGACAACCTTCAAAAAACTCTACTACTTGTTTGCCAAGATAAGGTTGCCTCACCAGTAAACTCTCTTACACATTTCCTAACCATTTTTCAAAAGGATCCTGAAGAGAGTTCTCCGGGTATTTTCCAAGTTAGACATCAATACTTTCATTCAAACTTTTAGAATTTTAAACTTGATCTTCTTTATCAAACACAGTAGAAATATCATTATTTTTTTCAATGAAATCAAGCAAAACAAACTCTTCTTGACATGAAAATTTTGAATGTGAAAGAGAGCCCTGATTTTATGTTTCGTGCTTTTCTTCCCTATTGCAAACCTCTGCTTCTTCTAAGTGTTGGGACTGATTGCACACTGCCTTTCCTCTTTATTACCCATTTCAAAAAAACTTATGAATCTCTCCAAGCAGTCTTCTTCATATTCATCATATTTAAGTGGATTTAAATCTTCATTAAAAACATCACTAATAGAAACTTCAGCAGGTTGATTGCAATTTTCATAAAACAAATCAGAATTACCTTCTTCTGGTACCTCACCGGGCCGATCACCTCTCTGCTCACCATGGGAAAGGTTGGAATGTAAGGCAAGTTCCCCTATTCATGTCTTTCTTCTGGTGGTAAAAGAAGAAAGTAAGAACAGACCATTGATACAAGCATCCAGCAAAGATGAATTCGATATCAACTTTAGTATCAATATTGAGTGAACACCTGAGATAATAACCAGAGATGGTTTCCAAGAATTCTAAGCTATTATATACTGATCTCAAATATGAAAGGGAAAACATAATGTAAATGTTTAACAGGAAGTACGAGCACATAGAGAAAAAGGAAAAAAAAGATTACAATTAAAGAAACACATGAATCTCTGCAAAACGGTCTTCCATAAGCACTGCACATTGTATTAATGTAAAAGTCTTTAAATAGAGCTTGACCCCCAAGCCTTATCCAAATGATTTTTCAACCCTTTTCTCTTCTATTACAATGATATTTATAGGCCTTTAGCCTTGAATTGATCATCAGGAAATAGTTAAAACTATGCTGCCACCTTGATGGCCTAAAAATTGGGGAATATTACATATGTGTCGAGCTCAAAACAGATTGATTAAGATGGGAAATAGGAATACGGTGAGTAGAACGCCACCTTACTCCTAATCTTTTAATTGGCCCTGCGAATCAAAGAAATTCTCTATTCTCAAAGAGTTGTATGCCTGCGAATCCTCTGCTGGAGGGGGAGGTGTCGCGTCCTCAGTGGAGATTACAAAATCCTTGAGAATATTCATGTCCTGGTGGATGTCTTACTTATCTTCAAGAATCTCCTTCTTCCCCCGATGTCGAACCCTTCGGCACACCTATCGCTCTTTGGGCTCTTAATCTTCGCTGGTGGTGCTAGTTTCTACATGGTCGAATACTGCAGGAGATGAAGGAGGGTGTTCTTCCTCCACCTCAGACCACTCCTACTCGAGCATAAAGACCACTTCGGATCCTTTATCCTTCTCCATGACCAAACTCTAACTGAAAGATTCCTAGGCTTCTAGGTGCACCACCTTTCCCATGCACTGATTTCGAACAGGCGACACAGGAACCATGCCTATAACGGCTATGACGATGATGGATGCTACATTCGATCACCTTCGCCATGATGACCTGACCGAATCTCCCATCCGAGCGACAATGATGTCTAAGGCTTAAGCTGACGCAAAACATGCCCAGCCAGGATTTCTGGGTTTGTGAAAATGTATACGACAGCGCTAAGGTGGCAGTAGAGATGCATTTAAGTCATATATCCACATGGTCAAATCTACACCATAGATCTTAACCTCATTTTCATCTCAACCTTTGAATGGTATGGGTCATACCATGTTCACAAATCTTAGGCCCTCCAGCTCTGCAATTCCAATCGCATCTATTAATAGGGCAGCTGGCCTCTTCAGTCTTCTCATAAGCTTCTGGATATTGTACCTTCTGTCTCAGGTTTGATATAGATGGTCGAAAAGGTTTGGCCGTTCTCAGGGGTAAAACCACCTATATGCAGCGATAACAGTGATCCAGGTGGATATCGGTGGCCACCCACCTTTCCAACTGGCTCAAAACAGTTTTCTAGCAATTTTGGTAATGTACTATTTTTAGCCATTTTTTGGGTCTTGAAATTTCGGGGCCATTTTGAGGCCCTAAATGACCTTTTTTTGCGATTTGCGGAGCCAAACGGATGCCTTCGGCATACCCTTGGCCCCAGTTGAAAGTTGTAAATCTCGGATAGACCTTTCCAATGGGCTATCGAGCGCCCCAAACAGAGATTGTATGCAAAAGTTACGACCCTGGGAAGTTGATGTACTAACTTACCCAAACGGGTCTCACATGACTTTTGGCACTTCATCTCCTAGGGTTAGGTTTTTGGATGTCTAGGGTTTTTGACATTCCTATTTATTGTAAAAGGCCTTCAGATTTTCATTGTAACCATCTTCTTGCGAAATGAGCGCAGCCGTCACATCTCTTCTCAGAGATAAGCCGCCACCATTCTGGGAAGCTTGTTTTCTGCTACATTTTACAGTTTTAGTTATTTCCTTATTGAATAGAAAACCAGTTTTACTATATCTCTATTATTTTGTGTTAAGCATCTGATAAGAATCTGTATTCATTTCATTCTGCTCATAAAATCCGGATCAAACAAACTCCTCGAAAAAACCCTCGGACTTGGAGGAAAACATAATTTGCTTAATGCAACAAAAGACAAAAGTTGACTGAAACCATCTACACACGTCTAAACCCTCTTCCAGCAAACCCTCATTCTTCTCTTAATTTCAGGTATGGTTAGCTGACACCCTGCATCAAATGCATCAAGACCCTACCTTCTCGAGCGAATTTAACCCTAACCTTTCCAAAAATTGGTTCTTCATCCACTCGCTACAAATAAAATTAGATTTGCTGATAGCAACGGTTATAAGGCCCTACCTATCACTGAAAAACTATGAGAATGACTCCTCCTGTTGCCTTCTTCATCTTTCGCATGTCCGGAAACTTCTGACCCCGACGTCTCCCAAACACAAATGTCAACTTCTCATGCCGACTTTTATATATATAACCCTTTTTCCTTTAAATTTTGGCCTTCTTTGTGGGTTTACGATCCTCTTGGCCGCTAAACTCATGTGCAATGATTTAGACTATTAGATCTGATGTTCTTTTAATTGTTTTGACACCTTTCTCTATCTGTTGTTGGATCATCCTTCATGTCCTAATCCCTGCCATCCTTTTATTATCACCGTACTTCTTCAAGGTGGTGTCACATTGCTCTAAAGTGGTTTTCATTACCACTCATCCTCCTTGCAACAAGTCCTGGATCTGACACATGTTAGGTGGTATTGCTTGTCGCAACCACCAATGTCCGCTAACCATCGTGCACCTTCCTTGTGCTACGATCATCACAAGCCGTCGATCTACTATGAAACAATCAGGACCGCTCTTTACTCAGCTACACCTTCACCCCTTTGGAATTTGATCTTCAACCATAGGATCTCCCTCCTTTCATCTTTGTGGTCCACGTGGTCTGCAAGACCTCTCTTTACTTTGGCGGTATCACACTCCATTCCGATGGTTTTGCATGCCATTTTCCCCCTCTGCAACGTCTTCTGCGTAAGACACGTAGCCTTCCAGCTTTCTCCATCGCAACCAGCTATGCCCCTTTACTCTCATGCATCTCGGCTATGCGACATCCAACAAGGCCCGTAGATCTCATATCGTCATCCAATCAATGGTGCGATTTTCCCGATCTTTAACCATTTTAATTCTTTGTTGTCGAACTATGGTTTTTGTCCTATTTTGATCATTTAGGTGCATTTTAATACAAGCTTTTGAAATATCTTCAGGTTCATCATATTTAACACTTCTAAACCAATTGTTCTCACACCTTTAGCACCTAGCCATGAAAAATATAGGGAATTTAGGCTTTATTCGAGGAGCTTTCAAGATATCCACCCATTTTTTCCTCAATACTTATGTTGAAAAACTAGGTGCTAACACCAAGGTTTTAAGTTATATCAGGCTAAAATGAAGACCTCATTGGACAAGAAATCCAAACATAGAGAGTTCCTGAATGGGGACCTAGTGCTGATGTGGGACAAAAGACATGAAAACCTTAGGAAGCATGCAAAATTTGATAGCTTGTGGCTAATGACCTTTACGATCCAACAGAATATAGGCCTTCCTTCCAACACTTTCAGGCTTATAAATTTGAAAGGACAACTACTAGAGTATCCTATTAATGTTAGGTACCTAAAACCATTTTTTCCTACATAAATGAGAATTTCCAGTCATGTACTATAATTTTATTTACTTTCAGTTTTATGTCTTGTTCATGTATGTAATGGTTTCCCTAAAGGCATCACAGTCGATTCCCTCTACTCTGTTGAGAAAATAAACAAAGTCCACAATCAGCATTTTGATCTTCCCAGGAATACGTCTAAAGGCCCTCAAGATGCGATCTCATAACATACTCCAAGGCCCAGTGGAAACTAAGGTACTAGTCCACTATCCCAAGAGGTTCGAGTTGGATTCCTGGAACCTCACAAGGAGGATCCATCCCATAGAAGGAGCTGAATTTTGTTTCTCACTATGTTCCCACCATTTCCATCGGTGTTATATAGTTGCAAAAATATCATAGTTAGATTGGTAGAGGAAATATGGCACCAATTGTCAAGATAAAAAAGGGTCCGTCACCCAGAAGATATTTGAGTCGTTCATGGAATTTGTGTACCAAGAGAAGTGAGAAGGTGATCACCTTACTCTGATAGTCTTGATTGAATATTTCAACCTATCAAAATAGATCTAATTCGTTGGAGGCTTCGAAACATGATGAGAACATAAAAAGGGATATTTCTCACCGATGGCACAAATTGAGCTACACAAATGATCAAGCATGGATCCAGACCATTGGAGGCCTCCATAATAACAGTTGATTTAATGGGTATCCCTTCTACTAGCAACTCGGATATGATGGTACATCTTCCCAAGATGAATCATGATCGTTTGAGGTATTAAAACAAGCATCTAAGTTAAGAGAGGCCCCTTCTTGACAGTGACTAAGATCTGGACCATTCAAGGTGGAGTACCATTCAGTAAAGGTAAAGTGGAAGACCTTCCTTCGAGGGCCAAGATTAAATCATACATTTTGCTAGGGAAAATCCTAGCCATCATCATTCTGAAGGTATGCAGTATGATTTTAAAAGAGTCATGTACATCTATGGCTTAGATCAAATACCTCCTCTACTTAAGATATCATCATATCCGAAAGCATAACAATGCAGGATGGGATCAAAGGAAATTTTTGTCACTCATAGCCATAATTGTACCTCAAAGTGAAACGCGGTTGTTAAAATATATCAAGGTACAGATCAAAAGGAAAAAAACACAGCCAGTTGACATTCAAAGCCAGGGCACACCACCTTTTCAAATAAAGATAGATCATTCTCATAGCACGGAAAGGAATGAAAGAAAAGAAATATTTTTTTTTTCATTCCATAATGGTGTACTTTGGCTCAAATAATCAAACAAGCGACGTGACTTGTGTGAATCCACCATCTCTTCAAACCAATCGTTGCTTAAAATCCTAAAAAAAACTACCTATTCACTGTCCATAGCATACGCAGTGTATCATCATCATTTCCATACACTCTATTTTCCACCCTTACTAGTTTCCTATGTGTATCTACCCTCCTCCTCACCCTATGCTCACACATGCTAATTGTCACCCTGAAATTATTCATTGATCTGTCAAATCCTCTGTTCATCCTTTCATGACTATCCTACAGGTGATAAGCATTAAATTAGACCACACCTTCACTTGTATATAAGGTCACGCTTGTCGCTAGGGTTTTACCCCTAGCTTGTGCAAATGAGCACCTACTAAGGAGAATGGACTCCTTAGTAGCAGTTCAGTAAATGGAAATAATTAAGCTAAAACAGAAATAGAAACTACTCTAACACATGTGCATGAAAAATAAACAACAATTTGTAAACAAGGGTTTTGTATTGATATTACCTCCAATGTGGAGGTTGAATGAAGCTCCTTGCAATGTCCAAGAAGGTTGCTCCAAGCTCCAATGTGCTCCTTCTCTTTCTCCAATGGTGGGAATGGGCCAAAAGGGGCTCTCAACGTGAAAGTAGCTCAAGGGTGAGCTAGGGTTTCGAGAGAGATTTTGGGAGAGTAAGGGTATACTTGATTGTGGATATGAAATAAGGGATCTCCATCACCTATTTATAGTTTTTTGGTGGTGGAGTGCTGACCCATGGTTTTGGGAACCATATGGTTTAAGGCAGCTGTATAGGGTTTTTTCCTCCTTTTCCTCATTATTTTATATTTTTTATTCCCTTTTTAGAGGGATTTTGCTATTTTAGAGGAATTTTGGATATTTTTGGAGGAAAAGGGGGTTTTTTAGCCTTTTTGAGGCTATTTTGATGGTTTTGTGGCCTTTTGGAGGCATTTTAGACCTTTTGGAGGCTTTTTAGTGGGATTTTTTGGGATTTTAAGGGAAATATGGTAGGAAAATGGACAAATGAGCCATATAATATGGTAGATGAGGTAGTGAACACTTTTTGGGTGTTAACAGATGGCCCCTTTATGTGCGAAGGCAGGAGCTCATCGTATGGCCGATGGACATCATAAGTCATGAAAGGTTTTCATGGGGAGTGGAGAGAAGAGAAGAAACAAACTGAAGCCCGGAACAACGATCCCGAGCAAACTGCAAGAACTAAAAGTACATAACCTCAAAAATGGATGAGGAATCATCTGATCATATGGACGAGGCGGGCATTCCCATGCTCGTATCAGGATATGACATAATAACAATGGGGTCCAAAAAATGGGGACCTGAAATATACATGACCTCAAATACTGACTGAGGAATAATCTCAATATATGGACAAGGCAGGCATACCCATGCTCGTATCAAGATACATAAACATAACTGTGAGGCCCGAAAAGGGGGACCGGTAAGATACATAGATAACCACTGTGTACATCATAGGTGTCCAGAGGAGACACAAATCTGGGACATACTGCTGGGCGGACCATGTCTGAGCTGAAGGACTGGTGCACTGGAATATCAATAGTGCTGCTAACTAGGGTACCAGAGGAACTGATGAGCTGCTGGATCATAATGACTGGGAGCAATAACCTCGATGGTACACTGAGCTGGAACTAAAATGGGTACTCAAGGAAGCATATAACTGGATGGCTTCCGAATACAATCGCCAACGCAGCCCGGACATCCTCGGGAACATACAACTGGGCATTCCAAAGTGACTCACCAATGTGCTAGAGTTGGGTGAAATCCGACGTCTTTGACTAAAAACTGATGGGATATAACCCTACGCGATTCTCAATGATGCGATCAACGTGTTGAAGTCGAGCATGTGAGAAACAACCACTCGGAGAGGCAATGATGACTCCTCTCAGAATGATCCGTAGGCACTTACCAAAGATGGTGATAAGTCCAAGGCGTAGGGACCTCTGGGCCTATCCTCTGGAATAGAGGAGTTGTCGTCGACAGAGGGAGACCTGCAACTATCAAGGCAATGATGTTTCCTTGACAGGAGCGCGAGGTGAAGAACCGACATGTAATAGTACTGATGGCAGGACTGACAAACTGTGGGGGGACAACTGGGCAAATAGAGTGGGTGGACTCAAACTTCCTTTGTTCAGAGTATGATAATGGGAATGATCGGGTAGCATATGAAACTAACTGAGGGGAAAGGGATCATAGCTGTATTGGATCTGGGAAGGTGACTGGGTTGAGGGAGACTCAAGCTGGTATAGTATGGCAGGAGACTGCAGAATACTCTGAACAAAGGCGACCTGATTGGGGGTGCTACCGAGATGATCGATCATGGTGCCAAGAGGCACGGGAGGGTACTTCTTCATGGGTTAAGGAACTAGAAGAAGTGTGTGTAAAATGATACTGTCGTGCGGATTTAGATGAGCCCAGGACAGTTCATGCTCGTGGTTGCTTTCAATTTTAAGGAGTCTGAAAGCAAATAAGAAGACTCTGAAGTAATGGAATGGTACTGTCATGTGGATTTTACGAGCCAAGGACAGTTCATGCTCGTGGTTGCTTTCAATTTTAGAGAGTCTGAAAGCAAATAAGAAGACTCCAGGGGGTTGCTTTTTCGTATGTTTAGTCTCCAAGGCCCAAAGAAGCATAAAAGGATGCAATGAAGAACTCTTCTAGCCGGTGTGACTAGAGTATTCATTTTTCGTAATTAGTCTACCAGGTTCGGAAAAGGGTTAAACTTATACCAGATAGACTCCCTTTCAGGTACTTTAACGAGCATGAAAGGAAGCAAGATTTCTCGGTGATCTTTTCATTCTTTTAGGAGTCAGAAAAGAGCTTAACGGAAACTCCCTAAGTGCCTTTTTCGTAAAGGACTTGTCCGGCCTGAAAAAGGGATAAAATTATACCGAACAAAAGGAATGGCCGGGCAAGGAGGAAATGTTCAATCAAGGATCAGTAATGATGACCAAAAACGAGGGTAGGGGGGGAACATCGGTGGGCCTCCTTGCGGGGTGAGTGAAATGGTGGAAAAATAACGAAATATTTGCAGTATGACAGGAGTGAATGGCTCATGTAAAAGTGTGGAACAATCCGATGGCGGCCGATGTGGCACACAAATCGAGGTAGCAAGGTGTCAGGACACAATGTTGAAATTGTATCAGGTGAGAGCGAGAAATGATCTCAAGCATCATCACGAGCTCGGAAAAATGAATCTAGCGATATAAAGGGTGTCAAAAATGGGTAACGGTCGATGTGGCATGCACACCGAGGCAACTAGTGGCGTCTGAAAAATAGGCAAAAAATGATGGGGTAAAAATAATGCAACGAGGTGACCATCATGATGGTCTCGTCGTGTTGATTCCAGTGGTGGAAACGGTTCAAAAAATGGACTCCGTATGGGGTCAGAATGGTCATAACAAGAAAAAGTCAACTGACTATAAATAGTGGTGGGTCCAACATGACATGTGTCATTTGTACTATTTGACTTTGACTTGTGATCGGACTGGACCAGAGCTTAGGTGGCATTTCTGGACGATCCAACTGGCCGATTTCAGATCTGGGAGATACAGGTATTCCGTCAAACTCATACCTGCATGTTTTTTAGGGTCAAGGGTTGGGTAGTGGGTCCCAGGGCTTATTTGTATGGTCCACGTGGGGTGGACCGCGGGTTAGCGGGTCGAAACCGCGGGTGGCGACCACGAGTTTCTGGGTGAACCACGCAGTTGGCGACCGTGTGTTTCCTGGATGGATACGCAATCTAGTACCGCGAGTTCCAAGGAGGAACACGCGGTGCCAAACAGTGAGGTTAGGGCTGACAGGCACGGTTAAGCACCGCGACTATAGGCCTAACAGCCGCGGTCAGAAACCGCGGCGGGAAGCCCGAAAGCTGCGGTTTTGGGCTGAGCTATTAGGGTCTTCCGAGAGAGGGAAAAGGACTTATTTACTTGACATGAGTCTGATGAGTTGCCTTTATATGATTGACAGGATACCGCAGGTGCTCTGGAGAGAGCGGGAAATCCCTGATGAGATCGTGGCTGTGATCCAGGGGGAGCGCCATGTGTGATCTGTGTTGGGACTGTGCGGACTACTGAAGTTCACACAGATACCCATGATACGGTCAGTAGCATTGCTGTTGAACCAGCTGATCAGCTTCTGGGAGCTGGACATACAGGCTTTCCGGGTACAGGGTGAGAGGGTGGACCTCACCCTGACCGATGTATATTTTCTGACGGGGTTTCCCTGTCTAGGCAGGGTAGCAGACACACAACCGCGGGTCGCCGTGGACGTCGACATGGAGGACATGTTAGAGAGATATTGTGGTCCTGAGGTGAGGGTGCATTGAAATGCACTCCTAGTGAGGGACCTACAGGAGCCAGCAGTGCAGGCCATGGCAGCATGTGTGGTTCAGGTATTGGGGTCCCAGTCACCTGAGAAGGTGTCTGGGGGCCAGATGCAGATGATAGAGCGCGTACTGGATGGGGTGTACTACGCCTGGGGACAGATGTTCCTGACCTGCGTTCAACGATAGCTGACGGCAGCGAAGGAAGATGGAAAGGGCTTTTTTTTTGGTTCCTTCTTGTGTGCCTTCTTTATGGAGAGGGTACCCACACTGCGGCCACGGGTGCCGATTAGGGCAGGAGGTATGAGGGAGCCGCAGATGGTGCGGTGGGGCGAGATGATGCGCCGCCATGGTGGCAGCGACGTGGGCAGGTATTTTACGCAGGAGTTGTACCTGCAGTGGCTCCAAATACCGTTGACACTGGACGACTTCCCGTATCGGGACATGGACTTCACGGGAGATCCAGAGGCGCCACGAGCACCAGGACAGGCATGGGGTCCCGACGGTACGTATGTGTTTGCTTGCATATTATGGATGTCAAGTTTTATATATGTGATAGTAGATTGATATACTGTGACTGACATATGGGTGATGTGCAGATGTGGGCCCGAGGCCGCCTCTAGGACATGTGGCACGGAGGGGGATTGTGGTTGTTCCATCTCTTCCTGGGCGAGGAGAGGTCCGTCGCCGCAATGCGGAGGGGACACTGGAGTCAGTCCGAGCACTACTAGACCGGTTGCTGATAGGGGTGACCGACGAGGGATGGCGGGATGTCGATCCAGACGTGGTTCAGGATTGCATAAGGGCACCCCGAGAGTTCACATCCATAGCGATCCGGGTGGCGATCTTGGTGGACCGGGTACGGGCACAGGAGCCCGGAGGGGATGAGGACTTGCCGGAGGAGGAGCGAGGGGAGGACTCAGAGGCAGCCGATGCAGGCAGTGATGCAGGATATGACTCTCATTAGGGAGTACAGGGGATTTCCCCTGAGTTTTGTAGCTACGGCATGTATGTTGATGAGGCTTTAGGCATGTATATCCATTTTTTGTATAGCTGAGTACAGGGGTACTCAGGATATGTATAGCACTGAACATGTATATTTATATATATATATATATATGCACGTGGATGCACCTTTTTGTATGATGTTGTTTTATTTGTACGCACGTGGATGCGCTTTATGATTTGTGATATGTTTACATTGCACGTGGATGCAAGTAGGCTAGGATGTTGGGCACGTGGATGCCCCTTATGTATTTTATGTGATGCAACATGATGTATGTATGATTAGGCACGTGGATGCCCCTATGGATATGCATGTGGTTTATGTACATGAATGCAAGTGGTGATGCAATGCAATCCTTTTGGGTTTTTATATCTTTTTAGGAGATTTTATGGGATGATGATGCATGATGTTACATGGTGTGATTGATATGCCAATCTAGGATGTTGTTTGCCATTTGATCTGCGACGCTATTTTGGGCTCTTGGGACATGTGTGAATGTTATGGATTCAAACTGTCGGCTGAGTTGTTTTGCACGCAGAAATTTTCTAAAAAGGTAGGGATCACGCACCTGGTAGCAGTTGTTGAGCTGGGAGACAAGTAACTGGGAGTCAAGGAACACATGAAGGTGACATATGCCCATCTGGATGGTAGCAGTCAGGAGACCGGTCACAGCATCATACTCCGCCTGGTTATTGGTAGCAACGCCTATACATATTCCGTCAAGGTGAATCATCTCGTTGAAAGGGGAGTACAAGACCCATGCTGCAGAAGCCAGGTTGGGAGACCAGCGGCTTGCGCCATCAGCGAAGCCAGTGTAACAAGGTGGAAGATGGTCCATCTGTGGTCATGCAAAAAAGATGAATGTAAGATGATGGTAAAAAATGTGGAAAACAAAAAAGATAGCAAACTGTTCAATGTAGACCAATGAGGCCGCGAGTTATTTAAGGATAAAAGCGTTTAAGGTACAACCCGTTACGCGGGTGGCGCAAAGGGTGACCTTCGGAGTCGGCTAAGATGTATGCCCCCTTGCCGAGGCAGGTCTGCACGATGTAAGGGCCTTGCCACATGGATTCCAACTTCCCTTTACCGGTTTTGTCATGGGCTTGGTCATAGGCGAGGACGAGGTCCCCTTCATGGAAAGTTCTAGGATGAACATGTTTATCATAACCCGCTTTGGAGCGGTTTTTGGCAGCTTCGATGTTCTGGAGAGTGGCACGACGGTCTTCATCGGCTTGTTCAAGGGAAAGCAGAGGTTGCTCGAGTGGGGAGGTGAAGACATCACTGAACTCTTGGAAGAGTTGTTGGTAGTCCTCAATCTCCTGCTCACTGCAAGAGGCTCCTAACGTGATGAGCTCAGGGGTCTCAATCTTAGCTTTAACAGCTGGGAACTTTGAGGGGTGAATGGGGCGCTGTTTCTGATGGACTGGGGGTACATCAGGCCATGTGTCAATGTGGTGCTCTATAATGGCAGGGTCAAGACCGGGCATCTCGATATAGGACCAGGCAAAGACATCACGGAATTCTCTGAAAAGGTTTATGTAGTCCTAAATCTCGTGTTTACTACAGAATGCTCATAAAGTGATGAGTTCAGGGGCACGTCCTGGGGCAGCGATATCAACTTGGATGACAGGTGAGATGTTGGCCATGTTGCCCTCCTTGAAGGCATCAGGGGCAGGAATAGGGTCCTTGAGATAGTCAACCTTGGTGGGAAGGAAGTCTTTGGATTCAACCGCAAATTGGGTAGCGGTGCTAGAGGAAGATGCTTCTGGGATGAAGTAGGAACGATGATGCATATCATCCCAGGGATAATATGGGGCGGTAAGGGCCTCAAGAATCTCCTCATCGGTAAAAAAAGTTTGCGTCGTCAAATTGGTGGACGAAGGAGTAGTGGTGGAAGAGATCATATAAATGGTGTTAACCTCTCCTGAAGGGGAAGAGTCTGGGGGGTAGATCTCCTCAATGGTAGGTGGTGCCGTCTCAAGATCCAGATTGTTCATCTCATAGAGAGACGCTCTGTAATCGGGTAGATCGGGACAATGATGTGAGTAATGCCCGTAAACACCGCATATGGCACAGGGGTGGTTGGTTCGCAGGGATTTGTCTTTAGGCTTGGGAGTGGGGTTTAGTTCGACAATTGGGATGTTGGGGTCATCGTCAAGCATCTGCATGTGCTTCTGTAAGGCTGGTAACTGTGGACATTGATGAGTGGCATGGCCTAACGCGTCGCACAGCGAGCATTTGGGAGGAGCGCAAAATACTGGGGGGTTTTTTACTGTCTTGGGAGGTGGTACAGCAGTGTAAGGTTGTGGACCGCTGCCCCCAGTGGGTTTGGGAGTAGGAGGGGGAGTCATGGAGGACGAAGGGGTAGAGACACCGGGAGGTGGCTGAGTGGTAGTAGCCATGGGTTGCACCGGTTGGAGGACGACGCTTGGTGTCGGCGGGGGAACGGGAGGCGAAAGGTACTAGACGGGTATTCCCAAGGTTAGCCCAGGGAGGCTAAGGGTAGCCATAACCGGGGCGCTTACTACTCCCGACGGAGGGACTAGGAACGGGATTGTATGGATAGGTGTAACACCAATGTGGCTAGGTACCAATGGTGGTTTAGGCAACAAGGGTGGTTGATTATTAGGTGGGTGGTTATCGTGGGACAAGGTACATAAGTCAGACACGTCCCTGGGGGCTGATGGAGGCAGAATAGATTGGAAGGTGGAGGTCATCGACGCGTCTAAGTAAACTCCAGGTCCCGTAGAGGAAACAAATGAGGTGGAGGCACGAGAAATAGGTTGTTCAACCATGGGGAGAACATTTTCGGGTGCCACGGGAGCACTGGGATCATAGTAGGTGAGCTGGTCAACCTTAACCACGCGTCCCTCATGGGGGAACATCATGGTGCGAAAAACGGAAGAGGCAACTGCCCGCATGGCGTACATGTAGCTGCGGCCAAGTAAAAGGTTATAATCCAATTGGGCATTGATTACCTCGATGTCGATAAGGACGGTTTTACCACCTAACTGGATGGGGACATTGGGTAGGAGGCCTTGGGGCTGGGCCGACCGGCCGTTGTAGGCGCGTAATGCAGTGGTGGATTGCTGGAGAGTAGGGGATCCCAACTTCTTCCATACGAATGTAGACATAACGCATGTGGAGGCACCTTCATCGATGATGCATCGATGGATGACAAGATTCCGAACGGAAACAGAAACTTGGAATGCTAAGGAGGAAGGCAGGCGTGGTCCGGATTGGTCCAAATCAAATGCCATTAAATTTGAATCATGTGGGTCAATCGCCCCAATGGCGGAGAGTAGAGTCTTATGCTGGGAAGGGCAGTTTTTCAAGACTTCTAATGCATACATGGCTGCGGGAGACTGGGCTAAGTCATCTACAATGTTGTAGTTTGACGCAACGCGCGCATTGGGGTTATTGTTGATACGGCGAAGTGGGAAACGAGGGGCTTTGGGAGCGCCATCTAGTGGAGGTGGAGGTATACGTAACGCCTGATCGGTGGGATGGGCGTTAGTGGGTTTATCAGTGGAAGGTGTTTTAGTGGTGGAGCCATATTGGTTCCGATGGGTCTGAAGGTTGGCGTCAACTGATGACATCATCAACAAGTGGTGGGTTCCTGAGTCAAACATGGGTTGATCAGGAGCAGCATACGTGATCTGTTGTTGGGGTTGCGCGTTGGCTTGAGGGGGAGCCAAAGGCTGAGTGTTCACGACACCTTGGGTTGGTAAGGGGTTTTGCAGAACCAAAGGTGGCTGCTGGGGCTGGGGGGGTTAGGTGGCGCCTGAGGAGCCGCATGCCCTTGGCGGTGGGCATCATCAACCCAGAGCTGCCGACCTCACTCTAAGTGTGGGTAAGCATGCATGTAGTGTCCATAGACCCCGCAAATAGAACAAGGGTGGTTCGTTCGCAAATTGGGGTTTTTAGCCTGCTTGGGTGGGCGATCAGGGTTTTGATTAGTGGGGGCCGCATTGTTGTTGTCTGGGGGATTATCCGGTTGACCAGCTTGGTCTGCAGGTTGGTTGTTCCCACGATTACGGCCCTTGCCGCGGTTTTGTTGGCCCTGGTTACGTTGGTTGTTCTGGTTTTGCTGTGGATTTTGTTGGGCGTAGACTTGCCCTTGGGCAGTAGGTGGATTCTGAGGTTGCGCAGGTGCGGGAGCAGGCTGCGGGGGATGATATGCAAGTTGAGGCTGAGCAGGTGCAGCAACTTGAGTGGGTTGCTGATATGGCTGCGGAGCAGATTGTGGATTTGCCGTAGGGGCTGCCTGTGGCAGATAATAAGCAGGTTGGGCTTGTGAAGGCGCAGGAGCTGGGGCAGCCTGCTGATAGTAGTAGGGCTGAGGTGCGATCGGGGGGGCATAAGCGGGAGTCACATGACCGAAGCATTGAGGAGGACATGAGGGTCCATGGGAGTGATGGTGATGTGTCATAGGAGCATATGAGTTGGTGGCCCCAGACTGTGAGGCGGCCCACGAAAGGTCGGGGCCCGGGGTAGGACGTGCGATGGAAAAGGGTTGAGGATGCGAAGAAACACGACCAATGATGCCGTCTGCGGCGTTGGATGCCCCCGATGCATCGTGATGGGAGGACTCACCGTGAGGGGCGTCAGGTATAATGGTATAAAGGTAACCCGACTGGGCGTAAATGAGGTCGAACTGCTGTGCCTTAAGGATGGCCTCTTCTTCAGACTGGGGTCTTTCAGAAGCTACATCCTTAGCGATGACAGGCAAAAGGGACTTGAGGAACCAATCTAGGAAGATACGATCATCTAATTTGATCTTGCATAAGCTACGGCGTCGACGCCACTCATGGATGTGGTCCATGATATGGGTAGCCGTGTTTTGTCTACAAGATAGGAGAATCTCAACACCCGCGTCGTAGCGGACAGGCAACTAAAAGAACTGCAGGAAAGTCGAGGCAAGGGAAGCAAAGGTGGCATGGGTCCCATGGGGTTGCTCGATATACCACTTAGCTGCAGAGCCAGTGAAGGTGCGATGTAAGAGACGGAGGTGAACAGAGTTGTCCACAATGGAGTTGGAGGAACACCATAGGTGGAAAGACATGATATGGTTTTGTGGATCCTCACCGGCCTTGCCCTCGAACTTAGGGATGTCAGAGGGGAGCTTGGTAGGCATAGGAGGCCACGCAGGGTCATGTCGGATAGGGTCGTTAGTCAGTCTGGCCAGATCAGGTAGGTTGAGGCTAGCCATAAATGGCAGACTGGAAGAAGGATTTGACACAGGAGTGGGTTGGACCAAGTTGGGGCCAATGCCCCCAAGAGGAGGGACAGGATTGGGAATGTTTCCCCCAAGTGGGGGAACGAGGGTAGTATAGGATGGGCCTGCACCACCATGGGTGGTGTGAGTCACTGGTGGAGTGGTGGTATGTATGCCAGCTACGGGAATGGGAATGGTGACCGGGATGGTGGATGTGGCCCCCATCGAGGGCATTCCCAGAGCAAGTGTGGTAACTGGTGTAGTGGTGGATGTGCCACCAATGGTCCCTACAACAAAAGGAGTGGAAGTCGTGCCAGCCATGGGGCTAGTAGGGGTAGTGTAAATAGGGTTCTAAGACTCTTCGTCAGAATCGGAGGTAAAGTAAGGAGCATCAATATCTGGTGACGGAGTCCTATGTCGCTGACGAGTGGAGTCAAGTGACAAGGCTCTAGATCTGTGATGAGTGGTATCAACGGATGATGATCAGAATCTATGACGGGTGGTGTCAAGTGAACCGTGCTGCGAGGGCTCGCCCTTGAGGCGCCGAGAATGTCTCGGGGACTCAATGGTGACAGATGGTGTCAAATCTCTGTGGGTTGAGGTGAGTATAAAAACAGCTCAAAAAATCCTAATGCAACCGAGTGTGCAGAAGGAGAGCTCAAAAACAAGGCACTCAGGCCAACAACCAACTCAAAACACCCTCTGCAATAGCTGTGCTACAATAGGTGGAGTATCAACAAAGATGGTCTGAATACCAACAAGCAGCAGGTTTCCTAAAAAGAAAAAATGGTGGACTCACTAGACCAAAGGGAGGTAAAGGAGCATGCAAACACCTAACTAAAAGTATTTTGACTCAACTAAACATATCCTTTGCAAGGTGATGAAATCCAAGTCAGACAATATGAGTAGGAAAGCTAAGTGGCTATGATATCCCCCTACCGGGAGGGACACCAGGTAGTCAATCCTAGAAGAATGGCAACTAAGATACCCCGTTCATGACACGTCCAGAAAGGTGAATCTGTCGTTTAGTCCGTTTACCGCAATACCCCTATATAGGGATATCCCGTGAACCGCGAAAGGTAGCCCTTCGGTTACTGAATGGAGTGCGGTATTCCACTCAGGCCTCCGAAACCAGTCTCCCGACTTCAACCCTCCTAAGGGAGAGGCCCTCTGATAAACTGGTCGTGACCGTGCCAAAAAGTACTAGGGGATTTTGGTTCCCTATTTGGACAACAACTATGTCTCAAGTGAAAGTAACCGAGGGGTGTTATTGGAAGCCTATCCCCCCGAT
Source organism: Larix kaempferi (assembly GCA_027924585.1). NCBI lineage: Eukaryota > Viridiplantae > Streptophyta > Pinopsida > Pinales > Pinaceae > Larix > Larix kaempferi. The sequence continues at coordinate 10,648,936 of BSBM01000007.1, forward strand.
CCTACCTAACTACAATGATTCTTTTGTGTTCCCCAAGTGGGGTTAGAATGTTGGTTCAGTTAGGTACTTTTTAAGGCTCACTTGAATTATCTGACAGAGTATGTGCTCATGAGGTGATGAACCCAAAATAGAAGTGCCACAAGGGGGGGCAACTTCTTAACTATCAATAATGCTAGAATTGAAACTTTAACTTGCAAAATTTTCTGAATTAAAAATACTGAAATTTTAAAAAGATTCTGTAAAGGGAACAGAAATTATGTTGTAGAAAGGCTGTAAGGAAGTGGGGCTGCAGGTAGGACAGAGGGCTTTTCAGATGCAGAAAATATTGCAGCAAAAGGGGCTGGGCTCAAAACAGGTAAAATGCAGAAATCAGACCGCGGGTCTGTGGCGAATCAGAACAGGCAGACCGCGGGTTTGAGGGAAACAGACGTGGTCAAGTCGCGGTTTTTGGGCCAACAGAAGCAGTCGGGACGCAGGAAACAGGGAAAAAGACGCAGTCGGGTCATGGCAAAAAGGCTAACAGATGCAGTCGGGACGCAGGAAAGGGGCTGAAATCCCCAGTCGGGACGCGGGAAAATGGCCAACAGGCACAGTCAGATCACAGTAAACAGGCTGATTAGCCGCAGTCAGATCGCAGGTAACAGACTTGAATCCATCGGCAGGGCATCGGAAACAGTCTGAGAGCCGCGGTCAGGTCGCAGGTAAAGGCCTGAAAGACGCGGTCGGGACGCGACTGCAGAGGGAAAAAATGCAATGTACGACGGCCGAAAGGGACAGCCGAAAGGAAATTTTTTTTTAAACGGAAACCAGAAATTCAAAATCTAGGGGAGTCACCAAAACTGTAGCTAGGGTTTTACCCCTAGCTTGTGCAAATGAGCACCTACTAAGGAGAATGGACTCCTTAGTAGCAGTTCATTAAATGGAAATAATTAAGCTAAAACAGAAATAGAAACTACTCTAACACATGTGCATGAAAAATAAACAACACTTTGTAAACAAGGGTTTTGTATTGATATTACCTCCAATGTGGAGGTTGAATGAAGCTCCTTGCAATGTCCAAGAGGGTTGCTCCAAGCTCCAATGTGCTCCTTCTCTTTCTCCAATGGTGGGAATGGGCCAAAAGGGGCTCTCAAGGTGAAAGTAGCTCAAGGGTGAGCTAGGGTTTCGAGAGAGATTTTGGCAGAGTAAGGGTATACTTGATTGTGGATATGAAATAAGGGATCTCCATCACCTATTTATAGTTTTTTGGTGGTGGAGTGCTGACCCATGGTTTTGGGAACCATATGGTTTAAGGCAGCTGTATAGGGTTTTTTCCTCCTTTTCCTCATTATTTTATATTTTTTATTCCCTTTTTAGAGGGATTTTTCTATTTTAGAGGAATTTTGGATATTTTTGGAGGAAAAGGGGGTTTTTTAGCCTTTTTGAGGCTATTTTGATGGTTTTGTGGCCTTTTGGAGGCTTTTTAGACCTTTTGGAGGCTTTTTAGTGGGATGTTTTGGGATTTTAAGGGAAATATGGTAGGAAAATGGACAAATGAGCCATTTAATATGGTAGATGAGGTAGTGAACACTTTTTGGGTGTTAACAACGTTGGTCTCAACTTTCATTAGTATACTATTTGGTTTACTTCATATATCATCGTTTCATATTTTACCCCTTTGTATCCATTTACCCAGTGTCATACATCCTGAAAATGTTTTTTTTGTTATATGATGACCCGTCCCCCCATAAAATTGGTTTCGGCTATTTTTATTTAGAAAAATTATCGATCACTCTGAATTATTGCTCACTTTCAGTGAATTTTGTGAAATTGGCATAATGGATGGATATTTAAATCCCACTTTCAATGAAATTTGTGAGGAAAAGCAATATTCTCCTGCTAATTATAGCTTAAAATACTCCTGCCACATCTCACTCTCTCATCCTTCATTATGCATTTGTTATATTATATGGAGGCTAAGATAGTGATCATTTGCAAGCTTTATGGAGGCTAAGATAGTGATCATTTGCAAGCTTGGGAACATTCGCTAAAGCCCATGCCGCTTCTACCGAGTCCGCTTCATGGTACATCATGGGAAATGGGTATTTATCCCTTCTTATAGTGACTCATGTCCAGCATAACATTGGATCATTTCTACCAGTATCATACTGGAAATGTTTACTCACCAATTTTATTTAGTACCAGACAAGGTACCTTGATGTTGTTCAGTACCAGAATGATTTCTTCCCTTCAACAGATAAATAGTGAAAGGTGAACAACAACTTAAGGTCACTAGATAGTGCATATTGGGGGATGAGTTGTCCTTGAAATTCAGTTATGCTAAAAATAGCAGAAGATACAGTCTCCAGTAGCATGATAGCACTGCATGTATGTTTTTGAAAGGCACATTGCGAGGGCACAGTCAGCATCAGTAAGCATATAAAATACCATCCTGAAAGGGTGCAAAAGGAGTTTCATTCATTTTCCCCAAAGTTTTGAGAGATGAGAGAAACCATGGGATATGCAACATTAGCTTGTTTCTTTCTTTCTTTCCTCATTATTCATTGTATAAGATCATTGAAAATCTATTGTAATTTTGAAAATAGATGATAAGCACCAGGGCTGTAGTGATGAGTTAATCCCCTCTGATTGTACACTATCATACAATGAAATGAAATTGTTGATTATTTTGGGACCAAGGCTGTGTAGCTAGGGTTTTTACCCTAGCTTGTGCAAATGAGCACCTACTAAGGAGAAGGGACTCCTTAGTAGCAGTTCAAAAAATAGAGTAAATAAAAGACAGTACAGTAAAACAGTAAACTACTATAAGCATGTGCATAAAAAAAAAGACAAGATAATGAAATGTTTTTTGTATTGATTATACCTCCAATGTGAAGTTTGATGAAGCCTTTGCAATAGTCCAAGAGGGTTTCTCCAAGCTCCAGTGTTGTTCCTTTCTCTTTCTCCAAAGGGTTTTGGAAATGGGCCAAAGGGGCACTCAAGTGTGAAAGTAGCTCAAGGGTGAGCTAGGGTTTCAGGAGTGATTTTGGAAGAGTAAGGATACAGATGATTGTGGATATGAAATGAGGGGCCTCCATCACCTATTTATAGGTTTTTAGTGGTGGAGTGCTGGCCCATGGTTTTGGGCACCATATGGTTTAGGTCAGCTGTATAGGGTTTTTGCTTCCTTTTCCCTCTTTTTCCTCTTTTTTGTATTTTTATTCCCTTTTTAGAGGGTTTTTGCTATTTTGGAGGAATTTTGGGGTATTTTTGGAGGAAAAATGGATTTTTTTCGCCTTTTGGAGGCTTTTTAATGGGTTTTTGGTTTTTTGGAGGCTTTTTAATGGGATTTTAATGTTTTGGAGGCAAATATGGTAGGAAATATGGACAAATGAGTCATGTAATGGGGTAGATGAGGTAGTGAGCACTTTTTGGGTGTTAACAGATTGCCCCCTGATGTGTGAGGGCAAGTGATAACACCCAAAAAGTGCTCACTACCTCATCTACCCCATTACATGACTCATTTGTCCTTTTTACTACCATATTTCCCTTAAAAACCCTGAAAAACCCACTAAAAAGCCTCCAAAAGGCCACAAAACCATCAAAAAGGCTAAAAAAACCCCTTTTCCTCAAAAAATATCCAAAATTCCTCCAAAATAGCAAAAACCCTCTAAAGAGGGAATAAAAAATATAAAATAATGAGGAAAAAGGAGGAAAAAACCCTATACAGCTGACCTAAACCATTTGGTTTCCAAAACCATGGGCCAACACTCCACCACCAAAAAACTATAAATAGGTGATGGAGACCCCTCATTTCATATCCACAGTCATAAGCACCCTTACTCTGCCAAAATCTCTCTTGAAACCCTAGCTCACCCTTGAGCTACTTTCACCTTGAGAGCCCCTTTTGGCCCATTTCCACCATTGGAGAAAGAGAAGGAGCAAATTGGAGCTTGGAGCAACCCTCTTGGAGAATTGCAAGAGCTTCACCAACCTTCACATTGGAGGTAAAATTAATACAAAAGCCATTCTTTACATCTTATTTTTTTTGTTTCATGCACATGTTTAGAGTAATTTATATTTCTGTTTTAGCATTTTAATTTACAATTTACTGAACTATTACTAAGAAGTCCCTTCTCCTTAGTAGGTGCTCATTTGCACAAGCTAGGGGTAAAACCCTAGATACAGTTTTGGCGACTCCCCTAGGTTTGAATTTCTGGTTTTAGTTTAAAAAATTTTAGTTTTCTGCAATAATTTCCCCTTTTTTCCTTTCGGCTATCCCTTTCGGCTGCCGTAAACCACATCTTTTCCCTCTGCAGTCGCATCCCGACCACGTCTTTCAGGCCTTTACCTGTGACCTGACCACGGCTCTCAGACTGTTTCTGGTGCCCTGCCGACGGATTCAAGTCTGTTACCTGCAATCCGACCACTGCTAATCAGCATGTTTGCTACGATCTGACTGCGCCTGTCGGCCATTTTCTCGCGTCCTGACTGCGACTTTCAGCCCCTTTGCTGCGTCCCAACTGCATCTGTCAGCCCTTTTCCCGCGACCCGACTGCGTCGTTTTACCTATTCTCTGCGTCCCGACTGCGTCTGTCGGCCAAAAACCCGCGTCCTGTCCGCGCCTGTTTCCCTCAAACCCACGGTTTAACTGCTCAGTTTCGCCATAGACCCGCGGTCTGATTTCTGCATTTTTTCCAGTTTTGAACCCAGCCCCCTTTGCTGCAATATTTTATGCATCTGCATAGCCATCTTTCCTACCTGCAGCCATCCTTCCCTACAGCCTTTTCTACAACATAATTTCTGTACCCTTTACAGAATCTTTTTAAAATTTTAGTATTTTAATTCAGAAAATTTTGCATGTTAAATTTCAGTATTGTTAATTAGAAATTTGCCCCCCTTGTGGCACTTTTATTTTGGGTTCATCACCTCACGAGCACACACTATGTCACATAATTCAAGTGAGCCTTAAAAACTACTTAACTCAACCAATATTCTAACTCCACTTGGGGAACACAAAAGAATCTTTGTAGTTAGGTAGGATCGGGGGGATAGGCTTCCAATAACACCCCTCGGTTACTTACACTTGAGACATAGCTGTTGTCCAATTAGGGAACCAAAATCCCCTAGTGCTTTTTGGCCTTGGTCACAACCAGTTTACCAGAGGGCCTCTCCCATAGGAGAGTTGAAGTCGCAAGATTGGTTCTAGAGGCCTGAGTGGAATACCGCACTCCATTCAGTAACCGAAGGGCTACCTTCCGCAGTTCTCGGGATATCCCTGTATAGGGGTATTGCGGTAAAAGGACCAAACGGCAGATTCACCTTTCTGGACGTGTCATGAACGGGGTATCTTAGTTGCCATTCTTCTAGGATTGACTACCCGGTGTCCCTCCCGGTAGGGGGACATCTTAGCCACTTGGCTTTCCTATTCATATTGTCTGACTTGGATTTCATCACCTTGCAGAGGATATGTCTAGTTGAGTCAGAATACTTTTTAGTTAGGTGTTTGCATGCTCCCTTACCTCCTTTTGGTCTAGTGAGTCCACCAATTTTTATTTTTAGGAAACCTGTTGCTTGTTGGTATTCTGACCATTTCTGTTGACACTCCACCTATTGTAGCACAGCTGTTGCAGTGGGTGTTTTGAGTTGGTTGTTGGCCTGAGTGCCCTATTTTTTGAGCTCTCCTTCTGCACACTCGGTTGCATTAGGGTTTTTGAGCTATTTTTTACTCACCTCAACCCATAGAGATTTGACACCATCTGTCACCATTGAGTCCCCGAGACATTCTCGGTGCCTCAGGGGCGAGCCCCCACAGCACGATTCACTTGACACCACCTGTCATAGACTTAGATCATCATCACTTGATACCACTCATCACAGATCTAGAGCCTTGTCACTTGACTCCACTCGTCAACGGCATAGGACTCTGTCACCAGATATTGACGCTCCTTACTTTACCTCTGATTCTGAGGCAAAGTCTGAGAACCCCATTTATATTTCCCCTACTAGCCCCATGGCTGGTGTGACTTCCACTCCTTTCTTGATAGGGACCATTGGTGGCACATCCACCACTACACCAGCTACCACACCTGCTTTGGGTATGCCCTCCATGGGGCCCCCATCTACCGTTCCCCTCACTGTACCTATTCCCGTAGCTGGAATACCTATCCCCACTCCATCACTGGCTCACACTACCCATGGTGCTACAGGACCATCCTATACCACCTTAGTTCCCCCACTTGGGGGCAACATCTCACACCCTGTCCCTCCACTTGGAGGCATTGGCCCCACCTTGGTCCAACCCACTACTGTGTCACATCCTTCTTCCAGTTTGCCATTCATGGCTAGCCTCAACCTGCCGGACCTAGCCAGATTGACCAATGACCCTATCTGACACGACCCTGCGTGGCCTCACATGCCCACCAAGCTCCCCTCTGACATCCCTAAGTTCGAGGGCAAGGCAGGTGAGGACCCACAAAACCATATCATGTCCTTCCATCTATGGTGTTCCTCCAACTCCATAGTGGACGACTCTATTTGCCTTCGTCTGTTACAGGGCACCTTCACTGGCTCTGCAGCCAAGTGGCATATCGAGCAACCCCATGGGACCCATGCCACCTTCACTTCCCTTGCCTCGACCTTCCTGCAGTTCTTCCAATTACCGGTCTGCTACAACGCGGGCATTGAGATTCTCCTGTCTTGCAGACAAAACACGGCAACCCACATCACGGACCACATTCATGAGTGGCGTCGACGCCGTAGCTTATGCAAGATCAAATTAGATGACCATATCTTCTTAGATTGGTTCCTCAAATCCCTTCTCCCTGTCATTGCTAAGGATGTGGCATTAGAACAACCCCAGTATGAAGAAGAGGCCATCCTTAAGGCCCAACAATTCGACCTCATTTACGCCCAGTCGGGTTATCTCTATACCATTATACCTGACACCCCTCGCAACGAGTCCTCCCAACATGATGCGTCGGGGGCATCCCATGCTGCCGACGGCATCATCAGCTGTGTTTCTTCACATCCCCAACTCTTTTCCATAGCACGTCCTACCCCTGACCCCGACCTTTCGCGGGCTATCTCACAGTCTGAGGCCACCAACTCGTATGCTCCTATGACACATCACCATCATTCCCATGGACCCACCTATCCACCTCAGTGCTTCGTTCATGCACCCCCCGCTTACCCTTCCCCGGTCGCACCTCATCCCTATTACCACCAGCAGGCTGCACCAGCTCCTGCGCCTTCTCAGGCCCAACCCGCCTATTACCACCAGCAGGCTGCACCAACTCCTGCGCCTTCCCAGGCCCAACCTGCTTATTACCCGCCATAGGCATCCCCTGCGAAAAATCCATAACCTGCTCCGTAGACATATCAGCAACCCCCTCAAGGTGCCGCACCTGCGCAGCCTCCACCTACATATCATCCACCGCAGCCTGCTCCCGCACCTGCACAACCCCAAAACCCACCTGCTGCCCAAGGGCAAGTGTACGCCCAACAAAATCAGCAGCAAAACCAGAACAACCAGTGCAACTAGGGCCAACAAAACCGTGGTAAGGGCCATACTCGTGGAAACAACCAACCTCCTAACCAAGGTGGTCAACCTCCTAATCCCCCAAACAACAATAATGCGGCCCTTGCTAACCAAAACCCTGATCACCCACCCAAGTAGGCTAAAAACCCTAATTTGAGAACGAACCATCCTTGTTCTATTTGCGGGGTCTATGGCCACTACACACATGCTTTCCCACACTTGGAGTGAGCTCGGCAACTTTGGGTTGATGATGCCCATCACCAAGGGCATGCGGCTCCTCAAGCACCGCCCAACCCCCCACAACCTCAGCAGCCACCTTTGGTGCTGCAAAACCCCTTACCAAACCAAGGCATAGTGAACACCCAGCCGTTGGCTCCCCCTCAAGCCAATGCGCCACCCCAACAACAAATCACTTATGCCGCTCCTGATCAACCCATGTTCGACTCAGGGACCCACCACTTGTTGATGATGTCATCCACTGATGTCAACCTCCAGACCCACCGAAACCAATATGGCTCCACCTCTGAAGCCCCTCCCACTGATAAAACCACTAACTCTCACCCCACTGATCAGGCGTTACATATACCTCCCCCTCCAATAGATGACGCTTCCAAAGTACCTCATTTCCCACTTCGTTGTATCAACAATAACCCCAATGCGCGCGCTGCGTCAAACTACAACATTGTAGACGACTTAGCCCAATCTCCCGCATCCATGTCTGCGTTAGAAGTCTTGAAGAACTGCCCTTCCCAGCGCAATACTTTACTCTCATCCACTAGGGCTATTGACCCAAATGATTCGAAGTTGATGGCATTTGATTTGGACCAGTCCGAACCACGCCTGCCTTTCACCTTAGCATTCCAAGTTTCTGTTTCCGTTCAGAACCTTGTCATCCATCGATGCATCATCGATGAAGGTGCCTCCACATGCATTATGTCTACATTTGTATGGCAGAAGTTGGGATCCCCTACCCTTCAGCAGTCCACCACTGCATTACGCGCCTACGACTGTAATTCGACTCAGTCCCAAGGTCTCCTAGCCAATGTCCCCGTCTAGTTAGGTGGTAAGACCGTCCTCATTGACGTAGAGGTCATCAACTCCCAGCTTGATTACAACCTCTTACTCGGTCGCAGCTACATGTATGCTATGCGGGCGGTCGCTTCCTATGTCTTTCGTACCATGATGTTCCCCCACGATGGATGCGTGGTCAAGATCGACCAACTCACTTACTATGATCCAAATTCCCCCGCTGCACTAGAAAATGTTCTCCCCATGGTTGAACAACCTGTTAGTGGTGCCGCTACCTTGTTTGTTTCCTCCTTGGGACCTGGAGTTTACTGAGACCCACCGATGACATCCACCTTCCAATCCATTCCTCCCCCGTCATCTACGCCCGAAGTGTCTGACTTATGTACCCTTTCCCACGATAACCCAACACCTAACAATCAACCACCCTTTTTGCCTAAACCACCGTTGGTACCTAGCCACATTGGAGTTACACCTATCCACACAATCCCCTTCCTAGTCCCTCCATCGGGAGTAGTAAGCGCCTCGGTCATGGCTACCCTTAGCTTCCTTGGGTTAACCTTGGGATTACCCGTCTGATATCTTTCGCCTCCCGTTCCCCCGCCGACACCAAGCGTCATCCTCCAACCGGTGTAACCCATGACTACTACCACTCAGCCACCCCCCGGTGTCGCTACCCCCTTCGTCCTCCATGAATCCCCCTCCTCCTCCCAAATCCAATGGGGGCAGAGGGCCCCAACCTTACACTATTGTACCACATCCCAAAACAGTAAAAAACCCCCCCGTGTTTCGTGCTCCTCCCAAATGCTCATTGTGCGATGAGTTAGGCAATGCGACTCATCAATGTCCACAGTTACCTGCCTTACAAGAACACATGCAGATGCTTGATGATGACCCCAATATCCCAGTGGTCAAACTAGATCCAACCCCTAAGCCTCGCAATAAATCCCTGCGCACTAACCACCCCTGTTCCATATGCGGTGTTTACGGGCATTACTCATATCACTGTCCCGATCTCCCTGATTATAGAGCAGCTCTCTATGAGATGAACAATCTGGATCTTGAGACAGCACCACCCACCATTGAAGAGATTCACCCCCCGATCCCACCCCCATCCGGGGAAATCAACACCATTTACATGATCTCTTCAACTACTATTCCCTCGTCAACCGATTTGACGGCCCACACTTTTCATACTGATGAGGAGATTCTTGAGGCACTCACTCCCCCGAAGTATCCCTGGGATGACATGCACCATCGTTCGTATTTCCTCCCAGAAGCATCTTCCTCTAGCACCGCTACCCAATTCGTGGTTGAATCCAAAGATTTCCTTCCTACCAAGTTTGACTGGTTTAAGGACCCTATTCCTGCTCTGGACGCCTTTGAGGAAGGTAACATGGCCAATATTTCACCCGTCATCCAAATTGATATCGCTGCCCCGGGAGGTAAACCTGAACTCATAACTTTAGGAACATCCTGCAGTGAGCATGAGATTGAGGAATATAAAAAACTCTTCAGAGAGTTCTGTGATGTCTTTTCCTAGTCCTATACCAAAATGCCTGGTCTCGACCCCGCTATTATAGAACACCACATTGACACATGGCCTGACGTACCCCCCGTTCGTTAGAAACAGCGCCCCATTCCTCCCTCAAAGCTCCCAGCTGTCAAAGCAGAGATTGAGAAACTTCGCAAGGCAGGATTCATTTATCCTATTGCTTATACAACCTGGGTTTCAAAACCCCATTCTCGTTAACAAAAAACAAGGCACCATTAGAGTATGCACTGACTTCCTCGATTTAAACCGTGCTTGTCCCAAGGACAACTTCCCCACGCCATTTATTGACCAACTCATCGATGCGTGTGCGGGGCATGAAGTCCTCTCTTTCATGGATGGTTTTTCTGGATACAACCAGATTCATATCCGAAAGGAGGATCAGTACAAAACTGCCTTTACCACCCCATGGGGCACCTTTGCCTATCGCGTCATGCCTTTTGGCCTCAAAAATGTTGGTGCCACCTTCCAGCGGGCCATGACCTATTGCTTTCATGACTTGGTCCATATCTTGCTAGTCTACCTTGATGACCTTACAGCTCGTTCCCGGAAACGATCAGACCACCTTAACGACCTTCGGCAAGTTTTTCTACATTGTCGCAAATACCAAATCCGCTTGAACCCACACAAGTGTGTCTTTTGTGTTCCGACAGGCCGATTGTTGGGTTTCATTGTTTCCTAGAAAGGAATTGTTGTTGACCCTCTGAAGGTCCAATCCATCTTAGACCTTCCCTCTCCTCGTACGCTCCGACAGCTCCAAAGTCTGCAGGGGCGATCCAATTTCCTCCGTCATTTCATTCCTGATTATGCTACCACTGTTCATGGTTTCTTGCGCCTGCTCCGTACCCATATACCCTTTGTCTGGGATGAGCAAGCAGAAGCCGCATTCGGAGCACTCAAGAAATCTCTCACACAAGCCCCCTTGATCTCCCCTCCAGATTTCTCTCAAGACTTCATCCTCTACGTCTCGGCATCCGAGCATGCTGTGTCCGGAGTCTTGGTTCAAGAAGACGCCTCTCACCAAGAGCATGTCATTTACTACGTCAGCCAGACCTTTTCTGGTCCACCCCTACGCTACCCATATGAGGAGAGACTAGCCCTAGCAGTGGTCTTTTCTGTCCAAAAACTGCGACACTACATCTTACTTAGTCATACCACAGTCGTTGCCAACTCCAACCCCATGGTCTATCTCCTAAACCGGCGACTACTGCAAGGTCGTGTTGCTAAATGGGTCATTATCCTCCAAGAATATGACCTCACTTTCCAAACACCTAAGAGCACTAAAGCCCTTGCGCTTTCCCTGCTCATCACTGATCTACCTTGCCTTCTCTCGGCCCCACAATCACTTGTTCACTATCTCGTCTGATGACCCATGGTACGGTGATATTTTGTTATATCTACGCACGCAGAAGTTCAGACCCAAAGTCACCCGTAATGGACGTCGTCGCATCCGTCACCAAGCCTCTCGATATCTCCTCTTAGGCGATGTCCTTTACCGGCGGGGGGTAGACACCATTCTTCGTCATTGCCTTACACACGAGGAAGCTGAACACGTCCTTAATGACTGTCATAGCGGTGCCTGCGGCGGCCATTTCTCTGGGATGGCCACCGCCCAAAAGGTCATCCGCGCTGGATACTTCTGGCCCACACTTTTCACTGACTGCATCACTGCGGTCAAACATTGCCATAATTTCCAACTCTTTGCCCCCAAGGCCCGGACACCACCTGCTCCGTTACACCCAGTCGTCACCGTTGGTCGCTTTTGTAAGTGGGCCATCGACTTCATGGAGTGCAGACCCCCATCTGCCAACGGCCACAAGTACATCATTGTCATCGTTGATTACTTCACCAAATGGGTGGAAGCCATGCCCATCTTCAATTGTACCGCTGATACCGCTGCCCGTTTCTTTTTGAACCATGTTATCACTCGATTCGGGGTTCCTAAACAGTTGGTCTCAGACCATGGTTCCCACTTTGAAGATTCCATTTGGCGTGAGTTATCCACCCTCCTCAAGTTTGAACATCAATTTTCCTCTGCTTACTACCCCCAAGGGAATGGCCAAGTAGAGGCCATTAACAAAATCTTAAAGACCATCCTCCAATGCACTGTTGACCGACATAAGTCCAATTGGCACCATATGCTCTTCCCCGCTTTATGGGATTACCGTACATCCACTAAAATCGCCACTAGTTTTACCCCGTTTCATTTAGTTCACGGTGTCGAATCTGTCCTCCCCATCGAGTGTTAGATACCTGCTTTACATATCGCCGTTGAGCTTCTCCCCGATACCTCCCCACTTGAGCAATGTCTGCTATCCCTCGAACAAGCCGATGAAGACCATCATGCCGCTCTCCAGACCATTGAAGCTTCCAAGAACCGCTCCAAAGTTGGTTATGACAAACACGTACACCCTCGAACTTTCCAAGAAGGGGACCTTGTCCTCGCCTATGACCAAGCCCATGACAAAACCGGCAAAGGGAAGTTCGAATCCATGTGGAAAGGCCCTTACATCGTGCAGACTTGTCTTGGCAAGGGGGCATACATTTTAGCTGACTCTAAAGGCCACCCTTTGCACAACCCTCGTAATGGGTTGTATCTCAAACGCTTTTATCCCTAAATCACTTGCGGCCCCATTGGCCCGCATTGTACAGTTTGCTCTCTTTTTGTTTTTCACCTTTTTTAACCGCGATCTTACATTCTTCATTTTTGCATGACCACAGATGGACCATCTTCCACCTTATTACACTGGCTTCGTCGATGGAGCAAGCCACTGGTCTCCCAACCTGGCTTCTGCAGCGTGGGTCTTATATTCCCCTTCCCATGAAATGATTCACCTTGATGGAATCTGCATAGGCGCTGCTGCCAATAACCAGGTGGAGTATGATGCCGTGACAGGTCTCCTGACTGCTGCCCTCCAGCTGGGCATACATCACCTTCATGTGTTCCTTGACTCCCAGCTGCTTGTCTCCCAGCTCAACAACTGCTACCAGGTGTGTGATCCCTGCCTCTTTAGAAAATTCCTGCGCACAAAACAACTCAGCCGACAGTTTGAATCCATAACATTCACCCATGTCCCAAGAGCTCAAAATAGTGTCGCGGACCAAATGGCCAACAACATCCTAGATTGGCATATCAATCACACCATGTAAAACCTCCATCATGCATAACATCTCATAAAAATATATAAAAAACCCAAAAAGACTGCATTGCATCAACGTTTGCATCCATGTACATAAACCATAAAACCACATTTGTATCCATAGGGGCATCCACGTGCCTAATCATACATACATCATGTTGCATCACAAAAAATACACAAGGGGCATCCACATGCCCAACATCCTATACTACTAGCATCCACATGCAGTACAAACATATCACACATCATAAAGCGCATCCACCTGCATACAACTAAAACAATATCACAAAAAGATGCATCCACATGCATATATATATATATCAAAAAATACATGTCACAGTGCTATACATGTCCTGAGTACCCCTGTACTCAGCAATACAAAAATGTCTATACATCCCTAAAGCCTCATAAAATACATGTCGTAGCTACAAAACTCGGGGGGAGTCCCCTGCACTCCCTAATGAGAGTCATACCCTGCATCACTACCTGCATCTGCTGCCTCTAAGTCCTCCCCTCGCTCCTCCTCCAGCAAATCCTCATCCCCTATGGGCTCATGTGCCCGTTCCCTGTCCGCCAAGATAGCCACCCGGATCGCAATGGATCTGAACTCTCGGGGTGCCCTCATGCAATCCTGAACCACGTCCGGATCAACGTCCCACCACCCTTCGTCGGTCACCCCCACCAGCAAATGGTCTAGTAGTTCCCGTACGGACTCTAGCGTCCCCTCCACATCCCAGCGACACACCTCCCCCTGCCCAGGTAGAGCTGGAACGGCCACAATCCCCCTCCGTGCCAAATGCCCTAGCGGCGGCCTCGGGCCCACATCTGCAGATCACCCATTTGTCAGCAACAATATATCAATCAACTATCATATATAAAACTTGACATCCATAACATGCAAGAAAAACATACGTACCATCTGGTCCCCATGCCTGACCCAGCGCCCGTGGTGCCTCCGGATCTCCAGTGTAATCCATATCTCTATATGGATAGTCATCGAGTGTCAATGGTATCTGGAGCCACTACAGGTACAAATACTGCGTAAAATACCTACCAACATCGCCGCCACGACGGCGGCGCATCATCTTGCCCCACCGCACCATTCGTGGATCCCTCAAGCCTCTTGCTCTGATCGGCACCTGCAGCTGCAGTGTGGGTACCCTCTCCATAAAAAATGCACATAAGAAAGAACCATAGCAAAACCCCTTGCCAGATTCCTTCACTGCTGTCAGCTACCGCTGAACGCAGGTGAGGAACATCTGGCCCCACGCATAATAAACCCCATCCAGTACATGCTCCACCAGCTGCATCTGGCCCCCAGACACCTTCTCCGGCGACTGGGACCCCAAGACGCAAACCACGCATGCCACCATGGCCTATACTGCTGGCTCCTATAGGTCTCTCACCATAAGTGAATTCCTACGCACCCTAGCCTCTGGACCACAGTACCACTCCAGCATGTCCTCCATATCTATGTCCACGGATACCCGCGGCTGCATGTCTGCCACCCTACCCAGACAGGGCAGCCCCGTCAGGAAGTATACATCTGTCAGGGTGAGGTCCACCCTCTCACCCTCCACTCGGAAGGCCTATATATCCGGCTCCCAGAAACTAATCAGTCGGTTCAGCAGCAACGCTGCTAACCGCATCATGGGTACCTGGGTGAACTTTAGCAGTCTGCATAGTCCCAGCACCGATCGCACATGGTGCTCCCCTCGGACGACGGCTACGATCTCATCTGGAATCTCCCACTCTCTCCACAGAACCTGCGGCATCCTGTCAAACACGCAAGGAAAACTCATCAGACTCATGTCAAAGAAAAAAACCTTGCGACCCCGCCCCCCCCCCCGGGGAAAGTCCTAACAACTCGCTTCAAAACGCGGCTTTAGGCACCCTTGTCGCGGTTTCCGATCGCGGCTGTTTGGCCCACAATCGCGGTCCAAAACCGCGACTTCCAGTCCCGAACACGTGGTACCAAACTGCGTGTTCAGCCTCGGAACACGCGGTCCCAGACCGTGTGATCCGCATTGGACCCCGAGGTCTCCATGCGCGTCCTTCGTCGTGGAACCCGCGGTCTCAGACTGTGACTTCCTCCTAAAAACCCGTGGTCCACCCCATGTGGACCATACAAATAAACCCTGGGACCCACTACCTACCCCCGAACCCAAAAAAACATGCAGGTATGAGTTTGACGGAATACCTGTATCTCCCGGATCTGAAATCGGCCGGTCGGATCGTCCAGAAATGCCACCTCACCTCTGGTACACTCTGATCACTAGTCAAAGTCAAATAGTACAAATGACACTTGTCATATTGGACCCACACACTATTTATAGTCAGTTGACGTTTTCTTGTTTTGGCCATTCTGAACCCATACGGAGTCCGTTTTTCGAACCGTTTCCACCATTGGAATCAACACGACGAGACCATCCTGATGGTCACCTCGTTGCATTATTTTTTCCCTGTCATTTTTAGACGCCACTAGTCGCCTCGATTTGCATGCCACATCGGCCGTTCTCCATTTTTCCCATATTTTATATCATCGGATTCATTTTTCCGAGCCGGTGATGATGCTTGAGATCATTTCTCGCTCTCAACACCAAATTTTTTGGGTATTTTCTCTAAAATTCCCCCCGTCGCCTCGGTTTATGTGCCACATCGACCGTTATCCATTTTTGACACTCTTTATATCGTCGGATTCATTTTTTCGAGCTCGTGATGATGCTTGAGATCATTTCTCGCTCTCACCTGGTACAGTTTCAACATTATGTCCCGACACCTTGTTGCCTCGATTTGTGTGCCACATCGACCGCCATCGGATTGTTCCACACTTTTACATGAGCCATTCACTCCTGTCATACTGCAAATGTTTCATTATTTTGCCACCATTTCATTCACCCTGCAAGGAGGCCCACCAGTGTTCCCCCCCCACCCTTGTTCTTGGTCATCATAAATGTTCCTTGATTGAGCAATTCCTCCTTGCCTGGCCATAACTTTTGTTCGGTATAATTTTATCCCTTTTTTGGGTCGGACAAGTTCTTTACGAAAAAGGCACTTAGGGAGTTTCTGTTAAGCTCTTTTCTGACTCCTAAAACAATGAAAATATCACCGAGCAATCTTGCTTCCTTTCATGCTCATTAAAGTACCTGAAAGGGCGTCTATCTGGTATAATTTTACCCCTTTTCCGGACCTAGTAGACTACTTACGAAAAAGGAATACTCTAGTCACACTGGCTAGAAGAGTTCTTCATTGCATCCCTTTATGCTTCTTTGGGCCTTGGAGACTAACACATGAAAAAGAAACCCCCTGGAGTCTTCTTCTTTGCTTTCAGACTCTCTAAAATTGAAAGCAACCACTAGCATGAACTGTCCTGGGCTCGTAAAAACCACACGACAGTACCATTCCATCATCTCAGATTCTTCTTATCGCTTTGA
Source organism: Larix kaempferi (assembly GCA_027924585.1). Classification (NCBI taxonomy): domain Eukaryota; kingdom Viridiplantae; phylum Streptophyta; class Pinopsida; order Pinales; family Pinaceae; genus Larix; species Larix kaempferi. Next base: position 10,665,607 of record BSBM01000007.1, read on the forward strand.
GACTCCTTAAAATTGAAAGCAATCACGAGCATGAACTATCCTGGGCTCGTCTAAATCCACACGACAGTACCATTTTATACTCACTTCTTCTAGTTCCTTAACCCATGAAGAAGTCATCCCGTGCCTCCTGGAACTATGATCGATCATCTCGGCAACTCCCCCAATTAGGTTTCATTTGTTCAGAGTAGTCTGCAGTCTCCTGCCATATTACACCAGCTTGAGTCTCCCTCAGCCCAGTCACCATCCTCGATCCATTACATATCTGATCCCTTTCCCACCAGTCAGTTTCATATGCTGCCCGATCATCCCCGTTATCATACTCTGAACAAAGGAAGTTTGAGTCCACCCACTCTACTTGCCCAATTTTTCCCCCCAGTTTGTCAGTCCTGCCATCAGTACTATCACATTTCGGTTCTCCACCTCGTGCTCCTGTCAAGGAAACATCATTGCCTTGATAGTTGCAGGTCTCCCTCTGTCGATGACAGCCCCTCTATTCCAGAGGATAGGCCTAGAGGTCCCTGTTCCTTGGACCCATCACCAACTGTGGTGAGTGCCTACGGACTATTTTGGGAGGAGTCATCATTGCCTCTCTGAATGGTTGTTTCTCACGTGCTCGACTGCAGCACCTTGATCGCATCGTTGAGAATCGCGCAGGATTTACATCCCTTCCATTATTTGTCGAAGACCCCGAATTTCCCCCGACTCTAGCACATTGGTGAGTCACTTCGGAACACCCAGTTATATGTTCCTGTGGATGTCCAGGTTGCGTTGGCGATTGTATTCGGAATCCATCCAGTTGTATGCTTCCTTGAGTACCCAGTTCCATCCCAGATCAGTTCTAGTTCAGTGTACCACTGAGAGTATGACCCATTGTCACTATGATCCAGCAGCTCATCAGTTCCTTTGGTACCACACTCAGTAGCACTATCATCATTCTAGTGTATCAGTTCTTCATCTCAGACATGGTCAGCCCAGTAGTATGTCCCAGATTTGTGTCCTCTCTGGACCCCTATGATGTACACAGTGGTTCTCTATGTATCCTACAGGTCCCCCTCTTTTGGACCACATTGTTATTATTGTTTTATATCTTGATACGAGCATGGGAATGCCCACCTTGTCCATATGATCAGATTATTCCTCATCCATTATTGAGGCTATGTACTTTTAGTTTTTGCAGTTGGTTCGGGATCGTTGTTCCGGGCTCTAGTTTGTTTCTTCTCTTCTCCACACCCCAGGAAAACCATACACGACTTATGATTTCTATCGGCCATACGATGAGCTCCTACCCTCACACATCAGGGGGCAATCTGTTAACACCCAAAAAGTGCTCACTACCTCATCTACCCCATTACATGACTCATTTATCCTTTTTCCTACCATATTTCCCTTAAAAACCCTGAAAATCCCACTAAAAAGCCTCCAAAAGGCCACAAAACCATCAAAAAAGCCTCAAAAAGGGTAAAAAAACCCCTTTTCGTCCAAAAATATCCAAAATTCTCCAAAATAGCAAAAACCCTCTAAAGAGGGAATATAAAATATAAAATAATGAGGAAAAAGGAGGAAAAAACCCTATACAGCTGACCTAAACCATTTGGTTCCCAAAACCATGGGCCAGCACTCCACCACCAAAAAACTATAAGTAGGTGATGGAGAACCCTCATTTCATATCCACAGTCATAAGCACCCTTACTCTGCCAAAGTATCTCTTGAAACCCTAGCTCACCCTTGAGCTACTTTCACCTTGAGAGCCCCTTTTGGCCCATTTTCACCATTGGAGAAAGAGAAGGAGCAAATTGGAGCTTGGAGCAACCCTCTTGGAGCATTGCAAGAGCTTCACCAACCTTCACATTGGAGGTAAAATTAATACAAAATCCATTCTTTACATCTTATTTTTTCTGTTTCATGCACATGTTTAGAGTAATTTATATTTTTGTTTTAGCATTTTAATTTACAATTTACTGAACTACTACTAAGAAGTCCCTTCTCCTTAGTAGGTGCTCATTTGCACAAGCTAGGTGTAAAACCCTAGCTACAGCAAGAGCTCATCGTATGGCCGATAGAAATCCTAAGTCTTTTATGGTTTTCCTGGGGTGTGGAGAGGAGAAGGAACGAACTAGATCCCAGAACAATGATCCCAAACAAACTGCAAAAACTGAAAGTACATGACCTCAATAATGAATGAGGAATAATCTGAACATATGGACGAGGCAGGCATTCCCATGCTCGTATCAAGATATAGAACAATAACAATGGGGTCCAAAAAATGGGGACCTGAAATATACATGGCCTCAAATAATGAATGAAGCATCACACAAAAGATTCGGGTTTGATGCCATAGGTGTGGCCATAGCCTTCCAGCCCATGATCCTGAACCTCTTCAGAATCTCTACTGCATACTTCCCTTTGTCCAAGGAAGATTCCATATGTACTCTGTCACACCTCCATACCAAGAAAATAGTGCATCATCCCCAAGTCCTTCATCTGGAACTTAGCTACAAGCTTCCGCTGCGTGTCGGCAATCAATCTATCATCTCTTGTTACAAAGAGGTCATCCACATACAATAAGAGTATCCCTGGATTGCATACCTCAACCCTGTAGTAAAGGTTGGAACCCGCTTTACTCTTGGTAAAGACCAAACTGGATAGAAAGCTGCCTATCCTACCATACCAAGTTCTGCACATATATGATTTTCTGTCATGTGTCTCAGAACCAAGTGGCTGCTCCACATACACATCTTCTTCAACTACACCATTCAAGAAAGTTGTCTTGAAATCCATCTGGTGTATCTTCTATTTCATCACTTTTATATTTCTATATGCTGCCATCTACACCATGCTTGATCTTGATAGATCCATATGGAATTCATAACAAACTTCCCTTCAAGTCATGGGACTACATCCCAAACATCATTCTTCATGATCGACGAATCATGGTATTCTTCCCATATCCTGGGAACTTCAATATCTTCAATAGATAATTTTGTTGCTGAACAAATGTTGTAGTTCTTCTTTTGTAGGTGATGGCATATGATCTTTCCTACACAACAAGTTAAATTGCATGATTAGAAAACATCTCTTAGTTTTCAGTACAAATTCTTACACATAAAGAAATATGTCATACAGTCATGCAATTATCTTAGCCAATGCTTCAATACAACATTTATCCATATCCTGTAACTTTCTAGATGCCTTCCAATCTCTACCAGAACATTGTTAAGAGTGTGCACAACTCCCAACATGTCAGCAAAGAGGTTTCATTCTAGATAAGTAGCAATGGAATGTTGTACAGTTCCATAGGCCACTTACCCATGCATATTAGTAGGATACTGTTCATCAATGCAACTATTCTAATATGCAACTATTCTGTAAATGGAACAGAAATAATACTGCAGAAAAAAGGTTGTAGGGAAGTATGGTTGCAGATAGGACAAATGGCTGTACAGGTGTAGAAAATATTGCAACAAAGTGTTGGGTTCAAAACAATGGAAAAAGTGCAGAAAACAGACCGCGGGTCTGTGGAAAATCTAAGCGGTTGGACCGCAGGAAACAGGTCGACAGTCACGGTCAGGTTGCGGGAACTTGGCTGAAAGACGCAAGCAGACCGCAAGAAAAGGGAAAAAATGCGTAGGCGGGTTGCAGGATAATGGCTAAACGCCACAGGCAGGATGCGGGAAAAAGGCCGAAATGCATAGGCGAGTTGCAGGAAAATGGCTGAAAGCCGTAGACGAGATGCGGGAAAAAGGCCAAAATGCACAGGCGGGTTGCAGGAAAATGGCTGAAAGCTGCAGGAGGGACGTAGGAAAAAGGCCGAAAGGCACAGGCGGGTTGCAGGAAAATAGCTAAAAGCCACAGGAGCGATGCGGGAAAAAGGCCAAAAGGTGCAAGTGGGAAGCAGAAAAAGGGCTGCAAGCCACAAGTCACCCGTGGGAAAAAGGGTGAAGAGCCGCGGTTGGACCACACGAAACAGGCTGAGAGCTGCGGTCAGATCACAGGTAACAGACTGAAAACTCTTGGTAGATCGCTAGTAACAGTCATAGAGCCACGGTCGAATCGTAGGTAACAGTCTGAAAGACGCAGTCGGAACGCAACTGCGGAGGGAAAAAGATGCGGTTTACGGCAACCGAAAGGAAAAAACAGAAAACTATTGCAAAAAATTAAAAACATTTAAAACTATAACCAGAAATTCAAAGGAACACTAGGGGAGTTGCCAAAACTGTAGCTAGGGTTTTCACCCTAGCTTGTGCAAATGAGCACCTACTAAGGAGAAGGGACTTCTTAGTAGCAGTTCAGAAAATACAGTAAATAAAAGACAGTACAGTAAAACAGTAAACTACTCTAAGCATGTGTATAAACAAAAAAGACAAGATAATGAAATGTTTTTTGTATTGATTATACCTCCAATGTGAAAGTTGATGAAGCCTTTGCAATAGTCCAAGAGGGTTGCTCCAAGCTCTAGTTTTGTTCCTTTCTCTTTCTCCAAATGGTTTGGAAATGGGCCAAAGGGGCACTCAAGTGTGAAAGTAGCTCAAGGGTGAGCTAGGGTTTCAGGAGTGATTTTGGCACAGTAAGGATACAGATGATTATGGATATGAAATCAGGGGCCTCCATCACCTATTTATAGGCTTTTAGTGGTGGAGTGCTGGCCCATGGTTTTGGGCACCATATGGTTTAGGTCAGCTATATAGGGTTTTTGCTTCCTTTTTCCCTCTTTTTCCTCTTTTTTGTATTTTTTATTCCCTTTTTAGAGGGTTTTTGCAATTTTGGAGGAATTTTGCAGTATTTTTTGGGGGGAAAGGGGTTTTTTGGCCTTTTGGAGACTTTTTAATGGGTTTTTGGCCTTTTGGAGGTCTTTTAATGGGATTTTAAGGTTTTGCAAGCAAATATGGTAGGAAATATGGACAAATGAGTCATGCAATGGGGTAGATGAGGTAGTGAGCACTTTTTGGGTGTTAATAGGCTGATCCACCCAACAGTTGGCATTATTTTCAGATGCCAACATCGACTTCAACAAGTTTAACAACTTCAGCTTTGACAAGTTCAGCAACGTCGACTTCGACCAGTTTAGCAACTTCGACTTCGACAAGTTCAACAACTTTGAAAAGCACCGATGCCGACATGCATCATCGACATTGGTGACTAATGAACTACGACAAATTATCTCTCTGTCTTCCAATCGACCGTAATGGTTGAAATTCTGAAACCATTCTAACTTCTCTTGTAACTGAATGTAACGGGAATACACCCAAGCATTCTTAGCACTCTATATAAGCATGTAAAATATTGTAATATAGGAAGAAAAAGTAGTAGAGAAGAATCAATATCAGTTCACATTCCTGCATATTATTTGTGTGTGTATGTTTATGTGTGTAGTGTATTTCCTAATTTTCTTATTCTTATGCTTCCATCATAATAGTACCGATTCATTCAGTCAAACTGTTGTCCCTACCGTGCACCTGGGCGTGTATGGATCATTGGTATCAGAGCTTAGCTTTGTTTGTGCTTAAGTTGTGCTTGGACACTTCCATCGAAGTTACCTGACTTATGCATGTTCAAAGACACTCGCAAAATCAGCAATCCAAGCAGACACTACCTTCAAATATGGAAGAAGGAATAGACGATAGACATGCAATTGACAAGACAGAGCAACTCATAGAGAAAGCGCTGGCTCGACAACGAACTGAAATGTTCGCCTAGTTCAATGATATTCTCACACAATTTGCTTCGACATCAGGAGGATTTCGACAAGATCTAACTCCAATAAAATTAGTCCATTCAAGGTGCAAATGAATCTATACATACTAAATCTAGAAGGAAATATTGACGTGGAATATGTCAACAATTGGGTAAAACAATTGGAATCCTGTTACTTGGTGAATCAACTCTTAAAAACTAAAAAGATCACCATTGCATCCTTAAAGATGTCATCATCTGTGCACTACTGGTGGGAGAACCTATCAACAAAGATGGAGAAAAGTGGAGATCCCATACAGACATGGGATAAATTTGTTGAATATGTCTAAAAGGAGTTTTACCCACCCAATTATGTTGAACAGCAGTATAAGAAGTGGAAGAAGATAAGGAAATGGAAAGACCAGTCCATTCAGAGTTACACCGACAAGTTCTATCAACTAATGGCTAGACTTGGAGTTCAAGAAGAAGAGAAATTTCTTGTTATGAATTATGTCAGCGGATTGTCCCCATACATTCAGAAGGAGATGGAGTTTCTGACTATCAATATGCTTGTAGATGCATTCCACTATGCTAGTAAGCTTGAATCCAAATAGAAAGGAAAAGCACACTTCATGACTAAACTGACAGGACGATCACCCAATAAGAAGGCACTAGCCGACTTTGACAAGCCAATACCTTCTTAGTCAACTCTGACAAAGCAAGATCATGGAAAAAATCATTTTTAGAAAGACAAAAGGGAATGTAGCAAGTAATCTACCAGGAAATGGTGTGATTACCACAATTCATCATGGCATGATACCTCTGAATGCAAATCTCATAATACATTTTCAGAAAAATTGTCGACATCCGACTTATCCGACAAAACTCTAGTAGAATTTGACCCATAAGCAATGACCTGTTGATGCCTCGGAGATCGTAGCATTTGGTGTGGGGAATCCGTCCGATTAACGGTTCCTGCTACCGTAATATTTAAAGATTTCTGTTCTTTACACCGGTTGCGGCCCTATCCACCATTTATGTATTTAAGGATGATATGCAAGAGCCCTAAGCTAAATATAGGTAACTAATCTAAGCTAATCTAAGACTGTGTAAACAAATTTAATCTATCCTTACAAGGAGCAAACTTTAAAGATGAGTAATAGACTGAAAGAAACATCTAAAGATCATACAAATAGCTATTTAATCATAAAGATGCATCCACAGCAGAATATAAAAGTTATTAAAGATAGCTTTAATTCTGTTAATACATTCCATTACTCAGTTTGAGACAGACATCTTTGCACAGAAAATAGAAGAATCATTCATTACAAAGAAATAATTCACAACATTAAGAAAATATCTCATAGTAATGTATGTCTGATACAAGAGTAATCTAGCAAACATCCAACACATCTTTCAGGAAAAAATGTAGTATCCCAGGCTTTTATTAGGTAAAATCAAATTCCTTATACATGCAGAGAAATAGTTCACGTACAAGATAGAAAAATTCTTTCACCTGCCAAAAGTCCCTCTTACTATTCACTAATCATCTATATATAAGTTTACAAAAAGCCTCCAGGGCTGCCACTTGTCTTCTCTCTTTAATTCTTTTAATTTTCTTTTAAATGCTTTACAAAAATGAAGTAATTTGTGGCACTCTTTACATAACCAAAACAAAAAAAGATAGTTGTTCTTTTGACCACATGATTCGATAACAGGAAAGGAAATAGGTGATGTGCTTTGGCTATCGAGTCAGCTATGGGGTGGCGCCTTTGTTTCAGCTAGGGAAGCCATCTCAGAGGGTGCTTTTGTCTCAGCTGGTGCCTCTGCTTCAGATGATGTGCCTTTGTCGATTGATGCCATTGTTGCTGCTTTCTTATCTTCTTCTGGAATATAGTTGAACCAAACACCATTGTCTCTTATAATAACATTGGCAGGTGAAGGGAGGAGGATTTCCTTAGAAGCTACATGCTTGTCAAGCTCTGCCTCAATGTCTTTCATTTCTACTACTACTGTCTGGTGGATTTCGTGAAGCATCTGAGTGTGTACTGAAGGAAGCATGATGCTTTGATGAAGATCGTCTGTGATCAGCACATCAATTCTCCTCACATATTCCATTTGAGTGTTCAGTTCATCTTTCAAATCAAACAGGCATTGCTCTTTACTTGGGAACTCTTCAAGGGTCTGGGGAAATGCAACCATCCATTTTACATGAACATCTCGGATCTTTTGATAAAGACTATTGCACTTTCCCATTGTCACCTGGATTACAGTGATTAGTTTGGCACCGCACTTCCTACAAAATTCCATGAAGGTTACATCTTCCTTAAAATCAACTACAAATTTGAACGGGAGGTGCTTGGGCAAATCCACTTTCCCTTCTCTCCACTCCATCTGTCTTAAAATATATGCTTTTAGCCATGCATACTTGTTTCTTAGTCGAACATATTTAGAGTTAATTTCCTTCATTCTATCCAGCATGGCCTTTAGCCTGCAAACTGCTTTAGTAAGCAGTTCTTTCTTCTCATGCATTTGCTTAATCACATCAAGGGATTGCTCGTGAAAAGGAGTCATATCCATTGCTCTGCTTTTTGCTTGTTCTCAATGCTAAACCAACAACTACTTATCTTCTTCTAATTGAACAACCTTAGCTTTGGAGTCCTTCTTCTCTGCTTCAAGTACCATCATTTGTACAGCCAAGTATTCTTTTTCCTCTTCCAGGTGTTGATACTTATTTGATAACTCCTTATGATAGGATAGAAGGTGATCATATTTCTTTACTACGAGATCCCTATAGGACTGCTCATTGGCCACAGTGTGCTACAACATACGAGCCCTTTTCTTAGTTGACTCAAACTTATTGACTATGTCAATTACATTGTCCTCGCTTGCTTTGGTTGTCACCACAACAGCAGATTCCATAGCCACAAGAGCTTGCTTCGTGTTTTGCATAATCGTAGTTTCCCGATGGGTGACAATGTCTAACTCAAAAGGTCTCTTTCACCTACTCTCTGACTTCAAAACAATAGACGTCCTATCTCTGTTATATACAAATATGTTCCACTGGGACACAGTGTGATCCTTTGATGGGGTTAAAGGGATCAGTGGGAGATTTTCTATGGGGACATTCTCTTCAACGAGCAGGGTCTATACTATTTGGGATGAACCTACATCCATGTCCTGTGTATTAGGATCATCAGCTTGTGCATCTTCATTGGCCTTATTTTCTTCTTTAGCTTTACGTCAGTTTTCTTCCTCTTCAGCCTTTAGCTAATTTTCCATCTCCTCCCTTTCTTCCTACTCTTTAGCAGCTTGCTGCAATCTTGGCTCTTCTAACTCTTGATCCCGAATCCTCTAGGATTCCTCTTCTTGCAACCTAAGAGTTTCTACCTTCTGAAACTTAAAAGCTTCTTCTTGTTGAATCTTAAGAGCTTGTTCTTGCTCCCTTCGCAACTTGTCGGCAACTTCTTTCTGGATTCTATCTGCTTCCTCCTTTAGCCTTTGCTCTTCATTAGCGAAAGCTTTTTCTACTTCCTTTTCTTTCTGCAACTTGGCTTCTTGGGAATTTTGGATAGCGGGAAGCTAGAACTAGATCCACCTTTGGGGCGGCAGATTTGCAACTCAATCATGTTGTTGATTCCCCTATATACCTCCTCATCTTGATCATAGTAATGGGCATAATCAAAGTGGGCGTACAACTCTTTACAATGTTCTGCGACTTTGTTCCGCTTGTCATTTCTATGAAAAATTGCTTCTCCAAAGTGAAAACCCTTTAGCTCTTGAATGAACTCTTCGGCTAATGCAACCACGGAGAACTTATAGGCTCTGACATAGAAAGGTAGTGGATGGAATGAAGCCTTCTTCAATTTATTCAAAAATCCTACGACTCCATCAAGAAAAAGTGCCTAACTGCTTCTTTCAAAACTATGTAATCAGTGGCATATCTAGGAAAGATATATGGTGGCTTAGAGCCTCCATACATTCTTATATAAGTACCATCCTCTGAAAAGTAGAAATCGCCATAATTTTCCATAACTACCATGGCATTCTCTGATAAGCAATTAGGTTCTTCATTAAACATCTGCTCATATAGAGGTATGATGAATTCTTAACATATGAGTTTGTAATACATCCTGTAATTTTGAGACCGCAGTATCTTATAAGCAGTATATACTGGGGTGATGGATTGATCCCAAACACAACCTAGCTTGGGGAAAGGGATTTTTACCAAAATGCAATCGATAAGATATGAAGACATGTAAAATTCTGACTTCTTTAGAACCAGTCCTTATTTGGCTGTAGCTACGGTGGATGACAAACTATCTGAGAGGATAGTTTCCCAATCAAACACAATTCCCTTAAATGCTACATAATGGATTATGGGCACCCATTGTATCCTATAAATAGTTTTGTCAGCCATGCCGAAAATTCTGCTTAACATAAGGGAAATCATCCGAAAAGGAGCCCTCATATTTTGAACTTCATATTCATCACTATCTCTTTTCCTTAGCTGCTTGCCTGTGATTAACAGCTTCTTAGCCATTTAAAAATTGTCCATTTTCCCCTACCATTCATCATTTAGTGGCTACTGAGAACGTGGTAATTTGTAGGATGTTGCAATGTAGGCTGGATGGAACGAGGGGAACGCCTCTCCTTTTCTATCATACAACACTCTTGGTCTCGGGTTTGCAAGCTCCAGGATCCACCCAATCACTTCTGAGCAAGGAAAGACTCAGTATGTGTGGAGGCTTTGGATATACCAGAGCTTCTGATATTTTGATAGATGTGCTCTTCCTCCAAGAGTGCTCCTAGGATGTCTTGATCTTTGAGCATACGATAAACATATCCCCATTTGACTTCAGGAGGGACACCTCTGATGGACTTGGTATCCTCGAACAAAGTTTCAACTCTTGGCTCTGCTGGTTCCGGTTCAGCCACCTTGGCTTTCTTTCTTCTACCCTTCGGCATTTTGGCTTAATCTTGTCAAGCAACTACGCATGAATAACATAAGTTTTCAAAATAGTACAGAACATGGAGCAAGAGACAAGAATTTCAAAACATAGGATCAACATGATAATATGTAACACTTCCAAATAAAGACGATAGAGGAAAAAGAGATTTTGTTTGAATAGAACTGTACTTCTCCCATCCATGATAAGTAGTTCCGGGGTGCTAACTGAGTTTTTTAAAGACTATGTTTTTTGGTTTTTTAGAAGGGACCAGGCTCAGGATTTCCCCAGACGAAAACGCGAGTGGCGGAATGGATAAAAGCCTCCTATGGAAGTTTACATTTTGTGGGTTCAAGGGACTAGGGGAAATCTGTGAGGGCCTATAGTTAAAAGTTTAATGCTTGAGAATGGCCAAAATAATAGCACGCGTAGAATGTCTACCAGCCATGTAACTTATACAATAAAATCGATACTGAGAAAAGTTTGACGCATTTAGCAGTAAAACAAAACAATGGTAGAACCACCTACCTGGAAAAAGATTGTTGGTCTCATGGAGGTTGACTATGCTGTGAGTGAGCTGAGCTAGAGCAGTCTAACAGCTTCAAAATGGCGTTCTCCGATACAAATTCTACTAATAAAACAATACAAACTCCCCGAAACCCTTATGTAAGAGCTGACACGTGCGGGCAATTGATAGGTTGGTGGAGGCCTTAAAACGACATTAAAAGCGCGTATGGAGTGGTCACTTCAACACGTTTGGCATTTAAGCGTAACCGCAAAAATCAAAAGGAGAAGATGAACTCACCCAACATTGCAGTGAGAACTCGTAAGTTCCATCCGCTGTTTCGGTGAAAGATGTTGAGTTTGTCCACCATTGCGGTGAGAACTCGTAAATCTCACAGGTGTTGAAAGGATTTTGCAACTTGAATAAAGCATCCACCCGTTGTGGGAAAGATCCATAGGTTCTCCTGAAGTTGCGGGGCCACTTACCGGGTTGATCCGACGATCACTGGTTCTGAGACTTAAAAAGGGGACATGCGCCTGTTGCGGAAAACGATTGGGAGTCGTTCCGACGTTGCGGTGGAAATTCGTGAGTTCTTCCGCCGTTGCAGGGAATCTTTCCAAGTTTGTCCGAAAAGTGGCTTCGTGCCTTAGTAAAAGAATAACAAGAACCTTCCACCATTGCGGCAAGAATTCTTGAGTTGGTCCGCCATTGCAGGAAGCCTTGGTGAGTTCGCTCGAAGTTTCGGATGGACTTGGTGATTTTGCCAGAAAAGTACAAGGTCAGAAGACTTGATAAAAGAAGCACCCATTGCGACCGAACTTCATGAATTCTTCCGCCATTACGGGTGAAAAATACGAGTTCTTACGGCCGTTGCGGGCGAAAAGCCTGAGTTTTTACTTAGAAGAAAAGATCAATAAAGTCAAAAGAATGGTTTCTCTTAGAAAAAACTAAGTATAAAAGACCTTCTAGGGAAAACTTAGCCCCTAAGTAAACTTTATACAAAAAAATAAAAGGAGGGGCCCCAATATCTACAAAATTTTTGGGGAGATGTTGCAGCAACAACAATTGGCAATTCTATGGTGAACACAGATCTCTAAAAACACACTCTCCTTAGGGGTAGAAAACTTACAAACTACTGATTTATATGAGTGACAAAATGTCTTCATAGTTCATCTTTCATGAATACAGTGATCACTCTCATCATCATGGTCATTTTGGGAGAGGGCAACTTAGAATCATACTTCTTTTCAACTCTCTCAGGGCATGAGTATGGAGTTCATTTTAGAATTCTGCCTCTTAGAGATCAACTTAAAAAGATTCCACAGGATCGTAAGAGTATCTCACAGTCATATTCATTTGTTCCTCATTCCCATGCTATTTATACCCTTTTGGATATTTCTTGATGACTTTTGTCATTTGAGTCTTCCATAAATGAGTTTCTTCAACTTGCATATTTGATTTCTCTGGTTCTTCAATCCACAATGTCCTTTTGTGTGAGTGATAAGTTTGTTTGATTATCATGCTTCACTGACGGAGAAGAACCTTGTTGAGTTGATATATTTGGACAGCTTTCTTGATTGAATGTGCTTAGTATCTCTCTATCGTGCTTTGATTGAGGCGAGAATCTTTGGAAATCAACTCTTTAGTATAAGCTCTTTTGGCTTTCATTTGTATCATGGGATCATTTTAAGTGCCATATATATGTGAGACATGCTTCCTTTCCATGGGTCTAATTATAGTGAAATCCTTGAGACAGATAATTATGTCAAAGTGAATGGATCCTCAAGATAGTAGGAAGGAAATGTTGAATCCTAGTTATTAAAATAGGGTTACTTTGGCCAATCAGAGAAAGGATCTCTAAAATTCCAGAAAAATCAATCACTGAAGACAAAGTCACCAAAACAATTCTTTGTAAGTGGGTTTCACCCTTTCAAGATTGAGCTTATCTCAAAGATCTATCTTATGCTCTACCAAAATCTGAGCTGAGTTTTATGGAAGGATAAGGAAAAACTTAGTGTAAAGAAGAGTAGAAAACAAAGGCTGGCTGAAAGAAAAGAAAAAACTAAAAACAAAGAGTTTATGTACAAAGGATTCCTAAAAGGACTATGAGAAGTATTGTTTCAAAGCGAGGCCATTGAGAGGTAGGGTTACCTCCCCTCCTTGTAAATCCTTTAGCTTGTAGGTAGTCGGCCAAGCTTTTCATAAATTTGGTAAGGGACCACCCATAAGTGCTGAAATTTTGTATGCATTCCTTTACCTTCATAGGGATGGTCCCATTTTAGAACTAGGTCACCTACTTCAAAACTTCTTTGGTCAAATTTTTTCTTATCGAACCACCTTTTGACTATGTCTTGGTGTTGGTGGAATCTGTCCTTGGATTTCTATCGAGATTATTCAAGTTTCAGCAAGGTGTCAATTCTAGATTGTAGAGCCCGACTACTGGAACCTTGGGAGGCTTGGGACAATTGCAAATATGGGATTAAGATGTTAGGTAGGAGAATGGATTCTTTACCATAGACAAGGGTATATGGGGAGACCCCTAAAGTGTTTTTTGGAGTAACCCGATCTTCCCATAAGGCATTCGGGAGAGCTATGTGCTAGCTCCTCTGATTTTCAATCACAGTTTTCTTAAGAATCCGAATGAGGTTTGTGTTCAAAGATTCAGTTAATCCGTTGCCTTGGGGATAATAATTGGCTGAATAATGTAACTTAATCCCCCTCTAATAAACAAATTCATTTATCTTAAAAGATGAAAAATAAGTTGCATTATCAAAAACCAAGGAAATTGGAACCCCAAACCTAGTTATGATATTCTCTTTTAAGAAATTGATAACTGCATCCTCATTGATTTTGCGCAATGGGATAGCCTCTGTCCATCCTTTAAAATATTTTGTGGCTGTTAGGATATACCAATGTTGCAGAGAATAATTTGGTTTTATTTATCCAATTACATCTATGCCCCATTGTTCAAAAGGATTTGAGATAATCACTAGCTGCAATGGTCCCGCTACTTTGGCTAGTTTCCCAGCACTCCTTTGACATACATCACAATTCCTTGCATAGGCATGAGCATCTTTGAACAAGGTGGGCCAATAGTATCTGGCCCTCAATATTTTGTGAGATGTCGTATCTCTGGAATAATGTCCCCCAGTAGGGCCGTCGTGTAATTCTTTGACTACCTTACTTGCATCATCCTTTTCTAAACATCTAAGAAAGATGTCGTCATAATTTTTTCTGAAGAGTACTCCTTCAATGATTTGATAAGCTATTGATTTCAAATGAAGTTCCCTTCTTTTCTTAAAGCTCCAATGCTCTGGTAAGTATCCCTGTTGCAAATGGTGTATTAGATCTCTATACCAAGATTCGGGAGCTGTGAAAATAGGGCATACCTCAATCATGTTTAGTTCAGCTTCATTTTCCCAACTCTGTTCTTCATCAACTGGATGTTCAGTGAGCAATTTACATACGCCTTGACCTTTAATGATAGTAGCCGGTTTAAATTCTAAATCATATTCTTGAAGAGGTATGACCCAATTCCCTCTTCTTTCTCCCAATTCCTTTTGAACAAAAAGGGATCTGATAGCCGGATGAGGCACTATGACCTTACTTCTGCTCTTAAGAATATATGTCCTGAACTATTTTACCGTTTTGAATATGGCATAAGCTTGTTTATCAACAATAGGATAATTCAGTTCAGCACCCTGCAGACTAGTGCTCATGAAGGAAATTGGGTATTCATCTCTTGATTCCACCTTTTGTGTAAGCACAGCTGTGAGGGAGTCATCTGAAGCAAAGGTATACAAAATAAAGTCTTTGTCGAAATCTGGACTTCTTAGAGAAGGGGCGTTAGCTATAGCTACTTTGATATCCTTAAATGTATTCTTTTCCAAATCTGTCCATTTGAACTGTACACTTTGCTTGACCATTTGTTGCAAAGTTTTAACGGTTTGTGCAAAATCGAGGACAAACCTTCGAACAAAATTGATAGTGCCCATGAACGATTGCATAGATTTTTTATTGTGGGGCATGGGAATTTTATTGATAACTTGCACTATTTCTTGATCTATTGAAATTCCCTTTTTTGAAATGATGTGACCCAAGAGTTTACCCTCAAGAACAACAAAAACACTTTTCTTGGGGTTTAAAGAGATACCATATTTTCGGCAGCAATCAAAAATCTGTTTTAAATGAACAACATGGTATTCTCTCTTCTTTGAGAAAACTGTCACATCATCTAGATAGACTACAACACACTAACTGCCCAATCCTCGGAAGGCAATGTCCATTGCTCACTGGAAAGTCGCTCCTGCATTTATTAAGCCGAATGGCATTCTTCGATAGGCGAATGTTCCCCACTTAGTGCAGAAAGTAGTCTTAAGACGGTTTTCTTCAGCTACTAATACTTGGTTGTAACTAGAGAAACCATCTAGGAGGGAGAAGAGTTTTGATCTTGATACCATCTGTAGAATTTGTTCCATCGAAGGTACGGGGTAGTTATCTTTATCAGATGCTTTGTATAAATTTTGGAAATCAACACATAATCTTATTTCTCCTGATTTCTTTCTTACGGGAACTAGGTTAGCAACCCATTCAGAGTGCCGGACTTTGAAAATGATCTTAGCATCTAATAATTTATTCAACTCCTTTTGAATTAAAGGTTTGAGAGAAGGATGCATTCTTCTCAACTGCTGTTGGAATGGCTTAATGTCTACTTTCATTGGCAAGACATGATGAATAATGTGGGTGTCATATGTTTTCAAATCTTCATAAGTCCATGCAAAAACATCTTTATATTGCCGAAAAATCTTAATGAACTTATCTCTCTCACCCATTGAACAACATTTACCAAGATTAACATATTTTGGTTCAGCCTCGGTGCCCAGATTCACTAACTCATACTAAATAGAAGAGTTGTGAGTCTTGACATTTGTCGCCTTCCTGAACTTGCTCTGTAGATCGAACAAACCTTCAAGTGATCTCACCCCTTTGGGCATAAAATTTCCTTTCACTGTGTCCTTGTCTTGCAAATCATAATCATTATTTTCTTCTTCTATAATAGCTTCTTGGAACATGTTTTCATTTCTTAGAAAATTAATGATCTGATCATCATCATCGAACACTCTAAGATTTGTGATATTGTCTGGAGCCAAAGGCCTGAAAACCAGCTCAATTGAACATTTATTATTAGTAGGCACCAACTTGGAAGCGGAAGTTTCTAATAAATCAGCCGCATTATTTTGCAATCTAGGAACAGATTTTATATTAAAAGCATCAAAATGCGTAGTTAAATCCCATACCTCAGCCTGATAACCTTTCAAATGCGGTGAAAGACAATGAATGGTATCTCTCACCTGCCTGACGACTATTTCCAAGTCACCAAAGACTTTCAGGTATTTAACATTCAAACCGATGGCTTTCTTCAATCCATGAACTAAAGCTTCATATTCAGCAGTATTGTTAGTACAATCGAACTCTAGTCGACAGGACAAGAAATATTTTTTATTTTCAGGATCAACTAGAACACAAGTAGCTCCGGATCCTTCTTGAGTTTTGGAACTATCAAAGTATAGAATATGTTGATGTATATGTAACTTCGGAATGTATTTCACATATATGTATATTGTACTCCTATAGAGATGTTATTATTCATCTATACGGAAGTGGTTGTATTCCTATAGAGATGTTATTATTCCTCTATATGGAAGTCTCGTCATTTATATTGTAAGTGTCGTAACTTATACTTGATGGGTTATTAGACCACCTTGTTGGGGTCGGCCCTGTATAAGTCATGTGGGTCAAAGGGTTATTAGACCACCCTATTGGGGGTCGGCCATGTGGGTTAAAGGGTCATTATACCACCCTAGTGGGGGTCAGCCCAGTCAGCATTATGTTAAGTGGTTAAGTTGAGGCCGACCTAGTTGAGTAAAGGTCAAGTCAAGTTAGTGTATAAATAAAGAGTGTGTCTCTCTCATTTTACACATTCTATTCTCTCACTCACACTTGGGAGAGTGGTGCACTTGTTGTTATAGGTCAAACCTACACCTCTCCGTCCATGATCACCTTGCGTTGTTGATCACACAAAAGGACAACTTGGATGGAGGAGCATGTTGACCCTAGATGACACTTTGACTTACTCCATTTCCTGACAATACTGAAAAAACCCTAAAAATATCATTCTGAGATATGAGCGCCTCTCTACCTCAATAGACTAGTGCCTATATGCTACTCCAGTGTGTAATAGTAGCACTCAAAGCCTTATGAGTGCTACTCCTCTTCAGCATAGTAGTGCTCAACATTTAAAAATCAATGAGCGCTAGTTTACAAACACTATAGTAGCGCCCTAAACGCTACTTCACTGAACAATAGTAGCGTACATCTCAAAAGATGATTAAAAAATAATTAATTTCACGAAGAGGATTAGTTGCTGGTAGTTTTCCAACTTCACCAACTTCCTCCACAACCATCTCTCGACCTGAACTGCTTCTTTGATCCTATAAATACAGGGAAGAATAAAGAGAGGGGTTAGACATAGAGACATAGAGACATAGAGATATAGAAGAGACTTTAAAGAGAAACTTGTATTGGAGGAGTTTGTGCTGGAAGATATCCAAGCCATAGAAGAGCAGGAGCCCAGAATCAAGTTGCAGGAGCATGTCACAAAGTCAGGTATATTTGTAACATCAATTTGCATTTGACAATAAAAGGTTGAAGTGTCTTTCTTGTCCCAAATTTAGTGTTCATTGAAGCAATATACTAGTTTGGATTTGTTTTGGTTAATATTGAATGTTAAATTGCTTTGTCTCTTTCAATCATTATATATTATCCAAGATACGCTGAGAAAGGTATTTGTATTGCAGGTTCAGCGAATGGGAGGTGGATTTGAGGATCGAACGCAAGATCAAGTAAGAGCTAGGATCGAACGTCATTCGAAAGGTATGTTCTCAAGGCCTATAACCTATTTCTTTTTATGAACATCTCTGTAATACAGTTAATACACTTACCTGTCATCCCACTCCAGTTGATAGTATCAGTTTCCTTACTATAGGGCAATTTATCCCGACAACAGACTGGCAACCATACTAGGGATAGTTGTGTTTTTGCTCTAGGAAACATTTTCTTGTTTGTCTTCCCATAACTGTTTTGACTCCTTTTATGTGTTGAGAAACCCTGTAGGTACCCCCTGCCTATTTTTCTCTGCTTCAATCAGTCTTTTTGCATCTTTTCAAAGTTAGTTTTTTAAACTTTTAAGACATGAGCGCTACTTTGTTATACATACAGTAGCGCCCATACACTACTGTGCTATACATACAGTATCGCCCATATCTGCAGGAGCGTGAGTTTCCCTACTGCACAGTAGGGTATATTTCCTGAAGCCTTCTGTTAGTGGTCTACTTGAGTTTTAGCCTTTTTGGTGGTCTCCTGACTTTGTTTTTAGATCTCTTTGACTGGTGTTAGAGGTTTTAAACTTTTCTTTAAGTCATAGAACCTTTCTTTGAGTCTTTTTACCATCTTTAGATCACTTGCTTACCGGTGGAATGTTTGGATGGTTTATAACTTTTTTGGAAGACTAGGTTGTGTCTTGTGGTGAACACTTCCGCTTGTTTTTACCCTGGTTGCATGTTGCTGGTTTACAAACCTGCATACTTTTGCGCTCGCTTATTGTAGCAACATTTGTTTGCTCTTCACCTATCCTATCCTTTGTTTTAGGGTTTGGTTTGTTTTGGAGCCTTTAGGGTGTGTCTTCTAAACTTGTTTGATTTCCAACCTTCTTTGACTTGTTGTCTTTTCTGGTTTCAAGTGTATTTAAAGTGCTTTAGGATGATTCATTTCTCAGTTCCTTGTGTTAGTAGGGTAGTTGGCAGCTTGCTTGCCTACTTTTTGCTTGCATAGTGGTCTTGCTAGGGTTGGATGCTTTAGGTTAGTCCTCTTGTATCTATATCCTTTGTTTTCTCCCACTTTCTTTCTGAGTATAGAGGCTTTTTCTTTGCAAAAAATTTGTAGGTCAAGTCGTTTTTGAGCTAGTGCCTTGACAGCTATAAGCTTAAGAACCATTTTTAGCCATACTTACACATTGCACACAAGTCTTATTTACTTTCCATGTTTATAGTTCTTTTTCGTTTCTGATAACAGAAAAAGAAAAAGAAAAATTGGTAGTTTAAGTTTAATAAGGCTTATTTTTGTTACAAGATAGCATAGGTTATTTTGTGTACAATTTCAAAAGAAAACAAAAAAGATATTTAAGTAGATTTGCTCAGTTTTTTTTTTTTTTTTTTTTTTTTGGAAAAGAATTTTAAAGGAAAAATAAAAAATATTTGTTGTCGAAAGTTAGAATTTATGCACTTTTGTTTTCCTGTTGCAACCATGCCACACAAACACACTACCTTTTGAGTAATAACATCCCTAAAAATTTTTTAATAAAATGAAATAGAAACAATTTTTCTTTTTTAGGGATACACTACACCAACTAGTCTTAGTTAGGATCTTGAGTTTAAATCACCTTAAACCACTCAAGATCACACATTACGCAAAAATCGTAGTTCGACTATCACAGGTAAATCTATTTCACTCAAAGAATGCCTGGGATTTATGTAGTAGGTCTTGTGAGATCAGATTGTTGGGAATACTCCTCCTACTTTCTGGTTCAAACATATACCAGGATTGGATCACGTATGGGGACTCTTTAGAGTTTTAGGCTCAGTTACCCTGCCCACGTCTTCTGATTCGACGAGCGACTGTTCCCCCAGGATTTTTTGGTGTTGCGGTATCCTTAGTATCTGACTTAGGTTCATACACAGGTGACAACAGAGGGTATATCTATTCTACCCAAGACAGACGTGGGAGGAAATCCCTTGCAGGTCTTTGGGAGGGCGGTTGGGTGATTCCAGTGCTTGCACCCTTAGTCATTGTATTGTGGACCTCGAGTAACTGTCTTTCTTCCTTCGTTGATCTGTTTTGGGCCCTCATCATCCCAGACTCTTCTCCGGAAGGCATCTTGTTTGCCTGGTTTGCATACTTATGAATTTTTTAGTTGGCGTGATGTTTGCCCCCTAGTCATAGTGGCCACTAGGTTCTAGTCTTTATTTTATATATATATATATATATATAATCACGGAGAATCAAGAACTTCGTAGATCGAGAAGGTTTCAAAACCTTCCACCAATTAGAACAGAACCTTTACCGCCAGCTAGATGGCAGCGGGTAAACACCAGTGTTTCTTCAGAAACCATTCCTGAAACAAAATTTCCTGAGGAAATTTTTACAATGGAAAATCCTGAAATAGGAATTCCTGAGGAATTACCACTTGAAGTTGAGTTTCCTGAAGAACAACAAACAGCAATAGAAAACCCTGAAATAGAGGTTCGTGAGGAACCACAACTAGGTACCCCAGATCAGCGACACTTTAGTTCAGTTGAGATTGAAGATCTTACTTCTACGGAGTATAGCACTCCCTTCAATCCTCCTCTGACCAATCCTAGAAATCCGCTTCTGTTACCTGTTGGTTTCCAGCAGCCCCATTACAGTGCATATAATTTCTTTCATGGACATTTGATGTCTACTCTAGGAGGTGAACAGGGAGTTCCAGAAACTCCCACCATAGGTATGAACACTAACACGGTAAATCCTTCTTTTACTGCTACGCCGAGTCAGGCACAGATAACCTCTGTTTCTACTCTATCTTTTAGTTTTAATACTGGTACATTAGGTATGCCAAGTTCAGCAGTGATGGCATCTACCCCTACACCTACTGTTGGACCTAGCAATATAGCCAATTTAGTGCCACCTCCTGCATTTCAACTGTTATATCAGATACCCAGTACTTGGATTTCCACACCTGCTGTAGGGCCAAGAGGTTCTGCAACCATGCCTGTCATGAGTACCATGACCACACCGTCTACATTAGCTACCACTGGTTTCAACACCTTTGCAAGTCCCAACATGAATCAATGTAATATGCCTGCAGGTAATGTCCCTTTTTCCTTATTTTCAGGGGGAGGGGGTAATATTTTTAACCAACAATATGGCGGGGCTAACACCCAGCCACAGTGGACGAACCCACAGAGCACTAATCCACTTTCATATGGGTGGAGAAATTTCAATAATTATTTCGTACAACAACAAATGGCAGGGGGCAACCCCTACCAACAAGTAGCTGGGGGCAACCCCTATCAACAGATGGTAGGTGGAAACCCCTATCAGCATATGGCTGGGGGAAACCCTTATCAACAGATGGCAGGGGCCAATCCCTACCAGCAGACGGTTGGGGGCAACCCCTACCAGCAGTTCATGGGTCAAACTATGGGTGGTTCCCCTTTTTCGACCCCAGCTTATCAAGTACCGTCTTACCAGCCTCGTTTACCATTTCTGGCAACTTTAAATTTGCCAGATCTTTCCAAACTGACCAATGATCCAGTGTATCATAATGCTACATGGCCATCAATTCCTACCAAGTTACCTTCGGACATTCCAAAGTTCGAAGGTAAAGCAGGTGAAGACCCTGGTGACCATGTCACTACTTTCCACTTATGGTGTTCCTCGAATTCACTAAATGAAGATTCCATTAGTTTGAGACTGTTCCAAAGGAATTTACCCGGTGCTACAGCCAAATGGTACATTGAGTTACCTGCAGCTACGTTCTCTAATTTTGGGGTTCTCGTGACTGTCTTTTTGAATCACTTCCATCTTCCTGTTCAGTATGATGACGGAACAGACCTTTTGTCTACATTTAGGAAAAATAAAGCCACTCATTTATCTAACCACATTCAGGAGTGGTGAAGACGGAAGAGGCTCATTAACGCCAACATACCTCCAGAATTCCTTCTTGAGTAGTATTTGAAATCACTCCTTCCTTATATTTCTAAGGAAGTAACTACGTCTGGAGTATCTAACGAGGAAGAAGACATTCTACGAACCCAGCAGTTATTTCTCATTTATGCACAATCCGGGTTATTGTATGAGATCATACCTGATGCACTGCGATCAAATACCGATCTGAGTAGAACTAGACCTGGACTACATGCTGACGGCATAGTGGGTTCAGTTGACTCTGCAGCTTTCGAAGCATTGACCAAACAGGTTCATGCCTTATCTGTCAAACAATCGACTGCAGATGTTTCTTCCGTCACAACCTCTCCTTCTACTTCTGAACCTTTCAACCAAGTTCAAAACAATCAAAAGGGCCCTCGGCAGCCCAATAAAAAAAAGAAGGGCAAGAAAGGAGAGGGGAACCAACAAAATCCCAAAAAAGAGAATGCCGAAGAGGGTAACAAAGAGGAAAAGAAGGTTAAGTTCCCTTCTAAACTTTGCAAGCAGGACCACCTTACTCACCAATTCCCTCTGCTAGAAGAATCCCAGAACCTATTAAGAGAAAAGAAGCCTGTCGTACTGAAAGATCCATTCCCTAAGGGGCAGAACTCAGCTTCTAGAACCTCCAACATTGGGGGCACTACACATGCCATGGTTGATCAAAATTTTATTAACATGGTTAACTCGGATGCACTCTTACAAATGAGAGCCAGGAATTATACCCCGGACGCACAGAAAAAGGATAAAGAGATTCCAGAATCCTCCACTCCACTCCACATACCTGTGGATCCAATGCCCAAGATCTTGAAAGGTGTCTTGAAATGGGCATCGCACAATCCCAACACTCGGGCCGCCTCCAACTAAAATGTGGTTGAAGATTTAGCCCAGACCCCTTGTTCCATGTCTACCTTAGAAGTCTTGCAAAGTTGTCCTTTACAACGAAATGTACTTCTGGAAGCTATTGGAAGTATGGAATCCTCTAACATGTCTGCGCGATTTGATATCGCTGATATCAAATACCGGTTTCCCTACCATGTTGCTCTTCAGATTAAATTCATTCATGGTCCAATGACCATTAGACGAGCTGTCATAGATGAGGGGACGTCGACTTGCGTAATGTCAATTTCCTGTTGGAAAGCTTTAGGTTCCCCCGAGTTAGCCCCTTCTAACACACTGCTTACTGCATTTGATGGAAGAACTTTTCGTCCACATGGGGTTTTGCCATCATTTGATGTCACATTGGCTGGTAAGACAGTTGTTGTAGAAGTAGAAGTTCTGGATGCTTCGCTTGATTACAATATGTTATTGGGTAGGAGATGGACGTATGCCATGCGAGCCATTGCATCGACAGTTTTTCGAGTTTTTATGTTTCCATTTGAAGGTAAGTTCGTTACAGTCGATCAACTTTCCTTCACTCAGAGAAACAACCAGACTTCTTCAGAAACCACAGTTCCATTAATTGATCAAACCACCCCGGTTAGTGAGAGTTTAGGAGCAGGACTTTACGGATCATTAATTAGCACTTTTGACCTACCGGCTCCTACCTTATTTGTTGGTACTGAGGGATGTTCATCCTATGAAACTTCCATGGTTAGTTTAACAATTGATTCTGGGTTTCTCCCAACTAATACAAACCCCTCCGTGCCCACTCCTGTTGTAGAAGTTACCCACTTGGATTCATATCAAACTACAACAGAACATATGTTGACTCCATTGGTGTCTGTTGAGTCAAATATGGATTGTGCTACTACTCAGTCACCAGACCCAACCTACTCTCTTGACAGTTCAGATACTACTTTACCTTCTGAGGAGGAAATGTTAGAAGCCATGACCGACCTGGACCATCCTCGTGAACATATAGATCCTGGGTCCTTCTTGTTTCCTTTTCTTAACTTGATAGAGAGAGGCGAGTTTTGTCCAACACCCAGTGGAAATACTAATTTCACTTCTACTTCACAACTTGGTTTTGTTGAAGAGAATAGATTGAATACCTTGCTGGTGAACATTTCCACTGGGGTCACCAGAAACATTTTTATTGAAATGGGCTGTTATCTCGATGAGATCATTCCGTATACCAATCTTTTTCGTGATTTCCATGACACCTTTTCTCGACCTCACAAGGAGGATCTAGGCATTGACCCTACCTGAAAAAGTATTAAGCTTAGGATGACGTACTTTTTCTTGTAACATAGTTGTATATTTTTGTAAAGCTAGTTTTTGTTATGCTTGTTAGTTAATCTTATGTGTGCTTTTCGTTTCGTGTACCAGATGTCAACCAAACATTTATTAGGATTTACTGATGGCGCCAGTCGCCACACCTGTCAGTTGGCCGCAGCAGCTTGGGTCATTTATTCACCCGTTGGCCAAGTTGTCTCTTCAGGGGGAGTCTTTTTGGGTCCTACCACGAATAATGTGGCTGAATACAGTGCAGTTATAGAACTTCTCCGAGATGCTCTCAATCATGGCATTTCACATTTGGAGGTAAGACTTGACTCACAATTAATTGTATTTCAGTTAACCGGTGTCTACCAGATTAGAGATCCTGGATTGCTACGTCAATTTCTACGAGTTAGACTATTGGAAAGACAATTTGATTCTATTATATATGAATACATTCCAAGAATTTTAAACACATTAGCTGATTCATTAGCAAACTATGTGTTAGACTAGCATTTTCATCATACACTTTCATAAACAACATTGCACACATAAAATTCAAACACATACATATGTAAATAACCGATACTGTATATAGCCGATACTGTATCAAAAAATATATGAGTTTTGGGTCACAAGTCTATCAAGTCATGTCATAAAAGTACAAAAACTGGGCATAGTAGCCTCAAAAATATATACATATAATGTATCCCTCTCCTATGGAGAAGGAGGGACCTCATCATCATCTACTGCATTGAGATAGCATATGACTAGCCTAGCTATCTTCCGCAGCACCCTAAGCCATGCCGGGGGCACCCCAACTACATCTTCCTGCATATCCATAGGTATTTGATCCATACGGCATGCAGGAACTTCGTGAGTCAACCGACTCACTTTTCTCTCTATGGTCCCCAACATAGCATCTGCTGCAGTAATATCAGCTGGCCTCACAAAGATGGTAGGATGTCCCTCAGGACGAACAGGCCCAAGATCTGCATATGACACTTGATTATCACTTCAAAATTCATTCATAAAAATCAAATATTTGAAAAGTTTGAAAAAATTAAATAATTCTAAAAATTTAAACATACCAATATCTCCCCAGGCTCAACCTGGAGGAAGCACCAGTTCTGTATCATGACGGAAATCTAATCCAGCATATGGAAACTGCTCGAAAGCGGGCACTTGCCTCTCCCACCACCCCCAGAAATCATCAGTATGATAACAGTAGTGACTTTCCCCGCCACCCTGGCGAGGAATATGTCGCCCCAATAGCCTAGTCTAGGCTCATGGGGGTTAACTTGAGGTAGAGGCATCCCCAAACTGATAGCAGGCATCCTCTCAAAGAAGAAAGTACACAAAATGCTACCGTACCCAAAATTCTTCATTGTGCCGGATTTGCAACCTGTCAATTGATATTTCATGCTCGCCAGTAAAATAGTACACCAATCATAGACATGACCATGTAAGCATTGTACACCAATATGCATAGAGTGCCTAGAAGCTAGGTGTAGTGAGGCACTACCTGCCACTCAGTTGATCATGCTCACTATCACTTTCAAGGGGAGGCCTTCAATGGTTGAAATCAAGACTTGGCTTCCCGATTTCTCAGCTCCGGCAATACAATATGAATTCACATACTCTTCCACAGATCTTACACCCACACGAGAAGACCCTTTCATATTGATTACATCTCCTCTCCGTGAGAGACCAGTAATGAAATATATGTCATCAACTGTAAGCTCCAAATTTTTCCCACGGATGACAAAAGTATTGGTATCCACATCCCAGTACTAAATAAGTCTTCAAAACAGTTTGTTTAAGGCCCTCATGTTTACGGTTCGGTAAAACTTCAATAAACCGCATCTTCGGAGAGCATGGAGAGTGGCTGGATCTTGCATGGCCAACCTATCCATTTCCTCATGTTCTCTCTCCCTCCATTGAAGAACCATCCTGCACAAAAAATGACAATTTTTTGAGTCTCGGCGCTTGTTTTTAGGTTTTCAAGAGTGAGCGCTACTGTGCATACTACACAGTCACGTATGAGTGCTACTCTGCTTGAGCATAGTAGCACTCATCTTGTTTACACACTACTGCTATTGTTATACAGTAGCGTCCACGCAGTAAAGGTTGTCAGCATCACATTTCAAGCAATTTTTTGCTCAAAAAATGAAAACTAAACTATGAAAATGCAAGTAGGGTGAATTCTAACTTACTTGGTGGAAGAAGAACGACGTTTGGATGCTTGGTTTGATCACCACAGAGATTTGAAAATGCAAAAGGTTGCCCCAATATTTACCCTATAAAACAAATTGGAAATTGATTTTTAAAAATGAAATTATATATATGAATTGGAGTTTAATTTTTACCCACCATTGTTTAGTTTTCTATAGTTTCAAATTTTTTCAAAATCACCTAATTAATCAATTGGAACATACATATGGTGTAATACTAATCCAGCTCAATTTTCCTTTAATTTTTGTAGGATCCATCTCCTAAGTTTAAAAATTCTCGATGTTAGACCTTGTCAACTAGTTAATAGTTCAAATTCATATATCATTCAAGATTTTTTGCCGCATCAACTAATATTTTGTTGAAGACCTAGTTTTGGCAGAGTATGAAGCTATGATCCTAGAAGCTGACCTTTAAGTCATTTTAAGCTCTTGTTTGGACTATTTAAACCTAAAAAAGTTTCCTAGCAAGCTTTTCCTCTTCGAGCTCATTAAAGTAATCGAAGGCTCATCCACTCAGGTATAGAATTACCCCTTTTCGGGCCTAGGTGGATTAACTACGGAAAATGTATACTCTAAGTATACTTCTGTATGCGCTAGAAGAGTTATTCTTCCATTGTTTTATACTTTTTCGGGGGAGGAGACTAACTGCATGAAAAAGGACCTTTTGGAGCCTTTCTTTAGGGTTTTCAAGCTCTCTAAATATGAAAATACCAAGTGAGCATCCACCTACTTGGGCTCGATGTGAAATCCACGAGAGGGTAAATAGAGGACTGTTTAAGTTTTTGAACTCTATAAACAAGAAAACACCACCGAGCACAGACCAATATGGGCTCGATATAAAATCCATGGATAGGTGAATAGAGGATTGTTTAAGTTTTTCAGACTCTATAAACAGTAAAACACCGGCGAGCATTAATCTGCTTGGGATCAATACTAAAATCCACGAGCATATATATGGAGTTATTGTTTAAGTTTTTTAGACTCCTTAAAATTGAAAACACCGGAGAGCAAGAACAGATCTCGGCTCAATATTAAAATCCAGAGATCAGTCATATAGAGTAATCTTCTATCTCTTCTTCGAACTCTATAAATACTGAAGAAGGTCCCGAGTCTTCCTCCCATGGGCTCGTTAAAGTTTTTACATGGTTGGATCTATTGAGTTTTCATTCTTTCTTGGACTCATTAAAACAACAAGAAAGGTATTCTTTTATCTAAAAAGAATAAGGGATGGGAAAGACGTATCATATCTTCATTGTCAAAGGCAGTTCAGTCAGTTCTATCCTTCAACACGGCACCTACTTGAGTCTATCTTGTCGGTTGGGTTTAGTTTTTGACCTCAGGGTGAACCTTTCCTCCGAGTTGTTTACTCCCCCGGTTGGTTATTCTTCCAACCATATGGAGGGTCTGATAATGTATCTTACATTTCAGGCTTATCATTTACCCCATTGTGTCAGAAACTGCCCGAGTCACTTTGTGTCGTGCTCAATGTTCAAGGATATACCCTGTGTCAGCCATTCTGCAGTTTACCTTGACCTCATGTGTTGGCCATCCTAGTGTCAGTCTTGTTACATATTATTCCATATCAGCTCTTACCAGTTAAGTGTCCCTCGATTTGGATGATGGAGGATGCCTTAAGGCCTCCCTTCCAATGAACTTCTTCCCATCGACATCAACTAATTTTACTCTGGGAATGAAGTTTAGAGTTTCGGTTAGTACCTTGGAGATTGCAGTCACCAGTGGCAATTTTCCTCGCTGTTGAATGATGAGAATACATCAATGTCTCTTCTTTGATAGGATCCCCAAGTGTTCGACTCCAAGTCCATTTATTCACATTTGGCGGATCGTACTTGGAACCTTGGACCCCATCATCATTATCGGTGGAAGTCCTCACTTTTGTTGACGGTATACATCATTGACCGGTAATAAAACGATACCCCCCATGTTCAACTGTCAGCTCATCTATTCACATGGTTAGGGTTTGTACCTAGAGTTGTTTTGGATGAAGACCTTGGGATTTTGGATGACATTATCTCATTATGTTATCACCCAAGTTGTGCAAGACTGAGCCCCACTTATATATGGCTCTCAATGAGACATAGATCCAGTTTGTTGTTATGGTTATGATCTCTTAGTTTGACATGGATCCACACTTGTATTCCAAGTGGCCATGCTATATATACATCTCTTTGTTATGTATCAGAAATCATGTTATACCACACTACACATCTATATGATGTCAAAGATGTAATTGCTAGCTGACCTTGATCTTTGTTGCAGGTGTTCTTGTAACTTGTTTATGCGGTTCTTTGCTCCTCCTCTGGCTTTGGATTATAATGTATTCTGGCCATCGTTTCCCTCTGACCTCACACATTAGGGGGCATCTATTATAGGTCAAACCTGCACCTCTCCATCTGTGATCACCTTGAGTTGTTGATCACACAAAAGGACAACTTGGATGGAGGATCATGTTGACCCTAGATGACACTTTGACTTACTCCATTTCCTGATAATACTGAAAAAACCCTAAAAATATCATTCTGAGATATGAGCACCACTCTACCTCAATAGACTAGCACCTATATGCTACTCCAGTGTGTAATAGTAGTGCTCAAAGCCTTAGGAGTGCTACTCCTCTTCAGCGTAGTAGCACTCAACATTTAAAAATCGATGAGTGCTAGTTTACAAACACTATAGTAGCGCCCTAAACGCTACTTCACTGAACAATAGTAGTGTACAGCTCAAAAGATGATTAAAAAATAATTAATTTCACGAAGAGGATTAGTTGTTGGTAGTTTTCCAACTTCTCCAACTTCCTCCATAACCATCTCTCGACCTGAACTGCTTCTCTAATCCTATAAATACAGGGAAGAATAAAGAGAGGGGTTAGACATAGACACATAGAGACATAGAGATATAGAAGAGAATTTAAAGAGAAACTTGTATTGGAGGAGTTTGTGCTGGAAGATATCCAAGCCATAGAAGAGTAGGATCCCAGAATCAAGTTGCAGGAGCATGTCACAAAGTCAGGTATATTTGTAACATCAATTTGCATTTGACAATAAAAGGTTGAAGTGTCTTTCTTGTCCCAAATTTAGTGTTCATTGAATCAATATACTAGTTTGGATTTGTTTTAGTTAATATTGAATGTTAAATTGCTTTGTCTCTTTCAATCATTATATATTATCCAAGTTACGCTGAGAAAGGTATTTGTATTGCAGGTTCAGCGAACGGGAGGTGTATTTGAGGATCGAACGCAAGATCAAGTAAGAGCTAGGATCGAACGTCATTCAAAAGGTATGTTCTCAAGGCCTATAACCTATTTCTTTTTATGAACATCTCTATAATACATTCAATACACTTACCTGTCATCCCACTCTAGTTGATAGTATCAGTTTCCTTACTATAGGGTAATTTATCCCAACAACACTTGTGGAGGAGGAGGCTCTGCTGCTAGGAGAAGACTATTTCTTGTATTCTGGTTGTATCATTGCTCTATCTATTTCTAAGGAAGTTATTGGAGTTTTTCACCTTTATGGTTTTCCCCAAGTAAAATATCTGTCTCTTGTGTGCTTGCATTATTGTGTCCATGATTGATATGCTGTAGATATGATGTACATGTTGTTCTCTCAGTTAAGATCCCAGATCAAATTGAAGTAAATTCTGAAAATTTAACATGGTATTAGAGCTAGCTTGAAAGAAGGCATGATATGGCATGTATGACACTTGTTGCACTTACGATGCTAGGGCGTGATATAGCAAAAACCAGTCATCGTATAACTTTCGCTATAAATCCAATTTGGCGACGTTTGCAGATCTAAAAATTGTACAGGTCGAAGGACAGATCCCCATGTACCTTGTGTCCAAAGGACAACCTCTAATTTGTTGCACTTTGTGATTTATGATATGTACAATATAGGGTTTCTGCCTCTTCCAGATCTGAGTCAAATTCAGGTGACCTTGGTAAAAAGGTCATAACTTGGGCTAGGAAGCTCCAAATGCAATTTTGTAAATAGTGACAAGTAGTACACAAATTGTACTATCTCAGAAAAAAAAAAAATCAGAGGCCGAGGTTGAACCAGTGATACGTGAAACACCGTACAATGTCACTCTCCTATATTATCCCATAAACAGGTCACGTTGCGACACTTGGCATAACTCTATCTAAGAGAATCCAATTGAGTTCAGACCTATCAAGATGGAGAGATAACAGGTCGGGCTATCTCAAGAAAAATTTTCAAAGTCCGAAGTTGAACCAGTGACATGTGGCACGCTGTACAAGTTCGCTCTTATGTATTATCCCATAAACAGGTCACATTGCGACACTTGGAATAACTCTCTCTCAGAGAATCCAATTGAGGTCAGACCTGTCGGAATGGAAAGATAACAGGACATGCTATCTCAAAAAAACATTTCAGATCCTGTGGATCGAAAAGTTCAGAGTTACACCAGAAACAATCAGGTACATATTTCTGTCAAAACATAATTATTTTTTAGCACATTCATTCATGGCTTCCAAAATTTAGGGCTTCAGAGAAAGTTGGAATTGTTGTAATTAGAGACCACAGTAGGATGATACTCATCAAAATCAAAATTTAGAGACCAAGATCAGATTTTTTGGTTAGGCAGAAGGTCGGGCTTGATCAAACCCCAGTTCAGGACTTTGATCGGAAAGATGGAAAATTAGGGCTTCTGCAAAAATTGGAATTTTGGAAATCTGTGACCACGGCTGGAAGCTCCTCAGAAAAATTGAAGCTTAGAGATTTGAATCAAATCTTTTGGTTGGGTGAAGCTACGGGAAACTCAAACCCTAATTTAGGGTCCTCCCTAGTGAATCCGGAAATCTAAAAGGCAATTTCGAGGGGTGAAACTTTGTAGTTTTCAAATTCTGGATATACCGACTTGATCAGCTCATCAAGGCGCATATTTCTATCCTTTCATAAGTTTGAAATTCAATGTTTGAATTGTTGGGTTTTCTTTGACAAACCCTAATCCATCTCTAGGTCCAGTTCTTTCAAATCAAATGGATTGGGTTAATCCTAGAAGAAGATGGATTGGTCACCTGCATAAGTGAAGAAGTTCCTATCTCAGAGGGAGATGAGGCTAAGGTCTTCCATAAGAAGATTACAAGAAATATTGACAGGTATGGCTTACAGGTATGTTTCATGGTTAAGTTTATCATATGTTTGTCTTCATATCATTACAGTACAATCTTGATTAATTACTAGACTTCTTGTATCACCTTAATAAAAGATATTCATTGATTAAGGTTTTGACACTTATGAATGTACTAATGCATTGTGATGTTGTATGAGATTTATGTTGTTCGCTAACATAAAAGGTACACCAAGAAAGACAAATCATGTTCTACTTCAAGAACATATGATCATGGTGACATGAAGACAAAGATTCATCCATTGCCATGGATCACATAGAAGATCTACTTTCGAGGTATGTATAACTTGGTCCTACAATGGTTAATCTATGAGACATGCAGGTTACTAGCACAAGTCACTGAAGAGAACCAGAAGACATTATACAGGTATGTTGGGCATAACTAGATAGCATGCTAATCCAGGTATGTTTTTCCTATATCAAGCTAGACTCCTACCTTGTGTTAGGATCTTATACTGTTGTGTTGTTGATAATGATTATTCATGAAGTCATAGGTTTGAATAGTCATGGTTGTATGCATATTATGTTTCTTACCATAATTGATGATATGACTAACCAGAAGAATCATGAAGGTATAGGTTTGAGTAATCATGAGTTTTAGTCCTATTATATCTCTTATCTTGATTTATGATTTAACTAACCAGAAGAGTCCTATGATCAAATAAGAATATGTATGAGTAAAAGAAGACTTCCCTGAAACCTTGAATACTAATGTTTATTATCTGTGAATGATCATGACTATACATGTTTAAGATTATTGTGTTTTGATAGTATTAAGATTATACTAATAAATGTGTGATTATGTATGAGACCTCAAGGATAACACAATGATGATACTAATAAGCATGCATAGTGATTAAGGATGGATGTAAGTTAAAGGACAGGTAATCCAGGAAGCAAAGATCAAGAGGGAGCACACTCCAGTTGTTCCTGGAAGAAATCAAAGTAGCATACTCCAATAGTTTCTGCAAGGATGCAGATATCCAGAGGGAGTTGGCCATCCTTCTGCATTCCACAATAGAAAGGTGTAGAAGAAGCTACTTCAGCAGCTCCTGCAAGGAAGAAAATACTCAGAGGGAGTCCACCCAACAAACAAACAAAGATAACTATTTTAATTACCATTCCTTGCATACTTGTTTGTTTAAATAATATTATTCAATTATGTATATGCTTATGTTCCTAGATTTAGGATGTGTATTATGCATATTAGAATGATTGCATTAATGAACAGCTTACTACTATTATGCATTTGATGAGTAAGTGGCCTATGGCACTGTACAACATTCCATTGCTACTTATCTAGAATGAAGCCTCTTTGCTGACAGGTTAGGAGTTATGCACACTCTTAACAATGTTCTGGTAGAGATTGGAAGGCATCTAGAAAGTTACAGAATATGGATAAATGTTGTATTGAAGCATTGGCTAAGATAATTGCATGACTGCTTGACATGTTTCCTTATGTGTAAGAATTTGTTCAGAAAACTATGAGATGTTTTCTAATCATGCAATTTAACTTGTTGTGTAGGAAAGATCGTATACCATCACCTACAAAAGAAGGACTACAACATTTGTTCAAGCAACAAAATTATCTATTGAAGATATTGAAGTTCCTAGGATACGGGAAGAATGCCATGACCCGTCGATCATGAAGAACGATGTTTTGGATGTGGTCCCAAGAGCTGAAGGGAAGTCTGTAGTGACTTCCAAGAGGATCTATAAGATCAAGCATGCTGCAGGTGGTAGCATAGAGACTTTTGCTCCTGTAGCCAGATACACTTCCATTAGATCTGTGCTTTCTCTAGCTGCAGTGATGAAGTGGAAGATACACTAGATGGATTTCAAGACAGGCTTCTTGAATGGTGTAGTTGAAGAAGAAGTGAATGTGGAGAAGCTACTTGGTTCTGAGACACATGACAGGGAGTCATATATGTGCAGAACTTGGTATGGTAGGATAGACAGCTTTCTATCCTATTTTGGCTTTACCAAGAGTAAAGCGGATTCCAACCTTTACTACAAGGTTGAGGAAGGAAATCCAGTGATACTACTTTTGTATATGGATGACCTGTTTGTAACACGTGAGGATAGATTGATTTCTGACATGCAGCGAAAGCTTGCTGTCGAGTTCGAGTTGAATATTTTGGAATGATACACTATTTGTTTTTGGCATGAAGGTGTGGTAGAGTGTAGATGGAATCTTCCTTGGACAAGGGAAGTATGCAGTAGAGATCCTGAAGAGGTTCAAGATGATGGACTACAAGGCTATGGCCACACATATGGCATCGAACCTGAAGCTTCTGTGTGATGCTCCATCTGATCCGGTTGATTATGGGCTCAAGTATGATGCGAACCAAAAGTTTAACCTGCAGGGTTATGTTGATTCAGATTGGGCATGCAGTGCTACAGATAGGAAGAGCACTTATGGGTGTTGTTTCAGTATGGGATCAAGTGTGATCTCTTGGTTTAGCAGGAAGCAGTCCTGTGTAGCACTGAGTATAGCCAAAGCAGAGTATGTTGTGACGAATGAGCAGGTTGCAGATGTATTGACCAAGCCGTTGGCTAGAGTGCAGTTTGAGTACTTCAGAGAGAGGCTTGGTGCACTTCATATCGAGGTTCCTTCCAAAGGGAAGTGATGAGTCCGAAAGATGCAGATGCACATGATCTTTTCTGACATGGTTGATGTGTTCTCCCTTGGTCGTGATGTAAATGCTGAGCCATTTTTCACATGGTGGTAGATGTGTTCTCCCATGGTGAAAAAGTAAGGGGTGGAGCCTTCCTCGAATGGTGGTAGATATGTTCTCCCATGTCGGTGGTGTAAGTGTTGGATGATGTGCATCTGGGCTGTGCTTCATGGACGATGAGATGATCTAAAGAGGACGATGCTATGATGATCAAGAGGATCATGGATGATGAGCATCGGGACGATGCTCCAGTTACTACTTTGTATATGTATGTGCATCATGTTGGATGCTTGTTATGATCAGTTGGATCATTTATATATATATGCATCATGTTGGATGCTGGATATGATCAGTTGAATCATTTATGTATGTATGCATCATGTTGGATGTTGGATATGATCAGTTGGATCATTTGTATGCATTTTGTATATGCATCATGTTGGATGCTTGGACCATATCTGTATAGGTATCAGGTGGATACATTGTATGATCAGGTGGATCATGTATGGTGATATGTATCATGTATTTGTATCAGGTGGATACATGGTATGATCAGGTGGATCATGTATGGTGATATGTATCATGTATTTGTATCAGGTGGATACACTGTATGATCAGGTGGATCATGTATGATGATATGTATCAGGAAGATACTTGGTATGCATCAGGTAGATGCACTGTATGATCAGGATGATCATGTGTACATCAGGATGATGTATGGTGAGTGTTAGGTTGATACTCTATGGCTGTGGATCAGGTTGTGCAGATGAGCACATAATTTGTGCCCTGGGATATTTGCAGATAGTCTTTCGAGGTTTTGCCTATTGCATGTAATTTGTACCCTGGGATATCTGGCAAATGCTCTTTCGAGGTTTTGCTTGGGAGGACATATAATTTGTGCCCTGGGAGATCTGCAGATAGTATTTCAAGGTTTTTTCAATGGCATGTAATTTGTGCCCTGGGATATCTGGCAGATGCTCTTTCGAGGTTTTGTCCTATGGCATGTAATTTGTGCCCTGGGAGATCCGATAGGTTGAGCCGTGTGCTCGTAATCAGTCCAGGGATGCTCTTTTGAGGTTTTTCCATGACCACATGTAATTTGTGCCCTGGGAGATCCGATAGGTTGAGCCTTGTGCTCGTAATCAGTCCTGGGATGCTCTTTCGAGGTTTTGTGGTGACCACATGTAATTTGTGCCTTGGGAGATCCGATAGGTTGAGCCTTGTACTCGTAATCAGTCCTGGGATTCTCTTTTGAGGTTTTGTGGTGGGGTCACATGTAATAAGCCCTAGAGATCTGGACATGATGAAAAAGGCCTCAGATGCTCTTTAGGGTTCTTGCTAGTCAAGAGACTCTTTTAAGGTTTTGTGACACGCGTAATAAGTCCTGAGATTTCCACAGTATGGCCAATGATGACGAAGACCTATAGGTGGTGGGCCTACATCCAGTATGAAAAAGGACTGGCTCTGTAGAACTTCCTATGACGAGTAGATTCAGAGATTGATTGAGATAGCAGCAGCAATGACGATGATCCAGAGAAGATGACTTGTGTTAGAAGACCTATGTCGAGAAATACATTCCTAGTTAAGAGGGAGTGTTGATGTATATGTAACTTCAGAATGTATTTCACATATATGTATATTGTATTCCTATAGAGATGTTATTATTCCTCTATACGGAAGTGGTTGTATTCCTATAGAGATGTTATTATTCCTCTATACGGAAGTGTCGTCATTTATATTGTAAGTGTCGTAACTTATACTTGATGGGTTATTAGACCACCTTGTTGGGGTCAGACCTGTATAAGTCATGTGGGTCAAAGGGTTATTATACCATCCTATTGGGGGTCAACCATGTGGGTCAAAGGGTTATTATACCACCCTAGTGGGGGTCGACCCAGTCAGCATTATGTTAAGTGGTTAAGTTGAGGCCGACCTAGTTGAGTAAAGGTCAAGTCAAGTTAGTGTATAAATAGAGAGTGTGTCTCTCTCATTTTACACATTCTATTCTCTCACTCACACTTGGGAGAGTGGTGCACTTGTGGAGGAGGAGGCTCTGCTGCTAGGAGAAGACTATCTCTTGTATTCTGGTTGTATCATTGCTCTATCTATCTCTAAGGAAGTTATTGGGGTTTTTCACCTTTCTGGTTTTCCCCAAGTAAAATCTATGTCTCTTGTGTGCTTGCATTATTGTGTCCATGATTGATATGCTGTACATGTTGTTCTCTCAGTTAAGATCCTAGATCAGATTGAAGTAAATTCTGAAAATTTAATAGAATCCAAAAAATATTCTTTGATCTAAGTGAGTTAGTATCTTTATCATCTAAGTTAGTAACTA
This sequence comes from Larix kaempferi, assembly GCA_027924585.1. Lineage (NCBI taxonomy): Eukaryota > Viridiplantae > Streptophyta > Pinopsida > Pinales > Pinaceae > Larix > Larix kaempferi. The sequence goes on from BSBM01000007.1 coordinate 10,702,110, forward strand.
AGCTAACTATGTTACAATCAATATCATCAGTCCGAGAAAATTGGAGATTGGATTGTTCATCTGATTTATGGTTCACAATTTCAAATTGATAGTTACTTGACTCGATTTCTAAGAAATAATTCCCTAGAACTGAAGATGAAAAGTCTACAGCTTCATTCTTTTCCTTTAGCTGAGTTACATTTTGTTTCATGTGCAGTTCTCTCAAAACTTTAATTTGATTTATCCTATTTTGATATGGTAACCCTAAATGGGACCAATCCGTTGCAAAGTAACCGTTTATTTTTGTAGATCGGTCTCTCCTTAATATCAAACCATAGGCTTTAGGGATATCAACTACCATTATGTCGATAAACTGACAGCTCTAGGATCCGTCGACAATCTACTAAGGACATCTTTCATTTCTCCAATGACTTTAACAACAGTTCTATCTAGCTGGATAATCTAAGCTAGGGATGGAATCAGCTTCCCATTAATTCTTTTGCAGATTGACAGTGGCATGACATTCGAGGATGATCCAGAATCTACCAGATATTTATGCACATTGTGATTGAAAATTTCAAAAGTCAAAAGGAAAGGCGATGTCTGGGATTTAGATTTCCTACCAATACTAGCTTCATTAATTTCAAGATGTTCCTGAGTATCTGCTAACGGAGCGTTGGATTGGCGTTTAAGAGATTGCAACAACTTCTTTCATTGCTGAAGCAAACTACACATATCAAATATTGGAACATTTGCTTTTACTTTCTTTATATCTTCAATTATGTCATATCCCATTTCACATTCTTTTATGACTTTTGGTTGATTATCTGTCTTGCTCAAAGTGGCTTTTGGTTGTTGAGTTACTATTTCAACATTTGGTTTTTTGGTAGGTATGTGGTTAGCTTTAGGTTGTGGTGGAATAACCGTGATGTGTCTTTTAGGCACTTGTTTTGAGACTTTAGGCTTGAGTGTGGTTGAGTTTGGAATTGGATCAGCGATCGGACCTTTACTATGAGTATTGATGTTCACAACTGAAATCTAGATTTTTCAGGATCATTTTCCCTTAATTCAGTTAAGGGCACCTAGTCCCATAGCACCATAGTGGTGTCTAGAATAGTATCCTCTAATTCAAGAGTTTGTTCTTCTGGAGGATTGTCTTGATCTGGAATCTATGAGTCCAACATTTCATTCATTACCAAGCTCATGGAATTTATCCATTGTGGACAACGTTTTTCAAAGTGTGGTTCCTGATGAAAGGTACAAAAATGTTCCATTCCCACTTCATTTAAATTCAAAACAGGAGAGTTGTTCGAGGGTGGATGAGGCTGATCATTTTTGTCTCTTTTCTTGTAGAAAGGTTTCAAAGGCTTCCTAGATGTGCTGGTTGCCTTATCCTTTTCAAGATCCACAGTTTTATTGGATAATTTTTTGCATCATTTTAACTACATTCTCCATATCTGCTGATGGCTCATCTTTATTCCTAGTGAGAAGCAAGGTTTTCTTAGTACTCGTTGGTTTTGCTTCCACGTCTATAGCGTGCTTAGAAATGTTGTATGCTTATTCCTCTACCTTCCTAGATTCTTCGAAATTCTCTATCAAAGTATTTTTCTTGGTTCTTTTGACAAACATTGCTATTGGCGGGTCAAGGGTTGTAGTATAGTACTCAACTAAGGATTCTTCAGTTGGATTAGTTGCTGCACTAAAGTTATTTAACAATGTGGTGAATCTTTGCTTGAATTCTTGAACCTTTTCTTTCTTTTCCATTCCTATGGACAGCAACTCTATCATGAGTGTAGCTACAGTTTTCTGATTTCCACATTTTTTTTAAAAACATTTTTCAAATTCTTCCCAATTCGATACTGAACTAGCTTGTAAACTAAAATACCAAGAAGAAACTTTCGGTTCGAAACTGTATGGAAAAATCCTGCAAACGACATCTTCGTGCTGCACATTTAAAAGGCTCAGAGCTAAATAAAAGCTCTTTAGGTGATCTTCAGCAGCGATACCTTTATCAGGATTGTATTTAGGAAAAACATTCTCAGGGTTCTTAGGAAGATTGTGAAAAGGTCTAGCCAAATTCAAATCTCCTCTTGCTCTCCATGCAGGTACAGCCATGGTTCTTTGTGGAGAGTTAGGTGGAGAATCGTGTGGAGTATTAGGTGGGGAATTATTTGGAGTGCATAGTTCTTCAAGATCTAAAGGATCTTGAAGTTCAATTTCTCCAACAGGTTCTATGATTTCCTCTAAAGATAAATCTACTAATTCTTCAAAGCTTTGAATAAGAAATGAATCACGTGTATATTGTCTTTCTTGTATAGGAGCTCTTCTTCTAGGAAGAAAAGGAATCACGTTTAAACTTCCAAGCTGCTTAACATAAGGACAGGTATGTCTTCTTAAGTTTGCTACCTCAGCAAAAAGTATAGCGTACAGTATTTCTTGCCGTTCAAACTTAGAATTGGGGTTTAGATTTTTTTGATTTGTTACTTCAAGCTTTGGATTGTCTAGGATTGTTGTTCCAAGTGGGTTTCCAGTTGGATCTCCTCTTAAAGAAGAGTCTCCTTTATTAGCCGTGCATTGGTGGCCCTCCTTCTAGCACCAAAAACTGTTGATGCCTCGGAGATCGTAGCGTCAATCGGCAAGGGATTCTCCCTGGTAAGCAAGCCCAATTAGATCGATCACCGTTTGGTGTGGTAATCTGTCCGGTTAATGGTTCCAGCTACCGTAAGATTTAAATATTTATGTTCTTTACACCGGTTGCAGCCCGATCCACCGTTTAAGTATTTTATTTTAAAGATGATATGCAAGTGCCCTCAGCTAAATGCAGGTAACTAATCTAAGTTAATCTAAGACTGTGTAAACAAATTTAATCTATCCTTACAAGGAGAAAACTTTAAAGATGAGTAATAGACTAAAAGAAACATCTGAAGATCAGATAGATAGCTATTTAATCATAAAGATGCATCCACAACAGAATATAAAAGATATTAAAGATAGCTTTAATTCTGTTAATACATTCCATTACTCAGTTTGAGACAGACATCTTTGCACAGAAAATAGAAGAATCATTCATGACAAAGAAATAATTTACAACAGTAAGGAAAGATCTCATAGTAATGTATGTCTAATACAAGAGTAATCCAGCAAACATCCAACACATATTTGAGGCAAAAATGTAGTATCAAATTTTTTTATTAGGTGCAATCGAATTCCTTATACATGCAGAGAAATAGTTCTTGTACAAGACAGAAAAAGTCTTTCACCTGCCAAAAGTCCCTCTTACTATTCACTAATCATCTATATATAAGTTTACAAAAGGCCTCAAAGGCTGCCACCTATCTTCTCTCTTTAATTCTTGTAATTTTCTTTTAAATGCTTTACAAAAATGAAGTAATTCATGACACTCTTTACATAACCAAAACAAAACAAAGACAGTTGTTCTTTTGACCACATGATTCAATAACAGGAAAGGAAAGAGGTGATGTTTTATGGCTGTCGAGTTAGCTCTGGGGTGGCACCTCTGTTTCACCTAGGGAAGCCATCTCAGAGGGCGCTTCTGTCTCAGTTGGTGCCTCTGCTCCAGATGATGTGCCTTTGTCGATTGATGCCATTGCTGCTGCTTTCTTATCTTCTTCTCTAATATAGCTGAACCAAAAACCAGTGTCTCTTATAACAGCATTGGCAGGTGAAGGGAGGAGGATTTTCTTAGAAGTTACATGCTTGTCAATCTCTATCTCCATGTCTTTCATTTATGCTACTGTTGTCTGGTGGATTTTGTGAAGCATCTGAGTGTGTACTAAAGGCAGCACGATGCTTTGATGAAGATCGGTTGTGGTCAACACATCAATTCTTCTCACGTATTCCATTTGAGTGTAAAGTTCATCTTTCAAATCAGACAGGCGCTTCTCTTTACTTGGGAACTCTTCAAGGGTCTGGGGAAATGCAACCATGCATTTTACATGAACTTCTCGGATCATTTGATAAAGACTATTTCACATTCCCATTGTCACCTGGATTACAGTGATTAGTTTTGTGCCGCAATTCCTACAAAATTCCATGAAGGTTACATCTTCCTTAAAATCAACTACAGATTTGAACGGGAGGCACTTGGGGAAACCCACTTTCCCTTCTCTCCATTCCATCTGTCTTAAAATATCTGATTTTACCCGTGTGTACTTGTTTCTTAGCCTAACAGCTTCAGAGTTAATTTCCTTCATTCTGTTCAGCATGGCCTTTAGCCTGCAAACTTCTTCAGTAAGCAGTTCTTGCTTCTCATGCATTTGCTTAAGCACATCACAGGATTGCTCGTGAAAAGGAGTCATATCCATTGCTCTGCTTTGTTAAGATTCAATATGCTAAGACAAAAAATCTTAGAATTACCTTTCATTTCACAACAATAGCATATACAGGATCACTGAAGAAACAACAAGCACAAGATAAACATAAGAGACACAGATTTATCCTGGGAAACCCTCATGGGGTAGAAAACCCATTAAAGCTTCCTCAATATAGATGACCAACAAATACAAAGATGTAAACGAAAGACATGAGCTACTCCTCCTCCATAGAAAACCTCTCTCTCACAAGTGCACTACTTTCCGAGTGATAGAAGTGTGTGATAGGTGAGGAACATCCTCCTCTACTTATACTAGTTTCCCGACTGACTTTTACACAAGCTAGATCAGCCCCAACTTAATTACTGGGTTAAACACCCCATTGCAACTGACTGGGCCAACCCCTCTAGGGTGGTCTAATAACCATTTTACCCACATAACACATACAGGGCAGAAGTCTAATAACCCATGTTACCACAATCCGACGGAGGAACAAACATCTCTGGATATACAATAAGATCTTCACGAAGGAATGAAACATCTCCAGAATAATAAAGTACAAATATAATATTCTTGGTACTTACAATATTTCAACACTCCCCCTTAACGAGAAGGATATTATAACAACATCTGCGGGAGCAAGGAGTCATCAAAATCATAAAGATACATCTTTAAATCATTGGAATATTTCTCAACATCATCAGTAATTCAATCAGTTACTAGAACATCTTCAATACTGGAACATCAACATCTTCAGTACTGAGTCTTCACCTTCTACAGCACTCGAACAGCTATAGCATCATCATCATCGGATCCTCTGATCAATAGCATCATCTGGATCTCTCGATCATGATAAGCAGCATCGTCATCACACGATAATCAGCATCATCATCATACGATCATCAGCATCATCATCACACAGTCATCAGCATCATCATCACATGATCATCAGCATCGTCATCATACGATCATCAGCATCGTCATCATACGATCATCAACATCGTCATCACATGATCATCAACATTGTCATCACACGATCATCAGCATCGTCATCATATGATCATCAACATCTGGAACATCTCGATCTACAACATCTGGATCATCTTGATCTACAGCATATGGATCATCTCGATCTATAGCATCTGGATCATCTCGATCTACAGCATCTGGATCATCTCAATCTACAGCACCTGGATCATCATATCGATCTACAACATCTCTGCAATGCATACGATCCAATTACAAGTTGATCAATCCTGCTCACTTTAGGACATAGGTCCATGGATGATACAATCCAAATCAAGTTCCAGGATGATCAATCCTTATCACTTTAAGACAAGTCTCATGTCTAGGGACGGTGTAATCCCAATCACGTACCTTTTGAACCAATGTTCACAGACAATGCAGTCCTCTCACATACCTTCTGAACCAAATGTTCATGGACGATGCAGTCCTCTCATGTACCTTTTCAACCAATGTTCACGGACAATGCAGTCCTCTCACATACCTTTTGAACCAAAGCTTCACGGACGATGCAGTCCTCTCATGAACCTTTTGAACCAATGTTCACGGACGATGCAGTCCTCTCACATGCCTTTTGAACCAAAGTTTCACGGATGATGTAGTCCTCTCACGTACCTTTTGAACCAAAGGTTCACAGACGATGCAGTCCTCTCACGTACCTTTTGAACCAAAGGTTCACGAACAATGCAGGCCTAACATCAATTCTCGGATACATCTGTCTACGGATCAATTCTGGGACTGAAGTCCAGGGAAGATACAATCCCCACCTGTCCACTAAGTACTTCATTCTCGGAGACATCTGTCTACGAATCAATTGAAGGGACTGATGTTCGGGGAAGATACAATCTCCACCTTTCCACTCAGGACTTCATTCTAGGAGACATCTTCTCTGCGGATCAATTCTGGGACCAAAGTATGGGGAAGATACAATCCCCACCTGTCCACTAAGGACCTCATTTTTGAAGACATCTGTCTATGGATCAATTCAAGGGACTAAAGTCCGAGGAAGATACAATCCCCACCTATCCACTCAGGACTTCATTCTCGGAGACATCTTGTCTATGGATCAATTCTGGGACCAAAGTCTGGGAAGATACAATCCCCACCTGTCCACTAAGGACTTCATTTTCGAAGACATCTGTGTAGTGATCCTTTTAGAACATGTGTTCAACGATGATGCAATCCCCTTGTCAACTTAGACCCTTTTTAAAGACCATCCACCAACCTCTCTATCAGCATCACCAATATAGGTATCCACATCATCGACCTCACTGTCGATGCAGGCAATCTCATCATAAGTGAACACATCACTCCCCCTTTTGAGGAGGGTCCTACCAAGCTTGTCTTGGAAATACTTAAACTTTACTTGAGGTAGAGGTTTGGTTAGTACATTGATAACTTGTTCATCAGTGCCTACAAATTCAAGATTTATAGTTCCTTTCTGCACCATATCTCGTATATAGAAATATCAGATCTCTGTGTGCTTTGACTTATCATGGAACACTGGATTCTCTGCCATCTTGATACAATTATGTTTGTCACATAGGATCACAGTTGGGTCTATCTCTAAGTCAAATAGTCCTGATAACAACTTTCGAAGCCATACTTCTTCACAACTAGCAGAGCAAGCAGCTATATATTCCGCTTGTGCTGAGAGCCACACTAGACTGCTTCCTGCTAAACCATGAGAACATGGTTGATCCCAGACAATAAAATCCTCTTGATGTGCTCTTCCTGTCTGATACACTTCCTGCCCAATCAACATCTGTGTAGCCATCTGAGGTCATGATCTCCAAGATAACATAGATCAAATTCTATCATACCCTTTAGATACCTCATCACATGCTTTACAACTATCAGGTGAACACATCTAGTTTTCACTAGATATTGACTCAAGGTGTTCACAACAAGGCATATATCTAGCCAATAATATGTCGGGTATTCGTCAGATACATCAACAACCCAATAATATGTCTATACAGAATCACATCAACTAACTCTGAGGAGTCATCAGCTGACAAATTCAAGTCGGAACCCATGAGAGTGGCCATGGTTGTACATTCGAACAAATAAATTCTTCTCAATATTTTCACAGCATACTTTCCTTGGTTGAGAAAGATTCCTTCTGAGCCTTTTCATGCTTCCAGTCCTACGAGGTAATGTATCAATCTGAGATCACTCATCTCGAACTCTGTAGCTATCTTCTTCTTGCTTTTCATGATTTGTTTCTCATTCCCTCTCAGAAAGAGATCATCTACATACAATAATAGTATGATCCATAACCTTAAGGTAGAGGTTAGGAATAGCTTTACTTCTGGTAAAACCCAAGCTTGTCAAGAATTTGTCAATTCTCCCTCTGTGACTGAACATCATTCACACTCTACATCGAATGATCTTCTGCATATCTATCTGTTCCATCTCTCATTAGATGGGTCTACTGATATGAGCCTCGAGATCATTCAAACTCTGTGGTGAGTTCCTTCTTGCATCCATGTCATATGTATATATAAACCATATTCAACCTTGGAGCAAAGGTTGAGATCCACATCATCCATGGTGATCATTAAGCTCATTAATTTACTATCGATCCTGGGTACCCAAACAAAGATTTCTTCAATTGAATCCTTGATTCGCACTTCTTCTTCAATTACATCATTAATATAATGGTCTTATCTAGCCACTTGGAGCAAACATATTGTCATGATTCTCTTCCTCTTTCTAAGAGAATCTTCTAGCCACGAGCCTTCTATATTTTGATTTGTAAATATTCTTGTTGAACATCCATCACTTGTTCGGTGTTCATCATTCTTCATGATCTTTCCTACAAATCAAAATTAAGTACATGATTAGTAATACTTCATAATCATCAAATCATGATAACCTATTATGCATATAGATATGATTTACATAGTTATGCTACAATCTTGACCAATACTTTGGCACAACACTTTTCCATATATGTATGCATACAATGGCTATCTAGATGCCTTCCATCTCTACGAGAACATACTATCGAGAGTGTGCACAGCTCTCAGCATGTCATCAAAGAGGTTTCATTGTATACAAGCAACAATGGAATGTTTGTCCAACTTACCAATCATATGCATATTAGTAGTATACTGTTCAATGCTATATGAATGTTTACACTCAGCATGATATATTCTAGGAATACAAATATGCATACAACTATTACAAGCAATATCATTTACTATTTCAGAGATTCAACTCAAATACTTATCTTTTATGTTTGTGTGGTTGCCTCCCACTTGATCTTCTATATGTCTTTTGAACTTCTATTCATTCTGTACCATTGTACATTCTCAAGTGTGCACTAGTGTCATTCTCATGATCTCATACAAAAACATACATTCATCAACATTATAATTCTAAATAATCTTGAATATGTATGGTCATGATCATTCAATACACGGGTATACTAAGATCCTAGTACAAAGTACGATTCTAACTTGACATAGGAAAACATACCTAGATTAGTATACCTGCTTAGTTATGTCCAACATACCTAAACAATATCTTCTTTGTTCTCTTCAATGATTTAGAGATCCTGTGCTAGAACCTGCATATCTCATAGGTTAAGCATAAAAGAACAAAGTCATACATACCTCGTAAGTAGAACTTCTATGTGATCAAAGATTATGGATGAGTCTTTGTCTTCATGTCGTCATGGTCATGGAACTTGACTTGTCTTTCATGATGTACCTATATCTTGTTAGCAGACAACATCAACCTCATACAACACCACAGTGCATTAGTACAATCATATATCCCTGATCAATGAATGTCTTCTATCATTCACATGCATTCATACTTTTACTAGGATGATAAGACAATTCTAACATTAATCAAAATTGTACTAACCTAAATAATATGAAGACAAACATATTATGAACTTAATCAAGAATTAGATTTCAAGACATACCTATATCTCCTTAAGTCATACCTGCCGAAACTTCTTGTAGTCTTCTTATGTAAGGCCTTAGCCTCATCTCCCTCTGAAACTGGATCTGGAGCTCGATTAGGGTTTTTGAGAGAAACCCTAAAAATTCAATCTTTGACTTTAATACTTCTGAATGTATGGAAGGATGTGTCTTGCTGAGCTGATCAAACTAGCATACTTCAATTTTGAAATATCCAAAATTTGACCCCTCACAATTGCCTTCGAAACTTCTGGATCTTCTGGACAGGATCCCGAAATAGGGTTTGATGAAGCCCACCCTTCTACCTAATCAAAATGTTCGATCCAAGGCTCTAAACTCTTATTTTTCTAAAGAGCTTCCAGTCGTGGTCACAAACTTCAAAAATTCCAACTTTTGTTGAAGCCCTAATTTTTTATCTTTCCGATCAAAATCCCAAACTGGGGTTTGATCAAGCCCGGTGTTCTACCAAATCAAAAAATTTGATCTTGGTATCTAAATTTTGATTTTCCTGAGTAGCATTCAGCCATGACTCCTATTCCAAAAATTCCAACTTTCTCTGAAACCCTAAATTCTGGAAGCCATGAATGAAAGTGCTAAAAAATAATTATGTTTTGACAGAAATATTTACCTTATTGTTTCTGCTGTAACTCTGAACTTTTCTATCCACAAGGTCTGAAATTTTTTCTTGTGGTAGCCTCATTTGTCATCTTTACATCTCGACAGGTCTGACCTCAATTGGATTCTCTGAGAGAGGGTTATGACAACTATCGTAACGTGACCTGTTTATGGGATAAAACCGGAGAGCGAACTTGTATGGCATTCCACATCTCACTCATTCAACTTCGGCCTCTGAAAAAGTTTATTGAGATAGTACAGTCCATGCACTACCTGTCCCTTTTTACAAAATTTCATTTGGATCTTCCTATCCCAAGTTATGACATTTTTTCCTAGGTCACTTGATTATGACTAAGATCTGGAAGAGGTAGAAACCCTAACTTGTACTGATCATAACTCACCAATTACAACAAATCAAAAGTTGTCCTTTGGATACAAGGTACATGACAATGTTATCTATGACCTCTAAACTTTTCAGATCCTAAACCTTTGCAAAACTTGATTTATAGTGAAATTTCCACGATGATTGGGGTTTGCTATATAAAACCCCAACCTTCAAATTGTCGCAAGTGAAGCAAGTGTCGTAAGTGCCATACATTGCCTTCCTTCAGGTTAGCTATGATACCATGTTAAGATTCAATATGATAATATAGAAAATATCAGCATTAAATTTCATTTCACAACAAGCACAGCATAAACACAAGAGACATAGATTTATCCTGGGAAACCCTCATGGGGTAGAAAACCTAGCAAAGCTTCCTCAATATAGATGACCAGCAAATACAAAGATGTAAACCAAAGACATGAGCTCCTCCTCCTCCATAGCATACCTCTCTCTCACAAGTGTGCTACTTTCTGAGTGATAGAGGTGTGTGATAAGTGAGGAACATCCTCCTCTACTTATACTAGTTTGCCGACTGACTTTTACACAAGCTAGGTCGGCCCCAGATTAATTATTGGGTTAAACACCGCATTACAACTGACTGGGCCGACCCCTCTAGGGTGGTCTAATAACCCTTTGACCCACATAACACATACAGGGTCGACCCCCACTAGGGAAGTCTAATAACCCAAGTTACCACAATCTGACGGAGGAATAAACATCTCTGTATATACAATAAGATCTTCACAGAGGAATGAAACATCTCCGGAATAATAAAGTACAAATATAATATTCTTAGAAGTTACAATATTTCAACATGCTTTTTGCTTGTTCTAGATGCTCAATCAACAACTGCTTATCTTCTTCTAATTGAACAAACTTAGCTTTGGATTCATTCTTCTCTACTTTGAGTACCATCATTTGTACTGCTAGGTGTTCTTTTTCCTCTTCCAGGTGTTGATATTTATCTAACAACTCCTTATGATCGGATATAAGGTGATCATATTTTTTTTATTACGAGCTCCCTATAGGGCTGCTCATTGGCCACGGTATGCTACAGCATATGAGCCCTTTTCTTAGTTGACTCGAACTTATTGACTGTGTCGATTACATTGTCCTCGCTTTCTTTGGCTGTCGCCCCAACAGCATATTCCATAGCCGCGGGAGCTTGCTTCGTGTTTTGCATAATCGTAGTTTCCCAATGGGTGACAATGTCCGACTTAAAAGGTCTCTTTAACCTTATCTTTGGCCTCAAAACAATAGACTTCCTGTCTCTGTTATATACAAATCTGTTCCACTCGGACACAATGTGATCCTTTGATGGGGTGAAAGGGATCAGTGGGGTATTTTCTATGGGGACATTCTCTTCAGCGGGCAGGGTCTGTACTGTTTGGGACAAACCTACATCCATGTCCTATGTATTAGGATCATCAGCTTGTGCATCTTCATTGGCCTTATTTTCTTCTTTGGCTTTACATCATCTTTCTTCTTCTCCAGCCTTTAGCTGATTTTCCATCGCCTACCTTTCTTCCTGCTCTTTAGTAGCTTGTTGCAATCTTGCCTCTTCTAACTCTTGATCCTGAAGCCTCTGGGCTTCCTCTTCTTGCATCCTAAGAGTTTTTGCCTCCTGAATCTTAAGAGATTCTTCTTGCTGAAGCTTAAGAGCTTGTTCCTTCTCCCTTCGCAACTTGTTTGCAACTTCTTTCTGGATTCTATCTGCTTCCTCCTTTAGCCTTTGCTCTTCATTAGCTAGAGCTTCTGCTACTTCCTTTTCTTTCTACAACTTGGGTTCTTGGGAATTTTGTACAGTGGTAGAGCTAGAACTAGCTCCACCTTTGTGGCGGCATATTTGCAACTCAGTCATGTTGTTGATTCCCCTATATACCTCCTCATCCTGATCGTAGTAATGGGCATAATCAAAGTGGGCGTACAACTCTTTACAATGTTCTACAACTTTGTTCTGCCTATCATTTCTATGAAAAATTGCTTCTCCGAAGTGAAAACCCTTTAGCTCTTGAATGAACTCTTCGGCTAATGCAACCCCTGAGAACTTATACGCTTCGACATAGAAAGGTAGCGGAGGGAATGAAGCCTTCTTCAATTTATTCAAAAATCCTCCGACTCCATCAACAAAACTTTCCTAACTGCTTCTTTCAAGACTATGTAATCAATGGCATATCTGGGCAAGATATATGGTGGCTTAGAGCCTCCATACATTCCTATATAAGTACCATCCTCTGAAAAGTAGAAATAGCCATAATTTTCCATAACTGCCATGGCATTCTCTGATAAGCAATTAGGTTCTTCATTAAACATCTGCTCATATAGAGGTATGATGAATTCTTCACAGATGAGTTTGTAATGCATCCTGTAATTTTGAGCCCACTGTATCTTATAAGCAGTATATACTGGGGTGTTGGATTGATCCCAAACACAACCTAGCTTGGGGAAAGGTAGTTTTGCCAAAATGCAATCGATAAGATATGAAGAAATGTAAAATTCTGACTTCTTTAGAACCAATCCTTCTTTGGATGCGGCTACAGTGGATCATAAACTATCTGAGTGGATAGTTTCCCAATCTAGGACAGTCACCTTAAATGTTATGTAATGGATTATGGGGGCCCATTATATCCTGTAAATAGTTCCTTCAACCATGCTGAAATTCTTCTTAACATAAGGGTGATCATCCGAAAAGGATCCCTCAGATTTTGAACTTCATATTCATCACTATCTTTTTTCCTTAGCTACTTTCCTATGATTAACACCTTCTTAGCCATTTCAAAATTGTCCATCTACCCCAGCCATTCATCATTCAGTGGTTGTTGAGAACGCGGTAATTTGTAGGTTGCTGCAATGTAGGATGGATGGAACGAGGCGAATGCCTCTCCTTTGCTATCATACAACACTCTTGTTCCCGAGTTTCCATGCTCTAGGATCCACCCAATCACTTCTGAGCAAGGAAAGAGCTCAGGGCGTGTGGAGGATTTTGATATACTAGAGCTTCTGATATTTTGATAGATGTGCTCTTCCTCCAAGAGTGCTCCTAGGATGTCTTGGTCTCTAAGCATACAATAAACATCTCCCCATTTGACTTCAGGAGGGACACCTGTGATGGACTTGGTATCCTCGAACAAAGTTTCAACTCTTGGCTCTGCTGGTTCCAATTCAGCCACGTTGGCTTTCTTTCTTCTACCCTTCGTCATTTTGGATTAATCCTGTCAAGTAACTACGCATGAATAACATAAGTTTGCAAAATAGTACAGAACATGGAGCAAGACGCAAGAATTTCAAAACATAGGATCAACATGATAATATGTAAAACTACCAAATGAAGACGAAAGAGGAAAAAAGATTTTGTTTGAAGAGAACTGTACTTCTCCCATCCATGATAAGTAGTTTCAAGGTGCTAACTGAGTTTTTTCAAGACTATGTTTTTTTTTTTTAGAAGGGACTAGGCTCAGGATTTTCCCAGAAGAAAGCGCGAGTGGCGCAATGGGTAAAATCCGTCTATGGACGTTTAAGTTTCACGGGTTCAAGGGACTCGGGGAAAGCTTTGAGGGCCTATGGTTAAAATTTATATGCTTGAGAATGGAAAAAATAACACCACACACAGAACGTCTACCTGCCATGTGGCTTATACGGGAAAATCAATACCAAGAAAAGTTTGACACATTTAGCAGTAAAACAAAACTGTGGTTGAACCACCTACCTAGAAAAAGATCGTTGGTCTCGTGCAGGTTGACTATTCTATGAGTGAGCTGAGTTGGAGCAATCTAATAGCTTCAAAACGGCCTTCTCCGATACAAATTCTACCGATAAAACAATACAAACTCCCCGAAACCCTTATATAAGAGATGACACCTACGAGAAATTAATAGGTTGGTGGAGGACTTAAAACAGCATTAAAAGCACATACGGCGGGGTCACCTCGGCACGTTTGGCATTTAAGTGTAACCTCCTAAATCGGAAGGAGAAGATGAACTCACCAGACGTTGCGGTGAGAACTCGTAAGTTCCATCTGCTGTTTCGGTGAAAGATGCTGAGTTTGTCCGCCATTGCGGTGAGAACTCGTAAGTCTCACTCGGTGTTGAAAGGTTTTTGCGACTTGAATAAAGCATCCACCCATTGCGGGAAAGCTCCACAAGTTCGCCCAAAGTTGCGGGGGCACTTACCGAGTTGATCTGACGATCAATGGTTCCGAGACTTAAAAAGGGGACACGCGCCTATTGCAGAAAAAGATTGGGATTCATTCTGACGTTGCGGCGGAACTTCATGAGTTCTTCCGCCATTGTGGGGAAACTTGCCAAGTTTGTTCGAAAATTGGCTTCGTGCCTTAGTAAAATAATAATGAGAACCTTCCGACGTTGTGGCGAGAATTCTTGAGTTGGTCCGTCGTTGCGGGAAGGCTTGGTGAGTTCGCCCAAAGTTTCGGATGGACATGGTGACTTTGCCCGAAAATTACAAAATTAGAAGACTTGATAAAAGAAGCGCCCATTGCGGCCGAACTTCTTGAGTTCTTCTGCCATTGCGGGTGAAAAAAATGAGTTCTTACCACCGTTGCGAGGGAAAAGCCTGATTTTTGACTTAGAAGAAAAGATCAATAAACTCAAAAGAATGGTTTCTCTTCAAAAAAACTAAGTATAAAAGACCTTCTAGGGAAAATTTAGCCCCTAAGTAAACTTTATACAAAAAAATAAAACGAGGGTCCCCAATATCTACAAACTTTTGGGGGTGATGTTGCAGCAACAACATGACCCTTTTGACATCAACATCATCCACTCCAGCAACCTAGAATATCGTCGATGAGGAGGAATGAGAGCACCTATTCCATACACAGATATGGGTTCAAAACAATCCATTACATCTAATTGTGGATAATGGTAACCAGAAGAACTTTTTTTCTGAAAATATCATGAAGAAACTCAGTCTTGTTACCACTCCACATCCTCAGCCTTATAACATCGATTGGATGAAGGATGGACAACAACTAAGGATCACCCAACAATGTAAACTCACCTACTTCATTAATCCTTTTGAATATGAAGCACTCTGTGACGTGGCACCACTCTCCGTAGCAAAGGCCTTGTTTGGGAAACCTTACTTATGGGATGGACATCAAAGTTACCAGTCACGACCTTAGAAAGTGATTGTTAGAATTCAAAACCGATGGTACAACATACCAGAGCGATCACCTACACCAACCGTTGTAATGATATCTGCTAAACAGACAAAGAAGCTCATCAACCATGCTCATAAGTTTTCACTGATCATGATTAAGATGCAACATTCTAGGAAGACTGGAGAAACCATTTGAATCACCAACCAGTGCAGCTCTCGACAGAAGCAACAAATCGACAGTGAACAAGCTTGTAAACTAAAATACCAGGAAGAAACTTATGGTTCGAAAGTATATGAAAAATCCTACAGATGACATCTTCATGCTGCACATTTAAAAGGCTCAGAGCTAAATAAAAGCTCTTTAGGTGATCTTCAGCAGAGACACCTTTTCCAGGATCGTATTTAGGAAAAACATTCTCAGGGTTCTTAGGCAGATTGTGAAAAGGTCCAACCAAATTCAAAGCTCCTCTTGCTCTCCATGCAGGTACATCCATGGTTCTTCGCGGAGAGTTAGGTGGAGAATCATGTGGATTATTAGGTGGGGAATTCTTTGGAGTGCACAATTCTTCAAGATCTAAAGGATCTTCAAGTTCGATTTCTCCAAGAGGTTCTGTGATTTCCTCTAAAGATAAATCTACTAATTCTTCAAATCTTTGAACAAGAACTGAATCGCATGTATATTGTCTTTCCCGTCTAGGAGCTCTTCTTCTAGGAAGAAAAGGAATCATGTTTAAACCACCAAGATTCTTAACATAAGCACAGGTATGTCTTCTTAAGTTTTCTACATCAACAAAGATATAGCGTACAGCATTTCCTGCTGTGCAAACTCAGAATTAGGATTTAGATTTTCTTGATTTGTTACTTCAAGCTCTGGATTGTCTGGGATTGTTGTTCCAAGTGGGTTTCTAGTTGGATGTCCTCTTAAAGAAGACTCTCCTTTATCATCCACGCACTGGTGGCCCTCCTTCTAGCACCAAAAACTTTTGATGCCTTGGAGATCGTAGCATCAATTAGCAAGGGTTTCTCCCTGGTAAGCAGGCCAAATTAGATTGCTCACCGTTTGGTGTGGGAAATCCGTCCGGTTAACGATTCCGGCTAACGTAAGATTTAAAGATTTTTTTTCTTTACACCGGTTGCGGCCCGATCCACCGTTTATGTATTTTATTCTAAAGATGATATGCAAGTGCCCTAATCTAAATGCAGGTAACTAATCTAAGCTAACTAAGACTGTGTAAACAAATTTAATCTATCCTTACAAGGAGCAAACTTTAAAGATGAATACTATACTGAAAGAAACAACTAAAGATCAGACAGATAGCTATTTAATCATAAAGATGCATCCATAGCAGAATAAAAAAGATATTAAAGATAGCTTTAATTCTGTTAATACATTCCATTACTCAGTTTGAGATAGACATCTTTGCACAGAAAATAGAAGAATCATTCATTACAAATAAATAATTCACAACAGTAAGGAAAGATCTCACAGTAAACTATGTCTGATACAAGAGTAATCCAGTAAACATCCAACACATCTTTCAGGAAAAAATGTAGTATCCCAGGATTTTATTAGGTAAAATTGAGTTCCTTATACATGCAGAGAAATAGTTCACGTACAAGACAGAAAAAAGTATTTCACCTGCCAAAAGTCCCTCTTTCTATTCACTAATCATCTATATATAAGTTTACAAAAAGCCTCCAGGGCTGCCACCTGTCTTCTCTCTTTAATTCTTTTAATTTTCTTTTAAATGATTTACAAAAATGAAGTAATTCGTTGCACTCTTTACATAACCGAAACAAAAAAAAGACAGTTGTTATTTTGACCACATGATTCGATAACAGGAAAGGAAAGAGGTGATGTGCTATGGCTGTCAAGCTACCTCTGGGATGGTGCCTATGTTTCAGCTGGGGCAACCATCTCAGAGGGTGCTTTTGTCGCAGCTAGTGCCTCTACTCCAGATGATGTGCCTTTCTCGATTGATGCCATTCCTGCTGCTTTCTTATCTTCTTCTGCAATATAGCTGAACCAAACACCAATGTCTCTTATAACAACATTGGCAGGTTAAGGGAGGGGGATTTTCTTAGAAGTTACATGCTTGTCATGCTCTGCCTCGATGTCTTTCATTTCTGCTACTATTGTCTGGCGGATTTTGTCAAGCATCCGAGTGTGTACTAAAGGCAGCACGATGCTTTGATGAAGATCATCTATTGTTAGCACATCAATTCTCCTCACATATTCCATTTGAGTGTCCAGTTCATCTTTCAAATCAAACAAGCGTTTCTCTTTACTTAGGAAGTCTTCAAGGGTCTAGGGAAATGCAACCATGCATTTTACATGAACTTATCAGATATTTTGATAAAGACTATTTCCCTTTCCCATTGTCACCTGGATCACAGTGATTAGTTTGGCACCATAGTTCCTACAAAATTCCATGAATTCTACATCTTCCTTAAAATCAACTACATATTTGAACGGGAGGTGCTTGGGGAAATCCACTTTCCCTTCTCTCCATTCCATCTGTCTTAAAATATCTGCTTTTACCCATGTGTACTTGTTTCTTAGCCTAACAGCTTCAGAGTTAATTTCCTTCATTCTGTCCAGCATGGCCTTTAGCCTGCAAACTTCTTCAGTAAGTAGTTCTTTCTTCTCATGCATTTGCTTAAGCACATCACAAGATTTCTCGTGAAAAGGAGTCATATCCATTGCTCTGCTTTTTGCTTGTTCTAACTACTCAACCAAAAACTGCTTATCTTCTTCTTATTTAACAACCTTAGCTTCGGAGTCATCCTTCTCTCCTTCAAGTACCATCAGTTGTACTGCCATGTGTTCTTTTTCCTCTTCCAAGTGGTGATATTTATCTAACTCCTTATGATTGGATAGAAGGTGATTATATTTCTTTACTACGAGCTCCCTATAAGACTGCTCATTGGCCACAGTGTGCTGCAACATATGAGCCCTTTTCTTAGATGACTCGAACTTATTGACTATGTCGATTACATTGTCCTCGCTTGCTTTGGTTGCCGCCACAACAGCATATGCCATAGCCACAGGAGCTTGCTTCATGTTTTGCATAACCGTAGTTTCCTGATGGGTGACAATCTTCGACTCAAAAGGTCTCTTTAACTTTGTCTCTAGCTTCAAAAAAATAGACTTCCTGTCTCTGTTATATACAAATTTGTTCCACTAGGACACAGTGTGATCCTTTGATGGGGTGAAAGGGATCAGTGGGATATTTTCTATGGGGACATTCTCTTCAGCAGCAGGGGTCTATACTGTTTGGGATGAACCTACATCCATTTCCTGTGTATTAGGATCATCAACTTGTGCATCTTCACTGGCCTTAGTTTCTTCTTCGGCTTTATGTCGTCTTTCTTCTTCTTCAGCCTTTAGCTGATTTTCCATCACCTCCCTTTCTTCTTGCTCTTTAGCAGCTTGCTACAATATTGCCTCTTCTAACTCTTGATCCTGAAGCCTCTAGGCTTCCTCTTCTTGCAGCCTAAGAGTTTCTGCCTCCTGAAGCTTAAGAGCTTCTTCATGCTGAATCTTAATAGCTTTTCCCTGCTCCATTCACAACTTGTTGGCAACTTTTTTATGGATTCTATCTACTTCCTCCTTTAGCCTTTGCTCTTCATTAGCTAGAGCTTCTGCTACTTCCTTTTCTTTCTGCAACTTGTCTTCTTGCGAATTTGGACAGTGGTAGAGATAGAACTAGCTCCACCTTTGTGGTGGCATATTCGCAACTCAGTCATGTTGTTGATTCCCCTATATACTTCCTCATCCTGATCGTAGTAATGGGCATAATCAAAGTGGGCATACAACGCTTTACAATGTTTTGCAACTTTGTTCCGCCTAAAATTTCTATGAAAAATTGCTTCTCCGAAGTGAAAACCCTTTATATCTTGAATGAACTCTTCGACTAATGCAACCCCTGAGAACTTATAGGCTCTGACATAGATAGGCAGCGGAGGGAATGAAGCCTTCTTCTATTTATTCAAAAATCCTCAGACCCGATCAAGAAAAAATTACCTAATTGCTTCTTTCAAGACTATGTAATCAGTGGCATATATGGGCAAGATATATGGTGTCTTATAGCCTCCATACATTCCTATATAAGTACCATCCTCTGAAAAGTAGAAATCGCCATAATTTTCCATAACTGCCATGGCATTCTCTAATAAGCAACTAGGTTCTTCATTTAACATCTGCTCATATAGAGGTATGACGAATTCTTCACAAATGAGTTTGTAATGCATCCTGTAATTTTGAGCCCACGATATCTTATAAGCAGTATATACTGGGGTGTTGGATTGATTCCAAACACAAGCTAGCTCGGGGAAAGGGAGTTTTTCCAAAATGCAAACGATAAGATATGAAGCCATGTAAAATTCTGACTTATTTAGAACCAGTCCTTCTTTGGCTACAGCTACGATGGATGAAAAACTGTCTGAGAGGATAGTTTCCCAATCAAAGACAGTTCCCTTAAATGCTACATAATGGATTATGGGGGCCCATTATATCCTGTAAACAGTTCCATCAGCCATGCCAAAAATTCTGCTTAACATAAGGGCGATCATCCAAAAATGAGCGCTCAAATTTTGAACTTCATATTCATCACTATCTCTTTTCCTTAGCTGCTTTCCTGTGACTAATAGCTTCTTAGCCATTTCAAAATTGTCCATCTGCCCCAGCCATTCATCATTCAGTGCCTGCTAAGAACGTGGTAATTTGTAGGCTACTGCAATGTAGGCTAGATGGAACGAGGTGAACGCCTCTCCTTTGCTATCATACAACACTCTTGTTCTCGGGTTTGCATTCTCTAGGATCCACCCAATCACATATGAGCAAGGAAAGAGGTCAGGGAGTGTGGAGGCTTTGGATATACAAGAGCTTTCTATATTTTGATAGATTTGCTCTTCCTCCAAGAGTGCTTCTGGGATGTCTTGGTCTCTGAGCATACGATAAACATATCCCCATTTGACTTCAGGAGGGACACCTGTGATGGACTTGGTATCCTCGAAAAAAATTTCAACTCTTGGCTCTTCTGGTTCCGGTTTAGCCACCTTGGCTTTCTTTTTGCTACCCTTCGGCATTTTGGCTTAATCCTGTCAAGTGACTATGCATGAATAACATAAGTTTGCAAAATAGTACAGAACATGGAGCAAGACGCAAGAATTTCAAAACATAGGATCAGCATGATAATATGTAACACTGCCAAATGAGGACGAAAGAGGAAAAAAATATTTTGTTTTAACGGAACTGTACTTCTCCCATCCATGATAAGTAGTTTCAGGGTGTCAACAGAGTTTTTTCAAGACTATGTTTTTTTTTTTTAGAAGGGACTAGGCTTAGGATTTCCCTAGACGAAAGCACGAGTGACGCAATGGGTAAAAGTTGCCTATGGACATTTAAGTTTCACGGGTTCAATGTACTAGAGGAAAGCTGTGAGGGCCTATGGTTAAAAGTTATATGCTTAAGAATGGCCAAAATAACAGCACACGCAGAACGTCTACCGGCCATGTAGCTTATACAGGAAAATCGATACCGAGAAAAGTTTGACGCATTTAGTAGTAAAACAAAATAGTGGTAGAACCACCTACCTGGAAAAAGATCGTTGGTCTCGAGGAGGTTGACTATGCTGTGAGTGAGCTGAGCTGGAGCAGTCTAACAGCTTCAGAACGACGTTCTTCGATACAAATTCTACCAATAAAATAATACATGTTAGGATATTCCTATACTCCATCCTAGTCCCACCAGTATTTTGATCCTTTACATTTTCAGTCATGCATGCACTTTTAGGGTTTGCATGCATTTTGTATGCATCCCAGTCATCAGTCTAGCACCTAGCCCTTAGTTAGCCAGCCCCCAGGATCTTCTCACTATTCAATTTTATCCCTCCAGTTGCTTAATGCACCCTTCTTCCTTGATTTTAGGAAACAACTCGCCCTTCTTCACCTACAAGTCCAGTTGTCTTCAGTTTACACTTAGTTACACTCAGTTACACCTACCAGACTTAGTTTGACCGATGGTTGACAGTTACTTGAGCATTGATGACTCCACTGATGATGATGAAGACTTCCAGTTGTGCTCCGATGATCATTAGGACACCTAGTTTTGCTCCGATGATACTCTATTGATCTTATGATCACTCTGAGAGGCTAATTCGAATTGCCACCTTAGGCATTCGAATCCTCTCTACCATTGTACTATTTATTTGTCCATATTGTGATTAATTAATTAGTGTGTGTGAAGTATTATTGCTTCTATCCGAGTTCTATTGTACCATATTATTCTTTTGCTCATTATACTGTATTGACCACTCTTCTTCTATTTTCTTGCTTAATCATAATCATTCTCTTGTGAGGTATACATCATCTCTTAGATCTGCTATGAGGATTTTCACATCGTATCAGAGCATGTTGAGAGTATTTTTTACTCCATTCTTGAGGGGTTTTTGCAGGTTATTACCAAGATTTTGAGTGCAGCAGTTGCAGTAGTTTCTGCTTTTTTGCAGCAGTAGCAGTTGCAATTATTCTATATTGTTTTTGTAGGTCCTCTACAGATTCTATGTATTCATCAGGAATTACTCCTCTTTCTCCATTCAACTATGATGAATGGAAACCACAAATGATAGCACATTTAAAGAGACATGGTCTCTTTGATTATTGTTTTGAAAGAAAGTTTGAATCCTATGATGAAGAGAGTGACTGATAGATAAAGGTAAAAAAGCTTGTGCAGTCATGATGTATGCTATGCCTCGATGCATGTTATATGACCTCCCTGGTATTTCATCTCCAAAAGAGCTATGGGCTCACCTGGATGAAAGCTTTGGCAAACAGAATGAAGGATTTGGTCCAAGCCCTTTCGAGAACAAGAAAAGTGATGCATTCGCTCCCCTTGATGGTCTCTCAGATCATGAACCAGTATCATCTCATATTGAAGTTGTTGACAAAGAACTTGCATATTCTCCACTCATGCTCCAACTTTCTTCTCTTTCTATGCCAACTTACACTCTAGATATTGTAGAAGGTCCTAAATCCTCTCTTGCACCAGATTCTGTTGGTTTGCATCATGACACATGATTATTTCGGAGGTAAAATCAGCTATTGGAGGTAATGCATTTGCTCCTCTCAAGCAATCATCTCTTATCTACTACTATATGATCATTAGCACATGCTTTCAGAAGGTTATTGAAGAATATGGCCATTGCCACCCGCTTGAGATAATTTCTCATGCATCCATTGGTTTTGATCTCACCTCTTATGGTTCATAGGAGATCTCAAGAAACCATTTCCATTCGCTTGGGATAATTTCTCATGCATATGATAGTTTTGATCTCACCTCTTATGGTTCAAAGGAGTTCTCAAGAAACTATTCTTCAAGTCTTAAATCTTATTTGGATTTCAAGCAATTATTATTTGATGGTTCTTTTTGGCATAATCTCACCCATGATGGTTCAAAGGAGAAGACAAAAGACTATCTTCATATTCATGATTTTGATCCTACCTCAGCTGATTCGAATCACAGGTTCAAGGATCATCCTCATACTTTTGGATTTGTTCTCATCACATTCGATCTGAAGAGAAAGTACAAGCACATGTTTTTTGAGCATGATCCACTTCTTCCCAAGAAGAAGATACCTCCAGACATATGACCAAGCATCACACCTGCTTGAGTTTGGAGCATTTATTTTTTATGTTTTCCTTACAGTCTGTTTTGAGGAGGGGGTATTTTTCCCATGAAATTTTTCCCACATCCTTGGTTTATTGACTATTATTATTCATTGTATTGGGTGACCTTTGGTCTTAGTTACTAGGGCCCAGGATTGATTAAGGGGGGGTGTTATGATATTCCTATACTCCATCCTAGTCCCACCAGTATTTTGATCCTTTACATTTTCAGTCATGCATGCACTTTTAGGGTTTACATGCATCCAGTCATCAGTCCAGTACCTAGCCCTTAGTTAGCCAGCCCCTAGGAGCTTCTCACTATTCAGTTTTAGCCCTCCAGTTGCTTAATGCGCCCTTCTTCACCTACCAGTCCAGTTGTCTTCAGTTTACACTTAGTTACACCTACCAGACTCAGTTTGACTGATGGTTGACAATTACTTGAGCATTGATGACTCCACTGATGCTGATGAAGACTTCCCGTTGTGCTCCGATGATCATGAGGACACCTAGTTGTGCTCCGATGATCACGAGGACACCTAGTTGTCCTTCGACGACACTCTATTGATATTATGATCACTCTAAGAGGCTAATTCGAATTGCCACCTTAGGCATTCGAATCCTCTCTACCATTGTACTATTTATTTGTCCATATTGTGATTAATTAATTAGTGTGTGTGAAGTATTATTGCTTCTATCTGAGTTCTACTGTACCATATTATTCTATTGCTCATTATATTGTATTAACCACTCTTCTTCTATTTTCTTGCTTAATCATAATCATTCTCTTGTGAGGTATACATCATCTCTTAGATCTGCTATGAGGATTTTCACAATACAAACTCCCTGAAACCCTTATATAAGAGATGACACATGCAGGCAATTAATAGGTTGGTGGAGGCCTTAAAATGGTGTTAAAAGCGCGTACGGTGGGGTCACCTCAGCACGTTTGGAATTTAAGTGTAACCATCAAAATCGGACGGAGAAGATGAACTCACTTGATGTTGAGGTGAGAACTCATAAGTTCCTTCCGCTGTTTCGGCGAAATATTTTGAGTTTGTCCGCCATTGCGGTGAGAACTTGTAAGTCTCACCCGGTGTTGAATGGTTTTTACGACTTGAATAAAGCATCCGCCTGTTGCAGGAAAGATCCATAGGTTCGCCCGAAGTTGCGGGGGCACTTACCGGGTTGATCCGACAATCACTGGCTCCGAGACTTAAAAAGGGGACACACGCCCATTGCGGAAAAAGATTGGGAGTCATTCCGACGTTGCGGTGGAACTTCATGAGTTCTTCCATCGTTGCGGGGAAACTTGCCAAGTTTGTCTGAAAAGTGGCTTTGTGCCTTAGTAAAAGAATAACGAGAACCTTCCATCGTTGCGGTGAGAATTCTTGAGTTGGTCCGTCATTGCGGGAAGGCTTGGTGAGTTCGCCCGAAGTTTCGAATGGACTTGGTGATTTTGCCAGAAAAGTACAAGGTCAGAAGACTTGATAAAAGAAGCGCCCGTTGCGGCCGAACTTCATGAGTTCTTCCGCCGTTGCGGGTGAAAAAGATGAGTTCTTATCGTCGTTGTGGGTGAAAATCTTGAGTTTTGACTTAGAAGAAAAGATCAATAAACTCAAAAGAATGGTTTCTTTTAGAAAAAACTAAGTATAAAAGACCTTCTAGGGAAAACTTAGCCCCTAAGTAAAACTTATACAAAAAAATAAAAGGAGGGGCCCCAATATCTACAAAATTTTGGGGGGGGATGTTGCAGCAACAACATGACCCTTTTGACATCGACATCGACCACTCCAACAACCTAGAATATCGTCGACGAGGAGGAATGAGAGCACCTATTCCATACACAGATATGGGTTCAAAAAAATCCATTACATCTTATTGTGGATAAAGGTAGATAGAAGAACTTTTTTTCTGAAAATATCATGAAGAAACTCAGTCTTGTGACCACTCCACATCCTCATCCTTATAACATTGGTTCGATGAAGGATGGGTAGCAACAAAGGATCACTCAACAATGTAAACTCACCTACTTAATTAAGCCTTTTGAATATGAATCACTCTGTGACGTGGCACCACTCTTTGTAGAAGAGGCCTTGTTCGGGAAACCTTACTTATGGGATGGACATGGAAGTTACCAGTCACGACCTCAGAAAGTGATTGTCAGAATTTGGAACCAATGGTATGACATACCAAAGCGATGACCTACACCAATGGTTGTAATGATATCTGCTAAACAGACGAAGAATCTCATCAACCATGCTCATAAGTTTTCATTGACCATGATTAAGATGCAACATTCCAGGAAGACTGGAGAAACCAGTTGAATCACCAACTAGTGCAGCTCTCGACAGAAGCAGTAGATCAAAAATATTCTTGATGAGTACTGGAACCTATTCCAAGATCCAGACTGAGTGTTAGGATATTCCTATACTCCATCCTAGTCCTCCTAGCATTTCTGTCATTTTAATTTTCAGTCATGCATGCAAAATTAGGGTTTGCATGCAATAAGGGCTTGCATGCATCCTAGTCATGAGTACCAGCACCTAGCCCTTAGCAAACTAGCCCCTGGAGCTTCTTTCAAATTAGTTTCAGCTCTCCTAGAACTTAGTGCGCCCTCCTTTCACCTACTGTATGAGAAGGGCACCTTTCTTCACCTACCAGTCCAGTTTAGTTTAGTTATCTTCACTTATTTCCTTGATTTAAGGATTAACTGACTCCTAACTGACCTTACCACTCCGATGGACCTCCAGTGTGACTAGACATCCTGTTCTGACTCCAGTTAGCTCCATCTGCTATAATATCCTGGGCAAGATTTGACCCAGATATTATCTCAACTTCAAATTTTGTATAAATTTCACAAGTACAAATTTTGACAATTTTTAACAAATAGTGCAGGTGGTAAGTGATGGGCAGTTGAGGAAACAATGAAGATGATGGGATGAAATTTTAACTCTGATATTTGTATGAGATGTGTGCAGCAGCAGAAAATCAGAGGAATATTTCCTAAGCACCAAGCACTAGGGCAATTTATGTTTCAAGCTTCAGCCAGCTGAAGTGTACTCCAAAGCTACCTGGGCACACCAGCATATGCTTACTAGATGGCGACAAATGAGGATGGTGGGATGGATATTCAATTCTGGAATTTATATGAGGTATGTGCAGCAGCATCAAATCAGATCAAATTTATAGTCCTAAGCACAAATCACTAGGGCCATTTATGTTTCAAGTTGAAGCTCTACTCCAAATCTTTCTGGGCACACCAGCATATGCTTACTAGGATGGGAAAGGTCCTGATGGTCCAAGGTTGAGTTATAATAGTAAAAGGAGTTAAATAAACATTCTGGACAACAATCAAAAGAATTTGGAATATGCAGGAGTGATTTGGGAGTCTTAAGCCACTCTAGGATTGCTGAGCTAGGAATTTTCCAAACTTTACAAAAAAAGGTTAAATGCTTCCAAATTCTGAAATTAATGACTGATATGGATATTATACTATATCATTGACCACCTACGACTTGCAGAAATCAAAACTGACTCTTCGAATGGATTTGGCAGTCATTTCAATAAAACTAGTCATAAAACAATGCTCAATGAGCTAGTCTTCCATTATGGATTATTAAATGACCTTCATTAAATGTAATACTCTGTTCTGGGGTGTTATATGGTTCTGATATAATATATATGATAGAATCAAGTCGAAATATACCTCACTAGACCAAGCTTGTGTCCATTTAATTATTCTTCAGCAGAACAGTATCTTAATGACTAGGAAATCCTCACATAGAGCCCAGGATGGACTGTGTGAGATATGAAATGATTAGATATCTGATCTGAAAGTACATGATGATAATATATAGGTCTGGGACAGAGTATTATCTGAAAAATGGATTTCTGAGAAAGAATATGGATTCCTTCACTTGTCTTCTTCTTCTAGCAGAGAAAACACCTCCAAATCTAGCCGTGGTTGAGAGAATGAGATAGAAGAGAAGGATATTTCAGTTCTGAAGCTGATTTCTGATATGTGGCTCTTCTAATGTCTGCAAAAATGGCTGAACCATCTCTCCACCAAGTCTTGGGCACATTCATTGGATCAAACTTCTTCAACAGGAGAATCTTCACCAAAACTAGCCGTAGTTTGACTAACTGAGGGATATGCTCTTCTTCTGACTGTAAATCTTCAATGATGGATGCAAATAGATGATAATGGCTTCCAGTACATGTTCTAGAACTGCATAACACTCTCTGGAAAACTAAAGGACCTTGGGGCACATCACCCAAGAGGAACAGTTGAGGCACATCACTCAACTAGAGAAGCTCGGAGCTCTCAAACCAAAATTACAAATGACAAAAGTTGTCAAATGGATTTGGTTGCATTCTTTTATAAACTCCATGATGACCTACTAAGCAAGTTGCTTGGCTTGGTAACCCGTGAGAGTAGTTTACCCACTTTCCCATCCTATTCCAAAGCCATGAGGGCGCCATCTTGAGATAATTAGTAAGTTTTGTCTTTGAAAAACTTTCCTTCCTTTACCTTCCTTCACTAAAATTGGCAAGTGCACCTTAGTGAGATTTTATGGATGTTTCTACTTTCCTTCTCATTTCTTTTCTTCATCTTTCCACTTTATTTACTTTCCTCTTTTCGGCTTTTGCCAGTTTCTAATTTCTTTTCTTGCCTTCTTTCCTCTAATTGATTCCTTGCTTTTCCTGAGATTTTGCCACTTCGGCAAGATTGACCCTACTTGCTCAAATTCGACCTCCTAGTCTTGTCATCACCACTTGCCAATAATTATTAGCCAAAATTATTAATAAAAATATTACAAACTCAATATTACTCCAAAATTCAAAGTTTAATTAATTACGTAATAATTAATCAACCACTATGGTATAATTGCCTCACAAATACCCCATTAATTAAATTCTCATTTAATTAATCACTTAGACTTAGCCATGGGGTTAATAACTACATGGGGGGACCTCCTTGTCCATTTAATTCCCAAATACAACCTTAGGCATCTTCCATAAGGTAGTTTCCATACTTGCTCATTAATTAAATAATTATTGCCTAGGTGACTTAGGCAAAATTTACCCCATGGACCATAGCAAAATTTGAGGACATGACAGTCCTCCCTTCCTAAGATTGCTTGTCCTCAAGCAATGTCAGGATTCCACCAAGCTTCTACTGCACCACTCTGATTATAATTGTCCCCATCCATTGTATAGTCTGAAAATTAAACTTGGGCCTTCAAAAAAATGAAGAAAAATTGTACTACAATTAATATCTTCAATTTAACCAGCAATGAACAAAATTTTCAACCCATCTAGGATAACTTGAGTAGAATTCTTGGATCCCACGGTTTGTCCTGCAAGGACCAAAATTTTTTTGTCATCTTTGGAAATCTATCACTCCCATGAATTCCGGGATCCCAAAGTATCAACTGCATTTTCCCAATCTCCAAACATGTGGATTCCCTCCATATAGGCCAACGTCTGCAAGTAAAATGTTCCATTAATTCATCTTGGCAATTTTCTTGATTAGCTTCCTTCCCTTGTCGATAAGCATAAACATATTTGCAAGGAGATTTCATGTTTGTCAGGTAATCTTTCAACCAATGGATATGTGGATGAGTGACATCAGATGGCTGCAAAATATACCTTTGTTGCTGCTCACAATTCAAGACAATGTCAGTTATAATAAAAAATGTATTGCAGAAACAAGAAGCCCTTTTACCTTCTGAGGTCTTAATTGCGATGATGCTTCTACCCATCCATCCAATGGATGGATAAGAAATTTTATTTGCTGAAACATATGGAATGTGTTCGGCCCTATTTTTGTCTTCCTCAAACAAAGAGATCTCATGATCTCTATGGAACTCTACAGGTGCCCCCCCCCCCCTTCATCCAATGGCTCAACTCTCTGCCATTGATCCAAGGGTGCAAAACTCCATCAATTGACCCACACATTGAGGGTAAGTGTAGATCTGATGTCTTTTTATCGTAGGTGGATGCACACACAGGAATGGGATGCCTCCCCTGTTGCCGGTGAAAGAACATGTCATCGGTCTCAATTTTAGGATCCTCCTGCTCATCATGTGACACTAAAAGGCAGAATCCTTTTACCCAATTTTCATTCCCAAAATTTGTGGTTGAATATGAAGTGGGGAATGAGGGATGGTAAGCCCTACTACTAAACATTTCATCCGCGGAAGTTGTGGATGTATCCTCTCTATTAATGGTTGATCCATCTATGGTGAAATCAGATGCATCTTCCTTGGGAGAGGGACTTTCTTCAATGAACCTCTCATGTTCATTCTGGAAAAAATCATGTGCTTTCTTTTCACCCACTGTTTCTGCACATTCTTCAAGTACATACCAAATAGACTGATCCTCATGGTCCACCCACTCATGAGGTTCCTCCATGGAATATTTTATGTCATTGACCCAAAAGGGATGACTCTTAGAAAAAATTGAGGATTCAGTCAATTCTTTCCACTCTTGTTGGAATTGTTCTATCTTCATTTGGGATTCTAAGAGAGCACTTTGAGTGTATCTCAAAGAATCTTGGGTGGCCAACAACTCACTTTTGAGCTTGTAGTTCTATTTTTCATATCTGCAAATATTTTCTTCATCATGCAATGATGCTTCCCACAACAATTCAACAAGCTCGAACATGTAATTTTTATCTGAAAGCAACTGTGAGAAATTACCTTTGATTGTGGAAATTGCTTTCTAGATACTCTCCATGGCTGCAAAGAAATATTGATCTTCCATTAAAGTAGCTTCCCAACATAGCCTTGAAAATGAAGCATGAGTGTCATGGAGAATTTTCATGGCATCTTGGATCTTCTGTTCATCCATCTTTAAAGATCCTGCAAGAAGTTGAGGTTCTTCCAGATGTTCCTCCTCTTCATTTTCCATCACCGGATCAATTTCATGCAATGCACTTGAGGTTTTGAAATCTGATCTATATGTTGCTTCTGCAATATATTCATCTTTTAGGTCCTCAAAAACATAATTTGGGCTGCAACATAAGTGCTCATTCATCCTTGGTGCAGCAGAAAGGTCTTCTCTCAAAGTTTCACCCTTCACACTGCTTTCATTCTTTACACCGGAATTCTGAACCTCAACACTAGGGGGATCAACCATTCTACACTTTTCAGTGGAAGTGGTTGATATATCAGATGGACATAATGACACATAAAAATCAGAAATTACTAACTTACCATGTATCATGTTATCCTCTTTATGTGGTGGAATTATGATGGTTTGTTCATCCAATCATTTCTCTGCTTCACATCCTACTGGGGTGTGCTCAATTTTTGCTTATTTGAGAGGATCAAGGGGTGACTGTAAATATGAATTGTGTTCCTCTTTTGGATCAGATCCAAAATTTGTCTCACCAACATCCATATGACCCACCTCTTCTGCACTTATCTTGAAATCACCCATGAATAAATTGGGAGTGGTTTCACCTTCCACATTGCCAATAATCAAATGTTTGGCTGTTGGATCTTCCACTATGCACCATCCTTCTTCATATTCTTCAAATGAATGTTTGGGTGTCTTATCAGTATTATGTCTGATGAAAATGGGTTCATTTATATTTACAATCTCTTCCCCATGGTGTGATGGTTGTGATGAAAAATCATATTTCTTATCATACACATGACTAGTATTTTCTCCTTTATGAACTAATGTCATAGGGCATAGATTGGAAGAGTTGTTTGATTCTCTGATGCAACATGTGTT
Organism: Larix kaempferi; assembly: GCA_027924585.1. Classification (NCBI taxonomy): domain Eukaryota; kingdom Viridiplantae; phylum Streptophyta; class Pinopsida; order Pinales; family Pinaceae; genus Larix; species Larix kaempferi. The sequence goes on from BSBM01000007.1 coordinate 10,732,910, forward strand.
TCATTTCTTGGAAAATTTTATCAACGGTGAGGTAAACCATCCTATTGTCTTTGATCATCCTATCTACCTCAAGTTCACAGAAATCTCGAAATGATAAGAGATCCTGGATCTCTTCCTTCAAGGCATTGTATTCCATGAGATACTGGAATGATCCCTTTACCTTCTTTCCACATGAAACTGTTCCATTTTCCCATTTAGACACAGGTATATCAAATCCTATGTCCTCTTCCATCATATAATCAGCAAGGTAAACATATTCAAACCTTTGAAAACAATAATCTCCCACAGAGGACATCTCCTCTTCTTCATCTGGCTCAAAATCAAATTCTTCAATTATAGGTAAGCGCCTCATACTGCAACTTGGAGAATATCTACAATATTCCTTCAATGGTGAGATTCTTTCTCTTCATAGGGGTGGAGGAAAGTGCTCTGATACCACTGTAATATCCTGGGCAATATTTGACCCAGATATTATCTCAACTTCAAATTTTGTATAAATTTCACAAGTACAAATTTTGACAATTTTTAACAAATAGTGCAGGTGGTGAGTGATGGGCAGTTGAGGCAACAATGAAGCTGATGGGATGAAATTTTAATTCTGATATTTGTATGAGATGTGTGCAGCAGAAGAAAATTAGAGGAAGATGTCCTAAGCACCAAGCACTGGGGCCACTTATGTTTCAAGCTTCAACCAACTGAAGTCTACTCCAAAGCTACCTGGGCACACCAGCATATGCTTACTAGGAGGGGACAAATGAGGATGGTGGGATGGATATTCAATTCTGGAATTTATATGAGGTATGTGCAGCAGAAAAAAATCAGAAAAGAGGTATAGTCCTAATCACAAAGCATTGGGGCCATTTATGTTTCAAGCTTCAGCCAACTGAAGCTCTACTCCAAAGCTTTCTAGGCACACCAGCATATGCTTACTAGACTGGGAAAGGTCCTGATGGTCCAAGGCTGATTTATAATAGTCAAAGGAGTTAAATAAACAATCTATACAACATTAAAAAGGATTTGGAATATGCAGGAGTGATTTGGGAGTCTTAAGCCACTCCGGGATTGTTGAGCTAGGAATTTTCCAAAATTTACAAACAAAGATTAAATGATTCCAAATTCTAAAATTAATGACTGATATGGATATTATACTGTATCATTGACCACCTACAACTTGTAGAAAGCAAAACTGACTCTTAGAATGGATTTGGCAGACATTTCAGTAAAACTAGTCATAAAACAATGCTCAATGAGCTAATCTTCCATTCTGAATTATTAAATGACCTTCATTAAATGTAATACTCTGTTCTGAGGTTTTATATGGTTCTGATATAATACATATGACATCATAAAGTCAAAATATACCTCACTGGACCAATCTTGTGTGCATTTAATGATTCTTCAGCAGAACGGTATCTTAATGACTAGAAAATCCTCACATAGAGCCTAGGATGGACTGTGTGAGATATGAAATGATTACATATCTGATATGAAATTACATGATGATCATCTATAGGTCTGGAATAGAGTATGAGATGAAAACTAGATCTCTAAGAAAGAATATGGAGTCCTCCACTTGTCTTCTTCTTCTAGCAGCGAAAACACCTCCAAATCTAGCCGTGGTTGAGAGAATGAGATAGAAGAGAAGTATAGTTCAGTTCAGAAGCTGATTTCTGATATGTGGCTCTTCTAATGTCTGTAAAAATGACTGAACCATCTTTCCACCAAGTCTTGGGTGCATTCATTAGATCAAACTTCCTCAACAGGAGAATCTTCACCAAAACTAGCTATAGTTTCATTAACTGAGGGATCTACTCTTCTTCTGACTGTAAATCTTCAATGATGGATGCAAATAGATGATAATGGCTTCTAGTACATGTTATGGACCTACATAAAACTCTCTGGAAAACTAAAGGACCTTGGGCCACATCACCCAAGAGGAACAGTTGAGGCACATCACTCAACTAGAGAAGCTCGGAGCTCTCAAACCAAAATTACAAATGACAAAATTTGTCAAATGGTGTTGGTTGCATTCTTTTATAAACTCCATGATGACCTACTAAGCAAGTTGCTTGGCTTGGTAACCTATGAAAGTAGGTTACCCACTTTCCCATCCTATTCCAAAGCCATGAGGGCGCCATCTTGAGATAATTAGTAAGTTTTGTCTTTGAAAAACTTCCTTCCTTTACCTTCCTTCACTGAAATTGGCAAGTGCGCCTTAGTGAGCTTTTTTGGATGTTTCTACTTTCCTTCTGATTGCTTTTCTTCATCTTTCCACTTTCTTTACTTTCCTCTTTTCTGCTTTTGCCAGTTTCTAATTTCTTTTCTTTCCTTCTTTCCTCTAATTGATTCCTTGCTTTTCCTGAGATTTTGCCACTTAGGCAAGATTGACCCTACTTGCTCAAATTCGACCTCCTAGTCTTGTCATCACCACTTGCCAATAATTATTAACCAAAATTATTAATAAAAATATTACAAACTCAATATTACTCCAAAATTCAAAGTTTAATTAATTACTTAATAATTAATCAACCACTATGGTATAATTGCCTCACAAATACCCCATTAATTAAATTCTCATTTAATTAATCACTTAGACTTAGCCATGGGGTTAATAACTACATGGGGGGGGCCTCCTTGTCCATTTAATTCCCAAATACAACCTTAGGCATCTTCCATAAGGTAGTTTCCATACTTGCTCATTAATTAAATAATTATTGCCTAGGTGACTTAGGCAAAATTTACCCCATGGACCATAGAAAAATTTGGTGACATGATATCTACGCCCTCCACTGAGCCTCCTTCACTACATTAGTGCTTCCATGTGCCAGTTACACCAACCACACTCAGTTAGACTCAGTTTGACTCCTAGTTGACCATTACTTGTGCATTGATGACTTCACTGATGAGAAGGTGGACTCCTAGTTATGCATTGATGACTCTCCACTGATTATGGATCTATGCATGAAGGCTAATTCGAATTCCACCTAGTGAATGCGAATCCTCATACTCAGCATTGTATATTTACCAGTTTACTATTTAGTTTAATGTAACATGTGTAATTATTCTGCCTCAATCAAAGTTTCTTTGGATCTATGTTATAATGCTTCTCTCATCTTCTATTATTCCTAAATTCTTTCATTGTGAGGTTTACATCATCCCTTTGGATCTTATGTGGGAATTTTCACATGGTATCAGAGCCATTTGAGAGTATATTCTACCTCCATTCTTGAGAGTTTTTTGCAGGTATTTCGAAGTTCCAGCAGATTCAACAGTTTCTATTTGCACTTGTTCCAGCAGTCAAGATGAGCAATTCGAATGCTTCATCTTCTTCTCCTATGATCCTCACTCCCTTCAATTAATTCGAATGGAAGGATAGGATTATATTTCACTTGTACAACAAACAGCTAAATCGAATAGTATTTGAAAAAGATGTTATACCACATCATGTTGTTGAGAGAATCAAGCATCTAAATAAAATGGATGAAGCTTTTGGATTCATATGCCTCCATATGCCAGAAGATCTACTATTTCATGTTGAAGGATTTAAGTATCCCAATGAGTTATGGACAAAATTGGGTAGTCTCTTTAGCAAACAAGATGGGATGAGAGGCTACACTCTCGAAAATGAATTGGCTTCTCTACAACCTAGCAATTTCGAGAGCATTCAAGCATTCATCTCAAAATTTCAGAATTTGGTTGTACAATGCAAGCATTGTGGCATCACCAAAAGTGATGAGCAATTACTGCTCTCCATTTTGAGCAAACTTGGATCTCAATTTTCTGTTTTTGTATCTACCTTCCATTCTGGGCGAATGTCAATCCTTGGATGGAAGTTTCCTACCTTAGAAAACTTTACTGCAGCTCTCATTCAAGAAGAGGACAAATTGATTCAAATGGGTGCCATCAAAACCTCCGGAGATCTAGCTCTTTTAGCTGGTGAAGCAAGTGGAGTGAATGCAAAAGGGAGGCTAAAAGAAAAATACAAAAGGCCTTCAAGATCCAAGAATGACAAACAAAAGAGACCAAATTGTTCCTACTACAAGAGAGGAAATCATCCTGAGAAAGCTTGCATGCACAATAAGATTGATCTTCTAACCAAACTTCTTGAACAAAACAAAATTGTTGTTCCAAAAGAAGCAAAGATGTCTGATTCTGGAAGTCAATCTGATGATTTCCATGCATTGATGGCTGGCTTTTCCCAAGACAAAATCCCTCCTCATAGATTCTAGAGCCTCCAACCACATGATGGCCTCTGAACAATCATTCTCCTATTTGGATCTCTAAGATGGGCCTAACATTAACATGGGAGACAACTCTCAGATTTCTGCCAAAGGATTGGGTACAGTTCATATGGAGCATGGTAAGTTCAAAAATGTCTTATTTGTTCCTACTCTTATAGCTAATTTGTTGTCAGTATATCAAATGACTCATACAGGATCACCAAAACAAGTAATTTTTGGTCCAAACATAGTAGAGATTACAGAAATGTCCACTGGAAAGGTTATAGCGAATGGGATTGCTAATCATGCCTCAAAGGCATATGAGTTCTCACACTTCATTCCTTTCTCTCCAACTATTCCTTCAGATTCTGATGAAGATCACAGTGACTCCTCTTCTAATGAAGAAGAAGATCAAGATTTTGATGTTGAGATCATGGTTCAAGAAGATTCAAATATTGAACCAACACCTATTCTCAGTCCAGATTTAAGGTCAACATGGGCTCACACAGTCCTTGCTACTACTGAGAACACAGTTTATGATTTATGTGTTCACAGTTTTACTAGACTTCAGCATTATGCCAACCTTGCATTATGCCATCCACCTCTCCATGAGAGATGCAGCATGATTATGGGGTTCTCTCTTCCATCTTTTGGGAAGACTCCTCATGTTCCATTCGCTCCAGATACAAAAAGAGTTCCTGAAAGACTTGCTTCCTCCAACACATTCTCCACACAGTGGGAGACCTTCCTACAGGGGATCAACTTGCCAAGTCTTTTGCAAAAATTTTCACTAATGAAAGCTTCTATCTTTTCTGCATAGTATGATGTTTCTTTGATTTATTTACTGTTCTTTTTGAGGGGGGGTATTTTTCCCATGAGGTTTTCCCCATTTCCTCAATTTATGGACAGTTCTTTATTTTTCTATCATTTCATTTGATTGTATGGGTGAACTTTGGTCCTAGTTACCAGGGCCCAGGATGGATTAAGGGGGGATGTTAGGATATTCCTATACTCCATCCTGGTCCTCCTAGCATTTCTGTCATTTTCATTTTCAGTCATGCATGCAAAATTAGGGTTTGCATGCATCGTAGTCATCAGTACCAGCACCTAGCCCTCAGCAAAATAGCCCCGGAGCTTCTTTCATATCAGTTTCAGCTCCCCTAGAGATTAGTGCACCTTCCTTTCACCTACTGCATGACAAGGGCACCTTTCTTCACCTACCAATCCAGTTTAGTTCAATTATCTTCAGTTCTTTCCTTGATTTAAGGATTAACTGACTCCTAACTGACCTTACCACTCCGATGGACCTCCAGTGTGACTAGACAGCCTGTTCTGACTCCAGTTAGCTCCAACTGTGCCCTCCACTGAGCCTCCTTCACTACATTAGTTCTTCCATGTGCCAGTGACACCAACCACACTTAGTTAGGCTCAGTTTGACTCCTGGTTGACCATTACTTGTGCATTGATGACTTCACTGATGAGAAGGTGTACTCCTAGTTATGCATTGATGACTCTCCACTGATTATGGATCTATGCATGAAGGCTAATTCAAATTCCACCTAGTGAATTTGAATCCTCATACTCAACATTGTATATTTACCAGTTTACTATTCAATTTAATGTAACATGTGTAATTATTCTACCTCAATCAGAGTTTCTTTGGATCTATGTTCTAATGCTTCTCTCATCTTCTATTATTCCTAAATTCTTTCATTATGAGTGTTAAATTTTCAGAATTTACTTCAATCTGAACTAGAATCTTAGCTGAGAGAACAACATGTACAGCATATCTACAGCATATCAATCATGGAGACAATAATGCAAGCACACAAGAGACACAAAGATTTACTTGGGGAAAACCATAAAGGTGAAAAACCCCAATAACTTCCTCAGAGATAGATAGAGCAATGATACAACCAACCAAGAGATATAGCCATAACCTAGCAATAGATCCTCCTCCTCCATAAGTGCGCCACTCCTCCTTGAGTGCATGTGTGAGAAGTGAGTGAGTAAATAGAGTGCCTCCCGCACTCTATTTATACTTGACTTGACTTGCCTTTTTACCTAACTCATGTAGGCTCGAACTTAACCACATAATATAATGCTGACTGGGCCGACCCCCAATAGGGTGGTCTAATAACCCTTTGACCCACATGGCCGACCCCCAATAGGGTGGTCTAATAACCCTTTGACCCACATGACTTATACAGGGCCGACCCCAACAAGGTGGTCTAATAACCCATCAAGTATAAGTTACAACACTTACAATATAAATGACGACACTTCCGTATAGAGGAATAATACCATCTCTATAGGAATACAATATACATATATGTGAAATACATTCCGAAGTTACATATACATCAACACTCCCTCTTAACTAGGAAGGTATTTCTCAGCACAGTTCTTCTAGCACAAGTCATCTTCTCTGGATCATCGTCACTGGATAATCGTCATCGAGTCATCATCATCGTCACTGCTGCTGCTATCTCAATCAATCTCTGAATCTACTCATCATAGGAAGTTCTACAGAGCCAGTCCTTTTTCATACTGGATCTAGGCCCACCACCTGTAGGTCTTCATCATCACTGGCCATACTGTGGAATCCTCAGGACTTATTACGTGCGTCACAAAACCTCGAAAGAGCATCCCAGGATGTTACGGGTACACAACTCCGACCTGTAGGATCTCCCAGGGCGCTATTACATGTGACCCCACCACAAAACCTTGAAAGAGCATCCCAGGATGTTACGGGTACATAACTCCAACCTGAAGGATCTCCTAGGGCACAAATTACATGTGGTCACCACAAAACCTAGCAAGAGCATCTCAGGATGTTACGGGTACACAACTCCGACCTGAAATCTCCCAGGGCACAAATTACATGTGGTCATGGAAAAACCTCGAAAGAGCATCTCAGGATGTTACGGGTACACAACTCCGACCTGAAATCTCCCAGGTCCCAAATTACATGCCATAGGACAAAACCTCGCAAGAGCATCTCAGGATGTTACGGGTACACAACTCTGACCTGAGATCTACCAGGGCGCTATTACATGTCCTCCCAGAGCAATGTCTCGAAAGAGCATCCCAGGCTGTTACGGGTACACAACTCCGACCTATAGGATCTCCCAGACATGCTCATCTGCACAACCTGATCCACGGCCACAGAGTATCAACCTGATACTCACCATACATCATCCTTATGTACTCATGATCGTCCTGATCATCATCACTGCAACGTCCTGCTACATGTCATCTGGAGCAACATCCTGAAGCTCATCATCCATGATCATCCTGATCATCACTGCAACATCCTGCTGCATGTCATCTGGAGCAACATCCTGAAGCTCATCAATGCATCCACCTGATGCATACCAAGTATCTACCTGATACATATCATCATACATGATCCACCTGATCATCAATGCATCCACCTGATGCATACCAAGTATCTACCTGATACATATCATCATACATGATCCACCTGATCATCAATGCATCCACCTGATGCATACCAAGTATCTACCTGATACATGATACATATCACCATACATGATCCACCTGATCATACAATGCATCCACCTGATACATATACAGATACATGGTCCAAGCATCCAACATGATGCACATACATACCTAAATGATCCACCTGATCATATCCAACATCCAACATGATGCATACATACATAAATGATCCAACTGATCATATCCAGCATCCAACATGATGCGTACATACATACATAAAAATGATCCAACTGATCATATCCAGCATCCAACATGATGCGTACATACATACATAAAAATGATCCAACTGATCATATCCAGCAGAAACCAGAACATCATCCTGATGCCCATTATCCAGTGCTTACATCCACAGCCATGTGAAGGATCCTCCTTCCAACATGCTTGGAATGGCTTCAACAAATGTGTCCATCACTTCTTCCTCGAAGTGTCCTCGATCTGAAGAACGCCAAGCCTCTCTCTGAAGTACTCGAACTTCACTCTGGCTAGTGGCTTCCTCAGCACATCTGCAATCTGCTCGTCCGTCGCAACATACAGAAGCTTCACAACTCCTCTCTACACCATATCCCTGATATAGTGATATTTGATCTCTATGTGTTTTGACCTGTCATGAAACACTGGGTTCTCGGACATCTTCACACAACTCTGGTTATCACAGAAGATACCAGTAGCCTCCAACGGGAGATCAAATAACTCAGACAGTAGCTTCCGTAGCCATACTGCCTCACAACTAGCTGAGCAGGCTGCAACATACTCTGCCTCAGCTGTACTCAGTGCTACGCAGGACTGCTTCCTGCTAAACCAAGAGATCACACCTGATCCCATACTGAAGCAACACCCAGATGTGCTCTTCCTATCTGCAGCACTGCCAGCCCAATCTGAATCAACATAACCCTGCAGGTTAAACTTTTGATTCGCCTCATACCTGAGCCCATAATCCACTGTACCCTTCAGGTACCTCAGAACATGCTTTACAGCAACCAGGTGAACACTCCTCGGATCCGTCAAGAACTGGATCAATGTGTTCACAACAAAGCAAATGTCTGGTCTCGTGTTCGTCAGGTACATCAATGACCCAATCGTCTGATGATACATAGAGACATCAACCAGCTCAGATGAAGCATCACATAGAAGCTTCAGATTTGATGCCATAGGTGTGGCCATGGCCTTGCAATCCATCATCCCGAACCTCTTTGGGATCTCTACTGCATACTTCCCTTGTCCAAGGAAGATTCTATCTGCACTCTGCCACACCTCCATGCCAAAAACAAATAGTGTATCATCTCCAAGTTCTTCATCTCGAACTCGGTAGTAAGCTTCCGCTGCGTGTCGGCAATCAATCTATCTTCACCATACCAAGTTCTGCACATATATGATTTCCTATCATGTGTATCAGAACCAAGTGGCTGCTCTACATACACTTCTTCTTCAACTACACCATTCAAGGAAGCTGTCTTGAATCCATCTAGTGTATCTTCTATTTCATCACTTTTATATTTCTCAATGCTGCCATCTGCAACATGCTTGATCTGATAGTTCCATTTGGAAGTCATAGCAAACTTCCCTTCATGTCTTGGGATTACATCCCAAACATCATTCTTCATGATCGACGGATCATGGCATTTCATTTCTTCATCCCAGATCCTGGGAACTTCAATATCTTCAACATCTTCAATAGATATCTTTGTTGCTGGAACAAATGTTGTAGTTCTTCTTTTGTAGGAGATGGCATATGATATTTCCTACACAACAAGTTAAATTGCATGATTATAAAACATCTCATAGTTTTCAAAACAAATTCTTACACATAAAGAAATATGCCATACAGTCATGCAATTATCTTAGCCAATGCTTCAATACAACATTTATCCATATCCTGTAACTTTCTATATGCCTTCCAATCTCTACCAGAACATTGTTAAGAGTGTGCACAACTCCCAACATGTCAGCAAAGAGGTTTCATTCTAGATAAGTAGCAATGGAATGTTGTACAGTGCCATAGGCCACTTACCCATGTATATTAGTAGTATATTGCTCATCAATGCAACTATTCTAATATGCACAATACATATCCTAAGTCTAGGAACATGGGCATATACAACATTGAACAATTTTATTTAAACAAACACATATGCAAGAAATGACAATACTTATCTTTGTTTGTTCGTTAGGTGGACTCCCTCTGAGTCTTCACTTCCTTGCAGGAGCTGCTGGAGTCCTAATCTGAAGTAGCTTCTTCTACACCTTTTTGTTGTGGAATGTAGAGAGATGGTCAACTCCCTCTGAATATCTGCATCCTTGCATAAACCACTGGAGTGTACTCCCTCTTGATCTTTGCTTCCTGGATTACTTGTCCTTGAACTTACATTCATCCTTGGTTGCTATGCATGCTTATTAGTATCATGATTGTGTTATCCTTGTGATCTCATATAAAATCATACATTCATTAGTATACTATTAAAACACAATAATCTCAAGCATGTATAGTCATGATCATTTCAAACAGAAAATAATAAGCATTAGCATTCAAGGTTTATGTAGAATTCTTAAGGTTAGTCAAATCATAAGAAACATAACATGTCTAAACCTGTAATTACTCAAACCTATGACTCTTTAGGTTAGTTGAATCATCAATAAAGATAAGAGATATATTATGCATAAAACCTGTGATTATTCAAACCTATACCATCATGATTCTTCTGGTTAGTCATATCATCAATTAAGGTAAGAAACATAATATGCATACAACCATGATTATTCAAACTTATGACTTCATGAATAATCATTATCAACAATAGTATAAGATCCTAACACAAGGTAGGATTCTATCTTGATATAGGAAAAACATACCTGGATTAGCATGCTAGCTATTTATGTCTAACATACTCACATGATGTCTTCTTTTTCTTCTTCAATGACTTGTGCTAGTAACCTGTATATCTCATAGGTTAACTATTACAAAACCAAGTTATACATACCTCGTAAATGGATCTTCTATGAGATCCATGACAATGGATGAATCTTTGTCCTCATGTTATCATGATCATATGTTCTTGGACCAGAACATGATTTGTCTTTCTTGGTGTACCTTTCATGTTAGTAGACAACATAAACCTCATACAACACCATAATGCATTAGTACAATCATAAGTGTCAACACCCTAACCAATGAATATCTTCTATCATGCATTCATAATTTTGTTAAGGTGATACGACAAATCTAAAATCAAAATTGTACTAACCGTACTAACATGAAGACAAACATACCATAAACTTAATCATGGACAAATCTTAAAGCATACCTCGATGAGTCATACCTGTCGAGATCGCTTGTAATCTCCTTATGTAAAGCCTTAGCCTTATCTCCCTCTGAAACAGGAACTCCTTCACTTATGCAGGCAACCAATCCATCTTCTTCTAGGATTAACCCTATCCACTTGATTTGCAAGAACTGGACCTGGAGCTGGATATGGGTTTTTCAGAGAAACCCCAAAAATTCAAACTTTGAATTTCAAACTTCCGAAAGGATAGAAATATGCGCCTTGATGAGCTGATCAAATTGGTATATTCAGAATTTGAAAACCGCAAAGTTTCACTCCTCAATTTTGCCTTTGAAACTTCTGGATTTACTGGACGTGACCCTGAACTGGGGTTTGATGAATCCCACTCTTCTACCCCATCAAAAAGTTTGATCCAAATCTCTAAGCTTCTATTTTTCTGAGGAGCTTCCAGCCGTGGTCACAGATTTCAAAAATTCCCATTTTTACAGAAGCCCTAATTTTCCACTTTTCTGATCAAAGTCCCGAACTAGGGTCTCATCAAGCCCGACCTTCTACCCAACCAAAAATTCTGATCTTGGTCTCTAAGTTTCTATTTTGATGAGTAGCATCCATCCGTGGTCTCGGATTACAAAAATTCCAACTTTCTACGAAGCCCTAAATTTCGGAAGCCATGAATGAAGGTACTCAAAAAATAATTCTGTTTTGACAGAAATATGTACCTGATTGTTTCTAGTGTAACTCCAAACTTTTCGATCCACAGGGTCTGAAAAAGTTTTCTGAGATAGCCTGACCTGTTATCTTTCCATCCTGATAGGTTTTACCTCAATTGGATTCTCTGAGAGAGAGTTATGCCAAATGTCGCAACGTGACCTGTTTTGGGATAAAACAGAAGAGCGAACTTGTACGGCGTGCCACGTGTCACTGTCTAAACTTCGGCCTCTGAAAAAATTTCCTGAGATATCTCGGCCTGTTATATTTCCATCCTTATAGGTCTGACCTCAATTGAGCGAGAGTTATGCCAAGTGTCGCAACATGACCTGTTTATGGGATAATACAGGAGAGCGAACTTGTACGGCGTGCCACGTGTCACTGGTTCAACTTCTGCCTCTGAAAACTTTTTCTGAGATAGTACAGACTGTGTACTACCTGTCACTTTTTACTAAATTTCATTTGGAGCTTCCTAGCCCAGGTTATGGCCTTTTTCCCAAGGTCACCTGATTTTGACTCAGATCTGGAAGAGGCAGAAACCCTATATTGTACAGATCATAAATCACAAAGTACAACGAGTTAGAGGTTGTCCTTTGGACACAAGGTACCTGGAGATTTAATCTTATTCCTGTAACAATTTCAGATCCGCAAACTTCGCCAAAACGGATTTATAGCGAAAGTTCTACGATGACTGGTTTTTTCTATATCAAGCCCTAGCATCGTAAGTGCAACAAGTGTCATACATGCCATATTATGCCTTCTTTCAGGCTAGCTCTGATACCATGTTAAATTTTCAGAATTTACTTCAATCTGAACTAGAATCTTAGCTGAGAGAACAACATGTACAGCATATCTACAGCATATCAATCATGGAGACAATAATGCAAGCACACAAGAGACACAAAGATTTACTTGGGGAAAACCATAAAGGTGAAAAACCCCAATAACTTCCTCAGAGATAGATAGAGCAATGATACAACCAACCAAGAGAGATAGCCATAACCTAGCAATAGATCCTCCTCCTCCATAAGTGTGCCACTCCTCCTTGAGTGCATGTGTGAGAAGTGAGTGAGTAAATAGAGTGCCTCTCGCACTCTATTTATACTTGACTTGACTTGCCTTTTTACCTAACTCATGTAGGCTCAAACTTAACCACATAATATAATGCTGATTGGGCCGACCCCCAATAGGGTGGTCTAATAACCCTTTGACCCACATGGCCGACCCCCAATAGGGTGGTCTAATAACCCTTTGACCCACATGACTTATACAGGGCCGACCCCAACAAGGTGGTCTAATAACCCATCAAGTATAAGTTACAACACTTACAATATAAATGACGACATTTCCGTATAGAGGAATAATACCATCTCTATAGGAATACAATATACATATATGTGAAATACATTCCGAAGTTACATATCCATCAACAGTGAGGTTTACATCATCTCTTTGGATCTTATGTGGGCATTTTCACACGGAGTACCTCTACATTTCCAGGTAAAACACTCTTTTGAGATTGCTCTTGGTTCTTCATGACCTAACACATCTGTTTACAGAAGATCCATTCTCAAAAATGAAAAGATTCATAGACAAATTCAATATTTAATCAACAAAGGTCATATCCGACCTAGATCCTCTCCTTGTGGAATTCTAGTCGTCCTTGTTCCAAAGAAATACGGGACTTGGTGCATGTTCATCGACTACCGATCCTTAACAAAATTTTGATAAAGAATAGATGCCCTCTGCCACGGATAGACGAGCTCATCGACTGTCTGAAAGGTGCTAAATTATTTACTAAACTCGACCTCAAGTCGAGATATCATCAGATTCCAATCGAGCACGCATATGTATGGAAAACTGCTTAACCAATGCACCTGCGACCTTCATGCGATATATAGATAACACTCTTCGACCTTTCATCGGCAAATGGGTCATTTTCTATCTCAATGATATATTGATTTTCAGTCGATCATGGGAAGAACATGTCAGACAACTTCGACAAGTCCTCGACACTCTCAAACAACATCGACTCTACTTGAGCATGGAAAAATGTTCCTTTGCAATGAACAACATCAAATATTTTGGTTTTGTAATCGACTCTGCAGGCATTCACGTTGATCCAAACAAAGTATAAATCCTCAAATATTGGCCCATTCCTCAAACAATTCATGAACTACGAAGTTTTCTTGGTTTGGCCAATTTTTATCGATGATTCATACTCGGATTCAGCCACATAGCCTAGCCTTTGAATCAATTGACCAAGGGAAATGGGAAAACTGTCTTCAAATGGACATCGACACAACAACCAGCTTTTGAACAGCTCAAACACAAGCTTTGTGCTGCACTAGTACTTGTGTTTCCTGATTTGCATCAACCCTTTGAGATTGAGATGGACGCATCAGACTATGCCTTGGGCGCAGTGATCACTCAGTCTGGTCACCCACTCACTTTTCATTCTGAAAATTTAAATGACACTGTTAGAAGATATTCGACGTATGAAAAATAAATGTCCTCCATTGTGCAAGCTCTTAATCAATGGAAACATTATATCCTTGGAAAGGAGATGGTCATTCTCACTGGCCACAAGCCTTTACAATTCATCTCATCCCAGTTGAAGTTACAGAAAAGTCGACAACTCAAGTGGATTAATTACCTGCAACAATTCCAGTTGGTAATTAAGTATCGGAAAGGTAAATTCAATGCTGCCACCGATTTTCTAAGTCGACCACCCATTACTCTTTTTTTTACAGTGATGGTTATGCAAGATTATGACACCACCACTTGGCCTCAATTATATCAGGAAGATAATGAATTTTCATCAGTCTATTAACAAATTCAGACCAACAAGTCATCGACCTCCGACTATTTCCCGAAAGACACCTTGCTATACAAGCTTGGACAGCTTTGTGTACTGACAGGTGAGCACCGACAACGACTCATTTGGGCCATGCACCATAGCAAGACTATAGGACACTTTGGTAGCAAAGACCCTTGCTATTCTCCAGAAGTATTTATTTTGGCCTTCACTTAAAACTGACATTAACAAGTACATTCGATCATGCATGGTTTGTGCCATTGCTAAACCGCCTAATCGATGACAGGGATTGTACACACCTTTTCCAGTTCCTAGTCGACCATGGGAATCTATTTCTATGGAATACTTGACGGGATATCCTACTACCAAACATCATCATGACGCATTCTTAGTATTAGTCGACATATTTTCCAAGATGGCCATTCTCATTCCATCCAAGAAGACTACGATAGCGTAGCAGACTGCTCAACTCTTCTTTGAACATGTCTAGAAACATTACGGTTTACCAAAAACCATTATCTCCAATAGAGATGCCATATTTTTCCGCATATTTTGGAAGACCCTCTAGAAACAGCTCGACACAAGACTTTCCTTATCGACAGCTTTCCATCCTCATACAAACTAACAAACGAAAGTTGTGAATCTCTTGGTAGTACAATTGCTTCGCATGTACAACCACAAGCATCGACGAACATGGGATGAAATTCTTCCATTTATACAGCACAGCTACAATCGTGCTCAGCACAGCTCTACAGGAAAGAGTCCATTTGAGATATGTTATGGATTTCAACCCTTAGTTCCTACTAACTTGATTAGTTCCTATACACAATCGAACGATACTGACTATAAATGACGAGAAATTGAAAAACCATTGAAGTTTCAAGATCAAATCTGCGACATCCAGAGACAAGCACATGAAATTTTGCAATGATCTAATGCGAAAGCTAAGGCCCAACACGATAAGCATCATATCCCTCATTCATTTCAAATTGGGGATCATTTCAGGTTGCATCTCAAGAAGGAACACTTCACTGGTCCATATAAGAAGTTGAAGCCTCTACGATATGGTCCATACAGTATCCTTGAACAGATTGGAGAAAATGATTTCCAACTCGACATTCCTTCATGCCTGGGTCTGCATCCAGTATTTAATGTGGATCTACTTCGACCATACCATGCACCACTATTGGAACATAACGACTTACTAACAGCAGAACCTGAATACATCCATCCATATGTTCAGGACCCTCTTCCTTGCGACACCATTGTGGGATGACAAGTATGCCATACAAGGACAAGCACAATTCCCTTGTTTCAAGTGGCCAAAGTTGAACAGATACTAGCACAAGGAAAATGGTACTCTGCTACTGAATTGATCGACAACTTTCCTCATCTACACAAGCAAACAATGGGGACCATTGTTTCTTAAAGAAGGAGGTGTGATCCACCTAGCAGTTGGCATTATTGTCGGATTCCAACATCGACTTTGACAATTTCAGCAACTTCAACTTCGACAAGCTCAACAACATCGACTTCGACTTCGACTTCGACAAGTTTGGCAACTTCGACAAGCACCGATGTCAACATGCATCATCGACATTGGCGACTGACGAACTATGACATATTTTATATATGTCTTCCAGTTGACCAAAGCGTTTGAACTTCTGAAACCATTCTAACTTCTCTTTTAACTGAATGTAACAGGAAAACACCCAATCATTCTTGGCACTCTATATAAGCATGTAAAATATTGTAATATATGAAGAACAAGTAATAGAGAAGAATCAAGATCAGTTCACATTCTTGCATATTATCTGTGTGTGTATGTTTATGTGTGTAGTGTATTTCCTGCTTTGCTTATTCTTATGCTTCCTCCATAACAGTACCGATTCATTTAGTCGAACCATTGTCCCCATCGTACACCTGGGCATGTATGGATCAAAGACTGAGGCAATGATGCCACTAGGTTTCTGAATCAGTAGCATTTTTATTTTTTATGTAATTCTATTTCAAAGTAGTAGATAAGTCTCCATCTAAATACATTTTTCACGTGGATCAGAACCTTATTTTCGCCTGTGTGATGTTCTAGTAGTTCTCTTGGATGCATTTTAATGGATAGTTGAAACCACTTTCTTATTGAAATTTTTTTCATGGTTTTTGTTCTTATTTTAAAGAATTAGGCTATGATTTGAGGAATATGTTGTGCCTCCTCTTAAAAAATGTCAACACTCATTTTCATTTTCATTATGTTTCCATGGTTGATAGGTACCTAGGGTGACATATTGGGATTCATACCTCCCTATTGTTTAGGGTACCCTCCCTTGGTTAGAGGACTAGCTTTCTAACCTAAAGTGGTGCAGATATGGTGTTATCTCCATAGCCCTCCTTGGCATTTACATCTTATCTATATCCTAATTTGTGACATTTCATGTCTATAGCTAGGCATGCTATCGAATAAAATCTCATATTTGGTTGGGGAAAAACCTGGGGTACAACGTGACCCTTATCCATTTGTCTTTTTGTGCTTCCATGTGGTGTTTCAAGCACACTATTTGGGGTACCTCATATCTTGTTAAGATCGGATCTATAGTACCTTTATAGCACATGTGATATTTCCAGTACAGTCTCAATAGTACTTCCTATAGAGTATCATTAGGATGGCCTATAGAGTATCGAAAATATTCCTATAGAGTATCTGCAAGAAAACCTATAGAGTATCCATAGTACTTCTTGTAGAGTATCCACGGTACACCTGTAGAGTATTTGCAGTGCTGAAAGTTATACAATATGGGGACATCTGCAGCTTTCATGTAGCACCAAAAATAGGCAACCTTTCTATAGATATCCATGAGTATATACATCCTTTCTTATTCGTCAAATAATCAACAATATATGAGAAAATGCAAACCAATACACCTTATACCAAAAGGTTGTTATCTAGGTACTAAAAAGGGTAGATAGAGACTTAGGAAAAGAATCAAAAGCAGTATAATTTGTGGGAAAAATCTACTCAAAAGATGGCATTATGGATCCTATGACTATACACCATTACATGGGTATCTCAGTGTAGTGACCCTTTTCTTCTTAGCACCCATGTTTTTGTCGATCCCCTTTAATATTTGGAGTCTGTATAGTTCAATCCTTAAAGTTGAGCCTATTACCTATTCCCATCATCTTGTATTGCTCTTATTCTCAAACTCCCTCCTATATTTTTTCTATGGTTGATATATAACAATTGACATCATATAGTATTATGTTCCCTTCATTTCATCCATACTACATTATTGATTTGCATGCATCAACCTCCATCTCATCAACCCCCAAGGAAATCCCCATGGGTTCACTACCCTTGCTTGATTTAGTTAGATAATATCATGTCTTTCATATGATCATATGCACAGGGAATTCATTTCCTTGCCTCCCCTACAAAATTTTCTCCCCTGAGGAAGCACTCTAGTATTCTCCCTAGCATACGACTGGGCTATTTTATTGTGTTTTTTAACACACCGAAACTCTAATAAACTAAGTTTTTTAACACAACCTTAGTTTAGATGGAATCTCCCTTAGTTTCCTTGGTTCAAAGAATTTGCGTTACCTCCTTAAGAGTCTACCATAATGAATCCCTTACCATGACTTCACACACATATAAGTCACACCCTTTTTCTCAAAGAAAGCATTAATACCTTCCAAGCCAAACATTACTGAAATACACCCTTGTTATGACCACCCTCTACAAGTTGGCTCCCTATTTCTTCAAATTTGGTGTCACAGTATGTCTTACATGGCATTATTCTCTAAACAAGGAAGGTTTCACCCTATTTCCCAATTCATTACTCCCTTGAGACAGTCCCCATTATGACATGATATCTCAACTATCGCACTAGTCTTCAAAGGATTCCATATTATTTGATTCTAGTGTACCTTACCCTATCAACATCAACACCTTCATTCTAGTGTATGTTTCTAGAGATTAGAAGTGCACTTGGGTACAACTCCTATTATCAGTGGTTCACCTAGGATTGAGCAAAGAGAGACATCATCACTCTTTGACTTGGTAGGTTTTCACGTGCTCGACTCCAACACTTTATTACACCATTGAGAATCATAAATTTTTATGGTCCTAGTGAATTATATACCCACACATGCATGAGTTATTTCCACCCCTCATGAGGGTGTTTCCCTTCTAGTAGCTCCCTACATGTTGTGGAAGATGGTCCCAGTTTTCAAAACATATGTGAGTTGCACCAATCTTAAGAGGGATTTTCCCTTCAAGTAGCTCCCCATGTGTTCTTGATTGATATTCTAGTACCCCATATCAGCACAAGTATCTTCAGTTCATCCACACAAGTTCCTCCCCGTAAGACTCCCAATAGCTATCTTGTTATCTTGCACGTTCAAAGCTACTTCAGAGTTCACCACTGATTTTTTGTTTGAATTAATGTAATCCTTTGGCATCCATTATGTTCAAATAACACAAGTACATATTCATTAATATGGAAATAGACATGGTCCCCTTTGAGTCATTGTACTACTATTGTTTATTATCATGGTCTCTTATTTGTCATGATACTTTTTAACTCACTGCAATAAGTGTTGGTCCCCATTGTAGCACATTGAGACATCTAGAAAAGTATGGATATACCTTGATTGTCCTTATTGAGATCTCATTTACTGCTCACTTATTTGGTTTTTTGGTTATACAAATTGTTCTCTTAGTCCCTCTACGAGGTGGTTCTACTTCTAATATTGATCCACTCCTTACTTGGCACACACTCTTTTTCCATATAAAAGAAACCATGATGTCTTTTGGTTATACGATTAGCTCCTAACCTCAAACATTAGGGGGTAACTATTATCAGTCCAATTTTTCTCCCTTGTGCAATAAGAGCTCTTCACCATGATAATACACCATATCAGATGCATACCCTATCATAATCAATGCCTCCATATTCATATGCAATCTCCCTCAATCAAATTGGAAATCCTCCTAGTAAATTGGCTATCAAGAGAACTCCTCCACCCAAAAATGGACCTCCTAATTCCAACTTGATTTTTTAGTACAACAATAGGGCTCAACCACTTCATATATTAGGCAATTAAAGGAACTCCTAGTGCAGATACAAGGCCATTAATTGTGCTACCCCTTTTTTCACTTGCTTTGGAAAAATCAAGCATTTCTTCCAAAAGGCATGGCTTTGGACTATCAACATAAAGCACTAGAAAGCACAAAATCATCAATTTCGAGATGAAAATCCAAGGATAACCAAATACCCACAAAATCAAGCTTTTCTCCCTAATTGAAATAAAAACAGAGAGGATTTTTATAGGTTTCAACTCCACAAGTCCATAAGTAACCATCAAAGGTCACATTATTCACTAGTTCATCTCTAATTCATTCATTTTCATCATCCTTTCTCTTATGTTCCATCCTCTGTCATTGAACAAAGTTATGTTATCCTTTCAATGAGAAATTGAGAAGGCCACTCCTTCCTATTTCTCCCATCCATCTTGCAAGTACCAAATCAAGGATTCAAGTGCATTCAAAGGAGAAAAGGACCCTCTCGACGAAGAATCTTGGAGACCATCCTATCATCCTCAAACTACTCTGAAGTTGTATGCATTTCAATCCTACATTCATTGGTAAATGGAAAAGGTGAAACCATTATTTATATGTTGAAATCTCTTTTTTATGCATGACTTATGAGTAAATTTGCATGTATTGATATCTTTGTCTTTGCTAGATTTAGTCACTTGCTTTCATCATACTAATCTTGTCTATGTCTAAGTTTTTATCCCTTAGATTAGGATTTTTCTAACCTTTGTTATGTTAATTTTCCGATAATTTCATTCAATATTATCTAAGATCACTAAGAGAATAACATGCACAGCATAATAATCACAAGAGACAATGGACACAAAGTATTTCACCGGGGAAAACCGAGAAGGTGAAAAAACCCACAACTTCCTCAGAGATAGAATAAGCACCAATACAAAGATCACAAAGATCAAACCCCAAAATATATATGTCTTCAATAGCTACTCCTCCTCCAGTTGTGCGCACTCCTCTTTGTCAACTATGCGAGTTGGATGAGTGAGTGAATGAATAGAATGAGAGACACACACTCTCTATTTATACAATGACTTGACCTGCCTTTAACTCTAACAGGGCCTACTTCCTAAGGAATCCTAATAACCCATCCACATGACATATACAGGGCCGACCCCACACCAGTGGTCTAATAACCCATCAAATATAAGTTACGACACTTACAATGTAACTTGCGACACTTGCAAATGCAAATGACGACACTTCCAATCGGAGGAGTAATACACCTCTGTTGGGGATACAATAAAGTACAAATGTAATATACAAGTGAATATCTTCTGAAGTTACAAATACATCAACACTCCCTCTTAACTAGGAATGTATTCTCTTGACATGGGTCATCAATACACATACGCACAAGTCTTCAATTTTGGAGCCGAATCATCATCACTGGATCACGGAGCATCATCGTCATTGCTGTTGTACTCATCATCTTGATCACTGGTGCTATCTCTCAATTCTTATCATCGTAGGAAGTTCTACAGAGCAATCCCTTTTCCATGTTGGTTGTATGCATAGCCTCCTGTAGGTCTTCATCATATTTGACCATCCTTTGGAATCCTCAGGGCTGATTAAGTGCATCAATAAAACCTCGAAAGAGCATCTCAGGACTTTTACGAGCTCACTGCTCAATCTATCGGATCTCCTAGGATATTTTACATGTGACCTTCACAAAACATTAAAAGAGTGTCTTGCAACCTACAAGATCTCTAAAGAGCATCCCAGGATCTTTTACATGCCTAGCACAACCTGTTCATATCTTCAGGACTGATTACATGTGAACTCGCAAAACCTTAAAAGAGTGTCTTGCAACCTGCAATATCTCTAAAGAGCATCCTAGGATCTTTTACGTGCCTAGCACAACCTGTCTGTATCTCCAGGGCTGATTACATGCGATTCTTACAAAACTTTAAAAGAGTGTCTTGCAACTTGCAAGATCTCTAAAGAGCATCCCAGGATCATTTACGTGCCTAGCACAACCTATCCGGATCTCCAAAACTGATTACATGCACCTGCACAACTTGTCCATGGCCACAAAGTATCATCTTGATACTCATGATCATACTGATCATCATCATACAATACATCATCCTAATGCACATCATCATCCTAATCATCGTCATAGCATCGTCCTGATGCATATCATCTGGAGCATCGTCATGATGCTCATCACACAGCACTTACATCCATAGCCATCGGAAGGATCCTCCTACCACCATGCTTGGAATGGCTCCTGCAAATGTGTCCCATCACTTCCTCCTCGAAGTATCTTCTATCTGAAGAACACCAAGCCTCTCTCTGAAGTGCTCGAACTTCACTCTAGTTAATGGTTTGGTCAATACATCTGCAATCTGCTCATCTGTCGCAACATATTGGAGCTTCACAACTCCTCTCTGCAACATATCCCTGGTATAGTGATATTTGATCTCGATGTGCTTCGACCTATCATGGAACATTGGGTTCTCAGACAACATCACACAACTTTGGTTTTCACAGAAGATACAGGTAGCATCCAACGGGAGATCAAACAAATTAGACAGTAGCTTCCTTAGCCATACTGCCTCACAACTAACCGGACAAGCTACGACATACTCTACTTCAGCTATACTCAGTGCTACGTAGGATTGCTTCCTTCTAAACCAAGAGATCACACCTGATTCCATACTGAAGCAGCACCCCTGAAGTTCTCTTCCTATCTACAGCACTTCCTACCCAATCTGAGTCAACATAACCCTCCAGGTTAAAATTTTGATTCGCATCATACTTGAGCCATAATCAACCGTACCCTTCAAGTACCTCAGAATATGCTTTACAGCAATCAAGTGAACATGTCTAGGATCCATTGGGAACTAGCTCAAGGTGTTCACAGCAAAGCAAATATCTGGTCTTTTGTTCGTCAGGTACATCAAGGACCCAATCATCTGATGATACATCGTGGCATCAACCGACTCTGATGAAGCATCACTCAATAGCTTCATTTTCAATGCCATAGGTGTGGCCATGGCCTTGCAGTCCATCATCCTGAACTGCTTCAGGATCTCTACTGCATACTTCCCTTGTCCAAGGAAGATTCCATCTACACTCTGCCACACTTCCATACCTAGAAAGTAATGCATCATACCCCAGTCCTTCATCTTGAACTCGGCAGCAAACTTCCTCTTCGTATCAGCAATCAACTCAATATCACCTGTCACAAATAGGTCATCTACATATAGTAGGAGTATCATTGGATTTCCTTCCTCAACCTTGTAGTAAAGGTTGGAATCTGCTTTACTCTTGGTAAATCCCAAATTGGACAGGAAGTTGTCTATCCTTTCGTACCATGTTCTGGGTGCTTGCTTCAATCCATACAAGGATTACTTCAATTTGCACACATATGACTCCTTGTCATGTGTCTCAAAACCGAGTGGCTGCTCCACATACACTTCCTCTTCGACTACACCATTCAAGAAAGATGTCTTAACATCCATCTGGTGTATCTTCCACTTCATTACTACATCCATAGAAAGTACTCTTCTGATGGAAGTGTATCTTGCTATAGGTGCAAAATTTTCTTCATAATATATCCCCTCTTTCTGAGAGAAGCCACGAGCCACAAAGCTTGCCTTGTATTTCTCTATGCTTCCATCTGCAACATGCTTGATCTTATAGATCCACTTGGAAGTCACAATAGACTTCCCTTCAGGCCTTGGGACCACATTCCAAACATCATTCTTCATGATCGACTGGTATTCCTCGACCATGGCATCCTTCCATTCTTTCTTTTCCGCTGCTTCTTCATAACTGGAAGGTTCTTTGTTCATTATGTCACAGAGTAAGGAAACATAGCTGGTGTGTGACCTTGTCCTTTTTATTTCTTTGTGTTCCTCCTCTGGAATACCATACCTTTTTGCATCTTGGATGAGCTCTCTAGCCCATGTCAGTTTCCTTTTGTGAGAGTTCTTCTCACGGGGTGGATCTACAAGTTCTTTTGGATCTTCTATTTCACGATCCACTTCTGGAATTGCTTCGTTCATAGTGGTGTCTTGTATTCTGGGTACTCTTGGTTCTTCATTATCTTCAATAGGTGTCTTCCTCGATTTGATGTATGCTGAGTCTTCATCAAAAGTCACATCCCTGCTTATGTCAATCTTCTTGAACCCTGGAAAGTAGATTTTGTATGCCTTCGAGCTTTCACTGTAACCCAAAAATATTCCCTTCTTTCCTGAAGGATCTAGTTTTGTCCTCTTTTCTTTTGGAATGTGTGTGATACTGGATAGACAAATATCCTGAGATTGCTAACTTCTGGTTTCTTACCAAAGAAGACTTCTTCTAGTGTCTTGTTTTCAAGTATCTTGTGTGGTGTTTTGCTTTGCACATATACCGCTGCCCTTGCTGCTTCTTCCCATAGGTGCATGGGTAGATCTTGGTCATGAATCATTTCCCATGTTGCTTCCATGATTGTTCTATTCTTCCTTTTTGCAACCCCATTCTGTTGTGAATTGTAAGGAGTGGTCAACTCCCTCTTAATCCCTAAATCACTACATGACTTCTTGAAGTCTCCTGAAGTGAATTCTCCGCCATTGTCGGATCTAAAGGTCTTGATCTTCTTATCAGTTTGATTTTATATCAAGGATTTAAATTCCTTGAACTTATCAAACACTTCATCTTTATTCTTCAAGAAATAAACCCAAGTCTTCCTAGAGAAATCATCAATGAAGGAAACATAATATACATACCAACTCAAAGAGCTGGATGACATTGGATTGTATACATCGGAGTGGATAATCTCCAAGATTCCTTTTGCTTTGCTTTCACTGCTTGGAAATGCCTTGTTTGTGTTCTTTCCTTTTGCAATCCTTTGCAAACACCTTCATGTTTTGACTGGATTTCAGGAAGACCTTCTACGACTTTGCTTGCAATTGGTGGTGCTCTATAGTGCACATGTGCAATCCTTCTATGCCAAAGTTCACTTGGATCCATAGATTCATGTACCATGGCATGTTCAGGTTGTCCCTTAAATTTGTACAATCCTCCCTCTTGCTCTCCAATTACTACTGCATCATCTATGGTCTTACCTTTTGGCCACATGAGTACGTGGACATCCACAAATGCAACTCTCATCCCCTTATCATCTAGAGATGATATGGAAATAAGATTCTTCTTGAGTCCAGGTACATATAGAATATCTTGCATTTTTAAATACTTCCTAGAGTCTAGCTTGTAGGAGGCTTCACCACTTCCATTTATAGGGTATTGATAGTCATCCCTAAGTTTTACCTTATGAGGTGACTCATGTTCAGATATTCCATAAGATATTCTTTAAATCTCGTCATGTGTTTAGAAGCCCCACTATCAATAATCCAATCATTACACCCATGTGTAATAATACCTGTGAGAGCAGAGATCAGAACATATTCATCATCACTTGAAGAGTCTTCACTTTCTTCTCTAGCCTTCTTCCTGGGAGGTTCATCATATTCAGCAGCATGAGCATGATATCTCTTATTTTTGTTCTTCTTGTTGTTGTTGTTGTTGAGGCCTTGTCTATTCTTGGGACATTTTGAGGCATAGTGTCTCTTCTCATCACAAGAGTAGCATCTAATGCGAGAGAGATCTTTCTTCTTTAGATGGAAGTGAGAAGATTTCTTGTGATGAGGTTGCTCCCTCTTGAACTTACCTTTCTTGGTGTGTGCTGTGAGAGCTTGGTCTTCACTTCCCATCTTATCTTCTTGGGACACAAGCCTAGATTCTTCTTGTTAGCATTCCTCCCATAGTCTACAGAAAGAGATCAATTTCTTTCTTGCACAGATTCCTTGGATGAAGGATTCCCATGACCTAGGTAGGCCATTCAATGTGGTCATCACAATTTATTCATTATCCACAACTTCAATTTTTTCTTTGATTTGAGAGACCTTAGTAAAGTAGGATTGGATAGTCTCTCCATTCTAGATCTCTGCCCCTTTCAATTGATTCTGCAATGTCATCTTCCAATATATATTCTTTCCTTCAAACAACTTGGCCAAGGAGTCAAACATCTCCTTAGGTGTCTTTAGAGAAGACATGTGGGGTATGATATTGTCCTTGATAGAATCAGCAATGATTATCTTAGCCTTGACCAGGTTCTTCTTATGTAAGGTCTTAGCCTCATCTCCCTCCAGAACTGGAACCTCTTGACTTATGTAGGTATCCAATTCATTCTCTTCTAGGATTAACCCAATCCTATACTTCCATGCTCGGAAGTTATCATTCCCTTCAAGATTATCCTCAAAATTGGTGTGGTGAGACATCTTAATGAGAAACTCAAATGGAAATAAAATATCTATGTCTTACCACTTAAATGTTGAGAACTGGATGAGCAAGCTGATGTGGAGATTCCAAAATTTGACCTTCCAGAATTGACTGTAATGTTTCTGGTGTAACTCTGAAATTTTGGATCCTCGGTGTCTAAAAATTCTTTCTATGGTATCCTCTCTTGTTATCTTTCCAACCCCACAGGTTTAAGCTCAACTAGATTCTCCAAGAGATATTTATGCCAAGTGTCGCAACGTGACCTGTTTATGGGATGAAACAGGATAGCAAAATTTTATGGAGTGCCACGTGTCACTGGTTCAACTTCGGCCTTTGAAACTCAGACCTGTGAAACTACACTCTATTCTCTTACTGACACTTTTTACATAATTTCATTTGGAGCTTCCTATCCCAATTTGTGACCTTTTTCCCTAGGTCACTTGTTTATGACTAAGATCTAGAAGAGGGAGAAACCCTAATTTGTACGGATCATAAAATAGAAAGTACAGCGAATCAGATGTTTTTCTTCGGACACAAAGTACAGGGGGATGTTATCTTCGGCTTGTAAAAGTTTCAGATCCTTAAACTTCGCAGAAATAGATTTATAGCGAAAGTTCCAATATGACTAGGTTTTACTATCCAAAGCCCTTCTCTAGCCTAGCCTCCTCTTTCCTTTGATGAACTGTGGAGAGAAAAAACAAAAATCAAGAAGCCCTAGCTTCTGCAGCTACACAATATCTTCTTCTTAGTTCAGCTCTGATACCATGTTAATTTTCCGATAATTTCATCCAATATTATCTAGGATCATTAAGAGAATAACATGCACAGCATAATAATCACAAGAGACAATGGACACAAAGCATTTCACTGGGGAAAACCGAGAAGGTGAAAAACCCCGCAACATCCTCAGAGATAGAATAAGGACCAATACAAAGATCACAAATTTCAAACCCCAAAAGATAAATGTCTTCAGTAGCTACTCCTCCTCCACTTGTGCGCACTCCTCTTTCTCAACTATGCGGGATGGATGAGTGAGTGAATGAATAGAATGAGAGACACACACTCTCTATTTATACAATGAATTGACCTTCCTTTAACCATAACAGGGATGACTTCCTAAGGAATCCTAATAACCTATCCACATGACACATACAGGGCTGACCCCACACCAGTGGTCTAATAACCCATCAAATATAAGTTATGACACTTACAATGTAACTTGCGACACTTGCAAATGCAAATGACGACACTTCCAATCGGAGGAATAATACATATCCATTGGGGATACAATAAAGTACAAATTTAATATACAAGTGAATATCTTCCGAAGTTACAAATACATCAACATGTTCCAGAAATCCATGAACAATTTTTCTACGTCTACCTTGCCCCTACAACACTTTCCCTTCAAACTTGTTGATGGAATTGGCATCCCAAAGGAGAGGCACATTAATAGCGCCCACTACTTGGGGTAAATACTCAATAAAATACACAGTGGATTGATATACCATATATCCTTCAACCATTGATTCCTCCAAACATGATCATTGCCTAACAAAATAATTCAAGGCCCTTAAGGTTCCTCTCTACCAACCACATTGACCTTGTGTGTATGAGTCCACATATTTCAATATCCTCAAGTAGGTGTATGAGGTAATGTTCTTATGCATTGAATAAAAATGGAGGTAGCTCATTTTTCATTTCACATTAAATGAGGAATCTCACTCTTCCAATACTTGATATATTCTATATGGATTTCTTTAGATGGATCCCATCTAAAAGTGAAAATAAATCATGTGTCAATATAAAATGATACAATTCAAGTAAATCCAATGTCAACAAGTTCTATAAGTAACATTTCAATTATAATTTTTTACTTACCTCATTTACTTGCCAATATTATATGTAACTTGCTTTACATTATTGTCCACGCTGTTTAGGAGAGAAAGAGGTAGAAGATACTGTAACAAGAAAAGAATGTTTATCCTCTAATTTTCATTAGGAAAAAAGCAACTAGTCCTAATAAATCATTTATATATAATAAGATGATAAATATTAGAAAATTTCAAACCTTAATAAAGTTATTCCAATACTTGTGGATGTTTTGAGTTGTATTGAAAATATTTAGACCATGAATCGGTGAACAATATTTTGAATTGGGGAATTCTACATGGAGAAGGATCGGAGGCAAACTCGGTTATCATCGGCATTGGGGACTCCGACCACACCAACGGGAGCTACTGACGAAGGATCTAACCTTGTCGCTCACATTCTAGATTCGATTTTGATGGATCCACAGATAAACAGGAAGGAACCTCGATCGTGGCCTTTGGTTAGGGCTCGGCCCTCGAGCTCAATCATGGCCTCTAATGGGGACCCTGGCCCCCCTACCCCTCCACCCGAACTCATCGAATTTATGAAACTCATCTCTGCACAAGGAAAAAAGACTTTGTCGACTTCTCAAAAAAAATATATGAAATAACTCTCTAAAATAACTATGGTAGCACTCCCGATAGAGAAACCTTGCAAAACTTCTCTTAACCTCTCAAAACGAGGCTTAATAGGTCAATTCACAGGTTTTTGGCCCTATCCAAAAGCTACTAACACAAGGGTTAAAAAACATTGGACACCCCTAATCTCGGAGGAAGTAAACTCTTATCTCCTAGGAAAGGGATTCTTCACATTTGTTTCCGAAACCAAGCATGATCAAGAGTTAATTTTAAAGAATGGGTCATACTTCATGGGACCACAAGGACTCTACCCAAAAAAATGGAATCCAGATTTTGATCAGACCCAAGATGTCCCCTCCGAAGTTCCAGTCTGGGTGAGACTCCCATACCTCCCTCTCCATTGCTGGAATCCTGAATCATTAGAAGCCATCGGAACGTCCTTGGAAAATACATAGACAAAGCTGATAGGAAGGATCAATACTCATTTGCAAGGATCTATGTTGAATTCTACCTAGAATATGGACTTCCAGAAGCCATAAATCTCACCGTGGCAGGCTGGTCTCACATTTAGGAATGTGATTACGAGAAAATCCCATTCAAATATAGGTACTACCATGAATATGGGCACTTCACTCGATATTGCAAGAAGAATCCCACATATCTGGAGGCAGAAGGGAAAAAAGAATAATGGACATCTATCCAAAAAAATGCCAAAACAGGACCAAAAACCTCATCAAAAGGTCAAAACTCAAAGAAAGCAGATCATCAGCTTCAAAATACTATGGTTAATAACAACAGGAACATATTCAAAGCTCTTGAAATACCATAAATCTAGGAAATCCCCGAAGCCCCGGAAGAAGGAGAAATCCTTGAGCAACAAGAATCTCAAGAAACACCCCAAATCCAAGAAAATACGAAATACCTTCATCCCCAGAACACCGCAAGCCCCAAAAATAATAAAGGATCACCCTCCTATGCAGAAGTTACGAAATCTAAACCCATAGCATCCCCTGCATCTTCGAATATCTCATTGATAGATCATCCAAAAATCTAGGTCGAAAAACAAGCAAAAACCTAAGAGAAGAAGAAGCAAGACGTGAGAAAATCCAAGGATCTAAAGCAACAATAGACATGTCCTTCAGCAGGAACACCAGATCCAAAATAGAAGGAAATAAAATGGGATACTCGGCAGGAGGAGGACCCTCCTCTTCCCACAACATTAGATAATGAAGATGGTATCTTGGAATTGCATAGGACTGGGAAGCTCCTTCAAATTAGAAGCAGTCAAAGATATCCAAAAAATTGACATGCCAGACATCCTCCTACTCCAAGAAACCAAACTAGATGAAAAGGTTGTCCTCTCCATTGGAAGTGAAAAATGGAAGAGAAATACAGGAATTGTTGTCAGTGCCAGAGGGGCATCCGACGGCTTAGCCACCCTATGGTATTCATACAAATTCCATCTACACAACTCCTTCGCCACTCAGCACTGGATCTACACAGAACTCACTCACATCCAAAGCAACATTCAAATTGCACTCTTCAATCTGTATGTTCCTAACCTATACACTGAAAAAAATAATGTTGGAAGCTCCTGGAAGACTTCCTAGATGGCCCTGGCGCTTTGTCATATGTATTGAGTATCCATCAAGCTATTTTCAGAGCAGGAAGTTATCAACACCATTTGTTCTTTTGATCCTGACAAAGCGCCAGGGCCAGATGGATACTCAATACATCTCTACAAATCCTGCTAGCAGTATACTAAAAAAGACTACATGAGAATGGTCAGGAGCTTCCATTCAAAAGAAATATCGTTGGATGTACCAAATCCACTTTTCTAGCTTTCATACCAAAAGAGACAAATCCCAATTCCTTTGGTAGATTTCGACCTATCTCATTGTGCAACTCATCTTATAAGATAATTTCCAAGATGCTAGCAAACATAATGAAGCCTCTGCTCAGCAACATCATCTCAGATAATCAAGGAGGCTTCTTGGAGGGAATATAGATCCTCGACAACGTCATCCTAATACAGGAAGTTATTCACTCCAGCAAGATACACAAGGGAAAAGGTATGTTGATCAAACTTGATATGGCCAATGCATTTGATCATGTCAAGCATTCATTCCTATTTAAATTTATGAGAAAATTTGGACTTGGGGAAACCTTTATCAGCTGGATATCATCCTGCATAATAGGACCTTGGATTTTCCCCCTAGTAAATGGTCGAGCCAGTAACTTCTTCCAAACCACTCGCGGAATCTGACAACGATGCCCCTTTCCCTCCTTCTTGTACATCCTTATGGATGACTCTCTCAGTAGAAAACTGAATTCTGATCTAAACTGAGGTTTCTTACCAGGTCTCAATCTTGCCTCTGATTCCATGCCTCTCAATCACACATTCTTCACCAACGATTCTCTCTTATTGGGAGTAGGTTCTTCCAATATTGCTCGAAACTTCAAACAAATTTTAACCTGGTACTGGAATGCCTCAAGAGGCAAGATCAATCTCCATAAAAGTGCAATGTATGGTTGGAATATGAACAACATTTTTGCAACCAACATGGGAAATATCCTTGGAATCAAAGTTCACAAGCAATGGGACAAATTTACATACCTGGGCCTCCCAATTACACAAGGACATACAAAATCCAGAATTTGGGAAGATACAATAAGTAAAATTAAATCCAAAATCAGAAAATGGGGAGGGCAGTGGCTCAAAACAGCTGAAAAGCTAATTTTAGTGAAAATTGTCTTATTATCTCTACCTATATACCAATCGTCCATCATGTTGACACCTAAAAGAGTATCCGAACAATTCAAAACACTCTTCAGGTATTTCCTCTGGACGGGAGGAAAAAACAATGAAAATAAAATTCATTTAGTGAACTAGAGAATTATAAAACATCCAAAGCTCTTGGGAAAACTCCAAATTCGCTATTCTCTCCAGACAAACTTGGCATTGGGAGGAAAATTGCTATGGAAAATTTTGCACAATAGACAACATCGCATAATTCAGTTGTTAAGAAAGAAATACCTCACTTGCAACAACCTGAGATGCCTAGATAGCAGGCCCACCACCAAAGGAACCTTGGTATGGTCCTTATGCAAAGCTTCATGGGAACTCTTCTCTCAAGAAATCTATTGGGTTCCTGGAGATGGAAGAAAAGATAATATATTCACTGATAAAATAATGGGAAACAAACTGTTACAGGACACCCAAGAGCTCAACAACATAGTTCAAAGGCTCACGCAGCATGGAATCAGAACTTTGAATTATTTCAATCTTTGGAATACTCTCGGCATGTGGCAGAGTTGGAAAAACATATCAATTCCAACCAATCTCGAAGCCTCCATATGTCTTCTCATTGAAAAATTAAATAGATGCGCTCGTACTCAACTCCAGGATAAGGATGAATGTGTATGGGGTCCAAAAGGAAATTACAATACCGCCCTAGGCTTCAATGCTATTCAAAATCATGAAGACTCAAGAAAAAGTTTATGGAAATCAATTCGGAAACCATTTGGACTCCCCAAGATAAAATTCTTCATCTGGACTCTTATACACCTGTTGGGCCTGGCCCAAGTGGGGCATTTTTGTGCAAGTCAGTTTTGGAACTGCGAAGTTGAGCCCCGTTCAGATGAATTCTTTTTGGCAAGACAGCATTTGAGGAGCTGCGATGTGAGCGTAGTGCAGTATTGGCAAGATGGGAACCGTGTAGCTAAGGACTGGTTTCGCGAAGTAGTAGCGTCGCGATGTGCCAGCAGGGCACCTGTTTTGGGTAAAGAATGAAGGTAAGGTCAGCTCGGTGAAAGTGACCTATTTCTTTTTAAGATTCTCCATGATTACCAAGTGGTGGGTAAGAAGTAAAGCGGAGGAAAGTGACCGATCGTACAAGCAAGGAAGCACTACATGAACAGGTCGCATAAAGCTGTTAGAGAAGGAACAGATAGGTGAAAGTGATCTGTTAGCGTGCACGCAACAGGGGTGATGATAGCGATGTGACCACTTGCAGAGGATGGACACGACAGAGGATTTGCTATCATATCCTAACATTCCAGTTAAGGGAAAACCGTGACAGTTTTGGGAAACCTTAGGGTTTTGGCCTATGCATTGTAAAGACATGACCTACGGGCATGATCTATAAGAAGGCACAATTTTGTAAGGGAAAGGGTTGTTATTGTGGGTAATCTTCATTGTAAAATCCTCTAAGTATTGAAAGCCATTACAAAGGCTCTACAAGTTGTGTGCACAGAGGCCTATTGAGATAGAAGAGAGTCTGTAGCTGAGTGCGCAGACTGGAACTGTTGTACCCTTCCCAAGATAATATAACAACAGTTCCTGTGGATGTAGCTACCATCCTAGGGGTGAACCACGTTAAATACTGTGTTGTGTGATTATCTATGTGCTTGCATCTATTTATTTTCTTACAATGAATGCTTAAGATCTTGCTTATCAGTTTATGTGTTTTACTTTTATATGTATTCACCATAAAGAATGAGATGGGAATAATATGTTAAGTAACGCATATGTGGATGAATGTCAGATGCACAAGTATTTCTAATTTTGTGAATGCATAAGTCAATGGGATAATCACTTAAGTGAGTGGAGTTCGCGTTGTACGATCCATTGGAAGTGCGCAGTATGTTGTGTGTTGCCATATTGCATAAATCATAAGATAAATAACCTAAGGAAATTGATGAATGAATAGGGAATCCTAAGAAGAGTTGCTGAAATTGGTTATGTCTGAATAGGAAGTGTAGTTATCAGTTGCGTTTTCCTGCCGACGAAAGTCCATCTGACGTCGCGCAGTCCCTGGATGCGCGATAGAGTAAGTGTTGGTCGTGAAGAAGTTAAGCTTCGTGCAGTCTTCAGTTGCAACGCGAGTCCCGTGGTGTGTTGTTCATTAGATCTATTTATGCACTCATCACCTGGTTGTGGAAACAAGATTCTGCAACCCCCCCATAACTTCACCTCAGGTGAGACCTCAGTCTCCTCGCAGATTGTTGTCGAAAGGGCCGATAAAAAGGGGTTTTGTTGGTTCCTTGAACCGCCAAGAACCTGGGTCTTTATAGAAAACCTAAAGACAGTTATGTAAGCCAACAAATGGTTACATTTCCGCGCTACGAATCCATGATGAGTTTCCTTGCTTGAAATAAGTGATGTGCTCGGAAGAAAAGATTCTGTTGATTGCATAAATTTGGCATCCAGACAAGAAAGAAATCTAGGCTTGGTGTGACAAGACAGAAAGAGACTTCGCAAGGAAATAAAATAGACACCCGCATATGTCTGACATATATTGGTTGAACAAATACCTGTGGAGATATTTAGGATATTTTCTAGGCATATTTTGGAAATGAGTTGCATGAGTGGTTATCGAGGCTCGTAGAGTGAAAGAACTGTTTCCCACCATAAGTACCGACCGAGTGGACCTCGAAGCTCATTGCGAGGCTCAAAGCAATAGATAGTCCATTTTCGAGAGCAGTTGACTTTTGGGTTGGGTTGACAGTATAATAGAAGGATTCGTAACAGAGTTCATTGTGGACACATTGAAGTCCTACAACGCAACCAAAGGATTTTTTTTCAAAGGTTTCAAAGGTAAGTACCTGAAAAATTTGAGTTTATACATTAAAATGCTTTTAGCTAAGAAAGGCGTTTTAAGAATGTAGTAAAAGTTTACAGAAATTTTTTGAATCTGTAATGGTCAATAGCATCTATAGTGATTCTGACGAAGAGACACATAATTTGAGAAGTGGAAAAAGATATAAGTATACCACTAAGAAGATCTCCGGTGAACATGGACTTCGCCTAGACATTAATTTACAAACCGTGCCTGATAGCCAAACCGCACCTCTATCAGCCACCTATCAGCCTATTACTCCCCAGAATCCATCGGTTGTAAGTACCGCGCCTCCTATTTCTCAGAATCCATCAATTTAGAACCCTCCGGTTGTTAATATTCCTAATCCTCAAAGCGTCAATACCAGTATCACCGTGGGAGTGAGTACTCAGACCATCCCGACTTAGACCATTCTGAATCCGACTATGCCATCTCAGAATATTCTGATTAAGAACATTGTGCATAATATCCCTAACACTACTCAGAACACTGCATCAAACCCCGGACCACCTAGGAGAAGGATGATTGATGATATTAAGCTGTCGATATTCAAAGGAATGGGTCTAGAAGACCCTGAGCAACATCGGTTTCTATGTAAAGTTGTGTGGAGTGTTAAGCAAGTTCGGGATGATGCTATGAAGCAAGCGCAGCTCATCACCACATTTAGAGATAGAGCCTTGAATTGGTTTATGAAGTATTCTGTTGGACATAATAGAAACTTAGCAGAGATTAAGGCTGCACTATTGAGTGAGTTCAAGAAACTGAAGTCAGAATCCCAATGTATAACAGAACTAAAGGAAATTAAGCAAAAAACTAATGAGACAGTTTGGGAATTTGACCAGAATTTTAAGACATTGTTGGACCAAGTAAGTTTTGTCATAGCACCGCAACAGCACCAAGAATGGTTTATAGCCGCGTTGTTTCCCCATATCAGACTACCCTTGATGTAGCAGAAAGTAGATTCACAGGAAGAAGCCTTGGATATTGTGATGAAGTTAGAAGCTTGGCCTATAGGAGAGACTAGCACTAGAATGTCTCAAATCTAGACACAGTTAGCTACCCTGACACTATAGCTACAGGATATGAAGAAGGGAAAAGAATAGATACAATAAGTATGGTGTACAAGATGTAAGGGAGAAGGACACACTAGAGAGAACTGCCCTTTATTTAAGGAGTACCTTAACAGTGGAGCACTGAATCCACTTAATCAGAATCAAGCGCCATGGTGTGAAATCTGTAAAATGCGAGGACACCGGCCTGAAGACTGTTATCTAATACAGAAGTATGTGTGCACTCCTAAGAACCTATATTGCAACTTCTCTAAGTCAGTTGGACATGATGAATCCAACTAAAGATCATATGAGCTCATGCATGAAAGAAAGCGATACATGGAGCATATGCGTGATAGTGGAGTATACAGAGTCCAAGAAGCGACTCTGCAGAAGCAAGATAATGCGCAGTATGACCAAGGCACATACAAAGGCTGTGGAGGCTTCCGCAAAAGAGGAAGAAATACTGGCCCAAGACAAGGAAGGGGAAGAGGCTAGATAATCAGTTACAACTGTGGCCAGGCAGGTCACTTATCTAGATATTGTACCAATGAGTGTACTACTTGTAATTATTGTAAATCTTTCAATCATATTATTGAAGACTGCCCGTTGTTAGCGGTAGAAATGCAGAAAAAGAAAGCAAGATGCACCAAAACTGAACATTCAGTTGATCGCAGTAGAGAGAAGGGATGTGGATCCAACTATCAATGCAGTGACGCGAAGTGGCGCTAACACAGGGAGAGATAGACAAGCAAAATCCTCGACTTCTGGATATTTTGACACTAAGAATACCCTTGTTGAAACAATCTGGATCATAAAAGCTACTGGGAAGACACCTGCTTTCAACTTGGAGAAAAACAAAGAAGTCTTTGAAGAAGCATGGGATATCTTCAAAGAGTCAGCACCCAGGTCACCAAGAATCCTGTTGCGCAGTGAAATACCACATATAGAAGATATGTCGATGGCTTATGACAAAACATGCCATGCAGTAGAGACAGTAACCTCTGTTGCGCAGCTCCTATGGAGCTGCATGAAATTACTGAAGAGCGCAGATGCTGTAGCAGAATTACAAAAATTTATTAAACCAGTATGATCCACGCAAAGAGAAGGAGACTATCGAGAGCGCAGTTCATCACATTAAGGGCCATAAGAGAACAGGCCGAGAAATGAGGCTTAGTGCACAAATAGGAGACTATGAGATGGATGAGATCATCCTTGATTTGGGATCTGAAGTAAATGTCTTGACTAAACAGACATGGCAGCAGATAGGTAGACCAAAGTTGTTATGGTCACCCATACAGTTGAGAATGGCCAAACAGGAGAAATTCATACCTTTTGGAAGGTTAGCCAATGTTATTGTTGACATTGATGGAGTGCGAAGTCATGTAGACTTCGAGATTATTAAGATTGTGGATGATAGTCAACCCTATCCAGCACTATTGGTTATAGACTGGGCAATGGATAACCTCGCCTTCATAAACTTGAAGATAAAGAAGATGATATTTGAAGGACACCATATCAAGGTCATCGCACCATTGGACCCTTTAGATGGAGAAAGATATAGTGAGCCAATTCAGGAAGAATACAGAGCGCGGGATCTTGACCGCCTTTACAAGATGACTGCGAATCAAGATGACTATGTTAATCCTATGGAAGATGGAACACTCAGTTGGCGATGTGACAGTTCTTGCTCTCAGAATCTGATGCGGGACTGGAGAACTGGCAAGGCTGTATGCATGAAGTATCTACAATAAGATGCGCGCAGATCACAAAGTCACTGCATTGGATTGGAAAAGAGGTAAGTCCAATCCCCACCTATGATGGTTCATCTAATGTTTATTCATTTATCCAGGAATATACCATGTTAGTTGCAGATGAACATCGCATACCAGCATTAGATATGGCACTGCGCGAGACACCGGCCAGATGGTGAGCTACGAATAAGAAGACATTGACAACATAGGATCAGTGCAGACGCATGATGCAGATCAGGTTCACTGAGAAGGTTGTACTTCCCTTTGAAAAATATAATGGACATACAGATCCAAGGGATCATATTGAAATATGTTCACAAACATGGGAGGAGAGACCACAGACAGAATGGGTGCATCTATTTGCGCATACATTGGAGGAGCACACTCCAAACAACTAGTACCTAGACATATATTTGCATAGAGAAACTACAGATTGGCCTACTCTGACTGTGAACTTCCAGAGAACCTTCAGTTTTGAAGATGACAGTCCGAGCATAAATGAAGCGCTGCACATCATCAAGGAAATAATATTCCAAGCAAAATGCCCAAGTATAAACGAGGCATTGGAGGAACGCAAAGAGAGAGTGTTTGAAGATGTAAAAGTACCTGTGAACCTTCAGCCAGAATGGGACAGAATGATAGAACATTCCCTTGAATACTATAACCTTGTTGAAAATGGTGAAGAAGAAGAAGAAAGCGATGAGGAGGATCCGCGCAATGTCAATATACCTGAGTCAGAAGGTGCACATGACGTAGAGGAACCTCCACTGGAAATTCCAGACATGAGTGGACCTATGAAGATGAGAAAAGTGAACATCGGCACAAGAAAAGAGCTGAAGTTCGCATCTATTGGAGACTACTGGGATGATGCCACGGTTACGGAGATCACAGACCTTCTCCATGAATATCAGGATTTATTTCCAACAAATTTTACAGAAATGAAAGGTATTATGGGCGACCTAGGGGTTATGAAGATACCTCTTAAACCAGGCACAAAGCCTGTTAAGCAAAGGACCTATAGATTAAATCCTCGATATAAAGAGAGAGTTAAGGCAGAACTTGATAAGATGCTCGATGTGGGGATCATTGAGTCGGTTGAAGAATCCGAGTGGATAAGCCCGATGGTTATCCAGGACAAGAAAACTAAGGGTGATATCAGGATCTGCGTGGATCTCAGGAAGCTGAATGATGCTTCGCTACATGACCCATTTCCCTCCTTCTTTATAGATGAAGTCTTAGATAATGTTGGAGGAAATGAGGCATACTCTTTTACTAATGGATTTTCTAGATACCATCAGATAAGAATTGATATAGCAGACAGGCATAAGACCACTTTTTCCACTAAATGGGGATCGTTCCAGTATACAGTAATTCCCTTTGGTCTAAAGAATGCACCTGCCATCTTTTCCATAGTTGTGGTTGCAGCATTTAAAGATTTCATGCATAAATTTTTAGAAGCATATTTTGATGATTGGACTGCCTTTGGTTTGCTGAAGAATGACTATGAGAACCTCAGAATGATGTTAGCTACGTGCAGGCAACATCAAATTTCATTGAATTTAAAGAAGTGTGTTTTTTGTGTACCTTATGGTATTTTTTTAGGACACATAGTGTGCAGACAAGGTCTGATGGTGGATCCTGCGAAGATCGCAGTGATTGTAAATCTACCTGCACCAACATTAGTAAAGCAGCTTCACACCACGTTGGGGCATACAGGTTACTACATAAATTTTATAAAGGGTTATGCGCAGATAACCGCACCAATGGAGAAACTATTGAAGAAAGATGCACAGTTCATTTGGAATGTAGAATGTGAGCAAGGCTTAGACATGTTAAGTTTAAACCAAATAGACAAGCAAGATCACTGAAAGAAACACAATCACAAGATAGACACAGAATATACCCTAGGAAACCCTCATGGGGTAGAAAACCCAGCAAAGCTTTCCTCAATAAGATGATCAACCAAAATACAAGATGTGCTCCTTCCTTCTTTGTCTCCTTAGCAGATCTCCCAGACAAGTGTGCACTCTTCCACAAGTGAGTGAATGATCTAATGAGGAGTTCACCTCTCTTATTTATACTGAATCCTAACTGACTAAAAGACCTAATGGGGCCGACCTCTCCTGGAGAAGTCTAATAACCCCAAAAATATAACCACAGGGACGACCCCCACATGGTGGGTCTAATAACCCTAGTTAATACAAACTCCCGGAGGAATAAACATCTCTGGATACATAATAGGATTACCTCGGAGGGATGAAACATCTCCAGAATAATAAAGTACAAATATAATATTCTTTGAAGTTACAATATTCAACACTCCCCCTTAACGAGAAGGATATTATAACAGCATCTGCAGGAGCAAGGAGTCACTATACATGATACATCTATAAATCATCGGAAGCTTTCTTCAATTTGTCTTCATCAGTAACTCAAACAGTTACTGGTATATCAATGTCAACATCATGACGATCATCGGCATCGTCATCACACGATCATCAGCATCGTCGTCACACGATCAGCAGCATCATCATCACACGATCAGCAGCATCGTCATCACACGATCAGCAGCATCGTCATCACACGATCAGCAGCATCGTCATCACATGATCAGTAGCATCGTCATCACACGATCAGCAGGATCGTCATCACACGATCAGAATCATCGTCATCACACGATCAGTAGCATCGTCATCACATGATCAGCATCGTCATCAATACACATGATCCTTCCTTTCAAATTTACTGGATCAATTTCATCACAATCATATGTAAGACTATCCTTCCTTTTGGAATTACTGGATTTACTGTCTAAGGATGATTAGTCCAACCACAATCACATTTAAGACTATCCTTCCTGGATTTTCTGTCTAAGGATGATTAATCCAACCATAATCACATTTAAGACTATCCTTCCTGGATTTACTGTCTAAGGATGATTAATCCAACCACAATCACATTTAAGACTATCCTTCCTGGATTTACTGTCTAAGGATGATTAATCCAATCACAATCACGTTTAAGACTATCCTTCCTGGATTTACTGTCTAAGGATGATTAATCCAACCACAATCACATTTAAGACTATCCTTCCTGGATTTACTGTCTAAGGATGATTAATCCAACCACAATCACATTTAAGACTATCCTTCCTGGATTTACTATCTAAGGATGATTAATCCAATCACAATCACGTTTAAGACTATCCTTCCTGGATTTACTGTCTAAGGATGATTAATCCAACCACAATCACATTTAAGACTATCCTTCCTAGATTTACTGTCTAAGGATGATTAATCCAACCACAATCACATTTAAGACTATCCTTCCTGGATTTACTGTCTAAGGATGATTAGTCCAACCACAATCACATTTAAGACTATCCTTCCTGGATTTACTGTCTAAGGATGATTAATCCAATCACAATCACATTTAAGACTATCCTTCCTGGATTTACTGTCTAAGGATGATTAATCCAATCACATGCATTTTGAACCAAGTTCCAGGGACGATGCAGTCCTATCCTCTATTCTCGGAGACACCTGTCTACGGCTCACTTTAGAACTGAAAGTCCAGGGATGATCCAATCCCCTCAAGTCCACCAAGGACTTCATTCTCGAAGACCTCACATCTATGGCTCTCTTTAGGACTGAAAGTCCAGGGATGATCCAATCCCCTTAAGTCCACCAAGGACTTCATTCTCGAAGACCTCACGTCTACGGTTCTCTTTAGGACTGAAAGTCCAAGGATGATCCAATCCCCTCAAGTCCACCAAGGACTTCATTCTCGGAGACCTCACGTCTACGGCTCTCTTTAGGACTGAAAGTCCAGGGATGATCCAATCCCCTCAACTGTCCACTAAGGACTTCATTCCCGGAGACCTCACGTCTACGGCTCTCTTTAGGACTGAAAGTCCAGGGACGATCCAATCCCCTCAACTGTTCACTAAGGACTTCATTCTCGAAGACCTCACGTCTACGGCTTTCTTTAGGACTGAAATTCCAGGGACGATCCAATCCCCTCAACTGTATTCTCATCTATACAGGTACAAATATCCAAGAGCATGTATCACATCAAAACATGTATACATCACTAATCAAAACATGTATTCATTACACCAAAACATGTATACATCAAAACATGTATACATCACTAATCAAAACATGTATACATCGCATCAAAACATGTGTACATCAAAACATGTATACATCACTAATCAAAACATGTATACATCACATCAAAACATGTGTACATCAAAACATGTATACATCACTAATCAAAACATGTATACATCACATCAAAACATGTGTACATCAAAACATGTATACATCACTAATCAAAACATGTATACATCACATCAAAACATGTGTTCATCAAAACATGTATACATCACTAATCAAAACATGTATACATCACCTCAAAACATGCATACATCACATCAAAACATGTATACATCTAGCATGTATTCTCACTAATACATCTAACATCAAAACATGTATACATCATATCAAAACATGTATACATCAAAAATAAAAGATATGTAAGAGTTCTAAATCTAAATAATTGTAAGTAGCTAAGTGCAACAAAACAAAAAATTTAAGCAACAGAATTGTTATCAAATACTATACTACTCCCCTTTTCGAGGAGGGTCCTTCTGGACTATACCAAGCTTGTCTCGAAAGTATTCAAACTTTACTCGAGACAGAGGTTTAGTCAGGATATCAGCAATCTGATCCTCGGTGCTTATATACTCGAGCTTGATGGCTCCTCTTTGCACCATGTCTCGTATATAGAAGTAACGGATCTCAATGTGTTTTGACTTATCATGGAACACAGGATTTTCAGTCATCTTAATGCAGCTTTGATTATCACACATAATCACAGTGGGATCCATTTCTAAGTCAAAAATTCCAGATAAGAGTTTCCGAAGCCACACTGCTTCACAGCTGGCAGAGCAAGCGGCTATATATTCTGCTTCAGCAGTACTGAGGGACACACTAGATTGTTTCTTGCTGAACCAGGAGATCATAGCAGATCCAAGACCATAACATCCACCTGAAGTACTTTTTCTGTCTGAGACACTACCTGCCCAATCAGAATCTGAGTAACCATGTAATTTGAGTTCATTGCCTCCAAGATAGTATAGGCCAAAGTCCACTGTACCTTTCAGGTACCTCATTATATGCTTTGTAGCTATAAGGTGAACCTTTCTAGGTTCTACTAGATACTGACTTAGGGTATTTACAGCAAAGCATATATCAGGCCTAGTATTTGTCAAGTACATCAATGATCCAATGATTTGTCTATATAGGGTTATGTCCACTAGTTCTGATGAATCATTAACTAGTAGTTTCAGGTTGGATTCCATGGGAGTGGCCATGGCTTTACACTCCAACATATAAAATCTTTTGAGAATCTCCACAGTATACTTACCTTGATTTAGAAAGATTCCTTTTTGCTCTTGCCACACTTCTAGGCCTAAGAAGTAGTGCATTAATCCGAGATCTTTCATTTCGAATTCTGAAGAAAGCTTCTTCTTGCTTTCAATAATTTGTTTCTCATTTCCTGTTAGAAATAGATCATCTACATATAATAGCAATATAACAGGTTCATCATTCATCACTTTAAGATAGAGATTGGGGTCAGCTTTACTTTTGGTAAAGCCCATGCTTATTAAGAAACTGTCAATCCTTCCGTACCAAGCTCTGGGAGCTTGCTTCAATCCATATAATGCCTTTTTCAGTTTGCATACATGGGTCCTTCCGTCTTTGACCTCAAAACCTTGAGGTTGTTCTATGTATACTTCTTCTTCAATTACACCATTCAGAAAAGCTGTCTTAACATCCATTTGATGCAATTTCCATTTCATCATGGATGCAAGTGCCATGATAGTTCTAATTGAAGTATACCTAGCAACAGGTGCAACTGTTTCTTCAGAGTCAATTCCCTCCTTCTGAGAGAATCCTCTGGCTACAAATCTTGCCTTGTATTTTTCAATGCTACCATCTGCAGCATGCTTTATCTTGAAAATCCATTTGGAAGAAACCACACTTTTATCTTTTGGTTTGGGAACTATATCCCAGACATCATTTTTCATTATTGACTGATATTCTTCTGTCATTGCTTCTACCCATTCTTTCTTCTGAGCTGCCTCTTCATAGCTGGTAGTTAGTTGATCCACAAGATCACACATCAAGGCCATATAGTTGGACACTAGTTTTGGTTTCTTCCTTTCTCTAGTGGAGCCTTCAGGAGCACCATATATTTCAACTCCTTGAATAATATCTTTAGCCCATGCTGGTCTTCTTTTCCTAGATAATTCTGCTACAGGGGGTTCTTGTGGTTCTAGCATGTCATGATCCTCTGGTGTATCCTCTTCAGGGACATGAACAGTCTCTGAGATTCTGGGAGATGAATCTTCTTCATAAACTTCTTCAATTTGACACTTTCTAGATTTCTTGAGAGCTGCTTCCTCATCAAAGGTTACATCTCTACTTATTTCTATATGATGGAAACCTGGTATGTAGATTCTGAAGGCTTTGGAAGTTTCACAATAACCAACAAACATTCCCTTCTTACCTGAGGGATCCAACTTGGATCTCTTTTCTTTTGGAATGTGGATGTACATAGGACACCCAAATATTTTGAGATGACTTACCTCAGGATTCTTTCCTGTAAAGACTTCTTCTGGAGTTTTGAAATCAAGAGCACTATGAGATAGTCTATTTTGTACATATACTGCTGTCTTGGCTGCTTCAGCCCATAGATACATGGGAAGATCCTGGTCATGTATCATAGTCTTCACAGCTTCCATGATGGTTCTATTTTTCCTTTCTACAACCCCATTTTGTTGGGGATTGTAGGGAGTGGTTAGTTCTCTCTTGATTCCAGCTTCTTTACAAAATTCTTCAAACTCTTTTGAAGTATATTCTCCACCATTGTCTGTTCTGAGAATCTTGATTTTCTTTTCTGAGAAATTTTCTATTAGAGCCTTGAATTCTTTGAACTTTCCAAAGACTTCATTCTTACCTTTTAGAAAGTATATCCAAGTTTTCCTTGAATGATCATCAATGAATGAAAGATAGTATTCAAATCCACTTAGAGAGGTGGTGGGCATTGGACCACATACATCTGAGTGTATTAGCTCCAAGATACTCTTAGTCTTTGTTTCACTCTTTGGAAAGGGGTTCTTGACATTCTTCCCTTTCTTACATCCTTTACATGAGCCATCATGATCAACCTTCAAATCTGGTAGTCCTATGACCACCTTGCTTACATAGGGTAAGGCTTTGTAGTTAATGTGAGCTAGTCTTCTATGCCATAGCTCACTGGGACTAGATGTTTCATGAATAAGGGCAGCTTCTGGATGACCCTTGAGTTTATACAAACCTCCTTCCTCTTCACCAATGACAATTGCATCCTTAATAGATTTGCCTTTGGACCACATTAACACTTGTCCATCAATGAATGCAACTCTATAGCCTTTCTTGTCCAATGCTGAGATTGAAAGAAAATTCTTCTTCAATCCTGGAACATACAAAACTTCCTTCATTTTCGTGGGGGTTCCAGAAT
This sequence comes from Larix kaempferi, assembly GCA_027924585.1. Classification (NCBI taxonomy): domain Eukaryota; kingdom Viridiplantae; phylum Streptophyta; class Pinopsida; order Pinales; family Pinaceae; genus Larix; species Larix kaempferi. The sequence goes on from BSBM01000007.1 coordinate 10,777,285, forward strand.
CAAGTTTGTAGTTTGCTTCACCAATTCCCTTAATGGGATACTGATAGTTATCTCCAAGAGATACCTTTAGTGGAGAGGTCTTTTCTTCAAGATTTGATAAGGTCTTCTTTTGTCCTGTCATGTGCTTTGAGGCACCACTATCAATGACCCATGTACCTTCTCCAGGTGTTATAGATCCAGAGAGTGCAGAGAAAAGAACATACTCTTCTGCATCTTCTTCTTCATTTCTTCTAGGTCTTCTTTTGGAGAAGGTCCTTTCTTCATCTTCTTCTTCTCTTCTAGATATTTTCTTGAGAGGCCTTTCTTCCTCTTCAACTTCTTCTTCACTCTCATCTTCTGCAAGATGTGCATGATGTCTTCTGTGGTAAGTACCCTTTTTCTTTTTGTTAGGACAGTCTTTGGCAATGTGTCCTAATTTGTGACAAATGAAACATTGGAATGAGGAGTAGTCTCTTCCTTGGAAGGATCCCCTTTTCTTTTGAAATATCTGTGGAGGATTGGACTCCTTTTGACTATCCTTCTTAAGGTAGGATCGATTCTTTCTTCTCTTGGTATGGGTGGCCAAAACTTGGTCATCTTCCTTGAGCAATGCTTCTCTGTTGGCAACCCTAGCTTCTTCTTGAACACAATCCTCCCATACTATATCAAACTTCATGCTTTCTTTTCTGGCACACATGGTTTGGATGAAAGATTCCCATGATCTAGTGAGACCATTTAGAGCTATCATCACAAGTTCATCTTCATCAAGAGTATCACCAATGGCATCTAGTTGCTCCTTGATTAGAGAGACTCTCGAGAAGTAGTCTTGAATGGATTCTCCTTTGTGCATCTTGGTACTCTTCAATTGAGTCCTTAGATTCATCTTCCTATTGATGTTCTTTCCTTCATACATTCTCCCTAGGGCATCATACATTTCCTTTGGAGTCTTCTTGGAAGCCACTTGGGGGATCAAGTGGTCTTTAATAGAATCAGCTATGATTCTCTTTGCCCTAACCAAATCCTTCCTGTGTTTTTCTTTGGCTTCATCTTCTTCTGGTTCTGCAACTTCCTCCTTGATATAATGAGCAAGATCATTCTCCTCAAGAATGAGACCAATTCTGTATTTCCATGCCCGAAAATTTTCTATACCTTCTAGCTTGTCTTCAAGCTTAGTGTTTGGAGCCATCTTCTCTTGGGGGAGTCCAAGAGATAGAGTAGACGTACCTGGAAAGTTACTTTTCACTTTTCCGGAATCTGGAACAGAATTTTATTACACTTTTAGTAGAATTAGGGTTTGACTTTCCCGGAGTTCTACCCAACCAAAAAGTTCGATCTATAGCTGAAAAGAATGCTCTTGAGAAGGGCTATCCAGCCATATAATCAGAATTCAAAAATTCCAACTTTTTTCTGAAACCAAATTTTGACGTATTGCACTTTTGGTAGAATTAGGGTTTGGATTTCTCGGAGTTCTACCCAACCAAAAAGTTCGATCTATAGCTCAAAAGAAAGGTAATGAAAAGACCTATCCAGCCATGAAACCAAAAATCAATAATACCAACTTTGGGCTGAAACCCTAACTTCACCAAAGAGAGAGAGAGAGGTATTCTTACCTTGTGAAAGATGTCCTATTCAATCTAGCTCTGATACCATGTTAAGTTTAAACCAAATAGACAAGCAAGATCACTGAAAGAAACACAATCACAAGATAGACATAGAATATACCCTGGGAAACCCTCATGGGGTAGAAAACCCAGCAAATCTTTCCTCAATAAGATGATCAACCAAAATACAAGATGTGCTCCTTCCTTCTTTGTCTCCTTAGCAGATCTCCCAGACAAGTGCGCACTCTTCCACAAGTGAGTGAATGATCTAATGAGGAGTTCACCTCTCTTATTTATACTGACTCCTAACTGACTAAAAGACCTAATGGGGCTGACCTCTCCTGGAGAAGTCTAATAACCCCAAAAATATAACCACAGGGCCGACCCCCACATGGTGGGTCTAATAACCCTAGTTAATACAAACTCCCGGAGGAATAAACATCTTCGGATACATAATAGGATTACCTCGGAGGGATGAAACATCTCCAGAATAATAAAGTACAAATATAATATTCTTTGAAGTTACAATATTCAACAAGACACATTAAAGAGAAAATGGCAATTGCGTCGATCTTAGTGTTTCTAGACTGGGAGAAACTATTTCATGTACATGTTGATGGTTCATGTATAGCATTGGGTGTTGTACTAGAATAACCAAGAGAGGGGGGTATTGACCATCCCATTACATTTTTTAGTAGGAAGATTTCATCTACTGAAAAGAATTATATGACCACTGAGAGAAAGGGTCTAGCTATGGTCTATGCACTGCAGAAATTCAGGCATTATTTGCTTGGTGCACACTTTTCTATGTAGACTGACCATTCAACTTCGAAGTACCTGGTCAATAAGCTAGTGTTAGGGGGAAGAATTTATAGATGGTTGTTACTCTTTTAGGAGTATGACTTTCAAATTGTAGTTAATCCCAGAAGATTGAACTTAGGACCTGACCATCTTTCAAGGATTGAATCAGGTGAAGAACCCACCAATCTATAGGATAGTATGACTGACGCGCAGTTGTTTGATATCCACATCCCATATGACTACTATAAATACATTGTCGATTTCTTGACTACTAGGTTGGCACCGACAGAATTTACTACATAGCAAAAGAAGCAGCTGGTAGTAAGAGCAACAGACTTCACCATAATCGCGGGTCAACTATACAAATTGGGACCGGATGAAGTGTTGCCCAGATGTGTACTAGAGCACGAGAAGCCATTCATTTTGGTTGATGCACATTCAGGTGTATCAGGAGGCCACTACGTAGGAAGATCCATTGCGCAAAAATATTATGGGCAGGGCTATGGTGGCCTACTATTCACAAAGATTCAAAGGAACATTGCCAAAGCTACGATGTTTGTCAAAGGACAGGAAAGCCGTTGTGAAGAGACGAAATGCCTTTGAATCTGTAGTTGACACTTCAGGCATTTGAGAAATGGGATATTGATTTTTTGGGGCCTATAAACCCACCAGGAAAAAGGACTAGTGTGAGATATATTATTACTGCAACTGATTATCTCACCAGATGGGAAGAAGTGAAGCCAGTGAAGGACTGTAGCACAGTCACTGTCGCGCAGTTCATTTTTGAGAACATCCTTACTATGTTTGGATGTCCAAAGATTTTGATGAGTGATCAAGGCACTCATTTTGAGGAACTAACTGAAGAATTCCACATTTACCACCAACGAAGTACACCATATCATCCTCAATAAAATGGAACTATGGATGCTTTCAATAAGGTACTGGAGAATGCGCTAATTAATGTATGCACTGTGAATAGGGATGACTGGGATATGCGCATTCCAGTTGTGTTATGGGCATACAGGACTACTTGCAAGGAACTGGCTGGCCATACACCTTTTAGGTTGGCCTATGGGAAGGAAGCAGTAATGCCTATGGAGTACATTGTTCCTAGCTTGAGAATAGCTGCATTTACAGGTATGGAAGATCAAGAGGCACTAGAAGAAAGGCTTCTACACTTGGTTGGTTTGGAGGAAGATCGCTTCATCGCAGTATTTCACCAGCAAGTGCAGAAAGATAGATAAAAACCATGGCATGATTGCCATATTAAGAACAAGTACTTTCAGGTAGGTGATCTAGTCCTCATGTATGATAGAAAATTTATGAAGTTTCTTGGAAAGTTTAAGATGCATTGGCTTGGTCCATATACTATTTTGCATGTTACTAACGGTGGCGCAGCTCAGTTAGCCACATTAGCTAGAGACAATATACCTGGATTAGTCAATGGAAGTAGGATAAAACCCTACCGGGATAGTCCTACTTCGTAGAACCCTCTATAGAGTGAAGCTGCGAAGTTTAAAAAAGAACCGCGCAACTCGACGCTAAAAAAGGTAGTTGCGCAAATCCAATGAAGCAGAAAAGATGCAAAGTGTAGAACCGAGAAGCTCAACACGACAAAGTAACTACACTAGAGTAGTGACGGTCCACCATGCAGTTCGATGCAACACTCCAAGAAATTAACCGTTAGAATATCGATCGGAAAACTACCCATTATACAGTGATTTTGTCAATGATTGCTTGAGTATTTAGCGTAGAAATAACCATTCTGACGTAGTTAATGAAGGAAAGGACCCAAATCTACAGATTATTTGGACAACGAACATGTCATTTAATGATTTTCTAGCCGTTGAGGGGCATGACTGGACCTCGCTGCACCTATAAATATCACTGCATTTGGACTCCCGGGCGTTACCGTAACTCTAAAATTTTCCTGCGAGCCATACTTTCAATTTGTTTACAGCAAGCCCTAAGTGATCCTGTTAGTTTGTTGAGCAATTATCCAGTGAACGTCCGAAATTTCATCCATTAAGGAAGAATTCACAGTCAAGGAAACTGTGAAGGTGTTTCAATATGGTGGGATTGAAGCGTTGATGAGAACCCTTGCTAAGAAAGTTGTTACTAAGCAAGTACAGGGTTCAAGATGATCACCAATACATACTACAGTTATGCAGGATAAAGGAAAAGGACCAGCAACGAAGAAATCAAAACCAAAGAAGATGAGCTCCGAGGAACCAGAATTCCTGCTGGACGACAAGGAAATACCACTTAAGTTGACCCCTCAGTATATCTCGCTACGTACAGAGGACGCACCAGCCATTAAGATGTTAAAGAATGCGAAGTACAAAATTCCGCTCTCACCTATATCGAAGCATGTGAATATAGAAGGAAATATGTTGGGGAAGATTGCTGAATGTAAGTTTGAAGACTTCAACCTACTTCAGATGCAGAAGGACCCAGCTGAACAAAAGTTCCCAAAGTTCCATCTAGATCAATACATGTGCTGGAGGAAGGGTGTAAAAGAAAATTTTGTGTTGGTCACGCAGAACTGGTTATCCAGAGTAGTCGAATCAGGACTACTCAATCTTTTGAGGCTCCCACATTTCGACCGAACACCAGAGCTGAATGTGGTGGTGTGCACTCTAATGTTGCGCACCCACCAAGGATACCTATGGCTAGATTGCAACGTCGATTTGAATATCGACCTAATCCATCGCATCACGAGGTTAAGCAAGAGAGGTGAGGACCCCAAGCAGTTATTTCAAGACAAAAACAAGGACAAGGAGATCGTCGCGAAGATGAAGAAATCACACACCAACGTGAAAGGAAAGAGAGGCTTCGTCATAGAAGACATCGACGACAAGGCTACACGGTTTGTCACGCAACTGCTAGCAGGAAATATTCTGTGAAAAGAAAGACCCACTGAGGTACCCATTAGTGTAGTGCTCCTTGGGGAAAAGGTCGAGACGGGAGGAATATTTAACTGGTGTCAGTACCTATTAAATGAGTTTCTAGAAGAATTGAATGATACACAGACACATGGTAGCAGTTTCCACTTTACTTGGTTGATAGTGTTGATTGCATTTGTAGGATGGAAGGACCCAAAGAATTATGTTGGGTTGGTCACAGACAACAATTATTGTAGTGGAGCCCGCTATGCCAACCTATGGGCGAACTTGATAGCAGAAAGACAGCATGCGTTAGCTGAAGTCTTCTACACATACTACGAGTAGCTGGGCGTGGTCATTATTACCAAGCCGTGGATATCAAAAGAGGTAACGGTTGAGTATATTTGCACTGTCAATTTTGCTGTTGATATGCATTCTATCTTTATTTCAACAAAGGCTCAGAAGAAGAACCCTGAATGGTTCCAAGGAAGCTACCACATGAATGAAGAAGACATCCACACCATTATGAAGGAATGTATACCTGAATTTAAAGTCAAAGGAATTGTGGAAATCGAGAGTGAATCCGTGGAGAGTAATCCCATTCCTACACCTATTGTTGAAGAGCTGTGGATGGGAAAAAGGAAGGAAGCCAAGAGTCCTATACAACAAAAGGTACAGAAGAAGAAACAGAAAGTTGTTAAGGGCCAATCAGAGGAAAAGCTCCATGATGACGATTATGAGATGATAGCATCCACGATAATAGCACAGATGGAAGAACTGATGGCCGCCAAAGATAAAAAGGACAAGGCGATTCAAGAGACTTTGCAAAAGAACCTCACCATGCTGCAAGGTATAACATAAAATGTTGAGAAACTACAGTGCAGCTTACACTTTCCACGAGATTCAAAATCAGAAGGAAAGTTAGGGGGCACTTCGTAGCCGAAGACATCAGCTCTAGCCCTGATCTTTCCATCGAAACCATTCATAGTAAGTGTAAGGTTACCGCGTGAACCGCTAGCTTCGGATGACATACAACATGTGGACATTGACATCTCAGTGCTTCCAATGGAGGGTCTACATAATCTGCACCTGTAGGTTGTGGAGGAGATCCATGAGAGAGATGTAGTCGCTCGGAACTAGCACCATGAGTTAGTTGAAAACTATAAGCAATTAGAGGAATCCAGCTTAAAGAGGTCCATGCAACTTCAAGATGAGCACGATCGCTGAATGAGATTAGAGCATATGGTCACTTTGGTAACCGTGGAGATATCAGAATTTAACGAGCATCCAGAACCTGCGGACACTATCCTTAAGATCGACGAGGTGGTCAGTGATATTAAGGCTGAGATGAAAGATATGGAAATCAGTTACCAAGTGAATATTTTTGTGTTGGAAGCGCAGAATCAACCGAAGACACCACCTGATCAACAACAGCTCAGAGCAAAGGAAGTCAAAGCTGCAGCAGAGAGTATAGCCAGTGAAGTAGTTAAGTGCAAAACTCTGCTGGACGAGGCGACAAAAACATTTACTATGCTCGAAGAGGACCCAAAGTTGCTGGAACTAAAGAACACCTTGAAGGAAAAGCAGGCCGCATTAGAGGCCCTAGATATGGAGGTGAAGCCACTCCAGCCATGAGATAGGCTAAAAAGATATTCCGAAGTCCGAGAATTGAAAAAATAGGTTGAAGTGTTGAGACACAGGGAGACTGAAGTCGAAGATAAATCGCATCCCCTGCAAGAAGAAGCCCGTGAACTAACACAAAAAAATTGAAGAAGCATTGATGGAACTCCATGAAGGACAGGATTCAATACAAGAGCAAGTGGAGGATGAAATAACATCTGATGTGTTGGAGACCATCAAGCAGATTGATCAAGACACAAACGAAACGGTTGCAAAGTTGAGTGCAAAATATCAAGAGTTCGCTGCGAAGTTAACTCCGTAGGAGGATGAGCAGCTCGGTGAAGCAAAAGTTGAAAGTGGCTCGGGGACGAGCCACATCTAAGTGTTAGGGGCCTGTTGGGCCCAGTCCAAGTGGGGCATTTTTGTGCAAGTCAGTTTTGGAACTGCGAAGTTGAGTGCAGTTCAGATGAATACTTTTTGGCAAGACAGTGTTTGAGGAGCTATGATGTGAGCACAACATAGTATTGGCAAGATGGGAACTGCGTAGCTGAGGACCAGTTCCGCGAAGTAGTAGCGTCACGATGTGCCAGCAGGGCACCTATTTTGGGTAAAGAATGAAGGTAAGGTTGGCTGGGTGAAAGCGAACTATTTTTGGTTAAGATGCTCCATGATTACCAAGCAGTGGGTAAGGATTAAAGCGAAAGAAAGAGACCAGTCACACAAGCAAGGAAGCACTACATGAACTAGTCGCATAAAGTCGTTAGACAAGGAACGACTAGGTGAAAGTGACATGTTGGCGTGCGCGCGATAGGGGGAGGTGATAGCGACGTGACTACGCGCAGAGCACGGCCACGACAAAGGAGTCGCTATCTGAGCCTAACAGTCCGGTTAAGGGAAAAGCGCAATAGTTTTGGGAAACCTTAGGGTTTTGGCCTATGCATTGTAAATACATGACCTACAGGCATGATCTATAAGAAGGCACAATTTTGTAAGTGAAAGGGTTGTTATTGTGGGTAATGTTCATTGTAAAATCCTCTAAGTATTGAAAGCCATTGCAAAGGCTCTACAAGTTGTGTGTGCAGAGGCCTATTAAGATAGAAGAGAGTCTGCAGCTGAGTGCACAGACTGGAACTATTGTACCCTTCCCAAGATATTATAACAATAGTTCCTGTGGACGTATGTTACACCGTAATCTTCCACCCTATGAGCATCAACATTCTTTGGCCTGTAAGTTCCATTTCACTGACTCAAATTCACTTTATATCCTTCAGACATATTTTTCCTTGTTTTTCCTCAGACCCGCATGTTGCATCACTATAGCATGCATACCCATGAGTTGCATCACTATAGCCCACAGCTATCAACTAAAATGGTAAAAATCACTAGTTTATTACTTTTTACTCCCAAAAAGTGATCATGAGGTGGCCTTTGGCTCTCCATCTTCCCAAGTAACGTCTCGATGTGTCCTTTCACTTACCTTTGAGAGGACTATATATTGAGAACATATGGCTTATGGACGAGAGGAGAAAGAAGAACAAGAGAACTCTAGTGGATTTTTGCCCTATCTTGAGTCTACACTCATTGATCGTTGTAGTTGTGAACCCTTTATGTTCACCTTCCAAAATCCTATCTATTTTGAGTTTTCCATTCATGGAGGATTGAAGTGGTGGAGGCACAAGTGGATTGATGCAGATCTTGGTTCAGATTGGTTGCCGGCAAGAGGTCGTATCACTTTGTACTTCTTCTTGTTTATTAATAGAAATACTCATATTCTCGTCCATTAATGTTGTAAATGTTGTTTATCTTACATTGGGTTGCATTTACTTGTTATATCATGGGCCATTGCTATTGATGATGTTAATGTCATTTATATATTATATGTACTTGTTGTATATTGGTTGTCAAGACTAATTTGCAGATTCAAGTGCATGGATTGAAAAGCTCCAATGAGGATCTACATCAAATGTTTGGATCGAGGTTGGTTATCTTCTTCATTATCTTAGCATTGTCATTTATATAGTATAGTTTTGAGAATTGAGTTGATTTCTGGTAGTCATCTGTCTGTTGTGGTACACCCCAAGCCATAGTGAGTTTTCTCCAACACAGAAATGGCAACTCCGCTGGGGAAAACATCCATCTTAGGGATTTTTTTAGCATTAGTCCATAATTAGAGTTGTTGTTTGTCAAAGCTCTGTGTCACTTATCTGCCGTTGAGATACACTATAGAAAACTTGCTTTTTCTGAGCCATTGGACTCTCTATTTTCCATTTTACCTTTCCTCACCCGCGGGCTAGCTTAGCTCTACCCGTGTACACCCGCCTCTATTTACTCTACTGCTCGTGGGTACCCGTAGGTATTCCTTCAACAATAGCGTACAACTCTGGCTTTTGTTGGTTTATGACCTTTGGTTGTTGCTGGGTTGGTTTTTGTTGATCCTCAGTCTTTGTTGGCCTGTTTCTTGACTATTCCATGCCTTGGTTGTGACCAGAACTCTTCGTTTCTCTTGGTTGAGCCTTGTTGGTTTTTTACCCATCTTTGGATTTAGCCTTGTTGGTTTTTTCCTTTTGAGCTCATTTCTTTGGTTGAGTCGTACTGTTTGGTATCTGCCTGGTTGTCTTAGTGATCTCCTTGGCATATCAAAGACTAGATAGTGGGATTTTGCTTGCATTTTTCATTTCCATATATTGAAAAATACAAAAAATATATATATACATAGTTTTTGCATTTTCCTTTTGTTTATAAAGAGAAAATACAAAAAACAAAATTTTCTTTTATGTATTGCATCTTGCATTGAGTGCTTTCTACCTTCATTTAGATTCTGATTGTGCATTGAAAGAAATATAAAAGGATTGCATATTTATTTTGAAATCGTTGGTTTGATTGTGCATATTAGGGGCATTGTTTTCATTGGATAGATGAGTCTAGGATTTGACGATTTTGCATACCATTGAGTCTTACACATCACTAGTTTCACGATCATATCCCTTGAGTAATCATAGCCATTAAAATTAACGCTTAATCTTAAAATTGATTAGACTGATTTTATTTATAGGGTACACCAACTAGCATAGGTTTAGAGTCTTGGAATAGATCATTGTGAGTTAACAATCCAAGACTACTAGAGGAAACATTAGGTGTCTGACCAGGGAGTGGAGGAATCCATGGTATAGATCGGTGTTCTCAGGAAGCTCTACTCAAGCCAGAGTTAAGCACAAGGTCACGGGAGGTTGGTTGAAGGGATATCCCTCTGATACCAGCTGAACGTGGGAGATATTTCTAGGATTTGTTTGTATCTGGGGGTACTGTAGGTTCATCCTCTTGTGCTTCGGGCTTAGCTACCCTGCCCATATGACGGATCCCACCTGCAGTTGTCCCCCTGAGCATTGGTTATATTGCGGTGACCATAGTTTCCTTACCTAGGTATCGCACAGGGTACTTGCAGTGGTTATACTGTTTGTGTCTTGAGTCAGATAGGGATTGGACAGCACAGTTGTGTTTGTGTAGTGGACTTGACCCTATACACGCAGTGAAACCTGGGTGTCTCTATAACTGATTCTGTTACCTCTGACTATAGTTTGGGAGTCTCAAGCCTCTCCTAGGTGAGACATACCGGCTTTAGTGTTGGGAGCTCATTTAGCCACTCTGTTTGTCTGCTTTGGGTTGTAGTTTCTCTAGGTGTGTGCTTTTGATTTACTATTTTTTTATTGATAGTTGGCATTTAGGGGACGTTTTGATTATATATTCTCTCTGGAGATATCATGGCGCAGATCCCTACTCTCCGTCGGTCCCGTCAGTTGGTTGGTTTAAAGCTGGTCGAGGTGTCACACCGTATTGCTAGAGGACACCGAAGGGCTCCCTCTGAGTCTTTGAATTCTTACGAGGCTTACGTCCAAGACGTCATGACTGCTACACATTCTGATACTGAGGAAAAACCTTCGACTCCATCGGGTAGAGTTGACCACACTTCCAATCCCCATACTCCTCATGAGGACAGGGGAGGTGATCCACCTGAGACTCAACCTAGTTCTATTTGGCCTAATCCACTTGAACGAGATCCGTTCGAACCTTCGAATCCAGATAATTATCTTTACGAAATTCCAACCTTACCCAAGGACGAAGAACAGGATGACACGTTCATTCCTTCATTTCCATGCAGTTATAGACACGGGATGCCAGAGTTACATGATGACACTGGCCCTACAATCAACCCGACAACACTCTCTTTTGGTATGCCTAGTCATAGTACAGTTGAACCTTCCACTACATTTGGTAGTCACGCTAGCACTAGTCATGGTGTTAGCCATACTATACCCACTGGGGGCACTACGTTGTCCACCCACACACATAGTATGGGGACTGGTCATGTTCCTCCTAACAATGCTAATGTTGGAATATGACCACCTCTTAGGATTACCCAACCTAATAGGAATGTTGTTCAAAACACGACTCGCCATCCACCACCTAATACACGTGCCACTATTCGTCAACCCAGGACTACTTTTACGGATGTTAATGCTCCTCCCAACCATGGGGGTGGACACATACTGCATACTTTTACGTCCACTGCCACCACTAGTAATGCTAATGTAGGGGGTGGTAATATCTCCTATCCACATGGACATCACGCCACCATCCCTGCTACTAGTCACACCAATATTGGAGTTGGGAATACTTCTCATGCTTCTGGTCACCACGTGACTGCTCAAGCTAATCCTAATGCTGGGGGTGGGAACATACCATACCATTATGGTCATTACAACACGGTTCCCGCTAGGAACAGTACATACATGCCCCATACTCATGATGACAACCCTTATTAGAACACAGTCGGTGCTGGCCACCAGTATAACCCGCCACCCCCAATATGGTGCCCAAAACACACACATACCTGCTTACTCTCAAATGGGTCAGGCAGGAGGAGGTTATCAATCCTATGGCCATGGGAAAGCTTATGGTCCGTCAGGTCCTTATTATTAGCAATTTAATCCTCATGGTCAAGCTTTTGGTCCATCTTATAACACAGTTTCATTTAACTAACCTTTTATGGGGGCTTATAATCAAGGTTTCCAGCCTCAACTCCCGTTCCTTGCACACTTGAATCTTCCAGATATTTTGAAGCTCACAAATTATCCGATGTGTCATGACCCCACTTGGCCCCCGGTCCCTACCAAGATCCCTTCGGACATCCTAAGTTTGAACGGAAAGGTGGTGAGGATCGGGGAGATCATGTCACGACATTTCACCTTTGGTGCTCCTCCAAATCATTGAATCACGATTCCGTTAGATTGCGACTATTTCAATGTACCCTCATGGGGGGCAGCTGCGAAGTGGTACATCGAGTTGCCTGGAAACACCTATAGGGGTTTTAATGAGATCGCTTTGGTTTTCTTAGATCATTTCCAGTTTCCAGTTCGCTATGATACTGGCACTAAAATTTTATCTACCTTCCATCAGAATAAGGCCACACATATTTTTGACCATGTTCAAGAGTGGAGTCGGCGGAAGAGATTAGTGAAAGCCAACATTCCTCCAGAGTTCCTGTTGGAATGGTTCCTCAAGTCTCTACTCCCATACATTGCTAAGGATGTTTCGATGTCCGACATTGTGACTGAGGAACAAGCTATCTTTGAAGTCCAGCAGTTATACTTATTATACTCTCAGTATGGCATTTTGTATGAAATCATCCCTGACGCACCGTGTACACATCATGAGCCCACGTCAGTTCCTGGACCGCATGCCGATGGCATCGTTGGATCTACAAGCACTCGCCCCGTAGATTTGGTAGCTAATCAAATGCAGAATTTGTCGCTAAACCAGTCTACTCCTGGATAGGTTCACACCTTGTCCACTTCCACCCCATCGTCTAATGTACACAGTGTGCAAACAACAATCAGTCAAGTAACCAGCAACCTGGTGGTAAGAAAAAGGGGAGAAATAATCGTAAGGGTGTAAATAATGGGAATAACAATAGCAATCCCAATACCCCCGTATGGATAATTCCGACCCTCCTCGAGAAGGTGAAAATGCTGGTGAGGACTGTAAACCTAGGCGTAAGGTGAAGTTTCCTTGCAATCTTTGTGGGGAAGACCACCTTACTCACTTATGTCCTCGTATTGAAGAATCATCGAATCACTTGGCATAGAGCCCAGCTATGTTGAAGGATCCCCTACCTCATCACCAAACCATGGCTTCGCATGCTTCCAACACCGGTTATGGACCTACTGAGACGGCAACGTCTTCTTCCAATACTAGTGGTTATGGATGTGTGAACATGGTTCAGTCAGAGGTTAGTGTTGCCACTCGTCAGCGTGATTATGATGCACCACAACCCAATTTGGGGAGTGAGCCTCCCCCTCCTCCTGACAATTATTTGCATATCAAGAATCCCTCTATTATGTTGTGGATACCGAAAGGTGTTCTTAAGCACTCTACGCATAATCCTAATGCTCGAGCCGCCCACAACTACTCCATTGTAGAAGATTTGGGCCAAACTCCACGTGCCATGTCGGCTCTTGAAGTTTTGCAATCCTATCCTTCTCAGAAGCATGCTCTTTTGAGTGCGTTAGGAGTTCAGGATGGGGGAAGTCCCATTGTTATCAAGTTCAATACCACTGATGTTCAACCTTGCTTACCCTACCATGTGGCTTTTCAAATCCAGGTGGTGTGCCTTCAGAGTTTTTTCAAACGTACTATGGTTGACGAAGGTGCTTCTACGTCAATAATGTCATTAGCTTATTGGAAATCTCTTGGCTCTCCTCCCCTACTCGTGTCTAGAACCACACTCACTACATTCAATGGTCATTCATTTAAGCCGCATGGAATTATCCCTTCCCTTGTTGTCTCCTTGGGAGGTAAGTCTGTGCCTATTGAAGTCAAGGTGGTTGATGCGCCCATCAACTACAACCTTTTACTGGGTCGGAATTGGATGTATGCCATGAAAGCTATTGTGTCCACTGTATTCAGAGTTATCTACTTTCCTCACGAAGGAAAGATTATGACCATCGATCAGCTCGATTACGTTAACTCCTCTTCCACAGCATCCACGGGATCCATAGTCCGGCAAGTTACTCATTTTCATCCGGAAACTGGGAACATGGGTGTTGGCATGTACCCTTCATTGATGGGAACTTATGATTTTGCCACACCTATGAATTTTATTGGAACCATTACCGACGATGCGTCTCCTCCTTCGCGCAATATGTCATTCTGGACTTCCTATTTTGATGATCCATGGACTTTACCATCCACGAATTCCACATCTGGAAACATTTCGCATGTCGGGATGTCTATGCCACTGTCTGTAGCTGAGCTTGCTTACCAACATATTCAACAAGCCACTGCAGAACCGGATCTCTCTTCTTCCCAGACAATCGAGGAAGATCCCGTTACGCTGACGGTTTGGGAAACCAACACGTCTTGTTCCCATGATTTCCTCGATGATACTTTTCCTTCTGATGAAGCTATTATGGAGGCCATGTGTGGTAGTGAGAGACCTTGGGAAGATATGCACCATCGCTCTTATTTCCTTCCCAAACTCGAGCTCGCCGAATGAGAAGAGTTTAGGATGACTCTAGCAGAGATGGTTGGTCACCCTGTGGCTCATTTGGAGTCACATGATGTTTTTGCGGAAGGGAATATGGCTAACATTTCCCCAACTATGTCGATCAATATCTCTCGTACTCCCGGAATAGCTTAGAATGTTTACATCGGTGACGATTGCACTCCTGAATTGTTTATAGAACTCCAGGAAGCTTTTGCTTGGTCATATGAGGAGATGCCAAAAATAGACCCCCGCATTGTTGAACATGAGATTAGGACGTATCCCAACGCTAAACCAGTTCGACAATGCTGACGTGCTGTGAACCCTAGAAAAGCAGCCGCTATCAAGGTAGAGGTGGAGAAACTGCTCAAAGCTGGTTTCATCTACCCCATTCCCCTTACTGAATGGGTGTTAAACCCCGTTCTTGTGGATAAGAAGAAGGGAACGATCTGTGTGTGCACCGACTTTAGAGATTTGAACCATGCATGTCCAAAAGACAACTTCCCCACACCATTCATAGATCAAATCTTGGATGCTTGCGTCGGGAGTGAAATTTTTTCCTTCATGGATGGATTTTTTGGATATAACTAGATTCAAATCAAACCCGAGGATCAACATAAGACAGCTTTTATTTTTCCTTGGGGAACATTTGCATATCAAAAAATGCCCTTCGGCCTTTAAAACGCCAGAGCTACGTTTCAGCGCGCCATGACCTATGCCTTTCAC
This sequence comes from Larix kaempferi, assembly GCA_027924585.1. Taxonomy (NCBI): domain Eukaryota; kingdom Viridiplantae; phylum Streptophyta; class Pinopsida; order Pinales; family Pinaceae; genus Larix; species Larix kaempferi. Next base: position 10,792,437 of record BSBM01000007.1, read on the forward strand.
GATCTTAAAAAGATTATGGAGGTTTTCTTGGATGATCTTTCCGACCATTCTCACAAGAGAATGGACCACCCCAAGCACCTCTGCATGATTCTCGAATGATGTATACCATACAAGATTCGATTGAATCCTAAGAAATGCATCTTTGCTGTCAGGATGGGTCGCCTTCTGGGCTTCATAGTTTCGAAAGAGGGTATTAGAGTCAATCCTCTAAAAGTTAAGGGAATACTTCAGTTGCTTCCTCCGCATAATTTGTTACAACTTCAGAGCCTCCAAGGGAGAGCCACTTTTCTATGTCATTTCGTAGTCAATTATGATAATCTTACCAAAGGTTTCGTGCACTTATTGAAGAAGGACACACTTTTTATCTAGGATGAGCGAGCCCAGTAGTCTTTCGACGCCCTTAAGAAAGCTTTGGTATCGACCCCTGTGCTTAGTTCACCAGACTTCGCACGAGATTTTATCCTTTATGTGGCCGCGTCTCAAGAGACGATTTGCATGGTCTTGGTTCAGGTGGATGATGCACTTGTCGAGCATGTCATCTATTACCTTAGTCGAAATCTAGTAGACGCTGAGCTAAGACATACTCATGTGGAAAAGCTGGTGCTTGCAACTGTTCATTCAGTCCAGCGGTTACAACATTACATTTTGCTTAGAACCACCATAGTTGTCACGCATATCAACCCGTTTCAGTTCGTGCTATCACGACGCCTTATCGAGGGGAATTATAATAAATGGATTGTTATCCTTCAGGAATTTGATCTCGATTTTGCTTCGGCAAAGTCGATGAAATCGTTGGTATTTGCTGAGTTTATGTCGGACCTTCCGAGACCCTATGAGGATGTCATTCATGAAGATTCCTTTGTGGATGAGCACTTATTTCTTATCTCGTCAAAGGACCCTTGGTATGGGGATGTCATTGTATATCTCCAAACTTTGAAGTTTCCTCCACACTATTCACGAGATGAGCGATGGCGTGTGAAACATCATGCTAAAGATTATACTATCGTCGGTGACACTTTGTATCGCCGAGGAAAGGATTCTATCCTCCGTCATTGCTTAACTCATGAAGAAGCGGAGTGGGTGCTTAATGATTTCCATGGTGGGGCATGTTGCAGTCACTTATCCAAGCTTGCTATAGCCCAACATATTATGCGAGCTAGTTATTTCTGGCCTTCCATCTTTAAAGATTGTGTTAATGTTGTGAAGAGATGTCACCCTTGCTAGGTGTTTTCTCGCATCCAATGCCCCTTCATCCGGTCATCACCATCATTCCCTTCACCAAGTGGGGGTGGATTTCATGGATTGCAAACCAGCTTCGGCTGGGGGACATCACCATATCATAGTGGCCGTGGACTATTTTTCCAAATGGGATGAGGCCATGCCTACCATTAAAGCCGATGGTGCTACAGCAGCCCACTTCGTATTCAATCAAATTATAACTCGATTCGGTATTCCGAAAGAGATTGTCACTGACCATGGCAATCACTTTCAGAACAAGATGATGGAGGATTTGTCCCTCAAGCTTGGGTTTCGTCAAGAACACTCATCTTCTTATTATCCCCAAGCGAAAGGTCAAGTAGAAGCAGTCAATAGGTCTTTGAAGAGCATTCTCCAATGTACCATCCAACAAATCAAGACCAATTGGCATATCATGTTATATCCTACTTTGTGGGCATATCGAACCGTAGTCAAGACTGCCACTGGGTTCTCACCATTTCAGCTAGTTCACGGTGTGGAGTCACTTTTATCGATTGAATGCAAGATCCCTTCACTTAAAATCGCCATAGAGCTCCTTCCTGATATGACGGGTCTTGAGAAACGTTTAATCCACCTTGAGAAACTTGACGGCAGCATCGAGATGCCGCTGTGTCCATAGATGCCAACAAAAATCATGTTAAGGTTCAATATGATAGGTCTGTCCGTCCCCGGCAGTATGCTGAAGGTGACTTGGTCCTCTTATATGACCAAGCTAAAGAACCCCTGGGGGCAAGCAAGTTCAACCCCATGTGGCACGGTCCTTACATCGTGAGGCGTGTCCTGGAAAAAGGAGCCTATGAATTAGAAGACAATGAGGGGACTGTCTTGAAGGAGCCTAGAAATGGGCTCTACCTCAAGCAGTATTATGCTTGAACCTCTAGTTTAGGCTGATACTTTTGTATACTATTGTATAGTTGCTTCTGTACATAGTTTGGATTTCTTTTGGTTTTCGGGTCTGCTGATTAGCTTCCATTTGATTGACAGATGTCAGTAGAGTTTCCTACGTTCTTAGGATTCACGGATGGTGCTAGCCATCATATGCAGCAGCTTGCTTCTGTTGCCTAGGTTATTTTCTCACCTGACCACCTAGTTGTGTCCTCAGTAGGTGCTTGTCTTGGTCCTACATCTAACAATGTGGTTGAGTATAGTGCCATCATTGAACTACTTGGGGATGCCATTTCCTAGGGCATCCAGTCTTTAGAAGTCCTCCTGGATTCACAACTAGTTGTGTCTCAGCTGAATGGGCAGTACCATGTGCGAGATCCTACGCTATTATGGAAATTCCTAAGGGTAAGACTCTTGGAATGATATTTTGTTTCAATTACATACATACATGTTCCGAGAAGTGTTAATCATATATCTGATGCATACGCTAACTATGTATTAGATTGGCATTTGTCACACTCATCATGAAGCACACAAATATAAGAAGACATTCATACATTTGTACATACACACATACAGTAGAACCAGAGAACCAAAGTTTTATATATATAAATATGTCCAAAATGGTAGTTTCATACAAAACTGGAGCCCATAGCCCTCAAAAATATACATATCGATACAAAAATGAGATCCTGAGATATCTAATCTCAATGAGGAGGCCTAGCTGCTGCCCCGACAGGATGTGTCTCGTAGAAATACTGTATTGCATTGGCTACCCGCTGCAGTAGCCGCACCCAGTCACCCGGAAACCCCACTACTTGGCGCTGCATGGCATCAGGTAGTCTCTCCACCTGTATCTGTGGAACTCTAGCAACCATCCGTGTGAGGTTGCGCCACAAGGTCTGTAGTGTGCGTCCTGCTGCAGCATCGCCTACCTCCTCACCCCTTCCTCGATGACCATGTCTTGGGAAGCCATCAGGTCTCACTGGGCCTTTGTCTGCGAGCAAACAATCAACCATTAGCACAGGATACTACCACCAAAAATATTTTTGCATTTTGCATCTATAATCAAAAATTCATAAAAATTTAATACACAAAAACCAAAAAGAGTACTCACCAATGTCTCCGAACGCGACGTTTGGTGGGAGTGGCATGTCCCTATCCTGGCGGAATTCTATCCCTGCATAGGGGTAGTCCTCTATGGAAATGACCTGTCGGTCCCACCAGCGGAAGAACTCCTCGGTATATGATGATGCCAAATGGCCACCACCTTGTCGTGTCAAGATCTCAGACCACCGAGTCAGGGCTGGATCCCAGAGACTATGAGGAGGGACATCCACCCTCGGACTAAGCCCTGGAACCCTCTCAAAGAAGAAGCTACATAGGATGCTCCCATACCAGAAGTTTTTAGCCTTCCCTTCTTTGCATTTTGTTAGTTGGGTCTTCATTGACCCCAACAGTGTGGTACACTAGTCAAACACTATAGGATGCATGCATTGTGATGCACAAAACATCACCGGCCTGGATGCCTGGTGCAGAGCTTTGGATCTCGTGATCCGCACTAAGGTAGCCACAATGATCTTCATGCTTAGATTCACTATGGCATTGATGGGAACCTGACTTCCCACCGTGCATGTGTTTGTGGGGAAATACTGTTAGAACAGTAATCCACACTTAGTACCATAGTCCATAACCATATTCAAATTTTTATTCCTCATGTGCTTAATTACACCATAGTTTGGACTAGGTGACTTTAATTGGTCAAATACCCACATTTGAGAGTGTTCACACCCACTTCCAAGCAAACCAGTTCACCCAACCTCCTATTTTGTCCACAAGTGCACCCTCATTAAATGCCGGAGCGCTCTCTCCCCTTGATTTGGGGAATTTCAGTTGACTAGGGGCGCTAGGGTGGATTTTGCCAAATTTTGGCTAGATTTGGAGCATTTATTGCTCCCTTGGTCCTCTCAAACTCCTCTACTTGCTCACCCACGCCTGCCTTGGCCTCATTTATGACCCATCATGCTTCAACCACCTTCACACATGAATTCGTGACTGTTTGGGATGATTAGGATTGAGTTGGACCCACTTAGGGGGGATTGAGGCCAATTTGGCAATTTTGACTTGTACACTCATCTTAAGCTAGCTAATGCTCTCAAATTTCTCATGGATGTAATAATAACCTTTTCTTAACATTTTCAGATGTTAGACAGTCATTTAATGAAAAGATTAAGCTCACATTGTGTGTAAAATTATCTCCTTTTTCAAGTTTTTCACTGGTTTTGCAAATTAATTCGATTTTGTGAGGTACTCCATAGCTCCTAGATCTTACTGTGATCAAAATACTCACATGGTATCAGATCCATTGTGGAGTTAGTGAGTTGCAGTTCAATATTGAGCATTGAACTGCATTCTAGAGAGGATTTCCAGATAAAAATTGAGTGTTTTTTGCAGGTGTTTCAGTAGTTTTCTCACCATTAACGCAGCAGCAATGGAAGCAAACCAAATGTTGCTCACACCCTTCATTTTCTTCGATTGGAAGGATGAAATGGTTATCAAGATGAGATCTAAGGGTCTCTATAGAGTAACCATGGGCATAGAAGTGGAGCCAAACTCTGCTGTGGAGAAAGCAAAGTACTACAATCGACTTGATGAAGCTTATGCATTGCTATGCCTGAGCATTTCGAGGGAACTCTTGTTTCATACAGACAGTTTGACAACCCCCAATGAAGTATGGGTGAAGCTAGAATCACTCTTTGGGAAAACTGATGAACTGAGAGGCCACCAGCTTGAAAACGAGCTCATTAGCTTGAGCCCAGCGCATTTTGAAACCATCTAGGAGTTCTTCACTAAGTTCAAGTCACTAGTGCTTCAACTGCAACAATGTGGAATTGTTAAGAAGGAGGAACAACTAATTCCATCCATCCTTTAGAAGTTAGGCCCAAAATTTTCTGTATTTGTTATGACATTTCACTCAACCAAGATGACCCTTCGAAATTGGCAAATGCCATCACTAGCTACCTTCATGGAGTGTCTCACTCAGGAGCAGGACAAACTAGTTCAGATGGGCACCATAAAATCAAAGGACCAAGCACTGGCAATGGGTGTTTCAAATGCCAACAAAGGCAAGCAGAAAGCCAAGAATTCGAAGCAGACAGAGAAGAGGAAGTTTGACAAGACCAAGTCTGCAGATGGAGGTTCGAATCTGTCAAAGGAGAAGGACAAGAAGGGAAAGGAAAAGACCAAATGCACCTATTTTCATAAGGGTTGGCATCCAGAGAGCTCATGCATGAAGAAAACCATTGACTCAATGGCGTAGCTGCTGGAGAAGAACAACATCCCAGTCCCTGAGGGCGCAAGGAAGAAAGAGAGCACCTCAAATTCTGACAATAAGGAGAAATGTCATGCTTTGGTAGCAGGTATTTCGAATCCCTCATCCTTTATCATTGATTCAGGAGCTTCCAGACATATGGTTTCATCCAGAGAGCTCTTCTCTTCTATGCATTCGAATGGTGGCCCAACAGTTCGAATGGGAGATGATTCAGAAATCCAGACCAAGGGGATTGGTAGGATTGACATGGAGCATGGCTATTTCAGTGATGTGCTCTATGTACCTTCATTGGCTGCAAATTTGCTATCAGTTTATCAAATGACCCATACAGGAGAAGCCAAGAGAGTAACATTTACTCCAGATTTGGTAGAAATCTCATAAATTTCTTCAAATCAAGTTGTGGCAGTAGGGTGTGTTGATCATGAAGAGAGAATGTACAAATTCTCCAATTTCATTCCAAATTCTAGTGACCATGCTCTTGTCTCTCATGCCAACGAGACCTCCAAGTTGTGGCATGAAATATTTGGCCACTTGAACTACAAATATCTCCAGACATTGCACAAGGACGAGATGGTGGAAGGGCTTCCAGAAATCAAATCTTCAAATGGTGCATGCATTGGTTGTGTAGTTGGAAAGCATCCTGAGCGCAGATATGAGAAGGGAATGGCAAGGAGAGCCACTCAACCACTTGGATTGGTACATTCAGACCTCATTGGTCCTCTTCCCACTCCATCATATGGTGGATCAAGGTATGTACTCACATTCATAGATGACTACTCTCGATTCTGCTGGGTTTACTTCCTTAAATTGAAATCAGAAGTGTTTGAGAAATTGAAGATTTGGAAGGCCTTAGTGGAGAATCATAGTGGTCATAAGATAAAGATCCTTGGGATTGATAATGTAAAGGAGTATGTGAATAACAACATTCAACATCTTTGTGAGGAATGTGGCATCCAAATGCAACATTCAATCCCCTACACACCTCAACAAAATGGTGTGGCAGAGAGGAAAAATAGATTTCTCAAAGAGATGGCCACTTGCATGATTGAATCTAGGGATCTAAGCCCTAAGCTATGGGCTGAAGCCATCAATTGTGCTGCTCATATTCAGAAAAGAGCCTTTCACAAATCAGTCAAAGGAAAAACCCCCTATGAGGCATGGTTTGGCCAAAAACCAAATGTGTCAAATTTCAGAATTTTTGGGTCTAGAGCATGGGCTCAAATTCCATCAGAAAAGAGGAAGGCTTTGGAGCCACAGAGCAGAGAATGTATCATGGTTGGATATGGTGAAGACACAAAGGGATACAATCTCTTTGACACATCCACACTCAAAACTTTCATTGAGAGAAGTGTGCAATTCGAAGAAGAACCTATTCCTGATTTTGAGCTTGCACCGGGGGAAAGCTCTTCTCCTCCACACCTTAATGAAATTAGTGATGATTCCACCTCTGATTTTTCTGATATTGCTGAAGTTGACATGGCTGAATATTACATTGCTGTACATGATTCACCATCAAGGCCCAAGTGGGCTGAAAAAACCATACAAGCTGCAAGTGAATTGGCAGGCAATCCCCAAGAGCCTAGGAAGACTAGATCTCAAACAATCAATGCTTCCTTTGCAAATGAAAGTGAACTTGCTGATCACTGTTATGTGATGATTGGATCTGATCCAACATCATATCAAGAAGCTCATCATGATCCAAGGTGGAGAACAGCAATGCAAGAAGAATTCCAATCTCTCCAAGAAAAGAAAACATGGGATTTGGTGCCTCTTCCTCCCAAGAGGAAACTTGTGCAATGTAAGTAGATTTTTCGAACCAAACCTGTTGCTGATGGTTCTGATCTGAAGTACAAGGCTAGGTTAGTGGCTAGGGGATACTCATAGATCCATGGTGTGGATTATACAGAGACCTTTGCACCGGTTGCAAAGATGGACTCAATTAGACTAGCTCTAGCCATGGCAGCTAGTAAGGGTTGGGAAGTTCACCATATGGATGTTAAAAGTGCATTCTTACATGGTGAGATATAGGAATAGATCTATATGCAGCAACTTGAAGGATTCCAAGAGGATCCCACACTTGTTTGCAGGTTGAAGAAGTCACTCTATCGACTCAAGCAAGCCCCCAGGGCTTGGTATGCCAAAATGGATGCTTTTTTGCTCTCAATTGGTTTCTGTCGATGCAAGTCTGATCCAAATGTTTATTTGCAGAAATGTGATGATAATTTGCAGTTCATTGTACTGTATGTTGATGATCTTTTAATTACAGGGAGCTGCAACAAACAAATTGGCTCAATTAAAGCTTCTTTGCACAGTGAATTTGCCATGAGCGACCTAGGATTGCTAAGGCAATTTTTGGGTTTGGAAATTGAGCAATCTGAGAGAGGTATATTGCTGAGTCAACCTAAGTATGCTTCAGACCTGTTATTCAAGTTTAAAATGGTTGAATGTAAGGTAGCCAAGTGCCCATTCCTTTCAGGCATAAAACTAGGTGAATTTGAAGACTCTCCATTGGTGGATTGCACACTCTACAGGCAGCTAGTTGGAAGCTTGTTGTACCTTACACATACAAGACCTGATTTGTCTTATGCTGTAAGTGCTGTAGAAAGATATATGCAGCAGCCACATGAGATCCATTGGAAGGCAGCCAAAAGGATCCTTCAATATGTCCAAGGAACAAAGAGCTTTGGGGTACACTATGCAGCTGGTTCTTCACTACAACTAGCTGGATTTTCTGATTTCGATTGGGCTGGAGATCCCATCGATAGAAAGTCCACTTCAATTTTTGTGTTTATGTTTTCTGAAGGTCCCATTTTCTAGTCAAGTAAGAAACAGCATACCATTTCACTTTCATCAGCAGAGGCTGAGTACAGGGCAGCAGTGAACGCAGCCACACAGTGTGTTTGGTTGCAAGGCATTCTTCGGGAGTTTGGTGTTGCTATTGATTCTCCAACCAACATTTGGGTGGACAATCAAAGTGCCATCAAGATATCTACTGATCCAGTATAGAGGCAAAGAACAAAGCACATTGAAATCCACATGCACTACATTCGGGGCTTGGTGCATGACAGGGTGATTTCCTTGCAGTATTGCCCATCCACCGAGCAAACTGCAGATATTTTCACCAAGTGCTTTACTGAGAAGACCTTCACTCACTTGAGAGATATGCTTGGAGTGAGTGATGGATGGTGATTGCTGCAATTTAATTGCAGGTTCAGCCCCATGTCCATTTTAGAGGGAAGTTTTTATCCCATGTGGTTTTACTTCTTGTCCTCGGTTTATATGGACAAATAAAAATTATGTTTGTAATGAGGTGACTTGAGCCTTTGTTGCCAAGGCCTCCCACTTATCTTCATGAGTTGTACTAAGTTCTAGTTAAGGGGGGGTGTTAGAACAGTAATCCACACTTAGTACCATATTCCATAACCATAGTCAAATTTTTATTGCTCATGTGCTTAATTACACCATAGTTTGGACTAGGTGACTTTAATTGGTCAAATACCCACATTTGAGAGTGTTCACACCCACTTCCAAGAAAAATAGTTCACCAAACCTCCTGTTTTGTCCACAAGTGCACCCTCATTAAATGCCGGAGTGCTCTCTCTCCTTGATTTGGGGAATTTCAGTTGACTAGGGGCACTAGGGTGGATTTTGCCAAATTTTGGCTAGATTTGGAGCATTTATTGCTCCCTTGGTCCTCCCAAACTCCTCTACTTGCTCACCCACGCCTGCCTTGGCCTCATTTATGACCCATCATGCTTCAACCACCTTCACACATGAATTCGTGACTGTTTGGGATGATTAGGACTGAGTTGGACCCACCTAGGGGGGATTGAGGCCAATTTGGCAATTTCAACTTGTACACTCATCTTGAGCTAGCTAATGCTCTCGAATTTCTCATGGATGTAATAATAACCTGTTCTTAACATTTTCAGATGTTAGACAGTTAGTTAATGAAAAGATTAAGCTCACATTGTGTGTAAAATTATCTCCTTTTTCAAGTTTTTCACTGGTTTTGCAAATTAATTCGATTTTGTGAGGTTCTCCATAGCTCCTAGATCTTACTGTGATCAAAATACTCACAAATACCGCACTATGTAGTCAAGGACGATGATCCCACCACCCACAGTACAAGATCGAAGACTAGCCTCCTCACCCCAACGAGACAAACCAGTAATGAAGTAGATGTCGTCCACTTCCAGTGTGAGTATTTTCCCATTGAGATTGAATTTTTGTGCATCAACATCCCAATAGTCAATCAAGCGCCGGAGTAATAGTTTTTGGTCCCTCAAACCCCCTATACTCCAGAATGTGTACAACCCACATGCTTGCAATGCCTGCTGTGCTTGCACATCGTTGCACACGGCCTCATCAACTTGGTCATGCTCCCTCTCCCTCCACTCTAGAACCATCATGGAGTGAAGAAAAACAAGCATTTTAGTCAAATTCTTTTAAGAAACCAACTACACGGCCATACCCATGGGCTAATTTGTATACAGGTGCAGGTACCCATAGTCAACCTTTGCGTTGACTACGTGTTTTGTGCCCTACCCGCGACCCGCATAGCTATAGCCCGCAGGTAGCATCGAAGCCATTTAGGGCTTGGCCAAACAAAAAATCCCACTGCTAAAAATCAAAATGAAAGCATTGAAATGAAAGGTATGGATGAGACTACCAACTTGATACGGACGGTTCGATGAACGGTCACTCCTAGCTCCCAGAATCAGCAACTAAACTTTCTGGTGAAAACAACCAAAAACTCCAAATGGGTGAATAGTAAAAATGAATTGTGAATTGTAATTTTTTATTACTATTTATAATTTTCAGGACCCACTTGTCTATAGTTTTTACCGTTTTGTGTCGTTATGGACTAATATAATGTCTTGGAGTAGTATTTTTTAATCAGATTTCTTCGGCAAAAGTTGTTCTGAACCATTTCACACCTGGCATATAGGTTAGAGGCCATTTCCATATGCATTATGCATTTGAATTATTGACCACTTTCATAAACCCTAGGTGTGACCCCGCTTCGTAACTGACACGGAACCTTCACACTGCTATATAAGTGTCGTTATGCGGCGGTAGGGATTTTCCAAACATGGGTACCCTAGTTAGAACCCCTTTGTGCATTCTGGTGCCCATGCCGTTGTTTTTCCTTAGGTTTGGGAGTCCTTTGTAGTTACGCCACGACATTGCGATAAAGACTCATACTCTACTTTGTCTTATGCTGGCCATCTCCCTTAAGGACTCCCCTCAGTTATATCATGTTGTGATTGCATTGCATCATCCTGCTTGCCGCTTGAGCCTTGTGCTGGCTCTCACTTACTCAGTTGTTAGCCCGGTGCTTGAGCACTTTTCCCTATCAATCCCTGCAGAGCTTATATATTTTCCCTTCACAATTTGATCACCTTTTGACCCTGAGGGAACATCCCCCCTAAGTGTCCACATCCTGCATGCACCTCCTTGCATTGATCATAGGTATGTTCCACTGCTTGGAACTAGTCTGCTCGCTATTTGACACTCGTTCCCTCACTTGTTGTAATATAAGAAATTTTATTCTTTTTCAAGCTTTTCCTAAATATGAAAAAGACCAAAAAAATCAAATATTCCAAAATGCCGGACAGGATTATGGTTACTACTTCTTGTTGGCAACTATTGTGTCGCCTTTGAACAGAGCATTCATTCCACTCTGTACATTATGAGTCGAGACTATAGTTGGACCTTAGGAGCTGTACTTGTTTCTTAATTTTCTCCACCGATTGGTTAAGCTTCCAGTCATTATGGAGCCCTCTGTAATGCCTCCTGCATTGCACAGTTTATGTCAAGTCTACACTGCCTAAGTCTATCCATCTGCTCATGCTCTTGTTCAAAGGAAGTCCTGAAACCAGTGTCGGCCACTCCTCAGATCTCTTGACGATTGCATGTCGACTATCCTTATTGAGTCAATCCGTTTTATGTGAGTTCTTCCAAATCTTTCAGCGTAGCTGGTACCTCGTGCTGGTTGATGGGGGATCCCTTAATTCCCTCCTTCCAACGAGTCTTGTTCCGTCGACTTCAACCCATTTACTCCAGGACTTGAGTTTTAGAGTTCAGTGGAGTACCTTGAGGCTTGCAGTCATTAGTGGCAGGTTCTCTCGCCATCGACAGTTTTGGGAATACATCAATGTCCCTTAATCGATGGATTCATCCTAGTGTTCGACTTCAACTCATTTATTCACACTCCGATGATTGTACTCTATGCCTTGATGCCCATTTTCATTATTGGTGGGTTATCTTGCATCTATTAACAGTATACATCATTGACCAGTAATCAGACGATGTCACATCAGGTTCGACCCCAACTCCTTTATTCACTTGATGGGACTTGCACTGTCAAAGACTTGTGTAGAAGACCCCATGCAATAGTGGCATTCAATATGCTACTTATGACTTTCACTTTACATCTGAGATATCACCTCTCAGATATCAGCAGTTTGTACCTCCAGTTTGCACCAGTTGTTTCCTTTTCAGCAAGAGACCGTATCTTACTATAGAGGGATCATGGCTATGATCACTTATGACATGTATTCATTATGTACTGCCTATTCATAGCCATTGTATCATATTTTTGTACTATGCCACGTATTCAGGGATACTCTTATATGACGAGTGAGCTGCTCTTTCCACTTGTGTCTCCATCACTCCACTTCTGAGTTTTATAATTTATTTCATCCATTGTAGCATCAGTCTCTGACCTCACACATTATGGGGCATCTGTTACACCGTAATCTTCCACCCTATGAGCATCAGCATTCTTTGGCCTGTAGGATCCATTTCACTGACTTAGATTCACTTTATATCCTTCAGACATATTTTTCCTTATTTTTCCTCAGACCCACATGTTGCATCACTATAGCATGCGTACCCACGAGTTGCATCACTATAGCTCGCGAGTATCAAGTAAAACGGTAAAAATCACTAGTTTATTACTTTTTACTCCCAAAAAGCAGTCATTGGGTGACCTTTGGCTCTCCATCTGCCCAAGTAACGTCTCGATGTGTCCTTTCACTTACCTTTGAGAGGACTATATATTGAGCACATATGGCTTATGGACAGGAGGAGAAAGAAGAGCAAGAGAACTCTAGTGGATTTTTTCCCTATCTTGAGTCTATACTCATTTATCCTTGTAGTTGTGAACCCTTTATGTTCACCTTCCAAACTCCTATCTAGTTTGAGTTTTCCATTCATGGAGGATTGAAGTGGTGGAGGCACAAGTGGATTGATCCAGATCTTGGTTCAGATTGGTTGCCGGCAAGAGTTCGTATCACTTTGTACTTCTTCTTGTTTATTAATAGAAATACTCATATTCTCGTCCATTAATGTTGTAAATGTTGTTTATCTTACATTGGGTTGCATTTACTTGTTATATCATGGGCCATTGCTATTGATGGTGCTAATTCCATTTATATATTATATGTACTTGTTGTATATTGGCTGTTAAGACTAATTTGCAGATTCAAGTGCACAGATTGAAAAGCTCCAGTGGGGATCTACATCAAACGTTTGGATCGAGGTTGGTTATCTTCTTCATTATCTTAGCATTGTCATTTATATAGTATAGTTTTGAGAATTGAGTTGATTTCTGGTAGTCATATGTCTGTTGTGGTACACCCCAAGCCATAGTGAGTTTTCTCCAACACAATGTAGCTCCCATCCTAGGGGTGAACCACATTAAATACTGTGTTGTGTGATTGTCTATGTGCTTGCATCTATTTATTTGCTTACAATGAATGCTTAAGATATTGCTTATCAATTTATGTGTTTTACTTTTATATGTATTCACCATAAAGAATGAGATGGGAATAATATGTTAAGTAACACATATGTGGATGAATGTTAGATGCACAAGTATTTCTAAGTCTGTGAATGCATAAGTTAGTGGGATAATCACTTAAGTGAGTGGATTTTGCGCTGTGCAATCCACTATAAGTGCAAAACCGGAAGTGCACAGTATGTTGTGTGTTGTCATATTGCATAAATCATAAGATAAATAACCTAAGACAACTGATGAATGAATAAGGAATCCTAAGAAGATTCGCCAAAACTGGTTATGTCTAAACAAGAAGCATAGTTATCAGTTGTGTTGTCCTATTGATGAAAGTCCATCTGACATCGCACAGTCCTTGGATTCATGATAGAGTAAGTGTTGGTGGTGAAGAAGTTAAGCTTCGCGCAGTCTTCAGTCGTAGCGCGAGTCCCACAGCGCATTGTTCATCATATATGTTTATGCACTCATCACCTGGTTGTGGAAACCAGATTCTGCAGCCCCCCCATAACTTCACCTCGGGTGAGACCTCAGTCTGCTCGCAGATTGTTGCCGAAAGGGCCGGTGAAAATGGGTTTTGTTGGTTCCTTGAACCGTGAAGAACCTGGGTCTTTATAGAAAACCTCAAGATAGTTATGGAAGCCAATAACACTGGAAGGTACTTACTAGAGACAACCTAATCAAAAGAGGCATCATCAAGCCACACTGATGCCCCCTTTGCTGCAAGAACTCTAAAACCTTAGACCATCTTTTCCTGGATTGCAATTTCTCAAAAAATAGTTGGAACCTTATACTTCACGAACTTAATATTTCCATGTCGACATTCAATCCCATCACTTGCCTATTCAAAGAGTGGAACTCCAGTTATACTCTTCCCCTTTCCAAAAAAAAGCTCTGGTCCCAACTATGGATAACCCTTCCCAAATTTACCTGCTGGAAAATCTAGATTGCCAGAAACAAAGCCATTTTTTGTGAAACCCATTATACCCCCTGCAAGTCGCTGGGAAATCCAAGGGCTTGCTCATAGAATGCTTGAATGCCTCCAACCTCAGGATGGATACAAATCTCAGCGCAAATGAATTGAATTGGATCAAAACCACTCCCCCATGCCTGGGAAAAAAAAATCCTAATCTTCGATCTCGATATTCACTGCCATGGAAAATCAAACTTTCCAATTCTGATTTTCAATATTGGAGGAATAAGCAAACTATGGGCAATCTACATATTCATGGTGCATCCAAACGAAACCCCGGAGTGGCAGGAGCTGGGGGGGTTGTGTTTTTCACCGAAATTTTGTTGTGATTAAGATTCAGATGGGGATTGGGAACTTGTTCTAACAACCTAGATGAAGCCTTAGCTCTGCTAAAAGGCTACCAAATCACCAAAGAACAGAGAATTGACAGGCTACAGGTATTTGGAGACACTATGGTAGTTATCAAAGCCCTTAATTTGAACACAGGATTCAACAATATGGTGTTGAAATGGATAGTCCATCGAATTCATCAAATAGCAAATTCCTTCAATCAATTCAGAGCATATCATATCATGATAAATCTAAATTACGATGCTGATGTGGAAGCGAAAGCTGGTACTAATCTTGAATCCAGGAAAATTGAATTCTCCAACAAAGAATATTGCCATCACCATATCCCCTGATCAGTTCAAACTCGCAGACAATAATTGAAGATTATGAATTCTCCATGAAATGATGTGAAGGATCTAGATTGTTTAGCACTACACAATCATGAACAAATGGCATAAAGATCTTGATCCATCACGCATATGGCCCAGGGACTACGATTAGATCAGATGGAATTGCATTAATGCCTTCTCGTAGGGATTTGAGAGACACCGAGACATTATGCAACTTCCTTAAAAGGATACGACCCAGGGAAAGTGATTGGATCAGCTGGCAATGAACAAAGAAACTAAATGTTGGTATAAAGACCCAGAGCCATCATGCAGCCAACCCAGGGATTACAACTAGATTAGATGGAAATGCTTTAATGCAGAGATCTGAGAGACACCAAGTTATGCAGTTGCCTCAAAGTATGAGGCCACGACCCAGGGAATGTGATCAGATAAGCTGACGATGCCTTCACGCAAAGAACAAAGACATACCGAGCAATTTTGCAACTGCCACATAGATTGAAAATATGAAGCATTTATTATCTGAATGCATTTGGTTATTAGGAAAACACAATGAAATACATCAACTAACAGAATCATCTATAGGAAAAAATTCATACAAATACTTTGACTATGGATCAACCCATATGACTTCAAAATTGATAGAAGATCAATATCATGGCACATAAAAATCAACTTTTTCGAAGAAAATTTTCATTTCGCAGCAATTTGCTACTGAATTTTTTGAGCATTGTATTCATCTAGATTTGGCTTCATCCATGGCTCAACCATTCTTTTTTTTCATATACCATCTATCCATTTTAGTTTTAAAAAAATAAAGTTATGCCAATAATAATTTTTCTCCCACCGAAATCACCTTGTTTCATTAATATATCATTTATGTTTGAAGCAAAACCAATTGGAAATTTAATCTTCCTTATAACCTATTTTACAACATCAGTCTCTTGTTCTATTAATAACCATGAAATATTGGTTGTTTTTCCATCACTATAACAATGATTCAAATGTTGCATTATGTTGGCTTCCTCAATGTCACTAATAACTTTAGAAATTGTGTCATTGTTATTCATCCCATCTATAATTTTCCACAAGCATTATGTGACATTCTTTCCAATATGCATTGTATCAAACAAATGAGCTACTTGTAGGTGCTCATAGTAGGGAAATCAACTGACTTAGGTGGAGTATCATTTCAAACCTCATGGAAACCCACCCTAATGACCCTTGATCAAAATAATTCGAAATAGATATTTTTATTAAAGTAAATAGAAAAAATAGAGAAAAAAAATACAAGTAACAAATATGGAGGTAACTAAAACCAATTGCTTACCACAATTCTTATCAGATGTCTTTTTTCATAGTTGAGATGTCATTATTCATGTTACTTTTTCTACCCTCTTCCTACCCATTAAATATATTTCTTTCAAATGTTCATTACCTATGGTTCTTAGGGAGGAAATGCCTTAACTTGTTATAAAACTCTTTTCCTAAACTTCTTGAATGTCTAAATATTGTTCTGGGACCACATACTCGACATGCATATTTAGACTTTGTTTGATTCCCTACAAGATATAGAATAGTATTAATATAATACTAAAATATTAAAAAAAAAACTTGAGTAATAAAAGATATATAGAGTTACATTTCAAATTAACATACCTCAAAAATGTGTTACCCCCAACACATCATGAATTGTCCATGTAAGTATTCCATGGAATTGAAATTTTTTTTTACCTATTTATTTGGGGATGTCAGCATATAACTTTAAAAGTACATCAATATTAGGGTCAAGATACATATCCATATCTCTAACTTGGTGCTTACCTAGTTATTTGAAAACATGAATAATTAAGTCCTTGTACATGCAAAAACTATAAGAATAGGTAAAAAATGAATCACTATGTTGTTACATTCATAAAAATAAATATATGGAATAATTAATGCTAACATTATGTACTCCCTGCACCCATATGGGGTGTTAGGGAAGAGCCCTATGACATTACTTAGGTCACTATCAAGGACACATGAAAGCAAGGGGTGGCACAAGGACAACGCTCCTCATCCAGACACTACAACATGCAATTGGAATGCAAATCGAAAGGGGAAACTATGAAGGTTTTTTATCATCCTAATGTGACTCTGTACAACTCCATTACTCCTGGTAATGAAATCTTTCCTACACAGTCACAACCCACTCATGTGAGAAACATGTTGTTAAATGGTCTTTTGATGTTGAAGATCATGAAAGTTGATGATTTTGTTGGTATAAGGAATATGAAGGTCCATCACCATGATTCATGGAATTTTTTTTATTTTTTCTTTAGTATTTTTCCCTATTGACTTGCATTTTCTCCTTGATAGATCTTAGTTCACTATACAAAGTCTTAAGTTTGCTTCTTTGAGTCCAAAGAATTGTAGAATCCCATTTAAGAAGGAGCAGAAAAATCTAACCAACTCTTAGTATAAATACATGCTATTGGAATAAGTACTTTCTCAAGCACTTTGAGGCAATCAAATAAGAGATGAATAACCTGGAGAAGAAATCCCTAGAAAAGGGAGGAATGGACCCCGCTAAAAATATAGATTGAAGGATTTACAATGGATTCTTGACACTAGTTTTTCTAGGAGCAGGGATACAAAGTATCCAAGATGATTGAGATTTACTAGCTTGTAGAATCCCTAATCACACAGGCCATGGAGGACAAATATGCTTAGCATCATTCACACATAATTAGACAAATAGAATTTATGGAATCCAAATATGATGCCCTTATTAGGGTACACTAGGGACTGAAAGTAGTTGTAGTCAAGGAAGACACTGAGCTTAAAGGAAAAGGGCCCAATGAGAAACAAGATTTGGACAACTAGAAACACTCATAACTTAATTTCATCATCCTCAACTTATATTGTAAATATTAATTACTACTTCATCAATACCAACCTTAGATATTTTTTCTTTGGAAGAAAATCATGTCTATAATGATATAACTCTTTTTTTACAATAGTATAATTTAGAATCCTAACTTTTAAACAAAAATTGCATGCTCCCTCTTTATTGTCATCCAAGGAGGAAAGTTATTACTTATAACAAAAACTAGACAAACTTAGTAAATGGATCTAAGATCTCTAAATGGATTGACACCATTAGCTTCCATTGAAAGTATAACATTACAAGGTTCTTTTTTTTTAAATGACCCATATTTCCTTGATGTCCCTAAATGTAGAACCATCTATATGCATTCACATAATGTCATATTCACTTCTCTTCCATGCATGATAATCCATAAACTATGATGTGTTTTTGCACCTAAACAATCATTGGAAACATGTAATTATGGGGATATGATTAAGAACTTTGCAAAGCACATTATTTGTTATATTTTCAATTCGATATCTACTAATTCTACATTAATGGCATTCAATTTTTTTTCATGTTGTCCATAATATATAATATGATCATTAGGATGTGTATCAATTTTGTTATAATCCACTATTTTATTTTTCATAATGGCACACAATTTTTGATATGTGTGAGGTAAAGTATTTAATGGTGGTAGGAAAATATAACCTAACAATCTATAAAAAAAAAAAAATTAATATATTGAATAGCATATATTAAGGGCATATATGATAGAATAAAAAATAAATAAAAAAAATGTTGTAGAAAAATCTTCGATAGCTTAGGACCTTGTCATACATGTGTTTGAAATACCATTTACTATCTTCAATTTAACCAACAACAAAAGAGAAAAGAGAAGACTTGTCTTTGAGTCTTTTTATAGGATTTATTTTTCCTTATCAATAAGAGGTACATCATCAATATCTTCGTTTATCTCATCCACGGGTGCATTCTCATCCATGGAAACAAAGGTGTCATGGATCAACCTATTTATCCCTTCAATCTCAATAATATCAAAGTCATTTTCTTCCATAGTATCAAATTCACCCTCACCATCTCTACTACAAAATGTAGCATTGGAACTCTTCTCTTTGTATTACAAATAAATAAACATAATTAGTATCGAATTATTAAAACATTTACAACTATTGAAAAATGATTCAAAAACACATTTTCTCTATCTTACCAAGGGGTGATATTGTTTTCCTCCTTCCAAGTGTCCATTCTCTAAGAAATGTTTCCTAGATGTTGACTTGTTAATTCGTATTCCCTTTATGCCTTTGCATTTTGTGCAAGAGAAATAACATTTCTCATATCCGATATCGAGAAGTTTGGGATGATTCTTAGATGGTTTCTTGCAATTGCTAATAGCAGAAAAGAATTTTATTCATCAAGATCAACATTGGTGAGATCCAATACTTCATAGATTATAGACTCTATATAAGCCTACTAGTTGGATGCACCAATGCCCATGTTCCGGTTATCTAACATTGTTGTCTATTTCAACAAAATATTAAACCCATTCATTAGTACAATAAGAATACATTCAAATAATTTTGCAAATAGAGAATTCAAATGGTATTTAAAAACTTTAATAAAATAAAAATTTAAATTATGGAGAGCCAAATTTAACTATAGAAAAGTTTCATCCACTCACAACTCTTCAAAAAAAATTGGTTGTTTTATTTTGTGCAGTCATATTTATAATGCCATGGGAAAAAAACTTTATCATCAAACACGTTGGAAGTATAAAGTAATCGTCATTAAGAATTTAAAAAACATCATATGTTTGGCGCTTTTTCACTAAATTTCAATGTTAAAAATGGTATTTTTCATCAAATGTCAAATTTTGACCCTGAATGCAGCAGTGAAGTAAAATGGTTAAAATAATATCCAATTCAATGTACTAATAGTTTTAGAACTACATCCAAGCTTAATTAATGTGAAATTTCAAAACTAGCATTCGTCCATGATCATAAAAGAATATTTTTAAATTATTTGATCAATTTCCAATTTGAATGGAAAAACATTTTTTAAATCATTCATGATTATGCATTCAAATATTTTTAAAAGTATTCATGATCATGAAAGAATATTGATCATGAAAGAATATTTTTAAAATAGTTTAATTATTTCCAATTTGAATGAGAAAATATTTTTAAAATGGTTATTGATCATGGTCATTCAAATATTTTTTAAATTATAATGACCATGAAAAACTATTTTTAAAATGATTTAATTCATTCCCAATCTGAATAAGATTTTTTTTAAGTATGAATTTGGCATCTATTCATCAAATTCTATTTTTAACATTTTAATCCTTGTCATTGAAGTTATACATGAGAGAGGTTATGTTTGTCTCAAAAATAAATTATATCAATTTATTTTGTTTTATAAATAAAAAAAATTGGCTATCCGCTAATAAAAACTTTTAAGGCTTGTCTATCTCAATCAATTCAAGGAAATTCTATTTGTTCAAGTAATAGAAGACCACAACATTTGAGACAAGTTGAGGAATATAAAAATCACCACCTTAAACTTTATAATCATCAAATTCAAAGAGTATAATCAAAATGGCACATGCACAACCTTTTTATTAGATGGTGAGTTTATAGCACTCATTTATTCTCTAGGAGAAAAGTTAGCTATTAAAAATAATTGCATTATTTGTCATTGTAAAATACGTTTAGATTTGTTGTTTTCAATTTATAACAATCTCAGAGTTAAAAATATATCATATACAATATATAGTAAATTTTAAAACATTTTTGAAAATAATGAAAGATGCGATCGGAGCTTGGAGAACCGACGGGTTTTCTGACTGGTTCTCGAACCATGTGCGAGCCTCCTGCTAGCGCCTGTCCTGGGTACCCCCATCGCTGAGAAGTCATTCTGAAGGCTTCCCTGCAAGAGTCTGGATCTTCATCGCAGCGATCCCGTGGCTAGGGATCAATCCCCGAGCCTCCTCAATGGCCTCGGGAAGTGAGGGCCCTCCCCCTGATCTGCCTGAATTCTTGAATCTCATAGCATCCCAAGGAAAGAATACCCTTACCTCCTCCCAATAGAATTTCATGAATACCCTTACCTCCTCATACCGACCATAGCATTGCCGGTAGAGAAACCTTGCAAGACATCTATCAACTTGTCGCAATGAGGACTGATTGGTCAGTTCACGAGTCTATGGCCTTCCTCGAAAAATACTGAAACTTGGGTGCAGAAAAATTGTAGACCCCTGATCTCGAAAGACATAAAATAATTTTTCTTGGGAAAGGGATTCTTTGCATTCGTCTTCGAAAGAAAACAAGATTAGGAGCTAATATTCAGGAACATGCCATACTTCATGGGACCACAAGGGCTTTAAATGAACAAATAGAACCCATCCCAAGACATCCCATCTATTGTCCCAGTTTGGGTGAGTCTTTTGCATCTACCTCTTCATTGCTGGATCTCAAAATCTCTAGAATCCATTAGAAATACCCTGGGAAAATACATAGATAAAGCAGATCAGAAAGACCAATATTCATGCACGAGAATCTGTGTGGAAGTATATTTGGAACATAGCCTCCCATAAGCAATAAACCTCATTGTTGCAGATTGGTCTCACATACAGGAGTTAGATTACAAACAAATCCCTTTTAAATGCAGTTTTTTCCATGAATGCGAGCATTTCACTCGATCATGCAAGAAGAAGCCCACAGATCCAGAGTCAGGAGGGAAAAAAGAACAATGGACATCCATTCAAAAAAACACCAAATCGGGAACGAAAATACAATCGAAAGGTCAAAGCACAAAGAAAGCAGACCATTGACATCAAAATCCGATTGCTACTAACAACAGGAACAGATTCAAATCCCTAGAAATACAGGAAATCCCTGAGGCCAAAGAAGAAGGAGAAATCCCATAACAACGGGAATCCAAAGAAACACCCCAAATCCAAGAATATACAAAAGACCTCCATCCCCGGAATACCCAAAGCCCCAAAAGATCTAAATCAAACAAAGATACTCTCTCCTGTGTAGACATTATAAAATCCAGAACTACAATATCCCTTGCATCCTTAGAAGAACTCACTGATAGATCATCCAAAAATCTAAGATGAAAAAAAAGCAAAGATCTAAGGGAAGAAGAAGCAGAGCATGAGAAAATCCAAGGATCTCAACCCACAATAGATATGGCCTTCAGCAAAAATACCAGAGCAAGAATAGCAGGAAATAAAATAGGAGATTCATCAGGAGGAGGGCCCTCCTCTACCTACAATACTAAATGATGAAGTTGATCTCTTGGAGCTGCATAGGTCTGGGCAGTCCTAGCAAGCTTGAAGTAGTCAAATATATCCAACAAATTGACATTCCAAATATACTCCTACTCCAAGAGACCAAACTCGATGAAAAATCTATCCTAGCTATTGGAAAGGAAAAATGGAAGAAAAATACAGGTTCAGCTGTCAGCGCTAGAGGGGCCTCCGACGGCCTTGCAACCTTATGGTCCTCAGACAAATTCCATTTACAAAGCTCCTTCTCCACGCAACATTGGACCTACACAAAGCTCATTCACATCCAAAGCAACAAACAAATCGCTCTTTTCAATCTGTATGTTCCTAATCTCTACTCTGAAAAAAAAGATTGCTGGAAAATCCTAGAAGATTTTCTTGATGCATATATCCCACAAAATATCATTCTAGCTGGTGACATGAATATCTCCCTCTCCACAAATAACAAAAAGGGAGGACTCAATGGAAAGGACATCTTCAAAACTAAGGTAGAATCCTTTATCCAAAGATGGGATCTCCTTGACATCAAACCCAAGAAAGGAAAATTTACTTGGCCCAACAAGCGATTAGGAAAAGGAAACATAATGGACAGGTTTGACATATTTCTCATCCAAAGAAGTCTCTTAACCAATAGGCTGACCATCATCTCAAATGTTATGGTAAACTTGGCCTCGGATCACAAGCCAATCCAACTCCAAATTCAGGATAATGAAGACCTTGGCCCAATTCCATTTAGGTTCATCCCCCAATGGCTAAACCACACAATCTTCTAGGACACACTGGACAAATCCTGGAGAACCCCCATCTCAGGATCCCCAAGATATGTATGGGAACATAAACTCATCATAACCAAAATCCCTTAAGGAATGGGCCAAATCTAACTGCCCTCCACCTTCTAATCCCAGAAAGAAAGTTGTGGGTGTAATGCCCCATATTTAACATTTAGTAATTAAACCCTAATGAGAATTAGCTTAGCACTTTTAATTGTTATCAACAGTTGGACTTAGAAAAACTGATTAATGATGTTGTTATTTGGAATATGGGCCTTCTTATGTATGAACAGTCAATGGAAATTATCATTTTATTTTAGTAATGGTGAAGATTAAGTATTTCATTTGATTATGCATATTGGATGTGGAAGGTGGTAACTTGATATTAGTTTATATACATTGAATATAGAATGAAGGTAATGTGATGCGAAAGAACATACATGGTTATTTCGATATCAGTTGTGAAATGTCTTGTCACTTGAAATAGTTAGATATATTTATACATGAGACATGTATGCTGCTATTTAGCTAATACAAAAATGGATCAACTATGAGATAATAGTGTATTATATGTTTTAATTATGATTGAGTTATGATTTGAAACACTAGTATGACTTGCGATATTGATTTTCATGTTATTTAATAGTGAATTCAAATATTTCTATAACTTGTGGGTGAGTGTGAGTTCTTACAGGAACTGCAACTTTCCCAAAGTGGTTTTTCAATGACGAAACCCCTTAGAACAGTGATGGCACAGTATGGTTGATGTAGGGTGTTGACCCTAGTACTATCAAGGGGGGTGGAGGCATTTCCCACCGCTTATCCCCCGAAACCCAAGGTCGTGGGAGGTATGTGCTAAGCATGCTCCCCTAGATGTGTGATGACGACTAGTGGGTGCCTATTGGGGAAGCTTGGTTGATGCAGTCGACACTTCCGCTTATGGGTTCTATATATGGTTAGGTCAGTATAGCTGATGCCATAATATATTCCGACAGAGGATGGGATGGTGAGGTCAAGTGATGGAAGTAGTGGTGAATAGGTTGTTTTGATTACTTATCAAGATGGGTGGGACCAACGATGGATTGGATGGTGTTCTACATTGTTATAAACCATTAAGATGATATGTTTGATTGCTTCATTAGGCTTATCTAATTCATTTTAATCACTCTTGTATAAGAATGAATGATGAATAATTCATTGATTAAGTTGTTATGTTGTATGTTGTTTGCAAGTATATAATAATGATTCATCAAGGACAATAAATGTTGGTTAATAGTTACCATGCTTGAGACGTGTGGGCTGGCCATATACACAGCGATTCATGAGTACATTATTATGATTGGTTAGTTAATGAATACATTAGTATGATAACCTAGTTGATGATTGTTGAATTATAATCCATGTGTTGAAATTTATATGATTGTTGCAGTGTTATATATGTCTCTGATGAATTAAGGAAGTGTTAGTAGGTATATGTGATAAATATATATATTAAATATCAAGTTGACTCATTGAATATATTTAACAATCAAATGTATTTCATGGGTTATAAAAATAATATATCTATGCATATTGAGGTACTATGTGTATTAAAATAATTATGAGAATATTATTATATATATGTCTTATTGAGGTACTATGTGTGTATGCAAGTAATATTTAATATGTATATTTATAGATGTGTGCACAAATAAAACATTACTTGCCTTGTGTATGGGATAGGAGTACCAATAAATGAGGGGATAGGTTTACATGAATTCAAAGATAAGATTAGCATATTGCATTTATTTATGGCATGTGGAATGACATTTAAGATATTTTATTATTATTTTTCTCCCAAACCTAATTTCACGGATAGGGTTTCCATAAATTGTCTTAATGATATTATAATTGAACTTAAATCAAACTTGTTGTATATGAAGAAAATAGTTAATTATTGTTTTATATCATTTATTTGGAAGAGGCGGTGGAGGAAGGTTGAGGTTGAATAAATAGTGAAGGAAGATAGGAGAAGAGGGGGGATTTTGTTTGGGGTGGATTGGGTTTGATGGAGAAGTTAGGAAGTGTTGGATGAGTTTAAGAACTTAGAGAAGATACATAATTTACTGTGCATCACTGTTATGTTCTTTGGGGGTCTCGGGAATAGAGGGCTAGGAGGCCATTTGGATGGCTTCCTGGGGCTAGGAGTCGGCTAGGCTCCTAGTTGGATGGAAGGTAAAACCATGTTCCACCTTAGGGAAAGTTACTCGATCAATTCCATGCTCGCTGCATAGATTCAAAGGATTCACATGATCCACCTCATGCACAGGGAGAGGTATTCTTCTAGTTAAATGTACTATTACTAGTTTAAGAGTTGTGAAGTTGATTTGTTACTATGCTACAAAAATTACAATTTTATTTGTTACTTTTCTTCAATTTTTGTTTGCAAATTAAATTGTTGTAGAAGTTTAGTATATAAATTGCAAACGAAAGCAAGTTTAGATAATTATCTAACTAGCTGCTACAGTGGGTGATTTAGAACAAATCCAAAATGCAATGGAGGACCATCCAATCAAAATCACCATGCTACACGAAGAGGTCATGCATCAAACCAAGGCCTGCCATGCATTCTGCAATGAAGAAGAATACTGGAGATTGAAATCTCGGAGCACTTGGCTCAAAGCTAGCGATAAGAACACCACTTATTTCCACAAATAATTCGAATTCAAGCATTCTACCAACTACATCGCAGAAATTAAAATGGAGGATGGCTCGACTGTCAAGGGACATGCAAACATAAAAAATGCAATGCACAACCACTTCTCCAATCTATATGTAGAGGTCAAAAATGGTGGAGAAGAAGGAGATTTAATTCTACCCAAGCATATCCCAAAGAGTATCATGCTTGAAGATAACGTAGATCTACACAGGACCTTCTCTGAGTAAGAAGTCTGCAACACCATTCAGTCATTCGAATCTGACAAATCACTTGGACCAGACAGCTACTCAATACACTTTTATAAAGCATGTTGGAAGTACATTAAAAAATATTATATGAGAATGATAAGGAATTTCCATTCAAAATCAAATATCGGAGGTTGCACTAATGCCACTTTCCTGGCTCTTATCCCAAAAGAAATCAATCCCAATTCCTTAAGCAGATTCAAACCAATTTCATTATGCAATTCATCATATAAGATAATATCCAAGATGTTGGCGAACAGAATGAATCCTCTGCTCAACAAAATTATCTCAGACAACCAAGGAGGCTTCCTACAAGGGAGACAAATCCTCGATAATGTCATTCTTGTATAGAAATCAATCCATTCCAGCAAAACTCGTAAAGAAAAAGGCATGTTAGTCAAGCTTGATATGGCCAATGCATTCGACCGTGTCAAGCACTCATTCATTTTTAAAGTTATGAAAATATTTGGATTTGGGGAAACCTTCATAAGCTAGATCTCAGCATGCATAAGAGGACCTTGGATTGCTCCTTTAATAAATGGTCACCCCACTGATTTCTTCCAATCCACGTGTGGAATCTGACAATGGCGTCCCTTGTCTTCCTTCCTGTACATCCTTCTGGCAGACTCCCTTAGCCAAAATCTGAACACAAATTTGATCACAGGCTCCCTACAGGGCCTCCACTTAACCTTTGACTCCATGCCTTTCAATCACATCCTCTTTGCTGATGATTCCCTCTTATTGGGTGGAGTATCTTCCATCATTGCTCAAAATTTTAAACAAAATCTAAATTGGTATTGCAACACCTCAAGAGGAAAGATCAATCTCCACAAGAGCGCGGTCTATAGCTGGAATCTGAACAATGCCTTCGTAGCCAATATCAGCAGAATACTTGGAATCAAAGTCCATAATCATTGGGACAAATTCATCTATTTGGGTCTCCCAATTACACAAGGACATTCAAATTCAGGAATTTGGAATGAAACGATAAACAAAATCAAAACCAAGATAAGAAGATGGTGAGGACAGTGGCTCAACAAAGCTAGAAAAATGATTCTAGTGAAAGCCGTCCTTTCTGCACTACCAATTTACCAATTTTCCATCCTTCTAGCACCAAAAGGAGTGTCAGAACAGATTAGCAAGTTTATGAGAGATTTCCTTTGGTCTGGAGGAAAAAACAATGAAAACAAAACCCACTTAGTGAATTGGGGTATCACAAAGCAGCCAGAGCTCTCGGGAAGCCTCCAAATTTGTGACCCCTTCTAGGAAAACTTGGCGATGGGAGGTAAACTACTTTGGCAAATCCTACACAATAGACATCATTGTGTCAGTCAAGTGCTAAGAAAAAAATATCTAAAAGTAAAAAACCTGAGATGTCTTGACTGCAAGCCTATCTTCAAAGGATCCTCAGTCTGTTCCTTGTGTAGAATAGCATGGGAGTTCTTCTCTCAAGAACTATATTGGCTTCACGGAGATGGAAGGAAAATAAACATCTTCACATACAAGATAATGGGAAACAAACCATTACATAATATTCAATATATACAGGATATAGCACATTGGTTTACTCAACATGGAATCAAAAATTTGAATGACTTCAGCTCCTGGGACAACTTTAGCAATTGGCAAAGTTGGAAAAATGCAGCAACCCCAACCAATCTTGAACATGCCAAAATCCTTCTCATTAACAAACTGAAAGGCTTCGCTCCTACTCATCTCTAGGGAAAATATGAACAGAGATGGGGGCCAAAAGGAAGCTAAACCATAGTACTCGACTACAATGCTCTCCAAACCCATGACAATGTAGGGAAAAACTTATGGAATGTAGTATGGAATCCATTTGGAATCCCCAAAATAAACTTCTTCATTTGGACACTAGTTCAACGAAAGGTTCTCACCGGTGACAACCTAACCAAAAGAGAAATCATTGGGCCACATTGGTTCCCTCTTTGCCGTAGGAATGCTGAAACTCTTGATCACATTTTTTTGGATTGCCACTTCACCAAACAAGTATGGAATCGCATGCTCCAAGAACTCAACATAACCATGCCACCATTCAATACCACCACCCTCCTCTTCAAAGAGTGTAAATCCACCTATCCCTCGCCCCTCTTCAAAGAGAAGCTTTGGCTCCAAATCTGGATAACCATCCCCAAATTCACCTGTTGGAAAATTTGGATCGCAAGGAACAAAGCCATCTTCCATGAAACACATTACACCCCATTACAAATCGCTGGACAAGCCAAAGGACTGCTGATAGAATGCCTAAATTCCTCCAACTCCACGACAGATGCAAAACTCGGCACAAAGGAATTGAGTTGGATTGGAGCCATCCCTCCAAGCCCCAACAAAAGTTTAAATCCTCGACCTCGATACTTACCACCTTGTCAAATCAAACTCTCCAATTCTGATTTTCAAGACTAGAGGAACAAACAATCTATGGACAACTTACACTCCGATGGCGCATCCAAAATAAATCCTAGAGCAGCAGGAGCAGGGGGAGTTATGTGGTCTATTGAAGGAGTGCTGAGAATGAAATACAAATGGGGATTGGGAATTTGCTCAAATAACATAGCAGAAGCCTTATCTCTGCTAAAAGGCTGTTAGACCACCAAAGATCAAAAGATCGAAAAACTACAGGTGTTTGGGGATTCTCTTGTAATCATCAAATCCCTCAACTCGAAGACTGATTTCAATAATTTGGCATTAGAAAGAATCGTCCAACGAATTCAACAAATTGCAAACACATTCATCCATTTCAGAGCATTCCACATCATAAGAAAATTAAATTATGAATATGATTTGGAAGCTAAGGCTGGAACCAGTCTCAAATCCGGGATAATTGAATTCTCCAACAATGAAAGTGGCCATCACCACATTCCTTAAGTGATTGTGCAGTGATTAAAAAAACATGACTTCTCCATCTCAAAACTCTCAGGTTTTTATTCAAGGAATCGATTCTTCCACCCTTCACAATGAAGAATCACACTATTGTGTAGAATACATGGATTGTTGGAAAGGAAGAAATATATTCTCACATAAGAATATATGGCATAAGAAAAGGATCCAGCACCCTCGATCTCACTAGAAGAGATTACGCCCTCTGAAGAACACTTGGATACACAACGTCATGAAGATATGTATCGACGCTTCTTCCCAGGAATTCACACAATCTTCCACACAGGGAGCATTAAACTCTGGTTTCCCTCATCGGAATATTACTCATCAACCCCTTTCCATCAAAACACCAAGTGAATATGCAAACTTACAAGAAATTGTAGTTAGCAGTTTCTAGATTTTGAATGCATTAAAAAAAAATAGCTTCATTTCTGAAATCGAAATCACAATCTCTCATCCAAATTGCAGCTAACAGAACATCTCAAAGGAAGATTACTATTTTGGATTTTGATAGCGAAGTCAATTAAAGACAAAAAATTTGTCCTTACAGCAAATTAATGCTGGAAATTCTTATTATTGTATTTAGCCAGATTTGGCTTTTAGCCATGGCTTATTCATTTTTTTTTTTTTTAATATTATTTATCCGTTTTAGTGTAAAAAAAAAATTAAAACATTTCTACCTCCAAGATGCTTATATCATAAAAATAAAAATAAAAATATCCAAAAGTATTTTAGAATGAGAAGGGTTTAGATGGAATTCTATCATCAGTGAATATCCATTGAACACTTCTTTCAGTTGCAGGTTGTCAAATTCAAATGCTTGGTTTGGTTTACTAAGATGAATATATCCATTTCCAGTGCAAATTGGCACTTTATTGTTATTTTCAAGATTTTAGCTCCAATCAATGTTAGCTCCCTTCAACCTCTTTTTGTTATTATTTATATGACTAACAGTGTTTCTAAGTTGATAACACTAATGTCCTTGAATTATTATTTTTTATTGGTTCAAATGCATAAATTTGCACTTGCATATTTTTAGTTGATATATGGATAGAAAATATGGTTAAGCAATCCTTCTCTCAATACTGCAACAAACAGGAAAAGAAAAATGTAAATAAGTTTCATAATAGAGATTATTATTTTTTAGTAATTAATACATTTTACTAATATTTTCTATGTGTGACAATGTTTTATATGGTTAACATGTTTTATGTTTTTTTATTCGGTTGTCTTTGTTAAATTAATTAGTAATTTCAATTTTTTATGGTATTCTTATATAAACAAATGAACTATGAAATAAAAATATGAGTTGATTTGTAGGATCAATTATAGAAATCAAATTTATATCTAATGTTATGTATTTGTTAGTTTTTATAAAGTTGAAATATTTTTGTATCAAAAATAAATTGGGGTTTATGAAAAAAACGATAATAAGAAATTTAATTATGGAAGTGTGATCAATATTAAATAGTTTAACTAAATGTTTTGAAACATTGTATTTATTAGTATTCATGATTATATAAACACAATTCTTGTGGACAACTCCATGAAAATTAATATATGAGACGATGAAAAGATCTATATAAATAGACAGACTTGTAATTATGTCGAAACACAATTTTGTGGATGACATCGTGGAAGGTAATCTATGGGACAATGAAAATATCTATTTAATTACAAAGGTACATAATCATGATGATGAGTACTTGTAGATGATGTGTAACCCATTTTAAAAACCTTAAATGATATATATATAATGTGATTGAAAATTATGTGTGTAAATGGGATTTATAAAGTGCAAAATCTAGTTTTGGATGTGCCAATATAGGATTCAATATTGCAAAATCAAATTCTAAAAGTTTTAATATCATGTTCAAACTTGCAAATAGCATGTCACACAATTGGTTGTTTCCATTGATCCTATAAGTTGTATTGTACTAGTATTGTTATGAACAAATAAGTTATTGCACATGTAGCTTGGCAAATCATATTTTTTTATGCCTAAGGTTATGTTGTAAGTTGTATTGTACTAGTATTGTTATGAACAATTAAGTTGTTGCACATATGGCTTGGTCATATGTATTTTATGCCAAGTTTCTTACACAAGTTAATTGATTGCAAATGTTGAAGTGTTGGTGTGCTAGAGATTAGGTTATGGTCTTGCATGAGGGGTTAGTTATGATGAAGAATAGACACTAATCAAGTAGGATGTAACACAATGAGAATTAAAGTTTTGGCATGAGTACAACATCAAGGGCATCATATCCACACAATCTTTTCCATAATTAATTTGAGTAGGTTTTACAAATAATGAAACTTTAAAGGAACATTGATCTTTGGTTTCTTTTGATAAAGAATATTCAATTCAAAATTAAATTATCTTCAACATTTTAAACAAAAAAACTCTACAACTTTGAGATTAAGGTCATTTCATTTTCTAACACTCCTATTCAAATCAATTACAAGTTGCACAAAGAAGAATTTGTATTAAATTATCAAACACACATTTATAGTGAAAGTTGCATAAAGAAGAATACAAACTTTAGATTACACTTATTGAATTTTTTTATATTCAAATTGGTTTTAAAAACCAAGATTCTCACAAGTACAAGTACATTAATCTATAGTTAAAATCAGAATGGTACAAGTTCAAGTACACTTCTCTAGAGCTAAACTTAGAATTGTTATCAGTCAAGTGGATAAAAAAAATGCATATTTTTGTTAAAATTTTCATATTTAAATTTGTATATAATTTTATTAAAATGATATCTTTTGAATAAACATTTTATTTGTTATTATAAAAAAATTATATATATATATATATATATATATATATATATATAAAAGAAATCAAAATCAATAAGGCCCCCACATGTAAAATGGGAGAGAAGGATTGGTGTTCTAGTGGGTGCAGCTAAGTCAAGGTTACCTCAATCGGGTTCATTGTAGTTAACACTAGGATCTAGCATCCCAACCTAGGGAGGGAAGCATTTTCGTCTCTACTACCTAACCCATGCACCAATCAGACAAGATACTGTAAGTTTTTGATAAAAAGTATCCCTTTCTTCCTTTTTCAAGTTTTTGGATCGTTGTCATTGATCCAATTTTTGCAATATGATTCTAGACCGACTTTATCCACAAGGAAGCTATAAGTAATACAACTATGAATCTCATTGAAAGTTTTAAAAGAAAAAATAATCAATCCAACTTAAACTCTTTTTAGCAAGAACGGTTAATGGGTTTTATATTAAAAAGAGCTTTGGGAAAGTCGAGAGAAAGAGATATTGAGCGGAGTGACTTCTAGCAGTGTTGTCAACTTCCTGCTAATAATCTTGGGAGACAAGTCCCAATTATTCCAAGTACATTTTCTTTTGGTATACCAATATGATTTGCACATGTATATCCTTACAAGTTGAGAACATAGAAAAATGCAGAAACAATACATTATTTTTTACTTGGATGAGAAACTAAGGCCCCCTTAAACAAGGGATCCAATCAACTTTGGTATCCCAACATGATATTTTCTTCTGCTTCCTTTTCTCATCTCTCTTTGTTTTTCTTTCTTCCTCTTATGAGAGGAGGAGAGGGACGAGAGATATTTCAACATTCTGGAGACTGGATCCTTTTGAGAGGAGGAAATTCTTGATTTTCCTTGTCCACTGAAACTATGAAGTTGGAGACTATTTCAGCTAGATCTTCATGAATCGAAGTATCTTGTACATGACATAGCCCTTTCTTGAGAACTGCTGGATATGAAGCCCCCAATTCCACCCTGTATGGATCTGAGAGAGAGGGGTTTGTTAGTCTCTTATCACGTGTTAAATCTGGATCTGGTTCTTTCCAATCTATGAGAGCTTCAAATTTATTGCTGCATGTCGGAGGAAATCATGCAAGAGATGAGTTTGAAGGGTGGGCAATCTATGCGATGGGCACTCTTTGTTGGGGCTCCTTACATGGAGGGTTTTGACAACTCCTGAAAAAATTCCTGTATACATGAAAAACACTACATTTGAATGGGATCTGCTCATAGTCCAATTCTTGGATGTGGCTTGAGTCCTCAATGTTGAGCTTTAGGGCCTCTAGAACCCATTTCTCCAAGTTAACTTGCACACAGATTCAGGCACAAGAGAAATATCCCCCTTTTGGTTCAGCATTGTCTAAAAAACAACCTAGCTTATTCTCGATTCTCTTGAGAGAAATTCCCCCCCAAAGGTGAAGAGAGAGGTGGGGAAACCTGACCCATACTGGAGCAGCTATAATATCAGCTTCTGGATTGAAATCCAAAGACCAGGGAGCTAAAACCTTTCCTCTTTATCCCATAAAAAAAGGTCATGAGTGGAAGATAAGATCTATTCCATCTTTTTATAGTATGAGTCCTGCACTCATCTTGATAACTTTGGACACTTCTCTTTACTTTTTGTTGATACTGATTTTCAACATCTTTTTGGGGATATTGGAGGTTTTTTGTGAAATTGTATTGGATATTACTCACGAACATATGGTTCTCATGGAGTTATTTCATTGGCACTTTTAGTGATATTTTTGTAATAGTTACAGTAAAGATCTATGGTAGTAGACTATGATCTAGTAAACAGTTGTGGAATCTATTTGTGATGCACATTGAACGTGCATATGCAGAATGTAATTTTGTTCACCTCTGATGAAATGAAATTATGCTTTTCTTCCTAGGAAATCTATTCCATCTTTATTCAGATAATATATATATATATATATATATATATATCCTCTACGAGAAGCAAAGAGAGTTACCTGTCCCTACAACTTTGGGGCTCAATGTTCTACAATCCAAAGGTCCACTACTTTTGGGCTTGGCCAAAGACCAGTAAAATTCCCGATGAGTGCTCTCTTAGAGAGGGTGAGAGCTTGTTCGCATGGATCTTTAGAGGAGAGATCTAATGAGGGAATTTCATTGATCTTTTTGACAAATTTGTTTAGAGGCATAGCTTTGGCCCAAGGTTTGGAGGATTGAACGAGTGCCTTAAAGGCTTGAAGCTCATTTGAATCAACCATTCTACCAGCCCACTAGACGGATCCCACAACGTCTAGAAGCAACACCCTTCTCACGAAACTAGTGCCCCTTCATGCACATACAGGTCAAGTGTAGTTTGGGCTCCCAATGGAAACCCCCATGTGACAATTGCACTAGGATTGTAGCTTATTGACAATGTTGCTGTCTTCTCTACACAGTCAACTTCAAAAACTGCAACTGTTGCAACTACTTGAGTAGGTAGTGACAACTACAAGTGGTGACTAGGGTTGAAACCTTAGCCACATAACATTTGGCTCGCTTCCTCGCATATAATCATTATAAATAAATAAAAAATGTTTTTTAACAAAGTGTTTTACCAATAAAAATTATAAATATTTTTAATAAAGTTATAACTCACAAATACATATGTTATATTCTAATTTCCATGTGAGCTTCACATTCGACAAAGTAATCAACCAAATCTCTTCATGAATTAAAAGTAGATGCAACTCCCAAATAATTTTGATGAAATGTATACCTTCAACTCCAAGTAGTGGCAATAAGAATCACTTCCCGAAGCGAGTTTTTTTTCCTATAAATTGATGATGGGTCATATTCAGAAGGTTGGTAGTTTCAATTTTCATATAACATTAGGTCAATGATGTCATGTATCATTTCTCGTGCTCCAATTTCTTATACACCCTAGTAAAAAGACAAAAAGTAATGGCATATCTGTCGACTATCTATGTGAACTAAGTTGTCAGGTATTCAATATTTTAAAATGCATGAAAACATGTATTTCTTTAATACCCTAAAGATGACATATTCTATAAAGTGATTAGAAAGTTGAAAGTTTCAATACAGTTTCTTTGAGTTTACTTGTACAACAAGGTAACCTACGAGGGAACATGTTATTGTTCATTATTTTATAGTTAGTCCCCAAATTTTACTTTATTCTAGTTGACACTCTCGCAATTGAGCTTATAAGAAAAGCATTAAGAACTAATAACAAGTAATTGTTCTATTCCATAGGTAATTTAGGAATGCATGGGTTTTGTCACTTTTAACTATCTTGATGTCGTATTTAAATGAATGTGTAAGCATGATCAATGGAAATTTATAAAATATTATAATTATTTATTTTTATTATTTTATGATATTGTGATATAATTATATTTATTAATTTAATTATTAAATATTATAATTATCAATACCATTGTTATTAATTAATTATAATAAATTCATAATCATAAATATATAAAGAAATTTTATATATTTATATTAAATTATATAATTATATATATAATTGAATGATTGATAATTACAATCAACTTAAAGTGATAACTCATGTTATTTGGAACATGATGACTTATCATTTTACAATATAATAAATATATAATATTACTTTACAATTATAATAAATCATTTTACAATATAACAAATACATAATATTATTTTATAGTTATTTATGATTTTAATAAATATTTATAAAATATTATGTAATGAATATATTCTAAATATATTAGAGTTTTTCTAAACTTTAAAAAAAATATTTTACACATATATTGGTACCAACATGAAAGTCAAATTCTCGTGGTATATCCAAAACCATGGTCTTATTCGTATATAATAATCATAAATAAAAATGCATTGCAGTATGAGCATGTAAACTTTTTTGTCTCTATGTTGGAAAGAATTTCCTTAAAATTATTAGATATTTGTTATGTATTGTGTTGAAAGTTGAAAGGTAACTAAGATAATTAGTTAAATAAAATAGTGATATTTATCTACTAAAGTTAGATTTTCTTATATAATATATAAGAAAATTAAATTTTTTATATAATATATTATATTTTTTAAATATAAAATTCCATACCATATAATTTTATACTTATTATATAATTTTATATTTATTATACACTTTTTACATAATGAAATAAATAAGGTTTATGTATCTCTTTCTATCCACCTAAATATAAGATATAAGATAGTAAAAATTAAAAAAATAATGTGAAACTTTTTCTTTTTAAATAATTATTAGATATCAGTTAGTTTATGTGTTAAAAATTAAAAAAATTAAGATTATATTGTTATAGATTTAATTAATTAGTCAAATAAAATAGTGATATTAATTTACTAAAAGTTAGACTTTTTTAAATAATATATTATATTTTTAAAATATAAATTTTATATCATATAATTTTATAATAAAATTTTATATTTATTATAAGTACTTTTGATACAATGAAATAAAGTTTATGTATCTCTTTTTATTCACCTAAATATAAAATAATAAAAAATCATGTGAAATCTTTTTCTCTTTTAAATAATTTTGATAACATTGATAACCTGAAATCTACTACCTACTATGAAAGTCAAGTCCCCGTGATATACCCAAAACCATGGTCTTATTTGTATACTAATCGTAAATGATGTAATAGAATATGAGAATGTAATATAATGATGTAATAGAATATGAGAATGTAATATTTTTGTCCCTAGGAAAGAATTCCCATTAGGATTATCATAAAACTATTATGTGTAAAAATTTAAAAGATGTGAGATTAGATTATTAAAAGTTTAAAGTGGTAATATTCATTTATTAAAGTTAAAGTTAGATTTTGTTTGTAATATATGTATAAAATTTTATATAAAATAATTTTATATTTATTATAAGAAGTTTTAATATAAAAAGTTGATATAGATTTATATTAACGGTAGATTTATCAAATGTTAAAAGGGATCAAATTTTTTTAAATGTAAATTTTTATTTTAAGTTTTATACTTTATAAAAAGCCTGTATCTCAAAAGATTGTATCCCTCTTCGCAATTGATAAATCTATAGTTAAAATGGATCTATGTTGGTTTATTTTATTATAATGATCTTTTTTTTACTTTCTATTTTTACCGAGGTCACTAGTTTTTAATTTAATTTATCAATCTTGTAGGCATGAGATATGCACATAATTATTTTATGTGCAATGCTCTATATATACGAATTCATTAACTAAAACAACAAAGAAAAATACCAATAAAATTCAAGCATTATTGTTATTACTTTATTTTTAGTTTTGTAAAATATTATATTGAGTCAACATATGAAATACACTATAAACTCTTCAATAATGAATGTAGAGATTAACATGAATCTACTTAATCATTGTATTTGTGTTTGAACCAAATATTATAATTATATATATATATATATATATATATATATGTATATGCTTACTTAAAATAAATTTGTTTTTTAATCAACATGCATTACACATTTCACCCACCTAAGTGGTAAAAAGCAAAAAAATTATTGAAAGAAAAAAAATATTTCAATCATACTAATATATATCATGTGTCACATTTAAAAGGGATAAAATTATATTAGTAAAAACTTGACTAGTTAATAAAATGGAGTGGTGATATTTATATGTTAAAGTTAGATTTCTTCATGTAATAAATTATATTTTTTAAGTATAAAATTTCATAGTTATTATAAAAAAATTTAACACAGTTAAACAAAATTTATATATTTCTTTCTATCTATCTATATAATGAGATAATAAAATTAGCATAGTTATATTTTAAGCCTACATTTATGAGGATCCAATTTCTTAAGTGCAAATCATTTTTTCAAGTTTTGCAATGTATAAAATATTTACATCTCAAAGGATTTTATCTCTTTGAGGGTTTGATAAATCTAGTATTAAGATACCCTATGGGGTAGCTCAGTTGGTTGGAGGTTAAAGGACTAAATTGTCACGAGGTCTAGGTTGAGGGTTCAATTCTCTAGGTCCTTTGGGGTTAGGCACACAAGTATGGTGCTGGGGATAGGCTCAAATGTAAGCAATATAATTTGAGTTAATTTGAGTCCTTTGGGGTCCATCCATGAGACATGGGAAGTATTGGTGAGTTTCCCAATCAATTTTAATGAAAAAAAGCATGACACACCTCTCTCACCTAAAAACATATAACTAAGTCATTAATCATACTAAATGTAAAAACTTATTCCTTTTTAAAATAATTTGGATAACATTATTAACATAATCAACTATTTAACATGAAGTTCAAATTCCCATGGTATACAAAACCATGTTCTTATTCATATATTAATCATAAATAAAGATACATTACAAAATGATTATGTAATTCTTTTGTCAATGTGTGGGAAAGAGTTTCCATCGAGATTGTCATATATATGTGATGTGTCAAAATTTTAATTAAATGGAGTGGTGATATTTTATGTTAAAGTTAGAGTTTTTTATATAATATATTTTGTTTTTTAAAAATAAAATTATTTATTTTTATAAATAGTTCTGGCATAAACCAATAAGATTTATGTATTTCTTTCTATTATAAGATAGTAAAAAAATAAATTCTTAATCATATTAGATGTGGATAATGTGGAGATCTTATTTTTTTTGCACTAGAGAAATGAGGTGTTTTATAGCCTAGTATGGGAAAAGATGTTGTAACGTAACATAACATTATCATGATTAAAAAAATTCATTTCGGCTCATAAAATAAAAAATTATGAAAAGTAATTAAAAAAATCTATGTCAACTCATAAAATAAGAAAAGTATGAAAAGTAATTAAAAAATCCATGTCCAAAATAGAAAATTAAAATTTAAACCCTGATCTATTAAGCAAGAGATTAATCAAATTTCTTGAGTTTAAGATAAAACAAAATTACACCTCAAAAAATTGGATCTCTCTCCATACTTGATAGATCCATATATAATATGAATCTATAATAGTTTAACTACTTTTCATAACATTAATAATATAAAATTAATTAACTAATATTTTTGATAAAATTAATAACATGAAATCAACTACCCAACATAAAAGTC
Organism: Larix kaempferi; assembly: GCA_027924585.1. Classification (NCBI taxonomy): domain Eukaryota; kingdom Viridiplantae; phylum Streptophyta; class Pinopsida; order Pinales; family Pinaceae; genus Larix; species Larix kaempferi. Next base: position 10,830,979 of record BSBM01000007.1, read on the forward strand.
AAATGGAATATCATGTTTTTTATATATATACTAATCATAAATGAATGAAGATGCATTACATTATGAATATGTAATCCTTCTGTGTATGTGTTAAAAGGAGTTTTCTAAGTGTCAAAATTTAAGAGAGGTAAAAATACATTAATAAAATTTGATTACATTATGAATATGTAATTTCTTATTTACGTGTTAGAAAGAGTTTCAATCAAAATTATGAGAAGGTAAAATTATATTATTAAATTTTGATTAATTAATAAAGATGTATTACATTGTAAATATATAATTTTTTTGTTTATATGTTTTTTTCCCAAAGAAAAAAAGATTAGAGCTTAAATTTCATTAAAATAGAATTATATTGTTTGTAAACAATGAAGCTATACATTATAACTTTTTTGTCTATAAATTAAAAATAGTTTTCATCAATATTATCAAACATATATCTAAGTGTCAAAATTAAAAAAAAAAAATACCCCAAAAAAAAAATTACAGCTCAAAATTTTATTAAAATAGAATTATATTGTTTTATAGATAATGAAGTGATACATTGTAACCTTTTTGTCTATAAATTAAAAATAGTTTTCATCAATATTATCAAACATATGTCGAAGTGTCAAATTTAAAAAATTAAAAATATATTATTAAAACTTGATTAGTTAATCAAATGAACTTGTGATATGCCTCTACTAAAGTTAAAGTTAGATTTCCTCATGTATTATATTATGTTTTCTAAAATATGAGATTTCATATTATATAATTGATTTCATAATTTAGACCAAACACACAAAATCACGGGTAAAGTTTTTAATTTTAATTGTTAATATATTTTTAATAAAAATATATGAACAACATTAAAAATTAAAAAAATTTCATTTTTAATATAAAAATAAACAAATTTTAAATTCTTTTATAATAAATAAATTTTAAATATTTGAATTTTATTAATGTATGTTGTTTTATTTTTTATATATTAAATTTGAAATGAATTTGTTTTTATTAAAACAATATATATTATTAAAAACTTAATTAGTGATGATATTCTTTCATTCCTTTAAACATGTGATATTTTGCATTTTTTAATATATAGAATTATCATACTTATTGCAAGTAGGGTAGACACAATGATGAACACACTTCTTAGCCTTTGGACAACACTAGCTTAACCATGAAGTTTCCTAAAAAGCACTCAAACAGATTCTAAGTAAACCTATAATAGATAATTTTAGATGTTTGGATTCTGTTGGCTCATGTTGTTTGAAGAAATCATGGTGCTTTCCAACCTGACAAAGTGTATATTCAAATACTTATAAACTTAGTGTGGTTGACAATAGTGTCAACAACCATTGGCAAGAGCTTCTCGAAAAGAAGATTGTAAATGTATTGCCCCCTTGTAAGAGAACACAATAGAGTCACATTGTCAACACCCTTTTTGAGGCGAATAATTGTTGTCCTCTATATAATTTAGTTCAGTGGTTGGATGATGTGATAACAAGTCCCTATTCAATCTTAATATTTAATGATAAGATGTATGAGCTTTGGGAAAATTGCATGAAGATCCCATCCACTTAGGGAGAAGAAGGGTCCAATAAACAACAAAATCATCCAATTCAATGAAAATGGTATGTTTAAAAACCTATATGAAAGTATAAAAAATCTAAAAGGTCATGTTTAAAAACCTATAAGAAAGCTTAAAAAATCCATTCATCTTTACATAGGGTTGACATCAATACTCAATAATGCCACCCATCCCAATGAAACAAGAAAAACAAAATATCTGCACGGGTAAAAGCTTTGTTTTTCTACAATTGGCGAGGAACCTTTGTTTTACTAATAGCGCTGCATTGAAAATTTGGATTAGACCATAGTCACATGTAAAAGTCTCGGGTTTCACCTTATTTTATAATTTTGTTTCGATGATTGTATGTGCAATGTGTGAGGCATGGATTTACGTAGAGGAGTAAAACAATTGGCAAACTCACTCAAGTGGTTTTAGGTTGGATTATACTATTTTTTAAATGAAAGTTCAATTTTAAATTCTATTATAAATTTTTTTAGGTGAGGGAATCATTATTTCAATTTTTCAATAACATATTTTAAATTTGAATCTTAATAGTTGTTCATTTTCTTGTATAAAGATAGTAATTATAGAGGAAGTTTGTAGAACATATATGAAGTATATTTAGATTTGACATCATGTATTGGAGTTGTTGTAGTTTTTTTCATCTTATTGTTAATGTTTCAAATATTTTTTAGGTTTATTTTCAAGACAAGATCGATGGTGATTTGTTTATATCCATCTTCAATTAATAAATAAATTAAAAGCATTATAATTATTGTAGGTCGACTTCTTACATTGATTTAGTAGTTGGGTCTAAATAGTCAATTATTAATCATTATTTAACGAAAGTTGGCAGCCAAATCCAACTAATAGTCAAACCATCATCCTAATTTAAACAATTCTATATTTTTTCTATCTCTACTGCCTCACTTATCCTCCTTTTGCACCGATTATCAACCTTGGCTAGGATTTTCATTTCTTTATGTGTTGTTTCATATTGTGCAAATGTTCTACCAATGTTGACATATGAGTCATATTATATCATATGTCTACATCGTGTTAGTATATTCTTGTTTGGATGGACCTCCCCATTTCTTTGATGTATGTTTTCATGTAAGTGTAAGGAATTTGGTAACCCATTTTTGCAATCTTGGGTCTACGAGATTTTTCAATGATCTTAGGAGCTTCTTGATGTTGTTTGGTGGTGAGAAGACAACAATGATGTTGTTTTTCCTTAGATATTTGACATGTTATTAGTTATTCCTTGTATGTATGGCATGGACACCTTATGTTTAGCCACATTATTTTCTCTCATAGACCCTATGTTCTCCTATGTTGTCTATCTACTTTCATGAAAGCCTTATCAATTTGTGAAGTGGTATCTCCATTGCTTATGAAAACTTTGCATAAATGTTATTTTTCCTACTCTATGTAATGATTATATGATACCCTCATGGCTCCAATGATTAATGTGTTTAGGACACCCATTATTTTGGATTAAATGGTTGTGAGGATTTACATGCAATTTTGGTTATTATGTGTTTTTGTCTTATAAACTTTATGATACACATAGGTATTCAACTTCCTCATAACCATGACATCAATTTTCCTCTAGCTCCATTGTAAATTTAATAGAATTGAACTAGTTGTTGAGATGTTTTGTCAGAAGAGTTGTTTTCTCCTCATTCTTGTATTGTTATGATTGAGAATAAAATATCATCACTATGATTTATCTTAGGGGTTGACTCACTCATGGTCTTTGATATAATCTATGTAACAAAGACTCTGACTATGGGAATGCTTCATCTGCTCTCATTTGGTCTATTATGAGATCTGTGGTAGATATTATTGCATATTTAACTATACTCACACCTTGAGACACTAGAGTCATCATGAAGACCATAAGTTTGTTATACTTTCCATTAGTATGAGAGCTCAAATATTGGTTTTCAAGGAAGTTGTTACATACTCCATACACGTGAATCTTATTGACTTTCAGAGCACATAACATTAGATCACTTCCACATGTCAAAACTTATATTTCATTTAGAGTACATATTCATTGTATCATATTACCTAATTTTGTCCACCTTAAATATTAAAAAGACCTTTTGTGATATGTTTATTATTGATTTTAACTTTATATATTTGTATCTATTCTCTCGTAATCTTAATCCAATTCCCTTTCAAGTCAAAGTCTTTATATATGCATATGTGTATATATGTATGTATAAGGGTTTGAAGGTAGGATCCATTGGCGGGGCCTTATTGCTGACCCGATGGAGACCCAGGTACCAAACCTGTGGGGGGGCACCTCAAGACCCTTCAACTCCTCGAGTCCTCCACGGTGACAATTCTACTATCCGTTGGACAAATCGTTCTCCTATCCAACACTAAGGTTGGGCTTGACACTTGGTTTTCATCTTAGTCATCAGATCAAAGTGGTTGCCCAAGTGAAGTAGTCGTACGATGGTTGGGATTTCTAGGGTTATATACAGAGACATACTTCTTTATTTTTAATATTATTTTCAACATTTTCTTTCTCTAATTTTATTAATCAAATTTAACGACTTATAATCATTAATATTAAGTTACATAAAATATGTCAAATAATATAGTTATAAAGTATTATTCCCTTAAAATATTATTTTGAAGATAAATAAAAAATTTAAAAATTAAACAATAATTAAAAAAATTATATAGTCTCATATTAAATTAAATATTTATATTATATATATATAAAATAAAATTTAATTCTATATTTTTATAATAAAATAATTAATACAATATCAAACTCTAAACGTACTTTTATGTTTGCTAAATTTGGTTACTTTTATGTTTGTTGAATTTGAATATTAATCATGATCATAGCGATGCCTCAACTAAACACATGCATATTGTCTATCTTCCAATGCACCAATGGATCAATTTATATGAATATAATTGATTTCTTTCAATTGTAGTGATGGATTAATTCATATGCATATAATTATAGGTTTATGATTTTCAATTTCGCACTCCATGGCACGGGACATAGACCACTGCTAGTCAAAAGTACACTTCACACAAGACTCGGTCTCACTTATTCTAGTGCTCCCAAGACGTGTGATTCATTGGAACATGATGAAGAGTGGTGCAAAGTACCCACCTAAAACTTTTATAATCCTCGGTCCCTACTAGTTGCACCATGTTGTGCAGACTTAGTGGTTACATTTCATTCGAACCACAAATAATTTTTGAACTTTTATAATTCTTGATCCCTACTATTTGACCCATGTTGTGTAGACTTAGTGGTTACTCCAAATAATTTCTTAACTTTGTTAAGATGGCTAGGAACTAATGGTGTCAAAACTAGGTTTAACATGACCTTCAACGAGAACCCAATAAAATTCAACACGGCCTTAAACAAGAACCTTGTTATGTGAATTTGTAACCAATTCTTAATTTTACAAGAACCTTGTTATGTGAATTTGCAATCAATTTTTAATTTTGCAATGAGCCATGGCTAGGTCCATGCCTTGGGCATATGTTATTATTCAACCTACGAGAGATTGGTTTAATTGTATTTAATCAAAAAATAAATTTGGTTGTAATGGAATTATTAAGTTAATGTGTAATTTTTGTGATTTTAAATGTCATAGATATAAGTTTATGTTAACTAAAAACCAATAAAAATGTGAAAGCAATTTGATTTTATGTTAAATTCTAATCAATGTTATAAAAATTAACCAAAATAAAAATACACTAAACAATTTAAAAGATTATGTGTAAATCATTGATACATAAACACACAACAATAAATTAGGGAACAATTCCAAATTTATTATGGCACCCCCATACACATGTATATATTAAAAAAATGTGCAATTGCACAATTCTATTATGTAATTCGAAATTGTTCCCATTTATTGTCCTCCCAAGGGTGAGGATATGCATATGTGTGTGCATATCCTCACCTCGGGAGACAAGGTGGTGGGTGTGAGGATATGCATGTGTGTGCCACACACATGCATATATTAACCCCCATGCATGTGTGTGCGCATAGTGGCAAATACACACACACACACACATGCATATCCTCACCCACCCATGATATGCATGTGTGTGTGTGTGTGTATGACACACACATACATATCCTCATCCCCACCACCTACCCTCTCGGGGCAAGGATATTCATAAACACATGCATATCCTCACCCTTGTGAGGACAATGAATGAGGGAACAAATCCAAATTAGAGATAGAGAATTGCACAATTGTACTTTTTTTAATATCATAAATTCTCTTCTTTTGTCGATGTGGGGTCAATATACTAGGACTTGTTGCCTTAAGTATTTTTAGATATAGCCATACATAGTGCACTAAATAATTAAATCTAAAATAGTGGTGATAAACTCCCATCAATCTATCATAGAATCACAACCCATTAACATATCTTTACTCCTAGTATAAAAGAATGAGCTATCAAAGAATAACAAAAATCAAAGCAATGTGTAATATCGATGTAAATCAAAGTCATGAACCACTGTCTCTCTCTCTCAATGTTTTGATGACCAAATGGATTAACAATGTAGTGCCTAAAGGTTGATCTCCAACATAATTGTTGTCACTTTGTTCCCTCAAATCATAGATGCAAGTTAGTTACAGTAGGGGTTGACTTGGTCAAATGATCACTAACACAAAACCCATATTAACTTGGTCAGCTTTGAGAATTGATTTTGTTGGATGCATCAATCCTTTGAGTTTTGAGGTGGATAGATGACTTGTCATTGAGGTGGTGTGCTAGATTCCTTGTTAATCTAAATGTTGTAATTTGATTTCAAGATGTGAGATGTGAGTAAGAGAACAACTTAAACAAATTTCACTATTTGAGCTATGAGCACAAAATCTTGAACACAAATGAAGGTAATGAATGAATAAGATGGACACAAATAAAATTAAAACGTACCAATTTTTATAATAACGTGCACAAATTTTTGTAATAATGTGCACATGTTTTACACAATTGTGTGTGATAAAGGCTGGGGGAAAGAAATATGACCAACTACTCTATGTTTTATATTTTGCTTCATGTCGTGCATAATATACACAAAGATCATTTCAATTACATGAATGTGTGTTCAAATGTTGAAGGTGCTTCATATTTGAGTGTTAATTGGGTGATCTTTTGTCTTCTTGATATCCAAAAGCATGTGTTGGCTTGTAGAAAGTTGTAATGGGTGATAGTTGGTATACATGGTTATAGGTGTATGTGTGAGATATTGAGGTTTGTGTCATATGGAAAATATTTGAGGTGAAATTTTACCATTTGGATAATTTTTAAATTTTTCCAAAATATGATGGCCAATTCAAAATGACTATTCGCCTAAATTTCAATATAATACATTATTTTATTTGAAAAATAATCATTTTTTGTTTAAATTAGGTAAAACCCTTACAAATTTGAATATTTTTGCAAAAAATATTATTATACATTTGTCGTTGACATTTTAAGAATTCATAAGTTTTGCTAAGGTTTCTTCACTTAAAAGATAATTATGGATCCTCTAAATTTTCCGCGTGAATGAGATGTTGAAGAGTGCATATGGTATGTTGAAGAGTGTGCATATATGCACTTTCTAGTGCACATGAGGTGGTGTTTAGAAAACCTTTTAGTCATTGTCAAATCAGATTGCAGTGGCACTATGAATTGGGCATTGATGTTAAATCAATGGTGCATTGAATATCATTAGTGAACAATACCATGTCATTGACATAGGGATGAAGAGAAATATATGTTGATTGCGTAGGGATTTGCTAGAACCAACACTTGGCTAGATCCATCTAATCATGTAGTAAACTTCCCTCGAGCTATCAAAATTTAGTGACACAAGAAGTCCATACTCTTATATATTTTTTAACAATTTGTGTCAAATCATAATGAAGAAAATATCACCAGACATTTTGGTCATTTAACAATTAGTAAGATTCACTAAGGTTTTTACACTAAAAAGATAGTTATGAATCCTTAAAAATTTATTGCATGCGGGATGATGAAGGGTGCACATGGAATGCCAAAGTGTGTGCACATTGCTCTAGAACTCTGGGAACATTCTAGCATGCATGAGGTCATGCCACGAATACCTATAATTGCAATTGGATGAGACTAAGATGACACTGTGTGGATTGGGCATTATCATTGGATCAATGGTGCATTGAAGACCATCGGGAAACAATAGTCATGCACATTAGCTTAGGGATGACAAGAAATGTACAATGATTGTGTAGGGATCTACAAGAACTAGTACTCAACGAGATAATCTAATCACATAGAAAACTTCCTTCAAACTCTCAGAATCCAATGACACAAGAAGTTAGAGGTTTGGTTGATCTAGAACTTTGGGCGATTTTTTGACAATCTAGGTCAATTAGACATTGTTTCACTATACACAAAATGTGGATCATAGTGGAACTCTAATCATGCTTGAATTTTTTTGCGGGCTTCATGTCAAATTTGTCATTGGAAAGAGATTCCTTTTCCTACAAAATTAGCATGTTCATGCTCAATTTTGATGATGTCTAAATCTTATAGCAAACTTCTCTTTGAGTATCCAAATTCTAGAATACTAAATATTTCATCAATCCAAAACTCAAATCAATATTTCAATGATTTGGATAAAAATTGTGAAAACATTATTCATCTATACACAAAACAAAACTTGGATCAGGGTGAAATTTTACTTCTACCTTAAATTTTTACTAACAGAAAGAAAACCCTCTTAGTAATTTGGTGCTGCACCGTTTGAAGATGTTGTCGACTCAGAGAGGGTCCATTTGAACATGTTGTAGACTATGAGAGGCTTGGCACATGCGACAGACAATTAAACGACTTGGGGCTTCATTTGCAACCTTGTTTTCATACAACTAGCCAGCTTCCTCTGACTTTAAGTGGATATCTTGACCATGATGGGTAGACCAGCCGAAGCTTCATGGGATTTGGAAGGGGGAAAGTTCGGGCATCTCGAATTTTGTCTTTCTCGTTGTTTTTTTGACTTGTTGGAAGTGGAAATAGAAATCTCTAGGAAAGTTACAGAATCCCTTTTTTTTCCAAAAGGACTTCGAGAATATTTTGCGGCCCCGCAAACCAGACGAACTTGTTAGTAAAAAACTAAAGTAATTGGACCGTAGAATAGAAACTGCAGCCCGGACCGGACCCGAGGGTTGGCGGGCAGCTTAAAGGGGCTAAAGATATGCAAAGGGCGCTAAGAAGGAAAGCTTGCGTGTGATCGAGCAGGCGGAACCGAACATGCGTCAAAGCGTGCGTATGATTGCCCGGCGGGGAAGAGAGAATGAGTGCGACCGACCGAAGAGTACAGAAACACGGCGGGTCTGACGTGTATTTTCGGGAGCGGCGCCCGCGGGGGAGGAGAAGCGCCGCCTGTGGCCAGGCTGGACGAAGTCGTGGAGGCAGCGTAAGGAGCCTCGCTGGCCAGCGATGCAGAATCCGTAATGGCCTGTATGTGCTGTGAAAGTGGCCGGGAATTGTCTCTTCCTCACTGCGCTGACGGACGGAAGCCCAGAAAGGCCAGAATTGGCAGGGTCAGGCAAGAGGAGATGACCCCACGTGGCCCGGCCGTCAATGCGACGCTCTCTCCACCGCTACCCCACCACCGCCAGGCCCAACTAGAAACCGGATCCGCTCTCTCAGCAACTATAAATCACGTTGCCCAACCCGACCAAATCTCATTCGTCCAATTGAATGAAATTGTTGAATTCAACTCACGATACAACTGGTTGTTAGCCATCGCTCTTTCCCGTTCTCGTTTGTCTGTTTTGTTTAGTTTTGTTTTCCCTCTCAGACAGTCGCCATTGTTGTTGTTACCCAGAGCTCCCAGCCTGCTTGGCTCCCGCGACAGAGAGACATACGGTCGTTTTTGTATCTAATTCTTCGTTGAATTGACTATCCGCTCTGAACAATCGACGTCTCTCCAAAATCTCAAATAATTCTTCGTGTAATCGCTCCATATTGCCCTCTGCATGACACAATCTCTCTGGTAAGCACGGCGAGTTTTAAATCTGCACACGGTATTCTGTTATTTTTTTCCTGTTTTTGTTCTCGCAGCGTTTAATTGGTAAAAAAACGATTTCATTTTTTTTTTCTGTTTTTTTTTTCTTCTGTGTTTGGTGTCCTGGGTTTATCAAATCCCTGTCGTCTAACGCGTAGTTGCGAGCATTACAAGGCCAAACGTGGGGTGGGGTTGCGGGATCGATTCGCACTGTGTGCGCATGCTTGTCGTGTAAGCCATTATTAGTATTATAAAAGAAAATGTCCGTTGCGGGTTCCGAATCTGCGACGCATTTAATACTACGAGGAGAGGTGAAATGTCTTGATGCCTGCTTGGCCTAGAATAGAGATTGCCCTTCCGGACTCCTTGTTGTCGTTGTTGACGATATATTAAATTTGAAGCGCCAGGTTTTATGATCGAATCCGGCCGCCATAGAGATCTGTGAAGAATCCCGTGGCCTTCTGCCTATTTCTGCTCTCTTTAGGGCGGAGAAAGCTATATATATATATATATTTGTGTGTGTGTATTTAGCGGCAGTTAGCGGTATTTTCGTCCAAGAAAGTGCCTCGAGGTATCGTCGCATTTGTCGGTGTGGGCATTTGCGTGTAAATGTGTTTCATGCCATGATAGTTGGTTGAAGGCTTTTTTCGCCCAAAGATTTGCCTTGCAATTTCAATAAGGGAACCAGGGAAGAATGCATATAAACGATATTGCTATCCTGCTGCTGCATTAATCTTGAATCTATCGTTTGCCTCCATTGAAGCCTGCTCGCCTTGGATGCTTTTCGCCTGCAATTCACAAGGTGCATTAACTTAACTTTTCGGATGTCAATCCCCTCAAATAAATCTGCTGTCGATTTGATCTCATTGCGAGGATTCTCGTGTTTGTTAATCTGGTTTGTCTTGGTCGAGGATAAAAGAACGTAGGATGAGGATCCATTAGATCGTTTCATCTCTTTGTCATTGCATGATGAGTCCGAGGTTATACCGTATTATTCGCCGACTTAATCGGTATCTTTCATCGGTTTCGATGCCCCCAATTTGCATCTCATTTGGTTATTGGTTAGTAATGGCAATTGGCGTTGAGTTGACCTGGGAATATGCTATTTGGTTCGGAATATATAGATCTATAAACTTGCACATGCAAACTGTTTTATGAATTCATTGCATGCAGATCTGGCAGATTAAGTAAAAAGCGCCTGTGTCATTTTTAGGGCCGTGTAAGGCATTTTTGTAAATTGAAAAGCACAAATAAATCAATTGGGCTTCCGAAATCTTCATTTGGTCGATGTGGGTCGTGGATTTCAATTGTACTTCTTGGGAAAAAGGAAGGGAGGCGGTGGATTTAGCCAATATTGGTAGGATATCTGTTCTGCGATGCCATTTACACAGTGTATCTCCGTTTTTGGGTTTTTTTATGGTGGTATTAACAGTTGATAGGTATGTTGCAGCTTCCCTACCCTTTCTGTTAAAATTTAGGGCGCGGTCTTAAAAGTTGTAGTGAGTGGACAGCATAGAGTAAATGTGCTCGTGGTGAAGCAGGGGAAGAGACCCTTCGTAGTTTATTCCCTATTTCGTAGTTTATTCCCTACCACCTCGATCTTTTCCTAGAATGCATGGTTGGACTGTCGCTCTGATATCTTTGGGGATCTACAACTGAGGTTTGACAGATAAATTTCGAAAGAAGTACCTGCCCTCTTACTTCAGTTTCTTGTTTTAGGACGGGAGTGATTGCTTTCACCCTAACAGTTACTATTGGTGAGTCATCAGCTGCAGGGATTTTGATTTTGAGCTGGCAAAGCATAGGGCTCTTTTCAAGTTTTGATCATCATCGACTATATGCTTATCATACCACTCCCAGCAAGCTTCTTTTGAAAAAAATACCATTCCTAGCAGTCTAGTGGCCCTGGACATTCTCCAAATCACCATCTCCAAAAGAATCCAACAGAGTCACTAGAAAGACCTATTGGATGGCATGGAATCACTAAGGAAATTTAGGTGAATTTTCCAAATGCAAATTCGCATTTTACGGATTGATTAACCATTAAAAGGCTTTGTCTTAATCGAGACCTGACCTGGAGACCCATTTCCCATTCCCGTTCTCATTCTTGTCTTGATACTAACGCTAGGGCATTCTTAATCAGTTTTATATGGATAATATATGCTGGGAGTGGAGGGGGTGGACCAAGTTTCTTATCCTCTAAAAACCTCTAGTCCCGTTTATAGTTGTTTATCGTTCCGTTCCTGTTTACTGCTCTGTTCCTGGTAACACAGGGTTAAACTTAAAAGGCCGAGCTGATCCGAGGGCAACTTCTCTGTGCCCGGGGAGGGTTAAAGCACCAAAGCCTTAGCTGTTGAAGATTTGGGCATCCTGGACAGATAGGGGTCTCAATGGTGCATTTTGTTGCAAATTGGGACTCCTAGTTCTTTGATAGATATTGAATTTCATTCTGATTTCTTAGTTCTTGGCATTTTAATAAGTAATAATGATTTGTTGATTCTAAGTGAACTGATACTGGAGCCATTCTTCCTTGATAGTAAAATGTGTGGTATTGTGATGGATATATCGCTTGAAAACTCGACATTTAGGCTTCTGTTTTTTCGCCTTTCATTTTGGTATTATTGTTCTTAGTTGCTTTCTTTGCTTGTAAATAAAGCCTTGACCCTCAAATTTCTGTGTTTGTGTTTCTATAGGTGTGAACCTACAGCAAAGCTTTAGCTGACAACCTAAGTCCTTGTGGTTCATTTGAGTCCTATTTTAGCACACCTTAGAGATGTTCAGGTACAGGCCTCATGGAAATACAACTTCACCAGTTTCTTATGTGCTGGTATCGTAATTGCATGTCGATTGTTTTCCTAAGCATTGGATTGACATTCACACACATAGATTTCATTTCTGGTGTTTATGCATGTCTTATCACTTGGCACATTTAAATGCTGCAGCCCTAGCTGTGGAACTGAAGTCCACCCATAACGACATCTTATTTGTGGAGTAGCTTCTAATGTGGTTCATGTTTCTTTACCAGGAGTCCAAGACTTGATGGGTTGCATTGACAACAGCAAAGTTCAGAAGACATTGAAGAAGTGGTTTTTCATAGATAAAAGGGTTGGGTGAATACCTGTGCTTCTGAATTCACTGGGTGAAGATTGTAAATTTAGTCCAGGACAAGTGCTCAGCTTACAAGTTTTGCAAAGGGGAAACTTTGCAGTGTCTTAAGATAAATCCTTTTTGTAGTCGTTTTTGGTGGTATGGCATACGGATTAGAGCAGAATGCTGTTCTTACTGATCCTCCCGCTTTAGTCCCGAATTCGCTCCTGCTTACATATTCATCATCATCACCATATTCTCCAGGTTCAACATCTGGTAGCTCAGTACCTACGGCTCAACAAAAGGTGCTTTCCAGATCGATCAGTGCTGTTCTTACTGATCGTCCAGCGCTAGTCCCAGATTCACCTTTGCTTTCATATTCATCATTATCACCATATTCTCCAAGTTCAACATCTGGTAACTCAGTACCTACAGCTCAAAGAAAGATGCTTTCGAGATCAATCAGTGCTGTTCTTACTGATCATCCTATACCAGCCCCAAATTCACCCTTGCTATCATATTCGTCATTATCACCATATTCTCCAAGTTCAACATCTGGTAGCTCAGTACCTAGAGCTCAAAGAATAGTACTTTCAAACACGATCTCTGATGTTCTTACTGATCCTTCCACAGTTGTTCTTACTGATCCTCCCACGTCCGTCCCAGCTTCATCCTTGCTTTCATTTTCATTACCATCACGATATTCACCAAGTTCAACATCTGATAGCTCAGTACCTAGAGGTCAAAGAAAGGTTCTTCCAAACATAATTGATGTTGAGAATCATGTTAATGGCCTTATCAATGCAATGAGAGCCTCATCTCCTACTCATGCCAGTCAGAAAAAAGCCTATCATGCCTGGACTGTAAGTTCATAGATTCTTTACAAAATTTCTTGTGACTGAAAATTTCTCAAATTTTAATGTTTCTTGAATCTCTAATTTGAGTGACCTATATTTCACTATGCAATTTTAATTCAGGAGAAGCATCCTTCAGCACTGACCATGTTTGAGAAGGTGATGGATGCATCAAAAGGCAAGCAAATTGTAGTGTTTTTGGATTACGATGGCACTCTCTCACCTATTGTAGATGATCCTGATCGGGCTTACATGACGAAAAGGGTAATCTAGGCTTTCTAAAGTTCACTTTGAGAATAAATTTTTGCTACTTGATGATAGATTACAATATGTTTTAACCATATTTCATTCTGTCTTGATGCTATCCATAGATGCGTGCGACAGTTAGAGACGTGGCAAGATATTTTCCTACTGCTATCATTACTGGAAGGGGCGCAGCTAAGGTACACAACTTGCATATTTGAATCTTTTGTGTTTTTCATGATTTCATCTTGGTCTTGGTTGCTTGGTTTACACAACTTGCATATTTGAAGCTTTTGTGCTTTTCATGATTTCATCTTGGTCTTGGTTGCTTGGTTTAGTCATACATAGTAGTAGTGTTTGTAAAGCAGGACTTCTAACTGGCACAATGGTTTATTGTATTGTTTAATATATTTTGCAGGTGTATGAGTTTGTAAGGTTAGCTGAACTGTATTATGCTGGTAGCCATGGTATGGACATTATGGGACCAGCCAGAAGTTCAAAGGGTTCTAAGGCAAACTGTACCGGGACAACAGACAAGAAAGTAAGTGCAGCATGAAATAGAGATTCTGAAATGGTTGTCTAAAGCCTTACTTATGTTCAGTAGGGATTTTGTCACTGGTCTTTCTGACAATGTTAATTTATTACATCGGGTTGGGGGGTTTTGTTGCTTTTAACCATCAAGGATGGAGCAAAAGTTAGAGAATGAATGCCACACAGTGTTGGTGTGCTCAACTCATTGATTGTCTTTTGTGTTGCTGGTACATTTGTACATTATTTAATTATATTAATTTCCTTTTAACCACAATTTCCACAAAATTAGATATAATCTAGTTCAGTACATTAATGTACATCTTACCAAGGAGTGTAAAAGGTAGATCTTTTACAGATGCTTTTGCTGATTTGTTATTCACTTTCAAGTTTCGACTGTTATTTTTGTCTCTCAGGGTGGTGTTGTTCTCTACCAGCCTGCCAGCGAGTTCTTACCAATGATAGACAAGGTATGAAGAAATTTTATTATATGTTGCTTTATATTCATTAGAGAAAAGCAACATGGAAAGGACACTTGAAAATGCCCAATTTTATTCTCATCGTCATACTCTGTGTTAACGTTCTTCCTTTTTCCATGGGAAGGTATTTTAGTATGTTAGCTTGAGTCAAATCAGAGTGGTTGAACCCTTCGTATTCCAACTTTCTCAAAGCATTTTGTGGAAAGGGATTGAGTTTGTTTCATAGTTAGTTGGAAGTCCAACCAATACAAGATGCATGAAATACATAGTAGAATGAACTTGCCAGTAATGTGGGAGCTTAAACAGATGCATTCAACAGTATCGAGGTTCATTTGCACCCCTGTTTTCCCTTTGAGATCTTGTGTATTAGAACTCTTGTCAGCATTGTTGTTGGCTAGTATTGATTGGATTGCACCTTTTGTGAGAACTTTTTTTTTATCAGTCAAGCGATTAGGGAACTGTGAAGCTACAGTTTCATCTTAGTATACCTTCTGTGCAGGTTTTTGCATTGCTGGTCGAGAAGACAAAGAGAATCAGTGGAGCATTGGTTGAAAATCACAAATTTTGTGTTTCTGTGCATTATCGCCGTGTTGAAGAGAAGGTGAGTTATGTATTGACATGCAGGGAGGAAGTAGTCGGAAGCCTGCTTCATTCTGTTCTTGTAATTTAATCTGTTGATACCAAGCTTTTGTTTCATTTTTGCTGTATCTACTGTTTAGTTAAATAATTTTATTGATATCTATATCCCTGTAGGTATGTACACGTCATCATTGCCAGATCCAAATTCTTAGGTTTCTGACCTTTCAGAGTTTGTGGCTTGTGTAATTTGTCTTTGTATAGATCCATTTCAAGCCTCTGTCGAGATTTCCTGTGGCATTTCTAGGCCTGATTATGCTGGAATTAATTCCAATGAAACCCATTTGAATACTTACCTTTTATGCATTTGTTTTGGAGCAGAGTTGGGGAGCACTTGCAGACCAAGTAACAAGTGTAATTAAAGAGTATCCTCAATTGCGACTGACACAAGGAAGGAAGGTGAGCCTCTCAGATATTGCTATGTTTTAGTTTTGATAAAATTTCCATTAGTGACTTGTTAAGAACTGTCATAGGGTTTGAATACTTACTGAGGAGATTGCTTTATGTAGGTCTTAGAGGTTCGTCCTATAATTAAATGGGACAAAGGAAAGGCCCTTGAATATTTATTAGTGTCACTTGGTGAGTTTTCCTTTTTCAGCAACTACTGATACCTTACAATCATTTGCATTCAATTTACGTTTTTAGTTGTTGGTCTTGCCCGGTTTCTTGTGGCATTGCATTAGACAGGTCAAAAGAAATGTGGACTGTTGTTTCTGCTTGTCATTCTTAGCCACCTATGAATAGGATGATTAAGTAACTACATAGTTGTTTATGTCAGTTTTTTTCTTAAATAGAAACCTATAGCCATCCATTTCTTTTCTAACATCAGTGAATGATTGCAGGATTAGCAAATCGCAATGATGTACTGCCTCTGTATATAGGAGATGATCGTACAGATGAAGATGCATTTAAGGTTGGCAATCTGTGCCCTGGAATTATAAGCTCAAAGCCCATGTTCTGATCTTGTCATGTGTCATGCTATATTTTAAGGTTGCATCTTGATCATTTTCAAGGAGGTTCATGCATGCAGTTATCACTGTCCTGAAGAGTCTTTTTGATATATTAGGTACTGCGGGACAGAGGTCAAGGGTATGGGATTCTTGTCTCCACTGTCCCCAAAGAAACAAATGCAACATATTCACTTAAAAAACCATCTGAGGTATGTAAAAAATGATTTGGGAAGAGAACAGAACGTAATTTTGTCTGTCTATAAGTATAAATTATGCTGTTTTGTCTACTGAATGCCAGTCTAGCAATGCATATGGACGTTTTCTACAATTAATATTTTTTTACAAAATTTTGGGTGGATATCTTCTCTCTTCCAGGTTATGAAATTTTTGGAACGCCTCGTGAAGTGGAAGCGGGATACTTCAGAGGGTCCGTTGTCTAAAGTGTAAATGGGCATTCGGGATTTGGCATATGGTGATGCTCAGGTTTTGGAAATGTACAATGTGCATAGTGATGCCAGTAATGAAGGGTGGTTTTAAATCCTTTTAACTGATCACCATATCTATATGTAATACGCCATCATTTTGTATTTCAAAAAAAGTTTTTGATAAATCTGTGCCTAATTGTCTTTGTAATTGAGCAATGCTCCAATTACATGGGCATGATAAAGTTATGGTGATTTTTATTTCACCAGTTTGTATTCTGAGATAGTAAAGTCATAAATGTTAAGAAAAGGGGAAAATGAAAAAAAGATTGGCATCCCCATTTGCTAGAGCAAGGGTTATGCTTATTTTTGTCTCGGAATTGTTCAATATTTTGGAAAGTAATCTAACAAGATTGCTTTAACAATTAACATTCTTCCAAAACATCAATGCGTTTATTATCATGTTTCACTGTACAATAAAGCTGAATTTTATACCTATTTTAAATTTTTTGACATGGAAAGCAAAATGCTAGCTAACGGTGATTTTTAAGGTAAAATTTGAAGAGCTCTACTCGTACATAAGTAAGGCATTGCAATCAAAGAGAGCTATGTTTGTGTAAGCACTACCTCCAACATGCAGAGAGCACTAATAAGATCACCATTTTAACTGTCATAAGGAAGATGGAGTTGGTTTCATTAGAAGACACACCGAGTAGTAAGTACTAGTACTATATATCTGTTCCATGTTAATTTTATTAGATTAAAGATCTTACTATTCATTGAATTGTCTTCCTGTGAGAATATTTCTGCTGATTAGAGTAGGATCTTAGCAAATTCTTTTAAGGGTATGTCATTAAGTACTAAGGATATGTTAACAATTATTCATTCAAATTTAGCTTGACACACCGGGAGAGACCATCAAACATCATAAAAAAGATGTTTTACTAGTTGGATCTCCATAGTGAAAACTTGAGTTTGTCATTTAAAATGTCTTCCACACGCAGCATTATCTGTATGCTATCTATGCTACAGAATCTGAGCCTCCGAGGGCAACCAAATCCTTTTACTGTAATTGCATTCATTATGACTAGCTGTCCTATTTTCTTTCTACTTTATCCTTCTACATACACATAGACCAAACATTGAAATATACCATCTCTATTTCTAGACAAGACATACCAGTCTATTAGCAGCTTGCCCTTATTATAAGTCTGAAGAAAGATATAACACAGAGAACCAGACTTCCACTGTCTGGATGGGTACTCCAAATACCGGCATTCATATTCTTCTGCTCCTCGAGATCCTTAATGTCCCCACTATTGGATCCACATTCATCAGGTCCGGTATCTTTTATGAGTCGTTCATAACTTCTTCATCAGGTCCAGCAGTCGTCTTTTCCATATTTGCAGAGAACGGCAATAACATACAAAGGTTTATTGGTTTTCCTTCTTCTTATCCACCCTTCGTTAAACACGAAATGTAACATTTAATTAGTTGAAGCTTTCTGATATGCTGTTGATTGGTTTTGGACTTTGCTCTGTATAAAGAGCCTTATCACTTTTAAGCCATCTGACTATATAATGGTATTAGGGCGAATGAGTAAAATGATTGTAGGCGAATCAATCACTGCATCCTTTAGCAACTTCTCATGTGTTTTTGTTGTTTAGGTCGAGTTGCTTAAGATGTATGTGCAAATTATGATTAATTTTAGAAACCTTTTATTTTTTCCAGCGGATAGAAACCTTTTATTTATGCAAAGGTTTCGAAACCTTTTATTTTTACTTTTCTCATGTTTTTTATTTATGGACATATAGTGATTAATTTTTAAAAATGATGTTAATTTAAATATATTTATCTTGAAACCAGACAGAAATGATTTTTATCATTTTATCTACAATAATAAAAAAAAGTCATACATGGTAAGTATTTTTAACGAGAGCTCTTCATTGAATTAATTGAGCACAAAATTGGTTAGTTTTTAAAAATAAATATAAATTTGAACTGGTTGAAATTAATTTCTTTTTATATATTAAAATTTATACTTGTTCCATAATCATTCAAATATATTCAATTAGTAATAAGGGTTATTAAACCATAGCTCATGTTAATTATGATAAGAAAATGGTTATAAATATCTTAGAAACCCTATTTTAAAGCATATACATAAGAACATGGAAAATTTCTAGAATCCATAGTATTATGCCACCTATTAATGGCATTAGTAAATTCAATTGCGACCATGTTGATTCTATGCTTTTTTAGGATCCAATGTTGAATCGAGCATCTTTTCCTTGTACACATGTGAAACAATTTGCTTGTTTGTGTCCATACCACGAAGTCATATAGCTATATAATTTATAATCTTCACATTTATCTCGCTAAAGTTGTAGTTGTGAAGATCTTTGGTCAAGTTTCTCTCCATTGAGTGACCTATGTAGAGTACATACTTATATTAGTTTTGTCCCTTTCAAGCCAAAGTGAGAATGTGTGTACTTGGCAAGCCCATAGTTACTTTTAATGATTCACATGTTACTACAAGCCTATAGTTACACCGTAGTTGTTTTTGATGATTCACATGTTACCAAATAATGACAATTCACTTCTTATCATTGTTGTTCGGTAAATTAACCTATGATTGGGAAGTTCTAAATTATCACCAACATATTGGTATTAAGGTACAGAGTCTAGATGACAAACAAGTACATCATAAAGAGTTTCTCTAATTAAGAAAAGTTAGGGTTTAAAGCCAAAGAACATATCTAGACATACGAAGTTTGATCCAAGCTTTAAGCTTTATTCCTTCTTTCCACGATCCCAAATGATAAACCTGCAATACGGAAAAAAACCTTCCTCAAAACTTTTGACTACAGAAGACATGAATAAACTAGCATGAAACTCATATATAAAAGAGATATGATAGATTCAAACAACGAGATTCATAAAGTAGACAAGCTATTTTACGAGAAAAAGAACTTCTTGTATTATAATCATCAATGGAAACCAGCGATACCTGATATGTAACCTGCACTCTTAAAACTTGATCCTAGGCTCCTTGTTGGCACAGGGTTAGGGCGCATAAAATGTGGAAGTCGACAACGACAAAGAGGGCATTCACAGAAGAAATGACGATTCGCGGAGAATAAGGAAGCCGACGAAAACGCAAGTTATGGTTTAGTTAGGTAGAATGGGTCATTTGGACCGTTTTGTAACAACTTAGTTGTCTATAAATAGGACCATGATTGTAATCCTAACGGAATATGATTTTGGAGAATTCGGTCATAGTTGAGCACTGTGATATCTTGCATCTATGTATTTTCCTGTTTTCAACAAGTTCTATTTTTTGTATATTGATTCGTGATAAGTCGCTTGGAACTGTCCCTGCGAAGGTTGTACTGCAGGTTTTGAGATGAGTTAATGCATGAGAATGTTTGATTATGTCTATATTTTGTGTTATGAATGATGAATGTTGATGTTGCGACGTGTTTATGGTTTTGTTGCTTTGTGGATGTCTAGTAAATTTGTAATGCGAATGGTGATTACATGTTTGATTTGTTAACATAATGCGAAGGCAAGATCTATGGTTTCTGTAGTGATATAGTAAGGGTTAATACATGTCTTCTCCCTGTTGCGGAAACGTGGTTCCTGCAGCACCCCTTGGACATCTCGGGTGAGACCTCACTTGCTCTGCCAGTATTGCTGGAAAGGGTAAAACTTTTATGGGCCTATGCCTAAGGGTGTTTGGTTGGTGTTTGTTGACAACAGTGCGAAGTGAACCCCTGTCGACAGAATTGTGTCAACAAATGGTTCCGTTGCCAGAACACTACTGTGAAGAGAAAAAGAGAGGACATGTTGTTGCATCCGACGAAACCAGAGATCGAGGATTGGTTTGAAAAGAAGGCACGGGATTTTGTCGAAGAAGAGAATCGCCAGCCCGGATGGTCGACGACTCAGTGGTTACAGAAGTATATATACACCGACACACACGAGATATTTTTCTACGAATTCCCAATATTGCTGCATGAGTGGTTGGCGTAGTTGACATTCCAAAAGAAGAATTTCCAAGGTGGCGAACCTGAACATTGGACACTTGAGTTGATCCAGCAACTTAAGCGAGTGGATAACAGGGCATCTCGAGTTGTCGATGTCTGGGTGGATAGTATTCTAGAAGGATATATTACTGAATTCGGCGTTGATACGATCAAGTCATATAGTGACGCAGAAAGGAAATTTTTCAAGGGACCCCACGGAAGGTTTCTACTGTCGCTCAAGTTGTAGATTAAAATGCTTATTTGCGAAAAGGGTATATTGAGGATGGAATCTGATGAGTAGAGCCCAGTGTGCGGAGGTTGCGGGTACCACGTGAATGCGGGTCTGGTAGAACGATGTGCACCATATCCTCGAATGAATTTCCTGTAGTAACTGTGTGTCCCAATGTTGCTTGTAGTTGCTTGGCCGTCGTTGGTGGTGGGAGGTCGACAATGATGGCAATCTTTGCCGGATCTACCAACATTCCTTCTCTGCAGACAATGTGTCCTAACAAGATGCCGAACATAGCACATAAGATACACTTCTTGAGGTTTAGGGAAATTTGGTGCTGTCGACAACATTCTAACATGAGTCTTAAGTTTGCGACGTGATCCTTGACTAGCCCATATACCGTCCAATCATCCATGTAGATGGCGAGAAACTTATGAATATAATCTTTGAATGCCGCTACCACTATTCCGGAAAAGATTGCAGGAGCATTCTTTAACCCAAATGGCATCACCGTGTACTGAAAGCATCCCCACTCTATGACGAATGTAGTCTTGTGTCGATCTTCTTTCACAATCTTGATTTGGTGGTAGCCCGAAAATCCGTCCGTAAAGGAATATATCTCCTGACCTCCTACTCCTTCGAGCACTTCATCAGTGAATGGGGTCGAGAACGGATCATGTAGGCAGGCATCATTAAGTTTCCTTAGGTCAACGCATATTTGTACTTCACCAGTTTTCTTGTCCTAGACAACCATTGGACTGATCCATTTTGATTCATCCACTGGTTTTATGATGCCCGCCTCCAACATTCTTTTGATTTCGGCTTGCACTCGTTCCTTGTATCTCGGGTTCAATCGATATGGCCGCTGCTTAACCGGATTTGCATTAGGTTTCAGGGGGATCCTCATTTCCCCTAAGTCTCTAGAAATTCCCTTCATCTCTGAGAATTTCGTTGGAAACAAATCCTGAAACTCATGTAGAAGGTCAGTCATCTTTGCAATGGTCGACTCATCCCAGTAGTCACTAATGCTTGCAAACTTTGGGTTTTCCTCCGACCTGATGTTCACCTTTTTGATCTTCAATGGTTGCTGAAATTTGTACGATGGTATATCTGGTGCCACAACACTGCAATTGCCCTCTGATTTTGGTACGTATGTAGCCCTGGGGTCATCGTCATCTTCAGGCTCTCCGGTGACGTTGTAACACTCCATCAGCATTTTTGGTGTCGCAGTCCATTGGAGTGCCATCGATTGCCGAGTCGGTGTGAGGCACCTGCAACAATTAATTAACAAGAATATGCGAAATAGCAGAAATGACAGAACTCAGAATCACTTTTATATTGATCACAGGCCACTTCGAGGGGGCAACCTCCTTTGAGCAAGCTCAATACAATTAACTTCACGGTGTCTTCATAGGTCTCGACACACACTTATATACTAATTCTAGGCGCCAATACTATGGGTCAAAACCATGGGCCGTTACAAACTATGGATCAACAATACTACGGGCGACTTATAAAGCATATGCGCCAACAACAATAACACAAACTATTGATCAACAAATACTACGGGACGACTTACAAAGCATATGCGTCCAACAACAACATACTAACAAAGTAAAGACATGGGTTCCTAACATCCCCTCCCCCTTAAAAAAAGCTTTGTCCTCAAAGCTTTAGATGTGGAAATTGTTGTTGAATCTGAAGGAGTGGTTCCCATGTAGCATCCTCTGGTTTCATGCCGTGCCACTGAATTAAGACCTCTATGATAGAGAGAGAGCGAAGCTGACGCGTGCGTCGATTGAGGATGGCCTTTGGCTCCAAAAGGATGGATCCTTCATTATCCAGTTCAGGTAAAATCGTTTGTCCACTGATGTTGGTGCCAAGAACTTTCTTCAGACAAGAGACATGAAAGACTGGATGAATGCGGGAAGAAGGAGGAAGTTCCAATTTATAAGCAATGGACCCAATCTTCTGAAGAATCCGATATGGCCCATAGAACTTTGGAGCGAGCTTATGACGCCCTTTGAGTTTCAAGGATGATTGTTTGTACGGCTGGAGACGAAGAAAAACCATATCGCCAACTTGAAAAGTGCGCTCAGAACGATGCTAATCAGCTTGTTGCTTCATGCGATTTCTTGCCATGTGAAGATTGTCCCACAAAATGCGAAGAATCTGATCGCGGTTTCGAAGGACCGTGTCAACTTCCTGAACTGGTGAATTGGTGGGGGTGTATGGAAGAAGAGCTGGAGGTGCCTGACCATAGACTGCTTCATATGGGGTCATTTTAGAGGCAGTGTGGTAAGAGGTATTGTACCACCATTCAGCGAGAGGGAGCCATTTCGCCCACTGATGTTGTTATTCCGAGGTGAAGCAACGAAGATAAGTTTCCAAGCATTTATTGACAATTTCAGTCTGACCATCTGTTTGTGGGTGATACCCTGAACTCATCTTCAGTTTGGTGCCAGTGTGGCGAAATAGTTCTGTCCAAAAATGACTGGTGAAAGTCGCATCACGATCCGAGACAATGGAAGAAGGGATGCCATGAAGACGAAAGATCTGGTCCAGAAAAATTTGAGCGACGGAGGAGGCTATATAGGGATGGCTGAGAGCACAAAAATGATTATATTTGGAGAGGCGATCAACCACAACGAGAATCACTGTCTTCCCGCCATATTTAGGGAGCCCTTCAATGAAATCCATAGAAATATCTATCCAAATCCGTGTAGGTATGGGCAAGGGTTCAAGCAATCTTGGAAGGAGTGTTGTTTCACCCTTATTGTGCTGGCAGGTGTCACATTCGGCCACCATCTGTTGAATTGTCCTTTTCATGCCCTGCCAAAAGAACTTACGCCGTGCTCGTTCATACATTTTGACGAACCCAGAGTGCCCTGCCGATGGAGAAGCATGGAGTTCATAGAAGACAGCCTGTTGAAGATCTGTGCTCTGGGGAAGCACCAGATGACCCTTGTATCACAGAGAAGCGCCATCCCAAGAGTAATGTGGTACAACAGAAGGGTTGTTGGTCAAGCGTTGAATGATTTGAGATAAGGAGGAGTCATTGACATAACCCTGTTGAACAGATTGCAACCAATTTGGAACAGGCATAGAAATAGCTGAAAGAGAACCTTGGGCATCAAATGTGCGAGAAAGAGCATCTGCCACAATATTGTCTTTACCCTTCTTGTAAGTGATCTCATAGTCATAACCCATGAGTTTTCTAACCCATTTCTGTTGTGCCGGGGAGGAGACATGCTGGTCCAAGAAATATTTCAGACTCTGGTGATCAGTCTTGATGCAGAAATGATTACCTAATAGGTATGGGCGCCACTTCTGAACTGCATGCAAAATAGCCATCATTTCCTTCTCATAGGTAGAGGCAGCTAAATTCTTACCTGAAAGGGATTTGCTGGTGAATGCAATGGGGTGTTCATCTTGAAGGAGAACAACACCAAGTCCATTGCCGCAAGCATCACTCTCAATAGTGAAGGGCTTGGAAAAATCGGGCATAGCTAGCACAGGTGTAGTACACATAGCTTGTTTTAGTTTGTCAAATGCACACTGAGCAGCAGGTCTCTATGTGAAGGCATATTTTTTCAATAGAGCAGTCAATGGAGCTGCAATCTTCCCATAATCCTTGACAAACTTGCGGTAGTAGCCAGTCAACCCCAAAAAACCACGAAGGCTCTTGAGTGTCTGAGGATGCGGCCAATTGTTCATGGCATCGATTTTGGCAGGATCCACGCGAACCCCTTGTGCTGAGATGATGTGCCCGAGATACTCAACTTCCTTCTGTCCAAAAAAACATTTAGACTGCTTGGCATGGAGATGATGGTCAGAGAAAAGTTGCATGACAAGATCCAAATGCTGGAGATGTTCATCCCATGTTTTACTATAGATGAGGATATCATCAAAGAATACCAGAATGAATTTCCGCAAGTAGGGTCGAAATATTTTATTCATTAAGGCCTGGAATGTGGAAGGAGCATTAGTGAGGCCAAAGGGCATGACCAAAAACTCATAATGGCCATCATGTGTGCGGAAAGCTGTTTTAGGGATATCATCCTCATGAACCTGAATTTGATGATACCCAGAACGAAGATCCAACTTAGAGAAAAAGTGATCCCCATGAAGCTCATCAAGAAGCTCATCAACAATAGGAATTGGAAACTTATCCTTGATGGTGAGGTGATTAAGTGCTCGGAAGTCAATGCAGAGGCGCCACGACCCATCTTTTTTGCGAACAAGAATAACTAGAGAAGAAAAGGAACTAGTGCTTGGGCGAATAATACCTTCCTTCAATAAGTCCCGAACGAGCATTTCAATCTCCGTTTTTTGGTGAAATGGGTAGCGATAGGGCCTGATGTTGGGAGGAACGCTGCCAAGAAGGAGCTGAATACGATGGTCTTCTGGCCTGGAAGGTGGCAATCCCACTGGGTCAGCAAAGACACCTGTATATTGATCCAGAATTTGTTGTAGATCCAAAGGAGTAGTGGCGACTGCTGATGGTTGCATCTGGATGGAATGGATCTGAGCGATGACACCATGTGAATTCTTCTTGAGGAGTTTTTCCATGCGATGTGAACTGATGATGCTGAGAGAACCTGGTTGTAATCCTATCAATGTGTGTTTTTGTCCATTGAGGGAAAACTGCATCCAAAGTTCAGCAAAATCCCATAAGATAGGGCCAAGTGTGCATAGTCATTGAGCGCCCAAAACCACATCACATCTGCCTAAGGGCAAGGCAAACATGTCAGAGCGCAAGGTATAATCTCCCATAGAGATACGCACATTTCGACACTTCCCTTTGCAAGGTAAGGTGCCCCCATTGGCAACCATGACTTCAAAGTTGGAGCAAGGATGGATAAAACAATCAGCTTGTTTGGCGATCCGAGGGTCAATGAAATTATGAGTGCTCCCAGAATCAATGAGTATTGTAAGAGGAAGCTTCTTGAAGTAACCCCTGACCCGCATTGTTTGGGGGGTGGTGATTCTAGCTAAAGCATGGAGAGATATCTCTGGCTGGTCATCCTGAGACGGAGGGTCAATAGGCGGTTCCTGAATGTCGACCGGAGCATCTAGTGTTTCTGGATCTTCGTCACCAATTTCAGAGGCAGGCGGAGACTCCACATCCAAGAGATAGAGCTTTTGCTGAACACATCTATGTCCCCGAGTGAATTTCTCATCACAATTATAGCAAAGCCCCTTTTCTCTGCGTGCTTGCATCTCTATTTCAGACAAACGCTTGATAGGAGTCGGTCGAGGAGCCTGCGGTATAGGTGGTCGCTGAGAACCCATATTTCGGAAGGGAACAAAAGTGGGCTTGGAGCGTTGTTGGGCTGCAATCTTGTCTTCTGCCAACTTAGCCAACCCTAGTGCTTCCATCATTGTGTTGGGACATAACATTTTGACCTCAGAGCGAATGGCATCCTTTAGACCACTGATAAAACAACTCCGGTAAAAGTCATCAGACAATCCTTCGGTGTGGTTGGCTAGATTCTCAAATTCAATTTGATACTTTCTCACAGTGCCAGTTTGGCGAAGTTTAGTGAGGGCTCCTGTGAAGTCATCAAAAGCACTAGGACCAAATCATTGCAAAAGGGAGCTGGCAAAAGTCTGGCCATTTGGGCTCTGGATGAGCCTTGATGTACCAACGGTACCGTTGAAGAGCTTCCTGTTCCAAATGAAAGGATGCCAACGGAACCTTGTTGACATCAAAAGTATTATGCAGACTGAAATACTGTTCTGCACGATAGATCCATCCAGTTGGATCGGTACCATTGAAGCGAGAAAAATCAAGCTTCGTACCACGGAAATTGCTGGAAGAAGAGAACCCATTGTCTGTTGAAGACTTGGACTGCCGTTTGTTGTTCATAGCTGAATGTTCAAGATGGAGACCAAGAAAATTTTCATCCAGATCCTGGAGTTTGGCTTGGATGGCTGCAAGTGCGTCCTCCATGGTTTTTGCTCCTGCACGGGTGACAACCATAACCAGGATTATTATTATTTTATTTTATTTATATATATATATATATATATATATTTATTTATTTATTTATTTTCGGTTGGCTGGGTAGGAAAACAAAAACAGAAGCTACTTTAGTAAAGGAAAATCTGGACTTGGAAAAAAATCAGAAGGGTAATTGGGGTTTGACTAGGTTTTGGACACTGTTGGATAGACAGGGAAGCAAACATGAGGATTTCTGAAGCGGGGTGCAAGAATGGGAAAATTTGGCAGAGGGGAACAAAGAAGCAGAATTCAGAAAGGAACTCTGTGGTAAAATTTGAAGGTGATTGGGTGAAATCTAAGGAAGTTATGGAAAACCCTAAAAATAGACAAATGTGGGATTTCAGGCTTTGGCAAGGGGAATTGGGGATAGGGTCCTCAGGACTGAAATATGCAGAATGGGATGAGAGGGGTTCCCCAAAAATTTCAAGGGAAACAGAGTGAAAATAAGGGAGATATGGAGAAAAAACTGGAGCGGCTACGGCTCGAAAGGGATCTGAAACAACGCCGAATGGATTGAAAACGGCTGAATCTGGAAGGGCTTGTAAAATGGATCTGAAACGGCGCAGCAGTGATCGACAATAGTTGAGCTGAAAGTAGATATGGACCCCAGGTATGTGCGGCTTCCTAACAGTTCAGGGGTTTCACTCGGCCACCAATGCTGTCCGACGACTTGCGTATTGGGGCAGTACCCCTCACTCCACGGCTTAGGTAAAACTGATAACCGCTTTGCCACAAACGACAACTCTTGGTTTACCTCACGGGTGGGAACTAGTCAATCAGGTAGGGGTCGTTGCCCTTTTCGCTGGCAGGTCCTCTCAATGGGCCATCTACTTCGGGGTTCCTGTGGTACTCCTCACAATGAGTTTTAGGGCTTATGCCCAAGTACTTCCCACAGTTAAGCGGATAGGGATTATTCCCAAATCTGAACCTGCAACAGATGCGAAAAACAATTTGGCAGAAATTTCACCCAGCGAGCCCAAGAAAGTGCTCTGATACCAGATGTGAGGCACCTGCAACAATTAATTAACAAGAATATGCGAAATAGCAGAAATGATAGAACTCAGAATCACTTTTATATTGATCATAGGCCACTTCGAGGGGGCAACCTCCTTTGAGCAAGCTCAATACAATTAACTTCACGGTGTCTTCATAGGTCTCGACACACACTTATATATTAATTCTAGGCGCCAATACTATGGGTCAAAACCATGGGCCGTTACAAACTATGGATCAACAATACTACGGACGACTTATAAAGCATATGCGCCAACAACAATAACACAAAATATTGATCAACAAATACTACGGGATGACTTACAAAGCATATGCGTCCAACAACAACATACTAACAAAGTAAAGACACGGGTTCCTAACAGTCAGTACTACTTCAAATATATTTCTGCGGATCTCTTGTAGCACGGTGTGGATTAAGGGATTTTCGTCTGAGAATGAGAACGATTGGTTGAAGCCAATGGTAAGCTGCTCCCAAGAAGTCATCCCACGTCGTAGTTCTGCTGAGACATACCAGCTCCGCAGTACCTCATCCAACGTGTGTGCAAATGCATGTACCCACTTCTGTTGTGCTCTCGATCCCCATTGATGTTGACAGGCATTCAGATGCACCTTCGGGTCTCCTCGTCCATCATATCGTATATGGTCATCCTTCGTAGCTTCACCGAACCGAAACCTCCATGAGGCGTCGACATAGTGGCCAAGATGTAATGTTTGATTTATGCGCTGCCCACCATCGTGTAGGAGTAGCCTTCAGGGCTTCCTCCAGGGCTTCCTCCAGGGCTAGTAGACGTTGTGGTTCTGCCACTTTTTCCTCAAATTCTGTGAGGAACGTGCCCAAGTTGGGAAATCCCTCATAGGTAGGTAACACATACTCCTCCATGGCTACCCTTCGCAGGGACTGTGTTATCCGTGGACATCTTCGAAATGACACTTCATGCAACCAGTTCTGCCAATTCTCAAGGGCCTCGTATGAATCTGAGGATGTTGAACTGTCGCTGCGCCATCCTAATTCTCCATCCGTAGTGGGATTAACATAATATTCAGAAATGTTATGCAAATAGTCCCACCCTTCCGCAAACTCATCTCTGGCTGGCTCCATATAGCGCAACCCTTCCATAGGATCCAGTGGTGCGATGACTCTCATTTCCTTATTCTCAAATGACATTATCCTTTTCTTAAAGTTGATAATTGCTTGATTCTCGATGGCCTAGTCTATCCCCAACAGTACTAGATAGGGACTGGTGTTATCCACAATTTCGATGACATCGAAGTTAGCATACGCTCTGATCCCTTAAATTTCAACTGGAAGTTGACATACTCGACCAAGCGGGGTGACCTTACTCTGGTTCGCCAGTCGCAGCTGTACTAGTGACCAAGTCATCCGCGGCTTCCCCATTGTCTCCCACGTCTGTTTAGTCAGGATATTCACATCCGAACCCAAATCCAGAATTATGGAGTCGACGTCAAATTCTACGATCTGTGCCGACATCCGCATCTCCCTGTCTATCTTCCTTTTATGTATGCGATTAACTCTCTATTCCATTCGTGCACCTCCCCGTCGTTGCAATAGAATAGCTATTTCTTCCAATGCATCTGGGTCTTTTTCCAACTCCAGGAAACTTCCCAAGAAGGATTTTAGAGTGTTTTCCTTCCTTTGCGACTTCGTCGAGTCGAACGCCGGTGGCATGTCATAGATTTCTTCCTCAAGAGGTAGCTACCTCCTTTTCCTCATTGCATTCTGTGCCTTCAAAAAGATGTCCCTTTCTGCCTCTACATCGAAGGTAACCTGCTTCCGCTGTGGTTGTGTTGGTCTAACATTGGTGTGTGACCTATCGCCACCTGTCACCGCTCCTCCTCGTGTCACTACCCCGACCGTTGCATGGTTACCTATGGCTTGTGTCGAAATCATCTGTACAGCAGGTGGCGCATTCGGATTATTTTGGTTATGGTTCTAGGGTGGATGCTTTGTTTTCCATTTCGCAATAAGCTGAGGGCAGTCTTCTTACTATGATCTACAGCACTGCAGTATGTGCACTGCGACATTGGATTTAGACAATCTCTTTGGTAGTGCCCCTGCTGTCCGCAGTTGTCACAGATAATCGGACCTCTTCCCCGTTCAGCAGCTCCTCCACGTCCCATACCGGCACCTCGGCCTCCACGGAATCCTCCTCTGAAACCTCCGCGTGGTGGTCCATATGGTTAATACTGTGGTTTCCCGTACTGCGGTTGCTGATACTGTTGCTTCCCATACTGTGGCTGGCCATATGGCGGTGGTGGATAGTGCGGGTGTCCATACTGCGGCTGCCCATATTGCCCCTAGTCGTATTGATGTGGTTGGGTAAATTGTGCTTGCCTATACTGCGATTGCTGCTACACCACCGGTGGTTCTTCTCCCTTCATAAAATACATGTCAGCTATTCGATCTTGCAGCAGGTCATAGGCCTTGCAGTGCTTCTCATCATGGCCAACCGATCGGCAAAACTTGCAGTATAAGTTTGTTGGCTTTGATACCATCTTTTGCAGATATACACATTCCTCCGGTCGATGCCCTTTGGTCTGACAGACAGTACACCATGGCATGCCTCCTTGATGAAGGGGGTTTGGTGCCTCTGATTGCAAATACTCACTGAATTCTGGGCAATTGTCCTTATGGTGCCCTTCACTTATGCATCTGGCGCATCATATGTCTCCGCGGATTTCCTTTCCCTTCTTAAAATCCTCCAATTGAAGTGTTAAGTTGGCCAACTGCGCTTGGACTCTGTCCATTCCTATCCCTGCTTTTCCGATTGGTGAAGCCTCCAGCTTCATCACAATTTCTAACGCTTTTGCTTGTGTCGCAACCTTTTGTATCATCAGTGGTCCACAGATATGCGGTACCAGTCCTGCGATGAACCATTCTTTGTGTTGCATCTCATTTATCGGGAAACTCACTTTTTCTATCAACGTCTTGTACCGCTGATCGAATTCCCACATCGACTCATTCGGGAATTGCTTAATCTCTTTAAGCTTAGTGACATATTGCAACTCAGATTTTGGTTTTTTAAATTCGTCAATCATCGCCGTTCTGACATGCGCTAATGTTTTAGCTGCTGTTCCCACTGGAACCTTTACAAATTTCATGTACCAGTCTAACGCCCAACCCCTAAGGGTCGTCGCTAGCTATCCCATCTTTATAGTGTTTTCTTGAACCTACTTCATGGTCCAGACTGCTTCGCATATAAACCAATACTGTTCGGGATCCTCGGTCTGGTTCCCCTGAAAGGTGGGCGTCTTTTCCTTATCTGCCATCCTAACGTTGCTATTATTGTTGTTCACTGAAGCGCTACTCTTGCTACTACATGCAGGGAAACTCCGTGAATAGTTTGGATTTATTCCTATAAAATTTAGAGTAGTGTGTGGGGTTGAAGATATGTGGTAACTTATGATCTGACCTCCTTCTGCCTCTGGGGTAGCCTGGTCGACATCTCCTTCGCAATAAGGTCGCTTCCTCCCTTGTGGTCCTGTTTCACAGTTCTTTGTTCCGGTCCTCTCAGGAGACTCTCTCTCAGTCCTCCTCTTCTTCTCAGGATGCCAGAATATTGCTCCACTCCTCAAGGTACCACACTCTTCGTCAGCTTCGCTTAGAAACTTGTCGTCGCTCATGTCCATCTACCACATCTTTTCGTCAGACTTGCATTTACGTGATACCTTCATCCTCTGCACACCGATTCTTCTACTCATCAGAAGACATCCTCAATATTCCTTTTTCGCAGACAAGCATCTTAATCCACAATTTTAACGATGATAGGAACCTTCCTC
Organism: Larix kaempferi; assembly: GCA_027924585.1. NCBI lineage: Eukaryota > Viridiplantae > Streptophyta > Pinopsida > Pinales > Pinaceae > Larix > Larix kaempferi. Next base: position 10,862,850 of record BSBM01000007.1, read on the forward strand.
TTAGCCCCCTGAAGAAGTTCCTTTCAGTGTCGTTGTACGACTTGATAGTATCTACCGCGAACTCAGATACGTACCCTTCGAGAATACTGTCTACCCAAAAATCAACGGCTCGCGATACCTTGTTATCGACTTGCTTCAGCTGTTGCACCAACTCTGGGGTCCAACAATCAGGTTCAGTCTTCTGGCAGTGGTTCTTTCAGAACGTCATTTGTGCTAGCCACTCATGCAACAACACTGGGAATTCATAGAAGAATATTTCATGGATGTCTGAGTAGATATATCTTTCTAACCAACTGGTTGCTATCTGTTTAGGATCTTGCTTCTCACTTTTTGTGAATTCCTCCGCCTTCTTGTCGAACCACTCTTGGATATCTGGTTTTGTCAGATGCCACATCATATCCTCTTCTTTTCTTCCTTAAGGTCCCGGAAACAGAACCATTTGTTGACGAAACGTCTATCGACAGGGCTTCACTTTGCACTGTCACCAACAAACCATCAACCCAAACTCCCTTATACACCGGCCCGGAAAGGTGTAACCCTTCCCAGCAACACTTGCTTTGCAGAGCAAGTGCAGTCTCACCCGAGATGGATAAGGGGGCTGCTGGAACCAAGTTTCCGCAGTGAAGTTGAGGATATGATTTCAACACACATTACCCTTGCAATAACCAGAGATTACAATATCCGCAGTATGCTACTAACTTATCATTCGCAGATTTCAACAAGCATTCAGATATAACATATTCGACATACTTATTCAGATTAGCATTACTTCTTACACCTACAACATATTCACATCAATATAAAACATTCACATAACATATTTCGCATTCATCATCGCATCATTGCATAAGAATAAAGATAGATATTACACCATAACCGAACATCTTCATTCATTCACCAACCCTACAGAATGAACCTTGCAGAAACTGTCAATACACCATGTTGTGGATACAAAACTAACCCGAAAGATAGGATAATCCTCCAAAACTACGATACCCTTAGGATTACAATCCTATTCTATTTATATGCTTCTATTTGATTACAAAACGGTCCACATGACCGACTTAACTAATCTAACAATTCTTGTGCTTCCGCGAACGCCGCGAATGATCCTTCTTTCGTGGAATGACCCTTTCGCACCTGTCGGCTTCCGCACTTCCTACGGGCTATCCCATGCCAACAAGTTTCGCGAATATTTATAGTATGGTGCACTGAATCCACTGATCCAGGGAGGAATGCCATGGTGTAGAATTTGTCAAACAAAAGGACATCGGGTGGAAGACTGTGTCTACTTACAGAAGATGGTGTCAAAGCCAGTGAATCTGTATTGCAAATTCTGTCGATCAGTTGGCCATGAAGAAAAAGATTGTAGGGCATATGAACTACTCCAAGCAAGGACTGTAGATACATTTTTTATGAAGGGAGAGGAGCAACCGATAGTACAGCATCAACCTCACTATAATCAGCAACCGTAGTATGATCAATCACAGTATGGTCAACTGCAGTATGATCAATCACAGTATGGTCCACCGTAATATCAACAACCGCAATATCAACACCCACAATATGGTCAGTTGCAGTACTAGCCTTATGGTCAACCATGAGGAGGTTTCATAGGGGGGTTCCGCGGAGGTCGAGGAGCAGGCGCTGGCCGAGGAGGAACTTTTGGATGAGGTTGAGGGCCGGTTGTATGTTACAATTGTAGTCAAGTTGGGAATTATCAGAGAGATTGTTAGAGCCCAGTTCCACAGTGCACATATTGCAGCGCACCGGAACATAGTTTGGAGGATTGTCCCCAGCTTATTGCGAAGTGGAAAACTAAGAACCCAACCCCGCCTCCACTAAATCAGAATCAAAACTAGAACCCGCCTCCTAATGTACAAAATATTTCGGCAGAAATAAGAAGTCGACAGGCGAATGTTGCAGTAGTTACCAGGGAGGAGCTATGACAGGAGAAGACAAACCATAGTCGAGTGTCCGATCGATAGCTTGAAAGCAAGTCAGATTCGATGCGGAAGCAGAAAAGGAGATTTTCTTGAAAGCACAAGAGACAATGAGGTGGATGATACAACCACATACTACCCAACAAGAATCCACCTACGACATGCTACCGATATTCGACACGACGATATCACATAAAAAGATTAACCCCTTAAGATGTTGATGTATATGTAACTTCAGAATGTATTTCACCCATGTATTTCATCTATGTATATTGTACTCCTATAGAGATGTTATTATTCCTCTATACGGAAGTGTTTGTATTCCTATAGAGATGTTATTATTCCTCTATACGGAAGTGTCATTATTTATATTGTAATTGTCGTAACTTATACTTGATGGGTTATTAGACCACCTTGTTGGGGTCGACCCTGTATAAGTCATGTGGGTCGAAGGGTTATTAGACCACCCTATTGAGGGTCGGCCATGTGGGTCAAAAGGTTATTAGACCACCCTATTGGGTGTCGGCCCAATCAGCTTTGTGTTACGTGGTTAAGTTGAGGCCGACCTAGTAAAGGTTATTAGGCAAGTCAAGTCAAGTATAAATAGAGTGCGGGAGGCACTCTATTTCATCATTCTATTCTCTCACACACTCTTTGGAGAGTGGCGCACTTGTGGAGGAGGAGAAGATGCTACTAGGAGATTTCTATCTCTTATGCTTGGGTTGTATCATTGCTTTATCTATCTCTGAGGAAGTTATTGGGGTTTTTTCACCTTTATGGTTTTCCGCAAGTAAACTATGTGTCTCTTGTGTGCTTGCATTATTGTGTCCATGATTAATATGCTATAGATATGTTGTACATGTTGTTCTCTCAGTTAATATCCTAGATCAGATTGAAGTAAATTATAAAAAAATAACATGGTATCAGAGCTAGCTTGAAAGAAGGCATGGTATGGCATGTATGACACTTGTTGCACTTGTGATGCTTGGGATTGATATAGAAAAAACCAGTCATCGTAGCACTTTTGATATAAATCCATTTTGGAAACGTTTTTGAATCTGAAACTTCTAGAAGTCGAATATCAGATCCCCATGTACCTTGAGTCCAAAGGAAAACTTCTAATGCATTGTACTTTGTGTTTTATGATCTGTACAATCTAGGGTTTCTGCCTCTTCCAGATCTGAGTCATAAACAGGTGAGCTAGGAAAAAAGGTCATAACTTGGGCTAGGAAGCTCCAAATGAAATTTATTAAAAAGTGACAGGTATTGCGCGAAATTTAATTTCTCAAGTAACCTTTTCAGAGGCCGAAACTGAACCAGTGACACGTGGCACGTCGTACAAGTTCGCTCTCCTGTTTTATCCCATAAACAGGTCACGTTGCGACACTTGGCATAACTCTCTCTCAGAGAATCCAATTGAGGTCAGACCTGTGGGGTTGAAAATATGATAGGCCAGGCTACCACAGGTAGAAGTTTCAAACCCTGTGGATCAGAAATTTTGGAGTTACACCAGAAACAATAAGGTACATATTTATATCAAAACAGAATTATTTTTGAGCACCTTCATTCATGGCTTCGGGAATTTAGGGTTTCGGAGAAAGATGGAATTTTTGTAATCGGAGACCACAGCTGAATGCTACTCATCAAAATCAAAATTTAGAGACCAAGATCAGAATTTTTGGTTGGGAAAAAGGTTAGTCTTGATCAGACCCTAGTTCGGAACTTTGATCAGAAAAGTGGAAAATTAGGGCTTCTGCAAAAATGGGAATTTTTGAAATCTGTGACAACGGCTGGAAGTTCCTTAGAAAAATAGAAGCTTAGAGATTTGGATCAAACCTTTTGATTGGGAAGAAGGGTGGGATTTATCAAACCCTAGTTCGGGGTCATGTCTAGTGAATCCGGAAGTTTCAAAGGCAAAATTGAGGGGTGAAACTTTGCAGTTTTCAAATTCTGAATATACCAGCTTGATCAGCTCATCAAGGTGCATATTTCTATCCTTTCAGAAGTTTGAAATTCAAAGTTTGAATTTCTAGGGTTTCTCTGGTAAACCCTAGTCCAGCTCCAGATCCAACTCCTGCAAATCAAATGGATTGGGTTAATCCTAGAAGAGAATGGATTGGTCACCTGCATAAGTGAAGAAGTTCCTGTTTCAGAGGGAGATGAGGCTAAGGCCTTACATAAGAAGATTACAAGCAATCTCGACAGGTATGACTTATCCAGTTATGTTTCGAGATTTGTTCATGATTAAGTTTATCGTATGTTTGTCTTCATATTATTATGGTTAGTACAATCTTGATTAAATTTAGACTTGTCATATCACCTTAATAAAATTATGAATACGTGATAGAAGATATTCATTGATTAAGGTTATGACACTTATGATTGTACTAATGCATTGTGATGTTGTATGAGGTTTATGCTGTTAGATAACATGAAAGGTACATCAAGAAAGACAAATCATGTTCTAATTCAAGAACATATGACCATGTTGACATGAAGACAAAGATTCATCCATTGTCATGGATCACATAGAAGATCTACTTACGAGGTATGTACAACTTGGTTCTATAATGATTAACCTATGAGATATGCAGGTTACTAGCACAAGTCATTTAAGAGAACATGAAGACATCATGTGGGTATGTTAGACATAACTAGCTAACACACTAATCCAGGTATGTTGTTCCTATATCAAGTTAGAATCCTACCTTGTGATAGGATCTCTTATATAAGTATACATGGCATGATTGATAATGATTATTCATAGGTTTGAATAATCATGGGTGTATGCATATTATGTTTCTTACTTTAATTTATGATATGACTAACCATAAGAGTCCTTGAATACTAATGCTTATTATTTCTGTTTGAAATGATCATGACTATACATGCTTAAGATTATTATGTTTTGATAGTATTGAGAATATACTAATAAATGTATGATTATGTATGAGATCTCAAGGATATCACAATAATGATACTTGTAAGCATGCATAGTGATCGAGGATGGATATAAGTTCAAGGACAGGTGATCCAGGAAGCAAAGATCAAGAAGGAGCACACTCTATTTGTTTCTACAAGGATGCAAATATTCAGAGGGAGTCGACCACTTCTCACAATCCACATCAGAATGGAGTTGCAAAGATTCAAAGGGAGTCCACCCAACAACCAAACAAAGATAAGTATTTGAATTGTCATTTCTTACATATTTGTTTGTTTAAATAATGTTGTTCAATGATGTGAATGCTTATGTTCCTAGACTTAGGTTGTGTATTATGCATATTAGAATAATTGCATTAATGAAAAGTATACTACTAATATGCATGTGATGGGTAAGTGGCCTATGGCACTGTACAACATTCCATTGCTACTTATCTAGAATGAAACCTCTTTGCTGACATGTTGGGAGTTGTGCACACTCTTAACAATGTTCTGGTAGAGATTGGAAGGCATCTAGAAAGTTACGGGATATGGATACATGTTGTATTGAAGCATTGGCTAAAATAATTGCATGAATGTATGACATATTTATTTATGTGTAAGAATTTGTTCTGAAAACTATGAGATGTTTCTAATTATGCAATTTAACTTGTTTTGTAGGAAATATCGTATACCATCACCTACAAAATAAGGAATACAACATTTGTTCCAGCAACAAAGATATCTATTGAAGATATTGAAGTTCCCAGGATTTGGGATGAAGTAATGGAAGAATGCCATGATCAGTCGATCACGAAGAATGATGTTTGGGATGTAGTCCCAAGACCTGAAGGGAAGTTTGCTGTGACTTCCAAATGGATCTATAAGATCAAGCATGCTGCAGATGGTAGCATGCAGAAAGAAAAAACGAGTGATGAAATGAAAAATACACCAGATGGATGTCAAGATAGCCTTCTTGAATGGTGTAGTCGAAGAGGAAGTGTATGTGGAGCAACCACTTGGTTTTGAAACACACGACAGGAAGTCATATGTGTGCAGGTCAAAGAATGCCTTATATGGCTTGAAGCAAGCTCCTAGGACTTGGTATGGTAGGATGGACAGTTTCCTATCTAGTTTGGGCTTTACCAAGAGTAAAGCGGATTCCAACCTTTACTACAAGGTTGAGGAAGGCAATCCTATGATACTACTATTGTATGTGGATGACCAGTTTGTTACAGGTGATGATAGATTGATTGCCGATACCAAGAGGAAACTTGCAGCTGAATTCGAGATGAAGAACTTGGGTATGATGCACTACTTTCTAGGCATGGAGTTGTGGCATAGTGCAGATGGAATCTTCCTTGGACAAGGGAAGTATGCAGTAGAGATCCTGAAGAGGTTAGGGATGATGGACTGCAAGGCCATGGCCACACCTATGGCATCGAACTTGAAGCTTCTATGTGATGCTTCATCTGATCCGGTTGATGTCACTGTGTATCGTCAGATGATTGGGTCCTTGATGTACCTGGCGAACACGAGACCAGATATTTGCTTTGCGGTGAACACATTGAGCCAGTTCCTGATGGATCCAAGGAGTGTTCACCTGGTTGCTGTAAAGCATATTCTGAGGTACCTGAAGGGTATAGTTGATTATGGGCTCAAGTATGATGCGAATCAAAAGTTTAACCTACAGGGTTATGTTGATTCAGATTGGGCAGGCAGTGCTACAGATAGGAAGAGCACTTCTGGGTGCTGCTTCAGTATGAGATCAGGTGTGATCTCTTGGTTTAGTAGGAAGCAGTCCTGCATAGCACTGTACAGCTGAGGCAGAGTATGTTGCAGCCTATTCGGCTAGTTGTGAGGCAGTATGGCTTTGGAAGCTACTGTCTGAGTTATTTAATCTACCACTGGAGGATACTGGTAAATTTTGTGACAACCAGAGTTGTGCGAAGCTGTCTGAGAACCCGGTGATCCATGACAGGTCGAAGCACATTGAGATCAAATATCACTATATCAGGAATATGGTGCAGAGAGGAGCAGTGAAGCTTCTATATGTTGCGACGGATGAGCAGATTGCAGATGTGTTGACGAAGCCACTAGCCAGAGTGAAGTTCGAGTACTTCAGAGAGAGGCTTGGTGTTCTTCAAATCGATGACACTTCGAGGAAGAAGTGATGGATACATTTGCTGAAGCCATTCCAAGCATGCTGGAAGGAGGATCCTTCACATGGCTGTGGATGTAAGCACTGGATGATGAGCATCAAGACAATGCTCCAGTTACTTCTCTGTATATGTATGTATGCATCATGTTGGATGCTAGATATGATCAGTTGGATCATTTATGTATGTATGCATCATGTTGGATGTTGGATATGATCAACTGGATCATTTATGTATGTATGCATCATGTTGGATGCTTGGACCATGTATCCATATATGTATCAGGTGGATACGTTGTATGATCAGGTAGATACTTGGTATGCATTAGGTGGATACATTGTATGATCAGGATGATCATGGATGACGAGCTTCAGGATGTTGCTTTAGATGACATGCATCAGGACGATGTAGTGATGATGATCAGGATGATGTATGGTGAGTATCAGGTGGATACTCTGTGGCTATGGACAAGTTGTGTAGATGAGCATGTAAGTAGACCTGGGAGATATGGACAACATGAAAAAGGCCTCAGATGCTCTTTCAAGGCATTTCTCTGGGAGGACATATAATAGCGCCCTGGGAGATTTACAGATGCTCTTGCTAGGTTTTGTCGCTGGCATATAATAGCTCCCTGGGAGATCTGGAAAATGCTCTTGCGAGGTTTTGTCCTATGGCATGTAATGTGTCCTTGAGAGATCCGACAGGTACTAGAGCTGTGTGCTCGTAACAGCCTGGGATGCTCTTGCAAGGTTTTTCCATGACCACATGTAATATGCTCTTGGGAGATCCGACAGGTAGAGCTGTGTGTTCATAACAGCCTGGGATGCTTCAGCCAGGATTTGTGGTGGACCACATGTAATGTGCTCCTGGGAGATTTGACAGGTAGAGATGTATGCTCGTAACAGCCTGGGATGCTTCAACCAAGTTTTATGGTGAGATCACATGTAATGTGCTCCTGGGAGATCCGACAGGTAGAGTTGTGTGGTCGTAACAGCCTAGGATGCTTCAGCCAGGTTTTGTGATGGGTCACATGTAATGTTCTCCTGGGAGATCCGACAGGTAGAGCTGTGTGCTCGTAACAGCCTAGGATGCTGCAGCCAGGTTTTGTGACGCACGTAATAAGTCCTGAGGATTCAACAGTATGGCTAGTGATGATGAAGACCTACAGATGGTGGGCCTACATCCAGTATGAAAAAGGACTGGCTCTGTAGAAATTCCTATGACGAGTAGATTCAGAGATTGATTGAGATAGCAGCAGCAGTGACGAGGGTGATGATTCGCTGATGATGATCCAGAGAAGAAGACTTGTGCTAGTGGATCTGTGTCGAGAAATACCTTCCTAGTTAGGAGGGAGTGTTGATGTATATGTAACTTCGAAATGTATTTCACCCATGTATTTCATCTATGTATATTGTACTCCTGTAGAGATGTTATTATTCCTCTATACGGAAGTGTTTGTATTCCTATAGAGATGTTATTATTCCTTTATACGGAAGTGTCATCATTTATATTGTAAGTGTCGTAACTTATACTTGATGGGTTATTAGACCACCTTGTTGGGGTCAGCCCTGTATAAGTCATGTGGGTCAAAGGGTTATTAGACCACCCTATTGAGTGTCGGCCCAGTTAGCTTTGTGTTATGTAGTTAAGTTGAGGCCGACCTAGTAAAGGTTATTAGGCAAGTCAAGTCAAGTATAAATAGAGTGCGGGAGGCACTCTATTTCATCATTCTATTCTCTCACACACTCACTCTTTAGAGGAGGAGAAGCTGCTGCTAGGAGATGTCTATCTCTTATGCTTGGGTTGTATCATTGCTCTATCTATCTTTGAGGAAGTTATTGGGGTTTTTTCACCTTTATGGTTTTTTTGAAGTAAACTCTGTGTCTCTTGTGTGCTTGCATTATTGATCCATGATTAATATGTTGTACATGCTATTCTCTCAGTTAAGATCTTAGATTAGATTGAAGTAAATTATGAAAAACTAACATAAGAGCCTTCCTAGAGAGCTACTTGGAGCTGGAAAAAGATCGGAATGCATTGGCAGAGATAGCCAGTTTACTACATCGACAAGAGGACGAAAGTAAAATTCGAGCAATAAACCGACTGCATAAGAGGAAGACAAGGAAGGAGATGAGGATGAATGCACAAATTGGCGCATTCAACATTGAAAATATTATTCTTGATTTGGGGTCGGATGTAAACATCTCGACAAAGAAAACATGGGAGGTGATGGGGAAACCACAGCTATAATGGTCCCCTGTACAGCTTCAATTAGTGAATCAGAGTAAGGTCACACCAATTGGACAGTTGTGTCATATCCCAATCGAGATCGAGGGACTGAAGACCTATTCATATTTTGATGTGATAGAGATAGTCGACAACACCAACCTCTATCCGGTACTATTGGGGTTAGATTGGGAGATAGAGAACCAGTTCGTCGTAAGATTTAAGAAAATGACCATGTCGTTTGAGAATCACGACATGAGAGTAGTCGCACCGTTGGATCCTGTAGAAGGACAACGGTATGTCAAACCAACACGGGATGAATTCATCGAAGGGTGGGACATATCTTTGAAGACTACATCAATCCTACCACTGATGGAGAGTTGGGATGGAAGAGTGTTAGCTTGGCCTCATCAGATTCAGACAAAGCACTCAAGAACTGGCAGAACCGACTACATGAAATGTCATTCAAAAGGTGTGCGCGGATCACCCAATCGGTCCGACGGGTGGCAACAAAAGTGCATGAACTTCCAACATATGAAGGTTTTCCTAACCTGACTGAGTTCCCATCTAATTTCGAAGGGAAGGTAGCAAAACTGCAACGAATACTGGCCTTGGAGGAAGCATTAAATGCTACACCAGCGCGATGGTGGGTGGCGCATATGTCAACAATAACAAATTGGCTATTATGTCGACGACTAATGGAGGCTATATTTGGAGAAGATAAAGGATACGGTGCAAGAAAGTACAGTGGACACAGTGACCCAAAGGCTCACTTGGAGGAATGTCAAAACACATGGGGACCCAAGCTGCAAAAAGAGTGGGTTCACGAGTTCGCCCATACATTGGATGAGGTACCGCGAAAATGGTACATCGCAGCAGAACTACGACATGGAATGACTTCATGGGAGGATCTGACTACCAACTTCAGCCAAAATTCCAGTTTCTTGGATGAAAACCCATTCATCCATAGTTCTCTATAGGTGGTATGGGAGAAGGTGGTTGAAGCAGTCCCAATGGAGAAATCGATGGGATTATAGTGGACTGCGACACCGAAGATGCTAATGGAATGCTACAATGTAACAGGAGAACCCGACGACGAAGATGATCCAAGGGCCACTTACATACCCGAGTCGGAAGTAAGTTGGAATATTAAGGCACCTGAGATACCCTCCGACAAGTTTCAACAACCGTTGCGCATCAAGAAAGTCAATATTGGGTCGGAGGAAAACCCAAAGTTCACTGGCATCGGATATTATTGGGATGATGCGACCATCACAAAAGTCACAGAGCTGCTACACGAATTTCAGGATCTATTCCCAACAAAATTTTCGGACATGAAAGGCATTTCTAGGGAACTAGGCAAAATGAAGATCCCACTGAAGCCTGATGCGAAACCAGTGAAGAAACGACCGTATCGCTTGAACCCCAAGTACAAAGAACATGTGAAAGATGAACTAGAAAGGATGTTGGAGGCAAGAATCATAGAACCAATAGAAGAATATGAATGGATCAGTTCAATGGTGATCCAAGACAAGAAAACCGATGAAGTCAGGATCTGTTTCGACTTAAGAAAGCTGAATGATGCATGTTTACATGATCCATTCCCGACACCATTCACGGATGAAGTGTTAGAAGGCGTTGGAGGTCAAGAAATATACTCGTTCACAGACAGATTCTACAGATATCATCAAATAAAGATTGTGAAGGAGGACCGACACAAGACAACCTTCATCACAGAATGGGGCTACTTCCAATATACAGTAATGCCATTCGATCTTAAAAATGCCCCAACGATCTTCTCTCGACTAGTTGTTTCGGCATTTAAAGACTTCATTCACAAGTTCCTTGCAGTATATATGGATGATTGGACCGTGTATGGATTAGTGAAAGACCATGTTGCAAACCTAAGGTTGATGCTGGAAATATGTAGGCAACATCAGATTTCCCTAAATTTGAAGAAATGAATCTTCTGCGCTCCATTCGGCATTTTTTTAGGACACATTGTATGCAAGGAAGGGATGCTGGTGGACCCAGCCAAGATCGCCATCATTCTTGACTTACCACCCCCAATGACAGTAAATCAATTAAGGGCAATATTGGGGCATATGGGGTATTACATGAAGTTCATCAGAGGGTATGCAACGATCACAACACCAATGGAGAATCTATTAAAGAAGGATGCGAAGTTTGAATGGACTAAAGAATGCCAAAAGGGACTCGACATATTAAAAGCGAAGATGGTCGCAGCACCAATATTACCTTTTCCCAACTGGACAAAGGAATTCCACGTCCACGTCGATGCATCATCAGTAGCACTTGGGGTGGTATTGGCTCAACCAGGAGAAGGGGAGATTGATCACCCAATTGCATTCTCCAATAATAAACTATCCACTGCGGACAGGAACTACATGAAAATGGAGAGAGAAGGGTTAGCAATGGTCTATGCATTACAAAAATTCCGCCACTACCTACTTGGAGGCCATTTCAAGATGTTCACTGACCACTCGGCATTGAAATATTTGGTTAACAAGCTTGTGTTGGGGGGGGAATTTGTCGTTGGATACTTCTATTTCAAGAATTTGACTTTGAGATTATTGTGAAACTAGGACGCTTGAACAATGGGCTTAATCACATGTCCCAAATTGAGTCAGGAGAGGAACCCTGAAGTATCGATGACCGCTTACTAGATGCGCAACTATTTTGAATCAGCATGGTCGATGACCATTACGAGAAAATCATTGAATTCTTGACTACAGGACGTGCACCAGAAGGATTGAATACCAACCAAAAAAAGCAGCTGGTGGTAAAAGCTGTGGACTTTCAGTTAATTGCATGGAAACTTTACAAAATGGGGCCATACAAGATCCTTTGCCGATATGTTCTTTCGCATGAGCAGGAAAGGATACTAGAAGAAGCTCACGATGGGATCGTAGGGGGACACTATGGGGGATGTGCCACTACTAGGAAGATACTTAGAGCTGGATTATTGTGGCCAATGATGCATGGAGATGCCGTAGATTACGCCAAAGAATAGGAAAACCATCGTGAAGGGATGAGATGCCGCTAGTACCTCAACTGACATTATAAGCATTCAAAAAATGGGCAGTTGAATTTGTGGGGCCAATCAACCCACCAGGAAAAAGGATGGGGTCACGATATATAATCACCGCGATCGATTACTTGACTCGATGGGAGGAAGCTGCATCGGTGAAGGATTCCACAGTTGAGACATCATCAAGATTTCTTTTCGACAACGTGGTCACTAGGTTTGGGTGTCCAAAGGTACTGATGGGTGACTAGGGTACTCACTTTGTCAACCAAACTATCAAGGCAATGACAGAAGAGTTCTGGATTCAACATCGCAAAAGTACCCCATACCACCCACATGAGAATGGTGTGGTCGAAGCATTTAACAAGGTATTAGAACATGTGCTAACAAAAGTATGTAACATGAACCATGATGAATGGGATTTAAATATTCCAGTAATATCGTGGGTCTACAGGACAACCTATAAACATTTGACAGGACATGCACTATTCAAGTTAGTTTACAGATAGGAGGCAGTGATGCCAATGGAATACATTGTCCCTAGTATCCACATCTCAGCAGCCACAGGAATGAGAGACAACATACCACTCGAAGAATGGTTGGCGCAATTAGTACAGCTTGAAGAGGACAAGTTTATCGCAGGATTCCAACAACAAGTAGAAAAGGACCGACATAAGGCTTGACACGATTGCCACGTCAAGGATAAGCACTTCCAACATGGAGATATGGTATTGCTCTACGATAGTAAGTTTGCGAAGCATCCAGGTAAGCTCTAGATGCATTGGTTGGGCTCTTATATTATAAATTTTATCACTGACGGAGGAGTAGTACAACTACAAAATCTAGATGGGACTCTACTAACAAATCTAGTGAACAGAAGCCAATTGAAGCCCTGTCGCCATAACCAGGTGCATGGCAACTGAAACATGGTTCATACCAGTATATATATATATAGTAGAAAAAGAAAATAAAATCAAGAAATTGAAGATCTATCGATCGTAGAGGAAAGCACAAGCACCGAGAGTTGATGTTCGGAGACAATTAGCATGTGGCAGTCAAATCAGACCATAATCATAGCATTCAAACATTGACAGAAGGCAGCAACGGATGACGGCTCACTTGATGACAAAATTTAGGAAATCTAGGAAAGATTCCCTGAAAGACTTGGTAATCATTCCTCAAAGATGCCATGACGAACAAGAACCAAGCGAGTTAAGCTATAAAGCTGATAGGCAGTTAAGCATTATGAAGATTTATTGAGCCAGAAGTGTGACGCTATGAAGTTGCAGAGTCTTGCAGTAAGGATAGAAGGGTCGGGAAGTAAGGAAGTTGAAATATATTATAGGGTCAGATGGTGCATTTCATTTCTAGCGAAAGTAATTAGGGTGCGCTAAGGAGAAAAACAACAAGCGTTCACGAGCAATTGACAGATGGAGATGTGTAGGCAACCCCGAAGGAAAGAGATGAAGTCTCACTTGATATGTCTAAGCGATTTGTAGGAGTTGGAAGAATAGTGGTACCTCCAACCATAGAAACATCGAGAGCGAGAGCACATTAACCCCAATGAAGGATTATCAAAGGTGCGAAATAGATGTGCCAGAGCATCTAATCTGTTTCACATTTTGGTGACGTTGATGAACTTTTTTCTAGTCAAACGCCATATTCGAGAGCAACAGATGGCCAAGCAGGGATAGATGATGAAGGTTTCAAGAGACTGGAGGATGAGTTCAAGAAGTACATGACAACGATTAAGAGACTGGAGGATGAGTTTGAGAAGTACATGACAATGATTAAGAGATTGGAGGACGAGTTCGAGAAATACACAACAACAAACTAGAATAGTACCAGAGGTTCCCAGCTGAGGTGGCTATAGGGAAAGCCACAAGTTTGTGTTGGGGGCCTGTTGGAATGGGGTTAGGGCGCATAAAGTGCGAAAGCCGACAATGACAAAGAGGGAATTCACAGAAGAAAGGACCATTCACGGAGAATAAGGAAATCGACAGAACCGCAAGTTATGGTTTAGTTAGGTAGAATGGGTCATTTGGACCATTTTGTAACAACTTAGTTGTCTATAAATAAGACTATGATTGTAATCCTAAGGGCATCTAATTTTGGAGAATTTGGTCATAGTTGAGCACTATGATATCTCGAATCTATGTACTGTTTTCATCAAGTTCTATTTTTTGAATATGGATTTGCGATAAGTCGCTTGGAACTATATGTAATGTCCCTTCTTAGGAATTTTATTAAAATGACATTTTTTCACTTTTTTCCCTAGTTTGACCTTTGACTAGTTTTGATCTCTAGGTCCCAAATTTGCCCCAAATGATCCCAAATATTCTGAGAAGGTATATGAATGATATTAGAAAATAAATATGTGTTTCAGGGATGCCTTTGGACCTTTAAAATACTTCTGCAAATCCTCTTTCATTTCTGGTCAATGTAGGTAACTTTACTAGTGATTTCCCTTTGACTAGTATTGGTCTCTAGGTCTCAAATTGACTCCAAATGCCTTCAAATACTAAAGGAAGGTGTATGAATGATATTAGGACTTGAATATGATGTTCAGGGATGAAATATTGCCACCAAAATACCTCTGCAAACTCTCTTAATATTCTAGACCAAGTATGCAATTTTACTAGTAATTTGGGGTTCAAATCCCCCTGGGGTAAGTATTTAAAATGGCTTCCCAAATGCCTCCAAACCCACTCAAATTTATGAAAAGAGATAGGGAATGTATTAAGGATGTTATTAAGGTATCATGTGCACCATTAATTGATTATTATATCTGTTCCAACCCTCTCCCATTCAACTGCAAAAATCACCAATTCGACCCTTGGGGAAATGGCACTATTTCTTCTCCCAATGCAATTAAACTGAGTAAAAATACTTCAAATTCTCAAGTAAAGTACATGAAACTTATAAAATGAATTCATGGCATTCCATTAATCAGAAATTCATTAGAGAATCATCCATTCATTCGAAATCATCATTAATACATTGGTTCACAACAAGGTAGTGGGGAAATGGCATTGTTCTTCCATTAAAAATGAGATTTATACATTTCTACTTGGAATTTCGACTTGAAACTTTCTGGAGATGAATAACAGAGTATTTAATTCATATTAAAAAATAAATGGGGCATTATAAGCTCCCCCAAAGAGTACAATATCTCACCAAAAATGCCCTCCCTCAAGGATCAAGAATATGCCATCAAAACTAGAAATGGTTGAGAGAATGTGCTGCAATAGAAGAAACCACGAGCTTCCCTATAGATTACACCTGAAAATAAAGACTCCATTAAAGCTCCAAATTAAAGGTCTGAATGGCCTTTCCAATTACCAACTTGGATTGGAATCTTTCACCCTCGAAATTGGCTAAGGCAAGAAACTAGTCATCCACTAGTTCTCCCTCTACACAAATGCAATTGCAAATTCTACAAATGATCAAAAGATGGTTTAATTATTTGTTATTGACATTTATAAATTTCTAATGTCCTCCATGGGTCGAATTCCTTCCAAGAGACTCATGCCAACTCAAGTTGGGAAGAGATTCCAAAGAACGTCACTTGTACAACAATTCCTAGTCTCCCACTTCCACCAAATCACATGTGGAAGCATATTAGCTGCCCTAACACCCTTGAGCGCCCTCTTGGAGTCTATTTTTAGCCCTGAAATGTCATATATGTCATATGTCAACCTTCAGGTCTGATTTTTGTCATAGGTGTCATAGCATCTTCATCATTGTTGTCATAGAGCCAGGGAATCTAGCCCAAGTGTCTCACTAGCTCCAAATTGCCTCTTCCTCTTCCATGGGAGTTACTCTTCCTCTATATTTCGACCTTGGATGAGTAATGCCATGAATAATACCTTTTGGACTCCCCCAAGTATGTTACCATTCACCTTGAATTCGAATTGGTGAGAGAATGATGCCAAGTGTAGTGGGAAAATCTAGCCATATGTGGGTCCCACTTCCTCCATGTGTCTTCATGATCAAATGCCACTTTGATTTTCACTTGTATATATTTATTTATCTCCTTTATTAAATATTTATGCCACTCTAATGTTCAAACATCATTTATTATCCCCATTATTCCAAATCCCAAAGCTTCCACCCCAAACCTAGGAAACTAGTAATCTTCCTCCTTGGCAATTATTTGAACTTTAGCATCAATTTGACAAACTCTACTGAATAGGGACAATGTGATTAGGACATTGTGACCCAATTCCAAATTTGGGACATTACAAATCCTCCCTTCCCAATATTGCTTTTCCTCAAGCAATTTTAAACATGGGTGTTGAAGAACCTGCTTTCTATATAATTCTTTGAAGTTGCCATTGAATTGCCCAACCTTGAGTCTTTGAGTTTCCATGAAGATTTTAGAGAGGAACCACCATGCTTGCTGCTGAACTGTTGATCTGTAATCCTTTCTCTCTGGATAGACCCGGGCTGGCGGTAATCTTTTAGACCAACAGAACCCTTAGCTCACTGGCCCTTTCGGCAACAGGTCGCAGAAGCAACCTGAAGTCTCACCCGAAGTGATTCTAATGGGGGGCAGAAGACTCAAGTGTCCTCAGCCAAGTTCCGAGGCATCCAGGGTGGTTAAACCCTCCTTGACTCCTTTCACAGAAGCTGTCTATCTCATTCCATTACTCCGGCTACGCCTCTGTCTTATCGCGGTATGCAGGGAATGCGATAAGTCTTTCCCTATGTGAAACCGTCTAGCGATACCCCAGATATCGTAGGTGCGATATCTTCCCCTTCTAGTTCCTGCGGCAAGCGAACTTTGACCGCTTCCTAGGTTAATAGGCGGTCTTAGCTATCCTTATCCTGGTACTGCAGTTAGCAACAACATTCAGCCTACAAGCCTAACCCTCGCTAATGAACTCGACCCTTGATATCTCGCACACGTAACTAGGTAGAACATTACTTTGCGCAATGTCTAAATAAACCATTCATACCTCATATTCAGTTCTTACTCGCACATTAACCTCTGTTTAACAATTATTTAGTTCGCAAAGAGGTTAGCTATGATTATCGCAATTGTTATACATCATTCAGAAGTTAACTGATGACCATGTACATTACTTATAACAAATTGAAGCATTCATATATATAGCACAAACACATGAATGAGATCAATGGCTACACAATTACAATAGTGCTACTTAGATAAGCACATTGATACTCCCAGGGCAAAGACTACGCCCAGGGGAACTGTGGTTCTTGCTTACAACTCTGGGGAATAAACACAGCTCCTTTCCACTCTTTTCAACAGGGGTCTTCTGGGAAACTCCACCTCAGTGGGAGCCCTTCTCTATAGACCTCTTTTCTCTTCTTGCCTTCACAGTGCACTCTCTTCCTCTCGCAATCCCTGCGGATTGCACTCTCTCAACAGGTCGGCCCTTGTCGTCTCAGGGATGTTCAGGCTTGCAACCACAAAAGACTTGACTAGCATCTACCTGATGTCTCTATCGCTATGTGGCCAACCCCTTATCCTATAAAAAGACTACTATATATAGATGGCCCGAAGGTCTCATCGCAGTTACAAAACTGTGGGCCTTATCCCAACAGTGACTCAACCCTAACCACTTACAGTCAACTGGCTGTACCTCCCTGGCCGCCTTCTGTCTCGTCGCCGCTTCCTGCAGTCCTTAGTCTTTAATGCATCGGCCCGTCGCTTCTTCTTGGTTCAAGCAACGCTGACTGTGGTCCTTCTTCTTTAATGAGGGTAGCTGAACCCTCTCTTCATCTCCGGCGCCTTTATTGCGGTGGTTGAGCTCTCCCTTCGGCCTCTTCTTTGTACCACATGCTTAACTTTTCTGTACCTATCGCCGTGATTCCCGCCGGAATTTGTGCTACGGCGATATCTTTGTCTTACCGCCAAAATTGGTACTTTCTCTCCAAAATTAGTTATCCTTCCCAAAATTAGCAGCTTCCTAAATGCTGCGGAAGTTCTCTCCAACAACTCCCCTAACACTTACTTGTGGCTCGTCCCCGAGCCACTTGCAACAACAGCCTGATTCATCTGCCTAAGCTTATCCTTTGCTGCTCGTGAGATTGCTGCGAATTGTGCCTTAAGCGCTTTAATACTTTCATCCATGTGTGTTACTTCTTCCTGCGCTGCGCTGAGCAGCTCAGCGGTTACCAAGGAGTCCTCTGTGCCCTCAATGACTCCTTTACTTGAGGTGAAGCTTTTCACCTTTTGCTCCAGTTCATCAACCAGATGTGCGATTTTGCTTTCATGCGGGCTAACTTCGTTAGCCAGGTTGATCTGCTGTTCTCTGTATTTCTGCACCTGCTGCTGAATTTGTGTGATTTCTCCTTTCTTTCTTATCTTCGCAAGAGCACTCAAGCCCTTGTACTCTTCTTCAGCTCTTGATATCGCATCTTCATAGTGCTTAATGTGCTGATCGAGCTCGGCTTTCTGTGGGAGCTCCTCTAGCTCCAGCCATGTCTTTGATGCATCCTCCAGGATGGCCTCTGCTGCTTCCACCCGACAGTGCATCTGTGTCTGTACAACCCTGAAAGCTTGCACTCGTGCTTCTTGGATCTCCTCTGGAGTAGGTGGCTTATTTGCTTCTAGTGCAGCAATCCTTGCTTCGTATTCTTCCTCCATCTTTCTCTTCTCTTCATCTAGAGCCTTTGCTCTTTCCGCTATTTTTCTGATCTTTTGAGTTATTTCTAACTCAGGCCTGATATCGCACTGCGGAAGCTCTGCTGCGATATTCTTTAAAACAAGAGAGACATCCTGCTCTCGCTGAACATATTGCGTCAACTGGGCACTCTCTGCCTCATGCTGCGCAATGAGCTGCACATTGTCGTCAGACAGCAAAACATTTTGCTCATATGTGACTTGTTCTCTGTGCCTCAGCTCCGTGCCTATCTGCTGGAAAATTTCGTACAACTGATCCATAGGTACCTCTGGTAGGTTCACCTCAAGAGGATGAACCATCTGCACTTCCATAGGTACAGGGAACTTAATACTTCCCGGCGGTATACGAACAATGTTCGTGCGGTCCCTTGCAATGCTTTCTTCTCTGTTCTTCGAAGGGGGCTGCGAACTTTCTGCAACTGCAGTTGGAGCTGGCTGAATCTGCATGGAAGCAGTCTTCTCAGTGATTGCCTTCAACTCTCGCAGTTTGTTGTCGAGGCTGATGCGCATACGATCCTGCGATGACTGAATCGCAGCGAATTTATCCCGCATCTTCTCCTGTATTCGGCTGGCGATGAGATCATACTCATCCTCTGTCATGACTGGTGCCTGCGGTTCGTCGGAAGTAACCGCCTTTGTTCTCTTCTTCTTTGCTCGTACCGGAGAAGGGCCTTCAATAGCCTTTCTCTTAGAACCCATTGGTTCTTTCTCTTTGTCTTTAGGATCTACCTCCTGAACATCTTCTGGATCCTCAGCTGGGGAATCAACTGGAACTAGGCCAGAGGATAGATCATCATACATTTGTTTCATGTCCTCGTCGAAACAGTTCTTAATGGTATCCTCGACCTGGTGGACTTCCATGCGATATGGGCCGGGGGCCCATTCGTTATGTTTCCTGAATCCTTTGGGTCTGATGTAGGTTTTATCCCTGTCGACTTTAAATTCCAGCTTGGAGTGATAAAGATCAACGACCGGCGAGTCAACACGCGGAATCGTTGCGACGGTTTCAAGCAATAGCGTATAATATTCATGGAATACCATTGCGTTATTCTTGTGTTTCTCTGGGTGACTACTCGCCCAAAGATTGGAGTACCTCGACCCTCTGCACGCCCCTGGCGGCAGTTGTGGAAACTGCGAATTGGGCGGCTCTTTCCATCCAATGAAAGCCATAAGGATCAGCAGCCACGAGAAGTGGAAGCTGTGAAGTGGATCCTGCTGCGCCTGCGCACAGTCTTGAAAGAAACTATTTAACAAAAATAAACTCCAGTTGTAAGGTTTACCGTTTATGACTTCGATCGCTAGGCGGATAACTGAGCCTGTGACCTCCTTCGGCCTCACCTTGAGAAGGAGTTTTCCGGCCAACAGACTAACAGTAAACCGCAAGGCGTCATCCTGTATTGAATTGACATCATAGGCGCGACCTCCTCTTTGCAGCTTGTACTCCGCAACCTGCTTGGTTGAGAGCCTGGTATCCTTTGTGGCGCCATCAATATTTATCTGGGGGTCGCAACCAGTCTTCGACAGACCGGTAATGCGGTGAATGAGGTCAACATTGACATCTATTCGGTTACCCAACCATAAGTAACCGCCATGCACGCATGAAAGTAGCGTCCGCACCACAGCATTGACCTCCGGGCCCCGTCCGAAGTGTGGGATCTCCAGGAGATTGAGCAGTCCCGACGGTACTAAATGGCTTACATGGTCCATGGGGACGAACTCATCGTGCTGCGTCCTTGGGTTCCTCTGAATCGTCATATAACGATCGCGGCGGAATTGTGGGTACAGCGTATAATCTCTCAGATTATAATCAGTAAACTTAACAGCATGCATATTTCCCCACAAGTTACCTTCTTCCTTCACTCGGTTATCCAGCGGCGGGAGTATGAGTTCATATTTAAAGTCTCTTGGAAGGACGATCGCTGGCGCATTCTCTACTCTCGGTGGGAAGTATATGGTAGTGACTGTAACTTCTTCCGGAAGTTCCTGCTCCGGTTCTTCTGACTCTGTGCTATTCAGGGTCTCGCTACGTTCCATATTAGCTAAGGTTCTCGGCGACTGGCGTATGGTCGAAGAGCCAGCAGCAATTTTCTTTCCTTTCTCCGCCACAACTGAAGTCATAGCGCACTCAATTCCACCCCTTTGGAATCTCTGCAACACGTCTTCGAGAGGCTCGTCTGGCGCGAGGCACCTTCCCCTGTGGTACTCTGGACTTCCTATGATTGCTAATCTTACTGCAAATCAGAGTCTGCAACTGTTTCTAGTTTCCCTGTTCGGAACTCTGCTAAGAATACGCTTGGCTCGGCTCAACTGCGCTCAACTCTTTTGGTGAAAATGACTAAGTAGCCCCGTGCTTTGAATAGAACGTGTATTTATCATCAGGCGGAATTTCAAATGGCAACGGACCAGTGACTGGACCCGTTGGCGGTATTTAATGCATAGACAAGACAGCACCCCGCGCCTATTTATTGCAAACACCGTTTGAAATTTCGCTGGGAAACTGTGCGCCGGAGTGATGTCGCATCGGATTTTCCAAATCTAGAAGAATCGTCGTACTGCTGCCAAATCTTAGTACAACAGATACTTGTCAGCCGTGCAGTTAATGCTTGTCAGATGGCGAAGTGACTAGCCCTCTGATCAATTCAAGATTTGATATCGCATCAATCTGTTTTCTGTCCTCTGCGATAAGATATCGCATCGTCTGGAAGTGGAAAGTGCCAAAAACTCGCCTCTTATCAAAATTATCGCAACCACCAGGAAAACTGGCTGCGAATTCTTATCTGAAGCATTTCCCGGTGTAGACTCCTTAGGGTGCGATGCTTCATTTCAACTACACTGAGCATCTGCACCATTTGCTTCCTTCCTGGGCTAGGGCTAGGAGGTGGCATGGCCTTCGCGATACAGCTTAAGCCGACTGCCATTGATCAGGGTAGGAAGAAACTCCCCACTCATAGTACAAAGCTGTATAGCACCTCCATCTGTTATTTGCTGGATTTGATAGGGTCCTAACCAATGAGTTTTGAATTTTCCAGGGAACTTTATAAACTTACTGTCATAAAGGAGTACCAAGTCTCCAAGCTGAAAGATTTTGTTCTTGATATGCCTATCATGCCAAGCTTTCTCTCGTGCTTTCTGCACTTTTTGATGGAATCCTGCGATAAATCTGTCTTCCTCCAGATTGAGCAGCTGTGCCAATCTCTCCTCTAAAGTATCAGAATCAGCCATCTCTGTAAGCTGAGCAATCCTTAGACTGGGTAAGATGTATTCCATAGGCATAACAGCCTCTTGTCCATATACCAGGCTGAAAGGTGTGTGCCCTGTTAGTTTCTTACAGGTGGTCCTGTAAGCCCATAATACAGCATTAACTCTGAGGTCCCAGTCATCTCTTTGACTGTTACAAATCTTTGTAAGAGCATGTTCTAATATCTTATTGAAAGCCTCCACCGTACCATTGGCTTGAGGGTGGTAAGGTGTACTCTTATGGTGCTGTATTTCAAATTCCTCTGTCAAGGCTTCTATGGTGCTATTCAAAAAATGTGTGCCTTGATCACTCATCAAAGTCACTGGGCATCCAAATCTAGTGATGATGTTTTCAAAAATAAATTGTGCTGCTGTAGCAGCATCACAATTCCTGACTGCTTTCGCCTCAGCCCACCTGGTGAGGTATTCTGTTGCTGTAATTATATATCTCGCACCAGTTCATTTTCCTGGGGGGTTAATAGGACCCACGAAGTCTATGGCCCACTTATCGAATGCGCGTAGCGTTATCTGTGGTCGCAACGGCATTTCATCTTTTCTGGAGGGCTTTCCTGTTCTTTGGCAGATATCGCATGATCTGCAAAACTCTTTACTGTCTTTATGTAATGTAGGCCACCATAGTCCTGCTGCTAGGATCTTCTGAGCGGTAGGCTTCCCTGCGAAATGGCCTCCTGCGATGCCCGAATGTGCTTCCTTAAGAATGGTCTGTTTCTCGTGGGGCATAACGCATCTGCGCAAGATTTCATCTGGTCCTAACTTATAGAGGTGTCCTGCAATCAGGGTGAAGTCTGCTGCTTTCACCACTAATTGTTTCTTTTGTTGCTTGGTAAACTCAGGTGGTTCCCACCCTGTAGTAAGGAATTGAATTATGTCTCCATAATATGCATCTGCGACCTGGATGGAGAACAATTGCGCATCAGCCAAGTTGTCCTCTAAATTACTTGGTTCTTCACCTGAGTCTAGCCTTGACAGGTGATCAGGTCCTGCATTTAGTCTTCCTGGCTTAACAATGATTTCAAAATCATATTCCTGGAACAACAATAGCCATCTGCATATTCTTCCCCCTAACACTGGCTTATTGACCAAGTACTTTAATGCAGAATGGTCGGTGAACATCTTGAACGGGGCACCCAATAAATAGTGCCGAAATTTCTGTAAGGCATACACCATTGCTAACCCTTCTCTCTCTATGGTGGTGTAATTCTTCTCAGCTATCGATAGTCTCCTGCTCAAATATGCGATAGGGTGGTCAATACCCCCTTCGCCTGGTTGCGTGAGAATAATGCCCAGTGCGATGCCAGATGCATCCACATGAACATGAAAAGGCTTGTTCCAATCTGGAAATACCAGAATAGGTGCTGTAACCATTTTTTCTTTTAGAGCGTCAAGACTCTTCTGACATTCCTCATTCCATTTAAATTTGATATCCTTCTTTAATAATTTCTCCATTGGTGCGGTAATCTTGGCATAACCTTTGATAAACTTTCTGTAATACCCAGTATGACCAAGTGTAGTTCTCAGCTGCTTTACTGAGTTAGGTGCTGGCAAATTGACAATGATGGCGATCTTCGCAGGATCTACCATCAAGCCTTGTCTGCACACAATGTGACCCAACAACGTACCAAAAGGCGCACAAAATATACATTTTTTTAAGTTAAGGGAAATCTGGTGCTGTCTACATTTTTCAAACATTAATCGCAGGTTTCCTATGTGCTTCTTGACTAGTCCAAATACAGTCCAATCATCAAAATAAACTTCTAGAAATTGATGGATGTATTCGTTAAAGACAGCAACAACTACTCTAGAAAAAATTGCTGGGGCATTCTTAAGACCAAAGGGCATTACCGTATACTGAAAGGAGCCCCATTCTGTTGCAAATGTGGTCTTGTGCCTGTCGTCTGGATGGATTCTTATCTGGTGATAGCCTGAAAAGCCATCAGTAAATGAATAGATTTCTTGTCCTCCAACATTGTCTAAGACTTCATCAGTGAATGGTGTCGGAAATGGGTCATGCAGCGATGCATCATTCAGTTTGCGCAAGTCGACACATATCCTGATGTCTCCTTTTGTTTTCTTTTCTTGTACTACCATGGGACTAACCCACTCACTTTCTTCAACAGGTTCAATGATGCCTGCTGCTAGCATCTTATCTATTTCATCTTTTACTTTTGCTTTATACCGCGGATTCAACCTGTATGGACGTTGCTTAACCGGCTTAGCGTCCTCCTTAAGCGGTATTCTCATGACTCCGAGGTCACCCACTATTCCCTTCATTTCTGTAAAGTTGGTAGGAAATAGGTCCTGATACTCATGTAGTAGGTCTGTGAGTTGGCCAATTGTCTCATCATCCCAATAATCTCCAATAGAGGCAAACTTAGGGTCTGTTTCTGTGCCAATATTGCTCTTTTTAATCTTGATTGGTTCTGTTACAGCTGGGATTTCTAAGTGCGGGCCTTCAACTTCACGTGTACCTTCTGTTTCTGCGATATTGATACTGCGAGGATCTTCATCCTCATCGCTTGAGTCTTGTGCGCAGTTGTAACATTCTAGTGCATGTTCCATCTGGATAGCCCACTCGGGTTGCGAATCCGCTGGTAATGGGAAATCCTCAAATATTTTAGTCTTTATGATCTTCAAGGCCCGATCAATGCTTAGATGCTCAGATTCAAAACTGAACGTGACCAAAAAGTTTTCAATCATAGTAGGCCATGAGATAGTTCCTTTTCTTAGCTCTGTTTCTGTATACCAATTCCTTGGAACTGTATCCAGTGTGTGGATAAACAAATGAACCCATTCTTCTCCTGGAATTTCTAGCCAACTCTGTTCACAGTTCCTAATGTGTGCTCTGGGATCACTCTCCCCTGTATATTTCCGCTGTGTAGAGTCTCTTTCTTTAGAGAATCTAATGCGCATCAATCTCTTACAATCATACCATGATGCGATATGTTCCTTGTGTGTGTACCACCATCTTGCAGGTGTGGCTCGAACTGCAAGGTCAAAAACCTCCATCCTCTGCTCTTGAGGAATCTCTTGTTCAAACTGCTGCAAAAAATCATTAACATCTGCTAATCCATCAAAAGTTGGAATATACCTGTTTTCTGTCCCAATCCATCGCAGTGATTTAGTCATGAATGCGCATCTGCGGATAGAAACTTCGTGGAGTCTATTTTGCCAATTCTCTAAGCCAACATCTGAATCTGATGTGCATGAACTATCACATCTCCAGCTGATATGTCCATCAGCTGTAGGATCAATGTAATCTGTCTGATTAGAAGTCATTTGGTACAAATTTTCCATGTTATGCACCTCCTCTTCTGCTTTGATTGGCTCAATGTAGCGAGGACCCTGTAAAGGGTCTAATGGTGCGATGACCCGGACTTGAGCATCTTCAAATGTCATCTGCCTTTTCTTTAAGTTGATAACAGCCTTGTTATCAAAAGCCCAATCAATACCTAATAGAGCTGGATAGGGTTTGGTGTCACCAATAATTTCTATGATCTCAAAATCGGCATATGTGTGAACTCCGTCGATGTCCACTGGGACATGCGATAGGCGACCCATCGGTGATATTCTCTGCTGATTAGCTAGTCTGAGATGGATAGGGGATCTGCTTAGTTTTGGACTTCCCATCTGTTCCCATGTCTGTTTAGTCAAGACATTTACTTCTGAACCTAAGTCTAGGATAACCTCATCCATTTCAAATAGTCCGATCTGCGCTGTGAGCCTCATCTCTCTTCCTGTCCTTGTATGGCCCATTATATGGTGAATGGTGCGCTGTGTATTGCTCACAGAAGGGCTCTGTTGACATTGGTCAATAACTTTCTGAAGTTCCTCTACAACTTTCCCATTTCTTAGAAGTTTCAAACAACTCTGCAAGAAGGACTGTACACTCCCGGTCAATTCCTCTTCGTCACATCTCCCAGATGTGCTAGCCTGTGGTATCTGCGTAGTACTAACATCCTGCGGTGGTTTCCGTGGTATACCCTGAGATGGTAATAATAGTGATCTGGGCGGTGTTTGTTCAGCAAAGGAAGTCTTAGTTTGTTGAAATGCCTCCTTATTCTTCTGTAGATCAAGTGGGATAGGTTTTCCTGGAGCTTTGCGCACCCACTGCGTTCCTGTCGTTTTTTCCACGTCCTGCGATATGTTGCTTGTGGAGAGACCACTGCGAGTTACAATATTGACCCGTGGTTCGGTTTCGTTCTGCTCAGCAGCGATAAACTGGATAGTCTGATTGGTTGCTGGCTTGGTGTCCTTGATCTTAACTATCAGTATGGGACATTCCTCTATTGTGTGGTCATAAGATTTACAATACTTGCACGTTGTAGTAGGGTTCTGAAAGTCCCTAGCGTAATGTCCTGTGCCTCCACAGTTATAACAGGTGATAGTTCCACGGCCACGGCCAGATTCATAGCCTCCTCCGCGTCCTCGGCCTCTGAAATTTCCTCCACGGCCTCCTTGATTCGGATCAGTTTGTGCACGTACTGCTGGTCCGGATGCTTCTGACTGAACTCTGTAGAGGTCATGCTTCCTTTCTATCATTAACTCATAAGCTCTACAATTATTTTCGTCATGTCCCACAGATTTACAGAAGTTGCAATATAGGTTCTTTGGTGTCTGCACATATTTCTGAAGGAGAGGGCATTCCTGAGGACTGTGTCCTCTGGTTCTACAAATCTCGCACCATGGCCCCTGGTTCTGCATCAACGGGTTAGGAGCTCCACTAGCGATATAGTCAGCAAAGACAGGGCAGTTATCCTTACTGTGTCCCTGCGCTTTACACTTAGTACACCAAATTTCATGCGCAACCTCCTTTCCTTTCTTAATTTCATGCAGCTGTAAGGTGAGGTTAGCTAGCTGATTTTGCAGATTAGTGAGACCGGTGCTAGTTTCTGCTAGAGGTGAAGCCTCTAGTTTCATTGCCATTTCTAATGCTTCATCTTGTGTATTTAATTTCTGTTGCATTAGCGGAAGTCTGATGTGTGGTAATATTGCTGCGATAAACCATTCTTTATGCTGTTGAGGCGCAAGCTCAAAGCTTACCTGATCAATGAGGGTCTTGAATCTCTGGTCAAAATCCCAAACCGTCTCCGTAGGCAATTGTTTAATATCTTTAAGTTCTGCTATGCATTGTGACTCGGATTTAGGTTTTTTAAACTCTTTAATCATAGCAGTTCTAACCTGTGCAAGCGTTCTGTTATGGCCAGTGGTATACTTCATATACCAAGTTAATGCTCTTTCTCTAAATGTGGTGGCCAGTTGGACAAGCTTGACATTATCATCTTGTATTTGCTTAATGGTCCATATGGCTTCGCATAAGAACCAGTGTTGCTCAGGGTCCTCCGACCCTGTACCTTTGAATGTTGGTAGCTTCATATCATCTCCCATTCCGTTTCTAGATGGTGGGTTCTGGTTTGCTGTATGACTACCACTCGGCTGTGTAGATGTGGAGGGTGTAGCGGTAGTATTTGCTGTATAAGAGCTACTGGACGGGGTTCCTGCGGGATTATTCTGAGTTCCGACTGGCTTTTGAGGAGTCCTAGGGTTCTGACTCTGCTGTCTCGGGTGATCTGTGCTGTCTTCTTCAGAAGAAGATGAATCGTTGACTCTATATCTTTTACCACTACGTGTATGTCCAAGATACTCGTAATCACTTTCAGAGTCTACTGACATTACAATATCATGCTACTATTCATCTGAGAGTATATCCAGTACTCCTTTTTCATATAGTAATTGCTTAATGGACAGACTTAGAGAATTTAGGTACTTACCGCGATAACCCTTGAAGAAGTACCGTTCTGCTGCGCTGAAACTCTTTCTCTGATCAACCGCGAACTCTGTGATGAAGCCTTCCAGCAGACTCGCAAGCCAGAAGTCTACTGCGCGTGAGATGGGGTTATCGACACCTTTCAAGGTCTGAATCAGCTCTGCTGTCCAGACAACTTCTCGATTCTTCTTGACACCGCTGTTGTCAACAAGCTTTGATAACCAACCATATAACTCAATAGCATAAGTTACGAAGAATATCTCGTGGAGATCTGTAAAAAGGTGCTTCTGTAGCCAAGCCTCAGTGCTCAGTCTAGGATTCTTGTTTTCTTTTGCAGCAAACTCTCTTTCTTTTGACTCAACCCACTGGTTAAGTTCTTGCTTGGTAGGATGCCAACAGAACATCAGCTCAATGTGTTCAAACCGGCAACGGAACCATTTGTTGATCTGTAATCCTTTCTCTCTGGATAGACCCGGGCTGGCGGTAATCTTTTAGACCAACAGAACCCTTAGCTCACTGGCCCTTTCGGCAACAGGTCGCAGAAGCAACCTGAAGTCTCACCCGAAGTGATTCTAATGGGGGGCAGAAGACTCAAGTGTCCTCAGCCAAGTTCCGAGGCATCCAGGGTGGTTAAACCCTCCTTGAATCCTTTCACAGAAGCTGTCTATCTCATTCCATTACTCCGGCTACGCCTCTGTCTTATCGCGGTATGCAGGGAATGCGATAAGTCTTTCCCTATGTGAAACCGTCTAGCGATACCCCAGATATCGTAGGTGCGATATCTTCCCCTTCTAGTTCCTGCGGCAAGCGAACTTTGACCGCTTCCTAGGTTAATAGGCGGTCTTAGCTATCCTTATCCTGGTACTGCAGTTAGCAACAACATTCAGCCTACAAGCCTAACCCTCGCTAATGAACTCGACCCTTGATATCTCGCACACGTAACTAGGTAGAACATTACTTTGCGCAATGTCTAAATAAACCATTCATACCTCATATTCAGTTCTTACTCGCACATTAACCTCTGTTTAACAATTATTTAGTTCGCAAAGAGGTTAGCTATGATTATCGCAATTGTTATACATCATTCAGAAGTTAACTGATGACCATGTACATTACTTATAACAAATTGAAGCATTCATATATATAGCACAAACACATGAATGAGATCAATGGCTACACAATTACAATAGTGCTACTTAGATAAGCACATTGATACTCCCAGGGCAAAGACTACGCCCAGGGGAACTGTGGTTCTTGCTTACAACTCTGGGGAATAAACACAGCTCCTTTCCACTCTTTTCAACAGGGGTCTTCTGGGAAACTCCACCTCAGTGGGAGCCCTTCTCTATAGACCTCTTTTCTCTTCTTGCCTTCACAGTGCACTCTCTTCCTCTCGCAATCCCTGCGGATTGCACTCTCTCAACAGGTCGGCCCTTGTCGTCTCAGGGATGTTCAGGCTTGCAACCACAAAAGACTTGACTAGCATCTACCTGATGTCTCTATCGCTATGTGGCCAACCCCTTATCCTATAAAAAGACTACTATATATAGATGGCCCGAAGGTCTCATCGCAGTTACAAAACTGTGGGCCTTATCCCAACAGTGACTCAACCCTAACCACTTACAGTCAACTGGCTGTACCTCCCTGGCCGCCTTTTGTCTCGTCGCCGCTTCCTGCAGTCCTTAGTCTTTAATGCATCGGCCCGTCGCTTCTTCTTGGTTCAAGCAACGCTGACTGTGGTCCTTCTTCTTTAATGAGGGTAGCTGAACCCTCTCTTCATCTCCGGCGCCTTTATTGCGGTGGTTGAGCTCTCCCTTCGGCCTCTTCTTTGTACCACATGCTTAACTTTTCTGTACCTATCGCCGTGATTCCCGCCGGAATTTGTGCTACGGCGATATCTTTGTCTTACCGCCAAAATTGGTACTTTCTCTCCAAAATTAGTTATCCTTCCCAAAATTAGCAGCTTCCTAAATGCTGCGGAAGTTCTCTCCAACATGAACTACTCTGATTAAAATCACTTTATTAAGTGGGGAATCCATCTCCCATACTGCTTGCTTCCCCCCAAAAAATGAAACCAATGAGACAAAAATTATTCCAGGGTCCCATTGCTTGTATTGCACCCCAACAATTAAGAGTGCTCTCCAACCCACACCATTAGATAAGAGGATTCCTGGATCCCATTTTCTTGTATGAATTCTTCCAAACATCATGAGTACCAAATATATATCATCAAAGTACATAACAACATAATGAAAACGTACATCAAGGATATGCTTCATCAAAGAGTCATGAAAGTGCTTATACCTCCAAGCAAGTAGACCACCATTTTCCAAGTGCATACAAGCTTCAAGTGACCAATCAAATCTGCTCCAATGACATAGGTGAGGATCCCATGTCCTATAATGCTGCTCCAAAAGGGTGTGATATGCATCAAAATATTCGGCCATGTATTCTTTCATCCAAGAAGTGAATGAAGAATCTCCACTAAAATCTGAACCAAATAATGAGCAGAAAAAACAAGGAGACTTCAAATGGCTCAAGCAAGTCTCGCCAATACATCCATGAATGTGAGAATCATAAAAATATAAAAAAGTATGTGGCTTCCAACAAAAATGTTCTCCAAACATAAATCTATTCTCCCAAGTGTTGGATGAAGTTCCTCCAACATCAAATGAATCAAGTGTTTAGCAAGAAAAACCATGAGTCTTCAAGTGACTCAAATGCATATCATAGGTGCATCCATGTAGATTTGAATCATCATAAAGTGACAAATAATGTTGCTGCAAATGTGAATAAGAATGTGCTCCAACCATGTCATCATAAAAGGTAAATCTAGGAGTTCCATACTCCTCATGTGGCACCATCAAAAAGAATCCTTTCACCCATACTTCATTGAGACTAATACTGCAAAACATGGAATTGTAGGATGTAGGACAACGAAATAACTCACCCAAATGATCAAAAAGTGTATAAGTTTCATCATGGGAAGGATCCATGTGGGTAGTATCATGCAGCTCCTTCAAAAGTGGGAAACCTTTGTCATAGATTGGTTCCAATGTAGAGGAATCATGCTCTTCTTTAAAAATTGCATAATCTTCATCAAGAGACAATTCAAGTTCCTCTTCCACCACATCAAGTGTTTGGATCTCTTCAAGTTCATCTTCAAACACATTAAGAACATTCAAATTCCCACATTTCTCATGATCCACCATGTCATGAGAATCCTCCAAACAATCTACCATTTGACAATCTGAAACATAGGAGGAAAAAAAAGTATCTTGCAACTTTTCAAGAAGTTGCTCATTTTGAATTGTGAGCTTATGAATATCCTCATTATTCTTCAAGTATGCATCATGTAACAATTCATTAATCTCAAACAAATGGTTTCTATCAAAAATCAAAGACATGAAATTACCTTTGATGTGGCACATTACTCTTTGAATCTTCTCCATGTCTTCAAGGAAGGATGTTTCCTCCAATGAAGTAGCTCTCCAACAAGAATTTGACACCAATGCTTGAGTGTCATGGAGAATGATGAGGGACTCTTGGATCTTATTTTCATTCATCTTTAAGGACCCTTCAAGAAAATGAGGCTCTTGCAAATGAACCTCCTCATCTTCTTCAATTTTGCTTG
Source organism: Larix kaempferi (assembly GCA_027924585.1). Lineage (NCBI taxonomy): Eukaryota > Viridiplantae > Streptophyta > Pinopsida > Pinales > Pinaceae > Larix > Larix kaempferi. The sequence continues at coordinate 10,894,457 of BSBM01000007.1, forward strand.
GACCAACTTCATGAAGCTCAAGTGGTGATGGGGAAGTTGATCTTGGTTCTTCTTCAACTACTACAAGGTCTTCATTATCATGCTTAATGGAACTTGGGCTTGTAGCAACACTTTCAAAAGTGATCTCTATGTCACCAACATAGAGGTGTCAGAACCCATCAGTAGGTACTCCTTCATAGTTTAAGCATCCATTAGTAGATGCTCTTTGGTTCATGTCTAAGCTAGAAGGTGTCTCGAAATGATCTTCCATATTTTCAATAGAATCTTCTTCATGATCTTGTGATGTTTCTTCATTTTTATCCTTAAAGAAAGATGATGCATTTTGCCCATTTTTTCCCTTATGATCAATATCTTTGGAATCACTTTTTGAAGAATTCCCAAAAGCTCTCCTCAAGTGGGACATAATTTCATGCACACATGTATGATACTCACTCCAAGGTTCTTTACAAGAAGGGCATAAACCTTTATTTACTAACTCCACATCTTCATGTTTGGGTCTATTTTCAAAAACATGTTCAGCAAAGTACTCAAAAGACATGTCATTTTGTGTATTTTTGCTAAAAGCAAGATATTATTGATATTTTTGATATTGTTGGGGCAAGGTTTTATATTTTGCTCTCCATCTTTGGAACTCACTCATAGAATTATCCTTGGTTGGTGTGACACACTCATATTCATCAGATTTAAAGTCATAAGAATAATCTTCATTTCTCTTGAAATTGTAAGAAGTGTTGCATGATGGCATCTCTTCCTCGTACCATTCACATTCTGCTTCATATTGCTCATAAGCATCTGCATATTCCTCATAAGAATTGTACTCATAGGATTCATCATAATAGTAAGACATGGCTGCCAATTATTCTTGAATGTATGTTCCTAATCCACAGGTGCAAGGACCATTCTTTGATACCATTGTAATGTCCCTTCTTAGTAATTTTATTAAAATGACATTTTTTCACTTTTTTCTCTAGTTTGACCTTTGACTAGTTTTGATCTCTAGGTCCCAAATTTGCCCTAAATGATCCCAAATATTCTGAGAAGGTATATGAATGATATTAGAACATAAATATGTGTTTCAGGGACGCCTTTGGACCTTTAAAATACTTCTGCAAATCTTCTTTCAATTCTGGTCAATGTAGGTAACTTTACTAGTGATTTCCCTTTGACTAGTATTGGTCTCTAGGTTTCAAATTGACTCCAAATGCCTTCAAATATTAAATGAAGGTGTATGAATGATATTAGGACTTGAATATGATGTTAATGGATGAAATATTTCCACCAAAATACCTCTTCAAACTCTCTTAATATTCTATACCAAGTATGCAATTTTACTAGTAATTTGTTGTTCAAATCCCCCTGGGGTAAGTATTTAAAATGGCTTCCCAAATGCCTCCAAAACCACTCAAATTTATGAACAGAGATAGGGAATGTATTAAGGATGTTATTAAGGTCTCATGTGCACCATTAATTGATTATTATATCTGTTCCAACCCTCTCCCATTCAACTACAAAAATCACCAATTTTACCCTTGGGGAAATGGCACTATTTCTTCTCCCAATGCAATTAAACTGAGTAAAAATACTTCAAATGCTCAAGTACAGTACATGAAACTTGTAAAATACATCCATGGAAGTCCATTAATCACAAATTCATTAGATAATCATCCATTCATTCGAAATCATAATCAATACATTGGTTCACAACAAGGTAGTGGGGAAATGGCATTGTTCTTCCATTAAAAATACGATTTATACATTTCTACTTGGAATTTTGACCTGAAAATTTATGGAGATGAATAACAGAGTATTTAATTCATATTTCAAAAGAAATGGGGCATTACAAGCTCCCCCAAAGAGTACAATAGCTCACCAAAAATGCCCTCCCTCAAGGATCAAGAATATGCCATCAAAACTGAAAATGGTTGAGACAATGTGCTGCAATAGAAGAAACCACGAGATGCCCTGTAGCTTATAACTGAAAATAAAGACTCCATTAAAGCTCCAAATGAAAGGTATGAATGGCCTTTCCAATTACCAACTTGGATGGGAATCTTTCACCCTCGAAATTGGCTAAGGCATGAAACTAGTCATCCACTAGTTCTCCCTCTGCACAAATGCAATTGAAAATTCTACAAATGATCAAAAGCTGGTTTAATTATTTTTTATTGACATTTATAAAGTTCTAATGTCCTCCATGGGTCGAATTTCTTCCAAGAGACTCATGCCAACTCAAGTTTGGAAGAGATTCCAAAGAACGCCACTTGTACAACAATTCCTAGTCTCCCACTTCCACCAAATCACATGTGGAAGCATATTAGCTGCCCTAACACTCTTAAGCGCCCTCTTGGAGTCTATTTTTAGCCCTCACATGTCATATATGTCATATGTCAACCTTCAGGTCTGATTTTTGTCATAGGTGTCATAGCATCTTCATCATTGTTGTCATAGAACTAGGGAATCTAGCCCAAGTGTCTCACTAGCTCCAAATTGCCTCTTCCTCTTCCATGGGAGTTACTCTTCCTCTATATTTCGACATTGGATGAGTAATGACATGAATAATACCTTTTGGAATCCCCCAAGTATGTTACCATTCACCTTGAATTCGAATTGGTGAGAGAATGATGCCAAGTGTAGTGGGGAAATCTAGCCATATGTGGGTCCCACTTTCTCCATGTGTCTTCATGATCAAATGCCACTTCGATTTTCACTTGTATATATTTATTTATATCCTTTATTAAATATTTATGCCACTCTAATGTTTAAACATCATTTATTATCCCCATTATTCCAAATCCCAAAGATTCCACCCCAAACCTAGGAAACTAGTAATCTTCCTCCTTGGCAATTATTTGAACTTTAGCATCAATTTGACAAACTCTACTGAATAGGGACAATGTGATTAGGCCATTGCGACCGAATGCCTAATTTGGGACATTACACTGTACCTGCGAAGGTTGTACCGCAGGTTTTGAGATGAGTTAATGCATGAGGATGTTTGATTATGTCTCTATTTGGTGTTATGAATGATGAATGTTGATGCTGCGATGTGTTTAAGGTTTTGTTGCTTTGTGGATGTCTAGTAAATTTGTAATGCGAATGCTGATTACATGTTTGATTTGTTAACATAATGTGAAGGAAAGATCTCCGGTTTCTGTAGTAATAGAGTATAAGGGTTAATGCATGTCTTCTCCCTATTATGGAAATGTGGTTCTTGAAGCACCCCTTGGAAATATCAGGTGAGCCCTCACTCGCTCTGCGAATGTTGCTGGAAAGGGTAAAACTTTTTTGGGCTGATTCCTAAGGGTGTTTGGTTGGTGTTTGTTGACAGCAGTGTGAAGTGAACCCCTGTCAACAGAACTGTGTCAAAACTCCTTGCTCCTCTTCCTTCAATGGATATTTCTTCAGCATTTCCTTATAGAAAATGGTTCTCCCTTTCTCAAGGACCTCTCCTTGTATTTATAGCAAGGCTGAGAGGATAGGATCAAAATGTAAATGGTTGGGGAAGTTGAGGTAGTTAGGATAGCTGTCATACCTAATCCATAATCAATCTTTTAAATATTTGTTTTATGATTTTGGAGGTACTTGCGGGTATATCTCTTGACAACAGGCGAGTAACTCACGGGTTTAGTGTCAAGCAACTAGCAGGTGCAACTATTTAGGTAATAGCCATGAGTTGTTAGTGTAAACTTGAGCAGGTGACCCACAAGTTGATCGATATAAGAGTCGCGATTATGGCTCAAAAATACTTCACAAAATAGCTAGGATGAAGAAGATATTGTAATATTTGGATCCTAAGCATCTATAGTCAATGACTCTCTTCCATCCATACGTTCCTTTTGTGTGACTGACAATCCAGTGTGGTCATGGACGGAGAAGTGCTAATATGACTGATAACAGATGCCTTCTAATGCATGAGGTCAAAAGGTAATGATGGCCGAAATGCATTACAAACCAAGAAGTAGAGGAGCATGTAAGCCACAGGAACAAAGTCTCAAACAGTACTTGAAAAAAAAAATTCAGTGAGCAATTACAATATTGATACAAGGAGATGTTCAAAATGATATAACATGATCTCCAATACATATGTATAAAAGATGTATATAGCATGGCCACTAAAATACAAGTGTGGATCCATGTCAAAAGGAGATCATAGCCATAACAACAAACTGGATCTATGTCTCATAAGGAGCCAATATAAGTACGGCTCGGTCTTGCACAACTTGGGCGATAGAAAATGAGTTGTATCATAAGCCCAAGTTCTTCAAACCACCTGTCGTTAAACAGTACAAACCTTAAACCATGTGAATAAAGGAGTTGAATTCAAACATGGAGGATTTCATTTGATTACCGGTCAATGATGATAACCGTTAACAAACAAAAGGACATCCACCAATAATGAAAATCAGGTCCAAGTTACTTAGTACATTCTTACAAGTGTGAATAAGAGGTCTTGAAGTCAAACACTTGAAGAATATGCCAAGTAAGGGACATTGATGTATTCCCATAGTACAACAGTGAGAGGATCTGCCACTAATGTCTGCAAATCTCAAGGTAATTGTTATCACATACATAGTAGCTGGGCTACCATGTTTGCAGAGCAGATATCCACACTTTTTTGAGCTCTGCCTTTGCATATTTTCATTGAGATCGACTATGATGAGCAGTATTATTTGTTATCACTCACACATTAGAGCATCCTTATATCAGACATTCAATATACCTTATGCCAAGGCTAAGCCTTAATACCTCGGATTTGATGACTGAGATGATCTTTTATTCCATACAGATACGGGGTAGTGTTCAGAGTTTTAGATGCAGTGTTCTCAGTGGGTGTAGTTGGTCCAGATTACAGATATTGATATATGACCCAGTATATATATGATGTGCATTGGTATTATTATTTTGTTGATTAGGTCATTTTGATAGCATTGACTTGGCATATAGTAATTATGATCTGATCTGATATTAATGTTAAAATGAAATTGGTTGTTATGGATTATATGCATGATTATATTACTGACATTTGGAAACTCTTGTTTTATACTCATTGGTCTTTACCTTCCTAGGAATGTGGACATGATCACTGTTGTCTTTTGACTTGATAGCTTAGGAACCATTTTCAGTTGTCTCCATCCATCCATTTATCCCTCCTCATTAATGATCTTTACCCTGACTTACACCTTGACTTGTGATATGGAGGACTTCCCCGTTTTTGCCTCTGTGTTGGACTGCATCTATGTTTATTTTATGTCTTGGCTCTGAGTTGGAAATAAAAATTACCTTTGGTGAGTTGGATTTTCTACCTTGATCTCTCTAGTCGGTTGCCCCGATGTTTAGTCTTGATTGTAGAAGTCCCCATAGTTGATTGAGTTGTGTTGGCTAAAACCTGAAGCAAATTGTACTACATTTTGAAATTATTGATATATATCTTTTGTAAAGCCCAATGAAAAGGGGTATGAATTGTAATGCAATTAAATGTAAAAGCACCCCGGATGAAATCTACGATTAGTTGTGCTTTTAAGCGCATGCAAAATCTTAGAGGGGTCCTAAAGGCCTAAAAAGAAATGGATAAATGTATGCTAAATATAAATATTGCTAGCAATGAAATGATATGAAATGAAATGAAAGGTCCAAATAAACAAGTGGTTAAGTATATGCCAAATCTAAAGGCTGTTGAACTTATGTGAAATTTTCATCATTGAGCCTCCGGGATATGATATGAGATGGACCAAGGGACAACTAATTCTAAGTGTCCCCTAGAACCTCAAGTTATAGTTAGCCGGGCACCTAGTTCACAACGGTTCTAGTAGTAGACATTTTTCCAAGGTTGAATAAGCACTCCTCTAAACAACTTACCCATTTGTGAGACACCGCCATTCCTTGTGTATTCCTTGTCCAACACATGCTTAAGTGTGTAACACCATTTCCCTTATCCAAAGTATCACAGTGTCAAGTCAGTCAAGTCATCCCATTCATCCTAGCCTTGTATCCTTATCTGTTGACGCAACATCTATCGACAGGGGTTCACTCCACACTGTCGCCAACAACCTATCAACCCGAACTCCCTTATACACCGACCCGAAAAGGTATAACCCTTTTTAGCAACACTTGCGGAGCAAGTGCAGTCTCACGCGAGGTGGACAAAGGGGATGCTGGAACCCAGTTTTCACAGTGATGTAGAGGATATGCACACATTACCTTCGCACTAACCAAAGATTATAACATTCATAACATACCATTAACTTATTATTCGCATCTTAATTCATTCACAGTTTCTAAGAAACATTCAAAACAAAATACTTGGCATACTTATTCAGATTACAACGTTTTCATATTAATCAACAGAAAACATTCACATAACCCCTTATTCATCATCACATCATTGCATAAAGACAGAATTCATGTCCTAACCGAACATCTCCATTCATTCATCAAATTCGCAGAATTAACCTCGTAGAAAACATCAATACATGTCACGTCCCCTCCCATCATACCAGCTAGATGGAGAGGATCGTGAGGTTAAACGGGCATCTAGCCCCATGTACTTATGAAGTAAGCATTCATTACATATGAAGAGGCATAAATATTTTCAAACACAGCAGAAGTAATTTCATTTACACATTCGCCATACATTCAAGATATTCATCAATTAAATAATTGAAAGATAGCACAAGAGAATACTTATCTTTAACAGAGTAGTCCCAAGCAACTAGCTATGTCGCGGCAACGTTCCACCCAACCATAGGTTCTTCTACAGCTTATACTGAGTCCGTCCGAATGCCACCCTCGAGCTGGGCATGATTCTCACAAGGAAAGGGAACATTCCAGCTCACACACAACCCATTTACCATTTCATCTCAGCCAAGCCAGTCCAACTAGGTTTATCAGGCTACACCTTGACCATGGATGCTTATTCTCAAGCTCCAGCTAGAACAATGGATTACCCATTGCCCATACCCCAACATACTCTTTCTTCTCACAACAAAACGATTATTGACAGGGTTACACATTTACAATAGAGGTGTTCACAAAACAGGGTCCACATTGGCTCTCCCAACTCGTGGTTCACCCAAACGAACTGTGGAATTTTGATTTCAACCCCAGGGAGAAAAACCGATTTCTCTCCACTAGTTAGGACCCTTTCCAATGGCCTAAACGACCTCCAGGAAGACCCAAAAACGTTCTGCTCTCTTCCCCCACTGGTAACCAACACAAAAATGCCCCTTCCTAGCTAAAAGATGAAGGGAAACAAAGAAAACCGAGGGAGGAAAATGCCCAGGCAGCTAGAGCTGCATGAGAGAGCAAGGCCATGGTGAATAATACCCTTGAGAGCAATTTCGTGGCTCTTTTCTTGCCCAAGGGGACAAACATGATTTTCCATGAAGGGTGGCTTGCCCATATCCGATTTTAGACAGCCATACCTCTCCATTCCCAAGGCATTAACTTCCCCAACCAACTCCTGGGAGAAATCAATGGTTGAGTACAAAAGTCAACATGGGTAGTTGAGGGTTTGATGGGTTCTCTTATTGACACTTGGCTTGAATCTATTGGCTCAAGGGTTTGAATGTTTTCCCTCCCAATTCCTTGTGAAATCATGCCCCTATCTCTTTGTTGCATTGCATAGCTAGTTGTGGGTATTTTTATTAAAATGCATATTACATGATATTGAAGTTCCAATGTGCCTAGCTAGCATGCGAACCATATGCATCAATAAATCGATGGCAAGGCCTTGGCCTTGAGCTCCTCACCACGATTTCAATACAATATTACAACATTTAAAATGTTAAAGTGATAGGGTCTAGATGGGGACGTGACAATACATCATGTTGCAGATACAAAACCCAAAAGATAGGATCAATCTCCAAAACTTCGATGCCCTTAGGCTTACAATCCTACTCTATTTATATGCTTTTGTCTTATTACAAAATGGTCCACATGACCGACTCAACTAATCTAACGATTCTTGCGCTCTCGTGAATACTGTGAAGGGTCCTTCTTCCACGAAATGACCCTTTCGCACCTATCGGCTTCCACACTTCCTGCGGATCTATCCCGTTCCAACAGGCCCCCAACAAGAACTTGTGGCTTGTCCCGAGCCACCTTAGATGGACATTGCTGGTTTGTACCCATGCTTCGCTGTGTTCTGTTTCTGAAGTTGTTCTTGCCATCTGGAGCTCGCTATTGTGTACTTCTCATCTTCATCTGTCGATCTCTTGTTCCCTGTCATGTACTTCTTGAACTCATCCTCCAGTCTTTGGAAACCTTCACCATCTACCTGTTTGGAGTCCGTTGGTTAGCTCCGTGTTCGTTCCATACTGGGGAGAAAGTCATCGACATCTCCAAGGTGGGAAACATGCCGATTTCTCTGATACATCTGTTTCACACCTTGTAGTGCTTCCTACCGAGGCCAGGGGTCTGCCGTCCCTGTCATTCTAGTGGTCACCAGGACCACGAAGCTTCGAACTACTACCACATACCTAGACATATCGAATGAAACTTCACCTATGTGACACCAGAGCGCCTACGCCTCTTCCTACTGAAGGCACTCATGCACACACGTTGTTCGGGCCTGCAGCGCACCTGGTGTGCTACTGCATGAAATTAAATGGATCATTTCCACAGCCTCCTTGAAATTCCTATCTCATCCAATTGCCCGACCTACTCGCAGCATGTATTTCTCTCGTCTGGTAAATTCCACTTAGCTCTGCTTAGCCTTTGGCGTATGTATTTATGCATTTCATCTTTCAGGACACCTGCTTCTGAAATCATTCACAAATCCCTTCACCTGATATGCCGATTTTGTCATTATTTGTTTCATGCATGTTGAGACCGGACTTCCTGCATGCGTGATTGGTGACCATACTTCCCTTCGTTGTAAAACCATGCGAACCGTTACCCATGGTGCCACCGGCCATGCTGCCACTATGTATTTCCATGTGCCAAACGTGTTTGGTTCTGCGATCATACCTTCCAAAACGGTCGATCATCTGAAAAATTCCCATCTGCTAGTAGTCAAGAATGATTGCTGATTTGATAGGGTCGCGACCCTCCAGTTGTCGCAACCTGAATTACGATATAATCACTCTTGCTTGCACACTCTCTTCCTGCTGGTGCGTGATCCTACCACCTATCATCCTACCATTTTTTTTTTCACCATCAGTCCTCATCCACTCTGTGTCAGATCATGGTGATGGGGCTTCAGCCTATTCCCATTGACTAATTTAGGTAACAGTACTCCGTCCAGACTTTGTAGCTGTACTACACCTCCATTGGTAACAAGTGATCACGTATGGTCCCAACCAGTGCATTTGCAACTTACCAGGGTGTTTCACAAACTTACTATCATACAACATAACTGTATCCCCATTCTGAAAGTGCTTTGTCTTGACATGGCGGTCATGCCACGCCTTCTAGTGGTGATTTTCTACCTTCTGGTGGAACTCTGCGAGGAATCAATCTTTGTCAAGCTGTATTAGTTGTGTCAACCGTTCCTCCAATGCGCCATCGTCACTCATCCTTGTTGCTGCCACGATGCGCAAGCTAGGTACTATGTATTCCATCGACATAACTGCTTCCTGGCCATAAACAAGCTTAAATGGGGTCTGGCCAGTCAATCGCTTGCATGTGGTGTGATATTCCCAAAGGACCGCTGGGATTTTTAGGTCCTAGTCATTGTGGTTCACATTGCACACCTTGGTGAGAGCATGCTCCAATATCTTATTGAATGCCTCAACTATCTCGTTTTCCTAAGGGTGGTAAGATGTACTCTTCTTGTGCTGGATCTAAAATTCTTCTGTCATCACAGCAATTGTTTGGTTACGAAGTGCGTCCCTTTGTCGCTTAATAATACTTTTGGGAAACCAAACCTAGTAACCACATTGTCAAATAGGAATCGTACTGCAGTCGCAGCAGAACAATCTCTCACTGGTGCAACTTCTGCCCAACGTGTCAGGTAGTCTGTTGCAGTGATGATGTAACGCGATGTTGTTCTCTTCCCTGGTGGGTTGATGGGTCCCACAAAATCAATGGCCCATTTATCAAAGGCCTGTAGCGTTACTTTTGATACTAGTGGCATTTCATCCCAACGTGAGGTTTTCCTGGTTCATTGGCATATGTCGCAACTCTTGGCATAGTACATAACATCTCCATGAAAGGTCAAACACCATAGCCCTGCTCGAAGGATCTTCCTAGTGGTTTCTCATCCACCATAGTGTCCCCCAACAATGCTGTCATGAGCTTCCGACAGAATCTGTTCCTATTCATGCGGAAGGACGTATCGTCACAAAATCTCACTTGAGCCCAATTTTTATAATTCTCCTGCAATTACCTAGAAATATGCAACTCAGACAACCAACTGCTTCTTTTGGCTGGTAGTGAACTCGGCCAGCACCTCCCCTGTTGCCAAAAATTGAATGATTTGTTCATAGTGGTTATCGACCATGCCAATCCTAAAAAACTGAGCGTCTGATAATCCTTCATCGATGCTCCTTGGTTCCTCTCCTAATTCTATCCGTGATAGATGATCAGGTCCCGCGTTCAAGCATCCCGGCTTTATGATAATCTCAAAATCAAACTCCTGAAACAACAATAGCGAGCGATAGATCTTCCCCCCCAACGCAGGATTGTTCACCAAGTATTTCAATGCGGAATGATCCGTGAAAATATTGAAGTGGCCCCCCAGGAGGTAATGCCGGAGTTTCTGCAAAGCAAAGACCATTTCCATCCCTTTCCTCTTAGTGGTCATATATTTCCTCTCCGCAATAGATAGTTTTCTACTGGCGAATGCTATCGGGTGGTCAATGTCGTCAGTTCCTAGATGGGCCAAGATAACGCCAAGTGTGACTGACGACGCATCAACGTGTACATGAAATTCCTTCGTCCAATCCGGAAATGCGAGGATTGGCGCTGCGACCATCGTCTCTTTCAATATGTCCAAGATTTTCTGACATTCGTTGGTCCATTCAAACTTAGCATCTTTCTTTAGTAACTTCTCCATGGTTGTTGTGATAACTGCATATCCCCGAATGAATTTACTGTAGTAACTTGTGTGTCCCAATGTCGCTCGTAGTTGTGTAGCCGTCGTTGGTGGTGGGAGTTCGACAATGATGGCAATTTTTGGGCCTGGCCCAAGTGGGGCATTTTTGGGTAAATCAGATTTTGGAACTGCGGAGCTGAGCGCAGTTTGGATGAAGACTTTTTTGACAAGTCTATTTTGGATGCTGCGAAGTTGCACGCAGCGCAACATCGGAGGAGCTACGAAGTCCAGTGCTGCGAGGAGACAGCGCTGCGATGTGGCCAGTCTACGTGGATCCGACAAAGCAGAGTGTTGGACCGAAGACGACACAGATTTCGGTTAGACCATCGGTGGTCTATTTTTGGTAAAGATGCTCCATGATTTCCAGGCTGTGAAGAACCTGCAATATTTAATTAATAAAAACACACAAGATAGCAGAAATAACAGAACTCAGAATCACTTTTATATTGATTGTAGGCCACTTCGAGGGGGCAACCTCCTTTGAGCAAGCTCAATACAAATAACTTCATGGTACCTTCATTGGTCTCAACACAAACTTATATACTAAGTCTAGGCACCAATACCATGGGTCAACACCATGTGTCAATACAAACCATGGGATAATATAAAATATGGATCAACAGTTACTACGGGATGACTTACAAAGCATATGCGTCCAATAACAATAATACAAAATATGGATCAACAAATAGTATGGGACGACTTACAAAGCATATGCGTCCAACTACAATATACTAACAAAGTAAATAGAAGGGTTGACATGGGTTCCTAACATCCCCTCTCCCTTAGAAAAAGCTTTGTCCGCAAAGCTTTTGATGTGGAAATTGATGCAGAATTGGAAGGAGTGGTTCCCCTGCAGTATCCTTGGGTTGCATTCCGGGACATAGACACCTTTTGAGTTTTAGGAGGATTGCTTGGAAGGATGAAGAAGAACCATATCCGCTGCGTGAAAAGTGTGCTCTGAACGGTGCTAATCGTCTTGTTGTTTCAGTAAAATTCTTGCCATGTGAAGATTGTCCTGCAGAATGAGAAGAATCTGATCACAGTTTCGAAGAACCGAGTCAATTTCCTGAATTGGGGAGCTTCTGAGGGTGTATGGAAGAAGAACTGGTGGTGGCTATCCATAGACTGCTTCATATGGCGTCCTTGTAGACGTTGTATTGTACCACTGGAGCGCTTCTAGGAAATCCATAGAAACAGTTGTCCAAATTTGTGTAGGGATGGGGAAGGGTTCGAGCAGTCCCGTAAGGAGTGTCGTTTCACCCTTGTTGACCTGGAAAGTATCACAGTCAACCACCATCTGTTGAATTGGCATTTTCAGTCCCTGCCAAAAGAAGTTACGGTCATACTCTTGGAGGAACCCAGAGTGCCCTGCCAATGAAGAAGCATGGAGTTCATAGAAGAGGTATCCCTATTGAACATATTGCAACCAATTTGGAACAAACAGAGAAATAGCTGTAAGAGAAACTGGGTCATCAAATGTGCAAGAAGGAGCATCTGCCACCATATTGTCCTTATCCTTCTTGTAAGTGATCGCATAGTCATAACCCATGAGGTGGATAACCCATTTCAGGTGTGCTGGGGAGGAGACCCATTGTTCCAGAAAATTTTCTAGACTCTGGAGATCAGTCTTGATGCAGAAATAATTCCCTAATAGGGATGGCTTCCATTTCGGTACTACATGCAAAATAGCCATCATTTTCTGCTGAGATGTAGATGCAGCTAAATGCTTACCAAAAAGGTCTCTTGAAGGTGGCAAGCCCACTGGTGCAACAAAGACACTTGCATATCTATCCAAGGAAGTAGTGGAGACCGTTGATGGGTGCATCTGAATGGAATGGAGCTGAGCGATGACACCATGTGAATTATTCTTAAGGATCTTTTCCAAGCGGCGTGAAATGATGATGCAGAGAGACCCTGGTTATAATCCTGTAAATTTGTGTTGTGTCCCATTGACTGAAAACTACATCCAAAGTTCAACAAAATCCCATAAGATGGGGCCAAGTGTGCGTAACCATTGAACGCCCAAAACCACATCACATCCGCCTAAAGACAAGGAAAACATGTCAAAGCGCAGGTTATAATCTTCCAGAGAGATACACACATTGTGACACTTTCCCTTGTAAGGTAAGGTGCCTCCATTGGCAACCATGACTTCAAAGTTGGAGCAAGGATGGATAAAACAATTAGCCTGTTTGGCGATCCGGGGGTCAATGAAGTTATGAGTGCTACCAGAATCAATGAGTATTGTAAGAGGAAGCTTCTTGAAGTAACCCCTGAACCGCATTATTTGGGGGGTGGTGATGCCAGATAGAGCATGGAGAGATATCTCTGGTTGTTCATCCTGAGATGGGGGGTCAATAGGTAGCTCCTGAATGTCGACCTGATCATCCATTGTATCTGGAGCTTCTTCACCAATTTTAGAGGAAGGCAGAGAATCCATATCCAAGAGATAGAGCTTTTGTTGAACACATCTATGTCCTCGAGTGAATTTCTCATCACAATTATAACAAAGCCCCTTTTCTCTGCGTGCCCGCATCTTTGTTTCAGACAAATGCTTGATAGGAGTTGGTCGAGGAGCTGGCGGAATGGGAGGTCATTGAGAACCCATATTTCAGAAGGGAACAAAAGTGGGTTTGGAGCGCTGTTGGGCTGCAATCTTGTCTTTTGCCAAGTTAGCTAACCCTAGGACTTCCATCATTGTGTTGGGACAGAACATTTTAACCTCTGACCGGATTTCATCCTTAAGACCACTGATAAAACAACTCCTATAGAATTCATCAGACAAGCCTTCTATGTGTTTGGCTAGTTTTTCAAATTCTGTCTGATACTCTCTCACAGTTCCACTTTGACAGAGTTTAGTGAGTGCTCTGGTGAAGTCATCAAAAGCACTAGGACCAAATTGTTGCAAAAGGAGTTGGCAAAAATTTGTCCATTTTGGCTCGTCATGAGCCTTGATGTACCAACGGTACCATTGAAGGGATTCCTGTTCCAAATGAAAGGATGCAAGTGGAAATTTTTGGACATCAAAAGTATTATGCAGACTGAAATACTGTTTTGCATGATAGATCCATCCAGTCGGATTAGTACCATTGAAGCGAGGAAATTCAAGCTTCGGACCATGGAAAGAGCCGGAAGAAGAGAACCCATTGGCTGTAGAAGATTCTTGTTGACGGTTATTGTTCATGGCTAAATGCTGAAGATGGAGGCTGAGAAATTTTTCATCCAGATCTTGGAGTTTGGTTTGAATGGCTGCAAGTGCTTCCTCCATGGTTTTTGCTCCTACGCGGGTGACAACCATAACTGGGAGTTTTTTTTTTTTTTAGGAATGGATAGAAAAACACAAACAAAAGCTTATTTAGTAAAGGGAAATTTGGAGTTGGGAAAAACTTGGATGGGTAATTGGGGTTTGAATAGGTTTTGGACACTTTCTGATGGACAGGGAAGCAAAAAATGAGAATTTCAGAAGCGGGGTGAAAGAATGAGAAAATTTGTCAAAGAGGGACAAAGAAGCAGAAATAGGGAATGAACATGGTGGCAAAATTTGGAGGCGAGTGGGTGAAAATTGAAGAAGTTATGGCAAACCCTAAAAATAGAAAAATGTGAGATTTCTGGCTTTGGGAAGTAGAATTTGGGATAGGGTCCTGTTGATGCCTCGGGGGTGCAGGGTAAGTGCAAGGTGCTGGAATGGGTTCCAAGGCACACAACAGGGGATGAAAACCCAACCAAAGGATTCAAAAGACCCTGCACAAGGGAAATTATATCCTCAAGCTGTTTCGTGTTGGCGATCACCCACGGATATTTGGCCTCTACTGGCACTCTATGAGTAAAAGATTTGATCAATAAGATCAGTTTACCAATTTAGGGAAACAAAGGTATGGAAAAGCTGTTAGCAATTCTAACTTAGCCTATTTGGGAAAAGAACCTAATCTTAAGTTAGATCTATCCCAAACTGAAAAGCTTGGTGTTTATGCAGATCAACCTTGAGGTGTAAGAGAACAAACAATCTATCACCCTTAATAGAAATGCCTTTAGATGAGATATTTGCTGACTTAGATAATGATTTATTTAATGAAAATTAAACAAAATAATCCAAGCTTAAAGATCATCAAGATATAACATGTTATCCTTTTGTTGATTGAAAAATCAACAATGATAGAATATATATATATATGTGATCAATTGCAGAAATCGATAAAGAAAGTATTTAATAAAAGAAATTTAATCAAATATTTTCATACACACATCAGTTATACAGAAAAACCAATACAACAGATCTATGTATTAATTAAATATTCAACAAGAGATCATATGCATAACGGATGATAATCTGGAACATAAAATCAGAAATCCTTAAAGAAATTTAAGTGATAATCAGAAGATGGATCCGAAGATAACATTACTGTATTAAGATGCCTTGTACCAAAATTACAATGACTCTGACCACAAAGTATCTTCAGTCTTATCTCCTGCTGAATTACGATTCCAAAAATTCCAATCCCTTACTAAGGGAAACATTCCTCCTTATATACTAAATTTACATAAGAGTTCCAAAAGGAGAAATTATACAAAATAGGGATTACAAAATCGGATCTAACCATCGATCCAAGAAATCTTGCTATTTTTAAGCTTAAAAGATTTTCCGCCACCTTTCACAAAAGAAAGACTTGTTCTTTAATCATATAAGGTCTCGTGGCACCATAAAAATTCAATCACAGATTGTTCACTATCATCGACAAGTAGTGTGGCTTGCAGAGCATATACTGTAGGAAATTCAAGGTCGGGGAACCCATTGTCAAAAACAGAGAAATCCATTAGAGGATTTACTTCAGGAACGGTAGTCAGCACGTCAGGTTCTTCATTGATTATAAAGTCCTGTATAACATCAGTATCGAGATCAGTTGATTCCTCCAGAATTTCCTTCCTTTGCTCTTCGGGGTTTTGCATGTAGGAAGACAAAGTTTCGAAGTCTTCTTCACTGCTACCGCTGCTAAGATTAGGAACACCTGCATCAAACGGTGGTGACAACATTTCTTGATACAACACGGGGTAGAGTTCTTCATTTTCAACCTGAACATTAGAAAATTCACCATCTGCATGAATATTACTCATTCTGAATGAGTCTTGGATAGTAGGACGCAAAAAATACCACACAGAGTCTTACATCTTCTAGAAGGCAAGGGATGAACTAGAGATTTCATGTTAATTTCTATTTAAAGTCCAACAAGCAGGTCGATGATAATCAGGCGGGGCAATCTACAATGATTAAACTTATCAAGTCAATTCATTGTAATTACTTCAATTGTAATGAAAAGAGCTGAGGTATGTGCTAGTCGGATCAAAGCTTGTGCAAAGTACGAGTTCAATTACTACTCACATGATTTTGAATTGCCTTTACGATCACATCGTTACAAGCAATCTTCCATCAATAATTATGATTTATAATTAATAACAGAGACGAAAGTTAGGGTGATAAAGTTTATCTGCAAAAAGTCTCGACTAGGAGTTCCAGTACATGGGCTATCAATTCTTTGCACATAACAAATCCGATCGATCTGACCCAAATTCCATGAGAATGATAAAAGCTTTCAGGTCGTGAATAAGTGAAAAGAAACGATCATTAAGAGGTGGAACAAAAATGACAAGATGTCAAAGCTCGAGTCCAGACATGGCAAACTTAAGGCGGAGAGATGGCGTCCATCCAACATGAAGTAATTGATAGATTTGTATTAGTGTCTACTGTCATGGATTACATAAAAAAAAAATGATAATTTGGTAGAACCAGCTTTCAAAGGACAAAATGGAAAATCCTGACTTAATTGAATACCCAAAATCAACATGACCTTGAGACCATAACAGATGGACGACTGATATTAACCAGAGCAGGATGCGGAATCGGGTTCAAGTATTTTCATGAGTTCTTATTCGAAGATCCCGTAAGCCGAAACCCGAAAGTACAGATTTGCGGGTTGCGGATATGCAAAATGGAAGTAAAAAAAAGGATTTCCAAGAGCCGAAAACACACTATGCGGGTGGCGGGCTTCGGAATGTCAAACTGTGAAGTGAAATAACCATCCTGAAATACGCATCTCAAAATTACGGGTTGCGGATTTCAGGAGTAAACACCAAATAAACAAAAAAAATCACAATCCCGAAAGCCGAATGCCGCCATTGCGGGGTTCAGGTTTCGAGGTAATTATTTCTTAGTCTTATTACAAAACGATTCCACAACCCGCAGCCTTTGGGTTGCGGGTTTCGAAATTACCAAAACCAAAACTTAAAAAACAACAGTCCCACAACCCGCACCTGTTGGGTTGCGGGTTCTCCAAATGTCGGGATTCGAGATGATGATAACAGTCAACAAAATACTCAAAATTTTGGCTCTTTTTAGACCGAAACACTTTGGAAGAAATAATCAAACCCTTACAAACAAGCAGACCAAAAGCATGGGCGAGAAATTTTAGAGGTAAAATCAAAATCTAAAATTTTCAAGATGACTCACCGAAACACCTTTGCGTTTATTAAAATTGGGGGCTCTCGTGCTTAGCTAAGCATGGGATCTGTTGTGGCTACAACAGGTCCTTAGGAATGAAAGATGCAGAATGGGATTACAGGGGTATCAGGAAAGTTTCAAGGGAAACAGAGTGACAATAAGGGAGATATGGCGAAAGAAGGGATTGGAAATAGATGGTTTTGCAATGACGCGACAGTGATCGGAAACAGATGGATCTGAAACGACACCAAATGGATCTGAAATGAATTTCAGAATAGATCTGAAATGACTGGATCTGGAACAACTTTTAGAATGGATCTGAAATGGTTGGATCTGAAATGGTGCGGAAGTGATCGAAAATAGATCAACTGAAAATAGATATGGACCCCAGGTATGTTCAGCTTCCTAACAGTTCAGGGTTTTTACTCAGCGACCAATGCTGTCTAACGGCTTGTGTATTGGGGCAGTACCCCTCACTCCACGGCTCAGGTAAAACTGATAAACACTTTTCCACAAACGACAGCTCTTGGTTTACCTCACGGGTGGGAACTAGTCAATCAAGTAGGGGTCGTTTCCCGTTTCATTGGCAGGTCCTCTCAATGGGCCAACTACTTTGGGGTTCCTATGGTACTCCTCACAATGAGTTTTAAGGATTATGCCCAAGTACTTCCCACAGTTAAGTGGATAGGGATTATTCCCAGATCCGAAGCTGCAACAGATGCGAAAAAACATTTGGCTGAAATTTCATCCAGCGAGCCCAAGAAAGTTCTCTGATGCCAGATGTGAAGAACCTGCAATATTTAATTAATGAAAACACACAAGATAGCTAAAATAACATAATTCAGAATCACTTTTATATCGATCATAGGCCACTTCGAGGAGGAAACCTCCGTTGAGCAAGCTCAATACAAATAACTTCACGTTACCTTCATTGGTCTCAACACAAACTTATATACTAAGTCTAGGCACCAATACCATGGGTCAATGCCATGTGTCAATACAAACCATGGGCTAATCGGGACGATTTACAAAGCATGTGCGTCCAACAACAATAATACAAACTATGGATCAACAAATACGATGGGATGACTTACAAAGCATATGCGTCCAACAACAATATACTAACAAAGTAAATAGAAGGGTTGACATGGGTTTCTAACACAGGCGATGGGTAAGGAGCAAAGCGGAAGAAAGCGACTGGTCGCACATGCGAAAGAACCACTACCTGGACCAGTTGTACAAGACCGTTAGAGGAAGAACGACCTAGTGAAAGCGACCTGTTGGCATGCATGCGACAGGAAGGCCGATAGCGACATGAAGCATGCGTGGAAGACTGACACGATGAAATATTCACTACCAAAAGCCAGCAAGTCCGGTTAAGGGAAAACCGTGACAGTTTTGTAAAACCTAAGGGTTTTTTCCTTCGAATTGTAAAGACATGACCTACAGGCATGATCTATAAATAAGGCATATTTTGTATGGGAAAGGGTTACTCTTCATTTTGTGTTGTTCTCATTGTTGATTGAATAGATCTCTGTTAAGAGACATATTTTGCAAAGGCTCTGCAAGTTGAGTGTGTAGAGGCCTATTGAGAGAGAAGAGAGTCTGTAGCTGAGTGCACAGACAAAGAACAGTTCTTGTGGACATAGCTCCCATCCTGGGGGTGAACCACGTTAAATCTTGTGCAATGTGATTGTTTATGTTTTACACTTGTCTGTTTGCTTACACTGGATGCTTGGATTCTCATTTATCAGTTGTTATGTTAAATCCTTTTATATGTATTCTCCATAGGAGACAGATGGGAATAATATGTTAAGTATTAAATGTATGGATGAATGATGAATGCACAGTAGTCTAAGTCTGTGAAAGCATGATACAAACCGTTACACCAAAACCTTGAGGTGTTAGTGAAGGCCGACCACTAGGATCTTAACATCCCACCATGCTCCGCAGTCCAGACTCTAGGATAGATGTGCGCCCATACGGTGGTGTCCCCTTTGAGCTGTATGAGCCTTGGGATAACACTGCAATGCCGATGTTGCCACTGGCTCTGTGACTTGAACTTGGGTGGAGGCTATGATACCAGATGATACAAACCGTTACACCAAAAACTCGAGGTGTTAGTGAATGATGTGTTGATGTATATGTAACTTCAGAATGTATTTCACATATATGTATATTGTATTCCTATAGAGATGTTATTATTCCTCTATACGGAAGTGTTGTCATTTATATTGTAAGTGTCGTAACTTATACTTGATGGGTTATTAGACCACCTTGTTGGGGTCAGCCCTGTATAAGTCATGTGGGTCAAAGGGTTATTAGCCCACCCTATTGGGGGTCAGCCATGTGGGTCAAAGGGTTATTAGACCACCCTAGTGGGGGTCGACCCATTCAGCATTATGTTAAGTGGTTAAGTTGAGGCCGACCTAGTTGAGTAAAGGTCAAGTCAAGTTAGTGTATAAATAGAGAGTGTCTCTCTCTCATTTTACACATTCTATTCTCTCACTCACACTTGGGAGAGTGGCGCACTTGTGGAGGAGGAGGCTCTGCTGCTAGGAGAATACTATCTCTTGTATTCTGGTTGTATCATTACTCTATCTATCTCTGAGGAAGTTATTGGGGTTTTTCACCTTTATGGTTTTCCCCAAGTAAACTCTGTGTCTCTTGTGTGCTTGCATTATTGTATCCATGATTGATATGCTGTACATGCTGTTCTCTCAGTTAAGATCCTAGATCAGATTGAAGTAAATTCTGAAAACTTAACATGGTATCAGAGCTAGCCTGAAAGAAGGCATGATATGGCATGTATGACACTTGTTGCACTTACGATGCTAGGGCTTGATATAGCAAAAACCAGTCATTGTAGAACATTCACTATAAATCCGTTTTGGTGAAGTTTTCGGATTTGAAACTTTTACAAGTCGAAGATCAGATCCCCATGTACCTTGTGTCCAAAGGAAAACCTCTAATTCATTGTACTTTGTGATTTATGATATGTACAATATAGGGTTTCTGCCTCTTCCATATCTGAGTCAAAATAAGGTGATCTTGGGAAAAAGGTCATAACTTGGGATAGGAAGCTCCAAATGAAATTTCATAAAACATTACAGGTAATACACAGACTGTACTATCTCAGGAAAAGTTTTCAGAGGCCGAAGTTCAACCAGTGACACATGGTATGCCGTACAAGTTTGCTCTCCTATATTATCCCATAAATAAGTCATGTTGCAACACTTGGCATAACTCTCTCTCATAGAATCCAATTGAGGTTAGACCTGTTGGGATGGAAAGCTAACAGGTCAGGATATCTCAATAAAATTTTTCAAAGGCCGAAGTTGAACCAGTGAGACGTGGCATGCCGTACAAGTTCTCTCGCCTGTATTATCCCATAAACAGGTCACGTTGCGACACTTGGCATAACTCTCTCTCAGAGAATCCAATTGAGGTCAGACCTATCGGGATGGAAAGATAACAGGTCGAGCTATCTCAGGAAAATTTTTCAGACCCTGTGGATCTAAAAGTTCAGAGTTACACTAGAAACAATTAGGTACATATTTCTGTCAAAACAGAATTATTTTTGAGTACCTTCATTCATGGCTTCCGAAATTTAGGGCTTCGAAGAAAGTTTGAATTTTTGTAATCGGAGACCACGGATGGATTCTAATCATCAAAATAGAAATTTAGAGACCAAGATCATAATTTTTGGTTGGGCATAAGGCCGGGCTTGATCAAACCCCAGTTCAGGACTTTGATCGGAAAGATGGAAAATTAGGGCTTCTGCAAAAATTGGAATTTTGGAAATCTGTGACCACGACTGGAAGCTCCGCAGAAAAATCGAAGCTTATAGTTTTGAATCAAATCTTTTGGTTGGGTGAAGCTCCAGGAAACTCAAACCCTAATTCAGGGTCCTCCCTAGTGAATCCGAAAATCTAAAATGCAATTTCGAGGGGTGAAACTTTGCAGTTTTCAAATTCTAAATATACCAACTTGATCAGCTCATCAAGGTGCATACTTCTATCCTTTCGGAAGTTTGAAATTCAATGTTTGAATTTTTGGGGTTTCTTTGACAAACCCTAATCCAACTCCAAGTCAAGTTCTTGCAAATCAAGTGGATTGGGTTAATCCTATAAGAAGATGGATTGGTCACCTGCATAAGTGAAGAAGTTCCTGTCTGAAAACTATGAGATGTTTTCTAATCATGCAATTTAACTTGTTGTGTAGGAAAGATCGTATGCCATCACCTACAAAAGAAGAACTACAACATTTGTTCAGCAACAAAATTATCTATTGAAGATATTGAAGTTCCCAGGATATGGGAAGAATGCCATGATTCGTCGATCATGAAGAATGATGTTTGGGATGTAGTCCCAAGACCTGAAGGGAAGTTTGTTATGACTTCCATATGGATCTATCAAGATCAAGCATGCTGCAAATGGCAGCATAGAGAAATATAAAAGTGATGAAATAAAAGATACACCAGATGGATTTCAAGACAACCTTCTTGAATGGTGTAGCTGAAGAAGAAGTGTATGTAGAGAAGCCACTTGGTTCTGAGACACATGACAGGGAGTCATATATGTGCAGAACTTGGTATGGTAGGATAGACAACTTTCTATCCAGTTTGGGAATTACCAAGAATGAAGCGGATTCCAACCTTTACTACAAGGTTGAGGAAGGCAATCCAATGATACTACTATGTGGATGAACTGTTTGTATCAGGTGAGGATAGATTGATTGCCGACATGCAACGGAATCTTGCTGCCGAGTTCGAGTTGAAGAACTTAGGGATGATGCACTATTTGTTTTTTGCATGGAGGTGTGGCAGAGTGATGGAATCTTCCTTGGACAAGGGAAGTATGTAGTAGAGATCCTGAAGAGGTTTGGGATGATGGACTGCGAGGCTATGGCATCGAACCTGAAGCTTCTGTGTGATGCTTCATCTGAACTGGTTGATGTCACTATGTATCGTTAGATGATTGGGTCCTTGATGTACCTGATGAACATGAGACCAGATATTTGCTTTGCGGTGAACACATTGAGCTAGTTCCTGATAGATCCGAGGAGTGTTCACTTGGTTGGTATAAAGCATATTCTAAGATTGGGAAGGCAGTGCTACAGATAGGAAGAGCACTTCTGGGTGCTGCCTCAGTATGGGATCAGGTGTGATCTCTTGGTTTAGTAGGAAGCAGTCCTGCGTAGCACTGAGTACAGCCAAAGCAGAGTATTTTGCGATGGATGAGCAGGTTGCAGATGTATTGACCAAGTTGTTGGCTAGAGTGCAATTTGAGTACTTCAAAGATAGGCTTGGTGCACTTCAGATCGAGGTTCATTCCAAAGGGAAGTGATGAGTTCGGAAGATGTAGATGCATATGAGATTTTCTGACATGGTTGATGTGTTCTCCCTTGGTTGTGTTGTAATTGCTGAGCCATTTTTCACATGGTGGTAGATGTGTTCTCCCATGGTGAAAAAGTAAGGACTGAAGCCTTCCCCGAATGGTGGTAGATGTGTTATCCCATGTCGGTGGTGTAAGTGCTGGATGATGTGCATCTGGGCTGTGCTTCATGGACGATGAGATGATCTAAAGAGGACGATGCTATGATGATCAAGAGGATCATGGATGATGAGAATCAGGACGATGCTCCAGTTACTGCTCTGTATATGCATCATGTTGGATGCTGGATATGATCAGTTGGATCATTTATATGTATATGTATGTACGCATCATGTTGGATGTTGGATATGATCAGTTGGATCACTTGTATGTATTTTTGTATATGCATCATGTTGGATGCTTGGACCATGTATCTGTATATGTATCAGGTGGATACATTGTATGATCAGGTGGATCATGTATGGTGATATGTATCATGTATTTGTATTTGTATTAGGTGGATACATTGTATGATTAGGTGGATCATGTATGATGATATGTATCAGGTAGATACTTGGTATGCATCAAGTAGATGCATTGTATGATCAGGATGATCATGGATGACGAGCTTCATGATGTTGCTCCAGATGACATGCAGCAGGATGTTGCAGTGATGATGATCAGGATGATCCTATGTACATCAGGATGATGTATGGTGAGTATCAGGTTGATACTCTATGGCTGTGGAACAGGTTGTGCAGATAAGCATGTAATTTGTGCCCTGGGATATTTGCAGATAGTCTTTCGAGGTTTTGCCTATGGCATGTAATTTGTACCCTGGGACATCTGGCAAATGCTCTTTCAAGGTTTTGCTTGGGAGGACATATAATTTGTGCCCTGGGATATCTGTAGATAGTATTTCGAGGTTTTGCCTATGGCATGTAATGTGTGCCCTGGGATATCTAGTAGATGCTCTTTCGAGGTTTTGTCCTATGGCATGTAATTTGTGCTCTGGGAGATCCGATAGGTTGAGCCGTGTGCTCATAATCAGTCTTGGGATGCTCTTTCGAGGTTTTGCCATGACCACATGTAATTTGTGCCCTGGGAGATCCGATAGGTTGAGCCTTGTGCTCGTAATCAGTCCTGGGATGCTCTTTCGAGGTTTTGTGGTGACCACACGTAATTTGTGCCCTGGGAGATCCGATAGGTTGAGCCTTGTGCCCGTAATCAATCTTGGGATTCTCTTTCGAGGTTTTGTGGTGGGGTCACATGTAATAAGTCCTGGAGATCTGGACAGGATGAAAAAGGCCTCAGATGCTCTTTAGGGTTCTTGCTAGTCAAGAGACTCTTTTAAGGTTTTGTGACGCATGTAATAAGTCCTGATATTTCCATAGTATGGCCAGTGATGATGAAGACCTGCAGGTGGTGGGCCTACATCCAGTATGAAAAAGGACTGGCTCTGTAGAACTTCCTATGACGAGTAGATTCAGAGATTGATTGAGATAGCAACAGCAGTGACGATGATGATGATTCGAGGATGATGATTCGTTGATGATGATCCAGAGAAGAAGACTTGTGCTAGCAGACCTGTGTCGAGAAATACCTTCCTAGTTAAGAGGGAGTGTTGATGTATATGTAACTTCGGAATGTATTTCACATATATGTATATTGTATTCCTATAGAGATGTTATTATTCCTCTATACGGAAGTGTTTTCATTTATATTGTAAGTGTCGTAACTTATACTTGATGGGTTATTAGACCACCTTGTTGGGGTCGGCCCTGTATAAGTCATGTGGGTCAAAGGGTTATTAGACCACCCTATTGGGGGTCGGCCATGTGGGTCAAAGGGTTATTAGACCACCCTAGTGGGGGTCGGCCCAGTTAGCATTATGTTAAGTGGTTAAGTTGAGGCCGACCTAGTTGAGTAAAGGTCAAGTCATGTTAGTGTATAAATAGAGAGCGTGTCTCTCTCATTTTACACATTCTATTCTCTCACTCACACTTGGGAGAGTGGCGCACTTGTGGAGGAGGAGGCCCTGCTGCTAGGAGAAGACTATCTCTTGTATTCTGGTTGTATCATTGCTCTATCTATCTCTGAGGAAGTTATTGGGGTTTTTCACCTTTATGGTTTTCCCCAAGTAAATTCTGTGTCTCTTGTGTGCTTGCATTATTGTGTCCATGATTGATATGCTGTAGATTTGCTGTACATGTTGTTCTCTCAGTTAAGATCCTAGATCAGATTGAAGTAAATTCTGAAAACTTAACTGGATGACCACTAGGATCTTAACAAAGTATCAGTTTATCGAATAATCACATGGGTATGTAAGGTTCGGATTGTATAACTCTTCGACATGCAGCACCGTGAGTGCGCAGTATTGTGTTTTCCGATTATTTACATTGGTTATAAGGTTAATCGTCTAAGGCAGTAGATGAATGGATAACCACTAAGTAAAGTCATCAAGATCTGTTAAATCTTGCAGAGGGAGCGTATAAGCCAGTTGCAGTGTCCTATTATTTTCATCCTGTCTGAACTGCGTAGTCCATTGATGCGTTGGTTGCGCAAGCATCTTAGTTTGTAGAGTGAGGACCGTGACGTAGTCTATCATCCCGTAGTCTTGAGTCCGCAGCGTGAGCCCTCAGCGCATTGTGCAGTAGATCTGTTTGACCAACTCATCACATCACTGAGGAAACCTGATTCCACAGTACCCCCATAGCTACACCTCAGGTGAGACCTCATCCTGTTCGCAGGCTGTTGCCGAAAGGGTCGGTGAGAAGGGGTTTTGTTGGTTCCTTGAAACCGCGAAGAACCTGGGTCTACATTGGAAACCTCTAGATCTATATCTTAAGCCAACTTAGGCACTGGAAAAAGGGAAGAGTTTGTACACAATGTATGATTAAAAAGTGTATATACCGTGTGGCACTACTAAGATGTGCCGCTATGCCAAAAAAAAACAAAAAAAAACAGAAGAGAAAAGAGAAAGAAAAGAGGAACCGTGCAGTTGCGATGTTCAAAAGGAAATTGTGAAGATTGAGTTGAACAAAGAACGAGGCTAAGTTCAGAAGCACGAAATCAGGCACCGTGAAGTCACTATGCAAGAGTAGTGATGACTACCGCGTAGTTTGACACACCACTAAAGAAAAATAGCCGTTATAATTTCGGTCAAAAATATAGCTGTTATACAGTACTCTGCCAACGGCCGTTCAAGCATTTAACACAAAAAGAACTGTTCCGAGTGAGTTTATGAAGGAAAGGACCAAATAATCCACCGGATGTGGCCAACGGATACTGCATTTAATGCTTATCTAGCCGTTAAGGGGCACAGAGGGGGAAGCTACGCCTATAAATACTACTGCATTCGAACTCGCAGGTGTTACCGAACCGTTAGAATTTTCTTGCGAGCTAGTTCAACAAGCTGTCCGAAATCCTGTTGAAATTTGTCCAGTGAATGTCTGAGAGGTCTACCATTGAAGAAGAGTTCATGGTCCAAGAGATTGTGAAGGTATTCAAATACGGAGGGTGTTAGCACTTAGTTTTCACATAGTGAAAAATGATGTATCAGTAAAAAATGTTTTGAAAACTCCTTGAGAAGAATACAATTGTCTTTGATTCCATGGTTAAGAGCTAAGGTGTGATAAGATTTGTAAATGGAAGCACTAAGGATGAAAAAACCAAATAAATTCCAAGAGAAAATGTGAAAATTTGACCAAAAATTAGCAAAAGACTATAGTTCGAAGGAAAAATATTATAAAGGTTAACTATTGTACAGATCGCACTATTGATTGGCCATAGATAGGAAATCTATGGTCCTCATTTAATGTCGCATGGCCAAGTTGCGCAGGAGAAAAAGGATTTAGGTGGTAGCAAAAGGAAATACCAGCAGATAGGCGATGGATAAAGAACATTCCGCAAGCAATGAAATTGGTATGCAAAACCAGCCAGGAATGATGCAATACCACCAAAGTAAAAGGTATGTTACTGACCACGTGGACTGTTGAGATGAAACGCGGGAGATCCTATGGTTAAAAATTCAAGCTCCGAAAAGCGTGACTGTAATAATGAAAGGAGTGGTCCAGATTGTTTTGTGTATGATCGACGGTCCCAGATAACCAATGCATGGTGAAGATGCACGATGGTTAGAAGATGTAGTGGATGCGAAAGAAATAAATTGCTCGACAGGTGTCAACTCTAGGTTCTGTCTCAAAAAGGGAAAGTGGTAATGGAAACTACTTTAGAGGTTCGTGACACCACTTTATAGATATAGTGTGCTATTAATAGCCGGCGGATATTGGGAGATGAAAGGTGATCGGATAGTTGATAGGGATGGAGTATCCCGACAGTGAAAAGGATCAGATATAATGGCTGAGAATGCTGCATGAAAGATCAATGGATGAAAAAATTGATGTCCAGGAAAGAAGACCAAAGTATAAGGGAAATAAAATTGTATATATAACAATCGGCATGTAAAGTTGACATTTGTTCCTAAGACCTGTCGGAGTCAGAAGCTTCTGGACATGTGGAAGACGAAGAAGGCGACAAGACATTCTCAGAGGTTACTAGCGATAGGTAGGATCTTTCAACTGGTTCCATCAGTGATATAAATGCATTTACTGCAAGAAAATGGAATAATATTCAAGTTTAAACACGGTTAGGGTTAAGAATGCTCTGGAAGATAGGGATTTCAATATATTTGATACAAAAATCAGGTTTCCTGTCTCCGAAATTAGAAGAAGATTGAAGAATTTACTTACAGAAGGCATAGATGTGCATAGAATGTTTCAGTCATCTTTTATCTTGTTCTGCCCCAACCAAATTATTCCCTTTCCTGAATTTGCATCCTGGTGCACGTCCAATTATTTCGAACCTCAGCAAGTTATCATGAACGCTCAAAAAATCAGAATTGTCTGTTCTATAAATCCCTCTGTTATGAGTACTTCCTTCGAAATTCTCATGTCCCAAGTTGCTGAGTTTGAAAGTTTTTCCAAAGAGTCAATTGTTTCCCTATATCATCAAATTTCTCCTGAAAGTCGGCAAGCTTTTCTGATTACATGTCTTAAACTTGATCTAGAAACTGAAAATACCCCATACCCTCTCAATGTTAATTTCTTCAATGAAAACACTCAGTTAGTCCTTTCATTGATAGCCCAATTTTTAGGTCTTGATACTGATATGTTGGTGATTGAGCTACAGTTGAGCTTATTGTTCAGAATACGTGTCAGTTTTCCCAGAGTAGAGTATGAGTCAGTACCGAGTCTCAAGTTTGAAGAAGTTTTCGCAGAAAACATTCATTCACAGTTAACAGGTTTCTCCAACACAAGATATTTCAGGTTTCAAGCACAGTTGATGAAAATGGTCATGTTTAGTAGTCGGGAAGAATTACATTTTTCACAAGAAGTTTATGCAGGCACTTTGGAAGATGACATGTTCAATTATATGAATTTTATTCTATCTGAGTTGTACATAATGATTTTTGGAGAAGAATTGCCAAGATTTTTACCTGAAATGAAGTCCATGATGCAGTTGAAAAAGGAGGTAGCAGTAGGAGACTGGTTTTTATTAAAAGATTCTACAATGATTAGGTTGTATGGTTTTGTACATGAACCTTACATACTACCTGCCTTTTTAACTTTGGAGTTTGTTAGGAAAAAGTTGATTTTAGAAGATGAACATTTTTTAAAGTTCAAAAAAGGAGTTGATTTAAAGTATCCATGGACAGTAGGCCCATTTATTGTGAAAAGCAAGGATGCCCTTTCGGATATAAAGAGATTGCTGGAGGTTAAGGAGTTCAAGAAATATATAGCAATGGAATATGATCCTTTTCATATTATTTCTGAAAGGAGGAACCTAAATAACATTAAAGCTTTTGAACACAAAGAAGTAGAAGGATCATTAAAAGGGAAGAAATTTATTGCAATATGAACCAGAAGAAGAAACAATGTCAAACTCACAGGTGGAAGATCTCATTTGGATAGAATCAGCAATAGAGGTTGATATTATACCAAAAGCTGCATAAATTGGAGAAAAAAGGAGTTTGCAGGAAATAATAGATGAGCATGATGAAGAAAGAGAAGGAGAAAATAGGCTTAAGGTTGAGACTCAATAATTGGTCGAGACACAACAAGAATTGGCTGTTTTGACAAATGATGAAATTGGTAAAAAAGAAGAGATGTCAATCCCAGAAGTACAAGTGTAACAAAATAATTTTCAGGAAGCTAAAGACGGTGGAGACACAAGTAGATTTCAGTCCAGAGTGGAAATGTTTGAACAATATGGAATAAATAAACAAGCTTCTTCTAAATTTGTTTATAGTTTGTTACCAAAAGTTAGAGACTTGTCAAATTTAGATGTTACTTTAGTGGCTAGCAGGGACATCAAAGAAAATACTTTAAATCTGGTAGTATCAACCGAGGACAAATTGACTAAGATGAAAGTTAATTTGAAAAAAATAACAGTGCCAGATAAAATTCAATTGCACAAACAGATAGGAGAAGTGATATATGAAGATTTTGTACAAGCAGTTTTAAGAGTTGACAAATTGGAAGGTATTATAAGCAAAAGGGATAGCCAATTAAAACAAGAAATACTGGAGAATAAATCCCACCAACATCAAGTCAAGAAGTTACAATTTGACTTAATTTCAAGTGATGGTGGAGGTAAGGCGAGCAAAAATTGTTGATGGAAAAAGATAACTTGATTCAGACGTTATAGAAAAAGATGAAAATTCCAAATACCCAGTTGATTCAAGCCCCTGAAGAAACAAAGCTAGAACAGGAAAAATAAGCTTTGTCTAAAGAAGTCAGTGATAGTAAAGCAGAGTTATTAAAATTGACTGAAAAAGAGGCGGAGTGGGAAAAGAATAAAATGAGTTTGAAAAGTCAGAGTGAAGATTTGAAAGGAAAGTTGATGGTTTTAGCTCAATAGAAACCAAGTGCTAATCAGATGAATGAAGATACTAATACAGGTGATATAGTGCAATCTATGTCTCAAATCAGTCTTAAGGATGTAGAAATCAAGGAATTGAAAGAAGATAAGTGGAAGATAGAAGAGTAGAACCAGAAAAATGATGAGGAAATAAAAATATTACAAAACAAAAATAAAGAATTATTTGATACGAATCAAAGGTTCATTTCCCAAGTGATTGGGCAAGTCCCAATGCAGGGTTGTAAAGAGATGATCTGGGATATTGTTATTGAGAAAACTACTAATCTCAAACCTTATTTGAATTTCATAAAAGCGAAGGAAAAAACAATAAAGGAATCCTTGAAGAATTGCACTGCAGTGAGAGAAAATCTAAACAAAAGACCAAAGGACACAGCTTGAAATGCCATGGATTTCCTGAGAGTTTTATCAGAAGAAGAATTGAATACAATGGATATTAGAAAAATAGAATTTCAGTGATTGCTTGGGCAAGAAGGACATTAGGAAAGTACACTCATGTAGATAGCATCGAAGCTCACTGTGCAGGGATGAAAAGAAAAACTACAGATTTTAAAAGAAAGTTTGAAAAAGCTTTCCAAAAAGGATTGCCTTCCTTTTGGAATAAAGATGATGAATTAATCTCCTAGAATGAATACAAAAATTTGCTATTCGCAATAAGGATGAATCATGAAAAATTTCAGAAACTAACTCATGTTCTTACAAGTAAAATTTTATTAGAGAATCTGGCGGAATATTTTGAAATCATGAGTATGATGAAGAACCTAAGCAAGGAAGTCTTTCCTATGTCAAATGAATAAAGTATAGAGCTAAAAGTCTTGGCTAAAGAAATGATATTGTACGAAACTATCAAGGCTGACCAATGGGATTATGTGTAAAAGCACGGGAAAATGAAATATACCTTGCATACTTGAAAGACATTTGTTGAGAGATCTGAAGAATTTTGAGAATTTTAAATTTGTAATAATTTTGTATAAATTTTGATTTAAGTGACATTTGGTAGAATTAGTTAAGATTATTCAGTTTTAGTTAAGAGAAGTAGTTAGGTATTGCTTTGAAAATTTTTGTATAAGAGACAATGAAAGTTATTGTTGAAGGGGTTGGAAACTTTATGAGAGACAAGAATTTTGTATCGAGTTGATATATTTTTGAATAAAGAAGCCATAGAGTCAATGACATATCTTTTACAGAATCAGAGATTCCCGTGTTGATCATTATTACAGTCTGTATTTTTCTCTTCTTATATGTGCATGTTTATCTTCTTCGCTATATTTCCATTATGTGATGTCTTCTATGCTCAGATGAACGTTGAAATAAATTGGGATGCATATGTTTATGCCTTGATTTATCACATCTGTGTATCCATTTCTTTCCCTAAAGTTGATAGTGGATTCATCTAAAATCTAGTGCCCATTATTGATGGAATGTCTTTCTTTCGTTCTAAATCACCTGCAAAAAGCTTTGACCGTAATATGACAAACTACCTTGCCTCTGTGAAAATCCTTATTGTTGTTTATCTCATGGTACAATAATTCCTAAGTTTGAATCCATGCCCAACGTTTCTTGTTTACATTTCAACCAAGCATTCATTTTAAAAACTCAGTCATTTTTCATATATATTTAGCCATTTATTATATTTTGAGAGAGCCCTCTCTGGTAGGGAAAAGGCTAATTTCCCTCCTAAAGATTGGTTTGAAATAGTTTCCTTGGGGTTTATCCTTCTATAACCAAAGGGTAAAATCCGAGTGATAACAGAGGGATTGAAGGGTTAATGAGAACCCCAGCCAAGAAAGTCGTCATAGAACAGGGTCAAGCGTCCATAAGATCACCAAGACACGGTCCAACAATCCAGGACAAAGGCAAATATATAGTGGGGCCGAAAGTGAAGCTACCAAGTATGACTTCGATAGTGTCGAGGTCGTCGATAGCCGATAAGGAGATACCATTGACACTTACCCCTGACTATATCTCACTATGTGCACTGGACACACTGGTTTTCAAGCTAATGAAGAATGCCAAATACGACATTCCGCTATCGCCAATATCGAAGCGTGTCGACGTGGACAAATTTTTTTTGGGAAAGATCCCAGAGTGTAAGTGGGAATATTATGATCTTCTTCAGATGTAGAAGGAGCCCAATGAACCTAGGTTCCCACAGTTTCATCCCGACCAATACATGTGTTGGAAGAAAGATGTGAAGGGAGACCTCACCTTGGTCGTGGAAAGATGGTTATCCAGAGTAGTCCAGTCGGGACTGCTCAAACTGCTCAGACTCCCACATTTTGACAGATCGCCGGAGCTGAATGTGGTGGTGCGAACTCTGATGGCACGCATTCACCAGGGATATTTGTGGCTTGACTGCAATGTCGACCTAAATATTGACATTATCCACCGGGTCACTGGGTTGAGCAAAAGAGGTAAAGATCCAAAACAGTTTTTCCAAGGGAAAAACAAAGATAAAGAAGTAGCTGCGAAGATGAAGAAAACAAAAACTGTCATCACAGGAAAGAGGGGCTTTCAGACGGAGTACATCAATGATAAGGAAATGAATTTTGTCATGCAATTGTTATTCGACAAGATTCTCAGAAAATGTAGACCTTTGGAGGTACCCACGGGCGCAGTACTACATGGCGCTGTAGTCGCAGAGGGAGAACAATTCAACTGGTGCCAATACCTATTGAATGAGTTCCTGGAGGAACTAAATGACACACAGATCACTTGAAGAAATTTCCATTTTACATGGTTAATCATGTCGATTTCCTTTGTAGGGTGGAAGGAGCTGAAGGATTACGTTGGCGTACTCATCGACAGTAATGACTGCAGAGGAGCTCGCTATTCAAACCTTTGGGAAAATTTGAATTCACAAAGACAACACGTGACAACTGAGGTATTCTATGCCTATTTTGACCAGTGTGCATAGCAGTCATGCACACACCGTGGATAACAAAGAAAATAACGAGTAAGTATATTCGCACTGTTGATTTTTATGTTGACATCCGTTGCATTCAAATTTCAGCCAACGCATAGACGAAGAACACTGAATGGTTCACAGGAAGATATCACATGTATGAAGATGATATTGATAATATAATGAAGGAATGGCCTGCCGAGTTTCGAGTCGAAATTGTGGATATCCAAAGCGACTTTGGCGAGGACAACCCCATTCCATGTACCATTGTTGAAGAAAAAGAAACTGTAAAAAGGAGGGAAGTTGAGAGCCTGACATCGAAAAAGGGGGCGCGGAAGAAGCAGAGAGTCGTTAAAGATGTATCAGACACAATACTCCATGATGATGATTATGAGATGATCACGGAAAGGGTCACAGAGCAAATGGGAGATCTGATGACTGAGAAGGAGAAAAAGGACAAATCAATTCAGGAAAGTCTACAGAAGAATCTGACCATGCTGCAAGGGATATCAGAAAAAATTGAAGAAGTACACAAAAGATTACCCTTGCTGCGAGACTCAGAGTCCGAAGGGAAGTCAGGAGGAACTTCACAGCAGCAGACACCACCGCTAGCCATGACCGTTCCTGCGAAGTCTTGCATTATCCATCTGGATCCGTTAACTATAACGATGCCACTGCAAGAAAAACTATTGTTGGACACGAAGGACGTCGAGCATGTGAAGCTCGATATTGCGAAGATACCACTGCCTGGTCTACACTATTTGCATATGCAGGTTGTCGAAGAAATGCATGAGAGAACTACTGACGTGATGAAACAACAAGCTGAGCTGCAAACAACTAATAGGTAGTTAGAGGAAGCGAGCTCACGGAGAGCGATGGAACTGCAAGATGAGCATGATCGATGGAAAAGACTAGAGTCTACGATCACTGTGGTCGCAGATGATATATTAGAATGTGAAGTACAGGTAGATCCCGCGGACAGTATCGTTAAGATTGGTGAGTTGGTTAATGATCTTAAGGTGGAGATGCAAGACATGGAGATCAGCCATGAAGCTAAGGTTGCTTCTTTGGAGGCACAGATTAACCTCCAGACTCCACCAGACCAATAATAGTTAAGAGAAAAGGAGGTGAAGGCTGAAACAGAAAGTTTAGCCACCAAGGTGGCTAAGTGCCAAAGTCTGTTAGATGAGGCATCGAAGGCATTCACCACCCTCGAAGAGGATCTAGGGTTGTTGGAAGTAAAGAACATTGTGAAAGACAAGCAAGTAGCATTAGAATAGTTGGATGCAGAAGTGAAAGCCCTACTACCAAGAGAAAGACTTCATAGGTACCGGTAAGTCAGTGCTCTGAAGAAGGAAGTTCAAGCCTTAAGGGAAAAAGAGACTGAAATGGGAAATAAGTCGCAACCCTTGCTAGAGGCATCCCACATGATCTCGCAGGAGATCGAGGAAAAGTTACAGGCATAGGTGGAACAACAAGCCGAGGATGATGAAATAACACCTGAGATGTTGGAAACAGTGAAACAAGTTGAGCAAGACACGAAGGAAACAGTCGAAAAATTGATTGTCACATCCAACGAGTTTGCTGCGAAGCTAGCTCCATAGCCGGAGGAAGAGCTAGGAGAAGTCGAAGTTGAAAGTGGCTTGGGGATGAGCCACCTGTAAGTGTTAGGGGCCTGTTGGGCCTAGCCTAAGTGGGGAATTTTTGTTTAAATCAGATTTTGGAACCGCGGAGTTGAGCGTAGTTTGGATGAAGGATTTTTGGACAAGTCTATTTTGGATGCTGCGAAGTTAAGCACGGCGTAGCGTCAGAAGAGCTCTGAAGTCTAGTGCTACAAGGAGACACCGCTGCGATGTGTCCAGTCTACGTGGATTCGGAAAAGTAGAGTGTTGGAGAGACCATCGGTGGTCTATTTTTGGTAAATATGCTCCATGATTTCTAGGAGATGGGTAAGGAGCAAAGCAAAAGAAAGCGACTGGTAGCACATGCGAAAGAACCACTACCTGAACTAGTCGCACAAGACCGTTAGATGAAGAACAGCTCAGTGAAAGAGACCTGTTGGAGTGCACGTGACAGGAAGGCCGATAACGATGTGAAGCATGCGTGGAAGGCGACCACGACAGAATATTCTCTACCAGAAGCTAGCAAGTCTGGTTAAGGAAAAACCCTGGCAGTTTTGTAAAACCTAAGGGTTTTTACCTTCGAATTGTAAAGACATGACCTACGGGCATGATATATAAATAAGGCATATTTTGTATGGGAAAGGGTTACTCTTCATTTTGTGTTGTTCTCATTGTTGTGGAGTGTGATTGTTTGTGTTTTACACTTGTCTATTTGTTTACACTGGATGCTTGGATTCTCATTTATCAGTTGTTATGTTAAATGATTTTATATGTATTTGCCATAGGAGAAAGATGGGAATAATATGTTAAGTATTACATGTATGGATGAATGATGAATGCGCAGTAGTCTAAGTCTGTGAAAGTATCAGTTTATCGAATAATCACATGGGTATGTAAGGTTCGGATTGTATAACTCTTCGACGTGTAGCACCGTGAGTGCGCAGTATTTTGTTTTCCATCTATTTACATTGGTTATAAGGTTAATCGTCTAAGGCAGTAGATGAATAGATAACCACTAAGTAAAGTCCTCAAGATCTGTTAAAGCCCGTAGAGGGGGCATATAAGCTAGTTACGCTGTCCTATTATTTGCATCCTTTCCAAACTGTGCAGTCCGTCGATGCACTGGTTGAGTAAGCATCTTAGTTTGTAGAGTGAGGACCGCAACGCAATCTATCATCACGCAGTCTTCAGCCCGCAGCATGAGCCTTGCAGTGCGTTGCGCAGTATATCTGTTTGAACAACTCACACATCATTGTGGAAACTTGATTCCGCAGTACCCCCATAGCTACACCTCGGGTGAGACCTCAACCTATTCGCAGGATGTTGCCGAAAGGGCCGGTAAGAAGGGGTTTTGTTGGTTCCTTGAAACCACGAAGAACCTGGGTGTACATTGGAAACCTCTAGATCTGTATCTTAAGCGAACAACAAGCTTCGCCGGATCTACCAACATTCCATCTCTGTAGATAATGTGGCCTAACAATATTCCGAACATAGCACAAAAGATACACATCTTGAGGTTCAGGGAAATTTGGTGCTGTCGACAACATTCTAGCATGAGTCTTAAGTTCACGACATGATCCTTAACTAATCCATATACCGTCCAATCATCCAGGTAGACAACGAGGAATTTATGAATATAGTCTTTGAAGGTTGCTATCACTATTCTGGAAAAGATTGCAGGGGCATTCTTTAATCCAAATGGAATCACTGTGTACTGGAAGCATCCCCACTCTGTGACGAATGTAGTCTTATGTCGATATTATTTCTCAATATTGATTTGGTGGTAGCCTGAAAATCCATCCGTAAAATAATAGATCTCTTGACCTTCTACTCCTTCGAGCACCTCATTTGTAAATGGGGTTGGGAATAGACCATGTAGGCAGGCATCATTCAGTTTTCGTAGGTCAACACATATTCGTACTTCACCGATTTTCTTGTCCTGGAAAACCATTGGACTAATCCATTCTGATTCTTCTATTGGTTCGATGATGCCTTCCTCCAGCATTCTTTCGATTTCGGCTTGCACGTGTTCCTTGTATCTCGGGTTCAGTCGATACGACCATTGCTTAACTAGCTTCGCATCGGGTTTCAAGGGGATCTTCATTTCCCCTAGGTCTCCAGAAATTCCCTTAAGCTCTGAGAATTTCATTGGAAACAAATCCTGAAACTCATGTAGTAAGTCAGTCATCTTTGCGATGGTCGACTCATCCCAGTAGTCGCCAATGCTTGAGAACTTGGGGTTTTCCTCCGACCCAATGTTGACCTTCTTGATTTGTAATGGTTGCTGAAATTTTTCTGATGGTATATCTTGTGCCACAACAGTGCGACTACCCTCCGATTCTGGTACATACGTAGCCCTAGGGTCATCACCATCGTCGGGCTCTCCAATGACATTTTAACACTCCATCAACATTTCTGGTGTCGCGGTCCATTGGAGTGCCATTGGTTGTCCAGTCGGTGCTCCTTCAAATATTTTTCCGTGGATTTACTGCAGTGCGATGTGGATTAAGGGATTTTCATCTGAGAATGAGAATGATTGGCAGAAGCCAATGGTAAGATGTTCCCAAGATGTCATCCCACGTCGCAGTTCTGCTGCGACATACCATCTCCGTGGTACCTCATCCAACGTGTGTACGAATGCATGTACCCACTCTTGTCATGCTCTCAATCCCCATTGATGTTGACAGGCATTCAGATGCACCTTCGAGTCTCCTCGTCTATCATATTGCATATGGTCGTCCTCCAAAGCTTCGCCGAACCGAACCTCCATGAGGCATCAACATATTGGCCAAGATGTGATGTTTGATTTATGCGCTGTCCACCATCGTGCAGGAGTAGATTTCAGGGCTTCCTCCAGGGCCAGTAGATGCTGTGGCTCTACCACGTTTTCCTCAAATTCTGTGAGGAACGTGCTCAACTTGGGAAATCCCTCATAGGTAGGTAAGACATACTCCTTTGTGGCTACCCTTCGCAGGGATTGTGTTATCCGTGTGCATCTTTGAAAGGACACTTCATGAAATCGGTTCTGCCAATTCTCTAGGGCCTCGTCTGAGTCGGAGGATACTGAGCTGTCACTATGCCATCCTAATTCTCCATTCGTTGTGGGATTAACATAATCCTCAGAGATGTTATACAAATTGTACCACCCTTCCGTAAGCTCATCTCTGGCTGGCTCCATATAGCGCAACCTTTCTGCAGGGTCTAGTGGTGCGATGAACCTCATTTCCTGATTCTCGAATGACATTATCCTTTTCTTAATGTTGATAATTGCTTCATTCTCCATACCTTAGTATATCCCCAGTAGTACCAGATAGGGACTAGTGTTATCCAAATCTCAATGACAACGAAATCTGCATACGTTCTGAGTCCTTCAATTTCAACCTGAAGTTGACATACCCGACCGAGCGGGGTGACCTTGCTCTGGTTCACCAGTCATAGCTGTACTGGTGACCAGGTCATCCACGGATTTCCCATTGTCTCCCATGTCTGTTTCGTCAGGATATTTATGAACGAACCCAAATCTAGAATGATGGAGTCGACATCAAATTCTCCAATCAGTGTCAACATCCACATCTCCTTGCGTGTCTTTCTTTTATGTATGCGATTTACTCTCTGTTCCAATCATGCACCTCCTCGTCGTTGTAGTAGGATAACTATCTCTTCCAATACATCTTGGTCCTTTTCCAAATCTAAGCAACTCCCCGTGAAGGATTTTAGAGTGTTTTCCTTCCTTCGCGGCTTCGTCGAGTCGAACATCGGTGGCATGTCATAGATTTGTTCTTCAAGAGGTATCCGCCTCCTGTTCCATATAGCATCCCGTGCCTTCAAAAAGATGTCCTTTTCCACTTTTGATCCGATAGTGACCTGCTTCCTCTATGTTTACATTGGTCTGATATTGGTGTGTGGCCTCTCGCCACCCGCCACCACACCTGCTTGTGTCACTATCCCGACCATTGCATGGTTACCTCTAGCTTCTGTCGAAATCATCTGTACAGTAGGTGGCACATTCAAATTATTTGGGTTCTGGTTCTGCCTAGTTTTCCATTTTGCAATAAGACAAGGGTAGTATTCTATACTATGATCTATAACACTGCAGTATGTACACTGCGGTGCAGGATTCAGACAATCCCACTGGTAGTGCCCCTACTACCCGCAATTGTAACAGATGATTGGTCCTCTTTCTCGTCCAGTGGCTCCTCCATGTCCCATACCTACACCTCGGCCTCGGTGGAGTCCTCCTTTGAAACCTCCATGTGGCGGTCCATATTGTTGATACCATGGTTTCCTGTACTGTGGCTACTGATACTATTGTTTCCCATATTATGGCTGGCCATACGACGGTGGTGGATAGTGTGGGTACCCATACTACGGTTGCCTATATTTCCCCTGGTCGTAATGCTGCGGTTGGTTAAATTGCGTCTAACTATACTATGATTGTTGCTGCACCACTGGCGGCTCTTCTCCCTTCATAAAGTACGTGTCATCTTTTCAATCTTGCAGCAGGTCTTAAGCTCTGCAGTCCTTCTCATCATCACCAACCGATCGACAAAAACTACAGTATAAGTTCGCTGGATTTGATACCCTCTTTTGCAGATATACACATTCCTCCGTTTGATGCCCTCTGGTCTGACAGACAATACACCATGGCATGCCTCCTTGACAAAGGGGGTTTGGTTCCCCCAACTGCAAATACTCACAGAATTCTTGGCAATTGTCCTTATGGTGCCCCTCACTTCTGCATCTGGTGCACCATACATCTCTGCGAGTTTCCTTGCCCTTCTTGATATCCTCCAGTTGCAATCTTAAATGGCCAACTATGCTTGAACTCTATCTATTCCCATTCCTACTTCTCCGATTGGTGAATCCTCTAGCTTCATCGCGATTTCTAATGACTCTTCCTGTGTTGCGACTTTTTGTTGCATCAATGGCCCTTGGATATGCGACACTAGTCCTGCAATGAACCATTCTTTATGTTGCAACGCATTTATCGGAAAGCTTACTTTCATTATCAATGTCTTGTACCGCTGATCGAATTCCCACACTGACTCATTCGGGAATTGCTTAATCTCCCTAAGCTTAGTGACATATTGCGACTCAGATTTTGGTTTTTTAAATTCGTCAATCATCGCCGTTCTAACTTGCGCTAGTGTTTTGGCGGTTGTTCCCACTGGAACCTTTACAAAGTTCATGTACCAGTCTAACGCCCAACCCCTAAGGGTCATTGATAGTTGTCCCATCTTTATAGCATCATCCTGAACCTGCTTCATGGTCTAGACTGCTTCGGATATAAACCAATACTATTCGGGATCCTTGGTCCCGTTCCCCTGAAATGTGGGCATATTTGCCTCATCTTCCATCCTAACATTGCTAGCTACATTGTTCAGTGAAGCGCTACTCTTACCGCTGCACGTAGGGAAACCCTGTGAATATTTTGGATTTCTTCGTATAAAATTCGGAGTAGTGTGCGGGGTCGAAGGTACATGGTAACTTATGATTTGACCTTCTTCTACCTCTGGGGTAGGCTGGTCGACGTCTCCTTCTCAATAAGGTCGCTTCCTACCTTGTGCTCCTATTCCGCAGTTCTCTATTTTGGTCCTCTTAGGATACTCTCTCTCAATCCTCCTCTTCTTCTCGGGACGTCGGAATATTGCTCCACTCCTCAAGAGACCACACTCTTTGTCAGATTCCCTTTAAAACTCGTCGTCGCTCATGTCCATCTACCTCATCTTTCTGTCAGACTTGCATTTACACGATACCTTCACCCTTACACACCAATTCTTCTACTCGTCAGAAGACATCCTCAATATTCCTTTTTCCCAGATACGCATTTTAATCCACAGTCTTAAGATGACAAGAATCTTCCTCTCGCCCCCCTGAAGAAATTTCTTTCGGCTTCTCTATATGACTTAATAGTTTCTACTGTGAACTCAGTTACGTACCCTTCGAGGATACTGTCGCCCTAAAAATCAACAGCTCGCGATACCTGGTTATCGACTTGTTTCAACTGTCGCACTAACTCCACGGTCCAACAATCAGGTTCGGTCTTCTGGCAGTGGTTCTTGCAAAACGTCAACTATGCTAGCCACTCATGCAATAACACCGGGAATTCGTAGAAAAATATTTCATGAATATCTGAATAAATGTATCTTTCTAACCAACCGATTGCTGTCTGTTTAGGATCTCGATTCTCACTTTCTGTGAATTCCTCTGCCTTCTTGTCGAACCACTCTTGGATCTCTGGTTTTTCCAGGTGCCATAGCATATCCTCTTTTCTTCTTCCTTAGGGTCCCGGCAATGGAACCATTTGTTGACGTAGTGTCTATTGACAGGGGTTCACTCCACACTATCACCAAAAACCTATCAACCCGATCTCCCTTATACACCCGCCCGGAAAGGTGTAACCCTTCCTAGCAACACTTGCGGAGCAAGTGCAGTCTCACCCGAGGTGGACAAGGGGGTTGTTGGAACCAAGTTTCCGCAGTGATGTAGAGGATATGCACACATTACCTTTGCACTAACCAGATATTATAACATTCATAACATACCATTAAATTATTATTCGCATCTTAAGTCATTCACAGTTTCTAACAAACATTCAGAACAACATACTTGGCATACTTATTCAGATTACAACATTTTCGCATTAATCAACAGAAATACATTCACATAACCCCTTATTCATCATCACATCATTGCATAAAGATAGAATTCATGTCCTAAACAAACATCTCCATTCATTCATCAAACCTGCAGAATTAACCTTGCAGAAATCGTTAATACATCATGTTGCGGATACAAAACCCAAAAGATAGGATCAATCTCCAAAACTTCGATGCCCTTAGGCTTACAATCCTACTCTATTTATATGCTTTTGTCTTATTACAAAATGGTCCACATGACTGACTCAACTAATCTAACAATTCTTGCGCTTCCGTGAATACCACAGAGGGTCCTTCTTCCGTGGAATGACCCTTTCGCACCCGTTGGCTTCCACACTTCTTGCAGATCTATCCCATGCCAACATTATCCTTCACCCTCTGCTAGCAATTTGATCATGTTTACAAATGAGTATATTCTTGTGGTTCTTCTTGAAAGTAAATTATTAACTAGCCTACTATTATTTTATTAAATGTCAGTGAAATAATTCTTAATGTTTCAAAGTCTTGCTGTGAAAATGATTTAAAGAGC
The DNA here is from genome assembly GCA_027924585.1 of Larix kaempferi. Classification (NCBI taxonomy): domain Eukaryota; kingdom Viridiplantae; phylum Streptophyta; class Pinopsida; order Pinales; family Pinaceae; genus Larix; species Larix kaempferi. Next base: position 10,936,014 of record BSBM01000007.1, read on the forward strand.
ATGTCTTAACCATCTGCACTCGCAGCATCAGGATTCTTTAGCTTGGGTTATATTTTGATCAGTTTGATCGGTCAAACCTAGTTTGACCAAGGTCAACCTTGGGATCCGTGATGAGATGGACCACTTACATTGTATGATCTATGGTCCTTATTGTACCTTTTGATGATTCCATATGATGGGCACAGATTTCAGATGATGATTGATGTAATTTTTATTGATTATTATTTCCTGATCATCATATTTTTACTTGTTCGGGTATGATGGATGATATAGATGATCTTACAGGTTATCATGAGGTGTATGAGTACTCATCTATAGTGTATTTGGGTCATTTGAACCCATTGAGACACTTAATCTCAAGTTCCATGCACTTCCAGAGATGATTTGAGCAGTTTTTCACCTATTGACCAGTTTGGCCATGCTTATGTGGCCTGTCCAGCTAGAGCATTGGAGGCTAGTCGTTTCCTAGGGAGCTATAGGGGAAGGGGGTGGTATAGCCACTTGTTATTACCATATTAACACCCTTACAGACATGATGGTATAGTCAGTTTTTGTGGACAGGAACCAGACAGTGGGATGTGGGCAGTTTGGTGGTTTTTCAGGTGGAATACAAATGGAATAAAAAGGTCGTTAAGGAATTCAATTTGGGAAATTGAGGCAAGGATTTGGAATGAGGTCTGATCTAATGTCATCTATGGTGTATACCACTCCTTCTAGATCAGTTTGCAGCAGTCAGTGGGGTCCACACAATCATCAGGATGTGATTTGATGCATTCTTCTCTCAATTGAGGGGTCCAGGATATTATCATTTGTACACTTGGACATGTCACTGAGTCATATGTTGTATTATTGTGCCATGGAGTGACGCTAGTGAAGGAAAGTAATGCCTCCTATCCCCACCATGTGCTCCTAGTGTATTTTCCTAGTCATATTTTATGGCACACTTGTACTATTGTCACTTTTATGTGGTGCGCACCCCCTAAGGTATCTTTAAAATAGTGCCGACCCCTCTCATGTGAGTGATCCATGTTATATTGTACCGAATCATCTTAGCCGTTGATTGTATTATTTTATATTTTGATCTCAACCACTCATTTCAAAAGTGGTTTAGATTTTTGGTCTCCCTCATCCTATTTAAGGAAGAGACCCCCTATTGTAAAAGCACCTTTTGGGATTTGGAAAACTTGTAATAAAATACTATTTCTGTGGATATTCTTCTTGTGATTTGATGGGATTCTCTTGAACATGATTATACATCTCTTGCTTTAGACATATTTTCTTTTTATAGGTGATTTTGAAAGCTACATAGGGAGGCCGAATTGACTTGTTGCAGGGGTGCGAATTGTGGATTTTCTTCTTTTGATATTCCATGCTTAGATCTCATTCATTTGTGGATCAAATCTAAATTTTTTTAGTTTGTTGTATAGGTTGAGTGGGATGTTTTTCCTCCTTGGGCTGGGACGTTTTGCTTGGAATCACTTGGATCTAGCTTGGAATTTTAACTAAATGCAAGGATAATCTATGTGTAAGGTATCTGCAAGCATTTGAGGTAATATCTACAAGGTACGTATCCATTTTCTTGTTTTCCATCCAATTGGTCATCAAAACCCTTAAACTCAAAACCCTTATATATATATATTTTTTCCAGATATATGGATATATAGAAAACATTTGGGCTTAATAATTAAAACCCACCTCTACATTAGTCACAACATTTCTGATCTATAGTTTGGTGGACATCTGACTCCATTTACCCCCTGATCTAAGGCACTGGGCCTCTCCAAGGGAGGTCACACTTTGGGTAGGTGGCCATTTTTGCTAGATCCCAACTTGGGTATTGCTAATTCCTCATTGTCTCATTAGATAAATTCATTTGCAAACCCCCCTAGTGATTTTCTTCATTGATTTTCACCTTGTGGGCCCCATTTGGACCAATTTCCATATTTTAAGGGTGGACCCCACTTCGATATATTATTTTGGAACTAGATCTATCTATATCTATCACTTTAACCCCATAAGTGTCCTTTATATTTTATTGGTTTAATATTTGTGCTTCCTTAAGCCTCTTCAACCAAGCCCTAACTCATTGGGTTCACTTACCCATTCTAGATCTAGATCTAATCTCATCTTGATCTCCTACCTTGTCATCACCACATTTACCTAGGAGGTATTAATTTTGTTCGCTAGCCTTCATTGGCTAAGATAGGGTATCCCCCTTGGTATCTCTTAGGCTTGATCTAAATTCAAGAGTACCTCGGTTAACGTGAAACCCAATTGCATTGGGAACCGTGGCATCTCTTGGGTCACCTATTTAGATGTCCAACACCTCTACTGTCCTAGATAGGATAACCTTTAGGGACAATTACAAGTTGTATGATAGCATTTTTGGCGCTGTTTCCGAGGAGATAGAGGCTTACCTCAGGTGTCTGTGAGTATCCATGCGTAACTTATATCTTATCGCATCCGGTCTTGTAAACTAGATGGTTATCATTTATTTTCCTAAATCATCCATAACCAACCTTTTTCACTCATATCTCCCTGCTTATTCACGACATATATTTTGGTAGAAAATAACCTAAGTATACCTGGTGACTCCTAATCGTGAATCCAATGAGGAGCGATCTCATAGAAATCCTTACGATCTCAGAAGTAGGGATAATTTAAATAAACCAGAAGGAACCCCACTTGTTTATCATAGAAGAGATCCCAAATTCCAATCATCTAATTTCTTTTCGAAAATCGTTAATTCCGATTCTCCAAATCGTTTTGTGGGATCTCCTTCATCCAATTCGGTTCTTCCTTCATCTCCAAGTCATAATTTAAGTCCAACAAATCAAATGGATGGAACAACTCAAACTCCTCCAGAAAACATCCTCAAACCAATCCGCCTGTCGTTCGTAGATTTGGACAAAAATCCAAAGCTTCTCCTTTAGACTTTCCCCAAATCCTTGGTTCACCCCATGATATGCCAGACAAGTACTTTGAAAAGATCCCTAATTTCAATGGGAACTATGCGACCTCCATTGAGTACCACATTAAAAATGTCTGGGCACACATGGAGGCTTATGTGGCAGAAGAAGAAGATGTTTTCATGAGGGGTCTTTTTGCATCCTTGGAAGGTGATGCACGTAAATGGTTTGACCGTTTTCCTGCATCATCAGTCACTGGACATGATGAATTCAAATAAAAACTTAAGTATGAGTGGTCAGTCAAGTTGGATGGGCGTTTTCTTTTGAACCAACTTTTTGAAGTTAAGAAGAAAGAAAATGAATCTGTCCATGAATTCAACATCCGTTTTGACAAGATAGTGGCCAATATCCCTGATGATATTAGGCCTAAAGATAAAGGTGTGTTGATTCACTACCTAAAATTATTTGAAGGTTACTTGGGCTACCATCTCAAAGAAAAAGACCCTAAAAACTTAAAATCCACTGAAGAGAATGCTAGAAGGGCTGAAGCAAATGCTGCCTCTATGGGGAAGCAAAAATTCTTCGATTCAATTAGTGCTTCATCCTGTAGATATGAGCCCAAATAAAAGAAGGGAAAGGAACCAGTGAAAGATCCCAATGATATGATGGAGAGTTGTTGTCTCTAGATTTGTTCTTTAAGTTCGGAGAGGTAGATAGACCTAGGTTCTACGTGGTTCAGGGAACCAACAAAACCCCTTTTCACCGGCCCTTTCGGCAACAATCTGCCAGCAGACTGAGGTCTCACCCGAGGTGAAGTTATGGGGAGGTTGCGGAATCAGGTTTCCACAACCGGGTGATGTGCGCTTGAATGGAATGGTGGACAATGCGAAGTTCACCTACTTCACGGCTATTACTTATACTCTCGCGCATCTGTAGATTGCGCAACTCGGGATGGCCTCTTGATAATAGGACTGCACAACAGAGGATTGCGCTTCCTCTTAGGAAATCACACAACTTCAATGTACTTTAATTAGTGTAAACTTACACATTCACATGCATCTAATTGTAAAACTTGCATACTTAGATAATATGATGACCTGCAACGATTGCGCACTTCCGGTGCTGTACTTCTAGGAATCACACTATTTGCTGACTAGGTGTTTAACCAATACTGATGCATTCATCTGACTTAGAAATACTCGTGCATTCAACATTCATTCACATATGTCGATACTTAACATATTAGTCCCATCTTTATCCTTATGGGAAATACATATAAAAGCAAGAACACATGAACTCATAAACATGCATTTAACCATTCAACATAAGAAAATACACAGATGCATATACATAATCAATCACATAACACAAGGATTTAACGTGGTTCACACCCAGGATGGGAGCTACATCCACAGGAACTGTTGTTATATTATCAATGGGAAGGGTACAACAATTCCAGTCTGCACACCCAACTGTAGACTCTCTTCTCTCTTCAGTAGGTCTCTGTGCACACACCTGCAGAGCATTTTTACAATCTTTCTCTCAACATAGCTCATAATTGAACATTAACCAAAAGAATATTAACCCTTTACCTTACAAAAATTCCGTATTTATAGATCATTCGCTAAGGTCACGTATTTTATTCATGATGGTGTAAAAAACCCTAAGGTTCCCCAAAAACTGGTGCGGTAACCCCACTAACCAGGACTTTTAGGATCTGATAGCGACTCGTCATCGTGGCCATCCTTCTGTGCGTGGTCACATCGCTTTTAGCCCCTCTGTCGAGCGCATGCCAATGGGTCACTTTCACCCTGCCATTCCTTCTCTAATGGCTTCATGTGACCGGTTCACGTAGTGCTGCCTTTGCTCCTGCGGCTGATCACTTTCCTTCTTTGCCACTCCTTACCCACCTGCTGGGAATCATGGATTATCTTAACCAAAATAGACCTCCAATCGATCTCACCAGAATTTATACCATTTTCCTTCCAGAACTCTTCCTTACTGGATCTTCACGGAACTGGCTCTTTGCAGCACCGTATCTCCGCAGCACTGGTACTCCACAATGTAGTAACTTTGCGGCACTTACTCTCTTACTCTTCCAATGCTGCACTGCATTGTATCCTTGTAGCTCCCAAAACTATATTGAACAAAATTGGCTTACTTGGACGAGGCCCAACATGGCCCTAACACTTACATGTGGCTCGACCCTGAGCCACTCGCCATAGGTTCACTATGATGTGCTTCTCCTGGCTGATCTATCTTTGCAGTGAATTCCTGGTAAGTTGGGGCTAGTTTCGCAACTGTTTCTTTAACATCTTGTTCAACTGCCTTAGCCATTTCCAACACATCTGGTGTTAGATATTCCTAAGTTTTCTCTTGCACTATTTTCTTTGAATCTCGGAGTTCTATCAGTTTCTCCTCAATCTCTTGCGAGATAGCATGAGCTTATTCCTGCAGGGGCTGTGACTTTTCCCCAGTTTTTGCCTCTTTTTCTCTTAAGACTTGAAGTTCCCTCTTCAGGTCTTTGACTTCGTGAAATCGGTGGAGTCTCTCCCTTGGCTGCAGATTCTTCATCTCTGCGTTTAGAGCTTCTAACACTGCTTGTTTTTCCTGTAAGATGGTTTGGACCTGCAGCAACTGAGGGTCCTCTTGCAGCGCAGTAAACACTCTAGTTGCTTCATCCAGCAATCTCTGACACTTAGCTATTTTTCTGGATATGTTCTTTGCGACCGCTTTCATTTCTGCTGCTCTAAGCTCAATCTGATTTGGTGGTGTCTTCGGGACATTTTGTGCTTCCAAAGTGGAAATATTATCCTTATAGTCTATCTCCATGTACTTCATTTCATCTTTTAGATCGCTCACTACCGAGCCAATCTTAAGGATAGTGTCTGTGAGCTATGGCTTCTCGTCACACTCTGGTATCTCCGCGCAGACTGAAGTGACAATCTGCTCTATTCTTCTTCTATGATCCTGTTCGCTTTCAAGTGCCTTGGCCTTCTGTGCACTTTCTTCCTGCAATTGTCTATAATTTTCTTGTAAGTCCCGGTGTTGGTTCATAATGACCATATCCCTATCATGTATTTCCTCCACAACCTACAGGTGCAGATTATGTAGGCCTTCGAGGGGTAGCATCGCGATATCAATATCTATGTGCTCTATTCTCTACGTGCTCAAAGCTAATTCATCGTGTGGTAACATTACACTTAGCGAGTCAATTTTGACGATGTGAGGTCTTGGTGCCATGGTTAAAGCCAAGGTATTTGTCTTCAGCTTTGATGTGGCACCAGATCTTCCCTCTGAGTTAGAATCATGAACCAAATATTTTTGGACTTGTTCCATCTTTGTTGCTATGCCTTGCAACGTTGTGAGATTCTCTTTAAGACTTACTTGAATCTCCTCATTCTTGCTGTCTTTGAGAGCAAGCGCCTCATCTAGATATTGGCTTACTCTGATCGCGATGAAATCATAATCATCATTGTGGAGCTTCATCTCTGATGGATCCTTTGTTGCTTTCTACTTCTTCTTCGCTCCTTTCTCCTGCACAGAGCTTCCAAGCTCCTTCCTTTTTCCTGCTGGCGACTCTTCAACAATCGTTGTTGGTATTGGATTACTTTCATCCGAGTCACTGTCGATGACCATTAGTCCTTCGAATTTCCATTCATCTAGCCATCTCTTCATGATGAGGTCGATATCCCTTTGAACCATTCTGGATTCTTTTTCTGTGCCTTTGCTGAAATATAAATAGAATGCATGTCAGCTCAAAAATTCAAAGTGCGAATATACTTGGATGTTACGTCTTTGGATATGCGCGGTGTCCGAACAATGAAATCACATAGCTGCTCATAGTATGTAAGGAATACTTGATTTGAAGCACGCTATCATTCTGGTAGAATATTTTCCCAGAGATTCGCATATCTGGTTCCCCAATAGTCATTGATGTTAGTAGTGAGACCAACATAATGCCTTGGCTCCTTCCAGCCCACAAAGTCAATCAAAACCATCAACCAACTGTAATGGAAAGCAATGCCATTGACCTGATTTTCATGGACATCCTCCAAAAACTCGTTCAGTAAATATTGACACTAGTTGAATCGGCCTCCCCACGCTGCCTTCACATCGAGGTGAATTGCTCCTGCTGGTACTTCTGTTACTCATGTCTTCTACAAGATTTTTCCTGTGAGAAATTGTTCTACAAATCTTGTAGTGTCATCTTTCAAATCATCTGTGACCAACCCTCTTTTTACTTTGGGAATCTGATATGCCTCCTTCATCTGTGCGGCGATTTCCTTGTCTATGGTTTTGCCATCAAAGAATCTCTTAGGGTCATATCCTCGCTTTCTTAACCCCGTGATTCGATGGATTAGGTCTATATTGAGGTCAACATTTCTGTCAAACCAAAGGTAACCTTGGTGTGTGCGCGATATCAGTGTGTGCACCACCGCATTCAGTTCTAGACTTCTGTCGAAGTGCGAAAGCTGCATCAGGTTTAGAAGCCATGTCTCTATGACTTCAGATATCTAGCTCTGTGCTACCAGCAACGTGTTATTCTTCACATCCATCTTCCTACACATATATTTGTCAGGTTGAAACTGCGGGCATTTCAGCTCATCCGGATCCTTCTGCATTTGAGGTAAGTCGTAGTCTTCGAACTTACAGTCTGCGAGCTTACCCAACAGATTTGCTTCTGGTTTTACATGTTTGGATATGGGCAGAAGTGGTATCTCATACTTGGAATTTCTAGCAAGATTTACGACCGGTGCATCCGCTGCCTGCAATGAAATATACTCTAGGGTTAAGGTTAATGGTATCTCTCTGTCCTCTGGTGGAACTTCTGGTAGCTTGGAGCCCATTACCTTCACCTTTACTTTCTCAGATATGGGTTCCTTACCCTTGCTTTAAATTTGTGCAGAATGTTGTGGTGATCGGCGTGAACCCTGGCCTTATTCTATGACGACCTTCTTGGCAGGGGTTCTCATCAACCCTTCAATATCGGTTTGTTTAAAATCCCTCACAGCTTTCTCGACTGTGGATTCTTTCTCAAGTGTGGAATCGTCAGACATTCACTGGAACTTGCTCTGTGGATTGAAGAAATTACTTAGCACTTACTATAAACAGACTGAGACTATGGTGTGCTGAAAGATTTGAAGGTTTTGGTAACGCCCCCGAGTCCAGTGTTGACGGTATTTATAGGCACAGTTAGGCTTATCCGCACCCATAAACAGCTAGATAAACATTAATGGTTATGCCCGTTGGGAAAATCCACTGGGGGTTTCAGTGCTTTCCTTCATTAACTGCTTCAGAACAACTAATTTTGCGTTAAATGCTTAAGCGACGTCGGCAAAATCACTGTATAACGGCTAGTTTTCAATTCTAATGGCTATTTTGAAGTGTTGCATCGAACTGTGTGGACTGATGTCACCACTCACAGCATGGTGAACTGCACGGTGATACTTTTCTTAGTACTTGTCTTCATGTCCGTCCTATTTCTTTTGATCTGTGTGGCTGCCTTTTGAACTTCGCAACTGCGTTGGATCTACTTCTCTTTTCTTTTTTTTTTGCTTGCGCAACTTCACTTCTCTACTAGTGCTACGCGGCTAGTGCATTCTTTCCATCAAATTAGCGTATCGGACCAAAATGTGTACAGACTCTGCTCAATTTCTAGTGCCCAATTTCAACTGTACTTAACCCTTAGAATTTTCTTCTCTTCTAATCACTGAGGGTTCTGTGAAGTAGGACTATCCTTATAGGTTTTTAGTCTACTTCCATTCACTAGACCTGGTAATTTGTCTCTGCGCCACCCTTAGTAATATGCATAACAGTATATGGGCCAATCTAATGCATTTTAAATTTTCCTGGAATTTTCATGAACTTGCTATCATACAGGAGGACAAGGTCTCCTACCTAGAATATTTTGTGCTTGATATGGCGATCATGCCATGCTTTTTCTCTGCCCTTCTGCACTTGATGGTGAAATCCTGCGATGAAGCGATCCTCTTCCAAGCCAACCAAGTGTAGAAGCTTTTCTTGCAATGTTTCTTCATCAACCATGTCTGTGAATGCAACGATCCTTAAGCTTGGTACAATGTACTCCATAGGCATCACAACTTCTTGTCCGTAGACCAATCTGAAGGGTGTATGGACAGTCAACTTCTTCAAGTTGTTATGTAAGCCCATAAGACAGCTGGAATGTGCATATCTGTCACCTACCCAAATTTTGAGACTATTTATTTTATTGCAAAAACATTATATTAAATTATAATTACAAAGTTTTGTAATTATGACCAAATATTGGTCAAGGATGATTGTAATTACTGATTATTATTATTTAATAAATTAAAACAAGAGACAAACATTCAAGGGTACTGTTAAATGAGTGTTCACTGACCCACTAGGAGGAATGGAAGCTGTTCGAAGGCATGGGACAGATGTCAGCATTTGCACTCCACCACTAGCTATTGGTATGGGACAACTACCCCTAAATTTGTGGCATTATCCCCCAGGTGGGTGGAAGAGAGATGATGGCTCATTAATGACCAGGTTAACCACTAAAAGGCCTAGGCAGCCTAGATAAGGCAATTCGAATTGAGCAGGTAGCTCTACATTTTTTCTACATAAATAATTCCTCAAGTGTATCAGGTGATCACTGAGAGATTCGAATAGGGAGGCTAAGTGGAAGTGCATTGTGAGGCTGCTGAAATATTCTGAGAGGATAACCAGAGGTGTTAGTGTAGGTCTCTTTGACTGCTAAGTCTATATGACTGGATGAACTACTTTGCTACTGCAATGGGTTGACCTAAAACTTCTACAGATTCTTCTTCCTAGTGGTTCAGTGAACAGGCTCGGGGGTCTTAAGGAAAGTAATTTGGATGTCTTCAGGAATAGGTTGGGTGGAATAGACTCCTTGGGTTGTTTGTTTCTCCTATAGTCAATCAGGTTTGCTGTTCTGTCTTATTGTTTACAGTTAAATGATTTTCTGCATTGTAGATTTATTAGATACAGTTATACAGAAGAAACTGTTTCAATTTCTGACTTAAAGATGATATGGTTTAAGGATGGTTAAGTAAATAAGATGAATGATTAAAATATTTTATGTATTTTTCCCATACTATTTTCTATATAGTACTCTAGTACAAAAAAGCAGAATTAATATAGATGAAAGAAGGGCGAAATGCCAAGTGATTAAATATAGTAAAACTATGAGGGATTCTTTTAAATTCTTCCATTTCAACTATATGTCTAAAACTCAGGAAATAGAACAACATATGATAAATAGATGTACACCATTTCCTCTACTTAATGATTAAAGAAAAACACTTTATTTCTGCACAGATCTGGATCTTCAAAATTAACTCTATCTATTTTCGAATGATAATACTATGCATCCATTATTATAAATCCAATCGTTTCAGGCATTTTGTATTCTAGAATTTTTAACAGCTGCAATTATTCTTATATACAGAGTTGTTACTTACAAACAAAAAATAGACACTTATTCTTCTCATCCCTAAGTATTACTATTTTATTGTAGTACTCATTTCTCATATTCTGATTTAGTACCAACTACAATCATTAAATTTAAACACATTCACTATAGATAGAATCCTAACTCTGTACTATTGTTATTTTTAACTTTATTTTGCAAAATCCTTCAACATAGTATCAAAACCCTAAATAGGGAAAACAAATCATTACCGTTTCCAGATAGATTACAATTTTATACTCAAATATCATGGGAGACTTACAAAAACTTTAAATGAAAACAAAACATAGAATTACTTAAACACTAGATCTTAGTTCCAAGTTGATGAAATAAGAACATGGAGTTGGCTCTCAGCCACTAACCAAACATTAATATAGTCTTTTGTTAACGTAGACAAAAACTACCAAATGAAACATATAGGGTAGGGTTTCGACTGTTGGAGCCAGAATCGAACCCTGTAGCATTTAGCCATCGTAAACACATAACAGTTCAAGTTTTACAGCATCATCTTCCAAACTCAAATTTAAAGACAATACGAGCATAGGGTATAACTGTCAAGAAGTATGTAAACTACAGCTCTCAGCCGAAGACAAATTTTTTTTTTCTAACCAAATTATCAACTTATACAAACAAAATTCCATTTCAATATTCAAACAAAGTTATAAACATTAACACCAGACTTTCCAGGTTTTGTAGAAACGAGTTAACCCTCGGCTCTCGGTTATTTTAACATTTATCAAATCAATGACAGAGTTTACATTGAAAACCCTTCAAGGTTTCTAAACCACATAGGGTTCATTCCTCTAAACAACCACATCGTAAAATGAGTTCACAATCATTTTTAAATGTCGCAGCAAACACTTCTGAGCCGAATATCGACATAAACTAAGGAGTTATCCTCTTACAATATTGTTCAAAATGAATTTTAAACTCGGCCATTACCCATGTCAGGGATAGAAATCCCAACTCTCGTCAAACTGTAAACATGAGCCAAATCATGCCAAAAGAGAACCTACGAGGGAGGAACCACCGAGGCTTACCAAGTAAGTGGAGCAACAGTAATCCACCAAGCTTTCAAACTCTGTAAATTATTGACGAAGATTGCACCTACCACAAAAACCTACAAGCGGTCAAACAAGAAACTATAGAGAAGAATATCGTTGCTTAAAGATAGTATTAACATTTTAATATGGAGACATTACCTGTGTGATGTAGCTTCGAGTAAGAGACACCTTAACAAAACCAGACTAACGAAGCCATCTACCTAGCACATTGAAGAGGGTTTCGTCATGAGTATAATGGCATATCCTTGCTTGGAAATGGAATACAGTTCAGAAATATTCCATTATAAACCCTGAAGAACTACTCTCTTAACATCCTTAACTACTGCAAACACTAACAAAAGACTCGGCTTCTTGATATAATCACCTGTATCAGGTTAACACTCAACAGGTCGCGGTTTCGAGTCTTGGAACTCCTAAAATCAAAACCCTAGAGTTTCTTGGCCTGTCAGCCTCTCCACAGGACTTTTCCCAACACATTGAATGGCAAAAGAAAATGATAACCGTGTAAAATGTAGTGTTGATTAGGGTTCCTTGTTCAAAGTCCAAAATATGTGAAATCAACGACGGAGGTGAAGCCAACAAGGCACGTTGAAATTCGGGCAACAACTACACTTAATGCTATATTAATTGCCCCCTCCACCAGGACGCCAACTCACTGAACTAAGGGTCAAAACAGTGTACAGCTCGACATTTCAAAACATTCGAGTTTTACTATCATGTGATCCATAACCTCATGGATAGCCACGATGGCATCCAATGGGTTTTCCACTCATGAAGTAGGTAGGAGAATTAATTTCAAGTTTGGTTTGGACAGACCGCCAGCTTGTAAACCATTCCAATTAACACCCGGTCATATCACCTGTCAGTGCGAAGACTCAAGGTTATATCATATAAGTTCATATCATATACAAAGTGTTAATTTTTACCATACATAGGTTATATTCATAATGTATATTGTTTTTCTCAAAATGCCAAAGATCGTATGCTCAATCTACATATATGCTATATCATTTCATTTGATTAGGGTCGCATTCTAATAGGGTTGATACTTAAGGTATAGTCTAGGTTTCATATTGTGCACGATATAATGCTTGTTCATGTCAAAATAGCATAAACATTACATTCAAAAGATTTCACATAATGTTGCAAATTCAAAATGATATTATCGTATTTTGATAATAACATTTGTTATATTAGAATAATTTTTATAAATTATGAATAAACTATTATAGTTATTTTGATAACTTCAAGTGAATCCATGTGTACATTGGAATCTAGCACTTAAACTAAAACTTATAGTGTAAGTTTAATACATAGAACATTACTATTCCTTGCATTTGGCAAAATTGTGTTGGAGAAAACTCACTATGGCTTGGGGTATACCACAATAGACAGATGAATACCATAAATCAACTCAATTCTCAAAACTATGCTATATAAATGACAATGCTAAGATAAGGAAGAAGATAACCAACCTTGACCCAAACGTTTGATGTAGATCCACATTGGAGCTTTTCAATCCATGCACTTGAATCTACAAATTAGTCTTGACAACCAATATACAACAAGTACATATAATACATAAACAACATTAACATCATCAATAGAAATTGTCCATGATATAACAAGTAAATGCAACCCAATGTAAGATAAACAACATTTACACCATTAATGGACGAGAATATGAGTATTTCTTTTAATAAACAAGAAGAAGTACAAAGTGATACGACCTCTTGCCAGCAACCAATCTGACCCAAGATCTGGATCAATCCACTTGTGCCTCCACCACTTCAATCCTCCATGAATGGAAAACTCAAACTAGATAGGAGTTTGGAAGGTGAACATAAAGGGTTCACAACTACAGGGATCAATGAGTGTAGACTCAATATAGGGCAAAAATCCACTAGAGTTATCTTGATCTTCTTTCTCCTCCCGTCCATAAGCCATATGTACTCAATATATAGTCCTCTCAAAGGTAAGTGAAAGGACACATCGAGACGTTACTTGGGCAGATGGAGAGCCAAAGGTCACCCAATGACCGCTTTTTGGGAGTAAAAAGTAATAAACTAGTGATTTTTACCATTTTACTTGATACCCGTGGGCTATAGTGATGCAACTCGCGAGTACTCTTGCTATAATGATGCAACAAGTGGGTCAGAGGAAAAATGAGGAAAATATGTCTTAAGGATACAAAGTGAATCTGAGTTAGTGAAATGGATCCTATAGGCCAAAGAATGCTGATGATCACAAGGTGGAAGATTACATTGTAACAGAGCCCCCCTAATGTGTGAGGTCAGAGACTGATGCTACGATGGCCGAAATACATTATAAAACTCAGAAGTGGAGTGATGGAGACACAAGTAGAAAGAGGGCCTCACTCGTCATAATACAATAGTATCCTACAATACATGTTGGTAGTACAACAATCTGATACAATGGCCATGAATAGGCAGTACATAGTGAATACATGTCATAAGTGATCATAGCCATGATTCCTCTACAGTAAGATATGGTCTCCTGCTAAAAAGGAAACAACTGGTGCAAACTGAAGGTACAAACTGCTGATATCTGAGAGGTGATATCTCAGATGTAAAGTCAAAGTCATAAGCAACATATTGAATGCCACTATTTCCTAGGGTCTTCTACACAAGTCTTCGACGGTGCAAGTCCCATCAAGTGAATAAAGGAGTTGGGGTCGAACCTGATGTGACATCGTCTGATTACCGGTCAATGATGTATACCATTAACATACGCCAGATAACCCACTAATAATGAAAATGGGCATCAAGGCACATAGCACAATCATCCGAGTGTGAATAAAGGAGTTGAAGTCGAACACTAGGATGAATCCATCTATCAGGGGACATTGATGTATTCCCAAAACTCTCGACGGTGAGAGAACCTGCCACTAATGACTGCAAGCCTCAAGGTACTCAACTGAACTCTAAGCCTCAAGTCCCAGAATAAATGGGTTGAAGTTGAGGGAATGAGACTCGCTGGAAGGAAGGCATTAAGGCATCCCCCATCAACCAGCACAAGGTACCAGCTACGCTGAAATATTTGGAAGAACTCAGGTGAAACAGACTAACTCAATAAGGATGGCTGACATGCAATAGTCAAGAGATCTGAGGAGTGGCCGACACTGGTTTAGGACTTCCTTTGAACAAGAGCATGAGAAGATGGATAGAATCAGGCAGCATAGACTTGACATAAACTGTGCAATGTAGGAGGCATTACAAAGGTATCCATAATGACTGGAAGTTTAACCAATCGGTGGAGAAAACTGAGAAACAAGTACAGCTCCTAAGGTCCAACTATAGTCCCGACTCATAATTTACGGAGTGGAATGAATGCTTTGTTCAAAGGCGACAGAACAACTTCCAACAAGATGTAGTAACCATAATCCCATCCGGCTTTTTGGAATATTTGATTTTTTTTGTCTTTTTCATATTTGGGAAAAGCTTGAAAAAGAATAAAATTACTTATAGTACAACAAGTGAGGGAACAAGTGTCAAATAGCGAGCAGACTAGTTCCAAGCAGTGGAACATACCTATGATCAATGCAAGGAAGTGCATGCAGGATGTGGACACTCGGGGGGGTGTTCCCCCAGGGTCAAAGGGTCATCAAATTGTGAAGGGAAAATATAAGCTCTACAGGGCTCGATAGGGAAAAGTGCTCAGGCACCAGGCTAACAACTGAGTAAGCGGGAGCCGACACAAGGCTCACGCGGCAAGCAGGATGATGCAATGCAATCACAACATGATATAACTGAGGGGAGGCCTTAAGGGAGATGGCCAGCATAAGACAAAGTAGAGTATGAGTCTTTATCGCAATGTCATGGCGTAACTACAAAGGACTCCCAATATTAAGGACAAACAATGGCAAGGGCACCAGAATGCACAAAGGGGTTCTAACTAGGGTACCCATGTTCGAAAAATCCCTACCGCCGCATAATGACACTTCTATAGTAGTGTGAAGGTTCTGTGTCAGTTACGAAGCGGGGTTGCACCTAGGGTTTATGAAAATGGTCAACAGGTCAAATGCATAATGCACATGGAAATGGAATCTAACCTATATGCCAGGTGTAAAACATACCTGCCGCAGGTGTGAAATGGTCCAGAACAACTTTCGTCGAAGAAATCTGATTAAAAAATACTACTCCAAGACATTATATTAGTCCATAATGGCACAAAACGGTAAAAACTATACATAAGTGGGTCCTGAAAATTATAAATAGTAATAAAAAATTACAATTTACAATTCATTTTTACTATTCACCCATTTGGAGCTTTGTGGTTAGTTTTCACCTGAAAGTTCAGTTGCCGATTCTGGGAGCTAGGAGCGACCGTTCATCAAACCACTTGGAGCAGGTTGGTAGTCTCATCCATACTTTTCATTTCAATGCTTTCATTTTGATTTTCAGTAGTGGGATTTTTTGTTTGGCTAAGCCCTAAATGGCTTCGGCGCTACCCGTGGGCTGTAGCTTTGTGGGTCGTGGGTAGGGCACAAAATGCGCAGTCAATGCAAAGGTTAACCGCGGGTACCCGCACCTATATATAAATTAGCCCATGGGTACAACCATGTAGTTGGTGTTTTAAAAGAATTTGACTAAAATGCTTGTTTTTCTTCACTCCAGGATGGTTCTAGAGTGGAGGGAGAGGGAGCATGACCAAGTTGAGGAGGCCGTGCGCAATGATGTGCAAGCACAGCAGGCATTGCAAGCATGTGGGTTGTACAAATTCTGGAGTATAGGGGGTTTGAGGGCCCAAAACCTATTACTCCAGCGCTTGATCGACTATTGGGATGTTGATGCACAAAACTTCAATCTCAATGGGAAAATCCTCACACTGGAAGTGGACGACATCTACTTCATTACCGGTTTGTCTCGTCGGGGTGAGGGGGCTAGTCTTCGGTCTCGTACTGTGGGTGGTGGGATCACTGTCCTTGAATACATAGCGTGGTATTTCCCCGCAAACACATGCACGGTGGGAAGTCAGGTGCCCATCAATGACATAATGAATCTGAGCATGAAGATCATTGTGGCTACCTTAGTGCGGATCACTGGATCCAAAGCTCTGCACCAGGCATACAGGCCGGTGATGTTCTATGCATCACAATGCATGCAGCCTATAGTGTTTGACTGGTGTACCACAATGTTGGGGTCTATGAAGACCCAACTGATAGAATGCAAAGAAGGGAAGGCCAAAAAATTCGGGTATGGGAATATCCTATCCAGCTTCTTCTTTGAGAGGGTTTCGGGGCTTAGTCCGAGGGTGGATGTCCCTCCTCATAGTCTCCGGGATCCAGCCTTGATCCAGTGGTATGAGATATTGACATGACAGGGTGGTGTCCATCTAGCATCACCATATACCGAGGAGTTCTTATGCTGGTGGGACCGGTAGGTCATTGCCATAGAGGACTACCCTTATGCAGGGATAGACTTCTGCCAGGATAGGGACATGCCACTCCCACCAGACGCAGCGTTCGGAGACATTGGTGAGTACACTTTTTGGATTTTTTGTGTATTAAATTTTAATGGATTTTTTATTATAGATGTAAATGCAAAAATATTTTTGGCGGTAGTATCATATGCTAATGGTTAATTGTTTGCTGGCAGACAAAGGCCTAGTGAGACCTGATGGCTTCCTGAGACATGGTCGTCGAGGCAGGGGTGAGGAGGCAGGCGATGCTGCAGCAGGACACACTCTACAGACTTTGCGATGCAACCTCACATGGATGGTTGCTAGGGTTCCATAGATAGAGGTAGCGAGACTACCTGAGGCCATGCAACGCCAAGTAGTGGGTGTTCTGGGTGAGTGGGTGCGGCTACTGCAGCGGGTAGCCAATGCAGTTTAGTATTTCTACGAGACACATCCTGTCAGGGCGATAACTAGGCCTCCTTGTAGAGAGTAGATATCTCAGGATCTCATTTTTTTATCGATATGTATATTTTTGAGGGCTACGGGCTCTATTTTTGTATGACACTACCATTTTTTGACATATTTATATATATGAAATTTCGGTTCTATGGTTCTACTATATGTGTGTATGTACAAATGTATGAATGTATTCTTATATTTATGTGCTTCATGATGAAAGTGACAAATGCCAATCTAATACATAGTTAGCGTATGCATCATATATATGATTAACACTTCTCGGAACATGTATGTATGTAATTGAAACAAAATATCGTTCCAAGAGTCTTATCCTTAGGAATTTCCGTTGTAGCGTAGGATCTCGCACACGGTACTGCCCATTCAGCTGAGACACGACTAGTTGTGAATCCAGGAGGACTTCTAAAGACTAGACGCCATGGGAAATGGAATCGCAAAGTAGCTCAATGACGACACTATACTGAGCCACATTGTTAGATGTAGGACCAAGACAAGCACCTCCTGAGGACACAACTAGGTGTTCAGGTGAGAAAATAACCCAGGAAGTAGAAGCAAGCTACTGCATATGATGGCTAGCAACATCTGCAAACCCTAAGAACGTAGGAAACTCTCCTGACATCTGTCAATCAAATAGAAGCTAATCAGCAGACCCAAAAACCAAAAAGAAATCTAAACTATGTACAAAAGCAACTATACAATAGTATACAAAAGTATCAGCCTGAACCATAGGTTCAAGCGTAATACCGCTTGAGGTAGAGCCCATTTCTAGGCTCCTTCAAGACAGTCCCCTCATAGTCTTCTAATTCATAGGCTCCTTTTTCCAGGACACACCTCACGATGTAAGGACCGTGCCACATGGGGTTGAACTTACTTTCCCCCAGGGGTTCTTTAGCTTGGTCATATAAGAGGACCAAGTACCTTCAACATATTGCTGGGGACGGACATACCTATTGTACTGAACCTTAATACGATGTTTGTTGGCATCTATAGCCACATCAGCATCTCGATGTTGCTCGTCAAGTTGCTCAAGGTGGATTAAACATTGCTCAAGACCCGTCGTATCAGGGAGGAGCTCTATAGCAAGTTTAAGTGAAGGGATATCGCATTCAATCGGTAAAAGTGACTCCACACCATGAACTAGCTGAAATGGTGAGAACCCGGTGGCAGTCTTGACTGTAGTTCGATATGCCCACAAAGCAGGATATAACATGATGTGCCAATTGGTCTTGCTTTGTTGGATGGTATGTTGGAGAATGGTCTTCAAAGACTTATTGACTGCTTCTACTTGACCATTCGCTTGGGGATAAGCAATCATTAAGCACTCGCTCTGCTTCTTCGTGAGTTAAGCAACGACGAAGAATAGAGTCCTCTCCTCGGTGATACAAAGTGTTACCGATGATAGTATAATCTTTCGCGTGATGTTTTAAACGCCATCGCTCATCTCGTGAATAGTGCAGAGGAAACTTCAATGTTTGGAGATATACAATGACATCCCAATACCAAGGGTCCTCTAACGAGATCAGAAAGAAGTGCTCATCCACAAAGGAATCTTCATGAATGACATCTTCATCAAGTCTCGGAAGGTCCGACATAAGATCAGCAAATACCAATGAAAATCACCGACTTTGCTGAAGCAAAATCAAGATCAAATTCTTGAAGGATAACAATACATTTATTGTACTTCCCCCCGATAAGGCGTCGTGATAGCATGAACTGAAATGTATTGATATGCGCGACAACTGTAGTGGTTCTAAGCAGAATGTAATGTCGTAACTGTTGGATTGAATGAACAGTCGCAAGCGCTATCTTTTCCACATGAGTATACCTTAGCTCAGCGTCTGCTATATTTTGACTAAGATAATAGATGACATGCTCGACAAGCGCATCATCAACCTGAACCAAGACCAAGCAAATCGTCTCTTGAGATGTGGCCACATAAAGGATAAAATATTGTGCGAAGTCTGGTGGACTAAGCACAGGGGTCGATACCAAAGCTTTCTTAAGGGCGTCGAAAGACTGCTGGGCTCGCTCATCCCAGATAAAAGGTGTGTCCTTCTTCAATAAGTGCATGAAAACTTTGGTAAGATTAGCATAATTGACTACGAAATGGTGTAGAAAAGTGGCTCTCCCTTGGAGGCTCTGAAGTTGTAACAAATTATGCGGAGAAGGCAATTGAAGTATTGCCTCAACTTTTAGAGGATCAACTCTAATACCCTCTTTCGAAACTATGAAGCCCAAAAGGTGACCCATCCTTATAGCAAAGATGCATTTGTTAGGATTCAATCGAATCTTGTATCGTATACATCGTTCGAGAATCATGCAGAGGTGTTTGGGGTGGTCCACTCTCTTGCGAGAATGGCCGGAAAGATCGTCCAAGAAAACCTCCATAATCTTTTTAAGATTGTGAAAGGCGTAGGTCATGGCACACTGAAATGTGGATTTGGCGTTTTTAAGGCTGAAGGTCATTTTTCGATATGCAAACATTCCCCAAGGACAAATAAAATATATCTTATGTTGATCCTCGGGTTTGATTTGAATTTGGTTATATCCGTAAAATCCATCCATGAAGGAAAAAATCTCACTTCCGATGCAAGCATCCAAGATCTGATCTATGAATGGTGTGGGGAAGTTGTCTTTCAGACATGCATGGTTCAAATCTCTAAAGTCGGTGCATACACGGATCGTTTCGTGCTTCTTATCCATAGGAACGGGGTTTGACACCCATTCAGTAAGGGGAATGGGGTAGATGAAACTAGCTTTGAGCCGTTTCTCCACATAGCGGCTGCTTTTCTAGGGTTCACAACACGTAAGCATTGTCAAACCGGTTTAGCGTTGGGATACATTCTAATCTCATGTTCAACAATGCGGGGGTCTATTCCTAGCATCTCCTCATATGACCAGGCAAAAGCTTCCTGGAGTTCTGTAAACAATTCAGTGTAAATAGAAATTTCCTCACGAGTGCAATCGTCACCGATGTAGACATTCTCAACTATTCCGGGAGTACGAGAGATATTGATTGACGTAGTTGGGGAAATGTTAGCCATATTCCCTTCTGCAAAAACATCATGCGACTCCAAAAGAGCCACATGGTGACCAACCATCTTTGCTAGAGTCATCCTAAACTCTTATCGTTCAGCAAACTCGAGTTTGGGAAGGAAATAAGAGCGATGGTGCATATCTTCCCAAGGTCTCTCACTACCACACATGGCCTCCATAATAGCTTCATTAGAAGGCAAAGTATCATTGAGGCAATTATGGGAACAAGACGAGTTGGCTGCCCAAACCGGCAGCATAACGGGATCTTCCTCAACTGTCTGGAAAGAAGAGAGATCTGGTTCTGTAGTGGCTTGTTGAATATGCTGGTAAGCAAGCTCAGCTACAGACAGTGGCACAGACATCCCAACATGCGGAATGTTTCCAGACTTGGAACTCGTGGACGGTAAAGTCCATGGATCATCGAAATAGGAAGTCTGGAATGACATATTATGCGAAGGAGGAGGAGCATTGTCGGTAATGGTTCCAATAAAATTCACAGGTGCGGAAAAATCATAAGTTCCCATCAAGGAAGGATACATGCCAACACCCATGTTCCCAGTTGCCGGCTGAGAATGAGTAACCTGCGGGACTATTGTTAGGAACCTATGTCAACCCTTCTCTTTACTATGCTAGTATATTGTTGTTGGATGCATATGCTTTGTAAGTCATCCCGTAGTATTTGTTGATCCGTAGTTTATATTAGCCCATAGTATTGACCCATAGTATTGGACGCATATGCTTTGTAAGTCGTTCTGTAGTATTATATGTCCCATGGTTTTGACTCATAGTATTGGGCATAGACTTAGTATATAAGTGTGTGTTGAGGTCATTGAAGGCACCGTGAAGTTAATTGTATTGAGCTTGCTCAAAGGTGGTTGCCCCCTCGAAGTGGCCCGTGATCAATATAAAAGTGATTATGTTCTATTATTTCTGATATCTCGTGTATTTGCACTAATTAATTATTGCAGGTTCATCCCATCTGGTATCAGAGCACTTTCTTGGGCTCGTTGGGTGGAATTTCTGCCAATTTTTTTTTTTTCGCATCTGTTGCAGCTTTAGATTTGGGAATAATCCCTATCCGCTTAACTATGGGAAGTACTTGGGCATAAGCCCTAAAACTCATTGTGAGGAGTACCACAGGAACCCCAAAGTAGCTGGCCCATTGAGAGGACCTGCCAGCGAAAAGGGAAACGACCCCTACCTGATTGACTAGTTCCCACTCGTGAGGTAAACAAAGAGTTGTCGTTTGTGGCAAAGCGGTTATCAGTTTTACCTGAGCCATGGAGTGAGGGGTACTGCCCCAATACGCAAGCCATCAGACAACATTGGTGGCCGAGTGAAACACCAGAACTGTTAGGAAGCCGCACATACCTGGGGTCCATATGTTGGTTGTGGAGCCAGATCTTCTAGTCTCATAAATGATATTGTATCAGCCATGTTTGTACCCCAGTTCTGTACACTCACCCCAGCGGGGGGGTGTGGGGGGGCATCGCCCCCCACGGGGTTCCAGGGGGGACCATCCCCCCTGGCTGGGGGGTCCGGGGGCTAGCGGTCCCCCGGTGGGGGTTCAGGGGCAGTGCCCCCGAAGGAAATTTTTGGGGCTGTTTTCGCCAGCTTTTTTGTGGGCCCATGGTTTTGGGTATCCCGTGGTATTTTCCCATTGTATTTCCCTTATAAAAGAAGGACATTGTAATACGGCTAGGGTTGATGTATTAGGTTTTATGCATTGTAAAGATCTTTGAGATCTGGAGAGAGACTGTGAAACAGAGAAGAGGAAGTGCAGCGGTTGTGCTGCAGGTTGTATCCCTTCATCTTGCTGGACGGTAATAATAATAAGGACTGGCAAATTCAGTGTGGACGTAGCCCAAGTTGGGTGAACCACGATATATCTGTGTCTCTCTTGTAATGTGTATGTGTGATTATATTTGCATTTTCTGTTTATTGTTATTGCTCTGCGATCCTGTTTTTCTAACAATTGGTATCAGAGCCAAAGGTCTATTTGGCAGTTAAACCTGCAGGAAGCTAGGGTTTCTGGTTCGAGTGGGAGCAATGGCAGAAGAAGGAAAGTTTAAGGTCGAGAAGTTTAACGGCCAAAACTTCGGGTTATGGAAGATGCAAATGGAGGACTATCTATACCAGAAGGATCTATTCTTACCGTTGGGAGGAAAAGCAAAGCAGCCGACGACTATGAAGGACGAAGAATGGGTGGTTCTTGACAGAAAGGCTCTGGGAACAATACGGTTGAGCCTGGCTTCGTCGGTGGCTTTCAATATCTCAAAAGAAACGACAACAGAGGGTTTGATGAAAGCATTGGGTAAGCTGTATGAAAAACCCTCGGCTTCCAACAAGGTATTTCTAATGAAGCGTTTATTTAATATGAAGATGTCTGAAGGTGGATCTGTTACTGATCATTTAAATGAGTTTAATACGGTTACAAATCAGTTAAGTTCTGTAAGTGTGAACTTTGATGATGAGGTTAGGGCTCTTCTAATCTTGTGTTCATTGCCAGAAAGCTGGAATAGCTTGGTCATGGCTGTAAGTAACTCTGTCTCTGGTTCAAACACCTTGAAGTTTGATGATGTTATTGGTGTTATTCTTAGCGAGGAAATGCGAAGAAAAAGAACAGGTGAGACATCAGGTAATGCGTTGACCATGGAAAGCAGAGGAAGACAAAAGGAGAGAGGAAAGAGCCAAGGTAATCGTGGAAAGTCTAAAACGGGCAGATCCAAGTCCAGACTGGGAAAGATAGAGTGCTGGAACTGTGGAAAGAAAGGACATCTGAAGAAAGACTGCAAATCTCTAAAGAAGAAAGGAGATGCACAGAAGGAGACTACCTAGGAAGCAAATGTAGCAGGTGATGTGTTACAAGATGCTTTGATTCTTGCATTAGATAATACTAGTGATTATTGGGTAGTAGATTCAGGAGCTTCATGTCATGCTACACCCCATAGGAAATACTTTCATGAGTATGTTCCTGGCGATTTTGGACATGTTTTATTGGGTGATGATGAGCCATGTAAAATTGTTGGAATGGGAAAGGTATGGATAAAAGTTAAGAATGGAACTGATTGGTTGTTGAAAGATGTTAGGCATATTCCTGCTATGAAAAGAAATCTGATCTCAACAGGGCAGTTGGGAGATGGCGGTTGTCTATCTACGTTCGGAGAAAAGTGGTGGAAGATCACTAAAGGATCAATGGTGATAGCAAAAGGAGACAGAGTAGGTACGCTGTATTTATGTCCTCATAATACTGACCATTCTATCTCTTTAGCTTCCACAGGAACAGATACAGAATTGTGGCATCATAGGCTTGGCCACATGAGTGAGAAGGGGATGCAGATTCTCCACTCAAGGAAGTTGCTGCCGGATTTGAAGCAGGTAAGTTTGGAATTCTATGAAAACTGTGTTTATGGAAAACAGAAGAGAGTCAGATTTCTCAGGGTTGGGAAACAGAAGAAGAATGAAAAATTAGAGCTTGTGCATACAGATGTATGGGGACCGGCTCAGGTACAATCTCTTGGTGGCTCTCATTATTATGTTACATTTATTGATGATGCAACTAGAAAAACTTGGGTTTATTGCATTAGACAGAAATCTGATGTGTTTGCTACTTTTAAGAAGTGGAAAGCTTTGGTTGAGAATGAGACAGGAAAAAGATTGAAGTGTCTCAGATCTGATAATGGAGGTGAGTACCGCGGCAAGGAATTTGATAGTTACTGTTCATACCATGGGATTCGTAGAGAGAAGACAGTCCCAGGAACACCACAGGAAAATGGTGTGTCAGAAAGGATGAACAGAACGATCATGGAGCGTGCAAGGTGTATGAGACTGCATGCAGGGTTGCCCTTACAGTTTTGGGCGGATGCTGTAAATACTGTTGTTTATTTAATAAATAGAGGACCTTCAAGTGCTTTGGATGGTGGTATTCCAGAGGAAGCATGGATAGATAAAAAGGTAAACTACTCATTTCTGAGAACGTTTGGTTGTGAAGCATTTGTCCATATTGATAAGGAAAATAGAACAAAGCTTGAAGCTAAATCCAAGAAATGTACCTTTATTGGATATGGGGTTGATGAATTTGGTTATCGTTTATGGGATTATGAAAATAACAAAATCATCAGGAGCAGAGATGTGATATTCAATGAAAAGGTCATGTATAAAGATCAGTTGCAGGGAAAGAAACAGGAAAAGGAAAGCACAGAGTACATAGTGCTTGATGAAGTTAAAGAAAATGAAGTTCCGAAGGTGCCAGAAAATCAAGAGCAGCAGCAAGTACCTGGAACTCCTGCAACTGTAAGAAGATCTACCAGGTTAAGTAGACTCCCTGAACGATACTCTCCTTCAATGTATTATTTATTGATGACTGATTCTGGTGAACCAGAATGTTATGAAGAAGCAATGCAGGTGGAAACTAGAAAGAAGTGGGAGCAAGGCATGAATGAGGAGATGGACTCATTGGTAGGAAACCAGACTTGGGATTTGGTTAAGTTGCCTGCTGGTAAAAGAGCATTGCAAAACAAATGGATTTACAGGTTGAAGGAAGAAGAAGGAGGTAAGAAGCAGTACAAGGCCAGACTTGTTGTAAAGGGGTTTGCACAGAAGAAAGGTATAGATTTTGATGAAATATTTTCTCCTGTTGTTAAGATGACTTCAATTAGGACTATCTTAAGTCTAGTGGCGGTAGAAGATTTGCATCTTGAACAGTTAGATGTAAAAACAGCCTTCCTCCATGGGGATTTGGAGGAAGAAATATATATGCAGCAGCCACAAGGGTATGAGGTCAAAGGTAAGGAGGATCTAGTATGCAGGTTGAAAAAGAGCTTGTATGGCTTGAAGAAAGCTCCAAGGCAGTGGTATCTAAAGTTTGACAGGTTTATGACAGAACAAGGTTATAGTAGATGTCATTCTGATCACTGTGTTTATTTCAAGAAGCTAGACAATGGAAGATATATTATCTTGTTATTGTATGTGGATGACATGCTTGTTGCAGGGTCTGACATGCAGGATATAAATGTACTCAAAAGGAAGCTAGCTAATTCATTTGCGATGAAGGATTTGGGTGCTGCAAAGCAAATCCTTGGTATGAGAATAATGAGAGACAGGAAAAATCGCAAATTGACATTGTCTCAAAGTTAGTACATACAAAAGGTGTTGGAGAGGTTCAGAATGCAGAATGCAAAACCTGTAAGTACACCTTTGGCTAGCCATTTCAGTCTAAGTAAGGAAATGTGTCCCAAGACACAAGAAGAGACAGATTACATGTCCAAGGTTCCCTATCAATCAGCAGTTGGCAGCTTGATGTATGCCATGGTGTGCACAAGACCAGATATTGCACATGCAGTGGGAGTTGTGAGCAGATATATGAACAATCCAGGTAAAGAACATTGGAAGGCAGTACAGTGGATTCTCAGGTATTTGAGAGGTACTACCACTGAGGCATTATGTTTTGGAGGTTCAGACACTGTTCTACAGGGATATGTTGATGCAGATATGGAAGGTGACAAGGATAGCAGGAGGAGTACCACAGGGTATGTGTTTACTGTAGGTGGAACAGCAGTAAGCTGGATTTCGAAACTACAGAAGGTTGTTGCACTTTCAACAACAGAAGCAGAGTATGTTGCCATTATAGAGGCTAGTAAATAGATGATTTGGTTGCAGAGGTTTATGGAGGAAGTGGGTAAGAAGCAGAAGGATAGAAGACTGTATAGTGACAGCCAGAGTGCCATTCACCTTGCAAAGAACTCAGCATTCCATTCCAGGACTAAACATATACAGCTCAAGTACCATTTCATACGCTCTGTTCTAGAAGATGAACTGTTAAAGTTGGAAAAGATACATACTAGCCAGAATCCTGCAGACATGTTCACAAAGGTAGTGACCAGAGAGAAACTGAGTTCGTGCTCGGTTTCAGTTGGCCTTCTAGCATGAAGGTGAAGAGGAGAAATTTGCCAAGTCCAAGTCCAGCAAGTGCAGCAGCGGTGGAGTTGTTGTGATCAGTCTCCAAGTGGGAGATTGTTGGTTGTGGAGCCAGATCTTCTAGTCTCATAAATGATATTGTATCAACCTTGTTTGTACCCCAGTTCTGTACACTCACCCCAGCGGGGGGGTGTGGGGGGGCATTGCCCCCCACGGGGTTCCAGGGGCAGCGCCCCCGAAGGAAATTTTTGGGGCTGTTTTCGCCAGCTGTTTTGCAGGCCCATGGTTTTGGGTATCCCGTGGTATTTTCCCATTGTATTTCCCTTATAAAAGAAGGACATTGTAATACGGCTAGGGTTGATGTATTAGGTTTGATGCATTGTAAATATCTTTGAGATCTGGAGAGAGACTGTGAAACAGAGAAGAGGAAGTGCAGCGGTTGTGCTGCAGGTTGTATCCCTTCATCTTGCTGGACGGTAATAATAATAAGGACTGGCAAATTCAGTGTGGACGTAGCCCAATTTGGGTGAACCACGATATATCTGTGTCTCTCTTGTAATGTGTATGTGTGATTATATTTGCATTTTCTGTTTATTGTTATTGCTCTGCGATCCTATTTTTCTAACACCATATCTATTTTCAGTTGAACTGTTGCCGATCACTTCCACTCCAGATCCATCCGTTTCAGATCTATTCTGAAAGTCGTTCTAGATCTAGTCGCCGTTTCAGATCCATCCGTTTTCAATCCCTTCTATGCCATTGCAGATCCATCTGTCGCGGACCCCTTCCACGCCGTTGTTGCTAATCCATTTCTGAACAAAAAAAAAAAAAAAAAAAATTCCAGTTTTTTCCCCATATCTCCCTTGTTTTCACTCTGTTTCCCTTGAAATTTTTGGGGAACCCCTGTCATCCCATTTTGCATCTTTCATTATTGAGGACCCTCTCCCCAATTCCCCTTCCCAAAGCCCGAAATCCCACATTTGTCTATTTTTAGGGTTTGCCATAACTTCCTCAGATTTCACCCAATCACCTTCAAATGTTACCACAGAGTTCCTTTCTGACTTCTGCTTCTTTGTCCCTCTCTGCCTAATTTTCTCATTCTATCACCCCGCTTCTGAAATCCCCCTTTTTGCCTTCTTTTCCTTTCGACAGTGTCCAAAATCTAGTCAAACCCCAATTACCCTTCAGATTGTTTCCCCAATCCAAATTTCCCTTTACTAAATCAGCTTCTGTTTGTGTTTTTCTACCCATTCCACCAAAAAAAAAAAAAAAAACCTGGTTATTGTTGTCACCCGTGCAGGAGCACACACCATGGAGGAAGCACTTGCAGCCATCCAAACCAAACTCCAAGATCTGGATGAAAAATTTCTCAGCCTCCATCTTCAGCATTCAGCCATGAACAATACCAGACAGCCCGAATCTTTTGCAGCCACCGGGTTCTCTGCTTCTAGCAATTTTCGTGGGCCGAAGCTTGCTTTTCCTCGCTTCAATGGTACTAATCCGACTAGATGGATATACCGAGAAGAACAATATTTCAGTCTGCATAATACTTTTGATGTTCAAAAAGTTCCACTTGCATCCTTTCATTTGGAACAGGAAGCCCTTCAATGGTACCGTTGGTACATCAAAGCTCATCCCGAGCCAAACTGGACAGATTTTTGCCAACTCATTTTGCCACAATTTGGTCCTAGTGCTTTTGACGACTTCACAGGAGCACTCACTAAACTTCACCAAACTGGCACAGTGAGAGAGTATCAGATGGAATTTGAGAAACTAGCCAATCACATAGAAGGATTGTCTCATGAATTCTACAGGAGTTGTTTTATCAGTGGTCTCAAGGATGAAATCTGCTCAGAGGTCAAAATGTTTTGTCCCAACACAATGATGGAAGTCCTAGGGTTGGCTAAGTTGGCCGAGGACAAGATCACAGCTCAACAACGCTCCAAACCCACCTTTGTTCCCTTCAGAAATATGGGTTCCCAATGACCTCCCATCACGCCTGCTCCTCAACCAACTCCTATCAAGCATTTGTCTGAAATAGAAATGCAGGCACGCCGAGAAAAAGGGCTTTGCTATAATTGTGATGAGAAATTCACTCGGGGACATAGATGTGTTCAACAAAAGATCTATCTCTTGGATGTGGATTCTCCGCCTGCCTTAGAACTTGGTGAAGAAGCTACAGATACAGTAGATGATCCGATCGACATTCAACACCCGCTTGTTGACACCCCATCTCAGGACGACCCACCCGAGATCTCTCTCCATGCGGTAACCAGCGTCACCACCCCACAAACAATGTGGGTCAGGGGATACTTCAAGAAGCTCCCTCTTACCATACTCATTGATTCTGGTAGCACTCATAACTTCATTGACCCTCGGATTGCCAAACAGGATGATTGTTTTTTCCATCCTTGCTCCAACTTTGAAGTCATGGTTGCCAATGGGGGCACCTTACCTTGCAAGGGGAAGTGTCACAATGTGCGTATCTCTATGGAAGATTATAACCTATGCTCCGACATGTTTTCCTTGTCCTTAGGTGGATGTGATGTGGTTTTGGGCGTTCAATGGTTACGCACACTTGGCCCCATCTTATGGGATTTTGTTGAACTTTGGATGTAGTTTAAAGTCAATGGGGCACAACACAAATTTAGGGGCTTACAACCAGGGTCTCTCTGCATCATCAGTTCACATCGCCTGGAAAAAATCCTTAAGAAGAATTCACATGGTGTCATCGCTCAGCTCAATTCCATTCAGGTGCACCCATCAACAGTCTCCACTACTTCCTTGGATAGATATGAAGGTATCTTTGCTGAACCACTGAGCTTGCTGCCTTCAAGAGACCTTTCCGGTAAGAATGTAGCCACATCTACCTCTCAGCAGGAAATGATGGCTATTTTGCATGCAGTACAGAAGTGGCAGCCATACCTATTAGGAAATTATTTCTGCATCAAGACTGATCTCCCGAGTCTGGAAAATTTTCTGGAACAATGGGTCTCCTCCCCAACACACCTGCAATGGGTTATCCAACTCATGGGTTATCCCTATGTGATCACTTACAAGAAGGGTAAGGACAATATGGTGGAAGATGCTCCTTCTCGCACAATTGATGACCCAGTTTCTCTTACAGCTCTTTCTCTGCTTGTTCCAAATTGGTTGCAATATGTTCAACAGGGCTATCTCTTCTATGAACTCCATGCTTCTTCATCAACAGGGCACTTTGGGTTCTGCAAAATGTATGACCAGGAATAATGTAACTTCTTTTGGCCGGGACTAAAAATGACAATTCAACAGATGGTGGCTAACGATGATACTTTCCAAGTCAACAAGGGGGAACCGACACTCCTTTCGGGATTGAGCAAACCCTTGCCCATCCCTACACAGCTTTGGCCAACTATTTCTATGGATTTCCTAGCAGCACTTTGGTGGTACAATACCACATCTCAAAGGACACCATATGAAGCAGTCTATGGATAAACACCGCCAGTTCTTCTTCCATACACCCTTAGCAGCTCCCCAGTTCAGGAAATTGACTCGGTTCTTCGAAACTGCGATCAGATTGTTCTCATTCTGCAGGACAATCTTCACATGGCTAGAATTCGCCTGGAACAACAAGCCGATCAGCACTGTTCTGAGCGCATTTTCCACGGAGCTGACAGGGTTCTTCTTCATCTACAGCCTTCCAAGGAATCCTCCTTGACACTCCAAAGGCGTCAGTGGCCCGAAATGCAAACCGAGGATGCTATTGGGGAACCACTCCTTCAGATTCTGCAGTAATTTCTCCAACCAAAGCTTTGAGGACAAAGCTTTTTCTAAGGGAGAGGGGATGTTAGGAACCTATGTCAACCCTTCTCTTTACTATGTTAGTATATTGTTGTTGGACGCATATGCTTTGTAAGTCATCCCGTAGTATTTGTTGATCCGTAGTTTATATTAGCCCATAGTATTGGATGCATATGCTTTGTAAGTCGTCCTGTAGTATTATATGTCCCATGGTTTTGACTCATAGTATTGGGCATAGACTTAGTATATAAGTGTGTGTTGAGGTCATTGAAGGCACCGTGAAGTTAATTGTATTGAGCTTGCTCAAAGGAGGTTGCCCCCTCGAAGTGGCCCGTGATCAATATAAAAGTGATTTTGTTCTATTATTTCTGATATCTCGTGTATTTGCATTAATTACTTATTGCAGGTTCATCCCAACTATGGATCCTGTGGATGCTGTGGAAGAGGAGTTAATGTAATCCAGCTGATCGATGGTCATAATCTTGCCTTCGTGAGGAAAGCAGATAACTCTAAATACAGTGGACATGATAGCTTTCATGGCATACATCCAATTCCGACCTATTAAAAGGTTGTAGTCGATGGGCACATCAATCACCTCGACTTCAATAGGCACAGACTTACCTCCCAAGGAGACAACAATGGAAGGGATAATTCCATGCGGCTTAAATGAACAACCGTCAAGTGCAGTGAACGTGGTTCTAGACGCGAGTAGGGGAGGAGAGCCAAGAGCTTTCCAACAAGCTAATGACATTACTGACGCAGAGGCACCTTCATGAACCATAGTACATTTGACAAAACTCTGAAGGCACACCACTTGGATTTGAAAAGCCACGTGGTAGGGTAAGCGAGGTTGGACATCAGTAGTATTGAACTTGATAACAGTGGGACTTCCCCCATATTGAACTCCTAACGCACTCAAAAGAGCATGCTTCTGAGAAGGACAGGCTTGCAAAACTTCAAGAGCCGACATGGCACATGGAGTTTGGCCCAAATCTTCTATGATGGAGTAGTTGTGGGTGGCTCAAGCATTAGGATTATGCGTAGAGTGCTTAAGAACACCTTTCGGTATCCACGGCATAATAGAGGGCTTCTCGATATGCAAAGAATTGTCAGGAGGAGGGGGGGGATCACTCCCCAAATTGGGTTGTGGTGCATCATAATTGTGTTGACAAGTGGCAACACTAACCTCTGATTGAACCATGTTCACACATCCATAACCACTAGTATTGGAAGAAGACATTGTCATCTCAGTAGGTCCATAACCGGTGGTGGGAGCATGCGAAGCCATGTTTTGATGATGAGGTAGGGGATCCTTCAACACAGCTGGGCTCTGTGCCAAATGCTTCGATGCTTCTTCAATACGAGGACATAAGTGAGTAAGATGGTCTTCCTCATAGAGCTTGCAAGGAAACTTCACCTTACACCTAGGTTTACGGTCCTCACCAGCATTTCTGCCTTCCCGAGGAGGGTTTGCATTATCCTTACGGGGGATATTGCAATTTCTATTGTTATTCCCATTGTTTCCACCCTTATGATTATTTCTCCCCTTTTTCTTACCACCAGGTTGCTGGTTACCTAATTGGTTCGTCATTTGCACACTGTGTACATCGGACGATGGGGTGGAAGTGGACAAGGTGTGAACCTGTCCGGGAGTAGACTGGTTTAGTGACAAATTATGCATTTGATTAGCCACCAAATCTACGGGGTGAGTGCTTGCAGATCCAACGATGCCATCGGCATGTGGTCCAGGAACTGACGTGGGATCATGATGTGTACACGGTGCATCACGGATGATGTCATACAAAATGCCAGACTGAGAGTATAATAAGTCTAACTATTGGACTTTCAAGATAGCTTGCTCCTCAGTCACAATGCTGGACATCGAAACATCCTTATCAATGTATGGGATTACAAAATTGAGGAACCATTACAACAGGAACTCTGGAGGAATGTTGGCTTTCACTAACCTTTTCCACCGATGCCACTCTTGAACGTGGTCAGAAATATGCATGGCCTTGTTTTGACAGAAGGTAGATAAAAGTTCAGTGCCAGTATCATAGTGAACCAACAACCGGAAATGATCTAAGAAAACCAAATAAATCTCTTTAAAACCCCTATAGGTGTTTCAAGGCAACTCGACATACCACTTCATGGATTCCCCCGTGAGGGTGCGTTGAAATAGTCGCAATCTAATGGAATCATGATTCAATGAGTTGGAGGAGCACCAAAGGTGAAATGTCGTGACATGATCTCCTGGGTCCTCACCACCTTTCCCCTCAAACTTAGGAATGTCCGAAGGGAGCTTGGTAGGGACCAGGGGCCAAGTAGGGTTTTGACACACCGGATCATCTATGAGCTTCGAAAGATCTGGAAGATTCAAGCGTGCAAGGAATGGGAGTTGAGGCTGGAAAGCTTGATTATAAGCCCCCATAAAAGGCTTGTTAAACAGAACCATGTTATAAGATGGACCAAAAGCTTGACCATGAGGATTAAACTGCTTATAATAAGGACCTGACAGACCATAAGCTTTCCCATGGCCATAGGATTGATAACCTCCTTCTGCCTGACCCATTTGAGAGTAAGCAGGTATGTGCGTGTTGTGTGCACCGTATTGGGGTGGTGGGTTGTACTAGTGGCTAGCATCGACTGTGTTGTAGTAAGGGTTGCCACCATGAGTATGGGGCATGTATGTACTATTCATAGTGGGAACTATGTTGTAATGACCATAATGGTATGGTATGTTCCCACCCCCAGCATTAGGATTAGCTTGAGCAGTCGTGTCGTGACCAGAAGCATAAGAAGTATTCCCAACTCCAACATTGGTGTGACTAGTAGAAGGGATGGTGGCATGATGTCCATGTGGATAGGATATATTCCCACCCCCTACATTAGCATTACTAGTGGTGGAAGTGGACGCAAAAATATGCGGCATATGTCCATCCCCATGGTTAGGAGGAGCATTAACATCCGTAAAAGTAGTCATGGGTTAACGAGTAGCGGCACGTGTATTAGGTGGTGGATGGCGATTCATGTTTAGAACAACGTTCCTACTAATTTGGGCAATCCTAGGAGGTGGTCTTCTTCCAACATTAGCATTATTACGAGGAACATGACTAGTACCCATACTATGTGTGTGAGTAGACAATGTAGTGCCCCCAGTGGGTATAGTATGGCTAACACCATGACTAGTGCCAGCGTGACTACCAAACGTAGTGGAAGGTTCAACTGTACTATGACTAGGCATACCAAAAAAGAGTGATGTCGGGTTGATCGTAGGACCAGTGTCATCATGTAACTCTGGCATCCCGTATCTATAACTGTGTGGAAATGAAGGAACGAACGGATCGTCCTGTTCTTCATCCTCGGGTAAGGTTGGCATTCCGTGAAAATAATTATCCAGATTCGAAGGATCGAACAGATCTTTTTCAAGTGGATTAGGCCAAATAGAACCAGGTTGAGTCTCAGGTGGATCACCTCCCCACTCCTCATGAGGAGTATGGGGATCGGAAGTGTGGTCAACTCTACCCAATGGATTCGAAGGTTTTTCCTCAGTATCGGAATGTGTAGCAGTCATGATGTCTTGGACTTAAGCCTCGTAAGAGTCTGAAGAGTCAGAGGGAGCCCTCTGACGTCCTCTAGCAATACGGCGTGAGACCTCGATCGACTTTAAACCAGCCAACCGACGGGATTGGAAGAGAGTAGGGCTCCGCGCCACGATATCTCCGGGGAGAATATATAATCAAAACATCCCCTAAAGGCCAACTATCGATAAAAAACAGTAAATCAAAAGCACACACCTAGAGAAACTACAGCCAAGAGTAGACAAACAAAGTGGCTAAATGAGCTCCCGACACTAGAGCCGGTATGTCTCGCTTAGGAGAGGCTTGAGACTCCCAAACTATACCTGGAGGTAATAGAATCAATTATAGAGACACCTAGGCTTCACTACGTGTACAGGGTCAAGTCCACTGCACAAACACAACTGTGCTGTCCAATCCCTATCTGACTTAGGACACAAACAATATAACCACTACAAGTACCCTATGCGATACCTAGGTAAGGCAACTATGGTCACCGCAATATAACCAATGCTCAGGGGGACAATCACAGGTGGGATCCATCGTATGGAAAGGGTAGCTAAGCCCAAAGCATAAGAGGACAAACCTCCGGTACCCCCAAATACGAACAAATCCTGGAAATATCTCCCATGTTCAGCCGGTATCAGAGGGATATCCCTTCAACCAACCTCTCGTGACCTCGTGCTTAACTCTGGCTTGAGTAGAGCTTCTTGAGAACACTGATCTATACCATGGCTTCCTCCACTCCCTGTTCAAACACTTAATGTTTTGTTTGGTAGTCTTGTATTGTTAACTCACAATGATCTATTCCAAGAATCTAAACCTATGCTAGTTGGTGTACCCTATAAATAAAATCGGTCTAATCAATTTTAAGATTAAGCGTTAATTTTAATGGCTGTGATTACTCAAGGGATATGATCGTGAAACTAGTGATGTGTAAAACTCAATAGTATGCAAAATCATCAAATCCTAGACTCATCTATCCAATAAAAACAATGCCCCTAATATGCACAATCAAACCAACGATTTCGAAATAAATATGCAATCCTTTTATATTTTTCAATGCACAGTTAGAATCTAAATGAAGGCAGAAAGCACTCAATGCAAGATGCAATACATAAAATCAATTTTTTTTTTGTATTTTCTCTTATAAACGAAAGGAAAATGCAAAAAAAATGTGTATTTTTGTATTTTTCAATATATGGAAATGAAAAAGGCAAGCAAAATCCTACTATCTAGTCACTGATATGCCAAGGAGATCACTAAGACAACCAGGCAGATACCAAACAGTAAGACTCAACCAAAGGAATGAGCTCAAAAGGAAAAAATCAACAAGGCTAAATCCAAAGATGGGTAGAAAACCAACAAGGCTCAACCAAGAGAAACGAAGAGTTTTGGTCACAACTGTAATATCCTTGGAACAATTTAACCATAATATTAACTCAACTCCAATTTTCTTTAAACTATACTAGATAAATTTTCTGCCAATTTCTTCGAACCGTGCAAGGAGTAAGTGAGGTGTACTGGGCTAAAGAATGAGGATGGTGGGATGAAATTTTAATTCTGGAAAATATATGGGATTAGGTGCAGCAACAGGTCATGGAGGTCATATCAGATTGCCTTATGCACAAGGTACCAACACCATTCACTTTTCAGCATAGAACAAGCCTATGCCTACTTCGGGGCTTCCTCGGTGTTTGGCATATGCATACAAGGCAGGGTAGGGTCACTAGGAGTCAATAAAAGAGTTTATATCAGTCACATATATTCCGGATAATTTCAGTAAGGTAATCTTTCAGAATTGTAAAAATATGAGAAGAATTGGGGTTTCTGGGCTCTCCCAGGATTGTTGAGCTAGTAATTTTCTTATCTTTACAAAATGAGACTAAAAGAATTCAAATTCTGGTTTTGTGGAATGATATGGTTAATATATCATGTTATTAACATACTAAAAAAGATGGGAGGTCAAATGGATGCACAGATTGCATTTTACAAAGAAATCAGTGAAACTAGCCTAGAAAACACACCCAAGGAGCTAGTCTTGCATTGTAATTCATCAAACTGCTCCAAAACTTCATATAATCTGTTCTGATATTAAATAAAGCTCTGATAGATTATATTCAACACAAGTCAAAATATAGATTCAAAACAATCTCTTTCTCATTATTAGATTGCCTTCCAAAGTACATGCTTCACAGGCTAGATTTTCATTACATTTGATGGAGAATGAAGATAAGAATTAGAATATTACTGTGGATTTGCTCTGGAGTTATGATCAGGTCACCTACAGGTCATATGACTATCATTGGCTGCATACTGAACTTATGGACTTGATTGGGGCGCATTCACTGAGCCAACCCTCTCCTTCAGAGAAAGCTCCTCTAGATTTAGCTGTGAATGGGAGAAGAATGTAAGAAGAGAGTGAGGATCATATATGAAGCTGATATCTGATCATATAAATCTCTGATGTTGTGCAAATCGTGCCATACTGAGCTTCATGGAGATCCTGGGCACAACTCCTGAGAATTAGCTCCTCCTTCTAGTTATTTTCCTTCAAATCTAGCTGCTAATCCACTGTAGAATTGTCCTCCTCTTCAAGTTGACTATAAATATTTATGGCTGGAATGATATGAATGTTATTGGATGCAATAACATATTCTGGACCTGCATAACACTCTTATATAACTCACAAAGTCTTGGGGCACATCACCCAAGCAAACTTGTTGAGGCACATCACTCAACTAGAGAGGCTCAGAGCTCTCAAACCAAAATTGCAAATGACCAAAGTTGTCAAATGGAGTTGGTTGGATTCTTTTATAGACTTCAAGATGACATGCTGAGTAAGTTCTTGGATTGGTGACCTGTGAGAGTAGGTTACCCACTTTCCCATTCTAATCCAAAGCCATGAGGGCGCATTTCTTGAGGAGAATAGCAACTTTTGAGCTTTCAAAACTTTATTTCCTTCACCTCCTTCACTGAATTTGGGCAAGTGCGCTTTAGGTAGCTTTTCTAGTTGTTGCTATTTTCTTTCTGAAAGATTTTCTGAAACTTTCCACTTTCTTTACTTTCCTCTTTCCTGCTTTTGTCTGATTTTTCCATCTTTTGTCAGTTTCCTTTCTGGGTTCATCTTGCCAACTTGGCTCCATTAGATTCCTTAGCTTTTCTGAGACTTTACCACTTAGGAATGTTTGACTCACTTACCAATTCGAATTTCCTACCCAAGTCATCAACCACTTAGCACATTTATTAGTAATAAACATTTAAATGACAATAATATAACTCAGAAATAATTTTGCTAAGCAATTAATTAATTATCCAGTAATTAATTAACTACTATGGTGTAATTGCCTCAAAACTTTCCCAATTAATTAATTTCTCAATTAATTAATAAATCACCTTAGCACTTGGATTGGGGGTTAATAACTTCATGGGGGCCCCTCCTTATCCATTTAATTCCTCAAATTCACCCTTAGGAATCTTCCTTTATCCATCTATTAATTATTTAATTAATGCCTAGGTGACTTAGGCTAAAATCACCCCCATGGGCCATAGCAAAAATATGGGGATATGACAGTCCTCCCTTCCCAAGATTGCTTGTCCTCAAGCAATTTTAGGATCCCACCAAGATTCTTAAAGTAGGGACTGATATAGCTAATATGATGTGTTATTGACCTCATACAACTTACAGAAAGTAAATCTGACATTTAGAACAAATTTGGTAGTCATTCTTGCAAAACTAGTCAATAAACAATGCTCAATGAGCTAGTCTTCCAATCTGAGTTAATAAATGAATTAATTTAATTAAATGATCTATTCTGAAATATTAATATGCTCTGATATGATGTAATTAACAGTAGAAAGTCAAATTATTACTCACTGAACCAAGTTTGTACTCTTTAATTAGCTCCTCATCAGTACAATGTCTTGTAGACTAGAAAATCCCCTCATAGGGCTATAGAATAACTGAAGAAGAGATGTATTGACCAAATATCTATTCTGAAAGTGTGATATGATATTCTACAGGTCTGAAATAGAGTATGGGTTGCACACTGAGATTATGAGAAAGTATGGGGTGCTATCCACAACTCTTCTCTTCCTTGTAGGGAAAACACCTCCTTATCCATTTAATTCCTCAAATTCACCGTTAGGAATATTCCTTTATCCATCCATTAATTATTTAGTTAATGCCTATGTGACTTAGGCTACAATCACCCCCATGGACCATAGCAAAAATATGGGGATATGAAAACAACCAAGGCATGGAACAGTCAAGAAACAGGCCAACAAAGACTCATGATCAACCAAAACCAACCCAACAACAACCAAAGGTCATAAACCAACAAAAGTCGGAGTTGTATGCTACTGTCGAAGGAATACCTGCGGGTACCCACAAGCAGTAGAGAAAACAGAGGCGGGTATACGCGGGTAGAGCTAAGCTAGACCGCAAGTGAGGAAAGGTAAATTGGCAAACAGAGAGTCCAATGGATCAGAAAAAGCAAGTTTTATATAGTGTATCTCAACGGCAGATAAGTGACACAAAGCTTCGACAAACAAAAAATCTAATTATGGACTAATGCTCAAAAAATCCCCAAGATGGATGTTCTCCCCAGTGGAGTCACCATTTCTGTGTTGGAGAAAACTCACTATGGCTTGGGGTATACCACAACAGACAGATGACTACGAGAAATCAACTCAATTCTCAGAACTATGCTATATAAATGACAATGCTAAGATAAGGAAGAAGATAACCAACCTCGATCCAAACGTTTGATGTAGATCCCCGTTGGAGCTTTTCAATCCGTGCACTTGAATCTACAAATTAGTCTTGACAACAAATATACAACAAGTACATATAATATATAAACAACACTAACATCATCAATAGCAATGGTCCATGATATAACAAGTAAATGCAACCCAATGTAAGATAAACAACATTTACACCATTAATGGACAAGAATATCAGTATTTCTATTAATAAACAAGAAGAAGTACAAAGTGATACGACCTCTTGCCATCAACCAATTTGAACCAAGATCTGGATCAATCCACTTGTGCCTCCACCACTTCAATCCTGCATGAATGGCAAACTCAAACTAGATAGGAGTTTGAAAGGTGAACATAAAGGGATCACAACTACAAGGATCAATGAGTGTAGACTCAAGATAGGGAAAAAATCCACTAGAGTTCTCTTGCTCTTCTTTCTCTTCCTGTCCATAAGCCATATGTGCTCAATATATAGTCCTCTCAAAGGTAAGTGAAAGGACACATCGAGACGTTACTTGGGCAGATGGAGAGCCAAAGGTCACCCAATGACCGCTTTTTGGGAGTAAAAAGTAATAAACTAGTGATTTTTACCATTTTACTTGATACCCGCAGGCTATAGTGATGCAACTCATGGGTACGCTTGCTATAGTGATGCAAAAAGCGGGTCAGAGGAAAAATGAGGAAAAATATGTCTGAAGGATACAAAGTGAATCTGAGTCAGTGAAATGGATCCTATAGGCCAAAGAATGTTGATGCTCACAAGGTGGAAGATTACGTTGTAACAAAAACGACGATAGGACTTTAATAACAATGATAAGTTTGTAGATTAGTATGTAAACAAGAAATGGAACAAAGATCCATACCTTCAATAATTTTTATGCAAGAAGGTACTTAGAGTTCTCATTTTACATTGACGATGAATGGAAAAACATATTTACTCTTAAACACTTGAATTGTCGTATTATTCTTACTTGTGTTTCTGCACAATGAAACATGATTAAATGCTTTAGCTAAACATAGCTAAGTAAACCTCAGGGTACCTCGTAGGACCCCTTCATCACCATGCAAAAGAAAATTGTCAGTATCTTAACAAGAAAATACATCGCATGATAAACTTAACTACAACATATAGTTTTCAAATAAACACAAGCATAACTAATGAAGTACTTTGCGCTTTGAAGTTTAATTGTTGTTATCATAATTCATCATTAGTTAAAATATTAGTAATTATTTCATTTTCTGCATTAGCAATTTCAGTAATTATTGCTACTTTAAAAAATTTTAAATTTTTGTAAATTTTCGGGATGTTACATATGGTATCAGAGCTCATGTTCGAATTCTCGGCCTGCAAAGGTCCAAAGAACATGCAACAGAAAATTATGATAGAAAAAATATTTACCAATTAAATTATTTTGTTATACAAATTTTTTTTCTTCTAAAAGTTACAGGTATGGAAGGATCAACTGAACACATGGAGGACAGATTTCGACCAAACAGTCATAGTATGGGACAATATTATGAAGAATAAGTCCATGGTGAATTGAATGACAATTCATGAGAATTGTTACGTGCATTTCAGGAGTTAAAAGTAGAAATCAGATCTATAAAACAGGACAATGAGATAATTTTGAAGGCACGAGAGGAACTTAACCAAGTACTGTTCGATCAGTGCCCAACTGATGAACATGATAGAGGGATTGAAAATACCTCCAATATTGAAGACTTACCTCATTGAGACAAGGGTAAGAAGGTGAAAACTGATGATGTGAACAACAATTCAACATCATTAGAAACTGCCAATGAAAAACGCAAAAGGAAATGTAATTATTCAAGTGATAGCAGTGAAGGAGATTACAAACCCAAAAGAAAAAGCCACAAATCGTATGAACAGATTTCTGTGGAGTTCAAGAAAATCAAACTCCCAACTTTCAATGGTTAAACTGAGAAAGGAGGGATAGCTGAAGCATGGCTGTCTGGCATGAAGAAATATTTTCCAATCTATGATTATTCTGAATCATTAAAGGCAAAGATGGCCATATACAACCTGATCGGTAAGGCAGATATTTGGTGGCAGGACATCAAAAGAGTGAAGGGCATCAAGGACAAAGATGTAAATTGGAGCACTTTTAAAAGGTACTTCAAGAATAAGTTCTTATCTGAACAATATTATGAAGAAAAATCCAAGGAATTTTATGATTTAAGATTGGGAACCATGAACATGAAAGAGCTGAACAACAAATTTCTGAATTTGCTAAGGTATGTGCCATATCTTGTGGAGGAGAAACCAAAGATTCATAGGTATCTGAGTTTTCTACCTTTCACCATCAAGGACATGATAGAGTATGACAATCTAAAGACCTTAGAAGAATCCATGAGGAAAGCAACTTTTTGCTATGATACAAACCGGAAAAGAGAAGGGATATCTAACTGGAAAAATCATAAACCCAACAATTTTGAGCTGAAAAAGAAGAATTTTAGGTTCTAAGGAAATTTTGGGTTTCAAAAGAAAAACTTTCCAAATTGAAATTTCCAAGGAAACAGTACCATAAATAATCAACAATAGAATTTTACAGCTCCCAGAAATACACCGAATGTTACTAGAACTAATGACCAAAGGGAACCTATAAAGTGTTTTGAATGCCAAGGTCCTCATTATGCTTTAGAATTCCCTAAAAGGAAGCGGGAAGCCAACAATATTCACTCTATACAAGCTGAAACTACTGTGGGAGACTTGGCAAGGGACATGCCCATAATTAATGCAGCTCTAGACAACAGGA
The DNA here is from genome assembly GCA_027924585.1 of Larix kaempferi. NCBI lineage: Eukaryota > Viridiplantae > Streptophyta > Pinopsida > Pinales > Pinaceae > Larix > Larix kaempferi. Next base: position 10,977,219 of record BSBM01000007.1, read on the forward strand.
AAACTGAGCATCAAGTCTCTATGGTAGAGATTGAAGGTATGCTACAAAACCATCTAGTTTCTATTTTGATTGATACAGGAGCTAGCCTGAGTTATATATCTCCTGATATTGTGGAAAATTTTAATTTGAAAACAGAAAAATTTAATAAATCCTGGTTAGTTAGACTAGCAACAAGAACAAAAAGAAAAGTGTCTGATTTTGTTGAAAGTTGTATTTTATCTATGAATCAGTTAAAGACACAAACCAAGTTAAATGTTTTACCTTTAGAATCCTATGACATCTTAATTGGAATGAATTGGTTAGAATCCCATCATGTTATTCTGAATTGTTATGAGAAAAGTTTTATTTGTTTAAATGGTGAAGGAGAAACAGTAGAAGTAAAAGGTATTCCTAGAAAGACATCACTTAGACATATTTCAGCTATGCAAGTTAAAAGAGCAGTAAAAAAAGGATTTAAGATGTTCGCGGTAAATGTAGTACATGAGGAGTCAATTACAAAAGAGGATAAACGGAAACTAGAAGATATACCTGTCCTAAAAGAATTCCAAGATGTTTTCCAGAAGAGATTCCAGGGTTACCCCGCGAAGAGAGATCTGGATTTTACTATTGAGCTGATACCGGGTGCGGTATCGAACTCTAAAGCTCCATATAGGATGAATATACTGGAATTAAATGAGTTGAAATCACAGTTGAAGGAACTGATTGATAAAAACTATATAAGAGCCAGCGTGTCTCCTTGGGGAGCACCTATTATATTTGTTAAGAAGAAGGATGTCACTTTAAGACTCTGCATAGATTATCGTCAACTGAATAAGATGACAATCAAGAATCGATATCCATTGCCTCGCATAGATGATCTATTTGATCAACTGCGTGGAGAAACAATATTTTCAAAGATTGATTTGAGGTCAGGATATCATCAAGTTCGAGTGAAGGATGAGGATATTTTTAAAACAACCTTTAGAACTTGATATGGGCATTACGAGTTTGTAGTCATGCCATTTGGATTGACTAATGCCCCAGCAATATTTATGTGCTTAATGAACAATATTTTGCACAAATATTGGGATAAGTTCACCATTGTGTTCATAGATGACATCCTGGTATATTCTAAAAGTAAGGAAGAACATGACGAACATCTGTGTATTATTTTACAAGTTCTGAGAGATCATCGGTTATATGCTAAGTTTAGTAAGTGTGACTTTCACAAGGATAAGATTCAATAGTTAGGTCACACAATATCTAAGAAAGGAATTTTGGTTGACCCCGATAAGATAAAAGCCATTAAAGAATGGCCGGTTCCTAAAGATGTGACAGACGTTCGATCATTTATGGGGATTACAGGATATTATAGAAAATTCATAGAAGGTTTTTCAAAGATTGCAAACCCCATAACCTCCTTACAGAAGAAGGGGAAGGCGTTTTTATGGGATCAAAAGTGTGCAGACAGTTTTAAGAATTTGAAGGAATTACTAACTACAACGCCTATTCTGAGAATTGCAGATCCTAATAAAGATATTATAGTATGCACCGACGCATGTAATGACGGACTTGGTGGAGTCCTAACACAAGAAGGACATGCTATAGCATATGAGTCTGGAAAGCTGAAAATCCATGAGAAAAATTACTCTATTTATGATCTAGAATTATTAGCAGTAATACATGCCTTGAAAATGCGGCGTCACCATCTTTTTGGCAGAAAATTTACTTTGATGACAGATAACATGGGGCTGAAGTATTTGCTAGATCAGATGAATTTGAATGCTAGATAGGCTAGATGGATAACCTTTCTAAGTGAATATGATTTTGAAATTCAGCATATAAAGGGTAAAGAGAACAAGGTTGTTGATGCTTTAAGTCGTAATGCAAAGTTAAATTTTATTTCAGCCATCAGCACATACACAACCGATTTGGAAAATCATATTTTTGAAGGGATTAAAATAGATGAAGAATACATAAAATTAGATGAAAAGACAACAGAAAATAATTCTGAAAATTCTATGGCAGATTTCAAGTTAAAAGAAAATGGCTTGTTGCTGTACAAAAACATATTATATGTGCCCAATGTACCAAAGATGAAAATTTTGATTTTAGATGAGATGCACAAAAGTCATTATTCTGGCCATCCAGGTTATCAGAAAACCATCACTATGTTATGGAAAGAGTATTATTGGCCCAGAATGAAGGATGAAGTAGCAGAATATATAGCTAAATGCTTTGACTATCAAAAGGTAAAAGTTGAATATTAGCATCCGGCTGGGTTGTTACAGCCATTACCTATACCTAGCTGGAAATGGGAGATCATAAGTATAGATTTTTCTACCAAACTACCCAAGAATCAGAAACAAAATGATTCCATCATGGTGGTAGTGGATAAACTTAGCAAGGAAACACATTTTATACCAGTAAAAACTACTCATAAGGCTTCAGACATTGCAGAAATTTTCATGAAACAGATTTTTCGACTGCATGGAATACCAAAAGTGATAGTTTCAGATCGTGATTCTAAGTTTACTGGAAACTTCTAGAGATCTTTGTTTAAATGGTTGAATACAACCTTAAAATTCGGCACAGCATTTCATCCACAAACGGATGGACAGACAGAAAGAGTGAATCAGATATTGGAATACATGCTATGGATGTATGTTAAGGATCATCCTGGTAAGTGGGAGGACTACTTGCATTTAGCAAAATTTGCATATAACAACCATTATCATGCATAAGCCAGGATTAGCCCTTTTGAAATTCTTTATGGTAGGAAATGTAATACACCAGTTTCTTGGAATGATCCAGTTAATAGAGTTATTTTAGGACGTGAATTGTTGAAGGAAATAGAACTAACTGTGCAATAGGTACAAAGAAATCTTAAAGATTCCCATGATAGGAAGAAAATTCAAGCAGATCTTAAAAGGACTCATAAAGAGTTCCAGGTTGGTGAACATGTTTTCATTAAGGTAAATACCAAAGAGAGTTCATTAAAATTGGGAAGTTGTGCCAAGCTATTCCTTGATCACTCATTAATATTTTTGGGCATCCAAATCTGCTAAGGATGTTCTCGAAGATAAACTATGCGGCAGTAACTGCGCTACAGTCCTTCACTAGTTTAGATTCTACCCATATGGTGAGATAATCAGTCGCGGTGATAATGTATCTCGCACCAGTTCTCTTTCCTGGTGGGTTGATCAGTCCCATAAAATCAATAGCCCATTTTTCAAATTCGTATAAAGTCAGTTGTGATCTTAATGGAATTTCATCTTTGCACGATGGCTTTCCTATTCTCTGGCAAACATCACAACTTTGGAAATGTTCCTTTGAATCTTTGTGTAGTGTGGGCCACCATAGCCCTACTCTTAATATCTTCTGCATAGTAGCTCTACCTGCATAGTGACCTCCAGAGACACCTGAGTGTGCCTCGACCAAAATAAACGGATTCTCATGCTCTAAGACACATCTTCGTAGCACTTCATCGAGTCCCAACTTGTATAACTGGCCTGCAATGATACTGAAGTCTGTGGCTTTAACTACTAGCTGTTTCTTCTGCTGCGTAGTAAATTCAGTGGGTTCCGATACCGTAGTAAAAAATTCTACAATGTCCTTGTAATACTCATCCACTATCTGTATGGAAAATAACTGTGCGTCAAGTAGATTGTCTTCAAGATTAGTGGGTTCTTTTCCTAGCTCAATCCTTGAGAGATGGTCAAGTCCAAGGTTCAATATTCCTGGTTTAACAATGATTTCAAATTCATACTCCTGAAAGAGTAGAAGCCATCTACATATTCTCCCCCCTAACACTGGCTTATTGAACAAGTACTTCAGAGCCGAATGGTCAGTGTACATGGAGAAGTGCACACCCAGTAAATAGTGCCTGAATTTTTGGAGTGCATAAACCATAGCTAGACCTTCTCTTTCTGTGGTCGTGTTGTTCTTTTCGGCTGAAGATAGCTTTCAGCTTGAAAATTCAATGGGGTGATCAATGCCCCCTTCACCTGGTTGAGCGAGCACAATGCCCAACGCTATAGATGGAGCATCAACATGTACATGAAATGGATTATTCCAATCTGGAAACACATGTGATAATCTGCAGGGGATCTAGCAACTGTAACAAGCTCACAATCAAACTCTCAAGAATGTTGCAAAGAAGAAGAGAAGAATGCACTCAATAATCACTCATAAATAGAGAAAATGTAGAACAACAGTATCATAAATCAGCTGTAAGCTGGCACTATGTGAATAAATGAAAGTAATGAATGTGTTACAATAAACTGTGATGTAGCATCATATAGGATTCAAATTAGCCAAGTAGGTTATTCGAATATAGCTCAAAGTATAGCTTGGATAACAATGTAGACATCATCCAGTTAGTAGTATCAGTCATAAATGGTACTGGTCAGTCAAGTGTGTCTAACTGAGTCTAACAAAACCATCTAGGCGTAAATTAGGGAATGGAGATTCCAAGGGGGGTGCATGAGGCTATCAAATAGTCAAGTGGAACTATAGAACTAGCTAACTAGAAGCTACAAGCATTCAACATGAGCAATCAGTGGAAGAACTACTCAATCAATGCACTAACTGAATGATTGTTGGCTATTAACACCTTCTTGAGGTTTCCAGTGTAGACCTAGGTACTTCGCGGTTCAAGGAACCAACAAAACCCCTATTCACTGGCCCTTCGGCAACAGGCTGCATGTAGCCTAAGGTCTCACCCGAGGCGAAGCTGAGGGGGTGGTTACGGAATCAAGTTTCCACAACTAGGTGATGCGATGGGGGGGAACGGCTAACAAGCAACGCAATGCCTTGTGGGTTGTGCGGATAGATAATTGCACAAACCTTCTGTTTCGAGTTAGGTACTTCGACACGCAACCACACTTGCGCACTTGCACCTCTAATGACTGTGCGATACAGGATACCTTTGCGTTACGACAGTAACCTATCAACAACTTACCCCGCAGCAACCTTCAATGTCTCGGCACATCAACAAGACTGCGCGTCCTTTCCAGGATGTTTAATTCCAACTAGTCTACTTAGCATTCTTTATCCCTTTATTCCATTCAAGTTCTTATCATTAAATTGTAGATGATTTAATAAACATACATTACTACGTGCTCCAACGTTGCGCGTAAATTCAATGTTCAACTATGTGACCCATTTGACAAATTCATACATTCTTAGATTCGTAAGTGTTGAATACTTAACATTCCTCCGCGCATGTATTACTTAACATATTATTCCCATTCACTGCAGTGAATACATATAAAAGTAATCACATAACAGAAGTCTTCAATATTAAACATTCATACCAAATAAAATGGACAATCATAAACACACAATAGTCACATAACACAAAATTTAACTTGGTTCAACCGCCAGATGGAGGCTATATCCATAAGAACGGTTGTTAATATTGATCTTAATGGGAAGGGTACAACCGTTCTTAGTCTGCGCACTCAATTGCAGACTCTCTTCTCTCTCAGAAAGGTCTCTGTGCACTCAGCTATAGAGCCTTTATAATGGATTTTCTAAGCTTAAGATTCTACAATGATCAATTCTTAACAAAAATGAAGAGTCAACCCTTCCCTTACACAACTATGCCTTATTTATAGATCATGCCCGTAGGTCATGTCTTTACAATCATTAGGCCAAAACCCTAAGGTTTCCAAAACTGGCATGGCTAACTGCCACCCTAGTTGTCACCGTCAACAGCATGCTCCACTTGCTCCAGCTGGGCCACTCATGGATCACACTCTCTTCTGACAGCCTGCTTTGCTTGCTCCAGCTGGGCCACTCGTGGCTCACACGCTCTTCTGACAGCTGCAGTCCTCAAAACGGTTACAACTACATCATGGCCTGTCCCTTTCCACTCCTTCTCCTACCTGTCGCCATCGACATCGTGGCCTAGCTTCTCCACTACTGGCCACCACATGTTCGAACAGGTCACTTTCATTTTCCATCCACCTGTTCCTTACCCAAAATAGGTCATGTCCTTGTCTGACCTTTACCCCTACCGTGAGCCCAAAAATAGCTCATGCGCTACAATTTGCATCATCCTACTTGGGTGACTGTGCCTTGGCCATTGTCATTGCGCGACACGCGCAAGACCTCAAAATTTTCTATCGCCTACTGCCGGGCACAATGCGCTTTCAACAAAATTGGTTCCTCATCCTGCCGCAGCACGCAATGCGTAATAATCAAAATTCCTTTTGCTTCCTACTGCAGCCTGCTACGCGTGATTTTCCATACTTGTATATTTTTCCAACCCACTTGGGCCCCGCCCAACAGGCCCCTAACACTCACCTATGGCTCTTCCCAAGCCACTTCCACTTGCAGAACCTGGTGCCGCATCTTCCATCATCCCAAGCTTCACTGTAAAGCTTTGCAGAGTTCCTGCTAACTCCGCAACTATGTCCTTGGATTTTTGTTCGAACCCTTGAAGCATCTCCAGAGTAGCCTGCGAGACCTTCTCTCGAGCCACTTGTTCCTGCATGGTTCCTTCTGCCATCTGAAGTTCTATGAACTTCGTGTCGAATTGCTACATTAATTCGAGGCCTTCTTGCTCAATAGGATGCATCCTGTCCGATGTGGCAGCATCTTTCTCCCTCATTGTTGCCAATTCTTTCTGTAGGTCCTTGACCTCATTAAATCTCTACACTTTCTCTTTGGCTGGCGCATTCCTCATCTACATACTTGCAGCATCTACCTGCTGCTGCTTCTATTCTACTTCTGCCCTTACCTACTATAGCGTAGGATCCTCACTCAACCCCGTTACCATTGTAGTTATGCGCTCAAGTAAGTCTTGGCATTTCATCACTTCCACCGAAATTCCATCCATGGTTGCCTTGATGTCCTCAGCTAGAGCTGGGCACTGATCTGGTGGAATGACAGGCTTCCTAGCCTCCAGATCTGCGATTTTCCCTTTATAAGAGGCTTCCATTTCTATTTTCTCAAAGGTAAGGGACTCTACCTTGGCCCCAATTTTCTTTATTTTGTCCTCCATATTATCTTCTTCTTCGCATTCTTCAATGTTTGTGCACACAGCTGAAATGGTTTCCTTCAGCTTCTGGCCCTTTTCCTTGGCTGCGCTCAATTCTTGCTTGGTGTTATCTGCTTCCTTCCTTAACTGATGGATGTCTTCAGTTAACTACACACACTTATCATATGAGGTGAGGCCTCTCTCATGAATTTCTTCTACAACTCTGATTTGCAGCTCATTCAGGTCCTCTAGGGGCAGGGCCCCAATATTTAGGTCGAGGTGCCCAGTATTTAATGCTTCCTTAAACGTTTCATTTGGATAGATCAGGCATCCCGGTTCAAGGTTCAAGAAACGCGAATACTTACTTCCAGTAGCAGGCGGTCTTCTTTGCGCACTTGGTCCTCCTAAATTCCCATCAATACCTAAACCTAACTGCCCCAATCCCATATGGGATACCAATGTCTTGACCTCCTCCATAGCTTGGATTATGGTAAATTGTAGTTGTTCTTACTTGGCCTCTTTCTTAGCGTGAGTCTCTTCCCATACTTCCTGCACCTTGGTTGTAATGGTCTCGCAATCATCTAGATGTAGTTGTGGCCCGTACTCAGGTTTTTCATCCTTCCTCTTTATGTGTCGGCTTTGTGATTGTGAGGGGCCTTCAATGGCCTTTCTCTTTCCTGCTGATGTGGCTGTATTTTGGCTCTGCGCATCAACCTTTTCTTCCTCAATGGGCGTTCCAGCTATTAGTCTGCCCTTCTTTCCCTTATTTGATGGTGTTTCTCCCTTGTCTTCCTGATCTGTTTCGGTATCTTCTTCATCGGTGTCTTTACCATCGATCTTCTCCCGAGGAGGTTCTACGTTGTGCTCGTAGTCAGACACATCATCGCGTGAGGCGGGAACTTTCCATTCTTCCTCCCATCGCTCCATCATTCCCTCGATCACCTGTTTATCTAGTTGGTAAAAGCCTGGATACCATAAGTCATGCTCTGTTATGTCTCCTCTTGGCTGAATGAATGACTGATGCCTTTTTGTGTCTAACCTCATGATACAGGTGTATTCATCCGCTAATGGATTAGAAATACGCGACGTCGCCAAAATTGCTTCGTGCAACTGGTGATAGTAAACAAAAAATACTTCAGTCATTTTCCATTGCCTAGACGCCCTTGGGCTAGCCCATAGATTGGAAAAGCATGTTCCTCGGCCTTGTTCGGCTAAAGTGGCAACTCCCTAGTATACCTCTCGCTCCTTCCAGCCTACAAGGGATGTCAACACTATTAGCCAGCTAAAATGGAACGATGTTCCATCATCTTGGGTATCTTGAACATCTGCCAGAAACTCGTTCAACAAGAACTGGCACCAATGGTAAGGTTTTCCGTGCAATACATTAGCGGCTGCCCTGATTGCGACCGCAGGTATTTCAAGTGGTCTACACTTGCGCAATAGCTTGCCTGCAAGAAACTGGGTCATAAACTGTGTTGCGCGGTCATTGTTGTCGACCGTTGGGAACCCTCGTCCCTTGGGATCTACGCTGAACTCTTTTGCTATTTTGGCGCCAAGGACTTTATCGTGTGCCTTCTTTATAATGAGGTTAGCAGGGTCCTCTCCTCGCTTATTTAGCCTAGTGATCTGATGGACTAGGTCGATACTGATATCAACGCACATGTCCAACCATAGGAATCCTTCATGCATGCAAGTGAGCAATGTGCACACTAAGGCGGAAAACTCAACACTTTTAGTGAAGTGCGACATTTGCAATAAGTTTAATAAGCCTGATGGCCAGATGGCCCTTAGCCGTTCTTAAATTTCCAGCCTATCGATGCCGGTCTTTGCATCCTTGACCCAATTGATATAGGCATCCAGTTTAAACTGTGGGTAATTTTTCGATGTTACCAGCGTATTCTCCAGTAAATCTTGATCATCCAGTTTGCAGCCTGGTACACCACCCATTATATTCTCCTCAATCTTTACCCTGGTGGAAATGGTGGGTAGCAGGATTTCATATTTGAAGTTCTTTTCTATGTTGACTGGTGGGGCATCAAGCTTCCTTGGGGGAATGTAGTCAGGCACAGGATAAAATGGCGGGACTTGAGCCGAAGCTCTTTGCTGTAATGGCACTTTGGAGCCCCCCTGCTCAGAAGCTGGTTCTTTGCCCTTGCTGCTTCCTACAGCCTATCGTGTTGAACTTCTAGATGCACCTGGTTTCATTGCCGTCATTGTTGCTAGAATCCCTGCTTCCTCAAATAACCAAGAGATATCTGCTAGCTCAACTGGTTCGCTTGGCTCTTGAATAGTTCAAACACTTCATAAAAATGGCTAAGTGGCCGAGCGAGGTGTATTTATAACCGCTACTGGTCTGCTACGTGGTCCTTCTGTGGTTTTTGAGGCCTTAAAAGCCATATTGATTGCCAATTCGTGCATATTATCTCGATCCTGTCAGTCGATCCTTCTCATGATGCGAATGCTGTTTCCTTAAATGCCAAAAGGTTTCCTGGCAGGCCAGCTTGTCAGCTCCATCGAATCATCGTTAATGGCTTAGCTTGCCAGCTGGATTTCGATACGAGCTGGTCACTTCAGTCTTTAATGGGTTCCAAAGTGTCACATCCGCCTTTAATTTTTAAATTTCCCTAGTGCTGCCAATTTTTGTTAACAACGCACTAACCGGCCAACAGATGTCATGGTAATGGTTTCCGTCATGATGTGCTAGCGGTCTAACATAATGTTTTCCTTGGGAATCGCACTGGGTTTTGTCTTCTGTGTGATGGTCATTTCCTATATTTTGCACGATGAGTATCTGAGCTTGCTCTGTGTGGTTGCTCTTTTCTTCACTCTTCTTTTTTTTTTCTTTTTTTTTTGCGCGCGCAACTTCAGCAACATTACGCGGTACACTTTCCCAAATCATCCAGAACCGTGTGCAACCAGACTATCGTGGTAAATCTTTAGTCTGCTAACATGTATCAAACTTGGTAAGGTATCTCCAGCTAATGTAGCTAACTGGACTATGCCACCGTTAGTAACATGCATTACAGTATATGGGCCAAGCCAGTGCATCTTAAACTTTCCAGGAAATTTCATGAATTTACTATCATATAGGAGGACTAGATAACCTACCTAAAATCTCTTGTTCTTGATGTGGTGATCATGCCATGATTTTTCGCTCTCTTTCTGGACTTGTTGGTGGAAGCCTGCAACGAAGCGATCTTCCTCTAACCCAACCAAGTGTAGGAGTCTTTCTTCGAGTGCTGCGCGATCTACCATGCCTGTAAATGATGCAATTATCAAGCTGGGAACAATATACTCCATCGACATTATTGCTTCTTGGCCATAGGCCAACTTGAAGGGTTTATGGCTAGTTAGCTTCTTGCAGGTAGTCCTATATGCCCATAGCACAGATGGAATGCGCAGGTCCCAATCATCCCGATTGATGTTGCATATCTTGGTTAGCGCATTCTCCAACACTTTATTAAATGCTTCAACGGTTCCATTAGCCTATGGATGATAAGGCATGCTGCGCTGGTGATGAACGTGGAACTGTTCGGTCAAAGACTCAATGGTATTATTCAGAAAATGAGTGCCTTGATCACTCATCAATATCTTCGGGCATCCAAACCTTGTAAGGATATTCTCATATACGAACTCTGCAGCTGTAGCCGTGTTATAGTATTTGATTGGCTTTGCTTCTTCCCATCTGGTGAGGTAATTGGTAGCAGTAATGATATACCTCGCACCAGTTCTTTTTCCTAGTGGGTTAATAGGACCCACAAAATCAATGGCCCACTTCTCAAAGGCCTGCAATGTCAGTTGTGGATGTAATAGCATTTCATCTTTGTGTGACAGCTTCCCTGTCCTCTGATAGACATCACAATTATGGCAGTGTTCTTTCGAATCTTTATGAATTGTAGGCCACCATAGCCCTATGTGCAATATCTTCTTTGCAGTAGCTCTTCCTACGTAATGGAATCTTGCGATTCCTGAGTGCACATCAACTAGTATAAATGGTTTCTCAAGCTTTAGCATACATCTGCATAGTACTTCGTCCGGTCCTATTTTGTATAGATGACCTGCAATTATAGTGAAGTCAACTGCATGCACTACCAGCTGTTTCTTTTGCTGCATAGTGAACTCTGTGGGTGCGAATCCAGTGGTAAAAAAATCAATTATGTCCTGGTATTATTCATCTGCAAATTGTAAGGCGAACAACTGCGCATCAAGCAGATTGTCCTCCAAATTCGTAGGCTCTTCTCCTGACTCGATTCTTGACAGATGATCAGGTCCCAATCGTACTCTTGAAAGAGTAGTAACCATCTGCATATGCGCCCCCCTAACACTGGCTTATTAACAAGGTATTTCAAGGCAGAATGGTCAGTGAAAATGGAGAAGTGCACACCAAGCAAGTAGTGCCTGAACTTCTAAAGTGTATATACCATTGTGAGTCCTTTTTCAGTAGTAGTATAGTTCTTCTCAGCGGATAATAACTTCCTACTGAAAAAGGAAATGGGATGATCAATACCTCCCTCTCCCGGTTGAGCAAGAACAATGCCCAATGCTATGCATGAGGCATCCACAAGGACGTGAAAAGGCTTCTCCCAGTCTGGAAAAACTAGGATTGGCACAGTGACCATTTTCTCCTTCAATGTGTCGAAGCCTTTCTCGCAATCCTTATTCCACATGAATGGTATATCTTTCTTTAGCAGCTTTTCCATAGCTACGGTTATCTGCGCATACCTTTTTATGAACTTTTTGTAGTAACCGGTATGCCCCAGTGTAGTGCGCAATTTCTTAACTGAATTGGGTGTAGGCAAGTTTACAATGATTGTGATCTTAGCAGGGTCTACCATCAAGCCCTGTTTGCATATAATGTGTCCCAACAAGACTCCATAGGGAACACATAAAACACACTTCTTCAAGTTTAATGAAATTTGGTGCTGTTTGCACTTTTCCAGCATCATCCTGAGGTTTGTGACATGGTTCTTCAATATCCCAAAAATGGTCCAATCATCAAAGTAAACCTCTAAAAACTTATGTATAAAATCCTTAAATGCTGCGATGACCACTCTAGAGAATATTGCAGGTGAATTCTTCAGACCAAAGGGCATCACTGTGTATTGGAACAACCCCCATTTTTTAGCAAAATTCATCTTGTTCCTATCCGCGCAATCAATCCTAATCTGATGGTAACCAGAGAATCCATCAGTAAAAGAATAGGCCTCATTCCCTCCAACATTATCTAGAACTTCATCTGTAAAAGGTGTAGGGAATGGGTCATGCATTGAAGCATCGTTCAATTTTCTGAGATCCACACAAATTCTGATCTTGCCTTTTTTTTTTCTTGTCCTAGATAACCATTGAGCTTATCCATTCAGATTCTTCGACTGGCTCAATGATGCCTACATCAAGCATCTTATCGAGTTTTTCCTTAACTCATTCTTTATACTGCGGGTTCAGTCTATATGGTCTTTGTTTCACAGGCTTCGCGCCGGGCTTAAGAGGAATTTTCATCACTCCTAAGTCTCCCAAGATACCTTTCATCTTTGTGAACTTAGTCGGGAATAGTTCTTGATATTCTTGTAATATACCCGTGAATTCCTCAACTATGTCTTCATCCCAATAATCTCCGATTGCTGCGAACTTTGGCTCTTCACTGGTGCCAATGTTCACTTTCCTTGTTTTCACTGGTCCACTCATATCTGGAATTTCTAGTGGAGGTCCTTCTAACTCGCGTGATCCTTCTGACTCAGGTATCCGTATACTACGCAGGTCCTCCTCATCACTATCTATTGTATCCTTGGTTTCTCCATCAATGTGATAACAATCAAGAGCATGCTCTAGCTTATCCTCCCATTCAGGTTGTAGGCACGTAGGTATGTTGTCTGCACCAAATAATTCTTCTAGTGTCATGTTTCCTTGTGTACAATCTGGACTATATATTTTTTTCTAAATGATCTGCAGCGTGTCATTAACACTTGGATGCTCGACTTCGAAGTTGAAAACCTGCTGGAAGGTCGTAGTTAGGTCCGATCAGTCTACTGTGCCTCTGCGCAACTCTAGGTCTAGGTACCACTCCTTTGGAATTAGTTCTTCTAACGTGTGCAAAAACAAATGTACCCATTCTGTCTGTGGTCTTTCCCTCCATGCTTCTGAACAGACCTGAATATGCTCTTTTGGATCTATCTGTTTATTATATTTCTCAAAGGATAGGGTGACCTTATCAGCAAACCTAATTTGCATCTTAATTCTACACTGATCGCATGTTGTCAGTGTCTTCTTATGTGCAACCCACCATCTGGAACGTATGCTGCGTAGTGCCATCTCTAGAGTTGAGATACGATCATCTGGAACTGCTGCAGTATATTCTTTGATGAAACAATAAACATTAGATAAACCATCAAGGGTAGGGATTGGAGTTACCTCTTTCCCAATCCAACAGAGTGACTTTGTGATCCGCGCGCATTTATTGGCAGATACTTCGTGTAACATGCTTTGCTAGTTTTCTAGTCCTGCATCAGAATCTGAAATGCAAGAGCTGCCACAGCGCCAATTCAGTGTACCATCCACAGTAGGATTAATATAGTCAGCAGTATTGGTTGTCATCTTGTAGATACGGTCCAAGTCTTGAGCTCTGGATTCCTCTTGAATCGGTTCAACATACCGCTCACCTTGCGAAGGGTCTAATGGCGCGATGACCCTGATATCATTGCCTTCAAATATCATTTTCATGGTCTTTAAATCAATAATGGTAGAGTTAGTCATTTCCCAATCGATACCCAGTAGTGCTGGATAAGGATGGATGTCACTCAACTAAAAGCATTTTAACGTATAGACTTAGATTGTTCAAGAACTTACCTCTGAATCCTTCGAAAACGTATGCTTTAGCTTGGCTATAGGACTTGTTGATGCCTCGAAGATCGTAGCATCAAGCAGAAAGGGATCCTCCTCGGTAGACTATCCCAATTAGATTGTCCACCGTTTGGTGTGGGGAATCCGTCCGGTTAGCGGTTCCGGAAACTGTTAGGTTTGGAGATTTGCTTCAATTATACCGGTTATGGCCCGATCCACCGTTCTTTTTTATTTTATGGTTTAGAATGATATGCAAGTGCCTAAACTAACTTAATCTAAATGCAGAACTCGAAACAAATCTGTATCTAAAACTGAAATAAATCTAACTATCCCTACAAGGAGCAAATTATAAGTATGAGTAATGTGCTGTAAGAGTTATCTAAAAATCAACAGACAGCCATTAAATCATAAAGATAGATCCACAGCAAAAAAGAAAAAGATATTAGAAGATAGCTTCTAATTCAGATATAACACATTCCATTACTCATGTAGGAGAAAATTCATTTGCACAAGGAACAGTAAGATCATTCAATACAAAGAAATAATTCAAGACAACAAAGAAAGATCTCACAATAGAATATAGAGGTCACAGGAATAATCCAACATGCATCCAATATCCATTTCCATGCAAAAGACGTCCTCTCTAGGCTCTTATTAGGTACATTTCATTTTCTTGAAACAAGTGCAAGATAGCTCGTACAAGTTCAGAAAAATTATTTCCCTGCCAAAAGTCTCTTACACTGTTTCCTAAACTTCTATTTATATCATTACAAAATGCCTCTTGGGCTGCCACCTAGCTCTTTACACATGTCCTCTACAGACTTTTCCCTTTTAATAAAAAAAAAATTGTGACCCTTTTCTTAAAACAGAAAATTCCTCAAAAAGAAAAGGACAGCTGTCCAATGGTTCCACGCCTTAAACATAGGGAGACCAAAATAATAATAAAAAAGGAACGCTAGGGTCAGTGTGTTCATCCTTGGGAAGGCGCTTCTACTGGGAGAGAGGGGCTTGGAATGGCTGCTGCTGCTGGGAGAGAAGGACTTGGACTGGCTGCTGCTGCTGGTGCTGCTTTCCTTTCCTCCTCTGCTATGTAACTGAACTAGATACTAGTGTCTCTAATAACCACATTTGTTGAGGAAGGGAGCATGATCTTCTAGGAAGTCACATCTTTACCAAGTTCTGCTCCAATACCCTAAATTTCTGCAACTACTGCTTGGTGGATTTCTTTAAGCAAATGACTGTATATTGATGACAACCCAATATAGTGATGGAGATCATCAATGGATAAGACATCAATCTTCTTTACATATTCTATTTGAATGCCTAGCTCTTCCTTCAAGTCAGATAAACGTTTCTCTTTGTTTGGTAACTCATCGAGGGACTGAGGAAAACTCAACTTGCATTTATTGTGCACTTCATGGATTTTTTGATAAAGACTGTTACGGGCTACATCTTCTTTAAAATCATCTACAGACTTGAATGGGAGATGCTTGGGGAAATCAACCTTCCCTTCTCTCCTTTCCATCTGTCTCAGGATGTTTGCTTTAAGCTGAGTATATTTGCCCTTAAGCCTATTGGCTTCTGCATGGACTTCTTTCAACCTAGTTGTCATAGCTTTGAGTCTGCATACTTCCTCAGTAATCAGCTCCTGTGTAGCATGCATTTGTCTCAGAATGCTACAGGACAGATCATGGAAGGGAGACATATCTATTGCTCTGCTCTCTGCCTGCTCTAATTGCTCAACCATTGCATGCTTATCTGCTTGCAGATGAGAAACTCTAGCTTCCGAATCGTTCTTTTCTGCTTATAAAACCATCATCTGGACTGCCAGGTGATCCTTTTCTTCTTCTAAATGGTCATACTTATCTGACAATTCCTTGTGCTCAACAGACAGGCGATTATACTTATTCACTACGAGATCCCTGTAAGCCTTCTCATTAGCCACAGTATGTTGTAACATGCGAGCTCTCCTCTTTGTCGACTCAACTTCTCTAACCATATCGTCTACATTGTCTTGCGTTGCTTTTGCTGCTTCTACAGCGACGGATGCCATGGCTATGGGAGCCTTATGTGTATTTTGAATTACTGTGATCTCCCGTCGGGTAACAATATCTTCTTGGAAGAGTCTCTTTATCCTCTCTTCCGATTCCAGGACTACTGCCTTTCTCTTCTTATCATACACAAATTCATCCCATCGGGACACAGTATGCTCTTCTGATAGAGTGTAAGGGACTATTGGGAGGTCTATTATATTTATTTCTGCTTCTGTGCGTGGGGTTTAGACTACTTGAGACGTGTCTGTTCCCATATTTTGGGTGTCGGAGACCCCTGCTTGAGCTGTGTCTGCATCCAAATTTTGGGTGCCGGGAACACCCGCTTGAGATACATCTGTTTCCATATCTTGGGTGCTGGAGCCACCTGCCTGGGCACCTTCATCGGTCTTAATTTCTTCTTCCGCCTTTTGTTCCTCTTCGGCGTTACGCCTTCTTTCTTCTTCTCCAACTTGCTACTGATTTTCACTTCCTTTCATCTGCTCTGCATCTTCAGCTTCTTTCTGTAGCATTGCATCTTCTGCTTCTTGCTGCAACCTTGCAACTTCAGCTTCTTGCTGCAACCTTGCTTCCTCTTTCAATCTTTGTTCTTCTTGGGCTCGAGCATCAGCTGCTTCTCTCTCTTTCTGCAGGCTGGATTTTTGGGCTGGGGTAGAGCTAGAGCTTGCTCCACTGCCTTGACAACAAATCTGCAACTCGGTCATGTTGCTGATGCCTCTGAACACTTCTTCCTCGACATCATAGTAGTGAGCGTATTCAAAATGAGCATAAATTTCTTTGCAATGCTCGACAACCTTTCCCTGCCTATCATTTCTATGGAAGATCATTTCACCGAAGTGGAAAGCTTTCAGCTCTTGAACAAATTCCTTAGCTGATGCAACCCATGAGAATTTGTAGGCTCCTATGCAGAAGGGAAAAGGAGGGAAAGAAGCCTTATGTTGCTTGTTAAGCACCCCTCCTATTCCATCAAGGAAAATTTGTCTGACTGCCTCCTTGAGGACTATATAATCAGTGGCATATTTTGGAAAAATGTATGGCGCTTTGGTCCCTCCAAACATCTTAATGTAGGTGCCCTGCTCTGAGAAATAAAAATCTCCATAGTTTTCCAGGACCTCCATGGCATTTTCTGATAGACAGTTGGGCTCTTCCTTGAATATCTGCTCATATAGAGGCATGATGAACTCTTCGCAGATGAGCTTATAGCTTGCTCTGTAATTTTGAGCCCACATTATTTTATAAGTGGTGTAGACCGGGGTGTTGGCTTTATCCCATGTGCAACCTAGGCTGGGGAAAGATAGTTTAGCCAAAATACAGTCAATGAGATAGGAATACATGTAAAATTATAACTTTTTCAAGGCCAGACCTTCTCTTGCAGCAGCCACTATGGATGCCAAACTGTCCGAAAGGATAGTAGCCCAGTCAAACATAGTCCCTTTGAATGCTACGGATGATGGGGGCCCACTGTATCCTATATATAGTGCCATCAGGCATGCCAAAAATTTTGCATAGCATCAAGGCGATTAACCTAAAAGTTGGTCTTAGGTTCTGAACATCATATTCATCATTACCTCTCTTTCTCAAGTGCTTGCCTTTGACCAATAATTTTTTGGCCATCTCAATAT
This sequence comes from Larix kaempferi, assembly GCA_027924585.1. Classification (NCBI taxonomy): domain Eukaryota; kingdom Viridiplantae; phylum Streptophyta; class Pinopsida; order Pinales; family Pinaceae; genus Larix; species Larix kaempferi. Next base: position 10,994,693 of record BSBM01000007.1, read on the forward strand.
TGTTCATCTTGCCCAACCATTCATCACTTAGAGCCTGCTGGGGACATGAGAATTTGTAGGCTGCAGCAATATACACTGGATGGAATGAAGCGAAATGCTCTTTCTTGCTATCATGCATCACTCTTGTCTCTGGGTTGGCATGTTCTAGTATCCACCCGATCACTTCAGAGCATGGGAATACTTCAGGGCAGGTAGAAGCCCTAGCTATGCCGGATGTTCTGATGTTGAGGTATATTTGTTCTTCTTCAAACAGTACATCCGGGATATCCTGGTCCCTGATCATCCTGTAAACATCTCCCCAATGGACCTGAGGAGGAATGCCGGTGGTACACTTAGTATCTTGGAACATAGTTTCAGTCCTTAGCTGCACTGGTTCTGGTTCCATCACTTTAGATTTCTTTCTACCACCTTTTGGAATCCTGGCTTATCCCTGCTAGCAACCAAATGTGAATCATTATAAAAATGTGCAACATGTTATGAGAGTGTAACATAGAGAAGGACAAATTTATCATGCTAATGAGAAAAATAAACAAATTATGAAGCTGCATGCTTGAGAAGCAAAATAGATCACTTCAGAAAACGAAATATGGTCCTAAGACTCGATTATTCTAGGGTGAGAATGTCTAGTTAGGAAATTTTGGAATGCTTCCGAAAAGGTAAGCATATGACTTGGAAAAAACCTGCTTTCCTCCTAGTCTTTGGAGAGAGGGTTCCCTTCATCGTAGCACTTCTAATGGTTAATGGTGGGGGAGCTTGGAGTGAAACATTACTATGATGAAACAAGGGACTGCTTTCCACATTCATCAAAAGGTAAGTGGTTGAGTATCTCAACCGACCACTACTGTTATTAATAACATTTGCGAAACGGTGTGTGGCCGGTATGAAGTTTGAATGAGGGTGACAATGCTTGGAATGCGGCCGGTGAAAAACTCGGATGGTCACAGCTATGGATTTTAGTTGGTAGGAATGAGAAACTTAAGGGTCTACGGCGGCCTTAAAAAACAAGAAACGACCCATGCTACCAATGTCTATCGGCCACGTTAAGAACGGGAAGACCCAAAAAGTAATTCGACGGGGAGATAAAACAAAGATGGCGGTTAAAAAGCCTACCTGGAGATGAGACAGTGGTTGAGTGAGGTGGATGCGGTCGTGGATGCGCTGAGCTGGAGCGAGGCTACGCAGTCTTCCTAACGGATTTCTTCGAACGGTAAACAAACAATGAAATTAATGAAACCCCCACCGTCCTTATAAAAGGGTAGGCACGTGTGGTGTTTAAATGGGTTGGTTGTGTCATTAAAACGGGTATTAATGCCCTGTACGGCGCGGTCATTTCAAGCCGTCTCTGCATTTGTGCACGACCGTCGCTTTGCGGGGCAGACTTACTAGTTTCATCCACATTTGCAGAATGATATGGTGAACTGCTTCGGTGTTTTGGGAGACATTGGTGTATCTTTTGAAATACAACCTCTCGAAAGTTTATCTCGAACGGTTTTGCCGAGTCGTCCCGCAGTTTCGAAAAGACTCAGGATATCCTTCCGCAACTGATGAAATTAATTTGTTCAAGCTTATCGATGAATTACATTTGACGAAAGCTTCTGCAGTTGTGGGAGAGCTTTCGTGAACGCTTCTGCAGTTTCATAAGAGAATTGTGAATGCTTCCGCAGTTTCAGAAGAGTCTTCTGAATTTCTTTCCATGATTTAGAGAGAGATAGGAAAATGGCTTTTTGCAGTTTCAGGAGAGTTTGCCGAATGCTTCCGCAGTTTCGAGAGACTTTCGTGAATGGCTTCCACAATTTTGAGAGAGATAGGAAAATAGCTTCAGCGGTTTCAGGAGAGAATTGTGAATGGCTTCCGCAGTTTTGAAAGAGTTCGCCGAATGTTTCCGCTGTTTCGGGAAGGAAACTTATGTTCTTCCAAAAAATGCTATGTCTTTCGGCAGTTTCGAGAGAAAAATGCGAATGGCTTCCGTAGTTTCAAGAGAGTTCATCGAATGCTTCTGTAGTTTCGGGAGACTTTCGTGAATGCTTCCGCCGTTTCGGGAGACTTTTGTGAATGGCTCTCGCAATTTCGGGAAAGAAAATTGAACGCTTCCACAGTTTTGGAAGGGAAACCTGAATGGTTCCACAGTTTTGGAAGAGATTTTTGAATGGCTCCCACAATTTCGAGAGGGAAACTTAAGTTTCTTCCAAAATATTTTCGCGGTTTCGGGAGGGAATCGTGAATGCTTCCGCCGTTTCGGGAGGGAATCCTGAATTTTAACTTAGAAGAAAAACTTCAAATTTTTAAAGCAGATTCCTCAGTTGAAAACAAAACTAAAAAGAAGAACTAATCTCTTTAGGAAGTCTCTGTAGAAAGAACAAAAGGAGGGGCCCTAATATGTACAAAATTTTTGGGGGGGATGTTGCTGCAACAACAATTGGTGAGTCGCTAGCGAACACAGATCTCTGGAAAAATTCCTCCCCATGACCTGAAACCTTCTTAAAAGACATCCAACTTATATGCAATATTCAGCTGAGCACTTGAATCTCGATGAAGGAAGAAGTCACTTTATCTGCTAGCCATTGGGGAAAGGGGAGCTTTGATAGAGACATCTTTAAAACTATCAAAGGGCCAACATATGGGGTTCATTTTAGAAGATTCATCTTTCAGATGGCTACTACTATCGGACTCCACAGGATTTGTAACACTTTCTCATGGACATTATTTCTCTTGTTCCTCATTCCCATGCCGCTTGCATCCTTTTGGATGTTTATACTTTTGACAGCTTTGCTGTTTGAGCCTTCCAGAAATATTTTCTTTAGACATGATCTTTGATTTAGGCTCCTCAATCCATAATGTCCTTTTGTGTGAGTGAGAGATTTTATTGATTTGATCAAGCCTCACGGACGGAGAGGAGCCTACTTTGAGTTGAGTCTTTTGGACAACCTTCATGACGTTACATGCTTTTGCTTTTGTCTCAGCCATGCTTCAATTGAGACGAGAATCTGTGGAAAACAGACCCTTGATTATAAGCCATTTTGGCTGTTAAATTTGCAGCATGGAGTCATTTCAATACCCTATGCCCTCGGGATGTGCTACTTTCCATGGGTCCAACTTCAATGACCTTCTTGAGATGCCTTTAAGTGTGAGAGTGGGTGGAGCCCAAAGATAGTAATAAAGATAGTCATAGATCTCTGCTATTTAAACAGGATTAGTGTGACTAGCAGAATAGGCTTCCTTCCTTCTGAAGAAAGTTCAGCAAGAGCACAATACATAGATAAACTTTCAATTGAGCTTAGTTTCGGACTCATGGGTTGCGATATTTCTTTGAGAGACCTATCTTGATGAGAAACTCAACCGCAGGAGCTTTCAGAAAGAAAAGTTTGTGCAAAGGTTTAAATAACAAGAAAAGAAACAAAATGGTTGAAAATAATGAAAACAAAAGGCTAAAGCAACATAAAATAATTTTTTTATTTATGTACAGAAAGTCTCAGCAAGACTATGCAAAGTATTGTTTCAGGGAGAGGCCATTAAGAGGAAGGGTTACTTCTTCTCCCTCGAGGTATGTCAACTTATAAGTGGATGGGCCTATCTTTGCCAAAATTTGGTAAGGGCCTATCCATAAATGTTGGAATTTCGTGTGCATCCCTTTGCCTTCATGATTATGATCCCATTTCAGGACTAAATCCCCAAATTCAAAACTTCTTATACCGGACTTCCTCTTATCAAACCATCTCTTAACTATGTCTTGGTGTTGATGGAATCGGTCTTTAGTTTTCTGTCGGGCTTCTTCAAATTGAAGCAGGGTATTGATCCTGGATTGTAAGACTTGGCTACCAGACCCCCGAGAGGCTTGGGACAACTGTAAGGATGGGAGCAAGATGTTTGGGGGAAGGATGGCTTCCTTGCCATAGACAAGAGTGAAAGGGAAACCCCTAATGCATTCTTTGGAGTCACCCTATCTGCCCATAAGGCGTTTGGGAGAGCTATATGCCAACGTCGCTGGTTTTCTATCACAGTTTTCTTGAGAATTCGAATAAGGTTTTCTTTTGAAGATTCAACTAATCCGTTCCCTTGAGGGTAATAATTGGATTAATAATGCAGCTTAATCCCCCATTCATAAACAAATTCATTTATCTTGAAAGACGAAAAAATAGGGAGCATTATAAAAAACAAGGGAAATTGGAACCCCAAACCTGGTTATGATGTTTTCTTTCAAGAAACTGATGATCGTATCTTCATTGATCTTGCACAACGGGATAGCCTCCGTCCATCTAGTGAAGTAGTCAGTAGCCGTCAGGATGTATCGATGTTGCAAAGAATAATTTGGATTTATCTCTCCAATAACATCTATACCCCACTGTTCAAAAGGTTCAGATATGGTAACCGGCTGCAAGGGTCCTGCTGCCTTAGGTAATTTCCCGGCACTTCTTTGGCATACATCACAGTTTTGTGCATACGCATGGGCATCTCGGAATAGAGTAGGCCAATAATATCCAGCCCTAAGTATCTTGTGTGCTGTTGTCTCCCCTGAATAATGTCCACCTGCGGGGCCATCGTGTAATTCTTTAACAACTTTACTTGCATCTTCCTTTTCTAGACATCTAAGAAAAACTCCATCATAATTCTTTCTGAAAAGTATCCCATCAATGATTTGATAAGCTGCTGATTTCAAATGGAGTGCCCTCCTTTGCTTAGAGTTCCAGTGCTCAGGTAGGTATCCTTGCTGTAAATAATGCACTAGATCTCTATAACATGACTGAGGAGTTGAGAAGATAGGACATACTTCAACTGAGTTTAGCTCAGCTTCATTCTTCCAATGTTGCTCTTCATCGGTTGAATTTCCTGTAAGCAATTAGCACAGGCCTTGCCCTTTGATGATCGTGGCTGGTTTAAATTCTAAATAATATTCTTGAAGAGCTGTGACCCAGTTTCCCCTCCTTTCTCCTAGTTTCTTTTAAACGAAGAGGGATCTAACAGCTGGGTGGGGAACTATGAATTTAGTTATGTTCTTAAGAATATATGGTCTGAACTACTTGACTGCTTTGAAGACAACATATGCATGCTTGTCCACCATGGGATAATTTAGCTCATCCCCTTGCAGACCAGTGCTCATAAATGAGATTGGGTATTCATCTCCTAGCTCCACCTTTTGTGTGAGTACAGCCGCGAGGGAGTCATCCGAAGCAAAGGTGTACAAGATAAAATCCTTATCAAAATATGGGCTTCTTAAGGAAGGACCTTTAGCTATAGCTACCTTAATATCTCTAAACGCATCCTTTTCTAAATCTGTCCACTTGAACTGTATGCTTTGTTTAACCATTTGTTGCAACGGTTTAACAATTTGTGCAAAATTTGGAACAAATCTTCGGATGAAATTGACAGTACCCATAAAGGACTGCATATATTTTTTGTTATAAGGCATTGGAATTCTATTGATAGCTTGTACTCTTTCCTGATCTATTGACACTCCTCCTTTGGAAATGATATGGCCCAAAAGTTTACCTTCGGGAACAACGAACACACCCTTCTTGGGATTTAATGAAATACCATATTTTCGACAGCAATAAAAAATATGCTTCAAGTGGACAACATGATCTTCCCTTTTCTTTGAAAAAACTGTCACATCATCTAGGTAGACAACAACACACTGCCCACCCAATCCTCGGAAGGCGATATCCATTGCCCGCTGGAATGTAGCTCCTACGTTTATCAGGCCAAATGGCATCCTTCTATATGCAAAAGTTCCCCACTTAGTGCGGAAAGTAGTCTTAAGACGATCTTCTTCGGCTACTAATACTTGATTGTAGCTAGAGAAACCATCGAGAAGAGAAAATAGCTCAGAGCCCAACACCATTTGAAGAATTTGTTCCATTGAAGGGATGGGATAGTTGTATTTATCCGAAGCTCTGTTTAAATTTCTGAAGTCTACACATAGTCTAATCTCTCCTAACTTCTTTCTTACGGGATCTAAGTTAGAAACCCACTCAGAATGCCGGACCTTAAAGATTATTTTAGCGTCTAGGAGTTTCTTTAGTTCCTTTTGAATCAGAGGTTCCAAAGTAGGATGCATACTTCTTAATTGCTGCTGAAATGGCTTGACACCTGCTTTCATCGATATAACATGCTGAATAATGCGGATGTCATATGTTTTCAGATCCTCATAGGTCCATGCAAAAATATCCTTATATTTTTTAAACAGTTTGATGAACCTATCTCTTTCTCCCAGTGAACAACATTTGCCAAGGTTGACAAATTTTGGTTCAGCCTCGGTACCTAAATTAACTAACTCATGCTACATTGATGAACTGTTAGTTTTGGTGTTAGCTAGCCTTTTGAACTTACTTTGAAGATCAAACAACATTTTGAGTGACCTTACCCCTTTGGGGATGAAATTTTCTTTACTCGCATCTTTCTTTAGCACATCAGAATCATGTTCTTCTTCATCTATCACAGCTCCTTGGAAAATGTCTTCGTTTGTTAGAAAACTGATAATATGTTCATCATCATCGAAAACCCTGAAGTTTGTGACGTTGTCAGGGACGGAGGGCCTGAAAATTAATTCAATTGAGCATTTGTTATTAGATGGCACCAATCTAGAAGCAGATGTTGCTAACAAATCAACTACAGAATTTTACAATCTAGGAATAGACTTTATATTGAAAGCATCAAAATGCATAATTAAATCCCATACCTCAGCATGATAACCCTTCAAATGAGGTGAGAGACAATGAATGGTGTCTCTTACTTGTCTCACAACTATTTTTGAGTCACAAAAAACCTTCAGGTATTTAACATTTAAACCAATTGCCTTCTTTAATCCGTGTACCAAAACTTCATATTCCGCAGTGTTGTTAGTACAATCAAATTCTAATCAACAGGACAAAAAATACTTGTTTCTTCTTGGATCCATCAGAACACAATTGGCTCCGGATCCTTCCATAGTTTTAGAACCGTCAAAGTATAATGTCCAAAAAATATCTTTTGATTAAGCTAAGTTAGTATCTCTATGATCTAATTCAGTGACTAAACGAACTATATTACAGTCAACATCATCAATCTGAGAGAAATGAAGGAGATCGGACTGTTCATCTGATTCATGGCTGATGGTTTCAGACTAATAATTACCCAAATCAATTTCTAAGAAATAATTCCTCAGAACCGAGGATGAGAAGGTTACAACCTCATTCTTTCCCTCTAGTTGAGTTACATTTTGCTTCATGTGTGGTTCTCTCAGGACTTTGATCTGATTCTGCCTATTTTGATAAGGCAACCATAGATGAGACCAATCAGTTGCAAAGTAACCATTCAGCTTGGTAGACCAGTCCCTACTTAAGATCAGAACATAGGCCTTAGGAATATCAACTACCATTATGTCAATAAACTGACAGACTCTAGAGTCGGTTGATAATCTAATGAGAACATCTTTCATCTCCCCAATAACTTTGACAGCAGTCCTATATAACTGGATAATTTGGGCCGGAGATGGAACAGGTTTCCCGTTAATTTTTTTACAAATTGACAGTGGCATGACGTTTGAAGATGCTCCAGAATCTACCAAACAATTGTGAACATTATGATTGAAAATTTCAAAGGTCAACAGGAAAGGCAATGTCTGAGATTTAGATTTCCTGCCAATACTAACCTCATTAATTTCGGGATCTTCTTGAGTGTCCGTTAATGGAGTGCTGGGCTGGGGTTGCAAAACATGCAGCAGCTTGTCTCGTTGATGAGGCAAACTGCACATGTTGAATATTGACTCATTTGGTTTGACTTTCTTTATATCCTCAATAATGTCATATCCTATATCAGACTCGTTTCCAATTTGGGTTGGATGGTCTTTTTTACTCATTGTGACCTTAGGTTGTTGAACTATGGTGTCAATGTTTGGCTGTTTGGACATTGTTTGGATAGCTTTAGGCTGCGGTGGAATGATTGCTATATGCCTTCTAGGTAGTTCTTTTGAAACTTTAGGCTTGGGAGGAGTCGAGTCTAGCACAGGATCCGTAATAGGACCTTTACTACGAGTATTAATATTCACAACAGAGAGAGAGAGCTTTCTATGGGATCTTCTTCTGCTAATTCAGTTATAGGTACCCAATCCCATAGCACCATAGTAGTGTCTAGAGGTGTTTCTTCTAATTCAGGGCTCTATTCCTCTAGAGGATCGTCTTGATCTGGAATCTGTGAATCCAACATTTGGTTCATGACTAAACTCATAGAGTTAATCCATTGTGGGTAGCTCTTCTCCGAATGCGGTTCTTGATGAAAGGTGCAAAAGTTTTCCATCCCTATTTCATTGAGGTTTAAAATAGGGGAAGTATTCATGGGTGGATGAGGTTGATCGTCGTCTTCCCTTTTTTTGTAAAATGGCTTGAAAGGTTTCCTCGATGTACTAGCAACCTTATCTTTCTTTAGATATACAATTTTATTGGACAACTTCTGCATCATATTAACTACATTCTCCATGTCTATTGATGACTCTTCTTTACCTCTGGTGAGCAGCAAGGTTTTTCTACTGGCTGCTGGTTTTGTTTCTGCATCTAAGGCATGTTTAGCAATGCTATCTGCTTCTTCTTCCACCTTTCTAGCTTCTTCGAAATTCTCTATCAGGGTGGTTTTCTTAGATCTTTTAACAAACATTGCTATGGGTCCTTCAAGAGCTGTTGTATAATATTCAACCAGAGATTCCTCTGCTGGTTTATTTGCTTCACTGAAATTATTTAAGAGTGTTGTGAACCTTTGATTAAAGTCTTGAACCTTTTCTTTCTTTTCCATCCTCATGGACAATAATTCTTTCATAAGTGTAGCTATAGTTTTTTGGTTTCCATATTTTTTTAAGAAACATTTTTCAAATTCATCCCAGCTTGAGATCGAGCTAGGCTGTAAGCTAAAATACCAGGATGATACTTTTGGCTCAAATGTGTATGGAAAAAGCCTACAGACTACATCTTCATGCTGCACATCTAAAAGATTCAGAGCTAAATAAAAACTCTTGAGATGATCTTCGACTGAAATGGCTTTCCCTGGGTCAAATTTAGGCAAGACTTTCTCTGGATTTTTTGGAAGATTGTGGAATGGCCCAGCTAGATTCAATGCTCCCCTTGCTCTCCAAGCAGGTACAACCATCTCTATATGTGGAGAATCTGGTGGAGAATTGTAAGGTGAGTTCAGTGGAGTGTTCTTTGGAGTAATAAGTTCTCCAAGACTTTCTTGATTTGAAATATTTTCTGGGTTTTCAAGATCGACCTCGTTCAGGGGTTCTACAATTTCTTCCAAGGTTAAATTCACAAGTTCGTTAAAATTTTGCACAAGAATCCAATCATGGGTGTACTGTCGCTCTCTTTCAGGAGAATTTTTTCTAGGGAGGAAATTTACTGCATTTAAACCACCTAGATGCCTAACATAAGATCGTGTATGCCTCCTCAAATCTTCTATTTCTGCAAAAGGCACAACATACAATGCTTCTTGAGGTTCAGAATCAGAGACGAGGTTTTCTTGGTTTGCTACTTCAAGATTTGGGCTGTCTGAAATTCCTTCTTTAAGCGGGTTTTCAGTAACATTTTTGAAAGTGGGATTTTTTCCTTTATCAGCCATGCACTTTCAGGCCCTCCTTCTAGCGCCAAAAACTGTTGATGCCCCGAAGATCGTAGCATTAAGCAAAAAGGGATCCTCCCCGGTAGACTATCCCAATTAGATTGTCCACCGTTTGGTGTGGGGAATCCGTCTGGTTAGCGGTTTCGGCAAACGTTAGGTTTGGAGATTTGCTTCAATTATACCGGTTATGGCCCGATCCACCGTTCTTTTTGATTTTATGGTTTAGAATGATATGCAAGTGCCTAAACTAACTTAATCTAAATGCAGAACTTGAAACAAATATGTATCTAAAACTGAAATAAATCTAACTATCCCTGCAAGGAGCAAATTATAAGAATGAGTAATGTGCTGGAAGAGTTATCTAAAAATCAATAGACAACCGTTAAATCATAAAGATAGATCCAAAGAAAAAAAGCAAGAGATATTAGAAGATAGCTTCTAATTCAGATATAACACATTCCATTACTCATGTAGGAGAAAATTCATTTGCACAAGGAACAGTAAGATCATTCAATACAAAGAAATAATTCAAGACAACAATGAAAGATCTCACAGTAGAATATAGAGGTCACAGGAATAATCCAACATGCATCCAATATCCATTTCTATGCAAAAGACGTCCTCTCCAGGATCTTATTAGGTACATTTCATTTTCTTGAAACAAGTGCAAGATAGCTCGTACAAGTTCAGAAAAATTATTTTTCTGCCAAAAGTCTCTTACACTGTTTCCTAAACTTCTATTTATATCATTACAAAATGCCGCTTGGGCTGCCACCTGGTTCTTTACACATGTCCTCTACAGAATTTTCCCTTTTAATAAACAAAAGATTGTGAACCTTTTCTTAAAACAGAAAATTCCTCAAAAAGAAAAGGACAATTGTCTAATGGTTCCACGCTTTAAACATAGGGAGACCAAAAAAAAAAACCAAGAAAAATGCTGGGGTCAGCATGTTCATCCTTGGGAAGGCACTTCTACTGGGAGAGAAGGACTTGGAATGGCTGCTACTGCAGGGAGAGAAGGACTTGGACTGGCTACTGCTGCTGGGAGAGAAGGACTTGGATTGGCTGCTACTGCTGGTGCTGCTTTCCTTTCCTCCTCTGCTATGTAACTGAACCAGATACCAGTGTCTCTAATAACCACATTTGCTGAGGAAGGGAGCAGGATCTTCTGGGAAGTCACATCTTTACCAAGTTCTGCTCCAATACCCTGAATTTCTGCAACTGCTGCTTGGTGGATTTCTTTAAGCAAATGGCTGTATATTGATGACAGCCCAATATAGTGATGGAGATCATCAATGGCTAAGACATCAATCTTCTTTACATATTCTATTTGAATTCCCAACTCTTCCTTCAAGTCAGATAAACATTGCTCTTTGTTTGGGAACTCATCGAGGGACTGAGGAAAACTCAACTTGCATTTATTGTGCACTTCATGGATTTTTTGATAAAGACTGTTACTTTTATCCATTATTCCTTGGATCTTAGCCATTAGCTTAAGGCCACAGTTCCTGCAGAACTCCATAAGGGCTACATCTTCTTTAAAATCATCTACAGACTTGAATGGGAGATGCTTGGGGAAATCAACCTTCCCTTCTCTCCATTCCATATGGCTTAGGATGTTTGCTTTAACCCGAGTATATTTTACCTTAAGCCTCTTGGCTTCTACATTGAAATATTTCAACCTAACTGTCATGGCTTTGAGTCTGCATACTTCCTTAGTAATCAGCTCCTGTGTAGCGTGCATTTGTCTCAGAATGCTACAGGACAACTCATGGAAGGGAGACATATCTATTGCTCTGCTCTCTGCCTGCTCTAATTGCTCAACCATTGCCTTCTTATCTGCTTGCAGATGAGAAACTCTAGCTTCCGAATCGTTCTTTTCTGCTTCTAAAACCATCATCTGGACTGCCAGGTGCTCCTTTTCTTCTTCTAAATGGTCATACTTATTTGACAATTCCTTGTGCTCAAAAGATAGGCGATTATACTTATTCACTACAAGATCCCTGTAAGCCTTCTCATTAGCCACAGTATGTTGTAACATGCGAGCTCTCCTCTTTGTCAAATTAACTTCTCTAACCATATCGGCTACATTGTCCTCCGTTGCTTTTGCTTCTTCTACAGCGGCGGATGCCATGGCTATGGGAGCCTTATGTGTATTTTGCATTACTGTGGTCTCCCGCCGGGTAACAATATCTTCTTGGAAGAGTCTCTTTATCCTCTCTTCCGATTTTAGGACTACTGCCTTTCTGTTCTTATCATACACAAATTCATCCCATCGGGACACAGTATGCTCTTCTGATGGAGTGTAAGGGATGATTGGGAGGTATATTATATTTATTTTTGCTTCTGTGGGTGGGGTTTGGACTACTTGAGACGTGTCTGTTCCCATATTTTGGGTGTCGGAGACCCCTGCTTGAGCTGTGTCTGCCTCCACATTTTGGGTGCCAAGAACACCCGCTTGAGATACATTTGTTTCCATATCTTCGGTGCCGAAGCCACTTGCCTGGGCACCTTCATCAGTCTTAAGTTCTTCCTCCGCCTTTTGTTCTCTTCAGCCTTATGCCTTCTTTCTTCTTCTCCAGCTTGCTGCTGATTTTCACTTCCTTTCATCTGCTCTACATCTTTAGCTTCTTTCTGCAGCCTTGCATCTTCTGCTTCTTGCTGCAACCTTGCAACTTCAGCTTCTTGCTGCAACCTTGCTTCCTCTTTCAATCTTTGTTCTTCTTGGGCTCGGGCATCAGTTGCTTCTCTCTCTTTCTGCAGGCTGGCTTTTCGGGCTGGGGTAGAGCTAGAGCTTGTTCCACTGCCTTGATGAAAAATATGCAACTCGGTCATGTTGCTGATTCCTCTGAACACTTCTTCCTCGGCATCATAGTAGTGAGCATATTCAAAATGAGCATAAATTTCTTTGCAATGCTCGACAACCTTTCCCCGCCTATCATTTCTATGGAAGATCATTTCACTGAAGTGGAAAGCTTTCAGCTCTTGAACAAGTTCCTTAGCTGATGCAACCCCTGAGAATTTGTAGGCTCCTATGTAGAAGGGCAAAGGAGGAAAAGAAGCCTTATGGTGCTTGTTAAGCACCCCTCCTATTCCATCAAGGAAAATTTGTCTGACTGCCTCCTTGAGGACTATATAATCAGTAGCGTATTTTGGCAAAATGTATGGCGCTTTGGTCCCTCCAAACATCCTGATGTAGGTGCCTTGCTTTGAGAAATAAAAATATCCATAGTTTTCTAGGACCTCCATGGAATTTTCTGATAGACAGTTGGGCTCTTCCTTGAATATCTGCTCATATAGAGGCATGATGAACTCTTCGCAGATGAGTTTATAGCTTGCTCTGTAATTTTGAGCCCACATTATCTTATAAGTGGTGTAGACCGGGGTGTTGGATTTATCCCATGTGCAACCTAGGCTGGGGAAAGATAGTTTGGCCAAAATACAGTCAATGAGATAGGAAGACATGTAAAATTCTGACTTTTTCAAGGCCAGACCTTCTCTTGCAGCAGCCACTGTGTATGCCAAACTGTCCGAAAGGATAGTAGCCTAGTCAAACACAGTCCCTTTGAATGCTACGAAGTGGATGATGGGGGCCCATTGTATCCTATATACAGTGCCATTGGGCATATCAAAAATTCTACATAGCATCAAGGTGATTAACCTAAAAGGATGTCTTATGTTCTGAACATCATATTCATCATTACCTCTCTTTCTCAAGTGCTTGCCTGTGACCAATAATTTTTTGGCCATCTCAATATTGTTCATCTTGCCCAACCATTCATCACTTAGATCCTGCTGGGGACGTGAGAATTTGTAGGCTGCAGCAATATATGTTGGATGGAATGAAGCGAAAGGCTCTTTCTTGCTGTCATGCAACACTCTTGTCTCTGGGTTGGCATGTTCTAGTATCCACCCGATCACTTCAGAGCATGGGAATAATTCAGGGCAGGTAGAAGCCCTAGCTATGTCGGACGTTCTGATGTTGAGGTAGATTTTTTCTTCTTCCAACAGTACATCCGGGATATCCTGGTCCCTGATCATCGTGTAAACATCTCCCCAATGGACCTCGGGAGGAATGCCGGTGGTACACTTAGTATGTTGGAACATAGTTTCAGTCCTTAGCTGCACTGGTTCTGGTTCCATCACTTTAGATTTCTTTCCATCACTTGCGGGGCGGACTTACGAGTTTCATCCACAATTGTGGAATGATATGGCGAACTGCTTCGACGTTTCGGGAGAGATTGGTGTATATTTCGAAATACAACCTCTCGGAAGTTTATCATGAATGGTTTTGCTGAGTCGTCCCGTAGTTTCGGAAAGACTCAGGATATCCTTCTGCAACTGATGAAATTACTTTGTTCAAGCTTATCGATGAATTACATTTGACAAAAGCTTCCACAGTTGCGGGAGAGCTTTCGTGAACGCTTCCACAGTTTCGAAAGAGAATCGTGAATGCTTCCGCAGTTTCGGAAGAGTCTTCTGAATTTCTTTCTGTGATTTAGAGAGAGATAGGCAAATGGCTTCCGCAGTTTTGGGAGAGTTTGCCGAATGCTTCTGCAGTTTTGGGAGACTTTTGTGAATGGCTTCCGCAATTCCGAGAGAGATAGGAAAATAGCTTCGACGGTTTTGGGAGAGAATTGCGAATGGCTTCCGTAGTTTTGAAAGAGTTCACCGAATGTTTTCGCCATTTCGGGAGGGAAACTTATGTTCTTCCAAAAACCACTAAGTCTTTTGGCGGTTTCGGGAGAAAAATGCGAATGGATTCCGCAGTTTCGAGGGAGTTTGCCGAATGCTTCCACAGTTTCGAGAGACTTTCGTGAATGCTTCCGCCGTTTCGGGAGACTTTCATGAATGGCTCCATAATTTCAGGAAAGAAACTTGAACGCTTCCGCTGTTTCGGAAGGGAAACCTGAATGGTTCCGCAGTTTCGGAAGAGATTTCTGAATGGCTCCCACAATTTTGAGAGGGAAACTTATGTTTCTTCCAACAGCTTTCCGTGGTTTCAGGAGGGAATCGTGAATGCTTCCACCATTTTGGGAGGGAATCCTGAATTTTAACTTAGAAGAAAAACTTCAAATTTTTAAAGCAGATTCCTCAGTTGAAAACAAAACTAAAAAGAAGAACTAATCTCTTTAGGCAGTTTCTCTAGAAAGAACAAAAGGAAGGGCCCCAATATGTACAAATTTTTTGGGGGGGATGTTGCTGCAACAACAGGAATTCAGTATGTCTACAGCAAACTCAGTCACAAATCCTTCAAGTATACTATCGACCCAGAAATTGATTGCTCGCAACAGTGGGCTATCTATTGCTTTGAGCTGCGCGGTGAGCTCTGGAGTCCACTCTGTAGGTACTCCTCCTTGGAAACAGGTTTTATTTTCCACGAGTCGCGAGATCCACTCGTGCAACTCATTTCCAGATGAGGCCCAGAAAACCTCATGAATCTCTCTCCACAAATATCTGTTCAACCACTGTACGTCACATAGACGCGGGTGTTTGTTCTCTTTTCTTGCAAAGTCTCTTTCAATCTTGTCACACCAATCCCAGATCTCTTTCTTTTCAGGATGCCAATTGTCTGATCCCAATGGGAACTGGTATTCTTCTTCACAAATTACTTTCCAACACACTATTGCATCACTAGTCCTAGCCGAGCAACGGAACCATTTTTTGGCTGTTAACACCTTCTTGAGGTTTCCAGTGTAGACCCAGGTACTTCACGGTTCAAGGAACCAACAAAACCCCTATTCACCAGCCCTTTCGGTAACAGGCTGTGCGTAGCCTGAGGTCTCACCCGAGGCAAACCTGAGGGGGTGGTTGTGGAATCAAGTTTCCACAACTGGGTGATGCAATGGGGGGGAGAAGGCTAACAAGCAATGCAATGCCTTGCGGGTTGTGCGGACAGATAACTGCACGAACCTTCTCTTCCACGTCGGGTACTTCGGTGCGCAACCATGTTTGCAATCTTGCACCTCTAATGACTGTGCGATACAGGATACATTTGCGTTACGACAGTAAGCTATCAGCAGCTTACCTCGCAACAACCTTCAATGACTCGGCGCATCAACAAGACTGCTCGTCCTTTCCAGGATGTTTAATTCCAACCACTCTACTTAGCATTCTTTATCCCTTTATTCCATTCAAGTTCTTATCATTAAATTGTAGATGATGTAATAAATATACATTATTGGGTGCTCCAACGCTATGCGTAATTTCAATGTTCAACTATGTGACCCTTTTGACAGATTCATACATTCTTAGATTCGTAAGTGTTGAATACTTAACATTCCTCTGCGCATGTATTACTTAACATATTATTCCCATTCACTATGGCGAATACAGATAAAAGCAATCACAGAACATAAGTCTTCAGCATTAAACATTCATACCAAATAAAATGGACAATCATAAACACACAATAGTCACATAACACAGAATTTAATGTCACTCACCCCCCAGATGGAGGCTACGTCCACAACAACGATTGTTAATATTTCTCTTAATGGGAAGGGTACAACCGTTCTTAGTCTGCGCACTCAACTACAGAATCTCTTCTCTCTCTCATAGGTCTCTGCGCACTCAGCTAAAGAGCCTTTAAAATGGATTTTCTAAGCTTAAGATTCTAGAATGATCAATTATTAACCAAAATGAAGAGTCAACCCTTCCCTTACACAATTGTGCTTTATTTATAGATCATGCCCATAGGTCATGTATTTACAATCATTAGGTCGAAACCCTAAGGTTTCCAAAACTGGTGTGGCTAACTTCCACCCTAGTTGTCACCGTCGACAACCTGCTCTACCTGCTCCAGCTGGGCCACTCGTGCCTCACATGCTCTTCTGACAGCCTGCTCCAGCTGGGCCACTCGTGGCTCACACGCTCTTCTGACAACCGTAGTCCTCAAAACGATTACAACTGCATCATGGCCTGTCCCTTTCCACTCCTTTTCCTGCTTGTCGCCATCGGCGTCATGGCCTAGCTTCTCAACTGCTGGCCGCCACATGTTCGAATAGGTCGGTTTCATCTGCCATCCACCTGTTCCTTACCCAAAATAGGTCATGTCCTCGTCTGACCTTTACCCCTGTCGTGACCCCAAAATAGCTCATGCGCTATAATGCGCATCGTCCTACTTGCGTGACCGTGCCTTGGCCATTGTCATCGCATGACATGCACAAAACCTCAAAATTGTTTGTCGCCTGCCGCCGCGCGCAATGCGCTTTCAACAAAACTAGTTCCTCTTCCTGCCACAATGCGCAATGTGCAATTATCAAATTTTCCTTTTCTACCTGCTGCAGCATGCTACGCGTGATTTTCCATACTTGTATATTTTTCCAACCCACTTGGGACCCGCCCAACAATGATAACTCCTAGTAGAGGAGATAAGGTTCCCTAACTAAGAGATAACTGGTGGTAGGTGAGCAAAGGTGCAATTGCCATGCAGAACAGTCAAGGAGGGTGCATCAGGTAGGAAGGAGGCCAAATGGGGGTTGAAGACAGGCATTGGGGAGCTGCAAGTGAGCTCTAGGTGTTGGGAGGACTACAAACATGATGACTGGATGCATGCAGTGGCATGCGAATGCATGCAGCATGCAGATTTGCATGCAGGCATGAAAAATACAAAAATGACGGTGTGAATATTCCAACACCCCCCCGCAAGCTATACTATGAGATAATAATTGAAATCTGAAAAATAGGGCCTGGGTGACTAAGACCAAAGGATACCCTGTACAATCAATCTAAATAAAATAAGTGAGGAAAGAGGGAAAACCCAGTGGGAAGAAAAACCTCCCTCAAAATAGACTGAAGGATGCTAATGTAGGATATCATCACTCACCCCTGAAGGAGGTAAGTATCCTTCTTTTCCAAAGAAGGATCGATCGATCTGAAATGGATCAGCAATGTCACAAGGATGAACCCTAACATGTTGAAAATCTGATATGGAATATCGGGAAGTAGTGGCTTCCCATTGAAGAATAGGATCAGTAAAGTAAGAAGGATGAAACCTTCCATGATGAACATGTGGTATGGAAGATCAGGGAGCAGTGGCTACCCATCAAGGAATAGGATCAACAATGTGAGAAGGATGAAACCTTCCATGCTGAAAATTTGGTCTGGCAGATTGGGGAGCAGTGGCTGCCCATCAAGGAAGAGGATCAACAATGTGAGAAGGATGAAACCTTCCATGCTGAAAATATGATCGGGTAGATCGGAGAGCAGTGGTTTCCCATCGAGGAAGAAGAGGACAAACATGTGAGAGATATTCAAGTTCTTGTGGATCTGGATCTCCCATTCACTCATCTTCATCATCAGTTGCTAGACCTTCAGGTTCTTGTGGATCTGGGTATAGTGTTCCCTCATCATCATCTCCATCTTCAGATTCTGAATCTGAAATATCATGTGAAGATGCATCATCACATCCAAACTCCGAATATGAAATCTCATGTGAAGAAGCAAGTATAATTGGCTCATCATCACATCCAAACTCTAAATCTGAAATCTCATGTGGAGAAGCAAGTAGAACTGGCTCATCATCACATCCAAACTCTGAATCTGAAAGCTCATGTGGAGAAGCAAGTAGAACTGGCTCATCATCACATCTAAACTCTGAATCTGAAATCTCATGTGGAGAAGCTATGTTCTCTTGCTCATCATCACTCAAAGGAGGAACATATCCAAAAATGTGGATATCATGAAACTACTTCAGAATGTGCATGTAGTCCTTTGATATCTCATTTGAACCATCATAGCTGAGATCATTACCAAAATAACTAGAACAAGATGATGATGGATCTTCATTAAGATCAAAGGAGGATGCAGTAGTGGTGGCCCATTTTGAAATAGGAGTTGGACAAATAGGTGCTAGATCTTTAGGTTCTTGTGGATCTGGATCTATCATTCACACTTCTACAAGAGCCCTCTTTTTCTCAATCTTCTTTAGTGTATATTTTCCCTTTAAGCAACTTTCAAAGGTGCCATGAGAAAACTTGTCTCTTAGAAGACCATCAACCACATTTTGAGCTTGTTTGTAGTTGAGATGAGATAGTCTACTCTCTTCACGTGCATGAGAGCAAAGATCAGATTCCTTTGAGAGAGGTAAGAAGTGTGAAAACTCATAGAGTTTTGTCTTATGATTTGCAACTCCTTTTGCAATGAGTTCCCCTGAAACCATGTGTTGTACTTCAACTTCATTTGGAGAAAATACCACTCTTTTGGGATCTCCAATATGATTCATTTGATACACTAAAAGAACATTAGCTGCAAGAGAAGGAATGTAAAGCTCATCAGAAAAGTAACCATGGTTAAGATCGATTCTTCCAATCCCTTGAGAGGAGACCTCGAAATCATTGCCCAGTCTGATGGAAGGGCCAACTGAGCTTTCAAAACTAGAGAAGAGATCTTTGGAGGAAGACATGTGTCTTGTAGCTCCTAAATCTATGATGAAAGAAGAATCTATTGATGCACTTTCCATGAGGGCATGACATCTTTCTTTGTCTTTGGATCTAGAAGGTTCAGTATCAATATCTTTCCTTCTTGCACATGCAGGTACAGGAAGGTTGTTCTTCTCAAGTAACTAAGCCATCAAATCTATAGTCTTCTTCATGCAAGTACTCTCAGGATGGAAACCTCAATGACAATATGTGCACTTGCATCTTTCCTTCTGAGAATGATTGGTCTTCCTTGAGTTCAAATATCCATCTGACTGATATGGAATATCTTTAGGCTTTGTATCATTCACTCTCTTATCAAAAATATTTTGCTTTCCATTACCATTTGCTCTTTTGGCCTCATTAGCTGTAAGGGTCGAATCCAACTTGGGTTTGATCATTCCCATGGAGATTAACTTCTCTTCCTCTTGAGTAAGAGATTGGATGAAGTCATCAAGTTGTTGGAATATTCGCACCATCATTTTTATATTTTGCATGCCTGCATGCAAATTTGCATGCTTTGCATACCACTGCATGCATCCAGTCATCATCATGGTGGTCTCCCAGCACCTAGAGCTTGTTTCTATCTCTCTAGAGCCTATCTACAGCCCCCAATTGGCCTCCTACCTACCTGATGCACCCTTCTTGACTATTGTGCATGGCAAGTGTGCCTTTCTCACCTACCACTGTCAGTTAGAGCGCCTTTACTCACCTACCTTCAGTTATCACTCAGTTAGGGTGCCTTATATCACTTACCGGGAGTTATCATTCAGTTAGTGCATTGATTGAGTAGTTCTTCCACTGATTGCTCATTTTTCCTACTTGTAGCTTCTAGTTAGCTAGTTCTGGAGTTCCACTTGACTATTTGACAGCCTCATGCACCCCCCTTGGAGTGTCCATTCCCTAATTTATGCCTAGATGGTTCTGTTAGTCTTAGTTAGACACACTTGACTGACTATTACCATTTCTAACTATTACTATTGACTGGATGATGTATCCATTGTTATCCAAGCTAGAATTTGAGTTAGACAGCCTCATGCACCCACCTTGGAGTCTCCATTCCCTGATTTATGGCTAGATGGTTCTATTAGACTCAGTTGGTCACACTTGACTAACTCTTACCATTTTTTACTGATACTACCGATTGGATGATGTCTCCATAGTTATTCATGCTATATTTTGAGCTCAGATTCGAATTCCCTACTTGGCTAATTCAAATCCTATATGATGCCTCATCATTGATTATCGTAACACATTCTCTACATTCATTATTCATTGTATGATATTGACATTGTCCATTATTCTGTGTTTATGAGTGATTATTGAATGCATGCGTCTTCTTCTTTGCAAATAATCTTGAGAGTTAGATTGTGAGTTTTTTATAGTTGCTAGATCCTTGTAGATTATCACATGGTATTAGAGCAGTCAGTATCTATTCGAATTGCAGCCATTATAGCAGCAGCAGTTGCAACTTTTCTTTGAGCAACTATCTTTCACTTGAGCACTAGAATCCTTTGAGTTTACACAACAAATCCTGGTGCTAGTACTTGAATTCATTGGAGAAATCCAGTGAGGTGTATCCAGGTGTGAAGGAATTAGTCTATGTGCTCAGTATTCAAATGGTAGTGTTCAGTCGAAGTGTAGCATTCTCCATCAGCAAAAACTCTTCTTGTTTTGCAGGTTTCGAAGTTTTCTACAGTTACAACAGTTTTTGTAGTTATAGCACTCGATTTGAAATTGAACAACATCTTCTATGTATCTAGAAGGAGTTCCTTCTCTCACTCCATTCAACTATAATGAGTGGAAACCAAAGATGACATCATATCTTAAGAGACTTGGTCTTTTTGATGTGTGTACTAGTATTAAGAGATATTTTTCTTCCTAACAAGAGAAAGAAGATTGGCTTAATGATTGTGAAAGAGCCC
Organism: Larix kaempferi; assembly: GCA_027924585.1. Lineage (NCBI taxonomy): Eukaryota > Viridiplantae > Streptophyta > Pinopsida > Pinales > Pinaceae > Larix > Larix kaempferi. Next base: position 11,015,613 of record BSBM01000007.1, read on the forward strand.
CAAGAAATATATGTGTTAACTTGTTTTTCAATTTGGAATACCTCATTGATTTTGATGAACATCCAAGTGATCTATGGACTAGATTGGATAGATTATTTGGAATTCAGGAGAAAGAGGTTGATGCTAGCCATGTGAAAAACAAGCCCAGTGATACTTCCTACAGCGCTCTCTTTACTCATGAGTCGGCCTCCATCATCTCCCATGATGAATTTGTTCAATATGAAGTCGAATTACAACACATGGTTTCAATTGTTCCATCTTCCGATCTGATTTCTAAGCAAAAGATGTCAATTACTACTCTAGAAGTTGAAGATATCTCGTAAATCTCTAGTTCCCATGAGCTTGCTGATGTGCAAGATGATGACCTATTGAGCATCTTGGAAGATTTGGGATTCAGTGCATTTTCCCTCCTTAATCAAAATATTCCTGTGGAATCCTATTTGGTCATTGGCACATGCTTTCATAACTTCCCCAAAGATAGAAGACTCTACAATTCGCTTGGATTGAAGTCTCATGCATATCCTTGTGATTTTGGTTTTGATATAACCACTGTCGGTTCAAAGAAGATCATAAGAAACCATCCTCAAAATATTGTATCTGATTTGAAGTTCAAGCCATCACCATTATATGGTTCATTTGGTTCTAAAATTACCCCTATTGGTTCAAAGGATATATCAAAGAACTGCATACACTTTCATAGAGTTGATGCACTTGTTGATGTGCAAGATGATGACCTACTGAGTATTTTGAAGGAAAAAACAGATTTGGAAGGTAATGCATTCATTCTCCCTCATTATATGCTTTCTTTGGATTCCTATTTGGTCATTGGAACATGTTTTCATAGTTTCACTGACGATGAAAGACTCTATCATTCGCTTCGGTTCATGACTCATGCACCTTTCACTGATTTTGGTTTTGATTTCACCCCTATTGGTTCAAAGGAAATCATGCGAAACCATCTTCCAAGTCTTGGATCTAATTTGCTTGCATCCATTGTTGGAGAACTCAAGAACATGTTTTTGGAGCATGATTCATTTCGTCCCAAGAGGAAGATAACTCATTTTGAGAGAATTCTAGATCCAAATCCACAAAAAACTGAAGATCTAGTACCTATTGGTTCACGAGCCACCACCACTATTGCATCCACCAGTGATCTTGTTGAATATTCACCATCATCATGTCATAGTTTCTTTGGTCATGATCTCACCTATGTTGGTTCAAAGGAGATATCAAGGAACTATCTACACATTCATGGTTTTGATTCTACCTCAATTGGTTCGAATCACATGCTTCATGATGTTCTTCGTATTATGTTTTTGCTGCATGATACACTTCTTCCCAAAAGGAAGATACCTAATCCTTTGATTGATGATCAAGAGAGCGAAGCATCATCACATGAGATTTCAGATTCAGAGTTTGGATATGATGATGAGCCAACTGTAGATGCATCTTCACATGATATTTCAGATTCAGAATCTGAAGATGGAGATGATGATGACAGAATGCTATATCCTATCCACAAGAACATGAAGGTATAGCAACTGATGATGAAGATGAGCGAATGGGAGATCCAGATCCACAAGAACCTGAAGATCTCTCACCTGATATTCCTCCTCTTCCTCGATGGGAAACCACTACACTCCGATTTGTCGCTGATTTGGTTGGTGATCCACATGATCATAGAAGAACCAGGTCATATTTTCAGCATGGAAGGGTCCATCCTCCTCACAATGCTGATGCATTTCAGATCGATCGATCCTTCTTCGGAAAATAAGGACACTTACCTCCTTCATGGGTGAGGGAAGACATGATTCATTAGCATCCTTCAGTCTATTTTGAGGGAGGGATTTCTTCCCACTGGGTTTTCCCTCTTTCCTCACTTAGTTTATTTGATTGTATGGGGTGACTTTTGGTCTTAGTCACCAGGGCCCTATTTTTTGTTTTTCGGTTATTATCTCATAGTATAGCTTGTGGGTGGGTGTTGGATTATTCACACCATAATTTTTATATTTTGCATGCCTGCATGCAAATATGCATGCTTTGCATGCCACTGCATGCATCCAGTCATCATCATGGTGGTCTCCCAACACCTAGAGCTTGTTTCTAGCTCTCTAGAGCCTATCTACAACCCCCAATTGGCCTTCTACCTACTTGTTGCACCCTTCTTGACTGTTGTGCATGGAAAGTGTTCCTTTTTCACCTACCACTGTCAGTTAGAGCACCTTTACTCACCTACCTTCAGTTATCACTCAGCTAGGGCACCTTATCTCACCTACCGAGAGTTATCATTCAGTTAGTGCATTGATTGAGTATTTCTTCCACTGATTGCTCATGATGACTACTTGTAGCTTCTAGTTAGCTAGTTCTGGAGTTCCACTTGACTATTTGATAGCCTCATGCCACCCCCTTAGAGTCTCCATTCCTTGATTTATGCCTAGATGGTTCTGTTAGACTCAGTTAGGCACACTTGCCTGACAATTACCATTTATGACTATTACTATTGACTGGATGATGTCTCCATTGTTATCCAAGCTAGAATTTGAGTTAGTCATCCTCATGCACCCACCTTGTAGTCTCCATTCCTTGATTTATGGCTAGATGGTTATGTTAGACTCAATTGGTCACACTTGACCAACTCTTACCATTTGTGACTGATACTACCGACTGGATGATGTCTCCATAGTTATTCATGATAGACTTTGAGCTCAGATTCAAATTCCCTACTTGGCTAATTCGAATCCTATCTGATGCCTCATCATTGATTATTGTAACACATTCTCTACATTCATTATTCATTGTATGATATTGACATTGTCCATTATTATGTGTTTATGAGTGATTATTGAATGCATGCTTCTTCTTCTTTTCAAATAATCTTGAGAGTTAGATTGTGAGTTTGTTACAGTTGCTAGATCCCTGCAGATTATCACACAAGTGAGGGAAACTTCCATTTTGGAATGGAGATCTTAGCTGACTGGAAAGTAGAGACAAAAAATAAGAAGTTTGGCCCCAACTTTGAGAGAATGGCAAGAATAAGCTGCTTGTCTTCTTTCACTATCTCATATCTTTTCAACTGTGAAATCAAGATTTTGAACTTGGTGAGGAAGGCATTGATTGATTCGAAGCTAGCAGGACTCAAAGAGATGAGTTCATTCTCCAATTTGTGACCTTTTAGATCATCTTTTTTCCAAAGAGGGATTCAAGCTTGTCCCAAACCTCTTTTGGAGATGTAAGATCGATGACATGGAAGTGAAGATATTCATAAATTGAGAGAAGGAGAAGGCCTACTGCTTCATCAAGCCTATCCAAGTACTTAGAATTTTCAACTACACTGAGAGGTTCTACCATTGTTCCATTGAGTATCATGGTGAAGCTCTTGGATCTCATGAAGAGAGCCATGTTGGCTTTCCATTCAACATAGTTGGAAGATGTGAGATTTAGATCAATCTGAACAGTGAAGGTCAAATTTTTGAAGAAGAATTCGAATGGGTGAATAAACCTGCAAAACAAGAATAATTTTTGCTGATGGAGACTGCTACACTTCGAATAGACACTACCTTAGGAACACTGAGCACATAGAATAAGTCCTTCACACCTATCTAGACCTCACTGTATTTCTCCAATGAATTCAAGGTAATAGCACCAGGATTTGCTGTGGAAACTCAGAGGCTTCTGGTGCTCAAGTGAAAGATAGCTGCTCAAAGAAATGTTGCAACTGCTGCAATTCGAATAGCTGCTGACTACTCTATTACAATGTGATAATATGCAAGGGATCTAGAAACTGTAACAAACTCACAATCAAACTCTAAAGAATGTTGCAAATATGAAGAGAAGAATGCACTCAATAATCACTCATAAACACAGAAAATGTAGAACAATAGTATCATACATCAGCTGTAAGATGGCACTATGTGAATCAATGAAAGTAATGAATGTGTTAGAGTAAAATGGGGTGTAGCATCATATAGGATTCGTATTATCCAAGTAGGTCATTCATATCTAGCTCAAAGTCTAGCTTGGATAACAATGGGGACATCATCCAGTTAGTAGTATCAGTCATAAATGGTAATAGTCAGTCAAGTGTGTCTAATTCAATCTAACATAACCATCTAGGGATAAATCAGGGAATGGAGAGTCTAAGGGGGGTGCATGAGGCTCTCAAATAGTCAAGTGGAACTCCAAAACTAGCTAAATAGAAGCTACAAGCAGTCATCATGAGAATTCAGTAGAAGAACTACTCAATCAATGCACTAACTGAATGGTAACTCCTGGTAGGTGAGATAAGGTGCCCTAATTGAAAGATAACTAGTGGTAGGTGAGAAAAGGCACACTTGCCATGCATAACAGTCAAGGAGGGCACATCAGGTAGGTAGGATGCCAAATGGGGGCTGAAGACAGGCTCCGGGGAGCTGAAAGTGAGCTCTAGGTGCTGGGAGGACTACCAACATGATGACTGGATGCATGCAGTGGCATGCAAATGCATGTAGCATGAAAATTTGCATGCAGGAATGCAAAATACAAAAATGATGGTGTGAATATTCCAACAACACAAGGATTGGCGCAGTTACCATTTTCTCCTTCAATGTGTCTAGTCCTTTCTCGCATTCTGCATTACAGATGAACTGTGCTTCTTTCTTTAGAAGTTTGGCTATTGGTTTTGTTATCTGCACATAACCCTTGATGAACTTTTTGTAATATCTAGTTTGTCCAAGCGTTGTGCGAAGCTGTTTTACTGAGTTCGGTGCAGGTAAATTCACAATCACTATGACCTTCGCAGGATCAACCACCAGACCTTGCTTACATACAATGTGTCCTAGTAGTATACCATAGGGTACACAGAAAATACATTTCTTCAGATTCAAGGAGATTTGATGTTATCTGCATTTAGCTAACATCATTCTTAGGTTCTCATAATGGTTCTTCAATTAACCAAAGACAACCTAGTCATAAAAATAAACTTCTAAGAACTTAAGGATAAAGTCCTTGAATGTAGCTACTACAATTCTAGAAAATATGGCAGGTGCATTCTTCAAGCCAAATGGCATAACTATATACTGATATGAGCCCCATTCAGTAGAAAAAGTGGTCTTATGCCTATCTACCGAATCTATTATAACTGATGGTAACCAGAGAATTCATCAGAGAATGAGTAGGCCTCATTTCCTCCAACATTGTCCAATACTTCATCTGTAAATGGAGTAGGAAATGGGCCGTGTAGTGAAGCATCATTCAACTTCCTCAAATCTACGTAGATTCTGATCTCACCTTTAGTCTTTTTATCCTAGATAACCATAGGGATTATCCACTCGGATTCTTTCACTGGCTCAATGATCCCTGCATCAAGCATCTTCTCGAGTTCTTCCTTGACTCATTCTTTGTATCTGGGATTCAGTCTATAATGCCTTTGTCTAATAGGATTCGCACTTGGATATAGAAATATATTCATCACTCCCAAGTCGCCCAAAATTCCTTTCATTTCGGAAAACTTCGTTGGAAACAGATCCTGATATTCATGTAAAAGGTCTGCGATCTGCACGACCGTTGCATTATCCTAGTAGTCTCCAATGGATGCAAACATTGGCTATTTGCTTGTGCGAATGTTAACCTTTTTCATCTTGACAGGGCGGCTCATATCTGGAATTTCTAATGGAGGTCCCTCTACATTGCACGCTCCCTCTGATTCAGGTATATCAACATTGCGTGGATCCTCCTCATCGCTTTCCTTTGGATCTTCTTCATATTCAATGAGTTTATAGCACTCAAGGGCATGTTCTATCGTTCTTTCCCATTCTGGTTGTAGGTTCACAGATACTTTTACATCTTCAAATATATTTTCTTTGATGGCCTCTAATGCCTCGTTTGTACTTGGGAATTCTTCTCTGAATATCATTTCTTTGATAACCTGTAGAGCCTCATTTATGCTTATAAAGTCATTTTCAAAACTGAAGGTTCTCTCAAAGTTTGCAGTTAAAATGGACCAATCCGTGGTTCCTTTGCGAAGTTCTGCATCTGTGTACCAATTCTTTGGAATCTACTCTAGTGTGTGCACAAATAGATGAACCCATTATGTCTGTAGTTTGTTTATCCATGCTTGTGAACAAGTCTCTATGTGATCCCTCAAATTTGTTTGTCCATTATACTTCACCATGGTCAGTGTGGCTTTCTCTGTGAATCTGATTTGCATCATATGTTTGCACTGGTCCCATGTGGTCAAAGTGTCCTTATGCATGGCCCACCATCTAGAAGGTGTAGTGCGGAGTGCTATATCCAATGCTGATATGCGATGTTTGGCTGAAATTGATACAATATACTCTTGCAAAAATGTATAGACGTTAGTTGAACCATCATAAGTGGGGATTGGACATACCTTGGTTCCAATCCAGCACAGTGATTTGGTGATCTGCGCGCATCTTCTTGCAGATACTTCGTGCAATCGACCTTGCCAATTTTCCAGTCCTGCATCGGAGTCTGATACGCAAGAACTATTGTAGCGCCAACTAAATGTTCCATCAGCTGTAGGATTGATGTTGTCGGTGTGGTTTGCTGTCATCTTATAGATGCGATCTAGATCATGAGCTCTACATTCTTCTCTGATCGGCTCAGTGTATCTCGGTCCTTGTGAAGGGTCCAAGGGAGCGATGACCTTGATATATGTTCCTTCAAATGTCATTTGTTTCTTCTTCAAGTCGATAATCGTGAGGTTATCCATCATCCATTCTATCCTAAATAATACTGGATATGGTTTACTGTCATCGATGATATCAATAACCTCAAAGTTTTTTGAAGTGCTTACTCCGTCGATATCCACAAGAACATTTGCTAGACTTCCAAAGGGTATAAGCTTCTGCTGATTCACTAGTATTAACTGTCGGGGTGACCATGAGAACTTTGGTTTCCCCATCTATACCCACGTCTTGTTGGTCAACACATTTACTTCAGATACTAGATCAAGGATGATCTCATCCATCTCATAATATCCAATTTGTGCACTTAGCCTTGTTTCTTGGCCTATTCTCTTATGGATTTTGATCTGGTGAACTACGTTATGAGCATTACTCGTGGAACTGCGTTGTTCATAGTGGTTCAACAAATTTCAGATTTCCACCTTAAGCATCTTCTCTCTTCAGTAGCTTCATACATCTCCTTAGGAACCGCGCAACATAAGTCCCTATTTTTGCTCTGGTACTCATTTGATCATACGCTGATGGCATATCTTTCATATGCGGTGTTTCACTTCGCAATGGGATTATCGGACTTATAGGTGTTGGTTCTTTGAAAGTTTCCCTTGTTTCTTCAAAGGATTCCTTGTTTCTTTCTAGGTTGAAAGAAGGTTCTTTCCCAGTAGCTTCTCTTATCCAGACCCTGTCAATGGGTATCTGTCTTGCGTGGTGCTCTCTAGAAGTCAAAGATTCTGGTTCTTTATCTTTTCCTGTAGCGACTCCAATTCACATCACAGCATTGACATTTGGATCTTTTTTCTCTGCTACGATCATCTAAACGTTCTGGTTTGGTGCTTCTATTCTTCTTTCTTGCATCTTCGCTTGGAATATCAGGCATGCTTCAATAACATGGTCCAAATATTTGAAGTGTCTACATGTAGTAGTAGTGTTTGTACAATATTTAGAAAGATGGCCAAGCTGAGCACAGTTATAACAAATCATCTGACCTCTTCCTCTTCTGCAGAATACACCACGGCCTCTATATGCACCTTGATCATACTACGCATGCTCATGGTGTTGTGGTGTTTCTTCGTGAATCCTGTAAACATCGTGCTTCGTTTCTATCATCAGGTCATATGCTCTACAATTGTAGTCATCATGTGCAACTGACTTATAGAAACTGCAATACAAATTCTTAGGTGTTCTCACATATTTCTGGATCAAATATCAATCCTTTGGTCGATGTCCTCTGCATCAACAAATTTCACACCATGGTCCTTATTGTTGCTGATTTAGTGGATTTGGTGCTCCACTATCAATGTAATCTTTGAAAGCTGGATAGTGTTCCTTCGAGTGTCCCTCTGCTCTACATTTTGTACACCAGATCTCTTCTCTAACTTCCTTTCCTTTCTTAATGTCCTGGAGTTGTAACATTAAGGTTGCTAACTGGTTTTGAATCTGGATCATTCCTTGACTTGTTTCTCTTATCGGTGAAGCTTCTAGCTTCATCGTGATCTCTAAGGCTTCTGTCTATGACGCAACCTTCTGTTGCATCAGTGACAGTCTGATATGGGGAAACAATGTAGCTATGAACCACTCTTGGTGCTGTTGTGGTGCTATGTCGAAGTTGACTTGGTGTAACAATGCTTTAAACTTCTGGTCAAATTCCCATACTGACTCAGTTGTTTTCTGTTTAATTTCTTTTAGCTCTGTTATACATTGTGATTCAGACTTTGGTTTCTTGAACTCTTTTAAGAGAGCAACCTTTATTTATTGTAGGGTTCTATTTTGTCTGACATAATATTTCATGAACCAAGTTAATGCTCTATCTCTAAATGTAGTGATGAGCTATGCATGATTAACAACATCATCATGGACTTGCTTGACGCTCCACACTACTTCACATAGAAACCAATGCTTCTCAGGGTGTTCTAGACTTGTTCCTTTAAATATCGACAGTTTAATATCATCAATCATTCTCCTTCTAGGTGGTACAGTATTCTGCGCAGTAGTCTGAGTGGTGTTAGGGATGTTACTGCGTGGAATGGTCTGATTCGAAATGTTCTGAGTATTCACTCCCGCGGTGTTACTGGTATTGATGCTTTAAGGATTGGGAATATCAACAAGTGGAGGATTATGAACTGACAGATTTTGTGGAATAGGAGGTGTACTATTAACAACTGGAGGGTTCTGAGGTGTAATGGGATGATAGGTAACTGATGGAGGTGTTGTCTGGCTATTGGTCTCATCTTGGAACTCAGTTTCTATGTGGAGTTCATGTTCTTTAAGGTTATTTTCTGTACTAACCTTATATATTTTACTACTTCTTAAGATATGAATTTATTATTTTGTGTCACTGTAAGTATTATCGACCATTACAGACTCAAAATAACTATGAATCTTACTGCATTCTTAAGATTCCTTTCTCATTTAAAAGCATTTTGATATATAAACTCAGATTGTTGAGGTACTTAACATTTAAACCTTTGAAGAACTCGACTTCTGCTGCGCTGTAGGACTTCAGGCTATCCACAACAAACTCTGTCACAAATCCTTCTAGAATACTGCCAACCCAAAATTCGACTACTTGCGAGAGTGGACTGTGTACTTCTTTAAGCCTTTGAATAAGCTATGGGTTCCACTTGGTAGGTGCTCCTTCTTGGAAACAGTTATTTCGCTCTGCGAGTCTTGAGAACCACTCGTGCAACTCGTTTCCAAAGGTTGGGAATAAAATTTGATGAATATCCTCCCATAAGTATTTGTTTAACCACTCTACGTCAGATTAGATGCAACTGTCTATTCTCCTTTCTGGGAAAATCTCTTTCTGTCTTGTCCACCCAGTTCCATATTTCTGTTTTCTCAGCATTCCAATTTTCGGTGCTTATCACTAATTCAAGTGTGGAAACGGAACCATTTGTTGGCTCTGTATTTTTTCTTTAAGTTCAGAGAGGTAGATAGACCCAGGTTCTGCGTGGTTCAGGGATCCAACAAAACCCATTTTCACTGGCCCTTTCGGAAATAGTCTGCGCGCAGACTGAGGTCTCGCCTAAGGTGAAGTTATGGGGAGGTTGCGGAATCAAGTTTCCACAAACGGGTGATGCGTGCTTCAATGGAATGGTGGATATCCCGAATTTTACCTACTTTGAGGCTATTACTTATACTCTCATGCATCCGTAGATTGCACGACTCGGGATGGCCACTTAACAATAGGACAGTGCAACAGAGGACTGCGCTTCCTCTTCGACAATCACACAACTTCAATGCAGTTTAATTAGTGTAAACTTACACATTCACATGCATCTAACTGTAAACCTTGGATACTTAGACAATATGATGAACTGCAATAACTGCACACTTCCAATGCTGTGCTTCGGGGAATCGCATTATACACACATCGCTGACTAGGTGTTTACCCAATACTCATGCATTCATCTGACTTAGAAATACTCATGCATTGAAAACTCATTCACATATGCCGATACTTAACATATTATTCCCATCTTTATCCTTATGGCGAATACATATAAAACAAGAACACATGAACTCATAAACAGGCATTTAACCATTCAACATAAGCAAATACACAGATGAAAATACATAATCAATCACATAACAAAAGGATTTAATGTGGTTGACCCCCAGGATGGGAGCTACGTCCATAGGAATTGTTGTTATATTATCTCAATGGGAAGGGTACAATAGTTCCAATCTGCACACCCAACTGAATGTTCGCTTCTTTCTTCAGTAGGTCTCTGCGCACACAGCTGCAGAGACTTTTTACAATCTTTCTCTCAATAGAGCTCAATATTCAACATTAACCAAAAGAAGATTAACCCTTTCCCTAACAAAAATGTCCTATTTATAGATCGTGCCCTTAGGTCACGTCTTATTGATGCCTCGGTTGTACAGGTTAGATGCAAAAGGTGCCGGAATGTTCCAAGACACTCAACAGAGGAAAAAAACCCAAGTTGAAAGGTTTTGAAAGACCCTGCGGAAGGGCCGTCCTATCCACAACTTGTTTGGTATGGTGATCCCCCACGGATATTAGGCCTCCGCTGGCATTGTAAGAGTTGGTGAGTTGATCTATTAGATCAGTTTTCTAGTCAAGGAAAACCAAGGTGTGGATATGGTAATGCAAAGCTAACCTAACCTATTTAAGAAAAGGGAAACTGGTCAAAGTTAATCCTATTCTAAAATGAAAGCTTGTTTATGTGAATGTTGGTCTTGAGATATGATTAAACAAGTAATTGAAGAGCTTCAACAGAAATGTCTTTAGTTATATTACTTGTTAACTTAAATTATTATTAGTTAATGAAAATTAAATGACAATCTTTCAAGTATTTAGGCTCATTCAAGATCAAGTCTGTAATCACTTTGCTAATTTAAAAATTAACAATGATTATATAAATTTATATGCACCGAATCATTTGCAGAAATAAAACATGAAAATACTTGTATTGAAAAAACTCAATGAAGTACTTTGAAAAATAAACCAGTCATATAGAGAAATCGATACAACAGATTTGTGCATTAAAAAATGTTTAGCAAAAGATCAGATACATAACAGATGACAATTTTAAGCATAAATCAGAAATTCTCAAAGAAATTTGAGGAATAACAGAAGATAGATTAAAAGATAACTTTATTGTATGAAGAGGTCTTGTACAGAAATTACAAAAAGCTCTACTTAACAGAGTATCTCCAGTCTAGTCTTCTGCTAACTTACAATTCCAAAATTACCAACCTTGGCAGCGTCTCCTTAGTTTTGAAAGAGAAATCTTCCAGCTCTAGTGATCACCCCCCCATCCAGATCATTGAAGGTAGGTATTTATACAGATAAAATTACAGAAAAAAGATAAGAACCATTCCCCATTCCTCAGCTAACTAGCTGAGTTGTTTCATTTGCTAGATCCATCCCTGAGACAAATCTGGGAAAATCCATTTTGAAGAACCCATTGTATCTCCAAAATGAAGAACTTTCTGAGGATTTTTCTCATAGACAAACTAATTGGGCACCTTCTGCACAAAACCCATGTCTCAGATTTTCCAGAAATCGCGTCCAAAGATCACTGCTTTCCACTGGGCACGTTTTTTATCACTTCAAATCTGGGATGCAAATTCGTCAATTTGATTCCTCTAAATCTAAATCAACACCTGCACAATCCAGAAGATAAATTAAAATATCATTCTAAATCCAATCAAAGAAACCTAGATTAATAACAACCCATTTGCAAATCAAAATAAATAAAAATAAACAAATCTTATGCAAATCCGAAATTGACTGTTCATGCAGATTTTTGGGGTGGTTAAGCTAATCATTTGGAAAATATAATCTTCCCAAATCTTTCCTCATCCTTCCAGCTTTCCAATGAGCTATCGCGGGCTTGATTTGGACTTGTAAATCTCAAGATATGGCTCTTGGAAGTTAAGACTCAACAACCGTTGATTTCTTTTCGGGATGAATTGTAGCCGTTGATTTAACAATTAAATCCATAATTCATATTAATTATTCTCTAAATGAATAAAACAAAAACAATAATCCAAAAACCATATTCCCGACCAAATCAGAAATAAAATGCGGGAATGAAATTTTCAATTTGTAAAAATTATTTAAACAAATCAAAATAAAAACAAAAAAAAATCAAAATTAAAACCCTAAGTAAAAAATAAAATTACCAAAAATTACAGACCCGAAATTAAATAAAAATTGTTAGACACAAGGACACACTGAGAGGGGGGGTGAATCAGTGTGTCACCACTTTCAGCTATTTTCAACTTCTTAAATCTTAAACAAATATCTTCAATTGCATATTACAAAATACACCACCATTAACCAATTAGATCATCATCACAAATCATAAGAGACACATTGAAATATAAGTTTTGTAATCTTTATATTAAGTTCAAACGGCTACAACCATGAGGCAATTAAGAACCAACTGAAGCAAAGAGTACCAACTCCTTATCTAGGACCCATCCTAGTTTTTCTTAGATCCTAATAAGAAAAGGATACAAGACCCTGCTTGTATTTACAAGTACATTTTAGTACAAGACCCTACTTGTAAATTATATGGACATTTCTGACACCAATTAATCACTACTTGTCATCATGTCTTCTACTGTAGGTGTGTCATGTTGCTGGTCAACCACTGCTCAATACATTGCTCCTGCTCAACATCAATGCATGCACCATCATACAATATCATCAAGGAGAATGTATAACATCATCACAGAGTTTGCATCATCATATCATCAGTGTAGGCAACATAAACATCAAGTGTTCATCAAATCATAGCATGGGAGATCATCATCATATTGCATCATCTCAACTAACATATCACTTGTGACATCAAGCTATGAATTTGCTTACTGTTGTAGCTTTGGATGTCTTCATATTTCTGAGTCAATGAATTAGAATTGAACTGTGTCCTTGGAAGTCTGATATAAGTGGTTGTAAGAGTATGTACAAGGTTTAACTAGATGCCCTAAGGTATTACCAAGACAAGCTTAACACTCTTCAACTATCTTCTAGAACTTCAAGCTGCTCCTCAAGAAGTTCTGGGTTCAGACTGTGACCACTCTCTCTGCCTGTGGATTCTTAAAAGAAATCACAGCTTGTTCATCCACGAAAATCAGAGCTTGCATGCTGCCATTTGGATCCTAAAAAGTCAGACCATTTTACTGTAGCTAGCTAGAGATAGATCAGTCTTCAAACTGTCATAGACTTGCAAATTTAACCACCAAAATCAGTCTCAGAGATGATTGTATTTCAGAGCCAAAAACAATAGTCTATGGCTGCCACAGTGCATAAAAATCAGAGATTTATTGCTGTTGTTAGACCCCACGAGTTTCCTCAGTAAGCAACTCGAAAAACATAGATGAGACCAACTGCCAAAATCAGTCTTCGGAGAGATCCGAGTCTGAAAATATTCACAAAACCACTGAAGTCAGAGCTGTGCCAATCCTCCACTAATTTCCAAAAATCAGAGCAAAAAAAAAGGAACCTTAAAAAAAAAAAATCTTGTCTACTGTAGCTGCTACAGTACCCGCGAATTTCAGACCACTCATCTCCAACAAATTCCTCCCACTAAGTGAATATAGGCATTGGCCCTATTTATACTAGTTTTCCATATTAATTTTTGAGTTGACTTGTCATTTGAATTTTTATTTATTTTTTGTTGTTGTTTTTTTTAATCTGGAGCCGACTTACTTAGAAATAGTTTATATTTATACTACAAATATATTTAGATTTGTTCCCATTTTAAATTGGGTTTGACTTCAATATTTTTGGGCTTTGATTCTTGTTTTAACTTGTGTTAACTCCATACTCCAATGACCATCTAACCATAGCCAGATTGTTGATCATTAATAGGCTGCCATATGCCAGAATTTCAAAGTCTCTTTCAAGGTATCATTTGGTCATTGATCAAATGTCTTTTTATGGACTTCAAACCCATATCAATTCAATGTACCGAGGTATGTTCATGATTTTTCATCAATGTCAACAACTGTGTCCAAGTGCTTTACCATACCACCAGGCGAGTACAAACACCTTCTTAGAAATTATTACCATCTCCAAGGGTTCCATAAGCTCATTAACTCACAAATGACCACATAAAATTCATCAAGTGTACAAGGACCATTAACCCATCAAGTGTGGGTCCAAGGGCTTCTTCAAGGCGTCTTCATCAAGCAAGAGGCTTCATGACTCCATTAAGACACAAATGACCATAGTATGGGTCATTTGACCCATTAGGTGCTCCAATGGGCTCAATGCCCACATTCAATGTTCTTTGCCCATCCAATTGCCAAGTTAGCCTAGGTCATGTCCTCATACAACATATCATCCATGCTTGTCATCATGCTTGTCCTTGTCATCAATCATGCTTAGCCTTTAACCTTGGCTTTGTCATTAATGTTGTCATGAATGACAATCCTATTCATCATAAAATTATAACCTAAGAAAAACTTAGGGTCTGGAATAATGCAGGAGTGAAAATGTGGAAAAGTGATTCCCACAATCGGCATCCCGAATTTGGGTTGCTGGTTGCGGGAATGTTTAAAAAAAAAATTAAAACCAAAGTTTCCGCATCCCGCATCCCGAAATTTTGGGTTTCGGGTTGCAGAAAAATTATAAATCTAAAAAATTAAAATCAAAGTTTCCACATTCTGCATCTCAAAATTTCGGGTTCGGGTTGTGGGTTGCAGAAACATTATTTAAAAAAAAAGAAAATTAAACCTCCCGCATCCTGCAATTTCGGGTTGCGGGTTACGGGAAGGTTGAAATTTAAGAAAATTAAAGGTTCTCGCAAACGCATAAAAATTATTGAAAGCTTTGGAAAAAATGAATTTTTTTATTTTTTGAATATTTAATGAAGTAGATTAAAACAAAACAATAATAGAGAAAAGATTAAAAATCTAGAAATATTTACAACGTGAACGAAAATCCAATATGAGGAAACCCTAAACCTCGAAGTAAAAATAAATAAAAACCCATTTACAATTCTATTCTTAAGAAAATGATTGTTGGAAAACAAGTTACATATATAGGAAAATAATCACTCCTATAATATAGGAGAGTTAATGAATTATATAAATAGGTTTCTAACATTATCATTTTCCAGGAATAAAAAAACAAGAAAATAATAATAATGTTCCCTTTTGCACAATAATTAAATGGAAATTCTCCTAAATTACAAAATGGAAAAATAGAAGTTATATTTTCAAAATCAAACTAGCTTATTGAGAATGAATGACTTATCCATGGTCAAACTACTTTACATTTGTGAATGTTGAATTCTAATCCCACTAATATTTAAATAATCATAAAACCAAATC
Source organism: Larix kaempferi (assembly GCA_027924585.1). Taxonomy (NCBI): domain Eukaryota; kingdom Viridiplantae; phylum Streptophyta; class Pinopsida; order Pinales; family Pinaceae; genus Larix; species Larix kaempferi. The sequence continues at coordinate 11,031,110 of BSBM01000007.1, forward strand.
TCATAGAAATTAGGGAAATTAGAACTCCAACAAACTAAAACATGTGTTCTTTTAATTATCATAACATCAAATTGTGTATAAGTTTACTATATGGATTTAATAAAATACACAAATTAAATTAATGAAAGTCAAAGCATGACCATGAATATTTAAAAGATTTCAATAAGCTTAATTTAAAGATTAAAAAATATTAAACTAACATAAGAAAACAAACCCAAAGACTAAGATTATTTACAATATTTACATTATGATTCTAGACATGCAAAAGTAAAAATAAAACTCTATTAAGCTTGAATATCAAACTAATGCAATGTCTAAAATCACGAGAGAAGAAACCATAAGATCAATCGAAATCCCAAAGTGAAGGTAATAACTAGCCATCATCTCGAATGATCAGTTTGTGCAGCGAAAACCAAATCTAGGTGGGGCATGTGAGGAACAACATAGTAAATTAACCACCAAGATCACGGAACCAAATCAAATGAATCAAAAGCAAATAACTAAATGGTAAACGACCCAAATAAACACTCAAATCACGCAGTGTAATCTCATCCACAAGATCAAGACAAGTCAATGGTCAACATTAAATCTTGGGGCATTTGTTGATGCCTTGGTTGTGCAGGTTAGATGCAAAAGATGTTGGAATGTTCCAAGACACTCAGTAGAGGAAGAAAACCCAAGTTGAAAGGCTTCGAAAGACCCTGCGCAAGGGCAGTTCTATCCCCAACCTATTTGGTGTGGTGATCCTCCATGAATATTAGACTTCAGCTGGCACTCTAAGAGTAGATGAGTTGACCTATAAGATCGGTTTTTCAGTCAAGGAAAGCCAAGGTGTGAATATGGTAATACAAAGCTAACCTGACCTATTTTAGAAAAGGGAAACTAGTCTAAGTTAGTCCTATTCTAAAATGAAAGTTTGTTTATGTACAGATTGGTCTTGAGATATGATTAAAGAAGTAATTGAACAACTTAAACAAAAATGTGTTTAGTTGTGTTACTTGTTAGCTTGAATTATTATCAGTTAATGTAAATTAAATGACAATCTTTCAAGTATTCAGGCTCATTCAAGATCCAGTCTGTAATCACTCTGCTAATTTAAAAATTAACAATGATAATATAAATTTATATGCACCGAATCATTTGCAGAAACAAAACATGAAAGTCCTTCTATTGAAAAAACTCAATGAAGCACTTTGAGGCATAAACCAGTCATATCGAGAAATCGATACAACAAATTTGTGCATTAACAGAGTTTTAGCAAAAGATCAGATACATAACAGATGACAATTTGAAGCATAAATTAGAAATTCTCAAAGAAATTTGGAGAATAACAGAAGATAGATTAAAAGACAACTTTACTGTATGAAGAGGTCTTGTACATAAATTACAAAAAGATCTGTTTGACAGAGTATCTCCATCCTAGTCTTCTGTTCACTTACAACTCCAAAATTACCAACCCCAAACTACAAGAGGTATCCTTCTTTAAAGAATTACAATAGAGTCCAAAAATGGAGATCCTCAGAAAACAAAAATTACAAAATCGGATCAAAACTACCGATCCAAGAAATCTGGCCATTCCACGGTCTACATGATTTCTACCACCTTTCAAAATATTTTATTAAAGATGCATTCTTTAATCAAAAAGATCCTCATAGCACAACAAGAATTCCACCCCAACTTGCTCATTATCAGCAACAGACGATTTGGCTTGTAGAGAATCTGCCTCGGGAACTTTTGAATCAGAGACTATATCCTCAAAAACCGAAAAATCCATTAAAGGATCTACTTAAGGAGAAGTCAAAAAATCATCAGGTTCTTGGTTGACTATAAAATCTTGTATAACATCGTCATCACGGTCAGCCAGTTCCTGGGGAACTTTCTTCTCTTTCTTATCAGGGAATTGCATGCAGACAAAAAGAGCTTCAAAATCTTCTTCACCGCTATCACTGCTTAAACCAGGAACACCTGCATCAAAAGGTGGTGACATCGGTTCTTGATACAGTAAGGGAAAGAGTTCTTCATCTTTAAAACGTGCACCTTGGAATGCATTTCCTGTCTGCATATTGCTTTTATCAGATACGTTTAGAAGGAGGCTTACAAGATTATCACACATAAATTTTCCCCTTAAAGAACGTGAAAGACGAACTAAAGGTTTCATGTTTGTTGCCAATTTAAGGCCAACCAATAAGATAACAGAAATTGAACAGGACAAATGGTAATGATTCAAATGATGCAATCAATTGATTGCAATTATCCAAACTATGACGAAAACAAGTGAGGACATGTGTTAGTTGGATAAAACCTGTGTGAAAGTACAAAATCAATCTAAACTCGCACGTCTTAAATTGGTTCCAAAAGCTTATTATTACGAGTATTCTCACATCAACAATCATGGCTTCACATTTGTGACCAAAATAAAAATTATGGCTTGAAAACCGACTGCGAAATGACTGAAACAGGATCTTGAGTACACAGACCAGCAACTCTTGCATACCTATCAAACTGGATTTAACAGAATAACCAGAAGAACCTTTCAGACCGAAATAGGCATAATGGTGTAAAACCTTGAGGAGTAGAAACAAATAATGAAAAGGTGTCCCAAACAAACTGGAACTTATCAAACACCAAGTGTAGCCAAGGAAACAATCTAGCCAAAAGTAACTGAAAAATCAGTTAAAACGTCCTCTGGTAAGAATTCGACAGTAAAATCCTCAGTGTGACGGGATAATTTTCGAGTAGTAAAATGACAAAAATAAAATGGGAAAAACCCTATTTATTGAATTCACCAGATTAAAGAATGACCGTAGGATCAGAATAAATGAACGACCGAGATTAACTGAAGCGGGATGCGGGGTCGCGCGAAAGATTTATTCACAAAAATTATTAAGGGATCCCGGAAGCCGCAACTCAACAATTACGGGTTGTGGGGTTGCGCAAATGACAAAGGTGGAAAAGAATTCCTGAAAGCCGAAAGCTGCAATTGCGGGTTTCGGGTTTCGGGAATAATCACAAGCGAAAAATGAGAAATGTGTTCCCGAAAGCTGCAACCTGACGCTTGTGGGTTGCGGGTTTCGAGAATGACACACGCGTAAACTGGAAACAACTTCCCGAAAGCTGCAATCTGACAGTTGTGGGTTGCGGGTTTCAGGAACGCACAAAAAAATAAATGAAAAGATCAAGCCTGAAAGCTGAAAGCTGCAATTGCGGGTTTTCGGGTTTCGAGATGACAATTTCCCGAAATTATTACAAAATGAACCCGCAACCTGCAACCGTCGGGTTGCGGGTTTCGAGTTGGCCAAATCCAAAGCTACAAAACAAACACCCCACAACCCGACATTGTCGGGTTGCGGGTCTCATAATTGTCGGGTTTTGGGTTGGTTGAAGAAAAGGGTAAGATACTCAAAATCTGAGGATTTTGATAAACCCAGACAGTCAGAGATCATCTAGAAAGAGGGAAAGACACAGGACAAAAGTATGGGTGAGAGATCTAAACAAGTGAAAACCCAAATTCTCATATTTACAGAGTACACTCACCAAAATACCTTTGTGTTTATTCAAAATGGGGGTTCCCATGCTTCAGCTAGGCATGGGATCTGTTTTGGCCACGACAAATGGCGACTGGCTGGAAAGAACCAGTTATCTCTGCAATGAAAATCAGCTAAATGAAACATGTTAGCCACATCACTTTTTTCAACCTGAATTTTTTCCAAAAATTGATCACAAGAGAGACAGTTAACGAGCATGTAACATGAAATTAACAAATCCCCATATATGATCATGTTGAGAATAATGCAAATCTGATAAGGGAGTTGAAGAAAGAACTAATATCCTTCACCTTTATGTAATCATGGAGAAGCAACTTTTGTTGAAACTAGGCACATACTTGAAAATACTCCTGGATATCCTAATTACACATCACCTTGATTTATTGAGATTCTATTTAGATGCAACAATTCATGAGTTTTTTTTTTTTTTTTTTTTTTTTTTAAAGAAGAGACTGTGTATATAAGACCACTGCCCTGACTTGGTGATCAGATATAAGCAGTTCCATTCACAAGCATAATTCATAAACTGATCAAGCCAGCTCGATAAAGAGACTCCTTGTCTTCTAGTTGTAATACTGAAAGCAATTACCATGGCTTGGTGACCATATTGTGATAGCTTTAGTCCAAATTAAACCCATGATCATGGTAGGGATGGCTTGCAATAAGACCCCCCTGTCCCTATATGCACAAGCATATTTAAAAAGAAGCAAACCAAATTTTATTTGCTTGAAAATTACAAGGCACTACCATGGCTTGGTGACCATATATTAGTAGTGTTACTCACCAATGCTTTGTTGATCATGAATGGACCGACCTGTGATAGGATCTTCCAACTCCCAGTAAAACTGAAATTCATCTTCCAAGTGTGGTGGCTTGATGTGAAGATGTCATTCTACAAAGCACCTATGAACCTAATGGGCTAGCTTGATAGAAAGACCTCCCACCTTGTAGTTTACATTTATTAAGAGATTTATTACCAAGGTGATTGTAAAAGGATCCAGAGCAGAACAAGCTAGGCAGGTTATTATTATATGCAGCTTGAACCATGAAACATGAGACAATGGAGACTCTGCTATTCTCAAGACCCCAATTAAACAAATAATACATGTGAAAGATAATGACCATTGTGGAGAGATATAAATTCAGGGTCCTATAATCGTTAGCTATATGCCCTTTGTTGAACAACCTTCGATACAGAACAAAATTATGGTTGGAAGACAGTTATAAAACCCAAGCTGAAATCATCACCAAGAGAGAAACTGATCAGTGAGTATCACCAAATGTGTGGAGTTTAAAGAAAACAAATGAAAACAAAGCAGACAAACCAATGAAGAAAAGAAATAGAAAAACAAACCTATGTACAAGTACATCATCCTGATCAAACAAAATACTTTTTGAGGAGTGAAACATTCACTGAATAAGTGTCCACAACTCTTTCCAGTGTCTGTAATCGAACAATACCAGGACCCATCTTTTCTGTAACAATGAAAGGTCCTAGCCAAAGGCGTTGAAACTTGGTATATTGGTTCTTATCTTTGTGTTGTTTCTCTCATTTTAAAACCAAGTCTCCAACAGAAAATTCCCTGTGAGATGAAGATTTTTCATCAAACCATCTTTTCACCATCTGCTGATGATGATATAACTTGTTTCTAGCCACTTCTCTATCTTCCTCCAATTTAAGTAGAGTTTAAATTCTTTATTGGAGGGGAGAAGAATCATCTTCTTGGACAGACTGGTCTAACTATAGTGAAGGGATGGTAAGATTAGTAGGAAGAATGGCCTCTTTTCCATACACTAGACAGTAAGGAGAATTTCCAATTGTTGCCTTTGGAGTAATCCGATCTACCCAAATAGCATTATTGAGCTGTGTATGCCAATCTCTATGGTGAGAGGCCACAGTCTTCTTCAGAATGTTGATCAATTTTTTGTTCGAAGACTCAGCCAACCCATTACCTTGTGGGTAGTAATTGGAAGAAAATTTGAGTTTCATCCCCTTTTCAAAAGCATATTCAGTTATGTCAATCGAAGAAAAATAGGATGCATTATCAAAAACTAGGAATTCTGGAGTCCCAAATCGTGAGAGTATCTTACTGTCTAGGAAAGAAATGACTTGGTTGGCATTACATTGCTTAAGTGGGACTGCCTCCACCCATCTGGTGAAGTAGTCAGTTGTTGTGAAAATGTACTTATGTTGGAAGGATGAGGTAGGATTTATGGGCTCGACAAAATCCATCCCCCATTGCTGAAATGGAAATTGAACAGTGACTGGTTGCAAAGGGAAAGCAGGTTTCTTGGACTTCCCTGTGCATTTATGGCATGGTTCACACCTCCTTACATAGGCATAAGCATATTTAAACAACATAGGCCATTAGTACCTAGCTCTGAGAATCTTATGAGCTGTTGTCTCACCTGGAAAATGACCTCCAGCTGGTCCTGCATGAAATTGGAATAATATGTCATCAGTTTCATGTTTTTTTAAACACTTAAGAAAAACCCCATCATAGTTTTTCCTAAACAGAACTTCATTAATAAACTGATAAGGTGCAACCTTTAATCTCAAGGCTCTTTGTTTCTTAAAGTCCAAGGTTTTAGGAGCAAACCCATTATTCAGGAAAAAATTGATATGATCATACCATTCTAATGTCAGGGTATCAATAGCATTGACAAAACCTGTAGGAATGTCTTCTTCCTGTTCCCATTCAATCTACTGCTGCAGGGGATCGTTAGATTGAGTAGTAAGAAGGAAAAGGCCTTGTCCTTTGACAATTTTGGCTGGCCTTATTTCCAAATCATACTCTTGTAGTGCGGTCATCCATTGAGCCCTTTTTTCGCCCAACTCCTTCTGGATCAGAACATTTCTGATAGCAGAATACGAGACAATGACCTTTGTTCTAGATTTTAACAAATAAGGCCGGTAATGCTTGACATACTTGTAAACTGCGTAGGCTTGTTTGTCAATTTGTGAATAATTGAGCTCTGCACCCTTGAAGGTTGAACTCATGAAAGAGATTGGGATCTCTGTATCACTGTCATGTTTTTGTGTTAAAACAACCCCATAGGAAAAGTCAGTGGTGAAAGTGTAGAGAATAAAATCCTTATCAAAATCCAGGGACATGAGAGCAGGAGCTTCAACAATAGCCTTATGAATTTCCATGAATGCATCTTTTTGTTCTTGTGACTAGGTGAACTGTACATCTTTCTTAACTAAATGCTGTAAAGGTTTAACTATCTGAGCAAAATTAGGTACAAACCTACGTACAAAGTTGATCTTACCCAAGAAGGACTGCATTGCTTTACGCGAACCTGGTAAGCTGATTTTTGAAATTGCGTCTGTGTGTTTGAGGTCGATGATCATACCCTCTTTTGAAACAATGAATCCCAATAGCTTCCCTTCTGTGACTACGAAAATGGATTTCTTGGGGTTCAAGGAAATGCCAAATTTCCTACAATGTTTGAAAACCTCCTTAAGAGAAAATAAGTGTTCATGTCGTTTTTTAGAAAATATGGTAATATCATATAAATAAACCACGACAAAATTATGCATTAATCCTCAGAAATCTATATCCATAGCTCTCTCAAAAGTGGCTTTTGCATTAATTAAGCCGAAAGGCATTCGCCTGTAGGCGAATGTGCCCCAAGGGGTTCTGAAAGCTGTCTTTAATTGGTCATCTGGGGCAACCATAACCTGGTTGTACCCTGAAAAGCCATCTAGGAGAGAAAACATTTCTAACCCTGCTACCTTTTGGAGAATTTGTTCCATGGGTGGAACAGGGTAGTTATCTTTTTCTGAGGCCCGGTTCAAATTCCTGAAATCGACACACAATTGGATTTCACCACTTTGCTTTCATACAAGCACCAAATTGGCTATCCACTGTGCATGCCTCACCGGAAAAATAATTCGGGCTGTGAGTAGCTTTTCCAGTTCTTTTTTTACAGAAGGCTCTAAACTGGGATGCATTTTCTGTAGTTTATGTTCATATGGTTTAACATCCGGCTTCATAGGTATGTTATGGTAGATGACGCTAGTGTCAAACATTTTCAATTCGTCATAGGTCCAGGAGAAGACATCTTTATATTCTTTGCACAGTTTAATGATAGATCGCCTTTCTTCTTTGGTGCAATCAATTCCTAAATTGATGAAATAGGGTTCTTGTTCGGTTCCCAAATTGACTTGCTCGTAATTAAGAGTGGAGCTCTGTGTTTTACAATTGGTTTTGTGTCTGAACTTGTCTTGAAAATCATAGAACTTCTCCAAATTGATCACAGACTTTGGGATGACATTTGGGGAATCAGAGAGAGACTTTTCATGTTCATCCTTTTCTATAGCCATATCCTGGAATGTGTCCTGGTTTGTTAGAAAATCAATTATCTACTGATCATCATCGAATACCTTCCAGTTTGTCACATTATCTGGTATGGAAGGCCTATACATCAGTTCTATTGAGAATGTTTGAGGAGATAGACCTCAGGTGGAATCAATCTGGAAGCTGTATTTTCCAACAAGTCAGCATCGAAGTTCTAAGACCTAGGGACTGAATTGATATTGAATGCAATAAAGGAGCTAGTAAGATCTCTTACCAATTTCTGATAATTCAATAGGCGGGGGGACAAGCAGTGTCTCTTATTCCTCATCTATTTCACAATAATTTATGAATCTCCAAAGCAATGAATGATCTGTACTTTCAATTCAATATCCTTTTTCAGTCCCTGTATCAGGGCTTCATACTCAGCCACATTGTTAGTACAATCAAACTCTAATCTGCATGCAATCATAGTTTTTGTCCCTTTTGAATCTATGAGAATGCATCCTGCACCAGCTCCATCCTTAGATTTAGAGTCATCAAAAAATAATGTCCAAGAAATGGGATCTAATCTAAAATTTGTATTTACATTAAAAACATTATGTACAATTTCTCCTGAGAATGGAACAAAAGTGAGATAAGTTACCTGAGATTCGTTCTGTGCATTCTCCTGGGGTGAAACATCAGCTGATAATTTCCCGAAAAAGGTATCAAAAGTAAAGTGTTCAATGCGCATGTTGAAATAACCCACAGGCTCACTTGAGTCATTCAAGTCTGTGACTGTCTGTTTCATAAAAGGCTCTCTTCTTATCTTAATCTTGTTTGGATGACCATTATAGGGTAACCACAAATGGGATCAATCAGTAGAAAAATAACCTTTTAGCTTTTCAGACCAGTCTCTACTAAGCCACATACCATATGCTTCTGGGATATCAGCAATGACTATATCAATTGTTTGATGGATTTGAGGATCAACTCATAATGTAATTAAGACATTTCTGAGCCTTCCTACTACTCTAACTTTTGATCTGTCAAGTTGTACTATCTTAGTAGGGCAAGGTTCCCATGTGGCATTCAACTTTCTGTAGACAGAAAGAGGCATCACATTTGATGAGGCACCAGAGTCTATCATGCAGTTATGTACGTTTTGGTTGAAAATATCAAAGGTAAGCAAAAAAGGAGGTGTCCTTTTGCTACCAGACTTTTGATCATTTGGTTTAGTGAAAGAGTCAAGGTTATTATTCTGCAATTCTCTTGGCTGTTTGACCACCATGATTTTGGGTAAAGTATCCCTCATCGAGGGAATTTTCAATAATTCAAACAAAGAGATGTTTTCCTTCACTCTTTTAAGATCTTCAACTAAATTGTACTCCATCTCAGGGATGACTATATCCTTGTGAGGGACAGTCTTGCCTTTATTAGGAATTGGTGTGGAGGATTAAGGTTCCTGAGGGGGTTGAGGTTTAGACCTTGTGTTATAAGGATGCTGGACATTAAACACAGTCTCAGGTTCTTCTTCTTCTTCACACATAGGAAGCTCTGAAAAGTAACTTACAGTGTTGATTTGTGGATCCTCATGCTCATCTTCTTCTTCCTCAGGTGGTTGTGGGTTTGGAGTAGTTTGATCATTGGGGACTTCAGGGGTGTTTTGAGATTCTGCTGTTGAGGCTCTAAAAATAGAATAAATTTCTTCATTCGTGAGGCCTTCTGTTGGATTAGGAGGTGGTGGATTTGGTGGAGGTTGATAAGGTCTCCTGAAAGGTGGTCTCACAAAACCTCTATTCTAGTTTTGATTTTCACTGTTAGTTCTTTTCAAATCTACCATCTCATTTGACATTTTCTGGATGAGCTTTTTCATGTCAGTTATGTCAAATGGGTCTTTGCTTTGTGTAGTGGGTTTAGGAACACTATCATTCCTTTTCCTGGAAGTTGAAGGCCATTCTTCTGAGATTTCCGGACTGTCCTTGAGACAAAAAATTTCCTTCTCAACTTGTAGTGCTTTAGTAAACACTTCCAGCAAAGTTCCCTTTTGTGCTCGTTTCACCCACATTGAAATTGAAGCAGGCAGTTTTTTTTCATAGTAGGCTATCAATAATCCTTCAGTAGGAAGAAGGTTGATAGGAATTCTATTCTTTAAGTATGAGAACCTTTGGTTGAAATATTTAACCCTTTCTTTCCCTTTGATTTTCATAGAGGATAATTCCAAAACAAGATCCTGTGGTGTTTTGTCATCTCCGAACTTTTGGATGAATAATTTCTCAAACTCATCCCAAGAAACAATAGACCTTGGTGGCAAGGAAAAATACCATGCAGCTGCCTTTCCTTCAAAAGTTTAAGGAAAGAGTCTGCAGACCACATCCTCGTGAATGACACTTCTAAGCCTAATAGCCTGCATGAAGGTTTTAACATGATCTAAGGCAAGTGATTTGTCATCTGGGTTAAACTTGGGTATCCACTTCTCAGGGTTCTTGGATAGTCTATGTTGGTCTCCAAGTACCCATACTGCATCCTGATCAAGCCATGGTTTGTTTTGGCCTTCTGCAGCCATTGGTGGTTCTTCTTCTTCTCCTTCTGACGAAGAGCTTGAAGAATGTTCACTGTCTGAGGAAGAGGATGAGGATGAAGGAGGAGATGGTGGTGGTCCACCAGTCTCAGGTTTTGGATGATCTTGTGTTTCCTAAAAACGTTGACCAAGGTTGTATTCAGGGAAATTTGATTGAACAACTAGTTCTTGATTTTCAGGTTGTGGATTAACTGTTTGTTGATGTTCAATATTTTGATCAGTTGTCTGTTGGATGAATGGATCACTGATCTGTGAAACTGTGTCTTGCTGAGGTTCCTGATTATTGGTCTGTAGAAAATTTTCTAAATTGATCGCTGCAAAACCATGTCCTCGTTGATCAGTACGTCTTTGTTCTGCCTCAGTGAACCTATTGGATGATGTTTTCAATATCTGCTCTAGTGAGAGGGTTCACCTGGTAGGTGATACAATCAAGATATTCCCTATGTTTTCCTATTGTGCTGCAGATACAACAGGCACAACAATTTGTTGAGCAGGTGTAGCAGGGACAACCATGGGTTGAGCAGGTGTAACAGGGACAACCGTTGGTTGTTCAGATGTTGAAGCACTTGATTGGCTTTGAGTTTGAACCATTGAAGTACTTGCTGGAGGAGGTTTCTTAGTGGCTTGTTTAGGCATGTTGCACTATTGGCCATCCTTCTAGCGCCATTTGTTGATGCCTCAGTTGTGCAGGTTAGATGTAAAAGATGCTGGAATGTTCGAAGACACTCAACAGAGGAAGAAAACCCAAGTTGAAAGGCTTCGAAAGACCCTGTGCAAGGGCAGTTCTATCCCCAACCTGTTTGGTGTGGTGATCCTCCACGGATATTAGGCCTCCGCTAGCACTCTAAGAGTAGATGAGTTGACCTATAAGATCAGTTTTCGAGTCAAGGAAAACCAAGGTGTGAATATGGTAATACAAAGCTAACCTAACCTATTTTAGAAAAGGGAAACTAGTCTAAGTCAATCCTATTCTAAAATGAAATCTTGTTTACATGCAGATTGGTCTTGATATATGATTAAACAAGTAATTGAACAGCTTAAACAAAAATGTCTTTAGTTGTGTTACTTGTTAACTCAAATTATTATTAGTTAATGAAAATTAAATGACAATCTTCCAAGTATTCAGGCTCATTCAAGATCCAGTCTGTAATCACTCTGCTAATCTAAAAAATAACAATGATTATATAAATTTATATGCACCGAATCATTTGCAGAAATAAAACATGAAAGTACTTGTATTGAAAAAACTCAATGAAGCACTTTGAGGCATAAACCAATCATATAGAGAAATCGATACAACAGATTTGTGCATTAACAGATGTTTAGCAAAAGATCAGATACATAACAGATGACAATTTGAAGTATAAATAAGAAATTCTCAAAGAAATTTGAACAATAACAGAAGATAGATTAAATGACAACTTTACTGTATGAAGAGGTCTTATACAGAAATTACAAAAAGCTCTGCTTGATAGAGTATCTCCAGCTCAGTCTTCTGCTGACTTACAACTCCAAAATTACCAACCCCAAACTACGAGAGGTATCCTTCTTTAAATAATTACAACAGAGTCCAAAAATGGAGATCCCTAGAAAACAAAAATTACAAAATCGGATCAAAACTACCGATCTAGGAAATATGGCTATTTCTCGGTCTACATGATTTCTACCACCTTTAAAAATAGTTTATTAAAGATGCATTCTTTAACAAAAAAGATCCTCACAGCACAACAAGAATTCCACCCCAACTTGCTCATTATCAACAACAGACGATTTGGCTTGTAGAGAATCTGTCGCGGGAACTTCTGGATCAGAGACTATATCCTCAAAAAACGAAAAATCCATTAAAGTATCTACTTCAGAAGAAGTCGGAAAATCATCAGGTTCTTGGTTGATTATAAAATCTCGTATAACATCATCATCATGGTCAGCCAGTTCCTGGGGAGATTTCTTCTCTTTCTTATCAGGTAATTGCATGCAGACAGAAAGAGCTTCAAAATCTTCTTCACCGCTATCACTGCTTAAACCAGGAAAACCTGCATCAAAAGGTGGTGACATAGGTTCTTGATACAGTAAGGGAAAGAGTTCTTCATCTTTAAAACGTGCACCTGGGAATGCATTTCCTGTCTGCATATTGCTTTTATCAGATACGTTGTTGTGGGAAAAATGCACCTATAGTTCAGGGGAGAAACTACCAACTTACGGTGATAAAGATAGACTTACAAGCATTCTGCAAATACAACAAATAAATGAAGAGGTTAGGGTTTATAGATGTAGGCACCTTATTCAGAAGGTTGATCCTAGCTTTGCCTCCCTCGCTCTTCAATACTTATCCAGTGTTGCAATGCCCAGACCTGCAAAACAACTTGATACCTTTCTCAAACACATTTGACCTCATATATAAGACTGATATTCATAATAGAAAAAGACATCAGATTATAAGCAAACTGTAATCAAATCTGAGACACATTAATAGGTCATATTTGGAAAGGAAAGAACATCTGATCTTTTTTAATGAATGAAAGCAAGTACATACAGTTATACCTTCTTTCAAGCTTGGCACTTCACGAAACCTAGATTCAAGGTCTCCTGCTTCTGTTCTCCAAGGATCCCAACCTCTAAGCAATTGTACTAGGGTTTACCAAAACTGAAGTACAAGAGAGGGGATGAGGGTCTCCATTCCTCCAGCATAACTTTGTAATTGGGCTTCGTCCCCTCACATGACCCTTCTACCCTCCTTATATAGTCAATGAGGAAGAGGAAAATAAGTTATAACCACTCAAGAGGTTTCCCAACCAACTTAACTTACTCGAATGTCAAGATTTTGACCAAAAAAGGGGTGTACGCTACTCTATAGTAGACAAAGTCGCGTACACATGGCAATGGGCGCTACTTTAAATGAGACAAAGTCGCATACACACGCTACTATTTCAACAGTGGAGTCGCGCTCATGTTAAAAAATGGCCAAAAACAGGCTTTTCTGCTCATTTTCAGGAGATGGTTTGGTCTGGAAAAATGTTCCTAAGGGTCATATACATCAAATGGGTCAAGAATGAGGTAATTTAAACCATTTTTAGTGTCCCAAATGACTCCTCCATCCAAAAATGTCCCATTGTGTGACTGAAACTTGATCTCAAGAAGTGTCGTCATGTGACCAAGGGAAGCAAGTGTCGTCACGGACGGAGAGGTGTCATTTCAAGCTATAACAGATGCCCCCTAATGTATGAGGTCAGAGGGAGTATGGGAAACGATGGCCGAAATAGATTATAAATAATAAAGAGTTGAATCATGGAGGAAAGGAGAAACCAAGAATCATAGGATCAAATGAAGTACCTGAAAGCAAAGGCAATGTCAGACAAACTCATCCTTGGGGTAACTGTCCATGTTCAAATGGTGGAACATGACCTCCAAGAGGATACAATAATGATCCAAAATACTGATGCATCTATCATGGCCACTAAAATACAAGCGTGGATCCATGAGGAACATAAGTGTAAACATAGCCACATAAATACAAGGTGGATCTATGTCAAAACTGGAGAACATAGCCATAGAGAACAAGCTGGATCTATGTCTCATCAAGAGCCCAAAAAGAGTGTGGCTCAGTCTTGCACAACTTGGGCGATAACATAAATGAGGTGATGCTATTGAGGATCCCAAGGTCTTCATCCAAAAACAACCCAAGGTACAAACCTATCCATGCGAATAAATGAGTTGTTGTCGAACATGGGAGGTATCGTTTGATTACCGGTCATTGATGTATACCGTTAACAAATGCGAGGGTGTCCACCAATAATGAAAATGGAACCCAAGGTACCTAATACATTCAATCAAGTGTGAATAGATGGTCTTGCCGTCGAACACGTGAAGAATCCATCAGATAGGAGACATTGATGTATTCCCATCTATCCAATAGCGAGGGAAACTGCCACTAATGACTGCAATCCCCAAGGTACTAACCAAAACTCTAAACTTCATTCCCAGAGTACAATGAGTTGAAGTCGATGGGAAGAAGTTTGTTGGAAGGGAGGCCTTAATGGATCCTCCATCATCCAACATGAGGGACACTCAAAAGGTATGAGCTGATTTGGAGTAGGACTAAACACATGATGAAACATATTGACACCAAGGAATGGCCGACACATGAAGTCAAGGCAACTGCAGAATGGCCGACACAGGTTATATCCTTGAACAGTGAGCACGACAAAAGAGTGAGTTAGGCAGCTTTTAACACAAAGGGACCACGACGCAATTCTACAATGTAGGAGACATTAACAGATTCTCCAAATGATTGGAAGACTAACCAAATGAAGGAGTAGGAACTCTGAGATCAGGTTTACCCTAAGGCCAATGCTAGAACCCAACTTGTTTGATAGACTCAAAACATGTGCTTTGTTTAAGGAGAGAGTTGACTTGCTGCCATCATATTGAAAGATATTTTAACATTCTTCCCTTCCCTTTCCTTTTTCATTTTTTAACGAGCTTGACAAAGAACTAAAGCATGCTCGACAGTATTTTCATATTTAAGGAGTCTGAAAAACCTAAAAGAAAACTCCATACACCTATCCGTGGATTTTATATCGAGCCCGGATTGGTCTGTGCTCGGCGGTGTTTTCTTGCTTATAGAGTTGAAAAACTTAAAAATTCCTCTATACACCTATCCGTGGATTTTATATCGAGCCCGGATTGGTATGTGCTCGGCGGTGTTTTCTTGTTTATAGAGTTGAAAAACTTAAACAGTCCTCTATCAACCATCTCGTGGATTTCACATCGAGCCCGAGTAGGTGAATGCTCGCTTGGTGTTTTCACATTTTGAGAGTCTGAAAACCCTAAAGACGACTCCAAAGGTCCTTTTTCATAAAGTTATTCTACTTCCCCAAAAAAGTGTAAAATGATGAAAGAAGAACTCTTCTAGCGCATACAAGAGTATACCTAGAGTATACCTTTTTCGTAAATTATCCACCAAGGCCCGGAAAAGGGGTAATTCTATACCTAAGTGGATGTCGGTTCAGTTATTTTAACGAGCCCGAAAAGACAACTATGCTCGGCAAACTTTTCCTATTTAAGGATTATGAAAAGGGCTTAAAAGAACTCCATAGGGATCTTTTTCGTAAAGGTTTAACGAGTCCGGAAAAGTAAACTCATGACCTCCTTACTGTTTTTAACGAGCTCAAAGGAGATAGGAAAATGCTCATAACTTTCTGACTATTTTTAACGAGCTCGAAGGAAAGGTGGAAGATTGCTCGTAACCTACTTACTGTTTTTAACGAGCTCGAAGTGAAAGAAGAATGCTCGAAATGGGAGGAGACGAGTGTTAGGGACATGCAAAACTAGCCCCAAGCGCATGGAACAAAGCTATGCCTAATGCAAGGAACATGAGCAAGATAAGGACACTCAGGGTGTGTCTCCTCTAGGTAAAAGGTGGCAAATTGCAAAGGCAAAATGATACACGGCTTAGCGAAAATGAGATCAGAGATGGAGGCTTATATAACGAGCTAAAAGCGTGGAAGCCGGCTTCAGGCTCATTAACGCAAGCGGGATCATAACAGATGCATATGCAACTTGAACATAAAGATGGGAGCCTTATCAGGGATGGCCAGAAATATATGAGGAAGAAAGATATGAGGCTTCTTCTCAAAGTCATGGTAAATCTAAAAAGGCTCCCAAGCCTATGAGAAAAACTCAGCATGGGCACCAGAATGGCATAAGGGTGCTGACTAGGGTGACCCATGTTAGGTAGGCTCTGCTGTCGGACTGGTGCACAATGCATAAAGAGATGGCTAACACACCAATATCCAACAGGTTCGACCCTATGGTGAATTCGGATAGCAAAAGGTTCAAATGCAACATAACAGCGGGGAAGCCTAAACCTATATGCAAGGTACCGAATATACCTGACATGGTCGCACAAGGTGTCGAAAAGGACCAGTAAGCAAGGATACATCCAACTAAGAATCCTGTCTCCAAGAAACATTAGTACCAGGATCATATCTAAAACATATGTAAGGAAAGACCCGATACAAGTCACTGTGGTAGAAATACTTCCAACTTCACTATCATCAACAACAGGCATAAACAAGGCAGAGCTTTCAAATGAAGACTCTATGGTACCCAAGCCCGAGGACTTACAATCAACAAGATCAACTTCAGGATGAAGATCAAAGTTGAAGGACATGATGGAATCTGCAGAAACAAATTCATCATCACGGGAGTTGAAAATTCTAGAAGCAGAATCAAACTCAGCAGGCACACCAATTTGCAGATCTATACGAGAGTCCAAAGACTCAACAGTAGGAAGATCAGACCTTAAGGTCAAACCGGGGATGGACATAACTATGACTGGATCAACATCCAAATCAATGGCAGACTGTACTATAGACTCTAGGAAAACTTCATCAGAAGGAAGTATATCATCCCAGATAGAATACATATCTAAACATTCAGATGGAGGTGTCACTTGGTCAAAAGCTGGGACCAAGTCTCGAGAAGGTAAGCATGAATTCAAAGACTTCTTCTCAGTAGCATTTGAACTAAAGGAACAATATGCCACAACATTCCCATGTGACATAGTAGTGCCTAATGACGAGGGATCAGACTGGTCTACAGTTGGGTAATAAGGAGGATCAACGAATGCAAGCTGATCGATGGTGACAATGTTTTCGTTATGAGGGAAATGCATCACACGAAAAAACGTAGACACCACAGCATGCATAGCATAAACGTAATCACGCCCAAGGATCGTATCAAAGTCCATAGGGTCCTTTAAAACCATAAAATCAACTAAGACTGTTTTTCCACCCACAGTAACAGGTGCCTGACGGAGGAATCCAAACGGTTCACTAGGTCTTCTATCGAAGGTCAACGGCCAATTAGCAGCTGGAATAACATTAGGGAAACCCAAATCTCTCCAAGCATAAGCGGATAAGATACTAACAGAAGCACCTTCATCAACAATGCATCGGTCAACTGTATGGTTCCCGATATCAACCTTTATCTGGAAAGGTGTCGAAGAAGGAAGACGAGGCTCGGCTAGACTATTCCAATCAAAGGAAACAATCCTAGGGCTTGGTAGGGGTTCACATGGCATAGATGAAGTGCCCCCGTTTTCAAGAATATCCAAACTGCTAATGTAGAAGACTTCAGTAGTAGGTGCATCAATCTCCGAAGGACTGATGGGATCGATCGAAGATTGCATCGATTCGATCACTTCACTCTCCGAAGGAAGAGTGGGGTCGACCAAAGATTGCATTGGTTCAACCACTTTATCAACCAAAGGTTGATCTGACTGTAGGGAATCTATAGACAACTCAAGAAAAAAGGTTCCTTCAGACATGGACCACACTCTTCTTGCCTCTGGAATGGTAGGGCATTGGTGAGTAAGGTGATCTCCCTTACAAATTTTACAAGGGAACTTTGGTTTCCGTCCTATAGGTTTAACTCCTTTACAATGTCAGTACTCTCAGCATGACTAGCATTGGCTGACAGCTTGCCCCCAGCATGACTCACAGAGGCTGGTTTCTTAGAAGTAGAAGACTTTTGAACTAAGGACCACACTTTTTGCACTTCTGGAAGTACAGGGCACAAGTAAGTAAGGTGGTCTCCCTCGCAAAACTTACAAGGGAACTTAAGCTTCTGTTTGTTTGGTTTGTCGACAATGTCAATGCCCTCAACATGACTTACAGTGGCTGATCTGGTGTCTCCAGTATGACTCACAGGAACTGGTGACTTGTCATTAATATGACTAGCAATGATCAATGACGTGTCCTCAACATGACTGACAGTGGTTGAAGACAAACTTCCAGTATGATTTTCAGTGAATAAAAGTTTTCTCCCAACATGACCTCTAGAGGCTGGGTAGGTGCCCCCTACACGATTTGCAGAGGCAGGGTGCTCGCCCCTAGCATGACTTACAGAGGCTGGGTTGTTGCCCCCTTGTTTTGGCATCTTCTTCCCATTCTTCCTCCGTTTATTCCTTTTAGACTGCTGGTTACTAGTATTGCTACTTTCTCCACATGAGGTAGAAGGAGGATGAGAAGATGTTACTGGCAAGGGAGGCACAGGGTTCTGATGCTCTTGATTTGAGGTGCTCACAAAAGAACCGTCAGGAGCATGCAAGGCATTCGGAGTGGAAAACAACCAAACCGGCAGCCCAATAGTGAATCCAGGAAGATTCAAAGTAGCCATTAAGGGAGTACCAATGTTTCCAATGAATGGAACAGCACAAGGATCCCCTGGAATAGAGGTACCTTGATTGGCACTCGCTGGAATGCTAGACATAGTTTCTCGCTCAAATGAACAAGAAGTTCTCTAAGGCAAACTAAAAAAAAAGTAGCACAAAGAGCACACCACTAAAAAAGGTCCTAGGTAATCAAACCAGGAAAATAGATGCCTTCCGGAGAAGAGTCTGGGATGATGAGGGCCCAAAACAGATCAACGAAGGAAGAAAGACAGTTACCCGGGGTCCACAATACAATGACTAAGGGTGCAAGCGCTGGAATCACCCAACCGCCCTCCCAAAGACCTGCAAGGGGTTTCCTCCCATGTCTGTCTTAGGTACAGCAAATATATCCTCTGCTGTCACCTGTGTATGAACCTAGAGTCAGATACTAAGGATACCACAACACCGAAAACTCCTAGGGGAACAGTCACCGGTTAAATCAGAAAGCATGGGCAGGGTAGCTAAGCCCAAAAATTGAAAGAGTACCCAATACGCAATCCGATCCTGGCGTATGCTCGAACAGAAAGTAGGAGGAGTATTCCCACAAACTGATCTCGCAATGACCTACTGCATAGATCCCAGGCAAGTTTTGAGTGAGGTGGGTTTACCTGTGATAGTCTCACTATGATTTTTGCGCAATGTGTGATCTTGGGTGGTTTAAGGTGTTTTAAACCCAAGATCCTAACCAAGACTAGTTGGTGTAGTGTAACCTAGAAAAGAAAATGTTGCTAGTACATTTAATTAGAGTTCATTTTAAAGGTTACTTGCTTACTCAAAAAGGTAGTGGGTGTGTGAGAGTGGTTATAATAGAGATAGAGTACTGAAAATGAAATATTTACCACCAAACAAATCTTTTTCTTTTCAATGCAATTCTTAAAATTCTGATCTAGAATGCATGTGCAAATGCAATTTTTTAATCTTTTGAATGCAAAAAAGGTAAAAATAAAGTCGAAATGTAAAAAATTAAACTCAAAACCTAAGAATGTAGCTACTCAAGCAACTAGGTATGCAAAAGAAAACTTGTTCTTTTTTATGCAAATCACTCTAAAATCTTTTAAGCCACTTGCAAGGTACTCTATTCAGAAAATGAATCAAAATTCTTTATGCTTTCAAAGGTAAGAAACAAAACTGAAACTAACCTATTATCAAAGCAAAGCAAAGAAACTTTTAGGTTCTCTTTATGAAACAGTAAAAGCTACCAAATATGACTTTCAAATTCTTATTGATGTAAGCATGCCAAACATTGGGAAAAGAGTACGAAAACTACTTTTAGACCCAAAAGAAGCAAACACCCTACAAAGAAGTATGGTTTGGTAAAGTCAGGTCTGCACATAAACAATGCAAACAAGGTCTTGAACAACAGCCAAAACACTTGAGCTTTCACTACAAAAGAAAAACTAAAAGCATACGGGAGGATAAGAAACCAACCTAAAAGAGAAATTTCACTCAAATAGAGACAAACAGGGTCAAGAAGACTCAAGAGGTTTCAAATCCAGTGGAAATGGGGCAAGCAAGTTTAGTCAGACTGAAATTAGGGTACAAAACACCAAACAGGTCCACAACCCCCCAACTTGGGTCTACAAACCCCAAAACTTTCCAAACAAGCCCAAATTGATCAAAAGAGGTACAAATCATGAATGTAGGATTAGTATAAGGATGGGAGACAACTTACAGTGGTTTAACTCAGACCTAGGGTCATCAGGGACCCCAAAAAATGCAGCCACAGCCCCCATATTTGGGTCCACAACCCAAAAACTCAAAAAAAAATCAAACCCAGATTTTGAGCGCTACTATGTATGAAGGAAACTAGTGCTCATAGTAGTATAGGTGCTACTGTGCAGAGGAAAAGTAGTGTATGGGCGCTACTGTGTGGTACAAACAGTAGCGTACAAGTGGAAAAAGTTGGAAAATTGGGGTTAAAACCACCACACCTGGGTCCACAAGGGTTTGCAAGGGCAGGGAAGGGTCTGTAAGAGCCAAGGAGGGTCAAACAGAGCCTACTAACTGATCCTAATCAAGAAAATGAATAAAGACCATCAAACAAGACTGAAGAAATGACTTTGGATACCCCTAAGCAGTTAGGCTTTCCCCAGCGGAGTCACCATTCTGTTGTGGGGAAAATGCACCTATAGTTCAGGGGAGAAACTACCAACTTACGGTGATAAAGATAGACTTACAAGCATTCTGCAAATACAACAAATAAATGAAGAGGTTAGGGTTTATAGATGTAGGCACCTTATTCAGAAGGTTGATCCTAGCTTTGCCTCCCTCGCTCTTCAATACTTATCCAGTGTTGCAATGCCCAGACCTGCAAAACAACTTGATACCTTTCTCAAACACATTTGACTACATATATAAGACTGATATTTATAATAGAAAAATACATCAGATTATAAGCAAACTGTAATCAAATCTGAGACACATTAATAGGTCATATTTGGAAAGGAAAGAACGTCTGATCTTTATTAATGAATGAAAGCAAGTACATACAGTTATACCTTCTTTCAAGCTTGGCACTTCATGAAACCTAGATTCAAGGTCTCCTGCTTCTGTTCTCCAAGGATCCCAGCCTCTAAGCAATTGTACTAGGGTTTACCAAAATTGAAGCATAAGAGAGGGGATGAGGGTCTCCATTCCTCCAGCATAACTTTGTAATTGGGCTTTGTCCCCTCACATGACCCTTCTACCCTCCTTATATAATCAATGAGGAAGAGGAAAAGAAGTTATAACCACTCAAGAGGTTTCCCAACCAACTTAACTTACTTGAATTTTGAGATTTTGACCAAAACAGGGGTGTACGCTACTCTATAGTAGACAAAGTCGCGTACACATGGCAATGGGCACTACTTTAAATGAGACAAAGTCGCGTACACACGCTACTATTTCAACAGTGGAGTCGGGATCATGTTAAAAAATGGCCAAAAACAGGCTTTTCTGCTCATTTTCAGGAGATGCTTTGGTCTGGAAAAATGTTCCTAAGGGTCATATACATCAAATGGGTCAAGAATGAGGTAATTTCAACCATTTTTAGTGTCCCAAATGACTCCTCCATCCACAAATGTCCTATTGTGTGACTGAAACTTGATCTCAAGAAGTGTCGTCATGCGACCAAGGGAAGCAAGTGTCGTCACGGATGGAGAGGTGTCATTTCAAGCTATAACATACGTTCAAAAGGAGGCTTACAAGATTATCACACAAAATTTTCCCCCTTAAAGAACGTGAAAGATGAACTAAATGTTTCATGTTTGTTGCCAATTTAAGGCCAATCTTTAGGATAACATACATTGAGCAACACAAATGGTAATGATTCAAATTATGCAATCAATTGATTGCAATTATCCAAACTGTGACAAAAACGAGCGAGGACATGCGTTAGTTGGATAAAACCTGTGTGAAAGTACAAAATAAATTTAAACTCGCACGTCTTAAACTGGTTCCAAAAGATTATTATTACGAGTATTCTCACATCAACAATCATGGCTTCACATTCATGACCAAAATAAAAATTATGGCTTGAAAACCGACTGCAAAATGACTGAAACAGGATCTTGAGTACATAGACCAACAACGCTTGCATACCTATCAAACTGGATTCGGGTGACCGGATATAACAGAATAACCGAAAGAACCTTTCAGACCGAAACAAGCATAATGGCATAAAACCTTGAGGAGTAGAAACAAATAACGAAAAGGTGTCCCAAACACACCAGAACTTATCAAACACCGAGTGCAGCCAGGGCAACAATCCAGCTAGAAGTAACTAAAAAATCAGATAAAACGTCCTCTTGTAAGAATTCGGTAGTAAAATCCTCAGTGCGACGAGATAATTTTCGAGCAGTAAAATGACAAAAATAAAATGGGAAAAACCCTATTTATTGAATTCACTAGATTAAAGAATGATCATAGGATCAGAATAAATGAATGGCCGACATTAACTGAAGCGAGATGCGGGGTCACGCGAAAGCTTTATTCACAAAAATTATTAAGGGATCCCGAAAGCCGCAAGTCAACAATTGCGGGTTGCGGGGTCTCGCAAATGACAAAGGTGGAAAAGAATTCCCGAAAGCCGAAAGCCGCAATTGCGGGTTTTGGGTTTCAGAAATAATCACAAGCAAATAATGAGAAACGTGTTCTCGAAAGCCACAACCTGATGCTTGCAGGTTGCAGGTTTCGGGAATGACACACCCATAAACCGGAAACAACTTTTCGAAAGATGCAATCTGATAGTTGTGGGTTGCGGGTTTCAGGAACGTGCAACAAAATAAATGATAAGATAAAGCCCGAAAGCCGAAAGCCGCAACTGCGGGTTTTTGGGTTTCAGGTTACGGGATGACAGTTTCCCAAAATTATTACAAAATGAACCCGCACCCACAATCGTCGGATTGCGGGTTTCGGGTTGGCCAAATCCAAAGCTACAAAATAAACACCCCAGAACCCGACATTTTCGAGTTGCAAGTTTCGGGTTGGCCAAATCCAAAGGTACAAAATAAACACCCCAGAATCCGACATTTTCAAGTTGCAAGTTTCGGGTTGGTTGAAGAAAAGGGTAAAATACTCAAAATCTGAGGATTTTGACAAATCAGACAGTTAGAGATCATCCAGAAAGAGGGAAACACGCAGGACAAAAGTATGGGTGAGAGATCTAAACAAGTGAAAACCCAAATTCTCATATTTATAGAGTACACTCACCAAAATACTTTTTTGTTTATTCAAAATGGGGGTTCCCGTGCTTCAACTAAGCATGGGATCTGTTGTGGCCACAACACATCTTTACATTCATGATGGGATAAAAAACCCTACATTTCCCCAAAAACTGGTGCGGTTACCCCGCTAATCAGGACGGTTGGGCTCTGATAGCGACTCAACATCGTGGCTATCCTTCTATGCATGGTCACGTCGCTTTCAGCCCCTCTATTGAGCGCATGCCGACGGGTCGCTTTCACCCCGCCATTCCTTCTCTAACAGATTCATGCGGCCGGTTCATGTAGTGCTGCCTTTGCTTGTGCAACCGGTTGCTTTCCTTCTTTTCCACTCATTACCCACCAATTGGGAATCATGGAGTATCTTAACCAAAACCGCCGATCGGTCTCACCGAAATTTATAACGTTTTCCTTCCAAAAATCTGCCTTGTCGGATCTTCACGGAACTGGCTCTTTGCAGCGTTGTATCTCCGTAGCTTTGGTACTCCACAGCACAATAACTTCGTGGTTCTGACTCTCTTACACTGCCAATGCTGCGCTACATTATATCCTCGCAGCTCTTAAAACTGTCTTGCACAAAATTGGCTTACTTGGGCGAGGCCCAATAAGAGTATGCAAGAAATGATGAAAAACTTAACTTCCTGACTAGGGATCTAGCTAAAAACAAAGAGGCAGAAAGGTATAGGAAACCTTATGGCCCAAAACCTTATTGCAATTGTCAAAAGAGGCCTAATAATGAAAATGATAGAAGAAACCCGGTGAGCCAAACGTCTCCTAAACCTCCTGTAATAAACTGATCAGAAGAACAAAAAGAGGAAGATCTTGAGTACCCCACTCACAGTGAGGATACCCAATATTCTCCTAAGAACATAAATCGGGTCGATAACTTGGATTTTGATAAATACTTTGGAAGAATTTTGATTAATCAAGAAGAAGAGATTGAAGAAAGTCCTAGTTCTAGTTTTACCGTTTATGCCATTGAACATCCTGAAAGTAGTGGCCAAGCTCCTATTAGGATTTATTAGAAAATAAAGGATGGCCAAAATCATACCCCTTTCATTGAAAGAAAGAATATTGAGATTCCTATCCCAGTGAGTGAGCCAATTCCTCTCCCTAATCACAACTTAGACATTAATATTGAGAAGGAATTGGATAAATTTATGCACAATATCCCACTCACTAAACTTATGAAAATCCCATCCATTAAAGAACAAGTGGTATAATTTTTTGAGAGTATCCCTGAACCTACCACTAGTCATAGTGGGGATCAAATTATTCCAGACTTGGAACCTAGTGATAATGTTGAAGAAGAAGATCCCCCCATCAATATCCAGACAACACTGTATGAAAGGAAGAATGGTGGTCATCAACCCTTTTATCTTATTCTTCACAAAGGTGACACCCTTCTTCATAACTGTATGCTAGATTCTAGAGATTCTAGGAATTTCATGCCTTTTCAAGTCATGGAAGCCATGGGGTTAAAAATAACTAGGCCTTACGATAATGTGTGTGGAATTGAATCAAGACTAGTTCAAGTCTTTGGATTAATTAAAAACTTGAGAGATGACTTGTTTTCATGCCCTGATATATCCATGCTAATGGACATAGTAGTCACAGATTTACCCCCAGTCTACAAAATGCTTCTATGTAGAAAGTGGTCTGTTGGACTAGGGGGACATCTTCAAATGGACTTGTCATACTCTACTATTCCTAACTCTGATGGGTCTTTAGTTAAGATATATCAGAAGCCATTTTATGATGGTCACCTTGAAAGTTACGAGGATGGTGTAAGGAGCACTTATGGTGAGGGTGAATTATTTCCCGAGGGAATTTTTATGGTCATGGGTGGCCATAATCAGGATCATAGTATAGGAAGAGAAGAGATTTGGAGATCTTTTGAAGATGATAGTTCGTCTGAGGAAGAGAGGGATAGAGCTATTTTTTCTATAGAAATAAATCTGGAAATGCATTGTGGAGAAGTGTCGGAAGAAATTATAGCTTTAAACCAACTTAGTGAGGTGGAACTACAAATGGATCAACTTGAGCCCATCACTAAAACACACAACTCTGAGACTGATTTAGTTCAAATAAGAAAAGGTGAGAATATACCTAGGACTATTAATAAACGGATTACGTTGGTTGATCATAATATGGAAAGGAAGGGTTTTGATCACATTATTCCTTGGGAAAACAACATTGAAGGAACACATCCTTCCCCTGTTTTAGGGAATGATGAAGAACCAAATGAATATTATTTTTTTGATGTTCCAGATCATTTATCTCATATGTCCTTGGAAGATGGTGTTTTGAGGCAAGTGAATGACAACTCTATGAGTTGGCAAGAACATTTCTTGATACACGATGCTCCTGAGGGTGATTTCTCCTTGAACAACCTAGCTATTTTTTAGGAGGAGTCTCATGCCAACGTTGAAACCAATGAGAATGAGTTGCCTTTACGTTATTTGTTACTTAGGGACATCCCTATTTTTATCATTCCCCATGAGTTACCTATTCGTGAAGAGAGTATGCACTCCACTGATGCATCTCACATTCCTACTCATTCACCAACATCTTTGAACACATGAGCTCATAATGCTTCTAGTATGGTTTTGAGTCATTTGTCACTTCCCACTAGCCAACTAGCAATTTTAGAAGATATGGTTCTTCCCATTCCAACTGGAGAAGGTAGTAGTAGGAGTATTGAAAACCAAAACTTACCAACTCCATTGGAAGATGAGGAAGATGAGGTTGTCATCAGATATTTTTGGGCTATGGGAGAGACTCCCAAGTATATCATTCACCCACAGAGTGAAGAACCAAGAGATGAACATCCAAGGTGAAGAGTGATTCAAGAATTCCTTCTTGGTAGGGTAGCCATTCCTTTAGAAGGTGGACCTCCTAGGTTTGATGCAGTTCCTCCTAATAGGAACTCGAGGATAGTCACACCTCAACCTCAATGCAGCTCTGATATCCATCCCATTCTAATTCGTAATGTTGAAGACATCCCTAAGTCTATGAATTGTCGTATATTTTCATGTGGTGATAAGGTCATTATGCGTGATGATTTATTTTACAAATGATCACAGTTCCAATGGTATGTGAAACAACGAAATTCACTAAAACGTTGAAACTTTTCGTTGGAATTTTGACTTTTTCCACTAGTGTCGGTATATGATTATATCAATACCTACTGCATAGAAGGAACGAAAAAGAGTGGCATTCAAGTGCCGATTGGGGAAATAGTCAGTTTGTTGAATATTGTAACTTCTAATAATATTATATTTGTACATTATTACTCCGGAGATGTTTATTCCTCCGATGGTCTGTGGGAACTAGGGTTATTAGACCCACCATGTGGGGGTCAGCCCTGAGTTTATATTTGAGGGGTTATTAGACTTCTCAAGTAGAGGTCGGCCCCATTAGGGTTTTTGGTCAGTTGAGATCTAATATAAATAGAGGAGAGGAGCTCCTCATTTGACACACACTCACAACTCAGAAAAGTAGCGCACTTGTCTGGGAGGTCTGTTCAGGAGGTGGAGAAGGAGGTCTAGTCTTGGAGCACATCTTGTATTTGGTTTGATCATCTTATTGAGGAAAGCTTTGCTGGGTTTTCTACCCCATGAGGGTTTCCCAGGGTAAATTCTGTGTCTATCTTGTGATTATGTTTCTTTCAGTGATCTTACTAGTCTATTTGGTTTAAAACTTAACATGGTATCAGAGCTAGCCTGAATAGGACATCATTCACAAGGTAAAAATATCTCTCTCTCTCCAGTGAAAATTAGGGTTTCTGGAAAAATTTAGTATTATTGAATTCTGATTACATGGCTGGATATCCCTTCTCAAAACCAATCTTTTGAGCCCTAGATCAAACTTTTTGGTTGGGTAGAACTCCGGGAAAGTCAAACCCTAATTTTACCAAAAGTGCAATAAACCAGAAATTCTGTCCCAGGATCCGGAAAAGTAAAAAGGTTAAAGTTTCCAGGTAAGTACTATTCTATCTCTTGTCTCTTGGACTCCCCCAAGAGAAGATGGCTCCAAGCACTAAGCTTGAAGACAAGTTAGAAGGTATAGAGAATTTCCGGGCATGGAAATACAGAATTGGTCTCATTCTTGAAGAGAATGATCTTGCTCAATATATCAAGGATGAAGTGACAAAACCTGAAGGAGATGAAGCCAAAGAGAAGCATAGAAAGGATTTGATTAGGGCAAAGAGAATCATAGCTCATTCTATTAAAGACCACTTGATTCCCCAAGTGGCCTCCAAGAAAACTCCAAAGGAAATGTGTGATGCCCTAGGAAGAATGTATGAGGGAAAGAACATCAATAGGAAGATGAACCTAAGAACTCAGTTGAAGAGTACCAAGATGAACAAAGGAGAATCCATTCAAGACTACTTCTCAAGGGTCTCCCAAATCAAGAAGTAACTAGATGCCATTGGTGATACTCTTGATGAAGATGAACTTATGATGACTACCCTAAATGGTCTCACTAGACCTTGGGAGTCATTTATACAAACTATGTGTGCCAGAAAAGAAAGTATGAAGTTTGATGTAGTGTGGGAGGATTGTGTTCAAGAAGAGGCTAGGGTAGCTAACAGAGAAGCACTCCTCAAGGAGGATGACCAAGCCTTGGCTACTCACACCAAAAGAAGAAGCATGGGTCACTTCAAGGAAGTTGACCAGAAAGGACCTCAACACTTCTCTAAATTTAAAAGGAGTAGAGGATCCAATCCAGTAAGAGATCTCTCCACAGTCCAGTGTTATAGTTGTTTTAAACTAGGACACATGGCCAGGTTTTGTCCTTCACAAAAGAAGAAGAAGTTTGTACACAAGAGACACCATGCACATATGGCAGAAGATGATAGTGAAGAAGAAGAAGAAGAAGAAGAAGAGGAAGAGAAAAGGCCCCGAAAGAAAAGATCTAAAGTAAAGAAAGAAGATCCAAAAGAGTATGTTCTATTCTCTGCACTCTCTAGATCTGTATCTCCTGGAGAAGATACATGGCTCATTGATAGTGGTGCTTCTAAGCACATGACAGGTCAAAGAAAGACTTTCTCAAATCTTGAAGAAAAGTCTTCTACACAAAAGGCATCTCTAGGAGATGATTACCAATATCCCATCAAGGGGATTGGTGAAGCAAGATACAAGCTAGATTCTGGAACACCCTTGAAGATTAAATAAATTTTATATGTGCCAGGATTGAAGAAGAATCTACTCTCTATCTCAACACTAGATAAGAAAGGTTTTAGAGTTACCTTCATAGATGGTCAAGTACTTATGTGGCCCAAAGGAAAATCTATTGAAGATGCAGTTGTCATTGGTGAAGAGGAAGGAGGCCTCTATAAGCTCAAGGGACATCCAGAAGTTTCCCTTGCTCATGAAATCTCTAGCCCCAGTGAGCTATGGCACAGAAGATTATCTCACATTAACTATAAAGCCCTACCCTATGTAAGCAAGGTGGTCATAGGATTACCAGACTTAAAGGTTGATCATAATGGCTCATGTAAAGGATGTGAAAAAGGGAAGAATATCAAGAACCCTTTTCCAAAGAGTGAAACAAAGACTAAGAACATTTTGGAGCTAATACATTCAGATCTGTGTGGACCAATTCCCACCACTTCCCTAAGTGGTTTTGAATACTATCTCTCATTCATTGATGACTATTCAAGGAAGACATGGATATACTTTCTAAAAGGTAAGAATGAAGTCTTTGGAAAATTCAAAAAGTTCAAGGCCTTAATAGAAAACCTCTCAGAAAAGAAAATCAAGATTCTCAGAACTGATAATGGGGGAGAATATACTTCAAAGGACTTTGAAGAATTTTGTAAGGAAGCTGGAATCAAGAGGGAACTAACCACTCCCTACAATCCCCAACAAAATGGGGTGGTTGAAAGAAAGAATAGAACCATCATGGAAGCTATAAAAACTATGATACATGATCAAGATCTACCTATGTATTTATGGGCTGAAGCAGCTAGGACAGCAGTCTATGTGCAAAATAGACTTTCCCATACTGCTTTTGAATTCAAAACTCCATAAGAAGTGTTCATAGGAAAGAAGCCTGAGGTAAGCCATCTAAAAATTTTTGGTTGTCCTGTGTACATTCACATTCCAAAAGAAAAGAGAACCAAGTTGGATCCTTCTGGTAAGAAGGGAATATTTGTTGGGTACTGTAAATCATCCAAAGCCTTCAGAATTTACATACTAGGTTTTCATCATATGGAAATTAGTAGAGATGTAACATTTGATGAAGAAACAGCTCTCAAGAAATCCAGGAAGTGTCAACTTGAAGAAATCTATGAAGAAGATACACCTCCTAGAATCACAGAAGCTGTGCACATTCCTGAAGATGATACTCCAAAGGATCATGACATGATAGAACCTCAAGAACCCCCTACTTCAGACTTATCTAGGAAAAGGAGGCCAGCATGGGCTAGAGACATTATTCAAGGAGCTGAAAAATATGGAGCTCCTGAAGGCTCCACTAGAGAAAGAAAGAAACCAAAGCTAGTGTCCAACTATGTAGCCTTGATGTGTGGTCTTGTGGATCAACATCCTACTAGCTATGAAGAGGCAGCTCAAAAGAAAGAATGGGTAGAAGCAATGACAGAAGAATATCAGTCAATAATGAAAAATTATGTTTGGGATATAGTTCCCAAACCAAAAGATAAAAGTGTGGTTTCTTCCAAATGGATTTTTAAAATAAAACATGCTGCAGATGGTAGCATTGAAAAATATAAGGCAAGATTTGTAGCCCAAGGATTCTCTCAGAAAGAGGGAATTGACTATGAAGAAACATTTGCACCAGTTGCTAGGTATACTTCAATTAGAACTATCATGGCACTTGCATCTATGATGAAGTGGAAATTACATCAAATGGATGTTAAAACAACTTTTCTGAATGGTGTAATTGAAGAAGAAGTGTACATAGAGAAACCACAAGGGTTCGAGGTTAAAGACGGGAGAACTCATGTATGCAAACTAAAAAAGGCATTATATGGATTAAAGCAAGCTCCCAGAGCTTGGTATGGAAGGATTGACAATTTCTTAACAAGCATGGGTTTTACCAAGAGTAAAGCTGACCCTAATCTCTATCTTAAGGTAATGGATGATGAACCAGTTATACTACTGTTATATGTAGATGATCTATTTATAACCAGAAATGAGAAACCGATCATTGAATGCAAGAAGCTCAAACCCCCCTAGGTTGACCAAAATATCCCAAACCATCCCAAACTGGTTCGAATCTGCAGTGTGAATGCTGGGAATGACTGGACAGGCCCATGTGACCTCACACATGTGAAGAAACTGGTTGGGTAGAGGTTTGGAGTCTAAAATTGGTCAAAAATGTGACAAAACAAGGCAAAATTGTCCACAAGAGAGCAAATGCGCCCTAGGTAGAAGAGAAGCATGCTGAGTGCATTAAATGACCTGAGGAGGGCGCTCTAGGCATGCTGAGTGCATTAATTGCCCTGGGGAGCGCTCCACTTAGCTGGTTTGACTCAGCACTTGTTCACATTGCTAACTAGTTCAAGACAGTTTGACCATTTGCCAATCTAATCAACTTAGGGATGTAATCATTAATCACTTGGGCTAATTAATCATCAATTAATACATGATTAATTTACATAGGTGGAAAAATGTTCTAACACCCCCCCTTAAGCTAGACTTAGTGAAATATCAAAAATTAAGGCCTTGGCAACTAGGCTCAAGTCACCTTTTACATCATGAAAATTTATTTGTCCATGTAACCAAGGTAAGGAGGAAAACCACATGGGAAATAAAACCTCCCCTCTAAAATGGACATGTGGCATATATCAAAATACACCAATCATCACCATGCATCACTCACCCCAAGCAAAGATCTAAGGTGAGTGAAGGTCTTCTCGGTAAAACACTTGGTGAAGATATCAGCAGTTTGCTCACTGGATGGGCAATACTGCAATGCTATGATCCGGTCATGCACCAAACCCCGAATGTAATGCATGTGTATCTCTATGTGCTTGGTCCTCTGCCTCTGTACTGGATCGGTAGAAATCTTGATTGTACTTTGATTATCACACCAAAGAATAGTGGGTGAATCAAAGACAATCCCGAACTCTGCAAGAATACCTTGCAACCAAACACATTGTGTGGCTGCATTGACTGCTCCCCTGTACTCGGCCTCAGCTGAAGATAAGGAAATAGTGCTCTGTTTCTTGCTTGACCAGCATATAGGTCCATGTGCAAGCATAAAGACATAACCGGAAGTTGACTTCCGATCAATACAATCACCGGCCCAATCAGAATCTGTAAATCCTACTAGTTCAAGAGATGAACCAGCAGCATAATGGATACCAAAAGACTTAGTACCCTGAACATAATGAAGTATCCTCTTGGCTGCCTTCCAATGGATCTCATGAGGCTCTTGCATGTGCCTTGCAACAGCCCCAACAGCATAAGACAAATCTGGTCGAGAGTGTGTAAGATACAACAAACTCCCAACTAGTTGTCTATACAACGAACTGTCAACTAGTGGTGAAGAACCCCATTCTGTAAGCTTAACTCCTGAAAGAAATGGAAATTTTGCAGACTTACATTCAGCCATCTTAAATTTTTGAAGCAAATCTGAAGCATACCTTGACTGACATACAGAAATTCCATTCACAGATTGATCAATCTCCAAGCCCAGAAATTGTTTTAGCAATCCTAGATCGGTCATGGAGAATGCACTGTGCAATGCTCTCTTAACTGAGTCAAGTTCTTTGGTGCAGCTACCAGTGATCAAAAGATCATCAACATACAGTACAATAATCAATATCAGATCACTAACATGCTGCATATACACATTTGGATCAGACTTACACCTCTCAAACCCCAAAGATAGCAGAAAATTGTCCATTTTTGCATACCATGCTCTAGGAGCTTGCTTGAGCCCATAGAGTGATTTGTTCAACCTGCAAACAAGAGTATGATCAGAAATAAAACCTTCAGGCTGCTGCATATAAATCTCCTCATTCAGATCCCCATGAAGAAAGGCACTCTTTACATCCATGTGATGAATCTCCCATCGCTTGGAAGCCCCAATTGCCAAAACTAGTCTTATGGAGTCCATCTTTGCCACCGGTGCAAATGTTTCTGTATAGTCCACTCCTTGGACCTGAGAGTAACCCTTAGCCACCAACCTGGCCTTATACTTCAGATCAGAGCAATCAGATCCAATTTTGGTTCTATAAATCCACTTGCATTGCACTAGTTTCCTCTTGGGAGGAAGAGGGACCAAATCCCAAGTTTTGTTCTCATGGAGTGAGTTCATCTCCTCTTGCATGGCTGATTGCCACCTTGGGTCTGTACATGCTTCTGAATATGACATTGGATCAGATCCAACCATCAAATAACAGGCCTCACTCAGATCAGAATTATTATATGCAAAGGAATTTTGAAATTGAGATCTAGTTTTCCTAGCATCTTGGGGATCTCCCACTAGCTCTCCGGCACTTTGAATTGTTTTCTCTACCCACTTGGGCCTTGAGGGAGGGATATGTTCAGAATCCATATCAACATCATCTTCAGCAATATCAGAATCAGAAATATCAGAGAATGAATCACTACTTACTTCATCATCAAGACGAGGGAATGAGCATTCCCCATCACCTTGTTCACTAGCTTGCAAAAATTCTTCCTCTTCGAATTTGACACTTCTTTCAATGAAAGTTTTGTGAGTGGATGGATCAAAGAGCTTGTAGCCCTTGGAATCCTCTGCATACCCAACCATGATTGACTCCTTGCTTTGGGGCTGCAATGCCTTTCTCTTCTCCGGTGGAATTCTGGCCCAAGCCCTTGAGCCAAAAATTCTGAAATGTGAGACATTTGGCTTGTGGCCCATCCAAGCTTCAAATGGAGTGATTCCTTGCAATGCTTTGTGTGGTGCCCTGTTCTGAACATATGCTGCACAATTCATAGCTTCAGCCCATAATTTGGGAGACAAATCCCTTGCTTGCAACATGCAAGTTGCCATCTCTTTCAGTGCTCTATTTTTGCGCTCTGCAACACCATTTTGCTGAGGTGTGTAGGGCACTGAGTGTTGCATCTGAATGCCATGCTCTTGACAGAGTTGCTGCAAATTGTTGTTGACATACTCTCTGCCATTATCAGTCCTCAAAACCTTCATGGCCTTCCCACTGAAGTTCTCAACCATGCTCTTAAAAATCTTGAAACAATCAAAGACTTCAGATTTTTGCTTAAGGAAAAATAACCAGCAGTACCTTGAGTAGTCATCGATGAAGGTGAGCACATATTTGCTGCAGCCATAGGAGGGTGTGGGGAGTGGCCCTATGAGATCAGAATGTACTATCCCAAGAGGTTGATCAGCCCTCCTAGCCTTCCCTTTGTCATACTTCCTTTCAGGATGTTTCCCAATCATGCAACCCTTGCATGTTCCACTCGAAAATCTGATTTGGGGCAGCCCTTCTACCATATTTTCTTTGCTTAAAACTTGAAGATATCTGTAGTTTAGGTGCCCATACCTTTGATGCCATAGCTTGCTGGTCTCATTCCCATGTGACAGCAGCACACTTGGTGAAGAAAATTCAAGGAAGTGGGAGAACATGTACATCTTCATGTCATGGTCTGCAACACCCTTTGCAACAATTTTCCCGGTGGAAACTTCTGATATCTCCACTTCATCCTGAGTGAAGACCACCTTCTTTGCTGCTCCAGTATGTGTCATTTGGTACACAGAGAGCAAGTTTGCTGCAAGGTTTGGCACATACAGCACATTTGAGAAGAAGCCATTCTCCATAGAGATTTTCCCAATGCCATGAGCAGGGATTTCTGAGTCATCTCCCATTCGAATTGAGAGACCACTGTAGGGAGCAAGTTCAGAAAACGAGTCTCTTGAGGAAGCCATGTGCCTTGAGGCACCTGAATCAATGATGAACAACGGTGAATGAGATGAGCTAGCCACCAAAGCATGGCAGCTCTCCTTGTCTTCAGAAGCGCACTCCTTCTTCTTGGAACTTTCAGGAAGAGGAATGTTATTTTTCTGTAGGAGATGTGTCATGGTGTCTATGGTTTTCTTCATGCATGAGCTCTCTGGATGAAAACCTCTTTGACAGTAGCTACACTTTGTCTTCTCAGCCTTCTTTCCCTTGTTCTTGACAGGATTCGAAACCCCCTCAGAGGATTTGGGCTTCTCATCCTTTCTCTTCTTCTCTTGAGGTTTCGAAACCCTGGGTTTTTGCTTGCTTCTTCCACATTTCGAATCTCCAGCTGCAAGAACTTGATCTTTTTGTTTGATGGAGCCCATCAAGACCAGCTTGTCTTGCTCTTGAGTTAGCATCTCCATGAAGTCAGCCAAGGATGGCATCTTCCAACCTCTGACTGTGAGCCTTGTGGAGTTGAAGGAAGACACAAAAACTGAGTATTCTGAACCCAATTTTGAGAGAATGGACAACACCAACTGTTCTTCTTTCTTCTCTATGCCACATTGTCTGATCTGCAAGACCAAGTTCTTGAACTTGGTGAAGAAGTCCTGGATGGAATTGAAATTCCCTGGGCTCAGTGAGACAAGCTCATTTTCGAGCTGGTGGCCTCTCATCTCATCAGTCTTTCCAAACAGTGTCTCAAGCTTGAGCCACACTTCATTTGGAGTTGCTAGACTTTCTACATGAAACAGGAGGTCTCTCGAAATGCTGAGACAAAGGAGGCCAAATGCCTCATCCATTCTGTTGAAAAACTTGGATTTCTCCACAGCTGAGTTTGGCTCAACCTCAGTGCCCATCGTGATTCTGTAGAGACCCTTGGATCTCAGCAAAATCACCATTTCTGCCTTCCAATCGAAATAGTTGAAGGGAGTGAGCACATTTGGGTGAGATGGCTCCATTCTCCTCTGCTGCAATTCGCACTTGCTGACAATGCTGATCTTCAGTACCTGCAAACAACTCTCAAATCACTCTGGAGGGATCTACACTCACAGATTCGAACCCTGTATGGATAGTGGGTGCATTCGGGAGAGCATCACACCTGAGAGGAGCCACTAGATTTCTCCAGTAAGCTCAAGGCAATGGCCTCAGGAATTATGTGGTTTCTCCACTGTTTCTGGCAATCCACTACAACAGTCTGCTGGTTCGAATTCTAGCTCCAAGAGCTCTGATACCATGTAAAATCTCAAGCACAGTTGAATCTAGCTACTGTGGATTCCTCACTGGTGAAAGATTGCACAACATTTGCAAGAATTAGCATAAAAAATTTAAATGAATGAAGAACAATACACATGAATTGGTGAATAATGTCAATATTATTAACTGTCCAACCTTAACAAAGGTTAAGAACACTCATATATACAAATCTGGAAGAATTCGAATCCATCTGGAGTGTTCACACTGATCTAGCTTAGAAAAAGCTCAAACCCCCCTAGGTTGACCAAAATATCCCAAACCATCCCAAACTGGTTCGAATCTGCAGTGTGAATGCTGGGAATGACTGGACAGGCCCATGTGACCTCACACATGTGAAGAAACTGGTTGGGTAGAGGTTTGGAGTCTAAAATTGGTCAAAAATGTGACAAAACAAGGCAAAATTGTCCACAAGAGAGCAAATGCGCCCTAGGTAGAAGAGAAGCATGCTGAGTGCATTAAATGACCTGAGGAGGGCGCTCTAGGCATGCTGAGTGCATTAATTGCCCTGGGGAGCGCTCCACTTAGCTGGTTTGACTCAGCACTTGTTCACATTGCTAACTAGTTCAAGACAGTTTGACCATTTGCCAATCTAATCAACTTAGGGATGTAATCATTAATCACTTGGGCTAATTAATCATCAATTAATACATGATTAATTTACATAGGTGGAAAAATGTTCTAACAGCTTTCTTCAGAATTCGAGATGAAAGATCTCGGATTAATGCACTAATTCTTAGGTCTAGAAGTATGGAAAGAACCAAAAGGAATCTCTCTAAATCAAGGTAAGTATGCTGTGGAGATTCTAAAAAGATTTGATATGTTGGAGTGTAAAGCCATGGCCACCCCCATTAACTCCAACTTGAAGTTATTAATTAATGACACATCAGAATTAGTGGACATAACTCTATATAGACAAATCATTAGGTCTTTAATGTGTTTAACAAATACTATACTAGATATATGCTTTGCCGTAAATACCCTAAGTCAGTATTTAGTAGAACCTAGAAAGGTTCACTTAATAGCTGTAAAGCATGTGATGAGGTACCTAAAGGGTACTTTAGATTTTGGTCTATATTATCTTAGAAATCATGAACTTAATTTACATGGTTACTCAGACTCTGATTGGGAAGGAAGCATCTTAGACAGAAAGAGTACATCAGGTGGATGTTATGGTCTTGGATCTGCCATGATCTCATGGTTCAACAAGAAACAATCTAGTGTGGCTCTCAGTACTGCTGAAGAAGAATACATAGCTGCCTGCTCTACTAGCTGTGAAGCAGTGTGGCTTCGAAAACTATTATTTGGAGTGTTTGACTTAGAGATGGATCCTACTGTGATCATGTGTGACAATCAAAGTTGCATCAAAATGATAGAAAATCTTGTATTCCACGATAAGTCAAAACACATAGAGATCCGATACTTTTATATACGAGACATGGTGCAAAGAGGAGCTATCAAACTCGAGTATATAAGTACTGAAGAACAAGTTACTGATATATTGACCAAACCCCTGTCTCATGTAAAATTTGAATACTTTCGAGACAAGCTTGGTGTAGCTCTAAAAGACCCTCCTCGAAAGGGGGAGTAGTATAGTCACTAATAATGAGGATACATGTTTACCACTCTTAGATATTTATGCTTATTTAGATTTAGACTTCTTACACTTAGAACACTTACACTATTTTTATTTTGTTTTGATATATGTATTAATGAGGATACATGTTTTGATAATGTATGTATTGGTGAGGATACATGTTTTGATAATGTATGTATTGGTGAGGATACATGTTTTGATAATGTATGTGTTGGTGAGGATACATGTTTTGATAATGTATGTATTGGTGAGGATACATGTTTTGATAACGTATGTATTGATGAGGATACATGTTTTGATAACGTATGTATTGATGAGGATACATGTTTTGATAATGTATCTATATTGATGTGAGGATTGGATCATCCTTGGACTTCAGTCCTAAAATGAGCTGTAGACAAGATGTCTCCAAGAATAAAATCCTGAATGAACAGGTAAGGGGATTGGATCGTCCTCAGACTTTGGTCCTATGAATTGAGCCGTAGACAAGATGTCTCCGAGAATAAAATCCTGAATGAACAGGTAAGGGGATTGGATCATCCTCGGACTTTGGTCCTATGAATTGAGCCGTAGACAAGATGTATCCGAGAATAAAATCCTGAATGAACAGGTAAGGGGATTGGATCATCCTCGGACTTTGGTCCTATGAATTGAGCCATAGACAAGATGTCTCCGAGAATAAAATCCTGAATGAACAGGTAAGGGGATTGGATCGTCCTCGGACTCTGTTTCTATGAATTGAGCCGTAGAAAAGATGTCTCCGAGAATAAAATCCTGAATGAACATGTAAGGGGATTGGATCGTCCTCGAACTTTGGTCCTATGAATTGAGCCGTAGACAAGATGTATCCAAGAATAAAATCCTGAATGAACAGGTAAGGGGATTGGATCGTCCTCGGACTTTGGTCCTTTGAATTGAGCCATAGACACAAGGTCTCCGAGAATTGAATGATAGGACTGGATCGTCCCTGGACTTCGGTTCAAAAGGTACATGATAGTACTGGATCATCCCTGGACCTCGGTTAAAAAGGCACATGACAGGATTGCATCATCCATGGACCTATGTCCTAAAGGGAGCAGGATTGATCATCCTGAATATGATCATACGTATTGCAGGGTATACATGATGATGCTGATGATCGTATGATGACGATGCTGATGACTGTATGATGACGATGCTGATGATGATGATGCCAATGATTGTATGATGACGATGCCGATGATCGTATGATGACGATGTTGATGATGACAATGCCAATGATTGTATGATGACGATGCTGATGATCGTATGATGACGATGCTGATGATGATGATGCTGATAATGATGATGCTAATGATCGTATGATGATGATGTTGATGATTGTACGATAACTATAATGATGTTCGAGTAACTAGTGGAGTTACCGATGATGATGTATTGAAGAAAGCTTCTGTTGATATAGAGATGTATCATGTATGATGTAGTCGATGACTCCTTACTCCTACAGACACTGTTATAATATCCTTCTCGTTAAGGGGGAGTGTTTAATATTGTAACTTCTAAGAATATTATATTTGTACATTATTATTCCGGAGATGTTTCATCCCTACGAGGCAATTCTATTATGTATCCGGAGATGTTTATTCCTCCGATGGTCTGTGGGAACTAGCGTTATTAGACCCACCATGTGGGGGTCGGCCCTGAGTTTATATTATATTTGAGGGGTTATTAGACTTCTCAAGTAGAGGTCGGCCCCATTAGGGTTTTTGGTCAGTTGAGATCTAATATAAATAGAGGAGAGGAGCTCCTCATTTGACACACACTCACAACTCAGAAAAGTAGCGTACTTGTCTGGGAGGTCTGTTTAGGAGGTGGAGAAGGAGGTCTAGTCTTGGAGCACATCTTGTATTTGGTTTGATCATCTTATTGAGGAAAGCTTTGCTGGGTTTTCTACCCCATGAGGGTTTCCTAGCGTAAATTTTGTGTTTATCTTGTGACTATGTTTCTTTCAGTGAACTTGCTAGTCTATTGGTTTAAAACTTAACACAGTTTTCCTTTGAAGGTGATCCCAAGTACCATAAACAAGATCGGTGGCAGTGCGACCCAACATTTAGCTTCCCGAAGATACATGCAGATTGGCATAAAATGTCTACGCAATGTCATATTTGATTGGTGTTATGGTTTGTTGGTGAATATGAAACACCAACTTACAAAGTGCAAGACAGGGAAAAATAAGAACTTTGGATACAAAAGAATACTTTGTACCTTCTTATTCTTCGAGAGTCCCTTCCCTTAGTCCAGGAATAAATCTTCCACCACTAAACCACCATGAACCTCACATGACTCGATGGGGTGATATTTTCCTACACCAGGGAGGAGGTGATACTAGTGCTTCTTATGCTGCGAGGATTAGCTTGGATGGTGGAGCCACCAGGTGCCAACCTTCGAACAGTTTCTGTATGCTGGTATGGACTATCGGGGTGATCCCGAGCTCATGTTGCCTCCAGGAGCAGCTTGGTGAGACATAGGTACCAAACTTTATTTTGAATGTTACTTATTTTTTATGATTTTTGTATTTAAAATATATAAGTGTTTGTGATGATTTTGAGTGCTAACAACATACATTTTATCTAGATGTGGGGCCAGTAAGGCTTGCTGAACATCCCAGGATATATGTACGGCCGATAGAGCCACATGGTACTGATGCCATGCTGCGAAGTATTGAGGGAAATATGGGCCAATTGACACATGCCATTCCCACATACCATATTGAGTAGATGCCCCTAGCTATGCAGGAACATGTGGTGGGCGTGCCTTCTGGATGGATCCGACTACTTAGGAAAGTGGCTAGGATAGTGATCTGTTATAGGGAGGCCGTAGCAGTGCAGGCTGAGGCACCTACCTCTCCTTAGGGAGAGCGACACTTGTTTTGAGGCTGTTATGCCCACTTTGTATATTGTTATATTTTGACAGAGATTAACTCAGACTCGTATATTTTTTGATCTTATATATATATAGTATTGGTTATAGATACATGATTACTTAATGTGTGTGAATGGTTTTGTTTTGTGTATGATACAAATTCCAATCAAGTACATAATTTGCATATGCATCAGCTAATGAATTGTGATTTCTTGAAATATGTTGATATGAAATATAATCAAAATGTCTTTCAAGTAACCTAACCCTCAAAAACTGATGTAGCAAAGAAGGATCTCTAACCCGATACTCACCCATCAACTGAAGTACAACTAACTGCGAATCGAGGCGCACTTCCAAACATGAAATGATGTGATGAATAGCATCTCGGAGTAGCTCAATAACTTTTCTATACTCATCTATATTGTTCATCGTAGGGCCTAAACAAGCTCCTCCCAAGGAAACAAGTTGGCTTGTAGGTGAATAGATCACCCAAGAAGCTGAAGCCAAGTTACGAGTGTGATGACTAGTGCCATCAACGAATCCTACAAACCACTCGGTTTCCCTCTGAAAACACCATCCAGAGGACACATAAGAAAAGCTAAAAAGACTAAATCTATGAAAAATTTTCAACTATAGTAAAAGAAAAAGCATGTATGCTAGGCGCAATACTTTTTCAAGTAGAGCTTATTTATGGTCTCGGGCAACTTAAAACCATCATAATTCATCAACTCATATGATCCTTTCTTCAAAACTTTATAAACAATATAGGGACCAAGCCACATAGACTTAAAATTTCCTACCCCCAGGGGATACTTATCTTGATCATAAACCAAAACAAGATCTCCTTCGGAGAAGACCCTAGGTTTAACATACTTGTCGTATTTATTTTTGACTCATTTCTTATGCACTTAATTTGCAATTAATACATCTCTGCATTGTTAATCTAAATGTTCGAAATGAAGTAAATGCTCTTCCAAAGCTGAAGTCTCAGGTAGCAGTTGGATAGACAAATTCAATGATGGAATCTCACATTCAATAGGTGTGTCTGCCTCCAACCCGTGAACAAGTTGGAATGGTGAGAAACCAATAGTAGTATTGACATTAGAATGATATGCCCAAACATCCGGATACAACATAATGTGTCATTTTGACCTACTAGCATTGACGGTGCGCTGAAGAATGGTTTTTAACGTCTTGTTAATAAATTCAACCTGTCCATTCTCCCATGGATACAAAGGAGAGGAATGATCGTATATAAAAACTAGCATAGTGGTCAAATCTATCATCATGTGGTTCTGAAAATGTCTACCATGGTCGGTGACTATCTTGTTAGGCATTCCAAACCTGGGAATGATCTGATTGAATACGAAATAAGCTACAGTTTCACCATCCGCTTTCACAGTCGACATTTCCTCTACCCACTTAGTAAAGAAGTCAACAACAATGATAATGTATTGATGCCCCCCAACAAAGACTGGGTTGCAAGTCATATAATGAACTACCCAATTGGTGAAGGGACCTGCTGTTATAACAGGGTGAACGGGAGTGTTAGGATATTTAGACACTTAGGAGTTAGTTAAGATCAACTTGTGTAATATATCCATTAGGGATAGTGTGTTTCTTTAGTATGCATTAGTATGCATTTGTAAATACTTAATCCGACGGTCACGATATGTTTCCGACATAGAGTGATCCGACGGATCAACTTCTCTTAGATCAAACCTAACCTTGATCCGTGGCTTAACACCCGATTGGTCCATGATCTCTATTTAAAGAGCATGGAGGGTCATTGTTTAGTTGATTGATTATGAGAAGCTCATTTGTAACTTTCTTTCTTTGCATAATAAATTGTCCCGTAGAAGCTATTTGGCCAGGGCCGTAGAGTGTTTCCCTCAAGAGGGTTTAAACCACGTCAAAATATCAGTGTGTTGATCTGTGATCTGTTTGTGTGAAGTGGTTTCTCTTGGTGTTCGGTCCTTTGGTAGTACCCTGTGTACCCGAACATGATATCAGAGCTTTTATGAAGTGCCACTTCCGGTTATGATCTAGATCTTGAACTGTTGTTGCCGAAACTCGAAAGGGTTTCTAGTTTTGGTATTTCTGTGCATTTTTGGGCTATGGGAGGTGTTCCATTGTGTCCAGAGCGTCGTTTCCATTGGGAAATAGTTTTCGTTTGATCGAAAATGGTTCCCGGTTGCTCCAGAAACGCGTATTTCATCAGATCTGAAGGTATAATGTTACAATGATGCATTTTTTATTTTCTGTTTTTAAAAGAAAAAAATCGCATATTTTATCATTTTTTTTACTGTT
Organism: Larix kaempferi; assembly: GCA_027924585.1. Lineage (NCBI taxonomy): Eukaryota > Viridiplantae > Streptophyta > Pinopsida > Pinales > Pinaceae > Larix > Larix kaempferi. The sequence goes on from BSBM01000007.1 coordinate 11,073,396, forward strand.
AGATTTGTTGGGTTCGGATTGTTGCTTTCCCGTCTATGTATTCTCTTTTCCGTGCACCTTGAGCGATCTTGGCAAATCAGAAACAGAAAGGGAAAGGGTTTTTCTCGGCTACGTATGCTCTTTGCCGTGCACCTTGCGCGATCTCGACAAATCAGAAACAGAGAGAAAACATAGACTTTCCGGGCAAGCTAACGAGATCTAACTCCACAAGTGTGAATTTTTTTTTTTTTTTTTTTTATTTGTGGTGTGTTTTGTAGGAAAAAGGGCAAGCACGAACACTGAGCAAGAAGAGTAAAAAAAAAAAAAAAAAGCCCCCTTCCTCATTCCCATATTTTACATACCTTTTAATCTAGTTCACTTGGTTCAAAGTTGCTTTATTCCTTAATAGGTCTTGAGTTCAAGTCTTAGGAAGTTACTTTTAAAAAAAAAAGTGCATGCAATTTCTATTTTCAAGTTACTTTATTGTAAAAGTGCATCACTTAAATAATAAAAAATAAAAATACAAGTGAGTCACTTAAGTTTTTTTTGTTTGTTGCACTATTTAAAAGTAATATCATTGTAAAAGTGAAATCACTTATTTTACACAAGTGGTTCACTTAAAGCAACTTTCTTGTAAAGTGATTGTCAAAAGGTTCATCTTGGGAAGAGGGGGGTTCTTTTTTGCTAGACATTCTCTAGTTGCCATGTCACTATTGAGGACATCTTCAACAGTTTCTTTGTTCAAGCATAACTTCATCATACAGAGTCCGTTTTCAGTGCCGGTTTTTTTTAAACCGCCTATTTTTTCGATCTTTTCACAATCAGACTATTGGTTTCTACTTTTACAGCCATTAATATACAAATATGGCCACCCTTTGTGATATTCTACTTAACAGTTCCAACTATTTCTCATGGAAATCTCGTATGGAGGATGTTCTATGAAGTAGGGGACTTTTCAGAATTACAACAGGGAATGAAAAAGAACCCACTGATGATGATAAGAAAATAAAATGGGAAAATAGATGTGATGAAGCTCGTGGATTGATTGGGATGTCAATCTCTACTGATTTGCGATTCCACATATCTGGAATTGATGAACCTAATGCTGCTTGGGACAAGTTGGAAACTGTGTTTGGTAAACACAATGAAATTCGAGGCCACCAACTCGAAAATGAGTTGATTTCTTTAAATCCAAGTGACTTTTCATGCATTCAAGATTATTTATCTAAGTACAAAACTCTTAAACTCTTATGTGCAGAATGTAAGATTGAGAGAGAAGACAAACAGTGCATTTATCATATTCTTTCCAAACTTGGCCCTGCATATTCTGTTTTTGTATCTACATTTTACTCCATGAAAGCATCCTTGAATGTAGCTAGCTATCAAGAGCCTAGTCTTGAATCCTTTTGTGATTCCTTGATTAGAGAACAAGATAAACTCATTCGTATTGGAATAATCAACAATGCAGATACATCTGGGAAAGCCTTATTGTCCCAACAGAAAGAAAATTCCAAGCCTCCCAAGAAACAAAATTTTTGCAATAATAAGTCAAACAAGGGTCCAAAACCCTCTCAGTCAGCTCCTTCTTTAAAAAATGACAAAGGATCCAAGCCAAAAGGCAAGAAGACTGAGCGTCATTGCAACTATTGTGGGAAAGATAATCATCATGAATCTAAGTGTTTCAAGAAGATGGCAGCCTTGGAAGCAGCAATGAAGAAGCACCACATCAGCCTAGATTCACCTTCAGAATCTGCCTCTCATGGACATGCACTTTGTGCTTCTGGTTATTCTTATAATGCGTCTTCTTCTTCTACTTCAAATGAATGGCTCATTGATTCTGGAGCATCTTATCATATGGCTAAGGATCAAGCCATCTTTTCTACTATGCATGAATGTAACACCAAACAAATATTTGTTGGTGATGATAGATCTCTAAGTGTTGTAGGATCTGGAACAGTTCCAGTAGATAATGGTCATTTTAGTGATGTACTATGTGTTCCAAGAATTTCCTGCAATTTGTTATCAGTCTATCAGATCACTCATTCTGGTGAAGGTAAAACTGTGACCTTTACACCTCACCAAGTTGTAATCAAGGATTTTAAAGATCCTCAACAGGTCCTAGCTACCGAAATTGTTGATGATATTACCAGGTTGTACAAGTTTAACAACTTTGGGTCATCACCTTTCCCTTTAGTTTTTGTTGCTCATAGTGATAACTTGAGCAAACTTTGGCATGAGTGATTTGGTCACTTAAATTATCGCTCATTGCAACAACTATGTAAAGAAAAAATGGTGACAGGTCTTCCGATGGTATCTTGCAGGGATGGTGTTTGCTCCGGTTGTGTACTCAGAAAACATCATCGGGATAGTTTTGACAAACGTGCCTCTTGGCACGCCTCAGTTCCCTTGGAGCTTGTGCATAGTGACTTGTGCGGTCCTCTTCAATCTGCTTCCTTTTCTGGTTTCAAATATTTCCTAACTTTCATTGATGATTACACCAGATGCACTTGGGTTTATTTTCTAAAACTTAAGAGCGAAGTATTTAACATGTTCTTGGCCTACAAGGCCCTTGTTGAAAAACAATCTGGTCATCAAATTATTAAGTTAAGATCTGACAATGGAGGAGAATATGTTAACAAATACTTCACTACTTTCTACACTGAACAAGGCATCCAACAACAGCACACTGTTCCATATACACCACAACAAAATGGTGTAGCTGAGCAGAAGAACCGCACTTTAAAAGAAATGGCTAATTGTATGATCCAATCTAAGGGACTAAGTCTTCAATTTTGGGCTGAAGCCATAAATTGTGCAAATTACATAGTTAATCACACCCCCACAAAATAATTACAAGGTATAACACCGGAAGAAGCATGGAGTAAAATTAAACCTGATGTAAGTCACTTTCGTGTGTTTGGTAGTGAAGCATGGGCTCACATTCCGGATGAAAAACGGAAAGCATTGCAGCCTAAAAGTGAAAAGTGCATATTTGTTGGATATTCTGAAGATGTAAAAGGTTATAGAATTCTTCAACCACATTCTCATGCTATAATCATTAGAAGAGATGTTAAATTTGATGAAAATCTCTTGGCCTGCGAGCCTAACTCGGCGATTATGCCATCTTTGGCCTACGAGCCTGATTCGGCGTTTGTGCCTCCTTCTTCTTCTTCCAACTTACTTGACAGGTTTCCAACTCCAGTTTCTGATGATGATAGTGAGGATGAAAATCCACCTCCGCCTGCTCATGTTCCTCCAGTTGCACCAGCACAAGTGCTTCCTCGATGGGTCCGTTCAACATGTGAAGCAGCTGGTGATCTTGCCGGTGATCCTAGAGATCAACGTCGAACACGTTCTCAGTTTCAGCGAGCCTCTTCTCTTTTGGCTCAACTTTCCGAGAATCATGATCCAGAAACTTTTGCAGAAGCTTCAGGGAATCCAGATTGGGATGCAGCCATGGATGAAGAATATCGTTCCTTAATGACGAACGATACTTGGGATCTTGTACCTCTTCCAAAAGGAAGAAAACTTGTCAGATGTAAATGGGTCTACAGAACTAAGTATGCATCAGATGGAAGTGTTGAAATACTTAAGGCAAGGTTAGTTGCCAAAGGTTTTTCCCAAGTTGAAGGGATTGACTACAATGAAACCTTTGCTCCTGTCGCAAAAATGAACTCCATCCGCCTTGTTCTTTCCCTTGCAGCCTTACACAACTGGGAAGTCCATCAAATGGATGTCAAGTCTGCCTTCTTACATGGTGATTTACAGGAGAAAATTTACATGGAACAACCTCCTGGCTATGTTCAGAATAACTCTAGCCTTGTCTGCCGCCTTAAGAAATCCTTATATGGCCTTAAGCAAGCTCCTAGAGCTTGGTATGCCAAAATGGATAACTTTCTCCTTGACACTGGTTTTTCTAGATGCCATTCTGACCCTAATGTCTATACCAAGAAAGTAGGAAACCATCTCATCATACTTGTTCTATATGTTGATGACCTTATTCTTACTGGTAGTGACCCTAAGCTTATAACCCATGTGAAATCCAGTCTTAAACAAACTTTTGAAATGTCAGACTTAGGACATTTGCATTATTTTCTTGGTCTCCAAGTTCTGCAAACCACAGAAGGAATCTTTCTTTCTCAGTCTAAGTATGCTTGTGACCTTCTTCGTCGCTTTCACATGGAAGATTGTACACCAGCCCCTTCTCCCTTCCAGTCTGGAGTCAAACTTTCTGCCACTTGTACTTCACCTGAAGTTGATGCCACCTTGTATCGTCAGCTTGTTGGTAGTCTCTTATACTTGACTCATTCCCGTCCTGACCTTTCCTTTGCCGTTGGTCGTGTTGCCCGTTATATGCAGACACCTCATGAAAATCACTGGAAAGAAGCTAAAAGAATACTTCGATATATTCGAGGTACAGTTCAGTTTGGGATTCATTATAGTACAGGGGGGAAACCTTTGTTGGTTGGTTTCACTGATTCAGATTGGGCCGATGATCCTGATGATCGAAAGTCTACTGTAGGTTATGTTTTCAGTCTGGGATCTGGACCTATTACTTGGGCTTGTAAGAAACAACAAGCTCTTGCTCTTTCTTCAGCAGAGGCAGAATATCGAGCAGCAGTTAATGCCAGTCAGGAAGCTTTATGGCTTCGACAGATCCTTTCAGAGTTTGGATTCGAGCAGCAACAGCATACTCCACTTTGGTGCGACAATCAAAGTGCCATCAAGCTTGCGAAAGATACAGTTCTACATCAACGCAGCAAACACATTGAGCTACATATGCACTTCATCAGAAATCTTATTCATGATCGTGTTCTTGAAGTGCTCTTTTGCCCTACAGATGATCAAGTTGCAGACATCTTCACCAAGTCTCTTATAGAAGTGAAGTTTTTTAAACTTCGATCTATGTTAGGAGTTCAGGAACTTGTCATTAAGGGGGGATAGGCTCTAATGCCTCCTTTCTTCTCCTAATATTGTCACTTTTGTAAATCCTTCAATCCTATCCCAAGTTGTTCTTAAGGGGGGATGTTAGGATATTTAGACACTTAGGAGTTAGTTAAGATCAACTTGTGTAATATATCCGTTAGGGATAGTGTGTTTGTTTAGTATGCATTAGTATGCATTTTTAAATACTTAATCCGACGGTCACGATATGTTTTCGACATAGAGTGATCCGACGGCTCAACTTCTCTTAGATCAAACCTAACCTTGATCCGTGGCTTAACACCCGATTGGTCCATGATCTCTATTTAAAGAGCATGGAGGGTCATTGTTTAGTTGATTGATTATGAGAAGCTCATTTGTAACTTTCTTTATTTGCATAATAAATTGTCCCGTAGAAGCTATTTGGCCGGGGCCGTGGAGTGTTTCCCTCAAGAGGGTTTAAACCACATCAAAACATCGATGTGTTGATCTGTGATCTGTTTGTGTGAAGTGGTTGCTCTTGGTGTTCGGTCCTTTGGTAGTACCCTGTGTACCCGAATAGGGAGCTGGGTGTGCTTGCATTTTATTTGTGAATAGATGACACACGTGACAACATTTCATTACTTCCACACAATATTTGAAGATGGCGGGACAAAAATACCCAGCACAAAGTATTTTCTGGGTTGTTTCCAACCTAGAAAGATGACCCCCACAGGATCCACTGTAGGCATCATTCAATACTGACTCAGCTTCATCTAGAGTTAAAAAATGACATAATATTGAATCTACTTGCTGTATGTATTGTGTATCAGAAAGTTCTTGGCATGATGCCTGAGTTAAACAATGAGGTAGTTCTTGGCATGATGCCTGAGTTAAACAATGAGGTAGTTCTTGGCATGATGCCTGAGTTAAACAATGAGGTAGTTCCTGGCATGAAGCTTGAGTTTTCTTCGTTCTTCTCTAGAGAAAGCCGACAGACACTTCAAATTCTGGAGATATATTAAAATGTCTCCATACCACAGATCAAAATCTGTGATGAGGAAGACATGTTCATCAGGGAATAAAGTATCTTCTTCCTCAAACTCTACACCACTAGGGAATTCAGATATTAGTTCTGTGAACACTAACGACTTCTTTGACTTTGCAGATTGAAAGGTAAGATGGAACTCTTGCAAAATGAAAATCCACTTATTGAATTTTCCTTCGATGATACGTTAGGTTAAAACATATTGGAAAGGATTGACATTTGTAATCACCGTATTAGTGCGGAATAAAATATAGTGATGTAATCTATGAATGACATACACCGCGACTAGTGCCAATTTCTCGATGTTTGAGTACTTTAGTTTAGGTGTTACAATCATGTGAGAAATATAATAAATGACATGCTGTTGGCTGCTTTTTCTGGGCAGACCCGGGTTTTAATGAAGCGCAGCAACAAAACCCCTTGGCGCACTGGCCCTCTCGGCAACGAGCTGCGCGGCAGCTCGAGGTCTCACCCGAAGTGGCTATGGGGGGGTTAAGGAATCAGGTTTCCTTAACCGGGGTGACGCGGAGATGGCTCTTCCTTGAATGGTTCCTGTGAAATCGGCGGTCGGACCTTCCCGCAGGTCGCTCGGCGCAGCTGCGTGGGTCCCTTCCTTGGCAGGTCTACTGCGCAGTTTCTTCTCTCTAACGCAGCAGGCAACTATTTCTTGGGTCGACGCGCTAAACACTTTCTCGCCCTTCGCATCTAGCGCAGTAACGCAGTCTGCTCTCGCCGCAGCGACCGTGCGTTACTACCTCTTTAGTACTTAAGACACTTACAGTTATCAAGGGATCTTTCCAACTCGCTCAAACAGTCACAAAGATAAGACAGAAGTCTTGCATACACAAATAATGAACTCTAAATAGTTATCATTCACGCAAACATTATAACAAGAAGATATAAGTGAAGCTCATCTCCTCGAGGAAAACCACGTCCACGGGAGCGTTCTATTAACCAGAAAATGATAGAGTTATACAATATGCTGCGCACACAGCTGCAGCCTTAGAACTTACAGGAAACTCCACGCACACAGCTGGGAGCCCTTCTCTCAAGCTTGTCTCCTCTCTATGGAGATTACAAAGGCACAGACGTCGACTCAGACTGTCTGGCGACTCAGGGATTAGCTCCTCGGCTGTCCGATTTCCTCTCTCTAGTTCTACACACCGGGTAGAAAATACAGTGAAGGATAATCAACACATGATCTATCCCTTTAGACTGGCTCTCTAACAGTCTAGCATCTAACTCTCTAACTCTCCAAAAGGAAGGAACTGAAGGAAGGGCGGAAGAACCCTCTACCCATTACAATGATTCATCTATATAGGTGGCCATGACGGTCACACCTTTACAAAACTGTGGGCCTTTCCCAACAGTGATTCCCAAAAACCCTAACCACGCACATGGCTAGGTGTACTGTAGGCGCCGCTTGCAGTCACGTCGCCGCTTCCTGCAGGCTCCGTGAATTCCGACGCAGATTGTGGGTATGGGCGATCGTCCTTCGCCTTCAATGCTCTGGTCCGTTGCTCCTCCTTGATCCGAGCAACCATAACTTCTGTACTAAGCCTTTAAATGAGGGTAGCTGAGCCCTCTACTCCATCGCCTTATTTATTATGGTAGCTGAGCCACCTTCATTCTTCGATGACGTGCGCGCGAGCTCCGCAATTTCCGGTCCGTGATCTGCGCTGAGATCATCCATCTGGCACCGTACTGCGCACCGTCTCCTTCTTACCCAAAACTTAGTGCTTGTCCCAAAATTTAGCACTTTCCTTCCATACTCGTGCTTTTTCCCAAAATTCGCAGCTTTTACTATAGCTGCGACCTTGGCCCCAACAGGCCCCCAACACTCACTTGTGGCTCGCCCTCGAGCCACTCGCACTAGCGCGTGGTCTTTGGATTTGCGCATCTGCGTTTGCTTGAATCTCCGTGAATGTTTTCTGCCACTTCGCAATAGCGGAGTCCAATTCCTCAATACACTGATCAGCTGTTTGTACTGTTTCTGCGGTTGCTTCGCCTTTAGTGAGTGTATCAATGATCTCTTGAGACTCGGCAATCTCTTTGATTTTTGTCTCAATCTGGCCAACGATTTCAGCATACTCATCCATGAATGGCTGAATGCTGTTGGTGAGCTTCTCATCTTCAGTTCTGAGCTTGTGCAGTTGCTGCTGCATTTTGCGTACTTCGCCCATTTTCTTCATCTTTGGCAAGCCTGTTAAGGACTTAGCTTCTTCATTCAGAACAGTGAGAGACTGTTCTGCCGCTTGCACCTGTTCTGATAGTCCCACTTTAAAAGGGAGGTTCACAAGCTCCGACCAAGCTTCCATAGCCTGGTCCATCAGGTTCTTGGCTTCCTGTACTCGACCTTTCATTCGTGTGGAAGCTCTGCTCAATGCTTCGAATTGTACCTGCGCATCATCCGTAAGATGCGCAGCGACGCGAGCTTCTAGCTCAGCAATCTGGGTTTTATGGCCTTCTGCCATAGCAGCTATTTCTTGCTCCAGGGTTTTCGCCCTTTCGCCAATAATTTGAACTTTTGCAACCAGAGGGAGGTCTGGTTGAATCTCGCAAGCTGGCAATTCCTGGGCAATCTCTTCTATTGCGTGTCTGATGCCGGTGTCTTGCGCCTCATAGAGTGCAAGCTTCGCAGAGATATTCTTATGACTTTCTTTCAGCACTATCTCCTGCGATTGCAGTCGTTGGTTTGCCTGGAAAGTAGAGAGCTCTCTAGCTCTCAACTCAAGAGAAACTTTCTCCTGTACTAGCTGTAGAGTTTCTATAGGAATCATAGACAAATTAATTTCTACAGGTCCGACTGTGCTTACCTGCAGTTCAGCTAGGGGATCTGGAAGTGTCATGCTGGTAGGCGGAATATGCACGACAGTGTGCCTTTCTGTGAGTTCTTCAACTCGCTCACCAGTTGGAATTTCTTGTGGCGCCTGCGAAGTAGATGCTGGCGCATGGGTCTGCGCAATCCTTCCTGCGAGACCTTTTAGTTCTACAAATTGTAAGTCCAGAGCACCTCGGATGTGAGCATGCATGTTCCTCATCTCACGAAATTGCTCTTTCAAATATTTGTCGACCTCCGAGGGAATGGCCTTAGTGGGATGCGACACTTTCTGCTTCTTTGTGGCTGGTTCTGTTGAGCCTTCATCGCTTCTTTGCTCAGGGGATTCCTTGCCCTTATCTTTTTCTTGCGCAGCGGCGGGTGGCATCGCAGGTGCGATGTCAGCTGCTGCTCTCCATTCGTCCGACCAAGACTTAATGGTTTCTTCGACATCTTCTGTGGTCATCCTGTAAAGACCTAGCGCCCAGTCACCTGGAATGTCGCAAGGCCGAAGGTAGAGTTGATGGATGTCGGCAGTAAAAGCCAACTTCCCGTCATACAATGTGGCTGTCTCCGCGCTCAGCCTTGGCATATCTTGTATGGTATCTCGGAGGAGATAGTAATACTCACAAAAAACAGCGTGATTCATCTTGCGCTTCGCGGGATTAGGGGAATCCCAGAGGTTGATGTAGCGCATGCCGGCAACCTCTCCTGCGCGGCGTGGACGGAACTGAGTATTCGGGGGCTCCTTCCACCCGACGAGAGCACATAAAATTAGAAGCCATGAAAAATGGAATGATTGGCCTGCATTGTCCTGCACATTCAGGCAATCAGCCAAAAAAGAATTCAGCAGGAAGAGAGACCAGTTGTACTGTTCTCCCTCCGCAGCTGCGATAGCGAGCTCTACGACAGCTCCAGTAACTTCTTTTGGTCGGCACTTGGTGAGCAGTCTGCCTGCAAGCAGACTTCCTGTGAAGCGAAGTGCCTCATCTTCAACTGTCGTGAGGTCATAAGCCCGACCTCCTCTTGTCAAGTTATATTTCTGGACCAGCTTTGCAGCTAATTTTCGGTCCTTCTCCTTTCCCGCAAAATGGATATTGGGATCCTTACCAACCTTGGATAGGCCGGTGATACGGTGTATCAAATCAACATTTAGATCAATTGGCCTCCCGAGCCAAAGGTAACCTCCATGAACGCAGGATAGCAGTGTTTTAACGACTGCGTTCACTTCATTGCTACGCCCAAAGTGCGGTAGCTTCAACAAATTCAAGAGTCCAGGGCGCTCAAGATTTGCTGCAAATCCCTTCGGGATAAACTCATCAACGTTTCTGGTGGGATTATGGACGATATCCAGATATCGGTCCAACTGAAACTGAGGATATGTCTTATAGTCTCCAAGGTTAAAATCAGAGAATTTAACCAGTGGAATGTTTCCCAATAGTTGGCCTTCTACCCGCACACTAGCCGGTAGTGGCGGTAGCGGAATTGGATACTTTGCATTCTTCGGAATCTGTACATCCGGCGCATCATCTGGACGCGGCGGAAGGTAGTTCACCATAGACGCGAGCGGCTCTGGAACAGGTTCCTCCGGCTGCTGCTGAGATGCTCTTGTGCCTGGAGATGTTCTGGGATCAGTAGCACCAGGGTGTACGTAGGCCGACGGCGTCACCGGAGTGGCCATGCCGAAATCTAAGCCTCGGCGTAGAAATTGACGAACAACTTCTTCAGTCGATAAATTCTCCGTTGTGAACCAATGTAATTAACAAAACTCTAGACAGCAAATGGCGGATCTGCGTAGGGTATGGATGCTGAAAACAAGGGAAAATAGTCTGCACACTCGGCTCTGAAAACAATAATGCAGATCTTCAAAGACAACTTATGCAACTCGAGACAGTAACCCAAAAATGATAGAAGTGTGAGGTATTTATAGCCAGCGGGGTTAGTAAATGCGACCAAGTTGGGTTACGTAGCTATAGGCGGCTACAGATGAGTTGACAACACGCTATCCTCCTTGTCGTAGCGGTGCATTTAGTGTGATTGACGGGTTCTGACAGCCTTCCGGGAGAAGCTAATGCTTTCGGCGCCTGAGTTAAATGCAAATCTTTCGGAGATTAAGCCGAATCCGTCAGAACGGGTAGAATTAAATAGCGGGCTTATCCTTCATTTATTCAAACGCGGCTACATAACTGCTGTAATTCAAAATTTCCGGCGGGTCATTTCAACTTAGGAAACCGTGCCTCTAGGGGTCCACAACAAAACTCTTTTCAGCGGCAAATTATGAAAGGGGACTTCGCAAGAGCGATAGTCCAATGGTCCATAAAGCAAAACTTCGCTAGAGCGGACCGCTAAGCTTTGTTCAAGCAATTTTTATTCAGGATGCGCGGATATTTCAAGGAACTGCGCAGGAAGCTGGAAACTGAGGGTGTGTCGCAGCTTCCGTGTAGACTGAATGCGATGTCTCTTTCAACTACACTGGGCATCTGCATTCTTGAGTAATATATTATGTCGACAGGGCGGAGTGGCCGTCGCAATAAAGCTTAAGCCGACTCCCGTTTATCATTGTAGGTAGTAGTTCTCCATTCAGCTTTGCAAGCTGAACTGCGCCTCCGTCTGTTATTTGTATTACCTGAAAAGGACCTAACCAATGCACACGAAACTTGCCTGGAAACTTGATGAATTTACTGTCATAAAGGAGTACCAAGTCTCCTTTTTCAAAGTGCTTGTGCCTAATGTGCCTGTCATGCCAAGCTTTCTGTCTTGCCTTCTGTACCTGTTGATGAAATCCGGCCAAAAGTCTGTCTTCTTCTAAGGAAAGCAGTTGCGAAAGTCTTTCATTCATAGTGTCAGGATCTGCCATTTCTGTAATTTGCGCAATTCGGAGACTGGGAACAATGTATTCCATGGGCATAACTGCTTCTTGTCCATACACCAAGCTGAAAGGTGTGTGACCTGTTAATTTCTTGCAAGTAGTTCTGTAAGCCCATAATACAGCTGTGACTCTAAGGTCCCAATCATCTCTTTGTTGATTACAGATCTTCGTCAGGGCATTCTCAAGGATCTTATTGAATGCTTCCACCGTACCATTAGCTTGAGGATGGTAGGGTGTACTCTTATGGTGATTAATTTGAAATTCTTCAGTAAGGGCCTCTATAGTCTCATTGAGGAAATGTGTACCTTGATCACTCATGAGGATCACTGGGCATCCAAACCTGGTGATAATGTTCTCGAAAATGAACTGCGCGGCAGTAGCAGCGTCGCAGTTCTTAACTGGCTTCGCCTCAGCCCATCGGGTGAGGTACTCAGTAGCTGTAATGATATATCTTGCGCCAGTTCTTTTTCCTGGTGGGTTAATAGGTCCTACAAAGTCAATGGCCCATTTATCAAAAGCACGCAGTGTGATCTGGGGTCTTAGTGGCATTTCATCTCTCCTTGAGGGTTTTCCTGTGCGCTGGCACACATCGCAACATTTACAGAATTCCTTAGTATCCTTGTGCAATGTCGGCCACCAAAGTCCTGCGGCTAATATCTTCTGCGCAGTCGGCTTTCCTGCGAAATGGCCTCCTGCGGTACCTGAATGCGCTTCTGCGATGATAGAGCTCTTTTCATGTGGTAAGATACATCTGCGCAAAATTTCGTCAGGGCCCAACTTATAAAGCTGGCCTGCTATCAAAGTGAAGTCTGCGGCTCTGACAACAAGTTGCTTCTTCTGCTGGATTGTAAACTCAGCCGGCGCTTGTCCGGTAGTGAGAAACTTAAGAATATCAGAATAATATCCATCTGCTGCTTGGATATAAAATAACTGTGCGTCAGGCAGATTGTCCTCCAGACTCGTAGGTTCCTCTCCTGACTCTATTCTGGATAGATGGTCAGGCCCTGCATTCAATCTGCCTGGCTTTACAATAACCTCAAAATCATACTCTTGAAAGAGCAGTAGCCATCTGCAAATTCTTCCTCCTAAAACTGGTTTATTGACCAAATATTTCAGAGTAGAATGGTCAGTATACATTTTAAAGTGAGCTCCTAACAGGTAGTGTCTGAACTTCTGTAGGGAATACACCATAGCTAGTCCTTCCCGTTCTGTAGTGGTATAGTTCTTCTCAGCTGTAGATAGCTTTCTGCTGGAGTAAGCAATTGGGTGGTCAATACTTCCTTCTCCAGACTGTGTAAGCACGATTCCTAATGCTATGGAAGAAGCATCAACATGAACATGAAAAGGTTTTCTCCAATCTGGGAAAACTAGAATAGGTGCTGTGATCATCTTTTCTTTAAGTGTGTCCAAGCTCTGTTGGCATTCCTCTGTCCATTGGAACTTCGAATCCTTCTTCAGCAATCTTTCCATAGGCGCTGTGATCCTTGCATATCCTTTGATGAATTTTCTGTAGTATCCTGTATGTCCCAATGTAGTGCGCAATTGCTTAACTGAGTTGGGCGCAGGTAAATTAGCAATGATGGCAACCTTCGCAGGATCCATCAAGAGTCCTTGTCTGCATACAATATGTCCCAACAAAATACCAAAGGGCGCACAGAATATACATTTTTTCAAGTTAAGGGAAATCTGATGCTGTCTACATTTTTCTAGCATCATGCGCAGATTCGCAATATGGTTTTTTAGTAAACCAAATACAGTCCAGTCATCAAAATAGACTTCTAAAAACTTGTGGATAAATTCTTTAAAAACAACAACAACAACTCTAGAGAAGATAGCAGGTGCGTTTTTAAGACCAAAGGGCATTACCGTGTACTGGAATGAGCCCCATTCAGTTGCAAAAGTAGTCTTGTGGCGGTCATCCGGATGGATTCTAATCTGATGATATCCGGAAAATCCATCAGTGAAAGAGTAAGCCTCTTGTCCTCCAACATTATCAAGTACTTCATCTGTGAAAGGAGTGGGAAATGGGTCGTGCGCTGATGCATCATTGAGTTTGCGCAAGTCGACACAAATTCTTATTTCACCTTTCGTTTTCTTTTCTTGGACCACCATAGGACTAATCCAATCGCTTTCCTCTACTGGCTCAATAATACCTGCTGCAAGCATCTTATCAATTTCTTCTTTGACTTTTTCTTTGTAGCGCGGGTTCAACCTGTATGGGCGCTGCTTTACTGGCTTGGCGTCTGGTTTCAGAGGTATGCGCATCACTCCTAAGTCTCCTAGGATGCCTTTCATTTCTGTGAACTTGGTAGGAAAGATATCCTGGTAGTCACGTAATAAATCTGAAACATGCGCAACGGTTTCATCGTCCCAATAATCTCCTATAGAAGCAAACTTTGGGTCAGCTTCTGTACCAATGTTAACTTTCTTGAGCTTGACGTGTTCTGTGATGGCAGGAATATCAAGCTCAGGACCTTCAATATTGCGCGTCCCTTCTGATTCTGGGATATTGATGTTGCGAGGATCGTCCTCCTCATCTTCAGCGGTGAAGTTATAGCATTCCAGGGCATGTTCTATCTGGACAGCCCAATCTGGTTGGGAATATTCTGTTACTAGACCTGGTTCAAATACCTTCTTTTTAATACACTTCAGAGCCTGATCAATACTTGGATGCTCTGACTCAAAGCTGAATGTAAGTTGAAAACTTTCTATCATAAGAGCCCAAGTAAGAGTGCCTTTGCGCAATTCTATTTCAGTATACCAATTCCTTGGAATTGTATCTAATGTGTGGATGAATTGGTGAACCCATTCATCTTCCGGAATATCTGACCATTGCTGAATACATGCTTCAATGTGTGACCTGGGGTCACTCTGTCCTTCATATTTGTGTAGCGCTTCGGCTGTGGTGTCCTGAAATCTGCGCAGTATCAATCTGCGACAGTCTTTCCATGTATGAATATTCTCCTTGTGCGCAATCCACCATCTTGCGGGTGTAGCGCGCAATGCTATATCCAGTGCCTGGATACGCTGCGGTTCTGGAAGCTTTTGTTCATATTCCTGTATGAATTTAGTTACTTCGGTTAGACCATCGAAAGTTGGAGTGTCAGTTAATTCTGTGCCAATCCATCGAATGGATTTAGTCATCATGGCGCAACGTCTTGCAGAAACCTCATGTAGACGATTCTGCCAATTTTCCAATCCTGCATCTGAATCTGATGTGCACGAGCTATCACATCGCCAGCTGATATGGCCGTCTGCTGTGGGGTTGACATAGTCACTGTGGTTAGTGGTCATCTGATACAAGCTTTCCATGTGGTGCGCTTCCTCTTCTGCGCGAATGGGTTCTATATATCTTGGTCCTTGAATAGGATCAAGAGGTGCGATGACCCTGATCTGGTCATCCTCAAAGGTCATCTGTCTTTTCTTCAGGTTAATGACAGCCAAATTATCAAGTGCCCAGTCTATTCCTAACAGCGCTGGGTATGGTCTACTATCATCCATAATTTTGATTACTTCAAAATCTGCAGAGCTTCTTACTCCTTCAATATCAATAGGTACATTGGGTAATCTGCCCAATGGAGAGACTCGTTGCTGATTTGAGAGTCTTAGCTGGATAGGGGATCTTGTAAGCTGAGGGCTTCCCATCTGTTCCCATGTCTGCATAGTGAGAACATTGGCTTCTGAGCCCAAATCTAACATGACTTCGTCCATTTCAAATGCTCCAATCTGCGCTGTAAGCCTCATCTCTTTTCCAGTTCTAATATGACTCCTAATCTGGTGAACAGCACGCTGTGGTGTGTTCGTCGAAGCAGAGTGTTGGCACTGATCTAACAGGTGTTGGAGTTCTAGAGTTGCTTGTTCATTGCGCAACAATTTTAAACATTGTCGCAGGAACGCATGAACACTGCCTAGTGCATGCTCCTTATCGTCATCAGGTCTTCCAGCTGTAGTGGCCTGTTCTTGTACCAGGTTGTCTTGTCTTAGCACTTGCGATCTACTATTGTTCTGCGGAATTGCGGCAGAACTTGAAGCTCTCGGATCTGAGAAATACTCTTGAGCTTGCTTAAATGCTTCTTTTTGCTTCTGTAGGTTAAGTGGGGCTGGTTTAATGTTAGCGCGGCGCACCCATTGCGTCGCTTGCTTTCCCGTTCCCATCTCTTGCGCACCAGTGGTAGCTCCACTGCGTGTCACTATATTAACTGTAGGGTCTGGTTCTCTTTTTTCTGCTCCAATCAACTGGATATTCTGATTGACCTGTGGTGTCTTTGCTTGCATCTTAGCCTATAACTGAGGGCATTCTTCAATGATATGGTCAGAAGATTTACAATATCTGCAGAGGGTTGTAGGATTTTGGCAATCCCTAGCAAAATGACCTTGTTCTCCGCAATTATAACAAGTGATCTGTCCTCTTCCACGACCAAAATTTGTTGTGCGTCCGCGTCCTCTGTAATTTGCTGCTCGGGCGTCCTGAGATTGGTCATAAGGTGGACCTGCTGTGGGTCCTTGTGTCTCTGCTTGTACCCTATAAACATCATGCTTTCTTTCTATCATAAGATCATATGCTCTACAATTGTTCTCATCATGACCTACTGATTTACAGAAATTACAATATAGATTCTTTGGAGTTTGTACATATTTCTGAAGTAAGTGGCATTCTTGTGGTCTATGACCTCTAGTTCTGCAGATCTCACACCAAGGCCCTTGTGCCTGTGGTAAAGGATTAGGTGCTCCAGTTGCAATATAGTCTATGAAAACAGGACAATGGTCCTTTGAATGACCTTGGGCTTTACATTTTGTACACCAAATTTCTTCCTTAATCTCCTTGCCTTTCTTAATATCATGCACTTGCAAGGTTAAGTTTGCTAATTGGTTCTGTAAATGCGCAACATCGTTGCTTGTTCCTGCAATTGGCGAAGCTTCTAGTTTCATAGCCATTTCTAGAGCTTGTTCCTGAGTATTGAGATTCTGTTGCATAAGAGGAAGTCTAATGTGTGGGAGCAGCGCAGCAATGAACCATTCTTTATGTTGCTGTGGTGCAAACTCGAAGCTTACTTGATCTATCAAGGCTTTGAACTTCTGGTCAAAGTCCCATACTGATTCTGTAGGTAACTGTTTGATGTCTTTGAGCTCTGTTATACACTGTGATTCTGACTTAGGTTTCTTGAATTCTCTAATCATGGCATTTCTTACCTCAGCAAGCGTCCTATTCTGTGCTGCTGAGTATTTCATGAACCAAGTCAAGGCTCTTTCTCTTAGTGTGGTTGCTAACTGAACCAGTTTAACAGCATCATCATTAATTTGCTTAATTGTCCAAATGGCTTCACATAAGAACCAGTGCTGCTCAGGGTCTTCTATCCCTGTTCCTCTAAAAGTTGGTAGTTTCATGTCATCACCCATCCTTCTTGCACGGGTTTGAGGTGGAGGTACCGTAGCAGTGCCTCCGGGATGGTTAAACAAAGGTGGTACAGAGGTACTAGAAGTAGCGTGTGGGCTACTAGAAGGTGTTACTGTAGGATTATACTGAGCTCCGTCTGGTTTTTGCGGTGTAAAGGGGTAATACGGGATATGAGCACTCCCTTGTCTTTCTATATGGCTTGCTCTAGGGACTTGGCGATTGTCTGGGCTAGACTCAAAAGGGTATTGGTCAAGGCCTACTTTATATCGTTTTCCACTACGAGTGCAACCAATAACTTCAGGATCACTATCAGAATCTACGGACATTACTTGACTATGCTATTCATCAGAAGCAATACACAGCTTTCCTTTTTCATACAGAAGCATTTTAATCCATAAGTTCAGAGAATTTAAGAACTTACCTCTGTGTACTTGGAAGAAACTCCTCTCAGCTTCACTGAAACTCTTTCTTGTATCGACTGCAAATTCGGTAATAAAACCTTCCAGTAGACTATTCAACCAAAAGTCTACTGCGCGGGAAACAGAATTGTCGATCCGCTTCACAATACTAGCTAGCTCAGGCGTCCACGTGACGGGTCGATCAACATGCAGCGTAGGTGTAGAATCTGCTAACTTGGCTATCCAAGCGTGTAACTCCAATGCAAACGTAACAAAGAAAATTTCGTAAAGGTCAGCATAAATATACTTCTGTAACCAATCTTCTGTTTGAAGCGTAGGGCTTCTATTTTCTTGTTCAGCAAACTCTTTAGCCTTTAAATCAAACCAATCTCCAATTTCCTTAGCTGTAGGATTCCAGTAACACATTTGTTAACTGAGCAAGTCTCAGTGTAACAAAACCTTATGTTGTCTTCAGCAACAATCTCAGATGTCACGTAACTGGTAAGTCTTACAACAAGAAGTCGCAAGGCAACGGAATCATTTGTTGGTCACTAGGCAACGGAATCATTTGTTGACTCCTCAATCTCGCGCGTCGCCAAAATAACAAGTCTCATTCGCGCGGCAACGGAACCATTTGTTGGCTCCTCAATCTCGCGCGTCGCCAAAATAACAAGTCTCATTCGCACGGCAACGGAACCATTTGTTGGTCACTAGGCAACGGAACCATTTGTTGGCTGCTTTTTCTGGGCAGACCCGGGTTTTAATGAAGCGCAGCAACAAAACCCCTTGGCGCACTGGCCCTCTCGGCAACGAGCTGCGCGGCAGCTCGAGGTCTCACTCGAAGTGGCTATGGGGGGGTTAAGGAATCAGGTTTCCTTAACCGGGGTGACGCGGAGATGGCTCTTCCTTGAATGGTTCCTGTGAAATCGGCGGTCGGACCTTCCCGCAGGCCGCTCGGCGCAGCTGCGTGGGTCCCTTCCTTGGCAGGTCTACTGCGCAGTTTCTTCTCTCTAACGCAGCAGGCAACTATTTCTTGGGTCGACGCGCTAAACACTTTCTCGCCCTTCGCATCTAGCGCAGTAACGCAGTCTGCTCTCGCCGCAGCGACCGTGCGTTACTACCTCTTTAGTACTTAAGACACTTACAGTTATCAAGGGATCTTTCCAACTCGCTCAAACAGTCACAAAGATAAGACAGAAGTCTTGCATACACAAATAATGAACTCTAAATAGTTATCATTCACGCAAACATTATAACAAGAAGATATAAGTGAAGCTCATCTCCTCGAGGAAAACCACGTCCACGGGAGCGTTCTATTAACCAGAAAATGATAGAGTTATACAATATGCTGCGCACACAGCTGCAGCCTTAGAACTTACAGGAAACTCCACGCACACAGCTGGGAGCCCTTCTCTCAAGCTTGTCTCCTCTCTATGGAGATTACAAAGGCACAGACGTCGACTCAGACTGTCTGGCGACTCAGGGATTAGCTCCTCGGCTATCCGATTTCCTCTCTCTAGTTCTACACACCGGGTAGAAAATACAGTGAAGGATAATCAACACATGATCTATCCCTTTAGACTGGCTCTCTAACAGTCTAGCATCTAACTCTCTAACTCTCCAAAAGGAAGGAACTGAAGGAAGGGCGGAAGAACCCTCTACCCATTACAATGATTCATCTATATAGGTGGCCATGACGGTCACACCTTTACAAAACTGTGGGCCTTTCCCAACAGTGATTCCCAAAAACCCTAACCACGCACATGGCTAGGTGTACTGTAGGCGCCGCTTGCAGTCACGTCGCCGCTTCCTGCAGGCTCCGTGAATTCCGGCGTAGATTGTGGGTATGGGCGATCGTCCTTCGCCTTCAATGCTCTGGTCTGTTGCTCCTCCTTGATCCGAGCAACCATAACTTCTGTACTAAGCCTTTAAATGAGGGTAGCTGAGCCCTCTACTCCATCGCCTTATTTATTATGGTAGCTGAGCCACCTTCATTCTTCGATGACGTGCGCGCGAGCTCCGCAATTTCCGGTCCGTGATCTGCGCTGAGATCATCCATCTGGAACCGTACTGCGCACCGTCTCCTTCTTACCCAAAACTTAGTGCTTGTCCCAAAATTTAGCACTTTCCTTCCATACTCGTGCTTTTTCCCAAAATTCGCAGCTTTTACTATAGCTGCGACCTTGGCCCCAACACATGCTCTTGGAGTACGTCATCCTCCTAAACCAAAAATATGCCAACTGTGGAATCTAATGCGGCCAGATATAAAATAAAGTCCTGGGCGTAATCTAGTGGGCTCAACAAGGTAGCTGACAATACTAATTTTTTCAAAGCCTCAAATGAGTTTTGTCCAACTTCATCCCAAAAAAATTGGGTATCTTGTTTAAGCAATCGCATAAAACCTTTAGTAATATTTGCATAGTTGATGATAAAACATCTAATAAAATTGGACATGCTTTGTAAACTCTGAAGTTATCGGATATTGCGAGGAGGAGGAAATTTGACAATGGCCTCAACTTTCAATGGATCGACCATGATCCATCTATTTGACACAATGAAACCGAAAATTCATATAGACTCAACGCATAACACACATTTATTGGGGTTTAACCAAATATTGTAGTGTCTACATCATTCAAACATGAGCTGTAAGTGTTCTGGATGATCTATTCTCTTTCGGGATCCCACAGGTAAATCATCCAGGTAAGGTTCAACTACATGTTTGATGTCATGAAAAGCAAAGTTCATAGCTCGCTGGAAAGTGGCTCCAACATTCTTCAATCTGAACGACATTTTCCTATACGCAAAAGTACCCCAGGGGCATATGAAAGTTGTCTTATGTTGGTCTTTGGGTTTGATTTGAATTTGGTTATATCCCTAGAAACCATACATGAAAGAAAATATTTCATGGCCCACACATGCATCTATGATTTGATCGATAAATGGTGTGGGATAGTTGTCTTTCAGACAAGCTTTATTAAGGTCCTTTAAATCTATGCACATGCATATGGTAGCTTTCTTTTTAACAACCAGGACTAGGTTAGATACCCATTTCGTCATGTCAATAGAATAAATGAAGTCGACTTTGAGGAGCTTTTCAACGTTAGCCTTGATGGCAGTATTTTTTCTAGGATTAACTGGACAGAGTTTCTGCCTAATTGGTTTCACATTAGAACATGTCATGATGACATGTTTGACAAAGGAAGGGTCGATTCCTAGAATCTCCTCATATGACCAGGCGAAAACATCACATAATTCCTTAAATAAGTTGGTGTACAAACTGATCTCTTGCAGGGAACAATTTGCACCAATAAAAATGTTTTCCATGACGTCTGATTTGGTGGAAATATTGATTGGGATAGTTGTTGAAATGTTATCCATATTACCTTCAGTGAGAATCCCCTGTTTCGTTAAAGGGTTGATGGACAAGTCAACATTTCCATTGGGTCTCACAGAGAACTATCCATTCTCAATCTTGTTCATATCTATAAGGAAATGGGATCTGTGATGCATATGTTCCCAAAGTTGATCGATACCTATCATAGCTTCCAGGATGGCTTCATCTGATGGTAAAGCCATGTCTAAACAATCAAAGGAATGAGTAGAGTCTATTCTCCATGCACGTGCATAATCGATATCTGATTCCATGGAGACTGACAGAGTTGAGATATAATCTATCGCGGAGTTTTGTGAAGCTTGATAAGCCACCTTTGCAATAGATAGGGGCATAATTGGTTTCTCTTAAGTAGGAAGAATCCAAGGATCGGTTTTTTGAGCAACTGTGAAGACCTTCTTAGATGAAATATTAGAGTTACTCATTGAACCAATATAATTCACAATAGTAGGTAAATCAAAGGTTCCCATCAACGATGAGTACATACCTACTCCTAAACTCTCACTGGGTGGACGGGCCTGATCAATCCACAAGATATTTGAATCCAAAAAAGTTGTATTTTTTTTTCGAGAAAATGAAAGTTGGTCAATCGTGACGATCTTTCCTTCATGGGGGAACATAAGTACCCAAAAAACGAATGAAGGAATGGATTGCATTGTGTACGTCCAACTTCTTCCCAAAAACAAGTTGTAATTGAGAGAAGCATCTACAAATTCCACCTCAACTGACACTACTTTTCCTGCTATATGGATCTCAAAAGAAGGTAAGATTCCATGTGGATGGAAGGATCTCCCATCAAAAGTGGTAAGTAATGTAACTGAAGGGGCTAACTACGGAGATCTAAGGGCTTGGAAACAAGAGATAGACATAACGCAAGTTGACGCGCCTTCATCCACTACTATTCTTCCAATGGTTTTTGAACCATGGACTACTTTGATTTGGAAGTCCATGTGATAGGGAAATCGGGGTTTGATATTTGACATATAAAATCTAGCCAACATACTTGACAAATACATACTTACTATTGCCTCTAAAAGTGCATTTCGCTACGATGGGAAGCTTTGCAAAACTTCTAGAGAAGACATAACACACGATGTTTGGGCTAGGTCCTCCACAAATGAGTATTTAGGAGCATCCCGTGCATTAGGGTTGCACGCTGACTGTTCATAGACACCTTTCAATATCTTTGGCATATGATACGCAGGTCTCTCTATCTGAAGAGGAATAGATGACTCAGGGATTTCTTTGTCTTTCGATGTAAAATCTGGGGTATAATTACTGGCTCTTGTTTGCAATAAAGCATGTGAGTTAACCATATTTATATAGGATTTATCAGCCTGTGAGGCATGATGAGTGTCCTGTTGGCCTGATTTTATGAATCAAAGCCAATAAAGAGGTTTTATCCACACAATCAACTTACAGCAGTGTCCGGTGTGTTTGAATTAACAAGACCTCGCAGGTTATGGTCCTGCTACCAGCTAGTTTGTCTCTTAAGGAAACCTTAAAACTAGCAAAATCTAACCTATTCTAATGTTTATCCTATCTATATATCTACAAATGTCCTAAGGCTGCTTTCGGAAGGAAAGACTCCAATTTTTAGGGAATTTTCTAAATATGAAAGCTTAATTACAGCATGCAGAATGATTAACAATGCTCCATAAAATAAACTTTAAAACTAATTAATCTAACTACCCTATTTAACCCTATCTCAGCTGAGAGCCAATTTGAAACTAATATTAATCATTAATCAATAATAGAAAATTGAAGTATGATATAAACAAAGCATATTTAAGTTATAACAACAATAACTCTGCTATATAGAAATGGGGATGAGATTTAACCTAAAGCACACAGTCAAATTTCACTTCCAAAATTGATTAATAATTATCTATCAAGACAGTCATTTAAATTTGAAATAATGCTTATTTAAAATTCACCGTTAACATACAAATGAAATTTCAAGTAAACAAGAGAGTATATCATGCAAGCTAATGTTTATAGTGAAAACACTAATGAACAAAACCATAATGACATATTCATTCAATAACTAGCTTGAGACGATAAAGTGAGAAAATTATTTAAACATCAGTATGTCACAGCACACAAAGTTTGCATATAAACAGAAGATGACAAACCGAAATATATGTATATATATATAAAATCCAAAAATGAATACCAGTCACAGCATCATTCGCAGATATCCAGTATTTATCCACATAAAAGCTTCAGCTTCAAGTTTGATATAATACCAGCAATAAAATATATTTCAACAAGTTTTCTTCCACACTCCCTCTATCCTCGAGTTCATCAAAAATCTCCATTCATATACTATTGAGAGTTAGTTTCGCTATAAATGTTGCATGCAACATTATAGGAACTTTATTAACCAAAAGGGCATCTAATTACACCTACTATTAAAAATAAAACCGACTAGCCTGAGTCGAGACATCTTAGAACGTTCTGGTCCATTCACAAAACTCCAGCTTATAACAGGTCCGCTACATTTTCGTGCCAACGCATCAACATGTGCTACATTCCTGGAAGAAGGCAGTGATAAAACCTCCTGCATTAAATTCCATAAATACATTATATTAAAATCAATTTAACACAGTTAACAGAAATGTTAAAACAAAATTATAAATGCATGCCTGTAAAATCTCGGATTTTACAGACATGCAAAATCGAAATAATCGTTACCTGTCAACATGAGAAAAGGAAAAAACTATTAAGCCTCATTATGAAGAGCGACTACTCTTCTAGCTTCGGCCAATTTAGCCTTCAACCTGATAATTTTAACATTTTGTTTTTCAATTCGTTCCATTAGCAGCTGATTCGTTTTTAATATCGATTTCTTGGATTTCTTGAGTTGATTCTTCTTCATGTTGGCTCTTTTCCATCTGTCAATCCATTCTAGCAATTCTTTCCTGAAAGTTTTATTTTCTTCTTCCAATAAGGCTATACACTGTTTGCGCTTTCCTTTAGACTCTGCGTTTTTATGCTGATAGATATTTCCTAATACCTGTCGTAGGGTTTCGTCTTCACTAGCTATATGAGGAGAACGAGGACTGTCACAATGCTGATTGTGTACTGTTTCAAGTTCTACAGTGTCAATGTTTATTTCTAGTCGATTCCCCTCGACTTCACCTGATTGCACATCATTCCCCTGCGCAGTAGTGGAATTCCCTACATCCATTGCGTTAGGGACAGGTATCGGAATATCATCCTCAATATCTACAACTGCAGGTTCGCCAACAGTAGATTTGGAAGTCTGTGGATCAGACCTATACCTTGAAGTTGAATGGAGATTATGCATGCTTCTAGTGACTCTACGCAAAAACGATAATTTTTCAACATTCAACCCTTCCTTGTCACAACAAACCCGAGCCAAATGATTCAACTTATGCATAGAATTATTATCATAGTCATCAGGTTTAACAATTTCATCTTCGGCTGATCCCTCTTTTAATTTTACAGGATTGCCACCATTCTTACCAGGTTCGGGTTCTTTTAATATTTCCCTAGAATTGCAAGGAACTGAAACCCTATCAGCATCTTCATTTACTTTATCGTTTATGGACATGTTTACGGCCTCTGGTTCATTATCCTCTGAGCTATCAACCTCAGGATTTATGATTTTTCGTTTCCTACGAGCTCGAGGAGATGGATTAGGCCAATACTGTGTTGGCCCCAATTTACAATCGGCTAGAAATTTATCCCAAGACAGACCTTTTGCAGATAATTGGAATTGCAGTAAAATTTTAATCAATCCGTGGTGACACAAACTATTATCAGGGTTATTGAAATTCCTTACAGACTGTGACATTTTCTTAAGGCTTTGCCAAAGATAGAAGGGAAAATTAAGTTTATAACCCTTTACTGCTAACAACAACCATAAATGATACAAGTGCAAATGGGAAAAACGTCCACAACAGGTTACGTACCTTACCAAGATTTCATAGTAAGCTCTCCACTCGGGCTTTAGAAATTTTACAGGTACGCCTACCCTCAATTTCGTTTTATCTGGTAAAGGCATTAACAGAGCCAAACACTTCTTCTTATCAACCATAAGGCCTTTAAACCAGCGTTCTCCCACCTGAGGAAGTTTCGTGGCTTCAGCAATTTTATCTTCATTGACAACAAATTCGAAATCCCCGATTCGCACTCTGTCATTTTTAAAACTCATTGCGAACATTTTGGTAATCTCCACATGATGACCATCAAAGCTTTGAAAGAAATGTGTCCATCCCATTTTTTTGAATTTCTGGGCAACCTCCTGGTTGGCTTCAATAATTTCATACCCTGAGATTTCAAAACGATTCAGAGGAGACATGGTTTCTTCAGCACTTTCTGGGCTTAGTCGTGGAATGAAAGGGAAAGTGAAAACAGAGGGAATAGGTATCCACACACACGACATGCTAGAAAATCTTCACATGCTTCGAATCTGATCAAAAATCAAATCTCCGAACCTACCATTTTAGCGGGATAGTGATAAATGTTACAATTTTCATACTACATCATGACTTATACCAACTTATCTACGTTTGACCATGTCCAGTAGTGATCACCATTTAACTTGGCGAACCGGCGATATGAGATCACCACTTAACTTGGCGAACCGGCGATATGAAGACTGATAGAACCATTATTACGATCATTGATTATTGACAGTGGTTCATAATTAATAAGTACAATGGCGTAACTTGAAATGACTATAAGCATTTAACACTGTCAACACGATTTAACCAAATGCATACAACTGTCGATTCTGTCAAAGGGTGAAAGCCACGTTTCCATACCAGCTCATCGATCCAAAACGTTTATTGATTTAACCATTGATTTAGTGTATGGCCAGTTCATCAAACGATCACCCTGTTTTATGATGTTTCGTAGTGGTATGAAGAGTAATAAATTGCGTTTTAATCGTTAAGTAGGCATTAATCAAATAGCCAGCTTGGTATTTATTTTATGCATATGTACGAAACTATATATATGTACAACACTAAGTTTTTTAAAACCTTTATACATCCTATTGACACATTATACTATCTTATAGCGTATTTATTATATGTAAAAAGCTTCCTATACAAATCTTATCTATAGATTAACTATGATATTTACAAAAATCTTATCTATAGATTAACTATGATATTTACAAAGTTCATAATAGGGTATTCCTTATGATATTAACTTTAAAAATTCTCTTGGTCTTTGGACTAATAATACCCTAAACAATGTGTTTTATGATATTTCTCTTGGCACAAATCCTTTAAGTCACATAAATTCATTTTGATATTTTAAATAACTTTAATGAGAATTTACGAAACTTATCTAACCTTCGTTCAAAAGCCAAGTTTAATGATCAAGTTACTATCAGCTCTAGAATCATTAATTACTTTTCTTTGATTAAGAGCACCTTCAGAATCAAAGATTCTGAAGGAGCTCTAACATAATTTTTAATTGATAAATTACATAAAGAGCTGATCTCTCTTCACTTTGTCAAGAAATGAAGAGGTTGTTGCTGGCTGCCAACATGTCCCTAGTATTAGAGCTACTAGAAGCTGGATTTTTTCCTTTGGGGAAATGATCCTTCAGGACAACTGGTTTCTTTTGGTTCAAAATCTTTTGGGCTTCGTCAATAAGAGGACATTAATGAGTCAGGTGATCTTATTTACAAAGTTTGCAAGGAAAATTCACCTTCTTATTTTCTCTTTTTCCCTCCACATTCTCAGTGGTTTTGGGATTTTGTTGGTTTCCTTCCCCTTTCTTTCCCTTTTTATTATTGTTTGGTTGTCGAGGAATGTTTTGGTTTGAATGCACATTTAATATAATTTCCATTTGTGAAGGGGAGGATGGAACCGTAGTTGCTTCTGTAGCATAATGCTTTATCGAAAGTGCATGGAATTTCTTAGTCAAAGCTTTTAAAGAGGATGAGTCTACTAAACCTAAAATTCCATCGGCATGAGGTCCAGGTTTAGGTTTACCAAGATTGATGTTTGGCCTAGGTGCATCTAGAATCATTTCATAAAGGATCCCAGACTGAGCATAAATCAAGTCGAGTTGTTGGGTCCTTAAAATGGCTTCCTCTTCAGAAGTGACCCAAAAAGTTGACACATCTTTGGAGATTTAGGGTAATAATGATTTCAAAATCCACTCCAATAGAAACTCCAAGGGAATCTCAGCTTTAATGATCCACTTCGATCTTTTCCACTCCTGAATATGATCAGATATGTGAGTGTATTTATTATGTCTAAAAGTAGATAGAAGGTTTGTGCCAGCATCATACCAGACGGGAAGTTGGAGATGGTTTAGAAAAAAAATGTTGCTAAATCATAAAAGTTGTTATAAGCTGCGGCCGGTAACTCGATATACCATTTGGATGAAACACTAGTCAAGGTTCTTTGAAAGATCCTCAATCGAATTGAGTCATCATTCAACGAGTTAGAGGAGCACCAAAGATGAAATGTTGTGACATGGTCCCCTGGGTCTTCACCAGTTTTTCCTTCAAACTTCGGAATGTCTGAAGGGAGTTTGGTTGGGACCAGAGGCCAAGAAGGATTATGCCGCATTGGGTCATTCATTAAATTTGAAAGAAATGGAAAATTCAAAGTTGCCAGAAAATGTAAGCGAGGCCTTTCCGTTGGCATGTGAGTTTGAGGAATCTGGTAAGGAGAAGAACCTGAACCATGACCTCCAAAAAGTTGGTTGGGGTTGCCCCCAGCCATTGGTTGTGATGAAAATGATTTTTGGAAATTGCTCCATCCATAAGCCAATGGATTGCTCCCTTGTGTCCGAGTCCATTATGGCTGAGTATAAGTACTTCCAAACATAGTACGAGTATAAATTTTATTGCCTCCTCCACCAAAAAGTGAGAAGGGAGTAATCCCTAAGGGCATATTAGAAGTTTGAATATTTGAATATTTTACATTAAAGCCTTTATCGGGATTATAACTTGGTAACTCTGCAATAGAAGGGACAAGCATCGAGCCTATAAATGGTGCTGAAGGGGGAATGTGCCCTCCAAGCCAAGGGAATCCTTGAGTAAAAGGAGCTGAACTAGGGTTACACTGGAACTGTTGAAGGAATGGCAAGGAAGTAAACGAGACCATAGTGTTATAGGTCAAATCTGCACTTCTCCATCTGTGATCACCTTGAGCTGTCGATCACACAAAAGGACAACTTGGATTGAAGAGCATGATAACCTCAGATGAGACTTTGACCTGATTCACCTTCCTGCAAGCTGACAAAACCCTAAAAAACATCATATTTTAGCATGGGCGCTACTCTATTTGAGCAAACCAGTGCATATGCACTACTCCACAAGGCAATAGTAGCGCACACCTCCTCTTGGGCACTACTCCACTTCATTAAACTAGCGCACAACATTCAAAAAGTGGAAAACGCTAGTTGTTAAACACTCTAGTCATGCACTCTGCACTACTCCACTGTGAAATAGTAGAGCACATCTTAAAATATGATCAAAAAAATATTAATTTGACGAATGGAGATTAGTTGCAGTTGGTTTCTCAACTTCCCCAACTTCTCCTTCAACCACCTCTCGACCTGAACTGCCTATTTTGTCCTATAAATACAAGGAGGATTGAAGAGAGGGGTTAGACATGAGAGCCATAAAGAGACTCTTCAATATGAGAAGCTTGTATTGAAGGAAGTTGTGTTGGAGGAACTTTGAAGTCAGAGAGGAGAAGGAGCCTAGGATCAGGTTACATGAGCATGCTGCAAAGTCAGGTATACTTTGTATCATTCATATTTTTTTGACAATAAAAGGTTGAAACATCTTCCTCGTCTCAAATCAAGTGCTTATTGGATTATGTATTTGTTTGGATTAATGTTGGTTAATGTTTGATGTTTGAATTAATTTTCAATTCCATCATTATTATATTGGGCAAGATACGCTGAGAAAGGTCTTTGTGTTGTAGGTTTATCAAACATGAGATTGAGTTGAGGATCGAGCGCAAGGTTGGACAAAGGCTAGGATCAAACTTCGTTCACAAGGTATGTACTCAAGGTCTCTAACCTATTTCCATTTATAAACACTTCTTTAATGCAATTAGTATGTTTACCTTTCACCCCCTTAAGTTGATAGTGTCTATTTCCTCACTATAGGGTAGTATTTCCCGCCAACAGACTGGCGACTCCACTGGGGAGGTTGTTTTTTCTTCTCTAGGAAACCCTTCTTGATTGTCTTTCCAATACCTCTTAACCCCTTTAATCTTCTGAGAATCCTTGTAGGTTGTCCCTACCTACTTCCCTTTGCTTGACTCAGTCTTTTTACACCTCTACAAGGTTAATTTTTAACTCTTTAAGACCTGTGTGCTACCCTACTATACATACAATAGCGCCCATGTGCTAGTTTGCCTCTGTACAGTAGCGCGCACATCCCCAAATGCACTACTTTTCCTACTAGACAGTAGGGCACATTCCTGTAGCTCTCTGTTTGATGTAAGGTTGAGTTTTCTGCCTGTTTGGGTGGGTTTGTAACTTTGTTTTTGGCCTTATTGACTGGTCTTTGAGGTTTGTAAACCTTCTTTGAGTCTCATTAGCCCTTTTTTGAGTCCTTTAGGTCATCTTTTGGTCACTTGTTTACTTTTGAAGTGTTTGGTTCATTTCTGACTCTTTTTGGAGATTGGACATTGTTCCTTAGTGAACACAGTTACTCATTCCACACCCTGATAGTGTGTTGCTGACCTACAAACCTTTGCAATTACAATTTGCTATTTGTTGCAACACTTGTATGCTCTTTAGGTATCTCATCCTTTGTTTTAAGGTTTGATCCATCTTTTGGAGCTTTTCGGGTGTCTTCCAAAACTTTTTGAGTCCCGACATTTCTTGACTTTGCTATCTTTTCCAGTATCAAGTGAGTTTGAAGTGCTTTAGCTTGCTTCTGTTGAGCCCAGAATTGACCCTTTTTGACCATCATTTATCATCTTCCCTTCCTTTGTCTTACACCAATTACCTTGGCAATTCAACTTATTGTCCTTATCTATTCCCCAAATTACCAAGGTATGGCCGATTATTGTTTTATTGTGTTAATACTTATGATTGTGATGATTAAAGCTGTGCATCTCTTAATCTGTGCTAACATGATGCGATTTATGAAGGTAGTAAGACAATAGACTGCAGGAAGATCGGAGCTGAACAAGTCATGAAGGAACGTTCATCGCTTGTGGAAGGTTCCTTGGGGCTCAAATCGTCAATCAAGGCACAGTCGTGGCAGGGCAGCTGTAACAGAAGAACTATCTTAAGTATGTCGCTGCTCAAATCCAGCTGTGAGCTGGAAGGACCGTCACTCTTGGGACAATTTATACTTCTCTCATATTTCAGTTCTGCCACGCATTGTAACAGCTAGATTATTTAGGGCGCCTGAAGATCAGAGATCTTCATGGCTGCCCAATTATAGGTTTAGATGTTGCAATTGTATGTATAAGTATGGGGAATTGCCTCGACTAAGGGGTTGGACAGCAATTAATTAATTTATCTTGTATTAGCAGTTGAGCCGAAACTGTGTACTCATCTTTCTGTTAATATACGGAGTTGCTTCTGAGTTAAAGAGAGTGTTGTTCAACCAGCGTCTCTGTGTGAAGACTGGGCCCGTCTTCCACAGAGATTGCTGTGTTAATTTAGGATTTCATCTTTCTTGTTGTGTGATGCTTTGATCTTTCTTTTATACGCAGCAGCAATACTCATCGTGTGGATTTCTCAGTAATTGATTATATTTTTGTGAGATTGGTGAATGGTATCGAATAACAGTCAACTGAGTCAGGTTTGTTTTATATATTTCAATTTCTGTTCACACTGCTGTGTTCATCCTACAGCTGAAACGTAATCCCAGGAGCTCCTACAAATTAGCTTTCCTGTTATGTGTTGATTGATTTATATTTTGCAATTCAGTTTCTTAGAACAGTTGCTTCAATCTCTTTTATTAAAGTTCTAGAGTAATGTTCATATCATGCTTTATGATTCCTAGCTTGATTATATTAGACAAGTGATTATTTTGGAATGTGAATGAGATTTCTTTCCTGCAATCGTTGATTAGATCTGATATCAATTCTACTTGATGCATAATAGAAAAGAATCGTAGTATAGCGGTTAGAAGGCAATTGGGATTGCATAGATTCTTGGGATGAACATGGATGATAGAAGATAAAAGTATTCACTTCTAATGGTTTTGTGTTTAAGCATATATTGTGCACTTGTCCTTTGAAATAAAAAGACTTTCTCGGGTTGACAATAAATTTCATACGCTCTGTGTGTTTGATATTTAATTATCTGCAATTAGAGTGCTTGACAGCTTCGTCTTTCAGTCTTTGTGTTAGTAAGGTTGTCTGTAGTTCGCTTGCCTACCTATTGCTTGGCATAGTGGTCTTGTCAGGGTTTGGTGCTTTGGAGCATTATTTTAAGATTGATTTCCAGTTTTAAGCATCTTTCCTCTTTGTTTTCTTCTCGCTTTGTTTCCAAGTTTGAGAGCTTTTTCTTTTGAAAAAACTTGTAGGACAAGTCTTTGTCGAACCATTGTTTTGACAGTTGTGAACTTTAGAGTCATCTTGCCATTACTAACACATCTCTTATAAATCTTATTTGCTTCCACTTTCAAGTTCTTTTTGTTCATATATAACAGAAAAGCAAAATAAGTTTGGTTGTTTATAATAGTAAGGCTTGTAATCTTTGCAAAATAGCATAGTTTATTTTGTTAAGAATTAGAAATCAAAACAAAAAGAAAGCTTTGTTTAGGTTTGCTTACTCTTTACTTTGGAAAGAATATTAAACGAAAAATAAAAATTCCTTTGGTTGTTGAAAGTTGTTTCATTTCATGCACTTTGCTTTCTGTTGCAACCACATCACACAATGCACTGCCCCATTGAGTAAAAAGTAACCTTAAAAATAATCTTAATAAAATCAATTAGAAACGATTTTCTTTCTAGGGACACACGACACCAACAAGTCTAGGCTAGAGTTTCAAGCTTTAAACACCTTTAACTGCTCGAAGCTTGTTTCATTACTCAAAAATTGTAGTGCGACTGTCATATAGGTAAACCCATATATATCAAATATTCTTGGGAAACTCTACTAAAACCAGAGCTAAGCACGAGGCCATGGAAGATCTGAATCATCGAGGATACCTCCCTCACATTCCTTTTGACCATAAACCAAGGTCGATTTGTGTATGGGGGTCCATCTGGACTTTGGGCTTTGTTACTCTGCCCACGCATTTTGATCAGGATGACGACTGTCCCCCCAGGATATTTCGTATGTATGGTAGCCTTTGTATCTGACCATAGGATCATATTTAGGTGACAGCATAGGGCATAGCTGCTGTACCTAGGACAGATGTGGGAGGAAATCCCTTACAGGTCTTTTAGAGGGCGGTTGGGTGATTCCAGCACTTGCACCCTTAGTCATTGTATTGTGGACCCCAGGTAACTATTCTTCATCCTTCGTTGATATGTTCTGGCCCCTCATCATCCCAGACTTTTCTCCGGAAGGCATCTTGTTTGACCGATTTGAATACTAAGGTTTTTTCTAGTGGTGTGTTGTTTTCCCCCTAGTCTTAGTGGCCACTAGGTTTTTGCTTAGTTTTCATTTTTATATATAATCATGGAAGACCAACAACTTCATAGGTCTAGAAGGTTTCAAAACCTTCTCACACTTAGAGTGGAACCACTACCGCCACCCAGACGATAGAGGGTAGAATCCAGTGTTCCTGAGGAACCACAACTTGCAATAGAAAGACCTGAAACAGAGGTTCCTGAGGAACCAAAACTGGGGACTCCAGATCAGCAAATGTTTAATACAGTTGAGATTGAGGATCTCACTTTTGGTGAGTTCAGTACTCTGTTTAATCCTCCTATGACTAATCTTAACAATCCACTTTTGTTACCCGTTGGTTTCCAGCAACCTAATTATAGTGCATACTTGTTCACACCTAGCCATTTTATGAATACTATAGGAGGCGAACAGGGAGTTCCACAGACTCCCACAATAGGCATGAACAAACACTGTAAATCCTCCTCCCACTGCTACATCGAGTTCAGCACAGACAACTTTTGTTTCGACTCTGTCCTTCAGCTTTAATGTCGGTACCTTAGGCATGCCGAGTTCAACAACTGTGGCATCCGCCTCTACACCCACTTTTGGACCCAGTAGTACAGTGAATCTTGTTCCACCTCTTGCAACTCAAAAGCCATATCCTATACCTAGTACTTGGATTTCCACACCAAATGTAGGGCCAAATGCCTCTGCAACTGTGCCTGTCATGAGTACCATGACCGCGCCGTCCACCACTATTACCCCTGGTTTTAATGCCTTTGCAGGTTACAATACCAATCAAGGTAATGTACCTACAGGAAGCACCCCTTTATCTTTGTTTTCTGTAGGAGGGGGTAACATCCTTAATCAACAATATAATGGGGCTAACACCTAGCCTCAATGGACAAACGTTCAGAGTACTAACCCACTTTCATTTGGATGGGGGAATTTTAACAACACTTTCACACAACAACAAATGGTTGGGGGAAACCCCTACCAACAAGTGGCTGGGGGAAACCCCTCCAGTAGATGGCCGGGGGCAATCCCTACCAGCAAGTGGCTGGGGAAAATCCCTACCAGCAAGTGGCTGGGGGAAACCCCTACCAGCAAGTGGTTGGGGGCAACCTCTACCAATAGTTTACGGGTCAAACTATGGGTGGTTCTCCCTTTATGACCCCAGCTTATCAAATGCCATATTGTCGACCTTGTTTACCATTTCTGGCAACTCTGAACTTTCCAAACCTTTCTGTTGATGTATATGTAACTTCGGAATGTATTTTAGATATATGTATATTGTATTCCTATAGAGATGTTATTATTCCTCTATACAGAAGTGTCGTCATTTATATTGTAACTGTTGTAACTTATACTTTATGGGTTATTAGACCACCTTGTTGGGGTCGGCCCTGTATAATTCAGGTGGGTCAAAGGATTATTAGACCACCCTAGTAGGGGTCAGCCCAATCAACGTTATGTTAAGTGGTTAGGTTGAGGCCGACCTAGTTGAGTAAAGGTCAAGTCAAGTTAGTGTATAAATAAAGAGTGTGTCTCTCTCATTTTACATATTCTATTCTCTCACTCACACTTGGGAGAGTGGTGCATTATGGAGGAGGAGGCTCTGCTGCTAGGAGAAGACTATCTCTTGTATTATAGTTGTATCATTGCTCTATCTATCTCTGAGGAAGTTATTGGGGTTTTTCACCTTTATGGTTTTCCCCAAGTAAAATCTGTGTCTCTTGTGTGCTTGCATTATTATGTCCATAATTGATATGTTGTAGATATGTTGTACATGTTGTTCTCTTAGTTAAGATCCTAGATCATATTGAAGTAAATTCTGAAAATTTAACATGGTGTCAGAGCTAGCCTGAAAGAAGGCATGATATGGCATGTATGACACTTGTGGCACTTACGATGCTAGGGCTTGATATAGCAAAAAATAGTCATCGTAGCATTTTCGCTATAAATCCGTTTTGGAAAAGTTTTCGGGTCTGAAACATTTACAAGTCGAATATCAGATCCCCATGTACCTTATTTCCAAAGGAAAATCTCTAATTCATTGTACTTTGTGATTTATGATCTGTACAACATAGGGTTTCTTCCTCTTCCAGATCTGAGTCAAAATAAGGTGACCTTGTGAAAAAGGTCATAACTTGGGCTTGGAAGCTCCAAATGAAATTTTGTAAAAGGGGATAGGTAGTACACAGACTGTGCCATCTCAAGAAAAAATTTTAGAGGCCGAAGATGAAAAAGTGACATGTGGCACGCCGTACAAGTACGCTCTCCTGTTTTATCCCATAAACAGGTAACATTACAACACTTGGCATAATTCTCTGTCATAGAATCCAATTGAGGTCATACCTATCAGGATGGAAAGATTACAGGTCAGGCTATCTCAAGAAAAATTTTCAGACCCTGAGGATTGAAAATTTTGGAGTTACACTAGAAACAATTAGGTACATATTTCTGTCAAAACAGAATTATGTTTGAGCACCTTCATTCATGGCTTCCGGAATTTAGGGTTTCGGATAAAGTTGGAATTTTTGTAATCAGAGACCACGGCTGAATGCTACTCATCAAAATTTAAATTTAGAGACCAAGATCAGAATTTATGGTTGGGCAGAAGGCCGGGCTTGATCAGACCCTAGTTCGGGACTTTGATCAGAAAAGTGGAAAATTAGGGCTTCCGCAAAAATGGGAATTTTTGAAATCTGTGTCCACGGCTGGAAGCTCCTCATAAAAATAGAAGCTCAGAGCTTTGAATCAAACCTTTTTATTGGGTAGAAGAGTGGGCTTCATCAAACCCCAGTTTGGGGTCACGTCTAGTGAATCCGTAAGTTTCAAAGGAAAAATTGAGGAGT
The DNA here is from genome assembly GCA_027924585.1 of Larix kaempferi. NCBI lineage: Eukaryota > Viridiplantae > Streptophyta > Pinopsida > Pinales > Pinaceae > Larix > Larix kaempferi. The sequence goes on from BSBM01000007.1 coordinate 11,108,598, forward strand.
GAAACTTTGCAGTTTTCAAATTCTGAATATACCAGCTTGATCAGCTCATCAAGGCGCATATTTCTATCCTTTCGAAAGTTTGAAATTCAAAGTTTGAATTTTTGGGGTTTCTCTGACAAACCCTAATCCAGCTCCAGGTCCAGTTCTTGCAAATCAAGTGGATTGGGTTAATCCTAGAAGAAGTTGGATTGGTCACCTACATAAGTGAAGAAGTTCCTGTTTCAGAGGGAGATGAGGCTAAGGCCTTACATAAGAAGATTACAAGCGATCTCGATAGGTATGACTCATCGAGGTATGTTTCGAGATTTGTTCATGTTTAAGTTTATGGTATGTTTGTCTTCATGATTATTATGGTTAGTACAATCTTGATTTGATATTTGTCGTATCCCCTTAACAAAATTATGAATGCATGATAGAAGATATTCATTGGTTAGGGTGTTGACACTTATGATTGTACTAATGCATTATGGTGTTGTATGAGGTTTATGTTGGCTGCTAACATAAAAGGTAGACCAAGAAAGACAAATCATGTTCTACTTCAAGAACATATGACCATGGTGACATGAAGACAAAGATTCATCCTTTGTTATGGATCACATAGAAGATCTACTTACGAGGTATGTATAACTTGGTTCTACAATGGTTAACTTATGAGACATGCAGGTTACTAGCACAAGTCACTGAAGAGAACCAGAAGACATTATGTGGGTATGTTAGACATATCTAGCTAGCATGCTAATCCAGGTATGTTTTTCCTATATCAAGCTAGAATCCTACCTTTTGTTAGGATCTTATACTGTTGTGTTGTTGATAATGATTATTCATGAAGTCATAGGTTTGAATAGTCATGGCTGTATGCATATTATGTTTCTTACCATAATTGATGATATGACTAACCAGAAGAATCATGAAGGTATAGGTTTGAGTAATCACAGGTTTATGCATTGATGATTTAAGTATCAAAAGAGTCCTATGATCAAATAAGAATATGCATGAGTAAAAGAAGACTTCTTTGAAACCTTGAATACTAATGTTTATTATCTGTGAATGATCATGACTATACATGTTTAAGACTATTGTGTTTTGATAGTATTAAGATTATACTAATAAATGTGTGATTATGTATGAGACCTCAAGGATAACACAATGATGATACTAATAAGCATGCATAGTGATTAAGGATGGATATAAGTTCAAGGACAGGTAATCCAGGAAGCAAAGATCAAGAGGGAGCACACTCCAGTTGTTCCTGCAAGAAAGCAAAGGAGAACACTTAAGTAGTTTCTGCAAGGATGCAGATATTCAGAGGGAGTTGACCACTTCTCACAATCCACATCAGAGTGGAGTTGCAAAGATTCAAAGGGAGTCCACCCAGCAACCAAACAAAGATAAGTATTTGAATTGTCATTTCTTACTTAATGTTATTCAATGATGTGTATGCTTATGTTCCTAGAATTAGCTTGTGTATTATGCATATTAGAATAGTTGCATTGATGAACAATATACTACTAATATACATGGGTAAGTGGCCTATGGCACTATACAACATTCCATTGCTACTTATCTAGAATGAAACCTCTTTGTTGACATGTTAAGAGTTGTGCACACTCTTAACAATGTTCTGGTAGAGATTGGAAGGCATCTAGAAAGTTACGGAATATGGATAAATGTTGTATTGAAGCATTGGCTAAGATAATTGCATGACTGTATGACATATTTCTTTATGTGTAAGAATTTGTTCTAAAAACAATGAGATGTTTTCTAATCATGAAATTTAACTTGTTGTGTAGGAAAGATCGTATACCATCACCTACAAAAGAAGGACTACAACATTTGTTTAGCAACAAAGTTATCTATTGAAAATATTGAAGATATTGAAGTTCCCTAGATTTGGGAAGAATACCATGATCGAGGAGTACCAGTCGATCATGAAGATGTTTGGGATGCAGTCACAAAGGGTAGTCTGTAGTGACTTCTAAGAGGATCTACAAGATCAAGCATGCTGCAGGTGGTAGCATAGAGACTTTTGCTCCTGTAGACAGATACACTTCCATTAGATCCGTACTTGCTCTGGCTGCAGGGATGAAGTGGAAGATACACCAGATGGATTTCAAGACAGCCTTCTTGAATGGTATAGTTGAAGAAGAAGTGTATGTGGAGAAGCCACTTGGTTCTGAGACACATGACAGGGAGTCATATATGTGCAAAACTTGGTATGGTAGGATAGACATCTTTCTATCCAGTTTGGGCTTTACCAAGAGTAAAGCGGATTCCAACCTTTACTACAAGGTTGAGGAAGGCAATCCAGTGACACTAGTTTTGTATATGGATGACCTGTTTGTAACAGGTGAGGATAGATTGATTTCTGACATGCAGTGGAAGCTTGCTGCCGAGTTTGAGTTGAAGAACTTGGGTATGATGCACTATTTGTTTTTGGCATGAAGGTGTGGCAAAGTGCAGATGGAATCTTCCTTGGATAAGCGAAGTATGTAGTAGAGATCCTGAAGAGGTTTGGGATGATGGGCTGCAAGGCTATGGCCACACCTATGGAATCGAACCTGAAGCTTCTGTGTGATGCTCCATCTGATCCGGTTGATTATGGGCTCAAGTATGATGCGAATCAAAAGTTTAACCTGCAGGGTTATGTTGATTCAGATTGGGCATGCAGTGCTACAGATAGGAAGAGAACTGCTGGGTGCTGCTTCAGTATGGGATCAGGTGTGATCTCTTGGTTTAGCAGGAAGCTGTCCTGCGTAGCACTGAGTACAGCCAAAGCAGAGTATGTTAAGACGGATGACCAGGTTGCAGATGTATTGACCAAGATGTTGGACATAGTACAGTTTGAGTACTTCAGAGAGAGGCTTGGTGCACTTCAGATCAAGGTTCCTTCCAAAGGGAAGTGATGAGTCTGGAAGATGCAGATGCACATGAGCTTTTCTAACATGGTTGATATGTTCTCCCTTGGTCGTGATGTAATTGTTGGGCCATTTTTCACATGGTGGTAGATGTGTTCTCCCATGTTGGTGGTGTAAGTGTTGGATGATGTGCATCTGGGTTGTGCTTTGTGGATGATGAGATGATCTGAAGAGGACGATGCTATGACGATCAGGAGGATCATGGATAATGAGCATCAGGACGATGCTCCAGTTACTACTATGTATATGTATATATGCATCATGTTGGATTCTTGTTATGATCAGTTGGATCATTTATATATATATATGCATCATGTTGGATGTTGGATATGATCAGTTGAATCATTTATGTATGTATGCATCATGTTGGATGTTGGATATGATCAGTTGGATCATTTTTATGTATTTTGTATATGCATCATGTTGAATGCTTGGACCATGTATCTGTATATGTATCAGGTGGATACTGAGATCATGTATGTTGATATGTATCAGGTGGATACATTGTGTGGATCATGTAACTGTGTATGTATCAGGTGGATACATTGTATGATCAGGTAGATCATGTATGATGATATGTATCAAGTATATACTTGGTATGCATTAGGTGGATGCATTGTATGATCAGGATGATTGTGGATGACGAGCTTCTCCAGATGACATGCAGCAGGATGTTGCAGTGATGATGATCAGGATGATCAGGTGTACATCAGGATGATGTATGGTGAGTATCAAGATGATACTTTGTGGTCGTGGATCAGGTTGTGCAGATGAGCATGTCTGGGAGATCCTATAGGTCAGAGTTGTGTACCCGTAACATCCAGGGATGCTCTTTCGAGACATTGCTCTGGGAGGACATATAATTTGTGCCCTGGGAGATCTTCAGGTCGAAGTTCTATACCCGTAACATACTAAGATGCTCTTGCGAGGTTTTGTCCTATGGCATGTAATTTGCTCCTGGGAGATCTAGACAAGATGAAAAAGGCCTCAGATGCTTCAGCCAGGTTTTACCATGACCACATGTAATTTGCTCCTGGGAGATCTGGACAGGATGAAAAATGCCTCAGATGCTTTAGCCAGGTTTTGTGGTGGACCACATGTAATGTGCTCTTGGGAGATCCGATGGGTAGATCTGTGTGCTCGTAACAGCCTAGGATGCTTCAACCAAGTTTTGTGGTGAGATCACATGTAATGTGCTCCTGGAAGATCCGACAGGTAGAGCTATGTGCTCGTAATAGCCTGGGATGCTTCAGCCAGGTTTTGTGATGGGTCACATGTAATGTGCTCCTGGGATATCCAACAGGTAGAGCTGTGTGCTCGTAATAGCCTGGAATGATGCAGCCAGGTTTTGTGACGCACGTAATAAGTCCTAAAGATTCCACAGTATGGCCAGTGATGATGAAGACTTGCAGGTGGTGGGCCTACATCCAGTATGAAAAAGGACTGGCTCTGTAGAACTTCCTATGATGAGTAGATTCAGAGATTGATTGAGATAGCAGCAGCAGTGACGATGACGATGACTCAATGACAATTATCCAGTGACGATGATCCAAAGAAGAAGACTTGTGCTAGAAGACCTGTGTCGAGAAATACCTTCCTAGTTAAGAGGGAGTGTTGATGTATATGTAACTTCAGAATGTATTTCACATATATGTATATTGTATTCCTATAGAGATGTTATTATTCCTCTATACGGAAGTGTCATCATTTATATTGTAACTGTCGTAACTTATACTTGATGGGTTATTAGACCACCCTATTGGGGGTCGGCCATGTGGGTCAAAGGGTTATTAGACCACCCTAGTGGGGGCCGGCCTAGTCAGAATTATGTTAAGTGGTTAAGTTGAGGCCGACCTAGTTGAGTAAAGGTCAAGTCAAGATAGTGTATAAATAGAGAGTGTGTCTCTCTCATTTTACATATTCTATTCTCTCACTCACACTTGGGAGAGTGGCGCACTTGTGGAGCAGGAGGCTCTACTGCTAGGAGAAGACTATCTCTTGTATTATGGTTGTATCATTGCTCTATCTATCTCTGAGGAAGTTATTGGGGTTTTTCACCTTTATGGTTTTTCCCAAGTAAAATCTGTGTCTCTTGTGTGCTTGCATTATTGTGTCCATGATTGATATGCTATAGATATGCTGTACATGTTGTTCTCTCAGTTAAGATCCTAGATCATATTGAAGTAAATTCTGAAAATTTAACACTTTCCAAGTTAACAAATGATCCAGTATGCCATAACGCGGCTTGGCCACCAGTTCCTACTAAGTTACCTTCGAACATTCCAAAATTTGAAGGAAAAACCGGTGAAGACCCTGGTGATCATGTCACCACTTTCCATTTATGGTGTTCTTCGAACTCGTTGACCGAAGATTCTATTAGGTTGAGACTTTTCCAAAGAACCTTAATCGGCGCTACGGCTAAATGGTACATTGAGTTACCTGCAGCTATGTTTTTTAACTTTCGGGATCTCGCGACTGTTTTTCTGAACCACATTCAGCTTCCTGTTCGGTATGATGCTGGGATAGATCTTTTGTCTACATTTAGAAAGAATAAGGCCACTCACTTATCTGATCACATTGAGGAGTGGAGGAGATGGAAGAGGCTCATTAAAGCCATTATACGTCCACAATTTCTTCTTGAGTGGTATTTGAAATCACTCCTTCCTTACATTTCTAAGGAAGTAGCTACTTCTGGAGTGTCTACAGAGGAAGAAGCCATTTTACGGACCTAGCACCTAGACCTTGTTTATGCACAATCTCGGCTACTTTATGAGATTATACGAGACGCACCGTGATCAAACATTGATCTTGGAAGACCTAAACCTGGAGCACATGTTGACGGCATAATGGGTTCAATAGATTCTACGGCTTTCGAAGCATTGACCAAGCAGGTTCATGACTTATCCGTCAAACAATCGACTGCAGAAGTAACCTCCATCACAACCTCTCCTACTTCTGAATCTGTGAACCAGGTTCTGAACAATCAAAAGGGCCCTCGGCAGCCCAACAACAAAAAGAAGGGCAATAAAGGAGAGGGGAACCAGCAATATCCCAAGAACAAAGAGAATGCTGAGGAGGGTAACAAAGAGAAGAAGAAGGTTAAGTTCCCTTGTAAGCTTTGAAAGTAGGATCACCTCACTCACCAATTCCCTCTACTCGAAGAACCCCCAAATCTGCTTCAAGAAAAGAAACCTACCGTACTTAAAGATCCATTTCCTAAGGGGCAGGGTTCAGCTTCTGGCACCTCCAAAGCTGGGGGCACCACTCAGGCTTCAGTTGATTAAAATTTCATTAATATGGTTAGCGCAGATGCACTTTTACAAACGCGAACAAGAAATTATACCCCGGATGTGCAGAACAAGGATAAAGAGATTCCTGAATCTTCCATTCCTCTCCACATTCCAATGGATCCGTTGCCCAAGATCCCGAAAGGTGTCTTGAAATGGGCATCGCACAATCCCAATGCTCGGGCTGCTTCCAACTATAATGTGGTTGAAGATCTATCCTAGACCCCTTGTGCTATGTCCACCTTAGAAGTTTTGCAAAGTTGTCCATTACAACAAAACACATTTCTAGTAGCGATTGGAAGTATGGAATCATCCAACATGACTGCATGCTTTGATATGTATGATATCAAATACCGGTTTCCATACCACGTTGCCCTACAGATTGAAGTGGTCCATGGTCCTATGACCATTAGACGGGCTATCGTAGATGAGGGCACGTCGATGTGCGTGATGTCCATTTCTTGCTGGAAAGCTTTAGGCCCTCCCGAGATAGCCCCCTCTAACACACTGCTTACTGCCTTCTATGGCAGGACTTTCCGTCCACATGGAGTTCTACAGTCGTTTGAAATTGCACTTGCCGGTAAGACAGTTTCTGTAGAGATTGAAGTTCTGGGCGCTCCGCTTGATTACAATATTTTATTAGGCAGGAGCTGGACATATGCCATGCGAGCCATTGCATCGACAGTTTTTCGAGTTATTATGTTCCCCCACGAAGGCAAGATCGTCATGGTCGATCAACTTTCATTCTCTCGGCAAAACAACCAGACTTCATCAAATACTACTATTCCTTTAGTTGATCAATATGCCCTAGTAAGTGAGAGTTTAGAAGTAGGGATTTACGAGTCGTTAATAGGCACTTTCGACCTACCCTCCCCTGTTCTTTTTATGCGTTCTGATGTAGGTACTTATAATGAAACTTTCACGATTGGTCTTAGGACTGATCCGTGGATCCTTCCTACTATATCAGAACCTTCAATGCCTTTAACCATTGTAGAGATAGCCTACATGGAAGCACAACATGTTGCAATGGAACATATCGTGACTCCGCTAGTCTCTGCTGAGTCGGATATGGATTATGCTCCTACATGGTCATTGAATTATACCCACTCTTTTGACTGTTTAGATACGGTCTTACCGTCTGATGAAGCCATTTTGGAAGCCATGATGGGCCTGGACCATCCATGGGAACATATGCATCACAGGTCTTACCTGCTTCCAAACCTAGACAGGATAGAGAGAGGAGAATTCTCTATGAGACCTGGTGGATTTCTTGATTTGTCATCTTTTCCTTCTACTTCAAGATCTGTTTACGCTGAAGGGAATATGGCTAATATATTGAGGACAATCTTGATTAACATTTCCACCAAACCCGGGGTCGTGGAAAACATTTTTATTAGTGCAAACTGTTCTCTAGAAGAGATCACTCTGTATACCAAGCTCTTTAAAGAATTCCATGACATTTTTTCCTGGTCTTATGAGGAGATGCCAGGTATCTATCCAGCTGTCATTGAGCATGTCATCACTACATATCCTAATGCAAAATCTGTGAGACAGAAGCTCCATCCTGTGAATCCTCGAAAAGTGGCCGCCATTAAGGCGGAAGTTGAAAAATTGCTTAGAGCCGGCTTTATCTACTCTATTGACATGACATAATGGGTTTCAAACCCCGTTCCGGTTGATAAAAAGAAAGGTACCATTCGAGTTTGTACTGACTTCCAGGATTTGAATAAAGCTTTCCCGGAAGATAACTATCCCACACCATTTATCAACCAGATCATAGATGCATGTGCAGGACACGAGATGTTTTCTTTCATGGATGGATTTTCGGGATATAATCAAATCCAAATCAAACCCGAAGATCAACACAAAACAACTTTCATTTTCCCATGGGGAACCTTTGCATATCGGAATATGCCGTTTGGCTTAAAGAATGCTGGAGCTACGTTCCAACGAGCTATGAATTTCGCTTTTCACGATATCAAACACATAGTTGAACCTTACTTGGATGACCTCCCGGCGCGATTTTGAAAGAGATGAGATCATCCAGCTCATTTGAGACTTGTGTTTGAAAGATGCAGACAATATAAGATTCATTTGAATCCTAATAAGTGCATATTCTGCGTCGAATCGGGACATTTATTGTATCCAGTTGTGGTATAAGGGTCGACCCGTTAAAAGTTGAGGCAATTGTAAATCTACCTCCTCCTCGCACCTTGCGACAACTCCAAAGTCTGCAAGGCATGTCTAACTTCTTGTGACGATTTATCATAAACTATGCTAAGATCACGAAAGGTTTTATGAGACTGCTTAAACATGATACCTACTTCTTGTAAGATGAGGCTGCTCAAGCATCATTTGAGGCCTTGAAAAAGGAACTACATTCAGCCCCCTTGTTGAGCCCACTGGACTATGCAAAAGATTTTTTTTTATATCTGGCAGCGTCTCTTAATACAATTGGCATAGTACTAGTTCAGGAAGACAACACACTCCAAGAGCATGTTGTTTACTATCTTTCTTGCGCATTGATAGAACCTGAAGTTAAATATTCCCATGTTGAGAAGTTAGCACTTGCTGCGGTCTATGCGGTATAGAGGCTTCGTCATTACATACTTTTATGAACAACTATTGTGATAGCGGAAGTCAATCCTTTTCAGTATGTTCTCACTTGATGCATCATCAGTGGGAAGTACAATAAATAGATTGTAATCTTACAAGAGTTCGATTTGGTTTTTCAATCTGCCAAGTCGAAGAAATTACTAGTGTTCGCTGAGTTAATCTCAGAGTTTCCGAGTGACTTAAAGCATATCAAAGAAGAATCATCATTCCCAGATGAACATATCTTCCTTATTTCTTCCTCTGACCCATGGTATGGGGATATCTTAATATATATCCAAAATTTGAGGTGTCCTACAACTTTTTCTAGAGAAGAACGACGCAAACTGAAAAGTCATGCGAAAAACTATCTCATCATCTTTGATACTTTGTACAGACATGGGATAGATTCCATCTTACGACGTTATTTGACTTTGGAAGAAGCAAAATCAGTATTGAATGATGCCCACAGTGGAGCTTGTGGGGGTCATCTTTCTGGTTTGGAAACAGCCTAGAAAATACTACATGCCGGGTATTTTTGGCCCACAATCTTTAAAGATTGTGTGGAAGCTGTGAAATGTTGCCGTCCATGTCAGTTTTTCACCAGGAAAATGAGAGCACACCTAGCTCCTCTTCATCCTGTGATTACAGCAGGTCCCTTCACAAAATAGGGGGTTGATTATATGACTTGCAGTCCCGTTTCGGCTGGAGGACATCATTATATCATCGTTGTTGTCGACTACTTCACCAAGTGGGTAGAGGCAATGCCTACTGTCAAGGTAGATGGAGAAACTGCCATTTATTTCGTATTTAATCATATTATTGCAAGGCTCGGCATACCCAAAGAGATTGTGACTGATCATGGTAGTCATTTCCAGAATAGCATGATGACTGATCTATACACAATGTTAGGTTTTCGGTAAGAACATTCATCTTCATATTATCCACAGGCGAATGGACAAGTTGAGGCAGTTAACAAAAATTTAAAGGTAATTTTGCAAAGAACTATCAATGCTAGTCGAAATAACTGGCACATCATGCTATACCCTGCTCTTTGGGCCTATCGAGCGAATGTAAAGACTGCTACCAGGTTCTCTCCCTTTCATCTTGTGCATGGGATAGAAGCAGTCGTTGCGATTGCATGTGAGAGTCCTTCATTAAAACTGGTTGTTCAGTTACTACCACATACTTCAGCACTGGAAGAACGTTTGTTGCATTTAAAGCATCTAGATGAGCAGCGCCGCGACACGCTCACAACAAACAAAGTCCATAAGAAATGAGTCAAAGGAAAATATGACAAGTTTGTCAGACCTAGGGTGTTCCTTGAAGGGGATCTTGTTTTACTTTGGGATCAGGACAAGGAACCTCTAGGACCTAGCAAGTTCAAATCCATGTGTCTCGGGCCTTACATAATTTCTAAAGTACTGAAGAAGGGAGCTTACAAGCTAGTAGACTACGAGGGTAATAAGCTGCCCGAGACTAGAAATGGGCTCTACTTGAAGAAGTACTACGCTTAGGAAGTTGTGCTTTTTCTTGTAACATAGTTGTATATTTTGTAGAGCTAGTTTTTGCTTGTGCTTGCTAGTTAATTTTATGTGTTTCTTCATTTCATGTATCAGATGTCGACTGAACATTTCTTAGGATTTGCTGATGGCACCAGTCGCCACACGCGATAGTTGGCTTCAGCAGCTTGGGTCATTTACTCACCAGCTGGCCATCTGGTCTCTTCGGGGGGGGGTTTGTTTGGGTCCCACTACGAACAATGTAGCTAAGTACAGTGCGGTTATAGAACTTATATGAGATGCCCTTATTCATGGCATTTCACATTTGGAGGTAAGTCTTGATTTGCAACTAGTTGTATTTCAGTTAACGAGTGTTTACAAGATTAGAGATCCTGCATTGCTACGACAATTTTTGTGAGTTAGATTATTGGAAATATAGTTTGATTCTATTATATATCAACACATTCCAAGAAATTTAAATGCATTAGCTGACTCTTTTGCAAATTATGTTTTAGATTGGCATTTGTATCATACAACATTTCACACATAAAGTTCAAACACATACACATGTAAATAACCGATATTGTATATATATCCAGTACTGTATCAAAAAATATATGATTTTTGGATCACAAGTCTATCACAAGTCATGTCATAAAGTACAAAACTGGGCTCGGTGGCCTAAAAGATATACATAAAGTATCCATATCCTATGGAGAAGGAGGGGCCTCATCATCATCTACTACATCCTAATAACATATGACTAATCTAGTTATCTTCCGCAGCACCCTAAGCCATGCTGGGGGCACCCCAACTACATCTTCCTGCATATCAATAGGTATCTGATCCATGTGGCATGCAGGAACATCATGAGTCAACTAACTCACTTTCTGCTCTATGGTCCCTAACATAGTGTCAGCTGCACCAACATCTGCTAGCCTCACGAAGATAGTGGGATGTCCCTCGGGACGAATAGGACCAATATTTGCATTTGACACTTGTTTAGTACTTCAAAATTCATTCATAAAAATTAAATACTTGAAAGTTTGAAAAAATGAAATAATTCTCAAAATAAAAACATACCAATAGCTCCCCAGGCTCCACCTGGAGGGAGCACCAGCTCTGGATCATGGCGGAAGTCCAATCCAGCATACAGAAACTGCTCGAATGCTGGCACCTGCCTCTCCCACCACCCCCATAAATCATCAGTATGATAACAAAAATGGCTTTCACCACCACCCTGGTGGAGAAAGATGTCACCCCAACAACCCAATCTAGGCTCATGGGGGTTGATTGGAGGTAGAGGCATCCCCAAGCTAAGAGCATGTACCCTCTCAAAGAAGAAGGTACATAGAATGCTGTCGTATCCAAAGTTCTTCATACTTTTGGATTTGCAACCCGTGAGTTGAAGCTTCATATTTTCCAATAAACTAGTGCACCAATCGTACACATGTCCCTGCAAGCATCTAACACCAATATGCATGGAATGCCTCAAAGCTAGGTGTTGTGTGGCACTCCCTCCCATTCGGTTTATCATACTCACAATAACCTTTAGAGGGAGGCTTTCAATGGTAGAAACAAGGATTTGACTTCCTGATTTCTTAGCTCCAGCCACACAGTATGCATTTAAATATTCTTGCACCGATGTTGCACCCACATTGCGAGAAGATCCCTTCAAATTTACTGCATCTCCCCTCCTAGAGAGTCCAGTAATAAAGTAGATATCGTCGATAGTAAGGTCCAAGGTTTGTCCTCGGATAACAAATGCATTAGTATCTACATCCCAGTATTGAACGAGTCTTCAAAACAATCTATTGAGTACCCTCATGTTCATGGTTCGGTAAAACTTTAACAAACCACATCTTCGAAGGGAATGGAGAGTGGCCGGGTCTTGCATTGACACCCTATCCATATCCTCATGTTCTCTCTCCCTCCAAACAAGAACCATCATGCCACAAAAATGTCAAATTTTAGCTTCTCGACACTTTTTTTCTTCATATTCAGGGGTGGGCGCTACTTTATATGTTGATGTATATGTAACTTCGGAATGTATTTCACATATATGTATATTGTATTCCTATAGAGATGGTATTATTCCTCTATACGGAAGTGTTGTCATTTATATTGTAAGTGTCGTAACTTATACTTGATGGGTTATTAGACCACCTTATTTGGGGTCGGCCCTGTATAAGTCATGTGGGTCAAAGGGTTATTAGACCACCCTATTGGGGGTCGGCCATGTGGGTCAAAGGGTCATTAGACCACCCTATTGGGGGTCGGCCCACTCAGCATTATGTTATGTGGTTAAGTTCGAGCCTACATGAGTTAGGTAAAAAGGCAAGTCAAGTCAAGTATAAATAGAGTGCGGGAGGCACTCTATTTACTCACTCACTTCTCACACATGCTCTCAAGGAGGAGAGGCGCACTTATGGAGGAGGAGGATTGCTGCTAGGTTATGGCTATCTCTCTTGGTTGGTTGTATCATTGCTCTATCTATCTCTGAGGAAGTTATTGGGGTTTTTCACCTTTATGGTTTTCCCCAAGTAAATCTTTGTGTCTCTTGTGTGCTTGCATTATTGTCTCCATGATTGATATGCTGTATATATGCTGTACATGTTGTTCTCTTAGTTAAGATCCTAGATCATATTGAAGTAAATTCTGAAAATTTAACATGGTATCAGAGCTAGCCTGAAAGAAGGCATGATATGGCATGTATGACACTTGTTGCACTTACGATGCTAGGGCTTGATATAGCAAAAACCAGTCATCGTAGCACTTTCGCTATAAATCCGTTTTGGCGAAGTTTTCGGATCTGAAATTGTTACAGGCTGAAGCTAAGATCTCCAGGTATCTTGTGTCCAAAGGACAACCTCTAATTCGTTGTACTTTGTGATTTATGATCTGTACAATATAGGGTTTCTGCCTCTTCCAGATCTGAGTCAAAATAAGGTGACCTTGGGAAAAAGGTCATAACTTGGGCTAGGAAGCTCCAAATGAAATTTCGTGAAAAGTGACAGGTAGCACACAGGCCGAGCTATCTCAGAAAACGTTTTCAGAGTCCGAAGGTCAAACAGTAACACGTGGCACGCCGTACAAGTTCGCTCTCCTGTATTATCCCATAAACAGGTCATGTTGCGACACTTGGCATATCTCTCTCTCAGAGAATCCAATTGAGGTCATACCTGTCAGGATGGAAAGATAACAGGCCGAGATATCTCAGAAAACGTTTTCAGAGGCCGAAGGTCAAACAGTGACACGTGGCACGCCGTACAAGTTCGCTCTCCTATATTTTCCCAAAACAGGTCACGTTGCGACATTTGGCATAACTCTCTCTCAGAACATCCAATTGAGGTCAGACCTGTCAGGATGGAAAGATAACAGGTCAGGCTATCTCAGGAAACTTTTTCAGACCCTGTGGATCAAAAATTTTGGAGTTACACCAGAAACAATCAGGTACATATTTCTGTCAAAACAGAATTATTTTTTGGTACCTTCATTCATGGCTTCCGGAATTTAGGGCTTTGGAGAAAGTTGGAATTTTTGTAATAGGAGACCACAGCTGGATGATACTCATCAAAATAGAAATTTAGAGACCAAGATCAGAATTTTTGGTTGGGCAGAAGGCCGGGCTTGATTAGACCCTAGTTCGGGACTTTGATCAGAAAAGTGGAAAATTAGGGCTTCTGTAAAAATGGGAATTTTTGAAATCTGTGACCACGGCTGGAAGCTCCTCAGAAAAATAGAAGCTTAGAGCTTTGGATCAAACATTTTGATGGGGCAAAAGAGTGGGCTTCATCAAACCCCAGTTCAGGGTCATGTACAGTGATTCCGGAAGTTTCAAAGGAAAAATTGAGGAGTGAAACTTTGCAATTTTCAAATTTTGAATATACCAGTTTGATCAGCTCATCAAGACGCATATTCCTATACTTTCGGAAGTTTGAAATTCAAAGTTTGAATTTTTGGGGTTTCTCTGACAAACCCATATCCAGCTCCAGGTCCAGTTCTTGCAAATCAAGTGGATTGGGTTAATCCTAGAAGAAGATGGATTGGTCACCTGCATAAGTGAAGAAGTTCCTGTTTCAGAGGGAGATGAGGCTAAGGCCTTATATAAGAAGATTACAAGCGATCTCGACAGGTATGACTCATCGAGGTATGTTTCGATATTTGTCCATGATTAAGTTTATGGTATGTTTGTATTCATGTTATTACGGTTAGTACAATTTTGATCTTTGATTTGTCGTATCACCTTAACAAAATTATGAATGCATAATAGAAGATATTCATTGGTTAGGGTGTTGACACTTATGATTGTACTAATGCATTATGATGTTGTATGAGGTTTATGTTGTCTACTAACATGAAAGGTACACCAAGAAAGACAAATCATGTTCTGTTCCAAGAACATATGATCATGATAACATGAGGACAAAGATTCATCCATTGCCATGGATCTCATAAGAGATCCATTCTCGAGGTATGTATAACTTGGTTTTATAATGGTTAACTTATGAGACATGCAGGTTACTAGCACAAGTCACTAAAGAGAACTAGAAGACATTATGCGGGTATGTTAGACATAAATAGCTAGCATGCTAATCCAGGTATGTTTTTCCTATATCAAGCTAGAATCCTACCTTTTGTTAGGATCTTATACTGTTGTTGATAATGATTATTCATGAAGTCATAGGTTTGAATAATCATGGTTGGATGTATTTTTTGTTCTTACCATAATTGATGATATGACTAACCAGAAGAATCATGATGGTATAGGTTTGAATAATCACAGGTTTTATGCATTTTATATCTCTTATCTTGATTGATGATTCAACTAACCTGAAGAGTCATAGGTTTGAGTAATTACAGGTTTAGACATGTTATGATTTGACTAACCATAAAATCCTACATAAACCTTGAATGCTAATGCTTATTATTTCTGTTTGAAATGATCATGACTATACATGCTTGAGATTATTGTGTTTTAATAGTATACTAATGAATGTATGATTTTATATGAGATCACAAGGATAACACATTCATGATACTAATAAGCATGCATAGGGACTAAGGATGAATATGTAAGTTCAAGGACAGGTAATCCAGGAAGCAAAGATCAAGAGGGAGCACACTCCAGTTGTTCCTGCAAAGAAAGCAAAGGAGCACACTTCAGTAGCTTCTGCAAGGAGCATATATTCAGAGGGAGTTGAACATCTTTCTACAAAGGTGTAGAAGAAGCTACTTCAGATTATGACTCCAGTATCTCCCGCAAAGAAGCAAAGACTCAGAGGGAGTCCACCCAATGAACAAACAAAGATAAGTATTTTAATTATCATTTCTTACATATGTGTTTGTTTAATTAAAATTGTTCAATGATGTATATGCTCATGTTCCTAGACTTAGGATATGTATTGTGCATATTAGAATAGTTGCATTAATGAACAGTATAATACTAATATACATGGGTAAGTGGCCTATGGCACTGTACAACATTCCATTGCTACTTATCTAGAATGAAACCTCTTTGCTGACATGTTGGGAGTTGTGCACACTCTTAACAATGTTCTGGTAGAGATTGGAAGGCATCTAGAAAGTTACGGAATATGGATAAATGTTGTATTGAAGCATTGGCTAAGATAATTGCATGACTGTATGACATATTTATTTAAGTGTAAGAATTTGTTCTGAAAACTATGAGATGTTTTCTAATCATGCAATTTAACTTGTTGTGTAGGAAAGATCGTATGCCATCTCCTACAAAAGAAGAACTACAACATTTGTTCAGCAACAAATTATCTATTGAAGATATTGAAGTTCCCAGGATCTGGGATGAAGAAATAGAATGCCATGATCCGTCGATCATGAAGAATGATGTTTGGGTTGCAGTCCCAAGACGTGAAGGGAAGTTTGTTATGACTTCCAAATAGAACTATCAAATCAAGCATGTTGCAGATGGCAGCATTGAGAAATACAAAAGTGATGAAATAGAAGATGCACCAGATGGATCTCAAGACAACATGGTGTAGTCATATATGTGTGCAGAACTTGGTATGGTAGGATAGACAGCTTTCTATCCAGTTTGGGCGTTACCAAGAGTAAAGCAGATTCCAACCTTTTCTACAAGGTTGAAGAAGGAAATCTAGTGATACTACTTTTGTATGCAGATAACCTGTTTGTTACAGGTGAAAATAGATTGATTGCCGACACGCAGCGGAAGCTTACTATCGAGTTCGAGATGAAGAACTTGGGGATGATGCACTATTTGTTTTTGGCATGGAGGTGTGGAAGAGTGCAGATGGAATCTTCCTTGGACAAGGGAAGTATGCAGTAGAGATCCCGAAGAGGTTCGGGATGATGGATTGCAAGGCCATGGCCACATCTATGGCATCAAATCTGAAGCTTCTATGTGATGCTTCATCTGAGCTGGTTGATATCAGTATGTATCGTCAGATGATTGGGTCCTTGATGTACCTGACGAACACGAGACCAGACATTTGCTTTGCTATGAACACATTGAGCCAGTTCTTGACGGATCCGAGGAATGTTCACCTGGTTGCTGTAAAGCATGTTCTGAGGTACCTGAAGGGTACAGTGGATTATGGGCTCAAGTATGAAGCGAATCAAAAGTTTAACCTACACGGTTATGTTGATTCAGATTGGGCTGGCAGTGCTGTAGATAGGAAGAGCACATCTGGGTGTTGCTTCAGTATGGGATCAGGTGTGATCTCTTGGTTTAGCAGGAAGCAGTCCTGTGTAGCACTGAGTACAGCTGAGGCTAAGTATGTTGCAGCCTGTTCAGCTAGTTGTGAGGCAGTATGGCTACGGAAGCTACTGTCTGAGTTATTTGATCTCCCATTGGAGGCTACTGGTATCTTCTGTGATAACCAGAGTTGTGTGAAGTTGTCCGAGAACCCAGTGTTTCATGACAGGTCAAAACACATAGAGATCAAATATCACTATATCAGGGATATGGTGCAGAGAGGAGCTGTGAAGCTCCTATATGTTACGACAGATGAGCAGATTACAGATGTGCTGACGAAGCCGCTAGCCAGAGTGAAGTTCGAGTACTTCAGAGAGAGGCTTGGTGTTCTTCAGATCGAGGACACTTCGAGGAAGAAGTGATGGACACATTTGCTGAAGCCATTCCAAGCATGTTGGAAGGAGGATCCTTCACATGGCTGTGGATGTAAGCGCTCGATAATGGGCATCAGGATGATGTTTTGGTTTCTGCTTGGATATGATCAGTTGGATCATTTATGTATGTACGCATCATGTTGGATGCTGGATATGATCAGTTGGATCATTTATGTATGTACGCATCATGTTGGATGCTGGATATGATCAGTTGGATCATTTATGTATGTACGCATCATGTTGATGCTGGATATGATCGGTTGGATCATGTGTATGTATTTTGTATGAACGCATCATGTTGGATGCTATTGGATACATTGTGTGGATCATGTATCTTTGTATGATCAGGTAGATCATGGATGCTGATGGATACATTGTGTGGATCATGTATCTTTGTATGATCAGGTAGATCATGTATGTTGATGGTTACATTGTGTGGATCATGTATCTTTGTATGATCAGGTAGATCATGTACGATTGATGGATACATTGTGTGGATCATGTATCTATGTGTGCATCAGATGGATGCATTGTATGATCAGGATGATCGTGGATGACGAGCTTCTCCAGATGACATGCAGCAGGATGTTGCAGTGATGATGATGAGTATCAGATGATACTTTGTGGCCGTGGATCAGGTTGTGCAGGAAAGCATGTAATTTGTGCCCTGGGAGATTTGCAGATGGTCTTTCGAGGTTTTGCCTATGGCATGTAATTCGGTGCCCTGGGACATCTGGCAAATTCTCTTGCGAGGTTTTGCTTGGGAGGACATGTAATTTGTGCCCTGGGAGATCTGCAGATAGTCTTTCGAGGTTTTGCCTATGGCATGTAATTCGGTGCCCTAGGATATCTGGCAGATGCTCTTGCGAGGTTTTGTCCTATGGCATGTAATTTGCTCCTGGGAGATCTGGACAGGATGAAAAAGGCCTCAGATGCTTCAGCGAGGTTTTGCCATGACCACATGTAATTTGCTCCTGGGAGATCTGGACAGGATGAAAAAGGCCTCAGATGCTTCAGCCAGGTTTTGTGGTGGACCACATGTAATGTGCTCCTGGGAGATCCGACAGGTAGAGCTGTGTGCTCGTAACAGCCTGGGATGCTTCAGCCAGGTTTTGTGGTGAGATCACATGTAATGTGCTCCTGGGAGATCCGACAGGTAGAGCCGCGTGCTCGTAACAGCCTGGGATACTTCAGCCAGGTTTTGTGATGGGTCACATGTAATGTGCTCCTGGGAGATCCTACAGGTAGAGCAGTGTGCTCGTAATAGCCTGGGATGCTACAGCCAGGTTTTGTGACGCACGTAATAAGTCCTGAGGATTCCACAGTATGGCCAGTGATGATGAAGACCTGCAGGTGGTGGGCCTACATCCAGTATGAAAAAGGACTGGCTCTGTAGAACTTCCTATGACGAGTAGATTCAGAGATTGATTGAGATAGCAGCAGCAGTGACGATGATGATGACTCGATGACGATTATCCAGTGACGATGATCCAGAGAAGATGACTTGTGCTAGAAGAACTGTGATGAGAAATACCTTCCTAGTTAAGAGGGAGTGTTGATGTATATGTAACTTCGGAATGTATTTCACATATATGTATATTGTATTCCTATAGAGATGGTATTATTCCTCTATACGGAAGTGTCGTCATTTATATTGTAAGTGTCGTAACTTATACTTGATGGGTTATTAGACCACCTTATTTGGGGTCGGCCCTGTATAAGTCATGTGGGTCAAAGGGTTATTAGACCACCCTATTGGGGGTCGGCCATGTGGGTCAAAGGGTCATTAGACCACCCTATTGGGGGTCGGCCCACTCAGCATTATGTTATGTGGTTAAGTTCGAGCCTACATGAGTTAGGTAAAAAGGCAAGTCAAGTCAAGTATAAATAGAGTGCGGGAGGCACTCTATTTACTCACTCACTTCTCACACATGCTCTCAAGGAGGAGAGGCGCACTTATGGAGGAGGAGGATTGCTGCTAGGTTATGGCTATCTCTCTTGGTTGGTTGTATCATTGCTCTATCTATCTCTAAGGAAGTTATTGGGGTTTTTCACCTTTATGGTTTTCCCCAAGTAAATCTTTGTGTCTCTTGTGTGCTTGCATTATTGTCTCCATGATTGATATGCTGTAGATATGCTGTACATGTTGTTCTCTCAGTTAAGATCCTAGATCATATTGAAGTAAATTCTGAAAATTTAACATTATATACCACACAGTCATGCATGGGCGCTACTGTGTGTAGGCAGAGTAGTGCACACCTCCTGGTATGCCCTACTATGCCCACTGCAGAGTAGTGCACACGCTCCTCACGATGTGAACATAGCCTTAAAAGTGACTTTTTTTCTCAAAAATTGACAAGTGAATAATGGAAATGCAAGTTGGGATGATTTAAACTTACTTGGTGGAGGAAAAATGTTGATTGGTCGCTTGAGTTGATCACCACGGAGGATTGAAATCCAAGGTTTGCTCCCAAATTGTTTGCCCTACAAAACGAAAATGAAATTTGAGTTTTAATTTTGAAATTACATATATGAATTTGATTTTAATCTTTACCTACTTTAGTAAAATGTCTATAGTTTCAAATTCTACCAAATTGTTCTATTTAATCAATTAATAGTCACACATGGTATAAAGATAATTTCACCCAATGGTTCTCATTTTTTCACTAAACTTTTGTAGGATCAATCCTTCAAAACTAAATTTCTTGATGGTAGACCTTTTTAACTAGCTCATGGTTAGAATTAATTATCCTTTAAGATTTTTTGTCACGATCACTAATAATTTTTGTTGAAGACCTAGTTTTGGCAGATTATGAGTCGTGATCCTAGAAGCTGTCTTTTAAGTCATTTTAAGCTCTTGTTTGGACTCTTTAAACCTAAACAAGATTGCCAAGCAAACTTGTCCTCTTCAAGCTCGTTAAAGGAATTGAAGGCTCATCCAATCAGGTATAGAATTACCCCTTTTCTGGGCCTTGGTGGATAATTTACAGAAAAGGTATACTTTAGGTATACTTTTGTATGCGCTAGAAGATTTCTTCTTCCATTGTTTTATACTTTTTTGGGGGAGGAGACTAAATTTATGAAAAAGGACCTTTCGAAGCCTTTCTTTAGGGTTTTCAGTCTCTCTAAACATGAAAACACCAAGCAAGCATTCACCTACTCAGGCTCGATGTGAAATCCACGAGAGGATAAATAGAGGACTGTTTAAGTTTTTCAACTCTATAAACAAGAAAACACTGCTGAGCACAGACCAATCTGGGCTTGATATAAAATATACGAATAGGTGTAAAGAGGACTGTTTAAGTTTTTCAGACTCTATAAATAGGAAAACACTGGCGAGTATTAACCTACTTGGGCTCGATATTAAAATCCACGAGTAGGTGTATGGAGTTATTGTTTAAGTTTTTCAGACTCCTTAAAATTGAAAACCCCGGCAAGCAGGAACAGATCTCGGCTCGATATTAAAATCCAGAGATCAGTAATATAGAGGAATATTCTATCTCTTCTTCGAACTCTATAAACAATGAAGAAGGTCCTGAGTCTTCCTCCCATGGGCTCGTTAAAATTTTTACATGGTTGGATCTATTGAGTTTTCATTCTTTCTTGGACTCATTAAAACAACAAGAAAGGTATTCTTTTATATGAAAAGAATAAGGGATGAGAAAGATGTATCGTATCTTCAATGTCAAAGTCAGTTCAGTCAGTTCTATCCTTGAACACAACACCTACTTGAGTCTATCAGGTTGGTTGGGTTTAGTTTTTGACCTTAGGGTGAACCTGATCTTTCAGTTGTTTACTCCCCCGATTGGTTATTATTCCAATCATATGGAGGGTCTGCCAATGTCTCCTACATTACAGGCTTATATCATTTTCCCCATTATGTTGAAAACTGCCTAAGTCACTTTGTGTCAAGCTCACTGTTCAAGGATATACCCTGTGTCGGCCATTCTGCAGTTTACCTTGACCTCATGTGTCGGCCATCCTAGTGTCAGTCTTGTCACATATATTACTCCATATTAGCTCATACCAGTTGAGTGTCCCTCGTTTTGGATGATGGAGGATGCCTTAAGGACTCCCCTCCAATGGACTTCTTCCCATCGACATCAACTTATTTTTCTCTGGGAATGAAGTTTAGAGTTTAGGTTAGTACCTTGGAGATCGCAGTCACTAGTGGCAATTTTCTTCGCTATTGAATAATGAGAATATGTCAATGTCTCTTATTCGACAGGCTCCTCAAGTGTTCGAATTCAATCCACTTATTCACACTTGTTGGATCGTACTAGGTACCTTGGTCCCCTTCATCATTATCAGTGGAAGCCCTCGCGTTTGTTAATGGTATACATCAAGGACCGGTAATCAAACGATACCCGCCATGTTCGACTATCAGCTCATCTATTCACATGGTTAGGGTTTGTACCTTGGGTTGTTTTGGATGAAGACCTTGGGATGTTGATGACATTACCTCATTATGTTATCACCCAAGTTGCGCAAGACTGAGCCTCACTTATATTCGGCTCTCCATGAGACATAGATCTAGTTTGTTGTTATGGCTATGATCTCTCAATTTGACATGGATCCACGCTTGTATTTCAAGTGGCCATGCTATATATACATCTCCTCATTATGTATCGGAGATCATGATTATATCACACTACACATCTATATGATGTCAAGATTGTAATTGCTTGCTGACCTTGATCTTTGTTTCAGGTGTTCTTG
Source organism: Larix kaempferi (assembly GCA_027924585.1). Taxonomy (NCBI): domain Eukaryota; kingdom Viridiplantae; phylum Streptophyta; class Pinopsida; order Pinales; family Pinaceae; genus Larix; species Larix kaempferi. Next base: position 11,130,741 of record BSBM01000007.1, read on the forward strand.
TGACTTGGTTCCGAGGTTTCTTGCTCCTCCTCTAGCTTTGGATTATAATGTATTTCGGCCATCATTTCCCTCTGACCTCACACATTAGGGGGCATCTGTTATAGGTCAAATTTGCACTTCTCCGTTTGTGATCAGCTTGAGCTTTCGATCACACAAAAGGACAACTTGGATTGAAGAGCATGATGACCTCAGATGAGACTTTGACCTGATTCACCTTCCTGCAAGCTGACAAAACCCTAAAAAACATCATATTTTGGCATGGACGCTACTCTATTTGAGCAAACCAGCGCATATGCACTACTCCACAAGGCAATAGTAGCGAACACCTTCTCTTGGGCGCTACTCCACTTCAGTAAACTAGCGCACAACATTCAAAAAGTGGAAAACGCTAGTTGTTAAACACTGTAGTCACGCACTGTGCGCTACTCCACTGTCAAATAGTAGCACACATCTTAAAATATGATCAAAAAAATATTAATTTGATGAATGGAGATTAGTTGTAGTTGGTTTCTCAACTTCCCCAACTTCTCCTTCAACCACCTCTCGACCTAAACTGCCTACCTTGTCCTATAAATACAAGGAGGATTGAAGAGAGGGGTTAGACATGAGAGCCATAGAGAGACTCTTCTATATGAGAAGCTTGTATTGAAGGAAGTTGTGCTGGAGGAACTTTGAAGTCAGAGAGGAGCAGGAGCCTAGGATTAGGTTACATGAGCATGTTGCAAAGTTAAGTATATTTTGTATCATTCATATGTTTTTGACAATAAAAGGTTGAAACATCTTTCTCATCCCAAATCAAGTGCTTATTGGATTATGTATTTGTTTGGATTAATGTTGGTTAATTTTTTATCTTTGAATTAATTTTCAATTCCATCATTATTATATTGGCCAAGATACGTTGAGAAAGGTCTTTGTGTTGCAGGTTTATCAAACAGGAGATTGAGTTGAGGATCGAGCGCAAGGTTGGACAAAGGCTAGGATCAAACTTCGTTCACAAGGTATGTCCTCAAGGTCTCTAATATATTTCCATTTATAAATGCTTCTGTAATGCAATTAGTATGTTTACCTTTCACCCCCTTAAGTTTATAGTGTCTATTTCCTCACTATAGGGTAGTATTTCCCGCAAACATATAGGTATCCTAGTAAAAGGGACATTAGATGACCCAATAGCTGATCCAAAAGGTGTAGAGTTTGAATCAATATGAGTGATAGATGACCATAATGATCATGTATTGAATCTCAAAGAGGTGCACATAGTAGGAAACATTTGCAACGAATTGGGTATAGGAGTGTTTATATGTGGGGGAGACAAACCTATCGACCTGATAGCAAATGTGCGAGTGTGTGGAACTCCTGATCCATCCACTATATTGTCCATACTAAGTCCATAAGTAAACCTATATACATTTAACTCAGGTAATCCTAAGGAAACAACTATTTCTAACAATGGATCGTCCAGTCCGGTTAAAGGAGGGTTAAAGTGTATTGCAAAGTCTTATGTTGGAAAATATTCAACCTCGATGGTCTGTGGGACCAATGAAGTTTTAGTGATGAGTTGAGGCTCCCTAGGTGGTTCATTTGTACCATTCGGTTCAAAATAGCCTCCTGAATTTGTTCTACGCCGCTGAGGTTGCAGTGGGGGATCCACAGTGAGTGGAGGAAGGTTTCTCAACCTTCTTGACCTACAAGGAGGTTGGTCCTCCACAACTACAACAAAAATATTTTATGTAAACAAACTAGGGCCAACTAGAACAAAAAGTGAACACACAACACACCACTAAAAAATCCTATAGTAGTCCAAACCAGGCAAACATATGAACTCCCAAAGGAAAGTCTGGGATGATTAGGGCCCAAAAAAAAACTAGTGAAGTGACGAAGAATAGTTATTTGGGGTCCCATAGTACAATCATAATGGGATAAGTGCTGGAATCACCCAACCTCCTTCCCAAAGAGCTGCAGAGGATTTCCGCCCATATCTGTCCTAGGTGAAGTGAAAATATAATCTCAATATCACCTGTTTAGAGCCCTAATGGTCAAGATACTAAGGATGCCAACAATGTAGAAAGAGTCCGGGGGGACTATCATAGGTCGAACTAACATCCATGGGCAGGGTAATTAAGCCTGAAATATAAAAGCACCAAAGGAACTGGTGAATCCCCATATGCGTATCAGTTCTGGTAGATGCTTGATTAAGAATTGGAGGGGCATCCCCAACTAATCAACCTCACATGACCTCGTTCTTGACTTTGGTTTAAGTGGAGATTCTTGGCGCACCTTCCACAAAGGTGGATTTACCTAGTGATAGTCTACTATGATTTGAGTTTAAAATGGTTTTGGATAGTTAAAAGAACCTATTCCAAAACCCTAGCCTAAGCTAGTTGGTGTATGTTCCCTAGAAAGAAAAAATGCTATTGAATTTTAACTTTTAATGTTCTTTTTAGGGCTATTGTTTACTCAAAAGGAGTGAGTATGTGTGTAAGATGGTTACAACTGAAAAGCAAAGTGTATACATAAAAATGCAAGTCCCCTCACTACTTTTCTTTTCACTTATCTTTCAAAATATATTTTTTTTGCAAAGTAAACCTAAAATTGACTTGAAATATTTTTTACTTTTTCAAAGAGTTAGTATATGCAACTAAAATCTACTTTGAAAAACAATGCTCTTGCTTAAAAGAAAAGTACTTGTTCTTTTTTGATTTTATTTTAAATGAAAGAAATAATAATTAAATATGAACAAGACAAGAACACTCAATAATGAAAGTATAAGATGATTGTACCTAAACCTATAAAACTTAGAAATCTACCCTCAAAAGAGTCTTAAAATAACAAATCCAAGAAGTTTCTTCAATCAAGTAAAGAAGTAACTAACTTTGGTATAGAGACACTATAAAATAAACTGATATAAAGAATAAAGGAAAGGTTCAAACAAGACATCAAACTGTTCTTGTTGGGAACAACCCAAGTAATGAAGTTTTGGAAGTAAAGTACAGTTAGGCAAGGCTTGACTTTGACCAGTTTTGGAGATAAGGGACTCCACAAATCCCGGGAAGAGGGTATGGAGTGAAGTACAGTTGACAGAGAAGAACCTGTTTTCTTATTAAAGACGAAGTACTAAGGACAACCAAAGGTGGTTGAAGCAGTTAAAGACCAAGCAACGACCTGACTGCTACAGGAGCAGAAAGTAAAGAAGTAGAATGGTGTAAAGTACAAGCCACTGCAGAAGTTAGAACTGCACCTATCAAAGAAGCAACAGAAGTTAGAGGAAGCGGTGCCGAAGGGACAACGAAGTTAAATCTAAGCATCGTCTATAGGAGAATCAAAAGGTTTTTGGATTTAAGGGTACTATGGGGGTTGGCACATAGTTATTGTAATATGTGACCTTCGGGCACATCTATATATATGAGCATTTTTGTATAAGGAAGGGTTGGTTGGGTTATTCAAATGTATTGGGATTTGTTAGTTAGAACTTAGAGAGAACTAAGAGAGAACAAAATCTACAACTAAGTGCATAGATATTTGATTGTAGAGAAGAGTCTGCAGCTGAGTGCGTGGAATGGAAATGTTAACCCTTCCAACTAATATAAGAATAGTTCCTGTGGATGTAGATCCTGCCTAGGGGTGAACCACGTAAATCTATGTGTTATGTATGAGTTTATGGTATGTTTGAAGTTCATTTTCTTATATGTTATGTGTTTCCTTTCATGTGTATGTGAATGGAAATCATATGTTAAGTAACGAAACACATTTGTATGAATATTGCGAAGTAATACTAAGTATGATGAATGCATAGTTAACCAGTAAATATAACATCGATTCAGCATAGTTCTGTAGGTTGTTGGTAACTGCGAAGTGCAAAGTCATATGTTTATATAGACATGTTAAGTATATGTTAAGTAAGGGACATAATGGGAGGACGAGTAACCACATCCATGCATCACCACAGTTACAAAAACCTGATTATGTAACCCCCCATACTTTGCTTCGGGTGAGACGTCAACCTGTTTACAGGTTGATGCCGAAAGGGCTAGTGAAAGGGGTTTTGTTGTGTCTACAGATAACTTCGCCAAACCCAGGTCATCCCAGGCAGACCAACAAATGGTTTCGTTACTGACTTTGGATTGTTATATCGGTGATGTGCGATGTTGATGAGGAGCTCAGAGAAGAGTGAACCAACAAATGGTTTGGTGATATATTATATTGATGTGGAATCCATAGAATAATGAAATACAGAATAGGGTGAGTAAAAGAAAACGCGAGTTTGCAAAGAAAGAAAACAAACATCCTGGGCTTACTACAGAATAATGGCTACAAAGGCACATGTTGCTTGGTTTTTCAACCAAGCATGTTCAAGAATGAACCTGCTAACTAGTAGCAGCAGTCTCAAATAAAGCAATGTAAATAAGCAAATATTAACTATAGATTGATGGCAGTAAACAGTAAAATAAAGAAATCTAGATTAATAACAATAAGCAAAATTGATTTATAAACATGTAAATAAAAATTAAAACTCTTGTATTACCTCAAATGGTGAGGATGGTGAGTTTTGAGTAGCTCCAAGTTTGAGAAGCTCCAATGTCCAATGGTCTCTTCTTCTCCAATGCTTCAATGGTTGGGAAAAGCTCAAAAGATGGGCAAAGCTCAAGATGGATTTTGGCAGCATGAGGATAGGATGAAATATGGATGAATACTAAGGAGCCCCTATCACCTTTTTATAGTTTTTTGGGTGATGGGTAATACCATTATGGTTTTAAAGAAACAAATGGTATGGACCAACATGGTTTAGGTCTCTTTTTCCCTCTTTTCCATTTTTTGAATATTTTTTATCTTTTTATTCCCTTTTAATATTTTTTGGGAATTTTGGACCCTTTTTGAGGGTTTTTTTGTGTTTTTTGAGGAAAAATACATATTTTGAGGGGGGAAAGGGGTATTATTGTCTTTTTGGTGACCTTTTGAAGGTTTTAGAGGCTCAAATGGTGGAAAAAGTGGGCCAATGGGTCATGTGACTAAGGGAGTGAGCTAGTGAGCACTTTTTGGGTGTTAACAGATTGCCCCCTGATGTGTGAGCACAGGAGCTCATCGTATGGACGAGGCGGGCATACCCATGCTCATGTCAAGACATATACATAACAATTAGGCCCAAGAAGGGGGACATGAATAATACATAAAAATATGTTGGTACATCATAATGGTCCAGAGGGGACATAATGCTGGGACGTACTCATGATCATACCATGACTGATCTCAATAACTGATACATTGGAAAAGATCAACAACCATTCTAAAAAAGGTTTTAGAAGGGTTGATGAAATATTGGAGCTAAAGGTGTCCAACATCTGTAAGGAATCAAAGACTGTGAGCCAATATCTGAGGAATTTATGTAACTATATACTCGAGGGAGTATAAAACTGGGTTACATCTTGAAAACTGTCGCTGAGTGCAACCCGGATATCCATAGGAATGTGTAACTAGTTGTTTTCTCAAAAAGACTGATAAATGTGGTAGAGTTAGGTGATATCCGGGGTTGTCAACAAATAACTCAAAGGACCGATACCCTGTACGAGTCTCGACAATGCGATCAAGGTGTTGAAGTCGAGCATGTGAGAAACAATCATTTGGAGAGGCATTGAGGAATCCTTTCAAAATGATCCGTAGGAACTCATCACTAATGGTGATGAGTCCAAGGCACAGGGACCTCTGGGTCTATCCTCCGGAATAGATTTGGTTGGCATCGATAGAGGGAGACCGACAAGTGCCAAGGCGATGATGTTTCCTTGACATGAGTGCGAGGTGTACAACTGAAGTGTGATAGTACTGATGGTAGGATTGGCATACTGTGGGGATGGGGAATAATTGGGGTCATAGAGTGGGTGGACACAAATTTCCTTTGTTCAGAGCATGATGACATGGTGGTTAATATGACAGCATAGGAAACTGAATTTTAGGTGTGAGTATCATAGCTTATCAAGGGTATGTATTGCTGACTGGAGTGACTCTGGGAGGAGAAGCTGATGGATACTATTGGGAGACTCTCAGGATGACATACTGCAGAATACTCTGAAAAAAGGATACCATAATGGGGAAGCTACCATATGAGTAGAGATGATCTGTTGTTGCGCCAAAAAGCACCATTGGGTCCTTCTTCGTGGTTTTAATGAGCTCCAAGAAGGATAAAAGTGTGCTCTGAAATGGTACTGTCCTATGGATTTATGCAAGCCCAGGACTGTTTATGCTCATGAGTGCTTTCATTTTTAAGGAGTCTGAAAACGATAAGAAGACTCTGAATTTGTGCATGAGTACCGTCCTGTTGTTGTGGGGAAAATGCACCTATAGTTCAGAGGAGAAACTACCAACTTACGGTGATAAAGATAGACTTACAAGCATTCTGCAAGTACAACAAATAAGTGAAAAGATTAGGGTTTAGAGATGTATGCACCTTATTTAGAAGGTTGATCCTAGCTTTGCCTCCCTTGCTCTTCAATGCTTATCTAGTGCCGCAATGTCTAGACCTGCAAAACAACTTGATACCTTTCTCAAACACATTTGACTACATATATAAGATTGATATTCATAATAGAAGAAGACATCATATTATAAACAAATTGTAATCAAATCTAAGACACACATGAAATAGGTCATATTTGGAAAGAGAAGAACGCCTGATATTTATTAATGAATGAAGAAAGTACATGAAATTTATACCTTCCTTCAAGCTTGGCACTTCATGAAACCTAGATTCAAGGTCTCCTGTTTATGTTCTCCAAGGATCCCATCCTCTAACCAGCAGTGCTAGGGTTTATCAGAAACTAAGCACAAGAGAGGGGGATGAAGGACTCCATTCCTCCAGCATAACAATGTTATAGACTTGGTCCCCTCACATGGCCCTTCTACCTTCCTTATATAATCAGTGAAGGAGAGCAAAAGAATTTATAACCACTCAGGAGGTTTCCCAACCAACTTAACTTACTCAAATTTCAAGATTTTGACCAAAACAGGGATGTACCCTACTCTACAGTAGACAAAGTAGTGTACAGGTGGAGGTGAGCACTAATTTAATGAGGCAGAGTAGGGTATACACGCTACTATCATGCCTATGTACCAGCGCCCATGTTGAAAAATGGCCAAAAACAGGCTTTTCTGCTCATTTTCAGGAGATGGTTTGGCCTGGAAAAATGTTCCCAAGGGTTGTAATCATCAAATGGGTCAAGAATGAGGTCATTTCAACCATTTTTAGTGTCCCAAATGACCCCTCAATCCACAAGTGTCCTGTTGTGTGACTGAACTTGATCTCAATAAGTGTCGTCATGTGACCAAGGGAAGCAAGTGTCGTCTCGGACGGAGAGGTGTAATTTTAAGCTATAACAGATGCCCCCTAATGTATGAGGTCAGAGGGATTGCGGGAAATGATGGCCAAAATACATTATAAATAACAAAGAGTTAAATCATGGAGGAATCGGAGAAACCAAGAATCATAGGCTCAAATGAAGTACTTGAAAGCAAAGGCAATGTCAGACAAACTTATCCTTGGGGTAACTGTCCATGTTAAAATAATGGAACATGACCTCCAAGAGGATACAATAATGATCCAAATACTGATGCATATATCATGGCCACTAAAATACAAGCGTGGATCCATGAGGAACATAAGTGTAAACATAGCCACATAAATACAAGGTGGATCTATGTCAAAACTGGAGAACATAGCCATAGAGAACAAGCTGGATCTATGTCTCATCAAGAGCCAAAAAGAGTGTGGCTCAGTCTTGCGCAACTTGGGCGATAACATAAATAAGGTGATGCTATCGATTATCCCAAGGTCTTCATCCAAAAACCCCCAAGGTACAAACCTATCCATGCGAATAAATGAGTTGATGTCGAACATGGGAGGTATCGTTTGATTACCGGTCATTGATGTATACCGTTAACAAATGCGAGGGTGTCCACCAATAATGAAAATGGAACCCAAGGTACCTAGTACATTCAAGAAAGTGCAAATAAATGGTCTTGCCATTGAACACTTGAAGAATCCATCAGATAGGAGACATTGATGTATTCTCATCTATCCAGTAGCGAGGGAAACTGCCACTAATGACTGCAATCCCCAAGGTACTAACCGAAACTCTAAAACTCATTCCCAGAGCACAATGGGTTGAAGTCGATGGGAATAAGTCCATTGGAAGGGAGGCCTTAAGGCATCCTCCATCATCCAACACGAGGGACACTCAACAGGTATGAGCTGATTTGGAGTAGGATTGAACACATGATGAAACATACTGACACCAAGGAATGGCCGACACATGAGGTCAAGGCAACTGCAGAATGGCCGACACAGGTTGTATCCTTGAACAGTGAGCATGACACAAGAGTGACTTAGGCAGCTTTGAACACAAAGAGACCATGATGCAAATCTGCAATGTAGGAGACATTAATAGATTCTCCATATGATTGGAAGACTAACCAAACGGAGGAGTAAGAACTGTGATATCGGGCTTATCCTAAGGCCAAAACTAGAACCCAACTTGTTTGATAGACTCAAAACAGGTGCTTTGCTCAAGGAGATAGTTGACTTACTGCCATCATAATGAAAGATAGTTTAACATTCTTCCCTTCCCTTTGCTTTTTCATTTTTTAACGAGCTTGACAAAGAACTAAAGCATGCTCGACGACATTTTCATATTTAAGGAGTCTAAAAAACCTAGAAGAAAACTCCATACACCTATCTATGGATTTTATATCAAGCTCGGATTGGTCTGTGCTCAGTGGTTTTTTCTTGCTTATAGAGTTGAAATACTTAAATAGTCCTCTATACACCTATCCATGGATTTTATATCGAGCCCAGATTGGTATGTGCTCGGTGGTGTTTTCTTGTTTATAGAGTTGAAAAACTTAAACAGTCCTCTATACACCTATCTGTGGATTTTATATCGAGCCCAGATTGGTCTGTGCTCGGCGGTGTTTTCACATTTCGAGAGTATGAAAACCCTAAATATTACTCCAAAGGTCCTTTTTTGTAAAGTTAGTCTCCTTCCCTGAAAAAGTGTAAAATAATGGAAGAAGAACTCTTCTAGCGCATACCAGGGTATACGTAGAGTATACCTTTTCCATAAATTATCCACCAAGGCCCGGAAAAGGGATAATTCTATACCTAAGTGGATGTCGGTTCAGTTATTTTAACGAGCCAGAAAAGACAATTATGCTTGGCAAACTTTTCCTATTTAAGGATTCTGAAAAGGGCTTAAAAGAACTCCATAGGGATCTTTTCCATAAAGGTTTAGCGAGCCCGAAAAAGTAAACTCATGACCTCCTTACTGTTTTTAACGAGCTCAAAGGAGATACAGAAAAATGCTCAGAACATCCTTACTATTTTTAATGAGCTCGAAGTGAAGATGAAAGAAATGCTCATAGCCTCCTTACTATTTTTAACGAGCTCGAAGGAAAGGTGGAAGATCAGACTTTAAGGTCAAACCGGGGCTAGACATAACTGCGACTGGATCAGCATCCAAATGAATGAAAACTGTACTATAGACTCTAGGAAAACTTCATCGGAAGGAAGCATATCATCCCAGATAGAATACATATCTAAACATTCAGATGGAGGTGTCACTTAATCAAAAGCTGGGACTAAGTCCCGAGAAGGTAAGCATGAAATCAGAGACTCCTTCTCAATAGCAATTGAAATCAAAGAACAATATGTCACAAAATTCCCATATGACATAGTAGTGCCTAATGACGAGGGACCTGACTGGTCTATAATTGGGTAATAAGGAGGATCAACAAATGCAAGTTGGTCGATGGTGACAATGTTTTCGTTATGAGGGAAATGAATCACACGAAAAAGTGTAGACACCACAGCATGCATAGCATAAACGTAATCACACTTGAGGATCATATCAAAGTCCACAGGGTCCTTTAAAACCATAAAATCAACTAAGACTATTTCCCCCCCCAAGGTAACAAGTGCCTGACAGAGGAATCCGAATGGTTCACTAGGTCTTCAATCAAAGGTCAACGGCCAATGAACAGCTGGAATAACATTAGGGAAACCCAAATCTCTCCAAGCATAAGCGGAAAAGATACTAACAGAAGCTCCTTCATCAACAATGCATTGGTCAACTGTATGGTTCCCGATATCAACCTTTGTCTATAAAGGTGTCAAAGAAGGAAAACGAGGCTCGGCTAGACTATTCCAATCAAAGAAAATGATCCTAGGGCTTGGTAGCGGTTCACATGGCACAGATGAAGTGTCCCCTTTTTCAGAAACATCCAAACTAGTAATGCAGAGGACTTCTGCAGTAGGTGCATCAATCTTTGCAAGACTGATGGGATTGGTCAAAGATTGCATCGATTTGATCACTTCACTCTTCGAAGGAAGAGTGGGGTCAACCAAAGATTGCATTGGTTCAACCACTTTATCAACCAAAGGTTGATATGACTATAGGGAATCAATAAACAACTCAAGAACAAAGATTCCTTCAGACATGGACCACACTCTTCGTGCCTCTGGAATGGCAGGGCATCAGTGAGTAAGGTGATCTCCCTTACAAAGTTTACAAGGGAACTTTGGTTTCCATCCTATATGTTTAGAATCCTTTACAACGTTAGTACTCACAGCATGACTAGCATTGGCTGACAGCTTGCCCCCAGTATGACTTGCAGTGGCTGGTTGCTCAGAATGAGAAGACTTTTGAACTAAGGACCACACTTTTTGCACTTCTGGAAGTACAAGGCACAAGTAAGTAAGGTGGTATCCCTCAAAAAACTTGCAAGGGAACTTACACTTCTATTTTTTGGGTTTTTCGACAACGTCAACTCCCTCAGCATGACTTACAGTGGCTGATTTGGTTTCTCCAGTATGACTCACATGAACTGGTGACTTGTCATTGCTATGACTAGCAGTGATTAATGACGTGTCCTCAACATGACTGACAACAGTTGAAGACAAAATTTAGTATGATTTTAAGTGACTAAATTTTTCTCCCACCATGACCTCCAAAGGCTGGGTAGGTGCCCCCTGCATGATTTGCAGAGGCAGGGTGCTTGCCCCCAGCATGACTTACAGAGGATGGGTTACTGCCCCCTTGTTTTGGAATCTTCTTCCTATTCTTCCTCCGTCTATTCCATTTAGACTGCTGGTTACTAGTATTGCTACTTTCGCCACATGAGGTAGAAGGAGGAGGAGAAGATATTATTGGCAAGGGAGGCATAGGGTTCTGATGCTCTTGATTTGAGGTGCTTACAAAAGAAGCCTCAGGAGCATGTAAGGCATTCAGAGTGGAAAACAACCAAACCGGCAGCCCTATGGTGAATCCAGGAAGATTCAGAGTATCCATAAAGGGAGTGACAATGTTTCCAATGAACGGAATAGCACAAGGATCCCCCAGAATAGGGGTACCTTGATTGGCACTCATCGAAACGCTAGACATAGTTTCCTGCTCAAATGAACAAGAAGTTCTCTAAGGAAAACTAAGACAAGTAGCACAAAGAGCACACCACTAAAAAAGGTCCTAGGCAAATCAAAATAGGCATACAGATGCCTTCTAGATAAGAGTTTGGGATGATGAGGGCCCAAAACAAATCAACGAAGGATGAAGAACAGTTACCCAGGGTCCACAATACAATTACTAAGGGTGCAAGCACTGGAATCACCCAACCGCCCTCCCAAAGACCTGCAAGGGATTTCCTCCCACATCTGTCCTAGGTACAGCAGATATAACCCTCCGTCGTCACCTGTGTATGAACCTATGGTCAGATACTAAGGATACCACCACACTGAAAACTCCCGGGGGAACAGTCTCTGGTTGAATCAGAAGGCATGGGCAGGGTAACTGAGCCCGAAACTCAAAAGAGTTCCCAAACGCAATCCAATCCTGGTATATGCTCAAAACAGAAAGTAGGAGGTGTATTCCCAACAATATGATCTCACAAGACCTACTGCATAGATCCCACACAAGCTTTGAATGAAGTGGGTTTACCTTCGATAGTCAAACTACGATTTTTACGTAATGTGTGATCTTGGGTGGTTTAAGGCGTTTTAAAACCAAGATCCTAACCAAGACTAGTTGGTGTAGTGTAACCTAGAAAAGAAAATATTACTAGTACATTTTATTAGGGTTCATTTTAAAGGTTACTTTCTTACTCAAAAAGGTAGTGGGTGTGTGAGAGTGGTTATAATAAAGATAGAGTACTGAAAATGAAATGTTCAACACTAAACAAATCTTTTCTTTTCAATGCAAGTCTTAAAATTACAATCTAGAATGCATATGCAAATGCAATTTTTAATCTTTCGAATGCAAAAAGGGTGAAAATAAAGTCTAAATGTATAAAATTAAACTCAAAACCTAAGAATGCAGCTACTCAAGCAAATAGGTATGCAAAAGAAAACTTGTTCTTTTTTATGCAAAGCACTCTAAAATATTTTAAGCCACTTGCAAGGTACTCTATTCAGAAGATAAATCAAAATTATTTATGTTTTTTAAAGGTAAGAAACAAAACTGAAACTAACCTACTATCAAAGAAAAGCAAAGAAACTTTCATGTTTTCTTTATTGAAACAGTAAAAGCTACCAAATATGTATGACTTTCAAATTCTTATTGATGTAAGCATGCCAAACATTGGGAAAAGAGTACAAAAACTACTTTTAGACCCAAATGAAGCAAATGAACTACGAAGAAGTATGGTTTGGTAAAGTCAGGTCTGCACATAAACAATGCAAACAAGGTCTTGAACAACAGCCAAAACACTTGAGCTTTCACTACAAAAGAAAACTTAAAAGCATAAGGGAGGATAAAAAACCAATCTAAAAGATAAATTTCACTCAAATAGATACAAACAGGGTCAAGAAGACTCAAAAGGTTTCAAATCCAGTGGAAATGGGGCAAGCAGGTTTAGTCAGACTCAAATTAGGGTACAAAACACCAAATGGGTCCATAAACCCCCAACTTGGGTCAACAAGCCCCAAAACTTTCCAAACAAGCCCGAAATGATCAAAAGAGGTCCAAATCATGGACATAGGATCAGTACAAGGATAGGAGACCACTTACAGTGGTTTAACACAAACCTAAGGCCATCGGGGACCCTAAAAAATGTAGCCACAGCCCCCAGATTTGGGTCCACAACCCAAAAAATCAAAAAATTCAAACCCAGATTATGAGCGCTACTGTGTCTGAGGCATACCAGTGCCGATAGCAGGGTGGGCGCTACTGTGCAGAGGAAAAGTAGGGTATGGACGCTATTGTGCTTCACAACAGTAGCGTATAGGTGGGAAAAGTTGAAAAATGGGGTTAAAACCTCCCAACTTGGGTCCACCAGGGTCTGAAAGGGCTAGGAAGGGTCTGTAAAATCCAAGGAGGGTCAAACAAAGCCTAAGAACTACTTCTAATCAAGAAATTGAACGAATACCTTCAAACAAAACTAAAGAAATGACCTTGGATACCCCTAAGTAGTTAGGCTTTCCCCAATGGAGTCACCATTCTGTTGTGGGGAAAATGCACCTATAGTTCATGGGAGAAACTACCAACTTACGGTGATAAAGATAGACTTACAAGCATTCTGCAAGTACAACAAATAAGTGAAGAGATTAGGGTTTAGAGATGTATGCACCTTATTCAGAAGGTTGATCCTAGCTTTGCCTCCCTTGCTCTTCAATGCTTATCCAGTGCCGCAATGTCTAGACCTGCAAAACAACTTGATACCTTTCTCAAACACATTTGACTACATATATAAGATTGATATTCATAATAGAAGAAGACATCATAATATAAACAAATTGTAATCAAATCTAAGACACACATGAAATAGGTCATATTTGGAAAGAGAAGAACGTCTGAGCTTTATTAATGAATGAAGCAAGTACATGAAAGTTATACCTTCCTTCAAGCTTGGCACTTCACAAAACCTAGATTCAAGGTCTCCTGCTTCCATTCTCCAAGGATCCCGACCTATAACCAATAGTGCTAGGGTTTATCAGAAAATAAGCACCAGGGATAATTTTAAGGTCCCATACTTATTTAAAAGTGTATAAACCTTGGCGAATCTTACCAATTCTTAAAATGTCAATTATAAAATATTTGGCGATAGTTTTCTAAAATTATTTCAATTTATAAGAATTTTATATAGTTTATATAATAATTTGGCGATTTTTAGAGTGAAAAATGTTTACCCCATTAAATTGGGCGAAATGGGGCTTCAAAAAATGCAAAATGGCAAATATTGTTTTGGAAAAAAAAATGGAAAAATATCCCATGGGCTAAATTTCGCCCCTAAAATTATCCTTGCTGAGGTCTCACCCGAGGCGAAGTTGAGGGAGTGGTTGCAGAAGCAGGTTTCCACAACCATGTGATGCGATTGATTCAGCTGATTAATGTGCAACATGGTGATGGACTGCGCAGCTGCATTTAGTGATTGCGCGGAGTCTCTTACTCCGCATAGAGTATTTTCAGGAAGAAGAATATTTGCACCCTTAGCGCGTCTAGAGGCCACGCAGTGGGGTCTATGAGACTTAATCACTTCTACTCAATCTTATTAAATATCCCTTAAGCATTTATCGTTATTTAGATTGATAAACATTGTGATCTATGCGGATGAGTGAGATATGTAGTGTTGCATGCTTTGATACTGCGATTCAATCCTAACACTTAACTGTGTGGTTATGGGATTACCTGCTAACATTCATCCATTCATGAACTATTATCATCTTATTTCATCCCTTTCACGGAGAATATAGATTAAAATAACCATATATAAGATAACAATAACCTTAGGTATGCAGTGTAAGTAATTAAACAATAAATTAATAATAATCATGCACAACAATCACATAACACAATGGGTTAACGTGGTTCACCCCCCTATATGGGAAGCTACATCCACAAGAACTGTTGTTTATTATTTAGGAAAGGGTACAACATTTCTTTCGTCTGTGCACTCAGCTGCAGACGTTCTTCTTTCTTTCTCTCAAGATTAGGTCTCTGCGCACTCAGCTGCAGAGACTTTACAATGCTTTTCTCTAACAGATCTCACAATATTCAATAATATTAACAAAAATGAGAGTTAACCCTTTTCCTTTACAAAATTTCCTTATATATAGATCAAGACCCATAGGTCATGTCTTTACATTTATGAAGGAAGAACCCTTAGGTTTACAAAACTGTCGCGGTTTTCCCAAAATCGGACTACTGATATCTGGAAGCGGATCTTTTGTTATATGCGTGCCAACAGGTTGCTTCCGCTGATCTATTCCTTCTTTTCTGGCCTTAGATGATTGGTTCGAGTAGTAGTATTCTTCTGCCTATTGTGATCAGTCACCTACCTCCGATCTGCACTTACCCACTGCTTGGTAGTTATCGACGATCTTTGCCAAAAATAGGTCTTCTGTGACCTAACCAAAATAACTTCCTTCATCCGTCGATGATGTGCTTAGCTGGATCTTTGTTGACGTGGCACATTGCGGTGCTGTACTCCTCACAGCACCAACCTTGCAACTCCTCTAACACTATGCTGCACAACTTCACTGCATACCAAAACATATCCCAAAATTGTTCAAACTTAACTGCGCTTAGCTCCACAGTTCTCACAATTCTTCCTGTTCAATATTGCCCCATTTGGGACAAGCCCAACAAGCCCCTAACACTTACATGTGGCTTGCCCCTGAGCCACCTGGAATTCCTTGAAGGTGTTCCACTGATTGTGGGCTGATTTTTGCAACGAACTCCTTGAATGTGTGAGTGAGCTTTTCTATTGTGGCCTTCGTATCTTGTTCAATTTGCCTAACTGTTTCCACCATCTCTAATGTTATCTCCTGGTCGATTTGGCCTTCCACCTGCTCTTGATTCTGGTTCAGCTACTACAACTTTTCTTCGATCTCTTGTGAGATCGTGTCGGCATCCTCTAATAATGGCTGCGACTTATCGCCCATTTTTGTCTCCTTCTCCCACAACGCTTTAACTTCCTTCTTGAGGTTGTTGATTTCCCTATATTTGAGGAGTTTCTCCCTTGCTGGCAGCGCCTTAACCTCCTCACCCATCTTTTCTAGTACATCTTTTTTTCCCTTCACTTCCTTCTTTATTTCCTGTAATTGTTGATCTTCTTCAAGTGTACTAAATGCCTTCAGTGCTGCTTTCAGTAGAATCTGGCACTTAGTGACTTCGATAGCAATATTCTGTGTCGCGGTCTTCACTACACCTTGTCTCAACTGTTGTTCATCTGGTGGAGTTTGTGGATTGATCTACACTTTCAGGGCAGTAATTTCAGATTCATGGAGAATCTCCATGTCTTTCTTCTCAGTCCTTAGGCTATTGACCAAATTGCCAATCTTGACGATGGTATCTGCTGGTTCTATTTGAATTTCAAACTCATCTATATTACTTGCAATGGTAGTGATCGTGTTCTCCAATCTTAGTCGACGATCCGTTTCATCTTGTAATTGCATAGTACTCCGTGATCTCTCTTCCTTGAGTTGCCTTTGTAACTCTGCTTGTCCTTTCAGCGCTTCTATGGTTCTATCATGCATTTCTTCACCAAGTTGTGTTTGTAAGTAATGGAGTCCTGGCAATGTTATGGTTGCAAGGTCAAGCTCAATGCGCTCTACATTCTTTGTATCTAGCATTGCTTGATCTTGTAATGGAAACTTAATAGATAGTGGCTGGAAATGGACAATATGGGACCTAGCGGGAACCATTTTTTGCTACTGCGAAGTCCCCGTGGACCCTTTTGCAACTACTGACTCATGGTGCAATGGTAATCTTTTGCTGACTTCATCAAATTTTTGGGATATCCCTTGTAGTGTAGTCAGGTTCTGCTTTAAGCTGTCTTGAATTGCCTTTTCCTTCTTGTATTTGTCTATTGAAAGTTCCTCCATTTATTCAGTTACCTCTGCGGCAATCATTAAATAATCATCTTTGAGAAGCACTGTGTCTAATTGGTCTTTGTTTTCTTTCTGCTTCTTCCTTTTTTCCTTGTACCTCGAAGGACTTCCAACATCCTTCCTTTTTCCTGACTCTTTATCTTCTACAATGGGACATGGGATAGGGTTATCCTCACTAGAATCACTTTCGATATCCACGACTTCAACTTGGAATTCAGCTGGCCATTCTTTCATTAAGTTCTCAATATCTTCCTTGTACATATGGTAGTTTCCTTGGTACCAATCAACATTCTTCTTCTGCGCTTTGGGTAAAATGGAGATGCATTTCATCGCAGCATAAAATTTTATAATGCGGATATATTTTCTTGTCACTTGCTTTGGTATGCGAGGTGTAAGCATGATGGACCCACGCAGCTAATATGTGTCCAACACTAGTGCTTTCTCGTGCTATCTTTCTGGATTTAGGGTCGCCCATAGATTCTGAAATCGAGCACCTCTGCAGTCCGAAGTGTTTGTGACCACTCTGACGTAGTGCTTCGGTTCTCTCCACCCAGGAAGCCAATCAATATGATTAGCCAGGTAAAATTAAAATATCCACAATTTATTTGTGTATCATTTAATTCTTCAAGGAATTCATTTAATAGAAATTGGGACCAATTGAATTCTTGTCCCTCAGTGGCTGCAGCACCAAGTAGTATTGCACCTGCATTTACTTCTAACGGTCTACACTTTCTTAATATTTTACCCGCTAATAGTTGCATGACAAACCGTATTTCCTCGTCCTTTATGTCCTCCATTTAGAAGCCTCGTTTCCCTTTGACCACAAATTGTGTTTGCTTCATCAATGATGCTACCTATTTATCCTTTGTCTTTCCCCAGAAGAACTTCCTTGGGTCTTTTCCCCTTTTGCTTAATCCAGTTATATGGTGGATTAAGTCAATTGTCAGGTTGATATTCTGGTCTAGCCATAAATATCCCTGGTGGATGCGATCCATAAGAGTTCACATGACCGCGTTGAACTCGGGTAACCTGTTGAAATGTGGAAGCCTTAGCAGGTTGAGCAGCCCTAACTTGGCTACTCCTGACAAACAGCTCTTGATGACCAAGGTTAGGTCACCCTTCGCATTCTTCTTCCAGCACATGTATTTGTCGGGCTGGAAATGTGGGAACTTTGGTTTAGTTGGCTTCTCCTTCTGCATTGCTAGCAAATCATAATCCTCCCATTTGCAATCTGGAATCTTTCCTAATAGATTTGTTTCCACCTCAACATGCTTCGATATTGGTGAGAGTGGTATCTCATACTTTGGGATCTTCAACAGTCTAATGGCCGGCACATCCACTGCACGCCGGGGAGATGTAGTCTGGAGTCATAGTTAACCGTATCTCTTTATCAACCAGGGGATTTTTTGGCCCTACCAAACTTGTCTGTGGTAGTTTTGATCTGGGGGCTACTGGATTTTTCCCTTTGTCTTGCATTGAGGGGCCATGTCTTGGTGATCTCCTTGGATTTTGTTCTGATTCTTTAATGATTTTCTTATTTGGGGTTATCATTAATTCATTAATTCCTCTATGTTGGAACAACCTCACAGTCTCTTCAATCGTGAACTCTTCTTCGAATAAAAATATGTTAGGCATGCAAACAGTTTCAACGGTTGTAGACGGCTTATGAATGTTAAATTTTTAGAATTTACTTCAATCTGATCTAGGATCTTAACTGAGAGAAAAACAAGTACAGCATATCTACAGCATATCAATCATGGACACAATAATACAAGCACACAAGAGACACAGATTTTACTTGGGGAAAACCATAAAGGTGAAAAACCCCAATAACTTCCTCAGAGATAGATAGAGCAATGATACAACAAGAATACAAGAGAGAGTCTTCTCCTAGCAGCAGAGCCTCCTCCTCCACAAGTGCACCACTCTCCCAAGTGTGAGTGAGAGAATAGAATGTGTAAAATGAGAGAGACACGCTCCTTATTTATACACTAACTTGACTTGACCTTAAATCAACTAGGTCGGCCTCAACTTAACCACTTAACATAATGCTGACTAGGCCGGCCCCCACTAGGGTGGTCTAATAACCCTTTGACCCACATGGCCGACCCCCACTAGGGTGGTCTAATAACCCTTTGACCCACATGACTTATACAGGGCCGACCCCAAAAAGGTGGTCTAATAACCCATCAAGTATAAGTTACGACACTTACAATATAAATGATGACACTTCCGTATAGAGGAATAATAACATCTCTATAGGAATACAATATACATATATGTGAAATACATTCTGAATTTACATATACATCAACACTCCCTCTTAACTAGGAATGTATTTATCGACACAGGTCTTCTAGCACACGTCTTCTTCTATGGATCATCGTCACTGGATAATCGTCATCGAGACATCATCATCGTCACTGCTGCTGCTATCTCAATCAATCTCTGAATCTACTCATCATAGGAAGTTCTACAAAGCCAGTCCTTTTCAATACTGGATGTAGGCCCACCACCTACAGGTCTTCGTCAACACAATAGTATAAGATCCTAACACAAGGTAGGATTCTAGCTTGGTATAGGAAAAACATACTTGGATTAGCATGCTAGCTAGTTACTTGAATTGTGCTAATAACCTGCATGTCTCATAGGTTAACCATTGTAGGACCAAGTTATACATACCTCGAAAGTAGATCTTCTATGTGATCCATGACAATGGATGAATCTTTGTCTTCATGTCACTATGATCATATGTTCTTGAAGTAGAACATGATTTGTCTTTCTTGGTATACCTTTTATGTTAGCGAACAACATAAACCTCATACAACATCACAATGCATTAGTACATTCATAAGTGTCAAAACCTTAATCAATGAATATCTTCTATTAAGGTGATACGACAAATCTAGTAATTAATCAAGATTGTACTGTAATGATATGAAGACAAACATATGATAAAATTAACTATGAAACATACTTGTCAAGATTGCTTGTAATCTTCTTATGGAAGGCCTTAGCCTCATCTCCCTCTGAGATAGGAACTTCTTCACTTATGCAGGTGACCAATCCATCTTCTTCTAGGACTAACCCAATCCACTTGATTTGCAAGAACTAGACCTGGAGCTGGATTAGGGTTTGTCAAGGAAACCCCAAAAATTCAAACTTTAAATTTGAAACTTTCGAAAGGATAGAAATATGCGCCTTGATGAGCTGATCAAGTTGGTATATTCAGAATTTGAAAACTGCAAAGTTTCACCCCTCGAAATTGCCTTTTAGATTTCTGGATTCACTAGGGAGAACCCTGAATTAGGGTTTGAGTTTCCCAGAGCTTCACACAACCAAATGATTTGATTCAAATCTCTAAGCTTCAATTTGTCTAAGGAGCTTCCAGCCGTGGTCACAGATTTCCAAAATTCCAAGTTTTGCACAAGCCCTAATTTTCCATCTTTCTCATCAAAGTCCCGAACTGCGGTTTGATCAAGCTCGGCCTTCTGCCCAACCAAAAAATCTGATCTTGGTCTCTAAATTTTGATTTTGATGAGTAGCGTCCAGCCGTGGTCTCCAATTAGAGAAATTCCAACTTTCTCCGAAGCCCTAAATTCTGGAAGCCATGAATGAAGGTGCTAAAAAATAATTATGTTTTGACAGAAATATGTACCTAATTGTTTCTGGTGTAACTCCTAACGTTTCGATCCACAGGGTCAATTTTTTTTTATTGAGATAGCCTGACCTGTTATCTTTCCATCTCGACAGATCTGACCTCAATTGGATTCTCTGAGAGAGAGTTATGCCAAGTGTTGCAACGTGACCTGTTTATGGGATAATACAAGAGAGCGAACTTGTACGGCATGCCACGTGTCACTAGTTCAACTTCTTCCTCTGAACAATTTTCTTGAGATAGCCCGATCTGTCATCTTTCCATCCTAATAGGTCTGACCTCAATTGGATTCTCTGAGAGAGAGTTATGCCAAGTGTCACAACGTGACCTGTTTATGGGATAATGAAAGAGAGCGAACTTGTACGGAGTTCCACATGTCAATAGTTCAATCTCGGCCTATGGAAAATGTTTTTGATATAGTACAGTCTGTGTACTACCTGTCACCTTTTACAAAATTTCATTTCGAGCTTCCTAGCCCAAGTTATGACCTTTTTCCGAAGGTCACCTGATTTTGACTTAGATCTGGAAGAGGCAGAAACCCTATATTGTACAGATCATACATCACAAAGTACAACGAATTAGAGGTTTTCCTTTGGACACAAGGTACATGGGGATATTCTCTTAAAACTGTAAAAGTTTCAGATCTGAAAACATCGCCGAAATTGATTTATAGCGAAATTTCTACGATGACTGGTTTTTGCTATATCAAGCCCT
Organism: Larix kaempferi; assembly: GCA_027924585.1. Lineage (NCBI taxonomy): Eukaryota > Viridiplantae > Streptophyta > Pinopsida > Pinales > Pinaceae > Larix > Larix kaempferi. The sequence continues at coordinate 11,151,971 of BSBM01000007.1, forward strand.
AGCATCGTAAGTGCAACAAGTGTCATACATGCCATATCATGCCTTCTTTCAAGCTAGCTCTGATACCATGTTAAATTTTCAGAATTTACTTCAATTTGATATAGGATCTTAACTAAGAGAACGACATGTACAACATATCTACATCATATCAATCATGGACACAATAATACAAGCACAGAAGAGACACAAATTTTAGTTAGGGAAAACCATAAAGGTGAAAAACCCCAATAACTTCCTCAGAGATAGATAGAGCAATGATACAACCAGAATACAAGAGATAGTCTTCTCCTAGCAGCAGAGCCTCCTCCTCCACAAGTGCGCCACTCTCCCAAGTGTGAGTGATAAAATAGAATGTGTAAAATGAGAGAGACACACTCTCTATTTATACACTAACTTGACTTGACCTTTACTCAACTAGGTCGGCCTCAACTTAACCACTTAACATAATGCTGACTGGGCCGACCCCCACTAGGATGGTCTAATAACCCTTTGACCCACATGGCCAACCCCCAATAGGGTGGTCTAATAACCCTTTGACCCACATGACTTATACAGGGCCGACCCCAACAAGGTGGTCTAATAACCCATCAAGTATAAGTTACGACACTTACAATATAAATGATGACACTTCCATATAGAGGAATAATAACATCTCTATAGGAATACAATATACATATATGTGAAATACATTCCGAAGTTACATATACATCAACACTCCCTCTTAACTAGGAAGGTATTTCTCGACACAGGTCTTCTAGCACACGTCTTCTTCTATGGATCATCGTCACTGGATAATCGTCATCGAGACATCATCATCGTCACTGCTGCTGCTATCTCAATCAATCTCTGAATCTACTCATCATAGGAAGTTCTACAGAGCCAATCCTTTTTCATACTGGATGTAGGCCCACCACCTACAGGTCTTCGTCATCACTGGCCATACTGTGGAATCCTTAGGACTTATTACATGTGTCACAAAACCTCGAAAGGGAATCCCAGGCTGTTACGAGCACACGGCTCTACCTATAGGATCTCCCAGGGCCATATTATATGTGACCTCACCACAAAACCTTGCAAGAGCATCCCAGGCTGTTATGAGCACACAGCTCTACCTATAGGATCTCCTAGGGACAGATTTTATGAGGTCACCACAAAACCTCGCAAGATCATCCTAGGCTGTTACGAGCACACAGCTCTACCTATAGGATATCGTAGGGACAAATTATATGCGGTCATGGCAAAACCTCACAAGAGCATCCAAGGACTTATTACGCGCACACAGCCCAACCTATCGGATCTCCCAGGGACATATTATATGCCATAGGACAAAACCTCGAAAGAGCATCTGCCAGATATCCCAGGGCCAGATTATATGCCATAGTAAAAACCTCGAAAGACTATCTGCAGATTTCCCAAGGCCAAATTATATGTCCTCCCAGAGAAAAACCTCGAAAGAGCATTTTCCAGATATCCCAGGGCCAAATTATATGCCATAGGAAAAACCTCGAAAGACTATCTGCAAATCTCCCAAGGACAAACTATATGCTCATCTGCACAACTTGATCCATGGCCATAGAGTATCAACCTGATAGTCACCATACATCATCCTGATGTATACATGATCATCCTAATCATCATCACTGCAACATCCTGCTGCAAGTAATCTGGAGCAACATCCTGAAGCTCGTCATCCACGATCATCCTAATCATATCATGCATCTACCTGATGCATACCAAGTATCTACCTAATACATATCATCATACATGATCCACCTGATCATACAATGTATCCACCTGATACAAATACAAATACATGATCCACCTGATCATACATGATACATATCAACATACATGATCTACCTAATCATACAATGTATCCACCTGATACATATACAGATACATGATCCACCTGATCACACATGATACATATCAACATACATGATCTACCTGATCATACAATGTATCCACCTGATACATATACAGATACATGGTCGAAGCATCCAAAATGATGCATATACAAAATACATACAAATGATCCAACCAATCATATCCATCATCCAACATGATGCGTACATACATAAATGATCCAACTGATCATATCCAACATCCAACATGATGCATACATACATATACATATAAATGATCCAACTGATCATATCCAACATCATCCTGATGCATATACAGAGCAGTAACTGGAGAATCATCCTGATGCTCACCATCCAGGGCTTACATCCACAGCCATGTGAAGGATCCTCCTTCCAACATTCTTGGAATGGCCTCTACAAATGTGTCCATAACTTATTCCTCGAAGTTTCATCAATCCGAAGAACACCAAGACTCTCTCTGAAGTACTCAAACTCCGCTATGGCTAGTGGTTTCATTAGCACATCTGCAATCTGCTCGTCCGTCTCAATGTACAGGAGCTTCACAGCTCCTCTCTGCACGATATCCTAATATAGTGATATTTGATCTCTATGTGTTTCGACCTGTCATGAAACACTGGGTTCTCAGACAGCTTCACACAACTCTGGTTATCACAAAAGATACCAGTAGCAGCCAATGGGAGATCAAATAACTCAGACAGTAGCTTCCGTAACCATACTGCCTCACAACTAGTTGAACAGGCTGCAACATACTGTACCTTAGCTGTACTTAGTACTACGCAGGACTGCTTCCTGCTAAACCAAGAGATCACACCTGATCCCATACTGAAGCAGCATCCAGATGTGCTCTTCCTATCTATAGAACTGCCAGCCCAATCTGAATCAACATAACCCTGCAGGTTAAACTTTTGATTTTCTTCATACTTGAGCCCATAATCCACTATACCCTTCAGGTACCTCAGAACATGCTTTAGAGCAACCAGGTGAACACTCGTCAGATCCGTCAGGAACTATCTCAATGTGCTCACCGCAAAGCAAATATCTAGTCTTGTGTTTGTCAGGTACATCAAGGACCCAATCATCTGACGATACATAGAGACATCAACCGGCTCAAATGAAGCATCACAAAGAAGCTTCAGATTCGATGCGATAGGTGTGGCCATGGCCTTGCAATCCATCATCCCAAACCTCTTCAGGATCTCTACTGCATACTTCCCTTGTCCAAGGAAGATTCCATCTGCACTCTGCCACACCTCCATGCCAAAAACAAATAGTGCATCATCCACAAGTTCTTCATCTCGAACTCGGCAACAAGCTTCCCCTGCGTGTGGACAATCAATCTATCTTCACCTGTAACAAACAGGTTATCGACATACAAAAGTAGTATCACTGGATTGCCTTCCTCAACCTTGTAGTGAAGGTTGGAATCCACTTTACTCTTGCTAAAGCCCAAACTTGATAGAAAGCTGTCTATCCTACTAAGTTCTGCACACATATATGACTACACCATTCAAGAAGGTTGTCTTGAAATCCATCTGGTGTATCTTCTATTACATCACTTTTATATTTCTCTATGCTGCCATCTGCAGCATGCTTGATCTAATAGTTCCATTTGGAAGTCACAACAGACTTCCCTTCAACTCTTGGGACCGCATTCCAAACATCGTTCTTCATGATCGACGAATCATGGCATTCTTCGCGTATCCTGGGAACTTCAATATCTTCAATAGATAATTTCGTTGCTTGAACAAATTTTGTAGTCCTTCTTTTGTAGGTGAAGGTATACGGTCTTTTCTACAAAACAAGTTAAATTGCATGATTAGAAACATCTCATAATTTTCAGACAAATTCTTACACATAAAGAAATATGTCATACAGTCATGCAATTATCTTAGAGAATGCTTCAATACAACATTTATCCATGTTCCACAACTTTCTAGATGCCTTCCAGTCTCTACTAGAACATTGTTAAGAGTTTGCACTACTCCCAACATGTCAGCAAAGAGGTTTCATTCTAGATAAGTAGCACTGGAATGTTGTACAGTGCCATAGGCCACTTACCCATCACATGCATATTAGTAGTATACTGTTCATTAATGCAATCATTCTAATATGCACAATACATATCCTAAGTCTAAGAGCATGAGCATATACATCATTGAACAATTTTATTTAAACAAACAAATATGCAAGAAATGATAATTAAAAATACTTATCTTTGTTTGGTTGCTGTGTGGACTCCCTCTGAGTCTTTGCTTCCTTGCAAAAGCTGCTGAAGTAGCTTCTTCTACACCTTTTTGCTGTGGAATGTAGAAAGATGGTCAAATCCCTCTAAATATCTGCATCATTGCAGAAACTACTCAAGTGTGCTCCCTCTTGATCTTTGCTTCCTGGATTACCTGTCCTTGAACTTATGTCCATCCTTAATCACTATGCATGCTTATTAGTATCATCATTGTGTTATACTCGAGGTCTCATACATAATCACACATTTATTAGTATAATCTTAATACTATCAAAACACAATAATCTTAAACATGTATAGTTATGATCATTCACGGATAATAAACATTAGTATTCAAGGTTTCAGGGAAATCTTCTTTTACTCATGCATATTCTTATTTGATCATAGGACTCTTCTTATTAGTTAAATCATCAATGCATAAACCCGTGATTACTCAAACCTATACCTTCATGATTCTTCTGGTTAGTCATATCATCAATTATGGTAAGAAACATAATATGCATACAACCATGACTATTCAAACCTATGACTTCATGAATAATCATTATCAACAACACAATAGTATAAGATCCTAACACAAGGTAGGATTCTAGCTTGGTATAGGAAAAACATACTTGGATTAGCATGCTAGCTAGTTACATATAACATACCCACATAATGTCTTTTGGTTCTCTTCAGTGAATTGTGCTAGTAACCTGCATGTCTCATAGGTTAACCATTGTAGGACCAAGTTATACATACCTTGAAAGTAGATCTTCTATGTGATCCATGACAATGGATGAATCTTTGTATTCATGTCACTATGATCATATGTTCTTGAAGTAGAACAAGATTTGTCTTTCTTGGTATACCTTTTATGTTACCGAACAACATAAACCTCATACAACATCACAATGCATTAGTACATTCATAAGTTTCAAAACCTTAATCAATGAATATCTTCTATTAAGGTGATACGACAAGTCTAGTAATTAATCAAGATTGTACTGTAATGATATGAAGACAAACATATGATAAAATTAACTATGAAACATACTTGTCAAGATTGCTTGTAATCTTCTTATGGAAGGCCTTAGCCTCATCTCCCTCTGAGATAGGAACTTCTTCACTTATGCAAGTGACCAATCCATCTTCTTCTAGGACTAACCCAATCCACTTGATTTGCAAGAACTGGACCTGGAGCTGGATTAGGGTTTGTTAAGGAAACCCCAAAAATTCAAACTTTAAATTTTGAACTTCCGAAAGGATAGAAATATGCGCCTTGATGAGCTGATCAAGTTGGTATATTCAGAATTTGAAAACTACAAAGTTTCACCCCTCGAAATTGCCTTTTAGATTTCTGGATTCACTAGGGAGAACCCTGAATTAGGGTTTGAGTTTCCCAGAGCTTCACACAACCAAATGATTTGATTCAAATCTCTAAGCTTCAATTTGTCTAAGGAGCTTCCAGCCGTGGTCACAGATTTCCAAAATTCCAAGTTTTGCAGAAGCCCTAATTTTCCATCTTTCTGATCAAAGTCCCGAACTGGGGTTTGATCAAGCCCGGCCTTCTGCCCAACCAAAAACTCTGATCTTGGTCCCTAAATTTTGATTTTGATGAGTAGCGTCCAGCCGTGGTCTCCAATTAGAGAAATTCCAACTTTCTCCGAAGCCCTAAATTCTGGAAGCCATGAATGAAGGTGCTCAAAAATAATTCTGTTTTGACATAAATATGTAACTGATTGTTTCTAGTGTAACTCCTAACGTTTCGGTCTACAGGGTCAATTTTTTTTTATTGAGATAGCCTGACCTGTTATCTTTCCATCTCGACAGATCTGAACTCAATTGGATTCTCTGAGAGAGAGTTATGCCAAGTGTTGCAATGTGACCTGTTTATGGGATAATACAAGAGAGCGAACTTGTAAGGCATGCCACGTGTCACTAGTTCAACTTCTGCCTCTAAACAATTTTCTTGAGATAGCCCGATCTGTCATCTTTCCATCCCAATAGGTCTGACCTCAATTGGATTCTCTGAGAGAGAGTTATGCCAAGTGTCGCAACGTGACCTATTTATGGGATAATACAAGAGAGCGAACTTGTACGAAGTTCCATGTGTCAATAGTTCAATCTCGGCCTATGGAAAATGTTTCTGATATAGTAAAGTCTGTGTACTACCTGTCACCTTTTACAAAATTTCATTTCGAGCTTCCTAGCCCAAGTTATGACCTTTTTCCCAAGGTCACCTGATTTTGACTTAGATCTGGAAGAGGCAGAAACACTATATTGTACAGATCATACATCACAAAGTACAACGAATTAGAGGTTTTCCTTTAGACACAAGGTACATGGGGATATTCTCTTCAAACTGTAAAAGTTTCAGATCTGAAAACATCGCCGAAATTGATTTATAGCGAAATTTCTACGATGACTGGTTTTTGCTATATCAAGCCCTAGCATCGTAAGTGCAACAAGTGTCATACATGCCATATCATGCCTTCTTTCAAGCTAGCTCTGATACCATGTTAAATTTTTAGAATTTACTTCAATTTGATATAGGATCTTAACTAAGAGAACGACATGTACAACATATCTACATCATATCAATCATGGACACAATAATACAAGCACGGAAGAGACACAAATTTTACTTGGGGAAAACCATAAAGGTGAAAAACCCCAATAACTTCCTCAGAGATAGATAGAGCAATGATACAACCAGAATACAAGAGATAGTCTTCACCTAGCAGCAGAGCCTCCTCCTCCACAAGTGCGCCACTCTCCCAAGTGTGAGTGATAAAATAGAATGTGTAAAATGAGAGAGACACACTCTCTATTTATACACTAACTTGACTTGACCTTTACTCAACTAGGTCGGCCTCAACTTAACCACTTAACATAATGCTGACTGGGCCGACCCCTACTAGGGTGGTCTAATAACCCTTTGACCCACATGGCCAACCCCCAATAGGGTGGTCTAATAACCCTTTGACCCACATGACTTATACCGGGGCCGACCCCAACAAGGTGGTCTAATAACCCATCAAGTATAAGTTACGACACTTACAATATAAATGATGACACTTCCGTATAGAGGAATAATAACATCTCTATAGGAATACAATATACATATATGTGAAATACATTCCGAAGTTACATATACATCAACACTCCCTCTTAACTAGGAGGTATTTCTCGACACAGGTCTTCTAGCACACGTCTTCTTCTATGGATCATCGTCACTGGATAATCGTCATCGAGACATCATCATCGTCACTGCTGCTGCTATCTCAATCAATCTATGAATCGTCTCATCATAGGAAGTTCTACAGAGCCAGTCCTTTTTCATACTAGATGTAGGCCCACCACCTATAGGTCTTCGTCATCACTGGCCATACTGTGGAATCCTCAGGACTTATTACGTGTGTCACAAAACCTCGAAAGAGCATCCCAGGCTGTTACGAGCACACAGCTCTACCTATAGGATCTCCCGGGGCCATATTATATGTGACCTCACCACAAAACCTTGAAAGAGCATCCCAGGCTGTTACGAGCACACAGCTCTACCTATAGGATCTCCTAGGGACAGATTATATGTGGTCACCACAAAACCTCGCAAGAGCATCCTAGGTTGTTACGAGCACACAGCTCTACCTATAGGATATCGTAGGGACAAATTATATGCGGTCATGGCAAAACCTCGCAAGAGCATCCAAGGACTTATTACGGGCACACAGCCCAACCTATCGGATCTCCCAGGGACATATTATATGCCATAGGACAAAACCTCGAAAGAGCATCTGCCAGATATCCCAGGGCCAGATTATATGCCATAGGAAAAACCTCGAAAGACTATCTGAAGATATCCCAAGGCCAAATTATATGTCCTCCCAGAGAAAAACCTCGAAAGAGCATTTTCCAGATATCCCAGGGCCAAATTATATGCCATAGGAAAAACCTCGAAAGACTATCTGCAAATCTCCCAAGGAAAAACTATATGCTCATCTGCACAACCTGATCCATGGCCATAGAGTATCAACCTGATAGTCACCATACATCATCTTGATGTATACATGATCATCCTAATCATCATCACTGCAACATCTTGCTGCAAGTAATCTGGAGCAACATCCTGAAGCTCGTCATCCACGATCATCCTAATCATATCATGCATCTACCTGATGCATACCAAGTATCTACCTAATACATATCATCATACATGATCCACCTGATCATACAATGTATCCACCTGATCATACATGATACATATCAACATACATGATCTACCTAATCATACAATGTATCCACCTGATACATATACAGATACATGATCCATGTAATCATACATGATACATATCAACATACATGATCTACCTGATCATACAATGTATCCACCTGATACATATACAGATACATGGTCCAAGCATCCAAAATGATGCATATACAAAATACATACAAATGATCCAACCGATCATATCCATCATCCAACATGATGCGTACATACATAAATGATCCAACTGATCATATCCAACATCCAACATGATGCATACATACATATACATATAAATGATCCAACTGATCATATCCAACATCATCCTGATGCATATATAGAGCAGTAACTGGAGAATCATCCTGATGCTCACCATCCAGGGCTTACATCCACAGCCATGTGAAGGATCCTCCTTCCGACATGCTTGGAATGGCCTCTGCAAATGTGTCCATAACTTCTTCCTCGAAGTTTCATCAATCCAAAGAACACCAAGACTCTCTCCGAAGTACTCAAACTCCACTATGGCTAGTGGTTTCATCAGCACATCTGCAATCTGCTCGTCCGTCTCAATGTACAGGAGCTTCACAGCTCCTCTCTGCACGATATCCTAATATAGTGATATTTGATCTCTATGTGTTTCGACCTGTCATGAAACACTGGGTTCTCAGACAGCTTCACATAACTCTGGTTATCACAAAAGATACCAGTAGCACATAATGGGAAATCAAATAACTCAGACAGTAGCTTCCGTAACCATACTGCCTCACAACTAGCTGAACAGGCTGCAACATACTCTACCTTAGCTGTACTCAGTACTACGCAGGACTGCTTCATGCTAAACCAAGAGATCACACCTGATCCCATACTGAAGCAGCATCCAGATGTGCTCTTCCTATCTATATAACTGCCAGCCCAATCTGAATCAACATAACCCTGCAGGTTAAACTTTTGATTTTCTTCATAATTGAGCCCATAATCCACTATACCCTTCAGGTACCTCAGAACATGCTTTAGAGCAACCAGGTGAACACTCGTCAGATCCATCAGGAACTAGCTCAATGTGTTCACCGCAAAGCAAATATCTAGTCTCGTGTTTGTCAGGTACATCAAGGAGAATCATCCTGACGCTCACCATCCAGGGCTTACATCCACAGCCATGTGAAGGATCCTCCTTCAAACATGCTTGGAATGGCCTCTGCAAATGTGTCCATAACTTCTTCCTCGAAGTTTCATCAATCCGAAGAACACCAAGACTCTCTCTGAAGTACTCAAACTCCACTATGGGTAGTGGGTTCATCAGCACATCTGCAATCTGCTCGTCCATCTCAATGTACAGGAGCTTCACAGCTCCTCTCTGCATGATATCCTAATATAGTGATATTTGATCTCTATGTGTTTCGACCTGTCATGAAACACTGGGTTCTCAGACAGTTTCACACAACTCTGGTTATCACAAAAGATACCAGTAGCACCCAATGGGATATCAAATAACTCAGACAGTAGCTTCCGTAACCATACTGCCTCATAACTAGCTGAACAGGCAGCAACATACTCTGCCTTAGCTGTACTCAGTACTACGCAGGACTGCTTCCTACTAAACCAAGAGATCACACCTGATCCCATACTGAAGCAGCATCCAGATGTGCTCTTCCTATCTATAGCACTGCCATCCCAATCTGAATCAACATAACCCTACAGGTTAAACTTTTGATTTTCTTCATACTTGAGCCCATAATCCACTATACCCTTCAGGTATCTCAGAACATGCTTTAGAGCAACCAGGTGAACACTCCTCAGATCCATCAGGAACTAGCTCAATGTGTTCACCGCAAAGCAAATATCTAGTCTTGTGTTTGTCAGGTACATCAAGGACCCAATCATCTGACGATACATAGAGACATCAACCGGCTCAAATGAATCATCACAAAGAAGCTTCAGATTCGATGCCATAGGTGTGGCCATGGCCTTGCAATCCATCATCCCAAACCTCTTCAGGATCTCTACTTCATACTTCCCTTGTCCAAGGAAGATTCCATCTGCACTCTGCCACACCTCCATGCCAAAAACAAATAGTGCATCATCCACAAGTTCTTCATCTTGAACTCGGCAAAAAGCTTCCGCTACGTGTGGACAATCAATCTATCTTCACCTGTAACAAACAGGTTATCGACATACAAAAGTAGTATCACTGGATTGCCTTCCTCAACCTTGTAGTGAAGGTTGGAATCCACTTTACTCTTGCTAAAGCCCAAACTTGATAGAAAGCTGTCTATCCTACTAAGTTCTGCACACATATATGACTACACCATTCAAGAAGGTTGTCTTGAAATCCATCTGGTGTATCTTCTATTACATCACTTTTATATTTCTCTATGCTGCCATCTGCAGCATGCTTGATCTAATAGTTCCATTTGGAAGTCACAACAGACTTCCCTTCCACTCTTGGGACCGCATTCCAAACATCCTTCTTCATGATCGACAAATCATGGCATTCTTCGCGTATCCTGGGAACTTCAATATCTTCAATAGATAATTTTGTTGCTTGAACAAATTTTGTAGTCCTTCTTTTGTAGGTGAAGGTATACGGTCTTTTCTACAAAACAAGTTAAATTGCATGATTAGAAACATCTCATAATTTTCAGACAAATTCTTACACATAAAGAAATATGTCATACAGTCATGCAATTATCTTAGCCAATGCTTCAATACAACATTTATCCATGTTCCACAACTTTCTAGATGCCTTCCAGTCTCTACTAGAACATTGTTAAGAGTTTGCACTACTCCCAACATGTCAGCAAAGAGGTTTCATTCTAGATAAGTAGCACTGGAATGTTGTACAGTACCATAGGCCACCTACCCATCACATGCATATTAGTAGTATACTGTTCATTAATGCAATCATTCTAATATGCACAATACATATCCTAAGTCTAGGAGCATGAGCATATACATCATTGAACAATTTTATTTAAACAAACAAATATGCAAGAAATGATAATTAAAAATACTTATCTTTGTTTGGTTGCTGGGTGGACTCCCTCTGAGTCTTTGCTTCCTTGCAGAAGCTGCTGAAGTAGCTTCTTCTACACCTTTTTGTTGTGGAATGTAGAAAGATGGTCAAATCCCTCTAAATATCTGCATCATTGCAGAAACTACTCAAGTGTGCTCCTTTTCTTTCTTGCAGGAACAACTGGAGTGTGCTCCCTCTTGATCTTTGATTCCTGGATTACCTGTCCTTGAACTTACGTCCATCCTTAATCATTATGCATGCTTATTAGTATCATCATTGTGTTTTAGTCGAGGTCTCATACATAATCACACATTTATTAGTATAATCTTAATACTATCAAAACACAATAATCTTAAACATGTATAGTCATGATCATTCACGGATAATAAACATTAGTATTCAAGGTTTCAGGGAAATCTTCTTTTACTCATGCATATTCTTATTTGATCATAGGACTCTTCTTATTAGTTAAATCATCAATGCATAAACCCGTGATTACTCAAACCTATACCTTCATGATTCTTCTGGTTAGTCATATCATCAATTATGGTAAGAAACATAATATGCATACAACCATGACTATTCAAACCTATGACTTCATGAATAATCATTATCAACAACACAATAGTATAAGATCCTAACACAACGTAGGATTCTAGCTTGGTATAGGAAAAACATACTTGGATTAGCATGCTAGCTAGTTACATATAACATACCCGCATAATGTCTTCTGGTTCTCTTCAGTGAATTGTGCTAGTAACCTGCATGTCTCATAGGTTAACCATTGTAGGACCAAGTTATACATACCTCGAAAGTAGATCTTCTATGTGATCCATGACAATGGATGAATCTTTGTCTTCATGTCACTATGATCATATGTTCTTGAAGTAGAACATGATTTGTCTTTCTTGGTATACCTTTTATGTTAGCGAACAACATAAACCTCATAGAACATCACAATGCATTAGTACATTCATAAGTGTCAAAACCTTAATCAATGAATATCTTCTATTAAGGTGATACGACAAGTCTAGTAATTAATCAAGATTGTACTGGAATGATATGAAGACAAACATATGATAAAATTAACTATGTAACATACTTGTCAAGATTGCTTGTAATCTTCTTATGGAAGACCTTAGCCTCATCTCCCTCTCAGATAGGAACTTCTTCACTTATGCAGGTGACCAATCCATCTTCTTCTAGGACTAACCCAATCCACTTGATTTGCAAGAACTGGACCTGGAGCTGGATTAGGGTTTGTGAAGGAAACCCTAAAAATTCAAACTTTAAATTTCAAACTTCCGAAAGGATAGAAATATGCGCCTTGATGAGCTGATCAAGTTGGTATATTTAGAATTTGAAAGCTGCAAAGTTTCACCCCTCGAAATTGCCTTTTAGATTTCTGGATTCACTAGGGAGAACCAAGAATTAGGGTTTGAGTTTCCCAGAGCTTCACACAACCAAATGATTTGATTCAAATCATTAAGCTTCAATTTGTCTAAGGAGCTTCCAGCCGTGGTCACAGATTTCCAAAATTCCAAGTTTTGCACAAGCCCTAATTTTCCATCTTTCTGATCAAAGTCCCAAACTGGGGTTTGATCAAGCCCGGCCTTCTGCCCAACCAACAACTCTGATCTTGGTCTGTAAATTTTGATTTTGATGAGTAGCGTCCAGCCGTGGTCTCCAATTAGAGAAATTCCAACTTTCTACGAAGCCCTAAATTGTGGAAGCCATGAATGAAGGTGCTCAAAAATAATTCTGTTTTGACAGAAATATGTACCTGATTGTTTCTGGTGTAACTCCTAACGTTTCGATCCACAGGGTCAAATTTTTTTTATTGAGATAGCCTGGCCTGTTATCTTTCCATCTCGATAGATCTGACCTCAATTGGATTCTCTGAGAGAGAGTTATGCCAAGTGTTGCAACGTGACCTGTTTATGGGATAATACAAGAGAGCGAACTTGTACGGCATGCCACGTGTCACTAGTTCAACTTCTGCCTCTGAACAATTTTCTTGAGATAGCCCAATCTGTCATCTTTCCATCCTAATAGGTCTGACCTCAATTGGATTCTCTGAGAGAGAGTTATGCCAAGTTTCGCAACGTGACCTGTTTATGGGATAATACAAGAGAGCAAACTTGTACGGAGTTCCATGTGTCAATAGTTCAATCTCGGCCTATGGAAAATGTTTCTGATATAGTACAGTCTGTGTACTACCTGTCACCTTTTACAAAATTTCATTTCGAGCTTCCTAGCCCAAGTTATGACTTTTTTCCCAAGGTCACCTGATTTTGACTTAGATTTGGAAGAGGCAGAAACCCTATATTGTACAGATCATACATCACAAAGTACAATGAATTAGAGGTTTTCCTTTGAACACAAGGTACATGGGGATATTCTCTTCAAACTGTAAAAGTTTCATATCTGAAAACATCGCCAAAATAGATTTATAGCAAAATTTCTACGATGACTGGTTTTTGCAATATCAAGCCCTAGCATCATAAGTGCAACAAGTGTCATACATGCCATATCATGCCTTCTTTCAAGCTAGCTCTGATACAATGTTAATTTTTCAGAATTTACTTCAATTCGATATAGGATCTTAACTAAGAGAAGGACATGTACAACATATCTACATCATATCAATCATGGACACAATAATACAAGCACACAAGCGACACAAATTTTACTTGGGGAAAACCATAAAGGTGAAAAACCCGAATAACTTCCTCAGAGATAGATAGAGCAATGGTACAACCAGAATACAAGAGATAGTCTTCTCCTAGCAGCAGAGCCTCCTCCTCCACAAGTGCACCACTCTCCCAAGTGTGAGTGATAAAATAGAATGTGTAAAATGAGAGAGACACACTCTCTATTTATACACTAACTTGACTTGACCTTTACTCAACTAGGTCGGCCTCAACTTAACCACTTAACATAATGCTGACTGGGCCGACCCCAACTAGGGTGGTCTAATAACCCTTTGACCCACATGGCCAACCCCCAATAGGGTGGTCTAATAACCCTTTGACCCACATGACTTATACAGGGCCGACCCCAACAAGGTGGTCTAATAACCCATCAAGTATAAGTTACGACACTTACAATATAAATGATGACACTTCCGTATAGAGGAATAATAACATCTCTATAGGAATACAATATACATATATGTGAAATACATTCCGAAGTTACATATACATCAACACTCCCTCTTAACTAGGAAGGTATTTCTCGACACAGGACTTCTAGCACACGTCTTCTTCTATGGATCATCGTCACTGGATAATTGTCATCGAGACATCATCATCGTCACTGCTGCTGCTATCTCAATCAATCTTTGAATCTACTCATCATAGGAAGTTCTACAGAGCCAGTCCTTTTTCATACTCGATGTAGGCCCACCACCTACAGGTCTTCGTCATCACTGGCCATACTGTGGAATCCTCAGGACTTATTACGTGTGTCACAAAACCTCGAAAAAGCATCCCAGGCTATTACGAGCACACGGCTCTACCTATAGGATCTCCCAGGGCCATATTATATGTGACCTCACCACAAAACCTTGCAAGAGCATCCCAGGCTGTTACGAGCACACAGCTCTACGTATAGGATCTCCTAGGGACAGATTATATGTGGTCACCACAAAACCTCGCAAGAGCATCCTAGGCTGTTACGAGCACACAGCTCTACCTATAGGATATCATAGGGACAAATTATATGCGGTCATGGAAAAACCTCGCAAGAGCATCCAAGGACTTATTACGGGCACACAGCCCAACCTATCGGATCTCCCAGGGACATATTATATGCCATAGGACAAAACCTCGAAAGAGCATCTGCTAGATATCCCAGGGCCAGATTATATGCCATAGGAAAAACCTCGAAAGACTATCTGCAGATCTCCCAAGGCCAAATTATATGTCCTCCCAGAGCAAAACCTCGAAAGAGCATTTTCCAGATATCCCCGGGCCAAATTATATGCCATAGGAAAAACCTCGAAAGACTATCTGCAAATCTCCCAAGGACAAACTATATGCTCATCTGCACAACCTGATCCATGGCCATAGAGTATCAAACTGATACTCACCATACATCATCCTGATGTATACATGATCATCCTAATCATCATCATTGCAACATCCTACTGCAAGTAATCTGGAGCAACATCCTGAAGCTCGTCTTCCACAATCATCCTAATCATATCATGCATCTACCTGATGCATACGAAGTATCTACCTAATACATATCATCATACATGATCCACCTGATCATACAATGTATCCACCTGATACAATTACAAATACATGATCCACCTGATCATACATGATACATATCAACATACATGATCTACGTAATCATACAATGTATCCACCTGATACATATATAGATACATGATCCACCTGATCATACATGATACATATCAACATACATGATCTACCTAATCATACAATGTACCCACCTGATACATATACAGATACATAGTCCAAGCATCCAAAATGATGCATATACAAAATACATACAAATGATCCAACCGATCATATCCATCATCCAACATGATGCGTACATACATAAATGATCCAACCGATCATATCCAACATCCAACATGATGCATACATACATATACATATAAATGATCCAACTGATCATATCCAACATCATCCTGATGCATATATAGAGCAGTAACTGGAGAATCATCCTGATGCTCACCATCCAGGGCTTACATCCACAGCCATGTGAAGGATCCTCCTTCCGACATGCTTGGAATGGCCTCTGCAAATGTGTCCATAACTTCTTCCTCGAAGTTTCATCAATCCAAAGAACACCAAGACTCTCTCCGAAGTACTCAAACTCCACTATGGCTAGTGGTTTCATCAGCACATCTGCAATCTGCTCCTCCGTCTCAATGTACAGGAGCTTCACAGCTCCTCTCTGCACGATATCCTAATATAGTGATATTTGATCTCTATGTGTTTCGACCTGTCATGAAACACTGGGTTCTCAGACAGCTTCACATAACTCTGGTTATCACAAAAGATACCAGTAGCACATAATGGGAAATCAAATAACTCAGACAGTAGCTTCCGTAACCATACTGCCTCACAACTAGCTGAACAGGCTGCAACATACTCTGCCTTAGCTGTACTCAGTACTACGCAGGACTGCTTCATGCTAAACCAAGAGATCACACCTGATCCCATACTGAAGCAGCATCCAGATGTGCTCTTCCTATCTATATAACTGCCAGCCCAATCTGAATCAACATAACCCTGCAGGTTAAACTTTTGATTTTCTTCATAATTGAGCCCATAATCCACTATACCCTTCAGGTACCTCAGAACATGCTTTAGAGCAACCAGGTGAACACTCCTCAGATCCATCAGGAACTAGCTCAATGTGTTCACCGCAAAGCAAATATCTAGTCTCGTGTTTGTCAGGTACATCAAGGACCCAATCATCTGACAATACATAGAGACATCAACCGGCTCAAATGAAGCATCACAAAGAAGCTTAAGATTCGATGCCATAGGTGTGGCCATGGCCTTGCAATCCATCATCCCAAACCTCTTCAGGATCTCTACTGCATACTTCCCTTGTCCAAGGAAGATTCCATCTGCACTCTGCCACACCTCCATGCCAAAAACAAATAGTGCATCATCCACAAGTTCTTCATCTCGAACTCGGCAACAAGCTTCCGCTGCTTGTGGACAATCAATCTATCTTCACCTGTAACAAACAGGTTATCCACATACAAAAGTAGTATCATTGGATTGCCTTCCTCAACCTTGTAGTGAAGGTTGGAATCCACTTTAATCTTGCTAAAGCCCAAACTGGATAGAAAGCTGTCTATCCTACTAAGTTCTGCACACATATATGACTACACCATTCAAGAAGGTTGTCTTGAAATCCATCTGGTGTATCTTCTATTACATCACTTTTATATTTCTCTATGCTTCCATCTGCAGCATGCTTGATCTAATAGTTCCATTTGGAAGTCACAACAGACTTCCCTTCAACTCTTGGGACCACATTCCAAACATCGTTCTTCATGATCGACGAATCATGGCATTCTTCGCGTATCCTGGGAACTTCAATATCTTCAATAGATAATTTTGTTGCTTGAACAAATTTTGTAGTCCTTCTTTTGTAGGTGAAGGTATACGGTCTTTTCTACAAAACAAGTTAAATTGCATGATTAGAAACATCTCATAATTTTCAGACAAATTCTTACACATAAAGAAATATGTCATACAGTCATGCAATTATCTTAGCCAATGCTTCAATACAACATTTATCCATGTTCCACAACTTTCTAAATGCCTTCCAGTCTCTACTAGAACATTGTTAAGAGTTTGCACTACTCCCAACATGTCAGCAAAGAGGTTTCATTCTAGATAAGTAGCACTTGAATGTTGTACAGTGCCATAGGCCACTTACCCATCACATGCATATTAGTAGTATACTGTTCATTAATGCAATCATTCTAATATGCACAATACATATCCTAAGTCTAGGAGCATGAGCATATACATCATTGAACAATTTTATTTAAACAAACAAATATGCAAGAAATGATAATTAAAAATACTTATCTTTGTTTGGTTGCTGGGTGAACTCCCTCTGAGTCTTTGCTTCCGTGCAAAAGCTGCTGAAGTAGCTTCTTCTACACCTTTCTATTGTGGAATGTAGAAAGATGGTCAAATCCCTCTAAATATCTGCATCATTGCAGAAACTACTCAAGTGTGCTCCTTTGCTTTCTTGCAGGAACAACTGGAGTGTGCTCCCTCTTGATCTTTGCTTCCTGGATTACCTGTCCTTGAACTTACGTCCATCCTTAATCACTATGCATGCCTATTAGTATCATCATTGTGTTATACTCGAGGTCTCATACATAATCACACATTTATTATTATAATCTTAATACTATCAAAACACAATAATCTTAAACATGTATAGTCATGATCATTCACGGATAATAAACATTAGTATTCAAGGTTTCAGGGAAATCTTCTTTTACTCATGCATATTCTTATTTGATCATAGGACTCTTCTTATTAGTTAAATCATCAATGCATAAACCCGTGATTACTCAAACCTATACCTTCATGATTCTTCTGGTTAGTCATATCATCAATTATGGTAAGAAAGATAATATGCATACAACCATGACTATTCAAACCTATGACTTCATGAATAATCATTATCAACAACACAATAGTATAAGATCCTAACACAAGGTAGGATTCTAGCTTGGTATAGGAAAAACATACTTGGATTAGCATGCTAGCTAGTTACATATAACATACCCGCATAATGTCTTCTGGTTCTCTTCAGTGAGATGTGCTAGTAACCTGCATGTCTCATAGGTTAACCATTGTAGGACCAAGTTATACATACCTCGAAAGTAGATCTTCTATGTGATCCATGACAATGGATGAATCTTTGTCTTCATGTCACTATGATCATATGTTCTTGAAGTAGAACATGATTTGTCTTTCTTGGTATACCTTTTATGTTAGCGAACAACATAAACCTCATACAACATCACAATGCATTAGTACATTCATAAGTGTCAAAACCTTAATCAATGAATATCTTCTATTAAGGTGATACGACAAGTCTAGTAATTAATCAAGATTGTACTGGAATGATATGAAGACAAACATATGATAAAATTAACTATGAAACATACTTGTCAAGATTGCTTGTAATCTTCTTATGGAAGGCCTTAGCCTCATCTCCCTCTGAGATAGGAACTTCTTCACTTATGCAGGTGACCAATCCATCTTCTTCTAGGACTAACCCAATCCACTTGATTTGCAAGAACTGGACCTGGAGCTGGATTAGGGTTTGTCAAGGAAACCCCAAAAATTCAAACTTTAAATTTCAAACTTCCGAAAGGATAGAAATATGCGCCTTGATGAGCTGATCAAGTTGGTATATTCAGAATTTGAAAACTGCAAATTTCACCCCTCGAAATTGCCTTTTAGATTTCTGGATTCACTAGGGAGAACCCTGAATTAGGGTTTGAGTTTCCCAGAGGTTCACAGAACCAAACGATTTGATTCAAATCTCTAAGCTTCAATTTGTCTAAGGAGCTTCAAGCCGTGGTCACAGATTTCCAAAATTCCAAGTTTTGTAGAAGCCCTAATTTTCCATCTTTCTGATCAAAGTCCCGAATTGGGGTTTGATCAAGCCCGACCTTCTGCCCAACCAAAAACTCTGATCTTGGTCTCTAAATTTTGATTTTGATGAGTAGCGTCCAGTCGTGGTCTCCAATTAGAGAAATTCCAACTTTCTCCGAAGCCCTAAATTCTGGAAGCCAAGAATGAAGGTGCTCAAAAATAATTCTGTTTTGATAGAAATATGTACCTGATTGTTTCTGGTGTAACTCCTAACGTTTTGATCCACAGGGTCAAATTTTTTTTATTGACATAGCCTGACCTGTTATCTTTCCATCTCGACAGATCTGACCTCAATTGGATTCTCTGAGAGAGAGTTATGCCAAGTGTTGCAACGTGACCTGTTTATGGGATAATACAAGAGAGCGAACTTGTACGGCATGCCACGTGTCACTAGTTTGACTTCTGCCTCTGAAAAGTTTTCTTGAGATAGCCCGATCTGTCAACTTTCCATCCTAATAGGTCTGACCTCAATTGGATTCTCTGAGAGAGAGTTATGCCAAGTGTCGCAACGTGACCTGTTTATGGGATAATACAAGCGAGCGAACTTGTACGGAGTTCCACGTCTCAATAGCTCAATCTCGGCCTATGGAAAATTTTTCTGATATAGTACTGTCTATGTACTACCTGTCACCTTTTACAAAATTTCATTTCGAGCTTCCTAGCCCAAGTTATGACCTTTTTCCCAAGGTCACCTGATTTTGACTTAGATCTGGAAGAGGCAGAAACCCTATATTGTACAGATCATACATCACAAAGTACAATGAATTAGAGGGTTTCCTTTGGACACAAGGTACATGGGGATATTCTCTTCAAACTGTAAAATTTTCAGATCTGAAAACATCACCAAAATTGATTTATAGCGAAATTTCTACGATGACTGGTTTTTGCTATATCAAGCCCTAGCATCGTAAGTGCAACAAGTGTCATACATGCCATATCATGCCTTCTTTCAAGCTAGCTCTGATACCATGTTAAATTTTCAGAATTTACTTCAATTTGATATAGGATCTTAACTAAGAGAACGACATGTACAGCATATCTACATCATATCAATCATGGACACAATAATACAAGCACAGAAGAGACACAAATTTTACTTGGGGAAAACCATAAAGGTGAAAAACCCCAATAACTTCCTCAGAGATAGATAGAGCAATGATACAACCAGAATACAAGAGATAGTCTTCTCCTAGCAGCAGAGCCTCCTCCTCCACAAGTGCGCCACTCTCCCAAGTGTGAGTGATAAAATAGAATGTGTAAAATGAGAGAGACACACTCTCTATTTATACACTAACTTGACTTGACCTTTACTCAACTAGGTCAGCCTCAACTTAACCATTTAACATAATGCTGACTGGGCCGACCCCCACTAGGGTGGTCTAATAACCCTTTGACCCACATGGCCAACCCCCAATAGGGTGGTCTAATAACCCTTTGACCCACATGACTTATACAGGGCCGACCCCAACAAGGTGGTCTAATAACCCATCAAGTATAAGTTACGACACTTACAATATAAATGATGACACTTCCGTATAGAGGAATAATAACATCTCTATAGGAATACAATATACATATATGTGAAATAATTTCCGAAGTTACATATACATCAACACTCCCTCTTAACTAGGAAGGTATTTCTCGACACAGGTCTTCTAGCACACGTCTTCTTCTATGGATCATCGTCACTGGGTAATCGTCATCGAGACATCATCATCGTCACTGCTGCTGCTATCTCAATCAATCTCTGAATCTACTCATCATAGGAAGTTCTACAGAGCCAGTACTTTTTCATACTAGATGTAGGCCCACCACCTACAGGTCTTCGTCATCACTGGCCATACTGTGGAATCCTCAGGAATTATTACGTGTGTCACAAAACCTCGAAAGAGCATCCCAGGCTGTTACGAGCACACGACTCTACCTATAGGATCTCCCAGGGCCATATTATCTGTGACCTCACAACAAAACCTTGCAAGAGCATCCCAGGCTGTTACGAGCACACAGCTCTACCTATAGGATCTCCTAGGGACAGATTATATGTGGTCACCACAAAACCTCGGAAGAGCATCCTAGGCTGTTACGAGCACACAGCTCTACCTATAGGATATCGTAGGGACAAATTATATGCGGTCATGGAAAAACCTCGCAAGAGCATCCAAGGACTTATTACGGGCACACAGCCCAACCTATCGGATCTCCCAGGGACATATTATATGCCATAGGACAAAACCTCGAAAGAGCATCTGCCAGATATCCCAGGGCCAGATTATATGCCATAGGAAAAACCTCGAAAGACTATCTGCAGATCTCCCAAGGCCAAATTATATGTCCTCCCAGAGCAAAACCTCGAAAGAGCATTTTCCAGATATCCCAGGGCAAAATTATATGCCATAGGAAAAACCTCGAAAGACTATCTGCAAATCTCCCAAGGACCAACTATATGCTCATCTGCACAACCTGATCCATGGCAATAGAGTATCAACCTGATACTCACCATACATCATCCTGATGTACACATGATCATCCTAATCATCATCACTGCAACATCCTGCTGCAAGTAATCTGGAGCAACATCCTGAAGCTCGTCATCCACGATCATCCTAATCATATCATGCATCTACCTGATGCATACCAAGTATCTACCTAATACATATCATCATACATGATCCACCTGATCATACAATGTATCCACCTGATACAAATACAAATACATGATCCACCTGATCATACATGATACATATCAACATACATGATCTACCTAATCATACAATGTATCCACCTGATACATATACAGATACATGATCCACCTGATCATACATGATACATATCAACATACATGATCTACCTGATCATACAATGTACCCACCTGATACATATACAAATACATGGTCCAAGCATCCAAAATGATGCATATACAAAATACATACAAATGATCCAACCGATCATATCCATCATCCAACATGATGCGTACATACATAAATTATCCAACTGATCATATCCAACATCCAACATGATGCATACATACATATACATATAAATGATCCAACTGATCATATCCAACATCATCCTGATGCATATACAGAGCAGTAACTGGAGAATCATCCTGATGCTCACCATCCAGGGCTTACATCCACAGCCATGTGAAGGATCCTCCTTCCAACATGCTTGGAATGGCCTCTGCAAATGTGTCCATAACTTCTTCCTCGAAGTTTCATCAATCCGAAGAACACCAAGACTCTCTCCGAAGTACTCAAACTCCACTATGGCTAGTGGTTTCATCAGCACATCTGCAATCTGCTCTTCCGTCTCAATGTACAGGAGCTTCACAGCTCCTCTCTGCACGATATCCTAATATAGTGATATTTGATCTCTATGTGTTTCGACCTGTCATGAAACACTGGGTTCTCAGACAGCTTCACACAACTCTGGTTATCACAAAAGATACCAGTAGCACCCAATGGGAAATCAAATAACTCAGAAAGTAGCTTCCGTAACCATACTGCCTCACAACTAGCTGAACAGGCTGCAACATACTCTACCTTAGCTGTACTCAGTACTACGCAGGACTGCTTCCTGCTAAACCAACAGATCACACCTGATCCCATACTGAAGCAACATACAGATGTGCTCTTCCTATCTATAGCACTGCCAGCCCAATCTGAATCAACATAACCCTGCAGGTTAAACTTTTGATTTTCTTCATACTTGAGCCCATAATCCACTATACCCTTCAGGTACCTCAGAACATGCTTTAGAGCAACCAGGTGAACACTCCTCAGATCCATCAGGAACTAGCTCAATGTGTTCACCGCAAAGCAAATATCTAGTCTCGTGTTTTTCAGGTACATCAAGGACCCAATCATCTGACGATACATAGAGACATCAACCGGCTCAAATGAAGCATCACAAAGAAGCTTCAGATTCGATGCCATAGGTGTGGCCATGGCCTTGCAATCCATCATCCCAAACCTCTTCAGGATCTCTACTGCATACTTCCCTTGTCCAAGGAAGATTCCATCTGCACTCTGCCACACCTCCATGCCAAAAACAAATAGTGCATCATCCACAAGTTCTTCATCTCAAACTCGGAAACAAGCTTCCGCTGCGTGTGGACAATCAATCTATCTTCACCTGTAACAAACAGGTTATCCACATACAAAAGTAGTAACACTGGATTGCCTTCCTCAACCTTGTAGTGAAGGTTGGAATCCACTTTAATCTTGCTAAAGCCCAAACTGGATAGAAAGCTGTCTATCCTACTAAGTTCTGCACACATATATGACTACACCATTCAAGAAGGTTGTCTTGAAATCCATCTGGTGTATCTTTTATTACATCACTTTTATATTTCCCTATGCTGCCATCTGCAGCATGCTTGATCTAGTAGTTCCATTTGGAAGTCACAACAGACTTCCCTTCAACTCTTGGGACCGCATTCCAAACATCGTTCTTCATGATCGACGAATCATGGCATTCTTCGTGTATCCTGGGAACTTCAATATCTTCAATAGATAATTTTGTTGCTTGAACAAATTTTGTAGTCCTTCTTTTGTAGGTGAAGGTATACGGTCTTTTCTACAAAACAAGTTAAATTGCATGATTAGAAACATCTCATAATTTTCAGACAAATTCTTACACATAAAGAAATATGTCATACAGTCATGCAATTATCTTAGCCAATGCTTCAATACAACATTTATCCATGTTCCACAACTTTCTAGATGCCTTCCAGTCTCTACTAGAACATTGTTAAGAGTTTGCACTACTCCCAACATGTCAGCAAAGAGGTTTCATTCTAGATAAGTAGCACTTGAATGTTGTACAGTGCCATAGGCCACTTACCCATCACATGCATATTAGTAGTATACTGTTCATTAATGCAATCATTCTAATATGCACAATACATATCCTAAGTCTAGGAGCATGAGCATATACATCATTGAACAATTTTATTTAAACAAACAAATATGCAAGAAATGATAATTAAAAATACTTATCTTTGTTTGGTTGCTGGGTGGACTCCCTCTGAGTCTTTGCTTCCTTGCAGAAGCTGCTGAAGTAGCTTCTTCTACACCTTTCTGTTGTGGAATGTAGAAAGATGGTCAAATCCCTCTAAATATCTGCATCATTGCAGAAACTACTCAAGTGTGCTCCTTTGCTTTCTTGCAGGAACAACTGGAGTGTGCTCCCTCTTGATCTTTGCTTCCTGGATTACCTGTCCTTGAACTTACGTCCATCCTTAATCATTATGCATGCTTATTAGTATCATCATTGTGTTATACTCGAGGTCTCATACATAATCACACATTTATTAGTATAATCTTAATACTATCAAAACACAATAATCTTAAACATGTATAGTCATGATCATTCACGGATAATAAACATTAGTATTCAAGGTTTCAGGGAAATCTTCTTTTACTCATGCATATTCTTATTTGATCAGAGGACTCTTCTTATTAGTTAAATCATCAATGCATAAACCCGTGATTACTCAAACCTATACCTTCATGATTCTTCTGGTTAGTCATATCATCAATTATGGTAAGAAACATAATATGCATACAACCATGACTATTCAAACCTATGACTTCATGAATAATCATTATCAACAACACAATAGTATAAGATCCTAACACAAGGTAGGATTCTAGCTTGGTATAGGAAAAACATACTTGGATTAGCATGCTAGCTAGTTACATATAACATACCCGCATAATGTCTTCTGGTTCTCTTTAGTGAATTGTGCTAGTAACCTGCATGTCTCATAGGTTAACCATTGTAGGACCAAGTTATACATACCTCGAAAGTAGATCTTCTATGTGATCCATGACAATGGATGAATCTTTGTATTCATGTCACTATGATCATATGTTCTTGAAGTAGAACATGATTTGTCTTTCTTGGTATACCTTTTATGTTAGCGAACAACATAAACCTCATACAACATCACAATGCATTAGTACATTCATAAGTGTCAAAACCTTAATCAATGAATATCTTCTATTAAGGTGATACGACAAGTCTAGTAATTAATCAAGATTGTACTGTAATGATATGAAGACAAACATATGATAAAATTAACTATGAAACATACTTGTCAAGATTGCTTGTAATCTTCTTATGGAAGGCCTTAGCCTCATCTCCCTCTGAGATAGGAACTTCTTCACTTATGCAGGTGACCAATCCATCTTCTTCTAGGACTAACCCAATCCACTTGATTTGCAAGAACTGGACCTGGAGCTGGATTAGGGTTTGTCAAGGAAACCCCAAAAATTCAAACTTTAAATTTCAAACTTCCGAAAGGATAGAAATATGCGCCTTGATGATCTGATCAAGTTGGTATATTCAGAATTTGAAAACTACAAAGTTTCACCCCTCGAAATTGCCTTTTAGATTTCTGGATTCACTAGGGAGAACCCTGAATTAGGGTTTGAGTTTCCCAGAGCTTCACAGAACCAAACGATTTGATTCAAATCTCTAAGCTTCAATTTGTCTAAGGAGCTTCAAGCCGTGGTCATAGATTTCAAAAATTCCAAGTTTTGTAGAAGCCCTAATTTTCCATCTTTCTGATCAAAGTCCCGAACTGGGGTTTGATCAATCCCGGCCTTCTGCCCAACCAAAAACTCTGATCTTGGTCTCTAAATTTTGATTTTGATGAGTAGCGTCCAGCCATGGTCTCCAATTAGAGAAATTCCAACTTTCTCCGAAGCCCTAAATTCTGGAAGCCATGAATGAAGGTGCTCAAAAATAATTCTGTTTTGACAGAAATATGTACCTGATTGTTTCTGGTGTAACTCCTAACGTTTCGATCCACAGGGTCAAATTTTTTTTATTGAGATAGCCTGACCTGTTATCTTTCCATCTCGACAGATCTAACCTCAATTGGATTCTCTGAGAGAGAGTTATGCCAAGTGTTGCAACGTGACCTGTTTATGGGATAATACAAGAGAGCGAACTTGTACGGCATGCCACGTGTCACTAGTTCAACTTCTGCCTCTGAAAATTTTTCTTGAGATAGCCTGATCTGTCATCTTTCCATCCTAATAGGTATGACCTCAATTGGATTCTCTGAGAGAGAGTTATGCCAAGTGTCGCAACGTGACCTGTTTATGGGATAATACAAGAGAGCGAACTTGTACGGATTTCCACATGTCAATAGTTCAATCTCGGCCTATGGAAAATGTTTCTGATATAGTACAGTCTGTGTACTACCTGTCACCTTTTACAAAATTTCATTTCGAGCTTCCTAGCCCAAGTTATGACCTTTTTCCCAAGGTCACCTGATTTTGACTTAGATCTGGAAGAGGCAGAAACCCTATATTGTACAGATCATACATCACAAAGTACAACAAATTAGAGGTTTTCCTTTTGACACAAGGTACATGGGGATATTCTCTTCAAACTGTAAAAGTTTCAGATCTGAAAACATCGCCGAAATTGATTTATAGCGAAATATCTATGATGACTGTTTTTTGCTATATCAAGCCCTAGCATCGTAAGTGCAACAAGTGTCATACATGCCATATCATGCCTTCTTTCAAGCTAGCTCTGATACCATGTTAAATTTTCAGAATTTACTTCAATCTGATATAGGATCTTAACTAAGAGAACGACATGTACAGCATATCCACATCATATCAATCATGGACACAATAATACAAGCACACAAGAGACACAAATTTTACTTGGGGAAAACCATAAAGGTGAAACACCCCAATAACTTCCTCAGAGATAGATAGAGCAATGATACAACAAGAATACAAGAGAGAGTCTTCTCCTAGCAGCAGAGCCTCCTCCTCCACAAGTGCGCCACTCTCCCAAGTGTGAGTGATAAAATAGAATGTGTAAAATGAGAGAGACACACTCTCTATTTATACACTAACTTGACTTGACCTTTACTCAACTTGGTCGGCCTCAACTTAACCACTTAACATAATGCTGACTGGGTCGACCCCCACTAGGGTGGTCTAATAACCTTTTGACCCACATGGCCAACCCCCAATAGGGTGGTCTAATAACCCTTTGGCCCATATGGCCAACCCCCAATAGGGTGGTCTAATAACCCTTTGACCCACATGGCCAACCCCCAATAGGGTGGTCTAATAACCCTTTTACCCACATGACTTATACAGGGCCGACCTGTTGGTTGTGGAGCCAGATCTTCTAGTCTCACAGATGATATTGTATCAGCCGTGTTTTTACCCCAGTTTTATATGATATGTAGGTGGACTGTACACTCACCCTAGTGGGGGTGCATCACCCCCCCACGGCGTTCCAGCGGGGTTCAGGGGAAACTCCCCCGAAGAAAATTTTTGGGGCTGTTTTCGCCAGCTGTTTTGCGGGCCCATGGTTTTGGGTATCCCGTGGTATTTTCCCATTGTATTTTCCTTATAAAATAAAGACATTGTAATAAGGCTAGGAAGGATGATGTATTAGGTTTTATGCATTGTAAAGATCTCTGAGATCAAGAGAGAGACTGTGAAACAGAGAAGAGGAAGTGCAGCAGTTGTGTTGCAGGTTGTATCCCTTCACCTTGCTGGATAGTAATAATAATAAGGACTGGCAAATTCAGTGTGGACGCAGCCCAAGTTGGGTGAACCACGATATATCCGTGTCTCTCTTGTGATGTGTATGTGATTACATTTGCATTTTTGCTTATTGTTATTGCTCTGCGATCCTGTTTTTCTAACAATTGGTATCAGAGCAAAAGGTCTATTTGTCAGTTAAACCCGCAGGAAGCTGGGGTTTCTGGTTCGAGAGGGAGCAATGGCAGAAGAAGGAAAGTTCATTGCCAGAAAGCTGGAATAGCTTGGTCATGGCTGTAATTAACTCTGTCTTTGGTTCAAACACCTTGAAATTTGATGATGTTATTGGTGTTATTCTTAGCGAGGAAATGTGAAGAAAAAGCACAGGTGAGACATCAGGTAATGCGTTGACCATGGAGAGCAGGGGAAGACAAAAGAAGAGAGGAAAGAGACAAGGTAATCGTGGAAAGTCTAAGACGGGAAGATCCAAGTCCAGACTGGGAAAGATAGAGTGCTGGAACTGTGGAAAGAAATGACATCTGAAGAAAGACTGCAAATCTCTAAAGAAGAAAGGAGATGCACAAAAGGAAACTACCCAGGAAGCAAATGTAGCAGGTGATGTGTTACAAGATGCTTTGATTCTTGCATTAGATAATACTAGTGATTATTGGGTAGTAGATTAAGGAGCTTCATGTCATGCTACACCCCATAGGAAATACTTTCATGAGTATGTTCCTGGCGACTTTGGACATGTTTTATTGGGTGATGATGAGCCATGTAAAATTGTTGGAATGGGTACGGTATGGATAAAAGTTAAGAATGGAACTAATTGGTTGTTGAAAGATGTTAGGCATATTCCTGCAAAAGAAATATGATCTCAATAGGGCAGTTGGGAGATGGCGGCTGTCTATCTACGTTCGGAGAAAAGTGGTGGAAGATCACTAAAGGATCAATGGTGATAGCAAAAGGAGACAGAGTAGGTACGTTGTATTTATGTCCTCATAATACTGACCATTCTATCTCTTTAGCTTCCACAGGAACAGATATAACATTGTGGAATCATAGGCTTGGCCACATGAGTGAGAAGGGGATGCAGATTCTCCACTCAAGGAAGTTTTTGGATTTGAAGCAGGTAAGTTTGGAATTCTGTGAAAACTGTGTTTATGGAAAACAGAAGAGAGTTAGATTTATCAGGGTTGGTAAACAGAAGAAGAATGAAAAATTAGAGCTTGTGCATACATATGTATGGGGACCGGCTCAGGTACAATCTCTTGGTGGCTCTCATTATTATGTTACATTTACTGATGATGCAACTAGAAAAACTTGGGTTTATTGCATTAGACAGAAATATGATGTGTTTGCTACTTTTAAGAAGTGGAAAGCTTTGGTTGAGAATGAGACAGGAAAAAGATTGAAGTGTATCAGATTTGATAATGGAGGTGAGTACTGCGGCAAGGAGTTTGATAGTT
The DNA here is from genome assembly GCA_027924585.1 of Larix kaempferi. NCBI lineage: Eukaryota > Viridiplantae > Streptophyta > Pinopsida > Pinales > Pinaceae > Larix > Larix kaempferi. The sequence continues at coordinate 11,181,547 of BSBM01000007.1, forward strand.
ATTGTTCATACCATGGGATTTGTAGAGAGAAGACAGTCCCAGGAACACCATAGGAAAATGGTGTGTGTCAGAAAGGATGAACAGAATGATCATAGAGCATGCAAGGTGTATGAGACTACATGCAGGGTTGCCCTTACAATTTTGGGAGGATGCTATAAATACTGTTGTTTATTTAATAAACAGAGAACCTTCAAGTGCTTTGGATGGTGATATTCCAGAGGAAGCATGGACAGATAAAAAGATAAACTACTCATTTCTGAGAACGTTTGGTTGTGAAGCATTTGTCCATATTGATAAAGAAAATAGAACAAAGCCTGAAGCTAAATCCAAGAAATGTACCTTTATTGGATATGGGGTTGATGAATTTGGTTATTGTTTATGGGATTATGAAAATAACAAAATCATTAGGAGTAGAGATGTGATATTCAATGAAAAGGTCATGTATAAAGATCAGTTGCAGGGAAAGAAACAAGAAAATGAAAACACAGAGTACATAGTGCTTGATGAAATTAAAGAAAATGAAGTTCCGAAGGTGCCAGAAAATCAAGAGCAGCAGCAAGTACCTGAAACTCCTGCAACTGTAAGAAGATCTACCAGGTTAAGTAGACTCCCTGAACGATACTCTCCTTCAATGTATTATTTATTAATGACTGATTCTGGTGAACCAGAATGTTATGAAGAAGCAATGCAGGTGGAAACTAGAAAGAAGTGGGAGCAAGGCATGAATGAGGAGATGGACTCATTGGTAGGAAACCAGACTTGGGATTTGGTTCAGTTGCCTGCTAGTAAAAGAGCATTGCAAAACAAATGGATTTATAGGTTGAAGGAAGAAGAAGGAGGTAAGAAGCAATACAAGGCCAGACTTGTTGTAAAGGGTTTGCACAGAATAAAGGTATAGATTTTGATGAAATAATTTCTCGTGTTGTTAAGATGACTTCAATTAGGACTATCTTAAGTCTAGTGGTGGTAGAAAATTTGCATCTTGAACAGTTAGATGTAAAAACATCCTTCCTCCATGGGGAGTTGGAGGAAGAAATATATATGCAGTAGCCACAAGGGTATGAGGTCAAAGGTAAGGAGGATCTGGTATGCAGGTTGAAAAAGAGCTTGTATGGCTTGAAGAAAGCTCCAAGGCAGTGGTATCTAAAGTTTGACAGGTTTATGACAGTATAAGGTTATATTAGATGTCATTTTGACCACTGTGTTTATTTCAAGAAGCTAGACAATGGAAGATATATTATCTTGTTATTGTATGTGGATGACATGCTTGTTGCAGGGTCTGACATGCAGGATATAAATGTACTCAAAAGGAAGCTAGCTAATTCATTTGCGATGAAGGATTTGGGTGCTGCAAAGCAAATCCTTGGTATGAGAATAACGAGAGACAGGAAAAATCACAAATTGACATTGTCTCAAAGTGAGTACATACAAAAGGTGTTGGAGAGGTTCAGAATGTAGAATGCAAAACCTGTAAGTACACCTTTCGCTAGCCATTTCAGTCTAAGTAAGGAAATGTGTCCCAAGACACAAGAAGAGACAGATTACATGTCCAAGATTCCCTATCAATCAGCAGTTGGCAGCTTGATGTATGCCATGGTGTGCACAAGACCAGATATTGCACATGAAGTGGGAGTTGTGAGCAGATATATGAACAATCCAGGTAAAGAACATTGGAAGGTAGTACAGTGGATTCTTAGGTATTTGAGAGGTACTACCATTGAGGCATTATGTTTTGGAGGTTCAGACACTATTCTACAGGGATATGTTGATGCAGATATGGCAGGTGAAAAGGATAGCAGGAGGAGCACCACAGGGTATGTGTTTACTGTAGGTGGAACAGCAGTAAGCTGGATTTCGAAACTACAGAAGGTTGTTGCACTTTCAACAACAGAAGCAGAGTATGTTGCCATTACAGAGGCTAGTAAAGAGATGATTTGGTTGCAGAGGTTTATGGAGGAAGTGGGTAAGAAGCAGAAGGATAGCAGATTGTATAGTGATATCCAGAGTGCCATTCACCTTGCAAAGAACTCAGCATTCCATTCCAGGACTAAACATATACCGCTCAAGTACCATTTCATACGCTCTATTATGGAAGATGAACTGTTGAAGCTGGAAAAGATACATACTAGCCAGAATCCTGCAGACATGTTCACAAAAGTAGTGTCCAGAGAAAAACTGAGTTTGTGCTCAGTTTTAGTTGGCCTTCTAGCATGAAGGTTAAGAGGAGAAATTTGCCAAGTCCAAGTCCAGCAAGTGCAGCAGCGGTGGAGTTTCTATGATCAGTCTCCAAGTGGGAGATTGTTGGTTGTGGAGCCAGATGTTCTAGTCTCACAGATAATATTGTATCAGCCGTGTTTGTACCACAATTTTATATGATATGTAGGTGGATTGTACACTCACCCCAGTGGGGGGGTTTGGGGGGGCATCGCCCCCCCACGGGGTTCCAGGGGGGACCATCCCCCCTGGCTGAGGGGTCCGGGGGCAACGCCCCCAAAGAAAATTTTTGGGGTTGTTTTGGGGGCCCATGGTTTTGGGTATCCCATGGTATTTTCCCATTGTATTTCCCTTATAAAATAAATACATTGTAATACGGCTAGGAAGGATGATGTATTAGGTTTTATGCATTGTAAAGATCTCTGAGATAAGGAGAGAGACTGTGAAACAGAGAAGAGGAAGTGCAGCAGTTGTGCTGCAGGTTGTATCCCTTCACCTTGCTGGACGGTAATAATATTAAGGATTGGAAAATTCAGTGTGGACGTAGCCCAAGTTCGGTGAACCACGATATATCTGTGTCTCTCTTGTAATGTGTATGTGTGATTATATTTGCATTTCTGTTTATTGTTATTGCTCTGCGATCCTGTTTTTCTAACATGACCCCAACAAGGTGGTCTAATAACCCATCAAGTATAAGCTACGACACTTACAATATAAATGACGACACTTCCGTATAGAGGAATAATAACATATCTATAGGAATACCATATACATATATGTGAAATACATTCCGAAGTTACATATACATCAACAATGAAAGCTAGCTCAGATAAAAGTATTTGCAGAAAATTCTAAGTGTTTGATATGCCCGCGAGATGATAAGCAGTGTTATTTATAGGTGCGATGGACCCTCCTCCGCACCCTTGAATGGCTAGATATGCATTTAATGGTGGTATCCGTTGGCCACTCTGGTTTCTTTTGTTGTCTTGTCTTTGAAAATTGTGATCATAACAGCTATCTGTGATTTAAATGCTCGAGTGGTCGGCAGGGAATTACTGTATAACGGATATATTCCCAACCGACACTTGTAACAGCTATTTTCTGGATTCTTGCATCGAACTGCGCAGGAGGTCATCGTTGGTTCTACGCAGTGATTTAACAGCATATAATTTCTTTTCTTTTCTTTACTTTTCTTTTTTTTTCTTTTTAATGCGGTGCGCTGTATAGATATATCTCTATCAGTCTATGTACATACTTTTTCACAGTTTCTAGTGCCCAATTCCTACCATACTTGGCACGTAGAAACTTTTCCTTCTTCTCATCATTATGGATGCTGTGAAGCAGGACTATCGTGATAAAGCTTTAATCTGCTCCCATTTATCATATTGGATAATGTATCACCAGCTAAAGTGGCTAACTGGACTGCACCACCATTTGTAACATCTATTACAGTATATGGTCCAAGCCAATGCATTTTAAATTTTCCAGGAAACTTCATGAATTTACTATCATACAGTAGGACTAGGTCACCTACCTGGAAAGACTTATTCTTGATGTGGCGATCGTGCCATGCTTTTTCTCATTCTTTCTGCACTTACTGGTGGAATCCCATGATGAAGCACTCTTCTTCCATCCCAACCAAGTGTGACATCCTTTCTTCTACTGTTGCGTAATCTTCCATCCTTGTAAATGCAACTATTCTCAAGCTAGGTATAATATACTCCATTGGCATTATTGCTTCTTGTCTGTAAGCCAACCTGAAAGGTGTATGTCTAGTTAATTTCTTGCATGTCATTCTGTATGCCCATAATGCAGATGGAATGCGCAGGTCCCAGTCATCGTGATTTACATTGCATACCTTGGTTAGAGCATTCTCAAGTACTTTATTAAATGCTTCAATAGTACCATTCGCTATTGGGTGATAAGGCATACTGTACTAATGATGGATGTGGAATTCTTCAGTCAAATCTTGAATTGTTTTGTTCAGAAAATCAGTACCCTGATCACTCATCAAAATTTTTGCGCATCCAAACCGTGTGAGAATGTTCTCAAAGATAAACTGTGTGGCTGTAGCTGCACTACAGTCTTTGACTGGTTTTGCTTCTGCCCATCTAGTGAGGTAGTCAGTTGCTGTAATAATGTACCTTGCACCACTTATTTTTCCCGATGGGTTAATAGGTCCCAAAAAATCAATTTCCCATTTCTTGAATTCCTACAAGGTCAGCTGAGGATTCAACGGCATTTCATCTCTTCTTAACGGTTTCCCTATCCTTTGGAAGACATCACAGTTCTGGCAATATTCTTTCGAGTCCTTATGGATTGTAGGCCACCATAGCCCTGCACACATTATCTTCTGCGCAGTAGCCCTTCTTGCATAATGACCTCCTGCAACTCCTAAATGTGCATCATCTAATATAAGTGGCTTCTCGTGTTCTAATACAAATCTTCGCAGCACTTCATCGGGTCCTAACTTATAGAGATGTCTTGCAATAATGGGGAAGTCTATGGCTTGTACTACCAGCTGCTTCTTTTGCTACGTAGTAAATTCAGTAGGTGCGAACCCAGTAGTTAGAAAGTCAATGATATCCTGATAATAATCATCGGCAATCTGTATAGCAAACAATTGTGAATCAGGCAGATTGTCTTCTAGATTCATTGGTTCCTCTCCTGACTCGATCCTTGATAGATGATCAGGGCCTAAATTTAATCTGCCTATTTTAACTATTATTTCAAAATCATACTCTTGGAAGAGTAAGATCCATTTGCATATTTGCCTCCCTAACACTGGCTTATTGACCAGGTATTTTAATGCAAAATGGTCAGTGAACATTGAAAAGTGCGCACCAAGCAAATACTGTCTAAATTTTTGTAGTGCATATACCATTGCAAGTCCTTCTCTTTTTGTCGTGGTATAGTTCTTCTCAGCAAAGGACATCTTTTTGCTCAAAAATGAAATGGGATGATCAATTCCTCCTTCTCCTGGCTGTGCAAGAACAATACCAAATGTTATACATGAAGCATTGACATGTACGTGAAATGGCTTTTCCCAATCTGGAAAAACTAGGATCGGCACGGTGACCATTTTTTCTTTCAATGTGTCAAATCCTTTCTCACAGTCCTCATTCCAAATGAATGATGCATCCTTTTTTAAAAGCTTCTCCATTGCTACAGTTATCTGTGCATACCCCTTTATGAACTTCCTGTAGTAACCGGTATGCCCTAGTGTAGTGTGCAATTGTTTAACTAAATTTGGTGTAGGCAAGTTTACAATAACTGCAATCTTTGCAGGATCAACCATCAATCCTTGCTTACACACAATATGTCCCAGAAAAATCCCATAAGGAACACAGAAGATACATTTCTTTAAATTCAATGAAATCTGATGCTGTCTACATTTTTCTAGCATCATTCTGAGGTTCGTGGCATGGTTCTTCAGTAACCCAAAAATGGTCCAATCATCAAAGTAAACTTCTAAAAAATTGTGGATGAAATCTTTAAATGTTGCGATCACCACTATTGAAAATATGGCTGGAGCATTCTTCAAACCAAAAGGCATAACTGTATACTGGAATGACCCCCATTCTATTGCAAAAGTGGTTTTGTGCCTCTCGACTGGATCAATTTTTATTTGATGGTATCCAGAAAATCCATCAGTAAAACAGTATGCTTCATTCCCTCCAACGTTATCAAGAACTTCATTGGTAAAAGGTGTAGGAAATGTATCATCCATAGAGGCATCATTCAACTTTCTGAGGTCAACACAGATTCTAATCTCACCCTTTGTTTTCTTGTCTTGGATGACCATTGGGCTTATCCATTCAGATTCTTCAACCGACTTAATAATTCCTGCATTGAGCATCTTATCGAGTTTTTCCTTAACTCATTCTTTGTAGAGTGGGTTCAGTCTATATGGCCTTTGTTTGATAGGTTTCGCTCCAGGATTAAGAGGAATTCTCATGACTCCTAAGTCTCCTAGAATACCTTTCATCTCTAGGAAATTTGTTGGGAATACTTCTTGATATTCCTGTAATATAGATGCGATCTCTACAACTGTGTCATCATCCCAGTAGTCTCCTATTGCTGTGAACTTCATCTCTTTAGTAGTACCGATGTTCACTTTCTTTGTTTTGACCGTTCCACTCATATCGGGAATCTCTAATGGAGGCCCTTCTACCTCGCGTATTCCTTCTAGTTCTGGGATCTTTATATTGCGCGGATCCTCCTCATCACTATCTTTCTTATCTTCATCTTTTTCATCTAAGTTATAACAGCCCATGATTTGTTTTGTTTGTTCTATCCAATCTGGTTGGAGACTTGCAAGTACATTGTGTGTGTCAAAAAACTCTTCTAGTGTTATATTTTCCTCCTTGCAATGTGGGCTAAATATCTTTCGCTTGATCAGCTGCAGCGCGTCATGTATAGTTGGCTAGTCATCTTGGAAACTAAAATCCTTTTGGAAGGTGGCAGTAAGGATGGACCAATCTGCGGTTCCTGTGCGCATATCCTCCTGTAGGCACCAGTTTTCTGGAATAGGCTCCTCTAACGTATGCACAAAGAGATGTACCCATTTTGTCTCCGGTATTGCCTTCCAAGCTTGTATACATGCTGCGATATGATCTCCTGGATTCCTCTCACCATTATATTTGTCAAATGGCTGTGTGACCTTATCAGCAAATCTAATTTGTAGTTTTATTCTGCACTGGTCCCAAGTTGTCATTTTCTTTTTGTGTGTAGCCTACCATCTGGAAGGTGTTTCTCTGAGTGCCAGGTCTAATGCTGAGACACGGTGTTCATCTGCCACTGCTGCAGTGTATTTTTTGATAAATGAATAAACATTAGTTGTACCATCATAAGTAGGGATTGTACTTACCTGCTTTCCAATCCAATGGAGTGACTTTGTAATTGTCGCGTATCTCCTGGAAGATACTTCGGCAAATACTTCATGCATTCTGTGTTGCCAGTTTTCTAATCCTGCATCTGAGTCTGAGATGCAAGAACTATTGCAGCACCAGCTGAGCGTTCCATCCTCAATAGGTTCAATATAATCCATAGCATTTGTTGTCATTTGATAGATACGGCCAAGGTCTTGAGTTCTGTACTCTTCTTGAATAGGTTCAACATATCGCTCCCCTTGTGAAGGATCCAATGTTGCGACGATGCTTATGTCATTCCCTTCAAATATCATTTTCAATGTTTTCAGATTGATGACAATGGAGTTTGTCATTGCCCAATCGATGTCCAGTAGTGCTGGATAAGGATTGATATCATCTACAATTTCAATTACTTCGAAGTCTGCATAACTTCGCACTCCATCAATGTCGACAATGGTATTGGTTAACGTTCCGAGCGGTATAACTATACCTTGATTAGCCATTATTAACTGTATAGGTTACCACTGTAACTTTGGTTTTCCCATCGCTTGCCATGTCTGCTTAGTCAGTACATTCACTTTAGATCCGAGATCAAGAATGATCTCATCCATCTCGTAATCTCCTATCTGTGCAGTGAACCACATTTCCCTGCCAGTTCTTTTGGGACTTCTAATGTTATGTACTGCACTATGTGCTATTCCTTTCTTACTGCATGATTTGTATTGATTTATTAGTTTTTCAAATTCCATAAGAGTGTCCTTGTTTTTTAATAACTTGATGCAGCTTTGTAGAAACTGCGCAACAAAAATAGATGTATCTAGTGCAGTACACGTCTAATCATATGCCAGTGGCATATCTTCTATTTGCGGTACTTCATTTCACAACAGGATTCTTGGTGAAGTAGTTGGTGGTTGTTTAAACATGTCCCATGTTTCTTTAAATATTTCCTTATTTTTCTGCAAGTTCAATGGAGGTGCTTTCCCAGGAGCTTTTCGAATTCCTACTATTTCTCCAAGGTTCTTCTTAGGATCAGTTGTCCTAGAAGTCGAGGCGTCTGCGCTGTTGTCTTTTCCTATATCCATGCCACTTTGCGTTACTGCATTCACGCTCTGACCTATAGGTCTATTCTCTAATGCAATTAACTGGATGTTAGGGTTCGATGTTTCTGTTCTTCTTCTCTTTTGCATTTCTACCTCAAGCATGGGGTAGTCTTCAATCACATGTTCAAATGATTTACAGTAGTTGCATGTGGTGCATGGATTAGTAAATTCTCTTGATACATGACCTGGCTGACCATAGTTATAGCATATGACCTGGCCTCATCCTCTTCCTTGATTTTTCCTAGTATTTCTTCCTCTCCCACAATAGCCACCACCGCGGCCTCTATATCCTCCTTGATCATAGTGGGTGTTCTCTTGGTTTGGTTGATTTTCCTCCTGAACGCGGTACATGCCAGCACCTCACATTGCTTCCATATCTCGCTTTCTTTCATTCATCAGTTCATAAGCGTGACAATTGGACTCATCATGTCAAACTAACTTACAGAAATTGCAGTATAAGTTTTTAGGTGTTTTTACATATTTTTGTATCAGGTAGTAGTCCTCACGTTTGTGTCCTCTACTTCTACAAATTTCACACCATGGCGCCTGGCTTTGATTCATATTTATTGGGTTTGGTGCACCATTGTTAAGGTATTCTTGAAATAAAGGGCAATGCTATATGGTATGTACCTCTCCTTTGCATCCTGTGCACCAAACTTCATGTCGTTGTTCATGTCTTTGCTCTTTTCCATTCTTCATACCTTGTAATTCTAATGTCAAGGTAACCAATTGGTTCTGGATCTGTATCATCCGAGAACTACTTTCTCCAATTGGTGAAGCTTCTAATTTCATTGCGATCTCCAAGGCCTCATCTTGAGATACAACCTTCTGTTGCATTAGTGGTTGTCTGATGTGGGGCAACAGTGCAGCATTGAACCATTCTTGATGTTGTTGTGGAGCTATACCAAAGCTCACTTGGTCCAACAATGTTTTGAATTTTTGGTCGAATTCCCAGACCGATTCAGTAGGTTTCTGCTTGATTTCTTTCAACTCCGTTATGCATTGTGATTCTGATTTGGGTTTCTTAAACTCAGCTGCAATCGTGGTCTTGATATCTGCTAAGGTTCTTGGCTGTGCTTGAGAATACTTCATAAACCAATGCAATGCTCTGTCTCTGAAAGTAGTTATGAGTTGTGCTCTCTTGATAGCATCATCTATCACTTACTTAACACTCCACATAGCTTCGCATAGAAACCAGTGCTGATTAGGGACTTCCTGACCCATTCCTTTGAATATCGACAGTTTTATATCATTATCTATCACTCTGCTTCTGGATTTTGTACTATTCTGAGACTGATTCCCTGTGACAAAAGTAGATACAAGTTGCTAGATCATGCTAGGGATAGTATTATGGGGAATGGGTTGAGATGTAGTGCTGTGAGCACTCGGTCCTGTGGTGTTAGTAGTATTACTAAGCTATGGGATGGGTTGTGCGATGCTCGCAGCGGATGGGTTCTAGACTGATTGATTCTGAGGTATAATGCGATGGATTGTGGCTGATAACCCAATGTTCTTACTATTGAGATCACATGGAATTGTGGTATCTATACGATTTCTAGAGGATGTGGGTTTCTTCTCGTTAGTAAGCTTGTATCTCTTTCAACTTCTCAAAGTATGGTTTTCTTCGTCAGAATCAATGTATGTGTTCTCTACCATGACAGATTTTGAACTATTGCTGCATTCTTAAAACACCTTTCTTAGCTAAAAACATTTTAATGTATAGGGTAAGGTTTTTCAAGAACTTACCTCTAAATCCTTTGAAAACGTATGCTTCAGCATGGCTGTATGATTTCAGCGTATCTACAGCAAACTCAGTCACAAAACCTTCTAGTATGCTATCAACCCAGAATTCAACTGCTTGTGACAGTGGGCTATCGATTGCTTTGAGTTGTTCAGTAAGCTACAGACTCCACTCTGTAGGTACTCCACCTTAGGATCAATTCTTTCTTTCTGCTAGGCGCGATATCCACTCATGTAGCTCATTTGGAAATGATGCCCAAAATATTTCGTGGATGTCTCTCCACAAGTATCTATTCAACCACTGTACGTCAGATAGTCGTGGATGTCTGTTTTCTTTCTTTACGAAGTCTCTTTTGATCTTATCGCACCAAGCCCAGATTTCTTTCTGTTCTGGATGCCAACTGCCGGACATTACTTTTTTTGAATACACTATCGCATCACCGGTCTTAGCATGGCAATGGAACCATTTTTTGGTCACAGGACTGTTCTAGAGGTTTTCTAATATAGACCCAGGTACTTCACGGTACAAGATACCAACAAAACCCCTATTCACTGACCCTTTTGGAAACAGACTGCAAGCAGCCTGAGGTATCACCCGAGGGGAAGTTGAGGGGGTGGTTGCAGAAACAAGTTTCCACAACCATGTGATGCAATTGATTCAGCTGATTAATGCACAGCACAATGACGAACTGCGTAGCTACATTTAGTGATTGCGCGGAGTCTCCTACTCCGCGTCGAGTATTTTCAGGAACAAGGATATTTGCACCCTCAACACATTTAGAGGCCACTCAGTGGGGTCTATGAGACTTAATCACTTCTACTCAATCTTATTCAATAGCCCTTAAGCATTCATCGTTATTTAGATTGATAAACATTGTGATCTATGCAGATGAGTGAGATACGTAGTGTTGCATGCTTTGATACCGTGATTCAATCCTAACACTTAACTGTGTGGTTAGGGGCTTACCTGCTAACGTTCATCCATACATGAACTATTATCATCTTATTTCATTCCTTCCATGGAGAATATAGATAAAAATAAACATATATAAAATAACAGTAACCTTAGGTATGCACTGTAAGTAGTTTAAACAACAACTTAATAACAATCATGCACAACAATCACATAACACAATGGGTTAATGTGGTTCACCCCCCGGATGGGAAGCTACGTTTATAAGAACCATTGTTTATTATTTAGGAAAGGGTACAACAATTCTTTCGTTTGCGCACTCAGCTGCAGATGTTCTTCTTTCTTTCCCTCAAGATTAGATCTCTACGCACTCAGCTCCAGAGCCTTTATAATGCTTTTCTCTAACAGATCTCACAATATTCAATAATATTAACCAAAATGAGAGTTAACCCTTTTCCTTTACAAAATTTCCTTATATATAGATCATGACCCATAGGTCATGTCTTTACATTTACCAAGGCAGAACCCTTAGGTTTACAAAAATGTCACGGTTTTCCCAAAAATGGACTACTGATATCTCGGAATGAATCTTTTGTTATATGCGCGCCAATAGGTTTCTTTCTCCACTCTATTCCTTCTTTTCTGGCCTTAGATGACTGGTTCAAGTAGTAGTAGTCTTCTTCCTATTGTGATCAATCACCTACCTTCGATCTGCACCTACCCACTACTTGGTAGTTATCGACGATCTTTGCCAAAAATAGGTCTTCTATGACCTAACCAAAATAACTACCTTCATCTGTCGATGCTATGCTTAGCTGGATCTTTGTTGACATGGCACATCATGGTGCTGTACTACTCGCAGGACCGACCTCGCAGCTCCTTTGACATTATGCTGCGTGCAACTTCGTAGCATAGCAAAAGTTATCCCAAAATTGTTCAAACTTAACTGCGCTTAGCTCCACAGTTCTCACAATTCTTCCTGTTCAAAATTGCCCCATCTGGGCTAGGCCCAATAGTACCTACCTGCCCCAACCTCTCCCCCAACACCTAATTTCATTTTACAACCGGTGCAACCCATCAATACTTCGAATCGTCCACCACCTGGCATACCTAACGCCCAAAACCGACCAGCTCCAACAGGGGCCTCTACATCAACCTCTAGTCATGTTCCCCCTCAATCCTACTACCATGGGGGCAGAGGTCCACAGACCTACACCACTGGACCCACAACTCGCACCCCCCCAGTGACTCCCAAATTAGCGAAGAATCCCCCAACAATCTGCATACCCCCCAAGTGCTCCTTATGAGACGATATAGACCATGCTATGCATGTATGTCCACAATTACCAACACTTCAAGAACACATGCAAATGTTGGACGACCACATGATCATTCTAGTTGTTAAACTCGAGCCACCCCCTTAGCCTTGTGATAAATCACTACGTACAAACCACCCTTGTACTATCTGTGGCATCTACGTCCATTATTCACATCACTGCCCTGATCTCCTAGATTATAGAGCAACGCTATGCGAATTGAATAATGCCGACCTAGAGATATCCCCCCCGCTCATTGAGGAAATATTCCCCCCAAAATATTCCCCTTTAGAAGAAATCAATACAATTTATATGATTTCAACTACCTACAAGCCTAAACCATTTGATTTGATGATGCACTACTTCCGTAGCAATGAAAAAATACTAGAAACAGTTACTGCACCGGACTACCCTTAGGATGATATGCACCATCGATCATACTTCATCCTTGAGGCATCTACCTCCACCACGGCAAACCAATTTTCCGTCGAATCAAAATATTTTTTACCAACCAAGGTATATTGGTTCAAAGATCCAATCCTAGCACCAGATGCCTTTGAAGAAGGTAACATGGCCAACATGTCACCGATCATAAAAATTGACATTTCCACCACCCCTGGAAAACCCGAGCTTATCTCTTTAGGCGCATCATGCACTGAAAAGGAAACCCAAACCTATAAGAAACTCTTCAAAGAATTTTATGGTGTCTTTTCCTGGTCTTACATCGAGATGCCTAGTCTTGATCCTACCATTGTAGAACATTACATAGACACTTGGCCCAACATATCTCCGGTTCGCTAGAAACAACGCCCCATTTACCCATCCAAGCTTCCAGCCATCAAAGCCAAAATTTAGAAGCTTCGAGCAGTAGGTTTCATATATCCTATTTCTTATACCACCTGGGTTTCCAACCTTGTTCCAGTCAATAAGAAGGTAGGCACCATTCGTGTCTGTATTGATTTCCGTGACCTCAATCTAGCTTATCCCAAAGAAAAATTCCCAACACCATTTATCAACCAACTAATCGATGCATGTGTAGGGCATGAGGTAATATCTTTCATGGATGGTTTCTCCGGGTATAACCAAATCCAAATCCACAAGGAATATCAATACAAGACTGCTTTCACCACCCCATGGGGCACCTTCGCCTATCGTATCATGCCTTTTGGTCTGAAGAACGCTGGAGCCACTTTTCAGCGAGGCATGACTTATTGTTTTATCTAGATGACCTAACAGCTCGATCTAAGAAACGATCCGACCATTTAGTCGACCTTCGAAAAGTCTTCTTGCGTTGTTGCAAATACCAAATCCGATTGAACCCACTCAAGTGTGCCTTTTGCGTTCCAGCAGGCCATCTGTTGGGTTTCATCATTTCAGAAAAAGGGATCACCGTAGACCCTTTAAAGGTCCAAGCCATCGTGGACCTACCATCTCCTCGTACACTAAGACAGCTACAAAGCCTTTGTGGGAGATCCAACTTACTCCACCGCTTTGTACTAGATTACACCACAATAGTACATGGTTTCCTCCGTTTGCTACACCTTCACACCCATTTTGTATGGGATGACCAAGCAGAAGGAGCTTTCACAGACCTGAAGAAAGCATTCACAAATGCCCCCTTGATTTCTCCTCCGGATTTCATAAGAGACTTTATCCTTTACAATTCGGCATCCGATTATGCCCTTTCTGGAGTACTCATCCAAGAAGACTCCCCTCGGCAAGAGAATGTCATTTACTCTGTAAGCCAAACCTTATCAGGACCACCACTGTGCTACCTACATGAAGAGAAAATGGCCTTCGCCATCGTCTTTTCAGTATAGAAATTGCGCCATTACATTCTCCTCAGCCATACCACAGTTGTCGCAAATTCCAACCCAATGGTCTATCTCTTGACACGTCGCCTTTTGCAAGGCCACATAGCAAAATGGGTGATTATCCTACAAGAATACAACTTGACTTTTAAGACCCCAAAGGGCACCAAATCCCTAGCACTCTCTCAGCTCATTACGGACCTACCATCCTCATCGTCATCACCAACTATCCATACTGATCTAATTGACAAACATTTATTCATCATTCCGTCTGACGACCCTTGGTACGACGACATTTTGGCTTACCTCCTCACACAGAAGTTTTGACCCAATATCAACCATGATGGATGCCGTCACCTTCATCACCATGCCCCCCGTTATCTCCTCTTAGGTGATGTCCTCTATCGACATGGTGTCGACACAATCCTACAACATTGCCTTTCCTGAGAAGAAGCAGAAGAAGTCCTTAATGACTTCCATTGTGGAACTTACGGCAGGCATTTCTCTAGAATGGACACTTCCCAAAAGGTAATCTGTAGGTCATTTTTGGCCCTCATTATTCACTGATTGCATCATAGCAATCAAACATTTCCAAAAATGCCAGCTCTTTGCCCCCAAGGCAAGAACACCCCCTCCTCCCCTTCATCCAGTAGTCACCGTTGGACCATTTTGCAAATGGGCCATCAACTTCATGGATTGCAATCCTGCATCAGCTGGAGGGCATAAACACATCATTCTGGTCATCGATTACTTCACCAAATGGGCAGAAGCCATGCCCACTTACAACTGCAAATCTGACACTGCAGCCCATTTTTTCCTCAAGCATGTTATTGCTCATTTTGGAGTACCAAAGAAACTCGTCTCAGACCATGGTTCTCACTTTGAGAACTTTGTTTGACCAGAATTGTCAACACTCTTTAAGTTTGAACATCATTTCTCCTCTGCCTACTACCCCCAAGGGAACGGCCAAGTCGAAGCTATTAAAAAAATTTTGAAGACCGTCCTCCAACGCACTGTCGATAGACATAAATCCAATTGGCATCACATGCTTTTTCTAGCATTATGGGCTTACCGCTCATCCAACAAAACCACCACCAGATTTGGTTCACGGCGTGGAATCTGTCCTCCCCATTGAGTGTCAAATCCCGACATTACAAATTTCCACACAACTCCTCCTGGATACTTCACCAATTGAAGAACGCTTACTTATTTTAGAGCAGGCCTACGAAGATCGTTGTGCAGCTCTCCAAACAATCGAAGCCGCAAAGAATAGATGAAAACTCCATTACAATAAACATGTTCACCCACGAGCATTTAGTGAAGGAGACCTTGTACTCATTTACGACCAAGCCCATGAAAAAACGGGCACAGGAAAATTCAAATCCATGTGGCAAGGCCCATACATCATACACACTTTCCTTGGAAATGGGGCATAAATTTTGACTGAATCAGAAGGAAACCCCATGTGCAACCCTCGTAATGGGTTGTACCTCAAACGATTCTATCCATAAAAATCTTCTGGATGCCACAGTCCATATTGTACAGTTTTTAATTCATTTTTTCACTGTAAACATTCAAAGCCTTACATTTTTATTTTTCCAGCATGAACACAGATGGATCCTGTTCCACTCTACCATATCGGCTTTGCCAACGGTGCAAATCACTGGTCTCCAAATCTCGCCTCTGCAGCTTGGGTACTTTATTCCCCTTCACACGAGATGATCCACCTCGACGGAGTGTGCATAGGTGCTGCAACAAATAATCAAGCTGAGTACGACGTCGTGACCGGTCTACTGGTCGCTTCTCTCCAAATGGGCATAATTCACCTTAGCATATTCCTGGACTCCCAGGTCCTTGTTTCCCAGCTCAACAACTATTACCAGGTACAGGATCCTTGTCTATTTAGAAAATTCCTGTGCAGTAAATAAATGATTCAACACTTTGAATCCATTTCATTCACTCATGTCCCAAGAAATCTAAACTGTGTGGCAGACCAAAAGGAAAACAACATTCTAGATTGGCACGTCAATCAAAACATGTAGGACATCACAACATGCATCACATAGGCATAAAAAAAAATCAAATACACAAACTAAATAAACCATCATAATATTGCATCCACGTGCATAACATGTGCCTCCACGGGCATACAAAAATCAAAAGTATTTTCATCCACGTGCAAGAAAACAAATACAACATGACAAGATGTGCATCCACATGCATAAATTACTACATCAAAACACATCCATATCCATATATATATATATATATATATATATATATCATCATATAGTCATAATGTCAAGAGTTCCCTCGGCACCCAAATATACAAAAAGTACACCAGCCGTACAATATGTGTATCAACAAAAAGCGTCCCCATATGCACATCAACATTTGGGAGCAAGAACAAGATAACCTAGTCCTCCTCATCACGGTCAGCCACCTCCTCCAACTCCTCCTCCTTTGGATCCTACTCCTCCAGATCATAATGATCCTGAGATCTCCTCTCAGCTACCAACACAGCTACCCTCTGCAGAATCGATCTCCACTCACGCGGAGCATCGAAAAAATAGTCCAATATGCACTGATATAGGTCTCTCCAACCATCATCTGGTACATCATCCAACATCGCCTCTAAGGTATCACAAACATCCTCTAGGCCATCATCTCGGTGATGCACAACTCCTCGTGCATGAGGCGGAGGTGCCACTACCGGTGGAGGTACCACCACCACCAATCGTCCCCTACAGCCCTGATGATCCGGTGGCGGCAGCGGACCCACATCTGCAATAACCCACACTGAAAGACGTCAATATCGTATAATCATCTCTAGCTATTATAAATAAAAAAACCATACAAACATGATATGATAGAAAAACAAAAACAAAGATGCACCATCCAATTCCCAAGACTGTACCTGAGCTCGAGGCATCTTGATGTCTCCTCGAAAGTCCATACCCTGGTACGGATAGTCGTCAATCATAACTGGCATATTCTCCCACTGCTCATACATCTCCATCGTAAAGAACCGCCGAATACCACCACCACCCCGGGGCATCATCTCCCCCCACCGCACCATCCGTGGCTAACTCCTCAGACCATCCCGAACAGGCACACATGGTTGCAAGGTAGGTACCCGCTCAAAAATGAAGCAACACAGGAAAGAGGCATAACCAAAATCTCCTCCCTCACGCCTCAAATTGATCATTTCTCGCCGAACAAAAGCAAGGAACATCTTACCCCAAGCGAAATAAGTCCTAGTCATGAGATGCTGAACCATCATCTTCTGCCCCCCCAACAAATGATGGGGCGCCTGTGCACCAAGCACCCACAAAACACAAGCCGCCACTACCTGCATCTTTGGTTCTCGCAGATCCGAGACACTCAGTGCACTATTTTTCACATGGGCCCCTCGACGACAAAATCTCTCAAGGAGATCCTCTATATCCATACCGGCTGGAATCCTGGGTTGGGTGTCCCCTATCTCACCCAAAAGGGGTAAGCTAATAAGAAAATACACATAATTCATAGTAAGATCCAGTCGCTCACCTTGAACAATAAAAGCTAGCTCCTTTGGGTCCCAGAAATCAATCAAGTTGTTCAGCAAGTCTTTGACTGAACTCATATGAGGAATCTGCGCTAACTTCAGTAATCCTCCCAAAGCCAACACCTCCCGCACATCTGGGCTCACCCGAATAGTCTCCATCAACTCCTCATCAATCTCTCTCTCCCTCCATTATGCTTGCGGCCGCCTGAGCATCCTACCAAACCAAACATGAAATTTTTTAGAAAAATACGATAAAATTTCTCCAAAGCTAGCGATTCACATTGCAGCTGTAAGCACCCACAGCCGTGATGCACATCACGGCTGTAATCGCCCACAACCGTGATGCACATCGTGGTTGTAAGCACCCACAGCCGTGATGCACATTGCAGGTATGAATCTTGCAACCGCGATGTGAATCGTGCGAAAAGCCTCAAAACCCGCAATATTTTACGTTGGCAAGCCAACATGGAGTATTCACCACTTCTGAGACCCAAAGGCACCCCAAAAAGCAAATAAATTGAAAGGATAAGACAAATGGGCTTACCTGAAACTCGCGGAATAAAAAACCGATGGTTGAATCTCCCACAAATGAAGAAAGTGCTCTGACTATATCAAATTACTCTGTAAAACTCAACCGTGAAAATGACACATGTCACAATGGGTCCACTTGCTATTTATAGAAATTTGAACAATTTTTCAGTCAACCATTTCGGCATCATACGATGTCCGTTTTTCAAACCGTTGGTACCGTTGGAATCATTGGCGAGAAATTCATGATAGTCCACTCCTTTTCTCGATTCCACCAGGTCCCGTTTTGGGCATTTTTTCACATGCCCCTCATTGCCTCGTTTTGCATGCCACATTAACTGTTGTCCATTTTTTAGATTCTTTATATCGCCGGATTAAGTTTTCCGCATTCGTGATGATGCTTGAGATCATTTCTCGCTCTTAGCACCAGATTTTTTTGGACATTTTTTCACACACTCATTGCCTTGATTTGCGTGCCACATCGACCGTTGTCCATTTTTGAGGAATTTTATATCATCGGATTAATTTTTTTGTGCTTGTGATGATGCTTGAGATCATTTCTCATTGTCACCACCATATTTTTAAGACATTTTTTCCATGCCCCTCATTGCCTCAGTTTGCGTGCCACATTGGTCATTACCCATTTTAAAACATTTTTCATATCGCCAGATTCAATTTTCTGTCCTCGTAACGATGCTTGAGATCACTTCTCGCTCTCACCAATACCCTTTTTGTTTGGTATAATTTTATCCCCTTTTCGGGACGAGCAACTCTTTTACGAAAAAGGCACTTAGGGATTTTTTGTTAAGCTCTTTTCTGACTCCTAAAACAATGAAAAGATTGCTGAGCAATGTTGCTTCCTTTCATGCTCGCTAAAAGTATCTGAAAGGGCGTATACCTAGTATAAGTTTACCCCTTTTCCGGACCTTGTAGACTTATTACGAAAAATGAATACTTTAGTCACATCGTCTAGAAGAGTTCTCCATTTGCATCATTTTATGCTTTTTCGGGCCTTGGAGGCTAACATACGAAAAAGAACACCAATGGAGTCTACTTACCGCTTTCAGACTCTCTAAAATTGAAAGCAACCGTGAGCAATCACCATCTTGGGCTCGTATAAATCCATAGGACGGTACTCCTTCACCAATTCAAAGCCTTCTTATCATTTTCAGACTCCTTAAAAATGAAAGCACTCACGAGCATGAATAGTCCTGAGCTCGCATAAATCCATAAGATAGTACCATTTTAGAGCACACTTTTATCCCTTCTTGGAGCTCATTAAAACCACGAAGAAGGCCCCAATGGTGCTTTCCGGTGCCACAATAGATCATGTCTACTCATATGGCAGGTTCCCCATTATGGTCACCTTTGTTCAGAGTATTCTACAGTATATCACCTTGAGAGTCTCCCAATAACATCCATCAGCTTGTCCCCCAAAGTCACTCTAGTCTGCAATACATACCCCTGATCCGTTAAGCTATGATTCCCACACCTGAACGTCAGTTTCATATGCTTCCAGGTAAACCATGTCATCATGCTCTGAACAGAGGAATTTTGAGTGAACCCACTCTATGACCCCAGTTGTGCCTCATCCCCACAGTATGTCAATACTACCATCAATACTATCACACTTCAGTTGTACACCTTGCGCTCCTATCAAGGAAACATCATTTCCTTGGTAGTTACTGGTCTTCCTCTATCAATGCCAACCAAATCTTTTCCAGAGGATAGACCTAAAGGTCCCTATGCCTTGGACTCATCACCATTAGTGATGAGTGGCTACGAATCATTTTGAAAGGAGTCCTCAGTGCCTCTAAAAATGATTGTTTCTCACATCCTCGACATCAACACCTTGATCGCATCGTTGAGACTCGTACAGGGTATCGATCCTTTTAGTTATTTGTTGAAGACCCCAGATATCACCTGACTCTACCACATTTATGAGTATTGAGGAAACAACTAGTTACATATTCCTATAGATATCTGGGCTATGCATGGTGATAGTATTCAGGGAGTACCCCAGTTTTATACTCCCTCGAGTATACAGTTCCATATACTTTTTCAGAAGTGGCCTCACAGTTATTGAGTCCCTACACTTGTTGGATACTTTTAGATTCAATAGTTCATCAACCCTTCTAGTACTTTATTCAGAATGGTTGTTTCTCTTTTCCAGTTGTTGACACAACTCTTCTCAATAGGGGTTCACTCTCTCGTCAACAAACACCATCAGCCCTTACGCACTGGCCCGGAAAGGAGTTACCCTTCCAGCAACTCTTGCGAAGCAGGCGAGGTCTCACCCGAAGCGAATAAGGGTGCTACAGAAAACAAGATTCCGCAGTTGCGAAGAGGATATGTGCACATTAACCAGAGATTACAATATTTACCACAGTCTATTTAACCAATCATTCGCATATTTATTTCAAAGCATATTTAATAGCGGATTTGCATTAACCAATAAAATGTATCAGCACAAATCAATAGAAAGCATTTAAATAAACCATCATCGCATAACAATAGAATTCATAATCGAACATCTTCATTCATTAACATCTGCAGAACAAACCTTGCAGAGAATAGTCAACATAATCCAAAAGATCGCATTAACCTTCGAAACTTAGATGCCCTTAGGATTACAATCGTTCTCTATTTATATGTTTTTCTCTTATTACAATTAGGTCCACATGACCGACTCGACTAATCTAACAACTCTTATATTTCCACAAAACATGGAAAAAGGTCCTTATTCCACGGAATGACCCTTTTGCACCTGTCAGCTTTCGCACTTTCTGCAGATCTATCCTGTTCCAATAGGCCCCCAACACAAACTTGTGGCTTGTCCCGAGCCACTTCAATGGGACACTACCGGCGTGCATCCACCCTGTATTTTGCTTGGTCGTCTCCAATTTGTTCTTTCTATCTTGAACTCATTGTTGTGTACTTCGCATCCACATTTGTCGGTCGCTGGTTCGCTGGACTCATCCTCCAGTATCTTGCAACCTTCATCATCTACCTCTCCAGAGTCTGCTGGATCACTCCCCGTTTGTCCCTTCTAGAGAAAGGGGTTGTCAATGATGGCAAGGTGGGAAACGACCGACTACTCTGGCACATCTATTTCGCGCCTTGGATTGCTTCCTCCCAGGGTCAGGGGCCTATTGCCCTTGTTCTTTTGGTGTTCGTTGGGGCCAGGAAGCTGTGAACTACTACCATGTACTTAGAGATCTTAGATGAAACCTCAGCTTTGTGATACCCGAGTGTCCTGACTTCCTATTACTCCAAGCGCTGATGCATACTCTTCGTTCGGGCCTGTAGAGCCCCTGGTGCACTACCACACGAAATGCAATGGAGCATTTCCACAGCCTCCTTGAAACTCCTAACTTATGCAATGACCTACCTCACTCTCAGCATGGGTTTCCTACTTCTGGAAAATACCTCGGTGCTCTGCTGGGTGTCTGGTTCCTGTATTTATGCATTTCCTTCATCCGGTATGTTTATTTCGAGAAATCCACGGTGGATCAGTTTTGTTGATGCATCGATTCTATCATCATTTCGTCTGCATGGGGTGACGGATTTCCTGCATGCGAGATGAGTGGCCATACCGCTACCCCCATCTGTGCATTGTGTCATTCTCATGCGAATTGTCGTTGTTGGTGCCTCCGGCCATGATGTGTGCCAAATGTGCCTCATGCTGGTGTCGATTTATGCCTAACTAATCATTATCTGTGTTCGTCAGACCTGTCATCCAAAAAATTTCAATCCATAATGATTTGATAGAGTTGTGATCCTATTGCAATCGCACTCCATACTCCAAGCTGCGAAACAATCCTTCCATACTCGAAGCTACGAAACAAATTTTTTTTTTTTAAATGGCGTGGCGAGTACCGCTATGGCGGTATGTCGTCGCACATTTGGTTTCTTTACTGCGATTATCCTTCACAGTTTTTGGTGGGTCGCTATTGTGTACTTCAGAATGCTATGAGTCCATGATTCTGCTGCGATTCGTCTGATTATCATGATTGGTGGTCGTTGTTGGATCCATCTTGACTTAGTTTTTAGGAAAGGTGCTATGTTGCCTAAACTGTCGGAGGGTTCCTTCACTTCTGAAGACTCTGTCGCAAACAGGTCTTGAAACTCATGTGGTAGGACAGTTATTTTTGTAATGAGCGGCTCATCCTGATGGTCACCAATGTGCGTAAATTCTGGATTTTCCTCCAATCCAACGTTTACTTCCTCGGTTTCTAAAGGTCACTGAAATCTATCGGTTGGCCTTTCTAGTGTCGCATTGTTGTGATTGTCTTTGAGTTCGGTTGTCGCTGTGGTACTGAGATCATTATCTTCTCGATTGATGCTATATTCTATGATCATTATTTTTGGGGAAGCTGGCTCAGTTTCGACTGTCCGTGGTTCCTTCGTGTTTCCATACTCCTCTTTGGCTATCCTTCGCAAGGACTATGTTATCTTTGCACATCTTCGAAAGGACACTTCATGCATCCTATTCTGCCAGTTCTCCAGGACCTCATCCAGGTCAGAGAGTACCAAATTAGTGCTATGCCATTCTAAGTCTCCATTCATGGTGGGTTTAGTATAATCCTTCGATATGTTGTATAGATTATCTCCTTCCGTAAACTCGTTTCTGGGTGACTCTGTATAGTGTTGTCCTTCTATGGGATCCGATGGTGCGATGACTCTTATTGCTTGATTTTTGAATGACATTATTCTTTTCTTGAAGTTAATGATTGCTTGATTCTCCAGAGCCCAGTCTATCCCCAGCAGTACCGGATAGGGACTGGTGTTGTCCACAATCTCAATGACATCAAATTCTACGTATGTTCTGAGCCCCTCAATTTCAACTGGAAGTTGACAAATCCATCCAAGTGGCGTGACTTTGCTTTGGTTTGCCAATCGCAGCTGTACCGGTGACCAGGTCATCTGTGGTTTCCCCATCGTCGCCCATGTTTGTTTTGTCATGATATTCACGTCTGAACCTAAGTCTAGGATGATGGAGTCAACATCAAACTCTCCCATTTGTGCCGACATCCACATCTCCCGCCCTATTTTTCTTTTATGTATGCAGTTGACTCTCTGTTCTAGTCATGCCCCTCCACATTGTCACAGAATGAGAGCTATTGCTTCTAGCGCGGTGGAATCTTTGGACAAATCCAAACAAATTTCTAGGAAGGCCTCAAGTGTGTTTTCCCTTCATCATGTCTTTGTTGAATCAAATGTTGGCGACATATCGTAGGTTTCTTCCTCAAAAGGTAGTTGTCCCTGATTTCTTATTACCTCTTGGTTCTTTAAGAAAACCTCTTTTTCGGTAGCGATATCGTAGGTGATTTTATTCCACTATGTAGGTCTAATATTGGGGTGCGACCTGTCACTATCTGTCGCCACCCCTCCTCTAGTTACTATACCCACTGTCGCATGACTACTTCTGGCTTCTATCGATATCCTCTGTACGGCTGATGGTGTGTTCTGACTATTCTGATTCTGGGGTGGGTATTTGGTTTCCCATTTCGCAATAAGTTGGGGGCATTCCTTTACACTATGGTCCATAGCACTGCAATATGTAGATTGTGGCATAGGATTCAGAAAATCTCTTTGGTAGTGCTCCTATTGGAAACAATTATAACAAGTGATCGGGTCTCGTCCCCGTCCGGCAGATCCTCAGCCATAGCCTCCGCGTGGTGGCCCATATTGTTGATACTGTGGTTGTTGATATTGCTGCGGCTCATACTGCGGTTTTCCATAAGGTGGTGGGGGATAATGCGGGTTCCCGTACTGCCCCTAGTTGTATTTTTGTGGCTGACTATACTGCGATTATTGCTGCATCACCGACGGTTCCTCCCCTTTCATAAATTATGTGTCAGCTGTTCGCTCCTGCAGCAGGTCATAGGCCCTGCAGTCCTTCTCATCATGGCCCACCGACTGACAAAACTTGCAGTACAAATTTGTTGGTTTCGATACCATCTTTTGCAAGTATAGACACTCCTCCAGTCGGTGTCCTCTGGTCTGACATACAGTACACCATGGAATACCTCCTTGCCGAAGGGAGTTTGTGTGAAGAACCTGCAACAATTAATTGATGAAAATACGCAATATATCATATCACAGAATACTTTTATTTATCACAGGCCACTTCGAGGGGGCAACCTCTTTTGAGCAAGCTCAATACAAAATAATTTCACGGTGCCTTCATAGGCATGAACACACACTTATATACTAAGTCTAGGCGCCAATACTATGGGTCAAAACCATGGGCCACTACAAACTATGGATCAACAATACTACGGGCGACTTACAAAGCATATGCGCCAACAACAATAACACAAACTATGGATCAACAAATACTATAGGACAACTTACAAAGCATATGCGTTCAACAACAATATACTAACAAAGTAAAGACATGGGTTCTTAACATCCCCTCCCCCGTAAAAAAAATATTTGTCCCCAAAGATTTAGATGTGGAAATTGTTGTTGAATCTGAAGGAGTGGTTCCCACGTAGCATCCTCTAGTTGCATGTCGTGCCACTAAATTAAGACCTCTGTGATAGAGCGAGAGAAAAGTTGTTGAGTGTGCCGATTGAGGATGGCCTCTGGGTCCAAAACGATGGATCCTTCATTAACCAATTCGGGTAAAATTGTTTGTCCATTGATGTTGGTGCCAAGAACTTTCTTCAGACAAGAGACATGAAATACTGGATGAATGTAGGAAGAAGGAGGAAGTTCCAATTTATAAGCAACAGACCCAATCTTCTGAATAATCCAATATGGCCCATAGAACTTTGGAGTGAGCTTATGATGCCCTTTGAGTTTCAGGGAGGATTGCTTGTACGGTTGGAGACAAATAAAAACCATATCGCCTGCTTGAAAAGTGCGCTCAGAACGGTGTTGATTAGCTTGTTTCTTCATGCGATTTATTGCCATGTGAATATTGTCCCGCAAAATGCGAAGAATCTGATCGCGCTTTCAAAGGACCGTGTCAACTTCCTGAACTGGTGAACTACTGGGGGTGTATGGAAGAAGAACTAGAGGTTCCTGACCATAGACTGCTTCATATGGGGTCATTTTAGAGGCAGTGTGGTAAGAGGTATTGTACCACCATTCAACGAGAGGGAGCCACTTTTCCCACTGATGTTGTTGTTCAGAGGTGAAGCAATGAAGATAAGTTTCCAAACATTTATTGATAATTTCAGTTTGACCATCTGTTTGTGGGTGATACCTTGAACTCATCTTCAGTTTGGTGACAGTGTGGTGAAATAGTTTTGTCCAAAAATGACTGGTGAAAGTCGCATCATGATCCGAGACAATGGAAGAAGGAATGCCATGAAGACGAAAGATCTGTTCCAGGAAAATTTGAGCGACTGAGGAGGCTGTATAGGGATGGCTGAGAGCACAAAAATGACTATATTTGGAGAGGCGATCAACCACAATGAGAATCACTGTCTTCTCTCGATATTTAGCGAGCCCTTCAATGAAATCCATAGAAATATCTGTCCAAATCCATGTAGGTATGGGAAAGGGTTCGAGCAATCCTGGAAGGAGTGTCGTTTCACCCTTATTGTGCTGGCAGGTATCACATTTAGCCACCATTTGTTGAATTGTCCTTTTCATGCCCTGCCAAAAGAAGTTACGCCGTGCCCATTCATAATTTTTGAGGAACCCAGAGTGCTTTGCCGATGGAGAAGCATGGATTTCATAGAATACATCCTATTGAAGATCTGTGCTCTGGGGAAGCACCAGATGACCCTTATATCTCAGGGAAGCACCATCCCAAGAGTAATGTGGTATAGTAGAAGGGTTCTTGGTCAAGCGTTGGATGATTTGAGATAAGGAAGAGTCTTTAACATAACCCTATTAAACAGATTACAACCAATTTGGAACAGACATAGAAATAGTTGAAAGAGAACCGTGGGCATCAAATGTGCAAGAAAGAGCATCTGCCACAATATTGTCCTTACCCTTCTTGTAAGTGATCTCAAATTCATAACCCATGAGTTTGCTAACCCATTTCTGTTTTGTGCTGGGGAGGAAACATGTTGTTCCAAGAAATATTTCAGACTCTGGTGATCAGTTTTGATGCAGAAATGATTCCCTAATAGGTATAGTCACCACTTCTATATTGCATGCAAAATAGCCATCATTTCCTTCTCATATGTAGAGGCAGCTAAATTCTTACCTAGAAGGTCTTTGCTAGTGAACGCAATGGGGTGTTCATCTTAAAGGAGAACAACACCAATTCCATTGCCGCAAGCATCACTCTCAATCGTGAAGGGCTTGAAAAAATCGGGCATAGCTAGAACAGGTGTAGTACACATAGCTTGTTTCAGTTTGTCAAATGCACACTAAGTAGCATGTGTCAATGTAAAAAAATCCTTTTTCAATAGAGCAGTTAACGGAGCTGCAATCTTCTCATAATCCTTGACAAACTTGTGATGGTAGATAGTTAACCCCAAAAAATCACGAAGGCTCTTGAGTGTCTAAGGATGCGGCCAATTGTTCATGCCATCGATTTTGGTAAGATCCACACGAACCCCTTGTGCATAGATAATATGCCTGAGCTACTCAAATTCCTTCTATCCAAAAACACATTTAGACTATTTGGCATGGAGATGATGGTCAGAGAAAGGTTGCATGATATGATCCAAATGCTAGAGATGTTCATCCCATGTTTTACTGTAGATGAGGATATCATCAAAGAATACCAGAATGAATTTCCGCAAGTAGGGCCGAAATATTTTATTCATTAAGGCCTGGAATGTGGAAGGAGAATTAGTGAGGCCAAAGGGCATGACCAAAAAGTCATAGTGGCCATCATGTGTGCGGAAAGCTATTTTAGGGATATCATCCTCATGAAACCGAATTTGATGATACCCAGAACGAAGATCCAACTTGGAGAAAAATTGAGCCCCATGAAGCTCATCAAGAAGCTCATCAACAACAGGAATTGGAAACTTATCCTTGATGGTGAGGTGATTAAGTGCTCGAAATTCAATGCAAAGGTGCCATGACCCATCCTTTTTGTAGACAAGAAGAACCGGAGAAGAAAAGGAACTAGTGCTTGGGCGAATAATACCTTGCTTCAATAAGTCCCGAACGAGCATTTCAATCTCTGTTTCTTAGTGAAATGGGTAGCGATAGGCCTGATGTTGGGAGGAACACTACCAGGAAGGAGTTGAATACGATGGTCTTCTGGCCTTGAAGGTGGCAATCCCACTGGTTCAGCAAAGACACCTGTATATCGATCCAAAATTTGTTGTAGATCCAAAGGAGTAGTGGAGACCGCTGATGGTTGCATCTGAATGGAATGGATCTGAGCGATGACACCATGTGAATTCTTCTTGAGGAGTTTTTCTGTGCGATGTGAACTGATGATGCTAAGAGACCATGGTTGTAATCCTTTCAATGTGTCCTCGGGAATGAAATATGTAGAATGGGAGTACAGGCATTCCCGGGAAGTTTCAAGGGAAACAGAGTGAAAACAAGGGAGATACGGAGAAAAAAATGAATTTTATACTCTTTTTTTTTTCATAGAATGGAGGGGCTATGGCTCGAAAGTGAGCGAAAACAGAGGGATCTGAAACGACGCCGAATGGATCAAAAATGGATGGATCTGAAATAGATCTGAAATGGCTCAATCTGGAATTGCTTTCAGAATGGATCTGAACGACTGGATCTGAAACGACTTTCAAAATGGATCTGAACAGCTGGATCTAAAATGGCGCAGCAGTGATGGGAAATAGTTCAGCTGAAAATAGATATGGACCCTAGGTATGTGCGGCTTCCTAACAATTCATGGGTTTCAATCAGCCACCAATGCTCTCTGATGGCTTGCATATTGGGGTAGTACCCCTCACTCCATGGCTCAGGTAAAACTGATAACCGCTTTTCCACAAATGACATCTCTTGGTTTAACTCACGGGTGGGAACTAGTCAATCAAGTAGGGGTTGTTTCCCTTTTCACTGGTAGGTCCTCTCAATGGGCCAGCTACTTCGGGGTTCTTGTGGTACTCCTCACAATGAGTTTTAGGGCTTATGCCTAAGTACTTCCCACAGTTAAGAAGATAGGGATTATTCCCAAATTCGAACCTGCAACAGATACGAAAAAACAATTGCCAGAAACTTCACCCAGCGAGCCCAAGAAAGTGCTCTGATACCAGATGTGAAGAACCTACAACAATTAATTGACGAAAATACGTAATATATCAGATCACAGAATACTTTTAATTATTGCAGGCAACTTCGAGGGGGAAACCTCCTTTGAGCAAGCTCAATACAAAATAACTTCATGGTGCCTTCATAGGCCTCAACACACACTTATATACTAAGTCTAGGCGCAAATACTATGGGTCAAAACCATGGGCCACTATAAACTATGGATCAAGATTACTACAGGCGACTTACAAAGCATATGCGCCAACAACAATAACACAAACTATGGATCAACAAATACTACGGGACGAATTACAAAGCATATGCATCCAACAACAATATACTAACAAAGTAAAGACATGGGTTCCTAACAGTTTGGTGCCCCTGACTGCAAATACTCCTGAAACTATGGGTAATTGTCCTTATGGTGTCCTTCGTTCTGGCATCTGGTACACCATATGTCTCCGTGAGTCTCATTGAAGCCTCTAGTTTCATTGCAATTTCCAACGCCTCCACTTGTGTCGCAACCTTTTACTGCATCAAAGGTCTTCGTATATGCAGTACCAGTCCCGCGATAAACCACTCTTTATGTTGTAACTCATTTACCGAAAAGTTCACTTTCGCTATCAACATTTTTTAATGCTGATCGAATTCCCACACCGATTCATTCGAAAATTGCTTAATTCCTTTAAGCTCCGTGACATATTGCGACTCATATTTTGGTTTTTTAAACTCGTCAATCATTGCGGCTCTAATCTTATCCAATGTTTTTACTGCTGTCCCCACCAGAAAATTTACAAATTTCATGTACCAGTCTAGCGCACGACCCCTCAAGGTCATCGCTAGCTGTCCCAACTTTATCGCATCATCCTGGACCTGATTCATGGTCCAGACTGCTTCCAATAAAAACCAATAGTGTTCGGGATCGTCAGTCCCGTTTCCTTGGAATGTGGGCATCTTTGCCTCATTTTCCATCCTAACACTGCTAGTATTGTTGTTTACCGAAGCGCTACTCTTAGCGCTGCAAGTAGGGAAACTTCGTGAGTAGTTTTGGTTTCTTCCTATGAAATTTGGAGTAGTGCGCAGGGTCGAAGGTACGTGGTAACTTACGATCTAAACGCGTTCTACCTCTCGGGTAGCCTGGTCAACGTATTCCTCACAATAAGGGTGCTTCCTTCCTTGTGGTCCTGCCTCGTGATTCTCTGTTTTGGTCCTCTCAGGAGACTCTCTCTCAGTCCTCCTCTTCTTCTTAGGGTGCTGGAATATTGCGTCACTCCTAAAGAGACCACACTCTCCGTTAGATTCCCTTTCTAATTCGTTGTCACTCATGTCCATCTACCACATATTTTTGTCAGCCTCGCATTTACGCGATACCTTCATCCTCGCACACCGATTCTTCTACTCATAAGTTGACATCCTCAATATTCCTTTTTCACAGAACAACATTTTAACCCACAACTTCAGTGATGACAAGAACCTTCCCCTTGGTCCCCTGAAGAAATTTCTTTCGGCGTCGTTGTATGACTTAATAATATCTACCGCGAACTCAGTTATGTACCCCTTGAGGATACTGTCTACACAAAAATCAATAGCTCGCGATACTTTGTTGTTGACCTGTTTCAGTTGTTGCACTAACTACAGGGTCCAACACTCAGGTTCAGTATTCTAGCAGTGATTTTTGCGATACGCCAACTATGCCAGCCACTCATGCAGTACCACCGGGAATTCGTGGGAGAAGATTTCGCGAATATATGAATAGACATATCTCTGTAATCACTCATTTGCTATTTGTTTAGGGTTGATGTAATTGTAACTTCGGAATATATTTCACATATGTATATTGTATTCCTATAGAGATGTTATTATTCCTCTATACGGAAGTGTCGTCATTCATATTGCAAGTGTCGTAACTTATACTTGATGGGTTATTAGACCACCTTGATGGGGTCGACCCTGTATAAGTCATGTGGGTCAAAGGGTTATTAGACCACCCTATTGGGGGTCAGCCCTGTCAGCATTATGTTATGTGGTTAAGTTAAGGCTGACCTAGTAAAGGTTATTAGGCAAGTCAAGTCAAGTATAAATAGAGTGCAGGAGGCACTCTATTTGATCATTCACTTACTGACTCATACTCTTATTGGTGAGTGGCGTACTTGTGGAGGAGGAGAAGGGGCTGCTAGGAGAAGACTATCTCTTATGCTTGGGTTGTATCATTGCTCTATCTATCTCTGAGGAAGTGGTGGGGTTTTTCACCTTTATGGTTTTCCCCAGTGAAACTCTATGTGTCTATTGTCTCTTGTGTGCTTGCATTATTATGTCCATGATTGATATGTTATAGATATGTTGTGCATGTTGTTCTCTCAGTTAAGATCCTAGATCAGATTGAACTAAATTCTGAAAAACTAACATGGTATCGGAGATATCTTGAAAGAAGGCATGGTATGGCATTTATGACACTTGTTGCACTTGCGAAGCTAGGGCTTGATATAGAAAAGACCAGTCATCGTAGCACTTTCTCTATAAATCCATTTTGGAGAATTTTCAGTATGTGAAACTTTTACAAGTTGAAGATAAGAACCCAATGTACCTTTTGTCCGAAGCACAATGTCTATTTTGTTGTACTTTGTGTTTTATGATTTGTACAATCTAGGGTATTTTCCTCTTCCAGATCTCAGTCATAAACAGGTGACCTAGGAAAAAAGGTCACAATTTGGGCTAGGAAGATCCAAATGAAATTTTGTAAAAGGTGACAGGTAGGGAACAGACTGTAGTTTCTCAAATAAGGTTTTTAGTGGCCGAAGTTGAACCGGTTACATGTGGAACGCCATACAAGTTCACTCTCCTGTTTTATCCCATAAACAGGTCACGTTGCGACACTTGGCATAACTCTCTCTCAGAAAATCCATTTGAGGCCATACCTATGGGTTGGAATTTTAATAGGTCAGGCTACCACAGGTAGAAGTTTTAGACCCTATAGATCTGAAATTTCAGAGTTACACCAGAAACAATCAGGTCCATATTTCTGTCAAAACAGAATTGGCTTTTGAGCACCTTCATTCATGGCTCTGAGAATTTTGGGTTTCGAAGAATGTTGGAATTTTTTGTATCGGAGACCACGGCTGGATACTCCTCATCAAAATCGAAATTTAGAGACTAAGATCAAATTTTTTGGTTGGGAAGAAGGCCGGGCTTGATCAAACCCTAGTTAGGGACTTTGATTGGAAAAGTGAAAAATTAGGGCTTCTGCAAAAATGGGAATTTTTTAAATTTGTGACCATAGCTGGAAGCTCCTTGGAAAAATCGAAGTTTAGATATTTGGATCAAACTATTTGGTTGGGTGAAGCTATGAGAAAATCAAACCCTAATTCAAGGTCCTCCCGAGTGAATCCAAAAATCTTAAAGGCAATTTTTGAGGGATGAAACTTTGCAATTTTCAAATTCTGAGTACACCAGCATGACCAGCTCAGAAAGGCGCATCTTTCTATCCTTTCAGAAGTTTGAAATTCAAAGTTTGAATTTTTACGGTTTCTTTGACAAACACTAATCCAGCTCCAGATCCAGTTTCAACAAATCAAAGTGGACTGGGTTAATCCTAGAAGAGAATGGATTGGTCACCTGCATAAGTGAAGAAGTTCATGTTTCAAAGGGAGATGAGGCTAAGGCCTTACATAAGAATATTACAAGCAATCTCGACAAGTATGACTTATCTAGGTATGTTTCGAGATCTACTCATGATTAAGTTTATGGTATGTTTTTCTTCATTAAGGTTAGTACAATCTTGATTAACTTTAGACTTGTCATATCACCTTAATAAAATTATGAATGCATATATTCATTGATTAGGGTTTTGACACTTATGATTGTACTAATGCATTGTGGTGTTGTATGAGGTTGATGTTGTCTACTAACATGAAAGGTACATCAAGAAAGACAAATCATGTTCTAGTTCAAGAACATATTACCATGTTGACATGAAGACAAAGATTCATCCATTGTCATGGATCACATAGAAGCTCTACTTACGAAGTATGTGTAATTTGGTTCTACAATGCTTAACCTATGAGATATGTAGGTTACTAGCACAAGTCATTGAAGAGAACAAGAAGACATTGCTAGACATAACTAGCAAATATGATAACCAAGTATGTTTTTCTTATATCAAGTTAGAACCTACCTTGTTTTAGGATCTTATATTGTTGTATGGTTGATAATGATTATTCATGAAGTTAGAAATGTAAGTAATCATGGGTTTAGGCATATTATGCTTCTTACTTTGATTGATGATATGACTAACCAGAAAAAGCCTATGATGAAATAGGAATATGCATAAGTAAAAGAATTGTGATAAATTATCTGTGTATTAAATGATCTTGACCATACATGTTTAAAATTATTGTGTTTTGATAGTATTAAGATTATACTAATGAATGTATGATTATGTATGAGATCTCGAGGATAACACAATGATGATACTAGTAAGTATGCATAGTGGTCGAGGATGGATATAAGTTCAAAGATAGGTAATCAAGGAAGCAAAGATCAAGAGGGAGCACACTCCAGTAGTTTCTGCAAGGAAGGAAATATTGAGAGGGAGTCCACCCTACAAACCAAACAAAGATAAGTATTTGAATTGTCATTTCTTACATATTTGTTTGTTTAAATAATATTGTTCAAATGATGTATATGCTTATGTTCCTAAGCTTAGGTTGTGTATTACACATATTAGAATAGCCTAGAGGGTTATGTTGATTCAGATTGGGTAAGCAGTGCCATTGATCGGAAGAGCACTTCGGGGTGCTGCTTTAGTATGGTATCCGGTATGATCTCTTGGTTTAGCAGGAAGCAGTCCTGTGTGGCACTGAGTACAGCCGAAGCAAAGTATGTTGCAGCTTGTTCGGCTAGTTGTGAGGCAGTATGGTTGAGGAAGATACTGTATGAGCTATTTGATCTCCTATTGGATGCTACTAGTATCTTTTGTGACAACCAGAGTTGTGTGAAGCTGTCTGAGAACCCCGTGTTCTATGATAGGTCGAAGAACATTGAGATAAAATATCACTATATCAAGGATATGGTGCTGACAGGAGTAGTGAAGCTCCGGTATGTTGCGATGGATGAGCAGGTTGCATATGTGTTGATGAAACAAATAGCCAGAGTGAAGTTTGAGTACTTCAGAGGGAGGCTTGGTGTTCTCCAGATTGATGACACTTCGTGGAAGAAGTGATGGACACATTTGAAGGAGCCATTCTGACCATGGCAAGAGGAGTATCCTTCCCATGGTTGTGGATGTAAGCACTGTGTGATGAGCATCAGGACAATGCTCTAGTTACTCCTTTGTATATGCATCAGGTAGATGCATGATATGCATCAGGTAGATGCATGATATGTATCAAGTGGATACATTATATGATCAGGATGATCATGGATGACGAGCTTCAGGATGTTGCTCCAGATGATTTGTATCAGGTGTATACATTGTATGATCAGAATGATCATGGATGACGAGCTTCAGGATGTTGCTCCAGATGATATGTATCAGGATGATGCTATGATGATGATCAGGATGATCATGTGATGATGTACTTCAGGATGATGTATCATGAGTATCAGGTTGATGCTCTGTCGCCGTGGATAGGTTGTGCAAATGAGCATGTAAGTTGAACTGGGAGATCTGACAGGTTGGGATATGTGCCTGTAATCAATCCTAGGATGCTCTTTCGAGGCATTGCTCAAGGAGGACATGTAATATTGCCCTGAGAGATCCGATTGGTTGGGATGGATGCCCGTAAAAAGTCATGGGATGCTCTTTCGAGTTTTTTTCCTATGGCATGTAATGTAGTCCTGGGAGATTTGATAGGTTGGGCGGTGTGCCCGTAATATGTCTTGGGATGCTCTTTCGAGGTTTTTCCATGACCACATGTAATGTAGTCCTGGGAGATCTAATAGGTTGGGCCGTGTGCTCATAATAATTCCTACGGTTCTCTTTCGAGGTTGTGTGGTGGAAAATCCTAGATTTGTTCTAGGTCCCATCCAGTATGAAAAAGGACTGGCCCTGTGGTGGAAATCCTAGATTTTTTCTAGGTCCCATCCAGTATGAAAAAGAACTGGCTCTCTGGTGGAAATCTTAGATGTGTTCTAGGTCCCATCCAGTATGAAAAAAGACTGGCTTTGTGGTGGAAATCCTAGATGTGTTCTAGGTCCCATCCAGTATGAAAAAGGACTGGCTCCGTGGAGGAAATCCTAGATGTATTCTAGGTCTCATCCTGTATGAAAAAGGACTGGCTCTATGGCGAAAATCCTAGATGTTTTCTAGGTCCCATCCAGTATGAAAAAGTACTGGCTCTGTGGCGGAAATCCTAGACGTTTTCTAGGTCCCATCCAGTATGAAAAAGGATTGGCTCTATGGTGGAAATCCTAGATTTGTTCTAGGTCACATCCAGCATGAAAAAGGGTTGGCTCTGTGATACATAAAGCATGAAAAAGGGATGGCTCTGTAGATGATGAAGACCTATAGGTGGTCGACCTACATCCAGTATGAAAAAGGAATGGCTCTGTAGAACTTCCTATGATGAGTAGATCGGAGATTGATTGGGATAGTAGCAGCAGTGACGATGACGATGATTCGATGACGATGATCCAGAGAAGAAGACTTGTGCTAGTAGATCTGTGTCGAGAAATACCTTCCTAGTTAAGAGAGAGTGTTGATGTAATTGTAACTTCGGAATATATTTCACATATGTATATTGTATTCCTATAGAGATGTTATTATTCCTCTATACGTAAGTGTCGTCATTTATATTGTAAGTGTCGTAACTTATACTCGATGGGTTATTAGACCACCTTGATGGGTTCGACCCTATATAAGTCATGTGGGTCAAATGGTTATTAAACCACCCTATTGGGGGTCGACTATGTCAGCATTATGTTATGTGGTTAAGTTAAGGCTGACCTAGTAAAGGTTATTAGGAAAGTCAAGTCAAGTATAAATAGAGTGTGGGAGGCACTCTATTTGAACATTCACTTACTCACTCATACTCTAATTGGAGAGTGGCGTACTTGTGGAGGAGGAGAAGCTATTGCTAGGAGAAGACTATCTCTTATGCTTAGGTTGTATCATTGCTCTATCTATCTCTGAGGAAGTTGTGGGTTTTTTCACCTTTATGGTTTTCCCCAGTGAAATTCTGTGTGTCTATTGTCTCTTGTGTGCTTGCATTATTATGTCCATTATTGATATGCTGTAGATATGTTGTACATGTTGTTCTCTCAGTTAAGATCCTAGATCAGATTGAAGTAAATTCTGAAAAACTAACAAGGATCCCTCTTCTCACTTCCTGTGAATTCTTCCACTTTCTTATCGAACCACTCTTGGATCTCTGGTTTTGTCGGGTGACACGGCATATCCCCTTGTTTTCTAGCTTAGGGTCCCGACAATAGAACCATTTGTTGATACAACTCTTCTCGACAGGGGTTCACTTTGTCATCAACAAACACCAATAGCCCTTACGCACTGGCCTGTAAAGGAGTTACCCTTCCAGTAACGCCTACGAAGTAGGCGAGGTCTCACCCGAAGCGAGTAAGGGTGTTGCAGGAACCAAGCTTCTGCAGTTGCGAAGAGGATATGTGCACATTAACCAGAGATTACAATATTTAGCACAATCTATTTAACCAATCATTCACATATTTATTTCAAATCAAATTTAATAGTGCATTCACATTAACCAACAAGATGTATCAACACAAATCAACAAAAAGCATTTCAATAACCCATCATCGCATAATAGCATAATTCATAACTGAACATCTTCATTCATTAACATCTGCGGAACAAACCTCGCAGCGAATAGTCAACAGAATCCAAAAGATCGCATTAATCTTCGAAACTTAGATGCCCTTAGGCTTACAATCTTGCTCTATTTATATGTTTTTCTCTTATTAGAATTAGGTCCACATGATCGAATCGACTAATCTAACAACTCTTATATTTCCAAAAAACATGGCGAAAGGTCCTTCTTCCGTGGAATAACCCTTTCACACCTGTCGACTTCCGCACTTTATGCTAATCTATCATGTACCAACACCAATGTATTAGTTATTCAGATAAGTCATGGTATGACCATGAGTATGTCCGAGCATTGTGTCCCCTCTAGACCATTATGATGTACCAGTAGATTTTTATGTATTATTCAGGTCCCCCTTCTTGGGCCTAATTGTTATGTATATGTCTTGATACCAGAATGGGTATGCCCGCCTTATCCATTATTAGAGATTATTCCTCATTCATTTTGAGGACATGTTTGTGTTGTTTACTAGGGTCCGGTGTTCCAGTCTCCAATCGGTCTCTTCTCTCCTCCAAACCCCAGGGAAAAGATAAAAGAGATATGATGTCTATCGGCCATACGATGAGCTCCTGCCCTCACACATCGGGGGGCAATCTGTTAACACCCAAAAAGTGCTCACTAGCTCATTACATTATTCACATGACCCATTTGTCCACTTTTT
Source organism: Larix kaempferi (assembly GCA_027924585.1). Taxonomy (NCBI): domain Eukaryota; kingdom Viridiplantae; phylum Streptophyta; class Pinopsida; order Pinales; family Pinaceae; genus Larix; species Larix kaempferi. The sequence continues at coordinate 11,218,232 of BSBM01000007.1, forward strand.
CCATCATTTGAGCCTCTAAAACCTTCAAAAGGTCACCAAAAAGACCAAAACCCATCTTTTTCCACTCAAAATATGTAATTTTCCTCAAAAAATACAAAAATCCCTCAAAAGGGGTCCAAATTTCCCAAAAAATATTAAAAGGGAATAAAAATATAAAATATATTCAAAAAGGAAAAAGAGGGAAAAAGAAACCTAAACCATTTTGGTCAATACCATTGGTTTCCTTAAACCATAATGGTATTCCTCATCACCAAAAGACTATAAAAAGCTGATAGGAGCTCCTCACTATTCATCCACATTCATCCTATCCTTATGCTACCAAATTCACTCTTGAGAGCCCTAGCTTCACTTTTGAGTTTGAAGATCCCCATTAGAGCATTGGAGAAGAAGAGACCATTGGACCATTGGAGCATCTCAACCTTGGAGCTTCTCAAACTCACCATCCTCACCATTTGAGCTAATACAAAAGATCAAATTTTTTATTTCTTTTTTGTCTCATAGATCTCATTGTTTATTGTTCTTAAATCTAGTTTTTATTTCTTTGCACATGTTAGATTAGGTATACTATTATTTACATTTGTTTTTACTTTTACATTGAAACTGCTGCTACAAGTTAGCAGGTGCTCTTTAGCACTAGCTTGGGAGAAATCCTAGGAAACAAAGATAAGGAAGAAGTTGAAGAAGACAAGGGAAAGAAGAAGGGGGGGGTACTAGCCAGTACTCCCATTGCTGAAGAAAAGGACCCTGCTCAAAGTGAGCCTGCAGAGTCAGCAGAAGGAAAAAGGAAGGCCATGAAAAACCCCGCAGAACCGAAAGGCCAACGAAAAAGAGGAAGTCCGAGAAACTAGAGTTCGACCCACAGCTCCATCTGGATGACTGCGAGATAATCACAACCAAGGTACAAGAAGCCTGGGAGGAGACCCGGGCGGAGGAGGAATCCAAGCAGGAAAAATTACAGATAAGCATGATCCAAGCTATAAAAACGGTCAAGACAATGGTTGCACAGATAAGTTTGGGCCATCAATCATCAGACTCCGAAGGAAGGGTAGGAGGAACGAGTGAGTGGAAGTAGCCACCACACATAGTAAGCCCCTGACCTAGGTTTGCACATATCGAACCAATGTATTTGATGTTCGTGAATGATATGGTGCGCGAGGAAGTGAAAAACTCGACACATTTTGACCTCAACATTGGGTCATTACCGCTGGAGGACCTGAATGAGCTACACCTGCAAATTTCAGAGGAGATACAAGAAAGAGGCATTGCCTCATATGACCAGAGCATCCAACTGAATGAAAAAATTGAAGAGCTTAGGAAGGAATCTGAGCGAAAAGAATAAGAACCGTCTGAAGTCCGCGAGAGGGACCGCAAGATCAAAGAGACCATCTCAGCGGTATGCATGAAGATCCCTGAATGTGGAGAAGAGGATGATGTAGTGGATACCATAAAGAAGATTGGAGCCAAGGTAGAAACCCTCACATAAGAAATGGTACAGATGGAAACTTCCTACAAAGCGAAGATTGCAGAGCTGGAGGATAGGCACCCAGTCATACCGCCAAATTAGTGCGTAGCTCCAGCTGAGGAAGTGCAGGAAACCATGGATAGAAATTTGTCAGAAGTGACAAAGTGCCAAGATTTACTTGAAGGAGTCAATACAGTATTGATAGGGTTGAATGAGGATCCCGCGCTGCAAAAGATAAAGGGGGATATGCAGCGGACACAACAAGAATTGGACGCTGCAAGCGTAGAGTTAAATACTGCACCGACTAGAGAGAAAGTCCAGAAGTATAATGAAGTCAAAGAGATGTAGAAACAACTGGTTGTGCTGAGAGAGAAAGAGGCTGCTACATCTGCCAGATTGCATCCCATTGAGCAAGAAGGCCTCGAATTGATGCAATAATTCGATGAGAAGTTCATAGAACTTCATGCGGCGGAAGGCACCATGAAAGAACAGGTGGACAAAGAAAAGGTCTCATAGGCCACTCTGGAGTCACTTCGAGGATTTGAGAAGAAGGCCAAGGAAATGTTTGCAAAGTTATCAATTTCTCTGCAAAATTTCACTTCAAAGATAGGTACACTGGAGGAAGTGGTACTCTCATCTGCAGGTGGAAGTGGCTCGGGATGAGCCACAGGTGAGTGTTAAGGGCTTATTGGGCGGGGCCCAAGTTGGAATATTTTCACAAGTGCTGAAAAGTGTGCATTGTGCGCTGCGACAGGATAAGGGGGAAATTTTGATAAATTGCGGATGTCGCGCATCGCCAATAGATAAAGAAGGATTGCACAGTACGCTGGTGCATAGGAATCACGCAGGAGTTATTTTTGGTAAGAAATACAGGTGAAGGTCAGACGAGGAAGTGACCTATTTTGGGTAAGGGATGGGTTGAAAGCAGAGGAAAGTGACCTTCCAAGGAGTGTGATGGAAAGCAGTTGAGAAGCTTAGCCACTACGCTAATGGTGATAGGAAGGAGGAAGATGTGGAAACGGATAGCACACGATGGAGTTGTAACCGTTTTGATGACTGTAGCTATCAGAAGAGCGTGTGAGCCATGAGTGGCCCAGCTGGAAGGCCTGGAGCAGGCAGAGCAAGCTGTCGACGATGACAGTTAGGCTGGCAGTTAGCCACACCATGTTTTGTAAACCTAAGGGTTTTTTCCTATGAACTGTAAAGACATGACCTACGGGAATGATCTATAAATAAGAGCATTTTTGTATGGGAAAGGGTTAACTCTTTATTTTGGTCATTGTTGAATATTGTTAGAATCTTTAAGCTTGGAAGCTGTTGTAAAGGCTCTGCAGCTATGTTCGCAGAGACCTATCTGAGAGAGAAGAGAGTCTGCAGCTGAGTGTGGAGACTAAGAACTGTTGTAGCCTTCCCAAAGACTATTTTAACAACAATTCTTGTGGACGTAGCCTCCATCAGGGGTTGAACCACGTTAAATACTGTGTAGTGTGATTGTTTGTGTTTTGCACTGTTCATTTGCTTAGTATGGATGTTTAATGCCGCAGTTATCTGTTATGTGATTTCTTTTATATGCATTCACCACATGAATGATGGGAATAATATGTTAAGTAATACATGTGTGGATGCATGTTAAGTATTCAACACTTCTACGTCTTTGAATGCATGAATCTGTTGGATAATCACATAATTAAGCACTGGATTTGAGCGTAACATTGGAGCACACAGTATTGTGTGTTTCACTCATTTACATATACCATAACGATAATAACCTAAGTGTTGTCGAATGGATAAAGATCGTTAAGTAAACTTGATCAGAATTGATCAAGTCCTGAAGTGGATGCGCAATCTAGCTGACGTGCTGATCCATTGTGAGTTGCTATGAGGTAAGTTGTTGATAGCTTATCATTGTGATGCAGGAAGTATCCCATACCGCATAGTCTCTGGATGCACTGGTTGTGCAAGCGCCTCTGCTTGCCGAAGTATCCGACACGAAGTAGAGACTTCACACAGTCTTTTGTCCACAGCAGGAGTCCCTTATTGCACTACCCATCATTCTCTTTGACACTTACATCACCAGGTTGTGGAAACCTGATTCTACAACCACCCCCTCAGCTTCACCTCGGGTGAGACCTCAGGCTGCTCACAGTCTATTTCCGAAAGGGCCGGTGAATAGGAGTTTTATTGGTTCCTTGAACCGCGAAGTACTTGGGTCTACATTGGAAACCTCTAGATTATTTACCTATGCCAAGACACCAACTTGAAGGAAGATTTGAGTCAATGTCTCCTTGTTGTTTTATAGGCACCAACCTGAAGGAATCTCCAACTCCTTGTCTCTGTGCCCTGTCTGACCACCCTGACATCCAATATGTTTTTCTGCCTTGTTGATCTTCAAATCTGCACACTTCTTCAGGTCTTCTGATGATGATTTTGCTGTGCGATACCTTCATATGCAGACTATGCTCTGTCATTGCATTGCATACATCAATTGAGTTATCATCCCTCTCAACTCACACTTCTGCTGATGACTTACTTCATGTACTACGTGCTTTGCTGATTCTCCAATCTGCATTTCTGGTTCAATGATCTGTTCTTCGTGACTAGAGTGATCAATTGATACTGTGCTTTCAATTGATAGTTTGTTGTTCAGAAATGAAGCACTAGTAAACAAAAGGAACTTCACACTTTCTGATGTGTCCGTTCTATTTAAGTGTTGCAGTATCTCAGATAATATGTGACGTCCTGTGCATCAAATAATTGGTCCATTCAGTTTAACGCACTTGTCTCAAATCAACTGCATTGTTATGCACCTTATCGATCTCTACTGTTGTTCTATTGTTGTGCATCAGATGAAGTCTTCAACTTCACACACTTCCACTTCTGTTCATATGCATCAGCTAGACATTAGCACAATATCTGATAAGATTCAGTTCTATCTATGCACTTCTGTATCTTCAACTTCTACGACTATCGACATGCTAATTGTGATATTTTACTTTGAGATATCCAGCACTTGCCCATTCTTCAATATCTCTTTCTTTCAGTGTTTGCGTTACTGTCACAAGTCTACAACATCTTTTTGAGCACCATCAAAACTTCGTTCTGTTGGATGTGCGCATTCATATTTTCACTAGATCATTATGTTCTTCCCACGAGCCCCTTGATGCCCTGAAAACAAACATAAACTTTCACACTATGTTGTTGTTGTCAAGCTTACTTCAAATATTCAACTTGCATCTTTATTTATACATGTCCTGCATAGACTGTATGTTCGAAAGTTGGAAGTGGCATCCCTTCTTCCATACTTCATCTATTTTTCATATTCTACGTGTCATCATCTGCGCTTTTGATGTGTCATCTGTGATGTATCAAGTGCCCTCAAGGTGAACAACGTAGTGGGACTTTACACATTGGTGGTGTAACATTGCGCTCTTGATGTACCATTTCCTTAAGGTATGTGCGCAATATTCCACTTCATATTGATCTATCCATGATATTTTCTATACCATCCTTTGTGGGTAATGCGCACTTGTGATATCAATAATCTACGAAATTTGTGCATTCTCTAGCTTATTATGACCTGTGCTTCATCATTGCATTTGGGTGATGTGCCCTTGGTGTATTGATACTTTACAGAATCTACACATACTCTAACATTTACTTGGTGGGAATTTGAATTCTCCCTTGTCATAATTTGTGGGATTTGTGCACTTATTGTTTGTAGGCTATGGAATTTTCTCATATATGATCTTCAACTGTTGTAGCATTCTAGGAGTTCGTGTGCGTTCCACTTACTGAAAGCATCTTCTTATTTTATTTTCTTGTGTACTTTCAGGATTGTCCGACCATCTGTTGTTCCTTTCTTCCGACGCACTCCCAGACATCAACTAAGAAATGCTTAGGTTTTCTTTCTTACTTGTCTCATTTGTTCAAGCAAATTCTTGGCAGTTTGAGCACTTGTACCATTGTCCAACCAACTTCTTCAATTTGTTGGAATGAGAGAGTATGACTTGGTGGACTTGATTTCTGCACAAGAGCCACATGATGTAGGATCCATTACTTGTGTTTCTTCTTGAACTGGATCTTCATAGAGTATCTCATGGATATGCATGATGTATCATCTTATGCACTTCTTCAAACTTGACCTGCAAGATGTATCCTTGATGCAATCTTAGATATACTCCAAATTTGCTTGAGTGTTGTATCCTTGATATACATCTTTGGACATAATGCACTCTTAGATATACTCCAAAGTTTCATACATATCTGTCACCTTCACCATTTTCACATATACTTCTAGTGTTTATGCTTTCTTCATCATGCACATAGACTACCTCAAAGTGGATTCTTCATACTTCTACTGGAATATTGAATCCACCTTGACTTAGGATGATATCAATAATCCATACTAAATCGATTGACATCCTATTTGACATTGAATGACATTCAAACAATTGAAATCTTCTTGAGCTGACATCCTTGACAATAAATTCTCAACAATCTCCCAATCAAACACTTGATATATTCTTCAGTCACACTCTTGACATCAATGACAACCAATGCTCAACAATCCCCCCCTTTGGCATTGATGTCTACACCTTATGAATCTGTACTTGATCTTCTTGAGCTGTATGCTTCATCTGTGTTTGGTCCCAGTGATCCTCCTATGTATGAGCTCCCCCTGATTTCTTTGGGCATTTGGATACTGCACTCTCTTTCAGTACTTCTATCGTCTTTCAGTTTGAAATACAATGCTTCATGTCGTATTTGTGTAGACCACTTCAAGTGTTCTTCTTCATGCTCTTTCATGCCTGCTCTCATTTCATGTTGTTCCTTTGATGTCTGCAATTATTCCCCTTTCATGTTATCCCACTAACTTCATTCATATTTATTCATGCTTTAGCTTCATGTGTTTCTCAGCTTCAACTACCTTTGATATCTTCAGCTTCATCAACTTCATACATATCTCCTCAATTTCATGCATCTCTCCCCCTTTGACATCAATGGAAAAGAGGTCCATTGTGCGATCTGGATTCTTTCCTTTATGTTTTGCACCTGAACTAGTCTTGACTATTTCCTAGGATAACTCCCCCTATCTTCATACCTCATTTTTTAGTGTCTCTTCATAATTATATTTGATTTCTTTTTTGATATAGATGCTATAATACTCTTTCGTCTTGGTATCTTGTTCTTGTCACAATGACTCGACTTACATTGCACAATTATCCATGTTGTTATCCTTACTACGCAATGCATAAGTCAGTATTCTACTGATTTTGCATTATTCTTTATGCGCCTGACTGCTTCACCTGTCCCATTTACTAAGCTGTAATAGAGCCTTGTTACATTTAATATATTTGCATCCTTTTCTAAGACAATAAAATATATGGCATGTTTTCATTCATCAATGAACTTGGTACAAACGTGGATATGACACTCAGTTGGTGTGGTAGAAGTGATGTGTCGCTTCCGTATTGGAACCTTTTGAGGAAATCAATCTTCATCATAAGGTGCAATGAATTGAGCTTCCCCCTTTTTGTACTATTTCCAAAAACTCATTAAGCTCAACATTTATTTTTTCCGACTCCACCATCCTTTCCAACTTGTGTGACATTGAATTCCTTTCTCATCAATTAACTACATGCGTGTGAACTTCCTGTAATGACTTCTATAAGATCTCTATGAGCAATTTCCAGTTCATTGATTCTTTCATCCTTTCTCTTCCTTGTCCCATTGATGTCTAGTCCTTTGCTGCTTAATATTCCTTTTACTTCCAATGGCATCCTATCATCGCAAAGTAACTAGTTCCCTCGAGAATGTGCAACATGCCATTCAGTCTCAGTAAGAAAAATTTTCATGCTTGAGAACAAATATGGATTCCTGGCAACGTCAAATGTAGAATAACCAAATTCTCTACCAGTATTGTCATTTTGAGTAGCCGAATCTTCTAATTCACAGGGTTGAAAATTTGGAGCGTCAACAACAACATTGTTGGCTTAAGATATGTTCTAGAGGTTTCCAATGTAGACCCAGGTTCTTCACGGTTTCAAGGAACCAACAAAACCCCTTCTCACCAGCCCTTCTGGCAATAGCCTGTGAACAAGCTGAGGTCTCACCCGAGGTGTAGCTATGGGGGCACTGCGGAATCAGGTTTCCACAGTGGTGTGATGAGTTGTTCAGATAGGACTACTGCACAACACACTATTAGAATTGCGCTGTGGGCTGAGGACTATGCGATGATAGACTGCGGTGCGGTCCTTACTTCTGCAAGTGAAGATGCATGCGCAACCACCACATCTACAGACTGCGCGGTTCAGATAGAATACGAATCACAAGATAGTGCAATTGACTAATGCGCTTCCTCTTCCAAACTTAACCATTTATGAATACTTTACTTTAACACTCCATCATTCATCTACTTCCTTAGATTATTTAGCTTTATAACAATTTCAAGCAAACGGAACATACAATGCTGTGCACACCCAGTGTTGCACGTCGAAGAGTTATACAATCTAAAATTTACATACACAAGTGATTATTCAACAAAATGATACTTTCATAGACTTGGAATACTAAGCATTTAACATTCATTCATTCCCACAATACTTAACATATCATTCCTATCTTTCTCCTATGCTGAATACATATAAAAGCATTAATACATCAATTGATAAATGAGAATCCAAGCATCTAATGTAAGAAAATAAGCAAATGTATGCACACAAACAATCACACTACACAGTATTTAACGTGGTTCACCCCCGGGATGGAAGCTACGTCCACAAGAACTGTTGTTATATTAGTCTTTTGGAAGGGTACAATAGTTCTTTGTATGTGCACTCAACTACAGAATATCTTCTCTCTCAATAGACCTCTACACACACAGCTTGTAGAGCCTTTACAAAATGTTCCTCAATAGAGATTTATCAAATCAATAATTAGAACAACACAAAATGAAGAGTAACCCTTTCCCATACAAAATATGCCTTATTTATAGATCATGCCCATAGGTCATGTCTTTACAATGCATGGCAATAAACCCTAAGGTTCCCAAAATTGGTGTGGATACCCACCACCCTGCCTATCGCCGTCAACAACTTGCTTCACTTTCTTTGACTGCCTTACTGGACCCTTCATGGCTCTGACGCCCTTCTGACAGCCACAATCATTAGCGAAATGGTTACAACTGCATCGTGGCCTGTCACATTCCATTCCTTTAGCCTACCTATCGTCATTGCCTCAGTGGCCTATCTTCTCAACTACTTGCCACCACTCTCTTAGATAGGTCGCTTTCCTCGTCCTTCATTCTACTTCTTACCCAAAATAGGTCACTTATTTAGCTCGACCTTCTTCTATGCTTCTTTACCAAAAGTAGCTGTTGCGCAGGCCCTGTGCACCTACACTGCTGCATCAAAAATGCATCTGTACTTCAAGCTACGCATTCATCAAAATTGTGTCTTCTGACTTCGCAACCCAAAAGATGTGTAGCTCCCCAAAACTGTATCCTTATCAAAATTGTGCCTACTTGGGACACTCCCTACAGGCCCCTAACATGGACTTGTGGCTTGTCCCGAGCCACTTCAGTTCAACTGCTCCATCTGTGCCTCAGTTGAGACCCCTGCCCGCGTAGTAAATTCTTCAACGGTTGCACTCAGCTGTGCATCTATTTCTTTCACTTCCTCCTCATATTCATTTACTTTGTCAAGCATTTCTTGCGAGGAAGGTTCCAAAGTTTCTTCCTTGATACGATTTTCTGACATCCGAAGTTCTTGTAGCTTTCTCTCAATATCATCGTTCAAGGTAAGTGCTTCCTCCAACAACGGTTGTAACTTCACAGAAGTTTCAGCTTCTTTCATTCTTAATGCTTCGAGCTCCTTCCTTAATGCCTTGGTTTGCTCAAAGGCCTTCCGCTTCTGACGTACTGGTAAGTCCTTCATGGATGCATCTATTGCATCCAACTCTTGTTGCTTTTTCTACATCTCATAATGGATACTCTGTAGCTCTGGACCTTCCTGCAGTATGCTCCATGCGTTAGACACATCGTTTGATAAGTTCTGGCATTGAGCCACTACTGTGCAGATGCTTTGCATAGATTCCTTTAGCTCCTCTGCTCGTGCTTCTTCCTCCTGCTTCTTTGTATCAACTGGATGTCTAGCTGCCAACTCGACCATTTCTGTGTGATGGACAGCTTCCATCTCTGTGATCTTTTCTGCGTGGGAAATTTGTAATCCCTTCATTTTTTCATGCAAGCTATCCATGGCCACTCCGATCTATAGGATAACTACTTATACTTCTGATTCTTCTTCAACTTTGGGAAGCCATGCATATATTGCTGACATGGCTCCTTTTATTCTGCGCTGTTGTTCTTTTGTGCACTGAAGCTACCTTTCCTTCTACTCAACCTTGCCTTGCAATTTCCTGTAATTCTCTTCATATTGACACCGTTGATTGTGCAATACAATGTCTCGGTCATGCATTTCATGATATATTTGAGTATGTAACTCATGTAAGCCTTCTGCTAGAAGCATGGCTATATTGAATTCCAATTGGGCAAGTAGCCTCGCATTTTCTGTCATCTCATCTGTGGGAAACAAGATCGACATAGATGCAATCTTGACTATGCGCCTTTGAGTTGAAAAGGCAGGTGACCTGCGCATCGACTCGCTTGATTCTCGCAAGCTGCTACTATGGTTTGGTTCTTGGGCAAAGTCAGGATGGACTTACTCCATCCTTAGGACCAAACTGCTCAATTTGTCAATGTTTTCTCGGACCTGTTCCTAGGTTGGCTCTTCTTAGTTTCCCTTAAATCTAGGAATATCCTCTAGATGCACAGTTGTCCGTGATGCTATCATCTCATAGTCATCGTCATGTAGTATTCTATCGAGTGGATTTCTCGTAGCCTTAGACTTCTTCCTCGGTTGCTTCTCCAGGCTATCTAGGTCTCGTTCTTTTCTTTTCTCACCCGCTTGTTGGTCGGGTTTCGAGTTTGATGCACTTTGGACTTCCGCATCTTTGTCCGCCTTGTCCTCCTCTCCCTCCTCATCAAAAGGGGTAATAACCGAGTCTGGTGCATCCTCTTTCCACTTGTCGGGCCAGTCTTCAATAATCAGATCGACCATTGGTATGCCCAACTGATACTATCCCTCATACCACTTCTTTGCGCTCAGGCGCGGTGTCACATCCCCATTCTTGACCCTTATAATATTTGGTCTATAATGTAAATATTGTATGCATATTTTGTATGATTCCTAGCATGGAGCTCAAGGCCAAGGCCCTACTAGTGAACGCTCGATCTTGATGAGGAAAGTATGTTGGTATTATTTAACCCATGTGCTAGCGAGCCATGGGAATTGTAAATATGCATTTTAATATAAATACCAACAACTAGCTATGCAATGCAACAAGAGATGGGGGCATGATATTACAAGGAATTGGGAGGGAAATATTCAAACCCTTGAGCCAATCAAGCTAAGCCAAGTGTCAATGGGAGAACCCAATCAACCCTCAACTACCCATGTTGACCTTTGTACCCAATCATTCAAGAGTTGGTTGAGGCAGTTAATGCCTTGGGGATTGGAGAGGTATGGCTGTCCAAATTCAAGTATGGGCAAGCCATCCTTCCTAGAAAATCATGCTTGGCTTCTTGGGAAAGAGGAGAGCCACGAAACTGACCCTAATCAATTATTCACCCAGGAGTTTGTCTCTCTCACAAGTTGGGAGATGCTAGGCATTTTTCCCCACTATTTTTCTGTGTTTTCCTCCTTTTGCCATCTCTGGGAACTCATTTTTGCATTTTCCTATGGTCGGGGAAAAAGGAGTCACGATTTTGGGGTTTATGGAGGCCATTTTTTCCCTCGAAATGCCCAGGAACATTTGCTGAAAATGTTTTTTTCTTTCCCAGGCTTGATTCCTATCCACCATTTTTTCGTTTTGGCTGCCCACGTTTTCCCTGTTACTCGGCACTTGGGAGTTTGTTGTTATGTGAACTCATGCTCAGTTTTGAGTTGCTGTGTGTTAAGAAATGTTGGGGTTTGAGTTTGGTATCCATTGCTTTGGGATGAACTGAGCTTGAGAGTCCCCTTTTCCTTGTATATATCATGCCCAGCTCAAGGGTGGTCTCTGAGTGCTGAAAGAATGTAGGCTGGGCAGAGACCTACGGTTGGGAGGAATGTTGCAGCAGCATAGCTAGTTGTTGGGGATAGCATTGCAGTGAGATAAGTATACTCTCTTATGTGTAATTACTTTTGCAAATGCATTAATTTTTTTTCTGTGCTAAATTGAATCACAGTCATGTAATATGTGTGGATGAGTTCATTTCCGTTGTGCATGTATGTTTGTTTTCCATCTACACACATCTCTTGTATTGCTAAGAATCTAATGAATGGGCTGAGTTTTATGTAAAAATCCTAGATCTTGGTATCATGTGCCCTTCATTGAATTGGTTAGATGGAGGGTATGTGACAGAATGGTATCAGAGCGAAGGTTGCAACATTTGGGCCTTCATGGGATACCTATCATAGTTGCAGAGGTAACTATGCTTCCCGCTCAACTGTAGTCATTAAGAGAAAGTCAGAAATTTTACAAATTTCAAAATTTTTCTAAAGTATTTTGCCTAACTGTTTCGGCGAGTTTGTCCGCAACAACGGCGAGACTCAGCGAGTTCATCTGCAACGAAGGAGAAACTCAATGAGTTCATCCGGAACGGCAGAAAAACCTGGTGAGTTGCTCCGCAATGAATCGGCATAAAATCGATAAGTTCGACAAAAAAAGAAAGAAAATTTCGGTGGAAAGTTATGAGTTTTTCGTCGAAATGGTGGAAAGAACTCGGCAAGTTGGTCCGAATTTGCGAAAGGATTTGGTGAGTTTTTTCCGAAACGGCAGAAGTATTTGGCGAAGTTTTGGACCGAAATAGTGGAAAAAGATGACAAGTTCCGCCGCAGTGTCAGAAGGAAGTGGACAGTCGTTGAAAGTGTGAAATGAACTCTTGGGATGAGGAGCACGGATTGCATAAAGGGTGGTGGAATTATCAACAAGAGTAATGGGTTGTAATATCCATTATGGAGGATGAAAGGGAAATTCCTCACCTTAAACTATTTCTGGTTATAGCATAAGAATTGCATGTTTGGAAAATAGCAAAAATGAATGTTATACATGTATATATATATTGAATTGTTAATTCGTGCAAATATCATAGCTAATGATTGCTTGTGCGCATGGTAGAGAGCAATGAAATTGGATCATCTATGATGTGGAAGAGGAAATCCCATGCTACAATGAGGAAATTGGAAGGGGAGAATTCCTTAACTCCTCTCTTACTATTATTTTTGTATTTTACAAGTTTTATATGCATAAAAACTATGGCATAGGAATGCTGAAAATGCAAAGGATCGTATAGACGAAGTAAATGTGCACCAGTTGGCACATTAATAGATATTGTGTAGTGCATAAGAAGGTGTTTATGGATGAGCATGATGTTGCATATGGGTAAAAAGGTAGTGAAGTTACACATGCCATGGTATTGCCTAAGGTTGATCACCAATAATGCTGTTGATAATGGTTGTACGAATCATACCATAGAAGCATGATTGAAAATGCAAGAGGATAGATAGATGAAGGGAATATGTACTAGCTGGAATACTAATAGACATTGCATAAGTGCATGTGGAAATGTTTGTACATGTATACGATACTGCATATTGGTAAAATAGTGAAGTTTTACATATGCAATGAGCCACTTAAGTTAATTATTGTGGTTTCTAGTAATTAGGCGTGCTCGCATTGGTTGTAGGACCAAAGACAACCAAAGCAGGGCTAAAGACGTTGATGATGTTGTTGCATAGGACCAACAACCTTATGAAGAAAGAATGGTGCAACAAATCTATGATCATGAGGTTGGAAAAAGGACTGTGTAACCTTGGTTAGAGGCCAACTGATCAGGTAACGTCAATAGATGTTAAAGATAGCCATGCAGGTAATGGTTCTTTGTGCTTAAAGTGCATGAATGCTGAAAGAGGATTTGGTAAGATCCCTTCAACTATGATTAAATTATGTTGATTTGGTTTGCATGTGGTATTGAGTTCCTGAATGTGAATGTCAACCTACTAAGTATGGTGAGGTGTGGGTAAGTGAAGGCAGTGAGCCTTAAACCTATAGTTTCTTAGAAACCTCAATGCATTCATATGAAATTATAACATGCCATTTGTGTATGCTGGATTATAAGTTTAAATAACCAAAGAAAGTGAGGACTTATGGTCCTATCATGGTAGTGCATGCTATGTGGGGAAGACATGGTTATGCCATAATATGTTTGAATGCATAATATTCATGAATTAATGCAAGGTTGCATTGAGGGGATGTGCATTAAAAATATCTTGTACAATCTCGTGGTTATGCATTGAGTAGGTGCACATTAAAAGATTATGTGATTATTGTAATGTGTATGCATAGGTATGGGTGCACATGTTGAGATGCATTATGGAATGCATGGTTGTGGTGTATGTTTCATTGCACTTAGATAATAGACAAAATGGTGAACTATTGTTAATCTTGAGGCCATTTCATGAGCTGCTATGAATGCAGGAGAATGATTGCATGAAGAAGGTAGACATGTTGATGGGATACAAGAGTGCCCTGTTGAAAGGATGGATTTGTATGGATACAAAGTAATGAGTATCTAAAGCTTCATTTAAATTATATAAATGACGTGACTGTGTCTCGCAATTTCATTATGACAATGATGCATATATATATATATATATATATATATATATATATATATATATATATATTTCATTGCATTTTAAGATGTTAAAAACTGGAAATGTTTGAATTATGGAGTGTTATAATTCTGAAAATACTCCAGTGACTGCAGCAGCAATGAAATATTATATGCATAGAGACTTACAAAGCGTTTGGCTGATTGAAGTTTCAGATTTCAGGTAGATTTTTTTGGGCATGGCAAATATGGGTAAGTCCATGATGAAGATTGCAATCTACCATGAGAAAGAGCCAAACGATATGAGAACAGACTCATGGCTAAGAAAATCAATTTCTGTAGAGGACAGAATTGCAAATTCATACCTGAATTTAATTATTAATGCCATTGACTAATTAGAGAAATCAGATTTGAATTCTATTGTTAAATGCTGCTAACTGTTTGGCTATTTGATAAATGTGCTAGGAGGACACATTGCAAGAAGACTAGAAGTGATGGCCTGCAAAAGCCAAACTAGATGGGAAAGACCCCATGCTTTGGAAATGGGTTTCGGGTGAAACGCCATTGATAATGTCTCAACCAAACCGCATGTCGGTAAACCATGAGAGTGAGATGGTAAGGCTATGCCAAGAAGGCATGTGAGATACATCTGCAAAATGAATGAGTATTCTGTGACCCTAGACTAGAACATGCATGTCTAAATTATTAGGGTTAATATGCAGAGCATGCTCTGTTTTGTTTATATCATTGTAGATTGCCTGAGTATGATTAAGCCCTACATGGCACACATCAGAAAGGGGGTGCACACCTTTTCTGGCGTTGGGTCATGATAGGGTTTTCAATATTGACTACACCATAATGGAATGGACGCATTCTTAGTGTTTCAATACTTGATAGTGATTGATATGGAATGTGGTTAAGAATTTGAACAACAATACTGATGAGCTTGCTTATCCTTCTTGTGTTGTCAGTCTACACAGATGTAGATTGATATTGCACATTAAGGGGCAAAGTGAAGAAGGGTACACAAAAGGACTATATAGGAATTGGTAACCTTTCTATGCTCACATGAAATATTACCAGAAGGGTTGGACAGGCCCGAAGAGATGTGTAATAAGAAGGGGTATCATCCTTGTGTGAGTGGGGCCATGCTAACCTGCAGTCAAGAAAGTCATTTATAAAGTTCCTAAAAGGAACCACCGATTTGCACTAGAGAAGGAGTGACGTCCTTGTATGAATGAAGAGTTGTGTGTGAAGGGTTGTGGTGTGAGAAGGTGTGGTGGCATTGGTGAAGGCATAAAATCTCTATTGGGACAGTAGTGGGAGGGCGAGCACCAAGACTGACTAAAAACCCTGAGATGCCTATGGATCCATAATAGAGCCTTGACCTATAATGGCCAGGTGGCGCAGTTTCCTTCCATTGGTTGATGACCTAGACAAACGTGCTGTCTCGGCATTGGAGAAGGGCCAACCAGGTATGGGACTAGATGGGCACCACCAAATGCTTGATAAATCCAGTCGGCATGAAGGTGTACTGGTGAAGCATTAACTACATCCAAGTCCATAGGCAATCCCAAGGGTTGCAAAGCGAAGCAGGATCTTGTGGACCAGAGGGGAAACGCACAATACAGATAAGTATTCAGTTTCATTTATGTCTTGTTTGGAATAATGAAGATTTCAGGTATAAGTCTTCTAACAGCTAAGCTAATACACTATTGTTTCTTTGTTGGAAACCTTGGTCATTGCAAAAAAGCAAGACCCTGAAAGCGCTATAAATTTACTGGTAAATCCAGAGAGTAAATGAGTGGGCGCTATGAAATTATTGATAAATCCAGGGAGTAACTGGTTGGGCATTAATCAATTAATATTATGAAATAGCGTGTATGCTGGCCCAATACCCCTTAAACAATTAATAAAACCAGTCAGCGTACTGGCCTGGCATTTCCTATTCGAATGATTGTGGAGTAGCCTATGTGCTAGCCCAACAAAGAATTGTTGAATGCATGTCATGACTAGAAGAAGAATGTGTTTATTTGCTTGAATTAAATTATGAATGCTAAAATAGTTATTTCACTGTGAAAGGATAAACATGTAAGAGATCATGTGTATGTTGGGAAAGCATAAAAAAATAAAAATTTTGGAAGTCACATGAGTAAAGCATGGATGTTCCATGTCAATTGGGAAATAATTGATTAATTCTAATGTTTATATTATGCTTGTCCTAACAAAGAGTTTCCATGATAAATTTCACAGGTGAGAAATTGAAACAATTGGTTGCAGCCGACACAAGCAAGTGTTGCTAGTAAGTAAAGTGTGGTCAGTTGTGCACATTGACCATGGCGGCAGACCAAGGGCTATTAAAGTTGGTTTAAAGTCTTCTTCAAACAATTGCAAAGACCCAAGAAAATATTGGGGAGATGATCAAGCTACAGAGGAAACAGAAAGAGATAAACCACGAGGATTTGCAGGACTCTATTCGTATGCAAAAAGAGGTAAAAAGCATTCTGGGAGCAATCAGGAAGGGAAAGGAAAGTGGATCAATGAAGAAGCATTCATCCAATCGTCCAATTAAGAAACGTTTCAGGTGGGAAGACTCAAAGGAAATGGACCAGGAAAAGGTAAGGTAGCCAGTAAAATGTTGGGGATGTGGAGAAAATCATTTTCTCCGTGACTGCTGGAAGGTAAAGAAGAGGAAGGGATTGTTTTGGAACAATGCCCTCATGCAGAGCTAGAAGGTCTCCTCTAGCAGGAACAATTTATGAAGGCCAAAGAACTTGGTCCTGAAAACCCAAGTAGATGGTGAAATGCAGGACATACCTGCCACATTTTGTGAATTTTGGACATGTATAAAGCATGTATGTATTCCTAGGTATTGGAACATCGAGGACGGTGTTATTCCAAGGGGAGGGGTATGTCACATCCCCATTCTTGACCCTTATAATATTTGGGCTATAATGTAAATATTGTATGCATATTTTGTATGATTCCTAACATGGAGCTCAAGGCTAAGGCCCACTAGTGAATGCTCGATCTTGATGAGGAAAGTATGTTGATATTATTTAACCCATGTGCTAGCGAGCCATGGGAATTGTAAATATGCATTTTAATATAAATACCCACAACTAGCTATGCAATGCAACAAGAGATGGGGGCATGATATTACAAGGAATTGGGAGGGAAATATTCAAACCCTTGAGCCAATCAAGCTAAGTCAAGTGTCAATGGGAGAACCCAATCAACCCTCAACTACCCATGTTGACCTTTGTACCCAATCATTCAAGAGTTGGTTGAGGTAGTTAATGCCTTGGGGATTGGAGAGGTATGCCTGTCCAAATTTGAGTATGGGCAAGCCATCCTTCCTAGAAAATCATGCTTGGATTCTTGGGAAAGAGGAGAGCCATGAAATTGACCCTAAGCCATTATTCACCCAGGAGTTTGTCTCTCTCACAAGTTGGGAGCTGCTAGGCATTTTTCCCCAATGTTTTTCTATGTTTTCCTCCTTTTTCCATGGCTAGGAACTCATTTTTACATTGCCCTGTGGTTGGGGAAAAAGGAGTCATGATTTTGGGGTTTATGGAGGCCGCTTTTTCCCTCGGAATGCCCAGGAATGTTTGCTGAAAAGGATTTTTGCTTTCCCAGGCTTGATTCCTATCCACCATTTTTCTATTTTGGCTACCCATGTTTTCCCTGTTACCTAGCACTTGGGAGTTTGTTGTTATGTGTATCCATGGCCAGTTTTGAGTTGTTGTGTGTTAAGAAATGTTGGGGTTTGAGTTGGGTATCCATTGCTTTGGGATGAATTGAGCTTGAGAGTCGCCTTTTCCTTGTAGATATCAAGCCCAGCTCGGGGGTGGTCTCTGAGTGCTGAAAGAATGTAGGTTGGGCAGAGACCTACGGTTGGGAGGAACGTTGCAGTAGCATAGCTAGTTGTTGGGGACAACATTGCAGTGAGATAAGTATACTCTCTTATGTGTAATTACTTCTGCAAATGTATTAATTTGTTGACTGTGCTAAATTGAATGACAGTCATGTAATATGTGTGTGGATGATTTCATTTCCATTGTGCATGTTTGTTTGTTTTCCATCTACACACATCTCTTGTATTGCTAAGAATCTAATGAATGGGCTGAGTTTTATGTAAAAATCCTAGATCTTGGTATCATGTGCCCTTCATTGAATTGGTTAGATGGAGGGTATGTGACATGTGGCTGTATAAAGATAGAATGCAATCCAGCTTTGAAAATCATAAATGGCTTATACCTAGCTGTGACCTCATCTATGATGCATGGGATTTTCTTGATCACTGCGTGCAGCTACTCCAAGTAAGTCAGTAATTGTAGGTTGTTAAGCCTTTGGTTTTCCACACTCATGGACGACCACATGTTTGTGAATCTTAATGTACGGCAGTCATCTATGGCTACCAGCAGGCTATTCTTATGGTTAGGTTCCTTCTATCCCACAAAGGAAATGAGAACCAACAACTTGCTAAAGTGGAAGTCAAGTCCTTTATCCTGCAGGTCCTAGATATCCAACAAAAATTCATTTAACAAGAAGTTTGAATAATTATACTCATGCCCATCCATAGCTTTAGCATCCAAGGGTACTACGGAGGTCAACACCTACATTGGTCTAGAATTCCTTAAAATTCTTCCCGCGAATAGCTGAATTGCAAACCATAGAGGTTCGATCATAATCGGGTCAGTCTCATATCCTCTGGTCCCTCTTGTCAAGTTAAATGTGGATTTTATTTTTGCAGCTAGCTCTTGATCTTCCTTCTTTCCAAAAAATTCTTTTGAAGGGTCATCACCCTTCTTTATTAATCCCATTGTTGGCACCTCATAAAATTTTGTGCCTAAATGTTTTCTGACGGTGTTAATCATCTTCCGACAACTCTGGCGGTGCAAAATAGAACATTTTTCATGGCGGGAGGTTTTCAAGCTTGGTCGAGAAAAAGAACATTTGTCTTTGGGTATAAACACCATGGTTGTAAAAGAAAGTAGAGGTTCTATATGCTCAAGAAACTCATGCTTTGAAATTTTTATGAAAAGGCCCAGCCTAAATATCGATTCTGTGAGAAAGTTATAAGTCTTTTAATATTTCTATAAAAAGCCAACTTTATGAAGAGGGGGTTTTTTTATTTGTATGATATAGCTTATGATTAGAAAACCTTATGGATAAGGCCCTCAATCTCCATGGATCCTAAGTTTCAGCTTTTAAAGACAACATAGATTTCTTTTTAATGTTTTAGTTTGGGTGCAAAATAAAAGTTGGAGCAAAATATACTCGCGCCCAATACCGAGGGCTCATCACGGGACCGAGTACCAAGCCTTGAGGGCCCTACAAATCTCATATCCTCCATCGTCCACGAGCCTACCAATCCTTTGTTACTTGATGTATATTGAAGGCGTTGAGGAATATAAAAGGTAAAAGAACCTTTTCTGTTTTACATGTGGGATAAGTTCCCCATAAGAAAAAATAATAAGAAACGTAGGCCGCGAATGGATATTCAAGTCAGCTGTTAACACTCAAAAAGTGTTCACTACCTCATATACCCCATTACATGGCTCATTTGTCCATTTTCCTACCATATTTCCCTTAAAAACCCTAAAAATCCCACTAAAAAGCCTCCAAAAGGCCTAAAATGCCTCCAAAAGGCCAGAAAACCACTAAAAAAGCCTCAAAAAGGCTAAAAAACCCCTTTTCCCTCCAAAAATAGCAAAATCCCTCTAAAAAGGGAATAAAAAATATAAAATAATGAGGAAAAGGAGGAAAAAACCCTATACAGCTGCCCTAAACCATATGGTTCCCAAAACCATGGGTCAGCACTCCACCACCAAAAAACTATAAATAGGTGATGGAGACCCCTTATTCCATATCCATAATCAAGTATACCCTTACTCTGCCAAAATCTCTCTCGAAACCCTAGTTCACCATTGAACTTATTTCACCTTGAGAGCCCCTTTTGGCCCATTTACACCATTGGAGAAAGAGAAGGAGCAAGTTGGAGCTTGGAGCAACCCTCTTGGACATTGCAAGAGCTTCATCAACCTTCACATTGGAGGTAATATTAATATAAAAACCATTATTTACATTTTGTTGTTTATGTTTCATGCACATGTTTTAGAGTAGTTTACATTTCTGTTTTATCCTAATATTTTATATTTACTAAACTGCTACTAAGGAGTCCCTTCTCCTTAGTAGGTGCTCATTTGCACAAGCTAGGGGTAAAACCCTAGCTACAGTTTTGGTGACTCCCCTAGATTTGAATTTCTGGTTCCAGTTTAAAAAAAAAAATTCCTTTCGGCTGTCCCTTTCGGCCGCCGTACACCGCGTCTTTTCCCTCTGCAGTCGCGTCCCAACCGCGTCTTTCAGGCCTTTACCTGCGACCCGACCGCGGCTCTCAGAATTTTTCCGACGCCCTGCCGACGGATTCAAGTCTATTACCTATGATCCGACCGCGGCTAATCAGCCTGTTTGCTGCGATCTGACTACGCCTGTCGGCCATTTTCCCGCGTCCCGACTGCGGCTTTCAGCCCCTTTCGGGCGTCCCAACTGCATCTGTTAGCCTTTTTCCCGCGACCCGAATGCGTCTTTTTCCCTGTTTCCCGCGGTCCGACTGCCTCTGTCGGCCGAAAAGCCACGACCTGTCCGCGCCTGTTTCCCTTAAACCCACGGTCCGCCTGCTCAGTTTTGCCACCAACCCGTGATCTCATTTCTGCATTTTTTCCCTGGTTGGAACCCAGCCCCTTTTGCTGCAATATTTTCTGCACAGCCCTCTGTCCTACCTGTAGCCCTACTTCCCTACAGCCTTTTTTGCAACATAATTTCTATTCCCTTTACAGAATCTTTTTAAAATTTTAGTATTTTAATTCAGAAAATTTTGCATGCTAAAGTTTTGAATTCAGTATTATTGTTAGGAAGTTGCCCCCCTTGTGGCACTTCTATTTTGGGTTCATCACCTCACGAGCACACACTCTGTCACATAACTCAAGTGAGCCTTAAAATCTACTTAACTCAACCAATATTCTAACCCCACTTGGGGAACACAAAAGAATCTTTGTAGTTAGGTAGGATCGGGGGGATAGGCTTCCAATAACACCCCTCGGTTACTTACACTTGAGACATAGTTGTTGTCCAAATAGGGAACCAAAATCCCCTAGTACTTTTTGGTACGATCACGACCAGTTTGTCAGAGGGCCTCTCCTTTAGGAGGGTTGAAGTCGGGAGACTGGTTCCGGAGGCCTGAGTGGAATACCGCACTCCATTCAGTAACCGAAGGGCTACCTTTCGTAGTTCTCGAGATATCCTTGTATAGGGGTATTGCGGTTAAAGGACCAAACGGCAGATTCACCTTTCTGGACGTGTCCTGAATGGGGTATCTTAGTTGCCATTCTTCTAGGATTGACTACCTGGTGTCCCTCCCGATAGGGGGACATCTTAGCCACTTGGCTTTCCTATTCATATTGTCTGACTTGGATTTCATCACCTTGTAGAGGATATGTCTAGTTGAGTCAGAATACTTTTTAGTTAGGTGTTTGCATGCTCCTTTACCTCCTTTTGGTCTAGTGAGTCCACCATTTTTTATTTCTAGGAAACCTGCTGCTTGTTGGTATTCTGACCATTTTGTTGGTACTCCACCTATTGTAGCACAGCTGTTACGGTGGATGTTTTGAGTTGGTTGTTGGCCTGAGTGCCTTGTTTTTTGAGCTCTCCTTCTGCACACTCGGTTGCATTAGGGTTTTTGAGCTATTTTTTACTCACCTCAAACCACAGAGTTTTGACACCATCTGTCACCATTGAGTCCCCGAGACATTCTCGGTGCCTCAAGGGAGATCCCCCACAGCACGGTTCACTTGACACCACACGTCATCGCCACAGATCATCATCACTTGATACCACTTATCACATATCTAGAGCCTTGTCACTTGACTCCACTCGTCAACGGCATAGGACTCCGTCACCAAATATTGACGCCCCTTACTTTACCTCCGATTTTGAAGAAGAGTCTGAGAACCCCATTTACACTGCCCCTACTAGCCCCATGGCTGGAGTGACTTCCACTCCTTTCTTGGTAGGGACCATTGGTGGCCCATCCACCACTACACCAGTTACCACTCCCGCTGTGGGTATGCCCTCGATGGGGGCCACATCCACCATCCCAGTCACCATTCCCGATCCTGTAGCTGGCATACATACCACCACTCCACCAGTGACTCACACCACCCATGGTGGTGCAGGCCCATCCTTTACTACCTTAGTCCCCCCACTTGGGGGCAACATTCCCAACCCTGCCCCTCTACTGGGGGGCATGGGCTCCAACTTGGTCCAACCCACTCCTGTGTCACATCCTTCTTCCAGTCTGCCATTCATGGCTAGCCTCAACCTACCTGATCTAGCCAGACTGACCAACGACCCTATCCGACACGACCCTACGTGGCCTCATATGCCCACCAAGCTCCCCTCGGACATCCCTAAGTTCAAGGGCAAGGTAGGTGAGGACCCACAAAACCATATCATGTCCTTCCATCTATAGTGTTCCTCCAACTCCATAGTGGATGACTCTATTCGCCTCGGTCTGTTACAGCGCACCTTCACTGGCTCTGCAGCCAAGTGGTATATCGAGCAACCCCATGGGACCCATGCCACCTTTTCTTCCCTTGCCTCGACCTTCCTGCAGTTCTTCCAGTTACCTGTCCTCTATGACACGGGCGTTGAGATCCTCCTATCTTGCAGACAAAACACGGCTACCTACATCACGGACCACATTCATGAGTGGCGTAGACGCCGTAGCTTATGCAAGATCAAATTAGACGACCGTATCTTCCTAGATTGGTTCCTCAAGTCCCTTCTTCCTGTCATTGATAAGGATGTCACTTCCGAAAGACCCCAGTCTGAAGAAGAGGCCATCCTTAAGGAACAGCAGTTCGACATCATTTACGCCCAGTCAGGTTATCTCTACACCATTATACCTGACGCCCCTCACGGTGAGTCTTCCCAGCACGATGCGCCGGGGGCATCCCACGCTGCAGACGGCATCATTGGCCATGTTTCTTTGCATCCCCAACCCTTTTCCATAGCACGTCCTACCCCGGGCCTCGACCTTTCGCGGGCTACCTCACAGTCTGGGGCTACCAACTCGTATGCTCCTATGACACATCACCATCATTCCCATGGACCCACCTGTCCACCTCAGTGCTTCGGTCAGGCGCCCCCTGCTTACAACCCCCCGGTCGCACCTCAGCCTTATTACCACCAGCAGGATGCACCAGCTCCTGTGCCTTCTCAGGACCAACCCACTTATTACCACCAGCTCCTGCGCCTTCCCAAGCCCAACCAGCTTATTACCCGCCACAGGCAGCCCCTGCGGCAAACCCACAACCTGGTCCATAGACATATCAGCAACCTCCTCAAGGTTCCACACCTGCGCAGCCTCCACCTACCTATCATCCACCGCAGCCTGCTCCTGCACCTGCACAACCTCAAAACCCACCTGCTTCTCAAGGGCAAGTTTACGCCCAAAGCAACCCGTAGAAAAACTAGAACAACCAGTGCAACTAGGGCCAACAAAACCGCGGTAAGGGCCATAATCATGGGAAAAACCAACCTACAGACCAAGGTGGTCAACATCCTAATCCCCCAGACAACAACAACGCGGCCCTCGCTAACCAAAACCCTGATCACCCGCCCAAGCAGGCTAAAAACCCCAATTTGTGAACAAACCATCCTTGTTCTATTTGCGAGTTCTATGGCCACTACACACATGCTTTCCCACACTTGGAGCGAGCTCGGAAACTTTGGGTTGATGAGGCCCATCGCCAAGGGAATGTGGCTCCTCAAACGCAGCCCAACCCCCCGCAACCTTAGCAGCCACCTTTGGTGCTGTAAAACCCCTTACCAACCCAAGGCGTCGTGAACACTCGGCCGTTGGCCCCCCCTCAAGCCAACGCGCAACCTCAACAACAAATCACTTACGCCTCTCCTGATCAACTCATGTTTGACTCAGGTACCCACCGCTTGTTGATGATGTCTTCTGCTGATGTCAACCTTCAGACTCACCGGAACCAATATGACTCCACCTCTGAAGCCTCTCCCACTGATAAAACCACCAGTGCTCATCCCACTGATCAAGCGTTGCGTATACCTCCACCCCCAATAGATGGCACTTCCAAAGCACCTCGTTTCCCACTTCGCCGTATCAACAATAACCCCAATGCACACGCTGCGTCAAACTACAACACTGTAGACGACTTAGCCCAGTCTCCCGCAGCCATGTCTGCGTTAGAAGTCTTGAAGAACTGCCCTTCCCAGTGCAAGACTTTACTCTCCACCATTGGGGCTATTGACCCAAATGATTCGAATTTGATGGCATTTGATTTGGACCAGTCCGAACCACGCCTGCCTTCCACCTTAGCATTCCAAGTTTCTGTTTCCGTTCAGAATCTTGTCATTCATCGATGCATCATCGATGAAGGTGCCTCCACATGCATTATGTCTACATTCGTATGGCAGAAGTTGGGATCCCCTACCCTCCAACAGTCCACCACTGCGTTACGTGCCTACGACGGTCGTTCGGCTCAGCCCCAAGGTCTCCTAGCCAATGTCCCTGTCCAGTTAGGTGGTAAAACCATCCTCATCGATATCGAGGTTATCAACACTCAGCTTGATTACAACCTCTTACTCGGTTGAGCTACATGTATGCTATGCGGGCGGTCGCTTCCTCTGTCTTTCGTACCATGATGTTCCCCCATGACGGACGCGTGGTTAAGATTGACCAACTCACTTACTATGATCCAAATGCCCCCGCTGCACCCGAAAATGTTCTCCCCATGTTTGAACAACCGGTTAGTGGTGCCACTACCTCATTTGTTTCTTCCTTGGGACCCGGAGTTTACTCAGACCCACCGATGACATCCACCTTCCAATCCATTCCTCCCCCGTCATCTACGCCAGAAGTGTCTGACTTATGTACCCTATCCCACGATAACCAAACACCTAAAAATCAACCACCCTTGTTGCCTAAACCACCATTGGTACCTAGCCACATTGGTGTTACACCTATCCATACGATCCCCTTCCTAATCCCTCCATTGGGAGTAGTAAGTGCCCCGGTCATGGCTACCCTTAGCCTCCCTGGGTTAACCTTGGGATTACCCGTCTAGTATCTTTCGCCTCCCGTTCCCCCACAGACACCAAGCGTCGTCCTCCAACCAGTGTAACCCATGGCTACTACCACTCAGCCACCCCCCGGTGTCTCTACCCCTTTGTCCTCCATGAATCCTCCTTCTACTCCCAAATCCACTGGGGGCCGAGGACCCCAACCTTACACTGCTGTACCACCTCCCAAGACAGTCAAAAACCCCCCAGTATTTCGTGCTCCTCCCAAATGCTCGTTTTGCGATGAGTTAGGCCATGCGACTCATCAGTGTCCATAGTTACCAGCATTACAGAAACACATGCAGATGCTCGACGACGACCCCAACATCCCGGTTGTCG
Organism: Larix kaempferi; assembly: GCA_027924585.1. Lineage (NCBI taxonomy): Eukaryota > Viridiplantae > Streptophyta > Pinopsida > Pinales > Pinaceae > Larix > Larix kaempferi. Next base: position 11,243,899 of record BSBM01000007.1, read on the forward strand.
AACTAAACCCCACCCCCAAGCCTAAAGATAAATCCCTGCGTACCAACCACCCCTGTGCTATATGCAGTGTTTACGGGCACTACTCACATCATTGTCTCGATCTCCCGGATTACAGAGCGGCTCTCTATGAGATGAACAATCTGTATCTTGAGACGGCACCACCCACCATTGAGGAGATCTACCTTCCGATCTCCTCCCCTTCAGGATAGGTTAATACCATTTATATGATCTCTTCAACCACTACCCCCTCGTCAACCGATTTGACGATGCACACTTTCTGTACTGATGAGGAGATTCTCGAGGGCCTCACTGCCCCAGATTATCCCTAGGATGATATGCATCATCATTCCTACTTCATTCCAGAAGAATCCTCCTCTAGCACAGCTACCCAATTCACGGTTGAATCCAAAGACTTCCTTCCCACTAAGGTCGACTAGTTTAAGGACCCTATTCCTGCTCCGGATGCCTTTGAGGAAGGAAACATGGCCAATATTTCAGCCGTCATCCACATAGATATCTCTGACCCACCTGGCGTCAATGAATGCATTGCTTTAGGAGGTGCCCCTGAACTCATCACTTTAGGAGCCTCCTGTAGTGAGTCTGGAGGAGTACAAAAAACTCTTCCAAGAGTTCCGTGATGTCTTGGCCTAGTCCTATACCGAAATGCCTGGTCTTGACCCCGCTATTATAGAGCACCACATTGACACATGGCCATATGTACCCCCCGTTCACCAGAAACAACACCACCTTGACACCTATGAGTGAAGGGGCATAATAGATTTCCTCGACCCTGGGATACGGGGCATGATCAATCATTTTGAACCTTCCCCATCACATCTATCTCAGCACGTCAATGAACCCATTGTTCAAACCCACACATTTGTGATCTCAACCATTTTTGAGGTCACATATCACTTGTATATTTGATTTTATACACCTAGTTATTTCCTTTGACCATTCCGGAGTCCTTATGACCTCCATTTTTCACACCATTTGCATTGCCGGATTCATATTTTCGTGCCCGTGATGATGCTTGAGATCATTTCTCACTCTCACTAGGACCAATATCACCATTGTGTCCCGACACCTTGTTGCCCCGGTTTGCATGCCACATCGATCGTAGCCCATTTTTGATATACTTTATATCGCCGGATTCATTTTTTCGAGCTCGTGATGATGCTTGAGATCATTTCTCGCTCTCACTTGGTACAGTTTCAACATTATGTCTCGACACCTTGTTGCCTTGGTTTGCGTGCCACATTGGCCGCCATCGGATTGTTTTGCACTTTTACATGAGCCATTCACTCCTGTCATGCTGCAAATGTTTCGTTATTTTTCCACCATTCCATTCACCCCGCAAGGAGGTCCACCAGTGTTCCCCGACACCCTTGTTCTTGGTAATCATACATGTTCCTTGATTGAACACTTCCTCCTTGCCTGGCCATTCCTTTTGTTCGGTATAATTTTATCCTTTTTTTGGGCCGGACAAGTCCTTTACGAAAAAGGCACTTAGGGAGTTTCTATTAAGCTCTTTTCTGACTCCTAAAACAATGAAAAGATCGCCGAGCAATCTTGCTTCCTTTCATGCTCGTTAAAGTATCTGAAAGGGCGTCTATCTGGTATAATTTTACCCCTTTTCTGGACCTGGTAGACTAATTACGAAAAAGGAATACTCTAGTCACACCGGCTAGAAGAGTTCTTCATTGCATCCTTTTATTCTTCTTTGGGCCTTGGAGACTAACACACGAAAAAGCAACCCCCTGGAGTCTTCTTATTGCTTTCAGACTCTCTAAAATTGAAAGCAACCACGAGCATGAATTGTCCTGGGCTCGTAAAATCCACACGACGGTACCATTCCATCATTTCAGAGTCTTCTTATCGCTTTCAGACACCTTAAAATTGAAAGCAATCACGAGCATGAACTGTCCTGGGCTTGTATAAATCCACATGACAGTACCATTGCATACACACTTCTTCTAGTTCCCTAACCCATGAAGAGGTCCCTCCCCGTGCCTCCTGGCACTTTGATCAATCATCTCGGCAGCACCCCCAATCAGGTCGCCTTTGTTCAGAGTATTCTGCAGTCTCTTGCCATATTATACCAGCTTGAGTCTCCCTCAGCCCAGTCACCATCCTTGATCCATTACAGCTGTGATCCCTTTCCCACCAGTTAGTTTCATATGCTTCCCGATCATCCCCATTATCATACTCTGAACAAAGGAAGTTTGAGTCCACCCACTCTACTTTCCCAGTTATACCCCCCAGTTTATCAGTCCTACCATCAGTACTATAACATTTCGGTTCTCCACCTCGCACTCCTGTCAAGGAAACATCATTGCCTTGATAGTTGCAGGTCTCCCTCTGTCGACGACAACCCCTCTATTCTAGAGGATAGGCCCAGAGGTCCCTGCGCCTTGGACCCATCACCATCTGTGGTGAGTGCCTACGGACCATTTTGAGAGGAGTCATCATTGTCTCTCCGAATGGTTGTTTCTCACATGCTCAACTTCAGCACCTTGATCGCATCATTGAGAATCGCGCAGGATTTACATACCTACCATTATTTGTCGAAGACCCCGAATTTCCCTCGACTCTAGCACATTGGTGAGTCACTCCGGAACACCCAGTTGTATGTTCCCATGGATGTCCAGGCTGCGTTGGTGATTGTATTCAGAAGCTATCCAGTTCTATGCTTCCTTGAGTACCCAGTTCCGTCCCAGATCAGTTCTAGTTCCGTGTACCATTGAGAGTGTGACCCTTTGGTACCACATTCAGTAGCACTGCTGTCATTCCAGTGCACCAGTTGGTCCGCTCAGACATAGTCATCCCAGCAGTATATCCCATATTTGTGTCCCTTCTGGACCCTTATGATGTACACAGTGGTTCTCTATGTATCTTTCAGGTCCCTCTTCTTGGGCCTCACAGTTCCTTTTATGTATCTTGATACGAGCATGGGTATGCCCGCCTCATCCATATATTGAGATTCTTCCTCATTCAGTATTTGAGGCTATGTATATGTCAGGTCCCCAGATTTTGGACCGCATTGTTATTTTTATGTTATATCCTGATACGAGCATGGGAATGCCCGCCTCATCCATATGATCAGATGATTCCTCATCCGTTATTGAGGTTATGTACTTTTAGTTCTTGCAGTTTGTTTGGGATCATTGTTCCGGGCTTCAGTTTGTTTCTTCTCTTCTCCATACCCCAGGAAAACCATATATGACTTATGATGTCCATCGGCCATACGATGAGATCCTGCCCTCGCACATCGGGGGGCAATCTGTTAACACTCAAAAAGTGTTCACTACCTCATCTACCCCATTGCATGGCTCATTTGTCCATTTTCCTACCATATTTCCCTTAAAAACCCTAAAAATTCCACTAAAAAGCCTCCAAAAGGCCTAAAATGCCTCCAAAAGGCCATAAAACCACTAAAAAAGCCTCAAAAAGGCTAGAAAACCCCTTTTTCCTCCAAAAATAGCAAAATCCCTCTAAAAAGGGAATAAAAAATATAAAATAATGAGGAAAAGGAGGAAAAAACCCTATATAGCTGCCCTAAACCATATGGTTCCCAAAACCATGGGCTAGCACTCCACCACCAAAAAACTATAAATAGGTGATGGAGACCCCTTATTCCATATCCACAATCAAGTATACCCTTACTCTGCCAAAATCTCTCTCGAAACCCTAGTTCACCATTGAACTTCTTTCACCTTGAGAGCCCCTTTTGGCCCATTTCCACCATTGGAAAAAGAGAAGGAGCAAGTTGGAGCTTGGAGCAACCCTCTTGGACATTGCAAGAGCTTCATCAACCTTCACATTGGAGGTAATATTAATATAAAAACCATTATTTACATTTTGTTGTTTATGTTTCATGCACATGTTTTAGAGTAGTTTACATTTCTGTTTTAGCCTAATAATTTCCATTTACTGAACTGCTACTAAGGAGTCCCTTTTCCTTAGTAGGTGCTCATCTGCACAAGCTAGGGGTAAAACCCTAGCTACATCAGCACTTTGATTTTACATTCCAGGTCACACGATGGGGATGCTACGAATTCTATCACCATCGATATCAGGAAGCATTCAGGTGATGTGGCTTTATGAAATCGTAAGAGCAACAATTAAAGGCATTTTCAGACTCGTCAACACAAGGTAAAAACCCTGAAATAAAATCCTGCGTTTGTCTGATAGAGCACCAAATTTTAAAAAGAAATATCAAAACCTTGTGTCTAAAAACTAGTTTACAGAGAAACTCGACGTCGTCTTGGAAATAGAAGAGGCAAGTGACTCTTATGCGGCAGCATCATCTACCTTCGTCCCTGAAATAGCAATTTAGTGAGAACGTGAAGAAGAAATTGGCGTCCTGATGATAGATTTGAAGGAGAGGAACAAAGTTTAATTATATTTGAAGAAGGACAGTGGAGATACATACAGTCGTTGGTGCAGGTGCTACAAGTAGATCTATAGATGTAAGCAACTTATTAAAACCTATGCTCGAACGTCGAAGACTGCGTTTTATTGGAGTTACAACTTATGCGGAAATTTGATGCAAGTGGATTAAAGAAGGAAACGGATGGAGTTCTATTGATGGAGCGTGAAAACAGTTATAGCACATGACAATTTGTTTACACACCAGATCAACGGGAGGAAGATCGACGGCTCTCTATTTATCCCGCATTGTTTACATGCACACCAGATAACGACGGTTGGTGGAAGCGGTAAAAAACCACTATCTAACGTGTCCATTTCTAATGCATCCGCATATGTGAAAAATTGTATTGCAAACCACTGAACGCCCGTGCGATACCATCCATTGGAAATGTTATAAAAAGGTAAAGTTGCCCATTTTTAGCAATTTGATATTATATTGACCGGAGTATCAAAACTCCCAAACCCTCATGCCGAACTAAAGGCTAAAAGTTTGAAATACAAAGAGATAAGACGCCATTTGTCCAAGAGCTGGCGAGTCTGTTGCAGCGTTGAAGTCTAAGAGAAGCAAAAAAAAATCGATCTTTTTCTTTGAATTGGTTTTTGAAAGTGATTTTCTGACCAATCCATTTCATGTGATGTATATTGGAAAAAGTTCTTGGAGAACGATGCAACACATTCAAGTGAAATGGCCTTGTTGGGAAGCAATTTTACAACCTCAACGTATTGTACATTATGGCCCAATAAAACCAACTGTCTTGCAAATCAGAATCTCACCGTTCTTATTCTTGGTGAATAGGGAAACTCTTTAAGCCCTAAAAATTCAAAATAGTTTCAAGAAAACCTAACAGATATGGATATCAAGATCAAAGCTATGTTGAAACTAATCGAAGAGGATGTAGATTTATTTCCAAACGGGTAGAGATGTTCTACAAAAAAGCTTGTACATTTGGTCGAAGAGTTTTTTAGAGCATATCGAGCTTTAGCAGAATGATGTGACCACATCTCTGAGGAGCCGCGCCTAAATAAATTATAGCATGGTAGAGGCAACTCATCAATCTCCTGAAAGTCGATAGTCAAAGAAATGAATAATTAAAGGCAGCCGACAATCATCTTCTAACTTCCGAAGATATGACAAAACAAATATTCTAGATTTTCCGTCATTTATTGTCTAAAAAACTAATTCTTGTAAAGTAGTGATTAGTTATTTGATTGTTATTTCAGTATCAATGGGAAAGGCAGTTAGGGTTTGCTCAGGGAGCATTTTTGTATAAATTATGCATCCTGCAATGTAAAAATGGGGGGAGAGGAGGAAGATTCCCAAGAACGAAAGTGTCCATTCTGGGTTTTTGAAGTTGTTTCCAGAAATTAATAAAGATCTCAAAACTGAGCAGATTTTTTACCAAAGATTCATGTGTTGTCTCAAAATTACAGTCTATACTTTCCCTTTCTCTAAATGTGCATGTTACCTTCTTTGTTATGCCTTTCATCATGTCATTTTCTTCTATGCTTAGATGAACGTCTATATAGAATTGAGATTCATGTCATATGCCTCGATTTATTCGCATCTGAGTGTCCATTTATTTCTCCAAAGTTAACAGTGGATTCATCTGAAAATCGATGCCCGTTGTTAATGGACTGTCTTTATTTCTTTCCTTGTCACCTGCAAAATCTCATTGACTGTAATAAAACAACTATCTTTCCTTTGTATGAAACATTTGTTTGGCTGCTGATCTATTATTTTTCTGTTTCTTGACTCCATTGCCCAATGATATCTTATTTCCTGTTTATCTAACCACTTCTTTAAAAATCCTAAAGTTTTTATTTATTTTACAAATTGGCCATTGAATTTCATTGTCAAGCTGCTGTCGTGGTGACATTGGATGGCAGATTTGCTGAGAGAGCCCTCTCTGGATGAAGGAGGCCAACTTTCAGTCTAAAGATTGGTTTGAGGTTACCTCGGGGTTTCTTTGATACAGCCCAAGGAAAATCCGAGTGCTAACATTTTGGCGCCGTTGCCGGGGATCGAAGGTTTCATTTTCCATGGGTATGAACTAAAAATTTGCAAATTTGATTATTGATGGTGAACAACGGTCAGATATCAAGCAGGATGTGCATCTTTCACCTGTCGACTCCATCTTCAAAGAATCCAGTTTTAAGAAATTTCATGGCGACTCTACATTAAAGAAATCCAGTTTTGCATTGGTTCACAGGCTAGTCTCCTCAGTTTTCAGATCAAAATCTACAGCTCTAGTATTTCGAGATGGCCTCGTTATTAAGAAGGTATGCAGCTATGAGCAGGTCTCATATTCCCGGTTTTCCGAATCAAATTCCTAAAATAGATTGGCAATCTTATTTGCCTAAATTCAGAGATGAAAACAGTGATAATGCTGCTTTACATTTAATCAAATTTCATGCACATGTACACAAATTGAAGATTATGTTTCATGAGGACTGTCTTATGAAGATGTTCATGGCTTATTTAGAAGGAAAAGCAAGGGATTGGTATGAAAGTTTAAGACCTGGAAGCTTGTTTTCTTTAAAAGATTTTCACATAGCATTTTATGAGCATTATACAATAGCTTTTCCAGCTTTGTCTTTAGTGGAAAATTGTTGTGATCAGTTTGAGAGTTTCATACAATACCTTGAAAGTATTGATGAAGATCTGGAAGGTATGAATGATGAAGACTTGTCTAAAATATTTTATCATTTTTCTTCGCAAGTCCATGGCCATGATGATCGAGAGGAGTTTGTTGTAGATGAGATCAGTAAAGAATTGATAGTAGTTTCCCGTGATTCCTCTTTGAAAACAAAGGTTGAATCATCCGCTCCTTCGTATACAAATGAAGAATGCATTCAGCATCAATCTGTAGAAGAGAAGGAAAATGATAGTTGTTTGATTCAGAAAATGCACAAGCCACCTCCTCTTTTAACAGAAGAAGAAATAGATTGGCTCTTGCAGAGTCATGCTACGACCCCTGCTTATACAGATTTGCAATGTTCACATATTCCGGGATATGTAAGTGAATCTTCTTCCATTTTTGGGCATATAAATCTGAATTTGAATGATGACAATCATGATGATTTTATGAAGGAATCCATTTATGAGGACGATCCACCGTAAGGAAATTAGCTGTTAGACACCAGTTTCTTTCATCAACAAGATAGAGCTGTCATATTTAATGATTTTGCAGAATGTTCATTGCTTGAGAATACTTTAGAGTATGAGGTTAATCATTCATTTCTGAAAAAGAATGTTAAGGAAGAAAGAACATTTTAGTTCTCCCGTCAAATTGCAGAAAATCCGAAGGTACTTCAAATAAAATGTATATTCTTTGATCCTATAGTTGAGTATATGAATAAATTTCTCAGTTTCGATTTGTAGCTAGGTTTTTATTTTGAGAATAAAGATTATCAGTGGTTGCTTATACTGTCATATCTTCTGTTATTGGCTTATTTCGAACACGGCAAAGGAGTTAGACTGTTTGAAAACCTAATGGATTGGCTACATTGGTGTTTCCAAATTACTTGATTGATGGAAAGTCTTTGACATTCTAAAAGTAGGGTAGGTAGGAGAAATAAGTTTGCCAGGCAAATAGTTTTCAGTATGTGAGTTTTAAGTTTTCTATAGTTAAATGGTTTTCAGTTACAGTTTTGGATGGAGGACTGGTTACATGATACAAGATACAGGTTACAGGTTGCAGTTGTCAAGGTTGGGAGCCGCCCAATGGTCAGACACATGGTCTATGGTGTTCTTTGCTGCCTCACTGGGAGGACAGCATCCCCAGTAGGAGCCAGTTGTTGGCACTCCATAAAATTTTGTGCCTAAATGTTTTCTGACGGCGTTAATCATCTCCCGGCAACGCTGTCGGTGCAAAATAGAACATTTTTCATGGTAGGAGGTTTTCAAGCTTGGTCGAGAAAAAGAACATTTGTCTTCGGGTACAAACACCATGGTTGTAAAATAAAGTAGAGGTTCTATACGCTCAAGAAACTCATGCTTTGAAATTTTAATGAAAAGGCCCAGCCTAAATATCGATTCTGTGAGAAAGTTATAAGTCTTTTAATATTTCTATAAAAAGCCAACTTTATGAAGAGGGGTTTTTTTATTTGTATGATATAGCTTATGATTAGAAAACCTTATGGATAAGGCCCTCAATCTCCATGGAGCCGAAGTTTCAGCTTTTAAAGACAACATAGATTTCTTTTTAATGTTTTAGTTTGGGTGCAAAATAAAAGTTGGAGCAAAATATACTCGCGCCCAACACCGAGGGCTCATCACGGGACCGAGTGCCAAGCCTTGAGGGCCCTACAGATCTCATATCCTACATCGTACACGAGCCTACCAATCCTTTATTACTTGATGTATATTGAAGGCATTGAGGAATATAAAAGGTAAAAGAACCTTTTCTGTTTTACATGTGGGATAAGTTCCCCATAAGAAAAAATAATAAGAAACGCAGGCCGCGAATGGATATTCAAGTCAGCACTTTGATTTTAGATTCTAGGTCACACGATGGGGATGCTACGAATTCTATCACCATCGATATCAGACAGCATTCAGGTGATGTGGCTTTATGAAATCGTAAGAGCAACAATGAAAGGCATTTTCAGACTCGTCAATACAAGGTAAAACCCTTGAAATAAAATCTTGCGTTTGTCTGATAGAGCACCAAATTTTAAAAAGAAATATCAAAACCTTGTGTCTAAAAACTAGTTTACAAAGAAACTCGATGTCGTCTTGGAAATAGAAGAGGCAAGTGACTCTTATGCGGCAGCATCATCTACCTTCGTCCCTGAAATAACCATTTAGTGAGAACGTGGAGAAGAAATCGGCGTCCTGATGATAGATTTGAAGGAGAGGAACAAAGTTTAATGATATTTGAAGAAGGACAGTGGAGATACATATAGTCGTTGGTGCAGGTGCTACAAGCAGATCTATAGATGCAAGCAACTTATTAAAACCTATGCTCGAACGTCAAAGACTGCGTTGTATTGGAGTTACAACTTATGCGTAAAGTTGATGCAAGTGCATTAAAGAAGGAAACAGATGGAGTTCTATTGATGGAGCTTGAAAACAGTTATAGCACATGACAAGTTGTTTACACACCAGATAAACGGGAGGAAGATCGACGGCTCTCTATTTATCCCGCATTGTTTACATTTACGCCAGATAACGACGGTTGGTGGAAGCGGTAAAAAACCACTATCTAACGTGTCCATTTCTAATGCATCCGCATATGTGAAAAATTGTATTGCAAACCACTCAACACCCGTGCGATACCATCCATTGGAAATGTTATAAAAAGGTAAAGTTGCCCATTTTTAGCAATTTGTTATTATATTGACCGGAGTATCAAAACTCCCAAACCCTCACGCTGAACTATGGGCTAAAAGTTTGAAATGCAAAGAGATAAGATGCCATTTGTCAAGGAGCCGACGAGTCTGTTGCAGCATTGAAGTCTAAGAGAAGCAAAAGAAAATCGATCTTTTTCTTTGAATTGGTTTTTGAAAGTGATTTTCTGACCAATCCATTTCATGTGATGTATATTGGAAAAAGTTCTTGGAGAATGATGCAACACATTCAAGCGAAATGGCCTTGCCGGGAAGCAATTTTACAACCTCAACGTATTGTACATTATGGCCCAATAAAACCAGCTATCTTGCAAATCAGAATCTCACCGTTCTTATTCTTGGTGAATGGGGAAGCTCTTTAAGCCCTAAAAATTAAAAATAGTTTCAAGAAAACCTAACAGATATGGATATCAAGATCAAAGCTATGTTGAAACTAATCGAAGAGGATGCAAATTTATTTCCAAATGGGCGGAGATGTTTTACAAAAAAGCTTGTATATTTGGTCGAAGAGTTTTTTAGAGCATATCGAGCTTTAGCAGAATGATGTGACCACATCTCTGAGGAGCTGCGCCTAAATACATTATAGCATGGTAGAGGCAACTCATCAATCTCCTGAAAGTCGATAGTCGAAGAAATAAATAATTAAAGGCAGTCGACAACCATCTTCTAACTTCCGAAGATATGACAAAACAAATATTCCAGATTTTCCATCATTTATTATCTAAACAACTAATTCTTGTAAAGTAGTGATTAGTTATTTGATTGTTATTTCAGTATCAATGGGAAAGGCAGTTAGGGTTTGCTCAGGGAGCATTTTTGTATAAATTATGCATCCTGCAATGTAAAAATGGGGGGAGAGGAGGAAGATTCCCAAGAACGAAAGTGTCCATTCTAGGTTTTTGAAGTTGTTTCCATAAATTAATAATGATCTCAAAACTGAGCAGATGTTTTACCAAAGATTCATGTGTTGTTTCAAAATTACAGTCTGTACTTTCCCTTTCTCTACATGTGCATGTTACCTTCTTTGTTATGCCTTTCATCATGTCATTTTCTTCTATGCTTAGATGAACGTCTATATAGAATTGAGATTCATGTCATATGCCTCGATTTATTTGCATCTGAGTGTCCATTTATTTCTCCAAAGTTAACAGTGGATTCATCTGAAAATCGATGCCCTTTGTTATTGGACTGTCTTTATTTCTTTCCTTGTCACCTGCAAAATCTCATTGACTGTAATAAAACAGCTATCCTACCTTTGTATGAAACATTTGTTTGGCTGCTGATCTATTATTTTTCTGTTTCTTGACTCCATTGCCCAATGATATCTTATTTCCTGTTTATCTAACCACTTCATTAAAAATCCTTAAGTTTTTATTTATTTTACAAATTCGCCATTGAATTTCATTATCAAGCTGCTGTCGTGGTGACATTGGATGGCAGATTTGCTGAGAGAGCCCTCTCTGGATGAAGGAGGCCAACTTTCAGTCTAAAGATGGGTTTGAGGTTACCTCGGGGTTTCTTTGATACAGCCCAAGGAAAATCGGAGTGCTAACATTTTGGCGCCGTTGCCGGGGATCGAAGGTTTCATTTTCCATGGGTATGAACGACAAAGTTGCAAATTTGATTGTTGATGGTGAACAACGGTCAGATATCAAGCAGGATGTGCATCTTTCACCTGGCGACTCCATTTTCAAAGAATCCAGTTTTAAGAAATTTCATGGCGACTCCACATTAAAGAAATCCAGTTTTGCATTGGTTCACAGGCTAGTCTCCTCAGTTTTCAGATCAAAATCTACAACTCCAGTATTTAGAGATGGCCTCGTTATTAAGAAGGTATGCTCCTATGAGCAGGTCTCATATTCCCGGTTTTCCGAATCAAATTCCTAAAATAAATTGGCAATCTTATTTGCCTAAATTCAGAGATGAAAACAATGATAATGCTGCTTTACATTTAATCAAATTTCATGCACATGTACACAAATTGAAGATTATGTTTCATGAGGACTGTCTTATGAAGATGTTCATGGATTATTTAGAAGGAAAAGCAAGGGATTGGTATGAAAGTTTAAGACCTGGAAGCTTGTTTTCTTTAAAGGATTTTCACATAGCATTTTATGAGCATTATACAATAGATTTTCCAGCTTTGTCTTTAGTGGAAAATTGTTGTGATCAGTTTGAGGGTTTCATACAATACCTTGAAAGTATTGATGAAGATCTGGAAGGTATGAATGATGAAGACTTGTCTGAAATATTTTATCATTTTTCTTCGCAAGTCCATGGCCATGATGATCGAGAGGAGTTTGCTGTAGATGAGATCAGTAAAGAATTGATAGTAGTTTCCCGTGATTCCTCTTTGAAAACAAAGGTTGAATCATCCTCTCCTTCGTATACAAATGAAGAATGCATTCAGCATCAATCTGCAGAAGAGAAGGAAAATGATAGTTGTTTGATTCAGAAAATGCACAAGCCACCTCCTCTTTTAACAGAAGAAGAAATAGATCGGCTCCTGCAGAGTCATGCTACGACCCCCGCTTATACAGATTTGCAATGTTCACATATTCTGGGATATGTAAGTGAATCTTCTTCCATTTTTGGGCATATAAATCTGAATTTGAATGATGACAATCATGATGATTTTATGAAGGAATCCATTTATGAGGACGATCCGCCGTAAGGAAATTAGCTGTTAGACACAAGTTTCTTTCATCAACAAGATAGAGCTGTCATATTTAATGATCTTGCAGAATGTTCATTGTTTGAGGATACTTTAGAGTATGAGGTTAATCATTCATTTCTGAAAAAGAATGTTAAGGAAGAAAGAACATTTCTGTTCTCCCGTCAAATTGCAGAAAATACGAAGGTACTTCAAATAAAATGTATCTTCTTTGATCCTATAGTTGAGTATATGAAGAAATTTCTCAGTTTCGATTTGTAGCTAGGTTTTTATTTTGAGAATAAAGATTATTAGTGGTTGCCTATACTGTCATATTTTCTGTTATTGGCTTATTTCGAACACGGCAAAGGAGTTAGACTGTTTGAAAACCTAATGGATTGGCTACATTGGTGTTTCCAAATTACTTGATTGATGGAAAGTCTTTGACATTCTAAAAGTAGGGTAGGTAGGAGAAATAAGTTTGCCAGGCAAATAGTTTTCAGTATGTGAGTTTTCAGTTTTCTATAGTTAAATGGTTTTCAGTTACAGTTTTGGATGGAGGACTGGTTACAGGATACAGGATACAGGTTACAGGTTGCAGTTGTCAAGGTTGGGAGCCGCCCAATGGTCAGGCACATGGTCTATGGTGTTCTTTAATACCTCACTGGGAGGACAGCATCCCCAGTAGGAGCCAGTTGTTGGCACTCCATAAAATTTTGTGCCTAAATGTTTTCTGACGGCGTTAATCATCTTCCGGCAACTCTGTCGGTGCAAAATAGAACATTTTTCATGGCAGGAGGTTTTCAAGCTTGGTCAAGAAAAAGAACATTTGTCTTCGGGTACAAACACCATAGTTGTAAAAGAAAGTAGAGGTTCTATACGCTCAAGAAACTCATGCTTTGAAATTTTTATGAAAAGGCCCAGCCTAAATATCGATTCTGTGAGAAAGTTATAAGTCTTTTAATATTTCTATAAAAAACCAACTTTATGAAGAGGGGTTTCTTTATTTGTATGATATAGCTTATGATTAGAAAACCTTATGGATAAGGCCCTCAATCTCCATGGAGCCGAAGTTTCAGCTGTTAAAGACAACATAGATTTCTTTTTAATTTTTTAGTTTGGGTGCAAAATAAAAGTTGGAGCAAAATATACTCGCGCCCAACACCGAGGGCTCATCACGGGACCGAGTGCCAAGCCTTGAGGGCCCTACAGATCTCATATCCTACATCGTACATGAGCCTACCAATCCTTTAGTACTTGATGTATATTGAAGGCGTTGAGGAATATAAAAGGTAAAAGAACCTTTTCTGTTTTACATGTGGGATAAGTTCCCCATAAGAAAAAATAATAAGACACGCAGGCTGCGAATGGATATTCAAGTCAGCACTTTGATTTTAGATTCTAGGTCACACGATGGGGATGATACGAATTCTATCACCATCGATATCAGACAGTATTCAGGTGATGTGGCTTTATGAAATCGTAAGAGCAACAATGAAAGGCATTTTTAGACTCGTCAATACAAGGTAAAACCCCTGAAATAAAATATTGCGTTTGTCTGATAGAGCACCAAATTTTAAAAAGAAATATCAAAACCTTGTGCCTAAAAACTATTTTACAAAGAAACTCGATGTCGTCTTGGAAATAGAAGAGGCAAGTGACTCTTATGCGGCAGCATCATCTACCTTCGTCCCTGAAATAACCATTTATTGAGAATGTGAAGAAGAAATCGGCGTCCTGATGATAGATTTGAAGGAGAGGAACAAAGTTTAATGATATTTGAAGAAGGACAGTGGAGATACATATAGTCGTTGGTGCAGGTGCTACAAGCAGATCTATAGATGCAAGCAACTTATTAAAACCTATGCTCGAACGTCAAAGACTTCGTTGTATTGGAGTTACAACTTATGTGGAAAGTTGATGCAAGTGGATTAAAGAAGGAAACGGATGGAGTTCTGTTGATGGAGCTTGAAAACAATTATAGCGCATGACAAGTTGTTTACACACCAGATAAACGGGAGGAAGATCGACGGCTCTCTATTTATCCCGCATTGTTTACATGCACGCCAGATAACGACGGTTGGTGGAAGAAGTAAAAAACCACTATCTAACGTGTCCATTTCTAATGCATCCGCATATGTGAAAAATTGTATTGCAAACCACTCAACACCCGTGCGATACCATCCATTGGAAATGTTATAAAAAGGTAAAGTTGCCCATTTTTAGCAATTTGTTATTATATTGACCGGAGTATCAAAACTCCCAAACCCTCACGCCGAACTATGGGCTAAAAGTTTGAAATACAAAGAGATAAGACGCCATTTGCAAGGAGTCGGCGAGTCTGTTGCAGCGTTGAAGTCTAAGAGAAGCAAAATAAAATCGATCTTTTTCTTTGAATTGGTTTTTGAAAGTGATATTCTGACCAATCCATTTCATGTGATGTATATTGGAAAAAGTTCTTTGAGAATGATGCAACACATTCAAGCGAAATGGCCTTGCCGGGAAGCAATTTTACAACCTCAACGTATTGTACATTATGGCCCAATAAAACCAGCTGTCTTGCAAATCAGAATCTCACCGTTCTTATTCTTGGTGAATGGGGAAGCTCTTTAAGCCCTAAAAATTCAAAATAGTTTCAAGAAAACCTAACAGATATGGATATCAAGATCAAAGCTATTTTGAAACTAATCGAAGAGGATGCAGATTTATTTCCAAACGGGCGGAGATGTTCTACAAAAAAGCTTGTACATTTGGTCGAAGCGTTTTTTAGAGCATATCGAGCTTTAGCAGAATGATGTGACCACATCTCTGAGAATCCGTGCCTAAATACATTATAGCATGGTAGAGGCAACTCATCAATCTCCTGAAAGTCGATAGTCGAAGAAATGAATAATTAAAGGCAGCCGACAACCATCTTCTCACTTCCGAAGATATGACAAAACAAATATTCCAGATTTTCCATCATTTATTGTCTAAAAAACTAATTCTTGTAAAGTAGTGATTAGTTATTTGATTGTTATTTCAATATCAATGGGAAAGGTAATTAGGGTTTGCTCAGGGAGCATTTTTGTATAAATTATGCATCCTGCAATTTAAAAATGGGTGGAGAGGAGGAAGATTCCCAAGAACGAAAGTGTCCATTCTGGGTTTTTGAAGTTGTTTCCAAAAATTAATAATGATCTCAGAACTGAGAAGATTTTTTACCAAATATTCATGTGTTGTTTCAAAATTACAGTCTGTACTTTCCCTTTCTCTACATGTGCATGTTACCTTCTTTGTTATGCCTTTCATCATGTCATTTTCTTCTATGCTTAGATGAACGTCTATATAGAATTGAGATTCATGTCATATTCCTTGATTTATTCGCATTTGAGTGTCCATTTATTTCTCCAACGTTAACAGT
Source organism: Larix kaempferi (assembly GCA_027924585.1). Classification (NCBI taxonomy): domain Eukaryota; kingdom Viridiplantae; phylum Streptophyta; class Pinopsida; order Pinales; family Pinaceae; genus Larix; species Larix kaempferi. The sequence goes on from BSBM01000007.1 coordinate 11,259,741, forward strand.
GGATTCATCTGAAAATCGATGCTCGTTGTTAATCGACTGTCTTTATTTCTTTCCTTGTCACCTGCAAAATCTCATTCACTGTAATAAAACAACTATCTTTCCTTTGTATGAAACATTTGTTTGGCTGCTGATCTATTATTTTTCTGTTTCTTGACTCCATTTCCCAATGATATCTTATTTCCTGTTTATCTAACCACTTCATTAAAAATCCTTAAGTTTTTATTTATTTTACAAACTGGCCATTGAATTTCATTGTCAAGCTGCTGTCGTGGTGACATTGGATGGCAGATTTGCTGAGAGAGCCCTCTCTGGATGAAGGAGGCCAACTTTCAGTCTAAAGATTGGTTTGAGGTTACCTCGGGGTTTCTTTGATACAGCCCAAGGAAAATCGGAGTGCTAACATTTTGGCGCCGTTGCTGGGGATCGAAGGTTTCATTTTCCATGGGTATGAACGACAAAGTTGCAAATTTGATTGTTGATGGTGAACAACGGTCAGATATCAAGCAGGATGTGCATCTTTCACCTGGCGACTCCATCTTCAAAGAATCCAGTTTTAAGAAATTTCATGGCGACTCCACATTAAAGAAATCTAGTTTTCCATTGGTTCACAGGCTAGTCTCCTCAGTTTTCAGATCAAAATCTACAGCTCCAGTATTTCAAGATGGCCTCGTTATTAAGAAGGTATGCTCCTATGAGCAGGTCTCATATTGCTGGTTTTTCGAATCAAATTCCTAAAATAGATTGGCAATCTTATTTGCCTAAATTCAGAGATGAAAACAGTGATAATGTTGCTTTACATTTAATCAAATTTCATGCACATGTACACAAATTTAAGATTATGTTTCATGAGGACTGTCTTATGAAGATGTTCATGGCTTATTTAGAAGGAAAAGCAAGGGATTTGTATGAAAGTTTAAGACCTGGAAGCTTGTTTTCTTTAAAGGATTTTCACATAGCATTTTATGAGCATTATACAATAGCTTTTCCAGCTTTGTCTTTAGTGGAAAATTGTTGTGATCAGTTTGAGGGTTTCATACAATACCTTGAAAGTATTGATGAAGATCTGGAAGGTATGAATGATGAAGACTTGTCTGAAATATTTTATCATTTTTCTTCGCAAGTCCATGGCCATGATGATCGAGAGGAGTTTGCTGTAGATGAGATCAGTAAAGAATTGATAGTAGTTTCCCATGATTCCTCTTTGAAAACAAAGGTTGAATCATCCGCTCCTTCATATACAAATGAAGAATGCATTCAACATCAATCTGCAGAAGAGAAGGAAAATGATAGTTGTTTGATTCAGAAAATGCACAAGCCACCTCCTCTTTTAATAGAAGAAGAAATAGATCGGCTCCTGCAGAGTCATGCTACGACCCCTGCTTATACAAATTTGCAATGTTCACATATTTCGGGATATGTAAGTGAATCTTCTTCCATTTTTGGGCATATAAATCTGAATTTGAATGATGACAATCATGATGATTTTATGAAGGAATCCATTTATGAGGACGATCCGCCGTAAGGAAATTAGCTGTTAGACACCAGTTTCTTTCATCAACAAGATAGAGCTGTCATATTTAATGATCTTGCAGAATGTTCGTTGTTTGAGGATCATTTAGAGTATGAGGTTAATCATTCATTTCTGAAAAAGAATGTTAAGTAAGAAAGAACATTTCAGTTCTCCCATCAAATTGCAGAAAATCCGAAGGTACTTCAAATAAAATGTATCTTCTTTAATCCTATAGTTGAGTATATGAAGAAATTTCTCAGTTTCGATTTGTAGCTAGGTTTTTATTTTGAGAATAAAGATTATCAGTGGTTGCCTATACTGTCATATCTTCTGTTATTGGCTTATTTCGAACACGGCAAAGGAGTTAGACTGTTTGAAAACCTAATGGATTGGCTACATTGGTGTTTCCAAATTACTTGATTGATGGAAAGTCTTTGACATTCTAAAAGTAGGGTAGGTAGGAGAAATAAGTTTGCCAGGCAAATAGTTTTCAGTATGTGAGTTTTCAGTTTTCTATAGTTAAATGGTTTTCAGTTACAGTTTTGGATGGAGGACTGGTTACAGGATACCGGATACAGGTTATAGGTTGCAGTTGTCAAGGTTGGGAGCCGCCCAATGGTCAGGCACATGGTCTATGGTGTTCTTTGCTGCCTCACTGGGAGGACAGCATCCCCAGTAGGAGCCAGTTGTTGGCACTCCATAAAATTTTGTGCCTAAATGTTTTCTGACGGCGTTAATCATCTTCCGGCAACTCTGTCGGTGCAAAATAGAACATTTTTCATGGCAGGAGGTTTTCAAGCTTGGTCGAGAAAAAGAACATTTGTCTTCGGGTACAAACACCATGGTTGTAAAAGAAAGTAGAGGTTCTATATGCTCAAGAAACTCATGCTTTGAAATTTTTATGAAAAGGCCCAGCCTAAATATCGATTCTGTGAGAAAGTTATAAGTCTTTTAATATTTCTATAAAAAACCAACTTTATGAAGAGGGGTTTTTTTATTTGTATGATATAGCTTATGATTAGAAAACCTTATGGATAAGGCCCTCAATCTCCATGGAGCCGAAGTTTCATCTTTTAAAGACAACATAGATTTCTTTTTAATGTTTTAGTTTGGGTGCAAAATAAAAGTTGGAGCAAAATATACTCACGCCCAACACCAAGGGCTCATCACGGGACCGAGTGCCTAGCCTTGAGGGCCCTATAGATCTCATATCCTACATCGTACAGGAGCCTACCAATCCTTTATTACTTGATGTATATTGAAGGCGTTGAGGAATATAAAAGGTAAAAGAACCTTTTCTGTTTTACATGTGGGATAAGTTCCCCATAAGAAAAAATAATAAGAAACGCAGGCCGCGAATGGATATTCAAGTCAGCACTTTGATTTTAGATTCTAGGTCACACGATGGGGATGCTACGAATTCTATCACCATCGATATCAGACACCATTCAGGTGATGTGGCTTTATGAAATCGTAAGAGCAACAATGAAAGGAATTTTCAGACTCGTCAATACAAGGTAAAACCCCTGAAATAAAATATTGTGTTTGTCTGATAGAGCACCAAATTTTAAAAAGAAATATCAAAACCTTGTGTCTAAAAACTAGTTTACAAAGAAACTCGACGTCGTCTTGGAAATAGAAGAGGCAAGTGACTCTTATGCGGCAGCATCATCTACCTTCATCCCTGAAATAACCATTTAGTGAGAACATGAAGAAGAAATCGGCGTCATGATGATAGATTTGAAGGAGAGGAACAAAGTTTAATGATATTTGAAGAAGGACAGTGGAGATACATATAGTTGTTGGTGCAGGTGCTACAAGCAGATCTATAGATGCAAGGAACTTATTAAAACCTATGCTCGAACGTCAAAGACTGCGTTGTATTGGAGTTACAACTTATGCGGAAAGTTGATGCAAGTGGATTAAAGAAGGAAACGGATGGAGTTCTATTGATGGAGCTTGAAAACAGTTATAGCAAATGACAAGTTGTTTACACACCACATAAACGGGAGGAAGATCGACGGCTCTCTATTTATCCCGCATTGTTTACATGCACGCCAGATAACGACGGTTGGTGGAAGCGGTAAAAAACCACTATCTAACGTGTCCATTTCTAATGCATCCGCATATGTGAAAAATTGTATTGCAAACCACTCAACACCCGTGCGATACCATCCATTGGAAATGTTATAAAAAGGTAAAGTTGCCCATTTTTAGCAATTTTTTATTATATTGACCGGAGTATCAAAACTCGCAAACCCTCACGCCGAAATATGGGCTAAAAGTTTGAAATACAAAGAGATAAGACGCCATTTGTCAAGGAGTCGGTGAGTCTGTTGCAGCGTTGAAGTCTAAGAGAAGCAAAAGAAAATCGATCTTTTTCTTTGAATTGGTTTTTGAAAGTGATTTTCTGACCAATCCATTTCATGTGATGTATATTGGAAAAAGTTCTTGGAGAATGATGCAACACATTCAAGCGAAATGGCCTTGCCGGGAAGCAATTTTACAACCTCAACGTATTGTACATTATGGCCCAATAAAACCAGCTGTCTTGCAAATCAGAATCTCACTGTTCTTATTCTTGGTGAATGGGGAAGCTCTTTAAGCCCTAAAAATTCAAAATAGTTTCAAGAAAACCTAACAGATATGGATATCAAGAACAAAGCTATGTTGAAACTAATCGAAGAGGATGCAGATTTATTTCCAAACGGGCAGAGATGTTCTACAAAAAATCTTGTACATTTGGTCGAAGAGTTTTTTAGAGCATATCGAGCTTTCGCAGAATGATGTGACCACATCTCTGAGGAGCCGCGCCTAAATACATTATAGCATGGTTGAGGCAACTCATCAATCTCCTGAAAGTCGATAGTCGAAGAAATGAATAATTAAAGGAAGCCGACAACCATCTTCTCACTTCCAAAGATATGAGAAAACAAATATTCCATATTTTCCATCATTTATTGTCTAAAAAACTAATTCTTGTAAAGTAGTGATTAGTTATTTGATTGTTATTTCAATATCAATGGGAAAGGCAGTTAGGGTTTGCTCAGGGAGCATTTTTGTATAAATTATGCATCCTGCAATGTAAAAATGGGTGGAGAGGAGGAAGATTCCCAAGAACGAAAGTGTCCATTCTGGGTTTTTGAAGTTGTTTCCATAAATTAATAATGATCTCAGAACTGAGAACATTTTTTACCAAAGATTCATGTGTTGTTTCAAAATTACAGTCTGTACTTTCCCTTTCTCTACATGTGCATGTTACCTTCTTTGTTATGCCTTTCATCATGTCATTTTCTTCTATGCTTAGATGAACGTCTATATAGAATTGAGATTCATGTCATATGCCTCGATTTATTCGCATCTGAGTGTCCATTTATTTCTCCAAAGTTAACAGTGGATTCATCTGAAAATCGATGCCCGTTGTTAATGGACTGTCTTTATTTCTTTCCTTGTCACCTGCAAAATCTCATTGACTGTAATAAAACAGCTATCTTTCCTTTGTATGAAACATTTGTTTGGCTGCTGATCTATTATTTTTCTGTTTCTTGACTCCATTGCCCAATGATATCTTATTTCCTGTTTATCTAACCACTTCATTAAAAATCCTAAAGTTTTTATTTATTTTACAAATTGGCCATTGAATTTCATTGTCAAGCCGCTGTCGTGGTGACATTGGATGGCAGATTTACTGAGAGAGCCCTCTCTGGCTGAAGGAGGCCAACTTTCAGTCTAAAGATTGGTTTGAGGTTACCTCGGGGTTTCTTTGATACAGCCCAAGGAAAATCCGAGTGCTAACATTTTGGCGCCATTGCCGGGGATCGAAGGTTTCATTTTCCATGGGTATGAACGACAAAGTTGCAAATTTGATTGTTGATGGTGAACAATGGTCAGATATCAAGAAGGATGTGCATCTTTCACCTGGCGACTCCATCTTCAAAGAATCCAGTTTTAAGAAATTTCATGGCGACTCCAGATTAAAGAAATCCAATTTTGCATTGGTTCACAGGCTAGTCTCCTCAGTTTTCAGATCAAAATCTACAGCTCCGGTATTTCAAGATGGCCTCGTTATTAAGAAGGTATGCTCCTATGAGCAGGTCTCATATTCCCGGTTTTCCGAATCAAATTCCTAAAATAGATTGGCAATCTTATTTGCCTAAATTCAGAGATGAAAACAGTGATAATGCTGCTTTACATTTAATCAAATTTCATGCACATGTACACAAATTTAAGATTATGTTTCATGAGGACTGTCTTATGAAGATGTTCATGGCTTATTTAGAATGAAAAGCAAGGGATTGGTATGAAAGTTTAAGACCTGGAAGCTTGTTTTCTTTAAAGGATTTTCACATAGCATTTTATGAGCATTATACAATAGATTTTCCAGCTTTGTCTTTAGTGGAAAATTGTTGTGATCAGTTTGAGGGTTTCATACAATACCTTGAAAGTATTGATGAATATCTGGAAGGTATGAATGATGAAGACTTGTCTGAAATATTTTATCGTTTTTCTTCGCAAGTCCATGGCCATGATGATCGAGAGGAGTTTGCTGTAGATGAGATCAGTAAAGAATTCATAGTAGTTTCCCGTGATTCCTCTTTGAAAACAAAGGTTGAATCATCCGCTCCTTCGTATACAAATGAAGAATGCATTCAGCATCAATCTGCAGAAGAGAAGGAAAATGATAGTTGTTTGATTCAGAAAATGCACAAGCCACCTCCTCTTTTAACAGAAGAAGAAATAGATCGGCTCCTGCAGAGTCATGCTACGACCCCTACTTATACAGATTTGCAATGTTCACATATTCCGGGATATGTAAGTGAATATTCTTCCATTTTTGGGCATATAAATCTGAATTTGAATGATGACAATCATGATGATTTTATGAAGGAATCCATTTATGAGGACGATCCGCCGTAAGGAAATTAGCTGTTAGACACCAGTTTCTTTCATTAACAAGATAGAGCTGTCATATTTAATGATCTTGCAGAATGTTCGTTGTTTGAGGATACTTTAGAGTATGAGGTTAATCATTCATTTCTGAAAAAGAATGTTAAGGAAGAAAGAACATTTCAGTTCTCCCGTCAAATTGTAGAAAATCGAAGGTACTTCAAATAAAATGTATCTTCTTTGATCCTATAGTTGAGTATATGAAGAAATTTCTCAGTTTCGATTTGTAGCTAGGTTTTTATTTTGAGAATAAAGATTATCAGTGGTTGCCTATATTGTCATATCTTCTGTTATTGGCTTATTTCGAACACGGCAAAGGAGTTAGACTGTTTGAAAACCTAATGGATTGGCTACATTGGTGTTTCCAAATTACTTGATTGATGGAAAGTATTTGACATTCTAAAAGTAGGGTAGGTAGGAGAAATAAGTTTGCCAGGCAAATAGTTTTCAGTATGTGAGTTTTCAGTTTTCTATAGTTAAATGGTTTTCAGTTACAGTTTTGGATGGAGGACTGGTTACAGGATACAGGATACAGGTTACAGGTTGCAGTTGTCAAGGTTGGGAGCCGCCCAATGGTCAGGCACATGGTCTATGGTGTTCTTTGCTGCCTCACTGGGAGGACAGCATCCCCAGTAGGAGCCAGTTGTTGGCACTCCATAAAATTTTGTGCCTAAATGTTTTCTGACGGCGTTATTCATCTTCCGGCAACTTTGTCGGTGCAAAATAGAACATTTTTCATGGCAGGAGGTTTTCAAGCTTGGTCGAGAAAAAGAACATTTGTCTTCGGGTACAAACACCATGGTTGTAAAAGAAAGTAGAGGTTCTATACGCTCAAGAAACTCATGCTTTGAAATTTTTATGAAAAGGCCCAGCCTAAATATCGATTCTGTGAGAAAGTTATAAGTCTTTTAATATTTCTATAAAAAGCCAACTTTATGAAGAGGGGTTTTTTTATTTGTATGATATAGCTTATGATTAGAAAACCTTATGGATAAGGCCCTCAATCTCCATGGAGCCGAAGTTTCATCTTTTAAAGACAACATAGATTTCTTTTTAATGTTTTAGTTTGGGTGCAAAATAAAAGTTGGAGCGAAATATACTCGCGCCCAACACCGAGGGCTCATCACGGGACCGAGTGCCAAGCCTTGAGGGCCCTACAGATCTCATATCCTACATCGTACATGAGCCTACCAATCCTTTATTACTTGATGTATATTGAAGGCGTTGAGGAATATAAAAGGTAAAAGAACCTTTTCTGTTTTACATGTGGGATAAGTTCCCCATAAGAAAAAATAATAAGAAACGCAGGCCGCGAATGGATATTCAAGTCAACACTTTGATTTTAGATTCTAGGTCACACGATGGGGATGCTACGAATTCTATCACCATCGATATCAGACACCATTCAGGTGATGTGGCTTTATGAAATCGTAAGAGCAACAATGAAAGGCATTTTCAGACTCGTCAATACAAGGTAAAACCCCTGAAATAAAATCTTGCGTTTGTCTGATAGAGCACCAAATTTTAAAAAGAAATATCAAAACCTTGTGTCTAAAAACTAGTTTACAAAGAAACTCGACGTCGTCTTGGAAATAGAAGAGGCAAGTGACTCTTATGCAGCAGCATCATCTACCTTCGTCCCTGAAATAACCATTTAGTGAGAACGTGAAGAAGAAATCGGCATCCTGATGATAGATTTGAAGGAGAGGAACAAAGTTTAATGATATTTGAAGAAGGACGGTGGAGATACATATAGTTGTTGGTGCAGGTGCTACAAGCAGATCTATAGATGCAAGCAACTTATTAAAACCTATGGTCGAACGTCAAAGATTACGTTGTATTGGAGTTACAACTTATGCGGAAATTTGATGCAAGTGGATTAAAGAAGGAAATGGATGGAGTTCTATTGATGGAGCTTGAAAACAGTTATAGCACATGACAAGTTGTTTACACACCAGATAAAGGGGAGGAAGATCGACGGCTCTCTATTTATCCCGCATTGTTTACATGCACGCCAGATAACGACGGTTGGTGGAAGTGGTAAAAAACCACTATCTAATGTGTCCATTTCTAATGCATCCGCATATGTGAAAAATTGTATTGCAAACCACTCAACACCCGTGCGATACCATCCATTGGAAATGTTATAAAAAGGTAAAGTTGCCCATTTTTAGCAATTTGTTATTATATTGACCGGAGTATCAAAAATCCCAAACCCTCACGCCGAACTGTGGGCTAAAAGTTTGAAATACAAAAAGATAAGACGCCATTTGTCAAGGAGCCGGCAAGTCTGTTGCAGCGTTGAAGTCTAAGAGAAGCAAAAGAAAATAGATCTTTTTCTTTGAATTGGTTTTTGAAAGTGATTTTCTGACCAATCCATTTCATGTGATGTATATTGGAAAAAGTTCTTGGAGAATGATGCAACACATTCAAGCGAAATGGCCTTGCCGGGAAGCAATTTTACAACCTCAACGTATTGTACATTATGGCCCAATAAAACCAGCTGTCTTGCAAATCAGAATCTCACCGTTCTTATTCTTGGTGAATGGGGAAGCTCTTTAAGCCCTAAAAATTCAAAATAGTTTCAAGAAAACCTAACAGATATGGATATCAAGATCAAAGGTATGTTGAAACTAATCGAAGAGGATGCAGATTTATTTCCAAACGGGCAGAGATGTTCTACAAAAAAACTTGTACATTTGGTCAAAGAGTTTTTTAGAGCATATCGAGCTTTAGCAGAATGATGTGACCACATCTCTGAGGAGCCGCGCCTAAATACATTATAGCATGGTAGAGGCAACTCATCAATCTCCTAAAAGTCGATAGTCGAAGAAATGAATAATTAAAGGCAACTGACAACCATCTTCTAACTTCCGAAGATATGACAAAACAAATATTCCATATTTTCCATCATTTATTGTCTAAAAAACTAATTCTTGTAAAGTAGTGATTAGTTATTTGATTGTTATTTCAGTATCAATGGGAAAGGCAGTTAGGGTTTGCTCAGGGAGCATTTTTGTATAAACTATGCATCCTGCAATGTAAAAATGGGGGGAGAGGAGGAAGATTCCCAAGAACAAAAGTGTCCATTCTGGGTTTTTGAAGTTGTTTCCAGAAATTATTAATGATCTCAGAACTGAGCAGATTTTTTACTAAAGATTCATGTGTTGTTTCAAAATTACAGTCTGTACTTTCCCTTTCTCTACATGTGCATGTTACCTTCTTTGTTATTCCTTTCATCATGTCATTTTCTTCTATGCTTAGATGAACGTCTATATAGAATTGAGATTCATGTCATATTCCTCGATTTATTCACATCTGAGTGTCCATTTATTTCTCCAAAGTTAACAGTGGATTCATCTGAAAATCGATGCCCGTTGTTAATGGACTGTCTTTATTTCTTTCCTTGTCACCTGCAAAATCTCATTGACTGTAATAAAACAACTATATTTCCTTTGTATGAAACATTTGTTTGGCTGCTGATCTATTATTTTTTTGTTTCTTGACTCCATTGCCCAATGATATCTTATTTCCTGTTTATCTAACCACTTCATTAAAAATCCTTAAGTTTTTATTTATTTTACAAATTGGCCATTGAATTTCATTGTCAAGCTGCTATCGTGGTGACATTGGATGGCAGATTTGCTGAGAGAGCCCTCTCTGGATGAAGGAGGCCAAATTTCAGTCTAAAGATTGGTTTGAGGTTACCTCGGGGTTTCTTTGATACAGCCCAAGGAAAATCCAAGTGCTAACACCCGTAATCCTTGCTATGAGGTCAATAGTGATGTTAAACTTAAAATCGAGCCAAATGTATCCCTGGTGCATGCAGGAAAGTAGCGTATGCACCACAGCCTTGAACTCCTTGCTTTGGCCCAAATGCGGGATTCTTAGTAGGTTGAGAAGACCCACCTGGGCTAACGGTACCACCCAGTTCATAGGGACAATTTCTGCTTTCTTTGCGGCTTCATCCTTTCTGTATGTATATCTATTTGTCTGCAAGAGGGGAAATTTCTCAGCATCCATGAGATTAAAATCAGTAAGCCTGCATTCCATGATCTTACCAAGCAAATATTCCTTTGTCCGTACCCTCTTCGACATCGACGACATTGGAATGCCATATTTTGGATTCTTCTCCAGTTGCAATTCTGGGGCATAACTCTTCTGCGGACTGATATATTCCGGGATAACACAAATTGGTGTGGGTGGGTTCCCTCGTGGAACCACCTTTGAGGTAGCTAGTGTCTTTGGCTGCTGCAGATCTACCTCTGGATGTTTATCCTTCTTCTGCTGGTGCCACTTGTTTGGTTTCGGGCCCTTAGATGGTCTTGGCGTCTCTGGTGTCTTCTGCTTCGGTGGTGACTTCATTATTTTGCTTAAACTAGAGCATTTGAATGTGCCTAGGATCTCGTCTAAAGTATGCTCGTCGAACATAAACGCAATGGGCACTAGTGCTTCTTGCTGCTTCGGCTCTTATGCTATAAAATTTCAAATTCACAGTAAAATGCATAAGGACGAGTGTGCGGGTATTTATAAACTCTTTACCTGATTGTGTGTCCATTAATGGCTCATTGGGAAATTAGTTGTTATATCAGTTTAGCAAATCCTGGATGGATCTCTACCTTCCGTGATATAAAATGTGCTGGAAACGGCTAGATTAGGCATTAAATGCCAGTCCCACTGGATGAGATCCTACTGGATCGCCGATATTTCTCCACCTTTTCTTACATCCTGTCAGATTAACTTTCTTTAATTGCTAAGGTGTAACAGAACTGCCAGGTTGTCTGATAGCCGATCAAAGATTAAATGCCAAGTCCATTCGTCAGATCCAGTTAGAATCTTGATCATTTCATTCTTTATTACACTCGACTGGATAGGATATTCTTTAAATGCAGAATTTGGTCGGTGCCGCCACTTGGATAACGATTTATTATCCGGTCGATAGTTGTCACGATCACCTTTCCTTGTCATGATTTGTTGGTGGTGCTAACATTATGGCGTGAGTTCCACATGTGTTTCTTTATGTCTTTGTTGTGCAACTTCAGTTGTACCATATCCCTTTGGACACCACTTCTCACTTTCTGCCTTTTTTCCTTTGTCATTTGAGCTGCGCAGTGAGCGTCCCAACTTCCTACATAGCTCTCCCCCCCCCTTTTTTTTCACCCAACTTCAGCTGTGCTGCGCGGTACATATGCCTTCTTTCGTCGAATTTCACGCACAGACTCTTTACAATCTCTAGTGCCCACTTTCAATTGTACTTGACACTTGGAAATTTTCCCTTTTGCTAAGTCATTTACAGGCTCTGCGAAGATGGACTATCCCGATAGGGTTTTAGTCTACTTCCATTGACTAGGTCGGGTAAGTTATCTCCTGCTAATGTGGCTAATTGAGTGGTGCACCATTAGTAACATGCATAACAGTATATGGGCCAAGCCAATGCATTTCAAACTTTCTAGGAAACTTCATAAACTTGCTATCATACAGGAGGACTATGTAATATCCTTGGGAATATTTGACCAAGATATTAACTCTAACTTCATATTTTTATAATAAAGTTCACTAGTTAAATTTTTTAATAATTCTTTTAAACCAAGCAAAAGGTCAGTGATGGGGATGGAGACAGAATCTGAGTATGGTGGGATGAAATTTCAGTTTTGTAATTTTTATGGGGAAATGTGCAGCAACAAATAATAACATCAAAGGGAGATTCCTAAGCACAAAGCACTGGGGCCATTTATGTTTCGGACATCAGCTACCGCTAAAGCCTACCGCAAAGCTTCATGGGAAAACCAACATATGCTTACTAGAATGTGTGGGTACAAAAATGATTTATGATAGTATAATAGGTTCAATGGATAGAATGAGCAGCATTCAAAAGGATTGGGGAAGAGTAGGATTGGTTTGGAAGTTTTAGGCCCTGTCGGGATGAAGAGTTAGTCAAAATGAAATATTTACAAATAGGGATTAAAGCCTCCCAAATTATTTATGTAGGGACTGATATAGCTAATATGATGTGTTATTGACCTCCTACAACTTACAGAAAGTAAATCTAACATTTAGAACAAATTTGGCAGTCATTCTTGCAAAACTAGTCAATTAACAATGCTCAATGAGCTAGTCTTCCAATCTGAGTTAATAAATGAATTGATTTAATTAAATGCTCTGTTCTGAAATATTAATATGCTCTAATATAATTTAATTAACAGTATCAAGTTGAATTATTACTCACTGAACCAAGTTTGTACTCTTTAATTAGCTCCTCATCAGTACAATGTCTTGTACACTAGAAAACCCCCTCGTAGGGCCATAGAATGACTGGAAGAAGAGATGTATTGGCTAAATATCTATTATGAAAGTGTACTCTTGTCTTCAACGGGTCTAAAATAGTGTATGGAGTTTTACTGGGCTTCCTGAGCTTCAATGGGCGCATTCAATTAACTGGAACTACACACATGCGCTCATTAACACATAAAATCTTGGCTTCGGTGAAAATGGTTGTATCTCAGTCATCCAAACAGGTCTCAAATCCCAAAAATGATCAGAAGTGATGAACCCGAAACCTCTATTTCGACCCTTCAATGTTTTCTGCTCCGAATGTACCCTGTATGATGATGAATCCTTGTAAGCTTGGATTCTTCTTAGTATTGGATTATATGGACCTGCATATCAGATCTCCATGGATGCAAATCCTGAGAGAATATTAGAGAAGAGAAGTAGAATAGAAGAATAGGGCACATCACCCATTAATTAGCTTGGGAACATCACCAAACCTTGAGAAGCTAAAATGCTTCACTCATAAACTCACAATGACAAAAGTTATGAAATGGAGTTGGTTGGCTTCTTTTATAAACTTCATGATGACCTGCTGAGCAAGTTGAAGAGCTTGGTGACCTATGAGAATAGGTCACCCATGAGTAGACATACTTTCCTTTATTTTTCCTTACAATCTTTTCTCCTTTAGAAACTGTGCCCCCCTTTGTCTCCATATGTTTCATGCTTTGTAAAAGATGCTTGATTTGTAAACTGGACTCATTTTTGGAAACTACGCCCTCCTTTTGCTTTCTCTAGTTGTTTCCATTTTCTTGCTTTTAGAAACTCTTACACCTTTCCTTCTTTTTTTCTTTTCCTAAATCCACAAATTGATTTAGCCATATTTCTAGTCCATTCACCAACCACTTGGCACATTTATTAGAAATAATCATTTAAATAAAATAGTACAACTCAAAAATAATTTAACTTAGCAATTAATTAATTATCCAGTAATTAATTAATTATTATGGTGCAATGCCTCCAAAAATATCTCCATTAATTAAATGATAAATCCATTACTGTCGTAGATCCGTAGCTTGGGCATTAATATCTTCCAGGAGCCCACCTCATCCATTTAATACCAAAATACAACCTTAGGCATCTTCCATAAGATATTTTCCATACTTGTTCATCAATTAAATACTTATTGCCTAGGTGACTTAGGCCAAAATTACCCCATGGACCATAGCACAAATATGGGGATATGACAGTCCTCTCTTCCCAAGATTGCTTGTCCTCAAGCAATGTTAGGATTCCACCAAGCTTCTGCTGCACCCCTCTGATTTTATTTGTCCCCATCCACTTAACAATTTGAAAATTAAACTTGGGGCCTTCAAAAATATCTAAATAAAATATAAGATGACTATGAAGAATAAACTGCACTGTAAACTCTAACTGCAATAAATCATGAACAAAAATCTTAACCCCATTAAGATAACTGAGTAGAATTCCTAGATCCCACAGCTTCCTCTGCAAGGACCCAAACTTTTCTGCCACCCGTAGGAATTTGTCACTCCAAGGAATCCTTGGATCCCATTGTCTTGTTAAATTTTGAGCATTAATTTACAATACTCTAGGATATTTACAAAGAGAATAACATGTACAGTATATCAATGCATATCAATCATAACAAGCATGTCAATCATCACAAGAAGCAAAAGCATGAGAGACAATAGACACACAGAGTTTCCGTCGGGAAAACCCTAAGGTGAAAAACCCCACAAATTCCTCAAAGATAGATAGAGCAATAGCTCAACCAAAGTACAAGAGATAGACTCCTCTTAGCAGTTGATCCTCCTCCTCACAAGTGCGCCACTTTCCAAGTGAAGGAAGAATGAGTTTCTGAGTGATCCAAATAAAGATCTCCCGATCTCTATTTATACTTGTTCTGTTTTCCGAATAACCTTATGGGGCCAACATGTCTATCTAGGTACATAAACCACATATTACATAAATCAGGGCCAACCCCACACATCGTTGTCTAATAACTCATCGGCAAGTTAACACACTTGCGACACTTGTCAATACACATGATGACACTACTATATAGAGGAATGACACATATCTATAGGAGTAGAGTAATATATAAATGAACTACATGGATGAAATACATTCCAAAGTTACATATACATCAACACTCCCTCTTAACTAGGAAGGTATTTCTCGACACAGATATGCTAGCACAAGTCTTCTTCTCTGGATCATCGTTCTCGATGCATCGTCATCATCAACGTCACTACTGCTACTATCTCAACCAATCTCTGAATCTATTCGTCATAGGAAGTTATACAGAGCTAGTCCTTTTTCATACTCGATGTAGGCCCACTACCTGTAGGTCTTCATCATCTATGTGAATGGTCTGATACAGGTGGTCTCTCAGGACTAATTTTATGTGCTGATGCAATACTTGACAAGAGAATCCCAGGAACATTTTTGTGCCTAAGCATGACTTGCAAGATCTCCTAGGACTCATTACATGCATCCCCTTCACAATACCTTTAAAGAGCATCCCAAGAACATTTATGTGCCGTAGCATGACCAACAAGATCTCTAAAGAGCATCCCAGGACTTATTACGAGCACATAGCTCAACCTATCGGATCTCCAGGACTGATTACATGTGAATAGTCAATACCTTTAAAGAGCATCCCAGGAACATTTATGTGCTGCATCATGACTGGCAAGATCTCTAAAGAGCATCCTAGGACTTATTACAAGCACACAGCTCAACCTATCGGATCTCCAGGACTGATTACATGTCGTCGTAGTAATACCTCATCCCAAGACTGATTACGAGCACATAGCTCAACCTATCGGATCTTTGAGGACTGATTACATACTACATAGCAATACCTCATCCCAGGACTGATTAAAAGCAAACAGCTCAACCTATCGGATTTCTGAGGACTGATTACATGCTATTTGCACAACCTGCCACATATCATCTCTGACCTCCAAGTATCAACCTGATACTCATGATCTAACTGGTCATCATCGCACGAAGCATCATCTTGATGCTCATGATGATATTGATCATCATCACTGTACCGTCCTGATACATATCATCTGGAGCAACATCCTGAAGCTCATCATCATGATCATCTTGATCATACAATGCATCCACCTGATGCATACCAAGTATCTACCTGATACATATCACCATACATGATCCACCTGATCATACAATGTGTCCACCTGATACATACATAGATACATGATCCACACAATGTATCCACTTGATATATATCAACATACATGATCTACCTGATCATACACAGTATCCACCTGATACATATACAGATACATGGTCCAAGCATCCAACATGATGCATATACAAATACATATAAATGATCCAATTGATCATATCCAGCATCCAACGTGATGCGTACATACATATACATATAAATGATCCAACTGATCATATCCAACATCCAACATGATGTGTATACATACATATACATATAAATGATCCAACTAATCATATCCAACATCCAACATGATGCATATACAGAGCAGTAACTGGAGCATTTCCCTAATGCTCATCATCTGATGCTTACATCCACAGCCATGTGAAGGATCCTCCTTCCAACATGCTTGGAATGGCTTCAGCAATTGTGTTCATCACTTCTTCCTCAAAGTGTCATCATTCTGAGGAACACCAAGCCTCTCTCTGAAGTACTCGAACTTCACTCTGGCTAGTGGCTTCGTCAGTACATCTGCAATTTTCTCATCCATCGCAACATACAGGAGCTTCACTTCTCCTCTCTGCACCATATCCCTGATATAGTGATATTTGATCTCAGTGTGTTTTGACCTGTTGTGGAACACCGGGTTCTTAGACAGCTTCACACAACTCTGGTTATCATAGAAGATACCAGTAGTCTCCAGCGGGAGATCAAATAACTCAGACAGTAGCTTCTGGAGCCATACTGCCTCACAAATAGCCGAACATGCTGGAACATACTCTGCCTCGGCTGTACTTAGTGCTACATAGGACTGCTTCCTGCTAAACCAAGAGATCACACCTGATCCCATACTGAAGCAACACCCAGATGTGCTCTTCCTATCTATAGCACTGCCTGCCCAATCTGAATCAACATAACCCTGCATGTTAAACTTTTGATTCACATCATACTTGAGCCCATAATCAACTGTACCATTCAGGTACCTCAGAATATGCTCTACAGCAACCAGGTGAACACTCCTCGTATTTATCAGGAACTGGCTCAATGTGTTCACCACAAAGCAAATATCTGGTCTTGTGTTCGTTAGGTACATCAAGGATCCAATCATCTGATGATACATAGAGACATCAACTGGCTTAGATGAAGCATCACACAGAAGCTTCAGGTTCGATGCCATAGGTGTGGCCATGGCCTTGCAATCCATCATCCCGAACCTCTTCAAAATATCTACTACATACTTCCCTTGCCCAAGTAAGATCCCATCTGCACTCTGCCACACCTCAATACCTAGGAAATAATGCATCATCCCTAAGTCCTTCATATCGAACTCAGAAACAAGCTTCCTCTTTGTATCGGTAATCAATTTGTCATCTCCTATTACAAACAGGTCATCTACATATAGGAGTAGTATTAGAGGATTTCCTTCCTCAACCTTGTAGTAAAGGTTGGAATCCACTTTACTCTTAGTAAAGCCCAAACTAGATAGGAAACTGTCCATCCTACCATACCCAGTCCTAGGAGCTTGCTTCAAGCCATACAAGGCTTTCTTCAATCTGCACACATATGACTCCCTATCATGTGTTTCAAAACTGAGTGGCTGCTCCACATATACTTCCTCTTCAACTACACCATTCAAGAAGGCAGTCTTGACATCCATCTGGTGTATCTTCCATTTCGTTACTGCAGCTAGGGTAATAACTTTGTCACTTTTTGCTTGGTATTTGGGTGCCTCTTCTTCTTTGCCATCCTCTTCTAATTGGTTCATTGCTTCTTCAACTTCATGGCTGCCACAATCATGCTGACTTATTCCTCGTTCATGCTCTTCTGAAGTTTGATCCCCCACTATGGATCGTTCTTCCATTCTGTCAACAATCTCATGATTGGTTTTTGGGTCTTGCTTCTTCTTGGTTGGCTTAGGATGAAGATTCTTGGAGGATCGTCTTGAATAGGATCCAAAAATTCTTGTGAAGTCACATGAATCCAATAAATCTTCCATGTCTTTTATTAACTCTTCCATAGAGGGTTTCCCTTTGAAGGTGGAACATGCAACGTTTTCCGGAAAATGGCTACCAGAATAACCATAGTCTCTTCTTCCAATCATGATCTCATGGGAGATGCTTGTGGAAGGTACTTCTTGGTAATTATCCTCATCATACTGTCTGTAGTATTCTTCATACCGCTCATCATAACTATCATACTCTTCATAAAAGTAATCTTCCTCCTCATACAACTCAAATTCTGAATCTTCCATGACATGGAACTGTATCCACACCTACAATTTGAAAATAGTGTTGAGCTACTTTTCCACAGAGATTTACTTTCCACAGGTTGAGCCAAGGAAATTGCTCTGATACCACTGTAATATCCTTGGGAATATTCGACCAAGATATTAACTCTAACTTCAGATTTTTTTAATAAAGTTCACTAGTTAAATTTTTTAATAATTCTTTTAAACCAAGCAGGAGGTCAGTGATGGGGATGGAGACTGAATTTGAGTATGGTGGCATGAAATTTCAGTTATGGAATTTTTATGGGGAAATGTGCAGCATAAAATAATAACATCAGAGGGAGAGTCCTAAGCACAAATCATTGGGGCCATTTATGTTTCAGACATCAGCTATCGCTGAAGCCTACTGCAAAGCTTCCTGGGTGCACCAGCATATGCTTACTAGACTTGGTGGGTAGAAAACTAAGTTATCATAGTAGAATAGGTTCAATGGACACAATGACCAGCATTCAAAAGGATTTGGGAAGAGTAGGAGTGGTTTGGAAGTTTTAGGCCTTGTCGAGATGAAGAGCTAGTCAAAATGCAATATTTACAAACAGGGGTTAAAGCCTTCCAAATTCTTTATGTAGGGACTTATATAGCTAATATGATGTGTTATTGACATTCTAAAACTTACAAAAAGTAAATCTGACATTTAGAACAAATTTGGCAGTCATTCTTGCAAAACTAGTCAATTAACAATGCTCAATGAGCTAGTTTTCCAATCTGAGTTAATAAATGACTTGATTTAATTAAATGCTCTGTTCTGAAATATTAATATGCTATGATATAATGTAATTAACATAATCAAGTTGAATTATTACTCACTAAACCAATTTTGTACTCTTTAATTAGCTCCTCATCAGTACAATGTCTTGTAGACTAGAAAACCCCCTCTTAGGGCCATAGAATGACTGGAAGAAGAGATGTATTGGCTAAATATCTGTTCTGAAAGTGTACTCTGGTCTTCAATAGGTCTGAAATAGTGTATGGATTTTTACTAGGCTTCCTAAGCTTCAATGGGCGAATTCAATTAACTGGAACTACACACGTGCGCTCATTAACACATGAAATCTTGTCTCCAGTGAAAATGGTTGTATCTCGGTCATCCGGACACCTTTTTCGATGAGACAAAACATGTTTCCTACTGGAAACAGCCCTCCAAACACAATGGAAAAGGTATAAAATCTCAGAAATGATCAGAATTGCTGAACCTGAAACCTCCATTCCAGCCCTTCAATGTTGTCTGCTCCGAATGTTCCTTGTATGATGATGAATCCTTGTAAGCTTGGATTCTTCTTAGTATTGGATTATATGGACCTGCATATCAGATCTCCATGGCTGCAAATCCTAAGAGAATATTAGAGAAGAGAAGTAGAATAGAAGAATGGGGCACATCACCCATTAATTAGCTTGGGCACATCACCAAACCTTGAGAAGCTAAAATGCTTCACTCATAAACTCACAATGACAAAAGTTGTGAAATGGGGTTGGTTGGCTTCTTTTATAAACTTCATGATGACATGCTGAGCAAGTTGAAGAGCTTGGTGACCTATAAGAATAGGTCACCCATGAGTAGACATACTTTCCTTTATTTTTCCTTACAAGCTTTTCTCCTTTAGAAACTGCGCCCCCCTTTGTCTCCATATGTTTCCTGCTTTGTAAAAGTTGCTTGATTTGTAAACTGGACTCATTTTTGGAAACTACGCCCTCCTTTTGCTTTTTCTAGTTGTTTCCATTTTCTTTCTTTTAGAAACTCTTACACCTTTGCTTCTTTTTTTATTTTCCTAAATCCACAAATTGATTTAGCCATATTCCTAGTCCATTCACCAACCACTTGACACATTTATTAGCAATAATCATTTAAATAAAATAGTACAACTCAGAAATAATTTAACTTAGTAATTAATTAATTATCCAATAATTAATTAATTATTATGGTGCAATGCCTCCAAAAATATCTCGATTAATTTAATGATAACTCCATTACTTTCTTAGATCCTTAGCTTGGGAATTAATATCTTATGGGAGCCCACCTCATCCATTTAACACCCAAATACAACCTTAGGCATCTTTCATAAGATATTTTCCATACTTGCTCATCAATTAAATAATTATTGCCTAGGTGACTTAGGCCAAAATTAACCCATGGACCATAGCAAAAGGCTGGGGATATGACAGACTAGAACACCTACCTGAAAAGACTTGTTCTTGATGTGGCAATCATGCCATGCTTTTTCTCTATCTTTCTGCACTTGTTCGTGAAAGCCTGCGGTGAAGCGATCCTCCTCCAGGACAACCAAGTGTAGAAGCCTTTCTTCCACCGTGGCGTCATCTGCCATGCCTACAAACAAAGCTACTGTCAAGATTTGAACAATGTACTCCATTGGCATTATTGATTCCTGCCCATAGGCCAGCCTAAAAGGTGTGTGGCCAGTCAACTTCTGTGTGTGGTTCTGTATGCCCATAAAACAACGGGAATGCACAGGTCACAGTCATCCCAATTCAAATTGCATACCTTGGTCAGTGCATTGTCCAGTACTTTATTGAATGCTTCAACAGTTCCATTCACCTGTGGATGGTATGGCATGCTTCTGTTGGGTATGGCCCAAGTTGGAAAATATGCACAAGTGTTGGAAATTACGCATTGCGCGTTGCAACATAGTATGGGGGCAGTTTTGAGAAATTGTGCATGGCACGTAGAGGCAATGGTTAAGGCAGGATTGCGCAGTATGCTGGTGCACAGGATCCGCGCAAAAACTATTTTTGGTAAAGAATATAAGTAAAGGTCAGACGAGGACATGACCTATTTTGAGTAAGAAATAGGTTGAAGGAAGAAGAAAGCGACCAATTAAGAAGAGTGGTAGCAAGTAGTTGAGAAGCTAGGCCACTAAGTCGACGGTGATAGGAAGGCGGAAGGTGTGGAAAGGGACAGGCCATGATGCAGTTGTAACTGTTTTGGTGACTACGACTGTCATAAGAGGATGTGTGCCATGAGTGGTCTAGCTAGAAGGCCTAGAGCAGGCAGAGAAAGCTGTCAACGGTGATGGTCAGGCTGGCAGTTAGCCACGCCACGTTTTGTAAACCTAAGTGTTTTTTCCTATGAATTGTAAAGACATGACCTATGGGCATGATCTATAAATAAGGCATGATTTTGTAAGGAAAGGGTTGGTCATTCTTGAACATTCTTAGAATCTTTAAGCTTGAAAGTTGTTGTAAAGGCTCTGTAGCTGTGTGCGCAGAGACCTATCTGGGAAAGAAGAGAGTTTGCAGCTGAGTGCGCAAACTAAGAACTGTTGTACCCTTCTCAAAAGACCAATATAAAAACAGTTCTTGTGGACGTAGCCTCCATCTGGGGGGTGAACCATGTTAAATTTTGTGTACTGTGATTGTTTTGTATTTTTGCAACTGTTCATCTGTTTAGTATGGATGCTTAATGCCGCAATTATCTATTATAAGGTTTCTTTTATATGTATTCGCCGTAGGAATGAAGGGAATAATATGTTAAGTAATACATGTGTGGATGAATGCTAAGTATTCAACACTTCCAAGTATTTGAATGCATGAATCTGTCGGATAATCACATAGTTGAGCACTGGATTTGAGCATAGCATTGGTGCACGCAGTATTATGTGTTTAATTTAATTACATACACCATAAAGATAATAACCTAAGTGTTGTTGAACAGATAAAGATCATTAAGTAAGGTTGATTAGAGTTGATCAAGTCCTGAAGTGGACGCACAGTCTAGTTGATGCGCTGACCCATGGTGAGTGCTGCAAGGTAAGCTGTTAATAACTTATCATCATAACGCAGGAAGTATCCAATACCGCGCAACCCTTAGATGCGCTGGTTGCACAAGCACCTCAGCTTGCCGAAGTATCCGGTATGAAGTAGAGACTTCACATAGTCTTTTGTCTGCAACAAGAATCTTTTATCACGTTGCCCATCAGTCTCTTTGACACTCGCATCACCAGGTTGTGGAAACATGATTCGGAAACCACCCCCTTAGCTTCACCGCGGGTGAGACCTCAGGCTGCTCGCAGTTTGTTGCTGAAAGGGCCGATGAATAAGGTTTTTGTTGGTTCCTTGAACCACGAAGTACCTGGGTCTACATTGGTAACCTCTAGATCAGTTACCTTAAGACTCAGTGATGCGATAGAGTGTTTGGAAAGTAATGTGCAACAAAGAATATTAATTCCCATTGGGTTCAGACAATTGGCATCCCAAAAAGAAAGAGATATGGGACTGCTGTGATAAGACCGAAAGAGATTTTGCAAAGAACGAGAACAAACACCCACGTCTATCTGACATAGAGTGGTTGAACAGATATTTGTGGAAAGATATTCATGTGATTTTCTAGGCTTCGTTTGGAAACGAGCCGCACGAGTGGATATCACGACTCGCAAAGAGGAAAAACTATTTTCAGGGAGGAGTACCTACAGAGTGGACTCTAGAGCTCACTGTGCAACTCAAAGCAATAGACATCCCACTGTCGCGAGTAGTCGACTTCTGGGTTGATAGCATACTTGAGGGATTTGTAACAGAATTTGTTGTAGACACGCTGAAATCCTACATCCAAGCTGAAGCATACTTTTTCGAATGATTCAGAGGTAAGTACCTAAACAATCTTAGCCTATACATTAAAATACTTTTAGCTGAGAAAGGCATTTTAAGAATGCAGTAACATTTTTGAATCTATCATGGTAGAAAGTATATATAATGGCTCTGACGAAGAAACCCATAATCTGAGAAGTGGAAAGAGATATAATTTTATTAAGGAAAAGAATCTTGGAGGACATGGACTCTGTGTGAATACCGAATTCCCATGTGACCTTACCAATCAAACTGCACCATCATCAGCCATAATCCAACCTATTGTACCTCAAAACCTGTTGGTTGCAAACACCGCGCCTCCCCTATCTCAGAACCCGTCCGCTGCAACCATCCACTGCGAGTGTCGCGCAGCCCATTCCGTAGAACATCAATACTAGTAACACCGTAGGAGTGGGTAGTCAAACCATCCTGACTCAGACTATTCCAGTTCAGAATACCCAGTCTCAGAATATTCCTCAAAGTAGTATCCCTAGCACTATTCTGAGTACCACCTTTACTTTTTCCACTCAGAACCCTGCGTAGAATCATAGCACTACTCAGGGTGCTATACAACCAGGAAGGAGAATGACATATAATGATATAAAATTGCCGATATTCAAAGGAACAGATCTAGAAGACCCTGATCAGCATTGGTTTCTATGTGAAGCCGTATGGAGTGTACAGAAAGTTCAGGATGATGCTGTGAAGAGAGCGCAGCTCATCACTACTTTCAGAGACAGAGGCTTGCATTGGTTTATGAAATACTCTCAAACATAGCCGAGAACCCTAGCGGAAATTAAGGTTGCGCTCTCAGTAAAGTTTAAGAAACTGAAATCCGAGTTGCATTGCATAACAAAGTTAAAAGAAATTAAGTAGAAAACTACCGAAACGGTCTCAGAATTTGACCAAAAATTTGAGACATTGTTGGACCAAGTCAGCTTTGTTATAGCTCAACAATAGTATCAGGAATGGTTCATCGCTGTGCTAGTGCCCCACATCAGACAACCATTGATGCAATAGAAGGTTACATCATAGGAAGAGGGCTTAGAGATCGCGATAAAGCTATAGGATTCACCAATCGGTGAGACTATCTCGGGAATGTCTCAGATCCAGAACTAGTTGACCACCTTAACACTAGAATTGCAAGGTATGAAGAATGGAAAGGAACAAAGATATGAATAGAGGCATGAGGTCTGGTGTAAAGGATGTAAGGGAGAAGGCCACACCAGAGAACATTGCCCCTTATTTCAATATTATCTCAATAGTGGTGTGCTGAATCCAATGAATCAGAACCAGGCACCGTGGTGTAAAATCTATAGAACCAGAGGACACCAACTTGAGGATTGTTATCTAATACAGAAATACGTAAAAACACCAAAAAACTTATATTGCAATTTCTGTAAGTCAGTTGGACATGATGAATCGAACTGTCGTGCATATGAGCTCATGAATGAAAGAAAGTGAGATATGGAGATGATGCGAGGTGCTGGAATGCACTGCGTTCAAGAAAAAAATCAGCCAAAACAAGAGAATACTCAGTACAATCAGGGTGGATATAGAGGCCATGGTTGTGGATACCGCAAGAGAGGAAGAAATGTCGGCCCATCCCAAGGAAGAGGCTGCAGCAAGGTAATTTGTTATAATTGTGGACAACCAGGTCATGCCTCTAGATATTGTACCAACTCATGCACTACGTGTAATTATTGTAAATCATTCGATCATGTTATTGAATACTTCTCCATACTAGAGGTAGAAATGCAAAAATGAAGAAGGACAGAATCGTCGAACCCCAACATTCAGTTGATCGCAGCAGAGAGAAGAACTGCAGATCCAAGTATAAACATGGTAACCTGTAGTGGCACTAATACAGGAAGAGATAGGGGTGCAAAAGCTTCGACTTCGGGAACGCTCGATGCTAAGCAGACTCCTGGTGAACTAGTATGGATTAGAAAAGTTGCTGGGAGAACACCTGGTTTGGACTTATAGAAAAATAAGGGAGAATTCGAAGAAGAACGGGACATGTTCAAAACACCACCACTTGACTCACCGAGAATCCGATTGCGCAGTGAAGTACCACAAATAGAGGATATGCTAGAGGCATATGGTCACATGAGCACTGCAACAGATACAGGTACCTCTGTTGCATAGTTCCCATGGAGATGCATGAAGTTATTGAAGAGCGCAGATGCCCTCGTGGAATTTGAAAAACTACTTAGTCAGTATGAGCCACGCAGTGAGAAGGGGGATGCCCATGGCACAGTCCATAACATTAGGAGTTTCAAAAGAACATGAAGGGACATGAGGTTCACTACATAGATTAGGGACTATGAGATGGATGAGATCATTCTTGATCTTGGATCCGAAGTAAATTTCTTGAGCAAGCAGACATGGCAGCAGATGGGAAAACCAAAGTTACAGTAGTCACCTATACAGTTAAGAATGGCCAACCAAGGGGTAGTTATACCTTTGGGGAGGTTACCCAACACCATTGTTGACATTGACGGAGTGCGAAGCTATGCAGATTTCGAAGTGATTGAAATCATGGATGACAGCCATCCTTATTCAGCATTGCTGGGTATCGATTGGGAAATGACTAATTCTACCATTATAAATTTGAATACCATGAATATGATATTTGAAGGAAATGATATAAGGGTCATCACACCATTGGACCCCTCGTAGGGTGAACGATATGCTGAACTGATTCAGGAGGGATCCATATCCCAAGACTTGGACCATATTTATAATATGACAATGAATGCTGTTGATTATACTAATCGAACTGCGGATGGAACGTTCAACTAGAAATGTGATAGCTCTTGCATCTCCGACTCTGATGCAGGACTGGAAAAATGGCAAAGTAGATTGCATGAGGTATCTGCTAGGAGAGGTGCACAAATCATGAAATGACTCTGCTAGATTGGAAAAAAGGTAACTCCAATCCCTACCTATGATGGTTTATCTAATGTTTATTGCTTTATCAAAGAATATACTAC
Source organism: Larix kaempferi (assembly GCA_027924585.1). NCBI lineage: Eukaryota > Viridiplantae > Streptophyta > Pinopsida > Pinales > Pinaceae > Larix > Larix kaempferi. Next base: position 11,285,546 of record BSBM01000007.1, read on the forward strand.
AATAGTTGCAGATGAATACCGCGTATTAGCATTAGACATGGCACTGTGTGAGACACCATCCAGATGGTGGGCTGCGCATAAGCAGACACTGACAACATGGGATCAATGCAGAATTAAGATGCAAATCAGGTTTGCTGAGAAGGTTACACTACCTTTTGAAAAATATAATGGATAGACGGATCCAAGGGATCATATTGAAGCTTGTTCACAAGCTTGGGTCGAAATGCCACAGACAGAATGGGTGCATCTATTTGTGCATACGCTGGAAGAACTGATTCCAAAGAAGTGGTACCTAGACATGGATTTGCGCAGGGGAACAACGGATTGGTCTGCCCTAACCGTGAGTTTCCAGACAGATTTCAGTTTCAAAGATGAACATCCGAGTATCAATGTCGCACTACAGGTTATTAAGGAAAGAATATTCAGCCTAGACTGTACACAATGAAACATGACACAAGAAGAATTCTTTGGAACAGATAGCATACTTGTGTTCCTACAACTAGAATGGGAGGAGCAACTAGAGCATGCTCCTGATTGTTATAACCTCGCTTAATAATCCAAGGATAAAGAAGCTAGTTATGAGGAGGACCCACGCAACATAAAGATACCTGAATCAGAGGGAGCACGCGAGGTAGAAGGACCTCCACTGGAAATTCCAGATATGAGTGGACCTGTGAAAACAAGAAAAGTGAACATTGGCACCAGGGAAGAACCAAATTTTGTAGCTATCAGAGACTATTGGGATGAAGACACAGTCGAGGAGGTCACGGGAATACTACAGGAGTATCGAGAATTATTCCCAACCAAGTTCACAGAGATGAAAGGTATTCTGGGAGACTTAGGAGTGATGAAAATCCCTCTTAAGCCTGGTGCGAAACCTGTGAAGCAAAGACTGTATAGACTGAACCCGCACTACAAAGAATGAGTTAAGGCAAAGCTCGATAAGATGCTCGATGCAGGGATCATTGAATCAGTTTAAGAATTTGAGTGGATAATCTCGATGGTTATCCAGGATAAGAAAACAAAGGGTGAGATCAGGATTTGTGTCGATCTCATAAAGCTGAATGACGCTTCGATGCATGACCCATCTCCAACCCCTTTCACAGATGAAGTGCTTGATAATGTTGGAGGGAATGAGGCATATTTGTTTACTGATGGATTCTCTGGATACCATCACATTAGGATTGATCCCGTAGATAGGAACAAGACTAGTTTTGCTACAGAATGGGCGTCGTTCCAGTAGACAGTAATTCCTTTTGGTCTGAAGAACGCACCTACCATATTTTCAAGAGTGGTAGTCACATCATTTAAAGATTTTATACATAAGTTTTTAGAGGTTTATTTTGATGATTGGACTATTTTCAATTTACTGAAGAACCATGCTGCGAACCTCAGGATGATGCTGGAAAAATGCAGACAGCATCAAATTTCATTGAATTTGAAGAAATGTGTTTTTTGTGTTCCATATGGAATTTTGTTGGGACACATTGTGTGCAAACAGGGCTTGATGGTTGATCCTGCGAAGATCGTAGTAATTGTAAACTTGCCCACACCAAATTCAGTCAAGCAGTTGTGCACTACATTAAGACATACTGGGTATTATAGAAAATTTATAAAAGGGTATGCGCAGATAACCGCAGCCATGGAGAAGCTGCTAAAAAAATATGCTCCGTTCATCTGGAATGCATAATGTGAACAAGGTTTTGACACATTAAAAGAAAAGATGGTCACTGTGCCAATCCTAGTTTTTCCAGACTGGGAGAATCCATTTCATGTCCATGTTGATGCTTCATGTATAGCATTGGGCATTATTTTTGCTTAGCCAGGAGAGGGAGGTATTGGTAATCCCATTGCATTTTCCAGCAGAAAGGTATCATCCACTGAGAATAACTATACCACTATTGAGTGAGAAGGACTTGCTATGGTCTACGCACTGCAGAAGTTCAGACATTACTTGCTTGGTGCGCACTTCTCTATGTCCACCAACCATTTTTCTTTGAAATACCTGGTCAATAAGCTAGTGTTAGGGGGCCGAATATGAAAATGGTTACTACTCTTTCAGGAGTATGAATTTCAAATTGTTGTTAAGCCAGACAGGTTGAATTTAGGCCCTGATCATATGTCAAGGATTGAGTCAAGAGAGGAACCTACAAACCTGGAAGACAATCTGCCTGATGCGCAGTTGTTTCTATACAGGTTTTCGATGATTAATATAAGGACATCATTGTCATTTTAACCACAGGGGTGGCATCGGTAGAGTTCACTACACAGCAAAAGAAGTAGCTGGTAGTCCGAGCCACAGACTTCACCATTATTGCAGTCCAACTATACAAGTTGGGACTCGATGAAGTGTTGTGCAGATGTGTATTAGAGCATGAGAAACCATTCATATTGGCTGATGCACATTCAGGAGTCGCAGGAGGTGACTACGTAGGGAGAGCCACTTCGTAGAAAATATTACGCGCAGGTATATGGTGGCCTACTATCCATAAAGATTCGAAGGAACATTGCCAGAGTTGTGACATTTGTCAAAGGATAGGAAAGCCATCACGCAGAGATGAAATTCCATTAAATCCACAGCTGACATTGCAAGCATTTGAGAAATGGGCCATCTATTTTGTGGGTCCTATTAAACCAATGGGGAAAATAACTGGTGTGAGGTACATCATTACTGCTACTGATTACCTCACCAGATGGGCAGAAGCGAAGCCAGTGAAGACTATAGTGCAGCTACAATAGTGGAGTTCATTTTTGAAAATATCCTTACAAGGTTCGGATGCTCGAAGATTTTGATGAGTGATCAAGGCACTCATTTTCTGAAAAGAACCATCGAAGCTTTAACCGAAGAGTTCCATGTTCATCACCAACACAGTACACGTTATCATCCATCGGCGAATGGAACAGTTTAATCATTCAATAAAGTCTTGGAGAATGCGCTAACCAAGATATGCAATGTCAATCTGGATGATTGGGACCCGTGCATTCCATCTGTATTATGGGCATACAGGACTACATGCAAGAAACTGACAGGCCATACATCTTTCAGATTGGCTTATGGGAAAGAAGAAATAATGCCAATGGAATATATCATTCCCAGTTTGAGAATAACTGTGTTTATGGGCATGGCAGACTGCGCAGCGCTAGAAGAAAGGCTCCAACACTTGGTTGGGCTGGAGGAAGATCGCTTCGTCGCAGGATTCCACCAAAAAGTACAGAAAGAGCATGAAAAATCATGGCACGATCGCCACATCAAGAACAAGTGTTTCCAGGTAGGTGATCTAGTCCTCTTGTATGATAGCAAATTCATGAAGTTTCCTGGAAAGTTTAAGATGCATTGGCTTGGACCGTATACTGTAATGCATGTTACTAACGGTGGTGCAGTTCAGTTAGCTACCCTAGCCGGATATACCTTGCCAAGTTTGATAAATGGAAGCAGACTAAATCTTTACCATGATAGTCCTGCTTCACAGAATCCTGTGTGATCAAAGGGAGGCAAATGTACCTCGCAACACTGCTGAAAATGCACGCAAAAAAAAAAAGAGCAGCTGCGCAGCGCAGTTCAAAATACGAATCGTGCAGACAAGGAAGAACCATAGCCACATAGAAGAGCAAGTAAAATGTGCATCCGGAAGTGACACTCGTACGAGACCGCCAGCACATCATGACGAGAACAGTTACCATGGAGGTCATCAGCCAGTTAGTGGGCCGTTAACCAAATTGGCAGCTTTCGCAAACTTGAATTATTAGGGCAGATGTGACACTTTCGGGCGCCATAAAGACCGAAGTTACTAAGATAGTACCAGAATCTGGCTGGTAGGCTGAGTAATTAACACTGACCTGATGGAGTTGACACTCTGGCCTACCTGGAAACGTTTTCGCATTTAAGGAAATAGAGTTTGCATGATGATGAGGATCTAATGGTAGGGCCGAGATCATAAGCAGGAGCTGGACAATGAATATGGCATTTAGTGCCTCGGCAACCACCAAAGGCCATGTTGCAAACCAACTGAGGCTATAAATAGACCTCACTCGACCACTTATCTACCTTATGAAGTATTTTTCATTGCTTGTTGGAGCTACCAGAGAGCCGAGCGAACTGAGCAGTATATGAGCGAGAAAGTGGACTTGCAGGAAGTGCTCAGGTTATTTACACAATCAGGGATTCCATGCACTATGATGACAATGAAGGGAGCTTCTTTTAGAATTTCAGCAAGGCAGGCTACAGAGGTCAGCAAGGGGAAGAAACCGGCTTCAGAGCAGGGAGGGTTAGAAGCACCAACGAAGCAAAATTCGATCATAGTTTAGAACAAACCCATTTATCTGGTGTTGGACTATATCCCTCCATGGAAAGATGATGCACCACTGGTGCATTTGGACAAAAATATTGTATATGAAATCCTGGTTCCAACTATTTCTACCGGGTGAAGGTTATTGGTAACCTACTGGGCGAAGTGCCAAACTACAAATTGGAGGACCATGACCTACTAGAGAACACATCATCCAAGTCGAAGAATTATGCACAGTTTCGACCCAACGGCTACATTGACCGGGTAGTGGATGCCTTGATTGGTGTTGAAAGCCTACAGGTCCAAGATTGGATAAAGGCCCTCCAACCATTAGGGCTGCTAAATCTGTTGCAAATGCCACATTTCTCTAAAAGCACTGAGTTTTTGGTTGTGGTCCACGTGTTACTGACTTGCGTGCATGAAAGATTCTTATGGTTGGATAAGCGCATCGACATCAGTATATATCTGATACATCAATCAAAAACCTGAATAAGCGAGGTGAGGACCCTGCTGACCTAATGGTAAAGAGGGCGCAGGATAGAGCTCTGTCCGTTGAAGTTGCGAAGGAATTCGGTGTGGTCCGGAAGGGGCATGGATTCCCGACCAATGATATCAATGATTGCACTACGAAATTTACTGTTCAATTGCTCGCAGGGAAGATACTGCGCAAGTATCGGCTGCTTGAGGTACCAGTGGTCGCGATCAAGCTAGCAGCGAAACGATTGCGTGGAACACTGTATAATTGGTGCTAGTATCTACCTAATGAGTTTCTAGCAGATGCTGAGGACACCCAGGATGATGGAACAACATTCCATTTTGGTTGGCTACTCATACTGATAACCTTTGTAGGATGGAAAGAACCGGACGGATATCAAGGTGTCAAAACCTTAACAGGACAGGGCCATGGAATGCACTTCAGTAACCTATGAGCGAGCCCGAAGGTGTCCAGATAGTGTTAGATAGCTGAAGTATTTTATGTTTATTATCACCAGTTGCACGATGCGATTCTTTCAACGTCGTGAATCGCAAGACCATTGACCAACACATACACCTGCATCATGAGGTTTATGGTGAGGAGGCATTAGTCATACATTCAGCCTAGGGCTGACACAGAGGAAGAATTGTGGTATCCAGGGTTTTATTGGCTGGATCAGGAGATGATCGAGCAGATGATAGAGCGATGGGATGCGGATTGGAAATTTCATGCATCACTAGATGTTGAATCTGATTATGAACAACAAATCGAACCCATCTTAGAGAAAATTGAAGTAAAAGACAGTGATGATGAAAACACCGAGGAAGATAAGGAATAAGTAGAAGCAGACAAGGGAAAGAAGAAGGACGTCTACTAGTTGGTACTCCCATTGTTGAAGAAAAGGATCCTTTTCAAAGTAAACCCATGGAGACGGTAGAGTGCAAAAGGAAGGCTACTGAAAATCCCACAGAACCAAAAGGCCAACAAAAAAAGAGGAAGGCTGAGAAGCCAGAGTTCGGCTTGCAGCTCCATCCAGACGATTGTGAGATAATCACAACCAAGGTACAGGAAGCATGGGAAGAGACCCATGCAAAGAAGGAAGCCAAGCAGGAACAATTATGGATAAGCATGATCCAAGATATGGAAACGGTCAAGATAATGGTAGCACAGATAATTTTGAGCCATCAGTCATCAGACTCCGAAGGGAGTATAGGAGGAACGAGTGCGCAGAAGCGGACACCTCATGTCATAAGCCCCTACCCCAGGGTTGTGCACATAGAACCCATGCACTTTATCTTCCCAAATGATCATATGCCCGACGCAGCGAAAAACTGGGCACACTTTGACCTCAACATTGGGTCTCTGTCACTCAAGGACTTGACCGAATTACACATGTAGGTTGTAGAGGAGATTCATGAGATAGGCCTTGCCTCATATGATCAGAGCACAAAGTTAGTTGAAGACATCAATCAGCTGAAGCAGGAATCAGCTCGCAATATACATGAGTTAAGCGAAGCTAGAGAGAAAGACCCTCAGCTGAAAGCAACAATTTCAGCAGTTTGCGCAAAGATTGAGGAATGTGCAGAAGAAGACGATGTAGAGGATATAATAAAGAAAATTGGGGCCAAGGTAGAATCCCTCACATCATATATGATACAGATGGAGTCTTCCTACAAAGGGAAGATTGCAGATCTGGAGGCTAGGCACCCAGTTATACCACCAGATCAGTGCACGGCTCCAGCTGAGGAAGTATAGTAAACCATGGATAACATTTCGTCGAAAGTGATGAAGTGCCAAGATTTACTTGAAGGAATAAATATAGCATTGACAGGGTTGAATGAGGATCCTGCATTGCAAAAGATAAAGGGGGATCTCTAGTGGACATAACAACAACTAGAAGCTGCAAATGCAGAGTTAAAAAGTGCACCGGCTAGGGAGAAAATACAAAAATACAATGAAATCAAGGACCTATAGAAAAAGTTGGCCACACTTAGAGAGAAAAAGGCTGCTATATCTACCAGGTTTCATCCCATTGAACAAGAAGGCCTTGAATTGATGCAGCAATTCGATGAGAAGTTCAGAGAACTTCAGGCGGCGAAAGGCACCATGAAAGAGCAGGTGGCCAAAGAAAAGGTCTCACAGGCCACTCTAGAGATGCTTCGAGGATTTGAGAAAAAGGCCAAGGACATGGTTGTAGAGTTAGCAATTACTCTGCAAAATTTTACTTCAAAGTTAGGTCCACTGGGAGATGCGGCACCATCTTCCGCAATTGGTAGTGGCTCGAGACGAGCCACAGGTGAGTGTTAGGGGCTTGTTGGGCAGGGCCCAAGTTGGAAAATATGCACAAGTGTTAGAAATTGCACATTGCGCGTTGCGACATAGTATGGGGGCAATTTTGAGAAATTGCACATGGCGTACAGAGGCAATGGGTAAGGCAGGATTGCGTAGTATGCTGATGCACAGGATTTGCATAGCAACTATTTTTGGTAAAGAATATAAGTAAAGGTTAGATGAGGACATGACCTATTTTGAGTAAGGAGTAGGTTGAAGGAAGAAGAAAGCAACCAGTTCAGAAGAGTGGCGGCAAGCAGTTGAGAAGCTAGGCCACTAAGTCGACGATGACAGGCAGGCGGAAGGTGTGGAAAGGGACAGGCCATGATGTAGTTGTAACCATTTTGGTGACTGCGGCTGTCAGAAGAGAGTGCGGGCCACGAGTGGTATAGTTGGAAGGCCTAGAGCAGGGGGAGCACACTGTCGATGGTGACAGTCAAACTGGCAGTTAGACACGCCACATTTTGTAAACCTAAGGGTTTTTTCCTATGAATTGTAAAGACATTACCTGCGGCAATGATCTATAAATAAGGCATGATTTTGTAAGGGAAGGGTTGGTCATTGTTGAACATTGTTAGAATCTTTAAGCTTGAAATCTATTGTAAGGGCTCTGCACCTGTGTGCACAGAGACGTATCTGGGAAAGAAGAGAGACTGCAGCTGAGTCTGCAGACTAAGAACTATTGTACCATTCCCAAAAGACCAATATAACAATAGTTCTTATGGACATAACCTCCATCTGGGGGGTGAACCACGTTAAATTCTGTGTAGTGTGATTGTTTTGTGCTTTTGGAACTATTCACTTGCTTAGTATGGATGCTTAATGCCGCAATTATCTGTTATGTGGTTGCTTTTATATGTATTCACCGTAGGAATGAAGGGAATAATATGTTAAGTAATACATGTGTAGATGAATGTTAAGTATTCAACACTTCTAAGTCTTTGAATGCATGAATCTGTCGGATAATCACATCGTTGAGCACTGGATTTGAGCGTAGCGTTGGTGCATGTAGTATTATGTGTTTCATTTAATTACATACACCATAAAGATAATAACCTAAGTGTTGTTGAACGGATAAAGATCATTAAGTAAGGTTGATTAGAGTTGATCAAGTCCTGAAGTGGACGCACGGTCTAGTTGACGCGCTGACCGATGGTGAGTGATGCAAGGTAAGCTATTGATAGCTTATCGTCGTAACACAGGAAGTATCCAATACTGCATAGTCCTTGGATGCGTTGGTTGCGCAAGCACCTTAGCTTGTCAAAGTATCTGGCACGACGTAGAGACTTCGTATAGTCTTTTCTCCCCAACAAGAATCCTTTATCGCGCTTCCCATCAGTCTCTTTGACACTCGCATCACTAGGTTGTGGAAACCTGATTCTGCAACCACCCTCTCAACTTCGCCTCGGGTGAGACCTCAGGCTGCTCGCAGTTTGTTGCCGAAAGGGTCGATGAATAGGGGTTTTGTTGGTTCCTTGAACTGCGAAGTACCTGGGTCTACATTGGAAACCTCTAGATCAGTTACATACACCAACAGCTTCGTTGATGATGAATGCGGAATTCTTCTGTCAATGCCTCAATGGTTTTGTTCAAAAAGTGAGTACCTTGATCACTAGTCAAAATCTTTGGGCATCCACACCTTGTAAGGATGTCTTCAAATATGAACTGCATGGCAGTACCTGCGCTACAGTCCTTCACTGGTTTTGCTTCTTCCCCTCTGGTGAGGTAATCAGTCACCATAATAATGTACCTTGCACCAGTCCTCTTTCCTGGTGGGTTTATAGGTCCCACAAAATCAATGGCCCATTTTTCAAATGCTTGTAATGCTAAATATGGATTTAATGGATTGTAGGCCACCATAGGCCTACGTGCAATATCTTTTGCGCAGTGGCCCTTCCTGCATAGTGACCTCCTGCTGCTCCTAAATGTGCATCGGCCCATATGAATGGTTTCTCATGCTCCAATACACATCTACGCAGTACTTCATCTGGTCCCAATTTATATAATTGACATGCGATAATGGTGAAGTCGACTGCTCGCAGTACCAGCTGTTTCTTTTTCTATGTAGTGAACACTATGGGTGCTAACCCAGTAGTAAAAAAGTCTATGATGTCTTTATAATAATCATCAGCTATCTGGATAGAAAACAACTACACATCAGGAAGATTGTCTTCAAGATTCATAGGTTCTTCTCCTGACTCAATCCTTGATAGATGATCAGGTCCCAAGTTCAATCTTCCAGGTTTAACTACTATTTCAAAATAATACTCCTAGAAGAGTAACAACCATCTGCAGATTCACCCCCCTAACACTAGCTTGTTGACCAGGTATTTCAGAGCAGAATGGTTAGTGAACATAGAGAAGTGCACCAAGCAAATAGTGCTTGAACTTCTGCAACGCATAGACCATAGATAGACCTTCTCTCTCAATGGTGGTATAATTATTCTCTGCAGATGAGAGCTTCCTACTCGAAAATGTGATGGGAGGTCAATACCTCCCTCTCCAGGTTGTGCTAAGACAACACCCATTGCGATACATGACGCATCAATGCGAACATGTAATGGCTTCTCCCAATTTGGAAAAACTAGGATCAGCGTAGTGACCATTTTCTCTTTCAAGGTGTCAAAACCTTGTTCACACTCTTCGTTCCAAATGAACGATGCATCTTTCTTCAGTAGCTTATCCATGGCTGCGGTTATCTGTGCATAACCCTTTATAAACTTTCTATAATAGCTGGTATGTCCTAATGTAGTGCGCATCTTCTTTACTGAATTTGGTGTCGACAAGTTTACGATGACTGCAATTTTCGTAGGATCAACCATCAAACCCTGCTTACAGACAATGTGTCCCAGGAGGATCCCATAGGGAACATAGAAAACGCACTTCTTTATATTCAAGGAAATCTAATGTTTTCTACACTTTTCCAACATCATTCTCATGTTTGCACAATGGTTCTTCAGCAACCCAAAGACTGTCCAATCATCGAAGTAAGCTTCTAAAAACTTATGCATGAAATCTTTGAATGTTGTGACCACAACTCTGGAAACTATGGCGGGTGCGTTCTTCAGTCCGAACGACATCACCATGTACTGGAATGACCCCCATTCAGTGGCAAAAGTGGTATTTTGTCTATTCACGGGATCGATTCTTATATGATGGTATCCCGAAAGCCCATCAGTAAAGGAATAGGCCTCATTTCCTCCAACATTGTCAAGTACCTCATCAGTAAAAGGAGTAGGAAATGGGTTGTGCATTGAATCATTGTTCAACTTTCTGAGATCCACACAAATCCTGATCTCTCCTTTTGTTTTCTTATCTTGGACAACCATAGGGATTATCCACTCAGATTCTTCGACTCGCTCGATGATCCCTGCGTCGAGCATTTTATCAAGTTCTACCCTGACTCATTCTTTATATCGTGGATTCAGTCTATAGGGTCTCTGCTTAACAGGCTTCGCCCCTGGCTTAAGAGGTATATTCATAACTCCTAAGTCCCCCAAAATGCCCTTCATCTCTGTAAACTTAGTCAGGAATAACTCTTGATATTCATGTAGTGTATCTACGATCTCTGCAACAGTCTGATCGTCCGAGTAGTCTCCAATAGACGCAAACTTTGGCTCTTCACTGGTGCCAATGTTTATTTTTTTTTGTTTTCACAGGGCCGCTCATGTCTGGAATTTGCAGCGGAGGTCCTTCTACGTCACATGCACCTTCTGACTCAGGTATATTAATGTTGCATGGGTCCTCCTCATCACTGTCCTCTTTTTCTTCAGCATCTTCAACTAAGTTATAACATCCCATAACATGCTCTACCTGTTCTGTCCATTCTGTCTGTAGTCTTGCAGGTATGCTATCTGTTCCAAATAATTATTCTAGTGTCATGTTTCTCTGTGTGCTGTCTGGTCTGAATATTCTTTCTTTAATAATCTAAAACACTTCATTTATTGTCGAGCTCTCATCTTCAAAGCTAAAGTCCTTCTGGAAGTTTGCAGACAGCATGGCCCAATCGGTGGCTCCTCTACGCAACTCCATATCTAGGTACCATTTCTTCAGTATTTCTTCTTCCAGCATGTGCACAAATAGATGCACCCATTCTATCTTTGGTCTTTCCTCCCATGCCTATGAATAGACTTCAATATGTTGTCTTAGATCTATCTATCCATTATATTTCTCAAAAGGTAGGGTAACCTTATCAGCAAACCTGATATCCATCTTAATTCTGCATCGATCCCATGTGCTCAGTGTCTTCTTATGCGCAGCCCACCATCTGGCAGGTGCCTCGCGTAGTGCCATATCTAATGCTGGTAAGCGATGTTCATCTACAATTGCTTTAGTGTAATATTTGAGAAAGGAGTAAACATTAACTAAACCATCATAAGTAGGGATTGAGTTTACCTCATTTCCAATCTAGCACAGTGACTTTGTAACCTATGCGCATCTCCTCACAGATACTTCATGCATGTGAATTTTCCAGTTCTTCATTCCTGCATTAGACTCTGAAATGAAAGAACTGTCGCATCTCCAGCTGAGTGTTCAATCAGCAGTGGGATTAATGTAGTCTTCCTGGTTTGCGGTCATCTTATCTAGTCGGTCCAAATCTTGTGCCCTGCATTCTTCCTGAATCAGCTCGCTGTATCTGTCCCCATCCGCAGGGTCCAATGGTGCGATGACCCTGAGATGATTTTCTTCAAATATCATCTTCTTTGCCTTCAGTTTTATGATGGCGAGGTTATCGATAGCCCAGTCAATTCCCAACAGCACTGGAAAATACTGACTATCATCGACAATCTCGATAACCTCGAAATATGTGGGACTCTGCACTGCATCAATGTCCACAATCACATTGGCTAATAGTCCAAAGGGTATGAATTTCTTCTGATTGGCCATTCTCACTGAGTCTCATTTCTATTCCCATTCTCTTGTGTTTCTTGATGTGATGAACTGTTCTATCAGTAATTTCATTTTCGTTGCATAGTTCATATTGGTCTAACACCTTCTGCAACTCTGCTATAGCATTTGGACTCTTCAGCAACTTCATGGAGCTCCTGAGGAACTACACAATAGATGTGCATGTCTCTGCTGCGGTGCTCATTCTGTCATAAGCAGTCGGCATATATTCCATATGTTGTATTTCGCTGTACAACAGGATTCTTGCCGATCTAAGTGCTGGTTCTTTGAAGATATCCTGTGCTTCCTCAAAGACTTCTTTGTTTTTCTTCAAGTCGAAATCAGGTGCTTTCCGAGCAGCTTTCCTTATCCATATTGTTTCAAGAGGAGTCTGCTTAGTATTAAAATCTCCAGAAGTCGAAACTTCTGCTCCTCTTTCTCTCCCTATCATAGCGCCACTTTGCGTCACTACGTTGATACTTAGATCTGCAAGTCTACGCTCTATTGCGATCAAGTGAATATTTGGGTTCAGCTCCTCTAGGCATTTCCTTTTCTACATTTCTACCTCTAACACTGAGCAGTCCTCAATAACATGATCAAACGATTGACAATAACTGCATGTAGTGGATCAGTTGGTACAATCTCTAGATACATGGCCTGCTTGGACATAGTTATAACAGATTACTTGGTGTTGGCCCTATCCCTACGCTAGGCTATTATTCCTTCCTCTCCCACGGTATCCTCCATTGCCTTTGTACGCTCCTTGATCTTGTGGTGCATTTTATTGTTTCTGCGGATTCTCTCCTTGGACTCTGTACATTCCTCCATACATGTGCTCAATATCTTTCTTTTTTTCTAACATGAGCTCATATGCATGACAATTGGACTCGTCATTCCCCAATGACTTACATAAGTTAGAATATAATCTTTTAGGTGTTCTTACGTATTTCTGTATCATGTGGCAGTCTTCTGGCCAATGTCCTCTGGTTCTGCAAATGTCACACCATGGCCCTGGGTGCGGATTTAATGGGTTTGGTCAACCCATGTTAAGGAACTCTTGGAATAAAGGACAATGATGCTTAGTGTGTCCTTCCCCTTTATAACCTGTATACCAGACTTCCTAGCTCTCTTACTTTTTTTTCTTGATATCTTGTAATTGTAGTGTCAGGGTAGCTAACTGGTTCTAAATCTGCGACATGCCAGTGCTAGTTTCTCCCATGGGTGAAGCTTCCAGCTTCATCGTGATTGCTAAGGCTTCTGCCTGCGAAGCCACTTTATACTGCATCAATGGATGTCTGATATGGGGCAGCAATGCAGCTATAAACCACTCCTTGTGCTGCTGCGGTGCTATGAAAAAACATACTTGGTCCAACCATGTCTTAAACTTCTGGTCAAATTCCCAGACCGTTTCATTAGGTCTCTGTTTGATCTCTTTCAACTCTATGATGCACTGTGACTCTGACTTCGGATTCTTAAATTCTGCTAAGAGTGCAGCCTTGATTTCTACCAAGGTTCTCTGTTGTCCCTGTGAATATTTCATGAACCAATGCAAGGCTCTGTCTCTAAAGGTGGTGACGAGCTGTGCTTTCTTAACAACATTGTCTTGTACTTGTTTAGCACTCCAAATGGCTTCACATAGAAACCAGTGCTGATCAGGGTCTTCTAGACCCGTTTCCTTGAATATTGGCAGTTTAATATCCTTGGTCATGCTTCTTCTAGGTGGTGGGGGGTTCTGAGCAAGTTGCTGAGCAGAAAAGATAAATGGAATGGTCTGAGTGCTAGGGATATTCGCAATAGGGGGTTTCTAGATTAGCTAAGTTTGTGCAATGGAAGGCATGGTGTTCCCACCCATTGGATTTTGCGGAGTAATAGGCTGATAGGTGGAATATAGAGGTGTGGCTTAGCTATCAGGTTCGTCTTCGGAATCAATGTCTACGCGGAGTCCATTTCCAATAATAGTCTTCTTAGGTGTATATTTATACCTTTTCCCACTTCTTAGATTATGTGTCTCTTCATCTGACTCACTAAAAATGCTATTAACCATTACAAAGTTCAAAAATTTTATTGCATTCTAAAAACACCTTTCTCATCTAAAAGCATTTTAATATATAGACTGAGGTTGTTCAGATACTTACCTTGGATTCCCTTGAAAAATTCTCTTTTGGCTGCGCTGCAGGACTTTAGCATGTCCAAAGAGAACTGCATCACAAAACTTTGTAATGTACTGTCGACCCAAAAGTTGAATGCTCATAAGAATAGACTATTTATTGCTTTGAGATTTTCAATCAGCTCTAGTGTCCACTCAGTCTGTGCGCTTCGCGGGATACAGTTTCTGTGTTCTACGAGCCTTAGCAACCACTCATGTAGCTCATTCCCAAAAGACGCCTAGAAACGTTCGTGACCGTCTTTCCATAGGTATTTTTTCAGCCACTCGATGTCAGAGAGATGTTGGTGTATGTTTTCCTTCCGTGTGAAGTCTCTCTCTATCTTGTCACACCAAGCCCAGATTTCTTTCTTGTCTGGATACCAAAAGTCAACGCCCAGCTCAACTTCTTCTAATTCACACATCACGACTTCAACTCATCACACATTCTTAGCGTTACAACAGAACCATTTGTTGGCTTAAGATCTATTCTAGAGGTTTCCAATGTAGACCTAGGTTCTTCACGGTTTCAACGAACCAACAAAACCCCTTCTCACTGGCCCTTTCAGAAACAGCCTACGAACAGGATGAGGTCTCACCCGAGGTGTAGCTATGGAGGAATTACGGAATCAGGTTTCCACAGTGGTGTGATGAGTTGTTCAGATAGGACTACTGCACAACGCACTATTAGACTTGCGCTGCGGGATGAGGACTGTGCAATGATAGACTGTGTTGTAGTCCTTACTTCTGCAAGCGAGGATGCCTATTCAACCAACGCATCTACGGATTGCGCGGTTCGGATAGAATGTGAATCACAGGATAGTGCAACTAACTTATGCGCTTCCTCTTCTAAACTTAACCATTTATGAAGACTTTACTTTAACACTCCATCATTCATCTACTTCCTTAGATTATTTAGCTTTATAGCAATTGCAAGCAGACGGAACATACAATGTTGCGCGCACCGAGTGCTACGTGTCTAAGAGTTATACAATACAAACTTTAAATACACAAGTGATTATTCAACTAACTGATACTTTCACAGACTTGGAATACTGAGCATTCAATGTTCATTCAGTCCCACAATACTTAACATATCATTCCCATCTTTCTCCTATGGCGAATACATATTAAAACATTGATACATCAACTGATAAATGAGAATCCAGGCATCTAATGTAAGCAAATAAGCAAATGTACGCACACAAACAATCACACTACATAGTATTTAACGTAGTTCACCCCCAGGATGGAGGCTACATCCACAAGAACTATTGTTATATTAGTCTTTGGGAAGGGTACAACAGTTCTTCGTCTGTGCACTCAGCTGCAGACTCTCTTCTCTCTCAATAGGCCTCTACGCACACAGCTTGTAGAGCATTTACAAAATGTTCCTCAAAAGAGATTTATCAAATCAATAATGAGAAAAACACAAAATGAAGAGTAACCCTTTCCCATACAAAATATGGCTTATTTATAGATCATGCCCATAGGTCATGTCTTTACAATGCATGGCAATAAACCCTAAGGTCCCCAAAATTGGTGTCGATACCCGCCACTTTGCCTATGGCCATCGACAACTTGCTCCACTTGCTTTGGCCGCCTTACTGGACCCTTCATGGCTCTGACACCCTCCTGATAGCCACAGTCATCAGAAAAATGGTTACAACTGCATCGTGGCTTGTCACTTTCGATTCCTTTAGCCTTTATGTTTTCATCTCCTTAGTGGACTAGCTTCTCAACTGCTTTCCACCACTCTCTTAGATAGGTCACTTTCCTCATCCTTCATTCTGCTTCTTACCCAAAATAGGTCACTTACTCAGCTCGACCTTCTTCTATGCTTCTTTACCCAAAGTAGCTGCTACGTAGGCCCTGCGCACCTGCGCTGCTGCTTCAAGACTACATCTGTACTCCGAGTTGTGCATTCCTCAAAATTTTTTCTTCTGACTTCGCATCCCAAAAGCTATGCAGCTCCCCAAAACTGTGTCCTTATCAAAATTATGCCTACTTGGGCCACTCCCAACTAACACATTATGCAAGAATTGTCTCGTTTATGGCCTCAATAGGCTGAATCGTTGACATCTGCAACTATGCAACTTCTTCCTCTACACTATACATTTGAATGTACTTCCCTGGTTCCGATTGATTTGGAACTATGTCTTGCGAACCAGTCAGAATATGATATCGACCTTGAAATTTTTCTGTAGCATTCTTCGACTCTTGTTGGAACGGGATAGATCCGTAGGAAGTGTGGAAGCCAACAGGTGTGAAAGGGTCATTCCATGGAAGAAGGACCCTTCACGGCATTCGCGGAAGCATAAGAATTGTTAGATTAGTTGAGTTGGTCATGTGGACCATTTTGTAATAAGATAAAAGCATATAAATAGAGTATGATTGTAATCCTAAGGGCATCGAAGTTTTGGAGATTGATCCTATCTTTTGGGTTTGGTTTTGTATCCGCAACATGATGTATTGACGGTTTCTGCGAGGTTAATTATGCAGGTTTGATGAATGAATGGAGATGTTTGGTTAGGACATGAATTCTGTCTTTATGCAATGATGTGATGATGAATAATGGGTTATGTTAATGTTTTCTGTTGATTAATGTGAATATGTTGTAATCTGAATAAGTATGTCAAGCATGTTGTTCTGAATGTCTGTTATAAACTGCGAATGACCTAAGATGCGAATAATAAGTTAATGGTATGTTATGAATGTTATAAGATCTGTTTAGTGTGAAGGTAATGTGTGCATATCCTCTACATCACTGCGGAAACTTGGTTCCAGCAAACCCCTTGTCCACCTCGGGTGAGATTGGACTTTCTCCGCAAGTGTTGTTGGGAAGGGTTACACCTTTCTGGGCCGGTGTATAAGGGAGTTCGGGTTGATAGTTTGTTAGCGACAGTACGAAGTGAACCCCTGTTGGAAGACACTGTGTCAACAAATGGTTATGTTGCCAGGACACTAAGGAAGAAGAAAAGAGGATATGCTATGGTACCCGACAAAATCAGAGATCCAAGAGTTGTTTGACAAGAAGGAAGAGGAATTCGCAGAAAGTGAGAAGCGAGATCCTAAATAGAAAGCAACCGGTTGGTTAGAAAGATACGTCTATTCATATATTCACGAAATCTTTTTTCTGCGAATTTTTTGGTGTTATTGCATGAGTGGCTAGCACAGTTGACGTTTCGCAAGATCCACTACCAGAAGACTGAACCTGATTGTTGGACCCCGGAGTTGGTGCGATAGCCAAAGCAAGTCGATAACAAGGTATCGTGAGTTGTTGAGTTTTGGGTAGACAGTATCCTCGAAGGGTAAGTGACTAAGTTTGCAGTAGATACTATCAAGTCATATAGTGATGCCGAAAGAAATTTCTTCAGGGGGCTAAGAGGAAGATTCTTGTTGTCATTAAAACTGTGAATTAAAATGCTTGTCTACGAAAAAGGAATATTGAGGATGTCTTCTGACGAGTAGAAGAATCGGTGTGCGATGGTGAAGGTATTGCAAATGCGAGTCTAATGGAAATATTAGGTAGATGGACATGAGGGATGACAATTTTCAAAGAGAAGCTGATGAAGGGTGTGGTCTCTTGAGGAGTGGAGCAATATTCCGACGTCCTGAGAAGAAGTGGAGGACTGAGAGAGAGTCTCATAAGAGGACCCCAACAGAGAACTGCGGAATAGGACCATAAGGGAGGAAGCAACCTTATTGCGAGGGAGACGTCAACTAGGCTACCCCAGAGGAAGAAGAAGGTCAGATCATAAGTTACCACGTACCTTCGACCCCACACACTACTCTGAATTTTATAGGAAGAAATCTATACTATTCGCAAAGTGGCCCTACGTGCAGCGGCAAGAGTAGCACTTCAGTGAACAACAATACTAGCAAATTTAGGATGTGAGATGAGGAAAAGATGCCCAAATTTCAAGGGAATGGAACCGAGGATCCCAAATAGTATTGGTTTATATGTGAAGCAGTCTGGACAATGAAGCAGGTTCAGGATGATGCTATAAATATGGGACAACTAGCGACACCCCTTAGGGGTTGGGCGTTAGACTGGTACATGAAGTTTGTAAGGGTTCTAGTGGGAACAATAGCCAAAACACTAGTACAGGTCAGAATGGCGATGATTGATGAATTTAAAAAACCAAAATCTGAGTCACAATATGTCACTGAGATTAAGGAGATTAAGCAATTCCCGAATGAGTCAGTGTGGGAATTTGATCAGTGATACAAGACATTGATAGTGAAAGTGAGATTTCCAATAAATGAGCTACAACATACAGAATGGTTCATCGCAGGACTAATGTCGCATCAATTAGAGGAAATTTGGGGTCTAAAATGGACCTCCTAAAGCAAATAATAAAAAAAGCCACATCACACTACAAATATGCCATGTCACACTAAGTTAAAGGTGTTATCTAGTGAAGGTCAACCTATAATATCTCATTAATGGTAGTTGACAAGTATGTTGGGTTTGTGTAGAGTTAAGAGATAATGGTTGAAAATAATAATGAAAGGTTTAGATTCTTGTGCATACACAATAAATGATATGGTGGTAAAATTTTTAAATTTATATTATAATTTATTTAATTTTTTAATAAATGTACCACTACTTATTTTTATATATTTAATATAATTAGTCAAGGATACAGTGGTTCATTGGTGGGGATTGATGGATTTCATTCTATTCACCTGGGTTCAATTCCATTGAGACATCTTCTGGCTTGGATGACCCTTAAACAAATTTAGTTGAAAAACCTTTTTCGCTGAAAAATATATTTAATAAAATTTAAAACTAAAATTATAATGAAAAAATATAATTACAATAATACTAAAAATAAACAATCACTGTTTTTATTTTATATGATCACTACTTCAAAGTATTTTAAATTCTAGTGGAGTAATCTTGAAATAATAAAAGCATTTATATAACTAATTTCTTAAAAATAAAAATAAATTAATTAAAAAAAGTGTCATAAATAAAAGAAAAATAAAAGAGAGATAAAATAACATTTCACTATTTTTGTGATAACTTTCGCCTCCAAAATCATAATTTGATGTTTTTGGTACTATTGGAAAGGTCTCGTCAATAGCTTTCCAATGGTACCAAACACGTCAAATTCCGAGTTCGGATGAGAAAGTTATCGCAAAAATAGCGAAATATTATTTTATCTCTCTCCTATTTTTCATTTTTATTTTTTTATGATCACTACTTCAAAGTCTTTTAAATGCTAGTGGATTAATCTTGAAATAAAAAAAGCATTTATATAACTAATCTCTTAAAAATAAAAATAAATAAATTTTAAAAAGTGTCAAAGAGAATAAAAATAGGAGAGAGATAAAATAATATTTCTCTATTTTTGCGATAACTTTCTCCTCCAAACTTGGAATTTGACATTTTGGGTACCATTGGAAAGGTATCGATGAGACCTTTCCAATGGTACCAAAAACGTCAAATTTTGAGTTCGAAGGAGAAAGTTATCGCAAAAGTAGAAAAATATTATTTTATCTCTCTCCTATTTTTATTTTATTTATGACATTTTTTTAAATTTATTTATTTTTATTTTAAAAGATTAGTTATATAAATGTTTTTATTATTTCATTATTACTCCACTATCATATTAATTAAGGTGATATTTATATTTTAAAGAATTTAGAAGTAATGATAATATAGAATACTCTATATTTATTATTTCAAGTATATTTATGATTTCAAAATTATTCCACTATCATTTTAACTAATGTGAGATTTATATTTTAAATAAATTAGAAGTAGTGATAATATAAAATACTCTATATTTATTATTTCAAGTATATTTATAATATTTCGAGATGAACTTTTCAAAATCTTAACCAAGGTGAGTGTTATATGAAGTTAGTTCTTGTCCAACTCAACTGTGATGGTTGACCAAAATACTAAAATTCTATTGGTTTAAAATATCTTACTCATAACACGCTCATCCATGACACATTTTCTTATAACGCCCATTTTAGACCCCAAATTTCCTCTAATTATCCGAGGGCTGCTGATGCAACAAAAAGTCGCAACACATGCATAAGCGTTAGAAATCACGATGAAGCTAGAGGTTTCACCAATCGGCGAAGCAGGAATGGGAATGGACAGAGTTCAGGCGCAGTTGGCCAATTTAACATTGCAATTGGAGGATATCAAGAACGGAAAGTGTTGTTCAGGATTTCTACCTTACAGTGAGGATATGGACACTACCGACTGGGTGGGGTTTGACAGGTAAACACATTGATTATGTTGCATTTAGTTAGTGCAAAAGAAAGAGATCGAGATTGAGAGAAATACCTCTTTTCGACTGCTGGTCCTAGCTTTCGCTTGGTCTTTCACTTGATCTCCCACTTAATCCTCTGCTTGACGAACCTGCAACACAAAAGATACCTTCCTCAACGTATCTTGGATATAATAAATATGATGAAAGAATAAACAGCTTGATCATCAAATATAACAAGATATTAATCCAAATGAATATACAATCTAGTAGACATTCGATTTGGGAGTGGAAGGGTGTAACGACCTTTTTATTGTCAAAGAAGCATGAATCAATACAATATACCTGACATGTAGAGATGTTTCTAGAAGCGGATCCTGGGCTCTTGCTCTTCACTTTGACTTGGGAATTCCTCCAAAGTAACAGTACTCTTGTTGCTTGGTTTTTCAACCAAGCATGTGCAAGGATGCACCTGCTAACTAGTAGCAACATTCTCGATAAAAGTATGGAAAAACTAATGTACCTTAATCTAACATTAACATGTGCAAAAGAAATAAATAAAAAAACAGAATTTAAGAACATAAGCAATAAGATCTATGGGAAAAACAAGAACTTTAAAAATATTTGATTTTGTATTACCTCAAATGGTGAGGATGATAAGTGTTAAGCAACTCCGAGGTTGAGAAGCTCCAATGTCCAATGGTATCTTCTTCTCCAATGCTTCAATGGTTGGGCAAAGATCAAAAGATGGGCAAAGCTCAAGATGGATTTTGGCAGCATGAGGATAGAATGAAATATGGATGAAAAGTGAGGAGCCCCTATCACCTTTTTAGAGTTTTTGGTGATGAGGAATACCATTATGGTTTTGAGGAAATCAATCGTATTAACCAATATGGTTTAGGTCTCTTTTTCCCTCTTTTTCTTTTTTTGAATATTTTTTATTCCCTTTTAATATTTTTTTGGAATTTTGGATCTTTTTTTAGGGTTTTTTGTGTTTTTTGAGGAAAAATATATATTTTGAGGGGAAAAAGGTGTATTATGATTTTTTTGGTGACCTTTTGATGGTTTTAGAGGCTCAAATGGTGGAAAAAGTGGAAAAATGGGTCATGTGAATAAGGGAGTGAGCTAGTGAGCACTTTTTGGGTGTTAACAACTCCAAGTATTATTTCTAGGTCATTTATGACTAAACCCTCTCATGGATCCTGTTAACACCCAAAAAGTGCTCACTAGCTCATTTCCTGAGTCACATGACCCATTTGTCCACTTTTAGACCATTTGAGCCTCTAAAGCCACCAAAAGGTCACCAAAAGACCTTAATACACCCCTTTTTCCACTTAAAATGATTATTTTTCCTCAAAAAACATAAAAAACCCTAAAAAATGGTCCAAAATTCCCAAAAATATTAAAAAGGGAATAAAAATATTAAAAATATTCAAAAAAGGAAAAAGGAGGGAAAAGGTACCTAAACCATGTTGGTCAATACCATTGGTTTCCACAAAACCATAAATGGTATTCCCCACCACCAAAAACTATAAAAAAGTGGTAGGGGCTCCTCACTTCACATCCATCCATCTTCCTATCCTCATGCTGCCAAAATCTCCCTTGAGCTTTTGGCCATTGTAGCTACCTTGGAGAAGGGACCCTTTGGAGTTTGGAGTTGCTCACCTTTGGAGCTACTCAACAATCTTCATTACTTGGAGGTATTATCATTGCAAGCACTTGCTTGCCTCCATTTTCAATACAAAGTTATTTTTTCTATTTCCTATTCTTGTTTTCAATTCAAAAGTTTATTATGATATGCACATGCTAGTTTAGTTTTAGTTTTAGATTTACAATTGTTTTTGCTTTAATATTTGAAACTGCTGCTACTAGTTACCAGGTGCCCATAGCACTAAGCTTGGTTGCAAAACCAAGCAAACAGTTTTTGGTGACTCCGCTGCTTTCAAATTTTTAGATCTCATTTTTGCTTTAGATCTTATTTTTTGTTAGTATTAGTTAGTTTAATTCATAGATCTGCCACCGTAAACAGCAGATACATTGTTGTTCTAGATCTTGGCCCATTTTATTGCCATTAACAGCTCAGAATTTTCAATTTTCGGGTTCATTTTTCGGCGTCCGTGTACGGCTTTCGCCTCACGGCTTTTTGCCCAACAGTCGTGCGGCTCATCGCGATTGCGCGGCTCTTTTCCGCGCGGTTCACCACGGCTTCACGGCCAATTAGCGCGCTGCACATCGCGGCTTCGCGGACATTTTCCGCGCTGCACATCACGACTGTGTGATGAAATCCCGCGCTGTCCATCGTGACTTTGCGGCTGAAACCCATGCTTCCCATCGTGACTGTGTGACAGAAACCCGTGCGGTCCATTGCGGTTGTTCTGTCAAAACCCGTGATGCCAATTTTTTCCATTCGGCCAATCCATTTTAAAAATTAATTTTTTGCTGTATTTTCTGCCCAATTAGCACATTTTACAGTATTAAAATTCCAGCATTTTTTACAGCCATAGAAATCTTTTTACTATTTAGAATGCATCTTTAAAAAGTCTTTGTAAAAATTTTCAGAAATTGAAAGAAGGATTTATTTTGCATTTTATCTAGATTAAAAAAAATTTACTGTTTACTTCCTTGATATTTTGCCCATAGCAAATTTTTAAAAGAAATCTATTTATTTCTTGAAAAAGTCATATTATTTGCTTTCCTATTTCAAAAGATCCTTTGTTTTTTGAATATTTTCTGCAAAGCATTTACTTTTTCAATTTCAGTTTAAAATACCACACGTGCACCCACTCAAACACATAATTTAAACTGAGCCTTAAAATTTACTCTAATTTCAATTAACTTTTAACCCCACTGGGGGAGCACTTAAAAGAACTTTGTAGCTAGGTAGTATTGAGGGGATAGGTGTTCCAATAACACCCCTCAGTTATTACATTTGAGACATAGCTGTTGTCCATTAGGGAACTAAAATCTCCTAGTATTTTTTGGCACAGTCATAACCAGTTTATCGGAAGGCCTCTCCCCTAGGAGGGTTGAAGTCGCGAGGATGGTTCCGGAAGCCTGAGTGGAATACCAAATTCCATTCAGTAACTGAATGCTACCATTTGGAGTTCTCGGGATATCCCTGTATGGGGGTATTGCGGTAAAAGGACCAAACGACAGATTTACCTTTTCTGGACGTGTCATGAACGGAGTATCCTAGTTGCCATTCTTTAGGATTGATTACCCGGTGTCCCTCCCGGTAGGGGGATATCTAGCCATTGATTCAACACTCAATATTGTCTGAATTTGATTTCATCACCTTGCAGAGAATATCGTTTGTTGATTCACAATACTTTTAGTTAGGTGTTTGCATCATACAATCCACCTTTGGCCTAGTAGCACCTCTTTTTTCTAGAAGTTGTTTGCCTGTTGGTACTCTGACCATTTTTTGCATCCCTCCACTTATTATAGCACAACTGCTATAATAAGGGCTTTTTGAGGTTGATTTTTTGGCCTGAGAGCCTTTATTTTCACTCCCCTTCTTTGCACCCTTGGTTGCATTAGGATTTTTGAGTTTTTTATACATTACCATCTTACACAGAAGATTTTTACACAAAAAATTATTTCTCACCATTGAGAATTTTAGATGCTCTTGTCGTCTTTAGGGTGAACCCCCAGAGTTCAGTCTACTTGGCTCTTCACGTCACCGACGTCGAGCCTTATCCCTTGACTCGACACATCGTTGGTCAAACAGACAGTCATCCGATTCTGACACGCCTCACTTCACATCTGATTTTGAGGCAGAATCTGAAAACCCTACCGAGTTATTACCAACCAACCTCATGGTTGGGACACAATTTGACCCACTTTTTACCAGCACCATAGGAGATACATCCACAAACCCTTCTACTGCGGTGCCATCCATGGAAACAACCACACCCCTAGGTATTTCTAATATGGGGGAAACTCCACTTTTAGGAATGCCCAACACAGGACCACCTCCTATTATGGGTATGCCAAACATAGGGGTCACACCCCCTCTCATTTCCACAACCCATAGCCCAGGAATCCCTACTACTATTCCTAACCCTGGTGTAACCCATGTTGCACTTGGAAACGCTGGCCCATACCAGACCACAGCTATTGGAGGACACATACCTTCAATACTTAGCATACCTTTAGGCGCTACTGGACCCCTACATCATACCACCATGACTAGTCATGTCCCAGTCACTACGCCACATCCATATGCTAGCTTACCGTACATGGCGAGTCTGAACTTACCATACTTAGCCAAGTTAACCAATGATCCTATCAGACACGACCCTGCGTGGCCTCACATGCCCACCAAACTCCCCTCCGACATCCCTAAGTTTGAGGGAAAGGCAGGTGAGGACCCCCAGAACCATATCATGTCCTTCCATCTATGGTGTTCCTCCAACTCCATAGTGGATGACTCTGTCCACCTCCGTTTGTTACAGCGCACCTTCACTGGCTCTGCAGCTAAGTGGTATATCGAGCAAACCCATGGGACCCATGCCACCTTTACCTCCCTTGCCTCGACCTTCCTACACTTCTTTCAGTTACCTGTCCGCTATGATGCGGGAATCAACATCCTACTGTCTTGCAGACAGAACACGGCCACCCACATCACTGACCACATTCATGAGTGGCATCGACGCCGAAGCCTCTGCAAAATTAAGTTAGACGACCGTATCTTCCTAGATTGGTTTCTCAAATCCCTCCTCCCTCTCATTGCCAAGGATGTGGCATCCGAACGACCCCAGTCTGAAGAAGAGGCCATCCTCAAAGCCCAACAGTTTGACCTCATTTACGCCCAGTCGAGTTATCTGTATACCATTATACCGGACGCCCCTCAGGGTGATTCATCCCAACATGATGCACCAGGGGCATCCCATGCCGCAGATGGCATCATTGGTCATATGGCCTCGCATCCTCAACCCTTTTCCATTGCACATCCTAGCCATGGCCCCAACCTTTCGCAGGCTACATCTCAATCTGGAGCAACCAATTCATATGCTCCCATGGCACATCACCACCATACCCACGGACCCTCATGTCCACCTCAGTGTTTTGGTCATGCACCACCTACATACACCCCCCCAACCGCACATCAACCAATGTATTATCCAAAACAAGCTGCGACAGCTAGCCCAACACCTCCAATAGCTCAGGGTTACCAACAACCCCAGTAGGTAACTGGACCACGTCCAGCTCCACCGGCTTATTATCCACCACAACCTACTCCCGCACCTGCGGCGAACCAAAATCCTCCCACTGCTCAAGGGCAAGTGTACACACAACACAACCAGCCCAACACCAAAACAACCAACGCAACCAAGGTGGACAACAAAACCGTGGAAAAGGACGTAACCGCGGCAATAACCAACAACATCAGCAAGGTCCACCACCTCCCAATCCTCTGCATAATAATAACGCTGCTCCTCCCAACCAGAATCCGGATCATCATCCCAAGCAGCCTAAAAACAACAACCTCAGAACAAACCACCCTTGTTCTATATGCGGGGTCTATGGCCACTACACACATGCTTGTCCACATTTGGAGCGAGCTCGACAACTCTGGACTGATGATGCCCATCGCTAAGGAAACGCGGCTCCCCAGGCGCTACCCAAACCCTCACCCCCTCAGTAGCAACCAATGGTATTACAAAACCCCTTACCAACCCAAGGCGTAGTGAACACTCAGCTGTTGGCTCCCCCTCAAGGAAACGTGCCCCCACAACAACAGATCACTTATGCCACTCCTGATCAACCGATGTTCGATTCAGGTACCCACCATTTGTTAATGATGTCATCCGCTGATATCAACATCCAAACCCGTCGAAACCAATATGGCTCCACCCATGAAGCCCCTCCCACCGATAAAAACACTAACGCTCATCCCACTGATCAGACGTTACGTATACCCCCGGTTACACTTGATGGCGCCTATAAAGCACCTCGCTTCCCACTCTGTCACATCAACAATAACCCCAATGCTCGCGCCACGTCAAATTACAGCATTGTAGATGACTTAGCCCAGTCTCCAGTAGCCATGTCTGCTTTAGAAGTTTTAAAAAACTGTCCTTCACAGTGCAAGACTTTGCTTACCGCTATTGCTGCTATTCACCCCAATGATTCACAACTAATGGCATTCGATTCGGACCAGTCTGAACCACGCCTGCCTTCCACTTTAGCATTCCAAGTTTCTGTCTCCGTTCGGAATCTTTTCATGCATCGGTGTATTATCGATGAAGGCGCCTCTACATGCATTATGTCCACATTCGTTTGGAAGAAGTTGGGATCCCCTACCCTCCAGCAGTCCACCACTGCGTTACGAGCCTACGATGGCCGTTCGGCTCAACCCCAAGGCCTGTTAGCTAATGTCCCCATCTAGCTGGCTGGTAAAACCGTGCTCATTGACATAGAGGTCATCAACGCCCAACTAGATTATAACCTGTTACTTGGTCGCAGCTACATGTATGCCATGCGGGCGGGTGCCTCATCCATTTTTCATACCATGATGTTCCCCCATGAGGGACACATGGTCACAGTTGACTAACTCAACTATTATGATTCAAAGGCCCCCGCTACACCCGAAAATGTTCTTCCCATGGTTGAACAACCTGTTTGTGGTTCCACTACCTCGTTTGTATCCTCCGTAGGACCCGAACTTTACACAGAGTCGCCTATGACTTCCACTTTTCCATCAATCACATCACCTTTACCGATGACAAAAACATCGGATTTGTGCACCCTGTCGCACACAACACAGCAGCCTTCATCGCTACCACAATGTGATGCACCTGCAACAATTAATTAACAAGAATACGCGAAATAGCAGAAATGACAGAGCTCAGAATCACTTTTATACTGATCACAGGCCACTTCGAGGGGGCAACCTCCTTTGAGCAAGCTCAATACAAATAACTTCACGGTGCCTTCAATGACCTCAACACACACTTATATACTAATTCTATGCCCAATACTATGAGTCAAAACCATGGGACATATAATACTATAAGACGACTTACAAAGCATATGCGTCCAATACTATGGGTCAATACTATGGGCTAATATAAACTACGGATCAATAAATACTACGGGACGACTTACAAAGCATATGCATCCAACAACAATATACTAACATAGTAAAGAGAAGGGTTGACATAGGTTCCTAACATCCCCTCTCCCTTAGAAAAAGCTTTGTCCTCAAAGCTTTGGTTGGAGAAATTGCTGCAGAATCTAAAGGAGTGGTTCCCCGGTAGCATCCTCCGGTTGCATTTCAGGCCACTAACGCCTTTGGAGTGTCAAGGATGATTGCTTGGAAGATTGGAGATGAAGAAGAAACCTGTCAGCTGCATGGAAAATGCACTCAGAACGGTGCTGATTGGCTTGTTGTTTCAGGCGAATTCTGGCCATGTGAAGATTGTCCTGCAGAATGAGAAGAATCTGATCATGGTTTCGAAGAACCAAGTCAATTTTTGGAACTGGGGAGCTGCTAAGGGTGTATGGAAGAAGAACTGGTGGTGTTTTTCCATAGACTGCTTCATATGGTGTCCTTTGAGATGTGGTATTGTACCACTAAAGCGCTGCTAGGAAATCCATAGAAATAGTTGGCCAAAGCTATGTAGGGATGGGCAAGGGTTTGAGCAATCCCGAAAGGAGTGTCGTTTCACCCTTGTTGACTTGGAAAGTATCATCGTCAGCCACCATCTATTGAATTTTCATTTTTAGTCCCTGCCAAAAGAAATTACATCATTCCTGGTCATACACTTTGCAGAACCCAGAGTGCCTTGTTGATGAAGAAGCATGGAGTTCATAGAAGAGAGAGCCCTGTTGAACATATTGCAACCAATTTGGAACAAGCAGAGAAACAGCTGTAAGAGAAACTGGGTCATCAATTGTGCAAGAAGGAGCATCTTCCACCATATTCTTCTTACCCTTCTTGTAAGTGATCACATAGGGATAACCCATGAGTTGGATAACCCATTTCAGGTGTGTTGGGGAGGAGACCCATTGTTCCAGAAAATTTTCCAGACTCGGGAGATCAGTCTTGATGCAGAAATAATTCCCTAATAGGTATGACTTCCACTTCTGTACTGCATGCAAAATAGCCATCATTTCCTGCTGAGAGGTAGATGTGGCTAAATTCTTACCAGAAAGGTCTCTTGAAGGCAGCAAGCGCATTGGTTCAGCAAGGATACCTGCATATCTATCCAAGGAAGTAGTGGAGACTGTTGATGGGTGCATCTGAATGGAATTGAGCTGAGCGATGACACCATGTGAATTCTTCTTAAAGATTTTTTCCAGGCGATGTGAACTGATGATGCAGAGAGACCCTGGTTGTAAGCCCATAAATTTGTGTTATGCCCCGTTGACTTTAAACTGCATCCGAAGTTTAGCAAAATCCCATAAGATGGGGCCAAGTGTGGGTAACCATTGAATGCCCAAAACCACATCACATCCACCTAAGGACAAGGAAAACATGTCAGAGCGTAGGTTATAATCTTCCATAGAGATACGCACATTGTGACACTTCCCCTTGCAAGGTAAGGTGCCCCCATTGGCAACTATGACTTCAAAGTTGGAGCAAGGATGGACAAAACAATCATCCTGTTTGGCAATCCGAGGGTCAATAAAGTTATGAGTGCTACCAGAATCAATGAGTATGGTAAGAGGGAGCTTCTTGAAGTATCCCCTAACCTGCATTGTTTGTGGGGTGGTGATGCCGGTTACAGCATGGAGAGAGATCTCAGGTGGGTCGTCCTGAGATGGGGTGTCAACAGGCGGGTGTTGAATGTCGACCTGATCATCTACTATATCTGTAGCTTCTTCACCCAGTTCTAAGGCAGGCGGAGAATCCACATCCAAGAGATAGAGCTTTTGTTGAACACATCTATGTCCCCGAGTGAATTTCTCATCACAATTATAGCAAAGCCCTTTTTCTCGGCGTGCTTGCATTTCTATTTCAGACAAATGCTTGATAGGAGTTGGTTGAGGAGAAGGCGTGATGGGAGCTCGTTGGGAACCCATATTTCTGAAGGGAACAAAGGTGGGTTTGGAGCATTGTTGAGCTGCGATCTTGTCCTCGGCCAGCTTAGCCAACCCTAGGACTTCCATCATTGTGTTGGGACAAAACATTTTGACCTATGAGTGGATTTCATCCTTGAGACCACTGATAAAACAACTCCTGTAGAATTCATCAGACAATCCTTCTGTGTGATTGGCCAATTTCTCAAATTCTGTCTGATACTCTCTCACTATGCCAATTTGGTGAAGTTTAGTGAGTGCTCCTGTGAAATCATCAAAAGCACTAGGACCAAATCGTGGCAAAATGAGTTGGCAAAAATCTATCCAGTTTGGCTCGGGATGAGCTTTGATGTACCAACAGTACCATTGAAGGGCTTCCTGTTCCAAATGAAAGGATGCAAGTGGAACTTTCTGGACATCAAAAGTATTATGCAGGCTGAAATATTGTTTTGCTCGGTATATCCATCCAGTCGGATCAGTACCATTGAAGCGAGGAAAATCAAGCTTCGGCCCACGAAAATTGCTTGAAGAAGAGAACCCGGTGGCTGCAAAAGATTCTGGCTGTCGGTTATTGTTCATGGATGAATGCTGAAGATGGAGGCTGAGAATTTTTTCATCCAGATCATGGAGTTTGGTTTGGATGGCTGCAAGTGCTTCCTCCATGGTGTTTGCTCCTGCATGGGTGACAACCATAACCAGGATTTTTTTTTTTTTTTTGGTGGAATGGGTAGAAAAACACAAACAGAAGCTGATTTAGTAAGGGGAAATTTCGATTGGGGAAACAATCTGATGGGTAATTGGGGTTTGACTAGATTTTGGACACTGTCGAAAGGACAAGAAAGCAAAAAGGAGGATTTTAGAAGCGGGGTGATAGAATGAGAAAATTTGGCAGAGAGGGACAAAGAAGCAGAATTCAGAAAGAAATTTTGTGGTAAAATTTGAAGGTGATTGGGTGAAATCTGAGGAAGTTATGACAAACCCTAAAAATAGACAAATGTGGGATTTCGGGCTTTGGGAAGAGTAATTGGGGATAGGGTCCTCAGGAATGAAAGATGCAGAATGGAATGACAGGGGTTCCCCGAAAATTTCAAGGGAAACAAAGTGAAAACAAGGGAGATATGGAGAAAAATCCTTTTTTTTTTTTTTTTTTTTTTTTTTTCCAGAAATGGATTGGCAACAACGGTGCGGAAGGGATCCGCAACAAATGGATCTGCAACGGCAAGGAAGGGATAGAAAATGGCTAGATCTAAAATGGAAACTGGATCTGGAACGACTTTCAGAATAGATCTGAAATGGCTGGATCTGGAGCGGAAGTGATCGGCAACAATTCAACTGAAAATAGAGATGGACCCCAGGTATGTGCGACTTCCTAACAGTTCAGGGGTTTCACTCAGCCACCAACGCTGTCTAATGGCTTGCGTATTGGGGTAGTAACCCTCACTCCATGGCTCAGGTAAAATGGATAACCGCTTTGCCACAAACGACAGCTCTTGGTTTACCTCACGGGTGGAAACTAGTCAATTAGGTAGGGGTCGTTGCCCTTTTCGCTGGCAAGTCCTCTCAATGGGCCAGCTACTTTGGGGTTCCTGTGGTACTCCTCACAATGAGTTTTAGGGATTATTCCCAAGTACTTCCCACAGTTAAGCGGATAGGGATTATTCCCAAATCCGAAGCTGCAACAGATGCAAAAAAAAATTTGGCAGAAATTCCACCCAACGAGCCCAAGAAAGTGCTCTGATACCAGATGTGATGCACCTGCAACAATTAATTAACAAGAATACGCAAAATAGCAGAAATGACAGAACTCAGAATCACTTTTATATTGATCACATGCCACTTCGAGGGGGCAACCTCCTTTGAGCAAGCTCAATACAAATAACTTCACGGTGCCTTCAATGACCTCAACACACACTTATATACTAATTCTATGCCCAATACTATGAGTCAAAACCATGGGACATATAATACTACGAGATGACTTACAAAGCATATGCGTCCAATACTATGTGTCAATACTATGGGCTAATATAAACTACATATCAAGAAATACTACGGGACGACTTACAAAGCATATGCGTCCAACAACAATACACTAACATAGTAAAGAGAAGGGTTGACATAGGTTCCTAACACACAAACACCCACAATGCCTACTCATATTGGCACAACGCCAATTCACACCATCCCATTCCTGTTCCCATTCTCCAGAGTTGTCAGTTCGCCAGTAATGGCTACACTCAACTTTCCTGGCTTAACATTAGGGATACCTGTATGGTACTTACCTGCGCTTAACCCCCCGCTGACACCGGCTGTTATCTTACAACTAGTACAACCTATCCCCACTACCAACCACCCACCCCCTCCGGTCACTCAACTACAAAACAAACCTCCCCCAATGGTCACTACGGCATCAACATCCAGGAACGCTCCACCTCTCTTACGAAACACTGGGGGCAGAGGCCCACCAACGTATAACACTAGACTCATAACTCGCACCCCCCCAACAACCCCCAAGGTAGCTAAGAACCCCCCAGCTATTCGTATTCCCCCTAAATGCTCGTTGTGCGATGACGTAGGCCATGCTAATCATTAGTGTCCACAATTACCTGCACTCCAGGAACACATGAACATGTTGGATAATGACACCGGCATTCCAGTAGTAAGACTTGAGCCACCTCCTCAGCCTCGTGACAAATCACTGCGTACCAACCACCCTTGTGCGATATGCGGTATTTACGGCCACTACTCACATCACTGTCCTGATATCCTAGATTACAGAGTAGCTCTCTATGAGATGAATAACATTGACTTAGAAATATCTCCTCCCCTCATCGAGGAGATCTACCCCCCAAGATCATCTTCTTCGGAAGAAGTCAATACCATATATATGATTTCAACCACGTACAAACTAGAACCCGTCGATTTATGGTCTGACTACTTCCATACTGATGAACAAATTTTAGAAACACTCACTGCACCGGACTACCCTTGGGACGATATGCATCATCGCTCATACTTCCTCCCTAAGGCGTCTACATCCACCGCAGTAAACCAACTATTAGTCGAGTCAAAGGATTTTTTACCAACTAAGGTTGATTGGTTAAAGGACCCCATCCCAGCACCAGATGCCTTCGAAGAAGGGAACATGTCCAACATTTCCCCTATTATACAAATCGACATTTCCACCACACTGGGAAAACCTGAGCTCATCTCGCTAGGTGCATCTTGCACTCAAGCGGAAACTCAGGCATATAAGAAACTATTCCAAGAGTTTCATGATGTTTTCGCTTGGTCTTACACCGAGATGCCTGGCCTCGATCCAAAAATTGTGGAACATCACATCGACACTTGGCCTAATGTAACTCCTGCCCGACAAAAACAACGGCCCATTCACCCGTCCAAACTCCCAGCTGTTAAAGCTGAGATTGAAAAACTTCAAAAAGAAGGATTCATATATCCTATTGCCTACACCACCTGGGTTTCAAACCCAGTACCAGTAAACAAAAAAGTGGGCACTATACGCGTTTGTATTAATTTCTGAGACCTCAATTTCACTTGTCCCAAGGACAACTTCCCCACACCTTTCATCGACCAACTAATTGATGAATGCGCAGGACACGAGGTCCTTTCTTTTATGGATGGTTTCTCCGGATACAACCAAATAAAAATCCGTAAAGAAGATCATTATAAGACGGCTTTCACCACCCCATGGGGCACCTTCGCCTATCGCATCATGCCTTTTGGCCTCAAGAATGTTGGAGCCACCTTCCAAAGCGCCATGACTTACTGCTTCCATGATCTCCACAAGATCATAAAAGTTTACCTGGACGACCTCACAGCCCGATCCAAAAAGCGATCTGACCATTTAGACGACCTTCGACAAGTTTTCATGCGTTGTCAGAAATATAACATCCGCTTGAACACTCTCAAGTGTGTCTTTTGCGTCACATCAGGTCTCCTGCTGGGTTTTGTTATCTCAGAGAAAGGCATCACTGTAGACCCATTAAAAGTCCAAGCTATTCTAGAGTTACCGTCAGCCCACACATTAAGACAACTGCAAAGCCTACAAGGGAGGTCCAACTTCCTCTGCTGCTTTGTCCCTGACTATGCCACAATGGTACATGGTTTCCTACGACTATTACGTCTGCATACCTGTTTCATTTGGGACCAACAAGCAGAGACAGCTTTCACCGGTTTAAAGAAAGCACTCACAAATGCCCCGTTGATTTCTCCTCCAGATTTCACCAAAGATTTCATCCTCTATGTCTCAGCATCCGAACATGCTGTATCCGGAGTACTTGTACAAGAAGATGCTACTCGCCAAGAGCATGTCATCTATTATGTGAGCCAGACCTTGTCCGGCCCACCCCTCCGATATCCACATGAAGAAAAGATGGCCCTCGCCGTCGTTTTTTCAGTCCAAAAGCTGCGACATTATATTATACTAAGCCACACCACTGTCATAGCTAATTCCAATCCTATGGTGTACCTCTTGATGCGTAGCCTTCTTCAAGGCCACGTAGCTAAATGGGTAATTATCCTACAAGAGTAGGACCTTACTTTCAAGACCCCAAAGAGCACCAAGGCCCTAGCACTAGCTCAACTCATCACAGATCTCCCATCCTCTTCGTCATCACCCGCTATCAAAACGGATCTCACTGATGACCACATTTTCATTATCTCATCTGATGACCCATGGTACGGTGATATTCTGTTATACCTTCGCACATAGAAGTTCAGACCCCACATCGATCGCGACGGACGACGTCATATGGGCCCCACGCCCTATTTATAGAGATTCCACCATTTTTCAAACAACCATTCCGGTGTCATACGACGTCCGTTTCTCAAACCGTTGGTACCGTTGGAATCAGAACAGCGAGAACTTCATGATAGTTCTTTCCTTTTCTAGTTTTCACCAGGTCCATTTTTTCATGCCCGCGTTGCCTCGGTTTGCGTGCCACATCGGTCGTCATCCATTTTTTATGAAACTTATATCGCCGGATTCAATTTTCCGCGCTCATGATGATGCTTGAGATCATTTCTCACTCTCACGCCCAGATTTGTCAGGCATTTTTTCCCATGCCCCCTCGTTGCCTCGGTTTGCATGCCACATTGGCCGTCGTCCATTTTTTACGAACCTTATGTCACCGGATTCAATTTTCCATGCTCGTGACGATGCTTGAGATCGTTTCTCGCTCTCATGCCCAGATTTTTTGGGCATTTTTCCATGCCCCCTCGTCGCCTCGGTTTGCGTGCCACATCGGCCGTCGTCCGTTGTGGACAAGCCTTATATCGTCGGATTCAATTTTTCACGCTCGTGATTATGCTTGAGATCATTTCTCACTCTCACCTCCATATTTTTTAGGCATTTTTTTCCCATGACCCCTCGTTTCCTCGGTTTGCGTGCCACATTGGCCGTTGCCCCTTTTTTGACAATCTTTATGTCACCGGATTCAATTTTCCACACTCATGATGATGCTTGAGACCTTTTCTCGCTATAATCAATCCCTTTTTGTTCGGTATAATTTTATCCCTTTTTCGGGCCGAGCAATCCCTTTTATGAAAAAGGCACTTAGGAAGTTTCTGTTAAGCTCTTTTCTGACTCCTAAAACAATGAAAAGATCGTCGAGAAACCTTGCTTCCTTTCATGCTTGCTAAACGTATCTCAAATGGTGTCTACATGGTATAATTTACCCCTTTTTCGGACCTTGTAGACTAATTACGAAAAAGGAATACTCTAGTCACATCGGCTAGAAGAGTTCTCCATTTGCATCATTTTATGCTTTTTCGGGCCTTGGAGACTAACTTATGAAAAAGAACACCAATGGAGTCCACTTACTGCTTTCAGACTCTCTAAACGTGAAAGCGACCATGAGCAATCACCATCCTGGGCTCGTAAAACCCACAGGACGGTACTCACAATCACTGTAGAGTCTTCTTATCACTTTCAGGCTCCTTAAAAATGAAAGCACCAATGAGCACGAACAGTCCTGGGCTCACAAAATCCATAGGATAGTACTATTTCAGAGCACACTTTTATCCCTTCTTCGAGTTCATTAAAACTACAAAAAATGACCCAGGGGTGCTTCTTGATGCCAGAACAGATCACGCCTACTCATATAGCATCTTCCCCATTTTGGTCGCCTTTGTTCAGAGTATTCTGCAGTATGTCACCCTGAGAACCCCTCGACAACACCCATAGTCAATACATACCTTTCAGTCCCTAAAAGCTATGATCCCCACACCTAC
Source organism: Larix kaempferi (assembly GCA_027924585.1). Classification (NCBI taxonomy): domain Eukaryota; kingdom Viridiplantae; phylum Streptophyta; class Pinopsida; order Pinales; family Pinaceae; genus Larix; species Larix kaempferi. The sequence goes on from BSBM01000007.1 coordinate 11,321,186, forward strand.
AAGTCAGTTCCCTATGCTGCTAGGTCAACCATGTAATCATTCTCTCAACAAAGGAAGTTTGAGTGTACCCACTATATGACCCCAGTTACTTTCCATCCCCACAAGTATGTCAGTCCTACCATCAGTATTACCACACTTCAGTTCTACTCCTCGCGCTCCTATCAAGGAAACATCATTACTTTTTTAGTTGCTGGTCTCCCTCTGTCGGTGACAACCAAATTTATTCCAGAGGATAGACCTAGAGGTCCCTGTATCTTGGACTCATCACCACTTATGAGGAGTGCCTACGAACCATTTCGAGAAGAGTCCTCAGTGCCTCTCCAAATGGTTGTTTCTCACATGCTCAACTTCAACACCTTGATCGCATCGTTGAGACTCGCATAGGGTATTGGTCCGTTCAATTATTTGTTCAAGACCCCGGATACCACCTGACTCTTCCACATTTGAGAGTCTACTTATGGAAACAACCAGCCACATATTTTCTATAGATATCCGAGTTGCGCATGGCGACAGTATTCAGATGTACCCTAGTTTTATACTCCCTCGAGTCTATAGTTACATATACTTCCTAGAGATGGTTCACAGTCATAGAGTCCCTACAGATATTGGACACCTTCAGTTTCAGCAGTTCATCAACCCTTCTGAGACCTTATTCAGAACGGTTGTTGCAGTTATTCCAGTGTATCAGTTATTGAGATCAGTCATGTTATGATCATGAGTATGTCCCAAAATGATGTCCCCTCTGGACCATTATGATGTAGCAACAGATTTTTTATGTATTTTTCAGGTCCACCTTCTTGGGACTAATTGTTTTTATATGTCTTGATACGAGCATGGGAATGCCTACCTCATCCATTATCAGAGATTATTCCTCATTCATATTGAGGCCATGTAATATTGTTTATTTTTGCAGCTTCCAAGGGCCGTGGATCCAGTCTCCAATCGGTCTCTTCTCCTCCCCAAACCCCCCCCCCCCCAAAAAAAAAAAAAGAAAGATAAAAGAACTATGATGTCTATCGGCCATACGATGAGCTATTGCCCTCACACATCAGGGGGCAATCTATTAACACCCAAAAAGTGCTCACTAGCTCATTTCCTGATTCACATGACCCATTTGTCCACTTTTCCACCATTTGAGCCTCTAAAGGCACCAAAAGGTCACCAAAAGACCTTAATACACCCCTTTTTCCACTTAAAATGTTTATTTTTCCTCAAAAAACATAAAAAACCCTCAAAAAGGGTCCAAAATTCCCAAAAATATTAAAAAGGGAATACAAATATTAAAAATATTCAAAAAAGGAAAAAGGAGGGAAAAGGTACCTAAACCATGTTGGTCAATACCATTGGTTTCCACAAAACCATAAATGGTATTCCCCACCACCAAAAACTATAAAAAGGTGGTAGGGGCTCCTCACTTCACATCCATCCATCTTCCTATCCTCATGCTGCCAAAATCTCCCTTGAGCTTTTGGCCATTGTAGCTACCTTAGAGAAGGGACCCTTTGGAGTTTGGAGCTGCTCACCTTTGGAGCTACTCAACAATCTTCATCACTTGGAGGTATTATCATTGCAAGCACTTGCTTGCCCCCATTTTCAATACAAAGTTATTTTTTCTATTTCCTATTCTTGTTTTCAATTCAAAAGTTTATTATGATATGCACATGCTAGTTTGGTTTTAGTTTTAGATTTACAATTGTTTTTGCTTTAATATTTGAAACTGCTGCTACTAGTTAGCAGGTGCCCATAGCACTAAGCTTGGTTGCAAAACCAAGCAAACAGATCCTTCTTGTCTTTATGGGACAAGGTAGGCAGTTTAGATCAAGAGGTGGTTGAATTGGGAGGTTGGGGAAGTTGCAGAACCAACTCCAACTAATCCCAATTCGTCAAATTAATATATTTTTGATTTCATCTTAAGATGTATGCGTTTTTCATACCACAAGAGTAACATATAGGAAGCAACTTTCGGGCTTTACAACAAGCGTTTACAACTTTTTGGGAGATGTATGCTGGTTGTCCTTGATAAAAGTAGGGTATTTTATCAAGGTGTATGCTGATCTTCTATGCAGAGAGGGGCGTACATGTGGCAAAATCAGGGGAAATTTCAATCTTTGCAGGTGAGGATTGTACTTCTCGCATCAAATTAGCTAAGGAAATCTAGCTTTTCAATCATTTGTGTCCTTTTGTCTGATCTACAAGGCAAGGTGATCACAAGACGGAGAATTGCAGATTTGACCTATAATAGATGCCCCCTAATGTGTGAGGTCAGAGGGAAACCATGGCCAAAATACATTATAATTCCAAGTCAGAGGAGGAGCAAGAAACCACAGAACCAAGTCACAAAAAACACCTGAAACAACAATCAAGGTTAGCGAGCAATTACAATCTTGAAATCATATAGATGTGTAACATGATATCCGATACAAAACTAGGATATGTATATATAGAGCATGGCCACTGAAATACAAGCATGGATCCATGTCAAACGAGAGATCATAGCCATAACAACAATCTAGATCTATGTCTCATGAAGAGCCAAAATGAGTGAGGCTTAGTCTTGCGCAACTTGGGTGATAACATAAATATGGTGATGCTATCAGAGTCCCAAGGTCTTTATCCAAAACAACCCAAGGTACAAACCCTATCCATGCGAATAAATGAGCTGAAGTCAAACATGGGGGGTATCGTTTGATTACTGGTCATTGATGTATACCGTTAACAAATGAGAGGGCTTCCATCGATAATGATGATTGGGCCGAAGGTACCTAGTACGATCCAACAAGTGTGAATAAGAGGACTTGAAGTCGAACACTTGAGGAGCCTATCGAAGAAGAGACATTGGTGTATTCTCATTATTCAAAAGTGAGGGAAACTGCCACTGATGACTGCAATCCCCAAGGTAGTAACCGAAACTCTAAACTTCGTTCCCAGAGCATAATGAGCTGAAGTCGATGGGAAGAAGTCCGCTGGAAGGGAGGCATTAATGCATCCTCCATCATCCAACATGAGGAACACTCACAGGTATGATTTGATGTGGAGTAGGATGAGTAACAAGATGAAACAAACTGACACCGGGATGGTTGACACATGAATTCAAGGTAAACTGCAGAATGGCCGACATAGGATGTATCCTTGAACAGTGAGCAAGACACAAAGTGACTTAGGCTGTTTTCAACATGAGGGGAAAATGATATAAGTCTACAATGTAGGATACATAACAGACCCTCCATATGGTTGGAACAATATCCAACTGGGGGATTAAAAACTTAGAGATCAGGTTCACCCTAAGGCCAAACTAAAAACTAGCTGACATGAAAGACTCAAGTAGGTGCTGTGTTCAAGGACATGACTGACATAAGTTCCTTTGAAACTGAAAGAGATGCAATACACACTTTTTATCCCTTATTCTTTTTGATAAGAGAATATCCTTCTTGTTATTTTAGTGAGTCCAAGAAAAAAGAAAAACTCAATAGTTCCAACCATGTAAAGAGTTTAACGAGCATGTGGGAGGAAGACTCAGGACCTTCTTCATTGTTTACAGAGTTCAAAGAAGAGATAGAAGAATACTCTATAGTATTGATCTCTGGATTTTAATATCGAGCCAAGATTTGTTCTTGCTCGCTCGTGTTTTCAATTTTAAGGAGTCTGAAAAACTTAGACAATAACTCCATACACCTACTCGTGGATTTTAATATCGATCCCAAGTAGGTTAATGCTCGCCGGTGTTTTCCTATTTATAGAGTCTGAAAAACTTAAACAATCCTCTATTTACCCTCTCGTGGATTTCACATCGAGCCCGAGTAGGTGAATCCTCGCTTGGTGTTTTCATGTCTAGAGAGCCTGAAAACCCTAAAGAGAGCCTCCAAAAGTTCTTTTTCGTATAGTTAGTCCCCTCCCCCGAAAAAGTATAAAACAATGAGAGGAGAACTCTTCTAGCCATTTATGACTAGAGTATTCCTTTTTCATAAGCAATTCGCAAAAGTCTGGAAAAGGGTTAAACTTATACTTAAGCGGATGTCGCTTCAAATCCTTTAACAAGTCTAAAATGAAAACTATACTCATCAATATTGTCATATTTAAAGAGTCTAACAAGAGCGTGAAAGAACTCTATAAAATCCTTTTCCATAAAGTTTTAACGATCCCGAAAAGTAAACTCGTGACCTCCTTACTTTTTTTAACGAGCTCAAAGGAGAGATGAAAAATGCTCGTAAATTCCTTATTGTTTTTAACGAGCTCGAAGTGAAAATGGAGGAAATCCTCATAGCCTCCTTACTGTTTTTAACGAGCTCAAAGTGAAGGTGGAAGAAATGCTTGTAGCCTCCTTACTGTTTTTAATAAGCTCGAAGAAAAGGTGGAAGAATGCTCGTAGGTGTATCAATGTCCAAATGAATGGCAGAATGCATTATAGAATCTAGGAAAACTTCATCAGATGGAAGTATATCATCCCAAATAGAACACATGTCTAAACATTCATATGGATTCATCACCTAGTCAATTTCCGGGACCCAGTCCGGAGAAAGTAAGCATGAATTCAGAGGCTTCTTCTCAGTAGCAATTGGACTCAAGGAACAATATGCCACAATATTTGATTGTGACATGTTGGTACTTACTGGCGAGGGATACACTTGGTCTATAGTTGGGTAATAAGCAGGATTAACAAATGTAAGTTGATCGATAGTGACAATGCTTTCATTGTGAGGAAAATGCATCACATGAAAGAGCGTAGACACCACAGTCTGCATAGCATATATGTAATCACGCCCTAGGATCATATCAAAGTCCATAGGGTCTTTTAAAACCATAAAATCAACTAAGACTATTTTTCCACCCAATGTAATAGGTACCTGAGAGAGCAATCCCAACGGTTCAATAGGTCTTTTATCGAAAGTCAACAGCCAATTAATAGCTGGAACAAGGTTAGGAAAACCTAAATCTCTCCGAGCATAAGGGGATACGATACTAACAGAGGCTCGTTCATCTACAACACATTGATGAACCGTATGGTTTCCGATATCAACCTTTATCTGAAAAGGTGTAGCAGAAGGAAGGCGAGGCCCAGTTAGACTATTCCAATCAAAGGAAATGATCCCAGAGCTTGGTAGGGGTTCACTCGGAAAACATGAAGTGCTCCTCATTTCAGAAACATCCAAACTGGTAATGCAGAAGACTCCAGGGACAGGTGAATCAGTCTTCGAAGGACTGATGGGATTGATCGAGGATTGCATCGATTCGATCACTTCACTCTCTGAAGAAAGAGTTGGGTTGACCAAATATTGCATTGGTTCAACCACTTCATCAACCAAAGGTTGACCAGGCTATTAGGAATCTATAGACAGTTCAGGAGCAGAGGATCCTTCAGACATGGACCACACTCTTTGCACCTCTGGAATAGTAGGGCACAGGTGAGTAAGGTGATCTCCCTTACAAATTTTACAAGGGAACTTTGGATTCCATCCTATAAGCATAGACTCATTTAAAACAACCGTACTCTTAGTGTGACTAGCATTGGCTAATAGCTTTCCCCCAGCATGAATTGCAGTGGCTGGTTGCTCAGAAGCAGAAGAGTTTTGAACTATGGACCACACTTTTTGCAATTCTGGAAGTACAGGGCACAAATAGGTTAGGTGGTCTCCCTCGCAAAAATTACAAGGGAACTTGAGCTTCTGTTTATTGGGTTTGTCGACAATGTCAACTTTTTCAGCATGACTTACAGTGGCTGATTTAGTGTCTCCAATAGGACTCACAGTAACTGGTGACTTGTCATTAATATGACCAGCAGTGATCAATGACGTGTCGTCAACATGAGCAATAATGGTTGAAGACATGCTTTCAGTATGATTTGCAGTGACTGAAATGTTTCTCCCAGCATGACCTCCAGAGGCTGGGTAGGTTCCCCCAGCATGACCTTCAGAGGCTGGGTGGGTGACCCCAGCATGACTTTCAGAGGCTGGGTGGGTGGGTTCAGTATGATTCACAGTGACTGAGTGAGTTCTCCCAACATGACCACCAGAGGTTGGGTAGGTGCCCCCAGCATGACTTTTAGAGGATGGGTGGCGAGGTTCAGTATGATTTCCAGTGACTGAGATTTTCCCCCCAACATGACCTCTAAAGGTTGGGTGGCTGCCCCTAACATGACTTCCAGAGGCTAGGTGGGTGCCCCCTTGCTTTGGCATCTTCTTCCTATTCTTCCTCCATCTATTCCTCTTATACTGTTGGTCACTAGTATTACTAATTTCACCACATGAGGTAGAAGGAGGAGGAGAAGGTGTTACTAGCAAAGCAGGCATAGGGTTCTGATGCTCTTGATGTGAGGTGCTTACTTGAGAAGCATCAGGATCATGCAATGCATTCAGAGTGGAAAACAACCAAACTGATATCCCTATAGTCAATCCCGAAAGATTCAAGGCAGCCATTAAGGCAGTACCAATGTTTCCAATGAATCAAAAAGCACAAGGAGCCCCTTCAATAGGAATCCCTTGATTGGTGCTCACTGGGATGCTTTCCATAGTTTTCGACTCAACGGGCCAAAAATATCTAAGGCCAAAAAACAAGCAGCACAAAGAGCACACCACTAAAAATGTCCTAAGGTAATCCAAACCAGGAAAACAGATGCCTTCCGGAGGGAAGTCTGGGATGATTAGGGTCCAGAACTAATCAATGAAGGATGAAGAATAGTTAACTGGGGTCCACATATAGGTGCTCTGGGTGCAAGCATTTGAATCATAAAACCAACCTCCCAAATTTCTGTAGAGGGTTTCCTCCCACGTCTGTCCTAGGTACAACAGAAATAGCCTTCCGTCATCACCTGTGTAGAGTCCTAGATGGTCAAGATACTAAGGCTACCATAAGTACAAAAATTCTTGGGGGGATAGTCATCATTCTAGCCGTAACACATGGGCAGGGTAACGAAGCCTGAAGTCCAAAAGGACCCCCATACATGAGACAACTCTGGTTTATGCTCGAAATGAAAGTGAGGGGTTATCCTCAACAATTCCAGTCTCACATGACCTCGTGCTTAGCTCTAGTTTCAGTGGATTTTCCCAAGAGATTTTGATACAGATGGATTTACCTAAAATATAGTTGTACTACGATTGTTGAGTAATGAAGCCAGTTTTGAGCAGTTTAAGGTGATTTAAGCTCAAAACTCTAGCCTAAGCTAGTTGATGTCGTGTATACCTAAAAAATAAAAATGTTGCTAATTAATTTTATTAGGATTTCTTTTTAAATGGTTGTTCTTACTCAAAGGTTGTAGTGAAGTGTGTGGCGTGGTTGTGACTGAAATGGAAAGTACATAAAATTAAAGAACTTTCACTAAACTGTTAAATTTTCTGAATTTACTTCAATCTGATCTAGGATCTTAACTGAGAGAACAACATGTACAGCATATCTACAGCATATCAATCATGGAGACAATAATGCAAGCACACAAGAGACACAAAGATTTACTTGGGGAAAACCATAAAGGTGAAAAACCCCAATAACTTCCTCAGAGATAGATAGAGCAATGATACAACCAACCAAGAGAGATAGCCATAACCTAGCAGCATATCCTCCTCCTCCATAAGTGCGCCACTCCTCCTTGAGTGCATGTGTGAGAAGTGAGTGAGTAAATAGAGTGCCTCCCGCACTCTATTTATACTTGACTTGACTTGCCTTTTTACCTAACTCATGTAGGCTCGAACTTAACCACATAATATAATGCTGACTGGGCCGACCCCCAATAGGGTGGTCTGATAACCCTTTGACCCACATGGCCGACCCCCAATAGGGTGGTCTAATAACCCTTCGAACCACATGACTTATACAGGGCCGACCCCAACAAGGTGGTCTAATAACCCATCAAGTATAAGTTACGACACTTACAATATAAATGACGACACTTCCTTATAGAGGAATAATACCATCTCTATAGGAATACAATATACATATATGTGAAATACATTCCGAAGTTACATATACATCAACACTCCCTCTTAACTAGGAAGGTATTTCGCAGCACAGTTCTTCTAGCACAAGTCATCTTCTCTGGATCATCGTCACCGGATAATCATCATCGAGTCATCATCATCGTCACTACTGCTGCTATCTCAATCAATCTCTGAATCTACTCGTCATAGGAAGTTCTACAGAGCCAGTCCTTTTTCATACTGGATGTAGGCCCACCACCTGCAGGTCTTCATCATCACTGGCCATACTGTGGAATCCTCAGGACTTATTACGTGCGTCACAAAACCTCGAAAGAGCATCCCAGGCTGTTATGAGCACACGGCTCTACCTATAGGATCTCCCAGGGCACAAATTACATGTGACCTCACCACAAAACCTCGAAAGAGAATCCCAGGACTGATTACGAGCACAAGGCTCAACCTATCGGATCTCCCAGGGCACAAATTACATGTGGTCACCACAAAACCTCGAAAGAGCATCCCAGGACTGATTACGAGCACACAGCTCAACCTATCGGATCTCCCAGGGCACAAATTACATGTGGTCATGGAAAAACCTCGAAAGAGCATCCCAGGACTGATTACGAGCACACAGCTCAACCTATCGGATCTCCCAGGGCACAAATTACATGCCATAGGACAAAACCTCGAAAGAGCATCTGCCAGATATCCCAGGGCACAAATTACATGCCATAGGCAAAACCTCGAAAGACTATCTGCAGATCTCCCAGGGCACAATTTATATGTCCTCCCAAGCAAAACCTCGAAAGAGCATTTGCCAGATGTCCCAGGGCACAAATTACATGCCATAGGCAAAACCTCGAAAGACCATCTGCAAATCTCCCAGGGCACAAATTACATGCTTATCTGCACAACCTGATCCACGGCCACAGAGTATCAACTGATACTCACCATACATCATCCTGATGTATCCATGATCATCCTGATCATCAATGCATCTACCTGATGCATACCAAGTATCATACATGATCCTCCTGATCATCAATGTATCCACCTGATACAAATACATGATACATATCATCATACATGATCCTCCTGATCATCAATGTATCCACCTGATACAAATACATGATACATATCATCATACATGATCCTCCTGATCATCAATGCATCTACCTGATGCATACCACGTATCTACCTGATACATATCATCATACATGATCCTCCTGATCATCAATGTATCCACCTTATACAAATACAAATACATGATACATGGTCCAAGCATCCAACATGATGCATACATACATACATAAAATGATCCAACTGATCATATCCAGCATCCACATGATGCATACATACATACATAAAATGATCCAACTGATCATATCCAAGCAGAAACCAGAACATCATCCTGATGCTCATCATCCAGCGCTTACATCCACAGCCATGTGAAGGATCCTCCTTCCAACATGCTTGGAATGGCTTCAGTAAATGTGTCCATCACTTCTTCCTCGAAGTGTCCTCGATCTGAAGAACGCCAAGCCTCTCTCTGAAGTACTCGAACTTCACTCTGGCTAGTGGCTTCGTCAGCACATCTGCAATCTGCTCGTCCGTCGCAACATACAGGAGCTTCACAGCTCCTTTCTGCACCATATCCCTGATATAGTGATATTTGATCTCTATGTGTTTCGACCTGTCATGAAACACTGGGTTCTCGGACAGCTTCACACAACTATGGTTATCACAGAAGATACCAGTAGCTTCCAGCGGGAGATCAAATAACTCAGACAGTAGCTTCCGTAGCCATACTGCCTCACAACTAGCTGAACAGGATGCAACATACTCTGCCTCAGCTGTACTCAGTGCTACACAGGACTGCTTCCTGCTAAACCAAGAGATCACACCTGATCCCATACTGAAGCAACACCCAGATGTGCTCTTCCTATCTGCAGCACTGCCAGCCCAATCTGAATCAACATAACCCTGCAGGTTAAACTTTTGATTCACCACATATCTGAGCCCATAATCCACTGTACCCTTCAGGTACCTCAGAACATGCTTTACAGCAACCAGGTGAACACTCCTCGGATCCGTCAGGAACTGGCTCAATGTGTTCATAGCAAAGCAAATGTCTGGTCTCGTGTTCGTCAGGTACATCAAGGACCCAATCATCTGACGATACAAAGAGACATCAACTGGCTCAGATGAAGCATCACATAGAAGCTTCAGATTCGATGCCATAGGTGTGGCCATATCCTTGCAGTCCATCATCCTGAACCTCTTCAGGATCTCTACTACATACTTCCCTTGTCCAAGGAAGATTCCATATGCACTCTGCCACACCTCCATGCCAAAAACAAATAGTGCATCATCCCCAAGTTCTTCATCTCGAACTTGGAAGAAAGCTTCCGCTGCGTGTCGGCAATCAATCTATCTTTACCTGTAACAAACAGGTTATCTGCATACAAAAGTAGTATCACTGGATTGCCTTCTTCAACCTTGTAGAAAAGGTTGGAATCTGCTTTACTCTTGGTAACGCCCAAACTGGATAGAAAGCTGTCTATCCTACCATACCAAGTTCTGCACACATATATGACTACACCATGCTGTCTTGAGATCCATCTGGTGCATCTTCTATTTCATCACTTTTATATTTCTCAATGCTACCATCTACAACATGCTTGATCTGATAGTTCCATTTGGAAGTCATAACAAACTTCCCTTCACATCTTGGGACTACATCCCAAACATCATTCTTCATGATCGACGGATCATGGCATTTCATTTCTTCATCCCAGATCCTGGGAACTTCAATATCTTCAATAGATATCTTTGTTGCTGGAACAAAATGTTGTAGTTCTTCTTTTGTAGGAGATGGCATACGATCTTTCCTACACAACAAGTTAAATTGCATGATTAGAAAACATCTCATAGTTTTCAGAACAAATTCTTACACATAAAGAAATATGCCATACAGTCATGCAATTATCTTAGCCAATGCTTCAATACAACATTTATCCATATTCCGTAACTTTCTAGATGCCTTCCAATCTCTACCAAAACATTGTTAAGAGTGTGCACAACTCCCAACATGTCAGCAAAGAGGTTTCATTCTAGATAAGTAGAAATGGAATGTTGTACAGTGCCATAGGCCACTTACCCATGCATATTAGGAGTATACTGTTCATCAATGCAATTATTCTAATATGCATAATACACAACCTAATTCTAGGAACATCAGTATATACATTATTGAACAGTATTATTTAAGAAATGACAATTCAAATACTTATCTTTGTTTGTTCATTGGGTGGACTCCCTCTGAGTCTTCGCTTCCTTGCAGGAGCTGCTGGAGTCCTAATCTGAAGTAGCTTCTTCTACACCTTTCTGTTGTGGGATGTACAGAGATGGTCAACTCCCTCTGAATATCTGCATCCTTGCATAAACCACTGGAGTGTACTCCCTCTTGATCTTTGCTTCCTAGATTACCTGTTCTTGAATCTCATATTCATCCTTGGTACCTATGCATGCTTATTAGTATCATGAATGTGTTATCCTTGTGATCTCATATAAAATCATACATTCATTAGTGTACTATTAAAACACAATAATCTCAAGCATGTATAGTCATGATCATTTCAAACAGAAAAAATAAGCATTAGCATTCAAGGTTTATGTAGGATTCTTATGGTTAGTCAAATCATAAGAAACATAACATGTCTAAACCTGTAATTACTCAAACCTATGACTCTTCAGGTTAGTTGAATCATCAATCAAGATAAGAGATATAAAATGCATAAAACTTGTGATTATTCAAACCTATACCATCATGATTCTTCTGGTTAGTCATATCATCAATTATGGTAAGAAACATAATATGCATACAATCATGATTATTCAAACCTATGACTTCATGAATAATCATTATCAACAATAGTATAAGATCCTAACACAAGGTAGGATTCTATCTTGATATAGGAAAAACATACCTGGATTAGCATGCTAGCTATTTATGTCTAACATACTCACATGATGTCTTCTTGTTCTTCTTCAATGACTTGTGCTAGTAACCTGTATATCTCATAGGTTAACTATTACAAAACCAAGTTATACATACCTCGTAAATGGATCTTCTATGAGATCCATGACAATGGATGAATCTTTGTCCTCATGTTATCATGATCATATGTTCTTGGACCAGAACATGAGTTGTCTTTCTTGGTGTACCTTTCATGTTAGTAGACAACATAAACCTCATACAACACCATAATGCATTAGTACAATCATAAGTGTCAACACCCTAACCAATGAATATCTTCTATCATGCATTCATAATTTTATTAAGGTGATACGACAAATCTAAAATCAAAATTGTACTAACCGTAATAAAATGAAGACAAACATACCATAAACTTAATCATGGACAAATATCGAAACATACCTCAATGAGTCATACCTGTCGAGATCGCTTGTAATCTTCTTATATAAGGCCTTAGCCTCATCTCCCTCTGAAACAGGAACTTCTTCACTCATGCAGATGATCAATCCATCTTCTTCTAGGATTAACCCAATCCACTTGATTTGCAAGAACTGGACCTTGAGCTGGATATGGGTTTGTCAGAGAAACCCCAAAAATTCAAACTTTGAATTTCAAACTTCTGACAGGATAGAAATATGTGCCTTGATGAGCTGATCAAGTTGGTATATTCAGAATTTGAAAACTGCAAAGTTTCACTCCTCAATTTTGCCTTCGAAACTTCCGGATTCACTGGACGTGACCCTGAAATGGGGTTTGATGAAGCCCACTCTTTTGCCCCATCAAAATTTTTTATCCAAAGCTCTAAGTTTCTATTTTTCTGAGGAGCTTCCAGCCGTGGTCACAGATTTCAAAAATTCCCATTTTTACAGAAGCCCTAATTTTCCACTTTTCTGATCAAAGTCCCGAACTAGGGTCTAATCAAGCCCGACCTTTTGTCCAACCAAAAATTCTGATCTTGGTCTCTAAATTTCTATTTTGATGAGTAGCATCCAGCCATGGTCTCCGATTACAAAAATTCCAACTTTCTCCAAAGCCCTAAATTCCGGAAGCCATGAATGAAGGTACCAAAAAATAATTCTGTTTTGACAGAAATATGTACCTGATTGTTTCTGGCGTAACTCTGAAATTTTTGATCCACAGGGTCTGAAAAAGTTTCCTGAGATATCCTGACCTGTTATCTTTCCATCCTGACAGGTCTGACCTCAATTGGATTCTCTGAGAGAGAGTTATGCTAAATGTCGCAACGTGACCTGTTTTGGGATAAACCAGGAGAGCGAACTTGTACGTCATGCCACGTGTCACTGTTTTAACTTAGGCCTCTAAATTTTTTTTCTGAGATAGCTTGCCCTATTACCTTTCCATCCTGACAGTTCTGACCTCAATTGGACTCTCTGAGAGAGAGTTATGCCAAATGTCGCAACGTGACCTGTTTATGGTATAATACAGGAGAGCGAACTTGTACAGCGTGCCACGTGTTACTGGTTCAACTTCGGCCTCTGAAAACGTTTTCTGAGATAGTACATCCTGTGTACTACCTATCACTTTTTATGAAATTTCATTTGGAGCTTCCTATCCCAAGATATGACCTTTTTCCCAAGGTCACCTGATTTTGACTCAGATCTGGAAGAGGCAGAAACCCTATATTGTACAGATCATAAATCACAAAGTGAAACGAATTAGAGGTTGTCCTTTGGACACAAGATACCTGGAGATCTTAGCTTAGGCTTGTAACAATTTCAGATCCGAAAACTTCGCCAAAACAGATTTATAGCGAAAGTGCTACGATGACTGGTTTTTGCTATATCAAGCCCTAGCATCGTAAGTGCAACAAGTGTCATACATGCCATATCATGCCTTCTTTCAGGCTAGCTCTGATTCCATGTTAAATTTTCTGAATTTACTTCAATCTGATCTAGGATCTTAACTGAGAGAACAACATGTACAACATATCTACAGCACATCAATCATGGAGACAATAATGCAAGCACACAAGAGACACAAAGATTTACTTGGGGAAAACCATAAAGGTGAAAAACCCCAATAACTTCCTCAGAGATAGATAGAGCAATGATACAACCAACCAAGAGAGATAGCCATAACCTAGCAGCAGATCCTCCTCCTCCATAAGTGCGCCACTCCTCCTTGAGTGCATGTGTGAGAAGTGAGTGAGTAAATAGAGTGCCTCCCGCACTCTATTTATACTTGACTTGACTTGCCTTTTTACCTAACTCATGTAGGCTCGAACTTAACCACATAATATAATGCTGACTGGGCCGACCCCCAATAGGGTGGTCTGATAACCCTTTGACCCACATGGCCGACCCCCAATAGGGTGGTCTAATAACCCTTCGACCCACATGACTTATACAGGGCCGACCCCAACAAGGTGGTCTAATAACCCATCAAGTATAAGTTACGACACTTACAATATAAATGACGACACTTCCTTATAGAGGAATAATACCATCTCTATAGGAATACAATATACATATATGTGAAATACATTCCGAAGTTACATATACATCAACATAAACTTTCTCATTCATTGTTTTCCAAAACTAAAGATAAGCAAACCTAAAACAAAATATTTTCGCATTTTCTTTTAATATTTTGAAGCAAACTATGCTACTTCAAAACTACGATAGACCTTACTACTAGGCTACTTCAAACATTTTTTGTTTTTTATGATAATTGTAAAAGAAAAAGAACTTGTAAAAGAGCAAGTAAGACCTAAAAGTGAATTATGAGTAAGACTAACACCTAAATGGTTCAAAACAAACAAATCAAATGATCTGAGGAAGACTTGAATTACCAAGTTTTTGCAAAAGAAAAACTTGAGACTTGGAAACAAAGTGTAAAAGAGACAGGGAAAAAAATGCTCTTATTGGAAAGGCAGACCTCATAGGCTGCTCCTAAGCATCAAAACCCTAAGAAAAGACTAATCCAAGTAAAGGAGTAAGAAACTGAACCAACAAGTGACCTTACCGAGCACACGGACTCGAAAGAAGGCTAACTAGGAGGATTTGACTCACTTGATTGAACTAAAAAACAATCAGGAAGTATCTAAACCAAGCAACCCTAAGGACTCAAACTTGAAGGTCAAACCCCAATGGAAAGTATAATACAAAGAGAAAGTGTGCTAATGTTGCCACAAACAACTAACGATAATAACGTAGGTTTGTATGAATGCAACCAACAACTAGGGCCAAAGCATACAACTATGTCAAAAAGAGAATAGTGCACGAACTTCAAAAAGGGCTAGAAGGCAGTGAAGACACTTAAACAAATACTCAAGCAAGAAAAAACAAGCTAAGAGACATCAAAGAGGAAAAAAAGATTGAATAGAGACATGGAAGGTCTCAGGGGTCAGTGAGGGAAGCAAAGCAACAGGCTGGAAAAGAAATAAAAAGCTTGGAATCAAACCCTAACAACAAACTGAACACTGTTGGGTGTGTGAGCTATCTCAAATTAAAAACAACACCTAAGATTTATTATCAACCAGTATCAGTAAACTTAGAGTTGAAATCAAAATGTATTCCAAGGTAGGAAAGGTTCTAGAGTTTTAGGTTTGTCAGACCTAAAAATGTTTTAGTAAGGAAAAAGATCGAAAGATATTTCAAAATGAAAAACCGAGTTAAATATTTAAGGATACATTAAAATCACAAATCAGAATAGTACTAGATCATACTACTCTACCTCTATGGTTAATTAATAAGGAAGATGGAAACAAATACTGCAACACAAACTATTCTAGAAAAGTAAGAAACTACCAAATTCAACTTCCAGATGACAATTATGGACAGAATCAGAGCTACGGATATTAGATGTTTAATAGGGAGAACTTGTAAATGTACATAAATTTAGACTAAACCATCTAATTCCATTCTTCTTGATTACGTACATCAAATGTAATAGGAACTGGAGTAAATGTATCGTAATGACTTTCAAATGTAATGAGGAAGCTAAACGGAAGTAAATCTAACTTAACTTCTATAAAAAAATGTAAACTGAAAATCAACAAACTACTACTAATCTTAAAGATTATGAACCACTGTTTATCCATATGTGAACAACATGAAACTAATGTAAGGAGAAGCAATTGAAAGACTTAACAAATATGTTAAACTGAACTATATTAGATTTGGAAGCAAGTAAAAAACTTGATAAAGATATTTTATAATTAATCCAGATCGTACAACATGAATATCTTCATTAAATAGAAACTAGTCTTAAGATTAACAAACTAAAGCAACTTAATGAAATGGAATTATCAACCACCACTTGAAAATAAACTACTTAGGAACAACATTCACATATTCTGAACAATAACTAAGTAACAGAACAGATTAAAGAACTAAAGTTTGGAAGAAAGATGAGAAGAGGATAAAGAAGAAGTAGGAAGGGAGGAAATAATGATGACAATTGGATTGAAAACTCTAAATAACACAAAACAAGATTAAATTACATCTCAAACTATTAAGGAGGAATAAGGAGAATGCTGATTAAGAGGCAGAAGAATTTAGATTCAGAAAAGGGCCTAAAATAATGCAGAAAACACACATGTCCGAATGATGATCTGAATGCCAGTTTGAAATGCAGTCCGAATGATGATACGAATGGAGTAAAACGGTTGAAAGTGAGGAAAAGAAGAGTTTTTAAATGATTTAATCACCAGCTGGGTTAATGCAAATGATCCTACAGTGCATAGGAAGCAAGAGATAAATGATTGGAGGCTAAGAAGTTATCTATGCAAACCATTACTTAAAGAAAAGAATGATTCTATGATAAGTAGGAAGAAGGATGGGAATAGAATAAAGGAGAAGGATGGAATAGAAGAAAGAAGAGGTGACCTACAGAAAATAGGAAGAAAAACTAACAGAGAAGAGAGGAAGGAAAAGAATACTAATTATCGAAGAAGTTAGAAGAAATATCTATCTATGATGAAAGAGGGATTGAAAAACAAACTACAGAACTATTGGTCGACCATTCTACTCAGAAAAAGGGAGATTGTATTAACAACAAAATATCAAGTATAGAAAGATGAAGATAATCACACAGGAAAATGAATTGATTACATCTACAAGAAATAAACTAGCTAATTGCAAGAAACGAAATGCAGAAAATGTAAGTAAAACCTCCAGTTGATGAGGGGCCCTTCCCAGCAATCGGAGGGTGAACTAGCTCAACTGAAACAACTACCAGTAAAAAATCAACAAGTTGTTGCTTCCATTAACTTGAGTAAAATTACAGAGTCTGTCTTCAAACTATCTACGACTGCAAATGCTTGGAATGAGACTGGAAACCATTGTATTTTCAGAGAACTAAAGATAAAAACTCAAAGACTCAAAAGAACTCCAAAATACTACCAAAGACTAACTCATCTCAATCACAAAGGTGACTATTTATAAGTTACAATGGTTGAGAAGGTCGACAGAGTCGACCTCTCTAATAATAGAAGTGTTTAATGTCTGTAACTGCTAATTAAATGATACATAACAGTGCAGGGGCATCTACCCATCTCCTCGGTGTCAATCCTTTCCAATTCGAACAGCTGAGCATTTGTTCCCTCAAATTGTGAGCAAAAGCATATGCTGGAGCGTCGACGTGGGCACAGGAGTTACGTGAGCATGCTGAGCATGGATGTGGGAGTTATGTCAACCAACTGAGTGTGAACGAGCCGAATCCTTCTAGAACGATGGCGTGAGCGAGAGCTGAGCAGACGTTGCTTGATGTCGGGCTGAATGTAGAGACGAATCGGGGCTTGGAGCGTTGATGTGAACGTAGAGTGCACTGTCAAGCTTGGAAAGCCCAAGGTCGAATCTTTTGGAAAAATAGTTCATTAACCATCAGTGCCACATGGAAAATAGAACCCACGTGTCCTCCTATTTATTCAACGACCTGAGATGCATCAACCATGGATTTCGCGGGCTGAACGGAGGGCTGAATGATGAACTGAAAGTGTTTAGGTTGAGCACGTAGCGCATGGGCTGATTAATGGATAAATTGCAAATCGTAACCTAGACTATTTGATGGGATGAATTGATAAGAAACAACTTACTATAGCAAAAACGATATAAATAATGCCACTTCAAGTAAATTAAATCATAAAAAATGGTGACAATATTGGACACCAACATTCCCCCAAATCGGAGTCATGCCAGGTCCTTGTAATGTCCCCATTTTGACCCCCTTTGTATTAAATCATAAATGATGTAAATATTGTAATTTGATCATGGTGAGGAGCTCAAGGCCAAGGCCCCACCATTGATATAGCGTTTTATGTATCGGCAATTAAAGAAATAGATGCCTATGGTTCTTGTGCTAGATAGGCACAATGTAAATAAGACATCATGTAAATACGAATTTTAATGGAAATACCCACAACTAGCTATGCAATGCAACAAAGAGATGGGGGCATGATTCTACAAGGATTAGGGAGGGAAATTATTCAAACCCTTGATCCAATGGTGTTAATCCATGTGTCAATGAGAAAACCCATAAACCACCAATTACCCATTTTGGGTTATGGACCCAATCATTTAATTCTTCCCAAGAATTGGTTGAGGCAGTTAATGCCTTGGGAATGAAGAGGTATGGCAGCCAATTTTGGGTATGGGCAAGCCATCAACCTAGGAAATTGTGTTTTGTCTCCTTGGGCAAGAAAACACCCACGAAATTGGGCCCAAAGCCATTCTAAACAGTTAGTCTTTCATCTCTCAAGCAGTTGGAGCTAGTTGGGTCCTTCCCATCACATTTTTCACCATTTTTCCTGCATTTCCCATGCCTGGGAGCTCGTTTTTGCATTATACAGCAGCTGGGAAAGAAGGGCCACGATTTGGGATTGTTATGGAGGTCGTTTTTGCCCCAGAATGTCCATGGACTTTTTCTAAAAATGGATTTGACTTCCCAGGGTTGTTCCCCATATTCTAGTTTCCTTTTTGGGATTTCCCCCATTTTTCTAAATTGGTAGAAACCCCCTCTTTGGACATCCCACTGAAGAAACATTTTTATCATGCCCAATAATTGTTGTTCAGCTGTCATGTGCATCCTTGTTTTGGTTTGAATCTGTGAGTAAGAAACTTGGAGTGGTAGTGGACAGAATTGGCTTGATAAACCTAGTGAAGGGAGTAACCTCTCAAGAAGATCAAGAGAGCTTTGGCTACTTTTCTATGCACACCCTGAGAGCAATAGAAAGGAAGGTATGGCTTGAGGGACTATGTGGCAGTGAAGAGAATACCTCCTTGTGATGGGTGTGTAGGCATTATGAGTGCCAAGCTGAATAGATCTAGGAGGGGTACCCATAGCTCTGTAGTTGAGCTTGCTAGCTTAGCAATTCTTCCTTTCCATTTCCTAGCAGCCTGATAAACCTAATTGCATATTGGCTTGGCTCATCTTGGTGTATGCTTGGCTATGTGTGAGTCTGTTGTTCCGTGGTTCCTTGTAGAGATCATGCCCAGCTCGGGGGTGGCAGTTGTATCAAGAGGTTGATAAGCACAACTAGCCTATGGTTGGGTGGAACATTGCAGCTGCATAGCTGGTTGTTTGGGACTACTTTGTTAAGATCAGTATTCTCTTGTGTTAACTTTGCAATTATTATTTGATGATTATCTTGAATATATGATGGATGTGTTATCGAATTTAATTCCGCTGTGTTTTTCTTATAATCATACATTCCATATGACTTTTATATTATGTGAATGCCTATTTAATAATTTTATGGAGCTAGATGCCCGGTTTTAGCATCATGTCCTCTCTATCATGCTGGTATGATAGGAGGGGATATTACAGTCCCATTGAGCAAAACAAAAAGTAATTTAGGAAGAAGGTCGAGCTGCGGTAGCAACGGTCTTCGACTCGAATGATGGAGATGCATGCTTGGCCTAGAGCTTCTTGAAATAACTCCTTAAGGAATTATACATTACTCTGAGAATAGCATTGGACGTTATTTTGGCGTTAACCGAGCATTCAGTGCTTTTCAACTGTGTACGTAACATCTTATTCTCTTCAAGGAGCTTAGAGATTGTCTCCACATAGCTTTGACTTTGTTCTATTAACTGTGCCATCTCTTGGGTCAACTGATCCCACTTTTGCTGACTCAAAATAGGTTGTTCTATACCATGCACCAAATCCATCTGAGGACTCTTCTCTTTTGGAGGTGTTTCAACGTTAATAGTATGTTCCTCAGAGCTTTTGTCTTTATTACATGCAGGAGGGATTCTAGCAGCACAAGCTTCACTCATCCGAATGGATGCATTAGCTAGTGTGAGGAGAGAGGATTCCAGAGTATGATTGTCTAACTAAATATTTGAGCATGAGGGCTGACTGATGGTATGAATGTTAGGCTGATCAATGGACTAGTCATGATTTTCCTCTCTAGGTTCAGTAGGAGAATGTATTGAATGGACATAGTGCATAACATGTAAGGAACTCTCATCAAATCGTATACGTTTAGTGTTTGGTTCCTCTTGGTCATGAAGGTGTTCTTGAGAAGGGGAAAATTTGACAGTAGATGAATGGGGGTTTAATATCTCAAAAACAAAATGGTCCCAAGTATGACCTCTCTCTTCTAGCTGATGAATGATTAAAATATTTATGAGACAATGGTGATACAAGCTGCCAAAAGGGTTAATGATATTCTTTCTAACTTGACTCGACATCTTTTCCAAGCTCTTTAGAAAGTAGAATGGGAAATTTAAGGTCTGATCATTGACAAAATGAGCTAGCAGTCTAACGTGGCAAGATTTAAAAACAGTGAACTTACCCTCGCAGGTGACTAAGTGAATGATAATGGTCAAAAGATCCAAGTACTCTGGCTTGATCCATTCTCTATGAAAACCTTTGGTGCTAGTAATGTGTTGAATATCGGGCTTAAGAGTGAACTTATGAGCTTCTCATGGAAGAAACAAATGCTTGTGCCATCGGGAACCTCCTCTAGGGAGCTTCGTAGCTAATGCTATTGACTCTTCTGTCACGGAGAAAACAAGATGGCCAACCTTGGCCATTTTTCCATCGAAACCTTTGGAAAACAGCAACGAAATTTCATGGTCGTGACCATCAAGGCGGTGGAGAAACGAATTCCAACCTGCTTGAAAGAATAACTCATGACATATTTTAAAATCAGGGATATGAAGAAGATCTTGGTAGCTACCTGGCTCGCAATCGATTAGGCATTGCTGATAGAGGATAGGGGAAACAATAGATAAATGAAGGGGATACAAGGAATTTTTAGAGAACGCAGCTCGCAGAGAGAGAAATAAAGGGTGAACAGAATGAAACAGAAGTTTACGCAACCATCAGTTAAACTAAAGTCCGTTTGGATGGCTGAATGGTCATAGGTAAACTGTGTTTTGAAAGATCACACTTTTACTTTTATGATCTTGAGTTAAGTGCCAGTATTGAAGTGCGTGAATCTGGTAGATGCGTGTTTGTTATAGAAAATCCAACCATGTCCAAAGCCAAGCTTTGGACAGGTTGAACGAAATTCACGTAATGGGATACTCTACACATGGAAGATCGCAAGGATCCAATCCATATGCTGGAAATCTATACGATATGTAAGGCCATAGTGGTCATACAATGATTCAAAATGACACAAGATTCGTTCATTTAACAGATGAGATGAATACGGAAATAAAACCAAGTGCGAGATTTGACGTTTGATTGATCCTTGTCATCATTGGTTAGTCATAATTTTAAAAAATGTCTAGCATGCTATTTGAAATATATAAGCTAAAATTTCTTTAGCGGTTTTATTCAAAAACGTTACTTATTTGCTGCATTCGTCACTTCATTTGGATCGACATTCAATCCGTCATTCAGCCTTTCATACAAATTTTTATTGCTGAAGCCAACTAGAACTGATTTTTGCAAAGAATTTTTAAGGCTGTTAGTGCACATAAAATGTTGTAAACTTTGATTTCTGAACTTTTTAAGTAATTCCCCCTTTTTGTTTGTCTTTAATTAAAACAATTCACCTTCTGCTTTTGCATTCACCTACAAACATCTATCACTTTCAGAGATAAATAGACTTTTTTTTCTAACAAAAATAAATAGATAAGAATAGCTTAAAACTGTTCTGATCCTTATCCTTTCCCCCAAACCAAAGATATGGCTTGTCCTCAATCCAACAAAAAGAGCAATAGATATTCAATTATTTTATCAATAGCTGAAGAATGTTATAGTACTTTTCTCAAGAAAATGAAATATAACTAAGCATGTAGATGATTCAGATATGTACATTTATCATAAGGAATAGAACAGTGCTTAAAAGAAACATATGAAGAATGATAATAGAATTTGATATGAAAGATGCCACAGGAAAACTCGCCATCCATGACTCAAAAGATTTCTTGTCATCCCAAGATATAGATAAGGTGTACCGTAAAGCTTGTGAGATTTTCATAATTATGGGTCCCATTTCTAGGATAATAACATCCTAGATAATGTTTGAATTAGATGACAAGGTCCAAATTCAACTTATAGTTATTCTCTAATTACAGTATAGATGATTGGCCAAAACATGTGTTTGTATACTCATGTTTCTTATAAATGAATCATGTGCATAGTAATGCATTAACCGGTCTCTTTTACCCGATATTGACCCACTGCCAGCAGGCCTGTTCAGTACCGCGTCGGGTTTATCTTGGTGCCATGCAAGCATAGTCCCGCTACTAGTGATCATGTTCAGTACCTTGGCAGGTTAACTTGCATGTACCTAGCTTCCTTGTTTGAGATTTTACTTAGCATGGACCCACTGCTAGCAGGCCTGTTCACTACCCCGATGGGTTTGCTTCGTATATTGATATATATGTATATGTATATATATTTTTTAAGGAAGTTGGTTGGCACTAGACTGTGTTAGGCCTTCTAAACACACAATTCAAAATATTAGAACAAACCTTTATGAGCAACTTTTACTTATAATAGTTAAAGTTAAAAGTCATGTCAAAAGATAATAACCTAAAGCTGTTCTTTGATCTATATCAATCTTCTTCATAAAAATTCAGTAATTTTCCCCACAAGAATGAAAATAACATTCACTTCTAAGTTACCTTTAAAAGATGCTTTAAGAGACAAGTTTTGATAATGAGTCTAGGACAAGCCAATGATCCATAGGTGTAAGATAGTATACTTTTTTCTTGTTAAGATCATAGCAATTAAGATAGGTCTTTTAAACAACAGTTCTAAACGATAATCAGAAATATGCAAGCCTGAATCAAATACCATATTCAAAATCATGAATGAAATGGTTGCAAGATAGTATAAAGAACACTTTATCTTTTGCTAAAAATGTCAATTTCAACAATAAAAGAAAAGAAAAGATTAGGGTAAAAAATTTCTTTTAAGTGCTTCCCTTTCAATAATATTGCATGAGTGGATAAGGTCCTTGTAATTAAGCTGAAAAACCATTGTTAGATGATTTTGATTTATTCAAAACAAAACATATGTAAAAAAATCATAAGAAATCTAAAAAGGGAGAAAAATTTTCTTGTTTTTAATGGCAAAAATTTCATAAGCTGATCATACAAATGAAATTCCCTGTATAAATACAATCAGCTTGTCAGAAACAACTCTTCATTATTATAATTAAAACAAAAACACAATATATTTACATATGTACAAATAAAGACAATCCTTTAGACATTTCAGGGACTAGGAGGAGGAGGAATGATTTCCTCTTCTACCAGTTCCATCTCCTGCTGTTGTAAAGCATTCTTTACAAAGTCTTGTTTAGATATAGGTTGGTGATACAGTCTAAGTCTATGGCCATTTACAACAAAGGAAGTTTGAGAATCATCAATTGTTTTAATTCTAACAGATCCATTATTGAAAGTTGTAACAATTTCATAAGGACCCATCCGAGTAGTCAATTTACCTTTAAATTTTTTATATCTCGAATCGAAAAGTAATGCCGAGTCTCCTATTTTAAATTGTTTTTGTTTAATGTATCTGTCATGCCATTTTCTACGTTGATTCTGTATTAATATTGTTTGTTGGATAGCATCTTGTCTAATCTCGTCTAATTCGTTTATTTGTAGGATTCGTTGTTTCTGTTCTTCTTCTAAATCCATTCCTAACTTAGCAACCATACTAAATGTCTTAACCTGGAATTCAATGGGTAGGAGAACCTGTTTTCCATAAACAAGTTCATAAGGTGTGTGGCTAGTGGTGTTTCTCCAAGTTATTCTATAGGCCCACATGGCTTCTGGGAGCCTATCTGCCCAGTCCTTATGGTGTAACTGAATGGTCTTGGTCATGATAGCTTCCAATACCTTGTTTGTGCTTTCTACTTGACCATTTTTCTGAGGATGATATGGTGAAGATTTGCAATGTCTAATACCATATTTATTAGTAAGTTCCTTCATTAACTTGGAAGTGAATTGAGATCCTTGATCGGTTACAATTTCCCTAGGTACACCAAATCGGGTAAATATCTATTGGAGCATAGGCCGCAGCTGTAGTAAAGCTGCGAATTTTGAGGAAAAAGCACAAGTGTTGAAGGGAAGAAGTGCTAGTTTTGAGTAAAAGCACCAATTTTGGGCAGAAGTGAACAGTGCGCAGTACGGCGCCAGATGGATGAGCTCAGCGCAGATTACGGGCCAGAAATCGCGGAGCTCGCGCGCACACGTCAAAGGAGAGTGAATGTGGTCGAGTAGAAAGCTCAGCTACCACAATAAATGAAGCGACGGAATAGAGGGCTCAGCTACCCTCATTAAGGCTAAGTACAAAAGTTATGGTTGCTCTGACCAAGGAAGAGCAACGGACCAAAGCATTGAAGGCGAAGGACAAGGAGCAATGAACGATGAAGTGGCGCCCATACCCGCAATCTACGCCGAAAATCACGGAGTCTGCAGGAAGCGGAGACATGACTGCAAGTGGTGCCTATAGTACACCTAGCCATGTCCGTGGTTAGGGTTTTTGGGGATTACTGTTGGGAAAGGCCCACAGTTTTGTAAAGGTGCGACCTTTAGGGCCACCTATATATATGTGTAATTGTAAAGGGAAAAGGTTAGACGTGAGACATTAGAGAGATTAGAGGTTAGATGGTAGATGAGTTAGAAGAGTTGGATAGCTGTAAAGCTAGTCACTAAGTTGCAGACAGTCTAGGTTGATGTCTGATTCATTGTAATCTCTGTAGAAGAAGAGAGTAGATCTAAGAGAAGGGATCCTAGCTGTGTGCGTGGAGTTTCCCAGAAAGATCTAAGGCTACAGCTGTGTGCGCGGTGGGACTGTGTAATTCCCACTTTGAGATAATATAAGATACAAGTTCCAGTGGACGTGATTTCCTCATGGAGGTGAACCACATAATTCTCGTTGTTATGATGTTGTGTTGTGTGAATGCATGTTTATGTTTTACTATCTGTGTTTACATGAATGTTTTATTATCTTTATGAATGAGTATATAAAGCAAGTCCTGGAAGTTCCCTTAGAAGTTATATTTGTGCACTATCGAAGGAGTCAGTAAGAGCACTATTACCGCAGTCCTTAAGGAAGGTGTTACTGCGCTGTGGCATAAGCGCAGAAGCAATACAGCGTGTCACGGATGTAGTGGGTAAACACATCGTGCATAGACGCGGAGGTGCCGTGCAGCTAGGAGAAGGTGAGTAAGCTCCAGCACTGTTGCACCGTATGACCATGGAAGAATCAGACGCTCCATTCAAAAGTTATCACGGAGGGAGGGAAGAGAGAAGACTGTGGATTCCACATCGCCCTGGTTAAGGAAACCTGATTCCTTAGCCCCCCATAGCCACTTCGGGTGAGACCTCAGGCTGCTGTGCAGCTCGTTGCCGAAAAGGCCAGT
The DNA here is from genome assembly GCA_027924585.1 of Larix kaempferi. Taxonomy (NCBI): domain Eukaryota; kingdom Viridiplantae; phylum Streptophyta; class Pinopsida; order Pinales; family Pinaceae; genus Larix; species Larix kaempferi. Next base: position 11,346,930 of record BSBM01000007.1, read on the forward strand.
GTGCCAATGGGTGTTTGTTGCTGCACCTCCTGAAAACACGGGTCTGTCCAGAAAAGTAGCCAACAAATGGTTCTGTTTCCTTGCGACTTGCGGAGCCAACAAATGGTTCCGTTGTCGTGCGACTTGCGGAGCCAACAAATGGTTCCTTTGCCTTGCGACTTGTTTCCTTGAGACTTGCTCAGCCAACAAATGGTTCCATCGTCAGCTTTAATCCTATTATTTTGAAGGCAATGTGGTGCTGGAATCCTACTGCTAAAGAAATTCAAGAGTGGTTTGATTCAAAGGCTAGAGAGTTCACTGAACGTGAAAATAAAAGCCCCAGGCTTCAGACAGAAGACTGGTTGCAGAAGCATATTTATACTGACCTTCACGAAATCTTCTTTGTAACATTTTCACTTGAGTTGCATGCGTGGATAGCCAAGTTAGCAAATACTGGACCCACTGTGCATGTTGATACTCGTCGTTTAGACGCCTGAGCTAGTTAGCATTTTGAAGCGGGTAGATAATCCTGTGTCCCGCGCAGTAGACTTTTGGTTGAACAGTCTGCTAGAAGGCTTCATCACCGAGTTTGCAGTAGATACGAGAAAGAGCTTCAGCAAAGCTCAGAGGAGCTTCTTCCAAACATACAGGGGTAAGTTCTTAAATTCTCTAAACTTATGGATTAAAATGCTCATGTATGAAAAAGGAAAACTATGCATAGCTTCCGATGAATAGCATAGACAAGTAATGTCCGTAGATTCTGATAGTGATCTTGAAGTTATTGGTTGCACTCGTAGTGGAAAACGGTATAAAGTAGGCCTTGACCAACATTCTTTTGAGTCTAGCCCAAAAGATAGTCGAGGTCCTAGAGCGAGCCATATAGAGAGACAAGGGAGTGCTCATATCCCTTACCACCCTTTTACACCACAAAATCCAGACGGGGCTCAGTATAACCCCGCAGTAACTCCCTCTAGTAGCCCGCACAGTACTTCTAGTACCTCAGCTCCACCTTTGTTTAACCATCTCAGAGGCAGTGCTACAACACCTCCACCTCAAACTAGCGCAAGAAGGATGGGTGATGACATGAAGCTACCAACCTTTAGGGGAACAGGGCTAGAAGACCCTGAGCAGCAATGGTTCCTATGTGAAGCCATTTGGACAATTAAGCAAATTAATGATGATGCTATTAAGCTGGTTCAGTTAGCAACCACACTAAGAGAAAGAGCCTTAACCTGGTTCATGAAATACTCAGCAGCACAGAATAGGATGCTTGCTGATGTAAGAAATGCTATGATTAGAGAATTCAAGAAACCTAAATCAGAATCACAGTGCATAGCCGAGCTCAAAGACATAAAACAGTTACCCATAGAGTCAGTATGGGACTTTGACCAGAAGTTCAAAGCCTTGATAGATCAAGTAAGCTTTGAGTTTGCACCGCAGCAGCATAAGGAATGGTTCATTGTTGTGCTGCTTCCTCACATGAGACTTCCTCTTATGCAACAGAATCTCACTACTTAGGAACAAGCTCTAGAGATGGCTATGAAACTAGAAGCTTCACCAATTGTTGGAACAAGCAACGATGTTGCATAATTGCAGAACCAGTTAGCAAACCTGACCTTGCAAGTGCATGATATTAAGAAAGGAAAGGATGTTAAAGAAGAAGTCTGGTGTACAAAATGTAGAGCACAAGGTCATTCAAAGGACCATTGTCCCGTTTTCATAGAGTATATTGCGACTGGAGCACCTAACCCTTTACCACAGGCTCAGGGGCCTTGGTGTGAAATCTGTAGAACTAGAGGTCACAGACCACAAGAATGTCACTTGTTACAGAAATACGTACAAAATCCAAAGAATCTATATTGCAATTTCTGTAAATCAGTAGGCCATGATGAGAACAGTTGTAGAGCATATGAGCTTATGATAGAAAGAAAACATGATGTTTATAGAGTACAGTCAGAGGCATAAGGACCCACAGCAGGTCCGCAGTATGACCAAGCTCACGAAGGCCGAGGAGGAAATTATAGGGGCCGAGGATGCGCAGCAGGTTTTTGTCATGGACAAGGACATATCACTTGCTATAACTGTGGAGCTCAAGGTCATTATGCAAGGGATTGCCAAAATCCTACAACCATCTGCAGATACTGTAAATCTTATGATCATGTCATTGAAGAATGCCCTCAGTTGATGGCCAAGATGCAAGAAAAGAAGCCACAAGTTAACCAAAATATTCAGTTGATTGTAGCAGAAAAAAGAGAATTAGATCCTACAATTAATATAGTGACGCGCAGTGGAGAAACCACTGGTGCGCCAGAGTTGGGAACTGGAAAACCAGCGACGCAATGGGTGCGCTGCGCTAATACCAAACCATCTCTGCTCGACCTACAGAAGCAAAAAGAAGCATTCAAGCAAGCTCAAGAGTATTTCTCAGATCCCCGAGCTTCAAGTTCTGTCGCAGTATCGCACAAAGATACTACACCGCAAGTGCTAAGACAAGAAAACCTGGTACAAGAACAGGCTACTACATCGGGAAGGCCTGATGAGGAGAATGCACTAGGAAGTGTTCATGCTTTCTTAAGAAGCTGCTTAAAGTTGTTGCGCAATGAAAAAGCAACTATGGAAATTCAACACCTGTTGGATCAGTGTCAACAATCTGCTTTGATGAATACACTGCAGCGTGCTGTTCATTAGATTGGGAGTCATACTAGAACTAGAAGAGAGATGAGACTCACAGTGCAGATTGGAGCATTTGAAATGGATGACGTCATTTTGGATTTAGGCTCAGAAGTTAATGTTCTCACCATGCAGACATGGGAACAGATGGGTAGTCCTCAGCTTATCAGATCTCCTATCCAGCTAAGACTTGCAAATTAGCAACAAGTTTCTCCATTGGGCAGATTACCCAATGTACCTATTGCTATTGAGGGAGTAAGAAGCTCTGCAGACTTCGAAGTAATCAAAATTCTGGATGACAGTAGACCATACCCGACACTTTTAGGCATAGACTGGGCATTTGATAATTTGGCTGTCATTAATTTGAAGAAAAAACAGATGACCTTTGAGGATGAGCAGATTAGGGTCATTGCACCGCTTGATCCCCTTCAAGGACCACGGTATATTGAACCCATTCGAGCAGAAGAAGAAGCGCGCCACATGGAAATTTTGTACCAGATGATTGCTAGTCATAATGATTATGTCAATCCCACAGCGGATGGCCATATCAACTAGCGATGCGATAGTTCGTGCACATCAGATTCAAAAGCAGGACTGGAAAATTGGCAGAATCGCTTACATGAGGTTTCTGCAAGGCGTTGTGGCATGATGACTAAATCCATTCGATGGATTGGCACAGAATTTGATAACACTCCAATATTTGATAGTTTAACTGAAGTAAGTGAATTCATACATACATATGAACAAAAAATCCCAAAAGAGCAGCGCATATAAGCATTGGATGTAGCACTGCACGCTACACCTGTAAGATGGTGGGGTGCGCATAAAAAAAATATTGACACATGGCAAGACTGCTGCAGATTGATACTGCGTAGATTTCAGGAAACTACAGCAGAAGTGTTGCACAAATATGATGGATAGAGTGACCCCAGGTCACATGCTGAAGCATGTATTCAGCAATGGTCAGATATTCTAGAGGATGAGTGGGTTCACCTATTCATCCACACGTTGGATACAGTTCCAAGGAACTAGTACACTGAAACAGAATTGCACAAAGGCACTATCACTTGGCCTCTTATGATGGAAAGTTTTCAACTTACCTTCATCTTTGAGTCAAAACATCCAAGCATCGATCAGGCTTTAAAGTGTATTAAAAAGAAGGTATTTGAACAATGTCCTTTACCAAAATATTCTCAACCAGATTGGGCTGTTCAAATGGAACATGCCCTGGAATGCTATAATTTCTCTGCTGAAGAAGAGGATGATGATCCTCGCAACCTCAATATTCCAGAATCAGAAGGGACGCACAAAGTCGAAGGCCCTTAGCTTGATATCCCTGCCATTACAGAACACATCAAGCTCAGGAAGATTAACATTGGTACAGAAGCCAAACCCAAGTTTGCTTCTATAGGAGATTATTGGGATGATGAAACTGTTGGCCAGATTGCAGATTTACTACATGACTACCAGGATATCTTTCCTACCAAGTTTACAGAAATGAAAGGCATCCTAGGAGATTTAGGAGTTATGCGCATACCTTTGAAAGAGGATGCCAATCCAATAAAACAACGCCCATACAGGTTGAACCCGCGATATAAAGAAAAGGTCAGAGAAGAAATTGATAAGATGCTGGCAGCAGGTATCATTGAGCCAGTAGAGGAAAGTGATTGGATTAGTCCTATGGTGGTACAAGACAAAAAGGAAAAAGGTGAAATAAGAATCTGCGTGGACTTACGCAAGCTGAACGATGCCTCAGCGCATGATCCATTTCCTACGCCCTTTACAGATGAAGTGCTTGATAATGTTGGAGGACAAGAGGCTTACTCCTTCATTGATGGCTTTTCCGGATACCATCAGATCAGAATCCATCCAGAAGACCGCCATAAGACCACTTTTGCGATCGAATGGGGCTCATTCCAGTACACGGTAATGCCCTTTGGTCTTAAAAACGCTCCTGCTATCTTCTCTTGAGTCGTTGTTGTTGTTTTTAAAGAATTCATTCATAAGTTTCTAGAAGTCTATTTTGATGACTGGACTGTCTTTGGTTTACTAAAGAACCATATAGGGAATCTGCGGATGATGTTAGACAAATGTAGATAGTATCCGATTTCCCTTAACTTGAAAAAATGTATTTTATGTGCTCCTTTTGGTATTCTGTTGGGTCATATTGTATGCAGACAAGGACTCCTGATGGATCCTGCGAAGGTTGCCATCATTGCTAATTTACCTGCGCCCCACTCAGTCAAACAATTGTGCACTACATTGGGACATACAGGGTACTACAGGAAATTTATCAAGGGCTACGCAAAAATAATTGCGCCTATGGAAAGATTGCTAAAAAAGGATTCGAAATTCCAATGGACAGAAGAGTGCCAACAGAGCTTGGACACACTTAAAGAAAAGATGATTACAGTGCCTATTCTAGTCTTCCCAGACCGGAGAAAACCATTTCATGTTCATGTAGATGCTTCTTCCATAGCATTGGGGGTTGTGCTGACACAACCGGGAGAAGGAGGTATTAACCACCCCATTGCTTATTCTAGCAGAAAGCTATCCACAACTGAGAAGAACTACACCACTCCAGAAAGAGAAGAACTAGCTATGGTGTATGCCTTACAGAAGTTCAGACACTATCTATTGGGCGCTCATTTTAAAATGTATACTGACCATTCTGCTTTGAAGTACTTGGTCAATAAGCCAGTGTTAGGGGGAAGAATTTGCAGATGGCTACTGCTCTTCCAGGAGTATGATTTTGAGGTTATTGTGAAGCTAGGTAGATTGAATGCACGACCTGACCATTTATCTAGGATAGAGTCAGGGGAGGAACCTACAAATCTGGAGGACAATCTGCCTGATGCGCAGCTGTTTTCTGTTCAAGCAGCTGATGAGTATTATTCCGATATTCTTGAGTTTCTCACTACCGGGGAAAGCGCCAGTTGAGTTTACAATCCAGCAAAAGAAGCAACTTGTTGTCAAAGCCGCAGACTTCACTTTGATAGCAAGCCAGCTCTATAAGTTGGGCCCCGATGAAGTCTTGCGCAGATGTATCTTACCGCATGAGAAGAACTCCATAATCGCAGAAGCGCACTCAGGGACCACAAGAGGCCATTTCGCATGAAAGCCGACTACGCAGAAGATCTTAACCGCAGGTCTTTGGTGGCCAACATTGCACAAGGATACTAAGGAATTCTGTAAATGTTGCGATGTGTGCCAGCGAATAGGAAAACCTTCAAGAAGAGATGAAATGCTGCTAAGACCCCAGATAACACTGCGTGCTTTTGATAAGTGGGCCATTGATTTTGTGGGACCTATCAACCCACCAGGAAAGAGAACCGGCGCAAGATACATCATCACAGCTACTGAATACCTCACCAGATGGGCTGAGGCCAAGCCAGTTAAAAATTGCAACGCTGTCACTACCGCGCAATTTATTTTTGAGAATATTGTCACTAGGTTTGGATGTCCACTGATTCTAATGACTGATCAGGGCACCCATTTCCTGAATGAGACTATAGAGGCCCTTACTGAAGAATTCCACATTAGTCACCATAAGAGTACACCCTACCACCCTCAAGCTAATGGTACGGTGGAGGCATTCAATAAGATTCTGGAGAATTCCCTGACTAAGATCTATAACCAACAAAGAGATGATTGGGACCTTAGAGTCACAACTATGTTATGGGCTTACAGAACCACATGCAAGAAATTAATAGGTCACACACCTTTCAGTTTAGTGTATGGACAAGAAGCAGTTATGCCCATGGAATACATTGTTCCCAGTCTCAGAATTGCGCAAATTACAGAAATGGCAGATACTGATACTATGAGTGAAAGACTCTCACAACTGCTTGCCTTAGAAGAAGACATACTTTTAGCCGGATTCCATCAACAAGTTCAGAAGGCAAGACAGAAAGCTTGGCATGACAGGCATATTAAGAATAAATTTTTTCAAGAAGGAGACTTTGTACTCCTCTATGATAGCAAATTCATCAAGTTTCCAGGCAAGTTTCGTGTACATTGGTTAGGCCCTTTTCAGGTGACGAAGATAACAGAAGGAGGAGCAGTTCAGCTTGTGAAGCTTAATGGAGAATTACTACCCACAATGATTAACGGGAGTCGGCTCAAGCTTTATCGCGACGGCCACTCCACCCTGTCGACTTAATTAATTGCTAAAGAAGTGCAGATGCCCAGTGTAGTTGAAAGACGCATCACACTTATCACAGTCTACACGAAAATCGTGAGACACTTTCAGTCTCTGGCTTCCTGCACAGTTCCTTGAAACATCCGCTCATATCAATAAATCCTGTTTGGAGGGAGCCTATTTTGCGCTCTTGCAAAGTTTTTCCTCGGGTTGTGAAAGTTTCGCTCTTGTGGAGTTCCCTATTGTCAATTTGCCGCTTAAGGAGTTCTCCTCACCATGGAGCCCTCCATGTGCACAGTTACCTATGCTGAAGTGACCCGTTGAAAATTTGAATTACGATAGTCCTATAGCTGCGTCTGAATATTAATGAAGGATAAGATCGCTAATTAATAGTATTTGCTCTGACAGATCCAGCTCGATCTCCCTAAGATTCGCATTTAAGTAATGAGCCGAAGGCCTGAACTCATCTCCTGAAAGGCTGTTAGAGCCCATCCATCGCAATTAATGCACCGCAGAGGCGTGGGGGTAGGGGGGTTGTCAACTCATGCATAGGCGCCTACGGTTATTAGCCCCACTTGTCTGCATCTACTACCACCTTTAGCCATAAATACCCCGCACTCGTATATGTTCGGGTTACTTTCCTCGAATTGTATCATGTCTTGTTTGAGAATCTAAGTCATTGTTTTCAGAGCCGTGTCGTGCAGACTGCCCCCTTTGTTTTCAGTGTTCGTATCCTACACTGTTCCGCCATTTGTCTGTTCAAGTGATTTTTGTGTATACCAGTTCATGACGGAGAACCTGTCAACTAAAGAAGTTGTTCGTCAATTCAAGCGCAGAGGCTTAGATTTTGGCATGACTACCCCCGGTGACGACCTTGGCTTACACGCATCCTGGTTGGTCTGATCCCAGACAATCCCCAGGCACAAGGGAATCTCAGCAGCAGCAGCCGGACGAACCCATTTCAGAGCCCTTGGCCACTCTAGTTAATTATATTTCTCCACATCCAGATTATGCACCCAAGGTACAGATTCCCAAGAATGCCAAGTATCCGATTCCACTTCCACCAATGGCAGAAATCGTGCGAGAAGAAGGGTCCCTGCTTGGACACCTTCCACTGGTTAGGTTCTCTGAATTCAACTTGGGAGACTACAGAACATATCCTCAGTTCACATCGGATCACTATCTGACGGTAGTCCACAATCCCGTTAGAAAGATTGATGAATTCGTCCCGAAGGAATTTGCAGCAAATCTAGAGAGGCCTGGACTATTGAACCTGTTGAAGCTACCGCACTTTGGGCGTAGCAATGAAGTAAATCCAGTTGTTAAGGCCCTCCTATCCTGTGTTCATGGTGGTTATCTTTGGCTGGGGAGGCCAATCGATTTGAATGTGGACTTGATTCATCATATTACCGGCCTATCTAAGGTTGGTAAGGACCCCAATGTTCATTTTGTTGGTAAAGATAAGGACAGAAAGTTGGCTGCACAGCTGGTGCAGAAATACAAATTGCTCAGAGGAGGTCGGGCTTATGACCTCACTACAGTTTGAAGATGAAGCACTTAGATTCAGAGGCAGTCTACTTGCAGGAAGACTTCTCACAAAGTGCAGACCTAAAGAAGTCACTATAGCTGTTGTAGAGCTCGCAATCGCAGCTGCGGAGGGAGAGCAGTATAACTGGTCTCTCTTCCTCCTGAATTCTTTCTTGGAAGACTGCCAAAAACGTTCAAGACACCCCCGGTCAGTTGTTCCATTTTTCTTGGCTTTTGATTTTATCCGCCTTCATTAGGTGGAAGGAGCCCCCCAACACTCAGTTCCTTCCGCGCCACGCAGGAGAGGTTGCAGGGGATGCGCTATGTCAACCTATGGGATTCTAGTAATCCCGCCAAGCGCAAGATGAACCGCATCATGTTCTATGAATACTACCATCTCCTCAAGGACACCATCCAGGAGATGCTGAGGTTGACTAAGGAGACAGCACAAATATATGGGATGAAGTTGGTCTTTTCTGCCAACTTACATGAAATTTACTTCTTCCCTTGCAGAATTCAGGAAGAATGGGCCATAGGCCTCTACCAGATGACTACTCAGGATGTCGCAGAAACTGTGAAATCTTGGCAAGACGAATGGAGGCATGCCATTGACATCGCTGCCATGATGCCACCCCCTGCCGCACCAGAAAAGGATAAAGGAAAGGAAAAGGCCGGTGCAGAAGACTGATGAAGGTTCGTCAGGACCACCTCCAAAGAAGTAGAAGCTATCGCACCCTGCAGAAGCGACAGGAGATCCTTCTGAGACCGTTGCCGCGGGGTTCGACTAGTACCTGAAGGAGCAATTTCGCGAGCTGCGGACCTCACAGGCTCACATCAAAAGTGCTCTGGACCTGCAGCTTGTGCAGTTGAAAGGTCTCGCAAGAAGAGTTGCGCAGAACCATGTTCCAGCATTTGGTTCGCAAGCATCTACAAGCACCAAGCGGGTTGAAGTACTTGCAGAGAGGCATATTGTCGTTCACATCCCACCTACCAGTATGACATTCCCGGATCCTTTGGCTACAACCTAGGTAAACACGGTTGGCCCTATTGAGATAAATTTGTCATTAATTCCGATAGAAACTTTGTAGTTAGTGCAAGAGAAGGTCTCTATTGAGCTGAGAGCTAGAGAGCTCTCCACATTCCATGCAAACCAAAGACTACAATCGCAAGAAATAGAGCTGAAGGTAGGCCATAAGAACATCTCTGAGCAGCTTGCACTTTATGAGGCACAAGACACTGGGATACGAAACGCAGTTGATGAAATCGCCTAGGAGGATGCTGGCCCTGCCAGATTCAACCCAGACCTTCCTCTGGTCGAAAAAGTGCAAATTATTGGCGGAAGGGTGAAAGCCCTAGAGCAGGAAATAGTTTCTATGGCTGAGGACCATAGAGCGCAGATCGCTGAGTTGGAAGCTCGTATCGCAGTACCTCCTATAGATGATAGGAAGGAACAATTTGAAGCACTGCGCATAGTTTCCACACAAATGAAGTGCAGAGCAGATGAAGCCCAAAACTTAATGACGCAAGCTATGGAGGCTTAGGATGAGCTTGAGAAGCTCCCTTTCAAAGTCGGCCTTTTGGAACAGGTACAAGCAGCAGAACAGTCCTTAAATGTTCTGAGCAAAGAAGCTAAGGCCTTAGAAGGCTTAGCCAAAATGAGGAAAATGAGCGAAGTGCGCAAAGTACAACAACAACTGCACAAGCTCAGAAATGAAGATGCTAATCTCACCAACAACATTCAGCCATTTATGGATGAGTATGCTGAACTTGCTGCCCAAGCCGAGGCCAAAGATCAAAGAATTTGTTGAAACTCAACAGTTGGTTGATGGCATAACTGAAGAAGAAGCTAGTTCAGACATGGTGCAGAGAGCTGCGGAGTGTGTGGCTGAAATGGACTCCGCTATTGCGCAGTGGAAGCAAGCATTTGCTGCGACCCAAGCAAAGGCAGACGTGCAACTAAAGTGACCACATGCTAGCACAAGTGGCTCAGGGACGAGCCACAAGTAAGTGTTAGGGGCCTGTTGGAGCATAGGCCACAGCTATAGTAAAGCTGCGAATTTTGAGGAAAAAGCACAAGTGTTGAAGGGAAGAAGTGCTAGTTTTGAGTAAAAGCACCAATTTTGGGCAGAAGTGAACAGTGCGCAGTACGACGCCAGATGGATGAGCTTAGCGCAGATTATGGGCTGGAAATCGTGGAGCTCGCACACACATGTCAAAGGAGAGTGAATGTGGCCGAGTAGAAAGCTCAGCTACCACAATAAATGAAGCGACAGATAGTAAGGGGCTCAGCTACCCTCATTAAGGCTAAGTATAGAAGTTATGGTTGCTCTGACCAAGGAAGAGCAACGGACCAAAGCATTGAAGGTGAAGGACAAGGAGCAGTGGAATGATGAAGTGGCTCCCATACCCGCAATCTGCGCCGAAAATCATGGAGTTTGCAGGAAGCGGCAACATGACTGCAAGTGGCACCCTACAGTACACCTAGCCATGTCCGCGGTTAGGGTTTTTTGGGGATTACTATAGGGAAAGGCCCACAGTTTTGTAAAGGTGTGACCTTCAGGGCCACCTATATATATGTGTAATTGTAAAGGGAAAAGGTTAGACATGAGACGTTAGAGAGATTAGAGGTTAGATGGTAGATGAGTTAGAAGAGTTGGATAGCTGTAGAGCTAGTCACTAAGTTGCAGACAGTCTAGGTTGATGTCTGAGTCATTGTAATCTTTGTGAATAAGAGAGTAGATCTAAGAGAAGGGCTCCCAGCTATGTGTGTGGAGTTTCCTGGAAAGATCTAAGGTTGCAGCTGTGTGCGCGGCAGGACTGTGTAATTCCCACTTTGAGATAGTATAAGATACAAGTTCCAGTGGACGTGATTTCCCCGTGGAGGTGAACCACATAGTTCTCGTTGTTATGATGTTGTGTTGTGTGAATGCATGTTTATGTTTTACTATTTGTGTTTACATGAATGTTTCGTTATCTTTATGAATGAGTATATAAAGCAAGTCCTGGAAGTTCCCTTAGAAGTTATATTCGTGCACTATCGAAGGAGTCGGTAAGAGCACTATCGCCGCAGCCCTTAAGGAAGGTGTTACTACGCTGTGGCGTAAGCGCAGAAGCAATACAACGTGTCGCAGACGTAGTGGGGTAAATGCCTCGTGTGCAGACGCGGAGGTGCCATGCAGCTAGGCGAAGGCGAGTAAGCTCCAGCACTGTTGCGCTGTATGACCATGGAAGAATCAGACGCTCCGTTCAGAAGTTATCACGGAAGGAGGGAAGAGAGAAGACTATGGATTCCACACCGCCCTGGTTAAGGAAACCTGATTCCTTAGCCCCCCATAGCCACTTTGGGTGAGACCTCAGGCTGCTGCACAGCTCATTGCCGAAAGGGCCAGTGCGCCAATGGGTGTTTGTTGTTGCGCCTCTTGAAAACCCGGGGTCTGTCCAAAAAAGCAGCCAACAATATCTCTTCATGCATAAACTCTACCACTGATTTCTCTGTGGCTCGGAATAAAGCTTTGGCCTATACCCACTTGGTGACATAATCTGTAGAGACTAGAATATACTTTTTCTTACGATACATAGGGGAAATTGGTCTAACAAAATCTAGAGCCCATTTTTCAGAAGGCTCAATCATAACTTGAGGTTGTGAAGGCATCTCATCAGATGGCGTAGGTCTACCCATTCTTTGGCAGCTATCGCATCCTTTGACATATTTAACAGCATCCTTAAAGATTCTTGGCCAATAATATCCAGAATGTAAAACCTTATATGGTGTTTTTTTATCAGAAAAGTGTCCACCGTAAGGTCCACCATGAAATGCATGAAGAATCTCTGCCATCTCATCCTCCCATACACATGTTCTAATAATAAGATCAGGACTGATACGAAAAAGATCGTTATCCACCCAAGAATAGTTAGAGATTTGAACTATGATTCTACGTTTTTTCGGGTGGAGAGAGATGGTTTGGTAGCTTTCTAGTTTCCAAATAATTGGCTATGTCTGCGAACCATGGAGTTCGAACAGATACAATGAATAAATGTTCATCTGGGAAGCTATAATCAATAGGACTATCATCATTGTCAATTTGAATATGGGAGAGAAAGTCTACTACTGCATTCTCTCGACCACGACGGTCAACAATGGTAATATTAAACTCTTATAATAGAAGAAGCCACCAAGTCACCTTGCCATTGGTGACTAGTTTATTCATTAAAAATATGATAGCAGAATGATCGGGTATATACAAAAATTTCATATCCTGTGATATAATGACGAAACTTATTGATGGAATAGACTACTGCGAGGAACTCTTTTTCGGTAACAGTGTATTTTGATTCTGCAGGAGTCGAATTTTTACTGCTGAAATAAATGGCATAGGATAACTTTTCCTCTTTTTTGCCTAAGACTACCCCTATAGCTATGTCATATGCATCAATAAAAATATGAAAAGGAAGGGACCAATTAGGGCCCCTAATTACTGGTGCTACTGATAACTTTGCTTTTAAAGTTTTGAAAGCTTGTTGACAAGATGCAGTCCATTGAAATTTTGTGTCCTTCATGAGTAGTTTAAACATAGGTGCGGCTATCTTGGTAAAATTTTTCTATAAACCGCCTATAATAACCTGCATGGCCAAGAAAGCTTCTAACTTCCTTCAGAGTCTTTGGAGGAGGAAGATTGACAATTATCTCTATCTTGGCAGAATCCACCTTAATACCTTGAAGAGAGACATGATGTCCTAGAACTATGCCCCCAGTTAGTAACATCTTGCACTTTTCATGACTAAGGGCCAAGTTTGTATCCTGACATTGAATAAGAACTATCTCAAGGTTGTCGAGGGCCTCTTGTAAGGTATTACCATAAAATGTGAAATCGTCCATGTAGACCTCTACACAATCGTGTATAAGGTCAGGGAAGATACCTAGAACTGCACGTTGGAAAGTAGCAAGTGCATTGCAAAGGCCAAAAGGTAACACTCAATAGGCATAAGTCCCCCAAGAGAAAGTAAAGGTAGTCTTATCTTGGTCTTCGGGTGCTATTAATATCTGGTTGTATCCACTATACCCATCTAGGAAAGAAAAGTATTGTTTCCCTGTAGGGTATCTAACACCTGATCTATAAAAGGTAGAGGTAAATAGTCTTTAAGAGTGGCCTTGTTCAATTCTTGAAAATCAACACAGATACGCCACTTCCCCTATGAATTTCTTTGGAACTACTACCATAGGATACACCCACTTACTATTGGAAATTGGGTAAATGAATTCAGCGTTAAGAAGTTTTTGCAATTCCTCTTTTACTATATCTATGAGAGGTGGGTTCATTCTCCTCTGGGGTTGTCTGACGGGAGGTATATTTTGTGTCTATATAAATGTGGTGAATACATGTATCTAGGTGTATACCCTTCATATCAGTGTATTCCCAAGCGAAAGCTCCAGTTTGAATTTTGAGAACTTTTAACAATTGCTTTTGCTAACTCTCATCTAAACTTGCATTTATATGTAGGAATTTTTCGGAACTAACCTCACATGGTACGATATAAGATCCTGGCTGTTCCTCAATTGAAAAGACAAAAGGTGTACTTGTAAAGGTTGAGAGACTCATGTTTTCTTGAAATTCGTCTCCAAAAATCTGGTCAAGTTGGGAAAAAGACTGAGGAATGTCGATACATGTGGTGGAAGAAATAAACTGATTCAACACATTTTCAATCTTTTGTTCATGAAGTGCCCAGGAGAGATCACTAACAAGGGAAATTTATTCTAGGTTTTCTTCTTGAAAAGGACAATCTATCCAAAATAAGCTCTAAGCTATGGGTTGTGCTAGTGGGTATAAAGCTAGTCTTCTTGTAGATAACCCATCAGAGATGACCATCTCTCCATCTCTACATCCTATGAATGCATTAGCAGTGGCCAACCAGGGTCTTCCTAAAATAATAGGATGCCCCATAGATGGGTCTTTTGATTGATTAACCATGAAGTCCATGGGATATTCCCATGAGGCTACTGATATCATAATATCGTCTAATATCCCTGTAGGTTGCACCATAGTACGATCTGCTAGTTCTAACATTGTTGGAGTAGGGCGGAGGAAAGGTCCTAGTTGGAGAGCTTCTAAAACTGTAGTAGTCATTAGGTTAATAGCAGCCCCTAGATCAATGAGCGTGTTCCCTATAGCAGTGTTGTTAATGAGAACAGTTACTACAAAATTCCCTGGATTTCTATACTTCGGAATTCTAGGTTGTCCTGCTATACACTCTAATATTTCACCTATGACATGTCTTGTTGGAGGGTCTTTTTGTTTCTTACCTGGTCTCTTAATGCAGAGTTCTTTTATCACTTTACCGAAGATTGGTATATCTTTAATGGCTTGTAATAAAGGAATCTTAATGTAAATATTTTTCAATTCATTAATGATGTTATATTCTGGGTAAGTTATAGGTTTTTCTATTATTAGACGCTCCGGATATGGAGGTGATTTATTTCTTGATATTACTTCTTTATGAGGAAGGTTATGTGTTGAGGATTTAGGAATGACCACATTTTCAAGAATGACATCACTTAAAATTTCATTAGGTGCATTTTCTTCTTGAATAACAACTGACAACTTAGGATGATCTTGCAAGACTCTTCCGGACCGCAATTGAACTTCATGTATTGGTGCGGACGAAATAGCATATGATAGAAGAGGTAACAACCCAATGCTATTAAGATCTTGGGTTGGTTTGTTGTTAGGATTCGGTATCGGTTGTGCGGGTAATATTGTGGGTCTTGGAGGGTTCATTTTTTGGAAATGAGGAGGTTGATTTGGGATAGGGGGTAGTGAAGGAGGTGCATATCTAGGTAAAAATTGTTGAACATTAGGTGGGTAAGGATAGTTAGGCATAGGAGGAGATGGTTGAGAAAAATCTTATCCTCTCCATCCATGAGGCCATTGCTGTTGTTGAGCATTTTGAGGAGGGTATTGCGGTGGCCAGTTCTGCCAAGCTGAAGTGTTCCATTGTTGCGGAGGTTGATAAGGATGGTAGTAAGGTGGAAATTGGAATGATGGATCATGACCCAAAGGTTGATCCCTAGGCTACCAAGGCCTCCTAAATGGTTCACCAAAACTTCCACTCTTGTATACAGCTTGTAACCTGGGCAATGATGGACAATTATCAGTGGGATGCTCTTCTGTACAAAGGTGACAAACTGAAACATTATTTAATGGACATTTTCTTTGAGGATGTTTAGTTCTACACCTAGGCAAGAAAATACTCATTGTTGCATGCTCTTCATCCTATCTATTTTTAGCTTGTAAGGCATCTAGCTGAGAACCCATATCCCCTAAAATATCTGTTTTGAAATTTTCTAACAGGTTCCCTATCTCTACCCTTGTAACTCCACCAGGACTGGATGTGTTTCCTTTTGGATTTCTAACATAAGGTTCTTGAAAGTGTCTTCCACCTTTCCCTCTGCTCCTAGAGTAATTTCTACATAGTTCACAAATCTCTGAAAAATATTTATGAGAAATATCTCTTGTTGCCATGAGATTAAGGTTATCCAAGAATTCTTCTAGGATTCCCTTAAGGAAGAGTGTTCTTATTGCATCTTCTCGAAGATCACTATATTCAGACTTGTACAACACGTAGTTAAATCTTTCGAGGTAGTCCTGCAGGCTCTCATCCTCAAGCTGTTGAATTTTAAAAATATCATTGCGAGAGTCTTTTGGTCTACAATAATCCTGATATTTCCGAAGAAATGCATTCTTCATGTCTTCCCAAGATTTAATACTAGATTCTCCCAGTCCCATGAACCATCGAAGAGAGGAATCTTTTAATGTGGTGGGAAAAAGTTTTAGTTTTTGGACATCTTGTAGGTAATTATAACTCCTACACAAAATGTCAAACTCAAATAAGAATGTGTCCAGATCCTCACTACTTTTCCCATAGAAGGTTGGTAGTGAGGAAGGAGGGATATTTTTCGTAGTAACATCTTGTGCAGTGTCTAAGATGGGAAAAATGAAGGTACCTTTAGTTCTAACTTCTCCGTCTTCTTCATCTTTTCGGACACGATCTTCATGTTCATCCTCCATGAAGACTCTACTACCAAAGAGAGAAAATCTAGGTGGCTCCTTTCTTGGTGAATATAGGTTATCCCAACGTTCTTTTTAGGAAATATATTCTTATTTTTAGGAGGAGAATGATCAGCTACATGGGAATTTAGTCCAAGAGGTTCTACTATTGCTGTTCAATCTGTGAGATGACGATGTTTGTAGAACTTCCAAAAAGAGAATCTACTTGTGCAGGATTGACAAAATCTACAAAATCTGAACCACCTATTATTGAAAAAGTAGTATCTTTGGGATTTTCGACTAACGGAGGGTTAAGAGGTTCTGAAGTTTTATCCTTCTGAGCTTATTCTTGTCTGATTTTAGTCTCAATATGAGCTTGAGGCTCTTCTAGTGGAATTTCCTTATGAACAGACTGTCTTGATGTCCCTATGATTTCCTTTAAGATGTTTCTTGAAAAGGTTTCTCTATCCTTCCCAGTTGGACTATCCCCTTTAGGTGTCTTCCGATGCCTTTATGTTGAGTTAGTAGTTGGGGTGGTACGTCCCCCGTATAGGTTAGTAGAGATTTTAGTAGGAATTTGAGTTTTAATAAATCTACCTTCTGAATCTCTAGACCTATTCATGAAAACAAATTTTAACTGAAAGAAACTTTGACTGCATAACTACTACTGCTGGGTTTTGGGGATGCCTGTTATAACAGATGTGCAGCTTCTTACCTCTTGTCTTACCGCTCACCCACCACCAGCCTAATCTAAGTTTTGGAAGAGCAATTCTACCTATTTCAACTCCTCGGCAATGGCACCAAAATGTTAGGTGTATGATCTATCTCAAATTAAAAAAACACCTAATATTTATTATCAACCAGGATCAGTAAACTTAGAGTTGAAAGAAATAAATATGCCAAGGTAGGAAAGGTTCTACAGTTTAAGGTTTGTCAGACCTAAAAATGTTTTAGTAAGGAAAAAGATTGAAAGATATTTCAAAATGAAAAACCGAGTTAAATATTTAAGGATACATTAAAATCACAGATCAGAATAGTACTAGATCATACTACTCTACCTCTATGGTTAATTAATAAGGAAGATGGAAACAAATACTGCAACACAAACTATTCTAGAAAAGTAAGAAACTAACAAATTCAACTTCCAGGTGACAATTATGGATAGAATCAGAGCTACGGATATTAGATGTTTAATAGGGAGAACTTGTAAATGTACATAAATTTAGACTAAACCATCTAATTCCATTCTTCATGGTTACGTACATCAAATGTAATAGGAACTGGAGTAAATGTATCGTAATGACTCTCAAATGTAATGAGGAAGCTAAACGGAAGTAAATCTAACTTAACTTCTATAAACAAATGTAAACTGAAAATCAACAAACTACTACTAATCTTAAACATTATGAATTACTGTTTATCCATATGTGAACAACATGAAACTAATGTAAGGAGAAGCAATCGAAAGACTTAACAAAGATGTTAAACTGAACTACATTAGATTTGGAAGCAAGTATAAAACTTGATAAAGATATTTTATTATTAATCCAGATCTTACAACATGAACATCTTCATTAAATAGAAACTAGTCTTAAGTTAACAAACTAAAACAACTTAATGAAATGGAATTATCAAGTACCACTTGAAAATAAACTACTTAGGAACAACGTTCACATATTCTGAACAATAACCAAGTAACAGAACAGATTAAAGAACTAAAGTCTGGAAGAAAGATGAGAAGAGGATAAAGAAGAAGTAGGAAGGGAGAAAAAATGATGACAATTGGATTGAAAACTCTAAATAACACAAAACAAGATTAAATTACATCTCAAACTCTTAAGGAGGAATAAGGAGAATGATGATTAAGAGGCAGAAGAATTTAGGTTTGGAAAAGGCCTAAAATAATGCAGAAAACACACAGGTCCAAATGACGATCCGAACGCTGGTCTGAAAGGCGGTCTGAAGGACGATCCAAATGCCGGTTTGAAAGGCAGTCCGAATGACGATCTGAATGGAGGAAAACGGTTGAAAGTGAGGAAAATAAGAGTTTTCAAATGATTTAATCACTAGCTGGGTTTATGCAAATGATCCTATAGTGCACAAGAAGTAAGAGAGAAATTATTGTAGGATAAGAAGTTATCTATGCAAATCATTACCTAAAGAAAAGAATGATTCCATGAGAAGTAGGAAGAAGGTTGGGAATAGAAGAAAGGAGAAGGCTGGAACAAAAGAAAGAAGAGTTAACCTACAGAAAACAGGAAGAAAAACTAACAGAGAAGAGAAAAAGGAAAATAATACTAATTATGGAAGAAGATAGAATAAATATCTATCTATGATGAAAGAGGGATTGAAAAACAAACTACAAATTATGAAACTACAGAACTATTGGTCAACCATTCTACTAAAAAAAAGGGAGATTGTATTGACAACAGAATATCAAGTACAGAAATATGAAGATAATCACACAGGAAAATGAATTAATTACATCTACAAGAAATAAACTAGCTAATTGCAAGAAAAGAAAAGCAAAAAATGTAAATAAAACCTCCAGTTGATGAGGGGCCCTTCCCAACAATCGGAGGGTGAACTAGCTCAACTTAAACAACTACCAGTAAAACATCAACAAGCTGTTGCTTCCATTAACTTGAGGAAAATCACAGAGTCTGTCTTCAAACTATCTATGACTGCAAATGCTTGGACTAAGACTGGAAACCATCATAATTTCAGAGAACTAAAAATAAAAACTCAAAGACTCTAAAGAACTCCAAAAGACTACCAAAGACTAACTCGTCTCAATAATAGAGGCGACTATTTATAAGTTACAATGGTTTAGAGGGTCGATAGAGTCCACCTCTCTAATAATAGAGGTGTTTAATGTCTGTAACTGCTGATTAAATGATTGTTGGGCCTGGCCCAAGTTAGGGCAATTTTGGATAGCACTAGGAGGTTGAGCTGCGGAGTTAACTGCAGCTCAACAAAAGATATAATTTTGTACAAGTATGGGGGATGCTGCGAAGTTGTGCGCAGTAACAAAATTTTGGCAGTACCGCAAAGGTTAGCACTGCGAGGAAGCAATGCTACGAAGTGATTAGGCCACGTGGAGATAGCAAAGCAGATTGATGGATGAAGGACAAATACAAGTACCAGGTAGACCAGCGATGGTCTAATTTTGGCAAGTATGCTCCAGGATGCCGAGCTGCGGGATTGAGCATATCAGGAAGGCATCTAGTTGTACGATTTCGTTAAGCGGAGAACGACTCAAGGAAAGCAACAATTGGGCATGCTTAGTGGTACGAGACAATTAAGTGGAGAATGACACTAAGAAAGAGACTGGAGGTCGATCCAGTTGTATGAGGCCGTTAAGGGGATGAACGGTCTGCAAAGAAAGCAACTAGAAGTTGATCCAGTCGTATGAGTCCGTTAGTGGAAGGGAAACTCGATGAAGATGACCTGTTGGTGTGCGCACAACAAGAAGGCTGAAAGCGATAGAACGAAGGCATGGAGGACTGCCACAACAGCACACTCAATACCAGAGGCCAACAGGACGGTTTAGAGAAATTGTACCAGTTTTGGAACCCTTAAGGGTTTTGGTCTTCAGCATTGTAAAGACATGACCTTCAGGCATGGTCTATAAAAGAAGAAATTTTTTGTAAGGGAAGGGGTTACGTTGGTTGGTTACTTTTTGGGGTTCTCTCATTTCTTTTGTTGTTGATGTATTGTAAGATCTTTTCTGAGTGAGAAGCCATTATAAAGGCTTTGCAGCTGTGTGTGCAGAGACCTAGTCGAGAGAAGAGAGAGTCTACAGTTGAGTGCGTAGACCAAGAGCGGTTGTCCCCTTCCCATTCAATATATATATATAACAACCATTCTTGTGGACGTAGCTTCCCACCTGGGGGAGTGAACCACGTTAAATATTGTGTTGTGCAATTGAGTGGAACAATGTTGTGTGTGATTGCATTTACCTGTTTTCTGTAGATGAATGTCTGAATATTTCCTTGCACTCTATTATGTGAAAATTTTTGTATGCATTTGCCATCAGGAGAATATGAAGATGATATGTTAAGTCTGCATGAATAGATGAATGGTTAATACTTAGCTTTGCTTCTGAAAGCAGTGAATTAGTTATTTGTTCAAGTGTTAAGAGATTGCTTAAGTACTTTCCTATGCGCAGCAGACGAATGAATGATAAATGATTTACATATATGGTAGACGCTTAAATAGTAAACACTCTAAGTGTATAAATGAATGTTAGAGTAATAATCAATTCAGTGAATAAATGAGTGGATGAGTGATACTCAGTTCAGTGCCTTAAGCATTTATGAGTACCTCAAGTATAAAGTTGAACTAGATTTTTCACAGTCTCAGTATAAGTCCTGGGGTAGAAGGACTTAGTGGTGCAGACCACGACGTTGTGCATTGCTGCGCAGTCTCACCTCACAGCACATACCCCCTGTTGCGTTGGGTAGTACGTTTGTCCGAAAAACTCATCACATACTATGGAAACCTGATTCCGCAGTACCCCATAGATACACCTCGGGTGATACCTCAACCTGCTCGTAGGTTGTTTCCAAAAGGGATGGTGTGAAGGGGTTTTGTTGGTCAAAGGGAAACCGCAAAGAACCTGGGTCTTATTAAAAACCTCTGGGTCAACATTAGTCAAGCCAACAAATGGTTTCGTTGCCACACTAGAATCCGTGATGAGTTGCAATCGTGATGTGTGACGAAGAGTATCAGTTCCTGGAAGGATCTAACAACTGGCATCCTGAAAAGATAGAGATCCAAGCTTGGTGGGACAAGACCATAAGAGAATTTGCAAACCAAGAGAATAGACATCCGCGTCTATGTGACACAGAGTGGTCGAATAAATATATGTGGAAAGATATTCATGAGATATTATGGGCATCATTTCCAAATGAGCTGCATGGGTGGATCTTGCATCTCGCAGAAAAGAAAACCTATTTTCAAGGAGGAGTTCCTACAGAGTGGACTCCCGAGCTCACAGCGCAGCTCAAAGCGATAGACAACCCATTGACACGTGCAGTTGACTTCTGGGTCAATCATATGCTATAAGGCTTCATAACAGAATTTGTTGTAGACACACTCAAATCCTACAGCCAAGCAGAAGCATATTTTTTCCAAGGATTCCAAGGTAAGTTGCTGAACAATCTCAGTCTATACATTAAGATGTTGTTAGCTGAGAAAGGTGTTTTAAGAAGGTAGTAATATTCTCAAGTTTGTCATGATAAATAGTGGGAGAAATTTCTAAGTGTAAAGTACAGTTGAAATTGGACACTGGAAATGTAAAGGAGTCTGTACATGTACGATAAGTAGAACAATGTGTGTACCGCGCAGTACTGCTGAAGCTACACGGAAGGGGAAAAAAAAAAAGAGAAGAAGTAAGGAAAGAAAAAGGGAGTCATGCAGTTCAAACACCAACACCACAAAGTAACTACGCAGGATTAGAGATGCACTGCTGCGCAGCTCGGCTCAATACTCAGAAAAATAGTCGTTACCCTACTTTTGAGGAAAATATAGCCATTAGGTGACTGTTGCAAGCACTCGCTTGGGAATTTTGTGATGATCCTGCAATAATTAATTAATGCAAATACACAAGATATCAGAAATAACATAACAGAATCACTTTTATATTGATCACAGGCCACTTCGAGGGGGAAACCTCCTTTGAGCAAGCTCAATACAATTAACTTCACGGTGCCTTCAATGACCTCAACACACACTTATATACCAAGTCTGTGCCCAATACTATGAGTCAAAACCATGGGACATATAATACTACAGGATGACTTACAAAGCATATGCGTCCAATACTATGGGTCAATACTATGGGCTAATATAAACTATGGATCAACAAATACTACGGGATGACTTACAAAGCATATGAGTCCAACAACAATATACTAACATAGTAAAGAGAAGGGTTGACATAGGTTCCTAACATCCCCTCTCCCTTAGAAAAAGCTTTGTCCTCAAAGCTTTGGTTGGATAAATTGCTGCAGAATCTGAAGGAGTGGTTCCCCGGTAGCACCCTCGATTTGCATTTCGGGCCACTGACGCCTTTGGAGTGTCAAGGAGGATTGCTTGGAAGGCTGTAGATGAAGAAGAACCCTGTCAGCTACGTGGAAAATGCGCTCAGAACAGTGCTGATCAGCTTGTTGTTTCCGGCGAATTATGGCCATGTGAAGATTGTCCTGCAGAATGAGAAGAATCTGATTGCGGTTTCGAAGAACCGAGTCAATTTCCTGAACTAGGGAGCTGCTAAGGGTGTATGGAAGAAGAACTGGCGGTGTTTGTCCATAGACTGCTTCATATGGTGTCCTTTGAGATGTGGTATTGTACCACCAGAGTGTTGCTAGGAAATCCATAGAAATAGTTGGCCAAAGCTGTGTAGGGATGGGCAAGGGTTTGATCAATCCCAAAAGGAGTGTCAGTTCCCCCTTCTTGACTTGGAAAGTATCATCGTTAGCCACCATCTGTTGAATTGTCATTTTTAGTCCTGGCCAAAAGAAGTTACATTGTTCCTGGTCATACATTTTGCAAAACCCAGAGTTCCCTGTTGATGAAGAAGCATGGAGTTCATAGAAGAGATAGCCCTGTTGAACATATTGCAACCAATTTGGAACAAGCAGAGAAAGAGCTGTAAGAGAAACTGGGTCATCAATTGTGCGAGAAGGAGCATCTTCCACCATATTGTCCTTACCCTTCTTGTAAGTGATCACATAGGGATAACCCATGAGTTGGATAACCCATTGCAGGTGTGTTGGGGAGGAGACCCATTGTTCCATAAAAATTTTCAGACTCGGGAGATCAGTCTTGATGCAGAAATAATTGCCTAATAGGTATGGCTGCCACTTCTGTACTGCATGCAAAATAGCCATCATTTCCTGCTGAGAGGTAGATGTGGGTACATTCTTACCGGAAAGGTCTCTTGAAGGCAGCAAGCTCATTGGTTCAACAAAGATACCTGCATATCTATCTAAGGGAGTAGTAGAGACTGTTGATGGGTGCATCTGAATGGAATTAAGCTGAGCGATGACACCATGCGAATTCTTCTTAAGGATTTTTTCCAGGCGATGTGAACTGATGATGCAGAGAGACCCTGGTTGTAAGCCCTTAAATTTGTGTTGTGCCCCATTGACTTTAAACTGCATCCAAAGTTCAGCAAAATCCCATAAGATGGGGCCAAGTGTGCGTAACCATTGAATGCCCAAAACCACATCACATCCACCTAAGGGCAAGGAAAACATGTCAGAGCGTAGGTTATAATCTTCCATAGAGATACGCACATTGTGACACTTCCCCTTGCAAGGTAAGGTGCCCCCATTGGCAACCATGAAGTTATGAGTGCTACCAGAATCAATGAGTATGGTAAGAGGGAGCTTCTTGAAGTATCCCCTAACCCGCATTGTTTGTGGGGTGGTGACGCCGGTTACAGCATGGAGAGAGATCTCGGGTGGGTCGTCCTGAGATGGGGTGTCAACAGGCGGGTGTTGCATGTCGACCGGATCATCTACTGTATCTGTAGCTTCTTCACCAAGTTCTAAGGTAGGCGGAGAATCCACATCCAAGAGATAGAGCTTTTGTTGAACACATCTATGTCCCCGAGTGAATTTCTCATCACAATTATAGCAAAGCCCTTTTTCTCGGCGTGCCTGCATTTTTATTTCAGACAAATGCTTGATAGGAGTTGGTTGAGGAGCAGGCGTGATGGGAGGTCGTTGGGAACCCATATTTCTGAAGGGAACAAAGGTGGGTTTGGAGCGTTGTTGAGCTGCGATCTTGTCCTCGGCCAACTTAGCCAACCCTAGGACTTCCATCATTGTGTTGGGACAAAACATTTTGACCTCTGAGCGGATTTCATCCTTGAGACCACTGATAAAACAACTCTTTTAGAATTCATCAGACAATCCTTCTGTGTGATTGGCTAGTTTCTCAAATTCCATCTGATACTCTCTCACTGTGCCAGTTTGGTGAAGTTTAGTGAATGTTCCTGTGAAGTCGTCAAAAGCACTAGGACCAAATCGTGGCAAAATGAGTTGGCAAAAATCTATCCAGTTTGGCTCGGGATGAGCTTTGATGTACCAACGGTACCATTGAAGGGCTTCCTGTTCCAAATGAAAGGATGCAAGTGGAACTTTCTGAACATCAAAAGTATTATGCAGACTGAAATATTGTTCTGCTCGGTATATCCATCCAGTCGGATCAGTACCATTGAAGCGAGGAAAAGCAAGCTTCGGCCCACGAAAATTGCTAGAAGCAGAGAACCTGATGGCTGCAAAAGATTCTGGCTGTCTGGTACTGTTCATGGCTGAATGCTGCAGATGGAGGCTAAGAAATTTTTCATCCAGATCTTGGATTTTGGTTTGGATGGCTGCCAGTGCTTCCTCCATGGTGTGTCCTCCTGCACAGGTGACAACCATAACCAGGTTGGTTTTTTTTTTTTTTTTTTTTTTTTTTTTTTTAACAGACTGGAGCGGCTACGGCTCAAAAGGAATCTGGAACAATGCCGAACGGCTGGATCTGGAACGGCTTGCAAAATGGATCTGAAACGACGCAGCAGTGATTGACAATAGTTCAGCTGAAAGGAGATATGGACCCCAGGTATGTAAGGCTTCCTAACAGCTCAGGGTTTTCACTCGGCCACCAATGCTGTCTAACGGCTTGCGTATTGGGGCAGTACCCCTCACTCCACGGCTCAGGTAAAACTGATAACCGCTTTGCCACAAACGACAGCTCTTGGTTTACCTCACGGGTGGGAACTAGTCAATCAGGTAGGGGTCGTTTCCCTTTTCGCTGGCAGGTCCTCTCAATGGGCCAGCTACTTCAGGGTTCCTGTGGTACTCCTCACAATGAGTTTTAGGGCTTATGCCCAAGTACTTCCCACAGTTAAGCGGATAGGGATTATTCCCAAATCTGAACCTGCAACAGAAAAAATTTGGGCAGATATTCCACCCAATGTTCAAAAACTAGATCTATATTGCTCAGAATCGCTATTATAGCATGTTTCCAGAACTGGAACAACCACTTTGCTTCTACCCATGAAAGCAGAATAGAAATCTGGGCACTCGGTCAAAAGATTTTCTCGCCGCAATTTCCGCGGCCGTCACCGAAATTCTGAAAAATTGCTGATTTTAAATCCGCGATATCTCCACTTTCAGAACTCCAAATGAGATGATTTTTTTTTTGAAACTGCATATTTTTGAAAGAGGAATTCAGATATGCAATCGTTTCTTCTGATTTTGTGCAGAAAGTTTCAGAAATTTATCTGAAAGTCGCCGCCCAAAAAAGAAAAAGAAAATTTCCCACTTGTGCCAAGGAAAGTGCTCTGATACCAGATGTGATGATCCTGCAATAATTAATTAATGCAAATACACAAGATATCAGAAATAATAGAACATAATCACTTTTATATTGATCACGGGCCACTTCGAGGGGGCAACCTCCTTTGAGCAAGCTCAATACAATTAACTTCACGGTGCCTTCAATGACCTCAACACACACTTATATACCAATTTTGTGCCCAATACTATGAGTCAAAACCATGGGACATATAATACTACAGGACGACTTACAAAGCATATGCGTCCAATACTATGGGTCAATACTATGGCCTAATATAAACTATGGATCAACAAATACTATGGGACGACTTACAAAGCATATGCGTCCAACAACAATATACTAACATAGTAAAGAGAAGGCTTGACATAGGTTCCTAACAAATTTAACTAAAATATAACCATTCTGAACATGCTGACGACAAAAGGGACTAAAGGATTCGCTCAAATTGGCCAGCAAACACCTCATTAAATGCTCACTTAGCCATTGGAAGGCGCGGGGGGGACTCAACTGTGCCTATAAATAACACCGCATAAGGACTCACAGGAGTTACCAGACACTTACAATTTTCATGCATCCGCTATTGTGTTAGCAACCCTTAGCCGTATTCCTTGAACAGTTGCCTACTCTCTCCAGTGAATGTCCAAATCACTAGACAGAGAACAAGAGCTTACACTTCAAGAAGCAATTCGAGTCTTTCAGCACGGGGGGATTGCAGAGTTAATGAAAACCCCTGCCAAGAAGGTTGTACTCGAACCCGTTCAAGCATTTAGAAGGTCACCTCGACATAATCCGACCATGCAGGGCAAAGGGAAAGCCACGGCTGGACCACGAAGCAAGACTCCCAAGACAGGCCATATGGCGCAAAGATCATCGGTCTTTTAGAAGGAACCCTTGAAGTTGACACCGGAGTACATATCACCTCGGGCGCTGGATGCCCTTATTTTTAATCTGGTCAAGAGTGCCCATTATGAAATTCCCTTGTTTCCCATTTCGAAGCACGTAGAGGTTGCCCAGAACCTACTAGGAAAGATCTCGGAGTGTAAATGGGAAGACTATGACCTCCTAGGCGTACAGAAGGAAGAACCCCATGATCTCAAGTACCCACCAGTACATGTGCTGGAAGAAAGATGCCAAGGGCATATTTAACTTGGTCACTTAAAGCTAGTTGACGCTAGTAGTGGAGTCCGGATTGTTGAACCTTCTCTGACTACCTCATTTTGATCGTTCACCAGAACTTAATGCAGTGGTTCGCACTCTAATGGCGTGAATCAACCAGGGATACCTATGGATTGATTGAAATGTGTATTTGAACATTGACTTAATCCACCACAAAACAGGACTAAGCAAGCACGACAAGGAACCCAAGCAGTTCTTCCAAGGGAAGGGTAAGGAAAAATAAGCTGTCACGAAAATGAAGCAGAGCCATGAATTGGTGAAGGGAAAAAGAGGGCTTCCCACAGAATAAATTGAAGATAGAGTGACAAGATTTGTCACACAGTTGCTTGCAGAAAAAATCATAAGAACAGCCAGGCCTCTGGAGGTTCCAGCGGGCGTAATACTACTCGATGTCGTAGCGGCTAAAGGGACCCAATTCAATTGGTGTCAGTACCTTCTAAATGAGTTCCTGGATGAAATCAATGATACTCAGGAGAATGGAGGTCAATTCCACTTAACGTGGTCGATTATCCTCATTGCATTCGTAGGATGGAAGGAACCAGAAAAATATGTCGGTGTAATCACAGAAACCAACAATCCAAGAGGATTCCGCTATTCCAACCTTTGGGAAAATCTGAACGCAGAGCGGCAACACGCGACAGCTGAAGTATTCTATCAGTATTACACCCAACTGCGCCAGGCGATCAATTGTATGTCGCGCATTACAAAGAAGGTAACATCGAAGTACATTCGCATTATTGATTTTATGGCGGACATGCGATGTATCTTTATTCCACCCAAAGAAAAGATGAAGAAACCATAATGGTATGCAGGTAATTACCATATGTATGAGGAAGACATTGACATCCTCATGAAGGACTGGCTGGCTGACTTCCATGTCAAAGTCATGGATGTTGAGACCGATTCAGAAGAAGATGAACCAATCCCACTGTCATGCCCTATTGTTGAAGAAAAAGGAAAGAGGAAAGAACCTGAAACACCGCAGAAGCCAAAGGCATGGAAGAAGATGAAAGCAATAACGAGTCAATCTGAGACAGTGCTGAACGAAGAAGACTTCGACATGATTGTAGAAAAGGTTTCAGAATAGATGGAAGGGCTAATGAAAAAAAAATACAAGAAGGACAAGGTCATACAGGATGACCTGCAAAGGACTAGGCTCGCACTACAAGGGCTTATGAAAAAGAGGGACGATGTTCAGAAGAGCCTACCCTTGCCGCGTGACGCAGGAACTGAAGGGAGGTCGGAAAGAACCTTGCAGCAAGCACCGCCACAGCTAGCCATAGCACTACCTTCAAAGACTAGGGTTGTTCATCTGGACCCATTGGCCATAGCATTACCAATGTCAGAATAGAGCATTCTGGACATAAAGGGTGTCGAGCGCGTAGAGCTCGACTTGTCCAAGATTCCTCTACCTAGATTACACTTTCTACACATGCAGATCATTGCTGAGATGCATGAAAGAACAATAGATTCCATGAAGTCATAGGCGGAGCTGCAAGCTGTAAACAGGAAGCTCGAGGACTCTAGTTTGCGCACACAGATAAATATTTATGATGAACAGGACCGTTGGCTATAACTGGATAACAGCATTACTGATTTCACCAAAGATATTGAAGACGTAGAACTCGAAGACAATCCTGCGGACACCATTCTGAGGATCGGAGAAAGGGTGAAATCTTTGAAGATGGAGTTACAATATAAAGAGATTCTTCATGAGGCCGATCTTTCTGTCTTGAAGTAAAAGCTCAATGCGTAGGCACCATTAACTGAGCAGCAGTTAAGAGAGCAAGAAGTTAGCAGCGCGGCACAGAACATAACCAGTGAGATGGATAAGTGCCAAGATTTGTTGGAGAAGGTTTCAAAGGCATTTACTGCCCTTGAAGAGGATCAAGGGCTACTGCAGGTAAAGACCACGTTGGAATAATTGGACGCAAAGGTTAAGGCTCTACCACCCAGAGATAGGCTGCCAAGGTATAAGGAGATCTCAAGCTTGAAGAAGGAGGTCCAAGTGCTAAGAGAAAAAGAGACTAAGATGGATAATCAAGCGCAACAACTCTTGGAGGATGCTACAGCAGTATCGTAGCAGATCGAGGACAAGCTAAAAGATCTATGCAACAACCAGGAGTAGGTACAAAAACACATTGGAGAAGAGATAACTCGGGCACTGCTTGATATAGTAAAGCAAGTTGAGAAAGACACCAAGGAAGCAAGGGAACAGTTGATCGACACTTATAATGAGTTCACATCCAAGCTAGGTCCACAGGTCGCGAAGCAAATCCAAAAGGCTGAAGCAGAAGGCGGCTTGGGGATGAGCCACGTGTAAGTTTTAGGGGCATGTTGGGCCTAGCTCAATTTGGGGCAATTTTGGATAGCACAAGGAGGTTGAGCTGCGGAGTTGAGCGCAGCTCAACAAAATATATAATTTTGTACAAGTATAGGGGATGCTGTGAAGTTGTGTGAAACAACCAAATTTTGGCAGTACCGCGAAGGTCAGCGCTACGAGGAAGCAGTGCTGCGAAGTGATTAGGCCACGTGGAGCCAGCAAACCAGATTGATGGACGAAGGACAGATACAGGTACCAGGTAGACCAGCGATGGTCTAATTTTGGCAAGTATGCTCCAGGATGTCGAGCTGCGGGCATGAGCATATTAGGAAGGTGGCCAGTTGTACGATTTCGTTAAGTGGAGACGACTCAGGGAAAGCGACAGCTAGGCGTGCTTAGTGGTACGGGACCGTTAAGTGAAGAACGATGCTAAGAAAGTGACTGGAGGCCGAGCCAGTTGTATGAGGCCATTAAGGGGATGAACAATTTACAAAGAAAGCGACTGGAAGCTGATCCAGTCATACAAGTTCGTTAGTGGAAGGGCGGCTTGATGAAGATGACTTGTTGGTGTACGCACAACAGGAAGGCCGAAAGTGACAAAATGAAGGCATGGAGGACTGCCACGATAGCACACTCGCTACCAGAGGCTAGCAGGACGGTTTAGAGAAATCGTAGCAGTTTTGGAACCCTAAGGGTTTTGGTCTTTAGCATTGTAAAGACATGACCTTTGGGTATGGTCTATAAAAGAAGACATTTTTTGTAAGGGAACGGGTTACGTTGGTTGGTTACTTTTTGGGGTTCTCTCATTACTTTTGTTGTTGAGGTATTGTAAGATCTTTTCTGAGTGAGAATCCATTGTAAAGGCTCTATAGCTGTGTGCACAGAGACCTAGTCGAGAGAAGAGAGAGTCTGCAACTAAGTGCGCAGAACAAGAGTGGTTGTCCCCTTCCCATTAAAGATATATATATATAACATCCATTGTTTTGGACATAGCTTCCCACCCGGGGGAGTGAACCATGTTAAATATTGTGTTGTGTGATTGAGTGGAACAATGTTGTGTGATTGCATTTACCTGTTTCTGTAGATGAATGTCTGAATATTTCCTTGCACTCTATTATGTGAAGACTTTTGTATGTATTTGCAATCAGGAGAATATGGATATGATATGTTAAGTCTGCATGAATAGATGAATGGTTAATACTTAGCTTTTATTTTGAAAGCAATGAATCAGTTATTTGTTCAAGTGTTAAGAGATTGCTTAAGTACTTTCCTATGCCCAGCAGACGAATGAATGATAAATGATTTACATCTGCGGTAGACGCTTAAATAGTAAACACTCTAAGTGTATAAATGAATGTTAGAGTAATAATCAATTCAGTGCATGAATGATTGGAGGAGTTATACTCAGTTCAGTGTCTTAAGCAGTTCTGAGTACTTCAAGTATAAATTTGAACTAGATTGATCGCAGTCTCAGTAGAAGTCCCGCAGTAGAAAGACTTAGCGATGCAAACCGCAGCGTTGTCCATCGCTGCGCGGTCTCACTTCGCAGGGCATAGCCCCTATTACGCTACGCAGTACGTCTATCCCAACAACTCATCACATAATGTCGAAACCTGATTCCACCGTACCCCATAGATACACCTCGGGTGAGACCTATTGTTGCAGCAACATCACCCCCAAATTTTGTACATATTGGGGCCCCTCCTTTGCATTTTACTAGAAAGAGTGCCTAAAGAAGTTAAGTCTCCTTTTGACTTAGTTTTTGTTTCAACTGAGGAATCTGCTTTAAAATTGAAGTTTTTTCTTCTAAGTCAAAACTCACGATTCTCTCCCGAAACTACGGAAGAAACATAAAATTCTCTCCCAAAACTGCGGAAGAAACTTAAATTTCTCTCTCAAAACTGGGGAAGAACTCAGCAAGCTCTCCCGAAACTGCGGAAGGAACTTAAAATTCTCTCCCGAAACTACGGAAGAAACTTAAATTTCTCTCTCGAAACAAGGGAAGAACTCAACGAGCTCTCCCGAAACTGCGGAAGAAACTTAAAATTCTCTCCCAAAATTGCGGAAGAACTCAGGATTCTCTCCCAAAACCACGGAAAGACTTAAAGTTACTCGCTGAAACAGTGAAAACACTTAGCGATTTTTTTTAAAGTTTCGGAAGAACTTCAAATTGCCTCTCGAAACTGCGGAAGAAGCTCAAATTTCTCTCTCAAAACTGGGGAAGAACTCAGCAAGCTCGCCTAAAATTGTGGAGGAACTTGGTATTATCTCCCGAAATTGTGAAAGCTTTCACCAAATGTTGTCATAGTAAGTTGTCCCAAGGTTACTCGACCATTTATATTTCGATAAAAAACTTAAACAAAGTTATTCATGAATTGCGGAAGGACTTTCTGAGTCTTTCTGAAACTTTGGGATGACTCAACAAAGCCGGCCGTAATAAGCTTCCGAGAGAGTGTATTTCGGAAGAACTCACAAAGTGCTCCCGAAACGTCGGAACGACTCGCCATATTTTTTCGCCACTACAGAGTGTTGTTTTTTGTATCTTTTCCGCAATAAAGTTTCCCGCCTTTCGGGAGGAACTCCTAAGTTTGACCGCAACTGCGGACGAAACTTGTGAGTTTGCCCCACAACCGACGGTCGCACTTAAATGCCAAGTCGGCTTGAAAAGACCACACCGTACGAGCATTAAACCCCGTTTTAAAATCACCACTTACCCGTTTAAATGCCCGCATGTGTCTAGCTTTATATAAGAACGATGGGGTTTTGTTGGTCCCATTGTTAGTTTGTTATTCAAAGAACGGCATTCGGAAGACCGCGTCAGCTTGCTCCAGCTCAGTGCATCCACCACCGTGTCCACCTCACTCCACCACTGTCTCATATCCAGGGAGGCATTTTAACTGTCATCTTTGTCTTATCTTCACGTCGAGTTACTTTTTGGGTTTTCCCGTTTCATAACGTGGCCGGTAGGCATTGGTAGCATAGATCGTTTTTTTTTTTACGGCCGCCGTGGCCCCATAGGTTTCTCATTCCTACCAACTGAGAGCCGTAGCCATGACCATCCGAGTTTTTAAAATTTTTTTTTTACTGGCCGCGTTCCGGTCGTTTTCCTACCCAGACTCAAACTTCATACCGACTGCATACCATTTCGCAAGTATTATCAATGACAGTAGTGGTCAGTTGAGATACTCAACCACTCACCTATTCGGTTCAGTTAATGACTGTTGAAAATAGTTCCTTGTTTTCATTATTCATTCATAGTATTTTTCCACTCTAGGCCAACCCACCATTGACCATTAGAAGTGCTACAATGAAGGGCATCCCGTCTCCAAGGAATAGGAAGGAAGTACGTTTTTCCACGTCATATGCTTACCTTTTCAGAAGCATTCCAAAAGTTCCTGACTAGGCATTGTCTCCCTAGAATAATCAAGTCTGAGGACCATATTTCATTTTCTGGAATGATCTATGTTTAGTTTGCTTCCCCAGCATGCAATTTTATAATTTTGTCTCTATTTCTCATTAGCATGTTAAAATTATCCTACTCTATGCTACACTCTCATAACGTGTTGCAAATTTTGTAATGATTCACATTTGGTTAGTGGCGGGGATAAGCCACGATGCCAAAAGGTGGTAGAAAGAAAACTAGAGTGATGGAACCAGATCCAGTGCAACTAAGAACTGAAACTATTTTCCAAGACACTAAGTGTACCACCGTCGTTCCTCCTGAGGTCCGTTGGGGAGATGTTTACCGGATGATTAGGGACCAGGATATCCCAGATGTATTATTGGAAGAAGAACAAATCTACCTCAACATCAGAACTTCCGGCATAGCTAGGGCTTCTACTCGCCCTAAATTGTTCCCATGCTCTGAAGTGATCGGATGGATACTGGAACATGCCAACCCACAGAAAAGAGTGTTGCAGGACAGCAAGGGAGAGCCTTTCGCTTCATTCCATCAAGCGTATATTGCAGTAGCCTACAAATTCTCACATCCCCAACAAGCTCTAAGTGATGAATGGTTGTGTAAGATGAATAATACCAAGATGGCCAAAAAATTATTGGTCATAGGCAAATAGTTGAGGAAGAGAGATAATGATGAATATGATGTTCAGAGCCTAAGACCTCCTTTTAGGTTAATCGCCCTGATGTTATGCAGAATTTTCGGCATGCCCGATGGCACTGTATATAGGATACAGTGGGTTCCCATCATCCACTTCATAGCATTCAAAGGAACTGTGTTTGATTGGGATACTATCCTTTCGGACAGTTTGGAATCCATAGTAGCTGATGCAAGAGAAGGTCTGGCCTTAAAAAAGTCAGAATTTTACATGTCTTCCTATCTCATTGACTGCATTTTGGCCAAGCTCTCTTTCCCTAGGCTAGGTTGCACATGGGATAAAGCCAACACCCCGGTCTACACTGCTTATAAAATAATGTGGGATCAAAATTACAAAGCAAACTATAAGCTCATCTGGGAAGAGTTCATCATGCCTCTATATGAGCAAATGTTCAAGGAAGAGCCCAATTGTCTATCAGAAAATGCCATGGAGGTCCTGGAAAACTATGGTGATTTTTATTTCTTAGAGCAGGGCACCTACATCAGGATGTTTGGAGGTACCAAAGCACCATACATTTTTCCAAAATACGCTACTGATTATGTAGTCCTCAAGGAAGCAGTCAGGAAAATTTTCCTTGATGGAATAGGAGGGGTGCTTAACAAACAACATAAGGCTTCTTTCCCTCCTTTGCGCTTTTGCATAAGAGCCTACAAATTCTCAGGGGTTGCAACAGCTGCGGAATACGTTCAAGAGCTGAAAGCTTTCCACTTCGGTGAAATGATCTTCCATAGAAATGATAAGCAGAGCAAGGTTACCGAACATTGCAAGGAAGTATATGCTCATTTTGAATATGCTCATTACTATGATGCAGAGGAGGAAGTGTTCAGAGGCATCAACAACATGACTGAGTTTCATATTTGTCATCAAGGCAGTGGAGCTAGCTCTAGCTCTGCCCCAACCCAAGAAGCCAGTCTGTAGAAAAAGAGAGAAGCAGCTGAGGCCCTAGCCCATGAAGAACAAAGATTGAAAGAAGAAGCAAGACTACAACAAGAAGCAGAAGAAGCAAGACTGTAGAGAGAAGCTGAGGAAAGTGAAAATCAGCAGCGAGCTGAAGAAGAAGAAAGAAGGCATAAAACTGAAGAGGAACAAAAGATGGAGGAAGAACTTAAGACCAATGAAGATGCCCACGCAGGTGGCTCCGGCACCTAAGATATGGAAACAGACACACCTCAACTAGTACAGACCCCACCCATAGAGATAGAAGTACATGTAATAGACCTCCCAATCATCCCTTACACCCCATCAGAAGATCACATTGTGTACCAATGGGATGAATTTGTGTCTTGTAAGAAGAGGAAGGCGGTAGTCTTGAAATCAGAAGAGAGGATAAAGAGACTCTTCCAAGAAGATATTGTTACCCAGCGGGAGACCACGGTGATGCAAAATACAAATAGGGCTCCCATAGCCATGGCATCCGCCGCTGTGTCAGCAGCAAAAGCAACAAAGGATAATGTGGTCAATATGGTCAGAGAATTTGAGTCAACAAAGAGGAGAGCTCGCATGTTGCAACATGCTGTGGCTAATGAGCAGCCTTACAGGGATCTTGTAGTGAATAAATATAATCGCCTGTCTGTTGATCACAAGGAGTTGGCAGATAAGTATCGCCATTTAGAAGAAGAAAAGGAGCACCTGGCAATCCAGATGATGGTTCTAGAAGCAGAAAAGAATGATTCTGAAGCTAGAGTTTTTCATCTGCAAGCAGATAAGAAAGCAAGGGTTGATCAATTAGAGCAGGCAGAAAGCAGAGCAATAGATATGTCTCCCTTTCATGAGTTGTCCTGTGACATTCTGAGACAAATGCATGCCACACAGGAGCTGATCACTGAGGAAGTGTGCAGGCTCAAAGCCATGATGGTTAGATTGAAAGAATTCAATGCAGAAGCTAATAGGCTTAAGGGAAAATACACTCAGGTTAAAGCAAACATCCTAAGCCAGATGGAATGGAGAGAAGGGAAGGTTGATTTCCCCAAGCATCTCCCATTCAAGTCGGTAGATGATTTTAAAGAAGATGTAGCCCTTATGGAATTCTGCAGGAACTGTGGCCTTAAGATAATGGCTAAGATCCAGGGAACACTTGATAAAAGTAACAACCTGTATCAAAAGATCCATGAAGTACATGATAAGTGCAAGATGAGTTTCCCTCAGTCCCTCGATGAGTTTCCAAGCAAAGAGAAACGTTTATCAGACTTGAAGGAAGAGCTAGGCATTCAAATAGAATATGTAAAGAAGATTGATGTCCTAGCCACTGATGATCTCCATCACTATATTGGGCTGTCATCAATATACAGTCATTTGCTTAAAGAAATCCACCAAGCAGCAGTTGCATAAATTCATGGTGTTGAAGCAGATCTTGGTAAACATGTGACTTCTCAGAAGATCTTGCTCCCTTCCCCAACAAATGTGGTTGTCAGAGACACTGGTATCTGGTTCAGTTACATAGCAGAGGTGGAAAAGAAAGTAGCAGCAGCAGTAGCAGCCAATCCAAGTTCCTCCATCCCAGCAGAAGCACCTTCCCAAGGGTGAACATGATGATCCTAAGGCGTTGTTCCTATTTTTCATTCGGTCTCCCTATGTTTAGAGCGTAGAATCACTAGACAGCTGTCCTTTTCTATTTTTGAGAAATTTTTTGTTTTAAGAAAAGGGCCACGATTTGTTTATTTAGAGGAAAAGTCTATAGAGGACATGTGTAAAGAGCCAGGTGGCATCCCAAGGGGCATTTTGTAAAGATGTAAATAGAAGCTTAGGGAATAGGGTGAAAGGACTTTTGGCAGGGAAAAGAATTTTCTTAACTTGTACGAGCTATCTTGCACTTGCTCCAAGAAAATGAAATTTGCCTAATAAGAGCCTGGAGAGGACGTCTTTTGCATGGAAATGGATGTTGGATGCATGCTGGATTATTCTTGTGACTTTCATATTCTACAGTGAGATCTTTCTTTGCTGTCTTGAATTATTTCTCTGAATTGAATGATCTTACTGTTTCTTGTGCAAATGATTTTTCTCCTACATGAGTAATGGAATGCGTTATATGTGAATTGGAAGCTATCTTTTAATATCTTTTGCCTTCTTGTTGTAGATATATCTTTATGATTTAATGGTTGTCTATTGATCTTTAGATACTTCTTCCAGCACATTACTCATACTTATAATTTTGCTCCTTGCAGGGATAGTTTAGGTTTATTTCAGTTTTAGATACAGATTTGTTTCAAGTTCTGCATTTAGATTAAGTTAGCTTAGGCACTTGCATATCATTTTAAACCATAAAATAAAAAAGAACGGTGGATCGGGCCATAACCGATGTAATTGAAGCAAATCTCCACATCTAATGGTTGTCGAAACTGCTAACCGGACGGATTCCCCATACCAAACGGTGGACAATCTAATTGGGATAGTCTACTGGGAAGAATCCCTTTCTGCTTGATGCTGCAATCTTCGGGGCATCAACAAGACCTCAACTTGCTCGCAGGCTGTTGCTGAATGGGCTGATGCGAAGGGGTTTTGTTGGTCAAAGGAAAACTGCGACGAACCTGGGTCTTATTGAAAACCTCTAGGTCAGCATCAGTCAAGCCAAAATGATACATAACAGTGTAGGGGGCATCTACCCATCTCCTCGGTGTCAATCCTATCCAATTCGAACAACTGAGCATTCGTTCCCTCAAATCATGAACAGAAGCATATGCTGGAGCGTTGATGTGGGAACAAACGTTACGTGAGCATGTTGAGCATGGATGTGGGAGTTATGTCAGTCGACTGAGTGTGAACAGGCCGACTCCTTCCAAAATGATGGCGTGAGAGAGAGCTGAGCAGACGTGCATGATTCTAGGCTGAATGCCTAGACGAATCAGGGCTTGGAGCGTTGATGTGAATGTAGAGTGTGCTGTTAAGCTTGGCGAGCCCAAGGTCATATCTTCTGGAACAATAGTTCATTAACCATCAGTGCCACTTCCAAACCAGAACCCACGTGTCCTCCTATTTATTCAACGACCTGAGATGCATCAACCACGGATTTCGCGGGCTGAACGGAGGGCTGAATGATGAATTGAAAGTGCTTAGGCTGAGCACGTAGCCCATGGGCTGAATGGATAAGAAACAAATTACTATAGAAAAAATGATAGAAATAATGCCACTTCAAGTAAATTAAATGATAAAAAATGGTGACAATATTGGACACCAACAACACTACAGGAAAACACACTACTGTGCAGTGCATAAAGCAGCGTATAATAGGAAAGATACGCTATTGTGTAGTAGACAAAGCAACTTACATGAGCTAAAATACACTACTGTGTAGTAGACAAAGTAGGGTACATTAGGAAAAAACGCTATTGCAAGTAGGGAAGACCAGCGTACATGCCTCAGAAGGGCACAAATAAGCTTTGCAAACAGTCAACTGAGATGATTCAGGAAAAAAGGACAAGTGAGAAAGACTCATAAGGCCTCTCAGACAATCAAAAAGACTAAAAAATGGGCTGGAAGAACACCTAACTAAGTCTCCTAGAGCAGTGAAACACACGATTACTCCCCAGTGGAGTCGCCAGTCTTTTGTTCAGGATTTCTACCTTATAGTGAGGAGATGGACACTACCAACTGGGTGGGGTTTGACAAGTAAAGACATTGATTATATTTCATTTAGTTACTGCAAAAGAAAGAGATTGGGATTGAGAGAAATACCTCTTTTCGACGGCTGGTCCTAGCTTTCGCTTGGTCTTTGACTTGATCTCCCGCTTAATCCTCTGCTTGACGAACCTGTAACACAAAAGATACCTTACTCAACGTATCTTGGATATAATAAATATGATGAAAGAATAAACAACTTGATCATCAAATATATCAAGATATTAATCCAAATGAATATACAATCTAGTAGACATTCGATTTGGGACAGGAAGGGTGTTTCGACCTTTTTATTGTCAAAGAAACATGAATCAGTACAATATACCTGATGTGTAGAGATGTTTCTACAACTAGATCCTGGGCTCTTGCTCTTCACTCTAACTTGGGAATTCCTCCAACGTAATAGTACTCTAAGTATTCTTTCTAGGTCAATTATGACTAACCCCTCTCATGGATCCTCCTTGTATTTATGGGACAATGTAGGAAGTTTAGATCGAGAGGTGGTTGAATTGGGAGGTTGGGGAAGTTGGAGAACCAAATTCAACTAATCCCAATTCGACAAATTAATATATTTTTTATTTTATCTTAAGATGTACGCGGGTTTCATACCATAAGAGTAGCATACAAGAAGCAACTTTTGGGCTTTACAACAAGCATTTACAACTTTTTGGGAGATGTACGCTGGTTGTCCTTGAGCAAAGTAGGGTATTTTATCAAGGTGTACGCTGGCCTTCTATGCAGATAGGGGCATACATGTGGCAAAATCAGGGGAAATTACAATCTTGGCAGGTGAGGAGTGTACTTCTGGCATCAAGTCATCCAAGGCAATCTAGCTCTTCAATCCATTGTGTCCTTTTGTGTGATCTACAAGGCAAGGTGATCACGGGACGGAGAAGTGCAGATTTGACCTATAACATAAAGGAAAATCACAGAGATGTATGCTACACCAAATGAAAAAGTGAGGGGCACCATAAGGACAATTTCCCAGAATTCTGTGAGTATTTGTAGTCAGGGCACCAAACCCCCTTCATCAAGGAGGCATGCCATGGTGTACTGTCTGTCAGACCAGAGGGCATCAATAGGAGGAATGTATATATTTGCAAAAGATGGTATCAAATCCAGTGAACTTATACTACAATTTTTGCCGATCGGTTGGCCATTATGAGAATGGTTGCAGGGCCTATGACTTGCTGCAAGATCGAACATCTGACACGTATTTTATGAAGGGAGAAGAGTCGTCGGTGGTGCATCGACAATCGTTGTATAGTAAGTTGTAGGTTAACCAACCATAGCAATATGACCAGGGGAAATAGGGGCAGCCGCAGTATGGGAACCCACAGTATCCACCACCTCTGTATGTCTAGCCGTAATATGGGAAACAACAGTATCAGCAACTGCAGTATCAACAATATGGACCGCCACGCGAAGGTTTCAAGGGAGGATTCCGCGAAGGCTAAGGTATAGGTATGGGACATGGAGGAGCTGCTGGACAGGAAGATGACCAATCATCTATTACAATTGCGAGTAGTAGGGGCACTACCATCAGGATTTTATGAATCCTGCATTGCAGTGTACATACTGCAATGCTGTAGATCATAGTATAGAAAATTGCCCTCATCTTATTGCAAAATGGAAAACTAAGTAGAACCGGAACCCAAATAATCTGAATGCACCACCTGTTGTACATATTATTTCGACAGAAGCCAAAGGTAACCATGCAACGGTCGGGAGAGTTGTTGAGATATTGTAACTTCAAAGAATATTATATTTGTACTTTATTATTCCGGAGATGATTCATTCCTCCGTGAAGATCTTATTGTATATCCGGAGATGTTTATTCCTCCGTCGGAATGTGGTAACTCGGGTTATTAGACTTCCCTAGTGGGGGTCGGCCCTAAATGTGTTATGTGGGTCAAAGGGTTATTAGACCACCCTAGATGGGTCGGCCCAGTCAGTTATAATGGGGTATTTAACCTAATGGTTAAATACGAGCCTACATGTACTTGTGTAAAATACATATCAGAGAAGTGTATAAATAGAGGAGGTGTGTTCCTCATTATACACACATTCACTCACTTGTGGAGGAGAGGTCTGCTATTGTGGAGAAGGAGATCATATCTCAGGGTTTCATCTTTGTATATTTCTGGTCATCTATATTGAGGAAGCTTTGCTGGGTTTTCTACCCCATGAGGGTTTCCCAGGATAAATCTCTGTCTCTTGTGTTTATGCTGTGCTTGTTGTTTCTTCAGTGATCCTGTATATGCTATTATTGTGAAATGGAATGTAATGCTGCTATTTTCTGTCTTAGCATATTAAATATTAACATGGTATCAGAGCTAACCTGAAGGAAGACAAGGTATGGCACTAACGACACTTGCTTTACTTACAACAATTTGAAGGTTAGGGTTTTACATAGCAAAAACCAGTCATCGTAGAACTTTCGCTATAAATCCGTTTTGGCGAAGTTTTCGGATCTGAAAACTTTACAGGTCGAAGATAACATCCCCAGGTACCTTTTGTCCAAAGGGCACCCTCAGATTCATTGTAGTTTATGAATTATGATCAGTACAAGTTAGGGTTTCTGCCTCTTCCAGATCTCAGTCAAAATCAGGTGACCTTGGAAAAAAGGTCATAACTTGGGCTAGGAAGCTCCAAATGAAATTTCGTAAATAGTGACAGGTAGTACGCAGACTGTAATATCTCAGAAAACTTTTTCAGAGGCCGAAGGTGAACCAGTGACACGTGGCACGCCGTACAAGTGCGCTCTCCTGTTTTATCCCATAAACAGGTCACGTTACGACACTTGGCATAACTCTCTCTCAGAGAGTCCAATTGAGGTCAGACCTCTCAAGATGGAAAGATAACAGGTTGAGATATCTCAGAAAAAGTTTTCAGAGGCCGAAGCTCAAACAGTGACACGTGGCATGCTGTACAAGTTCGCTCTCCTGTTTTATCCCATAAACAGGTCACGTTGCGACACTTGGCATAACTTTCTCTCAAAAAACCCAATTGAGGTCAGATCTGTCAGGATGGAAAGATGAAAGGTCAGGATACTGCAGAAAAAGGGTTTCAGACCCTGTGGAGCAAAAATTTCAGATTTATAGCAGAAACAATCAGGTGCATATTTCTGTCAAAACAGAATTATTTTTGGAGCACCTTTATTCATGGCTTCTGGAATTTAGGGTTTCGAAGAAAGTTAGAACTTTTGGAATCGGAGTCCATGGCTGAATGCTACTCAGGAAAATTGAAATTTAGAGACCAAGATCAAATTTTTTGGTTGGGTAAAAGACCGGGCTTGATCAAACCCCAGTTCGGGATTTTGATCGGAAAGATGGAAAATTAGGGCTTCAGCAAAAGTTGGAATTTTTGAAGTCTGTAACCACGGCTGGAAGCTCCTAAGAAAAATAAGAGTTTAGAGCCTTGGATCGAACCTTTTGTTTGGGCAGAAGGGTGGGCTTCATCAAACCCTAGTTCGGGATCCTGTCCAGAAGATCCAGAAGTTTCAAAGGCTATTTTTGAGGGGTCAAATTTTGGAGATTCCAAAATTGAAGTATGCCAGTTTGATCAGCTCAGCAAGACATATTCTTTCATCCATTCAGAAGTGTGAAAGTCAAAGTTTGAATCTTTAGGGTTTCTCTAGCAAACCCTAATCAAGCTCCAGATCAAGTTTCACGGGGAGTTGAGGCTAAGGCCTTACATAAGAAGACTGCAAGAAGTCTCGACAGGTATGACTTAAGGAGGTTCAGGTATGTCTTGAAATCTAATTCTTGATTAAGTTCATGATGTGTTTGTCTTCATATGATTTACTAGTACAATCTTGATTAATGTTAGAATTGTGTTATCACCCTAGTAACAATATGAATGCATGTGAATGATCAAAGACATTCATTGATTAGGGCTATATGATTGTACTAATGCATTATGGTGTTGTGTGAGGTTGATGCTGACTGCTAACAAGATATAGGTACATCACAAAAGACAAATCAAGTTCCATGACCATGACATCATGAAGACAAAGACTCATCCATAATCTTTGTTCTACTTACAAGGTATGTATGACTTTATTATATTATGCTTAACCTATGAGACATGAAGGTTCTAGCTCAGGATCTCTAAATCATTGAAGAGATTGTTTAGGTATGTTGTACATAACTAAGCAGGTATACTAATCCAGGTATGTTTTCCTATGTCATGTTAAGAATCTTACCTTGTATTGGGATCCCTTATATAAGTATACTTGGTATGATTGGTTATGCTTATTCATAAAGTTAGTAATCAAGGGATTATGCATATTATGTCTTTTATCTTGATTGATGATATGCATGAGTAAAATAAGACTTCCCTGAAATCTTGAATACTAATGTTTATTAACTATAATCATGACTATACATTTTCAAGATTATTTAGAACTATAATGTTTTGATAACATTTAGAACATACTAATGGGTGTATGTTTGTGTATGAGATCATGA
Organism: Larix kaempferi; assembly: GCA_027924585.1. Classification (NCBI taxonomy): domain Eukaryota; kingdom Viridiplantae; phylum Streptophyta; class Pinopsida; order Pinales; family Pinaceae; genus Larix; species Larix kaempferi. The sequence goes on from BSBM01000007.1 coordinate 11,389,346, forward strand.
GGATGACACTTGAACATGCACAGTGGTACAGAATGAATAGAAGTTCAAAAGACATACAGAAGATCAAGCGAGAGGCAACCACACAAACATAAAAGATAAGTATTTGAGTTGTTATTTGAAATAGTAAATGATATTGCCTGTAATAGGTTGTATGCATATTTGTATTCCTATAATGTATCATGCTGAGTGTAAATATTCATAGAACATTGAACAGTATACTACTAATATGCATATGATTGGTAAGTTGGACAAACATTCCATTGTTGCTTGTCTAGAATGAAACCTCTTTGCTGACATGCTGAGAGTTGTGCACACTCTCGATAGTATGTTCTGGTGGAGATGGAAGGCATCTAGATAGCCACTGTATGCATACAGGATATGGGAAAGTGTTGTGCCAAAGTATTGGACAAGATAGTTGCATAACTATGTAAATGATATCTGTATGCATAATAGGTTATCATGTCAATATGATTTGATGATTATGAAGTATTACTAATCCTGTACTTAATTTTGATTTGTAGGAAAGATCATGATGAATGATGAACACTGAACAAGCAATGGATGTTCAACAAAAGATTTACAAATCAAATGATAGAAGGATTGTGGCTAGAAGATTCTCTTAGAAAAGAGAAAGAGAATCATGATGAGATGTTTGTTCCAATTGGATAGATAAAACCATTCTCTTAATGGTGTAGTCAAAGAAGAAGTGTGATTTAGGTTCTGTATGGGTACCCAGGATCGATAATCAATTGATGAGCATAATGATCACCACGAGTGATGTGGATCTCAACCTTTGCTACAAGGTTGAATATGGTTTTTATACATAGATGACATGGATGCAAGAAGGAACTCACCACAGAGTTCAAATAATATTGAGGCTCATATCAGTAGACCCATCTATCAAGAGATGGCACAGATAGATATGCAGAAAATCATTCAATGCAGAGTGTGAATGATGTTCAGTCACAAAGGGAGAATTGACAGTTTCTTAATAAGCTTGGGCTTTACCAAAAGTAAAGTTGTTCCTAACCTTTACCTTAAGGCTATGGATCATACTATTATTATGATATCTTTCTTATAGGGAATGAGAAACAGATCATGAAAAGAAAGAAGAAGATGGCTGCAGAAATGAAAAATGAAAGATCTCAGATTGATGCATTACTTCCTAAGTCTGGAAGTATGGCAAGGCTTAGAAGGAATCTTTCTCAACCAGGGAAAGTGTGCTGAGAAATATTAAAAGGAATTGATGTGTTGGAATGGCCACTCTCATGAATTCCAACTTGAAGTTCTTAGCAGATGACTCATTAGAGTTAGTGGATATAACTCTGAACAGACAAATTATTGGGTCTTTGATATATCTAACATATACTAGGTTAGATATATGCTTTGTTATGAACACCTTGAGTCAGTATCTAGTGGAAACTAGATGTGTTTACCTGATAGTTGCAAAGCATGTGATGAGGCACATAAAGGACACAATAGAATTTGATCTATGCTATCTTGAAGATCATGACTTCAGATGGCTATTCAGATTCTGATTGGGCAGGAAGTGTATCAGACAGGAAGAACACATCGAGAGGATGTTATTGTCTGGGATTAGCCATGATCTCGTGGTTTAGCTGGAAGCAGTCTAGTGTGGCTCTCAGCACAAGCGGAATATATGGCTGCTTGCTCTGCTAGTTGTGAAGAAGTTTGGCTTTAGGATTGTTTGACTTAGAGATAGAACCAACTGAGATCCTATGTGATAATTAGAGTTGTATCAAGATGACATAGAATCTAGTGTTCCATGATAAGTCAAAGAACATAGGGAACTAACAAGATATGACGCAGAAAGGAACTCTAAAGTTTGAATTTGTAACAGGTTACCGTTGTACTAACCAAACCTCTACGTCAAGTGAAGAAGTTACCAACCAAACCTCTGTCTCGAGTGAAATTTGAATACTTCCGAGACAAGCTTGGTGTAGTTAAAAAGGACCCTCCTCGAAAGGGGGAGTAGTATAGTCACTGCTGATGAGATTGTCTCATCGAACAACAAGGTCGATGATGAGGTAACCTGTTCTCTACACCCAGTTACTTAGAAATGTTTAGATTTAGGACTCTTATACTTAGAATACTTAGTTTTACTTATACATGCTTTTGATGATAGATGTATTAATGAGAATACATGCTTTTGATGATGAGATGTATTAATGAGAATACATGTAGGGATTGTATCATCCTTGAACACTTGTTCTAAAGTGATCCATAGACGTGAGGTCTCTGAAAATGAAGTCCTTAGTGGACAGTTGAGGGGATTGGATCATCCCTGGACTTTCAATCCTAAAGAGAGCCGTAGACGTGAGGTCTCCGAGAATGAAGTCCTTGGTGGACAATTGAGGGGATTGGATCATCCCTGGACTTTCAGTCCTAAAGAGAGCCGTAGACGTGAGGTCTCCGAGAATGAAGTCCTTGGTGGACAATTGAAGGGATTAGATCATCCCTAGACTTTCAGTCCTAAAAAGAGCCGTAGACGTGAGGTCTCCGAGAATGAAGTCCTTGGTGGACAGTTGAGGGGATTGGATCATCCCTAGAATTTCAGTCCTAAAGAGATCCGTAGACATGAGGTCTCCGAGAATGAAGTCCTTAGTGGACAGTTGAGGGGATTGGATCATCCCTGGACTTTCAGTCCTAAAGAGAGCCGTAGACGTGAGGTCTCCGAGAATAAAGTGATGGGGATTGCATCATCCCGAAACTGCTAGTTCAAAATGTACGTGATGGGGATTGCATCATCCCGGAACTACTAGTTCAAAATGTACGTGATGGGGATTGCATCATCCCGGAACTGCTAAGTTCAAAATGTACGTGATGGGGATTGCATCATCCCAGAACTGCTAAGTTCAAAATGTACGTGATGGGGATTGCATCATCCTGGAACTGCTAAGTTCAAAATGTACGTGATGGGGATTGCATCATCCCGGAACTGCTAGTTCAAAATGTACGTGATGGGGATTGCATCATCCCGGAACTGCTAGTTCAAAATGTACGTGATGGGAATTGCATCATCCCGAAACTGCTAGTTCAAAATGTACGTGATGGGGATTGCATCATCCCGGAACTGCTAGTTCAAAATATACGTGATGGGGATTGCATCATCCCAGAACTGCTAGTTCAAAATGTACGTGATGGGGATTGCATCATCCCGGAACTGCTAGTTCAAAATGTACGTGATGGGGATTGCATCATCCCGGAACTGCTAGTTCAAAATGTACGTGATGGGGATTGCATCATCCCGGAACTGCTAGTTCAAAATGTATGTGATGGGGATTGTATCATCCCCGGACTTTGGTCCCTGAATTGATCCGTAGACGAATGGTCTCCGAGAAAGTAATTTTATTGATGTGGTTACTTGTATCGGTAGGATACTTGTATTGATGATGTGATTACTTGTATCGGTATGGATACTTGTATTGATGATGTGGTTACTTGTATCGGTATGGATACTTGTATTGATGATGTGGTTACTTGTATCGGTAGGATACTTGTATTGATGATGTGGTTACTTGTATCGGTAGGATACTTGTATTGATGATGTGGTTACTTGTATCGGTAGGATACTTGTATTGATGATGTGATTACTTGTATCGGTATGGATACTTGTATTGATGATGTGGTTACTTGTATCGGTATGGATACTTGTATTGATGATGTGGTTACTTGTATTGGCATGAATACTTGTACTGCTGATCGTGAGATGATGATGCTGATGATCGTGTGATGACAATGCTGATGATCATGTGATGACGATGTTGATGATCATGAGATGACGATGCTGATGATCGTGTGATGACAATGATGATGATCATGTGATGACGATGTTGATGATCGTGAGATGACGATGTTGATGATCGTGTGATGACGATGCTGATGATCGTGTGATGACGATGTTGATGATTGTGAGATGATGATGCTGATGATCGTGTATCGTGAGGATCCAGATGATGATATTGTTGTAGCTGTTCAAGTGCTACAGAAGATAAAGACTCAATACTGAAGATGTCGATGTTCCAGTATTGAAGATGTTCCAGTAACTGCTTGAGTTACTAATGATGTTGAGAAAGCTTCCAATGATTTATAGATGTATCATGTATGATGTTGATGACTCCTTGCTCGGGCAGATGCTGTTATAATATCCTTATCGTTAAGGGGGAGTGTTGAGATATTGTAACTTCAAAGAATATTATATTTGTACTTTATTATTTCGGAGATGATTCATTCCTCCGTGAAGATCTTATTGTATATCCGGAGATGTTTATTCCTCCGTCGGAATGTGGTAACTCGGGTTATTAGACTTCCCTAGTGGGGGTCGGCCCTAAATGTGTTATGTGGGTCAAAGGGTTATTAGACCACCCTAGAGGGGTTGGCCCAGTCAGTTATAATGGGGTATTTAACCTAATGGTTAAATACGAGCCTACATGTACTTGTGTAAAATACATATCAGAGAAGTGTATAAATAGAGGAGGTGTGTTCCTCATTATACACACATTCATTCACTTGAGGTGAGCGCACTTGTGGAGGAGAGGTATGCTATTGTGGAGAAAGAGATCATGTCTCAGGGTTTCATCTTTGTATATTTTTGGTCATCTATATTGAGGAAGCTTTGCTGGGTTTTCTACCCCATGAGGGTTTCCCAGGATAAATCTCTGTCTCTTGTGTTTATGCTGTGCTTGTTGTTTCTTCAGTGATCCTGTATATGCTATTATTGTGAAATGGAATGTAATGCTGCTATTTTCTGTCTTAGCATATTAAATCTTAACAAGAGTGACACAAGGAGGGGCGGTGGAGGGTGGCAAGAGGCCACACACCAATGTCAGACCAACGCAAACACAAAGGAGGCAGGTCACTGTCGGCGCAGAAGCAGAAAATGACATATTTTTCAAGGCAAGGGATGTAATGAGGAACAGGAGGCATATACATCTTGAAGAAGAAATCTATGACATGCCACCGACGTTCGACTCTACGAAGCCGCGAAGGTAGGCAAACACTTTGAAAACCTTCTTGGGGAGTTTCTTGGATTTGGAAAAGGACCCAAATGTATTGGAAGAGATAGCTATCCTAATACAATGACGAGGAGGTGCACGACTAGAACATAGAGTCAATCGCATACATAAAAGGAAGACAGACAGGGAGATGCGGATGTCAGCACAGATCAAAGAATTTGATTTTGACTCCATAATTCTGGACTTAGTTTCGGATGTAAATATCTTGACTAAACAGACGTGGGAGACAATGGGAAAGCCACAGATGACCTGGTCACGAGTACAACTGTGACTGGCGAGCCAGAGCAAGGTCACTCCACTCGGTCGGGTATGTCAACTTCCGGTTGAAATTGAAGGACTCAAAATGTATGCGGATTTCGATGTCATTTAGATTTTGGATAACACCAGTTCCTATCTGGTACTGCTAGGGATAGAATGGGCGATGGAGAATCAAACAATTATCAAATTCAATAAAATGATAATGTCATTCAAGAATTAGGAAATGAGGGTCATCGCACCACTGGACCCTGCAGAAGGGATGCACTATACGGAGCCAGTTAGAGATGAGCTTGCGGAAGGGTTGGATAATTTGTATAACATCTTTGAGGATTATGTTAATCCCACCATGAATGGAGAATTAGGATGGCATAGTGAAAACTCAGCATCCTCTGACTTAGACGAGGCTCTGGAGAATCGGAAGAACTGGTTGCATGAAGTGTCCTTTCGAAGATGCGCACGGATAACACAATCCCTACGAATGGTAGCCATGGAGAAGTATGTGTTACCTACTTATGAGGAATTTCCCAACTTGGGCACATTCCTCACAGAATTTGAGGAGAAAGTGGCAGAACCAGAGCGTTTATTGGCCCTGGAGGAATCCCTAAAGGCTATTCCTGTGCGAGGGTGGGCAGCGTATAAATCAAACATCACATCTTGGCCAATATGTCGATGCCTCATGGAGGTTCGATTCAGAAAAGATGGAGAGGATGACCATATGCGATATCACAGATGAGGAGACCTGAAGGCACATTTGAATTCCTATCAACATCAATGGGGCTCAAGAGCACGACAAGAGTGGGTACATGCATTCGTACACACGTTGGAAGAGGTACCACTGAGCTGGTATGTCGTAGCAGAATTGTGACATGGGATGACATCTTGGGAACAACTTACCATTGGCTTCAACCAATCGTTCTCATTCTCAGACGAAAATCCCTTGATCCACACCGAACTGCAGGAAATCCATGGAAAAATATTCGAAGGAGCACTGATTTGACAACCAATGACACTCCAATGGACCGCGACACCAGAAATGTTGATGGAGTGTTACAACATCACTGGAGAGACCGACGATGATGATGACCCCAAGGCTACGTATGTACTAGAATTGGAGGGTAGTCACAGTGTTGCGGCACTGGATATAGCGCCAGACAAATTTCAACAACCATTAAAGATCAAGAAGGTGAACATTGGATCGGAGGAAAACCCCAAGTTCGTAAGCATTGGCGACTATTGGGACGAGTCAACCATCATGAAGATGACTGACTTACTGCATGAGTTTCAGTATTTGTTTCCAACAAAATTCTCAGAGATGAAGGAAATTTCTGGAGACCTAGGGGAAATGACGACCCCGTGAAACCCAATGTGAAGCTGGTTAAGCAACGACCGTATCGATTGAAACCTAGATACAAGGAATGCGTGCAAGCTGAAATCGAAAGAATGATGGAGGTAGACATCATATAACCAGTAGAAGAATCAGAATGGATTAGTCCAATGGTTGTCCAGGACGAGAAAACCGGTGAAGTATGAATATGTGTCGACCTGCGAAAACTGAATGATGCCTACCTACATGATCCATTCCCAACCTGATTTACGAATGAGGTTCTTGAAGGAGTAGGAGGTTAGGAGATCTATTCTTTTATGGATGGATTTTCAGTCTACCACCAAATCAAGACTGCGAAAGAAGATCGACACAAGACTACATTCGTCACAGAGTGGGGATGCTTCTAGTACACAGTTATGCCATTTGGATTAAAGAATGCCCCTGTGATCTTTTCCAGAATAGTGGTAGCAGCCTTCAAATACTATATTCATAAATTCCTCACTGCCTACATGGATGATTGGATGGTATATGGATTAGTCAAGGATCATGTCGCGAACTTAAGACTCATGCTAGAATGCTATCGACAACACCAAATTTCCCTGAACCTCAAGAAGTGTATCTTTTGTGCTCTGTTCGGCATACTGTTAGGACACATTGTGTGTAGAGAAGGAATGTTGGTAAATCCGGTGAAGATTTCCATCATTTTCGACCTCCCACCACAAACAATGGCTAAACAACTATGAGCAACATTGGGACACACAGGTAACTACAGGCAATTCATTCGGGGATATGCATCTATCACAGAACCCATGGAGAAGTTACTAAAGAATGATGCTAAGTTTGAATGGACCAAGGAATGTTAGAAAAGCTTGGACATATTGAAAAAGAAGATGGTCGCAATGCCAATCCTCGCATTTCCGGATTGGACGAAGGAATTTCACGTGCACGTTGATGCATCATTAGTCGCACTTGGTGTTATCCTGGACCAACCAAGAACTGATGACATTGACCACCCGATAGCATTTGCCAGTAGAAAACTGTCTAGTTCGGAGAGGAACTATATAGCCACTGAGAGGGAAGGGCTACAATGGTCTATGCTTTGCAGAAATTCTAGCATTACCTCTTGGGGGGGCACTTCAATATGTTCACAGATCATTCCGCATTGAAATACTTGGTGAACAAGTTTATGTTGGGGGGGAAGATTTGTCGCTGGCTATTGTTGTTTCAGGAATTTGACTTCGAGATTATCGTAAAGCCGAGACGATTGAATGCAGTACCTGATCATCACTCACGGATAAAATCAGGAGAGGAACCAAGGAGCATCAATGAAGGATTGTCGGACGCTTAGTTTTTTAGGGTTGGCATGGTCGATAACCACTATGAACAAATCATTCAATTTTTGGCGACAGCGGAGGTGTCGACCGAGTTCACTACTAGCCAAAAGAAGCACTTGGTTGTCCAACCTACATATTTCCAGCTAATTGCAGGAGAATTATATAAAATGGGCCTAGATGAGATTTTGCGATGATATGTCCTTTCACATGAACATGAATAGATTATGTCTGAAGCTCATGACGACATTGCTTAGGGAAACTATGGTGGACGAGCAACCGCTAGGAAGATCCTTTGAGTAGGGCTATGGTGGGAAACCTTGCATGGAGATGCTGCGGACTATGCCAAGAGCTACGACGTATGCCAACGAATAGGGAAGTCCTCACATCGAGATGAAATGCCACTAGTACCACAAGTAACGCTGCAGGCCTTTGATAAATGGGCCATTGATTTTGTGGGACCCATCAACCCACTTGGGAAGAGAACAGGGTCATGTTACATCATCACTGAGATAGACTAGCTGACACGTTGGACAGAAGATGCACCAGTGAGAGATTGTTCTGCTACGATGGCAGCACGATTCCTATTTGACAATGTGGTTACTAGGTTTGGTTTCCTAAAAGTATTATTAAGCGACCAAGGGACACACTTCATTAACCAAACAATTGCCGTGATGACAGAAGAATTTAAGATCCAGCACAAGAAGAGTACGCCTTACCACCCTTAGGAAAATGGGACATTTGAGGTGTTCAATAAGATATTGGAGCATGCTCTCACTAGGGTGTGCAATGTGAACCGCGACGACTGGGACCTAAAAATCCCAACGGTCCTTTGGGCATATTACACCACATGCAAGCAATTGACTGGCCAGACCCCATTTAAGCTTGTTTATGGCCAAGAAACGATTATGCCGATGGAATACATAGTACCCATCTTGTGCATCACGGTAGCAACAGGGATGAGCGACGATGGCATGTTGGAGGAACAGTTGACACAACTAATACAGCTTGATGGAGATCGATTCATCATAGGGTTCCATCATAAGGTAGAAAATGACAGCTAGAAGGCGTGGCACGACCTCCACGTCAAGGCAAAGCACTTTCAGAATGGGGATACAGTTCTGTTGTATGATAGTAAGTTTGAAAAACACCCAAGTAAGTTGTAAATGCACTAGTTGGGACCATATGTTATCAATTTTGTCACCAACAGAGTCGTAGTACAACTACAAAATATGGACGGAGTACTGTTACCTAAATTAGTCAATGGTAATAGGATGAAGCCCTATCACCATGATCTGACGTAGAGAGGATGAGGATTGAAGAAAAACAAACAAAAAAATGGTAGGATGTGAGGTGGCATGATGACGCACCAACACGAAGAGAGTGTGCAAGCGAGCATGGTTGTATCGCAGTTCGGGTTGCGAAAACTGCAGGGTCATGACCCTATCACATAAGCAATCATTCCCGGTTGTCAGCAGATGGGACTTTATCAGATGATCAGTCTTTTTTGTAGGTATGATTGCAGGACCAGACACATTTGGCACATGGAAACACATAGTGCCAACATGGCCAGTCGCACCATGGGTAATGGTTCGCACGGTTTTGCAATGAAGGGAAGTATGGTCACCCATCACGCACGTAGGAAGTCCAGTCAGCATACGCAGGAAACAAATAATGACAGAATCGGCACATCGGGTGAATGGATGCGCGGATGATGTTCGAGGCAGGCGTCCCGGAAGATAGAAATGCATAAATACAGGCACCAGAGGCTAAGCAAAGCAAAGAGGTATTTACCAGAAGTGAGAAATACATGCTACAAGTAGGTTAGGTAATTGGATAAGTTAGAAATTCCAAGGAGGCTATGGAAATGATCCATTTCATTTCGTGCGGTAGCACACCAGGTGCGCTACGGGCCCGAACGATGAGTGTGCATGAGCGCCTTGAGCAAGAAGAGGCGTGGGCACTTGGGTGTCACAGAGATGAAGTTTCATCTAAAATGTCTAAGTATGTGGTAGTAGTTCGAAGCTTCGTGGTCTTGGTGACCACTAGAATGATAGGGGTGACAGCCCCTTGGCCCCAATAAGAAGCAATCCAAGGTGTGAAATAGATGTGACAGAGTAGCCGACCTATTTTCCACCTTGGCAACGTCGATGACTTTCCTCTCAGTCTCGAATGAACACGTAGCGAACCAACACACTTCGAAGAGGTAGATGATGAAGGTTTCCAGAGACTGGAGGATGAGTTCAAGAAGTACATGACAGCGAACCAGAGATCGACGAACGGAGATGAGAAGTACACAACAGAGAGTTCTAGATAGCAAGAAGAGTTCCAGAAATAGAGCACAACAAAGAATGGAAAAAAACCAACAGTGTCCAGTTAAGGTGGCTCGGGATGAGCCACAAGTTTGTGTTGGGTGTCGGTTGGCACAGGATAGAGCCGCAGGAAGTGAGGAAGCCAACAGGTGCGAAATGGTCATTCTATGGAAGAAGGACCCTTCGCGGCATTCGCAGAAGCATAAGAATTGTTAGATTAGTTGAGTCGATCATGTGGACCATTTTGTAATAAGATAAAGCATATAAATAGAGTAGGATTGTAATCCTAAGGGAATCGAAGTTTTGGAGATTGATCCTATTTTTTGGATTTGGTTTTGTATGTGTAACATGATGTATTGATGGTTTCTGTGAGGTTAATTCCATAGGTTTGATGAATGAATGGATATGTTTGGTTAGGAAATGAATTTTGTCTTTATACAATGATGTGATGATGAATAATGGATTATGTGAATGTTTTCTATTGATTAATGCGAATATGTTGTAATCTGAATAAGTATGCCAAGTATATTGTTCTGAATGTTTGTTAGAAACTGCAAATGACTTAAGAGGTGAATAATAAGTTAATGGTATGTTATGAATGTTATAATATCTAGTTAGTGTGAAGGTATTGTGTGCATATCCTCTACATCACTGTGGAAACTTGGTTCCAGCAACCCCCTTGTCCACCTCGGGTGAGACTGCACTTGCTCCGCAAGTGTTGCTGGGAAGGGTTACACCTTTCCGAGCCAGTGTATAAGGGAGTTCGGGTTGATAGTTTGTTGGCAACAATACAAAGTGAACCCCTATTGGAAGACACTGAGTCAACAACTCTTTCTCAGTTTTTCCTAATATTCTTGTCTATTCCAGTCATGCCATCGGCATGGGGGCTTGACTCATGCAATTTTGTAATCATGTCCCAATTTTGAATATAAAGGTTCCTTTTTGCACAGTTTCATTTCTTTAGCAGTGTTTAATTCTTCATGCAAGATATTCTGCTTGTAGTTGTGCAACTGATGTGATGCTTCTCTGTTCTATGATATGCAAGATAAATGTATAACTATGTATATATGCAATCTTACTTATCTGCGAAATAATCACTGAATGTGTGCGAACATAATGAATCATACTCTAACTTTAAATTCCTCTCACAATACATCAAACAAACCTAACTAATATTCCATTGAATTCATTAAGATGCATCATGTTAAACTCAAGGGTCTCCCATAGTCCTTGTTGGACTAGCCAGAGAGGTAGAAATTGCTTGCTGCACATGGATCCTCTCCATCTTTAGTGCACTTCTGAGGAGTTTTCTTGATCCACGTTTTGTCGTGCACACTTTTGTTTTGAATATTATCCATAGATTTCCTATTAAAGTCTCTTTGGGTGTAATAACCTTTGGACAACAATTCTTCACCCAGACATTTTACTGTTCTTAGGAAATGCATAGCTTTGTGTCCAAAGCAATTGCAAGCATAACATCTTACGGTTTGACAATATTTTGCAATATGGCCAAAACGATTTCATCTTGCGCACTTCACTCTATTGATCCTTCTTTGGCTAGTATATCGAAAAGAATCATAATTGAAGGAGTCATCATACTTGAATTTTTTGTCATGGCTTGAGCATTGCTCTCTATCGCAAATCTTCTTAGGTGTCTTTACAAAACCCAGACCCATTTTGTCTTCTGGTGATCTTTGATCCTTTAGAATCCCGTTCAATATTGATGTGCTATATTTTAATTTGTTCTGCACTTTATCCTCATCTTCTGATTGTGCATAGATTGGATCAATGTGAACCTATCTCTTTTCATTTATCTCAATCAGCTTGTTTGATAGACAGAGTATCTTTTTATCATTTTCTTTAAGTTGATCAGTCATCTTCTTGATTTCCTGCGCCAATTCCTCAAGTGAAGTTCTTAGTACATATTTTTATTTTTCAGGTATTATAACCTTTTCTTGTGTGCAATTCAGTTGGCACTCATAACCGATTATCCTTTCACGAATGTTTGCGGAAACAAATTCCTGACATGGCCTGTCCTATTGTTGTGGGGGAAATGCACCTATAGTTCAGGGGAGAAACTACCAACTTACGGTGATAAAGATAAACTTACAAGAATTCTGCAAGTACAACAAATAAATGAAGAGATTAGGGTTTAGAGATGTAGGCACCTCATTCAGAAGGTTGATCCTAGCTTTGTCTCCCTTGCTCTTCAATGCTTATCCAGTGTCGCAATGCCAAGACCTGCAAAACAACTTGATACCTTTCTCAAATACATTTGACTACATATATAAAACTGATATTCATAATAGAAGAAGAAATCAGATTATAAACAAACTGTAATCAAATCTGAGACACATTAATAGGTCATATTTGGAAAGAGAAGAACGTCTGATCTTTATTAATGAATGAAAGCAAGTACATACAGTTATACCTTCTTTCAAGCTTGGCACTTCACGAAACCTAGATTCAAGGTCTCCTGCTTCCGTTCTCCAAGGATTGCAGCCTCTAATCAATTGTGCTAGGGTTTACCAAAACTGAAGCACAAGAGAAGGGGATGAGGGTCTCCATTCCTCCAGCATAACTTTGTAATTGGGCTTAGTCCCCTTCTATGGCCCTTCTACCCTACTTATATAGTCAGTGAGGAAGAGGAAAAGAAGTTACAACCACTCAAGAGGTTTCCCAACCAACTTAACTTACTCGAATTTCGAGATTTTGACCAAAACAGGGGTGTACGCTACTCTACAATAGACAAAGTCGCGTACACATGGCATTGAGTGCTACTATTTCAACAGTGGATTTGCGCTCAGTAGGGTATACACGCTACTATCATGCCTATGTACCAGCGCTCATATTGAAAAATGGCCAAAAATGGGCTTTTCTGCTCATTTTCAGGAGATGGTTTGGTCTGGAAAAATGTTCCTAAGGGTCATATACATCCAATGGGTCAAGAATGAGGTAATTTCAACCATTTTTAGTGTCGCAAATGACTCCTCCATCCACAAATGCCCTGTTGTGTGACTGAACTTGATGTCAAGAAGTGTCATCATGCAACCAAGGGAAGAAAGTGTCGTCACGGACGGAGAGGTGTCATTTCAAGCTATAACACCTATTCTTCATACTTTAAAATTTGTTCCTGCAATATCTTATTCTTCTTCTTAGATTTCTTTAATTCATCCAAACCACTTATCAATTCACCTTCCCAGTCAATGTCTACAACTTATTCATATTTGGATCGACTGTAATCCTTTGTTCGGATATTTAGACACTTAGGATTTAGTTAAGATCAACTTGTATAATATATCCATTAGGGATAGTGTGTTTCTTTAGTATGCATTAGTATGCATTTGTAAATACTTAATCCGATGGTCACGATATGTTTCCGACATAGAGTGATCCGACGGCTCAACTTCTCTTAGATCAAACCTAACCTTGATCCGTGGCTTAACACCCGATTGGTCTATGATCTCTATTTAAAGAGCATGGAGGGTCATTGTTTAGTTGATCGATTATGAGAAGCTCATTTGTAACTTTCTTTCTTTGCATAATAAATTGTCCCGTAGAAGCTATTTGGTCGGGGCCGTGGAGCATTTCCCTCAAGAGGGTTTAAACCACGTCAAAACATCGGTGTGTTGATTTGTGATCTATTTGTGTGAAGTGGTTGCTCTTGGTGTTCGGTCCTTTGGCAGTACCCTATGTACACGAACATGGTATCAGAGCTTTTATGAAGTGCCGCTTCTGGTTATGATCTAGATCTTGAACTGTTGTTGCCGAAACTCGAAAGGGTTTCTAGTTCTGGTATTTCTGTGCATTTTTGGGCTATGGGAGGTCTTCCATTGCATCCATAGCATCATTTCCATTGGGAAATAGTTTTTGTTTGATCGAAAATGGTTTCCGGTTGCTCCAGAAACGCGTATTTCATCAGATCTGAAGGTATAATGTTAGAGTGACGCATTTTTTTATTTTCTTTTTTTAAAAGGAAAAAATCTCATATTGCATCATTTTTTTTACTGTTAGATTTTTTGGGTTCGGATTGTTGCTTTTCCGTCTACGTATTCTCTTTGCCATGCACCTTGAGCGATCTCGGCAAATCAGAAACAGAAAGGGAAAAGGTTTTTCTTGGCTGCGTATGCTCTTTGCCGTGCACCTTGCGCGATCTCGGCAAATCAGAAATAGAGAGAAAATGTAGACTTTCCGAGCAAGCTAACAAGATCTTACTCCACAAGTGTGGAAAAGTTTTTTTGTTTCGATTTGTGGTGTGTTTTGTAGGAAAAAGGGAAAGCACGCAAACCGAGCAAAAAGAGTAAAAAAAAAACCCTTCCTCATTCCCATATTTTACATACCTTTTAATCTAGCTCACTTGGTTCAAAGTTGTTTTATTCCTTAATAGGTCTTGAGTTCAAGTCTTAGGAAGTTACTTTTAAAAGAAAAAGTGCATGCAATTTCTATTTTCAAGTTATTTTATTGTAAAAGGGCATCTCACTTAAATAATAAAAAATAAAAATACAAATGAGTCACTTAAGTTTTTTTATTGTTGCACTATTTAAAAGTAATATCATTGTAAAAGTGAAATCACTTATTTTATAAAAGTGGTTCACTCAAAGCAGCTTTCTTGTAAAGTGATTGCCAAAAGGTTCATCTTGGGAAGAGGGGGGTTCTTTTTTTTGCTGGACGTTCTCTAGCTGCCACATCACTATTGGGGACATCTTCAATAGTTTCTTTGTTCAAGCGTAACTTCATCATACAGAGTCAGTTTTCAGTGCCATTTTTTTAAATCGCCTATTTTTTCGAGCTCTTCACATCCAGACTATTGGTTTCTACTTTTACAACCATTAATTTACAAATATGGCCACCTCTTGTGATATTCTACTTAACAGTTCCAACTATTTCTCATGGAAATCTCGTATGGAGGATGTTCTACGAAGTAGGGGACTTTTTAGAATTACAACAGGGAAAGAAAAAGAACCCACTGAGGATGATAAGAAAATAAAATGGGCAAATAGATGTGATGAAGCTCGTGGATTGATTGGGATGTCAATCTCTACTGATTTGTGATTCCACATATCTGGAATTGATGAGCCTAATGCTGCTTGGGACGAGTTGGAATCTGTGTTTGGTAAACACAATGAAATTTGAGGTCACCAACTCGAAAATGAGTTGATTTCTTTAAATCCAAGTGACTTTTCATGCATTCAAGATTATTTATCTAAGTACAAAACTCTTAAACTCTTATGTGCAGAATGTAAGATTGAGAGGGAAGACAAACAATGCATTTATCATATTTTTTCCAAACTTGGACCTAGATATTCTATTTTTGTATCTACATTTTACTCCATGAAAGCATCCTTGAATGCAACTAGCTATCAAGAGCCTAGTCTTGAGTCCTTTTGTGATTATTTGATTAGAGAACAAGATAAACTCCTTCATCTTGGAATAATCAACAATGCAGATACATCTGGGAAAGCCTTATTGTCCCAATAGAAAGAAAAGTCCAAGCCTCCCAAGAAACAAAATTTTCACAATAATAAGTCAAACAAGGGTCCCAAACCCTCTCAGTCAGCTCCTTCTTTAAAAAATGACAAAGGATCCAAGACAAAAGGCAAGAAGACTAAGCGTCATTGCAACTATTGCAGGAAAGATAATCATGATGAATCTCAGTGTTTCAAAAAGATGGCAGCCTTGGAAGCAGCAATGAAGAAGCACCACATCAGCCTAGATTCATCTTCAGAATCTGCCTCTCATGGACATGCACTTTGTGCTTCTGGTTATTCTTATAATGCATCTTCTTCTTCTACTTCAAATGAATGGCTCATTGATTCTGGAGCATCTTATCATATGGATAAGGATCAAGCCATCTTTTCTACTATGCATGAATGTAACACCAAACAAATATTTATTGGTGATTATAGATCTCTAAGTGTTGTAGGAGATGGAACAGTTCCAGTAGATAATGGTCATTTTAGTGATGTACTATGTGTTCCAAGAATTTCCTGCAATTTGTTATCAGTCTATCAGATCACTCATTCTGGTGAAGGTAAAACTGTGACCTTTACACCTCACCAAGTTGTAATCAAGGATTTTAAAGATCCTCAATAGGTCCTAGCTACCGGAATTGTTGATGATATTACCAGGTTGTACAAGTTTAACAACTTTGGGTCATCACCTTTTCCTTCAGTTTTTGTTGCTCATAGTGATAACTTGAGCAAACTTTGGCATGAGCGATTTGGTCACTTAAATTATCGCTCATTGCAACAACTATGTAAATAAGATATGGTGACAGGTATTCCGATGGTATCTTGCAAGGATGGTGTTTGCTCCGGTTGTGTACTTGAAAAACATCATCGGGACAGTTTTGACAAACATGCCTCTTGGCACACCTCGGTTCCCTTGGAGCTTATGCATAGTGACTTGTGTGGTCCTCTTCCATCTGCTTCCTTTTCTGGTTTCAAATATTTCTTAACTTTCATTGATGATTACACCAGACGCACTTGGGTTTATTTCCTAAAACTTAAGAGTGAAGTATTTAACATGTTCTTGGCCTACAAGGCCCTTGTGGAAAAACAATTTGGTCATCAAATTATTAAGTTAAGATCTGACAATGGAGGAGAATATGTTAACAATAAGTTCACTACTTTCTGCACTGAACAAGGCATTCAACAACAACACACTGTTCCATATACACCACAACAAAATGGTGTAGCTGAGCAGAAGAACCGCACTTTAAAAGAAATGGCTAATTGTATGATCCAATCTAAGGGACTAAGTCTTCAATTTTGGGTTGAAGCCATTAATTGTGCAAATTACATAGTTAATCGCACCCCCACTAAAGCATTACAAGGTATAACACCGAAAGAAGCATGGAGTAAAACTAAACCTGATGTAAGTCACTTCCGTGTGTTTGGTAGTGAAGCATGGGCTCACATTCCGAATGAAAAACGGAAAGAATTGCAGCCTAAAAGTGAAAAGTGCATATTTGTTGGATATTCTGAAGATGTAAAAGGTTATAGACTTGTTCAACCACATTCTCATGATATAATCATTAGAAGAGATGTTAAATTTGATGAAAATATCTTGGCCTGCGAGCCTAACTCGGTGATTGTGCCATCTTTGGTCTGCGAGCCTGATTCGACGTTTGTGCCTTCTTCTTCTTCTTCCAACTTCCTTGACAGGTTTCCAACTCCAGTTTCTGATGATGACAGTGAGGATGAAAATATACCTCCGCCTGCTCATGTTCCTCCAATTTCACCAGCACAAGTGCTTCCTTGATGGGTCCGTTCAACATGTGAAGCAGCTGGTGATCTTTCCAGTGATCCTAGAGATCAACGTCGAACACGTTCTCAGTTTCAGCAAGCCTCTTCTCTTTTGGCTCAAGTTTCCGAGAATCATGATCCAGAAACTTTTGCAGAAGCTTCAGGGAATCTAGATTGGGATGCAGCCATGGATGAAGAATATTGTTCCTTAATGGTGAACGATACTTGGGATCTTGTACGTCTTCCAAAAGGAAGAAAACTTGTCAGATGTAAATGGGTCTACAGAACTAAGTATGCATTAGATAGAAGTATTGAAAGACTTAAGGCAAGGTTAGTTGCCAAAGGTTTTTCCCAAGTTGAAGGGATTGACTACAATGAAACCTTTTCTCATGTTGCAAAAATGAACTCCATCCGCCTTGTTCTTTCCCTTGCAGCCTTACACAACTGGGAAGTCCATCAAATGGATGTCAAGTCTGCCTTCTTACATGGTTATTTACAGGAGGAAATTTACATGCAACAACCTCCTGGCTATGTTCAGAATAACTCTAGCCTTGTCTGCCGCCTTAAGAAATCCTTATATGGCCTTAAGCAAGCTCCTAGAGCTTGGTATGCCAAAATGGATAACTTTCTCCTTGACACTAATTTTTCTAGATGCCATTTTGACCCCAATGTCTATACCAAGAAAGTAGGAAACCATCTCATCATACTTGTTCTATATGTTGATGACCTTATTCTTACTGGTAGTGACCCTAAGCTTATAACCCATGTGAAATCCAGTCTTAAACAAAATTTTGAAATGTCAGACTTAGGACATTTGCATTATTTTCTTGGTCTCCAAGTCCTGCAAACCAAAGAAGGAATCTTTCTTTCTCAATCTAAGTATGCTTGTGACCTTCTTCGTCACTTTCACATGGAAGATTGTACACTAGCCCCTTCTCCCTTCCAGTCTAGAGTCAAACTTTTTGCCACTTGTACTTCACCTGAAGTCGATGCCACCTTGTATCGTCAGCTTGTTGGTAGTCTCTTATACTTGACTCATTCCCATCCTGACCTTTCCTTTGCCATTGGTCGTGTTTCCCATTATATGCAGACACCTCATGAAAGTCACTGGAAAGCAGCTAAAAGAATACTTCGATATATTCGAGGTACAGTTCAGTTTGGGATTCATTACAGTACAGGGGGGGAACCTTTATTGGTTGGTTTCACTGATTTAGATTGGGCCGACGATCCTAATGATCGAAAGTCTACTGCAGGTTATGTTTTCAGTCTGGGATCTGGACCTATTACTTGGGCTTGTAACAAACAACAAGCTCTTGCTCTTTCTTCAACAGAGGTAGAATATCGAGCAGTAGTTAATGCTAGTCAAGAAGCTTTATGGCTTCGACAACTCCTTTCAGAGTTTGGATTTGAGCAGCAGCAGCCTACTCCACTTTGGTGCGATAATCAAAGTGCCATCAAGCTTGCCAAAGATCCAGTTCTACATCAACGCAGCAAACACATTGAGCTACATATGCACTTCATCAAAAATCTTGTTCATGATCATGTTCTTGAAGTGCTCTTTTGCCCTACATATGATCAAGTTGTAGACATCTTCACCAAGTCTCTTACAAAAGCGAAGTTTTCTAAACTTCGATCTATGTTAGGAGTTCAAGAACTTGTCATTAAGGGGTGATAGGCTCTAATGCCTCCTTCCTTCTCCTAATAGTGTCACTTTTGTAAATCCTTCAATCCTATCCCAAGTTGTTCTTAAGGGGGGATGTTAGGATATTTAGACACTTAGGAGTCAGTTAAGATCAACTTATGTAATATATCCGTTAGGGATAGTGTGTTTCTTTAGTATGCATTAGTATGCATTTGCAAATACTTAATCCGACGGTCACGATATGTTTCCGACATAGAGTGATCCGACGGCTCAACTTCTCTTAGATCAAACCTAACCTTGATCCGTGGCTTAACACCCGATTGGTCCATGATCTCTATTTAAAGAGCATGGAGGGTCATTGTTTAGTTGATCGATTATGAGAAGCTCATTTGTAACTTTCTTTCTTTGCATAATAAATTGTCCCGTAGAAGCTATTTGGCCGGGGCCGTGGAGTGTTTCCGTCAAGAGGGTTTAAACCACGTCAAAACATCGGTGTGTTGATCTGTGATCTGTTTGTGTGAAGTGGTTGCTCTTGGTGTTCGGTCCTTTGGAAGTACCCTGTGTACCTGAACATCCTTAACCTCTTAAATACGTTTTGGAGGTGTGACTTGCTTAGGAGTTGTTTTGAACGATCCACTGAAAAAATATTTGTCTAGTGACCCTCGCTTGTTCTATGCAACTGGAGTGTTCTTTGAACTGTTATTCTTGCTTTCTTCCACTACATGAGCCATAAAAAGCACTTCTTTGGGTTCTTCGTCATAGTCACTTTCTTCATACGCATTACTTCCTTCCTTAGTGTATAAACTCTCTCTTTGTTTTGGAATTCTCCACCTATTCTCAGGTCCATGTTGAGAACACGCAATACTCCTATCATGTTCACCAGATTCCTCATCACCGTTGTTGTCTTATTTCTTTTAAGGTCATTTTGAGGCATAATGACCTATTCCTCCACATCTGAAACATTTAAATGGTATCTTCTTCTTATACTTACCTCGTCCTCTTTTCAACTTCTTGACAAAGTTTGTTTCTTCATCATCTAATTCATCATAATATTCTTTTTCATTATCATGCTTATCCTTTCATGTGGCTTTGAAGGAATCTTCCTTTATGATGGGAATCTCTTTCTCTATTATTATCTCATATGCAGTGAGGATCCCCTGAAGTTCATCCTTTGTTATTTCTTCAATTTTAGCTCGGTCTTCTAACACATATACCTTCGAATTGAATATTTTAGGCAAGTTTCTAAATATCTTTTGTACAACTGATTCTTCATCCCAAGTGACCACAAGACTTTTGATGCCATTAAATATCTCATCAACTCCTAATAAGTAAGATGTAATGTTCTCTTCATCTCTTGTTCTCAGAGATTCAAACTTCCCATATTAGTTCTGAAGCTTTGCTTTCTTTACCTTTTCATCTCCTTTGTATATACCTCTTAGTTTGTCCCAAGATTCTTTGGATGATGAAAAATGCATAACCTTGACAAATTCGTCACCTGTTAGACCACATAGTAGATCATTTCTAGATCTAGCATTGCTTTCATAGAGTCTCCTTTGTGATGGATTGATTGCTACCACTGTTGGATATCATAACCATCAACTATAGATTTCTAAACATCTGCTCCCAAGTATTGAAAATAGACTAAGATACGTACCTTCCAGAAAATATAATTGGTGTCGTCGAACCTTGGTGATCTATTTTTATAAAGGCCCTCATGCTTGTCCATTTTTGTGCAATGATCTATCTTCCAGATGTTAATCTGTTCCTGAAGACACCCTCTCTGAAACTAATTGTTTGAATCAATTTAATAATGAGAGGAGGGGTGATACGGTATTATCACAGTTATTAGCATATTTTATCTTCTTTAACATATTATCCTTTGCTTAATTTTTATCTTCTATTATTCATCAATAAATAAACATTCACACATATATGCACCACATCATCAACACATAAAACAAAGAATTTTTATGTGGAAACCCAAACGGGAGAAAATCACGAAATGCTTCTTTATACTGAGAAATGATACATTGAAGGAAGCACCAAATTCTAGTGTTTATCAGTTCCAATTGGAAGGAGGCACCAACCCCCTACGTTTTCTCCAGGGAAATTTTTAGGGGCACAATTTCATCAATTGGTTATTTTTTGGGTTTTTTTTCAAAAAATAAATTCTCTATTTGGTCACTTTTAGTCTCTAATATCGCCTATATTTACATAAAATATGTTTTTTTATCATAATTGTTATCACCCAAGATTTTCCTGGGTTGTGATAGGAAAGACCATGGGGTAACTATTGCAAACCAATATTTAGTGGATGGAAACTAACGTTTCCAAACACAAAGAGGGATCTCTCTTTTGTGCTTCTATCAATGGGATATAGCTTGAATGGGTTGGGGTATTGGTAAAAGTGGTGAATAGACCTTCAAAACAATGAATTAAAAGGTTTTTTTGGTTGGCTGGATTTAAGGATAGGAGGAAAGTTGGGCATGGAGTCAACCTCAGTGGATTTACTATCACCAATGACAGATTCAGAACATAGATGCAGAGGAAACATGAAAGGTAGATGGGGTTCTTTCACATCGAAGTAATCAACGGGTGAAGGCAAAGAAAGGAAACAAGTTTAGTCACAAGGTTAGAGCATTTGAGAATGAATTCTAATCTGCAACTTTGAGAGGAAAAGGGTGCAATACCTAGTCATATGCATTTGGAGCATGTGGACATGAATTCCAGACCATGTAATCTTGATCTTTAGGTACTGCATAAGTAAACAATCAATGGAAATACAAAGCAAGAAAACATACACATGAAATAACAGACATCAGAACACACATCACAGGAATCTCAAGCTCCAGAATTGTGTCTTCTCATTTAATTAAGAGGCTGAATTCAAATACAGGACCAGATCAGTAATCTATCTGAAACAAAAAAACTCCAACCCTTTGGTTCTCTTAGGAACCTACCTTTACAGGCTTACAAAATATCAAAATATCCTAACTGATTTAGAACAAACTCGGACTGGTAATGATGAGGCCGTTCGAGATGGGCTGCCCGAATCAACATCATTTGATTCTGTCACATGCGGAGGAAGGGAATCACTTGTGCTGGAAGTGCACCATTGGGCCACGAAAGACTCCTACTCAAAGTGATGGTGGGGGATTTCACATGCTGGAAGTGCGCCATTGGGCTACGGAAGCCACCTGGTTGTCCTTCGAATCAGGATGTTTTAGATTGATTAGGACAGGAAACTGAAACTTTCCCCCTTTGCTACTCTAAAACCTGCCACCTTCTTGTGAGAATATTTACTTCCTGGCAGTCGGGACTTGCTCCGCAAAACTTCTCTCGATTCGCAATTTCCTTTCCACAATTTCCCTTCTGTAGTGGTCTTTTTGCAACAAAATTTCCGCCATGACCTTTCCATAGTGACTTTCCACAATGGCCTTTCCGCCATGACCTTTCCAAAATGACCTTTTCACAAGGACCTTACGCAATGACCGTTCTATAATGGCCTTTCCGCAATCCACAATCAGCCACGTGGAATGCGGGATTTGGAATTTTGGCTTCATGATTTCTGGAAAATTACCTTTCCATAATCCACAATCCGCAATGCGGAATGCGGAATGGGGAAACTTATATTTTCACCCTTCTAGAAAATCATCATTCTGCAATCCGCAATGCGGAACACGGGATTCAAAAACATACTTTTGTGCCATTTGCAAAATTGTCGCTCCGCAATCCGCAATCCGCAATGTGGAAACTTATCATTGGGCTCTTTGGAAAATTTATGCTCCACAATCCGCAATGCGGTTTGCGGGAACAGAAAAACGGACCTGCAGAATGCCATTTTAACTATTGATCTAATCTGCTGTTCAATATTGGCCATCGAATCTCCTTTTTCTGCGAAGGAAGCCTATTTAGTTCTTTTTAGTTGCGGAAGACACTTTTGTGGCTGTTTTTTCTCATTCTTTTCATCGTGGCTCTATCCTTTAACTCAAAATCGCTCGGAAACTAGCCATTTTTGGTCTTTCTGGTTCTTTCTTTGGTGCAAAATATTGATCGGTGAGGCTTGAGGTTGTCTCCTCCTCCTCGGTGGGAATGTTACCATATGGGAGTTAACAACGGCTCCAACTGGGGATGCTATCCTCCCTGCGAGGTAGCAAGAACTGTTAAATTTTCAGAATTTACTTCAATATGATCTAGGATCTTAACTGAGAGAACAACATGTACAGCATATCTACAGCATATCAATCATGGAGACAATAATGCAAGCACACAAGAGACACAAAGATTTACTTGGGGAAAACCATAAAGGTGAAAAACCCCAATAACTTCCTCAGAGATAGATAGAGCAATGATACAACCAACCAATAGAGATAGCCATAACCTAGCAGCAATCCTCCTCCTCCATAAGTGCGCCTCTCCTCCTTGAGAGCATGTGTGAGAAGTGAGTGAGTAAATAGAGTGCCTCCCGCACTCTATTTATACTTGACTTGACTTGCCTTTTTACCTAACTCATGTCGGCTCGAACTTAACCACATAACATAATGCTGAGTGGGCCGACCCCCAATAGGGTGGTCTAATAACCCTTTGACCCACATGGCCGACCCCCAATAGGGTGGTCTAATAACCCTTTGACCCACATGACTTATACAGGGCCGACCCCAAACAAGGTGGTCTAATAACCCCTCAAGTATAAGTTACGACACTTACAATATAAATGACGACACTTCCTTATAGAGGAATAATACCATCTCTATAGGAATACAATATACATATATGTGAAATACATTCCGAAGTTACATATACATCAACACTCCCTCTTAACTAGGAAGGTATTTCTCAGCATAGTTCTTCTAGCACAAGTCATCTTCTCTGGATCATCGTCACTAGATAATCGTCATCGAGTCATCATCATCGTCACTGCTGCTGCTATCTCAATCAATCTCTGAATCTACTCGTCATAGGAAGTTCTACAGAGCCAGTCCTTTTTCATACTGGATGTAGGCCCACCACCTGCAGGTCTTCGTCATCACTGGCCATACTGTGGAATCCTCAGGACTTATTACGTGCGTCACAAAACCTCGAAAGAGCATC
Organism: Larix kaempferi; assembly: GCA_027924585.1. Taxonomy (NCBI): domain Eukaryota; kingdom Viridiplantae; phylum Streptophyta; class Pinopsida; order Pinales; family Pinaceae; genus Larix; species Larix kaempferi. Next base: position 11,413,587 of record BSBM01000007.1, read on the forward strand.
CCAGGATATTACGGGTACACAACTCCAACCTGTAGGATCTCCCAGGGCGCTATTACATGTGACCCCACCACAAAACCTCGAAAGAGCATCTTAGGATGTTACGGGTACACAACTCTGACCTAAGATCTCCCAGGGCACAAATTACATGTGGTCCACCACAAAACCTAGCAAGAGCATCTCAGGATGTTACGGGTACACAACTCCGACCTGAGATCTCCTAGGGCACAAATTACATGTGGTCATGGCAAAACCTCGCAAGAGCATCTCAGGATGTTACGGGTACACAACTCCGACCTAAAATCTCCCAGGGCCCAAATTACATGCCATAGGACAAAACCTCGCAAGAGCATCTCAGGATGTTACGGGTACACAACTCCGACCTGAGATCTCCCAGGGCACAAATTACATGTCCTCCCATAGCAATGTCTCGAAAGAGCATCCCAGGCTGTTACGGGTACACAACTCCGACCTATAGGATCTCCCAGACATGCTCATCTGCACAACCTGATCCACGGCCACAGAGTATCAACCTGATACTCACCATACATCATCCTGATGTACTCATGATCGTCCTGATCATAATCACTGCAACGTCCTGCTGCAAGTCATCTGGAGCAACATCCTAAAGCTCGTCATCCATGATCGTCCTGATCATCAATGCAACATCCTGCTGCATGTCATCTGGAGCAACATCCTGAAGCTCGTCATCCATGATCGTCCTGATCATCAATACAACATCCTGCTGCATGATCTACCTGATCATCAATGCATCTTCCTGATGCATACCAAGTATCATACATGATCCTCCTGATCATCAATGTATCCACCTGATACAAATATATGATACATATCATCATACATGATCCTCCTGATCATCAAAGCATCTACCTGATGCATACCACGTATCTACCTGATACATATCATCATACATGATCCTCCTGATCATCAAAGCATCTACCTGATGCATACCACGTATCTACCTGATACATATCATCATACATGATCCTCCTGATCATCAAAGCATCTATCTGATGCATACCAAGTATCTACCTGATACATATCATCATACATGATCCTCCTGATCATCAATGCATCTACCTGATGCATACCACGTATCTACCTGATACATATCATCATACATGATCCTCCTGATCATCAAAGCATCTATCTGATGCATACCAAGTATCTACCTGATACATATCATCATACATGATCCTCTTGATCATCAATGTATCCATCTGATACAAATACAAATACATGATACATATCACCATACATGATCCACCTGATCATACAATGTATCCACCTGATACATATACAGATACATGGTCCAAGCATCCAACATGATGCATAAACAATACATACACATGATCCAACTGATCATATCCTGCATCCAACATGATGCGTACATACATAAAATGATCCAACTGATCATATCAAGCAGAAACTAGAACATCATCCTGATGCTCATCATCCAGCGCTTACATCCACAGCCATGTGAAGGATCCTCCTTCCAACATGCTTGGAATGGCTTCAGCAAATGTGTCCGTCACTTCTTCCTCGAAGTGTCCTCGATCTGAATAACACCAAGCCTCTCTCTGAAGTACTCGAACTTCACCCTGGCTAGTGGCTTCGTCAGCACATCTGCAATCTGCTCGTCCATTGCAACATACAGGAGCTTCACAGCTCCTCTCTGCACCATATCCCTGATATAGTGATATTTGATCTCTATGTGTTTCGACCTGTCATGAAACACTGGGTTCTCGGACAGCTTCACACAACTCTGGTTATCACAGAAGATACCAGTAGCCTCCAACGGGAGATCAAATAACTCAGACAGTAGCTTCCGTAGCCATACTGCCTCACAACTAGCTGAATAGGCTGCAACATACTCTGCCTCAGCTGTACTTAGTGCTACGCAGGACTGCTTCCTGCTAAACCAAGAGATCACACCTGATCCCATACTGAAGCAACACCCAGATGTGCTCTTCCTATCTGCAGCACTGCCAGCCCAATCTGAATCAACATAACCCTGCAGGTTAAACTTTTGATTCGCCTCATACCTGAGCCCAAAAACCACTGGACCCTTCAGGTACCTCAGAACATGCTTTACAGTAACCAGGTGAACACCCCTCGGATCCGTCAGGAACTGGCTCAATGTGTTCACAGCAAAGCAAATGTCTGGTCTCATGTTCGTCAAGTACATCAAGGACCCAATCATCTGACGATACGTAGAGACATCAACCAGCTCAGATGAAGCATCACATAGAAGCTTCATATTCGATGTCATAGGTGTGGCCATAGCCTTGCAGTCCATCATCCCGAACCTCTTCAGGATCTCTACTGCATACTTCCCTTGTCCAAGGAAGATTCCATCACTCTGCCACACCTCCATGCCAAAAACAAATAGTGCATCATTCCCAAGTTCTTCATCTCGAACTCGGTAGTAAGCTTTCGCTGCATGTCGGCAATCAATCTATCTTCACCTGTAACAAACAAGTTATCTGCATACAAAAGTAGTATCACTTTTATATTTCTCAATGCTGTCATCTGCAACATGCTTGATCTGATAGATCCATATGGAAGTCATAACAAACTTCCCTTCAGGTCTTGGGACTACATCCCAAACATCGTTCTTCATGATCTACGGATCATGGCATTCCATTTCTTCATCCCAGATCCTGGGAACTTCAATATCTTCAATAGATAATTTTGTTGTTGAACAAATGTTGTAGTTCTTCTTTTGTAGGTGAAGATATACGGTCTTTCCTACAAAACAGGTTAAATTGCATGATTAGAAACATCTCATAATTTTCAGAACAAATTCTTACACATAACGAAATATGTCATACAGTCATGCAATTATCTTAGCCAATGCTTCAATACATCATTTATCCATATTCCGTAGCTTTCTAGATGCCTTCCAATCTCTACCAGAACATTGTTAAGGGTGTGCACAACTCCCAACATGTCAGCAAAGAGGTTTCATTCTAGATAAGTAGCAATGGAATGTTGTACAGTGCCATAGGCCACTTACCCATGTATATTAGTAGTATACTTTTCATCAATGCAACTATTCTAATATGCATAATACATATCCTAAGTCTAGGAACATGAGCATATACATCATTTGAACAATTTTATTTAAACAAACACATATGTAAGAAATGATAATTAAAATACTTATCTTTGTTTGTTCATTGGGTGGACTCCCTCTGAGTCTTTGCTTCTTTGCGGGAGATACTAGAGTCATAATCTGAAGTAGCTTCTTCTACACCTTTCTATTGTGGAATGTAGGAAGATGTTCAACTCCCTCTAAATATCTGCATCCTTGCAGAAGCTACTGAAGTGTGCTCCTTTGCTTTCTTTGCAGGAACAACTGGAGTGTGCTCCCTCTTGATCTTTGCTTCCTGGATTACCTGTCCTTGAACTTACATTCATCATTGGTCCCTATGCATCATGATTGTGTTATCCTTGTGATCTCATATAAAATCATACATTCATTAGTATACTATTAAAACACAATAATCTCAAGCATGTATAGTCATGATCATTTCAAACAGAAATAATAAGCATTAGCATTCAAGGTTTATGTAGGAATCTTATGGTTAGTCAAATCATAAGAAGCATAACATGTCTAAACCTATAATTACTCAAACCTATGACTCTTCGCGTTAGTTGAATCATCAATTAAGATAAGAGATATAATGTGCATAAAACCTGTGATTATTCAAACCTATACTTTCATGATTCTTCTGGTTAGTCATATCATCAATTATGGTAAGAAATATAATACGCATACAGCCATGACTTATTCAAACCTATGACTTCATGAATAATCATTATCAAACAACACATCAGTATAAGATCCTAACACAAGGTAGGATTCTATCTTGATATAGGAAAAACATACCTGGATTAGCATGCTAGCTATTTATACTCACATGATGTCTTCTTGTTGTTCTTCAATGACTTGTGCTAGTAACCTGTATATCTCATAGGTTAGCCATTATAAAACCAAGTTATACATACCTCGTAAATGGATCTTCTATGAGATCCATGACAATGGATGAGTCTTTATCCTCATGTCATCATGATCATATGTTCTTGAACTGGAACATGCTTTGTCTTTCTTGGTGTACCTTTCATGTTAGTAGACAACATAAACCTCATACAACACCATAATGCATTAGTACAATCATAAGTGTCAACACCCTAACCAATGAATATCTTCTATCATGCATTCATAATTTTGTTAAGGTGAAACGACAAATCTAAAATCAAAATTGTACTAACCGTAATAACATGAAGACAAACATACCATAAACTTAATCATGGACAAATATCGAAACATACCTCGATGATTCATACCTGTCGAGATCGCTTGAAAACTTCTTATGTAAGGCCTTAGCCTCATCTCCCTCTGAAACACGAACTTCTTCACTTATGCAGGTGACCAATCCATCTTCTTCTAGGATTAACCCAATCCACTTGATTTGCAAGAACTGGACCTAGAGATGGATATGGTTTTGTCAGAAAAACCCCAAAAATTCAAACTTTGAATTTCAACCTTCCGATAGGATAGGAATATGCGCCTTGATGAACTGGTCAAACTGGTATATTCAGGATTTGAAAACTGCAAAGTTTCACTCCTCAATTTTTCCTTTGAAACTTTTGGATTCACTGGACGTGACCCTAAACTGGGGTTTGATGAAGCCCACTCTTCTGCCCAATCAAAATGTTTGATCCAAAGCTCTAAGCTTCTATTTTTCCGAGGAGCTTCCAGCCGTGGTCACAGATTTCAAAAATTCCCATTTTTATAGAAGCCCTAATTTTCCACTTTTCTGATCAAAGTCCCGAACTAGGGTCTAATCAAGCCCGGCCTTCTACCCAGCCAAAAATTCTGATATTGGTCTCTAAATTTCTATTTTGATGAGTAGCATCCAGCCGTGGTCTCCGATTACAAAAATTCCAACTTTCTTCAAAGCCCTAAATTCCGGAAGCCATGAATGAAGGTACCAAAAAAATAATTCTGTTTTGACAGAAATATGTACCTGATTGTTTCTGGTGTAACTCCAAAATTTTTGATCCACAGGGTCTGAAAAAGTTTTCTGAGATAGCCTGACCTGTTAGCTTTCCATCCTCACAGGTCTGACCTCAATTGGATGTTCTGAGAGAGAGTTATGCCAAATGTCGCAACGTGACCTGTTTTGGGAAAATACAGGAGAGCGAACTTGTACGGCGTGCCACGTGTCACTGTTTGACCTTCGGCCTCTGAAAAAGTTTTCTAAGATATATCTGCCTGTTCTCTTTCCATCCTGACAGGTCTGACCTCAATTGGATTCTCTGAGAGAGAGATATGCCAAGTGTCGCAACGTGACCTGTTTATGGGATAATACAGGAGAGCGAACTTGTACGGCGTGCCACGTGTCACTGTTTGACCTTCGGCCTCTGAAAACGTTTTCTGAGATAGCTCGGCCTGTGTACTACCTGTCACTTTTCACGAAATTTCATTTGGAGCTTCCTAGCCCAAGTTATGACCTTTTTCCCAAGGTCACCTGATTTTGACTCAGATCTGGAAGAGGCAGAAACCCTATATTGTACAGATCATAAATCACAAAGTACAACGAATTAGAGGTTGTCCTTTGGACACAAGGTACCTGGAGATTTTAGCTTCGACCTGTAACAATTTCAGATCCGAAACCTTCGCCAAAATGGATTTATAGCGAAAGTGCTACGACGACTTGTTTTTACTATATCAAGCCCTAGCATCGTAAATGCAACAAGTGTCATACATGCCATATCATGCCTTCTTTCAGGCTAGCTCTGATACCATGTTAAATTTTCAGAATTTACTTCAATATGATCTAGGATCTTAACTGAGAGAACAACATGTACAGCATATCTACATCATATCAATCATGGAGACAATAATGCAAGCACACAAGAGACACAAAGATTTACTTGGGGAAAACCATAAAGGTGAAAAACCCCAATAACTTCCTCAGAGATAGATAGAGCAATGATACAACCAACCAATAGAGATAGCCATAACCTAGCAGCAATCCTCCTCCTCCATAAGTGCGCCTCTCCTCCTTGAGAGCATGTGTGAGAAGTGAGTGAGTAAATAGAGTGCCTCCCGCACTCTATTTATACTTGACTTGACTTGCCTTTTTACCTAACTCATGTCGGCTCGAACTTAACCACATAACATAATGCTGAGTGGGCCGACCCCCAATAGGGTGGTCTAATAACCCTTTGACCCACATGGCCGACCCCCAATAGGGTGGTCTAATAACCCTTTGACCCACATGACTTATACAGGGCCGACCCCAAACAAGGTGGTCTAATAACCCCTCAAGTATAAGTTACGACACTTACAATATAAATGACGACACTTCCTTATAGAGGAATAATACCATCTCTATAGGGATACAATATACATATATGTGAAATACATTCCGAAGTTACATATACATCAACAAGAACATGTAGACTAGTGACCTGATCCCTTAGATCATTCAAAAACCTCCATCTATAACCTATTCCCAACTCTAAAAAATTTGCATCCATACAGGAATGCAAACTGCAAACTGAAACTGAATCCATCACATAATACTGCAAACTGAATTGGCTTCAAAACATTCCTAACATATATACAAACTGAATTTCAAAAGATGAAAACATCTACTTCTGAAAAAGATGCTCAGACTGCTGAGCTTATTTTTCATATCTACCTAACCTAACTTGGTGGAAGACACCTGGAATCAAGTGATGCTCAAGTGCCAATGTAACCAACCCAACAACTGGACACTTTATTGAAGCATGCATTCGAGGGCTCCAATCGGAAAAAGAAATCTAAACTGTGACAACTCAAATGAAGGGAAACAAGAGGGTAAGATGTCTCCTTCAATAATAAAGGAAAATTGCAGATGCAACAATTCGACCCCCCATCCAAGACTGATTCCCATGTTCATAAATTCTACAAAATCCTCTTTCCCTAATGACTGCAATATACATGCGAAAGGATCCTCCAGACCACGAGATGTTGCCTCTAGTTGATGATCAGAAAAGGAACTGGGAAATTGAGATCGTACTCCAAAGAAATAGGATCCATTAGCTTATCCTCTTCAATGTTCATAGCAGGAAAAAACTCTGTAAATATTTGAAAAATCTCAACTGGAACACCCAGCTTTTGAACATGAGGGATCTCCCTTTCACTATTTCGCCGTAGCTCTAGATTATCATTTTGTTGAACTTGTGAACTATCATCCCTATCAATCAAAATACTTATGATCAGTTCTTCATGCATCTTAGAAGGAATATCAAGAAGTGACCCTCTATGTGGTTCACCAAGGATATCACTTTGATTCTTAAAAGGATCAGAGAGAATAGTTTCTTCACTATCAGGGAGATCACACAAAATCTGCTCGTCTTCAATGGATGATTCAGGTTTTAGAATAACTATAGGGAGTACTGGTTGACCATCCATATTTTTCTCTTGCTCACTTAAAGTATGACAATCTTCAACAAACTCAGGGGAAATCACATGAGTTTCAACATTAAGCCCTTGATATGTTTCATTTAACTTTTCACATGGATGAACCTAGAGAATGTCTGAACTTTGAATGAATTCTCTTGTATCCTCTGAAATTTCTAAAGGTTGTTGAACCTTCTCATTATTCTCAGGATAGGGAGTCGAAATACTAAGGTCCTGATCTTCTTTGTTTACCATCAAAGGAAAAAGCATTATCTGCTGAAGATCTTGCTGAATATTAAGGAGACTATCACCTGGTATCTCTTCCTGATGTTGAAAGTAATCTTCACAAAATTATTGGATCTCTTCATCCAATAATTCTTCATCACCATAATTGTTTCTTAAGTGTTGCATAAAATTTTCAAAATTTACTTTACAACAACTTTCAAACAGTAATAAAGATGAGTAACTTTGCTTATAATTTTCATAGAAGGTTGAATGAATATCTCCCAAGGATAACAAACTAGCAGTTGATAACCCTTCATACTAGGCTCTTTCTCTTCCTTCCAAAGTAGCCATGAACATTTTCATAAAGGAATATTCATGAAATTTTACCCTCATCTTATATATATGCATATGGAACTTAATTAAATGCAGAGAGGGGTCATCTCCTTCCTCATCTTTAAAATTGGGCAAATATGTTTTCCAATCTATACGAGGTATACGGTTTGGAAAACCTGGAATATGTGAAAATTCATAGGAGCATACCTTCTATATTTGTAAGCTTCCCCGAAATTCTTATTCAAATGGTGGGGTATCTTGTGATGCTTTGAATTCTGTATTCTGCCGATAGTAGAGCCGCCAGGTGAATAATATACAACTTTCTTTGCATCTGACTACTGTTCACCATCAGTAATCAACTCTGATCTGATACAAATTTCAAAGTGAACTCGATCTCCAGTGGAATCGCTTGTTTGGAAGGTGGAGACACCAGGGAAAATAATAAAACCTTGGAACGTCAGACTCTCTATTTTCCCTCAGAGGTTTGATTTGATACTGTGAAAACCAAAGATTCTCCCCAGTGGATTCGCTAGAATGTTATCACCCAATATTTTCCTGGGTTGTGACATGAATGACCATGGGGTAACTGTTGCAAACAAATCTTTAGTGGATGGAAACTAGCCTCTCTAAACACAGAGAGGGATCTCTCTTTTGTGATTCCAGCAATGGGATATAGCTTGAATGGGCTGGGATATTGTTAAAAGTGGTGGATAGACCTTCAAAACAATGAATTAAAAGGGGTTTATGGTTGGTTGGAGTTAAGGACAGGAGGACAGTTGGGCATGGAGTCAAATTCGGTGGTTTTACTGTCACCATTGACAGATTCAGACCACAATTGCAGAGGCAAGAGGCGAGGTGGATGGGTAGCTTTTGCATTGGATTAATAAGCGGGTGAAGGTAGAGAAAGGAAACAATTTTGGTCATAAGGTTAGAGCATTTGAGAATGAATTCTAACCCACAACTTCGATAGGAAAAGGCTGGAATACCTAGTCATATGCATCTGGAGAATGTGGACATTAATTCCAGACCATATAATATTGATCTTTAGGTACTGTAGAAGTAAACAATCAATGGAAATATAAAACAATAACACATACATAGGAAATAATGGACATCAGAACACACATCATATGAATCTCAAGCTCCAAAATTGAGTCTTCTCATTGAATTAAGAGTCTGCATTTAAATACAGGCGCAGAGCAGTAGTCTCTCTGAAACAAAAACATCCAACCCTTTGGTTCTCTTCGGAACCCACCTTTATAGGCTTACAAAATATAAAAATATCATAACTGATTTAGAACAAACTCGGACTGTTAATGATGAGTCCATTCGAGCTGGGCCACCCGAATCAACAACCTCTAAGTCTGTCACGCGCGGACGAAGGGAATCACTTATGATGGTAGTGCACCATTGTAAAATTAGTCACGGCATATCTATTGAACACGAATATCAATAACAATGATGTAAAACAAATTGGAGTAAAAACTGTGCAAGAGAGATGCATCAGTGCTCCATAACTCAGAATAATATAATTACAATACAATACTATCACAATGAGTGAGCAATTCAAATTATCCAAGGAGGTCATTCGAATATACTGCATGGTGTATCTTGGCTCCAACTAGGAGTCCTCATCATCAATCAGTGGCAGTCATCAATGCACAAGTCACTGTCAAACAAGTGTCAAACTGAGTCTAATGGAGTGTAATAAGTGTAATTGATTGTAATGGCACTAATGTAGGGATGGAGGCTTAGTGGAGGGCGCATGAGGAGTTAACTGCACTCAGAATAGGTAGTCAAGTCTCATCAGAGGTCAATCAGAGTGATAACAGCAGTGAGGAGTCAGTCTAGCCTCAAATCAAGGCAAGACAACTAGCTAACTGAAGTGAACTTGACTAGTAGGTGAGAAAAGGCACTCTTCTCAAGTGGTGGGTGAGAAGTGGGCACCTCCCTAACTAGGAGGGATAAAACTGAATGGAAATAGGCTCTCGAGTGCTGGCAGACTAGGAACTAGGTGCTGGAGGCATCAAACTAGTGACTGGGCAGCATGCGGATGCATGCAATGCGTGCAGATGTATGCATGCATGTAAAGTGCATGCCAAATACATACTGATTGATGAGATATCCTAACACCCCCCCTCAAGATATATTATGATGTAAAAAATAAAATGTAGGGCCCTGGTTACTGAGACCAAAGCTCACCCCAATACAATAATCCAAATAAAGAACAATCCATGAACTGAGGAAATGGAGAAAACCTCATGGGAAACGCCCCCCCTCAAAATGGAGTGTAACACACCAAAAGATTTAACTGCCCCAAACTCAAGTAGATATTTCTGGAAGTATCTTACTCTTGGGAGTAAATGGATCATGCTCCAAAAATATGTGCTTGAATTCTCCATTAGTGGATGCAAGCGAATGTGGAGACTTTATGAACTTGCTCTTCATACCGAAAATGGTGAGAACAAATCTGAAAATATGAGGATGAACCTGGAACCTGTGATTCAAACCAAGTGAGGTAGGAATAGCTCCAATCGGATAAAATAGATCTTGAAACTTAAACTTCTTATCAGTGGAAGTTAAATCAGCTCCAATATTTGACAAATGGTTTCTTGAGATCTCCTTTGAACCAATAGGGGTGAGATCAAAACCAAAATCAACAAAAATTGCATGAGAATTGAGTGTAATAAGTGTAACTAATGGTAATGGCACTAATATAGGGATGGAGGCTCAGTGGAGGGTGCATTAGGAGTTAAATGCACTCAGAATAGGTAGTCATGTCTCATCGGAGGTCAATCGGAGTGATAACAGCAGTAAGGAGCCAGTCTAGCCTCAAATCAAGGAAAGATAACTAGATAACTAAAGTGAATTGGACTAGTAGGTGAGAAAAGGCACCCTTCTCAAGTGGTGGGTGAGAAGTGGGCGCCTTCCTGACTAGAAGGGCTAAAACTTAATGGAAATTTGCTCCCAGGTGTTGCCAGGCTAGGGACTAGGTGCTGGAGGCATCAAACTGGTGACTAGGTAGCATGCGGATGCATGCATGAAAAGTACATACTGAATGATGAGATATCCTAACAACCATTGGGCCACATAAGCCTCCTGCTAGTAGTGATGGTGGGGGATTTCACTCGCTGGAAGTGCACCATTGGGCCGTGGAAGTTGCCTGCTTGTCCTTCGAATCAGGCTGTTTTAGATTGATTAGGATAGGAAACTGAAACAGGCCCCCTTTGTTGCTATGAAACATGCCATCTTCTTGTGAGAATCTTTACTTCCTGGCGGTCGTGATTTGCTCCGCAAAACTTCTCTTAATACGCAATTTCCTTTCTGCAATTTCCATAATGACCTTTTGCATCGGCCTTTCCGCAATGGCCTTTCTAGAATCCACAATCCTCCATGTGGAATGCGGGATTTGGAATTTTGGCTTCGTGCTTTATGGAACATTACCTTTCCGCAATCCACAATGCAGAATGCAGAAACTTATTTTTTCACCCTTTTGGAAAATCATCGTTCCGCAATCCACAATCCGTAATGCGGAATCCGGGATTCAGAAACATACTTTTGTACCAATTGGAAAATTGTTGCTCCGCAATCTACAATCCGCAATGAGGAATGCGGAATGCGGAATGCGAAAACTTATATTTGTGCTCTTTGGAAAATTGATGCTCCACAATCCCCAATCCGCAATGCGGATTGAGGGAACGGAAAAACGAACCCACTGAATGCCATTTTAACCGTTGATCTGATCAATTGTTCAATCTTGGCCGTTGAATCTCATTTTGCTGTAGAAGAATCCTATTTAGTCGTTTTTAGTTATGGAGGACACTTTTATGGCTGGTTTTTCTCATTCTTTTCATTGTGGCTCTATCCTTTGGCTTGAAATCGCTAGACAACTAGCCATTTTTGGGATTTTTGGTTCTTTCTTTGGTGCAAAATATTGATCGGTGAGGCTTGGGGTTGTCTCCTCCTTCTTGGCGGGAATGTTACCAGAGGGGAGTTAACAATAATATTCGCCAAAAGTTACAAGTTTCAATAGGAAATTGAAAGTTTCATATTTAATATTCTCCTATGAATCTATATATATGTTTTTTTCAATCCAAAACAATCACCTAGATTACTATACTTAAGTATACTTTTATAATCCTTAAAACATACCTTGGTTTTCTCCAACACCAACTAGAAGGAGGAACCGAACCCCTGTCACTTTGTTTTACACGCACCAACCTCAAGGAAGCTGCGACTCTCCTCTCCTTGTTGTTTTACAAACACCAACCTGAAGGAAGCTCCAACTCCCTATCTCCTTTTCCCGCTCGACCACCTTGATGTCCAATACATTTTTCTACCTTATTGATCTTCAACTCTACGCACTTCTTCAGGTATACTGATGATGATTCTGATGTGCGCTACCTTCGTATGAAAACTGTAAAATCTCAAGCACAGTTGAATCTAGCTACTGTGGATTCCTCACTGGTGAAAGATTGCACAACATTTGCAAGAATTAGCATAAAAAATTTAAATGAATGAAGAACAATACACATGAATTGGTGAATAATATCAATATTATTAACTGTCCAACCTTAACAAAGGTTAAGAACACTCATATATACAAATCTGGAAGAATTCGAATCCATCTGGAGTGTTCACACTGATCTAGCTTAGAAAAAGCTCAAACCCCCCTAGGTTGACCAAAATATCCCAAACCATCCCAAACTGGTTCGAATCTGTAGTGTGAATGCTGGGAATGACTGGACAGGCCCATGTGACCTCACACATGTGAAGAAACTGGTTGGGTAGAGGTTTGGAGTCTAAAATTGGTCAAAAATGTGACAAAACAAGGCAAAATTGTCCACAAGAGAGCAAATGCGCCCTAGGTAGAAGAGAAGCATGCTGAGTGCATTAAATGACCTGAGGAGGGCGCTCTAGGCATGCTGAGTGCATTAATTGCCCTGGGGAGCGCTCCACTTAGCTGGTTTGACTCAGCACTTGTTCACATTGCTAACTAGTTCAAGACAGTTTGACCATTTGCCAATCTAATCAACTTAGGGATGTAATCATTAATCACTTGGGCTAATTAATCATCAATTAATACATGATTAATTTACATAGGTGGAAAAATGTTCTAACACCCCCCCTTAAGCTAGACTTAGTGAAATATCAAAAATTAAGGCCTTGGAAACTAGGCTCAAGTCACCTTTTACATCATAAAATTTATTTGTCCATGTAAAATGAGGAAAGAGGCAAAACCACATGGGAAAAACCCTCCCTCAAGAATGGACATCATACAGAGATGATCAAAAGGTCTTCAACAGGTCTTGTTCTTCACTTGAATGAGTTGAATGAACAACTTCTTGCTGAAATACTTGGTGAAGATGTTGTGGATGTCATGATCATGCACCAATTCTTCAATGTTTTGTAGGAAAAAAACATGTTGGAAGGCTCCTTGAATCTCATCATTTGATGATGGGGGAGAATTATAAGAATGCTTCTTGCTGCATACATACTCTGATATGAATACATGATCAATAATGGAAAATATATCTCTGCAAAATCCTTCCCAAAGAACATCAAAAATCTCAACAAAATCTGCATTTTGAGGAGCTTCCACATGGCAAATCAAACCATGAATCTTCCTTCCGAACTGATGTAGCACCTTCCCAAATCTGTAATAGAGATCATGTGGCTCTGATATATCAGAATAGGATCCATATGGAGCAGCAAAAACTAGAGGTATAATGTCTCCATGATCGAATGGTTTTACAGTAAGAGAAGTGTGTGTAACTGGATCACACTGACAGTTGAGCAAACTTGAAGGGTCTGGAGACTTGAGTTTTGAACCATAGGTGGTAAGATCAGGTCCAGACATGTGGAACAGCAGTCCCATGATAGCCAATGACATGGCTGTCCAACCAAGGAATGATATGCAAGACATAAAACCAAGATAGATCAGTGACACAGTTTTGGAAACAATAAAATTGTGAGATTTTCCAACTGTAGAACTTGGGGTTTGTGTGGTCTTTTGGGCATCCGATGGTTGGGGAAATGGTTTGATGGCTGTCATAACCTGTATATCAGCCTGCATATTATCTTCCATATCAGAATATGAAATATCTGATTGAAGTGGGAAAGAGCTTTCAGAAGGCATGTCAAAAACTAGTGAAAACTTACTAGTATTGGGAGAAAGCTTCGGTGAACTGGATGGAGATTCTTTCAGGGAAGAGACTGATTTTTCTGAATCTGATATATCAGAATGTAAATCAGAAACAGAGATATCAGAAAAATATTTGGCTCTTTCACCCAAATCATAGAGCTTTTTACCTTTGCATGTGGCATAGAGGCAATGATCTTGTTCCAAAGAGAGCTTGGATTCTTCTCTTCTTGCAAAATCTGGAACATCAATGTTATGTTCTTCAAGTAGCTTGGTTAGAATGTCTATCTTCTTTCTGAAACATGATTTTTCATTGTGAGAACCTCTGCAATAACCACATTTGGGCTTCTCTTTCTTGCTCTTCATCTTCTTGACTTTTGAATCTTCATCACTTGAACTTGAGCTTTCATCACTTGAATGCTTCTTCTCCTTCATCTTCTTCTCTTGAGGTTTCGGCCCCTTTGGTTTTTGCTTGCCTCTTCCATATTTCGAATCTCCAGCTGCAAGAACTTGGTCTTTTTGCTTGATGGAGCCCATCAAGACCAGCTTGTCTTGCTCTTGAGTTAGCATCTCCATGAAGTCAGCCAAAGATGGCATCTTCCAACCTCTAACTGTGAGCCTTGTGGAGTTGAAGGAAGACACAAAAACTGAGTATTCTGAACCCAATTTTGAGAGAATGGACAACACCAACTGTTCTTCTTTATTCTCTATGCCACATTGTCTGATCTGCAAGACCAAGTTCTTGAACTTGGTGAAGAAGTCCTGGATGGAATCGAAATTCCCTGGGCTCAGTGAGACAAGCTCATTTTCGAGCTGGTGGCCTCTCATCTCATCAGTCTTTCCAAACAGTGTCTCAAGCTTGAGCCACACTTCATTTGGAGTTGCTAGACTTTCTACATGAAACAGGAGGTCTCTCGAAATGTTGAGACAAAGGAGGCCAAATGCCTCATCCATTCTGTTGAAAAACTTGGATTTCTCCACAGCTGAGTTTGGCTCAACCTCAGTGCCCATCGTGATTCTGTAGAGACCCTTGGATCTCAGCAAAATCACCATTTCTGCCTTCCAATCGAAATAGTTGAAGGGTGTGAGCACGTTTGGGTGAGATGGCTCCATTCTCCTCTGCTGCAATTCGCACTTGCTGACAATGCTGAACTCCAATACCTGCAAACAACTCTCAAATCACTCTGGAGGGATCTACACTCACAGATTCGAACCCTGTATGGATAGTGGGTGCATTCGGGAGAGCATCACACCTGAGAGGAGCCACTAGATTTCTCCAGTAAGCTCAAGGCAATGGCCTCAGGAATTATGTGGTTTCTCCACTGCTTCTGGCAATCCACTACAACAGTCTTGCTGGTTCGAATTCTAGCTCCAAGAGCTCTGATACCATGTAAAATCTCAAGCACAGTTGAATCTAGCTACTGTGGATTCCTCACTGGTGAAAGATTGCACAACATTTGCAAGAATTAGCATAAAAAATTTAAATGAATGAAGAACAATACACATGAATTGGTGAATAATATCAATATTATTAACTGTCCAACCTTAACAAAGGTTAAGAACACTCATATATACAAATCTGGAAGAATTCGAATCCATCTGGAGTGTTCACACTGATCTAGCTTAGAAAAAGCTCAAACCCCCCTAGGTTGACCAAAATATCCCAAACCATCCCAAACTGGTTCGAATCTGCAGTGTGAATGCTGGGAATGACTGGACAGGCCCATGTGACCTCACACATGTGAAGAAACTGGTTGGGTAGAGGTTTGGAGTCTAAAATTGGTCAAAAATGTGACAAAACAAGGCAAAATTGTCCACAAGAGAGCAAATGCGCCCTAGGTAGAAGAGAAGCATGCTGAGTGCATTAAATGACCTGAGGAGGGCGCTCTAGGCATGCTAAGTGCATTAATTGCCCTGGGGAGTGCTCCACTTAGCTGGTTTGACTCAGCACTTGTTCACATTGCTAACTAGTTCAAGACAGTTTGACCATTTGCCAATCTAATCAACTTAGGGATGTAATCATTAATCACTTGGGCTAATTAATCATCAATTAATACATGATTAATTTACATAGGTGGAAAAATGTTCTAACAAAAACTATACTCTATCACTGCACTGCATGCATCACTTGAATTATCATTTCTCTCAACTCACACTTCTGTTGATGACTTACTTCATGTACTATGTGCTCTGCTTATTCTGCAATCTGTCTTTCTCGTTCAACTATCTGTTCTTTGTGACTGCAATGATCAACTAATACTGTGCTTTCAATTTATAGTTTCTTGTTCATAAATGAAGCACTAGTAAACATTAGGAGATGCGCACTTTCTGCTGTGTCCGTTCTATTTAAGTGCTTTTAGTCTCTCAGATAATCTGTGACATCCTGTGCATCAAATAATTGGTCCATTCATTTTAACGCACTTTCCTCAGATCATCTGCATCGTGATGTGCCTATTGAGTTCTACTATTGTTCTGTTGTTGCACATCAGATGAATTTTTCAACTTCACATTCTTCCACTTCTGTTCATATGCATCAGCCACACATCAACACAACATCTGATAACCTTCGGTTCTATCTTTGTGCTTCTGTCTCTTCAACTTCTGTGACTATCGACTTGTTGAGTGTGATATTGTCCTTTGAGATATCGATCACTTGTGCATTCTTCAATAGCTCTTTCTTTTAGTGTTTGCTTAACTATCATAGGTCTACAAAATATTTATGCACACCATCAAAACTTCCTTCTGCTGCATGTGCACATTTGGCTCTTTGCTAGATCATTCTGTTCTATCCATGAGCCCCTTGATGCCTGTTGAAGCCTCATATGTGAAAGTGCTGGAATGAGTTCTAAGGCTAACAACAAATGGTGAAAACCCAGGCTGAAAGGCTTCAAAAGGTCCTACGCAAGGACAATTCTATTTCCAGCCAGTTTGGAATAGTAACCTCCCACGGATACAAAGGCCTCCACTGGTACTTACTAGTTTTGATCCTAGGAGGATCTGTCTTCCAGAGATGGAAGCTCGAAGTGTCCTAATTCTAAAGTGGATCTAAACTGAAGACAACTCTACCTTAAAAGAAGTCTAAGCTAATTCAGATCTAATATAAATGTAGTGGACTTGTTTGTATGCAACTTGGTTTGAGTTGCAGTAAGTTATCTCATCAACTTGACAAAAATTTGCAATCGAATCATTAACTCATTACTCCAAAATATAACCAGGAAATAAAATTTACTGATAATAATTCAAAGGATAAGCATATCCAAGATTATCCTGTTATTCTCTTGTCAATTGAAAAATTAACATTAACTTAATAATTTATGTGAATCATTTGCAAAAATAGATAAAGATTTTAATTAAAGAAATTCAATTAAAACATTAAATTACATAGATCATGAATTAAGACAATTCTGAATTCCAGATCAATGCATTAATAATTGGCTTCAAAATCACTAGTAGTAATTGATAATTAAGGTGAAGAAATCAGACATTATCAAATAAATTTGATAACTTACACAAAAGAGGAAGTTGAAGAAAGGATAACAATATATTAAAGGCTTGCAAAAAATTACATAGTCTGCAATAACAGAACATTTCCAGTCTCTTTTGGCAATTTTCTCCCCCCTTCCCCATGGGGTTTTTATCCCTATAAATAATAACAAAAATGGTTACAAAGGATAGATTTCCCATGAAAACAAGGATTTACAAAATCAAACCATTCTAATCATATCATCATAGAGAATGGTTCATAGCGAATGTGATCCAGATCTTGGGAGCTGAGAATTGGAAGGCTTGAATGCTGAGAGAGGAGGAGATTAAGCATGCAAATCTGTCATAAAATTTACAAGAAAAACACTAATCTTGCATAAGAATAAGCATGCATAAAAACATATGAATTCAATGGGAGGTGAGGCTCAAACAGGAGCCCCACCTCTGAAACTAATTACCAATAAGTCACTCAGATCTAATTAATCTCACAATGAACAATGGAAAAATAGGAGAAATGTAGGATAGAAACCAAACGAGTAACTTGTTATCATGAGAAGGCTTGCTAGGCCTTTATACAGCATTATTACAATGTGTCTTGAGGCCATACCATGGGCCAAAACCATGTGCTACAAAATACCATGGATATGAGACGGTGGCCTATCCATTTAATGCTTTTATGATAAATGGGAGAGGGTGGCGTCTCCATTTAATGCTTTTATGGCTTATACATCCGAATTTAGACCATATTTCCCCTAAAATTCGGATCATTCCCCCCCCCTTAGAAAATGATGGTCCCCATCATTTCATGCTAAAAAGAGACCCATGATTGCAATGTGCTAGTTACCAATAAAGAGAAGGGTTTTGTGTGGTTGACCCATAGCCATGGGTTTTGCGAGGTTGACCCATAACCATGGGTTTTGCAAGGGTGACCCATAACCATGATGGCAATGGAAAGCTTGATTCCAATGAAGAGAAGAGGTTTGTGTGGTTGACTCAGAACCATGGGTTTTGTGTGGTTGACCCATAACCGTGGGTTTTATGTGGTTGACCCATAACCATGGTGGCAATGAGAAGCTTGTTTCCACAGAAGAGAAGGGTTTTGTGTGGTTAACCCATAACCATGGGTTTTGTGTGGTTGACCCACAACCATGATTACAATATATAACTGTGGGTTTTGTATGGTTGACCTATAACTATGGGTTTTGTGTGGTTAACCCATAACCATGGATTTTGTGTTGTTGACCCATAACCATGATTACAATACATAAATGTGGGTTTTGTGTGGTTTCCCCCATAACCATGGGTTTTATGTGGTTGACCCAGAATCATAGGGTTTGTGTGGTTAACCATAACCATGATTACATTAAGATTTAAAAAAATTGAAAATTTATGATCTTTGGTGCAGTTGATGTCTTGCTGCAAATCCATTCATAGAGTCTGATGCATGTACTGAAATTCAATTCCATTGAAGAAACATTTGAGATGTCAAAGAGACCTTTCCATACATATAACATACTTCCTCTAGGGTGGCCCAGAGATTGAGAAAATGTTTGTTGAAGTTTAAGAGACGCGCGCACACTATTTTGCAAACATATGTTACTTCAATCAATGATATCTCTCAAACCAAAAAGCCAAATGAAAAACCACAAAATACCCATTTTAGCTGAAGGAAAGATATTTTTAATGAGCTATGGTAGAGCCTCTAAGACATTTTGCGGAGTCTGTAGCACTTGTTTAAAGTTGGTGTACGTCTGGATGCATTGTGTACAAACATGTACTACTTCAAACAAACATATCTCACAAAACAAAAAACGAAATAAAATTTCATGAAATACCCATTTTAGAAGACAGAAAGAGTTTTCCAATGACCTATGGTAGAGATTCTGAGACATTCTATGGAATCTATAGCACTTGTTTAAAGTTGTTATACATCTGGCCGCATTATGCACAAACATGTGCTACTTCAAACAAGCATATCTCACAAACCGGAAAACGAAATGAAATTTTGTGAAATACCCATTTGAGCTAACAGAAATACCTTTCCGATGAAATATGGTAGAGCCTCTTAAACATTATATGCAGTCCATGGAACCTGTTCAAAGTTTGTTGAATGTGAGAGTGTTGAGTATAGAGATGCCAAGGGTTTGTAGAGAAGCATGGGTTGTTGTAGAGGTTGTGGAACCTCTGTTGAACCCACATAATGCTTCAAAATATTGTCCAAATCGAGAGCATACCCGCTCTGATACCACTGATCTGGATCTTGGGAGTTCAGAACCGAAAGGATTGAATACGGAGAGAGGAGGAGATTAAGCATGCAAATATGTCATAAAATTTACATGAAAAACACTAATCTTGCATGAGAATAAGCATGAAAAAAAACATATGAAGTGAATGGTAGGTGAGGCTCAAAGAGGAGCCCCACCTCTAAAACTAATTACCAATAAGTCACTCAGACCTAATTAATCACAATGAACAATGGAAAAATAGGAGAAATGTAGGATAGAAACCAAATGAGTAACTTGTTATCATGAGAAGGCTTGCTAGGCCTTTATATGACATTATTACAATGTGTATTGAGGCCATACCATGGGCCAAAACCATGTGCTAAAAAATACCATGGATATGAGAGGGTGGCCTCTCCATTTAATGCTTTTATGATAAATGGGAGAGGGTGGCCTCTCCATTTAATGCTTTTATGGCTTATACATCCGAATTTAGACCATATTCCCCCTAAAATTCAGATCAAAATGTTTCACAAAATTTCAAAAGATGTCCATCACATAATTGCGGGAAACATCCCATAATGAACAGTAGAGGTTAACCACAGTCCATTAGCTTGTTAAATTTTCAGAATTTACTTCAATCTGATCTAGGATCTTAACTGAGAGAACAACATGTACAGCATATCTACAGCATATCAATCATGGAGACAATAATGCAAGCACACAAGAGACACAAAGATTTACTTGGGGAAAACCATAAAGGTGAAAAACCCCAATAACTTCCTCAGAGATAGATAGAGCAATGATACAACCAACCATAAGAGATAGACACAACATAGCAGCAGATCCTCCTCCTCCATAACAGTGCCACTCCTCCTTAAGTGCATGTGTGAGAAGTGAGTGTGTAAATAGAGTGCCTCCCGCACTCTATTTATACTTGACTTGACTTGCCTTTTTACCTAACTCATGTAGGCTCGAACTTAACCACATAACATAATGCTGACTGGGCCGACCCCCAATAGGGTGGTCTAATAACCCTTTGACCCACATGGCCGACCCCCAATAGGTTGGTCTAATAACCCTTTGACCCACATGACTTATACAGGGCCGACCCCAAACAAGGTGGTCTAATAACCCATCAAGTATAAGTTACGACACTTACAATATAAATGACGACACTTCCTTATAGAGGAATAATACCATCTATATAGGAATACAATATACATATATGTGAAATACATTCCGAAGTTACATATACATCAACACTCCCTCTTAACTAGGAAGGTATTTCTCAGCACAGTTCTTCTAGCACAAGTCATCTTTTCTGGATCATCGTCACTGGATAATCATCATCGAGTCATCATCATCGTCACTGCTGCTGCTATCTCAATCAATCTCTGAATCTACTCGTCATAGGAAGTTCTACAGAGCCAGTCCTTTTTCATACTGGATGTAGGCCCACCACCTGCAGGTCTTAATCATCATTGGCCATACTGTGGAATCCTCAGGACTTATTACGTGCGTCACAAAACCTCGAAAGAGCATCCCAGGATGTTACGGGTACACAACTCCGACCTGTAGAATCTACCAGGGCGCTATTACATGTGACCCCACCACAAAACCTTGAAAGAGCATCTCAGGATGTTACGGGTACACAACTCTGACCTGAAATCTCCCAGGGCACAAATTACATGTGGTCATGGCAAAACCTCGCAAGAGCATCTCAGGATGTTATGGGTACACAACTCCGACCTGAAATCTCCCAGGGCCCAAATTACATGCCATAGGACAACACCTCGCAAGAGAATCTCAGGATGTTACGGGTACACAACTCCGACCTGAGATCTCCCAGGGCGCTATTACATGTCCTCCCAGAGCAATGTCTCAAAAGAGAATCCCAGGCTGTTACGGGTACACAACTCCGACCTATAGGATCTCCCAGACATGCTCATCTGCACAACCTGATCCACGGCCATAGAGTATCAACCTAATACTCACCATACATCATCCTGATGTACTCATGATCGTCCTGATCATCATCACTGCAACGTCCTACTGCATGTCATCTGGAGCAACATCCTGAAGCTCATCATCCATGATCATCCTGATCATCACTGCAACATCCTGCTGCATGTCATCTGGAGCAACATCCTGAAGCTCATCATCCATGATCATCCCGATCATCAATGCATCCACCTGATGCATACCAAGTATCTACCTGATACATATCATCATACATGATCCACCTGATCATCAATGCATCCACCTGATGCATACCAAGTATCTACCTGATACATGATACATATCACCATACATGATCCACCTGATCATACAATGTATCCACCTGATACATATACAGATACATGGTCCAAGCATCCAACATGATGCACATACATACATAAAAATGATCCAACTGATCATATCCAGCATCCAACATGATGCGTACATACATACATAAAAATGATCCAACTGATCATATCCAGCAGAAACCAGAACATCATCCTGATGCCCATTATCCAGTGCTTACATCCACAGCCATGTGAAGGATCCTCCTTCCAACATGATTGGAATGGCTTCAACAAATGTGTCCATCACTTCTTCCTCGAAGTGTCCTCGATCTGAAGAACGCCAAGCCTCTCTCTGAAGTACTCGAACTTCACTCTGGCTAGTGGCTTCATCAGCACATCTGCAATCTGCTCGTCCGTCACAACATACAGAAGCTTCACAGCTCCTCTCTGCACCATATCCCTGATATAGTGATATTTGATCTCTATGTGTTTTGACCTGTCATGAAACACTAGGTTCTCGGACAGCTTCACACAACTCTGGTTATCACAGAAGATACCAGTAGCCTCCAACGGGAGATCAAATAACTCAGACAGTAGCTTCCGTAGCCATACTGCCTCACAACTAGCTGAGCAGGCTGCAACATACTCTGCCTCAGCTATACTCAGTGCTACGCAGGACTGCTTCCTGCTAAACCAAGAGATCACACCTGATCCCATACTGAAGCAACACCCAGATGTGCTCTTCCTATCTGCAGCACTGCCAGCCCAATCTGAATCAACATAACCCTGCAGGTTAAACTTTTGATTCACCTCATACCTGAGCCCATAATCCACTGTACCCTTCAGGTACCTCAGAACATGCTTTACAGCAACCAGGTGTACACTCCTCGGATCCGTCAGGAACTGGCTCAATGTGTTCACAGCAAAGCAAATGTTTGGTCTCGTGTTCGTCAGGTACATCAAGGACCCAATCATCTGACGATACATAGAGACATCAACCGGCTGAGATGAACCATCACATAGAAGCTTCACATTCGATGCCATAGGTGTGGCCATATCCTTGCAGTCCATCATCCCGAACCTCTTCAGGATCTCTACTACATACTTCCCTTGTCCAAGGAAGATTCCATATGCACTCTGCCACACCTCCATGCCAAAAAAAAATAGTGCATCATCCCCAAGTTCTTCATCTCAAACTTGGCAGAAAGCTTCCGCTGCGTGTCGGCAATCAATCTATCTTTACCTGTAACAAACAGGTTATCTGCATACAAAAGTAGTATCACTGGATTGCCTTCTTCAACCTTGTAGAAAGGGTCGGAATCTGCTTTACTCTTGGTAACGCCCAAACTGGATAGAAAGCTGTCTATCCTACCATACCAAGTTCTACACACATATGTGACTACACCATGCTGTCTTGAGATCCATCTGGTACATCTTCTATTTCATCACTTTTATATTTCTCAATGCTGCCATCTGCAACATGCTTGATCTGATAGTTCCATTTGGAAGTCATAACAAACTTCCCTTCACGTCTTGGGACTACATCCCAAACATCATTCTTCATGATCGACGGATCATGACATTCCATTTCTTCATCCCAGATCCTGGGAACTTCAATATCTTCAATAAATAAATTTGTTGCTGAACAAATGTTGTAGTTCTTCTTTTGTAGGAGATGACATACGATCTTTCCTACACAACAAGTTAAATTGCATGATTAGAAAACATCTCATAGTTTTCAGAACAAATTCTTACACATAAATAAATATGTCATACAGTCATGCAATTATCTTAGCCAATGCTTCAATACAACATTTATCCATATCCCGTAACTTTCTAGATGCCTTCCAATCTCTACCAGAACATTGTTAAGAGTGTGCACAACTCCCAACATGTCAGCAAAGAGGTTTCATTCTAGATAAGTAGCAATGGAATGTTGTACAGTGCCATAGGCTACTTACCCATGCATATTAGTAGTATACTGTTCATTAATGTAATTATTCTAATATGCACAATACATATCCTAAGTCTAAGACCATGAGCATATACATCATTGAACAATTTTATTTAAACAAACAAATATGTAAGATATGATAATTAAAATACTTATCTTTGTTTGTTCGTTGGGTGGACTCCCTCTGAGTCTTCGCTTCCTTGCAGGAGCTGCTGGAGTCCTAATCTGAAGTAGCTTCTTCTACACCTTTCTGTTGTGGAATGTAGAGAGATGGACAACTCCCTCTGAATATATGCATCCTTGCATAAACCACTAGAGTGTACTCCCTCTTGATCTTTGCTTTCTGGATTACCTGTTCTTGAACTCATATTCATCCTTGGTCCCTATGCATGCTTATTAGTATCATGAATGTGTTATCCTTGTGATCTCATATAAAATCATACATTCATTAGTATACTATTAAAACACAATAATCTCAAGCATGTATAGTCATGATCATTTCAAACAAAAATAATAAGCATTAGCATTCAAGGTTTATGTAGGATTCTTATGGTTAGTCAAATCATAAGAAACATAACATGTCTAAACCTGTAATTACTCAAACCTATGACTCTTCAGGTTAGTTGAATCATCAATCAAGATAAGAGATATATTATCCATAAAACCTGTGATTATTCAAACCTATACCATCATGATTCTTCTGGTTAGTCATATCATCAATTAAGGTAAGAAACATAATATGCATACAACCATGATTATTCAAACTTATGACTTCATGAATAATCATTATCAACAACAGTATAAGATCCTAACACAAGGTAGGATTCTATCTTGATATAGGAAAAATATACCTGGATTAGCATGCTAGCTATTTATGTCTAACATACTCACATGATGTCTTCTTGTTCTTCTTCAATGAATTGTGCTAGTAACCTGTATATCTCATAGGTTAACTATTACAAAACCAAGTTATACATACCTCGTAAATGGATCTTCTATGAGATCCATGACAATGGATGCATCTTTGTCCTCATGTTATCATGATCATATGTTCTTGGACCAGAACATGATTTGTCTTTCTTGGTGTACCTTTCATGTTAGTAGACAACATAAACCTCATACAACACCATAATGCATTAGTACAATCATAAGTGTCAACACCCTAACCAATGAATATCTTCTATCATGCATTCATAATTTTGTTAAGGTGATACGACAAATCTAAAATCAAAATTGTACTAACCGTAATAACATGAAGACAAACATACCATAAACTTAATCATGGACAAATATCGAAACATACCTTGATGAGTCATACCTGTCGAGATCGCTTGTAATCTTCTTATGTAAGGCCTTAGCCTCATCTCCCTCTGAAACAGGAACTTCTTCACTCATGCAGATGATCAATCCATCTTCTTCTAGGGTTAACCCAATCCACTTGATTTGCAAGAACTAGACCTGAAGCTGGATATGGGTTTTTCAGAGAAACCCAAAAAATTCAAACTTTGAATTTCAAACTTCCGAAAGGATAGAAATATGCGCCTTGATGAGCTGATCAAACTGGTATATTCAAAATTTGAAAACTGCAAAGTTTCACTCCTCAATTTTGCCTTTGAAACTTCTGGATTCACTGGACGTGACCCTGAACTGGGGTTTGATGAAGCCCACTCTTCTGCCCAATCAAAAGGTTTGATCCAAAGCTCTAAGCTTCTATTTTTCTGAGGAGCTTCCAGCTGTGGTCACAGATTTCAAAAATTCCCATTTTTACAGAAGCCCTAATTTTCCACTTTCCTGATCAAAGTCCCAAACTAGGGTCTGATCAAGCCCGACCTTCTGCCCAACCAAAAATTCTGATCTTGGTCTCTAAATTTTTATTTTGATGAGTAGCATTCATCCATGGTCTCTGATTACAAAAATTCCAACTTTCTCCAAAGCCCTAAATTCTGGAAGCCATGAATGAAGGTACTCAAAAATAATTCTGTTTTGACAAAAATATGTACCTGATTGTTTCTGGTGTAACTCCAAACTTTTTGATCCACAGGGTCTGAAAATGTTTTCTGAGATAGCCTGACCTGTTGTCTTTCCATCTTGATAGGTCTGACCTCAATTGGATTCTCTAAGAGAGAGTTATGCCAAATGTCGCAACGTGACCTGTTTTGGGATAAAATAGAAGAGCGAACTTGTACGACATGCCATGTGTCACTGTTTGAACTTCGGCCTCTGAAAAAGTTTACTGAGATAGATAGGCCTATTATCTTTCCATCCTGACAGGTCTGACCTCAATTGGACTTTCTGAGAGAGATTTATGCCAAGTGTCGCAACGTGACCTGTTTATGGGATAATACAAGAGAGTGCACTTGTACGGAGTGCCAAGTGTCACTGGTTCAACTTCGGCCTCTGAAAACGTTTTTTGAGATAGTAAAGTCTGTGTACTACCTGTAACATTTCACGAAATTTCATTTGGAGCTTCCTAGCCCAAGTTATGACCTTTTTCCCAAGGTCACCTGATTTTGACTCAGATCTAGAAGAGGCAGAAACCCTATATTGTACAAATCATAAATCACAAAGTACAACGAATTAGAGGTTGTCCTTTGGACACAAGGTACCTGGAGATTTACTCTTCGTCCTGTAACAATTTGAGATCTGAAAACTTTGCCAAAGCGGATTTATAGCGAAAGTGCTACGATGACTGGTTTTTTCTATATCAAGCCCTAGCATCGTAAGTGCAACAAGTGTCATACATGCCGTATCATGCCTTCTTTCAGGCTAGTTCTGATACCATGTTAAATTTTCAGAATTTACTTCAATCTGATCTAGGATCTTAACTGAGAGAACAACATGTACAACATATCTACAGCATATCAATCATGGAGACAATAATGCAAGCACACAAGAGACACAAAGATTTACTTGGGGAAAACCATAAAGGTGAAAAACCCCAATAACTTCCTCAGAGATAGATAGAGCAATGATACAACCAACCATAAGAGATATACACAACATAGCAGCAGATCCTCCTCCTCCATAACAGTGCCACTCCTCCTTAAGTGCATGTGTGAGAAGTGAGTGTGTAAATAGAGTGCCTCCCGCACTCTATTTATACTTGACTTGACTTGACTTGCCTTTTTACCTAACTCATGTAGGCTCGAACTTAACCACATAACATAATGTTGACTGGGCTGACCCCCAATAGGGTGGTCTAATAACCCTTTGACCCACATGGACGACCCCCAATAGGTTGGTCTAATAACCCTTTGACCCACATGACTTATACAGGGCCGACCCCAAACAAGGTGGTCTAATAACCCATCAAGTATAAGTTACGACACTTACAATATAAATGATGACACTTCCTTATAGAGGAATAATACCATCTCTATAGGAATACAATATACATGTATGTGAAATACATTCCGAAGTTACATATACATCAACATAGCTGTCATTGACGGATAGTAAGGGAGCTGAAAAATCTCTCTTAGAATATTTATGATGATCAACAATGTTCTCGAAAACTGAAAAGTCGGGTACTTGCTCCTCCTTCAAAGGAATTAATGGAGGGACAAGTTCTTCATTGATTATAAAATCATGGATAATGGTATTTTCTAGATGAGTTGGCTCTTTAGTGATCTTCCTTCTCTTCTTGTGAGGGAACTGTATTTAGATGGATTGAATCTCAGTTTCGTATTCACTACTACTGCTTTCATCAGGAACACCTGCATCAAAAGGTGGAGACACGGGTTCTTGATATAGAAGAGGCTAAAGTTCTTTCTCTTCACAAAACCTGACCAAAGATTTATGATTTCTCTGCATATTGCTCACAATAAAATTGTCATAAAGAAAAAACTTATGAAAATTAACCAAGAGGACTATGCTATTATAGCATGGAAAGCAACCAATTGTCCATGTTGAAGCCTGTATTTAATAGAGAACGATAAAGATTCCAGAAATGAATGAGTGTAATGAATTGCCATGATTAAACCCTTACGGTTTGGAACTTGCAATTATCAAGTCTGAATTGAAATAACGCACAGCATGCGTCGACAAGGATTGGATTAAAACAGGGCAAAATTGCAATAATTCATGTATGATTAATGTTAAATCTTAACAATCAATCAATTACAAATTTGTTGAATCAATGATTATCAATAGTTTGAGGTCGCAGGTGAAAATGATAGTTCAAAAAAAATTTGATTGCAAATCGAAAATGGTGAAGAAAAATGGAGAACTGAAATGATTATTGAAAACAAAAACAAATCAATATCAACCGCAGGATCAGGGAAAATCAACTATTAAGATTAAACATGCAAGTTGCAGAAGATCGATGTGGCTGGCATATTTTAAACATATATACAATCCTCCCGCAATCCGCAATCTGCAAGTTGTGGGATACCAACTCTAAACATTATTAAACAAAGAGTCTATGCAATCCACAATTTGCGGACTGCGGGTTGCAGGATCGAGAAGCGCAAAACCAAATTTAAAAAATGTTCTTGCAATCTACATTACGGGTTGTAGAGAAAACAACCGCGATTATTAAATAGACAATTCCGCTTCTAGAATCCACAAATTTTGGGTTGCGGGTTGCAGAACAAAAGCATTTCAAAAATGGAAAACCAAGTTCCCGCAATCTATATTGCGGGTTTGTGGGTTGCGGGAGGACTGATTTTTTGGAGAAACCCGTGCCTTCCACAACTCCGGAAAACACGCAAAAAGAAGGGATTTTTCAAAAGCAAAAATCACTAACTTGATGAAATCAAAGCAAAGCAATGAAAGCATGATGAAAACCCCAAAACGACCATGGAATTTGATCATTACCTTTGCAAATAAAAAATTTGGGGTTCCCACGTTTCATTAAAACATGGGATCTGTTGTTCTACAACAATGCCCCGAAAACAAGCTGAAACTTTTACAAAAAAACTCTTATGTTCTTGCTATCAAGCTTACTTCAACTATTCAACTTGCATCTTTATTTATACATGTCCTACATGGATTTTATGTTTTCAAGTTGTTCATGGCTCCCTTATTCCATACTTCACATATTGTGTATATGCCACATGTCATCATCTGTGCAATTGATGTGTCATCTGTGATGTATGAAGCACCCTCAAGGTCCACAACTTAGTGGGACTTTACACATTGTTGGTGTAACATTGCACTATTGATGTACAATTGCTTTATGGTATGTGCGCAATCTTCCACTTCATCTTGATATTTCCATGAACTTTTCTGTACCATCCTTTGTGGGTAATGTGCCCCTGTGATATCAATACTCTACGAAATCTGTGCATTCTCCAGCTTATTATGACCCATGCTTCATCATTGCATTTGGGTGATGCGCCCTTGGTGTATTGATACTTTACACAATCTAGACATACTCTAACTTTTACTTGGTGGGAATTTGACTTATCCATTTTCATCATTTGTGGGAATTGTGTACTTGTTGTTTTTCAGTTGTGGAATTTTCTCATATATGATCTTCAACCATTGTACCATTCTAGGAGTTCATGCACGTTCCACTTACTAAAAGCATCTTCTTATTGGCTTTGCTTGCGTGCTTTCAGGATTTTCTGACCATCTATTGTTCCTTTCTTCCTACACACTCCCAACCGTAAACTAAGCAATTCTTGGACTTGCTTGCTTAATTGTCTTCTTTTTCCAACCAACGTCTTGGAAGTTTGAGCACTTGTACCATTTTCCAACCATCTCCTTCAATTTGCTGGCATGAGATAGTATGACTTAGTGAACTTGATTTATGCACAAGAGCCATGATGTAGGATCCATTACTTGTGTTTCTTCTTGAACTTGATCTTCATGAAGTATCTTCTGGATCTGCATGATGTATCATCTTATGTACTTCTTCAAACTTCACCTCCAAGATGTATCCTTGATGCACTCTTAGATATACTCCAAAGTTGCTTGAGTATTTAATCCTTGATATACATCTTCAGACAGAATGCACTCTTAGATATACTCCAAAGTTTCATACATATATGTCACCTTCACCATTTGTGCATATAATTCTAGTGTTCATGATTTATTCATCATGCATATAGATTACCTCAAAGTGGCTTCTTCATACTTCTGCTGGAATGCAGTATCTACCTTGACATAGGATGGTATCAATGATTCATACTGAATCAGTTGAAATCCTCTTCGACATTGAATGACAGTCATACACATGACATCCTCTTTAGTTGACATCATTGACAATCAATGCTCAACAATCTCCTAGTCAAACACTTGATATCTTCTTTAGTCACACACTTGACATCACTGACAACCAATGCTCAACAATCTCCCCCTTTGGCATTGATGTCAACACCTTATGAAGTTGTACTTGATATTCTTGAGTTGTATGGTTCATCTTTGTTTGATCATAGTTATCCCCCTATGTATGAGCTCCTGTAATATCCTTGATATGATCTCATAGGATATCAACTCAAATTCAACTTTAAAAATTAGGAAATTGTATGACAGTATCTAGTTCTCCAAACTAATGAAGAATGAACTAGACTAGGTCACTGATTAACCCACCCAAAGCTTGACTGATGGAAACTTTTGGATCTTCAAAATGTACAAGGGAGTGTGCAGCATCAAGGAAAACAACATCAAGTCCAACTTCTGAGTCCTAAGAACAATGTACTGGTGCCATTTATGTTTCGAACATCAGCCAGAATGAAGTCTACTCCAAGCTTGCTTGGGCACATTAGCATATTCCTACTAAACTATTTTACTTACACTTGAAATAAAATTGAGGTGGATAAAAGTTCATAACCCCCTAATATACTGCTAGACAAGTTTTAAAAAGGTTTTGGGAGGTTCTGGTAGTGTTTGGAGGCAAAGGGAGAAAAAGAGATACGATGGGCTACTGAACTAGATTGTTTCCATGCTTTCCCAAACAGGACGAGATCGATATGAATTATCAAGTAGAGGCTTTGAAGGTCATCAGTAAGGTCTCAATAATATCATATGACTCATAAAACTGAAATCAAACATTCAGAGAACTCTTAATTAAAACTAATGCAAAACTAGTCAATTAAAAATGCTCAATGAGTTAGTCTTCAGAAATATGAATACCAACAGTCATAAACGGTCACAAATATCTTATTTATAAGTTAGGATGGATTCTATAGGTAAATTAAATCTACATAAACTTTCATAAAATAAAATATATTCACAGAGCTCAATATGTGGCAATTTTATGGAAATTAGTCAAATAAAAGGTATAGTGAGCTAGTCTTGAGAAAGGTGAACACAATCAGCCTCTAAGGTTCTCGAATTGATTCTATGATGTTTAGTAAAGACTCATAAATTAAATAAGGCACATTAACAAGTATTAACATATCCCATTAATAATTGAATAAGTGTTAGCTGTCTATACTGTTCTTGAGGTTTTCTATAAGACCCAGGTTCTGTGTGGTTCGAGGAACCAACAAAACCCCTTTTCACCAGCCATTTCGGAAACAATATGCGAACAGACTGAGGTCTCACCCGGGGTGAAGTAATAAGGGTGATTTGGAATCAGGTTCCCACCACCAAGTGATGAGTGTCTAAATAGATTGGCGGGCAGCGCGCTGTAGGACTCACGTTGTGAACTTGAGACTGCGCAAAGTTCCACTTCTTCGCGACTAACACCTAGGCTATCGCGAATCCAAGGATTGTGCGATGCGAGATGATTCTTCGCCAACAGGACAATGCCAAAGAGACTACTCTTCCTCTTTGGTACTTAACCACTTTAGTCGATATTACTTAGTGCAATAATACGCATTCAATAGGCATGATAGACTAAACCTTGCAACCTTATACACTCCACTAACAACAACAATAATATCACTGCGCACTTCTAGTGCTGTGCTAAGTCTTATCCGACTAGTTAATGCATTTATCTAACTGCAAAATACTGGTGCATTCGACATTCATTCATACATGTGATTACCTAACATAATACTCCCATTCATCATCCTTATGGAGAATACATATAGAAGCAAAACACATGGACTCACAAACAACACTTAAGCATTTATCATAAGCAAATACACAAATGCAAGCACACAAGCAATCACATTCCAAGGAATTTAACGTGGTTCACCCCCAGGATGGGAGCTACGTCCACAGGAACTATTGTTGTATTATCTTTGGGAAGGGTACAATAGTTCCAGTCTGCGCACTCAACTACAAACTCTCTTCTCTCTTCGTAGGTCTCTGTGCACACAGTTTGTAGATCCTTTTACAATGGCATTTACTTCTTAACACTTAGAATACTTTTCAGTGAAGATTAACGATTACAGATTATTCAACCCTTTCCTTTACAAAATTTTCCCTTTTATAGATCATTCCCTTAGGTCACGTCTTTACAATCAAGTGGTCCAAAACCCTAAGGTTACCCAAAATTATCATGGTTACTCCGCTAACCAAGGCTACTAGGCTCTGATAGCGACTTCTCCATCGTGGAATCCTTCTGCACGTGGTCACATATCTTTCACCCCTCTGTGTCAAGTGTATTCCGACGACTCTCTTTCACCCCTCCATTCATCCTCTAATGGATTTGTGCGACCGGTTCATGTTGTGTTTCCTCTGCTCATGTGACCGGTCGCTTTCCTTCTACACCACTCCTTACCTGCCTGTTGGGAATCATGGAGTACTTCGGTAACATAGGTCGCTTTCGCATCTCTACCTTCCCTTACATTCTTTCCCCAAAATAGATGTCGTGATGGAAATTCGTGGTGCTACCACTTTGCGGAACAGGATCTCAGTTGCGTGGTTTTAATCCTACCGATATTGCGCTACTCTCAACTTTGCAACTCCTCAAAACTGTCTTGTAAAATTGCCTTCATCTGAATTGTGCTGTAACTTAGTAGCTCCAAAACTGTCTTACATAAAAAATGCCTTACTTGGGCTAGGCCCAACAGGTCCCTAACACTTACATGTGGCTCATCCCCGAGCCACTTTCTACTTCTGGTTCCATGAGCTGCTCTTCCTCCTGCGGGGATACTTTAGCAGCCAACTCTTGATACGTTGCACTCAACTTAGCAACCGTATCCTTGGAATCTTCTTCAATTGCTTTGATGGTTTCTAACACATCTGGTGTTAATTCATCCTGAGGTTTCTCTTATACTGATGTCTATGCGTCATGGAGTTCCTACATTTTTCCTTCTATCTTTTGCATTAGTTCATGTGATTCCTCCTGCAGTGGCTGTGATTTGCCTCCGACTTCAGCCTCCTGTTCTCTTAACACTATAAGTTGTCTCTTTAACTCTTTGATTTCTGGAAATCTGCGGAGTCTGTCTTTTGGTGGCAGGGTCTTTATCTCCGTGTTCAGTGTGTTTAACGTTGCTTCCTTTTCCTTCAAACTTGTCTAGACCTGCAGTAGCTCAGGATCCTCTTGCAGTGTAGTGAATACTCTCGTAGCTTTTTCCAGCAAGTCTTGACACTTTGCTACTTCGCTGGCTATTATTTCCGTGGCTGCTTTTTCTTCTGCTGCTCTAAGCTCCGCTTGGTCTGGTGGCGTCTTTGGTTGATTCTGTGCTTCCAAGGCGGCGATCTTTGCTTGGTAATCATTCTTCATGTCCTTCATTCCATTCTTCACCTCGCTGAACACCGAGCCGATCTTAAGGATAATATCCGCGAGCTCTGACTACTCTTTTCATTCTTGTATCTCCGCGTAGACTGAAGTGACAGTATGCTCTGATCTTTTTCACTAGTCCTGCTCATTTTCAAGTGCCATGGTTTTCTTTAAACTTCCTTCCTGGAACTGCTTATAATTTTCTTGCAATTGATGGTGTTGGTTCAGAGCGACCACACTTCTATCATCGATCGCTTAGACAACCTGCATGTTCAGATTGTGTAGGCCCTCTAGTGTCAACATCGTGATGTCGATGTTCACGTGCTCTATGTCCTGTGCGCCCAAAGCTAACTGTTCATGCGGTAACCTTATGCCTAATGGGTCAAGTTGGACTATGCGTGATTTTGGTGGCAAGGTCATAGATAAAGGTGTTTTCTTTGTCAATGAGGTGTCTCCCGACCTTCCTTCTGATTTCGATTCTCACGGCACAACCAAGTTGCACTGGAATTGCTCAAACTTCTTTGTTATGCCTTACATTTTGGTGAGATTCTTTTGTAAACTTGTCTGGATCGCCTCATCCTTAATCTCTTTGAGGTTCAACACATATTCTATATGCGCGGTGACTGAGGATGAGATCATCTCATAATCACCATCATGCACCTTCCCTTTAGACTGGCCTTTTGAAGCCTTCTGCTTTTTTTTCTGGACTTTTTCTTGTACTGAGCTTCTGGGCTCCTTCCTTTTTCCTGACAGTGACTCTTCAACAATTGGTGTTGGAATGGGATTACTTTCTTCAGAGTCAATGTCGATGATCATAGGTCCTTCAAACTTCCATTCATCTATCCATTCCTTCATGATGAGATCGATATCTACTTCATTCATGTGATAGATCCCTTGGAACCATTATGGGTTCTTTTTCTGCGCCTTCACTGAAACGTAGATGGAATGCATGTCAGTGTAGAAATTTAAGGTGTGAATATACTTAACTGTTACCTGTTTGGATATGTGTAGAGTGTGAATAATGACATCATGCATCTACTCATAGTATGTGTGGAATACTTCATTGGACGCGTGCTGTCTCTCTGGCATCAAATTCGCCCAGAGATTCGCATAGCCTAGCCCTTTACAGGCAGTGCTGGAAGTGTTAATTCCAACATAGTGCCTTGGGTTCTTCCAACCTACAAAGCCAATTAGTACCATCAATTAGCTGTAATGGAAGACAATTCCATGGACCTGAGTTTCACGGACATCTTCCAGAAACTCATTTAGTAAGTAATGACACCAGTTGAAGCTTTCACCCTGTGTTGCCTTCACACCAAGCATCACTGTTCTGACTGGTACTTCCGTAGTTCTAGCCTTTCTCAATATTTTTCTTGCTAGAAGTTGTGTTATGAACCGCATAAAACATCATCTATATAATCTGTGACAAATCCTCTTTTTCCTTTCAGAATATGATGTGCCTACTTCATCTGTGCGACGGCTTCCTTATCCCTGGATTTTCCTTGAAAAAACTTCTTAGGGTCCTCACCTTGCTTGCTTAACCCTGTGATGCAATGGATAAGGTCGATGTTCAGGTCAATATTTCTATCCATCCAAAGATAGCCTTGGTGTGTGCGCAAGATGAGTGTGTGCACCACCACGTTAAGTTTTGGGTTCCAGTCGAAATGAAGGAGCCACAACAAGTTTGAAAGTCCTGATTCCACTACTTCAGATAGCCAACTCTGCATGACCAACACATAATTTCCCTTCACATCATTCTTCCAGCACATATATCTCTCTGGCTGAAATTGCGGGTACTTTGGCTCATCTGGATCCTTCTACTATTGCATCAAGTCATAATCTTCGAACTTGCAGTCCACGATATTGCTCAACAGATTTGGATATTGGTGGAAGCGTTATTTCATACTTTGCATTCATGGTGAGCTTCAGAGTCGGTGCATCCTATGCATGCGGAGAGATATAATCAGGGGTCAGATTTAATGGGATTTATTTGTCGCCTGTTGGCTGACTGATGCTGACCCAGAGGTTTTCAATAAGACCCAGGTTCTTCGTGGTTTCCCTTTGACCAACAAAACCCCTTCATACCGACCCTTTCGGTAACAACCTGTGAGCAGGTTGAGGTCTCACCCTAGGTGTATCTATGGGGTACTACAGAATCAAGTTTCCATAGTATGTGATGAGTTGTTGGGATAGACGTACTGCGCAACGCAATAGGGGGTATGCGCTTCAAGGTGAGACTGCATAGCGCTGGACAACACTGTGGTCTGCACCACTAATTCCTTCTACCGTAGGACTTCTATTGAGACTATGAACAATCCAGTTCAACTTTATACTTGAAGTACTTAGAAATTCTTAAGGTACTGAAATGAGTATCACTCATCCACTCATTCATGCACTGAATTGATTATTACTCTAACATTCATTTATACACTTAAAGTGTTTACTATTTAAGCATCTACCGCAGATGTAAATCACTTACCATTCATTCATCCGCTGCACATAGGAAAGTACTTAAGAAATCTCTTAACACTCAAACAAATAACTGATTCACTACTTTCATAAGCAAAGATAAGTATTAACCATTCATCTATTCATGTAGACTTAACATATCATCTCCATATTCTCCTGATGGCAAATGCATACAAAAGTCTTCACATAACAAAGTGCAAGGAAATATTCAGACATTCATCTATAGAAAATAGGTAAATGAAACTGTAAAATCTCAAGCACAGTTGAATCTAGCTACTGTGGATTCCTCACTGGTGAAAGATTGCACAACATTTGCAAGAATTAGCATAAAAAATTTAAATGAATGAAGAACAATACACATGAATTGGTGAATAATGTCAATATTATTAACTGTCCAACCTTAACAAAGGTTAAGAACACCCATATATACAAATCTGGAAGAATTCGAATCCATCTGGAGTGTTCACACTGATCTAGCTTAGAAATAGCTCAAACCCCCCTAGGTTGACCAAAATATCCCAAACCATCCCAAACTGGTTCGAATCTGCTGTGTGAATGCTGGGAATGACTGGACAGGCCCATGTGACCTCACACATGTGAAGAAACTGGTTGGTTAGAGGTTTGGAGTCTAAAATTGGTCAAAAATATGACAAAACAAGGCAAGATTGTCCACAAAGTGAGCAAATGCGCCCTAGGTAGAAGAGAAGCATGCTGAGTGCATTAAATGACCTGAGGAGGGCGCTCTAGGCATGCTGAGTGCATTAATTGTCCTGGGGAGCGCTCCACAAAGCTGGTTTGACTCAGCACTTGTTCACATTGCTAACCAGTTCATGATAATTTGACCATTTACCAACTAATCAACTTAGGGATGTAATCATTAATCACTTGGGCTAATTAATCATCATTAATAAATTATTAATGTACATAGGTGGAAAAATGTTCTAACACCCCCCCTTAAGCTAGACTTAGTGAAATATCAAAAATTAAGGCCTTGGCAACTAGGCTCAAGTCACCTTTTACATCATAAAATTTATTTGTCCATGTAAAATGAGGAAAGAGGCAAAACCACATGGGAAAAATCCTCCCTCAAGAATGGACATGATACAGAGATGATCAAAAGGTCTTCAACAGGTCTTGTTCTTCACTTGAATGAGTTGAATGAACAACTTCTTGCTGAAATACTTGGTGAAGATGTTGTGGATGTCATGATCATGCACCAATTCTTCAATGTTTTGTAGGAAAAAAACATGTTGGAAGGCTCCTTGAATCTCATCATTTGATGATGGGGGAGCATTATAAGAATGCTTCTTGCTGCATACATACTCTGATATGAATACATGATCAATAATGGAAAAGATATCTCTGCAAAATCCTTCCCAAAGAACATCAAAAATCTCAACAAAATCTGCATTTTGAGGAGCTTCCACATGGCAAATCAAACCATGAATCTTCCTTCCGAACTGATGTAGCACCTTCCCAAATCTGTAATAGAGATCATGTGGCTCTGATATATCAGAATAGGAGCCATATGGAGCAGCAAAAACTAGAGGTATAATGTCTCCATGATCGAATGGTTTTACAGTAAGAGAAGTGTGTGTAACTGGATCACACTGACAGTTGAGCAAACTTGAAGGGTCTGGAGACTTGAGTTTTGAACCATAGGTGGTAAGATCAGGTCCAGACATGTGGAACAGCAGTCCCATGATAGCCAATGACATGGCTGTCCAACCAAGGAATGATATGCAAGACATAAAACCAAGATAGATCAGTGACACAGTTTTGGAAACAATAAAATCGTGAGATTTTCCAACTGTAGAACTTGGGGTTTGTGTGGTCTTTTGGGCATCCGATGGTTGGGGAAATGGTTTGATGGCTATCATAACCTGTATATCAGCCTGCATATTATCTTCCATATCAGAATATGAAAGATCTGATTGAAGTGGGAAAGAGCTTTCAGAAGGCATGTCAAAAACTAGTGAAAAATTACTAGTATTGGGAGAAAGCTTCGGTGAACTGGATGGAGATTCTTTCAGGGAAGAGACTGATTTTTCTGAATCTGATATATCAGAATGTAAATCAGAAACAGAGATATCAGAAAAATATTTGGCTCTTTCACCCAAATCATAGAGCTTTTTACCTTTGCATGTGGCATAGAGGCAATGATCTTGTTCCAAAGAGAGCTTGGCTTCTTCTCTTCTTGCAAAATCTGGAACATCAATGTTATGTTCTTCAAGTAGCTTGGTTAGAATGTCTATCTTCTTTCTGAAACATGATTTTTCATTGTGAGAACCTCTGCAATAACCACATTTGGGCTTCTCTTTCTTGCTCTTCATCTTCTTGACTTTTGAATCTTCATCACTTGAACTTGAGCTTTCATCACTTGAATGCTTCTTCTCCTTCATCTTCTTCTCTTGAGGTTTCGGCCCCTTTGGTTTTTGCTTGCCTCTTCCATATTTCGAATCTCCAACTGCAAGAACTTGGTCTTTTTGCTTGATGGAGCCCATCAAGACCAGCTTGTCTTGCTCTTGAGTTAGCATCTCCATGAAGTCAGCCAAAGATGGCATATTCCAACCTCTAACTGTGAGCCTTGTGGAGTTGAAGGAAGACACAAAAACTGAGTATTCAGAACCCAATTTGGAGAGAATGGACAGCACCAACTGTTCTTCTTTCTTTTCTATGCCACATTGTCTGATCTGCAAGACCAAGTTCTTGAACTTGGTGAAGAAGTCCTGGATGGAATCGAAATTCCCTGGGCTCAGTGAGACAAGCTCATTTTCGAGTTGGTGGCCTCTCATCTCATCAGTCTTTCCAAACAGTGTCTCAAGCTTGAGCCACACTTCATTTGGAGTTGCTAGACTTTCTACATGAAACAGGAGGTCTCTCGAAATGCTGAGACAAAGGAGGCCAAATGCCTCATCCATTCTGTTAAAAAACTTGGATTTCTCCACAGCTGAGTTTGGCTCAACCTCAGTGCCCATCGTGATTCTGTAGAGACCCTTGGATCTCAGCAAAATCACCATTTCTGCCTTCCAATCGAAATAGTTGAAGGGAGTGAGCACGTTTGGGTGAGATGGCTCCATTCTCCTCTGCTGCAATTCGCACTTGCTGACAATGCTGATCTTCAACACCTGCAAACAACTCTCAAATCACTCTGGAGGGATCTACACTAACAGATTCGAACCCTGTATGGATAGTGGGTGCATTCGGGAGAGCATCACACCTGAGAGGAGCCACTAGATTTCTCCAGTAAGCTCAAGGCAATGGCCTCAGGAATTATGTGGTTTCTCCACTGCTTCTGGCAATCCACTACAACAGTCTTGCTGGTTCGAATTCTAGCTCCAAGAGCTCTGATACCATGTAAAATCTCAAGCACAGTTGAATCTAGCTACTGTGGATTCCTCACTGGTGAAAGATTGCACAACATTTGCAAGAATTAGCATAAAAAATTTAAATGAATGAAGAACAATACACATGAATTGGTGAATAATGTCAATATTATTAACTGTCCAACCTTAACAAAGGTTAAGAACACCCATATATACAAATCTGGAAGAATTCGAATCCATCTGGAGTGTTCACACTGATCTAGCTTAGAAATAGCTCAAACCCCCCTAGGTTGACCAAAATATCCCAAACCATCCCAAACTGGTTCGAATCTGCTGTGTGAATGCTGGGAATGACTGGACAGGCCCATGTGACCTCACACATGTGAAGAAACTGGTTGGTTAGAGGTTTGGAGTCTAAAATTGGTCAAAAATATGACAAAACAAGGCAAGATTGTCCACAAAGTGAGCAAATGCGCCCTAGGTAGAAGAGAAGCATGCTGAGTGCATTAAATGACCTGAGGAGGGCGCTCTAGGCATGCTGAGTGCATTAATTGTCCTGGGGAGCGCTCCACAAAGCTGGTTTGACTCAGCACTTGTTCACATTGCTAACCAGTTCATGATAATTTGACCATTTACCAACTAATCAACTTAGGGATGTAATCATTAATCACTTGGGCTAATTAATCATCATTAATAAATGATTAATGTACATAGGTGGAAAAATGTTCTAACAGAAACCACACACAACATTGTTCCACTCAATCACACAACATAATATTTAACGTGGTTCACTCCCCCGGGTGGGAAGGTACATCCACAAGAACAGTTGTTATATATATATATATCTTTAATGGGAAGGGGACAACTGCTCTTGGTCTGGGCACTCAGCTGCAGACTCTCTCTTTTCTCGACTAGGTCTCTGCGCACACAGCTGCAGAGCCTTTACAATGGCTTCTCACTCAGAAAAGATCTTACAATACATAAAAAACAAAAGTAATGAGAGAACTCCAAAAAGTAACCAACCAACCCCTTCCCTTACAAAAATGTCTTCTTTTATAGACCATGCCCGAAGGTCATGTCTTTACAATGCTGAAGACCGAAACCCTTAGGGTTTCCAAAGCTGCTACGGTTTCTCTAAACCGTCCTGCTAGCCTCTAGTAGCGAATGTGTTGTTGTGGCAGTCCTCCACGCCTTCGTTCTGTCGCTTTCGGCCTTCCTATTGTGCGCACACCAACAGGTCATCTTCATCGAGCCGCCCTTCCACTAATGGACCCATACGACTAGCTCAGCTTCCAGTCACTTTCTTTGTAGACCGTTCATCCCCTTAATGGCCTCATACAACTAGCTCGACCTCCAGTCGCTTTCTCAGCGTTGTTCTCCACTTAATGGTCTTGTACCACTAAGCATGCCCAGCTGTCGCTTTCCCTGAGTCATTCTCGACTTAACGAACTCGTACAAATGGCCACCTTCCTGATATGCTCATCCCCGCAACTCAGCATCCTGGAGCATACTTGCCAAAATTAGACCACCGCTAGTCTACCCGGTACTTGTATCTGTCCTTCATCCATCATTCCACTTTGTTGGCTCCACGTGGCCTGATCACTTCGCAGCACTGCTTCCACACAGTGCTAACCTTCGCGGTACTTCCAAAAATTGGTTGATGTGCACAACTTTGCAACATCCCCACACTTGTACAAAATTATATCTTTTGTTGAGCTACACTCAACTCCGCAGCTCAACCTCCTTTTGCTCCAAAATTGCCCCAACTTGGGCTAGGCCCAACATCGTCGAGCGAAACTTCTGGAAGCTTGGAGCTCATCTTTGGCTTTGTCTTCTCCATTGTCGGTTCCTTTCCCTTGGCTTGCATAACTGTGGAATTTCATGGGGAACGATGTGAACCTTGACCTTACTCTGTAACAACCTTCTTAGCAGGGGTTCTCATCAACCCTTCAATCCCTTTGTGCTTAAACACCCTCACAACCTTCCTGACTGTGAACTCTTGATCAATGGTAGAGTCATTGGACATTCGCTGGGATGTTCTTCTACAAACTTATGGGAATACTCAGCACAAACTGTTAACAGATGGAAACTATGGCTCACGGAATTTGTTTTTTCAAAGTTTCAGTAATGCCCGCGCATCCAAATACAACGGTATTTATAGGCGCAGTTGAGCCTTATCCATGCCCATAAATGACTAGAAAAGCATTAAATGGCATATCCATTGGCCAAATCCACTGATGATTTGGGTCATTTCCTTCATTAACTTCTTCAGAATAGCTATTTTTATGTTAAATGCTTAAGCGATCGTCAACAAAATCACTGTATAATGGCTAGTTTTCCAACCAACATTTCAATGGCTAGTTTCTTAGAGCATTGCGTCGAATTGCACGGTGGGTTATCACTACTCCCGGCACAGTTACTTCGTGGTGTCGTTCTTCTTCCTTCTGAATTTTTCATCCTTCTTGTTCTATTTGATCCGCGCAACTACCTTTTGAGCTTCGAACTACGTGCTCTTTTATTTTCTTTTTCTCTTATGTTT
The DNA here is from genome assembly GCA_027924585.1 of Larix kaempferi. Classification (NCBI taxonomy): domain Eukaryota; kingdom Viridiplantae; phylum Streptophyta; class Pinopsida; order Pinales; family Pinaceae; genus Larix; species Larix kaempferi. Next base: position 11,455,613 of record BSBM01000007.1, read on the forward strand.
TTTTTTTTTATGATCCAAGCATCTTCAATTCTCAACTAGTGCTACATGATACATATATCCTTTCCATCCATCTCTGCGTGTAAGACCAAACTGTGTATAGACTCTTCCCAATTTCTAGTTCCCAATTTCAACTGTACTTGACACTTAGAAATTTCATTTTCTTTTGATCACTGTGGGTTCTTCAAAGTAGAACTATCCAGATAGGGTTTTAGTCTACTTCCATTCACCAAACTTGGTAAGGTATCTCCGGCTAACATGGCTAGCTGAACTGCGCCACCGTTAGTAATATGCATAACAATATATGGGCCAAGCCAATGCATCTTAAATTTTCCAGGAAATTTCATAAACTTGCTATCATACAGGAGGACAAGGTCACCTACTTGAAAGGACTTGTTCTTGATTTGGCGATTATGCCATGCTTTTTCCCTGCTTTTCTGCACTTGTTAGTGAAAGCCTGCGATGAAGCGATCCTCCGCTAATCCAACCAAGTGTAGAAGCCTTTCTTCTATTGTTTCTTGATCTTCCATGCTTGTGAATGCAGCTATCCTTAAGTTGGGTACAATATAATCCATAGGAATCACAACTTCTTGTCCATAGGCCAATATGAAAGGTGTATGGCTTGTCAATTTTTTACAAGTGGTCCTATATGTCGATAACACAACTAGAATGCGCAGATCCCAATCATTTATGTTGACATTTCATACCTTTGTCAGAACATTCTCTAGTACCTTGTTGAAAGCTTCAACGGTTCCATTGGCTTGAGGATGGTACAGTGTACTCATCTGATGATAAATGTGGAACTCTTCAGTAAGGGATTCAATAGTTCAGTTAAAAAAATGGGTCCCTTGATCACTCATCCTTCGGTCATCCAAATCTAGTAAGGATGTTCTCAAAGATGAATTGCGCAGCAGTAATTGCGCTACAGTCCTTCACTGTTTTAGCTTCTGCCCATCTAGTGAGATAATCAGTCGCAGTGATAATGTATCTCGTACTAGTCCTTTTACCTAGTGGGTTGATAGGTCCCGCAAAATAAATGGCCCATTTCTCAAATTCTTGTAGGGTCAATTGTAGATTCAATGACATTTCATCTCTTCACAACGACCTTCCTGTCCTCTGATAGACATCGCAGCTCTAGCAATGTTCCTTTGCATCTTTGTGAATTATAGGCCACCATAGCCATGCTCTCAATATCTTCTGCGTAGTAGCTCTTCCTACATAGTGACCTCCCGATACACCTGAGTGTGCATCAGCCAATATGAATTCCTTCTCATGATCCAACATGCATCTATGCAGCACTTCGTCTGGTCCCAACTTATATAATTGACCTGCGATTATAGTGAAGCCTGCTGCTTTGACTACCAGCTACTTCTTCTACTACGTAGTGAACTCTGTGGGTGCCAATCCCATAGTAAAAAAGTCTACAATGTCTTTGTAGTAGTCATCTACGATCTATATAGAAAATAACTGGACGTCAGGTAGACTGTCTTCAAGATTGGTGTGTTCTTCGCCTGACTCAATCATTGAGAGATGGTCAGGTACTAGGTTTAGTCTTCCTGGCTTAACCAAAATTTCAAAATCATATTCTTGGAAGAGCAACAACCATATGCAGATTCTCTCTCCTAACACTAGATTATTGACCAAGTATTTCAAAGCTGAATGGTTAGTGTACATGGAGAAGTGCGCACCTAGCAAATAGTGCCTGAATTTTTGCAGTGCATATACCATAGCTAGACCCACTCTTTTAGTGGTCGAAAATTTTTTTTTAGCTGAAGATAGCTTCCTGCTCGAAAATGAAATTGGGTGATCAATGCCCCCTTCACCTAGTTGAGCGAGCACAATGCCCAATGCTATAGATGAAGCATCAACATGCACATGGAATGGCTTATCCCAATCTAGAAAAACTAGGATAGGCGCAATTGCCATTTTCTCCTTTACCGTGTCCAGTCCTTGCTCACATTCTACGTTCCATATGAACTGTGCTTCTTTCTTGAGCAGTTTATCCATCGGAGCGGTTATCTGTGCATAAACCTTGATGAATTTTCTATAGTATCCCATATGGCCCAATGTGGTGCAAAGTTGTTTCACTGAATTCGGTGCAGGTAAATTCACAATTACTATGATCTTTGCAGGATCAACCATCAGACCTTGTCTGCATACAATGAGTCCTAGAAGAATGCGATAAGGTACACATAAAATAAATTTATTTAAATTCAATGGAATTTGATGTTGTTTTCACTTCGCTAACATCATTCTCAATTTTTCAAAATGGTTCTTCATCAAACTGAAGATAGTCCAATCATCAAAATAGACCTCTAAGAACTTATGGATAAAATCCTTGAATGCATCCACAACAACTCTGGAAAATATGGCAAGTGCATTCTTTAAACCAAAAGGCATAAATGTATATTGGTATGAGCCCCATTGAGTAGCAAATGTTGTCTTATGCCTGTCTGTTGGATCAATCCATATCTGATGATATCCATAAAATCCATCAGTAAAAGAGTAGGCTTCATTTCATCTAATATTTTCCAATACTTCATCTGTAAATGGAGTAGGAAATGGGTCATGCGACAAAGCATAATTCATCTTCCTTAGATCTACGCAGATCCTAATTTCACCTTTAGTCTTTTTATCTTAGATAACCATCGGGTTTATCCATTCTGATTCTTCAACGGGCTGGATGATCCCTGCATCAAGCATTTTATCAATTTATGCCTTTACTCTTTCTTTATATATGGGATTCATTCTATAAGGCCTTTGCTTAACGGGCTTCGCGCCTGGCTTGATAGGTATTTTCATAACTTCCAAGTCGCCCAAAATTCCTTTCATTTCGGCAAACTTCATCGGGAATAAATACTGATATTCATGTAGGATTTCTGCGATCTGCACAACCATTGCATCATCCCAGTAGTCTCCAATGGACGCGAACTTTGGCTCTTCACTTGTGCCAATGTTCACTTTTCTTGTCTTGACAGGTCCACTCATATCTAGAATTTCCAGTGGAGGTCCCTCTACATCGCACTCTCCTTCAGACTCAGGTATATTGATGTTCCACGGATCCTCCGCATCGCTCTCTTCTTGTTCTTCTTCATTTTCAGTGAGATTATAACACTCAAGGGCATTATCTATCGTTCTTGCCCATTCTGGTTGTAGCTTCACAGGTACTTTGACATCTTCAAATATATTTTCTTTGTTTTCCTCTAATGCCTCATTGATACTTGAGAATTCCTCTCTGAATATTCTTTCTTTGATAACTTGCGGAGATGCTTGGACTTTCATCTTCAAAGTTGAAAGTTCTCTGGAAGTTTGCAGCTAAGAGAGACCAATATGTAGTTCCTCTGCGAAGCTCCGTGTCTGTATGCCAATCTTCTGGAATCTGCTCTAGTGTGTGCACAAACAGATGAACCCATTTTGTCTGTGGTCTCTTTTCCCATGCTTGTGAACAAGTTTCAATGTGATCCCTTGGATCTGTTTGTCCATTATACTTTCCAAATGTCAGTGCAACTTTCTCTGGGAATCTGATTTGCATCATCTGTCTACACTGATCCCATGTGGTCAAAGTCTACTTATGCGCGACCCACCATCTGGCAGGTGTAGCACGCAGTGCTATATCTAATGCTAGTATGTGGTGTTCAGTTGAAACTGATATAGTATATTCTTGAATAAATGAATAAATGTTAGTTGAACCATCATAAGTTGGGATTGGACTTACCTCTATTCCAATCCAACACAGTGACTTTGTGATATGCGTGCATCTTCTTGCAAATACTTCATGCATACGGCTTTGCCAATTATCTAGTCCTGCATCAAAGTCTGAGATGCAAGAACTGTCACATCGCCAACTAAGTGCTCCATCTGAAGTAGGATTAATGTAGTCCTCTTGATTTGCAGTCATCCTGTAAATACGATCAAGGTCGTGTGCTTTGGATTCTTCCTGAATCGGCTCACTGTATATTTCTCCTTGTGAAGGGTCCAATGGTGGTATGACCCTAATATCTTGCCCTTCAAAAATCATCTTCTTGTTCTTCAGGTTTATGATGGTGAGGTTATCCATCACCCATTCTGTACCTAATAGTGTTGGATAAGGCTGACTATCATCCACAATTTCAAGAACCTCGAAGTCTGCATGACTTCGCACTCCATCGATGTCAACAATAATATTGGATAATCTCCCAAAAGGTATGACTTTCTGTTGGTTGCCCAATCTCAATTGTATGGGTGACCATGACAAATTTAGTCTCCCCATCTACTGCCATGTCTGCTTAGTTAAGACATTTACCTCTGATCCTAAGTCTAGGATGATCTCATCCATCTCATAATCTCCTATCTACGCACTGAGCCTCATTTCTCTTCTTGTTCTTTTGTGGCTCTCGATATGATGAACTGTGCTCTGGGCAATATCCATCTCACTATGTGGTTCATATTGGTTTAACAATTTTTGTAATTCCACTACAGCATCTGTACTCTTCAATAATATCATGCAACTGCGTAGGAACTGTGCAACAGAAGTTCTTGTTTCTGTCGCGGGGCATGTTTTGTCATACCCTGCTGGCATATATTCCATATGCACCATTTCACTTCGCAATGAGATTCTTGGCAACATAGGTGCTGGCTCTTTGAAGATGTCTTGTGCTTCTTTAAAGAATTCCTTGTTCTTATCCATATTGAAAACAAGTGTTTTCCCAGTATCTTTTTATGATCCAGACCGCTTCAGTAGGGGTATGCTTGATTTCAAAATCTCTAGAAGTCGAAGCTTCTACCTGTCTATCTCTTCTTGTTGTGGCACCACTTCGCATCGCAACATTATTACTTGGATCTGTAGCCCTTTTCTCTGTTGCGATCAACTGAATATTTGGGTTAGGTATGTCTTTCTTTCTTTTCTTCATTTCTGCTACTAATACTGGGCATGCCTTAATAACGTGATCAAAATATTTACACTAATTACATGTGGTACATGAAATGGTGCAATCTATAGATAAGTGACTTGGCTGGCCAAAGTTATAATAGATCACCTGGCCTCTTCCTCTTCCTTGTCTTGGGCCAGTATTTCTTCCTCTTCCATGGAATCCTCCACGACCTCTGTATGCGCTTTGATCATAATCTGCGTTATCCTTGTTCTGCGGTGTTTCTTCTTGGACTCTATATACTCCAGCACCACGCATATGCTCTAAGTCTCATTTTATTTCTGTCATGAGCTCATATGCTCTATAGTTTGAATCAGCATGTCCAACGGATTTGTAGAATGTGCAATATAAATTCTTAGGTGTTCGCACATACTTCTGAATTAGGTAACAATTTTCTAGCTGTTGTCCTCTAGTATTACAGATCTCACACCATGGCACTTGATTCTGATTCAGTGGGTTTGGTGCTCCACTGTTAAGGTATTCTTGAAACAAAGGACAATTCTCCCTGGTGTGTCCTTCTCCCTTGAATCCGGTACACCATATTTCTTGTCTATGTTCTTTCCCCTTCTTCATGTCTTGCAACTATAATGTCAGGGTAGCTAGATGGGTCTAAATATGAGACATTCCAGTGGTAGGATATCCTATAGGTGAAGCTTATAACTGTGATAATATGCAAGGGATCTAGCAACTGTAACAAACTCACAATCAAACTCTCAAGAATTTTGCAAAGAAGGAGAGAAGCATGCACTCAATAATCACTCATAAACACAGAATAATGAACAATAACAGTATCATACAATGGATAATGAATGTAAATAATGTGATACAATAATCTATGATGAGGCATCAAAAATGGATTCAAATTATCCAAGTAGGGAATTTGAATCTGAGCTCAAAGTCTAGCTTGGATAACTATGGAGACATCATCGAGTCAGTAGTGTCAGTCATAAATGGTAAGAGTCAATCAAGTGTGTCCAACTGAGTCTAACATAACCATGTAGGCATAAATCAAGGAATGGAGACTCCAAGGAGGGAACATGAGGCTTTCATAGGGCTAAGTGGCACTCCAAAACTAGCTAACTAGGAGCTACAGGTAGTTAGGATGAGCAATCAGTGGAAGAACTACTCAATCCAGGCACTAACTGAGTGATAACTCCTGGTAGGTGAGATAAGGTTCCCTAATTGAGTGATAATTGATGGTAGGTGAGTAAAGGCGCACTAACTGAGTGTGGTAGGTGAGAAAGGCGCACTTGTCAAGCATAATAGTCAAGAAGGGTGCATCGGGTAGGTAGGAGGCCAAATGGGGCCTGTAGATAGGCTTTGGAGAGCTAGAAGCAAGCTCTGGGTGCTAGGGAGACCACCATGATGATGACTTGATGCATGCAATGGCATGCAAATTTGCATGCAGGCATGCAAAATATAAAAATGATGGTGTGAATATTCCAACACCCCCCACGAGCTATAATATGAGATAATAACTGAAACAAAAAATAGGGCCCCAGTGACTAAGACCAAAGGTTAGCCCATACAATCAATCTAAATAAACTAAGTGAGGAAAGATGGAAAACCCAGTGGGAAGAAATCCCTCCCTCAAAAGTAGACTGAAGGATGCTAATGAAGCACATCATCTCTCACCCCTGAAGGATGTAAGTGTCCTTCTTTCTCAAAGAATGATCAATAGATCCGAAATGGATCAGCAATTTCACAAGGATGAATCCTTACATGTGAAAACTCTGATCTGGTATATCGGGGAGCATTGGTTTCCCATCGAAGAAGAGGATCAGTATAGTAAGAAGGATGAAACCTCTCATGCTGAAAATATGATCTGGCTGATCGGGGAGTAGTGGATGCCCATTGAGGAAGAGGATCAACCTTGTGAGAAGGATAAAACCTTCCATGCTAAAAATATGCTCTGGCTAATCAGGGAGTAGTGGCTGCCCATCGAGGAAGAGGAAAAATAGGTGTTAACACCCAAAAAGTGCTCACTAGCTCATTCCCTTACTCACATGACCCATTTGTCCAATTTTCCACCATTTGAGCCTCTAAAGCCATCAAAAGGTCACCAAAAAGACCATAATACACCTTTTCCCCCCTCAAAATATATATTTTTCCTCAAAAATCACAAAAAACCCTTAGAAAGGCTCCATAATTCCCAAAAAATATTGAAAGGGAATAAAAATATTCAAAATATTCAAAAAAGGAAAAAGAGGGAAAAAGAGACCTAAAACATGTTGGCCAATACCAATGGTTTCCTTAAAACCATAATGGTATTCCCCATCACCAAAAACTATAAAAAGGTGATAGGGGCTCCTCACTTTTCATCCACATTTTATCCTATCCTTATGCTACCAAATTCCTTTTGAGAGCCATTGCCTCCCATTTCGAGTTTGAAGACCCCCATTTCAACATCTTGGAGAAGAGACCATTGGAGCTTGGAGCACCTCAACCTTGGAGCTGCTCAACACCAAACATCCTCACCTTTGAGGGAATACAAAAAATTCTATTATTTTTTATCTTGTTCTTCCAGAGATCCATTTTCTTATTGTTCTTAATCTTGTTCTTATTTATTTGCACATGTTTATGTTAATGTTAGATTAAATTTATAATTGTTTTTTCTTTTTATTCGAAGGCTGCTATTACAAGTTAATAGGTGCATCTTTAGCACATGCTTGTTTGAAAAACCAAGCAACATTTTTTTGGCGACTCCGTTGGGTTTCGAGCTCTAAGTTTTTGCTTTAGATCTTTGTTTTTTACCATTTCAATTACCAGATTTGCCATACTAGACAACATATTCATTGCTGCCCTAGTTGTTGGCCATTTCTGTAGCCTTTAATAGACCGAAATTTCACTCTTCGGTTTCATTTCTGGCGACCTTTTTTCCATTTTCGCATCGCGGCTTTTCGCCCGACAGTCACGTGGCTCATCGCGACCTCGCGGCCTTTTTCTGCGCGACGCATCGTAGCTTCGTGGCCTTTTTCCGCGCTACACATCACGGCTTCACGGCCTTTTTCCGTGCTGCACATCGCATCTTCGCGGCCTTTTCAACGCTGCACATCGTGGCTTTGTGGCTCAAACCTGCAATGCATATTGTGGCTTTTTCCTTAAAACCCGCGATGCTGTTATTTTTCGTTCGGCCCAATTTTTAGAAAATTTCTGCTGCATTTTTTCCCATTTAGCCTCTTTTGTCTAGCATTATTTTTTCTGCCATTTTTTCCAGCATTCTGTTTTAATTAGTGCAGCAATAGTAAATCTTTTTTCTATTACATATGCTCAATTTAAATCTTTTTAAAAATTTTCAACAAGTGAAAGAAAGATTTTTAGCACATTGTTTAGATCATAGATTTCCTCTCTTTGCAAATTTCGAACCATCTTTCCGATTTGCTCAATAGTTTGCCCAAGCAAGCACATAGAAATCCATTTATTTCTTGCAATTTTTCTGATATTTGCTTTCTTTTAAAAAATTATTTCAAAAGTCCATAGTTTTTGAAATATTTTTGTTAAAGCATTTACATTTCAGAAAAAAGCCTTTTATTTTTTGGAAATTGGAATCGTCTTGTTTTTAATTTGTAATCAATCACCCAAGCGAGGCAAATTCATTTTCAGTTAAATAATCACACTTGCACCCAATTTGCCACATTTTTAATTAACTGAGCCTTAAAATCTACCTAAACTCAACCAACACTTTAACCCCACTTGGGGAACACTTAAAGAATCTTGTAGCTAGGTAGGATTGGGGGGATAGGTGTTCCAATAACACCCCTCAATTATTTACATCTGAGACATAGTGGTTGACTTTTAGGATCCCAAAAATTCCTTATTATTTGTTGACATGGTTATACACCAATTTTTCGGGAAGGCCTCTCCCTTAGGAGGGTTGAAGTATCCAGACTGGTTCCGGAAGTCTGAGTGGAATACCGCTATCCATTCAGTAACTGAAGGATACCTTTCACAGTTCTCGGTGTACCACCCGTATGGGAGTACAATGGTGATAGAACCAAACTACAGATTCACCCAACCGAACGTGTCATGAATGAGGTATCTTAGTGGCTATTTTTTAGGATTGTCTACCCGGTGTCCCTCCCGGTAGGGGGATATCTAGCCTTTGATTCCACTACCCATATTATCTGACTTGGATTTCATCACCTTGCAGAGGATATGTTTAGTTGAGTCATGATACCACTTTTAGTTAGGCATTTGCATGCTCTGCTACCCCCCTTGGTCTAGTAAGCACCACTTTTTTCTAGGAACCATTTGATTTTTGGTATGCTGACCACTTTTCTTGATTCCTCCACTTATTATAACATAGCTTTTATAATAAGGGCTTTTGAGGTTGGTTGTTGGCTTGAGAGACATTATTTCTTCACACTCCCCTCCTACACACATTGTGGCATTAGGGTCTTGATTTTTTTATCTCACCACTATCCATTGGCACTTCTATACATATCTCACCATTGAGAACTTAAGATGATCCCGTCATTTTTAGGGTGAACCCCATCAGTTCAGTACACTTGACTCTACACATCATAGATGTAGAGCGTTATCCCTTGACTCCACACGTCATCGGCATAGCACCCAGTCATCCGATTTTGACGGGCCTCATTTTACATCTGATTCTGAGGCTGAATCCAAACACCCTACCAAGACATCACCAACTAACCCCATGGTCGGATCATAGTATGACCCCCTTTTCACCAATGCTATTGGAGCTACATCAACAAACCCCACTACTACCGTGACAACCACGGTAGCCACAACCCCCTTAGGCATGCCTAACATAGGGGCCACACCCCCTCTAGGCATGCCCAACACAGGACCACCACCTATATTAGGTATGCCCAACATGGGGGCCAACCCCCCTCTCATTACCACTACCCAGATCCCAGGGATTACCGGAACCAGTCCTAACCCATTGGAAACCCATGTTGCACTTGGGAGCACAGGCCCCTCCCACACCACATCGGCTGGAGGAAACATCCCTTCAACACCTAGCATACCCTTAGGGGGCACTGGACCACTCCATAATGCTACCATTAACAGTTATGCCCCAGTGATCATGCCACACCCATCTGCCAGTTTGCCATACATGGCTAGTCTAAACTTACCAGAACTGGTAAGGTTAACCAACGACCCTATTAGACACAACTCTACATGGCCACCCATGCCCACAAATCTCCCCTCAGATATCCCAAAATTTGAAGGAAAAGCTAGGGAAGATCCCCAAAACCACATCATGTCATTTCACCTATGGTGTTCCTCTAACTCCATAGTAGATGATTCCATTAGACTAATACTTTTACAAAAAAATTTCATTGGCTTTGCAGCTAAGTGGTACATTGAGCAGCCACATGGGACCCACAACACATTTACGTCCCTCGCCTCAACTTTCCTCCAGTTCTTTTAGCTACCTGTATGCTATGATGGATGAGTAGAAATACTTTTCTCTTGTAGACAGAACACTGCTACACACATCATTGATCATATCCATGAGTGGTGTAAGCACCGTAGCCTCTGCAAGATAAAACTTGATGATCGAATCTTTTTGGACTGGTTCCTCAAATCACTCCTCCCTGTTGATGTATATGTAACTTCGGAATGTATTTCATCTATGTATTTCATATATATTTATTGTACCCTTATAAGAGATGTGCTATTCCTCTATAAGGAAGTGTCATCATGTGTATTGACAAGTGTCGCAAGTGTGTGTACTTGGCAACGGGTTATTAGACCACCATGTGTGGGGTCGGCCCTGAAATATATATTATATTGTGGATATACCTAGCTAGACAAGTCAGGCCCATAGTGTAACTAGGAAAACAAGTTAGTATAAATAGAGATCGGGAGATCTCTATTTTGATCACTCAGAAACTTACACTTCTCTCACTCACAAAATGGTGCACTAGTGAGGAGGAGGATCATCTACTACTAGGAGACTATCTCAGTGTATTTTGGTTGTCCTTTGGTTGATCCATTTCTCTCTCTATCTCTGAGGAAGTTGTGGGGTTTTTCACCTTAGGGTTTTGCCAATGGAAACTCTATGTCTCTTGTCTCTCATGCTTTTGATTCTTGTGATGCTTGTGATGCTTATTGTGATTGTTATGCATTGATATAATGTATATGTTATTCTCTCAGTGAAGATCCTAGAGTATTGTGAATTAATGCTAAAAATTTAACATGGTATCAGAGCTAACCTGAGAAGAAGACATTTTGAAGTGACGAAAACTTGAGTTTCTCTCCACATGTTTTGGAAAAGAAGTATAGTAGATTGACTCTACTCATCAAGGAGAATCTATCTGTCCAATCAAAATTCAATTCTGAGCATTTTAAGATTTGGCCCTAAAACTTAGGGTTTCCACAAAAATAGGAATTTCTGAAATCTGAAGATATAGCTGGAAGCTCCTTGCAAAAATCGAAGTTTAGAGCTTTGGATCAAGATTTTTGGCTTGGTAGATCTCCGGTAAACTCAAACCCTAATTCAGGGCTCTCCCTAGTGAACCCGGGAGGAGAAAAAGGAAATTCTGAAGGGTAAAGCTTTGTTGATCTCAAATTTTGAATACACTAGGCTGATCACATTTTGAATTTTTAGGGTTTTTTCGACAAACCCTAATTCGGGACCAAATCTAGTTTTCAGCATTTCAAGTGGTAAAACCTAAATCTTTTCTATTTCCATTTGAAGTACTCTTTAAGATGTCTCACCACACCAAGCTTGAGGATAAGCTTGAAGGGGCTAATAACTTCCGAGCTTGGAAGTATTGGATTGGGTTAATCCTGGAAGAGAATGAGTTGGACTCATATGTAAAGGAAGACATCCCTATCCCAGAGGATGAAGAGGCTAAAGTATTGCATAAGAAAAACTTGGTCAAGGCAAATAGAATCATTGTTGATTCTATCAAAGACCATCTCATACCCTATGTGTCTTCTCTAAAGACACCCAAGGAGATGTTTGACTCTTTGACCAAGCTATTTGGAGGGAAGAACATAAATCAAAAGATGACCCTGCGGAACCAATTGAAAGGAGTAAAGTTTCAAAATGGAGAAACCATTCAATCTTATTTTTCTAGGGTCTCCCAAATTAAGGAACAACTAGAAGCGGTAGATGAAATGGTGGAGAATGGTGAAGTTGTGATGACCACTCTAAGTGGCCTACCTAGGTCATGGGATTCCTTTATTCAAGGAATTTGTGTAAGGAAGAAGTTGATCTCCTTCAGAAGATTGCAGGAAGAATGTTCTCAAGAAGAAGCAAGGCTCATGGCCCAAGAAGAAAAGATGGGAAGTGAAGATCAAGCTCTCACAGTACACACCAAGAAAGGAAGGTTAAAGAGAGAGCACTCTCATACCAAGAAATCTTCACACTATCATCAACATAAAGATAAGAAAGATCTCAGATGCTTCACATGTAATGAGAAAGGTCATTTTGCTTCATAATGTCCCAAGAACAAAAGGAACAACAACACCGAGAAGAAGAAGGGAAGTAGGAAAATATATCATGCTCATGCTGCTGAAGATGATGAACCACCCAAGAAGAAGGTTAGGGAAGAAAGTGATGATAGTGATGATGACTCATCAAGTGAAGAAGAATATGTTCTAATCTCTAATCTCACAGGTACTATCTCCCATGGTATAATGATTGGTTAATTGACAGTGGGGCTTCCAAACACATCACTGAGTTTAAGGAATCTTTTGTGAATCTATATGAACATGAATCACCCCATAAGGTGAAACTTGGGGATGATTATCAATACCCAAACAAAGGAAGTGGTGAAGCCTCCTACAACCTAGATTTTGGATAATATTTGAAGATGAAAGAAGTCCTTTATGTACCTGGGCTCAAGAAGAACTTACTCTCCATCTCTGCATTGGATGCAAAAGGTATGAGGGCTGCATTTGTGGATGGCCAAGTTCTAATGTGGCCAAAAGGAAAGACCATAGATAATGCAGTAGTGATTGGAGAGCAAGAGGGAGGTTTGTATAAATTGAAGGGACAACTTGAACATGCCATGGTGAATGAATCCATGAAGCCAAGTGAACTTTGGCATAGAAGACTTGCTCATATGCAATATAGGGAACTTCAAAATGCAAGGAAGGCTGTAGAGGGTCTTCCTGAAATCAAGACCAAACATGAAGGTGTTTGCAAAGGATGTGCAAAAGGTAAGAACATTAAGAAGGATTTCCCAAGCAGTGAAAGCAAGGCAAAGGATATCCTGGAAATCATCCACTCAGATGTATGTGGTCCTATGTCATCCAGTTCTCTAAGTGGGTATGTCTACTATGTATCATTTATTGATGACTTCTCCAGGAAGACTTGGGTATACTTCTTGAAGAACAAAGATGAGGTGTTTGATAAGTTCAAGGAATTCAAAACGTTGATGGAGAATCAAACTGACAAGAAGATCAAAACATTTAGATCTGACAATGGTGGAGAATTCACCTCAGGTGACTTCAAGAAGCTTTGCAGTGATTCAGGGATTAAGAGGGAGTTGACTGCTCCTTATAATCCTCAACATAATGGAGTTGCAGAAAGGAAGAACAAAACAATCATGGAAGAAGCAAGGGCAATGCTGCATGACCAGGATCTACCTATGCATCTATAGGCAGAAGCAGCTAGAACAACTGTATATGTACAGAACAGAACACCCCACAAGATATTGGACAACAAGACACCAGAAGTGGTCTTTTCTGGTAAGAAACCTGAAGTCAACCATCTCAAAATATTTTGTTGTCCAGTGTACACACATGTCCCAAAGGAAAAGAGGACCAAGCTATATCCTTCTGGAAAGAAGGGTATCTTTGTGGGTTATAGTGAAAGCTCGAAGGCTTATAGAATATACTTTCCAGGGTTCAAGAAGATTGATGTTAGCAGGGATGTAACATTTGATGAAAACTTAGCATTCATCAAATCAAGGAAGGCACCTATCGAAGTTTATGAAGAACCTAAGGAAACTAGATTTCAAGACACTACCATGACTGAAGCAATTCCAGAAGTTCTTCGTGAGTTTGAAGATCCGCAAGAACCTGTAAATCCACCCCATGAGGATAACTCTCACAAGAGGAAACCTGCATGGTCTAGAGAGCTCATTCAAGATGCAGAAAGATTTGGCATTCCAGAAGAAGAACACAGAGCAAAGAAGAGAACCAGATCACATACCAGCTATGTTGCTTTACTCTGTGACATTATGAACAAAGAACCTTCCAGTTATGAAGAAGCAGTGGAAAAGAGAGAATGGAAGGATTCCATGGTTGAGGAATACCAATCAATAATGAAGAATGATGTTTGGGATGTTGTCCCAAGACCTAAAGGGAAGTCTTTTGTGACTTCCAAATGGATCTACAAAATCAAGCATGCTGCAGATGGCAGTGTAGAGAAATACAAGGCAAGATTCGTAGCTCGTGGCTTCTCTCAGAAAGAGGGAATAGATTATGAAGAAACTTTTGCACCTGTAGCCAGGTATACTTCCATCAGAACAGTACTTTCCTTGGCTACAACAATGAAATGGAAAATACACCAGATGGATGTCAAGACTGCTTTCTTGAATGGTGTAGTTGAAGAGGAAGTATATGTGGAGCAGCCACTCGGTTTTGAAATACATGACAGGGACATATGTGTGTAGACTGAATAAATCCTTGTATGGCTTGAAGCAAGCTCCCAGAACTTGGTATGGTAGGATGGACAGTTTCCTATCTAGTTTGGGCTTTAACAAAAGTAAAGTGGATTCCAACCTTTACTACAAGGTTGAGGAAGGAAACCCTGTGATTCTACTTCTGTACATGGATGTCTTATTTGTAACAGGAGATGACAGATTGATTGCAAATACTAACAGGAAGCTTGTTGTTGAGTTCGATATGAAATATTTGGTAATGATGCATTATTTCCTAGGTATGGAGGTGTGGCAGAATGCAGGTGGGATCTTCCTTGGTCAAGGGAAGTACACAGTAGATATCCTGAAGAGATTTGGGATGATGGATTGCAAGGCCATGGCCACACCCATGGAATCGAACCTGAAGCTTCTATGTGATGCTTCATCTGAGCCAGTTGATGTCTCTATGTATCGTCAGATGATTGGGTCCTTCATGTACTTGACGAACACAAGACCGGATATTTGCTTTGCTGTGAACACATTGAGTCAGTTCCTGACAGATCCGAGGAGTGTTCACCTGGTTGCTGTAAAGCATGTTTTGAGGTACCTGAACAGTATAGTGGATTATGGGCTCAAGTATGAAGCAGATCAAAAGTTTAACCTGCAAGGTTATGTTGATTCAGACTGGGCTGGCAGTTCTACAGATAGGAAGAGCACATCTGGGTGCTGCTTCAGTATGGGATCAGGTGTGATCTCTTGGTTTAGCAGGAAGCAGTCCTACGTAGCACTGAGTACAACTGAGGCAGAGTATGTTGCAACCTGTTTAGCTAGTTGTGAGGCAGTATGGATATGGAAGCTACTATCTGAGTTATTTGATCTCCCATTGGATGCTACTAGTATCTTCTACGATAACCAGAGTTTTGTGAAGTTGTCTGAGAATCCAGTGTTTCATGACAGGTCGAAACACATAGAGATCAAATATCACTATATCAGGGATATGGTGCAGAGAGGAGCTATGAAGCTCTTGTATGTTGCGACAGATGAGCAGATTGCAGATGTACTGACGAAGCCACTATCTAGGGTGAAGTTCGAGTACTTTAGGGATATGCTGGGTGTTCTTCATATCGAGGACATTTCAAGGAAGAAGTGATGGACACATTGGCTGAAGCCATTCCAAGCATGTTGGAAGCAGGATCCTTCACATGGCTCTGGATGTAAGCACTAGATGATGAGCATCAGGATGATGTTCTAGTTTCTGCTTTGTATGATCAGTTGGATCATTTATATATGTATGTACGCATCATGTTGGATGCTGGATATGATCAGTTGGATCATTTATATGTATATGTATGTACACATCATGTTGGATGTTGGAAATGATCAGTTGGATCATTTGTATGTATTTTGCATATGCATCATGTTGGATGCTTGGACCATGTATCAGTATATGTATTAGGTGGATACATTGTATGATTAGGTGTATCATGTATGGTGATATGTATCATGTATTTGTATTTGTATCAGGTGGATACATTGTATGATCAGGTGGATCATGTATGATGATATGTATCAGGTAGATACTTGGTATGCATTACGTAGATGCATTGTATGATCATGATGACGAGCTTTAGGATGTTGCTCCAGATGATATGTACCAAGAAAGTACAGTGATGATGATCAGGATGATCATATATATTAGGTGGATACAGTACATAATCAGTTGCATTATGTGTGATGAGTTCCGAAGACACAGATGCACAGTGCCTTTCCGACATGGTGGTAGATGTGTTCTCCCATGTGCGTTGATGTAAGTGCAAATCCTTTTCGACATGGTGGTAGATGCATTCTCCCATGTGCATTGATGTAAGTGCAGAGCCTTTCCTACATGGTGGTAGATACATTCTCCCATGTGCGTTGATGTAAGTGCAGAGCCTTTCCGACATGGTGGTAGATGCGTTCTCCCATGTGCGTTGATGTAAGTGCAGAGCCTTTTCGACATGGTGGTAGATGCGTTCTCCCATGTGCATTGATGTAAGTGCAGAGCATTTTCGACATGGTGGTAGATGTGTTATCCCATGTGCATTGATGTAAGTGCAGGGCCTTTCTGAAATGGTGGCAAATGTGTTCTCCCATGGTCATTGATGTAAGTGTTGTGAACCCTTCACGGATGGTGGTAGGTTGGTCCTCCCATGCCGTTGAGTGTAAGTGCTATGTGTGTGCATTTGGGTTGTGCTTCGTGATACTCTGTGGCCATGGACAGGTTGTGCAGTAACATGTAAAATATCTTGGGAGATCCGATAGGTTGAGATGTGTGCTCGTAATCAGTCATGGCATGCTCTTTCGAGGTTTTGTTGACTCACGTAATTAGTCCTGAGGATTCCATAGTATGGCCAGTGATGATGAAGACCTGCAGGTGGTGGGCCTACATCCAGTATGAAAAAGGACTGGCTCTGTAGAACTTCCTATGATGATTAGAGTCAGAGATTGGTTGAGATAGTAGCAGCAGTGACGACGATGATGACGATGATCCCGAGAAGAAGACTTGTCTAGCAGAACTGTGTCGAGAAATACCTTCCTAGTTAAGAGGTATTGTTGATGTATATGTAACTTTGGAATGTATTTCATCTATGTATTTCATATATATTTATTGTACCCTTATAAGAGATGTGTTATTCCTCTATAAGGAAGTGTAGTCATGTGTATTGACAAGTGTCGCAAGTGTGTGTACTTGGCGACGGGTTATTAGACCACCATGTGTGCGGTCAGCCCTGAAATATATATTATATTGTGGATATACCTAGCTAGACAAGTCGGCCCCATAGTGTGACTGGGCAAATAGGTTAATATAAATAGAGATCGGGAGATCTCTATTTTGATCACTCGAAAACTTACACTTCTCTCACTCAAAAATTGGTGCACTAGTCAGGAGGGGGATCATCTGCTTTTAGGAGACTATCTCAGTGTATTTTGGTTGTACTTTGGTTGAGCCATTGCTCTCTCTATCTCTGAGGAAGTTGTGGGGTTTTAACCCTTAGGGTTTTCCTCACGGAAACTTTGTGTCTCTTGTCTCTCATGCTTTTGATTCTTGTGATGCTTGTCATGCTTATTGTGATTGTTATGCATTGATTTACTGTATATGTTATTCTCTCAGTGAAGATCCTAGAGTATTGTGAATTAATGCTCAAAATTTAACACTCCCCCTCATAGCCAAAGATGCAGCTTCCGAATCACCCCAGTTAGAAGAAGAAGCTATCTTAAATGCTCAACAATTCGACCTCATATATGCCTAGTTAGGATATCTATACACTGTTTTACTTGACGCCCCACATGGCGATCCATCCTGCCATGACATGCCTGGAGCATCCCATGCCGCCGACGGTATTATCGGCCAGGTTACGACGCAAAACAAACCTTTTACCATGATGAGTACAAACAACACCCCAAACCTTTCTAAGGATTCATCTAATTCTGGAGCTACAACTTCGTATGCTCCAATAACACACACCCACCACACTCATGGACCCCCATGTCCACCACAATGTTATGGAAAAGCACCATCAACTTATGCACCAGCTCCATATTATAACCAGCAGGCCCACCAAACTCCGGTCCAAGCACAAGCCCAAGTGGCTTATTATCCTCAACAGGAAGCACCTCTTGCTCCAATACTTCCAGCAACTCAAGGTTACCCACAACCGCAACAAACACCAGGAACACCTCAGAACCCTCCTATTTACTACCCACCGTAACCTACTCCAGATCCTACACGACCTCAAAACCCACCTACTGCCCAAGGGCCTATCTACGCACAGCAAAACAAACCACCAAACCAAAACAACCAGCGTAACCAATGAGGTCAACGAAATCATGGAAGAGGGAATAACCGTGGAAACAACCAATAACACAACCAAGGTGCACCACCACTTTATCCTCCAAACAATAATAATGCTACCCCCCCCAACCAAAACCCTGATCGTCCACCGAAACAGGCTAAAAGTAATAACTTGAGAACAAACCATCCATGTTCCATATGTGGAGTCTATGGCCATTACACACATAATTGTCCCCATTTAGATCAAGCGCGCCAACTCTGGACCGAAGACGCCCAACGACAAGGACATGCTGCACAGCCAGCACCCCCTCCTCAGCCACAACCCATGATATTGCAAAATCCCTTACCAAACCAAGGCATGGTAAACACTCATCCGAATGATCCCCATCAAGGATCTGCTACACCACAGCAGCAACTTACCTATGCAGCCGTCGATTGCCAGCATGCAGAGTCCAACACTCACCATTTGGTTATGATGTCATCAAATGATGTCAATCTTCAAACCCGTCGAAATAAATATGGATCCGTCTATGAGGCCACACCTACCGACCCATCGTCGAGTACTCTCCCAACCAATCAACCCCTTCGCATACCCACTATGCCCATGGACGGGGGCCCCAAAGCACCTCGTTTCCCTTTGAGACAGATTAACAATAACCCGAACGCTCGTGCAGCTTCCAACTATAACATTGTAGAGGATTTAGCTCAGTCCCTCGCTGCTATGTCCACTCTCGAAATCTTAAAAAACTGTCCTGCACAGAGAAAATCGTTGTTATCTTCCCTTGGCGCCATAGATCCTAACAACTCTAACATGATGGATTTCAACTTAGAACAAGCTGAACCTTGCATGCCTTTGTCTCTAGCTTTTCAAGTTTCCGTCTCCATTCGCAACCTCGTCGTTCATCGATGCATAATCGATGAAGGGGCCTCCACTTGCATCATGTTGACTTTCGTATGGTAGAAACTTGGATCCCCAATGCTACAACCGTCCACTACCACATTATGAGCTTACGATGGTCGTGCAACTCAACCTCAAGGTTTGTTAGTGAACGTACCCATACAACTTGGGGGCAAATTGGTTCTCATAGATATAGAGGTCATTAATGCCCAACTTGATTACAATCTCCTTCTAGGACGAAGCTACATGTATAAAATGAAAGCTGTCGCTTCTTCAGTTTTTCGCATCATGATGTTCCCCCATGAAGGACATGTAATTAAAATTAACCATATTACATACTATGATCCCAACGCCCTGGCAGCACCAAAAAATGTTCTTCCCATGATCGAACAACCCATTCTTACTACACCAACATCCTTTGTCTCATCAGTCGGACCTAGGATATATTCGGATACTCCCATGACCAGCTCATTCCCATCAATCCCACCCCCTCTTTAGGTAACTACCGTATTTGATTTGTGCACCCTATCACACAACGAACAACAACATCCTAAACAACCTCAACCACCGCCACAAGCACCCATCCTGCCTATTCATATTAGAACAACACCAATCCACACAATCCCATTCTTGTTTCCATTTTCAGGAGTTGTCAGCACGCCAGTAATGGCTACACTCAACCTTCCAGGTTTAAAATTAGGATTACCGGTATGGTACTTACCTTCCCCAACTCCCCCACCAACTCCGACCGTTGTCCTACAATCGGTACAACCTATGAATACGTCAAACCATCCACCACCTGGCATACCAAACCATGAAAATTTCCCACCACCTGGTGGTCCGAACACCCAAAACCGATCGATTCCCATAGGGGGCAATACATCGAAATCTAGTTATGTCCCCCCTCAATCTCGCCACACTGGGGCCAGAGGTCCACAAAACTACAACACTGCACCCACAACTTGCACACCCCCAGTGACTCCCAAATTAGCCAAGAATCCCCTAACCCGTGTACTCACTAAGTGGTCCTTGTGTGACGATATTGGCCACGCCACCCATCTATGTCCACAACTACCAGCACTTCAAGAACACATGAATATGTTGGATGATGACATCAATGTTCCAATTGTCAAATTAGAATTACCACCTCAACCTCGTGATAAATCATTGCGCACAAAACACCCTTGTGCAATATGCGGAATCTACGGCCATTATTCACATCACTGCCTCAATCTCCCAGATTATAGAGCAGCACTATACGAGATGAATAATGCTAACCTAGAGATATCCCCCCCACTTATTGAGGAAATATTCCCTCCAGAATCGTCCCATTCAGAAGAAATCAATACCATTTATATGATTTCCACTACCTATAAACCAGAACCAATTCATTTAATGGAACACTATTTCCGTACCGATGAAGAAATCCTAGAAACACTCACTGCACCGGACTACCCTTGGGATGATATGCACCATCGATCATACTTCCTCCCTGAGGCATCTACATCCACCGCAGAAAACCAACTATCCATTAAATCTAAGGACTTCTTACCAACCAAGGTCGATTGGTTCAAAGATCTAATACCAGCTGAAGAAGCCTTCGAGGAAGGTAACATGGCTAACATTTTGCCCATTATAAAAATCAACATCTCCACCACCCTTGAAAAACCCGAGCTTATCTCTTTAGGTGCATCTTGCACTGAGAAAGAAACCCAAGCTTATAAGAAACTCTTTCAAGAATTTTGAGATGTCTTCTCCTAGTCTTATACTGAGATGCCTGGTCTTGATTCTATCATCGTAGAACATCAAATAGACACTTGGCCCAAAATATCACCGGTCCACCAGAAACAACGTCCCATTCACCCATCGAAGCTTCCAGCCATCAAAGCAGAAATTGAGAAGCTTCGAGCAGCAGGTTTCATATAACCAATTGCATATACCACCTGGGTTTCAAATCCAGTACTAGTTAATAAGAAAGTAGGCACCATCCACTTCTGTACTAACTTCCGCGACCTCAACCTAGCTTGTCCCAAAGACAACTTCCTCACACAATTTATTGACCAACTAATCGATGAGTGTGTGGGGCATGAGGTACTCTCTTTTATGGACGGTTTCTCCAGATATAACCAAATCAAAATCTGTAAAGAAGACCAATCCAAGACCGCTTTTACTACCCCATGGGGCACCTTCGCCTATCACGTCATGCCTTTTGGTCTCAAGAATGCGGGAGCCACTTTCCAATGAGCCATGACTTATTGCTTTCATGATCTACATAAAATCATTAAAGTTTATCTAGACGACCTCACTGCCCGATCTAAGAAACGATCTGACCACTTAGAAGATCTTCGACAAGTTTTCTTGCGTTGTCGCAAATACAAAATCTGCTTGAACCTGCTTAAATGTGTATTTTGCGTTATAGCAGGCCGCCTGCTAGGGTTTGTCAATTCAGAAAAATGGATCACCATTGACCCTTTAAAAGTTCAAGCCATAGTGGAACTCCCCTCACCACGTACATTGAGACAGCTTCAAAGCCTCCAGGGGAAATCCAACTTCCTTCGTCATTTTGTCCCAGACTATGCCACCATAGTACATGGTTTCCTCCATTTTCTACGTATTCATACCCACTTTGTATGGGACGATCAAGCAGAAGGAGCCTTCATGGACGTAAAGAAAGCACTTACAACCACCCCTTTGATTTCTCCACTAGATTTCACAAAAGACTTTACCCTTTACATTTCGGCGTCAGATCACGCCGTCTCTGGAGTTCTTGTCCAAGAAGACTCTGCTCGCTAAGAGCATGTCATTTACTATGTGAGCCAGACCTTGTCAGGCCCACTACTCCGCTAACCACATGAAGAGAAAATGGCCCTCGCCATCGTCTTTTCAGAACAAAAGCTGCGACACTAAATTCTCCTTAGCCACACCACAGTTGTGGCCAATTCCAATCCAATGGTCTATCTCTTGAATCGTCTCCTTCTACAAGGCCGTGTTGCCAAATGGGTGATTATCTTACAAGAATATGACCTAACTTTCAAAACCTCAAAGAGCAGAAAAGCATTATCACTCGCTCAACTCATTACGGACTTACCATCATCGTCATCATCACCAACTATCCATACTGATATTATCGACGAACATTTGTTCATCATCTCGTCGGATGACCCTTGGTATGGCGACATTTTGGTATACCTCCGCACACAGAAGTTTCAACCCAACATCGACCATGATGGACGTCATCGTATCCGTCACCATGCCCCCAATTATATCCTCTTGGGTGATGTCCTCTATCGATGTGGCATCGACACAATCTTATGATGATGCCTTTCCCAAGATGAAGCAGAACAAGTCCTTAATGACTGTCATAGCGGCGCCCGCGGCGACCATTTTTCAGGAATGGCCACCACCCAAAAGGTAATCTGCACAGGTTATTTTTGGCCATCATTATTCACTGATTGTATCACAGTAGTCAAACACTGCCAAAACTGCCAACTCTTTGCCCCAAAGGCAAGAACCCCCCCGCCCCCCTTCATCTGGTCGTCACCGCAGGACCATTTTGCAAATGGGCCATCGACTTCATGGATTGCAATCCCACATCAGCCGACGGTCACATAAACATTATCGTGGCTATTGATTACTTTACCAAATGGGCAGAAGCCATGCCAACTTACAATTGCAAAGCCGACACTGCAGCCCATTTTTTCCTCAACCATTTTATTGCTCATTTCGGAGTACCAAAACAGCTTGTCTCAGACCACGGCTCTCACTTCGAAGACTCTGTTTAGAGAGAATTGTCCACACTCCTTAAGTTTGAACACCATTTCTCCTCCGCCTACTACCCCCAAGGGAACGGCCAAGTCGAAGCTGTTAACAAAATTTTGAAGACTATCCTCCAACGCACCGTCAACAAACATAAATCCAATTGGCATCACATGATTTTTCCCACATTATGGGCTTATCGCACATCGACCAAGACCACCACTGGTTTTACCCCATTCCATTTAGTTCATGGCATGGAATCTATCCTCCCTTGAATTCCAGATACCAACATTACAAATTTTCGTAGAACTTCTCCCCGATACATCACTGATTGAAAAATGCTTACTTCTTTTAGAGTAGGCCGACGAAGATCGCCACGCAGCTCTCCAAACAATCGAAGCTGCAAAGAACAGATCTAAACTTCATTATGATAAACATGTTCACCCACGAGTATTTAGTGAAGGCGACCACTTACTGGCCTATGATCAAGCTCATGACAAAACGGGAAAAGGAAATTTTGTGTCCATGCGGAAAGGCCCATATATTATACACACCTACCTCGGACAGAGGGCATATATTCTGAATGACTCAGAAGAAAACCCCCTACGCAACCCACATAATGGGTTGTACCTCAAGTGATTTTACCCATAGAAAATCTGATGGACACCACAGTCCACAATTGTATAGTCTTATTTTTTTTTTTACAAAAAATACAAAAACCTAAAAAAAAAAATTTCCTGCATGACCATAGATGGATCCTGTTCCACTTTGCTACGTTTGCTTCGCTGATGGTGCAAGCCATTGGTCTCCCAATCTCGCCTCCGCAGCTTGGGTAATATATTCCCCTTCACATGAGTTGATCCACATCGACGAAGTGTGCATAGGTGCTGCCACAAACAACCAAGCTGAGTACGACACCGTGACTGGTCTCCTGGCCATTGCTCTCCAAATGAGCATAAGTCACCTTAGCGTTTCTTAGACTCCCAGCTCCTTGTTTCCTAACTCAACAATATTTATCAAGTACGCGACCCCTGTCTATTTAGAAAATTCCTACGCACTAAACAAATGATTCAATAGTTTGAGTCCGTTTCATTCACACATGTCCCAAGGAATCTCAATAGTATAGCAAACCATATGGCACACAACATTCTAGATTGGCACACCAATCAAACCATGTAGCAAAAAACAAAATTTGCATCCATGTGCATAACATGTGCCTCCACGGGCATACAAACATAAACATACACCAGATATATATGACATGCCTCCACGAGCATATACAAAAATTAAAATGTTGCATCCACATGCATAAGATGTGCCTCCACGAGCATATATAAAAATTGAAATGTTGCATCCACGTGCATACACGACTATATACCAAAACATATATATATATATATATAATCATATAGTCACAATGTCACAGGTGCCCTCAGCACCCAATATACAAAAATACATAGCAGTACAAAAAGGTACATCCCCATATGCTCATCACCATTTGGGGGCAAATATATGATCAACTAGTCATCATGATCCCCATGATCCTCTGGCCCCTCCTCCACTGGCTCCTCTGGATCCTCCTGATCTTGAGCCCTCCTCTCGGCTGACATAACTGCTACTCCGAGCAGGATAGACTGCCACTCATGAGGAGCATCGAAACAATGCTCAATAATGTGCCGGTCCAAGTCCCTCCAGCCCTCCTCTGGGGCTCCCTCTAGAAGCAACTCAAAAGTCTCCCGTATGCCCTCCAGTGCATCATCTCGAGGACGCACAACCCCTCGAGCATGAGGAGGCAACACCGCTACAGGTGGAGGAATGACAACCATCACCCGTCCTCAATGGCCTACATGATCAGCTGGTGGCCTCAGACCAATATCTGCACAATCACACAAGTGAACTAAGTCAATATCATATAAATATCTCTAGCTATACTCATAACAAAAACATCTAAAAACATGATATAGTAGAGAACCAAAAAAAACCAAAGACATACCATCTAAACCCCAGGCCTTCCCCTGAGCCCGAGGCATCTTCGGATCTCCTCGGTAATCCATGCCAGCATATGGATAATCATCAATAAGCAGGGGGATCTGCTCCCGCTACTCATACATTTCCATCGAAAAGAAACATCAAATACCACCACCACCCTGGGGCATCATCTCCCCCCATCGTATCATTTGCAGCTCACTAACCAACACCTCCTGAATCGGCACACGCGGCCGCAAGGTCAGTACTCGCTCAAAGAAAAAACATTAGAGGAAGGAGGCATAGCAAAACTCGCCGCCCCCTCCTAACTGACCTTGTCCAGATCTTGCCGGAAACAGGCCAAAAACATCTGACCCCAGGAAAAGTAGGTCCCTCTCAACACACGATCTACCATCATCATTTTCCCCCCAGACAAACGATGTAGCACCGCGGCACCTAGCACACGCAGAACACAAGCCCCAACCGCCCGCATCTCCCACTTCCACAAAGATGTCAAACTCAATGCGTTGTTCTGCACAATAGCTCCCGGAACACAAAATCTCTCCAAGAGAACATCAATGTCCAACCTAGTAGGGATCCTCGACTGGATTTCCCCTACCTCCCCTAAGCGAGGAAATCCAGTAAGGAAATAAACATGAGAAAGGGTGATCTCTAACCGCTCACCCCCCACCACGAATGCAGCCTCTGCTAAAACCTAGAAACCCACCAATTTGTTCAGCAGCTCTTTGACTGAACGCATAGGTGGAATCTGGGCAAACTTTAGGAGCCTGCCAGCAGCCAAGGCCTCCTGGACACCCAGGTCGGTTCAAATCCGATCCATCAAGTCCTCATCAATCTCTCGCTCCCGCTACGATACTAGAGGCCTCCTCAGCATCCTGCCAAAAAACAAAAGAAAATTTTTAGAAAATAATTTTTTTTCCAAAAAATCCCATCGTGACTTTTGGCCTCTTAGCCACGATGATCATCATGACTTTTTAATCAAAAGTCGTGATGATCATAGCGAATTTTTAATCAAAATCCGCGATGATCATCGCAGGTATCAGCCCCACAGTCGCGATGAACATCGCAACTGTCAGCTAAACAGTCGTGATGAAAATCGCAACTATCTGCCCCAAACCCGCGATGAACATGACGGGTATCAATCCCATACACGCGATGTTCATCGTGGAAAAAGAGCCGAAACCCGCTATATTCCACATCGGAATTCCAAAGTGGAATTTCACGGCCTTCGGGGGCCTGCCGCTAACCAGAAAGGAAATAATTGAAAAGGCTAAGGCGAATAGGATTACTTGAAACTCGCAGAACAAAATTCCAACGGTCGAATCTCCCACAAATTGAGAAATTGTTCTGACCCACTCAAATGATCTGTAAAACTCGCACGTAACAATGACACATGTCACATTGGGCCCACACACTATTTATAGAGATTTGACCATTTTTCAAACAACAATTTCGGTATCATATGACATCCCTTTTTCAAATCGTTGGCACCGTTGGAATCAGCACAGCGAGAACTCCATGATAGTCCATTCCTTTTCCCGACTCCACCAGGTCCATTTTTTTGGCATTTTTTCCCATGCCGCTCATCGCCTCGATTTGCATGCCACATCAGTCGTCGTCCGCTTTTGACGAGTTTTATATCGCCGAATTCAATTTTCCGTGCTCATGATGATGCTTGAGACCATTTCTCGCTCTCATGCCCAGATTTTTTGGGCATTTTTCACATGCCCCCTTGTCGTTTCGGTTTGCATGCCACATCGACCGTCGTCCATTTTTTATGAGTTTTATATCGCCAGATTCAGTTTTCCGCGCTCGTGATGATGGTTGAGATCATTTCTCGCTCTCACACCCAGATTTTCTAGGCATTTTTTCACATACCCCTCGTCACCTCGATTTGCGTACCACATCGATCGTCGTCCATTTTTGACGAGTCTTATATCGTCGAATTCAGTTTTCCGTGCTCATGACGATGCTTGAGATCATTTCTTGCTCTCATGCCTAGATTTTTTGGGCATTTTTTACATGCCCCTTCGTCGCCTCGATTCATGTGCCACATCGATCGTCGTCTATTTTTTGATGAGTCTTCTATCGCCAGATTCAGTTTTTCATGATCGTGATGATGCTTGAGACCATTTCTCGCTCTCACCCCCATCATTTTCGGGCATTTTCTCAAAATGCCACTCATCACCTCGGTTTGTGTGCCACATCGACCATTGCCCGTGTTTCACAATCTTTATGTTGTCGGATTGAGTTTTTCATGCTTGTGACGATGCTCGAGATCATTCCTTGCTCTCAACAATACCTTTTTGTTCAGTATACTTTTACCCCTTTTTGGCCGAGCAAGTCTTTTACGAAAAAGGCACTTAGGGAGTTTCAGTTAAGCTCTTTTCTGACTCCTAAAACAATGAAAAGATCGCCGAGAAACCTTGCTTCCTTTAATGCTCGCTAAAATTATTTGAAAGGGGGTCTACCTGGTATAAGTTTACCCCTTTTCTGGACCTTGTAGACTAATTACAAAAAAGGAATACTCTAGTCACATTGGCTAGAAGAGTTCTCCATTTGCATCATTTTATGCTTTTTCGGGCCTCGGATACTAACTTATGAAAAAGAACACCAATGGAGTCTAATTACTGCTTTTAGACTCTCTAAAAATGAAAGCAACCACGAGCAATTACTGTATTGGTCTCGTACAAATCCACAGGACGGTACTCCTCCACCAATTCAGAGTCTCCTTATCGTTTTCAGACTCCTTAAAAATGAAAGCACTCACGAGCATGAACAGTCCTGGGCTCACAAAATCTACAGGACAGTAACATTTCAGAGCACACTTTTATGCTTTCTTGAACCTCATTAAAACCACGAAGAAGGACACAATGGTGCTTTTCAGCACCACAATAGATCATGTCTACTCATATGGCAGCTTCCCCATTTTGGTCACCTTTGTTTAGAGTATTCTGCAGTATGTCACCCTGAGAGTCTCCCGATAGCATCCATTAGGTTCTCCCCCCATAGTAACTATAGTCTACATTACATACCCTTGATCCCTCAAAGCTATGATCCCCACACCTACAAGTCAGTTTCCTACGCTGCCAGGTCAACTGTCATCATGCTCTGAACAAAGGAAGTTTGCGTCCACCCACTCTATGACCCTGGTTATTTCCCATCCCCACAGTATGTCAGTCCTACCACCAGTACTACCACATATCAGTTGTGCACCTCGTGCTCCTAACAAGGAAACATCATTGCCTTGGTAGTTGCTGGTCTCCCTCTGTCGACACCAACCAAATCTATTCCAGAGGATAGACCTAGAGGTCCCTGTGCCTTGGACTCATTACCATTTGTGATGAGTTCCTACGGATCATTTCGAAAGGAGTCCTCAGTACCTCTCCAAATGATTGCTTCTCACATGCTCGACTTCAATACCTTGATCGCATCGTTGAGACTTGTACATGGTATCGGTCCTTTCAGTTATTTGTTGAAGACCCTGGATATCATCTGACTGTACCACATATGAGAGTCTAACTAAGGATACAACCAGTTACATTTTCCTATGGATATTCGGGTTGCGTTTACCGACAGTTTTCAGATGTACCCCACTTTCGTACTCCCTCGAGTATACAGTTACATATAACTCCTCAGAGTTGACTCACAATTATTGAGTCCCTACAGATGTTGGACACCTTCAGTTTCAACATTTCATCAACCCTTCTGATACCCTTTTCAGAACAGTTGTTTCCTTTTTCCAGTGTATCAGTTTCTCAGATCAGTCATGGTATGACCATGAGTATGTCCCAGCATTGTGTCCCCTCTGGACCATTATGATGTACCAGTAGATTTTTATGTATTTGTTCAGGCCCCCCTTCATGGGCCTAATTGTTATGTTTATGTCTTGATACGAGCATGGGTATGCCTGCCTCGTCCATAATCACAAATTATTCCTCATTCATTTTGAGGACATGTATTTTTTCAGTTTTTGCAGCTTCCAAGGGGTCGTGGTTCCAGTATCCAATTGGTCTCTTCTCTTCTCCAAACCCTAGGAAAAACACAAAAGAACTATGATGTCTATTGGCCATACGATGAGCTCCTACCCTCACACATCAGGGGGCAATCTGTTAACACCCAAAAAGTGCTCACTAGCTCATTCCCTTATTCACATGACCTATTTGTCCACTTTTCCACCATTTGAGCCTCTAAAACCATCGAAAGGTCACCAAAAAGACCATAATACACCTTTTTCCCCTCAAAATATATATTTTTCCTCAAAAAACACAAAAACCCTAAAAAAGGGTCCAAAATTCCCAAAACATATTAAAAGGGAATAAAAATATTCAAAATATTCAAAAAAAGGAAAAAGAGGGAAAAAGAGACCTAAACCATGTTGGCCAATACCATTGGTTTCCTTAAAACCATAATGGTATTCCCCATCACCAAAAACTATAAAAAGGTGATAGGGGCTCCTCACTTTTCATCCACATTTCATCCTATCCTTATGTTGCCAAATTCCTTCTGAGAGCCATTGCCTCCCATTTCGAGTTTGAAGACCCCCATTTTAGCATCTTGGAGAAGAGACCATTGGAGCTTGGAGCACCTCAACCTTGGAGCTACTCAACACCAAACATCCTCACCTTTGAGGTAATACAAAAAATTCTATTATTTTTTATCTTGTTCTTCCAGAGACCCATTTGCTTATTGTTCTTAATCTTGTTCTTGTTTATTTGCACATGTTTATGTTAATGTTAGATTAAATTTATAATTGTTTTTGCTTTTTATTCGAAGACTGCTATTACAAGTTAATAGGTGCATCCTTGCACATTCTTGGTTGAAAAACCAAGCAACAATAGGTGAGATATCTTCAGTTTCTTGTGGATCTAGGTCTAGCATTCCCTCATCATCATCTCCATCTTCAGATTCTGAATCTGAAATATCATGTGAAGATGGATCATCACATCCAAACTTTGAATTTGAAATCTCATGAGGAGAAGCAAGTAAAACTGGATCATCATCACATGCAAACTATGAATTTGAAATCTCATGAGGAGTAGCAAGTAAAACTAGCTCATCATCACTCGAAGGAGGAACATATCCAAAAATGTTGATGTCATGAAACTGCTCCAGAATATGCATGTAGTCCTCATTTGAACCATCATGACTGTAATCAATATCAGAAGAACTAGAACTAGATGATGATGGATCTTCATTAAGATCAAAGGAGGACGTAGTAGTTGAGGCCCATTTTGAAATAGGAGTTGGAAAAATAGGTGCTAGATCTTCAGGTTCTTGTGGATCCGGATCTAGCATTCGCACTTCTTCAAGAGTCCTCTTTTTCTCAATCTTTTTTGATGTATCTTTTCCCTTTAGACAACCTTCGAAGGTTCCATGAGAAAACTTGCCACTTAGAATACCATCCACCACATTTAGAGATAGCTTGTGGTTGAGATGAGATAGTCTACTCTCTTCATGAGTATGAGAGAGAAGAGCAGACTCCTTTGAGAGAGGTAAGAAGTGTGAAAACTCATAGAGTTTTGTCTTATGTTTTGCAACTTCTTTTGCAATGATTTCCCCTGAAACCATGTGTTGTACCTCGACTTCATATGGAGTAAAGATCACTATTTTGGGCTCTCCAGTATGATTCATTTGATACACTAAAAGGACATTAGCTGCAAGAGAAGGAACATAAAACACATCATAAAAGTAACCATGGTAAAGATCAATTCTTCCAATCCCTTGAGAGGAGACTTCTGAATCATTTCCCAAGCTAATGGAAGGGCCAATAGAGCTTTCGAAACTAGAGAAGATATCTTTGGAGGAATCCATATGGCATAATGCTCCTAAATCTATGATGAAAGAAGAGTCAGTTGATGCACTTTCTATGAGAGCATGACATCTTTCTTTTTCTTTGGATCTGGAAAGTTTAGTATCACGATATTTCTTCCTTACACATGCAGGTACAGGAAGATTGTTCTTGTCATAAATACTTTTCTTGCCTTTTCCATTCGCTCTCTCTGCAGTTGTAAGAGATGAATCCAATTTGGGTTTGATCATTGCCATGGAGATCAACTTATCTTCCTCTTGAGTAACAAATTGGATGAAGTCATCAAGTGAGAGAAACTTCCATCTTGGAATGGACAACTTAGCTAACTGGAAAGTAGAGACAAAAATTGAGAAGTTTGGCCCCAACTTTGAGAGAATGGCAAGTATAAGCTGCTTGTCTTCTTTCACTATCTCATATCTTTTCAACTGTGATATCAAGCTTTTGAACTTGGCGAGGAAGGAATTGATAGATTCGAAGCTATCAGGACTCAAAGATATGAGTTCATTCTCCAATTTTTGTCCTTTCATATCATCTTTTTTTCCAAAAAATGATTCGAGCTTGTCCCGAACCTCCTTAGGAGATGTAAGATTGATGACATGGATGTGAAGATCTTCAGAAATTGAGAGAAGGAGGAGGCCAACTTCTTCATCAAGCCTATCCAAGTACTTGGACTTTTCAAATGCACTGAGAGGTTCTACCATCATTCCGTTGAGTATTCGGGTGAAGCCCTTGGTTCTCATGAAGATAGCCATCTTGGCTTTCCACTCAACATAGTTGGAAGATGTGAGCTTTAGATCCATCTGAATAGAAAAGTTTGAATAGTTGAAGAATAATTTGAACCGGTGAATAAACCTGCAAAACAAGAGAAGTTTTTGTTGATGGAGAATGCTACACTTCGACTGAACACTAACTTTTGAACACTGAGCACATAGACTAAGTCCTTCAAACCTGGATAGACCTCACTGGATTTATCCAATGAATTCAAGTAATAGCACCAGGATTTGCTGTGTAAACTCAGAGGCTTATGGTGCTCAAGTGAAATATAGCCACTCAAAGAAATGCTGCAACTGTTGCTGCTACAACTACTGCAATGGCTGCAATTCGAATACCTGCTGACTACTTTGATACCATGTGATAATATGAAGGGATCTAGCAACTGTAACAAACTCACAATCAAACTCTCAAGAATGTTGCAAAGAAGAAGAGAAGCATGCACTCAATAATCACTCATAAACACAAAATAATGAACAATAACAATATCATACAATGAATAATGAATGTAAAGAATGTGATACAATAATCTATCATGAGGCATCATATAGGATTCGGATTATCCAAGTAGGGAATTTGAATATGATCTTAAAGTCTAGCTTCGATAACTATGGAGATATCATCCAGTCAGTAGTATTAGTCATAACTGGTAAGAGTCAGTCAAGTGTGTCCAACTGAGTCTAACATAACCATCTAGGCATAAATCAAGTAATGGAGACTCCAAGGGGGGTGCATGAGGCTTCCATAGGGTCAGGTGGAACTCCAAAACTAGATAACTAGGAGCTATGGGTAGTTAGGATGAGAAATCAGTGGAAGAGCTATTCAATCCATGCACTAACTGAGTGATAACTCCCAGTAGGTGAGATAAGGCACCCTAACTGAGTGATAACTGATGGTAGGTGAGTAAAGGCGCACTAACTGAGTGTGGTAGGTGATAAATGCTCACTTTTCAAGAAGAATAGTCAATAAGGGCACATCAGGTAGGCAGGAGGCCAAATGGGGGCTGTAGACAGGTTCTGGAGAGATAGAAGAAAGCTCTAGGTGCTAGGGAGACCACCATGATGATGATTGAATGCTTGCAGTTGCATGCAAAGGATGTAGGCATGCAAAATATAAAAATGATGGTGTGAATATTCCAACACTAACTTCATCGCAATATCTAGGGCTTCTGCATGTGAAGCCACTTTCTGCTGCATCAACGACAGTATGATATGGGGCAAAAATGCGGCTATAAACCACTCTTGGTGTTGTTGCGGTGCTATCACAAAATTGACCTAGTCTAACAATGTCTTAAAATTCTGGTCAAATTCCCGGACTGTCTCATTAGGTTTTTGCTTAATTTCCTTTAATTTTGTTATACATTGGGATTCTGACTTTGGTTTCTTGAACTCACTCAATAGTCCATCCTTAATCTCCACTAGAGTTCTATTATGTCCCTGAGAATACTTCATGAACTAGTTCAAAGCTCTATCTCTGAATGTAGTGACGAGTTGCGATTGCTTCACAGCATCATCCTGAACTTGCTTGAAACTCGATATGGCTTCACATAGAAACCAATGTTGTTCAGGGTCCTCTAGACCTGTACCCTTAAATATTGGCAGCTTGATATCGTGAGTCATTCTCCTTCTAGGTGGTACAATATTCTGCGCAGTGGTCTGAGTGGTGTTATGGATGTTACTAGGCGGAATGTTCTGAATCAAAATATTCTGAGTTGGAATGGTATGAGTTGGGATGGTCTGGGTACTCACTCCTGTGGTGTTACTGGTATTGACGCTCTGAGGATTAGGAATATTAACAACTAGAGAGTTCTGAATTGATAGGTTCTGTGGAGTCGGAGGCTGATAGGTGGCTGATGGAGGTGTGGTCTGGCTATCAGTCTCAACTTCTATGTCAATATCTATGCAGAGTCCATGTTCACTGGAAATATTCTTAGTAGTATACTTATATCTTTTTCAAATTGTCAATTTGTGTGTATCTTCATCAGAATCACTATACATGCTATTGACCATTACATATTCAAAAAGTTCTATGAATTTTACTGCATTCTTAAAACGCCTTTATGAGTTAAAATAATTTTAATATATAAACTCAGATTGCTCAGGTACTTACCTATGAATCCTTTGAAAAACTCTGCTTTTGTTGTGTTGTAGGACTTCAGGATGTCCACAACGAACTCTGTCACGAAGCCTTCTAGTATGCTTTCAACTCAAAAGTCGAAAGCTCGCGAGAGTGGAATATCTATTTCTTTAAGTCTCTGAATGAGCTCTGAGGTCCACTCGGTTTGAACCCCTTCTGGTTGAAAACAATTTTTTCGATCTGCGAGTCTCGATAGCCACACGTGCAACTCATTTCAAAAGGTTTGCCAAAAAATTTCATGAATATCCTTCCACAGGTATTTATTTAACCAATCTATGTCAGAAAGATATGGATGTCTATTCTCTTTTCTAGAAAAATCTCTTTCTGTCTTGTCGCACCAACTCCAAATCTCTTTCTTGTCTTGATGCCAATTTTTAGTGCCGTTACTCATCACCAGTTCAAGCCCGACAATCGAACCATTTTTTGGATGTCTATACTATTCTTGAGGTTTTCTATAAAGACCCAGGTTCTGTGCGGTTTGAGGAACCAACAAAACCCCTTTTCATCGATCATTTCGGCAACAATATGCGAACAGACTGAGGTCTCACCCGAGGTGAAATAATCGGGGGGCTGTGGAATCAGGTTTCCACAAATAGGTGATGAGTGTCTAAACATATGGGCGGGTAGTGCGCTGTGAACTTCAGACTACACAAAATGCCACTTCTTCGTGGCTAATACCTAGGTTATCGTGCATCCAAGGACTACACGATGTGAGACGGTTCATCTCCAACAGGACAACGTCACATAGACTGCGCTTCCTCTTTAGTACTTAACCACTTTAATGGATCTTACTTAGTGTAATAAGACCATTCAATAGGCATGATAGACTGAACCTTACAACCTTATACACTCTGTTATCACTAGATTTGGACCTAGACTACTAAGGTTCAAGCCTAGAGAAATCTTGATAGTAGTTAAAGGATAACTAGGAATATTATTTTATAATAATGATGGATGATGGTAGGTAAGCAAACATTACAGAAATCAAGCTAGGATAAAAGACAAAACTGCAGGAGGTACATCATTGTAAAGTACAATAACAAAAAAGGCTACGAGCATGAATTTACAAAAGAAACGAGTCAAGTTCTGCATCAGGTATTTAAAGATAATTTCATGTGCATCATAAGAATTATGGCATAGATAAATAGGACCATACACAAAACAAAATCATGAATTGCATGTAAATCAATTGTTAAAGCAAAACATTGGCTCATTTGATCATAATCATTTCAAAGTAGTCATTTCATATTAAAAGATACAAAATGCATACATGCCTGCAATTTGTAATTAGAATCTGATCTCCATATGTTGTTCCAACTCCTTTACATATCACACTACTATCTATTTTATATAATAGCCTTCAAAATTTGAAACAGTTTTAAGATCCCCATTTCATGGATCTCGACCATCTTAAAATAGTAAATTTGTTTCTCTCAAACTAACTTAAAGGTCAACTTAAAATTTAAAGTCGACGTCTGCAAATAAAAATAAAAAAAACCCTATCTATTGCTTGCTGTTGAATATTAATTATCTATCAACAAAAATAACTTGGGATTTTAATCAATCAAATACTTTTAGAAGCTTTAGCTAAAACAGTCATATCACTTAAAACTTGGGATTTTTTCTGTAACCTGGATTATTCTACATCCTTGTTTTTCTCTTGACTCTGAAATTCTCTATTCTAGATCAAGACCTATTCATACTGCTTCTTAATTGTTCTTTTCTTCTTTAGGAATCAATATGTCTTTGGATATGAGGACGAGCTTCTGATAATCTGCTTCCTTCTCTTCTAAATCTTCTCACAATATTTTATTACCAGACATTAAATTCTCATTTTTGTCTTGAAGATACTTGTTGTGTTCTTTGTAAGATAGTAAAGATTTATTTGTTTGATCTAATTCTGATACTATGTCGGCCTCTTCTAAATCCATAAGAGTTTCATTCACTTGCAAAGACTTTGAACTTGTTTTGTTTACCTGTACAGAAAGACTCAAGTATATGCCCTGCACTTCCTTGAAGTTGTATAAATTTCTCATCTACTGAAAACTATTCTTCATTTTCTACCTGTATTTCTTCTTCATTAAGAGAATATTTTATGACTACAAGCTCACTACTCTTTACAGGGTTATGTACAACCTTTATCTATGCTTCCAATTTGCTTCTCAATCGGGTCCTTGGCTTTAAAATCAGTTCCACGTTCTCTTCCTTTAGGGTTTCAACTTGCCCTATTTTTGAAACTTCTACATTTTACAACAGTCCTTGTAATAGATACTTCTAAAATTTCATCATTCACAACAATAAACTCCTCTACGAGCTCTTTTCCTTGTTCATTTGTTGGTTCCATTGTTCCCTTCGTTTTCTTACCTAAACTTTTAGATTCGTTTCCTTTTCCCTTCTCTTTACAATGATTTTGTTTCTCTACTTCAAACCTTGACTCAAGAAGGAAATGGTCTCATGTTCGTCCATTCTTATTCAACTGAAAAACTATCAACAACTTTATCAACCGTTGATGAAAAAGAGAATGGGAAGTATGTTCTCGATGACCTTGAACCCAGGAAAACATATTTTGCAAACTTTTAAACAAATAAAATGGAAAATTAAGCTTCAAATCTCCATTAAGATGCATCCAAAATCGTAAATGACACCTGATCACTCTATCATAACGACCGTCACAGGTTATGTAATTCTGAATCATCTCTAATGGAGTCCTCCAAACTGGTTTAAGTTTACTTATATGTATACCATTCTTCCAGCTTAATTCTTGAAACTCGAGCAACAGGAACTTACTATAATCAACTTCAAAAGACTACTGTTTGAACCACTTTTCACCCTATGATGGCACTCCAATAACTTATGCAATAGAATCTTCATCAACCCTAACCTGTAAATCTTCAAAATGCACAACTACATCTTCATAATTTTTAACAAAAGCTTTGGTTACTTGTAGATTGTGGCCCTGCAATCTCTCATAGAAAGGGAACCAACCCACATCTCTCATCATGTTCATAGATCTTGGAAACTGATGAACCCAGTGTAAATTATCTGGTTCAAGTCTGTATATTAATCCACTAGGATTCTTGATTTTTGTCACGGTGCATGAGGTTTTCACCCACAGTTCATCCCTGTTACCTTGAATACCTGTTCAATTTCTTAAAACAGAAGCCACAACAAAAGACCGGTCACTACAGGGTTAGCAGGAAGATCGACAATTCATGTCCATGATTTGTGATGATGTCGATCACCATGCGTACAACCTTGAGATGAGTGAGTTACATTCATGATGCGACATGACTACAAAACTTGCTGTCTATGGTTTAATGAAATAGTAGTGTCAATTAAATCATCTGTACAAAACCCAGCCTTTCGTCCTTATTGCAAAAACCGATACTCGCAACATCATTTCCTTTAACATTTTTCATATGCTTCCAGTATATAGTTGTAAACCATATGAAATGAAAACTGCTACTGTTTCATGTAAAAAATAAAACATTTTGAAAATCAAATGACAAATGAGCCTTATTTTGGTTTTAATAAATGAAACATTTGATAAAAACAAACTAGGGTAAAAATTTGGGATAAAGAAAATGAGAAATTCAAAGGGAAGCTAGGGTGAAATTAGGAATGGTAACTATGTGAAGTCAAAAATTCTAAAGTAAATCTAGAATACAACCCTAGAGATAACATCTGGCTCTGATTGGGGATAAATCTCTCCTTGCGAGGCTTTATGAACATCTTGACCTGTGCCTTCTGAAACCTACTAGAATCATATTTTTGTCTTATTGGGATGGAGTCTTATTTACAAACCTGTAATCATATATACAATGAGTATGTACATTGACCTGTGACAACTCAGTATGTGTGAAAATGTTTTAAAAATCGCCCATTCACTCAACCTGCAACTTCCTCACCATTCAAGTTCTTTAGAACAAAGGTATTGTTTCCCAAGATCTTAACCACTGTAAAAGGTCCTAGCCATAAATTATCGAACTTTCCATGCTTACCTTTGTCTTCATTTCGCGCATCCCACATAAGAACCAAGTCACTGACTACAAAGATATATTTTTTAATCTTCTTATCAAAACTGTCTTTTACCTTTTTCCCGTGCATTTCAGTTTTTTCCAGAATGGATTCTCTTTCTTGCTGCAATTGGATTATCTAAAACACTCTTCTTCTCATTTCATCAAGTTCTTCTTCAGTTTTCTGCAAAAATTTGATTACTGGGGAAACTAATTCGGCAGGAAACAATGCATCAACTCCATATACAAACATAAAAGGGAATGTCCCAATTGATTCCTTTATGGTTACCCTATCATCCCAGAGAGCAAATTTTAATTTGGTGTCCCAACTCTTTTTATTTTCCAATGAAATCTTCTTAATATCGTTCAGAATAGTTTATTACTGGATTTTGCTAATCCATTACCCTGTGGGTAATAAAGTGTGGACTGTTTCAAGCTAATGTTATTCTCTTCATAAAATTTCACCATCTTTTTGGATTTAAAAGTTGGGGCATTGTCATTGATTAGCTTCCTAGGACATCCAAATCTGTTGAGAATATTATCCTGCATGAAACTCATAATAATTTAATTTGTTTCTCTTCTTGTAGGAATTGCCTCCACCCATTTAGTAAAGAATTCAGTAGCAGTTAAAATCCATTTATATTGACCACTAGAAGCAAGATGAATCTATCCTATAAAGTCTAGACCCCATTGTTGGAATGGAACATTTACTACTATGGGTTTTAAAGGTAAAGACTGTAACTTGTGCTTACCTGCAAACTTTTGGAACTCCATATAGGCTCTAACCTGATGATACACATCTATAAAAAGGGAAGGCCAATATTAACCTCCTCTCAAGATTTTAAATGCAGTGGCTTTCTAGTATTTGTGTCCCCCACAAACACCACTATGCAACTCTGCAGTGATAGCATCAGCCTCTGATCTATCCAAACACTTCAGCAATATACCTCTAGGATCTTTCCAATATAAAACATGATCCATTAAAACATATTTGAGAGATTTCAGTTTTAAAGATCTACACTCATTTTTATTTAAATCTGGAGGACATTGTAGATGCAACAAGAAATATACAATTTTTTCATACCACGGAGAGTCATAATACCTACTGTAAATATGCTCCTTATTCTGCTCTATTGACACATCTTGCTCTGAATTTTCAGCCATCAGATGAAGATCTAATACCTAACAGTTTGATTATCCTAAAAGCTTGGCTAAACCCTACCCTTTCACCAACTTGGTAGGTTTAATGTCCACATCATACTCCATAACTTTGGCTATCCATCTGCTTCTTTTTCCTTCACTGTCAGGTTTTACCAAAATTTCCTTAACTGCTGAACTTGGAACATAGGCTAGAATTTTTGAATGCAAAACATAAATTCTGAAAAATTTGAGAGCTTTAACTAATGCATATGCTTGCTTTTGCATTGTATTATATTTAAGCTCTGAATCTCTTAATGTTTTGCTAAATAAATATATTGGTTGTTATGAGCCATCTAAATTCTTTTGGAGTAAAATATCAGCTATGGTATCTCCAGATGCAAATGAGAAAATTGCAAAATCCTTGGTATAATCATGAGTTGTTAAAATTGGTGCCTCTACAAGTGCTTACTTTATCCTCTCAAATGACTTTCTAGCCTGATCTGACCACTTAACTTCCTTGTCCTTTTTAAGCATCTCAGTGATATGTTTAATAATATCTGCAAAGTTAGGAATAAACCATCTTAAAAATTTGATTTTCCCAATAAAAGATTGAATTTCCTTTTTATTTCTAGGGATGGTGATTTTCAATATAGCCTTTACTCGTTCTAGATCTATCTTTATTCTTTCAGTAGAGACTATATGACCCAAGAGATTTCCCTCTTCATGGAAAAATGAGACTTTATTGGGTTTAGTGATAAACCAAATTTTCTGCACTTAAGGAAAGTCTGTTTTAAATGCTTCAAATGCTCATCATCATATTTAGAAAAACTATAATATCATCTTTATATATCACTACAAACTTTTCATTTCCCCCCACAAAGGCTATGTCCATATCACTTTGAAATGTGGCACCTGCGTTCATGAGCCCAAAAGGAATTTTATCGTACATAAATGTACCCCAGGGGGTTGTGAATGCTTTCTTCTCTTTATCCTCTAGCTGTACTGCAATCTGGTTATAACCAGAAAACCCATCAATCATTGAAATCCTTTCGAAACCTACCACTCTTCACAGGATCTGATCAATTTTAGGCAATGAATAATTATCTTTAAGGCTGCATCTGCTCAAGTTACGGAAATCCACACAGATCCTTATCTCTCCATTTTTCTTGCATACTGGCACAATATTTGCTTCCCAAGATGAATATCTGAGAGGTACAATAATTTTTGCATCCAATAATTTTTTCACTTCCTTTTCAATAACTGGCAGTAACACTGGATTAAGCCTTATAAGTTTCTTTTTGAAAGGCTTATTGTTTGGTTTCAATGGGATCTTATGTTGGATAATGCTAGCATCATAAGTTCTAAGATCCTCATATGACCAAGCAAAAATGTCCAGAAATTCCTTCAGCAAACTGATATATTTTTTATTTTCCCCTTCTGAAAGTGTCTTAGATATTCTAATCATTTTAGGTTCAGCTTCAGAACCAATATTGCAACTTAAAACATCTTCTTTAGTTTTCTATAATGTAGGTTTCAACAATGTGTCATCCTTTGAGAACAACCTTTCCAGTGGGACAAGTCCCTTAGGAATGAGGTTTCCTTTTAACTCAACAATTTTATGGTCTGCAATTGAATCTTTTCCATAGGAAACTTCTTCAGCCAAGTCAAGATCTTGATCCTGGTCAATTAAATCATCTGCCAATTCAGCTGTTAATTCCAAAAACTCCTTTATCTCTTGGCAGTGTTTGATGTCATCTAGAACAGATGGCCTGTATCTGACATCAATTGGATACTTCAGAAGTGTTAATTTTGGAACTTTAAAGTAAACTACTGCCAAGGCTAATGAGTCTGTTGTCTAATTATAATCTCTTGGGATATAGGTTATATTGAAAGCTAAGAAGAAATTATCTATCAAATCCCAAACTTCATTTCTATAGACTTTCAACAAATGTTGTTTTACCTGATAAACATTCTTGACTCGCTAAACAATCAGTTTGAAGTCACCAAATACAACAAGCTTTTGAATATTTAAATCTTTTGCAGCTCTCAATTCCAGAATTAATGCCTCATATTCAACAGTATTATTAGTTGTTTGAAATTCCAGCTTATACATGAGAGAAATAATCTCTCCTCCAATAGACATCATCACAACACCTACTCCTACTCCTTCCTTACTTGATGCTCCATCAAAATACATTTGCCATATACCTTCCTACTCCTCCTTCTTATGTTGAACTGGGCTATCTTTCTACACTTGTAACACCCCTATAGAATCATCATTCAAATGTAACATGCAAGAACCCATATCTTCCTGTACTAAGTAAATAGGATTGTTTGTAGGATTTTTATCATCACTTACCAAAAGTGCCAGCTGAACTTCTCTATAAAGCCTTCTATACTCTCCTCCAAATATGGGTACTGAAGCATAAGACAAATCCATCTGAAGGGTTCCTCCTACTCTTTTTTCCCATGACCGTAATAGTAGCATACCAAATTTAGGGTATACATTAGCTACAACAACATCCATAAGTATACTTTTCATAGGCACTTGTGCAAGGCTAACCACCAGATCTTTGATGACCCCTAAACATGTTACTACTCTAGAATCAGAGGCATATAAGTCATGATAAGGTTTAGTAACAGAAATCCCTAAAGATTCCATGACTTCCTTAGGCATGAGATTATGTGAAGCAGTTGAGTCTAGGAGGAAGTTATGTAGCATCTAATCATGAATAGTGAGTGATATAAAATGGAGGAGGATAAACAGATTTAGCATCTGACTGATCAGTTGTTTTTGAGTCAGTACTAATAGTCGGATCTTCTTCTTTCAAATTAATCACATCTGAAGGAATAGGGGTAGCTGAAGAATTAAAAATTTTAAAAGTAGGCTCTCTGTATGATTTGTTCCTAACCAGCTCAGTCAATGGAATAGGAATCTTAATTTTGCTGATTTCATGTTCTAGATTAAAATTAACCAGTTTTCCTAACTCTTCTGTTTCTGTGACTCTACTCTTATCCTTTTGTGTCTCTTGCTTTTTTTGAAAAGACAAACTCACTTTAGTAGAAAAATTTCTTACCTTCTTTTTGCCAATTGCTGCTTGCTTAAATCCTAACCTAAGATCATATGACTTCTGCTTTGCCTCTTGATAAATTTCTGATTCCTGCTCAAAACAATTTGTCTAAAAATAATCTGCCATCTTTGCACCATGATAATCAGCCTTAGTTAAAAAATTAGAAGAAGAAAAATCATCTAATTGATTAATGTCAGGTTCTAAATCTTCAACTTTTCCTTCATCTATTTCATAAGACTCATCATCCCTTATCAAATTATTTTGGAAAGGTGCTTGTACCCTTTGATCCTCATTGTCTCTTCTCTCCCTTTGAATATCATTGTTTCTTCTTTCTCTTGGAATAAACCTAGGAGGAAAAGGTTGTCTAAACTGATTTTGGTTTCTATTATCATTGTCTTGAACAAGCCTATTTTGACTTCTATTTGTTGTTTCTATTATAGCTTAAAATGACACTTCTTCGTCCTTAACGACACTTGCATCCCTTGGTCGCATGACGACACTTCTTGAGATCAAGTTTAGTCACACAACAGGACACTTGTGGATTGAGGGGTCATTTGGGACAGTAAAAATGGTTGAAATTACCTCACGCTTGGTCCATTTGATGGTTATAACCCTTAGGAACATTTTTCCAGACCAAACCATCTCCTGAAAATCATCAGAAAACCCTATTTTTGGCCATTTTTCTCCAAAAACGCTGGTTTCCTATGTATAGAGTAGGGCATACTAGGATGTGTGCGTGACTCTTATGCCTATAGAGTAGCACATGTGTGCGACTCTAATTCAATAAAGTAGCGCACACCTTGAAAAATGCACTGGTTTGCAGTAGGACGAGTAGGGCATTTTCCTGAACTAGTTCAAATCTCGAATTTTGGTTAGTTTGAGTTGGTTTGGGAATTTCCTAATCGGTTATAACTACTTTTCCTCTCCTTCATTGACTATATAAGGTAGAAGTTCCATGTGAGGGGACCAAGTCCATAAAAATGTTATGCTGGAGGAATGGAGACCCTCATCCCCCTCTCTTGTGCCTCAGTTTCCGATAAACCCTAGCACATTTGATTAGAGGTTGGGATCCTTGGAGAACAGAAGCAGGAGACCTTGAATCTAGATTTCATGAAGTGTCGAACTTGAAGGAAGGTATAATTTCATGTACTTGCTTCATTCATTAATAAATATTAGACGTTCTTCCCTTTCCAAAGATGACCTAATTATGTGTGTCTCAGATTTAATTACAGTTTGTTTATAATCTGATGTCTTCTTCTATTATGAATATCAGTCTTATGTATGTAGTCAAATGTATTTGAGAAAGGTATCGAGTTGTTTTGTAGGTGTGGGAATTGCGAAACTGAATGTCATTAAAGAGCAAGGAAGGAGAAGGCTTGGATCA
Organism: Larix kaempferi; assembly: GCA_027924585.1. Classification (NCBI taxonomy): domain Eukaryota; kingdom Viridiplantae; phylum Streptophyta; class Pinopsida; order Pinales; family Pinaceae; genus Larix; species Larix kaempferi. Next base: position 11,498,891 of record BSBM01000007.1, read on the forward strand.
ACCTTCTGAATAACGTGCACATATCTCTAACGTTAATCTCTTCACTTACTTATTGTACTTGTAGAACATTTGTAGGTCTATCTTTCATACCTGTAAGTTGGTAGTTTCTCCCCTGAACTCTAGGTGCATTTTCCTCACAACAGAATGGCGACTCCACTAGGGAAAGCCTAACTTCTTAGGGGTATCCAAGGTCATTTATTTAGTTTTTTTTGAAGGTATTTTTTCAATTTCTTGATTAGAATCAGTTATTAGGCTTTGTTTGACCCTCCTTGGCTTTTACAGACCCTCCCTAGCCCTTTCAGACCCTGGTGGACCCAAGTTGGGGGGTTTTAACCCCATTTTTTCAACTTTTCCCACTTGTGCGCTACTGTTGTGAAGCACAGTAGTGCATTCCTTTTTTATGGGCGCTGGTATGCCTCATACACAATAGTGCACACTTTCTTGGTTCGAGTTTTTTGGGTTGTGGACCCAAATTTGGGGGTTGTGGCTACATTTTTGGGGTCCTTGATGACCCTAGGTCTAAGTTAAACCAATGTAAGTGGTCTCCTATCCTTGTACTGATTCTATGTTCATGATTTGGACCTCTTTTGATCAATTTGGGCTTGTTTGGAAATTTTTGGGGCTTGTTGGCCCAAGTTGGGGGGTTGTGGACCAGTTTGGTGTTTTGTACCCTAATTTGAGTCTGATTGAACCTGCTTGCTCCATTTCCACTGGATTGAAACCTACTGATTCTACTTGACCCTGTTTGTATCTATTTGAGTGAAATTTCTCTTTAGATTGGTTTCCTATCCTCCATTATGATTTTACTTTTCTTTTTGTAGTGAAAGCTCAAGTGTCTTTGCTGCTGTTCAGGACCTTGACTGCATTGTTTATGTGTAGGCCTGACTTTACCAAACCATACTTCTTTGTAAGTCATTTGATTTGTTTGGGTCTAAATGTAGGTTTCGTACACTTTTCCCAATGGTTGGCATGCTTACATCAATAAGAATCTGAAAGTCATATTGGTAGCTTTTATTGTTTCAATAAGGAAACCTAAAAGTTCTTTGCTTTTGCTTTGATAGTAGGTTACCTTCAAATTCAGTTTTGTTTCTCACCTTTGAAAGCATAAAAATTTTGATTTATTTTTTGAGTAGAGTGCCTTGCAAGTGGCTTAAAGTATTTAAGAGTGCTTTGCATCAAAAAGAAGAAGTTTTATTTTGCACACTGATTTGTTTGAGTAGCTGCATTCTTAGGTGTTGAATTTAATTTTGTACATTTAGACTTTATTTTTATCTTTTTTGCATTCGAAAAGACTAAAAATTGCATTTGCATATGCATTCTAGATCGTATCTTTAAGACTTGCATTGAAAAGAAAAGATTTGTTTAGTGGTAAGCATTTCATTTTAGTATTCTATCTCTATTATAACCACTCTCACACACCCACTACCTTTTTGAGTAAGAAAGTAACCTTTAAAATGAACCCTAATAAAATGTACTAGTAACATTTTCTTTTCTAGGTTACACTTTTCACCAACTAGTCTTGGTTAGTATCTTGGGTTTAAAACACCTTAAACCACCCAAGATCACACATTACGCAAAAATCATAGTTCGACTATCACAGGTAAACCCACCTCATTCAAAACATGCCTGGGATCTATGCAGTAGGTCTTGTGAGATCAGATTGTTGGGAATAAACCTCCTACTTTCTGTTTCGAGCATATGCCAGGATTGGATCGCGTTTGGGGACTCTTTTGAGTTTCGGGCTCAGTTACCTTGCCCACGTCTTCTGATTCGACCAGAGACTGTTCCCCCAGGAGTTTTCGGTGTGGTGGTATCCTTAGTATCTGACCATATGATCAAACATAGGTGACAGCAAAGGGTTATATCTGCTGTACCTAGGACAGACATGGGAGGAAGTCCTGTAACATGCCGATATTTTCATAAAAATTTTAAAAAATTTAAATCGCCATTAAAAGCTAATATTTGTAAAATGCGGAAATAATAATAATTAATAAAACAGTAATTAATAAATGTGACATTTGATAGGAACAACTTAACTGCTGTGTCTTTTTGTCTTCTGATGGTGTATCGTGTCAGTGACACATCATGAATCCAATTAATGATTATGTCCTTTATTTATATGCTGGAATGATTGAAAATGGTGATGTTTTTGGAAAACAAAATTCTTCTCGACAAGTACTGACAGTTTAATTTTTCTAGATGATGATGAAAGGGGTCCCATGAGGTGCCATGAGGCTTACTTAGCTACTCAGCTAAAGCATTGTACTTGTCCTTCATGCGCAGATTCGCAGGTAAGAGATAGCGATAAAATTCAGAGTGTTTAATAACCATGATATAAATAAAAACTGCTTATGAGTTCGACGCTACAGGTATGGTTTCCTTCCAATTTGTAAGATGAACTTGGCTATCTCAAAAACTGCAGATATCGTCAATCTCAGAGTGTGATTGTTATGAATGTTTTCATTAGGTGTTTATGACTTTACGTGTGGTCATTCCATGAATCACTTGCGGCTGTTAAAATAACTCTATTATATTTTTGACTATGACAAAATTTAAGACAAGGACACATGGTCCTAAGCATACTAAAGAGCGAGTAATAAGGTGATTCTAAGTTTGTCATTACCTGGGAAATTATAATGGGGATGCATGATGCGTTGATACCCTACCATGCAATGTATGCGATGGTTCTATGGGGAAACTATACCCTAAGGGTGTATTCATATAACTTATGATGTGAACAAAGCTTTAAGAGCTTTATAATGATCCTTATGATGAACTTTATTAATGATTTGTTATTAAGTTGGGGTGGAGTCAACCCATACCCTAGGATTGAACACGACCTAGGTGGATATTCTTATGCTATGAGTGTGCTCGAAATTGATTAAATGGAACATATAAGACCTCTAACATATGCTATCGGTGAATGTTATACCTTGATATAATTTATGAAGTTGTTGCTATTAACGTTGATCCGTATGGTTAGCAGGTGGAATTATGGCACTGTAAAAAGCCTGCGTACGAATTTGAGGGTGTAGTAAATGATTGGGTTTGCAATTTAATTTGAATGGCCACCATGTTATGGGTAATATTACGTGCATGTTGTAAAGGGTCTCCAACATGTGAGAAGGTTCGTCAACGCTGAGTTGTAATGGGCCTCCTGCCCTAGTGTCAACAAAGTTGGAAACCTCGTGGCCTGGGAGGTAGATGAGTGATTTAATACTACTTCTGCCACCCTCCAACGTGGCTTAATGAAATTAGATATCCATCATTGATTGTTGTGCGTTGGGATTGTGATGAACCCTAATGTAACTTATGGAATCTTGTAACATTTTCTTGGTCATTGTTTCGGTGGTAGGGTTTGGGAGGTGAGGCCAACCGGCCGAGAGGCACTTAGGGTTTTGATGTTTTTCTAGCCTTCCTCAGGCTCGATCCTGAGACCAGAAACAATCCTCAAACTGTAGGTGAATGCTAACAATGGAGGCCAAGTCTGGAGTTGTAAGGTGTGGCAATCCATAGGTTGGATGAGTGTGTCCGTTGTGGCGTTTTAGTAATTTGCAAGTCTGGGGTTTTGATCGGGTTGTAAGTTTTAAATGTATCACACAGTGTGTCCTTCAAAATGGGTGCTTCTCCTTCGCAGTGGATGGATGTTGACTTTGTCAAGCCTCTGTCACGACTCAGGTACAGTAAAGTTTCAAATATTTTAAGGTTTTCTTTGTTGCATGCACTGTATTCCAAGATTGATATTTAGCTCAATGTATGGTTGTTTGGAAGGTATCTCTCGGTGAAGAGTAGGGTGCCGGAATAGTTGACGGGGAGAAGAACTATAGTGAATCCACTGATAAGATTCGATGGTATCCCTCCCTCGGTTCTCCTGGAATCGGACTTGATGAGCAGGGTGTTGGTAGCATGCCTTCACGACAGTGGCTTTTGTATCGCGTGCAGCATTTGGGAAAATGTTACTGTTTTAAGTTTCGTTTGATAGTGTAGATGATGTAAATATTTCTTAAAATGTATGGCCGGACATTCCTTTGCTCGGAGAGCTTGGTACGGTTGAACCCTCATGTTTGCAAAGAGTCTTATAGCATTTAACATTTGATGTCCATCATTTGGCACTTCTATGGCGATGGAAGAACAATTGTTAAACTAAAGGGAAGAGAAACATTGACTGTAATTTTGTTTCGGCATTAGCTATGTGTGTAAAAAGCATTGGGTTTTGAAAGGAACCTTCAGTAAAAGAATGCGGAAATCTGTAGGATGTAACCATCGTAAATTTAAATGGAAATGATTACTGTTAGGGTTTAATGCTTACATTTGGTGATTTGAACTCTCATTTTTGAATCTATATCTGAAAGCTTGTTTAAGATGTTTAGGGTTTCATGTCTACGTATGGTGTTTTCAAACTTCTCATTCTTGAACTCTGATCCAAGGAACGAAAGGCATGTTAAGTTATTTAATTAAATAGTGGCTATAAGCCGATAATAAAAAGGTGTTGGTTTTGTTGGAATACGACTGTGATAATGCTAATCCTAGCCTGTCGATGATAATGAAATATGCTGGGTTGTATTTGATGTTTACAAAGCTAGAATAATAGATCTTGATTCTACAGTTAGGTCATCTATGATGATGAAATATTTGATTTGGCAGCTCTTAAATGTTTGTGAATAGTAGTATGACGAGAGCAGGTTAACCCTGGTTTGGGTGTAAAGATACTGTATTTTGCTCTATCAATTCAGTAATGCTATTCTTTTATTTGCTTTTAACAACATGATACCCTGTGATGTAAATTCTGCCACATGCAGTTAATAATATTGAATCAAGAAATTTTACAGTGCATTCATCAATTAGTTTAAGTTGCCTATTAATATAACAGTCTGTCTACTTTTATTCTATCTCCCTGTATTTGTCCAATTGGGACCTCTAGGGAAAATGAAAGAACAATATAGTACCTTTTTTTTGCATAAACGATTAATACAGTAATGGCAATACTTTCTATAAAGATTGGTTAGATTCAATAACAAATAAAAGAATGAGTATGTGGTTAAACAGAATGCATGATATTGTTTTCTTGGAAGAAATAACTGAAGACCAGTAAACCCTAGTTGTTAACACAATGATCACCTTCAGAAGTTAGAAAAGAACCTACTACTATAACTAGTTTCTGGTATGTTGTTCAGCATCCGGACTTGAACAGTAAAAACAATCCATGCAGAGATCTAATCTACAGCTGCTAAATATAAGGTGCATGAGGAACATAAGTCTGTGCATGGGTGGTCTCTTTGGTTTAGATATTTAGATGCATGCTAGGTTTCACTTTTAACTGAACGTATTTAATGCTACCTCTCTGTACTAGAGTACGATGTAGCTTCACGCATGGAGAAAAATGCAGAGGAGTCATTTTATCAGTTCAGTAAATCTAAATTAATTAGGATCTAACATTTTACTGCTACTGATCATTAATAACATTACTAAGCCATTTTCTGAGAGCATTCATATGATTGAAAAATAAACACAAAAGAATAGAACCTGAGTGTAATGGGAGGAACAAATCACTCAAGAAGCCTATTCCACCCAACCTGCTCCCAGGCAGCCAAGAAGTATACCTTATGACCCCCAAGCCTATCCACTGATCCACCAGGAGGAATAAGGTTCTGCAACTTAGGACCTCTACTTGCAACAACAAGAAATTTATCCAGCCTTACAGGCTTAGTAAGCAATTGGACCAGCACCAGCACCTCTAGTCTGTCCTTCTCATAATATTTGTAGACTTATACTTGCACTCTCCACAGCCTCCCTATTCGAATCTCTCAGCCATCACCTAATGAGCATGAGGAATGTTTCTGCAGAAAACATTGTAAGAGCTCCCTGCTCAATTTGAATTGCCTTTAATAGGATGCCTAGGTCTTTTTTGTAATTAACTGGTCATTAGTGAGCTATCTGCTCACCTCCCTCCACCTGGAGGGGGAAATGCCACAAAATTAGGGGGAGTTGTCCCATACCAATAGCTAATGGTAGAGTGCAAATGATGCCATCTGTCCCAATCCTTCTAGTAGCTTCCATTCCTCCTAGTGGGCCAGTGGATACTCTTGTAACAGCTTTCTTGAGTGTTTGTCTCCCATTTTTATTTATTAAATAATAATAATGAGTTATTACATTCATCTTTGACCTAATTGGTCATAATTACAAAACTTGTAATTATAATTTAACACAAAGTATTTTTGCAAAAAAGATAATAGTAGAAAATAATTATTCTCAAAAATTGGGTAAGTGACAAATCCCTTGCAGGTCTTTGGGAGGGCGGTTGGGTGACTCCAGCACTTGCACCCTTAGTCATTGTATCGTAGACCCCGGGTAACTGTTCTTCATCCTTCGTTGATCTGTTCTAAGTCCTCATCATCCCAGACTCTTCTCTAGAAGGCATCTGTTTTCCTGGTTTGATTTACCTAGGACCTTTTTTAGTGGTATGCTCTTTGTGCTACTTGTCTTAGTTTTCCTCAGAGAACTTCTTGCTCATTTGGGTAGGAAACTATGTCTAGCATTCCGGGGAGCGTCAATCAAGGTACCCCTGTTCCAGGGGATCCTTGTGCTATTCCATTCATTGGAAGCATTGGTACTCCCTTAATGGCTACTCTGAATATTCTTGGATTCACTATAGGGCTGCCGGTTTGGTTGTTCTCCACTCCGAATGCCTTGCGTGCTCCTGACGCTTCTTTTGTAAGCACCTCAAATCAAGAGCATTAGAACCCTGTGCCTTCTTTGCAAGTAACATTTTCTCCTCCTCCTTCTACCTCATGTGGTGAAAGTAGCAACACTAGTAACCAACAATCTAAAAGGAATAGACAGGGAAATAATAGGAAGAAGATGCCAAAACAAGGGGGCAGCAACCCAACCTCTGTAAATCATGTTGGGGGAAAGCACCCTGCCTCTGAAAATCATGCAGGGGGCACCTACCTAGCCTCTGGAGGTCATGATGGGAGAAAAATTTTAGTCACTGAAAATCACACTGAAAGTTTATCTTCAACCACTGTCAGTCATGTTGAGGACACGTCATTGATCACTGCTAGTCATATTAATGACAAGTCACTAGTTCCTATGAGTCATACTAGAGACACCAGATCATCCATTGCAAGTCATGCTGAGGGAGTTGACATTGTCGACAAACCAAACAAACAAAAGTATAAGTTCCCTTGCAAATTTTGCGAAAGAGACCATCTTACTTACTTGTGCCTTGTACTTCTAGAAGTGCAAAAAGTATGGTCCTTAGTTCAAAAGTCTCCTGCTTCTGAGCAACTAGCCACTGTAAGTCATGATGGGGGAAAGCTGTCAGCTAGTGCTAGTCATGCTGAGAGTACTGACATTGTAAAGGAGTCTCAACCTATAGGATGGAAACCAAAGTTCACGTGTAAACTTTGTAAGGGAGATCACCTTACTCACTGATTCCCTGCCATTCCAGAGGCACGAAGAGTGTGGTCCATGTCTGAAGGAACCTCTGTTCCTGAGTTGTCTATAGATTCCCTATATTCAGATCGACCTTTGGCTAATAAAGTGGTTGAACCAATGCAATATTTGGTCAACCCCACTCTTCCTTCGGAGAGTGAAGTGATCGAATCGATGCAATCTTCGACCAATCCCATCAGTCCTGCAAAGAATTATGCACCTACTGCGAAAGTCTTCTTCATTATCAGTTTGGATGTTCCTGAAAAAGGGGGTACTTCATCTGTGCCATGTGAACCCCTACCAAGCCCTAGGATCATTTCCTTTGATTGGAATAGTCTAGCCGAGCCTCATCTTCCTTCTTTGACACCTTTCCAGATAAAGGTTGATATCGGGAGCCATACGGTTGATCGATGCATTGTAGATGAAGGAGCTTCTGTTAGTATCTTATCCGCTTATGCTTGGAGAGATTTTGGTTTCCCTAATGTTATTCCAGCTTTTAATTGGCCATTGACCTTCAATAGCAGACCTAGTGAACCGATCGGATTCCTCTGTCAGGTACCTATTACTTTGGGTGGAAAAATAGTATTAGTTGATTTTATGATTTTAAAGGACCCTATGGACTTTGATATGATCTGGGGGCGTGATTACATTTATGCTATGGTGTCTACGCTCTTTCGTGTGATGCATTTTCCTCATAACGAAAGCATCGTCACTATCGACTAGCTTGCATTCGTTGATCCTCCTTATTACCCAACTGTAGACCAGTCAGATCCCTCGTCATTGGGCACTACTATGTCACATGGGACTTATGTGGCATATTGTTCCTTGAGTTCAACTGCTACTGAGAAGAAGTCTCTGAGTTCATGCTTACCTTCTCGAGACTTAGTCCCAGCTTTTGACCAAGTGACACCTCCATCTGAATGTTTATATATGTGTTCTATCTGGGACGACATGCTTCCTTCCGATGAAGTTTTCCTAGAGTCTATAGTATAGTCTGCCATTCATTTGGATTTTGATCCAGTCGCAGTTATGTCCATCTCCAGTTTGACCTTGAATTCTGATCTTCCTACTGTTGAGTCTTTGGACTCTCCTATAGATCCACAAATCGGTGTTCCTGCTGAGTCTAATTCTGCTTCTAGAATTTTCAACTCTCATGATGATGAATTTGTTTCTGCAGATTCCATCATGTCCTTCAACGTTGACCTTCATCCTGAAGTCAATCTTGTTGATTGTAAGTCCTCGGGCTTGGGTACCATAGAGTCTTCGTTTGAAAACTCTGCCTTATTTATGCCTACTGTTGATGATAGTGAAGTTGAAAGTATTTCTACCATAGTGACTTGTATCGGGTCTTTCTTTACCTATTTTTTAGATATGATCTTGGTACTAATGTTTCTTGGAGACAGGATTCTTAGCTGTATTTATACTTGCTTACTGGTCATTTTCGACACCTTGTGCGACCATGCTAGGTATATTTAGAATCTTGCATATAGGTTTAGGCTTCCCCACTGTTATGTTGCATTTGAACATTTTTCCATCCGAATTCACCATAGGGTCGAACCTGTTGGATATTGGTGTGTTAGCCATCTCTTTATGCATTGTGCACCAGTCTGACAACAAAGACTACCTAACATGGGTCACCCTAGTCAACACCCTTATGCCATTTTGGTGCCCATGCTAAGTTTTTCTCATAGGCTCGAGAGCCTTTTTAGATTTACCATGACTTTGAGAAGAAGCCTCATATCTTTCTTCCTCATATATTTTTGGCCATCCCTGATAAGGCTCCCATCTTTGTGTTTAAGTTCCATATGCATTTGTTATGATTTTGCTTGCGCTAATAAGCTTGATGCTAGCTTCCACGCTTTTAGCTCGTTGTATAAGCCTCCATCTTTGATCTCGTTTCTGCTAAGCCCTGTATCATTTTGCCTTCGTTGTTTGACACCTTTTACCCGGAGGAGACACACCCTGAGTGTCCTTATCTTGGTCATGTTCCTTGCATTAGGAATAGCTTTTTTCCATGTGCTTGGAGCTAGTTTTGCATGTCCCTAACACTCGTCTCCTCCCATTTCGAGCATTCTTCTACTTTTACTTCGAGCTCATTAAAAGCAGTAAGTAGGTTTCGAGCATTCTTCCACCTTTACTTTGAGCACATTAAAAACAGTAAGTAGGTTTCGAGCATTCTTTCACCTTTACTTCGAGCTCGTTAAAAACAGTAAGTAGGTTATGAGCATTCTTCCACCTTTACTTCGAGCTCGTTAAAAACAATAAGGAGGCTATGAGCATTTATTTCATCTTCACTTCAAGCTCGTTAAAAACAGTAAGGAAGTTATGAGCATTTTTTGGTATCTCCTTTGAGCTCGTTAAAAACAGTAAGGAGGTCACGAGTTTACTTTTTCGGGCTCATTAAACCTTTACGGAAAAGATCCCTATGGAGTTCTTTTAAGCCCTTTTTAGTTTTCTTAAATAGGAATTTTTTTCCGAGCATAGTTGTCTTTTCGAGCTCATTAAATAACTGAACCGACATCAACTTAGGTATAGAATTACCCCTTTTATGGGCCTTGGTGGATAATTTATGGAAAAGGTATACTCTAGTATCCGTTAGAAGAGTTCTTTTTCCATTATTTTACACTTTTTTGGGGAAGGAGACTAACTTTACAAAAAAGGACCTTTGGAGTCATCTTTAGGGTTTTTAGACTCTCGAAATGTGAAAACGCCAAGCAAGCATTCACCTACTCGGGCTCTATGTGAAATCCACGAGATGGTTGATAGATGAATGTTTAAGTTTTTTAACTCTATAAATAAGAAAACACCGCCGAGCACAGACCAATCTGGGCTCGATATAAAATCCACGGATAGGTGTATGGAGTTTTATTCTAGGTTTTCCAGACTCCTTAAATATGAAAATACCGTCAAGCATGCTTTAGTTCTTTGTCAAGCTCGTTTAAAAATGAAAAAGGAAAGGGAAGGGAAGAATGTTAAAATATATTTCAATATGATGGAAGCAAGTCAACTATCTCCTTGAACAAAGCACCTGTTTTGAGTCTATCAAACAAGTTGGGTTCTAGTGTTGGCCTTAGGGTAAACCTGATCTCAGAGTTCTTACTCCTCCGTTTGGTTAGTCTTACAATCATATGGAGAATTTGTTAATGTCTCCTACATTGCAGATTTGCATGGTGGTCTCTTTGTGTTCAAAGCTGCCTAAGTCACTCTCGTGTCATGCTCACTGTTCAACGATATAACCTATGCCGACCATTCTACAGTTGCCTTGACCTCATGCATCGGCCATTCCTTGGTGTCAATATGTTTCATCATGTGTTCAGTCCTACTCTAAATTAGCTCATACCTGTTGAGTGTCCCTCGTGTTGGATGATGGAGGATGCCTTCAGGCCTCCCTTCCAACGGACTTCTTCCCATCGACTTCAACTCATTGTGCTCTGGGAATGAAGTTTAGAGTTTCGGTTAGTACCTTGGGGATTGCAGTCATTAGTGGTAGTTTCCCTCACTATTGGATAGATGGGAATACATCAATGTCTCCTATCTGATGGATTCTTCAAGTGTTCGATGGAAAGACCATTTATTTGCACTTGCTTGAATGTACTAGGTACCTTGGGTTCCATTTTCATTATTGGTGGACATCCTCATGTTTGTTAATGGTATAAATCAATGACCGGTAGTCAAACGATACCTCCCATGTTCGACATCAACTCATTTATTCGCATGGATAGGTTTGTACCTTTGGTTGTTTTTGGATGAAGACCTTGGGATCCTCGATAGCATCACCTCATTTATGTTATTTCCCAAGTTGCATAAGACTGAGCCACACTCTTTTTGGCTCTTGATGAGACATAGATCCAGCTTGTTCTCTATGGCTATGTTCTCCAGTTTTGACATAGATCGACCTTGTATTTATGTGGCTATGTTTAGACTTATGTTCCTCATGGATCCACGCTTGTATTTTAGTGGCCATGATATATGCATCAGTATTTGGATCATTATTGTATCCTCTTGGAGGTCATGTTCCACTATTTGAACATGGACAGTTACCCCAAGGATAAGTTTGTCTGACATTGCCTTTGCTTTCATGTACTTCATTTGAGCCTATGATTCTTGGTTTCTCCAGTTCCTCCATGATTCAACTCTCTTTTATTTATAATGTATTTCAAACATCGTTTCCCTCACTCCCTTTGACCTCATACATTAGGGGGAATCTGTTATAGCTTAAAATGACACTTCTCCGTCTGTGACGACACTTGCATCCCTTGGTTGCATGACGACACTTCTTGAGATCAAGTTTAGTCACACAATAGGACACTTGTGGATTGAGGGGTCATTTGGGACACTAAAAATGGTTGAAATTACCTCACTCTTGGCGCATTTGATGGTTATAACCCTTAGGAACATTTTTCCAGACCAAATCATCTCCTGAAAATCATCAGAAAACCCTGTTTTTGGCCATTTTTCTCCCAAAACGTTGGTTTCCTATGTATAGAGTAGGGCATACTAGGATGTGTGCACGACTCTTGTTCCTATAGAGTAGCGCATGTGTGTGAGTCTACTTCAATAAAGTAGCACACACCTTGAAAAATGTGCTGGTTTGCAGTAGGAAGTGTAGGGCATTTTCCTGAACTAGTCCAAATCTCGAATTTTGGTTAGTTTGAGTTGGTTTGGGAACTTCCTAATCGGTTATAACTACTTTTCCTCTCCTTCATTGACTATATAAGGAAGGTAGAAGTGCCATGTGAGGGGACCACTTCCATAACAATGTTATGCTGGAGGAATGGAGACCCTCATCCCCCTCTCTTGTGCCTCAATTTCCTATAAACCCTAGCACATTTGATTAGAGGTTGGGATCCTTAGAGAACAGAAGCAGGAGACCTTGAATCTAGGTTTCATGAAGTGCCAAGCTTGAAGGAAGGTATAATTTCATATACTTGCTTCATTCATTAATAAAGATCAGACGTTCTTCCCTTTCCAAAGATGACCTATTTATGTGTGTCTCAGATTTGATTACAGTTTGTTTATAATCTGATGTCTTCTTCTAATATGAATATCAGTCTTATGTATGTAGTCAAATGTATTTGATAAATGTATCGAGTTGTTTTGCAGGTGTCGACATTGCGACACTGAATGGCATTGAAGAGCAAGGAAGGATAAGGCTTGGATCAACATTCTTAATAAGGTGCACATATCTCTAACCTTAATCTCTTCACTTACTTTATGTACTTGCAGAAAAGTTGTAGGTCTATATTTCATACCTGAAGTTGGTAGTTTCTCCCCTGAACTATAGGTGCATTTTCCTCACAACAATTTCCAGCCTACTACTCTTTACAGATAGATTTTTGATGATTTTATTCATTTCATCCATCTTACTATCTGAGGCCCTTCCTATAGAAGTAGATGGAATCATTTCCTTTTTTCCCTTTCTATCAAGCATTTGACACTTTGCCTCTTCTTTAAGTTTATTTGAAGCAAGTATGTTGGATTCAACCTCTAAGGCTACTTCCTACATATTCAAGAGAGATAAAGATTTTCTTTCCCTTAACCATAAAGAGAAGTGATGATCAAAAGCATTTGCATAAGTTAACTTTGCTGATGTTTGAGTAGGTTTTATTTCAGCTGTTATCCAACTGTACATTCTATTGAAACGTTTAGAAAAATCTCCAACAACCTCATCCTTCTTTCTTTTCAGTGCTCCAAACTTTGTGATGTAATACAAGTAATCTTTAGTATCTCCCCATTGTTTCATGAACACTTCTTCTAAAGCATCTATACCATTTATAGAGTTTGGTGGCAGTTTTCTAAGCCATTTTTTTACTTCAGCATCTCGACTCTGAACAAAAAACCTCATCCACACGTCCTGATTTTCAAAATTGTGATTGTCAACATAACTGAGGTATGTATTCCAATGCTCCTCTGTTGTAACACCTCCCTGACCATTGAATCTCGAGAGATATTTCTAATAGTCTCCACCTAGGAGAGCATTTAAAATCTGAAGCAATACTAGAGGGGCATAGCTTGCTACTACCATAGCATCCATCCTATCTGGGGGTCGACCAGCCATATTTGGTGGATTAGATACTACAATCTGTGAGGAAGATGGATGATTTTGTGGATATGGTGGCTTGGTATGTGGCGGAGATGGCACTTCAATTTTGAATTGGCCAATAAGTGTTAAATTTTTAGAATTTACTTCAATCTGATCTAGGATCTTAACTGAGAGAACAACATGTACAGCATATCTACAGCATATCAATCATGGAGACAATAATGCAAGCACACAAGAGACACAAAGATTTACTTGGGGAAAACCATAAAGGTGAAAAACCCCAATAACTTCCTTAGAGATAGATAGAGCAATGATACAACCATGAGAGATAGACATAACCTAGTAGCAGATCCTCCTCCTCCATAAGTGCGCCATTCCTCCTTGAGTGCATGTGTGAGAAGTGAGTGAGTAAATAGAGTGCCTCCCGCGCTCTATTTATACTTGACTTGACTTGCCTTTTTACCTAACTCATGTAGGCTCGAACTTAACCACATAACATAATGCTGACTGGGCCGACCCCTAATAGGGTGGTCTAATAACCCTTTGAACCACATGACCGACCCCCAATAGGGTGGTCTAATAACCCTTCGACCCACATGACTTATACAGGGCCGACCCCAACAAGGTGGTCTAATAACCCATCAAGTATAAGTTACGACACTTACAATATAAATGACGACACTTCCTTATAGAGGAATAATACCATCTCTATAGGAATACAATATACATATATGTGAAATACATTCCGAAGTTACATATACATCAACACTCCCTCTTAACTAGGAAGGTATTTCTCAGCACAGTTCTTCTAGCACAAGTCATCTTCTCTGGATCATCGTCACTGGATAATCATCATCGAGTCATCATCATCGTCACTGCTGCTACTATCTCAATCAATCTCTGAATCTACTCATCATAGGAAGTTCTATAGAGCCAGTCCTTTTTCATACTGTATGTAGGCCCACCACCTGCAGGTCTTCATCATCACTGGCCATACTGTGTAATCCTCGGGACTTATTACGTGCATCACAAAACCTTGAAAGAGCATACCAGGATGTTACGGGTACACAACTCTGACCTGTAGGATCTCCCAAGGCGCTATTACATGTGACCCCACCACAAAACCTTGAAAGAGCATCCCAGGATGTTACGGGTACACAACTCCGACCTGTATGATCTCCCGGGGCACAAATTACATGTGGTCACCACAAAACCTAGCAAGAGCATCTTAGGATGTTACGGGTACACAACTCCAACCTGAAATATCCCAGGGCAAAAATTACATGTGGTCATGGCAAAACCTCGAAAGAGCATCTCAGGATGTTACGGGTACACAACTCCGACCTGAAATCTCCCAGGGCACAAATTACATGCCATAGGACAAAACCTCGCAAGAGCATCTCAGGATGTTACGGGTACACAACTCCGACCTGAAATCTCCCAGGGCACAAATTACATGTCCTCCCAGAGCAATGTCTCAAAAGAGCATCCCAAGCTGTTACAGGTACACAACGCCGACCTATAGGATCTCCCAGACATGCTCATCTGCACAACCTGATCCACAGCCACAGAGTATCAACTTGATACTCACCATACATCATCCTGATGTACTCATGATCATCCTGATCATCATCACTGCAACGTCCTACTGCATGTCATCTGGAGCAACATCCTGAAGCTCATCATCCATGATCATCCTGATCATCACTGCAACATCCTGCTGCATGTCATCTGGAGAAACATCCTGAAGCTCATCATCCATGATCATCCTGATCATCACTGCAACATCCTGCTACATGTCATCTAGAGAAACATCCTGAAGCTCATCATCCATGATCATCCTGATCATCACCGCAACATCCTGCTGCATGATCCACCTGATCATCAATGCATCTACTTGATGCATACCAAGTATCTACCTGATACATATCATCATACATGATCCTCCTGATCATCAATGCATCCACCTGATACAAATACAAATACATGATACATATCACCATACATGATCCACCTGATCATACAATGTATCCACCTGATACATATACAGATACATGGTCCAAGCATCCAACATGATGCATATACAAAATACATACACATGATCGAACTGATCATATCCAGCATCAACATGATGCGTACATACATACATAAAAATGATCCAACTGATCATATCCAGCATCCAGCATGATGCGTACATACATACATAAAAATGATCCAACTAATCATATCCAGCATCCAACATGATGCGTACATACATACATAAAAATGATCCAGCTGATCATATCTAGCATCCAACATGATGTGTACATACATACATAAAAATGATCCAACTGATCATATTCAAGCAGAAACCAGAACATCATCCTGATGCTCATCATCCAGCGCTTACATCCACAGCCATGTGAAGGATCCTCCTTCCAACATGCTTGGAATGGCTTCAGCAAAAGTGTCCATCACTTCTTCCTCGAAGTGTCCTCGACCTGAAGAACGCCAAGCCTCTCTCTGAAGTACTTGAACTTCACTCTGACTAGTGGCTTCGTCAACACATCTGCAATCTGCTCGTCCGTCGCAACATATAGGAGCTTCACAGCTCCTCTCTGCACCATATTTTTGATATAGTGATATTTGATCTCTATGTGTTTCAACCTATCATGAAACACTGGGTTCTCGGAAAGCTTCACACAACTCTGGTTATCACAGAAGATACCAGTAGCCTCCAACGGGAGATCAAATAACTCAGACAATAGCTTTCGTAGCCATACTGCCTCACAACTAGCTGAACAGGCTGCAACATACTCTGCCTCAGCTATACTCAGTGCTACACAGGACTGCTTCCTGCTAAACCAAGAGATCACACCTGATCCCATACTGAAGCAACACCCAGATGTGCTCTTCCTGTCTGCAGCACTGCCAGCCAAATCTGAATGAACATAACCCTGTAGGTTAAACTTTTGATTCGCATCATACTTGACCCCATAATCCACTATACCCTTCAGGTACCTCAGAACATGCTTTATAGCAACCAGGTGAACACTCCTTGGATCTGTTAGGAACTGGCTCAATGTGTTCATAGCAATGCAAATGTCTGGTCTCATGTTCATCAGGTACATCAAGGACCCAATCATCTGACGATACATAAACCGGCTCAGATGAAGCATCACAAAGAAGCTTCAGATTCGATGCCATAGGTGTGGCCATGGCCTTGTAGTCCATCATCCCAAACCTCTTCAGGATCTCTACTGCATACTTCCCTTGTCTAAGGAAGATTCCATCACTCTGCCACACCTCCATGCCAAAAAAAAATAGTGCATCAACCCCAAGTTCTTTATCTCGAACTCGGCAGTAAGCTTCCGCTGCGTGTCGGCAATTAATCTATCTTCACCTGTAACAAACAGGTTATCCACATACAACTATTCAAGAAAGCTGTCTTGAAATCCATCTAGTGTATCTTCTATTTCATCACTTTCATATTTCTCTATGCTGCCATTTGCAGCATGCTTGATCTTGATAGATCCATATGGAAGTCATAACAAACTTTCCTTCAGGTCTTGGGACTACATCCCAAACATCATTCTTCATGATCGACGGATCATGGCATTCCATTTCTTCATCCCAGATCCTGGGAACTTCAATATCTTCAATATTTTCAATAGATATCTTTGTTGCTGGAACAAATGTTGTAGTCCTTTTGTAGGTGAAGATATACGGTCTTTCCTACAAAACAGGTTAAATTGCATGATTAGAAACATCTCATAATTTTTAGAACAAATTCTTACGCATAAAGAAATATGTCATACAATCATGCAATTATCTTAGCCAATGCTTCAATACAACATTTATCCATATCCCGTAACTTTCTAGATGCCTTCCAATCTCTACCAGAACATTGTTAAGAGTGTGCACAACTCCCAACATGTCAGCAAAGAGGTTTCATTCTAGATAAGTAGCAATGGAATGTTGTACAGTGCCATAGGCTACTTACACATGCATATTAGTAGTATACTGTTCATCAATGCAATTATTCTAATGTGCATAATACACAACCTAATTCTAGGAACATCAGTATATACATCATTGAATAGTTTTATTTAAACAAACAAATATGCAAGAAATTAAAATACTTATCTTTGTTTGTTCGTTGGGTGGACTCCCTCTGAGTCTTTGCTTCCTTACTGGAGCTGGTGGAGTCCTAATCTGAAGTAGCTTCTTCTACACCTTTCTGTTGTGGAAAGATGGTCAACTCCCTCTGAATATCTGCATCCTTGCAGAAACTACTGAAGTGTGTTCCTTTGCTTTCTTGCAGGAACAACTGGAGTGTGCTCCCTCTTGATCTTTGCTTCCTGGATTACCTGTCCTTGAAATTACATTCATCCTTGGTCCCTATGCATGCTTATTAGTATCATGATTGTGTTATCCTTGTGAACTCATATAAAATCATACATTCATTAGTATACTATTAAAACACAATAATCTTAAGCATGTATAGTCATGATCATTTCAAACAAAAAATAATAAGCATTAGCATTCAAGGTTTATGTAGGATTCTTATGGTTAGTCAAATCATGTCTAAACCTATAATTACTCAAACCTATGACTCTTCGGGTTAGTTGAATCATTAATCAAGATAAGAGATATAATATGCGTAAATCCTGTGATTATTCAAACCTATACCTTCATGATTCTTCTGGTTAGTCATATCATCAATTATGGTAAGAAACATAATATGCATACAACCATGATTATTCAAACCTATGACTTCATGAATAATCATTATCAACAATAGTATAAGATCCTAACACAAGGTAGGATTCTATCTTGATATAGGAAAAACATACCTGGATTAGCATGCTAGTTAGTTATGTCTAACATACTCACATGATGTCTTCTTGTTCTTCTTCAATGACTTGTGCTAGTAACCTGTATATCTCATAAGTTAGCCATTATAAAACCAAGTTATACATACCTCGTAAATGGATCTTCTATGAGATCCATGACAATGGATGAGTCTTTATCCTCATGTCATCATGATCATATGTTCTTGAAATGGAACATGATTTGTCTTTCTTGGTGTACCTTTCATGTTAGTAGACAACATAAACCTCATACAACACCATAATGCATTAGTACAATCATAATTGTCAACACCATAACCAATGAATATCTTCTATCATGCATTCATAATTTTGTTAAGGTGATACGATAAATCTAAAATCAAGATTGTACTAACCGTAATAACATGAAGACAAACATACCATAAACTTAATCATGAACAAATCTCAAAACATACCTCGATGAGTCATACCTGTCGAGATCGCTTGTAATCTCCTTATGTAAAGCCTTAGCCTCATCTCCCTCTGAAACAGGAACTCCTTCACTTATGCAGATGACCAATCCATCTTCTTCTAGGATTAACCCTATCCACTTGATTTGAAAGAACTGGACCTGGAGCTAGATATGGGTTTGTCAGAGAAACCCCAAAAAATTCAAACTTTGAATTTCAAACTTCCGAAAGGATAGAAATATGCGCCTTGATGAGCTGATCAAACTGGTATATTTAGAATTTGAAAACTGCAAAGTTTCATTCCTCAATTTTGCCTTTGAAACTTCCAGATTCACTGGACATGACCCTGAACTGGGGTTTGATGAAGCCCACTCTTCTGCCCAATCAAAAAGTTTGATCCAAAGCTGTAAGCTTCTATTTTTCTGAGGATCTTCCAGCCGTGGTCACAGATTTCAAAAATTCCAACTTTCTCCAAAGCCCTAAATTTCGGAAGCCATGAATTAAGGTACTCAAAATAATTCTGTTTTGACAGAAATATGTACCTGATTGTTTCTGGTGTAACTCCCAACTTTTCAATCCACAGGGTTTGAAAAAGTTTCCTAGGACAGCCTGACCTGTTATCTTTCCATCCTGACAGGTCTGACCTCAATTGGTTTCTCTGAGAGAGAGTTATTCCAAATGTCGCAACGTGACCTGTTTATGGGATAATACAGGAGAGCGAACTTGTATGGCATGCCACGTGTCACTGGTTCAACTTCGGCCTCTGCAAAATTTTTCTGAGATAGTACAGTCTGTGTACTACCTGTCACCTTTTACTAAATTTCATTTGGAGCTTCCTAGCCCAAGTTATGACCTTTTTCCCAAGGTCACCTGATTTTGATTCAGATCTGGAAGAGGCAAAAACCCTATATTGCACAGATCATAAATCACAAAGTACAACGAATTAGAGTTTTTCCTTTGGACACAAGGTACCTAGAGATTTAATCTTCGTCCTGTAACAATTTTAGATCCGAAAAATTTTCCAAAACAGATTTATAGAGAAAGTTCTACGATGACTGGTTTTTGCTATATCAAGCCCTAGCATCGTAAGTGCAACAAGTGTCATACATGCCATATCATGCCTTCATTCAGGCTAGCTCTGATACCATGTTAAATTTTCAGAATTTACTTCAATCTAATCTAGGATCTTAACTGAGAGAACAACATGTACAGCATATCTACAGCATATCAATCATGGAGACAATAATGCAAGCACACAAGAGACACAAAGATTTACTTGGGGAAAACCATAAAGGTGAAAAAACCCAATAACTTCCTCATAGATAGATAGAGAAATGATACAACCATGAGAGATAGACATAACCTAGTATCAGATCCTCCTCCTCCATAAGTGCGCCACTCCTCCTTGAGTGCATGTGTGAGAAGTGAGTGAGTAAATAGAGTGCCTCCCGCACTCTATTTATACTTGACTTGACTTGCCTTTTTACCTAACTCATGTAGGCTCGAACTTAACCACATAACATAATGCTGACTGGGCCGACCCCCAATAGGGTGGTGTAATAACCCTTTGACCCACATGATCGACCCCCAATAGGGTGGTCTAATAACCCTTCGACCCACATGACTTATACAGGGCCGACCCCAACAAGGTGGTCTAATAACCCATCAAGTATAAGTTACGACACTTACAATATAAATGACGACACTTCCTTATAGAGGAATAATACCATCTCTATAGGAATACAATATACATATATGTGAAATACATTCTGAAGTTACATATACATCAACAATAAGAATTTTGCTAGTGAGAGGTATGTAAGGTGCTGACAAAGATTTTAAGGTGAAGGTTTCCTTTGGTATATGTTTATGTTCAGAAGTCATAGGATTTGAATAAACTTCAAAATCATCAACTTGAGTAGGATTAAAATCTTTGAATTCAGGAATAAAGACAGATAAATCTGACTTTCTTTCTTCTTGAGTATCCAACAAATCAAAGGTATGGTTGTAGCTAAGGAATACTGATGGTTACTGGATGATGGGAAATCAATCTTTTTTCTTCTATCTTCTCTTAGAATCCTTTCTGGATTAGAAATCCCAGAGTACAGAGGAGATGAAAGATTTCCTTGAGTCCCTATCTATCTTGAAGCCACTATAACTTTCTGAAATACAAGGTGAATGTATAGTCTGCAAACAAATTATAATGATTTTGTTCACCCTCCAAAATTAGATGTAAAATACCCAGGGAAGATGTACTTTCATTTCTTTGTTCCCCGGCAACGGCGCCAGAAGATGTTATCACTAGAGTTGGACCTAGACTACTAAGGTTAAAGTCTAGAGAAATCTTGATAGTAGTTAAAGGATAACTAGGAATATTATTTTATAATAATGATGGATGATGGTAGGTAAGCAATCATTACAAAAATGAAGCTAGGATAAAAGACAGAATTGCAGGAGCTACATCAATGTAAAGTACAATAACAGAAAAGGCTACCAGCATGAATTTACAAAAGAAATGAGTATAGTTCTACATTAGGTATTTAAAGATAATTTCATGTGCATCATAAGAATTCTGGCATAGATAAATACAACAATACATAGAACAAAATCATGAATAGTATGTAATTAAATTATTAAAGCAAAACATTGGCTCATTTGATCATAATCATTTCAAAGCAATCATTTCATATTAAGAGATACAAATTGCATACATGACTGCAATTCGTAATTAGAATCTGATCTCCATATGCTATTCCAACCCCTTTACTTATCACACTACTATGTATTATATAAAATAACCTTCAAAATTTGAAATAGTTTTAAGATCCCCATTTCATGGATCTCGACCATCTTAAAATACTAAATTTGTTTCTATCAGACTAACTTAAAGGTCAAATTAAACTTTAAAGTCGACAACTATAAACAAAAATTAAACAACCCTATCTATTGCTTGTTGTCGAATCTTAATTATCTATCAACAAAAATAACCTGGGATTTTAATCAATCAAAGACTTTTAGAAGCTTCAACTAAAATAGTCATATCACTTAGAACTTGGGATCTTTTCTGTAACCTGGAGTCTTCTGCATCCTTGTTTTTCTCTTGACTATAAAGTTCTCTATTCTGGCTCAAGACCTATTCATACTATTTATAAATTGTTATTTTCTTCTTTAGGATGTCTTTGGATATGAGGACGAGCTTTTGATAATCTGCTTCCTTCTCTTCTAAATCTTCTCGCAATCTTTTATTAGCAGACATTAAATTCTCATTTATGTCTTGAAGATACTTGTTATGTTCTTTGTAAGATAGCAAAGATTTCTTTGTTTGATCTAATTCTGATACTATGTCGGCCTCTTCTAAATCCATAAGGGTTTCATTCACTTGCAAAGACTTTGAACCTGAACCAATTTCATTCTCAGAATTGTTTTGTTTACCTGCATAGAAAGAATCAGGTATATGCCTTGCACTTCCTTGAATCTCTATAAATTTATCAATTACTAAAAATTGTTCTTCATTTGCTACCTGTATGTCTTCTTCATTAATAGAATCTTTTATGACCACAAGCTCGTTGCTCTTTACAGGGTTATGTACAACCTTTATCTCTGCTTCCAATTTGCTTCTCAATCGGGTCCTTGGCTTTAAACTCAGTTCCACTTTCTCTGCCTTTTGGGTTTCAACTTTCCCTATTTTTGAAACTTCTACTTTTTACAACAGTCCTGGTAACATATACTTCTGAAAGTTTATCATTCACAGGAGTAAACTCCTCTACGAGCTCTTTTCCCTATTCATTTGCTAGTTCCATTGCTCCCTTCATTTTCTACCTGAACTTTTAGATTCGTTTCCTTTTGCATTCTCTTTACAAGGATTTTATTTCTCTGCTTCAAACCCTGACTCAAGAAGGAAATGGTCCCAAGTTTGTCCATTCTTATTCAACTGAAAAACTATCAACAACTTTATAAACCCTTTATGAAAAATAGAATGGGCAGTATGTTCTTGATGACCTTAAACCCAAGCAACCATTTTTTGCAAACTTTTAAACAAATAAAGTGGCAAATTAAGTTTCAAATCTCCATTAAGATGCATCAGAAATTGTAAATGACACCTGAGCACTCTATCATAATGAACCTCACAGTTTATGTAATTCTGAATCATCTCTAATGGAGTGCTCCAAACCGGTTTAAGTTTACTTTTATGTATACCATTCTTCCAGCTTAATTCTTGAAACCCGGGCAACAGGAACTTACTATAATCAGCTTCAAAAGATTGTTGTTTGAACCACTTTTCACGTTGTGATGGCACTCCAATAGCTTCTGCAATAGAATCTTCATCAACCCTAACCTATAAATCTTCAAAATGCACAGCTACATCTTTGTAATTTTTAACAAAAGCTTTGGTTACTTGTATATTGTGGCCCTGCAATCTCTCATAGAAAGGGAACCAACCCGCATCTCTGATCATGCTTGCAGATCTTGGAAACTGATCAACCCATTGTAAATTATCTAGTTCAAGACTGCATTTTAATCCACCAGGCTTCTTTATTTTCATCATGGTGCATGCGTTTTTCACCCATAGTTCATCCCTGTTACCTTGAATACCTATTCAATTTCATAAAACAAAAGTCACAACAAAAGACCGGTCGCTACAGGGTTAGCATGAAAATCGACAATTCATGTCCATGATTTGTGATGATGTCGATCACCATGGGTACAACCTTGAGATGAGTGAGTTTCATTCATGATGCAACATGGCTACAAAACTTGTTCTCTATGGTTTAATGAAATAGTAGTGTCAATTAAATCATCAGTACAAAACCAAACAACTCGTCCTTATTGCAAAAACTGATACTGGCAGCATCATTACCTTTAGCATTTTTAATATGCTACTAGTATATACTTGTAAACCATATGAAATGAAAACTGCTAATGTTTCATGTAAAAAATAAAACATTTTTAAAATCAAATGACAAATGAGCCTTATTTTGGTTTTAATAAATGAAATGTTTGATAAAAACAAACTAGGGTAAAAATTTGGGATAAAGAAAATGAGAAATTCAAAGGGAAGCTAGGGTGAAATTAGGAATGGTAACTATGTAAAGTTGAAAATTAAAAGTAAATCTAGAATACAACCCTAGAGATAACACAGTCAACT
This sequence comes from Larix kaempferi, assembly GCA_027924585.1. Taxonomy (NCBI): domain Eukaryota; kingdom Viridiplantae; phylum Streptophyta; class Pinopsida; order Pinales; family Pinaceae; genus Larix; species Larix kaempferi. The sequence goes on from BSBM01000007.1 coordinate 11,522,795, forward strand.
AACAACACCAATAATATCACTGCACACTTCCGGTGCTGCTCTAAGTGTTATTCGACTAGTTCATGCATTCATCTAACTACGAAATACTGGTGCATTCGACATTCATTCATACATGTGATTAACCAACATATTAATCCCATTCATCATCCTTATGGAAAATACATATAAAAGAAAAACAAATGGACTCACAAACAACACTTAACCATTTATCATAAGAAAATACACAAATGACAGCACATAAGCAATCCCATAACACATAATTTAACATGGTTCACCCCCAGGATGGGAGCTACGTCCATAGGAACTGTTGTTGTATTATATTTGGGAAGGGTACAACTGTTCCAGTCTGCACACTCAACTGCAGACTCTCTTCTCTCTCTGTAGGTCTCTGCGCATGCAACTTGCGGAGCCTTTTACAATGGCATTCACTTCTTAATACTTAGAATATTTTTAAATGAAGATTAACGTTTATGAATTATTCAACCCTTTCCCTTACAAAATGTGCCCTTTTATAGATCGTTCCCTTAGGCCACATCTTTACAATCAAGTGGGCCAAAACCCTAAGGTTACCCAAAACTGTCATGGTTACTCCACTAACCAGGACTACTAGGCTCTGATAGCAAATTCTCCGTCGTGTCCATCCTTCTGCGCGTGGTCACATCACTTTCATCCCTCTGTGTCAAGTGCGTGTCGACGGGTCACTTTCACCCCGTTGTTCCTTCTCTAACAGCTTTGTGTGGCCGGTTCACGTCGTGCTGCCTCTGCTCATGTGACGGGTCGCTTTCCTTCCACACCACTCCTTACCCTCCTGCTGGGAATCATGGAGTACTTCAAAAATATAGGTCGCTTTCGTAGATCAACCTTCCCTTACATTCTTTCCCCAAAGTAGGTTCCCTACTAGCACTTCACAGTACTACCACTTCACGGAACTAGATTTTAGTTGTGCGGTTCCTATCCTGTCGATACTGCATTGCGCTCAATTTCCAGCTCCTCAAAAATGTCTTGCCAAAAGTACCTTCATCTGAACTATGCTGTAACTTAGCAGCTCCAAAACTATCTTGCATAAAAAATTCCTTACTTGGGCTAGTCCCAACAATAATTGTCTCATAGCTCAGACTATATAGAGAGTTATTAAAGTTGGATTTTTACAATGAATGGAGGAGAATGCTTCAGACAATAATGAGAAGGGGAGGTATAACCATTGGATTTGATCTGTAGGATGACCATGGGATGTTGTATTCTCATGGGAGGTGCACAAATACTCAGGATCTTCTCATGGGCTCATTCACCAAACCATACATAAAAGCAAGGGCTCGTTCTTCATAGTGGGAACCCCATATCTGGTAAAATGGCCATAACTTGCTCATCCAGACACCATTTTTTATGAAAGAAAAAGTGTTTCCTGCTGGAAAATATGATACATAAACAATGGAATAGGTATAAAGTTCAACAAATTCTCAGAAAAGTAGAAACCAAAACCTCCATTTCAGCCCTCCAACACTGTTCCTACTGAATGGAGGAGTTGAACCGCACATTGAGAACACTATCCATTGGATCAGAATTCAGGACTTACAATAAAATCAATGATAATGATGGGTGTCATAATCCTCTTATAAGAGTCATGGGGCACATCTCTTATATAGGAATATGGGCACATCTCCCAGGTCAAAGAAGGGCTAGATCTCTGAGGTAAAAACAAGGACTCACAAAAGAAACATTAAATACCAAAGAACATGCAAGTTCAACACAATCTATCATGGCGGTAGCCCAACAAATTAGCAGTAAGTGTAGTTGGAACAAAAGTTACAAAACCTTCTTCTCATATATGATCTTGCATATAGATGTGTTAATATCTTATATTGACATAAATAAGTCCTGGCAATTGATATACGATGTTGCATAAAGAATTTTACGATGTCGCCATAGAGAACGTAACTTGGAAAACTATGGGAGTATTTTAACTTGGTTCCCCAACCCCCTCAATGTCTAAATCTTTTAATAATCTTTATCTTTGGCTTGGCATGAACTCCCTTGGCTTCTTTATTGCCTACAGCAAGATAAAAAAAAGTCGAATAAAGATAATTATAATGAACTCTTATTATTTCTCTCATTATCTTCCTGGAGTTGAGAAGAACCACTCTCCCTAGCTCTCCAGGCAAAATTGCACTCAATTCAAATCACAAATGATCAAAATATGTGAATGTGAAATTAAGCATAGCAGATCTAATGAACAAGTAAATCAATTACAATAGATGAAACTTAGAAAATATGTGTAAAACTATGCAAAAGGCTTGCAGCAGTGCTCTATTGAACTTAGAATGGTAGAATACAATACAATACAGTAACAATGACTGGGCAATTTGAATTAACCAAGGAGGTCATTCGAATATACTGCATGGAATATCTTGGCTCCAACTAGGAGTCCTCATCATTGGATCAGTGGAGTCATCAATGCACAAGTAACGGTCAATCAGGTGTCAAATTGAGTCTAATTCAGTGTGGTAGGTGTAACTGGCACATGTAGGCACTAACTGAATGAAGGAGGCTCAGTGGAGGGCGCATGAGGATCTAACTTGAGTCAGAATAGGCAATCTAGTCTCACTAGGGATCCAACGGAGTGATACAATCAGTTAGGAGTCAATCTAGTTTTAAATCAAGGAAACACAACTAACTAACTGAAGTGAATTGAGTGGTAGGTGAATAAGTGTGCCTATCTAAATTGGTAGGTGAGAAGTGGGTGCTTTCCTGACTAGGAGGGCTAAAAATGCAAGGAACGAAGTTCTCGGGTGCTAGCAAACTAGGGATAAGGTGCTGGAGGCATCGAACTGGGACTGGGATGCATGCAAATAACTGGGATGCATGCATGCATGCAAAAATGCATGCAATGTACAAAACTCAATGATGAGATATCCTAAGACCCCCCCTCAAGCTATACTATGATGTACAAAAAACAATAACTGAATAGGGCCCTGGTTACTGAGATCAAAGGTCACCCCGATACAATGAGCCGAAAGTGCTATAAATAAATCTAAGTGAGGAAAGAGGGAAAACCAAATGGGAAGAAAGAAACCCCTCAAGCTGAACATAGAAGGATCTAATCTATCTCCAGCATGATGGAACTCACTCCTAACAATGAACGGAGGTAAGAGAACTTATTCTCAGTCAAGCTCTTAGTGAAGATGTCTGGAATTTGCTCGTCGGTAGGGAAATATTGCAAAACAATGGTTTTGTCATGCAAAAGATCTCAGATGTAGTGCATGTGGATCTCAATGTGCTTGGTCCTCTGTCTTTGAACTGGATACGTTGATATCCTGATAGAATTTTGATTGTCACAAAAAATGACAGTCGAAGTAGTACTACCAATATCAAACTCTGACAAAATACCCTGCAACCAAACTGCCTGAATGCAAGCATTGACTGCTCCTCGATACTTTGCCTCTGCTGAAGATAATATAATGGTTGACTACTTTTTGCTTGACCAGAAAATAGGCCCATTTCCAATCATGAAAACATAACCAGAAGTGGACTTCCGATCAACACTATCACCCGCCCAATCTGAATTAGTATATCCAATCAAATCTAGCTCACAATATGCAGCATAGTGTATGCCAAAGTGTCGAGTACCCTGCAAAAAGTGTAAGATCCTCTTGGCTGCCCGCTAATGGAGCTCATGGGGCTATTGCATATATATTCATACAACACTCACGACATAATATATATTAGGCCTTGAGTGTGTCAAGTATAGTAGAGAACCAATCAACTGTCGATACAATGTAGAATCTGCAAGCGGTGTAGAATCTCCCTCCTCAAGACTGATTCTTGAGAGGAATAGAAAGGGGAATGCCTTAAAATCTGACATGTTGAACTTGTTTAACAGGTCTGAAATGTATTTTTTCTGAGATATGGTGATCACATCAAAATGTTGTGCAATCTCAACCCCAAAAATTGTTTTATCAAACCCAAATCCCTCATGTCAAAAGCTAGATTTAAATCAACTTTTAACTTGTCAATTGAACTGAGAGTGCTACTAGTTATCAAAAGATCATCAACATAAAGAACTATAATCAGTAAATTACCTTCGATTTGCTGTAGGTACACATTTTGATCTGATTTGCACCTTCCAAAGTTTTGGGAGAGAAGGAAGGAGTCCATCTTAGCATACCAAGCTCTTGGGGCCTGTTTTAAGCCATACAATGACTTCTTCAATATGCATACTAACTTTGGATATGATATGTATCCTTCTGGATGCTTCATATATATTTCTTCTTTCAGATATCCATGGAGAAATGCACTCTTCACAACCATATGGTGCACTCCTTAGTGCTTGGATGTGGAAATAGATAAAACAAGATGGATCGAATCCATCTTTGCAACTGGTGCAAAGGTCTCAGTGTAGTCCACTCCTTGGACTTGGGAGAAACCTTTTGAAACCAAGCAAGATTTGCATTTGCAGGTTGATTCATCAACAACAACTATTTTGCGGTAGACCTATTTACATTGGACTAATTTCCTCCCGGGTGGAAGAGAAACTAGCTCCCATGTAGCATTCTTTTGAAGAGAACTGTACTCTTCATCCATGGCGGTTTGCCATCTCGGATCTCGGTGGGAATGATAATATGATTTAGAATCTGAACCTATCATAAAAAATCATTTCTCAAATAGAAAACGATCAGAGAATGAAATATCCATACCTTCTCTTTGAAAGTCTGCTCGAGTCCTCCTTGGATCAACAGGATTTCCAATGTTTGGACCAACAAAATTGAGTGTATTTTGGGCCCACTTTGGCAAGTGTTGGGGCACAACTAGATCAGATTCTGAACCTGATATATCATGTTCATCAAAGTCTGATAAAATATCACAAATATCATAACCAATAATTTCATGATCTTCTTGAAATCTTCTTATGGTGGAGGCGGTAAATCAACAGTTTCTTCCTCGACTAGTTCTAGATTTTGAAGCGGTTCTTCAAATCTGACACTTCGCTCAATGAATATCTTTTTGGATATGATATCCATTAGTTTGTATACTTTTGATTCTTCGGCATATCCCAATAGGATGCATTCAACAATTTGCGGATCCAAAGATATTCTCTTTTTACCTGGAATTCTAGCCCAAGCGGTTGAGCCAAAGACCTTGAAATTTGACACATCAGGTTTGTGACCTCTGTAAGCTTTGAAAGGTGTAATATCAGTCAAATATGGATGTGGAACCATGTTTTGAATGTATGCAGAAACATTGATGGCCTCAGCCCAAATTTTTTCAGCCAAACCTTTTGATTCAATCATACAGGTTGCCATCTATTTCAGTGATTTGTTCTTCCTTTCCGCTACACCGTTCATTTGAGGTGTTTAGGGAACTGTGTGCTGGATCTGAATGTTGATTTCAGCAAAAAGTTGCAGTAGCTATGATTTGATATATTCACATCCATTATCATATCTAAGAGCTTTTATCTTCCTCTCATTGGCAGTCTCAACAGAAGCCTTAAAAAACTTGAATTTTTTCTAGTACTTCTGACTTGTTTTTGAGAAAGAAAACCCATGTAAATATGGAGAAGTCATCGATGAATGTCAAAACATACCTTGAGCCATTCATGGAGATATGTGGTAGCGGACCGTTGATATCAGAATGTATCATCCCCCAAATGCAAGAAGATCTTCTAGATTTGTGTTGGTCAAATTTGTGCTCGGGGTGGTTCCCAATGATGCAACCTTTGCATATTCCCTTCGAGGATTTGATCGTCAGAAGGCCATCAACCATGGAATTTTTCTGTAGCAGCTGCAAATATTTATACTTTAGGTGTCCAAACCTCTCATGCCATATTCTAATAACCTCATTGCCATGAGTCAGAAGAGCGGTGGGCTTGTCATGCGGTAGAAAGTGTGAAAATTCATATGCTTTTGAAGCATGATTTGCTTTTCTGACTGCAATAATTTTTCCACTTTGAATATCAGAAATTTCAACTTTGTTAGGGTAGAATAAAACTTTCTTTGGTGAACCAGTGTGTCTATTGATGTATATGTAACTTTGGAATGTATTTCATATATATATTTATTGTACTCCTATAGAGATGTATTATTCCTCTATACAAAAGTGTTTGTATTCCTATAGAGATGTTATTATTCCTCTATACGGAAGTGTCATCATTTATATTGTAAGTGTCGTAACTTATACTTGATGGGTTATTAGACCATCCTGTTGGGGTCGGCCCTATATAAGTCATGTGGGTCAAAGGGTTATTAGACCACCCTATTGGGGGTTGGCCCAGTTAGCATTATGTTATGTGGTTAAGTTAAGGCTGACCTAGTAAAGGTTATTAGGCAAGTCAAGTCAAGTATAAATAGAGTGCGGGAGGCACTCTATTTGATCATTCTATTCTCACACACACTATTTGGAGAGTGGCACACTTGTGGAGGAGGAGAAGCTGCTGCTAGGATATGTCTATCTCTCATGCTTGGGTTGTATCATTGCTCTATCTATCTCTGAGGAAGTTATTGGGGTTTTTCACCTTTATGGTTTTCCCCAAGTAAACTCTGTGTCTCTTGTGTGCTTGCATTATTGTGTCCATGATTGATATGCTGTAGATATGTTGTACATGTTGTTCTCTCAGTTAATATCCTAGATCAGGTTGAAGTAAATTCTGAAAAACTAACATGGTATCAGAGCTAGCCTAAAAGAAGGCATCGTATGGCATGTATGACACTTGTTGCACTTGCGATGCTAGGGATTGATATACCAAAAACCATTCATCATAGTACTTTCGCTATAAATCCATTTTGGAAACATTTTCAGATCTGAAACTTTTACAAGTCAAATATCAGATCCCCATGTACCTTATGTCCAAAGGAAAAATTTTAATTCGTTGTACTTTGTGTTTTATGATCTGTACAATATAGGGTTTCTACCTCTTCCAGATCTGAGTCATAAACAGGTGACCTAGGAAAAAAGGTCATAACTTGAGCTAGGAAGCTCCAAATGACATTTCGTAAAAATTTACAGGTAGTTCACGGACTTTAATTTCTCAGGTAATGTTTTCAGAGGCCAACACTGAACCAGTGACACGTGGAACTCCGTACAAATTCACTCTCTTGTTTTATCCCATAAACAGGTCACATTGTGACACTTGGAATAAATATCTCTTAGAGAATCCAATTGAGGTCAGACCTATGGGGTTGGAAAGATGAAAATTCAGGTTACCAAAGGTAGAAGTTTCAGACCCTGTGGAGCAGAAAGTTCAGAGTTACACTAGAAACAATCACATACATATTTATTTTTGAGCACCTTCATTCATGGCTTTGGGAATTTAGGGTTTTAGAGAAAGATGTAATTTTTGTAATCGGAGACCACGGCTGAATGCTACTCATCAAAATCGAAATTTAGAGACCAAGATCAGAATTTTTGGTTGGGAAGAAGGTTGGGCTTGATCAGACCCTAGTTCGGGACTTTGATCGGAAAAGTGGAAAATTAGGGCTTTTGTAAAAATGGGAATTTTGGAAATCTGTGACCATAGCTGGAAGCTCCTCAGAAAAATAGAATCTTAGAGATTTGGATCGAACCTTTTGATTGGGAAGAAGGGTGGGCTTTATCAAACCCTAGTTTGGGGTCATGCCTAGTGAATCTGGAAGTTTCAAAAGCAATTTGAGGGGTGAAACTTTGCAGTTTTCAAATTCTGAGTATACCAGCTTGATCAGCTCATCAAGTCACATATTTCTATTCTTTCAAAAGTTTGAAATTCAAAGTTTGAATTTTTAGGGTTTCTCTCACAAACCAACTCCAAATCTAGTTCCTGCAAATCAAGTGGATTGGGTTAATCCTAGAAGAGAATGGATTGGTCATCTACATAAGTGAAGAAATTCCTGTTTTAGAGGGAGATGAGGCTAAGGCCTTACATAAGAAGATTACAAGCAATCTCGACAGGTATGACTTATCCAGGTATGTTTTGAGATTTGTTCATGATTAAGTTTATGGTATGTTTGTTTTCATATTATTACAGTTAGTACAATCTTGATTAAATTTAGACTTGTCGTATCACCTTAATAACATTATGAATGCATGATAGAAGATATTCATTGATTAGGGCGTTGACACTTAAATTAATGCATTATGGTGAGGTACACCAAGAAAGACAAATCATGTTCTAGTTCAAGAACACATGATCATGGTGACGTGAAGACAAAGATTCATCCATTTTCGTGGATCACATAGAAGATCTATTTACGAGGTATATATAACTTGGTTCTATAATGGTTAACTTATGAGATATGTAGGTTACTAGCACAAGTCATTGAAGAGAACAAGAAGACATCATGTGGGTATGTTAGACATAACTAGCTAACATACTAATCCAGGTATGTTTTTCCTATATCAAGTTAGAATCCTACCTTGTGATAGGATCTCTTATATAAGTATACATGGCATGATTGATAATGATTATTCATAGGTTTGAATAATCATGGGTGTATGCATATTATGTTTCTTACCTTAATTGATGATATGACTAACCAAAAAAGTCACGAAAGTATAGGTTTGAGTAATCACGGGTTTAGGCATATTATGTTTCTTACTTTAATTTATGATATGAGTAACCATAAGAGTCCTTGAATACTAATGCTTATTATTTCTGTTTGAAATGATCATGACTATACATGCTTAAGATTATTGTGTTTTGAAAGTATTGAAAATATACTAATAAATGTATGATTCTGTATGAGATCTCGAGGATATCACAATAATGATACTTGTAAGCATGCATAGTGATCGAGGATGGATATAAGTTTAAGGACATGTAATCTAGGAAACAAAGATCAAGAGGGAGCACGCTCCAGTAGTTTCTGCAAGGATGCAGATATTCAGAGGGAGTCGACCACTTCTCACAATCCACATCAAAATGGAGTTGCAAAGATTTAGAGGGAGTCCACCCAACAACCAAACAAATATAAGTATTTGAATTGTCATTTCTTACATATTTGTTTGTTTAAATAATGTTGTTCAATGATGTATATGCTTATGTTCCTAGACTTAGGTTGTGTATTATGCTTATTAGAGTATCGCATTAATGAACAGTATACTACTAATATGCACATGATGGGTAAGTTGCCTATGGCACTGTACAACATTCCATTGATACTTATCTAGAATGAAACCTCTTTGCTGACATGTTGGGAGTAGTGAAAACTCTTAACGATGTTCTGGTAGAGATTGGAAGGCATCTAGAAAGTTACAGGATATGGATGAATGTTGTATTGAAGCATTGGCTAAAATAATTGCATGACTGTATGACATATTTCTTTACGTGTAAGAATTTGTTCTGAAAACTATGAGATGTTTCTAATCATGCAATTTAACTTGTTTTGTAGGAAATATCGTATACCATCACCTACAAAGAAGGACTACAACATTTGTTCAACAGTAAAGTTATCTATTAAAGATATTGAAGTTCCCAGGATTTGGGAAGAATGACATGATGGAGGAGTTCCAGTTGATCATGAAGAATGATGTTTGGGATGCAGTCCCAAGACCTGAAGGGAAGTCTGTTGTGACTTCCAAATGGATTTATAAGATCAAGCATGCTGCATATGGTAGCATGGATAAATACAAAGCGAGGTTGTAGCTTGTGGCTTCTCCTAGAAAGAGGAATTGACTATGAAGAGACTTTTGCACCTGTAGCCAAGTACACTTCCATCAGATTAGTACTTTCTCTAGCTACATTGATGAAATGGAAGATACACCAGATGGATGTCAAGATAGCCTTCTTGAATGGTGTATTCGAAGAGGAAGTGTATGTGGAGCAGCCCCTTGATTTTGACACACATGACGGGAAGTCATATATGTGCAGAATTTGGTATGATAGGATAGATAGCTTTTTATCCAGATTGGGATTTACCAAGATTAAAGTGGATTCCAACCTTCACTACAAGGTTGAGGAAGGCAATCCAGTGATATTACTTTTGTATACGGATAACCTATTTGTTATAGGCGAGGATAGATTGATTGCCGACATGCAGCAGAAGCTTGCTGCCGAGTTCGAGATGAAGGACGTGGGGATGATGCACTATTTTCTAGGCATGGAGGTGTGGCAGAGTACAAATGGAATCATCCTTGGACAAGGGAAGTATGCAGTGCAGATCCTGAAGAGGTTCGGGATGATGGACTGAATGGCCATGGCCACACCTATGGCATTGAACCTGAAGCTTCTGTGTGATGCTTCATCTGATCCAGTTGATGTCACGATGTATCGTCAGATGATTGGGTCCTATATGTACCTGACAAACACGAGACCAGATATTTGCTTTGCGGTGAACACATTGAGCCAGTTTATGACGGATCCGAGGAGTGTTCACCTAGTTGATGTAAAGCATATGTGAAGGGTACAATTGATTATGGGCTCAAGTATGATGTGAATCAAAAGTTTGACCTACAGGCTTACGTTGATTCAGATTGGGCAGGTAGTGCTGCAGATAGGAAGAGTACTTTTGGGTGTTGCTTTAGTATGGGATCAGGTGTGATCTCTTGGATTAGCAGGAAGCAGTCCTACGTAGCACTGAGTATAGCTGAAGCAGAGTATGTTGTAGCTTGTTCAGCTAGTTGTGAGGCAGTATGTCTTCGGAAGCTACTGTCTGAGTTATTTGATCTACCGCTGGAGGCTACTGGTATCTTTTGTGACAACCAAAGTTGTGTGAAGCTGTCTGAGAATCCGATGTTCCATGATAGGTCAAAACACATATAGATCAAATACCACTATATCAGGGATATGGTGCAGAGAGGAGCAGTGAAGCTCCTGTATGTTGCGATGGATGAGCAGATTGTAGATGTGCTGACGAAGCCACTAGCCAGAGTGAAGTTAGAGTACTTCAGAGACGGGCTTGGTGTTCTTCAGATCGATGACACTTAGAGGAAGAAGTAATGGAGACATTTTGCTGAAGCCATTCCAAGCATGGTGGAAGTTGGATCCTTCACATGGCTATGGATGTAAGCACTGGATGATGAGCATCAGGATGATGTTCTAGTTTCTTCTCTGCATGATCAATTGGATCATTTATGTATGTATGTATCATGTTGGATGCTGGATATGATCAGTTGGATAATTTATGTATGTATGCATCATGTTCGATGCTGGATATGATCAGTTGGATCATTTATGTATGTATGCATCATGTTGGATGCTGGATATGATCAGTTGGATCATTTGTATGTATTTTGTATATGCATCATGTTGGATTCTTGGACCATGTATCTGTATATGCATCAAGTAGATGCATTGTATGATCAGGATGATCATGGATGATGAGCTTCAGGATGTTGCTCCATATATCATGCATTAGTACGATGCAGTGATGATGATCAGGATGATCATGTGTACATCAGGATGATGTATGGTGAGTATCAGGTTGATACTCTGTGGTCGTGGAACAGGTTGTGTAAATGAGCATGTAAGTAGACCTGGGAGATCTAGACAGGATGAAAAAGGCCTCAGATGCTCTTTCAAGGCATTGCTCTGGGATGGGATGTAATGTCACCAACCCAAATTTCTAAAAATTATTATTTTATTTGCAAAATACTTTATGTTAAATTTAATAACAAAGTTTTGTAATTATGATCGATTTTGATCAAGGATGAATGTAATTACTGATTATTATTATTTAAATAAATTAATTAGGAGACAAACACCCAAGGGGACTGTTAAATGAGTGTTCACTGACCCACTAGGAGGAATGGAAGCTGTTGGAAGGTATGGGATAGATGGCAGCAATTGCACCACACCACTAGTTGTTGGTTATGGGACAACTACCCTTAAAAATGTGGCATTATCCCCTAGGTGGTGGGAGTGGGCAGGAAGCTCATTTAATGACCCAGTAACAACTGAAAAGGCCTAGGCATCCTACATAAGGCAAATTCGAATTGAGAAGGTAGCTCTTACACAATATTTCTGCAGGAATATTTTCCTCATGTGCATCAGGTGATCACTGAGAGATTCGAATAGGGAGGCTAGTCGTGAGTGCAATCATAAGTATGCATATTGCTAAGAAAAACCAGAGATGCCGGTGCAGGCCTTTTGGACTGCTAGTTCTTGAAGATTCAACAATTAGTGTTACTGTAAGTGGAGATCCTAAATTCCTAAGTTTCTTCCTCCTGGTGGTTCAGTGAACAGGCTTGGGTGTCCTAAGGCAAGTACTTGACTGTCTTCAGGAATTGGTTGGGTGGAACAGTATTCTTGGGCTGTTTGTTCGCTACAGAATTTATCCAGGTTTTATAGTTTCTACTTTATTTTAGTTATTAGTTTTGTTTAAGTAAAATTAGAAATCTCTGTTTGAAGAAGAATTGATTTCTAATTTTATTTGAAGTCTGAATGTCGAAGTTTATGTTATTCTGAATTGACAAATCAATCTCTACATTTTTCCACATGCTATTGTTTGCATCATACTCTAGTGTAGAGATGCAAATTAAGTATAGATGAAAAGATAGGAAAATTGCCATTGATTCGATAGATAAATATAATATTTTATATGTTTATTAGTTTCTGCCCTATAGTTAATAAATAGTAGAAAGTTCTGCATAATACCTAAATATTATAGATTATTCCATTGTTTCATTACAAACGACATTGTTTACTTCCTGTGCAAATATATTGTAATTTCTTATCTCTACTATGTACATAAGAAATAAATAAAATTCAAATTTCCTTACATCATATCATGTCTGCAATATAAATAATATTGCTACAAATAAATAATGTATAAATTATGGATAATGATGCAAACCATAGTCATTTCACAGTCCTCACGTTTTATACACACATTGTTTTCATTTCCTATTATAACATATGCAATGAACATTTTAGTTCTATCAAATAATGAAAACATGATAAACCTTATTTCGTTTTCTGACATCTTATTCATATATTTATAAGCTTTATATATTATAAACTGCATATATTGTTTTCCAAAAAAACTTGGTTCATATCAAACCCTAATTTTTGGCTTCAAAGACCTTTTTAGAAGTTCATATTCAAACACTAATCTATTTTTTTTTAAGACGAGACTCGAACTAGGGTATGACCCTGTTCTTTTCCTTTACAAACAAAAGAAAACCATTTCGTCATACACATTATAGAGTTATCATCTACGACAAGCATTTGGACTCTGACCTAGCTCGAAAGTCATGATATCAATCTATAGTTTTTAAACGTATAAAGAGATGAATAGCACAGAATGAAATAGTATATTTATTTTCATTTCCAAGAAGAAAACATTGTATCCAGAGTAGACGAGCATCGGCTCTATATCTCTTTTCTCATAACATAAACCAACAAGTCGTGCTCAAGGTTTAAACCAATACAAGTCCCAATTCCAAGAAGGGAAACCAATGTTCTCAGCAAGAAAAAGATTACAACATGTTTCCAAACAAAAAATAGCATAAGGCTTATTTCCCAAGTGTAAACATTTTAAACAAGTCCAAAAACCCTCAGCATTGACGAGTAGTATAACTCCCATTTTCGACGAAGCTATTCATCAAAGTTTAAGATCGAGTATCATACAAACAAACGAAGGCCGCATCCTTGTTCAAACATCATTTGAATAACAAAAGGGTCTTCAAAGTTTTCAACTGACAAATAGTACCGAGGCATGGTGAAAAACTATTACTCATCCTCTTGAAACCACATCAACCAAAGTCGAAAGGCACCTACGAGGGTTTGAGATCCGAAGCTTACCAGGAATGGAAGCATGCCATTCCTTTCCAAACCCTTGATTAAGTCAGTCCTCGAACCCTGCAACTGACCAAAAACAACAGCTTAGAATTTGATAACTGTAATATTTATATTTTAAACTGAAAATCAATTAACTTCAATGAAAGAATCGCTATTCTTTTCGAGGATGCTTACCTTCTAAACTAGTGGCCAAGTTCTTTGCATTCACCAAAAAAACAATCAGATCTCTGCTGTAGACAAGACCAGGGTACTTCTATCATTTACAGCATTGAGTGTCCCACTCAATCTCTAAAACAAAAACTATAAACTATCAACTCGCTAACAACTCGAACCAGAGACTCAATATTTTAATACAATGTCATTACAGTAGGAAAGAACTTGCAACTTCAACCCAAGTCTACAGGTCTCGAGGTCGAAACCTCTTACAAGCTTGCTAACCCTATATCTCGGCAGCCTGTCAGCCACACAGACCAAAACAATAGAACAATGAACAACATTCAAATCTCATTAACCAAAACGATGACAAAAGCAAGGGTTGCATCGGACGATCCAAATTCATCACTATCGACGATCATAAGAGTGCCAACGAGATGGCATTGGGATGAACAAATTCTGCATTTAATGCCCCATTCTTTAGTACAAGCTTGGAAATGCCACTTGGGCACACGGAGGATGTTCAAAGGTGTTTCAAACGCACAAACATCACACAGTGACAGTCGCAGAGACTATTACATTAGTATCATACTACGTGGATCGTTGGAAATCCTTGTTAGCTGGAGTTTCGATTCAAGCTTTTAATGTAGGATCAAGTTACGATCTCCACGATAGCTCAAGGGTTATGTCATTTTAATGAGCGTCAACTCGCCACCCTGTTGACATAAATGTATGTCAGTACCAATTATAACAACAACCAACCTTCACGTAGATCTTGTATAAATAAAAAACATTCGATTGCATGTTAATAGTTTAAGCTCAAATTTTATGATCGTGATTTAGGGTAATAAGGCTTAAGTTTAGCCACATATTAAGTCCTGTTTTTATATCATTTCAATATTGTAAACTCTCATATATTTTGTAATAGTTTGTAATGATAAAACTAGTATATAGGATAGCAAAATATAAGATTGGCATGGTTAATATATTAATCATAGTTTCTATTTTCTCCATTTATAAAAATATAATAATGTAGGAGTTTACACTTGTGAATTTCCAACAAGACCAATGATTAGTAACTAGCATAAAAACCATGCTATGGTCATGAACTTCATACCCTCACTCTCATTACAATGCATCTGACGGTTAGCGATACAATTACGACGTTAATACTTTTCAAGTATTAAGACGACGACCAAAGTCAAACTAGAACTACGTCATTGGCTTACGACAACAAACTTAAATAGCATGTATACCTTCTAGACGTCATTGTTTTCCAACATTCATAAATTGTAAGACAACGTTGAAAAACCAGTAAGCAACACTAGACATTTCATACCTGAAGATACTTGTTTTCGCAAAAGAATTCACAACAATTTTTATTTGACGTTGAATTGAATTAGACACGCACTTTTAGACTATGCAGTTATTGAATCTCTTACCTGTCGTCTGCACATAGAATATTCAAATGCATTAGCGTCGCTAAGTAAACTCTAGGGTACCTCGTAGGACACCCTTGTTCATAAAAAATTAGACTGTCAGTAGCTTTTCAAGAAAAAGTATCACATCACATTAATGACTTGTTAGTTCGTCTATTACCATAATCATGTTCGTAATTGATGTGTTAAATTTTGTCATTATTACCATGCTGCTAAAACATAAAATTAATTATATTTAGTGCTAACGAATTTTTAATGAAAGTTTTCGTAATCAAACAATTATTATTTCCGCATCTATAAATTTTGTATTTAATGCCGTTTTCAAAAGTTTTAAATTTTTATGAAAATTTGGGATGTTACATGTTAGTAGACCTGGGAGATCTGGACAGGATGAAAAAGGCCTCAGATGCTCTTTCAAGGCATTACCATGACCACATGTAATAAGTCCTGGAGATCTAAACAAGATGAAAAAGGCCTCAGATGCTCTTTAGGGTTCTTGCTTGGCAAGACACTCTTTTAAGGTTTTGTGGTGACCACATGTAATAAGTCCCGGAGATCTGGATAGGATGAAAAATGCCTCAGATGCTCTTTAGGGTTCTTGCTTGGCAAGACACTCTTTTAAGTTTTTGTGGTGGGGGTCACCTGTAATAAGTCCTAGAGATCTAGACAGGATGAAAAAGGCCTCAGACGCTCTTTAGGGTTCTTGCTAGTCAAGAGACTCTTTTAAGGTTTTGTGACAGTCACATGTAATAAGTCTTGGAGGTCTGGAAAGGATGAAAAAGGCCTCAGATGCTCTTTAGGGTTCTTGCTAGTCAAGAGACTTTTTTAAGGTTTTGTGATGCACGTAATAAGTCCTGAGGATTCCACAGTATGGCCAGTAATGATGAAGACTTGCAGGTAGTGGGCCTACATCCAGTATGAAAAAGGACTGGCTCTATAGAACTTCCTATGATGAGTAGATTCAGAGATTGATTGAGATAGAAGCAGCAGTGACGATGACGATGACTCAATGACGATTATCCAGTGACGATGATCCAGAGAAGAAGACTTGTGCTAGAAGACCTGTGTCAAGAAATACCTTCCTAGTTAAGAGGGAGTGTTGATGTATATGTAACTTTGGAATGTATTTCATATATATATTTGTTTTACTCCTATAGAGATGTATTATTCCTCTATACGGAAGTGTTTGTATTCCTATAGAGATGTTATTATTCCTCTATACGGAAGTGTCATCATTTATATTGTAAGTGTCGTAACTTATACTTGATGGGTTATTAGACCACCTTGTTGGGGTCGGCCCTGTATAAGTGATGTGGGTCGAAGGGTTATTAGACCACCCTATTGGGGGTCAAACATGTGGGTCAAAGGGTTATTAGACCACCCTATTGGGGGTCGGCCCAGTCAGCATTATGTTATGTGGTTAAGTTAAGGCCGACCTAGTAAAGGTTATTAGGCAAGTCAAGTCAAGTATAAATAGAGTACGGGAGGCACTCTATTTGATCATTCTATTCTCACACACACTCTTTGGATATTGGAGAACTTATGGAGGAGGAGAAGCTGCTGCTAGGAGATGTCTATCTCTCATGCTTGGGTTGTATCATTACTCTATCTATCTCTGAGGAAGTTATTGGGTTTTTTCACCTTTATGGTTTTCCCCAAGTAAACTCTGTGTCTCTTGTGTGCTTGCATTATTGTGTCCATGATTGATATGTTGTACATGTTGTTCTCTTAGTTAAGATCCTAGATCAGATTGAAGTAAATTCTGAAAAACTAAAAGTGTCTCATCTGATAAACGGAAAGAAGATTCGAAGCTAAGGAAGGAACATAGAGAACATTATGAAAACTACCATTCTCTAAATGAATGGTTCCTTTTCCCTTTGAAGAGATCTGAGAGTCATCTCCCATGTGGATGGAGATGGTGCTGTTGGGATCAAATGATGATAAAGAATATTTATTTTCAGCCATGTGGTTCGAAGCTCCAGAATCAATGAGTAGAGTTGTAGGAGTCGAAACAGTTTCCATGAGTGCATGACCTCTCTCAAGATGACCATTTTTCTCCTTCTTCCTTGCACCGTCGGGAAGGGTTATGTTGTTTTTCTCTAAAAGAAGGGCCATCTGATCTATGGTTTTCTTCATGCATGAGCTTTCAGGATGATATCCCTTGTTGCAATAAGAAAATTTATATTTCTCTTTGCCCTCTTTCCCTTTTTGCTTGTTTCTTGAACTGGATGGCTCATCTGATTGATTTTCCTTCTCTCTTTGCTTGGACGGATCAAACTTTGGCTTCTCTTTCTTTTGATTCCCTTTTCCATTCATAGCTTTAGATCCTCCAGCAAATAATGCTTGGTCTTTGGAGCATATGGTCCCCATTTGAATGAGTTTATCATGCCCCTTCATCACGGATTCAATGAAGGCACTTAAGGTAGGAATTTTCCAATTCAGAATTGTGAGCTTTCTGGAATTGAATGTAGAGACAAATACCAAATAATCTTTTCCAATTTTTGTGAGAATAGAAAGAATCAAATATTTATATTCCTTTACAACTCCACTTTGCTTCAATTGCAATACCAAGTGCTTGAATTTGGTGAAGAAATCATTTATGGTTTCGAAATTCTCAAGATTCAAAGCAATCAATTCATTTTCCAATTGAAAAGACCGCATCTCATCTTGCTTTCCAAAGAGCTTTTCAAGTTGCTCCCATACTACTTTTGGAGTAGACAATCCACTGAGGTGGAAATGAAGATCCTTGGAAATATTGAGGCAAAGAAGACCATATGCTTCATCCAATTTGTTGAAGTGTTTGGATTTCTCAATGAATGCATTTGGCTCAACTTCAAGGCCCATAGTGACTCTGTAGTACCCTTTTGAGCACACCACAATCTCCATGTCATCCTTCCATTCAAAATAATTGAAAGGAGTGAGAAGCTTTGAAGAAGACGAGTCCATCTCAATGATAGCGAATTCTAATGGAGGAGTGATAAAACCTGCAAATCACAACAAAACAAGAACAATAAGGTCGAACAATCCAACCTTTTAGAGTTGCATCACACCCGACATAGGAGATCAAGCAAGCTTGAAGATCCAATGATCTATATCCAGTAATTTTGTGGAAAAATCATGGCTTCTAGAGTGGATTGGAGAGAAAATTTCAGCAGTAGCAAATGCACAAGAGAGAATGCATGCCACAACTGTGATATTTTTGAGCAAAAATCACTCAATCTTCATGTAGAACACCTGCAAAAAAGAAATCTTGTCTTTTCCATGGATCTGATACCATGTGAAATTAAGCACAACAGATCGAATGAAAAAGTAAATCAATTACAATAGATGAAACTCAGAAAATATGTGTAAAACTGTGCAAAAGGATTGCAGCAGTGCTCTATTGAACTCAGAATGGTAGAATACAATACAATACAGTAACAATGACTAAGCAATTTGAATTAACCAAGGAGGTCATTTGAATATACTGCATGGAATAGCTTGGCTCCAACTAGGATTCCTCATCATCAGATCAGTGGAGTCATCAATGCACAAGTAACGGTCAACAAGGTGTCAAACTGAGTCTAACTAAGTGTGGTAGGTGTAACTAGAACATGTAGGCACTAACTGAATGAAGGAGGCTTAGTGGAGGGCATGTGAGGAGATAACTGGAGTTAGAATAGGCAATCTAGTCCCACTGGGGGTCCAACGGAGTGATACAATCAGTTAGGAGTCAATCTAGACTTAAATCAAGGAAATACAACTAACTAACTTAAGTGAACTAAGTGGTAGGTGAAGAAGTGAGCCTTTCTCAAGTGGTAGGTGAGAAGTGGTTGCCTTCCTAACTAGGAGGGATAAAACTGCAAGGAAAGAATCTCATCGGTGCTGCAAAACTAGGGATAAGGTGCTGGAGGCATCAAACTGGTGACTAGGATGCATGCAAAGTACAAAAATGAATGATGAGATATCCTAACAATGAAATGGAGTTGTAATCCTTCTTTTATAGATTTAGGTGACTTGGTGAGCAAGTAAGATAGGATAAGGATCCCTCATGGAGTGTATAAGGTTGCTTTGCTTTACTCTTTAGCTTTTTCCTTGCTTTCTGATTTGCTTTGCTTTTTGCTTTATCTTTTGCCTTGCTTTCTTCTTTGCTTTGCTTTTTGCTTTTGCTTTTGATTTCTGCTTTTGATTTATACTTTTTCTTTTGATTTTCCTGCTTTTGCTTTCCTATCCTATTTTTTCTTAATTTTCTACCTTATCCTTATTTTATGCTTTTTCCTACTTCTTTTATGCATTTTTGCTTTGTCCTTCTTTTTCTTGTTTTTCTGCTTTATCCTGCTTTTCTTCTTTTGTCCTACTTTTCAGCTTTGTCCTACTTTTGTCTTTGTTTTCCACTTTGTACTGCTTTTATGCTTTACTATGCTCTCTTCTCCTTTTCCTACTGTCCTTGATTTGACTGCTTTATCTTTTCTTGTCTTGTAAGTTACCTCTTATTCAACCTTATCCTATAAGGCACACTTGTGGAGCATTATCCACTTTATTCCAAAATAAAAATATCTAATTAATGAAAATTAATTCTACCAAGTGCATTTCAAATTTAGGATAAAAATAAAATTAAACTTCCTAACAAATTAATGACTTAACTTTAGAATTAAATCCAAGTGCATAATATTTCCTCCTCAACCCAAGTTATTGTTGATGTCTATGTAAATTCAGAATGTATTTCACATATATGTATATTGTATTTCTATAGAGATGTTATTATTCCTCTATACGAAAGTGTCGTCATTTATATTTTAAGTGTTGTAACTTATACTTGATGGGTTATTAGACCACCTTGTTGGGGTAGGCCCTATATAAGTCATGTGGGTCAAAGGGTTATTAGACCACCCTATTGGGCGTCGGCCATGTGAGTCAAAGGGTTATTAAAACACCCTATTGGGGGTCATCCCAGTGAGCTTTATGTTATGTGGTTAAGTTAAGACCGACCTAATAAAGGTTATTAGGCAAGTCAAGTCAAGTATAAATAAAGTGCGGGAGGCACTCTATTTGATCATTCTATTCTCACACACACTCTTTGGAGAGTGGCGCACTTGTGGAGGAGGAGAAGTTGTTGCTAGGATATGTCTATCTCTTATGCTTGGGTTGTATCATTGCTCTATCTATCTCTAAGAAAGTTATTGGGGTTTTTCACCTTTATGGTTTTCCCCAAGTAAACTTTGTGTCTCTTGTGTGTTTGCATTATTGTGTCCATGATTGATATGTTGTACATGTTGTTCTATTAGTTAAGATCCTAGATCAAAATTGAAGTAAATTTTGAAAAAATAACATGGTATCATAGCTAGCCTGAAATAAGGCATGGTACGGCATGTATGACACTTGTTGCACTTATGATGCTAGGGCTTGATATAGAAAAAACCAGTCATCGTAGCACTTTCAATATAAATCTATTTTGGTGACGTTTTCAGATCTGAAACTTTTACAGGTCGAATACCAGATCCCCATGTACTTTGTTTCCAAAGGAAAACTTCAAATGGGTTGTACTTTGTGTTTTATGATCTGTACAATCTAGGGTTTCTGCCTCTTCTAGATCTGAGCCATAAATAGGTGACCTAGGAAAAAAGGTCATAACTTGGGCGAGGAAGCTCCAAATGAAATTTTGTAAAGTGTGACAGGTAGTGCATGAACTTTACCTGCTTGGGTAACGTTTTTAGAGGCTGAAATGGAACCAGTGACACATGGCATGCCGTACAAGTTCGCTCTCCTTTTTTATCCCATAAACAGGTCATATTGCGACATGTGGCATAACTCTCTCTCAGAGAATCCAATTGAGTTCATACCTATGGGGTTGGAAAGATGATAAGTCAGGATACCACGTGTAGAAGTTTCAAACAATGGGTATTTGTAATTTCGGAGTTACACCAGAAACAATCAGGTGCATATTTCTGTCAAAACAGAATTGGATTTTGAGCACCTTCATTCATGGCTCTGGGAATTAGGGTTTCAGAGAAAGTTGGAATTTTTGTAATCAAAGACTACAGCTGAATGCTACTCATCAAAATTGAAATTTAGAGACCAAGATCAGATTTTTTGGTTGGGCAGAAGGCCAGGCTTGATCAGACCCTAGTTCGGGACTTTGATCGAAAAAAGTGGAAAATTAGGGCTTCTACAAAAATGGGAATTTTTTAAATCTGTGACCACGGCTGAAAGCTTCTCAGAAAAATAGAAGCTTAGAGCTTTAGATCGAACCTTTTGATTGGGCAGAAGGGTGGGTTTTTATCAAACCCTAGTTTGGGATCCTGTCTAGGAGATCCGAAAGTTTCAAAGGCAATTTTGAGGGGTGAAACTTTGCAGTTTTAAATTCTGAGTATACCGACTTGATCAACTCATCAAGGCACATCTTTCTATCCTTTCAAAAGTTTGAAATTCAAATTTTGAATTTTTAGGGTTTCTCTAACAAACCTTGTTCCAGCTCCAGATCCAGTTCCTACAAATTAAGTGGATTGGGTTAATCCTAGAAGAGAATGGATTGGTCACCTGCATAAGTGAAGAAGTTCCTGTTTCAGAGGGAGATGAGACTAAGGCCTTACATAAGAAAATTACAAGCAATCTCGACAAGTATGACTTATCCAGGTATGTTTTGAGATTTGTTCATGATTAAGTTTATGGTATGTTTGTCTTCATATTATTACAGTTAGTACAATCTTGATTAAATTTAGACTTGTCGTATCACCTTAATAAAAGTGTGAATGCATGATAGAAGATATTCATTGATTAGGGTGTTGACACTTATGATTGTACTAATGCATTATGGTGTTGTATGAGGTTTATGTTGTCCGCTAACATGAAAGGTACACCAAGAAAGACAAATCATGTTCTAGTTCAAGATCATATGATCATGGTGACATGAAGACAAAAATTCATCCATTTTATGGATCACTTAGAAGATCTATTTACAAAGTATGTATAACTTGGTTCTATAATGGTTAACTTATGAGATTTGCAGGTAACTAGCACAAGTTATTGAAGAAAACAAGAAGACATTATGCGGGTATGTTAGACATAACTAGCTAGCATGCTAATCCAGGTATGTTTTTCCTATATCAAGTTAGAATCCTACCTTGTATAAGTATACACGACATAATTGATAATGATTATTTATGAAGTTATAAATTTAAGTAATCCGGGGTTTATGCATATTATGTCTCTTACCTTGATTGATGATATGACTAACCAGAAAAGTTATTTGGTCAAATATGAATATGCATGAGTAAGAGAAGTATTCCTTAAAACATTGAATGCTAATGCTTATTATTTGTGTTTGAAATGATCATGACTATACATGTTTAAGATTATTGTAGTATTGAGAATGTATGATTATGTATGAGATATCAAGGATATCACAATAATGATAGTTGTAAGCATGCATAGTGATCGAGGATGGATATAAGTTCAAGGACATGTAATCCAGGAAGCAAAGATCAAGAGGGAGCACACTCCAGTAGTTTCAGCAAGGATGTAGATATTTAGAGGGAGTCGACCACTTCTCACAATCCACATCGGAATGGAGTTGCAAAAATTCAGAGGGAGTCCACCCAAAAACCAAACAAAGATAAGTATTTGAATTATCATTTATTACATATTTGTTTGTTTAAATAATGTTGTTCAATGATGTATATGCTTATGTTCCTAGACTTAGGTTGTGTATTATGCATATTCGAATAATTGCATTAATGAACAATATACTACTAATATGCATGTGAAGGGTAAGTGGCCTATGGCACTGTACAACATTCCATTGCTACTTATCTAGAATGAAACCTCTTTGCTAACATGTTGGGAGTAGTGCAAACTCTTAACAATGTTCTAGTAGAGATTGGAAGGCATCTAGGAAGTTATAGGATATGGATGAATGCTGTATTGAAGCATTGGATAAAATAATTGCATGATTGTATGACATATTTCTTTATGTGTAAGAATTTGTTTTGAAAACTATGAGAAGTTTCTAATCATGCAATTTAACTTGTTTTGTAGGAAAGATCGTATACGAGCACCTACAAAAGAAGGACTACAACATTTGTTTCAACAACAAAGTTATCTATTGAAGATATTGAATATATTGAAGTTCCCAGGATTCGGGAAGAATGCCATAATCGAGGAGTACCAATCGATCATGAAGAATGATGTTTGGGATACAGTCCCAAGACCTGGAGGGAAGTCTATTTTGACTTCCAAATGGATATATAATATCAAGCATGCTGCAGATGGTAGCATGGAGAAACACAAAGTGAGGTTTGTAGCTTGTGGCTTCTCCCAGAATGAGGGATTGAGTATGAAGAGACTTCTACACCTATAGCTAGGCACACTTTCTTCAGATCAGTACTTGCTATGGCTGTAGTGATGAAATGGAAGATACACCAGATGGATGTCAAGATAACTTTCTTGAATGGTGTAATCGAAGAGGTAGTGTATGTGGAGCAACCACTTGGTTTTGAGACACATGATGGGAATTCATATGTGTGTAGATTGAAGAAATCCTTGTATGGATTGAAGCAAGCTCCTAGAGCTTGGTATGGTAGGATAGATAGCTTTCTATCCAGTTTGGGCTTTACCAAGAGTAAAGTGGATTCCAACCTTTACAGCAAGGTTGAGGAAGGCAATCCAGTGATACTACTTTTGTATGTAGATAACCTATTTGTTACAAGTTAGGATAGATTGATTACCGACACACAACGGAAGCTTGCTGCCGAGTTCGAGATGAAGGACTTGGGGATGATGCACTTTTTTCTAGGCATGGAGGTGTGGCAGAGTATAGATGGAATATTCCTTGGACAATGGAAGTATGCAGTAGAGAGCCTGAAGAGGTTCGGGATGATGGACTGTAAGGCCACGACCACACCTATGGCATCGAACCTGAAGCTTCTGTGTGATTCTTCATCTGATCTGGTTCATGTCACAGTGTATTGTCAAATGATTGGGGCCTTGATGTACTTGACAAATACGAGACCAGATATTTTCTTTACGGTGAACACATTGAGCCAGTTCCTGAAGGATTCGAGGAGTGTTCACCTAGTTGCTGTAAAGCATATTCTGAGGTGCCTGAAGGGTACAGTTGACTATGGGATGAAGTATGATGCGAATCAAAAGTTTAACTTGTAGGTTTATGTTGATTCAAATTGGGCAGGAAGTGTTGTAGATAGGAAGAGCACTTATGTGTGCTGCTTTAGTATGGGATTAGGTGTGATCTCTTGGTTTAGCAGGAAGCAGTCCTGCGTAGCACTGATTACAGCCGAAGCAGAGTATGTTGCATCTTGTTCGGCTAATTGTGAGGCAGTATGGCTGAGGAATCTACTGTCTGAGTTATTTGATCTACCATTGGAGGCTACTGGTATCTTTTGTGATAACCAGATTTGTGTGAAGCTGTCTGAGAACCCGATGTTCCACGATAGGTCGAAGCACATTGAGATCAAATATCACTATATCAGGGATATGGTGCAGAGAGGAGTAGTGAAGCTCCTGTATGTTGCGATGGACGAGCAGATTGCAGATGTGCTGATGAAACCACTAGCCAGAGTGAAGTTTGAATACTTCGGATAAAGGCTTGGTGTTCTTCAGATTGACGACACTTCAAGGAAGAAGTGATGGAGACATTTGCTGAATCCATTCCGAGCATGGTGAGAGGAGGATCCTTCCATGGCTATGGATATAAGTGCTTGATGATGAGCATTAGGACAATGCTCCAATTACTGCTCTATATGTGTATGTATGCATCATGTTGGATGTTGGATATGATCAGTTGGATCATTTATGTATGTATGCATCATGTTGGATGCAGGATATGATCAGTTGGATCATGTATATGTATATGCATCATGTTGGATGCTTGGACCATGTATATGTATATGTATCAGGTGGATACATTGTGTGATCAGTTGGATCATGTAACTATGTATGTATCAAGTAGATACTTGGTATTCATCAGGTGGATGCATTATATGATCAGGATGATCATGGATGATGAGCTTCAAGATGTTGCTCCAGATGACATGCATCAGGACGATGCAGTGATGATGATCAGGATGATCATGTGTACATTAGGAGGATGTATGATGAGTATCAGGTTGATACTCTGTGGTCGTGGATAGGTTGTGTAGATGAGCATGTAAGTAGACCTGGGAGATCTAGACAGGATGAAAAAGGCCTCAGATGCTCTTTCGAGGCATTGCTCTGGGAGGACATGTAAGTAGACCTAGAAGATTTGGACAGGATGAAAAAGGCCTCAGATGCTCTTTTGAGGCATTTTCCTATGGCATGTAAGTAGACCTGGGAGATCTGGACAGGATGAAAAAGGCCTCAGATGCTCTTTCGAGGCATTTCCATGACCACATATAATAAGTCCTGGAGTTTTGGACACGATGAAAAAGGCCTCAAATGCTCTTTAGAGATCTTGCTTGGCAAGACACTCTTTTAAGGTTTTGTGGTAGACCACATGTAATGTGCTCCTGGGAGATCCAACAGGTAGAGCTGTGTGCTCATAACAACCTGGGATGCTACAACCGGGTTTTGTGGTGAGATCACACGTAATGTGCTCCTGGAAGATCCGATAGGTAGAGCTGTGTGCTCGTAATAGCCTGGGATGCTACAGCCAGGTTTTGTGATGGGTCACATGTAATGTGCTCCTGGGAGATCCGACAGGTAGAGCTGTATGCTAGTAACAGCTTGGGATGCTGTAGCCAAGTTTTGTGATGCACGTAATAAGTCCTGAGGATTCCATAGTATGGCCAGTGATGATGAAGACCTACAAGTGGTGGGCCTACATCCAGTATGAAAAAGGATTGGCACTGTAGAACTTCCTATGACAAGTAGATTCAGAGATTGATTGAGATAGCAGCAGCAATGACGATGATGATGATTCGATGACGATGATCCATAGAAGAAGACTTGTACTAGAAGACCTGTGTGAAGAAATACCTTCCTAGTTAAGAGGGAGTGTTGATGTATATGTAACTTCGGAATGTATTTCACATATATGTATATTGTATTCCTATAGAGATGTTATTATTCCTCTATACGGAAGTGTCGTCATTTATATTGTAAGTGTTGTAAGTTATACTTGATGGGTTATTAGACCACCTTGTTGGGGTCGGGCCTGTATAAGTCATGTGGGTCAAAGGGTTATTAGACCACCCTATTGGGGGTTGGCCCAGTCAGCTTTATGTTATGTGGTTAATTTATGGCCGACCTAATAATGGTTATTAGGCAAGTCAAGTCAAGTATAAATAGAGTGTGGGAGGCACTCTATTTGATCATTATATTCTTACACACACTTTTTGGAGAGTGGCGCACTTGTGGAGGAGGAGAAGCTGCTACTAGGAGATGTCTATTAGTTATGCTTGGGTTGTATCATTGCTCTATCTATCTTTGAGGAAGTTATTGGGTTTTTTCACCTTTATGGTTTTCCCCAAGTAAACTCTGTGTCTCCTGTGTGCTTGCATTATTGTGTCCATGATTGATATGCTGTAGATATGATGTACATGTTGTTCTCTCAGTTAAGATCCTAGATCAGATTGAAGTAAATTCTAAAAAACTAACAGATATTGGTTGGGCTAGGAATTCCTTCCACCTAAACATCAATGAGGGGACATGATAGTCCTCCCTTCCCAATATTGCTTGTCCTCAAGCAATAATCAAATCCAACCCAACTAAGCATCATGAGCCATCATGATTTTGATGCACCACTTTGATTATAAACTGCTCATGAAATCTCCCTACATATTGTTCTATCACCATCCAACCATACACTTAGTGTAGAGACCAATCAAAACTAATACTAGTATCCCAAATGATCTTCAAGAATACAAGGTGCAATATATATTATCATATGCAATGCATAAGAATCACATGGAAGTCATCATAACACACTGTAAGAAAAACACAAGTCCATCCAAAAATATGTTTCCCATTGTTAAAACATTATTACACCTATGTACATTAATCATTTATTAATTGATGGTTAATTAGTACCAAACAACTTAATAATTGCATCCCCAAGTTGGTTAGTGAGTAAATGGTCATTTAGCTTGAACCAGTTGGCAATGTGGACAAAACTGAGCATTGTGCCAAGTCAAACTAGTTGTTGGGTGCACCCTCCCAGTCATTTATTGCTTCCTGCATGCCTAGGGTGCTCTTGCTCCTTGTTTTGTGGGATTCTCTTTGACCAATGGTGCACATGCTCAGAATGTGGACAAACTTGCCTCCTTTGCCCATTTTTAGCCAATTCTAGCTGCCTAACCTCTAACCAACCAGATTCTCCACATGTGTGAGGTCACATGGGCCTGTCCAGTCATTCCTAGCATTCACATAGAAGTTTCGAACTAGTTTGGGATGGTTTGGGATATTTTGGTCAACCTAGGGGGGTTTGAGCTATTTCTAAGCTAGATCAGTGTGAACACTCCAGATGGATTCGAATTGTTCCAGATTTGTATAAAAGGATGTTCTTAACCTATTTTGAGGTTGGACTGTTAATCATATTTACATTATTCACCCATTTCATGTGTTATTGTTCTTCACTTTATAGATTTATGCTCATTCTTGTAAATGTGTTGCAATATTTTCACTAGTGAGGAATCCATAGTAGCTAGGTTCTGCTGTGATTCAGATTTTACATGGTATCAGAGCTCTTGGAGCTACCATTCGAACCAGCAAGACTGTTTTAGTGGCTTGCCAAAAGCAGTGAAGAAACTGCATAATTCCCGAGGCCATTGCATTGAGTCCATTGGAGAAATCTAGTGGCTCCTCTCAGGTGTGATGCTCTCCCGAATGCACCCACTATCAAATAGGGTTCGAATATGTTAGTGTAGATCCCTCCTGAGTGATTTGAGAGTTGTTTGTAGGTATTGAAGATCAACATTGTCAGCAAGTGCGTGAGCAGTAGAGAAGAATGGAGCCATCTCACCCAAATGTGCTTACTCCCTTCAACTATTTTGATTGGAAGGCATAAATGGTGATTTTGTTGAGATCTAAGGGTCTCTACAGAATTACGATGGGCACTGAGGTGGAGCCAAACTCTGCTGTGGAGAAATCCAAGTTTTTTAACATAATGGATGAGGCATTTGGCCTCCTTTGTCTCAGCATTTCAAGAGACCTCCTGTTTCATGTAGAAAGTCTAGCTACTCCAAATGAAGTTCGGCTCAAGCTTGAGACCTTATTTGGAAAGACTGATGAGATGAGGCGCCACCAGCTCAAAAATGAGCTTGTCTCACTGAGCCTAGGCAATTTCGATTCCATCCAGGACTTCTTCACCAATTTCAAAAGCTTGGTCTTGCAAATTCGACAATGTGGCATAGAGAAGAAAGAAGAACAGTTGGTGTTGTCCATTCTCTCCAAACTGGGTTCTGAATACTCTATTTTTGTGTCTTCCTTCAATTCCACACGGCTCCCAGTTAGAGGTTGGAAGATGCCACCTTTGGCTGACTTCATGGAGATGCTAACTCAAGAGCAAGACAAGTTGGTCTTAATGGGCACCATCAAGCAAAAAGGCCAAGTTCTTGTAGCTGGAGATTCGAAAAATGGAAGAGGCAAGCAAAAACCCAAGGGGCCGAAACCTCAAGATTAGAAGAAGAAGGATGAGAGGCCCAAATCCTTTGAGGGGGTTTCGAATCCTGCAAAGAACAAGGGAAAGAAGGCTGAGAAGACAAAATGCGGCTACTATTAAAGGGGTTTTCACCCAAAGAGTTCATACATGAAGAAAACCATAGACATGATGACCCATCTCCTACAGAAAAACAATATTCCTCTTCCTGAAAGTTCCAAGAAGAAGGAGAGCGTTTCTGAAGACAAAGAGAACTGCCATGCTTTGGTGGATTGTACATCTTAGTCACCCTTGTTCATCATTGATTCAGGTGCCTCAAGGAACATGGCTTCTTCAAGAGATTCATTTTTTGATCTTGCACCTTACAATGGTACCTCCATTCGCATGGGAGATGACTCAGAAATCCCTGCTCATGGCATTGGGAAAATCTCTATGGAGAATGGGTTCTTCTCCAATGTGTTGTATGTACCAAAACTTGCAGCAAACTTGCTCTTTGTATATCAAATGACACATACTGGAGCAGCAAAGAAAGTTGTCTTCACTCAGAATGATGTGGAGATATCAGAAATTTCCACCGAAAAAATTGTTGCAATGGGTGTTGTAGACCATGATATGAAGATGTACAAGTTCTCCCACTTTCTTGAGTTCTCTTCACCAAGTGTACTTCTGTCACATGGGAATGAGACCAGAAAGCTATGGCATCAAAGGTATGGTCACCTAAACTACAGATATCTTCAAGCTTTGAGCAAAGAAGAGATGGTAGAAGGGCTGCCACAAATCAGTTTTTCCATTGGAACATGCAAGGGTTGCATGGTTGGGAAGCATCCTGAAAAGAATCATGACAAAGGGAAGGAAAGGAGGTCTGATCAGCCACTTGGTATAGTGCATTCTGATCTAATAGGTCCTCTCCCAACTCCCTCCTATGGCTGCAGAAAATATGTGCTCACCTTCATCGATGACTACTCAAGGTACTGCTGGTTATTTTTCCTTAAGCAAAAATCTGAAGTTTTTGAATGTTTCAAAATTTTCAAGAGTATGGTTGAGAACTTCAGTGGGAAGGCCATGAAGGTTTTGAGGATTGATAATGGCAAGGAGTATGTCAATAAAAATCTGTAGCAGCTTTGTCAAGAGCATGGCATTCAGATGCAACACTCAGTGCCCTACACACTACAACAAAATGGTGTTGCAAAGCACAAAAATAGAGCATTGAAAGAGATGGCAACTTGCATGATGCAAGCAAAGGATTTGTCTCCTAAATTGTGGGCTAAAGCTATGAATTGTGCATATGTTCAGAACAGAGCACCACAGAAAGCATTGCAAGGAATTACTCCATTTGAAGCATAGATGGGCCACAAACCCAATGTTTCACATTTCAGAATTTTTGGCTCAAGGGCTTGGGCCAGAATTCCACCAGAGAAGAGAAAGGACTTGCATCCCCAAAGCAAGTATTCAATCATGGTTGGGCATACAGAGGATTCTAAGGGCTACAATCTCTTTGATCCATCAACTCTCAAAACTTTCATCGAAAGAAGTATCAAATTCGAAGAAGAAGAGTTTTTACAAGATATTGAACAAGGTGATGGGGAATGCACATATCCTCTTCTTGATGATGTTGTAAGTAGTGGTTCTTCTTCTGATATTTCTAAAGATTATGTTGATATGGACTCTGATCATGTCCCTCCATCAAGGCCCAAGTGGATAGAGAAAACAATTCAAAGTGCTGGAGAGCTTGTGGGTGATCCCCAAGATGCTAGGAAAACTAGATCTCAATTTCACAATTCCTTTGCAGGTGATAATTCTGATATGAGTGAGGCATGTTATTTGATGGTTGGATATGATCCAAAGTCATATTAATAAGCATGCACAGACCCAAGGTGGCAATCACCCATGCAAGAAGAGATGAACTCACTCCATGAGAACAAAATTTGGGATTTGGTCCCTCTTCCTCCCAAGAGGAAACTAGTGCAATGCAAATGGGTTTATAGAACCAAAGTTGGATCTGATGGATCTGATCTGAAGTATAAGGCTATGCTGGTGGCTAAGGGTTACTCTCAGGTCCAAGGAGTGGACTATACAAAGACATTTGCACCGGTGGCAAAGATAGACTCTGTAAGACTAGTTTTGGCCATTGGGGCTTCCAAGCGATGGGAGGTTCATCACATGGATGTAAAAAGTGCCTTTCTTCATGGGGATATGAATGAGGAGATATATATGAAGCATCCTGAAGGTTTTATTTCTGATCATACACTTGTTTGCAGGTTGAACAAGTCACTCTATGGTCTCAAGCAAGCTCCTAGAGCATGGTATGCAAAAATGGACAATTTTCTGCTATCTTTGGGGTTTGAGAGGTGTAAGTCTGATCCAAATGTTTATATGCAGCATGTTAGTGATCTGATATTGATTATTGTACTATATGTTGATGATATTTTGATCACTGATAGCTGCACCAAAGAACTTGACTCAGTTAAGAGAGCATTGCACAGTGCATTCTCCATGACCGATCTAGGATTGCTAAAACAATTTCTGGGTTTGGAGATAGACCAAACTGTGAATGGGATTTCTATATGTTAGTCAAGGTATGCTTCAAATTTGCTGCATAAATTAAAGATGGCTGAATGTAAGTCTACAAAATTTCCATTTCTTTCAGGAGTTAAGCTAAATGAGTGGAGTTCTTCTCCACTAGTTGACAACTCGTTGTATAGGCAGCTTGTTGGAAGCTTGCTATATCTTACTCATTCTAGACCAGATTTGTCATATGCTATTGGGGATATTTCTAGGCACATGCAAGAACGTCATGAGGTCCATTGGAAGGTAGCCAAGAGGATCCTTCATTATGTTAAGGGTACTAAGTCCTTTGGTATCCATTATGCTGCTGGTTCATCTCTTGAATTAGTAGGATTTACTGATTCTGATTGGGCTGGTGATTGTATTGATCAAAAATCAACTTCCAGTTATGTTTTTATGCTTGCACATGGACCTATTTGCTGGTCAACAAAGAAACAAAATACTATTTCCTTATCTTCAGCTGAGGCCGAGTACAGGGGAGCAGTAAATGTAGCCACACAATGTGTTTGGTTGCAAGGTATTCTTGCAGAATTCGGGATTGTTTTTTATTCACCCACTATTCTTTGGTGTGATAATCAAAGTACAATCAAGATTTCTACTGATCTAGTTCAGAGGCAAAGGACCTAGCACATAGAGATACATATGCATTACATTCGGGGTTTGGTGCATGACCGGACCATCGCATTGCAGCATTGCCCTTCTAGTGAGCAAACTACTGATATTTTCACCAAGTGTTTTACCGAGAAGACCTTCACTCACCTTAGATCTTTGCTTGGGGTGAGTGATGCATGGTGATGATTGGTGTGTTTTGATATATGCCACATGTCCATTTTAGAGGGGAGGTTTTATTTCCCATGTGGTTTTCCTCCTTACCTTGGTTACATGGACAAATAAATTTTATGATGTAAAAAATGACTTGAGCCTAGTTGCCAAGGCCTTATTTTTGATATTTCACTAAGTCTAGCTTAAGGGGGGGTGTTAGAACATTATTACACCTATGTACATTAATTATTTATTAATTGATGGTTAATTAGTACCAAACAGCTTAATAATTGCATCCCCAAGTTGGTTAGTGAGTAAATGGTCATTTAGCTTGAACCAGTTGGCAATGTGGACAAAACTGAGCATTTGCCAAGTCAAACTAGCTGTTGGGTGTGCCCTCCCAGTCATTTATTGCTTCCTACATGCCTAGGGTGATGTTTCTCCTTGTTTTGTGGGATTCTCTTTGACCAAGGGCGCACATGCTCAGAATGTGGACAAACTTGCCTCCTTTGCCCATTTTTAGCCAATTCTAGTTTCCTAACCTCTAACCAACCAGATTCTTCACATGTGTGAGGTCACATAAGCCTATCCAGTCATTCCCAACATTCACATAGTAGTTTCAAACTAGTTTGGGATGGTTTGGGATATTTTGGTCAACCTAGAGGCGTTTGAGCTATTTCTAAGCTAGATTAGTGTGAACACTCCAGATGGATTTGAATTGTTCTAGATTTGTATAAAAGGATGTTCTTAACCTATTTTGAGGTTGGACTGTTAATAATATTTACATTATTCACCCATTTCATGTGTTATTGTTCTTCATTTTACAGATTTATGCTCATTCTTGTAAATGTGTTGCAATCTTTTCACTAGTGAGGAATCCACAATATCTAGGTTCTACTGTGATTCATATTTTATGCCCATGTAGGAAACCATCACCATCTATTGCAAAGATGAACCCATGGGGAAGTGAAGAGGCTTGTTTTATCAATCCAACAAACCAAAATGTGCTCCCAATGAGATTCCAATGATAAAAAATGCTTGGCTCCCACTGCTTTCACACTCTCCTAGTGCACAATGTCATCAAGTACCTATCTAGAAATTATGGGATGCCAGGGTCCCAACACTTGCACACCCCATCAATACATAGCGTGAATACATATAAATCATAATGTGGGATTCCCGTGTCCCAATTCTTGTGCATTTATATCATGCACAAGGTCTCCCAAAACAATACCTCAAGGTAGGAGGTGTACAATATCCTCGAAATTATTTCAACCAAGTGTGGAATGGCAAGATCCCATAACTTGCGCATTCCATTAATGAGAAAATTAACACAAAATTTTACATCAAGGTGGGGGATGCCAGGATCCCACTCTCTAATGGGAACCATCCCAAACATCATAAGTACAAAATATAGATAATCAAGGTAAATGTCAACATCATACAAATTTACATCAAGAAGGTGTCTCATAAAAGGATCATGAAAGTGCTTGTCCATCCAAGCAAGTAGACCACCATTTTCTAAGTGCACAAAAGCATCAAGTGATGAATCAAATCTGTGCAAATGACATAGGTGAGGGTCCCATGTCCTATAAAGTTTCTCCAAAAGAATGTAATAAGATTCAAAATAATCAGCCATGTGTTCTTTCATCCAAGAAGTGAATGAAGAACCTCCACCAAAATCTGAACCAAGTAAGGACCAAAGAAAACAAGGAGTCTTCAAGTGGCTCAGAGAAGTCTCATAAATACATCCATGAATGTGAGAGTCATAAAATGAGCGAAATGGATGCTACCCCAAGGAGGTTTGGAAGGTGTCAAGTAATTATTCCATGTGGCCTCTCATCCAAACATTGGATGAAGGAACTCTCCCCTCAAGTAAGGAACAAAGAGAACAATGAGTCTTCAAGGGGATCAAAGGAGTACCATATGTGCATCCATGAAGATGTGTATCATCATAAGGTAACAAATGATGCTTCTACAAATGTATTGAAGAAGGTGCTATAGTCATGTCATCATCAAAAGGAGAGTAGGAGTTTCATACTCCTCATGTGGAATCATAAACAAGAAACCTTTCACACATACTTCTTTAGGATGAATGCTGCAAAATGTGGAAGAGTAGGATGTAGGAGAATGAACCAACTCACCCATATGATTAGAAAGTGTGAAAGATTCATCATGTGAAGGATCCATAGGGGTAGGATAATTGACCAAATATCCTTACTACAACCCTCATCCATCAAGATGATGGATCCATCAACTCCATCAATGGCTAGTCCATCACAGAGGAGCTCTTCTAACTCCTTAATGGAGGAATGAATCACTCCATGAATAAGCTCAGTTTCATTCTAGTAGAGAGTATGTGCTTGGAACTCACCATCTGCATCCCAAAAATTCTCAAGCACATGCATTTCATCCTTGACCTCATGAACCACCATCTTAAGAGGTTCCTACATGAAATTCTGAGTATAATCAACCATAAGAGACTGGCTGACTAAAATGAATGATCTTTGAAACTTTTGGTGAAGTTGCTCTATCTATATTTTGGATTATTTGAGGGCACTTTGAGTGCTTCTCAAAGAATCTTGGGTTCCCATTAACTCATCATTGAGCTTGCAAATTTGCTCGTCATACTTTAAGGATGCTCCCTGCAACATATGAACAAGCTCATACAAATAATATCTATCATAAATCATATTTGAAAAATTACCTTGAATAGTAGTCATTGCTTTCTGGATCTTCTCCACAACTTCAAGGAAAGATGAATATTCCAGTGAAGCAACTCTCCAACAAGACTGTGACATTGAAACATGTGTGTCATGGAGGATGTGTAAGGCCTCCTTGAGATTCCTTTCACTCATCTTGACTGGCCTCTCAAAAGGATAAGGGTGAGATAGAACCTCCTCCTCATCAATTAGCCGATCAACCTCATGAAGCTCTTGTGGTGAAAGTGAGATTGATTCTTGGATTTCTTCCTTGACTGCAAGGATTTCATCTTCTTCATCTTCAGTGGGTTTTGTACTTGCAGTATCCTTCTCAAGTGGTATCTCTATGTCACCAACATATAGTAATGGAAATCCATTAGTGGATGTCTCTTCAAAAATTAGGCACCCATCAATAGTTACCTCTTAATGGCATCCATCAGTAGATGCTTCTTCAGAACCTGAACAACCAACAGTAGATTCCTCTTGTTGGCACCATTCAGCAATGACTTTATGATCAAGAACTAGATGATACTTAGTAGAATAAATGGTGGATCCTTCATGCTTACAACCCTCCTTAGTAAGGATTGTACCTTCAACCTCTTCAAATGGCTGATTTGTACTTTGTTTTTGCTCTTTAGTTTCCTTAGGATCAAGATATTTGCAGACTCTTTTGGAAGTAGATTCAAAAATTCTCATCAAGTATGAAGCACATGATTCTAATGAAGCTTTAGATATTTTTCTTCTCTTTTCACAAGTAGGTTCATCTTTGACTGTGGAACATGCAAATTTTCCATACATATGGCTATAAGAATAACCATAATTTCTCCTTCCAAGTATGATCTGATGGGAGATACTTGTAGAAGGTACCTCTTGGACATTTTCTTCCTCATACTCTCTGTAGTACTCTTCACATTTTGCATCATATTCATCATCATACTTCTCATAAAATCATCATCAAAGTAAGAATCTTCTTCACTAAACATGGACATGGATGCAAATTCATCGAATTAAGAGTATTCTTTCCATAGGAGTAGAGGAAAGAGATATGGCACAATTGTAATATCCTTGATATGATATCAGAGGATATCAACTCAAATTCAACTTTAACAATCAGGAAATTGTATGACAATAACTAGTTCTCCAAATTAATGAAGAAGGAACTAGACTAGGTCACTAATTAACCCACCCAAAGCTTGGCTGATGGACACTTTTGGATCTGTAAATTGTACTGGGGAGTGTGAAACAACAAGGAAATCAGAATCAAGTCCAGCTTCTGAGTTTTAAGCACAATGTATTGGGGCCATTTATGTTTCGAACATCATTCAGGCTGAAGTCTACTCCACGGCTTCCTGGGCACAACAACATATTCCTACTAAACTCTTTCACTTACACTTGAAATCAACCATTGGTGTATAACAGGTAATAAAACCCTAATATAATACTGGACAATTTTTATAGAGGTTTTGGGAGGTTATGGCAGTGTTTGAAGGCAAAGAGAGAAAAAGAGCTAGGATGGGCTACTCAACTAGATTGTTTCCAAGCTCTCCCAAACAGGCTAAGAGGGATATGAATTATCGAGGAGAGTATTGGCGGGTACTTAGTAAGGTCTCAAGAATCTCAGATGACTAATAAAACTGAAAGTGAACATTCATAGAACTCTTAATTAAAACTACTGCAAAACTAGTCAATTAAAAATGCTCAATGATCTAGTCTTCAAAAATATGAATACCAATAGTAATAAAGGGTCACAAATATATGATGAGTTGGGATGGATTCTAAAGGTAAATTAAATATAAATAAACTTTCGTAAAAGAAAATATATTCATAGAGCTCCATATGTGGCAAGTTTTTGGAAACTAGTAAAATAAAATGTATAGTGAGTTGGTCTTGAGAAACGTGAACACAATCAGCCTCTAAGGCTCTCGAAATCATTGTGTGATGTATAATAAATACTTGTACATTAAGTAAGATACAGTATAAATTATTAACAGATCCCATTAAGCATTGAATAAGAGTCTCAGAGCTCAAACTGTATAGGGAGTTATTAAACTTGGATTTTTACAATGAATGGAGGAGAATGCTTCAGAGAAGAATGAGAAGGGGAGGTATAACCACTTGATATGATATGTAGGATTAGCATGGGATGTTTTATTCTCATGGGAGGCACACCAAGACTCAGGATTTTCTCATGGGCGCATTCACCAAACCATACCTAAAAGCAAGGGCGCGTTCTTCACAGCTGGAACCCTAAATCTAGTAAAATGGCCATACCTTGCTCATCTAGACACCTTTTTTTATGAAACAAAAAAGTGGTTCCTATTGGAAAAGATGCTACATAAAAAATGGAATAGGTCTAAAGGTCCATAAATGCTCAGAAAAGTTGAAACCAAAACTTTCATTTTGGCCCTCCAACACTATTCCTATTCAATGAAGGAGTTGAACCGCACACTGAGAACACCAACCATTGGATCAAACTTCAGTACCTACAATAAAATCAATGATGAATAATGGGTGTTATCATCCTCTAATAATAATCATGGGGCACATCTCTTAGCTAGGACTAGGGCACATCTCCTAGGTTAAAGAGGCGAAATTGCACTCAATTCAAATCACAAATGATCAAAAGATGTGAAATGGAGTTGTAATCCTTCGTTTATAGATTTAGGTGACTTGGTGAGAAAGTAATATAGGCTAAGGATCCCTAATGGAGTGGATAAGGTTGCTTTACTTTTCTCTTTAGCTTTTTCCTTTCTTTTTGCTTCGCTTTTCTTTCTGCTTTAGCTTTTTCCTTGCATTCTGCTTTGCTTTTCTTTCTGATTTTTTTTTTTTTTCTTTTGCTTTTGATTTTGATTTTCCTGCTTTTGCTTTTATATTCTGATTTTTCCTACTTTTATACCTTATCCTACTTTTATGCTTTGTCTTGTTTTTTTTTCTTTCTGATTTTCTACCTTATCCTACTTTTCTGCTTTTTCCTTCTTTTTATTACTTTTCTTTTTTATCCCGCTTTTCTGCTTTTGTCTTGCTTTTCTGCTTTGTCCTTCTCTTGTCTTGCTTTTCTGCTTTGTCCTGCTTTTGTCTTTCTTTTCTGCTTTATTCTGCTTTGTACTGATTTTCTTCTTTATTCTTTTTTCTTCTCCTTTTCCTACTTTCCTTGCTTTGACTGCTTTATCTTTTCTTGTCTTACAAGTTACCTCTTATTCAACCTTATCCTCTAAGTAACACTTGTGGAGAATTATCCACTTTATTCCAAAATAAAATATCTAATTAATGAAAATTACATCTACCAAGTGCATTTCAAACTTAGGATAAAAATAAAATTAAACTTCCTAACTAATTAATTCCTTAACTTCAGAATTAACCCCAAGTGCATGAAATTTCCTCCTCAACCCAAGGGAATGGTTGGGATATGAACTCCTTCCCCTAGACATCAATAATGGGACATGACAGCTCCTGTTAACACCCAAAAAGTGCTCACTAGCTCATTCCCTTATTCACATGAGCCATTTGTCCATTTTCCCACCATTTGAGCCTCTAAAGCCATCAAAAGGTCACCAAAAAGACCATAATACACCTTTTTTTCCCCTCAAAATATATATTTTCCCACAAAAAACCCCCAAAAAGGGTCCAGAATCCCCAAAAATATTAAAAGGGAATAAAAATATTCAAAAAAGGAAAAAAGAGGGAAAAAGGTACCTAAACCATGTTGGTCAATACCATTGGTTTCCTCAAAACCACAATGGTATTCCCCATCACCAAAAACTATAAAATGGTGATAGGGGCTCGTCACTTTCCATGCATCCATCATCCTATCCTCATGCTGTCAAAATCTCTCTCGAGTTCTTTGACCATTGTAGCAATCTTGGAGAAGAGACCATTGGAGCCTGAAGCATCTCAACCTTGGAGCTACTCAACACCAAACATCCTCACCATTTGAGGTATTATAATACAAAAGTCATTTTTTATTTCGTTTCTTGTTCTTGTTCTTAAATCTTTTCAAGTTTATTGTTATATGCACATGTTAAATTCATATTAGTTTATAGTTGTATTTGCTTTCAATTCGAAGACTGCTATTACAAGTTAGTAGGTGCATCCTTGCACATGCTTGGTTAAAAAACCAAGCAACAGTTTTTGGTGACTCCGCTGGCTTTCGAGCTTTGAATTTTTTCTTTAGATCTTAGTGTTGGAGCCTAGGCTGCAGCTATGGTAAAGCTATGAATTTTGAGGAAAAAGAACAAGTGTTGAAGGGAAAGTGCTAATTTTGAATAAACACCAATTTTTGGGCAGAAGTAAACGGTGCGCAGTACGGTGCCAGATGGACAAGCTTAGCGCAGATTATGGACCGGAAATCGCGGAGCTCGTGCGCACACATCATAGGAGAATGAATGTGGCCGAGTAGAAAGCTCAGCTACCACAATAAATGAAGCAACGGAGTAGAGGGCTTGGCTACCCTCATTAAGGCTAAGTACAGAAGTTATGGTTGTTCTGATCAAGGAAGAGCAATAGACCAAAGCATTAAAGATGAAGGTTAAGGAGCAGTGAACGATGAAGCGGCGCCCATACCCGCAATCTGCGCTGAAAGTCACGGAACCTACAGGAAGCGGCGACGTGACTGCAAGTGGCGCATACAGTACACCTAGCCATGTCCGTGGTTAGGGTTTCTGGGGATTACTGCTAGGAAAGGCCCACAGTTTCGTAAAGGTGCGACCATCATGGCTACCTATATATATGTGTAATTGTAAGGGAGAAAGGTTGGGTTGTTGATTGTTTTCTATTGTGTGTTAGAAGACAAGAGTTAGACATAAGCTAACTGTTTGAGATAGGTTAGCAAGTCATTGAGTTGCAGACAGTCTGAGTCGATGTCTGAACTATTGTAATCTCTAAAGAGGAAGAGACTAGATTGAGAGAAGGGCTCCCAGCAGTGTGCGTGGAGTTTCTTAGAAAGATCTAAGGCTGCAGCTGTGTGCGCAGCATATTGTGTAATTCTATCTTTGGGATTAATATAAGACACTCCCGTGGACGTGGTTTCCCTGTGGAGGTGAACTTCATATTCTCGTTGTTATGATGTTGTGTTGTGTGATTGCGCGTTTTAGTTCACTATTTGTGTATACATGAACATTGCATTATCTTTATGAATATGTTAAGTAAGTTCTCAAAGCTTCCTTGGTAGTTATAATCGTCAAGTGTTGAAGGAATCTGTCGAACGCTGTCGCTGCGGGGATAGGGGAATGCGTTACGGCGTTGGGCGCGCAGGCAGAAATGATACATAGATTATTGACACAGAGGATAATCGCCTCATGCATCGGAGTGGAGATACCGTGTAGCTAGGCTGGAAGTGAGAGCTTCAGCACAGTTGCGCTGAGAGGTCTGCGGAAGAGTAAGACATTCTGCTTCGAGGAATCATCAAGGAAGAAAGGGAGAAGATCGCAGTCTCCACGCTGCCTAGGTTAAGGAAACCTGATTCCTTAGCCCCCCCATAGCCACTTCGGGTGAGACCTCGAGCTGCTGCGCAGCTCGTTGCCGAGAGGACCAGTGTGCCAAGGGGTTTTGTTGCTGCGCTTCATTAAAACCCGGGTCTGTCCAAAAATCATCCAACAAATGGTTCCATTGATTTGAGACTTGTTATTTCCGCGACGTGTGAGATTGTTGCTGGAGCCAACAAATGGTTCTGTTGCCTTAAGACTTGCTCAGCTAACAAATGTGTTACTGGAATCCTAAAGCTAAAGAAATTCAAGACTGGTTTGATTTAAAGGCTAGAGAGTTCGCTGAACAAGAAAATAAAATCTCTAGGCTTCAGACAGAAGACTGGTTGCAGAAGTATATCTATACTGACCTTAACGAGATTTTCTTTGTCACATTTTCACTTGAGTTGCATGCTTGGATAGCCAAGTTAGCAGATACTAGACCCACTGTGCATGTTGATCGACCCGTCGCTTGGACGCCTGAGCTAGTCAGTATTTTGAAGCGGGTAGATAATTTTGTGTCCCGTGCAGTAGAATTTTGGTTGAACAGTCTGCTGGAAGGTTTCATCACTGAGTTTGCAGTAGATACGAGAAAGAGTTTCAGTGAAGCTGAGAGGAGTTTCTTCCAAGCGCACAGAGGTAAGTTCTTAAATTCTCTGAACTTATAGATTAAAATGCTTCTGTATGAAAAAGAAAAACTATGCATAGCTTCCGATGAATAGCATAGACAAGTAATGTCCACAAATTTTGATAGTGATCCTGAACTTATTGGTTGCACTCGTAGTGGAAAACGGTATAAAGTAGGCATTGACCAGCATTCTTTTGAGTCTAGCCCAGAAGATAGTCAAGTTCCTAGAGCAAGCCATATAGAGAGACAAGGGAGTGTTCATATCTCTTATCACTCCTTTACACCGTAAAAGCCAGACGGAGCTCAGTATAACCCCGCAGTAACACCTTCTAGTAGCCCGCACGGTACTTCTAGTACCTCTGTACCACCTTTGTTTAACCATCCCGGAGGCACTGCTACAGCACCTCCACCTCAACCTAGCGCAAGAAGGATGGGCGATGACATGAAGCTACCAACTTTTAGAGGAACAGGGATAGAAGACCCTGAGCAGCACTGGTTCCTATGTGAAGCCATTTGGACAATTAAGCAAATTAATGATGATGTTGTTAAGCTGGTTTAGTTAGAAACCACACTAAGAGAAAGAGCCTTAACTTGGTTCATGAAATACTCAGTAGCACAGAATAGGATGCTTGCTGATGTAAGAAATGCTATGATTAGAGAATTCAAGAAACCTAAATCAGAATCACAGTGTATAATAGAGCTCAAAGACATCAAACAGTTACCTATAGAGTCAGTATGGGACTTTGACCAGAAGTTCAAAGCCTTGATAGATCAAGTAAGCTTTCAGTTTGCACCGCAACAGCATAAGGAATGGTTCATTGCTGCGCTGCTCCCACACATTAGACTTCCTCTTATGCAACAGAATCTCACTACTCAGGAACAAGCTCTAGAGATGGCTATGAAACTAGAAGCTTCACCAATTGCTGGAACAAGCAACGATGTTGCGCAGTTGTAGAACCAATTAGCAAACTTAACCTTGCAAGTGCATGATATTAGGAAAGGCAAGGAAGTTAAAGAAGAAATTTGGTGTACAAAATGTAAAGCGCAAGGTCATTCAAAGGACCATTGTCCCGTTTTCATAGAGTATATTGCAACTGGAGCACCTAACCCTTTACCACAGGCACAGGGGCCTTGGTGTGAAATCTGTAGAACTAGAGGTCATAGACCACAAGAATGTCACTTACTTCCAAAATATGTACAAACTCCAAAGAATCTATATTGCAATTTCTGCAAATCAGTAGGCCATGATGAGAACAATTGCAGAGC
Source organism: Larix kaempferi (assembly GCA_027924585.1). Classification (NCBI taxonomy): domain Eukaryota; kingdom Viridiplantae; phylum Streptophyta; class Pinopsida; order Pinales; family Pinaceae; genus Larix; species Larix kaempferi. The sequence goes on from BSBM01000007.1 coordinate 11,565,041, forward strand.
ATATGACCTTATGATGGAAAGAAAGCATGATGTTTATAGAGTATAGTCAGATACACAAGGACCCACAGCAGGTCCACAGTATGACCAAACTCGCGAAGGCCGAGCAGGAAATTATAGGGGTCGCAGACGCACAGTAAATTTTGGTCGAGGAAGAGGACAGATCACTTGTTATAATTGCGGAGCGCAAGGTCATTTTGCAAAGGATTGCCAAAATCCAACAACCATTTGTAGATATTGTAAATCTTATGATCATACATTGAAGAATGCCCTCAGTTGATGGCTAAGATGCAAGCAAAGATGCCACAGGTCAATCAAAATATTCAGCTGATTGGAGCAGAAAAAAGCGAATCAGATCCTACAGTTAATATAGTGATGCGCAGTGGAGCAACCATTGGTGCGCCAGAGATGGGAACTGGAAAGCAAGCGACGCAATGGGTGCACTGCGCTAATATTAAACCAGCCCCACTTGACCTACAGAAGCAGAAAGAAGCATTCAAGCAAGCTCAAGAGTATTTCTCAGATCTGAGAGCTTCAAGTTCTGTCGCAATTCCGCATAATGATATCAGATCGCAAGTGCTAAGACAAGAGAATCGGGTACAAGAACAAGCCACTACATCTGGAGGGATTGATGATGAGGATGCACTAGGCAGTGTCCATGCATTCCTGAGAAACTGCTTAAAGTTGTTGCGCAATGAAAAAGCAACTATGGAACTTCAACACCTATTGGATAAGTGTCAACAATCTGCTTCGATGAACACACCGCAGTGTGCTGTTCACTAGATTGGGAGTCATACTAGAACTGGAAAAGAGATGAGGCTCACAGCGCAGATTGGCGCATTTGAAATGGACAAAGTCATTTTAGACTTGGGCTCAAAAGTTAATGTTCTCACCATGCAGACATGGGAACAGATGGGTAGCCCTCAGCTTACAAGATCTCCTATCCAGCTAAGACTTGCGAATCAGCAACGAGTCTCTCCATTGGGAAGATTACCCAATGTACCTATTGATATTGATGGAGTAAGAAGTTCTACAGACTTTGAAGTAATCAAAATTCTGGATGATAGTAGACCTTACCCAGCACTTTTAGGCATAGACTGGGCATTCGATAATTTGGATGTCATTAATTTGAAGAAAAGACAGATGACCTTTGAGGATGACCAGATGAGGGTCATTGCACCGCTTGATCCTATTCAAGGACCAAGATATATTGAACCCGTTCGGGCAGAAGAAGAAGTGCACCACATGGAAAGTTTGTATCAGATGACTGCTAGTCATAGTGACTATGTCAATCCCACAGCAGACGGCCATATCAGCTGGCGATGTGATAGCTCGTGCACATCAGATTCGGAAGCAGGATTGGAAAACTGGCAGAATCATTTACATGAGGTTTCTGCGAGGCGTTGCGCCATGATGACTAAATCCATTCGATGGATTGGCACAGAATTGACTGACACTCCAATTTTTGATGGTTTAACTGGAGTAAGTAAATTCATACATACATATGAACAGCAAATTCCAGATGAGCAGCGAATACAAGCTTTGGATGTCGCACTGCGCGCTACACCCGCAAGATGGTGGGGTGCGCATAAAGAGAATATTCACACATGGCAAGACTGTCGCAGATTGATACTGCGCATATTTCAGGACACTACAGCAGAAGTGTTGCGCAAATATCATGGACAGAGTGACCCCAAGTCACACGTTGAAGCATGTATTCAGCAATGGTCAGATATTCTGGAAGATGAATGGGTTTACCTATTCATCCACACATTTGATACAATTCCAAGGAACTGGTACACTGAAACAGAATTGCGCAAATGTACTATCACTTGGCCTCTTATGATAGAAAGTTTTCAACTTACCTTCAGCTTTGAGTCAGAACATCCGAGCATCGACCACGCTTTAAAGAGTATTAAAAAGAAGGTATTTGAACAATGTCCATTACCAGAATATTCCCAACCAGATTGGGCTGTCCAGATAGAACATGCCCTGGAATGCTATAATTTCACCGCTGGAGAAGAGGAGGATGATCCTCGCAACGTCAATATTCCAGAATCAGAAGGGATGCGCAATGTTGAAGGTCCTCAGCTTGATATCCTTGCCATTACAGAACACATCAAGCTCAAAAAGATTAACATTGGTACCGAAGCTGAACCCAAGTTTGCTTCTATCGGAGATTATTGGGATGATGAAACTGTCGGGCATATTTCAGATTTATTACGTGACTACCAGGATATCTTTCCTACTAAGTTCACAGAAATGAAAGGAATCCTAGGAGACTTAGGAGTGATGCGCATACCTCTGAAAGCAGACGCCAAGCCAGTAAAACAACGCCCATACAGATTGAATCCGCTATATAAAGAAAAGGTTAAAAAAGAAATTGATAAGATGCTCGCAGTAGGTATCATTAAACCGGTAGAGGAAAGTGATTGGATTAGTCCTATGGTCGTACAAGAGAAGAAGACAAAAGGTGAAATAAGAATCTGTGTGGATTTGTGCAAGCTGAATGACGCATCAGTGCATGATCCATTTCCTACTCCCTTTACAGACGAAGTGCTTGATAATGTTGGAGGACAAGAGGCTAACTCCTTCACTGATGGATTTTCGGGATACCATAAGATCAGAATCCATCCAAACGACTGCCATAAGACGACTTTTGTGACTGAATGGGGCTCATTCCAATATACGGTAATGCCCTTTGGTCTTAAAAACGCTCCTGCTATATTCTCTCTAGTCGTTGTTGCTGTATTTAAAGAATTCATTCATAAGTTTCTCGAAGTCTACTTTGATGATTGGATTGTTTTTGGTTTACTAAAGAACCATATAGGGAACCTGTGCATGATGTTAGAAAAATGTAGACAGTATCAGATTTCCCTTAACTTGAAAAAATGTATCTTCTGTGCCCCTTTTGGTATTTTGTTGGGTCATATTGTATGCAGACAAGGACTCCTGATGGATCCTGCGAAGGTTGCCATCATTGCTAATTTACCTGCGCCCAACTCAGTCAAACAATTGCGCACTACATTGGGACATGCAGGGTACTACAGAAAATTTATCAAAGGATATGCAAAGATCACTGCACCTATGGAAAGATTGCTGAAAAAGGATTCGAAATTCCAATGGACAGAAGAATGCCAACAGAGCTTGGATACACTTAAAGAAAAGATGATCACTGCGCCTATTCTAGTTTTCCCAGACTAGAGAAATCCCTTTCATGTTCATGTAGATGCTTCTTCCATAGCATTGGGGGTTGTGCTTACACAACTGGGAGAAGGAGGTATTGATCACCCGATTGCTTACTCCAGCAGAAAGCTGTCCACAGCCGAGAAGAACTACACCACTACAGAAAGAGAAGGACTAGCTATGGTGTATGCCCTACAGAAGTTCAGACACTACCTATTGGGCGCACATTTTAAAATGTATACTGACCATTCTTCTTTAAAATACTTGGTCAATAAGCCAGTGTTAGGGGGAAGAATTTGCAAATGGCTACTGCTCTTCCAGGAGTATGACTTTGAGGTTATTGTGAATCCAGGTAGATTGAATGCAGGACCTGACCACTTATCTAGGCTAGAGTTAGGGGAGGAACCTACAAATCTGGAGGACAATCTACCTGATGCACAACTATTTTTTGTTCAAGCAACAGATGAATATTATTCCGATATCCTTGAGTTTCTCACTACCGGGCAAGCGCCAGTTGAGTTTACAATCCAGCAGAAGAAGCAACTTGTTGTCAAAGCTGCAGACTTCAATTTGATAGCAGGCCAGCTCTATAAGCTGGGCCCCGACGAAGTCTTGTGCAGATGTATCCTACCGCATGAGAAGAACTCCATCATCACAAAAGCACACTCAGGAACCGCAGGAGGCCATTCCCCAGGAAAGCCGATTGCGCAGAAGATCTTAGCCGCAGGTCTTTGGTGGCCGACATTGCACAAGGATACTAAGGAATTCTGTAAATGTTGCGATGTGTGCCAACGAACAGGAAAACCATCAAGGAGAGATGAAATGCCACTAAGACCCCAGATAACACTACGTGCTTTTGATAAATGGGCCATTGATTTTGTAGGACCTATCAACCAACCAGGAAAGAGAACTGGTGCAAGATACATCATTACAGCTACTGAATACCTCACTAGATGGGCTGAGGCTAAGCCAGTTAAGAACTGTGATGCTACCAATGCCGCGCAGTTCATTTTTGAGAACATTATCACTAGATTTGGATGTCCACTAATTCTAATGAGTGATCAGGGTACACGTTTCCTGAATGAAACTATAAAGGCCCTTACTGAAGAATTCCACATTAGTCACCATAAGAGTACACCCTACCACCCTCAAGCTAATGGTACAGTGGAGGCATTCAATAAGATTCTCGAGAATGCCCTGACGAAGATCTGTAATCAACAAAGAGATGATTGGGACCTTAGAGTCACAGCTGTACTATGGGCTTACAGAACCACATGCAAGAAACTAACGGGCCACACACCTTTCAGTTTGGTGTATGGACAAGATGCAATTATGCCCATGGAATACATTGTTCCCAGTATCAGAATTGCGCAAATTACAGAAATGGCAGATACTGATACTATGAGTGAAAGACTCTCACGATTGCTTGCCTTAGAAGAAGACAGACTTTTAGCCGGATTCCATCAACAAGTACAGAAGGCAAGACAGAAAGCTTGGCATGACAGGCATATTAAGAATAAACACTTTGAAAAAGGAGACTTGGTACTCCTTTATGATAGTAAATTCATCAAGTTTCCAGGCAAGTTTCGTGTACATTGGTTAGGACCTTTTCAGGTCATAAAGATAACAGAAAGAGGAGCAGTTCAGCTTGCGAAGCTTAATGGAGAATTACTACCTATAATGATCAACGGGAGTCGGCTCAAGCTTTATCGCAATGGCCACTCTGCCCTGTTGACTTAATACAGTGCTAAAAGAGGTGCAGATGTCCAGTGTAGTTGAAAGAGACATCGCATTATCACAGTCTACACAGAAGTCGCGAGACACTTTCAGTCTCTGGCTTCCCGCGCAGTTCCTTGAAGCATCCGTGCATGTTAGTAAAGTTTGTTTTGAATGAGCCTATTTGCGCTCTTGCGAAGTTCTTCCGGATTGTTGAACCGTCGCTCTTGCGGCGTTCTCTGTGTCAAGTTGCCGCTTGAGGAGTTCTCGTTGTGGATGCCTTTATATGCACAGTTACCTATGCTGAAATGACCCACCAAAATTTTTGAATTACAGTAGTCCTATAGCCGCTTTGAATATTAATGAAGGATAAGTTCGCCATTTAATTGTATCCGCTCTGACAGAGTTGGCTTGATCTCGCAAAGATTCACATTTATGTCATGCGCCGAAAGCTTTAGCTTCTCCCGGAAGGCTGTCAGAGCCTGTCCATCACAATTAATGGACCGCAAAGGCGCAGGGGTAGGAGTCTTGTCAACTCATGCAGAGTCGCCTAAAGCTAGTAACCCCACTTGCCCGCATTTACTCTCGCCTTTACCTATAAATACCCTGCACTTGTATATTTTCGGGTTACTTTTCTCGAGTTGCATAGTCTTGTTTGAGAATCTAAGTTATTGTTTTCAGAGCCGAGTTGTGCAGAGTGCTTCCTTTTTTTTCAGCGTTCATATCCTACGCTGTTCCGCCATTCGACTATTCAAAGTTCTTGTTGTCTATATTGGTTCACGACGAAGAACCTATCCACTGAAGAAATTATTCGTCGATTTAAGCTTAGAGGCTTAGATTTCGGCATGACGACCTCGGCTTACATGCACCCTAGTTGGACTGATCCCAGACAATCTCCTGGAACGAGGGCATCTCAGCAGCAGTAGCCGGACGAGCCCGTTCCAGAGCCGTTGGCCACTATGGTGAATTACATTCTGCCTCATCCAGATGATGCACCAGAGGTGTATATTCCAAAGAATGCAAAGTATCCGATTCCGTTTCCTCCATTGCCGGAAGGCGTGCGACAAGAAGGGTCCCTGCTTGGACACCTTCCCCTGGTCAAGTTTTATGATTTTAACTTGGGCGACTATATAACATATCCTCAGTTTGCGCCAGATCGCTATCTGACGGTAGTTCACAATACCACCAGAAAGGTTGACGAATTCGTCCCAAAGGAATTCGCAGCAAATTTAGAGAAGTCTGGACTATTGAACTTGTTGAAGCTACCGCACTTCGAGCGTAGCAACGAATTCAATGCAGTTGTTAAGGCACTGCTATCCTGCATTCACGGTGGTTACCTTTGGCTGGGGAGGCCAATTGATTTAAATGTCGACTTAATCCATCGTATTACCGGCCTATCTAAGGTTGGTAAGGACCCAAATATTCATCTTGTTGGAAAGGACAAAGACAGAAATTTAGCTGCACAGTTGGTGTAGAAGTACAAATTGACAAGAGGAGGTCGGGCTTATGACCTCACGATCATGGAGGATGAGGCACTTAGATTTACAGGCAGTCTGCTTGCAAGCAGACTTCTCACAAAGTGCAGACTGAAGGAAGTTACTGGAGCTATCGTGGAGCTCGCTATCGCAGCTGCGAAGGGAGAACAGTACAATTGGTCTCTCTTCCTCCTCAATTCTTTCTTGGAAGACTGCGGGAACATCCAAGACACCCCTGGTCAGTTGTTCCATTTTTCTTGGCTTTTAATTTTATGCACCTTGGTCAGGTGGAAGGAGCCCCCGAACACTCAGTTCCTTCCGCGCCGCGTAGGAGAAGTCGCAGGAATGCGATATGTCAACCTCTGGGATTCTAGCAATCCCGCGAAGCGCAAGATGAACCACGCTGTATTTTGTGAATACTACCATCTCCTAAAAGATACCATTCAGGAAATGCCGAGGCTGAGTGAGGAGACAGCGAAAATATATGAAGGAAAGTTGGTCTTTTCTGCCAATTTGCGTGAAATTTACCTCCGCCCCTGCGGCATTCAAGAAGGATGGGCCGTAGGCCTTTACAAGATGACCATTGAAGATGTTGAAGAAACTATCAAGTCTTGGTCGGATAAATGGAGGGAGGCTGCTGAAATCGCACCCGCGATGCGACCTCCTGCTACGTAAGAGAAGGATAAGGGCAAGGAAGCCCCTGAGCAAAGAAGTGATGAAGGTTCGATAGAACCAGTGACCAAGAAGCAAAAGGTGTCGCATCCCCCTGAGACCATTCCCTCGGGGATCGACCAGTATTTGCAGGAGCAATTTTGCGAGCTGCGGACCGCGCACGCTCACATCAGAAGTGCTCTGGACCTGTAGTTCGTAGAGTTAAAAGGTCTCGCAGGAAGAGTTGCACAGACCCATGCGCCAGCATCTACTTCATAGGCACCACAAGTAACGACAAGTACCGAGCGAGTTGAAGTACTTGCAAAAAGGCATACTGTCGTGCACATCCCGACTACAAGCGTGACACTTTCGGATCCTCTGGCTGCACTACAGGTAAGCGCAGTTGGGCCCGTTGAAATAAATTTGTCTTTGATTCCGATAGAAACTCTGCAGCTAGTGCACGAGAAATTTTCTGTTGAATTGAGAGCTAGAGAGCTCTCTACCTTCCATGCAAACCAAAGACTGCAATCGTAGGAGATAGAGCTGAAGGTAGGCTACATGAATATCTCCGAGAAGCTCACACTTTATGAGGCACAGGACACTGGGATAAGAAATGTAATTAATGAAATTGCCCAGGAGTTGCCGGCCTGCGAGATTCAACTAGACCTTCTTCTGGTTGAGAAAGTTCAAATTATTGGTGGAAGGGTGAAAACCCTAGAGCACGAAATAGTTGCTATGGCTGAAGACCATAGAACGCAGATCACCAAATTAGAAGCTCGTGTTGCAGCGCATTCTACAGATGATAGGCAGGAACAATTTGAAGCGCTGCGCAGAACTTCCACGCAAATGAAGAGCATAGAAGAAGAAGTCGAGAACCTGATGACCCAAGCTATGGATGCTTGGACGGAGCTTGAGAAGATCCCTTTCAAAGTTGGTCTTTTGGAATAGGTACAAGCCGCAGAACAGTCCCTAACTGTTATGACTGAAGAAGCTAAGGCCTTAGAAGGCTTAGCAAAAATGAGGAAAATGAGTGAAGTGCACAGAATCCAACAGCAACTGCACAAGCTTAGAAATGAAGATGCTAAACTCACCAACAGCATTCAGCCATTTATGGATGAGTATGCTGACCTCGCTGCCCAAGTCGAGGCAAACATCAAAGAAATTGCAGAATCTCAACAGGTAGTTGATGGCATAACTGAAGAAGAAGCCACTGCAGAAATGGTGCAGACAGCTGTGGAGTGCGTCGATGAAATGGACTCCGCTATTGCGCAGTGGAAGAAAACATTTGCGGAGACCCAAGCAAAAGCAGATGCGCAAGTAAAGCGACCACATGCTACTGCGAGTGGCTCGAGGGCGAGCCACAAGTAAGTGTTAGGGGCCTATTGGAGCCTAGGCCGTAGCTATGGTAAAGCTGCGAATTTTGAGGAAAAAGCACAAGTGTTGAAGGGAAAGTGCTAATTTTGAATAAACACCAATTTTTGGGCAGAAGTAAATGGTGCACAGTACGGTGCCAGATGGACGAGCTTAGCGTAGATTATGGACCGAAAATCATGGAGCTCGCATGCACACGTCATAGGAGAATGAATGTGGCCGAGTAGAAAGCTCAACTACCACAATAAATGAAGCGATGGAGTAGAGGGCTCAACTACCCTCATTAAGGCTAAGTACAGAAGTTATGGTTCTTCTGATCAGGGAAGAGCAACGGACCAAAGCATTGAAGACGAAGGACAAGGAGCAGTGAACAATGAAGCGGCACCCATACCCGCAATCTGCGCCGAAAGTCATGGAACTTGCAGGAAGCGGCGACGTGACTGCAAGCGGCGCCTACAGTACACCTAGCCATGTTCGTGGTTAGGGTTTCTGGGGATTACTACTAGGAAAGGCCCACAGTTTTGTAAAGGTGCGACCGTCATGGCCAACTATATATATGTGTAATTGTAAGGGAGAAAGGTTGGGTTGTTGATTGTTTTCTATTGTGTGTTAGAAGACAAGAGTTAGACGTAAGCTAGCTGTTTGAGATAGGTTAGCAAGTCATTGAGTTGCAGACAGTCTGAGTCGACGTCTGAACTATTGTAATCTCTGAAGAGGAAGAGACTAGATCGAGAGAAGGGCTCCCAGCTGTGTGCGTGGAGTTTCCTGGAAATATCTAAGGCTGCAGCTGTGTGCGCAGCATATTGTGTAATTCTATCTTTGGGATTAATATAAGACACTCCCGTGGACGTGGTTTCCCCGTGGAGGTGAACTTCATATTCTCATTGTTATGATGCTGTGTTGTGTGATTGTGCATTTTAGTTCACTATCTGTGTATACATGAACATTGCGTTATCTTTATGAATATGTTAAGTAAGTTCTCAAAGCTTCCTTGGTAGTTATAATCGTCAAGTGTCGAAGGAATCTGTAGAACGTTGTCGCTGCGGCGATAGGGGAATGAGTTACGGCGCTGGGAGCGCAGGCAGAAATGATACATAGAGTATCGACGCAAAGGATAATCACCTCGTGCACCAGAGTGGAGATACCGCGCAGCTAGGCTGGAAGTGAGAGCTTCAGCACAGTTGCACTGAGAGGTCTGCGGAAGAGTAAGACATTCCACTCTGAGGAATCATCAAGGAAGAAAGGGAGAAGATCGCAGTCTCCATGCCGCCTAGGTTAAGGAAACCTGATTCCTTAGCCCCCCCATAGTCACTTCGGGTGAGACCTCGAGTTGTTGCGTAGCTCGTTGCTGAGAGGGCCGGTGCGCCAAGGGGTTTTGTTGCTGCGCTTCATTAAAACCCGGGTCTGTCCAAAAAGCAGCCAACACTTAGTTTTTTACTTGTTTTTTCCATGCAAATTAGCAGATCTTCCATACTAGTCAGCTTCTTGATAGCTGCCCTAGCCATTGGCCCTTTCTGCAGCTCGAAACAGCCCAAAATTTCAATTTTTGGGTTCGTTTTTCGCTGGCCAATTTTTGTCTCGTAAATCGCAAGTTTTAAACCCACAGGCGCGATCCAATCGTGGCTATTTAGCAAAAAGTTGTGATCTGATTGCAGTTTTTAGCCCGAAATCCGCAATCAGAGCTCAGGTTTTAGCCCGAAACCCTCGATCTAATCACCTGATAGCATGACTCAACTTTCCAATGCCCATATCTCCCTCTCCCGAACTCCGTTTGAGACGATTGTTTTTTTCAAATTGGGTGTTTTCGAACTAGGACTCCAAATATCTTATTAGATTTAAGAAATTTTTCATAGAAATTTCTCTAATTTTTTTATTTTAGTGTTATTTATCATTTAAGTTCACCCATTTCGGCCCATATTTTCCAACCATCTTCCCTGCACTTTTGACTAGCCTACTGTTTCATTTTGAAGCATTATTAATTTATTTTGTATTACATTTTCTTTATTAAATCTTTTTTAAAATTTTCAATTAAGTGAAAGAGAGATTATTTAGCATTTTTACAGATCATAGATTTCACTTCTTTGCAAGTTTCGAACCATCTTTCCGATTTGCTCAATAGTTTGCCCAAGCAATTTCTTAAGAAATCCATTTATTTCTTGAAATTTTTATGTTATTTGCTTTCCTTTAAAATTATTTCAAAAGTCCATCATTTTTGAATTGTTTTTTAAAGCATTTACATTTTAGAAAACGCCTTTATTTTTTTTTGTACAAATTGGAAGAGTCTTGTTTTTCATTTTTAATCAATCGCCCAAGAGAGGCAAATCATTTTCAGTTAAATAATCACACTTGCACTCAATCTGCCACATTTTTAATTAACTGAGCCTTAAAATCTACCTTAACTCAACAAACTTTTTTAACCCCACTTGGGGAGCACTTAAAAGAATCTTGTAGTTAGGTAGGATTGAGGGGATAGGTGTTCCAATAAAACCCCTCAATTATTTACATTTTGAGACATAGTGGTTGTCCTTTAGGGTACCAAAAATCTCTTATAATTTTGACACGGTTATCAACCAATTTATCGGAAAGGCCTCTCGCTTATGAGGGTTGAAGTATCCAGATTGGTTCTGGAAGCCTGAGTGGAATACCGCAATCCATTCAGTAACCAAAGGACACCTCTTGCAGTTCTCGTTGTACTACCCGTGTGGGAGTACAACGACGATAGAACCAAACTACAGATTCACCCAACCAAATGTGTCATGAACGGGGTATCTTAGTATCCATACTTCTAGGATTTTCTACTCAGTGTCCCTCCCGGTAGGGGGATATCTAGCCGTTGATTCTACACTCTATATTGTCTGAGTTGGATTTCATCACCTTATAGAGAATATAGTTTGTCAACTCACAATACTTCTAGTTAGGTGTTTGCATGATACAATACCCACCTTTGGTCTAGTGAGCACCACTTTTTTCTAGGAACTGTTTGACTTTTTGTATTCTGACCACTTTTTTCGATTCCTTCACTTATTATAGCACAACTGTTATAATAAGTGCTTTTGAGGTTGGTTGTTGGCCTGTGAGCCATTATTTTTCTCTCCCCTCTTGCACACATTGTTGCACTAGGGTTTTGAGTTTTGTATATCACCACCATCCACTGACATTTTTATACATTTCTCACCATTGAGAATTTAAGACGCTCCCACCATTTTCAGGGTGAACCCCCTCAGTTCGGTACACTTGACTCTACACATCATAAACGTAGAGATTTATCGCTTGACTCGACACGTCATCGACATAGAACACATTCATCTAATTCTGACATGCCTCATTTCACATCTAATTCTGAGGCTGAATCCGAACAACCTACTGAGACATCACGAACCAACCCTATGGTTGGATCACAATACAACCCCCTTTTCACCAATGCTATTGGAACCACATCAACAAACCCTACTACTACTGTTCTACCCATGGTAACCACAACCCCCTTAGGAATGCCTAATATAGGGGCCATCCCCCCTTTAGGTATGCCCAACACAGGACCACCACCTGTTATGGGTATGCCCAACATAGGGGTCACCCCCCCTCTCATTACCACAACCTAGATCCTAGGGATTCTTGCAACCATTCCTAACCCCTCTGTAACCAATGTTGCACTTGGGAGCATAGGCCCTTCCCACACCACATCTATTGGAGGACAAATCCTTTCCATACCTAGCATACCTTTAGGGGGCACTGGACCAATACATAATGCTAATATTAACAGTTATGTCCTAGTCACCACACCACACCCATCTGCCAGTTTACAATACATGGCTAGTCTGAACTTACCAGACCTAGCCAGGTTAACCAATGATCCTATTAGACACAACCCTACATGGCCACCCATGCCCACAAAGCTTCCCTCATACATCCCAAAGTTTGAAGGAAAAGCTGGGGAAGATCCCCAAAACCACATCATGTCATTTCACCTATGGTGTTCCTCTAACTCCATAGTAGACGATTCCATTAGACTGCGACTGTTACAACGAACGTTCACTGGCTTTGCAGCCAAGTGGTACATTGAACAACCACATGGGACCCACAACACATTTACGTCCCTCGCCTCAACTTTCCTCCAGTTTTTTCAACTACCTGTACGCTATGATGCAGGGGTTGAAATCCTTTTGTCTTGTAGACAGAACACGACTACCCACATCACCGACCATATCCATGAGTGGCATAAGCGCCGTAGCCTCTACAAGATAAAGCTTGACAACCATATATTTTTGGATTGGTTTCTCAAATCACTCCTACCCCTCATAGCCAAAGATGTAACTTCCGAACGACCCCAGTCAAAAGAAGAAGCTATCTTAAAAGCTCGACAATTTGACCTCATATATGCCCAGTCAGGATATCTATACACTATTTTACCTGACGCCCTGCGTAGCGATCCATCCTTCCATGACGCGCCGGGGGCATCCCATGCCGCCAACGGTATTATCAGCCAGGTTACGGTTAAAAACAAACCTTTTACCATGATGAGTACAAACAACACCCTAGACCTTTCTAGGGCTTCATCTAATTTTGGGGCTACAACATCGTATGTTCCAATAACACATACCCATCACATTCATGGACCTTCATGTCCACCACAATGTTATGGACATGCACCACTAGCTTATGCGCCCGCTCCATATTATAACCAGCAGGCCCACTAGCCTCCGATCTAGCCACAAGCCCAAGTGGCTTATTATTCTCAACAGGAAGCGCCTCTTGCTCCAACGCTTCCAGCAACTCAAGGTTACACACAACCACAGCAAACACCAGGGCCACCTCTGAACCCTCCTCTTTACTACCCACCTCAACCTGCTCTAGAGCTAGCAGGACCTCAAAACCCACCTACTGCCCAAGGGCATGTTTACGTGCAGCAAAACCAACCTCCAAACCAAAACCACCAGTGCAACCAAGGAAGTCAACAAAACTGCGAAAGAGGACGTAACCGCGGAAACAACCAACAACAAAACCAAGGTGCACCACCACCTTATCCCCCAAACAATAATAACGCTGCTCCCCCCAACCAAAATCTTGCTTGCCCTCCTAAACAAGCTAAAAATAATAACTTGCGAACAAACCATCCATGTTCCATATGCGTGTTGATGTATATGTAACTTCGAAATGTATTTCACATATATGTATATTGTATTCCTATAGAGATGTTATTATTCCTCTATATGGAAGTGGTTGTATTCCTATAGAGATGTTATTATTCCTCTATACGGAAGTGTCGTCATTTATATTGTAAGTGTCGTAACTTATACTTGATGGGTTATTAGACCACCTTGTTGGGGTCAACCCTGTATAAGTCATGTGGGTCAAATGGTTATTAGACCACCCTATTGGGGGTCGACCCTGTATAAGTCATGTGGGTCAAATGGTTATTAGAACACCCTATTGGGGGTCGGCCATGTGGGTCAAAGGGTTATTAGACCTCCCTAGTGGGGGTCGGCCTAGTCAGCATTATCTTAAGTGGTTAAGTTGAGGCCGACCTAGTTGAGTAAAGGTCAAGTCAAGTTAGTGTATAAATAGAGAGTGTGTCTCTCTCATTTTACACATTCTATTCTCTCACTCACACTTGGGAGAGTGGCGTACTTGTGGAGGAGGACGCTCTGCTACTAGGAGAAGACTATCTCTTGTATTCTGGTTGTATCATTGCTCTATCTATCTCTGAGGAAGTTATTGGGGTTTTTCACCTTTATGTTTTTCCCCAAGTAAACTCTATGTCTCTTGTGTGCTTGCATTGTTGTGTCCATGGTTGATATGCTGTACATGTTGTTCTCTCAGTTAAGATCCTAGATCAGATTGAAGTAAATTCTGAAAATTTAACATGGTATCAGAGCTAGCCTGAAAGAAGGCATGATATGGCATATATGACACTTGTTGCACTTACGATGCGAGGGCTTGATATAGCAAAAACCAGTCATCGTAGAACTTTCACTATAAATCCATTTTGACGAAGTTTTCAGATCTCAAACTTTTACAGGTCGAACATCCTATCCACATGTACCTTGTGTCCAAAGGAAAACCTCTAATTCGTTGTACTTTGTGATTTATGATCTGTACAATATAGGGGTTTCGCCTCTTCCAGATCTGAGTCAAAATATGGTGACCTTGGGAAAAAGATCATAACGTGGGCTAGGAAGCTCCAAATGAAATTTAGTAAAAAGTGAAAGGTAGTACACAGACTGTAATATCTCAAGAAAAGTTTATAGAGGCCGAAGTTGAACCAATGACACGTGGAACGTCGTACAAGTTTGCTCTCCTATATTATCCCATAAAGAGGTCACGTTGCGACACTTGGCATAACTCTCTCTTAGAGAATCCAATTGAGGTAAGAACTGTCGGAATGGAAATATAACAGGTCGAGATATCTCAAAAAACATTTTTAGACCCTGTAGATTGAAAAGTTTGGAGTTACACCAGAAACAATCGGGTACATACTTCTGTCAAATAAGAATTATTTTTTAGCACCTTCATTCATGGCTTCCAGAATTTAGGGCTTCGGAGAAAGTTGGAATTTTTCTAATCGGAGACCACAGCTGAATGCTACTCATCAAAATCAAAATTTAGAGAGAAAGATCAGAATTTTTGGTTGGGCAGAAGGCCGGGCTTGATCAGACCCTAGTTCGGGACTTTGATCAGAAAAGTGGAAAATTAGGGCTTCTGGAAAAATGGGAATTTTTGAAATTTGTGACCACGGCTAGAAGCTCCTCATAAAAATAGAAGCTTAGAGCTTTGGATCAAACCTTTTGATTGGGCAGAAGAGTGCGCTTCATTAAACCCTAGTTTGAGGTCACGTCTAGTGAATCCGAAAGTTTCAAAGGCAAAATTGAGGAGTGAAACTTTGCAGTTTTCAAATTCTGAATATACCAGCTTGATCAGCTCATCAAAGTGCATATTTCTATCCTTTCGAAAGTTTGAAATTAAAATTTTGAATTTTTGGGGTTTCTCTGACCAACCCTATTACAGCTCCAGATCCAGTTCCTGCAAATCAAGTGGATTGGATTAATCCTAGAAGAGGATGGATTGGTCACCTACATAAGTGAAGAAGTTCCTGTTTCAGAGGGAGATGACGCTAAGGCCTTCCATAAGAAGATTACAAGCAATCTTGACAGGTATGGCTTACAAGTATGTTTTGAATTCTGTTCATGGTTAATTTTATGATATGTTTGTCTTCATATCATTACAGTACAATCTTGATTAATTACTAGACTTTTCGTATTACCTTAATAGAAGATATTCATTGATTAAGGTTTTGACACTTATGATTGTACTAATGCATTGTGATGTTGTATGAGGTTTATGTTGTTTGCTAACACAAAAGGTACACCAAGAAAGTCAAATCATGTTCTACTTCAAGAACATATGCTCATGGTGACATGAAGACAAAGATTCATCCGTTGTCATGGATCACATAGAAGATCTACTTTCGAGGTATGTATAACTTGGTTCTACAATGGTTAACTTATGAGACATGCAGGTTACTAGCACAAGTCACTGAAGAGAACCAGAAGACATTATGCAGGTATGTTAGACATAACTAGCTAGCATGCTAATCCAGGTATGTTTTTCCTGTATCAAGCTAGAATCCTACCTTGTGTTAGGATCTTATACTGTTGTTTTGTTGATAATGAGTATTCATGAAGTCAAAGGTTTGAATAATCATGGTTGTATGCATATTATGTTTCTTACCATAATTGATGATATGACTAACCAAAAGAATCATGAAGGTATAGGTTTGAATAATCACGGGTTTTATGCATATTATATCTCTTATCTTGATTGATGATTCAACTAACCAGAAGAGTCCTATGATCAAATAAGAATATGTATGAGTAAAAGAAGACTTCCCTGAAACCTTGAATACTAATGTTTATTATCTGTGAATGATCATGAATATACATGTTTAAGATTATTGTGTTTTGATAGTATTAAGATTATACTAATAAATGTGTGATTATGTATGAGACCTCAAGGATAACACAATGATGATACTAATAAGCATGCATAGTGATTAAGGATGGATGTAAGTTCAAGGATAGGTAATCCAGGAAGCAAATATCAAGAGGGAGCACACTCCAGTTGTTCCTGCAAGAAAGCAAAGGAGCACACTTCAGTAGTTTCTACAAGGATGCAGATATTCAGAGAGAGTTGACCACTTCTCACAATCCACATAAGAATGGAGTTGCAGAAAAGAAGCAAAGACTGAGAGGGAGTCAACCCAACAAACAAACAAAGATAAGTATTCGAATTGTCATTACTTGCATATTTTATTGTTTAAATAATATTGTTCAATAATGTATATAATGATGTTCCTAGAATTAGGTTGTGTATTATGCATATTAGAATAGTTGCATTGATGAAAAGTATACTACTAATATGCATGGGTAAGTGGCCTATGGCACTGTACAACATTCCACTGCTACTTATCTAGAATGAAACCTCTTTGCTGACATGTTGGGAGTTGTGCACACTCCTAACAATGTTCTGGTAGAGATTGGAAGGCATCTAGAAAGTTACGGGATATGGATAAATGTTGTATTGAAGCATTGGCTAAGATAATTGCATGACTGTATGACATATTTCTTTATGTGTAAGAATTTGTTCTGAGAACTATGAGATGTTTTCTAATCATGCAATTTAACTTGTTGTGTAGGAAAGATCATATGCCATCACCTACAAAAGAAGAACTACAACATTTGTTCGACAACAAAATTATCTAATGAAGATATTGAAGTTCCCAGGATATGGGAAGAATTCCATGATCCGTTGATCATGAAGAATGATGTTTGGGATGTAGTCCCAAGACCTGAAGAGAAGTTTGTTATGACTTCCATATGGATCTATCAAGATCAAGCATGCTACAGATGGCAGCATAGAGAAATATAAAAGTGATGAAATAGAAGATACACCAGATAGATTTCAAGACAGCTTTCTTGAATGGTGTAGTTGAAGAATAAGTGTATGTGGAGTAGCCACTTGGTTCTGATACACATGACAGGAAATCATATATGTGCATAACTTGGTATGGTATGGTAGGATAGGTAGATTTCTATCCAGTTTGGTCTTTACCAAGAGTAAAGCGGGTTCCAACCTTTACTACAAGGTTGAGATAGGCAATCCAAGGATACTCTTATTGTATGTGGATGACCTCTTTGTAACAAGAGATGATAGATTGATTGCCGACATGTAGCGGAAGGTTGCATCCGAGTTCGAGATGAAGGACTTGGGGATGATGTACTATTTTCTTGGTATGGAGGTGTGGCAGAGTACAGATGGAATCTTCCTTGGACAAGGAAAGTATGTAGTAGAGATTCTGAAGAGGTTCGGGATGATGGACTGCAAGGCTATGGCCACACCTATGGCATCAAACCTGAAGCTTCTATGTGATGCTTCATCTGATCCGATCGATGTCACGATGTATTCAGATGATTGGGTAATCTATGTACCTGACGAACACGAGACCAGATATTTTCTTTGCGGTGAACACATTGAGCCAATTCCTGACGGATCCAAGAGATGTTCACCTGGTTGCTGTAAAGCATATTCTGAGGTACCTGACGAGTACATTTGATTATCGGCTCAAGTATGATGCAAATCAAAAGTTTAACCTGTAGGGTTATGTTGATTCAGATTGGGCAGGCAGTGCTGCATATAGGAAGAGCACTTCTGGGTGCTGCTTCAGTATGGGATCAGGTGTGATCTCTTGGTTTAGCAGGAAGCGGTCCTGCGTAGCACTGAGTACATCCAAAGCAGAATATGTTATGATAGATGAGCAGGTTGTAGATGTATTGACCAAACTGTTGGCTAGAGTGGAGTTTGAGTACTTCAGAGAGAGGCTTGGTGCACTTCAGATCGAGGTTACTTCCAAAGGGAAGTGATGAGTCCAGAAGATGCAGATGCACATGAGCTTTTCTGACATGGTTGATGTGTTCTCTCTTGGTTGTGATATAATTGCTGAGCCATTTTTCACATGGTTGTAGATGTGTTCTCCCATTGTGAAAAAGTAAGGGCTAGAGCCTTCCCTTAATGGTGGTAGATGTGTTCTCCCATGTCGGTGGTGTAAGTACTGGATGATGTGCATCTAGGTTGTGCTTTGTGGACGATGAGATGATCTGAAGAGGACAATGCTATGATAATCAGGAGGATCATGGATGATGAGCATCAGGACGATACTCCAGTTACTACTCTGTATATGCATCGGGATGATGCTGGATATGATCAGTTGGATCATTTATATGTATATGTATGTATGCATCATGTTGGATGCTGGATATGATTAGTTGGATCATTTGTATCTATTTTGTATATGCATCATGTTGGATGGTTGGACCATGTATCTGTATATGTATCAGGTGGATACATTGTATGATCAAGTAGATCATGTATGTTGATATGTATCAGATATGATCAGGTGGATCATGTATTTGTATTTGTATCAGGTGGATACACTGTATGATTAGGTGGATCATGTATGATGATATGTATCAGGTAGATACTTCGTATGCATCAAGTGGATGAATTGTATGATCAGGATGATCATGATGACGAGCTTCAGGATGTTGCTCCAGATGATATGTATCAGGATGGTACAGTGATGATGATCAGTGTGATCATGAGCATCAGGATGATGGTTTGTGCAATGATGATCCATGGGATCATGAGTATCAGGTTGATACGTGGAGGTCAGAGATGATATGTGGCAGGTTGTGCAAATAGCATGTAATCAGTCCTGGGATATCTTGTTGATCATGCTACAGCACATAAATGTTCCTGGGATACTCTTTCCGGTATTACTATGTAGTATGTAATCAGTCCTCAGATATCTAATAGGTTGAGTTGTGTGCTCATAATCAGTCCTGGGATGAGGTATGACTACGAAGACATGTAATCAGTCCTGGAGATCCAAGAGGTTGATCTGTGTGCTCGTAATTAGTCCTGGGATGCTCTGTAGAGATCTTTCCAGTCGTGATGTGGCACATAAATGTTCCTGGGATGCTCTTTAAAGGTTTTTTCTATCCACATGTAATCAGTCCTAGAGATCTGAGAGGTTAAGCTGTGTGCTCGTAATAAGTCCTGGGATTCTCTTTAGAGATCTTGCCGGTCGTGCTGCGGCACATAAATGTTCCTGGGATTCTCTTTAAAGGTATTGTGGAGGAGATGCCTGTAATCAATCCTGGGAGATCTTGCCAGTCGTGCTTAGGCACATAAATGTTCCTGCGATACTCTTTCCGGTATTGCATCCGCACATAAAATTAGTCCTGAGAGGCCACCTCTATCAGACCGTTTGCACAGATGATGAAGACCTACAGGTGGTGGGCCTACATCCAGTATGAAAAAGGATTGGCTGTGTAAAACTTCCTATGACGAGTAGATTCAGATATTGATTGAGATAGTAGTAGCACTGACGATGAAGATGACTTGTGCTAGAAGACCTGTGTCGAGAAATACCTTCCTAGTTAAGAGGGAGTGTTGATGTATATGTAACTTCGGAATGTATTTCACATATATGTATATTGTATTCCTATAGAGATGTTATTATTCCTCTATACGGAAGTGGTTGTATTCCTATAAAGATGTTATTATTCCTCTATACGGAAGTGTTGTCATTTATATTGTATGTGTCGTAACTTATACTTGATGGGTTATTAGACCACCTTGTTGGGGTCGGCCCTGTATAAGTCATGTGGGTCAAATGGTTATTAGACCACCCTATTGGGGGTCGGCCATGTTGGTCAAAGGGTTATTAGACCACCCTAGTGGGGGTCGTCCCAGCCAGCATTATGTTAAGTGGTTAAGTTGAGGCCGACCTAGTTGAGTAAAGGTCAAGTCAAGTTAGTGTATAAATAGAGAGTGTGTCTCTCTCATTTTACAAATTCTATTCTCTCACTCAAACTTGGGAGAGTGGCGCACTTGTGGAGGAGGAGGCTCTGCTGCTAGGAGAAGAGTATCTCTTGTATTCTGGTTGTATCATTGCTCTATCTATCTCTAAGGAAGTTATTGGGGTTTTTCTCCTTTATGGTTTTCCCCAAGTAAACTCTGTGTCTCTTGTGTGCTTGCATTATTGTGTCCATGGTTGATATGTTATAGATTTGCTGTACATGTTGTTCTCTTAGTTAAGATCCTAGATCAGATTGAAGTAAATTCTGAAAATTTAACAATGCGGAGTATACGGCCATTACACACACATTTTCCCCCATTTGGAGCGAGCGCACCAACTGTGGTCTGATGATGCGCAATGCCTAGGGCATGCGGCACAACCAACGCCACCTCCTCAACCAGAACCCATGGTGCTAGAGAATCCTTTTCCCACACAAGGAGTGGTGAACACTCGTCCATTGGATCCTCCTCAAGGAACCACAGTACCACAACACAAAATCACATATGCTGCACACACAAACCAACAGATGGATTCAGGTACTCATCATCTCCTTATGATGTCATCATCCAACATGAATCTCCAAACACGTCGAAACCAATACGCCCCCATTGCACCTAAAAATTTTCTCCCTATGATTGAACAACTAGTTCATAATGCACCTACATCATTCATCTACAAAGTCAGACCCGGATTATGCTCAGAATCACCTATGACTTCCACATTCCAATCCATCCCACCCCCTTTGAAGATAACCAAGATATCTGATTTGTGCACCCTCTCGCATAACACACAGGTACCAAACCAACAACCCCCTTTACTCCTGCAACCACCCTTAGTGCCAACTCAAGTAGGAGCCACACCAATTCATATTATCCCATTTTTATTTCCCCCTTCAGTTGCCATCAGCACACCAGTCATGGCTACACTTAATCTCCCAGGATTAACATTAGGACTACTTGTGTGGTACCTACTTTCCCCAACCCCTCCCCCGACACTGAACATCATTTTACAACTGGTGCAACCCATCAATACTTCTAACCATCCACCCCCTGGTGTAGCAAACATCCAGAACCGGCCACCTCCAACAAGGGCGACTACATCAACATCTAGTAATGCTCCCCCTAAACTGCACTATAATGGGGGAATAGGCCCACAAACCTACACCACTAGACCCACAACCCACACCCCCCCAGCGACCCCAAAACTGGCGAAGAATGCCCCAACCACTCGTGCTCCCCCCAAGTGCTATTTGTGTGATGACATAGGTAATGCCACCCATCAATGTCCACAGTTACCAACACTTCAAGAACACATGAATATGTTGGAAGACGACGCTGGCATTCCAGTGGTAAAACTTGAATTGCCTCCTCATCTGCGTGATAAATCGCTGCGTACCAGTCACCCTTGTGCGATATGTGGCATTTACGGCCATTACTTACATCACTGCCTTGATCTACTAGATTATAGAGCAGCTCTATACAAATTGAATAATGCCGACCTAGAGATATCCCCTCTTCTTATTGAGGAAATATATCCCCCAAAATATTCCTCTTCAGAAGAAATTAACACCATCTACACGGTTACCACTGGAGACCCCTCTGTCCAGTCGGCCCCTTCCACTGATCCCTTTGACACACATGTTCAACCCTTTCAAATCGATGAGGAAACCACATGTCCACAACATGGGGGCAGGCCCAAAACCTTTCCTACTCATCATCATCGTGATTCTCGTCGGAGATACTGGGGGCATCCACCCCACAGGGGAATCCCACATCATCATATCATCACTTCAGTATGCCACCATGGCCCACAGGCTCATGGTATACCCCCCCGCTAGCAGTTTCTCAATGCCCTTGATCCCTCTCTGAGACAACATCTGCACCACATTGACACCTCTGAGTTAGGGGGAATAATAGACTACCTCGCCCCTGGGATAGGGGGAATTATCAATCATTTTGAACCTTCCCCATCACATCTATCTCAATATTCCAATGATCCCATTGTTCAAACCAACACATATGTGATCCACAATCACAAACCCCATGCACATAGCATGGGGGCAGGTCATTAACCCTGCTCACTTTTTCACATGCGTGATCTCAACCATTTTTTAGGTCACATATCAATTGTATATTTGATTTGATTTGATACACCTAATATTCTTCCCTCGTGGGTCATCATTTATCCCCACCACTGCGTCCTTGGCTTGGTGGGCTCACCTTTATTTGTAGCCATTTTTAACCTAGTTATTTCCTTTGACCATTTCGGAGTCCTTATGACCTCCATTGTTCGCACCATTTGCACCCCTGGATTCATATTTCCATGCCCGTGATAATGCTTGAGATCATTTCTCGCTCTCACCAAAAAATTTGGGCAATCTTTCCATGCCCCACGACACCTCGATTTGCATTCCACATCGGCTGTTGTCAGTTTATTAGCAATTGTTATACCATCGGATTCAGTTTTCTGAACTTGTGATGATGCTTGAGATCATTTCTCGCTCTCACCACCATATTTTTAAGACATTTATTACATGCCCCTCATCGCCTCGATTTGCGTGCCACATCAGGCATCGCCCATTTTTGACAAGTTTTATATCGCTAGATTTAGTTTTTCGCACTCGTGATGATGCTTGAGATCATTTATCGCTCTCACGCCCAGATTTTTTGGGCATTTTTTCCCTATGCCTCTCGTCACCTTGGTTTGCATGCCACATAGGCCGTCGTCCATTTTTAATGAATTTTATATCGTCGGATTCAGTTTTCCATGCTCATGATGATGCTAGAGATCATTTCTCGCTCTCACGCCCAGATTTTTTAGGCATTTTTTTCCATGCCCCTCATCACCTTGGTTTGTGTGCCACATCGGCCATCATCAATTTTTGATGAATTTTATATTGTCGAATTCAGTTTTTCGCGCTTGTGACGATGCTTGAGATCATTTCTCGCTCTCACACCTAGATTTTTCGAGCATCTTTTACATGCCCCCTTGTCACCTTGGTTCGTGTGCCACATCGACTGTTTCCCATTTTTTATGATCTTTATGTCACCGGATTCAGTTTTCTGTGCTCATGACGATGCCCTAGATCATTTCTCTCTCTCATCAACACCTTTTTGTTCGGTACAGTTTTACCCCTTTTTCGGGCCAAGCAATTCCTTTTACGAAAAAGGAACTTAGGGAGTTTCTATTAGGCTCTTTTCTGACTCCTAAAACAATGAAAAGATCACCGATCAACCTTGCTTCCTTTCATGCTTGCTAAAGGTATCTGAAAGGGCGTCTACCTGGTATAAGTTTACCCCTTTTCCGGACCTTGTAGACTAATTACGAAAAAGGAATACTCTAGTCACATCGGTTAGAAGAGTTCTCCATTTGCATCATTTTATGCTTTTTCGGGCCTTCGAGACTAAGTTACGAAAAATAACACCAATGGAGTCCACTTACCACTTTCAGACTCTCTAAATATGAATGCAACCATGATCAATCACCATCCTGGGCTCGTATAAATCCACAGGACAGTACACCACCACTACAGAGTCTTCTTATCATTTTCAGACTCCTTAAAAATGAAAGCACCCATGAGCACGAACAATCCTGGGCTCACAAAATCCACACGATAGTACCATTTCAGAGCACACTTTTATCCCTTCTTGGAGCTCATTAAAACTATGAAGAAGGACCCAATGGTGTTTTCTCGGTGCCACAACAGATCATGTCTACTCATATGGCAGCTTCCCCATTTTGGTTGCCTTTGTTCAGAGTATTCTGCAGTATGTCACCTTGAAAGCATCCGTCAGCTTGTCCCCCCCCCAAGTCACTCCAATTTGCAATACATACCCTTCAGTCCTTAAAGCTATGATCCCCACACCTACAAGTCAGTTTCCTACGCTGCCAGGTCACCCATGTCATCATGCTCTAAACAAAGGAGGTTTGAGTCCACCCACTCCATGACCCCAGTTATTTCCCACCCCCACAGTATAATAGTCCTACCATCCGAACTACCACATATCAGTTGTGCACCTCGTGCTCCTATCAAGGAAACATCATTGCCTTGATATTTGTTGGTCTCCCTCTGTCGACACTGACCAAATCTATCTCAAGGGATAGACCTAGAGGTCCCTGTGCCTTGGACTCATCACCATTTATGATGAGTGACTACGAATCATTTTGAGAAGAGTCCTCAGTGCCTCTCCAAATGCTTGTTTCTCATATGCTTGACTTCAACACCTTGATCGCATCGTTGAGACTCGCACGGGGTATTGGTCGCTTCAGTTATTTGTTGAAGACCCCGGATACCACTTGACTTTTCCACATTTGAGAGTCTACTTATGGAAACAACCAGTTACATTTTTCTATAGATATCCGGGTTGCACATGGCGATAGTATTCAGATGTACCCCAGTTTTATACTCCCTCGAGTATACAGTTACATATACTCGTTAGAGTTGACTCACAATTGTTGAGTCCCTATAGATGTCGAATACCTTCAGTTTCAACAGTTATCATTCCTTCTGAAACCTTATTCAGAACGGTTGTTGCATTTCCAGTGTATCAGTTATTGAGATCAGTCATGTTGTGATCATGAGTACATCCTAGAATAGTGTCCCCTTTGGACCATTATGATGTACCAGCAGATTTTTTATGTGTTGTACAAGTCCCCCTTCTTGGGACTACTTGTTATGTATATGTCTTGATACGAGCATGGGTATGCCCGCCTCGTCCATTATTAGAGATTATTCCTCATTCATATTGAGGCCATGTAATATTTTTTGTTTTTGCAGCTTCCAAGGGGCCGTTGATCCAGTCTCCAATCGATCTCTTCTCTTCCCCAAACCCCAGGAAAAAGACAAAATAACTATGATGTCTATAGGCCATATGATGAGCTCCTACCCTCACACATAAGGAGGCAATCTGTTAACACCCAAAAAGTGCTCACTAGCTCATTCCCTTACTCACATGACCCATTTGTCCACTTTCCCACCATTTGAGCCTCTAAAGCCATCAAAAGGTCACCAAAAAGACCATAATACACCTTTTTTTCCCCTCAAAATATATATTTTTCCTCAAAAAACACAAAAAACCCTAAAAAAGGGTCAAGAATTCCCAAAAATATTAAAAGAGAATAAAAATATTCAAAATATTCAAAAAAGGGAAAAAGAGGGAAAAGGTACCTAAACCATGTTGGTCAATACCATTGGTTTCCTCAAAACCACAATGGTATTCCCCATCACCAAAAACTGTAAAATGGTGATAGGGGCTCCTCACTTTCCATGCATCCATCATCCTATCCTCATGCTGTCAAAATATCTCTTGAGTTCTTTGACCATTGTAGCAATCTTGGAGAAGAGACCATTGGAGCCTAAAGCATCTCAACCTTGGAGCTGCTCAACACCAAACATCCTCACCATTTGAGGTATTATAATACAAAAGTCATTTTTTATTTTGTTTCTTGTTCTTGTTCTTAAATATTTTCAAGATTATTGTTATATGCACATGTTAAATTTAGATTAGTTTATAGTTGTATTTGCTTTCAATTCGAAGACTGCTACTACAAGTTAGTAGGTGCATCCTTGCACATGCTTGGTTGAAAAACCAAGCAACAGTTTTTTGGCGACTCCACTAGCTTTCGAGCTTTAAATTTTTTCTTTAGATCTTAGTTTTTTACTTGTTTTTTCCATGCAAATTAGCAGATCTTCCATACTAGTTAGCTTCTTGATAGCTGCCCTAGCCATTGGCCCTTTTTGCAACCTGAAACAACCCAAAATTTCAATTTTTGGGTTCGTTTTTCGCCGGCCAATTTCTGTCTCGTAAATCACAAGTTTTAAACCCACAGGCATGATCCAATCGCAATTTTTTAGCAGAAAGCCATGATCCGATCATAGGTTTTAGCCCGAAAGCGGCGGTCAGAGTGCAGGTTTTAGCCCGAAACCCTCGATCTAATCACCTAATAGCGTGACTCAACTTTCAAATGCCCATATCTCCCTCTCCCGAACTCCGTTTGAGACGATTTGTTTTTTCAAATTGGGTGTTTTCAAACAAGGAATCCAAATATCCTATTAGATTTAAGAAATTGTTCATAGAAATTTCTTTAATTTTTTTATTTTAGTGTTATTTATCATTTTAGTTCACCCATTTCGGCCTATATTTTCCAACCATCTTCCCTGCACTTTTGACTAGCCTACTGTTTTATTTTGCAGCATTATTAATTTATTTTCTATTACATTTGCTTTATTAAATATTTTTAAAAAATTTCAATTAAGTGAAAGAGAGATTATTTAGCATTTTTACATATCATAGATTTAACTTCTTTGCAAGTTTTGAACCATCTTTCCAATTTGCTCAGTAGTTTGCCCAAGCAATTTCTTAAGAAATCCATTTATTTCTTGAAATTTTTATGTTATTTGCTTTAGATTCATGTGTTTCTCAGCTTTGACTTCCATTGATATCTTAAACTTCATGCATCTCACCTCAGCTTCATGCATATATTTTCAACTTCATGCATCTCTCCCCCTTTGACATCAATGGAAAAGAGGTCAATTGCACGATGTGGATTATTTCCTTTATGTTTTGTGCCTGAACTAGTCCCGACTGTTTTTTGGGATAACTCCCCTTGTATTCATACCTCATTTTCTAGCGTCTCTTCATAATTATCTTTGATTGCTTTTCTGATATATATTTTACTATACTCTTTCGTCTTGGTTTCCTATTCTTGTCACAATGACTCAACTTAACTTGCACAATTATCCATGTTGTTATCCTTATTGCGCAGTGCATAAGTTGGTCTTATACCGATTTTGCATTATTCTTTATGAGCTCGACTACTTCAGCTATCGCATTTACTATGCTGTAATAGAGCCTTGTCACATTTTATATAGTCGCACCCTTTGCTAAGTGTTAAGAACCCATGTCAACTCTTCTATTTACTTTGTTAGTATATTGTTGTTGGACGCATATGCTTTGTAAGTCGTCCCATAGTATTTGTTGATCCATAGTTTGTATTGTTGTTGTTGGATGCATATGCTTTGTAAGCCGTCCCGTAGTAATTGTTGATCCATATTTTGTATTGACACATGGTATTGACCCATGGTATTGGCGCCTAGATTTAGTATATAAGTTTGTGTTGAGACCAATGAAGGTACCGTGAAGTTATTTGTATTGAGGTTGCTCAAAGGAGGTTACCCCCTCGAAGTGGCCTGCGATCAATATAAAAGTGATTTCGAGTTCTGTTATTTCTGTTATCTTGTGTGTTCTCAATAATTAAATATTGCAGGTTCATCACATCTTGTATCAGAGCACTTTCTTGGGCTCGCTGCGTGAAATTTCTGCCAAATTTTTTTTTCGTATTTGTTGCAGCTTCGAATCTAGGAATAATCCCTATCCGCTTAACTATGGGAAGTACTTGGGCATAATCCCTAAAACTCATTGTGAGGAGTACCACAGGAACCCCAAAGTAGCTGGCCCATTAGGAGGACCTGCCAGCGAAACGGGCAATGACCCCTACCTGATTGACTAGTTCCCACCCGTGAGGTAAACCAAGAGCTGTCGTTTGTGGCAAAGCGGTTATCAGTTTTACCTGAACCATGGAGTGAGGGGTACTACCCCAATACGCAAGTTGTCAGACAGCATTGAGGGATGAGTGAAATATCTGAATTGTTAGGAAGCCGCACATACCTGGGGTCCATATCTATTTTCAACTGAACTATTGTCGATCACTACCGTGACATTTAGATCCATTCTGAAAGTCGTTCCAGATCCAACCGTTTCAGATCCATTTCATATCCAGTCGGCACCCGCTTTAGATCCCTATATTTCTGATCACTTCCGCATCGTTGCGGATCTATCTTTTTCATATTCCTTCCGCGTCATTGCAGATCTATCTATTTCAGATCCCTTCCACCCCATTATAGATCCATTCCTGAAAAAATAAAAAATAAAAAATAAAAAAATCTGACAAATAAAATTCTTTTTTTTGGCCATATCTCTCTTGTTTTCACTCTGTTTCCCTTGAAACTTCCCTAACACCCCTGTAATCCCATTCTACATATTTCATTCCTGAGGACCCTATCCCAAATTCCACTTCCCAAAGCTCGAAATCCCACATTTGTCTATTTTTAGGGTTTGCCATAACTTCTTCAGATTTCACCCAATTGCCTTCAAATTTTACCGCCGAGTTCCTTTCCTAATTCTGCTTCTTTGTCCCTCTTTGCCAAATTTTCTCATTCTTTCACCTCGCTTCGGAAATCCCCCATTTTTTGCTTCCCTGTCCATCAGAAAGTGTCCAAAAACTACTCAAACCCCAATTACCCCTCTGATTTTTTCTCAAATCCAAATTTCCCTTTATTAAATAAGCTTTTGTTTGTGTTTTTCTATCCATTCCCCCCCCCCAAAAAAAAGAAAAACTCCTGGTTATGGTTGTCACCTGCGTAGGAGCAACAACCATGGAGGAAGCACTTGCAGCCATCCAAACCAAACTCCAAGATCTGGATGAAACATTTCTCAGCCTCCATCTTCAGCATTCAGCCATGAATAATAACCAACACCATGAATCTTCGCCAGCCAATGGGTTCTCTTCTTCCAACAATTTTCGTGGTCCGAAGCTTGAATTTCCTTGCTTTAATGGTACTGATCCACCTAGATGGATCTATCGTGCAGAACAATATTTTAGTCTGCATAATACTTTTGATGTACAAAAAGTTCCACTTGCATGCTTTCATTTGGAACAGGAAGCCCTTCAATGGTACCATTGGTACATCAAGGCTCATGACGAGCCAAAATGAACATATTTTTGCCAACTCCTTTTGCAACGATTTGGTCCTAGTGCTTTTGATGACTTCACCAGAGCACTCACTAAACTTCGTCATAGTGGCACTGTGAGAGAGTATCAGACAGAATTTGAGAAACTAGCCAATCACACAGAAGGATTGTCTGATGAATTCTACAAAAGTTGTTTTATCAGTGGTATTAAGGATGAAATCCGGTCAGAGGTTAAATTGTTCTATCCCAACACAATGATGGAAGTCCTAAGGTTGGCTAAGTTTGAAGAAGACAAGATTGCATCCCAACAATGCTCCAAACCCACTTTTGTTCCCTTCCAAAATATGGGTTCTCAATGACCTCCCATCCCGCTATCTCCTCGACCAACTCCTATCAAGCATTCATCTAAAACAGAGATGCAAGCACGCAGAGAAAAAGGGCTTTGTTATAATTGTGATGAGAAATTCACTCGAGGACATAGATGTGTTCAGCAAAATCTCTATCTCTTGGATATGGATTCTCTGCCTGCCTCTAAAATTGGTGAAGAAGCTCCTGATACAATGGATGATCAGGTCGACATCCAGGAGTTGCCTATTGACCCCCCATCTCAGGATGACCACCCAGAGATATCTCTCCATGCTTTATCCGGCGTCACCACCTCCCAAATAATGCGGGTCAGGGGCTACTTCAAGCAGCTTCCTCTTATAATACTCATTGATTCTGGTAGCACTCATAACTTCATTGACCCTCGGATCGCCAAACATGCTGATTGTTTTGTCCATCCTTGCTCCAACTTTGAAGTCGTGGTTGTCAATGGGGGCACCTTACCTTGCAAGGGAAAGTGTCACAATGTATGTATCTCTCTGGAAGATTATCACCTGCGCTCTGACATGTTTTCCTTGTCCTTAGGCGGATGTGATGTGGTTTTGGATGTTCAATGGTTACGCACACTTGGCCCCATCTTATGGGATTTTGCTGAAATTTGGATGCAGTTTTCAGTCAATGGGAAACAACACAAATTTAAGGGCTTACAACAAGGGTCTTTCCGCATCATCAGTTCACATCGCCTGGAAAAGATCCTTAAGAAGAATTCACATGGTGTTATCACTCAACTCCATTCCATTCAGATGCACCCATCAATGATCTCCCCTACTTCCTTTTATAGATATGCAGTTGTCCTTGCTGAACCAGTGGGCTTGTTGCCTTCAAGAGACCTTTTCGGTAAGAATTTAGCTGCATATACATCTCAGCAGGAAATGATGGCTTTTACATGTAGTACAAAAGTAGCAACAATACCTATTAGGGAATTATTTTTGCATCAAGACTGATCTCCAGAGTCTGGAAAATTTCCTGGAACAATGGGTATCCTCCCCAGCACACCCGAAATGGGTTATGCCTATGTGATCACTTACACGAAGGGTAAGGACAATATGGTGGTAGATGCTCCTTCTAGCACATTTGATGACCCAAATTCTCTTCCAGCTATTTCTCTGCTAGTTCAAAATTGGTTGCAATCTGTTCAACGGGGCTATCTCTTCTATGCACTCCATGCTTCTTCATCAGCAGGGCACTCTAGGTTCCTCAAAATGTATGACCAGGAACAATGTAATTTCTTTTGGAAGTGAGTAAAAATGTAAATTCAATAGATGGTGGCTGACTCTGTGATACTTGTCAGGACAACAAGGGCGAAATGACACTCCTTTTGGGACTACTCGAACCCTTACCCATCTCTACACAGATTTGGACAACTATTTCTATGGATTTCCTAGAAGTACTCTAGTGGTACAATACCACATCTAAAAGGACATCATATGAAGTATTCTATGGACAGGCACCGCCAATTATTCTTTCATACACCCTCAGCAGCTCCCCATTTCAGGCAATTGACTCGGTTCTTTGAAACCGCGATCAGATTCTTCTTATTCTGCAAGACAATCTTCACATGGCAAGAATTCAACTGAAACACACAAGCCGATCAGCACCGTTCTAATCTCACTTTTCACGCAACTGATATGGTTCTTCTTTGTCTACAGCCTTCCAAGAAACCCTCCCTGAAACTCACAAGGCGTCAGTGGCCCAGAATGCAACCTGAGGATGCTACAGGGGAACCACTCCTTCAGATTCTGCATCAATTTCCACATCTAAAGCTTTGAGGACAAAGCCTTTTCTAAGAGAGAGGGGATGTTAAGAACCCATGTCAACCATTCTATTTACTGTTTTAGTATATTGTTGTTGGATGCACATGCTTTGTAAGTCGTCCCATAGTATTTGTTGATCCATAGTTTGTATTATTGTTGTTGGACGCATATGCTTTGTAAGTCGTCCCGCAGTAATTGTTGATCCATATTTTGTATTGGCCCATGGTTTGTATTGACACATGGTATTGACCCATGGTATTGGTGCCTAGAATTAGTATATAAGTTTTTTTTTGATACCAATGAAGGTACCGTGAAGTTATTTTTATTGAGCTTGCTCAAAGGAGGTTGCCCCCTCGAAGTGGCCTGCGATCAATATAAAAGTGATTTCGAGTTCTGTTATTTTTGCTATCTTGTGTGTTTTCATTAATTAAATATTGCAAGCTCATCATGTGAGAATTCTATATAGGATCTATACCATGAAAGAATTATAATAGCCAAGAATGTTGAAGCAAAGAAGTCCTCACAATAATTATCCAAGGATATGCAAGAATAAGAAGAAATGTTGAAACAGAACATAAGAGAAGGAACTCAATTGATGGAAATATTATCTCATTTATTATTCCTCAATGTTAATACAATATATAATACATTTCAAAAGAGAAAATAGAATTCCTTAAAGGCAAGTTGTAAAGCACAAAAAGTAAGGCTTACTAAAAACATAAAAACCCCCTAGGTTGCAAAAGCAGTTTCCAAAACTGTGCTAGAGGCTCACGAATTTGGAAAGTATGGTATGGAAGATCATGAGTGAGGTAAATGGAATGTAAATACAGATAAGAAATGATGTGGAGGTCGAATTGGTCAAGTGGTAAGAGTTTCCAAGTTAACTAGCTTTTCCTTATCCACTAGAAAGTAGAAAAAACATGATAAAGCTGTCTAAATCAGGAAAGTGTCTTTCTAATTCAGGAATAGAATAAAATCAGACAGAATCCAAGGAAATCTTATCCATAATTTATCCAAATTCATTTTTGTGACTTAGGATAGCAAGTGGTCCACTAAAAGACAAAACTGGCTCTATTTAGCTTGTCAAAACTTAGGAAATTAATCTAGGTGACTAGTAAAATATATCCTAAGTATTTAATGGGTTTTTAAATGTTCCAACACATCACACTAAGACAATAAAATATATGGCACATATTCATTCATCGGCCAACTTGGAACACAAGAGGATATGACACTCATTTCATGTGGTAGGAGTGACATGTTGCTTCCGTACTGGAACCTTTTGAGGAAATCAATCTTCATCATAAGGTGCAATGAATCGAGCTTCTCCCTTTTTGTATTATTTCCAAAAAATAATTAAGCTCAACATTTATTTTTGGTGACTCCACCATCCTTTCTAACTTGTGCGACGTTGAATTGCTTTCTCATCAATTAACTGAATGCACGTGGAATTCCTCTAATGGATTCTATAAGATATCTGCAAGCAGTCTCTGGTTCATTGCTTCTTTCATCCTTGCTCTTCCTTGTCGCAATGCTTTCTTTTCCTTTGCTTCTTAATATTCCTTTTCCTTCCAATGGTCTCCTATCATCGCAGAGTAACCAGTTCCCTCGAGAATGTGCAACATGTTGTTCAGTCTTAATAACCAAAATTTCCAAGCTTGAGAAGGGATATGGGTTCATGGAAGCAACAAATGCAAAATAACCAAATTCTACACCATTATCGTCATTATGAGTAGTTGAATCTTCTAATTCACAGGGTTGACAATCTGAAGCATCAACAACAACACATTCTCCGAGAATTGCTCATCTATGGACTCAATAGGATGACTCGTCATCATTTACAACTATTCAACTTATTCCTATACATTATGCATTTGAATGTACTTCCATGGTTATGGTGGATTTGAAACTACGTCTTGCGAACCTACCAGAACCTGATCTCGACCTTGAACTGCGGCTATAGGATGCTTCAACTCTTTCTCAAATTTTTCTAATATTCTTGTGCATGCCAATCATGGCTTCGACATGGAGTCTTGACTCATGCAATTTTTGTAATCATGCCCCAATTTCGCACGAGGGATTCACTAGAAGGCAATATAATACCACGTAAATCCATATTGCAGTATTAAATATTCATGAAAACCTAAAAATTATATTGCTTATATATTAAAGGGTAAAGGGTTTTTTTAATTTAATGTAATAATAGAAGCATACTTTGGGGTCTTTTTTATATGGGCGGGCTAACAAATATCTGCCAAATGGAGATGGTGGGACCACAGCCGGATGAGAAATCGGGTTGAGGCAAGGCTTGGGCTTACCAATACACAGAAAAATTGCATCTTGAGGCATGCTTGATGCCAGGGGGTTTCGTGGTGAAGTGGGTTTCCACTCGATCATAGTCAAGAGACAGTGTTCATTGATAGCCAATTGTTCCCAATAGCACTCAGCCAGTTGTTACCAATAGCCTTGGGAAGCTCTAAGCCTCCATGGCCTGTTATAGGCCCTCGATAGGCCTTAGGGGCTTGAATACCCAACCACTAGTTCCTATTACAGGCCTTGGGAGGCTTAGTCAGCCTCCTAGAGCTTGTTATAGGCACTAGGGGCTTGGATACGTATCCCACAATAGGATTAGTCAGGGATTGGGGAACTGTAACATGCAATCTAAATGTTGTACTATGTGCATTAGCTCTAGTGACATACAAGAAGTGATCTCCTATCTCTTTTTAGACCATTAGATGTTGCAAATCATAATGATATGTGGTTGAGTAATTGCATTGTGGGTGAAGTAATGTGCATCCACAATATACATCGAAAGAAGCAAGGTGCATTGTAGAATGCATGTGGGGTCATAAGAGGGGTATCATATGAATATACTAGGTAGAAATATAAAGGGGTATAAAAAATGCTAATGAAACAATCAATACATACAATATCTAGTGAAAATAGGGGTTTTTTAAAATTGGGAGGGCATATTGGGAGGGGGTTAAAAAAATGATTTTGGAATGTATTTTCCAATATTTTGTGAAATTAGGGGTATTGTTTCATATGCCACGAACGAACGTGCTATGATAGTCGTTTATTGAGTGACTCCCCTGTGCAATTTTGAATATAAAGGATCTGTTTTGTGCAATTTCATTTCTTTAGCAGTGTTTAATTGTTCATGCAAGATATTCTGCTTGTAGTTGTGAAATTGAAACCAATGTGATGCTTCTCTGTATATGATATGCAAGATAAATGTATAACTATGTAAGTATGCAATATTCCTTATCTACGACATAATCACTGAATGTGTGCAAACATAATGAATCATATTCTAAATTTAAATACTTCTCACAATACATCAAATAAACCTAACTATAGACCTAACTATTATTCGCTTGAATTCCTTAGTGTTCATCATGTTGAACTCAATGGTCTCCCATAGTCCTTATTGGACTATCCAGAGAGGCAGCAATTGCTTGCTGCACCTAGATCTTCTGCATCTTCAATGCACTTTTGGTGAGTTTTATTGATCCAAGTTTTGCTGTGAGCACTTTTGTTTTGAATCTTCTCTAGAGATTTACTATTGAAGTCTCTTTGGGTGTAATAGCCTTTGCGTAATAGTTATTCATCCAAACAATTTATTGGTCTTCGAAAATACATAGCTTTGTGTCCAAAGCAATCGCAGGGATAACATCTTACGATTTGACAATATTTTGCAATATGGCCAAAATGATTGCATCTTGTGCACTTCACTCTATTGATCCTTCTTTTGTTAGCATATAGAAAAAAATTCTAACTGAAGGAGTCATCATACCTGAAATTTTTGTCATGGATTGAGCATTGCTCTCTGTCGCAGATCTTCTTAGGTGTCTTTACAAAACCCAAACAAGTTTTGTCTTCTAGTGATCTCTGATTCTTTAGAATTTTGTTCAATATTGATGTACTGTATTTTAATTCATTCTTCACTTTATCCTCAACTTTTGATTGTGCGTATATTGGATCAATGCAAACCTATCTCTTTCCCTTTATCTCAAACAACTTGTCTCATATACAAAGTATCTCTTTATCATTTTCTTCAAGTTGATCAGTCATCTTCTTGATTTCCTGTGCCAATTCCTCAAGTGAAGTTCTTAGTACAGATTTTTATTTTCAAGTATTAGAACCGTGTCTTGTGCATAATTCAGTTGCCACTCATAACTGGTTATCCTTTCATGAATATTTGTGTCAAAAGATTCCTGACATGGCCTATCCTGTTCTTCATACTTTGACAGTTGTTCCTGAAATAATTTGTTCTTCTTCTTAGATTTATTTAATTCATCCAAAGCACTCATCAGTTCACCTTCCCATTCAATTTCTACAACTTCTTCATCTTCATATTGACTATCAGCCTTAACCTATGCAACAAGTTTTGGAGGTGTGACTTGCTTCGGAGGTGTTTTGAACGATCCACTGAAAAAATATTTGTTTAATGACCCTGGCTTGTTCTGCACAACTGGACTGTTATTTGAACTATTCTTCATGCTTTCTTCCACTACATGAGCCATAAAAAGCACTTATTTGGGTTCTTCGTCGCAATCACTTTCTTCAAATGCATTGCTTCCTTCCTTAGTGTACATGATCTTTCTCTGTTTTGGAATTATCCTCCTATTCTCAGGTTTGTGTTAAGAACGCGCAATCTTCCTATCATGTGCACCAAATTCCTCATCACAGTTACTATGTTCTTTCTTGTAAGGACATTTTGAGGCATAATGATCTATTCCTCCACATATGAAACATTTAAAGTGTATCTTATTCTTATACTTACCTCGTCCTCTTTTCATCTTCTTGACAAAGTTTGATTCTTCATCATTTGATTCATCATAGCAGTCTTTGTCATGCTCATGCTTGTTCTTTCTTGTGGCTTTGAAGGTGACTTCCTTTCTAATAAGGCTCTCTTTCTTTGTTCTCGTCTCATATGCGGTGAGGATCTGTTGAAGTTTATCCTTTGTTAGTTCTTCAAGATTAGCTCGATCTTCTAACATAGATACCTTCGAATTGAATATTTGAGGAAAGGTTCTCAATACATTATGTACAACCAATTCTTCATCTAGAGTAACCCCAAGACTTTTGATACCATTAACTATCTCATCAACTCTTAATAAGTAAGATGTAATGTTCTCTTCATCTTTCATTCTCAGAGATTCAAACTACCCAGAGTGTTTCTGAAGCTTTGTTTTATTTACATTGTCATCTCCTTCGTATATACCTTTGAGTTTGTACTAAGCTTCTTTGGCTGAGGCACAATGCATAGCCTTGAAAAATCCATCTCTTGTCATACCACATACTAGAGTATTTCTGGCTCTAACATTGCTTTCATAAAGTCTCTTTTGTGCTGGATTGATTGGTACCAATGTTGCAATGTCACATCCATCGACTACAAATTGCCAAACATATGCTCCCAATGATTGCAAATAGACTTCCATAAAATATAATTTGTGATGTCGAACCTTGTTGCTCTGTTTGTAGAAAGGCCCTCCTGCTTGTCCATTTCTATGCAATGATCTATCTTCCAGATGTTAATATGTTCCTGAAGGAACCCACTCTGAAACCATTTGTTGGAATCGATTTAATACTGAGAGGGGGGGGTAAATTAGTGTTAGCATAGTTATTATCATATTTTACCTTCTTTAACATATTATCCTTTACTTAATATTTATCTTCTGTTATGCATTGGTACATAAAACGTCATACATATATGCACCACATCATCAACACATAACACACATAATTTTTACGTGGAAACCCAAATGGGAGAAAACCAAAGAATGCTTCTTTATAGTGATAAATAATACATTCAAGGAAGCACCAACTGGAAGGAGGCACCAACCCCCTGTGTTTTCTCTAGCACCAACTTGAAGGAGGCACCGACCCCCTTGTTATAGGTCAAATATGCACTTCTCCGTCTGTGATCACATTGCTCCGTTGATCACACAAAAGAACACCGTGGATTGAAGAGATAGTTTGACCTAGATGAGTTATGGTTGGAACTACACTCTACAGCTAAAAATATTAATGTTTCTACTGGTTTCACAACATGTGCGCTACTCTTGCTATAATAAACCAGCGCACACCTCAAAAGATGCACTGCTTTGCTCAAGGACAACCAGTGCACACCTTGAGAAAAGCTGCAAATGCTTGTTGCAAAGCACAAAAGTTGCTCTCTGTGCGCTACTCTTGTTGTATGAAACTTGCGCACATTTTAAGATGAAATCAAAAAATATATTAAGATTATGAATTGGGATTAGTTGAAGTTGGTTCTGCAACTTCCCCAACCTCCCAATTCAACCACCTCTCGATTCCAACTGCCTACCTTGTCCCAAAAATACAAGGAGGATCCATGAGAGAGGGACCTAGAAGGAATGTTTTAAGTGTTGTTACGCTGGAGGAATTCCCAAGTCATTGTGAAGAGCAGGAGCCCAGGACTTGGTTGCAGAAGCATCTTGACCGATCAAGTATATTTGTCCTGATTCATGTTTGATTGACAATAAAAAGGTGGAAATACCTTTCCTATCCCAAATTGAATGTCTATTGGATTGTATGTTCATTTGGTTTAATGTCTGATTGTAGTTGATGTTTAACTATTTTCAATTTCATCATATTTATTGCATTCAAGATACGCCAAGGAAGGTTTCCTTTGTGTTGCAGGTTCATCATAGCGGAAGGTTCAAGCGGAAGACCAAGCAAAATCTAGGACCAACCATCGATAAAAGGTACATTTTTCGATATCTTGATCTCTTTCATTTGTAGGAACTAAATGCAATGCAATGAATGTATTTACCTGTCACCCCTCCCAAGTTGGTAGTGTCTTCTCCTCGCTATAAGGTAATAATCCTGCAAAATAGACTGGCGACTCCACTGG
This sequence comes from Larix kaempferi, assembly GCA_027924585.1. Classification (NCBI taxonomy): domain Eukaryota; kingdom Viridiplantae; phylum Streptophyta; class Pinopsida; order Pinales; family Pinaceae; genus Larix; species Larix kaempferi. The sequence continues at coordinate 11,603,122 of BSBM01000007.1, forward strand.
GGAGTAACCATTTTTTTTCTGCTCTAGGAGACCTTGTTAGGTTTTTCTTCTAGTATATTTCAGTCTATTTGTTCTTTGAGAGGTCTTATAGGTCATTGTTGCCTGTTCTTTCTATTTTGATTCATCTCAGTCTATTGTTGCAAATCCTTTTTGTCTGATTTCAGACCCTATGCGCTGGTTTACTCTACTCACGGTAGCGCATTTTATTGCATGAACGTTGGTTTGTCTACTACACAGTAGCACATCTTTCCTAGTGTGCAGTGGTTTACTATAGAAAGAGTAGCGCACATGTTGTGAAACCAGTAAAAACATTAATATTTTCAGCTGTAGCGTGTAGTTCCAACCATAACTCATCTAGGTCAACCTAGCTCTTCAATCCATGTGTTAGCACCTATATATTTTTTGCTCTTTTACAACATAAAGACCTGTACATGAAAGATGGAAGGTCAGACAACTACCTAAGAAAAAATCATGAAGTGATCTCCATCGGTAATGGCCAGGTACTAAGGCAGGAGACATAATGGTCTAGAAGGGGTCTGATGTAATAAAGGGCTAATGTCAAGGGATAAGTATTAATAGGAAAAAAGAATGACTTACGATAAACAGAGAAATACCCTAAAACCTATAGTCTTGGGGAAAATTTATGAAAGATTAAATGTCGCACAGATTGACACCATTGACCAAGGGCGGGGAGCAATATCTACGGTTTTAAAAAGACCGTTGCATGGCCAAGTCGGGAGGAAGAAAGGGAATATGAGTATGCGATGGGCTAGAGCCCACCGAACAGGTGTCCTCTTAGGAGCGCGTCGCAAAGAGGAAAGAGCAATGAACAATGCTCAGTTAGGTGCATGGGATGGTGGGGACATATACAAGGATCTACGATGGAGATGATCTTTTTGAGATCCAAGGGTTCGGGTTTAATTACTGAAAAAAAGGCCTGAGTCTCCCACAGATCTACGGTTTAGGTGGAAAGAAGAGCCAGATCAACGACTAGGGGGAGTCTGAAATGCACAGGGTATAACAGGGGAGACCCCACCAGCATACAAAAAATATAAAAGCTAAGTTGAGTACGAGGACTCACCATAGATACACGTTTGAGAAGAAATGGATGGTCCTCATACATCATCGCATCAAGAAGTAGCACGATGAATAGCGGAAGGGTAGATGCGATGGACCGGGTCCCGCCGGACAGGTGTCATCTCCACAGCTTGTCGCATAGAGAAAGGGTGATATAGGAGAAGCTTTTTGGGTGCATGCGATTCTACCCCTTAGATGCATTCAAATGAGATCAATGGCCTAGGTGAATACTAGCGGAGATGATTCGATGATGGAAACGGATAGGTTGTCAAATCAGTGGGTAAAAGGAAACTCATATCCGATGATGGAAAATGAGCATGTGAGAACTCAATGGTTGAGATCAAAGGACATCAGGCCAAAGAGGGCAGAACTTAAGGAAACCTGGTTATATATATAAGAATGCCCATGAGGGTTGAAATTTGTTTCGAAAGCCTGTCGAAGTCAGGGAGCCTCTTGGCATGTGGTAGATGACGAAGGTGGCAGAAACTTCGACAAGGTGCATGCAGGGCTTCCAAAGTGATAGGTAGGGTTTGTAACCACCATTCTTTAGAAAATCTAAGTCTTTTATGGTCATAAGATGATGGAAGAAGAAGCTTCTACTAGATATAGGGTTAAGATAGCCCTAGAAGATAGAGACCCACATGTATTTGACACATGCATTCGGCTCCCAGTTCCAAAAATTAAGAAGAGACTAGAAACCTTGCATGAACAGGGACTGGATATCCATGGAGTCTTTAGGTTGTTGTTAATTTTCTTTTGCCTTGACCAGGTGTTCTCTTTTCCTGAGTTTGTAGTGTGGTGTTCTTCTAGTTACTTAGAACCTGAAACAGTAATTATGGATGCCCATATGTCCAAAGTCGTCTATAATATAGATGCATTAGGTGTTAGGGATTCCTTTTTCATTCCAGATTCTCAGTACCAAGAGTCGGTGGTTTCCTTGTACCGCCAAATTAGCCCCGAAAGTCGTCAAACCTTCTTAGCCACATGCCTAAAACCTGTCTCCAAAATCTCTGAGGAACCCTACCCCCTAAATGTCAGCCTTTTTTATGACAATTCCCAATTGGTTTTTTCTTTGTTAGCTCAGTTTCTAGGGTTGGATACTGATTTGTGGGTGACTGAAGTCCAATTAGCTTTACTCTTTAGGATTAGCATCAGTTTGGACAGGTCCGAAAGCGATCTTATCCCACCCCTGAGGTTTGATGAATTTTTGGCAGAAAAGATACATGTACAGTTAAGAAATTTCTTGAGTACTAGGTTTTTTAGATATCAGAACCAGTTGATGAAAATGATTATGTACAGCAACGCCGAAAGCCCACATTTATCCTCACTGCTTGAGACCGATGTTCTAGTAGACAATGTTGTCAACTATTTGAACTATGTTTTGCTCCCTGCTTATAAAATCATTTTTGGGGAAGAATTGCCTAGAGTGCTACCTGAAATTAAAACAATGATGTAGTTGAAGGACGAACTGGCAGTTGGTGACTGGTTTTTGTTAAAATAAGCTACAGTTATTAGATTGTAAGGTTTTGTGTAGGATCCTTATATTCTACCCGCTTTTCTGACATTGCGGATCTTTGCTCTTGAATTTATCAGACAGAAATTGGCCCTAGAAGAGATGCAATTCCTAAAACATAAGAAGAGCACAAATGTGAAATGTCCTTGGAAGGTAGGGCCTTCCATTGTGAAGAATAAAGAAGCTTTGTCAGAGGTGGAAGAGTTATTGAAGTCACTAGGGTTCAAAAAATATTTGGCCATCAAATATGACCCCTTGCAAATAATTTCCAAGAGAAAGAAAGAATGTAACCTCAACACTTTTGAGCATACAGAACCAGAAGGGGTGCTGAAGGGGCAAAATTTATTGTGTTGGGAACCCGAGGTGGAGGAAGTAGTGGAGACACAGGGAGGAGATCTCATGATTTTCGATTTAATAATGGATTTAGATCAAGTGCCAGACACCATGGAGGTGGGATGAAAAAGAGACTTAGAAGAAGTCATGGATATGGATACTGAAGAAGGTAATATAGACAAGCGGCCTAAATTAGAAGTACAGGATGCGTTAGTTGTTGCGGCTATTAAGGCTGAGTCAATTGATTCCCCAACTAAAGAGTATCTTGTTGTTGCAGCAGCTCAAGAAGGATTGACTGTCCAAATAGATAGTGGAGGGGTAGATGACGAGGAATATTTGGCTCCTGAGATCCAGGTTGTAGAATACAAGTTTCAAGATGTTCAAGAGGGAGATGTCGGTAATAAGTTTTGGTCCAAGGCTGACCTTTGTGGATAATACGATCAAAGCAAGCGAGCCTCGGCCCAGAGGCTGTTTGATTCAATGCCTATCGCTAGACGTTTGTCTAAGACTTCCTTCATGACGAGCAGAAGTATAAATGATAACATCTTAAACTTAGTAGTATTGATGGAGGATGGAGTGACCGAGACAAGGATCAATTGGCAAAAAATACCAATACCAGATAAAATCCAGTTTCACAAGCAAGTTAGTGATCTTGTATATGATAATTTTGTGAAAGCAACATTGAAAAGCGACAACTTGCTAGTTACCGTGAAAAAGTTAGAAAACCAATTAAAGCAGGAGAAAAGTGAAAACCAAGCTCTTAAAAATTAGGTAAAAAAGGTACAATCTGACCTAGTTATAAGCGATGGTGGTGGTAAAAGAATGAACAAGTTGTTGGCAGAGAAAGACAAGATGATTCTTAAACTACAGAAGAAGGAAAAGGTTCCAAATATCCAGCTAATCGAACTTCCCGAAGTGACAGACTTCAAAACACAAAAATAAGACTTGTCTAAGGAAATAAGTGAATGCAAAGCAGAATTGCTGAAGTTTGCAAGGAAGGAAGATAGCTGGAAAAAATAGAGAATAAGCTTAGAAAAGCAGCTTAATGATTTGAAAACTAACTTGTCCAATTTGGACATGCAGCCTACCAATTCGAACCAAATTGTTGAAAGAAATGGTACCGACAATCTTGTGCAGGCTATGTCTCATGTTAGCCTGAAAGATGTGGAAATCAAGGAGCTGAGAGAAAAAGCTCAAAGGTTGGAAGAAGAGAGTAGTAAGAAGGAAGAACATCTGAAGGTCCTAAAAAAAAAGCACAAAGAATTAATTGACATCAATAAAAAGCTCACTCATCAGATTACCAGGAAAGCGGATTTACAAGGGTGCAGACATTTGGTGAGGGATCGGATCACTAAAGAAGCTGAGAAGTTTAGACCCTATTTAGATTTCATGAGAGTAAAAGAGAAGACCATTAGTGACGCTCTAGAAGGTTGTGAAGTTACAAAGGAGACCCTAATACAAAGGCCTAAAAAAATGGCAGTAAGTGCCATCACTTTCCTGAATGATCTATCCGAAGAAGAAAAGATTAAGCTGAATATTGGGAACCGGATCACAACACTTGCAGCGGCATGAATGGTCCTGGGGAAATATGCACAGATCGAGAGTGTGGAAACTAAAGTCGAAGAAATGAAGGGACAAGTGGCAAAATTCAAAGGGTTGTTTGATAAGCTGGTTGAAATGGGGTAACCTTCGTTCTGGAAGGGTGACCGGGAGCTAATATCCCATAATGCTTATAAAAACCTACTATAGGCGATAAGGATGGACCATACAAAGTTCAAACATCTGAACCAGCTGCTTATAGGCAAGGTTCTGATGGAGTTGGTCGAAGAGGACTTTGAAATCTTGAATAGGTTGATCGTCATTGGCGAAAGGCTTCCCCCATTTTCCTACGCAGAGCATATCGAGATATGAGTGATGGTAAAGGAAATGGTGGCCTATGACCTCCCACCTATAGACCAATGGGATAATGTAGAAAAGTATAGCAGATCGCTATACTATCTCTGTCTTCCACAGTGATATTCAACTTTTTTATAGTTGTTGAGGCTTGTTTGGAATCTGGGACTTCTAAGAAACTTTCCTATTATTTGAGAAATTTGTAATATTCTTTGAGGCGGCTATATAAATAGCCAGCTGAAACAATTATTTTACTATCTTTACTTTTTTACTTGAAGTAAATGTTACTTAGTAATAATACCGATGGATTGTAAGAAAGCAGTTAGGCTAGTTTCTACCTGTTTTCTATTTCGTTGTGATAGTGGAAAAACAACCTGAATGAGGTGTCACTCCGATATAACTGTTTTTGGTTTAGATGAGTCAAGCAAGAGGACTCCCGACATCTATATATGCGATGTAATAGAATGATAAAGTGTTGAAAACTTTTATGGGAATTGTTTGTGTATTGTTCTGTAAGACATTTTGAGCTATATTTTGAATAAAGATTTGTAGAGTTGAGCCGATGTTTTTAGGGATTCTTGTGTAACTAGTCTTGTAGTATATTCTTTCTTTTTCTATGTGAATTGTGTATCTCTCATTGTTAATTCCATTCTATAACATTATTTCATACTTGGTGCAGTGTGATAGCTAAGTAGAATTCATAGAAATTATGCTCTACTTATATTTTTCCCAGTATTTCACCATTAATTCTCTGCTAAAATTGATATAGGATTCATCATTGTATGCCTTATGTCAGTGGATTGTTTCTTTCTCTTCTGTTTCACTAATTATAATCACTTTGACTACGAGCTGTTTACTATCTCACCCCTGTGTTAAGGCATTTGTGAAGCATTTGTAAATGAATTTTCAGAGTTTGTTTAAATGTGACTCCATTGTCCAAATAGAGATTCATATGTTTCAGCCAAGCTACATTTAAACCATTTTGTTTCCCATGGAAATCTGATCTTCTGTATTTTTGCAATTGAATTTCTTAAATCATGAATGTTGGTGCATGTTTTCATTGTTGACAACTTTGATTATTCAATTCTTTCATAGATCTGTAGAGAGAGCCCTCTGAGACTAAGTTGGGTCAGTAGCTTAAGTCTAAAAATTGGTTAGTGGTTACCCTAGTTTTCCCTCTCCCACAAACTAGGGGGTCATTTTGGGTGTTAACAAATTGGCGTCGTTGCCAAGGACATGATTGTTTTATTATCCCTGGAAGAATGACAAAGAATTCTGAAGATTCGACGAAAAGAGAGATCCCTACGGGCGAACAAAGATTTTTGAATTTCTAGAGGGTTGTGCAATTTTTCCCTGGTGACTCCACTCGTAAAGATCCACATTCAAGAAAGACTCCACTGGGGAAGATTGACATGCCAATTTCATTGTTGAAGAGATCTCGAGACAGGAATCCTGGCCTCAAGAAGGAGCCATACGAGAGGTAATCTTGTTTCCAAAATCTTGTTAAGTGTGGAAAATCCAGAAATAATACTTAGACATAAGAACGGAAAGGACAAGGCTAATACTTCCAACCTTAAAAGAATTGGGTCTAAAGAAGAGTTACCTGTTTTACAAGAATTGGATATAGAGATCGATATCGGGAAACCTTTGGAAAGATCAAGATCTAAATCTTATCTAAGTCTGGGTGAAGAAGGTCTGAATGCCCCTGAATCCTATTTGTTAGATCCTGTCTGGCTTCAGTTACAAAATATTATCAAAGCAGAAAGAGCTATAGCTGGTTCTCATATCCCTCAACCCAATACCACAATTCCTATAGGTAATTTTGCCCTGAATATTCATCCCCAAGCTTAGAATCCACCTAGACCCATGGCTTCTAGATTTGCACCATTGGCCTTGCCAACCGCTTTGCATGACCTCCCTTAGAAATACGCCTAGAGAATTGTCTCTTATGATGGAGAAGGGGGTTTTTCTGCCAAGTAGCATGTAGACAGATTTGAATATTTCATTGATTTGGAGGAAGTAGACCATGATGATACTAAGATGAGGTTATTTGCTCAAAGTCTATTTGGAGAACCCAAGAAATGGTTCAAACAGTTGACGATTGCTTCTATAAATGATTTTGTAGCCTTTAAGACCCTGTTCTTATAGAGATGGGAAACAATAGGGAGCCCCGCCCTAGTCTTGTCCCAGTATAACCACCTGAAGAAAGGAGGTTTTGAATCAGTTCATGAGTTTTCTTCCAGGTTTATGAAAGCCTATAATTCTATTCCAGATGACCTAAAACCCTCAGTGGGCGCTACAAATCTCCACTATGCAAATGATTTTGATGGAGACTTCTCATGCACGTTAAGAGAGAGGAAATATGCTACCCTTCCTTCTATGTTGAAAGATGCTATAGAGGTGGAAGCCAATATGATGGCTTTGGGAAAGAAAAAGGGGAAAACTGAAGCATATAAAAAGAAGCAAGAAAATCAAACCCCTGCCTCCTCTTCTAACAATGCCAAGTTCGATACTATGATGAAAACCATGGAAAAGCTCATGGATAGGTTAGCCATGGTAAATAAGCATCCTACTAGGGAACAACCCAAAAATAAGATAAGAAATACTAACTTTAGAAGGCTGCCCCCTCCAAGAAATCCAAGAAATCAGGAAGACCACCATATGAGGTCTCCTTTCCTTGAGAATTTGGTGGATGAGGAAGGATCTGAAGAGCCTGCTGGAGACCAAATCCATCTCTTTAACACTCTGGACCATGAAATACATTTAACCCAAAGGGAGCATGACTTTTTCAACATGGGGAATGCTAGTAAGGTTTCTGAATTTGATTCTGAGCAGTACCAAATGGGTTACATGAATGTTGTGGATGATATTCAAAGGAAGATGAAGTTAAGGAGCAGGGACATACCAATTAGTGAAGGGAAGGCTGCCCATGTTCAGTCTTCCAAGACTCAGCAGGATATGGAGAAATTAAAAGAAAAACAGACAGAGGTTTCTATAGAGAAAACCTCGGAAGATAAGGAACAACATTTGAAAGAAGGTAGGCATCCAGAAGTCAGTGAAGTAGGGAAGCCAGCTTCAACATTCGGCTTGAAGGCTGAACTGTCTAAGGTAAAGATCTCTATACCCTTAAATGAGCTGTTAAGAAATAATGAATATAGGGAAGAGATAAATAGCCTAGTAAATGGGCAGGCAGAAAGTACACAGGACATGTTGGAAGTGACAGATGATGCCCCCACTATAATCTCTGGTTCCAAGTTAGAAGAGCCAGATGATGAAGATGTCCCTCCCTTTTATTTGAGTTTGAATATCCATGATAAGTTATTACACAATGCCCTGATAGATTCTGGGGCTTACACAACTTGATGCCAAAGTCAGTGGTGGACCAGTTGGGGTTAGAAGTCACCATACACTACAAAGACCTATATTCTTTCGATTCCAGAAAGGTACCATGTTTGGGTCTAATTAAATATGTGGTAGTAACCCTTTCCTAGATCCCATTGAAGAGCGTCATGATGGACATACTAGTGGCTGATTTGCCTGCTATGTTTGGGATGATGTTATCAAAATCCTAGGTGAAAAAGTTGAAAGGGACCATGCATATGGACTTATCTTACGCCACTATACAACATTTTGGAAGCAATAGGAAGCTATACGGAGAGAAAACGATGGCTTACGTGGTCAACAATGATGACAAACCTGAAAATCACCCCATATTTGCTGTAGATAGAAACGTAGGTTCCTCTATCCTTTTCAATGATAGTCCACATACTGATCCTATGCCCCTATTTTTCCACCAAGTCGAAGAAGACAAGGAGTTTGCAGCAAGGTATGAGGCATCAGAGAGGCAGAAAAATGAAGGACTATGGAAGATGTACTTTGATGGATCACTGAGCAAGAATGGTGCTGGTGCCGGATTCTGGATTATACCTCTTGATCAAGAGTCCAAAGCTTTGTCATACAAGCTAACTTTTGAGTGTACTAATAATGTGGTTGAGTATGAAGCTTTACTCTTGGGACTAAGAGCTTTGAAAGACTTGGGGTCAAAAAGGATACACATTTTTAGAGATTTAGAATTGGTGGTCAATCAAGTAAATGACACCTATCAGGCAAAACACCCAAGGATGAGGGCCTATAGGAATGAAGTTTGTGATATGTTTGGGAACTTTTTCACCGAACACAAGATCTCGGTGATCCCAAGATTTGAAAATTGTGTGGCGGGCTCTTTAGCCACCACAGCCGGTGGTTTTAAAACTCCTATTTTTTCTTAAGAAAAATACGAGGTAGAAGTGGTGAATAGGCCCTCTATCCCAGACAATGCTAAATACTGGCAAGTATTTGAAGATGATTTACAAATCAAAATATTTTTGGAATTATTTGACGAGTTTGCTAATGTTCAGATTGATGCTAAAAATGAGAACATAAAAGGATTGATAGACCAAGAGTAATCAGAGGGAGAAGACAGAGAAGGTAAACAATGAAAAAACATGTTGGGTGGGAACGATATCGTTCAATTGAAAACTAATTATATCCCCAGAGGATTGATACCCTTGGAGAGGTTGTTTGACTAGAATGATGTGGCAAAAAAACCAGAATTTGAACCACCTAAAGAGGAGGTAGAAGACCAAACCTTGGGCACTAAAGAAGAGGCTCGGATGGTAAACTTGTCTAAGAAACTACATGCTGAAAAGAAGGAGTGGTATGTAGAGTTGATTAAGAGATATGCCACTACATTTGCATGGAGTTATGAAGAACTGAAGGAATATGATAGCTCAATAATACAACATTCTATTCCAATCAGACTAGGAGAGAAACCCTTCAAGCAAAAGTTGAGGAGGATAAACCCTAAGCCGATGCTTGTGATAGAAAAAGAGATTAAAATATTACTTATTGCAAAAATCATTGTCACCTTGAGATTCTCTCAATGGATAGCAAACTTGGTTCTCGTAAGGAAGAAGAATGGTGAAATTAGAATCTGTATAGATTTCAGGAACCTGAACAGAGTTTCATTAAAGGATAATTACCCCCTACCTAAAATGGAGCATATCTTACAAAAGGTAGTAGGGGCAGCAATGATCTCTACTATGGATGGTTTCTCCAGGTACAATCAAATCAAGGTCTGTCCTGAAGATCAAGAGAAGACCGCTTTCACCACTCCTTGGGGTACTTTCCTGTATGCTAAGATGCGTTTTGGGTTGGTGAATGCAGGAGCTACTTTCCAATGGGCAATGGACATAGCATTTGCTGAAGAAAAGGATAAGTTCATGGTTGTGTACATGGACGACATAATGGTGTACTCAAAATCTAATGAAGAGCACCTAAAGCATTTGGAACAAGTTTTTAAGAGATGTATAAAATACGGTATTTCCCTTAATTCTAAGAAATCACATTTTGCATTAGAAGAAGCTAAGCTCTTGGGTCACATCATTTCCAAGGGAGGTATCAAGATCGATCCTGAAAGGGTTAGTGATATCCAGAAAGTTAGAGAGCCAAGGAACAAAAAGGAGGTGCATTCTTTCATTGGGCAAGTGGGCTTTCATAGAAGATTCATTCTCAGTTTTGCCGAAATCATGATGAGTATTACAAATATGTTGAGGAAGGAAAATCAGGTTAAGTCAACTGTGGAAGCAAGAGATTCATTTAAAGGAATTAAGAATGCTATCACCGAAGCCTCAGTATTAGCCAGTCCATATTTTTCTAAAGATTTTTTGATTTTTTCCTACGCTTCTAAGCACACCGTGGCAGAGGTACTGTTACAGAAAAATGCCCAGGATGATGAACAACCAATTACCTTTTTCAGCAGAGTATTAAGAGATACAAAATTAAAATATGATATCATGGAAAAGCAGGCCTACGCCCTAATTAGGTCACTGAAATATTTCAGGGTTTATATCCTACATTCACACATCATTGCTCATGTCCCAAACAATGCTGTGAAGGGTATCCTCACCCAAGAAGACCCAAAAGGAAGAAGAGCTAAATGGATTGTTGTATTGCTTGAATACGACCTGGACATAAAACCTGTTAGATTTTCATAATTTACTTCAATTTGATCTAGGATCTTAACTGAGAGAACAACATGTACAGCATATCTACAGCATATCAATCATGGACACAATAATGCAAGCACACAAGAGACACAGAGTTTACTTGGGGAAAACCATAAAGGTGAAAAACCCCAATAACTTCCTCAGAGATAGATAGAGCAACGATACAACCCAAGCATAAGAGATAGACATCCTCTAGCAGCAGCTTCTCCTCCTCCACAATTGTGCCACTCTTCAAAGGGTGTGTGTGAGAATAGAATGATCAAATAGAGTGCCTCCCACACTCTATTTATACTTGACTTGACTTGCCTAATAACCTTTACTAGGTCAGCCTTAACTTAACAACATAACATAATGCTGACTGGGCCGACCCCCAATAGGATGGTCTAATAACCCTTTGAACCACATGACTTATATAGGGCCGACCTCAATAAGGTGGTCTAATAACCCATCAAGTATAAGTTACAACACTTACAATATAAATGACGACACTTCCGTTTAGAGGAATAATAACATCTCTATAGGAATACAATATACATATATGTGAAATACATTCCGAAGTGACATATACATCAACACTCCCTCTTAACTAGGAAGGTATTTCTAGACACAGGTCTTCTAGCACAAGTCTTCTTCTCTGGATCATCATCAGCAAATCATCATCCTCGAATCATCGTCATCGTCACTGTTGCTGCTATCTCAATCAATATCCGATCTACTCATCAAATGAAGTTCTACAAAGCCAGTCCTTTTTCATACTGGATGTAGGCCCACAACTTACAGGTCTTCATCATCACTGTCCATACTGTGGAATCCTCAGGACTTATTACATGAGTCAACAAAACCTCGAAAGAGCATCCCAGGACTAATTACGAGCACACAGCTCAAGCTATCGGATCTCCTAGGATCTTTTACATGTTACTGCACAACCTGTCCACAACCATAGAGTATCATCCTGATACTCATGATCATCATTCACAAAGCACAACCCGGATGCACATCACACAACACTTACATCTAGCCATGGGAGAACACATCTACAGCCATGCGAGAATGGCACAACACTTATATTGGAGCCATGGGAGAACACATCTACAACCATGCTCAAATGGCTTAACACTTATATCGTAGCCATGGGAGAACACATCTACAACCATGCTCGAATGGCCCCAACACTTATATCATAGCCATGGGAGAACACATCTACAAACCATGCTCGAATGGCCCCGACACTTATATCACATCCATGGGAGAACACATCTACAACCATGCTCGAATGGCCCTAGCAATTACATCACGACCATGGGAGAACACATCTGCCACCATGTCGGAAAAACCCAACAATTACATCGCGACCATAGGAGAACACATCTACAACCATGTCCGAAAATCTCATGTGCATCTGTGTCTTTGGAACTTATCACACATAATCCAACTGATTATGTAATGTATCCACCTGATACATGTCATCACATATGATAATCCTGATCATCATCATAGCATTGTCCCGATGCATATAATCTAGAGTATCGTCCTGATGCATGTCATCTGGAGCAACATCCTGAAGCTCGTCATCCATGATCATCCTGATCATATAATGCATCATGCTGATGCATACCAAGTATCTACCTGATACATATCATCATACATGATCCATTTGATCATACAATGTATCCACCTAATACATACACAGATACATGATCCACTTGATATATATATCAACATACATGATCTACCTAATCATACAACGTATCCACCTGATACATATACAGATACATGGTCCAAGCATCCAACATGATGCATATACATATACATGATCTAACTGATCATAACAAGCATCCAACATGATGCATATACAGAGCAATAACTGGAGAATTGTCCTGATGCTCATCATCCAACGCTTACATCCATATCCATGTGAAGGATCCTACTTCCACCATGCTTGGAATGGCTTTAGCTAATGTCTCCATCATTTCTTCCTCGAAGTGTCATCGATCTGAAGAACACCAAGCCTCTCTCTGAAGTACTCGAACTTCACTCTGGCTAGTGGTTTCGTCAGTACATCTGCAATCTGCTCATCCATCGCAACATACAGGAGCTTCATTGCTCCTCTCTGCACCATATCCCTAATATAGTGATATTTAATCTCAATGTGCTTCGACCTGTCGTGGAACACCAGGTTCTCATACAGCTTCACAAAACTTTGGTTGTCACAAAAGATACCAGAAGCCTCCAGCGGGAGATCAAATAACTTAGACAGTAGCTTCCGAAGCCATAATGCCTCACAACTAGCCGAACAAGCTGCAACATACTCTGCTTCGGCTGTACTCAGTGCTACATAGGACTGCTTCTTGCTAAACCAAGAGATCACACCTGATCCCATACTGAAGCAACACCCAGAAGTGTTCTTCGTATCTACAGCACTGCTTGCCCAATCTGAATCAACATAACCTTGTAGGTCAAACTTTTGATTCGCATCATACTTGAGCCCATAATCAACTGTACCCTTCAAGTACCCCAAAATATGCTTTACAGCAACCAGGTGAACACTCTTCGGATCCGTCAGAAACTGGCTCAATGTGTTCACCGTAAAGCAAATATCTGGTCTCGTGTTCGTCAGGTACATCAAGGACCCAATCATCTGATGATACATAGTGATATCGACTGGCTCAAATGAAGCATCACACATAAGCTTCAAGTTTGATGCCATAGGTGTGGCCATAACCTTGCAATCCATCATCCCGAACCTCTTCAAGATCTCTACTGCATACTTCCCTTGTCCAAGGAAGATTCCATCTACACTCTACCACACCTCCATACCTAGAAAATAGTGCATCATCCACAAGTTCTTCATCTCGAAATCGGCAGCAAGCTTCCGCTGCGTGTTGAAAATCAATCTATCTTCACCTATAATAAACAGGTCATCCATATACAAACGTAGTATCACTGGATTGCCTTCCTCAACCTTGTAGTAAAGGTTGGAATCCGCTTTACTCTTGGTAAAGCCCAAACTGGATAGAAAGCTATCTATCCTACCATAACAAGGTCTGCACATATATGACTCCTTATCATGTGTCTCAGAACCAAGTGGCTGCTCCACATACACTTCTTCTTCAACTACACCATTCAAGAAAGCTGTCTTGAAATCCATATGGTGTATCTTCCCTTTCATCACTGCAGCTAGAGCAAGTACGGATCTAATGGAAGTGTATCTGGCTACAGGAGCAAAAGTCTCTATGCTACCACCTATAGCATGCTTGATCTTGTAGATCCTCTTGGAAGTCACTACAGACTCCCCTTCAGGTCTTGGGACTGCATCCCAAACATCTTCATGATCGACTGGTTCTCCTCGATCATCGCATTCTTCCTAGATCTTGGGAACTTCAATATCTTCAATATTTTCAATAGATAACTTTGTTGTTGAACAAATGTTGTAGTCCTTCTTTTGTAAGTGGTGGTATGCAATATTTCCTACACAACAAGTTAAATTGCATGATTAGAAAACATCTCATAGTTTTCAGAACAAATTCTTACACATAAAGAAATATGTCATACAATCATGCAATTATCTTAGCCAATGCTTCAATACAACATTTATCCATATTCCATAACTTTCTAGATGCCTTCCAATCTCTACCAGAACATTGTTAAGAGTGTGCACAGCTCCCAACATGTCAGCAAAGAGGTTTCATTCTAGATAAGTAGCAAGGGAATGTCATACAGTGCCATAGGCCAGTTACCCATGTGTATTAGTAGTATATTGTTCATCAATGCAACTATTATAATATGCATAATACACAACCTAATTCTAGGAACATGAGTATATACATTATTGAACACTATTATTTAAATAATAAAATATGCAAGGAATAATAATTCAAATACTTATCTTTGTTTGTTTGTTGGGTTGACTCCCTCTCAGTCTTTGCTTCTTTTCTGCAACTCCATTCTGATGTGGATTGTGAGAAGTGGTCAACTCCCTCTAAATATCTGCATCCTTGCAGAAACTACTGAAGTGTGCTCTTTCTTGATCTTTGCTTCCTTGCACCAACAACTGGAGTGTGCTTCCTCTTGATCTTTGCTTCCTTGCAGGAACAACTGGAGTGTTCTCCCTCTTGATCTTTGCTTCCTTGTAGGAACAACTGGAGTGTGCTCCCTCTTGATCTTTGCTTCTTGGATTACCTGTCCTTCAACTTATATCCATCACTATACATGCTTATTAGTATCATCATTGTGTTATCCTCGAGGTCTCATACATAATCACACATTCATTAGTTTAATCTTAATACGATCAAAACACAATAATCTTAAACATGTATAGTCATGATCATTTCAAATATAGATAATAAACATTAGTATTCAAGGTTTCAGGGAAGTCTTCTTTTACTCATGCATATTCTTATTTGATCATAGGATTCTTTCGGTTAGTTAAATCATCAATCAAGATAAGAGACATAAAATGCATAAACCCTTGATTACTTATATTTCTAAATTTATGAATAAACATAACCAATCATACCAAGTATACTTATATAAGGGATCCTAACACAAGGTAGGATTCTAACTTGATATAGGAAAAGCATACTTGGATTGGTATGTTAGCTAGTTATGTCTAACATACCCACATGATGTCTTCTTGTTCTCTTCAATGACTTGTGCTAGTAACCTGCATATCTCATAGGTTAACCATTATAGAACTAAGTTATACATACCTCGCAAATAGATCTTCTAAGTGATTCATGACAATGGATGAATCTTTGTCCTCAAGTCATCATGATCATATGTTCTTAAACGAGAACATGATTTGTCTTTCTTGGTGTACCTTTCATGTTAGTGGACAACATAAACCTCATACAACACCATAATGCATTAGTACAATCATAAGTGTCAACACCCTAATCAATGAATATCTTCTATCAAGCATTCATAATTTTATTAAGGTGATACGACAAGTCTAAATTTAATCAAGATTGTACTAACCGTAATAACATGAAGACAAACATACCATAAACTTAATCATGAAAAAATCTTGAAACATACCTGGATGAGTCATACCTGTCGAGATTGCTTGTAATCTTCTTATGTAAGGCCTTAGCCTCATCTCCCTCTGAAACAGGAACTTCTTCACTTATGCAGGTGACCAATCCATTCTCTTCTAGGATTAACCCAATCCACTTGATTTGTAGGAACTGGATCTGGGGCTAGATTAGGGTTTGTTAGAGAAACCCTAAAAATTCAAACATCGAATTTCAAACTTCCGAAAGGATAGAAATATGCGCCTTGATGAGCTGATCAAGCTGGTATACTCATAATTTGAAAACTGCAAAGTTTCACCCCTCAAATTTTCCTTTGAAACTTCTGGAAATTTTGGACATGACCCCGAACTAGGGTTTGATAAAGCCCACCCTTCTTCCCAACCAAAAGGTTCGATCCAAATCTCTAAGCTTCTATTTTTCTTAGGAGCTTCCAGCCGTGGTCACAGATTTCAAAAATTCCCATTTTTTGTAGAAGCCCTAAATTTCCACTTTTCTGATCAATGTCCGGAACTAGGGTCTGATCAAGCCCGGCCTTCTACCCAACCAAAAATTTTGATCTTGGTCTCTAAATTTCGATTTTGACGAGTATCATTCAGCCATAGTCTCCGATTACAAAAATTCCAACTTTCTCCGAAACCCTAAATTCCGGAAGCCATGAATGAAGGTGCTAAAAAATAATTTTGTTTTTACAGAAATATGTACCTGATTGTTTTTGGTGTAATTTCAAACTTTTCAATCCACAGGTTCTAAAAAAAATTCTTGTGATAGCCCGACCTGTCATCTTTCCAACCCCATAGGTCTGACCTCAAATAGATTCCTTGAGAGAGAATTATGCCAAGTGTCGCAACGTGACCTGTTTATGGGATAAAATAGGAGAGAAAACTTGTATGGTGTGCCATGTGTCATTGGTTCAGTTTCGGCTTTGAAAAAGTTACCTGAGAATGCTTAGTCTGTGCACTACCTGTCACATTTTACGAAATTTCATTTGGAGCTTTCTAAATCAAGTTATGAACTTTTTTCCAAGGTCACCTGTTCTTGACTGATATTTGGAAGAGGCAGAAACCCTATATTGTACAAATCATAAATCACAAAGTAAAACGAATTAGAGGTTTTCCTTTGGGCACACGGTACATGGGGATCTTAGCTTCTTCCTATTAAATTTTCAGACTTTGAAACCTTGTAAAAATTTATTTATAGTGAAAGTTATACGATGACCGGTTTTTTCTATATCAAGCCCTAGCATCGTATGTGCAACAAGTTTCATACATGCCATACCATGCCTTCTTTCAGGCTAGCTCTGATACCATGTTAGATTTTCAGAATTTACTTCAATATGATCAAGGATCTTAACTGAGAGAACAACAAGTACAACATATATACAACATATCAATCATGGACATAACAATGCAAGCACACAAGAGACACAGAGTTTACTTAGGGAAAACCATAAAGGTGAAAAACCCCAATAACTTCCTCAGAGATAGATAGAGCAATGATACAACCCAAGCATAAGAGATAGACATCCTCTAGCAGCAGCTTCTCCTCTTCCACAAGTGTGCCACTCTCCAAAGAGTGTGTGTGAGAATAGAATTATCAAATAGATTGCCTGTCGCACTCTATTTATACTTGACTTGACTTGCCTAATAACCTTTACTAGGTCGGCCTTAACTTAACCACATAACATAATGCTGACTAGGCCGACCCCCAATAGGGTGGTCTAATAACCCTTTGACCCACGGGGCTGACCCCAATAAGTTGGTCTAATAACCCTTTGACCCACATGATTGATACAGGGCAGACCCCAATAAGGTGGTCTAATAACCCATCAAGTATAAGTTACAACACTTACAATATAGATGACGACACTTCCGTATAGAGGAATAATAACATCTCTATAGGAACACAATATACATATATGTGAAATACATTCCAAAGTTACATATACATCAACAAAACCCACCAAAATGATAAAGGGGCAAGGGTTAGCAAAGTTAATGACCAAGGCCAACTGTGATTCTCTGCAACTGAACTTCTTACAAGGGTATTCAAACCAGCTAGATATGGCAGTGCAAGTGAGGCAAGAATTCTCTGCATCCTCCTGGTATGCGGACACTGTGTATGTATTACAAAACTTGCAAGGTCCATTGGGATTGAGGAAAAATAGGGCTAGAGCTATGAAACTAAAAGCTAGGAAATATTGTATTATGAATCAATTCCTATATTGGAAGGACCCTGGAGGTGTGTTGTTGAACTGCTTACTTGAGGAAGAAGCTAAACACACAAAGGAGGAGTTTCACAAGGGTGACTGTGGCAGCCACCGTTCATGGAAGGTGTCAGTTAACAAAATCCTAAGGGCTGGTTTCTATTGGCGTACCATGTTTTCAGATGTATACAAAGAAACATTGTTTGTCACCAATGTCATATTTTTGAAGGAAAAAGAAAGGTCGTTTCACTACCCCTTCACCCTGTCATCATAGAAGCACCCTTCCAACAGTGGGGTTTAGACTTCATTGTGGAGGTAAATCCTCACTCCTCAAGGAAACATAGATGGATATTGACAGCCACAGACTATTTCACTAATTGGATAGAATCCATACCAACTAGGAGAGCAACCGAAGGCGTTATCATGGATTTTATGGAAGACAATATCCTGTCAAGATTTGGGTGTCCTAAAAGAATAGTGACAGACAATGCACCGGCATTTTGTTCTATGAAAATGCTAAATTTTTGCCATAAATACCATATCAGTCTGAATCATTCAACGACATACTACCCTCAAGGAAATGGACTAGCATAATCATCCAACAAAAGTCTAGTAAGAATCATAAAGAAGCTATTGGAGGATAATAAGAGAGCTTGGCACATGAAGCTGAAATATGCCCTGTGGGCCGATAGCATAAGTACAAAGAGGGCCATTGGGATGTCCCCTTTCCAGCTGGTATATGGAGATGAGGTGGTTTTTCCAGTTTCTCTGGGATTGCTGGTTATGAGGTTGCTGCAGGCGATAGAAGAAGAACCAAACCACATGCAGAGAAGGGTAAACCAAATAGTCGAACTAAATGAGTTAAGAAGTAGCTCCTAGGACAAAGTACAGGGGCACCAAGTAAAGATAAAGAATGCCTTCGTCAGAAAAGAAAAAGAAGATCAATTTCAGGTAAATGACCTAGTCCTAAAGTGGGATGCTCCGAGGGAAGATAAACATGGAAAATTTGACCATATGTGGATGGGTCCCTATATTATTGCAGCAAACCGAGGAAAAAATTCTTTTATCCTAGAGCACCAAGATGGGTCCTCCTAGTTGAGGGGTCTAGTCAATGGAAGGTTTTTGATGTACTACCCGTCCTAATAGAAAGCAGGTAACCCATGTACCATAGCCTGTATATATGTATCTATATATTTTCAATTTTTCACATTTGTTTTGAGGTTTTTAACGGTGAAAACCAGAATAACTTGAAGCCCGAAGTGAAGGCCCTAATGTCTGGAAGGGGAAGCCATGCTTCATGTTTGACTTTTCAACCTGGTTGAGAAAACAGGTGCAGTCTCACTTTCTAGAAAAAAAATTCAATCTAGGGTTTGCAGAACCTGCCCAATGGATCAGTCACTTAGTCTACGGAGTTATTTGCTACCTCACTAGGAGGATAGCATCCCTGGTTGGAGCCAGTTGTTAGCACCTATATATTTTTTGCTCTTTTACAACATAAAGACCTGTACATGAAAGATGGAAGGTCAGACACCTACCTAAGAAAAAGGCTTGAAGTGATCTCCATCAGCAATGGCCAGGTACGAAGGCAGGAGACAGTCTGGACAGAATGGTCTAGAAGGGGTCTGATGTAATAAAGGGCTAATGTCAAGGGCTAAGTATTAATAGGTGAAAAGAATGACTTAATATAAACAGAGAAATACCCTAAAACCTATAGTCCTGGGGCAAATTTACGAAAGATTAAATTTTGCATAGATCAACACCGTTGATCAAGGGAGGGAGGTTTTAAAAAGACCGCCGCATGGCCAAGTCGCGAGAAAGAAAGGGAATATGAGTATGCGATGGGGGGGAGCCCGCTGGATAGGTGTCAGATTAGGAGTGCGTCACAAAGAGGAAAGAGCGGTGACTGATGTCGGTTAGGTGCATGCAATGGTGGGTACATTTACAAGGATCTACAGTGGAGATGATCTTTTAAGATCCAAGGGTTTGGGTCTATTTAACGAAAAAGGGCCCGAGTCTCCTACAGATCTAAGGTTCGGGTGGAATAAAGAGCCATATCAACGGCTGGGGCAAGTCTGAAATGCACAGGGTATAACAAGGGAGACCCCACGAGCATACAAAAAATCTAAATACTAAGTCGAGTATGAGAACTCACCATAGATAGACGTCTGAGAACAAATGGACAGTCCTCATACATCGTCGCATCAAGAAGTAGCATGATGAATAGCAGCAGGGTAGATGCAGTGGACCAGGTCCCACCAAACATGTGTTAGCTCCACAACTTGTCACATAGAGAAAGGGTGATATAGGAGAAGCTTTTTGACTATATGCGATGCTACCCCTTAGATGCATTCAAATGAGATCAACGGCCCAGGTGAATACTAGCGGAGATGATCCAATGGTGGAAATGGATAGGTTGTCAAATCAGTGGGTAAAAAGAAACTCATATCCGATAACAGAAAATGAGCACATGAGAATTCAATGGTTGAGATCAAAGGATAGCAAGCCAAAGAGGGCGGAAGTTATGGAAACCCGGATATATATATAAGAATGCCCATGAGGGTTGACATTTCTTTTGGAAACCTATCGAAGTCAGGGAGCCTCTCGGTGCGTGGCAGATGTTGAAGGTGATAGAACCTTCGACAGGGTGCATGCAGGGCTTCCAAAGTGATAGGTAGGGTCTGTAACCACCATTCTCTAAAAAATCTAAGTCTTTTATAGTCATTAGATGATGGAAGAAGAAGCTTCTACTAGTTTTAGGGTTAAGATAGCCCTGGAAGATAGAGTCGCATATGTATTTGACACATGCCGACTCCCAGTTCCAGAAATTAAGAAGAGACTGGAAACCTTGCATGAATAGGGACTAGATATCCATGGAGTCTTTAGGTCGTCGTTCATTTTCTTTTTCCTTGACCAAGTGTTCTCTTTTCCTGAGTTTGTAGCATGGTGTTCTTCTAGTTACTTAGAACCTCAAAGAGTAGTTATGGATTCCCATAGGTCCAAAGTCGTATGTAATATAGATGCGTCTGCCATTAGGGATTCCTTTTTCATTCCGGAGTCCCAGTACCAAGAGTCAATGGTTTCCTTGTACCACCAAATCAGCCCCAAAAACCCTCAAACCTTCTTAGCCAAATGCCTGAAACTCGACTCCAAAATCTGTGAGGAACCCTACCCCCTAAATGTCAGCCTTTTTTATGACAATTCCCAATTGGTTCTTTCTTTGTTAGATTAGTTTCTAGGGTTAGATACTGATTTGTGGGTGACTGAAGTACAACTAGGTTTACTCTTTAGCATTAGCATCAGTTTGTCTAGGTCCGAAAGCGGGCTTATCCCACCCTGAGGTTTGATGAATTTTTGGTAGAAAAGATACATGTACAATTAAGCAATTTCCCAAGTACTAGGTTTTTTAGATATCAGATGTAGTTGATGAAAATGATTATGTATAGTTGTTAACACCCAAAAAGTGCTCACTACCTCATCTACCCAGTTACATGACTCATTTGTCCATATTTCCTACCATGTTTGCCTTCAAAACCCTAAAATCCCAGTAGAAAGCCTCCAAAAGGCCACAAACCACCAAAAAAGCCTCCAAAAGGCTAAAAAACCCCTTTTTCCCCCAAAATGATCCAAAATAGCAAAAACCCCCTAAAAAGGGAATAAAAAATATAAAAAAAGAGGAAAAAGAGGAAAAAAGGAGGAAAAAATCCTATACAGCTGACCTAAACCATGTGGTTCCCAAAACCATGGGCCAGCACTCCACCACTACAAACCTATAAATAGGTGATGGAGATCCCTCATTTCATATCCACAATCAAGTATACCCTTACTCTGCCAAAATCACTCTTGAAACCCTAGCTCACCCTTGAGCTACTTTCACCTTTGAGTGCCCCTTTGGCCCATTCCCAACCATTTGGAGAAAGAGAAGGAGCAAAGCTAGAGTTTGGAGCAACCCTCTTGGATCATTGCAAGAACTTCACCAACCTTCACATTGGAGGTAAATTTTAATACAAAGAAAACCATTTATTATTTCTTGTCTCTTATGTTTCATGCACATGTTTAGAATAATTTCCATTTCAATGTATTGTCTTTTTATTACTGTTTATTGAACTGCTACTAAGGAGTCCATTCTGCTTAGTAGGTGCTCATTTACACAAGCTAGGGTGAAAACCCTAGCTACAGTTTTGGCGACTCCGCTTCTGTTTCTCATAATTTCTGGTTATAATTTTTTAAGTTTTAGACGTTTTAAGTTTCTGTAATATTTTTCTGTTCGGCTGTCCCTTTTAGCCGCCGTAAACTGCATCTTTTACCCCCTGCAGTTGCGTTCCGACCGCGTCTTTCAAGCGTTTACTTGCGATCCGACCGCGGCTCTCAGACTGTTTTCGGCGACCTACTGGCCGTTTTCAGTCTATTACCTGCAATCTGACCACGGCTATTAGCCTGTTTGCGATGGTCTGACTGCGGCTGTTAACCCTTTTCCTGTGGCTTTCGGCCATTTTTCCGCAACCCGCCGGCATTTTTCCTGCGTCCCGCCTATGGCTTTCGGTTGTTTTTTCGCAAACCGCCGGCACCTTTCGGCGTTTTTCCTGTGTCCCACCTACGGCTTTCGGCCATTTTTCCGCAACCCGCCGGTGCCTTTAGGCGTTTTTCCTGCGTCCCGCCTGTGGCTTTTGGCCATTTTCCCGCAACCCGCCGGTGCCTTTCAGCATTTTTCCTACGTCCCAACTGCGTTTTTCAGCCTAAATCCCGCAACCCGACTGCGACTGTGGATCCCTTTTCCGCGGTCCGACCGTTCAAAATTTCCAGAAACCCGCGGTCTGATTTTCTGCAATTTTTTCCCCTGTTTTTAACCCAGCACTTTGCTGCACTATTTTCTGCACCTGCACAGCCATCTGTCCTACCTGTAGCCATACTTCCCTACAGCCTTTTCTGTAGTATTATTTCTGTTCCATTTATAGAATATTTTTAAAATTTCAGCATTTTAATTGAAAAAAGAAAATTTTGCATTTCAAAGTTTAATTTCTGTCTTGTTATTTTTAGTTAGAAAGTTGCCCACCCTCGTGGCACTTTTACTTGGGTTCATCATTATCTCACACGCACACACTCTGTCACCTAATTCAAGTGAGCCCTAAAAAGTACTTAACACAACCAACATTCTAACCCCACTTGGGGAACACATAAGAATTTTTGTAGTTAGGTAGGATCGGGGGGATAGGCATCCAAATAATATCCCTTGGTTGCTTACACTTGAGACATAGTTGTTGTCCATTATGGAACCAAAATCCCCTAGTATTTTTTGGCACGGTCACAACCAGTTTATCAGAGGGCCTCTCCCCTAGGAGGGTTGAAGTCGCCAGACTGGTTCCGGAGGCCTAATTGGAATACCGCAATCCATTCAGTAACTGAAGGGCTACCTTTCGTAGTTCTCGGGGTATCCCTATATGGGGGTACTGTCGTAAAAGGACCAAACGGTAGATTCACCTTTTCTGGACGTCTCATGAATGGGGTATCTTAGTTTCCTTTCTTCTAGGATTGACTACCCAGTGTCCCTCCTGGTAGGGGGATATCTTTAGCCACTTGGCTCTACTATCCATATTGTCTGACTTGGATTTCATCACCTTGCAGAGGATATGTCTAGTTGAGTCAGAACCTATTTAGCTAGGTGTTTGCATGCTCCCTTACCTCCTTTTGGTCTAGTGAGTCCACCATTTTTATTTTTTAGGAAACCTGCTGCTTGTTGGTATTTTGGCCATTTCTGTTGATACTCCACTTATTGTAGCACAGTTGTTGCAGTAAGTGTTTTGAGTTGGTTGTTGGCCTGAGTGCCATATTTTTTGAGCTCTCCTTCTGTACACTCGGTTGCATTAGGGTTTTTGAGCTATTTTTCACTCAACACAACCCCCAGATATTTGACACCATCTGTCACCATTGAGTCCCCAAGACATTCTCGGTGCCTCCGGGGTGAGCCCCCACAGCACGGTTCACTTGACACCACTCATCATAGACATAGATATTCATCACTTGATACCACTCATCATAGATCTTGAGCTTTGTCACTTGACTCCACTCGTCAATGGCATAGAACTCCGTCACTCGATCTAGACGCCCCTTATTTTACCTCTGATTCTGAGGTAGAGTCCGAGAACCCCATTTACACTGCACCAACCAGTCCCATGGCTGGCATGAATTCTACCCCTTTCTTTGTAGGGACCATTGGTGGAGCATCCACCACCACACCAGCTACAACACCTGCTTTGGGCATGCCCTCGATGGGGCCCGTATCTACCATTCTGATCACTGTGCCCTTTCCAGTAGCTGGCATACCTAGTGTGACTCCATCAGTGACTCACACTACACTTGGCGGTGTAGGACCGTCCCATACCACTTTCATTCCTCCACTTGGGGCCAACATCCCAAACTTTGCCCCTCCACTCGGGAGCATTGGCCCCAACATGGTCACACCCACTAGTATGTCACATCCTTCTACTAGTTTTCCATTCATGGCTAGCCTCAACCTTCCTGACCTAGCTAGACTGACTAACGATCCTATCAGACATGACCCTGCGTGGCCTCACATTCCCACGAATCTCCCCTCTGACATCCCTAAGTTTGAGGGCAAGGCAGGGGAGGACCCCCAGAACCATATTATGTCCTTCCATCTATGGTGTTCCTCCAACTCCATAGTCGATGACTCTGTCCGCCTCTGTCTGTTACAGCGCACCTTCACTGGCTTTGCAGCTAAGTGGTACATCAAGCAACCCCATGGGACCCATGCCACCTTTACTTCCCTTTCCTCGACCTTCCTGCAGTTCTTTCAGTTACCTATCCGCTATGACTCGGGAGTTGATATCCTACTGTCTTGCAGACAGAACACGGCTACCCACATCACTGACCACATTCATGAGTGGCGTCTGTTGAATATTGTAACTTCTAAGAATATTATATTTGTACATTATTTATTCCGGAGATGTTCCATCCCTCCGATGTGATTTTATTATGTATCTGGAGATGTTTATTCCTCCGAAGAATTGTGGTAACTAGGGTTGTTAGACCCACCATGTGGGGGTCGGCCCTAAAGTTGGGTTTTAGGGGTTATTAGACTTCTCCAGGAGAGGTCGGCCCCATTAGGTATTTTTGGTGGTCAGGAGTGTGTATAAATAGAGGAGGTGAACTCCTCATTAGATCACTCACTCACTTGTGGAAAGTGGCGCACTTGTCTGGGAGATCTGCTAAGGAGGATTAGAAGGGGGGAGCACATCTTGTATTTTGGTTAATCATCTTATTGAGGAAAGCTTTGCTGGGTTTTCTACCCCATGAGGGTTTCCCAGGGTAAATATTGTGTCTATCTTGTGATTATGCTTCTTTCAGTGATCCTGCTAGTCTATTTGGTTTAAACTTAACATGGTATCAGAGCCATACTGAATAGGACATCTTTCACAAGGTAAGAATACCTCTCTCTCTCTCTCCAAGTGAAGTTAGGGTTTCAACCCAAAGTTGGTATTTTTGAATTTTGGTTGCATGGCTGGATAGCCCTCTTCAATACCTTTCTTTTAAGCCCTAGATCGAACTTTTTGGTTGGGTAGAACTTCGGGAAATCCAAACCCTAATTCTACCAAAAGTGCGATACGTCAGATTTTGGTTTCAGAAAAAAGTTGGAATTTTTGAATTCTGATTACATGGCTGGATATTCCTTCTCAAGAGCATTCTTTTGAGCTATAGATCGAACTTTTGGGTTGAGTAGAACTCCGGGAAAGTCAAACCCTAATTCTACCAAAAGTGCGATAAATTTCTGTTCCAGATTCCGGAAAAGTGAAAAGTAACTTTTCAGGTAAGTCTACTCTGTCTCTTGGACTCCCCCAAGAGAAGATGGCTCCAAACACTAAGCTTGAAGACAAGCTAGAAGGTATAGAAAATTTTCGGGCATGGAAATACAGAATTGGTCTCATTCTTGAGGAGAATGATCTTGCTCAGTATATCAAGGAAGAAGTTGCAGAACCAGAAGGAGATGAAGCCAAAGAAAATTATAGGAAGGATTTGATTAGGGCAAAGAGAATCATAGCTGATTCCATTAAAGACCACTTGATTCCCCAAGTGGCCTCCAAGAAGACTCCAAAGGAAATGTATGATGCCCTAGGAAGAATGTATGAGGGAAAAAACATTAATAGAAAGATGAACCTGAGGACTCAATTGAAGAGTACCAAGATGCACAAAGGAGAATCCATTCAAGACTACTTCTCAAGGGTTTCACAAATCAAGGAACAACTAGATGCAATTGGTGATACCCTTGATGAGGATGAACTTGTGATGACTGCTCTCAATGGTCTCACTAGATCTTGGGAGTCATTTATACAAACCATGTGTGCCAGGAAAGAAAGCATGAAGTTTGACATAGTATGGGAAGATTGTGTTCAAGAAGAAGCTAGGGTTGCAAACAGAGAAGCTCTTCTCAAAGAGGATGACCAAGCTTTGGCCACTCATACCAAAAGAAGAAATCTTTCCACAAAAGACATCATGCACATATGGCAGAAAATGATAGTGAAGAAGAAGAAGAGGAAGAAGATGAAGAAGAAGAAGAGGTAGAGGTAAAGCCTAAAAGGAAAAGAAGTAAGGTGAAGAAATAAGATCCAGAAGAATATGTTCTATTCTCTGCACTCTCTGGATCTGTATCTCCTGGAGAAGATACATGGCTCATTGACAGTGGTGCTTCCAAGCACATGACAGGTCAAAGGAAGACATTCTCAAATCTTGAAGAAAATACTTCTTCACAGAAAGTATCTCTAGGAGATGACTACCAATATCCCATCAAAGGAATTGGTGAAGCTAGCTATAAGCTAGATTCTGGAACACCCTTGAAGATGAAAGACATCTTATATGTACCAGGATTAAAGAAAAACCTTCTCTCTATTTCAGCACTAGATAAGAAAGGCTTTAGAGTAGCCTTCATAGATGGACAAGTACTCATGTGGTCCAAAGGAAAGACAATTAAAGATGCAGTTGTTATTGGTGAAGAATAAGGAGGTCTCTATAAACTCAAGGGTCATCCAGAAGCTTCCCTTGCACATGAGATCTCTAGTCCCAGTGAGCTATGGCATAGAAGATTAGCTCACATCAACTTTAAAGCCTTACCCTATGTAAGCAAGGTAGTCATAGGCTTACCAGATTTGAAAGCTGATCATGATGGCTCATGTAAAGGGTGTAAGAAAGGGAAAAATATCAAGAAACCCTTTCCAAAGAGTGAAACAAATACTAAGAACATTTTAGAACTAATACACTCGGATGTATGTGGACCAATGCCCACCACTTCTCTAAGTGGGTTTGAATACTATCTTTCATTCATTGATGATTACTCAAGGAAAACTTGGATATACTTCCTGAAAGGTAAGAATGAAGTCTTTGGAAAATTTAAAGAGTTCAAGGCTCTAATAGAAAATCTATCAGAAAAGAGAATCAAGATTCTCAGAACAGATAATGGCGGAGAATTTACCTCAAAGGAATTTGAGGACTTTTGCAAAGAAGCTGGAATCAAAAGGGAACTAACTACTCCTTATAATCCCCAACAAAATGGGGTGGCTGAAAGGAAAAATAGAACAATCATGGAAGCTGTGAAGACCATGATACATGATCAAGATCTTCCCATGTATCTATGGGCTGAGGAAGCCAAGATAGCAGTATATGTGCAGTATATGTGTTTACAGGTAAGAAGCCGGAGGTAAGTCATCTTAAAATATTTGGGTGTCCTGTGTACATCCACATTCCAAAAGAAAAGAGAACCAAGTTGGACCCTTCTGGTAAGAAGGGAATATTTGTTGGCTATTGTGAATCATCCAAAGCCTTCAGAATTTACATTCCAGGCTTTCATCACATAGAAATAAGTAGAGATGTAACATTTGATGAAGAAGCAGCTCTCAAGAAATCCAAGAAGTGCCAACTTGATGAAATCTATGAAGAAGATACTTCTCCCAGAATCACAGAGGCTATTCCCATGCCTGAAGATGATTCTCCAGAGGATCATGACATGTTGGAACCACAAGAGCCTCCTATTACAGACTTATCCAAGAAAAGAAGGCCAACATGGGCTAGAGATATTATTCAAGGGGCTGAAAGATATGGAGCTCTTGAAGGCTCCACTAGAGAAAGAAAGAAACCAAAGCTAGTGTCCAACTATATGGCCTTTATGTGTGATCTTGTGGATCAACTACCCACTAGCTATGAAGAGGCATCTCAGAAGAAAGAATGGGTAGAAGCAATGACAGAAGAATATCAGTCAATAATGAAAAATGATGTTTGGGATATAGTTCCCAAACCGAAAGATAAGAGTGTGGTTTCTTCCAAATGGATTTTCAAAATAAAACATGCCGCGGATGGAAGCATCGAAAAATATAAAGCAAGATTTGTAGCCAGAGGATTCTCTCAGAAAGAGGGAATTGACTATGAAGAAACATTTGCACCAGTTGCTAGGTATACTTCAATCAGAACTATCATGGCACTTGCATCCATGATGAAGTGGAAATTACACCAAATGGATGTTAAGACAGCTTTTCTGAATGGTGTAATTGAAGAAGAAGTATACATAGAGAAACCTCAAGGGTTTGAGGTTAATGATGGAAGAAATCATGTATGCAAATTGAAGAAGGCATTATATGGGTTGAAACAAGCTCCCAGAGCTTGGTACGGAAGGATTGATAATTTCCTAACTAGCATGGGATTTACCAAAAGTAAAGCTGACCCAAATCTTTATCTCAAAGTGATGGATGATGAACCAGTTATATTGTTGTTATACGTAGATGATCTATTTCTAACTGGAAATGAGAAACAAATTATTGAAAGCAAGAAGAAGCTTTCTTCAGAATTCGAGATGAAAGATCTCGGATTAATGCATTACTTCTTAGGCTTAGAAGTATGGCAAGAACCAAAAGGAATCTTTCTAAATCAAGGTAAGTATACTGTGGAGATTCTCAAAAGATTTGATATGTTGGAGTGTAAAGCCAAGGCCACCCCCATGGACTCCAACTTAAAGTTATTAGTTAATGATTCATCAGAATTAGTGGACATAACTCTATATAGACAGATCATTGGATCATTAATGTACTTAACCAATACTAGGCCTGATATATGCTTTGCTGTAAATACCCTAAGTCAATTTCTAGTAGAACCCAGAAAGGTTCACCTAATAGCTACAAAGCATATAATGAGGTACCTAAAAGGTACATTAGATTTTGGCCTATTTTATCTTGGAGGTCATGAACTCAAACTACATGGTTACTCAGATTCTGATTGGGTAGGTAATGTCTCAGATAGAAAAAGTACTTCAGGGGGATGTTATGGTCTTGGATCTGCCATGATCTCATGGTTCAGCAAGAAACAATCTAGTGTGGCCCTCAGTACTGCTGAAGCAGAATATATAGCTGCCTGCTCTGCCAACTGTGAAGCAGTATGGCTTCGGAAACGTTTATCTGGAGTGTTTGACTTAGAAATGGATCCCACTGTGATCATGTGTGATAATCAAAGCTGCATCAAGATGACTGAAAATCCTGTATTTCACGATAAGTCAAAACACATCGAAATTCGTTACTTTTACATACGAGATATGGTGCAGAGAGGAGCTATCAAGCTCGAGTATATAAGCATGGCGGATCAAATTGCTGATATCCTGACGAAACCTCTATCTCGAGTAAAGTTTGAACACTTCCGAGACAAGCTTGGTGTAGTTCAGAAGGACCTTCCTCGAAAGGGGGAGTAGCACAGTATCCGACATCAAGTCTATCTCATCAATGATGAGGTTACCTATTTTTTGCACTTAGTTACCTAGAATTATTTAGATTTAGGACTCTTATATTCTTTCTTTTGATGTTAGTTTTGATGATAGATGTATACATGCTTTTGATGTTAGTTTTGATGATAGATGTATACATGTTTCGATGATGATGATACATGTTCTGGATATACATGTTTTGTTGATGAGGATGATACATGTTATGGTTATACATGTTTTGATGATGATGATACATGTTATGGTTATACATGTTTTGTTGATGATGATACATGTTGTGGTTATACATGTTTTGATGATGATGATACATGTTATGGTTATACATTTTTTTGTGAGTATTTTGATCACAGAAGATCGAGGAGCTATGGAGAACCTCACAAAATCGAATTAATTTGCAAAAACAGTGGAAAAACTTGAAAAAGATGATAATTTTACACACAATGTATGCTGAAACCTTTGATTAACTGACTGTCTAACATGTGAAAATGTTAGTAACAGGTTTTTATTACATCCATGAGAAAATCGAGAGCATTAGGTGGCTCAAGCTGAGTGTACAAGTCATCAATGCCAAATTGGCCTCAATCCCCCCTAGGTGGGTCCAACTCAATCCCAATCACCCCAAACAGCCACGAATTCTGGTTTGGAGGTGGCTGAAGCATCCTGGGTCATTAATTATCTCAAGGAAGGTGTGGGTGAGCAAGTAGAGGAGGTTTGGGGGCCCAAGGGAGCATTAAATGCTCCAAATCTAGCCAAAAAGGGCAAAAATCCACCCTAGCGCCCTTGGTCAACTAAAATTCCCCAAAACAAGGAGAGAGGGCACACCAGCAATAAATGAGGGCGCACTTGTGGACAAAACTGGAGGATGGGTGAACTGGTTTGCTTGGAAGTGGGTGTGAACACTCTCAAAAGTGGGTTTTTGACCAACTATAGTCACTTAATCCAAAACATGGTTTAATTAAGCACATGGGCAATTAAAAATTTATGGATTATGGTACTAAGTGTGGTTGCTGTTCTAACACCCCCCCTTAACCATAACTTGGTACATCTCATGAAAGATAAGTGGGAGGCCTTGGCAACAAAGGCTCAAGTCACCTCAATACAAGCAGAAATTTTATTTGTCCATATGAACCGAGGAAAAGAAGTAAAACCTCATGGGATAAAAACTTCCCTCAAAAATGGACATGGGGCTGAACCTGCAATTAAATTGCAGCAATCACCATCCATCACTCACTCCAAGCAAAGCTCTCAAGTGAGTGAAGGTCTTCTCAGTAAAGCACTTGGTGAAAATGTCTGCAGTTTGCTCGGTGGATGGACAATACTGCAGTGAAATTACCCTGTCATGCACCAAGCCCCGAATGTAATGCATGTGTATCTCAATGTGCTTTGTTCTTTGCCTCTGTACTGGATCAGTAGATATCTTGATGGCACTTTGATTATCCACCCAAATATTGGTTGGAGAATCAATAGCAACACCAAACTCCCGAAGAATGCCCTGCAACCAAACACACTGTGTGGCTGCATTCACTGCTGCCCTGTACTCGGCCTCTGCTGATGAAAGAGAAATTGTATGTTGTTTCTTACTTGACCAGCAAATAGGACCTTCAGCAAACATAAACACAAAACCTGAAGTGGACTTTCTATCGATGGGATCTCCCGCCCAATTGGAATCAGAAAATCCAGCTAGTTGAAGTGAAGAACCAACTACATAGTGTACCCCGAAGTTCTTTGTTCCTTGGACATAATGAAGGATCCTTTTGGCTGCCTTCCAATGGATCTCATGTGGCTGCTGCATATACCTTGCTACAGCAATTATAGCATAAGACAAATCAGGTCTTGTATGTGTAAGGTACAGCAAACTTCCGACTAGCTGCCTGTAGAGTGTGCAATCCACCAATGGAGAGTCTTCAAATTCACCTAGTTTTATGCCTGAAAGGAATGGGCACTTGGCTGCCTTACATTCAGCCATTTTAAACTTGAATAACAGGTCTGAAGCATACTTAGGTTGACTCAGCAATATACCTCTCTCAGATTGCTCAATTTCCAAACCCAAAAATTGCCTTAGCAATCCTAGGTCGCTCATGGCAAATTCACTGTGCAAAGAAGCTTTAATTGAGCCAATTTGTTTGGTGCAGCTCCCTGTAATTAAGAGATCATCAACATACAGTACAATGACCTGCAAATTATCATCACAATGCTGCAAATAAACATTTGGATCAGACTTGCATCGACAGAAACCAATTGAGAGCAAAAAAGCATCCATTTTGGCATACCAAGCCCTGGGGGCTTGCTTGAGTCCATAGAGTGACTTCTTCAACCTGCATACAAGTGTGGGATCCTCTTGGAATCCTTCAGGTTGCTGCATATATATCTCTTCCTGTAGCTCACCATGCAAGAATGCACTTTTGACATCCATGTGGTGAACTTCCCAACCTTTACTAGCTGCCATGGCTAGAGCTAGTCTAATTGAGTCCATCTTTGCAACCGGTGCAAAGGTCTCTGTATAATCCACACCATGGATTTGTGAGTAGCCCTTAGCCACTAACCTAGCCTTATATTTCAGATCAGAACCATCAGCAACAGGTTTGGTTCAAAAAATCCACTTACATTGCACAAGTTTCCTCTTGGGAGGAAGAGGCACCAAATCCCATGTTTTGTTCTCTTGGAGAGATTGGAATTCTTCTTGCATTGCTGCCCTCCACCTTGGATCATGATGAGCTTCCTGATATGATGTTGGATCAGATCCAATCATCATATAACAGTGATCAGCAAGTTCACTCTCATTTGCAAAGGAAGCATTGATTGTTTGAGATCTAGTCTTCCTAGGCTCTTGGGGATTGCCTGCCAATTCACCTGCAGCTTCTATGATTTTTTCAGCCCACTTGGGCCTTGATGGTGACTCATGTACAGAAATGTCATCTTCAGCCATGTCATCTTCAGCAATATCAGAAAAATCAGAGGTGGAATCATCACTAATCTCATTAAGGTGTGGAGGAGAGGAGCTTTCCCCCGGTGCAAGCTCAAAATCTGGAATTGGTTCTTCTTCGAATTGCACACTTCTCTCAATGAAAGTTTTGAGTGTGGATGTGTCAAAGAGCTTATAGCCCTTTGTGTCCTCACCATATCCAACCATGATACATTCCCTGCTCTGTGGCTCCAAAGCCTTCCTTTTTTCTGATGGAATTCGAGCCCATGCTCTATACCCAAAAATCCTGAAATTTGACACATTTGGTTTTTGGCCAAACCATGCCTCATAGGGGGTTTTTCCTTTGACTGATTTGTGAAAGGCTCTGTTCTGAATATGAGCAGCACAATTGATGGCTTCAGCCCATAGCTTAGGGCTTAGATCCCTAGCTTCAATCATGCAAGTAGCCATCTCCTTGAGAGATCTATTTTTCCTCTCTGCCACACCATTTTGCTGAGGTGTGTAGGGGATTGAATGTTGCATTTGGATACCACATTCCTCACAAAGGTGCTGAATGTTGTTATTCACATATTCCTTTCCATTATCATTCCTAAGGATCTTTATCTTATGACCACTATGGTTCTCCACTAGGGCTTTCCAAATCTTCAATTTCTCAAACACTTCTGACTTCAATTTAAGGAAGTAAACCCAGCAGAATCGAGAGTAGTCATCTATGAATGTAAGTACATACCTTGATCCACCATATGATGGAGTGGGAAGAGGACCAATGAGGTCTGAATGTACCAATCCAAGTGGTTGAGTGGCTCTCCTTGCCATTCCCTTCTGATAGCTGCGCTCAGGATGCTTTCCAACTACACACCCAATGCATGCACCATTTGATGATCTGATTTCTGGAAGCCCTTCCACCATCTCATCCTTGTGCAGTGTCTGGAGGTATTTGTAGTTCATGTGGCCAAATCTTTCATGCCACAACTTGGAGGTCTCGTTGGCATGAGAGACAAGAGCATGGTCACTAGAATTTGGAATAAAATTTGAGAATTTGTACATTCTCTCATCATGATCTGCATACCCTACTGCCACAACTTGATTTGAAGAGATTTCTGAGATTTCTACCAAATCCGGAGTGAATGTCACTCTCTTGGCTTCTCCTGTATGGGTCATTTGATAAACTGATAGCAAATTTGCAGCCAATGAAGGTACATAGAGCACATCACTGAAATAGCCATGCTCCATGTCAATCCTACCAATCCCTTTGGTCTGGATTTCTGAATCATCTCCCATTCGAACTGTTGGGCCACCATTCGAATGCATAGAGGAGAAGAGCTCTCTGGATGAAACCATATGTCTGGAATCTCCTAAATCAATGATAAAGGATGAGGGATTCGAAGTACCTGCTACCAAGGCATGACACTTCTCCTTATTGTCAGGGTTTGAGGTGCTCTCCTTCTTCCTTGCGCCCTCAGGGACTGGGATGTTGTTCTTCTCCAGCAGCTGCGCCATTGAGTCAATGGTTTTCTTCATACATGAGCTCTCTGGATGCCATCCCCTATGACAATAGGTGCATTTGGTATTTTCCTTTCCCTTCTTGTCCTTCTCCTTTGACAGATTCAAACCCCCATCTGCAGACTTGGTCTTGTCAAGCTTCCTCTTCTCTTGCTGCTTCGAATTCTTGGCTTTCTGCTTTCCTTTGCTTGCATTTGAAACACCCATTGCCAATGCTTGGTCCTTTGATTTTATGGTGCCCATCTGAACTAGTTTATCCTGCTCCTGAGTGAGACACTCCATGAAGGTAGCTAGTGATGGCATTTGCCAATTTCGAAGGGTCATTTTGGCTGAGTGAAATATGCTAACAAATACTGAAAACTCTGGGCCTAGCTTCGAAAGGATGGACAGAATCAGTTGTTCCTCCTTCTTAACAATTCCACATTGTTGCAGTTGAAGCACCAGTGACTTGAATTTCGTGAAGAACTCCTGGATGGTTTCAAAATGCGCTGGGCTCAAGCTAATGAGCTCATTTTCAAGCTGGTGGCCTCTCAGTTCATCAGTTTTCCCAAAGAGTGATTCTAGCTTCACCCATACTTCATTGGGAGTTGTCAAACTGTCTGTATGAAACAAGAGTTCCCTTGAAATGCTCAGGCATAGCAATCCATAAGCTTCATCAAGTCGATTGTAGTACTTTGCTTTCTCCACAGCAGAATTTGGCTCCACTTCTGTGCCCATGGTTACTCTATAGAGACCCTTAGATCTCAGCTTGATAACCATCTCAGCCTTCCAATCGAAAAAATTGAAGGGTGTGAGAAACATTTGGTTTGCTTCCATGAATGCTGCGTTAATGGTGAGAAAACTACTGAAACACCTGCAAAAAACACTCAATTTTTGTCTGGAAATCCTCTCTAGAATGCAGTTCAATGCTCAATATTGACCTGCAACTCACTAACTCCACGATGGCTCTGATACCATGTGAGTTTTTTGATCACAGAAGATCGAGGAGCTATGGAGAACCTCACAAAATCGAATTAATTTGCAAAAATAGTGGAAAAACTTGAAAAAGATGATAATTTTACACACAATGTATGCTGAAACCTTTGATTAACTGACTGTCTAACATGTGAAAATGTTAGTAATAGGTTTTTATTACATCCATGAGAAAATCGAGAGCATTAGGTGGCTCAAGTTGAGTGTACAAGTCATCAATGCCAAATTGGCCTCAATCCCCCCTAGGTGGGTCCAACTCAATCCCAATCACCCCAAACAGCCACGAATTCTGGTGTGGAGGTGGCTGAAGCATGCTGGGTCATTAATTAGCTCAAGGCAGGTGTGGGTGAGCAAGTAGAGGAGGTTTGGGGGCCCAAGGGAGCATTAAATGCTCCAAATCTAGCCAAAAAGGGAAAAAATCCACCCTAGCGCCCTTGGTCAACTAAAATTCCCCAAAACAAGGAGAGAGGGCACACCAGCAATAAATGAGGGCGCACTTGTGGACAAAACTGGAGGCTGGGTGAACTGGTTTGCTTGGAAGTGGGTGTGAACACTCTCAAAAGTGGGTTTTTGACCAACTATAGTCACTTAATCCAAAACATGGTTTAATTAAGCACATGGGCAATTAAAAATTTATGGATTATGGTACTAAGTGTGGTTACTGTTCTAACAGTTTTGATGATGATGATACATGTTGTGGTTATACATGTTTTGTTGATGATGATACATGTTGTGGTTATACATGTTTTGATGATGATGATACATGTTATGGTTATACATGTTTTGATGATGATGATACATGTTGTGGTTATACATGTTTTGATGATGATGATACATGTCATGGTTATACATGTTTTGATGATGAGGATACATGTTTTTGATATACAACATGTGAAGGGATTGGATCATTCCTGGACTTCAGTCCGAAAGAAGAGCCGTAGACGTATGTCTTCGAAAATGAAGTTCTTGGTGAACATGTGAAGGGATTGGATCATTCTTGGACTTCAGTCCAAAAGAAGAGCCGTAGACGTATGTCTTCGAAAATGAAGTTCTTGATGAACATGTGAAGGGACTGGATCATTCCTGGACTTCAGTCCGAAAGAAGAGCCGTAGACGTAAGTCTTCGAGAATGAAGTCCTAGATGGACGATGGAGGATTAAGTCATCCTTGGACGTAGGTCCTAAATGCACGGTTGAAGGATTAAGTCATCCTTGGACATAGGTCCTAAATGCACGGTTGAAGGATTAAGTCATCCTTGGACGTAGGTCCTAAATGCACGATTGAAGGATTAAGTCATCCTTGGATGTGGTCCTAAATGGACGGTAGAGGATTAAGTCATCCTTGGACGTGGTCCTAAATGTACGGTAGAGGATTAAGTCATCCTTGGACGTGGTCCTAAATGTATAGTGGAGGATTAAGTCATCCTTGGACGTGGTCCTAAATGTACGGTGGAGGATTAAGTCATCCTTGGACGTGGTCCTAAATGTACGGTGGAGGATTAAGTCATCCTTGGACGTGGTCCTAAATGCACGGTGGAGGATTAAGTCATCCTTGGACGTGGTCCTAAATGCACGGTGGAGGATTAAGTCATCCTTGGACGTGGTCCTAAATGTACGGTGGAGGATTAAGTCATCCTTGGACGTGGTCCTAAATGAACGGTTGAGGATTAAGTCATCCTTGGACGCTGTCCTAAATGTACGGTAAGGATTGGATCATCCTTGGACTTTGGTCCTGTAAACTGAGCCGTAGACATGTGGTCTCCGAGAACATGATAGGACTGGATCGTCCCTGGACTTCGGTTCAAAAGGTACATGACTGGACATAGAGAACTGCTAATGATCGTGCGATGATGATGCTGATGATCGTATGATGACGATGATGATGCTGATGATCGTGTGATGATGATGCTGATGATCATACGATGACGATGACGA
The DNA here is from genome assembly GCA_027924585.1 of Larix kaempferi. Lineage (NCBI taxonomy): Eukaryota > Viridiplantae > Streptophyta > Pinopsida > Pinales > Pinaceae > Larix > Larix kaempferi. Next base: position 11,640,317 of record BSBM01000007.1, read on the forward strand.
TGTTGATGATCGTGTGATGATGATGCTGATGATCATACGATGACGATGATGATGCTGATGATCGTGCAATGATGATGCTGATGATCGTACGATGACGATGACGATGCTGATGATCATGTGATAGTGATGTTGTTGATTGCGTATTATGACGATGCTGATGATTGAGTACTATCAACTCTGATGATGCTGATGTTCCAGTAACTAGTCAAGTTACTGATGATGATGAATTGAAGAAAGCTTCCGATGATATATAGATGATGTAGTAAATGACTCCTTGCTCCTGCAGATGTTGTTATAATATCCTTCTCGTTAAGGGGGAATGTTGAATATTGTAACTTCTAAGAATATTATATTTGTACATTATTTATTCCGGAGATGTTCCATCCCTTCGATGTGATTTTATTATGTATCCGGAGATGTTTATTCCTCTAAAGAATTGTGGTAACTAGGGTTGTTAGACCCACCATGTGGGGGTCGGCCCTAAAGTTGGGTTTTAGGGGTTATTAGACTTCTCCAGGAGAGGTCGGCCCCATTAGGTATTTTTGGTGGTCAGGAGTGTGTATAAATAGAGGAGGTGAACTCCTCATTAGATCACTCACTCACTTGTGGAAAGTGGTGCACTTGTCTGGGAGATCTGCTAAGGAGGATTAGAAGGAGGGAGCACATCTTGTTATTTGGTTAATCATCTTATTGAGGAAAGCTTTGCTGGGTTTTCTACCCCATGAGGGTTTCCCAGGGTAAATATTGTGTCTATCTTGTGATTATGCTTCTTTCAGTGATCCTGCTAGTCTATTTGGTTTAAACTTAACAGCGTCGACGTCGTAGCCTCTACAAAATCAAAATAGACGACCGTATCTTCTTAGATTGGTTTCTAAAATCCCTCCTTCCTATCATTTCCAAGGATGTGGCATCCGAACAACCCCAGTCTGAAGAAGAGGCCATCCTCAAAGCCCAGCAATTTGACCTCATTTACGCCCAGTCGGGTTATCTATATACCATCATACCTGACGCCCCTCGGGGTGATTCCTCCCAACACGATGTGCCGGGGGCATCCCATGCCACAGATGGCATCATTGGTCGTATTGCCTCGCATCCCCAACTATTTTCCATAGCACGTCCTAGCCATGGCCCCGACCTTTCGCGGGCTACATCTCAATCTGGAGCAACCAATTTGTATGCTCCCATTGCACATCACCACCATACCCATGAACCCTCATGTCCACCTCAGTGCTTTGTTCATGCACCACTCGCTTACGCCCCCCCAGCCGCACCTCAGCCATATTACCACCCACAGGCTGCGCCAGCTCCTGTGTCCTCGCAAGCCCAACATGATTATTACCCACCACAGGTAGCCCCTACAGCAAACCCACAACCCGCTCCATAGACATATCAGCAACCCCCACAAGGTTCAGCACCTACGCAGCCTCCCCCTATGTATTATCCACCGCAGCCTGCTCCTGCACCTGCACAACCCCAGAACCCACCTACTGCCCAAGGGCAAGTATACACCCAACAGAATCCGTAGCAGAACCAAAACAACCAGCGCCAACAAGGCTAGCAAACCCGTGGCAAATGTCGTAACCGTGGGAACAACCAACCTCCCGACCAAGGTGGTCAACCTCCTAATCCCCCAAAAAACAACAACGCGGCACCTGCCAACCAGAACCCTGATCGGCCTCCCAAGCAGGCCAAAAATCATAATCTACGAACAAACCATCCTTGTTCTATTTGTGGGGTCTATGGCCACTACACACACGCTTTCCCACATTTGGAGCGAGCTCGGCAACTCTAGACTGATGATGCCCATCGCCAAGGGCACGCGGCTCCTCAGGTGCCACCCAACCCCCCACCACCTCAGCATCAACCTTTGGTGCTGCAAAACACCTTACCTACCCAAGGCATAGTGAACACTCAGCTGTTGGCTCCCCCTCAAGGCAATGCGCCACCACAACAACAGATCATGTATGCCACTCCTGATCAACGCATGTTTGATTCAGGTACCCACCACTTGTTGATGATGTCATCCACTGATGTCAACCTCCAAACCCATCGGAACCAATATGGCTCCACCCCTGAAGCCCCTCCTGCCGACAAAAACACTAACGCTCATCCCACCGATCAGACGTTACGTATACCCCCGGCTCCACTTGATGGCACCTCTAAAGCACCTCACTTCCCACTTCGTCGCATCAACAATAACCCCAATGCTTGTGCTGCATCAAATTACAACATTGTAGATGACTTAGCCCAATCTCCCACAGCCATGTCTGCGTTGGAAGTCTTAAAATACTGTCCTTCACAGTGTAAGACTTTACTTTCCACCATTGGTGCTATTGACCCAAATGATTTGCAATTGATCGCCTTCGATTTGAACCAGTTCGAACCACGCCTACCTTCCACTTTAGCTTTCCAAGTTTATGTTTCTGTTCGGAATCTTGTCATCCATCGGTGCATCATCGATGAAGGTGCCTCCACATGCGTTATGTCCACATTCATTTGGCAGAAGTTGGGATCCTCTACTCTCCAGCAGTCCACCACAGCATTGCGATCCTACAACAGCCGTTCGGCTCAACCCCAAGGCCTCTTGGCTAATGTCCCCATCCAGCTGGCTGGAAAAACCATACTCATTGATATAGAGGTCATCAATGCCCAACTTGATTATAACCTCTTACTTGGCCGCAGCTACATGTATGCCATGAAGGCGGTTGCCTCTTCCATTTTTTGTACCATGATGTTCCCCCATGATGGACGCGTGGTCAAGGTCGACCAACTCACCTATTACGATCCAAATGCCCCCGTTGCACCTGAGAATGTTCTCCCCATGGTTGAACAACCTGTTTGTGGTGCAATGACCTCGTTTGTTTCCTCCATGGGACCTGGAGTTTACTCCGATACGCCGATGACCTCAACATTCCAATCCATTCCTCCCCCATCATCTGCACCCGAAGTATCTGACCTATGTACCCTGTCCCACAATACACAAACACCCAACAATCAACCACCCTTGTTACCCAAACCACCATTGGTACCTAGTCACATTGGTGTTACACCCATCCACAAAATCCCCTTCCTAGTCCCTCCCTCGGGAGTAGTAAGTGCCCCGGTTATGGCTACCCTTAGCCTCCCCGGGTTAACCTTGGGATTACCCGTGTGGTATCTTTCACCTCCCGTTCCCCTGCCGACACCAAATGTCATCCTACAACCAATGCAACCCATGGCTACTACTAGTCAACCACCTCCTGGTGTCACTACCCCTTCATCTTCTACGAATTCCCCCCCTCTTATCAAGCACACTAGGGGCAGAGGCCCACAACCCTACACTGTTGTGCCTCCGCCCAAAGCAGTTAAACCCCCCCGTGTTTCGTGCTCCCCCCAAATTCTCGTTGTGTGATGAGTTAGGCCATCCGACTCATCAATGCCCACAGTTACCTGCATTACAGGAACACATGCAAATGCTTGACGACAACCCCAACATCCCTGTTGTCGAACGATATCCAACCCCTAAGCCTCATGATAAATCACTGTGTACTAACCACCCTTGTGCAATATGCGGTGTTTACGACCATTACTCACATCACTGTCCTGATCTCCTAGATTACCGAGCAACTCTCTACGAGATGAATAATTTGGACCTTGAGACGGCACCCCCCACAATTGAGGAGATCCACCCCCCATCTCATCCCCATCCGGAGAGATTTACACCATTTATATGATCTCTTCAACTACCATTCCCTCATCAACCGATTTGACAACTCAAAATTTCTGTAATGATGAGGATATTCTTGAGGCTCTCACTGCCCCGGATTATCCCTGGGATGACATGCACCATCGTTCGTATTTCCTCCCAGAAGACTCCTCCTCCACCACAGCTACCCAATTTGCGGTTGAGTCCAAATATTTTCTTCCCACCAAAGTCAACTAGTTTAAGGATCCTATTCCTGCTCCTGAGGCCTTTGAGGAAGGTAACATGGCCAACATCTCACCCATCATCCACATAGATATCTCAGACCCACCTGGTGTTCTTGAAACCATTACTTTAGGAGCCTCCTGCAGTGAACATGAGATTGGAGAGTACAAAAATATTTTCCAAGAGTTCTGTGATGTCTTTGCCTAGTCCTATACCGAAATGCCTGGTATCGACCCCGCTATTATAGAACACCACATTGACACATGGCCTGATGTACCCCCCCGTTCATCAGAAACAGCGCCCCATTCATCCTTCAAATCTCGCCGCTGTTAAAGCAGAGGTTGAGAAACTTTGCAAGGCAGGATTCATTTATCCTATTGCATATACCACCTAGGTTTGAAACCCTGTTCCTGTTAACAAAAAACAAGGCACCATTAGAGTATGTACTGAATTCCGCGATTTAAACCGCGCCTGTCCCAAAGACAACTTCCCCACGCCATTTATTGACCAATTGATCGATGCGTGTGCGGGACATGAAGTCCTATCTTTCATGGACGGTTTTTCCGGATACAACCAGATTCAGATCCGTAAGGAATACCAGTACAAGACTGCCTTCACCACCCCATAGGGCACCTTTTCCTATCGCGTCATGCCTTTCGGCCTCAAAAATGCTGGTGCCACCTTCCAGCGGGCCATGACCTATTGTTTTCCCGACTTGGTACACATCCTGCTAATCTACCTTGATGACCTTACAGCTCATTCCCAAAAACAATTAGACTACCTTAATGACCTCCGGCAAGTTTTCCTGCGTTGTCGCAAATATAAAATCCGCTTGAACCCACACAAGTGTGTCTTTTGCATTCTGGCAGGTGGTTGTTGGGTTTCATTGTTTCCCAGAAAGGAATTGCTATTGACCCCCTAAAAGTCCAAGCCATTTTAGACCTTCCCTCTCCTCACACGATTCGGCATCTCCATAGCCTGTAGGGGCGATCTAAGTTTCCTTCGTCGCTTCATTCCTGATTACGCTACTACCGTTCATGGTTTCTTACGCCTGCTTCATACCCACATACCATTTGTTTGGGACGATCAAGCCAAAGCTGCATTCGGAGCCCTCAAGAAAGATCTCACACAAGCCCCTTTGATATCCCCTCCGGATTTCTCTCAGGACTTCATCATTTACGTCTCAGCATCTGAACATGCCGTGTCCGAAGTCCTAGTTCAAGAAGACATCGCTCGCCAAGAGCATGTCATTTATTACGTCAGCCAGACCTTGTCTGGACCACCCCTATGTTACCCATATGAGGAAAGACTTGCCCTTACTGTGGTCTTTTCCATTCAAAAATTGTGACACTACATTTTGCTCAGTCATACCACAGTTGTCGACGACTCCAACCCCATGGTTTATCTCTTAAACAGGCAGCTCCTGCAAGGTCGCATTGCGAAATGGGTCATTATCCTCCAGGAATATGACCTCACTTTCAAAAACCCTAAGAGCACTAAAGCCCTCGCGCTTACCCAACTCATCACTGATCTCCCCTCCCTTCTGCCATCCCCGCAAATCTCGGATGAGTTACCCGACAATCACTTGTTCACCATCTCGTTCGAGGACCCATGGTACGGTGATATTTTGTTATACCTTCACACGTAGAAGTTCAAACCCAACATCAGTCGTTATGGACGCCGTCGTATCCATCACCAGGCCTCTCGATATCTCCTCTTAGGCACTGTCCTTTACCGGCGAGGGGTTGACACGATTCTCCATCGTTTCCTTACACACGAAGAAGCCGAACACGTCCTCATTGACTGTCATAGCGGTGCCTGTGGCGACCATTTCTTTGGGATGGCCACCGCCCAAAAGGTCATCTGCACCGGATACTTCTGGCCCACACTCTTTACCAACTGCATCGCGACGGTCAAACATTGCCACAATTGCCAACTCTTCGCCCCCAAGGCCCGGACACCACCCGCTCCATTACACCCAGTCGTCACCGTTGGTCCCTTTTGTAAGTGGGACATCGAATTCATGGAATGTAAACCCCCCTCCGCCAATGGCCATAAGTACATCATTGTCGTCGTTGATTACTTCATCAACTGGGTGGAAGCCATGCCCACCTTCAACTGTACGGCTGACACCGCTGCCCGTTTCTTTTTTAACCATGTTATCACTAGATTCAGGGTCCATAAACAGTTGGTCTCAGACCATGGTTCCCACTTTAAAGATTCCGTTTGGCGCGAGTTATCTACCTTCCTCAAGTTTGAACATATAGTATTCCTCTGCTTACTGCCCCCAAGGGAACAGCCAAGTAGAGGCCATTAACAAAATCTTAAAAACCATTCTCCAATGTACTGTCGACCGGCATAAGTCCAATCGACACCACATTTTGTTCCCTGCCTTATGGGCTTACCGTACATCCACCAAGACCGCCACTGGTTTTACCCCATTTCATTTAGTTCACGGTGTAGAGTCTGTCCTCCCCATTGAGTGTTAGATACCTGCCTTACACATCGCCGTCGAGCTTCTCCCAGACACCTCCCCACTCGAGCACCATCTGCTGACACTCGAACAAGCTGATGAAGACCGTCGTGCCACTCTCCAGACCATTGAAGCCACCAAGAACCACTCCAAATCTAGTTACGACAAACATGTACACCCTCGAATTTTCTGTGAAGGGGACCTCGTCCTCACCTATGACCAGGCCCATGACAAAACTGGTAAAGGAAAGTTTGAATCCATGTGGAAAGGCCCTTACATCGTGCAGACCTGTCTCGGCAAGGGGGCATGCATTTTAACTGACTCCGAAGGTCACCCTTTGCGGAACCCCCGTAATGGGTTGTATCTTAAATGCTTTTATCCCTAAATGAACTTGCGGCCCCATTGGGCCGCATTGTACAGTTTGATCTCTTTTTGTTTTTCACCATTTTTACCGTGATCTTACATTCATCATTTTTGCATGATCACAGATGGACCCTCTTCCACCTCATTACATTGGCTTCGCTGATGGAACAAGCCGCTGGTCTCCAAACCTGGATTCTGCAGCATGGGTCTTATATTCCCCTTCACATGACTTGATTCACCTTGATGGAATATGTATAGGCGCTGCTGCCAATAACCAGACGGAGTATGATGCTGTGAACGGGCTCCTGACTGCTACTCTCCAGATGGGAATATGTCACCTTCATGTGTTCCTTGACTCCCAGTTACTTGTCTCGCAACTCAACAACTACTACCAGGTGCATGATCCCTGTCTCTTTCGGAAATTCCTGCACACAAAACAACTCAGCCGACAATTTGAATCCATAACATTCACCCATGTCCCAAGAGCTCAAAATAGTGTCGCAGATCAAATGGCTAACAACATCCTAGATTGGCACATCAATCACGCCATGTAAAACCCCCATCATGCATCATCATCACATAACATCTCATAAAAAATATATAAAAACCCAAAAAGATTGCAAGGGGCATCCACGTGCAGTACAGACATATAACAAACCATAAGTGCATCCACGTGACTACACTACATCATCATCACAAAAAGGTGCATACATGTGCATATATATATATATCAAAAAATACATGTTTATCTGCTATACATGTTCTGAGTACCCCCATACTCAGCTATACAAAAAAAATATCTATACATCCCTATGCCTCATAGAATACATGCCATAGCTACAAAATGGGGGGGAGTCCCCTGCACTCCCTAATGAGAGTCATACCCTGCATCGCTGCCTGCATCAGCTGCCTTCGAGTCCTCCCCTCTCTCCTCCTCTCGCAACTCCTCATCCCCTGCGGGCTCATGTGACCATCCACTGTCCGCTAAGATGGCCACCCGGATCGCGATCGACTGGAACTCCCGTGGCACCCTCATGCAATCCTGAATCAGCTCTGGATCCACATCATGCCACCCCTCATCGGTCACTCCAACTAGCAATCGATCCAGCAGCATCTGTACCGACTCCAAATTCCTCTCTGCGTCCCGTCGATGCACCTCCCCTCGGCCTAGCAGGGCTGGTATCGCCACATGCCCTCTACGCGCCACATTTCCTGGAAGTGGTCTCGGACCAACATCTGTAGATCACACATCAATCAGTAACAATATATATCATAACACACATCATATGTAAATCTTGACATCCATCACATGCAAGTAAATCAATATGTACCATCTGGTCCCCATGCCTATCCTGGTGCCCGTGGTGCCTCTGGGTCCTTGGTATAGTCCATATCCCTATATGGGTAGTCATCCAGTGGCAGCGGCATCTGTAGCCATTGCAGGTACAACTCCTGGGTAAAGTATCTACCCACCTCACCGCCACCCCGGCGGTGCATCATCTCTCCCCACCATACCATGCACGGCTCCCTCAATCCTCTTGCCCTGACTGGCACTTGCGGCTGCAGTGTAGGTACCCGCTCCATGAAGAAAGCACATAAAAAGGATCCATAACAAAATCCCTTGCCAGATTCCTTCACCGATGTCAGCTGCCGCTGAACACAGGTGAGGAACATCTGGCCCCATGCATAGTAGACACCATCTAGTACGCGCTCTACTAGCTGCATCTGGCCCCCGGGCACCTTCTCAGGTGACTGGGACCCCAACACCCGAACCACGCATGCTGTAATAGCCTGTACTGTCGACTCCTATAGGTCCACCACCCGGAGTGCATTCCTATGCACCCTAGCCTCTATAACACAGTACCGCTCCAGCATGTGCTCCATATCTATGTCCGTGGATACTCGCGGCTGCGTATCCGCCACCCTACCCAGATAGGGAAACCCCGTTAGGAAATATACATCTGTCAAGGTGAGGTCCACCCTCTCACCCTACACCCTGAACGCCTATATGTCTGGCTCCCAGAAACTCACTAGCCTATTCAGCAGCAACCCTGCTGACCGCATCATAGGTACCTGCGTGAACTTCAGCAGTCCGCACAATCCCAACACCGATCGTACATGACGATCCTCCCGGATGACAGTCACTATCTCTTCCGGGACCTCCCGCTCTCTCCACAGTACCAGCGGCATCCTGTCAAACATGCAAGGAAAACTCAACAGACTCATGTCAAAGAAAAAACCCTGCCCCCCCGGGAACCCTAACAGCTCGATCCCAATCACAGCTTTAGGGCCCCTTGCCGCGGTTTCTGAATGTGGCTATCTGGCCTACAGTCACAGTCTGAGACTGCGCCTATCGGGGCCGAACACGCGGTACCAAATCGCGTGTCTAGCCTCGGAACACGTAGTCCCAGACTGCGTGTTCAGACCCAAACCCCGTGGTCTCCACGTGCATCATCTACCGTAAAACCCGTGGTCACCGACCGTGACTCCCTCCTACAAACCCACGGTACACCCCACGTGGACTGTACAAATACACCCAGGGACCCACTACCCACCCCCCGAACCCAAAATACATGCAAGTATGAGTTTGACGGAATACCTGTATCTCCCAGATATGAAATCGGCTGGTCGGATCGTCCAAAAACACCAACTCAGCTCCGGTCAACTCTGATCACTAGTCAAAGTCAACAAGTACAAATGACACTTGTCATATTGGACCCATTCACTATTTATAGTCCGTTGACTTTTTCTTGTTTTGGCCATTCTGAACCCATATGGAGTCCATTTTTTGAACCATTTCCACCACTGGGATCAGCACGACGAGACTGTCATGATGGTCAAGTTGTGCTCTTATTTTTTCCACATCATTTTTTGAGCATTTTTTAGACACCACTAGTCGCCTTGGTTTGCGTGCCACTTCGGCTGCTTTCCATTTTTGATATATTTTATATCATCGGATTCATTTTTCTGAGCCTGTGATGATGCTTGAGATCATTTCTCGCTCTCACCTCCATATTTTTCGGGTATTTTTTCCAAAACGGCCCCCATCGCCTCGGTTTGCATGCCACATCGGCCGTTATTTGTTTTTGACACTTTTTATATCGTCGAATTCATTTTTCTGAGCTCGTGATGATGCTTGAGATCATTTCTCGCTCTCACTTGCTACAGTTTCAACATTGTGTCCTGACACCTTGCTTCCTCGGTTTGCGTGCCACATCGGCCGCCATCAGATTGTTCCACATTGTTACATGAGCCATTCACTCCTATCATACTGCAATTATTTCATTATTTTTCCACCATTCATTATCCCACAAGGAGGCCCTTCAGTGTTCCCCCCTACCCTCGTTCTTGGTCATCATTAATGTTCCTTGATTGAGCACTTCCTCCTTGCCTGACCATTCCTTTTGTTCAGTATAATTTTATCCCTTTTTCGGGCCGGACAAGTCCTTTACGAAAAAGGCACCTAGGGAGTTTCTGTTAAGCTCTTTTCTGACTCCTAAAACAATGAAAAGATTGCCGAGCAATCTTGCTTCCTTTCATGCTCGTTAAAGTACCTGAAAGAGCGTCTATCTGGTATAAGTTTAACCCTTTTCCGGACCTGGTAGACTAATTACGAAAAAGGAATACTCTAGTCACACTGGCTAGAAGAGTTCTTCATTGCAACCTTTTATGCTTCTTTGGGCCTTGGAGACTAACACACGAAAAAGCAACCCCTTGGAGTCTTCTTTCCGCTTTCAGACTCTCTAAAATTGAAAGCACCAACGAGCATGAACTGTCCCGGGCTTGTACAAATCCACACGATAGTACCATTCCATTATTTCAGAGTCTTCTTATCGCTTTTAGACTCCTTAAAATTGAAAGCAATCACGAGCATGAACTGTCCTGGGCTCATATAAATCCACACGACAGTACCATTTTACACACACTTCTTCTAGTTCCTTAACCCATGAAGAAGTCCCCCCGTGCCTCCTGGCACTATGATCGATCATCTCGGCAACACCCCCAATCAGGTTGCCTTTGTTCAGAGTATTCTGTAATCTCCTGCCATTTTACACCAGCTTGAGTCTCCCTCATCCCAGTCACTATCCTTGATCCATTACAGCTATGATCCCTTTCCCATCAGTCAGTTTCATTTGATGCCCGATCATCCCCGCCATCATGCTCTGAACAAAGGAAGTTTGAGTCCACCCACTCTACTTTCCCAGTTATCCCCCACAGTATGTCAGTCCTACCATCAGTACTCTCACCCTTCGGTTCTCCACCTCGTGCTCCTATCAAGGAAACATCATTTCCTTGCTAGTTGCAGGTCTCCCTCTGTCGACGACAGCCCCTTTATTCCAGAGGATAGACCTATAGGTCCCTGCGCCTTGGACCCATCACCATCAGTGGTGAGTGCCTACAGATCATTTTGAGAGGAGTCATCATTGCCTCTCTGAGTGGTTGTTTCTCACATGCTTGACTTCAAAACCTTGATCGCATCATTGAGAATCGCGCAGGTTTTATGTCCCTTTAGTTATTGGTCGAAGACTCCGGATTTCCCTCGACTCTAGCACATTGGTGAGTCACTTCGGAATGCCCAGTTATATGTTCCCATGGATGTCCGGGTTGCGTTGGTGATTGTATTCGGAATCCATCCAGTTATATGCTTCCTTGAGTACCCAGTTCAGTTCCAGTTCAGTGTACCATTGAGGATATGACTCTCCGTCCTTATGATCCAGCAGCTCATCAGTTCCTTTGGTACCACACTCAGTAGCACTGTTGTATTTCCAGTGTATCAGTTCTTCAGCTCAGACATGGTCATCCCAGCAGTATGTCACAGATTTGTGTCCCCTCTGGACCCTTATGATGTACACAGTGGTTCTCTATGTATCTTACAGGTCCCCCTTTTCGGGCCTCACTGATATTTTTATGTATCTTGATACGAGCATGGGTATGCCCGCCTCGTCCATATATTGAGATTCTTCCTCATTCCTTTTTTGAGGCCATGTATATTTCAGGTCCCCATATTTTGGACCCCATTGTTATTATTGTTCTATATCTTCATACGAGCATGGGAATGCCTGCCTCGTCCATATGTTCAAATTATTCCTCATACATTATTGAGGTCATGTACTTTTAGTTTTTGCAGTTTGTTCGGGACCGTTGTTCTGGGCTCTAGTTCGTTCCTTCTTTTCTCCACAGTCAAGGAAAACCATCCAAAGACTTATGATGTCTATCGTCCATACGATGAGCTCCTACCCTCACACATCAGGGGGTAATCTATTAACACCCAAAAAGTGCTCACTACCTCATCTACCCCATTACATGACTCATTTGTCCATATTTCCTACCATATTTTCCTTCAAAACCCTAAAATCCCAATAAAAAGCCTCCAAAAGGCCCAGAAAGCCTCCAAAAGGCCACAAACCCACCAAAAAAGCCTCCAAAAGGCTAAAAAACCCCTTTTCCCCCCAAAATTATCCAAAATTCCTCCAAAATAGCAAAAACCCCCTAAAAAGGGAATAAAAAATAAAAAAAAAAGAGGAAAAAGAGGAAAAAAGGAGGAAAAAACCCTATACAGCTGACCTAAACCATATGGTTCCCAAAACCATGGGCCAGCACTCCACCACTAAAACCCTATAAATAGGTGATGGAGATCCCTCATTTCATATCCACAATCAAGTATACCCTTACTCTGCCAAAATCACTCTTGAAACCCTAGCTTACCCTTGAGCTACTTTCACCTTTGAGTGCCCCTTTGGCCCATTCCCAACCATTTGGAGAAAGAGAAGGAGCAAAGCTGGAGTTTGGAGTAACCCTCTTGGATCATTGCAAGAACTTCACCAACCTTCACATTGGTGGTAAATTTGAATACAAAGAAAACCATTTATTATTTCTTGTCTCTTATGTTTCATGCACATGTTTAGAATAATTTCCATTTCAATGTATTGTCTTTTTATTACTGTTTATTGAACTGCTACTAAGGAGTCCATTCTCCTTAGTAGGTGCTCATTTGCACAAGCTAGGGTGAAAACCTTAGCGACAATAGCAGCGCCGAAAGCCCACATTTCTCCTCACTGCTTGAGATCGATATTCGGGTAGATAATGTTTTCAATTATTTGAACTATGTTTTGCCCCCTGTTTATAAAATCATTTTTGGGGAAGAATTTCCTAGAGTGCTACCTGAAATGAAAACAATGATGCAGTTGAAGGATGAACTGGCAGTCTTGGTAAAATAAGCTACAGTTATTAGATTGTACGGTTTTGCGCAGGAGCCTTATGTTCTACCCGCTTTTCTAACATTGCGGATCTTTGCTCTTGAATTTATCAGACAGAAATTGGCCCTGGAAGAGATGCAATTCCTAAAACATTAGAAGAGCACAGATTTGAAATGTCCTTGGAAGGTAGGGCCTTTCATTCTAAAGAATAAAGAAACTTTGTTAGAGGTGGAAGAGTTATTGAAGTCGCTAGGTTTCAAAAAAGATGTGGCCATCAAATATGACCCCTTGCATATAATTTCCAAGAGAAGGAAAGAATGTAACCTCAGAGATTTTGAGCATACAGAACCAGAAGGGGTGCTGAAGGGGCGAAATTTATTATGTTGGGAACCCGAGGCAGAGGAAGCAGTGGAGACACAGGGAGGAGATCTCATGATTTTCGATTTAATAATGGATTTAGATCAAGTGTCGGACACCATGGAGGTGGGATAAAAAAGATACTTAGAATAATTCATGGATATGGATACTGAAGAAGGTAATATAGACAAGCAGCCAAAATTAGAAGTATAGGATGAGTTAGTTGTTGCGACTATTTAGGACGAGTCAATTTCTTCCCCAACTAAAGAGGAGCTGGTTGTTGCAGCAGCTCAAGAAGGATTGACTGTCCAAATGGATAGTGGAGGGGAAGATGACGAGGAATCTTTGGCTCCTGAGATATAGGTTGTAGAATACAAATTTCAAGATGTTACAGAAGGAGATGTCGGTAATACGTTTTGGTCCAAGGCTGACCTCTGTGAACAATACGATAAAAACAAGCGATCCTCGACCCAAAGGCTGTTTGATTCAATGCCTATCGCCATAGGTTTGTCTAAGACTTCCTTCATGACTAGCAGAAGTATAAATGATAACATCTTAAACTTAGCAGTATTGACAGAGGATGGAGTGACCAAGACAAGGATCAATTGGAAAAATATACTTGTACTAGATAAAATCCAGTTTCACAAGCAGGTTAGTGATCTTGTATATGATGATTTTGTGAAAGCAGCATTGAAAAGTGACAACTTGTTGGTTACCGTGAAAAAGTTTGAAAACCAATTAAAGCAGGAGAAAAGTGAAAACTGAGCTCTTATAAATCAGGTCAAAAAGGTACAATCTGACCTAGTTAGAAGCGATGGTGGTGGTAAAAGCATGATCAAGCTGTTGGCAGAGAAAGACAAGCTGATTCTTAAACTACAGAAGAAGGAAAAGGTTCCAAATATCCAGCTAATCCAACCTCCCAAAGAGACAGACTCCGAAACACAAAAAGAAGACTTGTCTAAGGAAATAAGTGAATGTAAAGCAGAATTGCTGAAGTTTGCAGAGAAGAAAGATAGCTGGAAAAAAGAGAGAATAAGCTTAGAAAAGCAGCTTGATGATTTGAAAAAAAACTTGTCCAATTTGGACATGCGGCCTACCAATTCAAACCAAACTAGGGAAAGCAATGGTACTTGTTTGTGCCAGAAATTGTTTCTAAGGCTAAGGAAACAAGCGAACACAATCTCAAGAATAAACTCAGTAAATAAGACAAAGTTTTTAGGATTTTTGAATATGATTTGAATGGTTGTAAGCTCTGGGCACAGTCAGGGAATACATCCAATAGAAAAGTAACAACTAAATCATAAGAATAAACTGATAAAGATGCATAACATATCACAAAGATCCAACAAAAAGAATGTGCTGAGGTTCATACATAAAAGATAAGCATCACCAGAAAATATACATCAACTAGCAATGAAATTACCATTTAAGAAGCTAAACAAGCTTAACAATAAAGCCAGTCACAACAAAAAATGAAGGAGAAAAAGTCATATGTTTCATTATATCATCAGCTAAAGCTCATAAGAGTCACAGTACTTATCTTTTGAACAAGTCTGAAGTTACAATACAATCTGCAGACCTCCTGCTGTCCCCAAAAAATCAGACCCCTCTCAATGACTTACTCCTATCTCTAAATACTATGCTCTTCAAAATTGATTAGGTCTCTAACCCTAACTGTTTCCAAGATCTCGATGAGGTAGAGTAAAAACAACATATTTACAAGTTACAAAAATATGCTAAAAATAGCATCTCTTTAATCTATTAGTTTACTAATTGATGACAATTAACTGAAAGCAAAACTGTTTCATAAGTCCTTTGCCACCTCAGCTAAGAGGGCGATGCCATCTGGAGTTTGGTCTTTATTCTTGGCCTTCTTTTGTTCCTTCTCCAAGTCATTAATCCTTTTTGTGAGTTCTTTGTTTCTCTACTGCAAATCTCGAACTGTCTTCTCCAGCTGAGTACAATGGCTGTCAGTAGTCCTTTTTCTTTTAAGTACCTCTTTTGCATCCACCACTAGTTCCTGAAAATTGTCATGTACATCCTGGAGATCCTCCCTTAACCTTCTGTTGGCCATCATCAAACCATCATTGACCTCCTGCATATATCTCATCTGGTGTTTGTACTCCTTGATAGACCTCTGCAAATTTTCTTTATCAGCATTGGCTAATTTATCCACTGCAGAATCTTCATCTTCATCAGATTTCCAAGGAATGTCGAATTTCTTGAAGATTTCTGTCTCTTCCATTAACATCTTCTTAGAATTGTCCTCAATGCTGGGCTTTGGATCCTCTTCACCTGCTTCTTCTACTGAATTAATATTTCCTTTTAAACATGGTTTCACTTTATCTATCTCTGATTTGTCATCCTCCATGGATCCTTCATCTAATATAGTCACCTCATCTGTTTTTAATTTAGGATTTAATAACTTTTTCATGTTTAATCTCAATTTATTTTTCGACCTAGTTTTAGGTCTCCAAAATGTAGATGCCTCCCCCATCATCTTCAGTTCTTTCCCTTGGTGTTGAATAGCAGCTAATTCCACCACTTCCAGCTTTTTGATTTTCTTGTTAGGCTTTGTGGTTTTGCCATTAGAAACTTGAACTTCTTCACTTTCAGTTTTGACTTTAATCTCAGAAATAGGCTGTTCTTCTTCTAACAGATAACCTTCATCATCTGAAAGAACTGTGATGGGACTTCTTGACTGAATGTGGATCTCTTCTTTAGTTGCAGGAACCATTTTAATGTCAATCTTTTTCTCCTGCTGAGGATCTGCTATAGGTGCTGAATTCTTTTCAGGCAATTCTTTTTTGTCTTCAAATAGTGTGAATTTTCTTTTAGGGTAATCTGAAACCACTTTGAGCTGACTGTCATCTTGTTTCTGTCCTGCTACCTGCTGAGTTACCTTCTTGGCTTTAACATCATCATCATGTTTCTGTCCTGCTACCTGCTCAATCATCTTCTGGGATTTAACATCATCTTTTTTTGTAGATTTGACTGAGTGACCTAACTTTTTCATCATCACTTTCCCTTTATTAGTCCGTCTCTTTGGTTGCTAGTCTTCTTTTTTAGGATGAACATTTGACCAAAACAAAAAGAAATCCCAAGTTCTTCCCTCGTGTTGAAACACTGTGGTGATGATCAGTTTAATGAGACCATGGTGAAAAAGTGACTGGGAAGTGTGATTATCATGTTGCTTTATCTTGCTTGACATCTTCTGCAGGCTTTTTAAGAAAAAGAAGGGCAGATTTATTTTAGAAACTCCTACTAAGTGTTGAAGGAACCTGAAATGATATTTAAATACAAGTGAATATCTTCCTTCACAGGTCACATAACTTTGAAGTATCCTTATGGGCTCAATCCACTCTTTCCTGAAATTGTGAATGAGGATACCTTTGTTCCAGTCAGGAGTCACATTAGGCAACAGGTACTTTTGGGGTTCAAACTCAAAAGGCAATTTTTTAAACCAGTGCTTCCCCTCATTGTTGATCTCAGTAGCTTCTGCTATTAACTCCACAGTCAATTTGAATTTCAATGCATCCATCATGATCATATCATCCTTAAGTCCCTTAGCAAAATTGCAGGACACCTGAGCATCAAAACCATCTATCTTTTTGAAAAACTTCAACCAACCTGCCTGCTGAAATAGTTCTGCACAGTCAGGAAGCTTCTGAATCCAAGTTAGGTTTGTGGGCTGAGCCCTGTTGACCTTACCACTTTTGCCCATTATGTTTCAATTACTGCAATTTAAATGTATATTCTGGTAATATTTGTGAACAGGGGCTGAATTTTGAAAGCCAAAAGCACTGCTGAATCTACAGGTTATTCGTAGCACTAACAGGGTAACTTTCATAAAAATGAACTGAGATTTTTTAACCCTCCTTCAAACTGGTGTCGTGGCTCATCAACCAACAGCTATTTATCCGGTCAAAATTGTATTTTTTAAAGCACAATTTTACCTGACTTTCGACTAATTTGAATAGAGTTGGCTCAGACGAAAAAACCCCAAATTTGTTTCTATACAGGCTTTTTGAGAATACCTGTAAATCGCTCCTTTATGATTGTTGGAAATCATGATTCAAAGTGCCAGATGAGTCATCCCCGTTGTACAGATGTCCCACGATCTTCAATTTAGCTGTTACCGCCGGAATGAGGAAGCCCTAATTTTCGTGAATCCCTCCACGCCTCTTACTTGTCCAGTTGACAACAATGCTCGGTCCTTTAAATGATTATGGTTATCTCATTAAGTGCTCTATGTTAGAATAGGCTTGTAGATAACAACCTCATGCGAATTATCTGAATCCGTGTGGCTGTCTGTCAAACTGAACTACACTTGTGTTGATGATGAACACGACCTCTTCACTACGTGCAATCATTTGAAACCATGATGCCTTCTGCATCAACACGTCGTGAACCCTCTAAAACACATAATCAATGAGTCATTAGCTCGAGCGTGCCAAAATCTGCTGGAAAATCGGAAGAATCTGTGATCACAAAATTCTTGTAGCGCCTCTTTGTAGAATTTTGGCTTCAGTGCTACAAGAAAGTCTCAACACTGTTTTGTAGCTTTTAAACCACTTTTTATCAATTTCTATGGGATTTCGAGGCTATTAGGGTTATGATTGTACCTGTTCTCAGTTAGATTAGGATTTTATGAGTTTTGTAATTGATATAATGACTTTTAAAACCCTTCATCAACAACAAATATAAAGCATTTAAAATATAAAAACATCAAAAACAAGTCCAAAATATTATAAAATCCTAAGGGAAACTTACTAAAGAGGAAGAAATCAAAATTTAAAGAAAACAAATGACTTAAAATAAAGTGCAATAAAACCAAAAAGGACAAAACAAACCAAAATTGAAAAAACACAATACTGACTTAACAGTACTGACAATCTTGTGCAGGCTATGTCTCATGTTAGCCTAAAAGATGTGGAAATCAAGGAGCTGAGAGAAAAATCTCAAAGGTCGGAAGAAGAGAGTAGTAAGAAGGAAGAAGATTTGAAGGTCCTCCAAAAGAATCTCAAAGAATTAATTGACATCAATAAAAAGCTCACTCATCAGATTACTGGGCAAGCCACTTTACAAGGGTGCAGACATTTGGTGTGGGACCGGGTCACTAAAGAAGCTGAGAACTTTAGACCCTATTTAGAGTTCATGAGAGTAAAAGAGAAGACCATTAGTGACACTCTAGAAGGTTGTGAAGTTGCAAAGGAGACCCTAATCCAAAGGCCTAAAGAAACAACATTAAGTGCCATCACTTTCCTGAATGATCTATTCAAAGAAGAAAGGATTAAGCTGAATATTGGGAACCAGATCACAACACTTGTAGAGGCACGAAGGGTCCTGGGGAAATATGCATAGATCGAGAGTGTGGAAGCTAAAGTCGAAGAAATGAAGGGACAACTAGAAGAATTCGAAGGGTTGTTTGATAAGCTAGTTGAAATGGGGTTACCTTCATTCTGGAAGGGTGACCAGGAGCTAATCTCCCATAATTCTTATAAAAACCTACTGTGGGCGATAAGGATGGGCCATACAAAGTTCAAACGTCTGAACCAGCTACTTGTAGGCAAGGATCTGATGGAGTTGGTCGAAGAGGACATAGAAATCTTGAATAGGTTGATCGCCATTGGCGAAAGGCTTCCCCCATTTTCCTACACAGAGCATATCAAGATACAAGTGATGGTAAAGGAAATGGTGGAGTATGACCTCCCACCTGCAGACCAATGGGCTAATGTATAAAAGTATAGCAAATCACTATACTATCTTCGTCTTCCACAGTGATATTCGACTTTTTTATAGTTGTTGAGGCTTGTTTGGAATCTAGGACTTCTAAGAAACTTTCCTATTATTTGAGAAATTTGTAATATTCTTTGAGGCGGGTATATAAATAGGCAGCTAGAACTATTATTTTACTATCTTTACTTTTTTACTTGAAGTAAATGTTACTTAGTAAGAATACCGATGGATTGTAAGAAAGCAGTTAGGCTAGTTTCTACCTGTTTTCTGTTTTGTTGTGATAGTGCCAAAACAACCTGAATGAGGTCACTCCGATATAACTATTTTTGGTTTAGATGAGTCGAGCAAGAGGACTCTCGGCATCTATATATGTGATGTAATAGAATGATAAAGTGTTGAAAACTTTTATGGGGATTTTTTGTGTCTTGTTCTATAAGACATTTTGAGCTATATTTTGAGTAACGATTCGTAGAGCTGAGCCGATGTTTTCAGGGATTCTTGTGTAATTGGTCTTATAGTCTGTTCTTTCTTTTTCTATGTGAATTGTGTATCTCTCATTGTTAATTCCAGTTTGTAACATTCTTTCATACTTGGTGCAGTGTGATAGCTAAGTAGAATTCATAGAAATTATGCTCTACTTATCTTTTTCCAGGTATTCCACCATTACTTCTCTGCTAAAATTAATATAGGATTCATCATTGTATGCCTTATGTCAGTGGATTGTTTCTTTCTCTTCTATTTCACCAATTAAAATAACTTTGAATACGAGCTGTTTACTATCTCGCCCTTGTGTTAATGCATTTGTGAAGCATTTATAAATGAATTTTTAGATTTTGTTTAAATGTGACTCCATTGCCCAAATAGAGATTCATATGTTTCAGCCAAGCTATGTTTAAACCATTTTGTTTCCCACAGAAATCTGATCTTCTGTATTATTGCAATTGAATATCTTGAATGATGAATGCTGGTGCTTGTTTTCATTGTTGACAACTTTGATTATTCCAGTGTTTAATAGATCTGTAGAGAGAGCCCTCTCAGAATAAGCTGGGTTAGTAGCTTAAGTCTAAAGATTGGTTAGTGGTTACCCCAGTTTTCGCTCTCCCACAACCTAAGGGGTCATTTTGGGTGTTAAAAAATTGGCGCCGTTGCCGGGGATGTGATTATTTTATTATCCCTGGAAGAACAACAAAGAATTCTTAAGATTCGACGAAAAGAGAGATCCCTACGGGCGAATAGAGATTTCCAAATTTCTAGAGGGTTGTGCAATTTTGCCCTAGTGACTCCACTCGTAAAGATCCACATTCAAGAAAGACTCCACTGGAGAAGATAGACATGCCAAGTTCATTTTTGAAGAGATCTCGAGACAGGCATCCTGGCCTCAAGAAGGAGCCATACGAGAGGTAATCCTGTTTCCAAAATTTTGTTAAGTGTGGAAAATCCAGAAATAATACTTAGACATAAGACCGGAAAGGACAAGGCTAATACTTCCAATCTTAAAAGAATTGGGTCTAAAGAAGAGTGACCTATTTTACAAGAATTGGATATAGAGATAGATATCAGGAAATCTTTGGCAATATCAAGATATGAATCTTATCTAAGTCTGGGTGAAGAAGGTCTGAATGCACCTGAATCCTATTTGTTAGATCTTGTCTGGATTCAGTTACAAAATATTATCAAAGCAGAAAGAGCTATATCTGGTTCTCAGATCCCTCAACCCAATACCATAATTCCTGCAGGTAATTCTGCCCTGAATATTCATCCCCAAGATCAGAATCCACTTAGACCATGGCTGCTAGATTCGCACCATTGGCCCTACTGGTCGCTTTGCATGACCTCCCTCAGAACTACGCCTAGAGAATTGACTCTTATGATGGAGAAGGGGGGTTTTATGCCAAGCAGCATGTAGACAGATTTGAAGATTTCATTGATTTGGAGGAAGTAGACCATGATGATGCTAAGATGAGTTTATTTGCTCAAAGTTTGTTTGTAGAACCCAAGAAATGGTTCAGACAGTTGCCGAATGCTTCTATAAATGATTTTGCAGCCTTTAAGACCCTGTTCTTAGAGAGATGGGAAACAATAGGGAGCCCCTCCCTAGTCTTGTCCTAGTATAACCACTTGAAGAAACGATATTTTGAATCAGTTCATGAGTTTTCTGCCAGGTTTATGAAAGCTTATAATTCTATTCCAAATGACCTAAAACCATCAGTAGGTGCTGCAAATATCCACTATGCAGATGCTTTTGATGGAGACTTCTCATGCACGTTAAGAGAGAGGAAATCTGCCACCTTGCCTACTATGTTGAAAGATGCTATAGAGGTGGAAGTCAATATGATAGCTTTGGGAAGGATAAGGGGAAAACTGAAGCAGATAAAAAGAAGCGAGAAAATTGAACCCCTCCCTCCTCTTCTGACGATGCCAAGTTTGATACTATGATGAAAACCATGGAAAAGCTAATGGATAGGTTAGCCATGGAAAATAAACCTCCTGCTAGCGAAGAAAACGAAAATCAGATAAGAAATATTAAATTTAGAAGGCCGCCCCTCTAAGAAATCCAAGAAAGCAGGAAGACCACCATATGAGGACTCCTTTCCCTGAGAATTTGGTGGATGAGGAAGGATCTGAAGAGCCTGCTGGAGACCAAATCCATCTCTTTCACACTCTGGACCATGAAATACATTTAACCCAAAGGGAGCATGACTTTTTCAACATGGGGAATGCTGGTAAGGTTGCTAAATTTGATTCTGAGCAGTACCAAATGGGTTACATGAATGCTGTGGATGATATTCAAAGGAAGATGAAGTTAAGGAGTAGGGAAATACCGATTAGTGAAGGGAAGGTTTCCCATTTTCAGTCTTCCAAGACTCAGTAGAATATGGAGAAATTAAAAGAAAAACAGCCAGAGGTTGCTACACAGAAAACCTCAGAAGATAAGGGATAGCATTATAAAGAAGGTAGGAAGCCAGAAGTCACTGACGTAGGGAAGCCAGCTTCAACATTTAGCTTGAAGGATGAACTATCTAAGGTAAAGATCTCTATCCCATAAAATGCGTTGTTAAGAAACAATGAATATAGGGAAGAGATAAATAGCCTAGTAAAGGGGCAGATAGAAAGTACACGGGACATGTTGGAAGTGGCAGATGATGCCCCCACTATAATCTTTGGCTCCAAGATGGAAGAGCCAGATGGTGAAGAAGTCCATCTCTTTTATTTGATTTTGAATATCCATGATAAGTTATTACACAAATCCTTGATAGATTCTGGGGCTTTACACAACTTGATGCCAAAGTCAGTGGTGGACCAGTTGGGGTTAGAAGTCACCAGACCCTACAAAGACCTATATTCTTTTGATTCCAGAAAGGTACCATGTTTGGGTCTAATTAAAGATGTGGTAGTAACCCTTACCCAGATCCCAGTGAAGAGCGTCATGATGGACATAGTAGTGGTTGATTTTTCTGCTAAGTTTGGGATGTTGTTATCAAGATCCTAGGCGAAAAAATTGAAAGGGACCATGCAGATGGACTTATCTTATGCCACTATACCACTTTTTGGAAGCAATAGGAAGTTGTACAGAGAGAAAAGGATGGCTTACATGGTCAACAGTGACGACAAACCTAAAAATCACCCCATATTTGCTGTAGACACAGATGTAGGTTCCTCTATCCTTTTCAATGATGGTCCACATACTGATCCTGTGCCCCCTTTTTTCCACGAAGTTGACGAAGACAAGGAGTTTGTAGCAAGGCATGAGGCATCAGAGAGGCAGAAAAATGAAGAAGGACTGTGGAAGATGTACTTTGATGGATCACTGAGCAAGAATGGTGCTGGTGCCGGAGTCTAGATTATACCTCCTGATCAAGAGTCCAAATCTTTTTCATACAAGCTAACTTTTTAGTGTACTATTAATGTGGCTGAGTATGAAGCTTTACTCTTAGGACTAAGATATTTGAAAGATTTGGGGGCAAAAAGGATACATGTTTTTGGAGGTTCTAAATTGGTGTTCAATCAAGTAAATGACAGCTATTAGGAAAAAAACCCTAGAATGAGGGCCTATAGGAATGACGTTTCGGATATGTTTGGGAACTTTTTCACCGAACACAAGATCTCGGTGATCCCAAGATTTGAAAATCGGGTGGCAGATTCTTTGGCCACCATTGCTGGTGGTTTTCAAACTCCTATTTTTTCTCAAGAAAAATATGAGGTAGAAGTGGTGAATAGGCCCTCTATCCCAAACAATGCTAAATACTGTCAAGTATTTGAAGATGATTTACAAATAAAAATATTTTTGGAAGTATATGATGAGTTTGCTAATGTTCAGATTGATGCTGAAAATGAGAACATAGAAGGATTGATAGACCAAGAGCAATCAGAGGGAGAAGACAGAGAAGGTAAACAATGGAAAAACATGTTGGGTGGGAAAGATATCGTTCAATTGAAAACTAATTATATCCCCCAAGGATTGATACCCTTGTAGAGGTTGTTTGACCAGAATGATGTGGTAGGAAACTCGAAGTTTGAACCACCCAAAGAGGCGGTAGAAGATGAAACCTTAGGCACTAAAGAAGAGACTCGGATGGTAAACTTGTCTAAGAAATTACATGCTAAAAAGAAGGAGCGGTATGTAGAGTTGATGAAGAAATATGCCGCTGCATTTGCATTGAGTTATGAAGAACTGAAGGAATATGATACTTGAATAATACAACATTCTATTCCAATCAAACCAGGAGAGAAACCCTTCAAGAAAAAGTTGAGGAGGATAAACCCTAAGCTGGTGCCTGTGATAGAAAAAGAGATTAGAAGATTATTTAATGCAAAAATCATTGTCACCTTGAGATTCTCTCAATGGATAGCAAACCTGGTTCCCGTAAGGAAGAAGAATGGCGAAATTAGAATCTGCATAGATTTCAGGAACCTGAACAGAGCTTCATTAAAGGATAATTACCCCCTACCTAAAATGGAGCATATCTTACAAAAGGTAGTAGGGGTAGAAAGGATCTCTACTATGGATGGTTTCTCTGGGTACAATCAAATCAAGGTATGTCCTGAAGATTAAGAGAAGAATGCTTTCACCACTCCTTAGGGTACTTTCATGTATGATAAGATGCGTTTTGTGCTGATGAATGTAATAGCTACTTTCCAGCTGCCAATGGACATAGCATTCGCTGAAGAAAAGGATAAGTTCATGGTTGTATACATGGATGACATAACGGTGTACTCAGAATCTGATGAAGAGCACCTAAAGCATTTGGAACAAGTTTTTAAGAAATGTATAAAATACGGTATTTCCCTTAATCCTAAGAAATCACATTTTGAATTAGAAGAAGCTAAGCTCTTGGCTCACATAATTTCCAAGGGAGGTATCAAGATCGATCCTGAAAGGGTTAGTGCATCCATAAAGTTGGAGAGCCCAGGAACAAAAAGGAGGTGAAGTCTTTCATTGGTCAAGTGAGCTTTGTGAGAAAATTCATTCCGAGTTTTTCTGAAATCATAATGAGTATTACAAATATGTTGAGGAAGGAAAATCAGGTTAAGTGGACTGTGGAAGCAAGAGATTCATTTAAAGGAATTAAGAATTCTATCACCGAAGCCTCGGTGTTAGCCAGTCTAGATTTTTCTAATGTTTTTTTGATTTTTTCCTACGCTTCTGAGCACACCGTGGCAGGGGTACTATTACAGAAAAATGCTGAGGACGTTGAACAACCAATTTCCTTTTTCAGCAGAGTACGAAGAGATGTAGAATTAAAATATGATATCATGGAAAAGCAGGCCTACTCCTTAATTAAGTCACTGAAAGATTTCAGGGTTTATATCGTACATTCACACATCATTGCTCATGTCCCAAATAGTGCTGTGAAGGGTATCATCACCCAAGCAGACCCAGAAGGAAGAAGAGCTAAATTGATTGTTGTATTGCTCAAATACGACCTAGACATAAAACCCACCAAACTGATAAAGGGGCAATGTTTAGCAAATTTAATGACCAAGGCCAACTGTGATTCTCTACAACTGAACTTCTTACAAGGGTATTCAAACTAGCTAGATATGGGAGTGCAAGTGAGGCCAGAATTCTCTGCATCCTCTTGGTATGCGTACATTGTGTATGTATTACAAAACTTGCAAGCTCCTCTTGGATTGAGCAAAAATAGGGCTAGAGCTATGAAACTAAAAGCTGTGAAATATTGTATTATGAATCAATTCCTATATTGGAAGGACCCTGGAGGTGTGCTGTTGAATTGCTTACTTGAGGAAGAAGCCAAACACACAAAGGAGGAGTTTCACAAGGGTGACTATGGCGGCCACCATTCATGGAAGGCGACAGTCAACAAAATCCTGAGGGTTGGTTTCTACTGGCCTACCATGTTTTTAGATGTATACAAAGAAACAGTTATTTTTCACCAATGTCATATTTTTGAAGGAAAAAGAAAGGTTGTTTCACTACCCCTTCACCCTGTCATAGTAGAAGCACCCTTCCAATAGTGGGGTTTAGACTTCATTGGGGAGATAAATCCTCACTCCTTAAGGAAACATATATGGATATTGATAGCCATGGACTATTTCACTAAGTGGATAGAAGCCATACCAACTACGAGAGCAACCAAAGGTGTTATCATGGATTTTTTTGGAAGACAATATCCTTTCAAGATTCGGGTGTCCTAAAAGAATAGTGACAGACAACGCACCAGTATTTTGTTCTAAGAAAATGATAGTTTTTTTCCATAAATAGCATATCAGTCTTAATCATTCAACGGCATACTATCCTCAGGGAAATGGATTAGCAAAATCATCCAACAAAAGTCTAGTAAGAATCATAAAGAAGTTGTTGGAGGATAATAAGAGAGCTTGACACATGAAGCTGAAATAAGCCCTGTGGGCTGATAGAATAAGTACAAAGAGGGCCATTGGGATGTCCCCTTTCTATCTTGTATATGGAGCCGAGGTGGTTTTTCCAGTTTCTTTGGGATTGCCAGTTATGAGGTTGCTGCAGGGGATAGAAGAAGAACCAAACCACAAGTAGAGAAGGGTAAACTAGATAGTCGAACTGAATGAGTTAAGAAGTAGCGCCTACGACAAAGTACAGGGGCACCAAGAAAAGATAAAGAATGGCTTTGACATAAAAGAAAAAGAAGATCAATTTCAGGTAAATGACCTGGTCTTGAAGTGGGATGCTCCGAGGGAAGATAAACATGGGAAATTTTACCATATGTGGATGGGTCCCTATATTGTTGCAGCAAGCTGAAGAGAAAATTCTTTTATCCTAGAGCACCAAGATGGGTCCGCCTGGTTGGGGGGTCCAGTCAATGGAAGGTTTTTGAAGCACTACCTGTCCTAAGAGAAACCAGGTAACCCATGTACCATATCCTATATATATTTTCAATTTGTCACATTTGTTTTAAGGTTTTTAACGACGAAAACTAGAAGGACTTGAAGCTTGAAGTGAAGGCCCTAAGGTCTGGAAGGGGAAGCCATGTTTCATGTTTGAATTTTCATCCTGGCTAAGAAAACAGGTGCAGTTTCACTTTCTAGAGAAATTTTTCAATCTAGGATTTGCACAACCTGCCCAATGGATCAGACACTTAGTCTACAGAGTTATTTGCTACCTCACTAGGAGGATAGCATCCCCGATTGGAGCCAGTTGTTAGCACCTATATATTTTTTGCTCTTTTATATCATAAAGACCTGTACATGAAAGATGGAATGTGAGACAACTACCTAAGAAAAAGGCTTGAAGTGATCTCCATCGGCAATGGCCAGGTAATAAGGCAAGAGACAGAATGGTCTAGAATGGGTCCGATGTAATAAAGGGCTAATTTGCGGGGCTACGTATTAATAGGTGAAAAAAATGACTTAAGATAAACGGAGAAATACCCTAAAACCTATAGTCCTGGGGGAAATTTATGAAAGATTAAATGTCTCACAGATCGACACCATTGATCAAAGGAGGGAGAAAGATCTATAGTTTTAAAAAGACCATCACATGGCCAAGTCACTAGGAAGAAAGGGAATATGAGTATCTGATTGGCCGGAGCCCAGCGGACAGGTGTTGGCTTAGGAGTGCGTCGCAAAGAGGAAAGAGCAGTGAATGATGCCCGGTTAGGTGCATGCGATGGTGGGGACATATATAAGGATCTACGGTGGAGATGATATTTTTGGGATCCAAGGGTTTGGGTCTATTTACCGAAAAAAGGGCCTGAGTCTCCAACAGATCTACAGTTCGGGTGGAAAGAAGATCTAGATCAACGGTTGGGGGGAGTCTAAAATGCACAAGGTATAAAAGGGGAGACCCCACCAGCATATGAAAAATCTAAAGGCTAAGTCGAGTATGAGTACTCACCATAGATACACGTCTAAGAAGAAATGGACGGTACTCATACATCGTCGCATCAAGAAGTAGCACGATGAATAGGGGAAGGGTAGATGCGATGGACCAGGTCCCGCCGGACAGGTGTCAGCTCCACGTCTTGTCGCATAGAGAAAGGGTGATATAGGAGAAGCTTTTTGGGTGCATGCGGTGCTACCCCTTAGATGCATTCAAATGAGATCAACGGCCCAGATGAAGACTAGTGGAGATGATCCGACGGTTGAAATGGATAGGTTGTCAAATCAGTGGGTAAAAGGAAACACATATCCAAGGACTGAAAATGAGCATGTGAGAATTCAACGGTTGAGAACAAAGGATAGTAGGCCAAAGAGGGTGGAAGTTATGGAAACCCGGTTATATATATAAGAACGCCCGTGAGGGTTGACATTTGTTTTGGAATCCTGTTGAAGTCAGGGAGCCTCTCGGCGTGTGGCAGACGACGAAGGTGACAAAACCTTCGACAGGGTGCATGCAGGGATTCCAAAGTGATAGGTAGGGTCTGTAAATTCCATTCTTTGAAAAATCTAAGTCTTTTACAATCATAAGATGATGAAAGAAGAAGTTTCTACTAGTTCTAGGTTTAAGATAGGCCTGGAAGATAGAGACGCAGATGTATTTGACACATCCATTCGGCTCCCGATTTCGGAAATTAAAAAGAGACTTGAAACCTTGCATGAACAGGGACTGGATATCCATAGAGTCTTTAGGTCATCGTTCATTTTCTTTTACCTTGACCAGGCGTTCTCTCTTCCTGAGTTTGTAGCGTGGTGTTCTTCTAGTTACTCAGAACCTCAAAGAGTAATTATGGATGCCCATAGGTCCAAAGTCATCTGTAATATGGATGCGTCAGCCTTTATGGATTCCTTTTTCATTCCAGAGTCTCAGTACCAAGATTCAGAGGGTTTTTCTGAAGATTCGATGGTTTCCTTGTATCGCCAAATCAGCCCCAAAAGCCGTCAAACCTTCTTAGCCACATGCCTGAAACCCGACACCAAAATATCCGAGGAAACCTACCCCCTAAATGTTAGCCTTTTTTATGACAATTCCCAATTGCTTCTTTCTTTGTTAGCTCAGTTTCTAGGGTTGGATACTGATTTGTGGGTGACTGAAGTCCAATTAGGTTTACTCTTTAGGATTAGCATCAGTTTGGCTAGGTCCAAAAGCGGGCTTATCCCACCCCTGAGATTTGATGATTTTTTGGCGGAAAAGATACATGTCCAGTTAAGCGATTTCCTGAGTACTAGGTTTTTTAAATATCAGACACAGTTGATGAAAATTATTACATGTAGCAGCGCTGAAATCCCACATTTCTCCTCACTGCTTGAGACTGATGTTCTGGTAGACAATGTTTTCAATTATTTGAACTATGTTTTTCCCCCTGTTTATAAAATCATTTTTGGGGAAGAATTTCCTAAAGTGATACCTAAAATGAAAACAATGATGTAGTTGAAGGATGAACTAGTAGTCGGTGACTGGTTTTTGTTAAAAGAAGCTACAGTTATTAGATTTAATTGTTTTGTGCAGGAGCCTTATGTTCTACCCGCTTTTCTGACATTGTAGATCTTTGCTCTTGAATTTATTAGACAAAAATTGGCCCTGGAAGAGATGCAATTCCTAAAACATAAGAAGAGCATAGATGTGAAATGTCCTTGGAAGGTAGGGCCTTTCATTGTGAAGAATAAATAAGCTTTGTCAGAGGTGGAAGAGTTATTGAAGTCGCTAGGGTTCAAAAAATATGTGGCCATCAAATATGACCCCTTGCATATAATTTCCAAGAGAGGAAAGAATGTAACCTCAGCTCTTTTGAGCATACAGAACCAAAAGGGGTGCTGAAGGGGAGAAAGTTGTTGTGTTGGGAACCCGAGGTGGTGGAAGCAGTGGAGACACAGGGAGGAGATCTCATGATTTCTGATTTAATAATGGATTTAGATCAAGTGTCGGACACCATGTAGGTGGGCTGAAAAATAGACTTAGAAGAAGTCATGGATATGGATACTGAAGAAGGTAATATAGACAAGCGGCCTAAATTAGAAGTACGGGATGAGTTAGTTATTGCAGCTATTCAGGCTGAGTCAATTGCTTCCCAAACTAAAGAGGACCTAGTTGTTGCAACAACTCAAGAAGGATTGACTATCCAAATGGATAGTGGAGGGGCAGATGACGAGGAATCTTCGGCTCCTGAGATCCAGGTTGTAGAATACAAGTTTCAAGATGTTCAAGAGGGAGATGTCATTATAAGTTTCAGTCCAAAGCCAACCTCTTTGAATAATGCGATCAAAACAAGCGAGCCTCGGCCCAGAGGCTGTTTGATTCAATTCCTATCGCCAGAGGTTTGTCTAAGACTTCCTTGATGACTAGCAGAAGTATAAATGATAACATCTTAAACTTAGAAGTATCGACGGAGGATGGAGTGACCGAGACAAGGATCAATTGGCAAAAGATACCAGTACCAGATAAAATCTAGTTTCACAAGCAGGTTAGTGATCTTGTATATGATGATTTTGTAAAAGCAACATTAAAAAGCGAGAACTTGCTAGTTACCATGAAAAAGTTAGAAAACCAATTAAAGCAGGACACAAGTGAAAATCGAGCTCTTCAAAATCAGGTCAAAAAGGTACAATCTAACCTAGTTATAAGCGATGGTGGTGGTAAAAGCATGAACAAGCTATTGGCAGAGAAAGACAAGTTGATTCTTAAACTACAGAAGAAGGAAAAGGTTCCAAATATCTAGCTAATCGAACCTCCCGAAGAGACAGACTTCGAAACACAAAAAGAAGACTTGTCTAAGGAAATAAGTGAATGCAAAGCAGAATTTCTGAAGTTTGCAGAGAAGGAAGATAGCTGGAAAAAAGAGAGAATAAGCTTAGAAAAGAAGCTTGATGATTTGAAACTAACTTTTCCAATTTGGACATGTGGCCTACAAATTCGAACCAAACTGGGGAAAGCAATGGTACTGAAAATCTTGTGTAGGCTATGTCTCATGTTAGCCTGAAATATGTGGAAATCAAGGAGCTAAGAGAAAAATCTCAAAGGCTGGAAGAAGAGAGTAGTAAGAAGGAAGAAGATTTGAAGGTCCTCCAAAAGAAGCACAAAGAAATAATTGACATCAATAAAAATCTCACTCATCAGATTACCGGGTAGGCCGCTTTACAAGGGTGCAGACATTTGGTGTGGGACTAGATCACTAAAGAAGCTGAGAACTTTAGACCCTATTTAGAGTTCATGAGAGAAAATGAGAAGACCATTAATGACGCTCTAGAAGGTTGTGTAGTTGCAAATGAGACCCTAATCCAAAGGCCTAAAGAAACAACACTAAGTGCCATCAATTTCTTGAATGATCTATCCGAAGAAGAAAGGATTAAGCTGAATATTGGGAACCAGATCACAACACTTGTAGCAGCATGAAGGGTCCTGGGGAAATATGCACAGATCGAGAGTGTGGAAGCTAAAGTCAAAGAAATGAAGGAACAAGTGGCAAAATTCAAAGGGTTGTTTGATAAGCTGGTTGAAATGGGGTTACCTTCGTCCTGGAAGGGTGACCGGGAGCTAATATCCCATAATGATTATAAAAACCTACTGTGGGCGATAAGGATGGACCATACAAAGTTCAAACGTCTGAACCAACTGCTTATAGGCAAGGCCTTGATGGAGTTGGTCGAAGAGGACTTTGAAATATTGAATAGGTTGATCGCCATTAGAGAAAGGATTCCCCCATTTTCCTACACAGAGCATATTGAGATACAAGTGATGGTAAAGGAAATGGTGGACTATGACCTCCCACCTGCAGACCAATGGGATAATGTAGAAAGGTATAGCAGATCGCTATACTATCTCCATCTTCCACAGTGATATTCGACTTTTTTATAGCTATTGAGGCTTGTTTGAAATCTGGGACTTCTAAGAAACTTTCCTATTATTTGAGAAATTTGTAAAATTCTTTGAGGCAACTATATAAATAGCCAGCTGGAACTATTATTTTACTATCTTTAGTTTTTTACTTGAAGTAAATGTTACTTAGTAAGAATACCGATGGATTGTAAGAAAGCAATTAGGCTAGTTTCTTCCTGTTTTCTATTTTGTTGTGATAGTGGAAAAACAACCTGAATGAGGTGTCACTCGGATATAAATTTTTTTGGTTTAGATTAGTCGAGCAAGAGGACTCCCGACATCTATATATGCGATGTAATAGAATGATAAAGTGTTGAAAACTTTTATGGGAATTTTTTGTGTATTGTTCCGTAAGACATTTTGATCTATATTTTGAATAAAGATTTGCAGAGCTAAGCCGATGTTTTCAGGGATTCTTGTGTAACTAGTCTTGTATTCTGTTCTTTCTTTTTCTATGTGAATTGTGTATCTCTCATTGTTAATTCCAGTCTGTAACATTCTTTCATACTTGGTGCAGTGTGATAGCTAAGTAGAATTCATAGAATTTATGCTCTACTTATCTTTTTCCAAGTATTCCACCATTACTTCTCTGCTAAAATTGATAGAGGATTCATCACTGTATGCCTTATGTCAATGGATTGTTTCTTTCTCTTATGTTTCACCAATTAAAATCACTTTGGCTACGAGCTGTTTACTATCTCTCCCATGTGTTAATGCATTTGTGAAGCATTTGTAAATGAATTTTCAGAGTTTTTTTAAATGTGACTCCATTGCCCAAATAGAGATTCATATGTTTCATCCAAGCTACGTTTAAACCATTTTGTTTCCCACAGAAATCTGATCTTCTGTATTGTTGCAATAGAATATCTTGAATGATGAATGCTGGTGCATGGTTTCATTGTTGACAACTTTGATTATTCCAGTCTTTCATAGATCTGTAGAGAGATCCCTCTTAGACTAAGCTAGGTCAGTAACTTAAGTCCAAATATTGGTTAGTGGTTACCCCATTTTTCCCTCTCCCAGAACCTAGGGGGTCATTTTGGGTCTTAACACCATGGTGTCCATTTTTGTGATCATCAGAGCAATGTGATCACAGACGGAGAAGTGCAGATTTGACCTATAACATAATAACACCCCTGTCGCTTTGTTCTATAGGCACCAATCTGAAGGAAATTGTGAATCTTTGTCTCGTTGTTGTTTTAAAGGAACCAACCTAAAGGAAGATCCAAGTCCTTGTCTCTTTGCCCCGTCCGACCACCCTGTTAACCAATATATTTTTTTCCTTACTGATATTCAACTCTGCGCAATTATTCAGGTATTTTGATGATGATTATGTTGTGCGCTACCTTCGTATACATACTATACTCTGTCACTGCGCTGCATACATCACTTGACTTCTCATTCCTATCAACCCACCCTTCCGATGATGACTTACTTCATGTAATGTGTGCTCTGCTTATTCTATAGTGTGCATTTCTTGTTCAACAATCCGTTCTTCGTGACTACAATGATCAACTGATACTATGATTGTAAATGATACTTTACTGTTTAGAAATGAAGCACTAATAAAAAATAGGAACTGAACACTTTCTGATGTGTCCATTCTATTTAAGTGTTGTAGTCTCTTAGATAATCTGTGACATCTTGTGGATCAAATAATTGGTTCATTTAATTTAACTCACTTGTCATATATCATCTACATCGTGATGTGCCTATCGAATTTTGTTGTTGTTCTATTGTTGCGCATCATATGAAGTATTCAACTTCACAAACTTTAACTTCTGTTCATATGCATCATCTAGACATCGGCTCAATATATGATAAACTTCGGTTTTGTCTCTGCACCTCCGTCTCTTCAACTTCTGTGACTATCGACGTTCTTAGTGTGATATTGTCCTTTGAGATATCCTGCACTTGCACATTATTCAATATCTCTTTCTTTCAGTGTTTTTGTAATTGTCACAGGTCTACAACATCTTTCTAAGCACCATCAAAACTTCATTTTGCTGCATGTATGCATTCAGCTATTTGCTATATCATTCTATTTTTTCCACGAGCCCCTTGATTCCCTGAAAACAAACTGAAACTTTCACACAAAAACAGTTATGTTCTTGTTGTCAAGTTTACTTCAAATATTCAACTTGCATCTTTATTTATACATGTCCTCCACGGATTCTATGTTCGCAAGTTGGTTGTGGAATCCCTTCTTCCATACCTCATGGATTGTGCATATGCCATGTGTCATCATCTGCACTATTGATGTGTCATCTTTGATGTATCAAGTGCCCTCAAGGTCCAAAACTTAGTTGGAATTTACACATTGGTGGTGTAACATTGCACTCTTGACATACCATTTCCTTATGGTAAATGCGCAATCTTGCACTTCATATTGATCCATCGATGATATTTTATGTACCATCCTTTGTGGGTAATACACCCTTGTGATATCAATACTCTATGAAATCTACACATTCTACATCTTATTATGACCCATGCTTCATCATTGCATTTGGGTGATGCACCCTTGGTGTATTGATACTTTACGGAATTTGTGCATACTCCGACTTTTACTTGGTGGGACTTTGAATTCTCCCTTGTCATCAATTGTGGAACTTTCACACTTGTTGATCATAGGCTGTGGAATTTTCTCATATATGATCTTCAACCATTGTACCATTATAGGATTTCATGCGCGTTCCACTTACTGAAAGCATACTCTTATTGGCTTTGCTTGCACACTTTCAAGATTGTCTGACCATCTATTGTTCCTTTCTTCCTGCGCACTCCCAACCATCAACAAAGCAATGCTTAGGCTTGGTTTCTTACTTGTCTCATTTGTTCAACCAAATTCTTGGCAGTTTGAGAACTTGTACCATTGTCCAACCAACTCCTTCAATTTGCTTGCATGAGAGAGTATGACTTGGTGGACTTGATTTCTACACAAGAGCCACACGATGTAAGATCCATTACTTTGTTTCTTCTTGAATTGGAACTTCATCAAGTATCTTCTGGGTCTACATGATGTATCATCTTATGTACTTGTTCAAACTTCACCTGCAAGATGTATCCTTTATGCACTCTTAGATATACTCCAAAGTTGATTGAGTGTTGTATCCTTGATATACATCTTCAGACAGAATGCACTCTTAGATATAATCCAAAGTTGCATACATATATGTCACCTTCACCATTTGCACATATACTTCAGGTGTTTATGCTTTCTTCGTCATGCGCATAGACTACCTCAAAGTGGCTTCTTCATACTTCTGTTGGAATGTTGTATCCACCATGATTTAGGTTGATATCAATGATTCATATTGAATCAATTTACATCCTCTTTGACATTGAATGACAGTCAAACAATTGACATCCTCTTTAGTTGACATCAATGACAATAAATGCTTAGGAATCTCCCAGTCAAACACTTGATATCCTCTTCACTCACACTCTTGACATCAATGACAACCAAATTATGCTGAATAGGATAACTAGCCATTTCATTTGTTTAAAGCACTACTAGATTAGATAATTTTTCTTCAATCTTTTCAAACATGGTTATTTAATTGTCAATTGCGCTTTGAATAATATTTTCTTGATCATAATGATCTATATGAAAGTAGTAGTTTTTCTTGTCATCTCTATAAGAAAATAGTAGGTTTTCTTGTTAATGTTTCTACATGGAAAATTAGTGAGAATAAGAAGGATGATTTTATGAAGACCCATGTGTTCATCTGTCATTTCTTTTGTAGGTCTATGTCCTATAAAAGCATACTAGAAATGGATTGCAACTAACAAGACCATGGAAGGGGTTATATATTTCAAGTTATGCAGCAAAGGCTTCTTCATAGTCATTTTTCTCACTAGAGAATCTTAATAGTGTGTATATATATTGGATAGAGAATTTTGATCCTACGAATGAATACCTCAACAAGGACATGGTACATATGCATGAATTTCAACATCATAATAGATTAGGAGATATATAAAATTCCCCAGCCATATTTACAATAGTTTGTAAACCAAGGTAAACAATGTACAACCTATGACAAAATCTATGTATTGATGAATCTGTCGCCCTCTTAGCTAAAATGTGCCTAGGTGATTGATATTGAGAAAATCCCTTTCATAGTGGACAATATCATGCTCATATCCATTTACTTTGAGTTTTTTCAATGAGCCATCAATAACATTGCAAGGCCAAAAAAAATACCTTAAAGGATTCGCATAGGTTAAATAAAAAATAAATGAATCGAAGAAGCAATGGGTACAAAGAGTGGTGGAAGAGAGAGTAAGGTAAAAAAAAATAGATTAAAAACTCTACATTCTCTTAACAAATATGATCTTAGAGAGGGAGATTCAATGAATCATCTCAAAAACATGTCCATAAACCAAGTCCTAAGAGTCATGTGCCTATTAATAGCCTTAAGTCTCCATATTTTTCCAAAGATGAAGATAAAAAATATGTTATATCTATAGGTTATTTGGAGAATTTTTTGCATTGAAATGTGGATTCGGGCAATCAATGAAAAACTAGAATTCACCTTCCTAGAAGGTTTCCTTGTTCTTAGCCCTAGAATTTTTAGCCTTTGGACTGCTATAACTTAAAGTATAAACAACAAAAAAAAATTACAATAATTCACTTTAAACAACCCCCACATGACAATTGAAGAAGAAAATATACGAAACATTGAGATAAATTTCATCCCCTTCCATGGCAATTTATCAACCAATAACCAAATCTAAAAATGTACTTTTATAGAAGTAATTACAACTATATAACAATAGTAAAATCAACTCCTTATATTTCAAAACACTTAACAATTTGTGCCTTTACTTATGTCAAAGTATCAAGACATAAATAGTTGTAAATAACAATGCATAAAGAACATATATAGCTAAAATTCAAATATGGAAATTGCACAATATCTGGATAGATGAAAACTGAATATATAATATCAAGATGAAGTATAAGTACATACCACAACCTTCTCTCAAGTCTAGTACAAAACTCCAATTTTTCAAACATCCCCAGCTAGGGTAAATCACAAAACCCTAGCTCAACCAAGAAAATACAAGTGCAAGAATCTCTCCAACACAACCTTCAAGTATGGATTCCCTCCTCTCTTTTTTAAACAATCCACAATATTTCTCACAAAACCCTAATCTCCAAACTCCAAGGATAAAACCATAACTCTGTATCTCCAAATGCTCCATGAAACTCCAAGAAAATCAATAAACCTTAGATCCTCAAGAGAGAGAGAGAGACAATGAGAGAATACAAGAAAAAGTGAGGTATAAGAGAGAGAGAGAAATGCTAGTGTAAATTTTTCTCTTAGTCACATCTCTACACAAGAGTGAATGAGAATGAATACACAATCGATTTGATCATCTCCAACATCTTCTTCACAAGAGAGACACCTAGTCACAAGAATCAAGCTTTAACAAAACATCTCCCATCTTCTTCACAAGAGCGACCCCTAGTAAGAAGAAATAAGCTTTAACAAAGACATCTCCTCCAAATTTCATAACTGCTCTTATAGTTCATGAGGAAACCCTAGTGTTAACAACCAAAATTTCCTCACCTGACATGTCATCAGCACCATCACCTTCATATATCATTTTCCCACCTCATCCACATCCATTTGACCTTGGAAAATCAGTCAAAAGCCCAAAAAATGAAATACAAACCTCAAAAACATATTCTCAACTTAGATCGCTCTTAATCCTTCGATAACCCTACAACCAAATTTTCTCATAATCCCTCAATTTGAGTGACCCAAGTCCCACAAAATAACAAAAACAACATGACATAACCTCCAGTTTGTGTTTTGCCTATCTCTGCTTCATGTCCGACAAAAATAAAGTGAAATTGACATGAGTCTCAATGTGGCTTTAGTTAGATGGTGAATCTAGAGCCCAAAACTCAGCCCTAGAATCTCATCATCAACTATAAAAGAGACACCAAGTTCCTTCATTCTATATAGAATTCCATTCCATTTTCTCAACCCGTTGCTATACTAGATTTTCATCGAGTTCGAAGTTGGTCTTTCTCAAATTCTTTCTAACCTTTCAGATATCCCTTTCTTATGACACGTGGCCGGAGAATCAGAAGATCATCAAGAGAACCAATAAACCCTACCTCGAATAAGTGCAGGGGCCTCTTCCACTACTATTATTAAAGTGATTCTATTTCCTGTAATGTTTGGCATCAATACATAATATTCTTTATTGTTTTAGATATTGTCTTGCATATATGTTGATTGAATGAAAAGAATACAAAAAACATTATTCATTTTCTTCCATTCTAGCACTTTTATTTAGTTTTAGTTATTAGTTTAGTTATTTTTTTACTTATTTTTTTGAAACTCCGTGGAAGCTAAACAACCCTTTGGTAGGTTCCTTTTGGCAGAGGCGTGTGTGAAAACACATGCTATAATTTTTGGCGACTATTCTAGAAAAGATCGATATCTTTCTCCTGTTGTGTGTCTTTTATTTTCTGTCCTTTGTTTGAGCATTTTATCGCTCTGTTCAGTTTTCTTTGTTGTTTGATTTTGGTAGAAGTGAACTATTGTTGAGATTCCTAGTCCAAAACCCCCTGAAATTTGTCGAACCAAAGTTAATTTCTTATGTTTTGTTGTGTTTACATCCGGGTTGCACTTGTTCGACTATTGAGGTGACCTGGGTTGCATAGTTCCCTTCGAAATGAGTGACCCGAAAACATAACTGAGTTTTCCACTGAGGTCGTTCCTTTCTTTGCATTTTAAGTCACCTAGCTCACTTATTTTCCCTCGAAAAGAGTGACATGTTCCTGAAACCTTTGTTCAACACTCCTTTCAATTTTGTTTGCTTTCTGCTCAAGTTGGATAATGTCAGTATTCCATTTTGAGTTTGTTTGTAGCTCTTCTTTTCCGGCTTGCAATCTATTTTTTCTTACTATAGAAACATTCTTGCTTTCTCGATCAAGTCGGTGGGTGAAGAAAAAATCCTTTTGTTTAAGTATTTACCTTCTTGAAAATGTGATTGGGATTTTCTTATTCACTTCATTTTAAGTTTTAGTAAGGATTTGATAAGTTGATCTTTTGGATAATTAACCAATTCATTTGTTTAAAGCACTGCTAGATTAGAGCCTCTTTCTTAAAATATTGGAAAACATAATTTACTTAATAGTGAAATGTGCTTTGAATAATATTTTCTTGATTATAATCCTCTTTTATGTTTAGATAATTCTTTTCAAGAAATTTTTTCTAGAACTTATTATTGAAATCACTTTTTTATCTTTCAAGCAATTTTATATTCTTAGCACTTGGCTGTACACATATCATGTGCACACAACACAACTCCTAAATAAAAAATATCACTTGGTTCATGATGCCAAGTGGAGACTTAAAATAAAACCTAACTTAAACACACATTAACCTCACTTGAGGATAAAAATAAAATTGTGGTTAAGTTAGGGACTTGGGGATAGCAATACAAATAATTCCCCCTAGTCACTATTCACTTGAGACATAATGGTTGTCCAATCAGGGATCCAAAATAATCGAGTATTAACAATGTGGTTAAAAGACGATTTGTGGGGCGAGCCTCTTCCTTAGGAGGGTAAACTAAAATACTAGAACCAAAGGGTTGGGTGGTGCATTGTCCCAACTTAGTATTGAAGATTATCCATATCAATGTCTTCGGAATAAAGCTATGGAATACTCATTCTGACATTTCTATGAACGAGGTAGCCTAGATACTATTCTTCTTAGGTATCTTACCAAGTGGTGATATCCTTCGGTGGGGGAATACCCAGGACAGATGGAGTTGGCTGTGGCCCTATCTCTATAACTGTCCTTTCTGTATTCACTAATTAGGTACATATAAGATTGTTTCCCCTCCTCCTATGTAGTGTTTGGAAGATCTAATTCAGTTTCCTAATTTTGTTTTCCTGATGGGACTTGACATCCCCACAGAGGAACAAATTTGAGAAATATTTTATTTGTTGATTTTCTATTTGATTGTGTAGAGCTCTTAGTATAGTGGGTACTTTTTTTCTAGGATTTTGCTTTTCTATTTTTCCTTTTATTTTTTCAGATCACTTGTTGCTCACTCAGTTGTAGTGGTTTTTTTATCTAGTTTCCAATTTGAGCTTTACCAAGCAAATCCCTATAGTTGATTCTATCACTTTATGTCCCCCTAGGTTCTCTCACAAACTTCAAGGTTTCCCCTCAGTACAGTTCCCTAAACCACACTATTGGCTCTACAAGCTGTATTCCAGTTCAACACACTGCACAATCATCGGATCTCTCCTCCGTGACATCTAGACCTGAAACCTCACAGTAAGGATCACCTTAATCTACACACACTACCAACACCATGGCTAGGACCATTCCCACCTCCACCAGTGTCCCTACCATTAGTATTCCCACTGTTAGTGGCTGAAAAAACACCACCTCAATAGGTGGGACCATCCCTAATGTTATTGTCTTAACCCCACCTTTAGTTGAGGAAATATAACTCAAGCTGGTGGAACAAATGGTGGTGTAACATACATTAGAGGAACTAATGGTGGATGAACCACCAGTGGGACCATGACCAACACCATTATTTGTCCTTCCACCTCAGTGCCTAGTGTGAGTCTCCCATTCATGGCCACCCTCAACATACCATATTTTGTGAGGATGAATAATGATCCCATTTTTCATGACCCTACATGGCATTCCATGCCAACCAAAATTCCATCAGACATCCCTACGTTTGAGGGAAGGTGGGAGTGTGAAAATGTGACCACAGTAGTATCTATGCTACAAAAAATTCCTCATAACTAGTTAATGCTAGGATTGATCAAAACAATGAAAAAGAGACATAAATTAACATATAAAATAAACTTCTATTGAATAACTATATCACAACCAACCTTCATCAATGAGATGTCTATCCAAATATATAAAAAATGATGAAAATAAAAATGCTTTGGATGCATTCTAATTAGTCACATGTGGAAGGCTTGGAATTAGTGAAAATCCCCATCTATGGCATCATCAATCTCCAACTCATGCAAGAAGGTCACAAATTTCCTAAATCAGCTATGGTAGGTCAAGAGTGAGTAAAAGGAAACATGTTGGAGGATTTATAGGATAAAATCATGGAAGAGTTGGTGTCCAAAAAGAGGCAGACTTACAAAAAGCATACTAGCTCCCTTTCCTTAACCTTCTATAGCACAAACGTAGAATAAAGAAGGGTAAAGCAAGATACATATACTAAAATAAGCCATAAAACTTTTAATCAATAAATCGTAGATAAAATCAGGAAACCAAGCCATAGTGGGGCACACTTGTGGATAAAAATCAGAAGATGTGGACCAAGTATGCATTAGGGGCCAAATATCCTAGTCTAAACACCTAGGAACATAACTAACCAAGCTCCAACAGTTAGTAAACATAAAATAAAGTTTAAACTAAGGTATATATGGGTTAATTATTCTAACACCCCCCCCCCCTTAATCCTGACACATGTGAGTATGAATTATTATAAGGGACCAAGAAACTAGGGCCTATGGTCACCCTTTACAATTTTATTTGTCCATGTACGACGAGGTAAAAGAGGAAAACCACTTCAGAAAAAAACATCCCCTCTAGAATGGACATGAAAGAAAAACCAGAAATATTTACTTTAGACTATAAATTTGAATATAACAATCCAAATAAGGCCTAGGAGGGAAATTATTGGAAGTTTGAATATCAGAAAATACTTTCCCCTTTGCAAGAAGAGGTGTTTTCTCCTAATTGTAACAATGATGATCTTGAAACTTGCACTTTGAACCATGAGAAACTCCAATAATGTATGCCAACATGATGGAAATTTCATGAGGATCCTTGAAATTCGAACCACCATAGGTAAGAGAATATCCAAATGAACTTTGATGTGCTTGAGACTTCGAACCATGCGAGGTAAACCCAAGCAGTTGTGAATGCTCATTAGACTTGAACATTGAACCATGGAAGGTAATAATATGTCCAAAAGAGTCTTGATTCTCTCCAAATTTGAAATTCAAATAAGAGGAAGTTATATCAGCTCCAAGAATGTGGAACATTAGTTCCAAGTTTACCAATGTGTTGGCAAGAGCAATAGGTTCTCCATATTCTCCGCAACTCTGATGTCTGTGCTAGTAATCAAGTAGGAATCCATAGGAAGCTTAGGACAAAGGAAAGAAAATGCATCACTTCTAAATTCTGATATATATTCCAAAACATCCAATAGATCACCATTCTAAACACTAGTAGACTCACTGGAAAGAGAGGAATCAATGTCCTCTTCAAATTCTAGACCAATAACTAGCTTATCATGCTTATTATCCATAGTAGAAGAATTATAGGAGAACTTGAGAGAGGAATGGATGTCAATATCTTCAACAATAGAAGCTCCATCGGTCACTTCTTATTCATTATCAACATGATAGGATAAGGAATCAGGATCCTCATAATCTTCTAGAGTCACAGAACAAGATGTCTCTTCAATTTCTGCTTCTTGACTTGAAGAGTAAACATTTGAATCAAGGATAATGCTAGCAACAAGAACTTGTGTTGAAGAAATTTCTGCAATTTCTTCACAGTGCTCTTGAACAACTTCTTCAGATAGATTTGAGGCCAAGAAATTAGGAGGGAGAGCACATGGTGAGGTACTAAATTCACTCCAGGAATTAACTTCTTCTTTCTGCATACCAAAATCTCTATTCAGATTTCTCTAGAGCTCAAATGGATACTTAACAAAATAAATGATATAATTCATATTAGGATACATGGCCAAGCTCATAGCTCCAAATGATATTTCACAGTCATTTATCCATTTATTCTTCTCTTCAAAGAACTCAAGCTCACTCACAACACCAATAGACACATCATAGAGACATTGTCTCATTAGAGATGCAACCATGTTTGGCTTCCAATAAGCATAATTTAATGGAGTAAGATGAAGAAGAACTTTCGAATCCATGAAGTTGTTGTACCTGCACAATAAAAAAACACTCAGGATGAAAATTGTTAGCAAAATCACACTCTACTTCGACACTGAGCACATTCGGGAGTGCTTCATGCCTGGGTAGACCCCAATGGACAAGC
Organism: Larix kaempferi; assembly: GCA_027924585.1. Taxonomy (NCBI): domain Eukaryota; kingdom Viridiplantae; phylum Streptophyta; class Pinopsida; order Pinales; family Pinaceae; genus Larix; species Larix kaempferi. The sequence goes on from BSBM01000007.1 coordinate 11,682,699, forward strand.
CAAAGGACTAAAGAAAATTACCCTAGTACTTGTGTGGAAACTCCATTGCTTCTAGTGCTTCAATGGAAGTATATGAGAGTGATTGGATGTAGCATGTGCTCTAATACCATGTGAAAATATGATCATAGTAGTATCTATGCTACACAAAATTCCTCACAACTAGTTAATGCAACGATTGCTCAGAACAATGAAAAAGAGACAAAAAATAACAGATAGAATAAACTTATATTGAATATATGTATAGCATCCAACCTTCATCAATGCTATGGCCGTCCAAATATATTACAAATTATGAAAATTGAAATGCTTTGGATGCATTCGAATTAGTCACATGTGGCAGGCTTAGAATTAGTGAAAATCTCCATCTAAGGCAACATCAATCTCCAACTGATGCAAGAAGGTCACGAATTGCCTAAATTAGGTATGTAGGCCAAGAGTGAATAAAAGGAAGCATGTTGGAGGCTTTAGAGGAGAAAATCATGGAAGAGTTGGTGCCCAAAAAGAGGCCGACTTTCCAAAAGCATGCTAGTGCCCTTGCCTTAACCTTATCTTGCACAAAAGCAAAATAAAGCAAGGTAAAGCAGGATAAAGCTACTAAAAGAATCCAGAGGGATCTTAACAAATAAATCAGATATAAAAGCAGGAAACAAAGCACTAGTGGGGAGCACTTGTGGATAAACATCAAAAGATGTGGCCCAAGTATTCATTAGGGGCCAAATATCCTAGTCTAAACACCTAGGAACATAACTAACCAAGGTCCAACACTTAGTAAACATAAAATAAAGTTTAAACTAAGGTATAGATGGGTTTAATTATTCTAATAGGGAGGGGACCCTAAAAACCACATGTCATTCCAGTTATGGTGCTCTTCCAATAGCATCATTGATGACTCCATACTATTGCCTCTATTTCAGTGAACCCTAACTAGTGTAGCATCCAAGTGGTACATAGAGAAACCTCACATGAAACATCTCAAATTTGTGTCCCTAGCATCCACTTTCTTGTATTTTTTCTAACTTCCTGTTCATTACGACGATGGAGTGGAAATTCTCCTATCTCGTTGACAAATCTCCTAAACAAATATCACAGACCATATCCATGAATGGAATCGACGTCAAATCTTGTGCAAGATCAATCTCGACGAAAAGATCTTCCTAGATTGGTTTTTGAAGTCCCTTCTACTGGTGATAACAAAGGACATGGCCTCTGACAGCTCGCGGTATGAAGAATAATCCATATTGAAGGCTCAATAGTATGACCTTGTATATTCTCAAGCTAGTTACTTGTATACCGTCATCTCTGATTCCCCTGGAGGTAACTCTTCTCGGAAAGATCCTCTAGGTACTTTTCATTCAATGGATGGAATTAATGGTTCCATTACTTCCCCCCCTAATCCATATATGTATTACCCTCCACATTCGACTGGTTATATCTATAGTAACCCCCCAAACTTCAAGCATAATTAGGCTCCCACCAAGACTCCTTATTATTCTCTGAATTCTTCACGATTTGATTCACATACTAGGACGAGTACCTCTTATTCATTTCCTCCCACAAACACACATGTTCATGTGTTCTAATGTAGCGGTACCCTGTGTGGCTACATGGATCCTCCAACCATCAACCTATATTACCCTTTTTTTGGCCCACCAATAGTTTCTCTAGTGCATCCACACACTGCACCTCCTTCTTTCCCTCATGGGAAAGTCTACACTCGACAGAACTTGCTTGCTTAGCCTATTCCCAACAACCAATAGGCACAGCCCAAAAAATTAATAAGGGGAAGAATAAAGGAAACAACTAATGTTAGGGAGGTGGAGGTCAACCTCCTAATATTCCTAATAAAAATGGATCTAACATAAACCCCGAAGGCCAAGATCCGAATAATCCTAGAAAGAAGGTGAAGAATTCAGAGTTATAGACTAATGATTCGTGTTCCTTTTACAATATTTATGGAAATTATACTCACCATTGTACCCATTTAGAAAAATATTTCCAGTTATGGAATGAGGATAATTAATAGAAAATGGATAATAACCCATAAGGGAAACATAATCAGCTTCCACTTTAAACCAACCTGGAACAACCAATGGTTATGAAAAACCCCTTCCCTCAGGAAGGGGTAGTCAGTGCTCAACTTTTAGAAACTTATCCTCTGTCGGCACCTCCTACTGGCCAACCACATGAATCATGGGTTCAATAAATCTTCATGTTGTTTGCTGACAAAGGAAAAGAGTCATCTAAGATCAATGAATCACTGCACATACCTCCTCTGAAGAACGAAGGGATTCCCAAATTCCCTAAGTTCCCTTTATGACGTATAGCCAATAACATCAATGCTAGAGCTACTTCTAACTAAAACATTGTGGATAAGTTGGCCCAATCTCTAGTATCTATGTCTACGCTAGAGGTTCTTAGGAACTATGTTGTATAGTCTAAATAATTATTGTCCGCTTTAGGTGCAATTGATCCATTTGATTCTCGCCCGATGAACTTCGATTTGGATCAAGCGAAACTTTAAATTCCCTCATTCGTGGATTTCCAGGTCCTTGTCATTGTTAAAAATTTCTTCATCCATCGATGTATTGTAGGCGAAGAGGCCTCTACCTATGTTATTCTGCTCACATGTAGAAGAAAATCGGATCCCATCAACTAGTTCCATCCCTCATGACATTACGTTCTTATGATGATCATGCTACTCAAACTTAGGGTCTTGTCCATAAATTCACTAAAGATTTATTTGGGAAAACCATTTTAATCAATATAGAGGTTGTTAATTCCCAATTAGATTACAGCATCCTCTTAGGTCGTAGCTACATGAATACTATGAATGCAATATATCACTTCATCAGTATTCAAAGTTATGATGTTCCCCCATTAAGGAAGGATCATAAAGATGGATTAGTATGCTTGCTATGACCCTAAAGGTCTGTCTTGTCCAAATAATTTTTTACTTAGGGTTGACAACAATCTCACTAGTGCATGCATACCCACCTTTTAGAACATTGGACCAGTCATTCTTTGAAATGCTACCATGATAGGGACGTTTCAGACTTTACCACCTCCCCCTCCCAAATTATAGATTTATGAGTTATGTACTATCTCTTAAGGTAAACCTACGGTCCAAACTCAACATGTTTCATCTCCCAGTTAGTTACCCTAAAATCAGTGGGGATCCATGCCCATCTAGAAAATCCCATTCTTATTTCCACCATCCAAATTGGTAAGCACACCTACGATGGAAATGCTCAATCTTTAAGGATTCACGCTTGGAATTCCCATCTGATACCTCAACTCGCCTAATCCCCCCATCCCTCAAGTTTTTCTAACACTTGTGCAAACCATTGGTACTTCTAATATCCCTCCTCCTGGAGTCGTTACAGAAGTGTTGTGGGAAATTATGCACAAATATGTGCATCCTCTCCCACTTTGGGTGAAATACATTGATCTGAATAGTCCCAATATTTATAAATAAAAAGAAAATGTGATAACCAAAAATTAGATCTTGCAAGTCTTTGTTAGTGAAATAAAACAAAATAAAAACAAAAATAAATTGAAATGATAAAATTGAACAAGAGGGTGAAAACCACAACAAAGAACTAAATTATGCATGAACCACTTTCAAGATTGCCCAATGGTCAATAAAATACATGTAGTGTCACCTAGGAGGTGAGGGATTCAAATGGAAGCCAACAATCACCCTTAGGGAGGCCTATTTTGTCCACACTAAATGCTAGATAGCTCAAAGAACCAATGGAGAGAAGCATTTTCCCCTTGAAGGAAGGAGGAAAGAGAACTTGGAAAATGCCAACAAATATGAAAGAGATGGGCTACGAGGAAGATCCAATACAATTTATGCAACATAAAATTGCTCTTGGTTTCTCTTCTAAGATGCATGCCCATGGATTCCTTTTATACGCCAGGAGGTGGCCAAGAAACAACTAGATCCAAGTGTGAACCCCATCATGATCGGCTTAGCATTGGGCATTATTGTTGGATGATAACATCGACCGTGACAAGTCATCGACTTTGACACAAATTTGAGAAATTCTGAATTCGACACGACTTCAAAAAACTTAGCAACTTCGACAAGTTCAACAACCTAGACAGTTTCACAACGTTGACATGCAAAGTTGACTAGCGACTAACTAACTACGACATATTGTATCTCTGTCTTCCAGTCGACTATAATGGTTGAACTTCCAAAACTGTTCTAACTTCTCTTGTAACTGAACGTAACGGGAAGGAACCCAAGCATCTCAGAATTCCCTATATAAGCATGTAAAATATTGTAAGAGAAAGAGACATCATAGATTGTATCTTATCTATCTTTGAATCGACAAGTAATAGAAAAGATCAGTTCGCATTCCTGCATATTGTTTGTGTGCATTTCTATTTATCTGTGTAGTGTATTCCTGATTTGCTTCTATTTCTTATGCTTCCTCCATAAAAGAATCGACTCATTTAGTCCAACTGTTGTCCCCCTCTTGCACCTGGGCACGTGTGGATCATTGGTATCAGAGCAGTAGCATCAACCTTGTTCGTGCTTAAGTTTTGCATAGACACTTCCATCAAAGCTACCTGAATTATGCCTATTCAAACACGCTTGCAAGCTCAACAATCCAAGCAGACACTACCTCCAGAAATGGCAGGAGAAACGGACAATAGACAGGTAATTGAAGAGACAACACAACTTATAGAGAAATCACTGGCTCAAAAATTAACTAAAATGTTTGCCCAGTTCAATGAGATTCTCATGCGATTTGCTTCGACATCAGGAGGATTCTCGACAATATATCACTCCGACAAAATCAGTCCGTTCAAAGTGCAAATGAATTTGGACATACCGAATCTAGAAGGTAAGATTGACGTGGAATCCGTCCATAATTGGGTACAACAATTGGAATCCTATTACTCTGTGAATCAACTCTCGGAAGCTAAAAAGATCACCATTGCATCCTTAAATATGTCAACATATGTGCACTACTGGTGGAAAATCTCTCGACAAAGATGGAGAAAAGCAGAGACCCCATAGAGACATGGGATAAATTTTTTGAAAACGTCTGAAAGGAGTTTTACCCACCCAAATATGTTGAACAATAGTATAATAAGTGGCAGCAGCTAAGGCAATGGAAAGACCAGTCCGTACACAGTTACACCGACGAGTTCTATCGACTCATGGCTAGACTTGGCGTTCAAGAAGAAGAGATATTGATTGTTCAGAAGTATGTCAATGTATTATCCCCGTACATTCAACAGGAGATGGAATTTTTGAATGTCAACATGCTCGCAGATGCATTCCACTAAGCCAACAAAGTCAAAACAAAACAGAAGGGAAAAGCACGCTTCGCGACTAAACCATCAGGATGACCACCTGACAAGAATCCACCGCACCAGCCGACTTCGACAAGTCAACATATTCTCAGCCAACTCAGCCAAAGCCCTATCACAGAAAAAATCATTTTCACAAAAGGGAACGTAACTATCGGGCCTGTCCCAAGTAAGGCATTTTTGAAAAAACAGTTTGGAACTACAACTTTAAGCGTAATCCAGTTGAAGAATTTTTGGAAAAGACAGTTTTGGGAGCTGCGAAGTTGAGCATAGCACAACATCAATAGAGAAGGAAGCTAGCGCCACGAAGAGACAGTGCTGGGAAGATCCCAATCTACAGAGATTTGGAAAGGAAAAATGTTGGAAGGAAAATGGTACATATTCCGGTAAGACCATCGGTGGTCTATTTTTGGTTAAGATACTCCATGATTACCAAGATGTGCGTAAGGAGTAATGTGGAAGGAAAGCGACTAGTCGCACAAGAAAAGGAAGCACTATACGGACCGGCCGCATGAATCCATTAGAGAAGGAATGACTGGGTGAAAGCGACCTATCAATGTGCACACGGCAGGGGGGCTGAAAGCGACGTGACCACGTGTAGAGGATGGCCGCGATGGAGGAGTTGCTATCAAAGCCTAACAGTATGGTTACAGGAAAACTGTGACAGTTTTTGAAAATCTTAGGGTTTTTGCCTGTGCATTGTAAAGACATTACCTATGGGCATGATCTATAAAAGTGCACATTTTTGTAAGGGAAAGGGTTGGGAAATCTTGGATCTTCATTGTATAATCCTGAGCAATACTTGTTTGTTTTGCTGGAATCCATTGTAAAGGCTCTGTAAGCTACATGTGCAGAGGCCTATTGAGAGAGAAGAGAGTCTGCAGCTAAGTGCGTAGACTGGAACTGTTGTACCCTGCCCAAGATAATATAACAATAGTTCTTGTGGACGTAGCTCCCATCCTGGGTGCGAGCCATGTTAATTACCGTGTTTTGTGCTTGTTTATGTGTTTGCATCTATTTATTTGCTTACAATGAATGCTTGAGATCTTGCTTATCCGTTTATGTGTTTTACTTTTGTATGTATTCGCCATAAGGATGAAGATGGGAATAATATGTTAAGTATCGCATATGTAGATGAATGTTAGATGTACAAGTATTTCCGAGTCTATGAATGCATATGTCGGTTGGATAAACACTTAAGTAAGTAGAGTTCACGTTGTGCGACTCCCTCAAAGTGCAGCACCGAAAGTGTGTAGTACGTTTTGTTTTGTCATATTGCATAAGTCATAAGATAAATAACTTAAGGTAGTTGATGAATGGATAGAAAATACTAAATAAATTCATTGAAGTTGGTTAAGCCCGAAGAGGAAGAGTAGTTATCCGTGGCGTTGTCCTGTCATTGAATAAAATCTGAGCCGCGTAGCCCACGAATGCATGCGTTCTGCAAGCACCCTAGCTTGTAGAAGCATTACCCACGTAGAAGGTGAACTTTGCACCATCCTCAGTCCGCAGTGCGCTGTTTGTCAGATCTGTTTAAAGCACTCATCACATGGTTGTGGAAACCTGATTCCATAGCCCCCCCATTACTTCAACTCGGGTGAGACCTCAGTCTGTTCACAGACTGTTGCCAAAAGGGCTGGTGAAAAGGGGTTTTGTTGGTTCCTTGAACCGTGAAGAACCTTAGTCTTTATAGAAAACCTCAAGATAGTTATGTAAGCAAAAAAATGGTTATGTTGTAGTGCTAAGAATCAGTTATGAGTTGCCATGTTTGAAATAGTGATGTGCTCAGGCGAAAAGGTTCTGTTGATTGCAGAAAATTGGCACCCAAACAAGAAAGAGATTTGGGCCTGGTGTGACAAGAAAGAAAGAGACTTCGCAAGGAAGTAAAATATACATCCACGTCTCTCTGACGTAGAGTGGTTGAATAAATATTTGTGGAAGGATATTAACGAAATTTTCTGGTCATCCTTTGGAAACTAGTTGCATGAATGGATATCGAGGCTCATGTTAGGATATTCCTATACTCCATCCTAGTCCGACCAGCATTTTCATTTTTGCATGCATTCCTGCATGCAACATGAATTCTTGCATGCAATGCATGCATTCCTGCATGCAACATGAATTCTGCATGCAATGCATGCATCCGCATGTTGTCCAGTCATTAGATTGACACCTCCAGCACCTAGTCCCTAGTATTCCAGCACTTAGGAGCTTATTTCCACTTAGATTGAGCCCTCCTAGCAAGTGATGTGCCCACATCTCACCATCCACTTGACAAAGGTGCCCTTCTTCACCTACCACTCCAGTTGTCTTCAGTTAACTAAGTTCTCTCCTTGATTTTAGGCTTGACTCACTCTTAACTGACCTTACCACTCCGATGGACCTCTAGTGTGACTAGACTGCTCATTCTGACTCCAGTTATCTCCTCATTCGCCCTCCACTGAGCCTCCTTCATTCAGTTAGTTCTAGTTACACTCAGTTACAGCTACCAGACTTAGTTAGACTCAGTTTGACTGATGGTTGATAGTTACTTGAGCATTGATGACTCCATTGATGATGAGATAGAGTACTAGTTGTGCTCCGATGACACTCCAGTGATCTTTTGATCACTCCATGAAGGCTAATTCGAATTGCCACCTTGGAATTTTAATCCTCATGCATTGTACTACTTATTTTTCCATATTGTGATTAATTAATTATTGTATGTGAAGTTATTTTGCTTCTATCCGAATTCTACTGTATTTCTATTATGTTGCTCACTTTATTGCATTGACCACTCTTAATCTTATTCCTAAATTCTTTCATTGTGAGGTATAAATCAGCTCTTAGATCTACTGTGAGGATTTTCACATGGTATGAGAGCATGTTCAAAGTATTGTTTATCTCCATTCCTGAGAGTTTTTTGCAGGTTATTATCAAGATTTTGAGTGTAGTAATTGCAGCAGTTTCTGCATCTTTTGCAACAGTAGCAGTTGCAGACTTTTCTATTGTTTTTGCAGGTCTTCTACAACTTCCATGAATTTGAAAGAAATTCCTCTTTATCTATTCAACTATGTTGAATGGAAACCAAAAATGATAGCATACTTGAAGAGCATGATCTCTTTGATTATTGTTTTGAAAGAGAGTTCGAATCCTTTGAAGAAGAGTATGACTGGTTAAGTGAAGGTGAAAGAGCTATTGTAGCCATGCTGTATGCTATGTCTCGAATCTTGTTATTCTACTCTCTTGATGTTGAATATATCAAATATCCAAAATATCTATGGGCCCATCTAGATGAAAGTTTTGGCAAACAGGATGAAGGGATTTGTCCAAACCCTTTCGAGAGCAAGCAAAGTGTTGCATTCGCCCTATTTGATGATCTCATTGATCATGAATCAGTATCAAACATATCTCATATTGAAGTTGTCCACAAAGAAGAAGAACTTGCAGATTCTACACTCATGCTCCAAATTTCTTCTATTTCAAATTCTGTGCCAGCTCACACTCTAGAAATTGCAGAATGTCCTAAATCCTCTCTTGCACCATAGTTTGTTGGTTTGCATCATGATCTATTGAATGTTTTGGAGGTAAAATCAGCCATTGGAGGTAATGAATTCGCTCTCCTTGATCACTCACCTCTTATGTACTACTATATGATCATTATTTCATGCTTTCAGAGGGTTATTGAAGATAATGGCCATTCCCATTCGCTTGGGATAATTTCTCATGCACTTACTGGTTTTGATCTCACCTCTAATGGTTCAAAGGAGATCTCAAGAAACCATGTTTCAAGTCTTGGACCTGATTTAAAATCCAAGAAATCAGTTCCTGGGATAATTTCTCATGCATATGATAGTTTTGATCTCACCCCTTCTAGTTCAATGGAGATCTCAAAAAGCCATTTATCAAGTCTTGGAGCTGATTTGGATTCCAAGCAATCACTGTTATTTGATGGTTCTTTTTGGCATAATCTCACCCATGATGGTTCGAAGGAGAATACAAAAGACTATCTGCACATTCATAGATTTGATCCTACCTCAATTGATTCGAATCACAAGTTCAAGGATCATCCTCCTATTTTTGGATTTGTTCTCATCACATTTGATCTGAAGAGCAAGTACAAGCACATGCCTTTTGAGCATGATCCACTTCTTCCCAAGAAGAAGATACCTCTAGACATATGACCAAGCATCGCACCTGCTTGAGTTTGGAGCATTTATTTGTGTGTGTGCCTTACAGTCTATTTTGAGGGGGGGTATTTTTCCCATGAGGTTTTCCCCATTTCCTCGGTTTATTGACTGTTATTATTATTCTTTGTATTGGGTGACCTTTGGTCTTAGTTACCAAGGCCCAGGATGGATTAAGGGGGGGTGTTAGGATATTCCTATACTCCATCCTAGTCCTACCAACATTTTAATCCTTTGCATTTTCAATCTTGTATGCATTCCTGCATGCAGCATGCATTCCTACATGCAGCATGCATTCTGCATGCATTGCATGCATCCGCATCCTGCCTTGTCATCAGGTTGACACCTCCAGCACCTAGTCCCTAGTATTCCATCACTCGGGAGCTTATTTCCACTTAGATTGAGCCCTCCTAGCCAGTGATGCGCCCACATCTCACCACCCAGTTAACAAAGGTGCCCTTCTTCACCTACCAGTCCAGTTGTCTTCAGTTAACTAAGTTCTCTCCTTGATATTAGGATTGACTCACTCTTAACTAACCTTACCACTCTGATTGACCTCCAGTGTGACCAGATTGCTCATTCTAACTCTAGTTAGCTCCTCATGTGCCCTCCACTAAGCCTCCTTCATTCAGTTAGTTCTAGTTACACTCAATTACACCTACCACACTCAGTTAGACTCAGTTTGACTGATGGTTGACAGTTACTTGAGCATTGATGACTCCATTGATGATGAGATAGACTACTAGTTGTGCTTCGATGACACTCTAGTGATCTTTTGATAACTCCATGAAGGCTAATTTGAATTGCCACCTTGGCATTTGAATCCTCATGCATTGTACTACTTATTTTTCCATATTGTGATTAATTAATTAGTGTGTGTGAAGTTATTTGTTAATTTTTGAGCATTAATTCACAATACTCTAGGATCTTTACTGAGAGAATAGCATGTACAGTATATCAATGCGTATCAATCATAGAAAGCATATCAATCATCATAAGATGCAATCATAAGAGACAATAGACACATAGAGTTTCCGTGGGGAAAACCCTAAGGTGAAAACCCCACAATTTCCTCAGAGATAGATAGAGCAATAGCACAACCAAAGTACAACCCAAGTACATAAAGATAGACTCCTCCTATCAGATGATCCTCCTCCTCACATGTGCGCCACTTTTCGAGTGATGGATAAGTGAGTAATGAAGTGATCAAATAGAGAGATCCCGCTCTCTATTTATACTTATTCTAAGCCGCCTAATAAACCTATGGGGCTGACTTGTCTAACTCATCCTAATAACCCCAGGTTAACTTAATCAGGGCCAACCCCACACATGGTGTCCTAATAACACATCAACAAGCTATGACACTTGTGCCACTTGTCAATACAAATGACGACACTTCCGTATAGAGGAATAATACATCTATATAGGAGTACAATAAAATACATATATGAAATACATTCTGAAGTTACATATACGTCAATATTATTTGGCTTCTATCCGATTTCTACTGTATTATTATTTTGTTGCTCATTTTACTGCATTGACCACTCTTAATCTTATTCCTAAATTCTTTCATTGTGAGGTATACATCAGCTCTTATATCTGTTGTGAGGATTTTCACATCTCATAGAGCGAAAGAACTGTTTTCAGCCAGAAGTACCCACCGAGTGGACTCCAGAGCTTACTAAGAGGCTCAAAGTGATAGATAGTCCACTGTCGCAAGTAGTTGACTTTTGGATTGACAAAATATTAGAAGGCTTCGTGACAGAGTTCTCTATGGACACGTTCAAATCCTATAGCACAGCCGAAGCAGATTTCTTCGAAGGGTTAAGAGGTAAGTACCTAAACAACCTCAATTTATATATTAAAATTCTTTTAGCTGAGAAAGGAGTTTTAAGATGCAGTGAAATTTTTTAGTCAGTCATGGTAAATAGAATATATAGTGAATCTGACGAAGAAACACATAATTTGAGAAGTGGAAAGAGATACAAATATACCAATGAGAAAAATCCTAGATAGCATGGACTCCACGTAGATACCGAAATACCATGTGAGCTGAATAGTCAGACCGCACCTTTGTCAGCCACTTATAAGCCTATTACTCCACAGAATCCACCTGTTGTGAATGCCACGCCTCCTATTTCTCAGAATCCAGCAGTTCAAAACCCTCCTGTTTTTAATATTCCTAATCCTCGTAGCGTCAATACCAGTAACATTGCAGGAGTAGGTACTCCGGCCATTCCGACAGGCCATTCCGAGTCCGACTATTCCATCTTAGAATATCCTGATTCAAAACAATCCATGCAGTAGTATCCCTAACACCACGCAGAGTACTGCGCCAGCAAGAAGGAGGATGACTGATGACATAAAACTGGCGATATTTAAAGGAACGTGTCTAGAATAACCTGAGAAACACTAGTTTCTATCTGAAGCCATGTGGAGTGTCAAGAAGGTTTAGGATGATGCCGTGAAGAGAGCACATCTCAACACTAAGTTTAGAGACAGAGCCCTGAATTGGTTCATGAAGTAATCTCAGGGAAATAAGAGAACCTTAGTGGACATTAAGGATGCACTATTGAGTGAGTTGAAGAAACCGAAGTCAGAATCTTAGTGCATAACAGAATTAAAGGAATTTAAGCAAAAACCTATTGAAATAGTTTGGGAATTTGACCAAAAATTTAAGGCACTGCAAGACCAAGTAAGCTTTGTGATAGCACTGCAACAGCACCAAGAATGGTTTATAGCTACATTGTTGCACCACATCAGACTACCATTGATGCAACAGGAGGTTGCTACGCATGCAGAATCACTAGAAATTGCGATTAAGTTAGAGGCTTCGCCAATAGGTGAGACTAGCACTGGAATGTCTCAGATCCAGACACAACTAGCTACCCTGACACTACAACTACATGATATGAAGAAGGGAAAGGAATAGAGAAAATAAATCTGGTGTACAGGATGCAAGGGAGAAGGACACACTAGAGAGCACTATCCTTTATTTTTAGAGTACCTAACAATGGAGCACCAAATCCATTGAATCATAATCAAGCATCGTGGTGTGAAATACGTAGAACTAGAGGACACCGACCAGAAGACTGTTATCTGATACAAAAGTATGTCCAAACTCCTAAGAATTTATACTGCAACTTTTGTAAGTCAGTTGGACATGATGAATCCAATTGTAGGGCATATGAGATCATGCAGGAAAGAAAATGAGACATGGAGCATATGCATCGTAGAGGAGTATATAGAGTCCAAGAAGAAAATCTGTGGAAACAAGAGAATGCGTAGTATGACCAAGGTGTATACAGAGGTCGTGGAGGATACCGTGGACGAGGAAGAAATGCTAGCCCAACACAAGGAAGAGGTCGAGGTCAAGTAATATGTTATAACTATGGCCATCTAGGTCATGTATCTAGAGATTGTACCAATGCATGTACTACTTGTAATTACTGTAAATATTTTGATCATGTTATTGAGGACTGCCCAGTGTTAGCGGCAAAAATGCAGAAATGGAAGCAAGATGTACCTAACCCGAACATCCTGTTGATCACATTAGAGAAAAGGGTTGCGGATCCAAGTATCAATGTGGTAACGCGAAATGGTACTGCCACAGGAAGGGATAGAGGATCAAAATATTCGACTTCTGGGATGTTTGATACTAAGTAGATGCGTGTTGAAACGATTTGGATAAGAAAAGTTACTGGGAAAGCACCTACTTTCAATCTAGAGAAAAATAAATAAGTATTTGAATAAGCGCAGGATATCTTCAAAGAGCCAACACCTATATCACCAAGAATCCCATTACGCAGTGAAGTACCGCAAACACAAGGTATGTCAGCGACATATGACAAGACGTGCACCGCAACAGAGAAAGGAACTTCTATTGCGCAGTTCCTATGGAGCTGCGTGAAACTATTGAAGAGCGCAGATGCTGTAGTGGAATTTGAAAAATTGTTGAACTAGTATGAACCACACAGCGAGAAGGAGCCTGCTGAGAGCGCAGTTCATCATATTAAGAGAAATACGAGAACAGGTCGAGAAATGAGGCTCAGTGCATAGATAGGAGATTATGAGATGGATGAAATCATCCCTGACCTAGGGTCAAAAGTAAATTTCTTGACTAAGTAAACATGGCAGCAGTTGGGGAGACCAAATTTCTCATGGTCACCCATGTAGTTGAGGCTAGCAAATTAGATGAAAGTCATACCTTTTGGAAGGTTAGCCAATGTTATTGTTGACATTGATGGAGTGCGAAGTCATGCAGACTTCCAGGTTATCAAAATTGTGGATGATAGTCAGCCCTATCCAGCACTATTGGGTATAGACTAGGCTATGGATCACCTCGCCATCGTAAACTTGGAAACAAAGAAGATGATATTTGAAGGTCAGGACATAAGGGTCATCGCGTTGTTGGACCCTTTGCAACGTGAAATATACAGCAAGATGATTCAAGAAGAATTCAGAGCTCAAGACCTAGACCGCATCTACAAAATGACTATGAATGATGCTGACTACATTAATCCTACTGCTGATGGAACACTAAGTTGGCGATGTTACAGTTCTTGCATATCAGACTCCAATGCAAGGCTAGAGAAATGGCAAAGCAGAATGCATGAAGTATCTTCTAGGAGATGCACGCATATCAAAAAATCACTGCACTGGATTGGAAGAGAGGTAATTCCAATCCCTACCTATGATGGTTCGTCCAATGTTTATTCATTTATCCAAGAATATACTATATCAGTTGAAACTAAACACCATATACCCGCACTAGACATGGAATTGCGTGAGACACCTGCCATATGGTGGGATGCGCATAAGTAGACCTTGACTACATGGGACTAGTGCAGGCATATGATGCAAATTAGATTCATGGAAACCACTGCACTTACCGTGGTAAAGTACAATGGACAGACAAGTCCAAGGGATGACATAGAGATCTGTTCGGAAGCATGGATAAAGAGACCGCAAACAGAATGGGTTCATCTGTTTGTGCACACATTAGACCAGACTCCAAAGAATTGGTATCTAGACACGAAGTTGCACAAAGGAACCACATATTGGGTGATGTTGGTTGTGAACTTCCAGAAAACTTTCAGCTTTGAAGACAAAATTCCAAGTGTAAATGAAGCTTTGAAGATCATTAAGTAAAGCATATTCAAAGAAGAATGCCCAAGTATAAATGAGGCATTAAAGGAACTCAAAGAGAGAGTGTTTGAGGATATCAAAGTACCTATGAACCTATACCCAGAATGGGGAAGGTAGGTAGAACATGCCATTGAATGCTATAACCTTGTTGAAAATGAGGAAGATAATGACAAGAGCGATGTGGAGGATCCATGCGATGTCAATATACCTGATTCAGAGGGTGCGCGCGATGTCAAGGGACCTCCACTAGAAATTTGTTGGTGTATATAACTAAGCTAGAGGTTTCTAGTGTAGACCAAGGTACTTCACAGTTCAAGGAACCAACAAAGACCCTATTCACTGGTCCTTTTGGCAATTGACTGCACATAGCCTGAGGTCTCACATGCGGCGAAGATAAGGGGGTGGTTGCGGAATCAAGTTTCCACAACCTGGTGATGCGAGTGTGGGAAGAATGATAAGCAACGCAATATCTTGCGGACTGTTGCGGACAGACAACTGTGCAAAATCTCTATTTCGCATCAGATACTTCAGCAAGAGGAGGTGCTTGCACACTAGCGCATCCAATGACTGCGTGGTATGGGACACTTCTTGCGTCACGATGATAAGCTATAAACAACTTACCTAGTAGCGAGTCTCAATGGTTCAGCGTGTCAGCTAGACCATGCGTCTATTCAAGATGATTAACTCTAACCAATCTCACTTAGCATTCTTCATTCATTCAACTCATTCAAGTTCTTATTGTTAAGTTGTATGCAATTGAATAAACATACAATACTGCACACTCCAACGCTATGCTTAAATTCAATGTTGAACTATGTGACTAATTGGCAGATTCATACATTCACAGACTTGTAAGTGCAGAACACTTAACATTCCTCAAGTGTGAACCCCATCATGATCGACTCAGCATTTGGCATTATTGTTGGATGATAACATCGACTGTGACAAGTCATCGACTTCGACACAAATTTGAGAAATTCTGAATTTGACACGACTTCAACAAACTTAGCAACTTCGACAAGTTCAACAGCCTAGACAGTTTCACGATGTCGACATGCAAAGTTCACTAGTGACTAATGAACTACGACATATTGTCTCTCTATCTTCCAGTCGACTGTAACGGTTGAACTTCTGAAACTGTTCTAACTTCTCTTATAACTGAACGTAACGGGAAGGAACCCAAGCGTCTCATAATTCCCTATATAATCATGTAACATATTGTAAGATAAAGAGACATCATAGATCGTATCTTATCTATCTTTGAATCGACAAGTAATAGAGAAGATTAGTTCGCATTCCTACATATTGTTTGTGTGCATTTGTGTTTATCTGTGTAGTGTATTTCTGATTTGCTTCTATTTCTTATGCTTCCACCATAAAAGAATCGACTCATTCAGTTGAACTGTTGTCCCCCTCGTGCACCTAGGCGCGTGTGGATCATTGGTATCTGAGCAGTAGCATCAACTTTGTTCGTGCTTAAGTTTTGCGTAGACACTTCCATCGAAGCTACCTGACTTATGCCTATTCAAACATGCCTGCAAGCTCAACAATCCAAGCAGACACTACCTCCAGAGATGGCAAGAGAAATAGACAATAGACATGCAGTTGAAGAGACAGCACAACTTATAGAGAAAGCATTGGCTCGAAAATGAACTAAAATGTTCGCCCAGTTCAATGAGATTCTCACACAATTTGCTTCGACATCATGAGGATTCTAGACAAGATATCACTCCGACAAAATCATTCCATTCAAAGTGCAAATGAATCTAGACATATCGAATCTAGAAGGTAAGATTGACACGGAATCCGTCCATAATTGGGTACAACAATTGGAATCCTATTACTCTGTGAATCAACTCTCGGAAGCCGAAAATATCACCATTGCATCCTTAAAGATGTCAACATATGTGCACTGCTGGTGGGAAAACCTCTCGAAAAATATGGAGAAAAGCAGAGACCCCATAGAGACATGGGATAAATTTTTTGAATATGTCTGAAAGGATTTTTACCCACCCAAATATGTTGAACAATAGTATAATAAGTGGCAACAGCTAAGGAAATGGAAAGACCAATCCATACAAAGTTACACTGACGAGTTCTATCGACTCATGGCTAGACTTGGCGTTCAAGAAGAAGAGATATTGCTTGTTCAGAAGTATGTCAGCGGATTATCCCCGTACATTCAATAGGAGATGGAATTTTTGAATGTCAACATGCTCGCGGATGCATTCCACTATTCCAACAAAGTTGAAACCAAACAAATGGGAAAAGCACTCTTCGGGACTAAACCGTCAGGATGACCAAACAAATGGGAAAAGCACTATTGCACCAGCCGAATTCGACAAGTCGACATATTCTTAGCCAAATCAGCCAAAGCCCTATCATGGCAAAAATAATTTTCACAAAAGGGAACGTAACTGTCGGGCCTGTCTCGAGTAAGGAATTTTTGACAGAACAGTTTGGAACTACGAAGTTGAGTGCAGTTCAGTTGAAGAATTTTTGGAAAAGATAGTTTTGGGAGATGCGAAGTTGAGTGCAGTGCAACATCGATAGAGAAGGAAGCTAGGGCCACAAAGAGACAGTGCTGGTAAGAGCCCGATCTAAAGAGATCTGGAAAGGAAGAATGTTGGAAGGAAAATGGTACATATTCCGGTAAGACCATCGGTGGTCTATTTTTGGTTAAGATACTCCATGATTACCAAGTGGTGGGTAAGGAGTAATGTGGAAGGAAAGCGACCGGTCACACAAGAAAAGGAAGCACCATACGGACCCGCCGCATGAAGTCGTTAGAGAAGAAACGGTTGTGTGAAAGCGACCTATCGATGTGCGCGCGACAGGGGGGATGAAAGTGACGTGACCACGCGCAGAGGATGTCCACGACAGAGGAGTTGATATCAGAGCCTAACAGTCTGGTTAGGGGAAAAGCATGACAGTTTTGGAAAACCTTAGGGTTTTTGCATATGCATTGTAAAGACATTACCTATGGGCATGATCTATAAAAGTGCACATTTTTGTAAGGGAAAGGGTTGGGAAATATCGGATCTTCATTGTCTAATCTTGAGCAATACTTGTTTGTTTTGCTTGAAGCCATTGTAAAGGCTCTATAAGCTACATGCGCAGAGGCCTATTAAGAGAGAAGAGAGTCTGCAGCTGAGTGTGTAGACTCGAACTGTTGTACCCTTCCCAAGATAATATAACAATAGTTCCTATGGATGTAGCTCCCATCTTGGGGGTGAACCATGTTAAATACCGTGTTTTGTGCTTGTTTATGTGTTTGCATCTGTTTATTTGCTTACAAAGAATGCTTGAGATCTTGATTATCCATTTATGTGTTTTACTTTTGTATGTATTCGCCATAAGGATGAAGATGGGAATAATATGTTAAGTATCGCATATGTAGATGAATGTTACATGTACAAGTATTTTTGAGTCTATGAATGCATACATCGGTTGGATAAACACTTAAGTAAGTAGAGTTCGCGCTGTGCGACTCCCTCAAAGCTCAACACCGAAAGTGCATAGTACATTGTGTTTCATCATATTGCATAAGTCATAAGATAAATAACCTAAGGTAGTTGATGAATGGATGGAAAATACTAAGTAAAGTCATTGAAGTTGGTTAATTCCGAAGATGAAGCGTAGTTAGTTGTGGCGTTGTCCTGTCATTGAATAAACTCAGAGCCGTGCAGCCCGCGGATGTGCGAGTTCTATAAGCGCCCTAGCTTGTAGAATTATTAGAAACAAAGAAGGTGAACTTTGCTCCACCCTCAGTCCGCAGCACGCTATTTGTTGGATCTGTTTAAAGCACTCACCACGTGGTTGTGGAAACCTGATTCCGCAGCCCCCCCATTACTTCACCTCGGGTGAGACCTCAGTCCGTTCATACACTGTTGCCAAAAGGGCCGGTGAAAAGGGGTTTTGTTGGTTCCTTGAACCGTGAAGAACCTGTGTCTTTATAGAAAACCTCAAGATAATTATGTAAGCCAACAGATGCTTCTGTTGCAGCGCTAAGAATCGGTGATGAGTTTCCATACTTGAAATAGTGATGTGCTTAGACGAAAAGGTTCCATTGATTGCAGAAAATTGGAACCCAGATAAGAAAGAGATTTGGGCCTAGTGTGATAAGAAAGAAAGAGACTTCACAAGGAAGTAAAATATACATTTTCATATCCCTGACGTAGAGTGGTTGAATAAATATCTGTGGAAGGATATTCATGAAATTTTTTGGGCATCCTTTGGAAAGTAGTTGCACAAATGGATATGGAGGCTCATGTTAGGATATTTCGATACTCCATCCTAGTCCTACCAGCATTTTCATCCTTTGCATTTTAAGTCTTGCATGCATTCCTGCATGAAACATGCATTCTTGCATGCAGCATGCATTCTGCATGCGATGCATGCATTCATGCATGCAACATGAATTCCGCATGCAATGCATGCATCTGCATGCTGTCCAGTCATCAGGTTGACACCTGCAGCACCTAGTCCCTAGTATTCCAGCACTCAAGAGCTTATTTCCACTCAGATTGATCCCTCCTAGCTAGTGATGTGCCCACATCTCACCATCCACATGACAAAGGCACCCTTCTTCACCTACCAGTCTAGTTGTCTTCAGCTAACTGATTTCTCTCCTTGATTTTAGGCTTGACTCACTCTTAACTAACCTTACCACTCCGATGGACCTCTAGTGTGACTAGACTGCTCATTCTGACTCCAGTTATCTCCTCATGCGCCCTCCACTGAACCTCCTTCATTCAGTTAGTTCTAGTTACACTCAGTTACAGCTACTACACTCAGTTAGACTCAGTTTGACTTATGGTTGATAGTTACTTGAGCATTTATTACTCCACTGATGATGAGATAGACTACTAGTTGTGCTCCGATGACAATCCAGTGATCTTTTGATCACTCCGTGAAGGATAATTCGAATTGCCACCTTGGCATTCAAATCCTCATGCATTGTACTACTTATTTTTCCATATTGTGATTAATTAATTAGTGTATGTGAAGTTATTTTTCTTCTATCCGAATTCTACTGTATTATTATTCTGTTGCTCATTTTACTGCATTGACCACTCTTAATCTTATTCCTAAATTATTTCATTGTGAGGTATACATCAGCTCTTAGATCTGCTGTGAGGATTTTCACATGGTATCAAAGCATGTTGAGAGTAGTGTTTATCTCCATTCCTGAGAGTTTTTTGCAAGTTATTATCAAGATTTCGAGTGCAGGAGTTGCAGTAGTTTTTGCATCTTTTACAATAGTAGCAGTTGCAGACTTTTCTATTGTTTTTGTAGGTTTCCTACAGCTTCCATGAATTTGAAAGAAATTCCTCTTTATCTATTCAACTATGTTGAATGGAAACAAAAAATGATAGCATATTTGAAGAGCAATGATCTCTTTGATTATTGTTTTGAAAGAGAGTTTGAATCCTCTAAAGAAGAGTATGACTGGTTAAGTGAAGGTGAAAGAGCTATTGCAGCCATGATGTATGCTATGTCTCGAAGTTTGGTATTCTACTCCCTTGATGTTGAATATATAATATATAAAATCTCCAAAAGAGCTATGGGCCCATCTGGACAAAAGTTTCGGCAAACAGGATGAAGGGATTTGTCCAAACCCTTTCGAGAGCAAGCAAAGTGTTGCATTCACCCTCCTCAATGATTTCATTGATCATGAATCAGTATCAAACATATCTCATATTGAAGTTGTCCACAAAGAAGAAGAACTTGCAAATTCTACACTCATGCTCCAAATTTCTTCTATTTCAAATTCTGTGCCAGCTCACACTCTAGAAATTGCAAAAGGTCCTAAATCCTCTCTTGCACCAGAGTTTGTTGGTTTGCGTCATGATCTATTGAATGTTTTGGAGTTAAAATCATCCATTTGAGGTAATTCATTCACTCTCATTGATCACTCACCTCTTATGTACTACTATATGATCATTATTTCATGCTTTCAGAAGGTTATTGAAGATAATGGCCATAACCATTCGCTTGGGATAATTTCTCATGCACTTACTAGTTTTTATCTCACCTCTAATGGTTCAAAGGAGATCTCAAGAAACCATGTTTCAAGTCTTGGAGCTGATTTAAAATCCAAGCAATCACTACTTGGGATAATTTATCATGCATATGATGGTTTTGATCTCACCCCTTCTAGTTCAAAGGAGATCTCAAGAAACCATTTATCAAGTCTTGGAGCTAATTTGGATTCCAAGCAATCACTGTTATTTGATGGTTCTTTTTGGCATAATCTCACCCATGATGGTTCGAAGGAGAATACAAAAGACTATCTGCACATTCATAGATTTGATCCTACCTTAGCTGATTCGAATCACAGGTTCAAGGATCATCCTCATATTTTTGGATTTGTTCTCATCACATTCGATCTGAAGAGCAAGTACAAGCACATGCCTTTTGAGCATGATCCACTTCTTCCCAAGAAGAAGATACCTCCAAACATATGAACAAGCATCACACCTCCTTGAGTTTGGAGCATTTATTTTTGTGTGTGCCTTACAGTCTATTTTGAGGGGGGGTATTTTTCCCATGAGGTTTTCCCCATTTCCTCGGTTTATTAACTGTTATTATTATTCATTTTATTGGGTGACCTTTCGTCTTAGTTACCAGGAACCAGAATGGATTAAGGGGGGGTGTTAGGATATTCCAATAGTCCATCCTAGTCATACCAGCATTTTAATCCTTTGCATTTTCAATCTTGCATGCATTCCTGCATGTAGCATGCATTCTGCATGCATCCGCATCTTGCCCTGTCATCAGTTTGACACCTACAGCACCTAGTCCCTAGTATTCCAGTACTCGGGAGCTTATTTCCACTCAAATTGAGCCCTCCTGGCCAGTGATGCGCCCACATCTCACCACCCACTTGACAAAGGTGCCCTTCTTCACCTACCAGTCAAGTTGTCTTCAGTTAACTGAGTTCTCTCCTTGATTTTAGGTTTGAGTCTCTCTTAACTGACCTTACCACTCCGATGGACCTCCAGTGTGATTAGACTACTCATTCTAACTCCAGTTAGCTCCTCATGCACCCTCCACTAATCCTCCTTCATTCAGTTGGTTCCAGTTACACTCAACTACACCTACCACACTCAGTTAGACTCAGTTTGACTGATGGTTGATAGTTACTTGAGCATTGATGACTCCACTGATGATGAGATGGACTACTAGTTGTGCACCGATGACACTCCAGTGATGTTTTGATTACTCCATGAAGGCTATTTCGAATTGCCACCTTGGAATTTGAATCCTCATGCATTGTACTACTTATTTTTCCATATTGTGATTAATTAATTAGTGTGTGTGAAGTTATTTGTTAATTTTCAAGCAGTAATTCATAATAATCTAGGATCTTTACTTAGAGAATAGAATGTACAGTATATCAATGCATATCAATCATAGCAAGCATATAAATCATCACAATATGCAATCATAAGAGACAATAGGCACACAGGGTTTCCGTGGGGAAAACCCTAAGGTGAAAACCCCACAACTTCCTCAGAGATAGATAGAGCAATAGCACAACCAAAGTACAAACCAAGTACATAGAGATAGACTCCTCCTAGCAGTTGATTCTCCTCCTCACATGTGCGCCACTTTCTGAGTGATGGATAAGTGAGTAATGAAGTGATCAAATAGAGAGATCCCACTCTCTATTTATACTTGTTCTGAGCAGCCTAATAAACCTATGGGGCCGAATTGTCTAACTCAGCCTAATAACCCCAGGTTAACTTAATCAGGGCTGACCCCACACATGGTGGTCTAATAACCCATCGGCAAGTTATGACACTTGCGACACTTGTCAATACAAATGATGACACT
Organism: Larix kaempferi; assembly: GCA_027924585.1. NCBI lineage: Eukaryota > Viridiplantae > Streptophyta > Pinopsida > Pinales > Pinaceae > Larix > Larix kaempferi. The sequence goes on from BSBM01000007.1 coordinate 11,705,189, forward strand.
TCCATATAGAGGAATAATACATCTCTATAGGAGTACAATAATATACATATATGAAATACATTCTGAAGTTACGTATACATCAACACTCCCTCTTAACTAGGAAGGAAGGTATTTCTCGACATAGATCTACTAACACAAGTCTTATTCTCTGGATCATCATCAGTCAATCATCATCCTCGAATCATCGTTATCATCATTGCTGTTGCTATCTCAATCAATCTCTGATCTACTCGTCATAGGAAGTTCTACAGAGCCAGTCATTTTTCATACTGGATGTAGGCCCACCACCTGTAGATATTCATCATCACTATCCATACTGTTGAATACTCAGGACTGATTACATGCCTCAACAAAACCTCGAAAGAGCATCCCACGACTGATTACGAGCACATTGCTCAACCGATCAGATCTCCCAAGATCTTTTACATGTTGACCTTCACAAAACCTACTCAGAGCACCTGAGGATGTTACGAGCAAACTACTCTACCTGTGTGGATCTCGATAGAGGATCCCAGGCTATTACGAGCACACCGCTCTACCTATCTGTATTTTAAAGGATCTTTTCTATGTGAAATTTCACAAAACCTACTCAGAGCATCCCAGGATGTTACGAGAAACCACTCTACCTGTCTGCATCTCGATAGATCATCCCAGGATGTTATGAGCACACCGCTCTACCTATCCAGATTTTAAAGGATCTTTTCTATGCGAAATTGTAGCAAAACCTACTCAGATCATCCTAGGATGTTACGAGCACACCGCTCTACCTGTCCATTTTTTGAAGGATCTTTTCTATGCTACCTGCACAACCTGTCCACGGCCATAGAGTATCAAACTGATACTCACCATACATCATCACATGATCAACCTAATCATCATCATAGCATCAACCCGATGCATATCATCTAGAGCAACATCCTGAAGCTCATCATCTGTGATCATCCTGATCATCATCATAGCATCAACCTGATGCATATCATCTGGAGAAACATCCTGAAGCTCATCATCTGTGATCATCCTGATCATCATAGCATCAACCTGATGCATACACAGTATCTGCTTGATACATATCATCATACATGATCTACCTGATCATACAATGTATCCACCTGATACAACTACAGATACATACACATGATCCAACTGATCATATCCAACATCCAACATGATGCGTATATACATATACATATAAATGATCCAACTGATCATATCCAACATCCAACATGATGCGTACATACATATACATATAAATGATCCAACTGATCATATCCAGCATCCAACATGATGCATACATACATATACATATAAATGATCCAACTGATCATATCCAGCATCCAACATGATGTGTACATATATATACATATAAATGATCCAACTGATCATATCCAGCATCCAACATGATGCATATACAAATACAGAATCACACTAATCAAAGCATCCAACATGATGCATATATAGAGCAGTAACTGGAGCATCATCCTGATGCTCATCATCCAGCGCTTACATCCATAGCCATGTGAAGGATCCTCCTTCCACCATGCTTGGAATCGCTTCAGCAAATGTCTCCATCACTTCTTCCTCGAAGTGTCATCGATCTGAAGGACACCAAGCCTCTCTCTAAAGTACTTGAACTTCACTCTGGCTAGTGGCTTCATCATCACATCTGCAATTTGCTCATCTGTCGCAACATACAGGAGCTTCACTGCTCCTCTCTGCACCATATCCATGATATAGTGATATTTGATCTCTATTTTTTTTTGACTTGTCGTGGAATACTGGGTTCTCAGACAACTTCACACAACTCTGGTTGTCACAAAAGATACCATTAGCCTCCAACGAGAGATCAAATAACTTAGACAGTAGCTTCTGTATCCATACTACCTCACAACTAGTGGAACATGCTGCAACATAATCTGCTTCGGCTGTACTTAGTGCTACGCAGGATTTCTTCCTGCTAAACCAAGAGATCACACCTGATACCATACTGAAGTAGCACCCATATGTGCTCTTCCTATCTGCAGCACTGCATGCCCAATCTGAATTAACATAACCCTAGAGGTTAAACTTTTGATTCACATCATACTTGAGCCCATAGTCAACTGTACCCTTCAAGTACCTCAAAATATGCTTTACAACAACCAGGTGAACACCTCTAGGATCCATCAGGAACTGGCTCAATGTGTTCACCGCAAAGCAAATATCTATTCTAGTGTTCGTCAGGTACATCAAGGATCCAATCATCTGACGACACATAGTGACATCAACCGGATTAAATGAAGCTTCACATAGAAGTTTCAGATTCGATGCCATAGGTGTGGCCATAGCCTTGCAGTCCATCATCCCAAACCTCTTCAGGAATCTGCTTTACTCTTGGTGAAGCCCAAACTGGATAGGAAACCGTCCATCCTAGCATACCAAATCCTGGGAGCTTGCTTCAATCCATACAAGGATTTCTTGAGTCTGCACACATATGACTCCCTATCATGTGTCTCAAAACCAAGTGGCTGCTCCACATACACTTCCTCCTCGACTACACCATTCAGGAAAGTTGTCTTGACTTCCATCTGGTATATCTTCGATTTCATCACTGCAGCCAGGGCAAGTACTGATATGATCAAGAGTGTACCTGGCTACAGGAGCAAAATTCTTTTCATAGTCTATTCCCTCTTTTTGAGAGAAGCCATGAGCTACAAATCTTGCTTTGTATTTCTCTATGCTTCCATTTGCAGCATGCTTGATCTTGTAGATCCATTTGGAAGTCACAACAAACTTCCCTTCAGGTCCCGGGACAACATCCCAAACATCATTCTTCATTATTGATTGGTATTCCTCGATCATGGCATCCTTCCATTCTTTCTTTTTTGCTGCCTCTTCATAACTGGAAGGTTCTTTGTTCATGATATCACAAAGTAAAGCAACATAGCTGGTATGTGATCTGGTCCTATTCTTTGCTCTATGTTCTTCTTCTGGAATGCCATACCTTTTTGCATATTGAATGAGCTCTCTATCCCATGCAGGTTTCCTCTTGTGAGAGTCCTTCTCACGAGGTGGATCTACAGGTATTTGCAGATCTTCAACTTCACGATCTGCTTCTGCAATTGCTTCAGTCATGGTAGTGTCTTGAAATCTGGTTTTCTTTGGTTCTTCATGATCTTCAACAAGTGTCTTCCTTGATTTGATGAATGCTGAGTTTTCATCAAATGTTACATCCCTACTGACATCAATCTTCTTGAACCTTGGAAAGTATATTTTGTAAGCCTTCGAGCTTTCACTGTAACCCACAAAGATACCCTTCTTTCCTGAAGGCTCTAGCTTGGTCCTCTTTTCCTTTGGGACATGTGTGTATACTGAACAACCAAATATTATGAGATGGTTGACTTCAGGTTTCTTACCAGAAAAGACCTCTTCTAGTGGCCCGTTGTCCAATATCTTGTGGGGTGTTCTTTTCTGCACATATACAACTGTCCTAGCTGCTTCTGCCCATAGATGCATAGGTAGATCTTGGTCATGCAGCATTGCCCTTGCTACTTTCATGATTGTTCTATTCTTTCTTTCTGCAACTCCATTCTGTTGTGGTTTGTAAGGAGCATTCAAATCCCTCTTAATTCCTGAATCACTGCATAACTTCTTGAAGTCACCTGAAGTGAATTCTCCACCATTGTCGGATCTGAATGTTTTGATCTTCTTATCATTTTGGTTCTCCATCAAGGTTTTGAATTCCTTGAACCTATCAAACACTTCATCTTTTTTCTTCAAGAAGTAAACCCAAGTCTTCTTGCAGAAGTCATCAATGAAAAAGACATAGTAAGCATACCCACTTAAAGAACTGGATGACATCGGACCACATACATCAGAGTGGATAATCTCCAAGATACTTTTTGCCTTGCTTTCACTGCTTGGAAATGCCTTCTTTATGTTCTTTCCTTTTGCACATCCTTTGCAAACACCTTCATGCTTGGTCTTTATTTCAGGGAGACCTTCTACAACTTTACTTGCAATTGGTAATCTTTGTAGTTAATATCTGCAAGTCTTCTATGCCAAAGTTCATTTGGCTCCATGGATTCATGTACCATGGCATGTTCAGGTTGTCCCTTCAATTTGTACAATCCTCCCTCTTGCTCTCTAATCACCACTGCACCATCAATAGTTTTACCCTTTGGCCACATTAGGACTTGGCCATCCACAAATGCAACCCTCATGCCTTTTGCATCCAATGCAGAGATGGAGAGTAAGTTCTTCTTGAGTCTGGGTACAAATAACACATCTTTCATCTTCAAGGATTTTCCAGATTCTAGGTTGTAGGAGGATTCCCCACTTCCTTCGATAGGGTATTGATAATCATCCCCAAGTTTCATTTTATGGGGTGATTCATGATCAGACAAATTTACAAAAGATTCTTTAAACCCAGTCATGTGTTTAGAAGCCCCATTGTCAATTAACCAATCATTACAACCATGAGAAATAGTACCTGTGAGAGCAGAGATTAGAACACACTCTTCTTCACTTGATGAGTCATCATCATCACTTTCTGCTCTAGCTTTCTTCTTGGGAGGTTCATCATCCTCAGTAGCATGAGCATGATATCTTCTTTTGTTATTCTTCTTCTTCTTGTTGAATTTGTTTTCTTTCTTCTTCTTGGGGAAATTTGAAGCAAAGTGTCCCATTTCATTACATTTGTAACATCGAACATGAGATAGATCTTTCTTCTTGTGATGAGGATGAGAATGTTTCTTGTTATGAGATTTCTCCCTCTTAAACTTGCTTCCCTTGGTGTGAGCTATGAGAGATTAATCTTCATTCCCCATCTTTTATTCTCGTGCCACAATCATTGCTTCTTCTTGTGAGCATTCTTTCTGCAGTCTGCTGAAGGATACCAACTTCTTTCTTGCACAGATTCCTTGGATAAAGGAATCCCATGACTTGGGTAGGCAATTCAGAGTGGTCATGACAACTTCACCATTCTCCACCATTTTATCCACTGCTTCTAGTTTTTCCTTGATCTGAGAGACCCCAGAAAAATAAGATTGAATGGATTCTCCATTCTGAAGCTTTACCCTTTTCAATTGGTTCCGCAGAGTCATCTTCCGATTTATGTTCTTCCCTTCAAATAGCTTGGATAGGGAATCAAACATCTCTTTGGGTGTCTTCAGAGATGACACATGGGGGATGAGATGGTCCTTGATAAAATCAACAATGATTCTCTTTGCCTTTACCAAGTTCTTCTTGTGGAGGGCTTTAGCCTCTTCTCCCTCTGGGACAGGGACCTCTTCCCTTATGTAAGTATCTAATTCATTTTCTTCTAGGATTAACCCAATCATATACTTCCAGGCTTGGAAGTTATCATCCCCTTCAAGCTTATCCTCAAGCTTGGTGTGGTGAGACATCTTAAAGAGTACTTCAAATGGAAATAGAAAAGATTTAGGTCTTACCACTTGATTTGCTGAAAATTGGATTTGGTTTTGGATTAGGGTTTGTTAGAGAAACCCTAAAAATTCAAAATGTGAATTTCAACTTTATGAAAGGATAGAAAGATGCGCCTTGATGAGCTGATCAGCCTGGTGTATTCAGAATTTGAGATCTGCAAAGCTTCACCCTTCAGAAATGCCTTTTAGTATTCCCAAGTTCACTAGGGAGGACCCTGAATTAGGGTTTGAGTTTCTCGGAGATTTACCCAGCCAAAAATATCGATCCAAAGCTCTAAACTTTGATTTTCCAAGGACTTTCCAGCTATGTCTTCAGATTTCAGAAATTCCTATTTTTGTGGAAACCTTAATGTTTAGGGCCAAAACTGAACATGCTCAGAACTGAATTCTGATTGGACGAAAGGATTCACCTTTCCGAGGAGAGTCAATCTATCATATTTTTTTTCCAAAATCTGTGGAGAGAAACACAAAAACAAGAATCCCTAGCTTCTGCAACTGCACAATGTCTTCTTCTCAGGTTAGCTCTGATACCATGTTAATTTTCGAGCATTAATTCACAATACTCTAGGATCTTTACTGAGAGATTAGCATGTACAATATATCAATGCATATCAATCATAGCAAGCATATCAATCATCACAAGATGCAATCATAAGAGACAATAGACACACAAAGCTTCCATGGGGAAAACCCTAAGGTGAAAAATCCCACAACTTCCTCAGAGATAGATAGAGCAATAGCACAACCAAAGTACAACCCAAGTACATAGAGATAGACTCTTCCTAGAAGCTGATCCTACTCCTCACATGTGCGCCACTTTCCGAGTGATGGATAAGTGAGTAATGAAGTGATCAAATAAAGAGATCCCGCTCTCTATTTATACTTGCTCTGAGCAGCCTAATAAACCTATGGGGCCGACTTGTCTAACTCATCCTAATAACCCCAGGTTAACTTAATCAGGGCCAACCCCACACATGGTGGTCTAATAACACATCAAAAAGTTATGACACTTGCGACACTTTTTAATACAAATGACGACACTTCCGTATAGAGGAATAATACATCTCTATAGGAGTAAAATAAAATACATATATGAAATACATTCCGAAGTTACATATACATCAACATTATTTTGCTTCTATCCGAGTTATACTGTATTATTATTCTGTTACTCATTTTACTGCATTGACCACTCTTAATCTTATTCCTAAATTCTTTCATTGTAAGGTATACATCAGCTCTTAGACCTGTTGTGAGGATTTTCACAGCTCATAGAGCGAAAGAACTGTTTCCAGCTAGAAGTACCCACCGAGTGGACTCTAGAGCTTACTGAGAGACTCAAAGCGACAGATAGTCCACTATTGCGAGTAGTCGACTTTTGGGTTGAAAACATATTAGAAGGCTTCGTGAAAGAGTTCGCTGTGGACATGTTCAAATCCTATAGTGCAGTCGAAGCAGAGTTCTTCAAAGGGTTCAGAGGTAAGTACCTAAACAACCTTAGTTTATATATTAAAATGCTTTTAGCTGAGAAAGGAGTTTTAAGAATACAGTGAAATTTTTGAGTCAGTCATGGTCAATAGAATATATAGTGACTCTGACAAAGAAACACATAATTTGAGAAGTGGAAAGAGATACAAGTATACCAATGAGAAAAATCCTAGATAGCATGGACTCCACGTAGATACCGAAATACCATGTGAGCTGAATAGTCAGACCGCACCTTTGTGAGCCACTTATCATCCTATTACTCCACATAATCTGCCGGTTGTGAATACCGTGCCTCCTATTTCTCAGAATCCATCAGTTCAAAACCCTCCCATTGTTAATTCTCCTAATCCTCAGAGTGTCAATACTAGTAACATCACAGGAGTAGGTACTCAGGCCATTCCAACAGGCCATTCCGAATCTGACTATTCCATCTTAGAATATCCCGATTCAAAACAATTCGTGCAGTAGTATCCCTAACACCATGCAGAGTACTGCACCACCAAGAAGGAGAATGAATGACGGCATAAAAATATCGATATTTAAAGGAACGGGTCTAGAAGAACTTGAGAAACACTGGTTTCTATCTGAAGCCGTGTGGAGTGTTAAGCAGGTTTAGGATGATGCTGTGAAGAGAGCACAGCTCATCACTAAGTTAGAGACATAGCCTTGAATTAGTTAATGAAGTATTCTCAGGGACATAATAGAACCTTAGTGGACATTAAGGCTGCACTATTGAGTGAGTTCAAGAAACCGAAGTCAAAATCCCAGTGCATAACAGAATTAAAGGAAATTAAGCAAAAACCTATTGAAACAGTTTGGGAATTTGACCAAAAATTTAAGGCACTGCTAGACAAAGTAAGCTTTGTGATAGCACCGCAACAACACCAAGAATGGTTTATAGCTCCATTATTGCACCACATCAAAATACCATTGATGCAACAAAAGGTTGCTACGCATGCAGAAGCACCAAAAATTGTGATTAAGTTAGAGGCTTCGCAAATAGGTGAGACTAGCACTGGAATGTCTCAGATCGAGACACAGCTAGCTACCCTGACACTACAACTACATGATATGAAGAAGGGAAAGGAATAGAGACAAGAAATTTGGTGTACAGGATGTAAGGGAGAAGGACACACCAGAGAGCACTATCCTTATTTTCAGATTACCTTAATAGTGGAGCACCAAATCCATTGAATTATAATCAAGCATCCTGGTGTGAAATATGTAGAACTAGAGGACACCGGCTAGAAGACTGTTATCTGATACAAAAGTATGTCCAAACTCCTAAGAATTTATACTACAACTTTTGTAAGTTAGTTAGACATGATGAATCCAATTGTAGGGAATATGAGATCATGCAGGAAAGAAAATGAGACATGGAGCATATGCGTGGTGGAGGAGCATACAGAGTCCAAGAAGAAAATCCGCAGAAACAAGAGAATGCGCAGTACGACCAAGGTGCATACAGAGGCTGCGAAGGATATCGTGGACGAGGAAGAAATGCTGCCCCAACACAAGGAAGAGGCCGAGGTCAAGTAATATGTTATAACGATGGCCATCTAGGTCATGTATCTAGAGATTGTACCAATGCATGTACTACTTGTAATTACTATAAATATTTTGATCATGTTATTGAGGACTGCCCAATGTTAGCGGCAGAAATGTAGAAATGGAAGCAAGATGTACCTAACCCAAACATCTAGTTGATCGCATCAGAGAAAAGGGTTGAGGATCCAAGTATCAATGTGGTAATGCGAATTGGTTCTTCCACAGGAAGGTATAGAGGAGCAAAATCTTCGACTTCTAGGATGTTTGATACTAAGTAGATGCCTGTTGAGATGATTTGGATAAGAAAAGTTACTGGGAAACACCTGCTTTCAATCTAGAGAAAAATAAAGAAGTATTTGAAGAAGCACGGTATATCTTCAAAGAGCCAACACCTATATCACCAAGAATCCCATTACGTAGTGAAGTACTGCAGACGCAAGATATGTCAGTGGCATATGACAAGACGTGCATCGCAACAGAGAAAGGAACTTATGTTGCGCAGTTCCTACGGAGCTTCATGAAACTATTGAAGAGCGTAGATGTTGTAGTGGAATTTGAAATTTTGTTGAATCAGTATGAACCACACAGCGAGAAGGAGCCTGCCGAGAGCGATGTTCATCATATTAAGAGCAATAAGAGAACAAGTCGAGAAATGAGGCTTAGTGCACAGATAGGAGATTATCAAATGGATGAAATCTTCCTTGACCTAGGGTCAAAAGTAAATGTCTTGACTAGGTATACATGGCAACAGATAAGGAGACCAAAGTTGTCATGGTCACCCATGCAGTTGAGGCTAGAAAATTAGATGAAAGTCATACATTTTGGAAAGTTAGCCAATGTTATTGTTGACATTGATGGAGTGCGAATTCAGGCAGACTTCAAGGTTATCGAAATTGAGGATGATATTCATCCCTATCCAACACTATTGGGTATAGACTGGACTATGGATAACCTCACCATCATAAAATTGAAAACAAAGAAGATGATCTTTGAAGGTTAGGACATAAGGGTCATCGCGTCGTTGGACCCTTTGCAAGGTGAAAGATACAACGAGCTGATTAAGGAAGAATCCAGAGCTCAAGACCTAGACCGCATCTACAAAATGACTATGAATGATGCTGACTACATTAATCCTACTGCGGATGGAACACTAAGTTGGTGATGTGACAGTTCTTGCATCTTAGACTCCGACACAGGGCTGGAGAAATGGCAAAGCAGAACGCACAAAGTATCTGCCAGGAGCTGCGCGCATATCAAAAAATCATTGCACTAGATTGGAAGAGAGGTAATTCCAATCCCTACCTATGATGGTTCATCCAATGTTTATTCATTTATCCAAGAATATACTATATCAGTTGAAACTAAACACCGTATACCCGCACTAGACATGGAATTGCATGAGACACCTACTAGATGGTGGGATGCACATAAGCAGTCCTTGACTACATGGGACTAGTGCAGGCATATGATGCAAATTAGATTCGTGGAAACCACTGCGATGACCACGGTAAAGTACAATGGACAGAAAAGTCCAAGGGATCATGTAGAGATCTGTTTGGAAGCATGGATAAAGAGACCGCAAACAGAATGGGTTCATCTGTTTGTGTACACATTAGACCAGACTCCAAATAATTGGTATCTAGACACGAAGTTGCACAAAGGAACCACATATTGGGCGATGTTGGCTGTGAACTTCCAGAAAAATTTCAGCTTTGAAGATGAAATTCCAAGTGTAAATGAAGCTTTGCAGATCATCAAGGAAAGCATAATCAAAGCAGAATGCCCAAGTATAAATGAGGCATTGAAGGAACTCAAAGAGAGTGTTTGAGGATATCAAAGTACCTATGAACCTATATCCAGAATGGGGAAGGTAGGTAGAAAATGCCCTTGAATGCTATAACCTTGCTGAAAATGAAGAAGATAAAGACAAGAGCGATGTGGAGGATCCATGCAACGTCAATATACTTGATTCATAGGGCGCACGTCATGTCGAGGGACCTCCACTGGAAATTTTTTGGCATATATAACTGAGCTAGAGGTTTCTAGGGTAGACCCAGGTACTTTGCATTTCAAGGAACCAACAAAACCCCTATTCATCGGCCCTTTCGGCAACAGACTGGGCATAGCCTGAGGTCTCACCCGAGGTGAAGCTTACTGGGTGGTTGCAGAATCAAGTTTACACAACTTGGTGATGTGAGTGTGGGAAGAATGATAAGCAGCGCGATATCTTGTGGACTGTTGCGGACAGACAACTGCGTGAAATCTCTATTTCACATCGGATACTTCAGCAATAGGAGGTGCTTGCGCACTAGTGCATCCAATGACTGGGTGGTATGGGACACTTCTTGCATCACAATGATAAGCTATCAACAGCTTACCTTGCAGCAAGTCTCAATGGTTCAACACATCAGCTAGATCGTGCGTCTATTCAAGACGATTAACTCTAACCAATCTTACATAGAATTCTTCATTCATTCAACTCATTCAAGTTCTTATTGTTAAGTTGTATGCAATTGAATAAACATACAATACTGCACGCTCCAATGCTATGCTTAAATTTAATGTTCAACTATGTGATTAATTGGCATATTCATACATTCACAGACTTGTAGGTGCCGAACACTTAACATTCCTCCATGCATGTATTACTTAACATATTATTCCCATTCTCTTGTGGTGGATACATACAAAAGCAATCACATAATAGATAACTATAGTATTAACATTCATACCAAGCAAATGAATAATCATAAACACACAATAATCACATAACACAGAATTTAACGTGGTTCACCCCCCGGATGGAGGCTATGTCCACAAGAATGGTTGTTAATATTGCTCTTTATGGGAAGGGTACAACTGTTCTTAGTCCACGCACTCAGCTGCAGACTCTCTTCTCTCTCAAATAGGTCTCTACGCACTCAGCTGTAGAGCCTTTACAATAGCTTCCAGACTGAAAAGATGTTAACAATATTCAGCAATAACTAGCCTTGCAAGAGAATTCTCTTAACCCTTTCCCATACAAAATTCCCTTATTTACAGATCATGCCCAAGGGTCATTTCTTTACAATCATTAGGCCAAAACCCTAAGGTTTCCAAAACTATCGTGGCTAATTACCACCCTAGCTATCACCATCAACAGCCTGCTCCACCTGGTCTAGCTGGGCCACTCATGGCTCACATTCTCTTTTGACAGCCGCAATCCTCAAAATGGTTACAAATGCATCGTGTCCTGTCCCTTTCCACTCCTTCTGCCTTTCTGTCGCCATCGGCGTAGTGGCCTAGCTTCTAAACTGCTTGCTGCCACTTGCTTGAACATGTCGCTTTTCTCTTCCTTCCAACTGTTCCTTACCCAAAATAGGTCATATCCTCATCTGATATTTACCCATATTGCAAACCAAAAATAGCTCATGTGCTATTGTGTGCATCATCCTACTGCACGACTGTGCCTTGGTCACTGCCATTGCACGACATGTGCAATTTCTCAAAACTGCATCTCCCCCATGTCGCAGTGTACAATGCGCAATTATCAAAACTACTTCCTGTTCCTTCCGCAACGCGTAATGCACAATTATCAAAATTTCCTTTTCTTTCTGCCGCAGCACGCAACGTGTGATTTTCCACACTTGTATATTTTTCCAACCCATTTGAGCCCCACCCAACAGGCCCCTAACACTCACCTGTGGCTCATTCCAGCCACTTCCACTTGCCGACTCTAGTGCCGCATCTTCCGTCATACCGAGCTTTGAAATCCAACAACTCTTCCTTAGCTCACAGAGTGAGTTTAGCAGAAACTTCGGATATGTTGAACTGAATGTTGCAACAGTATCCCTCTCAAAGATCAGTATCACGGTCATGTATTTCATGCAAACGACTGACGGGTCACGGCTCCTTGTCATGTACTTCTTGCTAGTGACCATCATTCTCGCAGAACCTTGATCTTGTAGCTCTTGTGCGCCCTTCTAATTGCTCCATTGGTTTTCTTACTAGCACACAAGTTCATCCACATCACCAAGTTGTGAAACAGGCCAGCTGTTCTAGCACATTTGTTTCGCGACTCAGGTTGTCTCCTACAGAGCTCTATCTGCATTTGCTCCTAGTGATTCTATATGCAGGGAGACCATGGTTCTTTTAATGATCAATAATTGCATAGACATCTCGGATGAAACTCCACAGTTAAGCTTACCGAGTGCCACGTTACTCTTAACAATTAGGAACTACGTAGACATCTCGGGTGAAACCCCAGGTTGATGTCTCTCGAGTGCTACAGCAGATGCTTCTGCGGATTGCTCATGGACGCTCGTCATCCTAGATCTTAGGGCACCTGTGGTGCTTCCACTGGAGATGAAGTGCACCACGTCACCTGGTCAGTTCTCTCTTCCAAGGCCTTCTTGGCCTCTCTCTCAATCAACAAAACTTAGAGTATATCCCGGCTTTAGCCACTACCCTAGACAAATATTATAACTAATAATTCTTTTCTCAACAATTCTAAGGTTTAGTATATATAGCTTGCTTTGCTCACATCCCTGTATTTTAGAATCTCAGAGGAGGATTGGCTTCACATGATTCGCGTGCTCTGAACTAGGGTAGCCACGTTTTCATTTGTGTAGGATGATTAGCTGGCGCTGTCCCCCATGGCATGTGATCAGTGATAATCATGCTTCTTTATGGTGGCCACATGTCAAGAGTAAATTTAGAGACCTGCCACATGGGTAGCCATACAATCATTTCTGAACATGATGGGCTTCACTCGTATCATTTGGATGTGTGATGTCACGCCGACCTAAACAACGGCTTCCACTATCTAGATCTCAGTCGTCGCCGTTATCAAATATTTTCAAGTGGACTAGACAATCTTATAATGATTAACTTCGTCAGTGCTAGTTTTTCGGATAAGGTCGCACTATCTGGCTGACCGTACTGTTGATGTATATGTAACTTCGGAATGTATTTCACATATATGTATATTATATTCCTACAGAGATGTTATTATTCCTCTATACGGAAATGTCGTCATTTATATTGTAAGTGTCGTAACTTATACTTGATGGGTTATTAGACCACCTTGTTGGGGTCGGCCCTGTATAAGTCATGTGGGTCAAAGGGTTATTAGACCACCCTATTGGGGGTTGGCCCAGTCAGCATTATGTTATGTGGTTAAGTTAAGGCCAACCTAGTAAAGGTTATTAGGAAAGTCAAATCAAGTATAAATAGAGTGCAGGAGGCACTCTATTTGATCATTCTATTCTCTCACACACTCTTTGGAGAGTGGCGCACTTGTGGAGGAGGAGAATCTGCTGCTAGGAGATGTCTATATCTTATGCTTGGGTTGTATCATTGCTCTATCTATCTCTGAGGAAGTTATTGGGGTTTTTCACCTTTATGGTTTTCCCCAAGTAAACTCTGTGTCTCTTGTGTGCTTGCATTATTGTGTTCATGATTGATATGCTGTAGATATGATGTACATGTTGTCCTCTCAGTTAAGATCCTAGATCAGATTGAATTAAATTCTAAAAAACTAACATGGTATCAGAGCTAGCCTGAAAGAAGGCATGGCATGGCATGTATGGCACTTGTTGCAATTGCGAAGCTAGGGCTTGATATAACAAAAACCAGTCATCGTTTCACTTTCGCTATAAATAAATTTTGGCGATGTTTCAGGTTATGAAACTCATACAGGGTGAAGCTATGATCCCCATGTACTTTGTGTCCAAAGGAAAGCCTCTAATTCGTTGTACTTTGTGTCCAAAGGACAACCTCTAATTCATTGTACTTTGTGATTTATGATCTGTACCATATAGGGTTTTTGCCTCTTCCAGATCTTAGTCATAATCAAGTGACCTTGGAAAAAAGGTCATAACTTGGGCTAGGAAGCTCCAAATGAAATTTCGTAAATAGTGACAAGTAGTGCACGAAATGTACTTTCTCAGGTAACTGTTTCAGAGGCCGAAACTAAACTAGTGACACATGGCATGACGTGCAAGTTTGCTCTCATGTTTTACCGCATAAACAGGCCACGTTACGACACTTGGAATAACTCTCTCTCAGAGAATCCATTTGAGGTCAGACCCATGGGGTTGGAAAGACGACAGGTTGGGATATCACAAGAAAATGTTTCAGACCTTGTGGATTTAAAAGTTCAGAGTTACACTAGAAACAATCAGGTGCATATTTATGTCAAAACATAAGTATTTTTTAGCACCTTCATTCATGGATTCTGAAATCTAGGGTTTTGGAGAAAGTTGGAATTTTTTTAATCGGAGACTATAGCTGAATGGTACTCATCAAAATCAAAATTTAGAGACCAGGATCAGAATTTTTGGTTGGGCAGAAGGCCGGGCTTGATCAGACCCTAGTTCCGGACTTTGATCGCAAAAGTGGAAAATTAGGGCTTCTGCAAAAATGGAAATTTTTGAAATCTGTAACCACGCCTAGAAGCTCCTCAAAAAAATAGAAGCTTAGAACTTTGGATCGAACCTTTTGATTGGGTAGAAGGGTGGGCTTTATCAAACCCTAGTTCAGGGTCATGTCTAGTGAATCCAGAAGTGTCAAAGGCAAATTTGAGGGGTGAAACTTTGTAGTTTTCAAATTATGAGTATACCAGCTTGATTAGCTCATCAAGGCGCATATTTCTATCCTTTTGGAAGTTTGAAATTCAAAGTTTGAATTTTTAGGGTTTCTATGACAAACCCTAATCTAGCTCCAGATCCAGTTCTTACAAATAAAGTGGATTGGGTTAATTTTAGAAAAGAATGGATTGGTCACCTGCATAAGTGAAGAAGTTCCTGTTTCAGAGGGAGATGAGGCTAAGGCCTTACATAAGAAGATTACAAGAAATCTCGACAGGTATGACTTACAGGTATGTTTCGAATTCTGTTCATGGTTAAGTTTATGGTATGTTTGTCTTCATATCATTACAGTTAGTACAATCTTGATTAATTACTAGACTTGTCATATCACTTTAATAAGATTATGAATAGAGGATAGAAGATATTGATTGATTAAGGTTTTGACACTTATGATTGTACTAATGCATTATGGTGTTGTATGAGGTTTATGTTGTCCGCTAAGATGAAAGGTACACCAAGAAAGACAAATCATGTTCTAGTTCAAGAACATATGATCATGATGACATGAGGACAAAGATTCATCCATTGTCATGAATCACTTAGAAGATATATTTGCGAGGTATGTATAACTTGGTTCTATAATGGTTAGCCTATGAGATATGCAGGTTACTAGCACAAGTCATTGAAGAGAACAAGAAGACATAATGTGGGTATGTTAGACATAACTAGCTAACATACCAATCCAGGTATGTTTTACCTATATCAAATTAGAATTCTACCTTGTGTTAGGATCCCTTATATAAGTATACTTGGTATGATTGGTTATGTTTATTCATAAAGTTAGAAATGTAAGTAATCAAGAGTTTATGCATTTTATGTCTCTTATATTGATTGATGATTTAACTAACCAGAAGAATCCTATTATCAAATAAGAATGTGCATGAGTAAAAGAATACTTCCCTGAAACCTTGAATACTAATGTTTATTATCTGTGTTTGAAATGATCATGACTATACATGTTTAAGATTATTGTGTTTTGATAGTATTAAGATTATACTAATGAATGTGTGATTATGTATGAGACCTCGAGGATAACACAATGATGATACTAATAAGCATGCATAGTGATGGATATAAGTTCAAGGACAGGTAATCCAGGAAGCAAAGATCAAGAGGGAGCACACTCCAGTTGTTCCTGCAAGGAAGCAAAGATCAAGAGGGAGCACACTCCAGTTGTTCTTGCAAGGAAGAAAACATCAAGAGGGAGCACACTCCAGTTGTTCCTGCAAGGAAGCAAAGATCAAGAAGGAGCACACTTCAGTAGTTTCTGCAAGGATGCAGATATTCAGAGGGAGTTGACCACTTCTCACAATCCACATCAGAATGGAGTTGTAGAAAAGATTCAGAGACTGAGAGGGAGTCAACCCAACAAACAAACAAATATAAGTATTTGAATTATCATTCCTTGCATATTTTATTGTTTAAATAATATTGTTCAATAATGTATATACTCATGTTCCTAGAATTAGGTTGTGTATTATGGATAGTTGCATTGATGAACATTATACTACTAATATACATGGGTAAGTGGCCTATGGCACTGTACAACATTCCATTGCTACTTATCTAGAATTAAACCTCTTTGCTGACATGTTGGGAGTTGTGCACACTCTTAAGAATGTTCTGGTAGAGATTGGAAGGCATCTAGAAAGTTACGGGAGATGGATAAATGTTGTATTGAAGCATTGGCTAAGATAATTGCATGACTGTATGACATATTTCTTTATGTGTAAGAATTTGTTTTGAAAACTATGAGATGTTTTCTAATCATGCAATTTAACTTGTTGTGTAGGAAAGATCGTATACCATCACCTACAAAAGAAGGACTACAACATTTGTTCAACAACAAAGTTATCTATTGAAAATATTGAAGATCTTGAAGTTCCTAGGATCTGGGAAGAATTCCATGATCGAGGAGTACCAGTTGATCATGAAGATGTTTGGGATGCAATCCCAAGACTTGAAGGGGAGTCTGTAGTGACTTCTAAGAGGATCTACAAGATCAAGTATGCTGCAGGTAGTAGCATAGAGACTTTTGCTCTTGTATCCAGATACAGTGGCTGCAGTGATGAAATGGAAGATACACCAAATGGATTTCAAGACAACTTTGTTGAATGGTGTATTTGAAGAAGAAATGTATGTGGAGCATCCACTTGGTTCTGAGACACATGACAGGGAGTCATATAAGTGTAAAAACTGGTATGGTAGGATAGACAGATTTCTATCCAGTTTGGGCTTTACCAAGAGTAAAGCGAACTCCAACCTTTACTACAAGGTTGAGGAAGGCAATCCAGTGATACTACTTTTGTATATGGATGACCTGTTTATTACAGGTGAAGATAGATTGATTGCCGACATGCAGCGGGAGCTTGTTGGTGAGTTTGAGATGAAGAACTTGTGGACGATGCACTATTTTCTAGGTATGGAGGTGTGGTAGAGTGCAGATGGAATCTTCCTTAGACAAGGGAAGTATGCAGTAGTGATCCTGAAGAGGTTTGGGATGATGGATTGCAAGGCCATGGCCACACCTATGGCATCAAAATTGAAGCTTCTGTGTTATGCTTCATCTGAGTCGGTTGATATCACTATGTATCGTCAGATGATTGGGTCGTTGATATACCTGATGAACACAAGACCAGATATTTGCTTTGTGGTGAACACATTGAGCCAGTTCCTGACGGATCGGAGGAGTGTTCAACTGGTTGCTGTAAAGCATATTCTGAGGTACCTGAAGGGTACAGTTGAGTATGGGCTCAAGTATGATGCGAATCAAAAGTTTAACCTACAGGGTTATGTTGATTCCGATTGGGCAGGCAGTGCTGCAGATAGGAAGAGCACATCTATGTGTTGCTTCAGTATGGGATCAGGTGTGATATCTTGGTTTAGCAGGAAGCAGTCCTGTGTAGCACTGAGTATAGCTGAGGAAGAGTATGTTGTAGCCTATTCAGCTAGTTGTGAGGCAATATGGCTTTGAAAGCTATTGTTTGAGCTATTTGATCTCCCGCTGGAGACTACTGGTATCTTTTGTGACAACCAAAGTTGTGTGAAGCTATTTGAGAACCCGATGATCCACAATAGGTTGAAACACATAGATATCAAATATCAGTATATCAGGGATATGGTGCAGAGAGGAGTAGTGAAACTCCTGTATGTTGCAACAGATGAGCAGATTGCAGATGTGCTGACAAAACCACTAGCCAGAGTGAAGTTCAAAAACTTCAGAGAGAGGCTTGGTGTTCTTCAGATTGATGACACTTCAAGGAAGAAGTGATGGACACATTTGCAGGAGCCATTCCGAGCATGATGACAGGAGGATCCTATGATGAACCTGCAACAATTAATTAATAAGAATATTCGAAATAGAAGAAATGATAGAACTCAGAATCACTTTTATATTGATCGCAGGCCACTTCGAGGGAGCAACCTCCTTTGAGCAAGCTCAATACGAATAACTTCACGGTACCTTCGTAGGCCTCAACACACACTTATATACTAAGTCTAGGCGCCAATATTATGGGTCAAAACCATGGGCCACTACAAACTATGGATCAACAATACTATGGGCGACTTACAAAGCATATGCGCCAACAACAATAACACAAACTATTGATCAACAAATACTACGGGACAAATTACAAAGCATATGTGTCCAACGACAATATACTAACAAAGTAAAGACATGGGTTCCTAACATCCCCTCCCCCTTAAAAAAAGCTTTGTCCTCAAAGATTTAGATGTGGAAATTGTTGTTGAATCTGAAGGAGTGGTTCCCATGCAGTATCCTATGGTTGCATGCCGTGCCACTGAATTAAGACCTCTGTGATAGAGCGAGAGCGAAGCTGACGAGTGCACTGATTAAGGATGGCCTCCGGCTCCAAAAGGATGGATCCTTCATTATCCAGTTCGGGTAAAATAGTTTGTCCACTGATGTTGGTGCCAAGAACTTTCTTCAGATAAGAGACATGAAATACTGGATGAATGTGAGAAGAAGGAGGAAGTTCCAATTTATAAGCAATGGTTCCAATCTTCTGAAGAATTCGATATGGCCCATAGAAATTTGGAACGAACTTATGATGCCCTTCGAGTTTTAGGGAGGATTGATTGTATGGCTGGAGATGAAAAAAAACCATATCTCCTGCTTGAAAAGTGCGCTCAGAATGGTGTTGATCAGCTTGTTGCTTCATGCAATTTCTTGCCATGTGAAGATTGTCCCGCAAAATGCGAAGAATCTGATCATGGTTTCGAAGGACCATGTCAACTTCCTGAACTGGTGAACTATTGGGGGTGTATGGAAGAAGAACTGGAGGTGGCTGACCATAGATTGCTTCATACAGGGTCATTTTAGAGGCAGTGTGGTAAGAGGTATTGTACCACCATTCAGCGAGAGGGAGCCACTTCTGTACTGCATGCAAAATAGCCATCATTTCCTTCTCATATGTAGAGACAGCTAAATTCTTACCTGAAAGGGCTTTGCTGGTGAACACAATGGGGTGTTCATCTTGAAGGAGAATAGCACCAAGTCCATTTCCGCAAGCATCACTCTCAATAGTGAAGGGCTTGGAAAAATTGGGCATAGCTAGAACAGGTGTAGTACACATAGCTTGTTTCAGGTTTTCAAATGCACACTAAGCAGCATGCGTCCATGTAAAAGCATCCTTTTTCAATAGAGCAGTTAATGGAGCTGCAATCTTCCCATAATCCTTGACAAACTTGCGGTAGTATCTTGTCAACCCCAAAAAACCACAAAGGCTCTTGAGTGTCTGAGGATGCGGCCAATTGTTCATGGCATCGATTTTGGAAGGATCCACGCGAACCCCTTGTGCTGAGATAATGTGCTCGAGATACTCAACTTCCTTCTATCCAAAAACACATTTAGACTGCTTGGCGTGGAGATGATGGTTAGAGAAAAGTTGCATGACAAGATCTAGATGTTGGAGATGTTCATCCCATGTTTTACTATAGATGAGGATATCATCAAAGAATACCAGAATGAATTTCTGCAAGTAGGGCCGAAATATTTTATTCATTAAGGCCTAGAATGTGGAAGGAGCATTAGTGAGGCCAAAGGGCATGACCAAAAACTCATAATGGCCATCATGTGTGCGGAAAGTTTATTTAAGGATATCACCCTCATGAACCCGAATTTGATGATACTCAGAACAAAAATCCAACTTGGAGAAAAATTGAGCCCCATGAAGCTCATCAACAAGCTCATCAACAACAGGAATTGGAAACTTATCCTTGATGGTGAGGTGATTAAGTGCTCGGAAGTCAATGCAGAGGTGACATGACCCATCTTTTTTGTGGACAAGAAGAACTGGAGAAGAAAAGGAACTAGTGCTTGGGCGAATAATACCTCGCTTCAATAAGTCACGAACGAGCATTTCAATCTCTGTTTTTTGGTGAAATGGGTAGCGATAGGGCTTGATGTTGGGAGGAACACTACCAGGAAGGAGCTGAATACGATGGTCTTTTGGCCTTAAAGGTGGAAATCCCACTGGTTCAGCAAAGACACCTGTATATCGATCCATAATTTGTTGTAGATCCAAAGGAGTAGTAGAGACCGCTGATGGTTGCATCTGAATGGAATGGATCTGAGCGATGACACCATGTGAATTCTTCTTGAGGAGTTTTTCCATGTGATGTGAACTGATGATGCTGAGAGACCTTGGTTGTAATCCTGTCAATGTGTGTTTTTTTCCATTGAGGGAAAACTACATCCAAAGTTTAGCAAAATACCATAAGATAGGGCCAAGTGTGCATAGCCATTGAGCACCGAAAACCACATTACATCCACCTATGGTCAAGGAAAACATGTCAGAGCGCAAGGTATAATATCCCATAGAGATACGCACATTTCGACACTTCCCTTTGCAAGGTAAGGTGCCCCCATTGGAAACAATGACTTCAAAGTTGGAGCAAGGATGGATAAAACAATCAGCTTGTTTGGCGATCTGAGGGTCAACGAAATGATGAGTGCTACTAGAATCAATGAGTATTGTAAGAGGAAGCTTCTTGAAGTAACCCTTGACCCGCATTGTTTGGGGGGTGATGATTCCAGCTAAAGCATGGAGAGATATCTCTGGCTGGTCATCCTAAGACGGAGGGTCAATCGACGGTTCCTGAATGTCGACCTGAGCATCCATTGTTTCTGGATCTTCGTCACCAATTTCAGAGGCAGGAAGAGAATCCACATCCAAGAGATAGAGCTTTTGCTGAACACATCTATGTCCCCGAGTGAATTTCTCATCACAATTATAGCAAAGCCCCTTTTCTCTGCGTGCTTGCATCTCTGTTTCAGACAAACACTTGATAGGAGTTGGTTGAGGAGCCTGTGGTATGGGTTGTCGTTGAGATGAGACATAAAGTGGGCTTGGAGCACTGTTGGGCTGCAATCTTGTCTTCTGCCAACTTAGCCAACCCTAAGGCTTCCATCATTGTGTTGGGACATAACATTTTGACCTCAGAGCGGATGGCATCCTTTATACCACTGATAAAACAACTCCTATAAAAGTCATCAAACAATTCTTCAGTGTGGTTGGCTAGTTTCTCAAATTCGGTTTGATACTCTCTCATAGTGCCAATTTGGAGAAGTTTAGTGAGGGCTCCTGTGAAGTCATCAAAAGCACTAGGACCAAATCGTTGCAAAAGGAGCTAGAAAAAGTCTAGCCATTTTGGCTCTTCATGAGCCTTGATATACCAATGGTACCATTGAAGAGCTTCCTGTTCCAAATGAAAGGATGCAAGTGGAACTTTGTTGGCATCAAAAGTATTATCCAGACTGAAATACTATTCTGCACGATCGATCCATCTAGTTGGATCAGTATCATTGAAGCGAGGAAAATCAAGCTTTGGACCACGAAAATTGCTAGAAGAAGAGAACCCATTGTCTGATGAAGACTCTAACTGTCGTTTGTTGTTCATAGCTGAATTTTCAAGATGGAGGCCGAGAAATTTTTCATCAGGATCCTGGAGTTTGGCTTGGATGGCTGCAAGTGCTTCTTCCATGGTTTTTGCTCCTGTGCGGGTGACAACCATAACTAGGAGTTTGTTTTTTTTTTGTTGGTTGACTGGGTAGAAAAACAAAAACAAAAACTGCTTCAGTAAAGGAAAATCTGGATTTGGGAAAAAATTTGAAGGGTAATTGGGGTTTGACTAGGTTTTGGACACTGTCGAATAGACAAGGAAGCAAAAAATGAGGATTTCAGAAGTGAGGTTAAAGAATGGGAAAATTTGGCAAAGGGGGACAAAGAAGCAGAATTAGGAAAGGAACTCTGTGGTAAAATTTGAAGGTGATTGGGTGAAATCTGAGGAAGTTATGGCAAACCCTAAAAATAGACAAATGTGGGATTTCAGGTTTTGGGAAGTGGAATTGGGGATAGGGTCCTCAGGAATGAAATATGCAGAATGGGATTACAGGGGTTCCCCGAAAGTTTCAAGGGAAACGGAGTGAAAACAAGGGAGATATGGAGAAAAAACTGATTTTTTTAATTTTTTTTTTCAGAATGGAGCGGCTACGGCTCGAAAGGGATCTGAAATAGTTAGATCTACAACGGCCTGGAAGTGAGCGGAAATAAAGGGATCTGAAACGGTGCCAAATGGATTGAAAATGGCTGGATCTGGAACGGCTTTCAGAATGGATCTGAACGGTTGGATCTGAAACGACGTAGCAGTGATCGACAACAGTTCAGCTAAAAATAGATATGGACCCCAGGTATGTGCGTCTTCTTAACAGTTCAAGGGTTTCACTCAACCACCAATGCTGTCTGACGACTTGTGTATTGGGGTAGTACCCCTCACTCCACGGCTCAGGTAAAACTGATAACCGCTTTGCCACAAACGACAGCTCTTGGTTTACCTCACGGGTGGGAACTAGTCAATCAGGTAGGGGTCATTGCCCTTTTCACTGGCATGTCCTCTCAATGGGCCAGCTACTTTGGGGTTCCTGTGGTACTCCTCACAATGATTTTTAGGGCTTATACCCAAGTACTTCCCACAGTTAAACGGATAGGGATTATTCCCAAATCTGAACCTGCAACAGATGCAAAAAAAACATTTTGGCAGAAATTTCACCCAACGAGCCAAAGAAAGTGCTCTAATACCAGATGTGATGAACTTGCAACAATTAATTAATAAGAATATGTGAAATAAAGGAAATGACAGAACTCAGAATCACTTTTATATTGATCGCAGGCCACTTCAACGGGGCAACCTCCTTTGAGCAAGCTCAAGACAAATAACTTCACGGTACATTCATAGGCCTCAACACACACTTATATACTAAGTTTAGGCGCTAATACTATGGGTCAAAACCATGGGCCACTACAAAATATGGATCAACAATACTACGGGCAACTTACAAAGCATATGTGCCAACAACAATAACACAAACTATTGATCAACAAATACTACGGGACGACTTACAAAGCATATGCGTCCAACAACAATATACTAACAAAGTAAAGACATGGGTTCCTAACAAATCCTTACATGACTGTGGATGTAAGCGTTGGATGATGAGCATCAGTACGATGTTCAATTTTCTACTCTATATGATCAGTTGGATCATTTATGTATGTATGCATCATGTTGGATGCTGGATATGATCAGTTGGATCATTTATTTATGTATGCATCATGTTGGATGCTGGATATGATCAGTTGGATCATTTATGTATGTACGCATCATGTTGGATGCTGGATATGATCAGTTGGATCATTTGTATGTATTTTTGTATATGCATCATGTTGGATACTTGGACCATGTATCTATATATGTATTAGGTGGATACGTTGTATAATCAGGTAGATCATGTATGTTGATATCTATTAGGTATGATCAGGTGGATCATGTATTTGTATATGTATGAGGTGGATACATTGTATGATTAGGTAGATAATGTATGATGATATGTATCAGGCAGATACTGTGTATGCATTAGGTGGATGCATTGTATGATTAGGATGATCATGGATGACGAGCTTCAGGATGTTGCTCCAGATGACATGCATCAGGACGATGCAGTGATGATGATCAGAATGATCATGTGTACATAAGGATGATGTATGGTGAGTATTAGGTTGATACTCTATGGCCATGGAACAAGTTGTGCAGATAAGCATATAATTTGTGCCCTGGGAGATTTGCAGATAGTCTTTCGAGGTTTTGTCTATGGCATGTAATTTGTACCCTGGGACATCTGGAAAATGCTCTTTCGAGGTTTTGCTTGGGAGAACATATAATTTGTGCCCTGGGATATTTGTAGATACTCTTTCGAGGTTTTTCCTATGGCATGTAATTTGTGCCCTAGGATATCTGGCAAATGCTCTTTCGAGGTTTTATCCTATGGCATGTAATTTGTGCCCTGGGAGATCCGATAGGTTGAGCTGTGTGCTCGTAATCAGTCCTGGGATGCTCTTTCAAGATTTTTCCATGACCACATGTAATTTGTGCCCTGGGAGATCCGATAGGTTGAGCCGCATGCTCGTAAGCAATCCTGGGATGCGCTTTCGAGGTTTTGTGGTGACCACATGTAATTTGTGCCCTGGGAGATCCGATAGGTAGAGCCATGTGCTCGTAATCAGTCCTGGGATTCTCTTTCGAGGTTTTGTGGTGGGGTCACATGTAATAAGTCTTGGAGATCTGGACAGGATGAAAAAGGCCTCATATGCTCTTTAGGGTTCTTGCTTGTCAAGAGACTCTTTTAAGGTTTTGTGATGCACGTAATAAGTCCTGAGAGTTCCACAGTATGGCCAGTGATGATGAAGACCTGCAGGTGGTGGGCCTACATCCAGTATGAAAAAGGACTGGCTCTGTAGAACTTCCTATGAAAAGTAGATTGAGATAGCAGCAGTAGTGATGATGACGATGATTCACTGATGATGATCCAGAGAAGAAGACTTGTCCTAGCATATCTGTGTCGAGAAATACCTTCCTAGTTAAGAGGGAGTGTTGATGTATATGTAACTTCAGAATGTATTTCACATATATGTATATTGTATTCCTATAGAGATGTTATTATTCCTCTATACGGAAGTGTCGTCATTTATATTGTAATTATTGTAACTTATACTTGATGGGTTATTAGACCACCTTGTTGGGGTCAGCCCTGTATAAGTCATGTGGGTCAAAGGGTTATTAGACCATCCTATTGGGGGTCGGCCCAGTCAGCATTATGTTATGTGGTTAAGTTAAGGCCGACCTAGTAAAGGTTATTAGGAAAGTCAAGTCAAGTATAAATAGAGTGCGGGAGGCACTCTATTTGATCATTCTATTCTCTCATGCACTCTTTGGAGAGTGGCGCACTTGTGGAGGAGGAGAATTTGTTGCTAGGATATGTCTATCTCTTATGCTTGGGTTGTATCACTGCTCTATCTATCTCTGAGGAAGTTATTGGGGTTTTTCACCTTTATGGTTTTCCCCAAGTAAACTCTATGTCTCTTGTGTGCTTGCATTATTGTGTCCATGATTGATATGCTGTAGATATGTTGTACATGTTGTTTTCTCAGGTAAGATCCTAGATCAGATTGAAGTAAATTCTGAAAAACTAACATGTACTCCATTCAAAACTTTAGCAGTTGAACTTGGAATTTTCTCTACAGAACATCGTTCCCTCATATTCCTTGTGTCGCGCATTTGGCTTCCTTCGCGAACAACATCTCTACCTAGTACCGCGCTGCTCTTTGCGTGCTTCCTGTTCTGGTCTACGTAGGTAGCTATTTAGAGAGGTTGGTAACCACGCGTCGTTCCTTTCCTTTTCCAATAGTGCTGAACTTTGAACCAGTTATGTTTGGGAACCTATATCTCAGACTCCTCTTTCTTTTAAGCACTTTGGAACAGCTTCAATACTTGGGTTCCTGCAATGTTAACAAAGTCATCAAAATCTGCTTAAATATATAGAGCTATAATGTTAAAGAGAGCAGAAAGGTCCTGTTGATGGTGTTGATTGAGATCTTCGATTGCTGTCATGGCATTGCGGTCTTCAGTGTCAATGTAGTCAGTATTATCACTTGAGGCTATGTTGAGTACAGCCACAACTATCATTTCATTTGATTGATCTTAAAGCTCGAGCAAGTTAATACTACTAGTAAGGAACCGATTTATGGAGATTATTTCCCTCCTTAGCAGAAGTAGTTCCTTTGGATTGAAGGTCTCTTCATCGTACATTGCTTCCGTGCAACCTATTTGCGTGGAACTCATCCTTATCTTGAATCTCTCTCCATAAGTATCTGTTCAACCACTGTATGTCGGAGAGAAGTGGATGTTTGTTCTCTTTCTTTGCAAAATCTCTTTCGATCTTGTCACACCAATCCCATATCTCTTTCTTTTCAGTATGCGAGTTGTCTGAACCCAACAAGAACCGGTATTCTTCACCACACATTACTTTTCCAAACACACTATCGCATCACTGGTCTTAATTGAGCAATGGAACCATTTGTTGGCGTATATAACTGAGCTAGAGGTTTCCACTATAAACCCCAAGCACTTCACGGTTCAAGGAACCAATAAAACCCCTATCCACCGTCCCTTTTGACAACAGACTATGTGCAGCCTAAGGTCTCTGATCCAGGAGGATATCGGTGGCGGCCCACCTCTTCCAACTGGCTCAAAACAGTCTTCTAGCAATTTTGGTAAATTACTATTTTTAGTAGTTTTTCGGGTCCTGAACTTCCAGAGCCGTTTTGAGGCCCTAAATGACATTTTTTGGCGATTTGGGGGACCAAATGGCTTCCAATAGCATACATTTGGGCCCAGTCGAAAGTTGTAAATCTCGGATAGGCCTTTCCAACGAGCTACCGAGCGCCCCAAACGGAGATCGTATGCAAAAGTTATGACCCCGGGAAGTTGACTGTTCAACTAACCACCTTGTGGCCGCAAACTTTATGACGGTTCATCTTCTAGGGTTAGGTTTTTGGATGTTTGGGATTCTTTCCTTC
Source organism: Larix kaempferi (assembly GCA_027924585.1). Classification (NCBI taxonomy): domain Eukaryota; kingdom Viridiplantae; phylum Streptophyta; class Pinopsida; order Pinales; family Pinaceae; genus Larix; species Larix kaempferi. The sequence goes on from BSBM01000007.1 coordinate 11,732,213, forward strand.
ATGCTTATGATAAATAGGCCCTTCCGGCCTCTCTTTGTATTCATCTTGGCATGAGTGAGCATAGCGGCCACATCTCTTCTCAAAGATAGCTACCACCATTCTAGCTATTGTATTTTACAATCTATTCTATTTCCGCTATTTAATAGAATAGGTATTTACTGTATCACTGTGTTATTTGCAATATATCTCTATATATGATTCTGTATATGCTATCGTTTGTTTCGTTCCCACATAAATCCGGATCAGTCTCATCCGAGTCGAAGCTGAGGGGGTGGTTGCGAAATCATGTTTCAACAACCTGGTTATGCAAGTGTTGGAAGAGTGATAAGCAGCGCGATATCTTGTGGACTGCTGCAGATAAACAACTGCGCGAAATCTATGTTTCGCATCGAATACTTCAGCAAGTGAACGTACTTGTGCACTAGCGCATCCAATGACTACGTGTTATGGGACACTTCTTGCGTCATGATGATAAGCTATCAACAAATTACCTCGCAGCGAATCTCAATGGTTGAGAGCGTCACCTAGACCACGTGTCTATTCAAGACGATTAACTCTAACCAATCTTACTTAGCATTCTTCATTCATTCAACTCATTCAAGTTCTTATCGTTAAGTTGTATGCAATTGAATAAACATACAATACTGCATGCTCCAATGTTGCACTTAAATTCAATGTTCAACTATGTGACTAATTGGCAGATTCATACATTCACAGACTTGTAAGTGCCGAATACCTAAAATTCCTCCATGCATGTATTACTTAACATATTATTCCCATTCTCTTGTAGGGAATACATATAAAAGCAATCACATAACATATAACTGCAGTATTAACATTCATACCAAGCAAATGAACAATCATAAACACACAATAATAACATAACATAGAATTTAACGTGGTTCACCCCTCAGATGGAGGCTACATCCATAAGAACGGTTGTTAATATTTCTCTTTATGGGAAGGGTACAACCGTTCTTAGTCTGCGCACTCAGATGAAAACTCTCTTCTCTCTCAAATAGGTCTCTGTGCACTCAGCTGTAGAGCCTTTACAATAGCTTCTAGACTCAAAAGATGCTAACAATACTCAACAATAACTAGCTCTACGAGAGAATTCTCTTAACCCTTTCCCATACAAAATGCCCTTATTTATAGATCACATCCAAGGTTCGTTTCTTTACAATCATTAGGCCAAAACCCTAAGGTTTCCAAAACTGGCATGGCTAACTACCACCCTAGCTGTCACCATCGACAGCTTGCTCTTCCTGCTCCAACTGGGACACTCATGGCTCACATGCTCTTCTGACAGCCGCAGTCCTCAAAATGGTTACAACTGCATCGTGTCCTATCCCTTTCCACTCCTTCTGCCTTCTTGTCACCATCGGCGTAGTGGCCTAGCTTCTCAACTGCTTGCCGCTACTCGCTCGAACAGGTCTCTTTCCTCTGTCTTCCACCTGTTCCTTACCCAAAATAGGTCATATCCTCGTCTGACCTTTACCCATATTGAAAACCAAAAATAGCTCATGCGCTATTGTGCGCATCGTCCTACTACGCAACCGTGCCTTGGCCACTGCCATCGCGTGACATGTGCAATTTCTCAAAACTGCTTGCTCTTCCTACTGCAGCGCACAATGCGCAATTATCAAAATTTCCTTTTCTTTCTGCCGCAGCACGCAACGTGCGATTTTCCACGCTTGTATATTTTTCCAACCCATTTGGGCCTGCCCAACAAAATTCCAGACATGAGTGGACCTTCTAAAAAGAGAAAAGTGACCATTGACACAAGTGAAGAGCTGGAGTTCGCATCCATTGGAGACCACTAGGATGATCAGACGGTCGCAGAGATCGCTAACCTGCTACATGAATATGAAGATTTATTTCCAACAAAATTTACAGAAATGAAAGGCATTCTGGGTGACTTAGGGATTATGAAAATACCTCTTAATCCAGGCACTAAGCCTATTAAGCAAAGGCCCTATAAACTGAATCCTCGATACAAAGAAAGAGTTAAGGCAGAACTTGATAAGATGCTCTATCCAGGGATCATTTAGCCAGTTGAAGAATCAGAGTGGATAATCCCAATGGTTATCCAAGACAAGAAGACAAAAGGTGAGATCAAGATCTGCGTAGATCTCAGAACGTTGAATTATGCTTCGATGTATGATCCATTTCCTACCCCTTTCACAGATGAAGTATTAGATAATGTTGGAGTAAATGAGGCTTATTCGTTCACTGATGGATTCTCTGTATATCATCAGATAAGAATTGATTCAGCAGACAGGCATAAGACAACTTTTGCTTCTAAATGGGGCTCGTTTCAGAACACTGTTATGCCCTTTGGCTTGAAGAATGCACTTGCCATCTTTTCTAGAGTTGTCACTACAGCATTTAAGGACTTTATGCATAAATTTTTGGAAGCATATTTTGATGACTGGACTGTCTTTGGTTTGTTGAAGAACCACTGTGAAAACCTGAGAATGATGTTAGCTAAGTGCAGACAACATCAAATTTCATTAAATTTAAAGAACTGTGTTTTCTGTGTGCCTTATGGTATTCTTTTAGGACACATTATGTGCAGACAAGGTCTGATGGTTGATCCTACGAAGATCGCAGTGATTGTAAATTTACCTGCACCAAATTTAGTAAAACAACTTCGCACCATTGTTGGTCACCCTATATGTCAGTTAATTAAAGCTAACACACAGAATGGTCAATATAAATTGTCAAACCTAGGAAGGTCTTTTATTTCAAAGGTAATAAGCACAGTCTATGCATAAACAGATTGAGCAGTTGATTGTTGAATGTAAATGATGATCCTACCTATGTTTCCAGCCAATTCATTCCTTAAGAACACTAATATAATTCACACATCTAAGAATCCAAATGAAACAACTTCCCTACAGAAATCAATCCAGCAAGTTAATGATCTAATGATGAAATGAAACTAGATTACTTTTGCTAGAAGTTAAATCCTATAATTATCAAACTACAACATCCAATCTTTACCAAAATGATCTATCCAGTGGCTACTATAATTCTACCATTAATTGTCTAATCTATGAATGCAATTGGAGATACAACATCAACCATAATTAAAACATAAGCTTGAACTCTAACTGATAATTACTGGAAATCCTAGAAAGCATAAACAACTAGAAGATAATTGGAATGGAGCTTGGCTGTCACAGCTGATTAAAACACACATGCAAATTAACTAAATTGTCCTACATAGTTGACTGTCACACCACTCTGGTACAACTATTCAAGATGCAGTGATAAACTACCAAAAAGGAGAGCTAATCTCTATTATAGCTACCAACAATAATTGCAATCATTTCACACCACACAACAGAAGTAAAACTGACTACTCTACCTACCTAAATCGGCTATCTCTGTGAGAAGGTGGGCCCTGGACTTCCAACAGAGACGTCGAGAGTCATAGCTAATTAAAACATAGAAATGAAGAACTTTGTTCTCATATTATTAATGGGAGATCGTGAGTCTCAATGCTCTGTTACAGCTTACACACAATAATGATTGTCCAACCCCAGGCTATGAAAGCCTTCTGGAATTTATACAAAGGAAATACAGTTTCAAATCCACAAAAATCGCACAGCAATGAAGATCTATGATCTTCATGCTGCGGAGTCACAGCTAACTGATACAGCATGTTGAATAGGGTCGTTAATTATGAAATATGCTATTGTTCTGATAGTAATTGGATCAACAGACTCAACAGCTGGAATGCCACCTGTTTGTCGTAGCTAAGCTCTTCTTCAATGGGATCTGTTATAGTGGGAATCTGTTATAGCTTATGTGGAAGATGTGCTATCTCTTGGAATATGAGGAGCTGACGCTTGAAGAGTCATAGCTGGCACTGCTGGGCTAATACACCTGCACTTTAGACTTTGGCTAAATGAAGTCACACAAATCAGTATAAACCAAGGACTAAAATCCATAATCTTTAACAATCTTAGGCATAAAAACAAATAAAGTAATAGCAAATTATACCTGTCAATATCATTGATTGATCTGGAAAGACATGGATATAGCTCATGAAAATAAGATGGAATTAGGGAAAAATGGTGTAATAAAGGTAGCCAAAAAGGGGCATTTCCTGGACCCAACATCTCCCCCCCAACTATCCAATTGCATGTCCTCATGCAACAACCTTCCTTAACCTGAATCTGAGTCTGAATGGAATATGTGGAGATTTGTAAGCTTGTAAGCAAGTTCTGATGCTTCTCGTCGAGGAACAAACCCATAGCAGGAGACCCAATGCTCCCACCAACTCTCTTCCTCTTCTAATGTTAGAGCATAGCTAATTCTGTAAGAATTGCTTATAGGAAACCAAATGAGAGGAAATTTGAATCTCAAAGCAAGCCACCAAGACCAACACCTTTCCATGCACTGCACATATCTAGGAATCCTGGTCAAAGCCTGTCTAAAATTTTCAAAGCCATATGGATCCATTTCCTTAAGAGATGAGGAAGAGTACAGCCATCTGTATTCACTACCTTCCAGGGCATCCTGTTGCATATTGAGAATCATTGGGACACATGCAGTAAGGAGTCTATCCTACAGTCTCTCAAAATATCGAGCAATTGGGGGAACCCTGAGAATTTTAGCATGATTTTCTATGAATACTGATGGGTTTTGAGGTTCCCCCCTAATCCAGAGAGTAGAATTCTCCTCATTCTTGAGGATGGTTTGTAAAGCATCTCGCCATCTCACATGGTTGATGACAAAGGAGGCAAATGCCCTTAGCTAAACATCCCCTAGAATAGGTAAAGGATTAGATGGAAAATCAATGTAGCAAGCCCTATCATGTAAATACAATTCACATAGCAAATGCTGGTCCTCAAAGTCACTCTTTAGAAAAGTCTCCAGAAATTGATCAGCTGTTGCCAACTCAAATGATCTTCCATCTTTGAGAGTCTTCAATTTAAATAAGGTTGTCTGCTCATAGAGACATACATGGTAAGAGGGGGATGGAGCTCTACAACTCAACATTTCTATGGAAATATTATACATTTTGTTTTTGTCCTGCTGCAGGGACTCAAGCTTCTTCAAACCTTCCAGTTTTTCTTGGAGTTTCTCCCACTGGAGTTTCTGGGAGAATAACGCCTCAGCCCATTTTTCTCTTAGTCCCTTAATGACATTCCTATGCTCCTGGAGAGAGATCATACCTTCTCTGAAATGTTCAATCCACTTAAGCCATTTATCCAGTTCAAGGTTTAACCAGAGAACCTTCTTCTCCAGTCATTGAATCTTTCTGTCTTCTACCTCTTTTTCATCATCAGAATCTAGATGAATGACTTCCTTGTCTTTCCTTGGCACTATGACAGCTTCATCTTCTATCGGGATTGCAATGGTCTGTGCATGTAGTGTAGTATCAGCCATGGGGTCTAAGGATGTTGGTTCTTGTGTAACAACATTCTTTATTTCCATATCCATCTCAGCTTCCTCGGTCAGTGTTATAGTCTCAGTCAATATTCTTAGGGCTGCTGGTTCTTGTGTAACAACACCCAAGTCTTTCATTTCAATCTCATCCATCTCAGTTTGTGTTGCCACTATAGGAAATGATTTTGAAAACACTGGTTCTTGTGTGACAGTGCCTTTATCTTGATCCTTGATATCAAATGTTGCTATCTGAGTTGCAGATTTAAACATTCTCAAGGGTACTAGTTCTTGTGTAACAGTCCCTTGTTCCTCAATTTCATTAAACCGCTGAGATTGTCTCTGGTTTATATCATATTTTTCTGACTGATAAGACTGGTCCTGAAGGAGCTCAGTATCCCTTGATGGCTGGGACTGTACCGTTGTTAAATTTTCAGAATTTACTTCAATCTGATCTAGGATCTTAACTAAGAGAACAACATGTACAGCAAATCTACAGCATATCAATCATGGACACAATAATGCAAGCACACAAGAGACATAGAGTTTACTTGGGGAAAACCATAAAGGTGAAAAACCCCAATAAATTCCTCAGAGATAGATAGAGCAATGATACAACTAGAATACAAGACATAGACTTCTCCTAGCAGCAGAGCCTCCTCCTCCACAAGTGTGCCACTCTCCAAAGTATGAGTGAGTGAATAGAATGTGTAAAATGAGAGAGACACACTCTCTATTTATACACTAACTTGACTTGACTTTTACTCAACTAGGTCGGCCTCAACTTAACCACTTAACATAATGCTGACTGGGACGACCCCCACTAGGGTGGTGTAATAACCCTTTGACCCACATGACTTATATAGTGCTGAACCCAACAAGGTGGTCTAATAACCCATCAAGTATAAGTTATGACACTTACAATATAAATGACGACACTTCTGTATAGAGGAATAATAACATATCTATAGGAATACAACCACTTCCGTATAGAGGAATAATAACATCTCTATAGGAATACAATATACATATATGTGAAATACATTCTGAAGTTACATATACATCAACACTCCCTCTTAACTAGGAAGGTATTTCTCGACACAGGTCTTCTAGCACAAGTCATCTTCTCTGGATCATCATCAACGAATCATCATCCTCGCATCATCGTCATCGTCACTGCTGTTGCTATCTAAATCAATCTCTGAATCTACTTGTCATAGGAAGTTCTACAGAGCTAGTCCTTTTTCATACTGGATGTAGGCCCACCACCTGCAAGTCTTCATCATCTGTGTGAACAGTCTGATAGAGGTGGCCTCTCAGGACTAATTTTATGTGCAGATGCAATACCGAAAATAGTATACCAGGAACATTTATGTGCCTAAGCACGACCGGCAAGATATCCCAGGACTTATTACATGCATCTCCTCCATAATACCTTTAAAGAGCATCCTAGGAACATTTATGTGTCGTAGCATGACCAGCAAGATCTCTAAAGAGCATCCCAGGACTTATTACGAGCACACAACTCAACCTCTCGGATCTCTAGGACTGATCACATGTGGATAGACAAAACCTTTAAAGAGCATCCCAGGAACATTTATGTGTCGCAACATGATCGGCAAGATCTCTAAAGAGCATTCCAGGACTAATTACGAGCACACAGCTCAACCTCTCCGATCTCCAGGACTGATTACATGTCTCCGAAGTAATACCTCATCCCAGGACTGATTACGAGCACATAGCTCAACCTATCGGATATCTAAGGACTGATTACATACTACATAGAAATACCAGAAAGAGTATCCCAGGAACATTTATGTGCCACAGCACGACCAACAAGATCTCCCAGGACTGATTACATGCTATTTGCACAACCTGCCACATATCATCTCTGACCTCCAAGTATCAACCTGATACTCATGATCCAACGGATCATCATCGCACAAAGCATCATCCTGATGCTCATGATCACACTCATCATCATCACTGTACCATCCTGATACATATCATCTGGAGCAACATCCTGAAGCTCATCATCATGATCATCCTGATCATACAATGCATCCACCTGATGCATACCAAGTATCTACCTGATACATATCATCATACATGATCCACCTGATCATACCTGATACATATCAACATACATGATCTACCTGATCATACAATGTATCCACCTGATACATATACAAATACATGGTCCAAGCATCCAACATGATGCATATACAAAATACATACAAATGATCCAACTGATCATATCCAGCATCAAACATGATGCGTACATATACATATACATATACATATAATTGATCCAACTGATCATATCCAGCATCCAACATGATGCGTACATATACATATAGATCAGTAACTGGAGCATCGTCCTGATGCTCATCATCCATGATCCTCCTGATCATCATAGCATCGTATTCTTCAGATCGTCTCATCGTCCACGAAGCACAACCCATATGCACATCATCCAGTACTTACACCACCGACATGGGAGAACACATCTACCACCATTTGGGGAAGGCTCCAGCCCTTACTTTTTCACCATGGGAGAACACATCTACCACCATGTGAGAATGGCTCCAGCCCTTACATCTACACCATGGGAGAACACATCTACCACCATGTGAGAATGGCTTAGCAATTACATCACGACCATGGGAGAACACATCAACCATGTCAGAAAAGCTCGTGTGCATCTGCATCTTTCGGACTCACCACGTCCCTTTGGAATGAACCTCAATCTGAAGTGCACCAAGCCTATCTTTGAAGTACTCAAACTGCACTCTCGCCAATGGCTTGGTCAATACATCTGCAACCTACTAATCTATCACAACATACTCTGCTTTGGCTGTACTCAGTGCTACGCAGGACTGCTTCCTGCTAAACCAAGAGATCACACCTGATCCCATACTGAGGCAGCACCCAGAAGTGCTCTTCCTATCTGCAGCACTGCCTGCCCAATCTGAATCAACATAACCCTGCAGGTTAAACTTTTGATTCGCATCATATTTGAGCCCATAATCAATTGTAACCTTCAGGTACCTCAGAATATGCTTTACAGCAACCAGGTGAACACTCCTCGGATCTGTCAGGAACTGGCTCAATGTGTTCACCGTAAAGAAAATATCTGGTCTCATGTTTGTCAGGTACATCAAGGACCCAATCATCTGACGATACATAGTGACATCAACCGGTTCAGATGAAGCATCACACAGAAGCTTCAGGTTCGATGCCATAACCTCGCAGTCCATCATCCCGAACCTCTTCAGGATCTCTACTGCATACTTCCCTTGTCTAAGGAAGATTCCATTTGCACTCTGCCACACCTCCATACCTAGAAAGTGGTGCATCATACCCAAGTTCTCCACATATATGACTCCCTGTCATGTGTCTCAGAACCAAGTGGCTGCTCCACATACACTTCTTCTTCAACTACACCATTCAAGAAATTTGTCTTGAAATCCATCTGGTGTATCTTCTATTTCATCACTTTTATATTTCTATATGCTTCCATCTGCAACATGCTTGATCTTGATAGATCCATATGGAAGTCATAACAAACTTCCCTTTAGGTCTTGGGACTACATCCCAAACATCATTCTTCATGATCGACGGATGATGGCATTCTTCCCATATCCTGGGAACTTCAATATCTTCAATAGATAATTTCGTTGCTGAACAATGTTGTAGTTCGTCTTTTGTAGGTGATGGCATACAATCTTTCCTACACAACAAGTTAAATTGCATGATTAGAAAACATCTCATAGTTTTCAGAACAAATTCTTACACATAAAGAAATATGTCATACAGTCATGCAATTATCTTAGCCAATGCTTCAATACAACATTTATCCATATCCCATAACTTTCTAGATGCCTTCCAATCTCTACCAGAACATTGTTAAGAGTGTGCACAACTCCCAACATGTCAGCAAAGATGTTTCATTCTAGATAAGTAGCAATGGAATGTTGTACAATGCCATAGGCCACTTACCCATGCATATTAGTAGTATACTGTTCATCAATGCAACTATTCTAATATGCATAATACACAACCTAATTCTAGGAACATCAGTATATACATTATTGAACAGTATTATTTAAACAATAAAATATGCAAGTAATGACAATTCAAATACTTATCTTTGTTTGTTTGTTGGGTTGACTCCCTCTTAGTCTTTGCTTCTTTTTTGCAACTCCATTCTTATGTGGATTGTGAGAAGTGGTCAACTCCCTCTTAATATCTGCATCCTTGCAGAAACTACTGAAGTGTGCTCCTTTGATTTCTTGCAGAAACTACTGAAGTGTGCTCCTTTGATTTCTTGCAGAAACTACTGAAGTGTGCTCCTTTGATTTCTTGCAGGAACAACTAGAGTGTGCTCCCTATTGATCTTTGCTTCCTAGATTACATGTCCTTGAACTTACATCCATCCTTAATCACTATGCATGCTTATTAGTATCATCATTGTGTTATCCTTGAGGTCTCATACATAATCACACATTTATTAGTATAATCTTAATACTATCAAAACACAATAATCTTAAACATGTATATTCATGATCATTCACAGATAATAAACATTAGTATTAAAGGTTTCACGGAAGTCTTCTTTTACTCATACACATTCTTATTTGATCATAGGACTCTTCTGGTTAGTTGAATCATCAATCAAGATAAGAGATATAATATGCATAAAACCCGTGATTATTCAAACCTATACCTTCATGGTTCTTCTGGTTAGTCATATCATCAATTATGGTAAGAAACATAATATGCATACAACCATGATTATTCGAACCTATGACTTCATGAATAATCATTATCAACAACACAACAGTATAACATCCTAACACAAGGTAGGATTCTAGCTTGATATAGGAAAAACATACCTGGATTAGCATGCTAGCTAGTTATGTCTAACATACCTGCATAATGTCTTTTGATTCTCTTCAGTGACTTGTGCTAGTAACCTGCATGTCTCATAAGTTAACCATTGTAGAACCAAGTTATACATACCTTGAAAGTAGATCTTCTATGTGATCCATGACAATGGATGAATCTTTGTCTTCATGTCACCATGAGCATATGTTCTTGAAGTAGAACATGATTTGACTTTCTTCGTGTACCTTTTGTGTTAGCAAACAACATAAACCTCATACAACATCACAATGCATTAGTACAATCATAAGTGTCAAAACCTTAACCAATGAATATCTTCTATTAAGGTGATACAACAAGTCCAATAATTAATCAAGATTGTATTGTAATGATATGAAGACAAACATATGATAAAATTAACCATGAAACATACTTGTAATCCATACCTGTCAAGATTGCTTGTAATCTTCTTATGGAAGGCCTTAGCCTCATCTCCCTCTGAGACAGGAACTTCTTCACTTATGCAGGTGACCAATCCATCTTCTTCTAGGATTAACCCAATCCACTTGATTTGCAAACTCTGGACCTAGAGCTGGATTAGGGTTTGTCAAAGAAACCCCAAAAATTCAAACTTTGAATTTCAAACTTCCGAAAGGATAGAAATATGTGCCTTGATGAGCTGATCAAGTTGGTATATTCAGAATTTGAAAACTGCAAAGTTTCACCCCTCGAAATTGCCTTTGAGATTTCGAGATTCACTAGGGAGGACCCTGAATTAGGGTTTGAGTTTCCTGGAGCTTCACCCAACCAAAAGATTTGATTCAAAACTCTAAGCCTTGATTTTTCAGAGGAGCTTCCAATCGTGGTCACAGATTTCTAAAATTCCAATTTTTGCAGAAGCCCTAATTTTCCATCTTTCCGATCAAAGTCTCGAACTGGGGTTTGATCAAGCACGACCTTCTTCCCAACCAAAAATTCTGATCTTGGTCTCTAAATTTTTATTTTGATGAGTGGCATCCATCCATGGTCTCTGATTACAAAAATTCCAACTATGAAAATCCTCACAGCAGATCTAAGAGATGATGTATCTCACAAGAGAATAATTATGATTAAGCAAGAAAATAGAAGAAGAGTGATACATGCAGTATAATGAGCAACAGTATAATATGGTACAATAGAACTCAGATAGAAGCAATAATACTTCGGTCATACTATGTTATTAATCACCAATGGACATATAAATAATACAATGCATGAGGAATTCGAATGCCTAAGGTGGCAATTCGAATTAGCCTTCATGGAGTGATCAAAGGATCACTAGAGTGTCATCGGAGCACAACTAGGTGTCCTCATGATCATCGGAGCGCAACTGGAAGTCTTCATCATCATCAGTGGAGTCATCAATGCTCAAGTAACTGTCAACCATCAGTCAAACTAACTCTGGTAGGTGTAACTGAGTGTAACTCAATGTAACTGAGTGTAACTGACTGTAACTCAATGTAACTGAGTGTAACTGACTGTAACTCAATGTAACTGAATGTAACTGAGTGTAACTGACTGTAACTCAATGTAACTGAATGTAACTGGCTGTAACTGACTGTAACTCAATGTAACTGAGTGTAACTGACTGGTAGGTGAAGAAGGGCGAGTTGCTCCCTAAAATCAAGGAAGAAGGGCGCACTAAGCAACTGGAGGGCTAAAACTGAATAGTGAGAAGCTCCTGGGGGCTGGCTAACTGAGGGCTAGGTGCTGGACTGATGACTGGGATGCATGCAAAATGCATGCAAACCCTAGAATGCATGCAAACCCTAAAAGGTGCATGCATGACTGAAAATGTAAATGATCAAAATACTGGTGGGACTAGGATGGAGTATAGGAATATCCTAACACCCCCCCTTAATCCATCCTGGGCCCTGGTAACTAAGACCAAAGGTCACCCAATACAATGAATAATAACAATCAATAAACCAAGGAAGTGGGAAAATTTCATGGGAAACATACCCCCTCCTCAAAAAATAGATTGTAAGGCACACATAAAAATAAAAGCTCCAAACTCAAGCATGTGTGATGCTTGGTCATATGTCTGGAGGTATCTTCTTCTTGGGAAGAAGTGGATCATGCTCAAAAAGCATGTGCTTGTACTTGCTCTTCAGATCGAAAGTGATGAGAACAAATCCAACAGTATTAGAATGATCCTTGAACCTGTGATTCGAATCAGCTGAGGTAGGATCAAATTTTTGAATGTGAATATAGTCCTTTGTCTTCTCCTTAGAACCACCATGGGTGAGATTATGCCAAAAAGAACTATTACATGTTTGCTTGAAATCAAAATCAGATTTAAGACTTTCAAAACAGTTTCTTGAGATCTCCTTTGAACCAGCAGGGGTGAGATCAAAACTATCATATGATGCATGAGAAATTATCTCAAGCGGGTGGCAATGGCCATATTCTTCAATAACCTTCTGAAAGCATGTGCTAATGATCATATAGTAGTAAATAAGAGATGTTTGCTGAAGAGGAGCGAATGCATTACCTCCAATAGCTGATGTTACCTCCGAAATAATCATGTGATCATGATGCAAACCAACAAACTCTGGTGCAAGACAGGATTTAGGACCTTCTGCAATATCTAGAGTGTGAGTTGGCACAGAAAGAGAAGAAAGTTTGAGCATGAGCGGAGAATCTGCAAGTTCTTTGTCAACAACTTCAATATGAGATGATACTGGTTCATGATCTGAGAGATCATCAAGGGGAGCGAATGCAACATGATCTGAGAGACCATCAGGAGGAGCGAATGCATCATGATCTGAGAGACCATCAAGTGGAGCGAATGCATCAACTTGCTTGCTTTGGAAGGGATTTGGACCAAATCCATCATTCTTTTTTCCGAATCTTTCATCTAGATGAGCCCATAACTCTTTTGGAGTTTCAATATCAATGATGGTCGGGTACAATATGTAATCGGTCATAGCAAGCATCATTCTTCCAATGTGCATGTCACCTTTATTCAACCATTTAATCTTCTTTGTAGAGGATTCGAACTCTCTTTCAAAATAGCAATCAAAGAGATCATGGCTCTTCAAATATGCTATCATTCTTGGTTTCCATTCATCATAGTTGAATGGAGAAAGAGGAGTAATTTCTTCTAAATTCATTGAAGTTGTAGAAGACCTGCAAAAACAATATAGAATAATTGCAACTGCTACTGCTGCAAAAATGCAGATTCTGCTACAACTGCTGTACTCGAAATCTTGGTAATAACCTGCAAAAAACTCTCAAGAATGGAGATAAACAATACTCTCAACATGCTCTGATACCATGTGAAAATCCTCACAGCAGATCTAAGAGATGATGTATCTCACAAGAGAATAATTATGATTAAGCAAGAAAATAGAAGAAGAGTGATACATGCAGTATAATGAGCAACAGAATAATATGGTACAGTAGAACTCAGATAGAAGCAATAATACTTCGGTCATACTATGTTATTAATCACCAATGGACATATAAATAATACAATGCATGAGGAATTCGAATGCCTAAGGTGGCAATTCGAATTAGCCTTCATGGAGTGATCAAAGGATCACTGGAGTGTCATCGGAGCACAACTAGGTGTCCTCATGATCATCGGAGCGCAACTGGAAGTCTTCATCATCATCAGTGGAGTCATCAATGCTCAAGTAACTGTCAACCATCAGTCAAACTAACTCTGGTAGGTGTAACTGAGTGTAACTCAATGTAACTGAGTGTAACTAACTGTAACTCAATGTAACTGAGTGTAACTGACTGTAACTCAATGTAACTGAATGTAACTGAGTGTAACTGACTGTAACTCAATGTAACTGAATGTAACTGACTGTAAATGACTGTAACTCAATGTAACTGAGTGTAACTGACTGGTAGGTGAAGAAGGGCGAGTTCCTCCCTAAAATCAAGGAAGAAGGGCGCACTAAGCAACTGGAGAGGTAAAACTGAATAGTGAGAAGCTCCTGGGGGCTGGCTAACTGAGGGCTAGGTGCTGGACTGATGACTGGGATGCATGCAAAATGCATGCAAACCCTAGAATGCATGCAAACCCTAAAAGGTGCATGCATGACTGAAAATGTAAATGATCAAAATACTGGTGGGACTAGGATGGAGTATAGGAATATCCTAACACCAACTTTCTTCGAAGCCCTGAATTCCGGAAGCCATGAATGAAGGTACTAAAAAATAATTCTGTTTTTACAGAAATATGTACCTGATTGTTTCTGGTGTAAATCCAAAATTTTCAATCCACGGGGTCTGAACATTTTTCTTGAGATATCCCAACCTGTTATCTTTCCATCCCAACAGGTTTGACCTCAATTGGATTCTCTGAGAGAGAGTTATGCCAAGTGTCGCAACGTGACCTGTTTATGGGATAATATAGGAGAGCGAACTTGTACGGCGTGCCACGTGTCACTGGTTCAACTTTGGCCTCTGAAATTTTTTTCTGAGATATCCCAACCTGTTATATTTCCATCTTGACAGGTTTTACCTCAATTGGATTCTCTAAGAGAGAGTTATGCCAAGTGTCGCAACGTGACTTGTTTATGGGATAATACAGGAGAGCGAACGTGTATGGCGTGCCACGTGTCACTGGTTCAACTTCAACCTCTGAAACATTTTCCTGAGATAGTACAGCCTGTGTACTACCTGTCACTTTTTACTAAATTTCTTTTCAATCTTCCTAGACCAAGTTATGACCTTTTTACCAAGGTCACCTGATTTTGACTCAGATATGGAAGAGGCAGAAACCCTATATTGTACATATCATAAATCACAAAGTACAATGAATTAGAGGTTTTCCTTTGGACACAAGGTACATGGGGATCTGTTCTTCGACATGTAAAAGTTTCAGATCTGAAAACTTTTCCAAAATGGATTTATAGCGAAAGTGCTACGATGACTGGGTTTTTCTATATCAAGCCCTAACATCGTAAGTGCAACAAGTGTCATACATGCCATATCATGCCTTCTTTCAGGATAGCTCTGATACCATGTTAAATTTTCAGAATTTACTTCAATATGATCTAGGATCTTCACTGAGACAACAACATGTACAGCAAATATACAGCATATCAATCATGGACACAATAATGCAAGCACAGTAGAGACACAGAGTTTACTTGGGGAAAACCATAAAGGTGAAAAACCCCAATAACTTCCTCAGAGATAGATAGAACAATGATAAAACCAGAATACGAGAGATAGTCTTCTCCTAGCAGCAGAGCCTCCTCCTCCACAAGTGCACCACTCTCCAAAGTGTGAGTGAGTGAATAGAATGTGTAAAATGAGAGAGACACACTCTCTATTTATACACTAACTTGACTTGACTTTTACTCAACTAGGTCATCCTCAACTTAACCACTTAACATAATGCTGACTGGGCCGACCCCCACTAGGGTGGTCTAATAACCCTTTGACCCACATGGCTGACCCCCAATAGGGTGGTCTAATAACCCTTTGAACCACATGACATATACAGGGCCGACCTCGACAAGGTGGTCTAATAACCCATCAAGTATAAGTTACGACACTTAGAATATAAATAACGACACTTCCGTATAGTGGAATAATAACATCTCTATAGGAATACAACCACTTCCGTATAGAGGAATAATAACATCTCTATAGGAATACAATATACATATATGTGAAATACATTCCGAAGTTACATATACATCAACAAACGTTTCATCCCCTAAATTCAAATCAGGGATTTCTTCCATTCTTGTCTCATTCTCCTCTATCAATTCGATCCCTGGCATTTCTTCTTCCACTTCCTTTATCTGTACATGAATCTATGATGCAAGTCCCAACACAACAACTCCGTGTCCTGCTGAAGAAAATATATCTCCACATTCTGGGCAAACAATCTCCCCATACTTCTCATTTTCAAATGCAAAAGATGGATTTTCCAGCAAATTTGTAGCATTTGCTAATGTATCCAAATTTTTCTCAGCTTGTCTTCCAGCTACTCCGTTCCACTTTTCCAACTCCTTTCATAATATCTGCACTTCCTCCTTTAATAATTCATTTTCAAACAGGATATTTTCAATTTGGGGTTCTTCCCTGGAGGGTTCCTGCATAGCAGTAGACAATTTGGGGTTCAAAATAGGAATTTCTATATCTACCCCTACTGTATGTGCTTCTTCTAATGCAGGTGACCCCCTATTCCCTTTAGCTGCTCCTGTCATTTCTGATAAGGGTGTTCCACTATTACCCCCAATTGCATCCACTGTATCAGCCTCTTCTGCTGTCTCTGTTAATTCTACTGCTATTGCTTCTACTTCTGCTGCTGCTATTGTCACAGCTACTTCCGCTGCTGCTGCTGACCGAATTCTTCTTTTCCTCATCAATCCCACTGGGTGTTCCTCACCACTTGCTGCTACTGATGCTTTGACAGTCCGACTCTTCCTCCTCTTTGACGCAATGGGTGTCTGACCCCTGTTTCTTGATTCTATTCTTCGTTTCTTTGACACAGGGGTGTTCACCTTGGTTTCTTCTTCTTCAATAATGGTACCCCTTATCTCTGAAGAGGACTCAAATTCCAAGAATTCCACAGTCCCTTCTACGACTGTCCCTAGCCGATATACTTCCTTCTGAATCCCCACTTCTACAATTGCAGCTTCAAGAGCTGCTCCAGTTTTAGCTCTTTTTAATTGAGTATTTTCCTTTGTATTTACAGATTCTATTTTTTCTACCTCCTGCTCCAGGGTTTCCATCACACTTTCTCCAATTATAGGGTTTTCGGTTGCTCCATCCTCTCCTTTATCTACTTCCCCTTCGTCATTGGTATGGCTTTCTACTACTCCATCCTCCCCCCCAGCTGGATTTCAGGAACTCCATTCCTCACTATCCTCACCAGCACCCCACTCTTCTAATACGGGTTGTATGATTGGCGCATCTCCAGCCAAAAATTGCTCCCAAGTTAAATTACGAATTGCAATGGCTCTTAGGACCAGTAACTTAATTAAGCCATGATTAGTAAGGGAGGAAACTAGGTGCTGGGCGCTTCTTGCATATCTAGCCATGGTTTGTAGGGATTTATGCAGATAGAATGGTATATTTAATAAGTTACCATGGCGTAAATGAGACAATAAGGGAAGTTTAGAGAAGGAAACAACTTGGTACATACCTCCACAAGAAAAATATATTTTCACAAATATTGCCACTTGATTCCACGGTGGTGGTAAGGATCGAAGTTCCAACCCACGGCGCTTTGGAATGACCTGTTCTCCCACTGACAAAAACTCCATCACCCCATTTGCATTATGTACCTTCCATCCAAATAGCCTCTTCCCAACCATGGGTAAACCAGTAACTTCAGCTATGATTTCCTCTGTATCATCCACGCGCAGTCCTCTCACCTCAGAGTGAGTATCATTCAGGTTGAGGGAAAATTGCAATGCAGTTTCTGTGTGAAATCCATTCAACCGTTCAAAATATGCCATCCAACCTGTTGCTATGAAAATATTGAGAACCCTTGCGTTGGAACGTACAATGTCTGTATTTACTAGTTCATGTCTGACTGGGTTTCCCATTTTAATCTCTCCTCAAGGTTCATAATTCAACAATTTCCAGTTTAGAAGTGGAAAGTTGCAGCTTACGAACATGCAAAGGGTCGTTGGGGTTCAAAAATTGGGTTTTAGGCTAGTCTGCATCAGTATGAACGTTCTATTGAAGCGATGAAGTTGTCAGATAGGATTAACAGGTGCAAAATCGGGTAAGGTGATGGAGAATAATTACAATTATGACCTTAACATAATTCTTAAAGTGTAATTCGCATGGGTTCATTAATCGAGGGTTGTGACAGGACATAATAATTATTACTGTATTAATTTTCTACCAAATCATGTAAAAGATGGGATCCGTACCTTGTGTTTATGAGTTTGAGCCATGGATTAATCATTATAGCCAGTCATCGTCTTTGTAGGTATAAATGCACATTTGCTGAAGTCATGTGGCGACTGCCACTCAAGTTGACAGCTACTCAAGGCATCCAAAATTTCCTTCGTGGCAGACCATAATTTGGGCGAGCATCAAAACTGATGCCTAGTCACATCATCATTGGCATCATTAATCGGAGAGCATACAAACTAGCGGAGTATCAGCTACGAAATCTAGCAGAATAAGCAAAAAATGGCAGAGTCGCAGCTGTATGGAAGAGTGAGAATGAAGTGGAAAGAACAGAATCGCATATGCTAGATTTAGCAGAATGGACAAAGGTCGCGGAGTCTCAACTGCTATATTTAGCGGAATGGACAAAGGTAGCGGAGTCTCAACTACTGGGAAGGAGTAAAAATGAGGTGGAAATGGTGGAGTAGCAGCTGCCAACTTAGAAAGATAAGCAGAAATAGTGGAGTCACAGCTGCAGGATTTGGCTGAATGAGCAAAAGTGGCGGAGTCTCAGCTGCGACATTTGGAAAAACGGGAAAATGTGGCAGAGTCGCAGCTACGAATTTGGCAGAATGGGCAAATGTGGCGGAGTCGCAACTACGAAAAGTGAAGCAAAGAAAAAAATGGTGGAACGAGAAAATGTGGCGGAGTCGCAGCTGCGAATTTGGAAAAATGGGAAAATGTGGGAGAGTCGCAGCTGCGTCCAACTGTAGTATAAGCAAATTTTATCTGTGAAAGACCACAAATTATCCATCTTTTTCAAAGAGCTTTATTAGATCAGGAACAAATATGGGGTGTCTGCAGTCATTTGGCCCAGTCACAGCTGTTGCTCCTCCAATAAGTTCATGCACACAGTTCTTCAAAACAAACCGATCAAGTGCAAGAAAAATTAAAAATAGATAAAATACAGAATGAAAGAAAAACCAATTATTTATGTACAAAAATATGTGTGGAAACTGCAACTTTTAGGAATTCACAGGGTTTAAAACTCCCTGTCCTGACATTAACTGATACTCTGGATAAGCTGCAACTTGTGATATAAAAGCCTCCCTTGAGATCGGCCTGTGATACAGTCACATCCAATGACCATTTACGAATAATGGTACTTTGTTCTCATCAATGGTGATCAGCCAGATTGTTCCATTATCAAATACCCGATCTATCTGATAGGGTCCCAACCAACGAGTGCACAATTTGCCTTTAAAATCCCTCTTAAATCGTGAATCATACAACAGGGCCCAGTCTCCTTCCTGGAAGACTCTTTTCTTTATAAATATGTCATGCCATCTAGAGCGTTGTTGTTGGATTAAAGCTGTATGATGCACTGCAGCTGTGTGCTTCTCATCCAATTCATTGAGTTGATTCAGTCGATTCCTCTGAGCCTTTGATAAATCTAGATTTGATTCAACAACTGTTTTCAAAGTCCTGATTTCGAATTCAATTCGAAAAACAACTTTCTTTCCATACACTAACCCATATGGGGAAAAACTAGTGGTATTACGCCAAGTGGTATGATAGGCCCACAATTCCTCTGGAAGTCTTTCAGCCCAATCTTTACGATGGCTCTTCACTATTTTTGTCAAAATAGCCTCAATAACCTTGTTTGTGCTCTCCACCTGCCCATTGGCCTGTGGATGATATGGTGAGTTTATTCTGTGCTGAATATGAAATTTCTGCAATAGTGATTCCAGCTTGTGAGATACAAACTGTGGTCCACCGTCTGTAATGATCTCCTTAGGTACTCCAAACCGAGTAAAAATTTCTTCATACAGGAAATCGATCACAGCCTAATCATTGGCCTTGACCAAGGCTATAGCTTTTACCCATTTAGTCATATAGTCTGTGCAAACCAATATATGAACTTTCTGCTTTGAGGGAGGGTTGATAAGCCCTACAAAATCTAGAGCCCACATATCAAATGGTTCAACCACAAGCTATGGCTGTAAAGGCGTCTCATCTCATCTATTGGGTTGGCCCATCCTCTGGCAGCTATCACATGCCTAAACATACTTCTTTGCATCCCTGAATAATGTAGGTCAGAAATAGCCCATTCTCAAAACTTTATGACCTATCCTCTTGTCAGCAAAATGTCCCCCATAGGGATCATCATGGCAAGCTTTAAGAATGCTGAAGATTTCATCTTCTCTAACACATCTTTTGATTTCTAAATCAAGCCCTATGTAGAAAATATGGCCATCAATCCAGTAGTACATAGCACTCTGTTGTATGATCTTCCTTCCTTCTCTCTTCGACAGATGTGCTAGAAGCTTACCTGCAGCCAAAAAGTTAGCAATATCTGCATACCATGGGGAGTGAGCTGATACTGCAAACAAATGTTTGTCAGGGAAGGAATCTTCGACTGGTAAATTGTCATCATTGTTAGTAAACCGAGATAAAAAATCTGCAACAACATTTTCCTTTCCTGGTTTATCAATAATTGTAATATCAAATTTCTGTAACAGTAACAACCATCTAGTAACTCTAGCATTCATGATTGGTTTATTCATTAAATACTTTATAGCAGAATGATCAATGTGCACAAAAGTGGAATATCCAGGAATATAATGTCTAAACTTATTGATGGCATAAACAATGGAAAGAAATTCTTTTTCTGTGATAGTATAATTCAGTTCAGCAGGAGATAGATTTTTACTAATATAATAAATAGCATAAGGAGCATTACCTTCCTGCTGTCCCAAAATTGCTCCAATGGCAGTGTTTGAAGCATCTGAAGAAATATGGAAAGGCAGAGCCCAATTGGGTCCTCTTAAAATGGGTGCTGTGGATAGCCTTTTCTTTAGCTTAGTAAATGTTGTTTGGCATGCATCATTCCAGACAAATTGTGCATCCTTCATTAATAGAGTGAACAAAGGATAAGCTATCTTGGAAAAAATTTCTATGAACCTTCTATAATAGCCAGCATGCCCCAAGAAGCTACGTACATCCTTCTGTGTTCCAGGAGTTGGTATATTTTCAATTACCTTGATTTTAGATGGGTCTACCTGGATACCATCAGAAGAGATGAAGTGCCCCAGCACTATGACTTCACTCATCATCATGTGGCACTTTTAAGTGCTCAAAGAGAGTTGGCTTTGTTCACAACATTTTAGGATTTTTTCTAAGTTCTTCAGTGCTTATTCATAACTATCACCATATGGAGTAAAGTCATCCATAAAAATTTCCATGCAATCATTCACCATTTCTGAAAAGATTCCAATCACTGCCCTCTGAAATGTAGCTGGTGCATTGCACAACCCAAAAGGAAGTACTTAGTATGCAAAAGTCCCCCAGGGACAAGTGAAAGTGGTTTTGTCCTGATCTTCTGAAGCAATCTGAATTTGGTTATAGCCATTAAAGCCATCCAGAAAAAAAATAAAAATAAAAATAAAATAAAAAATAAAAAAAAAAAAATAAAAAAAAAAAAAAAAATAAAAAAAAAAAAATAAATAAATAAATAAAAAAAATAAAAAAAATAAATAAATAAATTTTCCCAGACAAGGTGTCAAGGACCTGATCGATGAAAGGTAAGGGGAAATGGTCTTTCTGCGTTTCCTTGTTCAATTATCTGTAATCCATGCAGACCCTCCATTTCCCATTCTTCTTTGGCACGATCACAAGTGGAGAAACCCGCTCACTGTCTGAAATTGGATATATGAATCCAGCTTCCAACAATTTCTGGATTTCCTCTTTCACTATGTCTCTCAGGTTCGGATTCATCCTTCGTTGGGGTTGGCATATAGGCCTAGTGTCTCTCTTAATATAGATATGATGAGTGCACAGATGAGAGGGAATTCCTTTCATGTCTGTGTACTCCCAAGCAAAAGATCCCCTACACTGTTTTAGCAAAGTGACTAGTTATTCTAGCTCGCTAGGTGCCAGATTAGGATTGATATTCAATGTTTTTCCTAGCTCAATTTCCACTGGAACACTCTTCGAATTCTTGAGTACTAGAATTACATTGTCATCACCAATCAGATTTTCTTCTGTGAGATTTTCTTGTTCTATTGCAGCTAAAGTACTGTCCAAGATCTGATAAACATTCTTATTGACTGACATGGGCTCATTGATGAAACTGTTAATGGCATCATCCTCTGTTTCATCTTTAAATGTCAAGGCTCTCCTTATGGTTAATAGTGGTTGAACACCCTCTTCCTCCTCCAAATCTGCCCATAATGGAGTATCAGCTTCTGTGCTTGGTCGAGCTGGAGGGTACATGGTCAGATTCTTGATCTCAGTCCCGTCTGAAATGGTCATAGAACCTGACCAACAGTTGATACAGGCATCAACTGTGGCCAACCATGGTCTTCCCAGGATCAGTGGGTGTCCCCCCAGCTGAGATTTTGGCTGTAACACCAAAAATTCTACAGGGTATTCCCACGAGTTCAAAGATTACAAGGTCATCTAGAATTCCTTCAGGCTTGATCGTTGATCTATCAGCAAGTTCCAAAATAGTAGGGGTTGGCCGCAGATTAGTGAGTCCTAATTGCTTCACAGTCTCTATGGTCATAACATTAATAGCTATGCCTAAATCCACCAAGACATTCAGAATTTGTTTTTTCCCTATGTGCACTATAACAGTCGGGTTCCCAGGGTCATCGTACTTTGCCATAGGGGCCTTTCCCATTATTAATTCTGAAAGTTTTCCCAGCACATGGACAGTGGGAGGATCCTTGGGCTTTCTTCCTGGTTTCTTAACACACAAATCTTTAACTGTCTTAGCATAAATGGGAACATCATGGAGGGCCTGTAACAGTGGAATTTTAGCATATAAATTTTTCAACTCTCCCACGAGATCAAATCGAGGCTGTTCCACTGTCTTCTGCAGCTGCAATCGTTCAGGATATGGTGGTTCTCTATTCAACTATGTAGGCTGTGGCAGATCATGTGTTGCTTCCTTAGTTTCAGCTACTGCTTCAGTAGGAGTATCAGCATCCTCAATAATGGGGCTTGCTAGATAGTGCTGACTTACTCTAGTTCCAATCACCGAGGATGACACATCCTCAGTGACAATAGGCTCCACTACCCTCCCTGATCGTAATTGTATATCATTGCAGGGAATCTAAGTAATGGAATAAGCAGGCATGTTGGCAGTCTCAAATTGATGGACTGCTTTATTGTTTGGGTTCGGGTTAGGTTGTCCAGGTAGTTGTGGTCGAAGTGGTGCATTCATAGGTGAGGCATTGTTCTGGAAAGGGAGTTGTGGTTGCTAATACTGCTGATGATGATACTGTTGAGGAGGGTATTGTTGATACTGAGTCTGGTGATGGGGAAAGTTATTTCCTTGGTAAGAGTTTCTCCAGTTGGAATTCCAAGGAGCTTGGTTTGACTACTGTGGCGGCCATGGTGTCCATGAATTAGGATTTTGCATTGGGTTCTCAGATGGATGCCACTGGCTGTTGGAATAATGTGAAGCGAATTGTGTATTCATATTATGCATGTTGTTCATTCCATTCATATTATGCAGGAAAAATGCTGGATCTGGATTCATACCTTGGTTTCTAGGATGCCATGGTTTCTTCTATGCCATAAAGTATGCTGGATCTACATCAGGAATAGATTCCTGCAGGACTGCTTTAACCTTAGGTAATGAAGGACACTACTTAGTTTCATGCTCGAGTTCACATATCCTACATACCTATGCTCTGTCCAACAAGAACTCCTTCAGTGGATGCTTCTTTCTACATTTAGGACAGAATACTCCAAGTGTAAGATCTTCTACTACTTGTTTCTGTTTTTCCTTCATGGCATCCAGCTCTGAGGACAGGGAACTCATCATGTATTTTTTAAAGTTCTCCAGTAGGTTTCCTATTTTTGCTTGAGTGGCACCTCCACTAGATGACTTCTGAGTCATAGCGAAGACATCCTGGTCTCGATCCTTGTCTTGTTTGCTGGTTCTGGAAGATCCCGTGGAGTACCTTCAGCATAATTCAACAATCTTTTCAAAAGGTTCCTTCGAGATATCCCCTTTACCAAGAAGATTCAACATATCAAGGCAATCTTCCCTAATTCCTCTTAGAAAGATAATCTTGAGCACATCCTTGCCAATCTCAACATGACCAGATCTTTGCAAATTGTACAGCAATATCTCCACAAAGTTCTCCAAACTCTCTTCATCCCTATGAACAATTTTGAACAACTCTTCCTTTCTAGCTCTAGTTCTGCAATATTCTTGATATTTAGAAAGAAAGGTGTTCTTCATTTGGTCCCAAGTAGTAATGGTCTCACGACCCAAACTCATGAACCAACGCAGAGCATTTTCTTTCAAGGTGGCTGGGAATAGCTTCAGCTTCTAAGCACTAGAGGTGTAATCATAGCTGCAATAGAGGATATCAAACTCAAAAATAAACTCATCAGGATCCTCAGAGGACTTACCATGAAAATTAGGGAGCACTGATGGTGAAATATTCTTCATAGGAGATGCTCCAGGTGTTTGAAGGATGGGGAATTCTAATGTAGCCATAGTATTACTAGGCTGATTATTTTCTCCTTCTTCCTCCCAGCGATCCTCATGTTCATTCTCACCCCCCTGTTCTCTACCAGCCATGGTTCTGGTCCAAAATTCAATAGTCTCTTTTATGCGTTCTTCCTCTGTGTTAGCTTCTTCCTCTTTTCTCCTCTCTTCTCTTTGCCTTCTTTCCTCCTCTACTACTCTGCGAGTCTCCAACCACACCTCTTTAGTAACTCTGGTTCCGTCAATATGATAAATCTCCTCTCTATATGGCGCACCTACAACACTTCCCTTATCTTCAGGTGGTTTACTTTCTGCAATAGGAGTTGAAGGTCCCATTGTATTCTCCACTGTGGATGCTAAATGTTCAAGATTAGGAGGAACAAAATTTCCCCTGCCTGTAGAGTTTTGCTGTGGTCTAGTGGAAGAATCAGCTCTGGAAATTATCTCATCAATATATGTGTGTCTTCCCTGACCTACATTACGACCTCGACCTCTTCCACCTGCAATGTTAGTATTCAAAGGGGGGCTCCCGATTTTCTTTTCTTGTATTCATGCATGCTATAAAAATTGAACTAAAATAAAATCAAATGAAACCAACTACTAACTCTGTCTATCTATTACCATCCCTGGCAATGACCCAAAATGTTGGTCACCCTATATGTCAGTTAATTAAAGCTAACACACGGAATGGTCAATATAGATTGTCAAACCCATGAAGGTCTTTTATTTCAAAGGTAATAAGCACAGTCTATGCATAAACAGATTGAGCAGTTGATTGCTGAATGTAAATGATGATCGTACCTATGTATCCAGCCAATTCATTTCTTAAGAACACTAATCTAATTCACACATCTAAGAATCCAAATGAAGCAACTTCCCTACATAAATCAATCCAGCAAGTTAATGATCTAATAATGAAATGAAACTAGATTACTTTTGCAAGAAGTTAAATCCTATAATTATCAAACTACAACATTCAATATTTACCAAAATGATCTATCCAGTGGCTACTGTAATTATACCATTAATTGTCTAATCTATGAATGCAATTGAAGATACAACAACAACCAAAATTAAAACATAAGCTTGAACTCTAACTGATAATTACTAGAAATCCTAGAAAGCATAAACAACTAGAAGATAATTAGAATGGAGCTTGCATATCACAGCTGATTAAAACACACATGCAAATTAAGTAAATTGTCCTACACAGTTGACTGTCACACCACTCTGCTACAGCTATTCAAGATGCAGTGATAAACTACCAGAAAGGAGAGCTAATATCTGTTACAGCTACCAGCAATAATTGCAATCATTCCACACCACACAACAGAAGTAAAACTGACTACTCTACCTACCTAAATTGGCTATCTCTGTGAGAAGGCGGGCCTTGGCCTTCCAACAGAGACGCCGAGAGTCATAGCTAATTAAAACACAGAAGTGAAGAACTCTGCTCTCATATTATTAATGGAATATTGTGAGTCTCAATGCTCAATTACATCTTACACACAGTAATGATTGATTGTCCAACCCTAGGCTTTGAAACCCTTCTGGAATTTATACAAAGGAAATACAATTTCAGATCCACAAAAATCGCGTAGCAATGAAGATCTATGGTCTTCATGATGCGGAGTTACAACTAACTGATACAGCGTGTTGAATAGGGCCGTTAATTCTGAAAGACGTTGTTGTTCTAATAGTAATTGGATCAACAGACTCAGCAGCTGGAATGCCACCTGTCTGTCGCAGCTAATCTCGTCTTCAATGGGATCTGTTACAGTGGGAATCTGTTACAGCTTGCATGGAAGATGCGCTATCTCTTGGAATATGAGGAGCTGATGCTTGAAGAGTCACAGCTGGAACTGTTGGGCTGATACATCTGCGCTTTAGACTTTGGCTAAATGAAGTCACACAAATCAGTATAAACCAAGGACTAAAATCCATAATCTTTAACAATCTTAGGCATAAAAACAAATAAAGTAATAGCAAATTATACCTATCGATATCATTGATTGATCTGGAAAGACATGGATATAGCTCATGAAAATAGGATGGAATTAGAGCAAAATGGTGTAATAAAGGTTGCCAAAAAGGGGCATTTCCTGGACCCAACAACCATGTTGGGGATACGGGGTATTACAAAAAATTCATCAATGGTTATGCGCAAACAACCGCACCAATGGAGAAGCCGTTGAAGAAAGATGTGTAGTTCATCTGGAACACGGAATGTGAGAAAGGCTTAGACACATTAAAAGAGAAAATGGTTACTATGTCGATCCTAGTCTTTCTATATTGGGAGAATCCATTCACGTACATGTTGATGCTTCATGTATAGCATTGGGCATTGTGCTAGCACAGCCATGAGAGGGAGGTATTGACCATCCCATTGCATTTTCAAGCAGAAAGCTCTCATCTGCGGAAAAGAATTATACAACCACTGAAAGAGAGGGCCTAGCTATGGTCTACACACTGCATAAATTCAGGCACTATTTGCTCGGTGCACACTTCTCTATGTACACTAACCATTCCACTTTGAAATACTTGGTCAACAAGCCATTGTTAGGAAAGAGAATCTGTAGATGGTTGTTACTCTTTAGGGAGTACGACTTTGAAATAGTTGTTAAGCCAGGATGATTGAACTTCGGACCTGACCATCTCTCAAGGACTGAGTCATGCGAAGAACCAACTAACCTCTAAGACAGTATTCCTGATGCGCAATTATTTTCTATACAGATCACATATGACTACTATAAAGACATTGTCAATTTCTTGACTATTGGGTTGGCACCGATAGAGTTTACTACGCAGCAAAAGAAGCAGCTAGTAGTAAGAGCAGCAAACTTCACAATAATTGTGGGACAATTATATAAGTTGGGACCAGACAAAGTGCTGCGCAGATGTGTATTAGAGCATGAAAAGCCATTTATATTGGTTTATGCACATTCTGGTGTATCGGGAGGCCACTACGCAGAAGATATTGCGAGCAGGGCTATGGTGGCCCACTATTCAAAAAGATGCAAAAGTACATTGCCAGAGTTGCGATGTCTATCAGAGGACATGAAGGCCATCGCGAAGAGATGAAATTCCATTGAATCCGTAGTTGACACCTCAGGCATTTGAAAAATGGGCTATTGATTTCATGGGACCTATAAAACCACCGGGTAAGAGAACTGGTTTGAGATACATCATCACTGCTACTGATTATCTCTCCAGTGTTAAATTTTCAGAATTTACTTCAATTTGATCTAGGATCTTAACTGAGAGAACAACATGTACAAAAAATCTACAGCATATCAATCATGGACACAATAATGCAAGAACACAAGAGACACAGAGTTTACTTGGGGAAAACCATAAAGGTGAAAAACCCCAATATCTTCCTCAGAGATAGATAGAGCAATGATACAACTAGAATACAAGAGATAGTCTTCTCCTAGCAGCAGATCCTCCTCCTCCACAAGTGTGCCACTCTCCAAAGTGTGAGTGAGAGAATAGAATGTGTAAAATGAGAGAGACACACTCTCTATTTATACACTAACTTGACTTGACCTTTACTCAACTAGGTCGGCCTCAACTTAACCACTTAACATAATGCTGACTAGGCCGACCCCCACTAGGGTGGTCTAATAACCCTTTGACCCACATGGCCAACCCCCAATAGGGTGGTCTAATAACCCATCAAGTATAAGTTACGACAGTTACAATATAAATGATGACACTTCTGTATAGAGGAATAATAACATCTCTATAGGAATACAATATACATATATGTGAAATACATTCCGAAGTTACATATACATCAACACTCCCTCTTAACTAGGAAGGTATTTCTCGACACAGGTCTTCTAGCACAAGTCATATTCTCTAGATCATCGTCACTGGATAATCATCATCGAGTCATCATCATCGTCACTACTGCTGCTATCTCAATCAATCTCTGAATCTACTCATCATAGGAAGTTCTACAGAGCCAGTCCTTTTTCATACTGGATGTAGGCCCACCACCTGCAGGTCTTCATCATCACTGGCCATACTGTGGAATCCTCGGGACTTATTATGTGCATCACAAAACCTCGAAATAGCATCCCAGGTTGTTATGAGCACACGGCTCTACCTATAGGATCTCCTAGGGCCATATTATATGTGACCTCACCATAAAACTTCGCAAGAGCATCCCAGGCTATTTCGAGCACACAGCTCTACCTATAGGATCTCCCAGGGACAGATTATATGTGGTCACCACAAAACATCGCAAGAGCATCCCAGGCTGTTACGAGCGCACAACTCTACCTATAGGTTCTCCGAGGGACAGATTATATGTGGTCATTGCAAAAACCTCACAAGAGAATCCCAGGACTTATTACGGGCACACAACCCAACCTATCAGATCTCCCAGGGACATATTATATGCCATAGGACAAAACCTCAAAAGAGCATCTACCAGATATCCCAGGGCCAGATTATATGCCATAGGAAAAACCTCGAAAGACTATCTGCAGATCTCCCATAGCAAAATTATATGTCCTCCCAGAGCAAAACCTCAAAAGAGCATTTTCCAGATATCCGAGGGCCAAATTATATGCCATAGGCAAAACCTCGAAAGACTATCTGCAAATCTCCCAGGGACAAATTATATGCTCATTTGCACAACCTAATCCACGGGCATAGAGTATCAACCTGATACTCACCATACATCATCCTGATGTATACATGATAATCCTGATCATCATCACTGCAACATCCTGCTGCATGTCATCTGGAGCAACATCGTGAAGCTCGTCATCCATGATCATCCTGATCATACGATGCATCTACCTGATGCATACCAAGTATCTACCTGATACATATCATCATACATGATCCACCTGATCATACAATGTATCCACCTGATACAAATACAAATACATGATACATATCACCATACATGATCCACCTCACCATACAATGTATCCACCTGATACATATACATATACATGGTCCAAGCATCCAACATGATGCGTACATACATATAAATGATCCAACTGATCATATCCAGCATCCAACATGATGCATACATACATATACATATAAATGATCCAACTGATCATATCTAGCATACAACATGATGTGTACATACATATACATATAAATGATCCAACTGATCATATCCAGCATAAACCAGAACATCATCCTGATGCTCATCATCCAGCGCTTACATCCACATCCATGTGAAGGATTCTCATTCCAACATGCTTGGAATGGCTTCAACAAATGTGTCCATCACTTCTTCCTCGAAGTCTCATCAATTCGTAGAACACCAAGCCTCTCGCTGAAGTACTCGAACTTCACCCTGGCTAGTGGCTTCGTCAGCACATCTGCAATCTGCTCGTTCGTCACAATGTATAGGAGCTTCACAGCTCCTCTCTGCACCATATCCCTGATATAGTGATATTTGATCTCTATGTGTTTCGACCTGTCATGAAACACTAGGTTCTCAGACAGCTTCATACAACTCTGGTTATCACAGAAGATACTAGCAACATCCAACGGGGGATCAAATAACTCAGACAATAGCTTCCGTAGCCATACTGCCTCACAACTAGATGAACAGGCTACAACATACTCTACCTCGGCTATACTCAGTGCTACATAGGATTGCTTCCTGCTAAACCAAGAGATCACACCTGATCCCATACTGAAGCAGCACCCAGATGTGCTCTTCCTAGTTGCAGCACTGCCTTCCCAATCTGAATCAACATAACCTTGCAGGTTAAATTTTTGATTCTCATCATATTTGAGCCCATAATCAATTGTACCCTTCAGGTACCTCAGAATATGCTTTACAGCAACCAGGTGAACACTCCTCGGATCTGTCAGGAACTGGCTCAATGTTTTCATCGCAAAGCAAATATCTGGTCTCATGTTTGTCAAGTAGATCAAGGACCCAATCATCTAATGATACATAGTGACATCAACCGGTTCAGATGAAGCATCACACAGAAGCTTCAGGTTCAATGCCATAGCCTCGCAGTCCATCATCCCAAACCTCTTCAGGATCTCTAATGCATACTTCCCTTGTCCAAGGAAGATTCCATCTACATTCTGCCACACCTCCATACCTAGAAAGTGGTGCATCATACCCAATTTCTGCACATATATGACTCCTTGTCATGTGCCTTAGAACCAAGTGGCTGCTCTACATATACTTCTTCTTCAACTACACCATTCAAGAAAACTGTCTTGAAATCCATCTGGTGTATCTTCTATTTCATCACTTTTATATTTCTCTATGCTGCCATCTGCATCATGCTTGATCTTGATAGATCCATATGGAAGTCATAACAAACTTCCCTTCAGGTCTTGGGACTACATCCCAAACATCATTTTTCGTGATCGACGAATCATGGCATTCTTCCCATATCCTGGGAACTTCAATATCTTCAATAGATAATTTTGTTGTTGAACAAATGTTGTAGTTCTTCTTTTGTAGGTGATGGCATATGATATTTCCTACACAACAAGTTAAATTGCATTATTAGAAAACATCTCATAGTTTTCAGAACAAATTCTTACACATAAAGAAATATGTCATACAGTCATGCAATTATCTTAGCCAATGCTTAATACAACATTTATCCATATCCTGTAACTTTCTAGATGCCTTCCAATCTCTACTAGAACATTGTTAAGAGTGTGTACAACTCCCAACATGTCAACAAAGAGGTTTCATTCTAGATAAGTAGCAATGGAATGTTGTACAGTGCCATAGGCCACATACCCATGCATATTAGTAATATACTGTTCATCAATGAAACTATTCTAATATGCATAATACACATCCTAAGTCTAGGAATATGAGCATATACATCATTGAACAATTTTATTTAAACAAACAAATATGCAAGAAATGATAATTAAAATACTTATCTTTGTTTGTTCGTTGGGTGGACTCCCTCTGAGTCTTCGCTTCCTTGAAGGAGCTACTGGAGTCCTAATCTAAAGTAGCTTCTTCTACACCTTTCTGTTGTGGAATGTAGAGAGATGGTCAACTCCCTCTGAATATCTGCATCCTTGCATAAACCACTAGAGTGTACTCCCTCTTGATCTTTGCTTCCTGGATTACTTGTCCTTGAAGTTATATTCATTCTCGATCCCTATGCATGCTTGTTAGTATCATCATTGTGTTATCCTCTAGGTCTCATACATAATCAAACATTCATTAGTATAATCTTAATATTATCAAAACATAATAATCTCAAGCATGTATAGTCAGGATCAATTCAAACATAGATAATAAACATTAGTATTCAAGGTTTCAAGGAAGTCTTCTTTTATTCATACATATTCTTATTTGATCATAAGACTCTTCTGGTTGCTTAAATCATCAATCAGGATAAGAGATATAATATGCATAAAACCCATGATTACTCAAACCTATACCTTCATGATTCTTCTGGTTAGTCATATCATCAATTATGGTAAGAAACATAATATGCATACAACCATGACTATTCAAACCTATGAGTTCATGAATAATCATTATCAACAACACAAAAGTATAAGATCCTAACACAAGGTAGGATTCTAGCTTGATATAGGAAAAACATATTTGGATTAGCATGCTAGCTAGTTATGTCTAACATACCCGCATAATGTCTTCTGGTTCTCTTCAATGACTTGTGCTAGTAACCTGCATATCTCATAGGTCAACCATTATAGAACCAAGTTATACATACCTCATAAATGGATCTTCTATGTGATCCATGACAATGGATGAATCTTTGTCTTCATGTCATGATGATCTTGAACTACAACATTATTTGTCTTTCTTGGTGTACCTTTCATGTTAGTGAACAACATAAACCTCATACAACACCATAATGCATTAGTACAATCATAAGTGTCAACACCCTAATGAATGCATTCATAATTTTGTTAAGGTGATACGACAAGTCTAAAATCAAGATTGTTTTAACCGTAATAACATGAAGACAAACATATCGTAAACTTAATCATGAACAAATATTGAGACATACCTGGATGAGTCATACTTGTCGAGATTGCTTGAAATCTTCTTATGTAAGGCCTTAGCCTCATCTCCCTCTGAAACAAGAACTTCTTCACTTATGCAGGTGCCCAATCCATCCTCTTCCAGGATTAAACCAATCCACTTGATTTGTAGGAACTGGATCTGGAGTTGTATTAGGGTTTGTCAGAGAAACCCCAAAAATTCAAACTTTGAATTTCAAACTTCTGAAAGGATAGGAATATGCACCTTGATGAGCTGATCAAGTTGGTATATTCAGAATTTGAAAACTGCAAAGTTTCACTCCTCAATTTTGCCTTTGAAATTTTTGAATTCACTGGATGTGACCCCGAACTGGGGTTTGATGAATCCCACTCCTCTTCCCAATCAAAAGGTTTGATCCAAATCTCTAAGCTTCTATTTTTATGAGGAGCTTCTAGCCGTGGTCACAGATTTCAAAAATTCCCATTTTTGTAGAAGCCCTAATTTTCCACTTTTCTGATCAAAGTCCTGAACTAGGGTCTGATCAAGCCCGGCCTTCTGCCCAACCAAAAATTCTAATCTTGGTCTCTAAATTATGACTTTGATGAGTATCATTCAGCCATGGTCTCCGATTACAAAAATTTCAACTTTCTCCGAAGCCCTAAATTTTGGAAGCCATGAATGAAGGTGCTCAAAAATAATTCTGATTTGACATAAATATGTACCTGATTGTTTCTGGTGTAACCCTGAAATTTTCGATCCAAATGGGCTGAAAACGTTTCTTAACATAGCTCGACCTGTTATCCTTCCATCCCGACAGGTCTGACCTCAAT
This sequence comes from Larix kaempferi, assembly GCA_027924585.1. Classification (NCBI taxonomy): domain Eukaryota; kingdom Viridiplantae; phylum Streptophyta; class Pinopsida; order Pinales; family Pinaceae; genus Larix; species Larix kaempferi. The sequence continues at coordinate 11,765,694 of BSBM01000007.1, forward strand.
TGGATTCTTTGAGAGAGAGTTATGCCAAGTGTCACAAGGTGACCTGTTTATGGGATAATACAAGATAGCGAACTTGTACGGCATTCCACATATCACTGGTTCAACTTCGGCCTCTAAAAATGTTTTCCGAGATAGTACAGTCTGTGTACTACCTTTCACATTTTACGAAATTTCATTTGGAACTTCCTAGCCCATGTTATGACCTTTTTCCCAAGGTCACCTGATTTTGACTCAGATCTGGAAGAGGCCGAAACTCTATATTGTACAGATCATAAATCACAAAGTACAACGAATTAGAGGTTGTCCTTTGAACACAAGGTACATGGGGATCTGGTCTTGGACTAGTAAAAGTTTCATATATGAAAACTTTTCCAAAACGGATTTATAGCGAAAGTGCTACGATGACTGTTTTTTTCTATATCAAGCCCTAGCATCGTGAGTGCAACAAGTGTCATACATGCCATATCATGCCTTCTTTCAGGCTAGCTCTAATACCATGTTAAATTTTCAGAATTTACTTCAATATGATCTAGTATCTTAACTGAGAGAACAACAAGTACATCAAATCTACAACATATCAATCATGGACACAATAATGCAAGCACACAAAAGACATAGAGTTTACTTGGGGAAAGCCATAAAGGTGAAAAACCCCAATAACTTCCTCAGAGATAGATAGAGCAATGATACAACCAGAATACAAGAGATAGTCTTCTCCTAGCAGCAGAGCCTCCTCCTCCACAAGTGCGCCACTCTCCAAAGTGTGAGTGAGAGAATATAATGTGTAAAATGAGAGAGACACACTCTCTATGTATACACTAACTTGACTTGACCTTTACTCAACTAGGTCGGCCTTAACTTAACCACTTAACATAATGCTGACTAGGCCGACCCCCACTAGGGTGGTCTAATAACCCTTTGACCCACATGGACGACCCCCAATAGGGTGGTCTAATAACCCTTTGACCCACATGACTTATACAGGGCCGACCCGAACAAGGTGGTCTAATAACCCATCAAGTATAAGTTATGACACTTACAATATAAATGACGACACTTTCGTATAGAGGAATAATAACATCTCTATAGGAATACAATATACATATATGTTAAATACATTCCGAAGTTACATATACATCAACATCCAGATGGGCAGAAGCGAAGCCAATGAATGATTGTAGCGCATTTACCGCCACGTAGTTCATATTCGAGAACATCCTTACCAGGTTTGGATGTCCTAAGATTTTGATGAGTGATCAAGGCACTCATTTTCTGAACAGAACTATTGAGGAACTAACTGAAGAGTGTTAGTTTTTCAGAATTTTCAATCTGATCTAAGATCTTAACTAAGAGAACAACATGTACAACATATCAATCATGGACACAATAATGCAAGCACACAAGAGACACAAAGTTTACTTGGGGAAAATCATAAAGGTGAAAAACCCCAATAACTTCCTCAGAGATAGATAGTGCAATGATACAACCGAAGCATAAGAGATAGACATCTCCTAGTAGCATCTTCTCCTCCTCCACAAGTGCGCCATTCACCAAAGAGTGTGTGTGAGAATAGAATGATCAAATAGAGTGCCTTCCGCACTCTATTTATACTTGACTTGACTTGCCTAATAACCTTTACTAAGTCGGCCTTAACTTAACCACATAACATAGTGCTGACTGGGCCGACCCCCAATATGGTGGTCTAATAACCCTTTGACTCACATGACTTATACAGGGCCGACCCCAACAAGGTGGTCTAATAACCCATCAAGTATAAGTTACAACACTTACAATATAAATGATGACACTTCCGTAAAGAGGAATAATAACATCTCTATAGGAATACAATATACATATATGTGAAATACATTCCAAAGTTACATATACATCAACACTCCGTCTTAACTAGGAAGGTATTTCTTAACACAGGTCTTCTAGCACAAGTCTTCTTCTCTAGATCATCGTCATCGAATCATCATCATCGTCACTACTACTGCTATTTCAATCAATCTATGAATCTACTCGTCATAGGAAGTTCTACAGAGCCAGTTCTTTTTCATACTGGATGTAGGCCCACCACCTGCAGGTCTTCATCATGACTGACCATACTATGGAATCCTCAAGACTTATTACGCGTGTCACAAAACTTGGCTACAACATCCCAGGATGTTACGAGCATACAACTCTACCTGTCGGATCTCCCAAGAGCACATTACATGTGATCCATCACAAAACCTGGCTGTAGCATCCCAGGCTGTTAGGAGCACATAGCTCTACTTGTCAGATCTCCCAGGAGCACATTACATGTGATCTCACCACAAAACCTGGCTGTAGAATCCCAGGCTATTACGAGCACACAACTCTACTTATCAGATCTCCTAGGAGCACATTGCATGTGGTCCACCACAAAACCTTAAAAGAGTGTCTTGCCAAAGCAAGATCTCTAAAGAGCATCTGAGGCTCTTTGTTGGCTTGACTGATGCTGAGCCAGGGGTTTTCAATAAGACCCACGTTCTTCGCGGTTTCCCTTTGACCAACAAAATCCTTTCGCACTGGCCCTTTCGGCAACAACCTGCAAGTAGGTTGAGGTCTCACCCGAGGTGTGTCTATGGGGTATTTCGAAATCAGGTTTCCAGAGTATGTGATGAGTTGTTTGGATAGATGTACTCCACAGTGCAACAGGGGGTATGCGCTGCGAGGCGAGACTACGCGGTGATGGGATATGCCACGGTCCGCACCACTAAGCCCTTCTACTGCGGGACTTCTACTGAAACTACGAACAATCCAATTCAACTTTAAACTTGAAATACTCAGGAAGGATTAAGGCACTGAAATGAGTATCACTCATACACTCATTCATGCACCGAATTGACTATTACTCTAACATTCATTTATACACTTAGAATGTTTACTATTTAAGCGTCTACCACAGATGCAAATCACTATCATTCATTCGTCTGCTATGCCTAGGAAAGTACTTAAGCAATCTCCTAACACTTGAACAAATAACTGATTCACTGCTTTCAGAAGCAAAGCTAAGTATTAACCATTCATCTATTCATGTAGACTTAACATATCATCTCCATAATTGCCTGATGGAAAATGCATACAAAATTCTTCACATAACAGAATGCAAGGAAATATTCAGACATTCATCTATAGAAAACAGGTAAATGCAATCATACACAACAATGTTCCACTCAATCACACAACACAATATTTAACGTGGCTCACTCCCCCGGGTGGGAAGCTACGTCCACAAGAACGGTTGTTATATAAATATCTTTAATGGGAAGGGGACAACCGCTCTTGGTCTGCACACAGAGCTGTAGACTCTCTCTCTCTCTCAATTGGGTCTCTGCGAACACAGCTCCAAAGCCAATACAATGGCTTCTTCTTCAGAAAAGATCTTAAAATACATCAACAACAAAGAGCAATGAGAGAACCGTCAAAACGAACAATAAAAAGTAACCATAAACCCAAAAAGTAACAACCCCTTCCCTTACAAAAATGTCTTCTTTTATAGACGATGCCCGAAGGTCATGTCGTTACAATACTGAACATCGAAACCCTTAGGGTTTCCAAAACTGATACGGTTTCTCTAAACCGTCCTGCTAGCCTCTGGTAGCGAGTGTGTTGTCGTGGCAGTCCTCCATGCCTATGTTCTATCGCTTGCTATTGGGCCTAGCCCAAGTTGGGGCAATTTTGGATAGCATAAGGAGGTTGAGCTGTGGAGTTGAGAGTAACTCAACAAAAGATATAATTTTGTACAAGTATGGGGGATGCTCCGAAGTTGTGCGCAACAACCAAATTTTGGCAGTACCATGAAGGTCAGCACTGTGAGGAAGCAGTGCTGCGAAGTGATCAAGCCATGTGGAGCTATTAAAGTAGATTGATGGACGAAGGATAGATACAGGTACCGGATAGACCAATGGTGGTCTAATTTTTGCAAGTATGCTCCAGGATTCCAAGCTACGGGCATGAGCATATCAAGAATGCAGCCAGTTGTACGAGTTCATTAAGTGAAGAATGACTCAGGGAAAGCGACAGCTGGGCGTGCTTAGTGGTGAGAGACCATTAAGTGGAGAACAGGACTGAGAAAGCGACTGGAGGCCGAGCCAATTGTATTATGCCATTAAGGGGACGAACGGACTGTAAAGAAAGCGACTGGAAGCTAATCCAGTCGTATGAGTCCATTAGTGGAAGGGAGGCTTGATGAAGATGACCTGTTGGTGTGCACACAGCAGGAATGCCGAAAGCGACAGAATGAAGGCATGGAGGACTGCCGTGACAGTAGACTCGCTACCAGAGGCCAGTAGGACGGTTTAGAGAATCCATAGCAGTTTTGGAAACCCTAAGGGTTTTGATCTTCAGCATTGTAAAGACATGACCTTCGGGCATGGTCTATAAAAGAAGACATTTTTGTAAGGGAAGGGGTTGTTGGTTGGTTACTTTTTGGGGTTCTCTCATTACTTTTGTTATTGATGTATTGTAAGATCTTTTCTGAGTGAGAAGCCATTGTAAAGGTTCTCCAGCTGTGTGCGTAAAGATCTAGTTGAGAGAGAAGAGAGGGTCTGCAGCTGAGTGCGCAGACCAAGAGCAGTTGTCCCCTTCCCATTAAAGATATATATATAACAACCGCTCTTGTGGACGTAGCTTCCCACCCGGGGGAGTGAACCACGTTAAATATTTTGTTGTGTGATTGAGTGGAACAATGTTGAGTGTGATTGCATTTACCTGTTTTTTGTAGATGAATGTCTGAATATTTGCTTGCATTTTGTTATGTGAAGACTTTTGTATGCATTTTCCATCAGGAGAATATGGAGATGATAAGTCTGCATGAATAGATGAATGGTTAATACTTAGCTTTGCTTCTGAAAGCAATGAATTAGTTATTTGTTTAAGTGTTAAGAGATTGCTTAAGTACTTTCCTATGCGCAGCAGACGAATGAATGATAAGTGATTTACATCTACGGTATACGCTTAAATAGTAAACATTCTAAGTGTATAAATGAATTTTAGAGTAATAGCCATTTCAGTGCATGAATGAGTGGATGAGTGATACTCAGTTCAGTGCCTTAAACGTTTTCATGTACTCCAAGTATAAAGTTGAACTGAATTGTTCGCAGTCTCAGTAGAAATCCTACAGTAAAAGGACTTAGTGGTGCAGAACACGGCGTTGTCCATTGCTGCGTAGTCTCACCTTGCAGCGCATACCCCTTGTTGCGCTACGTAGTACGTCTGTCCAAACAACTCATCACATACTATAGAAATCTGATTCTGCAGTACCCCATAGATACACCTCGGGTGAGACCTCAACCTGCTCGCAGGTTGTTGCAGAAAGGGCCGGTGCAAAGGGGTTTTGTTGGTAAAATGAAAACCGCGACAAACCTAGGTCTTATTGAAAACCTTTGGGTCAACATCAGTCAAGCCAAAAAATGGTTCCATTGCCGCGCTAGAATCCGTGATGAGTTGCAATCGTGATGTGTGACGAAGAATATCAGTTCCCAGAAGGCTGCGATAATTGGCATCCTAAAAAGACAGAAATCCAAGCTTGGTGGGACAAGACCATAACACACTTTGCAAGACAAGAGAATAGACATCCGCGTCTATCTGACACACAGTGGTCGAATAGATATATGTGGAAAGATATTCATGAGATTTTATGGGCATCATTTCCAAACGAGCTGCATGGGTGGATCTCGCGGCTCTCAGAAAATAAAACCTATTTTCAAGGAGGAGTTCCTATAGAGTGGACTCCCGAGCTCACAGTGCAGCTCAAAGCGATAGACAGCCGGTTGACATGCACAGTTGACTTCTGGGTCGATCATATGCTAGAAGGCTTCATAACAGAATTTGCCGTAGACACACTCAAATCCTACAGCCAAGCAGAAGCCTATTTTTTCCAAGGATTCCAAGGTAAGTTGCTGAACAATGTTAGTCTATACATTAAGATGTTGTTAGCTGAGAAAAGTGTTTTAAGAATGCAGTAATATTCTGAAGTTTGTCATGGTAAACAATATATATAGTGATTCTGACGAAGACACCCATAATATTAAAAGTGGGAAGAGATATAAATTTAATAAGAATCTTGGAGGCCCTAGACTCCATATAGATACTGAGATTCCTTGTGACCTTGACAATGAAGCCGCACCACCATTTACCCCTCAGAACCCACTGGCTGCAGAGACCACACCACCATTTACCCCTCAGAACCCACTGGCTGCAGAGACCGCGCCACCCTTATCTCAGAACCCACCCGCTACGCAGCCCACCCTGTAGAATACTCAGCCCAGTATGTCTACCTCGATAAGCCCATTTGTTTTCACTACATAGATCCCTTTACAACAACCGCACACTAATCTGCATGCTACACCACCTAATAGGACAATGGAAAACACTGATATGAAGCTACCGATCTTCAAAGGAACTGATCTAGAAGAATTTGACTAGCATTGGTTCCTTTGCGAAGCCGTATGGAGTGTAAGACAAATCCAGGATAATGCCGTGAAGAGAGTACATCTCATCACCACTTTTAGAGATAGAGATTTACATTGGTTTATGAAGTACTCTCAGGCACAGCCAAGAACCCTTGCAAAAATTAAATATGCACTTGTGGCAGAGTTTAAGAAACCCAAATTTGAATCTCAGTGTATAACTGAGTTGAAAGAAATAAAGTAGAAACCGGCTGAAACAATCTGGGAGTTTGATCAGAAGTTTAAGACACTTTTGGACCAAGTGAGATTTGTTATAGCTCTGTAACAACAAAAGGAATGGTTCATTGTTGCGCTGTTGCCCCACATCAGATTACCATTGATGCAGCAGAAGGTTGCGTCGCAGGCAGAGGCCTTGGAGATCTCAATGAAGCTAGAGGCTTCGCTGATTAGTGAGACTAGTTCTAGGATGTCTAAGATCCAGAACTAGCAGACCACCCTGACACTAGAGCTGCAAAGCATGAAAAATGGCAAAGAACAAAGGTATGAACCTAGACATGAGGTCTAGTGTACAAGTTGTAAAGGAGAAGGCTATGACCAGGAGCATTGTCCAGTATACCGCAATTATCTTAACAGCGGTGCACCCAACCCGATAAATCAGAATCAGGCCCCATGGTGTGAAATTTGTAGAACCACAGGACACAAACCTGAAGACTGCCACCTCATACAGAAATATGTGAAAACACCTAAAAATTTTGACTCCACTTTTTGTAAATCAGTTGGACATGATGAATCCAACTGCCGCACATATGAGATAATGAATGAGAGAAAACGAGATATGGACTCAATGAGAGGCACTGGCTTGTACCGCGTACAAGAAGAAAACCAGCCAAAACAAGAAAATGCACAATATGACCAAGGAGGATATAGAGGTCGTGGTGGTGGATGACGAGCCTTGGATTTAGCATATTTTTACCACCATTTCACCTTATTTATAATTCCTTTTTCCTACCCATATTAATGCATTAAAATTTTCTTACGCTCATATCCGAGTTTTTATGCTCAAGTAATTCTTCCATTACATGTCTTAGTATTTCAATTGATTTTTTACTAACATTGAGCGAATTAGTGTACTATGTATTTGCTTTGAATATTGAATCAATTGTTGGAAGCAGCCTCAACATATTTGAGGGAGTTCTGTAGCAGTGCGGAACATTTGTTGCAGCATTACGGAAACTCTATCTGCAGCATTACAGAAACTCTATCTACAACATTATGGAAACTCTACAGGTATCTGTAGCATTACGAAAACTCTATCTGCAGCATTACAGAAAGTCAATAATTCCAATTTTACCTTCAACCACCAACTTTGGAGAAAGATATTCATTAGGAGTAATGGATTTTTATAAATCCATTATTTCTATTATTTTTAAATGTCTCAAATCATGATGTTAAATTAAAGTTGGTAAATGGAGGTGGATATGAGTGCATATTTGGCTTATTCACAAAGATTTGAAGATCTCTATCAAATATATGATGGACCTAAGAAGTCAAAAGTTGTTAAGAGACATTTGGGATGAGTTTTGACTATTTTATTACAGCATCTATCCCTAAATTCGAATTTGACTTCAAAGGTATTCTAAATAGCATGTAGTTAGCAAGGATCTTGGATTAGTTTTGAATTAGTTTTGAGATCCAAACTTTTAGGAATTTGTTGAGGATATTTTGGATCCTCATTTATTATTTGTTATGGAGAAATCATGTATAAATAAGAGTTCATTCTCCATTCTAGGGGAGGACTCTTAGAGCAATAGTCCAATTGATGATGGAATAAAGCTATACCCTCATTTTGATTCAATTAGATCTTAGTTTTATTATTTTCTTTTTGTAGTATGATTTTATTTATTTTATGTGTATGTAGTTATAATTTGTTGCTTTGTTTCAATTAGATAATTTTGCATTTCTCATTATGTAGTTTCTTTCTGCAATTTGATTTCAATGCATAGATAGAGATTTAAATGTTTATTTTACAATCATTGAGCTTAATGCAATAACATTATTTACTCCATTGGATCATAAACAATAACTTGTATTTGGCAAGGATAGCTTTTAGATTTTATTTCTGCAATTTACCTTTCTGTCAAGTGTGTTGTGAAATTAGATTTCGAATTTACTTTCTTGCACAGTGTGAACGTAGTATTAGAATTTACTTTTTCCGCAAAGTGTGACATAGTTCTAGAATTTACTTTTCTGCAGAGTGTGAATGTAGTTTTAGAATTTACTTTCAAGTGTGAATTTAATTTTAGCATTTACTTTCATGTCGTGTGTTTTACTTTCATGTCGTGTGATTTACTTTCATTTCAATTTAGTTTCAATAGTTGTTTAGATGGCTAGTTCCTTGCCAAGACAATGTACCTGTTCATACCATTGTTTGTAAGTAAGGTTATTGAACTACAACTTCAAGTAGGTAAACCATTGTAAGAGGAGATTGTGGTTTACAAATACAGTGCACGGTAACTTGCAAGTTCTCAACGAACCCCGGGTTGACAATTAATGTACACTTCTTAGTTGTTTTCTAAGTAATTAGAAGGCGATTAAAAAAGCCCGTTAGTGGATACCGCGGCAGAGGAAGAAATGCTAGCTCGGCGCAGGGAAGAGGCCGCGGCCAGGTCATTTGTTACAATTGTGGCTAGCCAGGTCACGTATCTAGAGATTGTGTTAACCCATGCACTACATGCAACTATTTTAAATCATTTGAGCATGTTATTGAAGACTTCCTAGTGCTAGAAGTGGAAATGTAGAAAAGAAGACGGATGGAGACACCGAATCCAAACATCCAGTGGATAGCAGTAGAGAACAGACCAGTGGACCCGAGCATCAATGTGGTCACGCGTAGTGGTGCTGAGACAGGGCGCGATAGGGGAGCAGAAGATTCCACGTAAGGGGAGGCTCACACAAAGTAGATTCCTCTTGAGATAGTATGGATAAGGAAAGCCCCAGGAAAAATACCTGCTCTCGACCTACGAAAGAACAAGGAAGTCTTCATTGACGCACGGGATACCTTCAGAGAATTAACAACAGAAACACAGAGGATCCTGTTGCGCAGTGAAATGCTGCATTTTGAAGACATTCCAATGGCCTATGACAAAACAAGTACTGCAACGGATGTCAGCACCTCCATTGCGCAGTTCCTGCGAAGCTGCATGAAGTTACTAAAAAGTGAAAATGCCATAGTAGAGCTACAGAAGATCATAAAACAATATGAACCACATATGAGAATAGAAACTTCTGATAGTGCAGTACATCACATAAGGAAGCATAAAAGAACAAGCCGAGAAATGAGGCTTACCGCCCATATAGGATATTTTGAAATGGATGAAGTCATCCTTGATCTGGGATCTAAAGTGAATGTCTTAACTAAGCAGACATGGCAGCAGATGGGTCGACCAAATTTGTCATGGTCACCTATCCAGTTGAGAATGGATAACCAGGAGAAATTCATACTTTTTGGTTGCTTAGCTGATGTGGTGGTTGACATCGATGGAGTCCAAAGTCATGCAAACTTTGAAGTTATCAAGATTGTGGATGATAGTCAACCTTTTCCTGCACTGCTAGGAATTGACTGGGCTATTGATAACTTGGCTATCATAAACCTGAAGACAAAGAAGATGATATTTGAAGCAAATCTTCTGAGGGTCATCGCACCATTGGATCCTGCAAACGGTGACAGATACAACAAGCCGATTCAGGAGGAATCCAAGGCTCAAGACTTGGACAGACTATACCAGCTCACTGCGAACTAGGAAAATTACATTAATCCTACTGTGGATGGTACACTTAGCTGGAGGTGTGACAGCTCTTGTGTCTTTGACTCAGAAGCAGGGCTGGAAAATTCGCAAACCACATGCATGAAGTATCAGCAAGAAGGTGCGCGCAGGTTACAAAATTATTATGCTAGATTGGAAAGGAGGTAAGTCCCATTCCCACATATGATGGTTCCGCTAATGTTTACACTTTCATCCAGGAATATACTACAGTAGTTCCAGATGAGCATAGGTTACCCGCATTGGATATGGCAATGTGCGACACACCAGCCAGATGGTGGGTTGCGCATAAGCAGACATTGACCACTTGGGATCAATGGAGGATTAATATGCAGATTCGGTTTGCCGACAGGGTTACTTTACCCTTTGAGAAGTTTAATGGCCAGACAGATCCTAGTCAGCACATTGAAGTCTGTTCACAGGCATGGCTGGAAAAGCCACATGAAGAATGGGTGCACTTGTTTGTACATACCCTGGAGGAGGACATTCCAAAGAAATGGTACCTAGACCTGGAGTTGCGCAGGGAAACCATTGATTGGTACATGTTGACTGCCAACTTCCAGAGGGACTTCAACTTTGAGGATGAGAACCTGCTGATCCATGCGGCATTGCAGATAATTAAGGAACGCATATTCAGGGGAGACTATCTTCGTGAAGATACGACATGGGAATAATTCCTTAAGACAGATACTGTTCCTGTGATCCTACACTCAGAATGGAAGAAATATGAAGAACATCCCATAGAGTGTTATAACCTAGCTAAAGAAGTCGATCATAGAAATGAAGATGATTAGGATGATCCGCGCAACATAAACATACAAGAGTCGGAGGGTGCGCGCGATGTAGAAGGACCTCCATTGGAAATCCCAGATATGAGCGGAATGGTAAAGACACAGAAGGTGAATATTGGCACAAGTAAAGAGCCGAAGTTCGCATCAATCGAAGACTATTGAGATGAGCAGACAGTTGCGGAGATAGCAGGCACCTTACATGAGTATCAAGAGTTGTTTTTGACAAAATTTACAGAAATGAAAGGAATTTTGGGAGACCTAGGAGTCATGAAGATCCCCTTGAAGCCAAGCACCAAGCCTATGAAGCAGAGGCCATACAGATTGAACCCACGGTATAAAGAAAGAGTCCGCACAGAGCTGGATAAGATGCTAGAAGCAGGAATCATTGAACCTGTCGAGGAATCTGAGTGAATTAGTCCCATGGTCATTCAGGATAAGAAAATGAAGGGTGAGATCAGGGTTTGTGTGGATCTCAGAAAAAAGAATGATGCTTCGATGCACAACCCATTCCCCACTCCTTTTACAGATGAAGTGCTTGACAATGTTGGAGGGAATGAGGCCTATTCCTTTACTGATGGTTTCTCTGGCTATCATCAGATCAGAATTGATCCTGCGGATAGGCATAAGATGACATTTGATACAGAATGGGGTTGTTCCAGTACACAGTAATGCCGTTTGGGCTGAAGAATGCGCCTGGCATATTTTCCCGAGTCATCGTCGCAGCATTTAAAGATTTCATGCACAAGTTTCTGGAAGCCTATTTTGATGATTGGACTGTGTTTGGTCTATTGAAGAACCATTGCACGAATCTTAGAATGATGCTTGAGAAGTGTAGACAACATCAGATCTCATTGAATATGAAGAAGTGCATCTTGTGTACTCCATACAGAATTTTACTTAGACACATTGTCTGCAAGCAGGGGTTGATGGTGGACCCTGCGAAGATTGCCATTATTGTGAATTTTCCTACACCAACTTCCATTAAGATGTTGCGCTCTGCCTTAGGCCATACTAAATATTACAGGAAGTTCATAAAGGGTTACACATAGACAACCACAACAATGGAAAAGCTGCTAAAGAAAGACACACCGTTCATTTGGAACGCGGAATGTGAATAGGGTTTTGACACACTTAAAGAAAAGATAGTTACTGTGCCGATCCTAGTCTTCCCAGACTGGGCAAATCCATTTCATGTTCATGTTGATGCATCATGGATTTCCCTAGGAATTGTATTAGCTCAACCAGGAGAAGGAGGTATTGATCATCCCATTGCATTTTCAAGCAGAAAGCTCTCGACAGTTGAGAAAAATTACACTACTACTGAGAGGGAAGGCCTTGCGATGGTATATGCACTACAGAAATTCAAACACTACTTGCTTGGTGTGCACTTCCTTATGTTCACTGACCATTCTACATTGAAATTTTTGGTCAATAAGCCAGTGTTAGGGGGGCGCATATGTAGATGGCTGTTGCTATTCCAGGAGTATGATTTTGAAATTGTTGTCAAGCCTGACAGGACGAACTTGGGACCTAACCATCTCTCTAGGATTGAGTCAGGACAACAGCCGACGAACATTGAAGACAGTCTACCTGATGCGTAGTTATTTTCTATACAGATTATCGATGATTATTATAAGGACATCATTGAGTTCTTAACAACAGGATTGGCACCACAAGAGTTCTTCGTCTAGCAGAAGAAACAGCTGGTAGTGAGAGCCGCAGACTTCACTATTATTGCAGGTCAGTTATACGATCTCGGACCAGATGAAGTATTGCATAGATGTGTACTAGACCATGAGAGACCATTCATCTTAGTAGAGGTGCACTCAGGGATCATAGGAGGACATTATGCAGGAAGGGCTACCACGCAGAAGATACTATGCACAGGACTATGGTGGCCTACGATCCATAAAGACTCTAAAGAACATGGTCGGAACTATGATGTTTGTCATAGGACAAGAAAACCCTTGCGTAGGGATGAGATGCCATTGTATCCACAGTTGACCTTGTAAGCATTTGAAAAATGGGCCATTGATTTTGTGGGACCTATAAACCTAGCAAGGAAAAGAACTGGTGCGAGGTACATCATTATTGCTACTGACTACCTCACCAAATGGGTAGAATCAAAACCGGTGAAGGACTGCAGCGCAGGCACTGCCGCGTAGTTCATTTTTGAAGAAATATTGTCAAGATTTAGGTGCCCAAAGATTATGATGAGTGATCAAGGTACTCACTCTTTAAACAAGACTATTGAAGCTCTCACAGAGGAATTCCATATCCATCATCAGCACAGTACACTATATCACCCGCAAGCGAATGGCACTGTTGAGGCTTTCAATAAAATACTGGAGAATGCACTGAATAAAGTTTGCAATGTAAATAGAGATGATTGGGACCTGTGCATCTCATCTATTTTATGGGAATATAGGACCACTTGCAAAAAATTTATGGGGCACACACCCTTTCGGTTGGCTTACAGACAGGAAGCTATAATGCCAATGGAGTACATTGTCCCCAGCTTAAGAATCACTGCATTCCCAGGGATGGCAGACCCGTGGCACTAGAAGAAAGGTTGCTACACCTATTTGGGTTGGAGGAAGATTGCGTCATCGCCGTCTTCCACCAGCAAGTCCAACAAGACCATGAGAAAGCATGGCATGATCGCCATATAAAGAACAAGTGCTTTCAAGTAGGTGATCTAGTCCTCCTCTATGATAGCAAATTCATGAAGTTTCTTGGTAAATTTAATATGCATTGGCTTGGTCCATATACTGTGACACATGTTACTAACACTGGTGCAGTCCAGTTAGCCAATTTAGCTAGCAATACCCTACCAACTTTGATAAATGGAAGCAGGCTAAAGTTGTACCATGATAGCCCTGCTTCGCAGAATCCTGAATCATAAACAGAGGGAGAAATTTCTAAGTGCAAGTACAGTTGAAATTGGACACTGGAAATGTAAAGGAGTCTGTACATGTATGATAAGTAGAACAATGTGTCTACCGCACAACACTGCTAAAGCTGTGCAGAAGGAAAAAAAAAAGAAAAAAGAAAAGAAGAAGAAGAAGAAGAAAGGAACAAAAAAGAGAGCCGCGCAGTTCAAACACTGACAATGTGAAGTAACTGCGCAGGATCAGAAATGCATTACCACGCATCTCGGCGCAGTACTCAGAAAAATAGCCGCTACCCTACTTTTGAGGAAAATATAGCTGTTCGGTGACCGTTGCAAGCACTCGCTTGAGCATTTAACGAAAGGATAACCGTTCTAAACACACTAACGGTGGAAGGGACTAAAGGACTTGCTCAAATTGGCCAATGGACACCTCATTAAATGCTCATCTAGCCATTGGAAGGCGCAGGAGGGACTCAACTGCGCCTATAAATAACAGCTCATAAGGATTTGCGCGTGTTACCAGACACTTAGAATTTTCATGCATATTCTATTGTGTTAGCAACCCTTAGCCGTATTCCTAGAACAGCTTCCTACTCTTGCCAGTGAATGTCCAAATCACTAGACAGAGAACAAGAGCTTAAACTTCAAGAAGCAATCCGAGTCTTTCGGCATGAGGGGATTGCAGAGTTAATGAAAACCCCTACCAAGAAGGTTGTACTTGAACCCGGTCAAGCATCTAGAAGGTCACCTCGACATAATCTAGCCATGCAGGACAAAGGGAAAACCATAGCTAGACCATGAAGCAAGACTCCCAAGACAGGCCATATGGCACAAAGATCGTCGTTCTTTTAGAAAGAACCCTTGAAGTTGACACCAGAGTACATATCACCTCAGGTGCTGGATGCTCCTGTTTTTAATCTGGTCAAGAGTGCCCGTTATGAAATTCCCTTGTCGCCCATTTCGAAGCACGTAGAGGTTGCCCAGAACCTACTAGGAAAGATCCCAGAGTGTAAATGGGAAGACTATGACCTCCTAGGCGTACAGAAGGAAGAACCCCAGGATCCCAAGTACCCACAGTTCCAGCCTAACAAGTACATGTGCTGTAAGAAAGATGCTAAGGGCATATTTAACTTGGTCGTCAAAAGTTGGTTGACGCTGGTAGTGGAGTCTAGATTGTTGAACCTACTCCGACTACCTCATTTTGATCGTTCACCAGAACTTAATGCAGTGGTTCGCACTCTGATGGCGTGAATTCACCAAAGATACATATGGATGGATTGAAATGTGGATTTGAACATTGACTTAATTCACCGCATAACAGAACTAAGTAAGTGCGACAAGGATCCCAAGCCGTTCTTCCAAGGGAAGGGTAAGGAAAAAGAAGCTATTGCGAAAATGAAGCAGAGCCATGCATTGGTGAAGGGAAAAAGAGGGTTTCCCACAGAATAAATTGAAGATAGAGAAAAAAGATTTGTCACAGAGTTGCTCGCAGGAAAAATCATAAGAACAGCTAGGCCTCCGGAGGTGCCTGCGGGCGTAATACTACTCGGTGCCGCAGCGGCTGAAGGGACCCAATTCAATTGGTTTCTGTACCTTCTAAATGAGTTCCTGGACGAACTCAATGATACTCAGGAGAATGGAGGTCAATTCCACTTCACGTGGTCTATTATCCTCATTGCATTCACAGGATGGAAGGAACCAGAAAAATATGTCGGTGTAGTTATAGAAACCAACGATCCAACAGGATTTCGCTATGCCAACCTCTGGACAAATCTGAACGCAGAGCAGTAGCATGCGACAGTTGAAGTATTCTATCAGTATTACACCTAGCTACGCCCGGTGATCACCCGTATGTCGTGCATTACAAAGCAGGTAAGGTCCAAGTACATTCGCATTATTGATTTTATGGCGGACATGTGATGTATCTTTATTTCACCCAAATCAAAGATGAAGAAACCAGAATGGTATGCGGGTAATTACCATATGTATGAGGAAGACATTGACATACTCATGAAGGATAGTCCGGCTGAATTCCATGTCGAAGTCATGGATGTCGAGACTGATTCAGAAGAAGATGAACCAATCCCGCTATCATGCACTATTGTTGAAGAAAAAGGAAAGAGGAAAGAACCTGAAATCCCACAGAAGCCAAAGGCACAGAAGAAGATGAAAGCAATAAAGAGTCAATCTGAGACAGTGCTGAATGAAGAAGACTTTGAAATGATTGCAGAAAAGGTTTCAGAACAGATGGAAGGGATAATGACAGAAAAAGATAAGAAGGATAAGGTCATATAGGATGACCTGCAAAGGACGAGGCTCGCACTGCAGGGCTTATGAAAAAGATGGACGATGTCTAGAAGAGCCTACCCTTGCCACACGATGCAGGAGTTGAAGTGAGGTCGGAAGGAACCTCGCAACAAGCATCACCGTAGCTAGCCATAGAGATACCTTCAAAGACCAGAGTTGTTCATTTGGACCCATTTGCCATAGTGTTACCAATGTCAGAACATAGCATTCTAGACAAAAAAGCTGTCGAGCACATACAGCTCGACTTGGCCAAGATTCCTTTGCCTGGATTACACTTTCTAGACATGCAGATCGTCGATGAGATGCATGAAAGAATAGTAGATTCCATGAAGTCTCAGGTGGAGTTGCAAGCTGCAAACAGGCAGCTCGAGGACTCTAGTTCACACATGCAGATACAATTTTATGATGAATAGGACCGTCGGCTACGACTAGAGAACACGATTTCTGATGTCGCGAAAGATATTGAAGACGTAGAACTCCAGGATGATCCTTCGGACACCGTTCTGAGGATCAGAGAAAGGGTGAAATATTTGAAGATGGAGTTACAAGATAAGGAGATTCTTCATGAGGCCGATCTTACCACCTTGAAGGAAAAGCTCAATGCGTAGGCACCATTAACTGAGCAGCAGTTAAGAGAGCAAGCAGTTAGCACTGCGACACAGAACATAACCAGCAAGATGGCTAATTGCCAAGATTTGTTGGACAAGGTTTCAAAGGAATTTACTGCCCTTAAAGAGGATCAAGGGCTACTGCAAGTAAAGACCACAGTAAAATAAAAGTAGACCACGCTAGAACAATTGGACGCAGAGGTCAAGGCTCTTCCACCCAGAGATAGGCCGTGAAGGTATAAGGAGATATCAGGCTTGAAAAAGGAGGTCTAAGCGCTAAGAGAAAAAGAGACTGAGATGGATAATTAGGCGCAGCAACTCCTGGAGTATGCTACAGCAGTATCGTAGCAGATCGAAGACAAGCTGAAAGATCTGCGCGACAACTAGGAGAAGGTAAGGGAATAGATTGGAGAAGAGATAAATCCGACACTGCTTGAAACAATAAAGCAAGTCGAGCAAGACACCAAGAAATCAGTGGAACGGTTGATCGACACTTACAATGAGTTCATAGCCAAGCTAGCTCCACAGGTCGTGGAGTAGATCCAGAAGGATGAAGCAGAAGGTGGCTCGGGGACAAGCCACATGTAAGTGTTAGGGGCATGTTGGGCCTATCCCAAGTTGGGGCAATTTTGGATAGCACAAGGAGGTTGAGCTACGGAGTTGAGCGCAGCTCAACAAAAGATATAATTTTGTACAAGTATGGGGGATGCTGTGAAGTTGTGAACACAACCAAATTTTGGTAGTACCACGAAGGTCAGCGCTGTGAGGAAGCAGTACTACGAAGTGATCAGGCCATGTGGAGCCAGCAAAGTAGATTGATGGACGAAGGACAGATACAGGTACCGGATAGACCAGCGGTGGTCTAATTTTGGCAAGTATACTCCAGGATGCCGAGCTGTGGGCATGAGCATATCAGGAAGGCGACCAGTTGTACCAGTTCGTTAAGTGGAGAATGACTCAGGGAAAGCGACAGCTGGGCATGCTTAGTGGTACAAGACTGTTAAGTGGAGAATAGCGCTGAGAAAGCGACTAGAGGCCGAGCCAGTTGTATGAGGACATTAAGGGGACGAATGGTCTACAAAGAAAGTGACTGGAAGCTGAGCCAGTTGTATGAGTCTGTTAGTGGAAGGGTGGCTCAATGAAGATGACCTATTGGTGTTCACACAGTAGGAAGGCCAAAAGTGACAAAACGAAGGTGTGGAGGACTGCCACGACAGCACACTCACTACCAGAGGCCAGAAGGATGGTTTAGAGAAACCATAGCAATTTTGGAAACCCTAAGGGTTTTGGTCTTTAGCATTGTAAAGACATGACGTTGGGTCATGGTCTATAAAAGAAGACATTTTTGTAAGGGAAGGGGTTGTTGGTTGGTTACTTTTTGGGGTTCTCTCATTAATTTTGTTATTGATGTATTATAAGATCTTTTATGAGTGAGAAGCCATTGTAAAGGCTCTGCAGCTGTGTGCGCAGAGATCTAGCTGAGAGAGAAGAGAGGTTCTGTAGTTGAGTGCGTAGATAAAGAGCGGTTGTTCCCTTCCCATTAAAGATATATATATAAAAACCATTCTTGTGGATGTAGCTTCCCACCCAAGGGAGTGAACCACGTTAAATATTGTGTTGTGTGATTGAGTGGAACAATGTTGAGTGTGATTGCATTTATCTGTTTTCTGTAGATGAATGTATGAATATTTCCTTGCATTTTGTTATGTGAAGACTTTTGTATGCATTTTCCATCAGGAGAATATGGAGATGATATGTTAAGTCTGCATGAATAGATGAATGGTTAATACTTAGCTTCACTTCTGAAATCAGTGAATCAGTTATTTGTTCAAGT
The DNA here is from genome assembly GCA_027924585.1 of Larix kaempferi. Lineage (NCBI taxonomy): Eukaryota > Viridiplantae > Streptophyta > Pinopsida > Pinales > Pinaceae > Larix > Larix kaempferi. The sequence goes on from BSBM01000007.1 coordinate 11,784,385, forward strand.
GTTAAGAGATTGCTTAAGTACTTTCCTATGCGTAGCAGACGAATGAATGATAAGTGATTTACATCTGCGGTAGACGCTTAAATAGTAAACATTCTAAGTGTATAAACGAATGTTAGAGTAATATCCATTTCAGTGCATGAATGAGTGGATGAGTAATACTCAGTTCAGCACCTTAAACGTTTTCCTATAATCCAAGTATAAAGTTGAATGCGATTGTTCACAGTCTCAGTAGAAGTCCCGCGGTAGAAGGACTTAGTGGTGCAGACCACGACATTGTCCATCGTTGCGCAGTCTCACCTCGCAGCACATACCCCCTGTTGCGCTACGCAATATGTCTGTCGAAACAACTCATCACATACTATGGAAATCTGATTCCATAGTACCCCATAGATACACCTTGGGTGAGACCTCAACCTACTCGCAGGTTGTTACCGAAAGGGCCGGTGCGAAGGGGTTTTGTTGGTAAAAAAGAAAACCGTGACGAACCCGGGTCTTATTGAAAACCTCTGAGTCAGCATCAATAAAGCCAACACTTTCATCCTTCCTATTGTGCGCACACCAACAGGTCATCTTCATCGAGCCTCCATTCCACTAACGGACTTGTACGATTGGCTCAGCTCCCAATCGCTTCCTTTGCAGACCGTTCTTCCTCTTAACAGCTTCGTACAACTGGTTCATCCTCCAGTCACTTTCTGAGCTCCATTCTCCTCTTAACGATCTTGTACCACTAAGCATGCCCAGTTGTTGCTTTCCTTGTGTCATTCTCCACTTAACGAACTTGTACAACTAGCCGCCTTCCTCATATGCTCATGCTCGCAACTTGACATCCTAGAGCATATTTGCCAAAATCAGACCACCGCTGGTATATCCGGTACATGTACCTATCCTTCGTCCATCATTCTGCTTTGCTGGCTCCATGTGGCTTGATCCCTTTGCAGCACTGCTTCCTCGCACCGCTGATCTTCACGGTATTGCCAAAATAACTTCGCAGCATACCCCATACTTGTACAAAATTATATCTTTTGTTGAGCTGCGCTCAAATCCGCAGCTCAACCTCCTTATGTTATAAAAAATTGCCCCAACTTCGGCTAGGCCCAACATGCCTCTAAAACTTACATGTGGCTTGTCCCTGAGCCACCTTCTGCTTCCACCTTCTGGATCTACTCCGCAACCTGTGGAGCTAGCTTGGCCGTGAACTTATTGTAAGTACCAATCAACTGTTCTAATGCTTCCTTGGTGTCTTGCTCAACTTGCTTTACTGTATCAAGTAGTGCCAGAGTTATCTCTTCTCCAATCTGTCCTTGTACCTGCTCCTGGTTATTGCGCATATCTTTCAGCTTATCTTCGATCTGCTGCGATATTGCTGTGGCATCCTCTAGGAGTTGCTGTGATGGATTATCCATCTCAATCTCTTTTACTCTTAATGCTTGGACCTCCTTCTTCAAGCTTGAGATCTCCTTATAGCTCGGCAGCCTATCTATGGGTGGTAGAGCATTGACCTCTGCATCCAATAGTTCCAGCACGATCTACTTTTCTTTTACCGTGGTCTTTAACTGCAGTATCCTTTGATCCTCTTCAAGGGCAGTGAATTCCTTTGAAACCTTCTCCAACAAATCTTGGCACTTAGCCATCTCACTGGTTATGTTCTATGCCATGGCGCTAACTGCTTGCTCTATTAGCTACTGCTCAGTTAATGGTGCCTGCTTATTGAGCCTTTCCTTCAAGGTGGCAAGATCAGCCTCATGAAGAATCTCTTTATATTATAACTCCATCTTCAAGTATTTCACCCTTTCTTCGATCCTCAGAACGGTGTCTACAGGATCATCCTGGAGTTCTAAATCTTCAATCTCTTTTGCGATATCAGTAATGGTGTTCTCCAATCATAGCCGATGGTCCTGTTCATCATAAAATTGTATCTGTGTGCACAAGCTAGAGTCCTCGAGCTGCCTATTTTCAGCTTGCAGCTCCGCCTGCAACTTCATGGAATCTATTGTTCTTTCATGCATCTAATCGACGATCTGCATGTGCAGAAAGTGTAATCCAGGAAATGGAATCGTGGCCAAGTCGAGATCGACCCGCTCAACACCCTTTGTGTCTAGAACAATCTATTTTCACATTGGTAAGGAGATGGCCAATGGGTCCATATGAACAACTCTGGTCTTTGAAGGCAATGTTATGGCTAGCTGCGGCGGTGTCTGCTGTGAGGCTCCTGCTGACCTCCCTTCAGCTCTTGCATTGCGCGGCAAGGGTAGGCTCTTCTGGACATCGCCCATCTTTTTCATAATCCCTTGCAGTGCGAGCCTAGTCCTATGTAGGTCATCCTATATGACCTTGTCCTTCTTTTCTTTTTCTGTCATTAGCTCCCCCATCTGCTCTGAAACCTTTTCTGCAATCATGTCGAAGTCTTCTTAATTAAGAACTGTCTCAGATTGACTCTTTATTGCTTTCATCTTCTTCCGTGCCTTTGGCTTCTGCATGGTTCCAGGTTCCTTCCTCTTCCCCTTTTCTTCAACAATGGAGCATGATAGCGGGATTGGTTCATCTTCTTCTGAATCAGTCTCGACATTCATGATTTCGACACAGAACTCAGTTGGCCATTCCCTCATGAGGATGTCAATGTCTTCCTCATACATATGGTAATTACCCACATACCATTCTGGCTTCTTCATCCTTGCTTTGGGTGAAATAAAGATACATCGCATGTCCGCCATAAAATAAATAATGCTAATGTACTTTGACGTTACCTTCTTTGTAATGTGTGACGTATGGGTGATCGCTTGGTGTAGCTGGGTATAATACTGATAGAATACTTCAGCTATCACATGCTGCCACTCTGCATTGACATTTGGCCAAAGGTTGGCATAGAGGAATCCTCTTGGATCATTGGTTTCTGTAATTACATGGACATATTTTTCCGGTCCTTCCATACTATGAATGCAATGAGGATAATCAACCACGTGAAGTGGAATTGACCTCCATTTTCTTGGGATCATTGAGTTCGTCCAGGAACTCATTTAGAAGGTACTGACACCAATTGAATTGGATCCCTTCAACCACTGCGACACCGAGTAATATTACACCCACAAGAACCTTCGGAGGCCTGGATGTTCTTAAGATTTTTCCTGCGAGCAACTATGTGACAAATCTTGTCGCTCTATCTTCAATTTTTTTTGTGGGAAACCCTCTTTTTCCCTTTACCAGTGCATGGCTTTTCTTCATCTTCGCTATAGCTTATTTTTCCTTACTCTTCCCTTGGAAGATTTGCTTGGGGTCCTTTCCGCCCTTACTTAATCATGTTATGTGGTGGATTAAGTCAATGTTCAAATCCACATTTTGATCCATCCATAGTTATCCCTGGTGAATTTGTGCCATCAGAGTGCGAACCACTACATTAAGTTCTGGTGAACGATCAAAATGAGGTAGTCGGAGCAGGTTCAGCAATCCAGAATCCACTACTAGTGTCAACCAGCTTTCGGCGACCAAGTTAAATATGCCCTTAGCATCTTTCTTCCAGATGTACTGGTCAGGTTGGAACTGTGGGTACTTGGGATGGTGGGGTTCTTCCTTCTGTATGCCTAGGAGGTCATAGTCTTCCCATTTGCACTCTGGGATCTTTCCTAGCAGGTTTTTGGCAACCTCTACATGCTTTGAAATTGGTGACAAGGGGATTTCATAACGGGCACCCTTGACCAGATTAAAAACAGGGGCATCCAGCGTCCAAGGTGATATGTACTCCAGTGTCAAATTCAAGGGTTCCTTCTGAAAGATCGACGATCTTAGCTTCGTCTGGCCTATCTTGGGAGTCTTGCTTCGTGGTCGAGCTGTGGCTGTCTGTTTGTCCTGCATGGATGGATTATGTCGAGGTGACCATCTAGATGGTTGATCAGGTTCGAGTACAACCTTCTTGGAAGGGGTTTTCATTAACTCTGCAATCCCCTCGTTCTAAAAGACTCAGATTGCTTCTTGAAGTGTAAGCTGTTCTTCTTTGTCTGGTGATTTGGACATTCACTTGCGAGAGTAGGCAACTGTTTCTGAGGTATGACTAAGTATTTCTAACACAAGAGCGAGCACATGAAAATTCTAAGTGTCTGGTAACACCCACGAGTCGTTATGCAGTGTTATTTATAGGCGTAGTCGAGTCCCCCCCCCCGCACCTTCCAATGGCTAGATGAGCATTTAATGAGGTGTATGTTGGCCAATTTGAGCATATCCTTCAGTCCCTTCCATCGTTAGCGTGTTCAGAATGGTTATCTTTTTGTTAAATTCTCAAGCGAGTGCTTGCGACGGTCATATAATGGCTATATTTTCATCTAAAGCAGGGTAACGACTATTTTTCTGAGTACTGTACCGAGCTGTGTGGCAGTGCATCTTTGATCCTACACAATTACTTCACAGTGTCGGTGTTTGAACTACGCGGCTCCCTTTTTCTTTCCTTTCTTCTTCTTTTTTTTTTCTTCCCGCGCAGCTTCAGTAGTGCTGCGCGGTACACACATTGTTCTACTTATCGTACATTTACAGACTCCTTTACATTTCCAGTGTCCAATTTCAACTGTACTTGACACCTAGAAATTTCTCCCTCTGTTTATCATTCAGGATTCTACGAAGCAGGGCTATCATGGTACAACTTTAGCCTGCTTCCATTTATCAAAGTTGGTAGTGTATCGCCAGCTAAATTGGCTAACTAGACTGCACTAGTGTTAGTAACATGTATCACAGTATATGGACAAAGCCAATGCATCTTAAATTTACCAAGAAACCTCATGAATTTGCTATCATATAGGAGGACTAGGTCACCTACCTAAAAGCACTTGTTCTTTATATAGCGATCATGCCATGCTTTCTCACGGTATTTCTAGACTTGCTGGTGGAAGCCAGCGATGACGCGATCTTCCTCCAACCCAACTAGGTGTAGCAACCTTTCTTCTAGCGCTGCGGGGTCTGCCATCCTTGTGAATGTAGCGATTCTTAAGCTGGGGACAATGTACTCCATTGGCATTATAGCTTCCTATCCGTAATCCAACTAAAAGGGTGTGTGCCCCATCAATTTTTTGCAAGTGGTCTTATATGCCCATAACACAGATGAGATGTACAGGTCCCAATCATCTCTATTCACATTGCAAACTTTACTCAGCACATTCTCCAATATTTTATTGAAAGCCTCAACAGTGCCATTCGCCTGTGGGTGATATGGTGTATTGCACTGATGATGGATATGGAATTCCTCTATGAGAGATTCAATAGTCTTGTTTAAAAAGTGAGTGCCTTGGTCACTCATCAAAATCTTTGGGCACTCGAAACTTGACAATATTTCTTCAAAAATGAACTACGCAGCAGTGCCTGCATTGCAGTCCTTCACTGGTTTTGCTTCTGCCCATCTGGTGAGGTAGTCAATAGCAGTAATGATATACCTCACACTAGTTCTTTTCCGTGGTGGGTTTATAGGTCCCACAAAATCAATGGCCCGTTTTTCAAATTCCTGCAAGGTCAACTGCAGATTCAATGGCATCTCATCCTTGTGTGAAGGTTTTCCTGTCCTCTAACAGACATCGTAGTTCTGGCAGTGTTGTTTAGAGTCTTTATGGATCATAGGCCACCATAGCCCTATGCATAATATCTTCTGCGCGGTAGCCCTTCCTACATAATATCCTCCTGCGATCCCTGAGTGGGCATCTGCTAAGATGAATGGTCTCTCATGGTCTAGTACACATCTACACAAGACTTCATTCGGTCTGCGTTTGTATAACTGACCTGCAATAATAGTGAAGTCTGCGGCCCGCACTACTAGCTGCTTCTTCTGTTGGATGGAGAACTCCTGCGGTGCCAACCTTATTGTTAAGAACTCAATGATGTCCTTATAATAATAATTGGAAATCTGTATAGAAAATAATTGCACATCAGGAAGACTATCTTCAATGTTCGTCGGCTCTTCTCCTGAATCAATCCTAGAGAGATGGTCAGGTCCCCAGTTCAGCCTACCGGGCTTAACAACAATTTCAAAAACATACTCCTGGAATAGCAACAGCCATCTGCATATGGCCCCCCCTAACACTGGCTTATTGACCAAGTATTTCAACGCAGAATGGTCAGTGAACATAAGGAAGTTTGCACCAAGTAAGTAGTGTCTGAATTTCTAGAGTGCATATACCATCGCAAGGCCTTCCCTCTCAGTAGTAGTGTAATTTTTCTCTGCTTTCGAGAGCTTTCTACTTGAAAATGCAATGGGATGATCAATACCTCCTTCTCCTGGCTGAGCTAATACAATTCCCAGGGCAATGCATGATGCATCAACATGAACATGGAATAGCTTTGCCCAGTCTAGGAAGACTAGGATCAGGGCAGTAACCATCTTTTCTTTAAGCGTGTCAAAACCCTGTTCACATTCCGCGTTCCAAATGAACTGTGCGTCTTTCTTTAGGAGATTTTCGATTGCTATGGTTATCTGCGCATAACCCTTTATGAAATTCTTGTAATATCCAGTTTGGCCTAAGGTAGAGCGCAACATCTTAACAGAAGTTGGTGTGGGCAAATTCACAATAATAGCAATCTTCGAAGGGTCCACCATCAATCCCTGCTTACAGACAATGTGTCCAAGTAAAATTCTGTATGGAACACAAAAGACGCACTTCTTTAGATTCAATGAGATCTGATGCTGTCGACGCTTCTCAAGCATCATTCTAAGATTCATGTAGTGGTTCTTCAATAGACCAAACACAGTCCAATCATCAAAATAGGCTTCCAGAAACTTGTGCATGAAATCTTTAAATGCTGCAACGACGACTCAGGAAAATATGGTAGGCGCGTTCTTTAAGACAAAGGGCATTATTGTATACTAGAACGACCCCCATTCTATAGAAAACATCATCTTATGCCTATTCACGGGATCAATTCTGATCTGATGATATCTGAAGAAACCATCAGTAAAGGAATAGGCCTCATTCCCTCCAACATAGTCAAGCACTTCATCTGTGAAAGGAGTGGGGAATAAGTTGTGCATAGAAGCATCATTCATTTTTCTGAGATCCACACAAATCCTAATCTCACCCTTCGTTTTCTTATCCTAAACGAACATGGGACTAATCCAATCAGATTCCTCGACAGGTTCAATGATTCCTACTTCTAGCATCTTATCCAACTCTACGCGAACTCTTTCTTTATACCGTGGGTTCAATCTATATGGCCTCTGCTTCACAAGCTTGGCACTTGGTTTCAAGGGGATCTTCATGACTCCTAGGTCTCCTAGAATTCCTTTCATTTCTATAGATTTTGTCGAAAATAGCTCCTGATACTCATGTAAGGTGTCTGCGATCTCCGCAATAGTCTACTCATCCCAATAGTCTCCAATTGATGCGAACTTTGGCTCTTTACTTGTTCCAATATTCACCTTCTATGTCTTTACCGGTCCGCTCATATCTGGGATTTCCAGTGGAGGTCCTTCTACATCGCGTGCACCCTCTGACTCTGGTATGTTTATGCAGTGTGGATCATCGTCATCATCTTCCTTTCTATGCCCATATTTTTTAGCTAGGTTATAACACTCTATGGGATGTTCTTCATATTTCTTCCATTCCGAGTGTAGGTTCGCAGGAACGGTATCTTCCTCGAAGAATTCTTCCCATGTCATATCTGCATGAAGACAGTATCCCATGAATATGCATTCCTTAATTATCTACAGTGCCTCATGGATCAGTGGATTGTTGTCCTCAAAGCTGAAGTCCCTCTGGAAGTTGGCAGTCAACATCTCCCAATCAGTGGTTTCCTTGCGCAGCTCCAAGTCTAGGTACCATTTATTTGGAATGTCATCCTCCATGGTATGCATAAATAGGTGCACCCATTCTTCATGTGGCCTTTCTAGCCATTCCTGTGAACAGACTTTAATGTGCTGACTAGGATCTGTCTGTCCATTAAACTTCTCAAAGGGTAAAGTAACCCTGTCGACAAACTGAATCTGCATCTTAATCCTGCATTGATCCCAAGTGGTCAATGTCTACTTGTGCGCAGCCCACCATCTAGATGGTGTGTCACGCAATGCCATATCCAATGCGGGTAACCTATGCTCATCTGGAACTGCTACAGTATATTCCTGGATGAAAGTGTAAACATTAGCAGAACCATCATATGTAGGAATGGGACTTACCTTCTTTCTGATCCAGCATAGTGATTTTGTAACCTGCGTGCACCTTCTTGCTGATACTTCATGCATGCAGCTTTGCCAATTTTCCAGTCCTACCTCTGAGTCAGATACGCAGGAGCTGTCACATCTCCAGCTGAGTGTACCATTCGCAGTAGGATTAATGTAATCTTCCTGGTTTGTTGTGAGCTGGTATAGTCTGTCCAAGTATTGAGCCTTGGATTCCTCCTGAATTGGCTCGCTGTATCTGTCACCATCTGCAGGATCCAATGGTGCGATGACCCTAAGATGATTTTTTTCAAATATCATCTTCTTTTTCTTCAGGTTTATGATAGCCAAGTTATCAATAGCCCAGTCAATTCCTAGCAGTGCAGAAAAAGGTTGAATATCATCCACAATCGCGATAACTTCGAAGTTTGCATGACTTTGGACTCCATCAATGTCGACCACCACATTAGCTAACCAACCAAAAGGTATGACTTTCTCCTGGTTATCCATTCTCAGCTAGATAGGTGACCATGAAAACTTTGGTCGACCCATCTACTGCCATGTATGCTTAGTCAAGACATTCACTTCAGATCCCAGATCAAGGATGACTTCATCCATTTCAAAATATCCTATCTGCGTGGTAAGCCTCATTTCTCGGCCTGTTCTTTTATGCTTACTTATGTGATGTACAGCACTATCAGAAGTTTATGTTCCCATCTGTGGTTCATATTGGTTTATGAACTTCTATAGCTCTACTATGGCATTTTCACTTTTTAGTAACTTCATGCAGCTTCGCAGGAACTGCGCAACGGAAGTGCTGACATCCGTTGCGGTACTTGTTTTGTCATAGGTCGTTGGCATGTCTTCAACATGCGGTGTTTCACTGCGCAACAGGATCCTCTATGATTCTGTTGCTGGTGCTCTGAAGGTATCCCGTGCGTTAATGAAGACCTCCTTGTTCTTTCGTAGGTCGAGAGCAGGTATTTTTCCCCGGGCTTTCCTTATCCCTATTGTCTCAAGAGGGGTCTGCTTTGTGTGAGCCTCCACTGACGTGGAAGCTTCTGCTCCCCTATCACGGCCGATCTTAGCACCACTGCACGTGACCACATTGATGCTCGGGTCCATTGGTCTGTTCTCTACTGCTATCCACTGGATGTTTGGATTTGGTGTCTCCGTCCATCTTCTTTTCTGCATTTCCACCTCTTGCACTAGGCAATCTTCAAAAACATGCTCGAATGATTTACAATAGTTTCATGTAGCGTATGGGTTAACACAATCTCTAGATACATGACCTGGCTAGACACAATTGTAACAAATGACCTGGCTGCGGCCTCTTCCCTGCGTTGGGCCAGCATTTCTTCCTCTGCCGCGGTATCCACCACCACAACCTCTCTATCCTCCTTGGTCATATTGCGTGTTTTCTTGTTTTGGCTGGTTTTCTTCTTGTACGCAGTACAAGCCAGCGCCTCTCATTGAGTCCATATCTCATTTTCTCTCATTCATTAGCTCATATGCATGGCAGTTGGATTCATCATGTCCAACTGATTTACAGAAAGTGCAGTATAAATTTTTAGTTGTTTTCACATATTTCTGTATGAGGTAGCAGTCTTCAGGTCTGTGTCCTATGGTTCTACAAATTTCACACCATGGGGCCTGATTCTGATTTATCGGGTTGGGCGCATTGCTGTTAATATAATCGTGGAATAACGGACAATGCTCCTGGTCATGGCCTTCTCCTTTACAACTTGTACACCAGACCTCGTGTCTAGGTTCATACCTTTGTTCTTTGGCATTTTTCATGCTTTGCAGCTCTAGTGTCAGGGTGGTTAGCTAGTTCTGGATTTGAGACATCCCAGAACTAGTGTCTCCAATCGGCGAAGCCTCTATCTTCATTGCGATCTCCAAAGCCTCTGCCTGCAATGCAACCTTCTACTGCATCAATGGTAATCTGATGTGGGGAAATAGCGCAGCAATGAACCATTCCTTGTGTTGTTGCGGAGCTATAACAAAGCTCACTTGGTCCAAAAGCGTCTTAAACTTCTGATCAAACTCACAGACCATTTCAGTCGGTTTCTACTTTATTTCTTTCAACTCAGTTATACACTGAGATTCAGATTTGGGTTTCTTAAACTCTGCCACAAGCGCATCTTTAATTTCCACGAGGGTTCTTGGCTATGCCTGAGAGTACATCATAAAACAATGTAAAGCTCTATCTCTGAAGGTGGTGATGAGCTATGCTCTCTTCATGGCGTGATAATGTAAAGATCTATCTCTGAAGGTGGTGATGAGTTGTGCTCTCTTCATGGCGTGATCCTTGATTTGTCTTACACTCCATACGGCTTCGCAAAGGAACCAATGTTTATCAGGGTTTTCTAGACTAGTTCCTTTGAAGATCGGTAGCTTCATATCAGTGTTTGCCATTGTCCTATTAGGTGGTGTAGCACCTGGATTAGTGCGCGGCTACTGTAAAGGGATCTGTGCAGTAAAAGCAAATGGGCTTATCGGGGTAGACGTACTGGGATGAGTATTCTGTGGGGTGGGCTGCGTAGCGGGTGGGCTCTGAGATAAGGGTGGCACGGTCTCTGCAGCCGATGGGTTCTGAGGGGTAAATGGTGGCACAGCTTCATTGTCAAGGTCACAAGGAATCTCAGTATCTATATGGAGTCCAGGGCCTCCAAGATTCTTATTAAATTTATATCTCTTCTCACTTCTAAGATTATGGGTGTCTTCGTCAAAATCACTATATATACTGTTTACCATGACAAACTTGAGAATATTAATAAATTTTGAGCATTAATTCACAATGCTCTAGGATATTTACTGAGAGAATAACATATACAGTATATCAATGCATATCAATCATAACAAGCATGTCAATCATCACAAGAAGCAAAAGAATGAGAGACAATAGACACACAGAGTTTCCATGGGGAAAACCCTCAGGTGAAAAACCCAACAACTTCCTCAGAGATAGATAGAGCAATCGCACAACCAAAGTACAACTTAAGTACAAGAGATAGAATCTTCTTAGCATCTGATCCTCCTCCTCACATGTGCGCCACTTTCTAAGTGAAGGAAGTGTGAGTTCTGAAGTGATCCAAATAGAGATCTCCCGATCTCTATTTATACTTGTCTTGTTTTCCCAATAACCTTATGGGACCGATTTGTCTAGCTAGGTACAATAACTTCATATTACATTACATCGGGATGACCCCTTACAAGGTGGTCTAATAACCCATCGGCAAGTTAACACACTTGCGACACTTGTCAATACAAATGACGACACTTCTATATAGAGGAATAATACATCTCTATAGGAGTACAATAAATATATAAGTGAAATACATTCCGAAGTTACATATACATCAACACTCCCTCTTAACTAAGAAGGTATTTATCGACATAGATCTACTAGCACAAGTCTTCTTCTCTGGATCGTCATCATCGATGCATCGTCCTCGAATCATCATCATCGTCATTGTTGCTACTATCTCAACCAATCTATGAATCTACTCATCATAGGAAGTTCTACAGAGCCAGTCCTTTTTCATACTGGATGTAGGCCCACTACCTGTAGATCTTCATCATCGATGCGAACGGTCTGGTAGAGGTGGTCTCTTAGGACTAATTTTATGTGGTGATGCAATACCTGACAAGAGCATCCAAGGAACATTTATGTTCCTAAGCACGACCTATAAGATCTCCCAGGACTGATTACATGCATCCCCTTCACAATACCTTTAAAGAGCATCCCAGGAACATTTATGTGCTGCAGCACGACCAACAAGATCTCTAAAGAGCATCCCAGGACTTATTACGAGCACACAGCTCAACCTCTCGGATCTCCAGGAATGATTACATGTGAATAGACAATACCTTTAAAGAGAATCCTAGGAACATTTATGTGCCGCAACATGATCGCCAAGATCTCTAAAGAGCATCCCAAGACTTATTACAAGCACACAGGTCAACCTATCGGATCTCAAAGACTGATTACATGTCTCCGTAGTAATACCTCATCCTAGGACTGATTAAGAGCACACAGCTCAACCTATCAGATTTATGAGGATTGATTACATACTACATAGCAATACCTCATCCCAAGACTGATTACGAGCACACAGATCAACCTATCGGATTTCTGAGGACTGATTACATGCTATTTGCACAACCTGCCACATATCATCTCTGACCTCCAAGTATCAACCTGATACTCATGAAGCATCATCCTGATGCTCATTATCATACTAATCATCATCACTGTACCATCCTGATACATATCATCTGGAGAAACATCCTGATGCATACCAAGTATCTACCTGATACATATCACCATACATGATCCACCTGATCATACAATGTATCCACCTGATACATACATAGATATATGATCCACACAATGTATCCACCTAATATATATACAGATACATGGTCCAAGCATCCAACATGATACATATACAAATACATATAAATGATCCAACGGATCATATCCAGCATCCAACATTATGCGTACATACATATACATATAAATGATCCAACTGATCATATCTAGCATCCAACATGATGTGTACATACATATACATATAAATGATCCAACTGATCATATCCAGCATCCAACATGATGCGTACATACATATACATATAAATGATCCCACTGATCATATCCAGCATCGTCCTGATGCATATATAGAGCAGTAACTGGAGCATCGTCCTGATGCTCATCATCTAATGCTTACATCCATAGCCATGTGAAGGATCCTCTTTCCAACATGCTTGGAATGGCTTCAGCAAATGTCTCCATCACTTCTTCCTCGAAGTGTCGTCACTCTGAAGAACACCAAGCCTTTATCTAAAGTACTCGAACTTCACTCTCGCTAGTGGCTTCATCAGTACATCTGCAATCTGCTCATCCGTCGCAACATACAGGAGCTTTACTGCTCCTCTCTGCACCATATCCCTGATATAGTGATATTTGATCTCAATGTGTTTCGACCTATTGTGGAACACCAGGTTCTCAAACAGCTTCACACAACTCTGGTTATCACAGAAGATACCAGTAGCATCCAACGCGAGATTAAATAACTTAGACAGTAGCTTCCGAAGCCATACTTTCTCACAACTAGCCGAATAGGATACAACATACTCCGCCTCGGTTGTACTCAGTGCTACGCAGGACTGCTTCCTGCTAAACGAAGAGATCACACTTGATCCCATACTGAAGTAGCACCCAGATGTGCTCTTCCTATCTGCAGCACTGCCTACCCAATCTAAATCAACATAACCCTGTAGGTTAAACTTTTGATTCACATCATACTTGAGCCCATAATCAACTGTACCCTTCAGGTACCTCAGAATATGCTTTACAGCAACCAGTTCAACACTCCTTGGATCTGTTAGGAACTAGCTCAATGTGTTCACCACAAAGAAAATATCTGGTCTTGTGTTCATCAGGTACATCAAGGACCCAATCATCTGACGATACATAGAGACATGAACCGGCTCAGATGAAGCATCGCACAAAATCTTCAGGTTCGATGCCATAGGTGTGGCCATGGCCTTATAGTCCATCATCCTGAACCTCTTTAGGATATCTACTGCATACTTCCCTTGTCCAAGGAATATCCCATCTGCACTCTGCCACACCTCCATACCTAGAAAATAGTGCATCATCCCCAAGTCCTTCATATCGAACTCGGAAGCAAGCTTCCTCTTTGTATCGGCAATCATTCTATCATCTCCTGTTACAAATAGGTCATCCACATGTAGGAGTAGTATCACGGGATTCCCTTCCTCAACCTTGTAGTAAAGGTTGGAATCCGCTTTACTCTTGGTAAATCCCAAACTAGATAGGAAACTATCCATCCTACCATACCAAGTTCTAGGAGCTTGCTTCAAGCCATACAAGGCTTTCTTCAATCTGCACACATATGACTCCCTGTCATGTGTTTCAAAACCGAGTGGCTGCTCCACATACACTACCTCTTGAACTACACCATTCAAGAAAGAAGTCTTGAAATCCATTTGGTGTATCTTCCATTTCATTGCTGCAGCCAGGGAAAGTACTGATCTGATGTAAGTGTACCTAGCTAATTGAGCAAAAGTTTCTTCTTAATCTATTCCCTCTTTCTGAGAGAAGCCATGAGCTACAAATCTTGCCTTGTATTTCTCTATGCTGCCATCTACAGCATGCTTGATCTTATAGATCCATTTGGAAGTCACAACAGACTTCTCTTCAGGTCTTGGGACAACATCCCAAACATCATTCTTCATTATTGATTGGTATTCTTCGACCATGGCATCCTTCCATTCTTTCTTTTCCGCTACTTATTCATAACTGGAAGGTTCTTTGTTCATGATATCACAGAGTAAAGCAACATAGCTGGTATGTGATCTAGTTATCTTCTTTGCTCTGTGTTCTTCCTGTGGAATGCCATATCTTTCTGCGTCTTGAAAGAGCTCTCTAGCCCATGCAGGTTTTCTCTTGTGAGAGTTATTCTCACAGGGTGGATCTATAGGTTGTTGTCGATCTTCAATTTCACAATCAACATCTGGAATTGCTTTAGTCATGGTAGTGTCTTGAAATCTATTTTCCTTAGGTTCTTCGTAAACTTCAATAGGTGTCTTCCTTGATTTGATGAATGCTGAGTTTTCATGAAATGTTACATCCCTGCTAACATCAATCTTCTTGAACCTGGAAAGTATATTCTGTAAGCCTTTGAGCTTTCATTTTTACCCACAAAGATACCCTTCTTTCCTGAAGGATCTAGCTTAGTCCTCTTTTCCTTTGGGACATGAGTATATACTGGACAACCAAATCTTCTGAGATGGTTGACTTCAAGTTTCTTACCAGAGAAGACCTCTTCTGGTGTCTTATTGTCCAATATCTTGTGGGGTGTTTTGTTCTGCACATATATAGTTGTCTTAGCTGCTTCTGCCCATAGATGCATAGGTAGATCTTGGTCATGCAGCATTGCCCTTGTTGCTTCCATGATTGTTCTGTTCTTTCTTTCTGCAACTCCATTATGTTGTGGATTGTAAGGAGCAGTCAAGTCCCTCTTAATCTCTGAATCACTGCATAGTTTCTTGAAGTCACCTGAAGTGAATTCTCCACCATTGTCGGATTTGAAAGTCTTGATTTTCTTATCAGTTTGGTTCTCCATCAAGGTTTTGAATTCCTTGAACTTATCAAAAACTTCATCTTTGTTCTTCAAGAAGTAAACCCAAGTCTTCTTGGAGAAGTCATCAATGAAAGAGACATAGTAAACATACCCACTCAAAGAACTGGATGACATCGGACCACATACATCAGAGTGGATAATTTCCAAGATACTTTTTGCCTCGCTTTATGTTCTTTCCTTTTGCACATCCTTTGCAAACACCTCCATGCTTGATATTGATTTCAGGAAGACCTTCTACAGCTTTACTTGCAATTGGTAATGCTTTGTAGTGCATATGTGCAAGTATTCTATGCCAAAGTTCACTTGGCTCCTTGGAATCATGCACCATGGCATGTTCAGGTTGTCCCTTCAATTTGTACAATCCTCCCTCTTGCTCTCCAATCACCACTGCATCATCTATGGTCTTTCCCTTTGGCCACATTAGAACTTGGCCATCCACAAATGCAACCCTCATACCTTTTGCATCCAATGCGGATATGGAGAGTAGGTTTTTCTCGAGTCTAGGTACATAGAGAACTTCTTTCATCTTCAAGGACTTTCTAGAATCTAGGTTGCAGGAGGATTCACCACTTCCTTTGATAGGGTATTGATAGTCATCCCCAAGTTTCACTTTATGGGGTGATTCATGTTCAGATAGATTTACAAAACATTCTTTAAACCCAGTCATTTGTTTGGAAGCACCAGTGTCAATAAGCCAATCATTACAACCATGAGAGATAGTACCTGTGAGAGCAAAGATTAGAACATACTCTTCTTCGCTTGATGAGTCATCATCACTTTCTGTTCTAGCTTTCTTCCTGGGAGGTTCATCATCTTCAACAGCATGAGCATGATATCTTCTTTTGCTATTCTTCTTCTTATTGTTGAAGTTGTTGGTATCTTATTTCCTTTTCTTGGGACATTCTGAGGCAAAGTGTCCTTTCTCATTACAATTGAATCACCTCAGATCTTTCTTTTCTTTGTGATATGGATGAGAAGATTTCTTCTTGTGATGGGATGGCTCCCTCTTGAACTTTCCTTTCTTGGTGTGTGCTGTGAGAGCTTGATCTTCATTCCCCATATTTTCTTCTCGTGCCACAAGCCTTGCTTCTTCTTGAGAACATTCCTCCCACAGTCTACTGAAGGAGATCAATTTCTTTCTTACACAGATCCCTTGGATAAAGGAGTCCCATGACCTAGGTAGGCCATTCAAAGTGGTCGTAACAATTTCACCATTCTCCACCATTTCATCTACAGCTTCAAGTTGTTCCTTGATCTGAGAGACTTTGGAGAAATAAGATTGAATGGTCTCTCCATTCGATATCTTGACCCCTTTCAATTGATTCCGCAGAGTCATCTTCCGATTTATGTTCTTCCCTTCAAATAGCTTGGTCAGGGAATCAAACATAGCTTTGGATGTCTTTAGGGATGACACATGTGGAATGAGATGGTCTTTAATAGAATCAGTAATGATTCTCTTTTCCTTGACCAAGTTCTTCTTATGCAATATCTTAGCCTCTTCATCCTCTGAGATACGGATCTCTTCTTTTATGTAAGAGTCCAACTCATTCTCTTCCAGGATTAAGCTAATCCTATACTTCCAAGCTCGTAAGTTATCAGCCCCTTCAAGCTTATCCTCAAGCTTGGTGTGGTGAGACATCTTATAGAGTACTTCAAATGGAAATAGAAAAGATTTAGGTCTTACCCCTTGATCTGTTGAAAACTGGATCTGGTCCTGGATTAGGGTTTGTCAGAGAAACCCTAAAAATTCAAAATGTGAATTTCAACTTTCTGAAAGGATAGAAAGATGCACTTTGATGAGCTGAGCAGCCTGGTGTATTCAAAATTTGAGATCTGCAAAGCTTCACCCTTAAGAAATGCCTTTCAGTCTTCCTGGGTTCACTAGGGAGGACCTTGAGTTAGGGTTTGAAAATCCCAAAGATTTATCCAGCCAAAAATCTCGATCCAAACCTCTAAACTTTGATTTTTTCCAAGGAGCTTCCAGCTATGTCTTCAGATTTCAGAAATTCCTATTTTTAAGGAAACCCTAATTTTTAGGGACAAAACTCGAAGTGCTTAGAACTAAATTCTGATTGGATAGATAGATTCTCCTTGATGAGTATAGTCAATCTACTATACTTATTTTCCAAAATCTATGGAGAGAAACCCAATAAACAAGAAACCCTAGTTTTTGTCATTGCACAATGTCTTCTTCTCAGGTTAGCTCTAATACCATGTTAAATTTTGAGGATTAATTCACAATACTCTAGGATATTTACTGAGAGAATAAGATATACAATATATCAATGCATATCAATCATAACAAGCATGTCAATCATCACAAGAAGCAAAAGCATGAGAGACAATAGACACACAGAGTTTCCGTGGGGAAAACCCTAAGGTGAAAAACCCCACGACTTCCTCAGAGATAGATAGAGAAATAGAACAACCAAAGTACAAGAGATAGACTCTTCTTAGCAGCTGATCCTCCTCCTCACATGTGCGCCACTTTCCGAGTGAAGGAAGTGTGAGTTTTGAAGTGATCCAAATAGAAATCTCTCGATCTCTATTTATACTTGTCCTGTTTTCCCAATAACCTTATGGGGCCGACTTGTCTAGCTAGGTACAATAACTTCATATTACATTATATCAGGCCGACCCCTTACAAGGTGTTCTAATAACCCATCGGCAAGTTACCACACTTGCGACACTTGTCAATACAAATGACGACACTTCCATATAGAGGAATAATACATCTCTATAGGAGTACAATAAATATATAAGTGAAATACATTCCGAAGTTACATATACATCAACAAATATTAATGCATTCTTAAAACACCTTTCTCAGCTAACAACATCTTAATGTATAGACTGAGATTGTTTAGGTACTTATCTTGGAATCCTTGGAAAAAATATGTTTCTACTTGCCTGTAGGATTTGAGTGTGTCTACAGCAAATTCTGTTACGAAGCCTTTTAGCATATATTCGACCCAGAAGTCAACTGCACATGTTAATGGGATGTCTATCGCTTTGAGCTGCGCTGTGATCTCGGGAGTCCACTCTGTAGGAACTCCTCCTTGAAAACAGGTTTTCTTTTCTGCGAGCCGTGAGATCCACCCGTGCAGCTTGTTTGGAAATGATGCCCAGAAAATCTCATGAATATCTTTCCACAGATATCTATCCAACCACTGTTTGATAGATAGACGCGGATGTCTATTCTCTTTCCTTGCAAAGTCTCTTACGGTCTTGTCACACCAAGGTTGGATTTATGTCCTTTCAGGATGCCAATTGTCGGATCCTTCAGGGAACTGATATTTTTTGTCACTCATTACGGTTGCAACTCATCAAGTATTCTAGCATGACAACCAAACCATTTGTTGGCTTGACTGATACTAACCCAGAGGTTTTCAATAAAACACAGGTTCTTCATGGTTTCCCTTTGACCAACAAAACCCCTTCACAGCAACCCTTTCGGCAACAACCTATGAGCAGTTTGAGGTCTCACCGGAGGTGTATCTATGGGGTACTACAGAATTAGGTTTCCACAGTATGTGATGAGTTTTTTGGATAGATGTACTACGCAATGCAACAGGGGGTATGCGCTGCGAGGTGAGATTACGCAGTGATGGGAAATGCTGCGGTCCGCACCACTAAGCCCTTCTTTTATGAGACTTCTACTGAAACTGTGAACAATCGCTTTCTCAGTGTCGTTCTTCTCTTAACGGTATCATACCACTAAGCACGCCCAGTTGTTGCTTTCCATGAATCATTCTCCTCTTAATGAACTCATACAACTGGACACCTTCTTAATATGCTCATGCC
This sequence comes from Larix kaempferi, assembly GCA_027924585.1. Classification (NCBI taxonomy): domain Eukaryota; kingdom Viridiplantae; phylum Streptophyta; class Pinopsida; order Pinales; family Pinaceae; genus Larix; species Larix kaempferi. The sequence continues at coordinate 11,803,483 of BSBM01000007.1, forward strand.
CGTAGCTCGACATCATGGATCATACTTGCCAAAATTAGACCACTACTGGTCTATCCAGTACCTGTACCTATCCTTTGTCCATCATTCCACTTTACTGGCTCCACATGGCCTGATCCTTTCGTAGCACTGCTTCCTCACCGCGTTGATCTTCGCGGTACTGCCAAAATTTGGTTGTTGTGCACAACTTCGCAGCATCCCCCATACTTGTACAAAATTATATCTTTTGTTGAGCTGTGCTCAACTCCGCAGCTCAACCTCCTTGTGTTATCCAAAATTGCCCCAACTTGGGCTAGGCCCAACATGCAATGGAACCATTTGTTGGCTTGACTGATGCTTACTCGGAGTTTTTCAATAAGACCCAGGTTCTTCGCGGTTTCCCTTTGACCAAAAAAACCCCTTCACATCGACCCTTTCGGAAACAACCTGCAAGCAGGTTGAGGTCTCACCCGAAGTGTATCTATGGTGTACTGTGGAATCAGGTTTCCAAAATATGTGATGAGTTGTTTGGATAGATGTATTGTGCAGTGCAACAGGGGGTATGCGCTACGAGGAAAGATTGCGCGACGATGGGAAACGTCGCGGTCCGCACCACTAAGCCCTTCTAATGCGAGACTTCTACTGAAACTGTGAACAATCCAATTCAAATTTATACTTGAAGTACTCAGGAAGGCTTATGGCACTGAAATGAGTATCACTCATCCACTCATTCATGCACTAAATTGACTATTACTCTAACATTCGTTTATACACTTAGAATGCTTACTATTTAAGCGTCCACTGCAGATGCAAATCACTATCATTCATTAGTCTGTCGTGCATAGGAAAGTACTTAAGCAATCTCTTAACACTTGAACAAATAACTGATTCACTGCTTTCAGAAGCAAAGCTAAGTATTAACCATTCATCTATTCATGTAGACTTAACATATCATCTCCATAATCTCTTGATGGAAAATGCATAGAAAAGTCTTCACATAACAGAATGCAAAGAAATATGCAGACATTCATCTATAGAAAATAGGTAAATGCAATCATACACAACAATGTTCCACTCAATCACACAACAGAATATTTAATGTGGTTCACTCCCCCAGGTGGGAAGCTACATCCACAAGAATGGTTGTTATATATATATCTTTAATGGGAAGGGGACAACCGCTCTTGGTCTGTGCACACAACTGCAGACTCTCTCTCTCTCTCAACTAGGTCTCTGCGCACATAGCTGCAGAGCCATTACAATGGCTTCTTCTTTAGAAAAGATCTTACAATACATCAACAACAAAGAGCAATGAGAGAACCCTCAAAATGGACAATAAAAAGTAACCATAAACCCCAAAAGTAACAACCCCTTCCCTTACAAAAATGTCTTCTTTTATAGACCATGCCCGAAGGTCATGTCATTACAATACTGAAGATCGAAACCCTTAGGGTTTCCAAAACTGATACGGTTTCTCTAAACTGTCCTACTAGCCTCTGGTAGCGAGTGTGCTATCGTGGCTGTCCTCCACGCCTATGTTCTATCGCTTTCAGCCTTCTTGTTGTGCGCACACCAACAGGTCATCTTCATCAAGCCACCCTTCCACTAACAGACTCATACGACTGGCTCAGCTCCCAGTCGCTTCCTCTGTAGACCGTTTGTCCTCTTAACGGCCTCATATAACTGGTTCAGCCTCCAGTCACTTTCTCAGCACCATTCTCCTCTTAACAGTCTCGTACCAGTAAGCATGCCCAACTGTCACTTTCCCTGAGTTGTTCTCCTCTTAATGAACTCGTACAACTGGCCGCCTTCCTGATATGCTCATGCCCACAGCTCGACATCCTAGAGCATACTTGCCAAAATTAGACCACCGCTGGTCTATCCGGTAACTGTACCTATCCTTCGTCCATCATTCCACTTTGTTGGCTCCACGTGGCCTGATCCCTTCATAGAACTACTTCCTCGCAGTGCTGATCTTTGTGGTACTGCCAAAATTTGGTTGCTGCACACAAGTTCGCAACATCCCCCATACTTGTACAAAATTATATCTTTTGTTGAGTTGCGCTCAACTCCGCAGTTCAACCTTCTTGTGTTATCCAAAATTTCCCCAACTTGGGATAGGCCCAACACCTTTGTCACCCTGTCTAGATCTCCAGGACTTATTATATGTGGTCATGGCAATGCCTCGAAAGAGCATTTGCGGCCTTTTTCATCCTGTCTAGATCTCCTAGGTCTACTTACATGCCATAGGACAATGCCTCGAAAGAGCATCTGAGGCCTTTTGCATCCTGTCCAAATCTCCCAGGTCTACTTACATGTCCTCCCAGAGCAATGCCTCGAAAGAGCATCTAAGGCCTTTTTCAACCTATCCAGATCTCCCAGGTCTACTTACATGCTCATCTGCACAACCTGTCCATGGCCACAGAGTATCAACCTGATACTCACCATACATCATCCTGATGTACACATGATCATCCTGATCATCATCACTGCATCGACCTGATGCATGTCATCTGGAGCAGCATCCTGAAGCTCGTCATCCATGATCATCCTGATCATACAATGCATCTTCCTAATGCATACACAATATCTTCCTGATACGTATCATCATACATGATCTACTTGATCATACAATGTATCCACCTAATACACATACAAATACATGATCCACCTGATCATACAATGTATCCACCTAATACATATACAGATACATACACATGATCTAACTGATCATATACATTCATTAATGATCCAACTGATCATTTACAACATCTAACATGATGCATACATACATAAATGATCCAACTGATCATATCTAGCATCCAACATGATGCATACAAATACAGAGCAGTAACTGGAGCATCGCCCTGATGATCATCATCCAGTGCTTACATCCACAGCAATGTGAAGGATGCTCCTTCCAACATGCTTGGAATGGCTTCAACAAATGTGTCCATCACTTCTTCCTCGAACTATCGTCAATATGAAGAACACAAAGCCTCTTTCTGAAGTACTCGAACTTCACTCTGGCTAGTGGCTTCATCAGTACATCAAGGACCGAACCATTTGACGATATACAGTGACATCAACTGGATCAAATGAAGCATCACACAGAAGCTTTAGGTTCGATGCCATAGGTATGGCCATGTCCTTGCAGTCCATCATCCCAAACCTCTTCAGGATCTCTACTGCAAACTTCCCTCATCCAAGGAAGATTCCATCTGCACTCTGCCACACCTCCATGCCTAGAAAGTAGTGCATCATCCACAAGTTCTTCATCTCGAACTTGGCAGCAAGCTTCCGCTGCATGTCGACAATCAATCTATCTTCACCTGTAACAAATAGGTTATCCGCATACAAAAGTAGTATCACTGGATTGCCTTCCTCAACCTTGTAGTAAAGGTTGGAATTCGCTTTACTCTTGGTAAATCCCAAATTGGATAGAAAGCTGTCTATCCTACCATACCAAGTTTTGCACATATATGACTTCCCGTCATGTGTCTCAAAACCAAGTGGTTGCTCCACATAAACTTCCTCTTCGACTACACCATTCAAGAAAGTTGTCTTGACATCCATCTAGTGTATTTTCCATTTCATCACTATAGCCAAAGAAAGTACTGATACGATGGAACTGTGCCTGGCTATAGGTGTAGAAGTCTCTTGATACTCAATCCCTTTTTCTGGGAGAAGCCACGAGCTACAAACCTCACTTTGTATTTATCCATGCTACCATCTGCATCATGCTTGATCTTATAGATCCATTTGGAAGTCACAACAGACTTCCCTTCAAGTCTTGGGACTGCATCCCAAACATCATTCTTTATGATCGACTGATCATGGCATTCTTCCATTACTTCATCCCAGATCATGGGAACTTCAATATCTTCAATATCTTCAATAGATATCTTTATTGCTGGAACAAATGTTGTAGTCCTTCTTTTGTAGGTGAAGGTATACGATCTTTCCTACAAAACAAGTTAAATTGCATGATTAGAACATCTCATAGTTTTCAGAACAAATTCTTACACATAAAGAAATATGTCATATAGTCATGCAATTATTTTAGCCAATGCTTCAATACAACATTCATCCATATCCTGTAACTTTCTAGATGCCTTCCAATCTTTACCAGAACATTGTTAAGAGTGTGCACTACTCCCAACATGTCAGCAAAGAGGTTTCATTATAGATAAGTAGCAATGGAATGTTGTATAGTGCCATAGGCCACTTACCCATCACATGCAGATTAGTAGTATATTGTTCATTAATGCAATTTATTCTAATATGCATAATAACAACCTAAGTCTAGGAACAACATATACATCATTGAACAACATTATTTAAACAAACAAATATGTAAGAAATGACAATTCAAATACTTATCTTTGTTTGGTTGTTGGGTGGTCTCCCCCTGAATCTTTGCAACTCCATTCTGATGTGGATTGTGAGAAGTGGTCGAATTCATATGAATATCTACATCCTTGTAGAAACTACTGGAGTGTGCTCCCTCTTGATCTTTGCTTCCTGGATTACCTGTCCTTGAACTTATATCCATCCTCGATCACTGGTTTAATATGTTAGCTGCTTATTGTCTAACATACCAACATGATGTATTCTTGTTCTCTTATGTGACTTGTGCTAGTAACCTGCATATCTCATAGGTTTACCAAGTTATACATACCTTGTAAGTAGATCTTCTATGTGATCCATGGAAATGGATGAACCTTTGTTTTCATGTCACCATGGTCATATGTTCTTGAACTAGAACATGATTTGTCTTTCTTGGTGTACCTGGATAAGTCACACCTGTCGAGATTGCTTGTAATATTCTTATGTAAGGCCTTAGCCTCATGTCGCTCTGAAATAGGAACTTCTTCACTTATGCAGGTGACCAATCCATTCTCTTCTAGGATTAACCCAATCCACTTGATTTGTAGGAACTGGATCTGGAGCTGGATTAGGGTTTGTCAGAGAAACCCTAAAAATTCAAACTTTGAATTTCAAACTTCTGAAAAGATAGAAAGATGCGCCTTGATGAGCTGATCAAGCCAATATACTCAGAATTTGAAAACTGCAAAGTTTCACCCCTCAAAATTGCCTTTGAAACTTCCGGATCTTCTAGACAGGATCTCGAACTACGATATAATGTCCCCCATTTTGACCCTTGTAATGTTTTGGGCTATAATGTAAATAATGTATGCATATTATGTATGATTCCTAGCGTGGAGCTCAAGGCCAAGGCCCCACTAGTGAATGCTCGATCTAGAAGAGGCAAGTATTTGAAATTATGCTACCCATGTGCTAGTAAACCATGGGAATTGTAAATATGCATTTTTAATATAAAAACCCACAACTAGCTATGCAATGCAACAAGAGATGGGGGCATGATGTTACAAGGAAATTGGGAGGGAAATATTCAAACCCTTGAGCCAATCAAGTCAAGGAAAGTGTCAATGAGAGAACCCATGAACCCTCAACTACCCAGGTTGACTTTTGTACCCAATCATTGATTTCTCCCAAGAGTTGGTTGAGGTAGTTAATGCCATGGGGGATGGGAGGTATGGCTGTCCAAATTCAGGTATGGGAAAGCCACCCTGCATGGAAATTCATGTTTGGCTTCTTGGGCAAGAAAAGAGCCATGAATTACTCCCCAAGCCATTAACCATCAACCCACTTTGCCCTCTCACGAGTTTGGAGCTACCTGGGCATTTTCCTCACTGGTTTTGCTGTGTTTACCTTCATTTTCCTAGCTAGGAAGGGCGTTTTTGTTGTGGCTAACAGTGGATAAGAAGGGAAAACGATTTGGGGTTTTATTGAGGCCGTTTGTCCCACTGAATGCTCATACATCTATGGGAGAAATCATTTTTCTTCCCTGGGATTGATTCCCTCTTCCCACAAATCCATTTTTGGTGTGCCTACGTTTTTGGGAAAACCCATGTCCATCTAGCTTCTATGTTCCATTGTTGAAAGTGTGTTTCTGAGCCCATATCTGAGTTTGGTTTGCAAGAGAATGCTGGGGTTGAGTTGGTTATCCAATCCTTTGGGTTGAGTTTAGCTTGAGGGTTCCCTTTTCCTTGTAGATATCATGCCCAACTCGGGGGTGGTCTTTGAGTGCTGAAAGAATACAGGCTGAGCAGAGACCTATGGCTGGGAGGAACATTGCAGTGACATAGCTAGTTGTTCGGGACCGCATTGCATCAAGATGAGTATTTTATTAGGTATTTACTTCTGCAAATGTGATAATTTGTTGACTGTGTTAAATTGAATAACATTCATGTAATATGTGTGTGGATGAGGTTTTAATTCCGCTGTGCATTTTAAATTGATTTACATCTACACATATGTATTTCTTTGCTTTAAAATCTAATGAATTGGCTGAGTTTTTATGAAAACTTCCATAGAATAGCATCAGGTTCCATTCCTTGCATTGGGACCAAGGGTGGGGAAATTACATTTGGTATCAAAGCTGCTGGTTGCAGCATTGGGCCTTCATGGGATACCTCTCAAAGCTTGCAGAGGTAAGGATACTTCCTGCTCCGCAGTAATCGTTAAGAAAATTTTCCAAAAATTCAAAATTTTTAAGTGTTTTGCGTAAAACTGTTTCGGCGAGTTCGTCCGCAACGGCAGCGAAACTCAGTGAGTTTGTCCGCAATGGTGGCGAAACTTGGTGAGTTGCTCCGTAATGAACTGGCAAAGAATCAATAAGATCGCCGAAAAAGAAGGAAAAATTCCGGCAGAAAGTTATGAGTTTTGGTCCACAACGGCGGAAGAACTCGGCAAGTTGGTCCGCAATGGTGGAATGACTCGATGAGTTGGTCTGAAAATTTCAAAAAATTTCTAAGTGTTTATGGCAGAAGAGATGGGTGAGTTGCTCCACAACGGCGAAAGAGATGGGCAAGTTGCTCCACAACGGCAGAAGAGATGGGAAAGTTGCTCCACAACAACGGAAGAGATGGGCAAGTTGCTCTGCAACGACGGAAGAGATGGGCGAGTTGCTCTGCAACGGTGGAAGAGATGGGCGAGTTCATCTGCAAAGGCGGGAAAAGTTGGCAAGTTTGCGCTGCAATGGCAGAAGGAAAAGCTGAGTTTTCAACCGGAAGAACTCAGCAAGTTTGTCCGCAAAGGGTCAGAAGAGAATTGACATGTCCTCCGAAACAGAGAATTTTAGCTGTTTTCCAGGGTGAATTTCTGGTGCCAAAAAAAAAAGAAAAATCGCTTTGAACTCATGTGCCAGATTACACTAAATCGAAGGATTTACAAAAAACAAATGAGGGCACTGCCCTCGACCCACCCTGCAGTGGGAAGCCACAAGGGGGAAATCCCCCTTGACCCTCGTTGTCCACCAGAGACAATCGTTGAGAGTGTGAAATGCATTCTTGGGATGAGAAGCAGGAATTGCATGGAAGGTTTGTGGAAGCCTTATTAAAAGTAATTGGCTGTGATATGCATTGCGGAAGAGCAATGGGAGTAGCAAGGAAATGTTGATAAGAGGGAAACATCTCACCTTAAGTATTTTTGTTATAGCATAGGAATTTCATGCCTGAAAAGTAGCAACTAAGAATGTTTTACATTTGCATTAAAGTGCTACTTGGTGAGAAATTACAGCTAATTTTTCCTTGTGTGCTTGGTAGGGAAACCAAGAAAGGGATCAGCTGTGGCGTGGAGGAGGGATTTCTTGTCATGATTGGAAAGGGAGAATTCTTTAATTCCTCTCCTGCTATTGTATTTATATTTTCTGAGTTTTATATATTGAAAATTATGTCATCAGGATGCTGGGAATGCAAGAGAGTAGTAGATTAAAAATGAATTAGTGGGCATGATTAAAAAGTCATTGCATAGTGCATGTGATGCATGATGTTGCATATGGGTAAAAAGGTAGTGAAGTTACACATGCAATAGCCCATTAATGGTAATGCTTGTGGTTGATCACCAGTAATGTTGTTGATAATGGTTGTATAAATCAAACCATAGAAGCATGATTGAAAATGTAAGAGATTAGATAGCTGAAATGAATATGCACTAGATGGCATATTGATAAACATGGCACATTGCATGTAAAAATACTTGTGTATATATATGATATTGCATATTGGTAGAGCAGTTGGGTTATGCATATGCAATGAGCCACTTAAAGATGAGTATCGTGGTTGTTAAATAACTAGTTGTGTTCGCAATGGTTATAGGACTAGAGACAGCCGAAGCATGACTAAGGGTGTGGATGATGATTGTTGCATATGACCAACAACCTTATGAAGAAAGGATGGTGCAACAAATCTATGATCATGAGGTTGGTAAAAGGGCTATGTAGCCCTGGTAAGAGGCCAACTGATCATGTAACATCAAGCGATGTTAATGATAGCCATGCAGGTAATGGTTATTTATGCTTAAATTGCATGAATGTTGAAAGAGGATTTGGTAAGATCCCTTCAACTATGTTGATTGGTTTGCATGTGGTATTGAGTGCTTGAATGTGAATATAATCCTACCAAGTATGATCAGGAGTGGGTAAGTGAAAGCAAGGAACCTCACACCCTATAGTTTCTTAGAAACCTCAATGCATTCATATGAAATTATAACATGCCATTGTGTATGTTGGATTATAAGTTTAAATAACCAAAGAAAGTAAATACCTATACTCATGTTGTGGTAGTACATGCCATATGAATGGTTAGGCCATAATATGTGGGAATGCATAGTATCCGCGGATTGATGCAAATTTGTATTGAGGGATTATGCATTGAGTGAATGCACATTAAAATTTTATATGTGTAAGTGCACATGTTGAGATGCATTGCGAGAATGCACGGTCGTGATATGTATAGGTTTCAATGCATTTAGATAATTGACGAAATGGTGAACCATTGTTAATACTGAGATAATTTCATGAGCTGCTATGAATGCAGGAGAAAGATTGCATGAAGAAGGTAGACATGAAGATGGGCTACCAGAGTGCTCTATGGAAGGACAGAGATTGCATGGAATGTGAAGTAATCAGTATTTATAGTTTATTTAAATTGCATGGATAGTGTACCCATGTCTTGCAATTTTATTTATGATAACGATGGATATATATATATATTTCATTGCATCTCAAATGTTAACAGTTGAAGGTGTTTGAATGATTGAGTGTTATAATTCTGAGATCACTTCAGTGACTGTTGTAGCAATGAAAGGATTAAATGCATAGATACGCACAACATGTTTGGCTGATTGAAGTTTCAGATTTCAGGTAGATTATTTTGGGCATGGAAAATATGGGTAAGTCCATGATGAAGATTGGAATCTATCATGAGAAAGAGCCAAACGATATGAGAATAGACTCATGGCTAAGCAAATCAATTGTTGTAGAGGACAAAATTGCAAATTCATACCTGAATTTAATTATTAATGCCATTAACTGATTAGAGAAATCAGATTTGAATTCTATTGTTAAATGCTGCTAACCGTTTGGTTATTTGATAAATGTGCCAGGAAGACACATTGCAGGAAGACCAGGAGTGATGGCCTGCAAAAGCCAAACTAGATGGGAAGGACCCCATGCTTTGGAAATGGGTTTCGGGTGAAACGCCATTGATAATGTCTCAGTTAAACCGCATGTCGGTAAACCATGAGAGTGAGATGGTAAAGCTATGCCAAGAAGGCATGTGAGATACATCTACAAAATGAATGAGTATTCTGTGACCCTAGACTAGAACATGCATGTCTAAATTATTAGGATTAATATGCAGAGCATGCTCTACTTTATTTATATATATCATTTCAGACTGGTTGAGTATGATTAGGGCCTACATGGCTCACATTGGAAAGGGGGTGCACACCTTTTCTGGTGCCAGGTCATGATAGCGTTTTCAACATTGAATACACCCTAAGGGAATGGACGCATTCCTGGTGTTTCAATACTTGATAGTGAATGTTATGGAATGTGGTTGCAATTTTGAGAAGCATTATTGATAAGCCTGCTTATCCTTCTTGTGTTGTCAGCCTACACAGATGCCAATTGGTACTACACATTAAGAGGCAAAGTGAAGAAGGGTACGCAGAAGGACTGTATAGGAATTGGCAAGCTTTCTATGCTCACACTAAATAATACTGGAAGGGATGGACACACCCAAGAAGCTGTGTAGTACAATGGGGTATCATCCTTATGTGAGTGGGGCCATGTTAACCTGCAGTCAAGAAAGTCACCTATAAAGTTCCAAAAAGGAACCACCGATTTGTACAATAGAAGGAGTGGCGTCCTTGTATGAGTGAAGAGTTGATGTGTGTGTGAAGGGTTATGGTGCAAGAAGGTGTGGTGACATTGGTAAAGGCATAAAATCTCTATTGGGTTAGCAGAAGGGGGTGGGCACCAAGACTGACTGAAAACCCTGAGATGCCTATGGCTCCATAGTAGAGCTTTGACCTATAATGGTTAGGTGGCGCAGTTTCCTTCCATTGGCCGATGACCCAGATGAATGTGCTAGCTCGGCAATGGAGAGGGCCAACCAAGTATGGGACTAGTTGGGCACCACCAAATGCTTGGTAAATCGAGTCGACGTGAAGGTGTACTGGTGAAGCATTAACTACATCCAAGTCCATAGGCGATCCTAAGGCTTGCAAAGCGAAGCAGGATCCTGTGGACCAGAGGGGAAACGCACAATACAGATAAGTATTCGTTTTCATTTATGTCTTGTTTGGAATAATGAATATTTCAGGTATAAATCTTTTAATAGCTAAGCTGATACACTAGTGTTTTCCTTGTTGGAAACCTTAGTCATTGCAGGAAGGCAAGACCCTAAAAGACTATAAATTGCTAGTAAATCCAGAGAGTAAATGAGTAGGCGATATAAATTATTGAGAAATCCAGGCAGTAGTTGGTTGAACGCTATAAAGTTCTTGATAAATCCATAGATTAACTGGTTGGGAATTCACTACTTAACTGGTTGAAATCTTAGCTATGTATGTTGGCCCAACACCCCTTAAACAATTGAGAAACCTAGTTGGTGTACTGGCCTGGAATTGCCTATTCGAATGATTGTGGAGTAGCCTACGTGCTGGCTCAACATTCATAATTGTGTCCACGGGAAATCCAAGGATTGCAAAGCAAAGAAGGATCCCGTGGAATAAAGTGAAGACATCCAATACAGATAAGTATTCGGTTACCTTGCAGCTTCTTTCTTATGAATATACGTGTGTATATGATTTGGTTATGATTTCTCTAAACTCTTGTTTCTAAACTCTTGTTTAGAGATAAACCCTATGAAAAATAAACTAAACATGTGAATTGATTCAATGTTTGAGTGTAGTTATTGTTGGAAGCAAGGACTATGAAGGCATCATAAGGATGCAGATGGACATGTGACCATCCTAAAGAGCTCAGTATGAGCAGTAATAAAAGATTGTGCTAGTGGACATGAGGGGGTCATAGCAGCCAAAGGTTCTGTAGGCAACTATGGAGGAGGGTTCCTAGTTGAAAATCCTTAGATAGACCTTAGACACTAAGTGTCATAGCCAAGAAAGGAAAGTCAAGCATTCACATTGAAGTGAAAGAGACTAAGGAGCATGAACCACAGCGATGGTGTAGCTCCATAATAGAACAAGACAGAGAGGAAGAAACTCCTACTCTTCTCTTTTCGAGCCCATATCTGAGTTTGGTGTGCAAGAGAATGCTGGAGTTGAGTTGGTTATCCATTGCTTTGGGATGAGTTGAGCTTGAGGGTTCCCTTTTCCTTGCAGATATCATGCCCAGCTCAGGGGTGGTCTCTGAGTGCTGAAAGAATACAGGCTGAGCCGAGACCTATGGCTGGGAGGAACGTTGCAGCGACATAGCTAGTTGTTCGGGACAACATTGCATCAAGATGAGTATTTTATTGGGTATTTACTTATGGAAATGTGATAATTTGTTGACTATGTTAAACTGAATAACATTCATGTAATATGTGTGTGGATGAGGTTTTCATTCCGCTATGCATGTTAAATTGATTTACATCTACACATATGTATTTCTTTGCTTTAAAATCTAATGAATTGGCTGAGTTTTTATGAAAACTTCCATAGAATAGCATCAGGTTCCCTTCCTTACATTAGGTCCAAGGGTGGGGACATTAGATACGGTTTGATAAATCCCACTCTTCTACCCAACCAAAAGGTTCGATCCAAAGCTCTAAGCTTCTATTTTGCTGAGGAGCTTCCAGCTGTGGTCACAGATTTCAAAAATTCCCATTTTTGCAGAAGCCCTAATTTTCCACTTTTCCGATCAAAGTCCCGAACTAGGGTCTGATCAAGCTCGACCTTCTGCCCAACCAAAAATTTTGATCTTGGTATCTAAATTTATAATTTGATGAGTAGCATTCATCCATTGTCTCCTATTACAAAAATTCCATCTTTCTACGAAACCCTAAATTCCCGAAGCCATGGATGAAGGTGCTCAAAAGTAATTCTGTTTTGACAGAAATATGTACCTAATTTTTTTTAGTGTAACTCCAAACTTTTCGATCCCCAGGGTCTGAAAATTCTATCTATGGTAGCCCGACCTATCGTATTTCCAACCCCACAGTTCTGACCTCAATTGGATTCTCTGAGAGAGAGTTATGCCAAGTGTTGCAACGTGACCTGTTTATGGGATAAAATAGGAGAGCCAACTTGTACGGCCTTCCATGTGTCACTGGTTCTGTTTCCACGTGTCACTGGTTCCGCTTCAGCCTCTGAAAAAGTTACCTGAGAAAGTACAATCCGTGCACTACCTATCACATGTCTTACTAAATTTCAGTTGGAGCTTCCTAGCCCAATTTATGACCTTTTTTCCTAGGTCACTTGTTTATGACTCAGATCTTGAAGAGGCAGAAACCCTATATTGTAAAGATCATAAAACACAAATTACAACAAATTAGAAGTTTTCCTTTGGACACAAGGTACATAGGGATCTGATATTCAATCTGTAAAAGTTTCAAATCCGAAAAATGTTCCAAAATGGATTTATAGCGAAAGCTCTATGATGACTAGTTTTTTCTATATCAAGCCCTAGCATCGCAAGTGCAACAAGTGTCATACATGCCATACCATGCCTTCTTTCAGGCTAGCTCTGATACCAAGTTAGTTTTTCAGAATTTTCAATCTAATCTAAGATCTTAACTGATAGAACAACATGTATATCATATCTACAGCATTTCAATCATGGACACAATAATGCAAGCACACAAGAGACACGAAGTTTACTTAGGGAAAACCATAAAGGTGAAAAACCCCAATAACTTCCTCAGAGATAGATAGAGCAATGATACAACCCAAGCATAAGAGACAGACATCTCCTAGCAAAAGCTTCTCCTCCTCCACAAGTGCGCCACTCTCCAAAGAGTGTGTGTGATAATAGAATGATCAAATAGAGTGCCTCCCGCACTCTGTTTATACTTGACTTGACTTTCCTAATAACCTTTACTAGGTCAACCTTAACTTAACCACATAACATAATGCTGACTGGGCCGACCCCCTATAGGGTGGTCTAATAGCCATTTGACCCACATGGCCGACCCCCAATAGGGTGGTATAATAACCCTTTGACCCACATGACTTATACAGGGCCGACCCCAACAAGGTGGTCTAATAACCCATCAAGTATAAGTTACAACACCTACAATATAAATGATGACACTTCCGTATAGAGGAATAATAACATCTCTATAGGAATACAATATACATAATTGTGAAGTACATTCCTAAGTTACATATACAGCAACAAAGAGTTCCACATTTACCACCAGAGAAGTACGTCATATCATCAGTAGGAAAATGGAACCGTTGAAGCGTTTAATAATGTACTGGAAAATGCGTTGACCAAGGTATGCAATGTCAATAGGGATGATTGGGATCTACGCATTCTAGCTGTGTTATGGGCGTACAAGACTACTTGCAAGAAATTGACTGGCCATACACCTTTTAGGTTGGCCTATGGACAAGAAGCAGTAATTCCTATGGAGTATATTGTACCCAACTTGAGAATAGATGCATTTACAGGCATGGAAGATCGAGAGGTACTAGAAGAAAGGATTCTACACTTGGTTGGGTTGGAGGAATATCGCGTCATCGCAGACTTTCACTAGCAAGTGCAGAAACATAGAGAAAAAGCATGGCATGATCGCCATATCAAGAAAAAGACCTTTTAGATAGGTGATCTAGTCCTCCTATACGATAGAAAATTTATGAAGTTTCCTGGAAAGTTTAAATGCATTGGCTTGGCCCATATATTGTTTTGCATATTACTAACGGTGGCGTAGTCTAGTTAGCCACGTTAGCAGGAGATACCTTACCAAGCTTAGTAAATGGAAGTAGACTAAAACCCTATCAAGATAGTCCTACTTCACAGAATCCTCAATGAGCAGAAAGAAAGGAAATTTCTAAGTGTCAAGTACACTTGAAATTGGGCACTAGAAAGATGGGAAGAGTCTATACAAAGTTTTCATTGGATACGCGAAGTTCAAAGGAAGAGGTACATGTACCACGCAGCACTTGTCATGACATGAAGCTGTGTTGATTAAGAAAAGAAAAAAGAAAGAAAGAGAAAGAAAAGAAAAAGAAAAAAGAGAACAAGAAAAGAAGAACATCGCAGTTGCGAAGTTCAAAATGCAACCGCGAAGATCAAATGGAATGGAACAAAGGAAAAGTTCTAAACCAAGAAATCGAGCACAGTGAAGTAACTAAATTGGAGTAGTGATGACCCACTGTGCAGTTCAATGCAACACTCCAGAAACTAGCCATTAGAATGTTGGTCAGAAAATTAGTCGTTATACAGTGATTTTGCCGACGACCGCTTGAGCATTTAATGCAGAAAAAATCGTTTTGAAGGAGTTAATGAAGGAAAGGAACAAATTCTTCGCCATATTTAGACAATGGCCATAACATTTAATGTTGATATATTCATTGGGGGGCGTGGTGGAGCCTCGTTGTGCCTATAAATACTGTTGTTTTGGACTCCGAGGTGTTACCAAGACTCTAGAATTTTCTTGCTAGGCATACTCTAAATTTGTTTACAGTGAGTGATCAGTAACCCCGTTATTCTGTCCAGAACATCCAATGAATGTTTGAAATCTCCTCTATTGAGAAAGTATTCACAATTAGAGAGACTGTGAAGGTTATTCAATACAACGGGATTGAAGGGTTGATGAGAACCCCCACTAAGAAATTTATTACAGAGCAAGGCCAAGGTTCCCGATGATTACCAAGGCACACCACAACTGTGAAAGACAAGGGTAAAGAACTAGTGGTAGCAAAGATGAAGCCAAATGTCATAAGCTCCACAGTGCCAGAAGCTCTTCTGGGCGACAAGGAAATACCACTTAAGATTACTCCTCAGTATATCTCACCTCATGTAGAGGATGCACCGTCCGTTAAGCTGTTGAAGAATGCAAAGTATGAGATTCTGGTTCCACCTATCTCGAAGCACGTCAAACTAGAAGGAAATCTGTTGGGAGAAATTGCAGAGTGCAAATTTGAAGACTTTGACCTGCTTCAGATGCAGAAGGACCCGATTGAACCAAAATACTCAAAATTTTAGGTAGATCAGTATATGTAATGGAGGAAGGACGTGAAAGAAAATTCTGTGTTGGTCGGGTAGAACTAGTTATCTGGAGTAGTCAAATCGGGATTGCTCAACCTGTTGAGGCTCCTACACTTTGACCAAATAACAAGACTGAATGCAGTGGTGCGCACTCTTATGTCGCTCACTCACCAAGGTTATCTATGGTTCGATCAGAACGTCAATCTGAACATCGACTTGATCCATTGCATCACCAGCTTAAACAAGCGAGGCGAGGCCCCAAGAAATTCTTTCAAGGAAAGAATAGGGATAAGGAGGTCACTGTGAAGATGAAGAAAACACCGGTTGTCGTGAAAGGAAAGAGAGGCTATGTCACAAATGAAATAGATGACAATGCTACGTGGTTTGTAACACAACTTCTAGCAGTAAATATTCTACGAAAATCAAGACCCAATGAAGTACCCGCTGGTGTAGTGCTCCTTGGGGTAAAGGCCGCAACAAGAGGAAGGTTTAACTAGTGTCAGTACCTGTTAAATGAGTTTCTCAAAGAATTGAACGATACACATACACACGGCAACAACTTCCACTATACCTAGTTTATAGTGTTGATTGCATTTGTAGGGTGGAAGGACCCAAAACATTATGTTGGCTTGGTCACTGACACAAATGACTGCAAAGGAACCAGATACGCAAACCTCTGGGAGAATGTGATGCAAGAAAGACAGCGCACATCAGCTAAAGTTTTCTACACATACTACGAGTAGCTGCGCGAAGTCATTATTGTCAAGACACAGATATCAAAAGAGGTAACATCTAAATATATTTGCACACTCAATTTTTACGTTGATATGCATTCTATATACATTTCAGCAAAGGCACAAAAGAAGAATCCAGAATGGTTCCAAGGGAACTATCACATGGGCGAAGACGATATCAATGGCATCATGAAGGAATGGATACCTGAATTTAAAGTCGAAGGACCTGTGGAAATCGAGAGTGACTCCGAGGAGAGTAATCAAATACCTAAACCTATTGTTGAAGAGTCGTGGTTGGGAAAAAGGAAGGATTCAGGAAGCTCTACTCCAGAGAAAACATGGAAAAAGAAGTAGAAAGCTATTAAGACCCAATCGGAAGCAAAGCTCCATGATGATGATTACAAGATGATCACATCCATGGTCATTGTGCAGATGGATGACCTGCTGGACATCAAATATAAAATAAATGAGGCGATTCAAGAGTGTTTGTAGAAAAATCTTACAATGCTGCAAGGCACAACAAAAAAGTTTGAGCAAGTCTAGTGTAACTTTCCCTTGCCACGAGACTTAGAATCGGAAGGGAGGCCAGGGGACACTTCGCCGCCAAAGACAACTGCTAACACCCAAAAAGTGCTCACCATCTCATCTCCCTCATTACATAACTCATTTACCTTTATTTCCTACCATATTTGCCTCCAAAACCTTAAAAAATCATTAAAAAGCCACCAAAAGGCCAAAAAACCTTTTTTTTCCCCCAAAAGAATTTAAATTTCCTCCAAAGATAGCAAAAATCCTCTAAAAGGGCCCTAAATTCCCAAAAATCAAATAAAACTGTTGGCTTGGTTTTGCAACCAAGCTTAGTGCAATGGGCACCTGCTAACTAGTAGCAGCAGTTTCAATAGAAATAAATAACAAACTAATCTAAACTATATTAAACATGGATCTATGTGAAGTAAATAAATAAACAATGGAAATATTATAGAAAACAAGAACAAGAAATAGAATAAAGAATAACTTTGTATTGAAAATAAGGGCAAGCAAGTGCTTGCAATGATAATACCTCCAAATGGTGAAGGTTGTTGAGTAGCTCCAAGGGTGAGCAACTCCAAACTCCAAAGGTCCCGTCTCCAAGGTAGCTACAATGGACAAAAGCTCATGGGAGATTTTGGCAGCATGAGGATAGGATGATGGATGGATGGAAAGTGAGGATCCCCTACCACCTTTTTATAGTTTTTGGTGGTGGGGAATACCATTATGGTTTTGAGGAAACCAATGGTATTGCTCAACATGGTTTAGGTACCTTTTCCCTCCTTTTTCCTTTTTTGAATATTTTGAATATTTTTATTCCCTTTTTAATATTTTTGGGAATTATGGACCCTTTTTGAGGGTTTTTTATGCTTTTTGAGGAAAAATATTCATTTTAAATGGAAAAAGGGGTGTATTAAGGTCTTTTGGTGACCTTTTGGTGGCTTTAGAGGCTCAAATGATGGAAAAGTGGACAAATGGGTCATGTGAATAAGGAAATGAGCTAGTGAGCACTTTTTGGGTGTTAAAAGATTGCCCCCTGATGTGTGAGGGCAGGAGCTCATCGTATGGCCGATAGACATCATAGTTCTTTTGTCTTTTTTCTGGGGTTTGGGGAGGAGAAGAGACCGATTGGAGACTGGATCCATGACCCTTGGAAGCTGCACAAATAAACAATATTACATGGCCTCACTATGAATGAGGGATAATCTTTGATAATGGACGAGGCGGGCATACCCATGCTCGTATCAAGACATATACATAACAATTAGTCCCAAGAAGGGGGACCTGAAAAATACATAAAAAATATGCTGGTACATCATAATGGTCCAGAGGGGACATTGTTTTGGGATGTACTCATGATCATACATGATTGATATCAATGACTGATACACCGGAATAAGGAATAAAGCAACAACCGTTCTGAATAAGGTCTCAGAAGGGTTGATGAACTGCTGAAACTGAAGGTGTCCAACATCTGTAGGGACTCAATGACTGTGAGCCATCTTTGGAAGTATATGTAACTGTATACTCGAGGGAGTGTAAAACTGGGGTACATCTGAATACTGTCACCATGCGCAACCCGGATATCTATAGAAAAAATGTAGCTGGTTGTTTCCATAAGTAGACTCTCAAATGTGGAATAGTCAGGTGGTATCCGGGGTCTTGAACAAATAACTGAACGAACCAATACCCTATGCGAGTCTCAACGATGCGATCAAGGTGTCGAAGTTGAGCATGTGAGAAACAACCATTTGGAGAGGCACTGAGGACTCTTCTCGAAATGGTTCGTAGGCACTCATCATAAATGGTGATGAGTCCAAGACACAGGGACCTCTAGGTCTATCCTCTGGAATAAATTTGGTTGTCGTCGACAGAGGGGGACCAGCAACTAACAAGGCAATGATGTTTCCTTAATAGGAGCACGAGGTGTAGAACTGAAGTGTGGTAGTACTGATGGTAGGACTGACATACTTGTGGGGATGGGAAGTAACTGGGGTCATATAGTGAGTAGAATCAAACTTCCTTTGTTCAGAGCATGATGATATGGTTGACCTGGAAGCGTAGGGAACTGACTTGTAGGTGCGAGGATCATAGATTTTAGGGACTGAAGGATATGTATTTACTGAGGGGACGAGCAGATGGGTGCTGTTGAGGGATTCTCAGGGTGACATACTGCAGAATACTCTGAACAAAGGCAACCAAAATGGGGAAGCTTCCAAATGAGTAGACGTGATCTGTTGTGGCGCCAAGAAGCACCATTGGGTTCTTCTTCGTAGTTTTAATGAGCTCAAAGAAGGGATAAAAGTGTGCTCTTAAATGGTACTATCCTGTGGATTTTGTGAGCCCAGGACTATTCGTGCTCATTGGTGCTTTCATTTTTAAGGAGTCTGAAAGCGATAAGAAGACTCTGCAGTGGTTGTGTGTATTGTCCTGTTGGTTTTTACAAGCCCAGGATGGTGATTTCTCATGGTCGCTTTCATGTTTAGAGAGTCTAAAAGCGGTAAGTGGACTCCATTGGTGTTCTTTTTCGTAAGTTAGTCTCCAAGGGCCGAAAAAGCATAAAATGATGCAAATGGAGAACTCTTCTAGCCGATGTGACTAGAGTATTCCTTTTTCGTAATTAGTCTACAAGGTCCGGAAAAGGGGTAAACTTATACCAGGTAGACGCCCTTTCAAATACGTTTAGCGAGCATGAAAGGAAGCAAGGTTGCTCGACGATATTTTCATTGTTTTAGGAGTCAGAAAAGAGCTTAACAGAAACTCCCTAAGTGCCTTTTTCGTAAAAGGAATTGTTCAGCCCGAAAAAGGCGTAAAATTATACCGAACAAAGAGGGATTAATGAGAGCAAGAAAAGGCCTCGAGCATCGTCATGAGTGCGGAATACTGAATCTGGTGACATAAAGATTGTCAAAAAGGGACGACGATCGATGTGGCATGTAAACCGAGGCAACAAGGGGGCATGTAAAAAATGCACAAAAAATCTGGGCCAGAGAGCGAGAAATGATCTCAAGCATCGTCATGAACGCGGAAAACTGAATCCAGCGATATAAGACTCGTCAAAAATGGACGACGGCCGATGTAGCATGCAAACCGAGGCGACGAGGGGGCATGGGAAAAATGCCTGAAAAATCTGGGCGTGAGAGCGAGAAATGATCTCAAGTATCATCATGAGCACAGAAAACTGAATCCGGCGATATAAGACATGTCCAAAATGGATGACAACCGATGTGGCACACAAACCAAGGCGACGAGGGGGCATGGGAAAAATGCCCAAAAAATCTAGGCGTGAGAGCGAGAAATGATCTCAAGCATCATCACGAGCGCGGAAAACTGAATCTGGTGATATAATATTCGTAAAAAATGGACGACGACCGATGTGGCATGCAAACCGAGGCGACGAGGGGGCATGGGAAAAATGCCCAAAAAATCTGGGCGTGAGAGCGAGAAATGATATCAAGCATCATCACAAGCGCAGAAAACTGAATCCGGCGATATAAGACATGTCAAAAATGGACGATGGTCGATGTGGCACGCAAACCGAGGCAACGAGGGGGATGGGAAAACATGCTTGAAAAATCTAGGTGTGAGAGTGAGAAATGATCTCAAGCGTCATCACGAGCACGGAAATATGAATCTGGCATTGCAAATGGTGCGAAAAATGGAGGTCATAAGGACTCTGGAATGGTCAAAGCAAATAAGTAGGTTAAAAAATGGCTACAAATAAAGGTGAGCCCACAAAGCCAAGGATGTAGTGGTGGGGAGAAATGATGACCCGCGGGGGGAGAATACTAGGTGTATCAAATCAAATCAAATATACAAGTGATATGTGACCTCAAAAAATGGTTGAGATCACGCATGTGAAGAAGTCAGCAGGGTTAATGACCTGCCCCCATGCTATGTGCATGGGGTTTGTGATTGTGGATCACATATGTGTTGGTTTGAACGATGGGCTCATTGAGGTTTTGAGATGGGGAAGGTTCAAAATGATTGATCATGCCCCCTATCCCGGGGTCGAGGTAATCTATTATGCCCCCTAACTCAGAGGTGTCAATGTGGTGCAGATGTTGTCTCAGAGAGAGAACAATAGGGCATTGAGCAACTATTGGCGGGGTGTTATACCATGAGGCTGTGGGCTGTGGTGGCATACTTAAGTGATAATATGATGATGGGGGATTCCCTTTGTGGGGTGGATGCCCCTAGTATCTCCGATGAGAATCACGATGATGATGAGTAGGAAAGGTTTTGGGCCTGCCCCCGTGTTGTGGACATGTGGTTTCCTCGTCGATTTGAAAGGGTTGAACATGTGTGTCAAAGGGATCAATGGAAGGGGCCGACTGGACAGAGGGGTATCCAGTGGAAACCGTGTAAATGGTGTTAATTTCTTCCAAGGAGGAAGATGGTGGGGGATGAATTTCCTCAATTTTAGGAAGGGATATCTCTAGGTTGACGTTATTCAACTCGTACAACGCTGCTCTATAATCTAGGAGATCAGGGCAGTGGTGTGAATAATGGCCATAAATGTCACATATCACACAAGGGTGGTTAGTGCGGAGTGTTTTGTCACAAGGCTGAGGAGGTGGCTTGAGTCTTACTACTGGAATTGAGGTGTCGTCATCCAACATATTCATGTGTTCCTGGAGTGCAGGTAATTGTGGACATTGATGAGTGGCATGGCCTATGTCGTCACACAACGAGCACTTAGGGGGAATGTGAATAGTTGGGGGGTTTTTAGCTACCTTGGGGGTTGCTGGGGGGGTGCGAGTTATGAGTCCAGTGTTATAAGTTGGTGGGCCTCTGCCCCCTGTGTTCCATAACGGAGATGGAGCATTTCTGGATGTTGATGCCGTAGTCACTATTGGAGGTGGTCGATTCTGGATGTTTGCTACACCAGGGGGTGGACGGTTAGAAGTATTGATGGGTTGCACCGGTTGTAAAATGACATTCGGTGTCGAAGGAGTGGTTGGGACAGGTAGGTACCACACAGGTAGTCCTAATGTTAATCCTGGGAGATTAAGTGTAGCCATGACTAGTGTGCTGATGGCGCCTGAAGGGGGAAATAAAAATGGGATAGTATGAATTGGTGTGGTTCCTACATGAGTTGGCATTGAGGGTGGTTATGGGAGTAAAGGGGGTTGTTGGTTTGGTACCTGTGTGTTATGCGAGAGGGTGCACAAATTAGATATCTCGGTTATCTTCAAAGGGGGTTGGATGGATTGGAATGTGGAAGTCATAGGTGATTTCGAGTATAATCCAGGTTTGATTGTGGAGAAGAATGATGTAGGTGCATTCTGAACTAGTTGTTCAATCATAGGGAGAACATTTGTACGTGAAATGGGAGCGTATGGGTTTTGACACGTTTGGAGATTCATGTCGGATGATGACATCATAAGGAGATGATGAGTATTTGAATCCATTGGTTGGTTTATGTGTGCAGCATATGTGATTTGCTGTTGTGGTGCTATGGTTCCTTGAGGAGGATCCAACAGATGAGTGTTCACCACTCCCTATGTGGGAAAATGATTCTGCAGCACCATGGGTTGTGGTTGAGGAGGTGGCACCGATTGCGCCGCATGCCCTTGGCATTGGGCGTCATCAAACCACAGTTGGCGTGCTCGCCCCAAATGGGGGCAAGTGTGTGTATAATGGCCGTATACCCCGCATATGGAACATGGGTGGTTTGTTCGTAAATTGGGGTTCTTACCCTGTTTCGGAGGTCGATCAAGGTTTTGGTTGGCGAGGGTAGCGTTGTTGTTGTTTGGAGGAAAAGTTTGAGCGATTGGAGGTTGTGGTGCAATAAGGACTACCTGTGGTGGGAAATAAGCCGTTGGGGCTTGTGAGTGAACGGGAGCATGTGTGGCCTGCTGATGGTAATACGTAGGGGGTGCAACCAGAGGTGGATAGGCTAAAGGTGCATGACCATAACACTGTGGTGGACATGGGGGTCCATGAGTGTGGTGGGGGTGGGCCATGGGAGCATACGAAGTTGTAGCTCCAGAGTGAGATGTGGCCTGTGAAAGATCGGGGTCGTTATTATTGCACATAATGGAAAATGGTTGGTTGTGGGACGCAACTTGTCCAATGATGCCATCGACGGCGTGGGATGCCCCCGGTGTGTCAGTTTGGGAGGAATCACTACGGGGAGCGTCGGGTAAAATGGTATATAGGTAGCCACACTAGGCATAGATTAGATCAAACTGTTGGGATTTTAGAATGGCTTCTTCTTCCGACTGGGGTCGTTCAGAAGCTACATCCTTGGCTATGAGGGGTAGGAGTGATTTGAGAAACCAATCCAAAAATATACGGTCGTTCAGTTTTATCTTGCAGAGGCTACGGTGCTTATGCCACTCATGGATATGGTCGGTGATGTGGGTAGCTGTGTTTTGTCTACAAGACAACAGTATTTCAACTCCTGCATCATAGCGTACAGGTAGCTGAAAAAACTGAAGAAAAGTGGAGGCGAGAGATGTAAATGTATGGTGGGTCCCATGTGGTTGTTCAATGTACCACTTGGCTGCAGAGCCAGTGAACATTCATTGCAACAGTCTTAGTCTAATGGAGTCATCCACTGTGGAGTTAGATGAACACCATAGGTGAAATGACATTATGTGGTTTTGGAGATCTTCCCCAGGTTTGCCTTCAAACTTCGGGATGTCCGAGGGACGCTTTGTGGGCATGGGGGGCCAAGTGGGGTCATGTCTAATAGGATCATTAGTTAGTCTTGCCAAGTCTGGCAAATTCAAACTTGCTAGAAATGGTAGACTGGCCGAGGGGTGTGATGTAGTGGCTAGGACATAACTGTTAATGGTAGCATTATGTAGTGGTCCAGTAGCCCCTAAGGGTATACTAGGTATTGAAGGTATGTGTCCTCCAACTGCTGTGGTTTGGTATGGGCCAGCGTTTCCAAGTGCAACATGGGTTACACTAGGGTTAGGAATAGTACCAGGAATTCCTGGGATTTGGGTTGTGGTAATGAGAGGGGGTGTGACCCCTATATTGGGCATACCCATAACATGTGGTGGCCCTGTGTTGGGCATACCTAAAGGGGGAATGGCCCCTATATTAGGCATGCCTAGAGGGGTTGTTGTTACCATGGATGACACAGTAGTGGAAGGGTTTATGGACGTATCTTCAATGGTAGTAGTAAAAAGTGGGTCGAATGGTGTTTCAGCCATGAGGTTGGTTGGTAATAATTGAGTAGGGTTTTCGGATTCAGCCTTAGAATCAGATGTGAAGCGAGGCGTGTCAGAATCGGATGACTGTATGTTTGACCGATGACGTGTCAAGTCAAGGGATAAGGCTCAACGTTGGTGACATGGAGAGCCAAGTAGACTGAAATCTGGGGGTTCACCCTGAAGACGACGAGATCGTCTAAAATTCTCAATGGTGAGAAATATGTTTTTTGTGTAAAAATTTTCAGTGTAGGATGGTAATGTATAAAAAAATCGAATCCCTAATGCAACCAAGGGTGCAAAAAGGGGAGTGAAAATAGAGGCTCTCAGGCCAAAAAATCAACCTCAAAAAGCACTTATTATAGCAGTTGTGCTATAATAAGTAGAGGGATGCAACAAAAATGGTCAGAATACCAACAGTCAAATAGCTTCTAGAAAAAAAGAGGTGATACTAGACCAAAGGTGGATTGTACCATGCAAACACCTAACTAGAAGTATTGTGATTTAACAAACGATATTCTCTGCAAGGTGATGAAATCCAAGTTAGACAATATTGAGTGTTGAATCAACGGCTAGATATCCCCCTACCGGGAGGGACACCGGGTAATCAATCCTAAAGAATGGCAACTAGGATACTCCGTTCATGACACGTTCAAAAAAGGTAAATCTACCGTTTGGTCCTTTTACCACAATACCCCCATACAGGGATATCCCGAGAACTGTGAATGGTATCCTTCGGTTACTCAATGGATTTTGGTATTCCACTCAGGCTTCTGGAACCATCCTCGCGACTTCAACCCTCCTAGGGGGGAGGCCCTCTGATAAACTGGTTGTGACCGTGCCAAAAAATATTAGGATATTTTGGTTCCCTAATGGACAACAACTATGTCTCAAATGTAATAACTAAGGGGTGTTATTGGAACACCTATCCCCTCAATTCTAGATAGCTACAAAGTTCTTTTAAGTGCTCCCCAAGTGGGTTTAAAAGTTGGTTGAAGTTAGGGTAAATTTTAAGGCTCAGTTTAACTTATGTGTTTGAGTGAGTGCACGTGTGGTATTTTAAACTGAAATTGAAATGTAAATGCTTTGCAAAAAATATTCAAAAACAAAGGATCTTTTAAATAGGAAATCAAATAAAATGAATACTTCAAGAAATAAATGGATTTCTTTAAAAAATTGCTTGGGCAAAGTATGGAGGAAGTAAACAGTAAAATCTAGATCTAGATAAAATGCAAATAAATCTTTCTTTCAATTTATAAATTTTTTGTCAAAAGACTTTTTAAAGGAGCATTTCTAAATAGTAAAAGATTTCTATGGCTGTAAAAAATGCAGGAATATTAATGCTGAAAAATATGGGCCAAAATGTGTGAACTGAAGTGATAAATAACACTAAAATAAAAGATTAGATAAATTTCTATGAAAAATTTCTTAAATATAATAGGATATTTGGATTCGTTGATCGAAAATACCCAACTTGAAAAAATAAATCATTTCAAACGGAGTTCGGGAGAGGGAGATATGGTCGTTTCAAAGTTGAGTCGCGCTGCCAGAAAATTACATCACGGGTTTCGGGCTAAAAGTCGCGATGCACATCGCGGGTTTCGGGCGCACAGTCGCGATGTGCAGCATGGAAAAATGCCGTGAAGTCGCGATGTGCAACGCGGAAAAGGGCCGCGAAGCCGCGATGAGCCATGTGGGAAAAGGCCGCGAAGCCGCGGTGCGCAGCGCGGAAAAAGGCCGCGAGGTTGCGATGAGCCGCGTGACTATCGGGCGAAAACGCGCGAAGCGAAAGCCGAAAAAAAAACTCCAAAAAACTCCAAAAAACGAACCCGAAAAATGGAAATTTCAGGCTGTTAATGGCAATAGAAGGGGCCAAGATCTAGAACAGCAATGGATCTGCTGTCTAGGATGGCATATCTATGAATTAAAATGATTTAAACTAACAAAAACTAAGATCTAAAGCAAAAAACTGAGATCTAAGAATTCAAAGACAGCGGAGTCGCCAAAAACTGTTGGCTTGGTTTTGCAACCAAGCTTAGTGCAATGGGAACCTGCTAACTAGTAGCAGTAGTTTCAATAGAAATAAATAACAAACTAATCTAAACTATATTAAACATGGATCTATGTGAAGTAAATAAATAAACAATGGAAATATTATAGAAAACAAGAACAAGAAATAGAATAAAGAATAACTTTGTATTGAAAATAAGGGCAAGCAAGTGCTTGCAATGATAATACCTCCAAATGGTGAAGGTTGTTGAGTAGCTCCAAGGGTGAGCAGCTCCAAACTCCAAAGGTCCCTTCTCCAGGGTAGCTACAATGGCCAAAAGCTCATGGGAGATTTTGGCAGCGTGAGGATAGGATGATGGATGGATGGAAAGTGAGGAGCCCCTACCACCTTTTTATAGTTTTTGGTGGTGGGGAATACCATTATGGTTTTGAGGAAACCAATGGTATTGACCAACATGGTTTAGGTACATTTTCCCTCCTTTTTTCTTTTTTGAATATTTTGAATATTTTTATTCCCTTTTTAATATTTTTGGGAATTATGGACCCTTTTTGAGGGTTTTTTATGCTTTTGAGGAAAAATATTTATTTTGAATGGAAAAAGGGGTGTATTAAGGTCTTTTGGTGACCTTTTGGTGGCTTTAGAGGCTCAAATGATGGAAAAGTGGACAAATGGGTCATGTAAATAAGGAAATGAGCTAGTGAGCACTTTTTGGGTGTTAACAAAAAGGGAATAAAAAATATTAAAAAAGAGGAAAAAGAGGAAAAAAGGAAGCAAAAACCCTATAAAATTGACCTAAACCATATGGTGCCAAAAACCATGGGTCAACACTCCACCACTAAAAACCTATAAATAGGTTTTTGCATGCTCCCTTACCTCCCTTTGGTCTAGTGAGTCCACTATTTTTATTTTTTAGGAAACCTGCTGCTTGTTGGTATTCTGACCATTGTTGTTGATGCTCTGCTTATTGTAGCACAACTATTACAGTGAGCATTTTGAGCTGGTTGTTTGCCTGAGTGCCGTATTTTTTGCGCTCTCCTTCTGCTCGGTTGAATTAGGGTTTTTGAGACTTTTTTAACTCGACACAGCCCGCAGATACTTGACACCATCTGTCACCATTGAGTCCCCTAGACACTCTCAGTGACTCCGGGGCAAGCCCCCGCAGCACGGTTCACTTGACATCACCCATCATAGACATAGAGCTTCATCACTTGATACCACTCATCATAGACCTTGAGCTTCATCACTTGAATCTACTCATCGATGACATAGAGCTCCGTCCCCTGGCTCTGATGCCCCTTATTTCACATCTGATTCTAAGGCAAAATCCGAGAACCCCAGTTACACTACACCAACCAGCCCCATGGTTAGCATTAATTCCAACCCTTTCTTTGTAGGGACCATTGGTGGAGCGTCCACAACCACCGCAGCCACCACACCTGCTTTGGGTATGCCCTCAATGGGGCCCACACCCACCATTCTGACCACTGTGCCAATTCTAGTGGCTAGCATACCCAACCCAACCCCACTAGTGACTCACACCACACTTGGCAACGCATGACCCTCCCATATCACCTTTGTTCCTCCACCTGGGGGAAACATCCCCAACGTGAACCCATCTCTCACACTTGGGGGCATCGACCCTAACGTGGCCACCACCACCACCATGTCACATCCTTCTACTAGTTTTCCATTCATGGCTAGTCTTAACCTTCCTAACCTGGCCAGACTGACTAACGATCCCATCAGACACGATCCTACATGGACTCACATGCCCACCAAGCTCCCATCAGACATCCCTAAGTTTGAGGGCAAGGCGGGTGAAGACCCCTAGAACCACATTATGTCCTTCCATCTATGGTGTTCCTCCAACTCCATAGTGGATGACTCTGTCTGACTCGATCTGTTACAATGAACTCTCACTAGCTCTGTAGCCAAGTGGTACATCGAGTAGCCCCATGGGACTCATGCCTGCTTTACTTTCCTCGGCTCGACCTTCCTGCATTTCTTTTAGTTACCTATCCACTATGACGTGGGAGTTGAGATCCTACTATCTTGTAGACAGAATACGAACAGCCACATCACTGACCAAATTCATGAGTGGCGTCGATGCCGAAGCCTATGCAAAATCAAGTTAGATAACTATATATTCTTAGATTGGTTTCTAAAATCTCTCCTTCCCGTCATTGCCAAGGATGTGGCATCCGAGCGACCCCAATCCGAGGAAGAGGTCATCCTAAAAGCCCAATAGTTTGACCTTATCTACGCCCAGTCTGGTTACCTATATACCATTACACTGGACGCCCCCCACGGTGACTTCTCCCGAAACAATCCGCCAGGGGCATCCCATGCCGTCGATGGAATCATTGGCCATATTGCCTCGCATAACCAACCCTTTTCCATAACACAAACTAGTAATGGCCCCGACCTTTCATAGGCTACATCCCACTCAGGAGCAACTAATTCATATGCTCCCATGGCACATAACCACCATTCCCACAGACCCTCATGTAAACCTCAGTGCTTCAGCCATGCATCACCCTCTTACATTCCTCCCGTTGCGCCTCAACCATATTACAACCCATAGGTCATGCACGCTCCTGTCTCCTCTCAAGCCCCCCCCACTTATTATACACCACAGGAAACACCAGCGGCACATCCACAACATATCACACAGTTGTATCAACAACCCCCACAAGGTTCAACACCTGCACTGCCTCCACCCACTTATTATCCGCTGCAGCATGCTCCTGCACCTACACAACCCCAGAATCCACCTATCTCCCAAGGGCAAGTGTACGCGTAACAAAATCCGTAGTAGAACCAAAATACCCAACGCCAATAAGGCCAACAAAACCGCAGAAAAGGACGTAATCATGGGAACAACCCCCCTCCAGACCAAGGTGGTCAGCTACCTAATCCCCCAAACAATAATAACGCAGCACCTACCAACCAAAACCTTGACCGGCTGCCAAAGCAAGCCAAAAACCCTAATTTGTGAACGAACCATCCTTGTTCTATTTGCGGGGTCTATGGCCATTACACACATGCTTTCCCACATTTGGAGTGGGCCCGACAACTCTAGACCGATGATACCCACGGCCAAGGGCATGCGGCACCTCAGGCGCCACCTAACCCGCCACCACCTCAGACTGAACCCTTGGTGTTACAAAACCCTTTACCAACCCAAGGCATGGTGAACACTCAACCGTTAGCTTCCCCTCAAGGAAACGCACCTCCACAATAGCAAATCACTTATACAGCTCCTGATCACCCCATGTTAGACTCAGGTACCCATGACTTGTTAATGATGTCATCCATCGATGTCAACCTTGAAACTTGTCGGAACCAATATGGCTCCACCCCTGAAGCCCCTCCCGCCAACAAAACCACTAACGCTCTTCCCACCGATCAGTCGTTACGCATACCTTCGGCCCCATTAGATGGCACCTCAAAAGCCCCTTGATTCCCACTTTGCCACATCAACAATAACCCCAATGCTCACCCTGCGTCTAATTACAACATTGTGGATGAGTTACCCCAGTCCCCTGCAGCCATGTCTGTGTTAGAGGTCTTAAAAACCTGTCCTACATAGTGCAAGACTCTGTTATTAGCCATTGGTGCTATTGACCTGACTGATTCACAAATGATGGCCTTTGATTTGGACCAATCTGAACCATGCTTGCCTTCCACATTAGCGTTCCAAGTTTCTGTATCTATTCAGAATCTTGTCATCCATCGGTGCATCATCGATGAGGGTGCCTCTACATGCGTTATGTCCACATTCATTTGGCGAAAGTTGGGATCGCCTACTCTCCAGCAGTCCACCACTACGTTGTGAGCCTACGATGGCCGTTTAGCTCAACCCGAAGGCCTCTTAGCAATGTCCACGTCCAGTTGGCTAGTAAAACAGTGCTTATTGACATAGAGGTCATCAACACCCAACTTGATTATAACCTCTTACTTGGCCGCAATTATGTGTATGCCATGTGGGCAGTTTCCTCGTCCATTTTTTCGTACCATGATGTTCCCCCATGAAGGACGAGTGGCCAAGATTGATCAACTCACCTATTACGACCCCAATGCCCCCGCTGCACCTGAAAACGTTCTCCTCATGAATGAACAACCTATTTGTGGTGCATCTACCTCATTGGTTTCCTCAGTTGGACCTGTATTTTACTCAGATATGTCGATGACTTCCACATTCCAATCTATTCCACCCCCATCACCAACGATCGAAATATCTGACTTATGTACCCTCTCCCACAATACACAAACACCCAACCATCAACTACCCTTGTTACCACAACCACTGTTGGTACCTAGTCATGTTGGTGTTACACCCATCCATACAATCCTCATCCTATTCCCCCCTTCAGGAGTAATAAGCGCCCTAGTTATGGCCACTCTCAGCCTCCTAGGGTAAACTTTAGGACTACCCCTGTGGTATCTCACGCCTCCCATTTCCCCTCCTACCCCAAATATCATCTTAGAACCAGTGCAACCCATTAGCACTACTAGTCAACCACCTCCTGGTGTCACTACTCCTTCCTCATCCACCAATCCACCCCCTCTTATCAAGCATACTGGGGGAAGAGGCCCACAACCGTACACCTCTCTACCCCTGCCCAAAACGGTTAAAAACCCCCCCGTGTTTCGTACTCCTCCCAAATGCTCTTTGTGTGATGAGTTGGGCCATGCTAGCCATCAATGTCCACAATTACCCGCATTACAAGAGCACATGCAAATGCTTGACGACGACGCCAACATCCCAGTTTTCCAACTCGACCCTACCCTTAAGCCTCATGATAAATCATTACATACCAACCACCCTTCTTCCATATGCGGTATTTACGGCCATTACTCACATCACTGTCCTAATCTTCCAAATTACAAAGCCGCTCTCTACGAGATGAACAACTTGGACCTTGAGACGTCTCCCCCCACCATTGAAGAGATCCACCCCCCAGAATCTTCGCCAACAGGAGAGGTCAATACCATTTATATGATCTCTACTACTAGTGATCCCTCGTCAACCGATTTGATGACAACAAGTTTCCATAATGATGAGGAGATTCTCGAGGCTCTTACCACACCTAATTACCCCTGGGAGGATATGAACCATCATTCCTATTTCCTCCTGAAGGAGTCCTCCCCCACTACAACCACCCAATTTTTGGTTGAGTCCAAAGATTTCCTCCCCACCAAAGTCGACTGGTTTAAAGATCCCATTCCCACTCCTGATCCCATTCGAGGAAGGTAACATTGCCATTATCTCACCCACAATCCACATTGATATCTCTGACCCAGTCGGTGCTCCTGAACTCATTAAGTTAGGAGCCTCCTGCACCGAATATGAGATCGGAGATTACAAAAAAAAATTTCAGGAGTTCCGCGATGTCTTTGTTTGGTCCTACACCAAAATTCCTGGTCTTGACCCTGCTATCATAGAGCATCACATTGACACGTGGCCAGATGTGCCCCCCGTTTGCTAGAAACAACGCCCCATTCATCCACAAAAATCCCATCCGTTAAAGGAGAGATTGAGAAACTTCGTGTAGTAGGATTCATTTATCCTATTGCATACACCACTTGGGTTTCTAACCTTGTCCCTATTAACAAAAAACAAGGCACCATCAGGGTATGTACTGACTTCTGTGATTTAAACCGAGTATGTCCCAAAGACAACTTCCCCACGCCATTTATTGACCAACACATCGATGAGTGTGCGGGGCATGAAGTCCTATCCTTCATGGACGGTTTTTCTAGGTATAACCAGATTCAAATCTGTAAGGAAGATCAATACAAGACTGTCGTCACCACCCCATGGGGCACCTTTGCCTATCATGTCATGCCTTTCGGCCTTAAAAATGCTAGTGCCACCTTCCAGTGGGTCGTGACCTATTGTTTTCACAACTTGGTCCATATCCTATTAGTCTATCTTGACGATCTCACAACACGTTCCAAGAAATGATCCGACCACCTTAACGAACTCCGACAAGTTTTTCTCCATTGTCAGAGGTATTAGATCTACTTGAACCCACTCAAGTGTGTCTTTTGCGTTCCAGCAGGCCAGTTGTTAGGTTTCATTGTTTCTCACAAAGGAATCGTTGTGGACCCCCTCAAAGTTCAAGCCATATTAAGCCTTCCCGCACCACGCATGCTTCAGCAGCTACAGAGCTTATAGGGGAAATCTAATTTCCTTCGCTGCTTCATTCCTAATTATGCCACCACAGTTCATCGTTTCTTACGTCTGCTTCATACCCACATACCATTTGTTTGGGACGACCAGGCACAAGCTGCATTTGACGCCCTTAAAAATGCTCTCACGCAAGCCCCTTCGATCTCCCCTCCGGATTTCTCTCAGGACTTCATGCTTTATGCCTCGGCATCCAACCATGTCGTGTCAGGGGTCCTTGTCCAAGAAGACGTTGCTTGCCAGGATCATTTCATTTATTACATCAGCCAAACCTTGTCTAGACCACCCCTACGTTACCCATATGAGGAAATACTAGCCCTTTCTATCATCTTTTCCATCCAAAAATTGTGCCATTACATTTTACTCAGTCATACTATACTTGTCACCAACTCGAACCCCATGGTCTACCTTTTGAAGCGACGACTGTTGCAAGGTTGTGTCGCTAAATGGGTAATTATCCTCCAAGAATATGACCTAACTTTCACAACCCCTAAGAGCACTAAAGCCCTCACATTTTCCAAGCTCATAACCGACCTCCCATCCCTTTTTCCGTCCCCACCAATCTGTGATGAGTTACCAGACAATCATTTGTTCATCACCTCATCAGATGACCCATGGTATGGTGATATTTTGTTATACCTCCGCACGCAGAAGTTTTGACTAGACATAAATCGTGATTAACGTTACTGTATTCGTCACCATGCACCTTGGTATCTCCTATTGGAGGACATCCTTTACCGGTGAGGAGTTGATACTATCCTCCGTCATTGCCTTACACATGAGGAAGCCAAACAAGTCCTCAATGACTGTCATAGCGGCGCCTGCGGCGGACATTTCTCAGGGATGGCCACAACCCAGAAGGTCATCTGCGTCAGATACTTCTATCCCACACTCTTTACCGACTGCATCACAACAGTCAAGCATTGCCATAATTGCCAACTCTTTGCTTCTAAGGCCTAGACACCACCCGCCCCACTTCACCCAGTCGTCACAATTGGCCCTTTTTGCAAATGCGCCATCGACTTTATGGAATGGAAACCCTCATCCACAAACGGCCATAAGTACATCATTGTCACCATCGACTACTTCACCAAATGGGCTGAATCCATTCCCACCTTCAACTATAAAGCCGACGCTGCTGCCCGTTTCCTTTTTAACCATGTTATTACACAATTCGGGGTCCCGAAACAACTTGTCTCAGATCATGTTTCACATTTTGAAGATGCGATTTGGTGAGAGTTATCAACTCTCCTTAAGTTCAAACATCAGTATGCCTCTACTTACTACCCCCAAGGGAACGGCCAGGTTGAGGCCATTAAATTTTTTTTGAAAAGAATCCTCCAACACATTGTTGATTGATCACAGATGGACCATATTCCACCTTATTACATTGGCTTCGCCGATGGAGCAAGTCGCTGGTCTCCAAACCTGGCCTCTGCAGCGTGGGTCGTATATTCCCCTTCACATGAGTTGATTCACCTTGATGGAATGTGCATAGGCACTACTACCAATAACCAGGTTGAGTATGATGCTATGACCGATCTCCTGACTGCTTCCCTTCAGATGGGTATATGTCACCTTCATGTGTTCCTTGACTCCCAGCTGTTTGTCTCCTAGCTCAACAACTGCTACTAGGTGCGTGATTCTTGCCTCTTCAGAAATTTCCTGCGCACAAAATAGCTAAGCCGATAGTTTGAATCCATAAAATTCACCCATGTCCCAAGAGCTCAGAATAGTGTCACAAATAAAATGGCTAACAACATCCTCGACTGGCATATCAATCACACCATGTAAATCATCCATCATGCATAATCATCACATCAAAAAAATATAAAAATCCCAAAAAAGACTACATCTACAACAATGGGCATCCACGTGCCTATCATAACAAACCATTTGCATCCATGTGTAATAACATAACACAAAACCATACAGGGGCATCCACATGCCTATCATAACACATCATTTTCATTCACGTGCAATAAAATAACACAAGACAATACAAGTGCATCCACGTGCAATAAAATAACAAAAGACAATACAAGCGCATCCACGTGCATACACCAAAATAATCACTGCAAAAGATGCATCCATGTGCATATTTATATAAAAGATCATCATCATATACATGTCATGAGTGTCCCAACACTCAGCTATACACAAAATATACATCAAAAAGCCCCAACAACATCTCTATCATAAAATACATGCCGTATATACAAAAAATCTTGACTGCCCATACGCACCAGGGGGGAGTCCCCAGCACTCCCTAATGAGTGTCATATCCCCCATTTGAACCCTCCTCACTAGCCTCCTCTGCTGTGGACTCATCCTCTCCTTTCTCCTCCTCCATATCCTCCTCTAGATCCTTCTTATCCGCCTGTCTCTCCTAACCGCTCTTCTCCTCTTCCATAACTTCCACCCGAATCAAGATAGACCGCCAATCCCATGGAGCCTCGTGACAGGCCTCGACCACCTCCTGATCCAGCTTCCTCCACCCCTCCTCAGAAACCCCAACAAGTAGTCAGTCGAAGGTAACTCGCAAGGCCTCCAAAGTCCCCTTCGCATCCCGTTGTTGTACCTCCCCACGATCTGGCAAGGATGGCACTGCTATATGCCCCCGACGCTCCCTATGCCCTGATGGTGGCAGCGGTCCCACATCTGCATCAAACCAAATAACAACTAGTTAGAATAATCATATATCTCTAACATCAAAACATCCAATATAAAAACATCAAGCATAAGCTAGATACATACCATCTGGGCCCCAAGCTTGCCATGGGGGTCATGGTGCCTCTGGATCTCGTTGGTAGTTCATACCACTATACGGATAGTCATCAAAAGTCAGTGGTAGCTACAACCACCACAAATAGAGATCCTACGTAAAGTACCGCCCCACCTCTCCCCCACCCCGCCGACACATCATCTCACCCCACCACACCATCCGTGACTCCCTCAAACCCCCAGCCCGGACCAACACTCACGATTGCAATGTCGGAACTTGCTCCATGAAGAAAGAACACAGAAATTACCCATAGAAGAACCCCTTGCCAGATACCTTCACCGAGCTCAACTTCTACTGAACACAGGTGAGGAACATCTAGTGCCAAGCAAAGTAGGTCCCCTGTAGTACTCGCTCGACCAGCTGCATCTGTCCCCCAGACACCTGGTTGGGCCCCTGTGACCCCAACACTCAGACCACACATGTTGCGATTGCCCGAACTAATTGCTCCTCCAAGTCACAAATCAAGACTACATTCTTATGCACTCTTTCCGTTGAAAAACAAAAACAATACTGATCTAACATCTCCTCCATGTCCACATCCGCGGACACTCATGGTTGCGTATTCGCCACCCTACCCAAACATGCTAGTCCCGTAAAAAAGTACACGTTTGCGAGCGTGAGCTCTAGTCTTTCCTTCTGCACCATGAAGCACAAACTATTGGGCTCCCAGAAGCTCACCAACATGTTCAGCAGTAGTGCTGCTGAACACATCATCGACACTTGTGTGAACTTCAACAGTCCGCATAGCCCCAAGGTCCCCCGGACATGTCGGTCATCCCGTATGTAGTCCATCAAATCTTCAGGTATCTCACACTCTCTCTAGAGTACTCTCGGCATCCTGTCAATCCCACAATGAAAACTCATAAGAACATCATCAACTAAACCATCCCTTCCCCGGTATGACTCCATAATCCCGATCCAGATCACAGCTCTGGGGCCCAATGTCGGGATACCAAATCGCGACTATCGGGACTACAACCACAGTAGCAGATTGCACTTGTGAGGGCCACAGCTGCGATCGCAGATCGCGGCTGTCCAGGCCACAATCGCAATCATAGATCATGGCTATCCAGGCCACAGCCGCAGGCACAGATCACGACTATCCAGGCCATAGCTGCGATCCTGGATCGCAGCTGTAGAGGCCATCATCACGATCGCAGATCATGACCATTGCCTTGAAACCTGCGATCCACACCCGCGTGGACCATACAACCCCCCCTGAGGACCCACTACCCACCCGAATTGAGAAAAAATTAAAGGCATGAGTTCAGTGAAATACCTGCAACTCACGGAAATGAAATCAACTGGTCCAATCGCCCAGAACTTCCAAATCCACTCTGTCCCACCACACTCTCCTGTCAAACCACACAAATGACACTTTGCACTATGGGTCCACTTACTATTTATAGATAGTTGACTTTTTCTTCATTTGGCCATTATGTATCCATACAGAATCCGTTTTCCAAACCATTTCTACCACTAGAATCAGAACGACGAGACCTTCAGAATGGTCGACTCGGTTTCTATTTTTCTCCTAACCCCTTTTTTGGAATTTTTTCCATGCACGTCGCAATCTCAATTTGCACACCACATTTTTCATTGTCAGTTTTTAGCATTCCTTATACCATCGAATTCAGTTTTTCGAGCCCGTGATGATGCTTGAGATCACTTCTCGCTCTCACCCCCATATTTTTTGGGAATTTTTCATCAGCCCCTAGTCATCTTGGTTTGCGTGCCACCTCGACCGTTATCCATTTTTTATGCTTTTTATATCACCGGATTTAGTTTTCTGAGCTCATGATGATGCTTGAGATATTTTCTCACTCTCACCAGAAACAGTTTCAACATTGTGTTTCGACACCTTGCTGTCTTGGTTTGTGCGCCACATCGACCACCATCAAATTGTTACACATTTATACATGAGCCATTCACTCCGTTCATACTGCAATTATTTCGTTATTTTGCAACCATTCATCATCCTGCAAGAAGGCCCACCAATGTTCCCCCCCAACCCTCGTTCTTGGTTCTCATCGATGTCCCTTGATTGAACACTCTCTCCTTGCTTGGCCATTCCTTTTGTTCGGTATAATTTTATCCCTTTTTTAGGCTGGACAAGTCCTTTATGAAAAAAGGCACTTACGGAGTTTCTATTAAGCTCTTTTCTGAATCCTAAAAGAATGAAAAGATCGCTGAGCAATCTTGCTTCCTTTCATGCACGTTAAAATATTTGAAAGGGTGTCTATCTGGTATAATTTTAACCCTATTCCGGACCTGGTAGACTAATTATGAAAAAGGAATACTCTAGCCACATCGGCTAGAAGCGTTCTTCATTGCATCCTTTTATGATTTTTCAGGCCTTGGAGACTAACACATGAAAAAGAACCCCCATGGAGTCTTCTTATTGCTTTCAAACTCTCTAAAATTGAAAGCAACCACGAGCATGCACCATCCTAGGCTTATACAAATCCACACAATGGTACCATTCCATTTTTTTCGAGTCTTCTTATCGCTTTCAGACTCCTTAAATTTGAAAGCAATCATAAGCACGAACTGTTCTGGGCTCGTATAAATCCACATGACAGTACCATTTTGAGCACACTTCTTCCAGTTCCTTAAACCATGAAGAAGTCCCCCCTGGTGACTCTCGGCACTATGATCCATCATCTTGGCAGCACCCCTTATAAGGTCGCCTTTGTTCAGAGTATTCTATGATATACCACCCTTAGAGTCTCCTGCCATCCTACACCAACTTGAGTATCCCTCATTCCAGTCACCATCCCTAGTCCCTTCAAGCTATGATCCCCTTCCCACCAGTCTGTTTCATATACTACTCGATCATCCTTGCCATCATACTTTGAACAAAGGAAGTTTGAGTCCACCCACTCGGTTTGCCCAGTTATTCCCCACCTCCATAGTATGTCAGTCCTACCATCAGTACTCTCACACTTCGGTTATCCACCTCGTGCTCCTATCAAGGAAACGTCATTGTCTTTCTAGTTGTCGGTCTTCCTCTGTCGATGAGAGCCCATCTATTCCAGAGGATAGGCCCAGAGGTCCCTACGCCTTGGCCTCATCACCATTTGTGGTGAGTGCCTACGGGCCATTTTGAGTGGATTCCTCAATGCCTCTCTGAATGGTTGTTTCTCACATGATCGACATCAACACCTTGATCGCATCGTTGAGATTCGTGCAAGGTATATATCCCTTCAGTTATTTGTCGAAGACCCCGGATTTCCCCCGACTCTAGAATATTGGTGAGTCACCTTGGAACACCCAGTTATATGTTCCCATGTATATCCGGGTTGCGGTGGCGATTGTATTCGGAAGCCATCCACTTATATGCTTCCTTGAGTACCGCGTTCAGATCCAGTTCAGTGTACCAGTTCAGTCATGTACTTTTAGTTTTTGCATTTTGTTCAAGTCATTGTTCCGGGCTCTAGTTCGTTTCTTCTCCTCTCCACATCCCAAGAAAACCATAAAATACCTATGATGTCTATCGACCATACGATGATCTCCTGCCCTCACACATCAGGGGGCAATCTGTTAACACCCAAAAAGTGATTGTTACAACGTAATATTCCACCCTGTGAGCATCAGCATTCTTTGGCCTATAGGATCCATTTCACTAACTCAGATTCACTGTATATCCTTCAGACATATTTTTCGTCAATTTTTCTCTGACCTGCATGTTGCATCACTATAGCATGCGTACCCGCGAGTTGCATCAATATAGCCCGTGGGTATCAAGTAAAATGGTAAAAATCACTAGTTTATTACTTTTTACTTCCAAAAAGCAGTCATTGGGTGACCTTTGGCTCTCCATCTTCCCAAGTTATGTCTCGATGTGTCCTTTCACTTACCTTTGAGAGGACTATATATTGAGCACATATGGCTTATGGACAGGAGGAGAAAGAAGAGCAAGAGAACTCTAGTGGATTTTTTCCCTATCTTGAGTCTACACTCATTGATCCTTGTAGTTGTGAACCCTTTATGTTCACCTTCCAAACTCCAATCTAGTTTGAGTTTTCCATTCATGGAGGATTGAAGTGGTGGAGGCACAAGTGGATTGATCCAGATCTTGGTTGAGATTGGTTGCCGGCAAGAGGTCATATCACTTTGTACTTCTTCTTGTTTATTAATAGAAATACTCATATTCTCGTCCATTAATGTTGTAAATGTTGTTTATCTTACATTGGGTTGCATTTACTTGTTATATCATGGGCCATTTCTATTGATGATGTTAATGCCGCTTATATATTATATGTACTTGTTGTATATTGGATGTCAAGACTAATTTGCAGATTCAAGTGCACGGATTGAAAAGCTCCAACAGGGATCTACATCAAACGTTTGGATCGAGGTTGGTTATCTTCTTCATTATTTTAGCATTGTCATTTATATAGCATAGTTTTGAGAATTGAGTTGATTTCTGGTAGTCATCTATCTGTTGTGGTACACCCCAAGCCATAGTGAGTTTTCTCCAACACAGAAATGGCGACTCCACTGGGGAAAACATCCATCTTGGGGATTGTTTGAGCATTAGTCCATAATTAGAGTTGTTGTTTGTTGAAGCTCTCTGTCACTTATCTGCCGTTGAGATACACTATATAAAACTTTCTTTTTCTGAGCCATTGGACTCTCTGTTTTCCATTTTACCTTTCCTCACCCGCGGGCTAGCTTAGCTCTTCCTGCGTACACCTGCCTCTGTTTACTCTACTGCTCACGGGTACCCCCAGGTATTCCTTCAGCAGTAGCATACAACTCTGGATTTTGTTGGTTTATGACCTTTGGTTGTTGCTGGGTTGGTTTCGGTTGATCCTGAGTCTTTGTTGGCCTGTTTCTTGACTGTTCTATGCCTTGGTTGTGACCAGAACTCTTCGTTTCTCTTGGTTGAGCCTTGTTGGTTTTTTATCCATCTTTGGATTTAGCCTTGTTGGTTTTTTCCTTCTGAGCTCATTCCTTTGGCTGAGTCTTACTATTTGGTATATGCCTGGTTGTCTTAGTGATATCCTTGGCATATCAGTGACTAGATAGTAGGATTTTGCTTGCATTTTTTATTTCCATATATTGAAAAATACACAAAACAAATACATAGTTTTTTCATTTTCCTTTCGTTTATAAGAGAAAATACAAAAAAATTGCTTTTATGTATTGCATCTTACATTGAGTGCTTTCTGCCTTGATTTAGATTCTGATTGTGCATTGAAAGAAATATAAAAGGATTGCATATTTATTTCAAAATCGTTTGTTTGATTGTGCATATTAGGGGCATTGTTTTCATTGGATAGATGACTCTAGGATTTGACAATTTTGCATACCATTGAGTCTTACACATCACTAGTTTCATGATCATATCCCTTGAGTAATCACAGCCATTAAATTTAACGCTTAATCTTAAAATTGATTAACCGATTTTATTTATAGGGTACACCAACTAGCATAGGTTTAGAGTCTTGGAATAGATCATTGTGAGTTAACAATCCAGGACTACTAGACGAAACATTAGGTGTCTGACCAGGGAGTGGAGAAATCCATGGTATAGATTGGTGTTCTCAGTAAGCTCTACTCAAGCCAGAGTTAAGCATGAGGTCACGGGAGGTTGGTTGAAGGGATATCCCTCTAATACCGACTGAACGTGGGAGATATTTCTAGGATTTGTTCGTATCTAGGGGTACCAGAGGTTCATCCTCTTGTGCTTCGGCTTAGCTACCTTTCCCATATGACGGATCCCACCTATGACTATCCCCCTGAGCATTAGTTATATTGCGGTGACCATAGTTTCCTTACATAAGTATCGCACAGGGTACTTGCAGTGGTTATACTGTTTGTGTCCTAAGTCAGATAGGGATTGGACAACACAGTTGTGTTTGTGCAGTGGACTTGACCCTGTACACGTAGTGAAGCTTGGGTGTCTCTATAATTGATTCTGTTACCTCTGGCTATAGTTTGGGAGTCTCAAGCCTCTCCTAGGTGAGACATACCGGCTCTAGTGTCGGGAGCTCATTTAGCCACTCTGTTTGTCTGCTCTTGGCTGTAGTTTCTCTAGATGTATGCTTTTGATTTATTGTTTTTTATCGATATTTGGCCTTTACGGGACGTTTTGATTTTATATTCTCTCCGGAGATATCATGGTGCGGAGCCCTACTCTCCGCCAATCCTGCTGGTTGGTTGGTTTAAAGCTGACGGAGGTTTCACGCCGTATTGCTAGAGGATGTCGGAGGGCTCCCTCTGAGTCTTCGGATTCTTATGAGGCTTACGTCCAAGACGTCATGACTGCTACACATTCTGATACTGAGGAAAAACCTTCGACTCCATTGGGTAGAGTTGACCACACTTGCGATCCCCATACTCCTCGTGAGAAATGGGGAGGTGATCCACCTAAGACTCAACCTGGTTCTATTTGGCCTAATCCACTTGAACGACATCCGTTCGATCCTTCAAATCGAGATAATTATTTTTACGGAATGCCAACCTTACCCAAGGATGAAGAACAGGATGATCCATTTGTTCCTTCGTTTCCACGCTGTTATAGACACAGGATGCCAGAGTTACATGACGACACTAGTCCTACGATCAACCCGAAAACACTCTCTTTTGGTATGCCTAGTCATAATATAGTTGAACCTTCCACTACGTTTGGTAGTCACATTGGCACTAGTCATGGTGTTAGCCATACTATACCCACTGGGGGCACTACCCTCGCTGGGGTCACTACATTGTCCACTCACACACATAGTATGGGGAATGGTCATGTTCCTCCTAACAATGCTAATGTTGGAAGACGACCAGCTCCTAGGATTTCCTAACCTAATAGGAACGTTGTTCGAAACATGACTCACCATCCACCACCTAATACGCGTGCTGCTACTCGTCAACCCAGGACTACTTTTACGAATGTTAATGCTCCTCCCAACCATGAGGGTGGACATATGCCACATAATTTTGCATCCACTGCCACCACTAGTAATGCTAATGTAGGGGGTGGGAATATCTCCTATCCACATGGACATCACGCCACCATCCCTGCTACTAGTCACACCAATATTGGAGTTGGGAATACTTCTCATGCTTTTGGTCACCACACGACTGCTCAAGCTAATCCTAATGCTAGGGGTGGAAACATACCATACCATTATGGTCATTACAACACGGTTCCCGCTATGAATAGTACATACATGCCCCATACTCATGGTGGCAACCCTTACTACAACACAGTCGGTGCTGGCCACCAGTATAACCCACCACCCTAATATGGTGCCAAAAACACGCACATACCTGCTTACTCTCAAATGGGTCAGGTAGGAGGAGGTTATCAATCCTATGGCCATGGGAAAGCTTATGGTTCGTCAGGTCCTTATTATCAACAGTTTAATCCTCATGGTCAAGCTTTTGGTCCATATTATAACACGATTCCATTTAACCAACCTTTTATGGGGGCTTATAATAAAGCTTTCCAGCCTCAGCTCCTGTTCCTTGCACGCTTGAATCTTCCAGATCTTTTGAAGCTCACAAATGATCTGGTGTGTCACGACCCTACTTGGCCCCTGGTCCCTACCAAGCTCCCTTTGGACATTCCTAAGTTTGAGGGGAAAGGTGGTGAGGACCCGGGAGATCATGTCATGACATTTCACCTTAGGTGCTCCTCCAACTCATTGAATCACGATTCCGTTATATTGTGACTATTTCAATGCACCCTCATGGGGTCAGCCATGAAGTAGTATGTCGAGTTACCTGGAAACACTTATATGGGTTTTAACGAGATCGCTTTGGTTTTCTTAGATCATTTCTAGTTGCCGGTTCACTATGATACTGGCACTGAACTTTTATCTACCTTCCGTTAGAACAAGGCCACGCATATTTCTGACCACATTCAAGAGTGGCGTCGGTGGAAGAGGTTAGTTAAAGCCAACATTCCTCCAGAGTTCTTGTTGGAATGGTTCCTCAAGTCTCTACTCCCATACATTTCTAAGGATTTTTCGATGTCTGACATTGTGACTGAGGAACAATCTATCTTGAAATTCCAACAGTTAGACTTATTATACTCTCAGTCTGGCATTTTGTATGACATCATCCCTGACGCACCACGCACACATCATGAGCCTACGTCAATTCCTACACCGCATGCCGATGGCATCGTTGGATTTTCAAGCACTCACCCCATATATTTGGTAGCTAATCAAATTTATAATTTGTCGTTAAACCAATCTACTCCCGGATAGGTTCACACCTTGTCCACTTCCACCCCATCATCCGATGTACACAGTGTGCAAACAACAAACCAGTCAGGTAACCAACAACCTAGTGGTAAGAAAAAGGGGAGAAATAATCGTAAGGGTGGAAACAATGGGAATAATAATAGCAATCGCAATACCCCCCATAAGGATAATGCCAACCCTCCTCGGGAAGGCGGAAATGCCGGTGAGGACCGTAAACCTAGGCATAAGGTGAAGTTTCCTTGCAATCTTTGTGGGGAAGACCACCTTACTCACTTATGTCCTCGTATTGAAGAAGCATCAAAGCACTTGGCATAGAGCCCAGC
The DNA here is from genome assembly GCA_027924585.1 of Larix kaempferi. Lineage (NCBI taxonomy): Eukaryota > Viridiplantae > Streptophyta > Pinopsida > Pinales > Pinaceae > Larix > Larix kaempferi. The sequence continues at coordinate 11,846,950 of BSBM01000007.1, forward strand.
TGTGTTGAAGGATCCCCTACCTCATCACCAAAACATGCCTTTGCATGCTCACACCACCGGTTATGGACCTATTGAGATGCCAATGTCTTCTTCCAATACTAGTGGTTATGGATGTGTGAACATGGTTCAGTCAGAGGTTAGTTTTGCCACTCGTCAACGCGATTATGATGCACCACAACCCAATTTGGGGCATGAGCCTCCCCCTCCTCCTGACAATTCCTTTCCTATCGAGAAGTCCTCTATTATGCCATGGATACCGAAAGGTGTTCTTAAGCGATCTACGCATAATCGTAATGCTCAAGTCGCCCACAACTACTCCATCTTAGATGATTTGGGCCAAACTCCATGTCCCATGTCAGCTCTTGAAGTTTTGCAAGCCTCTCCTTCTCAGAAGCATGCTCTTTTGAGTGCGTTAGTTCAGGATCGGGGGAGTGTAACATCCCTCCAAAATTGATCTATTATTATTATTATTGTAATTATGCATTTTGTAAATGGCCATGGTGAGGAGCTCAAGTCCAAGGCCCCACCAGTGGACCATGAGACTACTGTTATGATTCTTAAGTGTTATTTAAAAACCTAATCCCTAAGTTGTAGAAGATTAAAAGATGACGATGCGACAACGTCAGTCAACTAAGTTCACTAGGGGAATAACTAATAAGGATGGTTGGTCATCTTCCTAGGTTGAGGAAGAGGTGAATGGCTTGGAATCAATGACTTCATAACACATGTTATCTTGTTGTCACAAGCACTTGAGTGAACGGTAACGTTCACCGAAGGTTACTTGATCTCCTTAGTTATCAATAAATCCTTGGAATGGATGCCGATGATACCCCTAACCGTCGCGAGTTAGTAAAAGCCTCATATGACTTGATGTTTAACACTAGTTTAATGAGTGTTAAAAGCTACTAAATCCTACGGATGTCCTTAAAATCCTAGTCCCGACAGGGGACGTCAAGAGTTTTCTTCCTTAGAACCACAATCTACTATTTAGCATAACCTAAGCTATGTGGGTAAATTAGTTATAATAATGTTTGATACTTATATACTTCAATTCATAGTAATGACATTACAAGGGAAACAATATAAATATATATATATAGACCCTTGTAGAGAATGGTAAAACATTAGGAGGATGTTTCGAATTTATTTGATAAACATAAGACATTATACATTACATATGTATAATTGTGAAATATTATTAACTATAATAAAATACAATGCATTATAAATATGTTAGCTTTAGAATGCATTATAACTATGGAAAATACCTATATAGATACTATCAAAGGAGGTTACAAAGTATGTTACCTTTAGTAGTATTAACCTTATGTAAACGTGAAGGTTATTAAAATAAAAGAGATATTTTATAAGACCAAAATGGTCTCTCTCTTACCAATTTTACTATGCATTAAGAAAATATACATTCTAAAAGATATAAAATATTATAATGTATTTTATAATACATGTCAAGACAAAGAGAATCAATATATATATATATATATATATATATATATATATATATATATATATATATATATATATATATATATATATATATATATATTCAAATAAAAGGAAAAAGAGGGGAATCTTGAACGAAGGGATTCTTAAATGGTATACTACATTATGGTCAAACCTATTTTGTTAGGGAAAACTCTTATTTTAAGTAATCACCACTAAAGCTGATAACCAAGGGCATCGCGTTACATAACAAAGATATTTAGCTCTAAAAACAAAATCATACAAATAGATTTTGTGGTGAGAATGATGTATGATTTTTTTGGGATATCCTTTTCGAAAAGAGCAGCCTTTAATGACAACTATCCTTCTATCTTAGTGGAGAAGATAGCTAGTTTTAATTTAAGACCACACGGAGGAGTGTGAGGAGAATTTTATGAGATTTGGTCTCCTTGGATGGAGTCGTGCATGTAGTGGAGTATGGAACCCAAGGAGAGTTGCATGGAGGTAGTCTCCTTAGAGGAGCGCCCTTGCCATGCAGCCGCCATTTGTCCCCATTCCTTGTGCCAGGCGTTGAGGGAGAGCCCTCCTGGATAGGGAAAAGGAGGAAGTAGGCGATGTCAGTAAAGAAGGGATTACATAATCCTCGTTGATATGACAGTAGTGGGGAGGAACGAAGTTTCTAAACAAACAATTATAAATTAAATTATTTTCTTAGGTGGAGAATCAAAGTTAGCTAGAGTTTAGGAGAACGGTCTCCTTAGTGTAGCACTGAAACTCCATTTGGGGTTGCTATAGTCTTTTTGATAAGCCATTTGGCACTAAAATGTTTACACATAATAAATGGAGGGCTGGAAAGCGGTTTTGTTTTCCTCCAGGGTTTGAATACCTGCTTCATTAATAGTTAGCTGGAATGAGTTAAATTTCCTTACCTCTCGACTAGGCGCACTACTCCGAAAAGAGAATCATGGCGAATTACACTCCTCGACAGAAAACCAAGTTTCTGCCAAATGTTGCCATTTTGGCTTTTGGTGAAATTCGATGGTTGAAAACCTTGGTGAGAGATAACGAAAAATCTCTGCCGGATTTCTTATAAAGCAATGGGACAACTGTGAACGGGGGGATCCCCGGTTGGAATGGTAGTCGCGATATGGCTTACTAGATCACTCCAACTTTACACTTACCATTTAGTGTAGACTGAGAGCCAAGGCGGGAGGGGAACAACACCTATCTCTGCAATTGAAGGATGTTCATTTCAATTTACGTTATTACGTCGCGGTGTATAAACTTATAGGAGAGCGATTCAGGGCTCAACTGACGGCCATTAAGGAAGACCATGCATTTCATATAGGCGACGTCGAAACCTTTTCCATTGAATAACGTTTAGCTTATATGTGTACAATTTCTAACTAAGAAGAAGAGGGCATATCATTCCAATTTTCACCTGCATGGAGGAGGGCAGTAACTTGAAGCGAATCATATGGTATGTTAAATATTCCTATTGCTATAGAAAGCACAACCATAACCCGAGAAAAATTCTGTATGTTTATATTATTGTTAATACGCTGCATTTCTCTGTCAAATGCTACCTCCAAGGGATTCATATGATATGTTAAATTGCTATGACATGCACAGCCATAACCAAAATTCTATAAGTTTTATATTATTATGTTTGATCTTTATAATCTGCAAATATTACTAGTGTGAATTGGAGAGATAACTTAGATCTACATTAGGCCATGCCCCGAAAGGAAATGGATCCTGGAAATATAATCCTACATAGATTTTATAGTTCATCCTACCTTTTTGTATTAGAGGCCGGACACGAAAGTAGTTATTCTTCTACCACGAAAATCCTTATCATATCTTAAACCAAACGCAGTGATCTAGCTCGCTATCTATACTTATGTCTCAAATTTTTATTCTAATCTCGACAATTATTAAGTTCAGAGTTTTTAGGTCTCTGCTTAACCTGATATAATTCTACCTTGAAATAAGTTATGATCCTTGATTAGATCTCGGGATAAATGAACTCGGTTGAGTCTTTGTGTTGTTTTCGTTTTAGCCTTATTCTTGATCTCGACCTATGGTGGATTCTGATAGAATAGAAGCCTGTTATAAACCTAATAGAAGTCTGCTCTTAAACTCTGTATTCTTAGATATTGTATATAACTTGGTCAGACATTCTGTCGTTGCGATTGCATATACCTTTATTATGATAGGTCAATTTTATCCGCCATTGACGTATTTGTCTATGGATTTATGTTATTTTTATCTTTGATCAGGGTTACACTTAAGCTAAACCGTAAAAATCTACCGTTGTTGATATCTTGGGCGGCCTCTCTCACGATAGGATCGAGTTAGTTTGGGAGCTTTATGTACATGATTACCTTACTACGTAAATGGAAGAGCTAGGGTATGGTTCCTTTTGTGTAGTTTTGCTTAGTATTGATATGCTTAACTTACCATGTAGATTGCAGAGATAGAGTGTCACTTCGGTTGGATAGATTTGCAATGCTCTGCGACAGTTCTTTTGAGAAGGATGAGCTTTGGTTTTATTTATATATATATTTTTACTTTACTTTACAAACAACCCTCACAAATGTTTTTTTTAAGTAATATCTGTTGAAATATTATAACTTCAAAGAATATTATATTTGTATATTATTTATTCCGGAGATGTTCCATACCTCCGATGTGATTATACTATAAATCCGGAGATGTTATTCCTCCGAGTTGGGTGTGGTAACTAGGGTTATTAGACCCACCATGTGGGGGTCGGCCCAGTTAATTATAATGGGGTATTTAACCTAATGGTTAAATACGAGCCTACATGTACTTGTGTAAAATACATATCAGAGTAGTGTATAAATAGAGGAGGTGTGTTCCTCATTTGATACACTCACTCACTTGAGGATAGCGCACTTGTGGAGGAGAGGTCTGCTATTGTGGAGTAGGAGATCATGTCTCAGGGTTTCATCTTTGTATATTGTTGGTCATCTATATTGAGGAAGCTTTGCTGGGTTTTCTACCCCATGAGGGTTTCCCAGGATAAATCTCTGTCTCTTGTGTTTATGCTGTGCTTGTTGTTTCTTCAGTGATCCTATATATGATATTATTGTGAAATGGAATGTAATGCTGCTATTTTCTGTCTTAGAATATTAAATCTTAACATGGTATCAGAGCTAACCTGAAGGAAGACAAGGTATGGCACTTACGACACTTGCTTTACTTACGATAATTTGAAGGTTAGGGTTTTACATAGCAAAAACCAGTCTTCGTGGAACTTTCGCTATAAATCCATTTCTGTGAAGGTTCAGGGTCTGAAAAGTTTACAGGTCGAAGATAACATCCCCAGGTACCTTGTTTCCAAAGGGAACCCTCAGATTCGTTGTACTTTATGAGTTATGATCAGTACAAGTTAGGGTTTCTGCCTCTTCCAGATCTCAGTCAAAATCAGGTAACCTTGGAAAAAAGGTCATATCTTGGGCTAGGAAGCTCCAAATGAAATTTCGTAAAAGGTGACAGGTAGTACACAGACTGTACAATCTCAGGAAACTTTTTCAGAGGCCGAAGATGAACCAATGACACGTGGCACACCGTACAAGTTCGCTCTCCTGTTTTATCCCATAAACAGGTCACGTTGCGACACATGGCATAACTCTCTCTCAGAGAGTCCAATTGAGGTCAGACCTGTCAATATGGAAATATAACAGGGCGAGCTATCTCAAGAAAAGTTTTCAGACTCTGAAGTTCAAACAGTGACATGTGGCACACCGTACAAGTTCGCTCTACTGTTTTATCCCATAAACAGGTCACGTTGCGACACTTGGCATAACTCTCTCTCAGAAAATCCAATTGAGGTCAGACCTATCAGGATGGAAAGATGACAGGTTAGGCTACTGCAGAAAAAGGGTTTTAGACCCTGTGGAGCACAAATTTCAGAGTTATAGCAGAAACAATCAGGTGCATATTTATGTCAAAACAAAATTATTTTTCGAGCACCTTTATTCATGGCTTCCGGAATTTAGGGTTTCGGAGAAAGTTAGAATTTTTGGAATCAGAGTCCACGGCTGAATGCTACTCAGGAAAATCGAAATTTAGAGACCAAGATCGAATTTTTTGGTTGGGTGGAAGATCGGGCTTGATCAAACCCCAGTTCGGGATTTTGATCGGAAAGATGGAAAATTAGGGCTTCAGCAAAAGTTGGAATTTTTTGAAGTCTGTAACCACGGCTGGAAACTCCTAAGAAAAATAAGAGTTTAGAGCCTTGGATCGAACCTTTTGTTTGGGCAGAAGGGTGGGCTTCATCAAACCCTAGTTCGGGATCCTTTTCAGAAGATCCAGAAGTTTCAAAGGCAATTTTGAGGGGTCAAATTTTGGAAATTCCAAAATTGAAGTATGCTAGTTTGATCAGCTCAGCAAGACATATTCTTTCATCCATTCAGAAGTGTGAAAGTCAAAGATTGAATTTTTAGGGTTTCTCTAGAAAACCCTAATCAAGCTCCAGATCAATTTTCAGGGGGAGTTGAGGCTAAGGCCTTACATAAGAATACTACAAGAAGTCTCGACAGGTATGACTTAAGGAGGTTCAGGTATGTCTTGAAATCTGATTCTTGATTAAGTTCATAATGTGTTTTGTCTTCATGTTATTTATTAGTACAATCTTGATTTATGTTAGAATTGTCTTATCACCCTAGTAACAGTATGAATGCATGTGAATGATCGAAGACATTCATTTATTAGGGCTATATGATTGTACTAATGCATTATGGTGTTGTGTGAGGTTGATGTTGTCTGCTAACAAGATACAGGTACATCACAAAAGACAAATCAAGTTCCATGACCATGACCACATGAATACAAAGACTCATCCATAATCTTTGTTCTACTTACGAGGTATGTATGAACTTGTTATATTATGCTTAACCTATGAGACATGCAGGTTCTAGCTCAGGATCTCTAAATCAATGAAGAGATTGTTTAGGTATGTTGCACATAACTAAGCAGGTATACTAATCCAGGTATGTTTTCCTATGTCATGTTAGAATCTTACCTTGTGATTAGGATCCCTTATATAAGTATACTTGGTATGATTGGTTATGCTTATTCATAAAGTTAGTAATCAAGGGTTTATGCATATCATGTCTCTTATCTTGGTTGATTATTTAACTAACTAGATCAAACAAGAATATGCATAAGTAAAGGAAGACTTCCCTGAAACCTTGAATATTATCTATAATCATGATTATACATTTTCAAGATTATTTAGAACTATAATGTTTTGATAACATTGAGATTATACTAATGAATGTATGTTTGTGTATGAGATCATGATGATGACACTAGTGCACATTTGAGCATGCACAGTGGTACAGAATGAATAGAAGTTCAAAAGACATATAGAAGATCAAGCGGGAGGCAACCACACAAACATAAAAGATAAGTATTTGAGTTGTTATTTGAAATAGTAAATGATATTGCCTGTAATAGATTGTATGCATATTTGTATTCCTATAATATATCATGCTGAGTGTAAATATTCATATAACATTGAACAGTATACTACTGATATGCATATGATTGGTAAGTTGGACAAACATTCCATTGTTGCTTGTCTAGAATGAAACCTCCTTGCTGACATGCTGAGAGTTGTGCACACTCTCGATAGTATGTTCTGGTAGAGATGGAAGGCATCTAGATAGCCACTGTATGCATACAGGATATGGGAAAGTGTTGTGCCAAAGTATTGGTCAAAATAGTTGCATCACTATGTAAATGATATCTGTATGCATAATAGGTTATCATGTCAATATGATTTGATGATTATGAAGTATTACTAATCATGTACTTAATTTTGATTTGTAGGAAAGGTCATGAAGAATGATGGACACCGTACAAGTGGTGGATGTTCAAACAAGAAGATTTACAAATCAAACAAAATATAGAAGGCTCATGGCTAGAAGATTCTCTTAGAAAGGGGAAGAGAATCATGACAAGATGTTTGCTCCAAGTATGGTGTAATTAAAGAAGAAGTGTGAATCAGGTTCTGTATAGGTACCTAGGATCGATAATAAATTGATAAGCTTAATGATCACCATGGGTGATGTGGATCTCAACCTTTGCTACAAGGTTGAATATGATTTCTATACACATATGACATGGATGCAAGAAGGAACTCACCACAGAGTTCGAATGATATTGAGGTTCATATCAGTAGACCCATCTAACGAGAGATGGCACAGATAGATATGCAGAAGATCATTCAATGCAGAAATGAAAATAAAATATCTCAAATTGATGCTTTACTTCCTACGTCTGGAAGTATGGCAAGGCTCAGAAGAAATATTTCTCAACTAGGGAAAGTATGATGAGAAATATGACTTGAGGTGTTGGAATGGCCACTCTTATGGATTCCAACTTGAAGCTGTTAGGGGATAACTCATCAGAGTTAGTGGATATAACTATGTACAGTCAAATTATTGGGTCATTGATGTATCTAACATATACTAGATTAAATATATGCTTTGTTGTGAACACCTTGAGTCAGTATCTAGTGGAAACTAGATGTGTTCACCTGATAGTTGCAAAGCATGTGATGAGGCACATAAAGGACACGATAGAATTTGATCTACGCTATCTTGAAGATCATGACTTCAGATGGTTATTCAGATTCTGATTGGGCAGGAAGTGTATCAGATAGGAAGAACACATCGAGAGGATGTTATTGTCTAGGATTAGCCATGATCTCGTGGTTTAACTGGAAGCAGTCTAGTGTGGCTCTCAGCACAAGCAGAATATATGGCTGCTTGCTCTGCTAGTTGTGAAGAAGTTTGGCTTTAGGATTGCTTGACTTAGAGATAGAACCAACTGTGATCCTATGTGACAAATAGAGTTGTATCAAGATGACATAGAATCCAGTGTTCCATGATAAGTCAAAGATCATAGGGATCTAACAAGATATGACACAGAAAGGAACTATAAAGTTTGAATTTGTAACAGGTTACCGATGTACTAACCAAACCTCTACCTCAAGTGAAGAAGTTACCAACATACTAACCAAGCCTCTGTCTCGAGTGAAATTTGAATACTTTCGAGACAAGCTTGGTGTAGCTCAAAAGGACCCTCCTCGAAAGGAAAAGTAGTATAGTCACTGATGATGAAGATTGTCTCATCGAACAACAAGGTCAATGATGAGGTAACCTGTTATCTACACCTAGATACTTAGAAATATTTAGATTTAGGACTCGTATACTTAGAATACTTAGTTTTACTTATACATGCTTTTGATGTTATATGTATTAGTAAGAATACATGCTTTTGATGATAGATGTATTGGTGAGAATACATGCTTTTGATGATAAGATGTATTGGTAAGAATACATACTTTTGATGATACATGTATTGATTAATGTACTTGTATGGTTGAGGATACTTGTACTTGTATTGATGAGAATACATGTGAGGATTGTATCATCCTTGAACACTTGTTCTAAAGTGAGCCGTAGACAAGTGTCTCCGAGAAAGAAGAGGGATTGTATCATCCCTGGACTTCAGTTCCTGAATTGATCCATAGACGTATGGTCTCCGAAAATGAAGTCTTTAGTGGACAGATAGGGATTGTATCATCCCTAGACCTTGGTCCCTGAATTGAGCCGTAGACGTGAGGTCTCCGAGAATGAAGTCCTTAGTGGACAGTTGAGGGGATTTAATCATCCCTGGACTTTCAGTCCTAAAGAGAGCCGTAGACGTGAGGTCTCCGAGAATGAAGTCCTTAATGGACAGTTGAGGGGATTGGATCGTCCCTGGACTTTCAGTCCTAAAGAGAGCCGTAGACGTGAGGTCTCCGAGAATGAAGTCCTTAGTGGACAGTTGAGGGGATTGGATCATCCCTGGACTTTCAGTCCTAAAGAGAGCCGTAGATGTGAGGTCTCTGAGAATGAAGTCCTTAGTGGACAGTTGAGGGGATTGGATCATCCCTGGACTTTCAGTCCTAAAGAGAGCCGTAGACGTATGGTCTCCGAGAAGTGGGGATTGTATCATCCCCGGACTTCGGTCCCTGAATTGATCCGTAGACGTGTGGTCTCTGAGAAGTGGGGATTGTATCATCCCTAGACTTCGGTCCCTGAATTGATCCGTAGACGTGTGGTCTCTGAGAAGTGGGGATTGTATCATCCCCGGACTTCGGTCCCTGAATTGATCCGTAGACGTGTGGTCTCCGAGAAGTGGGGATTGTATCATCCCCGGACTTCAGTCCCTGAATTGATCCGTAGACATGTGGTCTCCGAGAAGTGGGGATTGTATCATCCCCGGACTTCGGTCCCTGAATTGATCCGTAGACGTGTGGTCTCCGAGAAGTGGGGATTGTATCATCCCCGAACTTTGGTCCCTGAATTGATCCGTAGATGTGTGGTCTCCGAGAAGTGGGGATTGTATCATCCTCAGACTTCGGTCCATGAATTGATCCGTAGATGTGTGGTCTCCGAGAAGTGGGGATTGTATCATCCCCGGACTTTGGTCCCTGAATTGATCCGTAGACGAATGGTCTCCAAGAAAGTGATTTTTTTTTTATGGTTACTTGTATCGGTAGGATACTTGTATTGATGATGTGGTTACTTGTATCGGTAGGATACTTGTATTGATGATGTGGTTACTTGTATCGGTAGGATACTTGTATTGATGATGTGGTTACTTGTATCGGTAGGATACTTGTATTGATGATGTGGTTACTTGTATCGGTAGGATACTAGTATTGATGACGTGGTTACTTGTATCGGTATGGATACTTGTATTGATGATGTGGTTACTTGTATCGGTAGGATACATGTATTGATGACATGATTACTTGTATCAGTATGGATACTTGTATTGATGATATGTATACTTGTATTGGCATGAATACTTGTACTAATGATGTGTATACTTGTATTGTTATGGATACCTGTGTTGATGACGATGCTGACGATCGTGTGATGATGATACTGATGATCGTGTGATGACGATGCTGATGATCATGTGATGACGATGCTGATGATCATGAGATGACGATGATGATGATCTTGTGATGACGATGCTGATGATCGTGTGATGACGATGCTGATGATCGTGTGATGACGATGCTGATGATCGTGTGATGATGATGCTGATGATCGTGTGATGATGATGCTGATGATCGTGTGATGACGATGCTAATGATCGTGAGATGACGATACTGATGATCGTGAGGATCCAGATGTTGATGTTGTTGTAGCTGTTCGAGTACTGCAGAAGATAAAGACTCAGTACTGAAGATGTTGATGTTCCAGTATTGAAGATGTTCTAGTAACTGCTTGAGTTACTGATGATGTTGAGAAAGCTTCCAATGATTTATAGATGTATCATGTATGATGTTGATGACTCCTTGCTCGTGCAAATACTGTTATAATATCCTTCTCGTTAAGGGGGAGTGTTGAAATATTATAACTTCAAAGAATATTATATTTGTATATTATTTATTCTGGAGATGTTCCATACCTCCGATGTGATTATACTATAAATCCGGAGATGTTTATTCCTTCGAGTTGGGTGTGGTAATTAGGGTTATTAGACCCACCATGTGGGGGTCGGCCCAGTTAGTTATAATGGGGTATTTAACCTAATGGTTAAATACGAGCCTACATGTACTTGTGTAAAATACATATCAGAGTAGTGTATAAATAGAGGAGGTGTGTTCCTCATTTTATACACTCACTCACTTGAGGATAGCGCACTTGTGGAGGAGAGGTCTGCTATTGTGGAGGAGGAGATCATGTCTCAGGGTTTCATCTTTGTATATTGCTGGTCATCTATATTGAGGAAGCTTTGCTGGGTTTTCTACCCCATGAGGGTTTCCTACGATAAATCTCTGTCTCTTGTGTTTATGCTGTGCTTGTTGTTTCTTCAGTGATCCTATATATGCTATTATTGTGAAATGGAATGTAATGCTGCTATTTTCTGTCTTAGCATATTAAATCTTAACAATATCTTAAGTTATGTTTTCCTCGATTACCCTAGTACGATGAAGGAAAATAGGCTGACCTTTCTATGTATAAAATATTCATATGATGTATTTTAAATTAAACATACTCTTAGAAAAGTGAAATGTTTTGTATTTATAATATATTCATAAGATGTATTTTAAATTATACTGTGCAAAGGAAGCCAATGAGGATACTTTTCTTAGATCCTCCTTAAAAGTTTTAATTAAAATAAATATTGAAACAAGATACTTAGGGCGCAACCGTTTGGTTAGTCTATGTGTCCTACATTTGGGTTAAGCAATATGTTATATATAGGAGGATAACAAATGACTAATAAATATCTTTTTTTTTACTTTACTTTGGAATAAGTATGATTAGAGTATGGGATGTCCCCTTAGTTAAAGTGGAGAATAATTGAGATATTTATTAGTAAGAAATGTTCTCCCTTAAATATTTGATTATGGGTGATCGATACCTTTAGTGTATATGTTCGAGAAAGAAGAGTATAGTCCTATTATTAAGAAGTAAACTTCAGAACGTAGTATCCAAATTAATGTATAAGACCATTTAAAAATTGTCGTGTTGACAAACCCATAGGTTGAATATTAAAAGATATGCTAAGTATCTAGACTATATGTAATATATTCTTTAAATGATTAGGACTTGGCTTGAAACATATTTTCTTAAAATGGTATACTTCTTTTAAGAAGAACCTGGATGGCTAAGCTAGAACTTTACAATCTTGGGAATGGTTCGTGTCTATTTATCTTGTAAAAAAAATTCCCTCGAGGAGAGGAATTGTGAGAAGGGAAATTATGGCAACAACTATGTTGCAACTTGTAAACACTATGTTTCGGAATAAATAAATGATGCACACACTTTGTGGACTATCCCGTGTACGGGTGAACTACGTTACCTTGGTCTCTTGTGTATGTCTTTGTTTCTCTTGGTGTGTATTTTTCGTGTATATCTCTCTTGATAATTGTGGCTGTACTTGTGTATATCTTTCATATATATCCTTGATGATGCATCTCAGGTATTTCCTCAGTTTTTGTTTACTTCCAATTTATGTATCTTAAGCATTTTACCATGTTGTTATTTATATCTTTTCATAAAAATGTTCTACTCAGTTTATAATCAAGTTAGTAGAGGAAAATTTGTTAAGGTGAGACAAGTGTTAGAATTTTATTCATGCTATTACAATAAGATATGATTTAACGAGTTGTATAATTTGATTGGGGTTGCTTGTGAATTTTAAGACCTTGTGTTGACAAGTAAAGTTTCATTAATAATTACAATTGAATAATTAATGTTAAGATGCTATAATGATGTGATAAATATAGATGTTGTGTACACATTTTATCTTCCGCATAGCATTTCAAGAAGATTGGACGTTTAGAAAAGTTTTAAATTTTCTTGAAATTTTGGGTACGTGACATATGGCATCAGAGCATTAGGTTACAACACTTGGGCCTAATGAGCTCAACATGCAATAAATAAGTATGAAGGTTGTTTTACTAATCGATTATTTTGTTTTCATTTTGGATGCATGGAACTGGAATGGACGTGAGGCAATATCATTCAAAAGTTCAAACTTCAAAGATTCCCAAAGGAGTAAAGATGAGTATTTCAGTTATTAAAGCAAAGTAGTTGATGTGCAAATCTAATTTGATATAAGAGTTTGTATCAGGATGAATTGAAGAGGATGCACAAGTTAATCCAATGAGCATGCGTGTAAATATATGGAACTAATGAGTTCAGTTGTTGAACTTTTGAAGCAAAGAAAATTTTCCTTATACTAACACTCCAGGAGGAGATTATGGATCACGACCAATGTCCTAATCCAAGAGGAACATGGATTATACAACCAATTACATAGATAAGTTGAGCTAAATCGCTCAAGAGTAAGTAATAATTTACTTTACATTTTTATTTTGATTACAGGGCTTTATGGATCATGATTGGTAGTGAGACTTATGATTGATTATGTGTAATCATCAAAATGCATAGAATGAGATATATTTGTTAATATTTTGTTGGTATTATGTCGCATGTGGAATGCAAGAAATACTAAATGATTGTTACTAAGTAAAATTCTCGGACTCAAATGAGAAGGTTTGAGGGGAAAATAATATTTCCTGAACTCAAGTAGAGGCTGCATCTTGCACTCACTTACTAGCTGTTGCAGGGTGCAACTTCCCTAAATTGTGGTCATGTTCCCCATGGAAGTGGAACAGAGCAGGTGGGTAGCTCGTTGAATGTTATACTGACCCAAAAGTCCTAGGCAAACTTTATATCCATCGAATTGAGCAGAGGAAGGGCTCACGATTTTTCCTTGTGTTGTTAGAATGGAGCGCACAAGAGGTTCTATGAGGAGACTAAACTTTTTCCTTGTGGTGTTAGAACTGAGCCCACAAGAAGATTCGATGAGGGGAAGCTATGTAATGAGTTGCAGAGTAAGACGGTCATATTTCTGCTGTATGCAAAGGTTTTCCGGCTGAGTTACAGAAGACTCATGCTTTGTATGGCAAGTCTCCACGATTGTGGAAATACATAAAGGGTTTTGTATGGCAAGTCTTCACGATTGCAGAAAATACATAAGAGTTTTGTATGCAAGTCTCAATGATTGCGGAAGTACAAAGAGGTTTGGTGATTACAAAGTACAGTTGAAAGAATTGTTTTATGATATGAGTTAATGATAATGATTGTCTTGTAGCTAGACTATCACATGTATTTATGTGTGAATGTTATGAATGCTAAAGTAAGCAAATATTTCATCAACGATGAGGATGAATGCTGAAATCGCAAAGATGTAAAGACGACCAAACCTTAAGAGAAAAAGTAAGCGAAAGAGGATGAATGGACGTAAAGGACAAACTAACGAACACTGAGGACGATGTTATTCTTAAGGGGTGGAGTATGTAACATCCCTCCAAAATTGACCTATTATTATTATTATTGTAATTATGCATTTTGTAAATGGCCATGGTGAGGAGCTCAAGGCCAATGCCCCACCAGTGGACCATGAGACTACTGTTATGATTCTTAAGTGTTATTTAAAAACCTAATCCCTAAGTTGTAGAAGATTAAAAGATGATGATGCGACAACGTCAGTCAACTAAGTTCACTAGGGGAATAACTAATAAGGATGGTTGGTCATCTTCCTAGGTTGAGGAAGAGGTGAATGGCTTGGAATCAATGACTTCATAACACATGTTATCTTGTTGTCACAAGCACTTGAGTGAACGGTAACGTTCACCGAAGGTTACTTGATCTCCTTAGTTATCGATTAATCCTTGGAATGGATACCGATGATACCCCTAACCGTCGTGAGTTAGTAAAAGCCTCATATGAATTGATGTTTAACACTAGTTTAATGAGTGTTAAAAGCTACTAAATCCTACGGATGTCCTTAAAATCCTAGTCCCGACAGGGGACGTCAAGAGTTTTCTTCCTTAGAACCACAATCTACTATTTATCGTAAGCTAAGCTATGTGGGTAAATTAGTTATAATAATGTTTGATACTTATATACTTCAATTCATAGTAATGACATTACAAGGGAAACAATATAAATATATATATATAGACCCTTGTAGAGAATGGTAAAACATTAGGAGGATGTTTCGAATTTATTTGATAAACATAAGACATTATACATTACATATGTATAATTGTGAAATATTATTAACTATAATAAAATACAATGCATTATAAATATGTTAGCTTTAGAATGCATTATAACTATGGAAAATACCTATATAGATACTATTAAAGGAGGTTACAAAGTATGTTACCTTTAGTAGTATTAACCTTATGTAAACGTGAAGGTTATTAAAATAAAAGAGATATTTTATAAGACCAAAATGGTCTCTCTCTTACCAATTTTACTATGCATTAAGAAAATATACATTCTAAAAGATATAAAATATTATAATGTATTTTATAATACATGTCAAGACAAAGAGAATCAATATATAAATATATATAAATATAAATATATATATATATATATAGATATATTAAAATAAAAGGAAAAAGAGGGGAATCTTGAACGAAGGGATTCTTAAATTGTATACTACATTATGGTCAAACCTATTTTGTTAGGGAAAACTCTTATTTTAAGTAATCACCACTAAAGCTGATAACCAAGGGCATCGTGTTACATGACAAAGATATTTAGCTCTAAAAACAAAATCATACAAATAGATTTTGTGGTGAGAATGATGTATGATTTTTTTGGGATATCCTTTTCGAAAAGAGCAACCTTTAATGACAACTATCCTTCTATCTTAGTGGAGAAGATAGCTAGTCTCAATTTAAGACCACACGGAGGAGTGTGAGGAGAATTTTATGCGATTTGGTCTCCTTGGATGGAGTCGTGCATGTAGTGGAGTATGGAACCCAAGGAGAGTTGCATGGAGGTAGTCTCCTTAGAGGAGCGCCCTTGCCATGCAGCCGCCATTTGTCCCCATTCCTTGTGCCAGGCGTTGAGGGAGAGCCCTCCTGGATAGGGAAAAGGAGGAAGTAGGCGATGTCAGTAAAGAAGGGATTACATAATCCTCGTTGATATGACAGTAGTGGGGAGGAACGAAGTTTCTAAACAAACAGTTATAAATTAAATTATTTTCTTAGGTGGAGAATCAAAGTTAGCTAGAGTTTAGGAGAACGGTCTCCTTAGTGTAGCACTGAAACTCCATTTGGGGTTGCTATAGTCTTTTTGATAAGCCATTTGGAACTAAAATGTTTACACATAATAAATGGAGGGCTGGCAAGCGGTTTTGTTTTCCTCCAGGGTTTGAATACCTGCTTCATTAACAGTTAGCTGGAATGAGTTAAATTTCCTTACCTCTCGACTAGGCGCACTACTCCGAAAAGAGAATCATGGCGAATTACACTCCTCGACAGAAAACCAAGTTTCTGCCAAATGTTGCCATTTTGGCTTTTGGCGAAATTCGGTGGTTGAAAACCTTGGTGAGAGATAACGAAAAATCTCTGCCGGATTTCTTATAAAGCAATGGGAGAACTGTGAACGGGGGGATCCCCGGTTGGAATGGTAGTCGCGATATGGCTTACTAGATCACTCCAACTTTACACTTACCATTTAGTGTAGACTGAGAGCCAATGCGGGAGGGGAACAACACCTATCTCTGCAATTGAAGGATGTTCGTTTCAATTTACGTTATTACGTCGCGGTGTATAAACTTATAGGAGAGCGATTCAGGGCTCAACTGACGGCCATTAAGGAAGACCACGCATTTCATATAGGCGGCATCGAAACCTTTTCCATTGAATAACGTTTAGCTTATATGTGTACAATTTCTAACTAAGAAGAAGAGGGCGTATCATTCCAATTTTTACCTGCATGGAGGAGGGCAGTAACTTGAAGCGAATCATATGGTATGTTAAATATTCCTATTGCTATAGAAAGCACAGCCATAACTCGAGAAAAATTCTGTATGTTTATATTATTGTTAATACGCTGCATTTCTCTGTCAAACGCTACCTCGAAGGGATTCATATGATATGTTAAATTGCTATGACATGCACAGCCGTAACCAAAATTCTATAAGTTTTATATTATTATGTTTGATCTTTATAATCTGCAAATATTACTAGTGTGAATTGGAGAGATAACCTAGATCTACATTAGGGCATGCCCCGAAAGGAAATGGATCCTGGAAATATAATCCTACATAGATTTTACAGTTCATCCTACCTTTTTGTATTAGAGGCCGGACACGAAAGTAGTTATTCTTCTACCACGAAAATCCTTATCATATCTTAAACCGAACGCAGTGATCTAGCTCGCTATCTATACTTCTGTCTCAAATTTTTATTCTAATCTCGGCAATTATTAAGTTCAGAGTTTTTACGTCTCTGCTTAACCTGATATAATTCTACCTTGAAATAAGTTATGATCCTTGATTAGATCTTGGGATAACTGAACTCGGTTGAGTCTTTGTGCTTTTTTCGTTTTAGGCTTATTCTTGATCTCGACCTATGGTGGATTCTGATAGAATAGAAGCCTGTTATAAACCTAATATAAATCTGCTCTTAAACTCTGTATTCTTAGATATTGTATATAACTTGGTCAGACATTCTGTCGTTGCGATTGCATATACCTTTATTATGATAGGTCAATTTTATCCTCCATTGACGTATTTGTCTATGGATTTATGTTATTTTTATCTTTGATCAGGGTTACACTTAAGCTAAACCGTAAACATCTACCGTTGTTGATATCTTGGGTGGCCTCTCTCACGAGAGAATCGAGTTAGTTTGGGAGCTTTATGTACATGATTACCTTACTACGTAAATGGCAGAGCTAGGGTATAGTTCCTTTTGTGTAGTTTTCCTTAGTATTGATATGCTTAACTTACCATGTAGATTGCAGAGATAGAGTGTCACTTCGGTTGGATAGATTTGCAATGCTCTGCGACAGTCCTTTTGAGAAGGATGAGCTTTGGTTTTATTTATATATATATTTTTACTTTACTTTACAAACAACCCTCACATATGTTTTTTTTTAAGTAATATCTTATGTTATGTTTTCCTCGATTGCCCTAGTACGATGAAGGAAAATAGGCTGACCTTTTTATGTATAAAATATTCATATGATGTATTTTAAATTAAACATACTCTTAGAAAAGTGAAATGTTTTGTATTTATAATATATTCATAAGATGTATTTTAAATTATACTGTGCAAAGGAAGCCAATGAGGATACTTTTCTTAGATCCTCCTTAAAAGTTTTAATTAAAATAAATATTGAAACAAGATACTTAGGGCGCAACCATTTGGTTAGTCTATGTGTCCTACATTTGGGTTAAGCAATATGTTATATATAGGAGGATAACAAATGACTAATAAATATCTTTTTTTTTACTTTACTTTGGAATAAGTATGATTAGAGTATGGGATGTCCCCTTAGTTAAAGTAGAGAATAATTGAGATATTTATTAGTAAGAAATGTTCTCCCTTAAATATTTGATTATGGGTGATTGATACCTTTAGTGTATATGTTCGAGAAAGAAGAGTATAGTCCTATTATTAAGAAGGAAACTTCAGAACATAGTATCCAAATTAATGTATAAGACCATTTAAAAATTGTCGTGTTGACAAACCCATAGGTTGAATATTAAAAGATATGCTAAGTATCTAGAATATATGTAATATATTCTTTAAATGATTAGGACTTGGATTGAAACATGTTTTCTTAAAATGGTATACTCCTTTTAAGAAGAACCTGGATGGCTAAGCTAGAACTTTACAATCTTGGGAATGGTTCGTGTCTATTTATCTTGTAAAAAAAATTCCCTCGAGGAGAGGAATTGCGAGAAGGGAAATTATGGCAACAACTATGTTGCAACTTGTAAACACTATGTTTCGGAATAAATAAATGATGCACACACTTTGTGGACTAGCCCGTGTACGGGTGAACCACGTTACCTTGGTCTCTTGTGTATGTCTTTGTTTCTCTTGGTGTGTATTTTTTGTGTATATCTCTCTTGATAATTGTGGCTATACTTGTGTATATCTTTCATATATATCCTTGATGATGCATCTCAGGTATTTCCTCAGTTTTTGTTTGCTTCCAATTTATGTATCTTAAGCATTTTACCATGTTGTTATTTATATCTTTTCATAAAAATGTTCTACTCAGTTTATAATCAAGTTAGTAGAGGAAAATTTGTTAAGGTGAGACAGGTGTTAGAATTTTATTCGTGCTATTACAATAAGATACGATTTAACAAATTGTATAATTTGATTGGGGTTGCTTGTGAATTTTAAGACCTTGTGTCGACAAGTAAAGTTTCATTAATAATTACAATTGAATAATTAATGTTAAGATGCTATAATGATGTGATAAATATAGATGTTGTGTGCACATTTTATCTTCCGCATAGCATTTAAAGAAGATTGGACGTTTAGAAAAGTTTTAAATTTTCTTGAAATTTTGGGTGCATGACAAGGAGTCCCACTGTTATCAAGTTCAATACTACTGATGTTCAACCTCGCTTACCCTACCATGTGGCTTTTCAAATCCAGGTGGTGTGCCTTAAGAGTTTTGTCAAACGTACTATGGTTGATGAAGGTGCCTCTACATCAGTAATGTCGTTAGCTTGTTGGAAATCTCTTGGCTCTCCTCCCCTACTCACATCTATAACCACGCTCACTGCATTCGACTGTCATTCATTTAAGCTGCATGGAATTATTCCTTCCCTTGTTGTCTCCTTGGGAGGTAAGTCTATGCCTATTGAGGTCGAGGTGGTTAATGCGGCCATCGACTAAAACCTTTTACTGGGTTGGAATTGGATGTATACCATGAAAGCTGTCACGTCCACTGTATTCAGAGTTATCAGCTTTCCTCACGAAGGAAATATTGTGACCATCGATCAGCTGGATTACGTTAACTCCTCTTCCACAGCATCCACAAGATCCATAGTCCCACAGGTTACTCATTCTCAGCCGGCAACTGGGAACATGGGTGTTGGCATGTACCCTTCATTGATGGGAACTTATGATTTTACCGCACCTATGAATTTGATTGGAACCATTATCGATGATGTGTCTCCTCCTTCGCGTAATATGTCATTCCAGACTTCTTAGTTTGATGATCCATGGACTTTACCATCCACGAGTTCCACATCTGGAAACATTTCGCATGTTGAGATGTCTATGCCACTATCTGTAGCTGAGATTTCTTACCATCATATTCAACATTCACTGCAGAACTGGATCTCTCTTCTTCCTAGATAGTCGAGGAAGATCCCGTTACACTACCAATTTGGGCAGCCAACTCGTCTTGTTCCCATGATTGCCTCAATGATAATTTGCATTATGATGAAGCTATTATGGAGGCCATGTGTGGTAGTGAGAGACCTTGGGAAGATATGCACCATCGCTCTTATTTCCTTCCCAAACTCGAGCTCTCCGAATGAGAATAGTTTAGGACGACTCTGGCAGAGATGGTTGGTCACCCTATGGCTCTTTTAGAGTCGCATGATGTTTTTGCGAAAGGGAATATGGCTTAAATTTCCCCAACTGTGTCGATCAATATCTCTCGTACTCCTGGAATAGTTGAGAATGTCTACATCGGTGACGATTGCACTCCTGAGGAGATTTCTATTTACACTGAATTGTTTAAAGAACTCTGGGAAGCTTTCGCTTGGTCATATGAGGAGATTCCAAGAATAGACCCCTGCATTGTTGAACATGTGATTAGAATGTATCCCAATGCTAAACCGGTTCGACAACGCTTATGTGTTGTGAACCCTAGAAAAGAAGCCGCTATCAAGGAAGAGGTGGAGAAACTGCTCAAAGCTAGTTTCATCTACCCCATTCCCCTTACCGAATGGGTGTCAAACCCCGTTCCTGTGGATAAAAAGTAGGGAATGATTTGTGTATGCACTAACTTTAGGGATTTGAACCGTGCCTGTTGTTGATGTATATGTAACTTCGGAATGTATTTCATCTATGTATTTCATATATATTTATTGCACCCTTATTAGAGATGTGTTATTCCTCTATAAGGAAGTGTCATCATGTGGATTGACAAGTGTCGCAAGTGTGTGTACTTGCCGATGGGTTATTAGACCACCATGTGTGGGGTCGGCCCTGAAATATATATATTATATTGTGGATGTACCTAGCTAGACAAGTCGGCCCCATAAGGTCACTGGGCAAACAGATTAGTATAAATAGAGATCAGGTGATCTCTATTTAGATCACTCAGAAAAGTATCTCACTCTCACTCAGAAAGTGGCGCACTAGTGAGGAGGAGGATCATATGCTACTAGAAGACTATCTCAGTGTATTTTGGTTGTACTTTGGTTGAGCCATTACTCTCTCTATCTCTAAGGAAGTTGTGGGGTTTTTCACCTTAGGCTTTTCCCCACGAAAACTCTATGTCTCTTGTCTCTCATGCTTTTGATTCTTGTGATTCTTGTCATGCTTATTGTGATTGTCATGCATTGATATACTGTATATGTTATTCTCTCAGTAAAGATCCAAGAGTATTGTGAATTAATGCTCAAAATTTAACATGGTATCAGAGCACATGCCAGGAAAGGCAAGTCCAAGAAGGAATCATCTCATAACAGAAGATCCTCTCACCACCATTATCATAAAGATAAGAAAGATCTCAGATGCTTCAATTGCAATGAGAAGGGACACTTTGCTTCAGATTGTCCCAAGAAGAAGAAAGACAATAACAACAACTTCAATAAGAAGAAGAAGAATAACAAAAGGAGATATCATGCTCATGTTGCTGAAGATGATGAACCCCCAAAGAAGAAGGCTAGGGCAGAAAGTGATAGTGATGATGACTCATCAAGTGAAGAAGAATATGTTCTAATTTATGCTCTCACAGGTACTATCTCCCATGGTTGTAATGATTGGTTGATTGATAGTGGGGCTTCCAAACACATGACTGGGTTTAAGGAATCTTTTGTGAACCTATATGAACATGAATCACCCCATAAGGTGAAACTTGGGGATGATTATTAATACCCAATCAAAGGAAGTCGTGAAGCCTCCTACACCCTGGATTCTGGAAAATATTTGAAGATGAAAGAAGTCCTTTATGTACCTGGGCTCAAGAAGAAATTACTCTCCATCTCTGCATTGGATGTAAAAGGTATGAGGGTTGCATTTGTGGATGGATAAGTCCTAATGTGGCCAAAGGGAAAGACCATAGATGATGCAGTAGTGATTGGAGAGCAAGAGGGAGGTTTGTATAAATTGAAGGGACAACCTGAACATGCCATGGTACATAAATCCATGGAGCCAAGTGAACTTTGGCATAGAAGACTTGCTCATATGCACCATAGGGCACTTCCAATTGCAAGCAAGGCTGTAGAGGGTCTTCCTGAAATCAAGTCCAAATATGAAGGTGTTTGCAAAGGATGTGCAAAAGGTAAGAACATTAAGAAGGCTTTCCCAAGCAGTGAAAGCAAGGAAAATGATATCCTAGAGATCATGCACTCAAATGTATGTGGTCCTATGTCATCCAGTTCTCTTAGTGGGTATGTTTACTATGTCTCATTTATTGATGACTTCTCCAGGAAGACTTGGGTATACTTCTTGAAGAACAAAGATGAGGTGTTTGATAAGTTCAAGGAATTCAAAACCTTGATGGAGAATCAAACTGACAAGAAGATCAAAACATTCAGATCTGACAATGGTGGAGAATTCACCTCAGGTGACTTCAAGAAGCTTTGTAGTGATTCAGGGATTAAGAGGGAGTTGACTGCTCCTTATAATCCTCAACAGAATGGAGTTGCAGAAAGGAAGAATAGAACTACCATGGAAGCAGCAAGGGTAATGCTGCATCACCAGGATCTACCTATGCATCTATGGGGAGAAGCAGCTAGAACAGTTGTATATGTGCAGAACAGAACACCCCAGAAGATATTGGACAACAAGACACCAGAAGAGGTCTTTTCTGGTAAGAAACCTGAATTCAACCATCTCAAAATATTTGGTTGTCCAATATACACTCATGTCCCAAAGGAAAAGAGGACTAAACTAGATCCTTCAGGAAAGAAGGGTATCTTTTTGGGTTACAGTGAAAGCTCGAAGGCTTACAGAATATACTTTCCAGGGTTCAAGAAGATTGATGTCAGCAAGGATGAATATAAGTTCAAGGATAGGTAATCCAGGAAGCAACGATCAAGAGGGAGCACACTCTAGCAGCTCCTGCAAGGATGCATATTTTCAGAGGGAGTTGACCATCTTCCTACATTCCACAACAGAAAGGTGTAGAAGAAACTACTTCAGCAGCTCCTACTAGGAAGCAAAGACTCAGAGGGAATCAACCCAAAAAACAAACAAAGATAAGTATCTCAATTATCATTTCTTGCCTATTTTGTTTGTTTAAATAATATTATGCTCCTAGACTTAGGAGATGTATTGTGCATATTAGAATGATTGCATTAATGAACAATATACTACTAATATGCATGTGATGGGTAAGTGGCCTATGGCACTATACAACATTCCAGTGCTACTTATCTAGAATGAAACCTCTTTGCTAACAAGTTGGGAGTAGTGCAAACTCTTAACAATGTTCTAGTAGAGACTGGAAGGCATCTAGAAAGTTGTGGAACATGGATAAATGTTGTATTCGCTAAGATAACTGCATGACTGCATGACATATTTCTTTATGTGTAAAGAATTTGTTCTGAAAATTATGAGATGTTTCTAATCATGCAACTTGTTTTGTAGGAAAGACCGTATATCTTCACCTACAAAAGAAGAACTACAACATTTGTTTAGCAACAAAATTATCTATTGAAGATATTGAAGTTCCCAGGATATGGGAAGAATGCCATGATCCGTCGATCATGAAGAATGATGTTTGGGATGTAGTCCCAAGACCTGAAGGGAAGTTTGTTATGACTTTCATACGGATCTATCAAGATCAAGCATGCTGCAGATGGAAGCATAGAGAAATATAAAAGTGATGAAATAGAAGATACACCAGATGGATTTCAAGACATCTTTCTTGAATGGTGTAGTTGAAGAAGAAGTGTATGTGGAGAAACCACCTGGTTCTGAGACACATGACAGGGAGTCATATGTGATGGAGGTGTGGTAGAGTGCAGATGGAATCTTCCTTGGACAAGGGAAGTATGCAGTAGAGATCCTGAAAAGGTTAGGGATGATGGACTGTGAGGCTATGGCATCGAACCTGAAGCTTCTGTGTGATGCTTCATCTAAACCAGTTGATGTCACTATGTATCATCAGATGATTGGTTCCTTGAGGTACCTGACGAACATGAGACCAGATATTTGCTTTGCGGTGAACACATTGAGCCAGTTCCTGATGGATTCGAGGAGTGTTCACCTGGTTGTTGTAAATCATGTTCTGAGGTACCTGAAGGGTACAGTGGATTATGGGCTCAAGTATGAGGCGAATCAAAAGTTTAACGTGTAGTGCTGCAGATAGAAAGAGCACATCTAGATGCTGCTTCAGTATGGGATCAGGTGTGATCTCTTGGTTTAGTAGGAAGCAGTCTTGCATAGCACTGAGTACAGCTGAGGCAGAATATGTTGCAGCCTGTTCAGCTAGTTGTGAGGCAGTATGGCTACGGAAGCTACTCTCTGAGTTATTTGATCTCCTGTTGGATGCTACTGGTATCTTCTGTGATAACCAGAGTTGTGTGAAGCTGTCTGAGAACCCAGTGTTTCATGACAGGTCGAAACACATAGAGATCAAATATCACTATATCAAGGATATGGTGCAGAGAGGAGCTGTGAAGCTCCTGTATGCTGCGATGGACGAGCAGATTGCAGATGTGCTGACGAAGCCACTAGCCAAGGTGAAGTTCGAGTACTTCATAGAGAGGCTTGGCGTTCTTCATATCGAGGACACTTCTAGGAAGAAGTGATGGACACATTTGTTGAAGCCATTCCAAGCATGTTGGAAGGAGGATCCTTCACATGGCTATGGATGTAAGCGCTGGATGATGAGCATCAGGATGATGTTCTGGTTTCTGCTTGGATATGATCAGTTGGATCATTTATATATATGCATCATGTTGGATGCTTGGACCATGTATCTGTATATGTATCAGGTGGATACATTGTATGATCAGGTGGATCATGTATGGTGATATGTATCATGTATTTGTATTTGTATCAGGTGGATACATTGTATGATTAGGTGGATCATGTATGATGATATGTATCAGGTAGATACTTGGTATGCATCAGGTAGATGCATTGTATGATCAGGATGATCATGGATGACGAGATTTAGGATGTTTCTCTAGATGACATGCAGCAGGATGTTGCAGTGATGATGATCAGGATGATCATGTGTACATCAGGATGATGTATGGTGAGTATCAGGTTGATACTCTATGGCCATGGATCAGGTTGTGCAGATGAGCATATAATTTGGCCCTGGGAGATTTGCAGATAGTCTTTCGAGGTTTTGCCTATGGCATGTAATTCGTGCCCTGGGATATCTAGAAAATGCTCTTTCGAGGTTTTTCTCTGGGAGGACATATAATTTGGCCCTGGGAGATCTGCAGATAGTCTTTCGAGGTTTTGCCTATGGCATGTAATTCGTACCCTAGGATATCTGGAAGATGCTCTTTCGAGGTTTTGTCCTATGGCATATAATATGTCCCTGGGAGATCCGATAGGTTGGGCTGTGTGCCCGTAATAAGTCCTGGGATGCTCCTGTGAGGTTTTGCCAAGACCACATATAATCTATCCCTAGGAGATCCTATAGGTAGAGCTGTGTGCTTGTAACAGCCTGGGATGCTCTTGCGAGGTTTTGTGGTGAGGTCACATATAATATGGCCCTGGGAGATCCTATAGGTAGAGTCGTGTGCTCGTAACATCCTGTGATTCTCTTTCAAGGTTTTGTGATGCACGTAATAAGTCCTGAGGATTCCACAGTATGGCCAGTGATGACGAAGACCTATAGGTGGTGGGCCTACATCTAGTATGAAAAAGGACTGGCTCTGTAGAACTTCCTATGACGAGTAGAGTCAGAGATTGGTTGAGATAGCAGCAGCAGTGATGATGATAATGACGATGCATCGATGACGATGATCCCGAGAAGAAGACTTGTCTAGCAGATCTGTGTCCAGAAATACCTTCCTAGTTAAGAGGGAGTGTTGATGTATATGTAACTTTGGAATGTATTTCATCTATGTATTTCATATATATTTACTGTACCCTTATTAGAGATGTGTTATTCCTCTATAAGGAAGTGTCGTCATGTGGATTGACAAGTGTCGCAAGTGTGTGTACTTGCCGATGGGTTATTAGACCACCATGTGTGGGGTCGGCCCTGAAATATATATATTATATTGTGGATGTACCTAGCTAGACAAGTCATCCCCATAAGGTCACTGGGCAAACATAGATTAGTATAAATAGAGATCAGGTGATCTCTATTTATATCACTCAGAAAAGTATCTCACTCTCACTCAGAAAGTGGCGCACTAGTGAGGAGGAGGATCATCTGCTACTAGGAGACTATCTCATTGTATTTTGGTTGTACTTTGGTTGAGCCATTGCTCTCTCTATCTCTGAGGAAGTTGTGGGGTTTTTCACCTTAGGGTTTTCCCCACGGAAACTCTGTGTCTCTTATCTCTCATGCTTTTGATTCTTATGATGCTTTTCATGCTTATTGTGATTGTCATGCATTGATATACTGCATATGTTATTCTCTCAGTAAAGATCCTAAATTATTGTGAATTAATGCTCAAAATTTAACACCTGTCCAAAAGACAACTTCCCCATACCATTCATAGATTAGATCTTGGATGCTTGTGCCAGAAGTGAGATTTTTTCCTTCATGGACGGATTTTCCGGATATAACCAAATTCAAATCAAACCCAAGGATCAAAATAAGATAGCTTTTATTTGTGCTTGGGGAACATTTGCATATCGAAAAATGCCCTTCAGCCTTAAAAACATCGGAGCTACATTTCAGTATGCCATGACCTACGCCTTTCATGATCTTAAAAATATTATGGAGGTTTTCTTGGATGATCTTGCTGGCCATTTTTGCAAGAGGATGGACCACCCCAAGCACCTCCACATGATTCTTGAACGATGTATACGATATAAGATTCAATTGAATCCTAAAAAATGTATCTTTGCTGTAAGGACGGGTCACCTTCTGGGCTTCATAGTTTCGAAGCAAGGTATTAGAGTCGATCCTCTAAAAGTTGAGGCAATACTTCAGTTGGCTCCTCCGCATAATTTGTTACAACTTTAGAGCCTCCAAGGGAGAGCCACTTTTCTATGCCATTTCGTAGTCAATTATGCTAATCTTACCAAAGGTTTCATGCACTTATTGAAGAAGGACACACCTTTTATCTGGGATGAGTGAGCCTAGCAGTCTTTCGATGCCCTTAAGAAATATTTGGTATCGGCCCCTATGCTTAGTCCACCATACTTCGCACAAGATTTTATCCATTATGTGGTCGCGTCTCAAGAGACAATTGGCATGGTATTGGTTCAAGTGAATGATGTGCTTGTCGAGCATGTCATCTATTATCTTAGTCGAAAACTAGTAGATGCTAAGCTAAGATATACTCATGTGGAAAAGCTGGCGCTTGCGACTGTTCATTTAGTCCAACAGTTACGACATTACATTTTGCTTAGAACCACCATAGTTGTCACGCATATCAATCCATTTCAGTTCGTTCTATCACGACACCTTATCGGGGGGAAGTATAATAAATGGATTGTTATCCTTCAGGAATTTGATCTCAATTTTGCTTCGGCAAAGTCGGTGAAATCATTGGTATTTACTGAGCTTATGTCGGACCTTCCGAGACTAGATGAGGATGTCATTCATGAAGATTCCTTTGTGGATGAGCACTTATTTCTTATCTCACCAGAGGACCCTTGGTATGGGGATGTCATTGTATATCTCCAAACTTTGAAGTTTCCTCTACATTATTCACGAGATGAATGACGACGTGTGAAACATCACACTAAATATTATACTATCGTCGGTGACACTTTGTATCGCTAAGGAAAGGATTATATCCTCCATCGTTGCTTAACTCACGAAGAAGTGGAGTGGGTGCTTAATGATTTCCATGATGGGGTGTGTGGCGGTAACTTATCTGGACTTGCTACATCCCAATGTATTATGTGAGCTGGTTATTTTTGGTCTGCCATCTTTAAGGATTGTGTTAATGCTGTGAAGGGATGTCACCCTTGCCAGGTTTTTTCTCAGAACATATGCTCGCATCCAACTCCCCTTCATCCGGTCATCACCGTCGGTCCCTTCACCAAGTGGGGGGTAGATTTCATGGATTGCAAACCAACTTCGGTTGGGGGTCATTACCATATCATAGTGGCCGTGGACTATTTTTCCAAATGGGCTGAGGCCATGCCTACCGTTAAAGCCGATGGTGCTACAACATCCCACTTCATATTCAATCAAATTATAACTCGGTTCGGTATTCCGAAAGAGATTGTCACTGACCATCACTTTCAAAACAAGATGATGGAGGATTTGTCCCTCAAGCTTGGGTTTCATCAAGAACACTCATCTTATTATTATCCCCAAGTGAATGGTCAAGTAGAAGTAGTCAATAAGTATTTGAAGACCATTCTCCAACGTACCATCCAACAAAGCAAGACCAATTGGCACATCATGTTATATCCTGCTTTGTGGGCGTATTGAATCACAGTCAAGATGGCCACCGGGTTCTCACCGTTTCAGCTAGTTCACAGTGTGGAGTCACTTTTACCGATTAAATGCGACATCCCTTCACTTAAACTGGCCATAGAGCTCCTCCCTAATACGAAGGGGCTTGAGCAATGTTTAATCCACCTTGAGCAACTCGACGAGCAACATCGAGATGCCGCTGGGGCTATAGATGCCAACAAACATCGTATTAAGATTCAATATGATAGGTTTGTCCGTCCCCGGCAATATGCTAAAGGTGACTTGGTCCTCTTATATGACCATGCTAAAGAACCCCTGGGGGTAGGCAAGTTTAATCCCATGTGGCACGGTCCTTACATCGTGAGGGGTGTCCTGGAAAAAGGAGCCTATGAATTAGAAGACTATGAGGGGATTGTCTTGAAGGAGCCTAGAAATGGGCTCTACCTCAAGCGGTATTACGCTTGAACCTCTGGTTCAGGTTGATACTTTTGTATACTATTGTATAGTTTCTTTTGTACATATTTTAGACTTCTTTTGGTTTTCAGGTCTGTTGATTAGCTTCTGTTTGATTGACAGATGTCAACAGAGTTTCCTATGTTCTTAGGATTCGTGGATGGTACTAGCCATCATACGCAGTAACTTGCTTCTGCTTCCTGGGTTATTTTCTCACCTGACCACCTAGTTGTGTCCTCAGGAGGTGCTTGTCTTGGTCTTACATCTAACAATGTGGCTGAGTATAGTGGCCTCATTGACATACTTTGAGATGCCATTTCCGATGGCGTCCAGTCTTTAGAAGTCCACCTGGATGCACAACTAGTTGTGTTTCAGCTGAATGGCCAGTACCGTGTGCGAGATCCTACACTACTACAGAAATTCCTAAGGGTAAGATTCTTGGAATGATATTTTGTTTCAATTACATACATACATGTTCCGAGAAGTGTTAATCATATATCTGATGCATACGCTAACTATGTATTATATTGGCATTTGTCACATTCATCATGAAGCACACAAATATAAGAATACATTCATACATTTGTACATACACACATATAGTAGAACCAGAGAACCAAAGTTATATATATATAAATATGTCCAAAAATGGTAGTGTCATACAAAACTAGAGCCCGTAGCCCTCAAAAATATACATATCGATACAAAAATGAGATCTTGCGATATCTAATCCCTACGAGGAGGCCTAGCTGCTACCCCAACAGGATGTGTCTCATAGAAATAATGTACTGCATTGGCTACCCACTGCAGTAGCCGCACCCAGTCACTCGGAACCCCCACTACTTGGCATTGCATAGCCTCAGGTAGTCTTGCCACCTCTATCTGTGGAACTCTTGCAACCATCCGTGTGAGGTTGCACCGTAAGGTCTATAGTGTGCATCCTGCTACAACATCGCCTTCCTCCTCATCCCTGCCCCGATGACCATGTCTCAGGAAGCCATCAGGTCTCACTGGGTCTTTGTCTGTGAGCAAACAGTCAACCATTAGCATACGATACTACCACCAAATTGTTTTTTGCATTTACATCTATAATAAAAAATCCATAAAAATTTAATACACACACACAAAAAAAAGAGTATTCACCAATGTCTCCGAACACAGTGTCTGGTGGGAGTGGCATGTCTGTATCCTGGTGGAATTATATCCCTGCATAGGGGTATTCCTCTATGGCAATCACCTGCCAGTCCCACCAGCGGAAGAACTCCTTGGTATATGGTGATTCTAGATGGCCACCACCCTGTCAAGTCAAGATCTTAGACCACCGGGTCAGGGCTGGATCCCGGAGACTATGAGGAGGGACATCCACCCTCAGACTAAGCCCTGGAACCCTCTCAAAGAAGAAGCTTCATAGGATAATCCCATACCCGAAGTTTTTGGCCTTCCCTTCTTTGCATTCTGTCAGTTGGGTCTTCATAGACCCCAGCAGTGTGGTACACTAGTCAAACATTATAGGCTACATGCATTGTGATGCATAAAACATCACCGGCCTAGATGCCTAGTGCAGATCTTTGGATCCCGTGATGCGCACTAAGGTAGCTACAATGATCTTCATGCTCAGATTCACTATGGCATTGATGGGCACCTGACTTCCCACCATGCATGTGTTTGTGGGGAAATACCACGCTATGTAGTCAAGGACGGTGATCCCACCACCCACAGTACAAGACCGAAGACTAGCCTCCTCACCTCGACGAGACAAACCAGTAATGAAGTAGATGTCATCCACTTCCAGTGTGAGGATTTTCCCACTGAGATTAAAGTTTTATGCATCAACATCCCAATAGTCGATCAAGCACTGGAGTAATAGGTTTTGGGCCCTCAAACCCCCTATACTCCAGAATTTGTACAACCCACATGCTTGCAATGCCTGATGTGCTTGCACATCGTTGCACATGGCCTCATCAACTTGGTCATGCTCCTTCTCCCTCCACTCTAGAACCATCCTGGAGTGAAGAAAAATAAGCATTTTAGTCAAATTCTTTTGAAGAACCAACTACACAGCCGTACCCGTGAGCTAATTTGTATATAGGTGCAAGTACCCGCAGTCAACCTTTGCGTTGACAGTGTGTTTTGTGCCCTACCCGTGACCCACATAGCTACAGCCCGCGGGTAGCGCCGAAGCCATTTAGGGCTTGGCAAAAAAAAATCCCACCGCTAAAAATCAAAAGGAAAGCTTTGAAATGAAAGGTATGGATGAGACTACCAACCTGCTCTGGATGGTTCGATGAACGGTCGCTCCTAGCTCCCAGATTTGGCAACTGAATTTTCAGGTGAAAACTAACCAAAAGCTCCAAATGGGTGAATAGTACAAATGAATTGTAATTTGTAATTTTTTTATTACTATTTATAATTTTCAAGACCAACTTACCTATATTTTTTACCATTTTGTGCCGTTATGGACTAATATAATGTCTTGGAGTAGTATTTTTTAATCAGATTTCTTTAGCAAAAGTTGTTCTGAACCATTTCACACCTATGGTAGGTATGTTTCACACCTGGCATATAGGTTAGATTCCATTTCCATGGGCATTATGCATTTGACCTATTGACCATTTTCATAAACCCTAGGTGCGACCCCGCTTCGTAACTGACACGGAACCTTCACACTGCTATAGAGGTGTCATTATGCAGCGGTAGGGCTTTTCCGAACATGGGTACCCTAGTTAGAACCCCTTTGTGCATTATGGTGCCCATGTTGTTGTTTGTCCTTAGGTTTGGGAATCCTTCTTAGTTACGCCATGACATTGTGATAAAGACTCATACTCTACTTTGTCTTATGCTGGCCATCTCCCTTAAGGACTCCCCTCAGTTATATCATGTTGTGATTGCATTGCATCATCCTGCTTGCCGCTTGAGCCTTGTGCCGGCTCCTACTTACTCAGTTGTTAACCTAGTGCCTAAGCACTTTTCCCGGTCGAGCCCTGCAGAGCTTATATTTTCCCTTCACAATTTGATGACCTTTTGACCCTGAGGGAACCCCCTCGCCCCCCAAGTGTCCACATCTTGCATACACGTCCTTGCATTGATCATAGGTATGTTCCACTGCTTGGAACTAGTCTGCTCACTATTTGACACTCGTTCCCTCACTTGTTGTACTATAAGCAATTTTATTCTTTTTCAAGCTTTTCCCAAATATGAAAAAGACCAAAAAAATCAAATATTCCAAAAAGCCAAACGGGATTATGGTTACTACTTATTGTTGGTAGCTATTGTGTCACCTTTGAACAAAGCATTCATTCCACTCCGTACATTATGAGTCGGCACTATAGTTGGACCCTAGGAGTTGTACTTGTTTCACAGTTTTCTCCAATGATTGGTTAAGCTTCAAGTCATTATGGAGCCCTCTATAATTCCTCCTACACTGCACAGTTTATGTCAACTTTATGCTGCCTGAGTCTATCCATCTGCTCATGCTCTTGTTCAAAGGATGTCTTGAAACCAGTGTTGGCCACTCCTCATATCTCTCGACTTATGCATGTTGGCCATCCTTTTTAAGTCAATCTGTTCCACCTGAGTTCTTCCAAATCTTTCAGCGTAGCTGGTACCTCATGCTGGTTGATGGGGGATGCCTTAATGCCCTCCTTCCAGTGAGTCTCGTTCCATCGACTTCAACCCATTTATTCCAGGATTTGAGGCTTAGATTTTGGTTGAGTACCTTGAGGCTTACAGTCATTAGTGGCAGGTTCTCTCACCATAAACAGTTTTGGGAATACATCAATGTCCCCTGATCGATGAATTCATCCTAGTGTTCGACTTCAACTTGTTTATTCACACTCCGATGATTGTACGCTATGCCTTGATGCCCATTTTCATTATTGGTGGGTTATCTTGCATCTGGTAATGGTATACATCATTGACCGGTAATCAGACAATGTCACATCAGGTTCGACCCCAACTCCTTTATTCACTTGATGGGACTTGCACCATGGAAGAATTGTGTCGAAGACCCGAGGCGATAGTGGCATTCAGTATGCTACTTATGACTTTGACTTTACATTTGAGATATCACCTCTCAGATATCAGCAGCTTGTACCTCCAGTTTGCACCAGTTGTTTCCTTTTAAACAGGAGACCATATCTTACTGTAGAAGGATCATGGCAATGATCACTTATGACATGTATTCACTATATATTGCCTATTCATGGCCATTGTATCAGATTGTTGTACTACCGACATGTATTTAGGGATACTATTGTATTATGACGAGTGAGCTGCTCTTTCCACTTGTGTCTCCATCAATCCACTTTTGAGTTTTATAATGTATTTCGGCCATCGTAGCATCAGTCTCTGACCTCACACATTATGGGGCATCTGTTACAACGTAATCTTCCACCCTGTGAGCATCAGCATTCTTTGGCCTGTAGGATCCATTTCACTGACTCAGATTCACTGTATATCCTTCAGACATATTTTTCCTCATTTTTCCTCTAACCTGCATGTTGCATCACTATAGCAAGCATACCCGCGAGTTGCATCACTATAGCCGGCGGGTATCAAGTAAAATGGTAAAACTCACTAGTTTATTACTTTTTACTCCCAAAAAGTGGTCATTGGGTGACCTTTGGCTCTCCATATTCCCAAGTAACGTCTCAATGTGTCCTTTCACTTACCTTTGAGAGGACTATATATTGAGCACATATGGCTTATGGATGGGAGGAGAAAGAAGAGAAAGAGAACTCTAGTGGATTTTTGCCCTATATTGAGTCTAGACTCATTCATCCTTGTAGTTGTGAACCCTTTATGTTCACCTTCCAAACTCCTATTTAGTTTGAGTTTGTCATTCATGGAGGATTGAAGTGGTGGAGGCATAAGTAGATTGATCTAGATCTTGGTTCAGATTGGTTGTCGGCAAGAGGTCGTATCACTTTGAACTTCTTCTTGTTTATTAATAGAAATACTCATATTCTCGTCCATTAATGTTGTAAATGTTTTTTATCGTACATTGGGTTGCATTTACTTGTTATATCATGGGCCATTGCTATTGATGATGTTAATGCCATTTATATATTATATGTACTTGTTGTATATTGGCTGTCAAGACTAATTTGTAGATTCAAGTGCACGGATTGAAAATCTCCAACGGGGATCTACATCAAACATTTGGATCGAGGTTGGTTATCTTCTTCATTATCTTAGCATTGTCATTTATATAGCATAGTTTTGAGAATTGAGTTGATTTCTGGTAGTCATCTATCTGTTATGGTACACCCCAAGCCATAGTGATTTTTCTCCAACATAGTGATCACCATCTCATCTCCCTCATTACATTACTCATTTTCCTATATTTCCTACCATATTTGCCTCCAAAACCTTAAAAAACCATTAAAAATCCACCAAAAGGCCAAAAAACCCTTGTTTTCTGCCAAAATAATTTAAATTTCCTCCAAAGATAGCAAAAACCCTCTAAAAGGACCCTAAATTCCCAAAAATCAAATAAAAGGGAATAAAAAATAAAAAAAAAGAAGAAAAAGAGGGAAAATGGAAGCAAAAACCCTATACAATTGACCTAAACCATATGTTGCCAAAAACCATGGGTCAACACTCCACCACTAAAAACCTATAAATAGGTGATGGACGCCCCCCATTTCACATCCACAATCTTTCCTATTCTCACTCTGCCCAAATCACTCTTGAAACCCTAGCTTACCATTTGAGCTAGTTTTTCACATTTGAGTGCCCCTTTTGGCCCATTATTCAAACACCTTGGAGAAGGAGAAGGAACCCATTGGAGCATGGAAGCAGCCCTCTTGGACTAGTGTAAGAGCTCCACAAACCTCAACACTTGAGTTAAATGTAATCTTGATCATATCATAATACAAAAAGAAATTTTCTCTTATATTGTTATTGTCTTTTTATTTTTTGTTGATGCACATGTTAGCTTAGATTTTATTGTTTTACTGTTTAAATTTACTGTTTATTGAACTGCTACTAAGGAGGCGCTTCTCCTTAGTAGGTTCTCATTCACACAATCTAGGGTGAAAACCCTAGCTACAACAACTCCTCTACCCCTAGCCTTGCCACCAAAGTTGCGCATAGTCCATCCTGACCCGCTAAGCATAAGGTTACCGCACGAACAGTTAGCTTCGGGAGAACAACACATAGAGCATGTGGACATCGACATTGTGATGTTGCCACTAGAGGGCCTACACAATCTGCACTTGTAGGTTATTGAAGAGATCCATTATCAAAGTGTGGTCGCTCTGACCCAGCACCATCAGTTGCAAGTGTTGGGCTTGGCCAAAGGAGGTCAATTTTGGAGCACATTAAGTTTTGGGAACTGCGAAGCTGAGCACATCATGGATGGATACTTTTTGTGAAGATCAGTTTTGGAAGCTGCGAGGATAAGCGCAACACATTTTTGGTATGCTGCGACGTTGCACACAGCACAGTGTCAGAAGAGCTGCGAGGTCGATGCTACGAGGATTACAGCACCGCGATGTGCCACGTCGATGGAGATCCAGCTAAGCAGAGCGTTGGATGGATGACGACAATTTGTTTGGTTAGGTCACAGGAGACCTATTTTTTCCAAAGATCGTCGATAACTACCAAGCAGTGGGTAGGTGCAGATCGGGAGGTAGGTAACTGATCACATAAACAGAGGACCACTACTACTTGAACCAGTCATCTAAGGCCGTGAAAGAAGGAACAACTCGGCAAAAAGCAACCCATTGGCATGCACATGGCAGAAGATCCACTACCAAACACCTGCAGTCCGGTTTTGGGAAAAACCATGATAGTTTTGTAAACCTAAGGGTTTGCCTTCACAATGTAAAAACATGACCTATGGGCATGATCTATATATAAGGCATTTTTGTTTGGGAAAGGGTTACTACTTCTGTATTGGGGTATTGTTGAATATTGTTAGGATTTTTTAGCAAAAGTTATTGTAAAGGCTCTGCAGCTGAGTGCGCAGAGACCTAATTTTGAGGAAGAAGAACGTCTGCAGCTCAATGCGCAGGCAAAGAAATATTGTACCCTTTCCTAAGATAATAAACAACAGTTCTTGTGGAAGTAGCTTCCCACCCGAGGGAGTGAACCACGTTAAAGCTTGTGTTATGTGATTGCTGTGTATGATTTCCATTATAATTGCTTAAATTACTTACAGTGCATGCATGAAGTTACTGTTATCTTATTTATGTTTACTTTTATCTGTATTCACCGCGAAGGGATGGAATAAGATGTTAGTAGTTCGTGTATAGATGAATGTTAACAGTTAAGCACCTATAAGTCCTCGAATGAATGGATATGTGAGACAAACACACAGTTAATTGTTAAAGTTGAATTGCGATATCAGAGCACACAACATCGCGCATCTCTCTCATTTACATAAGTTATGAGGATTATCAATCTAAGTAATGATGAATGATTAAGGATTATCGAATAAGATTGAGTAGAAGTGATTAGGTCTCATAAACGGCCGTGCGGTCTAGTTGACGCATCAATCCATCATAAATGTTGTGCGATAAGCTGTTGATAACTTATCATCGTAGAGTGGAAATAATCCCACTGTGCAGTACATGCATGTGTTGGTTGCACAAGCATCCTTGCTTGCCGCAATATTCTACGCGAAGTAGAAGACCTCGCGCAGTCATTAACCACAGTTCGCATTCTATCAGCACGTTGCGCATTAACCAATTGAAACACTCACATCACAAGGTTGTGGAAACCTGCTTCTGCGAGCACCCCCTTTGCTTCGCCTCGGGTGAGACCTCAGGATGCTTGCAGTTTGTTGCCAAAAGGGTCGATGAATAGGGTTTTTGTTGGTATCTTGTACCGGAAGTACCTGGGTCTACATTGGAAAAACCTCTAGATCAGAACAAATGCCAAGAAATGGTTCCGTTGCTGCGCTAAGACTCAGTGATGCGATAGCGTGTTTCAAAAACTAATGTGCGAAGAAGAATATGAGTTCCCATTAGGGTCAGACAACTGGCATCTAGAAAAGAAAGAGATCTGGGCTTGGTGTGATAATATTGAAAGAGATTTTGCAAAGAAAGAAAACAAACACCCACATCTATCTAACGTACAGTGGTTGAATAGATACTTGTGGAGGGACATCCACGAAATGTTTTGGGCTTCATTTCCAAATGAGCTACATGAGTGGATATCGTGCCTAGCAGAAAGAAAGAATTGTTTTCAAGGTGGAGT
The DNA here is from genome assembly GCA_027924585.1 of Larix kaempferi. Classification (NCBI taxonomy): domain Eukaryota; kingdom Viridiplantae; phylum Streptophyta; class Pinopsida; order Pinales; family Pinaceae; genus Larix; species Larix kaempferi. Next base: position 11,884,224 of record BSBM01000007.1, read on the forward strand.
ACCTACACAGTGGACTCCGGAGCTTATTGAACAACTCAAAGCAATAGACAGCCCACTGTCGTGAGCAGTTGAATTTTGGGTTAATAGCATACTTGAAGGATTTATGACCAAGTTTGTTGTAGACACGGTGAAATCCTACAGCCAAGCTGAAGCATACTTTTTCAAAGGATTCAGACAGAGGTAAGTTCCTGAAAAACCTCAGTCTATACATTAAAATGCTTTTAGCTAAGAAAGGTGTGTTAAGAATGCGACAATAATTCTAAATCTATCATGGTAGAGAATACACACATTGATTATGACAAATAAAACCATACTTTGAGAAGTGGAAAGAGATATAAGATTTCTAATGAAAAGAATCCCAGACAATCTAGAAACCATATAGATATTGAAATTCCATGTGACCTCAATAATAACAACTCTTAGTTATTAGCCACGATCCAATATATTACACCTCAGAATTCATCAGTCTAGAACCTACCCACCACGAGCATCGTGCAACCCATTCCACAAATCAACAATACTAAAAACACCACAGGAGCGAGTGCTCACAGCACAACGACTCAGACCCTTCCACAGAATACTATCCCTAGCACAATCTAGTAGCCTGCGTCTACTTTTGTCGCAGGGAATCAGTCCCAAAACCGTACACAATCCGTAAGGAGAATGATAGATAATGATATAAAACTATCAATATTCAAAGGAACGGGTGAGGAAGACCCTGATCAGCACTGGTTTCTATTCGAAGCCATGTGGAGTGTCAAGCAAGTTATGGGTGATGCTATAAAAAGAGCACAGCTCATCACTACTTCTAGAGATAGAGCACTGCATTGGTTTATGAAGTATTTTCAAGCACAGTTGAGAACCCTAGTAGACATCAAGACCGTGATTTCAACAGAGTTTAAGAAGCCCAAATCAAAATCACATTGCATAATAGAGTTGAAAGAAATCAAGCAGAAACCTACTGAATCGGTCTGGGAATTCAACCAAAAATTCAAAACATTGTTGGACCAACTGAGCTTTGTTATAGCTCCGCAACAGCATCAAGAATGGTTCATTGCTGCGTCGTTGCCCTATATTAGACAACCACTTATGCAACAGAAGGTTGTATCTGAAGCTGAGGCCTTGGAGATTGCTATGAAGTTAGAAGCTTCACCGATTGGAAAAAGTAGTTATGGGATGATACATATCCAGAACCAGTTGGCTACCTTGACATTAGAATTTCAAGGTATGAAGAATGGGAAGGAACAGAGACATGAACAAAGACATGAAGTTTGGTGCACATGATGCAAAGGAGAGGGCCACACTAGAGAACATTGCCCCTTATTTCAAGATTATCTTAACAGTGGCGCACCAAACCCAATGAATATGAATTAGAACCAGGTGCCATGGTGTGAAATTTGTAGAACCAGAGGACACAGGCCTGAGGATTGTCACCTCATACAGAAATATGTCAAAACGTCTAAAAACTTATACTGTAATTTCTGTAAATTAGTTGGACATGATGAGTCTAACTATCATGCTTATGAATTGATGAATGAAAGAAAGCAAGATATGGAAGCAATGCGAGGTGCTGGAATGTACCGCATCCAAGAGGAAAATCAGCCAAAGAAAGAGAACACCCACTATGATCAAGGAGGATATAGAGGTCATGGTGGTGGATACTGTGGGAGACGAAGAAATGATGGCCAGGATCAAGGAAGAGAACGAGGCCAAATAATATGCTATAATTGTGGCCAGCCTGGTCATGTATCTAGAGAATGTACTAATCCACGCCCCACATGCAACTACTGTAAATCGTTTGATCATGCAATTCAAGACTGCCCCGTGCTTGAGGTAGAGATTTAGAAGCGGAGAAGGACAGAAACACTGAACCCTAACATTCAGTTGATCACAACAAAGAACATACCTACAGGTCAAAGTGTAAATGTTGTAACACAAAGTGGAGCTGATACAGGAAGAGACAAAAGCACAGAAGCTTCGACTTCTGGAACAATTGATCCTAAGAAAAACCCTGGAGAAACAGTAGGGATAAGAAAATATCCTAGGAAAGCACCTCCATTGAACTTACAAAAAAATAAAGAAATATTTAAAGAAGCACGGGACATGTTCAAACAAGCACCACCTACTTCACCAAGGATCCCGTTGTGTAGTCAAGAACCACAAATAGAAGATATGCCACTTGCATATGATTAGACGTGATCTGCACCAAATACATCCATTTTTGTTGCGCAGTTCAACTACATAGCTGCATCAAGTTATTAAAAAAGAAAGACACTCTTATGGAATTTGAAAAACTGATAAATCAGTATGAATCATGCAGTAAGAAAGGAACTGCATAGGGTGCAGTACACAACATTAGGAGTCCCAAACGAACCGGGAGGGAAATGCGGTTCACTGCACAGATAGGAGACTATGAGATGGACGAGATCATTCTTGATCTAGGATATGAAGTAAATGTCTTGACCAAGTAGACATGGCAGGTGATGGGGAAACCAAAGTTACTATGGTCACCTATACAGTTACGAATGGCTAATCAAGGAATAGTTATACCATTGGGAAGGTTAACCAATATCATTGTCGACATTGACGGAGTACGAAGTTACATGGACTTTGAAGTAATTGAAATTGTGGATGATAGCAATCCTTATCCAGCACTGATGAGCATCGATTAGGCAATGAAAAACTCCACCATCATAAATATGAAGACAATGAGAATGATATTTGAAGCCAATGACATAAGGGTTGTCGCACCATTGGATCCTTCACAGGGGGAGCGATATGTTGAACCAATTCAGGAAGAGTACAGAGCTCAAGATCTCGATCGTATCTATAAAATGACAACAAATGTTGTGGATTATACTCATCTTACAACGGATGGAATGCTCAACTAGCGCTACGATAGTTCTTGCATCTCAGACTCTAAGGCAGGATTAGAAAACTGGCAACACAAAATGCATGAAGTATCTTCCAGGAGATGCGTGACAATTACAAAGTCACTCTGCTGGATTGGAAAGCAGGTAAGTCCAATCCCCACTTATGATGGTACAGCTAACGTCTATTCATTTATCAAAGAATACACTGCACTAGTTGTAGATGAACATCGCTTCTCAACATTAGACATGGCACTCCGCGACACACCTGCTAGATGTTGGGCTATGCATAAAAGACATTGACAACTTGGGACTAGTGCAGAATGAAACTACGGATCAGATTTGTTGATAAGGTTACACTACCATTTGAGAAATATAACAGCCAGACAGATACAAAGGATCATATTGCAGCCTCTGCAAAAGCTTGGGAAGAAAGACCACAGACAGAATGGGTACATCTGTTTGTGCATACGCTGGAGGAGCCTATTCCAAAGAAATGGTACTTAGAGGAGGAGCTACGCAGAGGAACCGCGGATTGGTCTATCCTCACTGCGAGCTTCCAGAAGGACTTTAGCTTTGAAGATGACCATTCGACTATCCATGACATGCTGTAGGTTATCAAGGAAAAGATATTTACACCTAATCGCATAGAGGAAAACATAACATTAGAATAGTTTTTTGAAGCAAACAATGTACTTGCGAGTCTATATCCAGATTGGGCAGAACAAGTAGAGCAAGTCTTGGACTGTTATAACTTAGCAGAAAAAGATGAATATAAGGAAGATAACGATGAGGAGGACCCACACAATATCAAGATCCCTGAATTAGAAGGAACGCGCGAAGTAGAAGGACCTCCACTGGAGATTCCAGATATGATTCAAGCGGTCAAAACTAGAAAAGTGAACATCCATACAAGTGAAGAGCCAAAGTTCGCAACAATAGGAGACTACTGGGATGATGATACTGTTGTGGAGATCGCGGCTATAGTACAGGAATATCAGGAAGTATTCCCGATCAAGTTCACAGAAATGAAAGGAATTCTGGGAGACTTAGGAGTGATGAGAATTCGTCTTAATCCTGGAGTGAAAACTATAAAATAGAGGCCATATAGACTGAACCCACGCTACAAAGAACGAGTTAAGGCAGAACTCGACAAGATGGTCGATGCAGGGATCATTGAGCCTGTTGACGAATCTGAATGGATAAGCTCTATGATCGTCCAAGATAAGAAAACAAAGGGTGAGATTAGGATCGTTGTTGATATCATAAAGATGAATGATGCCTCGATGCATGACCCATTTCCTACACCTTTTACCGACGAAGTGCTTGATAACGTTGGAGGGAATGAGGCATACTCTTTTACTGATGGATTTTCTGGATACCATCAGATAAGAATTGATCCAGTCAATAGGCACAAAACCACTTTTGCAACAGAATGGGGGTCATTCCAGTATATAGTGATGCCTTTTGGTTTAAAGAATGCACCAACCATATTTTCTAGAGTGGTGATCGCAGCATTTAAAGAATTCATCCACAAGTTTTTAGAGGTTTACTTCGATGACTGGACCATTTTTGGGCTACTGAAGAACCATGCCACGAACCTCAGAATGATGCTGGAAAAATGCTAATAGCATTAGATTTCATTGAATTTGAAGAAGTGTATTTTCTATGTTCCTTATGGGATTCTGTTGGGACACATTTTGTGTAAGCAGGGATTGATGGTTGACCTTGCAAAGATTGCAATTATTGTAAAATTTCCTACACCAAATTTAGTTAAACAATTATGCACTACACTAGGGCATACCGGGTACTACAGGAAATTCATAAAAGGGTATGCACAGATAACTGTAGCAATGGAGAAGCTTTTAAAAAATGATGCACCGTTCAATTGGAATGGATACTGTGAGAAAGGATTTGATACATTGAAAGAGAAGATGGTCACAATGCCAATCCTAGTTTTTCCAGACTGGGAGAAGTCATTTCATGTCCATGTTGATGCTTCATGTATAGCATTGGGCATTTCTCTCGCTCAACTAGGAGAATGAGGCATCGATCATCCTATTGCATTTTCGAGCAGAAAGCTGTCATCCACTGAGAAGAATTATACAACTACTGAAAGGGAAGGACTCATAATGGTATATGCACTGCAAAAGTTCAGACACTATTTTCTTGGTACGCACTTCTTAATATTTACGAACCACTCTGCATTGAAATACCTGGTCAATAAGCCAGTGTTAGGGGGGAAAATATGCAGATGGCTACTACTCTTCTAAGAGTATGATTTTGAAATAGTGGTTAAACCAGGAAGGTTAAACTTAGGACCTGATCATCTATCCATGATTGAGTCAAGGGAAGAGACTACGATCCTTGAAGACAATCTTCTTGACGCGCAATTGTTCACTATACAGATCGACAATGAGTATTATCAAGACATTATTGAATTTCTAACTATAGGGTTCCCACCTAAACAATTCACTACACAGCAGAAGAAGCAACTAGTATTGCGAGCCGTGAATTTCACCATTATTGCAGGGAAGCTATACAAATTAGGACCTGATGAAGTACTGCGAAGGTGCGTATTGGAGCATGAGAAACCATATATATTGGTAGAGGCACATTCAGGAGCAGCAAGAGGCCACTACGTAGAAAATATTGTACGCAGGACTATGGTGGCCAACAATCCATAAAGATTCGAAGGAACATTGCCAGAGATGCGATGCTTGTCAGAGGACAGGGAAACCATCCAGAAGAGATGAAATGTCGTTGAATCCTTAGGTGACCTTGTTGGCATTCGAGAAATGGGAAATCAATTTCATGGGACCTATTAACCCACCGGGAAAGAGAACTGGTGCGAGATACATTATTACTGCAAATGACTACCTCACCAGATGGGAAGAAGCAAAGCCAGTCAAAGACTGTAACGCAGCTATAGCCGTATAGTTCATTTTTGAAAACATCCTTACATGGTTCAGATGTCCAAAGATATTGATGAGTGTTCAAGGCACTCATTTTCAGAACAAAACCATTGAAGCTTTGACCGAAGAGTTCTACATCCATCATCAGTGCAGTATGCCTTATAACCCGTAAGCAAATGGAAATGTTGAAGCGTTTAATAAAGTACTTGAGAATGCGCTAACAAAGATATGCAACATAAACCGCAATGACTAGGAACTGCGCATTCCATCTGTATTATGGGCATACAGAACAACATGCAAGAAATTAACTGGACATACACCTTTCAGATGAGCTTATGGGCAGGAAGCAATAATGCCAATGGAATATATTATACCCAGCTTGAGAATAGCTGCATTCATAGGAATGGCAGATCGCACAGCACTGGAACAAAGGTTGTTACACTTGGTTGGTTTGGAAGAAGATCGCTTTATCGCATGCTTCCACCAACAAGTACAGAAAGAGCATGAGAAAGCGTGGCACGATCGCCACATCATGAGCAAGTCTTTCCAGGTAGGTCACCTAGTCCTCTTGTATGATAGTAAATTCATGAAGTTTATGTGGAAGTTTAAAATGCATTGGCTTGGGCCATACACTGTTATCCATGTTACTAACGGTGGTGTAGTTCAGTTAGCTACTTTATCTGGTGCTACATTGCCAAATTTGATAAATGGAAGCAGACTAAAGCTTTACCGCGATAGTCCTGCTTCGCAGCATCCAGTATGATCAGAAGGAAGAAAAATTTTCTACAGTGCTAAGTACAGTTAGAATTGGGCACTAGAAACTGCAGAAAAATATGTACACAAAGTTGTAGAGATAGATCTACATACCGTGCAATGTTGTTGAAGTTGCGCATTAAAAAAAAGAAATTGATAAGAAAGGAAAAGAAACAATGCACTATTGTGACAGTCAAAAGGCAACCCTGAAGAAAGAAAGAAATCAGACACTACGAAGGCACTGTGCAGAACCAAAGATGATCTACCACGTAGTTCAATGCAAGGCTTTAGAAAATAGTTGTTATTACAACGTAATTTTCCACCTTGTGAGTATCAACACTCTCTGCCCTATAGGATCCATTTCATTGACTCAGATCTATCATTTTATCCTGCAGGAACAACCATAATTTCCCTATTTTTCTTCCCACCCACTTGCTGTCCCACTACATCCCGCGTACATCACCCCATATATCCGACTTGTTACACTATAGCCTGCGGGTACCTATGGGCTAGACCACTACAGCCTGTGGGTAGCATGTAAAATGGTAAAAATCACTAGTTTATTACTCTTTACTCCCAAAAAGTGGTCATTCAGTGACCTTTGACTTTCCATCTACTGAAGAAATGCCTCGATGTGTCCTTTCACTTACCTTTGAGAGGACTATATATTGAGCACATATGGCTTATGGACAGGAGGAGAAAGAAGAGCAAGAGAACTCTAGTGGATTTTTTCCCTATATTGAGTCTACACTCATTGATCCTTGTACTTGTAAACCCTTTATGTTCACCTTCCAAACTCCTATCTAGTTTGAGTTTTCCATTCATGGAGGATTGAAGTGGTGGAGGCACGAGTGGATTGATCCATATCTTAGTTCAGGTTGGTTGCCAGCAAGAGGTTGTATCACATTGTACTTCTTCTTGTTTATTAATAGAAATACTCATATACTCATCCATTAATGTTGTAAATGTTGTTTATCTTACATTGGGTTGCATTTACTTGTTATATCATGGGCCATTTCTATTGATGATGTTAGTGCCGTTTATATATTATATGTACTTGTTGTATATTGGCTGTCAAGACTAATTTGCAAATTCAAGTGCACGGATTGAAAAGCTCCAACGGGGATCTACATCAAATGTTTGGATCAAGGTTGGTTATATTCTTCATTATCTTAGCATTGTCATTTATAATAGCATAGTTCTGAGAATTGAGTTGATTTCTAGTAGTCATCTATCTGTTGTGGTCTACCCCAAGCCATAGTGAGTTTTCTCCAACACAGAAATGGCGACTCCGCTAGAGAAAACATCTATTTTTGGGGATTTTTGAGCATTAGTCCATAATTAGAGTTGCTGTTTGTCGAAGCTCTGTGTCACTTATTTGTCGTTGAGATACACTATAGAAAACTTGCTTTTTTTGAGCCATTGGACTCTCGGTTTTCCCATTTTCCTTTCCTCACCTGCGGGCTAGATTACCTCTACCCACGTATACCTGCATCTGTTTACTTTGCTGCTCGTGGGTACCCACAGGTATTCCTTCGATAGTAGCGTACAACTCCAAAAATGATTGATTTCTGACCTTTGGTTGTTGCTGGGTTGGTTTTGGTTGATCTTGAGTCTTTGTTGGCCTGTTTCTTGATTATTCCATGCCTTGGTTGTGACCAGAACTCTTCTTTTCTCTTGGTTGATCCTTGTTGGTTTTTAACCCATCTTTGGAATTAGCCTTGTTGATTTTTTCCTTTTGAGCTCATTCCTTTGGCTAAGTCTTACTGTTTGGTACCTGTTGGGTTGTCTTAGTGATCTCCTTGGCATATCAGTGACTAGATAGTAGGATTTTGCTTGCATTTTTCATTTCCATATATTGAAAAATACAAAAAATACATAGTTTTGCATTTTCCTTTTGTTTATAAGAGAAAATACAAAAAAAAAATTGCTTTTATGTATTGCATCTTGCATTGAGTTCTTTCTGCCTTCATTTAGATTCTGATTGTGCATTGAAAAATATAAAAGGATTGCATATTTATTTCGAAATCGTTGGTTTGATTGTGCATGTTAATGGCATTGTTTTCATTGGATAGATGAGTCTAGGATTTGATGATTTTGCATACTATTGAGTCTTACACATCACTAGTTTCATGATCATATCCCTTGAGTAATCACAGTCATTAAAATTAACACTTAATCTTAAAATTGATTAGACTGATTTTATTTATAGGGTACACCAACTAGCATAGGTTTAGAGTCTTGGAATAGATCTTTGTGAGTTAACAATCCAAGACTACTAGATGAAACATTAGGTGTCTGTCCAGGGAGTGGAGGAATCCATGGTATATATCGGTGTTCTCAGGAAGCTCTACTCAAGCCAGAGTTAAGCATGAGGTCAACGGAGGTTGGTTGAAGAGATATCCCTCTAATACCAGTTGAACGTGGGAGATATTTCTAGGGTTTGTTTGTATCTGGGGGTACCGTAGGTTCATCCTCTTGTGATTTGGGCTTATCTACCCTGCCCATATGACAGATCCCACCTCGGACTGTCCCCCTGAGCATTGGTTATATTGCGGTGACCATAGTTGCCTTACCTAGGTATCACATAGGGTACTTGTAGTGGTTATTGTTGGCCCGGTTTTGCAACCAGGCTTAGTGCTATGGGCACCTGCTAACTAGTAGCAGCAGTTTCAATGTAAAGCAAATAACAATAAACTAATCTAAACAAAACTAATCATGGATCTATGCAAGAATCTAAGCAAATAATGTAAACATTTAAAAACAAGAACAAGAAAATATTAAAGAATGAATTTGTATTGAAAAATGGGGGGCAAGCAAGTGCTTGCGATAATACCTTCAATGGTGAAGGTTGATGTTGAGCAACTCCCAAGATGAGTAGCTCCAAGCTCCAAGAGGTCTCCTTCTCCAAGGTTGCTTCAATGGCTAAAATGCTCAAGGGAGATTTCAGCAGCATAAGGATGAGATAATGGATGGATCTGAAATGAGGAGCCCCTACCACCTTTTTATAGGTTTTGGTGGTGGGGAATACCATTTGTGGTTTTGTGGAAACCAAATGGTATTGACCAACATGGTTTAGGTACTTTTCCCTCCTTTTTCCTTTTTTGAATAAAAATAATATTTTAATTCCCTTTTTAATATTTTTGGGAATTTGGACCCTTTTTGAGGGTTTTTTATGCTTTTCAGGAAAAATAATCTTTTTTAATGGAAAAAGGGGTGTACTCAGGTCTTTTGGTGACCTTTTGTTGGTTTCAGAGGCTCCGATGGTGAAAAAGTGGACAAATGGGTCATGTGAATAGGGAAATGAGCTAGTGAGCACTTTTTAGGTGTTAACAGATTGCCCCCTGATGTGTGAGGGCAGGAGCTCATCGTATGGCCGATAGACATCATAGTTCTTTTGTCTTTTTTCAGGGGTTTGGGAAGGAGAAGAGATCGATTGGAGACTGGAGCCACGGCCCTTGGAAGCTGGAAGAAACAAAAAATATTACATGGCCTCAATATGAATGAGGTATAATCTCTGATAATGGACGAGGCAGGCATTCCCATGCTCGTATCAAGACATATACATAACAATTAGTCCCAAGAAGGGGGATCTAATACATAAAGAATCTACTGGTACACCATAACGGTCCAGGGGGGACATTATTTTGGGATGTACTCCTGATCATAACGGATTTCAATAACTGATACACTGAAATAACTGAGGAACTGCTGAAACTGAAGGTGTCCAACATCTGTAGGTACTCAAAGACTATGAGTCATCTCTGAGAAATAATGTAACTGTATACTCAAGGGAATATGAAACTAGGGTAAATCTGAATACTGTCGCCATTCGCAACCCGGATATCTATAGAAAAAGTGTAACTGGTGTTATCCATAGGAAGACTCTCAAATGTGGAGAAGTCAGGAGGTATCCGGGGTCTTCGACTAATAAGTGAAACGGACGAATATCCTGTGCGAGTCTCAACGATGCGATCAAGGTGTTGAAGTCGAGCATGTGAGAAACAACCATTTGGAGAGGCACTGAAGATTCCTCTCGAAAGGATTCGTAGGTACTCATCATAAATGGTGATGAGTCCAAGACACAGGGACCTCTAGGTCTATCCTCTGGAATCAATGTGGTTGTCGTCGACAGAGGGAGACCAGCAACTAATAAGGCAATGATGTTTCCTTGATAGGAGCACGAGGTGTAAAACTGAAGTGTTGTAGTACTAATGGTAGGACTTTTATACTTGTGGGAATGGGAAAAAACTGGGTCAAAAACTGGGTAGACTCAAACTTCCTTTGTTCAGAGCACGATGACATGGTTGACCTGGCAGCGTAGGGAACTGACTTGTAGGTGTGGGGATCATTGCTTTGACTGAATGTTATATATTGACTCTGGGGGGGAGGACGAGCTTATAGGTGCCGTTGAGGGATTATCAAGGTGACATACTGCAGAATACTCTGAACAAAGGCGACCAACATGGGGAAGCTGCCTAATGAGTAGATGTGATCTGTCGTGGCGCCAAGAGGCACCATTGATTCCTTCTTCGTAGTTTTAATGAGCTCCAAGAAGGGATAAAAGTGTGCTCTGAAATGGTACGGTCCTGTGGATTTTGTGAGCCCAGGACGGCTCATGCTCATGGTTGCTTTCATGTTTAGAGAGTCTGAAAACGATAAGTGGACTCTATTGGTGTTTCTTTTTCGTAAGTTTAGTCTCCAAGGCCCGAAAAAGCATAAAATGATGTGGATGGAGAACTCTTCTAGCCGATGTGACTAGAGTATACCTTTTTCGTAATTAGTCTACAAGGTCCGGAAAAGGGGTAAACTTATACCAGGTAGACGCCCTTTCAGATACGTTTAACGAGCATGAAAGGAAACAAGGTTGCTTGGCAATCTTTTCATTGTTTGTAGGAGTCAGAAAAGAGCTTAACAGAAGCTCCCTAAGTGCCTTTTTTGTAAAAGGGGTTGCTGGGCCCGAAAAAGGGATAAAATTATACCGATCAAAAAGGGATTGATGAGGGAGAGAAAAGGTCTCAAGCATCGTCATCAGTGCAGAAAACTGGATCCAGTGACGTAAGGATTGTTGAAAATGGAGAACAGCCGATGTGGGACGCAAACCGAGGCTATGTGGGGGGCATGGAAAAAATGCCCTAAAAATCTAAAGGTGAGAGCAAGAAATGATCTCGAGCATCATCACGAGCATGGAAAATTGAAGCTGGTGATATAAGGCACGCCCAAGACGGAGAACGGCTGATGTGGCACGCAAACCGAGGTGATGAGGGGGCATGGAAGAAATGCCCTGAAAATTGGGACGTGACAGCGAGAAATGATCTCAAGCATCATCACGAGCGCGGAAAACTGAATCCGGTGATATAAGGCACGTCCAAAACGGAGAACGGCCGATGTGGCACGCAAACCGAGGTGACAAGGGGGCATGGAAGAAATGCCCTGAAAATCGAGACGTGACAGCGAGAAATGATCTCAAGCATCATCACGAGCGCGAAAAACTCAATCCGGTGATATAAGGCACGTCCAAAATGGAGAACGGCCGATGTGGCATGCAAACCGAGGTGACGAGGGGGCATGGAAGAAATGCCCTGAAAATCGGGACGTGACAGCGAGAAATGATCTCAAGCATCATCATGAGCACGGAAAACTGAATCCGGTGATATAAGGCACGTCCAAAATAGAGAACGGCTGATGCGGCATGCAAACCGAGGTGACGAGGGGGCATGGAAGAAATGCCCTAAAAATCGAGATGTGACAGCGAGAAATGATCTCAAGCATCATCACGAGCGCGAAAAACTGAATTCGGTGATATAAGGCACGTCCAAAATGGAGAACGACCGATGTGGCACGCAAACCAAGGCCACGAGAGAGGCCAAAAAATGGTCAAAAAATGGACCCCATGAAAACGGGAAAAGGAAGGAACCTACATGAAGTTCTCGCTGTGCTGATTCCAACGGTACCAACGGTTTGAGAAATGGACTTCGTATGATACCGCAATGGGTGTTGGAAAATTGGTGGAATTTCTATAAATAGGGTGTGGGGCCCAAATGACTTGTCATTGTTACGTGCGAGTTTGATAGAGCTGTCAGAGCTATTTCTTGATTTCCGGGAGATTTCACCGTTGGTTTTCGATTCAGCGAGTTGCAGGTAACTCTATTTGCCTTAGCCTTGTCAATTATGTCTTTTTTGTTTGGTGGCGGGCCCCCGAAGGCCGCGAAATTCCATGTTGACTCTCCAACGTGGAATATCGCAGGTTTCGGGGCTGTTCCCGCGATGAACCGCACGAGTTTTAGGCTGGCAGTCGTGATGTTCATTGCGACTGGGAGGCTGGAACCCGCGATGTTCATCGCGGGTTCATGGGGGATAGTCGCGATGTTCATCGCGATTGTCCACCCAAAACCCGCGATGTTCATCGCGGGTTTTTGCATGGATCCCGCGATGGTCATCGCGGCTTTTGGTGGAAAAGCCGCGATGGGCATCGCGGATTTTGGTGTAAAAGCCGCGATGGGCATCGCGGCTTTTTGTGTAAAAGCTGCGATGGGATTTTTTCAAAAGAATTTTATGCTGGGGCTAAAAATTTCTTCTGTTTTCTGGCAGGATGTTGAGGAGACCACAGTCCTCGTGGCGGGAGCGAGAGATCGATGATGATCTTATGGCGAGGATTGAGACTGATGCAGGGGTGAGGCAGATTCTAGCTATGAGCGGACTTCTGAAGTTCGCTCAGATCCCACCTACTCATTTAGTGAGACGGCTCCTGAACAAGCTTGTGAGCTGGTGGGTGCCGGCAGAGGGTGCATTCATCATTGGTGGTGAGAGGTTAGAGATCACTCTCACGGATGTCTATTTTTTGACTGGGTTGCCTCGCTTGGGTTAGGTGGGTGATATCTTGCCGAGGTTGCCTCCAGGTATAGATATGGAGGACCTGTTACAGACTTTCTGTGTTGATGATGCTGTTTTGCAGAACAGCTCTATTAGTCCGCGATCCCTACGTGAGTGGGATATGCAAGCTGTTGGGGCCTGCGTTCTGCAGATATTGGGTGCTGCTGCGCCACATCGTATGTCTGGGGGAAAGACGATGATGGTGGACTCTATTCTTCATGCTACTTATTATGCCTGGGGGCAGATGTTTCTGGCTGGTGTCCGGAGAGATCTGGACAAGGCCATTAGAGAGGGAGGCGAGTTTTGTTATGCCTCATTTTTATGCTGTTTTTTCTTCGAGCGGGTGCTGACCTTGCGGCCACAGGTACCCATTCGTGCTGGTCTTCTGAGTGAGCCTCGTATGATGAGATGGGGGCAGATGATGCCTCGTGGCGGCGGTGGTGTCCGCGGTTACTTCACGGAGGATTTTTATCAGTAGTGGGAGTAGATGCCTCTGGTGATCGAGGACTACCCCTACGCCGGCATGGATTACCGAGGTGACCCAGAGATGCCTCGTGCCCCAGGACAGGCCTGGATTTTAGAAGGTATGTTTTGTGTTTTATTTTCTATTATATCATATGTTGTTTGATTTATCATTGATGATTATTGTTGTATAGTACGTGATGGCTTACTTGCTTTGTGCAGATGTGGGTCCAGTGCCACCGGACGACTACATGCCTCGTCAGGGGCAGGCGATGGTGGTCGCCCATCCACCCGCAGTGGTACCACCTCCACGTGGTGGAGGATTTGCGGCTCGTGGGCGAGGGGTTGGCCCTCGAGATGACGCCATAGAGGGTGTCAGACAGACCTTTGCCAGGATCTTAGCTGGACTCCCCGAGGATGGTTGGAGAGACCTGGATCGGGATATTTTGCAGGGTTGTTTTGGTGCCCCGCCTGAGTGGCAGTTGCTCCTATTGAGGACAGTGGTGTTCGTGGCGGGGCACAGGGATGGTAGATGAGATGATCCGGCAGGGCCGGCTCAGGGGAGGATACGTCTGCGGGACGATCCAGCGAGGCCGGCAGAGCGGAGAGTTCGGGCTCGCCGTGACCTGGCGGGGCCAGCAGAGGAGGAGCCGGAGGATCCTAGGGATCCAGATGAGTAGATGATATTGTATCTGCCCCCAAATGCTGATGAGCATATGGGGAAGCATTTTTGTATGATAGATTGTTAACACCTAAAAAGTGCTCACTAGCTCATTTCCCTATTCACATGACCCATTTGTCCACTTTTTCACCATCGGAGCCTCTGAAACCAACAAAAGGTCACCAAAAGACTTGAGTACACCCCTTTTTCCATTAAAAAAGATTATTTTTCCTGAAAAGCATAAAAAACCCTCAAAAAGGGTCCAAATTCCCAAAAATATTAAAAAGGGAATTAAAATATTATTTTTATTCAAAAAAGGAAAAAGGAGGGAAAAGTACCTAAACCATGTTGGTCAATACCATTTGGTTTCCACAAAACCACAAATGGCATTCCCCACCACCAAAACCTATAAAAAGGTGGTAGGGGCTCCTCATTTCATCATCCATCCATATTCCTATCCTCATGCTGCCAAAATCTCCCTTGAGTATTTGGCCATTGTAGCAAGCCTTGGAGAAAGGACCCATTGGAGATTGGAGTTGCTCACCATTGGAGCCATTCAAACAACCTTCACCATTGAAGGTATTATCGCAAGCACTTGCTTGCCCCCCACTTTTCAATACAAATTCATTTTTTAATATTTTCTTGTTCTTGTTCTTTAAATGTTTACACTATTTGCTTAAATTGTTGAATAGATCCATGATTAGTTTAGTTTAGATTAGATTGTTACTTATTTCTATTGAAACTGCTGCTACTAGTTAGCAGGTGCCCATAGCACTAAGCCTGGTTGCAAAACTGGGCCAACAGTTTTTGGCGACTCCGCTGGGTTTTGAACAATAGATCTCTAGTTTTGCTTTTAATCTTAGTTTTTTATTAGTTTTTAACCTTTAGATCCATAGATATTCCATCTTAGACAGCAGATCCATTGCTGCTCTAAGTTTTGGCCCCATCTTTTTCCATTAACAGCCCGAAATTCTCAATTTTCGGGTTCATTTTTCAGCTTCCGTGCACGGCTTTCGCCTCGCGGTTTTTAGCCTGACAGTCACGCGGTCCATCGCGGCTTTTGGCCTTTTTTCCGCACGGTCCACCGCGGCTTTTTTGCCAGTTTCCGCGCTGCACATCGCGGCTTCGCGGTCATTTACCGCGCTGCCCATCGCGACTGTGCGGCCCTTTTCCGCGCGTTTTACCGCGACTTCGCGACCTATTTCCGCGCTGCACACCGCGGCTTCGCGGACATTTTCTGCGCGGTCCATCGCGACTGTGCGACTGAAACCCGTGCGGTCCATCGCGACTGTGCGACCAAAACCCGCGCGGTCCATCGCGGTTTTTCTTGTAAAACTCGCGCTACTTAATTTTTCATTCGGCCATTTCGATTTTAAAAATTAATTTTTACTGTACTTTCTGTCCACATAGCACATTTTTACAGTATTAGATTCTGCATATTTTACAGCCTTGAAAAAAAAAGTTTACTATTTAAAAATGCATATCTAGAAATCTTTTTAAAAATTTTCAAGAAAGTGAAAGAAGGACTTATTTTTGCATTTTTATCTAGATTAAAATTTTTCCTCTTTTAAAAACTTGCCCTTAGCAATTTCCTTGAAAGAAGAAGTCCATTATTTCTTTAAAAGAAGTCTATTATTTGCTTTCATAATTCAAAAGATCCATTGTTTTTTGAGTTGACATTTGCAAAAGCATTTAATTTCCATTTATTTTGAAAAAGTCATAAATATTTGCTTTTTTATTTTCCAAAGCTCCTTTGTTTTGTGAAAATTTCCTATAAAGCATTTCCTTTTTTCAAGTTCAGTTTACAATACCTCACGTGCACTCACTCGGTCACTTAATTGAACTAAGCCTTAAAACGTACCCTAATTTCAACACACTTTTAACCCCACTTGGGGAACACTAAAAGAACTTTTGTAGCTAGGTAGTATTGGGGGGATAGGTGTTCCAATAACACCCCTCAGTTATTACATCTGAGACATAGAAGTTGTCCAATTAGGGAGCTAAAATCTCTTAGTACTTTTTGGCGCGGTCACAACCGATTTGTGGGAAGGCCTCTCCCTTAGGAGGGTTGAAGTCGCGAGGATGGTTCCGGAAGCCTGAGTGGAATACCGAAATCCATTCAGTAACCGAAGGGCTACCATTCGCAGTTCTCGGGATATCCCTGTATTGGGATATTGCGATCAAAGGACCAAACGGCAGATTTACCTTTTCTCGACGCGTCATGAACGGAGTATCCTAGTAGCCTGTCTTTAGGATTGATTACCCGGTGTCCCTCCCGGTAGGGGGATATCTAGCCGTTGTCTCAACAATCATATTGTCTGACTTGGATTTCATCACCTTGCAGAGGATATCGATTGTTTGAGTCACAATACTTTTAGTTAGGTGTTTGCATGATTCAACCCACCTTTGGTCTAGTTACACCTATTTTTTCTAGAAGCCGTTTGCATGTTGGTACTCTGACCATTTGTTGCTTTCCTCCACTTATTGTAGCACAGCTGCTAGAATAAGTGCCTTTTCTGAGGTTGATTTTTTGGCCTGAGAGCCTTCTTTTTCACTCCCCTTCTTGCACCCTTGGTTGCATTAGGGTTTTGAGTCTTTTATATATATATCACCACCTGATACTTAAACACATTTTTCACACAAAAACCTAATTCTCACCATTGAGAATTTTAGACGCTCTCGTCGTCTACAGGGCGAACTCCCAGAGTTTAGTCCACTTGGCTCTCCACGTCACGGACGCAGAGCCTTGTCCCTTGATTCGACACATCGTCAATCAGCTGGACAGTCATCCGATTCTGACACACCTCACTTCACATTAGATTTGGAGGTAGAATCCGAAAACCCCACAGAGTTACCACCAACCACCATTATGGCTGGAACTCCATTTGATCCACTCTTTACCAGCACCATAGGAGAGATGTCTACAGACCCTTCTACTACAGTGTCGTCCATGGCAACAACCACCCCCCTGGGTATGCCCAATATGGGCAACACTCCACATTTAGGAATGCCCAACACAGGGCCATATCCTGTTATAGGAATTCCCAACACAAGTCCACCACCTGTTATGGGCATGCCCAACATAGGGGTCACACCCCCTTTGGTTCCCACAAACCCTATCCCAGGAATCCCCACTGCTATTCCTAACCCAAGTGTAACCCATGTTGCACTTGGAGGCGCTGGCCCATACCAGACTACACCTATTGGAGGGCACATACCCTCCATACCTAGCATACCTTTAGGTGCTACTGGACCTCACACCACAATGACTAGGCATATCCCAGTTCCAGTCACCACATCTGCTAGCTTACCATACATGGCGAGTCTGAACCTGCCAGACTTAGCTAGGCTCACAAATGACCCCATCAGACATGATCCTGCGTGGCCTCACATGCCCACCAAACTCCCCTCTGACATCCCTAAGTTTGAGGGTAAGACGGGTGAAGACCCCCAGAACCATATCATGTCCTTCCATCTATGGTGTTCCTCCAACTCCATAGTGGATGACTCTGTCCGCCTCCGGCTCTTACAACGCACCTTCACTGGCTCTGCAGCCAAGTGGTATATTGAGCAACCCCATGGGACGCATGCCACCTTTACCTCCCTTGCCTCGACCTTCCTGCAGTTTTTCCAGTTACCTGTCCGCTATGATGCGGGAGTCGAGATCCTACTGTCTTGCAGACAGAACACGGCCACCCATATCACTGACCACATTCATGAGTGGCGTCGACGCCGAAGCCTTTGCAAAATCAAATTAGACGACTGTTGGGGCCAAGGTCGCAGCTATAGTAAAAGCTGCGAATTTTGGGAAAAAGCACGAGTATGGAAGGAAAGTGCTAATTTTGGGACAAGCACTAAGTTTTGGGTAAGAAGGAGACGGTGCGCAGTATGGTGCCAGATGGATGATCTCAGTGCAGATCACGGACCGGAAATTGCGGAGCTCGCACGCACGGCATCGAAGAATGAAGGTGGCTCAGCTACCATAATAAATAAGGCGATGGAGTAGAGGGCTCAGCTACCCTCATTTAAAGGCTCAAGTACAGAAGTTATGGTTGCTCGGATCAAGGAGGAGCAACGGACCAGAGCATTGAAGGCGAAGGACGATCGCCCATACCCACAATCTGCGCCGGAATTCATGGAGCCTGCAGGAAGCGGCGACGTGACTGCAAGCGGCGCCTACAGTACACCTAGCCATGTGCGTGGTTAGGGTTTTTGGGAATCACTGTTGGGAAAGGCCCACAGTTTTGTAAAGGTGTGACCGTCATGGCCACCTATATATATGAATAATTGTAATGGATAGATGTTGGGTTAGAGAGTTAGAGAGAGCTAGATGTTAGACTGTTAGATAGCCAGTTTAAAGGATAGATCATGTGTTGATTATCCTTCTGTATTTTCTACCCAGTGTGTAGAACTAGAGAGGAAATCGGATAGCCGAGGAGCTAATCCCTGAGTTGCCAGTCAGTCTGTGTGACGTTTGCGCCTTTGTAATCTCCATAGAGAGGAGACTAGATTGAGAGAAGGGCTCCCAGCTGTGTGCGTGGAGTTTCCTGGAAAGATCTAAGGCTGCAGCTGTGTGCGCAGCATATTGTATAACTCTATCATTTTCTGGTTAATATAACACTCCCGTGGACGTGGTTTTCCTCGAGGAGATGAGCTTCACTTATATCTTCTTGTTATAATGTTTGCGTGAATGATAACTATTTAGAGTTCATTATTTGTGTATGCAAGACTCCTGTCTTATCTTTGTGACTGTTTGAGCGAGTTGGAAAGATCCCTTGATAGCTATAAGTGTTTTAAGTACTAAAGAAGTAGTAACGCGCGGTCGCTGCTGCGAGAGCAGACTGCGTTACTGCGCTGGATGTGAAGGGCGAGGAAGTATTTAGCGCGTCGACGCAAGGGATAGTTGCCTGCTGCATTAGAGAGGAGAAACTGCGCAGTAGGCCTGCCAAGGAAGGAATCCACGCAGCTGCGCCGAGCGGCCTGCGGGAAGGTCCGACCGCCGATTTCGTAGGAACCATTAAAGGAAGAGCTATCTCCGCGTCACCCAGGTTAAGGAAACCTGATTCCTTAACCCCCCCATAGCCACTTCGGGTGAGACCTCGAGCTGCCGCGCAGCTCGTTGCCGAGAGGGCCAGTGCGCCAAGGGGTTTTGTTGCTGCGCTTCATTAAAACCCGGGTCTGCCCAGTAAAGCAGCCAACAAATGGTTCCGTTGCCTTGCGACTTGTTGTTGTGAGACTTGTTATTTTGGCGATGCGCGAGATAGAGAAAGCCAACAAATGGTTCCGTTGCCTTGCGACTTGTTGTTGTGAGACTTGTTATTTTGGCGACGCGCGAGATAGAGCAAGCCAACAAATGGTTCCGTTGCCTTGCGACTTGTTGTTGTGAGACTTGTTATTTTGGCGACGCGCGAGATTGAGAAGCCAACAAATGATTCCTTTGCCTTGCGACTTGTTGCTGTAAGACTGACGCAACATCTGAGATTGTTGCTGAAGACGACATAAGGTTCTGTTACACTGAGACTTGCTCAGTTAACAAATGTGCTACTGGAATCCTACAGCTAAAGAAATTGGAGATTGGTTTGATTTAAAGGCTAAAGAGTTTGCTGAACAAGAAAATAGAAGCCTTACGTTTCAAACAGAAGACTGGTTACAGAAGTATATTTATGCTGACCTTTACGAAATTTTCTTTGTTACGTTTGCATTGGAGTTACACGCTTGGATAGCCAAGTTAGCAGATTCTACACCTACGCTGCATGTTGATCGACCCGTCACGTGGACGCCCGAGCTAGTCAGTATTGTGAAGCGGATCGACAATCCTGTTTCCCGCGCAGTAGACTTTTGGTTGAATAGTCTACTGGAAGGTTTCATTACCGAATTTGCAGTCGATACAAGAAAGAGTTTCAGTGAAGCTGAGAGGAGTTTCTTCCAAGTACACAGAG
This sequence comes from Larix kaempferi, assembly GCA_027924585.1. Taxonomy (NCBI): domain Eukaryota; kingdom Viridiplantae; phylum Streptophyta; class Pinopsida; order Pinales; family Pinaceae; genus Larix; species Larix kaempferi. The sequence goes on from BSBM01000007.1 coordinate 11,904,697, forward strand.
GTAAGTTCTTAAATTCTCTGAACTTATGGATTAAAATGCTTCTGTATGAAAAAGGAAAGCTATGTATTGCTTCTGATGAATAGCATAGACAAGTAATGTCCGTAGATTCTGATAGTGATCCTGAAGTTATTGGTTGCACTCGTAGTGGAAAACGATATAAAGTAGGCCTTGACCAATATTCTTTTGAGTCTAGCCCAGACGATAGCCAAGTCCCTAGAGCAAGCCATATAGAAAGACAAGGGAGTGCTCATATCCCTTATTACCCCTTTACACCACAAAAACCAGACGGAGCTCAGTATAATCCTACAGTAACACCTTCTAGTAGCCCACACGGTACTTCTAGCACCTCTGTACCACCTTTGTTTAACCATCCCGGAGGCACTGCTGCCGTACCTCCACCTCAAACCCGCGCAAGAAGGATGGGTGATGACATGAAGCTACCAACTTTTAGAGGAACAGGGATAGAAGACCCTGAGTAGCACTGGTTCTTATGTGAAGCCATTTGGACAATTAAGCAAATTAATGACGATGCTGTTAAACTGGTTCAGTTAGCAACCACACTAAGAGAAAGAGCCTTGACTTGGTTCATGAAATACTCAGCAGCACAGAATAGGATGCTTGCTGAGGTAAGAAATGCTATGATTCGGGAATTTAAGAAACCTAAATCAGAATCACAGTGTATAACAGAGCTCAAAGACATCAAACAGTTACCTACAGAATCAGTATGGGACTTTGACCAGAAGTTCAAAGCCTTGATAGATCAAGTAAGCTTCGAGTTTGCACCACAGCAACATAAAGAATGGTTCATTGCTGCGCTGCTCCCACACATTAGACTTCCTCTTATGCAACAGAATCTCAATACTCAGGAACAAGCTCTAGAAATGGCTATGAAACTAGAAGCTTCGCCTATTGCGGGAACAAGCAACGATGTTGCGCATTTACAGAACCAATTAGCAAACTTAACCTTGCAAGTGCATGATATTAAGAAAGGCAAGGAGATTAAGGAAGAAATTTGGTGTACAAAATGTAAAGCCCAAGGTCATTCAAAGGACCATTGTCCCGTTTTCATAGACTATATTGCAACTGGAGCACCTAATCCTTTACCACAGGCACAAGGGCCTTGGTGTGAAATCTGTAGAACTAGAGGTCATAGACCATAAGAATGTCACTTACTCCAGAAATATGTGCAAACCCCAAAGAATCTATATTGTAATTTCTGTAAATCAGTAGGTCATGATGAGAACAATTGTAGAGCATATGATCTTATGATAGAAAGAAAGCATGATGTTTATAGGGTACAAGCAGAGACACAAGGACCCATAGCAGGTCCACCTTATGACCAAACTCGGGACGCCCGAGCAGCAAATTACAGAGGACGCGGACGCACAACAAATTTTGGTCGCGGAAGAGGACAAATCACTTGTTATAATTGCGGAACACAAGGTCATTTTGCTAGGGATTGCCAAAATCCTACAACCCTCTGCAGGTATTGTAAATCTTCTGACCATATCATTGAAGAATGCCCTCAGTTACAGGCTAAGATGCAAGCAAAGACACCACAGGTCAATCAGAATATCCAGTTGATTGGAGCAGAAAAAAGAGAACCAGACCCTACAGTTAATATAGTGACACGCAGTGGAGCAACCACTGGTGCGTAAGAGATGGGAACAGGAAAGCAAGCGACGCAATGGGTGCACCGCGCTAACATTAAACCAGCCCCACTTAACCTGCAGAAGCAAAAAGAAGCATTCAAGCAAGCTCAAGAGTATTTCTCAGATCCGAGAACTTCAAGTTCTGCCGCAATTCCGCAGAACATTAGTAGATCGCAAGTGCTAAGACAAGACAACCTGGTACAAGAACAAGCCACTACAGCTGGAAGGCCTGATGACGATGAGGAGCATGCACTAGGCAGTGTTCATGCATTCCTGCGACAATGTTTAAAACTGTTGCGCAATGAAAAGGCAACTCTAGAACTCCAACACCTGTTGGATCAGTGCCAACACTCTGCTTCGACGAACACACCGCAGTGTGCTGTTCACCAGATCAGGAGTCACATTAGAACTGGAAAAGAGATGAGGCTCACAGCGCAGATTGGAGCATTTGAAATGGATGAAGTCATGTTAGATTTGGGCTCCGAAGCCAATGTTCTCACTATGCAGACATGGGAACAGATGGGAAGCCCTCAGCTTACAAGATCCCCTATCCAGCTAAGACTCGCAAATCAGCAACGAGTCTCTCCATTGGGCAGATTACCCAATGTACCTATTGATATTGAAGGAGTAAGAAGCTCTGCAGATTTTGAAGTAATCAAAATTATGGATGATAGTAGACCATACCCAGCGCTGTTAGGAATAGACTGGGCATTTGATAATTTGGCTGTCATTAACCTGAAGAAAAGACAGATGACCTTTGAGGATGACCAGATCAGGGTCATCGCACCTCTTGATCCTATTCAAGGACCAAGATATATAGAACCCATTCGCGCAGAAGAGGAAGCGCGCCACATGGAAAGTTTGTACCAGATGACCACTAACCACAGTGACTATGTCAACCCCACAGCAGACGGCCATATCAGCTGGCGATGTGATAGCTCGTGCACATCAGATTCAGATGCAGGATTGGAAAACTGGCAGAATCGTCTACATGAGGTTTCTGCAAGACGTTGCGCCATGATAACTAAATCCATTCGATGGATTGGCACAGAATTAAATGACACTCCAACTTTTGATGGTCTAACCGAAGTAACTAAATTCATAGAGGAATATGAACAAAAGCTTCCAGAACCGCAGCGCATACAGGCACTGGATGTAGCATTGCGCGCTACACCCGCAAGATGGTGGATTGCGCACAAGCAAAATATTCATACATGGAAAGACTGTCGCAGATTGATACTGCGCAGATTTCAGGACACCACAGCCGAAGCGCTACGCAAATATGAAGGACAGAGTGACCCCAGGTCACACATTGAAGCATGTATTCAGCAATGGTCAGATATTCCGGAAGATGAATGGGTTCACCAATTCATTCACACATTGGATACAATTCCAAGGAATTGGTATACTGAAACAGAATTGCGGAAAGGTACTCTTACTTGGGCTCTTATGATAGAAAGCTTTCAACTTACCTTCAGCTTTGAGTCAGAACATCCAAGCATTGATCAGGCTTTGAAGTGTATTAGAAAGAAGGTATTTGAACACTATCCAGTAACAGAGTATTCCCAACCAGATTGGGCTGTCCAGATAGAACATGCCCTGGAATGTTATAACTTCACCGCTGAAGATGAGGAGGACGATCCTCGCAACATCAATATCCCAGAATCAGAAGGGACGCGCAATATTGAAGGTCCTGAGCTTGATATCCCTGCCATCACAGAACACGTCAAGCTCAAGAAAGTTAACATTGGCACAGAAGCTGACCCAAAGTTTGCTTCTATAGGAGATTATTGGGATGATGAAACTGTTGCGCATGTTTCAGATTTATTACGTGACTACCAGGATATCTTTCCTACCAAGTTCACAGAAATGAAAGGCATCCTAGGAGACTTAGGAGTGATGCGCATACCTCTGAAACCAGATGCCAAGCCAGTAAAGCAGCGCCCATACAGGTTGAACCCGCGCTACAAAGAAAAAGTCAAAGAAGAAATTGATAAGATGCTTGCAGCAGGAATTATTGAGCCAGTAGAGGAAAGCGATTGGATTAGTCCTATGGTGGTCCAAGAAAAGAAAACGAAAGGTGAAATAAGAATTTGCGTCGACTTGCGCAAACTCAATGATGCATCAGCGCACGATCCATTTCCCACTCCTTTCACAGATGAAGTACTTGATAATGTTGGAGGACAAGAGGCTTACTCCTTCACTGATGGTTTCTCGGGATATCATCAGATCAGAATCCATCCGGACGACCGCCACAAGACTACTTTTGCAACTGAATGGGGCTCATTCCAGTATACGGTAATTCCCTTTGGTCTTAAAAACGCACCTGCTATCTTCTCTAGAGTTGTTGTTGCTATTTTTAAAGAATTTATCCACAAGTTTTTAGAAGTCTATTTTGATGACTGGACTGTATTTGGTTTACTAAAGAACCATATTGCGAATCTGCGCATGATGCTAGAAAAATGTAGACAGCATCAGATTTCCCTTAACTTGAAAAAATGTATATTTTGTGCGCCCTTTGGTATTTTGTTGGGACATATTGTATGCAGACAAGGACTTCTGATGGATCCTGCGAAGGTTGCCATCATTGCTAATTTACCTGCGCCCAACTCAGTTAAGCAATTGCGCACTACATTGGGACATACAGGATACTACAGAAAATTCATCAAAGGATATGCAAGGATCACAGCACCTATGTAAAGATTGCTGAAGAAGGATTCGAAGTTCCACTGGACAGAAGAATGCCAACAGAGCTTGGACACACTTAAATAAAAGATGATCACAGCGCCTATTCTAGTTTTCCCGGACTGGAGAAAACCTTTTCATGTTCATGTTGATGCTTCTTCCATAGCATTAGGAATCGTGCTTACACAGTCTGGAGAAGGAAGTATTGACCACCCAATTGCTTACTCCAGCAGAAAGCTATCTACAGCTGAGAAGAATTACACCACTACAGAAAGGGAAGGATTAGCTATGGTGTATGCCCTACAGAAATTCAGACACTACCCGTTAGGAGCTCACTTTAAAATGTATACTGACCATTCTGCCTTAAAATATTTGGTCAATAAACCAGTTTTAGGAGGAAGAATTTGCAGATGGCTACTGCTCTTTCAAGAGTATGATTTTGAGGTTATTGTAAAGCCAGGCAGACTGAATGCAGGGCCTGACCATCTATCCAGAATAGAGTCAGGAGAGGAACCTACGAGTCTGGAGGACAATCTGCCTGACGCACAGTTGTTTTCTATCCAAGCAGCAGACGAATATTATTCTGATATTCTTGAGTTTCTCACTACCGGACAAGCGCCGACTGAGCTTACAATCCAGCAGAAAAAGCAACTTGTTGTTAGAGCCGCAGACTTCACTTTGATAGCAGGCCAGCTTTATAAGTTGGGCCCTGACGAAATTTTGCGCAGATGTATCTTACCACATGAAAAGAGCTCTATCATCGCAGAAGCGCATTCAGGTACCGCATGAGGCCATTTCGCAGGAAAGCCGACTGCGCAAAAGATATTAGCCGCAGGTCTTTGGTGGCCGACATTGCACAAGGACACTAAGGAATTCTGTAAATGTTGCGATGTGTGCCAGCACACAGGAAAACCCTCACGGAGAGATGAAATGCCGCTAAGACCCCAGATCACACTGCGTGCTTTTGATAAATGGGCCATTGACTTTGTAGGACCTATTAACCCAGCAGGAAAAAGAACTGGTGCAAGATATATCATTACAGCTACTGAATACCTCACCAGATGGGCTGAGGTGAAGCCAGTTAAGAACTGCGACGCTGCTACTGCCGCGCAGTTCATTTTCGAGAACATTATCACTAGGTTTGGATGCCCAGTGATCCTCATGAGTGATCAAGGTACACATTTCCTCAATGAGACTATAGAGGCCCTTACTGAAGAATTTCAAATTAATCACCATAAGAGTACACCCTACCATCCTCAAGCTAATGGTACGGTGGAAGCATTCAATAAGATTCTTGAGAATGCCCTGACGAAAATCTGTAATCAACAAAGAGATGATTGGGACCTTAGAGTCACAGCTGTATTATGGGCTTACAGAACCACTTGCAAGAAACTAACAGGTCACACACCTTTCAGCTTGGTGTATGGACAAGAAGCAGTTATGCCCATGGAATACATTGCTCCCAGTCTCCGAATTGCGCAAATTACAGAAATGGCAGATCCTGATACTATGAATGAAAGACTTTCGCAACTGCTTGCCTTAGAAGAAGACAGACTTTTGGCCGGATTTCATCAACAGGTACAGAAGGCAAGACAGAAAGCTTGTCACGACAGGCACATTAAGCATAAGCACTTTGAAGAAGGAGACTTGGTACTCCTTTATGATAGTAAATTCATCAAGTTTCCAGGCAAGTTTTGCGTGCATTGGTTAGGCCCTTTTCAGGTAATAAAAATAACAGACGGAGGCCCAATTCAGCTTGCGAAGCTGGATGGAGAATTCCTACCTACAATGATAAACGGGAGTCGGCTTAAGCTTTATTGCGACGGCCACTCCGCCCTGTCGACATAATATATTGCTCAAGAGTGCAGATGTCCGGTGTAGTTGAAAGAGACATCGCATCCAGTCTACACGGAAGCTGCGACACACCCTCAGTTTCCAGCTTCCTGCGCAGTTCCTTGAAATATCCGCGCATCCTGAATAAAAATTGCTAAAAGAGCGCTTATCGGTGCGCTCTGACGAAGTTTTGTTTTTGGACCGTCGAACTATCGCTCTTGCGGAGTTCCCTTTGATAATTTGCCGCTTGAAAAAGTTTTGTTGTGGACCCATAGAGGCACAGCTTCCTAAGTTGAAATGACCCGCCGGAAATTTTGAATTCAAACAGTTATGTAGCCGCGTTTGAATAAATGAAGGATAAGGCCGCTATTTAAGTCTAGCCGTTCTGACGGATTCGGCTTAATCTCCGAAGGATTTGCATTTAATTCAGGCGCCGAAAGCATTAGCTTCTCCCGGAATTCTGTCAGAACCCGTCAATCACACTAAATGCACCGCTACGGCAAGGAGGATAGCGTGTTGTCAACTCATCTGTAGCCGCCTATAGCTACGTTACCCCACTTGGTCGCATTTACTATCCCCGCTGGCTATAAATACCTCACACTTGTATCATTTTCGGGTTACTGTCTCGAGTTGCATAGTTGTGTTTCAAGATCTAAATTATTTTTTTCAGAGCCGAGTGTGCAGAGTATTTCCCCTTGTTTTCAGCATCCATACCCTACGCAGGTCCACCATTTGCTATCCAGAGTTTTGTTATTTACATTGGTCCACGACGGAGAATTTATCGACTGAAGAAGTTGTTCGTCAATTTCTACGCCGAGGCTTAGATTTCGGCATGGCCACTCCGGTGACGCCTTCGACCTACGTACACCCTGGTGCTACTGATCCCAGAACATCTCCAGGCACAAGAGCATCTCAGCAGCAGCCGGACGAACCTGTTCCAGAGCCGCTCGCATCTATGGTGAACTATATTCCGCCGCATCCAGATGATGCGCCGGATGTACAGATTCCGAAGAATGCAAAGTATCCAATTCCGCTCCACCGCCACTACCGGCTAGTGTGCGGGTAGAAGGCCAACTATTGGGAAACATTCCATTGGTTAAATTCTCTGATTTTAACCTTGGAGACTATAAGACATATCCTCAGTTCCAGTTGGACCGATATCTGGATATCGTCCATAATCCCACCAGAAAAGTTGACGAGTTTATCCCGAAGGGATTTGCAGCAAATCTTGAGCGCCCTGGACTCTTGAATTTGTTGAAGCTACCGCACTTTGGGCGTAGCAATGAAGTGAACGCAGTCGTTAAAACGCTGCTATCCTGCGTTCATGGAGGTTACCTTTGGCTCGGGAGGCCAATTGATCTAAATGTTGATTTGATACACCATATCACCGGTCTATCTAAGGTTGGTAAGGATCCCAATATCCATTTTGTGGGAAAGGAAAAGGACCGAAAATTGGCTGCAAAGCTGGTCCAGAAATATAACTTGACAAGAGGAGGTCGGGCTTATGACCTCACGACAGTAGAAGATGAGGCACTTCGCTTCACAGGGAGTCTGCTTGCAGGCAGACTTCTCACAAAGTGCCGACCAAAAGAAGTTACTGGAGCTGTCGTGGAGCTCGCTATCGCAGCTGCGGAGGGAGAACAGTACAACTGGTCTCTCTTCCTACTGAATTCTTTTTTGGCTGATTGCCTGAATGTGCAGGACAATGCAACCCAATCATTCCATTTTTTGTGGCTTTTAATTTTATGCGCTCTCGTCGGGTGGAAGGATCCCCCGAATACTCAGTTCCTTCCGCGCCGCGCAGGAGAGGTTGCCGGCATGCGCTACATCAACCTCTGGGATTCCCCTAATCCCGCGAAGCGCAAGATGAATCGCGCTGTCTTTTGTGAGTACTACTATCTCCTCCGAGATACCATACAAGATATGCCAAGGCTGAGCGAGGAGACAGCCACATTGTATGAAGGGAAGTTGGCTTTTACTGCCGACATCCATCAACTTTACCTTCGGCCTTGCGACATTCCAGGTGACTGGGCGCTAGGTCTTTACAGGATGACCACAGAAGATGTCGAAGAAACCATTAAGTCGTGGTCGGACGAATGGAGAGCAGCAGCCGACATCGCATCTACGATGCCACCCGCCGCTGCGAAAGAGAAGGATAAGGGCAAGGAAGCCCCTGAGCAAAGAAGCGATGAAGGCTCAACAGAACCAGCCACCAAGAAGCAGAAAGTGTCGCATCCCACTGAGGCCATTCCCTCGGAGATCGACAAATACTTGAAAGAGCAATTTCGTGAGATGAGGAACACGCATGCTCACATCCGAAGTGCTCTAGACTTACAATTTGTAGAATTGAAAGGTCTCGCAGGAAGGATTGCGCAGACCCATGCGCCAGCATCTACTTCGCAGGCGCCACAAGAAATTCCAAGTGATAAGCGAGTTGAAGAACTCACAGAAAGGCACACTGTCGTGCATATTCCGCCTACCAGCATGACACTTCCAGATCCTCTAGCTGAACTACAGGTAAGCACAGTTGGACCTGTAGAAATTAATTTGTCTATAATTCCTATAGAGACTTTACAGCTTGTACAGGAGAAAGTTTCTCTTGAGTTGAGAGCTAGAGAGCTCTCTACTTTCCAGGCAAACCAACGACTGCAATCGTAGGAGATAGAGCTGAAAGAAAGTAATAAGAATATCTCTGCGAAGCTTGCACTCTATGAGGCGCAAGACACCGGCATCAGAAACGCAATAGAAGAGATTGCCCAGGAACTGCCGGCTTGCGAGATTCAACCAGACCTCCCTCTGGTTGCAAAAGTTCAAATTATTGGCGAAAGGGCGAAAACCCTGGAGCAAGAAATAGCTGCTATGGCAGAAGGCCATAGAACCCAGATTGTTGAGCTAGAAGCTCGCGTTGCTGCGCATCTTACGGATGATGCGCAGGTACAATTTGAAGCATTGAGCAGAGCTTCCACACGGATGAAAGATCGAGTACAGGTAGCCAAGAACCTGATGGACCAGGCTATGGAAGCATGGTCAGAGCTTGTGAACCTCCCTTTTAAAGAGGGACTGTCAGAACAGGTGCACGCTGCAGAACAGTCTCTCACTGTTCTCAATGAAGAAGCTAAGGCCCTAACAGGCCTACCAAAAATGAAGAAAATGGGCGAAGTGCGCAAAATGCAGCAGCAACTGCACAAGCTCAGAACTGAAGATGAGAAGCTCACCAACAGCATTCAGCCATTCATGGATGAGTATGTTGAAATCGTTGGCCAGGTTGAGACAAAAATCAAAGAGATTGCCGAGTCTCAGGAGATCATTGATACACTCACTAAAGGCGAAGCGACCGCAGAAACAGTGCAAACAGCTGATCAGTGTATTGAGGAATTGGACTCCGCTATTGCAAAGTGGCAGAAAACATTCGCGGAGATTCAAGCAAAAGCAGATGCGCAAATCAAACTACCACGCGCTAGTGCGAGTGGCTCGAGGGCGAGCCACAAGTGAGTGTTGGGGTCCTGTTGGGGCCAAGGTCGCAGCTATAGTAAAAGCTGCGAATTTTGGGAAAAAGCACGAGTATGGAAGGAAAGTGCTAATTTTGGGACAAGCACTAAGTTTTGGGTAAGAAGGAGACGGTGCGCAGTACGGTGCCAGATGGATGATCTCAGCGCAGATCACGGACCGGAAATTGCGGAGCTCGCACGCACGGCATCGAAGAATGAAGGTGGCTCAGCTACCATAATAAATAAGGCGATGGAGTAGAGGGCTCAGCTACCCTCATTTAAAGGCTCAAGTACAGAAGTTATGGTTGCTCGGATCAAGGAGGAGCAACGGACCAGAGCATTGAAGGCGAAGGATGATCGCCCATACCCACAATCTGCGCCGGAATTCATGCAGCCTGCAGGAAGCGGCGACGTGACTGCAAGCGGCGCCTACAGTACACCTAGCCATGTGCGTGGTTAGGGTTTTTGGGAATCACTGTTGGGAAAGGCCCACAGTTTTGTAAAGGTGTGACCGTCATGGCCACCTATATATATGAATAATTGTAATGGATAGATGTTGGGTTAGAGAGTTAGAGAGAGCTAGATGTTAGACTGTTAGATAGCCAGTCTAAAGGATAGATCATGTGTTGATTATCCTTTTGTATTTTCTACCCAGTGTGTAGAACTAGAGAGGAAATCGGATAGCCGAGGAGCTAATCCCTGAGTTGCCAGACAGTCTGTGTGATGTCTGCGCCTTTGTAATCTCCATAGAGAGGAGACTAGATTGAGAGAAGGGCTCCCAGCTGTGTGCGTGGAGTTTCCTGGAAAGATCTAAGGCTGCAGCTGTGTGCGCAGCATATTGTATAACTCTATCATTTTCTGGTTAATATAACACTCCCGTGGACGTGGTTTTCCTCGAGGAGATGAGCTTCACTTATATCTTCTTGTTATAATGTTTGCATGAATGATAACTATTTAGAGTTCATTATTTGTGTATGCAAGACTCCTGTCTTATCTTTGTGACTGTTTGAGCAAGTTGGAAAGATCCCTTGATAGCTATAAGTGTTTTAAGTACTAAAGAAGTAGTAACGCGCGGTCGCTGCTGCGAGAGCAGACTGCGTTACTGCGCTGGATGTGAAGGGCGAGGAAGTATTTAGCGCGTCGACGCAAGGGATAGTTGCCTACTGCGTTAGAGAGGAGAAACTGCGCAGTAGGCCTGCCAAGGAAGGAATCCACGCAGCTGCGCCGAGCGGCCTGCGGGAAGGTCCGACCGCCGATTTCGCAGGAACCATTAAAGGAAGAGCTATCTCCGCGTCACCCAGGTTAAGGAAACCTGATTCCTTAACCCCCCCATAGCCACTTCGGGTGAGACCTCGAGCTGCCGCGCAGCTCGTTGCCGAGAGGGCCAGTGCGCCAAGGGGTTTTGTTGCTGCGCTTCATTAAAACCCGGGTCTGCCCAGTAAAGCAGCCAACAATGATCGTATCTTTTTAGATTGGTTTCTCAAATCCCTCCTCCCGCTCATCGCGAAGGATGTGGCATCTGAAAGACCCCAGTCTGAAGAAGAGGCCATCCTCAAAGCCCAACAGTTTGATCTCATCTACGCCCAGTCGGGTTATCTATACACAATCATACCAGACGCCCCATGATGCGACTCTTCACGCAGTGACGCGCCGGGGGCATCTCATGTCGCCGATGGCATTATTGGCCAAATCACACCCCAAGCTAAACCTTTCAGCATGGTGAGCACCATGCCTGCCCTAGACCTCTCTAGGGATACATCCAGTTCCGGAGCGACAACTTCTTATGTTCCAACAAACCAGACCCATCACATTCATGGACCCTCTTGTCCACAAACATTGCTATGGGAAAGTGCCATCAACATATGTACCTCCTACATACTATACTCAACCTACCACACATACCCCCATGCAGTTCCCACAACAGCAGATGCATTACCCACAACCAGCTGCAGCAGCTAATCTCACACCTCCAACAGCTCAGGGGTACCAACAACCCCAACAGGCAGCTGGACCACCTCCAGCTCCACCTGCATACTACCCACCGCAACCTGCTCCCGCACCTGCGGCTCCCCAGAATCCCCCCAATGCTCAAGGGCATGTGTACGCACAACAACATCAGCCCCAATACCAAAATAACCAACGCAACCAGGGTGGGCAACCAAACCGCGGAAGAGGACGTAACCGTGGAAACAACCAAAACCATAACCAAGCTCCACAACCTAACCATCCCCCGCAAAACAATAACGCGACGCCTGCTCATCAGAATCCTGATCGGCCACCTAAGCAAACCAAAAATGCTAATTTATGAACAAACCATCCTTGTTCTATTTGTGGTGTCTATGGCCACTATACACACGCTTGCCCACATCTGGAGCAAGCTCGGCAACTATGGATAGATGATGCCCATCGTCAAGGGCAGGCGGCTCCTCAGCCGCCACCCAACCCTCCACCACCTCAACAACAACCTTTGGTGCTACAAAACCCTTTTCCAACACAAGGAGTGGTAAACACTCAGCCGTTAGCCCCCCCACAGGGCAATGTGCAACCACAACAAATCACTTACGCCGCTCCTGATCAACCCATGTTTGATTCAGGCACTCACCACTTATTGATGATGTCCACTGCCGATGTCAATATCCAAACCCGTCGGAATCAATATGGCCCTACCTCCGAAGCCCCCCCCCGCCGATAAGGATACTAACGCTCATCCCACCGATCAGACGTTACAGATACCACCTCTTCCACTCGATGGCGCATCTAAAGCACCTCGTTTCCCACTCCGCCGTATCAACAACAACCCCAATGCACAGGCTGCATCAAATTACAACATCGTAGATGACCTAGCTCAATCTCCCGCAGCCATGTCCGCGTTAGAAGTCTTGAAAAACTGTCCTACGCAGCGCAAGACTTTACTCTCCGCCATTGGGGCGATTGACCCAAATGATACGAAATTAATGACCTTTGATTTGGACCAGTCCAAACCACGTCTGCCTTCCACTATAGCAGTCCAAGTTTCTGTTTCTATTCAGAATATTGTCATCCATCGATGTATCATCGACGAGGGTGCCTCCACATGCGTCATGTCCACATTTGTTTGGCAGAAGTTGGGATCCCCTACTCTCCAGCAATCCACCACTGCATTGCGGGCCTACGACGGCCGGTCAGCTCAGCCTCAAGGTTTACTACCCAAGGTCCCCATCCAATTAGGTGGGAAAACTGTGCTCATTGACATAGAGGTCATTAATGCCCAGCTCGATTATAACCTTTTACTTGGCTGCAGTTACATGTACGCCATGAAAGCGGTCGCCTCATCCGTTTTTCACACCATGATGTTCCCCCACGAGGGACACGTGGTCAAAATCGACCAACTCACATACTATGATCCCAATGCCCCCGTAGCACCCGAAAATGTTCTTCCCATGATTGAACAACCAACTTCTAGTGAAACTACCTCCTTTGTCTCTTCTTTGGGACCCGGACTTTACTCAGATACACCAATGACCTCTACATTCCAGGCCATTCCACCACCATCACCGGAGACCCACGTCGCAAACCTCTGTACTCTTTCACAGAATACACAAACATCAGGTGGTCAACCACCATTGATCCCCAGTCACATCGGTGTTACACCCATCCACACCATCCCCTTTCTATTTCCTCCTTCGGGTGTAGTAAGCGCCCCGGTTATGGCTACCCTAAGTCTACCCGGGTTAACATTGGGATTACCCGTGTGGTATATTTCGCCTCCCGTTCGACCGCCGACACCAAACGTCATCCTCCAACCAGTACAACCTATTGTTACCACAAATCAACCTCCTCCTGGTGTCGCAATCCCTTCGTCGTCAACGAAACCTACTCCTAGCCTCAATATCCCTTTGTCGTCAATGAATCCTCCCCCTCCTATCAAGCCCACTGGGGGCAAAGGTCCACAACCATACACTGCTATACCACCTCCTAAGGCAGTTAAACCCCCACCGGTGTTTCGAGCTCCCCCTAAATGCTCATTGTGCGATGAGATAGGCCATCCAACTCATCAATGCCCACAGTTACCAGCACTCCAAGAGCATATGAATATGTTGGACGATGACGCCGGCATCCCAGTCGTTAGACTTGAGCCACCACCTCAACCTCGCAACAAATCAGTGCGCACCAACCATCCTTGTGCCATATGCAGTGTTTACGGCCACTACTCTCACCATTGTCCCGATCTCCCTGACTATAGAGCAGCATTATACGAGTTAAACAATGTCGATTTGGAGATATCTCCTACCTGAATCGAGGAGATCTACCCCCCCGCCATCATCCTCGTCGGAAGAAGTCAATACAATATATATGATTTCAACAACTTTCAAACCAGAACCCCTTGATTTATGGTCTGACTACTTCAATACTGATGAGCAAATTTTGGAGACACTCACTGCACCCGACTATCCTTGGGATGATATGCATCATCGCTCGTACTTCCTCCCGGAAGCATCTACATCCACTGCATCTAACCAGCTATCAGTCGAATCGAAAGATTTCATACCCACTAAGGTCGATTGGTTAAAGGACCCCATCCCAGCACCAGATGCCTTTGAAGAAGGGAACATGTCAAACATTTCCCCCACTATACAGATAGACATTTCCACAACACCGGGGAAACCTGAGCTCATCTCGCTGGGCGCATCTTGCACTCAAACAGAAACTCAAGCGTACAAAAAGCTCTTTCAAGAGTTCCGTGATGTCTTTGCATGGTCCTATACCAAGATGCCTGGTCTCGACCTCCGCCATCATCGAACACCACATTCATAAATGGCCTGAGGTACCCCCTGTTCGCCAGAAACAGCGACCCATTCATCCTTCCAAACTCCCCGCCGTTAAAGCCGAGGTCGAGAAACTTCGCAAAGCAGGATTCATTTATCCTATTCCGTACACCACCTGGGTGTCAAACCCCGTTCCCGTCAACAAAAAGCAAGGCTCCCTTAGAGTATGCACTGACTTCCACGATTTAAACCACGCTTGTCCAAAGGACAATTTCCCCACGCCATTCATTGACCAACTCATTGATGAGTGTGCGGGCCATGAAGTCCTATCCTTCATGGACGGGTTTTTCCGGATATAACCAAATTCACATCCGCAAAGAGGATCAATACAAGACTGCCTTCACCACCCCATGGGGCACCTTTGCCTACCGTGTCATGCCATTTGGCCTAAAAAATGCTGGTGCCACTTTCCAGCGGGCCATGACCTATTGCTTTCACGACTTGGTGCATATCCTCTGAGTCTACCTTGATGACCTCACAGCTCGTTCCCGAAAACAATCAGACCACCTTAACGACCTTCAGCAAGTTTTCCTGCGTTGTCGCAAATATAAAATCCTCTTGAGCCCACACAAGTGTGTCTTTTGCGTCCCGACAGGCCGGTTATTGGGTTTTATTGTTTCCCAAGACGGAATCACTGTCGATCCCCTGAAATTCAAAGCCATCTTAGAACTTCCGCCTCCTCGCACGCTTCGACAACTCCAAAGTCTACAAGGGCGGTCCAATTTCCTTAGGCGCTTCGTTCCTGATTATGCCACCAAAGTCCATGGGTTCTTACGCTTACTTCGTACCCACATACCCTTTGTTTGGGATGAGCAAGCAGACACGGCAGTCGAAGCCCTCAAGAAGGCTCTCACACAAGCCCCCTTGATATCCCCACCGGATTTCTCTCAAGACTTCACCCTTTATGTCTCGGCATCTGAACATGCTGTGTCAGGAGTTTTGGTCCAAGAAGATGCCTCCCACCAAGAGCATGTGATTTATTACGTCAGCCAGACCTTGTCTGGCCCGCCTCTGCGTTACCCATACGAGGAAAGATTAGCCCTAGCCGTAGTCTTTTCTGTACAAAAATTGCGACACTACATCCTACTCAGTCATACCATGGTCGTGGCCAACTCGAACCCTATGGTCTATCTCCTAACCTGGAGACTCCTACAAGGTCATGTCGCTAAATGGGTCATTATCCTCCAGGAATATGACCTCACTTTCAGAACCCCCAAAAGCACCAAAGCCCTTGCGCTTGCTCACCTCATCACCGACCTCCCATCCTCTTCAACATCACCCGTTATCCAAACGGACCTGATTGACGAGCAGATCTTCATCATTTCGTCCGACGACCCTTGGTACGGAGACATTTTGACTTACCTTCGTACACAAAAATTTTGACCACACATCGATCGTGATGGACGCCATCGCATACGACACCACGCCCCCCGATACCTCTTGTTAGGGGATGTACTTTACCGACACGGCGTTGATACAATCTTACGTTGCTGCCTATCCCATAGTGAGGCGGAACAAGTCCTCAATGATTGTCATAGCGGTGCCTGCGGAGGCCATTTCTCCGGTATGGCCACCGCCCAGAAAATCATTCGGGCCGGTTATTTTTGGCCATCATTGTTTACTGATTGCATCACCGCAGTCAAGCATTGCCAAAACTGCTAGCTATTTTCCCCCAAAGCAAGAATCCCCCCCGCCCCCCTTCATCCAGTCATCACTGTCGGACCATTCTGCAAATGGGCCATCGACTTTCTCGACTGCAACCCCACGTCAGCCGGTGGTCACAAACACATCGTTGTGGCTGTAGATTATTTCACCAAG
This sequence comes from Larix kaempferi, assembly GCA_027924585.1. NCBI lineage: Eukaryota > Viridiplantae > Streptophyta > Pinopsida > Pinales > Pinaceae > Larix > Larix kaempferi. Next base: position 11,920,978 of record BSBM01000007.1, read on the forward strand.
TGGGCAGAAGCCATGCCGACCTATAATTGCAAAGCCGACACTGTAGCACGGTTTTTCTTCAACCATGTTATCGCTCGTTTCGGAGTGCCAAAGCAACTAGTCTCTGACCACGGCTCTCACTTCGAAGATGCTGTCTGGAAGGAATTATCAACCATGTTGAAATTTGAACACCATTTCTCTTCCGCTTACTATCCCCAAGGAAACGGCCAAGTCGAAGCGATCAATAAAATTTTGAAGACCATTCTCCAACGTACTGTAGACAAGCACAAATCCAATTGGCACCACATGCTCTTCCCGGCACTATGGGCCTACCGCACCTTAACCAAAACCGCCACCGGTTTTACCCCTTTCCATTTAGTTCACGGTGTCGAATCCGTCCTCCCTATTGAGTGCCAGATCCCTGCCTTACATATCGTCGTTGAACTCCTACCGGACACTTCCCCGATCGAGCAACGTTTACTACTCCTAGAGCAGGATGATGAAGATCGACGCACAACGATTCAAAACATGGAAGCAGCTAAACAACGATTGAAACTAAGTTACGACAAACACGTTTACCCAAGAACCTTTTCTGAAGGAGACCTTGTCCTCGCTTACGATCAAGCTCATGATAAAATAGGAAAGGGAAAGTTCGTGTCTATGTGGCAAGGCCCCTACATCATACACACCTGCCTCAGGCAGGGGGCATACATTCTGACCGATTCAGAAGGCAATCCCCTACGCAACCCATGCAACGGGTTGTATCTTAAACGATTTTACCCAAAGACAATCTGATGGACACCATCGTCCGTTTTAGTATAGGCATACTTTCTTTATTCACAAAAATCCAAAAAACCTAAATATTTGTTTTTCTCTGTATGACCACAGATGGAGCCTTTTCCACTCTGCCATGTCGGTTTCGCTGATGGTGCAAGCCGTTGGTCTCCCAATCTCACCTCCGCAGCTTGGGTAATATACTCCCCTTCACATGAGTTAATTCACATTGACGGAGTATGTTTAGGTGCCGCTACCAATAATCAAGCTGAAGACGATGCTGTGACTGGTCTCCTGGCCGCTGCTCTCCAAATGAGCATCCATCACCTCAACGTTTTCTTGGACTCACAGCTCCTAGTTTCCCAGCTCAACAATGATTACCAGGTATGCGATCCCTGTCTTTTCATAAAATTCCTGTGCACTAAACAAATGGTTAGACAGTTTGAATCCATTTCGTTCGCACATGTCCCAAGACACCTCAATAGTGTAGTAGATAATATGGCCAACAATGTCCTCGACTAGCACACCAATCACATCATGTCATATCCATAAACAAAATGCATCCACGTGCATAACATGTGCCTCCACGGGCATATCTATAAACAAAATGCATCCACGTGCATAACATGTGCCTCCACGGGCATATACAAAAAACAATATTGCATCCACGTGCATAACATGTGCCTCCACGGGCATAAAACAAATAACCAAATAATGCATCCACGTGCATAACATCTGCCTCCACGGGCATACATAAATAAAAAACATACTGCATCCAAGTACATAACATGTGCCTCCACGGGCATATACAAAAGACAAAGGTGCATCCACGTGCATACACAACAATATATCCAAATATATATCCACATATATATATAAGCCAAATAGTCAACATGTCATAAGTGCCCTCAGCACCCGATATACAAAAAATAAATATACATCTGTCATACAAAAAATGCTTCCCCATATGCTCATCAGCATTTGGGGGCAGATACAATCATCTACTCATCTGGATCCCTAGGATCCTTCGGCTCCTCCTCCGCTGGCCTCGCCGGGTCATGGCGAGCCTGAACTCTCCGCTCTGCCGGCCCCGCTGGATCATCCCGCAGACGTATCCTCCCCTGAGCCGGCCCTGCCGGATCATCTTGTCTACCATCCCTGTGCCTCGCCACGAACACCGCTGTCCTCAATAGGAGCGACTGCCACTCAGGCGGCGCACCGAAACAACCCTACAAAATATCCCGATCCAGGTCCCTCCATCCATCCTCAGGGAGTCCAGCTAGGATCCTGGCAAAGGTCTGTCTGACACCATCTATGGCGTCATCTCGAGGGCCAACCCCTCGCCCACGAGCCGCAAATCCTCCACCATGTGGAGGTGGTACCGCTGCGGGGGGATGGGTAACCACCATCGCCCGCCCCTGATGAGGCACGTAGTCGTCCGGTGGTACTGGACCCACATATGCACAAAGCAAGTAAGCCATCACGTACTATACAACAATAATCATCAATGATAAATCAAACAACATATGTTATAATATCAACTAAAACACAAAACATACCGTCTAAACTCCAGGCCTGTCCTGGGGCACAAGGCATCTCTGGGTCACCTCGGTAATCCATGCCGGCATAGGGATAGTCCTCAATCACCAGAGGCATCTGCTCCCACTGCTGATAAAAATCCTCTGTGAAGTAACCGCGGACACCACCGCCGCCACGGGGCATCATCTGCCCCCATCTCATCATACGAGGCTCACTCGGAAGACCAGCACGAATGGGTACCCGTGGCCGCAAGGTCGGCACCCGCTCGAAGAAAAAACAGCATAAAAATGAGGCATAACAAAACTCGCCTCCCTCTCTAATGGCCTTGTCCAGATCTCTCCGGACTCCAGCCAGAAACATCTGCCCCCAGGCATAATAAGTACCCTAAAGAACAGAATCCACCATCATCGTCTGCCCCCCAGACATACGATGTGGCGCAGCAGCACCCAATATCCGTAGAACGCAGGCCCCAACAGCTCGCATATCCCACTCACGTAGGGATCGCAGACTAATAGAGCTGTTCTGCAGAATAGCGTCATCAACACAAAAAGTCTGTAACAGCTCCTCCATATCTATACCTGGAGTAACCTCGACAAGATATCGCCCACCTCACCCAAGCGAGGCAACCCAGTCAAAAAATAGACATCAGTGAGAGTAATCTCTAACCTCTCACCCCCAATGATGAATGCACCCTCTGCCGCCACCCACCAACTCATGAGCTTGTTCAGGAGCCGTCTCACTGAACGAATAGGGGGGATCTGAGCGAACTTCAAAAGTCCGCTCATAGCCAAAGTCTGTCTCACCCCTGCATCAGTCTCAATCCTCAGCATGAGATCACCATCGATCTCTCGCTCCCGCCACGAGGACTGTGGTCTCCTCAACATCCTGCCAGCAAACAGAAGAAATTTTTAGCCTTAGCATAAAATTCTTATGAAAAAATCCCATCGCGGCTTTTACACAAAAAGCCACGATGCCCATCGCAGCTTTTCCACCAAAAGCCGCGATGACCATCGCGGGATCCATGCAAAAACCCGCGATGAACATCGCGTGTTTTGGCCGGACAGTCGCGATGAACATCGCGACTATCCCCCATGAACCCGCGATGAACATCGCGGGTTCCAGCCTCACAGTCGCGATGAACATCGCGACTGTCAGCCTAAAACCCACGCGGTTCATCGTGGGTTCAGCCCCGAAACCCGCGCGGTTCCACGTTGGAGAGTCAACATGGAATTTCGCGGCCTTCAGGGGCCCGCCGCCAAACAAAAAAGACATAACTAACAAGGCTAAGGCAAATAGAGTTACCTGCAACTCACTGAATCGAAAACCAATGGTGAAATCTCCCAGAAATCGAGAAATAGCTCTGACAGCTCTATCAAACTCGCACGTAACAATGACACGTCATTTGGGCCCCATGCTCTATTTATAGAAATTCCACCAATTTTCCAACACCCATTGCGGTATCATACGAAGTCCATTTCTCAAACCATTGGTACCATTGGAGTCAGCACAACGAGAACTTCATGCAGGTTCCTTCCGTTTCCCGTTTTCACGGGGTCCATTTTTTGACTATTTTTTGGCCTCTCTTGTGGCCTCGGTTTGCGTGCCACATCGGCCGTTCTCCATCTTGGGCGTGCCTTATATCACCGGATTCAGTTTTCTGTGCTCGTGATGATGCTCGAGATCATTTCTCGCTCTCACTTTTCGATTTTTCGGCCATTTCTTCCATGCTCCCTCGTCACCTCGGTTTGCATGCCACATCGACCGTTCTCCGTTTTCGACCTACCTTATATCGTCGGATCTAGTTTTCCGCACCGATGACGATGCTTGAGACGTTTTCTCACCCCCATCAATCCATGTTTGTTCGGTATAATTTTACCCCTTTTTTGGGCCGAGCAACCCCTTTTACGAAAAAGGCACTTAGGGAGTTTTTGTTAAGCTCTTTTCTGACTCCTACAAACAATGAAAAGATTGCCGAGCAACCTTGTTTCCTTTCATGCTCGTTAAACGTATCTGAAAGGGAGTCTACCTGGTATAAGTTTACCCCTTTTTCGGACCTCGTAGACTAATTATGAAAAAGGTATACTCTAGTCACATCGGCTAGAAGAGTTCTCCATCCGCATCATTTTATGCTTTTTCGGGCCTTGGAGACTAAAATTACGAAAAAAAAACACCAATAGAGTCCACTTACCATTTTCAGACTCTCTAAACATGAAAGCAACCATGAGCATGAGCCATCCTGGGCTCACAAAATCCACAGGACCGTACCATTTCAGAGCACATTTTTATCCCTTCTTGGAGCTCATTAAAACTATGAAGAAGGAATCAATGGTGCCTCTTGGTGCCACAACAGATCACATATACTCATTCGGCACCTTCCCCATTTTGGTCGCCTTTGTTCAGAGTATTCTGCAGTATGTCACCTTGATAATTCCTCGACGACCTATCAGCTCGTCCTCCCCCCCAGAATCAATATATACCATTCAGTCAAGGCAATGATCCCCACACCTACAAGTCAGTTCCCTACGCTGCCAGGTCAACCATGTCATCATTCTCTGAACAAAGGAAGTTTGAGTCTACCCATTTTTTGACCCAGTTATTTCCCATTCCCACAAGTATGTCAGTCCTACCATTAGTACTACAACACTTCATTTTTACACCTCGTGCTCCTATCAAGGAAACATCATTGCCTTGTTAGTTGCTGGTCTCCCTCTGTCGACGACAACCACATTGATTCCAGAGGATAGACCTAGAGGTCCCTGTGTCTTGGACTCATCACCATTTATGATGAGTGCCTACGAATCATTTCGAGAGGAATCTTCAGTGCCTCTCCAAATGATTGTTTCTCACATGCTCGACTTCAACACCTTGATCGCATCGTTGAGACTCGCACAGGGTATTCGCCCGTTCCACTTATTAGTCGAAGACCCCGGATACCTCCTGACTCCTCCACATTTGAGAGTACGGATAACACCAGTTGCACTTTTTCTATAGATATTCGGGTTGCGCATGGCGACAGTATTCAGATGTACCCCAGTCTCATACTCCCTTGAGTATACAGTTACATTATTTCTCAGAGATGACTCATAGTCTTTGAATCCCTACAGATGTTGGACACCTTCAGTTTCAGCAGTTCCTCAGTTATTCCAGTGTATCAGTTATTGAGATCAGTTATGATCAAGAGTATATCCCAAAATAATGTTCCCCCTGGACCATTATGATGTACCAGTAGATTCTTTATGTATTAGATCCCCCTTCTTGGGACTAATTGTTATGTATATGTCTTGATACGAGCATGGGAATGCCCGCCTCGTCCATTATCAGAGATTATACCTCATCCATATTGAGGCCATGTAATATTTTTTGTTTCTTGTAGCTTCCAAGGGCCGTGGCTCCAGTCTCCAATCGGTCTCTTCTCCTTCCCAAACCCCTGAAAAAAGACAAAAGAACTATGATGTCTATCGGCCATACGATGAGCTCCTTCCCTCACACATCAGGGGGCAATCTGTTAACACCTAAAAAGTGCTCACTAGCTCATTTCCCTATTCACATGACCCATTTGTCCACTTTTTCACCATCGGAGCCTCTGAAACCAACAAAAGGTCACCAAAAGACCTGAGTACACCCCTTTTTCCATTAAAAAAGATTATTTTTCCTGAAAAGCATAAAAAACCCTAAAAAAGGGTCCAAATTCCCAAAAATATTAAAAAGGGAATTAAAATATTATTTTTATTCAAAAAAGGAAAAAGGAGGGAAAAGTACCTAAACCATGTTGGTCAATACCATTTGGTTTCCACAAAACCACAAATGGTATTCCCCACCACCAAAACCTATAAAAAGGTGGTAGGGGCTCCTCATTTCATCATCCATCCATATTCCTATCCTCATGCTGCCAAAATCTCCCTTGAGTATTTGGCCATTGTAGCAAGCCTTGGAGAAAGGACCCATTGGAGATTGGAGTTGCTCACCATTGGAGCCATTCAAACAACCTTCACCATTGAAGGTATTATCGCAAGCACTTGCTTGCCCCCCACTTTTCAATACAAATTCATTTTTTAATATTTTCTTGTTCTTGTTCTTTAAATGTTTACACTATTTGCTTAAATTGTTGAATAGATCCATGATTAGTTTAGTTTAGATTAGATTGTTACTTATTTCTATTGAAACTGCTGCTACTAGTTAGCAGGTGCCCATAGCACTAAGCCTGGTTGCAAAACCGGGCCAACACAGATGTATTTTTTTTTTTTGTATATCGGGTGCTGAGGGCACCTATGACATGTTGACTATTTGGCTTATATATATATGTGGATATATATTTGGATATATTGTCGTGTATGCACGTGGATGCACCTTTGTCTTTTGTATATGCCCGTGGAGGCACATGTTATGTACTTGGATGCAGTATGTTGTTTATTTATGTATGCCCGTGGAGGCAGATGTTATGCATGTGGATGCATTATTTGGTTATTTGTTTTATGCCTGTGGAGGCACATGTTATGCACGTGGATGCAATATTGTTTTTGTATATGCCCGTGGAGGCACATGTTATGCACGTGGATGCATTTTGTTTATAGATATGACATGATGTGATTGGTGTGCCAGTCGAGGACATTGTTGGCCATATTATCTGCTACACTATTGAGGTGTCTTGGGACATGTGTGAATGAAATGGATTCAAACTGTCTAACCATTTGTTTAGTGCACAGGAATTTTCTGAAAAGACAGGGATCGCATACCGGGTAATCATTGTTGAGCTGGGAAAGTAGGAGCTGTGAGTCCAAGAAAACGTTGAGGTGACGGATGCTCATTTGGAGAGCAGCGGCCAGGAGACCGATCACGGCATCGTATTCAACTTGATTATTGGTTGCGGCACCTAAACATACTCCGTCAATATGAATTAACTCATGTGAAGGGGAGTATATTACCCAAGCTGCGGAGGCGAGATTGGGAGACCAACGGCTTGCACCATCAGCGAAACCGACATGGCAGAGTGGAAGAGGCTCCATCTGTGGTCATGCAGAGAAAAACAAATATTTAGGTTTTTTGAATTTTTTGTGAATAAAGAAAGTATGCCTATACTAAAATGGACGATGGTGTCCATCAGATTTTCTATGGGTAAAATCTTTTAAGGTACAACCCGTTGCGTGGGTTGCGTAGGGGATTGCCTTCTGAATCGGTCAGAATGTATGCCCCCTGCCCGAGGCAGGTGTGTATGATGTAGGGGCCTTACCACATAGACACGAACTTTCCCTTTCCGGTTTTATCGTGAGCTTGATCGTAAGCAAGGACAAGGTCTCCCTCAGAAAAGGTTCTTGGGTGGATGTGTTTGTCGTAACTTAGTTTCGATCGTTGTTTAGCTGCTTCCATGTTTTGAATGGTTGTGTGTCGATCTTCATCGGCCTGCTCTAGGAGTAGTAAACGTTGCTCGATCGGGGAAGTGTCCGGTAGGAGTTCAACAGCGATATGTAAGGCTGGGATTTGGCATTCAATAGGGAGGATGGATTTGACACCGTGAACTAAATGGAAAGGGGTAAAATCGGTGGCGGTTTTGGTTGAGGTGCGGTAGGCCCATAGTGCCGGGAAAAGCATGTGGTGCCAATTGGATTTGTGCTTGTCTATAGTACGTTGGAGAATGGTCTTCAAAATTTTATTGATCGCTTCGACTTGGCCGTTTCCTTGGGGATAGTAAGCGGAAGAGAAATGGTGTTCAAATTTCAACATGTTGATAATTCCTTCCAGACGGTATCTTCGAAGTGAGAGCCGTGGTCAGAGACTAGTTGCTTTGGCACTCTGAAACGAGCGATAACATGGTTGAATAAAAATCGTGCTGCAGTGTCGGCTTTGCAATTATAGGTCGGCATGGCTTCTGCCCACTTGGTGAAATAATCTATAGCCACAACGATGTGTTTGTGACCGCCGGCTGACGTGGGGTTGCAGTTGAGGAAGTCGATGGCCCATTTGCAGAATGTTCCAACAGTGATGAATGGATGAAGGGGGGTGGGGGGGGTTCTTTCTTTGGGGGCAAATAGTTGGCAGTTCTGGCAATGCTTGACTGCGGTGATGCAATCAGTGAACAATGATGGCCAAAAATAACCAGCCCGAATGATTTTCTGGGCGGTGGCCATGCCGGAGAAATGGCCTCCGCAGGCACCGCTATGACAATCATTGAGGACTTGTTCTTTCTCACTATGGGATAAGCAGCGGTGTAAGATGGTATCAACGCCGCGTCGGTAAAGTACATCCCCTAACAAGAGGTATCGGGGGGCGTGGTGTCGTATGCGACGGCGTCCATCACGATCGATGTGTGGTCGAAATTTTTGCGTACGAAGGTAAGTCAAAATGTCTCCATACCAAGGGTCGTCAGACGAAATGATGAAGATCTGCTCGTCAATCAGGTCCGTTTGGATAACGGGTGATGTTGAAGAGGATGGGAGGTCAGCGATGAGGTGAGCAAGCGCGAGGGCTTTAGTGCTTTTGGGAGTTCTGAAAGTGAGGTCATATTCCTGGAGGATAATGACCCATTTAGCAACACGACCTTGTAGGAGTCACCGGGTTAGGAGATAGACCATAGGGTTGGAGTCGGCCACGACCGTGGTATGACTGAGTAGAATGTAGTGTCGCAATTTTTGTATGGAAAAGACTACAGCTAGGGCTAATCTTTCCTCGTATGGGTAACGCAGAGGCAGACCAGACAAGGTCTGGCTGACGTAATAAATCACATGCTCTTGGTGGGAGGCATCTTCTTGTACCAAAACTCCGGACACAGCATATTCAGATGCTGAGACATAAAGGGTGAAGTCTTGAGAGAAATCCGGTGGGGATATCAAGGGGGCTTGTGTGAGAGCTTTCTTGAGGGCTTCGAATGTCGTGTCTGCTTGCTTATCCCAAATAAAGGGTATGTGGGTACGAAGTAAGGGCAAGAACCCGTGGAATTTGGTGGCATAATCAGGAACGAAGCGCCTAAGGAAATTGGACCGCCCTTGTAGACTTTGGAGTTGCCGAAGCGTGCGAGGAGGCGGAAGTTCTAAGATGGATTTGACTTTCAAGGGATCGACAGTGATTCCGTCTTGGGAAACAATGAAACCCAACAACCGGCCTTCCGGGACGCAAAAGACACACTTGTGTGGGTTCAAGCGGATTTTATATTTGTGACAATGCAGGAAAACTTGTCGAAGGTCGTTAAGGTGGTCTGATCATTTTCGAGAACGAGCTGTGAGGTCATCAAGGTAGACTCGGAGGATATGCACCAAGTCGTGAAAGCAATAGGTCATGGCCCGCTGGAAAGTGGCACCAACATTTTTTAGGCCGAATGGCATGACGCGGTAGGAAAAGGTGCCCCATGGGGTGGTGAAGGCAGTCTTGTACTGATCCTCTTTGCGGATGTGAATCTGGTTATATCCGGAAAACCCGTCCATGAAGGATAGGACTTCATGGCCCGCACACTCATCAATGAGTTGGTCAATGAATGGCGTGGGGAAATTGTCTTTTGGACAAGCGTGGTTTAAATCACGGAAGTCAGTGCATACTCTAAGGGAGCCTTGCTTTTTGTTGACGGGAACGGGGTTCGACACCCAGGTGGTGTACGGAATAGGATAAATGAATCCTGCTTTGCGAAGTTTCTCGACCTCAGCTTTAACGGCGGGTTCGAGACCAGGCATCTCGGTATAGGACCAGGCAAAGACATCACGGAACTCTTGAAAGAGCTTTTTGTACGCCTGAGTTTCTGTTTGAGTGCAAGATGCGCCCAACGAGATGAGCTCAGGTTTCCCTGGTGTTGTGGAAATGTCTATCTGTATAGTGGGGGAAATGTTTGACATGTTCCCTTCTTCAAAGGCATCTGGTGCTGGGATGGGGTCCTTTAACCAATCGACCTTAGTGGGTATGAAATCTTTCGATTCGACCGATAGCTGGTTAGATGCGGTGGATGTAGATGCTTCCGGGAGGAAGTACGAGCGATGATGCATATCATCCCAAGGGTAGTCGGGTGCAGTGAGTGTCTCCAAAATTTGCTCATCAGTATTGAAGTAGTCAGACCATAAATCAAGGTGTTCTGGTTTGAAAGTTGTTGAAATCATATATATTGTATTGACTTCTTCCGACGAGGATGATGGCGGGGGGTAGATCTCCTCGATTAGGGTAGGAGATATCTCCAAATCGACATTGTTTAACTCGTATAATGCTGCTCTCTAGTCAGGGAGATCGGGACAATGGTGAGAGTAGTGGCTGTAAACACTGCATATGGCACAAGGATGGTTGGTGCGCAGTGATTTGTCGCGAGGTTGAGGTGGTGGATCAAGTCTAACGACTGGGATGCCGGCGTCATCGTCCAACATATTCATATGCTCTTGGAGTGCTGGTAACTGTGGGAATTGATGAGTTTGATGGCCTATCTCATCGCACAACGAGCATTTAGGGGGAGCTCGAAACACCGGTGGGGGTTTAACTACCTTAGGAGGTGGTATAGCAGTGTATGGTTGTGGACCTCTACCCCCAGTGGGCTTGATAGGAGGGGGAGGATTCATGACGACGAAGGGATATTGAGACTAGGAGGAGGTTTCGTTGACGACGAAGGGATTACGACACCAAGAGGAGGTTGATTTGTGATAACAATAGGTTGTACCGGTTGGAGGATGACGTTTGGTGTCAGCGGTGGAACGGGAGGCGAAATATACCACACGGGTAATCCCAATGTTAACCCAGGTAGACTAAGGGTAGCCATAACCGGGGCGCTTACTACACCCGAAGGAGGAAATAGAAAGGGGATGGTGTGGATGGGTGTAACACCGATGTGACTAGGGATCAATGGTGGTTGACTACCGGATGTTTGTGTATTCTGTGAAAGAGTACAGAGGTTTGCGACGTGGGTCTCCGGTGACGGTGGTGGGATGGCCTGGAATGTAGAAGTCATTGGTGTATCTGAGTAAAGTCTGGGTCCCACGGAAGAAACGAAGGAGGTAGTTGCACTAGAAGCTGGTTGTTCAATCATGGGAAGAACATTTTCGGGTGCTGTAGGGGCATTGGGATCATAGTATGTGAGTTGGTCAATTTTGACCACGCGTCCCTCGTGGGGGAACATCATGGTGCAAAAAACGGATGAGGCGACCGCTTTCATGGCGTACATGTAACTGCGGCCAAGTAAAAGGTTATAATCGAGCTGGGCATTAATGACCTCTATGTCAATGAGCACAGTTTTCCCACGTAATTGGACGGGGACTTTGGGTAGTAAACCTTGAGGCTGAGCTGACCGGTCGTCGTAGGCCCGCAATGCAGTGGTGGATTGCTGGAGAGCAGGGGATCCCAACTTCTGCCAAACAAATGTGGACATGACGCATGTGGAGGCACCCTCATCGATGATACATCGATGGATGACAAGATTCCGAATAGAAACAGAAACTTGGACTGCTATAGTGGAAGGCAGACGTGGTTTGGACTGGTCCAAATCAAAGGTCATTAATTTCGTATCATTTGGGTCAATCGCCCCAATGGTGGAAAGTAAAGTCTTGCGCTGCGTAGGACAGTTTTTCAAGACTTCTAACGCAGACATGGCTGCGGGAGATTGAGCTAGGTCATCTACGATGTTGTAATTTGATGCAGCCCGTGCATTGGGGTTGTTGTTGATACGGTGGAGTGGGAAACGAGGTGCTTTAGATGCGCCATCGAGTGGAAGAGGTGGTATCCGTAACGTCTGATCGGTAGGATGAGCGTTAGTATCCTTATCGGCGGGGGGGGCTTCGGAGGTAGGGCCATACTGGTTTCGACGGGTTTGGATATTGACGTCGGCAGTGGACATCATCAATAAGTGGTGAGTGCCTAAATCAAACATGGGTTGATCAGGAGCGGCGTAAGTGATTTGTTGTGGTTGCACGTTGCCCTGTGGGGGGGCTAACGGCTGAGTGTTCACCACTCCTTGTGTTTGAAAAGGGTTTTGTAGCACCAAAGGTTGTTGTTGAGGTGGTGGAGGGTTGGGTGGTGGCTAAGGAGCCGCCTGCCCTTGACGATGGGCGTCATCTGTCCATAGTTGCCGAGCTCGCTCCAGATGTGGGCAAGCGTGTGTATAGTGTCCATAGACACCGCAAATAGAACAAGGATGGTTTGTTCGTAAATTAGCATTTTTGGCTTGCTTAGGTGGCTGATCAGGATTCTGATGAGCAGGCGCCGCGTTATTGTTTTGCGGAGGATGGGTAGGTTGTGGAGCTTGGTTATGGTTTTGATTGTTTCCACGGTTACGTCCTCTTCCACGGTTTGGTTGCCCACCCTGGTTGCATTGGTTATTTTGGTATTGGGGCTGATGTTGTTGTGCGTACACATGCCCTTGAGCATTGGGGGGATTCTGGGGAGCCACAGGTGCGGGAGCAGGTTGCGGTGGGTATTATGCAGGTGGAGCTGGAGGTGGTCCAGCTGCCTGTTGGGGTTGTTGGTACCCCTGAGCTGTTGGAGGTGTGAGATTAGCTGGTGCAGCTGGTTGTGGGTAATGCATCTGCTGTTGTGGGAACTGCATGGGGGTATGTGTGGTAGGTTGAGTATAGTATGTAGGAGGTACATATGCTGATGGCGCTTTCCCATAGCAATGTTGTGGACAAGAGGGTCCATGAATGTGATGGGTATGGTTTGTTGGAGCATAAGAAGTTGTTGCTCCAGAACTGGATGTAGCCCTGGAGAGGTCTGGGGCGGGCATGGTGCTCACCATGCTGAAAGGTTTAGGTTGCGGGGTGATTTGGCCAATGATGCCATCAGCGGCATGTGATGCCCCCGGTGCATCACCACATGAAGAGTCACCTCGTGGGGCGTCAGGAATGATTGTGTATAGATAACCCGACTGGGCGTAAATGAGATCAAACTATTGGGATTTGAGGATGGCCTCTTCTTCAGACTGGGGTCTTTCAGATGCCACATCCTCCGTAATAAGAGGGAGGAGGGATTTTAGAAACCAATCTAAAAAGATACGGTCGTCTAACTTAATTTTGCAGAGGCTTCGGCGTCGACGCCACTCATGAATGTGGTCAGTGATATGGGTGGCCGTGGTTTGTCTGCAAGACAGTAGGATCTCGACTCCCGCATCATAGCGGATAGGTAACTGGAAGAACTGCAGGAAGGTCAAGGCAAGGGAGGTAAAGGTGGCATGCGTCCCATGAGGCTGCTCGATATACCACTTAGCTGCAGAGCCAGTGAAGGTGCGCTGTAAAAGTCGGAGGCGGATTGAGTCGTCCACTATGGAGTTGGATGAACACCATAAATGGAAGGACATGATATGGTTCTGGGGGTCTTCACCTGCCTTGCCCTCAAACTTAGGGATGTCAGAGGGGAGTTTGGTGGGCATGTGAGGCCACGCAAGATCGTGTCTGATGGGGTCATTTGTGAGCCTAGCTAAGTCTGGCAGGTTCAGACTCGCCATGTATGGTAAGCTAGCAGATGTGGTGACTGGAACTGGGACATGCCTAGTCATTGTGGTATGATGTAGGGGTCCAGTAGCGCCTAAAGGTATGCTAGGTATGGAGGGTATGTGCCCTCCAATAGGTGTAGTCTGGTATGGGCCAGCGACTCCAAGTGCAACATGGGTTACACTTGGGTTAGGAATAGCAGTAGGGATTCCTGGGATAGGGTTTGTGGAAACCAGAGGGGGTGTGACCCCTATGTTGGGTATACCCATAACAGGTGGTGGCCCTGTGTTGGGAATTCCTAAATGTGGAGTGTTACCCATGTTGGGCATATTCAGGGGGGTGGTCATTGCCATGGATGGCACCGCCGCAGAAGGGTCTGTGGATGTCTCACCTATGGTGCTGGTAAATAGTGGATCAAATGGTGTTCCAGCCATAATGGTGGTTGGTGGTAACTCTGTGGGGTTTTCAGATTCTACCTCCAAATCAAATGTGACTTGAGGTCTGTCAGAATCGGATGACTGTCTAGTTGACTGACGATGTGTCAAATCAAGGGATAAGGCTCTGCGTCCGTGACGTGGAGAGCCAAGTGGACTAAACTGTGGGATTTCGCCCTGTAGACGACGAGAGCGTCTAAAATTCTCAATGGTGAGAATTAAGTTTTTGTGTAAAAAAATTGTTTAAGTATCAGGTGGTGATATATATATAAAAGACTCAAAACCCTAATGCAACCAAGGGTGCAAGAAGGGGAGTGAAAAAAGAAGGCTCTCAGGCCAAAAAAAAAAAATCAACCTCAATAAAGGCACTTATTCTAGCAGCTGTGCTACAATAAGTGGAGGAATGCAACAAATGGTCAGAGTACCAACATGCAAACGGCTTCTAGAAAAAATAGGTGTAACTAGACCAAAGGTGGGTTGAATCATGCAAACACCTAACTAAAAGTATTGTGACTCAAACAAACGATATCCTCTGCAAGGTGATGAAATCCAAGTCAGACAATATGAGTGTTGAGACAACGGCTAGATATCCCCCTACCAGGAGGGACACCGGGTAATCAATCCTAAAGAAAGGCTACTAGGATACTCCATTCATGACACGTCGAGAAAAGGTAAATCTGCCATTTGGTCCTTTGATCGCAATATCCCAATACAGGGATATTCCGAGAACTGCGAATGGTAGCCCTTCAGTTACTGAATGGATTTCGGTATTCCACTCAGGCTTTCGGAACCATCCTCGCGACTTCAACCCTCCTAGGGAAGAGGCCTTCCCACAAACTGGTTGTGACCGCGCCAAAAAGTACTAAGAGATTTTAGCTCCCTAATTGGACAACTTCTATGTCTCAGATGTAATAACTGAGGGGTCTTATTGGAACACCTATCCCCCCAACACTACCTAGCTACAAAAGTTCTTTTAGTGTTCCCCAAGTGGGGTTAAAAGTGTGTTGAAATTAGTGTACATTTTAAGGCTCAGTTCAATTAAGTGATCAAGTGAGTGCATGTGAGGTATTTGTAATCTGAACTTGAAAAAAGGGAAATGCTTTTCAAGAAATTTTCAAAAAACAAAGGAGCTTTTGAAAATAAAAAAGCAAATATTTATGACTTTTTCAAATAAATGGGAATTAAATGCTTTTGCAAATATCAACTCAAAAAACAATGGATCCTTTGAATTATGAAAGCAAATAATAGACTTCTTTTAAAGAAATAAATGGACTTCTTCTTTCAAGTAAATTGCTAAGGGCAAGATTTTAAAGAAGTAAATAGGAAAAATTTTAATCTAGATAAAAATGCAGAAATAAGTTCTTCTTTCACTTTCTTGAAATTTTTTTTAAAAGATTTCTAGATATGCATTTTAAATAGTAATAAAAATTTTCAAGGCTGTAAAATATGCAGAATTTAATACTGTAAAAAATGTGCTATGTGGGCAGGAAGTACAGTAAAAATTAATTTTTAAAATCGGAATGGGCGAATGAAAAAATCAGCAGCGCGGGTTTTAACAGAAAAGCCGCGATGGACCGCGTGGGTTTCGGTCGCACAGTCGCGATGGACCGCGCGAAAAATGTCCGCGAAGCTGCGGTGTGCAGCGTGCAAATAGGCCACGAAGTCGCGGTGAACCGCGTGGAAAAGGGTCGCGTAGTCGCGATGTGCAGCGCGGTAAATGACCGCGATGTGCAGCGCGGAAACCGGCGACAAAGCCGCGGTGAACCACGCGGAAAAAAGGCCAAAAGCCGCGGTGAACCACACGGAAAAAAGGGCAAAAGCCGCGATGGACCGCGCGACTGTCAGGCTAAAAACCGCGAGGCGAAAGCCGTGCACGGAAGCCGAAAAATGAACCCAAAAATTGTGAATTTCGGGTTGTTAATGGCAATAGATGTGGCCAAAACTTAGAGCAGCAATGGATCTGCTGTCTAAGATGGCAGATCTATGGATATAAAGGTTAAAAACTAATAAAAAACTAAGATTAAAAGCAAAACTAGAGATCTATTGTTCAATCCCCAGTGGAGTCGCCAAAAACTGTTGGCCCGGTTTTGCAACCAGGCTTAGTGCTATGGGCACCTGCTAACTAGTAGCAGCAGTTTCAATGTAAAGCAAATAACAATAAACTAATCTAAACAAAACTAATCATGGATCTATGCAAGAATCTAAGCAAATAATGTAAACATTTAAAAACAAGAACAAGAAAATATTAAAGAATGAATTTGTATTGAAAAATGGGGGCAAGCAAGTGCTTGCGATAATACCTTTAATGGTGAAGGTTTATGTTGAGCAACTCCCAAGATGAGTAGCTCCAAGCTCCAAGAGGTCTCCTTCTCCAAGGTTGCTTCAATGGCTAAAATGCTCAAGGGAGATTTCAGCAGCATAAGGATGAGATAATGGATGGATCTGAAATGAGGCGCATCTACCACATTTTTATAGGTTTTGGTGGTGGGGAATACCATTTGTGATTTTGTGGAAACCAAATGGTATTGACCAACATGGTTTAGGTACTTTTCCCTCCTTTTTCCTTTTTTGAATAAAAATAATATTTTAATTCCCTTTTTAATATTTTTGGGAATTTGGACCCTTTTTGAGGGTTTTTTATGCTTTTCAGGAAAAATAATCTTTTTTAATGGAAAAAGGGGTGTACTCAGGTCTTTTGGTGACCTTTTGTTGGTTTCAGAGGCTCCGATGGTGAAAAAGTGGACAAATGGGTCATGTGAATAGGGAAATGAGCTAGTGAGCACTTTTTAGGTGTTAACAGTTATGTTGTTTGTGTCCTGAGTTAGATAGGGGTCGGACAACACAGTTGTCGTTGTATAGGGACTTAACCCTATGCATGTAGTGAAGTCTGGGGGCCGTTATAACTGATTCTGTTACCTTTGGCTATAGTTTGGGAGTCTCAAGCCTCTCCTATGAGAGACATACTGGCTCTAGTGTCGGGAGCTCATTTAGCCACTCTGTTTGTCTACTCTTGGCTGTAGTTTCTCTAGGTGTGTGATTTTGATTTACTTTTTTTGATCGATAGTTGGCCTTTAGGGGATGTTTTGATTATATATTCTCTCTGTAGATATCATGGCATGGAACCCTACTCTCCACCGATCCCATCGGTTGGCTAGTTTAGAGCCTACCAAACTTTCACGCCGTGCTGCTAGGGGACACCGGCGGGCTCCCTCTGAGTCTTTAGATTCTTACAAGACATACGTCCAAGACGTCATGATTGATGCACATTCTGATACTGAATAAATACCTTTGACTCCATCGAGTAGAGTTGAACGCACTTCGGATTCCCCTACTCCTCCTGAGGAGTGGGGAGGTGATCCACCTGAGACTCAACCTGGTTTGATTTGGCCGAATGCACTTGAACACGATCTGTTCGATCCTTCGAATTCGGATAATTATCTTCACGGGATGCGAACCTTACCCGAGGATGAAGATCAGGATGACATGTTCGTTCCTTTGTTTCCACGTAATTATAGACATAGGATGCCAGAGTTACAGGATGACACTGGTCCTATGGTCAACCCAACTGCACTCTCTTTTGGTATGCCTAATTATAGTACAGTTGAACTTTCCACTACGTTTGGTAGTCACGCTGGCACTAGTCATGGTGTTAGCCATACTATACCCATTGGGGGCACTACCCTCACTAGGGGCACTACGTTGTCCACTCACACACATAGTATGGGGACTGGTCATGTTCCTCCTAACAATGCTAATGTTGGAAGAAGACCACCACCTAGGGTTTCCCAACCTAATAGGAACGTTGTTCGAAACATGACTCACCATCCACCACCTAATACACAAGCCGCTACTCTCCAACCCAGGACTACTTTTGCGAATGTTAATGCTCCTCCTAACCACAGGAGTGGACATATACCGCATACTTTTGCATGCACTACTGCCACTAATAATGACAATGTAGGGGGTGGGAATATATCCTATCCACATGACATAACGCCACCATCCCTGCTACTAGTAACACCAATGTTGGGGCTAGGAATACATCTCATGCTTCTAGTCACCACACGACTGCTCAAGCTAATCCTAATGCTGGGAGTGGGAACATACCATACCATTATGGTCATTACAACACAGTTCCCACTACGAATAGTACATATATTCCCCGTACTCATGGTGGAAACCCTTACTACAACACAGTCGGTGCGGGCCACCAATACAACCCACCACCCCAATATGGTTCCCAAAACACGCACATACCTGCTTACTCTCAAATGGGTCGGGCAGGAGGAGGTTATCAATCCTATGGCCATGGGAAAGCTTATGGTCTGTCAGGTCCTTATTATCAGCAATTTAATCCTCATGGTCAAGCTTTTGGTCCATCTTATAATTTGGTTCTGTTTAATCAACCTTTTATGGGGGCTTATAATCAAGCTTTCTAGCCTCTGCTCTCATTCCTTACATGCTCGAATCTTCTGGATCTTTCGAAGCTCATGAATGATCTGGTGTGTCACGACCCTACTTGGCCCCCGGTCCCTACCAAGCTCCCTTCGGACATTCCTAAAGTTGAGGGGAAAGGTGGTGAGGACCCGGGAGATCATGTCATGACATTTCACCTTTGGTGCTCCTCCAACTCATTGAATCATGATTCTGTTAGATTGTGACTATTTAAACGCACCCTCATGGGGGCAGCCACGAAGTGGTATGTCGAGTTGCCTGGAAACACTTATAGGGGTTTTAACAAGATCTCTTTGGTTTTCTTAGATCATTTCCAGTTGTCGGTTCACTATGATACTGGTACTGAACTTTTATCCACCTTCCATCAGAACAAGGCCACAAATATTTCTGACCACGTTCAAGAGTGGCATCGGTGGAAGAGGTTAGTGAAATCCAACATTCCTCCAAAGTTTCTATTGGAATGGTTCCTCAAGTCTCTACTCCCATACATTGCTAAGGATGTTTCGATGTCTGGAATTGTGACTGAGGAACAAGACATCTTGAAAGTCCAACAGTTAGACTTATTATACTCTCAGTCTGGCATTTTGTATGACATCATTCCTAACACACCGCGCACACGTCATGAGCCTCAGTCAGTTCTTGGACTTCATGCCGATGGCATTATAGGATCTGCAAGCACTTGCCCTGTAGACTAGGTAGCTAATCAAATGCAAAATTTGTCGCTAAACCAGTCTACTACCAGACAGGTTCACACCTTGTCCACTTCCACCCCATCATCTGATGTACACAGTGTGCAAATGACTAACCAATTAGGTAGCCAGCAACCTGGTGGTAAGAAAAAGGGGAGAAATAAATGTAAGGGTGGAAACAATGGGAATAACAATAGAAATCGCAATACCCCCTGTAAGGATAATGCCAACCCTCCTCGGGAAGGTGAAAATGCTGGTGAGGACCATAAACCTAGGTGTAAGGTGAAGTTTCCTTGCAAGCTTTGTGGGGAAGACCATCTTACTCACTTATGTCCTTAAATTGAGGAAGCATCGAAGCATTTAGCACAGAGCCCAGCTGTGTTTAAGGATCCCCTACCTCATCACCAAAACATGGCTTCGCATGCTCCCACCACTGGTTATGGAACTACTGAGATGACAACGTCTTCTTCCAATACTGGTGGTTATGGATGTGTGAACATGGTTCACTCAGATGTTAGTGTTGCCACTCGTGAGTGCGATTTTGATGCACCACAACCCAATTTGGGGAGTGAGCCTCCCCCTCCTCCTGACAATTCCTTGCATATCGAGAAGCCCTCTAATATGCCACAGATACCGAAAGGTGTTCTTAAGCGCTCTATGCATAATCCTAATGCTCGAGCTGGCCATAACTACTCCATTGTAGAAGATTTGGGCCAAACTCCGTGTGCCATGTCGGCTCTTGAAATATTGCAAGCCTGTCCTTCTCAGAAGCATGCCATTTTGAGTGTGTTAGGAGTTCAGTATGGGGGAAGTCCCACTATTATCAAGTTTGATATTACTGATGTCCAACCTCGCTTACCCTACCATGTGGCTTTTCAAATCTAGGTGGTGTGCATTTAGAATTTTTTCAAATGTACGATGGTTGATGAAGGTGCTTCCACATCAGTAATGTCGTTATCTTGTTGGAAATCTCTCGGCTCTCCTCCCCTACTCATGTCTAGAACCACGCTCACTGCATTCGACGGTCGTTCATTTAAGTCACATGGAATTATCCCTTCCCTTGTGGTCTTCTTGGGAGGTATGTCTATGCCTATTGAAGTCGAGGTGGTTGATGCACCCATCGACTACAACCTTTCACTGGATCGAAATTGGATGTATGCCATGAAAGTTGTCGCGTCCACTGTATTCAGAGTTATCTTCTTTCCTCACGAAGGCAAGATTGTGACTATCGATCAGCTGGATTTCGTTAACTCATCTTCCACAGCATCCACAAGATCCATAGTCCCTCAGGTTACTCATTCTCAGCTGGCAACTGGGAAGATGGGTGTCGGTATGTACCCTTCATTGATGGGATCTTATGATTTCACTTAACCCATTGCTTTTATTGAAACCATTTCTGATAATGTGCCTCCTCCATTGAATAATGTACCTTTTCAGACCTCATATTTTAGTGATCCGTGGGATCCACCTTCCACGAGTTCTCCGTCTGGAGACATTTCGCACATTGGAATTGATATGCCCTTATCTGCAATCAAGCTTGCTTCTCAAGATGTTCAACAAGCCATTGCAGATTTAGATCTCTCTTCTTCATGGACAATAGAGGAAGATACCATTATGCTACCTGCGCATGCAGTCAACCTATCTTGCTCACATGCTTTCCTCGATGGTATTTTACCTTTAGATGAATTTTTAATTGAGGCCATGGGTGGTGATGACAAGTCATGGGGGGATCTTTATCATAGATCTCATTCCCCTCCTCCCCTTGATCTTATTGAGCAAGATGAGCCTATAATACAACCTACCATCCATTTGAATTTGGATCCATTCACAGTCTTATCCAGCCCTGATTTGACATTTGAGTTTGATGAATCTTTGAGCTCTCCTCTAGATCCGCAAATCGGTGCTCCTGAAGAGTTTGAATCTATTTCTAGAATTTCCAACTCCCGTGATGATGAATTTGCTCTTGCAGATTCCTTCACATCCTTCAGCTTTTCTCTTCATTTTGAAGATGATCATTTTGATCTTTCAAGTATTGGTACTATGGCACCTTCAGTGGTTAGCTCTACCTGCATTATGTCTGAGGTTAACAATAGTGAAGTTGAAAATGTTTCTACCGCAGTGACTTGTATCATATTTTTCTTTACGTACGTTTTAGAGATGATCTTGGTACTTATGATTCTTGGAGACAGGATTTTTAGCTGGACTTATACTTGTTTACTGGTCCTTTTCGACATTTGCTTCGTTCATGGAAAGCATATTTGGAACCTTGCATATAGGTTTAGGCCTCCCCATTGTTATGATGCATTTGAACCTTGTGCCATCCGAATTCGCAGACACCCCCTAAGTGTCCTTATCTTGCTCATGTTCCTTGCATTATGCATAGCTTTGTTCCATGCGCTTGGAACTAGTCTCACATGCCCCTGACACTCGTCTGCTCCCATTACGAGCATTCTTCCATCTCTCCTTTGAGCTCATTAAAAATAGTAAGGAGGTCACGAGTTTACTTTTTCGGACTCATTAAACCTTTACGGAAAATATTTTTATAAAGTCTTTTTTAAGCCCTTGTTAGAATTGTCCAAATCAAACAAGATTGCCGAGTATACTTGTCATTTCAGACTCATTAAAGGATTTGAAGTGACATCCACTTAGGTATACGTTTACCCCTTTTCCGGACTTTTGTGGATTAATTACGGAAAAGGTATACTCTAGTCACATGTGACTAGAAGAGTTCTTCTCTCATTGTTTTACACTTTTTAGGGTGAGGAGACTAACTTTACGAAAAGGGACTCCCATTTTATGTCGAGTTGTGATTGCATTGCATTATCCTGCTTATTGCTCGAGCCTTGTGCCGGCTCCCGCTTACTCACTCATTAGCCATGTGCCTGAGCACTTTACCTTCTAATCCAAGCAGAGCCTTAATCTATCTTTTGCAGCTTGATGACCCTTTACCCTGAGGGAACATTCCCCCAGGTGTTCACATCCTGCATGCACTTCCTTGAATTTATCATAGGTATGTTCCACTGCTTGGGACTAGTCTGCTCGCTATTTGACACTCGCTCCCTCAATTGTTGTACTATAAGCAATTTTATTCTTTTTCAAGCTTTCCCCAAATATGAAAAAGACCAAAAAAATCAAATATTCCAAAAAGATGGATAGGGTTATGGTTACTACTTCTTGTTGGCAGTTGTTGTGTCGCCTATGAACAAAGCATTCATTCCACTCCATACACTATGAGTCGGGATTATAGTTGGACCTTAGGAGTCGTACTTGTTTCTTAGTTTACTCCACCAATTGGTTAAACTTCCAGTCATTATGGAGCCCTTTGTAATGACTCCTGCATTGCACATTTTATGTCAAGTCTATGCTTCCTGAGTCTATCCATCCGCTCATGATCTTGTTCAAAGGAAGTCCTAAACCTAGAGTCAGCCACTCCTCAGACCTCTTGACTATTGCATGTCGTCCATCCTTATTAAGTCAGTCTATTTCACCTGAGTTCTTCCAAATATTTCAATGTAGCTGGTACCTCGTGATGGTTGATGGGGGATGCCTTAATGCCCTCCTTCCAGCAAGTCTTGTTCCGTCGACTTCAACCCATTTATTCTGGAACTTGAGGCTTAGAGTTCGGTTGAGTACCTTGAGGCTTGTAGTCATTAGTGGAAGGTTCTCTCACCATTGACAGTTTTGGGAATACATCAATGTCCCATGATCGATGGATTCATCCTAGTGTTCAACTTCAACTCATTTATTAACACTCCGATGATTGTGCTCTATTCCTTGATGCCCATTTTCATTATTGGTGGGTTATCTCATGTCTATTAACAGTATACAACATTGACCGGTAATCAGAGGATGTCACATCAAGTTTGACCTCAACTCCTTTATTCACTTGATGGGACTTGCACTGTTGAAGACTTGTGTAGAAGACCCCAGGCGATAGTGTTATTTAGTATGTTTCTTATGACTATGACTTTACATTTGAGATATCACCTCTCAGATATCAGTAGTTTGTACCTCCAGTTTGCACCAGTTGTTTCCCTTTCAGCAGGAGACCATATCTTACTGTAGAGGGATCATGGATATGATCACTTATGACATATATTCACTATGTACTGCCTATTCATGGCCATTGTATCAGATTGTTGTACTACCGACATGTGTTCAGGGATACTATTATATTATGATGAGTGAGCTGCTCCTTCCACTTGTGTCTCCATCACTCCACTTCTGAGATTTATAATTTATTTTGGCCATTGTAGCATCAGTCTCCGACCTCACACATTAGGGGGAATCTGTTACAACGTAATTTTCCACCTTATGAGTATCAACACTCTTTGTCATGTAGGATCCATTTCATTGAATCGGATCTATCATTTTATCCTCTAAGAACCACCATAATTTTCCTATTTTTCTTCCTACCTGCTTGCTATCCCACTACATCCCACATACATCACCCCATATACTCGACTTGTTACACTATAGCCCATGGGTACCCACAGGCTAGCTCACTACAGCCCGCGGGTAGCATGTAAAATGGTAAAAGTCAGTAGTTTATTACTTTTTACTCGCAAAAAGCGGTCATTGGGTGACCTTTGACTCTCCATCTACCCGAGAAATGTCTCAATGTGTCCTTTAACTTACCTTTGAGAGGACTATATATTGAGCACACATGGCTTATGGACGGGAGGAGAAAGAAGAGCAAGGGAACTCTAGTGGATTTTTTCCCTATCTTGAGTCTACACTCATTGATCCTTGTAGTTGTGAACCCTTTATGCTCACCTTCCAAAATCCTATCTATTTTGAGTTTTCCATTCATGGAGGATTGAAGTGGTGGAGGCACAAGTGGATTGATCCAGATCTTGGTTCAGATTGGTTGCCGGCAAGAGGTGGTATCACATTGTACTTCTTCTTGCTTATTAATAGAAATACTCATATTCGCGTCCATTAATGTTGTAAATGTTGTTTATCTTACATTGGGTGGAATTTACTTGTTATATCATGGGCCATTGCTATTGATGATGTTAATGTCATTTATATATTATATGTACTTGCTGTATATTGGTTGTCAAGACTAATTTGTAGATTCAAGTGCATGGATTGAAAAGCTCCAACGTGGATCTACATCAAACGTTTGGATCAAGGTTGGTTATATTCTTCATTATCTTAGCATTGTCATTTATAATAGCATAGTTCTGAGAATTGAGTGGATTTCTTGTAGTCATCTGTTTGTTGTGGTCTACCCCAAGCCATAGTGATTTTTCTCCAACACAGTCGTTATAGTATCAGTCGGAAATATAGCCGTTATGCAGTACTTTCCTACCAACCACTCGGGCATTTAAAGCACAGATAGCCATTCTAAATGACTTAATGATGAAATTGACCAAAGCATCTGTCAGAATTGGCTAACGGATACTACATTTAATGCTTATCCAACCGTTAAAGGGCGTGGAGGGTGATGAAACACAGCTATAAATAATATAGCAGTTAGACTCGCAGGCGTTACCAAAGCACTTTGAAATTCCTGCACATATTGCTTTCTGAGTTAGATCTGCAAGTTATCCACTGGTTATCTGAGTAGTGTGCAAGTGAATGACACAGAGATCCTTTGTTGACAAAGAGTTCACAGTCGAAGACACTGTGAGGTTATTCCAACATGGAGGAATTGACGAGTTAATGAGAACCCCAAACAAGAAAGTCATCACTGAACCAGAACAAAGTCCAAGAAGATCACCAAGACATGGCCCCTCAATGTAAGACAAAGGGAAAAATCCAATAGCACCGAGGTCAAAACTACCGAAGACAAGTTCGGTAGGTCCAAATAAGCCCCTAGCTGATAAAGAGATACCTTTAACTATGACCCCAGACTATATCTCGCCACGTGCAGTGGATGCACTGGCCATTAAACTACTAAAGAATTCAAAGTATGAGATACCACTCTCGCCGATATCGAAGCATGTTGAGGTGGACAAAAATCTATTGGGAAAGATTCGAGAATGTAAATGGGAGGACAATGATCTACTAGAAATGTAGAAGGAGAAGCCCACCGATCCAAGGTTCCCACAGTTCCAACTCGACAAATACATGTACTGGAAGAAGAATGCAAAGGGAAACCTCACCTTAGTCACCGAAAGCTGGTTGTTCGGAGTAGTCAACTCACGGCTTCTCAACCTACTCAGGCTCCCACATTTCAACAGATCACCGGAGCTCAACGCGGTGGTGGGAACTCTTATGGCACGCATCCACCAGGGATATTTATGGTTGGACCAGAATATCAACCTAACAATTGACTTAATCCATTGGATAACTGGATTGAGAAAAAGGGGAGTAGACCCAAGGAAGTTCTTTCAGGGGAAATCAAAGGATAAAGAGGTAGCTGCATTGATGAAGCAAACACAGTCTATCATCAAAGGGAAGTGAGGCTTCCAGACCTATGACATAAATGACCAAGCAATAAGGTTTGTCACACAGTTGTTAGCCAAACAAATTCTAAGAAAGTGCAGACCACTAGAAATCTCTGCAAGTGCAGTACTACTTGGTGCTATAGCCGCCGAGGGAGAAGAATTCAATTGGTGTCAATATCTACTAAATGAGTTCCTAGAGGAACTGAATGACATGGAAATAAATGGTGGATAATTCCACTTCACCTAGCTAATCATTTTGATAGCCTTCCTAGGATGGAGGGAGCCGAAGCAATATGTAGGAGTGATCACGGACACCTCGGACTGCAGAGGTGCTCGCTATCGGAATCTCTGGGAAAATTTGAATCCCGAAAGACAACACGAGATAGCACTGGTCTTTTACACATATTACGACCAGTTGTGCGGGGCCATCTCGCTTACACCTTGAATACCAAAGCAAGTAACAAGCAAATATATCCACATTATCAACTTTTATGTTGCGATGAAATGCATGTCGATTTTAGCTAAAGCGGAGACGAAGCAATCTGACTGGTACCCAGGAAACTACCATATGTACGAGGAAGATATTGAGAATATTATGAGGGAATGGCCAGCTGAGTTCCGAGTTGAGGTTGTGGACATCCAAAGTGATTCTGGCGAGGATAACTCTATCACGTGTCCCATAGTAGAAGATAAAGACTGAGGCAAAAGGAAGGACGTTGGGAGTCCTTCAGGGTGCAAGGAACCAAGGAAAAAATAGAAATCAAGAAAAGACCAATTGGACACAGTGCTCCACAAAGATGACTACCTAATGATCATCGCGAAGGTCACTGAACAAAGGGATGATCTCTCGACTGACAAGGAGAAGAAATAAAAGGAAATTCAGGAAAGTTTGAACCAAAACCTGACTACACTGCAAGGGATTTCCCAAAAATTTGATGAAGTAAGAAGAATATTACCCTTGCAACTTTAATCAATAGCTGAAGGGCAGTCAGCGGGAACTTCGCACCAGCAAATCACCATTCCTGTGAGGTCTTGTGTTGTCCATATGCAACCATTATATATAAGGTTTCCATTACCTGATCAAGTAATGCTAGATACCAAGAATGTAGAGCGCATGGAGCTTGATCTTGCAAAAATACCATTGCGAGGACTACATTACTTGCAGATACAAGTTTTTGACGAAATGCATGACAGAACCATAGATGCACAAAAAGGACAGGCGAAGCTACAAGCAGCTAACATACAGCTAGAGGAAGATAGCTTGCAAAAAACTATGCAATTGCAAAATCAGCATGATCGTCAGATGATATTGGAGACAACGATCACTGCAGTTGCAGATAGCATAGATGAGTTTGAAGTACAACTGGAACCAGCAGATACTATTGTCAAGATTGGAGATATGGTCAATAGTCTTAAGACGGAGAAGGATGACATGGAGATTCTCCATGAGTCTGATATTGCTTCCTTGAAGGTGCAGATCAATCACTAGACCCCACTAGCTGAACAACAATTAAGGCAGGGAGCATTGAAAACAACAGCACAGAATATTGCAACTGAAGTGGCTAAGTGCTAGAGTCTACTGGAAGCAGCGGCGAAGGAATTTAATTCTCTCGAGGGAGATCAATAGTTGCTGGAGGTAAAGAAGGAAGTGAAAGAAAAGCAAGAAGCACTAGAAAAGATGGGTGAAGAAGTTAAGATGCTACCAGCAAGAGATAAGCTCCTAAAATATAGAGAATCAACAACCTAAAGAAGGAAGTCCAAGCATTGCGTGAGAAAGAGATAGAAATGGGTGATAAGTTGCAACCATTATTAGAGGAGGCTGGGACGATCTCACAGAAGATTGAAGAAACGTTAAAGGAGCTGAACAAAAATCACGAGCAAGTGGAAGGCTAGATCGACCAAGAGATAACACAGGAGATGATGGAAACCGACGAGCAAATTGAGCGGGATGCGAAGAACAAGGTAGGAAAGTTGATCGTCACATTCAATGAATTTGATATGAAGTTCACCCGATAATCAATGGAACACCTTGAGGAAGTTGCAAGTGGCTCGAGGGAAAGCCACATGTAAGTGTTAGGGGCCTATTGGGCCTAGTCCAAGGAGGTCAATTTTGGAGCACATTAAGTTTTGGGAATTGCAAAGCTTAGCGTAGCATGGATGGATACTTTTTGTGAAGATCAGTTTTGGAAGCTGCAAGGAGAAGCGCAGCACAGTTTTGGTATGTTGCGACGTTGCGCGCAACACATTATCGGAAGAGCTGCGAGGTCGATGCTATGAGGATTACAACATCGCAATGTGCCACATTCATGGAGATCCATCTAAGCAGAGCATTCGATGGATGACGGCAGTTAGTTCGGTTAGGTCACAGGAGACCTATTTTTGGCAAAGATTGTTGATAACTACCAAGAAGTGGGTAGGTGCAGATTGGGAGGTAGATGACTGATCACACAAACAGAGGATCACTACTACTTGAACTAGTCATGTAAGGCTGTGAAAGAAGGAATAGCTCGGCAGAAGCAACCCATTGGTGCGCGCATTGCAGAAGATCCGCTACCAGACACTTGCAGTCCGGTTTTGGGAAAAACCGTGACAGTTTTGTAAACTTAAGGGTTTGCCTTCATAATGTAAAGACATGACCTACGGGCATGATCTATATATAAGGAATTTTTTTATGGGAATGGGTTACTATTTTTGTACTGGGGTATTGTTGAATATTGTTAGGATTTTTTAGCAAAAGCTATTTTAAAGGCTCTGCAGCTGAGTGTGAAGAGACCTATTTTTGAGGAAGAAGAACGTCTGCAGCTGAGTGTACAACCGAAGAACAATTGTACCATTTCCTAAGATAATAAACAACAGTTCTTGTGGACGTAGCTTCCCACCCGGGGGAGTGAACCACGTTAAACATTGTGTTATGTGATTGATGTGTATGATTGCCATTATAGATGCTTAAATTACTTACAGTGCATGCGTGAAGTTACTGTTATCTGATATATGTTTACTTTATATGTATTCACCACGGAAGGCATGGAATAAGCTATTAGTAGTTCATGTATAGATGAATGTTAACAGTTAAGAACCTATAAGTCCTCGAATGAATGAATCTGTGAGACAAACACACAGTTAATTGTTAAAATTGAATCACGATATCAGATCACACAACATCGCGCATCTCTCTCATTTTCATAAGTTATGAGGATTATCAGTCTAAGTAATGATGAATGATTAAGGATTATCGAATAAGATTGAGTAAAAGTGATTAGGTTTCATAAACAACCGCGCGGTCTAGTTGACCCTGTTGACTCAAACCTTGTCAACAGGGGTTCCCATCATTGTCCATACCAACCCACCGCGATCTCCCTAAGAACTGGCCCAGACAGGTTTTAGCCTGCCCAACAACACCTACAGAGCAGATGAGGTCTCACCCGAGGCGATCAAGGGAGAGTGGACAGAACCATGTTTCTTCCGAATGAAGGAGGATGATTGCGGCAACAATTACTCAACTTATTGTAGCATCCAAAACAGATCTATGCATTCAATATTAACATCATTTGTATTCATAGCATTATTTAACAGAGTCATTCATCACAACAAAACAAATATAACATTAACAGGTTAACTACAACAATAAATCATCACAACATGCATTAACATGAAAGGTACACAGGGAATTTCACCAAACAGTTCTGTCATGTCATATTACTTCAGAAAAACATTGATACAACATCTCTGCAAAACCAAATCTCAGCAATATCTCTTGATCTCAGAACATATGTAAAATCGCATCTCTAAGATATGCTACGACCTATAACTTTCTGTCTATATACAGGCTTCCTCCTTTACAATGCTTATCCACTTACTAACAACTTCCTAACCAACTCCTGGACAAATGATCCAAAATCTAACTGAAATGGTCCAAATTACCCAAAAACCAGCCTACTGCAGTATAATTAGCTCAAAATTACATCTCATATGGTCCAATGACAAAGAAACCCAGATTCTGTGGTACAAACGACTCAAAAAATACATAAAATAATGCGTCCTTCCTCCTTCCGCAACCTATTCTGACGTGTCGTAGCATCGACGATGTTGCAATTCTTCCTTACCAAATTTCCTGCCAACAGGCCCCCAACACAATCTTGTGGCTCACCCTCAAGCAACATCAATTAGACATGGTGTATTCGGTGGTCTTCACTTTGAAGTCTTCGTACTGCTACATGACTGTCGTCAACATTTCCTTGACTTCCATAGCCACCACCTGACTGTTGACCACATCTTCTGCAGAAGGATGCGCTATGAGCTTTTCCATCACCTATTGATGACCCTTCTGTACTGCCTGAAGCGTTTCACCCACCTTGGTCATGAACTGTCCCCCGACATCCTGAAACTGCTCCAATTGCGCAGCACGCTTCTTCTATCGCTCGTTAGCCTTGGTAACTCATTGCTGCAATTCTTTTAAGTCTGAGACTTGGCGACCTGTTCCATGGGTGGCATTGTGCACATGGTTTCCTTGAGAGTCGCCAACTGTCCTTCTGCGTCCTGTCGATATTTGATCAACTAGTCAACTTGCTCATCTTGGACAATTCGACTCAAGAATTGTACTATATCAGCTCCTAGCATTGTCGCGGCCTTTTCTAGCTCCTCTAACTGAGTTGTGACCTCCTCAATCGCTCTTTTCTTGTTGTCAACTTCAACTTGAGGTGTACCGCAATTCACCTAAGCCTTCAACTCTTGATTCTCCTGCCGCAACTAGAAAATGGTAGCCCCCAATCGCTGCACCCATTGGAGCGCATCCACCTCTTTAATGGGATCCTGCATATGCTGACATGCCTAAATAATAGCCATCTTGACCCGCACACTTTGATCCCACAAACGGGCCTTCTCCGCAATAAGGAAATCGTGTTCCTTCTTAAGTCCTTCAATTTTGCGAGCCTTCTCAGCCCATTCTTTCTTAATGTCTTCTTTGAGCTCATCCATAGCCTGTCGTGCTGAAGGAGCCCTTCCGTTTAATTCCTCAGTTGCATGCTTTGCATTGGCCTCGCTCTCCTGCAATCGCACGCACATGCCACTGATCTCCCGCAGTCATTTTGTCATCTCTCGGCTGGTAGCTGCCTGCATAGTGGTCAACCCTTCCATTGGCAATGCGTTCACATTAATGTTCACCTTCTTCAGCTGCTGCATCAAGGCATTCACAGCCCCATCTTCAGTCACAATCGCAATCAAGGGAATCTCCACATTCCTGATCCATGGATCTGTGCCGATTGTGCTAACGTGTGGTGCCACTGCATATTCTGGTGCCCTTCACAAACCATGTCATACACAGAGTCCACACGAGTAGTGAGGGCGTGGAATCCTTCATTTGTCACCCTTGTCATCTTCTGAGCTGCTGCAGTGGATGCATCAGCGATTTCTTTTATAAGTCAACCCAAGTGTGCTTCCGTCGGTAGGGGCAGCCCACTAATTATCGTCGGGTCCTGGTGCCCTTTTCTTTTGTGCTCTTCCAAGGCGCGGTCAATGTTGTCATCCGTCGGTGTCTTAATTGACTCTTGATCAGAATCATGATGGTTGTGTTGGTCCTGTGTTGATAAACGATTGTCTGGACCCTTCGCCGGACCTCCAGCCTCTATCTCGGCCAACGCAACAAGTTCACTCCATTCCGGTGGCCAATCATTCACGATGGCATCCAAGGCTTCCATCGTTACTTTTTAAGGGGTCAGCAGCCATTGCTGACTAGGGTCACACCTTTCCTACACATAAATATCATGCAACCAAACCGCAAACTCCATGATCGTCTTAAACCTTGCTACAGTGTCTTCAGATATCTGTGGTACCTTTATCACTGCATCACAAAGCATCTCCCAATAGAACTAGAATATCAATTGGGAGTCCTGGAGTCGCTCTGGCTCTCGTACATACCATAAGTTCTGATAACACACACCCTGTCATTCTTTGGTAGCCTTAACATCCATGCCCTGGTATGTGTTAGGATCCTTCCAAGCCACAAATGCAATCAAGAGCAACAACCATCTATATGTAAACGAGCCCTTATCGGCCTGAACTGCCACAACATCCTCTGCTAATTGATTCAACAGAAACAGTGACCAATTCATTTGGACACCCTCTGCGCATTGTACTACACATGTGACAATCCCTTAGTTGCACTGGTTAGGATGACCAACCCTGACCACCTTGCAAGATAAAATCTTGGTGGCAGTGAGTACAGCCTTATCATTGATACTACCGGTGCAATACCCACAACCATCCGTCTCCAACCCATATTTATTAACCAGCTGTCCTACCCACTTTTTGTCATTCGCCTTCCCTTGGAAGTACTGTGATGGTTCGATCCCATCTTTAGGAAACCTAGTAATGTGGGAGATCAAATCAACAGTAACCGGAATTTCTCTATCCAGCCACAACGAACCACCATGGAAGCAAGAAAGCAGCTGCTTCATACACGCATTAACTTCCGCAATCTGCCCGAAATGCAGCATGTTAATGAGCGCTAACAAGCCAGCCTATTTCAATCCGAATGCCCAGTCCTATACAATCGACGTCTTGGTAAGGTGTGACTTGGGCACATATGGGGCCAATTCAATGTATGGGTGGGCCACCATATCATGATCATCATAGCGGAGGTGCATCAACACTAGCCTTATATCAACATAGCACTCTATTTCGGCAGGGAGAGCGAGCATCTTCATGCCATACTTCTGCTTCGGGTTCATCTTGCGTGGGGTTGCATCCAACCGAATCGGAGGGATATACCCAGGGATGTCAACAGTCGACAGTCCCTCCCATGGGGCAGATTCGTCAACGCGGTGACTGGACTTCCCGACTTGCACTTGAGCTTCTCCTACCACCCCGGCAAATGATTTATGTTTCCTATTGCTCTACGGGGACTTAGAATGCTGACCCCCTCGATGCTTCTTGATGACGACTGATGCTCCCACTGGCATCTTAGCGACTTTTGCCTCAAGATTGGCATCTCCTGCAGACGCAACTTCTTCCTCATCTACAATCCCGGTGAAAGGAGACTCAACCTCGCTACTAATCTCAATCGTTTCTAGCTCTCGTAGCATACCTTACCCAACACTCATAACTAATAGCTTCTTCATCCTAACAACACTCTGTAAGTGCAACTAAACCTTTCCCAATGCACAACTACACTCACCAAGCTATGACAATACTCGTCAGCTCTGCACAGGCACTTAACAACTAAAATCTCGATGCCTTCTAACCAACTTCTACCCAATTTTATAGCCTCTGGCCGAATCCACCGTAATCATCACTAAATCCTGCATTAATTCAACCGAAATCTTGTATTAACGACACAAATCCGCCATCGATCCTGTTAGCCGATCGGCCGGATCCGCCATTAATGCCCATCATTTGAACAAGCGTCATTAATTAACTATTTTACATTTTGTCATTTAATGGTGATTTGACCCAGTCACGACCCTACCACCTATCACGGACCACTCCTAACTTGTGGCAGAAGCCTCCCTGCTTCTGCATTCCGCATTATGTTACTGTTGGTGCGCCACCCTGCCACCGATCAATCTACATGTTTTTTTTTTTTTACCCAATGCGACTTAGGGATTGCGTTGTTCCAAGCCTAACCAATGGGGCTTCAACCTGCTACCATTAATCAACTTGGGGAGCATTGCTCCATCCAATTGCTGCAGCTGTACCGCTCCTCCTGAAGTGATGCTACTGATGCGATATGGACCAAGCCAATGCATCTGCAATTTTCCTGGATGTTTCATAAACTTGTTGTCATACAACAGCACCAAGTCACCCTGTTGAAACTGATTGTTCTTGATGTGGCGATCATGCCAAGCCTTCTGGAAATCCTTCTCCACACCCTGATGGAAACTGGTGATAAAGAGATCTTCCTCCAGCTGGACTAACTACGCTAGACATTCGTCTAATGCTGCCGCAGAATCCATTCCTATCATTGCTGCGACGTGCAGACTTGGAACAATGTACTCCATGGGCATGATTGCTTCTTGTCCATATACCAGCTTAAATGGTGTCTGACCCATCAACCTTTTACATGTGGTGCGATAGGCCCACAATACTGTTGGAATTTTGAGATCCCAGTCGTCGCGGTTCGCATTGCACACCTTTGTCAGCGCTTGTTCCAATATCTTATTGAAAGCTTCCACCATGCCATTTTCCTGTGGATGATATGGCATAATCTTCTTATGTTGAATCTGCAACTCCTCCGTTAGTGTGCTGATGTTTCGATTGAGCAAGTGGCTTCCTTGATCATTCAACAATATCTTGGCGCAGCTGAAACGAGTGATAATGTTATCAAACAAAAGTGATGCAGTCGTGACTATGGAACAATCAACAACTGGTGTAGCTTCTGCCCATCTGGTCAAATAGTCTGTCGCAGTGATGATGTATCTGGCACCAGTGCACTTACCTGGTGGATTGATTGGTCCTACAAAATCCACTGCCCATTTGTCAAATAGTTGTAGTGTTAACTGAGGCATCAACGGCATCTCATCTCTCCTGGATGGCTTCCCAGTTCTCTAACAGACGTCGTAGGACCGCGCATAGTCGGTCGCATCATTATGGAGCGTGGTCCACCAGAGCCCCGCACAAAGCACCTTCTTGTCAGTTGCCCGACCGCTGTAGTGTGCTCTAGCCACCCCTCCATGTGCTTCTGTCAATATCTGCACTTGCTCGTGTGGCAAGACACACTGTCGTATCACCTTGTCTACACCCATCTTGTATAACTCTCTTGCGATGAGCTGGAAGTTGGAAACTTTAACCACCAACTGCTTCTTTTGACTAGTGGTGATCTCTTTTGGTGTGGTACCTGTTGCCAGAAACTGAATGATTTCTGCAAAATAGCCATCAGCTACTTCAACCCTAAATAGTTGCGCATCAGGTAACCCGTCTTCAATATTAGTCGACTCCTCTCGTGTGTCAATCCATGATAAGTGATCAGGACTGGAAGAGAAGTAACCAACGGCATATCTTCCTCCCTAACATAGGCTTATTGACCAGGTACTTCAAGGCAGACTGGTCTATCAACATTTTGAAATGTCTACTTAATAAGTAGTGTCGAAACTTTTGTAGTGCATATACTATCACCAATCCTTCCCGCTCGGTAGTGGTGTAGTTCCTTTCTGCGGATGATAGCTTTCGACGACTGGAAAAAGCAATAGGGTGATCAAGATCCCCCTCTCCTAGTTGCGCTAGCACCACACCGAGTGCAATTGACGATGCACAACATCGACATGGAATTCTTTACTCCAATCGGGGAATACTAGTATTGCTGTCGAAGCCATCTTAGCCTTTAGCTGCTTGAAACTATCCTAACATTCAATGCTCCATTGAAATACTGCATCTTTCTTTAATAGCTTCTCCATAGGAGCGGTGATCGCTGCATATCCCCTGATGAGCTTGCGGTAATATCCAATATGTCCTAAAGTCACCCTCAGCTGCTTCATAGTGGTTAGCGGTGTCAAACTCAAAATAAGTGCAATCTTTGTTGGATCGACCAACAACCCATGTTTGCATACGATGTGGCCCAACAATATCCCAAACGGGGCACAAAAAATGCACTTCTTCAAATTCAGCGATATCTGGTGTTGGCGACAGCGTTCCAGCATCAACCGTCAATTGGCCAAATGATTGCAGATCAAACCATAAACTGTCCAATCATCCATGTATACCAGCAAGAACTTCTGGATGAAATCCTTGAATGCAGCAACAACAAGCCATGAAAATATCGCAGGTGCATTCTTCAATCCAAACAGCATCATGGTATACTGAAAACATCCCCTTTTGGTCACGAAAGTTGTCTTGTGGAGGTCTTCTTTGGAAATACAGATCTGATGATAGCTTGAGAACCCATCCATGAAAGAATACATCTCTTGGCCACCTACTCCCTCAAGTACTTCATCAATAAATGGGGTTGGAAAGGGGTCATGCAAGCAGGCGTCATTCAACTTCCGCAGATTGACACAGATGTGTACCTCGCTAGTCTTCTTGTCCTGCACCACCATCGTACTGATCCATTCTAACTCTTTGACTAGTTCAATGATACCAACATCCAACATGTGATCAAGTTCTTCCTTGACCTTATCCTTATGTCATGGATTGAGTCGATACGGTCACTGCCTGATTGGTTTTGCATCTGGTTTCAAGGGAATCTTCATTTCTCCTAGATCACCCAAAATACCTTTCATTTCAAAGAAATTCATAGGGAAAAGGTCTTGGAACTCATGTAACAACTGAGTGACCTTTCCCATCATCTCATCATCCCAATAATCTCCAACATTTGCGAACTTGGGAGTGGCCTCCGTCCCAATATTTATCTTGCGAAGCTTCAAGGGATGACTAAATGGATCACTAGGTGCACCAGACAGTACCGCATCGTGACTTCCTTCAGACTCCAGAATATTGACATTCCATCGATAATCACCGTCTTCGGGACCACCAGTGATATTATCACATTCCATAATTGATTGCATATGGCTATGTGTATGTGGATCCACTGGGTATGCTGTGGAAACAACCTTTAGCACCACATCGCGAATGATTTGCAGAGCATTATGGACATCTGGATTGGAATCAACAAAATTGAACGTATGAGTAATGTTAAATTTTGAGCATTAATTCACAATACTCTAGGATCTTTACTGAGAGAATAACATATACAGTATATCAATGCATGACAATCACAATAAGCATGACAAGCATCACAAGAATCAAAAGCATGAGAGACAAGAGACATAGAGTTTCCATGGGGAAAACCCTAAGGTGAAAAACCCCACAACTTCCTCAGAGATAGACAGAGAAATGGCTCAACCAAAGTACAACCAAAATACACTTAGATAGTCTCCTAGTAGCAGATGATCCTCCTCCTCACTAGTGCACCACTTTCTGAGTGATAGTGAGATACTTTTCCGAGTGATCTAAATAGAGATCGCCTGATCTCTATTTATACTAATCTGTTTGCCCAGTGACCTTATGGGGTCAACTTGTCTAGCTAGGTACATCCACAATATAATATATATATTTCAGGGGCGACCCCACACATGGTGGTCTAATAACCCATCGGCAAGTACACACACTTGCAACACTTGTCAATCCACATGATGACACTTCCTTATAGAGTAATAACACATCTCTAATAAGGGTACTGTTGGAGCATATGCCGCAGCTATAGTAAAGCTGCGAATTTTGAGGAAAAAGCACTAAGTGTTGAAGGGATGAAGTGCTAATTTTGAGTAAGCACCAATTTTGGGCAGAAGTGAACAGTGCGCAGTACGACACCAGATGGACGAGCTCAGCGTAGATTACAGACCGGAAATCGTGGAGCTCGCGCGTACACATCAAAGGAGAATGAATGTGGCTGAGTAGAAAGCTTAGCTACCACAAAAAATGAAGCGACGGAATGGAGGGCTCAGCTACCCTCATTAAGGCTAAGTACAGAAGTTATGGTTGCTCTGACCAAGGGAGAGCAACGGACCAAAGCATTGAAGGTGAAGGACAAGGAGCAGAGAATGATGAAGCGGCGCCCATACTCGCAATCTGCGCCGAAAGTCACAGAACCTGCAGGAAGCGGCGACATGACTGCAAGCGGCGCCTACAGTACACCTAGCCATGTCCGTGGTTAGGGTTTTGGGGGATTACTACTGGGAAAGGCCCACAGTTTTGTAAAGGTGTGACCCTCAGGGCCACCTATATATATGTGTAATTGTAAAGGTTAGACATTAGCCATTAGATGTTTTAGACGTTAGGGGTTGGAAGAAAGGAGGTTAGATATTAGATATCTTAGAGAAGTGATAGTTGTAGAGCTAGTCACTGAGTTGCAGACAGTCTCAGTCGAAGTCTGAGTCATTGTAATCTCTGTATAAGAAGAGAATCGATCTAAGAGAAGGGCTCCCAGCTATGTGCGTGGATTTTCCTGGAAAGATCTAAGGCTGCAGCTGTGTGCGCAGCAGGACTGTGTAATTCCCATTTTGTGATAATATAAGATACAGTTCCAATGAATGTGATTTCCCCGTGGAGGCGAATTATATAATTCTCATTGTTATGAAGCTATGTTGTGTGAATGCATGTTTATGTTTTACTATCTGTGTTTACATGAATGTTTCGTTGTCTTTATGAATGAGTATATAAAGCAAGTCCTCGAAGCTCCCTTAGAATTTATATTCGCGCACTATTGAAGGAGTCGGTAAGAGCACTACTGTAGTGGAGTGGAAGGATTTCGTTGTGCATTGTGGCGTGAGCGTAGAGGTAATACAGCGTGTAGTGGAAAAATGCCTCGTGCGCAGGTGCGGAGGTGCCACGCAGCTAGGCTAAGGCGAGTAAGCTCACGTGTTGTTGCGTTGTATGACCCGTGAAAGAATCAGACACTCCATTCAGAAGTTACTACGGAAGGAAGGAAGAGAAGACTGTGGATTCCACACCGCCCTGGTTAAGGAAACCTGATTCCTTAGCCCCCCCATAGCCACTTCAGGTGAGACCTTGGGCTGCTTGCGCAGCTCGTTGCCGAAAGGGCCAGTGCGCCAATGGGTGTTTATTGTTGCGCCTCTCCGAAAACCTGGGTCTGTCCAAAAAGCAGCCAACAAATGGTTCCATTGCCTTGCGACTTGTTTCCTTGAGACTTGTTATCCTGGCGACATGCGAGATTGATGTGCAACGTAGAGAAGAATAAAGCCAACATATGGTTCCGTCGTCGGCTTCAACCCTATTATTTTGAAGGCAATGCAGTGCTGGAATCCTACGGCTAAAGAAATTCAAGAGTGGTTTGATTCAAAGGCTGGAGAGTTTGCTGAACGAGAAAATAGAAGCTCTAGGCTTCAGACAGAAGACTGGTTGCAGAAGCATATTTAGCAGAAACTAGACCCACTGTGCATGTTGATCAACCCGTCGTTTGGACGCCTGAGCTAGTTAGCATTTTGAAGCGGGTAGATAATCTCGTGTCCCGCGCAGTAGACTGTTGGTTGAATAGTCTGCTGGAAGGCTTCATTATCGAGTTTGCAGTAGATACCAGAAAGAGCTTCAGCGAAGCTGAGAGGAGCTTCTTCAAAGCATACAGGGGTAAGTTCTTAAATTCTCTGAACCTGTCGATTAAAATGCTCTTATATGAAAAAGGAAAACTATGCATAGCTTCCGATGAATAGCATAGACAAGTAATGTCCGTAGATTCTGATAGTGATCTTGAAGCTATTGGTTGTACTCGTAGTGGAAAACAGTATAAAGTAGGCCTTGACCAACATTCTTTTGAGTCTAGCCCAGAAGATAGTTGAGCTCCTAGAGCGAGCCATATAGAGAGACAAGGGAGTGCTCATATCCCTTATCACCCTTTTACACTGCAAAAGCTAGACGGGGCTTAGTATAACTCCGCAGTAACACCTTCTAGTATCCCGCACGGTACTTCTAGTACCTCAGTTCCACCTTTGTTTAACCATCCCGGAGGCAGTGCTACAACACCTCCACATCAACCTAGCACAAGAAGAATGGGTGATGACATGAAGCTACTGACCTTTAGAGGAATAGGGATAGAAGACCCTGAGTAGCACTGGTTCCTATGTGAAGCCATTTGGATGATTAAGCAAATTAATGATGATGCTGTTAAGCTGGTTCAGTTAGCAACCACACTAAGAGAAAGAGCCTTAACCTGGTTCATGAAAAACTCAGCAACATAGAATAGGACGCTTGTTGATGTCAGAAATGCTATGATTAGAGAATTCAAGAAACCTAAATTAGAATCACAGTGCATAACCGAGCTCAAAGACATAAAACAGTTACCTACAAAGTCAGTATGGTACTTTGACCAGAAGTTCAAAGCCTTGATAGATCAAGTAAGCTTTGAGTTTGCACCGCAGCAACATAAGGAATGGTTCATTGCTGCGCTGCTTCCTCACATTAGACTTCCTTTGATGCAACAGAATATCATTACACAAGAACAAGCTCTAGAGATGGATATGAAACTAGAAGCTTCACCAATTGCTGGAACGAGCAACGATGTTGCGCAGTTGCAGAACCAGTTAGCGAACTTAACCTTGCAAGTGCATGATATTAAGAAAGGAAAGGAAGTTAAAGAAGAAGTTTGGTGTACAAAATGTAGAGCACAAGGTCATTCAAAGGACCATTGTCCCGTTTTCATAGAGTATATTGTGACTAGAGCACCTAACCCTTTACCACAAGCACAGGGGCCTTGGTGTGAAATCTGTAGAACTAGAGGTCACAGACCACAAGAGTGTCACTTGTTATAGAAATATGTACAAACTCCAAAGAATCTCTATTGCAATTTCTGTAAATCAGTAGGCCATGATGAGAACAATTGTAGAGCATATGAGCTCATGATAGAAAGAAAACATGATGTTTATAGAGTACAGTCAGAGGCACAAGGACCCATAGCAGGTCCACAGTACGACCAAACTCGCGAAGGCCAAGGAGGAAATTACAGGGGCCACGGACGCGCAATAGGTTTTGGTCGAGGAAGAGGACAAATCACTTGTTATAACTGTGGAGCTCAAGGTCATTATGCAAGGGATTGCCAAAATCCCACAACCATCTGCAGATACTGTAAATCTTATGATCATATCATTGAAGAATGCCCTCAATTGATGGCCAAGATGCAAGAAAAGAAGCCACAAGTTAACCAGAATATCCCGTTGATTGCGGCAGAAAAAAGGGAACCAGATCCTACAGTTAATATAGTTATGCGCAGTGGAGCAACTACTGGTGCGCTAGAGTTGGCAACTAGAAAACCAGCGACGCAATGGGTGCTCTGCACTAATATTAAACCATCTCCGCTCGACCTGCAGAAACAGAAAGAAGCATTCAAGCAAGCTCAAGAATATTTCTCAGATCCCCAAACTTCAAGTTCTGTCACAGTATCGCACAAGGATATTAGACCGCAAATGCTAAGACAATAGAATCTGGTACAAGAACAGGCTACTACATTGGGAAGGCCTGATGAAGAGGATGCACTAGGCAGTGTTCATGCTTTCCTGAGAAACTGCTTCAAGTTGTTGCGCAATGAAAAAGCAACTATGGAACTCCAACACCTGTTGGATCAGTGTCAACAATCTGCTTTGATGAATACACCGCAGTGTGTTGTTCACCAGATTGAGAGTCATACTAGAACTGGAAAAGAGATGAGGCTCACAGCGTAGCTTGGAGCATTTGAGATGGATGAAGTCATTTTGGATTTAGGCTCAGAAGTTAATGTTCTCACCATGCAGACATGGGAACATATGGGTAGTCCTCAGCTTACCAGATCTCCTATCTAGCTAAGACTTGCAAATCAGTAACGAGTTTCTCCATTGGGCAGACTACCCAATGTACCTATTGATATTGAGGGAGTAAGAAGTTCTGCAGACTTTGAAGTAATCAAAATTCTGGATGACAGTAGACCTTACCCAGCACTTT
This sequence comes from Larix kaempferi, assembly GCA_027924585.1. Taxonomy (NCBI): domain Eukaryota; kingdom Viridiplantae; phylum Streptophyta; class Pinopsida; order Pinales; family Pinaceae; genus Larix; species Larix kaempferi. Next base: position 11,962,032 of record BSBM01000007.1, read on the forward strand.
TAGGCATAGATTGGGCATTTGATAATTTGGCTGTCATTAATTTGAAGAAAAGACAGATAACCTTTGAAGATGAGCAAATCAAGGTCATTGCACCCCTTGATCCCATTCAAGGACCATGGCATATTGAACCCATTCAAGCAGAAGAAGAAGCGCGCCATATGGAAAGTTTGTACCAGATGACTGCTAGTCATAATGATTATGTCAATCCCACAGCAGATGGCCATATTAGCTGGCGATGCGACAGCTCGTGCACATCAGACTCAGAAGAAGGACTGGAAAACTGACATAATCGCTTACATGAGGTTTCTACAAGGCGTTGCGCCATGATGACTAAATCCATTCGATGGATTGGCACAGAATTGAATAACAATCCAATCTTTGATGTTTTAACTAAAGTAAGTGAATTCATACGCACCTATGAACAACAAATCCCAGAAGAACAACACATACAAGCATTTGATGTAGCACTGCGCACTACACCCGCAAGATGGTGGGGTGCGCATAAAGAGAATATTTACACATGGCAAGACTGTCGCAGATTGATACTGTGCAGATTTCAGGAAGCTATAGCAGAAGTGTTGCCCAAATATGATGGACAGAGTGACCCCAGGTCACACGTTGAAGCATGTATTCAGCAATGGTCAGATATTCCAGAGGATGAGTGGGTTCACCTATTCATCCACACGTTGCATACAGTTCCAAGGAACTAGTACATTGAAACAGAATTGCGTAGAGGCACTATCACTTGGTCTCTCATGATCGAAAGTTTTCAACTCACTTTCAGCTTTGAGTCAGAACATCTGAGCATTGATCACACTTTAAAATGTATTAAAAATAAGGTATTTGAACCATGTCCGTTACCAGAATATTCTCAACCAGATTGGGCTTTCCAGATGGAACATGCCTTGGAATGCTATAATTTCACCACTGGTGAAGAGGAAGAGGATCCTCGCACATCAATATTCTAGAATCAGAAGGGACGCGCAAAGTCGAAGGCCGTCAGCTTGATATCCCTGCCATTACAGAACACATCAATCTCAAGAAGATTAACATTGGTACAGAAGCCGAACCCAAGTTTGCTTCTATAGGAGATTATTGGGATGATGAAACTGTTGGCCATATTGCAGATTTACTGCGTGACTACCAGGATATCTTTCCTACCAAGTTCACACAAATGAAAGACATCTTAGGAGATTTAGGAGTCATGCGCATACCCTTGAAAGCAGATGCCAAGCCAGTAAAACAATGCCCATACAGGTTGAACCCGCGATATAAAGAAAAGGTTAGAGAAGAAATTGATAAGATGCTCGCAGCAGGTATTATTGAGCCAGTAGAGGAAAGTGATTGGATTAGTCCTATGGTGGTACAAGACAAAAAGGCAAAAGGTGAAATAAGAATCTGCGTGGACTTACGCAAGCTGAACGATGCATCAGCGCATGATCCATTTCCTACTCCCTTTACAGACGAAGTGCTTGATAATGTTGGAGGACAAGAGGCTTACTCCTTCATTGATGGCTTTTCGGGATACCATCAGATTAGAATCCACCCAGAAGACCGCCATAAGACCACTTTTGCGACTGAATGGGGCTCATTCCAGTATACGGTAATGCCCTTTGGTCTTAAAAATGCACCTGCTATCTTCTCTAGAGTCGTTGTTGCTCTTTTTAAAGAATTCATTCATAAGTTTCTAGAAGTCTATTTTGATGACTGGACTGTGTTTGGTTTACTAAAGAACCATATAGGGAATCTGCGCATGATGTTAGAAAAATGTAGACAGTATCAGATTTCCCTTAACTTGAAAAAATGTATCTTTTGTGCTCCTTTTGGTATTCTATTGGGTCATATTGTATGCAGACAAGGACTCCTGATGGATCCTTCCAAGGTTGCCATCATTGCTAACTTACCTGCACCCAACTCAGTCAAACAATTGCGCACTACATTGGGACATACGGGGTACTACAGGAAATTTAGCAAGGGTTATGCAAATATTAATGCGCCTATGGAAAAACTGCTGAAAAAGGATTTGAAGTTCCAATGGACAAAAGAATGCCAATAGAGCTTGGATATACTTAAAGAAAAGATGATCACAGCGCCTATTCTAGTTTTCCCAGACTGTAGAAAACCCTTTCATGTTCATGTAGATGCTTCTTCCATAGCATTAGGGGTTGTCCTTACACAACCAGGAGAAGGAGGTATCAACCACCCCATTGCTTATTCTAGCAGAAAACTATCAACAGCTGAGAAGAACTACACCACTACAGAAAGAGAAGGACTAGCTATGGTGTATGCCTTACAGAAGTTCAGACACTATCTATTGGGCGCTCATTTTAAAATGTATACTGACCATTCTGCTTTGAAGTACTTGGTCAATAAGCCAATGTTAGGGGGAAGAATTTGCAGATGGCTACTGCTCTTCCAGGAGTATGATTTTGAGGTTATTGTGAAGCCAAATAGATTGAATGCAGGACCTGACCACTTATCTAGGATAGAGTTAGGGGAGGAACCTACAAATTTGGAGGACAATCTGCCCGATGCGCAACTCTTTTCTATTCAAGCAGCAGATGAATGTTATTCCGATATTCTTGAGTTTCTCACTACAGGGCACGCGTGAGTTGAGTTTACAATCTAGCAGAAGAAGCAACTTGTTGTCAAAGCCGTAGACTTCACTTTGATAGCAGGCCAGCTCTATAAGTTGGGCCCTGATGAAGTCTTGCGCAAATGCATTTTACCGCATGAGAAGAACTCCATCATCGCAGAAGCGCACTCAGGAACCCCAGGAGGCCATTTCGTAGGAAAGCCGACTGCGCAAAAGATCTTAGCCTCAGGTATTTGGTGGCCAACATTGCACAAGGATACTAAGGAATTTTGCAAATATTGCGATGTGTGCCAGCGAACAGGAAAACCTTCAAGAAGAGATGAAATGCTGCTAAAACCCCAGATAACATTGCGTGCTTTTGATAAGTGGGCCATTGATTTTGTGGGACCTATCAACCCACCAGGAAAGAGAACCAGCGCATGATACATCATCACAGCTACTGAATACCTCACCAGATGGGCTGAGGTGAAGGCAGTTAAGAACTGCGACGCTGCCACTACCACGCAGTTCATTTTTTAGAACATTGTCACTAGATTTGGATGTCCACTGATTCTAATGAGTGATCAGGGCACACATTTCTTGAATGAAACTATAGAGGCCCTTACTGAGGAATTCCACATTAGTCACCATAAGAGTACACCCTACCACCATCAAGCTAATGGTATGGTGGAGGCATTCAATAAGATTCTCGAGAATGCCCTGACAAAGATCTGTAATCAACAATGAGATGATTGGGACCTTAGAGTCACAGCTGTGTTATGGGCTTACAGAACCACATGCAAGAAACTAACAGGTCACACACCTTTCAGTTTGGTGTATGGACAAGAAGCAGTTATGCCCATGGAATACATTGTTCCCAGTCTCAGAATTGCGCAAATTACAGAAATGGCAGATACTGATACTATGAGTGAAAGACTCTCACAATTGCCTGCCTTAGAAGAAGACAAACTTTTAGCCACATTCCATCAACAAGTGGAGAAGGCAAGACAGAAAGCTTGGCATGACAGCCATATTAAGAATAAAGATTTTCAAGAAGGAGACTTGGTACTCCTCTATGATAGTAAATTCATCAAGTTTCTAGGCAAGTTTCGTGTACATTGGTTAGGCCCTTTTCAGGTGACAAAGATAACAGAAGGAGGAGCAGTTCAGCTTGCGAAGCTTAATGGAGAATTGCTGCCCACAATGATCAACGGGAGTCAGCTCAAGCTTTACTGCGACGGCCACTCCGCTCGGTCGACTTAATGAATTGCTAAAGAAGTGCAGATGTCCAGTGTAGTTGAAAGAGGCATCGCATTATCACAGTCTACACGAAAATCGTGAGACAATTAGTCTCCGGCTTCCCGCACAGTTCCTTGAAACATCCACGCATGTCAATAAAGTTTGTTTTGAGCGACCCTATTTGCCCTCTTGCGAAGTTTTTCCCCGGGTTGTCAAGCCGTCGCTCTTGCAGAGTCCCCTGTGGTCAATTTACCGCTTGAGGAGTTCTCCTCACCGTGGAGCCCTCCATGTGCACAGTTACCTATGCTGAAGTGACCCACCGAAAATTTGAAATATGGTAGCTCTATAACCACGTCTGAATATTAATGAAGGATAAGATCGCCATTTAATTGTAGTTTCTCTGACAGATCCAGCTTGATCTCCCTAAGATTTGCATTTAAGAAATGAGCCAAAAGCCTTAGCTCATCTCCTAAAACGCAGTCAGAGCCCGTCCATCACAATTAATGCACCGCAGAGGCGCCGGGGTAGGGGGGTTGTCAATTCATGCATAGGCGCCTATGGCTATTAGCCCCACTTGTCCGCATTTACTACCACCTTTAGCTATAAATACCCCGCACTTGTATATGTTCGGGTTACTTTCTTCGAGTTGTGTTGTTTGAGAATCTAAGTTATTGTTTTCAGAGCCGTGTCGTGCAGACTGCTTCCTTTGTTTTCAGCGTTCATATCCTACGCTATTCCGCCATTTGTCTGTTCAAGTGTTTGTTGTATATACCGGTTCACGATGGATAACCTGTCAACTGAAGAAGTTGTTCGTCAATTTAAGTGCAGAGGCTTATATTTTGGCATGGCTACCCCAGTAACGACCTCGGCTTACACACACCCTGGTTGGTCTGATCCCAAACAATCTCCGGGAACAAGGGCATCTCAGCAGCAGCAGCCAGATGAACCCATTTCAGAGCCTTTGGCCACTATGGTTAATTACATTCCTCCACGTCCAAATGATGCACCCGAGGTGCATATTCCGAAGAATGCGAAGTATCCAATTCCGCTGCCTCCAATGCTGGAAATCGTGCGAGAAGAAGGATCCCTGCTTGGACACCTTCCACTGGTTAAGTTTTCTGACTTCTACTTGGGAGACTACAAAATGTATCCATAGTTCGCGTCGGATCGCTATCTGACGGTAGTCCATAATCCCGCTAGAAAGGTTGATGAATTCATCCCGAAGGAATTTGCAGCAAATCTCGAGAGGCATGGACTGTTGAACCTGTTGAAGCTACAACACTTCGGGCGTAGCAATGAAGTCAATGCAGTTGTTAAGGCCCTACTATCCTACATTCATGGTGGTTATCTTTGGCTGGGGAGGCCAATCGATTTGAATGTCGACTTGATTCATCGTATTACCGGCCTATCTAAGGTTGGTAAGGACCCCAATGTTCATTTTTTTGGTAAAGATAAGGACAGAAAGTTGGCTGCATAGCTGTTGCAGAAATATAAACTGACAAGAGGAGGTCGGGCTTATGACCTCACTACAGTTGAAGATGAAGCACTTAGATTCATCGGTAGTCTGCTTGCAGGCAGACTTCTAATGAAGTGCAGACCTAAAGAAGTTACTGGAGCTATTGTAGAGCTCACAATCGCAGCTGCGGAGGGAGAGCAGTATAACTGGTCTCTCTTCCTCCTGAATTCTTTCTTGGAAGACTGCCGAAATGTTCAAGACACCGTCGGTCAGTTGTTCCATTTTTCTTGGCTTTTTATTTTATGTCCTTTTGTCGGGTGGAAGGATCCCCCCAACACACAGTTCCTTCCGCGCTGTGCAATAGAGGTTGCAGGGATGGGCTATGTAAACCTCTGGGATTCTAGCAATCCTGCGAAGCGCAAGATGAACCGCGCCGTGTTCTGTGAATATTACCATCTCCTCAAGGACACTATCCAAGAGATGTCGAGGCTGACTGAGGAGACAACACAAATATATGGAACGAAGTTGGTCTTTTCTGCCAACTTGCATGAAATTTACCTTCTCCCTTGCGGCATTCAGGAAGAATGGGCCGTAGGCTTCTACAGGATGACTACTGAAGATGTTGAAGAAACTATAAAGTCTTGGCCAGATGAATGGAGGCAGGCCGCTGAAGTTGCATCTGCGATGCCACCCCCTTCTGCGCAAGAAAAAGATAAAGGAAAAGAAAAGGTCGTGCAGACGACTGATGAAGGTCCGCCAGGACCACCCCCAAAGAAACAGAAGTTGTCGCACCCCACAGAAGCAACAGAAGATCTGTCTGAGACCCTTGCCGCGGGGTTCGACCAGTATCTGAAGGAGCAATTTTGCAAGCTGCGGACCTCGCAGGATCACATCAGAAGTGCTCTGGACCTGCAGCTCGTCGAGTTAAAAGGTCTCGCAGGAAGAGTTGCGCAGACCCATGCACCAAAATCTAGTTCACAGACGTCACAGGCATCTACAAGCACCGAGCGGGTTGAAGTACTTGCAGAAATGCATACTGTCGTTCACATCCCGCCTACAAGTATGAAACTTCCGGATCCTTTAGCCGCACTGCAGGTAAGCACAGTTGGCCCCGTTGAGATAAATTTGTCTTTTATTTCGATAGAAACTTTGCAGTTAGTGCAAGAGAAAGTCTCTATTGAGATGAGAGCTAGAGAGCTCTCCACATTCCATGCAAACCAAAGACTGCAGTCGCAGGAAATAGAGCTGAAGGCAGGCTACAAGAACATCTCTGAGCAGCTCGCACTTTATGAGGCACAAGACACTGGGATAAGAAACATAGTTGATGAAATCACCCAGGAGATGCCGGCTTGCCAGATTCAACCAGACCTTCCTCTGGTTGAGAAAGTGCAAATTATTGGCGGAAGGGTGAAAGCCCTAGAGCAGGAAATAGTTGCTATGGCTGAGGACCATAAAACGCAGATTACCGAGTTGCAAGCTCGTGTCGCAGCGCCTCCTACAGATGAAAGGCAGGAACAATTTGAAGCACTGCGCATAGCTTCCACGCAAATGAAGTGCAGAGTAGATGAAGCCCAGAACTTAATGATGCAAGCTATGGAGGCTTGGGATGAGCTTGAGACACTGCCTTTCAAAGTTGGTCTTTTGGAACAGGTACAAGTAGCAGAACAGTCCCTAACTGTTCTAAGTGAAGAAGCTAAGGCCTTAGAAGGCTTAGCAAAAATGAGGAAAATGAGCGAAGTGCGCAGAGTACAACAACAACTGCACAAGCTCAGAAATGAAGATGCTAATCTCACCAACAACATTCAGCCATTTATGGATGAATATGCTAAACTTGATGCCCAAGCTGAGGTAAATATCAAAGAATTTGCTGAATCTCAATAGTTGGTTGATGGCATAACCGAAGAAGAAGCCAGTTCAGATATGGTGCAAACAGCTGCGGAGTGCATGGATGAAATGGACTTCGCTATTGCGCAATGGAAGAAAGCATTTGCTGCGACCCAAGAAAACGCAGACGCGCAAGTAAAGCGACCACACGCTAGTGCGAGTGGCTCGGGGATGAGCCACAAGTATGTGTTAGGGGCCTGTTGGAGCATAGGCCGCAGCTATAGTAAAGCTGCGAATTTTGAGGAAAATGCACTAAGTGTTGAAGGGAAGAAGTGCTAATTTTGAGTAAGCACCAATTTTGGGCAAAAGTGAACAGTGCGCAGTACGACACCAGATGGATGAGCTCAGCGCAGATTACGGACCGAAAATCGTGGAGCTCGCGCGTACACGTCAAAGGAGAATGAATGTGGCCGAGTAGAAAGCTCAGCTACCACAATAAATGAAGCGACGGAATGGAGGGCTCAGCTACCCTCATTAAGGCTAAGTACAGAAGTTATGGTTGCTCTGACCAAGGGAGAGCAACAGACCAAAGCATTGAAAGCGAAGGACAAGGAGCAGAGAATGATGAAGTAGCGCCCATACCCGCAATCTGTGCTGGAAGTCACGGAACCTGCAGGAAGCGACGACATGACTGCAAGCGGCGCCTACAGTACACCTAGCCATGTCCGTGGTTAGGGTTTTTGGGGATTACTGCTGGGAAAGGCCCATAGTTTTGTAAAGGTGCAACCCTCAGGGCCACCTATATATATGTGTAATTGTAAAGGTTAGACGTTAGCCATTAGATGTTTTAGACGTTAGAGGTTGGAAGAAAGGAGGTTAGATATTAGATATTTTAGAGAAGTGATAGTTGTAGAGCTAGTCACTGAGTTGCAGACAATCTCAGTCGAAGTCTGAGTCATTGTAATCTCTGTAGAAGAAGAGAATCGATCTAAGATAAGGGATCCCAGGTATGTGCGTGGAGTTTCCTGGAAAGATCTAAGGCTGCAGCTGTGTGCGCAGCAGGACTGTGTAATTCCCATTTTGTGATAATATAAGATACAGTTCCAATGAATGTGATTTCCCAGTGGAGGTGAATTATATAATTCTCATTGTTATGAAGCTATGTTATGCGAATGCATGTTTATGTTTTACTATTTGTGTTTACATTAATGTTTTGTTGTCTTTATGAATGAGTATATAAAGCAAGTCCTCGAAGCTCCCTTAGAAGTTATATTCGCGCACTATCGAAGGAGTCGGTAAGAGCACTACTGTAGTGGCGCGGAAGGAGTTCGTTGTGCGATGTGGCTTGAGCACATAGGTAATACAGCATGTAGCGAACGTAGCGGACAAACACCTCATGCGCAGGTGCGTAGGTGCCGCGCAGCTAGGCTAAGGCGAGTAAGCTCCTGCGCTGTTGCGCTGTATGACCCGTGAAAGAATCAGATGCTTTGTTCAAAAGTTATTGTGGAAGGAAGGAAGAGAAGACTGTGGATTCCACACCACCCTGGTTAAGGAAACCTGATTCCTTAGCCCCCCCATAGCCACTTCGGGTGAGACCTCGGGCTGCTTGCGCAGCTCATTGCCAAAAGGGCCAGTGCGCCAATGGGTGTTTGTTGCTGCGCCTCTCCAAAAACTCGGGTCTGTCCAAAAAGTAGCCAACAGGTACAATAAATATATATAAAATACATAGATGAAATACATTCCGAAGTTACATATACATCAACACTCCCTCTTAACTAGGAAGGTATTTCTCGACACAGATCTGCTAGACAAGTCTTCTTCTCAGGATCATCATCATCGATGCACCGTCATCATCATTGTCACTGCTGCTTCTATCTCAACCAATCTCTGTCTCTACTCGTCATAGGAAGTTCTACAAAGTCAGTCCTTTTTCATACTGGATGTAGGCCCGCCACCTGCAGGTCTTCATCATCAATGGCCATACTGTGGAAATCTCATGACTTATTACGTGCATCACAAAACCTTAAAAGAGTCTCTTGACTAGCAAGAACCCTAAAGAGCATCTGAGGCCTTTTTCATCCTGTCCAGATCTCCAGGACTTATTACATGTGACCCCACCAGAAAACCTCGAAAGAGAATCCCAGGACTGATTACGAGCACAAGGCTCAACCTATCGGATCTCCCAGGGCACAAATTACATGTGGTCATGGAAAAACCTTGAAAGAGCATCCCAGGACTGATTACGAGCACACGAATCAACCTATCGGATCTCCCGGGGCACAAATTACATGCCATAGGACAAAACCTCAAAAGAGCATCTGCCAGATATCCCAGGGCACAAATTACATGCCATAGGCAAAACCTTGAAAGACTATCTGCAGATCTCCTAGGGCACAAATTATATGTCCTCCCAAGCAAAACCTCGAAAGAGAATTTGCCATATGTCCCAGGGTACGAATTACATGCCATAGGAAAAACCTCGAAAGACCATCTGCAAATCTCCTAGGGCACAAATTACATGCATATCTGCACAACCTGTTCCATGGCCACAGAGTATCAACCTAATACTCACCATACATCATCCTGATGTAAACATGATCATCTTGATCATCATCACTACAACATCCTGCTGCATGTCATCTGGAGCAACATCCTGAAGCTCGTCATCCATGATAATCCTAATCATACAATGCATCTACTTGATCATACAGTGTATCCACCTGATACAAATACAAATACATGATACATATCAACATACATGATCTACCTGATCATACAATGTATCCACTTGATAAATATATAGATACATGGTCCAAGCATCCAACATGATGCATATACAAATACATACACATGATCCAACCGATCATATCCAGCATCCAATATGATGCGTACATACATATAAATAATCCAACTGATCATATCCAGCATCCAACATGATGCATACATACATATACATATAAATGATCCAACTGATCATATCCAGCATCCAACATGATGCATACATACATATAAAAATGATCCAACTGATCATACAAAGCAAAAACTAGAACATCATCCTGATGCTCATCATCCAGCACTTACATCCACATCCATGTGAAGGATCCTCCTTCCAACCTTCTTGGAATGGCTTCAGCAAATGTGTCCATCGCTTCTTCCTCGAAGTGTCCTCGATCTGAAGAACGCCAAGCCTCTCTCTGAAGTACTCGAACTTCACCCTGGATAGTGGCTTCGTCAGCACATCTGCAATATGCTCATTTGTCGCAACATACGGGAGCTTCACAGCTCCTCTCTGCACCATATCCCTAATATAGTGATATTTGATCTCTATGTGTTTCGACCTGTCATGAAACACTGGGTTCTCGGACAGCTTCACACAACTCTGGTTATCACAAAAGATACCAGTAGCATCCAACGGGAGATCAAATAACTCAAATAGTAGCTTCCGTATCCATACTTCCTCACAACTAGTTGAACAGGCAGCAACATACTCTGCCTCAGCTATACTCAGTGCTATGCAGGACTGCTTCCTGCTAAACCAAGAGATCACACCTGATCCCATACTGAAGCAGCACCCAGATGTGTTCTTCCTGTCTGCAGCACTGCCAGCCCAATCTGAATCAACATAACCTTGCAGGTTAAACTTTTGATTCGCTTCATACTTGAGCCCATAATCCACTGTACCCTTCAGGTACCTCAGAACATGCTTTACAACAACCAGATGAACACTCCTCGGATCTGTCAGGAACTGACTCAATGTGTTCACCACAAAGCAAATATCTGGTCTCATGTTTGTCAGGTACATCAAGGACCCAATCATCTGACGATACATAGAGACATCAACCGGCTCAGATGAAACATAGAAGCTTCATATTCGATGCCATAGGTGTGGCCATGGCCTTGCAATCCATCATCCCAAATCTCTTCAGGATATCCACTGTGTACTTCCCTTGACCAAGGAAGATCCCACCTGCACTCTGCCACACCTCCATACCTAGGAAATAATGCATCATTCCCAAATATTTCATATTGAATTCAGCAGCAAGCTTCCTCTTCGTATCTGCAAGCAGTCTATCATCTCCTGTTACAAATAAGTCATCCACATACAGGAGTATAATCACAGGATTCCCTTCCTCAACCTTGTAGTAGAGGTTGGAATCTGATTTACTCTTGGTAAAGCCCAAACTAGATAGGAAACTGTCCATCCTACCATACTAGGTTCTGGGAGCTTGTTTCAAGCCATACAAGGCTTTCTTCAATCTGCACACATATGACTCCCTGTCATGTATTTCAAAACCGAGTGGCTGCTCTACATATACTTCCTTTTCAACTACACCATTTAAGAAAGCAGTCTTGACATCCATCTGGTGTATTTTCCATTTCATTGCTGCAACCAGGGCAAGTACTGATCTGATGGAAGTATACCTGGCTACAGGTGCAAAAGTTTCTTCATAATCTATTCCCTCATTCTGAGAGAAGCCACGAGCTACGAATCTTGCCTTGTATTTCTCTACACTGCCATCTGCAACATGCTTGATTTTGTAGATCCATTTGGAGGTCACAACAGACTTCTCTTTAGGTCTTGGGACAACATCCCAAACATCATTCTTCATTATTGATTGGTATTCCTCAACCATGGCATCCTTCCATTCTTTCTTTTCTGCTGCTTCTTCATAACTAGAAGGCTCTTTGTTCATAATGTCACAGAGTAAAGCAACATAGCTGGTATGTGATTTAGTTCTCTTCTTTGCTCTGTGTTCTTCTTCTAGAATGCCAAATCTTTCTGCATCTTGAATGAGCTCTCTAGCCCATGTAGGTTTCCTCTTGTGAGATTTATCCTCACGTGGTGGATCTACAGGTTCTTGCGGATCTTCAAACTCATGAACAACTTCTGGAACTGCTTCAGTCATGGTAGTGTCTTGAAATCTAGTTTCCTTAGGTTCTTCATAAACTTCGATAGGTGCCTTCCTTGATTTGATGAATGTGGAGTTTTCATCAAATGTTACATCCCTGCTGACATCAATCTTCTTGAACCCTGGAAAGTATATTTTGTAAGCCTTCGAGCTTTCACTATAACCCACAAAGATACCCTTCTTTCCTGAAGGATCTAGTTTAGTCCTCTTTTCCTTTGGAACATGAGTGTATACTAGACAACCAAATATTCTGAGATGACTGACTTCAGGTTTCTTACCAGAAAAGACCTCTTCTGGTGTCTTGTTGTCCAATATCTTGTGGGGTGTTCTGTTCTACACATATACAGCTATTCTAGCTTCTTCTGCCCATAGATGCATAGGTAGATCCTGGTCATGCAGCATTGCCCTTGCTGCTTCCATGATACTTCTGTTCTTCCTTTCTGCAACTCCATTCTGTTGAGGATTATAAGGAGCAGTCAACTCCCTCTTAATCCCTGAATCACTACAAAGCTTCTTGAAGTCACCTGAGGTGAATTCTCCACCATTGTCAGATCTGAATGTTTTGATCTTCTTGTCAGTTTGATTCTCCATCAAGGTTTTGAATTCCTTGAACTTATCAAACACCTCATCTTTGTTCTTCAAAAAGTATACCCAAGTCTTCCTAGAGAAGTCATCAATAAATGAGACATAATAAACATACCTACTCAGAGAACTGGATGACATAGACCACATACATCTGAGTGGATGATTTCCAAGATATCTTTTGCCTTGCTTTCACTGCTTGGGAAAGCCTTCTTAATGTTCTTACCTTTTGCACATCCTTTGCAAACACCTTCATGTTTGGTGTTCATTTCAGGAAGACCCTCTACAGCCTTGCTTGCAATTGGAAGTGCCCTATAGTGCATATGCGCAAGTAGTCTATGCCAAAGTTCACTTGGCTCCATGGATTCATGCACCATGGCATGTTCAGGTTGTCCCTTCAATTTATACAAACCTCCCTCTTGCTCTCCAATTACTACTGCATCATCTATGGTCTTTCCCTTTGGCCACATTAGGACTTGGCCATCCACAAATGAAACCCTCATACCTTTTGCATTCAAAGCAGAGATGGAGAGTAAGTTCTTCTTGAGCCCAGGTACATAAAGAACTTCTTTCATCTTCAAATATTTTCCTGAATCTAGGTTGTAGGAGTCTTCACCACTTCCTTTGATTGGGTATTGATAATCATCACCAAGTTTCACCTTATGGGGTGATTCATGTTCATATAGATTCACAAAATATTCCTTTAACCCAGTCATGTGTTTGGAAGCCCCACTATCAATCAACTAATCATTACAACCATGGGAGATAGTACCTGTGAGAGCAGAAATTAGAACATATTCTTCTTCACTTGATGAGTCATCATCACTATCACTTTCTTCCCTAGCCTTCTTCTTTGGGGGTTCATCATCTTCGGCAGCATGAGCATGATATCTTCTTTTGTTATTCTTCTTCTTCTTATTGAATTTGTTGTTGTTGTCTTTCTTCTTCTTGGGACAATCTGAAGCAAAGTGTCCCTTCTCATTGCAATTGAAGCATCTGAGATCTTTTTTATCTTCATGATAATGGTGGTGTGAGAATCTTCTGTTATGAGATGATTCCTTCTTGGACTTGCCTTTCCTGGCATGTGTTGTGAGATCTTGATCTTCATTTTCCATCTTTTCTTCTCAGGCCACAAGCCTAGCTTCTTCTTGAGAGCATTCTTCCCGCAATCTGTTGAAGGAGATCAACTTCTTCCTTGCACAAATTCCTTGAATAAAGGAATCCCATGACCTGGGTAGGCCATTTAGAGTGGTCATCACCACTTCACCATTCTCCACCATTTCATCCACTACTTCTAGTTGTTCCTTGATCTGGGAGACCCTTGAAAAATAAGATTGAATGGTTTCTCCATTCTGAAACTTTACTCCTTTCAATTGGTTCCGCAGGGTCATCTTCTGATTTATGTTTTTCCCTTCAAATAGCTTGGTCAAAGAGTCAAACATCTCCTTGGGTGTCTTTAGAGAAGATACATGGGGTATGAGATGGTCTTTAATGGAATCAAAAATGATTCTCTTTGCCTTGACCAAGTTCTTCTTATGCAATACCTTGGCCTCTTCATCCTCTGGGATAGGGATGTTTTCTTTTATATATGAGTCCAACTCATTCTCTTCTAGGATTAACCCAATCCTATACTTCCAAGCTCGGAAGTTATTAGCTCCTTCAAGCTTATCCTCAAGCTTGGTGTGGTGAGACATATTAAAGAGTACTTCAAATGGAAATAGAAAAGATTTAGGTCTTACCACTTGAAATGCTGAAAACTGGATTTGGTCCCATATTAGGGTTTGTCGAAAAAAACCCTAAAAATTCAAAATGTGAATTTCAAATTTCTGAAAGGATAGAAAGATGTGCCTTGATGAGCTGATCAGCTTAGTGCATTCAAAATTTGAGATCAGCGAAGCTTTACTTTTCAGATTTGCCTTTTTTTCCTCCCGGGTTCACTGGGGAGAGCCCTGAATTAGGCTTTGAGTTTCCCGAAGATCTACCCAGCCAAAAATCTCGATCCAAAGCTCTAAACTTTGATTTTTGCAAGGAGCTTCCAGCTATGTCTTCAGATTTTAGAAATTCCTATTTTTGTGGAAACCCTAATTTTTAGGGCCAAATTTGAAAATGCTCAGAATTGAATTCCGATTGGACAGATAGATGCGACTTGATGAGTAGAGTCAATCTAGTATACTGCTTTTCCAAAATCTGTGGAGAGAAACCCAATAAACAAGAAACTCAAGTTTTCGTCACTGCAAAATGTCTTCTTCTTAGGTTAGCTCTGATACCATGTTAAATTTTGAGCATTAATTCACAATAGTCTAGGATCTTTACTGAGAGAATAACATATACAGTATATCAATGCATGACAATCACAATAAGAAGGACAAGCATCACAAGAATCAAAAGCATGAGAGACAAGAGACACAGAGTTTCTGTGAGGAAAACCCTAAGGTGAAAAACCCCACAACTTCCTCAGAGATAGAGAGAGCAATGGCTCAACCAAAGTACAACCAAAATAAACTGAGATAGTCTC
Organism: Larix kaempferi; assembly: GCA_027924585.1. Lineage (NCBI taxonomy): Eukaryota > Viridiplantae > Streptophyta > Pinopsida > Pinales > Pinaceae > Larix > Larix kaempferi. Next base: position 11,977,133 of record BSBM01000007.1, read on the forward strand.
CTAGTAGTAGATGATCCTCCTCCTCACTAGTGCGCCACTTTCTGAGTGAGAGTGAGATACTTTTCCGAGTGATCTAAATAGAGATCACCTTATCTCTATTTATACTAATTTGTTTGCCCAGTGACCTTATGGGGTCGACTTGTCTAGCTAGGTACATCCACAATATAATATATATATTTCAGGGCCGACCCCACACATGGTGGTCTAATAACCCATCGGCAAGTACACACACTTGCGACACTTGTCAATCCACATGACGACACTTCCTTATAGAGGAATAACACATCTCTAATAAGGGTACAATAAATATATATAAAATACATAGATGAAATACATTCCGAAGTTACATATACATCAACAAGTAAAACAGATTGTCAACACCAACCAATTAGTGATTTCTCCCCATAATTCAGTGGTCGTATACCATGACCGTGAAATTTCATCCAAAGTATGGATAAATGCGTAGACCCACTCATCTCTTGGTCGGAATGCCAATAACGTCTAACACTCTATCAAATGGTCGCCAGGATCGTTCTGACCATCATACTTCCCTGTGTGGTAGACCTCGGTATCGCCAAAGCGTACCATCATCAATCTTCTGTATTTTGACCATCCATCAATTGATGGCTTGTGTGTCGCCCACCAGCGTGCTGGAGCAGCCTTAAGTGCTTCGTCCAATGCCAACAATCACTGTGGTTCTGAAAATATTTCCTCAAACTCCGTTAGAAAGTTAGACAAGTCCGACAGTCCTTCATATATTGGGAGTGTGACTGTTTCAGTCGCAACACAGCATAGCGACTGTGTGATCAATCCACACTTATAGAGAGACACCTCATGCATGTGGTCATGCCAGTGTTCTAGCACATCATCAGAGTCCGAAGATGCAGAGCTGTCACTGCACCATCCAGGCTCAGCATTGTCAGTTGGATGAATGTAATCTTCTGAAATATTGAATGCATGGTCCCATATGCTGGGATCTTCATCTTTCACTGGTTTAAGGTATCTGCGTCCTTCAGCCAGATCCAATGGGGCAATAACTCTGAGATTGCGATTTTCAAAAGTCATCATTCATCGCTTGAAGTTGATTACTGCTCCACTGTCGTTAGCCCATCCGATCCCTAGAAATGCGGGATAAGAGATTCCTCCTTCAACCACTTTGATGACATCTAAGTCAGTGTAGGTCTTCATGCCTTCAATGTCCACCACTAGCCGAGGGACTCTCCCAATCAGCATCACTTTAGCATGATTAGCTAACTAGAGTTGTACAAGGGACCAACTCAATGGGGGGCTCCCCATTTTATGCCATGCCTTCTTGGTTAAGATGTTGACATTTGAACCAAGATCCAGAATAACTGAGTCAACATCGTAGTCTCCAATTTGACTATTCATCTGCATCTCCTTGCCAGTCTTCCTCCGTTGTAAGGAATTCACCGCAGATTCTTGGCATCCCCTTGGAAATCACTACAACAACCCCTCAATCTCGGCAAGTGCAGCAGGATCCCTTAACAACAACAAACAGCCTTCCATGAATCTCTACAAAGTTCTAGATTGCACTGATGGACCAGCGTTTGATGTATCATCAAACACAGGGGGCATCTCACAGACGATAGCCTTGCCTTTGTCCAAAGCCTGTCATGCCTGCTGGAACGTATCGCACTCTGAATTAATGTAAAATGACACCTTCTTCAGCCCGTCCAATCGAATCAGTGGATGTGAAGTGTCTTCTCCTATTTTTGCACCTCACCGAGTGATCACCGCAACAACTGCATCATGTGGCCTTGGCTCTGTTGAGATTGTTCAAACATTCGCACCCTGATTCTAGTTCAGCGGTGGATTCCTCGGCTGGTTCACATTTTGATTAGCATTCTAAATTGGTCATTGGTTCTGGTTCTGCATGGGTTGCTGTATCAGTTGCTACACCTAATTCTGCACAGGATGTTGAGCCTGGTTCTGCAATTGTGGAATATTCCCTGCCTGCCATCATGCAATCAATAGTGGGAAATCTCATTGATAGTGTCCCCATACCGCACAGTGATAGCACTGCACAGGTCCAAGACCTCCGCATCCTCCTCCATGACCAAATCCTCCACCACATCCACCCCTGAATCCTCCACAGAATCCACCCTACTGTTGGTATTGTTGTTGATTGTACTGTTGCTGCATCATGCCTTGCCCTTGTTGTGCATAGTGTAGTTGCTGAATGTACTGTGTCTACTATGGAGCCATTTGCATCGGAGCATATTGCAGCACAAACTGCTACTGTTGTTGTTGCAGTACAAATTGTACCTACGGCTGAAGTAGCGACTGGGCTACCTGCTGCTGCACTGGTGGCCGTTGTACGGCACGCTGGTCATCCTTTACATAGAAAGCATTGTACATTATCTCATGAAGAAACCCATATGATCGGCAATTGTTGTCATCATGTCCCACCAATTTGCAGAAAGTGCAGTATAGATTCATCGGCTTGGTGATCATCTTCTGCATATATGGACATTCTTCACAGTGGTGCCCAAATACCTAACAAACGTGACAATATGACATGCCAACACCATTTAATGGGTTTGGCACTCCTGAAACCAAATCGTTGCAAAAGTCCGGGCAATTGTCCTTCATATGCCCTTCCCCTCGACATCATGTGCACCATACCTCTTCACGCTGCTCCTTGCGCTTCTTCAAATCTTGCATCTGTATGGTCAAGTTAGCCAGATGCGTCTTAATTCGTGACATCCTAGCTGCATTTTCTCCAATCGGCGATGCCTCCAACCGCATTGCAATCTCCAGAGCTTCACTGGGCGTTGAGATGTTTTGTTGCATTAATGGTAGTCGAATATGTGGTAGCAGTGCCGCGATGAACCACTCTTTATGTTGGATAACACTCATATTGAAACTAACCCTTTCCATTAGTGTCTTGAACCGCTGGTCAAAATCCCACACCATCTCATTGGGATACTGCTTAATTTCTTTCAATTCTGTAATATATTGAGCCTCAGACTTGGGCTTTCTGAATTCTGCTATCAACCCATCCTGGATCTCACCTAGCGACTTCTCTGGGGATCCTGTAGGGACTAAAATAAACTTCATAAACCAATCTAATGAACGACCTCACAAAGTTGTCGCTAACTGTACTTTCTTAGCGGCATCATCAGTGATCTATTTTACGGTCTAGACCGCTTCACACAAAAACCAATACTGTTCTGGGTTGTTTGTCCCACTATCATGGAACAATGGTAACTTAGCATCATCTCCCACCATCCTGGGCTTCCTTCCTGCAGGTACTGAACTACTAGCAATCAAGTTTTGTTGACCTGGTGGGGTCGAAGTGGTGTTTCTCACTGGTTGACAGATAGTGAGTGGAGGTGTGGGTAAGTTGTTGTTGGGGTTAGGTCCTACCTCTATCCTGGGAGTAGCTTGTGCGTCCTTGTCTAGACTGTGAGGTCGCTTCGTCCCGTGTGGTATTCCTTCGTGAACTTGCAGTTCAATCACAACAGGACCTTCTCCTATCCTCTTCCTCTTTTCTTGTCAAAACCACACTCCTCCCCTTGTAAGACCAATCTCTTCCTCGGCTTCACTCACAGTCTCATCGTGACCCGCACCCATCTACCCCTAATCATTCCATGCACCATACCCCCTTGCTGTCATGATACCCACAGCCTCCTCCCACCAGGCCGCTTACTGATCTATATGCATCTTCAATATACCCTTTTCGTAAATAAGCATCCTAATGGACAGTTAAAGCAACAACAGGAACCTTCCTCGGGGTTCGCGTAAAAAATATCTCTTGGCTTCGCTATAGGAATTTTGGGTATTGACTGTGAATTTAGTAATATACCCCTCCAAGATGCTATTAAGCCACACTTCTACAGCCCACGATGCTTTATTATCGACTTCCTGCAGTTCTTGGATCAGCTCTCAGGTCCAGGTCATCGGCTCACCGCCTTGGTGGTTCCTCTTCTGATAGGTCAACTTTGCTAACCATTCGAACAAAAGGACCAGGAATTCACAGAAAAACCATTCCTATGGAATATCATGAATATATCTACCCACCCACTGATCTATCGTCAGTCGAGTGTTCCAGCTTTCTTCTTTTTCAAATTCCTGCAACCTCTGATCAAACCAGCTTTGTATCTCCGGTTGCGTTGGATGCCTTAACATATCCTCCTTTCACTTCACACACGGTCCCAGCAACGGAACCATTTGTTGACTCAAACCCATTCGACAGGGGTTCACATCACTGTCAACAAAAACCCATCACGATCTCCCTAAGTACCGGCCCAGACAGGTTTTAGCCTACCCAGCAACACCTGCAAAGCAGACGAGGTCTCAGCCGAGGTGATCAAGGGAGAGTGGACGGAACCATGTTTCTTCCGAATGAAGGAGGATGATTGCGGAAAAAATTACTCAACTTATCGGAGCATCCAAAATAGATCTATGCATTCAATATTAACATAATTTGTATTCATAGCATTATTTAAAAGAGTCATTCATCGTAAGAAAAAAGATATAATACTAACAGGTTAACTGCAACAAGAAATCATCACAACATGCATTAATACGAAAGGTACACAGAGAATTTCACCAAACAATTTTCTCATGTCATATTACTTCAGAAAAACCATGATACAACATCTCTGCAAAACAAGATCTCAGCAATATCTCTTGACCTCAGAACATATGCAAAATAACATCTCTAAGATATCCTACGACCTACAACTTTCTGTCTATATATAGGATTCCGCCTTTACAATGTTTGTCCACTTACTGACAACTTCCTAACCAACTCCTAGACAAATAATCCAAAATCTAACTAACATGGTCCAAATGACCTAAAAACCCGCCTACTGCGGTACAATTAGCCCAAAATTACATCTCATATGGTCCAATGACCCAAAAACCCGCATTCTGTGGTACAAATGACTCAAAAAATACATAAAATAATGCATCCTTCCTCCTTCAGCAACCTCTTCTGATGTGTCGCAGCATCGACGATGCTGCGATTCATCCTTACCAAGCCGCCTGGCAACAGACGCGCCGATCCATCAGAAGTGCTGCGTGATAAGTTGTTGATAACCTATTGTCATAGAGTGGAAATAATCCCACTGCGCAATCCATGCATGCACTGGTTGCGCAAGAATCCTTGCTTGCTGCAATATTTGACACGAAGTAGAAGACCTCGTGCAGTCATTAACCACAGTTCGCAGTCTATCATTGCGCTGTGCATTAACCAGTTGAAACACTCGCATCACAAGTTTATGGAAACCTACTTCTACAGGCACCCCCTCTACTTCACCTCGGGTGAGACATCGAGCTGCTTGCAGTCTGTTGCCAAAAGGGCCGATGAATAGGGGTTTTCTTTGTATCTTGTACCGCGAAGTACCTGGGTCTACATTGGAAAAACCTCTAGATCAGAACAAACGCCAACATCAAGAAAATTTTAAGCAGTTGCAGGAAGCAATTTTAAAGAAAACAATGCAACTGCAAGATGAGTAGGACCGACGAAGGAGAATCGAGCATGCTATCGCTTCGGTAGTAGTGGATATACCAAAATACGACAAGCAGCCAGAGCCCACAGATACTATCCTTAATATTAGCTCGGTGGTTAGCGATCTTAAGGCTGAGATGAAAGATATGGAAACTGATTTTCAAGCGAAGATTGTTGCCCTGGAAGCACAGAATCATTCGAAGAAACCACCAAACCAGGAAGAGCTAAGAGAAAAGGAAGTGATAGCCGCAACATGGAGTATAGCCAGTGAAGTGGCTAAGTTCCAAACTTTGCTGGACGAGGTGATAAGAACGTTTACTATGCTAGAAGAGGAACCACAGCTGCTGGAAGTCCAGAACAATTTGAAGGAAAAGTAGGCTGCATTCGATGCCTTAAACGAGGAGGTGAAGGCCTTGCGGCCAAGAGATAGACTAAAACGATATCTGAAAGTCAGAGAATTGAAAAAACAACTTCAAGTATTGAGAGACAGGGAGGTTGAAGCCAGAAATAAATCGCAGTCCCTGCAGGAGGAATCCCACAAGCTATCGCAACAGATTGAACAAAAATTGATAGAGCCCCATGATGCACATGATTCAGTCAAAGACCACACTAAAGATGACATAGAACCAGATGTGTTAGACACCATCAAAACTATAGAACACGATTCCAAGGATACAGTTGTTAACACCTAAAAAGTGCTCATTAGCTCATCTCCCTCACCACATGACTCATTTGTCATATTTTCTGACCATCTTTCCCTCCAAAACCTCAAAAAACCATTAAAAGCCACCAAAAGGCCAAAAAACCCCTTTTTTCCCCCAAAAATAATTTAAATTTCCTCAAAAGATAGCGAAAACCCTCTAAAAGGGCCCTAAATTCCCAAAAATCAAATAAAAGGGAATAAAAAAAATAAAAATTCCCATTATATTATTGTCTTTTTACTTTCTGTTGATGCACATGTTAGCTTAGATTTTACCTTGTTTTACTGTCAAGTTTGACTATTTTACAGAACTGCTACTAAGGAGGCCCTTCTTCTTAGTAGGTGCTCATTTGCACAAGCTAGGGTGAAAACCCTAGCTACAGTTTTGGCGACTCTGCTATTGGCCTTTGAATTTTTGGTTAAAAATTTAAAAGTTTTTATTTTCTGCAACTATTTGTCTGTTTTCCCTGTTCGGCTGTGGCTTCGACCAGTTGGGTTTTCTGCCGTAGATCGCGGTTCTGTTCCTCGCAGCCATGGCCCAGATCGCAGCTTTCGACTGTTTTCCCGCGATCCAGATCACAACTTTCTGCCCTTTTCCTGTGGCCTAGACCGCAACTTCCTGCCATTTTTCCATGACCCGACTGCAACTTTCTGCCTCTTTCCCGCGGCCTAGACCGCAGCATTTTTCCCCTTTACCGCGCTCCAAACCACGCATTTTGGCCACAGACCCACGTTCTGACCGCAACTTTCTACCCTGTTTCTGCCCCCTAGACCGCTCATTTTGGCTACAAACCCACAATCCGATCGCAGGGTTCACCCCTACAGCCGCGCTCCAGGCTGCGCATTTCAATCACAGACCCGCGATCTATTTTTTGCATTTATTTTTAACCCGGAATTTTTCTGCAATATTTTCCGCACCTACATAGCCCCCTATTCTATCTGTAGCCACAGTTACCTATAGCCTTTTTCTGCAGTTTGCTTTCCGTTCCATTTACAAAATTTTTAAGTTTAAGCATTTACATCGGAAAAAGAAAATTTTGCATTGCAAGTTAAATTTCTGCATTATTATTGGTTAAAAAAGTTTCCCACACGTGTTACTTTTGATTGGGTTCATTACCTCACACACACACACTTTGTCACCTAATTCAAGTGAGCCTTAAAACACTATTGAACACAACCAACATTCTAACCCCACTTGGGGAACACATAAGAATATTGTAGTTAGGTAGGACAGGGGGGATAGGCATCCAAATAACACCCCTCGGTCACTTACACTTGAGACATAGTGGTTATCCTTTAGAGTACCAAAACCCCCTAGTACTCTTTATCACAATCACCACCAGTTTATCAGAGGGCCTCTCCCTTAGGAGGGTTGAAGTAGCCAGACTGGTTCCGAAGGGCTGAGTGGAATACTGCAATCCACCCAGTAACCAAAGGCTACCTACTCATTGTCCACATGTGTTGTTCCTTTTAGGCCCACACAGTGATAGGACAAGAGCGACAGATTGAACTTTTCTGGATGTGTCATGAACAGGGTATCCTAGTTGCCTTTCTTCTAGGATTGTCTGGTGTCCGTCCCAGTAGGGGAATATCTTTAGCCACTTGGTTCTACTATCCATATTGTCTGACTTGGATTTCATCACCTTGCAGAGGATATGTCTGGTCGAATTAGAATACTATTTAGCTAGGTGTTTTTATGCTCCCTTACCTCCCTTTAATTTAGTGAGTCGACCATTTTTATTTTTAGGCAACCGTTTCCTTGTTGGTATTCTGACCATTTTTTCTGATACTCTGCTTATTGTAGCACAACTGTTACAGTAAGCATTTTGATTTGGTTGTTGGCTTGAGTGCCATATCTTTTGCACTCTCCTTCTACACACTCGGCGGCATTAGGGTTTTTGAGCCTTTTTTCACTCAACACAATCCCTAGATTCTTGACACCATCTGTCACCATTGAGTCCCCAAGACACTCTCAGCACCTCCAGGGCGAGCCTTCGTAGCACAGTTCACTTGACATCACCCATCATAGACATAAAGCTGCATCACTCGACACCACTCATCATAAACCTAGAGCTTCGTCACTTGACTCTATTCGTCGATGCCATAGAGCTCTGTCCCCTGACTTTGATGCTCCTTATTTCACATTTGATTCCAAGGCAGAGTCGGAAAACCCTACCTACACAGCACCAACTAGCGCCATGGCTGGCATGACCTCCAACCCCTTCTTTGTAGGCATGATCGGTGGAACGTCCACAATGACCCCAATGAGCACACTAGCCACAACCACACCTACCTTGGGTATGCCCTCGATGGGGCCCACATCTACCTTGGGTATGCCCACAATGGGTCCCACATCTACCATTCCTGTTACTATTCCCATTGCAATGGCTACCATTGTTGATGTATATGTAACTTCAGAATGTATTTCACATATATGTATATTGTATTCCTATAGAGATGTTATTATTCCTCTATACGGAAGTGTCATCATTTATATTGTAAGTGTCGTAACTTATACTTGATGGGTTATTAGACCACCTTGTTGGGGTTGGCCCTATATAAGTCATGTGGGTCAAAAGGTTATTAGACCACCCTATTGGGGGTCGGCCATGTGGTTCAAAGGGTTATTAGACCACCCTAGTGGGGGTCAGCCCAGTCAGCATTATGTTAAGTGGTTAAGTTGAGGCCGACCTAGTTGAGTAAAGGTCAAGTCAAGTTAGTGTATAAATAGAGAGTGTGTCTCTCTCATTTTACACATTCTATTCTCTCACTCACACTTGGGAGAGTGGTGCACTTGTGGAGGAGAAGGCTTTGCTACTAAGGGAAGACTATCTCTTGTATTCTAGTTGTATCATTTCTCTATCTATCTCTGAGGAAGTTATTGGGGTTTTTCACCTTTATGGTTTCCCCAAGTAAACTCTGTGTCTCTTGTGTGCTTGCATTATTGTGTCCATGATTGATATGCTGTAGATTTGTTGTACATGTTGTTCTCTTAGTTAAGATCCTAGATCAGATTGAAGTAAATTCTGAAAATTTAACATGGTATCAGAGCTAGCCTGAAAGAAGGCATGATATGGCATGTATGACACTTGTCGCACTTATGATGCTAGGGCTTGATATAGCAAAAACCAGTCATCGTAGCCCTTTCTCTATACATCTATTTTGGAGAAGTTTTCGAGTCTAAAAATTTTATAGGTAGAATATCAGATCCCCATGTACCTCGTGTCCAAAGTACAACCTCTAATTCGTTGTACTTTGTGATTTATGATTTGTACAATATAGGGTTTCTACCTCTTCCAGATCTGAGTCGAAATCAGGTGACCTTGGGAAAAAGGTCATAACTTGGGCTAGGAAGCTCCAAATGTAATTTCATAAAAAGTGACAAGTATTACAAAGATGGTACTATCTCAAGAAAATTTTTTAGAGGCCGAAGTTGAACCAATGACACGTGGAACACCGTACAAGTTCGATCTCCTGTATTATTCCATAAACAGGTCATGTTGTGACACTTGGAATAACTCTCTCTTAGAGAATACAATTGAGGTCAAACCTATTGGGATGGAAAGATAACAAGTCGGTCTATTGCACGAAAATTTTTTAGACCCTGTGGATCAAAAAGTGCAGAGTTACACCAGAAACAATCAGGTACATATTTTTGTCAAAACAGAATTAGTTTTTAGCACCTTCATTCATGGCTTCGAAATTTAGGGCTTCATGGAAAGTTGGAATTTTTGTAATCAGAGACCATGGTTGGATGCTACTCATCAAAATAGAAATTTAGAGACCAAGATCATATTTTTTGGTTGGTCAAAAAGCCAAACTTGATCAAACCCCAATTCGGGACTTTGATCGGAAAGATGGAAAATTAGGGCTTCTGCAAAAATTGGAATTTTGGAAATTTGTGACCACGACTGGAAGCTCCTCAGAAAAATCGAAGCTTAGAGATTTGAATCAAATATTTTGGTTGGGTGAAGCTCTTGTAAACTCAAACCCTAATTCAGGGTCCTCCCTAATGAATTCGGAAATCTAAAAGGCAATTTCGAGGGGTGAAACTTTGCAGTTTTCAAATTTTGAATATACCAACTTGATTAGTTCATCAAGGTGCATATTTCTATCCCTTCAAAAGTTTGAAATTCAAAGTTTGAATTTTTGGGGTTTCTTTAACAAACCCTAATCCAGCTCCAGGTCCAGTTCTTGCAAATCAAGTGGATTGGGTTAATCCTAGAAGAAGATGGATTGGTCACCTGAATAAGTGAAGAAGTTCCTGTCTCAGAGGGAGATGAGGCTAAGGCCTTCCATAAGAAGGTTACAAGGAATCTTGATAGGTATGGCTTACAAGTATGTTTTATGGTTAAGTTTATCATATGTTTGTCTTCATATCATTACAGTACAATCTTGATTAATTACTAGACTTGTCGTATCACCTTAATAGAAGATATTCATTGATTAAGGTTTTGACACTTATGAATGTACTAATGCATTGTGATGTTGTATGAGGTTTATGTTGTTCGCTAACATAAAAGGTACACCAAGAAAGACAAATCATTTTCTACTTCAAGAACATATGATCATGGTGACATGAAGACAAAGATTCATCCATTGTCATGGATCACATAGAAGATCTACTTTCGAGGTATGTATAACTTGGTCCTACAATGGTTAACCTATGAGACATGCAGGTTACTAGCACAAGTCACTGAAGAGAACCAGAATACATTATGCAGGTATGTTAGACATAACTAGCTAGCATGCTAATCCAAGTATGTTTTTCCTATATCAAGCTAGAATCCTACCTTGTGATGGGATCTTATACTGTTGTGTTGTTGATAATGATTATTCATGAAGTCATAGGTTTGAATAGTCATGGTTGTATGCATTTTATGTTTCTTACCATAATTGATGATATGACTAACCAGAAGAATCATGAAGGTATAGGTTTGAGTAATCACAGGTTTATGCATTGATGATTTAACTAATAAGAAGAGTCCTATGATCAAATAAGAATATGCATGAGTAAAAGAAGACTTGCCTGAAACCTTGAAGACTAATGTTTATTATATGTGAAAGATCATGACTATACATGTTTAAGATTATTGTGTTTGGATAGTATTAAGATTATACTAATAAATGTGTGATTATGTATGAGACCTCAAGGATAACACAATGATGATACTAATAAGCATGCATAGTGATTAAGGATGGATATAAGTTCAAGGACAGGTAATCCAGGAAGCAAAGATCAAGAGGGAGCACACTTCAATTGTTCCTGCAAGAAAGCAAAGGAGCACACTTCAGTAGTTTCTGCAAGGATGCAGATATTCAGAGGGAGTTGACCACTTCTCACAATCCACAATAGAATGGAGTTGCAAAGATTCAGAGGGAGTCCACCCAGCAACCAAACAAGATAAGTATTTGAATTTTCATTTCTTACATAATGTTATTCAATGATGTATATGTTTATGTTCCTAGAATTAGGTTGTGTATTATGCATATTAGAATAGTTTCATTGATGAACAATATACTACTAATATACATGGGTAAGTGGCCTATGGCACTATACAACATTCCATTGCTACTTATCTAGAATGAAACCTCTTTGCTGACATGTTAGGAGTTGTGCATACTCTTAACAATGTTCTGGTAGAGATTGGAAGGAATCTAGAAAGTTGCGGAATATGGGTAAATGTTGTATTGAAGCATTGGCTAAGATAATTGCATGACTGTATGACATATTTCTTTATGTGAAAGAATTTGTTCTGAAAACTATGAGATGTTTTCTAATCATGCAATTTAACTTGTTGTGTAGGAAAGATTGTATACCATAACCTACAAAAGAAGGACTACAACATTTGTTCAGCAACAAAGTTATCTATTGAAAATATGGAAGATATTGAAGTTCCCAGGATCTGGGAAGAATTCCATGATTGAGGAGTACCTATCGATCGTGAAGATGTTTGGGATGCAGTCCCAAAACCTGAAGGGGAGTCTGTAGTGACCTTCAAGAGGATCTACAAGATCAAGCATGCTGCAGTGATGAAGAGGAAGATACACTTTCTTGGATGGTGTAGTTGAAGAAGAAGTGTATGTGGTGAAGCCTCTTGGTTCTGAGACACATGACAAGGAGTCATATATGTGCAGAACTTAGTATGGTAGGATAGACATCTATCTATCCAGTTTGGGCTTTACCAAGAGTAAAGCTAATTCCAACCTTACTACAAGGTTGAGGAAGGAAATCCAATGATACTACTTTTGTATGTGGATGACCTGTTTGTAACAGGTGAGGATAGATTGATTGCCGACATGCAGCGGAAGCTAGCTGCCGAGTTCGAGATGAAGAACTTGGGAATGATGCACTATTTGTTTTTGGCATGGAGGTGTGACAGAGTGCAGATGGAATCTTCCTTGGACAAGGGAAGTATGCAGTAGAGATCCTGAAGAGGTTCGGAATGATGGACTGCAAGGATATGGCCACACCTATGGCATCAAACTTGAAGCTTTTGTGTGATGCTTCATCTGATCCAGTTGATTATCGGCTCAAGTATGATGCGAATCAAAAGTTTAACCTGTAGGGTTATCTAGATTCATATTGGGCATGCAGTGGTACAGATAAGAAGAGCACTTATGGGTGCTGCTTCAGTATTGGATCATGTGTGATCTCTTGGTTGAGCAGGAAGCAATCCTGCGTAGCACTGAGTATAGCCAAAGCAAAGTATGTTGCAATGGATGAGTAGGTTTCAGATGTATTGACCAAGCCGTTGTCCAGAGTGTAGTTTGAGTACTTCAGAGAGAGGCTTGGTGCACTTCAGATCAAGGTTCCTTCCAAAGGGAAGTGATGAGTCCAGAAGATGCAGATGCACATGAGCTTTTCTGACATGGTTGATATGTTATCCCTTGGTTGTGATGTAATTGCTGAGCCATTTTTCACATGGTGGAAGATGTGTTCTCCCATGGTGAAAAAGTAAGGGATGGATCCTTCCCCGAATGGTGGTAGATGTGTTCTCCCATGTCGGTGGTGTAAGTGCTGGATGATGTGCATCTGGGTTGTGCTTCATGGACGATGAGATGATCTGAAGAGGACGATGCTATGATGATCAGGAGGATCATGGATGATGAGCATCAGGATGATGCTCCAGTTACTACTCTGTATATGTATATATGCATCATGTTGGATGTTTTTTATGATCAATTGGATCATTTATATATATGTGCATCATGTTGGATGCTGGATATGATCAATTGAATCATTTATGTATGTATGCATCATGTTGGATGCTGGATATGATCAGTTGGATCATTTGTATGTATTTTGTATATGCATCATGTTCGATGCTTGACCATGTATCTATATATGTATCAGGTGGATACTGAGATCATGTATGATGATATGTATCAGGAAGATACTTGGTATGCATCAGGTGGATGCATTGTATGATCAAGATGATCGTGGATGATGAGCTTCTCCAGATGACATGCATCAGGATGATGCAGTGATGATGATCGGGATGATCATGTGTACATCAGGATGATGTATGGTGAGTATCAGGATGATACTTTGTGTTCGTGGATCAGGTTGTGCAGATGAGCATGTCTAGGAGATCCTATAGGTCAAATTTGTGTACCCATAACAGCCTAGGATGCTCTTTCGAGACATTGCTCTGGGATGACATGTAATTTGTGCCCTGGGATATCTTCAGGTCAGTGTTGTGTACCCGTAACATCCTGAGATGCTCTTGCTAGGTTTTGTCATATGCCATGTAATTTGCACCTGGGGGATCTAGATAGGATGAAAAAGGCCTCAGATGCTTCATCCAGGTTTTGTCATGACCACATGTAATTTGCTCCTAGGAGATCTGGACAGGATGAAAAAGGCCTTAGATGCTTCAGCCAGGTTTTGTGGTGGACCACATGTAATTTTCTCCTGGGAGATCCGACAGGTAGAGTTGTGTGCTCGTAACATCCTGGGATGCTAAAGCCAGGTTTTGTGGTGAGATCACATGTAATGTGCTCCTGGGAGATCCGACAGGTAGAGCTGTGTGCTTGTAACAGCATGGGATGTTTCAGCCAGGTTTTGTGATGGGTCACATGTAATGTGCTCCTGGGAGATCCAACAGGTAGATCTGTGTGCTCGTAATAGCTTGGGATACTGCAGCTAGGTTTTGTGACGTACATAATAAGTCCTGAAGATTCCATAGTATGGCCAGTGATGATGAAGACCTACAGGTGGTGGGCCTACATCCAGTATGAAAAAGGACTGGCTCTATAGAAATTCCTATGATGACTAGATTCATAGATTGATTGAGATAGCAGCAACAGTGATGATGATGATGACTCGATGACGATTATCCAGTGATGATGATCTAGAGAATATGACTTGTGCTAGAAGACCTATGTCAAGAAATACCTTCCTAGTTAAGAGGGAGTGTTGATGTATATGTAACTTCAGAATGTATTTCACATATATGTATATTGTATTCCTATTGAGATGTTATTATTCCTCTATACAGAAGTGGTTATATTCCTATAGAGATGTTATTATTCCTCTATATGGAAGTGTCGTCATTTATATTGTAAGTGTCGTAACTTATACTTGATGGGTTATTAGACCACCCTAGTGGGGGTCGGCCCAGTCAACATTATGTTAAGTGGTTAAGTTGAGGCCGACCTAGTTGAGTAAAGGTCAAGTCAGGTTAGTGTATAAATAGAGAGTGTGTCTCTCTCATTTTACACATTCTATTCTCTCACTCACACTTGGGAGAGTGGCGCACTTGTGGAGGAGGAGGCTCTATTGCTAGGAGAAGACTATCTCTTGTATTCTGGTTGAATCATTGCTCTATCTATCTCTGAGGAAGTTATTGGGGTTTTTCACCTTTATGGTTTTCCCCAAGTAAACTTTGTGCCTCTTGTGTGCTTGCATTATTGTGTCCATGATTGATATGTTGTAGATTTGATGTACATGTTGTTCTCTCAGTTAAGATCCTAGATCAAATTGAAGTAAATTCTAAAAATTTAACAACCATACCCAACCCAACCCCATCTGCAACTCACGTTACACTTGGCGGCACAGGACCCTCCCATACCACCTTCGTTCCTCTATCTGGGGGTAACATCCCTAACATGAACCAAGCTCTCACACTTGGGGGCAGTGGTCCCACCATGGCCACCCCAACTAGTACGTCACATCCTTCTACTAGTTTTCCATTCATGGCCAATCTCAACCTTCCTGACCTAGCCAGATTGACCAACGATCCCATCAGACACGATCCCATGTGGCCTCACATGCCTACCAAAATCCCATCAGACATCCCCAAGTTTGAGGGCAAGGCAGGTGAAGACCCACAAAATCACATTATTTCCTTCCATCTATCGTGTTCCTCCAACTCCATAGTGGACGACTCTGTCCGACTCTGTCTGTTACAATGAACTCTCACTGGCTCTGCAGCCATGTGGTAGATTGAGCAGCCCCATGGGACCCATGCCACCTTTACTTCCCTCGCCTCGACCTTCCTGTAGTTATTTCAGTTACCTGTCCGCTATGACGTGGGAGTTGAGATCCTACTGTCTTGCAGATAGAATACGGCCACCCACATCACTGACCACATTCATGAGTGGCGTCAACGTCGAAGCCTGTGCAAAATCATGTTAGATGACCGTATCTTCCTAGATTGGTTTCTCAAATCTCTCCTTCTCATCATTGCAAAGGATGTGGTATCCGAGTGACCCCAGTCCAAGGAAGAAGCCATCTTAAAAGCCCAGTAGTTTGACCTTATCTATGCCCAATTTGGTTACTTATATACTATTATACCGATGCCCCCCACGACGATTCCTATCGAAATGATGCACCGAGAGAATCCCATGACATTGATGGCATCATTGGCCATGTTGCATCGCATAACCAACCCTTTTCCATGAAACATACTAGTAATGGCCCCGACCTTTCGCGGGATACATCCCACTCTGGAGAAACCAATTTGTATGCCCCCATGGCACATAACTGCCATTCCCACGGACCCTCATCTCCACCTCAATGCTTTGGCCACGCATCCCCCGCTTACGTTCCCCTGATTGCACCTCAACCATATTACCACCCGCAGGTCGCTCACGCTCTTGTATCCTCTCAATCCCCCCTCGCTTTTTATCTACCACAGGTGAAACCTGCGGCAAATCAACCCCCCGTCACACAGACGCATCAACAACCCCCACAACATCCCGCACCTGCACTGATACGAACCGTTACACCAAAACCCCGAGGTGTTAGTGAAGGCCGCCCACTAGGATCTTAACATCCCATCATGCTCCGTAGTTCAAACTCTAGGCTGGATGTGTGCTCGTATGGTGGTGTCCCCTTTGAGTCATATGAGCCCTGGACGAACACTGCAATGCCGACGTTGGCACCCGCTCTGTGACTTGAACCTAGGTGGAGGCTCTGATACCAAATTATACGAACTGTTACACCAAAACCCCAAGGTGTTAGTGAAGGCCACCCACTAGGATCTTAACATACACCACCTCCACCCCCACCCACTTGTTAAATTTTCAGAATTTTCTTCAATCTGATCTAGGATCTTAACTGAGAGAACAACATGTACAGCATATCTATAGCATATCAATCATGGAGACAATAATGCAAGCACACAAGAGACACAAAGATTTACTTGGGGAAAACCATAAAGGTGAAAAACCCCAATAACTTCCTCAGAGATAGATAGAGCAATGATACAACCAACCAAGAGAGATAGCCATAACCTAGCAGCAGATCCTCCTCCTCCATAAGTGTGCCTCTCCTCCTTGAGAGCATGTGTGAGAAGTGAGTGAGTAAATAGAGTGCCTCCCGCACTCTATTTATACTTGACTTGACTTGCCTTTTTACCTAACTCATGTAGGCTCGAACTTTACCACATAACATAATGCTGAGTGGGCCGACCCCCAATAGGGTGGTCTAATAACCCTTTGACCCACATGAATTATACAGGGCCGACCCCAAATAAGGTGGTCTAATAACCCATCAAGTATAAGTTACGACACTTACAATATAAATGACGACACTTCCTTATAGAGGAATAATACCATCTCTATAGGAATACAATATACATATATGTGAAATACATTCCGAAGTTACATATACATCAACACTCCCTCTTAACTAGGAAGGTATTTCTCAGCACAGTTCTTCTAGCACAAGTCATCTTCTCTGGATCATCGTCACTGGATAATTGTCATTGAGTCATCATCATCGTCACTGCTGCTGCTATCTCAATCAATCTCTGAATCTACTCGTCATAGGAAGTTCTACAGAGCCAGTCCTTTTTCATACTGGATGTAGGCCCACCACCTGCAGGTCTTCATCATCACTGGCCATACTGTGGAATCCTCAGGACTTATTACGTGCATCACAAAACCTGGCTGCAGCATCCCAGGCTATTACGAGCACACAGCTCTACCTGTAGGATCTCCCAGGAGCACATTACATGTGACCCATCACAAAACCTGGCTGAAGCATCCCAGGCTGTTACGAGCACGCGGCTCTACCTGTCGGATCTCCCAGGAGCACATTACATGTGATCTCACCACAAAACCTGGCTGAAGCATCCCAGGCTGTTACGAGCACACAGCTCTACCTGTCGGATCTCCCAGGAGCACATTACATGTGGTCCACCACAAAACCTGGCTGAAGCATCTGAGGCCTTTTTCATCCTGTCCAGATCTCCCAGGAGCAAATTACATGTGGTCATGGCAAAACCTGGCTGAAGCATCTGAGGCCTTTTTCATCCTGTCCAGATCTCCCAGGAGCAAATTACATGCCATAGGACAAAACCTCGCAAGAGCATCTCAGGATGTTACGGGTACACAACTCCGACCTGAAATCTCCCAGGGCACAAATTACATGTCCTCCCAAGCAAAACCTCACAAGAGCATTTGCCAGATGTCCCAGGGCACCGAATTACATGCCATAGGAAAAACCTCGAAAGACCATCTGCAAATCTCCCAGGGCACAAATTACATGCTTTCCTGCATAACCTGATCCACGGCCACAAAGTATCATCTGATACTCATCAAACATCATCCTGATGTACACATGATCATCCTGATCATCATCACTGCAACATCCTGCTGCATGTCATCTGGAGAAGCTCGTCATCCACGATCATCCAAGTATCCACCTGATACATACATAGATACATGATCCACACAATGTATCCATCAACATACATGATCCACCTGATCATACAAAGATACATGATCCACACAATGTATCCATCAGCATACATGATCTACCTGATCATACAAAGATACATGATCCACACAATGTATCCATCAGTATGCATGATCTACCTGATCATACAAAGATACATAATCCACACAATGTATCCATCAGTATACATGATCTACCTGATCATACCCAGCATCCAACATGATGCATATACAAAATACATACACATGATCCATCCGATCATATCCAGTATCCAACATGATGCATATACAAGCAGAAACCAGAACATCCTCCTGATGTTCATCATCCAGCGCTTACATCCACAGCCATGTGAAGGATCCCCCTTCCAACATGCTTGGAATGGCTTCAGCAACTGTGTCCATCACTTCTTCCTCGAAGTGTCCTCGATCTGAAGCACGCCAAGCCTCTCTCTGAAGTACTCGAACTTCACCCTGGCTAGTGGCTTTGTCAGCACATCTGCAATCTGCTCGTCTGTCGCAACATACAAGAGCTTCACAGCTCCTCTCTGCACCATATCCCTAATATAGTGATATTTGATCTCTATGTGTTTCGACCTGTCATGAAACACTGGGTTCTCGGATAGCTTCACCCAACTCTGGTTATCACAGAAGATACCAGTAGCCTCCAACGGGAGATCAAATAACTCAGACAGTAGCTTCCGTAGCCATACTGCCTCACAACTAGCTGAACAGGCTGCAATATACTCTGCCTCAGCTGTACTCAGTGCTACACAGGACTGCTTCCTGCTAAACCAAGAGATCACACCTGATCCCATACTGAAGCAGCACCCAGATGTGCTCTTCCTATCTGCAGCACTGCCAACCCAATCTGAATCAACATAACCCTGTAGGTTGAACTTTTGATTTGCTTCATACTTGAGCCCATAATCCACTGTACCCTTCAGGTACCTCAGAACATGCTTTACAGCAACCAGGTGAACACTCGGATCCGTCAGAAACTGGCTCAATGTGTTCACAGCAAAGCAAATATCTGGTCTCGTGTTAGTCAGGTACATCAAGGACCCAATCATCTGACGATACATAGTGATATCAACTGGCTCAGATGAAGCATCACATAGAAGCTTCAGATTCGATGCCATAGGTGTGGCCATGGCCTTGCAATCCATCATCCCGAACCTCTTCAGGATCTCTAATGCATACTTCCCTTGTCCAAGGAAGATTCCTTCTGCACTCTGCCACACCTCCATGCCAAAAACAAATAGTGCATCATCCCCAAGTTCTTCATCTCGAACTCGGTAGTAAGCTTCCGCTGCGTGTCGGCAATCAATCTATCTTCACCATACCAAGTTCTGCACATATATGATTTCCTATCATGTGTCTCAGAACCAAGTGGTTGCTCCACATACACTTCTTCTTCAACTACACCATTCAAGAAAGCTGTCTTGAATCCATCTGGTGTATCTTCTGTTTCATCACTTTTATATTTCTCTATGCTGCCATCTGCAACATGCTTGATCTAATAGTTCCATATGGAAGTCATAACAAACTTCCCTTCAGGTCTTGGGATTACATCCCAAACATCATTCTTCATGATCGACGGATCATGGCATTTCATTTCTTCATCCCAGATCCTGGGAACTTCAATATCTTCAATATCTTCAATAGATATCTTTGTTGCTGGAACAAAATGTTGTAGTTCTTCTTTTGTAGGAGATGGCATACGATCTTTCCTACACAACAAGTTAAATTGCATGATTAGAAAACATCTCATAGTTTTCAGAACAAATTCTTACACATAAAGAAATATGCCATACAGTCATGCAATTATCTTAGCCAATGCTTCAATACAACATTTATCCATATTTCGTAACTTTCTAGATGCCTTCCAATCTCTACCAGAACATTGTTAAGAGTGTGCACAACTCCCAACATGTCAGCAAAGAGGTTTCATTCTAGATAAGTAGCAATGGAATGTTGTACAGTACCATAGGCCACTTACCCATGTATATTAGGAGTATACTTTTCATCAATGCAATTATTCTAATATGCATAATACACAACCTAATTCTAGGAACATCAGTATATACATTATTGAACAGTATTATTTAAGAAATGACAATTCAAATACTTATCTTTGTTTGTTCGTTGGGTGGACTCCCTCTGAGTCTTCGCTTCCTTGCAGGAGCTGCTGGAGTCCTAATTTGAAGTAGCTTCTTATACACCTTTCTGTTGTGGGATGTAGAGAGATGGTCAACTCCCTCTGAATATCTGCATCCTTGCATAAACTACTGAAGTGTGCTCCTTTGCTTTCTTGCAGGAACAATTGGAGTGTGCTCCCTCTTGATCTTTGCTTCCTGGATTACCTGTCCTTGAACTTACATTCATCCTTGGTTCCTATGCATGCTTATTAGTATCATGATTGTGTTATCCTTGTGATCTCATATAAAATCATACATTCATACTATTAAAAACACAATAATCTCAAGCATGTATAGTCATGATCATTTCAAACAGAAAATAATAAGCATTAGCATTCAAGGTTTATGTAGAATTCTTATGGTTAGTCAAATCATAAGAAACATAACATATCTAAACCTGTAATTACTCAAACCTATGACTCTTCGGGTTAGTTGAATCATCAATCAAGATAAGAGATATAAAATGCATAAAACCTGTGATTATTCAAACCTATACCATCATGATTCTTCTGGTTAGTCATATCATCAATTATGGTAAGAAATATAATATGCATACAGCCATGACTTATTCAAACCTATGACTTCATGAATAATCATTATCAAACAACACAACAGTATAAGATCCTAACACAAGGTAGGATTCTATCTTGATATAGGAAAAACATACCTGGATTAGCATGCTAGCTATTTATACTCACATGATGTCTTCTTGTTGTTCTTCAATGACTTGTGCTAGTAACCTGTATATCTCATAGGTTAGCCATTATAAAACCAAGTTATACATACCTCGTAAATGGATCTTCTATGAGATCCATGACAATGGATGAGTCTTTATCCTCATGTCATCATGATCATATGTTCTTGAACTGGAACATGCTTTGTCTTTCTTGGTGTACCTTTCATGTTAGTAGACAACATAAACCTCATACAACACCATAATGCATTAGTACAATCATAAGTGTCAACACCCTAACCAATGAATATCTTCTATCATGCATTCATAATTTTGTTAAGGTGAAACGACAAATCTAAAATCAAAATTGTACTAACCGTAATAACAAGAAGACAAACATACCATAAACTTAATCATGGACAAATATCGAAACATACCTCGATGAGTCATACCTGTCGAGATCGCTTGAAATCTTCTTATGTAAGGCCTTAGCCTCATCTCCCTCTGAAACAGGAACTTCTTCACCTATGTAGGTGACCAATCCATCTTCTTCTAGGATTAACCCAATCCACTTGATGTGCAAGAACTGGACCTGGAGCTGGATATGGTTTTGTCAGAGAAACCCCAAAAATTCAAACTTTGAATTTCAAACTTCCGAAAGGATAGAAATATGCGCCTTGATGAGCTGATCAAATTGGTATATTCATAATTTGAAAACTACAAAGTTTCACTCCTTAATTTTGCCTTTGAAACCTACGGATTCACTAGACGTGACCCTGAACTGGGGTTTGATGAATCCCACTCTTTTTCCCAATCAAAAGGTTTGATCCAAAGCTCTAAGTTTCTATTTTTTTGAGGAGCTTCCAGCCGTGGTCTCAGATTTAAAAAATTCCCATTTTTACAGAAGCCCTAATTTTCCACTTTCCTGATCAAAGTCCCGAACTAGGGTCTGATCAAGCCCGGTGTTCTTCCCAACCAAAAATTCTGATTTTGGTCTCTAAATTTTTATTTTGATGAGTAGCATTCAGCCGTGGTCTCCGATTACAAAAATTCCAACTTTCTTCAAAGCCCTAAATTCCGGAAGCCATGAATGAAGGTACCAAAAAATAATTCTGTTTTGACAGAAATATGTACCTGATTGTTTCTGGTGTAACTCTAAAATTTTTGATCCACAGGGTCTGAAAAATGTTTCTTGAGATAGCCTGACCTGTTACCTTTCCATCCTGACAGGTCTGACCTCAATTGGATTCTCTGAGAGAGAGTTATGCCAAATGTCGCAACGTGACCTGTTTTGGGATAAAACAGAAGAGCGAACTTGTACAGTGTACCACGTGTCACTGTTTGAACTTCGGCCTCTAAAAACGTTTTCTGAGATAGATCGGCCTGTTATCTTTCCATCCTGACAGGTCTGACCTCCATTGGATTTTCTGAGAGAGAGTTATGCCAAGTGTCGCAACGTGACCTGTTTATGGGATAAAACAGTAGAGAGAACTTGTACGGCGTGCCACGTGTCACTGGTTCAACTTAGGCCTCTGAAAAAGTTTTCTGCGATAGTAAAGACTGTGTACTACCTGTCACGTTTTACGAAATTTCATTTGGAGCTTCCTAGCCCAAGTTATGACCTTTTTCCCAAGGTCACCTGATTTTGACTCAGATCTGGAAGAGGCAGAAACCCTATATTGTACAGATCATAAATCACAAAGTACAACGAATTAGAGGTTGTCCTTTGGACACAAGGTACCTGGAGATTTTAGCTTCGGCCTGTAACAATTTCAGATCCGAAAACTTCGCCAAAACGGATTTATAGCGAAAGTTCTACGATGACTGGTTTTTGCTATATCAAGCCCTAGCATCGTAAGTGCAACAAGTGTCATACATGCCATATCATGCCTTCTTTCAGGCTAGCTCTGATTCCATGTTAAATTTTCAGAATTTTCTTCAATCTGATCTAGGATCTTAACTGAGAGAACAACATGTACAGCATATCTATAGCATATCAATCATGGAGACAATAATGCAAGCACACAAGAGACACAAAGATTTACTTGGGGAAAACCATAAAGGTGAAAAACCCCAATAACTTCCTCAGAGATAGATAGAGCAATGATACAACCAACCAAGAGAGATATCCATAACCTAGCAGCAGATCCTCCTCCTCCATAAGTGTGCCTCTCCTCCTTGAGAGCATGTGTGAGAAGTGAGTGAGTAAATAGAGTGCCTCCCGCACTCTATTTATACTTGACTTGACTTGCCTTTTTACCTAACTCATGTAGGCTCGAACTTTACCACATAACATAATGCTGAGTGGGCCGAACCCCAATAGGGTGGTCTAATAACCCTTTGACCCACATGGCCGACCCCCAATAGGGTGGTCTAATAACCCTTTGACCCACATGACTTATACAGGGCCGACCCCAAATAAGGTGGTCTAATAACCCATCAAGTATAAGTTACGACACTTACAATATAAATGACGACACTTCCTTATAGAGGAATAATACCATCTCTATAGGAATACAATATACATATATGTGAAATACATTCCGAAGTTACATATACATCAACACCACTTATTATCTGTTGCATCCTGCTCGTGTACCTGCACAACCCCAGCACCCACCTGCTACCCAAGGGAAAGTGTATGCGCAACAAAATCCACAGCATAACCAAAATACCCAACGCCAACATGACCAGAAAAATTGTAGAAAAGGACATAACCGCGGGAACAACCCCCCTCCAGACCAAGGCGTCCAACCACCTAATCCCCCAAACAATAATAACGCGGCACCTTCCAACGAAAACCTCGACAGGTCGCTAAAGCAAGCTAAAAACCCTAACTTATGAACGAACCACCCTTGTTCTATTTGCGGGGTCTATGGCCATTACACACATGCTTGCCCACATTTGGAGCAGGCATGACAACTCTGGACTGATGATTCCCACCACTAAGGGCACGTGGCACCTCAGGCACCACCTAAGCCCCCACCACCTCAAACTCCACCCTTGGTGTTACAGAACCCTTTGCCAACCCAATGAGTGGTGAACACTCAACCGTTAGTTCCCCCTCAAGGAACCACGCCACCAGAACATCTAGTCACGTATGCTTCTCCTTCCCACCCCACTTTAGACTCAGGCACCCATCACTTGTTAATGATGTCATCCACCGATGTCAACCTTCAAACCTGCCAGAACCAATATAGCTCCATCCCTGAAGCCCCTCCCACTGACAAAACCACCAACGCTCTTCCCATCGATCAGCCATTATGCATACCTCCAGCCCCACTATATGGAGCCCAAAAATCCCCTCACTTCCCACTTTACCGCATCAACAATAACCCCAATGCTCGCGCTGCGTCTAATTATAATATTGTGGATGACTTATCTCAGTCCCCCACAACCATGTCTGCGTTAGAGGTCTTAAAAAATTGCCCAACAAAGCACAAGAATCTGTTATCAGCCATTGGTGCTATTGACTCGATTGATTCATGAATGATAGCCTTTGATTTGGACCAATCTGAATGATGCCTTCCTTCCACATTAGCATTCCAAGTTTCTGTATCCATTTGAAATCTTGTAATCCATTAGTGCATCATCAATGCGGGTGCCTCTACATGCGTTATGTCCACATTTGTTTGGTAGAAGTTGGGATCCCCTACTCTCCAACCATCCACCACTACGTTGAGAGCCTATGATAGCCATTCGGCTCAACCCCAAGGTATCTTAGCTAATGTCCCTGTCCAATTGGATGGTAAAACAGTGCTTATTGACATAGAAGTCATCAATGCCCAACTGAATTATAACCTCTTACATGGTCGCAGTTACATGTACACCATGCGGGCGGTTTCCTCATCCATTTTTTGTACCATGATGTTCCCCCATGAAGGATGAGTGGTCAAGATTGATCAACTCACCTATTACGATCCCAATTCCCCCGCTGCACTCGAAATCCTTATTCCCATGGTTGAACAACCTATTCGCGGTGCATCTACCTTGTTGGTTTCCTTAGTTTGACCTAGAGTCTACTCAAATATGCCAATGACTTCCACATTCCGATCCATTCCACTGCCATCACCAGCGACCAAAATATCTGACTTATGTACCCTCTCCCACAATACACAAAAACCCAACCATCAACCACCCTTGCTACCCCAACCACCATTGGTACCCAGTCATGTGGGAACCACACCTATCCATACAATCCCCTTCCTATTTCCCCCTTCGGGAGTAGTAAGCACTCCAGTGATGGCCACATTAAACCTCCTGGGGTTAACTTTAGGACTACCTGTATGGTACATCACACCTCCCATTTCCCCTTCAATGCCCAATGTTAGCTTACATCCACTGCATCCTATCACCACTACTAGTCGGCCACCTCCCGATGTCACCACTCCTTCCTCCTCTACCAACCCACCCCCTCTTTCCAAATACACTATGGGTAGAGGCCCACAACCTTACACCGCTCCGCCCGCGCCTAAAGCCACTAAGAATCCTCCACCATTTCGCGCTCCTCCCAAATTCTCTTTGTGTGATGAGTTGGGCCATGCTACCCATCAATGTCCACAATTACCTGCATTACAAGAGAACATGAAAATGCTTGACGACAAACCCAACATCCCGGTTGTCCAACTCAACCTTACCCTTAAGTATCACGATAAATCACTGCGTACCAATCACCCTTGTGCAATATGCGGCATTTATGGCCATTACTCACATCACTGCTCTGATCTCCCAGATTACAGAGCCACTCTCTATGAGATGAATAACTTGGACCTGGAGACGTCTCCTCCCACCATTGAAGAGATCCACCCCCCAGAATCTCCACCAACAGGAGAGATCAATACCATTTATATGATCTCTACTTCTAGCATCCCCTCGTCAACCGATTTGACTACAAAACGTTTCCGCAATGATGAGTAAATTCTCGAGGCTCTTACCACACCTGATTACCCCTGGGAGGATATGCACCATCATTCCTATTTCCTCCTAGAGGAGTCCTACCCCACCACAGCCATCCAATTTTCAGTTGAGTCCAAATATTTCCTCCCCACCAAGATCGACTGGTTGAAAGAGCCCATTCCTTCTCTCGAGGCCTTCGAGGAAGGTAACATGGCCAATATCTCACCCACAATCCACATTGATATCTCTGCCCTAGGTGGTGCCCCTAAACTCATTACTTTGGGAGCCTCCTGCACCGAGTACGAGGTCGGAGAGTACAAAAAACATTTTCAAGAGTTTCACGATGTCTTTTCCTGGTCCTACACCGAAATGCCTGGTCTTGACCCCGCTATCATAGAGCACCACATTGACATGCAGCCAGATGTGCCCCCCGTTCACCAAAAACAACACCCCATTCATCGATCAAAGCTCCCCGCCATTAAAGTAGAGATTGAGAAACTTCGTGCAACAAGTTTCATTTACCCCATCACATACACCACTTGGGTTTCTAACCCTGTCCCTACTAACAAAAAACATGGCACCATCAGGGTATGTACTGACTTCCGCGATTTAAACCAAGCATTTCCCAAAGATAACTTCCCGATGCCATTTATTGACCAACTCATCGATGCGTGCGCGGGGAATGAAGTTATATCATTGATGGATGAGTTCTCTTGGTATAACCAGATTCAGATCCGCAAAGAAGATCAATACAAGACTGCTTTCACCAACCCCTAGCCATCTCGATTTCCATGCCACCTCGGCCATTATCCATTTTTGACATTTTTTATATAACTAGATTCAGTTTTTCACACTCGTGATGATGCTTGAGATCATTTATCACTATCACAGTCACCCCTCTTTTGACATTTTGTCTGTCCACCCTGCAACCACGGTCTGCAAGCCACATCGACTGCCATCACTTTACACTTGCTTTGACACTGCAAGCATATCCATGAACTTTCCACTCCCTTCATACTGCAGTTATTTCGTTATTTTTCCACCATTCACCATCCCGCAAGGAGGCACCACTAGTGTTTCCCCCCAACCCTTCTTCTCAGTTCTCATCGATGTCCCTTGATTGAACACTCTATCCTTGCTTGGCCATTCCTTTTGTTCGATATAATTTTATCCCTTTTTCGGGTTGGAAAAGTCCTTTACGAGAAAGGCACTTAGGGAGTTTCTGTTAAGATCTTTTTTGACTCATAAAAGAATGAAAAGATCACCGAGCAATCTTGCTTCCTTTCATGCTCGTTAAAGTACCTGAAAGAGAATCTATCCAGTATAAGTTTAACCCTTTTCTGGACCTGGTAGACTAATTACAAAAAAGGAATACTCTAGTCACACTGGCTAGAAGAGTTCTCCATTGCATCCTTTTATGATTTTTCGGGCCTTGGAGACTAACACATGAAAAAGAAACCCCCTGGAGTCTTCTTCTTATTTTCAGACTCTCTAAAATTGAAAGAAACCATGACCATGCACTGTCCTGGGATTGTATAAATACACATGACGGTACCATTCCATTATTTCAGAGTCTTCTTATCGCTTTCAGACTCCTTAAAATTGAAAGCAATCACGAGCATGAACTGTCCTGGGCTCATATAAATCCACATGATAGTACCCTTTTATACGTTCTTTGAGCTCCTTAAACCACGAAGATGGACACAACATCACTTTTGGCCTCGAATTCTTCAGCTGGCTAGAGGGCCAGATGCTCATGGTCAAGGACTTCCCATACAGTGGCACGAACTTCCGGGAGGATCCCGACTTAGTGCTGCCAGAGGGTGCAGCATGGGGTGATATCGGTAAGAACAAAACCTTTGTACTTTTTAGTTTTGTGAATTATATTTTTTTTTTTTATGTAGTGCTGACAAGTACCTTGTGTGTGCAGATGTTGGTCCCATGCGACCAGTGGGTCTCTCTCTTGTAGCGAGGAAAGACATAGGTGGAGAGGCAGTGGTTCCTTCTAGTGCTCATCCTGCCATGAAGGAGATGGAGGAGGTGTACCGGAACCTGTCTGGGCTGACTGTGGAGGTCCCAGAGCCAGCCATCGATGACCTACCGAGGCCCATGCAGAGGTATGGGGTTGGAGCATCCATGCGCTTCAACGCCCTACTCCGCAAGGTTGCTCGTACTGTAGACTGCTTTCTCACTCAGCGTCAGAGAGCTGTTAGAGGCAGGGGTGGTGTACGGGTCATGCGTTTAGCCTGATTGCACTTTTAGACTTGTACTGAGAGCTTAGAGGCCTCAGATTTTTGTACTTATTAAAAGCTATGACACTTCAGACTTTTGTAGACTCACTGAAAGCCATCGTGCTGTAAATTTTGTACCAGCACTACTTTTGAGCAATTTATATATATATACATTATCAGCGGTTTATATATTACGTGTTCTTAGAATGATTAGTGATGTGATCTTGTTTACATGTTTGCTTCTGCATGTTATATTTACATGTTGTGAATGCTTTTTGTAGCTAGGGTTTTACCCCTAGCTTGTGCGAATGAGCACCTACTAAGGAGAAGGGACTCCTTAGTAGCAGTTCAGTAAATTGTAAATTAAAATGCTAAACAGAAATGTAAATTAGTCTAAACATGTGCATGAAACAGAAAAAACAAGATGTAAAGAATGGCTTTTTGTATTAATTTTACCTCCAATGTGAAGGTTGATGAAGCTCTCTGCAATTGTCCAAGAGGGTTGCTCCAAGCTCCAACTTTCTCCTTCTCTTTTTTCAAATGATGTGATGCACCTGCAACAATTACTTAATAAAAATATGCGAAATAGCAGAAATGACAGAACTGAGAATCACTTTTATATTGATCACGGGCCACTTCAAGGGGGCAACCTCCTATGAGCAAGCTCAATACAAATAACTTCACAGTGCCTTCAAAGGTCTCAACACACACTTATATACTAATTCTAGGCGCCAATACTATGGGTCGAAACCATGGGCCGTTACAAACTATGGATCAACAATACTACGGACAACTTACAAAGCATATGTGCCAACAACAATAACACAAACTATTGATCAACAAATACTACGGGACGATTTACAAAGCATATGCGTCCAACAACAACATACTAACAAAGTAAAGACATGGGTTCCTAACAAATGATGGGAATGAGCCAAAAGGGGCTCTCAAGGTGAAAGTAGCTCAAGGGTGAGCTAGGGTTTGAAGAGCTATTTTGGCAGAGTAAGGGTGCTTATGATTGTGGATATGAAATAAGGGGTCTCCATCACCTATTTATAGTTTTTTGGTGGTGGAGTGTTGGCCCATGGTTTTGGGAACCATATGGTTTAGGGCAGCTGTATAGGGTTTTTTCCTCCTTTTTCCTCATTATTTTATATTTTTTATTCCCTTTTTAGAGGGTTTTTTATATTTTAGAGGAATTTTGGATATTTTTGGAGGGAAAAGGGGTTTTTTAGCCTTTTTGAGGCTTTTTGATGGTTTTATGGCCTTTTGGAGGCATTTTAGGCATTTTCGAGGCTTTTTAGTGGGATTTTCAGGGTTTTTAAGGGAAATATGGTAGGGAAATGGACAAATGAGCCATGTAATGGAGTAGATGAGGTAGTGAACACTTTTTGGGTGTTAACAGATTGCCCCCTGATGTGTGAGGGCAGGAGATCATCGTATGGCCGATGGACATCATAAGTCATGTGTGGTTTTCCTGGGGTGTGGAGAAGAGAAGAAACAAACTAAAGCCCGGAACAACGATCCCGAACAAGATGCAAGAACTAAAAGTACATAACCTCAATAATGGATGAGGAATCATCTGATCATATGGATGAGGTGGGCATTCCCATGCTCGTATCAGGATATAACATAATAATAACAATGGGGTCCAAAATATGGGGACCTTAAATATACATGACCTCAAAATATGGAATGAGGAAGAATCTCAATATATGGATGAGGCGGGCATACCCATGCTCGTATCAAGATACATAAAAAATAACTGGGAGGCCCAAAAATGAGGACCTGTAAGATACATAGAGAACCACTGTGTACATCATAAGAGTCCAGAAGGGACACCAAATCTGGGACATACTGCTGGGTGACCATGTCGTAGCTGAAGGACTGATACACTGGAATGATGACAGTGCTACTGAATGTGGTACCAAAGGAACTGATGAGCTACTGGATCAGAGTGACAAGGGTCATACTCTCAATGGTACACTGAACTGGAACTGATCTGGGACGGAACTGGGTACTCAAGGAAGCATAGAACTGGACGGCTGCCGAATACAATCGCCAACGCAGCCCGGACATCCACGGGAACATATAACTGGTTGTTCCGAAGTGACTCACCAATGTGATAGAGTCGGGGGAAATCTGGGGTCTTCGACAAATAATAGAAGGGATGTAAATCCTGCGCGATTCTCAATGATGCAATCAAGGTGTTGAAGTCAAGCATGTGAGAAACAACCATTCGGAGAGGCAATGATGACTCCTCCCAAAATGGTCCGTAGGCACTCACCACAGATGGTGATGGGTCCAAGGCACAGGGGCCTCTGGGTCTATCCTCTAGAATAGAGGGGCTATCGTCGACAGAGGGAGACCTGCAACTATCAAGGAAATGATGTTTCCTTGACAGGAGTGTGAGGTGGAGAACCGAAATGTGATAGTACTGATGGCAAAACTGACAAACTGGGGGGGAATAACTGGGCAAGTAGAGTGGGTGGACTCAAAATTATTTTGTTCAGAGTATGATGGCGGGGATGATCGGGAAGCATATGAAATTGACTGGTGGTAAAGGGATCATAGATGTACTAGGAAGTGACTGGGATGAGGGAGACTCAAGCTGGTGTAAAATGGCAGGAGACTGCAGAATACCATGAACAAAGGCGACCTGATTGGGGGTGCTGCCGAGATGATCGATTAGAGTGCCAGGAGGCACGGGGGGGGACTTCTTCATGGGTTAAGGAACTAGAAGAAGTGTGTGTAAAATGGTACTGTCGTGTGGATTTATACGAGCCCAGGACAGTTCATGCTCGTGAGTGCTTTCAATTTTAAGGAGTCTGAAAGTGACAAGAAGACTCCGAGGTAATGGAATGGTACTATCGTGTGGATTTATACGAGCCCAGGATAGTTCATGCTCATGGTTGCTTTCAATTTTAGAGAGTCTGAAAGCAAATAAGAAGACTCGAGGGGGTTGCTTTTTCGTGTGTTAGTCTCCAAGGCCCAAAGAAGCATAAAAGGATGCAATGAAGAACTCTTCTAGCCGATGTGACTAGAGTATTCCTTTTTCGTAATTAGTCTACCAGGTCCAAAAAAGGGTTAAACTTATACCAGATAGACGCCCTTTCAGGTACTTTAACGAGCATGAAAGGAAGCAAGATTGCTCGACGATCTTTTCATTGTTTTAGGAGTCAGAAAAGAGCTTAACAGAAACTCCCTAAGTGTCTTTTTCGTAAAGGACTTGTCCGACCCGAAAAAGGGATAAAATTATACCGAACAAAAGGAATGGCTAGGCAAGGAGGAAGTGTTCAATCAAGGAACATTTATGATGACCAGGAACAAGGGTGGGGGGGAACACTGATGGGCCTCCTTGCGGGGTAATGAATGGTGGCAAAATAACGACATAATTGCAGTATGACAGGAGTGGATGGCTCATGTGAAAAAAGTGGAACAATCCGATGGCGGTCGATGTGGTGCGCAAATCGAGGCAGCAAGGTGTCTGGACACAATGTTGAAATTGTACCAAGTGAGAGCGAGAAATGATCTCAAGCATCATCATGAGCTCGAAAAAATGAATCCGGTGATATAAAGAGTGTCAAAAATGGAGAACGGCCAATGGGGCACGCAAACTGAGGCGATGGGGGGCATTTTGGAAAAAATGCCCTAACAATCTGGGGGTGAGAGCGAGAAATGATCTCAAGCATCATCACCGGCTTGAAAAAATGAATCCGATGACATAAAATATGTGAAAAATAGAGAGAGGCCGAAGTGGCACGCAAACCGAGGTGACTAGTGGCATCTAAAAAATGCTCAAAAAATGATGTGGAAAAAACAAGAGCAAAAGTTGACCATCATGACGGTCTCGTCGTGCTGATTCCAGTGGTGGAAACGGTTCAAAAAATGGACTTCGTATGGGTTCAGAATGGCCAAAACAAGAAAAAGTCAACGAACTATAAATAGTGAGTGGGTCCAACATGACAAGTATCATTTGTACTATTTGACTTTGACTAGTGATTAGAGTGGACCAGAGGTGAAGTGGCATTTCTGGACGATCTGACCGGCCGATTTCAGATCTGGGAGATACAGGTATTCCATAAAACTCATACCTGCATATTTTTGGGGTTCGGGGGGTGGGTAGTGGGTCCCAGGGGTTACTTGTACGGTCCACGTGGGGTGGACCGCGGGTTTGGAGGAGGGAGCCGCAGTCGGAGACCGTAGGTTTGGAGGAGGGAGCCACGGTTGGAGACCGCGGGTTCCACGGAGGATGACGCGCGTGGAGACAGCGGGTTTCGACACGGAACACATAGTCTGGGACCGCGTGTTTCGAGGCAGAAGACACGGTTTGGGACCGCGAGTTCGGGCTCAACAGTCACAGTTTGGAACCGCGAGTTTGGCCTAAACAGTCACGGTCTTGGACCGCGACTGTGGGTTAGACAGCCGTGGTCAGAAACTGCGGCAAGGGGGCCTAAAGCCGCGATGTGAAGCGAGCTGTTAGGACCTCCCGGGGGGGAGGGTAGGGTTTATTTCTTTGACATGAGTCTGATGAGTTTGCCTTGCGTTTTTGATAGGATGCCACTGGTACTGTGGAGGGAGCGGGAGATCTTGGATGAGATAGTGACGGTCATCCAGGGGGATCAGGATGTGTGGGCAGTATTGGGGTTGTGCGGACTGTTGAAGTTCGCTCAGGTACCTATGATGCGTTCGGCAGGGTTGCTGCTGAACCGGCTGATTAGTTTCTTGGAGCCAGACATACAGGCATTCAGGGTGCAGGGTGAGAGGGTGGACCTCACCCTAATAGATGTATATTTCCTGACGGGGTTGCGCTGCTTGGGTAGGGTGGCGGATACGTAGCCGCGAGTATCCGTCGATGTAGATATGGAGGACATGCTAGAGCGGTACTCTGGTCCAGAGGCTAGGGTGCACAGGAATGCACTCCGGGTGATAGACCTATAGGAGCCGGTAGTGCAGGCTATTGCAACATGCGTGGTACATGTGTTGGGGTCTCAGTCACCGGAGAAGGTGTCTGGGGGCCAGATGCAGCTGGTGGAGTGCGTACTGGATGGGGTCTACTATGCGTGGGGCCAGATGTTCCTCACCTGCATGCAGTGGTAGCTGACGGCGGCGAAGGAATCTGGCAAGGGGTTTTGCTATGGTTCCTTCTTATGTGCGTTTTTCATGGAGAGGGTATCCACCCTGCGGCCGTGGGTACCGATCAGGGTAGGAGGTTTGAGGAAGCTGCAGATCGTGCGGTGGGGAGAGATGATGCACCGCCGGGGTGGCGGTGAGGTGGGTAGGTACTTTACGCAGGAGCTGTACCTGCAGTGGCTACAGATGCCACTGCCACTGGATGACTACCCATACAGGGACATGGACTATACTGGGGACCCAGAGGCACCACGGGTGCCAGGACAGGCATGGGGACCGGATGGTACATATTGAGTTACTTTCATGTTATAGATGTCAAGTTTTATATATGATGTGTGTTATGATATATACTGTTACTGACTGATGTGTGATCTACAGATGTGGGTCCGAGACCACCGCCAGGACACGTCGCACATAGGGGACATGTGGCGGTACCAGCCTTACCGGGTCGAGGGGAGGTGTGTCGGCAGGACGCGGAGGGGACTTTGGAGTCCATCCGAGTGTTGCTGGATCGGTTACTAGTTGGAGTGACCGACGAGGGATGGCGGGATGTGGATCCCGATGTGATTCAGGATTGCATGAGGGCGCCTCGGGAGTTCTGGTCGATTGTGATCCGGGTGGCTATCTTGGCGGACAGGGCTCGGGCACAGGAGCCTGCAGGAGATGAGGATTTGCCGGAGGAGGAGCGAGGGGAGGACTTAGAGGCAGCAGATGCAGGTAGTGATGCAGGGTATGACTCTCATTAGGGAGTACAGGGGACTCCCCTTGAGTTTTGTAGCTACGACATGTATTTTATGAGATGTATAGATATTTTTTGTGTATAAATGAGTACGGGGGTACCCATGACATGTATAGCCGATGAACATGTATTTTTTGATATATATATATGCACGTGGATGCACTTATGGTTTGTGATATGTTTACATTGCACGTGGATGCAAGTAGTATAGGATGTTGGGCACATGGATACCCCCTCTGTATATTATGTAATGTATTGCACATGGATGCAACACTATGGATGTAGGACTAGGCACGTGGATGCCCCTGTATATGAATGTGTTTTTATTTTGTATTGCACATGGACGCAAATGTTTGTGTGATGATAGGCACAAGGATGCCCCTTGCAATCTTTTTGGGTTTTTATATATTTTATGAGATGCTACGGGATGCATGATGGAGATCTTACATGGTATGATTGATGTGCCAATCTAGGATGTTGTTTGCCATTTGATCTGCGACACTATTGTGAGTTCTTGGGACATGTGTGAATGTGATGGATTCAAACTGTCGGCTGAGTTGTTTTGTACGCATGAATTTTCTAAAGAGGCAAGGATCACACACCTGGTAGCAGTTGTTGAGATGGGAGACAAGCAGCTGGGAGTCGAGGAACACATGAAGGTGACATATGCCTATCTGGACGGCAGCAGTCAGGAGACTGATCACAGCATCATATTCCTCCTGGTTATTGGTAGCAGTGCCTATGCAGATTCCGTCAAGGTGAATCATTTCATGGGAAGGGGAATATAAGACCCACGCTGCAGAAGCTAGGTTGGGAGACCAGTGGCTTGCTCCATCGGTGAAGCCAGTGTAGTGAGGTGGAAGATGGTCCATCTGTGGTCATGCAAAAATGATGAATATGAGAGTAAGGTAAAAAACGTGAAAAACAAAAAGATAACAAACTGTACAATACGGACCAATGGGGCCGCGAGCAATCTAGGGATAAAAGCATTTAAGGTACAACCCATTATGAGGGTTGTGCAAAGGGAGACCTTCTAAGTCAGTTAAAATGTATGCCCCCTTGTCGAGGTAGGTCTGCATGATGTAAGGGCCTTGCCACATAGATTCAAACTTTCCTTTATCGGTTTTGTCGTGGGCTTGGTCATATGCGAGGACGAGGTCCCCTTCATGGAAAGTTCGAGGGTGTACATGTTTGTCATAACCGGCTTTGGAACAGTTCTTGGTGGCTTCAATAGTCTGGAGAGTGGCACGACGATCTTCATCGGCTTGTTCCAGGGATAGCAGACGTTGCTCAAGTGGGGAGGTGTCAGGGAGAACCTCGACGATGATTTGTAGGGCAGGTATCTGACACTCAATGGGGAGGAAAGACTCTACGCTGTGAACTAAATGAAATGGGGTAAAACCAGTGGCGGTCTTGGTAGAGGTACGGTAAGCCCATAAGGCAGGGAACAACATTTGGTGCCAATTGGACTTATGCCGATCAACAATCCGTTGAAGGATGGTTTTGAGTATTTTGTTAATGGCCTCTACTTGGCCATTCCCTTAGGGGTAGTAAGCAGAGGAAAATTGATGTTCGAACTTGAGGAGAGTGGATAACTCGTGCCAAACGGAATCTTCGAAGTGAGAACCATGGTCTGATACCAACTGTTTGGGAACCCCGAATCGAGTGATAACATGGTTAAAAAAGAAACAGGCAGCGGTATCAGCGGTGCAGTTGAAAGCAGGCATGGCTTCCACCCATTTGGTGAAGCAATCCACGGCGACAATGATGTACTTGTGGCTGTTGGCAGATGGGGGTTTACACTCCATGAAGTCGATAGCCCACTTACAAAAGGGACCAACGGTGATGACTGGGTGTAACGGAGCAGGTGGCGTCCGGGCCTTGGGGGCAATTATGGCAATGTTTGACCGCTGTGATGCAGTCGGTAAAGAGGGTGGGCCAGAAATATCTGGTGTGAATGACCTTTTGGGCGGTGGCCATCCCAGAGAAATGGCCACCGTAGGCACCGCTATGACAGTCATTGAGGACGTGTTCATCTTCCTCGTGTGTAAGGAAACGACGAAGAATCGTGTCGACCCCTCACCGGTAAAGGACATCTCCTAGGAGGAGATAGCGAGAGGCCTGGTGATGGATACGACGACGTCCATTGCGGGTGACTTTGTGTTGGAACTTCTACGTGCGCAGGTATAGCAAAATATCACCGTACCATGGGTCATCAGACGAGATGGTGAACAAATGGTTGTTGGGTAACTCATTGGAGATTTGGGGGGATGGTAGAAGGGAGGGGAGATCAGTGATTAGCTGGGCAAGTGCGAGGGATTTGGTGCTCTTAGGGGTTTTGAAGGTAAGGTCATAATCCTGGAGGATAATGACCCATTTAGCAACACGACCTTGCAGTAGCCGCCGGTTTACGAGATAGACCATGGGGTTGGAGTCAGCGATGACTGTGGTATGACTAAGTAAAATGTAGTGTTGCAATTTTTGGACGGAAAAGACCACAGCTAGGGCGAGTCTCTCCTCATATGGGTAACATAGAGGTGGTCTAGACAAGGTCTGGCTGACATAATAAATGACATGCTCCTGGTGAGAAGCATCTTCTTGAACCAAGACTCCGGACATAGCATGCTCGGATGCTGAGACGTAGAGGATGAAGTCCTGAGAGAAATCCGGAGGGGAGATCAAGGGGGCTTGTGTGAGAGCTTTCTTGAGGGCTCCGAATGTAGATTCTACTTGCTCATCCCAGACAAATGGTATGTGGGTACGGAGCAGGCGCAAGAAACCATGAACGGTGGTGGCGTAATCGGGAACAAAACGACGGAGCAAATTGGATCGCCCCTGTAGACTTTGGAGCTGTCGGAGCGTACGAGGAGAGGGGAGGTTTAAGATGGCTTGGACTTTTAGGGGGTCCACAGTAATTCCTTTCTGGGAAACAATGAAACCCAACAATCAGCCTGTCGGAACACAAAAGACACACTTGTGTGGGTTCAAGTGGATTTGATATTTGCGACAATGTAGAAAAACTTGTCGAAGGTCATGAAGGTGGTTTGATCGTTTCTGGGAATGAGCTATAAGGTCATCAAGGTAGATGAGCAAGATATGGACCAAGTCATGAAGTAATAGGTCATGGCCCGCTGGAAGGTGGCACCAGCATTTTTTAGGCCGAAAGGCATGACGCGATAGGCAAAGGTGCCCCATGGGGTAGTAAAGGAAGTTTTGTACTGATCCTCCTTTCGGATCTGAATCTGATTGTATACGGAAAAACCATCCATGAAGGACAGGACTTGATGCCCCGCACACGCATGGATGAGCTAGTCAATAAATGGCGTGGGGAAGTTGTCTTTGGGACAAGTGCGGTTTAGATCTCGGAAGTCAGTGCATACTCTAATGGTGCCTTGTTTTTTGTTAACGGGAACGGGGTTTGAAACCCAGGTTGTATAAGCAATAGGATAAATGAATCCCGCCTTGCGAAGTTTCTCAATCTCTGCTTTGACAGCTGGGAGCTTTGAGGGATGAATGGGGTGCTGTTTCTGACGAACGGGGGGTACGTCAAGTCATGTGTCAATGTGGTGTTCTATAATAGCGGGGTCGAGACCAGGCATTTTGGTATAGGACTAGGCAAATACATCACAGAATTCTCTGAAGAGTTTTTTATATTCCTCAATCTCTTGCTCACTATAGGAGGCTCCCAAAGTTATGAGTTCAGGTGTACTTCCTGGGGAAACGATATCAATTTGGATGACGGGTGAAATATTGGCCACGTTACCTTCCTCAAAGGCATCTGGAGTAGGAATAGGGTCCTTAAACCAGTCGACCTTGGTAGGAAGGAAGTCTTTGGATTCAACCGCAAATTGAGTAGCGGTGCTAGAGGAAGATGCTTCTGGGAGGAAATACGAACGATGGTGCATGTCATCCCAGGGATACTCCGGGGCAGTGAGTGCCTCAAGAATATCCTCATCAGAACGGAAAGTCAGAGTCGTCAAATCGGTTGACGAGGGAGTGGTGGTGGAAGAGATCATATAAATGGCATTAATCTCTCCAGAAGGGGATGAGACCGGGGGGTGGATCTCCTCAATGGTGGGTGGTGCCGTCTCAAGATCCAGATTGTTCATTTCATAGAGAGCTGCTCTGTAATCTGGGAGATCAAGACAGTGGTGTGAGTAATGCATGTAAACACCGCATATCGCATAGGGGTGGGATCGAGTTTGACAACAAGAATATTGGGGTCGTCGTCAAGTAGTTGCATGTGTTCCTATAATGCCGGTAACTGAGGACATTGGTGAGTCGGATGACCTAACTCATCGCACAATGAGCATTTGGGAGGAGCATGAAACACTGGGGGGTTTTTGACTGTTTTGGGAGGGGGTACAGTAATGTATGGTTGTGGGCCTCTGCCCCCAGTGGGCTTGGTAAGAGTAGGGGGGTTTGTGGAGGACAAAGGGGAAGCGACACTAGGAGGTGGCTGAGTAGTAGTGACAATGGGTTGCACCGGTTGCAGGATGACATCTGGTGTCGACGGGGGAACGGGAGGTGAAAGGTACCACACGGGTAATCCCAAGGTTAACCCAGGGAGGCTAAGGGTAGCCATAACTAGGGAGCTTACTACTCCCAAGGGAGGGATTAGGAAAGGGATGGTGTGGATGGGTGTAACACCAATGTGACTAGGTACCAATGGTGGTTTAGGCAACAAGGGCAGTTGAGTATTAGGAGGTTGTGTGTTATGGGACAGTGTACATAGGTCAGACACGTCAGTGGCGGGTGACGAGGGTGGAATAGACTAGAAGGTGGAGGTCATCGGTGTGTCTGAGTAAACTCCGAGCCCCATAGAGGAAACAAACGAGGTGGTGGCACCCGAAACAGGTTGTTCAACCATGGGGAGAACATTTTCGGGTGCCGCGGGGGCATTGGGATCATATTAGGTGAGTTGGTTGACCTTGACCACGCGTCCCTCATGGGGGAACATCATGGTATGAAAAATGGAAGAAGCAACCACCCACATGGCATACATGTAGCTGTTGCCAAGTAAGAGGTTATAATCAAGCTGGGCATTGATGACCTCTATGTCGATGAGAACGGTTTTGCCAGCTAGTTGGATGGGGATGTTCATTAATAGGCCTTGTGGTTGAGCCGAACGGCCGTCGTAGGCTCGCAATGCAGTGGTGGACTACTGGAGAGGAGGGGATCCCAACTTCTGCCAGATGAAGGTGGACATGACACATGTAGAGGCACCTTCATCAATAATGCATCGATGGATGACAAAATTCTGAATGGAAACAGAAACTTGAAATGCTAAAGTGGAAGGCATGCGTGGTTCGGATTGGTCCAAATCCAATGCCATTAATTGTGAATCATTTGGGTCAATAGCCCCAATGGCTGAGAGTAAAGTCTTGCACTGGGAAGGGCAGTTTTTCAAGACTTCTAACGTAGACATGGCTGCGGGAGATTGGGCTAAGTCATCAACGATGTTGTAGTTTGACGCAGCGTGCGCATTGGGGTTATTGTTGATATGGCGAAGTGGGAAACGAGGTGCTTTGGGAGCACCATCTAGTGGAGGTGGAGGTATACATAATGCCTGATTAGTGGGATGCGCGTTAGTGGTTTTATCAATGGGAGGGGCTTCGGAGGTGGAGCCATACTAGTTCTGACGGGTCTGTAGGTTGACATCAGCGGAGGACATCGTCAACAAGTGGTGGGTACCTGAGTCAAACATGGGTTGATCAGGTGCGGCGTAAGTGATCTGTTGTTAGGGTGGCACATTGGCTTGAGGGGGAGCCAACGGCTGAGTGTTCACTATGCCTTGGTTTGGTAAGGCATTTTGCAGCACCAAAGGTGGCTGCTGAGGTTGTGGGGGGTTGGGCGGTGCTTGAGGAGCCGCATGCCCTTGGAAATGGGCATCATCAACCCAAAGTTACCGAGCTCGCTCCAAGTGTGGGCAAGCATGTGTATAGTGGCTATTCGGAATGTTGTAATCCATCAGTGCATCATCAATGTGGGTGCCTCTACATGCGTTATGTCCACATTTGTTTGGTAGAAGTTGGGATCCCCTACTCTCCAACCATCCACCACTACGTTGAGAGCCTATGATGGCCATTCGGCTCAACCCCAAGGTATCTTAGCTAATGTCCCTGTCCATTGGATGGTAAAACAGTGCTTATTGACATAGAAGTCATCAATGCCCAACTGAATTATAACCTCTTACATGGTCGCAGTTACATGTACACCATGCAGGCGGTTTCCTCATCCATTTTTTGTACCATGATGTTCCCCCATGAAGGATGAGTGGTCAAGATTGATCAACTCACCTATTACGATCCCAATTCCCCCGCTGCACTCGAAATCCTTATTCCCATGGTTGAACAACCTATTCGCGGTGCATCTACCTTGTTGGTTTCCTTAGTTTGACCTAGAGTCTACTCAAATATGCCAATGACTTCCACATTCCGATCCATTCCACCGCCATCACCAGCGACCGAAATATCTGACTTATGTACCCTCTCCCACAATACACAAAAACCCAACCATCAACCACCCTTGCTACCCCAACCACCATTGGTACCCAGTCATGTGGGAACCACACCTATCCATACAATCCCCTTCCTATTTCCCCCTTCGGGAGTAGTAAGCACTCCGGTGATGGCCACATTAAACCTCCCGGGGTTAACTTTAGGACTACCTATATGGTACATCACACCTCCCATTTCCCCTCTGATTCCCAATGTCATCTTACAACCACTGCATCCTATCACCACTACTAGTCGGCCAACTCACGAGGTCACCACTCCTTCCTCCTCTACCAAGGCACCCCCTCTTTCCAAATACACTACGGGTAGAGGCCCACAACCTTACACCGCTCCGCCCGCGCCTAAAGCCACTAAGAATCCTCTACCATTTCGTGCTCCTCCCAAATTCTCTTTGTGTGATGAGTTGGGCCATGCTACCCATCAATGTCCACAATTACCCGCATTACAAGAGAACATGAAAATGCTTGATGACGAACCCAACATCCCGGTTGTCCAACTCAACCTTACCCTTAAGTATCATGATAAATCACTGCGTACCAATCACCCTTGTGAAATATGCGGCATTTATGGCCATTACTCACATCACTGCTCTGATCTCCGAGATTACAAAGCCACTCTCTATGAGATGAATAACTTGGACCTCGAGACGTCTCCTCCCACCGTTGAAGAGATCCACCCCCCAGAATCTCCACCAACAGGAGAGATCAAAACCATTTATATGATCTCTACTGCTAGCATCCCCTCGTCAACCGATTTGACTACAAAACGTTTCCGCAATGATGAGTAAATTCTCGAGGCTCTTACCGCACCTGATTACCCCTGGGAGGACATGCACCATCATTCCTATTTCCTCCTGGAGGAGTCCTACCCCACCACAGCCATCCAATTTTCAGTTGAGTCCAAAGATTTCATCCCCAACAAGATCGACTATTTTAAAGAGCCCATTCCCGCTCTCGATGCCTTCAAGGAAGGTAACATGGCCAATATCTCACCCATAATCCACATTGATATCTTTGCCCTAGGTGGTGCCCCTAAACTCATTACTTTGGGAGCCTCTTGCACTGAGTACGAGGTCGGAGAGTACAAAATTTTTTTTCAAGAGTTTCGTGATGTCTTTACCTTGTCCGACACCGAAATGCCTGGTCTTGACCCCGCTATCATAGAGCACCACATTGACATGCAGCCAGATGTGCCCCCCATTCACCAAAAACAACACCCCATTCACCCATCAAAGCTCCCCACCGTTAAAGCAGAGATTGAGAAACTTTGTGCAGCAGGTTTCATTTACCCCATCGCATACACCACTTGGGTTTCTAACCTTGTCCCTGCTAACAAAAAACATGGCACCATCAGGGTATGTACTGACTTCCGCGATTTAAACCAAGCATTTCCCAAAGATAACTTCCCGATGCCATTTATTGACCAACTCATCGATGCGTGTGCGGGGCATGAAGTTATATCCTTGATGGACGAGTTCTCTTGGTATAACCAGATTCAGATCCACAAAGAAGATCAATACAAGACTGCTTTCACCAACCCCTAGCCATCTCGATTTGCGTGCCACCTCGGCCATTATCCATTTTTGACATTTTTTATATAACTAGATTCAGTTTTTCGCACTCGTGATGATGCTTGAGATCATTTATCACTGTCACAGTCACCCCTCTTTTGACATTTTGTCTGTCGGCCCTACAACCACGGTCTGCGAGCCACATCGACTGCCATCACTTTACACTTGCTTTGACACTTCAAGCATATCCATGAACTTTCCATTGCCTTCATACTGCAGTTATTTCGTTATTTTTCAACCATTCACCATCCCGCAAGGAGGCACCACTAGTGTTTCCCCCCAACCGTTGTTCTCGGTTCTCATCGATGTCCCTTGATTGAACACTCTATCCTTGCTTGACCATTCCTTTTGTTCGATATAATTTTATCCCTTTTTCGGGTTGGACAAGTCCTTTACGAAAAAGGCACTTAGGGAGTTTCTGTTAAGATCTTTTCTTACTCATAAAAGAATGAAACGATCGCCGAGCAATCTTGCTTCCTTTCATGCTCGTTAAAGTACCTGAAAGAGAATCTATCCGGTATAAGTTTAACCCTTTTCTAGACCTGGTAGACTAATTACGAAAAAGGAATACTCTAGTCACACTGGCTAGAAGAGTTCTCCATTGCATCCTTTTATGATTTTTTGGGCCTTGGAGACTAACACATCAAAAAGAAACCCCTTGGAGTCTTCTTCTTATTTTCAGACTCTCTAAAATTGAAAGAAACCATGACCATGCACTGTCCTGGGATTGTATAAATCCACATGACGGTACCATTCCATTATTTCAGAGTCATCTTATCGCTTTCAGACTCCTTAAAATTGAAAGCAATCATGAGCATGAACTGTCCTGGGCTCGTATAAATCCACATGATAGTACCATTTTATACGTTCTTTGAGCTCCTTAAACCACGAAGATGGACCCAACATCACTTTTGGCCCCAAATTCTTCAGCTGGCTAGAGGGCCAGATGCTCATGGGCGAGGATTTCCCATACAGTGGCACAAACTTCCGAGAGGGTCCCGACTTAGTGGTGCCAGAGGGTGCAACATGGGGTGATATCGGTAAGAACAAAACCTTTGTACTTTTTAGTTTTGTGAATTATATATATATATTTTTTTTATGTAGTGCTGACAAGTACCTTGTGTGTGTAGATGTTGGTCCCATGCGACCAGTGGGTCTCT
This sequence comes from Larix kaempferi, assembly GCA_027924585.1. Lineage (NCBI taxonomy): Eukaryota > Viridiplantae > Streptophyta > Pinopsida > Pinales > Pinaceae > Larix > Larix kaempferi. The sequence continues at coordinate 12,020,619 of BSBM01000007.1, forward strand.
CTCTTCTAGCGAGGAGAGACAGAGGTGGAGAGGCAGTGGTTCCTTCCGGTGCTCATCCTGCCGTCAAGGAGATGGAGGAGGTGTACCAGAACCTGTTTGGGATGACTGTGGAGGTCCTCGAGCCAGCCATCGATGACCTACCGAGGCCCATGCAGAGGTATGGGGTTGGAGCATCCATGCGCTTCAACGCCCTACTCCACAAGGTGGCTCGTACTGTAGACTGCTTTCTCACTCAGCGTCAGAGAGATGTTAGAGGTAGGGGTGGTGTATGGGTCATGCGTTTAGCCTGATTGCACTTTTAGACTTGTACTGAGAGCTTAGAGGCCTCAGATTTTTGTATTTATTGAAAGCGATGACACTTCATATTTTTGTAGAGACTCACTGAAAGCCATCATGCTTCAAATTTTGTACCAGCACTACTTTTGAGCAATTTATATATATATACATTATCAGTGGTTTATATATTACGTGTTCTTAGAATGATTAGTGATGTGATCTTGTTTACATGTTTGCTTCTGCATGTTATATTTACATGTTGTGAATGCTTTTACATATTATGATTATTATGTGTGTGCAATGTACCAATCCAAAATGAAATTGGCCATCGAGTCAGCGACTATGTTTAACTCTCATGGAATGTGCAGGTATTGAATAGATTCAATTGACCTTTCCAGTAGACGTACTCATCTGAAGAGACGGAGTAAGATGGGATCACGGATGGCGTATATCCAATTTAGATGGAGAACCACTAATTGAGAATCCATGTGGATGACAATGTGGTTCATACCTAAGGAAATGGCATCAGCTAGAGTTCCGATCACTTCCTGATATTCTGTGGCATTGTTGGTCGCAAACCCTAGGCAACTTCCTCCTGAGCTAATGAGCTACCTGTTGGGGAATATAGTACCCAGGCTGCCGAATCAAGGTGAAGGGTATGTCAGCTGACACCGTCCGCGAATCCATAGCACGTTGCCATCTGCACACGCAGACAGAACATGGTATGAGAAGCGTAAATAAGATCATAAGACACTCGAAAAGAGAAATGCGTCACACCACACAAATACACAAAAACACATCATGTACAATATATACAAGCAAGTCTATGCTTGAGAGATCAAGTATAGTATCTCTTCAGGTAAAGCCCATTGAGGGGTTCACCTAAAGAGATCCCATCATAATCTTCAAGCTCGTAGGCACCTTTTTCCAACACACGTTTGATGACATAGGGTCCATGCCACATGGACTCGAACTTCCCAGCTCCTATCTTATTGTGCTTCTGGTCATAAGTGAGGACCAGGTCACCCTCGTTAAAGATACGAGGTTCAATCGACTTATCGTATTGGGCCTTGATGCATTTCTTATGCGCTTCATTAGCGAGAGTGGCATCATGGTGAGACTCGTCAAGTTGGGCTAAGTGTAAGAGACACTCTTCATCAGCAGTAGTGTTAGGAAGAAGTTCGACCGCAAGTTGTAAAGATGGGATTTCGCACTCTATCGGCAGAACAGCCTCCAATCCATATACCAATTGGAAGGGAATGAAGCCTATGGCGGTTTTAATGGTAGTTTGGTAGGCCCATAATGATGAAAAGAGCATGTTATGCCAGTTGGACTTTTGTGTCCCTACCATCCTCTGGATCATAGTTTTCAAGACCTTGTTAATTGCCTCGACCTGTCAATTGGATTGCGGGTAGTAGGGTGTCGAGTTTTCATGGCAAAAACCCAACCTGTCGCTCAATTCAGCAACCATATGGTTCTGAAAGTGAGAACCATGATCGGTAACTATGGCCTGCAGAACTCCAAACCGCGCTATCACATGATTAAACATGAAGAGTGTGGCGGTTTTGCCATCGTTTTGGTATGTAGGCATAGCCTTGGCCCACTTTGTGAAGTAATCCACAACTACAATGACGTAACTATTTCCCTCGGCCAAGGTAGGCTTACAGTGCATAAAATTGATGCCCCATTTTGCAAATGGGCCAACAACAATAACCACATGTAGTGGGGTAGGATGAGTGTGCTTCTTCATGTGGAAGTGTTGGCAAGGAGGACATTTTTTAAAGGCCTCAATACAATATTTGAAGATAGTAGGCCAGTAATATCCTGCGTGCAAAATCTTCTGGGCTATAGCCATCCCAGAGAGATGACCGCCACATGCCCCAATGTGATAGTCATTCAGAATGCGTTCAACCTCATCAAGAGTGAGACAACGTCGAAGGATTGAATTGACGCCATGACGATACAAAGTATCATTAATGATTAAATAATACTTTGCATGGTGACGAACCTTACGATTATCATCGCGAAAAAGTTGAGGATCGAAGCATTGGGTTTGAATATACAACAGAATATCTCCATACCAGGGGTCAGTCGTACTGATGAGAAACAATGATTCATCCAGAAAGGAGTCATTGTGCTCAACTTTTGCATCAGGACGGGGAAGGTCATAAATAAGCTCAGCAAACACCAAAGACTTCTTAGATTTATCTTTCTCGAAAAGAAGATCGAATTCTTGCAGTATCACAATCCAACGTGAATACTTGCCACCAAGCACCTGACGTGTCGGTACGTGGTACATGGGGTTCGAGTTGGCAATGATAGTGGTGGTGTGGAGCAAGATGTAATGACGAAACTTCTGGACGGAAATGACTGCCGTGAAAACAAGTTTTTCGACATGTGAGTATCTAGTTTCGGCATTAGCTAGACCCTTACTTGCATAGTATATCACATGTTCCTGAGCGTTTTGGTCCTCCTGTACTAGAACCATGGCGATAGTGGTAGCAAAAGCGGTGAGATATAAGATGTAATCTCGATAATAGTTAGGTGGTTGGAGCATAGGGGAATGCGTGATGGCATGTTTGATACTGTCAAAAGATTTTTGAGCTTGGTTGTCTCAAATGAACAGGACGTCCTTCTTAAGCAGTTTCATGTAGCCCTAAGTTTTCTCCATGAAATTGCACACAAAAAATCTGAGGTAAGTCGCCTTCCCTTGGAGACTTTGAAGTTTCGTAGCATCAGTCAGGGGTGGTAGGTTGATGATGGCCTCCACCTTTAAGGGATCAATTCGGATCCCATCCTTTGAAACGATGAATCCTAAGAGGCATCCAGACTCAACGCAAAAGATACACTTGTGAGGATTCAGACAAATATTGTACCGTCTGCATTTGAGGAATATGGCCGTCAGATGATCGATGTGGAACTCACGCTGCTTTGAATGGGAAGGGAGATCATCCAAGTAGGGTTCCACAAAGTCCTTAATATCGTGGAAGGCATACGACATAGCCCACTGAAACATAGCACCAACATTTTTAAGGCCAAATGGGAGCTTGCGATAAGCAAATGTACCCCATGGGTAGATGAAAGCCATCTTATGTTGGTCGGATGGGTTGATCTCAATTTGGTTGTAACCAGAAAAGCCATCCATGAATGAGAGGATGACGCTTCTGGCACAATTGTCGATAATTTGGTCGATGAAAGGGGTCGAGTAGTTGTCTTTTGGACAAGCCCGATTAAGGTCCTGATAATAAACACAGACGCAGATGGTGCCCTTCTTTTTGTTCACAGGAACAACGTTTGAGACCCAATCCGTCAATGGGACAGGATAAATAAAGCCAGCCTTTAAGAGCTTTCCAATTTCTTCCTTTATTTCCGTAGTCTTCCAGGGGTGTACCGGTTGCAATTTTTGGTGTACAAGTTTGATGTCGGGATAGGTTCTTATTTCGTTAGAAACAATCAGAGGGTCTATCCCAGGTGTCTCCTCATAGGATCAAGAAAAAACGTCTCGAAATTGCTTGAACAAGGCTATGCTAATAGCGATTTCTTCAGGGGAACACTTCTAGCCTATGCGAATGTGTTCCACTACACTTGGTTTCACAGAGTTGTCTACCTCAGTAGTTGGCTCAATGTTAGCCAAGTTTCCCTCCATGTCTGTAAGACATGTGAGGATGGGAAAATGAGGAGATGGGTAGATATCCGGTGAAAAGAGGGTATGAATATTGTCCTCTACGTACTTCCATGGAGGAAGAAAATATGACCTGTGATGAAGATCATCCCACGAACCGTCATCCACATTCATTACTTCCATGATGGACTCGTCTGAATGAAAAGTATGAAGTAAGAGATCAGGTAGAGAGGGTGTTCGTCGTAGAGAGGGTGCTATTTGGATAGCCTCATAAATATGTTCAATGAGTGAAAGAGGCATCGCGCCTCCAAACAGGTGTGTTGTGGCTTCATTCGGTACAAGCCAAGCACCGTTTGAGTGAGATAAAATCTCAGTGGATATCATATTCACCGTGGCAACATGATTAGGGGGGTCTGCGGTTGGAAAAATGCCCATGCGAGATGAATCTTTCAATAGGCCAACCCCTACACTCTCATACTGTTTTGACGTCTGTCCAATGGAAGGAACATGGTCACCAGGATGAGTAGTGGCGTCTGGTGTACAAAAATCTAACTGGTCAATCGTAACAATTCATCCTTGGTGGGGGAATTGTATTGTGCAGAAGACTGAAGAGGATACCGCCTGCATGGTATAAAACCAATTACGACCAAGACCACTTCCATGTTAATGGTTACGGTCTTTTCGCCCAACTCAACTGCAAGAGCTTGTAAGAGCCCATGAGGTTGAAAGCCACGCCTGTCAAATGATTTCAACATGGTAGGAGAATGATTCAATTTAGGGGAGCCAATGGCTCTCCAACAAGTGGTGGACATGAGAGAAGTAGAGGCTCAAAAGAGTATGATGGACAATCTTTCCACCAAGGTTTGCGGTAACTTGGAATGCGAGCTGGTGTGAGAAACTCGGCTTAAGGTTGTCAAGACGAAACATGATGGTGTTCGAGGAATCCGGGTCAACTACACCAATAGCTGCAAGGAGAGTTCTGCATTGATTGGGACAATTCTGCAAAACTTCTAGGGTGGACATGGCACAAGGAGCTTGAGCCAAGTCCTCTACGATATTGTAATTCTGTGCTGCGCGAGAATTAGGATTGAAAATGGCTTTTCGAATCGTGCTCTTGGGCGGACGTAATATCGAATCTAAAGAGGGTCTCTCGATGGTGAGAGAAGTCGATGGTACAGTGACATCAGGTAAAGAGTTGGAATCTTTTTCAGTATTACTTCCGATGGGTTCCTTCGAAGGGACCTTTTCATAATATCGTGAGCAAGTCGTTAAATTGATTGCCTCATTACGCAACATGAGAACATGCACGGTATTGGATGGTTCCCCCTGGGCTGGGGGGGTTTGAGCAATCATCTGCTGATTTTGAGCGGATCTTTAAGGACTGCGGGAGTCAGTTTACCTCTAAGAAACTTCTGAACTTCGTCTCTATGGGGACACTCTTTGGAGAAATGGTCTTCTCCACACAATAAGCAAGGATACTTCAGTTTCCTTTTCTACTTAGTATCTTCGAGAGTGCTCTTCATTTCCTACTGGGCAGAAGACTTCTTGGGTTTCCCCTTGTTCTTCTTTTTTCCATTAAACTTATGGGATGAAGCTGATTGAACATAATTCACCTCTTCAGTTACAGCAGGAGGAGTGGACTTGGAGGTGTTGTGTCTAGTCGGAGTGGGTTTGGATGATCCAACGGTGCTAATAGCAGGCTGGGTGGTAAGGGAACCAATGATTCCATCAGCTTGGGGTCCCTTATGTGGTTTCATGGGATTGTTAGCGTCCCTAGGTGCGTCAGGAAGAATATTGAATATAGTGCCAGACTGGGTATAGACTAGATCTAACAGATGAGCACTCGTGATGGCTTGTTCTTCAGTGACAACACCTCGCATGGAAACATCTTTTGCTATGACAGGAAGGAGTGACTTTGTAAACCAGTCTGCTAGGAGCTGATCTGGAATGGGATATTTAATGAGACATCGTCTCCTTCGCCACTCGTGTATATGATCCAAGATGTGGGTGGCGGTATTCTAATTGATCGAGGTTAAAATATCAGTACCAGTCTCATACTGTATAGGCAGCTGGAAATGCGTCAAAAAGTTCATAGCAAGAGAGCCAAAATCAGGAAAAGAGTGTGGTGATAACTCAATGTACCACTTGGCAGCCGAACCGGTGAGAGTCCTTTGGAACAATCTAAGACGAATTGAATCGTCCATTAAGAAATTCGATGAACACCATAAATGGTATGTCATCATGTGGTTCTTGGGATCTTCACCCAACTTGCCATCAAACTTGGGGATATCAGACGGAAGTTTCAACGGAATCGGTGGCCAGTTAGATCCATGGTAAATGGGATCATTGGTTAAATGAGAGAGGTCAGGTAGGTCCAAAGTAGCCAAAAAGGGAAGTTGTGGATTAGGCTGCGTGTATTGATAATATGGATATGGCATGTAAGGACCAAACTGACCGTAAGGTGTACCAGGATAAAACTGACCGTAAGGGGGTGTGCCTCCAAGACCGTAAGGAGGCCCGCCACCGTAAGGTGGTCCATTCAAATAGGGTGGGGTTCCACCTCCACCTCTGGGAGGGGGTGGAGGTCCGCCGCCACCACTAGGAGGAGGTGGGGGTCCATAATCATAATAAGGTGGCCCACCATCGCCTCCTCCTAGAGCGGGTGGTGGACCACTTCCGCTGCCAGATGGGCGGGGGCCCCCACTGCCTCCACTGCCGGAAGGATGAGGGTTTCCACCACCACTGTTGCCACCAAGGTAATTAGGTCCTCCACTACCTCCACCTGGAGGGGGAGGTGGACCACCACCGCAACCCGAAGGGAAATGTCCTCCTCCACCATGATAAGGTTGTCCTCCACTTCCTCCGCCTGGAGGAGGTGGTGGACCATTCCTGCCACCACCTGAGGGGTGAGGGGTGTTGTAGGTAAAATGGGGTGGGCCTCTGCCAACGTTAGGTGGGGGCCCGCTTCCTCCAACAGGAGGTGGGAGAGGACCGATCGAGGGTGGTGGTACTTGAGGGATAGTCATTTGGGGCCCGTGTTTCAACACAGGTTGTTGTCCCCATAGAGTGTAAGGATTCCTGGGATAAGGTATCCCGTATGGTGTATTTTCGGGATTAGGTTGGCCCAACACAGGGTTAATGGAACCTTGATACGCTTGACTCCATGAGGGTTGGGTTACATTTGATGACCCTCCAACATGAGATAATCCCATGGTGGATGGTCTACCGGGTTGGGTAGGTCCAACGGAAGGCCCGTTGGGGACTCCACCAACGTTCTGGTCAGGAAACGGGGGTTTCCCCCTAGCCACAATAGGATGACCACTATTCAAAGGTTGAACCAACGTGGGTTGTTGACTAGATATCGTGGTAATAACAGTACCAATAAGATAATCCATAGGAATGGAGTACCCTCCCCTCAAATTTTGGGGGTGGGGGAGGAACTGGTAAAGTAACCGTGGTAGTGACAGGTGTGTTGGACCGTTGTCCTTCCACCGATTGGTTCACTTGAGGTGCAAGACTAGATTCTTGCAAGGGTTGACCAGTCTGACTAGTGGTCGTGGGGTGGGGTTGATGATCCGAAAGATATCAAATGAACTAGGATGTTTCCGTCGTCAAGTCTTATTTGGAAATGACGATTGTGGAACTCTTCAGAGTGTTGCTCGAGAGTTTGTCTTCAAAGCTCTTCTCCTTTAACACGTAACTGTTCCAAATGTTCGTGAATGGGGCCAAAAGTTTTGGAAAGGTCAGGCCTATAGTAAGGCGTAGTGAACTCTGGAGTAGTCCAGTTAGGTGGGGATGAGATGGAAAAATGAGCCAGTGGATGGTCTATAGAAGAAGTCCAATAAGCTGCTGAAGGCCCAACAGCTGCAGTAGGGTCGTCCTGGGGTTGGTTTGTCCATTCCAGCGATCCAGGTTCTCCCGCAATGATGGGAGAAAGGTTTTGAGAAGTGGGGGTGTGAGCTTCCTCATCCTGCGTGGGATGAGAGGCAGGTGAATCTGGTGGAAACAAATGTCTACCAATATTCAAGGTGGGGTTCCCTACTTTAGTAACTACAACCGCGTTACACTGATCCATTCTTACCCTCAAAATAACGTCCGGATTAAGGGGAAATTCGGGTGGCAAGTTCAAGATCCTACGGGACCTTCTCTAGGGAAAATCCACCAAAGTATTAGGAAAATCAACCAAAAGAGGCCGAAACATCGTTTCTCCTAAAGGTATTCTAAAAGAAAAGCAGTCCAAGAAAACCTACTCAAACTAAGGCAACAAGCAAGCTTATGTGACAGAGTGGATTGAAAAGTTTGGAATCTCATGGGATTATCAAGGCATCACAAACCGCAATATACTATAGGGTCCAACAATATGACGCGATAAGGAGGATTTGGACCATACCCTTGCCTTCATACTCGACTACCTGGACAAACCATGTGTGCTAATATCCCCGAGTGTTGTTCTCGGTGTATTGCTTTGCCAAGATGGCCAAATGGTTGACTCGGTTGGTTTCAGGAATCCTAATGGTGTCTCCTGATATATGCAAGGTATGTGGGAGCTCAAATCCATAGTGGTGCTGTCTAATGCACAGTCGTTGGCATGAGACCTTCCGATATACGTGTCGAGTACATGATACACCCTTTGATATACGCCAAGTATGGATTATGGTACTTGGTGGGTACGTGAAGGAGCTAGATAGACTGATGTACGTGGAAGACTACAATACCCCTAGACTATAGTGTTGGCAAGTAATGACAACTACCATGCTTAACAATTTCGGAACACGTCTCTAACTTACACACAAGTTACTAAAAATTTTACCTAATTCTACGATTTATTTTATCTTGGACGGTTAGGTGAATGCATGAGGTGAGTACATAATTGGAAACATAATGCAACCCTAGCTACATGCACGAAACAGTCTTTTCTTTCGATGAATTCTACCTATGGTAAGGAGAAAGCGTTTTCCAATGGTATTGCCAAACAAACTCAATGCAACACAATTCCCAATGCACAAATTTGACAATGAAAGTACTCTTTTCCTTTTTCAATGAAACACACAAACATACACAACACTACTATCCAAATCAAAGTATTTTTTCTCTTTTCTTTTCTTTTTCAAATTAGAACAACACTAAGTAATGAGATGAGAGGATTCTAAAATGGAAATGCAAGCTTTTCGCTCTCTTTTCGATGATCTAAAGGAAACAAAAACCAAAAATGCACATATCTTTCCCTAGCATGAAAACAACTTCTGAAAGAAAACAAAACGTACTAGATATTTTCAAGAAGATGAACGACTCATAATTCAAGAAAAACACAATCAATCATATTTCCATTCATTTCTTCCAAAACATTCCAATGAACAATGATCTTTCTTCAACAACTTTTTGAGAAACAATGGGAGAGAAGCACTTTTAATATTTCAATGGATGTATTAAAGCAATAGACTTGAAGACAACTTTGCTTTTAGATCTAAATGACTGAAAAGAGAATGTTATTTGCGGCACTCATACACTCAGAAAACTCAAGAAAAGATAAGCACTCAACCAAGAAGAAATGACACGCTCAACTCAAAATCAAGCAGTAGCAAGCAAACTAAGCAAGCAAAGCTCAAAACAAAAATGAATGAGGTCTGGAAGCTGATCTAATACAATGATCAGATCAGGGGTGGAAGGAAAGGAATGCAAGAGTGGAAAGGATGAAGGTGAAGGAGACAAAAGTGTCCAACACTACCAAACTCAAACTTGTCCAAAGCGGAACCCAAAGTCAATCCAAACAAACCAAACTCTCAATACACTAATCAAAATGGTATTTCTGGCTGAATGATGCAACATAGGAAGAGTTCATACACCAAACCAAGGCTTAGACTATCAGATGAGGGAATGAATGCCCATGTGCCAAGGCTCGACAGATCGGCGCACTCTGTCTTTGCAGACAGTGCAATGTCATAGGTTACCTATACAATAGGTGCGACGGTGTTGTAGTTCACTAATGCATATGACACAACGAGCAAGCAATAAGAAAAGGACAGAGGCTCAAGAAAACACAGTGTCACTCTCTTTTCACTACCCAGGTGCGACAGGCAAGTTCTAGATTAAAAAATGAATCAGATCTCTCAAAAATGAACCACCAACAAGTTTGAAATTGAGTTGTACAAACTCAAAGGAAGAAGATCAGGATCTTCAATGTGAAGATATGACAATGGAATCAATCCTAAGAAGGAAAATGGAAAAAAATGGCAGTAAGGCTTGTGACAAGTAATCAACTGAAAATGACTCAGATTAACTATCACTAAACAAGAATACCTCCCCAGTATGGTCGCCAGATTTGTTATCGGACAATCCACTCGACCGGAGGCGAGCCGGATCTCCCTAGCTCAATGCGAGTCTAGAACAAATAGAACAGACTACAAACACGTTTCCTAGATCTACTTAAGGATCAAGTACTAGATGTCTTACCTCTTTGATTTCGCTATCCTTTCTCCCAAATGTTGCTCCATGTCCCAAGGTCATCAGATCCAAGCTGCAAGACCTATTAAGACACAGAAAAGAGAAATGAGTAAAGAGCATCTATACAATAAGAGATCTATGTAAATAGTTAAGTAGGTGAACAACACAACATCATTACACATTAAGAACAATATTGGTGGAAAGCATCTGTATTACTGCAAATAGAGGAGTACATGATAGAGATATAGAACTACAACAAATGACTTAACGTAGTAGCCCTTCTCCACAGAAGGCAATTACCAAGCCCTTCCAAGGAAGCATGAATTATCCAAGAGGTGAGTGAAGGTGTCCTAAGAGATTTCACCAGCATGTAGATACCATAGTCTTCCTCCCTTTGGTATGGGAGTGAGCCTTGTATATATAGGACGAAGTGGATGAGGTTATGGATAGGATAGGGTGAGAGATGGTAGGAGAGAGGTAGGGGATCTTCCAGACAGGCTAGGGGTCGAGTACCAGCTCTCCAAGAGATCAGGGATAAGCCCCCAAATGGGAAAGCTTCGAGAAAGATCTTGAAATGGCTATTTTTTCCCATTAACTGACCTCGTCGCACCCTGCTATGAAGCAACCTGCGACATCGCATGTTTCTAGTGTGCAACCTACGACGACCTCTCAAGAGGGTGTACAAACTGAGTACAAATCCTCCAAATGAGCACTTGGTCCAGATGACTTCAGGGATGTATACACTAAATCATGATGATGGGTAGATTTTAGGTGTAACAGAACCCGATCCCGCATTTCACATTGGTTAATCTCAACTGTTCGTTATTCTCAATCCTACAGTCGTGATTTAACTTGGGTAAGTAGATAAATGTAGGGTTTTTCTATTTTTCTTTATCATATTTACTCACCAAAAATTACTCCGTTGTGCTGGTTTTATCGTGGATTTCTTGCTTCAACTGATTGTCGGTTTTCAATTATCACAGGTAGGATTGCTGTCATTTCATTGTTTGGTTGGTTTCTTGGATGTTTGTGGTTTTTGTTTTTTGTTTTTTGTTTTCTTTTATTTCTTTAGAAATTACAAAGTTTGCCACTATGTCAAGAAGTACCCGGTCCAGTGTCGTTCTCAGAGATACCCTAACGAAAGACCCCAACTTCGGTATCTTCTCAGCTACCAGCAGGAAGGTCACCGAGACTTATCAAATGGATTGGTCTCGAATTTATGCTATATTCCACAACAATGACCTTTTGCAGGTAGAAATTGATAAGCCCGCCTATGAGAAGATTAGGGCTTCCTAGATTCATGTTATTGCTGCACGGCCCACTATCTTACCTTATACAGACACAGTGAAGTGGATAGTTGAGAACGCTAATGTCAAAGACCAGTCTTTCAATGATAGTCTAGGGAATCAATTGACTCATTTCCATCCCGAGGTTTTAAGCCGAACTTTTGCTCTCAAGCCACATGAGCAGACCCTATCTCCTGATTTCATCCAATCCTCCAAGTCCCGCTACAATTTTGTCGAGATGATGAAGTCCTGGATGATAAAACTTAATGCTTTCGTGCTTAAGCTTGATAACCTGTATCCAATTGCCTGGTTCAAGGAACCTTATTCTTTGCTAGCGGCTATGTTGTGTCAACTGTTCAGACTCCCCAACTATTCATTGTTTAAAGCTGAATGGGTGCCTATAGTGCACCATGTCTTGACTACTGGCGAGTCCTTCCCATGGGTTTCCATCTTGTCCTCAGAACTAAAAAATGCTATCGAAGATTACCAGAAGTCTCCCGCCTTCAGAAAACCACATTTCTTTTTATCTACCTATGTAATTAATATTTTCTGCTCAGAATTTCAATACCCCCCCTTGAACTGGAATTGGACTCCAGCAGACCCACCTGTGCACATCTATCATTCAATCTCATGGAAAGAAAATGTTAGATTTTAAGAATTTACTTCAATATGATCTAGGATCTTAACTGAGAGAACAACATGTACAGCATATCTACAGCATATCAATCATGGAGACAATAATGCAAGCACACAAGAGACACAAAGATTTACTTGGGGAAAACCATAAAGGTGAAAAACCCCAATAACTTCCTCAGAGATAGATAGAGCAATGATACAACCAACCAAGAGAGATAGCCATAACCTAGCAGTAGATCCTCCTCCTCCATAAGTGCGCCACTCCTCCTTGAGTGCATGTGTGAGAAGTGAGTGAGTAAATAGAGTGCCTCCCGCACTCTATTTATACTTGACTTGACTTGCCTTTTTACCTAACTCATGTAGGCTCAAACTTTACCACATAACATAATGCTGAGTGGGCCGACCCCCAATAGGGTGGTCTAATAACCCTTTGACCCACATGACTTATACAGGGCCGACCCCAAATAAGGTGGTCTAATAACCCATCAAGTATAAGTTACGACACTTACAATATAAATGACGACACTTCCTTATAGAGGAATAATACCATCTCTATAGGAATACAATATACATATATGTGAAATACATTCCAAAGTTACATATACATCAACACTCCCTCTTAACTAGGAAGGTATTTCTCAGCACAGTTCTTCTAGCAGAAGTCATCTTCTCTGGATCATCGTCACTGGATAATCGTCATCGATTTATCATCATCGTCACTGCTGCTGCTATCTCAATCAATCTCTGAATCTACTCGTCATAGGAAGTTCTACAGAGCCAGTCCTTTTTCATACTGGATGTAGGCCCACCACCTGCAGGTCTTCATCATCACTGGCCATACTGTGGAATCCTCAGGACTTATTACGTGCATCACAAAACCTCGAAAGAGCATCCCAGGATGTTACGGGTACACAACTCCGACCTGTAGGATCTCCCAGGGCGCCATTACATGTGACCCCACCACAAAACCTCGCAAGAGCATCTCAGGATGTTACGGGTACACAACTTCGACCTGAAATCTCCCAGGGCGCTATTACATGTGGTCCACCACAAAACCTCACAACAGCATCTCAGGATGTTACGGGTACACAACTCCGACCTAAAATATCCCAGGGCGCTATTACATGTGGTCATGGCAAAACCTCGTAAGAGCATCCCAGGACTGATTACGGGCACACAGCCCAACCTATCGGATCTCCCAGGGCGCTTGTTAACACCTAAAAAGTGCTCACTAGCTCATTCCCTTATTCACATGACCCATTTGTCCACTTTTCCACCATCTGAGCCTCTGAAACCAACAAAAGGTCACCAAAAGACCTTAGTACACCCCTTTTTCCATTAAAAAAGATTATTTTTCCAAGAAAATCATAAAAAACCCTCAAAAAGGGTCCAAATTCCCTAAAATATTAAAAAGGGAATTAAAATATTATTTTTATTCAAAAAAGGAAAAAGGAGGGAAAAGTACCTAAACCATGTTGGTCAATACCATTTGGTTTCCACAAAACCACAAATGGTATTTCCCACCACCAAAACCTATAAAAAGGTGGTAGGGGCTCCTCATTTCACATCCATCCATTATCTCATCCTTATGCTGCTGAAATCTCCCCTGAGCATTTTAGCCATTGCAAACCACATTGGAGAAGAGACCATTGGAGATTGGAAGTTGCTCATCCTTGGAGCTATTCAACCTCACCATTAGAGGTATTGATTCCGCAAGCACTTGCTTGCCCCATACTTTCAATACAAATTCTTTATTTTATATGTTCTTGTTCTTGATCTTAAATTATCTTTGTTATTTGCTTAATATCTTTGCTTAGATCCATGAATAGTATTGTTTAATTAGTTTATTGTTATTTGTTTTCATTGAAACTGCTGCTACTAGTTAGCAGGTGCCCATAGCACTAAGCCTGGTTGCAAAACCGGGCCAATAGTTTTTGGCGACTCCGCTTTGGTTTGAACTATAGATCTCTAGTTTTGCCTTTAATCTTAGTTTTTTATGAGTTTTTAACCTTTAGATCCATAGATCTGCCATCTTAGACAGCAGATCCATTGCTGCTCTGAGATTTGGCCCCATAAACAGCCCGAAATTTTCAATTTTCGGGTTCGTTTCTTGGTTTCCGTGCACGGCTTCCGCCTCGCGGTTTTTTGCCAGACAGTCGCGCGGTCCATCGCGACTTTTCTGCGTTTTTCCGCGCGGTCCATCGCGGCCTTTTACTAGACAGTCCCGCGGTCCATCGCGACTTTTCTGCGTTTTTCCGCGCTGCACACCGCGGCTTCGCGGCCTATTTCCGCGCTGCCCATCGCGACTGTGCGGCTAAAACCCGCGCGGTCCATCGCGACTGTGCGCCCAAAACCCGCGCGGTCCATCGCGACTGTGAGCCCAAAACCTGCGCGGTCCATCGCGACTGCGCGTCCAAAACCCGCGCGGCCCATCGCGACTGCGCGTCCAAAACCCGCGCGGCCCATCGCGGCTGTGCGTCCAAAACCCGCGCGGCTGAATTTTTCATTCGGCCATCCCGATTTTGAAAAATATTTTTTACTGTACTTTCTGCCCATAGCACATTTTTTACAGTATTAAATCCTGCACATTTTACAGCTTTGAAAATTTTTTTTACTATTTAAAAGTGCATATCTAGAAATCATTTTTAAAAATTTTCAAGAAAGTGAAAGAAAGACTCATTTTGCATTTTCATCTAGATTCAAATTTTTTCTTGTTTACTTCTTTAAAATCTTGCCCTTAGCAATTTTTCTTGAAACGAAGAAATCCATTTATTTCTTTTAAAAAGAAGTCTATTATTTGCTTTCATAAATAAAAAAAATCCATTATTTTTTGAGTTATTTTTTGAAAAGCATTTAAATTCCTTTTAGTGAAAAGTCATAAATATTTGCTTTTTTATTTTCGAAAAATCCTTTATTTTTTGAAAGTTTCCTGTAAAGCATTTAATTCTTTTCAAGTTCAGTTTACAACACCTCACGTGCACTCACACGATCACTTAATTGAACTAATCCTTAAAACGTACCTTAATTTGAACACACTTTTAACCCCACTTGGGGAACACTAAAAGAATTCTTGTAGCTAGGTAGTATTGGGGGGATAGGTGTTCCAATAACACCCCTCAGTTCTTACATCTGAGACATAGAAGTTGTCCAATTAGGGAGCTAAAATCTCTTAGTACTTTTTGGCGCGGTCACAACCGGTTTGTGGGAAGGCCTCTCCCTTAGGAGGGTTGAAGTCGCGAGGATGGTTCCGGAAGCCTGAGTGGGATACCGAAACCCATTCAGTAATCGAAGGGCTACCATTCGCAGTTCTCGGGATATCCCTGTATTGGGATATTGCGATCAAAGGACCAAACGGCAGATTTACCTTTTCTCGACGCGTCATGAACGGAGTATCCTAGTAGCCTGTCTTTAGGATTGATTACCCGGTGTGCCTCCCGGTAGGGGGATATCTAGCCGTTGTCTCAACATTCATATTGTCTGACTTGGATTTCATCACCTTGCAGAGGATATCGTCTGTTTGAGTCACAATACTTTTAGATTAGGTGTTTGCATGATTTCAACCTACCTGTGGTCTAGTTACACCTATTTTTTCTAGGAGCCGCTTGCGTGTTCGTATTCTGACCTGTTGTTGCATTCCTCCACTTATTGTAGCACAGCTGCTAGAATAAGTGCATTTTCTGAGGATTGATTTTTTGGCCTGAGAGCCTTCTTTTTTCACTCCCCTTCTTGCACCCCCTTGGTTGCATTAGGGTTTTGAGTCTTTTACATATATATCACCACCTGATACTTAAACAAACTTTTTACCCAAACATATTTTCTCACCATTGAGAATTCTAGACGTTCTCGTCGTCTACAGGGCGAACTCCCAGAGTTTAGTCCACTTGGCTCTCCACGTCACAGACGCAGAGCCCTATCCCTTGATTCGACACATCGTCAATCAATTAGACAGTCATCCGATTCTGACATACCCCACTTCACCTTTCATTTGGAGGTAGAATCCGAAAACCACACCGAGTTACCACCAACCACAATTATGTCTGGAACACCATTTGATCCACTATTTACAAGCACCATAGGTGAGACATCCGCAGACCCTTCTGCTGGAGTACCATCCACGGCAACAACCACCCCCCTGGGTATTCCCAATATGGGTAACACTCCACATTTAGGAATGCCCAACACAGGGCCACAACCTGTCATAGGTATACCCAACATGGGGGTCATACCCCCTTTGGTTTCCACAAACCCTATCCCAGGAATCCCTAGTGCGATTCCTAACCCAAGTGTAACCCATGTTGCACTTGGGAGTGCTATACCAGGAATCCCTAGTGCGATTCCTAACCCAAGTGTAACCCAAGTTGCACTTGGAGGCGCTGGCCCATACCAGACTACACCTATCGGAGGGCATATACCCTCCATACCTAGCATACCTTTAGGCGCAACTGGACCCCTTCACCATACCACTATGGCCAGGCATGTCCCAGTTCCAGTCACCACATCTGCTAGTCTACCATATATGGCGAGCCTGAACCTGCCAGATTTAGCTAGGCTCACAAATGACCCCATTAGACATGATCCTGGGTGGCCCCATATGCCCACCAAACTTCCCTCTGACATCCCTAAGTTTGAGGGTAAGGTAGGGGAAGACCCCCAAAACCATATCATGTCCTTCCATCTATGGTGTTCCTCCAACTCCATAGTGGACGACTCTGTCCGCCTCCGTTTATTACAGCGCACCTTCACTGGCTCTGCAGCCAAATGGTACATCGAGCAACCCCATGGGACGCATGCCACATTTACCTCCCTTGCCTCGACTTTCCTGCAGTTCTTTCAGCTACCTGTCCGCTATGATGCGGGCGTCGAAATCCTACTGTCTTGCAGACAGAACACGGCCACACATATCACTGACCATATTCATGATTGGCACCGGCGCTGAAGCCTATGCAAGATCAAATTAGACGACCGAATCTTTTTAGACTGGTTCCTTAAATCCCTCCTTCCTCTCATTGCGAAGGATGTAGCATCTGAAAGACCCCAGTCCGAGGAAGAGGCCATCCTCAAGGCCCAACAGTTTGATCTCATCTACACCCAGTCAGGTTACTTATACACGATCATACCGGACGCCCCACGAGGTGACTCTGCACGCGGTGACACACCGGGGGCATCACATGCCGCTGATGGCATTATTGGCCAAATTACACCGCAAGCAAAACCTTTTAGTATGGTGAGCACCATGCCCGCCCCAGACCTTTCTAGGGCTACATCGAGTTCTGGAGCGACAACTTCTTATGCTCCAACAAACCAGACCCATCACGTTCATGGACCCTCTTGTCCACAACATTGTTATGGCCAAGCGCCATCAGCATATGCCCCTCCTACATACTATGCTTCACCTACGGTACAGACCCCCATACAGTTCCCAGAACAGCCCATGCATTACCCACAACCGGTTGCACCAGCTAACCTCACACATCCACCAGCTCAGGGGTACCAACAACCCCAACAGGCAACTGGACCACCTCCAGCTCCACCTGCATACTACCCACCGCAACCTGCTCCCGCACCTACGGCTCCTCAGAATCCCCCCAATGCTCAAGGGCATGTGTACGCACAACAACAGTAGCCCCAATACCAAAATAACCAACGCAACCAGGGTGGGCAACCAAACCGCAGAAGAGGACGCAACCATGGAAACAATCAAAACCGTAACCAAGCTCCACAACCTACCCATCCTCCGCAAAACAATAACGCGGCGCCTGCTCATCAGAATCCTGAGCGACCACTTAAGCAACCCAAAAATGCTAATTTACGAACAAACCATCCTTGTTCCATTTGCGGTGTCTATGGCCACTATACCCACGCTTGCCCACATCTGGAGCGAGCTCGACAACTATGGACCAATGACGCCCATCGTCAAGGGCAGGCGGCTCCTCAGCCGCCACCCAACCCTCCACCACCTCCACAACAACCTTTGGTACTACAAAACCCTTTTCCAACACAGGGAGTGGTGAACACTCAGCCGTTAGCCCCCCCACAGGGCAACGTGCAACCACAACAAATCACTTACGCCGCTCCTGATCAATCCATGTTTGATTCAGGCACTCACCATCTATTGATGATGTCCACTGCCGACGTCAATATCCAAACTCGTCGGAACCAGTATGGTCCTACCTCCGAGGCTACCCCCGTCGATAAGGATACTAACGCTAATCCCACCGATCAGACGTTACGGATACCACCTCTTCCGCTCGATGGTGCCTCTAAAGCACCTCGTTTCCCTCTCCGTCGTATAAACAACAACCCCAATGCACGGGCTGCGTCAAATTACAACATCGTAGATGACCTAGCTCAATCTCCCGCAGCCATGTTTGCGTTAGAAGTCTTGAAAAACTGTCCTACGCAGCGCAAGACTTTACTTTCCGCCATTGGGGCGATCGACCCAAATGATTCGAAATTGATGACCTTTGATTTGGACCAGTCCGAACCACGTCTGCCTTCTACCATAGCAGTCCAAGTTTCTGTTTCTATTCGGAATCTTGTCATCCATCGATGTATCATCGACGAGGGTGCTTCCACGTGCGTCATGTCCACGTTTGTTTTGCAGAAGTTGGGATCCCCTGCTCTCCAGCAATCTACCACTGCATTGCGGGCCTATGACGGCCGCTCAGCTCAACCTCAAGGTCTACTACCCAAGGTCCTCGTCCAATTGGGTGGGAAAACTGTGCTCATCGACATTGAGGTCATTAATGCCCAACTCGATTATAACCTTTTACTCGGCCGTAGTTACATGTACGCCATGAAAGCAGTTGCCTCCTCCGTTTTTCGTACCATGATGTTCCCCCATGAGGGACGCGTGGTCAAAATCGACCAACTCACCTACTATGATCCCAATGCCCCTGCAGCCCCTGAAAATGTTCTTCCCATGATTGAACAACCAGCTTCGAGCGCAGTTACCTCCTTTGTGTCTTCTGTGGGACCCGGACTTTACTCAGATACACCCATGACCTCTTCATTCCAAGCCATTCCACCACCGTCACCAGAGACCCAAGTCGCAAACCTCTGTACTCTTTCACAGAATACGCAAACATCCGGTGGCCAACCACCATTGATCCCCAGTCACATTGGTGTTACACCTATCCACACCATCCCCTTCCTATTTCCTCCTTCGGGTGTAGTAAGCGCCCCGGTTATGGCTACCCTTAGTCTACCCGGGCTAACATTGGGATTACCTGTGTGGTATATTCCACCTCCCGCTCGACCGCCGACACCAAACGTCATCCTCCAACCGGTGCAACCTATTGTTACCACAAATCAACCTCCTTCTGGCGTCGCAACCCCTTCGTCGTCAACGAAACCTCCTCCTGGTCTCACGATTACTTCGACGTCAATGAATCCCCCTCTTCTTGCCAAGCCCACTGGGGGCAGAGGCCCACAACCGTACACTGCGATACCACCTCCTAAGGCAGTTAAACCCCGACCAGTGTTTCGAGCTCCCCCCAAGTGCTCATTATGCGATGAGATAGGCCACCCAACTCATCAATGCCCACACTTACCAGCACTCCAAGAGCATATGAATATGTTGGACGATGACATCAGCATCCCAGTAATCAGATTAGAGCCACCTCTACAGCCTCGCGACAAATCACTGCGCACAAACCATCCTTGTGCTATATGCAGTGTTTACGGTCATTACTCTCACCATTGTCCTGATCTACCTGACTATAGAGCAGCGTTGTACGAGTTAAACAACGTCGACTTAGAGATATCTCCTCCCCTCATCGAGGAGATCCACCCCCCGCCATCATCCTCGTCGGAAGAAGTCAATACAATTTATATGATTTCAACAACTTTCAAACCAGAACCCCTTGATTTATGGTCTGACTACTTCAATACTGATGAGCAAATTTTGGAGACACTCACTGCACCCGACTACCCATGGGATGATATGCATCATCGCTCGTACTTCCTCCCAGAAGCATCTACATCCACTGCATCTAACCAGCTGTCGGTTGAATCGAAAGATTTCATACCCACTAAGGTCGATTGGTTAAAGGACCCCATCCCAGCACCGGATGCCTTTGAAGAAGGGAACATGTCAAACATTTCCCCCACTATACAGATAGACATTTCCACAACACCAGGAAAACCTGAGCTCATCTCGCTGGGCGCATCTTGCACCCAAGCAGAAACTCAGGCGTACAAAAAGCTCTTTCAAGAGTTCCGTGATGTCTTTTCCTGGTCCTATACCGAGATGCCTGGTCTCGACCCCGCCATTATTGAACACCACATTGATACATGGCCTGAGGTACCCCCTGTTCGTCAGAAACAACGACCCATTCACCCTTCCAAGCTATCCACTGTTAAAGCTGAGGTCAAGAAACTCCGCAAAGCAGGATTCATTTATCCTATTCCGTACACCACCTGGGTGTCGAACCCCGTCCCTGTCAACAAAAAGCAAGGCACCCTTAGAGTATGCACTGACTTCTGTGATTTAAACCACGCTTGTCCAAAAGACAATTTCCCTACACCATTCATTGACCAACTCATTGATGAGTGTGCGGGCCATGAAGTCCTATCCTTCATGGACGGGTTTTCCGGATATAACCAGATCCACATCCGCAAGGAGGATCAGTACAAGACTGCATTCACCACCCCATGGGGCACCTTTGCCTATCGCGTCATGCCATTTGGCCTTAAAAATGCTGGTGCCACTTTCCAGCGAGCCATGACCTATTGCTTTCATGACTTGGTCCATATCCTGCGAGTCTATCTTGACGACCTCACAGCTTCTTTCCCGAAAACGATCAGACCACCTTAACGACCTCCGGCAAGTTTTCCTGCGTTGTCGCAAATATAAAATCCGCTTGAACCCACACAAGTGTGTCTTCTGCATCCTGACGGGCCGGTTGTTGGGTTTCATTGTTTCCCAAGACGGAATCACTGTCGATCCCCTGAAAGTCAAATCCATCTTAGAACTTCCCCCTCCTCGCACGCTTCGGCAGCTCCAGAGCTTGCAAGGGCGGTCCAATTTTCTTAGGTGCTTTGTTCCTGATTACGCCACCAAAGTCCATGGATTCTTACGCTTACTTCGTACCCACATACCCTTTGTTTGGGATGAGCAAGCAGACACGACATTCGAAGCCCTCAAGAAAGCTCTCACACAAGCCCCCTTGATATCCCCACCGGATTTCTCTCAAGACTTCACCCTTTATGTCTCGGCATCTGAACATGCTGTATCGGGAGTTTTGGTCCAAGAAGATGCCTCCCACAAAGAGCATGTGATTTATTACGTCAGCCAGACCTTGTCTGGTCCACCTCTACGTTACCCATACGAGGAAAGATTAGCCCTAGCTGTAGTCTTTTCCGTACAGAAACTACGACACTACATTTTGCTTAGTCATACCACGGTCGTGGCCGACTCCAACCCCATGGTTTATCTCCTCACCCGACGGCTCCTACAAGGTCGTGTTGCTAAATGGGTCATTATCCTCCAGGAATATGACCTCACTTTCAGAACTCCCAAAAGCACCAAAGCCCTCGCGCTTGCTCACCTCCCATCCTCTTCAACATCACCCGTTATCCAAACGGACCTGATTGACGAGCAGATCTTCATCATTTCGTCTGACGACCCTTGGTATGGAGACATTTTGACTTACCTTCGTACGCAAAAATTCCGACCACACATCGACCGTGATGGACGCCGTCGCATACGACACCACGCCCCCCGATACCTCCTAATTGGGGATGTACTTTACCGACGCGGCGTTGATACTATCTTACGCCGCTGCCTATCCCATAGTGAGGCAGAACAAGTCCTCAATGATTGTCATAGCGGTGCTTGTGGAGGCCATTTCTCTGGCATGGCCACCGCCCAGAAAATCATTCGGGCCGGTTATTTTTGGCCATCATTGTTCACTGATTGCATCACGGCAGTCAAACACTGCCAGAACTGCCAACTATTTGCCCCCAAAGCAAGAACCCCCCCGGCCCCCCTTCATCCAGTCATCACTGTCGGACCATTCTGCAAATGGGCCATTGACTTCCTCGACTGCAACCCCCCGTCAGCCGGCGGCCACAAACACATCGTGGTGGCTGTAGATTATTTCACCAAGTGGGCAGAAGCCATGCCGACCTATAATTGCAAAGCCGATACTGCAGCATGGTTTTTCTTCAACCATGTTATCGCTCGCTTCGGAGTACCACAGCAACTAGTCTCAGACCACGGCTCTCACTTCGAAGATGCCGTCTGGAAAGAATTATCAACCATGTTGAAATTTGAACACCATTTCTCTTCCGCTTACTATCCCCAAGGAAACGGCCAAGTCGAAGCAATCAATAAAATCTTGAAGACCATTCTCCAACGTACTATAGACAAGCACAAATCCAATTGGCACCACATGCTTTTCTCAGCACTATGGGCCTACCGCACATCAACCAAAACCGCCACCGGTTTTACCCCTTTCCATTTAGTTCACAGTGTCGAATCTGTCCTCCCCATTGAGTGTCAGATCCCAGCCTTACATATCGCCGTTGAACTCCTACCGGACACTTCCCCGATCGAGCAACGTTTACTGCTCCTAGAGCAGGCCGATGAAGATCGGCGCACAGCCATTCAAAACATGGAAGCTGCTAAACAACGATCGAAACTAAGTTACGACAAACGCGTCCACCCAAGAACCTTTTCGGAGGGAGACCTTGTCCTCGCTTACGATCAAGCTCACGATAAAACCGGAAAGGGAAAGTTCGTGTCCATGTGGCAAGGCCCCTACATCATACACACCTGCCTCGGGCAGGGGGCATACATTCTGACCGATTCAGAAGGCAACACCCTACGCAACCCCCGCAACGGGTTGTACCTTAAACGATTTTACCCATAGATAATCTGATGGACACCATCGTCCATTTTAGTATAGGCATACATTTTTCGTTCACAAAAATTTTCAAAAAACCTGAATATTTGTTTTTCTCTGCATGACCACAGATGGAACCTCTTCCACTCTGCCATGTCGGTTTCGCTGATGGTGCAAGCCGTTGGTCCCCCAATCTCGCCTCCGCAGCTTGGGTAATATACTCCCCTTCACATGAGTTAATTCACATTGACGGAGTATGTTTAGGTGCCGCTACCAATAATCAAGCTGAATACGATGCCGTGACCGGTCTCCTGGCCGCTGCTCTCCAGATGAGCATACGTCACCTCAACGTTTTCTTGGACTCACATCTCCTAGTTTCCCAGCTCAACAATGATTACCAGGTACACGATCCCTGTCTCTTCAGAAAGTTCCTGTGCACTAAACAAATGGTTAGACAGTTTGAATCCATTACATTCACACATGTCCCAAGACACCTCAATAGTGTAGCAGATAATATGGCAAACAGTGTCCTCGACTGGCACACCAATCACATCATGTCATATCCATAAACAAAAAATGCATCCATGTGCAAAACATGTGCCTCCACGGGCATATACAAAAACCAATATTGCATCCACGTGCATAACATGTGCCTCCACGGGCATAAAACAAACAAACCAAATAATGCATCCATGTGCATAACAGGTGCCTCCACGGGCATACATAAATCAACAAACACACTGCCTCCACGGGCATATACAAAAGACAAATGTGCATCCACGTGCATACACGACAATATATCTAAAATATATATCCACATATATATATAAATCAAATGGTGAACATGTCATAAGTGCCCTCAGCACCCGATATACAAAAAATACATCTGTCGTACAAAAATGCTCCCCCATATGCTCATCAGCATTTGGGGGTAGATACAATATGTCTACTCATCTGGATCCCTAGGATCCTCCGGCTCCTCCTCCGCCGGCCCCGCCGGGTCATGACGACCCCGCACTCGCCGCTCTGCTGGCCTCGCTGGATCGTCCCTCAGACGTATCCTCCCCTGAGCAGGCCCTGCCGGAGCACCCCGTCCACCACCCTCGTGCCTCGCCAAAAACACTGCTGCCCTCAACAGGAGCGACTGCCACTCAGGCGGCGCACCAAGACATCCCTGCAAAATGTCCCGATCAAGGTCCCTCCAGCCATCCTCGGGGAGCCCAGCTACGATCCGGGCTAAGGTCCGTCGGACACTATCTATGACGTCGTCCTGGGGGCCAACCCCTCGCCCACGGGCTGCATATCCTCCACCACGCGGAGGAGGTACAGGTACAGGGGGACGAGCGACCACCATCGCTCGCCCCTGCCGAGCCACATAGTCAGGTGGTGGCACTTGGCCCACATCTGCACAAAGCAAGTAAACCATTAGATACTATATAACAAAATCATCATGATATAATATCGAATAAAACACAAAAACATACCGTCTAAGCTCCAGGCCTGTCCTGGGGCACGTGGCATCTCTGGGTCACCCCGGTAGTCCATGCCGGCGTAGGGATAGTCCTCGATCACCAGACGCATCTGCTCCCACTGCTGATAGAAATCCTCTGTGAAGTAGCCGCGGATACCACCGCCAGCACGGGGCATCATCTGCCCCCACCTCATCATACGAGGCTCGCTCGGAAGCCCAGCACGAACGGGTACCCGTGGCCGCAAGGTCGGCACCCGCTCAAAGAAAAAACAGCATAAAAAAGAGGCGTAACAAAACTCACCTCCCTCTCTAATGGCCTTGTCCAGATCTCTCCGGACACCGGCCAGGAACATCTGCGCCCAGGCGTAATAAGTACACCGTAGAACGGAATCCACCATCATCGTCTGCCCCCCAGACATACGATGTGGTGCAGCAGCTCCCAATATCCTCAGAACACAGGCACCAACAGCCCGCATATCCCACTCACGTAGGAACTTCAGACTAATAGAGCTGTTTACCAAAACAGCATCATCCACACAGAAAGTCTGTAAGAGGTCCTCCATATCTACACCTGGAGGCAACCTCGGCGACATATCACCAACCTCACCCAAGCGAGGCAACCCAGTCAAAAAATATACATCAGTGAGAGTGATCTCTAACCTCTCACCACCAATAATGAAGGCACCCTCTGCCGGCACCCACCACTGCACGAGCTTGTTCAGCAGTCGCCTCACTGAACGTATCGGAGGAATCTGAGCGAACTTCAAGAGTCCGCTCATGGCCAGGGTCTGTCTAACCCCTCCATCAGTCTCAATCCTCAGCATGAGATCAGCATCGATCTCCCTCTCCCGCCACACGGACTGAGATCTCCACAACATCCTGCCCAAAAACAGAAGAAATTTTTAGCCCCAGCATAAAAATTTTAGAAAAACCCCATCGCGGCTTTTACACAAAAAGCCGCGATGCCCATCGCGGCTTTTCCACAAAAAGCCGCGATGGCCATCGCGGGATCCATAAAAAAACGCGCGATGAACATCGCGGGTTTTGGCCGGACAGTCGCGATGAACATCGCGACTATCCCCCATGAACTCGCGATGAACATCGCGGGTTCCTATTTCACAGTCGCGATGAACATCGCGACTGTGAGCCTAGAACCCGCACGGTTCATCGCGGGTTCAGCCCCGAAACCCGCGCGGTTCCACGTTGGAGAGTCAACGTGGAGTTTCGCGGCCTTCGGGGGCCCGCCGCCAAACAAAAAAGACATAATTGACAGGGTTAAGGTGAATAGAGTTACCTGCAACTCGCTAAATCGAAAACCAACGGTGAAATCTCCCGGAAATCGAGAAATAGCTCTGACAGCTCTATCAAACTCACACGTAACAATGAAATGTCATTTTGGGCCCCACGCCCTATTTATAGAAATTCCACAAATTTCAAACAACCATTGCAGTAGCATACGAAGTCCATTTCTCAAACCGTTGGGATCAGCACAGCGAGACCTTCATATAGGTTCTTTCCGTTTCCCGTTTTCATGAAGTCCATTTTTTCACCATCTTTTGGCCTCTCTCGTGGCCTCGGTTTGCGTGCCACATCGGCCGTTCTCCGTTTTCGACATGCCTTATATAGCCGGATTCAGTTTTCCGTGCTCGTGATGATGCTGGAGATCATTTCTCGCTCTCACCTTTAGATTTTTCGGGCATTTTTTCCCATGCCCCCCTCGTCGCCTCGGTTTGCGTGCCACATCGGCTGTTATCCATTTTCGACGTGCTTTATATCGCCGGATTCAGTTTTCCGCGCTCGTGACGATGCTGGAGATCATTTCTCGCTCTCACCTTTAGATTTTTCGGGCATTTTTTCCACGCCCCCTCGTCACCTCGGTTTGCTTGCCACATCGGCCGTTCTCCGTTTTCGACGTGCCTTATATCACCGGATTCAGTTTTCTGCGCTCATGACGACGCTCGAGATCATTTCTCGCTCTCACCTCGAGATTTTTCGGACATTTTTGCCACGCCCCCTCGTCACCTCGGTTTGCGTGCCACATCGGCCGTTCTCCATTTTCGACGTGCCTTATATCGCTGGATTCAGTTTTTCGCGCTCGTGACGACGCTCGAGATCATTTCTCGCTCTCACCTCTAGATTTTTCGGGCATTTTTGCCTTGTGACCCCTTCGTCACCTCGGCTTGCGCGCCACATCGGCCGTTCTCCGTTTTCAACAATCCTTAGGTCACCGGATCCAGTTTTCCGCACTGATGACGATGCTTGAGACCTTTTCTCACCCTCATCAATCCATTTTTGTTCGGTATAATTTTATCCCTTTTTCGGGCCGAGCAACCCCTTTTACGAAAAAGGCACTTAGGGAGTTTCTGTTAAGCTCTTTTCTGACTCCTAAAACAAGGAAAAGATCGCCGAGCAATCTTGCTTCCTTTCATGCTCGCTAAACGTATCTTAAAGGGCGTCTACCTGGTATAAGTTTACCCCTTTTCCGGACCTTGTGGACTAATTACGAAAAAGGTATACTCTAGTCACATCGGCTAGAAGAGTTCTCCATCCGCATCATTTTATGCTTTTTCGGGCCTTGGAGACTAAACTACGAAAAAGAACACCAATAGAGTCCACTTACCGCTTTCAGACTCTCTAAACATGAAAGCAACCATGAGCATGCGCCGTCCTGGGCTCACAAAATCCACAGGACCGTACCATTTCAGAGCACACTTTTACCCCTTCTTGGAGCTCATTAAAACTACGAAGAAGGAATCAATGGTGCCTCTTGGCGCTACAACACATCATGTCTACTCTCATGGCAGCTTCCCCATTTTGGTCGCCTTTGTTCAGAGTATTCTGCAGTATGTCACCTTGATAATCCCTCGACAACACCTATCAGCTCGTCCTCCCCCCCCCAGAGTCAATATATACCATTCAGTCAAAGCAATGATCCCCACACCTACAAGTCAGTTCCCTACGCTGCCAGGTCAACCATGTCATCATGCTCTGAACAAAGGAAGTTTGAGTCTACCCATTTTTTGACCCAGTTATTTCCCTTCCCCACAAGTATGTCAGTCCTACCATCAATACTACATCACTTCAGTTCTACACCTCGTACTCCTATCAAGGAAACATCATTGCCTTGTTAGTTGCTGCTCTCCCTCTGTCGACGACAACCACATTGATTCCAGAGGATAGATCTAGAGGTCCCTGTGTCTTGGACTCATTACCATTTATAATGAGTGCCTACGAACCATTTCGAGAGGAATCCTCAGTGCCTCTCCGAATGGTTGTTTCTCACATGCTCGACTTCAACACCTTGATCACATCGTTGAGACTCGCACAGGGTATTGGCCCGTTCAGTTATTAGTCGAAGACCCCGGATACCACCTGACTCCTCCACATTTGAGAGTCCACCTATGGATACAACCAGTTACATTTTTTCTATAGATATCCGGGTTGCGTATGGCGATGTACCCCAGTTTTATACTCCCTCGAGTATACAGATACAAATACTTCCCAAATATGGCTCACAGTCATTGAGTCCATACAGATGTTGGACACCTTCAGTTTCAGCAGTTCAACAGTTATTCCAGTGTATCAGTTATTGAGATCAGCCATGATCATGAGTATATCCCACAATAATGTCCCCTCTGGACCATTATGATGTACCAGTATATTTCTTTACGTATTAGATCCCCCTTCTCGGGACTAATTGTTTTGTATATGTCTTGATACGAGCATGGGAATGCCCGCCTCGTCCTATATCAGAGATTATACCTCATTCATATTGAGGCCATGTAATATTTTTTGTTTTCGCAGCTTCCAAGGGCCGTGGCTCCAGTCTCCAACCGGTCTCTTCTCTCCCCTAAACCCCAGAAAAAAGGACAAAAGAACTATGATGTCTATCGGCCATACGATGAGCTCCTGCCCTCACACATCAGGGGGCAATCTGTTAACACCTAAAAAGTGCTCACTAGCTCATTCCCTTATTCACATGACCCATTTGTCCACTTTTCCACCATCTGAGCCTCTGAAACCAACAAAAGGTCACCAAAAGACCTTAGGACACCCCTTTTTCCATTAAAAAAGATTATTTTTCCAAGAAAATCATAAAAAACCCTAAAAAAGGGTCCAAATTCCCAAAAATATTAAAAAGGGAATTAAAATATTATTTTTATTCAAAAAAGGAAAAAGGAGGGAAAAGTACCTAAACCATGTTGGTCAATACCATTTGGTTTCCACAAAACCACAAATGGTATTTCCCACCACCAAAACCTATAAAAAGGTGGTAGGGGCTCCTCATTTCACATCCATCCATTATCTCATCCTTATGCTGCTGAAATCTCCCCTGAGCATTTTAGCCATTGCAAACCACATTGGAGAAGAGACCATTGGAGATTGGAAGTTGCTCATCCTTGGAGCTATTCAACCTCACCATTAGAGGTATTGATTCCGCAAGCACTTGCTTGCCCCATACTTTCAATACAAATTCTTTATTTTATATGTTCTTGTTCTTGATCTTAAATTATCTTTGTTATTTGCTTAATATCTTTGCTTAGATCCATGAATAGTATTGTTTAATTAGTTTATTGTTATTTGTTTTCATTGAAACTGCTGCTACTAGTTAGCAGGTGCCCATAGCACTAAGCCTGGTTGCAAAACCGGGCCAACAGCGCTATTACATGCCATAGGACAAAACCTCGCAAGAGCATCTGCCAGATATCCCAGGGCGCTATTACATGCCATAGGCAAAACCTCGAAAGACTATCTGCAGATCTCCCAGGGCACCGAATTACATGTCCTCCCAGAGCAAAACCTCGAAAGAGCATTTGCCAGATGTCCCAGGGCACCGATATTACATGCCATAGGCAAAACCTCGAAAGACCATCTGCAAATCTCCCAGGGCACCGGATTACATGCTCATCTACACAACCTGATCCACGGCCATAGAGTATCATCCTGATACTCACCATACATCATCCTGATGCATTCATGATCATCCTGATCATCATCACTGCAGCATCCTATTGCATGTCATCTAGAGCAACATCCTGAAGCTCATCATCTATGATCATCCTGATCATCACTGCATCTACCTGATGCATACCAAGTATCTACCTGATACATATCATCATACATGATCCTCCTGATCATCAATGTATCCACTTGATACAAATACAAATACATGATACATATCACCATACATGATCCACCTGATCATACAATGTATCCACCTGATACATATACAGATACATGGTCCAAGCATCCAACATGATGCATACATACATACATAAAATGATCCAACTGATCATATCCAACATCCACATGATGCGTACATACATACATAAAATGATCCAACTGATCATATCCAGCAGAAACCAGAACATCATCCTGATGCCCATTATCCAGCGCTTACATCCACAGCCATGTGAAGGATCCTCCTTCCAACATGCTTGGAATGGCTTCAGCAAATGTGTCCATCACTTCTTCCTCGAAGTGTCCTCGATCTGAAGAACGCCAAGCCTCTCTCTGAAGTACTCGAACTTCACTCTGGCTAGCGGCTTCGTCAGCACATCTGTAATATGCTCGTCTGTCGCAACATATAGGAGCTTCACAGCTCCTCTATGCACCATATCCCTGATATAGTGATATTTGATCTCTATGTGTTTCGACCTGTCATGAAACACTGGGTTCTCGGACAGCTTCACACAACTCTGGTTATCACAGAAGATACCAGTAGCATCCAACAGGAGATCAAATAACTCAGACAGTAGCTTCCGTAGCCATACGGCCTCACAACTAGCTGAACAGGATACAACATACTCTGCCTCAGCTGTACTCAGTGCTACGCAGGACTGCTTCCTGCTAAACCAAGAGATCACACCTGATCCCATACTGAAGCAGCACCCAGATGTGCTCTTCCTATCTGCAGCACTGCCAGCCCAATCTGAATCAACATAACCCTGCAGGTTAAACTTTTGTTTCGCCTCATACCTGAGCCCATAATCCACTGTACCCTTCAGGTACCTCAGAATATGCTTTACAGCAACCAGGTGAACACTCCTCGGATCCGTCAGGAACTGGCTCAATGTGTTCAAGCAAATATCTGGTCTCGTGTTCGTCAGGTACATCAAGGACCCAATCATCTGACGATACATAGTGGTATCAATCGGCTCAGATGAAGCATCACACAGGTGCTTCAGGTTCGATGCCATAGGTGTGGCCATAGCCTTGTAGTCCATCATCCCGAACCTCTTCAGGATCTCTACTGCATACTTCCCTTGTCCAAGGAAGATTCCTTCTGCACTCTGCCACACCTCCATGCCAAAAACAAATAGTGCATCATCCCCAAGTTCTTCGTCTCGAACTCGGTAGTAAGCTTCCGCTGCGTGTCGGCAATCAATCTATCTTCACCATACCAAGTTCTGCACATATATGATTTCCTATCATGTGTCTCAGAACCAAGTGGCTGCTCCACATACACTTCTTCTTCAACTACACCATTCAAGGAAGCTATCTTGAATCCATCTGGTGTATTTTCTATTTCATCACTTTTATATTTCTCTATGCTGCCATCTGCAACATGCTTGATCTGATAGTTTCATTTGGAAGTCATAGCAAACTTCCCTTCATGTCTTGGGATTACATCCCAAACATCATTCTTCATGATCGACGAATCATGGCATTTCATTTCTTCATCCCAAATCCTGGGAACTTCAATATCTTCAATCTTTTCAATAGATATCTTTGTTGCTGGAACAAAATGTTGTAGTTCTTCTTTTGTAGGAGATGGCATACGATCTTTCCTACACAACAAGTTAAATTGCATGATTAGAAAACATCTCATAGTTTTCAGAACAAATTCTTACACATAAAGAAATATGCCATACAGTCATGCAATTATCTTAGCCAATGCTTCAATACAACATTTATCCATATTCCGTAACTTTCTAGATGCCTTCCAATCTCTACCAGAACATTGTTAAGAGTGTGCACAACTCCCAACATGTCAGCAAAGAGGTTTCATTCTAGATAAGTAGCAATGGAATGTTGTACAGTGCCATAGGCCACTTACCCATGTATATTAGTAGTATACTGTTCATTAATGCAACTATCTTAATATGCACAATACATATCCTAAGTCTAGGAACATGAACATATACATCATTGAACAATTTTATTTAAACAAACAAATATGCAAGAAATGATAATTAAAATACTTATCTTTGTTTGTTTGTTGGGTGGACTCCCTCTGAGTCTTTGCTTCCTTGCAGGAGATGCTAAAGTCCTAATCTGAAGTAGCTTCTTCTACACCTTTCTAATGTGGAATGTAGAGAGATGGTCAAATCCCTCTGAATATCTGCATCCTTGCATAAACCACTGGAGTGTACTCCTTTTCTTTCTTGCAGGAACAACTGGAGTGTGCTCCTTTGCTTTCTTGCAGGAATAACTGGAGTGTGCTCCCTCTTGATCTTTGCTTCCTGAATTACCTATTCTTGAACTCATATTCATCCTTGGTCCCTATGCATGCTTATTAGTATCATGATTGTGTTATCCTTGTGATCTCATATAAAATCATACATTCATTAGTATACTATTAAAACACAATAATCTCAAGCATGTATAGTCATGATCAATTCAAGCAGAAATAATAAGCATTAGCATTCAAGGTTTATGTAGGATTCTTATGGTTAGTCAAATCATAAGAAATATAACATGTCTAAACCTGTAATTACTCAAACCTATGACTCTTCGGGTTAGTTGAATCATCAATCAAGATAAGAGATATAATATGCATAAAACCTGTGATTATTCAAACCTATGACTTCATGAATAATCATTATCAACAACACAACAGTATAAGATCCTAACACAAGGTAGGATTCTAGCTTGATATAGGAAAAACATACCTGGATTAGCATGCTAGTTAGTTATGTCTAACATACTCACAAGATGTCTTCTTGTTCTTCTTCAATGACTTGTGCTAGTAACCTGTATATCTCATAGGTTAGCCATTACAAAACCAAGTCATACATACCTCGTAAATGGATCTTCTATGAGATCCATGACAATGGATGAATCTTTGTCCTCATGTTATCATGATCATATGTTCTTGGACTAGAACATGATTTGTCTTTCTTGGTGTACCTTTCATGTTAGTAGACAACATAAACCTCATACAACACCATAATGCATTAGTACAATCATAAGTGTCAACACCCTAATCAATGAATATTTTCTATCGTGCATTCATAGTTTTATTAAGGTGATATGACAAGTCTAAAATCAAGATTGTACTAACCGTAATAACATGAAGACAAACATACCATAAACTTAATCATGGACAAATATTGAAACATACCTCGATGAGTCATACCTGTCGAGATCGCTTGTAATCTTCTTATGTAAGGCCTTAGCCTCATCTCCCTCTAAAACAGGAACTCCTTCACTTATGCAAGTGACCAATCCATCTTCTTCTAGGATTAACCCAATCCACTTGATTTGCAAGAACTGGACCTGGAGCTGGATATGGATTTGTCAGAGAAACCCCAAAAATTCAAACTTTGAATTTCAACCTTCTGACAGGATAGAAATATGTGTCTTGATGAGCTGATCAAGCTGGTATATTCAAAATTTGAAAACTGCAAAGTTTCACTCCTCAATTTTGCCTTTGAAACTTCCGGATTCACTGGACGTGACCCTGAACTAGGGTTTGATGAAGCCCACTCTTCTTCCCAATCAAAATGTTTGATCCAAAGCTCTAAGCTTCTATTTTTCTGAGGAGCTTCCAGCCGTGGTCACAGATTTCAAAAATTCCCATTTTTACAGAAGCCCTAATTTTCCACTTTTCTTATCAAAGTCCCGAACTAGGGTCTAATCAAGCCCGGCCTTTTGCCCAACCAAAAATTCTGATATTGGTCTCTAAATTTCTATTTTGATGAGTAGCATCCAGCCGTGGTCTCGGATTACAAAAATTCCAACTTTCTACGAAGCCCTAAATTCTGGAAGCCATGAATGAAGGTACTCAAAAATAATTCTGTTTTGACAGAAATATGTACCTGATTGTTTCTGGTGTAACTCCAAACTTTTTGATCCACAGGATTTGAAAAACGTTTCTGAGATATCCTGACCTGTTATCTTTCCATCCTGACAGGTCTGACCTCAATTGGATTCTCTGAGAGAGAGTTATGCCAAATGTCGTAACGTGACCTGTTTTGGGATAAAACAGGAGAGCGAACTTGTACGGTGTGACACGTATCACTGTTTGAAATTTGGCCTCTGAAAAAGTTTTTTGAGATAGCTTGGCCTGTTATCTTTCCATCCTAATAGGTCTGACCTCAATTGGACTCTCTGAGAGAGAGTTATGCCAAGTGTCGCAACGTGACCTGTTTATGGGATAATACAGGAGAGCGAACTTGCACGGCGTGCCACGTGTCACTGGTTCAACTTCGGCCTCTGAAAACGTTTTTTGAGATAGTAAAGACTGTTTACTACCTGTCACTTTTTACGAAATTTCATTTGGAGCTTCCTAGCCCAAGATATGACCTTTTTCCCAAGGTCACCTGATTTTGACTCAGATCTGGAAGAGGCAGAAACCCTATATTGTACAGATCATAAATCACAAAGTACAACGAATTAGAGGTTTTCCTTTGGACACAAGGTACCTGGAGATCTTAGCTTCATCCTGTAACAATTTCAGATCCGAAAACTTCTCCAAAACGGATTTATTGCGAAAGTGCTACGATGACTGGTTTTTGCTATATCAAGCCCTAGCATCGTAAGTGCAACAAGTGTCATACATGCCATATCATGCCTTCTTTCAGGCTAGCTCTGATACCATGTTAGATTTTTAGAATTTACTTCAATATGATCTAGGATCTTAACTGAGAGAACAACATGTACAGCATATCTATAGCATATCAATCATGGAGACAATAATGCAAGCACACAAGAGACACAAAGATTTACTTGGGGAAAACCATAAAGGTGAAAAACCCCAATAACTTCCTCAGAGATAGATAGAGCAATGATACAACCAACCAAGAGAGATAGCCATAACCTAGCAGCAGATCCTCCTCCTCCATAAGTGTGCCACTCCTCCTTGAGTGCATGTGTGAGAAGTGAGTGAGTAAATAGAGTGCCTCCCGCACTCTATTTATACTTGACTTGACTTGCCTTTTTACCTAACTCATGTAGGCTCGAACTTTACCACATAACATAATGCTGAGTGGGCCGACCCCCAATAGGGTGGTCTAATAACCCTTTGACCCACATGGCCGACCCCCAATAGGGTGGTCTAATAACCCTTTGACCCACATGACTTATACAGGGCCGACCCCAAATAAGGTGGTCTAATAACCCATCAAGTATAAGTTACGACACTTACAATATAAATGACGACACTTCCTTATAGAGGAATAATACCATCTCTATAGGAATACAATATACATATATGTGAAATACATTCCGAATTTACATATACATCAACAAAAAACTTTATCCCTCTACTGTATGACATATGTGATCAATTCTTGGGCACTATCTATTTCAATATTTTTAAGCAAGAAGCACCAACATTTTCGGATGATGCCAAGGCACTCATCAATACTATCGGTGACTGGTATGTGTGTGACTATTTCTCATATATCAGGGTCTGGGGTAGCAATACTGTACATCTGTTACCCAGAATTGTCCTTGACAGATTGGCTTTGCAGGAAATTTCATTTCAAACTGTGACTAATGGTATGTATAAGAAGCTTACGGGTCCTAGAAAAAAGGGATGGCCTAAATTCCCTTTGAACCTTGGATCATTGGTCATCCCAACCTTCAATTGGGCAATGATCCTTGGTGACAAAATGGTTGATTTCAAATTGGGATTTGCCCCTAAAAGAAAGCATGACCCCAAGAAGTTATTGGATGCACACTTCAAGCAAACCCATATTAAAATGGACTATGTGCATGAAAACATCCCACATGACTCTATCTATCATGGAGTCAATTCATTCTCTGAAGTTATTGTTAGAGCAAAAGACCTAGAAGAGCAACTTAACATTCTGCAATATCAGAAGGAATTAAAGCTCAGGGTGCTAAGCTATAGAAAATTGGAGCTGGACTTGCTGGACAAAGTATGAAGAGAAAAGGAAGAAAGAGAAGCTCCGGAAGCTAATTCTCTTCAAGTGGTGGTCCATTCAGAACAAGGAAAAGGAAAAACCCCCTTCGAGGATTCTCCCCCCAAGAAAATAGCAGAACAGGTCAAATCCCTGTTATATACCTCTCAGCAGTTTCAAAAAGATCTGGCACAATTGACATCAGTATTGAAGACTTATTCTGCAGAGCCCTAGAAGGTTACTGTGGATTCTCAAATGATGGAGCCTTCAAACCCTCCTGAAATCATCAATGCAGCCGTGGAAGAAAATGATGATTTGGTGGTTACCCATGCTAGCTCAGCAAAACGGAAAAGGATCCATGCCAATCCACTCCCCAATGTTCAAATTATTGACTGTGATATTGTTGAAGAGCCTGAACCCCCAGTTTCAGTAACTGAGAAGATTACAGAACAATCCAAGATGCTCACAGACTTGTCAAATATTGAGGTGGACTACTCTGCTCAGGAATAGTCATTTGAGGACACCTTTTATTAGGATTCTTTAGTTTCAACATCTCAGTTCAACAATTTTGTGCTTCATTTTCAGAGCACCTACCTCCCTTTTAATTGTCTTAACTATTCAACAGTATAACTTCTTCTTCCACTACACTTTCAGGTAGTCAAGAGTTTTTCTCTATTCCTTAGTCCATGGTGCTAGAAGCTCAAACCACTACCATTCCTACACAGTCGCCTAAACCCATTTTGCTAATACCTTCCATCGGTCAATTCACCTCTATTCCTTTTCCCATTCCATCCTCTATCACAATTTCGGATAAGCTTTCTGCAATCCCTCAATCTATACCATTAGCTATCTTTGTTTCACCTAGCATCGAGGAACCACCTACAGTTACTTCCCTGTCATCAGCTCCCAATCCTGAAGAACAGACTCTTCGGTCTGAAGTTTCCATTTCGGTCCCTTCACCTACACAGGTCCAGTCACTTGTCCAAGATGTTTCTGTCTCAGTGGTTGTTCCCCAAGTTACTATGTCTATCCCTCACCCTAGTGGTATTATGACACCTTCAATCATTTCTACTGTTAATGTTATTCCCATTAATACTGAGGTGGTTGATGAATATGTAGATGAAGATGTGGTTCCTATTGGAAACTATGTCTACAACAAGGAAGAGAGGACAGTATTCAAGAAAACAAGGAAGAGAAGTAAAGATGAGAAGGCATTGGAATCACCTGCTCCGATTCAAGTCTTATGGGCTCAACAAACTGGTGATCCTCAGGCTGGAGCTATTGAAATAGCAACAGTTTTTGGAGCTACCACTAGTGCCAATATAGATTTAGTTCAGTTATTGAACATAGAGGTTGATCTTGAAAAGGAAATAATTAAGGAACTTGAAGATGAGGTTGCCAGGATTAAGGATGAACATAGCCTCCATGTGGCTAATATCAGGAAGGAATGGATGGAACGCTTACATGCAACAGAACAGGAGAACATCTCCCTTTAGAATCAACTTAACACAGAAAAAACTCAGAACTCCATCCATGCAGAAAGGATAGCAACCTTGGAGATCCAAGTTGGAGTTGTAACTACAAATGCAGCTTCAACTAGTTTTTCCAAGTTTACACCACAGGAGTTCAAGGGTCTGGCCTTGGAGGTTAATCATGGACATTATCAATTGCTTGAAAAGTTGTACATTGCACAAGATGAAATCAGGGAGATGTTTATTATTTTTGACAAACTGTCTTCTGACCTTGAGGTACAGTAAATCAATAGAATTCAAGTTCCAAAGCTCAGGATGAGGTTAGTTAATGGAAAAGGTATATTAAAAAAATCCCACTGGACCTCCCAATTGTTAGCAGTATTCAGATGAAGAGGAACAAATCCTCCCTGAATACATAGCTCAAATTCAATGACTCCGCTGAAGAAATCATCAGAAAATCCAAAGAACTTTGCACTCGACATTGGTATGCAGCTGATAATATCATGGAAGCTCTACATCTCCCATACATGGATCCTATTTTGAAGGCCCTTCCACCTAAATATAAGCTGGAAGAAGTGGAGTGTGAATGTGAAGAAACTGCACAGAAGATCCGGGCTATTGAAGCAGTCAACATTGATCACGTGGATGAGCTTATCAGAAAACTGCTCTCCTTTGAGAGCAAGATCCATTTTTATCGTACTTGGCATAAGCTTGCTAAGCATGACATGGAGAACAACATATGTAATTCCCAGATAGGCTTAGAATCTATCAACTATGCAAACATAGATGAATTGTTAGAGATATATGATAAGTGGCAGGATTTTCTGGCCCAATAGACTCATTCGTGATTTTGGGATCCCTATCTTTTGGGAATTTTTCATTGTACTCTGTGGTAATATTTTTATTTAAGGAAGAATATCTCTCTGAGAGAGGGGTTGGAATTTTTGGAATTGTAATTCAGTAGAAGATAAGACGAGGGATACTCTATGGCCAGAGTCACTGTAATTTTGGTACAAGACATCTTAATACAGTAATGTTATGTTTGGATCCATCTTCTGGTTGTTACTCAAATTTCTTTGAGAATTTCTGATTTTATATTCCAGATTATCATCCACTATATATATGATCTCTTGTTAGATATCTAATGAATGCATAAATCTGTTGTATTGATTTTTCTGTATAACTGATGTATGTATGAAAATATTTGATTGAATTTCTTTAATTAAATACTTTCTTTATCGATTTCTGCAATTGCTCGGATATACATTCAATTATTGTTGATTTTTCAATCAACAATGAAATAACAGGTTATATCTTGATGGTTCTTAAGCTTGAATTATCATTGTTTGATTTTCATTAAGTAATCATAATTTAAGTTAACAAATATCTCATCTTAAGGCATTTCTGTTAAGGGTGATAAACTATTTTTTCTTTACACCTCAGGGTTGATCTGCATAACCTACAAGCTTTTCATCTTAGAATAGGTCTGACTTAAGATTAGATCCCTTTTTCTAAATAGGTTAAGTTAGAATTGTTTATTTCTTTCCCATATCTTTGTTTTGCTTAATTTGGAAACTGATCTAATAGATCAAACCACTTACTCATAGAGTGCCAGCGGAGGCCAAATATCCGTGGGTGATTACCACACCAGACAACTCGAGGATAGAATTTCCCTTGCGTAGGGTCTTTCGAAGCCTTTGGTTGGGTTTTCATCCCTTGTTGTGTGCCTTGGACCCACAGATTCAGCATATCACTGATCTAAATACAGAGGATCAACATACAGCTGATCAACAACATGAAAACCAAGAGTTAATTGATCAACCGGATTCTTCTAAACATAACCGTGAGACCACTCTCTTAGGAACACAAGGTCAACAAAAACTTGGAGCTAGTGGTCCACCACCATCCCCTCCTTCATCTTCATCATCTTCATCAAACGGTGAAAATTCTTTTAGTTCATCGTCAGAAGAAGAAGAACAAGAACCTCTGATGGCTGGAGAAGGTCAAAACAAACCTTGGCTTGACCAAGGTGCAGTTTTCATATTAGGAGATCAACATAGATTACCAAAAAATCCTAAGAAATGGCTTCCTAAATTCAACCCTGAGGATAAGACACTCACGTTGGATCATATAAAAACTTTCATGCAGGCAATCAGACTTAGAAGCATGGTACATGAGGATGTAGTATGCAAACTCTTTCCCTACACTTTTGAGGGTAGGGTGGCCACCTGGTATTTTTCCTTACCGGCCCATTCTATAACTTCCTAGGATGAGGTTGAGAACCATTTCACCCAGAAATTAGGGGATGATAAAACACCGCAGGATCTTGTCTTAAAATTATCCTCTATGAAAATCAAAGGAAAATAAAGGGTAAAAGACTTTAACCAAAGGTTCTCATACCTCAAAAACAGAATCCCTACCAATCTTCTTCCTACTGAAGAATTGTTGGTAGCTTTTTATGAAAAAGGTTTTCCTATCCCTATTGCAATGTGGGTAAAAAGGGCACAAAAAGGTACTTTACTGGAGGCATTTGATGAAGCAATCCAAGCTGAGAAGGACATGTTTTCTTTGAATGATAGCCCTGAAATTTCAGAAGAGTAGCCTTCTACTTCTAGGAAAAGAACTAAGAACATCCCCAAACCTACTATTCAGAACAAGGATCCATTTAATATGGCTGACATGAAGAAATTCATTCAAAAAATGTCAAATGAGATGGTGGATTTGAAGAAGAACACTAATGATAATCTGAACCAAAACAGAGGTTTTGTAAGGCCACCATTTAGGAGACCTTACCATCCTCCACAAAATCCACCACCACCGAATCTAGCAGATGCACTCACAAATAACGAACTCTATTATATTTTTAGAGCCTTGGCAGCAGAATCTCAAGTCACCCCTGACACTTCCAATGATCAGACCATCCCAGATCCACAACTACCTGTAGAAGAAGAAGAAGGTGATCCACATGTCAATGCTGTGAGTTGCTTTTTAGAACTTCCTATGTGTGAAGAAGAAGAAGAACCTGAGGCAGTGTTTAATGCACAACACCCTTATAACACAAGGTCAAGACCACAGCCACCTCAAGAACCTTCATCTTTTGTTCTAGTTCCCACCAAAAACAAGATTGTTCCTCAAAAGGATACAGTCCTCCCTGAAATGGAGTACAATCTAGTTGAAGACATAAAAAGAGTCAAAGCGGACATCTCTCTGTTTGAGCTACTTAAGATCCCTGCTATGAGGGATTCCTTACCTAAAAACATGATAGTCAAACAACCTAGAGAGTCACAAAGCAACAACCTAGACTCTGTTACTAAAACTGATGATCAGAAACCAGCAAGCAAGGGCACTCCTCCTTTCTTGCTTACCTTTGAGATTTTCAATCGGAATGTGCACAACTGCATGATAGATTCAGGAGCGTCATCAAATGTGATGCCCCTCTCTATTTGCAGGAAATTGAATGCAATGTGAAATTGAATGCAATGTGGAAACCCTGCCCAACTCAGATTGTGCAACTTGACAGATCCAAAGTCAGAGTGGTGGGTAAATTGAGAAATGTTTTGCTTACACTATCAGCTGATCCCAGGATTCACCAGACAATTGACATCACGGTAGATGACATCCGAGAATCCTATGGGATGTGGCTAAGCAGGGACTGGTCAGAGAAACTTAAAGGTTACTTTTCCACTGACTGGTCCCATTTATGGTTTCCTTACAATGGTCAACCGAATAAAATTAAGATCAGTAGAGAACCTTTTATGAAACAAATAGTCACTGATCTTAATGATTCAAGTGAACCTGCTGGTTATCTCACCTCTCGCTTAGAGCATTTTACATTTGATACCTTTTTTGGTGAATTCTCAACTGATGCCTCACCAAAAGAAATCATTCAAAACAAATCACATATTGCTCATGTAACTTCTATACCTTTTTTTGGTGAAATTGTGCATAATGTGTATAATGTAAATACAAATTTTAGAATAGACCCTGTCTCGTGGACCTTATTTTTTGATGGTTCTAAGTCCAAGGATGGAGCTGGAGCAGGTTGTGTCCTTATTGATCCTAAGGGAACGAAAATTATGATTGCTTGTAGGCTAGAATTTGATTTCACTAATAATGTAGATGAGTATGAGGCTCTGGTACAGGGCTCAAGAAGGCTATTGATTTAGGTGTGCAGGAAATAGAATGCTATGGAGATTCTGAAATTATAGTCAACCAAGTCAGAAATAAGATACACTGCTTATCTCTGCGTTTGGATAATTATCAAAGGATGGTAAGGGATCTAACCAACTCATTTTTAGCATTCAATATTAAATCTGTTCCCAGATCACAAAATTTTGATGCAGATCTATTAGCAAACACAACATCTAGACTGATCCTACTAGAAGGCCTATCTCCTCAAAAATTTTCGATTGAATTGATGTACAAACCCTCCATTCCAGATAATGTGACTAATTGGAAAGTGTTTGATGATGACTGACAAATACTTGACTTCGTCACTGCTCAGGATACATTCCAATATATGGCCATTGATGAAGCAGAACATGAAAGTCACTCACTGATCCCTCAAACGTTATCCCAAATTCAGTGATCAATCTAGAAAAGTTTTATGATTTTCAAGACAAGTTAAAACCTTAGATTAATTGTAAAATTCAAAGCTCATCTTTGAACTATAAGCGAGTCAATTTAGGCACCAAACAGGAACCCCGCTTTATAAATTTGGGAGTTGATTGTACCCCTGAAGAACGGAGAGCCATCATTGCATTGTGTAAATAGTATAAAGATGTTTTTTCCTAGACTTATGATGAATTGAAAACATTTGACACTAGCATCATGTTCCACAATATACCCATGAAACCGGAGGTTAAGCCATTTCAACAAAGGCTGCAGAAGATGCACCCCAGTTTAGACCCTTTGGTAAAAAAGGAGTTGGAGAAGCTGCTCATAGCTCGAATTATTTTTCCAGTCAAGCACACTTAGTGCATGCCCTCAAGAAAAGCAGTGAAATTCGACTATGTGTCGATTTCAGGAACCTGAATCGAGCTTCTGAGAAAGATAATTATCATGTTCCACCTATGGAGCAGATTCTTCAAAAGGTTGTCGGGTTGGAGATGTTTTCCCTCCTAGATGGTTTTTCGAAATATAACCAAGTTATGGTTGCCACGGACAACCAAATAAAAACAACTTTCAGGACCCCTTGGGGTACTTTCACCTATAGGCGGATGCCTTTCAGGCTGATCAATGCAGGAGCCATGTTTCAGAGAGCTATGGACATAGCTTTCCGAGGGTTAATGCATAATTCTTTCATAGTTTATCTTGATGATATTACTATTTACTCCAAAAAATGACATGAACATGTGTTTGCTTTGAAACAGGTTTTCGATCACTGCAGGAAATTCGGTATTTATCTCAACCCGAAGAAATCTATTTTCACAGTAACAGAAGGAATGCTTCTGGGCTTCATTGTTTTGAAAGAAGGTATGATTATTGATCCTAAACACACAGAGGTTATTTCAAAAATTGGGTTACCAGGCTCATGCAAAGCAATGCAATCCTTCTTAGGTAAGATTAATTTTGTACGTAGATTTGTACCAAATTTTGCTCAGATAGTCAAACCGTTACAACTTTTAGTCAAGAAAGATGTGCAGTTCACCTGGTCACAGGAACAGATAGATGCG
This sequence comes from Larix kaempferi, assembly GCA_027924585.1. Taxonomy (NCBI): domain Eukaryota; kingdom Viridiplantae; phylum Streptophyta; class Pinopsida; order Pinales; family Pinaceae; genus Larix; species Larix kaempferi. The sequence goes on from BSBM01000007.1 coordinate 12,063,441, forward strand.
TTTATCGAAATTCGAAAGGCTATTGCTGAAGCTCCTGCTCTCATGTCCCCATATTTTGATAAGGATTTCATTCTTTATACTTTTGCCTCTGACTTTTCTTATGCAGTTGTCCTAACGCAAAAGCATGACAATGATGCAGAGATCCCCATCTCTTTAATGAGATCAACATTCAAAGGTGTAGAGATTAATTACTCACAGATTGATAAGCAAGCATATGCGGTCTATAAGTCTGTCAAACATTACAGGCCCTACTTGCTGAAATCTCGAACTAAAGTCATTGTCCCATATCCTGCTATTAGAAACGTCCTGATCCAGAAAGAGTTAGGGGAAAAGAGGGCCCATTGGATGATGGTCCTACAAGAATATGATATTGAGATAAGACCAGCTAAAATTTTCAAAGGGAAAGGCCTTTGTCTTCTTACCGCTCAATTTAATGACCCTACACAGTAGCAATCTAAATGGGATCAGGAGGAAGAAATTCCCTCAGGTGTTGTTAATGCTATCGATGCCTTGACATCAGAATGGTATGATGATATCAAATTTTTTCTGAACCATAGGTTTGCTCCCGAAACCTTTGATTTTAAAAAATGAAGGGCTTTGAGACTAAAAGATTTTCCTTATCAGTTCATTGATCAAGTTCTTTTTAGGAAAAATTATGATGGAGTATTTCTTAGGTGCTTGGAAAAACATGAAACTGATGACATCTTATTCCAATTTCATGTAGGACCTGCTGGAGGCCATTTTTCAGGTGAGACTACAGCACATAATATTCTCAGGGATGGATATTATTGGCCCACATGTTCAAAGATGCTTATGCTTATGTAAGGAGGTATGAACCATGCCAGAAATGCACAGGGAAGTTCAAGAAACCTGCATTTCCTCTTCAACCAGTCACAATTCAGTTTCCATTCCAACAATGGGGACTAGATTTTGTCGGTCCTATAAACCCTGCTTCGTCCCTCCAACATAAATATATTCTTACAGCAACTGACTACTTCATTAGATGGGTGGAGGCAGCCCCTCTTAAACAATGTAATGCCAGTAAAGTAATCTCCTTCCTTAACAGTCAGATCGTAACATAGTTTGGCGCTCCAGAGTTCCTAGTTTTTGATAATGCATCCTACTTCTCTTCAATCGATATAACTGAATATGCCTTTGAAAAGGGGATTAAGTTTAAGTTTTCCACCAATTATTACCCTCAAGGAAATGGTTTGGCTGAGTCATCAAACAAAAATCTGATAAATATTCACAAGAAGACTGTAGCTTCTCATCACAGAGATTGGCACACATAGTTATATAATGCTTTATGGGCAGATCAAATTACCCCAAAGGCAGCAATTGCAAATTCTCCCTACTGGCTGGTTTATGGAAAATAAGCCATCCTTCGTACTAACCTCACCATCCCTTCACTACAATTGGCCCAGTTTATCCAAGAAAATGATTCTTCTCCTCTCCAACAAAGAATTGACACTCTTTTGAAGCTAGAGGAGGACAGGGAAATAACTAAGAACAAATTGTATCATCAACAACAGATGGTGAAAAGATGGTTCGATGAAAAATCTTCATCTGACAGGGAATTTTATGTTGGTGACTTGGTTCTGAGTTGGGATAAGCAACATAAAGATAAGAACCAGTATACCAAGTTTCAGCACCTTTGGCTCGGGCCTTTCATTATTATAGAAAAGATTGGTCCCAGCACTATTTGATTACACACACTGGAGGGAGTTGTGGACACTTACCTAGTGAATGTGTCTCTTCTCAAAAAGTATTTTGTTTGAATAATCTGGCGCACTTGTTAATAGGTGTGCTTTGTTTTTCTTTCATTTGCTTTCCTTATGTTCACATTTTGATTGGTCTTTTCATTTTTGTTTAGTTTTTCATTAATAAGGCTTCACACATTTGGCAATGGCTTATGATCACTTTTCTTAGCAACAATTGTTTTTGAAGTCTCAGCATTGCTATCAATCTAAGTTTCTGGCTTATGATTAGAATTTTCTCTGAAGAATAAATAGTCAATAAGTGCAGTACTTTTGGATACTTTTCACTTTGATCATTATCTTTCACAATACTTTATTTGTGTAATTGAGGTATGGAGGATGCTCATCATTTCTTTACCTCGTGTTTCATGATTGAACAACATATCATGATAACTTGACCAGCTTCGATTGCTCATGGATCCTTTTACAATCACTTTGATTATATGTTTGTTTTAAAATTATAAGTTACAAGGTGGGTGGTCTTGCTATCAAGCCATCCTATTAGGTTCATAGGTGTTTAATTGGAATGACATCTTCACATCAAGCCACCACACTTGGAAGATGACTTTCAGTTCTGCTGGAAGGTGGAAGATCCTATTACAGGTCGGTCCATTCATGATCTGCAAAGCACTAGTGACTAACGTTACCACGATATGGTCGCCAATCCATGGTAATGCCTTGTAGCTTATGCCAAGATAAATTGTTTTTGTCTTTAATTTATAGGATTTTGTTGCCTAAAAGAACAGGGGGGTCTTATCACAAGCCATCCCTACTATGATCATGGGTTTGACCTTGGACTGGAGTTATCATAATATGGTCACCAAGCCATGATAATTTCTTTTAGTCTTACAGCCAGAAGATAAGGAGTCTCGTCATCAAGCTAGCTTGACTAGTTTCCAGATCAGGCTTGTGAATGCCAATGTTTTATATGATCATCAAGTCAGTACAGTGGTCTTGTATCAACAAGGTTTTATGTATAATCCATCTTTTAATCCTAAAAAAAAAGGAGAAAAAGAGCACATAATAAAAAAAAAGAGGAAAAGAAAAGATAAAGAAGTGTATATAACTCAAAGAGGATCACTGAATATACATGCATCTAATAAACCAAAGTGATCTGTAATTAGGATATCCATAAGCATTTCTAAGACTGTTTCCAGGTTCAAGACAAGCTAGTTTTCAATGATTACATCATGGTAAAGATTCGGTATTGTTCTTTAAATATCTTCATTAGATGAGTGTTATCTTTAAAATCGTCACTACGCAAGATTTATCTATTTTCATATTTACTATTTGTTGGCTGTTATCTTCTGAGTATTTTCTTTGAATTGAGTTTCAAGAAATTGGTTGATTAACATGTTGTCTTTAGTCAGATTTGATTTCAGAGATAACTGGTTCTTCCCAGCCAGTCGCCATTTGTTGTGGCCACAACAGATCCCATGCTTAGCTAAAGCACGGGAGCCCCATTTTTAATAAATTCGAAGGCATATGGGTAAGTTTCCCTTTGTGAATATGAGTTTTCAGTCTAGATTTCTTTAATTCTAATGCCCATACCTTCTTGCTTCATGTTTCTGCTCGATTTGGATCATCTCTAAGTGTTTGGTTTGCAGAAATCTTTCAATTTTGAGTATTTTAACTTTTTCTCTACCAACCCAAAACCCAACACTTGGGCAACCTGAAACCCGAAACACGAAAGTTTTGGGTGCGGGAAATTGGTGTTCTCATTTTTGGATTTTCGTCATCCTGAAACCTGCAACCCGAAAGTTGCAGGTGCGGGATTTCATTGTTTTCGAAGTTTGTTTTATATAAACCCGAAACCCAACAATGTCGCGTTATGGGAATCCAGTTTTGTTTGTTTGTTTTAATAAACCCGAAACCCGAAACCCGACAATGTCGCGTTTCGGGATTCGGAAAATACCTTTTTAACTTTGTGTTTGATTGCGTCCTGAAACCCGCAACCCGCAACTGTCGGGTTGCGGCTTTCGGGAACCTAGTTTTGATCTGGTTATATTTTGAAACCCGAAACCCGCTAGTGTCAGTTTTTGACTTTCGGGAATGGTAAATAAAACTTTTTTAATGTGTTTTTGAACCCGATCCTGCATTTTGCATCGGTTAATATCAGCTGTTCGTTATTCTCAATCCTATGGTCGTGATTTAACTTGGGTAAGTTGATAAATATAGGGTTTTTCTATTTTTCGTTATCATTTTTACTCTCCAAAAATCACTCCGCTGTGTTGATTTTACCATGGATTTCTTGCTTCAATTGAATGTCGGTTTTCAGTTATCACAGGTAGGATTGTTGTCATTTCATTTTTCGGTTGGTTTCTTGGCTGTTTGTGTTTTTTGTTTTCTTTTCTTTCATCAGAAATTACAAAGTTTTCCACTATGTCAAGAAGTACCCAGTCCAGGGTCATTCTCAAAGATACCGTAACTAAATACCCCAACTTCGGTATATTCTCAGATACCAGCGGGAAGGTCACCGAGACTTATCAAATGGATTGGTCTCGAATTTATGCTATATTCGACAATGATGACCTTTCGCAGGTAGAAATTGATAGGACCGCCTATGAGAAGATTAGGGCTTCCCAGATTCATGCTATTGCTGCACGGCCCGCTATCTTACCTTATATGGATGCAGTGAAGTGGATAACTGAGAATGCTAGTGTCAAAGACCGATCTTTCAATGATAGTATGGGGAATCAGTTGACTCATTTCCGTCCCAAGATTTTTACCTGAGCTTTTGCTATGAAGCATCATGAGCAGACCCTATCTCCTAATTTCATCCAATCCGCTAAGTCCCATTACAATTTTTCCAAGATGATGAAGTCCTGGATGATAAAACCTAATGCTTTCGTGCTTAAGCTTGATAACCTGTATCCAATTTCCTGGTTCAAGGAACCTTATTCTTTGCTAGTGGCTATGTTGTGTCAACTGTTCGAAATCCCCAACTTTTTGTTGTTTAAAGTTGAATGGGCGCCTATAGTGCACCATGTCTTGACTACTAGTGAGTCCTTCCCATGGGCTTCCATCTTGTCCTTAGAACTAAAAAATGCTATCGAAGATTACCAGAAGTCTCCTGCCTTCAGAAAACCACATTTCTTTTTATCTGCCTATGTAATTGATGTTTTCTACTCAAAATTTCAATACCCCAACTTGAACTGGAATTGGACTCCAGCAGACCCACCTGTGCACATCTATCATTCAATCTTATGGGAAGAAAACTTTATCCCTATACTATATGACATATGTGATCAATTCTTGGGCACTGTCTATTTCAAGATTTTAAAGTAAGAAGCATCGTCATTTTCGGAGGACGCCAAGGTACTCATCAATACTATTGGTGACTGGTATGTGTGACTATTTCTCATATATCAGGGTCTGGGGTAGCAATACTGTACATCTGTTACCTAGAATTGTCCCTGACAAATTGGCTTTGCAGGAAATTTCATTTCAAACTGTGACTGATGGTATGTATAAGAAGCTTACGGGTCCTAGAAAGAAGGGATGGCCTAAATTCCCTTTGAACCTTGGATCATTGGTCATCCCAACCTCCAATTGGGAAATGATCCTTGGTGACCAAACGGTTGATTTCAAATTGGGATTTTCCCCTAAAAGAAAGCATGACCCCAAGAAATTATTGGATGCACACTTCAAGCAAACCCATATTAAAATGGACTATGTGCATGAAAACATCCCAGATGACTCTATCTATCATGGAGTCAATTCTTTCTCTGAAGTTATTGTTAGAGAAAAAGACCTAGAAGAGTAGCCTAACATTCTGCAATATCAGAAGGAATTAAAGCTCAGGGTGCTAAGCTATAGAAAATTGGAGCTGGACTTGTTGGACAAAGTAAGAAGAGAAAAGGAAGAAAGAGAAGCTCAGGAAGCTAATTCTCTTCAAGTGGTGGTCCATTCAGAACAAGGAAAAGGCAAAACCCCCATCAAGGATTCTCCCCCCAAGAAAACAACATAACAGGTCAAATCCCTATTATATACCTCTCAGCAGTTTCTGAACGATCTAGAACAATTGACATCAGTATTGAAGACTTATCCTGCAGAGCCCTAGAAGGTTACTGTGGATTCTCAAATGATGGAGCCTTCAAACCCTCCTGAAATCATCAGTGCAACTATGGAAGAAAATGATAATTTGGTGGTTACCCATGCCATCTCAGCAAAAAGGAAAAGGATCCATGCCAATCCACTCCCCAATGTTCAAATTATTTACTGTGATATTGCTGAAGAGCCTGAACCCCCAGTTTCAGTAATTGAGGAGATTACAAAACAATCCAAGATGCTCACAGACTTGTCAAATATTGAGGTGGACTACTTTGCTCAGGAATAGTCATTTGATGACACCTCTGTTCAGGATTATTCGGTTTCAACATCTCAGTTAACATCAGTTCAACAATTTTCTACTTCATTTTCAGAGCACCTACCTCCCTTTTCATTGTCTCAACTGTTCAAAAATATAACTTCTTCTTCCACTGCACTTTCAGGTAGTCAAGAGTTTTTCTCTATTCCTAAGTCCATGGTGCCTGATGCTCAAACCACTACCATTCCTACATAGTCACCTAAACCCATTTTTCTAATACCTTCCATCAATCAATTCACCTCCATTCCTTTTCCCATTCCATCCTCTATCACAATTCAGGAAAAGCTTTCTGCAATCCCTCAGTCTATACCATTAGCTATCTCTGTTTCACCTAGCATCGAGGAACCACCTAAAGTACTTCCCCGTTATCAGCTCCCAATGCTGAAGAACAGACTCTTCGGTCTGAAGTTTCCATTTCAGTCCCTTCACCTACACAAGTCCTGTCACTTGTCCAAGATGTTTCTGTCTCAGTGGTCATTCCCCAAGTTACTATGTCTATCCCTCACCCTAGTGGTATTATGACACCTTCAATAATTTCTACTGTTAATGTTATTCCCATTAATACTGAGGTGGTTGATGAATATGTAGATGAAGATGTGGTTCCTATTGGAAACTATTTCTACAACAAGGAAGAGAGGACAGTATTCAAGAAAACAAGGAAGAGAAGTAAATATGAGCAGGCGTTGGAATCACCTACTCCGATTCAAGTCTTATGGGCTCAATAAACTGGTGATCCTCAGGCTGGAGTGATTGAAGTAGCAATAGTTTTGATAGCTTTCGTTGGTGCCAATATAGATTTAGTTCAGTTACTGAACAGAGAGGTTGATCTTAAAAAGGAAAGAATTAAGGAACTTGAAGATGAGTTGGCCAAGATTAAGGATGAACATAGCCTCCATGTGAAACATCCCGAATTTTCATAAAAAATTAAAATTTTTATTAATAGCAATAATAGCTTAATTTACGATAATTTATAATTGCGGAAAATAATAATTGCTGAATGTAACAATGTTAACTAAACAACTGTTTGTACTAAACACAAATAAATTTCTGATATAACTAATGCGACAGTGACAACTTAATTACATTCGTAACAATTATCATTAAGATAGTTAAATGCATGATTAGATCAGACTCTTGATGCGACACTTTTTACTGCAATGATAAGTATGATTGATGTAATAATGAAATGCCAGGTTAGAAATGTGATATGATACTTTTTCTTTGAGATGATACTGACAGTTTGCTTCTTTGTTGTCCAAGGGATTCCTATAAGGAACCCCAAAGCTTACTTAGCTGTAATGCTAAAACATTGGACCTATTCTATGTGCAGACGACACGTAAGAATTTTCATGATTGCAATAAATTCTAGTTCGTGTGAGTTCAAATTCATCGTTTGGAAATAATAATAAAATAATTAAAAACTGTTGCATTTATAAAAGCATACAGGTACGATTCACATGCTTACACTTTTGTTTTCCAATATTCGTCTTGTATCGGAGTAAAATCAATCCAAGTTAGCTGTATGAATAAGCATATAATTAGCAGCATCGTCACTGTAGTCGTCTTTGTACTTAGCTGGTTATGTTGTCGTCCTTGTACTAACTAATTCCGTCGTCGTCATTGTACTAGCTGTCTTGTTGTCACCATTTAGCTGGTAGTACCAAGATGGTACAGTGCCATTGTATCGCATGAATAAAAGTGGAAAGGGGATTAGAGAAAATTATTACTGCCATTACCAAACTATATATTATAGCATGTATGTGCTTGTGAGCTTATACAACACTATTGATTAACTATATAAGTTTTATGGTTCAAAATCAATATATTTATTTGGGTCTTATGTAAGCAAAAGTAATCTTTCCCAAAGACTAGACATTGGTAGAAATTAGATAATAAACAAATACAACCATAGGTTAACTATGTTGCAAAATAAGACTTGAACTATTTAACTATCATCCTATAACATGATATTTTCAAGGTCTTATGAATATAGTGGGTGACTATATCGATTCTTGGTTTATTAACAACATATAAATAAAACAAAACTCATTGCAAATAAATGGAAACGTTAGACTTATACTAAACTATATGAATAATTTGCAAATTGTTACTAACCTTGTATTATGTTGAAATGATAACAATATCATGTAACCATTATAATGAAAACTATGCATAACGTTACTAATACTATGATGAAATTAAAACTCATATGTTAACAAAGGAAATTTAAGAGTTTACTGTGACGTCGACATTTGCTGATAGGCATTGAATGTGATATTGGACAGGTCGCTGGTTCAATAAATTGGCGTTTGTCTCGAGCTAAGGTAGAGATCACCCGACGATCCTGCATTAAAAACTTGGTACTGCCTCCCTGCCAAGTTGTATTTCCAAATATCCACGTAGATGTGAATGCCTCCATGCTTGTTGCTGTGTAAGGGTATTACGCGTTGGCATTGGTTGTTACTCACTTAAATGTTTGCCATGGTGGCTTCGTGAACCTATAATGTAGGGTGGCATTTAATGTTGTCGTCGTTGTACCAAATCTATTGATCGTTGGCATTGTAGAGACCGTTGATGGTGATGAATTTGAGCCGTTGGATATGTAACCATACCATCATTGTTGTTTTGGTTTATGAACTTGGAAAAGCAGTTTTATTGTACTATTGTTTCGGTTGGGGGTGGCTGACAAGCTGCCAAATTTTTGGTAGAAGCCAAGGGAGAGGTTTCGACCTCGAGACCTTATAAAGAAGTTAATGTTGCAGGTTTTCTTACTGTGATAATGATGTAGCTTGTAAGGGGTTAGATATCTAGTTTGAGGGATTGTAGTTCTAAGCTTTATAATTTCTGAGAATAGAGTGAAAAGAAAAACATAGAGCTTGGACGAGGATAAAGGCCCCTTGGTGTTGTTCATGGCATCATTCTCGTCAAGGTTTTGAAGGTAAGCACTCCTCTAAGAAATGGGTGTTTATTTAGCTAAAATCTGATTTACGATTTACCATATAACAATTATTAACTTTGAGTTTAACGTTTGTCAGTTGCAGGTTTTCCAAAGAACGTTGAGTAGGGTTTTGGTGAAGGTAATAGTGTGCCTTATTACCGGTAAGCCTCGGGTCTTCCATAAACCCTCACAGTGCTCTTGGACTGTGGTTGGTGTGGTTCAAAGAATGAGTAACAGGCTTTGCCAAGACTCATCGTTTCTTTGTCGATGTTGATAGTTGAAATACTTTCGATTCACACTTGTTATTCAATGATGCGACTCTCGTTTCGTTTAACTGGATCTTGGTTTCTATGTTTTTGGAAATTTTTATAGTGGCGACTAGAGCTGTGACTCGTCGATGTTTGAGAAGAAATGGGTTATTTCAGACTGTTGGTTAAAGGTTTTAAACCCTGTAATAAAATTTTGTTTTGCAAAAACGTACTGTAAAAACTCGTTCTGAGAATCTATGACTTCAAGGGTTTTTAGTTTTGAGAAGAGTCATGTGCTCGTTCACTGTGTAATTGATACTTCTCCTTTTGGCAATGAACTATTATGCTAAATATTTTGTGTTGAAGTCTGTAATGCTCGACTTGATACCGTTGGTTAAATTCGTAATTCTTTGAGCTAGATTAGGGTTTGAGAAATTCATTGATGAAGATCACTATGTAGAAATATTCTAAGTTACAGATGTAATGCTGTAGGTTTCGTTTCTATGCTTAGGTTATGTGAAACCTAGGCTCAGATAAGTTCTGTCAAGGAATTTCGACATAGTTTTTCTTTTGTTGAAGATGAAAAGATAGGACTGAAACTTAAGTGAATGGAATGTTTAAAGTTATGATTCTTTTGAATGATTTGGATTTCGATCTGTAATCGATGTGAGTTGAGTTTGTTTTCAATGATGAAACAAATCATAATGCATTTGTTTTGGCTAGGGTTTAAATACTCTGTTGAAGACAGGAACTATAAAATGTATGCTGCTCTAAATGGTAGAGAATTTGATTTTAACGAAAAACAAAAAGGGTCAAACCCTAAGTTGTATTAGTTTGATTAACTACTAAAAGCAATTAATTATCAACAATAAATGTTTATATTATATCTACTATCTTGTTTGAACTGTAGGTTTATGAAAATGATAAAATAAGAAATGCAAACAATATGTATATAAGTGTATTGTGGAAACTGGAAATTATAAAATGACTGTGAAAAGATTTCTCTTACAGCATGTAAATAATGATGATAACACAGTTAGATAATAATTCTTGAAAAACATTAACAGAGATAATGAAATAAAAGTGTCTGTAAACAATATTAAAACTGGTGATGATTGTTATGTACCATATTATTCTGATGAACGTTATCATTTAATTGTTACTCTGTTATGATACATGTATACCCGTGCTTTCTATATTTTTCTATACAGAATAATGATAAGAATGCAGAAATTATGCATTATTTAAATTTTCAAAAAGCTCTGATACCTTATAATACATACATAGATATTATACAGAACTTTCTACTATTATTTAACTTGGGAACGGAAAACTGAAACATATATAATTACTATCTATCTATCGAATTCAAAATAGCAATTTGCCTATCTTCTAATCTATTTTTAATTTGCGCATCTCTACTAGAGTACAATGCTTAAAAACAACATGTGGAAAAATAGAGATATTGGTTTATCAATTCAACCTCAACATTAAACTTAAACATTCAGACTTAAAACAATTTCTAGGATTAGATTCTTTTTCGAAAACAAATAAACAGAAAATACTAGATAAACAGAACATAATTATTTACTGAGAATAAGTTAGGAAATCTTTAAGAACCTGAGAAAATCTGTAGGGAAACAAACAACCCAATAAGACTGTTCCACCCAACCAAATTCCTGAAAATAGTCAAGTACTTTCTTAGGACCCCTGCGCCTGTTCACTGAACCACCAGGAGGAAGAAACTCAGGAATGAGGACTTCTTCTTGCTGTAGCAATTCACTTTTGAATCTTCAATAGATAGCAATCCAATAGACTTGCACCAGCATTTCTGGTTCCTCTCAGCAATAATGCAGACTCAAAATTACAGTCACCACTAACCTCCCTATTCGAATCTCTCTTGAAATCACCTGATTCACAAGAGGAAAATATTCTACATAAATATTGATTAAGAGCTGCCTACCCAATTCGAATTTGCCTTTATAAGATTCCTAGGTCTTTTTAGATATTACTAGGTCATTAAATGAGCTTCCTGCTCACTCCCTCAACCTAGGGGATAATGCCCTATTTTTAGGGGTTGTTGTTCCATAACCAACAACTAGTGGTGTGATGCAACTGTTTCCATGTGTCCCATACCTTCCAACAGCTTCCATTCCTCCTAGTGGGTCAGTGAACACTCATTCAACAGTCCTCTTGGGTGTTTGTCTCCTAATTAATTTATTTAAATAATAATATTCAGTGATTACATTCACCCATGATCAAAACTGATCATAATTACAAAACTTTGTAATTTAAATTAACATAAAGTATTTTTGCAAAATAAAATAATAATTCCCAGAAATTTGGGTAGGTGACACCATGTGGATAATATCAGGTAGGAATGGATGGAACGCCTACATGCAACAGAATAAGAGAACATCTCCCTTCAGAATCAGCTTAAGACGGAAAAAACTCAGAACTCCATCCATGCAGAAAGGATAGCAACCTTGGAGATCCAAGTTGGAGTTGTAACTACAAATGCAACTTCAGCTAGTTTTTCTAAGTTTACACCATAGGAGTTCAAAGATCTGGCCTTGGAGGTTAATCATGGACATTATCAATTGCTTGAAAAGTTGTACATTGCACAAGATGAAATTAGGGAGTCATTTATTATTTCTGACAAACTGTCTTCTGACCTTGAGGTATAGAAAATCGAGAGAATTCAAGCTTCCAAAGCTCAGGATGAGGTTAGTGAATGGAAAAGGTATATCAAAAGCATCCCAGCGGACCTCCCAATTCTTAGCAGTCTTCAGTGGAAGAAGAACAAAGCCTCCCTAAATACCTAGCTTGAATTCAATGACTCCATTGAAGAGATCATCAAAAAATCCAAAGACCTTTTCACTCGATGTTGGTATGCAACTAATAGCCTGTGAAAGCTGTATGCCCACCCAACCAAGTTAAATCACGTCAGTAGAAAAGGAGATCATGGAAGCTCTACATCTCCCATACATGGATCCTATTTTAAAGTCCTTTCCACTTAAATGTAAGCTGGAAGAAGTGGAGCGTGAATGTGAAGAAACTGCACAGAAGATCCAGGCTATTGATGCAGTCAACATTGATCACGTGGATGAGCTGATCAGAAAACCGCTATCCTTTGAGAGCAAGATCCATTTTTACCTTCGTACTTGGCATAACCTCTCCAAGCATGACATGGAGAACAACATATGTAATGCCCAGATAGGCTTAGAATCTATCAACTATCCAAACATAGATGAATTGTTAGAGATATATGACAAGTGGCAAGATTTTCTGGCCCAATAGACTCATTCATGATTTTGGGATCCCTATATTTTGGGAATTTTTCATTGTACTCTATGGTAATATTTTTATTTAAGGAAGAATACCTCTTTGAGAGAGGGGCTGGAAATTTTGAAATTGTAATTCAGCAAAAGATAAGACTTGGGATACTCTGTGGCCAGAATCATTGTAGTTTTGGTACAAGACATCTTAATACAGTAATGTTATCTTTGGATCCATCTTCTAGTTGTTACTCCAATTTCTTTGAGAATTTCTAATTTTATATTCCAGATTATCATCCGCTATATATATGATCTCTTGTTAGATATCTAATGAATGCATAAATCTGTTGTATTGATTTTTTTGTATAACTTATGTATGTATGAAAATATTTGATTGAATTTCTTTAATTAAATACTTTCTTTATCAATTTCTGCAATTGATTGGATATACATTCAATTATTGTTGATTTTTCAATCAACAATGAAATAACAGGTTATATCTTGATGGTCCTTAAGCTTGAATTATCATTGTTTGATTTTCATTAAGTAATCATAATTTAAGTTAACAAATATCTCATCTGAAGGAATTTCTGTTAAGGGTGATAAACTATTTGTTCTTTACACCTCAGGGTTGATCTGCATAAACTACAAGCTTTTCATCTTAGAATAGGTCTGACTTAAGATTAGATCCTTTTTTCTAAATTGGTTAAGTTAGAATTGTTTATTGCTTTCCCATATCTTTGTTTTCCTTAATTGGGAAACTGATCTAATAGATCAAACCACTTACTCATAGAGTGCCAGCGGAGGCCGAATATCTGTGGGTGATTACCACACCAAATAGCTCAAGGATAGAATTTCCCTTGCATAGGGTCTTTCGAAGCCTTTGGTTGGGTTTTCATCCATTGTTGTGTGCCTTGGAACCCTTTCCAACGCCTCACAATAACCTGCACACCTGAGGCATCAACAAATATCAAAGCAAGTAACAAGCAAATATATCCGTATTATCAACTTTTATGCTGCGATGAAATGCATCTCGATTTTAGCTAAAGCACAGACGAAGAATCATGACTGGTACCCAGGAAACTACCATATGTACAAGGAATATATTGAGAATATTATGAGGGAATGGCCAGCTGAGTTTCGAGTTGAGGTTGTGGACATCCAAAGTGATTCTGGAGAGGATAACCCTATCCGGTGTCCCATAGTAGAAGATAAAGAGTGAGGAAAAAGGAAGGACGTTGGGAGTCCTTCAGGGCACAAGGAACCAAAGAAAAAACAAAAATCAAGAAAACACCAATTGGACATAATGCTTCGCGAAGATGACTACCTAATGATCATCACGACGATCATTCAACAAATGGAGGAGCTCTCGATCAACAAGGAGAAGAAATAAAAGGAAATTCAAGAAAGTTTGAACCAAAACCTGACTACACTGCAAGGGATTTCCAAAAAATTTGATGAAGTAAGCAGAAGATTACCCTTGCAACGTGAATCAATAGCTGAAGGGCACCAACAAATCACCATTCCCGTGAGGTGTCATGTTGTCCATCTGCAACCATTATATATAAGGTTTCCATTACCTGATCAAGTAATGCTAGATACGAAGAATGTAGAGCGCATGGAGCTTGATATTGCAAAAATACTATTGTCGAGACTAGATTACTTGCAGATGCAAGTTTTTGAAGAAATGCATGACATAACCATAGATGCACTAAAAGGTCAAGCGGAGCTACAAGCAGCTAACAGACAGCTAGAGGAAGATAGCTCACGAAAAACTATGCAATTGCAAGATCAGCATGATCACCGGCTGATATTGGAGACAACAATCACTGCGGTTGCAGATAACATAGATGAGTTTGAAGTACAACTGGAACCAGTAGATACTATTGTCAAGATTGGAGATTTGGTCAATAGTCTTAAGATGGAGAAGGATGACATGGAGATTCTCCATGAGTCTGATATTGCTTCCTTGAAGGTGTAGATCAATCCACAGACCTCACCAAATGAACAACAATTAAGGTAGGGAGCAATGAAAACAACAACATAGAATATTGCAGCCGAAGTGGCTAAGTGCTAGAGTCTACTAGAAGCAGCGGCGAAGGAATTTAATTCCCTCGAGGAAGATCAACAGTTGCTAGAGGTAAAGAAGGAAGTGAAAGAAAAGAAAGAAGCACAAGAAAATATGGGTGAAGAAGTTAAGGCACTACCAGCAAGAGATAAGCTCCTAAAATACAGAGAAATCAACAACCTAAAGAAGGAAGTCAAAGCATTGTGTGAGAAAGAGACAGAAATGGGTGATAAGTCATAGCCATTATTAGAGGAGGCCGGGACAATCTCATAGGAGATTGAAGAAAAGTTAAACGTGCTGAACGAAAATCATGAGCAGGTGGAAGGCTAGATCGTCCATGAGATAAAATAGGAGATGCTAGAAACCGTTGGGAAAATTGAGCAGGATGCAAAGAACATGGTAGGAAAGTTGATCATCACATTCAATGAATTTGCTACGAAGTTCACCGCACAATCAACAGAACACCTTGAGGAAGTTGCAAGTGGCTCGAGGGCGAGCCACATGTAAGTGTTAGGGGCCTGTTGGGCCTGGCCCAAGGAGGTCGATTTTGGAGCACATTAAGTTTTGGGAACTGCGAAGCTAAGCACAGCATGGATGGATACTTTTTGTGAAGATCAATTTTGGAAGCTGCGAGGAGAAGTGCAGCACAGTTTTGGTATGTTGCAACATTGCGCGTAGCACAGTGTCGAAAGAGCTGTGAGGTTGATGCTGCAAGGATTACAGCACCGTGATGTGCGACGTCAATGGAGATCCAGCTAAGAAGAGTGTTGGATGGATGATGACAGTTAGTTCAGTTAGGTCACAGGAGACCTATTTTTGGCAAAGATCGTTGATAACTACCAAGTAGTGGGTAGGTGCAGATCGGGAGGTAGGTGACTGATCACAAAAACAAAGGACCACTACTACTTGAACTAGTCATCTAAGGCCATGAAAGAAGGAACAGCTCGACGGAAGCAACCCGTTGGCGGGCGCATTGCAGAAGATCCGCTACCAGACACCTGCAGTCCAGTTTTGGGAAAAACCGTGACAGTTTTGTAAACCTAAGGGTTTGCCTTCATAATGTAAAGACATGACCTATAGACATGATCTATATATAAGTCATTTTTGTATGGTAAAGGGTTACTACTTTTGTACTGAGGTATTATTGAATATTGTTAGGATTTTTGAGCAAAAACTATTATAAAGGCTCTGCAGCTGAGTGTGCAGAGACCTAATTTTGAGGAAGAAGAATGTCTGCATCTGAGTGCACAGCCGAAGAACTATTGTACCCTTTCCTAAGATAATAAACAACAGTTCTTGTGGGCGTAGCTTCCCACTCGGGGGAGTGAACCACATTAAACCTCGTGTTATGTGATTGATGTGTATGATTGCCATTAGAATTGCTTAAATTACTTACAGTGCATGCTTGAAGTTCCTGTTATCTGATATATGTTTACTTTTATATGTATTCACTGCGGAAGGCATGGAATAAGATGTTAGTAGTTCATGTATAGATTAATGTTAATAGTTAAGCACCTATAAGTCCTCGAATGAATGGATCTGTGAGACAAACACACAGTTAATTGTTAAAGTTGAATCACAATATCAGAGCACATAGCATCGCGCATCTCTCTCATTTTCATAAGTTATGAGGATTATCAGTCTAAGTAATGATGAATGATTAAGGATTATTGAATAAGATTAAGTAGAAGTGATTAGGTCTCATAAACAGCCGCGCGGTCTAGTTGACGCTGTTGACTCAAACCCAGTCAACAGGGGTTCCCATCACTGTCGACACCAACCCACTGTGATCTCCCTAAGCAATGACCCAGATAGGTTTTAGCCTGCACAGCAACACCTACAGAGTAGATGAGGTCTCACCCGAGGCGATCAAGGGATATTGGACGAAACCATGTTTCCGTCGAATGGAGGATGATTGCAGAAACAATTACTCAACTTATCGCAGCATCCAAAACAGATCTATGCATTCAATATTAACATCATTTGTATTCATAGCACTATTTAACAGAGTATTTCATCGCAACAAAAAAAATATAATATTAACAGGTTAATTGCAGCAATAAATCATCACAACATGCATTAACACGAAAGGTAGATAGGGAATTTCAACAAATAGTTCCGTCATGTCATATTAATGGAGAAAATTGTTGATACAACATCTCTACAAAACTATATTTCAGCAATATCTCTTGATCTCAGAACATATGCAAAACTGCATCTCTAAGATATCCTATGACCTATAACTTTTTGTATATATATAGGCTTCCACCTTTACAATGCTTATCCACTTACTAACAAATTCCTAACCGACTCCTGGACAAATGATCCAAAATCTAACTGAAACGGTCCAAATGACCCAAAAACCCGCCTACTACGGTACAATTAGCTCAAAATTACATCTCATATGGTCTAATGACCAAAAAACCCACATTATATGGTACAAACGACTCAAAAAATACATAAAATAATGCAGCCTTTCTCCTACCACAACCTCTTCTGATGTATCGCAGCATTGGTGATGCTGCAATTCTTCCTTACAAAACCGCCTTCCAACAGGCCCCCAACACAATCTTGTGTCTCTCCCTCGAGCCACGTCAACTGGACATGGTGTATTCTGTGGTCTTCACTTTGAAGTCTCCGTAATGCTGCACGACTGTCGTCACCATTTCCTTGACTTCCATAGACACCACCTGACTATCGACCACATCTTCTGCAGAAGGATGCACAGTGAGATTTTCCATCACCTATTGATGACCCTTTTGTACTGCCTAAAGCGCTTCACCCACCTTGGTCATGAACTATCCCTCGACATCTTGAAACTGCTCCAACTGCGCAGCACGCTTCTTCTGTCGCTCGTCAGCCTTGGTAACTCATTGTTGCAATTCTTTTAAGTCTTGAGACTTGGCAACCTATTCCATGGGTGGCATTGTGCGCATGGTTTCCTTGAGAGTCACCAACTGTCCTTCTACATCCTGTCGATATTTGATCAACTGGTCAACTTGCTCGTCTTGGACAATTCAGCTCCAAAATTGTACTGTATCAGCTACTAGCATTGTCGTGACCTTTTCCAGCTTCTATAATTGAGTTGCGACCTCCTCAATCACTCTTTTCCTGTCGTCGACTTCAACTTGAGGTGTACTGGGATTCACCTAAGCCTTCAAATCTTGATTCTCCTGCCGAAACTAGAAAATGGGAGACCCCAATCGCTGCACCCATTGGAGCAAATCCACCTCTTCAATGGGATCTTGCATATGCTGACATGCCTCAATAATAGCCATCTCGACCTGCACGCTTTGATCCCACAGATGGGCCTTCTCCGCAATAAGGAAATCGTGTATCTTCTTTAGTCCTTCAATTTTGTGAGCCTTCTCAGCCCATTCTTTCTTAATGTCTTCTTTGAGCTCATCCACAGCCTGTCGTGCTGAAGGAGCCCTGCCATTTAATTCTTTAGTTGCATGCTTTGCATCGGCCTCGCTCTCCTGCAATTGTATGCACATGCCACTGATCTCCCGTAGTCGGTCTGTCATCTCCCAGCTGGTAGCTTCCTGCATAGTGATCAACCCTTCCACTGGAAATGCATTCACATTAATGGTCACCTTCTTCAGCTGCTGCATCAAGGCATTCACAGCCTCGTCTTCAGTCACAATCGCAATAAGGGGAATCTCCACATTTCTAACCCGCGGCTTGGTGCTGATTGTGCTAACGTGAGGTGCCACTGCATCTTCTGGTGCCCTTCGCAAAACCATTTCATACACAAAGTCCACACGAGCAGTGAGAACTTGGAATCCTTCATTTTTTGCCCTTGTCATCTTTTGAGCTACTACAGTGGATGCATCAGTGATTGCTTTTATAAGTCGACCCAAGTGTGCTTCCGCTGGCAGGGGCAGCCCATTGATTGTCGCCGGGTCCTGGTGCCCTTTTCTTCTGTCCTCTTCCAAGGCGCGGTCATTGTCGTCATCCGTTGGTGTTTTAATTGACTCTTGATCAGAATCATGATGGTTGTGTGGGTCCTGTGCTCATATACGATCGTCTGGACCCTTTGCCATCCCGCCAGCCTCAATCTCGGCCAACGCAACAGGATCGCTCGATTTCGGTGGCCAATCATTCACGATGGCATCCAAGGCTTCCATCATTATTTTTTAAGGGGTCAGCAGCCATTGCTGACTAGGGTCACACCTTGCCTACACATAAATAGCATGCAACCGAACCGCAAACTCCATGATCTTCTTAAACCTTGCGGCAGTGTCTTCATATATCCATGGTACCTTTGTCGCTACATCACAAAGCATCTCCCAATAGAACCAGAATAGAAATTGGGAGTCCTGGAGTTGCTCTAGCTCTCGTACATACCATAAGTTCTGATAGCGCACACCCCATCATTCTTTGGAAGCCTCAACATCCATGCCCTGGTATGTGTCAGGCTCCTTTGAAGCCACAAATGCAATCAAGAGCAGCAGCCAGCTATATGTAAACGAGCCCTTACCGGCCTGAACTGCCGCAGCATCCTCTGCTAATTCATTCAACAGAAAGAGGGACCAGTTCATTTGGATGCCCTCCGCGCATTATACTGCACATGCGACAATCCTTTAGTTGCACTGGTTAGGGTGACCACCCCTGACAACCTTGCAAGATAAAATCTTAGTGTCGATGATGTAGCCTTATCATTGATACTGCCGGTGCGATACCCACAGCCATCCAAACCATATTTATTCACCAGTTGTCCTGCCCACTTTTTGTCGTTCGCCTTCCCTTGGAATTACTGTGACAGTTCGACTCCATCTTTAGGAAACCCGGTAATGTGGGAGATCAAATCAATAGTAACTAAAATTTCTTTATCCAGCCACAATGAACCACCATGGAAGCAAGCAAGCAGCTGCTTCACACAAGCGTTAACTTCCACAATCTGCCCGAAATGAGGCATGTTAATGAGCCCTAACAAGCTTGCCTGTTTCAATCCGTGTGCCCTGTCCTGTACAATCGACGTCGCAGTAAGGCATGACTTGGGAACATATGGGGTTGATTTAATGTCTGGGTGGGCCACCATATCATGATCATCATAGCGGAGGTGCATCAACGCTGACCTAATATCAACAGAGCACTCTATTCCAGTAGGAAGCACATGCATCTTCATGCCATATTTCTTCTTCAGGTTCATCTTGCACAAGGTTGCATCCAGCCGACTGGGAGAGATATACCCAGGGATGTCAACAGCTGACAGTCCCTCCCATGGGGCAGATTCGTCAATGTGGTGACTGGACTGCCCGACCTGCACCTAAGCTTCTCCTATCACTCCTGCAGATGATTTATGTTGCCTCTTGCTCTACAGGGACTGATGCTCCCGCTGGCATGTTGGCGACTTCTGCCTCAATATTTACGTCTCCCGCAGACGCAACTTCTTCCTCAACAACAATCCTGGTGAAAGGAGACTCAGCCTCGCTACTAATCTCAACCATTTCTAGCTCTCGTGGCATACCTTACCCAACACTCACAACTAATAGCTTATTCGTCCTAATAGCACTCTGTAAGTGCAACTAAACCTTTCCCAACGCACAACTACACTCACCAAGCTATGACAATACTCGTCAGCTCTACACAGGCACTTAACAACTAAAATATCGGTGCCTTTCGACCAACTTCTACCCATTTTTATAGCCTCCAACCGAATCCACCGTAATCATCACTAAATCCTGCATTAATTCAACCAAAATCCTGTATTAATGACACAAATCCGCTATCAATCCTGTCAGTCGATCGACCGGATCCGCCATTAATGCCCATCATTTGAACAAGTGTCGTTTTTTAATTGTTTTAAATTTTGGCATTTATTGGTGATTTGACCCAGTCGTGACCCTACCACCTATCATGGACCACTCCTAACCTATGGCAGAAGCCTCCCTGCTTTCGCATTCCGCATTCAGTTCCTGTTGGTGCGCCACCCTGCCGCTGATCAATCTACACTTGATTTTTTTTTTTTTTTACCCGATGCGACTCAGGCATTGCGCTGTTCCAAGGCTGACCGATAGGGCTTCAACCTTCTACCATTAATCAACTTGGGGATCATCGGTCCATCCAACTACTGCAACTATACCGCTCCTCCTGAAGTGATGCTACTGATGTGATACGGACCAAGCCAATGCATCTACAATTTTCCTTGATGTCTCATAAACTTGTTGTCATACAACAGCACCAAGTCACCCTATTGAAACTGATTGTTCTTGATTTGGCAATCATGCCAGGCTTTCTGGTGATCCTTCTTCACACCTTGATGGAAACGGGCGATAAAGCCATCTTCCTCCAGCTGGACTAACTACGCTAGACATTCCTTTAATGCTGCTGCAGAATCCACATCTATCATTGCTGCGACGTGCAAACTTGGAACAATGTACTCCATGGGCATGATTGCTTCTTGTCCATATACCAGCTTAAATGGTGTCTGACCTATCAACCTTTTACATGTGGTGTGATAGGCCCAGAATACTGCTGGAATTTTGAGATCCCAATCGTCACAGTTTGCATTGCACACATTTTTCAACGCATGTTCCAATATCTTATTGAAAGCTTCCACCGTGCCATTTTCCTGTGGAAGATATGGCATACTCTTCTTATGCTGAATCTACAGCTCCTCCGTTAGTGTGGTGATGGTGCAATTGAGAAAGTGGCTGCCTTGATCATTCAACAATATCTTGGGGCAGTCGAAATGAGTGATAATGTTATCAAATAAAAACCACGCAGTCGTGGCTGCAGAACAATCAACAACTGGTGCAGCTTCTGCCCATCTGGTCAAATAGTCTGTCATAGTGATGATGTATCTAGCACTAGTGTGCTTACCTGGTGGATTGATTGGTCCTAGAAAATCCACTGCCCAGTTTTAAAATGGTTGTAGTGTTAACTGAGGCATTAGCGGCATCTCGTCCCTCTTGGATGGCTTCCCAGATATCTGACAGACATCGTAGGACCGCGCATTGTCGGTCGCATCATTATGGATCGTAGGCCACTAGAGCCCCACATGAAGCACCTTCCTGGCATTCGTCCGACCGCCGTAGTGTCCTCCAGCCACCCCTCCATGTGCTTTTGCTAATATATGTACTTGCTCATGTGGAAAGACACACCATCGTATCACCTCGTCTGCACCCATGTTGTATAACTCTCTTGCGATGAGCTGGAAGTCGGCAACTTTAACCACCAACTACTTCTTCTGACTAGTGGTGAACTCTTCTGGTGCATTACTTGTTGCAAGAAACTGAATGAAACTGCAAAATAGCCATCGGCTACTTCAACCCTAAATAGTTGCACATCAGGAAACCCATCTTCAATATTAGTCGACTCCTCTCCTGTGTCAATCCACGATAAGTGATCGGGACCGGAGTTCAACTGCCCTGGCTTCACAATTACTTCAAAGTTGAACTCTTGAAAGAGAAGTAACCAGCGGCATATCTTCCTCCCTAACACAGGCTTATTGAATAGGTACTTCAAGGGAGAATGGTCTGTGAACATTTTTAAATGTCTGCCCAATAAGTAGTATCGAAACTTTTGTAGTGCATAGACCATCACCAATCCTTCCTGCTCGGTAGTGGTGTAGTTCCTTTCTGTGGATGACAGCTTCTGACTGGCGAAAGCAATAGGGTGATCAAGATCCCCCTCTCCTGGTTGCGCTAGCACCACACCGAGTACAATTGACGATGTATCAACATGGACATGGAATTCTTTACTTCAATCGGGGAATACTAGTATTGGTGCCGAAGCCATCTTAGCCTTTAGCTGCTCGAAACCATCCTGACATTCAGTGCTCCATTTAAATACAACATCTTTCTTTAATAGCTTCTCCATAGTGGCGGTGATCGCTACATATCCCCTGATGAACTTGCGGTAATACCTAATATGTCCTAAAGTCACTCTCAGGTGCTTCACATTGGTTGGCGGTGTCAAACTCAAAATAAGCACAATCTTTGCTGGAGCGACTAGCAACCCTTGTTTGCATACGATGTTCCCCAACAATATCCCAAACGGGGCACAAAAAATGCACTTCTTCAAATTTAGCGATATCTAGTGTTGGTGATAGCGTTCCAGCATCAACTGCAGATTGGCCAGATGATCGCGGATCAAACCATAAAATATCCAATCGTCCATGTATACCTGCAAGAACTTCTGGATGAAATCCTTGAATGCAGCAACAACAAGCCGCGAAAATATCGCAAGTGCATTCTTCAATCCAAATGGCATCACGATATATTGAAAACATCCCCATTTGGTCACGAAATTCATCTTGTGGCGGTCTTCTTTGGAAATATGGATCTGATGATATCTTGAGAACCCATCCATGAAAGAATACATCTCCTATCCACCTACTCCCTCAAGTACTTCATCAACAAACGGGGTTGGAACGGGGTCATGCAAGCAGGCATCATTCAACTTCTCCAGATTGACATAGATGCATACCTCGCCAGTCTTCTTGTCCTGCACGACCATAGCACTGATCCATTCTGACTCTTTGACGGATTCAATGATACCCGCATCCAACATGTGATCAAGTTCTTCCTTTACCTTCTCCTTATGTTGCGAATTGATTCGATACGGTCGCTGCCTGATTGGTTTCGCATCTGGTTTCAAGGGAATATTCATTTCTCCTAGATCACCCAAAATACCTTTCATTTCAAAGAACTTCGTAGGGAAAAGGTCTTGGAACACATGTAACAACTCAGTGACCTTTCCCATCATCTCATCATCCCAATAATCTCCAACATTTGTGAACTTGGGAGTGGCCTCCATCCCAACATTGATCTTGTGAAGCTTCAAGGGCTGACTGAATGGATCACTAGGCGCACCAGGTGGTACCATAGCGCGACTTCCTTCAGACTCTGGAATATTGACATTCGACGGATAATCACCATCTTCGGGCCTGCTAGTGATATTATAACATTCCATAATTGATTGCATCTAGTCGTGCGTATGTGCATCCGCTGGGTATGCTGCGGGAACAACCTTTAGCACCACATCATGAATGATCTGTAGAGCATTATGGACATCCAGATTGGAATCAGCAAAACTGAATGTATGAGTAAAATAGATGGTCAACTCCAACCAATTAGTGATTTCTCCCCATAATTCAGTCGTGGTATGCCATGACCGTGGCATTTCATCCAAAGTATGGATAAATGCGTAGACCCACTCATCTCTTGGTCACGATGCCCATAACGTCTGACACTCCATCAAATGGTCGCCATGATTGTTTCGACCATCATACTTCCCTGTGTGGTAGACCTCGGTATCGCCGAAGCATACCATCATCAATCTTCTACATTTTGACCATCCATTAATTGATGCCTTGTGTGTTTCCCACCAACGTGCTGGAGCAGCCTTAAGTGCATCGTCCAATGCCAGCAATCATTGTGGTTCTGAAACTATTTCCTCAAACTCCGTTAGAAAGTCAAACAAGTCCAACAGTCGTTCATATATTGGGAGTGTGACTGTTTTAGTTGCGACACAACATAGCGACTGCGTGATCAATCCACACGTACAGAGAAACACCTCGTGTAAGCGGTCTTGCCCGTGTTCTAGCGCCTCATCAGAGTTCGAAGAAGCAGAGCTGTCACTGCGCCATCCAATCTCACCGTTATCAGTTGGATGAATGTAATCTTCTTAATTATTGAATGCATGGTCCCATACGCCGGGCTCTTCACCTTTCACTGGTTTAAGGTATTTGCGTCCTTCAGCTGGATCCAACGGGGCGATAACTCTGAGATCACAATTTTCAAAAGTCATCATCCATCACTTGAAGTTGATTACCTCTCCACTCTCATTATCCCATCTGATCCCTAGCAACGTGGGATAAGAGATTCCTCCTTCAACCACTTCGATGACATTGAAGTCAATGTAGGTATTCATGCCTTCAATGTCCACCACTAGCCGGGGGACTCTCCCAATCGGCGTCACTTTAGCATGATTAGCTAACTGGAGCTATACAAGGGACCATCTCAATGGGGGGCACCCCATTTTTTGCCATGCCTTCTTGGTTAAGATGGTGACATATGAACCAAGATCCATAATAACTGAGTTGACATCATAGTCTCCAATTTGAATATTCATCCACATCTCCTTGCCAGTCTTCCTTTGTGGTAAGGAATTCACCGAGGATTCTTGGCGTCCCCTTGGAAATCACTATAACAACCCCTTAATCTTGGAAAGTGCAGCAGGGTCCCTTGCCAACAACAAACAGCTTTCCAGGAATATCTGCAAAGTTCCAGACTGCGCTGATGGACCAGTGTCTGATGTATCATCAAACACAGGGGGCATGTCACAAATGATATCAATGCCTTTGTCTAATGCTCGTCTTTCCTGCTGGAATGTATAATGCTCTGAATTAATGTCAAATCACAGCTTCTTTGGCCCGGCCAATGGGATGATCGGATGTGAAGTGTCTTCTCCTATTTTTGCACCTCGCCGAGTGATCACCGCAACAGCTGCATCATGTGGCCTTGGCTCTACTGAGATTGTTGAAACATTTGCACCCTAATTCTAGTTTAGCGGTGGATTCCCCGGCTGGTTCACGTTTTGATTAGAATTCTAAATTGGTCATTGGTTTTGGTTCTAGACGGGTTGATGTACCGATTGCTGCACTTGATTCTGCACAGGCGGTTGACCCTAGTTTTGCAATTGTGGAATATTCCCTGCCTTCCATCATGCAATCAAATGCATGCAGTTCTCTACTGTATGGCCTGTAACGAAGCAAAATGTACACTGCGCCTGCAATAGTGGGAAATCTCGCTGATAGTATCCCCATACCGCACAGTGAAAGCACTGCACAGTTCCATGACCTCCGTGTCCTCCTCCATGACCAAATCCTCCATCGCATCCACCCCTGAATCCTCCACGGAATCCACCTTGCTATTGGTATTGTTGTTGACTGTACTATTGTTGCATCATGCCTCGCGCTTGTTGTGCATACTGCGGTTGCTGAACGTACTATTGCAAATGTAGAGCCATTTGCATCGGAGCATATTGTGGCACAAACTGCTACTATTGTTGTTGTGGTACAAACTGTACCTACGACTGAGGTAGTGGCTTGGCTACTTCCTACTGCAGTGGTGGTTGTTGTATGGCACGCTGGTCATGCTTTACATAGAAAGCGTCGTACGCTCTCTCATGAAGCCACCCATATGCCCGGTGTTAAATTTTCAGAATTTACTTCAATCTGATCTAGGATCTTAACTGAGAGAACAACATGTACAGCAAATCTACAGCATATCAATCATGGACACAATAATGCAAGCACACAAGAGACACAGAGTTTACTTGGGGAAAACCATAAAGGTGAAAAACCCCCATAACTTCCTCAGAGATAGGTAGAGCAATGATACAACCAGAAAACAAGAGATAGTCTTCTCCTAGCAGCAGAGCCTCCTCCTCCACAAGTGTGCCGCTCTCCAAAGTGTGAGTGAGAGAATAGAATGTGTAAAATGAGAGAGACACACTCTCTATTTATACACTAACTTGACTTGACCTTTACTCAACTAGGTCGGCCTCAACTTAACCACTTAACATAATGCTGACTGGGCCGACCCACACTAGGGTGGTCTAATAACCCTTTGACCCACATGGCTGACCCCCAATAGGGTGGTCTAATAACCCTTTGACCCACATGACTTATACAGGGCCGACCCCAACAAGGTGGTCTAATAACCCATCAAGTATAAGTTACGACACTTACAATATAAATGACGACACTTCCGTATAGAGGAATAATAACATCTCTATAGGAATACAACCACTTCCGTATAGAGGAATAATAACATCTCTATAGGAATACAATATACATATATGTGAAACACATTTCGAAGTTACATATACATCAACACTCCCTCTTAACTAGGAAGGTATTTCTCGACACAGGTCTTCTAGCACAAGTCATCTTCTCTAGATCATCATCACTGGATAATCATCATCGAGTCATCATCATCGTCACTATTGCTGCTATCTCAATCAATCTCTGAATCTACTCGTCATAGGAAGTTCTACAGAGCTAGTCCTTTTTCATACTAGATGTAGGCTCACCACCTGCAGGTCTTCATCATCTGTGCGAACGGTCTGATAGAGGTGGCCTCTCAGGACTAATTTTATGTGCGGATGCAATACCAGAAAGAGTATCCCAGGAACATTTATGTGCCTAAGCACAACTGGAAATATCTCCTAGGACTGATTACATGCATCTCCTCCACAATACCTTTAAAGAGCATCCCAGGAACATTTATATGCCGCAGCACGACCGGCAAGATCTCTAAAGAGCATCCCAGGACTTATTATGAGCACATAGCTCAACCTCTCGGATCTCCAGGACTGATTACATGTGGATAGACAAAACCTTTAAAGAGCATCCCAGGAACATTTATGCACCACCGCACAGTCGACAAGATCTCTAAAGATCATTCCAGGACTAATTACGAGCACACAGCTCAACCTCTCGGATCTCCAGGTTTGATTACATGTCTCCGTAGTAATACCTCATCCCAGGACTGATTATGAGCACACAGCTCAACCTATCGGATATCTGAGGACTGATTACATACTACATAGCAATACCGAAAAGAGTATCCCAGGAACATTTATGTGCCGCAGCATGACCGACAAGATCTCCCAGGACTAATTACATGCTATTTGCACAACCTACCACATATCATCTCTGACCTCCAAGTATCAACCTGATACTCATGATCCAATGGATCATCATCTCACGAAGCATCATCCTAATGCTCATGATCACACTGATCATCATCATTGTACCATCCTGAAGCTCATCATCATGATCATCCTGATCATACAATGCATCCACCTGATGCATACCAAGTATCTACCTGATACATATCATCATACATGATCTACATGATCATACAATGTATCCACCTGATACAAATACAAATATATGATCCACCTGATCATATCTGATACATATCAACATACATGATGTACCTGATCATACAATGTATCCACCTGATACATATACAGATACATGGTCCAAGCATCCAACATGATGCATATACAAAATACATACAAATGATCCAACTAATCATATCCAACATCCACCATGATGCATACATACATATACATATAAATGATCCAACTGATCATATCCAGCATCATCCTAATGCATATATAGAGTAGTAACTAGAGCATCGTCCTGATGCTCATCATCCATGATCCTCCTGATCATCATAGCATCGTCCTCTTTAGATCATCTCATCGTCCATGAAGCACAGCCCAGATGCACATCATCCAGTACTTACACCACCGACATGGAAGAACACATCTACCACCATTCGGGGAAGGCTCCAGCCCTTACGTTTTCACCATGGGAGAACACATCTACCACCATGTGAAAAATGGCTCAGCAATTATATCACGACTAAGGGAGAAAACATCAACCATGTCAGAAAAGCTCATGTGCATCTGCATCTTCTGGACTCATCACTTCCGTTTGGAAGGAACCTCGATATGAATTGCACCAAGCCTCTCTCTGAAGTACTCAAACTCCACTCTAGCCAACGGCTTGGTCAATACATCTGCAACCTACTCATCCGTCGCAACATACTCTGCTTTGGCTGTACTCAGTGCTACGCAGGACTGCTTCCTGCTAAACCAAGAGATGACACCTAATCCCATACTGAAGCAGCACCCAGAAGTGCTCTTCCTATTTGCAGCACTGCCTGCCCAATCTGAATAACCCTGCAGGTTAAACTTTTTGATTTGTATCATACTTGAGCCCATAATCAATTGTACCCTTCAGTTACCTCAGAATATGCTTTACAGCAACCAAGTGAACATCTCTCAGATCCGTCAGGAACTAGCTCAATGTGTTCACCGCAAAGCAAATATCGGGTCTCGTGTTCGTTAGGTACATCAAGGACCCAATCATCTGACGATACATAGAGACATCAACCGACTCAGATAAAGCATCACAAAGAAGCTTCAAATTCGATGCCATAGGTGTGGCCATGGCCTTGCAATCCATCATCCTGAACCTCTTCGGGATCTCTACTGCATACTTCCCTTGTCCAAGGAAGATTCCATCTGCACTCTGCCACACCTCCATGCCAAAAAAAAATAGTGCATCATCCCCAAGTTCTTCATCTCGAACTCGACAGTAAGCTTCCATTGCATGTCGGCAATCAATCTATCCTCACCTGTTACAAACATGTCATCCGCATACAAAAGTAGTGTCACTAGATTGCCTTCCTCAACCTTGTAGTAAAGGTTGGAATCCGCTTTACTTTTGGTAAATCCCAAACTGGATAGAAAGCTGTCTACCATACCAAGTTCTGCATATATATGACTCCCTATCATGTGTCTCTGAACCAAGTGGCTTATCCTCATACACTTCTTCTTCAACTACACCATTCAAGAAGGCTATCTTGAAATCGATTTGGTGTATCTTCTATTTCATCACTTTTATATTTCTCTATGCTACCATCTGCAGCATGCTTGATCTGATAGATCCATATGGAATTCATAACAAACTTCCCTTCAGGTCTTGGGACTACATCCCAAACATCATTCTTCATGATCGACGGATCATGGCATTCTTCCCATATCCTAGGAACTTCAATATCTCCAATGGATAATTTTCTTGTTGAACAAATGTTGTAGTTCTTCTTTTGTAGGTGATGGCATACGATCTTTCCTACACAAGTTAAATTGCATGATTAGAAAACATCTCATAGTTTTCAGAACAAATTCTTACACATAAAGAAATATGTCATACAGTCATGCAATTATCTTATCCAATGCTTCAATACAACATTTATCCATATCCCGTAACTTTCTAGATGCCTTCCAATCCCTACCAAAACATTGTTAAGAGTGTGCACAACTCCTAACATGTCAGCAAAGAGGCTTCATTCTAGATAAGTAGCAATGGAATGTTGTACAAATCCATAGGCCACTTACCCATGTATATTAGTAGTATACTGTTCATCAATGCAACTATTCTAGTATGCATAATACACAACCTAATTCTAGGAACATAAGCATATACATCATTGACTAACATTATGTAAGAAATGACAATCCAAATACTTATCTTTGTATGGTTGCTGGGTGGACTCCCTCTGAATCTTTGCAAATCCATTCTGATGTGGATTGTGAGAAGTGGTCAACTCCCTCTGAATATCTTCATCCTTGCAGAAATTACTGAAGTGTGCTCCTTTGCTTTCTTGCAGGAACAACTGGAGTGTGCTCCCTCTTGATCTTTGCTTCCTGGATTACCTGTCCTTGAACTTACATCCATCCTTAATCACTATGCATGCTTATTAGTATCATCATTGTGTTATCCTCGTAATCTCATACATTCATTAGTATCTTCTCAATACTATCAAAACACAATAATATTAAGCATGTATAGTCATGATCATTTCAAACAAAAATAATAAGCATTAGTATTCAAGGTTTTAGGGAAGTCTTCTTTTACTCATACATATTCTTATTTGATCATAGGACTCTTCTGGTTAGTTGAATCATCAATCAAGATAAGAGATATAATATGCATAAAACCCATGATTATTCAAAGCTATACCTTCATGATTCTTCTGGTTGGTCATATCATCAATTATAGTAAGAAACATAATATGCATACAACCATGACTATTCAAACCTATGACTTCATGAATAATCGCTATCAAAAACACAACAGTATAAGATCCTAACACAAGGTAGGATTCTAGCTTGATATAGTGAAAACATACCTGGATTAGCATGCTAGCTAGTTATGTCTAAGATACCTACATAATTTCTTCTGGCTCTCTTCAGTGACTTGTGATAGTAACTTGCATGTCTCATAGGTTAACCATTGTAGGACCAAGTTATACATACCTCGAAAATAGATCTTCTATGTGATCCATGACAATGGATGAATCATTGTCTTCATGTCACCATGATCATATGTTCTTGAAGTAGAACATGATTTGTCTTTCTTGGTGTACCTTTTATGTTAGCGAACAACATAAACCTCATACAACATCACAATGCATTAGTACATTCATAAGTGTCAAAACCTTAATCAATGAATATCTTCTATCATGCATTCATAATTTTATTAAGGTGATACGACAAGTCTAGATTTAATCAAGATTGTACTGTAATGATATGAAGACAAACATATGATAAACTTAACCATGAAACATACCTGTAAGCCATACCTGTCAAGATTGCTTGTAATCTTCTTATGGAAGGCCTTAGCCTCATCTCCCTCTGAAACAGGAACTTCTTCACTTATGCAGGTGACCAATCCATCCTCTTCTAGGATTAACCCAATCCACTTGATTTGTAGGAACTAGATCTGGAGCTGTAATAGGGTTTGTCAGAGAAACCCCCAAAATTCAAACTTTGAATTTCAAACTTCCGAAAGGATAGAAATATGCGCCTTGATGAGCTGATCAAGCTGGTATATTCAGAATTTGAAAACTGCAAAGTTTCACTCCTCAATTTTGCCTTTGAAACTTTTAGATTCACTGGACGTGACCCCGAACTAGGGTTTGATGAAGCCCACTCTTCTTCCCAATCAAAAGGTTTGATTCAAATCTCTAAGCTTCTATTTTTCTAAGGAGCTTCCAGCCGTGGTCACAGATTTCAAAAATTTCCATTTTTATAGAAGCCCTAATTTTCCACTTTTCTGATCAAAGTCCTGAAATAGGATCTGATCAAGCCTAGCCTTCTGCCCAACTAAAAATTCTAATCTTGGTCTCTAAATTTCGATTTTGATGAGTATCATTCAGCCGTGGTCTCCGATTACAAAAATTCCAACTTTCTCCAAAGCCCTAAATTCCGGAAGCCATGAATGAAGGTACTCAAAAAATAATTTTGTTTTGACAGAAATATGTACCTGATTGTTTCTGGTGTAACTCTAAACTTTTCGATCCAGAGGATCTGAAACATTTTCCTGAGATAACCCGACCTATTATCTTTCCATCGTGACAGGTCTGACATCAATTAAATTCTATAAGAGAGTGTTATGCCAAGTGTCGCAACGTGACCTATTTATGGAATAACACAGGAGAGCGAACTTGTACGGTGTGCCACGTGTCACTGGTTCAACTTTGGCCTCTAAAATATTTTCTTGAGATAGCCTGACCTATTATCTTTCCATCCCCATAGGTCGGACCTAAATTGGATTCTCTGAGAGAGAGTTATGCCAAGTGTCGCAACGTGACCTGTTTATGGGATAATACAGGAGAGCGAACTTGTACGGAGTGCCACGTGTCACTAGTTCATCTTCGGCCTCTAAACACATTTTCTGAGATAGCACAATCTGCTTAATACCTTTCAATTTTTACTAAATTTTATTTGGAGCTTCCTAGCCCAAGTTATGACCTTTTTCCCAAGGTCACCTGATTTTGACTCAGATCTGGAAGAGGTAGAAACCCTATATTGTATAGATCATAAATCATAAAGTACAACGAATTAGAGGTTTTCCTTTGGACACAAGGTACATGGGGATCTGATCTTTGACCTGTATAAGTTTTCGATCTGAAAACTTTGCCAAAACAGATTTATAGCGAAAGTGCTACAATGACTGGTTTTTGCTATATCAAGCCCTAGCATCGTAAGTGCAACAAGTGTCATACATGCCATATCATGCCTTCTTTCAGGCTAGCTCTGATACCATGTTAAATTTTCAAAATTTACTTCAATCTGATCTAGTATCTTAACTGAGAGAATAACATGTATAGCAAATCTACAGCATATCAATCATGGACACAATAATGCAAGCACACAAGAGACACAGAGTTTACTTGGGGAAAACCATAAAGGTGAAAAACCCCAATAACTTCCTCAGAGATAGATAGAGCAATGATACAACCAGAATACAAGAGATAGTTTTCTTCTAGCAGCAGAGACTCCTCCTCCACAAGTGCGCCACTCTCCAAAGTGTGAGTGAGAGAATAGAATGTGTAAAATGAGAGAGACACACTCTCTATTTCTACACTAACTTGATTTGACCTCTACTCAACTAGGTCGGCCTCAACTTAACCACTTAACATAATGCTGACTGGGCCGACCCCCACTAGGGTGGTCTAATAACCCTTTGACCCACATGGCCAACCCCCAATAGGGTGGTCTAATAACCCTTTGACCCACATGACTTATACAGGGCCGACCCCAACAAGTTGGTCTAATAACCCATCAAGTATAAGTTATGACACTTACAATATAAATGACGACAGTTCCGTATAGAGGAATAATAACATCTCTACAGGAATACAACCACTTATGTATAGAGGAATAATAACATCTCTATAGGAATACAATATACATATATGTGAAATACATTCTGAAGTTACATATACATCAACACCCAAAAATCGTTGTCATCATGTCCCACCGATTTGTAGAAAGTGCAATATAGATTCATCAGCTTGGTGATCATCTTCTGCATATATGGACATTCTTCATGGCGGTGCCCAAATACCTGACAAACGTGACAATACGACATGCCAACACCATTTAACGGGTTTGGTGCTCCTGAAACCAAATAGTTGAGAAAGTCCGAGCAATTGTCCTTCGCATGCCCTTCCCCTCGACATCGTGTGCACCATACCTCTTCACGCTGCTCCTTGCGCTTCTTCAAATCTTGTAGTTGTATGGTCAAGTTAGCCAGATGCATCTAAATTTGCGACATCCTAGCTTCATTTTCTCCAATCGATGATGCCTCCAACCGCATTGTAATCTCCAAAGCTTCACTGGGCGTCGAGATGTTTTGTTGCATTAATGGTAGCCGAATATGTGGTAGTAGTGTTGTGATGAACCAATCTTTATGTTGGACAACGCTCATATCAAAACTAACCCTTTCCATCAGCGTCTTGAACTACTGGTCAAAATCCCACACTGTCTCATTGGGATACTGCTTAATTTCTTTCAATTTCGTAATATATTGAGCCTCATACTTGGGCTTTCTGAATTTTGCAATCAACCCATCCTGGATCTCATCTAGTGACTTCTCTGGGACTTCTGTAGGGACTAGAACAAACTTCATAAACCAATCTAATGCACGACCTCGTAGAGTTGTCGCAAACTGTCCTTTCTTAGCGGCATCATTAGTGATCTGTTTTATGGTCCAGACCGCTTCACACAAAAACCAATACTGTTCTGGGTTGTCTGTCCCACTCCCATGGAACAACGGTAACTTAGCATCATCTCCCGCCATCATGGGCTTCCTTCCTGCAGGTACTAATCTAATAGCAATCAAGTTTTGTTGACCTGGTGGGGTCGAAGTGGTGTTTCTCACTGGTTGACAGATAGTGAGCGGAGTTGTGGGCAAGTTTCTACTGGGGTTAGGTCCTACCTCTATCATGGGCGTAGCCTGTGCATCCTTGTCTGAACTATGAGGTCACTTCGTCCCGTGTGGTCTTCCTTCACGAACTTGTGGTTTGATTGCAGTAGGACCTTCTCCTATCCTCTGCCTCTTTTCCTATCACAACCTCGATCCTCCGCTTGTAAGACCACTCTCTTCCTTGGCTTCACTCACAGTCTCGTCGTGACCCCCACCCATCTACCCCTGATCATTCCATGCACTGTCCCCCCTTGTTGTCGCGATACCCACAGCCTCCATCCACCAAGATGCTTACTGATCTATATGCATCTTCAATACACCCTTTTCGCAAATAAGCATCTTAATGAACAATTGGAGTGACAACAGGAACCTTCCTCAGGGTTCGCGAAAAAATATCTCTTGGCTTCGCTATAGGAATTTTTCGTATCGACCATGAATTCAGTAATATACCCCTCCAAGATGCTATCAAGCCACACTTCTATAGCCCGCGATGCTTTATTATCGAATTCCTGCAATTCTTGGATCAGCTCTCGGGTCCAGGTTGTTGGCTCACTACCTTGGTGGTTCCTCTTCTGATAGGTCAACTTTGCCAACCATTCAAACAAAAGGACCAGGAATTCACAAAAAAACCATTCGTGTGGACCATCATGAATATATCTACCCACCCACTGATCTACCGTCAGTCGAGTGTTCCAACTTTCTTCTTCGACAAATTCCTGCAACCTTTGATCAAACCAGCTCTGTATCTACAGTTGCGTCAGATGCCACAACATGTCCTCCTTTCACTTTGTACACGGTCCAATCAATGGAACCATTTGTTGACTCAAACCCAGTCGACAGGGGTTCCCGTCACTATAGACACCAACCAACCATGATCTCCTTGGGAACCGGCCCAGACAGGTTTTAGCTTTCCCAGCAACACCTGCAGAGCTGATGAGGTCTCACCCGAGGTGATCAAGGGAGAGTGGATGGAACCATGTTTCCATCGAATGAAGGAGGATGATTGCAGAAATAATTACTCAACTTATCGCAGCATCGAAAACAGATCTATGCATTCAGTATTAACATAATTTGTATTGATATCATTATTTAATAGAGTCATTCATCGCAACAGAAAAAATATAATATTAACAAGTTAACTGCAGGAAGAAATCATCACAACATGCATTAACACGAAAGGTACACAGGGAATTTCACCAAATAGTTCCATCATGTCATATTACTTCAGAAAAACCCCGATATAACATCTCTACAAAACCAAATCTCAGCAATATCTCTTAATCTCAAAACATATGCAAAACCGCATCTCTAAGATATCGTACGACCTAAAACTTTCTGTCTATATATAGTCTTTCACCTTTACAATGCTTGTCCACTTACTAACAACTTCCTAACTGAATCCTGGACAAATGATCCAAAATCTAACTGACATGGTCCAAATGACCCAAAAACCAGCCTATTGCGGTACAATTAGCCCAAAATTACATCTCATATGGTCCAATGACCCAAAAACCCACATTCTGCGATACAAACGACTCAAAAAATACATAAAATAATGCAACCTTCCTCCTTCCGCAACCTCTTCTAATGTGTCGCAGCATCGGCGATGTTGCGATTCTTCCTTTCCAAACCGCCTACCAATAGACGTGTCGATCCATCAGAAGTGCTGCGCGATAAGCTGTTGATAACTTATCATTTTAGAGTGGAAATAATCCCACTGCGCAGTCCGTGCATGCACTGGTTGCGGAAGCATCCTTGCTTGTTGCAATTTTCGACGCGAAGTAGAAGACCTCGTGCAATCATTAACCGCAGTTTGTAGTCTATCATCGCGCTGCACATTAACCAGTTGAAACACTCTCATCACAAGGTTGTGGAAACCTGCTTCTGCAAGCACCCCCTCTACTTCGCCTTGGTTGAGACCTTAGGATGCTTGCAGTCTATTGCCGAAAGGGCTGGTGAATAGGAGTTTTGTTTGTATCTTATACCACGAAGTACCTGGGTCTACATTGGAAAAACCTCTAGATCAGAACAAACGCCAACAACAAGAAAATTTTAAGCAGCTGCAAGAAGCAAGTTTAAAGAAAACAATGGAAATCCAAGATGAAAAGGACTGACAAAGGAGAATTGAGCATGTTATCGCTTCGGTAGTAGCGGAGATACCAAAATGCGATGAGTAGCCAGAGCCCACAGATACTATCCTTAAGATCGGCTCGGTGGTTAGCGATCTTAAGGCTAAGATGAAAGATATGGAAAATGATTTTTAGGCAAAGATTGCTGCCTTGGAAGTGCAGAATCAGTCGAAGACACCACCAAACCAGGCAGAGCTAAGAGAAAAGGAAGTGAAATCCGCAATAGAGAGTATAGCCATTGAAGTGGCTAAGTTCCAAAATTTGTTGGACGAGGCAAGAAGAATGTTTACTATGCTAGAAGAGGACCTAGAGCTGTTGGAAGTCTAGAACAATTTGAAGGAAAAGTAGGCCGCATTCGATGCCTTGGACGTGGAGGTGAAGGCCTTGCAGCCAAGAGATAAACTAAAATGATATCTGGAAGTCAAAGAATTGAAAAAACAAGTTCAAGTTTTGAGAGACAGGGAGGGTCAAGCCGGAGATAAATCGCAGTCCCTGCAGGAGGAATCCCACAAGCTATTGCAAAAGATTGAACAAAAATTGACAAAGCCCTGTGATGCACATGATTCAGTCAAAGAGCACACTAAAGATGACATAGAACTAGATGTGTTAGACACCATCAAAACTATTGGACAAGATTCCAAGGATATGGTTGTTAACACCTAAAAAGTGCTCATTACCTCATCTCCCTCACCACATGACTCATTTGTCTATTTTTCTCACCATCTTTGCCTCCAAAACCTCAAAAAACCATTAAAAAGCCACCAAAAGGCCAAAAAGCCCCTTTTTCCCCCCAAAATAATTTAAATTTCCTCAAAAGATAGTGAAAACCCTTTAAAAGGGCCCTAAATTCCAAAAAATCAAATAAAAGGGAATAAAAAATAAAAATAAAAGGAAAAAAGAGGGAAAAAGGAAGCAAAAACCCTAAACCATTGACCTAAACCATATGGTGTCAAAAACCATAGGTCAATATTCCACCGCTAAAAACCTATAAGTAGGTGATGGAGGCTCCCCATTTCATATCCACAATCTATCCTATCCTCACTCTGCCAAAATCACTCTTGAAACCCTAGCTCACCATTTGAGCTAGCTTCCCATTTGAGTGCCCCTTTTGGCCCATTATCCAAACACCTTGGAGAAGGAGAAGGAACCCATTGGAGCACCGAAGAAGCCTTCCTGGGCTACTGCAAGAGCTCCACCAACCTCAACATTTGAGGTAAATGTAACTTCTCATTTTTAATACAAAATAAAAATTCCCATTATATTATTGTCTTTTTAGTTTTTGTTGATGCACATGTTA
The DNA here is from genome assembly GCA_027924585.1 of Larix kaempferi. Taxonomy (NCBI): domain Eukaryota; kingdom Viridiplantae; phylum Streptophyta; class Pinopsida; order Pinales; family Pinaceae; genus Larix; species Larix kaempferi. The sequence continues at coordinate 12,100,837 of BSBM01000007.1, forward strand.
ACTTAGATTTTACCTTGTTTTACTGTCAAGTTTTACTATTTTACTGAACTGCTACTAAGGAGGCCCTTCTCCTCAGTAGGTGCTCATTTGCACAAGCTAGGGTGAAAACCCTAGCTACAGTTTTGGCGACTCCGCTATTGGCCTTTGAATTTCTGGTTAAAAATTTAAATTTTTTTATTTTCTGCAAGTATTTTTCTGTTTTCCCTGTTCGGCTGTGGCTTTGTCCAGTTGGATTTTCTGCCGCAGATCGCGGTTCTGTTCATTGCAGCCGCAGCCCAGATCGTAGCTTTCGGTCGTTTTCCCGCGATCCAGATTGCAACTTTTGCACTTTTCCTGTGGCCCAGACCTCAACTTCTTGTCGTTTTTCTGCAAACTAACCGCAGCTTTCTGCCTCTTTCCCGCGGCCCATACTGCAGCTTTTTTCCCCTTTACCGCTCTCCAAACTGCGCATTTTGGCCACAGACTCGCAATCCAACTGCAGCTTTCTGGCCTTTTTCCGCACCCCAGACCGCGCATTTTGGCTACAGACCCGTAATCCAACCGCAGGGTTCACCCCTACAGCCACGCTCCAGGCGGCGCATTTCAGTCACAGACCCGCGATCTGTTTTCTGCATTTTTTTTAACCTAGAATTTTTCTGCAATATTTTTTGCACCTACATAGTTACCTATTCTATCTGTAGCCACAGTTACCTACAGCCTTTTTCTGTAGTTTGTTTTCTGTTCCTATTACAAAATTTTTAAGTTTAAGCATTTGCATTGGAAAAATAAAATTTTGCATTGCAAGTTAAATTTCTGCATTATTATTGGTTAAAAAAGTTTCCCACGCGTGGCACTTTTGACTGGGTTCATTACCTCACATGCACACACTCTGTCACCTAATTCAAGTGAGACTTAAAACACTACTTAACACAACCAACATTCTAACCCCACTTGGGGAACACATAAGAATATTGTAGTTAGGTAGGACAGGGGGGATAGGCATCCAAATAACACCCCTCGGTCGCTTACACTTGAGACATAGTGGTTGTCCTTTAGGGTACCAAAACCCCTTAGTACTTTTTGGCACAGTCACCACCATTTTATTAGAGGGCCTCTCCCTTAAGAGGGTTGAAGTAGCCAGACTAGTTCTGGAGGCCTGAGTGGAATACTACAATCCACCTAGTAACTGAAGGCTACCTACTCGTTGTCTGTGTGTGGTGTTCCTTTTAGGCCCACACGGTGATAGGATAAGAGCTGCAGATTCACCTTTTTTGGATGTGTCATGAACGAGGTATCCTAGTTCCCTTTCTTCTAATATTGTCTTACTCAGTGTCCCTCTCGGTAGGGGGATATCTTTAGCCACTTGGTTCTACTATCTATATTGTCCGACTTATATTTCATCAGCTTGCAGAGGATATGTCTAGTCGAATCAGAATACTATTTAGCTAGGTGTTTGCATGCTCCCTTACCTCCCTTTGGTTTAGTGAATCCACCATTTTTATTTTTAGGCAACCATTTGCTTGTTGGTATTTTGACCATTTTTTCTGATACTCCACTTATTGTAGCACAACTGTTACAGTAAGCGTTTTGAGTTGGTTGTGTTGATATATATGTAACTTCGGAATGTATTTCATCTATGTATTTCATATATATCTATTGTACCCTTATTAGAGATGTGTTATTCCTCTATAAGGAAGTGTCGTCATGTGGATTGACAAGTGTCGCAAGTGTGTGTACTTGTCGATGAGTTATTAGACCACCATGTGTGGGGTCGGCCCTGAAATATATATATTATATTGTGGATGTACCTAGCTAGACAAGTCAGCCCCATAAGGTCACTGGAAAAACAGATTAGTATAAATAGAGATCAGGTGATCTCTATTTAGATCACTCGGAAAAGTATCTCACTCTCACTTAGAAAGTGGCGCACTAGTGAGGAGGATGATCTTCTGCTACTAGGAGACTATCTCAGTGTATTTTGGTTGTACTTTGGTTGAGCCATTGCTCTCTCTATCTTTGAGGAAGTTGTGGGGTTTTTCACCTTAGGGTTTTCCCCATGGAAACTTTGTGTCTCTTGTCTCTCATGATTTTGATTCTTGTGATGCTTGTCATGCTTATTGTGATTGTCATGCATTGATATACTGTATATGTTATTCTCTCAGTAAAGATCCTAGAGTATTGTGAATTAATGCTCAAACTTTAACATGGTATCAGAGCTAACCTGAGAAGAAGACATTTTGCAGTAACGAAAACTTGAGTTTCTTGTTTATTGGGTTTCTCTCCACAGATTTTGGAAAAGCAGTATAGTAGATTGACTCTACTCATCAAGGCACATCTATCTGTCCAATCAGAATTCAATTCTGAGCATTTTCAGAATTGGCCCTAAACATTAGGGTTTCCACAAAAATAGGAATTTCTGAAATCTGAAGACATAGCTAGAAGCTCCTTGCAAAAATCAAATTTTAGAGCTTTGGATCGAGATTTTTGGTTTGGTAGATCTCCGAGAAACTCAAACCCTAATTCAGGGCTCTCCCCAGTGAACCCGGGAGGACAAAAAGACAAATCTGAAGGGTAAAGCTTTGCTGATCTCAAATTCTGAATACACCAGGCTAATCAGCCCATCAAGGCACATCTTTCTATCCTTTCAGAATTTTGAAATTCACATTTTGAATTTTTAGGGTTTTTCTGACAAACCCTAATCCAGGACCAGATCCAGTTTTCAGCATTTCAAGTGGTAAGACCTAAATCTTTTCTATTTCCATTTGAAGTACTCTTTAAGATGTCTCACCACACCAAGCTTGAGGATAAGCTTGGATGGGATGATAACTTCCGAGCTTGGAAGTATAGGATTGGGTTCATCCTAGAAGAGAATGAGTTGGACTCATATATAAAAGAAGACGTCCCTATCCCAGAGGATGAAGAGGCCAAGGTATTGCATAAGAAGAACTTGTTCAAGGCGAAGAGAATCATTGTTGATTCTATCAAAGATCATCTCATACCCCATGTGTCTTCTCTAAAGACACCCAAGGAGATGTTTGACTCTTTGACCAAACTATTTGAAGGGAAAAACATAAATTGGAAGATGACCCTGAGGAACCAATTGAAAGGAGTAAAGTTTCAGAATGGAGAAACCATTCAATCTCATTTTTCTAGGGTCTCCCAAATTAAGGAACAACTAGAAGCAGTAGATGAAATGGTGGAGAATGGTGAAGTTTTCATGACCACTCTGAATGGCGTACCTAGGTCATGGGACTCCTTCATTCAAGGAATCTGTGCAAGAAAGAAGTTGGTATCCTTCAACAGATTGCGGGAAGAATGCTCTCAAGAAGAAGCTAGACTTATAGCTCGTGAGGAAAAGATGGGAGGTGAAGATCAAGCTCTTGCAACTCACACCAAAAGAAGCAAGCCCAAGAAGGAGCACTCTCGCTACAAGAGATCCTATCAAAAGAAGGATCTAAGATGCTTCACATGCAATGAGAAGGGTCACTTTGCTTCATATTGTCCCAAGAACAAAAGGGATAATAACAACAACTCCAGTAAGAAGAAGAAGGGCAGCACAAGAAGGTTTCATGCTCATGCTGCCGAAGATGATGAACCCCCAAAGAAGAAGACTAGGAAAGAAAGTGACAGTGATGATGACTCATCAATTGAAGAAGAGTATGTCCTGATCTCTACTCTCATAGGTACTATCTCCCATGGTTGTAATGATTGGCTAATTGATAGTGGGGATTCCAAACACATGACTGGGTTTAAGGAATCTTTTGTGAACCTATCTGAACATGAATCACCCCATAAGGTGAAACTTGGGGATGATTAGCAATACCCAATCAAAGGAAGTGGTGAAGCCTCCTACAACCTAGATTCTAGAAAATCTTTGAAGATGAAAGAAGTCCTTTATGTACCTGGGCTCAAGAAGAACTTACTCTCCATCTCTGCATTGGATGCAAAAGGTGTGAGGGTTTCATTTGTGGATGGCCAAGTCCCAATGTGGCCAAAGGGAAAGACCATAGATGATGCAGTAGTGATTGGAGAGCAAGAGGGAGGTTTGTATAAATTGAAGGGACAACCTAAACATGCCATGGTACATGAATCCATGGAGCCAAATGAAATTTGGCATAGAAGACTTGCTCATATGCACTATAGGGCACTTCCAATTGCAAGCAAGGCTGTAGAGGGTCTTCCTGAAATCAAAACCAAACATGAAGGTGTTTGCAAAGGATGTGCAAAAGGTAAGAACATTAAGAAGTCTTTCCCAAGCAATGAAAGCAAGGAAAAGGATATCCTGGAGATCATCCACTCAGATGTATGTGGTCCTATGTCATCCAGTTCTCTTAGTGGGTATGTTTACTATGTCTCATTTATTGATGACTTCTCCAGGAAGACTTGGGTATACTTCTTGAAGAACAAAGATTAGGTGTTTGATAAGTTCAAGGAATTCAAAACCTTGATGGAGAATCAAACTGACAAGAAGATAAAAACATTTCGATCCGACAATGGTGGAGAATTCACCTCAGGTGACTTCAAGAAGCTTTGCAGTGATTCAGGGATTAAGAGGGAGTTGACTACTCCTTATAATCCTCAACATAATGGAGTTGCAAAAAGGAAGAACATAACTATCATGGAAGCAGCAAGGGAAATGCTGCATGACCAGGATCTACCTATGCATCTATGAGCAGAAGCAGCTAGAACAACTGTATATGTGCAAAACAGAACAGCCCACAAGATATTGGACAACAAGACACCAGAAGAGGTCTTTTATGGTAAGAAAACTGAATTCAGTCATCTCATAATATTTGGTTGTCCAGTATACACTCATGTTCCAAAGGAAAAGAGGACTAAACTAGATCCTTTAGGAAAGAAGGGTATCTTTGTGGGTTACAGTGAAAGCTCGAAGGCTTACAGAATATACTTTCCAGGATTCAAGAAGATTGATGTCAGCAGGGATGTAACATTTGATGAAAACTCAGCATTTATCAAATCAAGGAAGGCACCTATTGAAATTTATGAAGAACCTAAGGAAACAAGATTTCAAGACACTACCATGACTGAAGCAGTTCCAGAAGTTGCTCATGAGTTTGAAGATCCATAAGAACTTGTAGATCCACCCCGTGAGGATAACCCTCACAAAAGGAAACCTGCATGAGCTAGAGAGCTCATTCAAGATGCAGAAAGATTTGGCATTCTAGAAGAAGAACACAGAGCAAAGAAGCGAACCAGATCACATACCAGCTATGTTGATTTACTCTATGACATTATGAACAAAGAGCCTTCCAGTTATGAAGAAGCAGCGGAAAAGAAAGAATGGAAGGATGCCATGGTTGAGGAATACCAATCAATAATGAAGAATGATGTTTGGGATGTTGTCCCAAGACCTAAAGAGAAGTCTGTTGTGACTTCCAAATGGATCTATAAAATCAAGCATGCTGCAGATGGCAGTGTAGAGAAATACAAGGCAAGATTCGTAGCTCGTGGCTTCTCTCAGAAAGAGGGAATAGATTATGAAGAAACTTTTGCACCTGTAGCCAGGTATACTTCCATCAGAACAGTGCTTTCCCTGTCTATAGCGATGAAATGGAAAATACACCAGATGGATGTCAACACTGCTTTCTTGAATGGTGTAGTTGAAGAGGAAGTATATGTAGAGCAGCCACTCGGTTTTGAAATACATGGCAGGTAGTCAAATGTGTGCAGATTGAAGAAATCCTTGTATGGCTTGAAACAAGCTCCCAGAACTTGGTATGGTAGGATGGATAGTTTCCTATCTAGTTTGGGCTTTACCAAGAGTAAAGTGGATTCCAACCTTTATTACAAGGTTGACGAAGGGAATCCTGTGATTCTACTCCTGTATGTGGATGACTTATTTGTAACAGGAGATGACAGATTGATTGCAGATACGAAGAGGAAGCTTGCTGCTGAGTTCGATATGAAATATTTGGGAATGATGCATTATTTCCTAGATATGGAGGTGTGGCAGAGTGCAGGTGGGATCTTCCTTGGTCAAGGGAAGTACACAGTAGATATCCTGAAGAGATTCGGGATGATGGATTGAAAGGCCATGGCCACACCTATGGCATCGAATCTAAAGCTTCTATGTGATGCTTCATCTGAGCCGGTTGATGTCTCTATGTATCGTCAGATGATTGGGTCCTTGATGTACCTGATGAACACGAGACCAGATATTTGCTTTGTGGTGAACACATTGAGTCAATTCCTGACAGATCCGAGGAGTGTTCATCTGGTTGCTGTAAAGCATGTTATGAGGTACCTGAAGGGTACAATGGATTATGGGCTCAAGTATGAGGCGAATCAAAAGTTTAACCTGTAGGGTTATGTTAATTCAGATTGGGCTGGCAGTGCTGTAGACAGGAAGAGCACATATGGGTGTTGTTTCTGTATGGGATCAGGTGTGATCTCTTGGTTTAGCAGGAAGCAGTCCTGCGTAGCACTGAGTACAGCTGAGGCAGAGTATGTTGCAGCCTATTCAGCTAGTTGTGAGGCAGTATGGCTATGGAAGCTACTGTCTGAGTTATTTGATCTCCCGTTGGATGCTACTGGTATCTTCTGTGATAACCAAAGTTGTGTGAAGCTGTCCAAGAACCCAGTGTTTCATGACAGGTTGAAACACATAGATATCAAATATCACTATATCAGAAATATGGTGCAGAGAGGAGCTGTGAAGCTCCTGTATGTTGCGACGGACGAGCAGATTGCAGATGTGCTGATGAAGCCACTAGCCAGGGTGAAGTTCGAGTACTTCAGAGAGAGGCTTGGCGTTCTTCAGATTGAAGACACTTCGAGGAAGAAGTGATGGACACATTTGATGTAGCCATTCTGTTGATGCCTCGAATATTGTAGCATCAATCAGAAATGGATTCTCCCCGATAGATGATCCCAATTAGATTATCTACCGTTTGGTATAGGGAATCCGTCTGGTTAGCGGTTCCAGCAACCATGGGTTTGGAGTTTAATTCCAATTATACCGGTTATGGCCCGATCCACCTTTCTTTTGGATTTTATGTTTTATAATGATGTGCAAGTGCCTAGTCTATATTTAATTCTAGATGCAAGACTGAGAAAACAGATCTAAGTATAAAACTGAAAATACAACTAACTATCCTTGCAAGGACCACATTTAAAGCATGAGCAATGAGCTGTAAGAGTTATCTTTAAAGAATGAACAAGCAGCCATTAAAGCTTTAAAGAGCAAGCTACAGCAAGATAAAAGATCTCAGAAGATAGCTTCTAATTACAAATAATACATTTTCATTACTCATCAAAGAGAGAAACAAAATTATTTAATCTAGATGCAACACTGAAAGAACAGATATAAGTCTAAAAACACATGAAATAAATCTAATTGTCCCTGCAAGGAGCCAAATTAACGCATGAGCAATGAGCTGTAACAGTTATCTTAAAGAAAGAACAGCTAGCCATTAAATCTGAAAGAGAATGCTACAGCAGAGAAGAGAGATATTAGAAGGTAGCTTATGATTTAATATAGAACACATTTATTGCTCATGAGACAGAGAATTCGTTTGGCACAGACAGGAGTAAAATCATTTGTTGTAAAGAAATAATTCAGATAAAAAGAAAGATCTCACATTAAAGTACGGAAGCCACCAGAATAATCCAATCCACATCCGTTCTGTATTCCCATGCAAAACATCCTCTCCAGGATTTCATTAGAAGATTTTACTTTCATAGAACATACACAAGATAGCTCGTACAAGTCTGAAAATTAAAATCCCTACCAAAAGTCCTGTCTAATCCTTCCTAACTTCTATTTATAGTTACAAATTTGCCCTTTGCGCTGCCACGTGGCATCTTCCACTTGTCATCTACAAAAATTTTCTCCTGTAACAGACAAAATGTGAGTCCCTTTTCATTACAAAAATTATTTTAAAAGAAAATAGGGATAGCTGTCCAATAGCTCTACGTATCATACATATGTGGACCCAAAATACAAAACAACATAAATACTGCTCTATCATCAGTGCTCTACTCCTGCACACGTGCTTCAGTTGGAAGAGGAGCACTCGATCCACCAGTTGCTGCTGCTGTTGATGCCGATGGTGCTTGAAGAGAGGCACTCGAGCTCACTGGAACTGCTGCTGCTGTTTCCTTAGGAGAGGCACTCGAAACCACTGGAGCTGTTGCTTCTTCTTGGGAAGAAGGAATTGAGCTGGCTGGAATTTCTGCCACTGCTTGGGGAGAAGAGTCTGGATTTGCTGTCACAGCTGCTACTTCTGCCTTCTTCTCCTCTTCTGCTATGTAGCTATACCAAATGCCAGTGTCCCTTACGACTATGTTTAGGGAGCAGGATTTTCTGAGAAGTCACATTTTTTCTAAGCTCTGCTCCAATGCCTTGCACTTCCGTCACTACAGCTTGATGTACTTCTTTAAGCAAATGGCTGTGGATTGATGACATTTCAATATAATGTTGGAGGTCATCAATTGCTAGGACATCAATTTTCCTCACATATTCGGTTTGGATGCTCAGTTCTTCCTTTAGTTCAGCCAAGCGTTGCTCTTCACCCGGGAAGTCATCGAGGGATTGCGGGAAATTCAATTTGCACCTTTCATGCACTTCCTGGATCCTTCGATACAGACTATTGATCCTATTCCTTGTCCCTTGCACACTGGCCATTAGCTTACTGCCACAGTTTCTGCAGAAGTCCAAAAGGGCTATATCTTCATTAAAACCCTCCACAGATTTGAATGGTAGATGCGCGGGAAAATCCACCTTTCCTTCTCGCCATTCTATCTAACTCAGGATATTTGCCTTAACCCGAGTGTGCTTAGCTTTAAGCCTATGGGCCTCTGCATTAACGTCTTTTAGTCTGACCACCATGGCCTTGACCTTGCTAAATTCACTAGTGATTAGCTCCTGAGTGTCATATAATTGCTTCAGGGTGCTGCAGGACAGTTCATGGAAGGGAGACATGTCCATCGTTCTGCTCTCAGCTTGATCTAATTGCTCAGCTAATGCTCGCTTGTCTGCTTCTAGCTAGGATGCTTTTTCTTCCGATTCATTCTTCTCTGCTTCCACAATCATCATCTAGAGTGTTAGTTGGTCTTTTTCCTCCTCCAGCTGGTTATACTTGCCTGATAGCTCTTTATGCTTGACATACAGGCAATTATATTTGTTTACCACAAGATCCCTATGGGCTTGCTCATTAGCTACAGTCTATTGTAGCGTACGAGCTCTCCTCTTTGTCAATTCATTTTCTCTAACTATATTGCCTACATTGTCCAGTGATGCTTTTGTTGTTTCAACAACTGCAGATGCCATAGCTAAGGGATCCTTATCTGTATTCCGCATTATAGTGATCTCCCGGTGGGTAATGATATCCTCTTGGAAGAGTCTTTTGATCCTCTCTTCCGATTTAAGGACCATTGCTTTCCTTTTCTTATCATAGACAAATTCATTCCACCTAGACACCGTATGTTTTCCTAATGGAGTGTATGGGACAATTGGGAGGTCCATAATGTCTATTTCTTCTTCAGCTGGTGGAGTCCGGACTTCCTGAGCTGGATCTATTCCCACATTTTGGGTACTAGAGCCACCTGCTTGAGGTGCGTCTATTTCCATGTCTTGGACACCGGATCCACTTGCTTGGGCATCTTTTCTGGCTTTCATCTCTTCTTCTACTTTCCTTCCTATCTCAGCTTGTTCCTCATTCGCTTTCCGTTGCCTTTCATCTTCATCCTCTTTCTGCTGCTGGGCTTCCTCAGCTTCTTTCTGCAGCCTTTCACTTTCGGTTTCTTGCTGCAATCTGGCTTCTTCTTTTAATCTAAGCTCTTCCCGAGCTGGGGCCTCATCTGCTTCTTTCTCCTTCTGATGGCTAGTTTCCTGGGACTTGGTAGAGCTGGAACTTGCTCCACTGCCTTGGTGCAAGGTTCGCAGTTCAGCCATGTTGCTGATGCCCCTGAATACTTCTTCCTCAGCATCATGATAGTGAGAGTATTCAAAATGAGCATAAATCTCCTTACAATGCTCAGCAACTTTTCCCTTCCTGTCGTTCCTGTGGAAGATTACCTCTCCGAAGTGGAAGGCTTTCAGCTCCTGCACAAACTCTTCGGCTGAGGCAACCCCCGAGAACTTGTAAGCTCCTATGCAGAAAGGTAGAGGGGGAAAGGAGGCCTTATGATGTTTGTTTAGTACTGCTCCAATTCCATCCAGAAAAATCTGCCTTACTGCCTCTTTAAGGACCACATAGTTAGTGGCATACCTCGGCAAAATGTATGGAGCTTTAGTTCCTCCAAACATTCTGAGGTAGGTGCCCTGCTCCGAACAATAAAAATCCCCGTAGTTTTCAAGGACTTCCATAGCGTTCTCCGACAGGAAATTGGGTTCCTCCTTGAATATCTTCTCATATAGGGGCATGATGAACCCCTCACCGATGAGTTTGTAGTTAGATTTGTAATTCTGGGCCCTCCTCATCCTAAAAGCGGTATAAACCGGAGTGATGGCCTTGTCCCATGTGCTGCCTAAGTTGGGAAAGGATATCTTGGCCAAAACACAATCAATGAGGTACGAGGACATGTAGAATTCTGCCTTCTTTAAGGCCAGTCCTTCTCTTGCAGCAACTATCATTGATGCCAAACTGTCTGAAAGGAGAGTGGCCCAGTCAAACACGATTCCTTTAAATGCCACAAAATGGATAATGGGAACCCATTGAATCTTGTACATGGTGCCATTAGGCATGCCAAAGATTCTGCACAGCATCAAGGCGATCAACCTGAATGGAGGTCTCAGATTCTGGACGTCGTATTCGTCATTACCTTTCTTTCTCAGATGCTTTCCTGTGACCAGTATTTTTTTGGCCATGTCAATGTTGTTCATTTTTCCCAGCCATTCATCATTCAGAGCTTGTTGGGAGCGGGGAAATTTGTATGCTGTGGCAAGGTATGCTGGGTGGAACAAGGCAATGGCTACTTTCCCCCTGTCATTTATTACCTTTGACTCCGCATCAGCATGTTGGAGAATCCATCTGACTACTTCAGCACATGGGAACAGGTCAGGGCGGGTAGCAGCCCTGGTTATACCTGAAGTCCTAATATTAATATAGATCTTCTCCTCTTCTAGCAACATATCTGGAATCTCTTTGTCTCAGATCATCCTATAGATGTCACCCCATCTGATTTCAGGAGGGACACCAGTGGTTCACCTAGTATCCTGGAGTAAGGTTTCAGTTTTAAGTGGTGTAGGCTACTTTTCTGTCATCTTAGCCTTCTTCCTACCACCTTTTGGCATTTTGACTTATCCCTGATAGCAACCAAATATACATCATCATAAACATGAGCAACATACTGTGAGATTTCAAGAGCATCACCATTCTAACATGTCAATGAGATAAATGCAATGTGAAGCTGTATGTTAGGAAGCAAAATACACCATTTCAACAGGAAACATAATTATAGAAATTTGATTCTTTTAAAGGGATGGGTTTGGAATGCTCCCGAGAGGATAGGTATGTTGCGGAAACAATCCGCTCTCGGGCTAGCTCTAGGAGAAATGGTGACCTTCGTCATTGTACTTTTAGAAGGTTAGTGGCGGGGAAGTCTGGGGTGAAATGACCCTATGACAAAATAGGGAGCCATTTTCATATTTATGAACAGGCGAGTACGGGGCCGATTTCGTATTCATGAACAGGCGAGGGATCCGACCGCCATTGCTATCTGAATCACCTGACGAGGGGTTCTATGGTGGGTTTTAGTTTGAGCAAGGGTGATGGCGCCTAGAGAAAGGCTGACGAAAAAGGCTCGGGCGGCCATAGTTTCTTTTGGCTTGATTTTAGTGGAATGAGAAACCCACGGGACCTCGGGGCTTAAAAAATGAAACAACAATATATCCGACCAATGCCTGTCGGCCACGTCTCAGACGAAAATAAAAAATGCAAAGACAATCTGACGTTCTTTACATAATATGCAAACGTTTTACAATTCCTTGGTTTTATATGACGGGAAATATGCAATTTAAGTCGTATTTGATGGGAAAAATAGCCCATGATGGGCCTTTTGCCCGTCAAAATCCATCCAATGCCTATGGTCTTCTAAAAAAAACAATCCCAATGGTAAGCTGACACGTAGAAGAGTCAAATTTAATGGTTAAAACTCCTACCTGGCACGGTGAAGACAGCTGAATGAGGTGGCTGTGAACGTGGACGAGTGAGCTGAGCTGGAGCGGTTGTGCGGCATCCAACAAATTTGCCAATCAAAAAATAACGTGTTTTGGCTCGAGCCCCCCCACCATTTATTTAAATGAACGGGGCACGTGCAAGGTCTTAATACGGTGGGTGGCGCATTAAAAGCGCGGGTTTAATACTGGTACGTCGGTGTCAAATCAAGCTGTCTCGATTTGCGTGTGCGACCACCATCCGCGGGACCGGCTCGTGAATTCCATAGCGAAAGTTTTCTGTCGTTTTAGGGGGAAATGGTGAATGGCTCCCGCAACGCGGAAGGAAAACTCAAAACGCTCCACAAACGGCTCCCACGTCATGGAAGGAAAACGCGGAGGCTTCTGCTGCTTCGAGAGGACTTGGTGAATGGCGCCCAGCATTTCGGAAGGATAACATGAAAGCTCCCGCGGCTCCGAAAAGATAAAGTAAAGGCGCCCGCAACTCAAACAAAAAATCTAAGTCTCTGAGGGGGTTCGGAATGATAACCTAAAGATCTCCGCAAATGGCTTCTGCAATTGTGGGAAGGAAACTTGAATGGTTCCGCAAAAGTAGAAGAAAAACTTAAGAGTTTTCAAAAGGAGCCCTTCGACGGCTTTTCGGGAGAATACGGCGAATGCCTCCGAAGTTTCGGAAGGATTTGGTGAATGGCACCCGGCGTTTCGGAAGGATAACATGAAAGCTTCCGCGGTTGCGGACGAGTTTTGAAAATTGTTTCCAGAAATGTTTAAGTGTTTCGGCGCTTCGGAAAGCTTAGCGTGAAGGCTTCCACGACTGTAGGAGGAAAAGTCAAAGTGGTTCCGCAATTTTTTTCAGAAAATTTCTAAGTTCTTTTGGAGTTTCGGGAGGATTTGGCGAATGGCGCCCGTCGTTTCGGGACGAAAACCCAAACATTTCCACAACTTTCCCACAACAATTTCTAATACTTTTCGAGCGACTTATGTGTTTGGATTCCGCAACTGCGGGAAGATAGCCCGAAAGACTCCGAAATGTCGGGAGACTTTCCCAAATAATTTTCGCAGCCGCGAGAGGAAAAGTTTTCGGGATGCTTATGCGAACGGTTCCCGTCGTTTCGGGAGCAAAAGCTGAATGGCTCCGCGGAGTTTCCTTCTTACGTTCCGCAACTTTTTCAAAAAAGTTTATAAGTTCTTTTCAAAGTTTATAGAAATGGCTTCCGCCGTTTCGGGAGGCTAACCCGAATGGTTTCCGCTGTTTTGGAGAGATAATTCAAAAACTTCCACAATTTTGGAAAGCTTCCCTTATTCTGTCTTTGGAAAGAAACTGGGAAAGGTTCATGGCAAGATTTTTTGTTAAAAAACAAAGTCAAAAGATGGAAATGGCCTCTTAACGAATCCTTTCTAAAAAATTGAAAGGAGGGGCCCCAATATGTACAAAACGTTGGGGGGGATGTTGCTGCAACAACAATGGCGAGTCCTTGGTGAACACAGATCTCTAAAAAAAAAATTCCTCTTCATGGTCTGAAACCTCATCAAAGATATCCATCTTAGGTGCAACATTCAACCGAGCATTTAAATTCATGTGAGGGGAAGAAGGCACTTTACGTGCTAGCCATTGGGGAAAGGGGAGCTTTGACCGAGACATCTTTACAACTCTCAAAGGGCCAACATATGAGATTCATTTTAGGAGGGCCATCTTTCAGATGGTTACTACTGTCAGACTCCACAGGATTTGCAACACTTTCTCATGGACATTATTGCTCTTGTTCCTCATTCCCATGCTGCTTGCATCCTTTTGGATGTTTGTATTTTGGACAGTTTAGCTGTTTGAGCCTTCCAGAGATATTTTCTTTGGACATGATCTTTGATTTAGGCTCCTCAATCCATAATGTCCTTTTGTGTGAGTTAGAAATTTTATTGATTTGATCAAGCCTCACGAACGGAGAGGAACCTATTTTGGGCTGAGCCTTTTGGACAACCTTCTTGATTTTACATGTCTTTTGCTTTTGTCTCAGCCATGCTTTAATTGAGGCAAGAATCTCTGGAAAACAGACCCTTTGAATATTAGCCATTTTGGCTGTTAAATTTGTAGCATGGAGTCATTTCAATACCCTATGTCCTCGATAGGTGCTACTTTCCATGGGTCCAACTTTGGTAACCTTCTTGAGATGCCTTTAAGTGTGAGAGTGGGTGGAGCCCAGAGATAGTAATGAAGATGGTCATGGGTCTCTGTTATTTTGAACAGGATTAGTGTGACTAGCAGAGTAGGATTCCTTCCTCCTGAATATTTCAGCGAGAGCACAACAGACAGAATTTATTTGAGCATAGTTCCAGACTCATGGGTTGCGAGATTTCTTTGAAATATCTATCCTCGACGAGAAACTCAACCATAAGGGCTTTCAGAAAACAAAACTTGTTGCACAGGTTCAAATGACAAAGACAGAAACAAAATGGCCGAAAATAAAGCAACTAAAGGCTAAAGCAACAATAAAAGAAAAATTTATTTATGTACAGGAAGTCTTAAAGAGACTATGCGAAGTATTGTTTCAGAGCGAGGCCATTGAGAGGAAGGGTTACTTCTTCTCCCTCGAGATTTGTCAATTTGTAAGTGGATGGGCCTAATTTTTCCGAAATTTGGTATGGACCTACCCATAGATGTTGGAATTTCATATGCATTCCTTTGCCTTCGTGATTATGGTCCCATTTCAGGACTAAGTCCCCAACTTCAAAACTTCTTTTACCGGACTTCCTCTTATCGAACCATCTCTTAACTATGTCTTGGTGTTGATGGAATCGGTCTTTAGCTTTCTGTCGGGTTTCTTCAAGTTGAAGCAGGGTATCGATCCTGGATTGTAGGGCTTGGCTACTAGAACCCCGAGAGGCTTGGGTTAATTGTAAGGATGGGAGTAAGAAGTTTGGGGGAAGGATGGCTTCCTTGCCATATACAAGAGTGAAAGGGGAGACACCTAAAGTGTTCTTTGGGGTCACCCTATCTGCCCATAAGGCATTTGGGAGAGCTACATGCCAACTTCTCTAGTTTTCTATCACAGTCTTCTTAAGAATTTGAATTAGATTCTTGTTTGAGGATTCAGCTAATCCGTTCCCCTGAGGATAGTAATTGGCTGAATAATGCAACTTAATTCCCCATTCATAAAAAAATTCATTAATCTTGCAAGACGAAAAATAAGTAGCATTATCAAAAACAAGGGAAATTGGAACCCCAAACTTGGTTATGATGTTCTCCTTCAAGAAGTTGATGACCGCGTCTTCATTGACCTTGCGTAAAGGGATAGCCTCTGTCCACCTAGTGAAGTAGTCAATAGCCGTCAAGATGTATCGATGTTCTAAAGAAGAATTTGGATTTATTTCTCCGATAACATCTATACCCCATTGCTCAAAAGGCTCAGAGATGATAACCGGCTGCAATGGTCCTGCTGCCTTAGGTAACTTCCCAACACTTCTTTGACATACATCACAATTTCGCGCATATGTGTGGGCATCTCGGAACAGAGTGGGCCAATAATAACCATCTCTCAGTATCTTGTGTGTTGTTGTCTCTCCTGAATAATGTCCACCTGCAGGGCCATCATGCAATTCTTTCACAACTTTACTTGCATCTTCCTTTTCCAAACACCTAAGGAAAACTCCATCATAATTTTTTCTGAAAAGTACCCCATCAATGATTTGATAAGGTGCTGATTTCAAACGGAGTGCCCTTCTTTGTTTAGAGTTCCAATGCTCAGGTAGATATCCCTGCTGTAAATAGTGCACCAGATCCCTATACCATGACCGGGGAGTCGTGAAGATATGACATACTTCAACCGAAATTAGCTTAGCTTCATTTTTCCAATGTTGCTCTTCATCAGTTGAGTTTCCTACAAGTAATTTGCAAAGGCCTTGTCCTTTGATGATAGTGGCTGGTTTAAATTCCAAATCGTATTCCTGAAGAGCTGTGACCCAGTTCCCCCTCCTTTCTCCTAGTTCCTTTTGAACGAAAAGGGATCTAACAGCTGGGTGGGGAACTATGACTTTAGTTCTATTCTTGAGGATATATGGCCTGAATTGTTTGACTGCTTTGAAGACCGCATATGCTTGATTGTCAACCACGGGATAATTCAGCTCAGCTCCTTGCAGACCAATGCTCATAAATGAAATTGGGTATTCGTCTCCCTGCTCCACCTTTTGCGTGAGTACAGCTGCGAGGGAGTCATCCGAAGCCAAAGTATACAAGATGAAATCCTTACCGAAATCTGGGCTTCTTAAGGAAGCAGCCTTAGCTATAGCTGCCTTGATATCTCTAAATGCGTCATTTTCCAAATCTGTCCACTTGAATTGTATGCTTTGTTTCACCATCTGTTGTAACGGTTTAACAATTTGTGCGAAATCTGGAACAAATCTGCGGACAAAATTGATAGTTCCCATAAAAGACTGCATATATTTCTTGTTGTAAGGCATTGGAATCTTATTAATAGCTTGGACTCTTTCTTGATCTATTGACACTCCCCCTTTAGAGATGATATGACCCAAGAGCTTACCTTCGGGAACAGCAAACACGCTCTTCTTGGGATTCAGGGAAATACCATATTTCCGACAGCAATCAAAAATATGCTTTAGATGAACAACATGATCTTCCATTTTCTTTGAAAAGACTGTCACAACATCTAGGTATACAACAACGCATTGTCCACCCAATCCTCGGAAGGCGATGTCCATTGCTCTTTGGAATGTAGCTCCTGCATTTATCAGACCAAATGGCATCCTTCTGTATGCGAAAGTTCCCCATTTAGTTCGGAAAGTAGTCTTGAGGCGATCCTCTTCGGCTACTAATACTTGATTGTAGCCAGAGAAACCATCGAGAAGAGAAAACAGTTCGGATCCTGACACCATTTGAAGGATTTGTTCCATTGAATGGACGGGGTAGTTGTCTTTATCTGAAGCTCTGTTTAAATTTCTGAAATCTACACATAGCCTTATCTCTCCTGACTTCTTTCTTACGGGAACCAAGTTTGCAACCCATTCAGAATGCCGGACTTTAAAGATTATCTTAGCGTCCAGGAGCTTCTTTAATTCCTTTTGAATCAGCGGTTCTAGAGTAGGATGCATCCTTCTTAACTGCTGCTGAAATGGCTTGACACCCACTTTCATTGGTATAACATGCTGGATAATGCGGACGTCATACGTTTTCAGATCTTCATAAGTCCACGCAAAAACACCTTTGTATTGTTTAAACAACTTGATGAACCTGTCTTTTTCTCCTGGTGAACAACATTTTCCCAGGTTGACAAATTTTGGTTCTGCCTCGGTACCCAAATTAACTAACTCATGTTGCATTGATGAGTTGTTAGTTTTAGTATTAGATGGCCTTTTGAACTTATTTTGAAGATCGAACAGCACTTCGAGGGACCTTACCCCTTTGGGAATGAAATTTCCTTTCTCCTCATCCTTCTTCATCAAATCAGCATCATGTTCTTCTTCATCTATTGTAGCTCCTTGGAAGCTATCTTCATTCGTTAGGAAGCTGATAATTTGTTCATCATCATCGAAGGCTCTGAAGTTCGTGATGTTATCGGGAACAGAAGGCCTGAAAATCAATTCAATCGAGTATTTATTATTTGATGGCACCAATCTAGAAGCAGATGTTGCTAACAAATCAGCTGCAGAATTTTGCAATCTAGGAATTGATTTTATATTGAAAGCGTCAAAATGCATAGTTAAATCCCATACCTCAGCCTGATAACCCTTCAAGTGAGGTGAGAGACAATGAATGGTGTCCCTTACCTGCCTTACAACTATCTCGGAGTCACCAAAGACCTTCAGGTACTTAACATTTAAGCCAATGGCCTTCTTTAGTCCATGTATCAAAGCTTCATATTCAGCGGTGTTGTTAGTACAATCGAATTCTAATCTACAAGACAAAAAATACTTGTTTCTTTTTGGATCCATTAGAACACAACCAGCTCTGGATCCTTCCAGAGTTTTAGATCCATCAAAGTATAATGTCCAGAAGATATATTTAGATTCAACTAAGTTAGTATCTCTGTGATCTACGTCAGTAACTAAATTGACTATGTTACAATCAACATCATCAGTCCGAGAGAAATGAAGGAGATCAGACTGCTTATCTGATTCATGGCTAATGGCTTTAGACTGATAATTACCTGGATCCATTTCTAAGAAATAATTCCCCAGAACCGAGGATGAGAAAGCTACAGCCTCATTCTTTTCTTCTAACTGAGTTACGTTTTGCTTCATATGAGGTTCTCTTAGGACTTTAATCTGATTCTGCCTGTTCTGATAAGGTAGCCATAGGTGGGACCAATCAGTAGCAAAGTAGCCACTCAGCTTGGTAGACCAATCCCTACTCAAAATCAGCCCATAGGCTTCAGGAATATCGACCACCATTATGTCAATGAATTGACAGACTCTAGGGTCAGCTGATAATCTAATGAGGACATCTTTCATCTCCCCAATTACCTTGACAGCAGTCCTATCTAATTGGATAATTTGGGCTGGAGATGGCACGGGCTGTCCGTTAATTTTTTTACAAATTGACAGTGGCATAACGTTTGAGGATGCTCCAGAATCTACCAAACAGTTGTGAACATTGTGATTAAAAATTTCAAAAGTCAATAGGAACGAAAATGTTTGAGATTTAGATTTCCCACCGATGCTAGCCTCATTAATTTCGGGATTGTCTTGAGAGTCTGTTAATGGAGTGCTGGTCTGGGGTTGTAGAACATGCAGCAGTTTGTCTCGTTGATGGGGAAAGCTACACATGTCAAATATTGACACATTCGTTTTGACCTTCTTGATATCTTCAATAATATCATATCCTATGTCAGATTCGTTCCCAATTCGAGCTTGCTGATCTGTTTTGCTCGTTGTGACCTTAGGTGGCTGAACTATGGAGTCAGCATTTGGTTGCTTGGTCGATGTTTGGCTAACTTTGGGCTGTGGTGGGATAATTGTTATATGCCTCCGAGGCGGTTCTTTTGAAATTTTAGGCTTATGAGGAGCTGCGCTTGGCATAGGATCCGCAATAGGGCCTTTGCTGCGAGTAGCAACGTTCACGGTAGAGCGAGAGCTTTCTATGGGATTTTCTCTTGCCGATTCTGTCATAGGTACCCAATCCCATAACACCATAGTAGTGTCCGGGGTTGGTTCCTCTAACTCAGGGCTCGACTCCTCTGAAGAATCATCTTGGTCTGGGATTTGTGAATCTAGCATTTGGTTCATGACTAAGCTCATGGAATTAATCCATTGCGGGCAGCTCTTTTCTGAATGTGGTTCTTGATGAAAAGTGCAGAAATTTTCCATGCCGATTTCATTCAAGTTTAAAATAGGGGCAGTATTCATTGGTGGGTGAGTTTGATCACCGTCTTCCCTTCTTTTATAAAATGGCTTGAAAGGTTTTTTAGATGTGCTGGCAGCCTTGTCTTTCTCGAGATCTACAATTTTATTAGATAATTTCTGCATCGTCTTGATTACATTTTCCATGTCCATAGATGGCTCTTCTTTACCTCTAGTGAGCAGCAAGGTCTTTTTACTAGCTGCTGGTTTTGGTTCTACATCTAAGGCATGTTTAGCAATGCTATCAGCTTCTTCTTCTACCTTTCTAGCTTCCTCAAAGTTCTCTATCATGGTAGTTTTCTTGGACCTTTTTACGAACATTGCTATGGGTTCTTCAAGAGCTGTAGTGTAGTATTCAATCAGAGATTCTTCTGCTGGTTTATTAGCTTCACTGAAATTATTTAACAGCGTTGTGAATCTTTGATTGAAATCTTGAACCTTTTCTTTCTTTTTCATTCTCATGGATAAGAGTTCTTTCATAAGTGTGGCCACAGTATTTTGGTTTCCGTATTTATTTAAGAAACAATTTTCGAATTCATCCCAACTAGAGATTGAGCTAGATTGTAGGCTAAAGTACCAAGATGATACTTTTGGCTCAAATGTATATGGAAACAGCCTGCAAACTACGTCTTCATGTTGTACATTCAAAAGGTTCAGAGCTAAGTAAAAACTCTTGAGATGGTCTTCCGCCGAAATGGCTTTCCCTGGATCGAACTTAGGCAAGACCTTTTCTGGGTTTTTCGAAAGATTATGGAATGGTCCAGCTAGGTTCAGCGCTCCCCTTGCTCTCCAAGCAGGTACAACCATGTTTGGATGTGGAGACTCTGGCGGAGAATTGTAAGGTGACGTCTGTGGAGTATTCTTTGGAGTGATAAGTTCTTCGCGGTTTTCTTGATCTGAAATATTTTCTGAGTTTTCAAGATCTGCCTTGTTCAGAGGGTCTGAAATTTCTTCTAAAGTTAAATTCACAAGTTCTTCAAAACTTTGAAAAAGAATCGAATCTCGAGTATATTGTGGCTCTTTTCTAGGGGTAGTTTTCTTAGGGAGAAAATTTATAGCATTTAAACCACCTAGCTGCTTAACGTAGGATCTTGTATGCCTTCTCAAATCCTCTATTTCTGTAAAAGGGACAGCGTATAAAGATTCTTGAGGCTCAGGATCAGAAATGAGGCGTTCTTGATTTGATAATTCAAGATCTGGGCTGTTTGAAATGCTTTCTTTAAGCGGGTTTTCAGTGTCATCTATGGCAGTGGGAGATTTTCCTCTATCAGCCATGCACTTTCAGGCCCTCCTTCTAGTGCCAAAAACTATTGATGCCTTGGATATCATATTATCAATCAGAAATGGATTCTCCCCGATAGATGATCCCAATTAGATTATCTACCGTTTGGTATAGGGAATCCATCCGGTTAGCGGTTCCTGCAACCGTGGGTTTGGAGTTCAATTCCAATTATACCGGTTATGGCCCGATCCACCTTTCTTTTGTATTTTATGTTTTATAATGATGTGCAAGTGCCTAGTCTATATTTAATTCTAGATGCAAGACTGAGAAAACAGATCTAAGTATAAAACTGAAAATACAACTAACTATCCTTGCAAGGACCACATTTAAAGCATGAGCAATGAGCTGTAAGAGTTATCTTTAAAGAATGAACAGGCAGCCATTAAAGCTTTAAAGAGCAAGCTACAACAAGATAAAAGATCTCAGAAGATAGCTTCTAATTACAAATAATACATTTTCATTACTCATCTGTCATGTCCCAAATTTGGAATTGGGTCACAATGGCCTAATCACATTAGCCATATTCATTAGAGTTTGTAAAATTGATGTTAAGGGTCAAATAATTGCCAAGGAGGAAAATTACTAGTTTCCTAGGTTTGGGGTGGAAGCTTTGGGATTTGGAATAAGGGGGATAATAAATGATTTTTAGACATTAGAAGGGTTCAAGTATTTAATAAATAGAGTGAATAAAGAAATTCAAGAGAAATCCTAGGTGACAAATGGTTTTGGAGACATATGGAGGATGTGGGACCCACACTAGCTTGATCTTTCATAATACATGGTATCTCTCTTTTGCAAATTTGAATTAATGGGAATGTGAACACTCTTGGGTGAGTTGGTAAGTCATAACACATGTCATTGAGCATCTTAGGTCGAATTGGGAAGTATTGGTAACCTCCATGGAATATAAAGAGTCAAAGTGGAAGTTTGTGGACACTTGGGCTAGATTCCCTAGCCCCTATGACACCAATGATGGAGCATCTATGACAACTATGACAAATTGCAGACCCAACCTTTGACATCTAACCACTATGACATGTTAGCCCCAAAAATAGGCTCAAGGAAGGCGAATTTGGGAGTTGTAGAAGCCAAAGAGACTCAAAATTGAATTTGGGAGAAGATGGAAGGTTGGAACTAGGAGACAAGTGGCAAATGTGGAATATTTCCTAAATGGAAATCTATTGAATCTATTGAGAGGATTTCGACCCTTATAAGGCTATTGTTGGTTATAAAATGTAGAAATGAAGTATGAGAATGGATTTTTGATCATTTGTAGAATTTGCAATTGCATTGTGAGGAGGGAGAGCTAGTGGCTTCCGCAGTTGCAGGAAGGAAACTTGAATGGTTCCAAAAAAGTAGAAGAAAAACTTAAGAGTTTTCAAAAGGAGCCCTTCGACGGATTTTCGGGAGAATACGACGAATGCCTCCGAAGTTTCGGAAGGATTTGGTGAATGGTGCCCGGCGTTTCGGAAGGATAACATTAAAGCTTCCGCGATTGCGGACGAGTTTTGCAAATTGTTTCCGGAAATGTTTAAGTGTTTCGGCGCTTCAGAAAGCTTAGCGTGAAGGCTTCCGCGACTACGAGAGGAAAAGTCAAAGTGGTTCCGCAATTTTTTTCAGAAAAATTCTAAGTTCTTTTGCAGTTTCAGGAGGATTTGGCGAATGGCGCCCGTCGTTTCGGGATGAAAACCCAAACATTTCCGCAACTTTCCCACAACAATTTCTAAGACTTTTCGAGCGGCTTATGTGTTTGGCTTCCACAACTGCGGGAAGATAGCCCGAAAGACTCCGAAATGTCGGGAGACTTTCCCAAATAATTTCCACAGCCACGAGAGGAAAAGTTTTCGGGATGCTTATGCGAACGGTTCCCGCTGTTTCGGGAGCAAAAGCTGAATGGCTCCGCGGAGTTTCCTTCTTACGTTCCGCAAATTTTTCAAAAATGTTTAGAAGTTCTTTTCAAAGTTTATAGAAATGGCTTCCACCCTTTTGGGAGGCTAACCCGAATGGTTTCCGCTATTTCGGAGAGATAATTCGAAAACTTCCGCAATTTTGGAAAGCTTCCCTTATTCTGTCTTTGGAAAGAAACTGGGAAAGGTTCATGGCAAAATTTTCTGTTAAAAAACAAAGTCAAAAGATGGAAATGGCCTCTTAAGGCAGCCTTTCTAAAAAATTGAAAGGAGGGGCACCAATATGTACAAAACGTTGGGGGGGATTGTTAACACCTAAAAAGTGCTCACTAGCTCATTCCCTTACTCACATGACCCATTTGTCCACTTTTCCACCATCTGAGCCTCTGAAACCAACAAAAGGTCACCAAAAGACCTTGGTACACCCCTTTTTCCATTAAAAAAGATTATTTTTCCAAGAAAATCATAAAAAACCCTCAAAAAGGGTCCAAATTCCCAAAAATATTAAAAAGGGAATTAAAATATTATTTTTATTCAAAAAAGGAAAAAGGAGGGAAAAATACCTAAACTATGTTGGTCAATACCATTGGTTTCCACAAAACCACAAATGGTATTCCTCACCACCAAAAACTATAAAAAGGTGGTAGGGGCTCCTCATTTCATATCCTTCCATTATCTCATCCTTATGCTGCTGAAATCTCCCCTGAGCACTTTTAGCCATCGAAGCAACCTTGGAGAAAGAGACCTATTGGAGTTTGGAGCTACTCATCTTGGGAGTTGCTCAACATCAACCTTCACCATTGGAGGTAATATCGCAAGCACTTGCTTGCCCCCCCCCACTTTTCAATACAAAATTTATTTCTTATGTTTCTTGTTCTTGATTTTGAAATATTTACATTATTTGCTTAGATTCTTGTTTAGATCCATGAAAAGTATTGTTTATTTAGTTTATTGTTTTTATTTCTATTGAAACTGCTACTACTAGTTAGTAGGTGCCCATAGCACTAAGCTTGGTTGCAAAACCGAGCCAACAGTTTTTGGCGACTCCGCTTTGGTTTGAACTTTAGATCTCTAGCTTTGCCATTAAATCTTAGTTTTTATGAGTTTTTAACCATTAGATCCATAGATCTGCCATCTTAGACAGCAGATCCATTGCTGTTCTGAGATTTGGCCCCAAAAAACAGCCCTAAATTTTAAATTTTCGAGTTCGTTTCTCGTTTTCCGTGCACGGCTTCCGCCTCGCGGCTTTTTGCCAGACAGTCGCGCGGTCCATCGCGACTTTTCTGCATTTTTCCGCGCGGTCCATCGCGGCCTTTTTCCAGACAGTCGCGCGGTCCATCGCGACTGTTCTGTGTTTTTCCGCGCTGCACACCGCGGCTTCGCGGCCTTTTTCCGCGCTGTCCATCGCGACTGTGCGCCCAAAACCTGCGCGGTCCATCGCGACTGTGCGCCCAAAACCTGCGCGGTCCATCGCGACTGTGCGCCCTAAACCTGCGCGGTCCATCGCGACTGTGCGTCCAAAACCCGCGCGGTCCATCGCGACTGTTCGGCCAAAACCCGCGCGGCCCATCGCGGCTGTTCGTCCAAAACCCGCGTGGCTGAATTTTTTCATTCCATCCCGATTTTGAAAAATATTTTTTACTGTACTTTCTGCCCATAGCACATTTTTTACAGTATCAAATTCTGCATATTTTCCAGATTTAGAAAATTTTTTTACTATTTAAAAGTGCATACATAGAAATCTTTTTAAAAATTTTCAAGAAAGTGAAAGAAAGATTCATTTTGCATTCTTTATCTAGATTCAAATTTTTTCCTGTTTACTTCTTTAGAATCTTGCCCTTAGCAAATTTTATTGAAACGAAGAAATCCATTTATTTCTTTTAGAAGTTTATTATTTGCTTTCAAAAATCCAAAAAATCCATTATTTTTTCGAGTTATTTTTGAAAAAGCAATTTAATTTCTTTTAGTGAAAAAAGTCTTAAATATTTGCTTATTATTTTTCGAAAAGTCCTTTATTTTTTTGAAAAATTTTCCCTTAAAGCATTTAATTTTTTCAAGTTCAGTTTACAACACCTCACGTGCACTCACACGATCACTTAATTGAACTAAGACTTAAAACTTACCCTAATTTGAACACACTCTTAACCCCACTTGGGGAACACAAAAAGAATTCTTGTAGCTAGGTAGTATTGGGGGGATAGGTGTTCCAATAACACCCCTCAGTTCATACATCTGAGACATAGAAGTTGTCCAATTAGGGAGCTAAAATCTCTTAGTACTTTTTGGCGCGGTCACAACCGGTTTGTGGGAAGGCCTCTCCCCTAGGAGGGTTGAAGTCGCGAGGATGGTTCCGGAAGCCTGAGTGGGATACCGAAACCCATTCAGTAACCGAAGGGCTACCATTCGCAGTTCTCGGGATATCCCTGTATTGGGATATTGCGATCAAAGGACCAAACGGCAGATTTACCTTTTCTCGACGCGTCATGAACGGAGTATCCTAGTAGCCTGTCTTTTTAGGATTGATTACCCGGTGTCCCTCCCGGTAGGGGGATATCTAGCCGTTGTCTCTACATTCATATTGTCTGACTTGGATTTCATCACCTTGCAGGGGATATCGTCTGTTTGAGTCACAATACTTTTAGATTAGGTGTTTGCATGATCTTTACCACCTTTTGAGTCTAGTTACACCTATTTTTTCTAGGAGCCGCTTGCATGTTGGTATTCTGACCGGTTGTTGCATTCCTCCACTTATTGTAGCACAGCTGCTAGAATAAGTGCATTTTTTGAGGATTGATTTTTTGGCCTGTGAGCCTTCTTTTTTCACTCCCCTTTTTTGCACCCTTGGTTGCATTAGGGTTTTGAGTCTTTTACATATATATCACCACCTGATACTTAAAACAATTTTTACATAAAAACCATATTCTCACCATTGAGAATTCTAGACGTTCTCGTCGTCTACAGGGCGAACTCCCAGAGTTTAGTCCACTTGGCTCTCCACGTCACAGACGCAGAGCATTATCCCTTGATTCGACACATCGTCGATCATCTAGACGGTCATCCGATTCTGACATACCCCATTTCACCTTTGATTTGGAGGTAGAATCCGAAAACCCCACAGAGTTACCACCTACCACAATTATGTCTGGAACACCAGAAGATCCACAATTTACATTAACCATAGGTCAGACATCCGCAGACCTTTCTGCGGGGATACCATCCATGACAACACCCACCCCCTTGGGTATGCCCAATATGGGTACCACTCCACATTTAGGAATGCCTAGTACAGGACCACAACCTGTCATGGGCATGCCCAGCATGGGGGTCATACCCCCTTCGGTTTCCACAAACCCTATCCCAGGAATCCCTAGTACGATTCCTAACCCAAGTGTCACTCCTGTTGCACTTGGGAATGCTATCCCAGGAATCCCTAGTGCGATTCCTAACCCAAGTGTAACCCATGTTGCACTCGGTAGTACTATACCAGGAATCCCTAGTGCGATCCCTAACCCAAGTGTAACCCAGGTTGCACTTGGGAGTGCTAACCCATATCAGGCCACACCTTTTGGAGGGCACATACCCTCCATACCTAGCATACCTATAGGCGCTACTGGACCCCTACACCATACCACAATGGCTAGGCAGGTCCCGGTTCCGGTCACTACATCCGCTAGTCTACCATACATGGCAAGTCTCAACTTGCCAGATTTAGCTAGGCTTACGAATGACCCCATTAGGCATGATCCTGCTTGGCCCCATATGCCCACTAAGCTTCCCTCTGACATCCCTAAGTTTGAGGGAAAGGCCGGAGAAGACCCCCAGAACCACATCATGTCCTTCCATTTATGGTGTTCCTCCAACTCCATAGTGGACGACTCTGTCCGCCTCCGTTTATTACAGCGCACCTTCACTGGCTCTGCAGCCAAATGGTATATCGAGCAACCCCATGGGACGCATTCCACATTTACCTCCCTTGCCTCGACCTTCCTGCAGTTCTTTCAGCTACCAGTCCGCTATGATGCGGGCGTCGAAATCCTACTGTCTTGCAGACAGAACACGGCCACGCACATCACTGACCATATCCATGATTGGCGTCGGCGCCGAAGCCTATGCAAGATCAAATTAGACGACCGAATCTTTTTAGACTGGTTCCTTAAATCCCTCCTTCCCCTCATTGCGAAGGATGTAGCTTCTGAAAGACCCCAGTCTGAAGAGGAGGCCATCCTTAAGGCCCAACAGTTTGACCTTATCTATGCCCAGTCAGGTTACCTATACACCATCATACCTGACGCCCCACGAGGCGACTCTGCACGCGGTGACACACCGGGGGCATCACATGCCGCTGATGGCATTATTGGCCAAATTACACCGCAAGCAAAACCTTTCAGTATGGTGAGCACCATGCCCGCCCCAGACCTTTCTAGGGCTACATCCAGTTCCGGAGCGACAACTTCTTATGCTCCGATAAACCAGACCCATCATGTTCATGGACCCTCTTGTCCACAACATTGTTATGGCCAAGCGCCATCAGCATATGTACCTCCTACATACTATGCTCAACCTACGGTACAAAACCCCATGCAATTTCCACAACAGCCCATGCATTACCCACAACCGGTTGCACCGGCTAACCTCACACCTCCACCAGCGCAGGGGTACCAACATCCCCAACAGGCAACTGGACCACCTCCAGCTCCACCTGCATACTATCCACCGCAACCTGCTCCCGCACCTGCGGCTCCTCAGAATCCCCCCAATGCTCAAGGGCATGTGTACGCACAACAACAGCAGCCCCAATATCAAAATAACCAGCGCAACCAGGGTGGACAACCCAACCGCGGAAGAGGACGCAACCGTGGAAACAATCAAAACCGCAACCAAGCTCCACAGCCTACCCAGCCCCCGCAAAACAATAACGCGGCGCCCGCTCATCAGAATCCTGATCGACCACCTAAGCAACCTAAAAATGCTAATTTACGGACAAACCATCCTTGTTCCATTTGCAATGTCTATGGCCACTATACCCACGCTTGCCCACATCTCGAGCGAGCTCGACAACTATGGACGAATGATGCCCATCGTCAAGGGCAGGCGGCTCCTCAGCCACCACCCAACCCCCCACCACCTCCACAACAACCTCTGGTTCTCCAAAACCCCTTTCCAACACAAGGAGTGGTAAACACCCAGCCGTTATCCCCCCAACAGGGCAACGTGCAACCACAACAAATAACTTACACAGCTCCTGATCAACCCATGTTTGATTCAGGTACCCACCACTTATTGATGATGTCCACCGCTGACGTCAATGTCCAAACCCGTCGAAATCAATACGGACCGACTTCTGAAGCCCCCCCCGCCGAAAAGGATACCACTGCTAATCCCACTGATCAGACATTGCGTATACCTCAGGTTCCACTTGATGGCGCTTCTAAAGCACCTCGCTTCCCCCTTCGCCGAATCAACAACAACCCCAATGCACGAGCTGCATCCAATTACAACATCGTAGATGACTTAGCTCAATCTCCCGCAGCCATGTCTGCGTTAGAAGTCTTAAAAACCTGTCCTTCTCAGCGCAAGACTTTACTTTCTGCCATTGGGGCTATTGACCCAAATGATTCGAACTTGATGACCTTTGACTTAGACCAATCTGAACCACGGCTGCCTTCTACCATAGCAGTCCAAGTTTCCGTTTCTATTCGGAATCTTGTCATCCATCGATGTATCATCGACGAGGGTGCCTCCACATGCGTCATGTCCACTTTTGTTTGGCAAAAGTTGGGCTCCCCTGCTCTCCAGCAATCCACCACCGCATTGCGGGCCTACGACGGCCGGTCAGCTCAACCTCACGGTTTATTACCCAAGGTACCCGTCCAATTAGGTGGGAAGACCGTGCTCATCGACATAGAGGTCATTAACGCCCAACTAGACTATAACCTTTTACTTGGCCGCAGTTACATGTATGCCATGAAAGCGGTCGCCTCCTCCGTCTTCCGCACCATGATGTTCCCCCATGAGGGCCGCGTGGTCAAAATTGACCAGCTCACCTACTATGACCCCAACGCCCCTGCAGCACCGGAGAATGTTCTCCCCATGATTGAACAACCCGCTTCTAGTGCTGTTACCTCCTTTGTGTCTTCTGTGGCACCCGGACTGTATTCGGATACACCAATGACCTCTACATTCCAGGCCATTCCACCACCGTCACCGGAGACCCAAGTCGCAAACCTCTGTACTGTTTCGCAGAATACGCAAACACCCGGCGGTCAACCGCCATTGATCCCCAGTCACATTGGTGTTACACCCATCCACACCATCCCCTTCCTATTTCCTCCTTCGGGCGTAGTAAGCGCCCCGGTTATGGCTACCCTTAGCCTACCCGGGCTAACATTGGGATTACCCGTGTGGTATATTCCGCCACCCGTTCGATTACCGACACCAGACGTCATCCTCCAACCGGTACAACCTATTGTTACCACAAATCAACCTCCCCCTGGCGTCGCGATCCCTTCGTCGGCAACGACACCTCCTCCTAACCTCAATATTCCTTCATCGGCAATGAAACCTCCTCCGGGTCTCACGATTGCGTCGACGTCAAAGGATCCCCCTCTCCTTGCTAAGCCCACTGGGGGCAGAGGTCCACAACCCTACACTGCCATACCACCTCCTAAGACAGCCAAACCCCCACCGGTGTTTCGAGCTCCCCCCAAATGTTCATTATGCGATGAAATTGGCCATCCAACTCATCAATGCCCACATTTACCGGCACTCCAAGAACATATGAATATGTTGGACGATGACGTCGGCATCCCAGTAGTCAAATTAGAGCCACCTCTACAGCCTCGCGATAAATCACTGCGCACTAACCATCCTTGTGCTATATGCAGTGTCTACGGCCACTACTCACACCATTGCCCTGATCTACCAGACTATAGAGCAGCGCTGTACGAATTAAACAATGCCGATTTAGAGATATCTCCTCCCCTTATCGAGGAGATTCACCCTCCACCATCATCCTCGTCAGAAGAAGTCAATACGATATATATGATTTCGACAACCTTCAAACCAGAAACCCTTGATTTATGGTCTGACTACTTCAATACTGACGAGCAGATTTTGGAAACACTCACTGCACCCGACTACCCTTGGGATGATATGCATCATCGCTCGTACTTCCTCCCGGAAACATCTACCTCCACCGCATCCAACCAGCTATCAGTCGAGTCGAAAGACTTCATACCTGCTAAGGTCGATTGGTTAAAGGACCCCATCCCAGCACCGGATGCCTTTGAAGAAGGGAACATGTCCAACATTTCCCCCACCATACAGATAGACATTTCCATAACACCAGGGAAACCTGAGCTCATCTCGCTGGGCGCATCTTGCACTCAAGCAGAAACTCAGGCATACAAAAAACTCTTTCAAGAGTTCCGAGACGTCTTCGCCTGGTCCTATACCGAGATGCCTGGTCTCGACCCCGCCATTATTGAACACCATATCGATACATGGCCGGAAGTACCCCCTGTTCGTCAGAAACAGCGACCTATTCACCCTGCCAAGCTCCCCGCTGTCAAGGCTGAAGTCGAGAAACTTCGAACAGCAGGTTTCATCTACCCTATTCCGTACACCACATGGGTGTCGAACCCCGTCCCTGTCAACAAAAAGCAAGGCACCCTTAGAGTATGCACTGATTTCCGCGACCTAAACCACGCTTGTCCAAAAGACAATTTCCCCACGCCATTCATTGACCAACTCATTGATGAGTGTGCGGGCCATGAGGTCCTATCCTTCATGGACGGTTTTTCCGGATACAACCAGATTCACATCCGCAAGGAGGATCAGTACAAGACTGCCTTTACCACCCCATGGGGCACCTTTGCCTATCGAGTCATGCCCTTTGGCCTTAAAAATGCTGGTGCCACTTTCCAGCGAGCCATGACCTACTGCTTTCACGACTTGGTCCATATCCTGCGGGTCTATCTTGACGACCTCACAGCGCGTTCCCTAAAACGATCAGACCACCTTAGCGACCTCCGGCAAGTTTTCCTGCGTTGTCGTAAATATAAAATCCGCTTGAACCCACACAAGTGTGTCTTTTGCGTCCCGGCAGGCCGGTTGTTGGGTTTCATTGTTTCTCAGGACGGGATCACCGTTGATCCCCTGAAAGTCAAAGCCATCTTAGAACTTCCCCCTCCTCGCACGCTTCGCCAGCTTCAGAGCTTGCAAGGTCGGTCCAATTTTCTTAGGCGCTTTGTTCCTGATTACGCCACCAAAGTCCATGGATTCTTACGCTTACTTCGTACCCACATACCCTTTGTCTGGGACGAACAAGCAGACACGGCATTCGAAGCCCTCAAGAAGGCTCTCACACAAGCCCCCTTGATATCCCCACCGTATTTTTCCCAAGACTTCACCCTTTACGTCTCGGCATCCGAACATGCCGTATCCGGAGTTTTGGTCCAAGAAGATGCTTCCCACAAAGAGCATGTAATTTACTACGTCAGCCAGACCTTGTCTGGCCCACCTCTACGTTACCCATATGAGGAAAGATTAGCCCTAGCTGTAGTCTTTTCCGTACAGAAACTACGACACTACATTTTGCTTAGTCATACCACGGTCGTGGCCGACTCCAACCCCATGGTCTACCTCCTCACCAGGAGACTCCTTCAGGGTCGTGTCGCTAAATGGGTCATTATCCTCCAGGAATATGACCTTACTTTCAAGACTCCCAAAAGCACCAAAGCCCTCACGCTTGCTCACTTAATTACAGATCTCCCGTCCTCTTCGACATCACCCGTTATCCATACGGACCTGATTGACGAGCAGATCTTCGTCATTTCGTCGGACGACCCTTGGTACGGAGACATTTTGACTTACCTCCGTACTCAAAAATTCCGACCACACATCGATCGTGATGGACGCCGTCGCATACGACACCACGCACCCCGATACCTACTTATTGGAGATGTACTTTACCGACGCGGCGTTGATACTATCTTACGCCGCTGCCTATCCCATAGTGAGGCAGAACAAGTCCTCAATGATTGTCATAGCGGTGCCTGTGGAGGCCATTTCTCCGGCATGGCTACCGCCCAGAAAATCATTCGGGCAGGTTATTTTTGGCCATCGTTGTTTACTGATTGCATCACCGCAGTCAAGCATTGCCAGAACTGCCAGCTCTTTGCCCCCAAGGCAAGAACCCCCCCTGCCCCCCTTCATCCAGTCATCACTGTTGGACCATTCTGCAAATGGGCCATAGACTTCCTCGACTGCAACCCCCCGTCAGCCGGCGGTCACAAACACATCATTGTGGCCGTAGATTATTTCACCAAGTGGGCAGAAGCCATGCCAACCTATAACTGCAAAGCCGACACCGCGGCGCGGTTTTTCTTCAACCACGTCATCGCTCGTTTCGGAGTACCACAACAGCTAGTCTCTGACCACGGCTCTCACTTCGAAGATGCCGTCTGGAAAGAATTATCAACCATGTTGAAATTCGAACACCATTTCTCTTCCGCTTACTACCCCCAAGGAAACGGCCAAGTCGAAGCGATCAATAAAATCTTGAAGACCATTCTCCAACGCACTGTAGACAAGCACAAATCCAATTGGCATCACATGCTTTTCCCAGCACTCTGGGCTTACCGCACATCAACCAAAACCGCCACCGGTTTTACCCCTTTCCATTTAGTTCACGGTGTCGAATCTGTCCTCCCTATTGAGTGCCAGATCCCAGCTTTACACATCGCCGTTGAGCTCCTACCAGATACTTCCCCGATCGAGCAACGTTTACTGCTCCTAGAGCAGGCCGATGAAGATCGGCGCACAGCCATTCAAAACATGGAAGCCGCTAAACAAAGATCGAAACTAAGTTACGACAAACGCGTCCACCCAAGAACCTTTTCGGAGGGAGACCTTGTCCTCGCTTACGATCAAGCTCATGATAAAACCGGAAAAGGGAAGTTCGTGTCTATGTGGCAAGGCCCCTACATTATACACACCTGCCTCGGGCAGGGGGCATACATTCTGACCGATTCAGAAGGCAACACCTTACGCAACCCACGCAACGGGTTGTACCTTAAAAGATTTTACCCATAGAAAATCTCATGGACACCATCGTCCATTTTTTAGTATAGGCATACGTTTTTTCGTTCACAAAAAAATTTTCAAAAAAAAAAAAAAAAAAAAAAAACCTAAATATTTGTTTTCCCTGCATGACCACAGATGGAGCCTCTTCCACTCTGCCATATCGGTTTCGCTGATGGTGCAAGCCGTTGGTCTCCCAATCTCGCCTCCGCAGCTTGGGTAATATACTCCCCTTCACATGAGTTAATTCACATCGATGGAGTATGTTTAGGTGCCGCCACCAATAATCAAGCTGATACGATGCCGTGACCGGTCTCCTGGCCGCTGCTCTCCAGATGAGCATACGTCACCTCAACGTTTTCTTGGACTCACAGCTCCTAGTTTCCCAGCTCAACAATGATTACCAGGTACGCGATCCCTGTCTGTTCAGAAAATTCCTGCGCACTAAACAAATGGTTAGACAGTTTGAATCCATTACATTCACACATGTCCCAAGACACCTCAATAGTGTAGCAGATAATATGGCCAACAGTGTCCTCGACTGGCACACCAATCACATCATGTCATATCCATAAACAAACATGCACCCAAGTGCAAAAGATGTGCCTCCACGGGCATATACAAAAAACCAATATTGCATCCACGTGCATAACATGTGCCTCCACGGGCATAAAACAAACCAAAATAATGCATCCATGTGCATAGCATGTGCCTCCACGGGCATATATAAATCTACAAACACACTGCATCCACGTGCATAACATGTGTCTCCATGAGCATATACAAAAAACAAAGTGCATCCACGTGCATACACATCAAAATATCCAAAATATATATCCACATATATATACGAACCAAAACGTCTACATGTCATAAGTGCCCTCAGCACTCGATATACACAAAATACATCTGTCATACAAACATGCTTCCCCATATACTCAAGAGCATTTGGGGGCAAGTACAATGACGTCTAATCATCAGGATCCTCCGGATCCTCAGGATCCTCCTCCGGCTCCTCCTCCGACTCCACCTCCGCTGGCCCAGCCGGGTCACGACGACCCCGAACTCGCCGCTCGGCTGGCCCTGCTGGGTCGTCCCTCAGACGTATCCTCCCCGGTGCCGGCTCTGCCGGAGCATCTCCTCCACCACCCCCGTGTCTCGCAGCAAGCACCGCTGCCCTCAACAACAGTGACTGCCACTCGGGCGGTGCACCGAGACATCCCTGCAAAATGTCCCGATCAAGGTCCCTCCAGCCATCCTCCGGAAGTCTAGCTACGATCCGGGCCAAAGTCCGTCGAACACCATCTATAGCATCGTCCTGAGGGCCAACCCCTCGCCCACGGGCTCCAAATCCTCCACCACGAGGAGGACGTACAGGTACTGGAGGACGCGCAACCACTATCGCCCGCCCCTGCCGAGCCACATAGTCAGGTGGTGGTACCGGACCAATATCTGCACAAAACAAGTAGAACCATCAGATACTATACAACAGACATCATCATGATCAAACATAATACATATGGTATAAACATCACATAGGACACAAAAACATACCGTCTAAGCTCCAGGCCTGTCCTGGGGCACGTGGCATCTCCGGGTCTCCCCGGTAGTCCATACCGGCGTATGGATAGTCCTCGATCACCAGTGGCATCTGCTCCCACTGCTGGAAAAAATCCTCTGTAAAGAAGCCACGGATACCACCGCCAGCACGAGGCATCATCTGCCCCCACCTCATCATACGAGGCTCGCTAGGTAGACCAGCACGAACCGGTACGTGTGGCCGTAGGGTCGGCACCCGCTCAAAGAAAAAACAACATAAAAATGAGGCGTAACAGAACTCACCTCCCTCTCTCACGGCCTTGTCCAGATCTCTCCGGACACCGGCCAAGAACATCTGAGCCCAAGCATAGTACGTACCCCGTAGAACGGAGTCCACCATCACCGTCTGCCCCCCAGACATACGATGTGGTGCAGCAGCACCCAAAACCCTCAGAACGCAGGCACCAACGGCCCGCATATCCCACTCACGTAGGAACTTCAGACTGATAGAGCTGTTTACCAAAACAGCGTCATCCCCACAAAAGGTCTGTAAGAGGTCCTCCATATCCACGCCTGGAGGCAACCTCGGAGAGATATCACCCACCTCACCCAAGCGAGGCAAACCGGTCAAAAAATATACATCAGTGAGAGTAATCTCCAACCTCTCACCACCAATAATAAAGGCACCCTCTGCCGGCACCCACCACTGAACGAGCTTGTTCAGGAGTCTCCTCACTGAACGGATATAAGGTATCTGAGCGAACTTCAAGAGTCCGCTCATGGCTAAAGTCTGTCTCACCCCCCCATCATCCTCGATCCTCGCCACAATCTCGGCATCAATATCTCTCTCCCGCCATACGGACTGAGCCCTCCGCAACATCCTGCCAAGAAAACACAGAAAATTTTAGCCCCAGCATAAAAATTTTTGGAAAAAAAAATCTCATCGCGACTTTTTCAAAAAAAGCCGCGATGACCATCGCGGCTTTTCCACAAAAGCCGCGATGACCATCGCGGGTTCCATGAAAAAACCCGCGATGAACATCGCGAGTTTCGTCCAGACAGTCGCGATGAACATCGCGACTGTCACCCATGAACACGCGATGAACATCGCGGGTTCCGACCTCACAGTCGCGATGAACATCGCGACTGTGAGTCTAAAACCCGCGCGGTCCATCGCGGGTTCCGCCCCGAAACCCGCGCGGTTCCACGTTGGAGAGTCAACATGGAGATTCGCGGCTTTCGGGGGCCCACCGCCAACTAAAAAAGACATAATTGACTAGGTTAAGGCGAATAGAGTTACCTGCAACTCGCTAAATCAAAAACCAACGGTGAAATCTCCCGGAAATCGAGAAATAGCTCTGACTGCTCTATCAAACTCGCACGTAACAATGACAAGTCATATTGGGCCCCACGTCCTATTTATAGAAATTCCACAAATTTCAAACAACCATTGCGGTGTCATACGAAGTCCATTTCTCAAACCGTTGGTACCGTTGGGATCAGCACAGCGAGAACTTCATAGAGGTTCCTTCCGTTTCCCGTTTTTCCCGGGGTCCATTTATGACCATTTTTTAGCCCCTCTCGTAGCCTCGGTTTGCGTGCCACATCGGCCGTACTCCGTTTTCGAGGTGCCTTATATGGCCGGATTCAGTTTTCCGCGCCCTTGATGATGCTTGAGACCATTTCTCGCTCTCACCTTTAGATTTTCCGGGCATTTTTTCCCACGCCCCCTCGTCGCCTCGGTTTGCGTGCCACATCGGCCGTTCTCCGTTTTCGATGTGTCTTATATGGCCGGATTCAGTTTTCCGCGCCCTTGATGATGCTTGAGACCATTTCTCGCTCTCACCTTTAGATTTTCCGGGCATTTTTTCCCACGCCCCCTCGTCGCCTCGGTTTGCGTGCCACATCGGCCGTTCTCCGTTTTCGATGTGTCTTATATCGCCGGATTCAGTTTTCCGCGCCCCTGATGATGCTAGAGACCATTTCTCGCTCTCACCTTTAGATTTTCCGGGCATTTTTTCAGCGCCCCCTCGTCGCCTCGGTTTGCGTGCCACATCGGCCGTTCTCCGTTTTCGATATATCTTATGTCGCCGGATCCAGTTTTCCGCACAGATGACAATGCTTGAGACATTTTCTCATCCTCGTCAATCCATTTTTGTTCGGTATGATTTTACCCCTTTTTCGGGCCGAGCAACCCCTATTACGAAAAAGGCACTTAGGGAGTTTCTGTTAAGCTCTTTTCTGACTCCTAAAAACAATGAAAAGATCGCCGAGCAATCTTGCTTCCTTTCATGCTCGATAAACGTATCTGAAAGGGCGTCTACCTGGTATAAGTTTACCCCTTTTCCGGACCTCGTAGACTAATTACGAAAAAGGTATACTCTAGTCACATCGGCTAGAAGAGTTCTCCATCCGCATCATTTTATACTTTTTCGGGCCTCGGAGACTAAACTTACGAAAAAGAAACACCAACGGAGTCCACTTACTGTTTTCAGACTCTCTAAAATGAAAGCAACCATGAGCATGCGCCGTCCTGGGCTCACAAAATCCACAGGACCGTACCATTTCAGAGCACACTTTTATCCCTTCTTAAAGCTCATTAAAACTATGAAGAAGGAAGAAGGGTGCCTCTTGGCGCCACGACAGATCATATCTACTCGCTAGCAGCTTCCCCTTTTGGTCGCCTTTGTTCAGAGTATTCTGCAGTATGTCACCCTGAAACTCTCTCGACAGCTACCATCAGCTTGTCCTCCCCCCCCAGAGTCAATATATACCATTCAGTCGAAGCTATGATCCCTGCACCTACAAGTCAGTTCCCTACCCTGCCAGGTCAACCATGTCATCATGCTCTGAACAAAGGAAGTTTTGAGTCTACCCATTTTTTGACCCAGTTATTTCCCATTCCCACAAGTATGTCAGTCCTACCAGCAGTACTACATCACTTCAGTTCTACACCTCGTGCTCCTATCAAGGAAACATCATTGCCTTGTTAGTTGCTGGTCTCCCTCTGTCGACGACAACCACATTGATTCCAGAGGATAGACCTAGAGGTCCCTGTGTCTTGGACTCATTACCATTTATAATGAGTGCCTACGAATCATTTCGAGAGGAATCCTCAGTGCCTCTCCAAATGGTTGTTTCTCACATGCTCGACTTCAACACCTTGATCGCATCGTTGAGACTCGCACAGGGTATTGGTTCGTTCAGTTATTAGTCGAAGACCCCGGATACCACCTGACTCCTCCACATTTGAGAGTCTACCTATGGATACAACCAGTTACATTTTTTCTATACATATCCGGGTTGCGTATGGCGACAGTATTCAGATGTACCCCAGTTTTATACTCCCTCGAGTATACCGATACAAATACTTCTCAGAGATGGCTCACAGTCTTTGAGTCCCTACAGATGTTGGACACCTTCAGTTTCAGCAGTTCCACAGTTGATCCAGTGTATCAGTTATTGCGATCATTCATGATCATGAGTATATCCCACAATCATGTCCCCTCTGGACCATTATGATGTACCAATATATTTCTTCACGTATTAGATCCCCCTTCTTGGGACTAATTGTTTTGTACATGCCTTGATACGAGCATGGGAATGCCCGCCTCGTCCTTTATCAGAGATTATACCTCATTCATATTGAGGCCATGTAATATTTTTTGTTTTTGCAGCTTCCAAGGGCCGTGGCTCCAGTCTCCAAACGGTCTCTTCTCCCCCCTAAAACCCAGAAAAAGGACAAAAGAACTATGATGTCTATCGGCCATACGATGAGCTCCTGCCCTCACACATCAGGGGGCAATCTGTTAACACCTAAAAAGTGCTCACTAGCTCATTCCCTTACTCACATGACCCATTTGTCCACTTTTCCACCATCTGAGCCTCTGAAACCAACAAAAGGTCACCAAAAGACCTTGGTACACCCCTTTTTCCATTAAAAAAGATTATTTTTCCAAGAAAATCATAAAAAACCCTCAAAAAGGGTCCAAATTCCCAAAAATATTAAAAAGGGAATTAAAATATTATTTTTATTCAAAAAAGGAAAAAGGAGGGAAAAATACCTAAACTATGTTGGTCAATACCATTGGTTTCCACAAAACCACAAATGGTATTCCTCACCACCAAAAACTATAAAAAGGTGGTAGGGGCTCCTCATTTCATATCCTTCCATTATCTCATCCTTATGCTGCTGAAATCTCCCCTGAGCACTTTTAGCCATCGAAGCAACCTTGGAGAAAGAGACCTATTGGAGTTTGGAGCTACTCATCTTGGGAGTTGCTCAACATCAACCTTCACCATTGGAGGTAATATCGCAAGCACTTGCTTGCCCCCCCCACTTTTCAATACAAAATTTATTTCTTATGTTTCTTGTTCTTGATTTTGAAATATTTACATTATTTGCTTAGATTCTTGTTTAGATCCATGAAAAGTATTGTTTATTTAGTTTATTGTTTTTATTTCTATTGAAACTGCTACTACTAGTTAGTAGGTGCCCATAGCACTAAGCTTGGTTGCAAAACCGAGCCAACAGGGATGTTGCTGCAACAACACATTCCAAGCATGTTGGAAGGAGGATCCTTCACATGGCTGTGGATATAAGCGTTGGATGATGAGCATCAGGATGATGTTCTGGTTTCTGCTTTGATATGATCAGTTGGATCATTTATATGTATGTATGCATCATGTTGGATGCTGGATATGATCAGTTGGATCATTTTTATGTATGTATATATGCATCATGTTTGATGCTGGATATGATCAGTTGGATCATTTATATGTATGTACGCATCATGTTGGATGCTGGATATGATCGGTAGGATCATGTGTATGTATTTTTGTACATGCATCATGTTGGATGCTTGGACCATGTATCTGTATATGTATCAGGTGGATACATTGTATGATCAGGTGGATCATGTATGGTGATATGTATCATGTATTTGTATTTGTATCAGGTGGATACATTGTATGATCAGGTGGATCATGTATGATGATATGTATCAGGTAGATACTTGGTATGCATCAGGTAGATGCATTGTATGATTAGGATGATCATGGATGACGAGCTTCAAGATGTTGCTCCAGATGACATGCAGCAGGA
The DNA here is from genome assembly GCA_027924585.1 of Larix kaempferi. Lineage (NCBI taxonomy): Eukaryota > Viridiplantae > Streptophyta > Pinopsida > Pinales > Pinaceae > Larix > Larix kaempferi. The sequence continues at coordinate 12,140,217 of BSBM01000007.1, forward strand.
TGTTGCAGTGATGACGATCAGGATGATCATGTGTACATCAGGATAATGTATGGTGAGTATCAGGTTGATACTCTATGGCCGTGGATCAGGTTGTGCAGATGAGCATATAATTTGGCCCTGGGAGATTTGCAGATAGTCTTTTGAGGTTTTGCTTATGGCATGTAATTCGTGCCCTAGGATATCTGGCAAATGCTCTTTCGAGGTTTTGCTCTGGGAGGACATATAATTTGGCCCTGGGAGATCTGCAGATAGTCTTTCGAGGTTTTTCCTATGGCATGTAATTCATACCCTGGGATATCTAGAAGATGCTCTTTCAAGGTTTTGTCCTATGGCATATAACATGTCCCTGGGAGATTCGATAGGTTGGGTTGTGTGCCCGTAATAAGTCCTGGGATGCTCTTGCGAGGTTTTTCGATGACCACATATAATCTATCCCTGGGAGATCCTATAGGTAGAGATGTGTGCTCGTAACATCCTGGGATGCTCTTGCGAGGTTTTGTGGTGAGGTCACATATAATATGGCCCTGGAAGATTCTATAGGTAGAGCCGTGTGCTCATAACAACCTGGGATGCTCTTTCGAGGTTTTGTGACGCACGTAATAAGTCCTGAGGATTCCACAGTATGGCCAGTGATGACGAAGACCTGTAGGTGGTTGGCCTACATCCAGTATGAAAAGGGACTGGCTCTATGGAACTTCCTATGACGAGTAGAGTCAGAGATTGGTTGAGATAGCAACAGTAGTCACGATGATGATGACGATGATCCTGAGAAGAAGACTTGTCTAGCAGATCTATGTCGAGAAATACCTTCCTAGTTAAGAGGGAGTGTTGATGTATATGTAACTTCGGAATGTATTTCATATATATTTATTGTACCCTTATTAGAGATGTGTTATTCCTCTATAAGGAAGTGTCATCATGTGGATTGACAAGTGTCACAAGTGTGTGTACTTGCCGATGGGTTATTAGACCACCATGTGTGAGGTCGGACCTGAAATATATATATTATATTGTGGATGTACCTAGCTAGACAAGTCGGCCCCATAAGGTCACTGGGAAAACATATTAGTATAAACAGAGATCAGGTGATCTCTATTTAGATCACTCAGAAAAGTATCTCACTCTCACTCAGAAAGTGGCACTCTAGTGAGGAGGAGGATCATCTGCTACTAGGAGACTATCTCAGTGTATTTTGGTTGTACTTTGGTTGAGCCATTGCTCTCTCTATCTCTGAGGAAGTTGTGGGGTTTTTCACCTTAGGGTTTTCTCGATGAAAACTTTGTGTCTCTTGTCTCTCATGCTTTTGATTCTTATGATGCTTGTCATGCTTATTGTGATTGTCATGCATTGATATACTCTATATGATATTCTCTTAGTAAAGATCCTAGAGTATTGTGAATTAATGCTCAAAATTTAACAGGTTGTTGGCCTGAGTGCCGTATTTTTTGCACTCTCCTTCTACACACTTGGCTGCATTAGGGTTTTTTATCCTTTTTTCACTCAACACAACCCTTAGATACTTGACACCATCTATCACCATTGAGTCCTTGAGACACTCTCGGTGCCTCCTGGGCAAGCCTCCGCAGCACGGTTCACTTGACATCACCCGTCATAGATGTAGAGCTGCATCACTCGACACCACTTGTCATAGACCTAGAGCTTTGTCACTCGACTCTATTCGTTGGTGCCATAGAGATCCGTCCCATGACTCTGACACTCCTTATTTCACATCTGATTCCGAGGTAGAGTAGAAAAATCCTACCTACACAGCACCAACCAGCCCCATGGCTGGCATGACCTCCAACCCCAATGAGCACACTAGCCACAACCACACCTACCTTGGGTATGCCCTCGATGGGGCCCACATCTACCTTGGGTATGTCCACGATGGGTCCCACACCTACCATTCTTGTTACTATTCCCATTACAGCGGCTACCATACCCAACCCAACCCCATCTGCAACTCACGTTACACTTGGCGGCACAGGACCCTCCCATACCACCTTTGTTCCTCTGTCTAGGGATAACATCCCCAACATGAACCCAACTCTCACACTTGGGGGTAGTGGTCCCACCATGGCCGCCCCCACTAGAACGTCACATCCTTTACTATTTTTCCATTCATGACCAGTCTTAACCTTCCTGACCTAGCCAGATTGACCAACAATCCCATCAAAAATGATCCCACGTGGCCTCACATGCCTACCAAAATCCCATCAGACATCCCCAAGTTTGAGGGCAAGGCAGGTGAAGACCCACAAAATCACATTATGTCTGTCCATCTATTGTGTTCCTCCAACTCCATAGTGGACGACTCTGTCTGTTACAACGAACTCTCACTCTCTCTGTAGCCAAGTGGTACATCGAGAAACCCCATGGGACCCATGCCACCTTTACTTCCCTCGCCTTGACCTTCCTGTAGTTCTTTCAGTTACCTGTCCGCTATGACCCAGGAGTTGAGATCCTACCATCTTGCAGATAGAATGCGACCACCCACATCACTGACAACATTCATGAGTGGCGTCGATGTCAAAGCATGTGCAAAAGCAAGTTAGATGACCGTATCTTCCTAGATTGGTTTCTCAAATCTCTCCTTCTCGTCATTGCCAAGGATGTGGCATCCGAGCGACCCCAGTCCGAGGAAGAAGCCATCTTAAAATCCCAATAGTTTGACCTTATTTATTCCCAGTATGGTTACTTATACACCATTATACCCGACACCCCCCCACGGCGATTCCTCCCGAAATGATGCACCGAGGGAATCCCATGCTACCGATGGCATCATTGGTCATGTTGCATCGCATAACCAACCCTTTTCCATGACATGTACTAGTACTGGCCCCGACCTTTCATGGGCTACATCCCACTCTGGAGCAACCAATTCGCATGCTCCCATGGTGCATAACCATCATTCCCATGGACCCTCATGTCCACCTCAATCCTTCGGCCACACATCCCCCGCTTACATTCCCCTGGTTTCACCTCAACCATATTACCACCCGCAGGTCGTGCACGCTTTTGTATCCTCTCAAGCACCCCCCCCCCCACTTATTATATGCCACAGGAAGCACCTACGGAAAATCAACCCCCCGTCACACAAACATATCAACAACCCCGACAAGGTCCCGCACCTGCACCACCTCCACCCCCACCCACTTATTATCTGCCGCAGTCTGCTTCCATACCTGCACAACCCCAACACCCACCTGCTGCCCAAGGGTAAGTGTACGCGCAACAAAATCCGCAGCATAACCAAAATACCCAACGCCAACAAGGCTAGCAAAACTGTGGAAAAGGACATAACCGCGAGAACAACCCCCCTCCAGACCAAGGTGACCAGCCACCTAAACCCCCAAACAATGATAATGCGACACCTGCTAACCAAAACCACGACAAGCCGCTAAAGCAAACTAAAAACCCTAACTTACGAATGAACCACCCTTGTTCTATTTGTGGGGTCTATGGCCATTACACACACACTTGGCCACATTTGGAGTGGGCACGACAACTCTGGACTGATGATGCCCACCACCAAGGGCACGTGGCACCTCAAGCGCAACCTAACCCCCCACCACCTCAAAATCAACCCTTGGTTTTACAGAACCCTTTACCAACCCAAGGAGTATTGAACACTCAATCATTAGTTCCCCCTCAAGGAACTATGTCACCACAACATCAAGTCACGTACGCTGCGCATGTCCACCCCACTTTAGACTCAGGAACCCATCACTTATTAATGATGTCATCCACCGATGTCAACCTTCAAACCCGTCGGAACCAATATGTCTCCACCCCTGAAGCCCCTCCCACTGACAAAACCACCAATTCTCTTCCCACCGATCAACCATCACACATACCTCTGGCCCCATTAGATGGAGCCCCAAAATCCCCTCGCTTCCCACTTCGTCACATCAAAAATAACCCCAATGCTCACGCTGCATCTAATTACAACATTGTGGACGAATTAGCTCAGTCCCCCACAGCCATGTCTGTGTTAGAGGTCTTAAAAAAATTCCCTACATAGCACAAGACTTTGTTATCAGCCATTGGTGCTATCAACCTGAATGATTCACAAATGATGGCCTTTGATTTGGACCAATATTAACCACGTCTACCTTCCACATTAGCATTCCAAGTTTCTGTATCCATTCGGAATCTTGTAATCCATCGGTGCATCATCGATGAGAGTGCCTCTACATGTGTTATGTCCACATTCGTTTGGCAGAAGTTGGGATCCCCTACTCTCCAGCTGTCCACCACTGCATTGCGAGCCTATGATGGCCGTTCGGCTCAACCCCAAGGTCTCTTAGCTAATGTCCCCATCTAGTTGGCTGGTAAAAATGTTCTTATTGACATAGAGGTCATCAACACCCAACTGGATTATAACCTCTTACTTGGTCGTAGTTACATGTATGCCATGCAGGCAGTTTCCTCATCCTTTTTTTGTACCATGATGTTCCCCCATGAAGGACAAGTGGTCAATATTGATCAACTCACCTATTACGATCCCAATTCCCCCGCTGCACCCAAAATCATTATTCTCATGGTTGAACAACCTATTCGCGGTGCATCTACCTCATTGGTTTCCTTAGTTTGACCCGGAGTCTACTCAGATGCGCCGATGACTTCCACATTCCAATCCATTCCACCTCCATCACCAGCGACTGAAATATCTAACTTATGTACCCTCTCCCACAATACACAAACACCCAACCATCAACCACCCTTGCTAACCCAACCACCATTGGTATCCAGTCATGTGGGCACCACACCTATCGATACAATCCCCTTCCTATTTCCCCCTTTGGGAATAGTAAGCACTCCGGTGATGGCCACATTAAACCTCCCAGGGTTAACTTTAGGACTACATATATGGTACATCACACCTGTCGTTTCCCCTCTGACGTCCAATGTCATCTTACACCCAGTGCAACCTATCACCACTACTAGTCGACCACCTCCTGATGTCACCACTCCTTCCTCCTCTACCAACCCCACCCCCTCTTGCCAAATACACTAGGGGCAGAGGCCCACAACCTTACACTGCTCCATCCACACCTAAAGCCACTAAGAATCCTCCGCCATTTCGCGCTCCTCCCAAGTGCTATTTGTGTGATGAGTTGGGCCATGCTACCCATCAATGTCCACAATTACCCACATTACAAGAGCACATGCAAATGCTTGACGACGACCCCAACATCTCAATTGTCCAACTAGACCTTACCCCTAAGCCTCGCGATAAATCACTGCGTACCAATCACCCTTGCGCAATATGCAGCATTTATGGCCATTACTTACATCACTGCCCTGATCTCCTATATTACAGAGCCACTCTCTACGAGATGAATAACTTGGACCTCGAGATGTCTCCTCCCACAATTGAAGAGATCCACCCCCCAGAATCTCCACCAATAGGAGAGATCAATACCATTTATATGATCTCTACTGCTAGCATCCCCTCGTCAACCGATTTGACTACAAAACATTTCCGCAATGATGAGAAAATTCTCGAGGCTCTTACCACACCTAATTACCCCTAGGAGGATATGCACCATCATTCCTATTTCCTCCCGGAGGAGTCCTCCCCCACCACAGCTACCCAATTTTCAGTTGAGTCCAAAGATTTCCTCCCCACCAAGATCGACTAGTTTAAAGAGCCCATTCCCGCTCCCGATATCTTCGAGGAAGGTAACATGGCCAATATCTCACCCACAATCCACATTGATATCACTTCCCCAGGTGGTGCCCCTAAACTCATTACTTTGGGAGCCTCCTGCACGGAGTACGAGGTCGGAGAGTACAAGAAACTTTTTTAGGAGTTCCGCGTTGTCTTTGCCTAGTCCTACACTGAAATTCCTGGTCTTGACCCGGCTATCATAGAGCACCACATTGACACATGGCCAGATGTGCCCCCTGTTCACCAAAAACAATGCCCCATTCACCCATCAAAGCTCCCCGTCGTTAAAGTAGAAATTGAGAAACTTCGTGCAGCAGGTTTCATTTACCCCATTGCATACACCACTTGGGTTTCTAACCCCATCCCTTTTAACAAAAAACATGGCACCATCAGGGTATGTACTGACTTCCGCGATTTAAACCAAGCATGTCCCAAGGACAACTTCCCAACACTATTTATTGACCAACTCATCAATGCGTGTGCAGAGCATGAAGTCCTATCCTTCAAGGACGGGTTCTCTAGATATAACCAGATTCAAATCTGCAAAGAAGATCAATACAAGACTACTTTCACCAGACCCTAGCCATCTCGATTTGTGTGCCACCTCCGTTGTTATCCATTTTTGACATTTTTTATATCAATGGATTCAGTTTTCCGCACTCGTGATGATGCTTGAGATCATTTCTCGCTGTCACAGTCCCCCCTCTTTTGACATTTTTTCTGTCCACTGCGCAACCAGGGTCTGCGAGCCACATTGGCTGCCATCACTTTACACTTGCTTTGACACTTCCAGCATATCCATGAACTTTCCACTCCCTTCATACTACAATTATTTCATTATTTTTCCACCATTCACCATCCCACAAGGAGGCAACACTAGTGTTCCCCCCAACCCTTGTTCTTGGTTCTCATCGATGTCCCTTGATTGAACACTCTCTCCTTGCATAGCCATTCCTTTTGTTCAGTATAATTTTATCCCTTTTTCGGGTCGAACAAGTCCTTTATGAAAAAGTCACTTAATGAGTTTCTGTTAAGCTCTTTTCTGACTCCTACAAGAATGAAAAGATCGCCGAGCAATCTTGATTCCTTTCATGCTTGTTAAAGTACCTGAAAGGGAATCTATCTAGTATAATTTTAACCCTTTTCTGGACCTGGTAGACTAATTATGAAAAATTAATACTCTAGTCACACCGGCTAGAAGAGTTCTCCATTGCATCCTTTTATTCTTTTTTGGTCCTTAGAGACTAACACATGAAAAATAAATCCCCTGGAGTCTTCTTCTTATTTTCAGACTCTCTAAAATTGAAAGCAACCACGAGCATGCATTGTCCTAGGATCGTATAAATCCACATGACAGTAGCATTCCATTATTCAGAGTCTTCTTATAGCTTTCAAACTCCTTTTGAAAGCAATCACGAGCATGAATTGTCATGGGCTCATATAAATCCACATGATAGTACCATTTTATACCTTCTTTGAGCTCCTTAAACCACGAAGACAAACCCAATGGTGCCTCCTAGTGCCATGACAGATCATATCTCATCCCCACATTATGGAAGCAACCCCAATACGGTTGCCTTTGTTAAGAGTATTCTGTGATATGCCACCCTTAAGAGTTTCTATATCTCATACATCAGTTTGACCCCCCGAGCCTCTCCCATTAGTCATATCCCCTGATCCCTTAAGATATGATCCCTTTCCCTCAAAATTTAATTTCATATGCTGCTAGGCCAACCATGTCATGATACTTTGAATGAAGGAACTTTGAGTCCCCCCCCCTGCGACCCCAATTATTCCCCATTCCCAAAATATATCAATCCCACTATCAGAACTATCACCTTCTGGTTGTTCACCTCACGCTCCTATCAAGGAAACATCATTGCCTTGATAGTTGCAAGGTCTCCCCTTGTTGAAGCTATCTAGTCTATTCCAGAGGATAGACTCAGAGGTCCCTGTGCCTTGGAATCATCACCATCAGTGGTGAATGCCTACAGATCATTTCGAAAGGATTCCTCATTGCCTCTCTAAATGATTGTTTCTCACATGCTCGACGTCAACACCTTGATCGCATTGTTGAGACTCGTATAGGGTATTATTCCTTTCATTTATTTGTCGAAGACCCCAGACTTCCCCTGACTTTAGCACATTTGTGAGTCACTTTGGAACACCCAAGTATATGTTCCCAAGGATATCCGAGTTGCACTGGCGATAGTATTCAGAGGCCACCCACTCAGATGCCTCCTTGAGTACCCAGTATAGCTACAGTCCAATGTACCATTAAGGGGATGACTCCCTATCATTATGATCCAACAGCTCACCAGTTCCTCTGGTACCACACTCATCAACACTATTATTATTCTAGTGTATCCGTTCTTCAGCAATATGTCCCAGATTTGTGTCCCCTCTGGACCCTTATGATGTACACAGTAGTTCTCCATGTATCTTTCAGGTCCCCTTTTTTGGGCCTCATTGTTAGTTTATATATCTTGATACGAGCATGGGTATGGACACCTCGTCCATATATTCAGATTATGCCTCATTCATTGTTGAGTTCATGTATTTTCAGTTGTTGTTGAGGTATGTTTCTTCTCTTCTCCACACCCCAGGAAAACCATAAAAGACCTATGATGTCTATCAGCCATACGATGAGCTCCTGCCCTCACACATCAGGGGGCAATTTGTTAACACCTAAAAAGTGATCATTACCTCATCTCCTTCACCACATGACTCATTTGTCTATTTTTCCCACCATCTTTGCCTCCAAAACCTCAAAAAACCATTAAAAAGCCACCAAAAGGCCAAAAAAACCCCTTTTTCCCCCAAAAATAATTTAAATTTCCTCAAAAGATAGAAAAAACATCTAAAAGGGCCCTAAATTCCCAAAAATCAAATAAAAGGAAATAAAAAACATAAAAAAGAGGAAAAAGAGGAAAAAGAGGGAAAAAGGAAGCAAAAACCCTAAACCATTGACCTAAACCATATGGTGCCAAAAACCATAGGTCAATACTCCACCACTAAAAACCTATAAATAGGTGATGGAGGCTCCCCATTTCATATCCACAATCTATCCTATCCTCACTCTGACAAAATTACTCTTGAAACCCTAGATCACCATTTGAGCTAGCTTCCCATTTGAGTGCCCCTTTTGGCACATTATCCAAACACCTTGGAGAAGGAGAAGGAACCCATTGGAGCACGGAAGCAACCTTCCTGGACTACTGTAAGAGCTCCACCATCCTAAACATTTGAGGTAAATGTAACTTTGTTCTCATTTTTAATACAAAAGAAAAATTCGCATTATATTATTGTCTTTTTAGTTTCTGTTGATGCACATGTCAGCTTATATTTTACCTTGTTTTACTGTCAAGTTTTATTGTTTTACTGAACTGCTACTAAGAAAGCCCTTCTCCTTAGTAGGTGCTCATTTGCACAAGCTAGGGTGAAAACCCTAGCTACAACAGTTGCAAAGATGGGTACAAACTATCAAGAGTTTGTTGCTAGGTTAGATCCGCAGGAGCATGAGCAGCTAGGAGAACCAGAAGTTGAAAGTGGCTCGGGGACGAGGCACATGTAAGTGTTAAAGGCCTATTTGGCCTGGCCTAAGTAAGGAATTTTTGACAAAACAGTTTGGAACTGTGAATTTGAGTGCAGTTCAGTTGAAGAGTTTTTGGCAAAGACAGTTTTGGGAGATGCGAAGTTGAGCGCAGTGCAGCATCGGTAGAGAAGGAATCCAACACCGCGAAGAGACAGCACTGTGAAGAGCCCGATCTACGAAGATCTGGCAAGGAAGAATGTTGGAAGGAAAATGGTACATATTCTAGTAAGACCATCTGTGGTCTATTTTTGGTTAATATATTCCACGATTACCAAGTGGTGGGTAAGGAGTAATGCAGAAGGAAAGTGATCAGTCGCACAAGAAAATGAAGCACTACACGGACTGGCTGCATGAAGTCGTTAGAGAAGGAATGACTGGGTGAAAGTGACCTGTCAGCGTGCGTGTGGTAAGGGAGATGAAAGCGACGTGACCACGTGCAGAGGATGGCCATGACAGAGGAGTTGCTATCAGATCCTAACAGTCTGGTTACGAGAAAACCGCTACAGTTTTGGGAAACCTTAATGTTTGTGCCTCTGCATTATAAAGACATGACCTACAGGCATGATCTGTAAAAGGGCACATTTTTGTAAGGGAAAGGGTTGTGAAATATTAGTTATTCATTTTATAATCTTGAGCAATACTTGTTTGTTTTGTTGGAAGCCATTGTAAAGGATTTGCAAGCTAGCGCAGAGGCCTATTGAGAGAGAAGAGAGTTTGTAGCTGAGTGCGCAGACTGGAAATGTTGTACCCTTCCCAAGATAATATAACAATAGTTCCTATGGATGTAGCTCCCATCCTGGGGGTTGACCATGTTAAATACCGTGTTGTGTGATTGTTTATGTGTTTGCATCTGTTTATTTGCTTACAATGAATGCTTGAGATCTTGCTTATCAGTTTATGTGTTTTACTTTTGTATGTATTCGCCATAAGGATGAATATGGGAATAATATGATAAGTATTGCATATGTGGATGAATGTTAGATGCACAAGTATTTCTGAGTCTATTAATGCATAAGTTGGATGTATAAAGACTGAAGTAAGTAGAGTTCCTGCCATGCGACTCCCTCGAAGCACAGCACCGAAAGTGCATAGTACATTGTGTTCCATCATATTGCACAAGTCATAAGATAAATAACCTAAGGCAGTTGATGAATGGATAGAAAATAATAAGTAAAGTCATTGAAATTGGTTAAGTCTTACGAGGAAGCGCAGTTATCCGTGCCACTGTCCCGTCGTTGAATAACCTCCGAGCCGTGCAGCCTGTGGATGCGAGAGTTTTGTAAGTTCCCTAGCTTTTAGAAGTCTTAGCCACGAAGAAGGTGACCTTCGCGTTGTCCACAGTCCGCAGCACGCTGCTCATCAGATATGTTTAAAGCACTCATCACGTGGTTGTGGAAACCTGATTTCGCAGCCCCATTACTTCTCCTTAGGTGAGACCTCAGTCTGTTTGCAGACTGTTTCCGAAAGGGCCAGTGAAAAGGGGTTTTGTTGGTTCCTTGAACCGTGAAGAACCCGAGCCTCTATATAAAACCTCAATACAATTATGCAAGCCAACAATAACAAACAACCCCCCACCAGGAAATGGTATGATTACCACCACTCATATTGGCATGATACGTCTAAACGCAAAGCTCAAAAGAACGTTTTAGCAAAAGTGTCGACATCCGACGTGGTTTAAAATATTGTGGTACAATATGGCCAAGAAGCAATGAGCCTTTTGACATTGACATCGACAAATCCAGCAACCTCGACTATCATTGATGAGTAGGAACGAGAGCGCCTATTCCATACCCAGATATGGGTTCAAAACAATCCATTACATCTGATTGTGGATAATGGAAGTCAGAAGAAATTTGTTTCTAAAGGTATGGTGAAGAAACTAGGTCTTGTTAGCACTCCACATCCTCAGCCATACAACATCAGTTGTATGAAGGATGGACAGGAACTACGGATCACTTGACAATGCAAACTCACCTACTTCATAAATCCTTTTGAAGATGAAGTACTCTACGAAGTGGCACCACTCTCCGTAGCTGACGCCTTGTTTGGGAAACCTTACGTATGGGATCGCCATGGAAGTTATCAATGACGGCCTTAGATAGTGATTTTCAAAATATGAAATCAATGGTACAACATACCAGAGTGATGGCCTACACCAACGGTCTCACTGATATTTGCTAAACATACGAAGAATATCATAAATCATGCTTAGAATTTCACATTAATCATGATCAAGCCCCAACATTATAGGAATACTGAAGCAACCAGTCGACTCACTGACCCGTGTTGCTCCCGACAGAAGCAACAGATCGACAAGATTCTTGATGTGTACCAGAACCTATTGCAAGAGCCGAACGGATTACCTCTACATTGTCAGGTAAAACACTCTATTGAACTTGCTCCTAGTTCTTCTTTTCCGAAGGCATCTATTTACAGAAGACCCATTCTAAAAAATTAAGAGATTCACAGAAAGATCCAAGATTTGATCAAAAAAGGTCATATCCGACCCAACTCTTCTCCTTGTGAAAGTTCAGTCATCCTCGTTCCAAAGAAAGACGGGACTTGGTGCATGTGCATCGACTACCGGGGCCTCAAAAAATATTTGGTAAAGAATCGCTACCCTCTTCCGTGGTTAGACGAGCTCATCGATTGTCTGAAAGGTGATAAATTCTTTACTAAGCTCGACCTCAAGTCTGGATATCATCAGATTCTAATCGAGCCCTCATATGTATGGATAACTGCTTTCAAGACCAAGGAAGGATTGTTTGAATGGTTAGTCATGCATTTCGGCTTAACCAATGTACCTGTGACCTTAATGCGATACATGAGAAACATTCTTCAACCTTTCATCGGAAAATGGGTCATTGTCTATCTCGATGACATATTGATTTTCAGTCGATCATGGGAAAAACATGTTGAACAACTTCGACAAGTCCTCGACACTCTCCAGCAACATCGAATCTACTTGAACATGGACAAGTGTTCATTTTCGATGAACAACATCAAATATTTGGGGTATGTAATTGACTCTGCAAGAATTCACGTCGATCCAAACAAAGTACAGATCCTCAAAGATTGGCCCATTCCTCAAAGCATTCAAGAACTAAGTATTAATACCCAAAAAATGCTCACTAGCTCATTCCCTTATTCACACAACCCCTTTGTCCACTTTTTCCACCATTTGAGCCTCTAAAACCATCAAAAGGTCACCAAAAAGACCATAATACACCTTTTTCCCCTCAAAATATGTATTTTTCCTCAAAAACACAAAAAAACCCTAAAAAGGGGTCCAAAATTCCAAAAAAATATTAAAAGGAAATAAAACATAAAAAATATTCAAAAAGGGAAAAAAGAGGGAAAAAGAGAGCTAAACCATGTTGGTTAATACCATTGGTTTCCTTAAAACCATAATGGTATTCCCCATCACCAAAAACTATAAAAAGGTGATAGGGGCTCCTCACTTATCATCCATATTTCATCCTATCCTCATGCTGCCAAAATCCATCTTGACCTTTGCCCATATTTTGAGCTTTTCCCAACCATTAAAGCATTGGAAAAGAAGAGACCATTGGACATTGGAGCATCTCAACCTTGGAGCTTCCCAAAACTCACCATCCTCACCATTTGAGGTAATACGAGAGTTTAATTTTTTTTTACATACTTATGAATCAATTTTGTTTATTGTTATTAATCTAGAATTATTTATTTTACTGCTTACTGCCATCAATCTATAGTTTATATTTGCTTATTTACATTAATTTATTTGAAACTGCTACTACTAGTTAGCAGGTGCATCCTTACACATGCTTGGTTGAAAAACCAAGCAACAGTTTTTGGCGACTTTGCTGGGGATTTTTGAATTTTAAATTTTTTATTTATATCTTTATTTTAGTCGTTTTTCCCATTTAAAACTGTAGATCTACCATACTAGTCAGCTTCTTGATAGCTGCCCTAGCCATTGGCCCTTTCTGCAGGCTAAAACAACCCAAAATTTCAATTTTTGGGTTCATTTTTCGTCGACCGAACTTTGTCCGTACATCGCGACTTTCGGCATCCACAGTCGCGCGGTCCATCGTGACTGTGAGCCTTTTTTCCGCATGGTGCATCGCAACTTTTTGGTATTTTTCCGCGCTTCCCATCACGGCTGGGAGACCTTTTTCCGCATAGTCCATCGCGGCTAGGAGACCTTTTGCCACGTAGTCCATCGTGACTGTTTGGCATTTTTCCGCGCAGCTCATCGCGACTTTTGACGACCGCACCGCGATCCACATCGCGGATTTCACCCACATCGCCACGCAACTCATCGCAGGTTTTAACCTGACAACCACGATATTTCCCATTTCGGTTCGGCCAATTTTTCCAAAAAAAATTTGCCCAGTCAGCCCATTTTTTCGAGCATCAATTTCTGCAATTTTTTTCAGCCCACTGTGTCATTATTGCAGCATTATTAATTGATATTCGGTTATATGCTTCACTTATCTTTTTGAAAATTTTCAGTTAATTGAAAGAAAGATTTGTTAATTATCTCCGAGATTGTAAGTTTCATACATTGCAAGGTTAGAACCATATTTCTAAATTTCTCAATAGTTTGCCCAAGAAAGACTCTAAAAATCCATTTATTTTTACATCTTTTACTTGCTTTACTTTTTTAAGAATCCATATTTTTTGAAAAGGTTATTAAAGCATTTACATTTGAAACATATTTCATTTTTTCACAAATTGGGATCATTATTTTAGTTTGTGATTAAATCGCCCATGCGAGGCAAACTGATTTGGTATACAACCACACCAACATAGAATCTGTCACAATAATTTCAAGTGAGCCTTAAAAAATTCCCTTAACTCAACCAATATTCTAACCCAACTTGGGGAACACAAAAATAATTTTGTAGCTAGGTAGGACTGAGGGGATAAGTATCCGAATAACACCCCTCACTCATTTTTCATGTTGAGACATAGTGATTGACATTTACGGTACCAAAATCCTTTATTATTTGTTGAAACAGTTTAACACCAATTCATCGGGAAGGCCTCTTCCTTAGGATGGTTGAAGTATCCAGACTAGTTCCGGAAGCCTGAGTGGAATACTGCAATCCATTCAGTAACTGAAGGATACCTTTCGCAGTTCTCGTTGTACCACCCTTATGGCAGTACAATGGTGATAGAACAAAACTACAGATTCACCCAACCGAACGTGTCATGAATGGGGTATCTTACTGGCCAAACTTATAGGATTGTCTACCCGGTGTCCCTCCTTGTAGGGGGATAACTAGCCTTTGATTCTACAATTTATATTGTCTTACTTGGATTTCATCACCTTGCAGAGGACATACCTTGTTGAGTCATAATACATTTTAGCTAGGTGTTTGCATGCTATATTACCTCCCTTTGGTCATAGAGTACACCTTTTTCTATTTTTAGGAGTTGTTTGCATGTTGGTTTTCTGACCACATTTTTTTATTACTCCACTTACTATAGCACAGCTCTTATAGTAAGTGTTTTGAGGTTGGTTTTTGGACCGAGTGCCATTTATTTTTTAAGCTCCCCTCTTGCACGCACGCTTGCATTAGGGTTTTAGAGCTTTCCACTCACCACCACCTAGTAGTTTTTATTCACAAACTATCACCATTGAGTCCCCGAGACGTTCTCGACGTTTCCGGGGTGAAAACCCCCAATACAGTTCCCTTGAATCCACACATCATCGGCATAGAACCCTATCATCTGATTTTGACGTGCCTCATTTCACATCTGAATCTGAGGCAGAATCCAAAAATCCCACATACACCGCACCCACTAGCCCCATGGCTGATTTTTCTTCCAACCCTTTCAACACAGGGACTGTTGGTGGAACTTCTTCCACCATCCCAGCTACTACATTATCCACCACTCCCACAACCAATGCTGGTGTGCCCAACCTGGGAACTGCTTCCACTCTAGGCATGCCTAATATGGGAACTACACCTATTCTAGGGATTCCCAACACAGGACCTACACCTACTATAGGTATACCTTTGACTGGAACCACTTCCAGCATACCAAATCCTGGGTCGACTATACCTAATCCAAACCCATTTGTAACTCAAGCTACACTTGGGAACACAGTTTCCACCCATACACCTTTGATTGGGGAACATATCCCTTTCACAAATCAGATACCCTTCGGGGGCAGTGGCCCACACCATAATGCTACCACTAGCACATATGCCCCAGCCACTACATCACACCCCTTGGCCAGTCTGCCATTTATGGCAAGTCTGAATTTTCTAGACTTGGAAAGACTAACCAATGATCCTATTAGACATGACCCCACTTGGCCCCCCATGCCCACAAAGCTCCCCTCATCTATCCCAAAATTTGAAGGAAAGGCTGAGGAAGACCCCCAAAACGATATCATGTCGTTTCACCTATGGTGTTCGTCAAAATCCATAGCAGATGATTCTATTCGACTTCGAATTTTACAAAGAACTTTCATTGGCTCTACATCCAAATGGTACATTGAGCAGCCACATGGGACACACTCCACATTTACATCCCTCTCCTCAACTTTGCTTTAGTTCTTTAGACTACCTGTACATTATGATGTAGGAGTGGAAATACTTTTGTCTTGTAGACAGAACAAAACTACACACATCACCGATCATATCCATGAGTGGCATAAGCGCCGTAGTCTGCAAAATAAATCTTGACGACCATATCTTTTTGGATTGGTTCCTCAAATCAATCCTCCCTCTTATAGCCAAGGATGTAGCTTCTCAACAACCCCATTCGAAAGAAGAAGCCATCTTAAAAGCTCAGTAGTTTGACCTCATACATGCCCAATCTAGATATCTATACACCATTTTACCTGATGCCCGCACGACTGTCCATCCCAGAATGATGTGCCAGGGGAATCCCATGCCGCCAATGGTATTATCGGCTAAGTTATGGTGCAAAACAAACCTTTCACCATGATGAGTACAAACAACGCCCCAGACCTTTCTAGGGCTACATCTCATTCTGGAGCTACAACTTCGTATGCTCTAGTAATGCACACCCACCACACTCATGGACCCTCATTTCCACCACAGTGTTATGGGAAATCACCATCAGCTTATGCACCACCTCCATATTATAATCAGCAGGCCCATCAGACTCCGGTTTAGCCATAAGCCCAATCAGGTTATTATCCTCAACAGGAAGCACCACTTGCTCCAACACTTCCAATAGCTCAAGGTTACCCACAACCACAACAAGAACTAGGTCCACCTCATAACCCTCCTGCTTACTACCCACCCTAGCTTGCTCTAGAGCCTTCTCGACCTCAGAACCCACCTACTTCCCAAGGGCATGTATACGCACAACAAAACCAACCTCAAAACTAGAACAACCAGCGTAATCAAGGAGGTCAACAGAATTGCGGAAAAGGAAGAAACCGCGGAAATAACCAACAACAAAACCAAGGAGGATAGCCACCTAATCCTCCCAATAACAATAATGCTACTCCTACAAATCAAAACCCTAATCGTCCACCAAAACAGGGCAAAAATCCTAATTTGAGAACAAACCACCCATGTTCCATATGTGGGGTCTACAGCCATTACACGCATAATTGCCCCCATTTAGATTGAGCGCGTCAACTTTGGACCGACAACACCCAATGACAAGGACATGCTGCACATCCAGCACCCTCTCCTTAGCCACAACCCATGACATTGCAAAATCCCCTACCAAACCAAGGCGTGGTAATCACTCATCCAATGGATCCCCCATAAGGATCCACTACAACACAATAGCAAATTACCTATGTGAAACCGATTACCAGCATACCGAGACCAACACTCACCATTTTCTAATGATGTCATCAAATGATGTCAATCTTCAAACCCGTCGAAATCAATACAACCCAGCCCCAGAGGCCACACCCACTGATCCATCTTCGACTACCCTCCCAACTGATCAGCCACTTCGCATACCCAATATGCCTATGGACGGGGGTCCAAAAGCACCTCGCATCCCTTTAAGATAAATCAACAATAAACCTAAGTCTCATGCAGCTTCGAACTATAATATCATAGAAGACTTAGCCCAGTCCCCTACCGCTATGTCTGCTCTAGAAATCCTAAAAAATTGTCCTGCACAGAGAAAGTTGTTGTTATCTGTCATTGGTTCCATAGACCCCAATGGCTCCAATATGATGGCTTTTGACTTAGACCAAGCCGAACCTCGTCTTCCTTCATCACTAGTTTTTCAGGTTTCTATGTCCATTCGCAACCTCGTCATTCATCGACGAAGGAGCCTCCACCTGCATTATGTCAACTTTCGTCTAGTAGAAGCTTGGATCCACAACACTACAACCATCAACTACCGCATTATGATCTTATGATGGTCATGCAGCTCAACCTCAGGGTTTGTTAGTGAACGTACCCATTCAGCTTGGGGGAAAACTAGTTCTCATAGATATAGAGGTCATCAACGCCCAACTTGATTACAAGCTCCTTCTGGGACGAAGCTACATGTATAAATTGAAATTTGTTGCTTTTTCAGTTTTCCGCCTCATGATGTTCCCCCGTGAAGAGTGCATAGTCAAAATTGACCAGATTACATACTATGATTCCAATGCCCCCACAGTGCCTAGAAATGTTCTTCCCATGATCGAACAACCCGTTCAGAGTGCAACCACATCGTTCATCTCCTCATTTGGACCCAGGATATATTTGGATACTCCCATGACCACCACTTTCCCTTCTATCCCACCCCCTCTCCGGGTAATTGAAGTATTTAATTTGTGCATCCTCTCGCACAACAAACAATAGCATACTCAACAACCTCAACCACTGCCACAACCACCCACAGTGCCTAGTCATATCGGAACAACACCGATTCACACTATACCATTCTTATTTCCATTTTCAGGAGTTGTCAGCACACTAGTAATGGCTACACTTAACTTTCCATGGTTAATGTTAGGATTACCTATATGGTACCTACCTGCCCCAACCCCTCCATTGTTTTACAATTGGTACAACCCATCAATATTTCGAACCATCCAACACCTGACATACCGAACCCCCAAAACCATCCACCACCTGGTGTACCAAACCCCCAAAACCGACCACCTCCAACAGGGGCCACTACATCAACATCTAGTTATGTCCCCCCTCAATCCCGCTACAATGGGGGAAGAGAACCACAAACCTACACCACTGTACCCACCACCTGCATCGCACCAACAACTCCAAAGTTGGTGAAGAATCCCCCAACAATCCATGTTCCCCCTAAGTGCTCCTTGTGCGACGATATAGGCCATGCTACCCATCTATGTCCACATCTACTGGCACTTCAAGAACACATGAATATGTTGGATGATGACACCAATGTTCCAGTTGTCAAACTAGAACTACCCCCTCAGCCTCGTGATAAATCATTGCGCAGAAACCACCCTTGTGCGATATGCGACATCTATAGTCATTATTCACATCACTACCCCGATCTCCTAGATTACAGAGTAGCACTAAACAAGTTGAATAATGCCGACCTAGACATATCCCCCCCGCTTATTGAGGAAATATTCCCCCCAAAATCTTCCCATTCAGAAGAAATCAATACCATTTATATGATTTCAGCTACCTACAAACCTGAACCAATTGATTTAATGATGCACTACTTCCGCACTGATGAGGAAATCCTAGAAACACTCACTGCAACGGACTACCCTTGGGATGATATTCACCATCGATCATACTTCATGCCTGAGGCATCTACCTCCACCATAGTGAACCAACTATCCACAAAATCCAAAGACGTTTTACCAACCAAGGTCGATTGGTTCAAAGACCCTATCCTAGCTCTAGAAGCCTTTGAAGAAGGTAACATGGCCAACATTTCGCCAATCATAAAAATTGACATCTCCACCACCCCCAAAAAACCTGAGCTTATCTCTTTAGGTGCATCATGCATTGAAAAAGAAACCTAAGCTTATAAGAAACTCTTCCAAGAAGTTCGAGCTGTCTTCGCCTGGTCTTATACCAAAATTCCGGGTCTTGATCCTATTATCATAGAACATCACATAGACACTTGGCCCAACATATCACTGGTCCTCCAGAAATAACGTCCCATTCACCCATCCAAGCTTCCAACCGTCAAAGCAGAAATTGAGAAGCTTCGAGCAGCAGGTTTCATATACCCTATTGCATATACCACCTGGGTTTCAAACCCAGTACTAGTCAATAAGAAAGTAGGCACCATCCACGTCTGTATTGACTTCCGTGACATCAACCTAGCTTGTCCCAAAGACAACTTCCCAACACCATTTATTGTCCAACTAATTGATGCATGTGCGGGGCATGAGGTACTTTCTTTTATGGATGGTTTCTCCGTATACAACCAAATCAAAATCCGTAAAGAAGATCAATACAAGACCGCTTTTACTACCCCATGGGGCACCTTCACCTATCGCGTCATGCCTTTCGGTCTCAAGAATGCTGGAGTCACTTTCCAACGAGCCATGCCTTATTGTTTTCATGACTTGAATAACATCATATTAGTTTATCTAGACGACCTCACAGCTAGATCTAAGAAACGATCTGACCATTTAGATGATCTTCGACAAGTCTTCTTGCGTTGTCGAAAATACAAAATCCGCTTGAACCCACTCAAGTGTGTCTTTTGCATTCTAGCAGGCCGTCTGCTGGGTTTTATCATTTCAGAAAAAGGGATCACCATTGACCCTCTAAAGGTCCAAGCCATTATAGATCTACCGTCACCTCGTACATTACAACAACTACAATGCCTTCAAGGGAAGTCCAACTTCCTTCGTCGCTTTGTCCCATATTATGCCACCACAGTACATGGTTTCCTCCGTTTGCTACGCCTTCATACCCATTTTGTATGGGACAACCAAGCAGAAGGAGATTTCACAGACTTGAAGAAAGCACTTACAAGCGCCCCCTTGATTTCTCCTCCAAATTTCACAAGAGACTTTACCCTTTACATTTCAGCATCAGATTACGCCATCTCTGGAGTACTCATCCAAGAAGACTCCACTCACCAAGAGCATGTTATTTACTATGTGAGCCAAAATTTCTTAGGCCCACCACTACGCTACCCACATGAAGAGAAAATGGCCCTCGCCATCATCTTTTCTCTATAGAAGCTGCGAAATTATATTCTCCTCAGCCATACCACGGTTGTGGCAAATTGCAACCCAATGGTCTATCTCTTCAATCGCCGCCTTCTACAAGGCCGTGTTGCCAAATGGGTGATTATCTTATAAGAATATGACCTGACTTTTAAAACCCCAAATAGCACAAAAGAACTAGCACTCGCTCAACTCATTACGGACCTACCATCTTCGTCGTCATCACCGGCTATCCATACTGATATAATTGGCGAACATTTGTTCATCATCTCGTCTGACGACCGTTGGTACGACGAATTTTTGGTATACCTCCGCACATAGAAGTTTCGACCCAATATCGACCATGATAGATGCCATCAAATTCGTCACCATGCCCCCCATTAACTCCTCTTGGTAAATTTCCTCTATCTATGTGGCGTCGACACAATCCTACGATGATGCCTTTCCCAAGATGAAGCAGAACAAGTCCTTAACGATTGTCATAGCGGTGCCTGCGGCGGCCATTTCTCTGGAATGGCTAGCGCCCAAAAGGTAATTCGCGCAGGTTATTTTTGGCCATCATTATTCATTGATTGTTGTAGCTAGGGTTTTCACCCTAGCTTGTGCAAATGAGAACCTACTAAGGAGAAGGGACTCCTTAGTAGCAGTTCAGTAAAAATAGTAAAAACAAGATAGTAAATGAAAACAGTAAACTACTCTAAACATGTGCATAAAAAGAAATGACAAGATAATAAAAAATGGTTTTTTGTATTGATTTTACCTCCAATGTGAGGTTGGTGGAGCTCTTGCAATAGTCTAGGAGGGACGCTTCCAAGCTCCAATGTTGTTCCTTCTCCTTCTCCAAAGTGTTTTGGATATGGGCCAAAGGGGCACTCAAATGTGAAATTAGCTCAAAAGGGTGAGCTAGGGTTTCAGAAGTGATTTTGGCAGAGTGAGGATAGGGAAGATTGTGGATGTGAAATGGGGAGCCTCCATCACCTATTTATAGGTTTTTAGTGGTGGAATGTTGACCCATGGTTTTAGGCACCATATGGTTTAGGTCAGCTGTATAGGGTTTTTGCTTCCTTTTTTCCCTCTTTTTCCTCTCTTTTGTATTTTTTATTCCCTTTTTAGAGGGTTTTTGCTATTTTTGGAGGAATTTACATTATTTTGGGGGGAAAAGGGGGGGTTTTGGCCTTTTGGAGGCTTTTTTAATGGTTTTTTAAGGTTTTGGAGGCAAATATAGTAGGAAATATGGACGAATGAGTCATGTAATGAAGGAGATGATGTAGTTAGCACTTTTTGGGTGTTAACAGATTGCCCCCTGATGTGTGAGGGCAGGAGCTCATCGTATGGCCGATAGACATCATAGGTATTTTATGGTTTTCCTGGGATGTGGTAAGGAGAAGAAATGAACTAGAGCCCAGAACAACAGTCCCGAACAAACTGTAAAAACTAAAAGTACATGACCTCAATAGTGAATGAGAAATAATCTCAACATATGGACAAGGCGGGCATTCCCATGCTCGTATCAAGATATATAAGAATGACAATGAGGTTCAAAAAATGGGGACCTGAAAGATACATGGCCTCAAATAATGAATGAGAAAGAATCTCAATATATGGACGAGGCGAGCATACCCATGCTCATATCAAGATATATAAAAGATAATAGTGGGGCCCAAACATGGGGGCCTGAAGGATACATGGAGAACCACTATGTACATCATAAGGGTCTAGAGGGGACACAGAATCTGGGACATACTGCTGGGATGAACATGTCTGAGTTGAAGAACTGATATACTGGAATAACAATAGTGTTGCTGAGTGTGGTACCAGAGGAACTGATGAACTGCTGGGGCACAGTGACGGGGGGTCATACCCTCAATGGTACACTAAACTAGAACTGAACTAGGTACTCAAGGAATCATATAAGTGGATGGCTTCCAAATACAGTCGCCAATGCAAACCAGACATCCACGGGAACATATAAATGGGCGTTCCGAAGGGACTCACCAATGTGCTAGAGTCAGGGGAGATCCAGGGTCTTCGACCAATAACTAAAGGGATATATACCCTGCGCGAGTCCCAATGATGCAATCAAGGTGTTGAAGTCAAGCATGTGAGAAACAACCACTTGGAGAGGCACTGATGACTCTTCTCAAAATGGTCCGTAAGCACTCACCACAGATGGTAATGAGTCTAAGGCATAGGGACCTCTAGGTCTATCCTCTGGAATATATGGGTTGGCGTCGACAGAGGGAGACCTGCAACTACCAAGGCAATGATGTTTCCTTGATAGGAGCACGAGGTGGAGAACCGAAGTGTGAGAGTACTCATGGTAGGACTGACAAACTGTGGGGGTGGGGAATAACTGGTCAAGTAGAGTGGGTGGACTCAAACTTCCTTTGTTCAGAGTATGATGGCGAGGATGATCGGGAAGCATATGAAACTGACTGGTGGGAAAGGGATCATAGTTGTAATGGATCAAGGATGGTGACTGGGAGGAGTGATACTCAAGTTGGTGTAAGATGGCAGGAGACTGCAGAATACTCTGAACAAAGGAAACCTTATTGGGGGTGCTCCCGAGATGATCGATCATAGTGCCGAGAGGCACGGGGTGGACTTCTTTATGGTGTGTAAGGAGTTGGATGAAGTGTGCTCAAAATGGTACTGTCACGTGGATTTATACGAGCCCAGAATAGTTCGTGCTCGTGATTGCTTTCAATTTTAAGTAGTCTGAAAGTGATAAGAAGACTCTGAAATAATGGAATGGTACCGTCGTGTGGATTTGTATGAGCCCAGGACGGTGCATGCTCATGGTTGCTTTCAATTTTAGAGAGTCTGAAAGCAATAAGAATACTCCAGGGGGGTGCTTTTTCATGTGTTAGTCTCCAAGGCCCGAAGAAGTATAAAAGGATGCAATGAAGAACTCTTCTAGCCGGTGTGACTAGAGTATTCCTTTTTCGTAATTAGTCTATGAAATCCGGAAAAGGGGTAAACTTATAACAGATAGATGCCCTTTCAGGTACTTTAACGAGCATGAAAGGAAGCAATATTTCTCGGCAATCTTTTCATTCTTTTAGGAGTCAGAAAAGAGCTTAACAAAAACTCCCTAAGTGCCTTTTTTTGTAAAAGACTTGTTCGGCCTAAAAAAGGGATAAAATTATACCGAACAAAAGGAATGACCAGGCAAGGAGGAAGTGCTCAATCAAGGAACATCAATGAGAACCAAGAACGAGGGTGGAGGGGAACACTGGTGGGCCTCCTTGCAGGATGATGAATGGTGGAAAAACAACGCTATAACTGCAGTATGGATGGAGTGAAGGGCTCATGTAAAAATGTGTAACAATTCGATGGCGGCCGATGTGGCACACAAACCAAGGCAGTAAGGTGTCGGGACACAATGTTGATATTGGTCCTGGTGAGAGCGAGAAATGATCTCAAGCATCATCACGAGCTCGAAAAACTGAATCTATCGATAAAAAAATTGTCAAAAATGGATAACGATCAAGGTGGCACACAAACCGAGATGATGAGGGGCTGGTAAAAAATGCTCAAAAAATATGGGGGTGAGAACGAGAAATGGTCTCAATCATCATCACAGGCATGGAAATATGAATCCGGCGGTGCAAATGGTGCGAAAAATTGAAATCATAAGGACTCCGGAATGGTCAAAGGAAATAACTAGGTTTAAAAAATGGTTGCAAATAAAGGTGAGCCCACCAAGCCAAGGATGCAGTGGTGGGGAGAAATGATTACCCATGGGGGAAGAATACTAGGTGTATCAGATCAAATCAAATATACAAGTGATATGTGATCTAAAAAATGGTTGAGATCACGCATGTGAAAAAGTGAGCAGGGTTAATGAAATTCCCCCATGCTATGTGCATGGGGTTTATGATTGTGGATCACATATGTGTTGGTTTGAACAAGGGCATCATTAGCGATTCCTTTGTGGGAAACAATGAAACCTAACAACCGGCCTGCCAGAACGTAAAAGACACACTTGAGTGGGTTCAAGAAGATTTGATACTTGCGATAACGCAGAAAAACTTGCCGGAGGTCATTGAGGTGGTCAGATCGTTTCTTGGAACGTACTGTAAGAGCATCAAGATAGACTAATAGGATATGGACCAAGTCGTGAAAACAATAGGTCATAGCCCACTGGAAGGTGGCGCCAGCATTTGTAAGGCAGAAAGGCATGACACGATAGGAAAAGGTGCCCCATGGGGTGGTAAAGGCAGTCTTGTATTGATCTTCCTTGCAGATCTGAATCTGGTTGTATCCAGAGAAACCGTCCATGAAGGATAGGACTTCATGCCCCACACACGCATCGATGAGTTGGTCAATAAATGGCGTGGGGAAGTTGTCTTTGGGACATGCTAGGTTTAAATCACGGAAGTCAGTACATACTCTAATGGTGCCTTGTTTCTTGTTAATAGGGACGGGGTTAGAAACCCAAGTGGTATATGCAATAGGATAAATGAATCCTGTTGTTCGAAGTTTCTCAATCTTTGCTTTAATGGAAGGAAGCTTTGATGGATGAATGGGGCGTTGTTTTTGGCAAACAGGGGGTACATCTGGCCATGTGTCAATGTGGTGTTCTATGATAGTTGGGTCAAGGCCAGGAATTTCGGTATAGGACCAGGAAAAGACATCGCGGAACTCTTGGAAAAGTTTTTTGTACTCTCCGATCTCGTACTCACTGTAGGAGGCTCCTAACATAATGATTTCAGGAGCACCAGTTGAGGCAGAGATATCAATGTGGATTGTCGGTGAGATATTGGCAATGTTACCTTCCTCAAAGGCATCGAGAGCGGGAATGGGCTTTTTAAACTAGTCGACTTTGGTGGGGAGGAAATCTTGGGACTCAACCAAAAATTCGGTGGCTATGGTGGTGGAGGACTCTTCCGGGAGGAAATATGAACGATGGTGCATATTCTTCCAGGGGTAATCAGGGGCAGTAAGAGCCTCAAGAATCTCCTCATCATTGTGGAAACTTTGGTTTGTCAAATCGGTTGACAAGGGAGTGCTAGTAGAAGAGATCATATAAATGGTTTTAATCTCTCTCGTTGGCATGGATGCTGGGGGGTGGATCTCTTCAATTGTGGGGGGAGCCATCTCGACGTCCAAGTTATTCATCTCGTAGAGAGCTGCTCTGTAATCCGGGAGATTTGGACAGTGATGTGAGTAATGGCCATAAATACCGCATATTGCACAAGGGTGGTTGGTACGCAGTGATTTATCACAAGGCTTAGGGGTAGGGTTGAGTAGGACAACCGGGATGTTGGGGTCGTCATCAAGCATTTGCATGTGCTCTTGTAATGCAGGTAATTGTGGACATTGATGGGTAGGATGGCCCAATTCATCACACAATGAGCATTTGGGAGGAGCATGAAACCCGGGGGGTTTTTAACCATTTTGGGTGGGGTAAAGCAGTGTATGGTTGTGGGCCTCTGCCCCCAGTGTGCTTGATAAGAGGGGATGGATTAGTGGATGAGGAAGGAGTAGTGACACCAAGAGGTGGTTGACTAGTAGTGGTGATGGGTTGCACCGGTTGTAGGATGACATTTGGTGTCGGAGGGGAAATGGGAGGCGTGATGTACCATACAGGTAAGCCTAAAGTTAAACCGGGGAGGCTGAGAGTAGCCATAAGAGGGGCGCTTACTACTCCCGAAGGGGGGAATAGGAAGGAAATTGTATGGATGGGTGTAACACCAAAATGAATAGGTACCAATGGTGATTGGGGTAACAAGGGCGGTCGATGGTTGGGTGTTGGTGGATTGTGGGAAAGGGTACATAAGTCAGATATTTCGGTCGCGGGTGATGGGGGTGGAATGGCTTGGAATGCTGAGCTCTTCGGCGTATCTGAGTAAATTCTGAGTCCCACTGACGAAACCAACAAGGTAGCCTCACCACAAATAGGTTGTTCAACCATGGGGAGAACATTTTCGGGTGCAGCGGGGTCATTGGGATCATAATAGGTGAGTTGATCAATCTTGACCACGTGTCCGTCATGGGGGAATATCATGGTATGAAAAATGGATGAGGGAACTGCCCGCATGGCGTACATGTAACTGCGGCCAAGTAAGAGGTTATAATCAAGTTGGGCATTGATGACCTCTATGTCAATGAGCACAGTTTTACCAGCCAACTGGATGGGGACATTAGCTAAGAGACCTTGGGGTTGAGCCGAACAGCTGTCATAGGCTCACAACACAGTAGTGGACTGCTGGAGAGTAGGGGATCCCAACTTCTGCCAAACGAATGTGGACATAATGCATGTGGAGGCACTTTCATCGATGATGCACTGATGGATGACAAGATTCTAAACAGATACAAAAACTTAGAACGCTAAAGTGGAAGGCAGGTGTGGTTCGGATTGGTCCAAATCGAAGGCCATCATTAGTGAATCATTTGGGTCAATAGCACCAATGGTTGAAAGCAAATTCTTGCGCTATGCACGACAATTTTTTAAGACCTCTACTGAAGACATGGCTATGGGGGACTGGTCTAAGTCATCTACAATATTGTAATTATACGTAGCACGAGCATTGGGGTTATTGTTGATGCAGCGAAGTGGGAAGCAAGGGGCTTTGGAGGTGCCATCTAGTGAAGCTGGAGGTATGCGTAATGACTGCTCGATGGGATAAGCGTTGGTATTTTTTTCAGCGGGAGGGGCTTTAGGGGTGGAGCCATATTGGTTTCGACGGGTTTGAAGGTTGACATCGGTGGAGGACATCGTTAACAAGTGATGGGTACCTGAGTTTATCATGGGTTGATCAGGAGCGACATAAGTGATTTGCTGTTGTGGTTGCGTGTTTCCTTGAGGGGGAGCCAACAGTTGAGCATTCACCACGCCTTGCATGGGCAAAGGGTTTTGTAACACCAAGGGTTGATTCTTGGGTGGTGGGGGGTTGGGTGGTGCCTGAGGAGCTGCGTGCCCTTGGAGGTGGGCATCATCAGCCTAGAGTTGTCGAGCCCACTCCAAATGTGGGAAAGCATGTGTGTAATGGCCATAGACCCTGCAAATCGAACAAGGATGGTTTGTTCAGAAATAAGGATTTTTGGCTTGCTTGGGCGGTCGATCGGGGTTCTAGTTGGCAGGTGCCGCGTTATTGATGTTGGGGGGATTGGGAGGTTGACCGCCTTGGTCCAGAGGAGGGTTGTTCCTGTGGTTACGTCCTTTGCCATGGTTTTGTTGGCCCTGTTGGTGTTGGTTATTTTGGTTGGGATGCATATTTTGTTGCACATATACTTGCCCTTGGGTAGCAGGTGGGTTTTGGGGTTGTGCAGGTGCAGGAGCAAGCTGCGGTTGATAATAAGTAGGTGGAGGCGGTGCAGGTGCTGGACCTTGTGGGGTTGCTGATACATCTGTGTGACAGGCTGTGGGTTTTTCGCAGGTGCTGCCTATGGCGGATAATAAGTAGGGGGGGCTTGAGAGGATACAGGAGCTTGTGCAGCCTATAGGTGGTAATATAGATGAGGTGCGACCGGGGGGGCGTAAGTAGAGGATGCGTGACCAAAGCACTAAGGTGGACATGAGGGTCCATGGGAATGGTGATGATGTGCCATGGGAGCATATGAATTGGTTTCTCTTGAATGGGATGTAGCCCACGACAGGTCGGGGCCAGGGATAGGACGTGCTATGGAAAAGGGATGGTTATGTGAGGCTATATGGCCAATGATACCATCGACAGCATGGGATTCCCCCAGTGCATCGTGTCGGGACGAATCACCGCGGGGGGTGTCAGGTATGATGGAATATAAAAAACCAGACTGGGCATAAATAAGGTCAAATTGTTGGGCTTTGAGGATGGCCTCTTCCTCGGACTGGGGTCGCTCGGATGCCACATCCTTGGCAATGATAGGAAGGAGAGATTTTAGAAACCAGTCTAAGAAGATATGGTCATCTAACTTGATTTTGCAGAGGCTTCGGCGTCGATGCCACTCATGAATGTGGTTAGTGATGTGGGTGGCCATGTTCTATCTGCAAGATAGTAGGATCTCAACTCGCGCGTCATATTGGACAGGTAACTGAAAGAACTACACGAAGGTCGAGGTGAGGGAGGTAAAGGTGGCATGGGTCCCAAGAGGTTGCTCGATGTACCACTTAGCTGCAAAGCCAGTGAGGGTACATTGTAACAGACGGAGTCAGACAGAGTCGTCCACTATGGAGTTGGAGGAATACCATAGATGGAAGGACATAATGTGGTCCTGGGGGTCTTCACCTTCCTTGCCCTCAAACTTAGGGATGTCTGATGGGATCTTGCTGGGCATGTGAGGCCACGCAGGGTCGTGTCTAATGGGATCGTGAGTCAGTCTGGCTAGGTCAGAAAGGTTGAGACTAGCCATGAATGGAAAACTAGTAGAAGGATGTGACATACTAGTGGTCGTGACCACGTTGGGGCCAATGCCCTCAAGTGGAGGGGTAGGGCTCGGGTTGGGGACGTTGCCCCCAGGTGGAGGAACAAAGGTGGTATGGGATGGTCCTGCACCACCAATGGTAGTGTGAGTCACTGGTGGAGTTGGGATGGGTATGCTAGCCACTGGAATAGGTATAGTGATCAGAATGGTGGATGTGGGCCCCATCGAGGGCATACCCAAAGCGGGTGTGGTAGCTGGGGTGGTGGTGGATGCTCCAGTAGTGGTCCCTACAAAGAAAGGGTTGGAAGTCATGCTATCCATGGGGCTAGTTGGTGCAGTGTAAGTAGGGTTCTCGGACTCTGCCACAGAATCAGATGTAAAATAAGGGGCGTCAAGGCTGGGGGACGGAGCTCTCCAGCATCGACGAGTGGAGTCGAGTGATGAAGCTCTACATCTATGACAGGTGATGTCAAGTGAACTTTGTTGCGGGGCTCACCCCGGAGGCACTGAGAATGTCTCAGGGACTCAATGGTGATAGATGGTGTCAAGTATATGGGGTTTGTGTCAAGTGAAAAACAACTCAAAAACCCTAATGCAACCGAGTGTGCAAAAGGAGAGTGCAAAAAATATAGCACTCAAGCAAACAACCAACTCAAAACACTTACTGCAACAACTATGCTACAATAAGTGGAGTATCAACAACAATGGTTAGAATACCAGCAAGCAGCGGCTTTCCTAAAAAATAAAAATAGTGGACTCGCTAGACCAAAGGGAGGTAAGGGAGCATGGAAACACCTAGCTAAATAATATTCTGACTCAACCAGACATATCCTCTGCAAGGTGATGAAATCCAAGTCAAACAATATGGATAGTAGAGCCAAGTGGCTAAAGATATCCTCCTACCGAAAGGGACACCGGGTAAGACAATCCTAGAAGAAAGGCAACTAAGATACCCCATTCATGACACATCTAGAAAAGGTGAATTTGCAGCTCCGGTTCTATGACCGTGTGGGCCTAAAGAGAACACCACACGTAGACTAACGAGTAGGTAGCCTTCGGTTACTGAATGGATTGCGGTATTCCACTCAGGCCTTCAGAACCAGTCTGGCTACTTCAACCCTCCTAAGGGAGAGGCCCTCTGATAAACTGGTTGTGACCGTGCCAAAAAATACTAGGGGATTTTGGTTCCCTAATGGACAACAACTATGTCTCAAGTGTAAGCGACCGAGGGGTGTTATTTGGATGCCTATCCCCCCGACCCTACCTAAATACAATATTCTTATGTGTTCCCCAAGTGGGGTTAGAATGTTGGTTGTGTTAAGTAGTATTTTAGGGCTCACTTGAATTAGGTGACAGAGTGTGTGTGTGTGAGATAATGAACCCAAGTAAAAGTGCCACGGGGTGGGCAACTTTCTAACTAATAATAATAATGCAGAAATTAAACTTTGAATGCAAAATTTTCTCTTTCAATTGAAATGTTTAAACTTAAAAAAAAAAAAAAAACTCTGTAAATGGAACAGAAAGCAAACTGCAGAAAAAAGGTTATAGGTAAGTATGGCTGCAGATAGGACAGGTGGTTGTGTAGGTGCAGAAAATATTGTAGCAAAGTGTTGGGTTCAAACAAGGAAAAAGTGCAGAAAACAGATCATGGGTCTGCAGCAAAACTGTGCGGGTGGATCGCAGAAAACAGGCTGAAAGTCGCGGGGAGATCACAGGAAACAGGCTGAAAGATGCAGGCAGATCACAGGAAACATGCTTAAGGCCGTGGGCGGATCACTGGAAAAAGGCTGAAAGCTGCGGGAAAATCGCAGGAAAAGGCTGAAAGCCGTGGGCGGATCGTAAGAAAAGGGCTGAGAGCCACGGGCGGATCGCAGGAAAAGGGCTGAGAGCCATGGTCGAATCGCAGGAAATAGGATAAGAGCTATGGTCAGATCACAGGAAACAGACTGAAAGCCGCGGGGAGATCGCAGGAAACAGTCTTAGAGCCACAGTCGAATCGTAGGTAACAGTCTGAAAGCCGTGGTCAAATCACAACTGTGGGGAAAAAATACACGATTTACAGAAGCAAACCCAACTGCCGAAAGGGACAGCCGAAAGGGGAGAACAGAAAAATGTTGCAGAAAACTAAAAAATTCTAAAAAGTATAACTAGAAATTCAAACGAACACTAGGGGAGTCACCAAAACTGTAGTTAGGGTTCACCCTAGCTTGTGCAAATGAGCACCTACTAAGGAGAAGGGACTCCTTAGTAGTAGTTCAGTAAAAATAGTAAAAGCAAGACAGTAAATGAAAACAGTAAACTACTCTAAACATGTGCATAAAAAGAAATGACAAGATAATAAAAAATTGTTTTTTTTATATATTTTACCTCCAATGTGAGGTTGGTGAAGCTCTTGTAGTAGTCCGGGAGGGCTACTTCCAAGCTCTAGTGTTGTTCCTTCTCCTTCTCCAAAGTGTTTTGGATATGGGCCAAAGGGGCACTCAAATGTGAAATTAGCTCAAAAGGGTGAGCTAGGGTTTTAGGAGTGATTTTGGAAGAGTGAGGATAGGGAAGATTGTGGATGTGAAATGGGGAGCCTCCATCACCTATTTATAGGTTTTTAGTGGTGGAGTGTTGACCCATGGTTTTTGGGCACCATATGGTTTAGGTCAATTGTATAGGGTTTTTGTTTCATTTTTTCCCTCTTTTTCCTCTTTTTTGTATTTTTTATTCCCTTTTTAGAGGGTTTTTGCTATTTTTGGAGGAAATTTGAATTATTTTGGGGAAAAAAGGGGGTTTTTTGGCCTTTTGGAGGCTTTTTATTGGTTTTTTAAGGTTTTGGAGGAAAATATGGTAGGAAGTATAGACAAATGAGTCATGTAATGAGGGAGATGAGGTAGTGAGCACTTTTTGGGTGTTAACAATTGTAGCATAGCAGTCAAACATTGCCGAAATTGCCAACTTTTTGACCCCAAGCAGAGAACTCCCCCCACCCCCGTTCATCCAGTCATCACTGTTGGACCATTTTGCATATGGGCCATTGACTTCATGGATTGCAATCCCGCATCAACTGGCGAACATAAACACATTATTGTGGCTGTCGATTACTTTACTAAATGGGCAGAGGCCATGCCTACTTACAATTGCAAAGCTGACATTGCAACCCGTTTTTTCCTCAACCATGTTATCGCTCGTTTCGGAGTACCAAAGCAACTCGTCTCAGACCATGGCTCTCACTTCGAGGACTCCGTTTGGAGAAAATTGTCAATACTCCTTAAGTTTGCACATCACTTCTCCTCCACCTACTACCCCCAAGGAAACGGCCAAGTTGAAGCTGTTAACAAAATTTTGAAGACAAACCTCCAATGCACTATCGACAAACATAAATCCAATTGGCATCACATGCTTTTTTCTTGCATTATGGGCTTACCGCAAATTGACCAAAACCACCACCGGCTTTACCCCATTCCATTTAGTTCACAACGTGGAATCTGTCCTCCCCATTGAGTGCCAGATACCAACATTACAAATTTCCGTAGAAATCCTCCCAGATACTTCACTAATTGAAGAACACTTACTTCTTTTAGAGCAGGCCGACGAAGATCGCCGCACATCTCTCCAAACAATCGAAGCCACAAAGAACAGATCTAAACTCCATTACGATAAACAAGTTCACCCATGAGCATTTAGTGAAGGAGACCTGGTACTTGTTTACGACCAAGCCCATGACAAAACAGGCAAAGGAAAGTTCAAATCTATGTGGCAAGGCCCATATATCATACACACTTGCCTTGGACATGGGGCATACCTTTTGACTGACTCAGAAGGCAATCCGATGCGCAACCCTGTAATGGGTTGTACCTCAAAAGATTCTACCCATAAATAATCTCTTGGACACCACAGTCCATATTGTACAGTTTTTTTTATTTATTTATTTGTTGTAAACCTTCAAAACCTTACATTTTCATTTTTTCCTGCATGAACACAGATGGATATTGTTCCACTCTACCATAGCGGCTTCGCCGATGGTGCAAGTCGTTGGTCTCCAAATCTTGCTTCAGCAGCTTGGGTAATTTAT
Organism: Larix kaempferi; assembly: GCA_027924585.1. Classification (NCBI taxonomy): domain Eukaryota; kingdom Viridiplantae; phylum Streptophyta; class Pinopsida; order Pinales; family Pinaceae; genus Larix; species Larix kaempferi. The sequence continues at coordinate 12,173,011 of BSBM01000007.1, forward strand.
TACTTTTCACACAAATTGATCCACCTCGACGGAGTGTGCATAGGTGCTGCCACAAACAACCAAGCTGAGTACGATACCGTGACCGGTCTCATGGCCACTACTCTCCAAATGGGCATAAGTCACCTTAGTGTTTTCCTGGACTCCCAGCTCCTTGTTTTCTAGCTCAGGAACTGTTATCAGGTACACGATCCCTATCTATTTAGAAAATTCCTCTGCACTAAACAAATGATTCGACACTTTGAATCCATTTCATTCACTCATGTCCCAAGAAATCTAAACAGAAATGTAGCAGACCAAATGGATAACAACATTCTAGATTGACACATCAACCAAAACATGTAGGACATCACGACATGCATCACATAGGCATCAAAAAATCAAATAAAACAAAATAAATAAATCATCATAACATTGCATCCACGTGCATCGAACATGCCTCCATGGGCAAACAAACAAATTACAATTGCATCCACGTGCAACAAGACATAAAAGAAAAGACAAGATGTGCATCCACGTGCATACACGACTATATACCAAAATGCATAAATATACATATATATCATCATAAGAGTCACAATGTCAGTAGTGCTCTCAGCACCCAAATATACAGAAGTTACACCAGCCGTACAAAATCTGTATCAACAAAATACATCCCCATATGCTCATCAGCATTTTGGGGCAGGTACAAGATCACCTAATCATCACGATCACCAGGCTTCTCTGGCTCGTCCAGAGCCCAAGCCATCGTCTCAGCTATCACTAAAGCTACTCTCTGCAGGATCGATCTCCACTCACTGGGAGCATCGTAACAACGCTCAAGAACATCCTAATCTAAATCCCTCCAACCATCATTTGGTACATCCACTAGCAGCGCCTCCAAGGTATCATGTACATCCTCTAGGGCATCATGTCACCGATGCACAACTCCTTGTACACAAGGCAGGGATGCCTCTACCGATGGAGGTACCACCATGATCATCCGCCCCCTATGGCCTATATGATCCACTGGAGTACTCAAACCAACATCTTCCATCACCCACAATGAAACAAGTCAGTATCATATAAACATCTCTAGGTATACTCATAACAAAACATATAAACATGATATAATAGAGAAACAAAAAAAAAGACATACTATCTAACCCCCAAGCCTGTCCCTGAGCTCGAGGCATCTTAGGGTCTCTTCGGAAGTCCATACCTACATATGGATAGTCATCAATAACAACGAGCATCTGCTCCCACTAGTCATACATCTCCGACGAGAAGAACCACTGGATGCCACCACCACCTCGGGGCATCATCTCCCCCCACCGCACCATCCATGGATCACTCCTCAGTCCCTCCCAAACCGACACATGTGGCCGCAAGGTAGGTACCCGCTCGAAAAAGAAACAACAAAGGAAAAAAGCATAACTAAACTCTCCTCCTTTCTGACTAACCTTGTTCAGCTCTTGCCGAACATAAGCCAGAAAAATATGCCCCCAAGAAAAATAGGTCCCTCTCAAGACATTGTGAACCATCATCGTTTCCCCCCCCCCCCAACAAACGATGGGGCGCTTGTGCACCAAGCACCCGCAAAACACAAGCCACCACCGCCTGCATCTCTAGCTCTTGCAGATCCGAGATACTTAGTGCGTTGTTCTGCGCACGGGCCCCTGGAATGCAGAATCTCTCAAGGAGATCCTCAATATCCATACTAGCGAGAATCCTCAGCTGGGTGTCCCCTATCTCACCCAAACGGGGCAAGCCAGTAAGAAAGTACAGATCAGTCAAGGTGATCTCTAGTCGCTCACCTTGCACCATGAAAGCCACCTTCTCTAGATCCCAGAAGTCAACCAACTTGTTCAGCAGCTCCCTGACTGAACACATGATAGGAATCTGAGCGAACTTCAGGAGTCTTCCCAAATCCAAGGCTGCCTACACATCTGGGCTCTCCCGAATAATTCCCATCAGTCCCACATAAATCTCCCTCTCCCTCCACGACACCAATGGCCTCCTCAGCATCCTACCAAAACACCACAAAATGTTTTTAGAAAAATAAGACAAAATTTTTTCCCTACTCAAGCAATCCCCATCGCGACTTTCGGGCCCTTAGCCGCGATGAACATCTCGACTTTTAGCCTCACAGTCATGATGAACATCGCGGCTATCAGCCCTCATAGCCATGATGTGCATTGCAGCTGTAAGCCCTCACAGCTGCGATGTGTAGCGTGACTATTGGACCCACAGTTGCAATGCACATCGCGGTTGTAAGCACCCACAATTGCGATGAACATCGTGGCTGGAAGCACCCACAGCCGCGATGAACATCGTGACTGTCGAACCCACAGCTGCGATGCACATCATGGCTGTCCAACCCAAACCCGTGATGTGCATCGCGGAAAAAGACCCAAAACCCGTGATATTCCATGTTGGCAAGCCAACGTGGAATATTCGCAGCTTCTGAGACTCCGACGCTCAACAAAAGTAAATAATTTGAAAGGCTAAGGCACACAGGCTTACCTGAAACTCGCGGAATAAAAAATTGATGGTCGAATCTCCCACAAATCACGAAAATGCTCTGACCCAACTCAATTACTCTGTGAAACTCAATGGTGAAAATGACACTTATCATATTGGGTCCACTTGCTATTTATAGAAATTTGACCATCTTTCAAAGAACCATTTTGGCATCATACGATGTCTGTTTTTTAAACCATTGGTACCGTTGGAATCAGCGCAGTGAGAACTTCACGATAGTCAACTCCTTTTTTTTATTCCACCAGTTCTCGTTTTCAATCATTTTTTACATGCCCCTCATTGCCTCAATTCGCATGCCACATCGGCCATAGTCCATTTTTAACGAACCTTATATCACCGGATTCAGTTTTCCGCGTTCATGACGATGCTTGAGACCATTTCTCGCTTTCATCACCAGATTTTTTTGGGCATTTTTTCTGTGCCCCTCATCTCCTCGGTTTGCGTGCCACATTGGCCATAATCTATTTTGGATGAATTTTTTATCGCCGGATTCAGTTTTCCACGCTCGTGATGATGCTTGAGATCATTTTGCACTCTCACCCCCATAATTTTTGGGCATTTTTTCAAAATGCCCCTGATCACCTCAGTTTCCATGCCACATCGGCCATTGCCCATTTTTTGACGATCTTTATGTCGCCGGATTCAGTTTTTCACGCTCGTGATGATGCTTGAGATCATTCCTCACTCTCACCAATACTTTTTTGTTTGGTATAATTTTATCCATTTTTTTGGCCGAGCAATTCGTTTACGAGAAAGGCACTTAAGGAGTTTTCGTTAAGCTCTTTTCTGACTCCTAAAACAATGAAAAGATCGCCGAGCGACCTTGCTTCCTTTAATGCTCGCTAAAAGTATCTGAAAGGGCGTCTACTTGGTATAAGTTTACCCCTTTTCTGAACCTTGTAGACTAATTAAGAAAAATGAATACTCTAGTCACATCGGTTAGAAGAGTTTTCCATTTGCATCATTTTATGTTTTTTCGGGCCTTGGAGACTAACATATGAAAAAGAACACCAATGGAGTCTACTTACCTCTTTCAAACTCTCTAAATTTTAAAGCAACCAAGAGCAATCACCGTCTTGGGTTCGTATAAATCGACAAGATGGTACTCCACCACCAATGCAGAGTTTTCTTATCGTTTTCAGACTCCTTAAAAATGAAAGCACTCACGAGCATGAATAGTCATGGGCTCACATAAATGCACAGGACAGTACCATTTCAGAGCACACTTTTATCCCTTCTTGGAGCTCATTAAAACTATGAAGAAGGACCCAACAGTGCTTTTCGGCGCCACAACAGATCATGTCTACTCATATGGCAACTTCCCCATTATGGTCGCCTTTGTTCAGAGCATTCTGCAGTATGTCACCCTGAGAGTCTCCCAAAAGAACCCATCATATTGTCCCCCTAGAGTCACTCCAGTCTACAATACATACCCCTAAGCTATGATCCCCACACCTAAAAGTTAGTTTCCTATGCTTCTAGGTCAACCATGTCATCATGCTCTGAACAAAGGAAGTTTGAATCGACCCACTATATGACCCCAGTTATTCCCCATCCCCACAATGTGTCAGTCCTACCATCAGTACTATCACACTTCAGTTGTACACCTCACGCTCCTATCAAGGAAACATCATTGCCTTGGTAGTTGCTGGTCTCCCTCTATCGACGCTAACCAAATCTATTCCATAGGATAGACCCAGACGTCCCTCTGCCTTGGACTCATCACCATTTGTGATGAGTGCTTACAGATCATTTCAAAAGGAGTCCTCAGTGCCTCTCCAAATGATTGTTTCTCACATGCTCGACTTCAACACCTTGATCGCATTGTTGAGACTCATACAGGGTATCGGTCCTTTCAATTATTTGTTGAAGACCCCAGATATCACCTCACTCTACCACATTTGAGAGTCTAATTGAGGGAACAACCAGTTACATTTTCCTATGAATATCCAGTTTGCGCTTGGCGACAGTATTCAGATGTACCCCAGTTTTATACTACCTCGAGTATACAGTTACAATTACTCCTCAAAAGTTGACTCATTAATTGACTCTACCACATTTTAGAGTCTAATTGAGTACCTATAGATGTTGGACACCTTCAGCTCTAGCAGTTCACCCACCCTTTTGAAATCTTATTCAAAATGGTTGTTGCTCTCTTCCAGTGTATCAGTTATTGAGATCAGTCATGATATGACCATGAGTATGTCCCAGAATTGTGTCCCCTCTGGACCATTATGATGTACCAATGGTTTTTTATGTATTATCCAAGTCCCCCTTCTTGGGCCTAATTGTTATGTACATGTCTTGATACGAGCATGGGTATGCCCGCCTCGTCCATAATTAGATATTATTCCTCATTCATTTTGAGGCCATGTGTTTTTTCATTTTTTTGCGGCTTTCAAGGGGCCGTTGTTCCAATCTCCAATTGGTCTCTTCTCTTCTCCAAACCCCAGGAAAAAAGACAAAAGAACTATGATGTCTATCGGCCATATGATAAGCTCCTTCCCTCACACAATAGAGGAAAATCTGTTAACACCTAAAGAATGCTCACTATCTCATTCCCTTATTCACACGACCCATTTGTCCACTTTTTCCACCATTTGAGACTCTAAAACCATGAAAAGGTCACCAAAAAGACCATAATACACCTTTCCCCCCTCAAAATATGTATTTTTCCTCAAAAAACACAAAAAAACCCTAAAAAAGGGTCCAAAATTCCCAAAAAATATTAAAAGGGAATAAAACATAAAAAATATTCAAAAAAGGGAAAAAGAGACCTAAACCATGTTGGTTAATACCATTGGTTTCCTTAAAACCATAATGGTATTCCCCGTCACTGTGAAGAACCTGCAATAATTAATTAATGAAAACACACAAGATAACAGAAATAACAGAACTCAGAATCACTTTTATATTGATCGCAGGCCACTTCGAGGGGGAAACCTCCTTTGAGCAAGCTCAATACAAATAACTTCACGGTGCCTTCATAGGCCTCAACACACACTTAGATACTAAGTCTAGGTGCCAATACTATGGGTCAAAACCATGGGCCAATACAAACGATGGATCAACAATACTATGGGCGACTTACAAAGCATATGTGCCAAACAACAATAACACAACTATGGATCAACAAATACTACGGGACGACTTACAAAACATATGCTCCCAACAACAATATACTAATAAAGTATATAGAAGGGTTGACATGGGTTCCTAACATCCCCTCTCCCTTAGAAAAAGCTTTGTCCTCAAAGCTTTAGATATGGAAATTGATGCAGAATTGGACAGAGTGGTTCCCCTGCAGCATCTTCAGGTTGCATTCCGGGCCACTGACGCCTTTTGAGTTTCAGGAGGATTGCTTGGAATGCTAAAGAAGAACCATATTAGCTACGTGAAAAATGCGATCTGAACGGTGCTGAGTGGCTTGTTGTTTCAGTCGAATTCTTGCCATGTGAAGATTGTCCTATAGAATGAGAAGAATCTGATCATGGTTTCGAAGAACCGAGTCAATTTCCTTAAATGGGGAGCTTCTAAGGGTGTATGGAAGAAGAACTGGCAGTGCCTTTCCATAGATTGCTTCATATGGTATCCTTGTAGATGTGGTATTGTACCACTAGTGCGCTTCTAGAAAATCCATAGAAATAGTTGTCCAAATTTGTGTAGGGATGGGAAAGGGTTCGAGCAGTCCCGAAAGGATTGTCGTTTCACCCTTGTTGACTTGGCAAAGTATCACAGTCAACCACCATCTATGAAATTGGCATTTTTCAGTCCCTGCCAAAAGAAGTTACATTGTTCCTGGTCATACTTTTGGAGGAACCCACAGTGCCCTACCGATGAAGAAGCATGCAGTTCATAGAAGAGATAGCCTTCTTGAACATATTGTAACCAGTTTGGAACAAGTAGAGAAATAGCTGTAAGAGAAACTGGGTCATCAAATGTGCGAGAAGGAGCATCTTCCACCATATTGTCCTTACCCTTCTTGTAAGTGATCTCATAGTCATAACCCATGAGGTGGATAACCCATTTCAGGTGTTCTGGGGAGGAGACCTGTTATTCTGGGAAATTTTTCAGACTCTGGAGATCAGTCTTGATGTAGAAATAATTTCCTAATAGGGATGGCTTCCACGTTGATACTTCATGCAAAATAGCCATCATTTCCTGCTGAGATGTAGATGCGGCTAAATGCTTGCTGGAAAGGTCTCTTGAAGGCGGAAATCCCACTAGTGTAGCAAAGACACCTACATATCTATCCAAGGAATTAGTGGAGACCGTTGATGGGTGCATCTGAATGGAATGGAGCTGAGCGATGACACCATGTGAATTCTTCTTAAGGATATTTTCCAGGCGATGTGAACTGATGATGCGGAGAGACCGTGGTTGTAAGCCTGTCAATTTGTGTTGTGTCCCATTGACTGAAAACTGCATCCAAAATTCAGCAAAATCCCATAAGATGGGGCTAAGTGTGTGTAACCATTAAATGCCCAAAACCACATCACATCCACCTAAGGACAAGGCAAACATGTCAGAGCGCAGGTTATAATCTTCTAGAGAGTTACGCACATTGTGACACTTTCCCTTGCAAGGTAAGGTGCCTCCATTAGAAACCATGACTTCAAAGTTGGAGCAGGGATGGACAAAACAATCAGCCTATTTGGTGATTCGGGGGTCAATGAAGTTATGAGTGCTACCAGAATCAATGATTATTGTAAGAGGAGGCTTCTTGAAATAACCCCTGACCCGCATTGTTTGGGGGGTGGTGACACCGAATAAAGCATGGAGAGATATCTCTGGTTGTTGATCCTGAGATGGGGGGTCAATAGGAGGCTCTTGAATGTCGACCTGAGCATCCATTGTATCTGAAACTTCTTCACCAATTTTAGAGGCAGGCGGAGAATCCATATCCAAGAGATAGAGCTTTTGTTGAACACATCTATGTCCCCGAGTGAATTTCTCATCACAATTATAAAAAAGCCCTTTTTCTCTGCATGCCTGCATCTCTGTTTCAGAAAAATGCTTGATAGGAGTTGGTCGAGTTGCTGGCGGAATGGGAGGTCATTGAGAACCCATATTTTGGAAGGGAACAAAAGTGGGTTTGGAACATTCTTGGGCTGCAATCTTGTCTTCTGCCAACTTAGCTAACCCTAGGACTTCCATCATTGTGTTGGGATATAACATTTTAACCTCTAACCGTATTTCATCCTTAAGACCACTGATAAAACAACTCCTGTAGAATTCATCAGACAAGCCTTCTGTGTGATTCGCTAGTTTCTCAAATTCGGTCTGATACTCTATCACAGTGCCACTTTGATGGAGTTTAGTGAGTGCTCTAGTGAACTCATCAAAAGCACTAGGACCAAATCGTTGCAAAAGGAGATGGTAAAAATCTGTCCATTTTGGCTCGTCATGAGCCTTGATGTACCAACAATACCATTGAAGGGCTTCCTGTTCCAAATGAAAGGATGCAAGTGGAAATTTTTGGACATCAAAAGTATTATGCAGACTGAAATACTATTCTGCATGATAGACCCATCCAGTCGGATCAATACCATTGATGCGAGGAAATTTAAGCTTCGGACCACGAAAAATTGCTGGAAGAAGAGAACCTAGTGGCTGCAGAAGATTCTTGTCGTCGGTTATTGTTCATGGCTGAATGCTAAATATGAAGGCTGAGAAAATTTTCAACCAGATCTTGGAGTTTGGTTTGGATGGTTGCAAGTGCTTCCTTCATGGTTTTTGCTCCATCGCGGGTGACAACCATAACCAGGAGGTGTTTTTTTTTTTTTTGGGGGGGGGGGAATGGATAGAAAAACACGAACAAAAGCTTATTTAGTAAAGGGAAATTTGGATTTGGGAAAAAATCAGACGGGTAATTGGGGTTTGACTAGGTTTTAAACACTTTTCGATGCATAGGGAAGCAAAAAATGGGGATTTTAGAAGCAGGGTGAAAGAATGAAAAAATTGGCAGAGAGGGAAAAAGAAGCAGAATTAAGAAACGAACTCGGTGGAAAAATTTGAAGGCAATTGGGTGAAATCCGAAGATGTTATGGCAAACCCTAAAAATAGATAAATGTGGGATTTTAGGATTTGGGAAGTGGAATTTGGGATAGGGTCCTCGGGAATGAAGTATGCAGAATGGGATTGCATGGGTGTCAGTGAAGTTTCAGGGAAAACAGAGTGAAAACAAGGGAGATATGGCCAATTTTTTTTTTTTCCATAAATGGAGCTGCAACGGCACAGAAGGGATCTGAAAGAGATAGATCTACAATGGCGCAGAAGTGATCAGAAATAGAGGGATTTGATATGGTGCTGACTGGATCGAAAACGGTTGGATCTGAAATAGATCTGAAACGGCTGGATCAAGAATGACTTTCAAAATGGATATGAAATGACGCAACAACAATTCAGCTAAAAATAGATATGGACCCCAGGTATGTGCGACATCCTAACAGTTCAGGGGTTTCACTCGGCACCAATGTTGTCTGATGGATTGTGTATTGGGGCAGTACCCCTCACTCCACGGCTCAGGTAAAACTGATAACTGTTGATGTATATATAACTTTGGAATGTATTTCACATATATGTATATTGTATTCCTATAGAGATGTTATTATTCCTTTATACGGAAGTGTCGTCATTTATATTGTAAGTGTCGTAACTTATACTTGATGGGTTATTAGACCACCTTGCTGGGGTCGGCCCTGTATAAGTCATGTGCGTCAAAGGGTTATTAGACCACCCTATTAGAGGTCGGCCATGTGGGTCAAAGGGTTATTAGACCACCCTAGTGGGGGTCGGCCCAGTCAGCATTATGTTAAGTGGTTAAGTTGAGGCCGACCTAGTTGAGTAAAGGTCAAGTCAAGTTAGTGTATAAATAGAGAGTGTGTCTCTCTCATTTTATACATTCTATTCTCTCACTCACACTTGGGAGAGTGGCGCACTTGTGGAGGAGGAGGCTCTGCTGCTAGGGGAAGACTATCTCTTGTATTATGGTTGTATCATTGCTCTATCTATCTCTGAGGAAGTTATTGGGGTTTTTCACCTTTATGGTTTTCCCCAAGTAAAGTCTGTGTCTCTTGTGTGCTTGCATTATTGTGTCCATGATTGATATGCTGTAGATTTGCTGTACATGTTGTTCTCTCAGTTAAGATCCTAGATCAGATTGAAGTAAATTCTGAAAAATTTAACATGGTATCAGAGCTAGCCTAAAAGAAGGCATGATATGGCATGTATGACACTTATTGCACTTACAATGCTAGGGCTTGATATAGCAAAAACCAGTCATCTTAGAACTTTCACTATAAATCCGTTATGGCGAAGTTTTTAGATCTGAAACTTTTACAGGTTGAATATTAGATCCCCATGTACCTTGTGTCCAAAGGAAGACCTATAATTGATTGTACTTTGTGATTTATGATCTGTACAATATAGGGTTTCTGCCTCTTCCAGATCTGAGTCAAAATCATGTGACCTTGGGAAAAAGGTCATAACTTGGGATAGAAAGCTCTAAATGAAATTTTGTAAAAAGTGACAGATCGTACACAGACTGTACTATCATAGAAAAACGTTTTAGAGGCCGAAGTTGAACCAGTGACACGTGGCACTCCGTACAAGTTCACTCTCCTATATTATCCCATAACCCGGTCACGTTGTGACACTTGGAATAACTCTCTCTTAGAGAATCCAATTGAGGTCAAACCTATTGGGATGGAAAGATAACAGGTCGGGCTATCTCAAGAAAAACGTTCAGAGGCCGAAGTTGAACCAGTGACACATGGCACGCTGTACAAGTTAGATCCCGTGTATTATCCCATAAACAGGTCACGTTGCGACACTTGGAATAACTCTCTATCAGAGAATCCAATTGAGGTCAGACCTATCGGGGTGAAAATATAACAAGTCGAGATATCTCATAAAAAAATTTTAGACCCTGTGGATCAAAAATTTTGGAGTTACACTAGAAACAATCAGGTACGTATTTCTGTCAAAACAGAATTATTTTTTAGCACCTTCATTCATGGCTTCCGGAATTTAGGGCTTCGGAGAAAGTTGAATTTTTTGTAAACAGAGACCACGGCTCGATGCTATCCATCAAAATTGAAATTTATAGACCAAGATCAGAATTTTTGGTTGGGCATAAGGCCGGGCTTGATCAAACCCCAGTTCGGAAAATTAGGGCTTCTGCAAAAATTTTAATTTTGGAAATCTGTGACCACAGTTGGAAGCTCCTCAGAAAAATCAAAGCTTAGAGCTTTGAATCAAATATTTGGTTGGGTGAAGCTCTGGGAAACTCAAACCCTAATTCAGGGTCCTCCCTAGTGAATCCAGAAATCTAAAAGGAAATTTCAAGGGGTGAAACTTTGCAGTTTTCAAATTCTGAATATACCAACTTGATCAACTCATCGAGGCACATATTTCTATCCTTTTGGAAGTTTGAAATTCAAAGTTTGAATTTTTGGGGTTTCTTTGACAAACCCTAATCCAACTCAAGGTCCAGTTCCTGCAAATCAAGTGGATTGGGTTAATCCTAAAAGAGGATGGATTGTTCACCTACATAAGTGAAGAAGTTCCTATTTCAGAGGGAGATGAAGCTAAGGCCTTCCATAAGAAGATTACAAGCATTCTTGACAGGTATGGCTTACAGGTATGTCTCAAGATTTGTTCATGATTACGTTTATGATATGTTTGTCTTCATGTTACTACGGTTAGAACAATCTTGATTTTAGACTTGTTGTATCACCTTAATAAAATTATGAATGCACGATAGAATATATTCATTGATTAGGGTGTTGACACTTATGATTGTACTAATGCATTATGGTGTTGTATGAGGTTTATGTTGTCTGCTAACATGAAAGGTACACCAAGAAAGACAAATCATGTTCTGGTTCAATAACATATGATCATGATGACATGAGGACAAAGATTCATCCATTGTCATGGATTGCTTAGAAGACCTACTTACGAGGTATGTATAACTTGGTCCTACAATGGATAGCTTATGAGACATGCAGGTTACTAGCACAAGTCATTGAAGAGAACCAGAAGACATTATGCGGTTATTTTAGACATAACTATCTAGCATGCTAATCCAGGTATGTTTTTCCTATATTAAGCTAGAATCCTACCTTGTGTCAGGATCTTATACTGTTGTGTTGTTGATAATGATTATTCATGAAGTCATAGGTTTGAATAGTCATGGTTGTATGCATATTATGTTTCTTACCATAATTGATGATATGACTAACCAGAAGAATCATGAAGGTATAGGTTTGAGTAATCATGGGTTTATGCATTGATGATTTAACTAATTAGAAGAGTCCTATGATCAAATAAGAATATGCATGAAAAAAAGAAGACTTCCCTGAAACCTTGAATACTAATGTTTATTATCTATGAATGATCATGACTATACATCTTTAAGATTATTGTGTTTTGATAGTATTAAGATTATACTGATAAATGTGTGATTATGTATGAGACCTGAAGGATAACACAATGATGATACTAATAAGCATGCATAGTGATTAAGGATGGATATAAGTTCAAGGATAGGTAATCCAGGAAGCAAAGATAAAGAGGAAGCACACTCCAGTTGTTCCTGCAAGAAAGCAAAGGAGCACACTTCAGTAGTTTTTGCAAGGATGCAGATATTCAGAGGGAGTTGACCACTTCTCACAATCCACATCAGAATGGAGTTGCAAAGATTCAGAGGGAGTCCACCCAACAACCAAACAAAGATAAATATTTGAATTGTCATTTCTTACATAATGTTATTCAATGATGTATATGCTTATGTTCCTAGAATTAGGTTGTGTATTATGCATATTAGAATAGCTGCATTGATGAACAGTATACTACTGATATACATGGGTAAGTGGCCTATGGCACTGTACAACATTCCATTGTTACTTATCTAGAATGAAACTTCCTTGCTGACATGTTAGGAGTTGTGCACACTCTTAACAATGTTCTAGTAGAGATTGGAAGGCATCTAGAAAGTTACGGAATATGGATAAATGTTGTATTGAAGAATTGGCTAAGATAATTCCATGACTATATGACATATCTCTTTATGTGTAAGAATTTGTTATGAAAACTATGAGATGTTTTCTAATCATGCAATTTAACTTGTTTTGTAGAAAAGACCATATACCTTCACTTACAAAAGAAGGACTACAACATTTGTTCAAGCAACAAAATTATCTATTGAAGATATTGAAGTTCCCAGGATACGGGAAGAATGCCAGGATCGAGGAGTACCAATCGATCATGAAGATGTTTGGGATGCAGTACCAAGACCTGAAGGGGAGTCTGTAGTGACTTCCAAGAGGATCTACAAGATCAAGCATGCTGCAGGTGGTAGCATAGAGACTTTTGCTCCTGTAGCCAGATACACTTCCATTAGATCCGTACTTGCTTTGGCTGTAGTGATGAAAGGGGAGATACACCAGATGGATTTCTAAACAACCTTCTTGAATGGTGTAGTTGAAGAAGAAGTGTATGTGGAGAAGCTACTTGGTTCTGAGACACATGACAGGGATTCATATATGTGCAGAACTTGGTATGGTAGGATAGATAGCTTTCTATCCAGTTTGGGATTTACCAAGAGTAAAGCGGATTCCAACCTTTACTACAAGGTTGAGGAAGGAAATCCAGTGATACTACTTTTGTATATGGATGACCTGTTTATTACAGGTGAAGATAGATTGATTGCCAACATGCAGCAGAAGCTTGCTGTTGAGTTCAAGATGAAGAACTTGGGGATGATGCACTATTTTTTTTTGGCATGGAGGTGTGGCAGAGAACAGATGGAATCTTCCTTGGACAAGGGAAGTATGCAGTAGATATCTTGAAGAGGTTTGGGATGATGGACTGCAAGGCTACAGCCACACCTATGGCATCGAACCTGAAGCTCATGTATGTTGCGATGGATGAGAAAATTGCAAATGTGCTGACGAAGCCACTAGACAGAGTGAAGTTCGAGTACTTCAGAGAGAAGCTTGGTGTTCTTTAGATCAATGACACTTCGAGGAAGAAGTGATGAAGACATTTGCTGAAGCCATTCCAAGCATGCTGGAAGGAGGATCCTTCACATGGATGTGGATGTAAGCGTTGGATGATGAGCATCAAGATGATGTTCTAGTTTCTACTCTGTATGATCAGTTGGATCATTTACATTTATGTATGTACGCATCATGTTGGATGTTGGATATGATCAGTTGGATCATTTACATTTATGTATGTATGCATCATGTTGGATGCTTGGACCATGTATCTATATATGTATCAGGTATGATCAAGTAGATCATGTATGTTGATGGATACATTGTGTGGATCATGTATCTATGTATGTATCAGGTAGATACATTGTATATGATGATATGTATCAGGTAGATACTTGGTATGCATCAGGTGGATGCATTGTATGATCAGGATGATCGTGGATGACGAGCTTCTCCAGATGACATGCATCAGGACAATGTAGTGATGATGATCAGGATGATCATGTCTACATCAGGATCATGTATGGTGAGTATCAGGATGATACTTTGTGGCCATGGATCAGGTTGTGCAGATGAGAATGTCTGGGAGATCCTATAGGTCGGAGTTGTGTACCCGTAACAACCTGGGATGCTCTTTCGAGACATTACTCTGGGAGGACATGTAATTTATGCCCTGGGAGATCTTCAGGTCAGAGTTGTGTACCCGTAACATCCTGAGATGCTCTTGCGAGGTTTTGTCCTATGGCATGTAATTTTCTCCTAGGAGATCTGGACAGGATGAAAAAGGCATCAGATGCTTCAGCCAGGTTTTTTCATGACCACATGTAATTTTCTCCTGGGAGATATGGACAGGATGAAAAAGGCCTCAGATGCTTCAGCCAATTCCTGTGAAGGACCACATGTAATGTGCTCCTGGGAGATCCGATAGGTAGAGCTGTGTGCTCGTAACAGCCTAGGATGCTTCAGCCAGGTTTTGTGGTGAGATCACATGTAATGTGCCCCTGGGAGATCCGATAGGTAGAGCTGTGTGCTCGTAACATCCTGGGATGCTTCATCCAGGTTTTGTGATGGGTCACATGTAAGGTTCTCCTGGGAGATCCATCAGGTAGAGCTGTGTGCTCGTAATAGCCTGGGATGCTGCAGCCAGGTTTTGTGACGCACGTAACAAGTCCTGAGGATTCCACAGTATGGCTAATGATGATGAAGACCTGCAGGTGGTGGGCCTACATCTAGTGTGAAAAAGGACTGGCTATGTAGAACTTCCTATGATGAGTAGATTCAGAGATTAATTGAGATAGCAGCAGCAATGACGATGACGATTATCTAGTGACGATGATCTAGAGAAAAAGACTTGTGCTAGAAGACCTGTGTCGAGAAATACCTTCCTAGTTAAGAGGGAGTGTTGATGTATATGTAACTTCGGAATGTATTTCACATATATGTATATTGTATTCCTATAGAGATGTTATTATTCTTCTATACGGAAGTGTCGTCATTTATATTGTAAGTGTCGTAACTTATACTTGATGGGTTATTAGACCACCTTGTTGGGGTCGGCCCTGTATAAGTCATGTGGGTCAAAGGGTTATTAGACCACCCTATTGGAGGTCGGCCATGTGGGTCAAAGGGTTATTAGAACACCCTAGTGGGGGCGGCCCAGTCAGAATTATGTTAAGTGGTTAAGTTGAGGCCGACCTAGTTGAGTAAAGGTCAAATCAAGCTAGTGTATAAATAGAGAGTGTGTCTCTCTCATTTTACACATTCTATTCTCTCACTCACACTTGGGAGAGTGGCGCACTTGTGGAGGAGGCTCTGCTACTAGGAGAAGACTATCTCTTGTATTCTGGTTGTATCATTTCTCTATCTATCTCTGAGGAAGTTATTGGGGTTTTTCACCTTTATGGTTTTCCCCAAGTAAACTCTGTGTCTCTTGTGTTCTTGCATTATTGTGTCCATGATTGATATGCTATAGATTTGCTGTACATGTTGTTCTCTCAGTTAAGATCCTAGATCAGATTGAAGTAAATTCTAAAAATTTAACAATAATCGCTTTGCCACAAATGACAACTCTTGGTTTACCTCACGGGTGGGAGCTAGTCAATCAAGTAGGGGTCGTTGCCCTTTTTGTTGGCAGGTCCTCTCAATGGGCCAACTACTTTGGGGTTCCTGTGGTACTCCTCACAATGATTTTTAGGGCTTATGCCCAAGTACTTCCCATAGTTAAGTTGATAGGCATTATTCCCAGATCCGAAGTTGCAACATATGCAAAAAAACAAATTGGTAGAAATTTCACCCAGCGAGCCTAAGAAAGTGCTCTGATACCAGATGTGAAGAACCTGCAATAATTAATTAATGAAAACACACAAGATAGCAGAAATAACAGAACTCAGAATCACTTTTTTATTGATCGCAGGCCACTTCGAGGGGGTAACCTCCTTTGAGCAAGATCAATACAAATAACTTCGTGGTGCCTTCATAAGCCTCAACACACACTTATATAATAAGTGTAGGCACCAATACTATGGGTCAAAACCATGGGCCAATACAAACTATGGATCAACAATACTATGGGTGACTTACAAAGCATATGCGCCAAACAACAATAACACAACTATGGATCAACAAATACTACGGGACGACTTACAAAGCATATGCATCCAACAACAATATACTAACAAAGTAAATAGAAGGGTTGAAATGGGTTCCTAACAATCACCAAAAACTATAAAAAGGTGGCAGCGGCTCCTCACTTATCATCCATATTTCATCCTATCCTCATGCTTCCAAAATCCATCTTGAGATTTTCCCAACCATTGAAGCATTGGAGAATAAGAGACCATTGGAGATTGGAGCATCTCAACCTTGGAGCTGCCCAAAAATCACCATCCTCACCATTTGAGGTAATACAAGAGTTTTAATTTTTATTTACATGCTTATGAATCAATTTTGTTTATTGTTTTCAATCTATAATTCCTTATTTTACTATTTACTGCCATCAATCTATAGTTTTAATTTGCTTATTTACATTGCTTTATTTGAGACTACTGCTACTAGTTAGCAGGTGCATCCTTGCACATGCTTGGTTGAAAAACCAAGAAACACTAAAAAGTGTTCTTGGTTTGGAAAATTTCTATCGACAATTTATACTCGGCTTCAGTCACATAACCTGGCCCTTGAATTAGTTGACAAAGGGAAATGGGAAAACTATCTTCAAATGGACACCGACACAACAAGCAGCTTTCGAACAACTAAAAAAAAATCTATGCACTGCACCAGTAATTGTGTTACCTTATCTGCATCATCCCTTTGAGATTGAGACAGACGCATCAAACTATGCCTTGGGATCAGTGATCACTTAGTCTAGTCACCCAGTCGCTTTTCATTCCATAACTTTTAACGACACTATTATGTGTTGGAGAAAACTCACTATGGCTTGGGAATACCACAATAGACAGATGACTACCAGAAATAAACTCAATTCTCAAAACAATGCTATTATAAATGACGATGTTAAGATAACAAAGAAATGTAACCAACCTCGATCCAAACATTTGATGTAGATCCCCGCTGGAGCTTTCAATCCATGCACTTGAAATTTGTAAATTAGTCTTGATAGCCAATATCCAACAAGTACATATAATATATAAATGACATTAACATTATCAATAACAATGGTCCATAATATCACAAGCAAATGTAACCCAATGTACAATAAACAACATTTACAACATGAATGGATGAGAATATGAGTATTTCTGTTAATTAACAAGAAGAAGTACAAAGTGATACGACCTCTTGTCGGCAACCAATCTAAACCAAGATCTAGATCAATCCACTTGTGCCTCCACCACTTCAATCTTCCATGAATGGCAAACTCAAACTATATAGGAGTTTGGAAGGTGAACTTAAAGGGTTCATAACTACAAGGATCAATGAGTGTAGACTCAAGATAGGGAAAAAAAGGAGTAGAGTTCTCTTGCTATTCTCTTCTTCCTCCCATCCATAAGCCATATGTGCTCAATATATAGTCCTCTCAAGGGTAGGTGAAAGGACACATCGAGGCATTACTCAGGCAGATGGAGAGCCAAAGGTCACCCAATGACCGCTTTCTAGGAGTAAAAAGTAATAAATAGTGATTTTTACCATTTTACTTGATACCCGTGGGCTATAGAGATGCAACCCGCGAGTACGCATGTTATAGTGATGCAACAGGCGGGTAGGAATAAAAATAGGGCAAAATAGTATCTCTGAAGGATATGAGTGGATCTGAATCAGTGAAATGGATCCTACAGGACAAATAATGTTGATGCTCACAGGGTGGAAGATTACATTGTAACCGATGCCCCCTAATGTGTGAGGTCAGAGACTGATACTATGATGGACAAAATACATTAGAAAACTCAAAATTGGAGTGATGAAGACACAAGTGGAAAGAGCAGCTCACTCCTCATAATACAATAGTATCTCTGAATACATGGTTGTATAGTACAACAATCTGATACAATGGCCATGAATAGGCAATGTATAATGGATACATGTCATAAGTGATCATAGCCATGATCTCTCTACAGTAAGATATGGTCTCCTGCTAAAAAGGAAACAACTGGTGGAAACTGGAGGTATAAATTGCTGAAATCTGAGAGGTGATATCTCAGATGTAAATTCAAAGTCATAAGTAGCATACTGAATGCCACTATCGCCTGGGGTCTTCTACACAAGTATTCAATGGTGCAAGTCCCATCAAGTGAATAAAGGAGTTGGGGTTGAACCTGATGAGACATCATCTGATTACCGGTCAATGATGTATACCGTTAACAAATGCGAGATGACCCACCAATAATGAAAATGGGAATCAAGGCACAAAGCACAATCATCGGAGTGTGAATAAATGGGTTGAAGTTGAACACTAGGATGAATCCATCGATCAGGGGACATTGATGTATTTCCAAAACTGTTGATGGCGAGAGAACCTGCCACTAATCACTGCAAGCCTCAAGGTACTCAATTGAACTCTAAGCCTCAAGTCCCGGAATAAATGGGTTGAAGTTGACGAAATGAGACTCGCTGGAAGGAGGGCATTAAGGCATCCCCCATCGACCAGTACGAGGTACCAGCAATGCTGAAATATTTAGAAGATCTCAGGTTAAACAGACTGACTCAATAAGGATGGCTAGCATGCATTAGTCAAGAGATCTGAGGAGTGGCTGACACTGGTTCAGGACTTCCTTTGAAAAAGAGCATGAGCAGATGGATAGACTCGGGCATCATAGACTCAATATAGATGTGTAATGCAGGAGGCATCACAAAGGGCTCCATAATGACTGGAAGCTTAACCAATCGGTGGAGTAAACTAAGAAACAAGTAGAGCTCCTAAGGCCCAACTATTGTCCCGACTCATAATATATGGAGTGGAATGAATGCTCTGTTCAAAGGCAACACAACCACTGCCAACAAGAAATAGTGACCATAATCCCATCCGGATTTTTGAAATATTTGATTTTTTTGGTCTTTTTCATATTTGGGAAAAGCTTGAAAAAAATAAAATTGCTTATAGTACAACAGGTGAGGGAACGAGTGTCAAATAGCTAGCAGACTAGTCCCAAGCAGTGGAACATACCTATGCTTGATGCAAGGAAGTGCGTGCAGGATGTGGACACTCGGGGGTATGTTCCCTCAGGGTCAAAAGGGTCATCAAATTGTGAAGGGAAAACATAAGCTCTGCAAGGCTCAACAGGGAAAAATGCTCGGGCACCAGGCTAACAATTGAGTAAGCTGGAGCCGGCACAAGGCTCAAGCAGCAAGCAGGATGATGCAATGCAATCACAACATGATGTAACTGAGGGGAGTCCTTAAGGGAGGTGGCCACAATAAGACAAAGTAGAGTATGAGTCATTATCGCAATGTCATGGCGTAACTACAAAGGACTCCCAATCCTAAGGACAAACAACGTCATGGGCACTAGAATGTATAAAGGTGTTCTAACTAGGGTACCCATGTTCGTAAAAGCCACATAACAACACTTCTAAAGCAGTGTGAAGGTTCCATGTCAATTACAAAGCGGGGTCGCACCTAGGGTTTATGAAAATGGTCAATAGGTCAAATGCATAATGCATGTGAAAATGGCATCTAACCTATATGCCAGGTGTGAAACATACTTGCTGTAGGTGTGAAATGGTTCAGAACAACTTTCGCCGAGGAAATCTGTTTAAAAAACACTACTCCATGACACGATATCAGCTCATAATGGCTCAAAATGGTAAAAAATATAGACAAGTGGGTCCAGAAAATTATAAATAGTAATAAAAATTTTCAATTTACAATTCATTTGCACTATTCACCAATTTGGAGTTGTTTGGTTAGTTTTCACCTGAAAATTCAGTTGCCGATCTTGGGAGCTACAAGCGACCGTTCAATGAATTGTCTGGAGCAGGTTGGTAGTTACTTCCATACCTTTCATTTCAATGCTTTTATTTCATTTTTTATCGGTGGGTTTTTGAGTTTGGCCAAGCCCTAGATGGTTTCGATGCTACCCGCGGGCTATAACTATGCAGTTCGCAGGTAGGGCACCAAACGTGCAATCAAAAAATAGACTGACCGCGGGTACCCGCAACTGTATACAAATTAGCCTGCGAGTATGGCCGTGAAGAAATTTTAATCATGAAACTGACCAAAACTTGTTTGTTTTCCAGTCTAGGATGGTTCTAGAGTGGAGGGAGAGAGAGCATGACCAGGTTAATGAGGCCATGCACAATGATTTGCAAGCGCAGCAGGCATTGCAAGCATGTAGGTTGTACAAGTTCTGGAGTATAGGGGGTTTAAGGGCCCAAAACCTATTAATCCGTCACCTGATAGACTATAGGGATGTGGATGCACAAAACTTCATCCTCAATGGGAAAACCCTTACACTGGAAGTGGAGGATATCTACTTCATTACCAGTTTGTCCCGCAAAGGGGAGGTGGCCAGTCTTCGGTCTCAGACCGTGGGTGGTGGGATCATTGTTTAGGACTACATAGCGTGGTATTGTCCCGCAAACACACGAGCAATGGGAAGTCAAGTGCCCGTCAATTCCATAGTAGATATGATCACAAATATCATTGTGGCTACCCTGGTGCGGATCACTGGATCCAAAGCTCTGCACCAGGCATCTAGGCCAGTGATGTTCTATGCATCACAATGCATGCAACCAGCGATATTGGACTGGTGTACTACACTGCTGGTGTCTATGAAGACACAATTGACGGAATGAAAAGAGGGGAAGGCCAAAAAATTTGGGTATGGTAGCATCTTATGCAGCTTCTTCTTTGAGAGGGTTTTGGGGCTTAGCCCGAGGGTGGATGTCCCTCCTCATAGTCTCCATGATCCAGCCCTGACCTGGTGGGATGAGATCCTGACACGATAGGGTGGTGGCCATTTGGCGTCACCATATACTGAGGAGTTCTTCCGCTGGTGGAACTTGCAAGTGATCACTATAGAGGACTATCCCTATGCATGGATAGACTTTAGATAGTATCGAGGCATGCCACTCCCACCAGGCGCAACATTCAGAGACATCGGTGAGTACTCTTTTTGGTTTTGTGTTTATTAAATTTTTATGGATTTTTTTATTATAGTTGAAATGCAAAAAACCTTTTTGGTGGTAGTATCAAGTGCTAAAGTTTGACTGTTTGCTCGCAGACAAAGGCCCAGTGAGACTCGAGGGCTTCCCGAGACATGGTTGTTGGGGTATAGGTGATGAGGTAGTAGATGCTGCAGCAGGGCGCACACTTCAGATGTTGCAGCGCAACATATTGTTAAGATTTAATATGCTAAGACAGAAAATAGCAGCATTACATTCCATTTCACAATAATAGCATATATAGGATCACTGAAGAAACAACAAGCACAGCATAAACAAAAGAGACAGAGATTTATCCTGGGAAACCCTCATGGGGTAGAAAACCCAGCAAAGCTTCCTCAATATAGATGACCAGCAATATACAAAGATGAAACCCTGAGACATGATCACCTCCTCCACAATAGCAGACCTCTCCTCCACAAGTGCGCTATCCTCAAGTGAGTGAGTGTATCAAATGAGGAACACACCTCCTCTATTTATACACTACTCTGATATGTATTTTACACAAGTACATGTAGGCTCGTATTTAACCATTAGGTTAAATACCCCATTATAACTAACTGGGCCGACCCCCACATGGTGGGTCTAATAACCCTAGTTACCACACCCAACTCGGAGGAATAAACATCTCCAGATTTATAGTATAATCACATCGGAGGTATGGAACATCTCCGGAATAAATAATATACAAATATAATATTCTTTGAAGTTATAATATTTCAACACTCCCCCTTAACGAGAAGGATATTATAACAGTATCTGCACGAGCAAGGAGTCATCAACATCATACATGATACATCTATAAATCATTGGAAGCTTTCTCAACATCATCAGTAACTCAAGCAGTTACTGGAACATCTTCAATACTGGAACATCAACATCTTCAGTACTGAGTCTTTATCTTCTGCAGCACTCGAACAGCTACAACAACATCAACATCTGGATCCTCACGATCATCAGTATCGTCATCTCACGATCATTAGCATCGTCATCTCACGATCATTAGCATCGTCATCACACGATCATCAGCATCATCAGCATCGTCATCACACGATCATCAGCATCGTCATCACATGATCATCAGCATCGTCATCTCACGATCATCAGCATCGTCATTACACGATCATCAGCATCATCATCTCACGATCATCAGCATCGTCATCACACGATCATCAGCATCGTCATCACACGATCATCAGCATCATCATCACACGATCATCAGCATCGTCATCTCACGATCATCAGCATCGTCATTACACGATCATCAGCATCGTCATCTCACGATCATCAGCATCGTCATCACACGATCGTCAGCATCATCATCAACACAGGTATCCATAACAATACAAGTATCCACATCATTAGTACAAGTATTCATGCCAATACAAGTATACATATCATCAATACAAGTATCCATACTGATACAAGTAATCATGTCATCAATACATGTATCCTACCGATACAAGTAACCACATCATCAATACAAGTATCCATACCGATACAAGTAACCACATCATCAATACTAGTATCCTACCGATACAAGTAACCACATCATCAATACAAGTATCCTACCGATACAAGTAACCACATCATCAATACAAGTATCCTACCGATACAAGTAACCACATCATCAATACAAGTATCCTACCGATACAAGTAACCACATCATCAATACAAGTATCCTACCGATACAAGTAACCACAAAAAAAATCACTTTCTCGGAGACCATTCGTCTACGGATCAATTCAGGGACCAAAGTCCGGGGATGATACAATCCCCACTTCTCGGAGACCACACATCTACGGATCAATTCAGGGACCGAATTCCGAGGATGATACAATCCCCACTTCTCGGAGACCACACATCTACGGATCAATTCAGGGACCGAAGTCCAGGGATGATACAATCCCCACTTCTCGGAGACCACACATCTACGGATCAATTCAGGGACCGAAGTCCGGGGATGATACAATCCCCACTTCTCAGAGACCACACGTCTACGGATCAATTCAGGGACCGAAGTCCGGGGATGATACAATCCCCACTTCTCGGAGACCACACGTCTACGGATCAATTCAGGGACCGAAGTCCGGGGATGATACAATCGCCACTTCTCGGAGACCACACGTCTACGGATCAATTCAGGGACCGAAGTCCGGGGATGATACAATCCCCACTTCTCGGAGACCACACGTCTACGGATCAATTCAGGGACCGAAGTCCGGGGATGATACAATCCCCACTTCTCGGAGACCACACGTCTACGGATCAATTCAGGGACCGAAGTCCGGGGATGATACAATCCCCACTTCTCGGAGACCATACGTCTATGGCTCTCTTTAGGACTGAAAGTCCAGGGATGATCCAATCCCCTCAACTGTCCACTAAGGACTTCATTCTCGGAGACCTCACATCTACGGCTCTCTTTAGGACTGAAAGTCCAGGGATGATCCAATCCCCTCAACTATCCGTTAAGGACTTCATTCTCGGAGACCTCACGTCTACGGCTCTCTTTAGGACTGAAAGTCCAGGGATGATCCAATCCCCTCAACTGTCCACTAAGGACTTCATTCTCGAAGACCTCACGTCTACGGCTCTCTTTAGGACTGAAAGTCCAGGGATGATCCAATCCCCTCAACTGTCCACTAAGGACTTCATTCTCAGAGACCTCACGTCTACGGCTCTCTTTAGGACTGAAAGTCCAGGGATGATTCAATCCCCTCAACTGTCCACTAAGGACTTCATTCTCGGAGACCTCACGTCTACGGCTCAATTCAGGGACCAAGGTCCAGGGATGATACAATCCCTATCTGTCCACTAAGGAATTCATTCTTGGAGACCTCACGTCTACGGCTCTCTTTAGGACTGAAAGTCTAGGGATGATTCAATCCCCTCAACTGTCCACTAAGGACTTCATTCTCAGAGACCTCACGTCTACGGCTCACTTTAGAACAAGTGTTCAAGGATGATACAATCCTCACATGTATTCTCATCAATACAAGTACAAGTATCCTCAACCATACAAGTACATTAATCAATACATGTATCATCAAAAGTATGTATTCTTACCAATACATCTTATCATCACAAGCATGTATTCTCACCAATACATCTATCATCAAAATCATGTATTCTTACTAATACATATAACATCAAAAGCATGTATAAGTAAAACTAAGTATTCTAAGTATACGAGTCCTAAATCTAAATATTTCTAAGTATCTAGGTGTAGAGAACAGGTTACCTCATCATCGACCTTGTTGTTCGATGAGACAATCTTCATCATCAGTGACTATACTACTCCCCCTTTCGAGGAGGGTCCTTTTGAGCTACACCAAGCTTGTCTCGAAAGTATTCAAATTTCACTCGAGACAGAGGCTTGGTTAGTATGTTGGTAACTTCTTCACTTGAGGTAGAGGTTTGGTTAGTACATCGGTAACCTGTTACAAATTCAAACTTTATAGTTCTTTTCTGTGTCATATCTTGTTAGATCCCTATGATCTTTGACTTATCATGGAACACTGGATTCTATGTCATCTTGATACAACTCTATTTGTCACATAGGATCACAGTTGGTTCTATCTCTAAGTCAAGCAATCCTGAAGCCAAACTTCTTCACAACTAGCAGAGCAAGCAGCCATATATTCTGCTTGTGCTGAGAGCCACACTAGACTGCTTCCAGTTAAACCATGATATCATGGCTAATCCCAGACAATAACATCCTCTCGATGTGTTCTTCCTGTCTGATACACTTCCTGTCCAATCAGAATCTGAATAACCATCTGAAGTCATGATCTTCAAGATATCGTAGATCAAATTCTATCGTGTCCTTTATGTGCCTCATCACATGCTTTGCAACTATCAGGTGAACACATCTAGTTTCCACTAGATACTGACTCAAGGTGTTCACAACAAAGCATATATCTAATCTAGTATATGTTAGATACATCAATGACCCAATAATTTGACTGTACAGAGTTATATCCACTAACTCGGATGAGTTATCCACTAACAGCTTCAAGTTGGAATCCATAAGAGTGGCCATTCCAACACCTCAAGTCATATTTCTCATCATACTTTCCCTGGTTGAGAAATATTTCTTCTGAGCCTTGCCATACTTCCAGACCTAGGAAGTAAAGCATCAATTTGAGATATTTCATTTTCATTTCTGCATTGAATGGTCTTCTGCATATCTATCTGTGCCATCTCTCGTTAGATGGGTCTACTGATATGAACCTCAATATCATTTGAACTCTGTGTTGAGTTCCTTCTTGCATCCATGTCATATGTGTATAGAAATCATATTCAACCTTGTAGCAAAGGTTGAGATCCACATCACCCATGGTGATCATTAAGCTTATCAATTTATTATCGATCCTAGGTACCTATACAGAACCTGATTCACACTTCTTCTTTAATTACACCATACTTGGAGCAAACATCTTGTCATGATTCTCTTCCCCTTTCTAAGCGAATCTTCTAGCCATGAGCCTTCTATATTTTGTTTGATTTGTAAGTCTTCTTGTTTGAACATCCACCACTTGTACGGTGTCCATCATTCTTCATGACCTTTCCTACAAATCAAAATTAAGTACATGATTAGTAATACTTCATAATCATCAAATCATATTGACATGATAACCTATTATGCATACAGATATCATTTACATAGTGATGCAACTATTTTGACCAATACTTTGGCACAACACTTTCCCATATCCTGTATGCATATAGTGGCTATCTAGATGCCTTCCATCTCTACCAGAACATACTATCGAGAGTGTGCACAACTCTCAGCATGTCAGCAAAGAGGTTTCATTCTAGACAAGCAACAATGGAATGTTTGTCCAACTTACCAATCATATGCATATTAGTAGTATACTGTTCAATGTTCTATGAATATTTACACTCAGCATGATATATTATAGGAATACAAATATGCATACAATCTATTACAGGCAATATCATTTACTATTTCAAATAACAACTCAAATACTTATCTTTTATGTTTATGTGGTTGCCTCCCGCTTGATCTTCTGTATGTCTTTTGAACTTCTATTCATTTTGTACCACTGTGCATGCTCAAATGTGCACTAGTGTCATCATCATGATCTCATACACAAACATACATTCATTAGTATAATCTCAATGTTATCAAAACATTATAGTTCTAAATAATCTTGAAAATGTATAACCATGATTATAGATAATATTCAAGGTTTCAGGGAAGTCTTCCTTTACTTATGCATATTCTTGTTTGATCTAGTTAGTTAAATAATCAACCAAGATAAGAGACATGATATGCATAAACCCTTGATTACTAACTTTATGAATAAGCATAACCAATCATACCAAGTATACTTATATAAGGGATCCTAATCACAAGGTAAGATTCTAACATGACATAGGAAAACATACCTGGATTAGTATACCTACTTAGTTATGTGCAACATACCTCGTAAGTAGAACAAAGATTATGGATGAGTCTTTGTATTCATGTGGTCATGGTCATGGAACTTGATTTGTCTTTTGTGATGTACCTGTATCTTGTTAGCAGACAACATCAACCTCACACAACACCATAATGCATTAGTACAATCATATAGCACTAATCAATGAATGTCTTCGATCATTCACATGCATTCATACTGTTACTAGGGTGATAAGACAATTCTAACATTAATCAAGATTGTACTAATAAATAACATGAAGACAAAACACATTATGAACTTAATCAAGAATCAGATTTCAAGACATACCTGAACCTCCTTAAGTCATACCTGTCGAGACTTCTTGTAGTCTTCTTATGTAAGGCCTTAGCCTCAACTCCCCCTGAAACTTGATTTGGAGCTTGATTAGGGTTTTCTAGAGAAACCCTAAAAATTCAATCTTTGACTTTTACACTTCTGAATGGATGAAAGAATATGTCTTGCTGAGCTGATCAAACTAGCATACTTCAATTTTGGAATTTCCAAAATTTGACCCCTCAAAATTGCCTTTGAAACTTCTGGATCTTCTGGACAGGATCCCGAACTAGGGTTTGATGAAGCCCACCCTTCTGCCCAAACAAAAGGTTCGATCCAAGGCTATAAACTCTTATTTTTCTTAGGAGTTTCCAGCCGTGGTTACAGACTTCAAAAATTCCAACTTTTGCTGAAGCCCTAATTTTCCATCTTTCCGATCAAAATCCCGAACTAGGGTTTGATCAAGCCCGGTCTTCCACCCAACCAAAAAATTTGATCTTGGTCTCTAAATTTCGATTTTCCTGAGTAGCATTCAGCCGTGGACTCCGATTCCAAAAATTCTAACTTTCTCCGAAACCCTAAATTCCGGAAGCCATGAATAAAGGTGCTCAAAAAATAATTATGTTTTGACAGAAATATGCACCTGATTGTTTCTGCTATAACTCTGAAATTTTGCTCCACAGGGTCTGAAACCCTTTTTCTACAGTAGCCTGACCTGTCATCTTTCCATCCTGACAGGTCTGACCTCAATTGGATTTTCTGAGAGAGAGTTATGCCAAGTGTCGCAACGTGACCTGTTTATGGGATAAAACAGTAGAGCAAACTTGTACGGCGTGCCACGTGTCACTGTTTGAACTTCGGCCTCTGAAAAATTTTCGTGAGATAGCTCGCCCTGTTATATTTCCATATTGATAGGTCTGACCTCAATTGGACTCTCTGAGAGAGAGTTATGCCAAGTGTCGCAACGTGACTTGTTTATGGGATAAAATAGGAGAGCGAACTTGTACGGCGTGCCACGTGTCACTGGTTCATCTTCGGCCATTGAAAAAGTTTCCTGAGATAGTACAGTATGTGTACTACCTGTCACTTTTTACTAAATTTCATTTGGAGCTTCCTATCCCAAGTTATGACCTTTTTTCCAAGGTTACCTGATTTTGACTGAGATCTGGAAGAGGCAGAAACCCTAACTTGTACTGATCATAACTCATAAATTACAACGAATCTGAGGGTTCCCTTTGGACACAAGGTACCTGGGGATGTTATCTTCGACCTGTAAACTTTTCAGACCCTGAACCTTCGCAGAAATGGATTTATAGCGAAAGTTCCACGAAGACTGGTTTTTGCTATGTAAAACCCTAACCTTCAAATTATCGTAAGTAAAGCAAGTGTCGTAAGTGCCATACCTTGTCTTCCTTCAGGTTATCTCTGATACCATGTTAAGATTTAATATGCTAAGACAGAAAATAGCAGCATTACATTCCATTTCACAATAATAGCATATATAGGATCACTGAAGAAACAACAAGCACAGCATAAACACAAGAGACAGAGATTTATCCTGGGAAACCCTCATGGGGTAGAAAACCCAGCAAAGCTTCCTCAATATAGATGACCAGCAATATACAAAGATGAAACCCTGAGACATTATCACCTCCTCCACAATAGCAGACCTCTCCTCCACAAGTGCGCTATCCTCAAGTGAGTGAGTGTATCAAATGAGGAACACACCTCCTCTATTTATACACTACTCTGATATGTATTTTACACAAGTACATGTAGGCTCGTATTTAACCATTAGGTTAAATACCCCATTATAACTAACTGGGCCGACCCCCACATGGTGGTTCTAATAACCCTAGTTACCACACCCAACTCGGAGGAATAAACATCTCCGGATTTATAGTATAATCACATCGGAGGTATGGAACATCTCCAGAATAAATAATATACAAATATAATATTCTTTGAAGTTATAATATTTCAACACATATCATGGATGGTTTCCTGAGTACCACAGATAGAGGTAGCCCGACTACCTGAGGCCATGCAGCGCCAAGTAGTGGGTGTTCCTGGTGAGTGGGTGCAGCTACTGCAGCAGGTAGCCAATGCAGTACAATACTTCTATGAGACACATCCCGTCGAGGCGGCAGCTAGGCCTCCTCGGAGGGAATAGATATCCCAGGGTCTCATTTTTTTGTATCGATATGTATATTTTGAGGGCTATGGGCTCCTGTTTTGTATGACACTACCATTTTTGGACATATTTATATATATTTATAACTTTGGTTCTCGGTTCTACTACATGTGTGTATGTACAAATGTCTTTGTATTTATGTGCTTCATGATGAATGTGACAAATTCCAATCTAATACATAGTTAGCGTATGCATCAAATATATAATTAAGACTTCTCGAAATGTGAATATATGTAATTGAAACAAAATGTCTCTCCAAGAGTCGTACCTTAAGGAATTTCCATAGTAATGTAGGGTCTCGTACACGGTACTTCCCATTCAGCTGAGACACAACTAGTTGTGAATCCAAGCAGACTTCTAAAGACTAGATGTCATGTGAAATAGCATCCTGAAGTAGCTCAATAATGGCACTATACTTAGCCACATTATTAGATGTAGGACCGAGAAAAGCACCTCCTGAGGACACAACTAGGTGGTCAAGAGAGAAGATAACCCAGGTAGCAGAAGCAAGCTGTTGCGTATGTCGACTAGCACCATCCATGAAACCTAAGAATGTAGGAGATCCCGTTGACATCTCTCAATCAAACATAAATTAATCAGCAGACCCGATAACCAAAAGATAAGCTAAACTATGTACAAAAAAACTATACAATAGTGTACAAAAGTATCAGCCTGAACCAGAGGTTCAAGCGTAATACCGCTTGAGGTAGAGCCCATTTCTAGGCTCCTTCAAGGTAACTCCCTCATAATATTCTAACTCATAAGCTCCTTTTTCGAGGACATGCCTCACAATGTAAGGACCATGCCACATGGGATTGAACTTTTCTACCCCCAGGGGTTCTTTAGCTTGGTCATACAAAAGTACCAAGTCACCTTCATCATATTGTCAGGGATGGACACACCTATCATATTGAACCTTGACACAACGCTTGTTAACATCAATGGCCACAATGGCATCTCGATGTTGCTCAAGGTGTACTAAACGTTGCTCAAGTAATGTCATATCAAGGAGGAGCTCTATGGCTAGCTTGAGCGAAGGTATTTCACATTCAATCGGTAAAAGTGACTCCACACCATGAACTAACTGGAATGGTGAGAACCTGCTGGCAATCTTAACTGCGGTTCGATATTCCCACAAAGCAGGATATAACATGATATGCCAATTGGTCTTGCTTTTTTGGATGGTATGTTGGAGAATGGTCTTCAAAGACTTATTTACTGCTTCAACCTGACCAATCGCTTGAGGATAGTAGGAAGACGAGTATTCTTGACGAAACCTAAGCTTGAGAGAAAAATCCTCAATCATCTTGTTTTGAAAGTGACTTCCATGGTCAGTGACAATCTCTTTCAGGATGCCAAACCCAGTGATAATCTGGTTGAACACGAAATGGGATGCAGTAGCACCGTTGGCTTTTGGAGTAGGCATGGCCTCAGCCCATTTGGAAAAATAATCCATGGCCACAATAATATGGTGATGCCCCCCAACCGAAGTTGGTTTGCAATCCATGAAATCTACCCCCCACTTAGTGAAGGGACCGACAGTGATAACCAGATGGAGGGGTGCTGGGTGCGAGTGTATGTTCCGAGAAAACACCTGGCAAGGGTGACATCTCTTCACAGTGTTAATACAATCTTTAAATATGGTAGGCCAAAAACAACCAGCTCGCATGATACGATGGGCTGTAGCAAGCCCAGATAAGTGATCGCAACATGCCCCCGCATGGAAATCATTAAGTACCCATTCCGCTTCTTCATGAGTCAAGCAATGACAGAGAATGGAATCCTTTCCTCAGCGATATAGAGTATCACTGACGATAGTATAATCTTTAGCATGATGTCTCACACGTCGTTGCTCATCTTGTGAATAATGTGGAGGAAACTTCAAAGTTTGGAGATATGCAATGACATCCCCATACCAAGGGTCTTCGGACGAGATAAGAAATAAGTGTTCATCCACAAAGGAATCTTCATGAATGACATCCTCATCAAGTCTTGGAAGGTCTGACATAAGCTCAATGAACACCAATGATTTCACCAATTTTGCCGAAGCAAAATCAAGATCAAATTCCTGAAGGATTACAATCCATTTATTATACTTACTGAAATGGATTGATGTGAGATACAACTGTGGTTGTTTGAAGCAAAATGTAATGTTGTAACTGTTGGACTGCGTGGACAGTCGCAAGTGCCAGTTTTTCTATGTGAGTGTACCTTAGCTTAGCATCTACTAAATTTCGACTGAGATAATAGATAACATGATCAATGAGCGCATCATCTACCTGAACCAAGACCATGCCAATAGTCTCTTGAGATGCGGCCACATAAAGAATGAAATCTCATGTAAAGTCCGTTGGAATAAGCATAGGGGCCGATACCAAAGCTTTCTTAAGGGCATCGGAAGACTATTGGGATCGCTCATCCCAGATAAAAGGTGTTTCTTTCTTCAATAAGCATGTGAAACCTTTGGTAATATTACCATAGTTAGCTATAAACTAACGTAGAAAAGTAGCTCTCCCTTGGAGGCTCTGAAGTTGTAACAAATTACGTGGAGGAGGCAACTGAAGTATTGCCTCAACTTTGAGAGGATCGACTCTAATACCCTCTCTCAAAACTATGAATCCTAGAAGGCGACCAGTCCTAACAGCAAAGATGCATTTGTTTGGATTCAATCAAATTTTGTAGTGGATACATCGTTCAAGAATCATACAGAGGTGCTTGGGGTGGTCCACTCTCTTGCGAGAATGGCCAACAAGATCATCCAAGAAAACTTCCATAATCATCTTAAGACCATGAAAGGCATAGGTGATGGCTCGTTGAAAAGCAGCTCTGACATTTTTAAGGCCAAAGGGAATTTTCCGATATGCAAACATTCCCCATGGACAAATGAATGTCGTCTTATGTTGGTCCACAGGTTTGATTTGAATCTGATTATAACCCAAGAAGCCATCCATGAATGAAAAAATCTCACTCCCTGCACAAGCATCCAATATTTGGTCAATGAATGGCATGGGGAAGTTGTCTTTTGGACATGCATGGTTCAAATCTCTGAAATCAGTGCATACACGGATCGTTCTCCGCTTCTTATCCACAGGAACAGGGTTTGACGCCCATTCGGTAAGGGGAACGGGGTAGACGAAACCAACTTTGAGTAGTTTCTCCACCTCTGCCTTAATAACAACTGCCTTCCTAAAGTTCACAGCACATAAGCGTTGTCGAACCAGTTTAGCATCAGGATATGTTCTAATCTCATGTTCAACAATGGAGGGGTCTATTCCTGGCATCTCCTTGTATGACCAGGCGAAAGCTTCTCGGAGTTCTGTAAACAAGTTAGTGTAAATAGCGATCTCCCTAGAAGTGTAATCGGCACCGATGTAAATGTTCTCTATTTTTCCGGGAGTGCAAGAGATGTTGATCAAAGTGGTTGGAGAAATATTGGCCATATTCCCCTCCGCAAAAACATCATGTGACTTGAAAAGAGCCACAGGGTGACCAACCATCTCTACTAGAGTCATCCTAAACTCCTCTTTCTCAACGAGCTCGAGGTTGGGAAGGAAATAAGAGCAATGGTGCATATCTTCCCAAGGCCTCTCACTACCACACATGGCCTCGAGGATAGCTTCATCAAATGGTAAAGTATCATCAAGGAAATCATGCGAGAAAGATGAGTTGGTTTCCCAAACTGGTAGTGTAACGGGATCTTCTTCGACTATTTGGGAAGAAGAGAGATCCGGATCTACAGTGGCTTGTTGGATATGATTGTAAGCAAGTTCCGCTACTGATAAAGGCATAAACATCCTGACGTGTGCAATGTCTCTAGACGTGGGACTCGTGGATGGTAAAGTCCATGGATCATCTAAATAAGAGGTCTGGAATAACATATTATTTGAAGGAGGAGACGCATTGTCAGTAATCATTCCAATAAAATTCACAGGTGCAGAAAGATTATAAGTTCGCATCAATGACGGGTACATTCCAACACCTATGTTCCTAGTTGTCGGCTGAGAATTAGAAACTTGCAGGACTACAGATCCCATGGATGCTGTGGAAGGAGTGCCAAAAAAATCTAGTTGATCAATCGTCACAATATTGCCTTCATGGGGAAAGCAAATAACTCTAAATACAGTAGACGCGACAGCCTTCATAGCATACATCCAATTCCGACCCTGTAAAAGGTTGTAGTTCATGGGTGCATCAACCACTTCGACTTCAATAGGCACAGACTTACCTCCCAAGGAGACAACAAGGGAAGGGATAATTCCATGTGGTGTAAAAGATCTACCGTAAAATGCAGTGAGTGTAGTTCTATACGCAAGTAGAGGAGGAGAGCCAAGAGCTTTCCAACAAGTTAATGGCATTACTGACGTAGAAGCACCTTCATCAACCATAGTATGTTTAACGAAGCTCTGAAGGAAAACCACCTAGATTTGAAAAGCCACATGGTAAGGTAAGCGAGGCTGGACATCAGTAGCATTGAACTTGATAACACTAGGATTTCCCCCATCTTGAACTCCTAATGCACTCAAAAGGGCATGCTTCTGAGAAGGACAGGCTTGCAAAACTTCAAGAGCCGACATGGCACACGGAGTTTGTCCCAAATCTTCTACGATGGAGTAGTTCTGGGAAGCTTGAGCATTGGGATTATGCGTAGAGTGCTTAAGAACACCTTTCGGTATCCGCAGCATAATGGAGGGCTTCTCGATATGCAAGGAATTGTCAAAAGGAGGTGGAGGCTCACTCCCCAAATTAGGTTGTGGTGCACCATAATCGCGCTAACGAGTAGCAACACAAACCTCTGATTGAACCATATTCACACATCCATAACCACTAGTATTGGAAGAAGACATTGTTGTTTCATTAGTACCATAACCAGTGGTGGGAGCATGCAAAGCCATGTTTTTATGATGAGGAAGGGGATCCTTCAACACAGCTGGGCTCTGTGCCAAATGCTTCGATGCTTCTTCAATTCGAGGACATAAGTGAGTAAGATTATCCTCCCCACAAAGCTTACAACGGAGTTCCACCTTATGCCTAGTTTTACGATCCTTGCCAGCATTACCACCTTCCCGAGGAGGGTTGGCATTCTCTTTACGAGGAGTGTTATGATTGCTATTGTTATTACTTCCATTGTTTCCACCCCTATGATTGTTTCTCCCCTTCTTCTTACCACCAGGTTGTTGGTTACCTGACGGTTTCATTGATTGTACATTGTGTACATCAGACGATGGAGTGGAAGTGGACACGGTGTGAACCTGTCTAGGAGTAGACTGGTTTAGCGACAAATTTTGCATTTGATTAGCTACCAAGTCTATAGGGTGAGTGCATGTGGACCCCACGATGCCATCGGCATGTGGTCTAGGAACTGACATAGGCTCATGTCTTGTTCTCGGTGCATCAAGAATAATGTCATACAAAATGCCAGACCAAGAATAAAGTAGATCTAACTGTTGGAATTTCAAGATAGCTTGTTCCTCAGTCACAATTCCGGACATCAAAACATCCTTAGCAATGTATGGGAGTAGAGACTTGAGGAACCATTCCAACAGGAACTTTGGAGGAATGTTGGCTTTCACTAATCTCTTCCGCCAATGCCACTCTTGAACGTGGTCAGAAATATGTGTGGCTTTATTATGACGGAAGGTGGACAACAACTCAGTACCAATATCATAACGAACCAGTAACTGGAAATGGTCTAAGAAAACCAAAGCAATCTCGTTGAATCCCCTATAGGTGTTTCCTAGCAACTCAACATACCACTTCACGGCTGCCCTCGTGAGGGTGCATTGAAATAGTCGTAATCTAATTGAATTATGATTCAAAGAGTTGGAGGAGCACCAAAGGTGAAACGTCGTGACATGATCTCCTGGGTCCTCACCACCTTTCCCCTCAAACTTCGGAATGTCTGAAGGGAGCTTGGTAGGGACCGGGGTCCAAGTAGGGTCATGACACACCGGATCATTCGTGAGCTTCGAAAAATCTGGAAGATTCAAGTGTGCAAGGAACGGGAGTTGAGGCTGGAAAGCTTGATTCTAAGCCCCCATAAAAGGTTGGTTAAATTGAACCATGTTATAAGATGGACCAAAAGCTTGACCATGAGGATTAAACTGCTGATGATAAGTACCTGACAGACCATAAGCTTTCCCATGGCCATAAGATTGATAAACTCCTCCTACCTGACCCATTTGAGAGTAAGCAGGTATATGCATGTTTTGGGCACCATATTCGGGTGGTGGGTTATACTGGTGGCCAGCACCGACTGTGTTGTAGTAAGGGTTTCCACCATGAGTATGGGGCATGTATGTACTATTGATAGCAGGAAGCATGTTGGAATGACCATAATGGTATGGTATGTTCCCACCCCCAGCATTAAGATTAGCTTGAGAAGTCGCATGGTGACCAGAAGCATGAGAAGTATTCCCAACTCCAATATTGGTGTGACTAGTAGCAGGGATGGTGGCGTGATGTCCATGTGGATAGGAAATATTCCCAACCCCTACATTAGCATTACTAGTGGCGGCAGTGGATGCAAAAGTATGTGGTATGTGTCCACCCGCATGGTTGGGAGGAACATTATCATTCGTAAAAGTAGTCCTGGGTTGACAAGTAGCGACACGTGTATTAGGTGGTGGATGGCAAGTCGTGTTTCGAACAATGCTCCTATTAGGTTGGGAAATCCTAGGAGGTGGTCGTCTCCCAGCATCAGCATTGTTAGGAGGAACATGACTAGTCCCCATACTATTTGTGTGGGTGGACAATGTAGTGCCCCCAGTGAGGGTAGTGCCTCCGATGGGTATAGTATGGCTAACACTATGACTAGTGCCAGCGTGACTACCAAACGTAGTGGAAGGTTCGATGGTACTATGACTAGGCATACCAAAAGAGAGTGTTGTCATTTTGATCATAGGGCCAGTGTCATCATGTAACTCTGGCATCCCGTGTCTATAACTGCGTGGAAACGGAGGAACGAAAGGATCGTCCTGTTCTTCGTGCTCGGGTAAGTCTGGCATTCCGTAAAGATAATTATCCAAATTCAAAGGATCAAATGGATCTCATTCAAGTGGATTAGGCCAAATAGAACTAGGTTGAGTCTCAGGTGGATCACCTCCCCACTCCTCATGAGGAGTATGGGGATCGGAAGTGTGGTCAACTCTACCCGATGGATTCAAAGGTTTTTCCTCAGTATCGGAATGTGTAGTAGTCATGACATCCTGGACGTAAGTCTTGTAAGAATCCGAAGAATTAGAGGGAGCCCTCCGGCATCCTCTAGCAACACGGTGTGAAAGCTCGGCTGGCTTTAAACTAGCCAACTGATGGGACCGGCGGACAGTAGAGCTCCACGCCACGATATCTCTGGAGAGAATATATAATCAAAACATCCCCTAAAGGCCAACTATCGATCAAAAATAGTAAATCAAAAGCACACACCTAGAGAAACTATAGCCAAGAGCAGACAAACAGAGTGGCTAAATGGGCTCCCGATGCTAGAGCTGGTATGTCTCACCTAGGAGAGGCTTGAGACTCCCAAACTATAGTCAAAGGTAATAGAATGAGTTATAGAGACACCCAAGCTTCACTGCGTGTACAGGGTCAAGTCCACTGCACAAACACAACTATGTTGTCCAATCCCTATCTGACTCAGGACACAAACAGCATAACCACTGCAAGTACCCTGTACGATACCTAGGTAAGGCAACTATGGTCACCGCTATATAACCAATTCTTAGGGGGATAGTTGCATATGGGATCCGTCATATGGGCAGGGTAGCTAAGCCCGAAGCACAAGAGGATGAACCTCCGGTACCCCCAGATATGAACAAATCCTGGATATATCTCCCACGTTCAGCCGGTATCAGAGGGATATCTCCTATACCAACCTCCCATGACCTCATGCTTAACTCTAGCTTGAGTAGAGCTTCCTGAGAACATCGATCTATACCATGGATTCCTCCACTCCCTGGTCAGACACCTAATGTTTCGTCTAGTAGTCTTGGATTGTTAACTCACAATGATCTATTCCAAGACTCTAAACCTATGCTAGTTGGTGTACCCTATAAATAAAATCAGTCTAATCAATTTTAAGATTAAGCGTTAATTTTAGTGGCTGTGGTTACTCAAGGGATATGATCGTGAAACTAGTGATGTCTAGACTCAATAGTATGCAAAATCGTCGAATCCTAGACTCATCTATCCAATAAAACAATGTCACTAATATTCAAAATCAACCAACAGATCCAAAATAAAGATGCAAACTTTTATCTTTTCGATGCACAAGAAGAACCTAAATGAAAGCAACAAGCACTCAATGCAAGATGCAGTACATGAAAGTAAAATATTTTTGTATTTTTGCTTATAAACAAGAAGGAAAATGCAAAAAATTAGATGTATATTTTTGTATTTTTTCAATATAGATGGAATGAAAAAATGCAAGCAAAATTCTACTATTCAGTCACTGAAGTGCCGAGAAGATCACTCAGACAAGCCAGTAGATCCTAAACAACAAGACTCAGCCAAAGGAATGAGCTCAAAAGGAAAAAACCAAGAGGCTAAATCCAAAGATTGGTAAAAAACCAAGAAGGCTCAACCGAGAGAAACGAAGAGTTCTGGTCACAACCAAGGCATTAAACAGTCAAGAAAGAGTCCAACAAAGACTCAGGAACAACCAAAGCCAACCCAGCAACAACCAATAGCCATAAACCAACAAAAGCCAGAGTTGTACGCTACTGTCGAAGGAATACCTATGGGTACCCGTGAGCAGTAGAGTAAACAGAGGCAGGTATATGCGAGCTGAGCTAAGCTAGCCTGCGGGTGAGGAAAGGAAAATGGGAAAATAAAGAGTCCAAGGGCTCAGAAAAAGCAAGTTTTCTATGGTGTATCTTAACGGCCAATCAGTGACACAGAGCTTCGATAAACAACAACTCTAATTAAGGACTAATGCTCAAAACATTTCCCAAACATTGATGTTTTCCCCAGTGGAGTCGCCATTTCTGTGTTGGAGAAAACTCACTATGGCTTGGGAATACCACAACAGACAGATGACTGCCAGAAATCAACTCAATTCTCAAAAAAATGCTATTATAAATGACAATGTTAAGATAACGGAGAAATGTAACCAACCTCGATCCAAACATTTGATGTAGATCCCCATTGGAGCTTTCAATCCATGCACTTGAAATCTACCAATTAGTCTTGACAGCCAATATCCAACAAGTACATGCAAGATATAAATGACATTAACATTATCAATAACAATGGTCCATAATATCACAAGCAAATGTAACCCAATGTACGATAAACAACATTTACAACATGAATGGATGAGAATATGAGTATTTCTATTAATTAACAAGAAGAAGTACAAAGCGATATGACCTCTTGCCAGCAACCAATCTGAACCAAGATCGGGATCAATCCACTTGTGCCTCCACCACTTCAATCCTCCATGTCAATGGAAAACTCAAACTAAATAGGAGTTTGGAAGGTGAACATAAAGGGTTCGCAACTACAAGGATCAATGAGTGTAGACTCAAGATAGGGCAAAAATCCACTAGAGTTCTCTTGCTATTCTCTTCTTCCTCCCGTCCATAAGCCATATGTGCTCAATATATAGTCCTCTCAAAGGTAGGTGAAAGGACACATCGAGGTGTTACTCGGGCAGATGGAGAGACAAAGGTCACCCAATGACCGCTTTTTGGGAGTAAAAAGTAATAAATAGTGATTTTTACCATTTTACTTGATACCCGCAGGCTATAACGATGCAACCCACGGGTATGCCTACTATAGTGATGAAACAGGAAGGTAGGAATAAAAATAGGGAAAAATAGTATCTCTGAAGGATATGAGTGGATCTGAGTCAGTGAAATCGATCCTACAGGCCAAATAATGCTGATGCTCACAGGGTGGAAGATTACGTTGTAACATGTTAGAAGATAATTGACATACGAAAAAGAATTATACGACATTGTGCAAGCACTCAAGCATTGGAGACATTACATCCTTAGAAAGGAACCAGTCATCCTCACTGACCATTAGCCTCTCCAATTCTCTCTGACCCTGTCGAAACTACAAACATCTCGACAAATCAAGTGGATTAATTACCTACAATAATTTCAGTTGGTGATTAAGTATCAGAAAGGTAAATCCAATGCGGCCGCCAATTGTCTAATTCGCCGCCACCCATTACTCTCCTTTTTACAGTGATGAGTATGTAGGGTTATGACACGACCACTTGGCCTCAGTTATATGAGGACGAAAACGGATTTTCATCAGTCTATCGACAACTTCAGACCAACAAGTCGTCCACCTCCGACTATTTCCTGAAAGACACCTTGCTATACAAGCTTGGACAACTTTGCATACCGACCGGTGAGCATCGAGAGCAGCTCATTTGAGATGCACACTATAGCAAGACTACAAGACACTTTGGAGTAGCAAAGACCCTTGCTATTCTCGAGAATTATTTCTTTTGTCCTTAACTTAAAACCAATGTCAAGAAGTACATTCGATCATGCGTGGTTTGTGCCATTGCTAAACCTCCTAATCAACGACAGGGATTGTACACACCTTGTACAATTCCTAGTCGACCATCAGAATCTATTTCTATGGACTACTTGAAGGGATATCCTACTAGAAAACATCATCATGATGTGATCTTAGTAGTATTCAATAGATTTTCCAAGATGGCCATTCTCATTCCATGCAAGAAGACCATGACAACACAACAAACCACTCAACTCTTCTTCACACATGTTTGGAAGCACTTTGGTTTACCGACAACCATCATTTCCAACCGAGATGCCATATTTGTCATCATATTTTGGAAGACTCTTTGGCAGCAGCTAGACACAAGACTCTCATTGTCGGCAACTTTCCATCCTCAAACCGACAGACAGATGGAAGTTGTGAATCGCTTCATCATACAACTACTTCACATGTACAACCACAAGCATCGACAAATATGTGGTGAAAGTATTCACTACATACATCACAACTACAATCCTTCTCAACACAACTCTATGGGAAAGATTCCATTTGAGATCTGTTACGGATTTCAACCCTTAACACATATCGACTTGATCAGCTCCTCGACACAATCAAATGACACCGACTACAGCCAGTGGGAAGTTGATAAAGCCTTGAATTTTTGAGATCAAATATGCGACATCCAAAATAAAGCACGGGAAATGTCGCAATGAGCAAACACGAAAGCTAATGCCCGACATGACAAGCATCGTATTCCTCATTCTTTCCAAATTGGGGATAAGGTCTGGTTACATCTTAAGAAGGAACGCTTCACCAGTCCGTACAAGAAGCTCAAACCTTTGCGATATGGTCCATACAATATCCTTTGACAGATTGGAGAAAATGCTTTCTAGCTTGACATTCTTGCATACTCGGTTTTGCATCTAGTATTCAATGTGGATCTACTTCGACCATACCATGCACCATTGTTGGAACATAATGACTTACCGACAATAGAACCCGAATACATCCATCCAGATGTTCAAGAATCTCTTCCTTGCAACACCATCGTGGGACAACGAGTATGCCATACAAGGACGAACACAATTCCCTTGTTTAAGGTTGCTAAATTCAGACAGCTCCCATCCCAAGGAAAATGGTACTCTGCTACTAAACTAACCGACAAGTTTCCTCACTTGACCGAGCAAACAATGGGGACCATTGTTTCTTAAGGAAGTAAGTTTGATCCACTCAGCAGTTGGAATTATTGTCGGATGATAAAATTGACCACGACAAGTCATCAAATTAGACACAACTTCAACAAGTTTAGCAAACTCGACATTTTCACGACGTCGACATGCAACATCGACTAGCAACTGGAGAACTACGACAAATTTTCTCTCTATCTTTTAGTCGACTGTAACGGTTGAAATTCTGAAACTGTTCTAACTTCTCTTGTAACTGAATGTAACAGGAAGGCACCTAAGCATATCAGCATTCCCTATATAATCATGTAACATATTGTAAGATAAAGAGACATCATAGATCGTATCTTATCTATCTTTGAATCAACAAGTAATAGAGAGGATCAGTTTGCATTCCTGCATATTGTCTGTGTGTATTTGTGTTAATCTGTGTAGTGTATTCCTACTTTGCTTCTATTTCTTATCCTTCCACCATAACATAACTGACTCATTCAGTCGAATTGTTTTCCCACTCGTGCACTTGGGCATGTGCAGATCACATCCCCTCATGAACTAGCTTCAAGGTACACAATGGGGGATATTGAATTCCAATCCATCATGTTGAGAAGACAAGTTCAAATTTGTGTTGGTGATGGGCCTTTATGAGCCTTTAATGTGCAGTTGGTGTTTGAGATCCCACTGTTTTGACATTCACATTGATATCGAAGGGAAATCCATGCAAAATTTGTGTAGGCACAAAACTATGTGCAATAGCGCACCTAAATAGAGAAAAGGCCCCACGATCCTGTCCTTTGACTATTCTTTGGCATTTATGGACTCTTATTGCTTCTTAGATATGATGAGCATGTCATTGGTGGGATGCATGCTATATGTTGATGATGCCATACTGTGTGAATTACAAAAATGTTGCATGTGTGCAAAATTTATGTGGTAATAGATGCCCCCTGATGTATGAGGTTCATAGGGTACTGTAGGGACGATAATGCATAGTCATTTCTTTTTTTCTCTCTGGTGTTCATAGAAGCTGTGAAGCATGTGTGGAAGAATAGGTTCCTCCAATGGGGTGATATTGTTGGTGAATCCATAACAAAGAACAGTGTTTTATACAGACAAGGTGGTCATACCCATTCTTGTGAAAATATGCCAATGTTGCTACAATTAGAGGAGACCGAAGGGTTAACTCAATATAATACTAGTACATGGAAGAAGGTGGCTGCAATCCATGGAATAGTAATTGAACCTGGAAATGTTGTTACAGGTGTTGAAGAAGTAACACTGTTGATAACCATGATAATCCCGTGAGGGTGGAGGACCATAATACTAGTGAGGGTGTTGAATGTAGAACCTCAACGAATTGTTGCTACCATGATTTATAAATGTGGGCACTGCTACATTTGAAACGTATGACTCTCCCTGATGCAATACATGTGTTGATGTCGAGCATAGGAGAAAACACTAAGTTAAGGATGTTGAAATATTGTAACTTCAAAGAATATTATATTTGTATATTATTTATTCCGGAGATGTTCCATACCTCCGATGTGATTATACTATAAATCCGGAGATGTTTATTCCTCCGAGTTGGGTGTGGTAACTAGGGTTATTAGACCCACCATGTGGGGGTCGGCCCAGTCAGTTATAATGGGGTATTTAACCTAATGGTTAAATACAAGCCTACA
Source organism: Larix kaempferi (assembly GCA_027924585.1). Lineage (NCBI taxonomy): Eukaryota > Viridiplantae > Streptophyta > Pinopsida > Pinales > Pinaceae > Larix > Larix kaempferi. The sequence continues at coordinate 12,215,430 of BSBM01000007.1, forward strand.
TGTACTTGTGTAAAATACATATAAGAGTAGTGTATAAATAGAGGAGGTGTGTTCCTCATTTGATACATTCACTCACTTGAGGATAGCGCACTTGGGGAGGAGAGGTCTGCTATTGTGGAGGAGGAGATCATGTCTCAGGGTTTCATCTTTGTATATTTCTGGTCATCTATATTGAGGAAGCTTTGCTGGGTTTTCTACCCGATGAGGGTTTCCCAGGATAAATCTCTGTCTCTTGTGTTTATGCTATGCTTGTTGTTTCTTCAGTGATCCTGTATATGCTATTATTGTGAAATGGAATGTAATGCTGCTATTTTCTGTCTTAGCATATTGAATTTTAACATGGTATCAGAGCTAACCTGAAGGAAGACAAGGTATGGCACTAATGACACTTGCTTTACTTACGACAATTTGAAGGTTAGGGTTTTACATAGCAAAAACCAGTCATCGTACCACTTTCGCTATAAATCCGTTTTGGAGATGTTTTCTGATCTGCAATTGTTACAGGATGAAGACTAAATCTCCAGGTACCTTGTGTCCAAAGGACAACCTCTAATTCGTTGTACTTTGTGATTTATGATCTGTACAATATAGGGTTTCTGCCTCTTCCAGATCTGAGTCAAAATCAGGTGACCGTGGGAAAAAGGTCATATCTTGGGCTAGGAAGCTCCAAATGAAATTTAGTAAAAAGTGACAGGTAGTACACAGTCTTTACTATCTCAAAAAACGTTTTTAGAGGCCGAAGTTGAACCAGTGACATGTGGCACTCTGTACAAGTTCGCCCTCCTGTATTATCCCATAAACAGGTCATGTTGCGACACTTGGCATAACTCTCTCTCAGAGAGTCTAATTGAGGTCAGAACTGTTAGGATGGAAAGATAACAGGCCGAGATACCTTAGGAAAGTTTTTCAAAGGCCGAAGTTCAAACAGTGACATGTGGCACGCCGTACAAGTTCGCTCTTCTGTTTTATCCCAAAACAGGTCATGTTGCGACATTTGACATAACTCTCTCTCAGAGAATCCAATTGAGTTAAGACCTCTCAAGATGGAAAGATAACCGGTCAGGCTATCTCAAAATACTTTTTCAGACCCTGTGGATTGAAAAGTTTGGAGTTACACCAGAAACAATCAGGTACATATTTCTGTCAAAACAGAATTATTTTTGAGTACCTTCATTCATGGCTTCCGGAATTTAGGGCTTTGAAGAAAGTTGAAATTTTTGTAAACGGAGACCACGGATGAATGCTACTCATCAAAATATAAATTTAGAGACCAAGATCAGATTTTTTGGTTGGGCAGAAGGCCGGGCTTGATGAAACCCTAGTTCGGGACTTTGATCAGAAAAGTGGAAAATTAGGGCTTCTGTAAAAATGAGAATTTTTGAAATCTGTGACCATGGCTGGAAGCTCCTCAGAAAAATAGAAGCTTAGAGCTTTGGATCAAACATTTTGATTGGGCAGAAGAGTGGGATTCATCAAACCCCAGTTCAGGGTCACGTCCAGTGAATCCAGAAGTTTCAAAGGCAAAATTGAGGAGTGAAACTTTGCAGTTTTCAAATTCTGAATATATCAGTTTGATCAGCTCATCAAGGCGCATATTTCTATCCTTTCGGAAGTTTGAAATTCAAAGTTTGAATTTTTGGGGTTTCTATGACAAACCCATATCCAGCTCCAGGTCCAGTTCTTGCAAATCAAGTGGATAGGGTTAATCCTAGAAGAAGATGGATTGGTCACCTGCATAAGTGAAGGAGTTCCTGTTTCAGAGGGAGATGAGGCTAAGGCTTTACATAAGGAGATTACAAGCGATCTCGACAAGTATGACTCATCGAGGTATGTTTTGAGATTTGTTCATGATTAAGTTTATGGTATGTTTGTCTTCATGTTATTACGGTTAGTACAATCTTGATTTTAGATTTGTTGTATCACCTTAACAAAATTATGAATGCATGATAGAAGATATTCATTGGTTAGGGTGTTGACACTTATGATTGTACTAATGCATTATGATGTTGTGTGAGGTTGATTTTGTCTGCTAACAAGATACAGGTACATCACAAAAGACAAATCAGGCTCCATGACCATGAAAACATGAAGACAAAGACTCATCCATAATCTTTGTTCTACTTACGAGGTATGTATGACTTTGTTATATTATGCTTAACCTATGAGACATGCAGGTTCTAGCTCGGGATCTCTAAATCATTGAAGAGATTGTTTAGGTATGTTGTACATAACCAAGTAGGTATACTAATCCGGGTATGTTTCCCATGAATCTTACCTTGTGTTAGGATCCCTTATATAAGTATACTTGGAATGATTGGTTATGCTTATTCATAAAGTTAGTAATCAAGGGATTATGCATATTATATCTTTTATCTTGATTGATGATATGCATGAGTAAAAGAAGACTTCCCTGAAATCTTGAATACTAATGTTTATTAACTATAATCATGACTATACATTTTCAAGATTATTTAGTACTATAATGTTTTGATAGCATTTAGAATATACTAATGAGTGTATGTTTGTGTATGAGATCATGAGGATGACTCTTGAGCATGCACAGCTGTTGGCGGATATTTCTACCCTATAGTCAGGAAACTAAACTATCAACTTGGTTGGGGTGACAGGTAAGTGCATTTATGTCATTACAGAGGTGTTTACAAAAGAAATAGATTACAGATTTAGAGAACATACCTTTTACTGGAGTTTGATCCTAGCCTTGACCCAGTCTTGTGTCCAGCTCTCCAATCTACTTTCTTTCAGCAAACCTGCAACAACAATACCTTCCTCAAACACTTTGGGCAACATATAAACCATAAAATAAACAAAGATTATGTTTAATATCCAGTATTGACCAAAATAAATCCAACTCAAAATGCCATTTTATAACACCTTCAGATTGGAACAAGGAAACACTTCAACCTTTATTTGTCAAAATAGTATGCAGTACAAATATACCTGATAATGAAGCAGGCTCCTGCAACTAGATCCTGGGCTCTGGCTCTGCTCTCGTCTGAATGTCTTCTGTAACAGTTTCTCCAATGACTTAAAGTTTCTCCATTAACTCATCCTCTCATTCTTTAGTAATCATTTGCATTCATAATTTCTTCTAACCCTGCTCCCTTAGCCTTCTGGGAATTTATAGGTTTAAGGAAGCAGTTCAAGTCGATGAGGAGGTTGGGGAAGTTAAGAAACTGACTTCAACTAATCCTCTTCGATGGATTAATATATTTTTTAATCATTTTTAAGATATACGCGACTATTACACAGTGGAGTAGCGTATAGAGCGCTACACTATTGTTTGATAAATAGCGCTCATATAGTTTTAAATTCAGAGCGCTACTTTGATAAGAAGGAGTAGCGTATACATTGATATGGGCGCTACTATTATGCACTGGAGTCGCGTATGGGCGCTAGTCTCTTTAAGTGGAGTAGCGCTCATACCTCAAAATGATATTTTTGTATGTTTTCTAGTATTTTCAGGAAATGGGATGAGTTGTCATAACATCCAAGGTCAACATGCTCCTCCATCCAAGTTGTCCTTTTGTGTGATCAGCAGCTCAGGGTGATCACGGACGGAGAGGTGCAAGTTTGACCTATAACAGATGCCCCCTAATGTGTGAGATCAGAGAGAAACGATGGCCGAAATACATTATAATCCAAAACCAGAGAGAGAGCACAGAACCGCAGAAAAAAGTCGCAAGAAACCTGCAACAAAAATCAAGGTCAGCGAGCAATTACATTGTTGACATCTTATAGATGTGTAGGGTGATACAACATGATCTCCGATACATAACAAGGAGATGTATATAAAAGCATGGCCACTTGAAATACAAGCGTGGATCCATGTCAAACTAAGAGATCATAGCCATAACAACACACTGGATCTATGTCTCATGGAGAGCCGTATAGAAGTGAGGCTCAGTCTTGCGCAACTTGGGTGATAACAAAATGGGGTTATGTCATCCAAATCCCAAGGTCTTCATCCCATAACGACCCTAGGTACAAACCCGAGCCATGTGAATAGATGAGTTGACAGTCGAACATGGAGGGCATCGTCTGATTACCGGTCATTGATGTATACCGTTAACAAACGCGAGGACTTCTATCGATAATGATGATGGAGTCCAAGGTACCAAGTACGATTCGCCAAATGTGAATAGATGGACTTGAAGTCGAACACTTGGGAATCCTGTCGAAGAAAAGATATTGATGTATTCTCATCATTCAACAGCGAGGAAAATTGCCACTGGTGACTGCAATCTCCAAGGTACTAACCGAAACTCTAAACTCCAATCCCAGAATAATGATTTGATGTCGATGGGAAGAAGTCCGTTGGAAGGGAGGCCTTAAGGCATCCTCCATCATCCAACTCGAGGAACACTCAACTGGTAAGAGCTGATATGAAATGATATGTAACAAGACTGACACTAGGAAGGCCGACACATGAGGTCAAGGTAAACTGCAGAAAGGCCGACACAGGGTATATCCTTGAACATTGAGCACAACACACAGTGACTCAGGCAGTTTCTGACATAATGGGGTAAATAAGTCTGAAATGTAAGAGACATTAGCAGACCCTCCATATGGTTGGAAGAATAACCAACCGGGGGAGTAAATAACTCGGAGGAAAGGTTCACCCTAAGGCCAAAAACTAAACCCAACCGACAAGATAGACTCAAGTAGGTGCTGTGTTCAAGGATAGGACTTGACTGATACTGCCTTTAACAATGAAGATATGATGTGTTTTCCTGTTCCTTATTCTTTTTAGATAAAAGAATACCCTTCTTGTGGATTTCATGAGTCCAAGAAAGAATGAAAACTCAATAGGTCCAACCATGTAAATAGTTTAATGAGCCCATGGGATGAAGACTCAGTACCTTCTTCATAATTTAAAGAGTTCGAAGAAGAGATAGAAGATTACTCTATATGTACTGATCTCTGGATTTTAGTATCGAGCCGAGATCTGTTCTTGCTCGCCGGTGTTTTCAATTTTAAGGAGTCTGAAAAACTTAAACAATAACTCCATATATCTGCTCGTGGATTTTAGTATCGAGCCCAAGCAGATTAATGCTTGCCGGTGTTTTCCTGTTTATAGAGTCTGAAAAACTTAAACAATCCTCTTTTCACCTATCCGTGGATTTTATATCGAGCCCGGATTGGTCTTTGCTCGCTTGGTATTTTCATATTTAGAGAGTCTGAAAACCCTAAAGAGAGACTCCGGAAGGTCCTTTTTCGTATATTTAGTCTCCTCCCCCGAAAAAGTATAAAACAATGAAAGGAGAACTCTTCTAGCGCATACTGACGTATACCTAGAGTATACCTTTTCCGTAGTTAATCCACTGAGGCCCGGAAAAGGGGTAATTCTATACCTGAGTGGATGAGCCTTCGGATACTTTAACGAGCTCGAAAAGGACAAGTCTGCTCGGCAATCTTGTTTAGGTTTAAATAGTCCAAACAAGAGCTTAAAATGACTTAAAGGTCAGCTTCCGGGATCGTAACTTCATGTCCTGCCAAAACTAGGTTTTCAACAAAATATTAGTCGATGACGCAAAAATCTTAAATAATATATGGATTTGAAATGTTTAGCTAACTGACAAGATTTATCGTTAAGAAATTTGAGCTCAGGAGACGAATTCGACAACAATTGAGTGAAAATTGAACTTGGATCAGTTTTATACCTTATTTTGTGTTTCAATTGATTAATTAGGGTTTTTGAAAATGTTTGAAACTATGGAAAATTAAAAATTATAGGTAAAAATTAAAATCCAATTATATATATAATTTCAATGTTAACAAATCAATTTGCATTTTGTGTTGTAGGGCAAACATTGGGCACATTTTCACGAATTTCAAATCTCCTTTGTGATCGAACGGAGCATCCAATCGCCAAACTGCTTCCACCAAGTAAGTAGAAATCAACCAAACTTGCATTTCAATGGTTTATTTTTAAAATTTTGAGGAAAAATGGCAATGGGCGCTACTTTGCTCAAACAGAGTAGCGCCTACACGCTACTGTGTAGTATACATAGTAGCGTACATATTTGCAAAGCCAAATTAAAGTGCCGAGACTCAAAATTTTTGGGGTTTTTATGCAGGATGGTCTTACAATGGAGGGAAAGGGAGCATGAAGACATGGATAGACTAGCTATGCAAGACCCGGCTACCCTCCATGCACTCCGTAGATGCGGTTTGTTGAAATTTTATCGAACCGTAAACATGCGGGCACTAAACAAGCTGTTTCGGAGATTGATTCAGTATTGGGATGTCGATACTAATACCTTCATCATCCGGGGGCAAACTCTTGAGCTTACCGTTGAGGATATATATTTTATTACCGGTCTCTCAAGGAGAGGAGACGTAATCAATCTAAAAGGAACATCTCGCTTGGGTGCACGATCAGTGCAAGAATATGTGAACACCTACTGTGTTGCCGGAGCAGAAAAATCGGGAAGCCAAATCCTGATTTCAACTATTGATGGTCTCCCGCTGAAAGTGATAGTGAGCATGATCAACCGGGTATCCGGTAGTGCATCACAACACTTGGCTTCTAGGCACTCGATGCATGTCGGTGTACAGTGCTTGCATGGGCATGTTTATGATTGGAGTACTAGCTTGTTGGCAAACATGAAGTATCAATTAACGAGTTGCAAATCTGGTACAATGAAGAATTTCGGGTACGGGAGTATCTTGTGTACTTTCTTCGAGAGAGAATGCCTGCTATTAGTTTGGGAATGCCATTACCACAAGTTAACCCCCGTGAGCCCAGACTAGGCCGTTGGGGTGACATTTTTCTCCGCCAGGGTGGTGGGGAGAGTCACTATTGTTACCATACAGATGACTTCTGGGGGTGGTGGGAGAGGCAAGTTCCCGCTTTTGAGCAGTTTCCCTATGCTGGACTAGATTTTCGTCATGACCCAGAGCTGGTGCTTCCGCCAGGTGGAGCCTGGGGAGATATTGGTATGTTTACTTTTTGAGAATTTATTTAATTTTTTCAAACTTTTCAAATATTTGATTTTTATGAAATGAGTTTTGGAGTTCTAATCAACTGTTCAACGCAGATGTTGGGCCTGTTCGTCCCGAGGGCCATCCTACTATCTATGTGAGGCCAGCTGATATCACCGCAGCAGAAGCTATGCTGGGAACCCTGGAGAGGAAAAAGAGTTGGCTGACTAATGAGATTCCTGCATGCCGCATGGACCAGATACCTGTTGACATGCAGGAAGATGTTGTTGGGGTGCCCCTAGCATGGCTTAGATTACTGCGGAGAGTTGCTAGACTAGTGATATGCTACCGTAATGCGGTAGATGATGAGGAGGTTCCTCCTTCTCCATAGGAGAAGAAAAACATTATATGTATATATTTTTGAGGCTGCCATGCCCAACTTTTGTACTTTTATGACTTGACTTAGGAGACTCATGACTCGAAACTCATATTTTTTGATACGGTATCAGTTATATATACAGTATCGGTTATTTACATGTGAATGTGTTTTAAATTTTATGTGTGGAATGTTGTTTACAATGTATGATGCAAATGCCAGTCTAACACATAGTTTGCTAACGAATCAGCTAAATTGTTTAAATTTCTTGGAATGTGTTCATATCTGATAGAATGAAAATGTCTTTCCAATAATCTAACTCGTAGAAACTGTCGTAGCAATCCTGGATCTCTAATCCGATAGACACCTGTTAACTGAAATACAATTAGTTGTGAGTCAAGCCTTACCTCCAGGTATGAAATGCCATGACTGAGGGCATCTCGGAGAAGTTCTATAACTGCACTGTATTCAGCCACATTGTTCGTGGTAGGTCCCAAACAAACCCCCCCCGAAGAGACAAGTTGGTCAGCGGGTGAATAAATGACCCAAGCTGCTGTAGCCAACTGATAGGTGTGGCGACTGGCGCCATCAGCAAATCCTAAGAAATGTGCGGTTGACGTCTGGTACATGAAACGAGAAGCACATATCAGATCACCTAACGAACATAACAAAACTAACTATACAAAAATATACAGCTATGTTACAAGAAAAAGTACTTCAACCTAGGCGTAGTACTTCTTCAGGTAGAGCCCATTTCTAGGCTCGTCCAACTTATTACCTTCGAAATCCACCAGTTCGTAGGCACCTTTCTTCAATACTTTAGAAATGATATAAGGTCCGAGCCATCTGGATTTGAATTTACCGGGTCCCAAAGGTTCTTTGTCTTGATCCCAAAGTAGGACCAAATCTCCTTCAATGAAAACTCTAGGTTTAACGGATTTGTCGTATTGTCCTTTGACTCGTTTTTTGTGAACCTCGTTTGTTGTAAGCGCATCCCGGCGCTGTTCATCTAGATGTTCTAAGCGTAACAAACGTTCTTCAAGTATTGAAGTATCGGGTAGTAACTGAACTGCTAGTTTTAACGAAGGAATCTCGCATTCAATCGGCACCACTGCCTCTATCCCATGCACAAGTTGGAAAGGAGAGAAACCAGTAGCAGTCTTAACGTTGGCTCGATAAGCCCAAAGAGCCGGGTATAGCATGATGTGCCAGTTATTTCGACTAGCATTAACAGTTCGTTGTAATATAACTTTTAACGTTTTATTCACTGCTTCAACTTGTCCATTCGCCTGAGGATAGTATGAGGACGAATGTTCTTGTCGAAAACCAAGCATTGTATATAACTCAGTCATCATGCTATTTTGGAAATGACTACCATGGTCAGTCACTATCTCTTTAGGTATACCAAACCGTGCTATGATCTGATTAAATACAAAATAAGCGGCAGTTTCTCCATCTGCCTTAACAGTAGGCATTGCCTCTGCCCACTTAGTAAAGTAATCAACGGCAACGATGATGTAATGATGTCCTCCAGCTGAAACTGGATTACATGTCATGAAATCAACCCCCCATTTTGTGAAGGGACCTGCTGTAATTACAGGATGAAGAGGAGCTGGGTGTGCCCTCATTTTCTTAGTGAAAAACTGACACGGTCGACAGTGTTTCACTGCTTCCACACAATTTTTAAAGATCGTGGGCCAAAAATATCCGGCACGCAGTATCTTCTGAGCTGTTGCCAACCCAGAAAGATGTCCCCCACAAGCTCCACTGTGGGCATCATTTAACACTGCTTCAGCTTCTTCTCTAGTTAAGCAACGTCGTAAAATGGAATCTACCCCACGCCGATATAAAGTATCAGAGATAATAAGGTAATTTTTCGCATGGGTTTTAAGTTTACGTCGCTCTTCTCGGGAAAAAGTGGTAGGACACCTCAAAGTCTGGAGATATATTAAGATATCTCCGTACCATGGGTCAGAGGAGGCGATGAGAAAGATATGTTCATCAGGGAAAGATGTTTCTTCCTCCACGCGTTCTAGGTCACTTGGAAATTCTGAGATTAATTCCGCGAATACTAGTGATTTTTTTGATTTAGCTGATTGGAAAACCAAATCAAATTCTTGTAGAATTACAATCCATTTATTGTATTTCCCACCAATGATTCGTCGGGTGAGAACGTACTGGAAAGGGTTTACCTCTGCTATCACTGTAGTGGTTCGTAAAAGTATATAGTGACGAAGCCTCTGGACCGCATAGACCGCAGCAAGTGCTAACTTCTCAACGTGCGAGTATTTAACCTCAGGGGCTATCAATGCGCGAGAAAGATAGTAGACAACATGTTCTTGGAACATATCGTCTTCCTGAACCAAAACTATACCAATTGTAGTAAGAGACGCCGCCAGGTATAACAGAAAATCTTTTGAGTAATCTGGCGGGCTTAACAAGGGTGCTGAAAGAAGTGCCTTTTTTAATGCTTCAAAGGATGATTGTGCAGCTTCGTCCCACACAAAGTAAGAATCTTGTTTGAGTAGCCTCATAAAACCTTTGGTAATTTTGGCGTAGTTTATTATAAATCGCCGTAAGAAATTAGACATGCCTTGCAGACTTTGAAGTTGTCGCAAGGTGCGAGGAGGAGGCAGATTTACAATCGCCTCAACTTTGAGTGGGTCAACCATTATGCCACGATTAGAGACAATGAAACCTAGTAAACGTCCCGATTCGACACAGAATACACATTTGTTCGGATTCAAACGAATCTTATATTTTCTGCATCTTTCAAACACTTGTCTAAGGTGATCCGGATGGTCCCGTCTCTTTCGAGATCGCGCCGGGAGATTGTCCAAGTAAGGTTCTACAATGTGTTTGATGTCATGAAAAGAAAAATTCATTGCTCGCTGGAAGGTAGCCCCAGCATTCTTCAAACCAAATGGCATTTTCCGATAAGCAAAGGTGCCCCATGGGCAAATGAAAGTTGTTTTATGCTGATCTTCATATTTGATCTCTATTTGATTATATCCCGAAAAACCATCCATAAAAGAGAACATTTCATGTCTTGCACACGCATCTATGATTTGATCGATAAATGGTGTGGGATAGTTGTCTTTCGGACAAGCTTTATTCAAATCTTGAAAGTCAGTGCAAACTCTAATAGTGCCTTGCTTTTTATCAACCGGAACGGGGTTTGAAACCCATTCCGTCATATCGATCGGATAAATGAAACCCGCTTTGAGCAACTTTTCCACCTCTGCCTTGATGGCGGCTGCTTTTCTAGGGTTTACGGGACGGAGCTTTTGCCTCACAGGTTTCGCGTTAGGATATGTCGTAATGACGTGTTCCACAATGGTTGGGTCAATACCTGGCATCTCCTCATATGACCAGGCAAAAACGTCGCGGAATTCTTTAAACAATTTTGTATACAGAGCTATCTCTTCTGGAGAACAGTCTGCACCAATAAAAATATTTTCCACGACCCCGGGCTTGGTGGAAATGTTGACTGGAATTGTTTTTGAAATATTAGCCATGTTCCCTTCAGCATAAACAGCTTTTGAAGTAGAAGGAGAAGATGACAAATCGACAAATCCACCGGGTCTCACAGGGAATTCTCCTCTCTCAATTCTGTCTAGATCCGGAAGTATGTAGGACCTATGATGCATATGTTCCCAAGGTTGATCCAGGCCCATCATAACTTCTAAGATGGCTTCATCAGATGGCAAAACCGTATCTAAACAATCGAATGAGTGAGTAGAATTCAGTGACCATGCCGGAGCATAGTCCATATCTGACTCGACACAGACTGGTGGAGTCATGATATGTTCCATTGTAGCGTGTTGAGTTTCCATATAGGTTACTTCTGCAATGGAGGGAGGCACAAAAGGATCTGACGTGGTCGGAAGGATCCAAGGATCAGTTCTTAAACCAACCGTAAATATTTCAGGAACGGTACCCACATCAGAACGCATAAAAAGAACAGGGGAGGGGATGTCGAAAGTGCCTATTAACGAACCATACAACCCTGCTCCTAAACTCTCCTTAACCGGGGCGGTTTGATCAACCAAAGGAATCGTGGTTTCCGTAGAAGTCTGGTGTTTTCCTTGAGTGAAAGAAAGCTGATCGACTGTAACGATCTTCCCTTCAAATGGGAACATGACCACTCGAAAAACTGTCGATGCTATAGCTTGCATGGCATAAGTCCAACTCCTGCCCAATAACATGTTGTAATCGAGCGGAGCGTCCAGAACTTCAATCTCAACAGCAACTGTCTTACCGGCCAAAGTGACATTAAATGATGGCAGAACTCCGTGCGGACGGAAAGTTCTGCCATCAAATGCAGTAAGCATTGTGTTGGAAGGGACTAACTCAGGAGAACCTAGAGCTTTCCAGCAGGAAATAGACATTACGCAAGTCGACGCTCCCTCGTCTACTACAGCTCGTCTTATGGTCATTGGACCATGAATGACTTCAATCTGGAGGGCAACGTGATATGGCAACCGGTATTTGACATCAGTCATATCAAATCGTGCAGACATGTTGGAGGACTCCATACTCCCAATAGCTGCCAGAAGTGCATTTCGTTGCAAAGGACAACTCTGCAAGACTTCTAAGGTAGACATGGCACAAGGAGTTTGGGCTAGATCTTCAACTACATTGTAATTGGAAGCAGCCCGCGTGTTGGGATTGTGCGATTCCCTCTTTAAGACACCTTTCGGAATCTTAGGCATTGGGTCCACAGGTATGTGGAGTGGAGCGGAGGATTCAGCAATCTCCTTATCCTTTCTCTGCGTTTCTGGGGTATAGTTCTTAGCTCTGGTTTGCAAAAATGCATCTGAGTTGACCATATTTATGAATGTTTGATCAACCGAAGCGTTTGAAGTGCCCCCAGTTTTGGAGGTGCCAGAAGTGGAGCCTTGCCCTTTGGGAAATGGATCTTTCAAGACGGCAGGCTTCTTCTCTTTCAAGAGCTTCTGGGCTTCTTCTAGTAGAGGGCATTGGTGAGTAAGGTGGTTTTGTTTGCAAAGTTTACAAGGGAACCTAACCTTCTTCTCTTCTTTATTACCCTCTTCGGCATTATCTTTTTTGGGCTTTTGTTGGTTCCCCTCTCCTTTCTTGCCCTTCTTTTTGTTGTTGGGCTGCCGAGGGTCCTTTTGATTGTTCTGAACCTGATTAATAGATTCAGAAGTAGAAGGAGAGGTTGTGACGGAAGCAATGTCTGCAGTCGAATGTTTGACAGTTAAGGCTTGGACCTGTTTGGTCAGTGCTTCGAAAGCTGCAGAGTTAACCAAACCCACTATGCCGTCAGCATGTGGTCCAGGTTTGGGTCTACTTAGATCAGTGTTTGATCTCGGTGCGTCCGGTATAATCTCGTACAGTAAACCAGATTGTGCGTATACAAGGTCTAACTGTTGAGTCCTTAAGATGGCTTCTTCTTCATTGGAGACTCCAGATGTCGCTACTTCCTTAGAAATATAAGGAAGGAGTGATTTCAAGTACCACTCGAGTAGGAATTCTAGAGGGATATTGGCCTTTATGAGCCTCTTCCGTCTTCGCCACTCCTGAATGTGGTCAGATAGGTGAGTGGCTTTGTTTTGTCTAAAAGTAGACAAAAGTTCTGTTCCGGCATCATACCGAACAGGAAGTTGGAAATGGTTCAAAAAGACGGTGGCCAGATCCCCAAAACTAGAGAAAGTAGCCGCAGGTAACTCAATGTACCATTTGGCCGCGGGACCAGTTAAGGTCCTTTGAAACAATCTCAATCTGATGGAATCTTCGTTCAAAGAATTTGAAGAACACCACAAATGAAAGGTAGTGACATGGTCACCAGGATCTTCACCAGCTTTGCCTTCGAATTTGGGAATATCCGAAGGTAATTTGGTGGGAACTGATGGCCATGCTGAGTTATGACACACAGGATCATTTGTCAATTTCGAAAGGTCTGGCAAATTCAAAGTTGCCAGAAAAGGTAGACGAGGCCGGTAAGATGAAGCTTGATAAGGGAAAGCACCCATTGTTTGTCCCATGAATTGTTGGTAGGGGTTGCCCCCAGCCATTTGGTGATTAGGGTTTCCCCCGGCCATGTGTTGGTAGGAGTTTCCACCTACCAACTGTTGATAGGGGTTGCCCCCAGTTAACTGTTGGTAGGGGTTACCCCCAGGTATTTGTTGGTAGGGGTTGCCCCCTGCCAGTTGTTGTTGTTGCGAGAAAGAATGATTAAAATTTCCCCACCCATACGAGAGCGGATTAGTGCTTTGTTGGTTCGTCCATTGTGGCTGGGTGTTAGCCCCGCCATATTGCTGGTTGAAAAAGTTGCCCCCTCCCCCTGAGAATAAGGAAAAAGGGACATTATTTGCAGGCATGCTACCCTGAGTCAAGTTAGGGCCTACAAAGTTGTTGAAACCAGCCAAAGCTGATGTGGACGGTGCAGTCATGGTACTTATGACTGGCATGTTTGCTGAAACACTTGGTCCTACCACAGGTGTGGAAACCCAAGTACTGGGGATCTGATATAAAGGTTGTGAAGTAGAAGGTGTTGCACAGTTGGCCATACTGCTAGGTCTAACAGTAGACGTGGGAATAGATGCCATTGTTGTGAAACTAGGCATTCCTAAAGTACTAGTGTTAAAACTGAAAGATGGAGTAGGCACCGACGTAGTTTGTGCCTGACTAGATGTAGCCGTAAAAGAAGGGTTAACTGTGCTGGTATTCATACCTAAAGTGGGAGTTTGGGGACCCCCTGGTTCACCTCCTGTATTAGTCATCAGATAATCGGGAAGCAAAAGATCTGCACTGAAAAGAGGCTGTTGGAAACCAACAGGTGACAGCAACGGAATTCTAGTGTTAGTTAAGGGAGGATTGAAAGGAGTGCTATACTCCGCGGAAGTAAGATCTTCCACCTCAACAGTACTAAAATGTTGTTGATCTGTGATACCTGGTGATGGTTCCTCAGGAACCTCAGTTTCAAGGTTTTCTGTTATAAGTATTTCTTCAAGCAATTCTATTTCAGAGGTAATTTCTGAAGAAATACTGGGGTTTACCCGCTGTCTTGTAGCTGGTTGTATAGGTTCTGTTCTAACAGGTGGAAGGTTTTGAATCCTTCTCGATCTATGGATTTGTTGATTCTCCGTGATTATAGATATCCAACAAACAGCCTAGAACCTAGTGGCCACTATGACTAGGGGGCAAACAGCACACCAACTAAAAATTCTTAAGTATACAAACCAGTCAAACAAAGGTGCCTTTCGGAGAAGAGTCTGGGATGATGAGGGCCCAGAACAGATCAACGAAGGATGAAGAACAGTTACCCGGGGTCCACAATACAATGACTAAGGGTGCAAGCGCTGGAATCACCCAACCGCCCTCCCAAAGACCTGGAAGGGATTTCCTCCCACGTCTGTCCTAGGTACAGCAGATATACCCTCTGCTGTCACCTGTGTAAGAACCTAGAAGTCTGATACTAAGGATACCACAACACCGAAAAATCCTGGGGGAACAGTCACCGGTCGAATCAGAAAGCGTGGGCAGGGTAGCTAAGCTCGAAACTCGAAAGAGTCCCCAATACGCTATCCGATCCTGGCGTATGCTCGAACAGAAAGTAGGAGAGGTATTCCCACAAACTGATCTCACATTGACCTACTGCATATGCTCCCAGGCAAATTTTGAGTGTGGTGGATTTGCCTAAATGATAATCTCACTACGATTATTGCGCAATGTGTGATCTTGGGTGGTTTAAGGTGATTTAAACCCAAGACCCTAACCAAAACTAGTTGGTGTAGTGTACCCTAAAAAAGAAAAGGTTTCTAGTTCATTTTATTAATAAATTTTAAGGGCTTTTATTACGCAAAAGGGATAGTGAGTGTGTGAACGTGGTTATAACAAGAAAACTAAATGCAAATATATTCAAATTTTCTTACAACAAAAACTCTTTTATTTTTATTTTTTTATCTACCTTTTTTCAAAAATGAAAATCTAAGCAAACTTTCCTACTAATTTTTTGTTTTCTTTTTGAATTAAACAAAATATACTAAGCTATTTTGCATTGACAAAAACAAGTTCTATTTAACTTAAAGTACCAAAATTTTTTTGCTTTTTCAATGACCGAAAAAGAACTATGTAAAAATGGAAAGCCAAATAAAAACTTCTTATGCAAAAAAGTGGAAGTATGGCAAATGTTCTTGGGCCTATAGCTATCGAAACCTAACTCGAGAAAGGCTTGATCTACAGGTTTTTTACTCATAAAAAGCCTATAAACTTGGACACCAAGTGGGAGAAAACCAAGGAGAGAACACCCAAGGACTGACCTAAAGTGTTTAACCCTAACAAGACCACAAGGCCAAGTACAAGTAGACAAGCAGGCTGCCCTACTAACACGAAGAAAACTGAGAGGTGAAACTAGCCTACAGCTGTTTAAAAAGCACTTGTGACCATCAAAAGACAAAAAGTCCCGGAAGGAAATGAAACTTGACAAAAAGAAGACACCCTAAAAGCTCTACCAAAGACCAAACCCTAAACAAAGGACAGGGATAGGAGAGAGCAGACAACTTCACCACAAACAACAGACACAGGAGTGCACAGGTTTGTAAATGGGCAAAAGCAGTCAGGGTCTGAAAAGAAAAGTGAAAATGTTCGTCACCAAACACCACTAAGTCTTCCAAATAGGTCAAAAAGGTCTCAAAAAGATCCAAAGGTCAACAAATGGTTTAAAAGATGAAAAAACTTTTAAGGAGTGGTTCTATGACTTGAATCAACAATTAAAAACCTTATGCAATCATCCCAAGAATCCTACAGCAAAGTCAGTAAGTCACCATAGGGCTAAAAAGCAAGAAAAATAAAAAATGACTGCTTCAGGAAATATACTCTACTGTGCAGTAGAGCAACTCGCGCCCATGCCAAAACGGGCGCTACTGTATATACAGAATAGTAGCGTATGGGCGCTACTGTGTATATGTAATAGTAGCGCTCATATTTCAAAGGCTAGGAAACTGACCTTGGAATGTATGAAAACTGATGAAAGCAGGCAAGCCAAGACAAAGGATACCTAAAAAGGTTCTTAACACATCGAAGAAATCAAAATAAACCTAGAAGACATCCAAAAACAATGGTTTCCTAAAGCCAAAACTCTATATCCCCAGCGGAGTCGCCAGTCTGTTGGTGGATATTTCTACCCTATAGTCAGGAAACTAAACTATCAACTTGGTTGGGGTGACAGGTAAGTGCATTTATGTCATTACAGAGGTGTTTACAAAAGAAATAGATTACAGATTTAGAGAACATACCTTTTACTAGAGTCTGATCCTAGCCTTGACCCAGTCTTGTGTCCAGCTCTCCAATCTACTTTCTTTCAGCAAACCTGCAACAACAATACCTTCCTCAAACACTTTGGGCAACATATAAACCATAAAATAAACAAAGATTATGTTTAATATCCAGTATTGACGAAAATAAATCCAACTCAAAATGCCATTTTATAACACCTTCAGATTGGAACAAGGAAACACTTCAACCTTTATTTGTCAAAATAGTATGCAGTACAAATATACCTGATAATGAAGCAGGCTCCTGCAACTAGATCCTAGGCTCTGGCTCTGCTCTGGTCTGAATGTCTTCTGTAACAGTTTCTCCAATGACTTAAAGTTTCTCCATTAACTCATCCTCTCATTCTTTAGTAATCATTTGCATTCATAATTTCTTCTAACCCTGCTCCCTTAGCCTTCTGGGAATTTATAGGTTTAAGGAAGCAGTTCAAGTCGATGAGGAGGTTGGGGAAGTTAAGAAACTGACTTCAACTAATCCTCTTCGATGGATTAATATATTTTTTAATCATTTTTAAGATATACGCGACTATTACACAGTGGAGTAGCGTATAGAGCGCTACACTATTGTTTGATAAATAGCGCTCATATAGTTTTAAATTCAGAGCGCTACTTTGATAAGAAGGAGTAGCGTATACATTGATATGGGCGCTACTATTATGCACTGGAGTCGCATATGGGCGCTAGTCTCTTTAAGTGGAGTAGCGCTCATACCTCAAAATGATATTTTTGTATGTTTTCTAGTATTTTCAGGAAATGGGATGAGTTGTCATAACATCCAAGGTCAACATGCTCCTCCATCCAAGTTGTCCTTTTGTGTGATCAGCAGCTCAGGGTGATCACGGACGGAGAGGTGCAAGTTTGACCTATAACAACAGTGGTACAGAATGAATAGAAGTTCAAAAGACATACAGAAGATCAAGCGGGAGGCAGCCACACAAACATAAAAGATAAGTATTTGAGTTTCTATTTGAAATAGTAATGATATTGCCTATAATAGGTTGTATGCATATTTGTATTCCTAGAATATATAATGCTGAGTGTAAACATTCATAGAGCATTGAACAGTATACAACTAATTTGCATATGTTTGGTAAGTTGGACAAACATTCCATTGTTGCTTGTCTAGAATGAAACCTCTTTGCTGACATGCCGAGAGCTGTGCACACTCTCGATAGTATGTTCTGGTAGAGATGGAAGGCATCTAGATAGCCACTGTATGCATACATGCATACAGGATATGGGAAAGTGTTTTGCCAAAGTATTGGTCAAATTAGTTGCATAACTATATAAATGATATCTGTATGCATAATAGGTTACCATGTCAATATGATTTGATGATTATGAAGTATTACTAATCCTGTACTTAATTTTGATTTGTAGGAAAGATCATGATGAATGATGAACACTGAACAAGCAATGGATGTTCAACAAGAAGTTTTACAAATCAAACAAAATATAGAAGGCTCATGGCTAGAAGATTCTCTTAGAAAGGGGAAGAGAATCACGACAAGATGTTTGCTCCAAGTATGGTGTAATTAAAGAAGAAGTGTGAATCAAGTTCTGTATAGGTACCTAGGATTGATAATAAATTGATAAGCTTAATGATCACCATGGGTGATGTGGATCTCAACCTTTGCTACAAGGTTGAATATGATTTCTATACACAAATGACATGGATGCAAGAAGGAACTCACCACAGAGTTCGAATGATATTAAGGCTCATATTAGTAGACCCATCTAACGAGAGATGGCATAGATAGATATGCAGATGATCATTCAATGCAGAAATGAAAATGAAAGATCTCAAATTGACGCTTTACTTCCTAGGTCTGGAAGTATGGCAAGGCTCAGAAGGAATATTTCTCAACCAGGGAAAGTATGATGATAAATATGACTTGAGGTGTTGGAATGGCCACTCTTATGGTTTCCAACTTGAAGCTGTTAGGGGATAACTCATCAGAGTTAGTGGATATAACTCTGTACAGTCAAATTATTGGGTCATTGATGTTTCTAACATATACTAGCTTTGTTGTGAATACCTTGAGTCAGTATCTAGTGGAAACTAGATGTTTTCACCTGATAGTTGCAAAGCATGTGATGAGGCACCTGAAGGATACGATAGACTTTGATCTGTGCTATCTTGGAGATCATGACTTCAGATGGCTACTCAGATGCTGATTGGGCAGAAAGTGTATCAGACAAGAAGAACACATCAAGAGGATGTTATTGTCTAGGATTAGCCATGATCTCGTGGTTTAGCTGGAAGCAGTCTAGTGTGGCTCTCAGCACAAGCAGAATATATGGCTGTTTGCTCTGCTAGTTGTGAAGAAGTTTGGCTTCAAGATTGTTTGACTTAGAGATAGAACCAATTGTGATCCTATGTGACAAATAGAGTTGTATCAAGATGACATAGAATCCAGTGTTCCATGATAAGTCAAAGATCATAGGGATCTAACAAGATATGACACAGAAAGGAACTATAAAGTTTGAATTCGTAACAGGTTACCGATGTACTAACCAAACCTCTACCTCGAGTGAAGAAGTTACCAACATACTAACCAAGCCTCTGTCTCGAGTGAAATTTGAATACTTTCGAGACAAGCTTGGTGTAGCGCAAAAGGACCCTCCTTGAAAGGGGGAGTAGTATAGTCACTGATGATGAGATTGTCTCATCGAACAACAAGGTCGATGATGAGGTAACCTGTTCTCTACACCTAGATACTTAGAAATATTTAGATTTAGGACTCGTATACTTAGAATACTTAGTTTTACTTATACATGCTTTTGATGTTATATGTATTAGTAAGAATACATGCTTTTGATGATAGATGTATTGATGAGAATACATGTGGGGATTGTATCATCCCTGGACTTCGGTCCCTGAATAGATCCGTAGACGTATGGTCTCCGAAAATGAAGTCCTTAGTGGACAGGTGGGGATTGTATCATCCCTGGAATTCGGTCCCTGAATAGATCCGTAGACATATGGTCTCCGAAAATGAAGTCCTTAGTGGACAGGTAGGGATTGTATCATCCCTGGACTTCGGTCCCTGAATAGATCCGTAGACGTATGTTCTCTGAAAATGAAGTCCTTAGTGGACAAGTAGGGGATTGGATCATCCCTGGACTTTCAGTCCTAAAGAGAGCCGTAGACGTGAGGTCTCCGAGAATGAAGTCCTTAGTGGACAGTTGAGGGGATTGGATCATCCCTGGACTTTCAGTCCTACAGAGAGCCGTAGACGTGAGGTCTCCGAGAATGAAGTCCTTAGTGGACAGTTGAGGGGATTGGATCATCCCTGGACTTTCAGTCCTAAAGAGAGCCGTAGATGTGAGGTCTCTGAGAATGAAGTCCTTAGTGGACAGTTGAGGGGATTGGATCATCCCTGGACTTTCAGTCCTAAAGAGGGCCGTAGACGTGAGGTCTCCGAGAATGAAGTCCTTAGTGGACAGTTGAGGGGATTGGATCATCCCTGGACTTTCAGTCCTAAAGAGAGCCGTAGACGTATGGTCTCCGAAAAGTGGGGATTGTATCATCCCCGGACTTAGGTCCCTGAATTGATCCGTAGACGTGAGGTCTCCGAGAAGTGGGGATTGTATCATCCCCGGACTTAGGTCCCTGAATTGATCCGTAGACGTGAGGTCTCCGAGAAGTGGGGATTGTATCATCCCCGGACTTAGGTCCCTGAATTGATCCATAGACGTGAGGTCTCCGAGAAGTGGGGATTGTATCATCCCCGGACTTAGGTCCCTGAATTGATCCGTAGACGTGAGGTCTTTGAGAAGTGGGGATTGTATCATCCCCGGACTTAGGTCCCTGAATTGATTCGTAGATGTGAGGTCTCCGAGAAGTGGGGATTGTATCATCCCCGGACTGCGGTCCCTGAATTGATCCGTAGATGTATGGTCTCCGAGAAGTGGGGATTGTATCATCCTCGGACTTCGGTCCCTGAATTGATCCGTAGACGTATGGTCTCCGAGAAAGTGATTTTTGATGTGGTTACTTGTATCGGTAGGATACTTGTATTGATGATGTGGTTACTTGTATCGGTAGGATACTTGTATTGATGATGTGGTTACTTGTATCGGTAGGATACTTGTATTGATGATGTGGTTACTTGTATCGGTAGGATACTTGTATTGATGATGTGGTTACTTGTATCGGTAGGATACTTGTATTGATGATGTGGTTACTTGTATCGGTAGGATACTAGTATTGATGACGTGGTTACTTGTATCGGTATGGATACTTGTATTGATGATGTGGTTACTTGTATCGGTAGGATACATGTATTGATGACATGATTACTTGTATCAGTATGGATACTTGTATTGATGATATGTATACTTGTATTGGCATGAATACTTGTACTAATGATGTGGATACTTGTATTGTTATGGATACCTGTGTTGATGACGATGCTAACGATCATGTGATGACGATACTTATGATCGTGTGATGACGATGCTGATGATCGTGTGATGACGATGCTGATGATCGTGAGATGACGATGCTGATGATTGTGTGATGGCGATGCTGATGATCGTGTGATGACGATGCTGATGATCGTGAGATGACGATGTTGATGATCGTGTGATGACGATGCTGATGATCGTGAGATGACGATGCTGATGATCGTGTAATGACGATGCTGATGATCGTGTGATGACGATGTTGATGATCGTGTGATGACGATGCTAATGATTGTGAGATGACGATACTGATGATCGTGAGAATCCAGATGTTGATGTTGTTGTAGTTGTTCGAGTGCTGCAGAAGATAAAGACTCAGTATTGAAGATGTTGATGTTCCAGTATTGAAGATGTTCCAGTAACTGGTTGAGTTACTGATGATGTTGAGAAAGCTTCCAATGATTTATAGATGTATCATGTATGATGTTGATGACTCCTTGCTCGTGCAGATACTGTTATAATATCCTTCTCGTTAAGGGGGAGTGTTGAAATATTGTAACTTCAAAGAATATTATATTTGTATATTATTTATTCCGGAGATGTTCCATACCTCCGATGTGATTATACTATAAATCCGGAGATGTTTATTCCTCCGAGTTGGGTGTGGAAACTAGGGTTATTAGACCCACCATGTGGGGGTCGGCCCAGTCAGTTATAATGGGGTATTTAACCTAATGGTTAAATACAAGCCTACATGTACTTGTGTAAAATACATATCAGAGTAGTGTATAAATAGAGGAGGTGTGTTCCTCATTTGATACATTCACTCACTTGAGGATAGCGCACTTGGGGAGGATAGGTCTGCTATTGTGGAGGAGGAGATCATGTCTCAGGGTTTCATCTTTGTATATTTCTGGTCATCTATATTGAGGAAGCTTTGCTGGGTTTTCTACCCCATGAGGGTTTCCCAGGATAA
Source organism: Larix kaempferi (assembly GCA_027924585.1). NCBI lineage: Eukaryota > Viridiplantae > Streptophyta > Pinopsida > Pinales > Pinaceae > Larix > Larix kaempferi. The sequence continues at coordinate 12,237,439 of BSBM01000007.1, forward strand.
ATCTATGTCTCTTGTGTTTATGCTATGCTTGTTGTTTCTTCAGTGATCCTGTATATGCTATTATTGTGAAATGGAATGTAATGCTGCTATTTTCTGTCTTAGCATATTGAATTTTAACAAAGGAGCACTAAGGACCCTCCCTACTTAGTTCGAGGTGATCCCTTATAGTGATTGAGGGATATCCCAAGGTAGAATTGCAACCACTGCAACTCTTAGAACAGATTGAATTGGCATCGACAAAAGCTAAAGCACATGATAAGGAAAGGGTCTTATCCTGAGAACTAAAATCATTCTGTAACCAACTATTTGACTAGAAGACATGATACAAGATTGGCTAGTAAGCATGAGGCTCATGACTTCCTTTGACTGATGTCAACTTGCTGAGTAATGGATGACATCATTCTTGAAAATAAAATTATAGGTTGTAACAGAGGGAAACAAACTACATATGAATGATTTTGTGTGAGAGAGGACACCGAGGGTGATGGCGACTGAAAAAAATCATAATTCTAGGGGTAGTGAAACTCAACGACATCGATCAAAGGGGACTAGGGGTTGCTTCCAAAAGAATAGTTATGTTCCCACGATTTTGAGTGGATTGGGGAATGATTTGTACATAAATAATAACATTTGGGGTCCACGCAGTTTTGGGAGTGTCAGGGGATTCGTTTGATGACAGGTGGGATTCTCGTGGTTTTGGGTGAATCATGGAATCAGTTCGATGATGGTAGAAGTTCCCATGAATTTGAGAAAGTCATGGAACTGTTTCCATAATGATGTGAGGTTTTTTTGGCAAACACAAAGATGGGTGCCTCATGAATCAATGCCATACAGATTGTTCTTCTGGGAATAACTGGATAAAATTGGATGCTTCGGAGGGTGGGGTCCCCATTGGTTTATTGGAAGGGGTGGTGATACAAAGAATATTGCATATGTTAGAGTGTTCATGGAGGTATGGATGGTCAACTATGTTTCTTTATCGTAGAATGTGCCAAGGAATTTGATGGCATCAACTGCTAGAGTGTTGAAGCCTCGGATGTGCTAGAAGTACCGCAGGAAACAACATAAGGGAGATAGCCTACCGAAGGCTTTGAATAATCCTACACAAGGATTACGCTATCCTCAAGCTGTTTGGTATAACTAACTCTAACGAGTTTTACGACTCCGTTAGCTGCTAAGTGATGGTTGCTCCTCAAAGAGGAGACTTTGAATCATGACTGAAACTTAATCCTAAATGCAAACCTAACTTACTTTGTAATCTATTAAATGTGATTGTGATAACTAGTTCATGTCAATCTACAAATATATGATAAATGATAAAAATAATCATCTAATAGAACTAACAGAATGAAAACAAAAATGTTTTTTTCATAAACTGATCAAAAGGAAAAAAAATATTAGTTTTAATTAGTATTCAATTGATTATCAAGCTGACAAATCATATTCATATCAATTGGTGTGCTATAAAACATTAAAGGTTATGCAAGGAACAAAAATTAGGACAAATCCAAAATTCTTGTCATCACAGATTGAAAATGATTCATGCTGCAATTGAAAATAACTTCTGAGGACTAAACATAGGAAACATAATGTGAATATCAGATGAAAATCAGTATATTCTGAAAATAAATTGCAGAAAACAAAACAAATTCAATTTATTAAATAAATTGATGAAAACCTTACAGAAGATCTCCAGATCCAATGAACTAGCTTGCTGAGAAATCAGAGAGTGTCATCCACTGATCTGAATAACAAACTGTATGCATAAAAATGCATAACAATTCTATATTATAGAGAAATAAAGAAATTTGTTTCTCCCGATATCCCCCCCTCTCATATAATAGAAGGTAGGTATTTATACAAAGTAAATGACAGAATAAGATAAGATCAGTTTCCCCAATTGCTGAGCTAACTAGCTGAGTTGTTCCATTTAGTAAATCTGTCCATGACAAAAATATGGAAAATTTCATTTTGAAAAAATAGTCCTATCTTCCAAATAAAGAACTTTATGAGGATTATGCTTACACAAAAACTAATAGGGCATATTCTACACAAAACCCATGTCTTAGATTTTTCAGATTCATCTTCATCACTCCAGAAATCGCATCCAAAGATTAGTGCTTTCCACATGGCATGTTTTGATCTCTCCAAATTTGGGATGTAAATTCTTCAGCTTGACTCCTCCAAATCCAAAAACACACCTGTACAATTCAAAAGATAAATTAAAATATCATTCCAAACCAATGAAATAAATCTAAGTTAATAAAAATCCGTTAGTAAACCAAAATATAATAAAAATAGATAAATCTTATCCAAATCCGAAATTGACTGTTCAGACAAATTTTTGGGGTGGTTAAGCTATTCATTTGGAAAAATAATCTTCCCAAATCATTCATCATCCTTCCATCTTTCCAACGAGCTATCTCGAACTTGATTTGGATTCATAAATATCAAGATATTGCTCCTGTAAGGTAAGGCTCAGCAACCGTTGATTTTATTATTGGGTGAATTGTGGCCATTGATCTAACAACTAAATCCATTATCCATATTAATTATTTTCCAAAAAAATAAAACCAAACAAAAATCCAAAATCAATATTCCCAAAATATCGGAAATCACATGTCAGGAAATAAATTTTGAATTTTAAAACAAATCAAAATTGGAAAACAAAATCAAAACCAAAATTAAAATCCTAAGTAAAAAATGAAATTACCAAAATTTATGGACCTGAAACTAAATTAAAATATAACATAGCAAAAACTTAGCATCAAAAAATGAAGAAATGAGAAAATGAATATTTCGAAAAGTGACTTCTGCAATCCGCAATCTGCATTACGAATTGCAAGTTGCGGAAATTATTTTTTTTAAGTGAGAAAAAACTTTACCTTCCGCAATTCGCAATTGCGGCTTGTGGGTTGCAGAAACATTAAAAATTAAATCACAAAATTTAAAGGTTCTGCAATCTGCATTGCAGAATTGCGGATTGCTGAAATATTAAAATTTAATAATTAAAATCTGCATATTGCATGTTGCGGAAATATTAAAAATTAACCATAAAAACTAAAGCTTCCACAATTCGCAAAGATACATAAAAATTATCAAAAAACTTGAAAAATGCAATTTTTTTAAAAATATTGAACAAAGTAATGAAATAACAATGGAGAAAAAAATAAAAGAAAATCTAGAAATATTTACAAAGTAAAATAAAATCCAATATTGGAAAACAACATTAAACCATAAAACCTAGAAGTAAAAATCAAAACCATTTACAAGTTAGTTCTTAAGAAAATAAATGTTGGAAATAAGTTAAGTATATAGGGAAAGAACCACTCCTATAATATAAGAAAGTTAATGAATTCCATAAATAAGGTTCTAACATAATCATTTTCCAATAATAGAATACCAAGAAAAGAAAGTATTTCCTTTTGCACAATAATAAATGAAAATCCTTTTAAATTGCAAAAGGGGAAAATAGATATTGTATTTTCAAGATCAAATTAACTTATTTAGAAGGAAAACATATCCATGATCAAACTAACTTTACATTGGTGAATATTGAATTTTAATCCAACTAATTCCCAAATAATCTTAAAACAAAAAATCATGGAAATAAGATAAATTAGAACTCACTAAAACATGTGTGTGTTTTAAATTTTCATAAAATCAAATTGTGTATAAATATATGGATTTAATAAAATACACAAATTAACTTAATGAAATTCAAAGCATGACCATGAATATTTAAAAGATTTAAATAAGCTTAATGTAAACATTAAAAATGTTAAACTAATATAAACAAACAAACCCAAAGACTTAGATTATTTCCAATATTTATTTTATGATTATAAGCATGCAAAAGTGAAAATAAAACTCCATCAAGATCAAATATCACACTAATGCAATACATAAACTCATAAGATCAATCAAAATCTCAGAATGAAGGTAATTACCAGCTGTCATCTTGAATGATCAATTTATGTAGCGAAGACCAAATCTAGGTGGGGAATGTGAATGACAACATGGTAAGTTAACCACCAAGATCTTGGCACCAACTCAAATGAATCCAGAAAGCAAATAAGTAAAATGGAAATAATCCAAATAATATCATAGATATAGGAGAATAATTAAGTCAATGGTGAAATACAAAAATGAAAACCCAAACAAATAAGAAATAAAAGGGCCCCCCATCTTTATTTAAGATGGGATCTGTTGTGCCTACAACAAATGGCGACTAGCTGAGTGAAGCAGTTATCTCTGCCTTGAAAAGATAGGAGTCGTACATGTATAAGAAGAATAAAAATGAGGCTTTTAACAAGAAGAAAGCTTTCCCTAAAACATGTGTACCACATTAACAAGTCAACCTTTTAAAGATTTAACAAGCTGCAATTGATTTTAATGATGCCCTTCTAACTATCAGTTGGAATGCAAAGAAGAATAGTAATTGATTAGATTTCCAACAAAATATGTTCTTCATTGAAACATGCCCTAAATGGACAATTTGTGATGACAAGAAGATGTTATCTTAATGTTTTACCTCTAATACCACAGGCATGGACCTGCTTCTAGCAAGCGTCTATAGCCTCGACAGGGTTGCCTTTTAAACCAATATGTCACTTTTATCCCATCTACTAGTTAAATATGCAAATCTTATCAATCCTTGTTAAAGATTTGCATCCTTCGAAAGAAGTTGGGAACCACTGTCCTGACTTGGTGATCAGATTATTGCAGTTTCATTCACATCAACTTATAGATAATGAAAGTGATGGCTTTTGATGAGAACCCCCATCTTGTAACCATTTTTGTGGCTACAAGCCAATATCTTGGCTTGGTGACTAGATATTGATAAATTCATTCCATAACAAGGTATGATCATGAACATCCCAGCTTATAATAAGACCTTTTTCCTAACTCACTCCCAAAGATGTTAAAGAAGAGGATTGGGTTATGTTTAATATTGATCTCATAAGAGAATACTTAATGGATGGGGAAGCGACTATTCTTTTTAAGAGAGAGGGATGGAATTAAGAGATTTGAGATGATAACAATGCAAGCCCCACTCATTTTCTCCTAAAGGAGGATCCAATTAGAACATAATGCATAAATTAGTGAAAACAAATGTGTATTGATTTGTGATAATTAAAAGGAGAAATATAATCAATGCAGCTAAGTTTATGTATGAAGGTAAAACTTTGAAAGTGTTCCACCGCGGGAAAATGGATATTCTCTTTTTGAAAATCACCTTGAAAAGATTCCTTCACATACAAGACTTCAAAAGATGTAGGCTTGGAATGACTAACTTGCCCCAAAATATTATTAACTAAGGATCAACAATACATTATCAATTGATTTTTTAGAAAATGTTTGATAAATAAAACATGATTCAACATAAAGAATTGTAGAATAATTGGAATCTATTTTGCGATAATTAACAATTCAACATTTCGCCCTAATACAACTGATTATCAAACTAAGAAATCCAAGCCCAATCAAACAATTTAAAAATGAAATGAAAAGTGATCTAATCAAAATAAAATTAAAGAAAACGGGGCTTTACAATTATAACTAACATCTCATGTGGAAGAATATGTGTTTAAAGTTTTGTTGTAGAAAAGAATTTTTGATTGCAATAGGGGTGATAAATAGTGGATTAGATTGTATCAATTCATAACGTGTACATAATTATTTGAATTGATTACAGTTGTATTTGATGTAATTATAGATTATTTTACTTTAAGATTCGATTGATAGTATTATTCACCACATGAGATATTGAGCCAATTGAAGCCTTTTTATTTAGAAAACTAAATTAAAATGTAAAATAATTGTAAAAATAGGCCTTAACAAATTGTCTTATGCAAACAAAAGTGGGATTTGTTGTCATGTTTGGAAAATCGAAGGAATTTGTTATTGTAAAGAGAGTAATTATATCAATTCATAAATTGTAAATGTATTGAATCGATAGAAATAAAACTCTTAAAATAAATTTATTCTCCTTTGGTTGAAGAATTACGATCAACATTATTATTTGTTGCATAAAGTTGTTTAGGACAATGAGGCCTTTCTTTATTATATATTATGTACAGAAATAAATAAAATGAAATAATACTAAACTAAATTGTAATTTACAACAATAAAATATGTAAAAACATATTTTTTCAAGTGCATATCCAAGAAAGATCAAAATTTGTGTGGATTGAAGATGTTCTAATTTTAACTACTTTGTCTCATGTCAAAATATTCTTTCTCTTAAAACTTGGAAAAAAATTAATTCAAACATTTCATGACAAGATCATTATAATTTAAAACTAAAGACATAATTCAAACGTGAATTCCTTAAACCAATAAAATAATAAGCGATAGCATGAATAATAGAAAGTGAAAGAGGAGCCCCAAGAGTTAGCTCAATCGATCGAGCACCCGTATTTAGGCCTCCCAGCATGTGAGGTCGCGGGATCCATTCTCCTCGACACTCTTGGGGTTAGGTATGCAAAATGTGCAGAAGGTGTGAGGCCCCTTCGGGTGGGCCCGCCAGCTATTATTCCGTGGATGTAGCGATGCTGGCCGGTGGGACCGGTAGGTGAACCACATTGAAAAAAAAAAAAAAAAAGTGAAAGAGGATAAAAATGCTTCCCTGAATGCATCTGAAGAAGCGTCGTTTCCAACTTAGACTTGGCTTGTCTTCACAAATATTTTATTGAAGAAAACCAAAAGAGTAATCTAATTATTAAAGAAATGATCAAAACTAATCTATTGTACACCTACTCCTACATTACTCTAAAAAGTAAACAAAAATCAAGTGTAATCAAATTTCCAATGCAACCATGAAAGCATATGAAAACCTGCCAAAAAAGAAGATGTGAATAATCAGAAAGCATGATATGAATGATTGAAAATAAAAATGAAAAAAGAATGCACTAAAGCAAATAAAATGAGATTTATGTACAAATCAAGAGAATGGAGCCTTACCATCTTTATATACAAACAAGGAAAATAGAGTCTTACCAAAATGATGAAACCTTGCTAAGAAAACTTTGTCAAGCCAATCAACAATCCAATCATGGTATGTACAATGAATATCAAAAGAATGATAGAAAGAGTTTGAAATATTTATGCAATGAAATAGATTATTTGAAAGAAAATCAACATTAGTATTATAAGAATCCAAAACTTCTTCTTGAACAATTTTATCCTTAGAAATATTTTCCTGAATAAGATCAACACAATCAGATCCAATTTGTTCTAGTTTATTATCATAACAATCATCATAAATTGATTGATTTAATTGGAAATTCTCAAAGAAATCAAGTTGTCTTTGAGTATTTACTTGAGAAGAACTAAAGATATGAGATGTTTTTGAGTGTAGAACTAGTACCATTAACATTCTGATAAGAATCTCCTCCATCAAGTAATTGATTGTAAGAAGAAAAATTTTCTACACTAAATGATGAATCATAAAAAGAAAAATTCTGAAAATTACCCTTAGAAATAGTATTCATTTCCAGCAAAGAAGAATGACAAGAAAACATAGATTTATGATAAATATAATAATCTTCTTGATCTTCTTCATGTATTTCATAATTAATTTGTACCTCTTTAAAATTTAACAATGGAGAAATATAATCTAAAATATATGATTGAATGTCATTGTTATCAAATAGATCAAGATACAAAGAAAAATATGAAGAGGAAATAAGTGTATGAAATTCGTCTCTTAGTAGAATATTTTGAGATCGAGATTTCTGTCATTCTTTTGATTTTCATTGTACATACCATGATTGGGTTGTTGATTGGCTTGATAAATCTTTCTTAGAAAGGTTTCATCATTTTGGTAAAACTATGTTTTCCTTGTTTGTATATAAAGATGGCAAGGCTCCATTCTCTTTATTCGTACATAAATATCGTTTTATTTGCTTTAATGCATTCTTTTTTTCATTTTTATTTTCAAGCATTCATGTCATGCTTTCTGATTATTCACATCTTCTTTTTTTGCAGGTTTTCATATGCTTTCATGGTTGCATTGGAAATTTTATTACACTTAATTTTTGTTTACTTTTTAGAGTAATGTAGGATTAGGTGTAGAATAGATTAGTTTTGATCGTTTCTTTAATAATTAGATTACTCTTTTGGTTTTCTTCAATAAAATATTTGCGACGAAAAGCCAAATCCAAGTTGGAAATGATGCTTTTTTAGATTCATTCAGGGAAGTATTTTTATCCTCTTTCACTTTCTATTATTCATGATCTCGCTTATTATTTTTATTGGTTCAAGGCATTCATGTTTGAATTATGTCTTTAGTTTTAAATTATAATGATCTTGTCATGAAATGTTTTGAATTAATTCTTTTCCAAGTTTTAAGAGAAAGAATATTTTGACATGAGACAAAGTAGTTAAAATTAGAACATCTTCATTACACACGAATTTTGATCTTTCCTGGATATGCACTTGAAAAAATATGTTTTTACATATTTTATTGTCATAAATTGCACACAATTTAGTTTAGTATTATTTCATTTTATTTCTTTCTATACATAATCTTTAGTAAAGAAAGGCCTCATTGTCCTAAACAACTTTATGCAAAAAATAACAATGTTGATCGTAATTCTTCAACCAAAGGAGAATAAATTTATTTTAAGAGTTTTATTTTAATTGATTCAGTACATTTACAATTTATGAATTGATATAATTACTCTCTTTACAATAACAAATTCCTTCGATTTTCCAAACATGACAACAAATCCCACTTTTGTTCGCATAAGACAATTTGTTAAGGCCTATTTTACAATTATTTTACATTTTAATTTAATTTTCTAAATAAAAAGGCTTCAATTGGATCAATATCTCATGTGGTGAATAATACTATCAATCGAATCTTTAAAGTAAAATAATCTATAATTACATCAAATATAACTGTAATCAATTCAAATAAATATGTACAATTTATGAATTGATACAATCTAATCCACTATTTATCACTCCTATTACAATAAAAAATTCTTTTCTACGACAAAACTTTAAACACATATTCTTCAACATGAGATGTTAGTTATAATTGTAAAATCTCGTTTGCTTTAATTTTATGTTTATTATATCACTTTTCATTTCATTTTTAAATTGTTTAATTCAGATTGGATTTATTAGTTTGATAATCATTTGTATTAGCGAGAAAGGTTGAATTGTTAATTATCGAAAAATAGATTCCAATTATTCTATAATTTTTTTTATTTTGAATCATGTTTTATTTATCAAACATTTTCTAAAAAATCAATTGATAGGGGATTGTTGATCCTTGGTTAGCAATACTTTGGGGCAAGTTAGTCACTCAAAGTCTATATCTTTTGAATTCTTGTATGTGAAGGAATATTTTCAATGTGATTTTCAAAAATAGACTATCCATTTTCCCGTGGTGGAACACTTTTCAAGTTTTACCTTCATACATAAACTTAGCTGCATTGATTATCTTTCTCCTTTTAATTATCACAAATCAATACACAAAGTGTTTTTTAACTAATTTATGCATTATGTTCAATTGGATCCTTCTTTAGGAGAAAATGAGTTGGGCTTGCATTGTTATCATCTCAAATCTCTTAACGCCATCCCGCTCTCTTAAGGAGTATAGTCGCATCCCCATCCATTAAGTAATCTCTTATGAGATTAATATTAAACATAGCCCAATCCTCTTCTTTAACATCTTCGGGAGTGTGTTGGGAAAAATAAGGTCTTATTATAATCCAACATGTTCATGATCATACCTTCTTATGGAATGACTTTATCAATATCTGGTCACCAAGCCAGGATACTGGCTTGTAGCCACAAAAAATAGTTACAAGACGAGGGGTCTCATCACGAACTAGCCCTCTCATTATCTATAAGTTGATGTGAATGACACTGTCACAATATGATCACCAAGTCAGGATAGTGGTTCCCAACTTCTTTCCAAGGATGCAAATCTTTGACAAGGATTGATAAGCTTTGCATATTTAACTAGTAGATGGGATAAAAGTGACTTATTGGGTTAAAATTTAATCCTGTCGAGGCTATAGACATTTGTCGGAAGCAGGGCCATGCCTGTGGTATTAGAGGTGAAACATTAAGATAAAATCTTCTTGTCATCAAAAATTGTTCATTTAGAGCATGTTTCAATGAAGAACATATTTTGTTGGAAATCTAATCACCTAGTATTTTTCTTTGCATCACAACTGATAGCTAGAAGGGCATCATTAAAATCAATTACACCTGGGTAAATCTTTAAAAGGTTGACTTGTTAATGTGGTACACATGTTTTAGGGAAAGCTTTATTATTGTTAAAAGCCTCATTTTTCTTATCCTCATACATGTACGACTTTTATGTTTTCACGGCAGAGATAACTGCTTTACCCAGCCAGTCACCATTTGTTGTAGACACAACAGATCCCATCTTAAATAAAGATGGGAGCCCCTTTTATTTATTATTTGTTTGGATTTCCATTTTTGTATTTCACCATTGACCTAATTATTCTCCTAGATCTATGGTATTATTTGGATTGTTTCCATTTTACTTATTTGATTTTTGGATTCATTTGAGTTGGTTCCAAGATCTTGGTGGTTAACTTACCATGTTGTCCTTCACATTCCCCACCTAGATTTGGTCTTCGTTGCATAAAATGATCATTCGAGATGATGGCTAGTTATTACCTTCATTCTGGGATTTTGAATGATCTTATGAATTTATATATTGCATTAGTGTGTTTTTTGAACTTGATGGAGTTTTATTTTCATTTTTGCATGCCTATAATCATAATATAAATATTGTAAATAATTGTAGTATTTGGGTTTGTTTGCTTATATTAGTTTAACATTTTTAATGTTTAAATTAAGATTATTTAAATCTTTTAAATATTCATGGTCATGTGTTGACTTTCATTAAGTTAATTTGTGTATTTTATTAAATCCATATATTTATACACACTTTGATTTTATGAAAATTAAAAAAACACACATGTTTTAGTGAGTTCTAATTTCTCTAATTTCCATGATTTTTTGTTTTATGATTATTTGGGAATTAGTGGGATTAAAATTCAATATTCATGAATGTAAAGTTAGTTTGATCATGGATATGTTTTCCTTCTCAATAAGCTAATTTGATCTTGAAAATACAATTTCTATTTTCCCTTTTGCAATTTAAATGATTTTCATTTATTATTGTACAAAATGAAATGCTATTATTCTTTTCTTGGTATTCTGTTCTTGAAAAAATGATTATGTTAGAAACCTATTTATGGAATTCATTAACTCTCATATATTATAAGAGTGACTATTTCCCTATATACGTAACTTGTTTCCAACATTAAGTTTCTTAAGAAATAACTTGTAAATGGTTTTGATTTTTACTTCTAGGTTTTAAGTTTTAATGTTGTTTTCCAATATTGGATTTTATTTTACTTTGTAAATATTTCTAGATTTTCTTTTAATATTTTCTCCATTTTTATTTCATTACTTCGTTCAATATTTTAAAAAAATCGCATTTTTTCAAGTTTTTTCGATGATTTTTATGCATCTTTGCGAATTGCGGAAGCTTTAATTTTTATGGTTAATTTTTAATATTTGCGCAACCCGCAATCCGCATTGTGGATCATTTGATTTAATTGTTAAATTTCAATATTTCTGCAATCCACAATTCCGCAATGTAGATTGCAAAACCTTTAAATTTGGTGATTTAATTTTTAATGTTTCCGCAATTGCGGATTGTGGAAGGTACAATTTTTCTCATTTAAAAAAAATCATTTCCGCAACTCGCAATTGCGGAAGTCACTTTTCCAAATTTTTAATTTCTCATTTTCACATTTTGGGACCCTAAGTTTCTTTTATGTTATATTTTAATTTAATTTCGGGTCCGTAATTTTTTGTAATTTCATTTTTTACTTAGAACTTTAATTTTGGTTTTGATTTTGTTTTTCGATTTTGATTTGTTTTAAAATTCAAAATTTCCTTCGCGACATGTAATTTTTGATATTTTGGGAATATTGATTTTTTATTTTTGTTTGGTTTTATTCCTTTGGAAAATAATTAATATGGATAATGGATTTAGTTTTTAGATCAATGGCCACAATTCACCCAACAATGAAATCAACGATTGTTGAGCCTTAACGTCCGGGTGCAATATCTTGAGATTTATGAATCCAAATCAAGCCCGAGATAGCTCGTTGGAAAGATGAAAGGATGATGAATGATTTGGAAAGATTATGTTTTCCAAATGAATAGATTCAACACCCCGAAAATCTATCTGAACAGCCAATTTCGGATTTGGATCAGATTTATGTATTTTTATTATATTTTGGTTTGCTAATGGATTTTTATTAACTTAGATTTATTTCATTAGTTTGGAATGATGTTTTAATTTATCTTTTGAATTGTACATGTGTGGATTTGGATTTGGAGGGGTCATGCTGAAAAATTTACATCCCAAATTTGGATTGATCAAAACATGCCATGTGAAAAACAATGATCTTTGGACGCAATTTATGGAGTGATGAAGATGAATCTGGAAAATCTGAGACGTGGGTTTTGTGAAGAATATGCCCTATTAGTAGCTTTGTAAGCAGAATCCTCATAAAGTTCTTCATTTGGGAGATATGACTAGTTTTTCAAGACAGAATTTTCCATATTTTTCTTGGGATTTACTAAATGGAACAACTCAGCTAGTTAGCTCAACAATTGGGGAAAGTGATCTTATCTTCTCCTGTCATTTACGTTGTATAAATACCTACCTTCTATGATATGAGAGAAGGAGGGATATTAAGAGAAACAAATTTCTTTCTTTCGTTGTAATATAGAATTGTTATACATTTTTATGCATACAGTTTGTTATTCAGATCAGTGGATGATACTCTCTGATTTCTCAGCATGCTAGTTCATTGGATCTGGAGATCTTCTGTAAGGTTTTCATCAATTTATTTAATAAATTGAATTTGTTTTGTTTTCTTCAATTTATTTTTGGAATATACTGATTTTCATCTAATATTCACATTCTATTTTCTATGTTTAGTCCTCAGAAGTTATTTTCAATTGCAGTATGAATCATTTTCAATCTGTGATGAGCAGAATTTTAGATTTGTCCTGATTTTTGTTCCTTGCATAACCTTGAATGTTTTATAACACACCAATTGGTATGAATATGATTTTTCAACTTGATAATCAATTGAATACTAATTAAAACTAATATTTTTTTTCTTTTGATCAGTTTATGAAAAAAACATTTTTTTTTTCATTCTGTTAGTTCTATTACATGATTATTTTTATCATTTATCATACATTTGTAGATTGACATGAACTAGTTATCACAATCACATTTAATAAATTACACATTAAGTTAGTTTCCCATTTAGGATTAATTTTTAGTCATGATTCAAAGTCTCCTCTTTGAGGAGAAACCATCGCTTAGTGGCTAACAGAGCCGTAAAATCCGTCGGAGTTAGTTATACCAAACAACTTGAGGACAGGGTAATCCTTGCGTTGGATTATTTTAAGCCTTCGGCTGGGATATCTCCCTTATGTTGTTGCCTGGGGTACTTCCAGCACATCCGAGGCTTCAACATGGAGGTGGGAGAGTAAATGCGCAGCTATAAAATGATGAACTATGGGTTGATCGTTTCAAGGTGCATAAAATTCCTCGGGCTTGTAGTGGGGCGACATCATGGGTGTCAAATCATGACTGGGATGCAATGGTGCAAACCGCCCATGGATTAAATATGCTACCTGTAGTAGTGATATTGATGGCATATCATTATTGGGGAGGGGAACCCTATGGTTATCAGTGAGAATATCTGTTAAGTGTAATGTGTTGGCGCAATTTTACTTTGAATAGAGTTCAACACTTAGAATTCACCAACAAACTCCCCAATCCACAGACGTCGAACAAAAAGGGAGTAAATCCCTTTAAAAACACCTACAGAGCATATGAAGTCTTACCCAAAGTATTTATGGGGATTGTAGGAACTAGACTTCATGTAATACATAAGTGGAATACTAGAAAAGAAATACATTTATCATTATCTATTTCTATAGAACAATGACCGATCAGACCTTCGACAGACTCATAACTTCGAAAAATATGATAACATATCCCAATAATAGATTACATCTAATTTCCATACACTTAAGCATACAAAACATTCACTTGATTATTTAACAGAAGAAATGAGCACATATCACAAGTCACATCACAACACATATCAACCCACATAAAGACACCATATTTTATGTGGAAAACCCATTTCGGAAAAACCACAGAAGTGCTTGTATTTATTAAGATTCGCACCCAAATAAGCACTTCAGGGAGAACTTACAGACTTCTTCACGTAGTACAATGGATCTGCGCATACATCCTGCAAATCAATGACTTAACTTCTCCAAAACATATTTGATAGACATACAATATATATTTATTATAGAGCATAAAGCCTTAAATATCTCTACTACCTGAATGTAACCCAAAAATTCTGTTTTAATACATATTTATAGGGAGCACTAAGCTTTCCCTGCTCCAACTAAGCCACTAACTTCATAACCGGATCATTAATACAATGTGGACCAATCCCAACTAACTGACTCAACTCCAACATTTGACGTAATAAACATGGTTGTTTTCCCAATTTCTTGGTCACTTCGTCGGAGTTGACCGCTTCAACGAACTGGTTTCACCTTGTCTTTGTCCACACCAAAACTATTTCTTCAAAAATGGTAGCTCCAAAATGTTAGGCCCAATAGGACCCAAACACTCACATGTGGCTCGTCCCAAGCCACTTAAAGGTTGTGAGTTAAGTTCCTGTAGCTTCGACAAAAACTCTTCATAGAGGTACTTGTTTGCTTTGGCCAGTTGCTGGACTTCTTTCTTCTTCTGACCAACAGTCTCAACTATATCTGTAGTAATATGTGTTTGGCTCACCTCGATGTCCTGAGTAATTGTCGACTAGATTGAAGTATGTCGACTACTAATGTCCTTTGGTATGTGTTGGGCCTTGGACTAGAGAATCTAGACTCTCTCTTTACATTTCTTGTGTTGCAATCTCAACTTATTGACTTCCTGCTACAAATATTTGCTTTCAGTGGCTCTACTCATTCTCTAGATTGGAGGAAGAGTCTTCAACTTCTCTCATAAGGTGCGCATATTTTCTTCAGCAGCCCCAAGCTGCGTTTGGATCTCCTGCAGCTCAACATCCTTAGATAAGTAATCCCACGACTTGTACACAACGTCATACATCTCCATTGATTGAGCTTCCACTACTTGAAGGTTCTGAACAACCTCTTGAATTTTTGCTCGTCATTGCTCAATGAATTTAGGTGGGGTTTTGGGAACCAACTTCGCTTCCAAATATTGTACCTTTAGACGGTATCTAGAGATGACCATCTGTAGCCGTTGTACCTTCTCTTTTGTCGTCACTTCATCAATAACTTCTGCCTCAGGAACTATTTGGCACACAAATTTGACAACTTGTTGAACTTTATCCTTCTCTTGTCGTAGCAGGTCCTTGTCCTGCTGAAATTTAGCACTTAAATCGTTCAATTTGGCCGCCTGATTCTTATATCCTCTCATGTATTTTAGGAGAGAACTTTCCCTTGATTTGATTTCCTACACAACACTTTCGTGTAACTTGTGCAGCATATATAGAGGTAATGCAGGTAATTTAATATTTGCATACCCTTACTTGGGGATTTCAACACTGGTCCCTGATTCATCAAACGTTATTGCTCGTGGTATAATTTTAACCACCCCTTCCACAGGGGCAAGTGATGTTCCTTGATCTTGTGCAACTTTGACCTGTGTTAGTGTAACTGGCCATAGAGCCAAAATGTGGATTCTTTTGACTTCCTGACATAGTATATCCAACAAATTGGTGACACTAGTGAATAAATGTATCGTTTTATCTTATGCTTTTCTTCTATTGTATTCACCAACCTCTGTGATCCTATCAAACATGATGTTAATATCGTCATCAGTTAGTGCCTAGATATTGTCATGTCATTGTGCTTTTTGCTTCGTCCCGGCAACAGAACCATTCGTTGGAGCACTTTTACTTCAACCATGGTTCAACACTTAGCATTCACTAACAAACTCCCCAATCCATAGACACCACATCAAAAGGGAGTAAATCCCTTTCGGAAACACCTGCAGGAACCAGAATTCATGCAGTACGAAAGGGGAATACTTGACAATCAATACATTCATCATTATATCTTGCTATAGAACATTAACAGATCAGAGCTTCGATAGACACATAACTTCCAAAAATATCATAACTTAGCCCGATAATAGATTACATCCAATTTCCATACACTTAAGCATATCATACATTCACTTGATTATTTAATAGAAGAAACAAACACATATCAAAAGTCACATCACAACACATATCAATAGAAATAAAGGCACCATATTTTACGTGGAAAACCCATCCGAGAAAAATCACAGAAGCGCTTGTATTTATTAAGAGTTGCAGCGAAATAAGCACTTCAGGCATAATTTATAGACTTCTTCATGTAGTACAATGGATCTTTGCACATCCTACAGATCAGGGACTTGACTTCCACAAAATATATTCGATATACATAGAAAATATCTTCATTACAGAGCATAAAACCTTAACTATATCTCTACTAAAATGTAACCCAAAACTTCCTTTTTAATACATATTTATAGGGAACCCTAAGCTTTCCCTGCTCCCACTAGCCCACTAACTTCCTAACTGACTCATTATTACAATGTGGACCAATCCCAACTAATTGATTCAACTCCAAACTTTGACGCAATCAACATGATCGTTTTCCCAATTTTTTGGCTGCTTCGTCAGAGTTGACCGCTTCACCGAACTAGTTTCACCTTGTCTTTGTCTACACCAAAACAGTTTCTTCAAAAGTGGTACCTCCAAAACTCTAGGCCCAACATAATGCAAATCAGGGTAATTTTTAGGAGCGAAATTTCGCTAATTGGCTATTTTTGGGGCTTTTTTTCAAAAAATAAATTCACTATTTGGTCATTTTTAGTCTCTAATATCGCCTATATTTTCATAAAATATGTTTTTAATCATAATATTCACCAAAAATTACATTTTTCAGTAGTAAATTGTATGTTTCATATTTAATATTTTCTTACCTTTCTATATATATGTTTTTTTCAATCCAAAATAATCTCCTAGAATACTGCACTTAAGCATACTATTAGAATTCTTAAAAAAATACCCTGATGCAAACATAGGGAAGGCGTTTTCTATATGGAAGTTTTGAGATGATACCTGTGATAGAAGCCCAATGCCATTACTGAGGGGTGGATTCTTGTTATTATAATGGAAAAATAAGAGGTGTTCGAGTCTTGGTCGTTGTCCTACACATATGACACCAATACCCAAGTGCAATAAAGAACATGACAAAGGTATTGACAATGCAAAATTGATAACCAAAATAGAGAAAAAATGTGGTGTGTGTGTGAGAGAAAATGACTGCGATGGTGATGTGCATACAAGTGTACGGGTGTAGCCATTGTGGAGCGCTTGAAGTGCTAACTCTAGAAGTGCAAATGATTCATCAAACAGATATAGTTTGGTCGTGGCGAAGATTTGAAGTTTGGGTCAAATCTCTATAAAAGGGGTGGGGCCCATTTTTCAAGGTCATTTGTACTTTGTTTGTCTTATGTGATTTGAAGCTATGTACGTCGATTCTGAGTGATCCAAGCCTCCTTTTCTAAGCAACGCGATCCAGGTAAGCCTAAACCTTATCCCAGTGATTTCAGGAGGGTTAGTATTTAAGGATGGGATTTTCCGGGGTTGTAAGGACCCATTTAGTGTCCATCTGGGGACCACACATGATTTTGTTTTTTCCTACGCAATTCGGGATCATGTGGGGTGCACCATTTGTGGTTAACCATGAGGGGAAATCAGAAATTTCTGCACGATGCATAGTAAAAAATGGGTTTCGACCATGCACTTGAGAAACACAACTATGTGTTGTTCAGTCACGCTATGACTGTGACTGAGGAGAATGAGGAATGTGTAGCTAGGGTTTTGTGGGGTTCCTTGGTTCAATCATGCATAGCGTGACTATGACTTTGGGAGATCATGCTACCAATGCAGGTTTTACAGACATAGCCACGTTGGTTGAGTGTAAGTCTTGTTTTGGCATTTATGGGATGACAAGAGTAAATATGATGCGATAGTGTTTTTGTTTCTAGTTGTTTGTGAGTGTCTGAGATCGCGCACATTGTTGAGTGGCGAGAGCACCACTATGATAATTTGATGAGAGAGGTGTCCAGGGATTTGAGGGCCACCAAAGCACTTTGGGATGCGAGGCTCTTGAAGTTTTTAAAGTGCCCCTCGCTCTGCTCTGTATATTTTCTACTAGAGAGGATCATTCCAATGTGGGACCCTGATCGAGGTGTCTTTCGAGTAGGGGATACAGACCTTAGCATTACATAGAAATATATTTACTTCCTGACAGGTCTGTCTCCTCGAAGGGCTGTTAAGGTAGTCCAATCGTCGATGAGTGCGGGCGGGATTATTATTGGACTAGTGGATCGATACTATAGAGGGGATGCTGCAGCGGTGAGAGTGGGATAGATCGTCAAGAGTCACATTTAGATTCTGCCTATCCAAGCGGTAGATATTGTTGTCGTGCGAGCGCCGGGATTATCCTCACCATACAGGATTACTAGGGGACAATTGGAGTTGGTGGAGAGGGTGATAGAGAGACACCAAGTACGAGCTACATGAGGTGGTCATGGTACAAATTTTATTGTTGAGGAGAGACCCTGTCAGAGGCATAGAGTGGGCCCGAGGGGTCATTCTGGGGAGGCTGGTGGAGCAGGTGAGGAGGTGCCGGAGGTAATGCTGTCCTTGGCTATTCTGAGGCTTGATCGGCTAGGGCCTTCGAGGTAGATGAAAATTCTAGGAACCCTGTATTCCGTATAGGGGTTGATTCCTATGTATTTTTATCTAGATGTAGCCTATGAGAGGCCGATTTTTTATGTATACCCCATAAGCTAACCTATTATTTTTTGTATATGGCCCATGAGGACACATTTTCTACATGACACATTATTTTTCGACAATATATATATATATACAATTTTGTTGTCACATATATGGTCTCATGTATGTATGTGACGTATTGATGATAATGTATGTGATGATGATGTTTATATGTTTGTTTTGATATGCTCTATGTGTAGTTATAGGTAGTTGCACATAAATTGTATGATGAGCGACACCCAGATATACATCCTTGGCTTGTGTATACAAGTTGAGATAGACGGTTGGTGTATCAAATGTCCGTCCAACACATCATTTGCGATGTGGTTCCCAAATGCATTGGTTTTATTGGGGAAATGCACAAAGGTGATGGTTTCAAACTGTCACATGTGGAGGCACACTCCTAAAAATTTACAAAAGAGGAGCAGGTTAAGGACTCTGAAGAAATTATTGAGTTGAGGTGGATGGCATCACTTAAGACACCAGTGACGGTATTGTATTCTTCTTGGTTGCTGGTAAGTGCCCCTAGAAAAACTCCTCTAGTCTGGTAGAGAGTTTGGGAGCGGGTATAAATATCCCAAGCGATGGATGCGATATTATTTGACCACCAACTTGTGCCATCTGCAAAGTCGATATTATTTGATACTGGCTTGTAGCCACAAAAAAAAGTTACAAGACGGGGGGTCTCATCACGAACCAACCCTCTCATTATCTATAAGTTCATGTGAATGACAATGTCACAATCTGATCACCAAGTCAGGATAGTGGTTCCCAACTTCTTTCCAAGGATGCAAATCTTTGACAGGGATTGATAAGCTTTGCATATTTAACTAGTAGATGGGATAAAAATGACTTATTGGGTTAAAAGTTAATCCTGTCGAGGCTATAGACATTTGCTGGAATCAGGGCCATGCCTGTGGTATTAGAGGTGAAACATTAAGATAAAATATTCTTGTCATAAAAAAATGTTCATTTAGAGCATGTTTCAATGAAGAACATATTTTGTTGGAAATCTAATCAATTAGTATTTTTCTTTGCATCACAACTGATAGTTAGAAGGGCATCATTAAAATCAATTGCAGCTGGGTAAATCTTTAAAAAGTTGACTTGTTAATGTGGTACACATGTTTTAGGGAAAGCTTTATTCTTGTTAAAAGCCTCATTTTCCTTATCCTCATACATGTACGACTCCTATGTTTTCATGGCAGAGATAACTGCTTTGCCCAGCCAGTCACCATTTGTTGTAGACACAACAGATCCCATCTTAAATAAAGATGGGAGCCCCTTTTATTTATTATTTGTTTGGATTTCCATTTTTGTATTTCACCATTGACCTAATTATTCTCCTAGATCTATGGTATTATTTGGATTGTTTCCATTTTAATTATTTGATTTTTGGATTCATTTGAGTTGGTTCCAAGATCTTGGTGGTTAACTTACCATGTTGTCCTTCACATTCTCCACCTAGATTTGGTCTTCGTTGCATAAAATGATCATTCGAGATGATGGCTAGTTATTACCTTCATTCTGGGATTTTGAATGATCTTATGAATTTATATATTGCATTAGTGTGTTTTTTGAACTTGATGGAGTTTTATTTTCATTTTTGCATGCCTATAATCATAATATAAATATTGTAAATAATTGTAGTATTTGGGTTTGTTTGCTTATATTAGTTTAACATTTTTAATGTTTAAATTAAGATTATTTAAATCTTTTAAATATTCATGGTCATGTGTTGACTTTCATTAAGTTAATTTGTGTATTTTATTAAATCCATATATTTATACACAATTTGATTTTATGAAAATTTAAAAAACACACATGTTTTAGTGAGTTCTAATTTCTCTAATTTCCATGATTTTTTGTTTTATGATTATTTGGGAATTAGTGGGATTAAAATTCAATATTCACGAATGTAAAGTTAGTTTGATCATGGATATGTTTTCCTTCTCAATAAGCTAATTTGATCTTGAAAATACAATTTCTAGTTTTCCCTTTTGCAATTTAAATGATTTTCATTTATTATTGTACAAAATGAAATGCTATTATTCTTTTCTTGGTATTCTATTCTTGAAAAATAATTATGTTATAAACCTATTTATGGAATTCATTAACTCTCATATATTATAGGAGTGATTCTTTCCCTATATACGTAACTTGTTTCCAACATTAAGTTTCTTAAGAATTAACTTGTAAATGGTTTTGATTTTTTACTTCTAGGTTTTAAGTTTTTATGTTGTTTTCCAATATTGGATTTTCTTTTACTTTGTAAATATTTCTAGATTTTCTTTTAATATTTTCTCCATTTTTATTTCATTACTTCGTTCAATATTTTAAAAAAATCGCATTTTTTCAAGTTTTTTCGATCATTTTTATGCATCTTTGCGAATTGCGGAAGCTTTAATTTTTATGGTTAATTTTTAATATTTGCGCAAACCGCAATCCGCATTGTGGATCGTTTGATTTAATTGTTAAATTTCAATATTTTTGCAATCCACAATTCCGCAATGCAGATTGCAGAACCTTTAAATTTGGTGATTTAATTTTTAATGTTTCCGCAATTGCGGATTGTGGAAGGTACAGTTTTTCTCATTTTAAAAAAATCATTTCCGCAACCCGCAATTGCGGAAGTCACTTTTCCAAATTTTTATTTTCTCATTTTCGCATTTTGGGACCCTAAGTTTCTTTTATGTTATATTTTAATTTAATTTCGGGTCCGTAATTTTTTGTAATTTCATTTTTTACTTAGAATTTTAATTTTGGTTTTGATTTTGTTTTCCGATTTTGATTTGTTTTAAAATTCAAAATTTCCTTCGCGACATGTAATTTATGATATTTTGGGAATATTGATTTTTTATTTTTGTTTGGTTTTATTCCTTTGGAAAATAATTAATATGGATAATGGATTTAGTTTTTAGATCAATGGCCACGATTCACCCAACAATGAAATCAACGATTGTTGAGCCTTAACTTCCGGGTGCAATATCTTAAGATTTATGAATTCAAATCAAGCCCGAGATAGCTCGTTGGAAAGATTGAAGGATGTTGAATGATTTGGAAAGATTATGTTTTCCAAATGAATAGATTCACCACCCCGAAAATCTATCTGAACAGCCAATTTCGGATTTGGATCAGATTTATGTATTTTTATTATATTTTGGTTTGCTAATGGATTTTTATTAACTTAGATTTATTTCATTAGTTTGGAATGATGTTTTAATTTATGTTTTGAATTGTACATGTGTGGATTTGGATTTGGAGGGGTCAAGCTGAAAAATTTACATCCCAAATTTGGAGTGATCAAAACATGCCATGTGAAAAACAATAATCTTTGGACGCAATTTATGGAGTGATGAAGTGAATCTGGAAAATCTGAGACATGGGTTTTGTGAAGAATATGCCCTATTAGTAGCTTTGTAAGCAGAATCCTCATAAAGTTCTTCATTTGGGAGATATGACTAGTTTTTCAAGACAGAATTTTCCATATTTTTCTTGGGATTTACTAAATGGAACAACTCAGCTAGTTAGCTCAACAATTGGGGAAAGTGATCTTATTTTCTCCTGTCATTTACTTTGTATAAATACCTACCTTCTATGATATGAGAGAATGAGGGATATTAAGAGAAACAAATTTCTTTCTTTCTTTGTAATATAGAATTGTTATACATTTTTATGCATACAGTTTGTTATTTAGATCAGTGGATGACACTCTCTGATTTCTCAGCAAGCTAGTTCATTGGATCTGGAGATCTTCTGTAAGGTTTTCATCAATTTATTTAATAAATTGAATTTGTTTTGTTTTCTTCAATTTATTTTCGGAATATACTGATTTTCATCTAATATTCACATTTTATTTCCTATGTTTAGTCCTCAGAAGTTATTTTCAATTGCAGTATGAATCATTTTCAATCTGTGATGAGCAGAATTTTGGATTTATCCTGATTTTTGTTCCTTGCATAACCTTGAATGTTTTATAACACACCAATTGGTATGAATATGATTTTTCAACTTGATAATCAATTGAATACTAATTAAAACTAATATTTTTTTCCTTTTGATCAGTTTATGAAAAAAACATTTTTGTTTTCATTCTGTTAGTTCTATTACATGATTATTTTTATCATTTATCATAGATTTGTAGATTGACATGAACTAGTTATCACAATCGCATTTAATAAATTACACATTAAGTTAGTTTCCCATTTAGGATTAAGTTTTAGTCATGATTCAAAGTCTCCTCTTTGAGCAGAAACCATCGCTTAGTGGCTAACAGAGCTGTAAAACCCGTCGGAGTTAGTTATACCAAACAACTTGAGGATAGGGTAATCCTTGCGTTGGATTATTCGAAGCCTTCGGCTAGGATATCTCCCTTATGCTGTTGCCTGGGGTACTTCTAGCACATCTGAGGCTTCAACATGGAGGTGGGAGAGTAAATGCACAGCTATAAAATGATGAACTATGGGTTGATCGTTTCAAGGTGCATAAAATTCCTCGGGCTTGTAGTGGGGCGACATCATGGGTGTCAAATCATGACTGGGATGCAATGGTGCAAACTGTCCATGGATTAAATATGCTACCCATTGTAGTGATATTTATGGCATATCATTATTGGGGAGGGGAACCCTATGGTTATCAGTGAGAATATCTGTTAAGTGTAATGTGTTGGCGCAATTTTACTTTGAATAGAGTTCAACACTTAGAATTCACCAACAAACTCCCCAATCCACAGACGTTGACCCAAAAGGGAGTAAATCCCTTTCAACAACACCTGCAGAGCAGATGAAGTCTTACCCAAAGTATTTATGGGGATTGTAGGAACTAGACTTCATGTAATACAGAAGTGGAATACTAGAAAAGAAATAAATTTATCATTATATATTTCTATAGAACAATGACAGATCAGAGCTTCGACAGACTCATAACTTTGAAAAATATGATAACGTAGCCCAATAATAGATTACATCTAATTTCCATACACTTAAGCATACAATACATTCACTTGATTATTTAACAGAAGAAATGAGCACATATCACAAGTCACATCACAACACATATCAACCCACATAAAGACACCATATTTTATGTGGAAAACCCATTTGGGAAAAACCACAGAAGTGCTTGTATTTATTAAGATTCGCACCCAAATAAGCACTTCAGGGAGAACTTACAGACTTCTTCATGTAGTACAACGGATCTACGCATACATCCTGCAAATCAATGACTTAACTTCTCCAAAACATATTTGATAGACATATAATATATATTTATTATAGAGCATAAAGCCTTAAATATCTCTACTACCTGAATGTAACCCAAAAATTCCGTTTTAATACATATTTATAGGGAGCACTAAGCTTTCCCTGCTCCAACTAAGCCACTAACTTCATAACCGAATCATTAATACAATGTGGACCAATCCCAACTAACTGACTCAACCCCAACATTTGACGTAATCAACATGGCTGTTTTCCCAATTTCTTGGTCACTTCGTCGGAGTTGACCGCTTCACCGAACTGGTTTCACCTTGTCTTTGTCCACACCAAAACTATTTCTTCAAAAATTGTAGCTCCAAAATGTTAGGCCCAATAGGACCCAAACACTCACATGTGGCTCGTCCCAAGCCACTTCAAGGTTGTGAGTCATGTTCCTGTAGCTTCGACAAAAAATCTTCATAGTGGTACTTGCTTGCTTTGGCCAGTTGCTGGACTTCTTTCTTCTTCTGACCAACAATCTCAACTATATCTGTAGTAATATGTGTTTGGCTCACCTCGATGTCCTGAGTAATTGTCGACTAGATTGAAGTATGTCGACTGCTAATGTCCGTTGGTATGTGTTGGGCCTTGGACTGGAGCATCTGGACTCTCTCTTTACATTTCTTGTGCTGTAATCTCAACTTATTGACTTCCTGCTACAAATATTTGCTTTCAGTGGCTCTACTCATTCTCTAGATTGGAGGAAGAGTCTTCAACTTCTCTCATAAGGTGCGCATATTTCCTTCAGTAGCCCCAAGCCTCATTTGGATCTCCTACAGCTCAACATCCTTAGATAAGTAATGCCATGACTTGTACACAACGTCATACATCTCCATTGATTGAGATTCCACTACTTGAAGGTTCTGAACAACCTCTTGAATTTTTGGTCGTCGTTGCTCAATGAATTTAGGTGGGGTTTTGGGAACCAACTTCGCTTCCAAATATTGTACCTTCAGACGGTATCTAGAGATGACCGTCTGTAGCCATTGTACCTTCTCTTTTGTCATCATTTCATCAATAACTTCTGCCTCAGGAACTATTTTGCACACAAATTTGACAATTTGTTGAACTTTGTCCTTCTCTTGTCGTAGCAGGTCCTTGTCCTGCTGAAATTTAGCATTTAAATCCTTCAATTTGGCCGCCTGATTCTTATATCCTCTCATGTATTCTAGGAGAGAACTGTCCCATGATTTGATTTCCTACACAACACTTTCGTGTAACTTGTGCAACATATATAGAGGTAATGCAGGTAATTTAATATTTGCATATCCTTACTTGGGGATTTCAACACTAGTCCCTGATTCATCAAACGTTATTGCTTGTGGTATAATTTTAACCACCCCTTCCACAGGGGCAAGTGATGTTCCTTGATCTTGTGCAACTTTGACCTGTGTTAGTGTAACTGGCCATAGAGCCAAAATTTGGATTCTTTTGACTTCCTGACATAGTATATCCAGCACATTGGTGACACTAGTGAATAAATGTATCGTTTTATCTTATGCTTTTCTTCTGTTGTATTCACCAACCTCTGTGATCCTATCAAACAGGATGTTAATATCATCATCAGTTAGTGCCTAGATATTGTCATGTCATTGTGCTTTTTGCTTCGTCCCGGCAACAAAACCATTCATTGGAGCACTTTTACTTCAACCATGGTTCAACACTTAGCATTCACCAACAAACTCCCCACTCCATAGACACCACATCAAAAGGGAGTAAATCCCTTTCGGAAACACCTGTAGAGTGTTGAAATATTGTAACTTCAAAGAAAATTATATTTGTATATTATTTATTCCGGAGATGTTCCATACCTCCGATGTGATTATACTATAAATCCGGAGATGTTTATTCCTCCGAGTTGGGTGTGGTAACTAGGGTTATTAGACCCACCATGTGGGGGTCGGCCCAGTCAGTTATAATGGGGTATTTAACCTAATGGTTAAATACGAGCCTACATGTACTTGTGTAAAATACATATCAGAGTAGTGTATAAATAGAGGAGGTGTGTTCCTCATTTGATACACTCACTCACTTGAGGATAGCGCACTTGTGGAGGAGAGGTCTGCTATTATGGAGGAGGAGATCATGTCTCAGGGTTTCATCTTTGTATATTGCTGGTCATCTATATTGAGGAAGCTTTGCTGGGTTTTCTACCCCATGAGGGTTTCCCATGATAAATCTCTGTCTCTTGTGTTTATGCTGTGCTTGTTGTTTCTTCAGTGATCCTATATATGCTATTATTTTGAAATGGAATGTAATGCTGCTATTTTCTGTCTTAGCATATTAAATCTTAACATGGTATCAGAGCTAACCTGAAGGAAGACAAGGTATGGCACTTACGACACTTGCTTTACTTACGATAATTTGAAGTTTAGGGTTTTACATAGAAAAAACCAGTCTTCGTGGAACTTTCGCTATAAATCCATTTCTGCGAAGGTTCAAGGTCTGAAAAGTTTACAGGTCGACGATAACATCCCCAGGTACCTTGTGTCCAAAGGGAACCCTTAGATTCGTTGTACTTTATGAGTTATGATCAGTACAAGTTAGGATTTCTGCCTCTTCCAGATCTCAGTCAAAATCAGGTAACCTTGGCAAAAAGGTCATAACTTGGGCTAGGAAGCTCCAAATGAAATTTCGTAAAAAGTGTCAGGTAGTACACAGACTGTACTATCTCAGGAAACGTGTTCAAAGGCCGAAGATGAACTAGTGACACGTGGCATTCCGTACAAGTTTGCTCTCCTGTTTTATCCCATAAACAGGTCACGTTGCGACACTTGGCATAACTCTCTCTCAGAGAGTCCAATTGAGGTCATACCTATCAAGATGGAAAGATAACAGGGCGAGATATCTCAAGAAAATTTTTCAGAGGCCAAAGTTCAAACAGTGACACGTGGCATGCCGTACAAGTTCGCTCTCCTGTTTTATCCCATAAACAGGTCACGTTGCGACACTTGGCATAACTCTCTCTCAGAGAGTTCAATTGAGGTCAGACCTGTCAATATGGAAAGATAACAGGGTGAGCTATCTCAGGAAAAGTTTTCAGAGGCCGAAGTTCAAACAGTGACACGTGGCACGCCGTACAAGTTCGCTCTACTGTTTTATCCCATAAACAGGTCACGTTGCGACACTTGGCATAACTCTCTCTCAGAAAATCCAATTGAGGTCAGACCTGTCAGGATGGAAAGATGAAAGGTCAGGCTACTACAAAAAAAGGGTTTCAGACCCTGTGGAGCAAAAATTTCAGAGTTATAGCAGAAACAATCAGGTGCATATTTCTGTCAAAACAGAATTATGTTTCGAGCACCTTTATTCATGGCTTCCGGAATTTAGGGTTTCGGAGAAAGTTAGAATTTTTGGAATCGGAGTCCACGGCTGAATGCTACTCAGGAAAATCGAAATTTAGAGACCAAGATCGAATTTTTTGGTTGGGTGGAAGACCGGGCTTGATCAAACCCCAGTTCGGGATTTTGATCGGAAAGATGGAAAATTAGGGCTTCAGCAAAAGTTGGAATTTTTGAAGTCTGTAACCACGGCTGGAAACTCCTAAGAAAAATAAGAGTTTAGAGCCTTGGATCGAACCTTTTGTTTGGGCAGAAGGGTGGGCTTCATCAAACCCTAGTTCGGGATCCTGTCCAGAAGATCTAGAAGTTTCAAAGGCAATTTTGAGGGGTCAAATTTTGGAAATTCCAAAATTGAAGTATGCTAGTTTGATCAGCTCAGGAAGACATATTCTTTCATCCATTCAGAAGTGTGAAAGTCAAAGATTGAATTTTTAGGGTTTCTCTAGAAAACCCCAATCAAGCTCCAGATCAAGTTTTAGGGGGAGTTGAGGCTAAGGCCTTACTACAAGAAGTCTCGACAGGTATGACTTAAGGAGGTTCAGGTATGTCTTGAAATCTGATTCTTGATTAAGTTCATAATGTGTTTTGTCTTCATGTTATTTATTAGTACAATCTTGATTAATGTTAGAATTGTCTTATCACCCTAGTAACAGTATGAATGCATGTGAATGATCGAAGACATTCATTGATTAGGGCTATATGATTGTACTAATGCATTATGGTGTTGTGTGAGGTTGATGTTGTCTGCTAACAAGATACAGGTACATCACAAAAGACAAATCAAGTTCCATGACCATGACCACATGAATACAAAGACTCATCCATAATCTTTGTTCTACTTACGAGGTATGTATGAACTTGTTATATTATGCTTAACCTATGAGACATGCAAGTTCTAGCTCAGGATCTCTAAATCAATGAAGAGATTGTTTAGGTATGTTGCACATAACTAAGCATGTATACTAATCCAGGTATGTTTTCCTATGTCATGTTAGAATCTTACCTTGTGATTAGGATCCCTTATATAAGTATACTTGGTATGATTGGTTATGCTTATTCATAAAGTTAGTAATCAAGGGTTTATGCATATCATGTCTCTTATCTTGGTTGATTATTTAACTAACTAGATCAAACAAGAATATGCATAAGTAAAGGAAGACTTCCCTGAAACCTTGAATATTATTTATAATCATGATTATACATTTTCAAGATTATTTAGAACTATAATGTCTTGATAACATTGAGATTATACTAATGAATGTATGTTTGTGTATGAGATCATGATGATGACACTAGTGCACATTTGAGCATGCACAGTGGTATAGAATGAATAGAAGTTCAAAAGACATACAGAAGATCAAGCGGGAGGCAACCACACAAACATAAAAGGAAAGGTCATGAAGAATGATGGACACCATACAAGTGGTGGATGTTCAAACAAGAAGATTTACAAATCAAACAAAATATAGAAGGCTCATGGCTAGAAGATTCTCTTAGAAAGGGGAAGAGAATCATGACAAGATGTTTGCTCCAAGTATGGTGTAATTAAAGAAGAAGTGTGAATCAGGTTCTGTATAGGTACCTAGGATCGATAATAAATTGATAAGCTTAATGATCACCATGGGTGATGTGGATCTCAACCTTTGCTACAAGGTTGAATATGATTTCTATACACATATGACATGGATGCAAGAAGGAACTCACCACAGAGTTCGAATGATATTGAGGTTCATATTAGTAGACCCATCTAACGAGAGATGGCACAGATAGATATGCAGAAGATCATTCAATGCAGAAATGAAAATGAAAGATCTCAAATTGATGCTTTACTTCCTAGGTCTGAAAGTATGGCAAGGCTCAGAAGAAATATTTCCCAACCAGGGAAAGTATGATGAGAAATATGACTTGAGGTGTTGGAATGGCCACTCTTATGGATTCCAACTTGAAGCTGTTAGGGGATAACTCATCAAAGTTAGTGGATATAACTCTGTACAGTCAAATTATTGGGTCATTGATGTATCTAACATATACTAGATTAGATATATGCTTTGTTGTGAACACCTTGAGTCAGTATCTAGTGGAAACTAGATGTGTTCACCTGATAGTTGCAAAGCATGTGATGAGGCACATAAAGGACACGATAGAATTTGATCTATGCTATCTTGAAGATCATGACTTCAGATGGTTATTCAGATTCTGATTGGGCAGGAAGTGTATCAGACAGGAAGAACACATCGAGAGGATGTTATTTTCTGGGACTAGCCATGATCTCGTGGTTTAACTGGAAGCAGTCTAGTGTGGCTCTCAGCACAAGCAGAATATATGGATGCTTGCTCTGCTAGTTGTGAAGAAGTTTGGCTTCAAGATTGCTTGACTTAGAGATAGAACCAACTGTGATCCTATGTGACAAATAGAGTTGTATCAAGATGACATAGAATCCAGTGTTCCATGATAAGTCAAAGATCATAGGGATCTAACAAGATATGACACAGAAAGGAACTATAAAGTTTGAATTTGTAACAGGTTACCGATGTACTAACCAAACCTCTACCTCAAGTGAAGAAGTTACCAACATACTAACCAAGCCTCTGTCTCGAGTGAAATTTGAATACTTTCGAGACAAGCTTGGTGTAGCTCAAAAGGACCCTCCTCGAAAGGGGGAGTAGTATAGTCACTGATGATGAAGATTGTCTCATCGAACAACAAGGTCGATGATGAGGTAACCTGTTCTCTACACCTAGATACTTAGAAATATTTAGATTTAGGACTTGTATACTTAGAATACTTAGTTTTACTTATACATGCTTTTGATGTTATATGTATTAGTAAGAATACATGCTTTTGATGATAGATGTATTGGTGAGAATACATGCTTTTGATGATAAGATGTATTGGTAAGAATACATACTTTTGATGATACATGTATTGATTAATGTACTTGTATGGTTGAGGATACTTGTACTTGTATTGATGAGAATACATGTGAGGATTGTATCATCCTTGAACACTTGTTCTAAAGAGAGCCGTAGACGTGAGGTCTCCGAGAATGAAGTCCTTAGTGGACAGTTGAGGGGATTGGATCATCCCTGGACTTTCAGTCCTAAAGAGAGTCGTAGATGTGAGGTCTCCGAGAATGAAGTCCTTAGTGGACAGTTGAGGGGATTGGATCATCCCTGGACTTTCAGTCCTAAAGAGAGCCGTAGACGTGAGGTCTCCGAGAATGAAGTCCTTAGTGGACAGTTGAGGGGATTGGATCATCCCTGGACTTTCAGTCCTAAAGAGATCCATAGACGTGAGGTCTTCGAGAATGAAGTCCTTAGTGGACAGCTGAGGGGATTGGATCATCCCTGGACTTTCAGTCTTAAAGAGAGTCGTAGACGTGAGGTCTCCGAGAATGAAGTCCTTAGTGGACAGTTGAGGGGATTGGATCATCCCTGGACTTTCATTCCTAAAGAGAGCCATAGACGTATGGTCTCCGAGAAGTGGGGATTGTATCATCCCCGGACTTCGGTCCCTGAATTGATCCGTAGACGTGTGGTCTCCGAGAAGTGGGGATTGTATCATCCCCGGACTTCAGTCCCTGAATTGATCCATAGACATGTGGTCTCCGAGAAGTGGGGATTGTATCATCCCCGAACTTCGGTCCCTGAATTGATCCGTAGACGTGTGGTCTCCGAGAAGTGGGGATTGTATCATCCCCGGACTTTGGTCCCTGAATTGATCCGTAGATGAATGGTCTCCGAGAAAGTGATTTTTTTTTTGTGGTTACTTGTATCGGTAGGATACTTGTATTAATGATGTGGTTACTTGTATCGGTAGGATACTTGTATTGATGATGTGGTTACTTGTATCGGTAGGATACTAGTATTGATGACGTGGTTACTTGTATCGGTATGGATACTTGTATTGATGATGTGGTTACTTGTATCGGTAGGATACATGTATTGATGACATGATTACTTGTATCAGTATGGATACTTGTATTGATGATATGTATACTTGTATTGGCATGAATACTTGTACTAATGATGTGGATACTTGTATTGTTATGGATACCTGTGTTGATGACGATGCTGACGATCGTGTGATGACGATGCTGATGATCGTGTGATGACGATGCTGATGATCGTGAGATGATGATGCTGATGATCGTGTGATGACGATGCTGATGATCGTGAGATGACGATGCTGATGATCGTGTGATGACGATGCTGATGATCGTGTGATGACGATGCTGATGATCGTGTGATGACGATGCTAATGATCGTGAGATGATGATACTGATGATCATGAGGATCCAGATGTTGATGTTGTTGTAGCTGTTCGAGTGCTGCAGAAGATAAAGACTCAGTACTGAAGATGTTGATGTTCCAGTATTGAAGATGTTCCAGTATTGAAGATGTTCCAGTAACTGCTTGAGTTATTGATGATGTTGAGAAAGCTTCCAATGATTTATAGATGTATCATGTATGATGTTGATGACTCCTTGCTCGTGCAGATACTGTTATAATATCCTTCTCGTTAACGGGGAGTGTTGAAATATTGTAACTTCAAAGAAAATTATATTTGTATATTATTTATTCCGGAGATGTTCCATACCTCCGATGTGATTATACTATAAATCCGGAGATGTTTATTCCTTCGAGTTGGGTGTGGTAACTAGGGTTATTAGACCCACCATGTGGGGGTCGGCCCAGTCAGTTATAATGGGGTATTTAACCTAATGGTTAAATACAAGCCTACATGTACTTGTGTAAAATACATATCAGAGTAGTGTATAAATAGAGGAGGTGTGTTCCTCATTTGATACACTCACTCACTTGAGGATAGCGCACTTGTGGAGGAGAGGTCTGCTATTGTGGAGGAGGAGATCATGTCTCAGGGTTTCATCTTTGTATATTGCTGGTCATCTATATTGAGGAAGCTTTGCTGGGTTTTCTACCCCATGAGGGTTTCCCAGGATAAATCTCTGTCTCTTGTGTTTATGCTGTGCTTGTTTGTTTCTTCAGTGATCCTATATATGCTATTATTGTGAAATGGAATGTAATGCTGCTATTTTCTGTCTTAGCATATTAAATCTTAACATAGAGAAGGTGAAGTCTCACCTAAAGTATCTATGGGGACTGCAGGGACCAGACTTCATGTAGTACAAAAGGGGAATACTTGACAATCAATACATTACAGATCAGAGCTTCGATAGACTCATAACTTCCAAAAATATCATAACTTAGCCCTATAATAGATTACATCCAATTTCCATACACTTAAGCATATCATACATTCACTTGATTATTTAATAGAAGAAACAAACACATATCAAAAGTCACATCACAACACATATCAATAGAAATAAAGGCACCATATTTTACGTGGAAAACCCATCCGGGAAAAATCACAGAAGCGCTTGTATTTATTAAGAGTTGCAGCCAAATAAGCACTTCAGGCATAATTTATAGACTTCTTCATGTAGTACAATGGATCTTTGCACATCCTACAGATCAGGGACTTGACTTCCCCAAAATATATTCGATATACATAGAAAATATCTTCATTACAGAGCATAAAACCTTAACTATATCTCTACCCAAATGTAACCCAAAACTTCCTTTTTAATACATATTTATAGGGCACCCTAAGCTTTCCCTGCTCCCACTAGCCCACTAACTTCCTAACTGACTCACTATTACAATGTGGACCAATCCCAACTAATTGATTCAACTCCAAACTTTGACGCAATCAACATGATCGTTTTCCCAATTTTTTGGCTGCTTTGTCAGAGTTGACCACTTCACCAAACTAGTTTCACCTTGTCTTTGTCTACACTAAAACAGTTTCTTCAAAAATGGTACCTCTAAAACTCTAGGCTCAACATAATGCAAACCAGGGTAATTTTTAGGAGCGAAATTTCGCTAATTGGCTATTTTTGGGGCTTTTTTTCAAAAAATAAATTCACTATTTGGTCATTTTTAGTCTCTAATATCGCCTATATTTACATAAAATATGTTTTTAATCATAATATTCACCAAAAATTACATTTTTCAGTAGTAAATTGTATGTTTCATATTTAATATTTTCTTACCTTTCTATATATATGTTTTTTTCAATCCAAAATAATCTCCTAGAATACTGCACTTAAGCATACTATTAGAATTCTTTAAAAAATACCCTGATGCAAACATAGGGAAGGCGTTTTCTATATGGAAGTTTTGAGATGATACTTGTGATTGAAGCCCAATGCCATTACTGAGGGGTGGATTCTTGTTATTATAATGGAAAAATAAGAGGTGTTCGAGTCTTGGTCGTTGTCCTACACATATGACACCAATACCCAAGTGCAATAAAGAACATGACAAAGGTATTGACAATGCAAAATTGATAACCAAAATAGAGAAAACATGTGGTGTGTGTGTGAGAGAAAATGAATGTGATGGTGATGTGCATACAAGTGTACGGGTGTAGCCATTGTGGAGGGCTTGAAGTGCTGACTCTAGAAGAGCAAATGATTCATCAAACAGATATAGTTTGGTCGTGGCGAAGATTTGAAGTTTGGGTCAAATCTCTATAAAAGGGGTGGGGCCCATTTTTCAAGGTCATTTGTACTTTGTTTGTCTTATGTGATTTGAAGTTGTGTACATCGATTTTGAGTGATCCAAGCCTCCTTTTCTAAGCAACGCGATCCAGGTAAGCCTAAACCTTATCCCAGTGATTTCAGGAGGGTTAGTATTTAAGGATGGGATTTTTTGGGGTTGTAAGGACCCATTTAGTGTCCATCTGGGGACCACACATGATTTTGTTTTTTCCTACACGATTTGGGATCATGTGCGGTGCACCATTTGTGGTTAATCGTGAGGGGAAATCAGAAATTTCTGCATGATGCATAGTAAAAAATGGGTTTCGACCACGCACTAGAGAAACACAACTATGTGTTGTTCAGTCACGCTATGACTGTGACTGAGGAGAATGAGGAATGCGTAGCTAGGGTTTTGTGGGGTTCCTTGGTTCAATCATGCATAGCGTGACTATGACTTTGGGAGATCGCGCTACCAATGCATGTTTTACAGACATAGCCACGTTGGTTGAGTGTAAGTCTTGTTTTGGCATTTATGGGATGACAAGAGTAAATATGATGCGATAGTGTTTTTGTTTCTAGGTGTTTGTGAGTGTCTGAGATCGCGCACATTGTTGAGTGGCGAGAGCACCACTATGATAATTTGATGAGAGAGGTGTCCAGGGATTTGAGGGCCACCAAAGCACTTTGGGATGCGAGTCTCTTGAAGTTTTTAAAGTGCCCCTCGCTCTGCTCTATATATTTTCTACTGTAGAGGATCATTCCGATGTGGGACCCTGATCGAGGTGTCTTTCGAGTAGGGGATACAGACCTTAACATTACATAGAAAGATATTTACTTCCTGACAGGTCTGTCTCCTCGAAGGGCTGTTAAGGTAGTCCAATCGTCGATGAGTGCGGGCTAGATCATTATTGGACTAGTGGATCGATACTATGGAGGGGATGCTGTAGCGGTGAGAGTGGGACAGATCGTCAAGAGTCACATTCAGATTCTGCCTATCCAAGCGGTAGATATTGTTGTCGTGCGAGCGCTGGGATTATCCTCACCATACAGGATTACTAGGGGACAATTGGAGTTGGTGGAGAGGGTGATAGAGAGACACCAAGTACGAGCTACACGAGGTGGTCATGGTACAAATTTTATTGTTGAGGAGAGACCCTGTCAGAGGCATAGAGTGGGCCCGAGGGGTCATTCTGGGGAGGCTGGTGGAGCAGGTGAGGAGGTGCCAGAGGTAATGCTGTCCTTGGCTATTCCGAGGCTTGATCGGCTAGGGCCTTCGAGGTAGATGAAAATTCTAGGAACTCTGTATTTCGTATAGGGGTTGATTCCTATGTATTTTTATCTAGATGTAGCCTATGAGAGGTCAATTTTTTATGTATACCCCATTGTTGGAGCCAAGGCCGCAGCTATGGTAAAAGCTGCGAATTTTGAGGAAAAAGCACAAGTATGGAAGAGAAAGTGCTAAGTTTTGAATAAGCGCCAATTTTGGGACAAGAGCAGACGGTGCGCAGTACGGTGCCAGATGGATAATCTCAGCGTAGATTACGGACCGGAAATCGCGGAGCTCGCGTGCACGTCAGAAGAGAATGAAGATAGCTGAGTGGAAAGCCCAGCTACCACAATGAATGAAGCAATGGAGTAGAGGGCTCAGCTACCCTCATTAAGGCTGAATACAGAAGTTATGGTTGCTCGGACCAAGGAGGAGCAACGGACCGAAGCATTAAAGGCCAAGGACAAGGTGCCCATACCCGTAAGCTACGCCGGAAATCATGGAGCCTGCAGGAAGCGGCGACATGACTGTAAGCGGCGCCTACAGTACACCTAGCCATGTCTGGTTAGGGTTTTTGGGGATTACTGCTGGGAAAGGCCCACAATTTTGTAAAGGTGCGACCGCCATGGCCACCTATATATATGTATAATTGTGAAGGGTAGATGTTAGTTAGCTAGTTTGGGAGCTGATTAATTAGTGAGTCAGTTAGCTAAGCCTATGAGTGTGCTAGCTAAGATAGTAGATACTAGATGTAAGAAGGATTGATCGAGTTGATCATCCTCTGTTACGATCTTGTTGATTGTTTTCTACCGTGTTGCTAGAAAACAGGAGTTAGAGCTGGTTAGCAGTAAAGCTAATCCTTGAGTTGCAGACAGTCAGAGTCGACGTCTGAACTATTGTAACCTCTGAAGAGGAAGAGACTAGATCGAAAGAAGGGCTCCCAGCTGTGTGCGTGGAGTTTCCCTGGAAAGATCTAAGGCTGCAGCTGTGTGCGCAGCATATTGTATAAATCTATCTTTTCTGGTTAATATAAGATACTCCCGTGGACGTGGTTTTCCCCGTGGAGGTGGACTTCATATTTCTCGCTATTGTGATGTTATGATTGAAGTGACTACCTGTTTTAGTTTACTAACGGCGTACGCAGGAATATTGCATTATCCTTATGAGTGTGTTGAGTAACTTCTTGGAGCTTCCTTGGGGACTATAATTGTTAAGAGTCGAAGGAATCGGTAAGACACGTCGCCGCAGCGATAGGAGATTGTGTTGTTGCGACGGGCGTGCTAGCGAAGCGACGCATAGAATACCGGCGCAGAGGATAATTGGTCCTAGCGCAGGAGCGGAAGTACCGCGCAGCTAAGTTGCTGAGTAGGAGCCTGAGAGCGGCCGTGCTCCTAAGTCTGAAGAGGGGTCAGACATCCACCCTAGAGGAATCATCGAGGAGGAAAGAGCAGTCTCCACATCTCCTAGGTTAAGGAAACCTGATTCCTTAGCCCCCCATAGCCACTTCGGGTGAGACCTCGAGCTGCTGCGCAGCTCGTTGCCGAGAGGGCCAGTGCGCCAAGGGGTTTTGTTGCTGCGCTTCATTAAAACCCGGGTCTGTCCAAAAAGCAGCCAACACCCATAAGCTAACCTATTATTTTTTGTATATGGCCCATGAGGACACATTTTCTACGTGACACATTATTTTTTGACAATATATATATATATATACAATTTTGTTGGCACATATATGGTCTCATGTATGTATGTGACATATTGATGATAATGTATGTGATGATGATGTTTATATGTTTGTTTTGATATGCTCTATGTGTAGTTATAGGTAGTTGCACATAAATTGTATGATGAGCGACAACCAGATATACATCCTTGGCTTGTGTATACAAGTTGAGATAGACGGTTGGTGTATCAGATGTCAGTCCAACACATCATTTGCGATGTGGTTCCCAAATGCATTGGTTTTATTGGGGAAATGCACAAAGGTGATGGTTTCAAATTGTCGCACGAGGAGGCACACTCCTAAAAATTTACAAAAGAGGAGCAGGTTAAGGACTCTGAAGACATTATTGAGTTGAGGTGGATGGCATCACTTAAGACACCAGTGATGGTATCGTATTCTTCTTGTTTACTGGTAAGTGCCCCTAGAAAAACTCCTCTAGTGTGGTAGAGAGTTTGGGAGGGGGTATAAATATCCCAAGCGATGGATGCGATATTATTTGACCACCAACTTGTGCCATCTGCAAAGTCGATATAGCCATATTTTCATGACGACATCTGCATAAACAAGATATGGTATGATTCTCAATCAAAGGGATCAAAAATACAAAACTACAGAATGTTACATTGCATAAAGGAGACAAGGGAAAAAAGTGTTTTCACCCTTCTGGTGGTGGGGACTTTTAAATGTTAGAACCTAGCATGGTAACGACGTGGCATCATACTCATCGAGAATCAGTGAGTATCCAACATGTTAGCCCCAAAGGCGAATCAGGATGAAATGACTCACGCCCGAGCTTGATACAAGCTCATTTATTTAAAGATACCAGAGCTATATCCTTATACGAAATGTTTGAATTATTATTTTTCAAACTTTTAACTGGATCAGGTCATACAGATCATTTAATAGATGAAAGGAATTTCTTGCAGAGGAAATTCACAACCAACTTCTTAACATATGGATAAATGGAGGCAAGTTTAAAAGATGGAAGTCTATATGAATTCAACAAGTGACTAATAATGACAAATTTCTTGAACCTAGGGATATTTGGAATGTACTGAAGCTTCTACATGAAGAATTTCAGCAATTCACACACATTTGCAAAGTAAACTCAGGTAATGAAAGTAATGCAATCAGATTTGGCATACATAATACAAGTAGGAAATTCTTAAAACCCTTGCATCATACATGAGAATATTTTAGAAGATATTACAAAGGCATACAATGATGAATCTCTGACAGATATTTCAACTCTGAAACATTATGAACATCGATGATCTCATAATGTGATTGAAAACTACATTTACTTTCTAATAATCATGTGAATTCTTACACATAAAATAAAATGGATTAACAATGGATCTACTTAAAACAGGAAGAACATTTCTCTGAAATATGACCGTGTCTTTAATCTATTACAAAACAAGATTACATGGCTAAAACCGCTTTCCGACTCTACAAAAATTAGATATAGAACCTCTCCACTAAAATTTCCATCCATTCAAAATGGATTACAATCTTCTTTATATAGAGTTTGTATGTGACCCAATTCGGTTTCTCAAATTCTAACATAAAAGTAAATTTACTTTATACAAAGGATTTTTTACAAATTTTCTTCTTGAGTGAATAATGATAGCCTTTAACATTTAATTTCTTTTGTTGGAGGTCTTCTTCTTTCCCCTCATATATACATGTGGTTGTCTAGAGGGATGTCCTATGCATCTCATTGGAGGGATGCCAACTGGTGAGCTCTTAGAATGGATGCTTAATGAGCGAAGCTAGACCAAGAGCCTACTTTAATTATCAACCTGGGGGACGTACAAACTTTAGAGGTGCTAACACTATATGTTCTCTAGAGGATAGTCTTCGTCGTGTTAGGGGTGTTGGTATAGATCTTATATGTTTATCTAATCAAGAAGAAGGTGAGCTAAAAATACTATAAATCTATGAATGACAAATTCCTATGTTCAGAAGTTTAAATGCTAAAAACTATAAATCTACACTAAGAATTGAATTGCTGAAAACAGTAAATCTACACTAAGAATTTGAATGTTGAAGCTTGGTAAATTTAATCTATGAATAAAATGCTAAAAGCTGGAATTCTAATATGAAATACTCAAATGCTAAAAACCAAATCCAGAACATAAATATCTACTGTTGCAAATTAACCAATCGTATCTTTTCGGATTTAAACACTACAAGTGATGATCATTAAATTAAGGAACTAAAAATAATTAACCTCTATGATATAAGTCTGATAAAATAAATATGCATGAGCTTTCTGGATCCGAATCATTGCCTTAGAACCAGTATGAAAATATATGAAAATAGATATCAAAATATGTGTGTGCAGAACGTAGCTACAGGACTACAGAATGCGTCCTACCGAACTACAAAATGAGCGTTGATCAACTACAGAAAATATGTTGAACAAAAATAATCTTTTAGCTGAAATAAAACCATAATATTCAAATGCCATCAAGGTATCTTCATACACGATAAGAAGTAAATCAATTCACAGCATAAATGGAAAATACCTGAAAACAGAGTAAACCTCCCGACTTATGTGTTGGAGCGGCCCTCTCCAACCGTTACTCAGGAGTATAGTAAACTTATAAACATAGTTCGAAAAGTAGCATCAGTCTTCTCATTAAAATAATAACTTCATGGTTCAGAAATAGTCTGTCACACAAATTGTCTTTGTAGTAAAATGTAAAAATGTAATTCCACAAAATAGCAACAAGACCCCCTCGCTACCCGAGAGGTCCATATATATATGCCTCAAATTCTAACCTAACTACTTGCTTTAATCGCCGATCTTGTTGAACAGGAGTTCTTCTCTATAAGTTAGGGAAAAAGAGTGTTGATCCTCATATGGTCTTCTAGTCCTGAAAGCTAGATTTGTTTGTTGCCTCTTAGTGGACCTGCACCTGCTCATACATACTCGTTTTCATGTAATTAGTTTATAGAAGACGCCCTTTAAGCATAAAAAGAATAATCTTAAAACATCTTTATTAAGTAATCAAAGTAAATCATTAACCCACAAAACCAGTGTATTTCCTTCATCATATCCTGTGTTTTACTATGGAAAAAATGCTAAAGGATACCTATAATTTGGGTCCATCATCTCCCCCATGCTTGAAGGATTCACCCATCCTTGGGTGACACACTCGGATCTTCTATAGCTTCTCTGATGTCCCATGCGACCATTCTTGGATTTATTGCTTTCTTGTAGTAACCCATGCTCTGATCATCCTTGGCCCATGCTCTTTTATCTTCTTCCTCATTAATATGCTCTTTAATAATCAGAGGAAGGAAAAATGGAGAATTTAGCTTCATGCAAATCCAGCTGAGCTGATTCTTGATCAAGGATTCTCTATATAGCTTAGCTTTAACGAGAGCAGCTTCTAATCTGAGAGGAGAATGAGGCTCCTTCTTTCTCAAATCATCTCCAATCTTTTCCCACCTATCACTGATGGCCTCCTGTACTTCTTTGTATGATCATTGCAGGGTGAGATCAAAATGTGTGACTACCTCTTTTTGTTTTCCAAGCACGATAGGAATTACCTCTTCATCAGTGGTGATAACTTGGTGGGCCTGAAGTACCCTTTCAAGGTGAGATGCCTCTTCCCTGATCCATATTTGATTTGCCACTTCTTTGCAAGGTATATATGATCATCTTGTGCCCTTTCCACCTTGTGGTTAATCCAGGAGCATAATGCTCTCAGCTGGAAGTCGCCTACATATGGATTAGGTGACCAATTAGGTGTGCTTGGCACCACGAAATTGTGCAAGAAGAATTTGCAGAGTTGATCATTTTCCAATTCTGTGTAGTACAGAGAAGTGTCCACAAATTCCCTTGTAGTATTCAGTTCCAGAGACAGGCCTTGTTTTAGCCTTTGCAGCTGGAACCTTCCCCACTTTTCCTTTAAGTAGAGTGTATAGACTCTGGACGGGGGTCTGAGTTGCAGTATTTCATCATAGATTCTTGTAGTGGTTTCTAGGGTGTCCTCCAATAGGAGAATTTTCTGATCTTTTTGGGCTAACGCCTCTTGTGTTTGGGCCAATTTCTCCCTTAATGCTGAATTTTGCTGCTCTGATAGTTTTAGCTCTCCCGCGTGCTGCATTTTCAAAATTTGTGTCTTTTCATGCACAAAGAGTGAGGTTGATGGTGGAGTTGGCTGGCTTCTCTGTGTTCTTTCCTCAATCTTTAGTGCTGCCAACTCCTCCTTGACCTTTTCCAAATCTATTAGTGCCTTGGCCAGCCAGTTAGTGGATTCAGGGTTTACGTCTTGGTCGGGAGGGTTCACATCCTGACCAGCTGGGTTCCATTGGTCATCATCGTATTCCTCAAGTGTGTTTGGTTCATCCTGATCTACCCAATTGTCATCACCGTCAGATACATCCTGAATTATTGGGCTGGGTTCCCTTTCTATCTCCTTTTAATGCCTGATTTTGGGTGGCTGTGTGAACCTTTTGCTTCGTTGTTTTGGCTCTTTCTCGCTGGTGGAAACCCCCGATTCCTTTTGGTGGGAGCTATCTCTTGAATGCTTAATTTTTATCAGGGTATCAACCACACTCTCCAAGTTGATTTTTCTTTTAGCTCTTAATGTAGAAGCAGTCTTGTCTTTTGGCCCAAAATCTAGGGGTATGCTGACAGTAGGTGTACCCTTCATCCTATGTACATCCTCGGTTGAGATTACCACAAATTCCTCCCATGAAAGTTATGGGACCTGTACTATTAACTCTTCACGAATTATCAACTTGATTAGCCCATGGTGGGCTAATGCATCCTCTTTTCCTTCAATGACTTTCTTGCTCATTTCTCCAACTGACAGGAGAAGATAATAAGGAATGCTTATGTTGTTGTTAGGCGTGATGTGGCTCTTGTGCCTCAAAAGATCCAGACTTCGAAAATGGAAGAGAGTGATGTAGCTCAGCCTCCCTATACATGTTACATATTTCTGAATGCCAGCAGCTACTTCATCCTAAGGTGCTGGCATAGTGACCCTCTTGACCCCATTTTTGTCTTCTTCATAAGCCTCTTCAAGTCCAAAAAAAACTGCCTTTGCACTTTGGTTGGCTTCCCTGTCTTCCTTGGCCCAATGTAGACCCATGGGTAGCCCTGTGTATTTTGCAATGGCTTCCTCATCCATCTTGATACGAAGTCCTCTAACCTTGGTGACGAACTGCTCTTCTTTGATGTGCTTTAAGTTTCTTGCAAACTCTAAAGCTACCTCTGTATTAGACCCCCTCAACCCTGAGATGAAGGGCATCCATCCCGCATTACGGAGGATAGATAAAACCCTTGGGTTTTCATAAATGGCTTTGTGATCCTCTGGTTCACTCTTTTTGAACCCCTTTTTCATCCTTGGAAATTTGCAAAATGAAAAAAATTTAGTGCTGTTGACTTACCTCAACTGGCCGGG
Organism: Larix kaempferi; assembly: GCA_027924585.1. Lineage (NCBI taxonomy): Eukaryota > Viridiplantae > Streptophyta > Pinopsida > Pinales > Pinaceae > Larix > Larix kaempferi. The sequence continues at coordinate 12,280,011 of BSBM01000007.1, forward strand.
AGTGATTCACAGGTTCGAAGGCAGCTTGCTGGCTGGTTGCTGATGGGAGCTTCCATTTTTTCTTCTTCTCGAAAGCTTGTAATGAAAAACTAGTCTTTTTTATAGATTATGCCACCTTTTTAAGCTGTTTCCACTCACTTATCCTCATCATCATTCATTGTACTCACTGCCTTCTCCATTATTTTCAATAATCGAGCCCTGCATTTCATGTCAACATTCTATATTTCCATTTTTCATTGATCATTGAGAAATACGGTAGCTAGATGCAGGTTTATCATTCGCTGACATGAATTAGGTAGTAATCATGATTCTTTGAGGTCGCTCTAAACCATGCTACCGAATGAACTTATAAGCTGTCCTCAGCTTTAGGAATAACCATTTTGTGGGATGATGATTTGACCTCAAAAATAAAACAAAGAGATTTAGAGATTACCTTGTTATGCTAAGCATACCTGAGTGCATGACATGGCTTGATTTGATGTGCTCTGGATTTTGTAGTAGATTTTGCATTGTCTGTAGTTATTTTAGGCATGTCTGTAGTTACGCGTGTTTGTTGTTTGCTTTTGGTCCCATTGAAAATGTTGTATCTCCTTGTTTTTTATTTTTGTGCCAATTTCTGATTTGAATTTGTGTTGACGCCCTGCATTGAGTTTTGATTTTGTTTTCTGTAGTACTGGCTCGCTTAACGGTATTGCATGCTTGCATGAATATATGGCAGGATCGCTTGAATAATGGCAGGCTCGCTTGAATAGATTGGTTGCTTGATTGAATTCTGTAGTGCCTGATATATTTTATAGCTAAGTTGAATACATGACTGGCTCGCTTGAATATATGGCAGGCTCGCTTGAATATTGATACCCGGCTCTCTTGAATATATGGCAGGCTCGCTTGATTATTGATACCTGGCTCTCTTGAATATATGGCAGGATTGCTTGAATGTTGATACCTGGCTCTCTTTATTTGATTTATTTACAAGATGCTGGCTAGTTCTTCATGGGGATGTATGATTTCCTGCAAATTTACTTGTGATTACGTTGAGTGCATCAGTTCGGGTTTGTTCTTTTAAGTTTTTCATTCATTTTTTTCTCTTCTTCTTGTTCTTTCTTCATTTCTCATATTCTTTTTTTATCATTTTTTTTTCTCTTTTTTTCATCATTTTTTTTCTTTTTTCATTTTTTTTTTTTTTTTTTTTGGAACTGGATTTCAATGATTTTCCATGTTCTCTATCAGCATCAGTTGTTGCTAGTGGAGTATCTGTGTGAACTCCTCTCTTGACTGTGGATTTTTGTAAAGTTTGAGTCTATATCCATTCACTATCATGGGAAACTCTTCTTCCATTCACTATCATGGGAAACTCTTCTTCCATTCACTATCATGGGAAACTCTTCTTCATCAATTGTAATAATCTTTACAGCTCCATTTTCATAGATTTTTTCAATAATGTAAGGTCCAAGCCATCTAGTTGTTAGTTTTCCTTTGAAAGTGTGAAATATGGAGTCATAGAGTAGTGCCCATTCACCTTCCTTGAAATTTTTATGCTTTATGTGTCTGTCATGCCACTTCTTTCTTTGTTGTTGGATGATTTTAGTATGGGCAAGTGCTTGTCGGCGTTGCTCATCCAGTTGGTTTAATTGTAGCATGCGTTCATGTTGGATGTATGAGAGTTCTATATTTAACTATGCTGCAATTCTTCATGTCTTTATTTCAAATTCAATGGGAAGCATGACTTTATTTCCATAAACTAGCTCATAAGGTGTGAAGCCTGTTGTTGTCTTCCATGTGGTATTATAATCCCAAACTGCTTCACTCAATCTGTCTGCCCAATCTCTTTTGTGGAGTTGCATAGTCTTTGTCAAAATCCTTTTTAATTCTCTGTTGGTTACTTCAACTTGACCATTTGCTTAAGGGTGATAGGAGGAGGACTGTCTGTGCTTAACATTGTTTCTTCGGAGAAAGTCTTCTATTAGATTTGATGTAAACTGTGGGCCTTGATCAGAAACTAGCTCTCTTGGGACTCCAAACCTGTGGAAGATCTGCTTAGTGAAAAAAATTTCCACGTTGGTTTCATTTGCTGCAGTAAGTGCTGCTACTTCAGTCCACTTTGTAAGGTAGTCAGTGCATATCAGGATTTAGCTTTTCTGATTTGACTGTGGGTTGATTGGGACAACAAAATCAAACCCCCATTTTTTGAATGATTCTAAGGAGATTTGTGGATTGAGAGGCATCTATTCTTTTTGCGTAGTCTTCCCCATTCTTTGGCAGTCATCACAGTGTGAAACATATTCATAGGAATCCTTGTGGAGTGCTGGCCAATAATACCCTGTTTGCAAAATTTTATAGGTTGTCCTTTTTGTAGCATAGTGTCCTCCACATGGTTCATTGTGAGTGGCATGCATTATGTCATGCAATTCATATTCTCTAATGCATCTTATGAGTATTTGATCTGGTCCTTGTTTGAAGAGCATTCCCTCTATCGATGTGTAAGTGGCACTTTGTCTTATAATTTTATTCTTCTCTTTGTAGTTGTAATGTGCTGAAAATTTCGCAGACACTAAATAGTTTGCTATGTCAACAAACCATGGGATTCTTGTGGAGATTGCAAAAGATTATCATCAAGAAAACTGTCATTAAGCTCACTGTCTTGTCCATGGGTGAGCCTAGATAGAAAGTCAACCACTACATTGTGTTTTCCTGGCCTATCCAAAATTGTGATGTCAAACTCTTGCAAGAGGAGTATCCATATAATTATTCGAGCACTTGTGTTAGGTTTGTTCATGAGATACTGTCACAACCCCTCCCATGGACCCAATTCCTGGAAGGGAACATGATGCCAAAGTTTGAGCTTTCACATATTCTCAGCCCAATTCATTAGATTCACATCATTAAAATAAAGAGTGTGCAGATGCAAATTAAGCCAATATGCACAGCCGAATTAAAACTCATCCACAGACATATCGTATGCCTACAACATATCAAAAACAGTCCACAATTTAAACATTTCAGAAGTAAATGCATAGGCATAAAAACATGTATCTTCATTGTGTAATTGTCCCCAAACAACTAGCTATGTCACTGCAATGTTCCACCCAACCATAGGCCAGTTGTGTTCATAATTCTCTCAACACAACTGCCACCCCTGAGCTAGGCATGGTTCTTAGAAAGAAAAGGGGGACATTCAAGCTCATGCACATCCAAAGCAATAGAAACCCATTTCACCCCATCATTTTTTCACACACAACAACTCAAACTGGGCATGGATACACATGTTCAGCAATGGGATTTACAAACACGATGGCCATGGATTTTCCCAAATCGTGGGCACACCAAAAATGGACTTTGAGAAAGGGCAATTCGACCACATGGAGAAAAATGATTTATCCCATAGATTGTGGGCATTCCAATGGCCAAAATGACCTCCAGGAAACCCCCAAATCGATCCGTTCTCTTCCCCACTGGTAACCAAAGCAAAAATGCCCTTCTCCTAGCTAAGAAACTAGGAAAAACCAGAAAACATGGATGGAAAACGCCCAGGAAGCTCCAAATGCATGGGAGAGCAAAACTGGTTGATGGGTAATGGTTTGGGGAGAAATTCATGGTTGTTTTCTTGCCCAAGAAGCAAAACACATTTTTCCATGAAGGGTGGCTTTCCCATACTCGAATTTGGACAGCCATACCTCTCCATTCCCAAGGCATTAACTACCTCAACCAACTCTTGGGAGAAATGAATGATTAGGTACAAAAGTCAACATGGGTAGTTGAGGGTTTGATGGGTTCTCTCATTGACACTTGGCTTGACTTGATTACCTCAAGGGTTTGAATGTGTTCTCTCCCAATTCCTTGTAAAATCATTCCCTCATCTCTTGTTGCATTGCATAGCTAGCTATGGGTATTTTATTAAAATGCATATTTACAATTCCACTGTGCCTGGCTAGCACATAACCATATGCATCAGTAAATCGATGGTGGGGCCTTGGCCTTGAGCTCCTCACCACGATTTTATAACAATATTACATTATTTACATTTTAATACAATGGGGTCAAAATCAAGATATTACAGATACCTTATTGTTGAATGGTCTGTATGGACAAAAAACTGCTAACCAGTTATGTAGTTCCTGAACTTGTTAATGGCATGTATGAGAGCCAAAAATTCTTTCCCTGTCATAGTATAATTTAATTCTGCCCCTGCCAAATTTTTATTGATATAATATATAGCATAGGGCTTCTTGTCTCTTTCTTGTCCAAGGACAGATCCAATGTCCTTATCTGATGCATCTGAGTGAATGTGGAATGGAAGTTCCCAATCTGGTCCTTGGAATATTGGAGCTATAATTGTTTTCTCCTTAAGGTTATCAAATGTTGTCATGCAATGTTTTGTCCAAATGAGCTTGATGTCTTTTGTGAGAAGGGAAAACATTGGTGTAGCAATCCTGCTATAAGTTTCAAAAAATATCCTATAGTATCATGTTTTCCCAAGGAAACTTCTCACATCTCTTTGTTTGACAGGTGGTGGATGCATTCTGATTACTAAAACTTTTGCTTGATCAACCTCAATTCTCCTCTGTGATATATGGTTCCCAAGAATGATGCCTTCTTCCATTAACATTCTGCATTTGTCATTGCTCAGAGATAAGCTCATCTCAATACATTTTTTCAAGACTAATTCAAGATGGCTCAATGCCTAATCAAAGTTTTGGCCATAGGGTGTGAAGTCATCCATGAAGACTTCCATTTGATCATTTATAAAATCGGAGAATATACTTAATTTGGCCCTTTGAAATGTTGTTGGGGCATTACATAGCCCAAAGGGTAGTACTCTGTATGCATAAGTGCCCCATGGGCATGTAAACGTTGTCTTTTCTTGATCAGTTGGGTGTATTAGAATTTGGTTGTACCCACTGAAGCCATCCAAAAATGAGAAATACTTGTTCCCAGCTAATGTGTCCAGTACTTTATTGATAAATGGGAGAGGAAAGTGATCTTTCTTGGTTTCTTTATTGAGCTCTCTGTAGTCCACACAAATCCTCAATTTTCCTCCTTTTCTAGGGACTATAACCAGTGGTGAGACCCATTCGCTATCAGATATGGGATATATGAACCCTACATCTAATAACTTTTGTATCTCTACTTTAACTATGTCCTTTAATGCTGGGTTAAGCCTCCTTTGTTGCTGTCTGATAGGAATAGAACCTTCTTTGATGTAAATGTAATGCTTGTAGATATCAGGATGGATTCCCTTCATGTCAGCATATGTCCATGCAAAATCTTTATTTTGTTCTAAGAGTACCTTCATTAGCTACTTTTCTTGCTCTGGCTTCAGATTGGAATTAATGTTGACTGTCTTTCCAGGCATAATTTCTATTGTTTTTGCCTTTGCTGATTGTTCTTCCAGTGACAGCACTTATGCCCATATCTTATCCAAATTCTGGTTTGAATTCTCACCTTCTTGCTGTTGGTTTTTGTCAAAAAAATCTTCAAGAACATCATTGTTAGAAGATCCATTTTAAATAAACCTATCTAAATGACTATCTTCGTCTATGGCTTTTAGTGATAGTGCAGCATCAATTTTTAGGACAGGTCGTATGTTTTGATTTGATGTGTCATTATAATCATCAGTTCAGTTTTGATATTCTAGGTCTGAATATTTCCTTACTGGTGGGTAAATCATGATTTTCTTCCTGGCATGTCCATTGGTGATTGTCATGTTACATGATCTGCAACCTATGTAAGAGTCTGTAGTTGTCCCATGATTCTATATTGATTATTATGTCTTCGAGCATTCGTTCAGGTCTCACTGTGGATGCGTCAGCTGGATGGAGTACTATAGTTGTTGGTTTGACCATTGATTGGAGTCCTAGGTGTATCATAGTATCCTTGGTCATCACATTGATAGCAGATCCTAAATCAATTAAGATTCTGTCTATTTGTCTGTTATTGATGATTACGTTGACTACTGGGCTTCCTAGATCAAGATATTTGGGGTTTACAAGGACACCTAGCATTAAATCTGCCAATCGGCCTACTACATTTATCGTGGGTGGGTCTCATTTTCTTCTTCCAGGTCTTTTCAAACAATTCTCTTTAATGAATTTGTTGCAGATGGGTACATCTCTGATGGCCTGCAAGATTGGAATTTGGATATTCAAGTGTTTCAATTCATTCAGAATTGCATTTTCCTCTTCTTCTTTTGTACTTCGTACAAGTTTTTCAGGGAAAGGAGGGTTTCTATTTCGTGTGAGTGGTCGAATTTCTTCCTCTTGAGGGCTTGGTTCATCCGGATGTTGAATATGAGGTTGTGTTGTTTGTTCGTGAGACTCAACTTCTTGGTTACTCTGTGTGTGTGCATTTTGCAATGTTTTCCCATATCTTATATTAATTTCGTCTATCTCCAGCGTATCCACTACATAGGTTGGAAACTATACGATTTAGGTATTGTAGGCTTGTTGCTGTGGTGGCTTGTTGTTGTTAAGGTTTGGAATTGGCTGGGAAGGAATTGGTGGAGGTCTAGGGGGTGGTTGATTTGGTGGTGGCGGCATGATGAGTGGTTGTTGTTGATGCAATGGGGCTCTCCAATTAGATGAATAGGGGTATGGATTTCCATAATTCGTGGTTGGCTGAGCAAAAGGTGGGGGGGTATGGAGAGTAAGATTGTGGGTAATAAGTTTGTTGATATGGTTGGTTTTGCTGCCACTGGTTTGGACTTGGCTGGGATGGCCATTGGGCTAGTACTGAGTTCCAATTTTGCTGGTTATTTCCCTGATTGTAGTAGGTTTGGTTGTTGGGTTGGTAAGGTCTAGGAAAATTATTCCTCCTTTGATTCACAAAATAGAGCTGTTCTATTGCACCTTTAGTTGTGGGATCTTGAATAGCATCTTTGCATGAGGGAAACAGAGTACATTTATCAGTGGAGTGATCGTCAGTTCAGAGACCACATATTTCTATGGTGTTCAGTGTTCACTGCCCTTTCTCATGTTTTTTTTGCAGCATGGACAAAAGACTACCAAGGCTTCGTTGATTTCGTCTTGTTTTTTCTTGATTTGAAATGCATCAAGTTGCATGGAAAGATATTGTAGGATATCGGTCTTCATGTCATCTAATAGGTTTCCTAAATCAGATTTTGTAAGGTTTTGTCCTGAAGATGTTGATCCCTAGTAAACGGGTGTGAATACCTGGTCCCATTTTTACTTTTCCTAGATTTAGAGTAGTTTTTGAATATTTGTAGGATTTGGTCATAAGTCTTCTGGAATATATCTCCATTTTCCTGAATGTTTAATACTTCAGAATTTTCTTCTTTTATACCTCTAGGAAGGACAAATCTTAGTGATTCAGGATCTAAGGTGTAGTGACTAGCTCGTTTGTAGCTGAGTTGAAATATTTGGGCATAATCTTCTAATGATTCTCTTTCTCCTTGTTGCATCCGAAAGATTTCATCTCATGTATCCTTTTCTTTGCAATAGTCCATATATTTTTCTAGAAATTCCTGTTTCATTTGGTCCCAGCTGAAAATATTGTTTCTTTCAAGGCTCATGAACCACCTAAATGATAGATCTTTCAGTGTGGAAGGAAAAAGCCTCAGCTTTTGTGCATCAGTAGTGTAATCAAAGGATATGAAAACTACCTCAAACTCAAACAGGAATGTGTCAAGGTCTTCTGAAGTCAAACCATGGAAGTTTGGCATAATATTAGGGTTGATGTTCTTCATCATGGCATCTCCAAGAGGTATACTGATGGGAAAGGTGAACAGTTCCCTAGGTTCTTCATCTTCTTCTGCCATAGTAGTGTTTGAGCTAGAGCTAGGAAAGAAGTTATCTAGGTTTGGGTCGTAGCTAGAATCAGTTTCTTCTTCTGAGTTAAGGAATTCAAATTGAGAGTTATCAGAACTATTGTTGCTCATAGGATGGGAAGGTAGGAAGCATCCAAATCTATCTCTCTTTCTTCTAGGAATTCATGATAATTTTTTTTATGTTTTTGGATTTTTTATATGTTTTTTTTCAAAGATGTCTCCTAAAGATGAATCACCTCCCCGGCAACGTCCCCAAAAAGAGGTGAGATCTTAGAATGTGTACTAATGAGGGCAGCTAGACCAGGATCCTACTTTAATTATTAGCCCAGGGGATGTACAAACTTCAAAGGTGCTAACACTATATGTGCTCTAGAGGATAGTATTCATCGTTTTAGGGGTGTTGGTATATATCTTATATGTTTATCTAATCAAGAAGAAGGTGAGCTAAAAAGACTGTAAATCTATGAATGACAAATTCCTATGTTAATAAGTTTAAATGCTGAAAACTTTAAATCTACACTAATAATTGTATTGATGAAAATAGTAAATCTACACTAAGAATTTGAATGTTGAAGCTTGGTAAATTTAATCTATGAATAAAATGCTAAAAGCTAGAATTATAATCTGAAATACTCAAATGCTGAAAACCAAATCCATAACATAAATATCTACTGTTGCAAATTAACCAATCTTATATTTTTGAATTTAAACACTACAAGTCATGATCATTAAATCAAGGAATTGAAAATAATTAACCTCTATGATCTAAGTCTAATAAAAAAAATATGCATGAGCTTTCTGTATCCGAATCATTTCCTTAGAACCAATATGAAAATATATGAAAATAGATATCAAAATATGCGTGCGCAGAACGCAGCTACAGAACTATGGAATGCATCCTACCGAACTATAGAATGAGCGTTGATCAACTACAAAAAATATGTTGAATGAAAATAATATTTTAGCTGAAATAAAACCATACTATTCAAATTCCATCAAGGTATCTTCATACACGATAAGAAGTAAATCAATTCACAACATAAATGAAAAATACCTGAAAACAGAGTAAAGCTCTTGACTTACGTGTTGGAGGGGCCCTCTCCAACCCATACTCAGGAGTATAGAAAAATTATAAACACAGGTCGGAAAGTAACATCAGTCTTCTCATTAAAATAATAACTTAATGGTTCAGAAATAGTCTGTAACACAAATAGTCTCTATAGTAAAATGTAAAAACGTAATTCCACAAAATAGCAACAGGACCCCCTCGCTACCCGAGATGTCCATATATATATGCCTCAAATTCTAACTGAACTACTTGATTTAATCGTTGATCCCATTGAATAGGATTTCTTCTCTATAAGTCAGGGAAAAAGAGCGTTGAGCCTTGTATGGTCTTCCAGTCCTTGAGGTAGATTTGCATGTTGCTTCTTAGTGGACCTGCGCTTGCTCGTACATACTCATTTTCATATAATTAGTTTATAGAAGATGCTCGTTAAGCATAAAAAGAATAATCTTAAAATATCTTCATTAAATAATCAAAGAAAATCATTAACCCACAAAACAAGTGTATTTCCTTCATCATATCTTGTGTTTTACTATGGCAAAAAGCCTATAGGATACCTATAATTTGGGTTCATCACCAGCCTAGTTCATTTGATGCACCATCAAAATATTGTCTAGACTAGTAGGTGGGATAAATGAAATAGGAGGTAGTTTGTTTGAAAATGTACTCGGCCCTTAAGCTGCTAAAGATGCCGCTGATTTATCAAACTGCACCCTTGAAGCTTGATTGGATGATTGTCCTTGTGGTTGAGTAGCTGTTGATCTAGGTGGAAAGACATGTTTATGATATTGGAGAACCATTTTCCATTCTTTTCCTAAAGAATTTTTGTAATTTCTCAGATATTCTAAAGAAATATCGGAATTGGTGTGTTTCTCATATGAGATGGGCCCCAATTGTTTGGCAATGTTCTTCAGACCCGCATATATTTCAAAGAGACCTTTTATTCTGTCAAATTCATGATGTCCCTCTATTTTTCCTTCCAGTGGATCTGGAGAAAATTCATCCTTATTTTGTTGGAGATGCTCCTGCTAAGTTACTTTGGGATAAGTATCATCATTACCATCCAATGGATAAGGAATCCCTAATTTAATCACTTCTTTGAATAGGGATTTAAAGGCATCTATTTCATCATTTAATTGTTTAACATTATCCTTCATTCTTAAAACATAAGTTGTTTCATAATCATAGACCTGGAAATTTTGATGATCTGAGTTTTGTTGTCTATGCCCTTTTCAGCTAAATCTTCTTGGTTCTATTGTTCAGATAATCTATGACTTCTGTAGCCTGCTTTGGCATATCCCCCAACTATTTTTCAACTGATTTTATCTCTATAATGGCCTCAGTGGCATGTCCAACTCAGCTTGGATGACTTCAAAATAGTCACACTTATTCATGCACCATTCTTCAATTTTCTCCCAAACAACTTGGGTAATTCTTCTTTGCAATCGTTCTCCCTGAACATTCATTTGGAGAAAATTTATTTGTCTTTTGATGTCTCCTAATTCTCTTTCCAACTCTGAAATCTAATCTTCTTTCTTACTGAATTCACTTTCTAAATGTACCATATTATCCTTGTTTTCGAGCTCTTTTCTAGCTTCATCCAACTTGACATTTAGGTCATTGTATTCCTCAATGGGTTGAGGACCTGACCTCAAATTATCCTGGTCCTCTTCCATTGCATACAAATCAATAGTATCTGGGATATCAACCTATGGTTCACCTATGATCTCTACTGCTTTAGGATGACTTCCAATTGCTTTTATTGTGGGATGACTTTCCATTATAACTATTGGGGTTTGCATTACTAGTTGAATCTCTGCCTGAATCATAGGAATTGAAGCATTATTATTCCCCCCAGTAGATATTTTGGTGGCTTCCATCTTCAAACTTGCAATATGCTAATGCAGATAATCAATCTTACTTCTCCTTTCCTCAGACAACTGTTGGAATTCTATCATACTGGCATAGAGTTTTTCCTTCTCTTCCTGCACTTGTTTCAATTCTTCAGAATGCACTGGTTCAGTTGTGGGCATCTTCAGTTTTTTCCTCAGTGTAGCTATTTCATTGTCTTTTTTAGATATAAGTGAATTGATTTGAGATCCATCAGAGGGATATGCTGCTAATGTTACCAGTTTTGATTCCATAGAGTTAATAGTAATATGTTTGGCCCTTGTGGTCCATTTTTCAATCTTATACAATTTCTCAAACTTTTCAAGAGTTTTACTGAGCTTTATTTCTTATTTCTCAGATTTAACAATTTCTGTAGACATCATGTCACTTGTTTGTTTGTATAAATACATTTTGTCCAGCTTGTTGAACTCTTTGAAATTTACAATGTGTTCCTTTGCCCGCCAGTCACCGAGCTTCATTGGCTTGGCCACCTTAGGTTCTAAAACAGAAAACCTTAAGGCATATTGTTGGTGATCTATCACTGCTATCAGCCTTTTCCATGTGGTTGGGAGGTATTGTATTAGCTCCTTCACTATTTTTATTCCCCTTTCTTTGATGTTCCTATGTCCAGTCTGTAGGTCTGTTCTCATAGGGACTGGTTCTTCAGATGAGGAACCCTCTATCTTCTAGGGAATAGTGAACTCTATAGAAGGATAACTTGCATATTGAATTGGAGGCTTTATTGGGAGATTTGGTTTCTTTGTCAACTCAGTAATATCGCTGGGGATCTCCACTGATTCTGACCCAATTTCCACTAAATATTGTTCATCTTCTTCTGGTGTTATTTTGACTCTTCTAGGATATGTGCCTTGTTGGTCTTGATCAATGTCCATATCCTAGGATTCCTTAACTGTCCTCTTCTTCCCAATTCACTACTATTGTTTCTCTTCTTCTTGAAATATTTTCATGGCGTCTTGGACTTCTTTCCAAGTCTCCTTGTTTTATATTCTTTCCCATAGAGGTCTGGGTGTGCATACAAATGAAAAATTCGTGTTCTTTACCCTTTTCTTGGATATCACTTGGTGAGGGTCATATGCAACTTTATCTACCTTTGGAAGATTGATTTGAATGAAATAGTATTCTATATACTGAGGGGCATTTATTCCTCTTATAATAAGAGGTACTGCCTCTTGTGGCAAGAGGAATGACTTATGTTGTCTAAAGTGCTTAAAGTGTAGCTCATTTGAGGCCATCTTTTTCCTTACAAACTCCATGGAAAATATCCTGGGTGTAAGAAAAGTAGGTTACTTGTATGGATCCTCTTAAAAACCATATACTCTAATAACAATGTGATATTCAAATAAAAACTAGTCTCCAACCTGAATTTCTGACGTAAAATGCAGGTGTTTCTTGATATCAGGTAAAATCCTGGGAGGAGAACTACCATGCATAAAATTGTAATCCAGGCTCATTACTTTATCTGCGAATTCAAAGAAGTTTGAGTTGTCTGCTCTCCTTAAAACCAAGTCAGTCCATTCATAAACTTGTCTCTACAAACCTTGATCATATTTTTCTTCTAGGTCCAGATGCTTGAAATTCTCAAAGTTTTGATGGAAGAAATGGAAAAATATATATGAAGGGAAACCCTAATACTCAATTGCACAAAATTATTCAATATATTCATATATTTTGTCATCTAGGTATGTACAAAGGTCAAAATGTGGTGAGTTTATACCAGGTTCTATTGTCAATTTCAGCAGGACTTCTAGAATAACTTCATCTATGGTTTTATCATCTTCCAAGTCGACAATGGTACAAATGATTGATATGGATTTTTGGAATCTTCAAAGAAGATGATTGTAACATAGAGTGGTGGAATGGTTGGTATATCCATTCCAGGTTCTAAGTGCTTGTTGTAGGTATAACAGATCCCATGTTTTCAACAAAACATGGGAGCCCCAGATTTTTCATATGCAAAGGTGATGATTAAATTACATGGTCATTTTGGGGTTTTTCATCATGCTTTTATTGTTTTGTCATGTTTTGATTAAGTTAGTAGTTTTCCTTTTTCAAAATTCCTTTCATTTTGTGTGTTTTTGTGAATTGCGGAAATCTTTGGTTTTCCCAAAAGTTAATTCTTTCCACAGCCCGCAATCTGCAACCCGCAATGCGGATTGTGGAAGCTTGGTTTTCAGCTTTGAAATGTTTTCGTTCCGCAACCCACAACCCACAATGTGGATTACGGATGCAGAATTGTTTTTCCAATAATCGTGGTTGTTTGCATCCACAACCCACAACCCACAAATGCAGATTACGGGAACACTTTGTAAATAGGTCTGCATTTTACATTTCCGCAACCTGCAACCCGCAAATGCAGATTGCGGATTGTTGGAAGTGTTTGAATAATAAGTTCGCGTTTTGCATTTCCGCAACCTCCAACCCACAAATGGGGATTGTGTATTGTGGAAGAGTCATTATATCCATTAGTGTGGTTTGCATTTCTACAACCCGAAACCCACAATTGCGGATTGTGAATTACAGAAACTTATGTTTTGTTAATACCTAGAGTTGTGATTTCACAACCCGCATCCCACAATTGTGTATTATGGATTACAGAGAGATTGTATATATTTGGTAAATAAAAGCCCGTAACTCTCTCTTCGCATCCCGCCTAATTGGATCCCAGTCGTTGATCTGTTTTAATCCTACAACCTAGAATCTACCTGGTAAAATTCATAAATATGTTGATTTTTTCTATTTTCTCTTATCATTTTTATTTTCGAAGTATTTACCTGTTACAGAGTTTTTTACCACGAGATTCTACCAGGGCCGTTTTCTGTCATTTTCATCGCTCACAGGTCAGTTTCATGTCCTTGTTTTATTCATTAGTTATGGGTTTTGTGATTTTTCGAATATTTTTTTATTTGTGCTTACTTATTTATCAGAAATTTCCAGTTTTTCAAATGTCACGGAACACCCACTCCAGAACTGCTCAGAAATACTTACTGAACAAAGACCCTAACTTCGGCTTCCTTACGGACACTAGTGACAAAGTTTCAGAGACTTATCAAATTGACTGGTCTAAAATTTACGCCATATTTGATGATGATGATTGGTCAGACATTCAGAATGATCGGCCTGCTTATGAGAAAATTAGGAATTCACAACTGCATGCCATTGTTGCTAGGCCTGCTATTCTTCGCTACACTAACGCTGTTAAATGGATTCCTGGCCATTCCAACCCTAAGAACCGCTCTTTTAACGATAGCGTAGGGCTCAATTGGCCACTTTCCATCCTAAGGTTTTCACCAGAGCATATGGCCTTATACCCGGCCACCCAACCTCTTAATGCTGCATTCCTAGATTATCCTAAGACTAGGTATAACTTTGATGAAATTGTGAAGTCTTGGATGAACAAACCAACAATTTTCATGCCCAGAGCTGATAACTCTTACCCAGTTTCATGGTTCAGGGAACCTTATTCCCTTTTGGAAGCCATGCTCTCGAGGTTTTATGGTCTTTCTAATTGCTCAGTGTTTAAAGCTGAATGGGCACCCATAGCCCATCATCTCCTTACAATGGGGGAGTCATTCCCTTGGGCTTTCATCTTGTCAGCAGAACTAAAGTCAGCCATTGAACGATATCAAAAAACACCAAAGAAGCCCCAATTCTTTTATTCTACCTATGTGATTGATGTCTTCTACTCATAATTCCAGTATCCCTCCATGGGATGGAGTTGGAACTTGTCATCACCCCCAGTCCATATTTACTATTTAGATTTGTGGGAAAGCAACTTCATTCCTTTGCTATATGATATCTGTGACCATTTCTTCGATGTTATCCACCAACCGATATCTAGAGAAGATGCACCTTCTTTTTCTCCTGATGCTAGAACTTTAATCCCTTCTTTTGGTGATTGGTATGTGGGAGAATCTTTTTCTTACATCAAAATCTAGGGAAGCAATATAGTGTATTTACTACCAAGGGTAGTACCATATAGGCTGCTACTTAAAGAGATATCCTTCCAAACTGTAATAGATGGGGTATTTCCTAAGCTTACTAGATCTAAGAGGAGGGGATGTCCTGAATTTCCTCTAAATCTTGGGCCTTTGTTCATTCCAGCTTCAACTTGGGCTGCGGTGCTAGGAAGGAGAATTGCTTCTTTGAAATTGGGACTTGCTCCCAAAAGGATGCATTGTGAAAATCCTCACAGCAGATCTAAGAGATGATGTATCTCACAAGAGAATAATTATGATTAAGCAAGAAAATAGAAGAAGAGTGATACATGCAGTATAATGAGCAACAGAATAATATGGTACAGTAGAACTCAGAGAGAAGCAATAATACTTCGGTCATACTAGATTATTAATCACAAATGGACATATAAATAATACAATGCATGAGGAATTCGAATGCCTAAGGTGGCAATTCGAATTATCCTTCATGGAGTGATCAAAGGATCACTGGAGTGTCATTGGAGCACAACTAGGTGTCCTCATGATCATCGGAGCGCAACTGGAAGTCTTCATCATCGTCAGTGGAGTCATCAATGCTCAAGTAACTGTCAACCATCAGTCAAACTAACTCTGGTAGGTGTAACTGAGTGTAACTCAATGTAACTGAGTGTAACTCAATGTAACTGAGTGTAACTGAATGTAACTGAGTGTAACTGACTGTAACTGAGTGTAACTCAATGTAACCGAGTGTAACTGAGTGTAACTAAGTGTAACTGAGTGTAACTGGGTGACAACTGGAGTGGTAGGTGAAGGAGGGTGAGTTGCTCCCTAAAATCAAGGAAGAAGGGTGCATTAAGCAACTGGAGGGATAAAACTGAATAGTGAGAAGCTCCTAGGGGCTGGATAACTGAGGGCTAGGTGTTGGAATGATGACTGGGATGCATGCAAAATACATGCAAACCCTAGAATGCATGCAAACCCTAAAAGGTGCATGCATGACTAAAAATGTAAATGATCAAAATACTGGTGGGACTAGGATGGAGTATAGGAATAGCCTAACATGCATAACCCCAAATAATTCCTTGATGCTCACTTCAAACAAGAACACATGAAGATGGACTATGTTCATCAAGATTTCCTTGATGACTCCATTTATCAGGGAGTGAATATTTTCTCGGAAGTCCCAGTGAGGGCTAAAATCAAAGAGGAACAAAGCCACATTCTTTAGTATCAACAAGAATTCAAAACTAAGGTTTTGAGTTACAGAAGAATGGAACTACAACTAGTAGAGCATGTCAGAAAGGAAAGGGAAGAAAAAGAAGCACAAAAGGTAGTTACTCCACTAATCTTGACCTGTCCAGATGGGGGTAAAGGCAAGGGGTTGTAGAGTATGTTCAACAGACCAACAAGATCCTGATTCAGTCAACTGGTGAATTCAAGAAAGAGCTGGCACATATAACTTCAATGCTTGATACCCAATTCATTGCTCCAAGTGGTCCAGCTAGTGAGGTTCAAGGAGCTGCTGCAAGTAACCCATCCAATGATGTCGAAGTGATGGTTGTAAGTAACCCAGCGAAGAGGCAGGAGATTCAGACTCTTGCATCTTCCATACCTACATTGAATATTGAGGATAGTGATGTGGAAGATGGAAGGATTCAAACAAGTTCTTTCTCTACTGTTGTCCTTGTTTTACAGGAAGTCACAGAAACCTCTCAGGTTGTCACAGATTTACTTGACAGCATAACAATGGATGACCCTATCACAAATGAACATTTTCCTAAGGTCACTACTGCTGGTCATAAAACAACTTATTCAATCCCATTTTCCTCTATTGAATTTCTTCTCACTTCATCCTCTGAGGTTGCACCACCATCCACCATATCTCAGTTATTTGATGCAGTAACCTGCATCACTCTTTCCCTTTCAACCTTGTAAGTTCCACTTGCCACTCCACCACCAATAGTTATAGAGATCCAGTCTCCAACTGTCTCTCTACAACTAACATCATTTACTTCATTGCCACCATTCATTGATGTCCAAGAACCAATCACACCTTCTTCACCATCATTTGCTACAACCCCTATTTCACTTCCTGAACTTCTCACTTCAACTACTTCTCATACCTCTGTATCATTAGTTTCTGAAATCATCCATTCTTATCCAACTACCTCCCAGATCACCATTCTAATATCCAATGCTATTGTTACACAGACAACTCTACTAATTGCAATAGGAGATGTGGTTACATCTTCTACTGAGTTGGAAGCTGATTGTGAGGAGGATATTGTAGTTCCCCTTGGAGATTATTTTTATAGCAAGACAAAAAAAGCAGTGGTTAAAAGAGGAAGCAAGAGAAGCACAGGATCAGTTGTATTACAAGCACATGTTCCCAATTAGGTAATCTAGGCTAGGAAGTCCGATGACATACAAAAGGAAGCATTAGAAACTGCAGCGGCCATGGGGGCATTTGCTGGAGCTAACTTTGATACAGTAACCTCTTTGAATAAAGAAATTGATTTGAAGAAAGAAGAGCTGATAGAGTTTTAGAAGCAGATAGTAGAAATCAATTAGCAACATGAATTTGAGCTTTAGAGATTAAAGAATGATTATGAAGGTCAGCTTAGGGACCTACGAGGACAGAGTGATTCCCTCAAGGATAAATTGTAGGATTCAGAGATTCTGAATATTGCCAATACTGAAAGGATAGTTGTGTTGGAAAAACAACTTGAGGATGCAACTGCAAGTGCAGCCTCCTCCTCTTTCTCTAGGTTTTCTCAGCAAGAATTCAAATATTTGGCTAACCTGGTAAATGAAGAACATCATGAGCTCTTAGCTGCGTTGTTTAGTTCCATGAATGAAATTCAAGAAACTCACAATGATTTTGAGAAGATGTCTGTTACCCTTGACCAACAGATGGACAATAGGAAACTGGCTTATAAAGCCATTGATGAGATTGTCGATTGGTAGAGGTACATCAAGGATAAACTAGATGACATTCCTATATTGGACAGTTTCCAATTCAGAAGAGTTAGGACTTCTTTGAATGCCTGACAAAATATCCTTGACATGGTGGAGGAAACAATAAAAAAGGCACATGATGTATGTGGGAGGTGGTGGTATTATGTGGATAATATCATGGAAATGTTGAAGTTTCATACTATGGACCTTATTGAGAAGGCATGCCCACCTAAATTAATTATTGAGTAGGTTGAATGTAGATGTGATGAGGTCAAGGAAAAGATTCAGCAGCCCGAGCACATCCAAATGGCTAACGTGGACCATTTCATTAAACAACCTATCAACCTAGAAGGAAAGATCCACATATTAGTGCGCACCTAGCATAAGCTGGGGAAAAACGAGATGGAAATATTCACATGTGATGCCCAATAGGGACTCGAATCATCCAACTATCCACATATTGATGAGCTGTTAGAAGTTAGAGCCAAGTGCCAAGTTTCCCTTGGTCATGATTAGAATAGTCTTATTTTGTAATTCTTGTTTTATGGGAATTCTATCTTTTGTAACTATTTTGTAATTATTATTTAAAAGAGTAGAACTCTCATAGGGGAGGGGAGAAAATTACCAGAGAAGGACTGGAGAAACACTGCTTCACTTGAGATCTTGTAATTTGTTGCATACTTGATGAATCAAAGTTAGTTTCTTTTGCTGCTTCTTTGTCTATGTTATCAAATTTCTTTGATGATGTCTGATTTCTTCACCTTAAATATTAAATGCATATTGTTTAACTTTTGCAACCATTAATGCATTGATCTATGATTTGGATTTGTCTTAATTCATAGTCTTTGTGTATTTATGTTTTAATTGAATTTGTTTAATTAAAATCTTTATCTATTTCTACAAATGATTCACAGAAATTATTAATTCATGTTAATTTTTCAATTAGCATAAGAACTACAGGATAATCTTGCATTCATCTAATCTTTAAATTATCATCAGTTAATTTTAATTTCCTGATTGTATTTTGAAGTAATAAGAAGTGATCCAATTTAACATTTATGTTAAGTTGGTTGAATGGCTTATTAAATTCAAGCCAAGTTATCCTGCACGTAGTCAAAACACTCCTTTTACATTAGATCTGACTTAGTTTAGATTTCCTTTAAGGTAGAGTTGTTCTAGGTTTAGATCCATCTTAGAGTTAGGATACTTTAATCTTCCTTCATAGGAAGATTGATCCTTTCAGGATCAAACCCCATAAGTTCCACCAGAGGCCTCTGTATCCGTGGGAGTTAACTACCCCAAACAAGATGGGGATAGAATTTCTCTTGCGCAGATTCTTTTGAAGCCTTTTAGTCTAGGGTTTCACCCTCTGTTGTTAGCTTTGGAACCCATTCCAGCAACCTACACATATGGGGCTTCAACAATGCTTAGATATGAAATGACAGTGATCGAAAGGACTGAGCCCATTAAATGCAATAGCTAGGGATTTCTCATTGAAATGGTAAGGGGATAATGAATTAGGTATACAAAACATTTTTCTCAGAGCTTCTGGGGTGATGAAAAACAAGATTCTGGATGATTCAGCAAACAAGATTTTTATTGTCGTGGGGGAGTAGTGTTTTGAACAACATGTAATAAATTCAGGGAAAACAACGGATCTGCGGCATATTGGGAGGGAAAAATTGGATCTCCAAAGTTTAAGTCTATCTTGGTCATTGAAAGTAATCTCTCTGGATTCTTTGAGAAGCGGGGTTTTGGAAGATTGACATTGGATTTGGATTCCATTGTTTTCATAGGTTCAAAGTATTAGGGTGAAACAGATTGTCAATTCCATCTAAATTAGGGATTTCTAAAAATTAGGGCACCATTAAATTTATACAAGAAACTGGGACTACAGTAATAGAAGTGATCGTAAGTGGAAGATGAATGCCCATTTGACACATGGAGGCTGAATCAGAATGACATATGGGGACCTGGACTTGTATGGCTCATGCAATTTTGACCTAGTACGCTAATTTTTGAGGGAGCATGCTTCTTGGAGGTAAAAGTAATAAAATATTGGAACTAGGTTAAAATCCTTTTAATCTGTGAGAAAATTTTCACTTTACACGTCAAAACCCGGGGTGGACGGTAAAACTAGTAAGCATGACCCATAGGATGGGTGGAAAGTGTATAGTGGATCAATGGACATAAGGGGGTGACGGTAAACCTTTGACATATGGAAGCTGGGGATTTGATCACAGAGTGATGGGTTGTTGGGATAAGCTGAGCTATAAAGAATTGACATTCAAATTTTGGTCAGATGCCACTCTTGCTTTCCCAGAGTGGTAACACGTCGATGATGAGTGGTTTAGAAAAAATTCCTTCAAGAATGTATGACCAGTTACTACAGGGCACCTTTCATGGGAGGTTTCAAGCACAATGCACACCCGAGCTCCTTTTCTGGTGGGTGAAAATTATCAACGCTTGATCAATCTGAGCCATTGAACTTAGCGATGGGCGATGAAACTGCATGAGCATTACTATCGCTTAAATTTCTCTCTTTGAATGAGCACACTTGATCTCTGGGTATTTGATCTTCATCCTGATCCAACGACTGACCACCCTTTGAGTTTATCTCTCGAACCGCCCTTTGAGTTAATATCTCGAACATTTTCCTATAGTCTTCAACTGTAGGTTCTATTATTCTTCCACCGGTCATTTCTTAGGCTCTTTTAGCTCTATGGGGATGAAATCACTTCAAAAAGTATTATCTGCAAGGGCTTCATAGAAGATTTATTTTGAGAAAAATATGAGGTACTAACATCGGCTTGATGGGGACAAAGGGCTACGATGTAGGACTCTAAGAAAAGTAGGCTAGTGCCTTTTCCATTGGGTTATGGAGTCTTCCATTTGGAAAGTTGTTGATCACTTTGAAACATAATTGTTAGCTCAACAATCTATTTACTTACATTGAGATGGAAATGACAATAATTGAAGTGTTGTAAATTGCAAAAACCAGTACTCTACTATGTACAATAGCCTTGTCTGGAGTCTGGTTTTAGTATAGAAAAAACCTCTTTAGAAGCCTGCCATTGACAACATCTTATATCAAATCCCATTCCAGTTCATGAAGCTTGTAGATATTGTTTTCTAGCACTTCAGCTATGACATATCGGCCTATCCATAGATTTTCAAACTTTCCATGTTTGCCTTTACCTTCCCTTCTTGCATTCCATTTCAGGACTAAATCTCCATGGTGTATATCTCTTTCCAATGCTTTATTATCAAAGGTCTTCTTCATATTTCTCCGATGTTCTTGTAAATTCAAATTTACCTGCTTTCTTTCCTACTGAAGCTCTATTAATTCATATATACTTCTTACCATATTGTTTGGTTCTTCTGTTTCATGTTGGATGAGATTGAGTACTGGTAATCCCAACTGAATAGGAAATCTTGCTTCTCTTCCATATACCAATTGAAAAGGAGACGTGTCAATTTATCTTTTAACACTTATTGTATCATCCCATAAGGCATATCTGAGGTTGACATCCCAGGATTTTTTGTTGTCCGTTAAAATATTTTTGATAATTCTCATCAAGATTTTGTTGGATGACTTAGCCAAACCATTTCCCTTACGGTAATAGGAAGTTGATTGGCCTAACTCAACCTTATATTTTAGGCAAAATTCCACCATTTTAAATGATTTGAAAGAAGGGGCATTGTCAGTGATGGTTTTCCTTGGGCATCCGAACCTTGAGAAGATGTTTTCATCCAAAAATTTCATTATCACATTTTCATTTTCTAATCTAGTGGGAATATCTTCCACCCATTTTGTAAAATAACCTGTAGCAGTCAAAATCCATCTGTGCTAGTTGTTGGAATTAGGATTTGTCTCTCCAATGAAATCCAAACCCCATTTCCAAAAAGGAGATGATGTAATAACAACCCTTAGGGGAAGAGGTCTTAATTTTTGTTTTCCTGCAAACATTTGACATTCCACACATGCTCTCACAATATGATTGGTATCAACAAATAATTTTGGCCAATAATACCCAGCCCTTAGAAATTTGTATGTTGTAGATATCCAAGCATGATGACCTCCACAGACTCCTTTATGTAGTTCTATGATGATTCCTTCTATTTCTTCTTCAATTACACAATTCAATAGTATCGCTTGAGGATATTTTCAATACAAGTATTAATCCAATATGCAATATTTGAATGTATTGGGTGCAGCCTTAGTAAGGAAGTTTTGGATGCAATGTACAGTTATGTCACGTCCCCTATTTTGACCCTTTTAGTATTTTGGGCTATAATGTAAATAGTGTATGCATATTATGTACAATTCCTAGCGTGGAGCTCAAGGTCAAGGCACCTCTAGTGAACGCTCGATCTAGAAGAGGCAATTGTTTGATAGTATGCTACCCATGTGCTAGAGAACCATGGGAATTGTAAATATGCATTTTAATATAAATGCCCACAACTAGCTATGCAATGCAACAAGAGATGGGGGCATGATGTTACAAGGAAATTGGGAGTGACAACATTCAAACCCTTGGAGCAAATCAAGCCAAGCCAAGTGTCAATGAGAGAACCAATCAAACCCTCAACTGCCCATGTTGACTTTTGTACCCAATCATTCATTTCTCAAAGAGTTGGTTGAGGTAGTTAATTCCTTGGGGAATGGAGAGGTATGGCTGTCCAAATTCGAGTATGGGAAAGCCACCCTTCCTAGAGATTCGTGTTTGGATTCTTGGACAAGTAAAGGGCCATGAAATTGTCCCCAAGCCATTATTCAACCATTAGTTTGCTCTCTCATGAGTTTAGAGCTTCCTGGGCATTTCCCTCCATGAATTTCCTGTGTTTACCTTCGTTTTCCTAGCTGGGAAGGGCGATTTTGTTGTGGCTAACAGTGGGGAAGAGAGGGGAAATGATTTGGGGTTTAAATGAGGTCGGTTTGGCCCACTGAATGCTCATACATCTGTGGGAGAAATCGGTTTTCTTCCCTGGGGTTGATTCCCTCTTCCCACAATCCATTTTTGGTGTGCCCACGTTTTGGGGAAAACCCATAGACCCTATTCTGTGAATCCATGGTTGAATTGTGTATCCATGCCAGTTTTGAGCTACTGTGTGTAGAAGAATGTTGGGGTTGAGATGGGTATCCATTGCTTTGGTCGTGTAGGGTTTGAAAGTCCCAAGTTTCTTGTAGATATCATGCCCAGCTCGGGGTTGGTCTCTGAGTGCTGAAATAATACAGGCTGGGCAGAGACCTACAGTTGGGAGGAATGTTGCAATGACATAGCTAGTTGTTGGGACAACATTACATCAAGATGAGTATTTTCTTATGTAATTACTTCTGCAAATGTATTAATTTGTTGGCTGTGTTAAATTGAATGGCATCATGTAATGTGTGTGGATGAGGCTTTCATTCCACTGTGCATGTTTAATTGATTTACATCTGCACACATGTATCTCTTTGCTTTAAAATCTAATGTATGGGCTGAGTTTATGTAAAAGCCCCAGGATTTGCCATCATGTTCTCTTCCACGAATTGGATAGATAGGTGAGTATGTGACAAGTTAGGTGAAGCTTGACATTGACCAATTTTGGAGACAAGCAACTCCGCAAATCCCAGGTAGAGGGTATGGAGTGAATTACAGTCAACAAGAAAGAACTTGTTTCCTTAGTAAAGACGAAGTACTAAAGACAACCAGAGGTGGTTGAAGCAGTTAAAGACCGAGCGGAAACCCGACTGCTATAGGATCATAAAGTAAAGGAGCGGAGTGGTGTAAAGGACATGCCAATGCAGAGTTGGAATTGTGCCTATCAGAGAAGCGTCAGAGTCATAAGAAGCAGCATCGAAGGGACAACAAAGTTAAAGCTAAGCATGGTCTATAGGAGAACCACGGGGTTTCTGGGTTTTGAGTACTATGGGGGTTGGCCCATAGTTATTCTACTATGTGACCTT
Source organism: Larix kaempferi (assembly GCA_027924585.1). Classification (NCBI taxonomy): domain Eukaryota; kingdom Viridiplantae; phylum Streptophyta; class Pinopsida; order Pinales; family Pinaceae; genus Larix; species Larix kaempferi. Next base: position 12,303,614 of record BSBM01000007.1, read on the forward strand.
CAGGCACATCTATATATAAGGGTAATTTTGTATAAGGAAGGGTTTGTTATAGGTCAAATCTGCACTTCTCCATCCATGACCACATTGCTCTGTGGATCACACAAAAGGACACCATGGATTGAAGAGCTAGGTTGACCTAGAAGAGTTATGGTTGGAACTACACTCTGTAGCTGAAAATATTAATGTTTCTACTGGTTTCACAACATGTGCGCTACTCTTTCTATAGTAAACCAGTGCACACCTCAAAAGATACGTTGCTTTGCTCAAGGACAACCAGTGCACACCTTGAGAAAAGCTGCAAACGCTTGTTGCAAAGCACAAAAGTTGCTCTCTATGCGCTACTCTTGTTGTATGAAAGTCGCGCACATATTAAGATGAAATCAAAAAATATATTAAGATTACGAATTGGGACTAGTTGAAGTTGGTTCTGCAACTTCCCCAACCTCCCAATTCAACCACCTCTCGATTTCAACTTCCTACATTGTCCCATAAATACGAGGATCCATGAGAGAGGGACCTAGAAGGAATGCTTTAAGTGTTGTTATGCTGGAGAAATTCCCCAAGTCATTGTGAAGAGCAGGAGCCCAGGACTCGGTTGTAGAAGCATCTTGACCGATCAGGTATATTTGTACTGATTCATGTTTCTTTGACCAAAAAAAGGTGGAAATACCCTTCCTGTCCCAAATCGAATGTCTATTGGATTGTATGTTCATTTGGTTTAATGTCTTATTGTAGTTGATGTTTAATTGTTTTCAATTTCATCGTATTTATTGCAGTCAAGATACGTTGAGGAAGGTTTCCTTTTTGTTGCAGGTTCATCATAGCAGAAGGTTCAAGCGGAATACCAAGCGAAAGCTAGGACCAACCATCGATAAAAGGTACATCTTTCGATATCTTGATCTCTTTCATTTGTAGGAACTAAATGCAATGCAATGAATGTATTTACCTATCACCCCACCCAAGTTGGTAGTGTCTTCTCCTCACTATAAGGTAATAATCCTGCACAACAGACTGGCGACTCTGGTGGGGATTAACCATGTGTTTTTCTACTCTAGGAGGCCTTGTTAGGTTTTCTTCCAGTCTATTTCAGTTTATTTGTTCTATGAGAGGTCTTATAGGTCATTGTTTCTTGTTCTTTTTGTTTTGATTCATCTAAGTCTACTGTTGCAAAGCCTTTTTGTCTGATTTCAGACCCTGTGCGCTAGTTTACTGTACTCACAGTGGTGCATTTTATGTCATGAACGTTGCTTTGTCAACTACATAGTAGCGCATATTTCCTAGTGTGCGCTGGTTTCTGTACCACATAATAGCGCACTTAACTTGCATACTTTCTCATGTGTGTGTGGGTTGCTAGTGTATAAAGTAGAGCATTTTCTGGTGTGTGCGCGGGTTGCTAGTGTAGAAAGTAGAGTAGTTTCTGATGTGTGTGCGGGTCATTAGTGTATACAGTAGTGCACATTCCTACAAGTTTGACCCTTTTTTCTATAGGGTTTGATTTTTGAATGTTGGGTTTGTTCCTTCTTTTGTGTTGCCTCTCTACTGATGTTGAGACACCTTTGTGTCTTTTATGGGTCTTTTGTAACCTCTCGAGAGTCCTTTTAGTTCTCTTCGAGTACTATTTAGGTGTCCTTCTGCTTGTTTAATCCTTTCTGAACCTACGTGACTGTTTTGCTAGGGTTTGAACCCAGTTGGGTGCTTTTGGAAAGTTTTGATGATTTGATGCCTTCTGAACTTTTGTTCAGATCAATTTGATTTGCTTGAAACCTTCTTAGCTTTTCTTTTCAGTTTGTGTAGTGGTAAAGTGATTTTTGGTTTGCTTGCCTACTCTATTTACTTGGCTGGTGTTTTACTGGGTTTTGACGCTTAGGAGCAGCATTATCAGTCTGCCTTTCCACTACGTGCATATTTTTCCCTTTTCTTTTTACTTTCACTGCCAAGTCTAGAGTCTTTTTGTTTCGAAACAACTTGGTAGGTAAAGTCTTTCTCAATTTCTGCTTTGATTGTTTAAGCCATTAGTCTCTTATCTTTACCGGCACCGCTTTTAGATCTTAATTGTTCCATTTTCTGATTTCAGTTTCTTTGAAAAAGAGAAAAGTTAAAAATTGAAAATTGGTAGCACAACTGTAAGGTTTATCATTTCTTTTCGAAGTAGCATAAATTTTGTCTTGCTTTGAAAATTTAAAAGAAAAAAAATCAAAAATATTTTTAAGTTTTCTTATCTTTAGTTTTGGAAAACAATGAATGAGAAAGTTTAGTGAAAATTGTTTACTTTTACGCACTCTTTATTTCAGTCACAACCTCGCCACACACTCCACTACAACCTTTGAGTAAGGAACAACCATTTAAAAAGAACACTTAATAAAATTTACTAGCAACTTTTTCCTTTTTAGGGTTGTCACTTCACCAACTAGCTTAGGCTAGGGTTTCAGGTCAGAACACACTTAAGCTATTCGAAATCAGTTTCATTACTGAACAATCATAGTACGACTATCTATTAGGTAAATCCACCTCTATCAAATTGTCCTTGGATGCTCTACTCAAACAAGAGATAAGAACGAGGCCGTGGGCGATTGGAATTGTTGAGGATACCCGCTCACTTTTCCATCAACCATAAACCAGATTTGACTTGCGTACAGGGCTCCACTAGTGCTTTTTAAAGTGCTTTTGGATTTCAGGATTTGCTACCCTGCCAATGCATTTCGACTAGGCTGATTACTGTCCCCCCAGGTTATTTCGTATTGGTGGTAATCTTAGTATCCAGACTCTAGGGCTCTACACAGGTGATGACAGAAGGCTATTTCTGTTGTACCTAGGGTAGACGTGGGAGGAAACCCTCTATAGAAATTTGGGAAGGCGGTTTGGTGATTCAAACACTTCCACCCAGAGGACCTGTATGTGGACCCCATGTAACTGTTCTTCATCCTTTGTTCATTAGTTCTGGGCCCTAATCATCCCATACTTCCCTCCGGAAGGCATATGTTTTCCTAGTTTGGATTACCTAGGACCTTTTTAGTGGTGTGCTCTTTGTGCTACTTGTTTTTAGTTGGCCTTAGAGATTTCTGGCCCATTGAGTTGGGAACTATGGATAGCATCCTGCTGAGCACCAATGAAGGGACCCCTAATCAAGGGGATCCTTGTGCTTTTCCATTCATTGGGAACATTGGTACTCCCTTAATGGATACCTTGAATCTTCTGGGATTCACTATAGGGATACCGGTTTGGTTGTTTTCCACTCTGAATGCCTTGCATGCTCCTGATGCTTCTCAAGTAAGGACCTTACAACAAGAACATCATAACCCTATGCCTGCTTCACCAGTAAAAACTTCTCCTCCTCCTTCTACCTCATGTTATGAAAGTAGTAATAGCAGTAAACAACAGTCTAGAAAGAATAGACAGAGGAAGAATAGGAGGAAGATGCCAAAGCAAGGGGGCAGCCACCGAGTCTCTGTAAGTCATGCTAGGGGAACCCACCCAACCTCTGGAGGTCATGTTGGGGGAAAAAATTTAGTCACTGTAAATCATACTGAACCTATGCAACCAGTCTCTAGAGGTCATGCTGGGGGCACCTACCCAACCTCTGGAGCTCATGTTGGGAGAATTCACTCAGTCACTGTAAATCATACTGAACCCACCCACCTAGCCTCTAGAAGTCATGTTGGGGGAAGCCCCCTAGCCTCTGGAAGTCATGTTGGGGGCACCTACCCGGCCTCTGGAGGTCATGCTGGGAGTAAAATTTTAGTCACTGCAAATCATACTGAAATCATGTCTTTGACCACTGTTGCTCATGTTGAAGACACATCATTAATCACTGCTAGTCATATTAATGACAAGTCACCAATTACTATGAGTCATACTAGAGACACTGAATCAGCCACTACAAGTCATGCTGAGAAAGTTGACATTGTTGATAAACCTAATAAACATAAGTTTAAGTTACCTTGTAAGTTTTGCGAGGGAGACCACCTGACCTATTTGTGCCCTGTACTTCCAGAAGTGCAAAGAGTGTGGTCCATAGTTCAAAAGTATTCTGCTTCTGAGAAACTAGGCACTACAAGTCATGTTGGGGGCAAGCTGTCAGCCAATGCTAGTCATGCTGAGAGTAATGTTGTTGTAAAGGATTCTAAGCATATAGGATGCAAGCCAAAGTTCCCTTGTAAACTTTGTAAGGGAGATCACCTTACTCACCTGTTCCCTGCCATTCCAGAGGTGCAGAGAGTGTGTTCCATGCTTGAAGGATCCTCTGCTCTTGAATTGTCTATAGATTCCCAACAGCCTGATCAACCTTTGGTTGATGAAGTGGTTGAACCAATTCAATCTTTGGTCAACCCCACTCTTCCTTCGGAGAGTGAAGTGATTGAATCGATGCAATCTTCGACTGGTCCCATTAGTCCTTCAGAGACTAATGCACCTGTCCCTAAGTCTTCTACAATACTAGTTTGGATGTTTCTGAAATGGGGGCACTTCATCTGTGCCAAGTGAACACCTACCAAGGTCTAGGATCATTTCCTTTGTTTGGAATAGCCTAATTGGGCCTCACCTTTCTTCTACTACACCTTTTCAGATAAATGTTGATATTGAAAACCATGTGGCTCATCGATGTATTGTAGATGAAGGAGCCTCTATTAGTATCTTATCCCCTTATGCTTGGAGAGATTTAGGTTTTCCTAACCTTGTTCCAGATGTTAATTGGTTGTTGACTTTTGATAAAATACCTAATGAACCGTTGGGATTCCTCCCTCAAGTACCCGTTACTATGGGTGGAAAACATGTCTTAGTTGATTTTATGGTTTTAAAGGACCCTATGGATTTTGATATGATCCTTGGGCGTGATTACGTATATGATATGCAAGCTGTGGTGTCTACACTCTTTCGTGTGATGCATTTTCCTTGCAACGAAAGCATTGTCACTATCGATCAGCTTACATTTGTTGATCCCTCTTATTACCCAACTATAGACCAAGTATATCACTCACCAGTAGGCACTACTATGTCACAATAAAATTATGTGGCATATTGTTCCTTGAGTCCAATTCCTACTGAGAAGAAGCCTCTGAATTCATGCTTACCTTCTAGGGACTAGGTCCCGGCAATTGACCAGGTGATGACTCCATCTGAATGTTTAGATATGTGTTACATCTGGGATAATATACTTCCCTCTAATGAATTTTTCCTAGAGTCTATAATGCATTCTTCCATTCATTTGGACATTGATCCACTGTCAAGCATTCTTCCACCTTCACTTTGAGCTCGTTAAAAACAATAAGGGGGCAACAAGCATTCTTCCACCTTCACTTTGAGATCGTTAAAAATAGTAAGGAGGCTACGAGCATTCTTCCATCTCTCCTTTGAGCTCATTAAAAACAGTAAGGAGGTCATGAGTTTACTTTTTTGGGCTTGTTAAAAATTTACGAAAAATATCTTTATAGAGTTCTTTCATGCTCTTGTTAGACTCTCTAAATATGACAAGATTACCGAGTATAGTTGTCATTTCAGACTCGTTAAAGGATTTGAAGCGACATCCACTTAGGTATAAGTTTACCCCTTTTCCAGACCTCTGTGGATCATTTACAGAAAAGGTATACTCTATTCATACATGGCTAGAAGAGTTCGTCTCTCATCGTTTTAGACTTTTTCGGGGGAGGAGACTAACAGTACGAAAAATGACTTTTGGAGCCTTCTTTAGGGTTTTCAAGCTCTCGAAACATGAAAACACCAAGCAAGCACTCACCTACTCGGGCTCGATGTGAAATCCATGAGAGGGTATATAGTGGATTGTTTAAGTTTTTCAGACTCTATAAACAGGAAAACATCGGCGAGCATATACCAACCCGGGCTCGATATTATAATCCACACGTAGGTGTATGGAGTGATTTTTTAAGTTTTTCAATCTCCTTAAAATTGAAAACACCGGCAAGCAAGAACAGATCTCGGCTCGATATTAAAATTCAGAGATCAGTATTATAGAGTATTCTTCTATCTCTTCTTTGAACTCTGTAAACAATGAAGAAGGTCTTGATTCTTCCTCCCATGGGATCTGTTGACACCAAGTCTGAGGAAACCTAAAAATTTTGCTAAAGGGTCCTAAAAGAGAAAAAATCATCACAAAAAGGGTTGAATTGAAGGTTTTTATATAAAAGTATAGGATAAAAACCCATATTTATAAAGTCCGCCAGCAAATATATGTAAGGGTTAAACTTCGGTCAAGTTCCACCGGCGGAGATTATATAGATCAAGATCTACGGCTAATATCACCCCCGCGTCGCCAAAGTGATCGTAAACAAATAGCGGTGGGTGGTAGCGGATATAATACCACCACGGCACGTGTCTAATGTTCATTCATCTGCGTATGGGATAGAGTGGTATTGGAAACCACCATAGCGCCGGGCGGAACCACCCATTATGGAAATATGGAGAGATACATTACGTGGCAAGGTGGGACCTAACACGTGGTGAACAAGGAATGGTTTGGTAAGGCCGTAGCACGTGGCATTATCCTTTGTAATGATCGGAAGGCTAATACATACCTCAATCAAATCAACGGCGAACGTTTCATCCACAGCCAGGAACATGCACACGGGATATAAAGAAAAGCGGTCGCAGAGAATAAACCGCCATAACAGGTGTCAACAGGTGGTTAATCCGCGCGGGGAGCAAACTGGAAAAGGAAACAGCCTTTTTGATCGCGGATACCACCGGTGGAATAAAGGGAGACAAGATCTGACGGCCCAAAATAAAGCCTCGAAGATCAGCGGTTGGATATGACCCGCGTTCATAAAGGTGCAAGGAGGTTAATTTAAAAAGGCTTAAATAAAAAGAAAGGGCTCCACATAACGGCATTTTGCATGTGTCGTTATCCGGGAAAAGCTCTGAAGACTGGTGGAAGCTGGCGATTGCGACAGAAGGCGAAAGGTGAGCACTTACAGGTAGGGTCTGGTGACCTGTCACACTTTTTAAATGGAATTTTGTTTAAAAGAAGCGTTTAAATGGAGACTGTGCAAGATATAGACATTTTTAGGTCAAAAGATGCCCTAGAAGACAGAGATGAAGATGTTTACGATACCCTAATTAGGTTTCCGGTCTCCGATGTAAAAATTAGGTTGTCTGAGTTATTAAAGGAGGGTATAGACCCCCATAGGGTTCACCAGTCGTCTCTGATAGCCTTTTGCCCAGACCAATTTCCTGTTTTCCCAGAATTCGTCTCGTGGTGTGCCAAAAATTACTCCCGGGAAGAAAGAGTCATTTTAAACAGCCAGAAAACCAGAGTCATTTGCGAAGTCAAGCCAGCCGAATTGATTAGAGCCCTGGAAGTAGATTTTCCTCAAGCCCTGGACCCTGAGGTTTTTTCTGAAGTCTCGATTATTGAAAATTATCATCATGCTTCTCAGAGTGATAGGGAAATGTTTTTGTCAACGTGTCTCAGACCAGAGACCAGCATTTCGGAACTCCCTTACCCTTTAGATATCAATCTTTTTAATGAAAATACTCAGTTGGTCTTGACACTGTTGGCCGTAGTTTTAGGGTTAGATACGGATTTGTATATAACTGAGTTTCAATTGAGTCTGTTGTACAGAATAAGTATAGTCCAGTCGGGGATTGATGAAAGTCAAATTCCCCGACTTAATTTTGAAGCATTCATAGCAGAAAGGATTCATGACCAGATGGTCAATTTTTCCACCCACCGACATTTCAGGTTTCAGGCCTTTTTAATGAGAATGATTATGGTATCCAGTCAGGAAGAATTACAGTTCCTAGAAATTGTTTTCACGACTCTACTGGAAAATAATATGTTCAATTTTATCAACTACATGCTCTCGGCGATTTTTAGGATGATTTTCGGAAAAAATCTGCCTAGAGTACTGCTGGAAATGCAGGTATCCATGCAATTGAATACAGAATATGCTATAGGGGATTGGTTTTTATCGAAAGATAGTACAGTAGTCAGATTGTATGGATTCAGACATAAACCCTATGTGTTACCAGCCTTCCTCACTTTGAGGATTTTTGCCTTGGAATTCTTAAGACAAAAGTTGATTGTAGAAGATAACAATTTTTTAGTTCACAGACAAGCAACGGACATTAAATATCCTTTCACATTAGGTCCATTCACAATAAAGAATAAGAACGCTGCTGTATATATAGAGAAGTTGTTAAAAGACATGAATTTTGAGACAGATGCAGCTATGGAGTATGACCCATTAAATATCATATCCAAACGAAGAATTGAGCATCGTATCAAGGCTCTGAATCATCAGATTGTTGAAGGGATGGCAGACAGAGCCAACTGGCTCGAATACAAAGAAGAAATTATTCCGGACACGTCCGACAAAGAAATGTCATTGGTAGAAGCAACGGCGGAGACAGAAAGCGAAATAAATACTGCATTAGTGGGGTCCAAAAGACCTATACAGGACATTATGATCATTGATGATGAAGAGACGGAAAAAGGAAAAAGATTGAAAACCGATGAGTCACAAGAGTTGACAACAATTTCAGAAGAAGCAAAAGCGACAGAAGATGAAATACCAGAGGTTACAGTGAAGGAGTACAACATTGAAGAAACCCCTGTAGGGGGTGATGTAAATAGACCCAGGAATATCATGGACGTATTTGATGAGCATAGTAAAAATAAACAGGAATCTGTGAAACAAACAAGTCAATTGTTTCTGAAGGTCAGGAATATATCTAATAATGAGGTGAGCTTATTTACCAGCAGAAACATCAAAGAAAATTCTTTAAAATTTTCAGTTGTAACAAAAAACAAGATCTCAGAGATGAAGATAGACTTGTCGAAAGTAAATGCCCTTGATAAAATTTTGTTACATAGACAAACTGGAGAGGTCATATACTCAGACTATTTGGGGGCCACATTGAGAGCAAACAAACTGAAGAATTCAGTAGACAAACTAAATAATCAGTTGAGACAGGAAAAGGCGGAGAATAAGTCTCGACAACAGCAAATTAAGAAATTGCAAATAGATTTGACAAATAAAGATGGAGATGCAGCCACAAAACTGCTCAAGGAGAAGGAAGATATGATCTTAACATTGAAACAAAAATTAAAAATCCCAGACACTGTACTTATTCAAGGCGCAAAATTGACAGTATTAGAAAAAGAGAAAGAAGAACTATCTAACGAAGTCAATGATGTCACGGCTAAAATGTTAAAGCTTTCTGATGAAAAGGACTATTGGGAAAAAGAAAGGTTCATTTTAGAAGAACAGTTGGCAGCAGCAAGAAAACAATTAGCAGAGAATAGTCAGCAGCAAGTACAGACAGGCTCAGAAGAGGATAAGACCGGTGTAGATGGAATTTTACAGGCAATGTCACAAATAAGTTTAAAAGATAATGAAATCAAATTGTTAAAGACAGAAGTACAAAGATTGAAAGAAGAAAATGAAGTAAAAGAGAAAGAAATAAAAACTTTGCAGGCAAAAAATCAGGAATTGAGCAATAATAATAAAGGATTAGCAGCTCATGTAACAGGGCAAGCTGCTATGCAGGGGTGTAATCATATGGTGTGGGACCAGATCATTAAAGAGGTTGAAAAAATTAGGCCATATCTGGATTACATAAGAGTTAAAGAAAAGGTAGCCAAAGACGCCTTCGAAAGTTGCCGAGCAGTCAGGGAGAACCTAAATAGAAAGCCGAAAGAAATAGCCCAGAGAGCAATAACATTTTTAAACAGTCTATCTGAGGCAGACCTGACAGCCATGAATATAACGAACAGAATTTCTGTCATCACTTGGGCCAGAAGGATCTTGGGGAAATACTCACATGTTGAGAATGTCGAGGCTAAAGCAAGAGAAATAAGGGAAGAAGTAATCAAGTTCAAAAAGCAATTTGAAAAGTTAGTGAATAAGGGATTCCCAGCTTTCTGGAATGAAAAGAGTGAATTAATTCCTCCAAATGAATATAAAAGATTACTGTTTGATATCAGGATGGATCACAGAAATTTCCAGCAGCTAGATCATATGCTCACAAGAAAAATTTTAATGGAGAAAATGTCAGGGGAATTTGAAATTTTAAATATGCTAACTTCAACTTGTGCAAACCTTCTTCCTGTTTCTTATGCAGGTCATATTGAGATGCGAGTCTTGGTGAAGGAAATGGCCAATTATGAATTACCCACGGTTGACCAGTGGAATTATGTGGAGAAGTACGGAAAGACCAAATATTCTGTTCATACCTAGATGCACTCAAAACTCTCGCCATGTGGCGAAAGAATGATACTCAAGAAGTTTTGCCAAGTGGCAAAAAGACATTTTATTTTAAATTTGTAATATTATTTGAAAGACAGTTATGGGTTGCTCGAAGACAGTTATCTTTTAAGTTAAACATTTTTAATTATTAGTTAGAAGAAGCAGTTATGTGGAGCTTCTCCTAAAAATTTTGTATAAAAACAATGAGAGTCATTGTTGAAGAGGTTGGAAATTTTTTGAGAAACAAGTATGTTTTGAAGTTTATTTTTGAGAAATAAAAGCAGTACAGTGATGGTACCTATCTTTTGATATCAGAGATTCATGAGTTAATCAGTTTTACAGTCTGTTACTCTCCTTATCTTTATATGTGCATGTTTACTTTCTTCGTTATATCTCCCATAGTGTTTTTCTTCCATATTTAAATGAGCACTTGAAATAACTTGAGATTCATACTGGTTATGCCTCATTTTATTTGCATTTAAATATCCATTATATTTTCCAAAGTTGACAATAGATTCATCCTGGATAGATGCCTGTTGTTGATGGAATGTCTTTACTTCTTTCTATGTCACCTGAAAAATCAAATTGACTGTAATATGATTACTATCTTGCCTCTGTGTAAATTTGTATGGTGAAAGTCTCTTACTGGTTTATTATACATTCGAAAGCTTCGACTCCATGCCCAATGTTTCTTGTTTACCTTTTCGACCAGAAAATATTTTTTGAGAAATTTTAAGAGAACCTTTGTATATTTTAGCCTTCACATATATATCAAGAGAGAGCCCTCTCTGGTAGAGAAAATGGCTAGTTTTTCTACCTAAAGCTTGGTTTGAAATAGGTTACCTTAGGTCTTATTTTCTTACAACCGGAATAAAATCTATGTGCTAACAGGATCATTAAACTTTTTATATGGTTTGAATTATTGAGTTTTGTTTCTTGGACTCATTAAAACAACAAGAAGTACATTCTTTTACCAAAAATAATAAGGGATGAGAAGGGTATATCACATATTTTTCAATTTCAAAGGCAGTTAAGTCAGTCATGTCCTTGAACATAGCACCTACTTGAGTCTTCCATGTTAGTTGGGTTTGTAGGTTTTGACCTTAGGGTGAACCTGGTCTCCGAGCTTTTACTCCCCCGGTTGGTTATTCTTCCAACCATATGGAGGGTCTGTTAATTTCTCCCACATTACAGGCTTATATCACTTCCCCTTCATGTTGAAAACTTCTTAAGTCACTTTGTGTCATGCTCACTATTCAAGGATATAACCTATGTCGACCATTCTGTAGTTTACCTTGACTTCATGTGTTGGCCATCCTGGTGTCTGTTTGCTTCATCTTGTTGTTGATGTATATGTAACTTCGGAATGTATTTCATCTATGTATTTTATATATATTTATTGTACCCTTAATAGAGATGTGTTATTCCTCTATAAGGAAGTGTCATCGTGAGGATTGACAAGTGTCGCAAGTGTGTGTACTTGCCGATGGGTTATTAGACCACCATGTGTGGGGTCGCCCCTGCAATATATATTATAATGTGGATGTACCTAGCTAGACAAGTCGGCCCCATAAGGTCACTGGGCAAACATATTAGTATAAATAGAGATCAGGTGATCTCTATTTAGATCACTCGGAAAAGTATCTCACTCTCACTCAGAAAGTGGCGCACTAGTGAGGAGGAGGATCATCTGCTACTAGGAGACTATCTTAGTGTATTTTGGTTGTACTTTGGTTGAGCCATTGCTCTCTCTATCTTTGAGGAAGTTGTGGGTTTTTTCACCTTAGGGTTTTCCCCACGAAAACTCTGTGTCTCTTGTCTCTCATGCTTTTGATTCTTGTGATGCTTGTCATGCTTATTGTGATTGTCATTCATTGATATACTGTATATGTTATTCTCTCAGTAAAGATCCTAGAGTATTGTGAATTAATGCTCAAAATTTAACATGGAATCAGAGCTAACTTGAGAAGAAGACATTTTGCAGTGACGAAAACTTGAGTTTCTTGTTTATTGGGTTTCTCTCCACATATTTTGGAAAAGCAGTATAGTAGATTGACTCTACTCATCAAGGTGCATCTATCTGTCCAATCAGAATTCAATTCCAAGCATTTTAAAATTTGGCCCTAAAACTTAGGGTTTCCACAAAAATAGGAATTTCTAGAATCTGAAGGCACAACTGGAAGCTCCTTGCAAAAATCGAAGTTTAGAGCTTTAAATCAATATTTTTGGCTGGGTGGATCTTCGGGAAACTCAAACCCTAATTCAGGGCTCTCCCGAGTGAACCCGAGAGGACAAAAAGACAAATCTGAAGGGTAAAACTTTGCTAATCTCAAATTCTGAATGCACCAGGATGATCATCTCATCAAGGCGCATCTTTCTATCCTATCAGAAAGTTGAAATTCACATTTTGAATTTTTAGGATTTTTCCAACAAACCCTAATCCGGGACTAGATCCAGTTTTCAGCATTTCAAGTGGTAAGACCTAAATCTTTTCTATTTCCATTTGAGGTACTCTTTAAGATGTCTCACCACACCAAGCTCGAGGATAAGCTTGAAGGGGCTGATAAATTCCGAGCTTGGAAGTATAGGATTGGATTAATCCTGGAAGAGAATCAGTTGGACTCATATATAAAAGAAGACATCCCTGTCCCAAGAGGATGAAGAGGCCAAGTGTTGATGCCTCGGATATCGTAGCATCAATCAGAAAGGGATTCTCCCCGAGAGACGGTCCCAATTAGACTATCTCCCGTTTGGTGTAGGGAATCCGTCCGGTTAGCGGTTCCGGCAACCGTGGTTTTGGAACTTAAATCCTATTCTACCGGTTATGGCCCGATCCACCTTTCTTTTGGATTTTATGTGTTTTATATGAGATGCACATGCCTAAATTATACTTAGTCTAAATGCAACTGAAACAGATCTAAATCTAGAAACAGGAACACATCTATCTATCCCTGCAGGGGAACACGCTTAAGGGGAGAGCAATCAGCTGTAGCAGATTATCATAAGTAACGAACAGATAGCTATTATTTCTCACGATCATAGCTACAGCGAGATGAGGATCTTGAGAAGATAGCTTCTCATTCAAAATGGAACGCATCTATTGCTCAGAAAAATAGAGGAACGTTAAAGGATAAAGAAACCGATCTGAAATGAGACTTACAGGACGTATCTACTGCTTATGAACAGAAGAAATCAAAATTATTTAATCTACACAACAAGAATAAAGAAACAGATCTAGATACAACGAAACTAGAATTTAAACTAAAAGATCCCTGCAAGGAGCAATTAAAAGCTTGAACAATGAGCCACACGAATTATCCAGAAGAAAGAACAGTTAGCCATTCGATCTAAAAGAAAAAATCTACAGCGATGATAAAAGTATCAGCAGATAGCTCCTGATTTAATATGGAACGCATTCATTGTCCATGAAATAGAGAGAACGCATGCATAGATAAGAGCAAAATCATTAATACAAAGAAATAATTCAGAAGTCAAGAATGATCTCACATTGCAGAATTGCAGTCATTAGAATAGTCCAACATAAAGCAACCCATCATTCCAAGCAAAACGTTCATCTCCCGTGGCTTCTATTAGAAAATTTCAATTTACAGAGCCGATACAAGATAGCTCATATCATTTGCCCAAAAAAATTTCCATTCCCTCCCAAAAGTCCTGTTTATCTCTTCTAGGCTCCTATTTATAGTTACAAAATTTGCCCTCTGGGCCGACACCTAGCATCCCCCCTGTCATTTACAGGGATTTCTAATATAATCGATCACCAAAATGGCCACTTCATTTACAAAAATATTTTGACAAAAAATATGGACAGCTGTCCCACGGCTTACGCCTTACATATAACAGAAAATTTGCTAAACTCAAAGCGTTCCCTGCTGGGCACGTGTCTGGCTGAAAAGAGTGGCTCACTGAATTCAGCTTCTTCATTCCTGTGCGTGAGCTTCTCCTGGCAAAGGGTCGCCCAAGTTGATGGTCACTGATGCTGCCTGGGAAGAGGTCCTCGAATCCCCTGCTGATGCTGCTCCTAATTGGGAAGGGGGAATGGGACTGGCCAGACTTTCTGCCATTGCTGGGGGAGAGGCTGCTGGGAGAGGGGCTGCCGGATCTACTGATGCTTCTGCTGCTGCTGCAGCTTTCCTGACCTCCTCTTCTATGTAGCTGTGCCACACACCTGTATCCCTTATGATTATGTTTGCTGCAGCAGGAAACAGGATTTTCTGAGAAGTTACATTCTTCCCGAGCTCTATTTTAATGCTTTGTACTTCTGCTTCAGCAACTTGATATGTTTCCTTCAGCAGATGGTTGTGAAGTGTTGATGAACCGATGTAATGTTGGAGATCATCCATGGCAAGGACATCAATGCTTTTCACATATTCCATCTGGACGCCTAGCTCTTCTTTCAGTTGAGATAACCGCTGCTCCTTTTTCGGGAAGTCTTCTAGGGTCTGAGGGAAACTTAATGAGCAGTTATCATGGACTCCTTTGAGCTTTTGGTACAGGCTGTTGATTCTATCTGTGGTCTTCTGCACACTGGCCATCAGCTTATTGGCACAGTTCCGGCCAAACTCCAACAAGGCTATATCTTCATTAAAATCTTCCACGGTCTTGAAAGGAAGATGCGGGGGGAAACCTCCTTTCCCTTCCCTCCATGCCATCTGACTTATGACATTTGCTTTGACACGGGTATTCTTAGCCTTGAGCCTGTGGGCTTCTGCATTCACCTCCTTTAGCCTAACCGTCATGGCCTTGAGTTTGCATACCTCATCAGTGATTAGCTCTTGAGAGCCATGCACTTGCTGTAGTATATTGCATGACAGCTCGTGGAAGGGGGACATGTCCAAGGTTCTGCTTTCCGCTTGCTCTAAACGCTCAGCTAATGCCTGCTTGTCTGTTTCTAGCTGGGAAGCCTTTTCTTCTGCTCCACTCTTCTCTGCTTCTGCAATCATTATTTGGAGTGCTAGCTGGTCCTTTTCCTCCTCCAGGTAGCTGTACTTGTTTGCCAACTCCTTGTGCTCAGCGTACAAGCAATTGTATTTATTTACTATCAGGTCTCTTTGGGCTTGCTCATTAGCCACATTTTGCTGCAGGGTACGTGCTCTCTTCTTTGTCAATATATTTTCTTTGACTATAACCCCTAAATTGGCAAATGATGCCTGTGTTGTTGCTATAGCTGCGGATGCCATGGCGATGGGATCTGCGTCTGTGTTTTGCATGACAGCGACCTCTCGGCGAGTAACTATGTCATCATGGAAGGGACTTTTAATCCTCTCTTCTGATTGGAGGACCATTGTTTTTCTTTTCTTGTCATAGACAAACTCATTCCATTTGGACACCGTACGCTTCCCAGATGGAGTGTATGGTACAATTGGTCGGTTTATGATGTCTATGTCTTCTTCCATAGGTGGGGTCCGGACTTCCTGAGCGGGGTCTGTCCCTTCCTTTTGGGTACTAGAGCCACCTGCCTGAGAGGTGTCTATCTCCATGTCCTGCGCACCGGACCCACCTACCTGGGTATCTTCTCTTGCCTTCAATTCTTCCTCCGTCTTCTTCCTTTCTTCAGCTTGCTCAATTTCTGCTTCTTTCTGCTTTTGGGCTTCTTCAGCCTCCTTCCGCAGTCTTTCATTCTCAGCCTCTTGTAGCTTTCTTGCGTCCTCGGCTTCCTTTTGCAACCTTGCCTCTTCTCTTAATCTGAGCTCTTCCTGAGACCGGGCATCCTTGGCTTCTTTCTCCTTTTGCTGGATGGTCTTCTGGGCTTTGGTTGAGCTAGAGCTCGCTCCAGTACTTTGGCGACAGATCCTTAGCTCAGTCATGTTGCTGATGCCTCTGAATGCTTCCTCCTCGGCATCGGGGTAGTGGGAGTATTCGAAGTTAGCATAGTTCCCTTTGCAATGCTCGGCCACTTTACCCTTTCTGTCGTTCCTGTGGAAGATGACCTCACCGAAATGGAAGGCCCTCAACTCTTGAACAAATTCATCGGCAGAGGCCACCCCTGAAAACTTGTAAGCACCTATGCAGAAAGGTAGGGGGGGAAAGGAAGCCTTGTGTAGCTTGTGGAGGAATGCTCCAATCCCATCCAAGAAGAGTTGTCTTACTGCTTCCTTGAGCACCACATAGTCTGTGGCATACTGCGGCAATATGTATGGGGGCTTAGTCCCTCCGAACATTCTCAAGTAGGTACCTTGTTCTGAAAAGTAGAAGTCCCCATAATCCTCAAGGACTTCCAAAGCGTTTTGTGACAGGCAACTTGGTTCTTCCTTGAACATTTTCTCGTATAGGGGCATGATGAACCCCTCACAGATGAGTTTGTAGCTGGGCTTGTAATTCTGAGCCCACAACATCTTGAATGCAGTGTAGACCGGGGTTGTGGCCCTATCCCATGTACACCCCAATCCGGGTTTAGCAGCACTTATCATTGAGGCCAGACTATCTGACAAGATAGTGGCCCAGTCAAACACTGTCCCCTGAAATGCCACATAGTGAATGATAGGGACCCACTGAATCTTGTATACTGTGCCATCCGGCATGCCGAATATTCTGCATAGCATTAAAGCGATCAATCTGTAAGGGGCCCTCAGATTCTGCACATCATATTCGTCATTTCCCTTCTTTCTCAAATGCTTCCCTCCCCTCAATAGCTTCTTGGCCATCTCGACGTTATCCATCTGGCCCAACCATTCATCAGTCAGAGCTTGTTGGACACGGGGAAACCTGTAGGCCGCCGCAACATATGCGGGTTGAAACGAAGCAATAGCCACTTTCCTGCTGTCATTTATCACTCTCCCATCAGCATCTGCATGTTGGAGAATCCACCCGATCACTTCAGCACAGGGGAATAGCTCAGGGCGGGTAGCGGCTCTAGTTATGCCTGAGGCTCTGATATTTTGATAGATCGGTGCCTCTTCCAGCAACATATCTGGGATCTCTTGGTCCCTGATCATTCTGTATATGTCATCCCATCTGATTTCTGGAGGGACACCAGTGGTGCACCTGGTGTCCTGGAGCGAGGTTTCAATCTTAGGAGGAGCAGGTTTCTTTTCTGTCATCTTCGCCTTCTTCTTACTGGGTTTCGGCATCTTGAATTATCCCTGATAACATCCATATACAATTCATCATGAGTTTGAGCAACAGGTTGTATGGTTTTAGCCGAGAGCAACATCGTTTTAATGAGATAAATCAATGAAGCAAATATTAAGGAAGCAAAACATCATTTTAATCATAAGACACACATTGAAACATTTGAAGCTCTTAAAAGACGAGTATGGGATAAGCTATGTTGCGGAAGCTATTGGTTTTATTGGACCGATAGGCAATTCGCGGGAGCAATTGGCTTCCGGTTCCGCCTCGCGGAAGGAGACGTACTTCGTTATGGCTGCGGTTGGAGAGGTCGATGGCGAGGAAGACGCGGGTTGACTCGGTGAGGGCTTTGAATGCTATCGTCACGCGCGGCCACTCGCCGAGTCAATACGGGATATTTTAGTCCGAGCGAAGGTAACGGCACCGGGGATATGCTGACGGGGAGAGCTAGGGTGGCTGCGGCTTCAAGTTTTTGCTCTCGTGGCTTAAACGTTTACGGGTTTCGGCTTCGTGTGTAGGGGCTGGGGCTTATTGAAAAGGGCCCAGGGTTCTAAGTCCGAGTTAACGGTCCGGGACATGGAAAGCCCATAGGGTTTCGATAACTTAACCCTCGACGAGGGGCGCGGCCCGGGGTTTAAAACAAAACAGGGCATGGTTAACCGCCCGCATCCACCAACATAAAATATAACGTTTTTTAGGAAGGCCTATGACGATTATGTATAATGAAAACCCCGTTCATTGTTCCTGACGGGCAAAACATAGCCCTTGACGGGTGTTTCACCCGTCAAAACCCCACTAAAATCACCGTTTTCCCCAAAAGGACAACTCAGTAGTAAAAAACAAGGTCAAGATCCTACCTGGCACCGTGAGGATTGCTTGAGCGAGGTGGCTGCGAGCACGGATGCGCGAGGTGAGCTGGAGCGGTTTGCACGGTATCGCACGTCGTTGGCCGATTCAAAACAATGGTGGATTGGTCGAGCCCCTCACCGCATTTTATATAGACTGGGCACGTGTGAGCTTTTAATTCGGTAGGTGGCGTATTTACAACGGGGTTTAAATTCGCCGCGCGTAGCGGTCACGTCAGAGCACCTCGGTTTTCGTGCAACCGTCATTCGCGGGGCCAGTTCGTGAATTGTATCCGCCATTGCGGAAGGATTCAATGAAAGCTTCCGACGTTTCGGGGCTTACTGCGGAAAGGAAGCTCGAAGGCTTCCGCGAGAGACCGCCGCGTAGCGGACGGGTAACGTCAAAGCTTCCGCCCTTTCGGGACGATATAGCGAATGCTCCCGGAATTTTCGGAAGACTTTTGCGAAAGCTTCCGGGATCCAAAATTTCAAAGTCTCGTTGATCTTTTCGGGAAGGTTCGGCGAAGGCTCCCGCTCGTTTCGGAAAGCTATTGGGAATGGCTTCCGCCGTTTCGGAAGCAAAACTTATATTTTCCGCAAATTCACCCGGGATCGTTTCGGAGTCCCTTTGCCGAACGGGGGTAAGCGATTGGCCTCCGCTGTTTCGGAAGGGTAGCCCGAAGGCTTCCGCGTTTCGGGAGCAAAAGCTGAAGGCCTCCGCGACAGCTTCTTGAGAAAACTCTAAGTCCTTTTCATGGTTTCGGAAGGCGATCGTGAATTCTCCCCGCGGGACTTATGGGGATGGCTTCCGCCGTTTCGGAAAGGTTTCATCAAAAGTTTCCGCCTAGTCTCTTTTGGGGAAGATATCGTGGCGGTTTCCGCGGTTTCGGAAGGGTTCCCTGAATTCCCCCGCCGTTGCGGAAGGATTTTACGAAAGCTCCCGCCGTTGCGGAAGGGTTCAACGAAAACCCCTGCCGTTTCGGGGGGGTTCACTTAATTTCCCCGCCGTGGCGGAAGGTTGAAACTAAAAAATTCTTTAAGTCCTTCGTTCCCCGCATTTTCTAATCGGAAGGAAATCTAAGTCCTTTTCGGGAGACTAAGGCGAATGAGTCCCGCCGTTTCGGGAGGAAAGCCGGAACTTTTCCGCGGTTGCGGGAGGTTTGAGTGAAAGGCTCCGCCGTTTCGGGAGCTAAGTCATTTCGGAGCTGGGACCGTTCCGCAGAAGCAATGATTGAAAATTTTCTAAGTCTTTTACTTCGAAAAAAAAATGCTGAATTCCTTGGTGTTATTTCGGCGAGTTTATCCGGATGGCTTCCGCCGTTTCGGGAGACAGAGCTGAATTGTTCCGCCGTTTCGGGTGGTTTTGTTGAATTCCTTGCCGTTTCGGGAGAACAACGCGAACTTTTCCGTGGTCGCGGAAGACTTGATCGAAAGCTTCCGCCGTTTCGGGTGGTTTTGCCCAATGGCTTCCGCGGATTTTGACAAAGAAAATCTAAGTCCTCCTTTCGGAAAGGTTGGACGTTTGACTCCCGCCGTTTCGGGACAAAGTCTGACTTATTCCAAAACGTTTGGGCAAAAAACTAAGTTACCTTTTGGCTCACTGGGGAGAACATGGAAGGATTGACGGCAAGCTGTTCAGCAGGGAAGCAAAATTTTATGTTGAAAACAGAGCGGACGGCTGGGATGGCTTCTCAAGCAAACTTTCTACAAAAAATACAGGAGGGGCCCCAACATGTACAAAATTTTGGGGAGGGGTGTTGCTGCAACAACAATGGCGAGTCGCTGGCGAACACAAATCTCTGAAAAAATACCCTACATGGTCCGGAACCCCATTAAAACCTCCGTCTCGGGTGCATTATTCAGCTGAGCATTTTAGACTCATGCGGGGAAAGGAGCACTTTTCCTGCTAGCCATTGGGGAAAGGGGAGCTTTGACCGAGGCATCTTCACCACTCTCAGAGGGCCAGCATATGAGATTCATTTTAGGAGGGTCATCCCTCAAATGGTCACTACTTCCGGACTCCACAGGATTTGCAACACTTTCTCATGGACATTATTGTTCTTGTTCCTCATTCCCATGCTGCTGGCACCCTTTGGGATGCTTGTACTTTGGACAGCTTAGCTGTTTGAGCCTTCCAGGGATATTTTCTTTTGGACAGATCTTTGATTTGGACTCCTCAATCCATAGTGTCCTTTTGTGTGAGTTAGAATTTCATTGATTTGATTTTATCAAACTTCACGGACGGAGAGGAGCCCATTTTGAGCTGAGTCTTTTGGACAGCCTTTTAGGTTTTACATGTCTCTTTTGCTTTTGTCTCAGCCATGCTTTAATTGAGGCGAGAATCCCTGGAAAACAGACTCTTGGATGTAGGCCATTTTGGCTTTTAAATCAGCAGCACGGAGTCATTTCAATACCCCATGTCCTCGAGAGGTGCCACTTTCCATGGGTCCAACTTGGGTAACCTTCTTGAGATGCCTTTAAAGTGTGAGAGTGGATGGAGCCCAATGATAGTAGTGAAGATGGCCATGGGTCTCTGCTATTGAACAGGGTTAATGTGACTAGCAGGGTAGGCTTCCCCCCTCTTGAATATTTCAGCGAGAGCACAGCAGACCGGGTTTACTGAGCAGGGTTCCAGACTCATGGGCTGCAAGTTTTCTTTGAGGGAGCTGCCTTCAGCGGGAGACTCAACAAAAGGGTGCTTCAGAAAACAAAAAACCTATTGAAAAGTTCAAATAACAAAACAGGAAACAACATGGGCGAAAAAATAAAACAGCTAAAAGCGAAAGCGAACAGACAACTTTATTTATGTACAGGAAGTTCCAAGGAGACTCACGCGAAGTATTGTTTCAGGGCGAGGCCATTGAGTGGAAGGGCTACTTCCTCTCCCTCGAGATTTGTCAATTTATAAGTGGATGGGCCCAATTTTGCAGAAATTTGGTACGGGCCTACCCATAGATGTTGAAATTTCGTATGCATTCCTTTGCCTTCGTGATTATGGTCCCATTTCAGGACTAAATCCCCAACTTCAAAGTCCCTCTTGCCGGATTTCCTTTTGTCGAACCATCTCTTAACTATGTCCTGGTGTTGATGAAATCGGTCTTTAGCTTTGTGTCGGGCTTCTTCCAGTCGAAGTAGGGTGTTTATCCTGGATTGTAAGGCTTGGCTACCAGAACCCTGAGAGGCTTGGGACAATTGCAAGGATGGCAGCAGGATGTTTGGGGGAAGTATGGCTTCCTTGCCATAGACAAGGGTGAAAGGGGAGACACCTAAAGCATTCTTCGGGGTTACCCTATCTGCCCATAAGGCGTTTGGGAGAGCCACATGCCAACTTCTCTGGTTTTCTATCACAGTTTTCTTAAGGATTCGAATCAGATTCTTGTTTGAGGATTCAGCTAATCCGTTTCCCTGAGGGTAGTAATTGGCTGAATAATGCAACTTAATTCCCCATTCATAAACAAATTCATTTATCTTGCAAGATGAAAAATAAGTAGCATTATCAAAAACAAGGGAAATTGGAACCCCAAACCTGGTTATGATGTTCTCTTTCAAGAAGCTGATAACTGCATCTTCATTGATCTTGCGCAGCGGGATGGCCTCCGTCCATCTGGTGAAGTAGTCGGTAGCTGTCAGAATGTATCGGTGTTGCAAGGAAGAATTTGGATTTATTTCTCCGATAACATCTATGCCCCATTGCTCAAAAGGCTCGGAGATGATGACCGGCTGCAATGGGCCTGCGGCCTTAGGTAACTTCCCGGCGCTTCTTTGACATACATCACAGTTTCGCGCGTATGTGTGGGCATCTCGAAACAGAGTGGGCCAGTAATACCCAGCTCTCAGTATCTTGTGCGCTGTCGTCTCTCCTGAATAATGACCACCTGCGGGGCCATCATGTAATTCTTTGACAACTTTGTTTGCGTCTTCCTTCTCCAAACATCTAAGAAGGACTCCATCATAATTCTTTCTGAAGAGAATCCCATCAATGATCTGATAGGGTGCTGATTTCAAGCGGAGTGCCCTTCTTTGTTTAGAATTCCAGTGCTCGGGTAGATATCCCTGCTGTAAATAGTGCACTAGATCTCTATACCATGACTGGGGAGCCGTGAAGATATGGCATACCTCAACCGAATTGAGCTCGGCTTCGTTCTTCCAATGTTGCTCTTCATCAGTCGAGTTTCCCGCCAATAACTTGCACAGACCTTGTCCTTTGATGATTGTAGCAGGTTTAAATTCCAAATCATACTCCTGCAGAGCTGTGACCCAATTCCCTCTCCTCTCTCCCAATTCCTTTTGAACGAACAGGGATCTAATGGCTGGATGGGGAACTATGACTTTAGTTCTGTTCTTCAAAATGTATGGCCTAAACTGCTTGACTGCTTTGAAGACTGCGTAGGCATGCTTGTCAACTACGGGGTAATTCAGCTCAGCCCCTTGCAGACCAGTGCTCATAAACGAAATTGGGTATTCGTCCCCCAACTCCACCTTTTGCGTGAGTACAGCTGCGAGAGAGTCATCCGAAGCGAAGGTATACAAGATGAAATCTTTATCAAAATCTGGACTTCTTAAGGAAGGAGCTTTAGCTACAGCTGCCTTGATATCTCTAAATGCGTCCTTCTCCAAATCTGTCCACTTGAATTGTGCGCTTTGTTTAACCATCTGTTGTAACGGCTTAACGATTTGTGCAAAATCCGGAACAAATCTGCGGACAAAATTGATGGTGCCCATAAAAGACTGCATAGATTTTTTGTTGTGAGGCATTGGGATCTTATTAATAGCTTGGACTCTTTCTTGGTCGATTGATACTCCCCTTTTGGAGATGACATGACCCAAGAGCTTTCCTTCGGGGACAGCAAACACGCTCTTCTTGGGATTCAAGGAAATACCGTACTTCCGGCAATGGTCAAAGATGTGCCTCAGATGAACAACATGATCTTCCCTTTTCTTCGAAAAGACTGTCACATCATCTAAGTAAACAACAACGCATTGCCCACCCAATCCTCGGAAGGCAATATCCATCGCCCTTTGGAATGTAGCTCCAGCATTTATCAGCCCAAATGGCATTCTCCTGTAAGCGAAGGTTCCCCACTTAGTCCTGAAGGTAGTCTTGAGACGATCTTCCTCGGCCACTAACACTTGATTATAGCCAGAGAAACCATCGAGGAGAGAAAACAGTTCAGATCCAGACACCATTTGTAGGATTTGCTCCATTGAAGGCACGGGGTAGTTGTCTTTATCTGAGGCTTTGTTTAAATTTCTAAAGTCTACACATAGCCTAATCTCTCTCGATTTCTTCCTCACGGGAACCAAGTTTGCAACCCATTCGGAATGCCGAACTTTGAAGATTATCTTAGCGTCCAGGAGCTTCTTTAATTCCTTTTGGATCAGCGGTTCAAGAGTGGGATGCATCCTCCTCAACTGCTGCTGAAATGGCTTGACACCCGCTTTCATTGGTATAACATGCTGAATGATGCGGACGTCATATGTTTTCAGATCTTCATAGGTCCATGCAAAAACATCCTTGTACTGTTTAAACAACTTAATGAACCTTTCTCTTTCTCCTGGTGAACAACATTTGCCAAGGTTGACAAATTTTGGTTCTGCCTCGGTACCCAAATTAACTAACTCATGCTGCATTGATGAGCTGTTAGTTTTGGTATTAGCTGGTCTTTTGAATTTATTTTGAAGATCGAAAAGCATTTCGAGGGACCTTACCCCTTTTGGCATGAAATTTCCTTTCTCCTCTTCCTTCTTCATCAAATCAGCATCATGTTCTTCCTCATCTATTGCAGCTCCTTGAAAACTGCCTTCGTTTGTCAGGAAGCTGATAATTTGCTCATCATCATCGAATATTCTGAAGTTCGTGATGTTATCGGGAATGGAAGGCCTGAAAATCAATTCAATAGAGCATTTATTATTTGACGGTACTAATCTAGAGGCAGATGTTGCTAACAAATCAGCAGCAGAATTTTGCAATCTAGGAATTGATTTTATATTGAAAGCGTCAAAATACATGATTAAATCCCATACCTCAGCCTGGTAACCTTTCAAGTGCGGTGAGAGACAGTGGATGGTGTCCCTTACCTGTCTGACAACTATCTCGGAGTCACCAAAAACCTTCAGGTACTTAGCATTTAAGCCAATGGCCTTCTTTAAACCATGTACCAAAGCTTCATATTCAGCGGTATTGTTAGTACAATCGAATTCTAATCTACAAGACAAAAAATACTTGTTCTTCTTTGGATCCATCAGAACACAACCGGCTCCGGATCCTTCTAGAGTTTTAGAGCCATCAAAGTATAATGTCCAAAAGGTATCTTTAGATTCAACTAAGTTAGTTTCTTTGTGGTCTATGTTAGCAACTAAATTGACTATGTTACAATCAACCTCATCAATCCGAGAGAAATGAAGGAGATCGGACTGTTTGTCTGATTCATGGCAAAAAGTTTCAGCTTGATAGTTGCCCGGATCCATTTCTAAGAAGTAATTTCCCAGGACCGAGGAAGAGAAAGCTACAGCCTCATTTTTTTCTTCTAGCTGGGTTACGTTTTGTTTCATATGGGGTTCCCTAAGAACTTTAATCTGATTCTGCCTGTTCTGATAAGGCAGCCATAGATGGGACCAATCGGTAGCAAAGTAGCCACTCAGCTTGGTAGACCAATCCCTACTCAAAATCAGCCCATAAGCTTCAGGGATATCGACCACCATTATGTCAATAAATTGACAGACTCTAGGGTCGGCTGACAGTCTAATTAGAACATCTTTCATCTCCCCTATAACCTTGACAGCGGTCCTGTCTAATTGTATGATTTGAGCTGGAGATGGTACGGGCTGCCCATTAATTTTCTTACAAATTGACAGTGGCATAACGTTTGAGGAAGCTCCGGAGTCTACCAGACAGTTATGAACATTGTGATTAAAAATTTCGAATGTCAGCAGAAATGGCAATGTTTGGGATTTGGATTTCCCACCGATGCTAGCCTCGTTAATTTCAGGATTGTCTTGAGAGTCTGTTAATGTAGCGCTGGGTTTTGGTTGTAAAACATGCAGTAGCTTGTCTCGTTGATGGGGCAGGCTACACATGTCAAATATTGATACGTTCGCTTTAACTTTCTTGATATCTTCGATAATATCATACCCTATATCGGATTCATTCCCAATTCGAATGGACTGATCTGTTTTGTTCATGGTTTCTTTAGGCGGCTGAACTTTGTTGTCAGCGCTTGGCTGTTTGGTTGCTGTTTGGTTTCCTTTGGGATGTGGTGGGATGATTGGTATATGCCTCCTAGGCGGATCCTTCGAAATCTTAGGCTTATGGGAAGAGGTGGCTGGGATAGGATCCGCAATCGGGCCCTTGCTGCGAGTAGCGATATTTATGGTAGAGGGAGCGCTGTCTACGTGATCTTCTTCTACCAATTCAGTCATAGGTATCCAATCCCACAATACCATAGTAGTGTCCGGGGTTGGTTCCTCTAACTCAGGGCCTGACTCCTCTGGAGGAATATCCTGGTCTGGGATCTGAGAATCTAACATTTGGTTCATGACCAAGCTCATGGAATTGATCCATTGTGGGCAGCTCTTCTCCGAGTGTGGTTCTTGGTGAAAGGTGCAGAAATTTTCCATACCAATCTCATTCAAATTTAAAACAGGGGCAGTGTTCACTGGTGGATGAGACTGTTCCCCGTCTTCCCTTCTTTTGTAGAATGGCTTAAAAGGTTTCCTAGCTGTACTAGCAGCCTTGTCTTTCTCGAGATCTACGATTTTGTTAGATAATTTTTGCATCATTTTAACTATATTTTCCATATCCGTAGATGGCTCTTCCTTACCTCTCGTAAGGAGCAAAGGTTTCTTGCTAGCTGCTGGTTTTGTTTCCACATCTAGGGCATGTTTAGTAATGCTATCAGCCTCTTCCTCTACCTTTCGAGCTTCCTCAAAATTCTCTATCAGGGTCGTTTTCTTGGATCGTTTTACAAACATTGCGATTGGACCTTCAAGAGCTGTTGTGTAGTATTCGATCAAGGATTCTTCTGTGGGTTTGTTAGTTTCACTAAAGTTATTTAACAGCGTTGTGAATCTTTGATTAAAGTCTTGAACCTTTTCCTTCTTCTCCATTCTCATGGATAGGAGTTCTTTCATAAGCGTGGCGACAGTCTTTTGGTTCCCATACTTCTTAAGGAAACACTTTTCGAAATCATCCCAACTAGAGATTGAGCTGGGTTGAAGGCTAAAGTACCAAGATGATACTTTAGGCTCGAATGTGTACGGAAACAACCTGCAGACTACGTCTTCATGTTGTACATTTAAAAGGTTCAGAGCTAGGTAAAAACTCTTGAGGTGATCCTCCGCCGAGATGGCTTTCCCTGGATCGTACTTAGGCAAGACCTTTTCTGGGTTTTTAGGGAGATTATGGAATGGTCCAGCTAGGTTCAGCGCTCCCCTTGCTCTCCAGGCAGGTACAGCCATGTTTGGGTTTGGACGTGGAGACCCTGGTGGAGAATTGCAGGGTGAATCTTGTGGAGTACTTTTGGGAGTGGTACCTTCTTCGGGATTTTCTTGGTCTGTCCTGTTAAGAGTGCCGGAGATTTCTTCCAACGTCAGATTTACCAGTTCTTCAAAACTCTGAACAAGGATCGAATCACGGGTCTATTGCGGCTCCTTTCTGGGTGTAGTTTTCTTAGGGAGGAAGTTGACAGCGTTTAAACCACCTAGCTGTCTAACGTAGGATCTAGTATGTCTTCTCAAGTCCTCTATTTCTGCAAAAGGAACAGCGTACAAAGCTTCCTGAGGCTCAGGGTCAGAAATGAGGTGTTCTTGGTTTGTTAATCCAAGATCTGGGCTGTTTGAAAAGTTTTCTTCAAGCGGGTTTTCAGTGTTATCTATGACCGTGGAAGATTTTCCTCTATCAGCCATGCACTTCAGGCCCTCCTTCTAGCGCCAAAAACTGTTGATGCCTCGGATATCGTAGCATCAATCAGAAAGGGATTCTCCCCGAGAGACGGTCCCAATTAGACTATCTCCCGTTTGGTGTAGGGAATCCGTCCGGTTAGCGGTTCCGGCAACCGTGGTTTTGGAACTTAAATCCTATTCTACCGGTTATGGCCCGATCCACCTTTCTTTTGGATTTTATGTGTTTTATATGAGATGCACATGCCTAAATTATACTTAGTCTAAATGCAACTGAAACAGATCTAAATCTAGAAACAGGAACACATCTATCTATCCCTGCAGGGGAACACGCTTAAGGGGAGAGCAATCAGCTGTAGCAGATTATCATAAGTAACGAACAGATAGCTATTATTTCTCACGATCATAGCTACAGCGAGATGAGGATCTTGAGAAGATAGCTTCTCATTCAAAATGGAACGCATCTATTGCTCAGAAAAACAGAGGAACGTTAAAGGATAAAGAAACCGATCTGAAATGAGACTTACAGGACGTATCTACTGCTTATGAACAGAAGAAATCAAAATTATTTAATCTACACAACAAGAATAAAGAAACAGATCTAGATACAACGAAACTAGAATTTAAACTAAAAGATCCCTGCAAGGAGCAATTAAAAGCTTGAACAATGAGCCACACGAATTATCCAGAAGAAAGAACAGTTAGCCATTCGATCTAAAACAAAAAAAATCTACAGCGATGATAAAAGTATCAGCAGATAGCTCCTGATTTAATATGGAACACATTCATTGTCCATGAAATAGAGAGAACGCATGCATAGATAAGAGCAAAATCATTAATACAAAGAAATAATTCAGAAGTCAAGAATGATCTCACATTGCAGAATTGCAGTCATTAGAATAGTCCAACATAAAGCAACCCATCATTCCAAGCAAAACGTTTATCTCCTGTGGCTTCTATTAGAAAATTTCAATTTACAGAGCCGATACAAGATAGCTCATATCATTTGCCCAAAAAAATTTCCATTCCCTCCCAAAAGTCCTGTTTATCTCTTCTAGGCTCCTATTTATAGTTACAAAATTTGCCCTCTGGGCCAACACCTAGCATCCCCCCTGTCATTTACAGGGATTTCTAATATAATCGATCACCAAAATGGCCACTTCATTTACAAAAATATTTTGACAAAAAATATGGACAGCTGTCCCACGGCTTACGCCTTACATATAACAGAAAATTTGCTAAACTCAAAGCGTTCCCTGCTGGGCACGTGTCTGGCTGAAAAGAGTGGCTCACTGAATTCAGCTTCTTCATTCCTGTGCGTGAGCTTCTCCTGGCAAAGGGTCACCCAAGTTGATGGTCACTGATGCTTCCTGGGAAGAGGTCCTCGAATCCCCTGCTGATGCTGCTCCTAATTGGGAAGGGGGAATGGGACTGGCCAGACTTTCTGCCATTGCTGGGGGAGAGGTTGCTGGGAGAGGGGCTGCCGGATCTACTGATGATTCTGCTGCTGCTGCAGCTTTCCTGACCTCCTCTTCTATGTAGCTGTGCCACACACCTGTATCCCTTATGATTATGTTTGCTGCAGCAGGAAACAGGATTTTCTGAGAAGTTACATTCTTCCCGAGCTCTATTTTAATGCTTTGTACTTCTGCTTCAGCAACTTGATATGTTTCCTTCAGCAGATGGTTGTGAAGTGTTGATGAACCGATGTAATGTTGGAGATCATCCATGGCAAGGACATCAATGCTTTTCACATATTCCATCTGGACGCCTAGCTCTTCTTTCAGTTGAGATAACCGCTGCTCCTTTTCCGGGAAGTCTTCTAGGGTCTGAGGGAAACTTAATGAGCAGTTATCATGGACTCCTTTGAGCTTTTGGTACAGGCTGTTGATTCTATCTGTGGTCTTCTGCACACTGGCCATCAGCTTATTGGCACAGTTCCGGCCAAACTCCAACAAGACTATATCTTCATTAAAATCTTCCACGGTCTTGAAAGGAAGATGCGGGGGGAAACCTCCTTTCCCTTCCCTCCATGCCATCTGACTTATGACATTTGCTTTGACACGGGTATTCTTAGCCTTGAGCCTGTGGGCTTCCGCATTCACCTCCTTTAGCCTAACCGTCATGGCCTTGAGTTTGCATACCTCATCAGTGATTAGCTCTTGAGAGCCATGCACTTGCTGTAGTATATTGCATGACAGCTCGTGGAAGGGGGACATGTCCAAGGTTCTGCTTTCCGCTTGCTCTAAACGCTCAGCTAATGCCTGCTTGTCTGTTTCTAGCTGGGAAGCCTTTTCTTCTGCTCCACTCTTCTCTGCTTCTGCAATCATTATTTGGAGTGCTAGCTGGTCCTTTTCCTCCTCCAGGTAGCTGTACTTGTTTTCCAACTCCTTGTGCTCAGCGTACAAGCAATTGTATTTATTTACTATCAGGTCTCTTTGGGCTTGCTCATTAGCCACATTTTGCTGCAGGGTACGTGCTCTCTTCTTTGTCAATATATTTTCTTTGACTATAACCCCTACATTGGCAAATGATGCCTGTGCTGTTGCTATAGCTGCGGATGCCATGGTGATGGGATCTGCGTCTGTGTTTTGCATGACAGCGACCTCTCGGCGAGTAACTATGTCATCATGGAAGGGACTTTTAATCCTCTCTTCTGATTGGAGGACCATTGTTTTTCTTTTCTTGTCATAGACAAACTCATTCCATTTGGACACCGTACGCTTCCCAGATGGAGTGTACGGTACAATTGGTCGGTTTATGATGTCTATGTCTTCTTCCATAGGTGGGGTCCGGACTTCCTGAGCGGGGTCTGTCCCTTCCTTTTGGGTACTAGAGCCACCTGCTTGAGAGGTGTCTATCTCCATGTCCTGCGCACCGGACCCACCTACCTGGGTATCTTCTCTTGCCTTCAATTCTTCCTCCGTCTTCTTCCTTGCTTCAGCTTGCTCAATTTCTGCTTCTTTCTGCTTTTGGGCTTCTTCAGCCTCCTTCCGCAGTCTTTCATTCTCAGCCTCTTGTAGCTTTCTTGCCTCCTCGGCTTCCTTTTGCAACCTTGCCTCTTCTCTTAATCTGAGCTCTTCCTGAGCCCGGGCATCCTTGGCTTCTTTCTCCTTTTGCTGGATGGTCTTCTGGGCTTTGGTTGAGCTAGAGCTCGCTCCAGTACTTTGGCGACAGATCCTTAGCTCAGTCATGTTGCTGATGCCTCTGAATGCTTCCTCCTCGGCATCGGGGTAGTGGGAGTATTCGAAGTTAGCATAGTTCCCTTTGCAATGCTCGGCCACTTTACCCTTTCTGTCGTTCCTGTGGAAGATGACCTCACCGAAATGGAAGGCCCTCAACTCTTGAACAAATTCATCGACAGAGGCCACCCCTGAAAACTTGTAAGCACCTATGCAGAAAGGTAGGGGGGGAAAGGAAGCCTTGTGTAGCTTGTGGAGGAATGCTCCAATCCCATCCAAGAAGAGTTGTCTTACTGCTT
Source organism: Larix kaempferi (assembly GCA_027924585.1). Lineage (NCBI taxonomy): Eukaryota > Viridiplantae > Streptophyta > Pinopsida > Pinales > Pinaceae > Larix > Larix kaempferi. The sequence continues at coordinate 12,334,126 of BSBM01000007.1, forward strand.
CCTTGAGCACCACATAGTCTGTGGCATACTGCGGCAATATGTATGGGGGCTTAGTCCCTCCGAACATTCTCAAGTAGGTACCTTGTTCTGAAAAGTAGAAGTCCCCATAATCCTCAAGGACTTCCAAAGCGTTTTGTGACAGGCAACTTGGTTCTTCCTTGAACATTTTCTCGTATAGGGGCATGATGAACCCCTCACAGATGAGTTTGTAGCTGGGCTTGTAATTCTGAGCCCACAACATCTTGAATGCAGTGTAGACCGGGGTTGTGGCCCTATCCCATGTACACCCCAATCCGGGGAACTCTATCTTGGCCAAGATACAATCTATCAGGTATGAGGACATGAAGAATTCATCCTTCTTCGAGGCCAGCCCGGGTTTAGCAGCACTTATCATTGAGGCCAGACTATCTGACAAGATAGTGGCCCAGTCAAACACTGTCCCCTGAAATGCCACATAGTGAATGATAGGGACCCACTGAATCTTGTATACTGTGCCATCCGGCATGCCGAATATTCTGCATAGCATTAAAGCGATCAATCTGTAAGGGGCCCTCAGATTCTGCACGTCATATTCGTCATTTCCCTTCTTTCTCAAATGCTTCCCTCCCCTCAATAGCTTCTTGGCCATCTCGACGTTATCCATCTGGCCCAACCATTCATCAGTCAGAGCTTGTTGGACACGGGGAAACCTGTAGGCCGCCGCAACATATGCGGGTTGAAACGAAGCAATAGCCACTTTCCTGCTGTCATTTATCACTCTCCCATCAGCATCTGCATGTTGGAGAATCCACCCGATCACTTCAGCACAGGGGAATAGCTCAGGGCGGGTAGCGGCTCTAGTTATGCCTGAGGCTCTGATATTTTGATAGATCGGTGCCTCTTCCAGCAACATATCTGGGATCTCTTGGTCCCTGATCATTCTGTATATGTCATCCCATCTGATTTCTGGAGGGACACCAGTGGTGCACCTGGTGTCCTGGAGCGAGGTTTCAATCTTAGGAGGAGCAGGTTTCTTTTCTGTCATCTTCGCCTTCTTCTTACTGGGTTTCGGCATCTTGAATTATCCCTGATAACATCCATATACAATTCATCATGAGTTTGAGCAACAGGTTGTATGGTTTTAGCCGAGAGCAACATCGTTTTAATGAGATAAATCAATGAAGCAAATATTAAGGAAGCAAAACATCATTTTAATCATAAGACACACATTGAAACATTTGAAGCTCTTAAAAGACGAGTATGGGATAAGCTATGTTGCGGAAGCTATTGGTTTTATTGGACCGATAGGCGATTCGCGGGAGCAATTGGCTTCCGGTTCCGCCTCGCGGAAGGAGACGTACTTCGTTATGGCTGCGGTTGGAGAGGTCGATGGCGAGGAAGACGCGGGTTGACTCGGTGAGGGCTTTGAATGCTATCGTCACACGCGGCCACTCGCCGAGTCAATACGGGATATTTTAGTCCGAGCGAAGGTAACGGCACCGGGGATATGCTGACGGGGAGAGCTAGGGCGGCTGCGGCTTCAAGTTTTTGCTCTCGTGGCTTAAACGTTTACGGGTTTCGGCTTCGTGTGTAGGGGCTGGGGCTTATTGAAAAGGGCCCAGGGTTCTAAGTCCGAGTTAACGGTCCGGGACATGGAAAGCCCATAGGGTTTCGATAACTTAACCGTCGACGAGGGGCGCGGCCCGGGGTTTAAAACAAAACAGGGCATGGTTAACCGCCCGCATCCACCAACATAAAATATAACGTTTTTTAGGAAGGCCTATGACGATTATGTATAATGAAAACCCCGTTCATTGTTCCTGACGGGCAAAACATAGCCCTTGACGGGTGTTTCACCCGTCAAAACCCCACTAAAATCACCGTTTTCCCCAAAAGGACAACTCAGTAGTAAAAAACAAGGTCAAGATCCTACCTGGCACCGTGAGGATTGCTTGAGCGAGGTGGCTGCGAGCACGGATGCGCGAGGTGAGCTGGAGCGGTTTGCACGGTATCGCACGTCGTTGGCCGATTCAAAACAATGGTGGATTGGTCGAGCCCCTCACCGCATTTTATATAGACTGGGCACGTGTGAGCTTTTAATTCGGTAGGTGGCGTATTTACAACGGGGTTTAAATTCGCCGCGCGTAGCGGTCACGTCAGAGCACCTCGGTTTTCGTGCAACCGTCATTCGCGGGGCCAGTTCGCGAATTGTATCCGCCGTTGCGGAAGGATTCAATGAAAGCTTCCGACGTTTCGGGGCTTACTGCGGAAAGGAAGCTCGAAGCCTTCCGCGAGAGACCTCCGCGTAGCGGACGGGTAACGTCAAAGCTTCCGCCCTTTCGGGACGATATAGCGAATGCTCCCGGAATTTTCGGAAGACTTTTGCGAAAGCTTCCGGGATCCAAAATTTCAAAGTCTCTTTGATCTTTTCGGGAAGGTTCGGCGAAGGCTCTCGCTCGTTTCGGAAAGCTATTGGGAATGGCTTCCGCCGTTTCGGAAGCAAAACTTATATTTTCCGCAAATTCACCCGGGATCGTTTCGTAGTCCCTTTGCCGAACGGGGTAAGCGATTGGCCTCCGCTGTTTCGGAAGGGTAGCCCGAAGGCTTCCACGTTTCGGGAGCAAAAGCTGAAGGCCTCCGCGACAGCTTCTTGAGAAAACTCTAAGTCCTTTTCATGGTTTCGGAAGGCGATCGTGAATTCTCCCCGCGGGACTTATGGGGATGGCTTCCGCCGTTTCGGAAAGGTTTCATCAAAAGTTTCCGCCTAGTCTCTTTTGGGGAAGATATCGCGGCGGTTTCCGCGGTTTCGGAAGGGTTCCCTGAATTCCCCCACCGTTGCGGAAGGATTTTACGAAAGCTCCCGCCGTTGCGGAAGGGTTCAACGAAAACCCCCGCCGTTTCGGGGGGGTTCACTTAATTTCCCCGCCGTGGCGGAAGGTTGAAACTAAAAAATTCTTTAAGTCCTTCGTTCCCTCATTTTCTAATCGGAAGGAAATCTAAGTCCTTTTCGGGAGACTAAGGCGAATGAGTCCCACCGTTTCGGGAGGAAAGCCGGAACTTTTCCGCGGTTGCGGGAGGTTTGAGTGAAAGGCTCCGCCGTTTCGGGAGCTAAGTCGTTTCGGAGCTGGGACTGTTCCGCAGAAGCAATGATTGAAAATTTTCTAAGTCTTTTACTTCGAAAAAAAAATGCTGAATTCCTTGGTGTTATTTCGGCGAGTTTATCCGGATGGCTTCCGCCGTTTCGGGAGACAGAGCTGAATTGTTCCGCCGTTTCGGGTGGTTTTGTTGAATTCCTTGCCGTTTCGGGAGAACAACGTGAACTTTTCCGTGGTCGCGGAAGACTTGATCGAAAGCTTCCGCCGTTTCGGGTGGTTTTGCCCAATGGCTTCCGCGGATTTTGACAAAGAAAATCTAAGTCCTCCTTTCGGAAAGGTTGGACGTTTGACTCCCGCCGTTTCGGGACAAAGTCTGACTTATTCCAAAACGTTTGGGCAAAAAACTAAGTTACCTTTTGGCTCACTGGGGAGAACATGGAAGGATTGACGGCAAGCTGTTCAGCAGGGAAGCAAAATTTTATGTTGAAAACAGAGCGGACGGCTGGGATGGCTTCTCAAGCAAACTTTCTACAAAAAATACAGGAGGGGCCCCAACATGTACAAAATTTTGGGGAGGGGTGTTGCTGCAACAACACCAAGGTATTGCATAAGAAGAACTTGGTCAAGGCAAAGAGAATCATTGTTGATTCTATTAAAGACCATCTCATACCCCATGTGTCTTCTCTAAAGACACCCAAGGAGATGTTTGACTCTTTGACCAAGCTATTTGAAGGGAAGAACATAAATCGAAAGATGACCCCGCAGAACCAATTGAAAGGAGTAAAGTTTCAAAATGGAGAAACCATTCAATCTTATTTTTCTAGGGTCTCCCAGATTAAGGAACAACTGGATGCAGTAGATGAAATGGTGGAGAATGGTGAAGTTGTCATGACCACTTTGAATGGCTTACCTAGGTCATGGGACTCCTTCATTCAAGGAATCTGTGCAAGAAATAAGTTGGTATCCTTCAACAGATTGCGGGAAGAATGCTCTCAAGAAGAAGCTAGACTTGTAGCTCGTGAGGAAAAGATGGGAGGTGAAGATAAAGCTCTTGCAGCTCACACCAAAAGAAGCAAGCCCAAGAAGGAGCACTCTCGCTATAAGAGATCTTATCAAAAGAATAAGAAGGATCTAAGATGCTTCACATGCAATGAGAGGGGTCACTTTGCTTCAGATTGTCCCAAGAACAAAAGGGATAATAACAACAACTCCAGCAAGAAGAAGAAGGGTAGCAAAAGAAAGTTCCGTGCTCATTCTGCCGAGGATGATCAACCTCCAAAGAAGAAGTCTAGGGTAGAAAGTGATGATAGTGACGATGACTCATCAAGTGAAGAAGAGTATGTTCTAATCTCTACTCTCACAAGTACTATCTCCCATGGTTGTAATGATTGGTTGATTGATAGTGGGGCTTCCGAACACACGACTGGGTTTAAGGAATCTTTTGTGAATCTATCTGAACATGAATCACCCCATAAGGTGAAACTTGGGGATGATTATCAATACCCAATCAAAGGAATTGATGAAGCCTCCTACAACCTAGATTCTGGAAAATATTTGAAGATGAAAGAAGTCCTTTATGTACTTGGGCTCAAGAAGAACTTACTCTCCATCTCTGCATTGGATGCAAAAGGTATGAGGGTTGCATTTGTGGATGGCCAAGTCCTAATGTGGCCAAAGGGAAATACCATAGATGATGCAGTGGTGATTGGAGAGAAAGAGGGAGGTTTGTATAAATTGAAGGGACAACTTGAACATGCCATGGTGCATGAATCCATGGAGCCAAGTGAACTTTGGCATAGAAGACTTGCTCATATGCAATACAGGGAACTTTCAATTGCAAGAAAGGCTGTAGAAGGTCTTCCTGAAATCAAGACCAAACATGAAGGTGTTTGCAAAGGATGTGCAAAAGGAAGACTTGGGTATACTTCTTGAAGAACAAAGATGAGGTGTTTGATAAGTTCAAGGAATTCAAAACTTTGATGGAGAATCAAACTGACAAGAAGATCAAAACATTCAGATCCGACAATGGTGGAGAATTCACCTCAGGTGACTTCAAGAAGCTTTGCATTGATTCAGGGATTAAGAGGGAGTTGACTGCTCCTTATAATCCTCAACATTAAGAGGGAGTTGAAAACATCATCACTAGATTTGGATGCCCATTCTTCTCAGGGATTAAGAGGGAGTTGACTGCTCCTTATAATCATCACTAGATTTGGATGCCCAGTTCGCAAAGAGGTTAGCTATGATTATCGCAATTGTTATACATCATTCAGAAGTTAACTGATGACCATGTACATTACTTATAACAAATTGAAGCATTCATATATATAGCACAAACACATGAATGAGATCAATGGCTACACAATTACAATCTAGTGATGATGTTTTCAAAAATAAATTGTGCTGCTGTAGCAGCATCACAATTCCTGACTGCTTTCGCCTCAGCCCACCTGGTGAGGTATTCTGTTGCTGTAATTATATATCTCGCACCAGTTCGTTTTCCTGGGGGGTTAATAGGACCCACGAAGTCTATGGCCCACTTATCGAATGCGCGTAGCGTTATCTGTGGTCGCAACGGCATTTCATCTTTTCTGGAGGGCTTTCCTGTTCTTTGGCAGATATCGCATGATCTGCAAAACTCTTTACTGTCTTTATGTAATGTAGGCCACCATAGTCCTGCTGCTAGGATCTTCTGAGCGGTAGGCTTCCCTGCGAAATGGCCTCCTGCGATGCCCGAATGTGCTTCCTTAAGAATGGTCTGTTTCTCGTGGGGCATAACGCATCTGCGCAAGATTTCATCTGGTCCTAACTTATAGAGGTGTCCTGCAATCAGGGTGAAGTCTGCTGCTTTCACCACTAATTGTTTCTTTTGTTGCTTGGTAAACTCAGGTGGTGCCCACCCTGTAGTAAGGAATTGAATTATGTCTCCATAATATGCATCTGCGACCTGGATGGAGAACAATTGCGCATCAGGCAAGTTGTCCTCTAAATTACTTGGTTCTTCACCTGAGTCTAGCCTTGACAGGTGATCAGGTCCTGCATTTAGTCTTCCTGGCTTAACAATGATTTCAAAATCATATTCCTGGAACAACAATAGCCATCTGCATATTCTTCCCCCTAACACTGGCTTATTGACCAAGTACTTTAATGCAGAATGGTCGGTGAACATCTTGAACGGGGCACCCAATAAATAGTGCCGAAATTTCTGTAAGGCATACACCATTGCTAACCCTTCTCTCTCTGTGGTGGTGTAATTCTTCTCAGCTGTCGATAGTCTCCTGCTCGAATATGCGATAGGGTGGTCAATACCCCCTTCGCCTGGTTGCGTGAGAATAATGCCCAGTGCGATGCCAGATGCATCCACATGAACATGAAAAGGCTTGTTCCAATCTGGAAATACCAGAATAGGTGCTGTAACCATTTTTTCTTTTAGAGCGTCAAGACTCTTCTGACATTCCTCATTCCATTGAAATTTGATATCCTTCTTTAATAATTTCTCCATTGGTGCGGTAATCTTGGCATAACCTTTGATAAACTTTCTGTAATACCCAGTATGACCAAGTGTAGTTCTCAGCTGCTTTACTGAGTTAGGTGCTGGCAAATTGACAATGATGGCGATCTTCGCAGGATCTACCATCAAGCCTTGTCTGCACACAATGTGACCCAACAACGTACCAAAAGGCGCACAAAATATACATTTTTTTAAGTTAAGGGAAATCTGGTGCTGTCTACATTTTTCAAACATTAATCGCAGGTTTCCTATGTGCTTCTTGACTAGTCCAAATACAGTCCAATCATCAAAATAAACTTCTAGAAATTGATGGATGTATTCCTTAAAGACAGCAACAACTACTCTAGAAAAAATTGCTGGGGCATTCTTAAGACCAAAGGGCATTACCGTATACTGAAAGGAGCCCCATTCTGTCGCAAATGTGGTCTTGTGCCTGTCGTCTGGATGGATTCTTATCTGGTGATAGCCTGAAAAGCCATCAGTAAATGAATAGATTTCTTGTCCTCCAACATTGTCTAAGACTTCATCAGTGAATGGTGTCGGAAATGGGTCATGCAGCGATGCATCATTCAGTTTGCGCAAGTCGACACATATCCTGATGTCTCCTTTTGTTTTCTTTTCTTGTACTACCATGGGACTAACCCACTCACTTTCTTCAACAGGTTCAATGATGCCTGCTGCTAGCATCTTATCTATTTCATCTTTTACTTTTGCTTTATACCGCGGATTCAACCTGTATGGACGTTGCTTAACCGGCTTAGCGTCCTCCTTAAGCGGTATTCTCATGACTCCGAGGTCACCCACTATTCCCTTCATTTCTGTAAAGTTGGTAGGAAATAGGTCCTGATACTCATGTAATAGGTCTGTGAGTTGGCCAATTGTCTCATCATCCCAATAATCTCCAATAGAGGCAAACTTAGGGTCTGTTTCTGTGCCAATATTGCTCTTTCTAATCTTGATTGGTTCTGTTACAGCTGGGATTTCTAAGTGCGGGCCTTCAACTTCACGTGTACCTTCTGTTTCTGCGATATTGATACTGTGAGGATCTTCATCCTCATCGCTTGAGTCTTGTGCGCAGTTGTAACATTCTAGTGCATGTTCCATCTGGATAGCCCACTCGGGTTGCGAATCCACTGGTAATGGGCAATCCTCAAATATTTTAGTCTTTATGATCTTCAAGGCCCGATCAATGCTTAGATGCTCAGATTCAAAACTGAACGTGACCAAAAAGTTTTCAATCATAGTAGGCCATGAGATAGTTCCTTTTCTTAGCTCTGTTTCTGTATACCAATTCCTTGGAACTGTATCCAGTGTGTGGATAAACAAATGAACCCATTCTTCTCCTGGAATTTCTAGCCAACTCTGTTCACAGTTCCTAATGTGTGCTCTGGGATCACTCTCCCCTGTATATTTCCGCTGTGTAGAGTCTCTTTCTTTAGAGAATCTAATGCGCATCAATCTCTTACAATCATACCATGATGCGATATGTTCCTTGTGTGTGTACCACCATCTTGCAGGTGTGGCTCGAACTGCAAGGTCAAAAACCTCCATCCTCTGCTCTTGAGGAATCTCTTGTTCAAACTGCTGCAAAAAATCATTAACATCTGCTAATCCATCAAAAGTTGGAATATACCTGTTTTCTGTCCCAATCCATCGCAGTGATTTAGTCATGAATGCGCATCTGCGGATAGAAACTTCGTGGAGTCTATTTTGCCAATTCTCTAAGCCAACATCTGAATCTGATGTGCATGAACTATCACATCTCCAGCTGATATGTCCATCAGCTGTAGGATCAATGTAATCTGTCTGATTAGAAGTCATTTGGTACAAATTTTCCATGTTATGCACCTCCTCTTCTGCTTTGATTGGCTCAATGTAGCGAGGACCCTGTAAAGGGTCTAATGGTGCGATGACCCGGACTTGAGCATCTTCAAATGTCATCTGCCTTTTCTTTAAGTTGATAACAGCCTTGTTATCAAAAGCCCAATCAATACCTAATAGAGCTGGATAGGGTTTGGTGTCACCAATAATTTCTATGATCTCAAAATCGGCATATGTGTGAACTCCGTCGATGTCCACTGGGACATGCGATAGGCGACCCATCGGTGATATTCTCTGCTGATTAGCTAGTCTGAGATGGATAGGGGATCTGCTTAGTTTTGGACTTCCCATCTGTTCCCATGTCTGTTTAGTCAAGACATTTACTTCTGAACCTAAGTCTAGGATAACCTCATCCATTTCAAATAGTCCGATCTGCGCTGTGAGCCTCATCTCTCTTCCTGTCCTTGTATGGCCCATTATATGGTGAATGGTGCGCTGTGTATTGCTCACAGAAGGGCTCTGTTGACATTGGTCAATAACTTTCTGAAGTTCCTCTACAGCTTTCCCATTTCTTAGAAGTTTCAAACAACTCTGCAAGAAGGACTGTACACTCCCGGTCAATTCCTCTTCGTCACATCTCCCAGATGTGCTAGCCTGTGGTATCTGCGTAGTACTAACATCCTGCGGTGGTTTCCGTGGTATACCCTGAGATGGTAATAATAGTGATCTGGGCGGTGTTTGTTAAGCAAAGGAAGTCTTAGTTTGTTGAAATGCCTCCTTATTCTTCTGTAGATCAAGTGGGATAGGTTTTCCTGGAGCTTTGCGCACCCACTGCGTTCCTGTCGTTTTTTCCACGTCCTGCGATATGTTGCTTGTGGAGAGACCACTGCGAGTTACAATATTGACCCGTGGTTCGGTTTCGTTCTGCTCAGCAGCGATAAACTGGATAGTATGATTGGTTGCTGGCTTGGTGTCCTTGATCTTAGCTATCAGTATGGGACATTCCTCTATTGTGTGGTCATAAGATTTACAATACTTGCACGTTGTAGTAGGGTTCTGACAGTCCCTAGCGTAATGTCCTGTGCCTCCACAGTTATAACAGGTGATAGTTCCACGGCCACGGCCAGATTCATAGCCTCCTCCGCGTCCTCAGCCTCTGAAATTTCCTCCACGGCCTCCTTGATTCGGATCAGTTTGTGCACGTACTGCTGGTCCGGATGCTTCTGACTGAACTCTGTAGAGGTCATGCTTCCTTTCTATCATTAACTCATAAGCTCTACAATTATTTTCGTCATGTCCCACAGATTTACAGAAGTTGCAATATAGGTTCTTTGGTGTCTGCACATATTTCTGAAGGAGAGGGCATTCCTGAGGACTGTGTCCTCTGGTTCTACAAATCTCGCACCATGGCCCCTGGTTCTGCATCAACGGGTTAGGAGCTCCACTGGCGATATAGTCAGCAAAGACAGGGCAGTTATCCTTACTGTGTCCCTGCGCTTTACACTTAGTACACCAAATTTCATGCGCAACCTCCTTTCCTTTCTTAATTTCATGCAGCTGTAAGGTGAGGTTAGCTAGCTGATTTTGCAGATTAGTGAGACCGGTGCTAGTTTCTGCTAGAGGTGAAGCCTCTAGTTTCATTGCCATTTCTAATGCTTCATCTTGTGTATTTAATTTCTGTTGCATTAGCGGAAGTCTGATGTGTGGTAATATTGCTGCGATAAACCATTCTTTATGCTGTTGAGGCGCAAGCTCAAAGATTACCTGATCAATGAGGGTCTTGAATCTCTGGTCAAAATCCCAAACCGTCTCCGTAGGCAATTGTTTAATATCTTTAAGTTCTGCTATGCATTGTGACTCGGATTTAGGTTTTTTAAACTCTTTAATCATAGCAGTTCTAACCTGTGCAAGCGTTCTGTTATGGCCAGTGGTATACTTCATATACCAAGTTAATGCTCTTTCTCTAAATGTGGTGGCCAGCTGGACAAGCTTGACATTATCATCTTGTATTTGCTTAATGGTCCATATGGCTTCGCATAAGAATCAGTGTTGCTCAGGGTCCTCCGACCCTGTACCTTTGAATGTTGGTAGCTTCATATCATCTCCCATTCTGTTTCTAGATGGTGGGTTCTGGTTTGCTGTATGACTACCACTCGGCTGTGTAGATGTGGAGGGTGTAGCGGTAGTATTTGCTGTATAAGAGCTACTGGACGGGGTTCCTGCGGGATTATTCTGAGTTTCGACTGGCTTTTGAGGAGTCCTAGGGTTCTGACTCTGCTGTCTCGGGTGATCTGTGCTGTCTTCTTCAGAAGAAGATGAATCGTTGACTCTATATCTTTTACCACTACGTGTATGTCCAAGATACTCGTAATCACTTTCAGAGTCTACTGACATTACAATATCATGCTACTATTCATCTGAGAGTATATCCAGTACTCCTTTTTCATATAGTAATTGCTTAATGGACAGACTTAGAGAATTTAGGTACTTACCGTGATAACCCTTGAAGAAGTACCGTTCTGCTGCGCTGAAACTCTTTCTCTGATCAACCGCGAACTCTGTGATGAAGCCTTCCAGCAGACTCGCAAGCCAGAAGTCTACTGTGCGTGAGATGGGGTTATCGACACCTTTCAAGGTCTGAATCAGCTCTGCTGTCCAGACAACTTCTCGATTCTTCTTGACACCGCTGTTGTCAACAAGCTTTGATAACCAACCATATAACTCAATAGCATAAGTTACGAAGAATATCTCGTGGAGATCTGTAAAAAGGTGCTTCTGTAGCCAAGCCTCAGTGCTCAGTCTAGGATTCTTGTTTTCTTTTGCAGCAAACTCTCTTTCTTTTGACTCAACCCACTGGTTAAGTTCTTGCTTGGTAGGATGCCAACAGAACATCAGCTCAATGTGTTCAAACCGGCAACGGAACCATTTGTTGATCTGTTATCCTTTCTCTCTGGATAGACCCGGGCTGGCGGTAATCTTTTAGACCAACAGAACCCTTAGCTCACTGGCCCTTTCGGCAACAGGTCGCAGAAGCAACCTGAAGTCTCACCCGAAGTGATTCTAATGGGGGGCAGAAGACTCAAGTGTCCTCATCCAAGTTCCGAGGCATCCAGGGTGGTTAAACCCTCCTTGACTCCTTTCACAGTTGCTGTCTATCTCATTCCATTACTCCGGCTACGCCTCTGTCTTATCGCGGTATGCAGGGAATGCGATAAGTCTTTCCCTATGTGAAACCGTCTAGCGATACCCCAGATATCGTAGGTGCGATATCTTCCCCTTCTAGTTCCTGCGGCAAGCGAACTTTGACCGCTTCCTAGGTCAATAGGCGGTCTTAGCTATCCTTATCCTGGTACTGCAGTTAGCAACAACATTCAGCCTACAAGCCTAACCCTCGCTAATGAACTCGACCCTTGATATCTCGCACACGTAACTAGGTAGAACATTACTTTGCGCAATGTCTAAATAAACCATTCATACCTCATATTCAGTTCTTACTCGCACATTAACCTCTGTTTAACAATTATTTAGTTCGCAAAGAGGTTAGCTATGATTATCGCAATTGTTATACATCATTCAGAAGTTAACTGATGACCATGTACATTACTTATAACAAATTGAAGCATTCATATATATAGCACAAACACATGAATGAGATCAATGGCTACACAATTACAATAGTGCTACTTAGATAAGCACATTGATACTCCCAGGGCAAAGACTACGCCCAAGGGAACTGTGGTTCTTGCTTACAACTCTGGGGAATAAACACAGCTCCTTTCCACTCTTTTCAACAGGGGTCTTCTGGGAAACTCCACCTCAGTGGGAGCCCTTCTCTATAGACCTCTTTTCTCTTCTTGCCTTCACAGTGCACTCTCTTCCTCTCGCAATCCCTGCGGATTGCACTCTCTCAACAGGTCGGCCCTTGTCGTCTCAGGGATGTTCAGGCTTGCAACCACAAAAGACTTGACTAGCATCTACCTGATGTCTCTATCGCTATGTGGCCAACCCCTTATCCTATAAAAAGACTACTATATATAGATGGCCCGAAGGTCTCATCGCAGTTACAAAACTGTGGGCCTTATCCCAACAGTGACTCAACCCTAACCACTTACAGTCAACTGGCTGTACCTCCCTGGCCGCCTTCTGTCTCGTCGCCGCTTCCTGCAGTCCTTAGTCTTTAATGCATCGGCCCGTCGCTTCTTCTTGGTTCAAGCAACGCTGACTGTGGTCCTTCTTCTTTAATGAGGGTAGCTGAACCCTCTCTTCATCTCCGGCGCCTTTATTGCGGTGGTTGAGCTCTCCCTTCGGCCTCTTCTTTGTACCACATGCTTAACTTTTCTGTACCTATCGCCGTGATTCCCGCCGGAATTTGTGCTACGGCGATATCTTTGTCTTACCGCCAAAATTGGTACTTTCTCTCCAAAATTAGTTATCCTTCCCAAAATTAGCAGCTTCCTAAATGCTGCGGAAGTTCTCTCCAACACCCCACAAGATATTGGACAACAAGACACTAGAAGAAGTCTTTTCTGGTAAGAAACCTGAAGTCAGTCATCTCAGAATATTTGGTTGTCCAGTATACACTTATGTTCCAAAGGAAAAGAGGACTAAACTAGATCCTTCAGGAAAGAAGGGTATCTTTGTGGGTTACAGTGAAAGCTCGAAGGCTTATAGATTTCAAGAAGATTGATGTCAGCAAGGATGAATATAAGTTCAAGGACAGGTAATCCAGGAAGCAAAGATCAAGAGGGAGCACACTCCAGCAGCTCCTGCAAGGATGCAGATTTTCAGAGGGAGTTGACCATCTTCCTACATTCCACAATAGAAAGTTGTAGAAGAAGCTACTTCAGCAACTCCTGCCAGGAAGCAAAGACTCAGAGGGAGTCCACCCAACAATCAAACAAAGATAAGTATTTCAATTATCATTTCTTGCCTATTTTGTTTGTTTAAATAATATTATGCTTATGTTCCTAGACTTAGGAGAAGTATTGTGCATATTAGAATGATTGCATTAATGAACAGTATACTACTAATATGCATGTGATGGGTAAGTGTCCTATGGAACTATACAACATTCCAGTGCTACTTATCTAGAATGAAAGCTCTTTGCTGACAAGTTGGGAGTAGTGCAAACTCTTAACAATGTTTTGGTAGAGACTGGAAGGCATCTAGAAAGTTGTGGAACATGGATAAATGTTGTATTGAAGCATTGGCTAAGATAACTACATGACTGAATGACATATTTCTTTATGTGTAAAGAATTTGTTCTGAAAATTATGAGATGTTTCTAATCATGCAATTTAACTTGTTTTGTAGGAAAGACCGTATATCTTCACCTACAAAAGGATTACAACATTTGTTCCAGCAACAAAGATATCTATTGAATATATTGAAGTTCCCAGGATCTGGGATGAAGAAATGGAATGCCATGATCCGTCGATCATGAAGAAGATGTTTGGGATGCAGTCCCAAGACCTGACAGGGAGTCATATGTGTGTAGATTGAAGAAAGCTTTGTATGGCTTGAAACAAGCTCCCAGAACTTGGTATGCTAGGATGGGCAATTTCCTATCTAGTTTGGGATTTACCAAGAGTAAAGCAGATTCCAACCTTTACTACAAGGTTGAGGAAGGGAATCCTGTGATTCTACTCCTGTATGTGGATGAATTATTTGTAACGGGAGATGACAGATTGATTGTGGATACTAAGAGGAAGCTTGCTGCTGAGTTCGATATGAAAGATTTGGGAATGATGCATTATTTCTTAGGTATGGAGGTGTGGCAGAGTGCAGGCGGGATCTTCCTTGGTCAAGGGAAGTACACAGTAGATATCCTGAAGAGATTCAGGATGATGGATTGCAAGGCCATGGCCACACCTATGGCATCGAATCTGAATTATCTATGTGATGCTTCATCTGAGCCGATTGATGTCTCTATGTATCGTCAAATGATTGGGTCCTTGATGTACCTGATGAACATGAGACCAGATATTTGCTTTGCGGTGAACACATTGAGTCAGTTTCTGACAGATCCGAGGAGTGTTCATCTGGTTGTTGTAAAGCATGTTCTAAGGTACCTGAAGGGTACAGTGGATTATGGGCTCAAGTATGAAGCGAATCAAAAGTTTAACCTGCAGGGTTATGTTGATTTAGATTGGGCTGGCAGTGCTGCAGATAGGAAGAGCACATTTGGGTGTTGCTTCAGTATGGATCAGGTGTGATCTCTTGGTTTAGCAGGAAGCAAACCTACATAGCACTAAGTACAGCTGAGGCAGAGTATGTTGCAGCCTGTTCAGCTAGTTGTGAGGCAGTATGGTTACAGAAGCTACTGTCTGAGTTATTTGATCTCCTGTTGGATGCTACTGGTATCTTCTATGATAACCAGAGTTGTGTGAAGCTGTCTGAGAACCCATTGTTTCATGACAGGTCAAAACACATAGAGATCAAATATCACTATATCAGGGACATGGTGTAGAGAGGAGCTGTGAAGCTCCTGTATGTTGCAACGGATGAGCAGATTACAGATGTGCTGATGAAGCCACTAGCCAGGGTGAAATTCAAGTACTTTAGATAGAGGCTTGGTGTTCTTCAGATCGAGGACACTTCGAGGAAGAAGTGATGGACACATTTGCTGAATCCATTCCAAGCATGTTGGAAGGAGGATCCTTCACATGGCTGTGGATGTAAGCATTGGATGATGTTCTGGTTTCTGCTTGGATATGATCAGTTGGATCATTTATATGTATGTATGCATCATGTTGGATGCTGGATATGATCAGTTGGATAATTTTTTTATGTATATATGCATCATGTTGGATGTTGGATATGATCAGTTGGATCATTTATATGTATGTACGCATCATGTTGGATGCTGGATATGATCGGTTGGATCATGTGTATGTATTTTTGTATATGCATCATGTTGGATGCTTGGACCATGTATCTGTATATGTATCAGGTGGATACATTGTATGATCAGGTGGATCATGTATGGTGATATGTATCATGTATTTGTATTTGTATCAGGTGGATACATTGTATGATTAGGTGGATCATGTATGATGATATGTATCAGGTAGATACTTGGTATGCATCAGGTAGATGCATTGTATGATCAGGATGATCATGGATGACGAGCTTTAGGATGTTGCTCCAGATGACATGCAGCAGGATGTTGCAGTGATGATGATCAGGATGATCATGTGTACATTAGTATGATGTATGGTGAGTATCAGGTTGATACTCTATGGTCGTGGATCAGGTTGTGCAGATGAGCATATAATTTGGCCCTGGGAGATTTGCAGATAGTCTTTCGAGGTTTTGCCTATGGCATGTAATTCGTGCCCTAGGATATCTGGCAAATGCTCTTTCGAGGTTTTGCTCTGGGAGGACATATAATTTGGCCCTGGGATATCTACAGATAGTCTTTCGAGGTTTTGCCTATGGCATGTAATTCGTGCCCCGGGATATCTGGCAGATGCTCTTTCGAGTTTTGTCCTATGGCATATAATATGTCCCTGGGAGATCTGATAGGTTGGGCTATGTGCCCGTAATAAGTCCTAGGATTCTCTTGCGAGGTTTTTCCATGACCACATATAATCTGTACCTGCGAGATCCTATAGGTAGAGCTGTGTGCTCGTAACAGCCTGGGATGCTCTTGCGAGGTTTTGTGGTGAGGTCACATATAATATGGCCCTAGGAGATCCTATAGGTAGAGCCGTGTGCTCGTAACAGCCTGGGATGCTCTTTCGAGGTTTTGTGACACACGTAATAAGTCTTGAGGATTCCACAGTATGGCCAGTGATGATGAAGACCTGCAGGTGGTGGGCCTACATCCAGTGTGAAAAAGGACTGGCTCTGTAGAACTTCCTATGACGAGTAGAGTCAGAGATTGGTTGAGATAGCAGCAGCAGTGACGATGATGATGACGATGATCCCGAGAAGAAGACTTGTCTAGCAGATCTGTGTCGAGAAATACCTTCCTAGTTAAGAGGGAGTGTTGATGTATATGTAACTTCGGAATGCATTTCATCTATGTATTTTATATATATTTATTGTACCCTTAATAGAGATGTGTTATTCCTCTATAAGGAAGTGTCGTCATGAGGATTGACAAGTGTCGCAAGTGTGTGTACTTGCCGATGGGTTATTAGACCACCATGTGTGGGTTTAGCCTTGAAATATATATTATAATGTGGATGTACCTAGCTAGACAAGTCAGCCCCATAAGGTCACTAGGCAAACAGATTAGTATAAATAGAGATCAGGTGATCTCTATTTAGATCACTGGAAAAAGTTTCTTACTCTCACTCAGAAAGTGGCGCACTAGTGAGGAGTAGGATCATCTGCTACTAGGAGACTATCTCAGTGTATTTTGGTTGTACTTTGGTTGAGCCATTGCTCTCTCTATCTTTGAGGAAGTTGTGGGGTTTTTCATCTTAGGGTTTTCCCCACGAAAACTCTGTGTCTCTTGTCTCTCATGCTTTTGATTCTTGTGATGCTTGTCATGCTTATTGTGATTGTCATGCATTGATATACTGTATATGTTATTCTCTCAGTAAAGATCCTAGAGTATTGTGAATTAATGCTCAAAATTTAACACTTGTTACTTGTCCTACTCCACATCAGCTCATACCTTTTGAGTGTTCCTCATGTTGGATGATGGAGTATGCATTAAGGAATCCCTTCTAACAAACTTCTTCTCATTGACTTCAGCTCATTATGCTTTGAGAACAAAGTTTAGAGTTTCGATTAGTACCTTGGGGATTGCAGTGATCAGTGGCAATTTCCCTTGCTATTGAATAATGGGAATACATCAATGTTTCTTATTCGACAGGTTCCTCCGGTGTTCGAATTCAAGTCCACTTATTCACACTTGTTGGAACGTGCCTTGGACCCCATTAGCATTATCGATGGAAGTCCTTGCGTTTGTTAACAGTATACCTCAATGATCGGTAATCAAACGATACCCCCCATGTTTGAACTAAACTCATTTATTCACATGGTTAGGGTTTGTACCTTGGGTTGTTTGGATGAAGAACTTGGTGTTGGAACATTTAAAAAACCCACTATGTGATTCTAGACTTAGGATAAAATTAATTAATCATTTATGATTAACTTCCTGAGTTTTGACTAGGTAGAATAGGCCAGTTTTGTCTTTTAGTGGACCACATGCTATCCTCATTCACAAAAATGAATTGGATAGATTCTGATTAAGATTTCCTTGTATTCTATTTGATTTTATTCCATTCCTGAATTAGAAAGACACTATCCAGTTTTAGTTAGCTTTGTCCTGTTTTTTCTGCTTTCTAGTGGAAAAGATAAAGCTAGTTTACTTGGAATCTTTTGCCACTTGACCAATTCGACCTCCACATCATATATAAACTTCTAAAACCATCACTACATTCCATTTACCTTACTCATGAGCTTCCATACCATACTTTCCAAATTCGCGAGCCTCTAGCACAGTTTTGGAAACTGCTTTTGCCACCTAGGGGTTTTCTTGTCTTTTCTAAGCCTTTCTTTTTGCTCTTTCCATATTGCTTCAAAGCAATTCGATTTTCTCCATGGAGGATGTATTATATATTGTTATCATATCAATGAATAAGATACAGAGTGTTTTCCATAATTTATTCTCTCTAATCTTCTTCTCTCATTGTCTAAAATATTCCATGGTGAAATTGTCGTATGAATCTAGTTCCTAGTAATTTAAAATCTCACACTTGGGACTCTGATAGCATCACCATATTTATGTTATCACCCAAGCTGTGTAAGAGTGAGCCTCACTCATTTTGGCTCTTCATGAGACATAGATCCAGTTTGTTGTTATGGCTATGATCTCTCATTTTGACATGGATCCACGCTTGTATCTCAATTGCCGTGCTATATATGCATCTCCTAGTTATGTATTGGAGATCCTATTGTACCATGCTACACATCTATATGATGTCAAGATTGTAATTGCTCGCTGACCTTGATCATTGTTTAAGGTATTTTTATGACTTGGTTCTGCGGTTTCTTGCTCCTCCTCTGATTTGGAATTATAATGTACTTCGTCCATTGTTTCCCTCTGACCTCATACATTAGGGGGCATCTGTTATAGGTCAAATATGCACTTATCCATCCATGATCACATTTCTCGATTGATCACACAAAAGGACACCATGTATTGAAGAGCTAGGTTGACCTAGATGAGTTATGGTTGGAACTACACTCTGCAGTTGAAAATATTAATGTTTCTATTGGTTTCACAACATGTGTGCTACTCTTTCTATAGTAAACCAATGCACACCTCAAAAGATGCACTGCTTTTCTCAAGGACAACCAACGCACACCTTGAGAAAAGCTACAAATGCTTGTTGCAAAGCACAAAAGTTGCTCTCTGTGCGCTACTCTTGTTGTATGAAACTCGCGCACATCTTAATATGAAATCAAAAAAATATTAAGATTACGAATTGGGATTAGTTGAATTTGGTTCTGCAACTTCCCCAACCTCCCAATTCAACCACCTCTCGATTCCAACTCCCTAGCTTGTCCCAAAAATACGAGGATCCATGAGAGAGGGACCTAGAAAGAATGCTTTAAGTGTTGTTAAGCTGGAGGAATTCCCAATTCATTATGAAGAGAAAGAGCTCAGGACTCGGTTGTAGAAGCATCTTGACCGATCAGGTATATTTGTACTGATTCATGTTTCTTTAACAATAAAAAGGTGGAAAACCCCTCTTGTCCCAAATCGAATCTCTATTGGATTGTATGTTCATTTGGTTTAATGTCTGATTGTAGTTGATGTTTAATTGTTTTCAATTTCATCATATTTATTGCAGTCAAGATATGCAAAGGAAGGTTTTCTTTGTGTTGCAGGTTCATCATAGTGGAATACCAAGCGAAAGCTAGGACCAATCGTCGATAAAAGGTACATCTTTCGATATCTTGATCTCTTTCATTTGTAGGAACTAAATGCAATGCAATGAATGTATTTACCTATCACCCCGCCCAAGTTGGTAGTGTCTTCTCCCCACTATAAGGTAATAATCCTGCACAACAGACTAGCGACTCCACTAGGGAGTAACCAGTTGTTTTTCTGCTCTAGGAGACCTTGTTAGGTTTTTCTTCTAGTCTATTTCAGTCTATTTTTTCTCTGAGAGGTCTTATAGGTCATTGTTTCCCATTCTTTTTTTTTTATTCATGTCAATCTACTGTTGCAAATCCTTTTTGTATGATTTCAGACCCTGTGCGCTGGTTTATTGTACTCATAGTAGCGCATTTTATGTCATGAACGCTGGTTTGTCCACTACACAATAGCACATCTTTCCTAGTGTGCGCTAGTTTACTATAGCAAGAGTAGCGCACATGTTGTGAAACCAGTAGAAACATTATTATTTTCAACTGCAGAGTGTAGTTCCAACCATAATCAACCTAGCTCTTCAATCCATGGTGTCCTTTTGTGTGATCAACAGAGTAAAGTGATCACAGACGGACAAGTGCAGATTCACTTATAACACCCCTATCGCTATGTTTTATAGGCACCAACCTGAAGGAAATTGTGAATCCCTGTCTCCTTGTTGTTTTACAAGAACCAACCTAAAGGAAGATCCAACTCCCTGTCTCCTTGTTGTTTTACAAGAACCAACCTAAAGGAAGATCCAACTCCCTGTCTCCTTGCCCCGTCTGACCACCATGATATCCAATATTTTTTTTTCCCTCACTGATATTCAACTCTGCACATTTATTCAGGTATTCTGATGATAATTCTTTTGTGTGCTACCTTTGTATACAAACTATACTCTATCATTGCACTGCATACATCACTTGAATTCTCATTCCTATCAACCCACCCTTCCAATGATGACTTACTTCATGTAATGTGTGCTCTGCTTATTCTACAGTGTGCATTTATGGTTCAACGATCTATTCTTCGTGACTGCAATGATAAACTGATACTATGATTTTAATTGATACTTTATTGTTTAGAAATGAATCACTAATAAACAGAAGGAACTGAACACTTTTTGATGTGTCCGTTCTATTTAAGTGTTGCAGTCTCTTAGATAATCTGTGACATCTTGTGCATAAAATAATTGGTCCGTTTAATTTAACTCACTTGTATTATATCATCTACATCATGATGCACCTATCAAGTTCTATTGTTGTTCTATCATTGCGCATCATATGAAGTATTCAACTTTACAAACTTTAACTTCTGTTCATATGCATCATCTAGACATTGGTTCAATATATGATAAACTTCGGTTCTTCCTCTGCAGCTATGTCTCTTCAACTTCTGTGACTATCGACGTTCTTAGTGTGATATTGTCCTTTGAGATATCCCACACTTGCACATTATTCAGTATCTCTTTCTTTCAGTGTTTTCGTAATTGTCACAGATCTACAACATCTTTTTGAGCACCATCAAAACATCGTTTTGTTGCATGTGTGCATTCAACTATTTGCTAGATCATTCTATTTTTTTCACGATCCCCTTGATGCTCTGAAAACAAACTGAAACTTTCACACAAAAACACTTATGTTCTTGCTATCAATTTTACTTCAAATATTCAACTTGCATCTTTATTTATACATGTCCTCCACAGATTGTATGTTCGCAAGTTGGTCGTGGAATCCCTTCTTCCATACCTCTTGGATTGTGCATATTCCATGTGTCATCATCTACGCTATTGATGTGTCATCTTTGATGTATCAAGTGCCCTGAAATTCCACAACTTAGTTGGAATTTACACATTGGTGGTGTAACATTGCGCTCTTGATGTACCATTGCCTTACAGTAAATGCACAATCTTCCACTTCATATTGATCCGTCGATGATATTTTCTATACCATACTTTGTGGGTAATACACCCTTGTGATATCAATACTCTATGAAATCTACGCATTCTACATCTTATTATGACTTGTGCTTCATCATTGCACTTGGGTGATGCACCCTTGGTGTATTGATACTTTACAGAATTTGTGCATACTCCGAATTTTACTTGGTGGGACTTTGATTTCTCCCTTGTCATCAATTGTGGAACTTTTGTACTTGTTGATCATCGACTGTGGAATTTTCTCATATATGATCTTCAACCATTGTACCATTATAGGATTTCATGTGCGTTCCACTTACTGAAAGCATATTCTTATTGGCTTCGCTTGCATGCTTTTAGGATTGTCTGACCATATGTTGTTCCTTTCTTCCTATGCACTCCCAACCATCAACTAAGCACATATACTTAGGCTTGGTTTCTTACCTGTCTCATTTGTTCAACCAAATTCTTGGCAGTTTGAGAACTTGTACCATTGTCCAACCAACTCTTTCAATTTACTGGCATTAGAGAGTATGACTTGGTGGACTTGATTTCTACACAAGAGCCACATGATGTAGGATACATTACTTTTTTTTCCTCTTGAACTAGATTTTCATCAAGTATGTTCTGGATCTACATGATGTATCATCTTATGTACTTGTTCAAACTTCACCTACAAGATGTATCCTTTATTCACTCTTAGATATACTTCAAATTTGATTGAGTGTTGTATCCTTGATATACATCTTCAGACAGAATGCACTCTTAGATATAATCCAAAGTTGCATACATATATGTCACCTTCACCATTTGCACATATACTTCTGGTTTTCATGCTTTCCTCATCATGCGCATAGACTACCTCAAAGTGGCTTCTTCATACTTCTGCTAGAATGTTGTATCCACCATGACTTAGGTTGATATCAATGATTCATATTGAATCAATTTACATCCTCTTTGACATTGAATGACAGTTAAACAATTGACATCCTCTTTAGTTGACATCATTGACAATCAATGCTCAGGAATTTCCCAGTCAAACACTTGATATCCTCTTCAGTCACACTCTTGACATCAATGTCAACCAAATTATGCTCAACATGATAATTAACCAATTCATTTGTTTAAAGCACTACTAGATTAGATCATCTTTCTTCAATCTTTTCAAATAGGGTTATTTAATTGTCAATTTCGCTTTGAATAATATTTGCTTGATCATAATGCTCTATATGAAAATAGTAGGTTTTCTTGTCAACTCTATAAGAAAATAGTAGGTTTTATTGTTAATGTTTCTACATGTTTAATTCGTGAGAATGAGAAGGATGATTTTATGAAGACCCATGTGTTCATCTGTCATTTATTTTATAGGTCTATGGCCTATAAAAGCATACTAGAAATGGATTGCAACTAACAAGACCGTGGAAGGGGATATATATTTCAAGTTATGCACCAAAGGCTTCTTCATAGTCATTTTTCTCACTAGAGAATCTTAATAGTGTGTATATATATTGGATAGAGAATTTTGATCCTATGAATGAATACCTCAACAAGGCCATGGTAAATATGCATGAATTTCAACATAATAATAGATTAGGAGATATATAAAAGTCCTTGGCCATATTTATAATAGTTTGTAAACCAAGGTAAGCAATGTACAACCTATGCCAAAATCTATGCATTGATGAATATGTCCCCCTCTTAGCTAAAATGTGCCTAGGTTATTGATACTGAGAAAATCCATTTCACAGTTGGCAATATCATGCTCATATCCATTTACTTTGAGTTTTTTCAATGAGCCATCAATAACATTGCAAGGCCAAACAAAATACCTTAAAGGATTCACATAGGTTAAATAAAAAATAAATGAATCGAGGAAGCAATGGGTACAAAGAGTTGTGGAAGAGAGAGTAAGGTAGAAAAAAATAGATTACAAACTCTACATTCTCTTAACAAAGACGATCTTAGAGAGGGAGATTCAATGAATCATCTCAAAAACATGTCCATCAACCAATTCCTAAGAGTCATGTTCCTATTAATAACCTTAAGTCTCCATATTTTTCCAAAGACGAAGATAAAAAATATGTTATATCTGTAGGTTATTTGGAGAATTTTGTGCATTGAAATGTGGATTCGGGCAATCAATGAAAAACTAAAATTCACCTTCCTAGAAGGTTTCCTTGTTCTTAGCCCTAGAATTTTTAACTTTTGGATTGCTATAACTTAAAGTATAAACAACAACAAAAAATATTACAAGAATTCACTTTAAACAACCCCCACATGACAATTGAAGAAGAAAATATACAAAACATTGAGATAAATTCCATCCCCTTCCAGGGCAATTTATCAACCAATAACCAAATCTAAAAATGTACTTTTATAGAAGTAATTACAACTATATAACAGTAGTAAAATCAACTCCTTATATTCATCCTTATATTTCAAAACACTTAACAATTTGTGCCTTTACTTATGTCAAAGTATCAAGACATAAATAGTTGTAAATAACAATGCATAAATAACATATATAGCTAAAATTCAAATATGGAAATTGCACAATATATGGATAGATGAAAACTGAATATATAATCTCAAGATGAAGTATAAGTACATACCACAACCTTCTCTCAAGTCTAGTACAAAACTCCAATTATTCAAAAATCCCTAGGTAGGGTAAATCATAAAACCCTAGCTCAACCAAGAAAATACAAGTGCAAGAATCTCTCCAACACAACCTTCAAGGATGGATTCCCTCCTCCTCTCATTTTCCAGCAATCCATAGTATTTCTCACAAAACCCTAATCTCCAAACTCCAAGAGTAAAAACCTAACTCTAAATCTCCAAATGCTCCAGGAAACTCCAAGAAGATCAATAAACCTTAGATCCTCAAGAGAGAGAGAGATTATGAGAGAATACAAGAAAAAGTGAGGTATAAGAGAGAGAGAGAAATGCTAGTATAAATTTTTCTCTTAGTCACATCTCTACACAAGAGTGAATGAGCATGAATACACAATCGATTTCATTATCTCGAACATCTTCTTCACAAGAGAGACCCCTAGTCACAAGAATCAAGATTTAACAAAACATCTCCCATCTTCTTCACAAGAGAGACCCCTAGTCAGAAGAACTAAGCTTTAACAAAGACATCTCCTCCAAATTTCATAAATGCTCTTATAGTTCATGGGGAAACCCTAGTGTTAACAACAAAAATTTCCTTACTTGACATGTCATCAGCACCATTACCTTCATATATCATTTTCCCACCTCATCCACATCCATTTGACCTTGGAAAATCAGTCAAAATCCCAAAAAATGAAATACAAACCTCAAAAACATATTCTCAACTTAGATCGCTCTGAATCCTTCAATAACCCTGTAACCAAAGTTGCTCATAATCCCTCAATTTGAGCAACCCAAGTCCCACAAAATAACAAAAAAAACACAACATAAACTCCAGTTTGTGTTTCGACTGTCTCTGCTTCATGTCCAACAAAAATAAAGTGAAATTGACATGAGTCTCAATGTGGCTTCGCTCAGATGGTGAATCTAGAGCCCAAACATCAACCCTAGAATCTCATCATCAACTATAAAAGTGACACCAAGTCCCTTCATTCTATATGGAATTCCATTCCATTTGCTCAAGCCGTTACTATACTAGATTTTCATCGAGTTCGAAGTTGGTCTTTTTCAAATTCTTTCTGACCTTTTGGAGATCCCTTTCTTGTGACAAGTGGCTGGAGAATCAGAAGATCATCAAGAGAACCAATAGACCCTACCTCGAATAAGTGCAGGGGCCTCTTCCACTACTATTGTTAAAGTGATTCTATTTCCTGTAATGTTTGGCATCAATACATAATATTCTTTATTCTTTTAGATATTGTCTTGCATATATGTTAATTGAATGAAAAGAATACAAAAAAGATTATTCATTTGCTTCCATTCTAGCACTTTTATTTAGTTTTAGTTATTAGTTTAGTTATTTTATTGAAAATATGTGGAATCTAAACAACCCTTTGGTAGGTTCCTTTTGGCAGGGGTGTGTGTGAAAACACACGCTATAATTTTTGGTGACTATGCTGGGGAAGATCCATATCTTTCTTCTATTGTGTGTATTTTATTTTATGTCCTTTGTTTGAGCATTTTATTGCTCTATTAAGTTTTATTTGCTGTCTAATTCTGGTAGAAGTGAACTATTGTTGAGATTCCCAGTCCAAAACCCCCTGAAATTTGTCGAACCAAAGTTAATTTCTTCTGTTTTGGAGTGTTTACATCTAGGTTGCACTTGTTCGACTATTTAGGTGACCCAGGTTGCATAGTTCCCTTCGAAATGGGTGACCCAGAAACATAACTGAGTTTTCCACTGAAGTCGTTCCTTTCTTCCCATTTTAAGTCACCTAGCTTGCTTATTTTCCCTCGAAAAGAGTGACATATACCTGAAACCTTTGTTCAACACTCCTTTCAGTTTTGTTTGCTTTCTACTCGAGTTGGATAATGTCAGTATGGCATTTTGAGATTGTTTGTAGCTCTTCTTTTCCTATTTGCAATCTATTTTTTCTTATTGTAGAAACATTCTTTCTTTCTCGGTTAAGTCTGTGGGTGAAGAAAAAATCCTTTTGTTTAAGGATTTACCTTCTTGAAAATGTTATTGGGATTTTGTTGTTCACTGCATTTTTAAGTTTTAGTAAGGATTTGATAAGCTAATCTTTTGGATAATTAACCAATTCATTTGTTTAAAGCACTGCTAGATTAGAGCCTCTTTCTTCAATCTTTGAAAACATAATTTACTTAATATTCAAATGTGCATTGAATAATATTTGCTTGATTATAATCCTCTTTTATGTTTAATAATTCTTTTCAAGAATTTTTTTCTAAAAATTATTATTTAAATCACTTTTTTTATCTTTCAAGCAATTTTATATTCTTAGCTCTTGGTTGTACACATCTCACGTGCACACAACACAACTCCTTAATAAAAAATATCGCTTGGTTCATGATGCCAAGTGGAGCCTTAAAATAAACCCTAACTTAAACACACATTAACCTCACTTGAGGATAAAAAGAAAATTGTAGTTAAGTTAGGGCCTTGGAGATAATAATACAAATAATTCCCCCTAGTCACTATTCACTTGAGACATAATGGTTTTCCAATTAGGGATCCAAAATAATATAGTATTAACAATGTTGTTAAAATATGATTTGTGGGGCGAGCCTCTCCCTTAGGAGGGTAAACTAAAATACTAGAACCAAAGGGTTGGGTGGTGCATCGTCCCTACTTAGTATTGAAGATTATCCATATCCTTGTCTTTGGACTGAAGCTGTGGAATACTCATTCTAACATTTCTATGAATGAGGTAGACTAGATACCATTCTTCTTAGGTATCTTACCAAGTGGTGATATCCTTCAGTGGGGGAATACCCAAGACAGACGAAGTTGGATGTGGCCCTAGCTCTATAATTGTCCTTTCTGTCTTCACTCATTAGGTACATATAAGATTGTTTCCCCTCTTCCTATCTAGTGTTTGGAAGATCTAATTCAGTTTCCTAATTTTGTTTTCCTAATGGGACCTGACATCCCCATAGAGGAACAAATTTGAGAAATATTTTATTTGTTGATTTTCTGTTTGATTGTGTAGAGCTCTTAGTATAGTGGGTACTTTTTTTCTAGGATTTCACTTTTCGATTTTTCCTTTTATTTTTTCAGATCACTTGTTGCACACTCAGTTGTAGTGGTTTTTTATCTAGTTTCCAATTTGAGCTTTACCAAGCAGATCCCTGTAGTTGATTCTATCACTTTAGCTCCCCCTAGGTTCTCTCACAAACTTCAAGGTTTCCCCTCAGTATGGTTCCCTAAACCGCACTATTGGCTCCACAATCCGTATTCGAGTTCAACACACTGCACAATCATCGGATCTCTCCTCCATGACATCTAGACCCAAACCTCACAGTAAGGATCACCTTCATCTACACACACTACCAACACCATGGATAGGACCATTCCCACCTCCACCAGTGTCCCTACCATTAGTATTCCCACTGTTAGTGGCTGAAAAAACACCACCTCAGTAGGTGGGACCGTCCCTAATGTTATTGACTTAACCCAACTTTAGTTGAGGAAATATACCTCAAGCTGGTGGAACAAATGGTGGTGTAACATATAGTAGAGGAACTAATCGTGGATGAACCACCAGTGGGACCATGACCAACACCATTATTTGTCCTTCCACCTCAGTGCCTAGTGTGAGTCGCCCATTCATGGCCAGCCTCAACATACCATATTTTGTGAGGATGAATAATGATCCCATTTTTCATGACCCTACATGGCATCCCATGCTGACCAAACTTCCATCAGACATCCCTACGTTTGAGGGGAAGGTGGGAGTGTGAAAATATGACCACAGTAGGATCTATGCTACACAAAATTCCTCATAACTAGTTAATGCTAGGATTGCTCAAAGCGATGAAAAAGAGACAGAAATTAACATATAGAATAAACTTCTATTGAATAACTATATCGTAGCCAACCTTCATCAATGAGATGTCTATCCAAATATATTACAAATGATGAAAATAATAATGCTTTGGATGCATTCAAATTAGTCACATTGTTAGTCTTAGAATTAGTGAAAATTCCCATCTAAGGCATCATCAATCTCCAACTCATGCAAGAAGGTCACAAATTTCCTAAATCAGCTATGGTAGGTCAAGAGTGAGTAAAAGGAAGCATGTTGGAGGATTTAGAGGAAAAAATCATGGAAGAGGTGGTGTCCAATAAGAGGCAGACTTGCCAAAAGCATACTAGCTCCCTTTCCTTAAACTTATATAGCACAAAAATAGAATAATGTAGGGTAATGTAGGATACATATACTAAAAGAAGACATATCACGTTTAATCAATAAATCATTGAGAAAATTAGGAAACAAAGTGCTAGGATATTTAGACACTTAGGAGTTAGTTAAGATCAACTTGTGTAATATATCCGTTAGGAAAAATGTGTTTCTTTAGTATGCATTAGTATGCATTTGTAAATAATTAATCCGACGGTCACAATATGTTCCCGACATACAGTGATCCGACGGCTCAAATTCTCTTAGATCATTCCTACCCTTTATCTGTGGCTTATCACCCGATTGGTCCATGATCTCTATTTAAAGAGCATGGAGGATCATTGGAAATTTTATCGATTATGAGAAGCTCATTTGTAACTTTCTTTCTTTGCATAATAAATTGTCCCGTAGAAGCTATTTGGATGGGGTCATGGAGTGTTTCCCTCACGAGGGTTTAAACCATGTCAAAACATCAGTGTATCGATCTATGATCTGTTTGTGTGAAGTGGTTGCTCTAGCTGTTCAGTCTTTTGGGAGTACCCTATGTACCCGAACATGGTATCAAAGCTTTTATGAAGAGCCGCTTCCGGTTATGATCTAGATCTTGAACTGTTGTTGCCGAAACTTAAAGGGTTTCTGGTTCTGGTATTTCTATGCATTTCTAGGCTATGAGAGGTGTTCCATTGCATCCGGAGCGCTGTTTCCATTGGAAAATAGTTTTTGTTTGATCGAAAACGGTTCCCGGTTGCTTCAGAAATACGTATTTCATCAGTTCTAAAGGTATAATGTTACAGTGACGCATTTTTTTATTTTCTATTTTAAAAGGAAAAAAATCTCATATTTTATCATATTTTACTATTAGATTTTTTTAGTTTTGGATTGTTTCTTTCCCTATCTACGTATTCTCTTTGTCGTGCACCTTGAGCAATCTCAGCAAATCAGAAACGGAAATGGAAAGGGTTTTTCTCGGCTGCGTATGCTCTTTGCCATACACCTTGCGCAATCTCGGCAAATAAAAAAAAAAGAGAAAATGTAGACTTTACGGGAAAGCTAACAAGATCTAACTCCACAAGTGTGGAAAAGTTTTTTTTTTTTTGTTTCGGTTTGTGGTGTGATTTGCAGGAAAAAAGACAAGCACAGAAATTGAGCAAGAAGAGTAAAAAAAAAAAAAAAAACCCTTCCTCATTCCCATGTTTTACATACCTTTTAATCTAGCTTACTTGGTTCAAAGTTGCTTTATTCCTTAATAGGTCTTGAGTTCAAGTCTTAGGAAGTTACTTTTAAAAGAAAAAGTGCATACAATTTCTATTTTCAAGTTACTTTATTGTAAAAGTGCATCTCACTTAAATAATAAAATAAATATAAAAAGTGAGTCACTTAAGTTCATTTTTATTGTTGCACTATTTAAAGTAACATCATTGTAAAAGTGAAATCACTTATTTTATAAAAGTGATTCACTTAAAGCAACTTTCTTGTAAAGTGATTGTAAAAGGTTCATCTTGGGAAGAGGGGGGTCCTTTTTTTTTAAGCTGGTCATTTTCTATTTGCCACGTCACTATTGGGGACATCTTCAACAGTTTATTTGTTCAAGCATAACTTCATCATACGGAGTCAGTTTTCAATGCCGTTTTTTTTAAACCGCCTATTTTTTTGAGCTCTTCGCATTTAGACTATTGGTTTCTTCTTTTACAGTCATTAATTTACAAATATGGCTGCCCCTTGTGATATTCTACTTACCAGTTCCAACTATTTCTCATGGAAATCTCTTATGGAGGATGTTCTACGAAGTAGAGGAATTTTTAGAATTACCTCAGGGAAAGAAACATAACCTACTGATGATGATAAGAAAATCAAATGGGCAAATAGATGTGACGAAGCTCGTGGATTGATTGGGATGTCAATCTCTACTAATTTACAATTCCACATATCTGGAATTGATGAACATGATGCTTCTTGGGACAAGCTGGAATCTGTGTCACAATGAAATTCGAGGTCATCAACTCGAAAATGAGTTGATTTCTTTAAATCCAAGTGATTTTTCATGCAATCAAGATTATTTATCTAAGTACAAAACTCTTAAACTATTATGTGCAGAATGTAAGATTAAGAAGGAAGACAAACAATGCATTTATCATATTCTTTTAAAACTTGGACCTGCATATTATGTTTTTGTATATACATTTTACTCCATGAAAGAATCCTTGAATGCAGCTAGCTATCAAGAGCCTAGTCTTGAATCCTTTTGTGATTCCTTGATTAGAGAGCAAGATAAACTCATCCATCTTGGAATAATCAACAATGAAGATACATTTGGGAAATCCTTATTGTCTCAACAGAAAGAAAAGTCCAAGCCTCCCAAGAAACAAAATTTTTGCAATAATAAGTCAAACAAGGGTCCCAAACCCTCTCAGTCAGATCCTTCTTTAAAAAATGACAAAGGATCCAAGCCAAAAGGCAAGAAGACTGAGCTTCATTGCAACTATTGCGGAAAATATAATCATGATGAATCTAAGTGTTTCAAGAAGATGGCATCTTTGGAAGCAACAATGAAGAAGCACCACATCAACCTAGATTTGCCTTCAGAATATACCTCTCATGGGCATGCACTTTGTGCTTCTAGTTATTCTTATAATGCATCTTCTTCTTCTACTTCAAATGAATGGCTCATTGATTCTGGAGCATCTTATCATATGGCTAAGGATCAAGCCATCTTTTCTACTATGCATCAATGTAACACCAAACAAATATTTGTTGGTGATGATAGATTTCTAATTTTTGTAGGAGCTAGCACAGTTCTAGTAGATAATGGTCATTTCAGTGATGTACTATGTGTTGCAAGAATTTCCTACAATTTGTTATCATTCTATCAAATCACTCATTCCGGTGAAGGTAAAACTGGGACATTTACACCTCACCAAGTTGTAATCAAGGATTTTAAAGATCCTCAACAGGTCCTAGCTACCAGAATTGTTGATGATATTACCAAGTTGTACAACTTTAACAACTTTGGGTCATCACCTTTTCCTTCAGTTTTTGTTGTTCATAGTGATAACTTGAGCAAACTTTGGCATGAGTGATTTGGTCACTTAAATTATCGCTCATTGCAACAATTATGTAAAGACAATATGGTAACAGGTCTTCCGATGGTATCTTGTAGGGATGGTGTTTGTTCCGGTTATGTACTCAAAAAACATCATCAGGACAGTTTTGACAAACCTGCCTCTTGGCACGCCTTGGTTCCCTTGGAGCTTGTGCATAGTGACTTGTGTGGTCCTCTTCCATCTGCTTCCTTTTCTGGTTTCAAATATTTCTTAACTTTCATTGATTATTACACTAGACGCACTTGGGATTATTTCCTAGAACTTAAGAGCAAAGTATTTAACATGTTCTTGGCCTACAAGGCCCTTGTTGAAAAACAATCTGGTCATCAAATTATTAAGTTAAGATCTGACAATGGAGGAGAATATCTTAACAAAAAGTTCACTACTTTCTACACTGAACAAGGCATCCAACAATAGCACATTGTTCCATATACACCACAAAAAAATCATGTAGCTTAGTGGAAGAACTGCACTTTAAAAGAAATGGCTAATTGTATGATCCAATCTAAGGGACTAAGTCTTCAATTTTGGGCTGAAGCCATTAATTGTGCAAATTACATAGTTATTTGCGCCCCCACTAAAGCATTACAAGGTATCACACCGGAAGAAGCATGGAGTAAAACTAAACCTGATGTAAGTCACTTCCATGTGTTTGGTAGTGAAGCATGGGCTCACATTCCGGATGAAAAACGGAAAGCATTGCAGCCTAAAAGTGAAAAGTGCATATTTGTTGGATATTCTAAAGATGTAAAAGGTTATAGACTTCTTCAACCACATTCTCATGATGTAATCATTAGAAGAGATGTTAAATTTGATGAAAATCTCTTGGCCTGCGAGCCTAACTCGGTGATTGTGCCATCTTTCACCTACGAGCCTGATTCGACGATTGTGCCTTCTTCTTCTTTTTCCAACTTCCTTGACAGGTTTCCAACTCCAGTTTTTGATGATGACAGAGAGGATGAAAATCCACCTCCGCCTACTCATGTTCCTCCAGTTGCACTAGCACAAGTGCTTCCTTGATGGGTCCATTCAACATGTGAAGCAGCTGGCGATCTTGTCGATGATCCTAGAGATCAACGTCGAACACGTTCTCAGTTTCAGTGAGCCTCTTCTCTTTTGGCTCAAATTTCCAAGAATCATGATCCAGAAACCTTTGCAGAAGCTTCAGGAAATCCAGACTGGGATGCAGCTATGGATGAAGAATATCGTTCCTTAATGGCAAACGATACTTGGGATCTTGTACCTCTTCCAAAAGGAGGAAAACTTGTCAGATGTAAATGGGTCTACAGAACTAAGTATGCATCAGATGGAAGTGTTGAAAGACTTAAGGAAAGGTTAGTTTCCAAAGTTTTTTCCTAAGTTGAAGGGATTGACTACAATGAAACATTTGCTCCTGTCGCAAAAATGAACTCCACTCGCCTTGTTCTTTCCCTTGCAGCCTTACATAACTGGGAATTCCATCAAATGGGTGTCAAGTCTGCCTTCTTACATGGTGATTTACAAGAGGAAATTTACATGGAACAACCTCCTAGATATGTTCAAAATTACTCTAGCCTTGTCTATCACCTTAAGAAATCCTTATATGGCCTTAAGCAAGCTCCTAGAGCTTGGTATGCCAAAATGGATAGCTTTCTCCTTGACACTGGTTTTTCTAGATGCCATTCTGACCCCAATGTCTATACCAAGAAAGTAGGAAACCATCTCATCATACTTGTTCTATATGTTGATGACCTTATTCTTACCGATAGTGATACTAAGCCTATAACCCATGTGAAATCCAGTTTTAAGCAAAATTTTGAAATTTCAGACTTAGGACATTTTCATTATTTTCTTTGTCTCCAAGTCCTGCAAACCAAAAAAGGAATCTTTTTTTCTCAGTCTAAGTATGCTTGTGACCTTCTTCGTCACTTTCACACGGAAGATTGTACACCAGCCCCTTCTCCCTTCCAATCCGGAGTAAAACTTTCTGCCACTTGTCCTTCACCTGAAGTAGATGCCACCTTGTATCGTCAGCTTGTTGGTAGTCTCTTATACTTGACTCATTCCCATCCTGACCTTTCCTTTGTCGTTGGTAATGTGCTCGTTATATGCAAACACCTCATGAAAGTCACTGGAAGGAAACGAAAAGAATACTTCCATATATTTGAGGTACAATTTAGTTCGGGATTCATTATAGTACAGGGGGAAACCTTTGTTGGTTGTTTTTACTGATTCAAATTGGGCCGGCGATCCTGATGATCGAAAGTCTACTGCAGGTTATGTTTTCAGTCTAGGATCTGGACCTATTACTTAGGCTTGTAAGAAACAAGAAGCTCTTTCTCTTTCTTCAGAATAGGCAGAATATCGAGCCACAGTTAATGCTAGTCAAGAAGCTTTATGGCTTCAACAAATCCTTTCAGAGTTTGGATTCGAACAACACCAGCCTACTCCACTTTGGTGTGACAATCAAAGTGCCATCAAGCTTTCCAAATATCTAGTCCTACATCAACACAACAAACACATTGAGCTTCATATGCACTTCATCAGAAATCTTGTTCATGATTGTGTTCTTGAAGTACTCTTTTTTCCTACAGATGATCAAGTTGTAGACATCTTCACCAAGTCTCTTACAGAAGCGAAGTTTTCTAAACTTTGATCTATGTTAGGAGTTCAGGAACTTGTCATTAAGGGGGGATAGGATCTAATGCCTCCTTCCTTCTCCTAATAGTGTAACTTTTGTAAATCCTTCAATCCTATCCTAAGTTGTTCTTAAGAGGGGATGTTAGGATATTTAGACACTTAGGAGTTAGTTAAGATCAACTTGTGTAATATATCCGTTACAAAAAATGTGTTTCTTTAGTGTGCATTAGTATGCATTTGTAAATACTTAATCCGACGGTCACAATATGTTCCCGACATAGAGTGATCTGAAGGCTAAACTTCTCTTAGATCATACCTACCCTTGATTCGTGGCTTAACACTCGATTGGTCCATGATCTCTATTTAAAGAGCATGGAGGGTCATTGGAAAGTTGATCGATTATGAGAAGCTCATTTGTAACTTTCTTTATTTGCATAATAAATTTTCCTATAGAAGCTATTTGGATAGGGCCGTGGAGTGTTTTCCTCACGAGGGTTTAAACCACGTCAAAACATCGGTGTATCGATCTATGATCTATTTGTGTGAAGTGGTTTCTCTAGGTGTTCGGTCTTTTGGGAGTACCCTGTGTACCCAAACACAAAGCAGCAGTGGGGCACACTTGTCGATAAACATCAAAAGATGTGGACCAAGTATGCATCAGGGGGAAAATATCCTAGTCTAAACACCTAGGAACATAACTAACCAAGCTCCAACAGTTAGTAAACATAAAATAAAGTTTAAACTAAGGTATATATGGGTTAATTAATTTAACACCCCCCCATTAATATTGACATAGGTGAGTATGAATTATTATAAGGGACC
Source organism: Larix kaempferi (assembly GCA_027924585.1). Classification (NCBI taxonomy): domain Eukaryota; kingdom Viridiplantae; phylum Streptophyta; class Pinopsida; order Pinales; family Pinaceae; genus Larix; species Larix kaempferi. Next base: position 12,368,692 of record BSBM01000007.1, read on the forward strand.
AAGAAACTAGGGCCTATGGTCACCCTTTATAATTTTATTTTTCCATGTAGGATGAGGCAAAAGAGGAAAACCACTTGGGTGTGGTTGGTCTCTTTGTTCAGACAACCAAGTGTTGTAGTTATTTTGATTGTATATCTAGACCGAGAGAGAACAAAATCTACAACTGAGTGCATAGAGATATGATTGTAGAGAAGAGTCTGTAGCTGAGTGCACAGAATAGAATTGTTACCCTTCCAAGTAATATAAGAACAGTTCCTGTGGATGTAGTTCCCGCCTGGGGGTGAACCACGCAAATATATGTGTTATGTATGAGTTTATGGCATGTTTTGAGTTCACGGTGTTATATGGTTATGTAATTGCTTTCATGTGTATGTGAATGGAAATCATATGTTAAGTAAACAGAACACATGTGTACAAATGTTGCAAAGTAACACTAAGTATGAAGAATGCGTAGTTGTAAGAGTAAGATAGTAGTGATTCAACGTAGTCAGTAGGATGTTGGTAATTGTGAAGTGCGAGTGTTGATGAAATTTTGTTGACAAGGGTTCACTTCGCACTGCTTTCAACAAACATCGACACAGACTCCCTTAAACATCGACCCGGAAAGGTTTTACCCTTTCCAGCAACACCTGCATAGTGAGTGAAGTCTCACCCGAGATGTCTAAGGGGGATGCAGGAACCAAGTTTCCGGAGTTGTAAGAAGACATGCATTATCTCACACTCATTTGCAACATAAGCTAGAGATTTGCATCTGCATCAAAATATCACATTATTGACCTATCAAACCAGTGCACTTAAACATTATCTTCATTAGCATCACCATATTATCAGTTGAAAATTTAAATAGATTATCTAAGCATACTAAACAGATCCGACTTACATGACATAAATGTGATTTCATTCATAAAAACATATAGAACCATGTAGCAACGTTAAACATTGTGACAACGCATATTCAACTATATCGTGATAATTCAAAAGGAGACAAAGACATAGATCAATCAATCATTCTCATTATTCATCAACTTGTCTCATACATCACAGAACTATTACAAACTCAGAACAAGAATTGCGATCCAGAAAATTAAAAAGACCAAAACCAAATAGATGCTCCAATAGATCGATCAAAAGATAATATGCCCTTCTTCTTACAATCATACTCATATTTATAGGCTCACTTGGCCATTACAAAATGGTCAAAATGACCCATTACTAACTAACTTAACCAAATATCTCACATTTTTCTTCTCTTTTACACTTCGTGACTAGTGCTTTGTTCCTATTGATGACCCTTTCGTCACTTAGTGGTACCGCACTTGTGCACTCTAGACCCATGCCAACAGGCCCCCAACACAAATTTGTGGATCACCCTTGGGCGACCTCAGTTGGAAATTGCAGGTGCATTTACTTGCATCTTGAAGTCATCATATGCTATCATAACCTGGTCGACAACTTCTTTGGCCGACGCTTTGAGTGTTGCGCATTCTTCCACTTCTTGTTCTGTCGGGTGTTCACCACCCATCTGCTGCGCTTTCTCCAACTCTTCTTTGATCTTCGTCATTCCTTCCATTGCTTCGACCTCCAACTGCTCAACTTTTGTCCGCAGCTCATCCAAGAGCATTGCTCTTATTTGTTGCCTTGTGCATGCCTTGTTGACACAATGCTGTAGTTATTTCAGCCATGTTTCCTTTATCATCTGTGTTAGTAGGAGCATCACCTTAAGCGATACCCTCAATTCCTCAAGTTGCACTTCTGCTTCACCGAGTTGCATGTTCAGCTAGTGTAACTGTTCTTCTCGCACTAAACTACCCCAAAATTGTGTTACATATTCTGCAATTGTCTGTGCTGTTTTCTCCAGTTCTGCAATCTCTGTCGCAGCTTCAATTACGCTCTTCCTCTCTTCAATATGCTCTGGCAGTGTGCTTGGCACCGCCCTTGTTTGTAGTTCCTCATTCTCTTTTGGCAGGGCTGCAATGACCTCTCCTAGCGTTAATGCTTTTGCTTCCGCCTGCACATCTTTATCGACTTTTGGTGCTTCTTCGCATGCCATGGAGATGGCATGTTCCAACCTTTTTCTATCATCAATTTCCTTTGCAGTTTCATTCATAATTGTCTCTTTCTCTTCATGGAGTCACTGAACCTCTGCCTCAATGCTCCGTACTTGTCATTTGTAGTTTACGATTTGATCGTGCACTGTATATTTTCGGTCGTTGATTTCATCACTTGTTCCAGTATGAGTGCGATGCAACATAACCATTGGCAACATGTTGAAGTCTATGTTGATCAAGTCATGCCCTTGCAATGCGGCATCCATGTCTTCGTCGTCAGTAGTGATGGCGTTAGGTAGTATTTGTAATATCCTCTGCTTCGTGCTAATTTCCACCTCGATTCTACTTGTTGACGCACTTGGTGCCACTTCTCCTTGTGGTATCCTTATTTATGTTACGACATTGGTCAACGTCTGTATTAGCTACGATACCTTATGGAAATACTCAGTCACATGCTGTGTGAATTTCACACAGTTTTCTTCTGCTACCATCATTATTTTCTCCATGAGCTTGTCAATTTTCTCATCGGGGAGGCCATTAGTGGCACTCCCCTCACCTCTCTCCATCCTGTGCTTCATCCTTGCTTCCTCTCATGGCACTGCGAGCTTTGAATCTATTGGAGCTGCCGACGATGCACCATCATGACTTGTGGTGCGTGATTTCTCTTCCGCAGCTTCAACTTCATCTGCACCTTCCTCTTCACCATTAGAATCCTTTGACTCTTCTAGTTCCTTTGACCCAACCATTGACTTCCCATCCTCCGAGTCCAATAGTTGGTCTTCACCTACTCGAACCTTCCACTCTTCTGGCCATTCTTCCACGATGGCATCCAGTTCTACGTTGCTAATATTATATTGCATCAGAAGCCACCACTTTTGTGGGTCTGCACGTTCCTAAATGAAAATCATTTGGGGATCTACTGACAACCTTGTGAATCTTCTATACTTTTGAGCTGCTTCTTCTATTAATCGTGGAATCGCTTCCTCACCTATTTTTCAGCATTTATAAATAAATAAAAAATTTGATGTTATTACCTATTTGTATTTCTTTGTCGTTTAACGCCCATAGGTTCTTGCACCGTGCTTCTCGGTACACCTTTTCTAATTCTCTCTCCATCCCTTGATAGTGCGATGGTTCCATCCATCCAACCAGCGTGATTAACATTAACAGCCACGAGCATGTGAATGGATTTCCTTTCTCCTACGTTGCTACCACATCCTCCAGCAACTTGTTCAATAAAAATAGCAACCAGTTCATTTGAACTCCCACTGCGCACTACTCCACAGACGCAATCACTCCTAATGTACATTGGTTTGGTCGATTCTTTATTACTTTCTTGATTGCCAACAAATTTGCTGCAATCCTAACCGCTTGATCATTGATTGTGTCGATTAGGTATCCTTTCATGTTCTTCTCCACCCCTTATTTTGTCTTTAGTTTCACATCAATCTTCTTGTCATTATCCTTCCCCTAGAAATATTGAAAATGATATACCTTGGCCTTGGGTAATCCTGTAATCCATGAACACAAATTGACCGTGATTGGAATATTTGTTGCCAACCACAAATATCCGCCATGAAAGAAGGCTAGTAGCTTCTTTACGCATGCATTTGCTTATGCCGATCTCCCAAAGTGTGGCATGTGAATGATGGATAAAAGCCCTGATTGCTCCAGCCCCAATTCCCACTTCGTTGGCTCTCTTGTGATCATACCTCCTTCTCCATGCGCTATTTGAACATGTGTATCGTTAGTGCACTCTGGATATGCCAAAATGTCATGGTTGTTGTACTGTAACTTTTGCAATCGCTGCACTATGTTCCCCTTGGTATGGACACCTTGTGGTATCGCCGAATCCTTGATAGTATACTTGTCGTTCTTCCCCAGTCGGATTGTTGGTGCCCCTTCGTTCTGCAATGACAGATACACTGGTATGTCCGCTATCGTTGGACCATGGTGCCCTCCACTTACTATCCTTTCTTCCTTTGCGGCACTTGATGTTCCTGCTTCTCCTGTGGCATCCCCTACCGAACAACGGGTCTCCCTCTTTGTCCTTTGGTTGGTATCCACTAGCCAACTGGCACTTCTCTTCTTTCTGAAAGACCATCCTGATGCAATTTTTGGTTTTCCCTGGATGATTCTCTCCCTCACCCTTGGCGAATCTTGTGTGATCGTGATGGAGATGAAATGTGCCATCGCAAGTTCCTAGTTTCATTGTTAGTATTCGCTCTAACTCTTCTTCTATAACTCTCAAAATGCACAATGGGTCAAACTGGTTGCTTCTGCATGATTTTAGAACTTTCGATTTCCCGCTTTGCATCCATTGAATCACTTCTAGACAATGATTGTTGAATCCTCCTTCGATTTACCAAATCCTCCATCGATTTCCTGAATCCTGCGCACTCATTGGTCATTAATTGTGTATTTATCTACTTGCGCTGTCATCCGTCACAGTTATTGGTCATTAAATGCATCTTCCTCCCATTGTGTCGTCGTCCACCGCACCTTAACTGCTGCATTTATTGCCCAATTTGACCCATTTACACTTCGCCAGATCCAAATCTTGTTGTCGTTTCAAACGTTGTCGCTATTCCATTGACATACATAGTGTTGTCGACAGACTCGCACACTTTGCAGTATAAGTATTTTATTCATTTTAAATTATTAATTTTTTTTCATGTTGACTGATTTTCTTTCTTAGTCGATGTGCATTGGGCTATCCCGACATGGATTTTTAACTACATTTGTCAATGGTGTTCCATTTAGATTTTGCAGCTGCATTACACCTTCGTCAGTAATGAAAGTGATAATGTATGGACCTAGCCAATGCATCTGGAGATTACTTGGGTGTTTTGAAAACTTGTTATCGTAAAGGAGATGTTGGCTCTGGATATGTTCTTTAAGTTCGATGAGATAGAACTAGGTTCTGCGCAGTTCAAAGAACCAACAAAACCCCTTGCCACCGGCCCTTTCAGCAACAGTCTGCAAACAAACTTAGGTCTCACCCGAGGTGAAGTTATGGGGAGGTTTCGGAATCAGGTTTCCACAACTAGGTGATGCACAATTCAATAGAATGGTGGACTGCGCAAAGTTCACTTTCTTCTTGGTTAACGCTTAGGCTATCATGCATCCAAGGACTGCGCAATGCGGAATGAATGCTTATCACAAGACAGCACAACGGAGTACTACGCTTCCTCTTCGGTAGTTGCACGACTTCAATAGACTCATTCAACAATCCTGTTAGACTATAAACCTTGTAAACTTATATGACACGATGAACTTCACTCTAATAATGCACTTCTAGTGTTGCACTCAGGGAATTGTACTATACAGACTTCGCTGGCTTAAGTGGTTACCCAATCAAATTATACGTTCAACTTACTTAGAGACAGTTGCATCCAACATTCACTCATATGCATTCAACAGTTAGCATATACTCCTATAATTCATTCTTCAGGGAAATATGCAGAAAGCAAAGAGACATTTACTTATAAACAGGAATTTAACCATTCATCAAAAGAAAATGCACATCCAATCACATAACATGATGATTTAACATGGTTCACTCGGAGGATGGGAGTGATGTCCATAGGAACTATTGTTATATTATCAATGGGAAGAGTACAACCATTCCAGTCTACGCAGTCAGCTGTAGAATCCCTTCTCTTTTCAATAGGTCCCTGCACACACAGCTACAGAGCCTTTTACAATAGTTTCTCAACATAGATCAGTATTCAACAATACTCTCAATCTCATCTAACAATTAACCCTTTCCCTTTCAAAATTTTCCCTTTTATAGATCGGGCCCTTAGCCCACATCTGTTACAATGCATGTGGGCCAAAAACCCTAAGGTTACCGAAAACTAGTCTGGTTAGCTGCCACCCTGCCTATCGCCGTTGACAGCTTGCTCCACACGGTTCAAGACTCCTTATTGGGCCATTCATGGCTCACATTCCCTTCTGGAAGCTGCAGTCATCATAGAAATGGTTACAACCACATCGTGGCCTATCGCTTTCCGCTCCATTAGTCTTGATTTCACCTTCTACCCATGGCTTAGCCTCTAACGTTTTCCACCACTCTCTCTGATAGGTCGGTTTCCTTTATCTCCACTTTGCTCCTTATCCAACTACCTGGAATCCTAGAGTCGCTTACCCAAATTAGGTTGCTTTCACAGCTCGACCTTCCCTTGTACTCTTTACCCAAAAAAACTATTGCGCTAGCACTACGCATCAGCATTACTTCGCATCTCTGACTACGCAATCTAGACTGCGCACTCCACAAAACTATTCCATATGACTTCGCAACCCGAACTGCACACTTGCCAAAATTGTACTTCTTCAAAAGTGTGCCAACTTGGATCATGCCCAACAGGTCCCTAACACTTACTTGTGGATCACCCTCGATCACTTTCGCCGGCCGACTTCAGCTGCGCTTCTTCGGTGGTACTTAACTTGGCATTGAAGCTGTGTAACGTAATGGTGAGCTCCACAACCGTTTCCTTTTCCTTGTTCTCAAATTATTTAATGGTCTCTAGCATTGCCTACGAGACCTGCTACTGGGCTTTTTATTTCACTGCACCCTCTATAGTTTGAAGTTATACAAACTTTTCATCAATCTGTTGCATTAGCGTGAGCCCTTCCTCCTCAACGGGCTGCAATTTCGCAAAAGTGGAAAACTCTTTTTCCCTTAACATCATAATCTCTTTTTGCAGCTCTTTCACCTATGTGAATTTTTTCATCTTTTGTCTTGTTGACAAAGTCTTCATTTTTGCATTTGTGACATCTAGATGTTGCTACCTTTATTGTAGGTCACCTTTCACATGCTGAAGGGATGGATCCTCATTCAATGCAACCAACACCGTGTTTGCTTCCTCTAGCAAATTTTGACACCTCGCCACTTCATCCAAGATGCTGTCTATAATGGCCTTGAATTCTTCAGTTGGATCTACGTGTTTTTCTGGTGGAGTTTTGGGTCGCTGAGATTCCAAGTCTGCGATATTTCCCTTGTAGGAAGTCTCCATGTCCATTATTTCCCTCATAAGGGTTTCCACTCTAGCCCCAATCTTGATGATGGTATCCTCAATGCTCAGCTCTTCTTTGCACTTGCTGATTTTGGCGCAAACTGCCTATACTATTTCTTTCAGTCTGCGGTTCTTTTCTTGAATGTCTGAAAATTCGCTGCTGCTCAGTGCTGATTCCAGTTTCAACTCGTCAAATCTCTTTTGTAACTTGACATTCTGATCATATGAGGCAATGCGTCTTTCTTGAATTTCTTCCACCACCTGCATGTGTAGATTGTGCAAGTCTTCTATTGGCAACGGGATAATGTTGACGCCAAAGTGCTCCAAGTTCCTAGCTGCTTCGACTACCTAATCATTGGGATAAATGAGGACATTGGCTCAATGTGTACCAGCAGAGGGTTCAAATTCAAAGCATGGGGTTCTCTCTTCTTCCTGGTTGACCCAATTGACTTTCCCTCAGAGTCAGAATCTCAGATCGAGTCCTGCTTGGCCTCTCCAATCTTCGCAACCATCCTTTTTATTGTCTCGATAGTCTGAAGGAGGCTTACCTATAGTTTTTCCTATTTGGATTCCTTCTCAGCACGCGTTTCTTCTCATATTTCTTGCACTTTTGTTGTGATGGTATCACAATCATCTATGTGCAGCATTGGCTGCAATTTGGGCTTATTAGCTTTCTGTTCCTTTCGTTGGCCTTGTGCTAAACCCAGAATTTGTGTCACTTTTATTTTTCCTTTATCCTGGCCTTCAACTTGATCTTGTGCTTTCCATTCTTCCTATTCAATTGTTTTTCCCTCGTCTTTTTCTATGTCTTCATCCTTGTCTTCTTTGGAAGTGTACTTGACCTTGACTGGTTGGTCCACCTTCCATTCTGCTAGCCATTCTTCCATCATCAATTTTATTTTCTCAGCATCCAGTTGATAGAAGCTTGGATACCATAGCTCGGTCTCCTTATCAGCCCCTGGATGAATGTACGTAGTATGCATATCCGCCATGAATCTCAGCTTTCCTTTGTATGTATTTGTCACCTATTGTGAGATTCGCGGTGTTAGCCAAATCACATCACACAGTTGCTCGTAATATGTATAAATAGCTCGTTAATTTGTTGTTTCCTGGACGACTTCATGTTTTCCCATAAGTTAGCGAAGTGTGTTCCCCAGCATTGCCTTGAGAAAAATGGAAGGCCTTGATAGCCAGCCGGCTCTTTCCAACCGACGAACGCAATTAGCGCTAATAGCCAACTGTAATGAAAGGGACTTCCCTTGTCCTAAGTTTCTTGGGCATCGTCCAAGAACATGTTTAGCAAGTACTACTCCCAATTGTAAGGGGTGTCGTTCTTTGCTTGCGACACGAGGAGCACTACTGCGGACAACACCTCTGCTTGTCGACATTTCCTCAACAAATTCCCTGCTAAGAGTTGACTTGTGAATTGCGTAGCGTCATCCTTCATAGGGGCTATATAAAATCCATGGTTTTCCCTGGTCAGACCAAATTATTCCTGTATTATTGAGGTGAGTTCTTTGTCTTGTGCCTTCCCTGCAAATTCTTTGGCTGGGTTTGTGCCTCTCTTATCAAGCATCGCGATGTAGTATATTAAATCAATATTTATATCAATTATTTTGTCCAACCATAGATAGCCATAGTGCATGTAGGAAAGAAATTTTCCCACTACTGCATTAAGTTCTGGGCTCCTATCGAAATGTGGGATGTACAGTAGGTTACGCAACCCAGATGGTTCAAGCGCTTTGAGCTAATCCTGCAAAAACAGAGTTTTGGCGCCACATTGGTCATCAAACTGGCGAGGCATATATTGGTTCGATTGAAACTATTTGTACTTATTTGGCTTGGACTGACCTCCTTCCAGCAAGTCATGGTATTCGAACTTGCAATCTTCCAATTTCCTAGAAGGTCTCCTACAACCTTCACCTCACTGGATATGGGCGGCAGTGGAATCTCATAAACATCATTTTTCTCAAGGTTGACAACTGGTGCATCATTTTGCAGAGGTGGGATATATTCGTGCATGAGATGGATGGGTCGCTCTTGAGTTGTTACTGGTGTTTATGGATTTGCTGCTTTCGGCTCCTCCTGCTCTGTAGTTGGGTGATTATCTTTTCTCATCTCTGCTGTATGCCTTGCAGAGATCTTGGATGAGGCGCCTTTCTCCACTACAGGTTTCCGGGCAAGTGCCGACATCACTACCTTCAACCTTGTCTATTTCAATATATTTAACACTTCGTCAATGGTGACTGGTTCGCTCATTCACTTGCAGAATGCTCGACTTTATGACTATTAAAGCTCTGAATTCACACATGAGATACAAATTCATAGTAAAACGCACAAGTGCTTAGCTAATGGGTATTTATAGACCCTGCTGGTCTGGAATGCGCCGATTAACATTAGTGGGACATTCAATGTCGTGTCCTTCGACTAGATCTCCCCTGATATCTTAGTCTTTTCCATCAATTATTAGCTCTGATGGAGTGATGTCTCTTTAAATTTTGATGTTACCGGTTCCGCCAGGATGTTTAATCCATTCAGTCAGCCATTAACTGCCAGCCTACTGGCTAGATCTCAGTGAGATCTCAGTCACACCACTCTTTATTATGTTCAAACGGCCATATTTTCCTTTAATGCATGATTTTGTCAGTGCCGCCCTTTGTATAACAGCTCACTAACCGGCTGACAATTGTGACAGTTATCCTTTTCCGTCGTGATGCATTGGCGGTTCTGGCAAAAGATTCTTGTGTGGATCTTTTGCACATGTGTTCTTTTCCCATTTGAACTTCAGGGCTATTCTTTCTCCCCATGATTTGCATGGAAACTTCCAGTACTACGCAACTGTTCTATTCCTTTTGTTCTGCGCGGATGCCTTTTGGACTTTGCAACTGCACGTTTCTACTTTCTTTTTTTTTTATTTTTTTTCCATCTGCACAGCTTCACTTTTCTACTAGTGTTGTGTGGTTAATGCATCATTTTCGTCAAATTCACATATAAGACTCTGTTCAAGTTCACTTACTTCACAGTTAATGCTTAGGCTATCACGCATCCAAGGACTGTGCGATGCGGAATGACTATTTAGCACAGGATAGCGCAATGGAAGACTACGCTTCCTCTTCGGCAGTCACACGAATTCAATAGAATTTAAGTTAATGCATGCTTATACATTCAACAAGCATGTTATAATGTCAACCTTGTAAACTTATATGACACGATGAACTTCACTGTAACAACGCACTTCCAGTGTTGTGCTCAGGGAATCGCACTATACAGACTTGGTTGGCTTAAGTGGTTACCCAATCAACTTATACGTTCATCTTACTTAGAGACACTTGCATCCAACATTCACTCATATACATTAAACAGTTAGCATATATTCCTATCATTCATTCTTCAGGGAAATATACATGAAAGGAAAGATACATTTACTTATAAATAGGAAATTAACCATTCATAAAAAAAAAATGCACATCAAATCACATAACACGACAATTTAACATGGTTCACCCTCAGGATGGGATCTACGTCCATAGGAATCGTTGTTATATTATCAATGGGAAAGGTACAACAGTTGCAGTTTGCGCACTCAGCTGCAGACTCCCTTCTCTCTTTAGTAGGTCTCTGTGCACACAGCTGCAGATCCTTTTACAATAGTTTCTCAACAAAGATCAGTATTCAACAATACTCTCAATCTCATCTAACAATTAACCCTTTCCCTTACAAAATTTTCCCTTTTATAGATCGTTCCCTTAGGTCACGTATGTTACAATGCATGTGGGCCAAAAACCCTAAGGTTACACAAAACCGGTGCGGTTACCCACCACCTTGCCTGTCATTGTTGACAACTTGCTCCACTCGCTTTAGGCTGCCTTACTGGGCCATTCGTGGTTCACACACCCTTCTGACAATTGTAGTCATCATAAACATGGTTAAAACCGCATCGTGGCCTATCACTTTCTACCCCTTTAGCCTTGTTGTTAACACCCAAAAAATGCTCACCACCTCATATCCCTCACTACATGACTCATTTGTCTATTGTTCCCACCATCTTTGCCTCCAAAACCTCAAAAAACCATTAATTGGTCACCAAAAGACAAAAAAACCCCTTTTTCACCCTCCAAATGATTAAATTTCCTTAAAAGATGGCAAAACCCCTCTAAAAAGGCCCTAAATTCCCAAAAATCAAATAAAAGGGAATAAAAAATATAAAAAGAGGAAAAAGAGGGAAAAAGGAAGCAAAAACCCTAAAACAAGTGACCTAAACCATATGGTGCCAAAAACCATGGGTCAAACACTCCACCACTAGAAACAATATAAATAGGTGATGGAGGCTCCCCATTTCACATCCACAATCTATCCTATCCTCACGCTGCCAAAATCACTCGTGAAACCCAATCTCACCATTTGAGCTAGTTTTCCCATTTGAGTGCCCCTTTTGTCCCATCATCCAAACACCTTGGAGAAGGAGAAGAAACCCATTGGAGCACGGAAGAATCCCTCCTAGACTACTGCAAGAGCTCCACCAACCTCCAAATTTGAGGTAAATGTAACTTTGGTCATATCATAATACAAAAGAAAATTTTCCATTATACTATCGTTGTCTTTTTATTTCTGTTGATGCACATGTTAGCTTAGATTTTATACTATTTTACTCTACTATTTATTGAATTGCTACTAAGGAGGCCATTTTCCTTAGTAGGTGCTCATTTGCACAAATTAGGGTGAAAACCCTAGCTACAGTTTTGGTGACTCCACTATTGGCCTTTGAATTTTTGGTTAAAATTTTAAAAAGTTTTTATTTCCTACAAGTATTTTTAGTTTCCCCTGTTCAGCTGTGGCTTTGGGCAGTTGGGTTTTCTGCCACAAAGCACAGGTCTTGTCCTTACAGCCGCGGCCCAGACCGCGAGTTCTCAACCTTAATCCGTGGCCTCACTCGCAAGTCCCGACATTTTTCTTGCGGCCCCACCGCAATTAACTGCCATCTGATTGCGATCCAAATCGCAGCTATTCATCTTTGTCACGTGGCACAAACCGCATTCCCCTGTCTGTATTTTGTGATCCAGCCCGCAAAAACCCCTTTGCTTCCCGTGCCCTCGAACGCATCTCCTTGTTTGCTTCTCGTGTCCCAGCCTTCCAAAACCCTTTCATTTTTCGTGACCCTTTGCAGCCCTAAGCCACGCTCTGCCCACGCTTCTGCAATGTTTTTGCATGCCTTTGGCCGCAGGTACCCTCTACACATCCGTGGTCCTAACCACGCATTGTGAAACCCTAGCCACACGCCCAACCGCACAAAACTAACCTATAGCCAAACTCTGGCTGCAAAGCCACGTCCCATACTCGCGGTCCAGACCACAAATCCTGTCCCGACAGCTGCGTCCCAGGCCACGCAGTTCAATCACAAACCCGCAATCTGTTTTCTGCATGTTTACCCTTTTTAGCTCAGAATTTTTCTACAACATTTTATGCACCTGCACAACCACCTGTCTTGTCTGTTAAGTTTATACTAATTTGACTAGCACGATCACTGAAAGAAACACAATCACAAGATAGACAAAGATTTACCCTAGGAAACCCTCATGGGGTAGAAAACCTAGCAAAGCTTTCCTCAATATAGATGATCAACCAATACAAGATGTAGAAACCAAACAAGAGCTCCTCCTCCTTCTATGCAGACCTCTCTCTCACTTGTGGGCTACTTCCAAGTGGATGAATGAATGAGATAAGTGAGGAACATCCTCCTCTACTTATACTTGTTTTCCGACTGACTTTTTACCCTATGGGGCCAACCTCTCCTAGTTACCACAATCTATCGAAGGAATAAACATCTCCGGATACATAACAAAGTCCCATCGGAGGAATGACACATCTTCGGAATAGTAAAGTACAAATATAATATTCTTTGAAGTTACTGTTCGGATATCCACATCATCTTTTTCAGGATCTTGCATGCAATTAGGGTTTGCATGCAAATTCTAGGGTTTGCATGCACTTTGCATGCATCCCAGTCACCAGGTTGATGCCTCCAGCACCTTAGCCACCTCTTTCTAGCACCCGGGAGCCACTTACTTCAGTTCTTTAGCCCTCCTGGTCTGAAAGGTGCCCACTTCTCACCTACTGCCAGAGAAGGGCACACTTTCTCACCTACCACTGCAGTTCCACTTCAGTTACATTCAGTTAGCTCCGATTCTCCCTGATTTGAGGCTAGTTTCACTCCCGACTGACTGTTTCACTTCCGTTGGACCTCCAGATTGACTAGATGACTTGTTCTGACTTCAGTTAGCCTCCCATGCACCCCCCACTGAGCCTCCTTCCCTTAATCAGTGCTACACACTTCAGTTACACTTGTTACACTCAGTTAGACTCAGATTGACACCTGGATGACCGGTTCTTGTGCATTGATGAGCACCACTGATTGATGATGAGGACTCCTAGTTGGAGTCAAGCTACTCCATTCAGTGATTCGAATGGCCTACTTAGTCAATTTGAATTGCTCACTCACATGAGTCAGATTGTATTGTAATTATTCACCCTTATTGGGATATTGAGCACTGTGCATGTTTTTACACAGTTTTACACCATATTCTCTATGTTCATCTGTTGTGATTGATTTACTTATTCATTAGATCTGCTGTGACTAATTTTACATGGTATCAGAGCCATTGCAGGGACAAGATCTCTTTTCTACAGGTGTTTTTACAAGAAGATTTGAGTAAATTGCTCAAATTGCAAAAAGTTTTGGCATGAGATATCTCAAGGGCATTCGCTCCTGTGCATGCAAAGCTTAAAAATACTTCCAATACCACTCCAGAAGCTTGAGTTTCCACATAATTCCTGGATCTGATACATTGGACCCATTCAACATTGTTTGATCTCCAATTCCAGGTGTGATGCAACTCTAAAAGGGTGGATTGTTCGACCTTATTGTTCTTGGTTTATTGTGATTTGCAGGTTTATTGTCTCCATCAATTGCATTCGCTACATTGTGCATGCAAGCTCCTCTACAGCAATTGCATTTGCTACACTGTGCATGCAAGCTCCTTCTACATCAGTTTGACTCGCTCCTAGCAATGGAATACTCTTCTTCCAAGCCTATCCTCACACCATTCAATTATTTTGATTGGAAAGATGATATGGAGATCATATTACGTTCAAAAGGTTACTACCGAGTCACTCTTGGTCTTGAATTGGAGCCAAACAATGTGTCAGATCGAACCAAACACTACAACAAGCTTGATGAAGCTTATGGTCTTCTTTGTCTCTCCATCTCCAAAGATCTTCACTTCCATCTCAGCGGATTGAAGACTCCAAAAGCTATATGGGAGCAACTTGAAACACTATTTGGAAAGCAGGATGAGCTTAGGTCTTTTCAATTAGAGAATGAATTGATTGCCCTTAGTCCTGAGAATTTCGAGACCATCAATGAATTCTTCACAAAATTCAAGAACTTGAACTTGCAGTTGAAGAACAGTGGAGTTATCAAAGAGGATAAACAATTGATCCTCTCCATTCTAAGCAAGCTTGGTAAAGATTATTCGTTATTTGTCTCTACTTTCAATTCCGGTCAGCTAACTAACCCGAATTGGAAGATGCCTACCTTGAATGCCTTCATTGAGTCCGTCACAAAAGAGCATGACAAGTTGATTCAAATGGGGTCCATAAGCTCCAAAGATTCAGCCCTATATGTTCAACGACCCAAGATCCCGAATGGTAAAGGAAAGCAAAAGAAGGAGAAGCCCAAATTCGAGCCTCACAAGCAAAGAGAGAAAGGCAAACAAATGGATGCACCATCCAGTTCGAAGTTCAAGCAAAAGGGAAAAGAAGGTAACCAAAAATCTAAATGTACTTATTGTAACCGTGGCTTTCATCCCGAAATTTCATGTATGAAGAAGACTATAGATCAAATGGCCCTCCTTTTGTAAAATAACAACATAACCCTTCCTGACGGTGCAAGGAAGAAGGATAGGAATGATGATCATGAAAGAGGACAAGCACTCATGGCAACTGTTTCGAAGCCCACTACTCTCTTGATAGATTCGGGTGCATCGAATCATATGGCTGCAAATATTGATTCTTTTTCTTCATTCGATCCAAACAGCTCCATCCCCATCCATTTGGGAGATGACTCAAAAATTTCTTCAAAGGGCAAAGGTACGATTCATGTAGATCATGGAAGCTTTCAGAATGTTCTCTATGTGCCTTCCTTGGCTTCAAATCTTCTTTCTGTGTATCAAATGACACACACTGGTGAACTGAAGCAAGTTACATTCAGCCCTAATACAGTTGAAATTTCTGATATCAAAAGTGGAAGACTTGTTGCAGTCGGAAAGGCAAACCACACTGCAAAATGCTATGAGTTTTCACACTTTATTCCGCTTGCAAAGCCCACTGCCCTTCGCACACATGGTAATGAGGTTAGTAGGATTTGGCATGAAAGATTTGGACATCTTAATTATAATTATTTGCTGCTGTTATCAAACAAATCCATGGTATATGGTCTTCCACAACTCCGTTCCTCGAAGGGAATATGCACTGGTTGCATCATTGGGAAGCACCCCGAGCACAGATTCGACCGCGGCAAAGCTAGCAGAGCTTCTACTATTTTGGGGTTGATCCATTCTGATATCAGTGGTCCGCTGCCCCATATGTCATTAAATGGTTCAAGGTATGTTTTGACATTTATTGATGATTTTTCCCGCTTTACATGGGTATTCTTTCTCAAAAACAAGTCAGAAGTGCTTGGAAAATTCAAGGATTTTAAGGCTTCTGTTGAGACCGCCACTGAGAGAAAGATCAAAGCTCTTAGATCTGATAATGTGGAGAATATATTAAGTCCGAGTTGCTGCAACTTTGTGCCCAAAGCAGAATTCAAATCCAACATACAGTTCCCTACACACCCCAGCAGAACAGTGTAGCGGAAAGGAAAAACCGGTCACTGAAAGAGATGGCTACATGCATGATTGAATCAAAATGTTTGGCTGCAAATCTTTGGGCTGAAGCAATCAATGTTGCTTCATACATACAGAACCGTGTTCCACATTCATCCGTGAAAGGTATGACTCCTTTCGAAGCATTCTTTGGTCACAAACCGGATGTGTCAAATTTGAGAGTTTTTGGCTCTACTGCATGGGCTAGAATTCCTTCTGAGAAGAGATGAGCTTTGGATCCACAAAGTACCGAGTGCATACTGATAGGATATGGGGAAGAATCAAAAGCATATAAACTCATGGATATCAGATCTAAAAAGATATTCATAGAGCGCAGTGTGCAATTTGAAGAACCGCTTCAAGAATTGCAACTAGTCGAGGAAAAGATTGTCGATTCATCGCCTTCACCAGAAGAAGATCCGTGCAGCGATAATGAAGGTATGAGTTCTGATATTTCTGATATTTAAGCAGCATATGATGATCATGACATATCAGGTTTGGAATCCGACCATTATGATCCTCCTCAGTTACCAAAGTGGGCCCAAAACACTCTCCAATCTGCTGGTTCGAACCTTGGAAATCCTGCTGATCCAAGACGAACAAGAGCAGACTTTCAAAGAGCAGGTATGGCACTCTCTATTGCTGATCCATTACTTCCTGAGATTTGTTATTTGATGGCTGGTTTAGATCCCACATCATACTATTCTTCTCACCGAGATCCGAGATGGCAAAGTGCCATGGATGAAGAGTATAGTTCTCTTCAAAAGAACAACACATGGGAGCTAGTTTCTCTTCCACCTGGAAGAAAATTAGTGAAGTGTAAATGGGTCTACCATACTAAAGTTGCTGCTAATGGCACTATCAGCAAATACAAATCAAGGTTGGTGGAAAAAGGTTTCTCCCAAGTCCAAGGAGTGGACTACACTGAGACTTTTGCACCGGTTGCAAAGATGGATTCCATCCGCCTTGTTTTAGCCATTGCCGCATCCAAGCACTGGGAAGTGCACCACATGGATGTGAAGAGTGAATTTTTACATGGAGACCTTGCTGAAGAGGTATATATGCAGCAGCCATAGGTTTATACATCAGATCCATCATTGGTTTGTAGATTGAAGAAATCTTTGTACGGGTTAAAACAGGCCCCAAGAGCTTGGTACGCAAAGATGGACTCCTTCCTTCTTTCTCAGAATTTCCAAAGATGCAAATCTGATCCGAATGTGTATCTTCAGCAAGTTAAAGGTAATTTTTTGGTTATTTTACTTTATGTTGATGATCTTCTCATTACTGGTAGCACTCTTACTTCAATAAACAAGCTAAAAACTGCCTTAAATCTAGCTTTTGACATGAGCGATTTGGGCTTGCTGAGTCACTTTTTGGGCTTGGAGATAGCTCAAAATTTTGATGGGATCACTATATCTCAGCAAAAATATGCTTCCGACCTGTTATTGAAGTTTAATATGGCTGAATGTAAGGCAGCCCCATTCCCATTCATCTCAGGAATCAGTCTTGAGGAGGGAGATTCTACACCGCTTGCAGATTGCAGTATGTATCGACAGTTGATTGGTTCACTACTTTATTTGACACACTCACGGCCTGATATCTCATATGCCATGAGTGCCATGTCAAGATATATGCAGCTTCCACATGAGCTTCATTGGCGAGCAGCCAAGCGAATCTTGCAGTATGTGCAAGGTACGAGACAGTTTGGCATACATTATGCTGCAGATTTTGAGCTTGATTTCATTGGTTTTACTGATTCAGATTGGGCAGGTGATAGCATTGATCAGAAGTCCACTTCTGGTTATGTTTTCATGATTGGTCATGGTGCTATTTTCTGGTCTAGCAAAAAGCAAGCAGCCATTGCACTTTCTTCAGTAGAGGCAGAGTATCGAGGGGCAATCAATGCCTGCATTCAGGCAGTTTGGTTGCAGGGTATTCTTTCCGAGTTTGGTTTTGGTGGCACTACTTCGACTGTCCTATTTTGTGACAATAAAAGTGCTATCAAGATCTCCACAGATCCAGTTCAGCGACAGAGGACCAAACACATTGAGATTCATATGCATTACATTCGACAGTTGGTGCATGACTGCACCATCATTCTGCAATATTGCCCTACTGATGAGCAAATTGCAGACATCTTCACCAAGAGCTTCACTGAGAAGAAGTTCTCTTACCTCCGTTCACTGTTGGGGGTGAGTTCCATCATGGTGGAGACAGATTGATCCATTATTATGCTTTAGCTTGAGGGGGGGCTTTCTTCCCACTGGGTTTTCCCTCTTTCCTCACTTAGTTTATTTTCAGCATTTTTTGGATTATTGTATTGGGGTGACCTTTGGTCTTAGTTACCAGGGCCCCACATTATTTTTTGCACATCATAGTCTAGCTTGAGGGGGGGTGTTCAGATATCCACATCATCTTTTTCAGGATCTTGCATGCAATTAGGGTTTGCATGCAAATTCTAGGGTTTGCATGCATCCTAGTCACCATGTTGATGCCTCCAGCACCTTAGCCACCTCTTTCTAGCACCCGAGAGCCACTTACTTCAGTTCTTTAGCCCTCCTAGTCTCAAAGGCGCCCACTTCTCACCTACTGCCAGAGAAGGGCGCACTTTCTCACCTACCACTGCAGTTCCACTTCAGTTACATTTAGTTAGCTTCGATTCTCCCTGATTTGAGGCTAGTTTCACTCCTGACTGATTGTTTCACTTCCGTTGGACCTCCAGATTGACTAGATGACTTGTTCTGACTTCGGTTAGCCTCCCATGCACCCCCCACTGAGCCTCCTTCCCTTAATCAGTGCTACACACTTCAGTTACACTTGTTACACTCAGTTAGACTTAGATTGACACCTGGATGACCGGTTCTTGTGCATTGATGAGCACCACCGATTGATGATGAGGACTCCTAGTTGGAGTCAAGCTACTCCATTCAGTGATTCGAATGGCCTACTTAGTCAATTCGAATTGCTCACTCACATGAGTCAGATTGTATTGTAATTATTCACCCTTATTGGGATATTGAGCACTGTGCATGTTTTTACACAGTTTTACACCATATTCTCTATATTCATCTGTTGTGATTGATTTACTTGTTCATTAGATCTGCTGTGACTAATTTTATAGTTACAATATTTCAACACTCCCCCTTAGCGAGAAGGATATTATAACAACATCTACAAGAGGAAGGAGTCATTAACTACATGATACATGATACATCTATAAATCATTGGAAGCTTTTTTTCAGTAACTCAACCAGTTACTGGAACATCTTCAATATCTTCAATACTGGAACAACAACAAGATCTTCAATATTGAGTCTTCATCTTCTGCAACACTCAAATAGCTACAGTAGCATCATCATCTGGATCCTCTCTATCAACAACATCGTCATCACACGATCATCAACATCGTCATCACACGATCATCAACATCGTCATCAATATCATCACGATCAACATCATCGTCATCTAGATCATCATGATCAACATCATCGTCATCTAGATAATCACGATCAACAACATCATCATCTAGATCATCACGATCAACAACATCATCATCTAGATCATCGGGATCAATAACATCGTCGTCTAGATCATCACGATCAACATCATCATAATCTAGATCATCACGATCAACATCATCGTCATCATGATCAACAGTATCGTCATCTAGATCAGCATCATCTCCATCTAGACCATCACGATCAACATCATCGTCATCTAGATCATCACGATCAACATCATCATAGCAGCACACCCTACAATACACATGATCCATTTAAGACACCATAGCATGTCTAGGGACGATGCAGTCCACTCATCAACTTAGACAAAGTCTAAGGACCATTTTTCGAAGAGATATGTCTACAGATCAATTCAGGGAACGAAGTCCGGGGATGATACAATCCCCTCTCGTCCACTAGGGACCACTTCTCGGAGACATCTGTCTATGGATCAATTCAAGGACCGAAGTCTGGGGATGATACAATCCCCTCGTCCACTAGGGACCACAGAGACATATGTCTACGAATCAATTCAGGGACTGAAGTCCGAGGATGATACAATCCCCTCTAGTCCACTAGGGACCATTTCTAAGAGACATCTATCTACAGATCGATTCAGGGACCGAAGTCCGGGGATGATACAATCCCCTCTCGTCCACTAGGGACCACGGAGACATATGTCTACGGATCAATTCAGGGACCTAAGTCTGGGGATGATACAATCCCCATCACGTACATTTTGAACTAGTGGTTTCAGAATGATGCAATCCCCATCACATACATTTTGAACTAGTGGTTCCGGGATGATGCAATCCCCATCACTTACATTTTGAACTAGGCATTCAGTGGCGATGCGGTCCTATCATATCCACTAGGTACCATATACTGACCTCACCATCAGAACAAGTAGCCTCATCATCGATACAAGTATCCATATCAATACAGGTATCCACATCATCGATGCAGCATCCTCATCAATACAATATCCACAGGTATCCTCATTATTGACCTTACCATCAATATAGGCAATCTCATCATCGATACAGGTATCCACATCGACACCAGTATCCAAAGATATCTTTATCGACCATATCACTCCCCCTTTCGAGGAGGGTCCTTTTGAACTACACCAAGCTTGCCTCGGAAATACTCAAACTTTACTCAAGACAGAGGTTTGGTCAACACATCAGCAACTTGTTCATCAGTGCCTACATACTCCATCTTGATAGCTCCTTTCTACACCATATCTCGTATATAGAAATATCGGATCTCTATGTGATTTGACTTATCATGGAATACTGGATTCTCTATCATTTTGATACAACTCTGGTTGTCACATAGGATCATAGTGGGGTCCATCTCTAAGTCAAACAATCCTGATAACAACTTCCGAAGCCATACCGCTTCGCAACTAGTAGAGCAGGCAGCTATATATTCTGCTTTAGCTATGTTGAGAGCCACACTTGATTACTTCCTTCTAAACCACGAGATCATGGAAGATCCTAGACAATAACATCCACCCAATGTACTCTTCCTATCTGATATGCTTACTGCCCAATCAACATCTGTGTACCCATACAATCTGAAGTCATGATCTCCTCGATAATATAGACCAAAATCTATCGTACCCTTTAGGTACCTCATCACATGATTTGCAGCAATCAGGTGAACTCGTCTAGGTTCCACTAGATACTGACTCAAGGTGTTCACCGTAAAGAATATCTCTGACCTGGTATTTGTTAGATACATTAATGACCCAATAATCTATTTGTACAGAGTCACATCCACTAACTCTGAAGAGTCATCAACTAACAGCTCCAAGTTGGAATCCATGGGAGTGGCCATGGCTTTGCATTCCAACATATTGAATATTTTCAAGATTCCCACAACATACTTTCCTTGGTTGAGAAAGATTCCATCTAGTACTTGCCACACTTCCAGTCCTAGGAATTAGTGCATCAATCCGAGATCTTTCATCTCAAACTCTGATGAGAGCTTCTTCTTGCAGTCGATAATCTATTTCTCATTTCCAGTCAGAAATAGATCATCCACATATAGCAACAATATGACAGGTTCATCATCCATAACCTTGAGATAAAGATTAGGATCAGCTTTACTTTTGGTAAATCCCAAGCTTGTCAAGAAACTGTCAATTCTTCCATACCAAGCTCTGGGAGCTTGCTTCAACCCATACAAAGCTTTCTTTAGTTTGCATACATGGTTTCTTCCATCTTCCACCTCAAATCCTTGAGGTTGTTCTACATACACTTCCTCCTCAATCACACCATTCAGGAAAGCTGTCTTCACAACCATCTGGTGTAAATCCCACTTCATCATGAATGCAAGTGCCATGATGGTTCTAATGGAAGTGTACCTTGCAACTGGTGCAAATGTCTCTTCATAGTCAATTCCCTCTTTCTGAGAGAATCCTCTGGCCACAAATCTTGCTTTATATTTTTCAATGCTACCATCCGCAGCATGTTTTATTTTGTATATCCATTTGGAGGATACTACACTTTTGTCTTTAGGCTTAGGAACTATATCCCAAACATCATTCTTCATTATTGAATGCTATTCCTCTGTCATTGCCTCTACCCACTCTTTCTTATGAACTGCCTCTTCATAACTAGTAGGTTCTTGATCTACAAGATCACACATCAAAGCCATATAGTTGGAGAAGGGATTTGGTTTCTTGCTCACTCGAGTGGATCCTTCAGGAGCTCCATACTTTTCTGCTCCTAGTATAATATATCTTGCCCATGCTGGCTTTATTTTCCTTGAAATGTTTGAAATGGGGGGTTCTTGTGGTTCTATCATATCTGGTCTTCATGTGTTACATCTTCAGGGATGGGAGCAGTCTCTGCAATTCTGGGAGGTGCATCTTCTTCATATGCATCTTCATACTGGCACTTCCTAGATTTCTTGAGTGTTGTCTCTTCATCAAATTTCACATCCCTACTAATCTCCATGTGGTGGAATCTTGGGATGTATATTTTGAATGCCTTGGATGTTTCACATATCCAACAAATATTCCCTTCTTTCCGGAATGGTCTAATTTAGTTCTCTTTTCTTTTGGAATGTAAATATATACAGGACACCCAAATATCTTGAGGTGGCTTACCTCAGGCTTCTTCCCGGAAAACACTTCTTCTAGGGTCTTGAATTCACGAGCACTATGAGATAGTCTATTCTGTACATAGACTACTATCATGGCTGCTTCAGCCCATAGATACATAGGTAGGTCTTGATCATGTATCATTGTCTTCATTGCTTCCATAATTGTTCTATTCTTTCTTTTCGCAACACCATTTTGTTGAGGATTGTAGGGAGTGGTTAACTCCCTCTTAATTCCAGCTTCTTTACAAAAGACTTCAAAATCTTTTGAAGTGTATTCTCCACCATTATCTGTCCTGAGTATTTTGATCTTCTTTTCTGAAATATTTTCTATCAATGCTTTGAACTCCTTGAACTTTCCAAAGACTTCATTCTTTCCTTTTAGAAAGTATATCCAAGTATTTCTAGAGTATTCATCAATAAATGTAAGGTAGTATTCATATCCACTCAAAGATCTGGAGGGCATTGGTCCACATACATCTGAATGAATCAATTCCAAAATACTCTTTGTCTTTGTTTCACTCTTTGGAAATGGGTTCTTGATATTCTTCCCTTTTGCACATCCTTTGCATGTGCCATCATGATCAATCTTCAAATCTAGTAGTCTTATGACTACTTTACTCACATGAGGTAGTGCTTTGTAGTTAATATGAGCAAGCCTCCTATGCCATAGTTCACTAGGTCTAGTGGCTTCATGAACAAGGGCAGCTTCTGGATGTCCCTTGAGTTTGTATAGACCTCCTTCCTCTTCACCAATAACAATTGCATCCTCAATTGATTTTCCTTTGGAGCACATGAGTACTTCTCCATCTATTAATGCAACCCTATAACCTTTCTTATCTAGAGTTGAGATAGAAATTAAGTTCTTCTTCAATCCCGGGACATATAATATCTATTTCATCTTTAATGGTGTTCCTGAATCAAGCTTGTACCTTGCTTCACCAATTCCCTGGATTGGATATTGATAGTCATCTCCTAGAGATACCGTTTGTGGAGAGGTCTTCTCTTCAAGTTTTGTAAGATTTTTCTTTTGACTTGTAATGTGCGTTGAAGCACCACTATCAATGAGCGATGTATTTTCTCCAGGTGTTACAGTCCCAAAGAGTGCAGAGAATAGGACATATTCTTCTACATCTTCTTCTTCTATTCTAGCTCTTTTCTTCTAGGGCCTTTCCTCTTCTTCTTCTTCTTCACTTTCATCTTTTTCTAGGTGTGCTTGATGTCTTTTATGGTGGAATCCCTTCTTCTTTTCCTTTGAAGGACAATTCCTAGCAATTGAAACATTGGAATGTGGAATACTTTCTTCCTTGAGTAGTTCCTCTTTTCTTCTAAAATCTTTGTGGAGGTTGAGACTCCTTGTGACTATCCTTCTTGAAGTATGGTTTACTCCTTCTTCTCTTGGTGTGGGTGGCCAAGGCTTGGTCACCTTCTTTGAGAAAGGATTCTCTGTTGGAAACCCTAGGTTCTTCTTGGATGCAATCTTCCCATACCACATCAAACTTCATGCTCTCTTTTCTAGCACACATGGTTTGGATAAATGACTCCCATGGTCTAGTGAGACCATTTAGAGCAGTCATGACTAGTTCATCTTCATCAAGGGTATCTCCAATGGCATCTAGTTGTTCCTTGAACTTGGAAACCCTTGAGAAATAATCTTGAATGGATTCTCCCTGATTCATCTTGGTGCTCTTCAGTTGAGCTCTTACGTTCATCTTCATATTGATGTTCTTTCATTCATACATTCTGGAAAGGGTATCATACATTTCCTTTGGGGTCATCTTGGATGCCACTTGAGGAATCAAGTGGTCTTTTATAGAATTAGCAATGATTCTCTTTGCCCTAATCAAGTCCTTCCTATACTTCTCTTTGGCTTCATCTTCTTCAGGTTCTGCAATTTCATCCTTGATATATTGGGAAAGATCATTCTCTTCAAGAATGAGACCAATCCTATATTTCCATGCCGGAAAATTCTCTATACCCTCTAGCTTATATTCAAGCTTAGTGCTTGGAGCCATATTATTCAGGGATCAAAAAGATTGAAGTTTCTTAGGATATAGAATAACACTTACTAGGAGATGTGCTTGATTGAGTTGAAGGTTCTGGTGTGTTCTGCTTCTGGAAACTTCAACTTTTCACCTTCCGGATTTGCAACATAATTTCTGGTTTTTTGGTGCACAGGTTCGCAGCTTTTTTGGTTCACTGGTGCACAGGTGCACAGCTTTTCTGGTTCACTGGTGCACAGGTGCGCAACTTTTCTGGTTTTCTGCACTTTTGGTCAAACTAGGGTTTGAATTTCCCATAGTTCTACCCAACCAAAAACCTCGATCCAGGGCTCAAAACTTCGATTTTGAGGAGGGCTATCCAGCCATGCAATCAGAATCCAAAAATTCCAACTTTTGCAGAAACCCTAATTTTTATCGGAGGAGGAGAGAGAGGTATTTTCACCTTGTGAAAGATGTCCTATTCAGGCTAGCTCTGATACCATGTTAAGTTTATACTAATTTGACTAGCAAGATCACTGAAAGAAACATAATCACAAGATATACGAATATTTACCCTAGGAAACCCTCATAGGGTATAAAACCCAACAAAGCTTTCCTCAATATAGATGATCAACCAATACAAGATGTAGAAACCAAACAAGAGCTCCTCCTCCTCTTATGCGGACCTCTCTCTCACTTGTGCGCTACTTCCAAGTGGATGAATGAATGAGATAAGTGAGGACCATCCTCCTCTACTTATACTTGTTTTTCGACTGACCTTTTACCCTATGGGGCTGACCTCTCCTAGTTACCACAATCTCTCGGACGAATAAACATCTCCGGATACATAAAAAAGTCCCATCAAAGGAATGAAACATCTCTGGAATAATAAAGTACAAATATAATATTCTTTGAAGTTAATAATATTTCAACACTGTATGCAGCCATAGTTATCTACAACTTTTTTCTGCAGTTTGCTTTCTGTTCCATGTACAGAATTTTTATAAAAAATATTTTTTCAGCATTTACATTGGAAAAGGAAAATTTTGCATTGCAAGTTAAATTTATGCATCATTATTGGTTAAAAAGTTTCCCATGCATGGCACTTTTGTTGCGTTCATCACCTCACAAGCACACGCTCTGTCACCTAATTGAAGTGAGCCTTAAAAAACTACTTAACTCAACCAACATTCTAAACCCACTTGGGGAACACATAAGAATCTTGTAGTTAGGTAGGACGGGGGGGATAGGCATCCAAATAACACCCCTCGGTCACTTACACTTGAGACATAGTGGTTGTCCTTTAAGGTACCAAACTTCCCTTGTGTTTTTTGACATAGTCACGACCAGTTTATTACAGGGCCTCTCCCTTAGGAGGGTTGAAGTAGCCAGACTGGTTCTGGAGGTTTGAGTGGAATACCGCAATCCACCCAGTAACCGAAGGCTACCTACTCGTTGGTCCACGTGTGGTGATTCCTCTTAGGCCCACACGGTGATAGGTCGTGACCTACAAATTCACCTTTCTGGACATGTCATGAACGTGGTATCTTAGTTTCCTTTCTTATAGGATTGTCTTACCCAATGTCCCTTTGGTAGGGGGATACCCTTAGCCACTTGGTTCTACTATTCATATTGTCTGACTTGGATTTCATCACCTTGAAAAGGATATTTCTGGTTGAATCAAAATACTATTTAGATAGGTGTTTGCATGCTCCCTTACCTCCCATTGGTCTAGCGAGTCCACCATTCTTATTTTTTAGGAAACCTCTTGCTTGTTGGTATTCTAACCATTTTTTCTGATACTCCAATTATTGTAGCACAGCTATTACAGTAAGCGTTTTGAGCGGGTTGTTGGCCTAAGTGCCATATTTTTTTTGTGCTCTTTTTCTGCACACTCGGCTGCATTAGGGTTTTTGAGTTGTTTTTTCACTCAACACAACCCCCAGATACTTGACACCATTTGTCACCATTGAGTCCCCGAGACATTCTCGGCGGCTCCAGGGAGAGCCCCCGCAACATGGTTCACTTGACATCACTCGTCATAGATGTAGAGCTTCATCACTTGACACCACTCATCATAGACCTAGAGCTTCGTCACTTGACTCTACTCGTCGATGACATAGAGCTCCGTCCCCTGACTTTGACGCCCCTTATTTCACATCTGATTCTGAGGCAAAGTTGGAAAACCCCACTTACACTACACCAACCAGCCCCATGGCTAGCATGACCTCCAACCATGTCGTTGTAGGGACCATCAGTGGAACTTCCACAACAACCCTAGCCACCACACTCACCACCAACACACCTGCTTTGGGTATGCCCTCGATGGGGTAACACCCACCATTCCAGTCACTGTGCCAATTCCAGTGGCTAGCATACCCAACCCAACCCCACTGGTTACTCACACTACGCTTAGTGGCGTGGGACCCTCCCATACCACCTCCACCCCCCCATTTGGGGGTCACATCCTTATCATAAATCCAACCCCTACACTTGGGGGCATTGTCCCCACCATGGCTGCTACCACCAACATGTCACATCCTTCTACTAGTTTTCCATTCATGGCTAGTCTCAACCTTCCTTACCTAGATAGACTGACCAACGATCCCATTAGACATGATCCTACGTGGTCTCACATGCCCACCAAGCTCCCATCAGACATCCCTAAGTTTAAGGGCAAGGTAGGTGAGGACCCCCAAAATCACATTATGTCCTTCCACTTATGGTGTTCCTCTAACTCCATAGTGGATGACTCCGTCCAACTACGTCTGTTACAACAGACTCGCACTGGTCCTACAGCCAAGTGGTACATCGAGAAACCTCATGCGACCCACGCAACCTTTAATTCCCTTTCCTCGACCTTCCTAAAGTTCTTTCAGTTACCCATCCGCTATGACACGAGGGTCGAGATCTTGCTATCTTGCAGACAAACCACGGCCACCCACATCACTGATCACATTCATGAGTGGCATCGACGTCGAAGCCTGTGCAAAATCAAGTTAGATGACCGTATATTCCTAGATTGGTTTCTCAAATATCTCCTCCCCATTATTGCTAAGGATGTAGCATCTGAGCGACCCCAGTCCAAAGAAGAAGCCATCTTAAAATCGCAGCAGTTTGACCTTATCTACGCCCAGTCTGGTTACCTATATACCATTATACCCGATGCTCCTCGCAGCGATTCCTCTTGAAACGACGTGCTGGGGGCATCCCATGCTACCGATGGCATCATTGGCCATGTTTCATCGCATAACCAACCATTTTCCATTGCACCTACTAGTACTAGCCCTGACCTTTCGTGGGCTACATCCCACTCTGGAGCAACCAATTTGTATACTCCCATAGTACATAACGGACACTTCCATGGACCCTCATGTCCACCTCAGTGTTTTGGCCACCCACCCCCCACTTACATCCCCTTGGTTACACCTCAAACATATTACCACTAGCATGTTGCGCACACTCCTATACCCCCGCAAGCTCCACCTGGTTACTATACCTCACAGGCAACCCCTGCAGCAACTCAACCACTGGTCACAAAGTCATATCAGTAACCCCCACTAGGTCCCACACCTATACCACCTCTAGCCCCACCCACTTATTATCCCCCACAGCCTGCTCCCACACTTGCACAACCCCAAAACCCACCTGCTGCCCAACGACTAGTGTACGCATAGCAAAATCTACAACAAAACCAAAATACGCAACGTAACCAACAAGGCCAGCAAAACCGCGGGAAAGGATGTAACCGCGGAAATAACCCCCCTCTAGACCAAGGTGGCCAGCCACCTAATCCCCTAAACAATAATAATGTTGCACCCACCAACCAAAACCCCTATAGGCCACCAAAAAGAGCTAAAAACCCCAACTTACGAACAAACCATCCTTGTTCCATCTGTGGGGTCTACGTCCATTACACACACACTTGCCCATATTTGGAGCGGGCACGACAACTTTGGATCGATGATGCCCACCACCAAGGGCATGTAGCTCCACTAGCACCACCTAACCCCCCACCTCCTCAAACTCAACCTTTGGTATTGCAGAATCCTTTACCAACCCAACGAGTGGTGAACACTCAACCGTTGGCTCCCCGTCAAGGAACCACGCCACCCCAACAACAAGTCACATATGCTGTGCCTGACCATCCCACTTTAGACTCGGGTACCCATCACTTGCTAATGTTGTCATCCGCTGATGTCAACCTTCAAACCCGATGGAATTAATTGTAATAACCTTGGTAATATTCGACCAAGATATTAACTCCAATTTAATTTTTTTTACCAAAATTACTAGTGACTTTCCTTGACAATTTTCTGAACAGGGTGGGTAGTTAGTGACGGGGACCGAGGGAAGAGATATTATCAGTCCTATAATGTATAGGAAGATGCTTGAGCAGATTCGGGGTGGTTTGGGAAGTATTGGATGACAAAGGCTCAAGCAGGATTGTGGAGCTAGGAAATTTGCTGGTTTCCCAAACGTAAGGGAAAGGCTTCCAAATTCTGGTTTTGTGGACTGATATGGTTAAGATATCAAGTTATTGACCTGCTTCAAAAGATGGGAGGTCAAATGGGTGCTCAGATTGCATTTGACAAAGAAATCACTAAAACTAGTATAGGAAAACCATCCAAAGAGCTAGTCTTGCCTTTTAACTGGAAAAATGACTTTAATAAATTAAAATATCTGTACTGAAATATTATGCAGATCTGATATACTCATATAAACAGAAACACATTGATTTTATCATAACAGTACCATCATTTTATTCCAGTAGCTTCCTTCTCTAAACAATTTTCCTTACTGGCTAGAAATTACAGTACATTGGATGGAGAACATGAAAAGCGAAGAGATTTGTTACAGGGGATCTGTTCTAATGTAGTGATCAGACTCTCTGCAGATCATAGAATTGATATGGCTGAAACCACTGCTGCAAAACTCAACTGATGTGCCCTCCTTCAACTGATTGTCTCTAGCAGTGGAAACAACTCTAGATTTGGCTGTGCAACTAGAGAAAATGGGAAAGGGATGAGAGATCAGGTCTGAGGTCGACCTATGAACATGGAAGCCTCTGATAACTGCCCATAATAACTTCTGGAGCTCATTGGAAGTCCTAGGCACTCTCCTCCTTAGCTATCTTCATCTGTTGGTGATCCTTCTCCAAAACTAGTTAGTAAACTGCTGCTCTGGCAATCTCCTCTCCAAACTGGCATTGAATCTTCAATGGTGACCTGAATTGAATATCAATGGCTGAAATACTGAATGCTGGACCTAAATAACGCTCATAGGAAAACTCACATGGCCTTGGGGCACATCACCCAAGAAAAGTAGCTGAGGCACATCACTCAACTGGAGGGCTTAGAGCTCTCATGAAAAATTCTAACAATGATCAAAAGTGAGAGATGGAGTTATGAACATTGTTAAATAGGAGAGATGACTTCTTCCTCAAGCTAGCCACATGTGTGGGTGAAGGACGGCACATTCCTTGATAGGAATGGAAACTTCTGACTAGAAAAACTTGCCTTCTTTTGTCTTCCTCCATTCAGATTAGAAAGTGCACCTAGGTTAGCTTTTCTGCATTGTTGCTATTCTTTTTTGACTGCTTTTCTTGCTTTCTCCACTTTATTTACTTTCTAATTTCCTACTTTTTCCTAATTTTGCTAGCTTTTGTCAGTTTCCATCTTGGTGCATCTTGCCAACTTGTCTCCACTAGATTCCTTAGATTTTATGAGATTTATCACTTAGGCAAGTTTGGCCTACTTGACCAATTCAAATTTCTTATCCAAGTCATCAACCACTTGGCACATTTATTAGTAATAATCATTTAAATGACAATAATACAACTCAGAAATAATTTAACTAAGCAATTAATTAATTATCCAGTAATTAATTTATTACTATGGTGTAATTGCCTCAAAACTTCCCCAATCAATTAATTTCTCAATTAATTACGAACTTAGACCCCTAGGGATAGGAGGATCCAAGTGGTGACCAAGGTCACTAGGGAGGGACATGACAGTCCTCCCTTCCCAAGACTGCTTGTCCTCAAGCAGTTTCAAACCAGGATGCTGCAGAATCTGTTCATTTTCCCAGGTGGCATCCTCACTAGGAAGACCTTTCTATTGTACCAGGTATTCTTTAATAATTATACTTCTTAGCTTCCTTTCTCTGATCTGCAAGATTTCTTCAAGTTCTAGGTCTAGATGTCCTTCATCATCAAGGGGGGGGGGGATTTTCTGAAACCTTAAATTGTTGGCCCAATAAAACCTTGGCAATAATTTTTCAGCCCCCTTTGTCTTAAGTGTGTTTTTCATGTATGGTTGCAATCTCAAATAAACCAAGTCTCCTACTTGGAACGTTCGTTCTATTGTATTTTTATCTGCATTGATTTTCTGCTAATTTTGTGCAACCTGCAAATTTTCTTTTAGTGCTTTAAAGATGTCTTGGCCTTCTTGTAGCCAATCCTTTGCCTTCTATGCCTTACAATTTCCAAAATCTAGATCTGCAAAAGTGGCAGAATCGTACCCATACAAGGTTTTGAATGGGGTCATTCCAATGCACATGTCGAATGTGGTGTTATAGCAGAACTCCCCCAAATGTAACCAGTTGACCCATGCCTTCTGCTGCCCTGTAACATAGTTCCTGAGATAACCTTACAGCCATTGGTTAACTCTTTTAGTTTTCCCATCTATCTGGGGATGATAGCTGGTACTGAGGTTTAAACTAGTATTTACCAATTCGAACAAATATTGCCAAAAGGCACTGGTAAACTTACTATCCCTGTCACTGATTATGATTTTTGGCAGCCCATGCAATCTAAATACTTCCCTAAAAAAAAGTGCAGCAACTTGACTAGCAGAAATAGTAGATGTGACAACAAAAAAGTGAGCAAATTTGGTTTACCTATCAACTACTACAAAAATACTGTCTTTACCCTGGGATTTGGGAAAACCTGTGATGAAGTTCATTGATATGCTTTCCCATTTCTGTCCAGGAATTGGCAAAGTTTGTAGGAGACCAGCAGGACAGGTGTACTCAACCTTGTTCTGCTGACATGTAGTACACTCACTCACATGCCTTAGAACATCCTCCTTGAGGCCCTTCCAGGTGAACCTTTCTCTTAACTACCGGTAAGTTTTGAAAATACTGGGATGGCCTGCTACTAGTGCATTGTGGGAAGCCATCAAAATCTGCTCCTTCTGCTTAGATTCAGAAGTTAGAAAAATTTTGTTCTTATAATAGATGACATCATAGATAACCTGGTAATGATCTTCCTGATTTACTCTATCTAGCAATTCACAAGCAAATTGATTATATGCATATTCCTTAATTAGTTGTTCCTTCCAGTCAGCAGGCACTTGCAGTAAAGAAAAAACAGGCTTCCTATAGAGGGCATCAGCAACTACATTCAGCTTACCCTTCTTATATTCAATATCAAAATCATAAGATTGAATTTTGCTTACCTACTTTTTTTGCCTGTCATTCAGCTCCGTTTGGTTTAGGAAATGCCTCAAACTATTGTGGTTTGTTTTAACTATGAATTTACCTCCCACCAGGTATTGCCTGAATTTAGCCAATGCATGCATGATGTCTAACTTCTCTTTATCATAAATAGAGTCCAGCTTCTCATGGGGCTGCAACATTCTTCTCTCATAAGCAATTGGGTGTCTATTCTGCATCAAAACTGCTGTTATGCCTTCACCCGAGGCATCACACTCCAATATAAAAGGCTGGCTGAAATCTGGGAGTGCCAAGATTGGGTGGCTGCTCATAAATTCCTTCATTGTATTGAAATATTTTTCAGCCTCCTCAATCCAGTAGAAAGCTCCCTTCTTAGTAAGGTCTGTCAAGGGAGAAGTGTGAAGAAACTGCAATAATTAATTAATGCAAATACACAAGATATCAGAAATAACAGAACTTAGAATCACTTTTATATTGATCACAAGCCACTTCGAGAGGGCAACCTCCTTTGAGCAAGCTCAATACAATTAACTTCGCGGTGCCTTCAATGACCTCAATACACACTTATATACTAAGTCTATGCCCAATACTATGAGTCAAAACCATGGGACATATAATACTACGGGACGACTTACAAAGCATATGCGTCCAATACTATGGATCAATACTATGGGATAATATAAACTATGGATCAACAAATACTATGGGATGACTTACAAAGCATATGCGTCCAACAATAATATACTAACATAGTAAAGAGAAGGGTTGACATGGGTTCCTAACATCCCCTCTCCCTTAGAAAAAGATTTGTCATCAAAGCTTTGGTTGGGGAAATTGCTGCAGAATCTGAAGGAGTGGTTCCCCAATAGCATCCTCGAGTTGCATGTCGGGCGACTGACGCCTTTGGAGTGTTAGGGAGGATTGCTTGGAAGGTTGTAGATGAAGAAGAACCCTATCAGTTGTGTGGAAAGAGCGCTCAAAACGGTGCTGATCGGCTTGTTGTTTCAATCGAATTCTGGCCATGTGAAGATTATCCTGCGGAATGAGAAGAATCTGATCGCGGTTTCGAAGAACCGAGTCAATTTCCTGAACTAGGGAGCTACTAAGGGTGTATGGAAGAAGAATTGGTGATGTCTGTCCATAGACTGCTTCATATGCTATCCTTTGAGATGTGGTATTGTACCACCAAAGCACTTCTAGGAAATCCATAGAAATAGTTGGCCAAAGCTGTGTAGGGATGGGAAAGGGTTTGAGCAATCCCGAAAGGAGTGTCGTTTCACCCTTGTTGGCCTGGAAAGTATCACAGTCAGCCACCATCTATTGAATTGTCATTTTTAGTCCCTGCCAAAAGAAGTTACATTGTTCCTGGTCATACATTTTGAAAAACCCAGAGTGCCCTACTGATGAAGAAGAATGGAGTTCATAGAAGAGATAGCCCTCTTGAACATATTGCAACCAATTTGGAACAAGCAAAGAAAGAGCTGTAAGAGAAACTGGGTCATCAATTGTGTGAGAAGGAGCATGTGCCACCATATTGTCCTTACCCTTCTTGTAAGTGACCACATAGGAATAACCCATGAGTTGGATAACCCATTTCAGGTGTGTTGGGGAGGAGACCCATTGTTCTAGAAAATATTCCAGAATCTGGAGATCAGTCTTGATTCAGAAATAATTCCCTAATAGGTATGGCTGCCACTTCTGTACTGCATGCAAAATAGCCATCATTTCCTACTAAGGGGTAGATGCGACTAAATTCTTAATGGAAAGGTCTCTTGAAGGCGGTAAGCTCATTGGTTTAGCAAAGCCACCTGCATATCTATCCAAGGAAGTAGTGGAGACCGTTGATGGGTGAATCTGAATGGAATGGAGCTGATCGATGACACCATGTGAATTCTTCTTAAGGATGTTTTCCAGGCAATGTGAACTGATGATGCAGAGAGACCCTGGTTGTAAGCCCATTAATTTGTGTTGTGCCCCATTGACTGAAAACTACATCTAAATTTCATCAAAATGCCATAAGATGGGGCCAAGTGTGCGTAACTATTGAATGCCCAAAACCACATCACATCCACCTAAGGACAAGGAAAACATGTCAGAGCGTAGGTTATAATCTTCCATAGATATACGCACATTGCGGCACTTCCCCTTGCAAGGTAAGGTGCCCCCATTGGCAACCATGACTTCAAAGTTAGAGCAAGGATGGACAAAACAATCAGCCTGTTTGGCAATCCGAGGGTCAATGAAGTTATGAGTGCTACCAGAATCAATGAGTATGGTAAGAGGGAACTTATTGAAGTATCCCCTAACCTGCATTGTTTGTAGGGTTATGACGCCAGTTACAACATGGAGAGAGATAGCGGGTGGATCGTCCTAAGATGGGGTGTAAATAGGCGGGTGTTGAATGTCGACCTGATCATCTACTGTATCCGGAGCTTCTTCACCAAGTTCAGAGGCAGGCACAAAATCCACATCCAAGAGATAGAGCTTTTGTCGAACACATCTATGTCCTCAAGTGAATTTCTCATCACAATTATAACAAACCCCTTTTTCTCGGCGTGCCTGTATATTGGTTTCAAATAAATGCTTGATAGGAGTTGGTCGAGGAGCTGGTGGGATGGGAGGTCATTGAGAACCCATATTTCGGAAGGGAACAAAAGTGGGTTTGGAGCACTGTTGGGCTGCAAGCTTGTTTTCTGCCAACTTAGCCAAACCTAGGACTTCCATCATTGTGTTGGGACAGAACATTTTAACCTCTGACTGGATTTCATCCTTAAGAAAACTGATAAAACAACTGTTGGGCCCAAGATGGGACAAAGTTTTGGTAGCATTTTTGATAAGTAGGAAAAGCTGAGCTGAGAGCAGCTCAGAAAAAGATGCAATTTTGTCTAAGTATTGAGGGTGCCACGAAGCTGTGCGCAGCATCCAAGTTTTGACCATGCTGCAAAGTTTTGCGCAACATCCGAGTTTTGGAAGTACCACAAAGACCAGCGCTGCAAGGAAGCAGTGCTGCGAAGCAGTCATGCCACGTCGAGCCAACAAAGCGTAGTGCTAGACAAGGATCAAGTGGAGGTATCGGATAGATCAGTACTGATCTAATTTTGGAAAGATGCTCCAGGAGTGTCGAGTGACGGGCACGAGCAAATCAGGAAGGCGTCCAATGCAGGAGTTTGTTAAGGAAATGACAGATCAGGGAAAGCGATAGCTTGGCATGCCTGGTGGGCGAAACCATTAGAGATGAACGGTTCAGAGAAAGCAACCAGTTTGCACACATGCGACAAGGAGGCCGATTGCGATAGAATGAAGATGTGGAGAACTGCCACGATGAAGCAGACGCTACCAAATGACAGCAAGCTGGTTTAGGGAAACCGACATAGTTTTGTAAACCCTAAGGGTTTTTGGGTTAGGTCTTCAGCATTGTAAAGACACGACCTTCGGGCATGGTCTATTTAAGAAGAAAATTTTGTATGGGATGGGGTTACTCTTCACTTTTGCTGTTACAATTTTGGATTGTTGTATTGTAAAATCTCTTTTGAGCTAAGAAGATTGTAAAGGCTCTGCAGCTGTGTGCGTAGAGACCTATCTGAGAGGAAGGAGAGTCTACAGCTGAGTGCACAGACTAAGAACGGTTGTTGTAGCTAGGGTTTTACCCCTAGTTTGTGCAAATGAGCACCTACTAAGGAGAATGGACTCCTTAGTAGCAGTTCAGTAAATGGAAATTATTAAGCTAAAACAGAAATATAAACTACTCTAAAACATGTGCATGAAACATAAACAACAAAATGTAAAGAATGGTTTTTGTATTAATTTTTACCTCCAAAGTGAAGGTTGGTGAAGCTCTTGCAATGTCCAAGAGGGTTGCTCCAAGCTCCAATGTGCTCCTTCTCTTTCTCCAATGGTGGGAATGGGCCAAAAGGGGCTCTCAAGGTGAAAGTAGCTCAAGGGTGAGCTAGGGTTTCGAGAGAGATTTTGGTAGAGTAAGGGTATACTTGATTGTGGATATGAAATGAGGGGTCTCCATCACCTATTTATAGTTTTTTGGTGGTGGAGTGCTGGCCCATGGTTTTGGGAACCATATGGTTTAGGGCAGCTGTATAGGGTTTTTTCCTCATTTTCCTCATTATTTTATATTTTTTATTCCCATTTTAAAGGGATTTTGCTATTTTAGAGGAATTTTGGATATTTTTGGAGGAAAAAGGGGTTTTTTAGCCTTTTTGAGGCTTTTTTAATGGTTTTGTGGCCTTTTGGAGACTTTTTAGTGGGATTTTTAGGGTTTTTAAGGGAAATATGGTAGGAAAATGGACAAATGAACCATGTAATGAGGTAGATGAGGTAGTGAACACTTTTTCGGTGTTAACAGATTGCCCCCTGATGTGTGAGGGTAGGAGCTCATCATATGGCCGATGGACATCATAAGTCATATATGGTTTTCCTGGGGTATGGAGAAGAGAAGAAACAAACTGAAGCCCGGGACAACGATCCCGAAGAAACTGTAAGAACTAAAAGTACATAACCTCAATAATGGATGAGGAATCATCTGATCATATGGACGAGGCGGGCATTCCCATGCTCGTATCAAGATATAATAACAATGGGGTCCAAAATAGGGACCTGACATATACATAGCCTCAAACAAAGAATGAGGCAGAATCTCAATATATGGACGAGGTGGGCATACCCATGCTCGTATCAAGATACATAAAAAGAACTGTGAGGCCCGACAAAGGGGGACCTGTAATATACATAGAGAACCACTGTGTACATCATAAGGGTCCAGAGGGGACACAAATCTGGGACATACTGCTGGGCTGACCATGTCTGAGCTGAAAACATGGGTGCACTGGAAGAACATCAGTGCGGTGGATGGGGGTACTAGAGGAACTGATGAGATGCTGGATCATAATGACAGGGAGCCCTGACCTCAATGATACGCTGAACTGGAACTGAACTGGGTACTCAAGGAAGCATATGACTGGATGGCTTTCGAATACAATTGCCAACGCAACCCAGACATCCACGGGAACATATAACTGGGCGTTTCGAAGTGACTCACCAATGTGCTAGAGTCGGGGGAAATCTGGGGTCTTCGACTAATAATTGTAAGGATGTAAATCCTGCACGATTCTCAACGATGCGATCAAGGTGCTGAAGTCGAGCATGTGAGAAACAACCATTTGGAGAGGCAATGATGACTCCTCCCAAAATGGTCCATAGGCACTCACCACAGATGGTGATGGGTCCAAGGCGCAAGGGCCTCTAAGTCTATCCTCTGGAATAGAGGGGCTGTCGTCGATAGAGGGAGACCTGCAACTATCAAGGCAATGATGTTTCCTTGATAGGAGCGCGAGGCGGAGAACCGAAATGTGATAATACTAATGGCAGGACTGACAAACTGGGGGGGTAACTGGGCAAGTAGAGTGGGTGGACTCAAACTTCCTTTGTTCAGAGTATGATGACGGGGATGATCGGGCAGCATATGAAACTGACTGATGGGAAAGGGATCATAGCTGTAGTGGATCTGGGAGGGGGACCGGGTTGAGGGAGACTCAAGCTGGGGTAAAATGGCAGAAGACTGCAGAATACTCTGAACAAAGGCGACCTGATTGGGGGTGCCGCCGAGATGATCGATCATAGTGCCAGGAGGCACGGGAGGGGACTTCTTCATGGTTTAAGGAACTAGAATAAGTGTGTGTAAAATGATAGTGTCGTGTGGATTTATACGAGCCCAGGACAGTTCATGCTCGTGGTTGCTTTCAATTTTAAGGAGTCTGAAAGCGATAAGAAAACTCTGAAATGATGGAATGGTACTGTCGTGTGGATTTTACGAGCCCAGGACAGTTCATGCTCGTGGCTGCTTTCATTTTTAGAGAGTCTGAAAGTGATAAGAAGACTCCAGGGGGTTGCTTTTTCGTGTGTTAGTCTCCAAGGCCCGAAGAAGCATAAAAGGATGCAATGAAGAACTCTTCTAGCTGGTGTGACTAGAGTATTCCTTTTTCGTAATTAGTCTACCAGGTCCAGAAAAGGGTTAAACTTATACCAGATAGACACCCTTTCAGGTACTTTAACGAGCATGAAAGGAAGCAAGATTGCTCGGTGATCTTTTCATTGTTTTAGGAGTCAGAAAAGATCTTAACAGAAACTCCCTAAGTGCCTTTTTCGTAAAGGACTTGTCCGGCCCGAAAAAGGGATAAAATTATACCGAACAAAAGGAATGGTCAGGCAAGGAGGAAGTGTTCAATCAAGGAACATTAATGATGACCAAGAACGAGGGTAGGGGGGAACACTGGTGGGCCTCCTTGTGGGGTGAATGAAATGGTGGAAAAATAACAAAATATTTGCAGTATGACAGGAGTGAATGGCTCATGTAAAAATGTGGAACAATCCGATGGCGGCCGACGTGGCATGCAAACCGAGGCAGCAAGGTGTCGGGACACAATGTTGAAACTGTACCAAGTGAGAGCGAGAAATGATCTCAAGCATCATCACGAGCTCGGAAAAATGAATCCGGCGATATAAAGAGTGTAAAAAATGGATAACGGCCAATGTGGCACGCAAACCGAGGTGACTGGGGGTGTTTTGAAAAAAGACCCAAAAAATCTGGGGGTGAGAGCGAGAAATGATTTCAAGCATCATCACTGGCTCGAAAAAATGAATTTGATGATATAAGGTATATCAAAAATGGGCTACGGATGATGTGGCACGCAAACTGGGGCGACAAGGTGTTGGGACACAATGTTGATATTGGTCCTGGTGAGAGCGAGACATGATCTCAAGCATCATCACGAGTGTGGAAATATGAATCCGGCGGTGCAAATGGTGCGAAAAATGGAGGTCATAAGGACTCCGGAATGGTCAAAGGAAAGAATTATGCGTATCAAATCAAATCAAATATACAAGTGATATGTGACCTCAAAAATGGTTGAGATCACAAGTGTGAAAAAGTGAGCAGGGTTAATGACTTGCCCCCATGCTATGGGGTTTGTGATTATGGATCGCATATGTGTGGGTTTGAACAATGGGTTCATTGATGTGCTGAGATAGATGTGATGGGAAAGGTTCAAAATGATTGATCATGCCCCCTATCCTGGGGTCGAGGGAATCTATTATGCCCCTTGACTTAGAGGTGTCAAGGTGGTGCTCTATGATGGTGGGGTCAAGACCGGGCACTTCGGTATAGGACCAGGCAAAGACATCACAGAATTCTTGGAAGAATTTTTTGTACTCCTCAATCTCAGACTTGCTTCAAGAGGCTCCTAAAGTGATGAGTTCAGGGGCACCTCCGGGGGCAGAGATATCTATGTGGATGATGGGTGAGATATTGGCCATGTTACCTTCCTCAAAGGCATCAGGAGCAGGAATAGGATCCTTAAACCAGTCGACTTTAGTGGGAAGGAAATCTTTGGATTCAACCGCAAATTGGGTAGCGGTGCTAGAGGAAGATGCTTCTGGGAGGAAGTATGAACGATGGTGCATGTCATCCTAGGGATACTCCGGGGCAGTGAGTGCCTCAAGAATCTCCTCATCAGTACGGAAATTTTGGGTCGTCAAATCGGTTGACGAGGGAATGGTAGTGGAAGAGATCATGTAAATGGTGTTGATCTCCCTGAATGAGGGTGGGATCGGGGGGTGAATCTCTTCAATGGTGGGTGGTGTCATCTCAAGATCCAGATTGTTCATCTCATAGAGAGCCGCTCTGTAATCTGGGAGATCGGGACAATGATGTGAGTAGTGCCCGTAAACACCGCATATAGCACAGGGGTGGTTGGTACGCAAGGATTTATCTTTAGGCTTGGGGGTGGGGTTTAGTTCGACGACAGGGATGTTGGGGTCGTCGTCGAGCATCTGCATGTGTTTCTGTAATGATGGTAACTGTGGACACTAACTCATCGCATGGCCTAACTCATCGCACAACGAGCATTTGGGAGGAGCACGAAATACTGGGGGGTTTTTTACTGTCTTGGGAGGTAGTACAGCAATGTAAGGTTGGGGTCCTCGGCCCCCAGTGGATTTGGGAGTAGAAGGAGGATTCGTGGAGGACGAAGGGGTAGACACACCGGGGGGTGGCTGAGTGGTAGTAGCCATGGGTTGCACCGGTTGGAGGATGACGCTTGGTGTCGGCGGGGGAACGGGAGGCGAAAGGTACCAGACGGGTAATCCCAAGGTTAACCCAGGGAGGCTAAGGGTAGCCATAACCGGGGTGCTTACTACTCCCGATGGAGGGACTAGGAAGGGGATCATATTGATAGGTGTAACACCAATGTGGCTAGGTACCAATGGTGGTTTAGGTAACAAGGGTGGTTGATTGTTAGGTTTTTGGTTATCGTGGGATAGGGTACATAAGTCGGACACTTCGGGCGTAGATGACGGGGGAGGAATGGATTGAAAGGTGGATGTCATCGGCGGGTCTGAGTAAACTACGGGTCCCAAGGAAGAAACAAATGAGGTAGTGGCACCACTGACCGGTTGTTCAACCATGGGGAGAACATTTTCGGGTGCAGCGGAGGCATTTGGATCATAGTAAGTGAGTCGGTCGATCTTAACCACTCGTCCATCATGGGGGAACATCATGGTACGAAAGACAGAGGAAGTGACCGCCCGCATAGCATACATGTAGCTGTGACCGAGTAAGAGGTTGTAATCAAGCTGGGCGTTGATGACCTTGATATCGATGAGGACGGTTATACCACCTAACTGGACAGGGACATTGGCTAGGAGACCTTGGGGCTGAGCCGAACGGCCGTCGTAGGCGCGTAACGTAGTGGTGGACTGTTGGAGGGTAGGGGATCCCAACTTCTGCCATATGAATGTAGACATAACGCATGTGGAGGCACCCTCATCGATGATGCATCGATGGATGACAAGATTCCAAACGGAAACAGAAACTTGGAATGTTAAGGTGGAAGGCAGGCGTGGTTCGGACTGGTCCAAATCAAATGCCATCAAATTCGAATCATTTGGGTCAATAGCCCCAATGGCTGAGAGTAAAGTCTTGCACTGGGAAGGGCAGTTCTTCAAGACTTCTAACGCAGACATGGCTGCAGGAGATTGGGATAGGTCATCTACAATGTTGTAGTTTGACGCAGCGTGCGCATTGGGGTTGTTGTTGATACGGTGAAGTGGGAAGCGAGGTGCTTTGGAAGCGCCATCTATTGGAGGGGGAGGTATACGTAACGCTTGATCAGTGGGATGAGTGTTAGTGGTTTTATCAGTGGGAGGGACTTCAGAGGTGGAGCCATATTGGTTCCGACAAGTCTGGAGGTTGACATCAGCGGAATACATCATCAACAAGTGGTGGGTACCTGAGTCAAACATGGGTTGATCAGGAGCGGTGTATGTGATCTGTTGTTGTTGGGGTGGTGCATTGGCTTGAGGGGGGGCCACCGGCTGAGTGTTCACGATGCCTTGGGTTGGTAAGGGGTTTTGCAGCACCAAAGGTGGCTGCTGAGGTTGTGGGGGGTTGGGCGGTGCTTGAGGAGCCGCATGCCCTTGGCGATGGGCCTCATCAACCCAAAGTTGCTGAGCACTCCAAGTGTGGGCAAGCATGTGTGTAATGGCCATAGACCCTGCAGATAGAACAAGGATGGTTCATTCGCAAATTAGGGTTTTTAGCCTGCTTGGGTGGGCGATCAGGGTTTTGGTTAACGGGGGCCGCGTTGTTGTTGTCTGGGGGATTAGTTGGTTTACCACCTTGGTCTGTAGGTTGGTTGTTCCCACGATTATGGCCCTTGCCGTAGTTTTGTTGGCCCTGGTTGCGTTGGTTGTTTTGGTTTTGATGCGGGTTGTTTTGGGCGTAAACTTGCCCTTGAGCAGCAGGTGGGTCTTGAGGTTGTGCAGGTGCGGGAGAAGGCTGCGGTGGATGGTATGTAGGTGGAGGCTATGCAGGTGCGGCACCTTGAGGAGGTTGCTGATATGTCTGCGGAGTAGGTTGTGGGTTTGCCGCATGGGCTTCCTATGGCGGATAATAAGCTGGTTGGGCTTGGGAAGGCACAGGAGCTGGTGCAGCCTGCTGGTGGTAATAAGCGGGTTGGGCCTGAGAAGGCGCATGAGGTGGTGCAGCCTGCTGGTGGTAATAGAGCTGAGGTGCGATCGGGGGGGGTAAGAGGTGGCCGCATGACCAAAGCACTGAGGTGGATAGGTGGGTCCATGGGAATGATGGTGATGCGTCATAGGCGCATACGAGTTGGTAGCCCCAGACTGTGAGGTAGCCCGCGAAAGGTCGGGGCCCGGGGTAGGACGTGCGATGGAAAAGGGTTGGGGATGCGAAGAAACACGGCCGATGATGCTGTCTGCAGCATGAGATGCCCCCGGCACATCGTGCTGGGAGGACTCACCACGAGGGGCGTCAGGTATAATGGTATACAGGTAACCCGACTGGGCATAAATGAGATCGAACTGCTGTGCCTTAAGGATGGCCTCTTCTTCAGATTGGGGTCTTTCTGATGCCACATCCTTAGCAATGACAAGGAGAAGGGATTTGAGGAACCAATCTAGGAAGATACGGTTGTCTAATTTGATCTTGCATAAGCTACGGCGTCGACGCCACTCATGAATGTGGTCCATGATGTGGGTAGCCGTGTTTTGTCTGCAAGATAGGAGGATCTCAACGCCCGCGTCATAACGGATAGGTAACTAGAAGAACTATAGGAAGGTCGAGGCAAGGGAGGTAAAGGTGGCATGGGTCCCATGGGGTTGCTCGATATACCATTTGGCTGCAGCACCAGTGAAGGTACGCTGTAACATACGAAGGCGAATAGAGTCATCCACTATGGAGTTGGAGGAACACCATAGATGGAAGGACATGATATGGTTTTGTGGGTCCTCACCTACCTTGCCCTTGAACTTAGGGATGTCAGAAGGGAGCTTGGTGGGCATGTGAGGCCACGCAGGGTCGTGTCGGATAGGGTCGTTGGTTGGTCTGGCTAAGTCAGGTAGGTTGAGGCTAGCCATGAACGACAGACTGGAAGAAGGATGTGACACAGTAGTGGGTTGGACCAAGTTGGGGCCCATGCGCCCAGGTGGAGGGACAAGGTGTGGGATGTTTCCCCCAAGTGGGGAAACTAAGGTTGTATAGGATGGTCCTGTAGTGTGAGCCACTAATGGAGTGGGTATAGGTATTCCAGCTGCGGGGATGGGAATGGTGACCGGGATGGTGGACGTGGCCGCCATCGAGGGCATTCCCAGAACATGTGTGGTAACTGGTGTAGTGGTGGACGTGCCACCAATGGGCCCTACAACGAAAGGAGTGGAAGTCGCGCTAGCCATGGGGCTAGGAGGGGCAGTGTAAATGGGGTTCTCAGACTCTTCTTCAGAATCAGAGGTAAAGTAAGGGGCGTCAATATCTCGTGACGGAGTCCTATGTCGCTGACGAGTGGAGTCGAGTGACAAAGCTCTAGATCTGTGGTAAGTGGTATCAAGTTATGATGATCTGTGTCTATGACGGGTGGTGTCAAGTGAACCATGCTGTGGGGGCTCGCCCCTGAGGCACCGAGAATGTCTCGGGGACTCAATGGTGACAGATGGTGTCGAATATCTGTGGGTTGAGGTGAGTAAAAAATAGCTCAAAAACCCTAATGCAACCGAGTGTGCAGAAGGAGAGCTCAAAAAACAAGGCACTCAGGCCAACAACCAACTCAAAACACCCACTGTAACAGCTGTGCTACAATAGGTGGAGTGTCAACAGAAATGGTCAGAATACCAACAAGCAGCAGGTTTCCTAAAAATATAAAATGGTGGACTCACTAGACCAAAAGGAGGTAAGGGAGCATGCAAACACCTAACTAAAAAGTATTCTGACTCAACTAGACATATCCTCTGCAAGGTGATGAAATCCAAGTCAGACAATATGAATAGGAAATCCAAGTGGCTAAGATGTCCCCCTACCGGGAGGGACACCGGATAGTCAATCCTAGAAGAATGGCAACTAAGATACCCCGTTCATGACATGTCCAGAAAGGTGAATCTGTCGTTTGGTCCTTTTACCGCAATACCCCTATACAGGGATATCCAGAGAACTGCGAAAGGTAGCCCTTCGGTTACTGAATGGAGTGCGGTATTCCACTCAGGCCTCCGGAACCAGTCTCGCGACTTCAACCCTCCTAGGGGAGAGGCCCTCTGGTAAACTGGTTGTGACTGTGCCAAAAAGTACTAGGAGATTTTGGTTCCCTAATTGGACAACAACTATGTCTCAAGTGTAAGTAACCGAGGGGTGTTATTGGAAGCCTATCCCCCCGATCCTACCTAACTACAAAGATTCTTTTGTGTTCCCCA
Source organism: Larix kaempferi (assembly GCA_027924585.1). Taxonomy (NCBI): domain Eukaryota; kingdom Viridiplantae; phylum Streptophyta; class Pinopsida; order Pinales; family Pinaceae; genus Larix; species Larix kaempferi. The sequence continues at coordinate 12,412,997 of BSBM01000007.1, forward strand.
AGTGGGGTTAGAAGATTGGTTGAGTTAAGTAGTTTTTAAGGCTCACTTGAATTATGTGACAGAGTGTGTGCTCGTGAGGTGATGATGAACCCAAGTAGAAAGTCCCACTAGGGAGGGCAACTTTCTAGCTAGCAATAACAATACAGAAATTAGCTTTTAAAATGCACAATTTTCTTTTTCAAATTTAAAATGCTAAAAATGAAAAAACGGTTCTGTAAATGAAACAGAAAAAACTGCAGAAAAATGCTGTAAGGAAGGGTGGCTACAGGTAGGACAGAGGGCTGTGCTGGTGCAGAAAATAGTGCAGCAAAGTTCTGGGCTCAAAACTGGAAAAAATGCAGAAATTAGACCGCGGGTCTGTGGCGAAACTGAGCAGTTGGACCGCAGGTTTGAGGGAAACAGGCGCAGACAGGACGTAGGTTTTTGGCAGACAGACGCAGTCGGGACGCAGCAAAGGGGCTGAAAGTCACAGTCAGGACGCGGGAAAGATGCCGAAAGGTGCCGGTGGGATGCGGGAAACTGGCCGAAAGCTGCAGGCGGGACGCGGGAAAGACGCCGAAAGGCGCCGACGGGTTGCGGGAAACTGGCCGAAAGCCGCAGGCGGGACGCAGGTAAGAGGGTAATAGCCGTAGTCAGACCGTCCCAAACAGGCTAATAGTCGCGGCCGAATCGTAGGTAACAGACTGAAAGCGGACGGCAGGTCGCCGAAAACAGTCTGAGAGCCACAGTCGGGTCGCGAGTAAGTGCTTGAAAGACGCGGTCAGCGCGCGACTGTGGGGGGAAAAAATGTGGTATACGGCGGCCGAAAGGGACAGCCGAATAGAAAAAATATTTAAAAATCATAACCAAAAGTTCAAACCTAGGGGAGTGGCCAAAACTGTAGCTAGGGTTTTACCCCTAGTTTGTGCAAATGAGCACCTACTAAGGAGAATGGACTCCTTAGTAGCAGTTCAGTAAATGGAAATTATTAATCTAAAACAGAAATATAAACTACTCTAAAACATGTGCATGAAACATAAACAACAAAATGTAAATAATGGTTTTTGTATTAATTTTTACCTCCAAAGTGAAAGTTGGTGAAGCTCTTGCAATGTCCAAGAGGGTTGCTCCAAGCTCCAATGTGCTCCTTCTCTTTCTCCAATGGTGGGAATGGGCCAAAAGGGGCTCTCAAGGTGAAAGTAGCTCAAGGGTGAGATAGGGTTTCGAGAGAGATTTTGGCAGAGTAAGGGTATACTTGATTGTGGATATGAAATGAGGGGTCTCCATCACCTATTTATAGTTTTTTGGTGGTGGAGTGCTGGCCCATGGTTTTGGGAACCATATGGTTTAGGGCAGCTGTATAGGGTTTTTTCCTCCTTTTCCTCATTATTTTATATTTTTTATTCCCATTTTAAAGGGATTTTGCTATTTTAGAGGAATTTTGGATATTTTTGGAGGAAAAAGGGGTTTTTTTGCCTTTTTGAGGCTTTTTAATGGTTTTGTGGCCTTTTGGAGGCATTTTAGGCCTTTTGGAGACGTTTTAGTGGGAGTTTTAGGGTTTTTAAGGGAAATATGGTAGGAAAATGGACAAATGAGCCATGTAATGAGGTAGATGAGGTAGTGAACACTTTTTGGGTGTTAACAGTTGTCCCCATCCCTTTTTAAAAGATATATATTACCAAACGTTCTTGTGGACGTAGCTTTTCACCCCCGGGAGTGAACCACGTTAAACATTGCGTTGTTCGATTGTGTTTTATGAATGAATGTTTATTTATATTTTCTGTAAATGGATGTCTAGATGTTTCCTTGCATGTTGTTATGAGAGAACTGTTGTATGCATTTTCCATTAGAGGAGGTATGGAAATGATATGTTAAGTTCCACATGAATAGATTAATGGTGAACATTTAGCTTATGTTTGAGAACAGTGAATCAGTTAGCTGGTTGAGTGTTAAGAGATTACTTAGGTATTTTTGTATGCACAGTAGAACAAATGCATAACAATTAGATTGTATCAGTGGAATATGTTCAAATCATAACCATACTGAGTGAATGAATGAATAATAGATGGATAATTGGTTGAATAGTTGAACGAGTGGATGAGTGATACTCAGTTCTACACCTTAAATGTTTCTGTATGCTCCAAAGTGTAAAGTTGAATGGGATTGTTCACAGTTTCAGTAGAAGTCCCATAGTAGAAGAACATAGTGGTGCGGACTGCAACATTTCCCATCGTTGTGCAGTCTCACCTCGCAGCACCTACCCTCTATCATGTTGTGCAGTACGTCCATTTAAGCAACTTATCACATACTGTGGAAACCTGATTCCGCAGTACCCCATAGATACACCTCGAGTGAGACCTCAACCTGTTTGCAGGTTGTTGCCAATAGGGCTAGTGCGAAGAGGTTTTGCTGGTCAAAGGGAAACCATGAAGAACCTGGGTCTGATAGAAAACCTCTGGGTCAGTTATAGCCAACAAATGGTTTCGTTGCCGTGCTAGAATCCGTGATGAGTTCCAATCTTGATGTGTGATGAAGAATACCAGTTCCCGGAAGGCTCTGACAACTGGCATCCTGAAAAGATAGAAATCCAAGCTTGGTGGGACAAGACCAGAAGAGACTTTGCAAGGAAAGAGAATAGACATCCGTGTCTATCTAACACATAGTGGGTGGATAGATATCTGTGGGAAGATATTCATGAGATTTTTTGGGCATCATTTCCAAACGAGCTGCACGCATGGATCTCGCAGCTCGCAAAAAAGAAAACCTATTTTCAAGGAGGAGTTCCTATAGAGTGGACTCCTGAGCTCATAGCGCGGCTCAAAGTGATAGACATCCCATTGACACACGTAGTCGATTTTTGGGTCGATCATATGTTAGAAGGCTTTGTAACAGAATTTGCTGTAGACACACTCAAATCCTACAACCAAAAAGAAGCATATTTTTTCAGAGGATTCCAAGATAAGTTGCTGAACAATCTCAGTCTATATATTAAGATGCTGTTAGCTGAGAAAGGTGTTTTAAGAATGTAGTAATATTCTTAATTTTTTCATGGTAAACAGTATATATAGTGATTCTGACAAAGATACCCATAATCTTAGAAGTGGTAAGAAGTATAAATTTAATAAGAATATGGGAGGCCCTGGACTCAATATTGATACTGAGATTCCGTGTAACCTTGACAATGAAGCCGCACCACCATTTACCCCTGAGAACCCACCGGTTGCAAAGACCGCACCACCTTTATCTCAAAACCCACCCACTACACAACTCACCACGTAGAATACTCAACCCAGTACATCTATTTCGATAAGCCAATTTGTTTTCACCACACAGAGCCCTTTACAGCAGCCGTGCACTAATTTGGGCACCCCACCACCTAATATACCGATGGAAAACAATGATATGAAGCTACCGATATTCAAAGGAACTGGCCTAGAAGACCCTGACCAACATTGGTTTCTTTGTGAAGATGTATGGAGTGTAAGACAAATCTAGGATGATGCCGTGAAGAGAGCACAGCTCATCACCACTTTCAGGGACAGAGCTTTACATTGGTTCATGAAGTACTCTAACACATAGCCGAGAACCCTCACAAAAATTAAAGCTGTGCTTGTGGCAGAGTTTAAGAAACCCAAATCTAAATCTCAGTGTATAACCAAGTTGAAAGAAATAAAGCAGAAACCGACTAAAATAGTTTGGGAGTTTGATCAGAAGTTCAAGACCCTATTAGACCAAGTAAGCTTTGTTATAGCCCCGAAACAGCACAAGGAATGGTTCATTGCTACGCTTTTGCCCCATATTAGATTACCATTGATGCAGTAGAAGGTTACATCGCAGGTAGAGGCCTTGGAGATCGCAATGAAGCTAGAGGCTTCACCGATTGGTGAGACTAGTTTTGGAATGTCTCATATGCAGAACCAACTCACCACCCTGACACTAGAGCTGCAAAGCATGAAGAATGGCAAAGAACAAAGGTATGAACCTAGACATGAGGTCTGGTGTACAGGTTGTAAAGGAGAAGGCCATGACCAGGAGCATTGCCCTTTATTCCGCAACTATCTTAATAGTGGTGCGCCCAACCCACTAAATCAGAATCAGGCCCCATGGTGTGAAATTTCTAGAACTACAGGACACTGACCTAAAGACTACTATCTTATACATAAATATGTGAAAAGACCTAAAAGTTTATACTGCAATTTCTATAAATCAGTTGGACATGATGAATCCAACTGCCGTGCATATGAGCTAATAAATGAGATAAAACAGGATATGGACTCAATGAGAGGTGTTGGCTTATAACATGTACAAGAAGATAACCAACTGAAACAAGAGAATAAACAATATGACCAAGGAGGATACAGAGGTCGTGGTGCTGGATACCGCGGAAGAGGAAGAAATCCTGGCTCGACGCAGGGAAGAGGCCACGGCCAGGTAATTTGTTATAATTGTGGTCAGCCAGGTCATATATCTAGAGATTGTGTTAACCCATGCACTATGTGCAATTATTTTAAATCATTTGAGCATGTTATTGAAGATTTCTTAGTGCTAGAGGTGGAAATCCAGAAAAGAAGATGGACGATGCACTAAACAAAAATGTCCAGTGGATCGCAGTAGAGAATAGACCAGTAGACCTGAGCATCAATGCGTTCATGCGAAGTGGTGCTTAGATAGGCCAAGATAGGGGAGCAGAAGCTTCCACGTCAGGGGAGGCTCACACAAAGTAGATCCCTCTTGAGACAGTATGGATAAGGAAAGCTCCGGGAAAAATGCCTGCTCTCAACCTACGAAAGAACAATGAAGTCTTTATCGACGCGCGGGATACCTTCAGAGAGCCAGCAACAGAATCATAGACGATCCCATTGCATAGTCAAGCACCACATGTTAAATACATGCGAACAACCTATGACAAAACAAGCACTGCGACGGATGTCAGCACCTCCATTGCGCAGTTCCTGCGAAGATGCATGAAGCTACTCAAAAGTGAAAATGTCATAGTAGAGATGCAGAAGCTCATAAACCAGTATGAGCTGCAGAACATAACAGAGGCTTCTAATAGCGCAGTAGATCACATAAGGAAGCATAAAAGAACAGGCCTAGAAATGAGACATACCGAGCAAATTGGAGATTTTTAAATGGATGAAGTCATCCTTAATATGGAATCTGAAGTAAATGTCTTGACTAAGCAGACATGGCAGCAGATGGGTCGACCAAAGTTGTCATGGTCACCTATCCAGTTGAGAATGGATAACCAAGAGAAAGTCATACCTTTTGGTCAGTTAGCTGACGTGATAGTCGACATCGATGGAGTCCAAAGTCATGCAGAATTTGAAGTTATCGAGATTGTGGATGATAGTCAACCTTTTCCTGCACTGCTAGGAATTGACTGGGCTATTGATAACTTGGCTATCATCAACTTAAAAACAAAGAAGATGATATTTGAAGGGAAGCATCTTAGGATCATCGCACAGTTGGATCCTACAGATGGTGACAGATACAGAAAGCCGGTTTAGGAGGAATCCAAGGATCAAGACTTGGACAGACTATACCAGCTCACAGCGAACCAGGAAGATTACATTAATCCTACTGCAGATGGTACAATCAGTTGGAGATGTGACAGCTCCTGCATCTCTGATTCGGAGGCAGGACTGGAAAATTGGCAAAGCTGGATGCATGAAGTATCAGCAAGAAGGTGCGCGTGGGTTACGAAATCACTGCACTGGTTCGAGAAGGAGGTAAGTCCTATTCCCACATATGATGGTTCTACTAATGTTTACACTTTCATCCAAGAATACACTGCAGCTATTGCAGATGAGCACAGATTACCAGCATTGGATATGGCACTGCGCGACACACCCGCCAGATGGTGGAATGCACACAAGCAGACACTGACCACTTGGGATCGATGCAGAATTAAGATGCAGATCAAATTTGCTGACAGGGTTACTTTACCCTTTGAAAAGTTTAATGGACAAACATATCCTAGTCAACACATTGAAGTCTGTTCACAGGCATGGGAGGAAAGGCCACACACAAAATGGGTGCATCTATTTGTACATACGCTGGATGATGACATTCCAAAGAAATGGTACCTAGACCTAGAGTTGCGTAGAGAAACCACTGATTGGGAAATGTTGACTGCGAACTTCCAGAGGGACTTTAGCTTCGAGGACGAGAACCCGCTGATCCATGAGGCATTGCAGATAATTAAGGAACGCATATTTAGGGAAGACTGTCCTCACAGAAATATGACATTGGAGGAATTCTTCGGGGTAGATCACATTCCTACGCACCTACAACCGGAATGGAAGGAACATGAAGAACATCTTATCGAGTGTTACAACCTAGCTGAGGACATCGATGATAGAAATGAAGATGATGACGAAAATCCGCCCAACATAAACATACCAGAATCAGAGGGTGCGCGCAACGTAGAAGGACCTCTATTAGAAATCCCATATATGAGCGGACCAGTAAAGACACAGAAGGTGAATATTGGCACAAAAGAAAAAACGAAGTTCGTAGCAATCAGAGTCTATTGGGACGATCAGATTGTTGCAGAGATAGCAGACACTCTTCATGAGTATCAAGAGTTGTTTCCAACTAAATTCATAGAAATGAAAGGCATTCTGGGAGACCTAAGAGTCTTGAAAATACCTTTGAAGCCAGGCGCAAATCCTATGAAGCAGAGACCATACAGACTAAATCTGCGCTACAAAGAAAGAGTACGTGCAGAGTTGGATAAGATGCTTGAAGCAGGAATCATTGAACCTGTCGAGGAATCAGAGTGGATTAGTCCCATGGTTGTCTGAGACAAGAAAGCAAAGGGTGAGATCGGGATTTGTGTTGATCTCAGAAAACTGAATGATGCTTCCATGCACGACCCATTCCCTACTCCATTTATGGACGAAGTGCTTGATAATGTTGGAGGGAATGAGGCCTATTCTTTTACTGATGGTTTTTCGGGGTATCATCAGATAAGGATTGATCCCGTAGACAGGCATAAGATGACTTTTGCTACAGAATGGGGGTCATTCCGGTACACAATAATGCCTTTTGGCCTAAAGAACGCACCGCCATATTTCCAAAGTGGTTGTCGCAACATTCAAAGAGTTTATGCATAAGTTTCTCGAAGCCTATTTTGATGATTGGACTGTGTTTGGTCTATTGAAAAACCATTGTGCGAACCTAAGAATGATGCTTGAGAAGTGTCAACAACATCAGATCTCTTTAAATTTAAAGAAGTGTATTTTTTGTGTTCCTTATGGGATTCTACTTGGGCACATTGTTTGTAAGCAAGGACTGATGGTGGACGTTGCAAAGATTGCCATTGTTGTGAACTTGTCAACACCAAATTCAGTCAAGATGTTGCACTCTACCTTAGGCCATACTGGATACTACAGGAAATTTATAAAGGGTTATGCGCAGATAACCGCAGCAATGGAAAAGCTACTAAAGAAAGATGCATCATTCATTTGGAATGCGGAATGCGAACAAGGTTTTGATACACTAAAAGAAAAGATGGTGACTGCACTGATTCTAGTCTTTCCAAATTGGACGAAGCCATTTCACGTCCATGTTGATGCATCATGCATTGCCTTGGAAATCATATTAGCTCGGCCAAGAGAAGGAGGTATTGACCACCCTATTGCATTCTCGAGTAGGAAGCTCTCAACAACAGAGAAGAACTATAGTACTACCGAGAGGGAAGGCCTTGCGATGGTATATGCCCTACAGAAATTCAGGCATTACTTGCTTGGTGCGCACTTCCTTATGTTCACTGACCATTTTGCATTGAAATACTTGGTCAATAAGCCAGTGTTAGGGGGGCGCATATGCAGATGGCTACTACTGTTCCAGGAATATGACTTTGAGATTATTGTTAATATAGGTAGACTGAAGTTGGGACCTAATAATCTATCAAGGATTGAGTCAAGAGAAGAACTGAAGAACATTGAAGATAGTCTACCTAATGCACAGCTATTCTCTATATAGGTTTTCGATGATTATTATAAGGATATCATTAATTTTTTAAAGACAGGGCTGGCACCGCAGGAATTATCTGTCCAGCAGAAGAAGCAGCTAGTGGTATGCACTGCAAACTTCACTATAATTGCAGGTTAGTTATACAAACTTGGATCGGATGAAGTCCTGCTCAAATGCATACTAGATCATGAGAAACCGTTTATTCTAGCAGACATGCATTCATGGATCACGGGAGGTCACTATGCAGCAAGGGATACCACGTATAAGATATAGTGTGCAGGGCTATGGTGGCCCACGATCCAGAAAGATTCCAAAGAACACTACAGGAACTGTGATGTCTGTCAAAGGATAGGGAAACCTTCACGAAGAGATGAGATGCCATTAAACCCATAGTTGAACTTGCAGGCATTTGAGAAACGGGCAATTGATTTTGTGGGTCCTATAAACCTACTAGGAAAAAGAACCGGTGTGAGGTATATTATTACTGCTACTGATTACCTCACCAGATGGGTGGAAGCAAATCCAGTAAAGGACTGCAGTGCCAGTACTTCTCTGCAGTTCATTTTCGAAGACATATTGTCAAGATTTGGCTGCCCAAATATTTTGATGAGTTACCAAGGTACTCACTTTTTTAACAAGACCATTGAGGCACTTACAGAGGAATTCCACATTCGTCATCAGCGCAGTACTCCATATCATCCACAGGCGAATGGAACTATTGAGGCTTTCAATAAAATACTGGAGAACGCACTGACTAAGGTCTGCAACGTAAATAGAGATGATTGGGATCTGTGCGTCTCTTCTGTGTTATGGGCATATAGGACTACATGCAAGAAATTGACAGGACATACACCTTTTGAGTTGGCTTATGGGTAGGAAGCTATAATGCCAATGGAATATATTGTCCCTACTTTAAGGATCGCTGCATTCACAGGGATGGCAGACCATGCAGCATTAGAAGAAAGGTTGCTACACCTTGTTGGGTTGGAGGAAGATCGCTTAATTGCCGGCTTCCACCATAAAGTTCAGAAACATCGCGAGAAATCTTGGCATGATCGCCATATAAAGAACAAGTGCTTTCAGGTACGTGACCTAGTCCTAATGTATGATAGAAAATTCATGAAGTTTCTTTGTAAATTTAAGATGCATTGGCTTGGTCCATATATTGTGATACATGTTACTAACACTGGTGCAGTCCAGTTAGCCAATTTAGCTGGCGAGACCCTACCAACTTTGATAAATGGAATCAGACTAAAGCTATATCATGATAGCCTTGCTTCACAGAATCTTGAATAACAAGCAGAGGAAGAGATTTCCAGGTGTCAGATACAGTTGAAATTGGACACTGGAAATGTAAAAGAGTCTATACATGTATGATAAGTAGAACAATGTGTGTATCGTGCAGCACTACTGAAGCTATGCGGAGGTTGAAAAAAAAAAAAACAGAAGGAAGAAAAGAGAAAAAGGAACCGCGTAGTTGGAAAATTGTGGCACTGCGAAGTAGCTGCGCAGGATTGCAGATGGCTTACTGCGCAGATCGGCACAACACTCAGAAAAATAGCTGTTACACTGTCTTTAAAAAAAAAAGGCCGTTAGATGATCGTTGCAAGCACTCGCTTCAACATTTAACGAAAAGATAGCCATTTCAAACACGCTGACGACGGAAGGGACCGAAGGATTCGTTCAAATTGGCCAACGGATACCATATTAAATGCTCATCTAGCCATTGGAAGGCATGGAGGGGACTCAGCTGCGCCTATAAATAACGCCGCATAATGACTCGCGAGCGTTACCAGACACTTAGAATTTTCATGCCTACACTCCTGTGTTAGCAATCCTTAGTTATATCTCAGAAACAGTTGCCTACTCTCGCCAGTGAATGTCCAAATAACCAAATAGAGAAGAAGAGCTTACACTTCAAGAAGCAATCCGAGTCTTTCAGCATGGGGGGGTTGCAAAGTTAATGAAAACCCCTACCAATAAGGTTGTACTTGAACCCAGTCAAGCATCCAGAATATCACCTCGCCATAATCCAATCATGCAAGACAAAGGGAAGGATGTAACTGCACCATGAAGCAAGATTCAAAAGACGGGCCAGACAATGCAAAGATTGCCAGTCTTTCAGAAGGAACCCTTGAAGCTGACACCAGAGTATATATCACCACGGGTGTTGGATTCCCCAGTCTTTAAATTTCCTAAGAATGCTAGATATGAAATCCCATTGTCGCCGATTTCAAAACATGTAGAGGTTGCAAGAACCTACTCAGAAAGATCGCAGACTATAAGTGGGAAGATTTTGACCTCTTGGCATGCAAAAGAAAGAGCCCCACACGCCTAAACACCCATAGTTCTATCCTGACCAGTATATGTGCTGGATAAAGGATGCCAAGGGAACTTTTAACTTGGTGGCCGAAAGCTGGCTCACACCCATCGTTCAGTCAGGACTGTTGAACTTGTTGAGGTTTCCACATTTTGATCGATCACCAGAAGTAAATGTGGTGGTTTGCATGCTGATGGCACGAATCCACTAGGGATATCCGTGGATTGGCAAAAATGTCGATGTAAAAATTGATTTAATCAACCGCATCACAGGGCTAAGCAAGCGCAGTAAGGATCCCAAGCTATTCTTCCAGGGGAAGAATAAGGAAAAAGAGGCAGTTGAAAAGATGAACAAAACTCATGCATTGGTGAAAGGGAAAAGAGGTTTTCCCACAAAATAAATTGAAGACAGAGTGACAATATTTGTCACCCAGTTGCTCGAAGGAAAAATCATCAGAAAAACTAGACCTCCGGAGGTGCCTATGGATGTAGTACTACTCGGTGCCGCAGCAACTGAAGGCACCGAATTCAATTGGTGTCAGTATCTTCTTAATGAGTTCTTGGATGAGCTTAATGATACTCAGGAAAATGGCGGACAACTTTACTTTACATGGCTGATCATCCTGATTGCCTTTTCCAGATGGAAGGAGCCAAAGGACTATATGGGTGTCATTACAGAAACCAACGATCCTAGAGGGTTCCGTTATGCCAACCTTTGGGAAAACATCAACGCAAAGTGATAGCACGTGACAGCTGAAGTTTTCTATCAGTATTACACTCAGCTGCACGACGTGATCACTGCTATAGCTCGCATCACGAAGCAGGTAACGTCGAAGTACATTCGCATTCTTGATTTCATGGTGGACATGCGATGTATCTTTATTTCACCCAAAGCAAGAATGAAGAAGCCAGAATGGTACAGGGGTAACTACCATATGTATGAGGATGACATTGAAATCCTCATGAAGGACTGGCCGGTCGACTTCCGTGTTGAAGTCATGGATGTTGAGACAGACTGTGAAGAAGACGAGCCAATCCCGCTGTCATGCCCAATTGTTGAAGAAACAGGAAAGTGGAAAGAGCCTGAGACCTCGCAGAAGCCGAAGGCACGGAAGAAGATGAAGGCCACAAAGACTCAATCTGAGACAATGCTGAACGAAGACGACTTTGAGATGATAGCAGAAAAGGTCTCAGACCAAATGAAGGAGCTCATGGCTGACAAATACAAAAAGGATAAGTTCATCCAGGATGACCTGCAAAACACGAGGCTCACACTGCAAGATCTCATGAAGAAAATGGACGATGTCTAGAAGAGCCTAACCTTGTCGCGCGACACATCACCTGAAGGGAGGTCGGTAGGAACCTCACAGCAAGTACCGCCGCAACTAGCAATAACGTTTCCTTCTAAGACCAAGATTGTCCATGTGGACCCATTGGCTACTGCATTACCAATGACAGAACAGATCGTCCTGGACACAAAGGGTGTCGAGCGGGTAGAGCTCGACTTGGAAAAAATCCCCTTGCCACATTTACACTTTATCCACACGCAGATCATCGAGGAGATGCATGAACAAACAATAGAGTTGATGAAGTCTCAAGCGGAGATGCACGTACCAAACAGGCAGCTCGAGTTGCCCACAGAATTGCAGCTACATGATGAACAAGACCACCGGAAACAATTGGAGACTACCATATCCACGGTTGCCCAAGATATTGAAGGGGTAGAAATCCAGGATGATCTTGCGGACACAGTTCTGACGATCAAAGAAAAGGTGAGATCTTTGAAGAGGGAGATGAAGGATAGGGAAATCCTTTATGAAGTTGAGCTTGAAGCCTTGAAGGAAAAGTTGAACACAGAAGCACCATTAACTGAGTAGCAGTTAAGAGAGCAAGCAGTGAGTGTTTCCGCGCAAAGCATAATGAGTGAGATGGCTAAGTGCCAAGATCTCTTGGAAAAGGTTTCAAAGGCATTCACTGCCCTTGAAGAGGATCAAGGCCTAGTGCAGGTGAAGACCACAATAAGAGAAAAGCAGACTGCGCCAGAAAAGTTGGATGCAGAAGTCAAAGCTCTGCAACCCAGGGAGAGGCTGTCAAGGTATAAGGAGATAGAAGGCTTGAAGAAGGAAGTCCAGGAATTAAGATAAAAAGAGACTGAGATGGATAATCAGTCGCAGCAACTCCTGGACGATGCCATGGGGGTGTCGCAGTAGATAGAAGACAATCTTAAGGAACTGCGCGACAACCAGGAGTAGGTACAGGGATAGATTGGAGAAGAGATAACTCCAGCACCGCTTGAGGTAGTACAACAAGTTACAAGATACCAGAGAAGTAGTGGAACAGTTGTTCGGCACATATAACGAGTTCACGGCCAAATTAGTTCCACCGGTCGCAGAGCAGAGCTAGAAGACCAAAGAAGCAAGTGGCTCGGGGATGAGCCACATGTAAGTGTTAGGGGCATGTTGGGCCCAAGATGGGACAAAGTTTTGGTAACATTTCTGATAAGTAGGAAAAGCTGAGCTGAGCACAGCTTAGAAAAAGATGCAATTTTGTCTAAGTATTGAGGGTGTTGCAAAGCTATGCGCAGCATCCAAGTTTTGACCATGCTGCGAAGTTTTGCGTAGCATCCGAGTTTTGGAAGCACCGTGAAGACTAGCGCTGCGAGGAAGCAGTGCTGCGAAGCAGTCAGGCCACGTGGAGCCAGCAAAGCGGAGTGATGGATAAGGATCAGGTGCAGGTATCAGATAGAACAGTAGTGGTCTAATTTTGGAAAGATGCTCCAGGAGTGCTGAGCAACAAGCACAAGCAAATCAGGAAGGCGACCAATGCACGAGTTTGTTAAGGAAAGGACAGATCAGGGAAAGCAATAGCTTGGCACACCTGGTGGGTGAAACCTTTAGAGATGAATGGTTCAGAGAAAGTGACCTGTTGGAATGCATGCGACAGGGAGGCCGATAGCGACAGAATGAAGACATGGAGAACCACCACGATGAAGCAGAGGCTACCAGATGCCAGCAAGCCGGTTTAGGGAAACTGGCACAGTTTTGTAAACCCTAAGGGTTTTTGGGTTAGGTCTTCAACATTGTAAAGACATGACCTTCGGGCATGGTCTATTTAAGAAGAAAATTTTGTATGGGATGGGGTTACTCTTTACTTTTGTTGTTACAATTTTGGATTGTTGTATTGTAAAACCTCTTTTGAGTTAAGAAGATTGTAAAGGCTCTGCAGCTGTGTGCGCAAAGACCTATTTGAGAGGAAGGAGAGTCTGCAGCTGAGTTTGTAGACTAAGAACGGTTGTCCCCATGCCTTTTTAAAAGATATATATTACCAACCGTTCTTGTGGATGTAGTTTCCCACTCGGGGGACTGAACCACGTTAAACATTACATTGTGCGATTGTGTTTTATGAATGAATGCTTATTTGTATTTTCTGTAAATGGATGTCTAGATGTTTCCTTGCATGTTGTTATGAGAGAACTGTTGTATGCATTTGCAATCAGAGGAGGTATGGAAATGATATGTTAAGTTCCACATGAATAGATGAATGGTGAACATTTAGCTTATGTTTGGGAACAGTGAATCAGTTAGCTGGTTGAGTGTTAAGAGATTACTTAGGTATTTATGTATGCGCAGTAGAACAAATGCATAACAATTAGATTGTATCAGTGGAATATGTTCAAATCATAACCATACTGAGTGAATGAATGAATAATAGATGGATAATTGATTGAATAGTTGAACGAGTGGATGAGTGATACTCAGTTCTACACCTTAAACGTTTCCATGTGCTCCAAAGTGTAAAGTTGAATCAGATTTTTCACAGTTTCAGTAGAAGTCTCGCGGTAGAAGAACATAGTGGTGCGGACCGCAACGTTGCCCATTGTTGCGTAGTCTCACCTCGTAGCACCTACCCTCTGTCGTGCTGCGCAGTACATCTATCCAAGCAACTTATCACTTACTGTGGAAACCTGATTCTGCAGTACCCCATAGATACACCTAGGGTGAGGCCTCAACCTGCTTGCAGTTTGTTGCCGAAAGCGCTGGTGCGAAGGGGTTTTGTTGGTCAAAGGGAAACCGCGAAGAACCTGGGTCTAATAGAAAACCTCTGAGTCAGTTATAGCCAACAGTGGCTACAAAATATTCTAGCTATCGGTTATTGTTCATGGCTGAATGCTGAAGATGGAGGATGAGAACGTTTTCATCCAGATCTTGGAGTTTGGTTTGGATGGCTGCAAGTGCTTCCTCCATGGTTTTTGCTCCTGTGCGGGTGACAACCACAACCAAGAGTTTTTTTTTTTTTTGGAAATGGATAGAAAAACACAAACAAAAGCTTATTTAGTAAAGGAAGATTTGGATTTGGGAAAAACTTGGATGGGTAACTGGGGTTTGACTAGGTTTTGGACACTTTCTGATGGACAGGGAAGCAAAAAATGGGGATTTCAGAAGCGGGGTGAAAGAATGAGAAACTTTGGTAGAGAGGGACAAAGAAGTAGAATTAGGAAAGGAACACGGTGGAAACATTTGAAGGCGTTTGGGTGAAAATTGAAGGAGTTATGGAAAACCCTAAAAATAAACAAATGTGGGATTTCTGGTCTTGGGAAGTGGAATTTGGGATAGGGTCTTCAGGAATGAAATATGCAGAATGGAATTGCAGGGGTGTTAGTGAAGTTTCAAGGAAAACAGATTTGAAACAAGGGAGATATGGAGTTGAAACAAGGGAGATATATATATATATATTTCAGAAATGGATCGACAACAGCGGCACGGAAGGGATCCGTAATAGATGGATCTTCAACAACGCGGAAGGGATCAAAAACAGTTGGATCTAAAACGATGACTGGATCTGGAATGACTTTCAAAATAGATCCAAAACGGCTGGATCTGGAGGGGAAGTGATCGGCAATAGTTCAACTAAAAATAGATATGGACCCCAGGTATGTGCGGCTTCCTATCGGTTCAGGGGATTCACTCGGCCACCAATGTTGTCTGATGACTTGCGTATTGGGGCAGTACCCCTCACTCCATGGCTCAGGTAAAACTGATAACTACTTTTCCACAAACGACAACTCTTGGTTTACCTCACTGGTGGGAACTAGTCAATCAGATAGGGGTTGTTGCCCTTTTCGCTGGCAGGTCCTCTCAATGGACCAGTTACTTTGGGGTTTCTGTGGTACTCCACACAATGATTTTTAGGGATTATGCCCAAGTACTTCCCACAGTTAAGCAGATAGGGGTTATTCCCAGATCCGAACTTGCAATAAATGCGAAAAAAAAATTGGCAGAAATTCCACCCAACGAGCCCAAGAAAGTGCTTTGATACCAGATGTGAAGAACTTGCAATAATTAATTAATGCAAACATACAAGATATCAAAAATAACAGAACTCAGAATCACTTTTATATTGATCACAAGCCACTTCCAGGGGGCAACCTCCTTTGAGCAAGCTCAATACAATTAACTTCATGGTGCCTTCAATGACATCAACACACACTTATATACTAAGTCTATGCCCAATACTATGAGTCAAAACCATGGGACATATAATACTATGGGATGACTTACAAAGCATATGCATCCAATACTATGGGTCAATACTATGGGCTAATATAAACTATGGATCAACAAATACTATGGGACGACTTACAAATCATATGCATCCAACAACATTATACTAACATAGTAAAGAGAAGGGTTGACACAGGTTCCTAACAAGAACTAAGTTTGGAGAATCCCTTCACAAATTTCTTGTAGTATGTGCATAAGCCTATGAACCCTCTTAGAGCAGTTATATTCTTTGCGATGGGCCAATCTAAGATGGCTTGGATCTTCTCCAAGTGTACCTTGACTCCTTCTTGCCCAATGATGTGGCCAAGATAGAGAAGCTCCTTCATACCAAACTCACACTTCGACAGTTTGGCATAAAAGGATTGTTCTGCAAGTAGAGTTAGTACATTGTCCAAGTGCTGCATATGTTCTTCCCATGTCTTACTATAAATCAGAATGTCATCAAAAAATACATGTACAAACTTATGGAGTTGTTTGCTGAAGATTCTGTTCATGCAAGATTGAAAAGTTGCTGGTGCATTTGTCAAGCCAAAAGGCATGACTAGAAATTTGAAGTGCCCAAAATGGCAATGAAAGGCAGTTTTCTGCACATATTCTCTTTTCATTCTGATTTGGTGGTAACCAGAACGTAGATCAATCTTGGAAAATTATTTGGCTCCATGCAACTCATCCATCAACTCATCAATCCTTGGAATAGGATATCTTTTCTTGATGGTTTTCTTGTTTAAGGCTCTGTAATCAATGCACATGCGCATTGTTCCATCTTTCTTTTTTACCAAAACCACTGACGAAGCAAAGGGACTCGAGCTTGGTCTTATGAACCCCATCTCAAGAAGCTCTTTGATGGTATTCTCTGTTTCATCCTTGAATCTCTTGGGATGTTTGTAGGGGTGTATTTGTATGGGAAAAGTGCTAGGTTCCAGCTCTATCCAATGTTCAATACCCCTATCAGGAGGCCTTCCATGTGGCAGATCTTCAAACACCTTTTTGTGTTTTTAGAGCAATTTTTGGATATCTTCAGGATGTTGTGACACATCAATGGTGGTTCCTTTAGTGGAGATAAAAAAATTCACTAGCCCACTCTATGTCTCCATGCCTCAAAACAGATCTCATACTATGTGCAGAAATCACTTGTTTTGGGTAGGTGTTAAACCCTCTCAAAACCACTTGCTTACCTTCAGTATCTTTAAATCACATTTGGGGAATCCTATAATTTACCACATTCTCACCAAGTGAGAACAACCATTTTTCTCCCAACACAACATTAGTATCAGCAACATCAACAATGTAAAAACTATCAGTTACAGTATGGTCTCCAATAGTTACCTGCATCTTGGGAATCCATCTGTTGCACTGCATAGTGTTGTTCTTTCCAGGAATAATAACTGTGAAACCTCCAAATTTTTCTGATGGGAGTTTTCTTCTCTCCACCATGGCTGCATCAATGAAATTATGTGTGGCCCCTCATCGACTAGCAATGAAACTTTATGCCCTTGCACTACTCCCTTAAATCTCATAGTGTGGTAGCGGGGAACTCCACTCAAAACTGCAAATTTTGCTTCTGTTTGTGATGGTTCTTCTTCTTCTACTGTATTGTACCCTTCTTCTACTGGTTCTTCCACTTGTACTTTTGCACTCATTTCTTCCTCATGACTATCAGAAAATACTTCTATGTAACGAGCTTTACCTTTTGCACATCGGTGCCCCGGAACCCATGGTTCTTTGCAAGAAAAACACAGTTTTTTCCTTCTTAACTCATCCCGATCTCGGAATGAGTATTCTTTCCTATTTGGGGCTGCATTATTTCTGAATGGTGGCTTTGAATTCTGAAATTTTGCAAGTGGATTAAACTTAGGTGGGTATCTGGTTCTTGGAATTGCATCTTGCAGATCCCTTGTTCTACTCAAAGCTTCTTGTAAGGTAACTGGTCGGTAGGCTTTAACCAGCCCTTTCAAAGGTTCTGTTAATCCTTCTGTGAATAGTAGGATAAACCTTGTTTCTGATATATCAGTGACCATCATTGCCAACTTTTGAAATTATGATATATATGCTTCTGGAGTCCTAGTTTGTTTCAAATGTGCTAGCTCACAGAAAGATAGCTCAGGATCCCTCCTATCAAATCTTTCCACCAACCTCCTGGTGAAATATTCATAAGAATCAACTAAATCATGTCCCAAGGTTCTCATGCCATGGAACCGCCAATCACTAGCCTCTCCTTCCAAATGCAAAATTGCCATCTTGATGGCATCCTTTTCTGCCATGGGATGCAGCTGAAAATATATGTCTAGTTTCTGCACCCAGGAACTAGCATTGCATTTTGTAGTCCCATCAAAGCAAGGTATCTGGACCTTACCTGCAACATTCCTCAAATCAAAATTGTTTGTTGGTTACCTATTATATCCCCTTGGCTGACTTTTTAGGTAGATCTCAGAAAAATCTTTGAAAGTGAGATCTACAGGTAGCTACAGGTGCACTGGGTGCTTCTTTATTTTCCTCAAAGAAGATAGGCATGGTTTGTCGAGGTTGATCTTTCAAATCCATTTTAAAGTCTCTAGGCCTATTGTGTGGACCAGTCTTTGAGAAAATGGTTTCTGCAAATGTCTTTCTTTCACCCTGGTGAGAACCACTAGCACTCCCTTCTGCCTCTTTTTGTACAAACTGTCTACTAAGGATTTCTTTACTTTCTTGACCATTCTGTGCCACAGTATGAGTTATATTTTCTATCCCTCAAACCATTTTAAGAAGCAGTTGTCTAAATTCATCATTGGCTTCTTGTTTAGACATGTCTCTATTCCCTTGTATTTCTCCTTTTGTAGAATCTACCTCTTCTTCCCTAGTGTTTTTGGGATCTTTTCCTTTAGTGCTAGGTGTTCTTCTTGATCTCATCACCACAACAAGAGCAGGTTCGGAGGACCATGCTCTGATACCACTATAATAACCTTGGTAATATTAGACCAAGATATTAACTCCAATTTATTTATTTTTACCAAAATTACTAGTTATTTTCCTTGACAAGTTTCTGAGCAGGGTGGGTAGTTAGTGACGGGGACCGAGGATAGAGATATTATCAGGTCTAGAATGTTTAGGAAGATGCTTGAGAAAATTTGGGGTGATTTGGGAAGTATTGGATGATAGAGGCTCAAGTAGCATTGTGGAGATAGGAAATTTGTTGGTTTCCCAAAAGCAAGGGAAAGGCTTTCAAATTCTAGTTTTGTGGACTGATATGGTTAATATATCAAGTTATTGATCTACTACAAAAGACGGGAGGTCAAATGGGTGCTCATATTGCATTTTACAAAGACATCACTAAAACGAGTCTAGGAAAACCATCCCAAGAGCTAGTCTTGCCTTTTAACTGGAAAAATGACTTTAATAAATTAAAATATCTGTACTGAAATATTATGCAGATTTGATAACTCACATGAACAGAAACACATTGATTTTATCATAACAAAACCATCATTTTATTCCAGTAGCTTCCTTCTCTAAACATTTTTCCTTACAGGCTAGAAATTACAGTACATTGGATGGAGAACATGAAAAGAGAAGAGATTTGTTACAGGCGATCGGATCTGATGTAGTGATCAGACTCTCTGCAGATCAGAGAACTGATATGGCTGAAACCACTACTGCAAAACTCAACTATTGCGCCCTCCTTCAACTGATTGTCTCCACCAGTGGAAACACCTCTAGATTTGGCTGTGCAACTGGAGAAAATGGGAGAGGGATGAGAGTTCAGGTATGAGGTCAACCTATGAACATGGAAGCCTCTGATAACTGATGATGATAACTTTTGGAGCTCACTGGAAGTCCTGGGCACTCTCCTCCTTAGTTATCTTCATCTGTTGGTGATCCTTCTCCAAAACTAGTTAGTAAACTATTGCTCTGGCAATCTCCTCTCCAAACTGGCACTGAATCTTCAATGGTGATTGTTGATGCCTAGGGTGTGCAGGTTACTGCGAGGTGCTGGAAAGGGTTCCAAGGCACACAACAGGGGATGAAAACCCAGCCAAAGGCTTCGAAAGACCCTACCCAAGGGCAATTATATCCTTGAGCTGTTTGGTGTGGTAATCACCCATGGATATTCGACCTTCGCTGGCACTCTATGAGTAAGTGGTTTGATCTATTAGATCATTTTTCCAATTAAGGAAAACAAAGATACGGAAAAACAATAAAAAATTCTAACTTAACCTATTTAGAACTAAGGATCTAATCTTAAGTCAAACCTATTCTAAGATGAAAAGCTTGTCGTTTATGCAGATCAATCCTGAGGTGTAAAGAACAAATAGTTTATCACCCTTAACAGAAATGCCTTTGGATGAGATATTTCCTAACTTAAATTATGATTACTTAATGAAAATAAAACAATGATAATTCAAGCTTAAGGACCATCAAGATATAACCTGTTATCTCTTTGTTGATTGAAAAATCAACAATGATTGAATGTATATCCGATCAATTGTAGAAATCGATAAAGAAAGTATTTAATTAATGAAATTCAATCAAATATTTTCATACATACATCAGTTATACAGAAAAATCAATACAACAGATTTACTCATTCATTAGATATCTAACAAGCAATCATATATATAGCGGATGATAATCTGGAATATAAAATCAGAAATTCTCAAAGAAATTTGAGTAACAACCAGAAGATGGATCCAAAGATAACATTACTGTATTAAGATGTCTTGTACAAAAATTACAATGACTCTAGCCACAGAGCATCCCCAGTCTTATCTTCTACTGAATTACAATTCCAAAAATTCCAACCCCTTTCTAAAAGAGGTATTCTTCCTTAAATAAAAATATAACAAGAGAGTACAATAGGAGAATCCTAGGAAATAGAGATTACAAAATCGGATTCAACTATTGATCCAGAAAATCTTGCCATTTCTCAGACTACATGATTCCTTTCACCTTTTCAAAGGGATTCTTAAAGATATATTCTTTAATTGGAAGGATCTTCATATCACAACAAGAATTCCGCTCCAACCTGCTCATTATCAGCAACAGATGATTCCACCTGTAGAGAATTTACCGCAAGAACTTCTGGATGAGAGAGTAAGTTCTAAAAACCAGAGAAATCTGTCAAAGGGTCCACCTCAAAAGGAGTCGGTGGGATATCAGGTTTTTCATTGATTATATAATCTCGTACAATATCATCATCATGTTCAGCCAATTCCTTCGAAAGTTTCTTGTCTTTCTTGCCAAGATTTTGCATGCAAACAGATGGAGCATCAGAATCTTCTTCACCGCTATTGTTGCTTAAATTAGGAGCACCTGCATCAAAAGGTGGTGACATAGGTTCTTGATAGAGTAAGGGATAGAGTTCTCCATCTTTGAAGTGAGCATTGGGAGATTCATGACCTATCTTCATACTGCCTCTATCAAATATGTTCAGAAGGAAGATCACAACATTATTATACAGAATATTTTCCCCTTAAAGAAAGCAAAGGATGAACTGAAGGCTTCGTGTTTGTTGCTAATTTAAAGCCAACTGATAGAATGGTAATGATTGAACAGAGCCAGCCATAATGGTTAAATTATTATGATTAGGACACTACAACCATCCCAACTGTAACGAAATGAGCCATAGTGTGAGTTAACCGGATCTGGATCCACACGAAAGTACAAATCCAATTGAAACTTGCATGAATTAAAAAAAAATATGAAAGCTCATCATTACAAATCTATTCACATCAACAATCATGACCTCAGATTTGAGATCAAAATG
Organism: Larix kaempferi; assembly: GCA_027924585.1. Lineage (NCBI taxonomy): Eukaryota > Viridiplantae > Streptophyta > Pinopsida > Pinales > Pinaceae > Larix > Larix kaempferi. Next base: position 12,434,579 of record BSBM01000007.1, read on the forward strand.
AGAGTTATGGTGAAAAGAGATGACTGCGAAATGGCTAAGATAGGAGTTTTAGTACACAAACTGGCGGCCTGATTTCACCTGCGAAACCAGATCCAAATCGCTGATTTAACAGAAAGACCAGAGCTACACTGCAGAGACAAAAAAGTTATAATCTACAAAGCCTTGAAGAGTCGAATCAAATAAGAAAAAGGTCGTTATTGAATCCCAAAATAACCAAATTACTGAACACAGAACGCGGCAATGGAAACAACTCAACCTAAAATAACCAAAAAACTGGCAAAAATGAGCCTTAGCAACCAAATTCACAGTAGAATCAGCACAACAGGGTAATTCTAGCGAGTAAAAATGATAACGAAAGTAAATAAAAACCTATATTTGTAAATTTACCCAAGTTAAATCACAACCGTAGGATTGGGAATAATGAACGGCTAAGATCAACCAATGCAAGATTTGGGATCGGGTTCAGAAACACAATAAAAAAAAATTATTTACCATTTCCAAAAGCCGAAAAACCGACACTGGAAGGTTCCGGGTTTTGAAATGTAACCAAATCAAAACCAGGTTCCCGAACGCCACAACCCAATACTTGCGGGTTGTGGGTTTCGGGATGCAATCAAACACAAAGTTAAAAAGGTAATTTCCGAATCCTAAAACGCGACATTGTCAGGTTTCGGGTTTCAGGTTCATTAAAACTGACAAACAAAAATCTGGATTCCCACAACGCGACATTGTTGGGTTTCGGGTTTTAGGTTTATATAAAACAAACTTCGAAAAAATTAAATCCCGCACCCACAACTTTCGGGTTGCGGGTTTCGGGATGACGAAAATCCAAAAAATGAGAACACCATCTTCCCGCACCCAAAACTTTCAGGTTTTGGGTTGTTCAAGTGTCGGGTTTTGGGTTGGTAGAGAAAAAGTTAAAATACTCAAAATTTAAATATTTATGCAAACCAAACGCTTAGAGATAATCCAGAATAGGCAAAAAAATGGAGCAAGAAGGTATGGGCATTAGACTTAAATAGATCTAAACCAAAAACTCATATTCACAAAGGGAAACTTACCCATACACGTTCAAATTTATTAAAAATGGGGCTCACGTGATTTAGCTAAGCATGGGATCTGTTGTGGCCACAACAAATGGTGACGGGATGGGAAGAACCAGTTATCTTGCAATCAAATCTGACTAAAGACAACATGTTAATCAACCAATTTCTTGAAACTCAATTCAAACAAAATACTCAAAAGATAACAACCAACAAACAGTAAATATGAAAATGGATATATCTCAAGCAATGACCATTTTAAAGCTAACACTCATCTGATAAGGAGATTTAGAGAACAATCCAGAATCTTTACCATGATGTAATCATAGAAAACCAACTTGTGTTGAACCTGGAAACAGTCTTAGAAATGCTCACGGATATCCTAATTACAGATCACCTTGGTTTATTAGATGCATGTATATTCAGTGATCCTCTTTGGGTTATATACACTTCTTTATCTTTTTTTTTCCTCTTTTTTTTTATTATGCTCTTTTTCCCTTTTTTTTTAGATTGAAAAGATGGATTATACATAAAACCTTGTTGATACAAGACTACTGTACTAACTTGGTGATCAGATAAAACAGTGCCATTCACAAGCCTGATCTAGAAACTGGTCAAGCTAGCTCGATGACGAGACTCCTTGTCTTTCGGCTGTAAGACCAAAAGAAATTATCATGGCTTGGTGACCACATTATGATAACTCCAGCTCTAGTCCAAGGTAAAACCCATGATCATAGCAGGGATGGCTTGTGATAAGACCCCCCTATTCTTGTAGGCAACAAAATCCTATAAATGAAAGACCCAAAAACAATTTATTTTGGCATAAGCTACAAGGCAGTACCATGGCTTGGTGACCATATCGTGGTAATGTTACTCACCAGTGCTTTGCAGATCATGAATGGACCGACCTGTCATAGGATCTTCCATCTTCCAGCAGAACTGAAAGTCATCTTCCAAGTGTGGTGGCTTGATGTGAAGATGTCATTCCACTTAAACACCTATGAACCTAATAGGCTGGCTTGATAGCAAGACCACCCACCTTGTAACTTATAATTTTAAAACAAAATTTATAATCAAAGTGATTGTAAAAGGATTCATGAGAAATCGGAGCCGGTTAGGTTAATATGATATGCTATTCAACTATGAAACATGTTTGGCCCAGGTTGGGACAAAATTTTGGTAACACCATTTTGATAAGCAGGGAAAGCTGAGCAGAGTGCAGCTCAAAAATATAATTTTGTCTAAGTTTTGAGGGTGCTGCAGAGCTGTGCGCAGCATCCAAGTTTTGATCAGGCTGCAAAGCTGTGCGCAACATCCAAATTTTGGAAGCGCCGTGAAGACCAGTGCTGCAAGGAAGTAGTGCTGCGAAGCAGTCAGGACACGTGGATCCAGCAAAGCAGAGTGATGGACATGGATCAGGTGCAGGTATCGGATGGACTAGTAATGGTCTAATTTTGGAAAGATGCTCTAGGAGTGTCGAGTGGTGGGAACGAGGAAATCAAGAAGGCAGCCAATGCACGAGTCTGTTAAGGGAAGGATAGCTCAGAGAAAGTGATGGCTTGGCACGCCTAGTGGGAGAAACCGTTAGAGATGAACGATTTACAAAAAGCAAGCTATTGGAATGCATGCGACAGGAACGTCGGTAGTGACAGAAGGAAGACGTGGAGATACGCCACGAGGAAGCAGACACTACTAGATGCCAGCAAGCCAGTTTAGGGAAACCATCACAGTTTTGGAAACCCTAAGGGTTTTTGGGTTTAGGTCTTCGACATTGTAAAGACATGACCTTTGGGCATGATCTATTTAAGAAGACAATTTTGTATGGGATGGGGTTACATTTTGGGATTACTCTCTTACTTTTGTTGTTATAATTTTGGATGGTTGTATTGTAAAATATCTTTGAGTTGAGAAGATTGTAAAGGCTCTGCAGCTGCGTGCGCATAGACCTGTCTGAGAGGAAGGAGAGTCTGTAGCTGAGTGCGCAGACTAAGAACGGTTGTCCCCATCCCTTTTTAAAAAAATATATTACCAACCATTCTTGTGGATGTAGCTTCCCACCTAGGGAAGTGAACCACGTTAAATCTCGTGTTGTGTGATTGTGCTTATGAATGAATGCTTACTTGTGTTTTCTGTCAATGAGTGTTTAGATGTTTCCTTGCATATTGTTATGAGAAGAGCTTTTATATGCATTTGCCATTAGAGAAGTATCGAAATGATATGTTATGTTCGGCATGAATAGTTGAATGGTGAACATTTATTCTTGTGTATGAAGGCAGTGAATTAGTCATTTAGTTAAGTACTTTCTTATGCACAGTAAGGGAATGTATAATAGTTGTTGGCTGCTTTTTGGGTAGACCCGGGTTTTAATGAAGTGCAGCAACAAAACCCCTTGGCGCACTGGCCCTCTCGGCAACGAGCTGCGCGGCAGCTCGAGGTCTCACCCAAAGTGGCTTATGGGGGGCTAAGGAATCAGGTTTCCTTAACCTAGGCGATGTGGAGACTGATCTCCCTTCCTCGACTATTCCTCTAAGGAGAAAGTTTGACCCTTCAGAGTTATGAGCGCGGCAGTGCTCAAGCTCCTGCTCAGCAGCCTAGCTACGCGGTACTTCCACTCCTGCGCTAGGACCAATTATCCTCTACGCCGATATTCTAAGCGTCGCTTCGCTAGCGCGCCCGTCGTAGCAACACGTTCCCCTATCGCTGCGGCGACCTCGTCTTACCAGTTCCTTCGACCCTTAAACGATTATGATCCTCAGGGGAAGCTCCAAGAACTTACTCAACACACTCAGAAAGACAATACAACATTCCTGTATACATTGTTAAGAAACTAAACAGGCAATCACTTTAATCACAACATCGCACAATGAGAAATATGAAGTCCACCTCCACGGGGAAATCCACGTCCACGGGAGTATCTTATATTAACCAGAAACTGATAGATTTATACAATATGCTGCGCACACAACTGCAGCCTTAGATCTTTCCAGGAAACTCCTCGCACACAGCTGGGAGCCCTTCTCTCGATCTAGTCTCTTCCTCTTCAGAGATTACAATAGTTCATACGTCGACTCCGACTGTCTGCAACTCAAGGATTAGCTTCACTGCTAACCTGCTCTAACTCCTGTTTTCTAGCAACACGATAGAAAACAATCAACAAGGTTGTAATAGAGGATGATCAACTCGATCTATCCTTCTTACATCCAGTATCTACTATCTTAGCTAGCTCACTCACAAGCTTAGCTAACTGGCTAACTGAGTAACTAGCTCACTAACTGGCTAACTAACTGACTCTCTAGCTAACATCTACCCTTCACAATTATACATATATATAGGTGGCCATGGCGGTCGCACCTTTACAAAACTGTGGGCCTTTCCCAGCAGTAATCCCCAAAAACCCTAACCACGCACATGGCTAGGTGTACTGTAGGCGCCGTTTGCAGTCATGTCGTCGCTCCCTGCAGGCTCCATGAATTCCGGCGCAGCTTACGGGTATGGGCGCCTTGTCCTTCGCCTTCAATGCTTTGGTCCGTTGCTCCTCCTTGATCCGAGCAACCATAACTTCTGTACTTAGCCTTAATGAGGGTAGCTGAGCCCTCTACTCCATTGCTTCATTGATTGTGGTAGCTGATCTTTCTATTCATCCACATTCATCCTTCTATGACGTGCATGCGAGCTCCGTGATTTCCGGTCCGTAATCTGCGCTGAGATTATCCATCTGGTACCGTACTGCGCATCGTCTTCTTCTGTTCCAAAATTGGCGCTTATTCAAAACTTAGCACTTTCTGTTCCATACTTGTGCTTTTTCCTCAAAATTCGCAGCTTTTACCACAGCTGCGGCCTTGGCTCCAACAGGCCCCTAACACTTACTTGTGGCTCGCCCTCGAGCCACTCGCACTAGCGTGTGGTCGCTTTACTTGCGCATCTGCTTTTGCTTGGGTCTCCGCGAATGTTTTCTTCCACTGCGCAATAGCGGAGTCCAATTCATCAACACAGTCCAGAGCTGTCTGCACCGTTTCTGCAGTGGCTTCTTCTTTAGTTATGGTATCAATCACCTCTTGAGATTCAGCAATTTCTTTGATTTTTGCCTCGACTTGGCCAATGATATCAGCATACTCATCCATAAATGGCTGAATGTTGTTGGTGAGCTTCTCATCTTCAGTTCTGAGCTTGTGCAGTTGCTGTTGGATTCTGTGCACTTCACTCATTTTCTTCATTTTTGCTAAGCCTGCTAAGGCCTTAGCTTCTTCAGTCAGAATAGCTAGGGATTGTTCTGCGGCTTGCACCTGTTCCAAAAGACCACTTTTAAAAGGGAGCGTCTCAAGCTCCGTCCAAGCTTCCATAGCTTGGCTCATCAGGTTCTCGGCTTCCTGTATTCTGTCTTTCATTTGTGTGGAAGCTCTGCTCAGCACCTCAAATTGTTCCTGCGCATCATCTGTAAACTACGCGGCAACACGAGCTTCCAGCTCAGCGATTTGGGTTCTATGGCCCTCAGCCATAGCAATTATTTCGTGCTCCAGGGTTTTCACCCTTCCTCCAATAATTTGAACTTTCTCAACCAGAGGGAGGTCTGGTTGAATCTCGCAAGCCGGCAATTCCTGGGAAATCTCATCCACTGCGTTTCTTATGCCAATGTCTTGCGCCTCATAAAGTGCGAGCTTCTCAGAGATATTCTTATGGCTTGCCTTCAGCTCTATCTCCTGCGATTGCAGTCGTTGGTTTTCCTGGAATGTAGAGAGCTCTCTAGCTCTCAACTCAACAGAGACTTTCTCATGTACTAGCTGTAGAGTCTCTATAGGAATTAAAGACAAATTTATTTCAACGGGCCCAACTGCGCTTACCTGTAGTGCAGCTAGCGGATCTAGAAGTGTCATGCTCGTAGGAGGAATATGCACGACAGTATGCCTTTCTATGAGTTCTTCAACTCGCTCGGTACTTGGAATTACTTGTGGCGCCTGTGAAGTAGATGCTGGAGCATGGGTCTACGCAATCCTTCCTGCGAGACCTTTTATTTCCACGAACTGTAGGTCTAGAGCACTTCTGATGTGAGCGTGCGTGTTCTGCAGCTCGCGAAATTGCTCTTTCAGATACCGGTCGATCCCCGAGGGAATGGCCTCAGAGGGATGCGACACCTTTTGTTTCTTGGTGGCTGGCTCTGTCGAGCCTTCATCACTTCTTTGCTCGGGGGCTTCCTTGCCCTTATCCTTCTCTTGCGCGGCGGCGGGTGGCATCGCGGATGCGATGTCGGCGGCTTCCCTCCATTCATCCGACCAAGATTTGATAGTTTCTTCGACATCTTCGGTGGTCATCCTGTAAAGGCCTATGGCCCATTCCTCTTGAATGCCGCAGGGATGGAGGTAAAGTTGATGTAAGTCGGCAGTAAAGGCCAACTTTCCGTCATATATTTTCGCTGTCTCCTCACTCAGCCTTGGCATTTCCTGAATGGTATCTCTGAGGATATAGTAGTATTCACAAAATACAGCACGGTTCATCTTGCGCTTCGTGGGATTAGCAGATTCCCAAAGGTTAACATAGCCGATTCCAGCAGGTTCTCCTGCACGGCGCGGAAGGAACTGAGTGTTCGGGGGCTCCTTCCACCCGATGAGAGCACATAAAATTAAAAGCCAAGAAAAATGGAACAACTGACCGGGGTTATCTTGGACGTTCCGGCAATCTTCCAAGAAATAATTGAGGAGGAAGAGGGACCAGTTGTACTGTTCTCCCTCCGCAGCTGCGATGGCAAGTTCCACGACAGCTCCAGTAACTTCCTTCGGTCTGCACTTTGTGAAAAGTCTGCCTGCGAGCAGACTTCCGGTAAATCTAAGTGCTTCGTCTTCTACTATAGTGAGGTCATAAGCCCGACCTCCTCTTATAAGGTTGTATTTCTGCACCACTTGTGCAGCCAATTTTCTATCCTTGTCTTTTCCCACAAAATGAATATTGGGATCCTTACCAACCTTAGATAGGCCGGTAATACGGTGAATCAAATCAACATTCAAATCGATTGGCCTCCCCAGCCAAAGGTAACCTCCATGAACGCAGGATAGCAGTGTCTTAACAACTGCGTTCACTTCATTGCTACGCCCAAAATGCGGTAGCTTTAATAGGTTTAGGAGTCCAGGTCGCTCAAGATTTGCTGCAAATCCCTTTGGGATGAATTCGTCAACCTTTCTGCTGGGATTATGCACTACCGTCAGATATCGATCTGGCGCGAACTGAGGATATGTTTTATAGTCTCCCAGGTTGAAATTAGAGAACTTGACCAGTGGAAGGTGTCCGAGCAAGGACCCTTCTATTCGCACGCCATCCGGTAGTGGAGGTAACGGAAGCGAATACTTTGCATTCTTCAGAATATGCACCTCTGGTGCATCATCTAGACGCGGCGGAATATAATTCACCATAGTGGCCAATGGCTCTGGAACGGGCTCTTCTGGCTGTGCCTGAGATGCTCTGGTGGCCGGAGATTGTCTGGGATCATTATAACCAGGGTGTACATAAGTCGAGGCCGTCACGGGGGTAGTCATGCCGAAATCTAGGCCTCGGCGCAGGAATTGACGAACAACTTCTTCAGTCGACAGGTTCTCCGTCGTGAACGGGTATAGGTAACAAGAACTTAGACAGAAATGCGGACCAGTGTGGGATATGAACACTGACAACAAAGGAAGCACTCTGCACAACTCGGCTCTGAAAACAATGGCTTAGATTCTCAATCAAGACTATGCAGCTCGAGAAAAGTAACCCAAAAATATACAAGTGTGGGGTATTTATAACCAAAGGTGATAGTAAATGCGGGCAAGTGGGGCTACTAGCTATAGGCGGCTATGCATGAGTTGACAACCCTTCTATCCCCCTCGCCTCTGTTGTGCATTTATTGGGATGGACGGGTTCTAACAGCCTTCCGAGAGAAGCTAAAGCTTCCGGCGCATGAGTTAAATGCAAATCTTACGGAGATCAAGCCGAATCTGTCAGGTCGGCTACACTTAAATGGCGGGCTTATCCTTCATTTATTCTCAGACGCGGCTACATAACTGCTGTAATTCAAATTTTTCGGCGGGTCATTTCAACTTAGGTAACTGTGCCTATAGGGGTTCACAACAAGAACTCTTCAAGCGGCAAATTGACACAGGGAACTTCGCAAGAGCGATGATTTGACCATCTGGAACACTTCGCAAGAGCGCAATTAGGTTCGCTCCAATCAAACTTTAAAGACATGCGCGGATGTTTCAAGGAACTGCGCAGGAAGCCGGAGACTGAGGGTCTCGCGACTTCCGTGTAGACTGATAATGCGATGCCTCTTTCAACTACACTGGACATCTGCATCTCTGATCAGCTACTTAAGTCGATAGGGCGGAGTGGCCGTCGCGGTAAAGCTTAAGCCGACTCCCGTTGATCTTTGTAGGAAGTACTTCTCCATTCAGCTTCGCAAGCTGAACTGCTCCTCCTTCTGTTATTTTTATTACCTGAAAAGGGCCTAACCAGTGTACCCGAAACTTGCCTGGAAACTTGATGAATTTACTATCATAGAGGAGTACCAAGTCTTGTTCCTGAAAGACTTTATTCTTAATATGCCTGTCATGCCAAGCTTTCTATCTTGCCTTCTGTACCTGTTGATGGAATCCGGCTAAGAGTCTGTCTTCCTCTAAGGCAAGTAATTGTGAAATTCTTTCACTCATGGTATCCGTATCTGTCATTTCTGTAATTTGCGCAATTCTGAGACTGGGAATAATATATTCCATAGGCATAACTGCTTCTTGTCCATACACCAAACTGAAAGGTGTGTGGCTTGTTAATTTCTTGCAGGTGGTTCTGTAAGCCCATAATACAGCTGTGACTCTAAGGTCCCAATCATCTCTTTGTTGATTACAGATCTTCGTCAGGGCATTCTCAAGAATTTTATTGAATGCCTCCACCGTGCCATTAGCTTGAGGGTGGTAGGGTGTACTCTTATGGTGACTAATCTGGAATTCTTCAGTAAGGGCTTCTATAGTCTCATTGAGGAAATGTGTACCCTGGTCACTCATTAGAATCAGTGGACATCCAAATCGAGTGATAATATTCTCAAAAATGAACTGCGCGGCCGTGGCAGCGTCGCAGTTCTTCACTGGCTTAGCCTCAGCCCATCTGGTGAGGTATTCAGTAGCTGTAATGATGTATCTTGCACCGGTTCTCTTTCCTGGTTGGTTGATAGGACCTACAAAATCAATGGCCCATTTATCAAAAGAACGCAGTGTTATCTAAGGTCTTAGCGGCATCTCATCTCTTCTTGAAGGTTTTCCTATTCGCTGGCACACATCGCAACATTTGCAGAATTCCTTAGTATCCTTATGTAATGTCGGCCACCAAAGACCTGCGGCTAAGATCTTTTGAGCAGTCGGCTTTCCTACGAAATGGCCTCCTGCGGTGCCTGAGTGCGCTTCTGCGATGATAGAGTTCTTTTCATGCAGCAAAATACATCTGCGCAAGACTTCATCGGGGCCCAACTTATAAAGCTGGCCTGCTATCAAAGTGAAGTCTGCGGATTTGACGACAAGTTGTTTCTTCTGTTGGATTGTAAACTCAACTGGCGCTTGTCGGGTAGTGAGAAACTCAAGGATATCAGAATAATATCCATCTGCTGCTTGAACAAAGAATAGCTGTGCATCAGGCAGATTGTCCTCGAGATTTGTAGGTTCTTCTCCTGACTCGATCCTAGATAAGTGGTCAGGTCCTGCATTCAATCTACCTGGCTTTACAATAACCTCAAAATCATATTCTTGAAAGAGCAGTAGCCATCTGCAAATTCTTCCCCCTAACACTGGCTTATTGACCAAGTATTTCAAAGCAGAATGGTTAGTATACATTTTAAAATGTGCGCCCAGTAAGTAGTGTCTGAACTTCTGTAGGGCGTACACCATAGCTAGTCCTTCTCTCTCTATAGTAGTGTAGTTCTTCTCGGCTGTGGACAGCTTCCGGCTAGAGTAAGCAATGGGGTGATCGATACCTCCTTCTCCCGGTTGTGTAAGTACGACCCCCAATGCTATGGAAGAAGCATCGACATGAACATGAAAGGGTTTGTTCTAGTCTGGGAAAACTAGAATTGGCGCACTGATCATCTTCTGTTTAAGTGTGTCCAAGCTCTGTTGGCATTCTTCTGTCCATTGGAATTTCGAATCCTTTTTCAGCAATCTTTCCATAGGTGCTGTGATCTTTGCATAACCTTTGATAAATTTTCTGTAGTATCCAGTGTGTCCCAATGTAGTGCGCAATTGCTTGACTGAGTTGGGCGCAGGTAAATTAGCAATGATGGCAACCTTCGCAGGATCCATCAGGAGTCCTTGTCTGCATACAATATGACCCAACAAAATACCAAAAGGAGTACAGAAGATACATTTTTTCAAGTTAAGGGAAATCTGATGCTGTCTACATTTTTCTAACATCATTCGTAGGTTCCCCATATGGTTCTTTAGTAAACCAAACACAGTCCAATCATCAAAATAGACTTCTAAAAACTTATGGATGAATTCTTTAAAAACAGCAACAACGACTCTAGAGAAGATAGCAGGAGCATTTTTAAGACCAAAAGGCATTACCGTATACTGGAATGATCCCCATTCAGTCGCAAAAGTAGTCTTATGGCGGTCGTCTGGATGGATTCTGATCTGATGGTATCCCAAAAATCCATCAGTGAAGGAGTAAGCCTCTTGTCCTCCAACATTATCAAGCACTTCATCTGTAAAGGGAGTAGGAAATGGATCATGCGCTGATGTGTCATTGAGTTTGCGCAAGTCCACGCAAATTCTTATTTCACCTTTTGTCTTCTTCTCTTGTACAACCATAGGGCTAATCCAATCGCTTTCTTCTACTGGCTCAATAATACCTGCTGCGACCATCTTGTCAATTTCTTCTTTGACTTTTTCTTTATAGCGCGGGTTCAACCTGTATGGGCGCTGCTTTACTGGCTTGGCATCTGCTTTCAGAGGTATGCGCATCACTCCTAAGTCTCCTAGGATGCCTTTCATTTCTATGAACTTGGTAGGAAAGATATCCTGGTAGTCACGTAATAAATCTGAAATCTGACCAACAGTTTCATCGTCCCAATAGTCTCCAATAGAAGCAAACTTGGGTTCGGCTTCTGTGCCAATGTTAACCTTTTTGAGCTTGATGTGTTCTGTAATGGCAGGGATATCAAGCTGAGGACCTTCAACATTGCGTGTCTCTTCTGATTCTAGGATATTGATGTTGCGAGGATCATCCTCCTCTTCTCCAGCGGTGAAGTTATAGCATTCCAGGGCATGTTCTATCTGAACAGCCCAATCCGGTTGGGAATATTCTGGTAATAGACATGGTTCAAATACCTTCTTTTTAATGCACTTCAGATCCTGATCAATACTTGGATGCTCTGACTCAAAGCTGAAGGTAAGTTGAAAACTTTCTATCATAAGAGGCCAAGTAAGAGTGCCTCTGCGCAATTCTGTTTCAGTGTACTAGTTCCTTGGAACTGTGTCCAATGTGTGGATGAATAGGTGAACCCACTCATCGTCTGGAATATCCGACCATTGCTGAATGCATGCTTCGACGTGTGACCTGGGGTCACTCTGTCCCTCATATTTGCGTGACACTTCTGCTGTAGTGTCCTGGAATCTGCGCAGTATCAATCTGCGACAGTCTTGCCATGTGTGAATATGCTCTTTGTGCGCACCCCACCATCTTGCGGGTGTAGCACGCAGTGATACATCTAATGCCTGTATGCACTGCTGTTCTGGGAGCTGTTGTTCATATGCCTGTATGAATTCGCTTACTTCAGTTAAACCATCAAAAATTGGAGTGTCAGTCAATTCTGTGCCAATCCATCGAATGGATTTAGTCATCATGGCGCAACGCCTTGCAGAAACCTCATGTAAGCGATTCTGCCAGTTTTCCAATCCTGCATCTGAGTCTGATGTGCACGAGCTATCACATCACCAGCTGATATGGCCATCTGCTATGGGATTGACATAGTCACTCTGACTAGCAATCATCTGATACAAACTTTCCATGTGGCGCACTTCTTCTTCTGCCCGAATGGGTTCTATATACCTTGGTCCTTGAATAGGATCAAGCGGTGCAATGACCCTAATCTGGTCGTCCTCGAAGGTCATCTGTATTTTCTTCAAATTGATGACAGCCAAATTATCAAATGCCCAGTCTATACCTAAAAGTGCTGGGTAAGGTCTACTATCATCCAGAATTTTGATTACTTCAAAGTCTGCAGAACTTCTTACTCCTTTGATATCAATAGGTACATTGGGTAATCTTCCCAATGAAGAGACTCGTTGCTGGTTCGCGAGTCTTAGCTGGATGGGGGATCTTGAAAGTTGAGGACTTCCCATCTGTTCCCATGTCTGCATGGTGAGAACATTAACTTCTGAGCCCAAATCTAAAATGACTTCATCCATCTCAAATGCTCCAATCTGCACTGTGAGCCTCATCTCTTTTCCAGTTCTAGTGTGACTCCCAATCTGGTGAACAGCATGCTGCGGCGTGTTCGTCGAAGCAGATTGTTGACATCTATCCAATAGGTGTTGAAGTTCCATAGTTGCCTTTTCATTGCGCAACAACTTTAAGCAGTTCCTTAGAAAATTATGGACAGTACCTAGTGCATCTTCATCGGGCCTTCCGGATGTAGTGGCCTATTCTCGTACCAGGTTGTCTTGTCTTAGCATTTGCGATCTAATATGATTATGCGGAGTTGCGTCAGAACTTGAAGCTCCGGGATCTGAGAAATACTCTTGGGCATGCTTGAATGCTTCTTTTTGCTTCTGCAGATTAAGTGGGGCTGGTTTAATATTAGCGCGGCGCACCCATTGCGTCGCTTGCTTTCCAGTTCCCGACTCTGGTGCATCAGTGGTTGTTCCACTGCGCGTCACGATATTAACTATAGGGTCTCATTCCATTTTTTCTGCTCCAATCAATTGAATATTCTGGTTGACCTGTGGCGTCTTTGCTTGCATCTTATCCATCAACTAAGGGCATTCTTCAATGATATTATCATAAGATTTACAATATCTGCAGAGGGTTGTAGGGTTTTGGCAATCTCTTGCAAAATGACCTTGCGCTCCACAATTATAACAAGTGATCTGGCCTCTTCCGCGGCCAAAATTTGTTGCGTGACCGCGGCCTCTATAATTTCCTGTTCGGTCGTCGCAAGTTTGGTCATACTGTGGACCTGCTACGGGTCCTTGTGCTTCTGATTGTGCTCTATAAACATCGTGTTTCCTTTCCATCATAAGGTCATATGCTCTGCAATTGTTTTCATCATGGCCTACTGATTTACAGAAATTACAATATAGATTCTTTGGAGTTTGTACATATTTCTGAAGTAAGTGACATTCTTGTGGTCTATGACCTCTAGTTCTACAGATTTCACACCAAGGCCCCTGTGGCTGTGGTAAAGGGTTAGGTGCTCCAGTTGCAATATACTCTATGAAAACGGGACAATGGTCCTTTGAATGACCTTGTGCTTTACATTTTGTACACCGTATCTCTTCCTTAACATCCTTGCCTTTCTTAATATCATGCACTTGCAGAGTTAAGTTTGCTAATTGGTTCTGCAACTGCGCAACATCGTTGCTTGTTCCGGCCATTGGTGAAGCTTCTAGTTTCATAGCCATCTCTAGAGCTTGTTCCTGAGTAGTGAGATTCTGTTGCATAAGAGGAATTCTAATGTGTGGAAGCAGCGCAGCAATGAACCATTCCTTGTGCTGTTGTGGTGCAAAATCAAAGCTTACTTGATCTATCAAGGCTTTGAACTTTTGGTCAAAGTCCCATACTGACTCTGTAGGTAACTGTTTGATGTATTTAAGCTCTGTTATACACTGGGATTCTGATTTAGGTTTCTTGAATTATCTAATCATAGCATTTCTTACATCAGCAAGAGTTCTATTCTGTGCTGCTGAGTATTTCATGAACCAAGTTAAGGCTCTTTCTCTTAGTGTGGTCGCTAACTGAACCAGTTTAACAGCATCATCATTAATTTTCTTAATTGTCCAAATGGCTTCACATAGGAACCAGTGTTGCTCAGGGTCTTCTATCCCTGTTCCTCTAAAAGTTGGTAGTTTCATGTCATCATCCATCTTTCTTGCGCTAGGTTGAGGTGTAGGTGCTGTAGCAGTTCTTCTGGGCTGGTTGAACAAAGGTGGCACAAAGGTGCTAGAAGTACCGTGTGGGCTACTAGAAGGTGTTACTGCGGGATTATACTGAGCTTTGTCCAGCTTTTGCGGTGTAAAAGGGTGGTAAGGGATATGAACGTTCCCTTGTCTTTCTATGTGGCTTGCTCTAGGAACTTCTTCTGGGCTTGACTCAAAAGAATGTTGGTCAAGGCCTACTTTATACCGTTTTCCACTACGAGTGCAGCCAATAACTTCAGGGTCATTATCAGAGTCTACGGACATTACTTGTCTATGCTATTCATCTGAAGCTATACATAGTTTTGCTTTTTCATACAGAAGCATTTTAATCCATAAGTTCAAATAATTTAAGAACTTACCTCTATGTGCTTGAAAGAAACTCCTCTTAGCTTCACTGAAACTCTTTCTTGTGTCCACTGCAAACTCAGTGATGAAACCTTCCAGCAGAATATTCAACCAAAATTCTACTGCGCGGGACACAGAATTATCTACCCGCTTCAAAATACTGACTAGCTCAGGGGTCCAAGCGACTGGTCGATCGATATGCATAGTGGGTCTAGTATCTGCTAACTTGGCTATCCAAGCATGTAACTCAAGTGCAAATGTGACAAAGAAAATTTTGTGAAGGTCAGTATAGATATACTTCTGCAACCATTCTTCTGTCTGGAGCCTAGAGCTTCTATTTTCTTGTTCAGCGAACTCTTTAGCCTTTAAATCGAACCACTCCTGAATTTCTGTAGGTGTAGGATTCCAGTAACACATTTGTTAGCTAAGCAAGTTACAAGGCAACAGAACCATTTGTTGGCTCAACAATAGGGTTCAAAGCAATGGAACCATTTGTTGGCTCAACGGAACCATTTGTTGGCTTCAGCAATAATCTTCTACGTCGCAAAAATAGCAAGTCTCAGTCACGCGGCAACGGAACCATTTGTTGGCTTAACAAACCCTAAGGCAGCAATCTCGCATCGTCGGAGTAACAAGTCTCAGTAACAAGTCACAAGGCAACGGAACCATTTGTTGGCCCCTTTCTCTCTGGGTTTCGCCTCAATCTCGCGTGTCGCTGAAATAACAAGTCTCAATCACACGGCAACGGAACCATTTGTTGGCTGCTTTTTGGGAAGACCCGGGTTTTAATGAAGCGCAGCAACAAAACCCCTTGGCGCACTGGCCCTCTCGGCAACGAGCTACGCGGCAGCTCGAGGTCTCACCCGAAGTGACTTATGGGGGGCTAAGGAATCAGGTTTCCTTAACCTGGGTGACGTGGAGACTAATCTCCCTTCCTCGACTATTCCTCTAAGGCGAAAGTTTGACCCTTCAGAGTTATGAGCGCGGCAGCGCTCAAGATCCTGCTCAGCAGCCTAGCTGCGCGGTACTTCCATTCCTGCGCTAGGACCAATTATCCTCTGCGTCGATATTCTAAGCGTCGCTTCGCTAGCGCGCCTGTCACAGCAACACGTTCCCCTATCGCTACGGCGACCTCGTCTTACCAGTTCCTTCGACCCTTAAACGATTATGATCCTCAGGGGAAGCTCCAAGAACTTACTCAACACACTTAGAAAGACAATACAACATTCCTGTATACATTGTTAAGAAACTAAACAGGAAATCACTTTAATCACAACATCGCACAATGAGAAATATGAAGTCCACCTCCATGGGGAAATCCACGTCCATGGGAGTATCTTATATTAACCAGAAACTGATAGATTTATACAATATGCTACGCACACAGCTCTAGCCTTAGATCTTTCCAGGAAACTCCTCACACACAGCTGAGAGCCCTTCTCTCAATCTAGTCTCTTCCTCTTCAGAGATTACAATAGTTCATACGTCGACTCCGACTGTCTGCAACTCAAGGATTAGCTTCACTGCTAACCTGCTCTAACTCCTGTTTTCTAGCAACACGGTAGAAAACAATCAACAAGGTCGTAACAGAGGATGATCAACTCGATCTATCCTTCTTACATCCAGTATCTACTATCTTAGCTAGCTCACTCACAGGCTTAGCTAACTGGCTAACTGAGTAACTAGCTCACTAACTGGTTAACTAACTGACTCGCTAGCTAACATCTACCCTTCACAATTATACATATATATAGGTGGCCATGGCGGTCGCACCTTTACAAAACTGTGGGCCTTTCCCAGCAGTAATCCCCAAAAACCCTAACCATGCACATGGCTAGGTGTACTGTAGGCGCCGTTTGCAGTCATGTCGCCGCTCCCTGCAGGCTCCATGAATTCCGGCGCAGCTTACGGGTATGGGCGCCTTGTCCTTCGCCTTCAATGCTTTGGTCCGTTGCTCCTCCTTGATCCGAGCAACCATAACTTCTGTACTTAGCCTTAATGAGGGTAGCTGAGCCCTCTACTCCATTGCTTCATTGATTGTGGTAGCTGAGCTTTCTATTCAGCCACATTCATCCTTCTATGACGTGCACGCGAGCTCCGCGATTTCCGATCCGTAATCTGCACTGAGATTATCCATCTGGAACCGTACTGCGTACCGTCTGCTTCTGTTCCAAAATTGGCGCTTATTCAAAACTTAGCACTTTCTCTTCCATACTTGTGCTTTTTCCTCAAAATTCACAGCTTTTACCATAGCTGCGGCCTTGGCTCCAACAATAGTGGATTAGGTCAGTCGTCTATGTTCAAATCATGATATCCTGCGTTAATGAATGAATGTTAGAAGAATAGTCAGTTAAGCACCTGAATGAATGGATGAGTGATATTCATTTCAGTTCCTTAAGCATTTTCAAGATAATCCACATATAGAATAAAGTTGGATTGTTCACAACTATAGTAGAAGTCTCGCGGTAGAAGAGTATAGTGGTGTGGACCGCAGTGTTTCCCATTGCTGCGCAGTCTCACCTCACAACACATATCCTCTCTAGTGTTGCGAAGTACATCCGTCCAAGCTGCTCATCACTTGCTATGGAAATCTGATTCCACAGTACCCCATAGATACACCTCGGGTGAGACCTCAGCTTGCTCGCAGGTTGTTTCCAAAAGGGCAGTGCGAAGGGGTTTTGTTGGTCAAAGGGAAACCACAAAGAACCTGGGTCTTGTAGAAAAACTCTGGGTAAGTTATATCCAACAAATGCTTCCGTTGCCATGCTAGAATCCGTGGTGAGTTGCAATCGTGATATGTGATGAAGAATACTAGTTCCCAGAAGGCTCTGACAACTAGCATCCTTAAAAGACAGAAATCCAAGCTTGGTGGAACAAGACCATAAGAGACTTTAAAAGGAAAGAGAATAGACATCCGCATCTAAGTGACACATAGTGGTCAGATAGATATCTATTCAATGATATTCATGAGATTTTATGGGCATCATTTCCCAACAATCGACACTCGTGGATCTCGTGGCTCGCAGAGAAGAAAACTTGTTTTCAAGGAGGAGTTCCTATAGAGTGGACTCTTGAGCTCACAGTGCAGCTCAAAGCAATAGACAGCCCATTGGCACACGTAATTGATTTTTGGGTCAATCATATGTTAGAAGGCTTTGTAACAGAATTTGTTGTAGACACACTCAAATCCTACAACCAAGTAGAAGAATATTTTTTTGAAGGATTTCAAGGTAAGTTCCTGAACAATCTCAGTCTATACATTAAGATGTTGTTAGCTGAGAAAGATGTTTTAAGAATGCAGTAATATTCTTAAGTTTGTCAAGGTAAACAGTATATTTAGTGATTCTGACGAAGAAACACATAATCTTAAAGTGGAAAGAGGTGTAAATTTAATAAGAATCTTGGAGGCCCTAGACTCCATATTAATACTGAGATCCCGTGTAACATTGACAATGAAGCCGCACCACCATTTACCCCTGAGAACCCACTGGCTACATAGACCACACCACCTTTATCTCAAAACCCACCCGCTACGTAGCCCGCCCCATAGAATACTCAACCCAGTACATCTATCCCAATAAGCCAATTTGTATTCACTACACAGAGCCCTTTACAGTAGCCGCGCACTAATTTGGGTGCCCCACCACCTAGTAGCACAATGGCAAACACTGATATGAAGCTCCCGATATTCAGAGGAAACAGCCTAGAAGACCCTGACCAACATTGGTTTCTTTGTGAAGCCATATGGAGTGTAAGACAAATACAGGATGATGCAATGAAGAGAGCACAGCTCATCACCACTTTCAAGGACAGAATGTTACATTGGTTCATGAAATACTCTACCATACAGCCGAGAACCCTCACAAAAATTAAAGCTGCGCTCGTGGCTGAGTTTAAGAAACCTAAATCTGAATCTCAGTGTATAACTGAGTTGAAAGAAATAAAGCAGAAACCGACTGAAATGGTTTGGGAGTTTGATCAGAAGTTCAAGACCCTATTAGACCAAGTAAGCTTTGTTATAGCTCTAGAACAGCACAAGGAATGGTTCATTGCTGCGTTGTTGCCCCATATTAGGTTACCATTGATGCAGCAGAAGGTCATGTCCCAGGCAGAGGCCTTGGAGATCGCAATGAAGCTAAAGGCTTCGCCAATTGGTGAGACTAGTTCTGGGATGTCTCATATCCAGAACCAGCTGACCACCCTGACACTAGAGCTGCAAAGCATGAAGAATGGCAAAGAACAAAGGTATGAACCTAGACATGAGGTCTGGTGTATAGGTTGTAAAGGAGAAGGCCATGACCAAGGGAACTGCCCTTTATTTCATGACTATCTTAATAGTGGTGCGCCCAACCCATTGAATCAAAATCAAGCCCCATGGTATGAAATCTGTAGAACTATAGGACACAGACCTGAAGATTGCTACCTTATACAGAAATATGTGAAAACACCTAAAAATTTATACTGCAATTTCTGTAAATCAGTTGGACATGATGAATCCAACTGCCGCGCATATGAGCTAATGAATGAAAGAAAATGGGATATGGACTCAATGAGAGGCACAGGCTGGTACCGCGTACAAGAAGATACCCGTGCGAAACAAGAGAATGCACAATATGACTAAGGAGAATACAGAGGTTGTGGTGGTGGATACCGTGGCAGAGGAAGAAATGCTAGCCTGACGCAGGGAAGAGGCCACGTCCAGGTCATTTGTTATAATTGTGGCCAGCCATGACATGTATCTAGAGATGATTTTAACCCATGAAATACGTGCAATTATTGTAAATCATTTGACCATGTTATTTAAGACTGCCCAGTACTAGAGGTGGAAATGCAGAAAAGAAGACAGACAGATGCACCAAACACGAACGTCCATTGGATCGCAGTAGAGAAAAGACAAGTAGACCTGAGCATAAATGTGGTCACGCACAGTGGTGCTCAGACAGGTCGCGATAGGGGAGCAGAAGCTTCCACGTCAGGTGAGGCTCATACAAAGTGGTCTCCTCTCAAGATAGAATGGATAAGGAAAGCTCTAGGAAAAATACCTACTCTTGACCTACAAAAGAACAAGGAAGTCTTTATCGACACGCAGGATAGCTTCAGAGAGCCAGCAATAGAAACACAGAGGATCCCATTGAACAGTCAAGCACCGCATGTTGAAGACATGCCAACGACCTATGACAAAACAAGCACTGCGACGGATGTCAGCACCTTCGTTGCACAGTTCCTGCGAAGCTACATGAAGTTACTAAAAAGTGAAAATGCCATAGTTGAGCTGCAGAAGCTCATAAACCAGTATGAGCCACAGACCGGAACAGAGGCTTTTGATAGCGTAGTACATCACATAAGGAAGCATGAAAGAACGGTCCGAGAAATGAGACTTACCGCGTAGATTGGAGATTTTGAAATGGATGAAGTCATCCTTGATCTGGGCTTTGAAGTAAATGTCTTAACTAAGCAGACATGGTAGCAGATGGGCCGACCAAAGTTGTCATGGTCACCTATCCAGCTAAGAATGGCTAACCAAGAGAAATTCATACCTTTTGGATGGTTAGCTGACATGATAGTTGACATCAATGGAGTCCAAAGTCATACAGACTTTGAAGTTATCGAGATTGTGGATGATAGTCATCCTTTTCCTGCATTACTAGGAATTGACTGGGCTATGGATAACTTGGCTATTATCGACTTAAAATCAAAGAAGATGATATTTGAAGGGAAGAATCTTAGGGTCATCACACCATTGGATCCTACAGATGGTGACAGATACAGCGAACCGATTCAGGAGGAATCCAAGGCTCAAGACTTGGATAGACTATACTAGCTCACAACAAACCAAGAATATTACATTAATCCTACCGTAGATGGCACACTCAGCTGGAGATGTGACAACTCTTGCGTCTCTGATTCGGAGGTAAGGCTGGAAAATTGGCAAAGCCGAATGCATGAAGTATCAACAAGAAGGTGCACGCAGGTTACGAAATCACTGTGCTGGATCGGGAAGGAGGTAAGTCCTATTCCCACATATGATGGTTCTGCTAATGTTTATACTTTCATCCAAGAATACACTACAGCTATTGCAAATGAGCACAGATTACCAGCATTAGATATGGCACTGCGCGACACACCTGCTAGATTGTGGAATGCACACAAGCAGACATTGACCACTTGGGATCAGTGCAGAATTAAGATGCAGATTCGGTTTGTTGAAAAGGTTACCTTACCCTTTGGAAAGTTTAATGGACAGACAGACCCTAGTCAACACATTGAAGTTTGCTCACAGGCATGGGCAGAATGGCCACACACAGAATGGGTGCATCTATTTGTACATACATTGGATGATGACATTCCAAAGAAATGGTACCCAGACTTGGAGTTCCGCAGAGAAACCACGTATTGGGAGATGTTGACTTCCAAGTTCCAGAACGACTTCAGCTTTGAGGACGAGAATCTGCTGATCCATGAGGCATTGCAAATAATTAAGGAACCCATATTCAGGTAAGACTGTCCTCTCAGAAATATGACATTGGAGGAATTTTTTGGGGCAGATCATGTTCCCGCATGCCTACACTTAGAATGGAATGAACATGAAGAACACCTTATCGAGTGTTACAACCTAGCTGAAGACATTGATGATAGAAATGAAGATGATGATGATGATCTGTGATATATAAACATACCAAAGTTGGAGGGTGCGCGTGACATAGAAGGACCTCTGTTAGAAATCCCAAATATGAGCGGACCAGTAAAAACACAAAAGGTGAATATTGGCACAAAAGAAGAACCAAAGCTCGCAGCAATCAGAGACTATTGGGATGATCAGACTGTTGCAGAGATTGCAGACACCTTACGTGAGTATGAGGTTCTGTTTCCGACAAAATTTACAGAAATGAAAGGAATTCTGGGAGACCTAGGAGTCATGAAAAGACCTTTGAATCCAGGTGCAAAACCTATGAAGCAGAGACTTTACAGACTAAACCCGCGTTACAAAGAAAGAGTATGCGCAGAGCTGGATAAGATGCTTGAAGCAGGAATCATTGAACCTGTTGAGGAATCAGAATGGATTAGTTCCATGGTCATTCAAGACAAGAAAGCGAAGGGTGAGATCAGGATTTGTGTTGATCTCAGAAAATTGAATGATGCTTCCATGCATGACCCATTCCCTACTCCTTTCACAGATGAAGTGCTTGATAATGTTGGTGGGAATGAGGCCTATTCTTTTACTGATGGTTTTTCCAGGTATCATCAGATTAGGATTGATCCCGCAAATAGGCATAAGACAACTTTTGCTACAGAATGGGGGCCATTCTAGTACACAGTAATGCCTTTTGGCCTGAAGAACGCACCTGCCATATTCTCCAGAGTGGTCATCGTGGCATTCAAAGAGTTTATGCATAAGTTTTTGGAAGCCTACTTTGATGATTGGACTGTGTTTGGTCCATTGAAAAACCATTGTGTGAACCTCAGAATGCTGCTTGAGAAGTGTCGACAGCATCAGATCTCTTTAAATCTGAAGAAGTGCATTTTTTGTGTTCCCTATGGGATCCTACTTGGGCACATTGTTTGTAAGCAAGGACTGACGGTGGACCTTGCGAAGATTTCCATTATTGTGAACTTGCCAACACCAAACTCAGTCAAGACGTTGTGCTCCACCTTAAGCCATACTGAATACTACAGGAAATTCATAAAGGGTTATGCGCAGATAACCGCAGCAATGGAAAAGCTACTAAAGAAAGATGCATTGTTCATCTGGAATGCGGAATACAAACAAGGTTTTGACACACTAAAAGAAAAGATGGTGACTGTGCCAATTCTAGTCTTTCCATATTGGTCAAAGCCATTTCATGTCCATGTTGACGCATCATGCATTGCATTGGGAATCGTATTAGCTCAACTAGGGGAAGGAGGTATTGACCACCCCATTGCATTTTTGAGCAGGAAGCTTTCAACAGCAGAGAAGAACTATACTACAACCGAGAGGGAAGGCCTTGCAATGGTATATTCTCTACAGAAATTCAGGCATTACTTGCTAGGTGCGCACTTCCTTATGTTCACTGACCATTTTGCATTGAAATACCTGGTCAATAAGCCAGTGTTAGGGGGGCGCATATGCAGATGGCTGTTGCTGTTCCAGGAGTACGATTTTGAGATTGTTGTTAAGCCAGATAGACAAAACTTGGGACCTGATCATCTGTCAAGGATTGAGTCAGGAGAAGAGTCAACGAACATTGAAGATAGTCTGCCTGATGCGCAGTTATTTAGTATACAGGTTGCTGATGACTACTATAAGGATATCAGTAATTTTTTAACAATAGGGCTGGCACCGCAGGAATTATCTGTCCAGTAGAAGAAGCAGCTAGTGGTGCACGCCGCAGACTTCACTATAATTGCAGGTCAGTTATACAAACTCGGGCAGGATGTAGTCCTGCGCAGATGCATACTAGATCATGAGAAACCATTGATTCTAGCCGACGCACATTCAGGGATTGCGGGAGGTCACTATGTAGGAAGGGCTACTGTGCAGAAGATATTATGTGCAGGGCTATGGTGGTCCACGATCCACAAAGATTCCAAAGAATACTGTAGGAACTGTGACGTCTTTCAAAGGACAGGGAAACCCTCACGAAGAGATGAGATGCCATTAAATCCACAGTTGACCTTACAAGCATTTGAGAAATGGGCAATTGATTTTGTGGGTCCTATAAACCCACCAGGAAAAAGAACTGGTGCGAGGTATATTATTATTGCTACTGATTATCTCACCAGATGGGCAGAAGCAAAACTAGTAAAGGACTGCAGCGCCAGTACTGCTGCGTAGTTCATCTTTGAAGAAATATTGTCAATATTTGGTTGTCCAAATATTTTGATGAGTGAACAAGGTACTCACTTTTTGAACAAGACAATTGAGGCACTTACAGATGAATTCCACATTCGTCATCACCGCAGTACTCCATATAATCCACAGGTGAATGGCACTGTTGAGGCTTTCAATAAAATTCTGGAGAATGCACTGACTAAGGTCTGCAATGTCAATAGAGATTATTGGGATATGTGCATCTCCTCTGTGTTATGGGCATACAGGAGTACATGCAAGAAATTGACAGGACATACACCTTTTCAGTTGGCTTATGGGAAGGAAGCTATAATGCCAGTGGAGTACATTGTCTCTATTTTAAGGATCGCCGCGTTCACAGGGATGGCAGACCACGTAGCATTAGAAGAAAGGTTGCTACAACTTGTCGGGTTGGAGGAAGATCACTTCATTACCGGCTTCCTCCAGCAAGCTCAGAAAGACTGCGAGAAAGCTTGGCATGATTGCCAAGTGCTTTCAGGTAGGTGACCTAGTCCTCTTGTATGACAGCAAATTCATGAAATTTCTTGGTAAATTTATGATGCATTGGCTTGGTCCATATACGGTAATACATGTTACTAGCACTAGTGCAATCCAGTTAGCCAATTTAGCCAGTGATACTTTACCAACTTTGATAAACGGAAGTAGGGTAAAGCTGTATCATGACAGCCTTGCTTCGCAGAATCCTAAATGATAAGAAGAGAAAGAGATTTCCAAGTGTCAGGTAGTTGAAATTGGACACTGGAAATGTAAAGAAGTCTGTACATGTATGATAAGTAGAACAATGTGTGTACCACGCAATACTACTGAAGCTGCGCAGGAAAAAAGAAAAAGAGAGAGAGAAGAAGAAAAACGGAAGAAGTAGGAAAAGAAAAAGGAATCGCACAGTTGAAAATTTTTTGCACTGTGAAGTAACTGCGCAGGATCGCCGATGGCTTTCCATGCAACTCGGCGCAAGACTCAGAAAAACAGTCGTTACACAACTTTTTAAGAAAATAGCTGTTATGTGACCGTTGCAACGAACTTCTCGAGCATTTAAAGGAAAGATAGTCGTTCTGAACACACTGACGACGGAGGAGATGGAAGGATTTTCTCAAATTGGCCAATGGACAACTCATTAAATACTCTTATAGCTGTTGGGAGGCACGGGGAGGACCTAGCTGCGCCTATAAATAATAATGCTCCAGGTCTCGTAGGCATTATTCAGCACTTAGAATTTTCTAGCGATCATTCCCTAAGCTAATATCCCTCTATCATCTAACTATCACAGTCGTTAGCTAACCAGTGAATGTCTAAACCTTTCTATCGAGAAGAAGATCTTACCATTAAAGAAGCACTTGGAGTCTTCCAGCACGAGGCAATTGTAGAGTTAATGAAAACCCCTGCCAAGAAGGCTGTAATCGAACTAGGTCAAGTATCTAGAAGATCAGCTCATCATACTCCAGTCATGTAGGACAAAGGGAAAGATAAAGGGAAAGATGTAACTGCACCACGAAGCAAGATTCTAAAGATGGGCCTGACGGCACAAAAATTGTCGGTCTTTCAGAAAGAACCATTGAAGCTGACACCAGAGTATATATCACCACGGGCATTGGATGCCCCAGTCTTTAAATTGGTCAAAAACGCTAAATATGAAATCCCATTGTCGCCGATCTCAAAACATCTAGAGGTTGCCAAGAACCTGCTCGGAAACATTCTGGACTGTAAGTGGGAATATTTTGACCTCCTAGGCATGAAAAAGGAAGAGCCCCACACGCCTAAGTACCCACAGTTCCAACCTGACCAATATATGTGCTGGAAAAAGGATGCCAAGGGCACATTTAACTTGGTTGCCGAAAGTTGGTTGACACCGGTAGTTTAGTCAGGATTGTTGAACCTCCTCAGATTGCAACACTTTGATCGCTCACCGGATGTTAATGTTGTGGTTCACACTCTAATGGCGCGAATCCATCAAGGATACCTGTGGCTAGACAAAAATATTGATGTCAATATTGCCTCGATCCACTGCATAACAGGTCTCAGCAAGCGTGGCAAGGATCCCAAGCAGTTCTTCCAAGGGAAGAGCAAGGAAAAAGAAGCTGTCGAGAAAATGAAGAAAATCCATGCATTGGTGAAGGGGAAAAGAGGTTTTCCCATGGAAGAAATTGAGGACAGAATGAAAAAATTTGTCACACAGTTACTCGCAGGAAAAGTCCTCAGAACGGCTAGGCCTACGGAGGTTCCTGTGGGCGTAGTATTAATTGGTGCTGTAGCAGTTGAAGGCAACGAGTTCAATTGGTGTCAATATCTTCTGAATGAGTTCTTGGATGAGCTCAATGATACCCAGGAAAATGGCGGACAGTTCCACTTCACATGGCTGATCATCCTCATCGCCTTTTCCGGATGGAAGGAGCCAAGGGACTATGTGGGTGTCAATATAGAAACCAATGATCCCAGAGGATTTCGGTATGCCAACCTTTGGGAAAATATCAACACAGAGCGACAACTAAGGTTTTCTATCAATATTACACTCAGTTGCGCGATGCGATTATCCATACATGTTGCATCCCAAAGAAGATAATGTCGAAGTACATTCGTGTTCTTGATTTCAGCGCAGACATGCGATGTATCTTCATTTCACCCAAGGCGAGAATGAAGAAGCCAGAATGGTACCCAGGTAACTACCATATGTATGAGGAGGACATTGAAGCCCTCATGAAGGACTAGCTCGTCGAATTCCATGTGGAAGTCATGGATGTTGAGACAAACTTTGATGAAGATGAGCCAATCCTGCTATCATGCTCGATTGTTGAAGAAACAGGAAAGCGGAAAGAGCCTGAGACTTCACAGAAGTTGAAGGCGCAGAAGAAGATGAAGGACACAAAGACTCAATCTGAGGTAGTCCTGAATGAAGATGACTTCGAGATGATAGAAAAAACATTCTTAGAATAGATGAAGGAGCTCATGACTAACAAGGACAAAAAGGATAAGGTCATCCAGGATGACTTGCAAAAGACGAGGCTCGCACTGCAAGGTCTAATGAAGAAAATGGATGATGTCCAGAAGAGCCTAACCTTATCGTGTGAAACAGGAGCTGAAGGGAGGTCGGTAGGAACCTCGCAACAAATTCCATCGCAACTAGCTATAACACTGCCATCGAAGACTAGGATTGTCCATGTGGACCCATTGGCTATTGCATAGCCAATGTCAGAGCAGATTGTCTTGGACACAAAGGGTGTCGAGTAGGTAGAGCTCGACTT
Organism: Larix kaempferi; assembly: GCA_027924585.1. Classification (NCBI taxonomy): domain Eukaryota; kingdom Viridiplantae; phylum Streptophyta; class Pinopsida; order Pinales; family Pinaceae; genus Larix; species Larix kaempferi. Next base: position 12,461,196 of record BSBM01000007.1, read on the forward strand.
GGAAAAAATCCCCTTACCAGTATTGCAATTCATCCACATGCAGATCATTGAGGAGATGCATGAACGAACTGTAGAACCGATGAAGTCACAAGTAGAGCTCCACGCAACAAATAGGCAGCTTCAGTTGCGCGCAGACATGTAGCTGTGCTATGAGCAAGACCACCGAAAATAGTTGGAGAATACCATATCCACTGTTGCCATTGATATTGAAGGTATAGAACTCCAGGATGATCCTTTAGACACAGTTCTGAGGATCAGCGACAAGGTCAGATCTTTGAAGGTGGAGATGCAGGATAAGGATATCATCCATGAGGCCGATCTCGCTGCATTGAAAGAGAAACTGAATAAGCAGACGCCATTAACTGAGCAACAGTTAAGAGAGCAAGCCGTGATTGCCGCCGCGCAAAACATAACGAGTGGCATGGCTCAGTGCCAAGATCTCTTGGAAAATGTTTCAAAGGAATTTACTGACCTTGAAGAGGATCAAGGGTTGCTGCAAGTAAAGACCGCGGTAAAAGAAAAGCAGACCGCGCTAGAGAAGTTGGACGCAGAGCTCAAGGCTCTGCCACCCAGGGAGAGGTTGTCCAGGTATAAGGAAGTATCAGGCTTGAAGAAGCAAGTCCAGGCATTAAGAGAGACAGAGACTAAGATGGATAATCAGTCACATCAACTCCTGGAAGATGCTACAGCAGTGTCGCAGTAGATAGTAGACAAGCAAAAGGAACTGCGCAACAACCAGGAGCAGGTACAGGGACAAATTGGAGAAGAGATAACTCCAGCACTGCTTGAAACGGTACAGCAAGTTGAACAGGATACTAGAGAAGCATTGGAGCAGTTGCACGGTGCATATAATGAGTTCACATCCAAATTAGTTCCACCGGTCGTCGAGCAAAGTGAAACAACCGAAGCAGTAAGTGGCTCGGGGATGAGCCACATGTAAGTGTTAGGGGCATGTTGGGCCCAGGTTGGGACAAAGTTTTTGTAACACCTTTTTGATAAGTAGGGAAAGCTGAGTAGAGCACAGCTCAGAAATATAATTTTGTCTAAGTGTTGAGGGTGCTGCGGAGCTATGCGTAGCATCCAACTTTTTTATCAGGATGCGAAGCTATGCGCAGCATCCAAATTTTGGAAGCACCATGAAGACCAGTGTTGCGAGGAAGCAGTGTTGTGAAGCAGTCAGGACACGTGGAGCCAGCAAAGCGGAGTGCTGGACATGGATTAGGTGCAAGTATCGGATGGACCAATAATGGTCTAATTTTGGAAATATGCTCCAGGAGTGCCGAGCGACGGGCACGAGCAAATCAGAAAGGCGGCTAATGCACGAGTCTATTAAGGGAAGGATAGCTCAGAGAAAGTGATGGTTGGCACGCCTAGTGGGAAAAACCATTAGAGATGAACGATTTAGAGAAAGTGACCTGTTTCCATGCATGCGATAGGAAGGCCGGTAGCAATAGAAGCAAGACGTGGAGAACCGCCACGAGGAAGCAGATGCTACCAGATGCCAGCAAGCCATTTTAAGGAAACCAACGTAGTTTTGTAAACCCTAAGGGTTTTTGGGTTTAGGTCTTCGACATTGTAAAGACATGACCTTCAGGCATGATCTATTTAAGAAGACAATTTTGTATGGGATGGGGTTACATTTTGGGATTACTCTCTTACTTTTGCTATTACAATTTTGGATGGTTGTATTGTAAAATCTCTTTGAGTTGAGAAGATTGTAAAGGCTCTGCAGCTGCGTGCACAGAGACCTATCTGAGAGGAGGGAGATTCTGCAGCTGAGTGCGCAGACTAAGAACGATTGTCCCCATCCCTTTTTAAAGAAATATATTACCAACCATTCTTGTGGACATAGCTTCCCACCCGAGGAAGTGAACCACGTTAAATCTTGTGTTGTGTGATTGTGCTTATGAATGAATACTTACTTGTGTTTTCTGTCAATGAGTGTTTAGATGTTTCCTTGCATATTGTTATGAGAAGAGCTTTTATATGCATTTTCCATTAGAGAGGTATGGAAATGATATGTTAAGTTCCGCATGAATAGTTGATCGGTGAACATTTATTCTTGTGTATGAAGGCAGTGAATCAATCATTTAGTTAAGTACTTTCTTATTTGCATTAGGGAGAATGTATAACAATGGATTAGGTCAGTCGTCTATGTTCAAATCATGATATCCTGCATTAATGAATGAATGTTAGAAGAATAGTCAGTTAAGTGCCTGAATGAATGGATGAGTGATATTGATTTTAGTGCCTTAAGCATTTTCAGGATAATCCAAGTATAGAATAAAGTTGGATTGTTCACAGCTATAGTAGAAGTCCTATTGTAGAAGAGTATAGTGGTGTGGACCCCAGTGTTTCCCATCACTGCGTAGTCTCACCTCGCAGCACATATCTTCTGTAGTGTTGCGCAATACATCCGTCCAAGAAGCTCATCAGTTACTATGGAAATCTGATTCTGCAGTGCCCCATAGATACACCTCGGGTGAGACCTCATCCTGCTCGCAGGTTGTTCCCGAAAGGGCTGGTGCGAAGGGGTTTTGTTGGTCAAAGGGAAACCGCAAAGAACCTGGGTATTATAGAAAACCTCTGGGTAAGTTATAGCCAACAAAACACCAGATAAACAAATGATGACCATCCTCCATACCTCAATTATACAAATAAAGTATTGTGAAAGATAATGATCAAAGTGAAAAGTATCCAAAAGTACTACACTTATTGACTGCTTATTCTTTAGAGAAAATTCTAATCATAAGCCAGAAACTAAGCTTGAGATTAATGCTAAGAGTTCAGAGACAATTGTTGCTAAGAAAAGTGATCATAAGCCATTTCCAAATGTGTGAATCCTTATTAATAAAAAACTAAACAAAACGAAAAGACCAATCAAAATGTCAACACAAGGAAAACAAATGAAAGAAAAGCAAACCACACCTATATACAAGTGCGCTAGATTGTTCAAACAAAATACTTTTTGAGAAGAGACACATTCACTGGGTAAGTGCCCACAACTCCCTCCAGTGTCTGTAATCGAACAATGCTAGGACCAATATTTTCTGTAATAATGAAAGGCCCTAGCCAAAGGCGCTGAAACTTGGTATACTGGTTCTTATCTTTATGTTTCTTATCCCACCTTTGAACCAGGTCACCAACAGAAAAATCCTTGTCAGATGAAGACTTTTCATCAAACCATCTTGTTGACACTCAATAAATTTTTTGGTTAATTATCTTCTGCCGGCATTGGCAATGCAACAATCGAACAATTTCATGGCGGGGGATCTCAAACTCGGTCAAGAAAAAGCACTTGTCCTCAAGTGTGGGCATAAAAGTTGCAAAATAAAAATGGTTGAAAGAAGTTTTCAAATTTCAACAAAAGCTCAGTTTTTCAAACCTATTTTTGACCTTGTGGGCAAAGGTTTTTAATTTTCATATAAAAAAGGTTTAGCTCGAGTTCGGAAGCGTTATGAAGAAAAACTTTTTATAAATATAGCAAAGACCAAAATAAATAAAAAAATTGGGAAAAGATTTTTTAAAATTTTATATATTAATGCCAAAATATGGAAGCTTTGATTTTTTATGAAGAAAGGGCATTAATTTTGACCTAAGTGGAGGAGGATTGTATTTATATGAAATGACAAAGCAAAATTGAGTAAAAAAAATGCTTCCACCCAACACCGAGGGCTCACCACAGGACCAAGTGCCAAGCCGAGAAGACCACATGTATCCTCCATCACTCTAGCGTCGAGGCTTAAAGCCTCCCATTCCTTTGATGCTTGGCATAGAATGAAGGCATTGGGGTATATAAAGGATAAAAAGAAACTTTCTGTTGGGCATGTGGGATAAATCCCCAAGAATTAAAAATGGAGAATGTAAGTGGTGGACGAATATTCCAGCCAACGTTTTGATGTTAAATGACAGATCACACAGAAATAGTGCTATGGGGGTTCTTCTGAAGACTCTACACCTTTACAACATTGATGAAATGGATAGAAGGGCATTGTGTAAGGCGATATCATTTTGTCCATCTCTAAGTTGATTTGGAGGTCATGGGATTCCATATTTAACTTAAATCATTCTTAAACTATTTAAATTTGCACTTCCATCATCTGGAACGATTATGCTGTCAGTCATCCAAAATAGGCAGGATAGAAGCTTTAAAAAACACGTACTTATGTACGATTGCTGAAGGGATTGCATTATTTAAAGCTTGTTAGTTTTTCCACAGTTATAATTAATAGAACATTTCTCAGGTTTCTTGCTGACTCTAGAAATGAACCACCATTGGAAGTACGTATCTTACTAGATAGCACACGATTAAAAAGAAGCGGAAGTTGAAGAAATTTTTGTTTGCTTCAAATGCTGGAGAGTGCAAGTGTCTTCGGCACCTTGATATATAAAATAAAGATGATTTAGCTGCAACTAGCTGGTTTGAAAGGTATCGAAATCCTTGTGGAGAGAGGAATACACGGCTACAGTAAAAAAAGGCACAGCGTCACTTGGTTTCCGAATTTCTGACAGAACGGAATCTATGCTCCCTAGCGTTGCCAACAGTAACGATAGTGGAGCGTTACAAATAAGCCTTCAGTCACCTAATATTTCGATGTCTGGATCTTCCTCTGACAGCAGCAAGACTAGCAGTGATAACGCTGAGAATCCAGGAGATCAAGAGTTTCTAATATGAGATGCCAAGGTCTTCTAAACAACGACAATCATGTGATTACTGGAGCCGTGCCTGCAGTCGGTATTGTAAATTGTGACATCCAAAATGAATGTGATCCTGCATACGCATTTCTTGCAAAGTACGTCAGTAAGGTTGAGTCAAACATCCGGATTTGAACGATTATGGGCTTTGGTTTGCATATGCTGGTTCTCAAAGGACGAGGTGTTTCAACTTCTATCTCCTATTTTAAACAGACTCGAAGGTTCCAATAGAGGTGATTGCATTCACTGCAATATCTCCGGGTTGATATATGTTGGATCTTGCAATGGTGAGGTGGCTCAGTCGATTATTATTGTCGTGATAGAGGGAAGTGACTCTGAGCTTGGAGAGCTGCTTACTCGATTTCTCTGTTTAAGCCTTGACCGCTTATATATTGGAAAGCAATAAAAAGTTAATGCAACTTTGGAAGTAGCAAAGACATTCAATGAGAAAATAGCAAAATATTGTCAAAGTTATACTGGAGCCCTGTGCATATGCTGGGACTGGAAATGCTCTTAAGATACAAAGTCTTCTTGGTCTCTGCGTGGAACATCATGAGAAGGGTGAGAGTCATCAGGCACTGAATTTTGCATCACCAATGAAGGAAGAAGATTGAAAATATAGCAGAATTGGTCTCAGATAGCTCTCGTCATCACTTGTTTTCTTTGTATGAGAAAAGCAAGAGTTTGTAGGCTTTCTGCAACAACAACTTGCATGGAAAAGTAATGAAAAGAGTGGTCGCAGAACAAAAACCACATCACACGTGTCCACTATTGATACATTCACGTAGGGAAAAGTGGTATTGCAAACCACTTAGAAAACTACGCGGAAACAGCCTACGTGGCACTTAAAAAGCAGCTTCTATTTATTGATGAAACTCATTATTTTATTTTGTCTCGAAGAAGCGACCGGAGAAATAAAAAAAAAACAAAAAAAAAACATAAGAAGCTGAAATACCGGCTGTAGAAGATTGATGGGAGGTTAGTTTTGAATGTTTTGGAATACTTTTTCTCTTCTCGGATCGTAGAAATTTTCCATACAGAGGAGCTATTGGTGTCTCGGGTGCAATGGAGTTTTCCGTGAGAGCCGATATTAGGGTTAGCACTAATATCCAAACCCTTATTTGCTGTGAAAAAAATTTTCTGAGCAAGGTGAAAGTCTAAAGTTTGTGGCAAGTCAATTTCATCTCTTGCATAGTAAAAGCTGCAGCATACATCTCGATTTTTATCCCACGACTGGTGAATTTGAGCAGCATTTCAGGCATATTCATGATTGGTAGGATGGAAACGATTGTTGCAGAAAACTGAAACTTCTCGACAGGTGGCCTCTCCACAACATTTCGCATGTGAGAAATATGATGAAGAAAACCATTTCGCTCAGTTTGTGGAGAAGGTAAGAAGCTACATAATAAAAGGAAACATAGTTTATATTGAAGATATTGCCGAGGGTTCGGAGAACAGCTCAGCAGGTCAAAGATGAAGTGGATGAGAGCAAGGGAATGGTTTTGTACAGGTATCAAAGGAGTAGAATACCCCCGAAAGCCCAGAAATTCCAGGAAGAGTATCAACAGGTGGCAAGATAATAAATATCAGTTAAAAAAGTGAAAAATTAAAGGGAACTGGCAGCCATCTTCTAACTTCCGAAGACATGACAAAACAAACATTCCAGATTTTTTTTGTCATATTACTGTTTAAAAAACTAATTCTTGTAAAGTAGTGATTAGTTATTTGATTGTTGTTTTAGTATTAGTGGTTTATTTTACGGTTAGGGTTTGCTTAGAGGGAAAAAATTTTGTATAAATTATACATTTTACAATGTAAAGAGGGTTGAATTTTCAGAGAGGAAGGACCCATTTCGGGTGTTTGAAGTATTTTACAGAAATTAATAAAGATCTTAGAAGTTGAGCATATTTTCATCGAAGATTCATGTCTTGTTTTGAAATTGCAGTCTGTGTTTTTCTTTTCTTTACATGTGCATGTCAATTCTCTTTGTGACTTTTGCCATTATGTCTTTCCTTCTGTATTTAGGTGAACATACTGAAAATAAATTGAGATTCATGTCATATGCCTCGATTTATCCGCATCTGAGTACCCATTTATTTCTCCAAAGTTAACAGCGGATTCATCTGAAAATCGATGCCTGTTGTTAGTGGACTGTCATTATTTCTTTCCTTGTCACCTGCAAAATCTTATTGACTGTAATCAAACAGCTATCTTGCCTTCGTATGAAACATTTGTTGGCTGCCGATCTATTATTTTTCTGTTTCTTGACTCCATTGCCCAAGGGTATCATTTTCCTATTTATCTAACCACATCATTTATTTAAGTTTTTATTTATTTTAGAAATTGGCCCTTGAGTTTCATTATCAAACTGCTGTCGTGGTGACATTGGATGGCAGATTTGCTGAGAGATCCCTCTCTGGCTGAAGGAGGCCAACTTTCAGTCTAAAGATTGGTTTGAAATAGGTTACCTTGGGTTTCTTTGATACAACCCAAGAAAAATCTGAGTGCTAACATTTTGGCGCCGTTGCCGGGGAACGAGGGTTTCATTTTCCCTGGGTATGAACGACAAAGTTTTCAGTTTTGACTGTTGATGGTGAACAATGGTCAAACATCAGTAAGGTTGTACATCTTTCACCTGGCAACTCCATCTTCAAGAATCCAAATTTTAGTGACTCCATTGGCGGCATGATCCAGAATCAAGTTTTTAAAGAGAACCGACAGACTCCACTGGGAAATGAGCTCATTTTGAAGACATGGAAGGGCATGATGAAAAGACAAGGTACTCAAGTTTCAGTTTTATGCAAGACATCTTATCCTTTCTTGTAAATCTTTTCCTGTCTTTTCCTAAGCTTGGTAGAAGAATTTCTCATTGTTTACTATATTCGAAAAAAGACCATAGGTTTACTCCTGTATACCCTTCCTTAGAAACTGAAAATGTGTCATCATTCTGTACATATGATTTTGATCAAGATCTTTTACTTGAACCGCATGACAGTAAGGATCAGCCTTATCAACCTCATGATATTAAAGCTGATAATACATCCTCTTTACATAGTTCAGTTTCTCCCAATATCCAAAACCGATATAAGCCACTTCACCTACCCCATGTTCTCCACGATTATCCTCTTAAATACCATAAATACCTTCCTAAATTTGATGGAGAAATCGAAGGCCTTACTGCTGAAAAACATCTTCAAGGCTTTGAAAATTTTCTGGATCTGTTTGAAGTGGATCAGGATGATGTTTGTATGAGGATTTTTGCTCAATCTTTCCAAGGAGATGTGAAAAAATGGTTTCGCCATTTACAGCCAGAGTCTATAGACACATGTCAGGGGTTTTCTGATATCTTCTTGAAGTTTTGGGGTAAGAGGAAGTCATGGGACCTAGTCCTTTCAGAATTTTACTCTCTGAGGGTGCATGAAGGGGAATCCTTATCCAATTTCAACAGGAGGTTCGCCAGCGCCTATTATGATATACCGAAAGAAATTCAGCCCCTAGAGAATGCTGCCAAGTTACATTATGTATCTATTTTTCATTCTGATTTCTCTTTTCTTCTCTTGGAAAGAAATCCCTCCAGTTTACAACATATGTTCGTCGATGCTTTAGAATTTGAAGATAATCTTAGAATGTCCAGGAAATTATCAAGCAAAGAAAATGATGAGAGGATTGAAGAAGAATGTGGGTTCGAAGAGAAGTATGGACAAAGAGAAATGGCTTGGCATTTCAGTTTTTCCCGTGACAAACAAAAAGATGATCAGCTGGGTGATGTGACAGAAAAAGGTACCTCTGACTTGTTTTATGTCAATTACAATCAACCTGCTGAAATTTCTGTTAATGATGGTTTCAAAGAAAATTTCAGTTGACCTAAGTTTGATGAGTATGAAGAAGATTGCTTGGGTATGGCACCGGCTGAAAACTTTATAAGTCCCAGGGCAGTTAGTGAAGAAAATTTGATCACTATCCATGATCAAACAACTGAAAATCAGCATGCTGAAAGTGACTGTCTGCCCCTCTGTTATGCTTCGTTCGAATTGATAAAACAAAAAATTAAGGCTTCTAATCAAAAACAAAAATCTATGATGGAGAACTCCATAAACTTTTTTGAAAATGGAATTAAAGAAGAAGAAGAACAAGTATGTCATCATTCTCAAGAAGCAGAGGTTTTCCATAGGGAAGATAAGTACCAAACAGAAAATCAGGTCTCTATTTCGCATTCAGAAATTTTGTATCAAGAAGAGTCTGTTGCACTTGATGTCATTGAAGAATTTAATGATGGTTTTGCTGTTTTTGATGAAGAAGGGCAAGTTTTAAATTCTGAATTTTCGAATGAAATTGGTGATGGCTTTTGTATCTTTTCTCCCGAGTCGGATAAGAATTTTCTTCAGTCTTGTCAGTGGTCCTCTAATTCAGAAGAAGGTCAGATAAGCTTCTCTCCATGTGACACTATTTCAGAAGCTATGGGTCTAGAAGATTCTGTCTTATTTGATTCACTTAAAAAACGATAAATCAATACTTCTCTTGGAATACAAAAGACAGAACAGGCCTCAGGTGATGCTGCTGATTTTTCCTTAAACAAGAAAGGTGGACGCCTCCATAGTATTTCCAAAATTTCTCCTCTATCTGAAGATGAAATAGATCAACTCCTGAAAGGTCATATTACAGCTCCTGTAATGTCAGACCTGCATTGTTCACACAGTCCAGGGTATGTAAGTGAGACTTCTTCCATTTTCAAGCATGTAAATATAAATTTAGACATTGACAGTTATGACGATCCTTTGAAGGAACCTATTTATGATGATGATTCTCCGCTAAGGGATCAGCTGTTACACACCATTTATTTCCATCAAGAAGATAGGGTTGACATGATTAATGATCTTGAAAGATGTTGGTTGTTTGAAGATGTTTTGGATGATGATGTGGGTAAGTATAAAGATGGGATATGTGACATACCAAAAAGGGAACCAGAGCCGCTCATGCCTGAGGAGGATGCAGTCAAAACTCAGGTATTAGAATATCAAGCTCCCCTATGCACTTTCATCAATCCACAGTTGAATAGTCTTGCAGATCAACTTGAAAGAGATATTTGCATTCTTGCTGAATCTCAAGACGTGATAATATTTCAAACTGTTGAAGATCCTTATGCTAATTTACTACAATCTGAGGGGAAAATGAATTTTCTTACATTTGTGGAACATGAACTCATTATCAAAGAATGTTTGGAGTGGTTTGTTTTATGTTTTCTTTACTCACTCAAAAGGAATGCAAGCCATAGTCGAGGAGATGGTCAGTTATTAGATTGGCTTCATTGGCACTTTTGTGTCATTTGATTCAGCAGCCACATTTCAACAGAGTAGGGTAGGTAGGAGGAATAAGTTTTCCCGGCAAACATTTTTTCAGTATGTACAACGTTGTTTTCAGTTTAGTTCCAGCATGTATGTTTCAGTGTTCAGCAGTTATCGGTTTTCAACTACATTTTTTGGATGAAGGATCAGTTACAGGTTGTAGGTTGCAGTTTTCAGGATTGGGAGTTGCCCAATGGTCAGGCACATGGTCTACGGTGTTCTCTGCTGCCTCCCTGGGAGGACAGCATCCCCAGTAGGAGCCAGTTGTTGACACTCAATAAATTTTTTGGTTAATTATCTTCTGTCGGCATTAGCAATGCAACAATAGAACAATTTCATCGCAGGGGATCTCAAACTCGGTCAAGAAAAAGCACTTGTCCTCAAGTGTGGGCATAAATGTTGCAAAATAAAAATGGTTGAAAGAAGTTTTCAAATTTCAACAAAAGCTCAGTTTTTCAAACCTATTTTTGACCTTGTGGGCAAAGGTTTTTAATTTTCATATAAAAAAGGTTTAGCTCGAGTTGGGAAGCGTTATGAAGAAAAACTTTTTATAAATATAGCAAAGACCAAAATAAATAAAAAAATTGGGAAAAGATTTTTTAAAATTTTATATATTAATGCCAAAATATGGAAGCTTTGATTTTTTATGAAGAAAGGGCATTAATTTTGACCTAAGTGGAGGAGGATTGTATTTATATGAAATGACAAAGCAAAATTGAGTAAAAAAAATGCTTCCACCCAACACCGAGGGCTCACCACAAGACCAAGTGCCAAGCCGAGAAGACCACATGTATCCTCCATCACTCTAGCTCTGAGGCTTAAAGCCTCCCATTCCTTTGATGCTTGGCATAGAATGAAGGCATTGGGGTCTATAAAGGATAAAAAGAAACTTTCTGTTGGGCATGTGGGATAAATCCCCAAGAATTAAAAATGGAGAATGTAAGTGGTGGACGAATATTCCAGCCAACGTTTTGATGTTAAATGACAGATCACACAGAAATAGTGCTATGGGGGTTCTTCTGAAGACTCTCCACCTTTACGACATTGATGAAATGGATAGCAGGGCATTGTGTAAGGCGATATCATTTTGTCCATCTCTAAGTTGATTTGGAGGTCATGGGATTCCATATTTAACTTAAATCATTCTTAAACTATTTAAATTTTCACTGCCATCATCTGGAACGATTATGCTGTTAGTCATCCAAAACAGGCAGGATAGAAGCTTTAAAAAACACGTACTTATGTACGATTGCTGAAGGGATTGCATTATTTAAAGCTTGTTAGTTTTTCCACAGTTAAAATTACTAGAACATTTCTCAGGTTTCTTGCTGACTCTAGAAATGAACCACCATTGGAAGTACGTATCTTACTAGATAGCACACGATTAAAAAGAAGCGGAAGTTGAAGAAATTTTTGTTTGCTTCAAATGCTGGAGAGTGCAAGTGTCTTCGGCACCTTGATATATAAAATAAAGATGATTTAGCTGCAGCTAGCTGGTTTGAAAGGTATCGAAATCCTTGTGGAGAGAGGAATACACGGCTACAGTAAAAAAAGGCACAGTGTCACTTGGTTTCCGAATTTCTGACAGAACGGAATCTATGCTCCCTAGCGTTGCCAACAGTAACGATAGTGGAGCGTTACAAATAAGCCTTCAGTCACCTAAGATTTCGACGTCTGGATCTTCCTCTGACAGCAGCAAGACTAGCAGTGATAACGCTGAGAATCCAGGAGATCAAGAGTTTCTAATATGAGATGCCGAGGTCTTCTAAACAACGACAATCATGTGATTACTGGAGCCGTGCCTGCAATCGGTATTGTAAATTGTGACATCCAAAATGAATGTGATCCTGCATACGCATTTCTTGCAAAGTACGTCAGTAAGGTTGAGTCAAACATCCGAATTTGAACGATTATGGGCTTTGGTTTGCATATGCTGGTTCTCAAAGGATGAGGTGTTTCGACTTCTATCTCCTATTTTAAACATACTCGAAGGTTCCAATAGAGGTGATTGCATTCACTACAATATCTCCGGGTTGATATATGTTGGATCTTGCAATGGTGAGGTGGCTCAGTCGATTATTATTGCCATGATAGAGGGAAGTGACTCTGAGCTTGGAGAGCTGCTTACTCGATTTCTCTGTTTAAGCCTTGATCGCTTATATCTTGGAAAGCAATAAAAAGTTAATGCAACTTTGGAAGTAGCAAAGAAATTCAATGAGAAAATAGCAAGATATTGTCAAAGTTATACTGGAGCCCTGTGCATATGCTGGGACTGGAAATGCTCTTAAGATACAAAGTCTTCTTGGTCTCTGCGTGGAACATCTTGAGAAGGGTGAGAGTCATCAAGCACCGAATTTTGCATCACCAATGAAGGAAGAAGATTGAAAATATAGCAGAATTGGTCTCAGATAGCTCTCGTCATCACTTGTTTTCTTTGTATGAGAAAAGCAACAGTTCGTAGGCTTTCCGCAACAACAACTTGCATGGAAAAGTAATGAAAAGAGTGGTCGCGGAACAAAAACCACATCACACATGTCCACTATTGATACATTCGCATAGGGAAAAGTGGTATTGCAAACCACTTAGAAAACTACGCGGAAACAGCCTACGTGGCACTTAAAAACCAGCTTCCATTTATTGATGAAACTCATTATTTTATTTTGTCTCGAAGAAGCGACCGGAGAAATAAACAAAAAACAAAAAAAAAAACATAAGAAGCTGAAATACCGGCTGTAGAAGATTGATGGGAGGTTAGTTTTGAATGTTTTGGAATACTTTTTCTCTTCTCGGATCGTAGAAATTTTCCATACAGAGGAGCTATTGGTGTCTTGGGTGCAATGGAGTTTTCCGTGAGAGCCGATATTAGGGTTAGCACTAATATCCAAACCCTCATTTGCTGTGAAAAAAATTTTCTGAGCAAGGTGAAAGTCTAAAGTTTGTGGCAAGTCAATTTCATCTCTTGCATAGTAAAAGCTGCAGCATACATCTCGATTTTTATCCCACGACTGGTGAATTTGAGCAGCATTTCAGGCATATTCATGATTGGTAGGATGGAAACGATTGTTGCAGAAAACTGAAACTTCTCGACAGGTGGCCTCTCCACAACATTTTGCATGTGAGAAATATGACGAAGAAAACCATTTCGCTCAGTTTGTGGAGAAGGTAAGAAGCTACATAATAAAAGGAAACATAGTTTATATTGAAGATATTGCCGAGGGTTCGGAGAACAGCTCAGCAGGTCAAAGATGAAGTGGATGAGAGCAAGGGCATGGTTTTGTACAGGTATCAAAGGAGTAGAATACCCCCGAAAGCCCAGAAATTCCAGGAAGAGTATCAACAGGTGGCAAGATAATAAATATCAGTTAAAAAAGTGAAAAATTAAAGGGAACTGGCAGCCATCTTCTAACTTCCGAAGACATGACAAAACAAACATTCCAGATTTTTTTTGTCATATTACTGTTTAAAAAACTAATTCTTGTAAAGTAGTGATTAGTTATTTGATTGTTGTTTTAGTATTAGTGGTTTATTTTACGGTTAGGGTTTGCTTAGAGGGAAATTTTTTTGCATAAATTATACATTTTACAATGTAAAGAGGGTTGAATTTTCAGAGAGGAAGGACCCATTTCGGGTGTTTGAAGTATTTTACAGAAATTAATAAAGATCTTAGAAGTTGAGCATATTTTCATCGAAGATTCATGTGTTGTTTCGAAATTGCAGTCTGTGTTTTTCTTTTCTTTACATGTGCATGTCAATTCTCTTTGTGACTTTTGCCATTATGTCTTTCCTTCTGTATTTAGGTGAACGTACTGAAAATAAATTGAGATTCATGTCATATGCCTCGATTTATCCGCATTTGAGTACCCATTTATTTCTCCAAAGTTAACAGCGGATTCATCTGAAAATCGATGCCTGTTGTTAGTGGACTGTCATTATTTCTTTCCTTGTCACCTGCAAAATCTTATTGACTGTAATCAAACAGCTATCTTGCCTTCGTATGAAACATTTGTTGGCTGCCGATCTATTATTTTTCTGTTTCTTGACTCCATTGCCCAAGGGTATCATTTTCCTGTTTATCTAACCACTTCATTTATTTAAGTTTTTATTTATTTTACAAATTGGCCCTTGAGTTTCATTGTCAAACTGCTGTCGTGGTGACATTAGATGGCAGATTTGCTGAGAGAGCCCTCTCTGGCTGAAGGAGGCCAACTTTCAGTCTAAAGATTGGTTTGAAATAGGTTAACTCGGGTTTCTTTGATACAGCCCAAGGAAAATCCGAGTGCTAACACATCTTTTCACCATCTATTGATGATGATACAATTTGTTCTTAGCTATTTCCCTGTACTCCTCTAGCTTCAAAAGAGTGTCAATTCTTTGCTGGAGAGGAGAAGAATCATCTTCTTGGACAAACTGGGCCAATTGTAGTGAAGGGATGGTGAGGTTAGTAGGAAGGATGGCTTCTTTTCCATAAACCAGACAGTAGGGAGAATTTGCAATTGCTGCCTTTGGGGTAATTCGATCTGCCCATAAACCTTTATATAACTGTGTGTGCCAATCTCTGTGATGAGAAGCTATAGTCTTCTTGAGAAAATTTATCAGATTTTTGTTTGACGACTCATCCAAACCATTGCCTTGAGGGTAATAATTGGCATAAAAATTAAGCTTAATCCCCTTTTCAAAGGCATATTCAGTTATATCGATTGAAGGGAACTAGGATGCATTATCGAAAACTAGGAACTCTAGAGCGCCAAACCGTGTGATGATCTGACTGTCAAGGAAGGAGATTACTTGACTGGCATTACATTATTTAAGAGGGGCTACCTCCACCCATCTGGTGAAGTAGTCAGTTGCTGTAAGAATATATTTATCTTAGAGGGACAAAGTAGGGTTTATAGGCCCGACAAAATCCAGTCCCCATTGTTGAAATGGAAACTGAATTGTGACTAGTTGGAGAGGAAATGCAGGTTTCTTGAACTTCCCTATGCATTTCTGGCATGGTTCACACCTCCTTACATAAGCATAGGCATCTTTAAATAACGTGGGCCAATAATATCCAGCCCTGAGAAACTTATGTGTTGTAGTCTCACCTGAAAAATGGCCTTCAACATGTCCTGCATGAAATTGGAATAAGATGTCATCAGTTTCATGTTTTTCCAAGCACCTAAGAAATACTCCACCATAATTTTTCCTAAAAGGAACTTGATCAATAAACTAATAAGGAGCAGCTTTTAGTCTCAAATCCCTTTGTTTCTTAAAATCAAGGGTTTCGGGAGCAAACCCATGGTTCAGAAAAAATCTGATATCATCATACCATTCTAATGTCGGGGCATCGATAGCGTTAACAACACCTAAGGGAATTTCTTCCTCCTGGTCCCATTTAGATTGTTGTTGTGTAGGGTCATTGGATTGAGCGGTAAGAAGACAAAGGCCTTGCCCTTTGATAATTTTAGCTGGTCTTATATCAAGATCATATTCTTGTAGGGTCGTCATCCAATGGGCCCTCTTTTCCCATAACTCTTTTTGGATCAGGACGTTTCTAATAGAAGAATATGGGACAATGAATTTGGTTCGAGATTTCAACAAGTAGGGCCTGTAATGTTTGACAGACTTATAGACCACATATGCTTGCTTATCAATTTGTGAGTAATTAAGCTCTGCACCTTTGAATGTTGAGCTCATAAAAGAGATCGGGATCTCTACATCATTGTCACGCTTTTGCGTTAGGACAGCCGCATAAGAAAAGTCAGTGGCAAAAGTATAAAGAATGAAATCCTTATCAAAATATGGGGACATGAGAGTAGGAGCTTCAGCGACAACCTTTCAAACTTCGATAAATGCATCTCTATGTTCTTGCGACCAGGTAAACTGCACATCTTTCTTGACCAAAAGTTGTAATGGTTTGACTATCTGAGCAAAATTTGGTACAAATCTACGTACAAAATTAATCTTACCCAAGAAGGATTGCATTGCTTTGCGCGAGCTTGGTAACCCAATCTTTAAAATAGCCTCTGTTCATTCAGGATCAATAATCATACCTTCTTTCAAAACAATGAAGCCCAGAAGCTTTCCTTCTGTTACTGCGAAAATAGATTTCTTTAGGTTGAGAGAAATACCAAATTTCCTACAACGCTCGAAAACCTATTTCAAAGCAAACACATGTTCATGTCATTTTTTGGAGTAATTAGTGATATCATCAAGATAAACTACGACAGAATTATGCATTAACCCTCAGAAAGCTATGTCCATAGCTCTCTGAAAAGTGGCTCCTGCATTGATTAACCCGAAAGACATCCACCTGTAGGTGAAAGTACCCCAAGGAGTCCTAAAAGCTATTTTTAATTGGTCGTCCGGGGCAACTATAACCTGGTGACATCCCGAAAAACCGTCTAGGAGGGAAAACATCTCTGACCCAGCTACCTTTTGAAGAATCTACTCCATAGGTGGAACATGATAGTTGTCTTTCTCAGAAGCTCGATTCAGGTTCCTGAAATAGACACACAGTCGATCTTCACCGCTTTTCTTATGGATAGGCACTAAGTTGGCTATCCATTGAGTGTGCCTGACTGGAAAGATAATTTGAGATGTGAGCAACTTCTCCAACTCCTTTTTTACCGAAGGCTCTAAACTGGGGTGCATTTTCTGCAACTTTTGTTGAAATGGCTTAACCTCTGGTTTCATGGGTATATTATGGAACATGACGCTAGTGTCAAATGTTTTCAATTCGTCATAAGTCCAGGAAAAAACATCTTTATACTATTTACAGAATGAAATGATGGCTCTCCATCCTTCAGGGGTACAATTAACTCCCAAATTGATAAAGCGGGGTTCCTACTTGGTGCCTAAATTGACTCGCTCATAGTTCAAAGATGAGCTTTGAGTTTTACAATTAGTATGAGGTTCAAACTTGTCTTGCAAATCATAAAACTTTTCTAGATTGATCACTGAATTCGGGATAACGTTTGAGGGATCAGTGAGTGACTTTTCAGGTTCTGTTTTATCAATGGACATGTCTTGGAATGTATCCTGAGCCGTGAGGAAGTCAAGTATCTATCGGTCATCATCAAACACTTTCCAATTAGTCACATTATCTGGAATGGAGGGTATGTACATCAATTTGATCGAAAAAGTTTGAGGAGACAGGCCTTCTGGAGGGATCAGTCTAGAAGCTATGTTTGCTAACAGGTCTGCATCGAAATTTTTTGATCTGGGAATAGATTTAATATTGAATGCTAAAGATGAGTTGGTTAGATCCCTTACCATCTTTTGATAATTAGGCAAACGCGGAGATAAGCAGTGTATTTTATTTCTGACTTGCTTAACTATAATTTCGGAATCCCCATAGCATTCTATTGCCTACACACCTAAATCAATAGCCTTCTTGAGCCCCTGTACCAGAGCCTCATACTCAGCTACATTATTAGTGCAATCAAATTCTAGCCTGCAAAAAATCATAATTTTTGTTCCCTTGGAATCAAGAAGGACACAACCTGCTCCAGCTCCATCCTTAGACTTGTAACCATTAAAAAATAAGGTCCATGAGATAGGATCTATTCTAAAATTGGTATTTACATTATACACATTATGCACAATTTCACCAGAAAAAGGTATAGAAGTTACATGAGTAATATGTGATTTGTTTTGAATGCTTTCTTATGGTGAGGCATCAGCTGGGAATTCACCCAAAAAGGTATCAAACGTAAAATGCTCTACGCGAGAGGTGAGATAACCAGTAGGTTTGCTTGAGTCATTAAGATCAGTGACTGTCTGTTTCATAAAAGGTTCTCTACTGATCTTAATTTTATTCGGTTGACCATTGTAAGGAAACCATAAATGGGACCAGTCGGTGGAAAAGTAACCCTTAAGTTTCTATGACTAGTCCCTGCTTAACCACATCCCATAGGCTTCCGAGATGTCAGATACCATGATGTCAATTGTCTGGTGGATCCTGGGATCAGTTGATAGTGTAAGCAAAACATTTCTCAATTTACCTACCACTCTGACTTTGGATCTATCAAGTTGCACAATCTGAGTTGGGTAGGGTTCCCACGTTGCATTCAATTTCCTGCAAATAGAGAGGGTCATCGCATTTGATGATGCTCCTGAATCTATCATGTAGTTTTGCACATTCCGGTTGAAAATCTCAAAGGTAAGCAAGAAAGGAGGAGTCCTCTTTCTTGCTGGTTTCTGATCATCAGTTTTAGTAACATAGTCTAGGTTGTTACTTTGTGACTCTCTAGGTTGTTTGACTATCATGTTTTTAGGTAAGGAATCCCTCATAGCAGAGATCTTAAGTAGCTCAAACAAAGAGATGTTCACTTTGACTCTTTTTAAGTCTTCAACTAGATTGTACTCCATTTCAGGGAGGATTGTATCCTTTTGAGGAATAGTCTTGTTTTTGGTGGGAACTAGAGTAGAAGATGAAGGTTCTTGAGGTGGTTGTGGTCTTGACCTTGTGTTATAAAGGTGTTGTGCATTAAACACCGCCTCAGGTTCTTCTTCTTCTTCACACATAGGAAGTTCTGAAAGGAAACTCACAGTATCGACTTGTGGATCACCTTCTTCTTCTTCTACAGGTAATTGTGGATCTGGAATGGTCTGATCGTTGGAAGCATCAGGAGTGACTTGAGATTTTGCTACCAAGTCTCTAAAAATAGAATAGATTTCATCATTTGTGAGTCCATCTGCCGGATTCGGTGGTGGTGGATTTTGTGGAGGATGGTAAGGTCTTCTAAATGGTGGCCTTACAAAACCTCTGTTTTGGTTCTGATTATCTTTAGTGTTCTTCTTCAAATCCACCATCTCATTTGACATTTTTTGAATGAATTTCTTCATGTCAGCCATATCAAATGGATCTTTATTTTGAACAGTGGGTTTGGGGACGTTCTCAGCTCTTTTCCTAGAAGTAGAAAGCTGCTCTTCTAAAATTTATAGGGTTGTCTTTCAGACAAAACATGTCCTTCTCAACTTGGATTGCTTCATCAAATGCCCCCAGTAAAGTACCTTTCTGTGCCCTTTTGACCCACATTGCAATAGGGACAGGCAAACCTTTTTCATAATAAGCTACCAACAATTCTTTAGCGGGAAGAAGATTGGTAGGGATTCTGTTTTTGAGATATGAGAACCTTTAGTTAAAGCCTTTTACCCTTTAGTTTCCTTTGATTTTCATAGAGGAAAATTCTAAGACAAGATCCTACGGTGTTTTATCATCCCTGAATTTCTGGGTGAAATGTTTCTCGAATTCATCCCAGGACGTTATAGATTGGGCTGGTAAGGCAAAATACCAGGTGGCCACCTTACCCTCAAAAGTGTAGGGAAAGAGTCTGCATACTACATCCTCATGTACCACGCTTCTAAGTTTGATTGCCTGCATGAAAGTTTTTATATGATCCAATGTGAGTGTCTTATCCTCAGGGTTGAATTTAGGCAGCCATTTCTCAGGATTCTTTGGTAATCTATGTTGATCTCCTATTATGAAAACTGCACCTTGGTCAAGCCAACGTCTGTTTTGACCTTCTCCAGCCATTGGAGGTTCTTCTTCTTCTTCTTTTGACGATGAGATAGAAGAATTTTCACCATCAGAGGAAGATGATGAATATGAAGGAGGGGATGGTGGTGGACCACCAGCTCCAAGTTTTGGTTGACCTTGTGTTCTTATGAGAGTAGTCTCACGGTTATATTCAGGAGAATCCAGTTGATCAATCAGCTCTTGGTTTTTAGGTTGTTGATCAACTGTATGTTGATCTATTTAGATTAGTGGTATGCAAAATATGTGGGTCACTGGTCTGTGAAGCAGAAATTTGTTGATCTTCCTGATCAATAGTCTGCAGAATACCTTCTAAATTTAAGGCTGCGATACCGCATCTTCTTTGATCGGCAAGTCGTTGTTCTGCTCTTAAGACCCGATCAGCAGATGTTTTCAATATCTACTCGAACGAGATGGGTCTTTTTGTAGGTGATGTGAAAATGATATCCCTTATGTTCTCCTGTTGTATCACAGGTGTGACAAGTATAACTGTAGGTTGGCAGATGTGACAAGGAGAACTGTAGGTTGTGTATGAATTGGTTGTTCAGATGTTGAATCCCTAGACTGGCTTCGGGTTTGAACCATTGAAGTACTTGCTGGAGGAGGTTTATTATCATTTTTCTTAGGCATGTTATACTAGTTGCCCTCCTTCTAGCGCCATTTGTTGATGCCTCGGGTGCGCAGGTTACTATGAGGTGCTGGAAACAGTTCCAAGGCACAAAACAGGGATGAAAACCCAGCCAAAGGCTTCGAAAGACCCTACACAAGGGAAATTCTATCCTCGAGATGTTTGGTGTGGTAATCACCCACGAATATTCGGCCTTCACTAGCACTCTATGAGTAAGTGGTTTGATCTATTAGATCAATTTCCCAATTAAGGAAAACAAAGATATGGAAAAACAATAAACAATTCTAACTTAACCTATTTAGAAATAAGGATCTAATCTTAAGTCAAACCTATTCTAAGATGAAAAGCTTGTCATTTGTACAGATCAACCCTGAGGTGTAAAGAACAAATACTTTATCACTGTTAACAGAAATGCCTCCAGATGAGATATTTGCTAACTTAAATAATGATTACTTAATGAAAATCAAACAATGATAATTCAAGCTTAAGGACCATCAAGATATAACCTGTTATCTCTTTGTTGATTGAAAAATAAACAATGATTGAATGTATATACGATCAATTGAAGAAATCGATAAAGAAAGTATTTAATTAAAGAAATTCAATCAAATATTTCCATACATACATCAGTTATATAGAAAAATCAATACAACAGATTTATGCATTCATTAGATATTTGACAACAGATCATATATATAGCGGATGATAATTTGGAATATACAATCAGAAATTCTCAAAAAAAATTGAGTAACAACCAGAAGATGGATCCAAATATAACATTACTGTATTAAGATGTCTTGTACCAAAATTACAATGACACTGGCCATAGAGTATCCCCAATCTTATATTCTGCTGAATTACAATTCCAAAGATTCCAACCCCTTTCTAAGAGAGGTATTCTTCCTTAAATAAAAATATAACAACAGAGTACAATAGGAGAATCCTAGGAAATAGAGATTACAAAATCAGATTCAACTATTGATCCAAAAAATCTTGCCTTTTCTTGGACTACATGATTCCTTTCACCTTTTCAAAGGGATTCTTAATGATATATTATTTAATTGGAAGGATCTTCATATCACAACAAGAATTCTTCTCCAACCTGGTCATTATCACCAACAGATGATTTGGCCTGTAGAGAATTTACCGCAAGAACTTCTGAATGAGAGAGTAAGTTCTCAAAAATAGAGAAATCCGTCAAAGGGTCCACCTTAGAAGGAGTCGGTGGGATATCAGGTTTTTCATTGATTATATAATATCGTACAATATCGTCATCATGGTCAGCCAATTCCTTGGAAAGTTTCTTGTCTTTCTTGCCAAGAATTTGCATGCAAACAGACCGAGCATCAGAATCTTCTTCACCACTATCACTGCTTAAATCAAGAGCACCTGCATCAAAAGGTGGTGACATAAGTTCTTGATCAAGTAAGGGATAGAGTTCTCCATATTTGAAGTAAGCATTGGGATATTCATGACCTGTCTGCATACTGCCTCTATCAAATACGTTCAGAAGGAAGCTCACAAGATTATTATACAGAATATTTTCCCCTTAAAGAATGCAAAGGACGAACTGAAGGCTTCGTGTTTGTTGCTAATTTAGAGCGAACTGATAGGATGGTAATGATTGAACAGAGCCAGCCATAATGGTTCAATTATTATGATTAGGACACTACAACCATTCCAACTATAATGAAATGAGCCATAATGTGAGTTAACCAGATCTGGATCCACGCGAAAGTACAAATCCAATTGAGACTTGCATGACTTAAAAAAAATATGAAATCTCATCATTACAAATTTGTTCACATCAACAATCATGACCTCGGATTTGAGATAAAAATGAGAGTTATGGTGAAAAGAGATGATTGTGAAATGGCTAAGATAGGAGTTTCAGTACAAAAACTGGCGACCTGATTTCACCTGCGAAACCAGATCCAGATAACTGATTTAACAGAAAGACCAGAGCTACACTACAGAGACAAAAAAGTTATAATCTACAGATCCTTGAAGAGTCGAATCAAATAAGAAAAATGCCATTATTGAATCCCAAAATAACCAAATTACTGAACACAGAACGCATCAATGGAAACAACTCAACCTAAAATAACCGAAAAAACCGGCAAAAATGAGCCTTAGCAACCAAATTCACAGTAGAATCAGCACAGCGGGGTAATTCCAGCGAGTAAAAATGATAACAAAAGTAAATAAAAACCTATATTTATCAATTTACCCAAGTTAAATCATGACCATAGGATTGGGAATAACGACCGGCTGAGATCAACCAATGCGAGATGCGGGATCGGGTTCAGAAACACAATAAAAAAGTTTTATTTACCATTCCCGAAAGCCAAAAAACCGACATTGGCGGGTTTCGGGTTTCTGGTTTCAAAATGTAACCAAATCAAAACTAGGTTCCTGAAAGCCGCAACCCAAAAATTGCGGGTTGCGGGTTTCGAGATGCAATCAAACACAAAGTTAAAAATGTAATTTTCGAATCCCAAAATGCGGCATTGTCGGGTTTCGGGTTTATTAAAAATGACAAACAAAAATCTGGATTCCCGCAATGCGACATTGTCGGGTATCGGGTTTATATAAAACAAACTTCAAAAAAATTAAATCCCACACTCACAACTTTTGGGTTGCAGGTTTTGGGATGACGAAAATCCAAAAAATGAGAACACCAATTTCCTACAGCCGAAACTTTTGGGTTTCGGGTTTTGGGTTGGTAGAGAAAAAGTTTAAATACTCAAAATTTAAATATTTTTGCAAACCAAACAGTTAGAGATAATCCATATTAGGCAAAAAAATGGAGCAAGAAGGTATGGGCATTAGACTTAAAGAGATCTAAACCGAAAAATCATATTCACGGAGGGAAACTTACCCATACACCTTCGAATTTATTAAAAATGGGGATCCCGTGCTTTAGCTAAGCATGGGTTCTGTTGTGGCCACAACAGTGACCTGAACTGAATATCAATGGCTGCAATACTGAATGCTAGACCTGAATAACACTCACAGGAAAACTCACATGGCCTTGGGGCACATCACCCAAGAAAAGTAGCTGAGGCACATCACTCAACTGGAGGGCTTAGAGCTCTCATGAAAAATTCTAACAATGATCAAAGTGAGAAATGGAGTTAGAAACATTGTTAAATAGGAGAGATGAATTCTTCCTCACGCTAGCCACACATGTGGGTGAAGGAGGGCACATTCCTTGACAGGAATGGAAACTTATGACTAGAAAAACTTTCCTTCTTTTGTCTTCCTCCAATCAGATTAGCAAGTGCGCCTAGGTTAGCTTTTCTGCATTGTTGTTATTCTTTTCTGACTTCTTTTCTTGCTTTCTCCACTTTATTTATTTTCTACTTTCCTGCTTTTGCCTAATTTTTCCAGCTTTTGTCAGTTTCCATCTTGGTGCATCTTGCCAACTTGTCTCCACTAGATTCCTTAGCTTTTCTAAGATTTATCGCTTAGGCAAGTTTGGCCTACTTGACCAATTCGAATTTCCTATCCAAGTCATCAACCACTTGGCACATTTATTAGTAATAATCAACTACCATGGTGTAATTGTCTCAAAACTTCCCCAATTAATTAATTATGAACTTAGACCCCTAGGGATAGGAGGATCCAAGTGGTGACCAAGGTCACTAGGGAGGGGACATGACATCAATACGTCTCCATCCCTGAAGCCCCTCCCCCTGACAAAACCACTAATTATCTTCCCACCAATCATCCATTACGCATACCTCCTACCCCCTTAGATGGAGCCCCAAAATCCCCTCATTTCCCACTTCGTCGCATCAATAATAACCCCAATGCTCATACAGCATCTAATTACAACATTGTGGATGACTTAGCCCAATCCCTCGCGGCCATGTCTACATTAGAAGTCTTAAAAAAGTGTCCTACATAGTGTAAGACCCTATTATCCTCTATTGGTGCTATCAATCCCACTGACTCACGAATGATGGCCTTTGATTTGGACCAATCTGAACCATGCCTTCCTTCCACACTAGCATTCCAAGTTTCGGTATCCATTTGGAACCTTGTAATCCATCGGTGCATCATCGATGAGGGTGCCTCCACATGTGTTATGTCCACATTCATTTGGCAGAAGTTAGGATCCGCTACTCTCCATCCATCCACCACTGTGTTGCGAGCCTACGACGATCATTCGGCTCAACCCCAAGGTCTTTTAGCTAATGTCCCCGTCCAATTGGCTGGTAAAACAGTGCTTATTGACACAAAGGTCATCAATGCTGAACTTGATTATAACCTCTTACTTGGCCGCAGTTACATGTACGCCATGCGGGCAATCGCTTCATCCGTCTTCCATATCATGATGTTCCCCCACGAAGGACGAGTGATCAAGATTGATCAGCTCAGCTATTACGATCCCAATGCCCCAGTTGCACCTGAAAATGTTCTCCCCATGGTTGAACAACCTGTTCACGGTGCATCTACCTCATTGATTTCTTCAGTTGAACCCGAAATCTACTTAGATACGCCAATGACTTCCACCTTCCCATCCATTCCACCCTCGTCACAGGCGACCAAAATATCTGACTTATGCACCCTATCCCACAATACACAAACACCCAACTATCAACTGCCCTTGCTACCCCAACCACCGTCGGTCCCTAGTCATGTTGGCGCCACACCCATCCATATAATCCCCTTCCTATTTCCCCCTTCAAGAGTAGTAAGCGCCCCAGTTATGGCCACACTCAACCTTCCAGGGTTAACTTTAGGACTACCGGTGTGGTATCTCACACCTCCTACTTTGCCTCCAACACCAAATGTCGTCTTACAACGAGTACAACCCATTACCACTACTAGTCGACCACCTCCTAGTGCCACCACTCCTTCCTCATCCACCAATCCACCCCCCCTTTCCAAACACACTAGGGGCACAGGCCCACTACCTTATACCGCTCTGCCTGCACCCAAAATAGTTAAAAATCCCCCACCATTTCAAGCTCCTCCCAATTGCTCATTGTGTGATGAGTTAGGCCATGCTACCCATCAATGTCCACAATTACCTGTGCTACAAGAGCACATGCAAATGCTTGAAGATGACCCCAACATCCCAGTTGTCCAACATGACCTCACCCCTAAGCCTCGTGATAAATCACTGCGTACCAATCACCCCTGTGCAATATGCGGTATTTACGGCCACTACTCACATCACTACCATGATCTCCTAGATTATAGAGCTGCCCTTTACGAAAGGAATAACACAGACCTCGAGACATCTCCTCCCACCATTGAAGAAATCCACCCCCCAGAATCTTCGCCAATAGGAGAAGTCAATACCATTTATATGATCACTACTACTAGTGATCCCTTGTCAACTGATTTGACGAAAAAAAATTTCCACAATGATGAGGATATTCTCGAGGCTCTCACTGCACCTGATTACCCCTGGGATGATATGCACCATCGCTCCTGTTTCCTCCTAGAGGCATCCTCCTCCGCCATAGCCACCCAATTCTCTGTTGAATCCAAAGATTTCCTCCCAACCAAAGTTGACTGGTTTAAAGAGCCCATTCCCACTCCATATTCCTTCGAGGAAGGATAACATGGCCAACATCTCACCCACGATCCACATTGATATTTCTGCCCCCGTCGGTGCTCCCGAACTCATCACGTTGGGAGCCTCCTGCACTGAGTATGAGATCGGAGAATACAAGAAACTATTCCAGGAGTTTTGTGATGTCTTTGCTTGGTCCTACACTGAAATTCCTGGTCTTGACCCCACTATCATAAAGCACCACATTGACACTTGGTCGGACGTGCCCCCCGTTCACCAAAAACAACACCCCATTCACCCATCAAATCTCCCCGCCATCAAAGCCGAAATTGAAAAACTTCGTGCAACAGGTTTTATTTATCTAATTACATACACCACTTGGGTTTCTAACCCTGTCCCCATTAACAAAAAACAAGGCACCATCCGGGTATGTATTGAATTCCACGATTTAAACCAAGCATGTCCCAAAGACAACTTCCCCATGCAAATGATGGACCAACTCATCGATGCATGTGCGGGGCATGAAGTCCTATCCTTCATGGACGATTCTTTGGGTATAACTAGATTCAGATCCGCAAGGAAGATCAATACAAAACCACCTTCACCACCCCATGGGGCACCTTCTCCTATCATGTCATCCCTTTCGACCTTAAAAATGATGGTGCCACCTTCCAGCGGGCCATGACCTATTGTTTTCACGACTTGGTTCATATCCTATTAGTCTATCTTGATCATCTCACAACACGCTCCAAGAAATGATCCGACCACCTTAACGACCCCTGACAAGTTTTTCTATGTTGTCGCAAGCATCAGATCCACTTGAACCCACTCAAGTGTGTCTTTTGCATTCCGGCAGGTTGATTTTTAGGTTTCATTGTTTCCCACAAAGGAATTGTTATTGACCCCCTAAAATTTCAAGCCATATTAAACCTTCCGTCACCATGTACGCTCCAGCAACTATAGATCTTACAAGGGAAATCTAATTTCCTTCGCCGCTTCGTTCCTGATTATGCCACCACTGTCCATAGTTTCTTACGATTGCTTCATACCCAGATACCCTTTGTGTGGGATGACCAGGCACAAGATGCTTTTGAAGCCCTTAAAAAAGATCTCACACAGGCCCCTTTGATCTCCCCTTTGGATTTCTCTAAGGACTTCATCCTTTAAGTTTCGGCATTTGATTATGCCGTGTCAGGGGTCCTTGTTCAAGAAGATTCTGCTCGCCAGGAGCATGTCATTTATTATGTAAGCCAAACCTTGTCTGGACCACCCCTACGTTACCCATATGAGGAAAGGTTGGTTGTTGGCTGCTTTCTTGGGAAGACCCGGGTTGTAATGAAGCGCAGCAACAAAACCCCTTGGCGCACTGGCCCTCTCGGCAACGAGCTGCGCAGCAGCTCGAGGTCTCACCCGAAGTGGCTATGGGGGGGTTAGGGAATCAAGTTTCCTTAACCGTGGTGACGCGGAGATTGCTCTTCCTCTTCAGTTCCTCAGGTATCGGCGGTCGGACTTTCCCGCAAGCCGCTCGGCGTGGCTGCGCGGATTCCTTCCTCGACAGGCCCACTGCGCAGTTTCCCCTCTCTAACGCAGAAGGAAACTATTCCTTGCGTCGACGCGCTAAGTACTTCCTCGCCCTTCACATCCAGCGCAGTAGCGCAGTCCTCTCCCGCTGCAGCGACAGCGCGTTACTACTTCTTCGGTACTTAATACTTATAGCTATCACGGGACCTTTTCAACTCACTCAAACAGTCGCAAAGATAATACAAGAGTCTCGCATACACAGATAATGAACTCTAAACAGTTATCATTCACGCAAACATTATAACAGGAAGACATATGTGAAGCTCATCTCCTCGAAGAAAACCACGTCCACGGGAGTTTATATTAACCAGAAAACCATAGAGTTATACAATATGCTGCGCACACAGCTGCAGCCTTAGATCTTTACAGGAAACTCCACGCACACAGCTGGGAGCCCTTCTCTTCACTAGTCTCTTCTCTATAGAGATTACAAAGGCACAGACGTCACACAGACTATCTGGCAACTCAGGGATTATCTCCTCGGCTATCCGATTCTACTCTAGTTCTACACACAGTAGAAACATACCAAAGGACAATCAACACATGATCTATCCTCAAGAGTATCTAACTCTTACTTGCTAACTTTTTCTACTTCCAACTAACCAACTAACATTTATCCATTACAATTGTTCATATATATAGGTGGCCATGGCGGTCGCACCTTTACAAGACTGTGGGCCTTTCCCAACAGTGATTCCCAAAAACCCTAACCACGCACATGGCTAGGTGTACTGTAGGCGCTGCTTGCAGTCACGTCGCCGCTTCCTGCAGGCTCCATGAATTCCGGCGCAGATTGTGGGTATGGGCGATTGTCCTTCGCCTTCAATGCTCTGGTCCATTGCTCCTCCTTGATCCGAGCAACCATAACTTCTGTACTAAGCCTTTAAATGAGGGTAGCTGAGCCCTCTACTCCATCGCCTTATTTATTATGGTAGCTGAGCCACCTTCATTCTTCGATGACGTGCGCGCGAGCTCCGTGATTTCCGGTCCATGATCTTTGCTGAGCTTGTCCATCTGGCACCGTACTGCGCACCGTCTCCTTCTTGCCCAAAACTTAGTGCTTGTCCCAAAATTAGCACTTTCCTTTCATACTTGTCTTTTCCCCAAAATTCGCAGCTTTACCGCAGCTACGACCTAGGCTCCAACAGGCCCCTAACACTCACTTGTGGCTCGACCTCGAGCCACTCGCACTAGCGCGTGGTCGCTTGATTTGCGCATCTGCTTTTGCTTGAGTCTCCGCGAATGTTTTCTTCCACTTCGCAATAGCGGAGTCCAATTCCTCAATACACTCGTCAGCTGTTTGCACCGTTTCTGCGGTTGCTTCGTCTTTAGTGAGGGTATCAATGATCTCCTGAGATTCAGCAATCTCTTTGATTTTTGTCTCAACCTGGGCAACGATTTCAGCATACTCATCCATGAATG
Organism: Larix kaempferi; assembly: GCA_027924585.1. Taxonomy (NCBI): domain Eukaryota; kingdom Viridiplantae; phylum Streptophyta; class Pinopsida; order Pinales; family Pinaceae; genus Larix; species Larix kaempferi. The sequence goes on from BSBM01000007.1 coordinate 12,489,917, forward strand.
GCTGAATGCTGTTGGTGAGCTTCTCATCTTCAGTTCTGAGCTTGTGCAGTTGCTGCTGCATTTTGCGTACTTCGCCCATTTTCTTCATTTTTGGCAAGCCTGTTAAGGCCTTAGCTTCTTCATTCAGAACAGTGAGAGATTGTTCTGCAGCTTGCACCTGTTCTGACAGTCCTACTTTAAAAGGGAGCTTCACAAGCTCCGTCCAAGCTTCCATAGCCTGGTTCATCAGGTTCTCGGCTTCCTGTACTCGATCTTTCATCTGTGTGGAAGCTCTGCTCAATGCTTCAAATTGTACCTGCGCGTCATCCGTAAGATGCGCAGCAACGCGAGCTTCTAGCTCAGCGATCTGGGTTCTATGGCCTTCTGCCATAGCAACTATTTCTTGCTCCAGGGTTTTCACTCTTTCTCCAATAATTTGAACTTTTGCAACCAGAGGGAGATCTGGTTGAATCTCGCAAGTCGGCAATAACTGGGCAATCTCATCCACTGCGTTTCTGATACCGATGTCTTGCGCCTCATAAAGTGCAAGCTTCTCAGAAGTATTCTGATGGATTGCCTTCAATTCTAACTCCTGCGATTGCAGTCTTTGATTTTCCTGGAATGTAGAGAGCTCTCTAGCTCTCAACTCAAGAGAAACTTTCTCATGCACTAGCTGTAGAGTCTCTATAGGAATTAGAGACAAATTAATTTCAACAGGCCCAACGGCGCTTACCTGTAGTGCAGTTAACGGATCTGGAAGTGTCATGCTGGTAGGCGGAATATGCACGACAGTATGCCTTTCAATGAGTTCTTCAACTCGCTCGGCACTTGGAATTTCTTGTGGCGCCTGCGAAGTAGATGCTGGCGCATGGGTCTGCGCAACTCTTCCTACGAGACCTTTCAGTTCTACGAACTGCAAATCTAAAGCACTTCTGATGTGAGCATGCGCATTGCGCAGCTCACGAAATTGCTCGTGTATGTACTGGTCGATCCCCGAGGGAATAGCCTCAGCGGGATGCGACACTTTCTGCTTCTTGGTGGCCGGTTCTGTGGATCCTTCATCACTTCTCTGCTCACGGGCTTCCTTGCCCTTATCCTTCTCTTTCGTAGCGGCGGTTGGCAGCGCGGATGCGAGATTGGCGGCCTCCCTCCACTCATCCGACCAGGACTTGATGGTTTCTTCAACATCCTCTGTAGTCATCCTGTAAATGCCTAACGCCCATTCATCTGGAATGCCGCAAGGGCGGAGGTAAAGTTGATGTAGGTCGGCAGTAAAAGCCAACTTCCCTTCATATAATGTGGCTGTCTCCTCGCTCAGCCTTGGCATCTCTTGAATGGTATCTCGGAGGAGATAGTAGTACTCACAAAAGATAGCGCGATTCATCTTGCGCTTCGCGGGATTAGGGGAATCCCAGAGGTTGATGTAGCGCATGCCGGCAACCTCTCCTGCGCGGTGTGGAAGGAACTGAGTATTCGGGGGCTCCTTCCACCCAACGAGAGCGCATAAAATTAAAAGCCAAAAAAAATGGAATGATTGGGCTGCATTGTCCTGCACATTCAGGCAATCAGCCAAGAAAGAATTCAGCAGGAAGAGAGACCAGTTGTACTGCGCTGGATGTGAAGGGCGAGGAAGTACTTAGCGCGTCGACGCAAGGAATAGTTTCCTTCTGCGTTAGAGAGGGGAATCTGCGCAGTGGGCCTGTCGAGGAAGGAATCCGCGCAGCCACGCCGAGCGGCTTGCGGGAAAGTCCGACCGCCGATACCTGAGGAACTGAAGAGGAAGAGCAATCTCCGCGTCACCACGGTTAAGGAAACTTGATTCCCTAACCCCCCCATAGCCACTTCGGGTGAGACCTCGAGCTGCTGCGCAGCTCGTTGCTACTTCTTCGGTACTTAATACTTATAGCTATCATGGGACCTTTCCAACTCACTCAAACAGTCGCAAAGATAATACAAGAGTCTCGCATACACAGATAATGAACTCTAAACAGTTATCATTCACGCAAACATTATAACAGGAAGACATATGTGAAGCTCATCTCCTCGAAGAAAACCACGTCCACAGGAGTTTATATTAACCAGAAAACCATAGAGTTATACAATATGCTGCGCACACAGCTGCAGCCTTAGATCTTTACAGGAAACTCCACGCACACAGCTGGGAGCCCTTCTCTTCACTAGTCTCTTCTCTATAGAGATTACAAAGGCACAGACGTCACACAGACTGTCTGGCAACTCAGGGATTAGCTCCTCGGCTATCCGATTCTACTCTAGTTCTACACACAGTAGAAACATACCAAAGGACAATCAACACATGATCTATCCTCAAGAGTATCTAACTCTTACTTGCTAACTTTTTCTACTTCCAACTAACCAACTAACATTTATCCATTACAATTGTTCATATATATAGGTGGCCATGGCGGTCGCACCTTTACAAGACTGTGGGCCTTTCCCAATAGTGATTCCCAAAAACCCTAACCACGCACATGGCTAGGTGTACTGTAGGCGCCGCTTGCAGTCACGTCGCCGCTTCCTGCAGGCTCCATGAATTCCGACGCAGATTGTGGGTATGGGCGATTGTCCTTCGCCTTCAATGCTCTGGTCCGTTGCTCCTCCTTGATCCGAGCAACCATAACTTCTGTACTAAGCCTTTAAATGAGGGTAGCTGAGCCCTCTACTCCATCGCCTTATTTATTATGGTAGCTGAGCCACCTTCATTCTTCGATGACGTGCGCACGAGCTCCGCGATTTCCGGTCCATGATCTTTGCTGAGCTTGTCCATTTGGCACCGTACTGCGCACCGTCTCCTTCTTGCCCAAAACTTAGTGCTTGTCCCAAAATTAGCACTTTCCTTTCATACTTGTGTTTTCCCCAAAATTCGCAGCTTTACCGCAGCTACGACCTAGGCTCCAACATTGTCCCTTGCTGTTCTCTTTTCCATATAGAAATTGCGACATTACATTCTCCTAATTCATACTACAGTTGTTGCCGACTCCAACCCCATGGTCTACCTCTTAACCCGTCAACTTCTCTAAGGCCACGTTGCTAAATGGGTAATTATCCTACAAGAGTATGACCTGACTTTCACAACCCCTAAGAGCACTAAATCCCTTGCGCTTGCCCAGCTCATAACCGACCTACCATCCCTTTTTCCATCACCACCAATCCCCACTGAGTTGCCTGATGACCATTTATTTATCATCTTGTTAGATGACCCGTGGTATGGTGACATTTTGATATACCTCCGCACGCATAAGTTTTGACCCGAAATCGATCGTGATGGACGCCACCATATCCATCACCATGCCTTCCGGTACCTCTTCTTGGGCAATGTCCTCTACCGGCGCGGTGTCGACACTATCCTCTAGCGTTGTTTCACACGAGATGAAGCAGAGCAAGTTCTCAATGACTATCATAGTGGCGCCTGCGGTGGACATTTTTTTGGGATGGCCACAACCCAAAAAGTAATCCGTTCTGGATACTTCTGGCCGACACTATTCAGTGACTGCATCACAACGGTCAAACATTGTCGTAATTGCCAGCTCTTTGCCCCTAAGGCCCGAACACCATCCGCCCCACTCCACCTGGTCGTCACCATTGGCCCGTTTTACAGATGGGACATTGACTTCATGGAGTGTAATCCCTCATCCACCAACAGTCATAAGTACATCATCGTTGCCGTCGACTACTTCACCAAATGGGTTGAAGCTATGCCTACCTTTAACTGCAAAGCCGACACTACTGCCCGTTTCTTTTTTAACCATGTCATCACAGGATTCGAGGTCCCTAAATAGCTTGTCTCCGATCATGGCTCACATTTTGAAGATGCTATTTGGCGTGATTTGTCAACTCTCCTTAAATTCAAACATCAGTATGCCTCTGCTTATTACCCCCAAGGGAACGGCCAAGTCGAGGCCATGAACAAAATTTTGAAAACAATCCTCCAACGAACTGTTGATCGACATAAGTCCAATTGGCATCACATGCTTTTCCCCACATTATGGGCTTACCACACATCAACTAAGACCGCCATCGATCTTACCCCTTTTCACTTAGTTCATGGTGTCGAATATGTCCTCCCCATCAAATGTCAAGTCCCTGCCCTACACATTTCCATTAAACTTCTCCCAGACACCTCACCACTTGAACAATGTTTATTGTTATTAGAGCAAGCTGACGAGGACCGTCGTGCAACCCTCCAAACCATTGAGGCCACCAAGAGCCGCTCCAAAGCTAGTTATGACAAACACGTCCACCCACGAGCTTTCCGTGGAGGAGATCTAGTACTCATTTACGACCAAGCTCACAAAAAGATAGGTAAGGGGAAGTTTGAATCCATGTGGAAAGGCCCATACATATTACATACTTGCCTTGGACATGGGGCATATATCCTAACCAATTCAGAAGGCCATCCCTTGTGCAACCCCTGTAATGGGTTGTATCTCAACCATTTTTACCCTTAACAATCCTTTGGACCCATTAGTCCATGTTGTACAGTTTGATTTATTTCATTGTTTTCCACTTTTTTCTGCAACCTTACATTCATCATTTTCCTGCATGATAATAGATGAGCCATTTCCAACCTTATTACATTGGCTTCGTCGACGGAGCAAGTCGTTGGTCTCCAAACCTGGCCTCCATAGCTTGGGTCTTATATTCCCCTTCACACGAGTTGATTCACCTTGACGGAATGTGTATAGGTACTGCTACCAATAACCAGGATGAATATGATGTTATGACCGGTCTCTTGATGACTGCCCTTCAGATGGGTATATGCCACCTTCGTGTGTTCCTTAACTCCCAGCTTCTTGTCTCCCAGCTCAACAACTGTTACCAGGTATGTGATCCTTGCCTCTTTAGAAAATTCTTGCGCACAAAACAACTTAGCCGACAGTTTGAATCCATCATATTCACCCATGTCCTAAGAGCTCAAAAAAGTGTCATAGATCAAATGGCTAACAACATCCTAGACTGGCATATCAATCACACCATGTAAACCATTCACCATGCATCATTTTCACAACATGTACATATATCAAAAAATATAAAAATCCCAAAAAGACTGCATCTACAATAGGGCATCCACATGCCTACTACAACACATCATTTGCATCCACGTGCAATAACCAACACAAAACAATAAACATGCATCCACATGCGTAAAAAAATAATCACCGTAAAATGCATCCATGTGCATATATATATATATATCATCGATATACAAATGTCATAAGTGCCCCAACACTCAGCTATACAAAAAATATACATCAAGGAGCCCCAACAGCATCCTCATCATAAATACATGTCGTATATACAAAAAATCAGGGGCAATCCCCAGAACCCCCTAATGAGAGTCATATCCCCCTTCTGAGTCCTCATCACCCCCCACCGCAGTCGCCTCTGCTGTAGACTCATCCTCTGCTTTCTCCTCCTCTAAATCCTCCTCATCCCCCTCTCGGTCTCGAGCCCTCCTCTCCTTGGCCAGCACCACCACCCGCATCAAAATTGCCTGCCAGTCCCGTGGAGCATCATATCAGGCTTCGATCACTCGATGATCCAACTCCCGCCACCCCTCATCGGTAACCCCCGCTAGTAGCTGATCCAGAGTCACCCGCAGGGACTCCAAAGTCCCGTCAGCATCCTGCCATCGCACCTCCCCATGGTCTAGCAAGGCTAGCACTGCTATGCAACCCCAACAGTCCCTGTACCCCTATGGTGGGCTAGGTCCCACATCTGCATCAAACCACATCATAAATAGTCAGAATCCTCCTCTATCTCTAGCAACAGATCTAACATAAAACCAATAATCACAAAGCTAGATACATACCATCTGGACCCCAAACCTTCCCAGGAGGTCATGACACCTCCAAATCTCCCTGGTAGTCCATCTCACGGTATGGGTAGTCATCAAGAACCACCGGCATCTGTAGCCATTGCATGTAGAGCTCCCCCATAAAATACCACCCTACCTCTCCACCACCCCACCGGCACATCATCTGACTCCACTGCACCATCTGTGGTTGCCTCAGCCCCCCATCCCATATCGGCACCCACAGTTGTAACGTCGGAACCCACTCCATGAAGAAACGCACAAGAACTACCAATAGTAGAACTCTCCTCCCGATATCTTCACCTTGCTCAGCTCTCGCTAAACACAGGTGAGGAACATCTGTCCCCAAGCAAAGAAGGTACCCTGTATCACCCGCTCTACTAGCAGCATCTGTCCCCCCGACACTCAGTGGGGCGCCTGTGACCCTAGTACTCGAACCACACACGCTGCGATGGCTTGGATCAACGGCTCCTGGAGGTCGCAGTCTAGAAGTGCATTCTTATGCACTTCTGCCATGGGGAAGTAGTATTGGTCCAACATCTCCTCCATATCAACATCCGTGGACCACCGTGGTTGGGTATCTTCCACCCTACCCAAACAAGGCAGCCCCATCAGAAAGTAAACATCCGCTAGGGTAAGATCCAATCTCTCCCCTTGCACCATGAATGCCTCCCTCCTAGGCTCCCAGAATCCCACCAACCTGTTCAACAACAAATTTGTTGAATGCATCATCGGCACCTGTGCAAACTTTAGTAGCCCGCACAACCCCAAAGTCCCCCGGACGTGTCGATCATGCCATATGTACTCCATGAGATCACCAAGCATCTCGCCATCTCGCCATCTTACTCTCAGCATCTTTTCAATCACACAATGAAAACTAATTAGAATATCCTCAAATAAACTATCATCCCCCCCAGAACAATATCCCAACAAACTCCACAATCGTGCTCTAGATTGCGGCTGTAGGGTCCACAGTCGAGGTCATGGATCATGGCTATCGAGGCCACAGTCTCTATCACGGATCGTGGCTGCCAAGACCATAGTCACGATCAAGGATCGCGACTGTCAAGGCAATAGTCATGATTGTAGATCGTGGCTGTCGAGGCCACAGTCATTTTCATGGACCACGGCTATGGGGGCCACCACCACGATTCATGGTCATGGCCATTGCCTAGAAACCCATGGTCCACGCCCCTAGTAATTGGTACCATGCCCCTAAGGACCCACTACTCGCCTAAATCGAGATAAAATTAAAAGGTACAAGCTCAGTGAAATACCTACAACTTTTGGAAACAAAATCGACCAGTCGGACTACTCGCAAATGCCAAATCAGCTCTGGCTCACTACACTCTTCTATCAAAGTCAACCGTACAAATGACACATGGCACTATGGGTCCACTTACTATTTATAGACAATTGACCAGTTCTTGATTTGGCCATTCCGGATCCATACAGAATCCATTTTCCTAACCGTTTCTACCACTAGAATCAGGACAACGAGACCCTCATTGTGGTTGAGTCAGTTTACCGTTTTACCCAGACCCTTTTTTGGGGATTATTTTTTAAGCAACCTTCATCACCTCGGTTTACGTGCCATATCGATCGTTATCCCTTTTTTGACATTCTTTATATCATCGGATTCAATTTTCTGTGCTCTTGACGATGCTTGAGATCATTTCTCATGCACCACATCGAACGCCATCACTTTACAAGCATATCCATGAGCCCTCTGCTCCATTCATACTGCAATTATTTTGTTATTTTGCGGCCATTCATCATCCCACAAGGAGGCCCCACCAGTGTTCTGCCCCCAACCCTCATTCTTGGTGCTCATTGATGTCATTTGACTGAACACTTCCTCCTTGCTTGACCATTCCTTTTGTTCAGTATAATTTTATCCCTTTTTTCGGGTCGGACAAGTCCTTTACTAAAAAGGCACTTAGGGATTTTTTGTTAAGCTCTTTTCTGACTCCTGAAACAATGAAAAGATCGCCGAACAATATTGCTTTCTTTCATGCTCGTTAAAGTACCTGAAAGGGTGTCTATCTAGTATAAGTTTAACCCTTTACCTAACTTGGTAGACTAATTATGAAAAAGGAATACTCTAGTCACACCGGCTATAAGAGTTCTTCATTGCATCCTTTTATGCTTTTTTGGGCCTTGGATACTAACACACGAAAAAGAACCCCCCTTGGAGTCTTCTTATTGCTTTCAAACTCTCTAAAATTGAAAGCAACCACGAGCATGCACCATCCTGGGCTCATAAAAATCCACATGACGGTACCATTCCATTATTTCAGAGTCTTCTTATTGCTTTCAGACTCTCTAAAATTGAAAGCAACCATGAGCATGCACCATCCTGGGCTCGTAAAAATCCACACGACGGTACAATTCCATTATTTTAGAGTCTTCTTATCGCTTTCAGACTCCTTAAAATTGAAAGCAATCATGAGAATGAACTGTCCTGGGCTCGTATAAATCCACATGACCGTACCATTTTGAGCACACTTCTATCCCTTCTTCCAGCTCCTTAGACCATGAAGAAGGCCCCACCAGTGGCTCTCGGCACTATGACCAATCATATCAGTAGCACCCCCAATAAGGTCTCCTTTGTTCAGAGTATTCTACGATATACCACCCTCAAAGTCTCCTGTCATCCTATACCAACTTGAGTATCCCTCATTACAGTCATAATCCTTGGTCCCTCAAAAGCTATGATCCTCTTTCCCCAATTCAGTGTCATATGTTTCTCGACCACCCCCGCCATCATACTCTGAACAAAGGAAGTTTGCATCCCCCCACCCCATGACCCATGTTTCCTACCCTCCCAGTATGTTAGTTACACATGCAGTCCTATCACCTCTTGTTTATCCATCTCATTCTCCTATCAAGGAAACATCATTGCCTTACTAGTTGCAGGTCTCCCTCAGTTGACACCAACCCATCTATTCCATAGGATAGACCCAGAGGTCCCTGTGCCTTGGACTCATCACCATCCGTGGTGAGTTCCTATGGACCATTTTGAGTGGAGTCCTCAGTGCCTCTCCGAATGGTTGTTTCTCACATGCTCGACTTCAACACCTTGATCACATTGTCGAGATTCGTGTAGGGTATACATCCCTTCATTTATTGGTCAAAGGCCTTGGATTTCCCCTAGCTCTAGCACATTGTTGAGTCACTTTGGAACACCCAGCTATATGTTCCCGTGGATATCCGGGTTGCGCTGGCGATAGTATTCAGAAGCCATCCATTCGTATGCTTACTTGAGTACCTAGTTCAGCTACAATCCAGTGTACCATTGAGGTTATGATTCTCGGTTATCGTCTCCACCCTATTATTGGATATCTTCAGATCCAACAGCTCATCAGTTCCTCTCGTACCACACTCAGCAACACTATATCAGTTCTTTAGATTCAATATGGTCTGACTAGGAGTATGTCCCAGATTTGTGTTCCCTGTGGACCATTATGATGTACATAACATTTTTTCATGTATTTGTTCAGATCCCCCTTTTTAGGATTCATTGTTATTTATATATCTTGATACGAGCATGGGTATGCCCGCCTCGTCCATCTATTAAGATTATTCCTCATTCAGGTCATGTATTTTTAGTTTTTGCAATTTGTACAGGACCATTGTTCCGAGCTCTAATTCATTTCTTCTCTTCTCCACACACCAGGAAAACCATACAAGACCTATGATGTCTATCGGCCATACGATGAGCTCTTGCCCTCACACGTCAGGGGGAAATCTATTAACACCCAAAAAATGCTCACCACCTCATATCCCTCAGTACATGAGTCATTTGTCTATTTTTCCCACCATCTTTGCCTCCAAAACCTCAAAAAACCATTAATTGGTCACCAAAAAACCCCTTTTTCACCCTCCAAATGATTAAATCTCCTCAAAACATGGCAAAAACCCTCTAAAAAGGCCCTAAATTCCCAAAAATCAAATAAAAGGGAATAAAAAATATAAAAAAGAGGAAAAAGAGGGAAAAGGGAAGCAAAAACCCTAAAACAAGTGACCTAAACCATATGGTGCCAAAAACCATGGGTCAAACACTCTACCACTAGAAACAATATAAATAGGTGATGGAGGCTCCCCATTTCACATCCACAATCTATCCTATCCTCATGCTACCAAAATCACTTGTGAAACCCAAGCTCACCATTTCAGCTAGTTTTCCCATTTGAGTGCCCCTTTTGGCCCATCATCCAAACACCTTGGAGAAGCAGAAGGAACCCATTGGATCACGGAAGCATCCCTCCTGGACTACTGCAAGAGCTCCACCAACCTCCACATTTGAGGTAAATGTAACTTTAGTGATATCATAATACAAAAGAAAAATTTCCATTATATTATTGTTATCTTTTTATTTCTGTTGATGCACATGTTAGCTTAGATTTTATACTGTTTTACTGTTTTACTTCACTGTTTATTGAACTGCTACTAAGGAGGCCATTCTCCTTAGTAGGTGCTCATTTGCACAAGCTAGGGTGAAAACCCTAGCTACACTTGTTGTTGCCTTCTACCCATGGCTTAGCCTCTAACTTTTTTCACCACTCTATCTGATATGTCGGTTTCCTTTATCTCCACTCTGCTTCTTACCCAACTGCCGGGAATCCTTGAGTCGCTTACTCAAATCAGGTCGCTTTCACAACTCGACCTTCCCTTATACTCTTTACCCAAAATACTTGTTGCGCTAGTGCTATGCATCAACATTACTTCGCATCTCTGACTACGCAATCCGAACTGCGCACTCCACAAAACTGTGCCATCTGACTTCGCAGCCCGAACTGCGTACTTGCCAAAACTGTACTTCTTCAAAAGTGTGCCAACTTGGGTCACACCCAACAAGAGAACCATGTTTCTGCGCTGGAAGTGCTTTTCCTTTACATGGAGATAATGACATGATTTATGTCGGTCCTTTTCTACCCGTTTATGAAATCCTGCGATGAAGTGATCATCTTCCAGCTGTAACAGCTATGCCAATATTTCTTCAATGGCTCCGTCGTCACTCATTCCTATTTCTTCTACATTGCGCAGACTAGGGACAATGTATTCCATCAACATCACCGCTTCCTGTCTGTTTACTAGATTGAAAAGAGTGTGGGCTATCAACCTTTTGCATGTCATTCTATAGGCCCATAGTATTGCTGGAACCTTCAAGTCCCAATCGTCATAGTTTGTATATCTTGTTCAGTGCCTCAATTGTGCCATTCTCCTGTGGGTGATATGGGGTACTCCTTCGATGCTGAATTTGAAATTCCTCCATCATGGATCTGATGGTTTGATTGACAAAATGTGTGCCTTGATCGCTCATCAATATCTTTGGACACCCGAATCTAGTGACCACATTGTCGAAGAGAAACCCCGTTGCTGTCGTAGCTGTGCAATCCTTTACCGGTGTTGCTTCAGTCCATCTGGTCAAGTAGTTAGTCGTAGTAATAATGTATCTCACACCTGTTCTTCTTCCTGGTGGGTTAATGGGACCCACAAAATCTACTTCCCACTTATCGAACGCTTGTAACGTCAACTGTGGTACTAGTGGCATTTCATCCCTTCACGATGGTTTCCTTGTCCTTTGACATACATTGCAGATCTTAGCATATTTTACTGTGTTGGCATGAACTGTTGGCCACCATAATCCTGAGTATCTTTCTAGATGTTGTGCGCCCTCCATAATGGCCTCTTGCGATCCCATCGTGAGATTCCTCCAATACTCTTTCTTATTCATGTGGAAGGACGCATCGACGAAGGACTTCATATGGTCCCATCTTGTAGAGTTGTCCTGCAATTAGTTGAAAAGCAACAGCCCTTATGACCAACTACTTCTTATGACTCATAGTGAATTCCTCAGGTGCTCTTCTTGTAGCCAATAACTGAATAATTTGTTCATAATGGTCATTGACCATTCCAACCTGAATAGTTGCACATCGGGAAAGACTTCATCAATGATCCTTGGTTCTTTGCCTGATTCAATCCTTGACAGGTGATCAGGTCCTGTATTCAAACGCCCTGGTTTCACAATGATTTCAAAATAAGACTCTTGAAATAACAACAACCATCGGAAGATATCCCCCCCCAACACAGACTTATTGACTCATTATTTTAATGCGGAGTGGTCAGTAAACATTTTGAAATGTCCTCCAAGCAGGTAGTGTCAGAATTTCTGCAGTGTATATACCATGGCCAAGCCTTCTCTCTCTGTCGCTGTATAATTATTTTCCACAGTGGACAACTTCCTACTCACAAATGCAATCGGATGGTCAATTGACCCTTCTGCTGGATGGGCCAATATCACTAAGAGCGCTACCAATGATGCATCCACATGGACATGGAATCCTGAAAATCCATTTGTAAATGAATCGACCTCCTGGCCTCCAACACCTTCCAATACTTCATCAGTGAATGGTGTAGGGAATGGATCATGAAGGCATGCATTGTTTAGCTTCCTTAGATTGACTCAAATCTGAACTTCACCCATCTTCTTATCTTGGAAGACCATTGGGATGATCCATTCTGACTCTTCGATAGGTTCTATGATTCCTACATCCAAAATTTGCTCTATCTCAGCCTTTACCCGCTCCTTATACCAGGGATTCAGTCGATATGGTCACTACTTTACTGGCTTCGCATCAGGTTGGAGAGGAATCTTCATCTCACCTAGGTCCCCGAAAATGCTTTCATTACTAAAAATTTTGTTGGGAACAAGTCTTGAAATTTGTGCAGTAGATCAGTAACTTTTCCAATTGCCGAATCATCCCAGCAATCTCCAACACTAGCGAACTTGGGATTTTCCTCCGACCCAATATTAAACTTCTTAATTTTTAGCGGCTATTGGAATTTGTCGAGTGGCATCTTTGGTGCTTCGACATCGCAGCTTCCCTCCGACTCTGGGACATAAAAATTTCTAGGATCATCATCGTCATCAAGTCCTCCTGACACATTATAGCATTCCATCATCATTTCCAGTGTCACGGTCCACTGTAATCCCATTGGTCTTTCCGTCAGAATTGTGTCGAGTAACTTTTCACAGATTTCCTACAATGCACTGTGGTTGAAAGGATTCTCATAAGTGAAATTGAAAGTCTAGCTGAATTTAATAGTCAATTATTCCCATGTAGTTGTTCTTCGTCACAATTCTTCTAGGATGTACCAGATCCATGGTATTTCATCTAGGGTATGGATGTTGGACTTGGCCCAAGTAAGGCATTTTTTAGAAGAACAGTTTTGGAGCTACAGCGTAGCTCGGATGAAGGCATTTTTGGTAAGACAGTTTTGGAAGCTATGAAGTTGAGCGTAGCACAGTATCGGTAGGATGGGAACCGTGCAGCTAAGATCCGATTCCACGAAGTGCAAGCAGGGAACCTATTTTTGGTAAAGAATGAAGGAAAGGTCGAGCTGTGAAAGTGACTTGTTTTGTCGAAGCACTCCATGATTCCTAGCAGGAGGGTAAGGAGTGGTGCAGAAGGAAATAAACTGGTCACACGAGCGGAGGAAGCACGACGTGAACTGGCTACACAAAGCCATTAGAGAAGGAATGACAGGATGAAAGCGACAGTCGGGATGCGATCGACAGGGCAGGATGAAAGCGACAGTCGGGATGCGATCGACAGGGCAGGATGAAAGCGACGTGACCACTCGTAGAGGATGGCCATGATGGAGAAGTCACTATCAGAGCCTAGCAGTCCTGGTTAGTGAAGTAACCATGACGGTTTTGGGTAACCTTAGGGTTTTGGGCCCATTTGATTGTAAAGACGTGACCTAAGGGAATGATCTATAAAAGGGTACATTTTGTAAGGGAAAGGGTTAATCTTTTGTTTATGAATTGTTAATCTTTGTTGTTGAACATTGATCTCTGTTGAGAGAAGATTGTAAATGCTCTGCAAGCTGCGTACACAGAGACCTACAGAGAGAGAAGAGAGTATGCAGCTGAGTGCACAGACTGGAACTATTGTACCCTTCCCAAAGATAATACAACAACAATTCCTCTGGATGTAGCTCCCATCCTGTGGGTGAACCACGTTAAATTTTGTGTTATGCGATTGCTTATGTGTTTGCATTTGTGTCTTTGCTTATGATGAATGGTTAACTGTTTCTTATGAGTTTATGTGCTTTCTTTTATATGTATTCACCATAAATATTATGATGGGAATAATATGTTAAGTAATCACATGTATGAATGAATGCCAAATGTACCATCACTTCACAGTTAGATGAATGCATGAACTAGTTGGACAAACACTTAGCGCAACACCGAAAGTCCGCAGTGATATCATGTTTGTTATAGTGTATAAGGTTGCAACGTTCCGTCTACTATGCTTGTTGAATTCGTCTTGTTACATTAAGTAAAATCTATTAAGTTGCATATGTTTGGAAGAGGAAGAGCAGTCTATGTGGCGTTGTCCTTTTGTCAAGTAGTTTCCATGCATCACGCAGTCCTCGAATGCGCGATAGCCTAAGCGTTCATTGTGAACAAGTGGAAATTCGTGCAGCGCTAGTTCCATAGCACACTGCTTTCCAATCTATTTAAAAAATCATCACCTGGTTGTAGAAACCTGATTCTGCAACCCCCCATTGCTTCACCTCAGGTGAGACCTTAGTCTGTTCACAGATTGTTGTTGAAAGGGCTAGCGAAAAGGGGTTTTTTTGGTTCCTCAAACCGCACAGAATCTGGGTTTTTATAGAAAACCTCAAGAACAGTTATACAAGCCAACAAATGGTTCTGTTGCCGCGCTTGAACTGGTGATGAGTACCGGCACTGAAAATTGGCATCTAGACAAGAAATAAATATGGGATTGGTGCAATAAGACAGAAAGAGATTTTTCTAGAAAGGAGAATAGACATCCGCATCTCTCCGGCGTCAATTGGTTAAATAAATACCTGTGGAAGGACGTTCATGAAATTTTTTGGGCATCCTTTGGAAACGAGTTGCATGCGTGGTTGTCAAGACTCACATATTGAAAGAACTATTTTCAACCAGAAGGAGTACCGACCAAGTGGACTCCAAAACTCATTTATAGGCTTAAAGAAATAGATATCCCACTCCCACGAGTAGACGATTTTTGGGTTGACAGCATACTAGAAGGCTTCGTGATAGAGTTCATTGTGGACACCCTGAAATCCTACTATTGTGCAGGAAAAGACCTTATAGTGGGGAGACGACACTACCAACTTGTGTGGGGTGACAGGTAAATACATTCATTGTCTTGCATTAGTTACTACAAATGGAAAGAGGTTAAGATCCTGAAAGCAGTACCTTTTTAACAATGGTTGGTCCTAGCTTTTGCTTGAAATTCCACAATGATGAACCTGCAAAACAAAGTTTACCTTCCTCATCGTATCTTGACTATAATAAACATAATGAAATTGAAATCATTTAACATCAACTACAATTAGATATTTAAACAAATAAAAATTCAATCAAGTAGACATTCAATTTGGGACGGGAAGGGTATTTTCACCTTTTATTGTCAAAGAAATGTAGATAAGTACAGATATACCTGATCTGTCCAAACACTTCTGTAACTTAGTCCTGGGCTCCTGCTCCTCACAATGACTTGGGAATTCCTCCAGCGTAACAATGGCTTATCATTCCTTATAGGTCCCTCTCTCATGGATCCTCCTTGTATTTAAGGGACAAGGTAGGAAGTTGAATTGGAGAGGTGGTTGAATTGGTAGGTTGGGGAAGTTGCAGAACCAACTTCAACTAATCCCAATTCATAATCTTAATATATTTTTTCATTTCATCTTAAGATGTGTGCAAGTTTCATACAACCAGAGTAATGCACAGTATGCAACTTTTGCACTTGACAACCAGCATTTGCAACATTTTAGGGGATGTGCACAGGTTGTCTTCAATAAGACCAGCATTCAGAACGTAGGATCATTGTGGCAATAGTAGCGCACATGCCATCAAAACTGTAGAAAAAATAAGTTTATGAGCTGAAGAGTGTAGTCTCAACAATAACTCATCCAGGGTCAACCTAGCTCTTCCAACCATGTGTCATTTTGTGTGATCAACAGAGCAATGTAATGATGGACGGAGAAGTGTAGATTCGACCTATAACACCTACAGTGCAACAGAAGCAGATTTTTTCAAAGGTTTCATATGTAAGTACCTGAACAATCTGAGTTTATATATTAAAATGCTTTTAGCTGAGAAAGGAATTTTAAGAATGCAGTAAAAGTCCTAGAAGATTTTTAATTTGTAATGGTAAATAGATTATATAGTGATTCTGACGAAGATACACACAATTTGAGAAGTGGAAAGAGATATAAGTATACTACTAAGAAGACTTCCAGTGAACATAGGCTCCACATAGATATTGACTTATAACTTGAGACTGATAGCCATACCACACCTCCATCAACCACTTATCAACCTATTACTCTGTAGAACCCACCGGTTGTGAATATCATGCCTCCTATTACAAAAAATCCACCAGTTCAGAACCCTCCAGTTGCTAATATTCCTAATACTCCGAGCGTCAATACTAGTAACACCGCGAGAGTAAGTACTCAGACCACCCCAACTCAGACCATTCCAACTCAGAATATTCTGATTCGGAACATTCCGCGTAGTAACATCCCTAACACCACTCGGAATACTACGTAGAATACTACTATACCACCTAGAAGGTGTTAAAATTCAATATGCTAAGACAGAAAATAGCAGCATTACATTCCATTTCACAATAATAGCATATACAGGATCACTGAAGAAACAACAAGCATAAACACAAGAGACACAGATTTATCCTGGGAAACCCTCATGGGGTAGAAAACCCATCAAAGCTTTCCTAAATAAGATGATAAACCAAAATACAAGATGTGCTCCCTCCTTCTAATCCTCCTTAGCAAATATCCCAGACAAGTGCGTCTCTTTTCATAAGTGAGTGAGTGTATCAAATGAGGAACACACCTCCTCTATTTATACACTACTCTGACATATATTTTACACAAGTACATGTAGGCTCGTATTTAACCAATAGGTTAAATACCCTATTATAACTGACTGGGCCGACCCCCACATGGTGGGTCTAATAACCCTAGTTACCACAACTTCTCGGAGGAATAAACATCTCCGGATACATAATAAAATCACCTCGGAGGGATGGAACATCTCTGGAATAAATAATGTATAAATATAATATTCTTATAAGTTACAATATTCAACACTCCCCCTTAACGAGAAGGATATTATAACATCTGCAGGAGCAAGGAGTCATTCATTACATCATCTATATATCATCGAAAGCTTTCTTCAATTCATCATCATCAGTAACTTGACTAGTTACTGGAACATCAACATCATCAGAGTTGATAGTACTCAATCATCAACATCGTGATCACATGATCAACAACATCGTCATCATACGATCATCAGCATCGTCATCACACGATCATCAGCATCGTCATCATACGATCAGCACCATCGTCATCACACGATCATCAGCATCGTCATCATACGATCAGCAGCATCGTTATCACACGATCAGTAGCATCATAATCAGCATCGTCATCATACGATCAACAACATCGTCATCACACGATCATCAGCATCGTCATCATATGATCAGCAGCATTGTTATCACACGATCAGCAACATCGTCATTAGCATCGTCATCACACGATCAATCCAGTTCTCTTTAGGACCTATGTCCAAGGATGATGCAATCCAGTCATGTACCTTTTGAACCGAAGTCCAGGGATGATCCAGTTTTATCAATTTTCGGAGACCTCATGTCTACGGCTCAGTTCACAGGACCAAAGTCCAAGGATGATCCAATCCTTACCGTACATTTAGGACCACATCCAAGGATGACTTAATCCTCAACCGTACATTTAGGACTACGTCCAAGGATGACTTAATCCTCCACCGTACATTTAGGACTACGTCCAAGGATGACTTAATCCTCCACCATACATTTAGGACCACGTCCAAGGATGACTTAATCCTCCACCGTACATTTAGGACTACGTCCAAGGATGACTTAATCCTCCACCGTACATTTAGGACTACGTCCAAGGATGACTTAATCCTCCACCGTACATTTAGGACCACGTCCAAGGATGACTTAATCCTCCACCGTACATTTAGGACCATGTCCAAGGATGACTTAATCCTCCACCGTACATTTAGGACCACGTCCAAGGATGACTTAATCCTCCACCGTACATTTAGGACCACGTCCAAGGATGACTTAATCCTCCACCGTACATTTAGGACCACGTCCAAGGATGACTTAATCCTCCACCGTACATTTAGGACCACGTCCAAGGATGACTCAATCCTCCACCGTACATTTAGGACCATGTCCAAGGATGACTTAATCCTCAACCGTACATTTAGGACCACGTCCAAGGATGACTTAATCCTCAACCGTACATTTAGGACCACGTCCAAGGATGACTTAATCCTCCATCGTACATTTAGGACTACGTCCAAGGATGACTTAATCCTCCACCGTACATTTAGGACTACGTCCAAGGATGACTTAATCCTCAACCGTACATTTAGGACCACGTCCAAGGATGATTTAATCCTCCACCGTACATTTAGGACTACGTCCAAGGATGAATTAATCCTCCACCGTACATTTAGGACCACGTCCAAGGATGACTTAATCCTCCACCGTACATTTAGGACTACGTCCAAGGATGACTTAATCCTCCACCGTACATTTAGGACCACGTCCAAGGATGAATTAATCCTCAACCGTACATTTAGGACTACGTCCAAGGATGACTTAATACTCAACCGTCCACCAAGGACTTCATTCTCGAAGACATACATATATGACTCTTCTTTCGGACTAAAGTCCAGGGATGATCCAATCCCCTCACATGTTCACCAAGAACTTCATTCTCGAAGACATACGTCTACGGCTCTTCTTTCGGACTGAAGTCCAGGGATGATCCAATCCCCTCACATGTTCAACAAGAACTTCATTCTCGAAGACATATGTCTACGGCTCTTCTTTCGGACTGAAGTGCAGGGATGATCCAATCCCCTCACATGTTCACCAAGAACTTCATTCACGAAGACATACATCTACGACTCTTCTTTCGGACTGAAGTCCAGGGATGATCCAATCCCCTCACATGTTCACCAAGAACTTCATTCACGAAGACATACGTCTATGGCTTTTCTTTCAGACTGAAGTCCAGGGATGATCCAATCCCCTCACATGTTCACCAAGAACTTCATTCATGAATACATATGTCTACGGCTCTTCTTTCGGACTGAAGTCCAGGGATGATCCAATCCCCTCACATGTTCACCAAGAACTTCATTCTCGAAGACATACATCTATGGCTCTTCTTTCGGACTGAAGTCCAGGGATGATCCAATCCCCTCACATGTTCACCAAGAAATTCATTCTCGAAGACATACGTCTACAGCTCTTCTTTCAGACTGAAGTCCAGGGATGATCCAATCCCCTCACATGTTCACCAAGAACTTCATCAAAACATGTGCCAATCATGTATCCTCATCTTCAAAACATGTATAACAAAACATGTATCCTCATCATCAAAACATGTATAACAAAACATGTATCCTCATCATCAAAACATGTATCCTCATCATCAAAACATGCATAACATCTATCATCAAAAGCATGTATACATCTATCATCAAAATCATGTATATCTAACATCAAAATCATGTATACATCTATCATCAAAAGCATGTATCTATCATCAAAAGCATGTATACATCTATCATCAAAAGAAAAAATATAAGATTCCTAAATCTAAATAATTCTAAGTAACCAGGTACAGTAAATAGGTAACCTCACCATTGATGAGACAGACTTGTTATCAGATACTATGCTACTCCCCCTTTCGAGGAGGGTCCTTCTGGACTATACCAAGCTTGTCTCGGAAGTATTCAAACTTTACTCGAGACAGAGGTTTAGTCAAGATATCAGCAATCTAATCCTCAGTGCTTATATACTCGAGCTTGATAGCTCCTCTCTGCACTATATCTCGTATATAGAAGTATCGGATCTCTATGTGTTTTTGACTTATCGTGGAATACAAGATTTTCTATCTTGATGCAGTTTTGAATGTCACACATAATCATAGTGGAATCCATTTCTAAGTCAAACACTCCATATAATAGCTTCTGAAGCCACACTGCTTCACAGCTGGCAGAGCAGACAGCTATATATATTCTACTTCAGCAGTACTGAGAGCCACACTAGATTGTTTCTTACTGAACCATGAGATCATGGCAGATTCAAGACTATAACATCCATATGATGTACTCTTTCTGTCTGAGGCACTTCCTGCCCAATCAGAATCTGAGTAACCATGTAAACGGAGTTCATGACCTCCAAGATAATATAGACCAAAATCTAATGTACCTTTTAGGTACCTCACTACATGCTTTGTAGCTATTAAGTGAACCTTTCTAGGTTCTACTAGATACTGACTTAGGGTATTTGCAGTAAAGCATATATCTGGCCTAGTATTTGTTAAATACATCAATGACCCAATGATTTGTCTATATAGGGTTAGGTCCACTAAATCCGATGAGTTATTAACTAATAACTTCAAGTTGGAGTCCATGGGAGTGGCCATGGCTTTATACTCCAACATATCAAATCTTTTTAGAAACTTCACAGCATACTTACCTTGATTTAAAAGATTCCTTTTGGATCTTGCCATACTTCTAGACCTAAGAAGTAGTGCATTAATCCGAGATCTTTCATTTTAATTTCTGCAGCCATTTTCATGATCTGTTTCTCATTCCCTATCAGAAAGAGATCATCGTCATACAATAATGGTATGATAGGTTCATCATCCACAACCTTAAGGTAAAGGTTAGGATCAGCTTTACTTCTGGTAAAGCCCAAGCTTTGTCATGAAGCTGTCAATTGTCCATTATTCACACTCTACATTGAGTGATCTTCTGCATATCTATCTGTGCCATCTCTCGTCATATGGGTCTACTAATATGAGCCTTAAAATCATTCGAACTCTGCGGTGAGTTCCTTCTTGCATCCATGTCATATGTGTATAGAAGCCATATTTAACCTTGTAGCAAAGGTTGAGATCCACATTACCCATGA
Source organism: Larix kaempferi (assembly GCA_027924585.1). Taxonomy (NCBI): domain Eukaryota; kingdom Viridiplantae; phylum Streptophyta; class Pinopsida; order Pinales; family Pinaceae; genus Larix; species Larix kaempferi. Next base: position 12,510,818 of record BSBM01000007.1, read on the forward strand.
TGATCATTAAGCTCATCAATTGACAACCAATCCTTGGTACCCATACAGAACCTGATTCACACTTCTTCTTTAATTACACCATTAAGAGAATGGTCTTATCTAGCCACTTGGAGAAAAACATCTCATCATGATTCTCTTCCTCTTTCTAAGAGAATCTTCTAGCCACAAGCCTTCTATAGTGTGTTTGATTTGTAAAACTTTTGTTGAACATCCATCGCTTGTTCAGTGTTCATCATTCATCATGATCTTTCCTACAAATCAAAATTAAGTACATGATTAGTAATACTTCATAATCATCAAATCATATTGACATGATAACCTATTATGCATACAGATATCATTTACATAGTTATGCAACTATTTTGACCAATACTTTGGCACAACACTTTCCCATATCCTGTATGCATACAGTGGCTATCTAGATGCCTTCCATCTCTACCAGAACATACTATCGAGAGTGTGCACAGCTCTCAGCATGTCAGCAAAGAGGTTTCATTCTAGACAAGCAACAATGGAATGTTTGTCCAACTTACCAATCATATGCATATTAGTAGCATGATATATTCTAGGAATACAAATATGCATACAAGCAATATCATTTACTATTTCTAATAACAACTCAAATAATTATCTTTTATGTTTGTGTGGTTGCCTCCCGCTTGATCTTCTGTATGTCTTCTGAACTTCTATTCATTCTGTACCACTCGTAAGTGGATGAGTCTTTGTCTTCATGTTGTCATGGTCATGGAACTTGATTTGTCTTTTGTGATGTACCTGTATCTTGTTAGTAGACAACATCAACCTCACATAACACCATACTGCATGAGTACAATCAGATAGCCCTAATCAATGAATGTCTTCGATCATATTCATACTGTTGATAGGGTGATAAGACAATTCTAACATTAATCAAGATTGTACTAAATAACATGAAGACAAACACATTATGAACTTAATCAAGAATCAAATTTCAAGACATACCTAAACCTCCTTAAGTCATACCTGTCAAGACTTCTTGTAGTCTTCTTATGTAAGGCCTTAGCCTCAACTCCCCCTGAAACTTGATCTAGAGCTTGATTAGGGTTTGCTAGAGAAACCCTAAAAATTCAATCTTTGACTTTCATACTTCTGAATGGATGGAAGGATGTGTCTTGCTGAGCTGATCAAACTAGCATACTTCAATTTTAAAATTTCCAAAATTTGACCCCTCAAAATTGCCTTCAAAATTTCTGGATCTTCTACACAGGAACCCTAACTAGGGCTTGATGAAGCCCACCCTTCTGATTGTTTCTGCTGTAACTCTGAATTTTTCGATCCACAGGGTCTGAAAAAGTTTCCTGAGATAGCCTGGCCTGTTATATTTCCATCCTGATAGGTCTGACCTCAATTGGACTCTCTGAGAGAGAGTTATGCCAAGTGTCACAACGTGACCTGTTTATGGGATAAAACAAGAGAGCGAACTTGTACGGAGTGCCACGTGTCACTGTTTGAACTTCGACCTCTGAAACCTTTTCTTGAGATATCTCTCCCGGTTATCTTTCCATCCTGACAGGTCTGAACTCAATTGGACTCTCTGAGAGAGAGTTATGCCAAGTGTCGCAACGTGACCTGTTTATGGAATAAAACAGGAGAGCGAACTTGTACGGTGTGCCACGTGTCACTGGTTCAGTTTCGGCCTCTGCAAAAGTTTCTTGAGATAGTACAGTCTGTGTACTACCTGTCACTTTTTATGAAATTTCATTTGGAGCCCAAGTTATGACCTTTTTTCCTAGGTCACCTGATTTTGACTGAGATCTGGAAGAGGCAGAAACCCTAACTTGTACTGATCATAACTCAGAAAGTACAACGAATCTGAGGGTGCCCTTTGGACACAAGGTACCTGGAGATGTTATATACGACCTGTAAACTGTTCAGATCCTGAAACTTCGCATAAATGGATTTATAGCGAAAGTTCCACGATGACTGGTTTTTGCTATATAAAACCCTAACCTTCAAATTGTCGCAAGAGAAGCAAGTGTCGTAACTGCCATACATTGCCTTCCTTCAGGTTAGCTCTGATACCATGTTAAAATTCAATATGCTAAGACAGAAAATAGTAGCATTACATTCCATTTCACAATAATAGCATATATAGGATCACTGAAGAAACAACAAGCATAAACACAAGAGACACAGATTTATCCTGGGAAACCCTCATGGGGTAGAAAACCCAGCAAAGCCTTCCTCAATAAGATGATAAACCAAAATACAAGATGTGCTCCCTCCTTCTAATCCTCCTTAGGAAATATCCCAGACAAGTGCATCTCTTTTCATAAGTGAGTGAGTGTATCAAATGAGGAACACACCTCCTCTATTTATACACTACTCTGACATATATTTTACACAAGTACATGTAGGCTCGTATTTAACCATTAGGTTAAATACCCTATTATAACTGACTGGGCCGACCCCCACATGGTGGGTCTAATAACCCTAGTTACCACAACTTCTCGGGGGAATAAACATCTCCAGATACATAATAAAATCACCTCGGAGGGATGGAACATCTCCGGAATAAATAATGTATAAATATAATATTCTTAGAAGTTACAATATTCAACAGAAGGAGGATGACCGATGATATTAAGCTGCCGATATTGAAAGGAACAGGTCTAGAGGACCCTGAGAAACATTGGTTTCTATGTGAAGTCATATGGAGTGTCAAGCAAGTTCAGAATGATGCTGTGAAGCAAGCACAGCTCATCACTACATTTAGAGACAGAGGCTTCAATTGGTTCATGAAATATTCTCAGGGACATCACAGAACCTTAGTGGAGATTAAGGCTTCACTATTGAGTGAGTTCAAGAAACAAAAGTCAGAATCCCGATGTATAACATAATTGAAGGAAATTAAGCAAAAACCTAATGAGACAGTCTAGGAATTCGACCAGAAGTTTAAGACATTGTTAGACCAGGTCAGGTTTTTCATAGCACCGCAACAGCAACAGGAATGGTTTATAGCTGTGTTGTTGCCCCATATTAGACTTTCATTGATGCGGTAGAAAGTGGCTTCACAAGAAGAAGCCCTGGAAATCACGATGAAGTTAGAAGCTTCACCTATAGGAGAGAGTAGCACTGGAATGTCTCAGATCCAGACCCAACTAGCTACCTTGACATTACAGTTGCAGGACATGAAGAAGGGAAAAGAAAAAAGACAGGAAGTCTGGTGTAAGGATGCAGAGGAGAAGGAAACACTAGAGAGAACTGTCCCTTATTTTCAGAATACCTTAACAGTGGAGCACCAAATCCACTGAATCAGAACCAAGCACCATGGTGTGAGATATATAGAACTAGAGGACACTGACCAGAAGACTGTTACTTAATTTAGAATTATCTGCGAACTCCTAAGAATTTATATTGCATATTCTGTAAATTTGTTGGACGTGACGATTCCAACTGTAGAGCATATGACCTCATGATGGAAAGAAAGAAAGATATGGAGCATATTCATGGTGGAGTATACCGAGTCCAGGAAGAAAATCTGCAGAAACAAGAGAATGCACAGTATGACCAAGGTGCATACAGAGGCCGTGGAGGATTCTACGGAAGAGGAAGAAATACTGGCCTAGGACAAGGAAGAGGAAGAGGCAAGATGATCTGTTATAATTCCAGCCAGCCAGGTCACTTATCTAGAGATTGTACCAATCCATGTACTACCTGCAATTACTGTAAATATTTTGATCATGTTATCGAGGACTGCCCAGTGTTAGCAGCAGAAATGTAGAAGAGAAAGCAAGATGTACCTAACCTGAACATTCAGTTGATTGCAGCAGAGAAAAGGACTACAGATCCAAGTATTAATGTTGTGATGCGAAGTGGTGTTGCAATAGGAAGAGACAGGCAAGCAGAAGCTTCGACTTTTGGAGATTTTGAAACTAAGTAGATCCCTGCTGAAGCGGTCTGGATCAGAAAAGCTACTGGGAAAATGCCTGTTTTCAATATGGAGAAGAAAAAAGAAGTATTTGTAGAAGCGAGGTACATATTCAAAGAGCCAGAACCTATGGCACCAAGAATCTCGTTGCGAAGTGAAATATTGCATGTGGAGGATATGCCAGTAGCTTATGACAAAATGTGCCACGCAACAGAGACATGAACCTATGTTGCGCAGTTCCTATAGAGATGCATGAAATTATTAAAGAGCATAGACGCTGCAGTGGAATTACAAAAATTGTTAATCCAATATGAATCACACAATGAGACGGATACTGCCCAGAGCGCAATTCATCACATCAAGAGCCATAAAAGAACATGAAGAGAAATGAGGCTAAGTGCGCAGATAGGAGATTATGAGATGGACGAGATCATCCTTGATTTAGGGTCAGAGGTAAATGTCTTGACTAAGCATACATGGCAACAGATGGGGAGACCAAAGTTGTCATGGTCACCCATACAGTTGAGGTTAGCAAATCAACATAAATTCATACCCTTTGGGAGATTAGCCAATATTATTGTTGACATCGATTGAGTGCGAAGTCATGCAGACTTCGAGGTTATCGAAATTGTGGATGATAGTCAGCCTTATCCACTACTATTGGGTATAGATTGGGTGATGGATAACCTCACAATGATAAATATAAAGACCAAGAAGATGATCTTTGAAGGGCAGGATATTAGGGTCAGCGCACCATTGGACCCTTCACAAGGAGAAAGATACAGTGAGCCAATTCAGGAAGAATCCAGAGCACAGGATCTTGATCACATTTACAAGATGACTGCGAATCAGGATGACTACATTAATACTATGGTGGATGGAACACTTAGTTAGAGATGTGACATTTCTTGCATCTCAGACTATAATGCAGGATTGGAGAATTGGAAAAGCCATATGCATGAAGTATCTTCAAGAAGATGTGCGTAGATCACAAAGTCATTGCGCTGTATTGGAACCGAGGTAAGTCCAATCCCCACTTATGATGGTTCGACTAATGTTTATTCATTTATTCAAGAATATACTGTATCAGTTGAAACTGAACACCGCGTACCAGCATTAGATATTGAACTGCACGAGACACCTGCCAAATGGTCGGCTGCACAATAAGAAGACTTCGACCACATGGGATCAGTGCAGACAAATGATGCAAATCAGATTCACAGAGAAAGTTGTGCTGACATTTGAAAATTATAATGGACAGATGGATCCAAGGGATCACATGGAAATTTTTTCACAAGCATGGATAAAGGGACCACATGAAGAATGGGTTCATCTGTTTGTGCACACATCGGAAGAGAAGATTCCAAAGAATTGGTATCTAGACACAGAGCTTCGCAGAGGAACTATAGACTGGTTTCTCTTAACTACGAACTTCCAGAGAACTTTAGCTTTGAAGATGAAAACCCAATCATAAATGAAGCTTTACAAATTATCAAAGAAAGGATATTCAGAGACGAATGCCCAAGTATAAACAAGGCATTGGAGGAAATCAAAGAGACAGTGTTTGAAGATGTAAAAATACCTGTGAACCTACAACCAGAATGGGGAAGGAAGATAGAACATGTCTTTGAATGCTATAAACTCGCTGAAAATGAATAAGAACAAGAAGGAAGCGATGAGGAGGATCCGCACAACATCAATATACCTCATTCCAAAGGAGCGCATGATGTAGAAGGACCTCCACCTGAAATTCTAGATATGAGTGGCCCTGTAAAGACAAGAAAAGTCAACATTGGCACAAGTGAAGAGCCAAAGTTCGCATCCATCGTAGATTACTGGGATGATGTGACGATTGCGCAAATCACAAACCTCCTATATGAATATCAAGATCTGTTTCCAATGAAGTTTTTTGAAATGAAAGGAATTTTGGGCGACTTAGGAGTTATGAAAATACCTCTCAAGCCAGGAGCCAATCCTGTTAAGCAAAGGCCTTATAGACTGAATCCTAGATATAAAGAAAGAGTAAATGTAGAGATTGACAATATGCTTTATGTAGAGATCATAGAGCCTATTGAAGAATTAGAGTGGATAAGCCCAATGGTTATCCAGGATAAGAAGAATAAAGGTGAAATTAGAATCTGCGTAGATCTAAAGAAGATGAATGATGCTTCGCTGCATAACCCATTTCCTACTCCTTTTACAGATGAAGTACTAGACAATGTGGGAGGAAATGAGCCCTACTCATTCACTGGTGGATTTTCTGGATATCATCATATTAGGATTCATCCAATAGACAGCCATAAGACAACATTTGCTACTAAATGGGGATCATATCAGTATATAGTTATGCCCTTTGGCTTGAAGAATGCACCTGCCATATTTTCCAGAGTTGTTGTGGCTGCATTCAAGGACATTATCCATAATTTATTGGAGGTTTAATTTGATGATTGGACTATTTTTGGTTTGCTGAAGAACCATTTTGAAAACCTAAGAATGATGTTAGCTAAGTGCAGACAACATCAAATTTCATTGAATTTAAAGAAATGTATTTTTTGTGTGCCTTATGGTATTCTACTAGGACACATTGTGTGCAAATAAAATTTGATGGTTGATCCTGTGAAGATCGCAGTGATTGTAAATTTACCTGCACCAAACTCAGTGAAGCAACTTGGCACCACATTGGGCCATACAGGTTATTATAGAAAATTCATCAAGGGTTATGCACAGATAACCATGCCAATGGAGAAACTGCTGAAGAAAGAATCACAGTTCATATGGAACGCAGAATGTGAGCAAGGCCTAGACACACTAAAAGAGAAGATGGTAGCTACGTCGATCCTAGTTTTTCTAGATTGGGATAAGCTGTTCCATGTGCATGTTGATGCTTCATCTATAGCGTTGGGCGTTGTGCTCGCTCAAAGAGGCGAAGGGGGTATTGATCACCCCATTGCATTTTTTAGTATAAATCTATCTTCAACTGAAAAGAAATACATGACCACTAAAAGAGAGGGTCTAGATATGGTGTTCGCACTACAGAAATTCAGGCACTCTTTGTTGGGTGCGCACTTCTCCATGTACACAGACCATTCGGCTTTGAAATACTTGGTCAATAAGCCAGTGTTAGGGGGGAGAATCTGCAGATGGTTCTTGATCTTCCAAGAGTATGATTTTGAAATTGTGCTTAAGCCAGGTAGACTGAACTTAGGACCTGACCATGTCTCAAGGATTGGTTCCGGCAAAGAACCCACCAATCTTGAAGATAATTTTCCTAACGCGCAGTTATTCGCTATACAGATCATAAATGACTAATACAAAGACATTGTAGACTTTTTGACCACGGGGTTGGAACCCACAAAGTTCACTATGTAGCAGAAGAAGTAGATGGTAGTCAGAGTAGCAAACTTTACCATAATCACGGGACAGTTATATAAGTTGGGACCAGACGAAGTGTTGTGCATATGTGTGTTATATCATGAGAAGCCATTCATATTGGATGATGCACATTCAGGTGTATCAGGAGGTCACTACGTAGGAAGAGCCACCACACAGAAGATATTGCGAGCAGGGCTATGGTGGCCTACAATTCACAAAGATTCAAAGGAACATTGCCAGAGCTGAGATGTATGTCAAAGGACAGGAAGGTCGTAATGAAGAGACAAAATGCCATTAAATCCACAGTTGACACTTCAAGCATTTGACAAATGGGCCATTGATTTCATGGGACCTATTAACCCACCGAGAAAAGGGACTGGTGCGAGATACATTATCACTGTGACTGTTTATCTCACTAGATGGGAAAGAGCTAAACCAGTGAAGGACTGTAGAGCAGTTACTGCTGCGCAGTTCATCTTTGAGAACATCCTTACTAGATTTGGATGACCAAAGATTTTGATGAGTGATCAAGGGACTGATTTTTTGAACCGAACTATTGAAGCCCTTACTGAAGAGTTCCACATTTATCATCATAGGGGTACACCATACCATCCTCAGGCCAATGGAACTATTGAATATTTCAACAAGGTATTGGAGAATGCACTGACAAAAGTATGCAATGTCAATAGGGATGATTGGGATCTACGCATTCCAACTGTGTTATGGGCATACAGGACTACTTGTAAGAATTTGACAGGCCATACACCTTTCAGATTGGCCTATGGACAGGATGTTGTCATGCCTATGTAATATATTGTACCCATATTGAGAATAGTTTCATTTAAAGGCATGGAAGATCAAGAAACAATAGAAGAAAGGCTTCTACACTTGGTTGGATTGGAGGAAGATCGCTTCATTGCAGGATTCCACCAGTAAGTGCAGAAAGATAGGTAAAAAGCATGGCATGATTTCCATATCAAGAACAAGTCCTTTCAGGTAAGTGAACTAGTCCTCCTATATGATAGCAAGTTTATGAAATTTCCTGGAAAATTTAAGATGCATTGGCTTGGCCCATATACTGTTATGCATGTTACTAATGGTGGCGCAGTTCAGTTAGCCACATTGGCCGGAGATACATTACCAAGATTGGTAAATGGAAGTAGACTAAAACCCCGCAGGGATAGTCCTACTTCGCAGAACCCTTAGTGATTAGAAAAGAAGGAAAATTCTAAGTGTTAAGTACAGTTGAAATTGGCCACTAGAAATTGGGTAGAGTCTATACACAGTTTTGGACCGATATGCGAAGTTTGATAGAACGAATACATGTACCATGCAGCACTAGTCGAGAAGAGAAACTATGCGGATAAAAAGAAAATAAAAAGAAGAAAAGAAGAACTGCGCAGTTCGAAGCTCAAAAGGTAGCTACGCAGATCCGATGAGGAAGAGAAGAGGCAAAGTTTAGAACCAAGAAGAACGACACTAAAAAGTAATTGTGCTAGAGTAGTGACGACCCACCGTGCAGTTCGACACAACACTCCAAGAAACTAGCGGTTACAATGTCAGTCGAAAAACTAGTCGTTATACAGTGATTTTGTCGACGACCACTTGAGCATTTAACACAGAAATAACCATTCTGAAGAAGTAAAAGAAGGAAAGGACCCGAATCCTTAGCAGTTGTGTCCAATGGATATGCCATTGAATGCTTTTCTAACCATTGATGGGCACAGCTAAGGCTCAAATGCACCTATAAATATTGTTGTATTTGGACTCGCGGGCGTTACCGAAACTCTGAAATTTTCCTGTGAGCCATAGCTTGAATTTGTTACAGTGAGCGCTAAGTGATCCCATCAATTTGTTAAGGGAGTATCCAATGAATGTCTGAAATTTCCTCTATTGAGCAAGAATTCACATTCAAGGAGAGTGTGAGGGTGTTTAAGCACGAAGGGATTGAAGGGTTGATGAGAACCCCCGCTAAGAAGGTCGTTACCGAGCAAGGACATGGTTCATGACAATCGCCACAACATTCCACAGCCATGCAAGCCAAGGGAAAGGAACCAGTGGTGGAGATGACAAAACCAAAAATGAGGAGCTCCACGCTGCCAGACGTGCCACTCAATGATAAGAAAATCCCACTTACTTTGACACCTCAGTATATCTCTCTGCGTGCATAGGATGCACTAGCCATTAAGCTTTCCAGGAACACAAGGTATGAGATATCGCTTCGACCAATATCCAAGCATGTGAAGCTAGAGAAAAATCTGTTGGAAAAAATCGCAGAATGTAAGTTCGAGGACCACGACTTACTCCAAATGCAAATGGAGCTGGTCGAGCCGAGGTACCAGCAATTTCATCCAAATCAGTATATGTGCTGGAAGAAGGATGTGAAGGGAAATTCTGTGCTGGTCACGCAGAGTTGGTTATCTGAAGTAGTAGAATCAGGATTGTTGAACTTGTTGAGACTCCCGCACTTTGATTGGAGCCAAGAACTGAATGTGGTGGTGCGCAAACTCATCTCGTGCACACACCAAGGTTATCTATGGTTGGATAGGAACGTCAACTTGAACATCGACTTGATCCATTGCATTAAAGGGTTAAGAAAGTGAGGCAAAAACCCTAATCAATTCTTCTAAGGCAAGAGCAGGGACAAGGAGGTTTCCTCACGGATGAAGTCAACACGCAACGTCCTGAAAGGAAAAAGAGGATTCATCATGGATGATATCATCGATAATGCTACATGGTTCGTAACACAACTGCTAGTAGGGAAAATTTTATGAAAGGAAAGACCTAATGAAGTACCAGCTGGAGCGGTGCTCCTTGGGGTGAAGGCCGTGATGGGTGGAAGATTTAACTGGTGCCAATACCTGTTGAATGAATTTCTAGAAGATGTGCCTAACATGCAGATACACGACAACAACTTCAACTATACCTGGTTGATGGTCTTGATTGCGTTTGTGGGATGGAAGGACCCAAAACACTATGTTGGCCTCAACACTGACAGCACTGACTGTAGAGGACCAAGGTATGAGAATATTTGGGCAAATATGATGGCAGAGAGACAACACGCATCGAACGAAGTATTCCACACATACTATGAGCAGCTGAGCGATGTCATCATTCACACACTACGCATTTCCAAGAAGATAACATTTAAATGTATTTGCACTATAAATTTTTACGCTGACATGCATTCCATCCACATTTCAGCGAAGGCGTAGAAAAAGAACCCAGAATTGTTCCAAGGGAACTATCACATGGATGAAGCAGATATAGAACTCATCATGAAGGAATGGATTGATGAATGGAAGGTCAAAGGACCTATGATCATAGACAGTGAATCCGAAGAAAGTAATCCCATTCCAACACCAATTTTTGAAGAGTCATCGTCAGGCAAAAGGAAGGAGCCACAAAGCTCAATACCAGAAAAAGTCTAGAAAAAGAAGCAAAACGATGTAAAGGGCCAGTCAGAAGTGAAGCTCCACGATGACGATTATGAGATGATTGCATCCAGAGTCATCACGCACCTAGAATATGCATTGAACCTCAAAGATAGTAAGGATGAGGCGATCTAGGAAAGTTTGTAGAATAATCTCACCACGTTGCAAGGCATAATAGAGAAGTTTGAGCAAGTTCGGCGCATCTTTCCCTTGCCGTGAGACTCAGAATCAGAAGGAAGGTTAGGGGACAATTCGTAGCCAAATAAAACACCTCTATCCCTAACCTTGCCACCAAAATCATGGATAGTCCAACTTGACCCGCTAAGCATAAGGTTACTGCGCAAACATTTAGCTTCAGGCACGAAGGACATAGAGCATGTGGACATTGACATTGCAATGTTTCCACGAGAGGGCCTAAATAATCTGCACTTACAGGTTGTCGAAGAGATCCATGATCAAAGTGTGGTTGCTCTGAACTAACACCATCAACTGCAGGAAAATTATAAGCAGCTGCAGGAAGCAAGTTTAAAGAAAACTATGGCACTTGAAGATATGCAGGACCGACGAAGAAGAATAGAGCATATTGTTGCTTCGGTCTATGTGAAGATACTAGAATGCAAAGAGAAGCCAGAGCCCACGGATACTATCCTTAAGATCGGATCGGTGGTCAGCAATATTAAGGTTGAGATGAAAGATATGGAAATTGATTACCAAGCAAAGATCGTTGCCTTGGAAGCACGGAATTAGCCAAAGATGCCAACAGACCAGGCATAGGTCAGAGTAGCAGAAGTAAAAGCAGTCGTGAAAGCAATAGCCAATGAAGTAGAAAAATGTCAAACCTTGCTGGACAAAGCTATGGGAGTGTTCACTACGCTGCAAGATGACCCCGAGGTGCTGCAGGTCCAGACAACTTTGAAGGAAAAAGAAGCAATGTTAGACACATTAAACGCGGAGATAAAGACCCTACCACCAAGAGACAGACTCCGCAGATTTCTCAGAAATTAAAGAGTTAAAGAGGAAACTTGTAGTGTTAAGGGAGATGGAGGCTGAAGTTGTAGATAAGTCACAACCCCTATAGGATGAATCCCATGAACTAACGTAAAATATAGAAGGAAAAATGCAGGAACTCCGTGACGTGCAGGCTTCGGTAGAAGAGCAAACTCAGGATGACTTAACAGAGGATGTGTTAGAGACCATCGAAGAAATTGACGAGGATTGCAAGGATCCAGTTTCTAAGCTGAGCACAACGAATCAAGAGATCGCTACTAAGATAGCTCCACAAGAGGAAGAACAACTAATGGAACCAGAAGTTGAAAGTGGCTTGAGGATGAGCCACATGTAAGGGTTAGGGGCCTGTTAGGCATGGCCCAAGTAAGGAATTTTTTAGAAGAACAGTTTTGGAGCTTCAACGCAGCTCAGATGAAGGCATTTTTGGTAAGACATTTTTGGAAGTTGCGAAGTTGAGTGCAGCACAGTATCAACAAGATGGGAACTACATAGCTGAGATCCGGTTCCGCGAAGTGGTAGCACCGCGAAGTGCCAGCAGGGAACCTATTTTGGGTAAAGAATAAGGGGAAGGTTAAGCTGCGAAAGGGACCTGTTTTGTCGAAGCACTCCATGATTCCCAGCTGGTGGGTAAGGAGTGGTGCAGAAGGAAAGCAACCAGTCACACGAGTGAAGGAAGCATGACATGAATCGGTCGCACAAAGCCATTAGAGAAGGAATGACAAGATGAAATAGACAGTGAGCATATGATCGACAGGGCAGGATGAAAGCAACGTGACCATGCACAGAGGATGGCCATGATGGAGAAGTCGCTATCAAATCCTAGCAGTCTTGGTTAGCGAAGTAACCATGACGATTTTGGGTAACCTTAGGGTTTTTGGCCTGTTTGATTGTAAATACGTGACCTCAGGGAATGATCTATAAAAGGGAACATTTTTTAAGGGGTTAATCTTCTATTTGTGAATTGTTAATATTTGTTGTTGAACATTGATCTCTGTTGTGAGAAGATTGTAAAGGCTCTGCAAGCTGCGTGCACAGAGACCTACAAAGAGGAAAGAGAGTCTGCAGCTGAGTGCACACACTGGAACTGTTGTACCCTTCCCAAAGATAATACAACAATAGTCACTGTGGACATAGCTCCCATCCTGGGGGTGAACCACGTTAAATTTTGTGTTATGCGATTGCTTATGTGTTTGCATTTGTGTCTTTACTTATGATGAATGATTAACTGCTGCTTATGAGTTTATGTGTTTACTTTTATATGTATTCTCCATAAAGATGATGATGGGAACATTATGTTAAGTAATCACCTGTATGAATCAATGCCAAATGTACCAGCACATCACAGTTAGATGAATGGATGAACTAGTTGGACAAACACTTAGCGCAACACCGGAAGTGAATAGTGGTATCGTGTTTGTTATAGTGTATAAGGTTGCAAGTTTCCAGCTACTATGCTTGTTGAATGTGTCTTGTTACATTAAGTAAAATATATTAAGCTTCATAATTTTGTAATAGGAAGCGCAGTCTCTGTGGCGTTGTCCTATTGTCAGGTAGTTTCTCCGCATCATGCAATACTTGGATGTGCGATAGCTTAAGTGTTCATCGCGAAGAAGTGAAACTTCGTGCAGTCCGAAGTCCGTAGGGTGAGTCCCATAGAGCGTTTCTCACCAATCTGTTTAAACACTCATCACCTGGTTGTGGAAAATTGATTCCACAACCCCCCCATTGCTTCACCTCGGGTGAGACCTCGGTCTGTTCATAGATTGTTTCCAAAAGGGCCAATGAAAAGGGGTTTGGTTTGTTCCTCAAACTGCGTAGAACCTGGGTCTTTATAGAAAACCTCAAGAACAGTTATACAAGCCAACAATGGATGAACGCATGAACCCATTCCTGCTTCAGTCTTATTCCCCGTGCACTTTGAAACTCTCCCAGATGATCTCTTGGATCACCCCTTCCATTGTATTTATTTTTGTAGTAGCATTCCTTATCCCCAAATCTAACTTCCATCAATTGTCGACATAGTTTCCAGCTTGTGATTGATGACTTTTGCGCTACCCACCACCTTGCTGGCATGGCCTTCAATGCTTTTTCTAACGCCATCAGTTGCTGATATTTTGATACCTTTTCTTTGAATTCAGTGATGAAGATAGAAAAATGAGGTAATACTTCATATGTCGGAAAATGACATACCTTCGTCGCTACCCATTTCAACGACTGAGTGATTCATGCACATTTTATGAATGACATCTCATGTAATCGACTCTTCTAGTTTTCTAGAACCTCATTGGAGTCTAACAACGCCGAAATAACACTTAGCCACCCTAATTCCCTATCGATGGTGGGATTGATTTAATCCTTTGAAACATTGTAGACATTGTGCCATCCTTCTGTAAACTCATCCCTCATTGGTTCAACATACCTTTTCCCTTCTAGTGGATCAAGCAGGGCGATTACCCTCATGTCGTGGTTTTCAAAGGACATCATCCTTTTCTTAAAATTGATGACATCCTGATTCTCCATTTCCCAATCTATTCCCAACAACACTGGATATGGGATTGCATTTTCAACTATCTCTATGACATCGAAGTCTGCGTAAGTTTTCAGTCCTTCTACTTCGACAGGAAGATGATATAATTGACTAATTGCTGTGAACTTGCTCTGATTTTCCAATTGAAGCTGCACATGGGGCCATACCAATTGTGGTTTCCCCATCATCTCCCATTTTTTCTTAGTCAGGATGTATACATCTGATCCTAGGTCCAAAATGATAGAATCTATATCGTATGCACCAATCTAGGCATTCATCCTCATTTCTCTGCCCATATTCTTCCTGTGCAATCGGTTCATTGTTCGATCCTAGTGCCCTTCCTCCTTTCGATACAGTAAAATAGCTATCTCTACTAGTGCATCTTGATCCTTCGTTAATGTCAAACAACTTTCTAGGAAATTCCTTAGGGTTCTGACCTTCCCTGGTGACCTCTGTGAATTTTTCGTATCAAATATCGATGACATCTCATAAATAGGTTCTTTTAGGCCTATAGGTGGCAACGTATTCTTTCTCATCGCATCTCGCGCTTCCAAAAAGGTTTTCTTCTCTGGTTCCGCATCAAATCAAACCCATTTATGGGTTGCAGGTCAGACATTAGGCAGTGGCCTATCTTTTCCTGTCACAACTCCTCCTCTAGTTACCACTGCGACATTCACAGGTCGACTTCTTATCTCTGTTGAGATATTCTACACATTCAGATTAGCGTTCTGGTTATGATTTACATTCGGATTCGGTTGTGGTTGTGGTGCATTCTCAGTCTTCCACTTCGCAATCAACTGAGGACAATATTTGATATTGTGGTCTGCTGCACTGCAATAGGTACACTGTGAAGTTCGATTCGGATAATCCCTCTGATAATGTCGAATCTGGCCACAATTATAGCACGTAATTGGTCCTCAACCTCAACCAAAAGTTCCTCCGTGACCAAAACTACACGCTAAACTGCACAAAATCCTCCTCCAAATCCTCCTCACGAATGATTGTATTGTTGTTGATTATATTATGGTGGATGATACTACGGTTGGTTATACTGCAATGGTGGTTGGTTATACTGCGACTGCGGTTGATTTTAATGCGACTGTGTTTGATTATACTAAGGCTATGGTGTATTATACTATTGTTGTGGTTGTACAGGAGTTTTCTCCTCTCCCTTCATGAAAAATGTATCTGCAGTGTTTTTTCAAGGAAATCATATGCTCTACAATCCTTGTCCTAATGACCAACTGATCGAAAAAAGTTACAAAAAATATTAGCCATCTTCGACACAATATTTTGTAAGTACACAAATTCTTCTGAGCGATGTCCCCTAGTTTGACAAATTCAACACCAGGGAATTTGTTGACTCAAACCTAGTCAACAGGGGTTCCCATCGCTGTCGACACCAACCTACCGCGATCTCCCTGAGCACCAGCCCAGACAACTTTTACCCTATCCAGCGACACCTACAGAGCAGATGAGGCCTCACCCGAGGTGATCAAGGGAGAGTGGACAGAACCATGTTTCCGCCAAATAAAGGAGGATAATTGCGGCGACAATTACTTGCTTAATCTAACTTATCGCAACATTCAAGACAAATCTATGCATTCATGTTTAACATCATTCATAGTCATAGCATCATTCAATAGAAACATTCATCGTGACAAGTATAACATTAAAGTATCAACTGTAGAAAGAAATCATAGCACCAATTGTGAGTTGCAACATGCATTAACATAAAAGGTACATAGGGAATTTCACCAATAGTTCTGTCATGTCATATTACTTCAGCAAAAACCTTGATACAACATCTCCGTAAAACTAGATCTCAGCAATATCTCTTTATCTCACATACATACTAAAAAATGCACACAATCAACATCCAAAAATTGTACCCATATCAGATCATCGACACTTACAACTCATGTCTATATATAGGCTTCCGCCTTTACAATGCTTTTCCACTTACTAACAACTTCCTAACCGACAGTTGGACAAATGACCCAAAATCTAACAGACGCGGTCCAAGTGACCCAAAAACCCACCTATTGCGGTACAATTAGCCCAAAATTACATATCATATGGTCCAATGACCCAAAAACCCGCATACTGTGGTACAATCGACTCAAAAATACATAAAATAATCTAGTCTTATGTCTTCCAGGACCTCTTCTGACATGTCGCAGCATCGACGATGTTGCGATTCTTCCTTACAAAACTGCCTGCCAACAGGCCCCCAACACAATCTTGTGGCTCACCCTCAAGCCACGTCAACTAGACATGGTGTACTCTATGATCTTGACTTTGAAGTCCTCATACTGCCACTCGATTGTCGTCACCATTTCCTTTGCTGTCGTAGCTGCCTCCTAGCTTTCGACGATGTCCTAGGGCGATGTGTGCGCTCAACTTCGTAGCCACTTATTGACGATGTCCCTGCACTGCCTGGATAACTTCACCAACCTTTATCATGAATTGGCCACCAACATCTTGGAACTCCTCTAGCTACGCGACATACTTCTTCTGTCGCTCATCTGTCTTGGCGACACGCTACTATAGATCTTTCAAATCCGTAGACTTGGAAACCTGCTCCATCGGTGGCATCACGTGCATCGACGCTTTGAGTGTCGCCAACTACCCCTCAGCTTCCTGCCGAACCTTCATCAACTATTCAACCTGCTCATCCTGAACAATTGGCCCCCAGAAATGCACAGTGTCAGCTGTGAGCCTCGTTGCTGATGTTTCCATATCTGCCAGTTGCATTGCTATCTCCTTAATTGTGCATTTTCGGTCATTCACTTCTGCTTGACGGGTTTCGAGGTTCACCTGAGATTTTAGCTCCTGGTTCTCATGTCATAGCTAGACAATAACAACCCCCATTTTCTACACCCATTGAAGCATATCCACCTATTTAGTGATCTCCAGCACATGGTGATAAGCCTCTGCAATGGCTCGGTTTACCCGCACATTGACATCCCACATACTCGCCTTCTCTGCGATGAGAAGGTCCTTCTCTTTCTTCAATTCTTCAATCTCACGAGCCTTCTGAACTCATTCCTTCTTGATAACTTCCTTGAGTTCATCCACACCCTACCATGCTGCAGCGGATCTTCCTGTCGGATCCTCTATGGCTGCTTGTGCAACTACCTCACATTCCTGCAACTTCGTGCACTTAACACTGACCTTGTGCATTTTGTCAGTCATTTCCCGACTAGCCATCATCTGCATAGTTGCCAATCCTTGCACCGATAATGCATTAACATTGATGGACACCGTCTTCAACTGCTGCAGCAAGGTGTTCACAGCTGCATCTTCAGTCACAATCACAATCGGGGGAATCTCCATATTCCTGACCTACGGTTCAGTGCCGATTGTGCTAACTTGTGGTGCCACTGCTTCATCTAGTACTCTCTGCTAAACCATGTCATACAAAGAGTCCATACGAGAAATGAGCACATGGAATCCTTCATCTGTCGCCCTTATCATCTTCTGAGCTGCTGCGGTGGATGCATCAGCGACTACTTTTATGAGTCGGCCCAAGTGTGCTTTCGTCAGTAGGGGGAGCCCACTGATCATCGCAAGGTCCTAGTGTCCTTTCGTTCTATTTTCTTCTAGGGCCTAGTTGTTGTCATCATCCGTTGGTGTTTTGACAAATTCTTAATCTGAATCATGATGACTGTGCGGATCCTGTGTAGACACGCGATCATCTGGACCTTGCACTTGTTCCCCAGCATCAATCTCGGCCGACCCCATAGGTTCACGCCATTCCGCTGGCCAATCATTCACAATAGCCTCCAACTCTACCGTCGTTACCGTATAGGATGTCAGCAACCATTGTTTTTCTGGGTCACGGCGGGCTTGGACATAAATGGATTATGGTCGGATTGTGAAGACCATGACCGGTTTAAACTGTGTTGTGGTTTCTTCAGAAAAACAGGGCACCCTCATCGCAGCTGCACAAAGCATCTCCCAGTATAACCAAAAAACAAATCTACATTCCTTATTCTGATCTAGTTCTCAGAAAAACCACAAGTTCTGATACCGCGCGCCACGACGCTCTTTCACGGCATCAACCTCCATACCCTGGTACACATCGGGCTCCTTCCAAGACACAAATGCAATCAATAGCAGTGGCCAGCTATATGTGAATGAGTCTTTATCGGCTTGAACCACCACGGCATCCTCTACCAACTGATTCAGCAAAAACAGCGACCAGTTCATCAGCACCCCAGCGGCACACTATTCAGCACACGCCACTATGCCCGAATTACACTGATTGGGTCGACCACTCCGTACCACTTTGCAAGAAAGTATCTTGGTGCAAGTGAGCACCTCCTGACCATTGATGCTGCTAGTGTGGTAGCCCTGACCATCCTTCTCCAAATCATAGCACTTGACGAACTGCGCAGCCATCTTTTTGTCATTCTCCTTTCCATGAAGATATTGCGATGGGTCGACCCCATCCTTGGGAAACACAATAATTTCTGCGATCAAGTGCACTATGACAGGAATTCCTTTGTCCAGCCACAACGTACCATCATGAAAGTAGGCCAGCAGGTGCTTCACACATGCATTGACCTCCGACAGCTAGCCAAAATGGGGCATATTGATAAGGCCTAATAGGCCTACTAGTTGCAAACCCCACGCCCAATCACGCGGAACCGTCTTACCGCTCAATTGCGATCCTGGCTCATACAGTTGCAACGTAATCTCCTTTTATGCCACCATATCATGGTCATCATATTTCAGACGCATTAGTGCTAGTGCAATGTCAACAGAACACTCCATTCCTTCTGGCAGTGTAGGCATCTTCAGTGGGTGCTTCTGATTCCTCTGCACCTTGCGGGAAGGTGCCCCAGGTACCCCAGGTCGACTGAGGGAACATACCCCAGGATATCAATGGCCAAGAAGCCTTCCCATGCGGTGGACTCATCAATCCTATAGCTGGATGGCCCTGCTTCCCCTTGAGCTTCCCCCGCCCCAGCAGTGGAGGAATGAAGATGATGCTTGCTCTGCGGTGACTCAGACAGCTTACCCCCCCGACATTTCTTGGCAATTACAAACATACCCACCGACATGTTTGCAATCTCTACTTCAAGATTGACATCTCTGGAAAACATGACTTCTTCTTCAATGTAAATCCCGGTGAAAGGAGACTCAACCTCACTGCTAATATCAACTATTTCTAGCTCTCGTGGCATACCTTACCCAGCTTCGCAACTGATGGCTTCACTGGCGTAATTGACAGACCCACTCAAGACTCAGCACTATGCAAGTGCAACAGAACCTTGCCTAACTCGCAACTACACGCACCAGGAAACAATGATACTCTACCACTCTTCACAGGCACTTAACAACTAAATTTTTGGTTCCTTCCGACCAACTTCGACCCATTCTTATAGCTTCCAATCGGATCCTCCATAATCATCACTAAATCCATCATTAACTCAACCGAAATCTCGTATTAATGACGCAAATCCATCGTTGATCCTATCAGCCAATCGACCAGATCCACCATTAATGCCCATCATTTGAACAAGCACCGTTAATTAAGTATTTTAACTTTTGGCATTTATTGCTCATTTGACCCAGTCACGACCCTGCCACTTGTTGTGGACCACTCCTAACTTGCGGCACAAGCCTCCCTGCTTCTGCATTCTGTTCCTATTGGTGTGCCATCCTGCCACCAATCGATCTACATACACACTTTTTTTTTTTCGATGCTGCTCAGGCATCACGTTGTTCCAAGCCCAATCGATAGGGCTTCAACCTGCTACCATTAATCAACTTTGGGAGCATCACTCCATCCAATTGCTGGAACTAGACCGCTCCTCCTGAAATGATGCTACTAATTCGATACAGACCAAGCCAATGCATCTACAATTTTCCTAGATGTTTCATAAACTTGCTGTCGTACAACAACACCAAGTTGCCCTATTGAAACTATTTTTTTTTAATGTGGAGATCATGCCAAGCTTTCTGACGATCCTTCTCCACACCTTGGTGAAAACCTGCGATAAAGCGATCCTCCTCCAGCTCTATTAACTACGCTAGACGTTCTTCTAATGTTGTTGCATCATCCATTCCTGTCACTGCTGCTATGCATAGACTTGGAACGATGTATTCCATTGGCATAATTGCTTCTTGTCCATACATGAGCTTAAATGGTGTCTGACCCGTCATCCTTTTACATGCAGTGCGATAGGCCCACAATACTGCTGGGATTTTTAGATCCCAGTCATCATGGTTCACGTTGCACACCTTTGTCAGTGCATGTTCCAATATCTTGTTGAAAGCTTCCACCATGCCATTTTCCTGTGGATGATATGGCGTACTCTTCTTGTGCTATATCTGCAACTCCTCGGTTAATGTGCTGATGGTGGGATTGAGAAAGTGGATGCCTTGGTCACTCAACAATATTTTGGGGCAGCATAAGCAATTGATAATAGTGTCAAACAAAAACCGTGCAGCCGTGGTTGCAGAACAATCAACGAATAGTGCAGCTTCCGCCCATCTTGTCAAGTAATCTGTCATCGTGATGATTTATCTAGCACCAGTGCGCTTACCCGGTGGATTGATTGGTGCCACAAAATCCAATGTCCATTTGTCAAATGGCTGTAGTGTTAACTGAGGCATCAACGGCATCTCATCCCTCTTGGATGGCTTCCCAGTTCTCTGACAGACACCGCACGACCGCGCGTATTCTGTTGCATCATTATGCAGTGTGGGCCACCAGAGCATTGCACAAAGCATCTTCCTGACAGTCGCTCAACCGCCATAGTTCCCTCCAACCACACCTCCATGTGCTTCTGAAAGGATCTTCGCTTGCTCATGTGGCAAGACACACCATTGCAATATCTTGTCTGCACCCATCTTGTATAACTCTCCTGCGATGAGCTGGAAGTCGATAGATTTAACCACCAACTGCTTCTTTTGACTAGCGGTGAACTCTTCGAGTGCAGTACATGTTGCCAGAAACTGAATAATTTCTTCAAAATAGCCATCGGCTACTTCAACCCTAAATAGTTGCGCATCAGGAAACTTGTCTTCAATATTACTTAGCTCCTCTCCTGTGTCAATCCGCGATAGATCATCAGGTCCAGAATTCAACCGCCCTGGCTTCATAAGTACTTCAAAGTCGAACTCTTGAAAAAAAGTAACCATCGGCATATCTTCCCCCCCAACACAAGCTTATTGACCAGGTACTTTAGGGTAGAGTGGTCTGTGAACATCTTAAAACGTCCACCCAATAAGTAGTGTCGGAACTTCTGCAGCACATAGACCATCGCCAATCCTTCCCTTTTAGTAGTGGTGTAGTTTCTTTCAGTAGATGATAGCTTCCGACTAGCAAAAGCAATAGGCTGATCAAGGTCCCCCTCTCCTGGTTGCGCCAGCACTACACCGAGGGCAATTGACGATGCATCGACATGGACATGGAATTTCTTACTCCAGTCTGGAAATACTAGTATCAGTGCTGAAGCCATCTTAGTCGTTAGTTGTTCGAAACTCTCCTGACATTCAGTGCTCCATTTAAATATTGCATCTTTCTTTAATAGCTTCTCCATAGGGGTGGTGATCATTGCATATCCCTTGATGAACTTGCAATAATACCTAGTATGCCCCAATGTTTCCCTCAACTTCTTAATAGTGGTCGGCGGTGTCAAGCTCAAAATGAGCGCAATCTTTGAGTGATATTTGGTGTTGGCGACAACGTTCCAGAATCAACCACATATTGGACATATGATTGCGGATCAAACCATAAACTATCCAATCATCCATGTATACCTGCAAGAACTTCTGGATGAAATCCTTGAATGCAACAACAAATACTTGTGAGAATATTGCAGGTGCATTCTTCAACCCAAATGGCATCACGGTATACTGAAAACATCCCCATTCGGTCATGAAATTCATCTTGTGGCGGTCTTCTTTTGCAATACGGATCTGATGGTAGCTTGAGAACCCATCCATGAAAGAATACATCTCCTGGCCACCTACTCCCTCAAGTACTTCATCAGTAAATGGGGTCGGAAAGGGATCATGCAAGAAGGCATCATTCAACTTCTGCAAATCAACGCAGATGCATACTTCACTAGTCTTAATGTCATGTACCACCATAGGACTAATCCAGTCTGACTCTTCAACCGGTTCAATGATACTAGCATCCAACATGCGATCAAGTTTTTCCTTGAACTTCTCCTTATGTCGTGGATTGAGCTGATAAGGTCGCTGCCTGATCGGTTTAGCATCTGGTTTCAAGGGAATCTTCATCTCGCCTAGATCACCCAAAATACCCTTCATTTCAGAGAACTTTGTAGGGAAAAGGTCTTGGAACTCATGCAGCAACTCAATGACTTTTCCCATCATCTCATCATCCCAATAATCTCTAACATTCACAAACTTGGGAGTGGCCTCCATCCCAATATTGATCTTGCGAAGCTTCAAGGGATGACTAAACGGATCAGTTAGCGCACCAAGTGGAACCACATCGCGACTTCCTTCAGACTCTGGAATATTGACATTCCGCTGGTCATCAGCGTCTTCGGGCCCACCAGTGATATTATAACATTCCATTATGGATTTCATCTGGCAGTGCATGTGCGGATCCACCGAGTACACCATGGGAACAACCTTTAGAACCACATCGCGGATGATCTACAGAGCGTTATGGACATCCGGGTTGGGATCAGAAAAATTGAACGTATGAGTAAAATGTATTGTTAGCTCCAACCAAGTAGTGATTTCTCCCCGTAATTCAGCTGCAGTATACCATGACCGCGACATTTCATCCAAAGTATGGATAAATGCATGAACCCACTCATCTCTTGGTCGCGATGCCCATAATGTCTGACACTTTATCAAATGGCCCCTAGGGTCATTCCGACCATCATATTTCCCCGTGTGGTAGACCTCAGTATCGCCGAAGCAAACCGTCATCAATCGTCTCCATTTCGACCATCCATCAATTGATGCCTTGTGTGTCTCCCACTAGCGTGCTAGAGCAGCCTTTAGTTCTTCATCCAATGCCAACAATCATTGTGGTTCTGAAACTCATTCCTCAAACTTCGCCAGAAAGTCTGACAAACTAGGAATCCCTTCATATACTGGTAGTGTGACTGTTTCAGTGGCGACGCAGCATAGCGTCTGCGTGATTAACCCACACATGTAGAATGACACCTCATGCAAGCAGTTCTGCCAGTGTTCTAGTGCGTCATCAAAGTCAGAAGACGTAGAGCTATCACTACGCCATCCTAGCTCACCTTTGGCAGTTGGATGAATATAGTCTTTGAAAATGTCAAATGCATGGTCCCATCCACTGGGATTGTCATCCTTCACTGGCTCAATGTATTTGCAACCTTCAACTGGATCCAATGGGGCTATGACTTTGAGATCACAGTTTTCAAAAGTCATCATCTGCCGCTTGAAGTTGATTACCGCTCCACTGTCACTAGCCCATCCGATCCCCAGTAACGCAGGATACGAACTTCCTCCTTCAACCACTTCGATGACATCGAAGTCAGCATAGGTATTCATGCCCTCAATATCTACCACCAAACGTGGGACTCTCCCAATGGGTGTTACTTTAGCGTGGTTAGCTAGCCGGAGTTGTACAGGGGACCAGCTCAATGGGGGGCTCCCCATTTTCTACCATGCTTGCTTGGTTAATATTTTGACATCCGAACCAACATCTAAAATAACCGAATGAACGTCATAATCCCCAATTTGGATATTCATTCGCATCTCCTTACCTATCTTCTGCCACTATAGAGATTTTACCGTGGACTCTTGCTGTCCCTTAGCTAGACGCTACAGCAACCCTTCAATCTCAGCAACGGCTGTGGGATCCCTTTCCAACAATAAAAATCTCTCGAGAAACTTCTGTAAGGTTCCAAACCATGCTGATGGACCTGCCTCTGAAGTCGTATCAAAGACAGGGGGCATGTTGCAGTTGATAGCTTTACCACGATCTTGGTTCAACACATGACGTGCCTGAAAAAATGTATCGCGCTCCAACTCAACATCAAATGATACCTTCTTCTTCCCAGCCTTTCGAATGTCCCCTCTTGTTGCTGCACCTCCCCGCGTAATAACTGTGACAGCTGCATCCGGTGGTCTCGGCTTTGCAAAAATAGTCGCAACATTCGCACCCTGATTCCGGTTTTGTGCAAGATTCCCTTACTAATTCAGATTTTGATTAGCATTATGGAATTGGTCGTTGGTTCTGGTTCTGCATCGACTGTTGTACTGGTTGTTGTACCTGATTCTGTATGGGTTGTTGGGCGTGATTCTGCAACTGTGGAACATTCCCTTCCTACCATCGTGCAATCAACTGTGGGCAATTCTCCACTGTATGGTCTGTAACAAAGAAAAATGTACACTACGACTGTAATAGTTGCAAATCACGTTAATAGTGTCCCCATATTGCACAATGATAGCACTGAACTAGTCCGTGACCTCGTCGTCCTCCTCCATGACCAAATCCTCCACCTCGTCGACCCCTAACTCCTCCATGAAATCCACCCTGTTGTTGATACTGCGCTTGGTTGTACTATTGCTGCATCAGAACTAGTTGCATGCCTTGCCCTTGTTGTGCATACTACGGTTGCTGAACGTATTGTGACTGTTGTGGATCCATTTGCTTCAGGGCATATTGCGGCACAAATTGCTGCTACGATGGTTGTTGTGGTACAAACTGCACCTGCGGTTGGGCTACCTGTGGCTGCAGTGGCAGTTGTTGTACGGCACGCTGGTCATCCTTTATATAGAATGTGTCATACGTTCTTTCATGAAGCAACCCATATGCCCGACAATCTTTGTCATCATGTCGCACCGATTTGTAGAAAGTGCAATATAGATTCATCGACTTGGTGACCATTTTCTACATATATGGACATTCTTCATGGCGATGCCCAAATACCAGACAAACACAACACCACAGCATGCCAACACCATTTAACGAGTTTGGCGCTCCTAAAACCAAATAGTTGCATAAGTTGGGGCAATTGTCCTTTGTATGCCCTTCTCCTCGACATCGCGTACCCCATACTTCTTCATGCTCCTCCTTACCCTTCTTCAGATCTTCCAGTTGTATGGTCAAGTTAGCCAGCTGTGTCTGTATCTGTGACATCCTGGCTGCATTTTCTCCAATCGCATTGCAATCTCCAGAGCTTCACTGGGCGTCGTGATGTTTTGTTGCATCAATGGTAGCTGAATGTGGGGTATCAATGCCACGATGAACCACTCTTTATGTTGGATAGCACTCATATCGAAACTAACCCTTGCTATCAATGGTTTGAACCGCAGGTCGAAATTCCACACCGTCTTGTTGGGATACTAAATTTCTTTCAATTCTGTGATATGTTGATCCTCAGACTTGGGATTTTGGAATTCTGCAATCAACCCATCCCGGATCTCATCTAGCGACTTCTCTGGGGCTCCTGTACGGACTAGAACAAACTTCATAAACCAATCTAATGCGCGACCTCACAGAGTTGTCGCTAACTGTCCTTTCTTAGCGGCATAATCAGTGATTTGTTTTACGGTCCATACCACTTCGCACAAAACACCAATACTGTTCTGGGTTATCTATCCCATCCCCATGTTATAATGGTAACTTAGCGTCATTGCTCGCCATCCTGGGATTCCTTCCTACAGGTACTAAACTACTAGCGATCAAGTTTTGTTGACATGTTGGGGTCGAAGTGGTGTTTCTCACCGGTTGATAGATAGTGAGCGGAGGTGTTGGTATGTTGCTACTGGGGTTAGGTCCTTCCTTTATCCTGGGTGTATCCTGTGTGTCCTTATCCAGGTTGTGAGGTTGCCTCATCCCGTGTGGTCTTCCTTCGGGAACTCATGGTTCGATCGTAGTAGGACCTTCTCCTATCCTCTACCTCTTTTCCTGTCGAAACCTCGCTCCTCCTCTTGTAATACCACCCTCTTCATCGGCTTCACTCACAGTCTCATCATGACCTGAGCCCATCTACCCCTAATCATTCCATACATTGCTCCCCTACTATCGTTATACCCATGTACTCGGCCCACCAAGCTTCTTACTGATCTATATGAATCTTCAATATACCCTTTTCGCAAATAAGCATCTTAATGGACAGCTGGAGCGACAGCAGAAACCTTCCCCGGGGTTCGCGGAAGAAATATCTTTCAGCTTCGCTATAGGACTTTTGTGTATCAACCATGAATTCAGTGATATACCCCTCCAAGATGCTATCAAGCCACACTTCGACAGCCCGCGATGCTTTATTGTCAACTTCCTGCAGTTCTTGGATTAGCTCCGAGGTCCAGGTCGTCGGCTCACCACCTTGGTGGTTTCTCTTCTGATAGGTCAACTTTTCCAACCATTTGAACAAAAGGACCAGGAATTCACAGAAAAATGATTCATGTGGACCGTTGTGAATATATCTACCCACCCATTGATCTACCATTAGTCGATTGTTTCAGATTTCTTCTTTAGCAAATTCCTACAACCTTTGATCAAACCAACTCTGTATCTCCGGTTGCGTCGGATGCCACAACATATCCTCTCTTCACTTCGCACACAGTCCTGGCAATGGAACCATTTGTTGACTCAAACCCAGTCGACAGGGGTTCCCATCGCTGTCGACACCAACCCACTGCTATCTCCCTAAGAACCGGCCTAGACAGGTTTTACCCTGTCCAGCAGCACCTGCAGAGCAGATGAGGTCTCACCTGAGGTGATCAAGGGAGAGTGGACGGAACCATGTTTCCACCAAATGAAGGAGGATAATTGCGGCGACAATTACTTGCTTAATCTAACTTATCACAACATTCAAGACAGATCTATGCATTCAGGTTTAACATCATTCATTTTCATACCATCATTCAACAGAAACATTCATCACGACAAGTATAACATTAAAGTGACAACTGCAGCAAGAAATCATAGCATTAATTGTGAGTCGCAACATGCATTAACATAAAAGGTACACAGAAAATTTCACCAATAGTTCCTTCATGTCATATTACTTCAGCAAAAACCTTGATACAACATCTCCGCAAAACTAGATCTCAGCAATATCTCTTTATCTCACATACATACTCAAAGATGCGCACAATTAACATCCAAAAATCATACCCAGATCAGAGCATCAACACTTACAACTCATGTCTATATATAGGCTTCCACCTTTACAATGCCTGTCCACTTACTAACAACTTCCTAACCAACAGTTGGACAAATGACCCAAAATCTAACTGACATGGTCCAAATGACCCAAAAATGTGCCTACTACGGTACAATTAGCCCAAAATTACATACCATATGGTCCAATGACCCAAAAACCTGCATTCTGCGGTACAATCGACTCAAAAATGCATAAAATAATCTAGCATTTTGTCTTCCATGACCTCTTCTAACATGTTGCAGCATCGGTGATGCTGCGCTTCTTCCTTACCAAACCGACTGCCAACATAATTCCTCCTTGACTGAGTGGGTTTGGTGCGCAAACTGCAAATATTTGCGGAACTGAGGAAACTGACCCTTATGTTGTCCTTTAAACTTGCATCGACTGCACCCTATTTCTTAGCGAACTTCCTTTCCCTTCTTTATATCCTGTAGTTGGATAGTCAAGTTCACTGGCTGCGCTTGGATCTAGTTCATGCCAATCCCTATTTCTCCAAATGGTGAAGCCTCGAGCTTTATCGCAATTTCCAATTCCTTCGCCTGAGATACAATCTTTTGCTGCATCAGAGGTATCTAAATGTGCGGTATCAATCCTGCAATAAACCACTCTTTATGCTGCATGTCACTCATCCAAACATTTACTTTGGCCATCAAAGTCTTGTACCTCTGATCAAATTTTGATACCAATTCCTTAGGAAATTGCTTTATTTCCTTCAAATATGTGATATACTACGACTCCGACTTTGGTTTCCTAAATTCGTCGATCAATCCTGCTATGATTTGTGCTAAGTTTTTCTATGCAATCCCTGTAGGTGCTTGTACAAACTTCATAAACTAATCCATTGCATGGCCCCAAAAGGTCGTTGCCAATTGTCCCTTCTTAATATCATCATCATGGACTTGTTTCACCATCCACACTGCTTTGCATAAAAGCCAGTATTGTTCGGGATCCTCAGTCCCGTTAACTTGAAAACGAGGCATATTTACATCGTCACCTTCCATCCTTGGTTTCCTACTGGTGTTTGTATATCTGCTACTCTTACTACTAATCTGGCATGCAGGACAAACTTGTGAAGAGATTATATTTCTTCTTCCGAAGTTCGGCGCAGTGCACGGGGTTGTGGGTACGTTGTGGCTTTGGTTCCGTCCTTCCTCAGGTTCAGCGGTATCCTGGTCGTTCTCTTCATCACAGTAGGGTCGCTTAGTAACTTGTGGCCCCATTTTGTAATTCTCTGTTCCGATCGCCCTAGGAGACTCTCTCTTTATCTCAGTCCTCCTCTTCTTCTCCAACCGGAACCTCACCCCACTTAATATCATCATCATGGACTTGTTTCACCATCCACACTGCTTTGCATAAAATCCAGTATTGTTCGGGATCCTCAGTCCCGTTAACTTGAAAATGAGGCATATTTACATCGTCACCTTCCATCCTTGGTTTCCTACTGGTGTTTGTATATCTGCTACTCTTAATACTAATCTGGCATGCAGGACAAACTTGTGAAGAGATTATATTTCTTCTTCCGAAGTTCGGCGCAGTGCACGGGGTTGTGGGTACGTTGTGGCTTTGGTTCCGTCCTTCCTCAGGTTCAGTGGTATCCTGGTCGTTCTCTTCATCACAGTAGGGTCGCTTAGTAACTTGTGGCCCCATTTTGTAATTCTCTGTTCCGATCGCCCTAGGAGACTCTCTCTTTATCTCAGTCCTCCTCTTCTTCTCCAACCGGAACCTCACCCCACTTCTTAGGAGACCACAATCTTTCGTAGCTTCCCTCAAAATTTTGTCATATCTCATATCCATCTACCCTGCATCATTATATAAAACCCACATATGTGTGGTACCCACAACCTCCATACAATCGATCTTTACTCCTTAGAGTTCATCTTTAATATGCCCTTTTCACAAATGAGCATCTTGATCCACAGTTTTAGAGACAATAGATACCTTCCTCTGGGTCCCTTGAAAAAATTCCTTTCTATGTCGATGTATGACATAATGGTGTCAACAGGAAATTCATTATTGTATCCTTATAAAATACTATCTACCCAAACCTCGAAATCCCTTGAAGCTATGTTGTTCACCCATTTCAACTAATGGATCAGTTTTGGGGTCTAGTGTTCAGGCTCACCTCCTTGGAAATTCTTCTTCTGAAAAGTTAGCTGCGCCAACCATTTGTATAGCAGTATAGGAAACTCGCAGAAGAATAATTCATGGATATCAATGTAGATGTAGCTTTGCAACCAATCAATTTTCGACAATCCAAGGTTCCTATTCTATTCCTCAACAAATTATCGCATCTTCTTATGGAACCATTCCTTGATCTTTGACTTTGTTGGATGCGACAGCATGTCCTCTCTCCTTCCACACTAAGGTTCCGACAACAGAACCATTTGTTGACATAGTTCTATCGACAGGGGTTCACTTCGCTCTGTTGTCAAAAAACATCGACACATACTCCCTTAAACATCGACCCAGAAAGGTTTTACCCTTTCTAGCAACACCCTAAGAGCGAGTGAAGCCTTACCCGAGATGCCTAAGGGGGATGCAGGAACCAAGTTTCCGTAGTTGTAAGAAGAAATGCATTATCTCACACTCATTTGAAACATAATACATAGATTCCCATCCACATCAGAACATCACATTATCAACATATCAACCAAATCTACTTAAACATTATGTTCATTCGTATCACAACATTATCAGTTGACAATTTAAATAGATTATCAAATCATACTAAACATATCTGACATACATGACATAACTGTAATTTCATTCATAAAAACATATAGAACCATGTATCGACATTAAACATTGCAATGGTGCATATTCAAGCATATTACGATAAATCAAAAGGAGACAAAGACATAGATCAATCAATCATTCTCATTATTCATCAACTTGTCTCATACATCGCAGAACTATTACAAACTCAGAACAATAGTTGCGATCCGAGAAATAAAAAAGACCAAAACCACATAGATGCTCCAATAGATCAATCAAAAGATAAGATGCCCTTCGGCTTACAATCATACTCCTATTTATAGGCTCACTTGTTCATTACAAAATGGTCCAAATGACCCATTACTAACTAACTTAACCGAATATCCTGCATTTGTTGGCTCTTTTACACTTCGCGAACGGTCCTTTGTTCCTTTCGATGACCCTTTCGTTGCTTGTTGGTACCACACTTGTGCACTCTAGACCCGTGCCAACTGCGAGGTCATCTATTTATATTGTCTTGTTAAGTATATGTTAAGGAAGGGAAATGTTGTGAGGTATTTAACCACATCCACACATCGCCACAGTTATAGAAACCTGATTCTGTAACCCCCCATACTTCGGTTTGGGTGAGACATCAACCTGTTTACATGTTGATGCTGAAAGGACTAGTGAAAGGGGTTTTGTTGTGCCTATAATAACTTCTCCAAAACCAGCTCATCCCAGAATGCAACCAATAGACTTCCTATAACTTTAGATATGTTGCTTGTGACTTTGTTAGATAATTAGGACATTGAAAATTGACCAAATAATAAACAATGTTTCCATACCAATCGGATTCTTCAAATTTTCTATTTACCTTCATTGTATCATCTTGGGAATATTGAATTTCTCTTAGCTTCTCTTCTTCTATCAATTATAAAATCAAATTCAAGTCTAAAGCTTCACAATTTGACTCAGCGAGCAACTTGTCCAATCCTTGGCCCTTGACTAGCTTGGCAGGTTTGATTTCGAGATCATATTCTTGAATTTTAGAAATCCACTTGCCTCTTCTACCGTCACTGTCAGTTTGACACAAAATATATTTGACTATGCTATGTGGAACATATGCAATTATCTGAGAATGTAAAATATAACATCTGAAAGATTTCAAATCCTTGACCATGGCATAGTCTTATTTCTCCATGAGATTGTATTTCAATTCAACATCCCTTAGAGCCTTATTGAAAAATGCTATAGGTTTCTCATGTCCCTCACAGTTCTTTTGCAAAAGCACAACTGGAATTGTATGAGAGGAAGCAAAAGAAAATATCAAGAACGGCTTCATATAGTCAGGACTGATAAACATTGGTGTCTCCCCAATGGATTTCTTCAGTGCTTCAAATGCTTCTTTTTCCTCTTTATTCCATTTTACATCATTACTTGTTTTGAGCATGTTAGTAATGATTTTAATCATTTCAGCAAGATTAGGGATGAATCTGCTCAAGAAATTTATCCTGCCAATGAATGATTGTACTTCTTTACTATTTCTGGGGGTTTTGAGTGCTTGTATGGATGACACTCTTTCAATATCTATCTTCACTCCATCTTTAGAGACTATATGTCCTAACGACTTACCTTCTCTTAAAGAAAAACTAGACTTCTTGGGATTTAAAGAGAGGCTATATTCTCTGCACTTTCTGAAAATATGCTTTAAATGGGATATATGTTCTTCACCAGTCTTAGAGAACTATGTCATATCATCCATGTTATAGGTCAAATCTGCACTTCTCCATCTATGATCACATTGCTCTGTTGATCACACAAAAGGACACTAAAGATTGAAGAGTTTGATTAACCTGGATGACTTATTGCTAGAAGTACACTCTTCAGCTGAAAATATTGTAGTTTCTCATGATTTTACCTCATGTACACCCCTCTCTGCATAGAAAACTAGCGTACACCTTGAGAAAATACCCTACTTTGCTCAAGGACAACTAGCGTACATCTCCCAAAATGTTGTAAACGCATGTTGTAAAGGACAGAAGTTGCTCTCTCTACGCTACTCTTGTTGTATGAAACCCGCGTACATCTTAAGATGAAATAAAAAATATACTAATTTGATGGATTGGTATTACTTGAAGTTGGTTCTTCAACTTCCCCAACCTCCCAATCCAGCTACCTCTCGATCTAAACTACCTACCGTGTCCCATAAATACAAGGAGGATCCATGAGAGGGGTTAGAGACATATAGTCACAAATGACCTAGAAATAAACTTGGAGTACTATTATGATGGAGGAATTCCCAAGTCAAAGTGAAGAGAAGGAGCGTAGGATCTGGTTGCAGAAGCTTCTCTACACGTCAGGTATATTGTACTGATTCATGTTTCTTCGACAATAAAAAGGTCGAAACACCCTTCTTGTCCCAAATCAAATGTCTACTAGATTGTATATTCATTTGGATTAATATCTTGTTATATTTGATGATCAATTTGTTTATTCTTTCATCATATTTATTATATCCAAGATATGCTGG
Organism: Larix kaempferi; assembly: GCA_027924585.1. NCBI lineage: Eukaryota > Viridiplantae > Streptophyta > Pinopsida > Pinales > Pinaceae > Larix > Larix kaempferi. The sequence continues at coordinate 12,543,450 of BSBM01000007.1, forward strand.
AAGGTATCTTTTGTGTTGCAGGTTCGCCAAGCAGGAGATCAAGCGAAAGACCAAGCTAAAGCTAGGACCAGCCGTCGATAAGAGGTATTTCTTTCAATCTCGATCTCTTTCTTTTGCAGTAACTAAATGAAATATAATCAATGTGTTTACTTGTCAACCCTACCCAGTTGGTAGTGTCCATCTCCTCACTATAAGGTAGAAATCCTGAACAACAAACTGGCGACTCCACTGGGGAGTAACCGCTAGTTTTTTTGCTCTAAGAGACCTAGTTTACGATTTGTTCCAGACCTTTTTCAGTCTTTTGATTCTCTACGAGGTCTTATAGGTTTTTGTTACCTGTTCTTTAAATCTTGACTCATCTCAGTCCACTGCTACAAAGCCTTTTTGTTTGCTTGTGAGCCTTGTACGCTGGTTTACCCTACTTACAGTAGTATTTTTTCCTGATGTACCCTGCTTTGTCTACTACACAGTAGCGTATTTTAGCTGATGTACACTGCTTTGTCTACTACACGGTAGCGTATATTTCTTATTATATGTTGCTTTATGCACTGCATAGTAGTGTATTTTCCTGTAACTTTCAGTTCTTTATTAGGGTTTGATTTCCAGTTTGTCTGGGTTCACTTCCAGCCTGTTACTTTGCCTCCTTGACTGACCCCTAAGACTTCCATGTCTTTTTTTAGTCTTTTTTTCCTCTCTTGAGTCTTTTAGTTTGATTTTGCTTGCTTGAGTAGTTGTTTAAGTGTCTTTACTGCTTTCTATCCCTTTTTGAAGTTTGTGCACTATTCTCTTTTGGAAATAGGCATTAGTTGCTTTTTGTAGTCATACAAACCTGCGTTATTATCGTTAGTTGTTTGTGGCAACATTAGAACACTTTCTCTTTGTCTTATCCTTTCCATTAGGGTTTGACTTTCAAGTTTGAGTCTTTAGGGTTGCTTCCGAAAGGTTGCTTGGTTTAGATACTTCCTGATTGTCTTTTCAATTTAGTCCAAGTGATTCAAAGCCTCCTAGTTAGTCTTCTTTTGAGTCTGTGTGTTTGGTAAGGTCACTTGTTGGTTCGCTTTCTTACTCCTTTACTCGGCTTAGTGTTTTCTTAGGGTTTTGATGCTTAGGAACATCCTTTAGGCATGCTTTCCATTACAAACATTTCTTTTCCTTGTCTCTTTTACACTTTGTTTCCAAGTCTCAAGTTTTTCCTTTGCAAAAACTTGGTAAGCCAAGTCTTCCTCAAATCATTTGATTTGTTTGTTTTGAACCATTTAGGTGTTTGTCTTACTCACACTTTTAGGTCTTACTTGCTCTTTTACAAGTTCTTTTTTTTAATTATCATAAAAGACAAAAAAATGTTTTAAATAGCTTAGTAGTATTATCTATTGTTGTTTTGAAGTAGCATAGTTTACTTTGAAATTTAAAAGAAAATACAAAAAGATTTTGATTTAGGTTTGCTTATCTTTAGTTTTGGAAAACAATGAATGAGAAAGTTTAGAGAAAGTTCTTTACTTTTATGTACTTTCCATTTCAGTCACAACCACGCCACACACTTCACTACAACCTTTGAGTAAGAATAACCATTTAAAAAGAAATACTAATAATATTAATTAGTAACATTTTTTTTTTTAGGTATACACAGCATCAACTAGATTAGACTAGAGTTTCGAGCTTAAATCACCTTAAATTGCTCAAAACTGGCTTCATTCCTCAACAATCGTAGTATGACTATCTTTTAAGTAAATCCATATGTATCAAAATCTCTTGGGAAACTCCACTAAAACCAGAGCTAAGCACCAGGTCGTGTGAGACTGGAATTGTTGAGGATAACCCCTCACTTTCCTTTCGAGCATAAACCAGAGTTGTCTCGTGTACGGGGGTCCTTTTGGACTTCGGGCATTGTTACCCTTCCCATGTGTTACAGCTAGACTGACGACTATCTCCCCAAGAATTTTTGTACTTATGGTAGCCTTAGTATATTGACCATCTAGGACTCTACACAGGTGATGACGAAAGGCTATTTATGTTGTACCTAGGACAGACGTGGGAGGAAACCCTCTACAAAAATTTGGGAAGGCAGTTTGGTGATTCAAATTCTTGCACCCAGAGGACCTGTATGTGGACCTTGGGTAACTGTTCTTCATCCTTCATTGGTTAGTTTTGGGCCCTAATCATCCCAGAATTCCCTTCGGAAGGCATCTGTTTTTCCTCCTTTGGATCACCTTAGGACATTTTTAGTGGTGTGCTCTTTGTGCCGCTTGTTTTTTGGCCTTAGAATATTTTGGCATCCCGGTGAGAACTGATCAAGGGACCCCTGTTCAAGGGGCTCCTTGTGCTTTTCCATTTATTGGGAACATTGGTACTCCCTTAATGGCTACCTTGAATCTTCTGGGATTCATTATAGGACTACCAGTTTGGTTGTTTTCCACCCCGAATGCCTTGCATGCTCCTGATGCTTCTCAAGTAAGCACCTCACATCAAGAGCATCAAAACCCTATGCCTGCTTCGCCAGTAACATCTTCTCCTCCTCCTTCTACCTCATGTGGTGAAAGTAGTAATACTAGTAACCAACAATCTAAAAGGAATAGACTGAGGAAGAATAGTAAGAAGATGCCAAAGCAAGGTGGCAGCCACCCAGCCTATGAAGGACATGCTGGGGGAACCTATCCAACCTCTGGTGGTCATGTTGAGAGAACTCATTCAGTCATTGGAAATCATACTGAACCTCACCACCTAGCCTCTGAAGGTCATGCTGGGGGCACCTACCCAGCCTCTGGTGGTCATGTTGGGAGAACTCATTTAGTCACTGTAAATCATACTGAACCTCACCACCCAGCCTCTGAAGGTCATGCTGGGGGCACCTACCCAATCTGTGGTGGTCATGTTGGGAGAAATCACTCAGTCATTGTAAATCATACTGAACCCACCCACCCAGCCTCTGGAAGTCATGATAGGGGCACCCACCCAGTCTCTGGAAGTCATGCTAGGGGCACCCACCTAGCCTCTGAAGGTCATGCTGGGGGCACCTACCCAGCCTCTGGAATTCATGCTGGGAGTAACCTTTCAGTCATTGCAAATCATACTAAAAGTATGTCTTCAACCATTATTTCTCATGTTGAGGACACATCATTGATCACTGCTGGTCATATTAATGACAAGTCACCAGTTCCTGTGAGTCATACTGGAGACACTAAATCAGCCACTGCAAGTCATGCTGAGAAAGTTGACATTGTCGACAAACCTAATAAAAAGAATATTAAGTTCCCTTGTAAATTTTGCGAGGGAGACCACATGACCTATTTGTGCCCTGTACTTCCAGAAGTGCAAAGAGTGTAGTCCTTAGTTCAAAAGTATTTTTCTTCTAACCAACCAACCACTGCAAGTCATGTCGGGGGAAAGCTGTCAGCCAATGCTAGTCATGATGAGAGTACAGTTGTTGTAAAGAAGTCTAAGATTATAGGATGGAAGCCAAAGTTACCTTGTAAACTTTGTAAGGGAGATCACTTTACTCACCTGTGCCCTGCTATTCCAGAGGTGCAGAGAGTGTGTTCCATGTCTGAAGGATCCTCTGCTCCTGAATTGTCTATTGATTCCCAACAGCCGGATCAACCTTTGGTTGATGAAGTGGTTGAACCATTGGAATATTTGGTCAACCCCACTCTTTCTTCAGAGAGTGAAGTGATCAAATCGATGCAATCTTTGACCGATCCCATCAGTCCTTCAGAGACTGATGCACCTGTCCCTGAAGTCTTCTACATTACCAGTTTGGATGTTTCTGAAATGGGGGGCACTTCATCTATTCTGGGTGAACCCCTACCAAGCTCTGGGATCATTTCCTTTGATTGGAATACTCTAACTGGGCCTCACCTTCCTTCTACTACACCTTTCTCGATAAAGGTTGATATCAGAAACCATGCGGCTCATCGATCTATTGTAGATGAAGGAGCCTCTGTTAGTATCTTATCCCCTTATGCTTGGAGCTATTTAGGTTTTCCTAACCTTGTTCCAGCTATTAATTGGTCGTTGACTTTCGATAAAAGACCTAGTGAACCATTGGGATTCCTCCCTCAAGTACCTATTACTTAGGGTGGAAAAATAGTCTTAGTTGATTTTATGGTTTTAAAGGACCCTATGGATTTTGATATGATCCTCAGGCATGATTACGTATATGCTATGCAGGTTGTGGTGTCTAGGATCTTTTGTGTAATGCATTTTCCTCACAACGAAAGCATTGTCACTATCGATCAGATTACATTTGTTGATCCCTCTTATTACCCAACTATAGACCAAGTATGTCCCTCGTCAATAGGCACTACCATGTCACAATCAAATTATGTGGCATATTGTTCCTTGAGTCCAATTACTACTGAGACAAAGCCTATGAATTCATGCTTACCTTCTCGGGACTAGGTTAGTTAACTTTTCAGAATTTACTTCAATCTGATCTAGCATCTTAACTGAGAGATTAACATGTACAGCAAATCTACATCATATCAATCATGGACACAATAATGAAAGCACACAAGAGACATCGAGTTTCCTTGGGGAAAACCATAAAGGTGAAAAACCCCAATAACTTTCTCAGAGATAGATAAAGCAATGATACAACCAGAATACAAGAGATAGTCTTCTCCTAGAAGCAAAGCCTCCTCCTCCACAAGTGCGCCACTCTCCAAAGTGTGAGTGAGAGAATAGAATGTGTAAAATGAGAGAGACACACTCTCTATTTATACACTAACTTGACTTGACCTTTACTCAACTAGGTCGGCCTCAACTTAACCACTTAACATAATGGTGACTAGGCCGTCCCCCACTAGGGTAGTCTAATAACCCTTTGACCCACATGCCCGACCCCCAATAGTGTGGTCTAATAACCCTTTGACCCACATGACTTATACAGGGCCGACCCCAACAAGGTGGTCTAATAACCCATCAAGTATAAGTTACGACACTTACAATATAAATGACGACACTTCCGTATAGAGGAATAATAACATCTCTATAGGAATACAAACACTTCCGTATAGAGGAATAATACCATCTCTATAGGAGTACAAAATACATATCTGAAATACATGGGTGAAATACATTCCGAAGTTACATATAAATCAACACTCCCTCTTAACTAGGAAGGTATTTCTCGACATAGGTCTTCTATCACAAGTCATCTTCTCTGGATCATCGTCCCTGGATAATCGTCATCGAGTCATCATCATCGTCACTACTTCTGTTATCTCAATCAATATCTGAATCTACTCGTCCTAGGAAGTTCTACAGAGCCAATCCTTTTTCATACTCGATGTAGGACCACCACCTACAGATCTTCGTCATCACTGGCCATATTGTGGAATCCTCAGGACTTATTATGTGCGTCACAAAACTTGGCTGCAGCATCCCAGGCTATTACGAGCACACAGCTCTACCTGTCGGATCTCCCAGAAGCACATTACATGTGACCCATCACAAAACCTGGTTGTAGCATCCTAGGTTGTTACAAGCACACAGCTCTACCTGTCGGATCTCCCAGGAGCACATTACATGTGATCTCACCACAAAACCTGGCTAAAGCATCCCAAGCTGTTACGAGCACACAACTCTACCTGTCGGATCTACCAGGAGCACATTATATGTGGTCCACCACAAAACCTGGATGAAGCATCTGAGGCCTTTTTCATCCTATCCAGATCTCCCAGGAGAAAATTACATGTGGTCATGGCAAAACCTGGCTGAAGCATTTGAGGCCTTTTTCATCCTGTCCAGATCTCCCAGGAGCAAATTACATGCCATAGGAAAAAACCTCGCAAGAGCATCTCAGGATGTTACGGGTACACAACTCCAACCTGAAGATCTCCCAGGGCACAAATTACATGTCCTCCCAGAGCAATGTCTTGAAAGAGCATCCCAGGTTGTTACGGGTACACAACTCCGACCTATAGGATCTCCCAGACATGCTCATATGCACAAACTGATCCACGACCACAAAGTATCTTCCTGATACTCACCATACATCATCCTGATGTACACATGATCATCCTGAACATACAATGCATCCACCTGATGCATACCAAGTATCTCCCTGATACATATCACCATACATGATCTACCTGATCATACAATGTATCCACTTGATACATACACAGATACATGATCCACACAATGTATCCTCCTGATACATATCAACATACATGATCTCAGTATCCACCTGATAGATATACAGATACATGGTCCAAGCATCCAACATGATGCATATACAAAATACATACAAATGATCCAACTGATCATATCCAGCATCCAACATGATGCATACATACATAAATGATTCAACTGATCATATCCAGCATCCAACATGATGCATATATATATAAATGATCCAACTGGTCATAAAAAGCAGCCAACATGATGCATATATACATATACAGAGTAGTAACTAGAGCATCGTCCTGATGCTCATCATCCATGATCCTCCTGATCATCATAGCATTGTCCTCTTCAGATCATCTCATCATCCACGAAGCACATCCCAGATGCACATCATCCAACACTTACACCACCGACATGGGTGAACACATCTACCACCAATCGAGGAAGGCTCCAACCCTTACTTTTTCACCATGGAAGAACACATCTACCACCATGTGAAAAATGGCTCAGCAATTACATCACGACCAAGGGAGAACATATCAACCATGTCAGAAAAGCTCATGTGCATCTTCATCTTTTGGACTCATCACTTCCCTTTGGAAGGAACCTTGATCTGAAGTGCACCAAGACTCTCTGAAGTACTCAAACTGCACTCTGGCCAATGGCTTGGACAATACATCTGCAACCTGCTCATCCGTCGCAACATACTCTGCTTTGGCTGTATCAGTGCTATGCAGGATTGCTTCCTACTAAACCAAGAGATCACACCTGATCCCATACTGAAGTAGCACCCAAATGTGCTCTTCCTATCATGTAGCACTACATGCCCAATCTGAATCAACATAACCCTGTAGGTTAAACTTTTTATTCGCAACATACTTGAGCCCATAATCAACCGGATCAGATGGAGCATCACACAAAAGCTTCAAGTTCGATTCCATAGGTGTGGCCATAGCCTTGCAGTCCATCATCCCGAACCTCTTCAGGATCTCTACTGCATACTTCCCTTGTCCAAGGAAGATTCCATCTGCACTCTGCCACACCTTCATGCCAAAAACAAATAGTGCATCATCCCCAAGTTCTTCAACTTGAACTCGGCAGCAATCTTCCGCTGCATGTCGGCAATCAATCTATCCTGACCTGTTACGAACAGGTCATCCATATACAAAAGTATGTTAAGTTTTAACCAAATAGACAAGCAAGATCACTGAAAGAAACATAATCACAAGATAGACACAGAATTTACCCTGGGAAACCCTCATGGGGTAGAAAACCCAGCAAAGCTTTCCTCAATAAGATGATCAACCAAAATACAAGATGTGCTCCAAGACTTGACCTCCTTCTCTACCTCCTGTGTGGACTTCCTAGACACAAGTGCACTACTTTTCTGAGTTGTGTGTGTGTATCAAATGAGGAGCTCTCCTCCTCTATTTATACTAGTTCCCAACTGACTAAAATCCCTAATGGGGCCGACCTGTCCTGGAGAAGTCTAATAACCCCTAAAATATAATATCAGGGCCGACCCCCACATGGTGGGTCTAATAACCCTAGTTACCACAAACCCTCAGAGGAATAAATATCTCCGGATACATAATAGAGTCACCTCGGAGGGATGAAACATCTCCGGAATAATACTGTACAAATATAATATTCTTAGAAGTTCCAATATTCAACACTCCCCCTTAACGAGAAGGATATTATAACAACATCTGCAGGAGCAAGGAGTCATCGACTACATCATACATGATACATCTATAAATCATCGGAAGCTTTCTTCAATTCATCATCATCAGTAACTCAACCAGTTACTGGAACATTAACATCATCAGTATCATCATCATACGATCATCAGCATCGTTATCATACGATCATCATCGTCGTCACACGAACATCAGTATCGTCATCACACGATCATCAACATTGTCATCATACGATCATCAGCATCATCATCACACGATCATCAGCATCATCATCACATGATCATCAGCATCATCATCATACGATCATCATCATCGTCATCATACAGTCTTCAGCATCGTCATCACACGATCATCAGCATCGTCATCACACGATCATAAGCATCGTCATCATATGATCATCAGCATTGTCATCACACGATCATCAGCATCGTCATCACACGATCATCAGCATCATCATCATATGATCATCAGCATTTTCATCACACAATCATCATCATCGTCATCACACGATCATCAGCATTGTCATCACACGATCATCAACATCATCATCATACGATCATCAGCATCGTCATCATACGATCATTAGCATCATCATCACATGATCATCAGCATCGTCATCACACAATCATCAGCATTGTCATCATACGATCATCTCAATCATATCGATCTATAGCATACTCTGCAATACACACGATCATATTACAGGATGATCAATCCTGCTCTCTTTAGGACATAGGTCCATGGATGATACAATCCAGATCAAGTTCCAGGATGATCAGTCCTTATCACTTTAAGACAAGACTCATGTCTAGGGATGATGCAATCCCATCACGTACATTTTGAACCCAATTCATGGATGATGCAGTCCTCACACGTACCTTTATGACAAGTCTCATTTCTAGGGATGATGCAATCCCATCACGTACATTTTGAACCCAGTTCATGGACAATGGAGTCCTCACACGTACCTTTAAGACAAGTCTCATGTCTAGGGATGATGCAATCCCATCACATACATTTTGAACCCAGTTCATGGACGATGCAGTCCTCACACGTACCTTTAAGACAAGTCTCATGTCTAGGGATGATGCAATCCCATCACGTACATTTTGAACCCAGTTCATGGACGATGCAGTCCTCACACGTACGTTTAAGACAAGTCTCATGTCTAGGGATGATGCAATCCCATCACATACATTTTGAACCCAGTTCATGGACAATGCAGTCCTCACACGTACCTTTAAGACAAGTCTCATGTCTAGGGATGATGCAATCCCATCACGTACATTTTGAACCTAGTTCAGGGACGATGCAGTCCTATCTTCAATTCTCGGAGACATCAGTCTACGGCTCAATTCTGGGACCAAGGTCCGAGGAAGATGCAATCCCCTACCTGTTCATTCAAGACTTCTTTCTCGGAGACATCATGTCTACGACTCTCTTTAGGACTGAAGTCCAGGGATTATCCAATCCTCACATGCCCACCAAGGACTTCATTCTCGAAGACATATGCCTATGACTCTCTTTAGAACATATGTTCAAGGATGATGAAATCCTTCTTCTTTCTCGGAGACATCTGTCTACGGCTCACTTTAGAATGTGTGTTCAAGGATGATGCAATCCTCTTCTTTCTTGAAGACATCTGTCTACGGCTCACTTTAGAACGTGTGTTCAAGGATGATGCAATCCTTACATGTATCCTCATCAATACATGTACAAGTATCCTCAACCATACAAGTACATTAATCAATACATGTATTCTCATCAATACATCAATATAAGTACTCTCATCAATACATCAACATGTAACAGCATGAGTATACTCATCAATACATGTATCATCAAAAGTATGTATCCTCACCAATACATCTATCATCAAAACATGTATTCTTACTAATACATATATCATCAAAGCATGTATTCTCACTAATACATCTGTCATCAAAAGCATGTATTCTCACTAATACATCTGTCATCAAAAGCATGTATTCTCACTAATACATCTGTCATCAAAAGCATGTATTCTCACTAATACATCTATCATCAAAAGTAAAAATAAGTATTCTAAGTATAAGAGTCCTAAATCTAAATATTTCTAAGTATTCAGGTGTAGTAAACAGGTATCCTCATCACCGACCTTGCTGTCGATGAGACAATCTCATCATTAGTGACTATACTACTCCCCCTTTCGAGGAGGGTCCTTTTGGACTACACCAAGCTTGTCTTGGAAGTATTCAAATTTCACTTGAGACAGAGGTTTGGTCAAGATATCAGCGATTTGATCCTCAGTGCTCACATACTCGAGCTTGATAGCTCCTCTCTGCACCATATCTCGTATATAAAAGTATTAGATCTCTATGTGTTTTGACTTATCATGGAATACATGATTTTCTGTCATCTTAATGCAGCTTTGATTGTCACACATAATCATAGTGGGATCCATTTCTAATTCAAACACTCCAGATAATAGCTTTCGAAGCCATACTGCTTCACAGCTGGCAGAGCAGGAAGCTATATATTCTGCTTCAGCAGTACTGAGAGCCACACTAGATTGTTTCTTACTAAACCATGAGATCATGGCAGACCCAAGACCATAACATCCACCTGATGTACTCTTTCTGTCTGAGACACTTCCTGCCCAATCAGAATTTGAGTAACCATGTAATCTGAGTTCATGATCTCCAAGATAATATAGACCAAAATCTAATGTACCTTTTAGGTACCTCATTACATGCTTTGCAGCTATTAAGTGAACCTTTCTAGGTTCTACTAGATACTGACTTAGGGTATTTACATCAAATCATATATATGGCCTAGTATTTGTTAAATACATCAATGACCCAATGATTTGTCTATATAGAGTTAGGTCCACTAATTCTGATGAGTCATTAACTAATAACTTCAAGTTGGAGTCCATGGGAGTGGCCATGGCTTTACACTCCAACATGTCAAATCTTTTTAGAATCTCCACAGCATACTTACCTTGATTTAGAAAGATTCCTTTTGGTTCTTGCCATACTTCTAGACCTAAGAAGTAGTGCATTAATCTGAGATCTTTCATCTCAAATTATGAAGAAAGCTTCTTCTTGCATTCAATAATCTGTTTCTCATTTCCGGTTAGAAATAGATCATCTACATATAACAACAGTATAACTGGTTCATCATTCATCACTTTGAGAGAAAGATTGGGGTCAGCTTTACTCTTGGTAAATCTCATGCTTGTTAAGAAATTTTTGATCCTTCCATACCAAGCCCTGGGAGCTTGCTTCAATCCATATAATGCCTTTTTCAGTTTGCATACATGAGTTCTCCTGTCTTTAACCTCAAACCCTTGTGGTTTCTCTATATACACTTCTTCTTCAATTACACCATTCAGAAAAGCTGTCTTAACATCCATTTGGTGTAATTTCCACTTCATCATATATGCAAGTGCCATGATAGTTCTAATTGAAGTATACCTAGCAACTGGTGCAAATGTTTCTTCATAGTCAATTCCCTCCTTCTGAGAGAATCCTCTGGCTACAAATCCTGCCTTGTATTTTTCAATGCTACCATCTGCAGCATGTTTTATCTTGAAAATCCATTTGGAAGAAACCACACTTTTATCTTTTGGTTTGGGAACTACATCCCAAACATCATTTTTCATTATAGACTGATATTCTTCTGTCATTGCTTCTACCCATTCTTTCTTCTGAGCTGCCTCTTCATAGCTAGTAGGTTGTTGATCCACAAGATCACACATCAAGGCCATATAGTTGGATACTAGCTTTGGTTTTTTTATTTCTCTAATGGAGCCTTCAGGAGCTCCATATCTTTCGGCTCCTTGAATAATATCTCTAGCCCAATCTGGCCTTCTTTTCTTAGATAAGTCTGTAATAGGAGGATCTTGTGGTTCCAACATGTCATGATCCTCTGGTGAATCATCTTCAGGGATGGGCACAGCCTCTGTGATTCTAGGAGGTGTATCTTCTTCATAGATTTCTTCAAGTTGGCACTTCCTGGATTTGAGTGCTGCTTCTTCATCAAATGTTACATCTCTACTTATTTCCATATGATGAAAACCTGGTATGTAAATTCTGAAGGCTTTGGATGATTCACAATATCCAACAAATATTCCCTTCTTGCCAGAAGGATCCAACTTGGTTCTCTTTTCTTTTGGAATATGAATGTACACAGGACACCCAAATATTTTGGGATGACTTACCTCAGGCTTCTTTCCTGTGAACACTTCTTCTGGAGTTTTGAATTCAAGAGCACTATGGGATAGTCTATTTTGCACATAGACTGTTGTCCTAGCTGCTTCAGCCCATAGATACATAGGTAGATCTTGATCATGTATCATAGTCTTTACAGCTTCCATGATGGTTCTATTCTTCCTTTCAGCAACCCCATTTTGTTGGAGATTGTAGGGAGTGGTTAGTTCCCTCTTGATTCCGGCTTCTTTACAAAAGTCTTCAAAGTCCTTTGAAGTATATTCTCCGCCATTATCTTCTGAGAATCTTGATTTTCTTTTCTGAGAGATTTTCTATTAGAGCCTTGAACTCTTTGAATTTTCCAAAGACTTCATTCTTACCTTTTAGAAAGTATATCCAAGTTTTCCTTGAATAGTCATCAATGAATGAAAGATAGTATTCAAACCCACTTAGAGAAGTGGTGGGCATTGGTCCACATACATATGAGTGTATTAGCTCCAAAATGTTCTTAGTCTTTGTTTCACTCTTTGGAAAGGGGTTCTTGACATTCTTCCCTTTCTTACATCATTTACATGAGCCATCATGATCAACCTTCAAATCTGGTAATCCTATGACCACCTTGCTTACATAGGGTAAGGCTTTGTAGTTAATGTGAGCTAATATTCTATGCCATAGCTCACTGGGGCTAGAGGTTTCATGAGCAAGGGAAGCTTCTAGATGACCCTTGAGCTTATAGAGACCTCCTTCTTCTTCACCAATGACAACGGCATCTATAATTGATTTTCCTTTGGACCACATGAGTACTTGTCCATCTATGAAATCCACTCTAAAACCTTTCTTATCTAGTGCTGAGATAGAGAGTAGGTTCTTCTTTAAACCTGGTACATATAAAACTTCTTTCATTTTCAAGGGTGTTCCAGAATCAAGCTTGTAGCTTGCTTCACCAATTCCCTTGATGGGATATTGATAATAATCTCCTAGAGATACCTTTTGTGGTGAAGACTTTTCTTTAAGTCTTGAGAGATTTTTCTTTTGACCTGTCATGTGCTTTGAAGCACCACTATCAATGAGCCATGTATCTTCTCCAGGAGACACAGATCCAGAGAGTGCAGAAATAGGACATATTCTTCTGGATCTTCTTTCTTTACTTTAGATCTTTTCCTTCGAGGCCTTTCCTCTTCTTCTTCTTCTTCTTCTTCTTCTTCTTCTTCTTCTTCTTCTTCTTCTTCTCCTACTTCTTCTTCACTATCATCTTCTGCCATATGTGCATGATGTCTTTTGTGAACAAACTTCTTCTTCTTCTTTTCTGGTAAAGTACAGTCTCTAGCATAGTGTCCTAGCTTAAGACAATTATAACATTGGACTGTGGAGAGGTCTCTTTCTAAGTTTGTTCCTCCTTTCCTTTTGAATCTATGAGAGGGTTGAGACTTTTTGTGGTTCACATTCTTGAAGTGACCCCTTCTTCCTCTTCTGGTGTGGGTGGCAAAGGCTTGGTCATTTTCTTTGAGAAGAGCTTCTCTGTTGGCTACCCTAGCCTCTTCTTGAACACAATCCTCCCATACTACATCAAACTTCATGCTTTCTTTTCTGGCACACATAGTTTGTATGAATGATTCCCAAGGTCTAGTGAGACCATTTAGAGCAGTCATCACAAGTTCATCTTCATCAAGAATATCACCAATGGCATCTAGTTTCTCCTTGATTTGGGAGACCCTTGAGAAGTAGTCTTGAATGGATTCTCCTTTGTGCATCTTGGTACTCTTCAACTGAGTCCTTAGGTTCATCTTCCTATTGATATTCTTTCCTTCATACATTCTTCCTAGGGCATCATACATTTCCTTTGGAGTCTTCTTGGAAGCCACTTGGGGAATCAATTGGTCTTTAATGGAATCAGCTATGATTCTCTTTGCCCTAATCAAATCCTTCCTATGCTTCTCTTTGACTTCATCTCCTTCATGTTCTACAACTTCATCCTTGACATAATGAGCAAGATCATTCTCTTCAAGAATGAGACCAATTCTGTATTTTCATGCCCGGAAATTTTCTATACCTTCTAGCTTGTCTTCAAGCTTAGTGCTTGGAGCCATCTTCTCTTGGGGGAGTCCAAGCGATAAGAGATATAGTAGTACTTACCCGGAAACTTTAACTTTTCACTTTTCCGGAATTGCAACAGAATTTCTGGTTTATCGCACTTTTGGTAAAACTAGGGTTTGACTTTCCCGGAGTTCTACCCAACCAAAAGATTCGATCCAAGGCTCAAAAGATAGATCTTTAGAAGGGCTAAACAGCCTTGCAACCAGAATCCAAAAATATCGACTTTTGCAGAAACCCTAATTTTGGGAGAGAGAGAGAAATATGATTTCACCTTGTGAAAGATGTTCTATTCAGGTTAGCTCTGATACCATGTTAAGTTTAAACCAAATAGACAAGCAAGATCACTGAAAGAAACATAATCACAAGATAGACACAGAATTTACCCTGGGAAACCCTCATGGGGTAGAAAACCCAACAAATCTTTCCTCAATAAGATGATCAACCAAAATACAAGATGTGCTCCAAGACTTGACCTCCTTCTTTACCTCCTGTGGAGACTTCCCAGACACAAGTGCGCTACTTTTATGAGTTGTGTGTGTGTATCAAATGAGGAGCTCTCCTCCTCTATTTATACTAGTTCCCGACTGACTAAAATCCCTAATGGGGCTAACCTCTCCTGGAGAAGTCTAAAAACCCCTAAAATATAATATCAGGGCCGACCCCCACATGGTGGGTCTAATAACCCTAGTTACCACAAACCCTCGGAGGAATAAACATCTCCGGATACATAATAGAGTCACCTCGGAGGGATGAAACATCTCCGGAATAATAATGTACAAATATAATATTCTTAGAAGTTACAATATTCAACAAAGTAGTATCACTGGATTGCCTTCCTCAACCTTGTAGTAAAGGTTGGAATCCGCTTTACTCTTGGTAAAGCCCAATCTGGATAGAAAGTTGTCTATCCTACCATACCAAGTTCTGTACATATATGACTCCCTGTCATGTGTCTCAAAACCAAGTGGCTTCTCCACATACACTTCTTCTTCAACTACACCATTCAAGAAGGCTGTCTTGAAATCCATCTGGTGTATCTTCCACTTCATCACTACAGCCAGAGCAAGTACGGATCTAATGGAAGTGTATCTGGCTACAGGAGCAAAAGTCTCTATGCTACCACCTGCAGCATGCTTGATCTTGTAGATCCTCTTGGAAGTCACTACAGACTACCCTTTGTGACTGCATCCCAAACATCTTCATGATCGACTGGTACTCCTCGATCATGGCATTCTTCCCAAATCTAGGGAACTTCAATATCTTCCATATTTTCAATAGATAACTTTGTTGCTGAACAAATGTTGTAGTCCTTCTTTTGTAGGTGATGGTATATGATCTTTCCTACACAACAAGTTAAATTGCATGATTAGAAAACATCTCATAGTTTTCAGAACAAATTCTTACACATAAAGAAATATGTCATACAGTCATGCAATTATCTTAGCCAATGCTTCAATACAACATTTATCCATATTCCGTAACTTTCTAGATGCCTTCCAATCTCTACCAGAACATTGTTAAAAGTGTGCACAACTCCTAACATGTCAACAAATAGGTTTCATTCTAGATAAGTAGCAATGGAATGTTGTACAGTGCCATAGGCCACTTACCCATGTATATTAGTAGTATACTGTTCATCAATGCAACTATTCTAATATGCATAATACACAACCTAATTCTAGGAACATAAGCATATACATCATTGAATAACATTATGTAAGAAATGACAATTCAAATACTTATCTTTGTTTGGTTGCTGGGTGGACTCCCTCTGAATCTTTGCAACTCCATTCTGATGTGGATTGTGAGAAGTGGTCAACTCCATCTGAATATCTGCATCCTTGCAGAAACTACTGAAGTGTGCTCCTTTGCTTTCTTGCAGGAACAACTAGAGTGTGCCCCCTCTTGATCTTTGCTTCCTGGATTACCTGTCCTTGAACTTACATCCATCCTTAATCACTATGCATGCTTATTAGTATCATCATTGTGTTATCCTTGAGGTCTCATACATAATCACACATTTATTAGTATAATCTTAATACTATCAAAACACAATAGTCTTAAACATGTATAGTCATGATCATTCACAAATAATAAACATTAGTATTCAAGGTTTCAAAGAAGTCTTCTTTTACTCATGCATATTATTATTTGATCATAGGACTCTTCTGATTAGTTAAATCATCAATGCATAAACCCGTGATTACTCAAACCTATACCTTCATGATTCTTCTGGTTAGTCATATCATCAATTATGGTAAGAAACATAATATGCATACAGCCATGACTATTCAAACCTATGACTTCATGAATAATCATTATCAACAACACAACAGTATAAGATCCTAACACAAGGTAGGATTCTAGCTTGATATAGGAAAAACATACCTGGATTAGCATGCTAGCTAGATATGTCTAACATACCTGCATAATGTGTTCTGGTTCTCTTCAGTGACTTGTGCTAGTAACCTGCATGTCTCATAAGTTAACCATTGTAGAACCAAGTTATACATACCTCGTAAGTAGATCTTCTATGTGATCCATGACAATGGATGAATCTTTGTCTTCATGTCACCATGATCATATGTTCTTGAAGTAGAACATGATTTGTCTTTCTTGGTGTACCTTTTATGTTAGCAAACAACATAAACCTCATACAACACCATAATGCATTAGTACAATCATAAGTGTCAACACCCTAACCAATGAATATCTTCTATCATGCATTCATAATTTTGTTAAGGTGATACGACAAATCTAAAATCAAGATTGTAATAACCATAACAATCATGAAGACAAACATACCATAAACTTAAACATGAACAAATCTCGAAACATACATCGATGAGCCATACCTGTCGAGATTGCTTGTAATCTTCTTATGTAAGGCCTTAGCCTCATCTCCCTCTGAAACGGGAACTTCTTCACTTATGTAGGTGACCAATCCAACTTCTTCTAGGATTAACCCAATCCACTTGATTTGCAAGAACTGGACCTAGAGCTAGATTAGGGTTTGTCAGAGAAACCCCAAAAATTCAAACTTTGAATTTCAAACTTCCGAAAGGATATAAATATGCACCTTGATGAGCTGATCAAGTTGGTATATTCAGAATTTGAAAACTGCAAAGTTTCACCCCTCGAAATTTCCTTTTAGATTTCCGGATTCACTGCGGAGGACCCTGAATTAGGGTTTGAGTTTCCCGGAGCTTCACCCAACCAAAATATTTGATTCAAATCTCTAAGCTTCAATTTTTTCTGACGATCTTCCAGCTGTGGTCACAGATTTCAAAAATTCCAATTTTTGCAGAAGCCCTAATTTTCCATCTTTCCGATGAAAGTCCCGAACTGGGGTTTGATCAAGCCCGACCTTCTGCCCAACTAAAAAATATGATCTTGGTCTCTAAATTTGAATTTTTATGAGTAGCATCCAGCTGTGGTCTTCGATTACAAAAATTCCAACTTTCTTCGAAGCCCAAAATTCAGGAAGCCATGAATGGAGGTGCTAAAAAATAATTCTGTTTTGACAAAAATATGTACCTGATTGTTTCTGGTGTAACTCTGAACTTTTCAATCCACAGGGTCTGAACATTTTTTATGATATATCCCGACCTGTTATATTTCCATCATGATAGGTTTGATCTCAATTAGATTCTTTGAGAGAGAGATATGCCAAGTGTCACAATGTGACCTTTTTATGGGATAATACAGGAGAGCGAACTTGTACGGCGTGTCACGTGTCACTGGTTCAACTTCAGCCTTTGAAAACATTTCTTGAGATAGTACAGTCTGTGTAGTACCTTTCACTTTTTATGAAATTTCATTTGGATTTTCCTATCCCAAGATATGACCTTTTTCCCAAGGTCACTTGATTTTGACTCAGATCTGAAAGAGGCAGAAACCCTATATGGTACAGATCATAAATCACAAATTACAATGGATTAGAGGTTTTCCTTTGGAACAAGGTACATGGGGATCTGATCTTCAACCTGTAAAATTTTCAGATCCGAAAACTTTGCCCAAACGGATTTATAGCGAAAGTGCTACAATGATTGGTTTTTGCTATATCAAGCCCTAGCATCGTAAGTGCAACAAGTGTCATACATGCCATATCATGCCTTCTTTTAGGCTAGCTCTGATACCAAGTTAACTTTTCATAATTTAATTCAATATGATCTAGGATCCTAAGTGAGAGAATAACATGAACAGCAAATCTACAACATATCAATCAAGGACACAATAATGCAAGCACACAAGAGACACAGAGTTTACTTGGGGAAAACCATAAAGGTGAAAAACCCCAATAACTTCCTCAGAGATAGATAGAGCAATGATACAACCAGAATACAAGAGATAGTCTTCTCCTAGAAGCAGAGCCTCCTCCTACACAAGTGTGCCACTCTCCAAAGTGTGAGTGAGAGAATAGAATGTGTAAAATGAGAGAGACACACTCTCTATTTATACACTAACTTGACTTGACCTTTACTCAACTAGGTCGGCCTCAACTTAACCACTTAACATAATGCTAACTGGGCCGACCCCCACTATAGTGGTCCAATAACCCTTTGACCCACATGGCCGACCCCCAATAGGGTGGTCTAATAACCCTTTGACCCACATGACTTATACAGGGCCGACCCCAATAAGGTGGTCTAATAACCCATCAAGTATAAGTTACGACACTTACAATATAAATGATGACACTTCCGTATAGAGGAATAATAACATCTCTATAGGAATACAAACACTTCCGTATAGAGGAATAATACCATCTCTATAGGAGTACAAAATACATATATGAAATACATGGGTGAAATACATTCCGAAGTTACATATACATCAACAAGGTCCTGGCAATTGACTAGGTGATGAATCCATCTAAATGTTTAGATATGTGTTCCATCTGGGATGATACTTCCTTCTGATGAAGTTTTACTAGAATCTATAATGCATTCTACCATTCATTTGTACATTGATCCACCTATGAGCATTCTTCCACCTTTTCTTTGAGCTCATTTAAAACAATAAGGAGGCTACGAGCATTCTTCCACCTTTTCTTCAAGCTTGTTAAAAACAGTAAGGAGGCTATGAGCATTTCTTTCACCTTCACTTCGAACTTGTTAAAAATAGTAAGGAAGCTATGAGCATTCTTTCACCTTCAGTTTGAGCTCGTTAAAAAAAGTAAAGAGTCTACGAGAATTCTTCCATCTTTGAGCTCGTTAAAAATAGTAAGGAGGTCATGAGTTTACTTTTTTCGGCTCGTTAAACCTTTACGAAAAAGATTGTTATAGAGTTCTTTCACGCTCTTGTTAGACTCTTTAAATATGACAAGATTGCCGAGTATAGTTGTCTTTTCAGACTTGTTAAAGGATTTGAAGAGACATTTGATTAGGTATAAGTTTAATCCTTTTCCGGACTTTTGCGGATTACTTACAAAAAAGGAATACTCTAGTCATACGTGGCTAGAAGAGTTCTCCTCTCATTGTTTTGTACTTTTTCATGGGAGGGAACTAACTGTATGAAAAAGGACTTTTGGAGCCTCTCTTTAGGGTTTTCAGGCTCTCGAAACATGAAAACACCAAGCGAGCATTCACCTACTCAGGCTTGATGTGAAATCCACGAGAGGGTATATAGAGGATTGTTTAATTTTTTCAGACTCTATAAACAGGAAAACACCGACGAGCATATACCAACCCGGGCTCGATACTAAAATCCACGGGTAGGTGTATGGATTTATTGTTTAAGTTTTTCAAACTCCTTAAAATTGAAAACACCAGTGAGAAAGAACAGATCTCGGCTCGATATTAAAATCCAGAGATCAGTATTATAGAGTATTCGTCTATCTCTTCTTCGAACTCTGTAAAAAATGAAGAAGGTCCTGATTCTTCCTCCCATGGGCTCGTTAAACTTATTACATGGTTGGACTTACTGAGTTCTCTATCTTTCTTGGACTCATTAAAGCAACAAGAAGGACATTCTTTCACCAAAAAGAATAAGGTATAAGAAGGGTATATCACATATTTTTCAGTTTCAAAGGCAGTTAAGTCAGTCATGTCCTTGAACATAGCACCTACTTGAGTCTTTCATGTCAGTTGGGTTTTAGTTTTTGACCTTAGGGTAAACCTGATCTCTGAGTTTTCAACTCCCCTAGTTGGTTATTCTTCCAACTATATGGAGGTTCTATTATGTATCACACATCACAGACTTATATCATTGTCCCCTCATGTTTAAAACTGCCTAAGTCACTTTGTGTTGTGCTCACTATTCAAGGATATAGCCTGTGTCGACCATTCTGCAGTTTACCTCAACTTCATGTGTCGGCCATCCTGGTGTCAGTTTGTTTCATCTTGCTCATCCTACTCCACATCTGCTCGTACCTGTGAGTGTTCCTCGTGTTGGATGATGTAGGATGCATTAAGGCCTCCCTTCTAGAGGACTTCTTCCCATCGACATCAGCTCATTATGCACTAGGAACGAATTTTAGAGTTTCGGTTAGTACCTCGGGGATTGCAGTCATCAGTGGTAGTTTCCCTTACTATTGTATAATGGGAATACATCAATGTCTCTTATTCGACATGTTCCTCAAGTGTTTGAATTCAATTCCTCTTATTCACACTTGTTGGATCGTACTAGGTACCTTGGGCCCCATTATCACTATCGATGGAATCCCTTGAGTTTGTTAACGGTATACATCAATGACCGGTAATCAAACTATACCCCCCATGTTTGACTTCAGCTCATTCATTCGCATGGATAAGGTTTGTACCTTGGGTTGTTTGGATGAAGACCTTGGGACTCTGATAGCATCACCATATGTATGTTATCGCCCAAGCTGCACAAGACGGATCCTCACTCATTTTGGCTCTTCATGAGACATAGATCCAACTTGTTGTTATGGCTATGATCTATCATTTATACATGGATCCACACTTGTATTTCAGTTGCCATGGTCTATATATACATCTCCTAATTATGTATCAGAGATCATGTTGTATCATGCTACACATCTATATGATGTCAAGATTGTAATTGCTCGTTGACCTTGATTGTTGTTTCAGGTGTTTTTGTGACTTGGTTCTGTGGTTTCTTGCTCCTCCTCTGACTTGGAATTATAATGTATTTCGGCCATCACTTCCCTCTGACCTCACACATTAGGGGGAATCTGTTATAGGTCAAATCTGCACTTCTCCATCCATGATCACATTACTCTATTGATCACACAAAAGGACACTAAGGATTGAAGAGTTTGATTGACCTGAATGACTTGTTGCTAGAAGTACACTCTTCAGTTGAAAATATTGCAGTTTCTCATGATTTTACCTCATGTACGCCCTTCTCTTCATAGAAAACCAGCGTACACCTTGAGAAAATATCCTACTCTGCTCAAGGACAACCAACGTACATCTCCCAAAATGTTGTAAACACATGTTGTAAAGCACAAAAGTTGCTCTCTGTACACGACTCTTGTTGTATGAAACCCGCATACATCTTAAGATGAAATAAAAAATATATTAATTAGACGAATTGGGATTAGTTGAAGTTGGTTCTGCAACTTCCCCAACCTCCCAATCCAACTACCTCTCGATCTAAACTTCCTACCTTTTCCCATAAATACAAGGAGGATCCATGAGAGGGGTTAGAGACATATAGTCATAAATGACCTAGAAAGAATACTTGGAGTACTGTTACGTTGGAGCAATTCCCAAGTTAGAGTGAAGAGAAGGAGCCCAAGATCCAGTTGCAGAAGCATCTCTACACGTCAGGTATATTGTACTGATTCATGTTTCTTTGACAATAAAAAGGTCAAAACACCCTTCCTGTCCCAAATCAAATGTCTACTAGATTGTATATTCATTTGGATTAATATCTTGTTATATTTGATGATCAAGTTGTTTATTCTTTCATCATATTTATTATATCCAAGATACGCTGAGGAAGGTATCTTTTGTGTTGCAGGTTCGCCAAGCAGAATATCAAGTAGGAGATCAAGCGAAAGACCAAGCTAAAGCTAGGACCAACGGTCGATAAGAGGTATTTCTTTCAATCTCGATCTCTTTCTTTTGCAGTAACTAAATGCAATATAATCAATGTGTTTACCTGTCAACCCCGCCCAGTTGGTAGTGTCCATCTCCTCACTATATGGTAGAAATCATGAACAACAATCCAGGTATATCACTATGAATTTGTCTCTTTCTCCAACAAACACTATGACCATGGCACAATGGAAAGTGGCCCCTGCATTCATTATCCCAAATGACATCTTATCATACATAAAAGTTCCCCAAGGAGTGGTAAAATCTATTTTCTCCCTGTCCTCTTTACTAATATCCACTTGATTATATCTTGAGAAACCATCCATCATAGATATCCTGTCTACACCAACAAGTTTTTGTAAAATATGGTCCATCTTGGGAAAATGATAACTGTCCTTAAGAGAGCATTTGTTGAGGTTCTTGAAGTCAACACACAATCTTATTTCTTTACTCTTTTTTATGACATGGACCAAATTAACAACCCATTTAGAGTATCTATGAGGAATTATTATGTTGGCATATAATAACTTCCTCACTTCCCTTTCAATAATGGGTAGCAAAATATGATTTGTTTTCCTGAGTCTCTGTCTGAAGGGATTTGTTTCAGGCTTCAAAGGGCTTTTATGATCAATTATTTATGTATAATAGGTTTTGATATCTTCATACCTCAATGCTAAAACATCTATGTGTTCCTTAAAAATCTTTATGTCTCTCTATTTCACTTCAGCAAGAAACAACTTTGAAAGTTTGATATTCTTGGGTGCTTCTTTAGTGCCAATATTCACCTCCTCAACATCCTCTTCCTTTGATTGAATTTTGGGATTGTTAGGAACATCATTCTTTTCAAACAATATTTCTAAAGGAACCAAACCTTTAGGAATTAAATTACTCTTCTATTGGACAATCTTATGATTTTCTATTTTGTAATCTAGCTTATCATCTGTTTCTCCTATTTTTTCACTATCTTCATCTTCCTTTGATTCTTCGTCTTGATCATTGCAAGTACTGGAAAGCTCATCAATTACTTCTAGGAATATTTAAATTTGCTCATCATATTCAAACACTTTCCAATGTTTGGTATTGTCAGGGATGGATGACCTGTAAATCAAATCAACTTCATGTCTCAACTTAATTTCCTTAGGAGGCTTAAAAGAACTTGCTGCTATTGCCAATGAATCAACTCTCTGATTTGCTTCTCTAGGATTGGCTGTAATATTAAAAGCTTCAAAGAAATTATCAATTAAATCCCATACCTGATTTCTGTAGGCTCTCATTTTGGGATGCTTAGTATGATATTTTCCTTGTATCTGTTGCATTATCAATTCTGAATCCCCCAAAACAGAAATCAATTTTATCCCCATCTTTCTTGTTATTTCTAGACCCAAGACCAATGCTTCATACTTAGCCACGTTGTTTGTGGTTTCAAAATTTAATTTAAAGGACATTGGAATTTATTCTTTGGTTGGATGAATAAGAATTACCCTAGCTCCAGCTTCATATTTGGTTGATGATCCATTGAAATACATATCCCAAACAAGATCATGCCGAGAGCTTATATCCCTTATTGCCATTAATTTCATAGGTTCTCCTTTGTAACCATTTCTTGCAGTCAACATACAACAACCCATATATTCTTCTATGGTGTATATTGGATATTTTATGGGGTTGTTCCCGTCACTGAATATGTAGGAATATCTAGTTTCTCTATAGAGTCTTCTTATCTCCCTTGCAAATAGTGGAACAATTGCATATTTCATATCCATCTACATTGTCCCTCCCATTATTTTTGCACAAGTCCTAGACAATAACATACCATACCTTGGAGGTACGCCAACTACCACCACATCAAGCGTAATACTTTTGGAAGGTAACTGAGCTAAAGTTACTACCGAATCCTTTATCATTCTTACACATTTTACCTGTTTTGAATCAAATTTTTAAAGATCATGATAAGGATTAGTAATTTCCAATCCTAATTCCTCCATGATTACTTTAGGCATCAGATTATGAGAGGAAATTGAGTCTAGCATACAATTGTGCAGCAACTTGCAATGTTGACTCAAATTTATATAAAAAGGAGGTGTATATTCAATGTTTTATTATTCAACAACTGGCCCAACTTCAATAGTAGCAGTTTGATTAATAATATTCAAGCCGTTTGACAGAGGATTTGCATTATTCAACCTGAGAAATTTTTCAATTTGTTAGGAATAGACAAGGGTTGAGCCAATTTACATAGTGGAATGGATATTTTAATTTTAGAGAGCTCATGTTGAAAATCAAAAGGGGACAAAAAATTGTTTGAGGATCTGCCACATGGTAGGCCTCCTGATAGGGGTACTGAACATTGGATAGAGATGGAACCTAGTACTTTTCCCATAAAAACCCATCCCTACAAACACCCCAAGAGATTCAAAGATGAAATAGAAAAGACCATCAAAGAGCTGTTGGAAATGGGTTTCATAAGACCAATCTCAAGCCCCTTTGCTTCATTGGTCGTTTTGGTCAAAAAGAATGATGGAACAATGCGCATGTGCATTGATTACAGAGCTTTAAATAAGAAAACCATCAAGAACAGATATCCTATTCCAAGGATTGATGAGCTGATGGATGAGCTACATGGAGCCAAGTATTTTTCTGAGATTGACCTTCATTCTGGTTACCACCAAATCATAATGAAAAGTGAAGATGTGTAGAAAACTGCCTTTAGGTGCAATTTTGGGCATTTTGAATTTTTGGTCATGCCTTTTGGCTTAACAAATGCACCAGCAACCTTTCAATCTTGCATGAACAGAATATTCATCAAACAACTTTGTAAGTTTGTACTTGTTTTTTTTTATGACATTCTAATTTATAGTAAGACATGGGAAGATCATTTGCAGCATTTGGATAGTGTACTAACTCTACTTGCAGAACAATCCTTTTATGCCAAACTCCCGAAGTGTGAGTTTGGTATGAAGGAACTCCTCTATCTTGGCCACATCATTGGGAAAGAAGGAGTTAAGGTACACTTGGAGAAGAACCAAGCCATCTTAGATTGGCCCAGCCCAAAGAATATAACTGCTCTAAGAGGGTTCATAGGCTTGTGCACATATTATAGGAAATTTGTGAAGGGATTCTCCAAACTCACTTCTCCCTTAACAGACCTAACTAAGAAGGGAGCTTTCTGCTGGAATGCGGAGGCTAAAAAATCCTTCAATAAAATGAAAGAAGTTATGAGCAGCTGCCCAGTCTTGGCACTCCCAGATTTCAGCCAGCCTTTTTTTTTGGAGTGTGATGCCTTGGGTGAAGGAATAGGAGCAGTTTTGAGGCAGAATAGACACCCAATTGCCTAGGAGAGAATAAAGTTGCAGCCCCATGAGAGGCTGTATTCAATCTATGACAAAGAGATGTTAGCCATCATGCATGCATTGGCAAAATTCAGGTAGTACCTAGTGGGAGGTAAATTCATAGTTAAAACAGACCACAATAGTTTGAGGCATTTCCTAACTCAGAAGGAGCTGAATGACAGGCAGCAAAAGTTGGTAAGCAAAATTCAATCTTATGATTTTGATATTGAATATAAGAAAGGTAAGCTGAATGTAGTTGTTGATGCCCTTTCTAGGAAGCCTTTTTTTTCCTTGCTGCAAGTGCCTACCGACTGGAAGGCACAACTAATTAAAAAATATGCAGAAAATCAGTTCGCTAGTGAATTGTTATATAGAGTAAATCAGGACGATCATTACCAGGTCATCAATGATTTCATCTATTATAAGAACATAATTTTTTTAACTCTTGAATCTAAGCTGAAGGAGCAGATTTTGATGGCTGCCCACAATGCTCCGGTAGTAGGCCATCCTGGTATTTTCAAAACTTACCGGAAGTTGAGAGAAAGATTCACCTGGAAGGGACTAAAGGAGGATGTTCTAAGACATGTTAGTGAGTGTACTGCATGCCAGCAGAACAAGGTGGAGCACACTTGTCCTGCAGGTCTCCTACAACCATTGCCAATACCTGGACAGAAATGGGAGAGCATATCAATGGATTTCATCATAGGTTTGCCCAAATCCCAGGGTAAAGACAGTATTTTTGTAGTAGTTGACAGATTAACCAAATTTGCTCATTGTTTTGCTGTCACATCTACTATTTCTGCTAGTCAAGTTGTTGCACTCTTTTTTAGGGAAGTATTTAGATTGCATGGGCTGCCAAAAATCATAATCAGTGACAGGGATAGTAAGTTCACCAGTGCCTTTTGGCAATCTCTGTTCGAATTGGTAAATACTAATTTAAACCTCAATACCAGCTACCATCCCCAAACAGATGGGAAAACTGAAAGAGTTAACCAATGGCTGGAGGGGTATCTCAGGAACTATGTTACAAGGCAACAGAAGGCTTGGGTCAACTGGTTG
Source organism: Larix kaempferi (assembly GCA_027924585.1). NCBI lineage: Eukaryota > Viridiplantae > Streptophyta > Pinopsida > Pinales > Pinaceae > Larix > Larix kaempferi. Next base: position 12,569,981 of record BSBM01000007.1, read on the forward strand.
CATTTGGGGGAATTCTGTTATAACACCACCTTCCACATATCCATCGGAATGACCCCATTCAAATATTTGTATGGGTATGAGTCTGCTACTTTTGTAGATCTGGTTTTTGGAAACTGCAAGGCACAAAAGGAAAAAGATTGGCTGCAAGAAGGTTAGGACATCCTCACAGCACTGAAAGAAAATTTACAGGTTGCACAAAATCAACAGAAAATTAATGCAGATAAGAACATAACAGATCGAACTTTTAGGAAGGAGACTTGGTTTATCTAAGATTACAGCCATATAGGAAAACCACTCTTAAGACAAAGGGGGCTGAAAAATTATTGCCAAGGTTTTATGGGCCCTACAAAATAACAAGGAAAGTGGGTGAAGTAGCCTATGAGTTAGATTGCCAGCAGAAAGTAAAATACACAATGTCTTTCATGTATCCTGTTTGAAGAGGGCAGTGGGCCAACAAGTTAAGGTTTCAGAAATAGTGCCCCCCCTTGATGATGAAGGACATCTGGTACTAGAGCCTAAAGACATCTTGCAGACCAGGGAGAGGAAGCTGAGAAGCCAAATTATTAAAGAATACCTGGTACAATGGAAAGGTCTACCTAGTGAGGATGCCACTTGGGAGGATGAACAGATTCTGCAACATCCTAGTTTGAAATTGCTTGAGGACAAGAAGTCTTGGGAAGGGAGGACTCTCATGTCCCCCCCCTAGTGACCTTGGTCACCACTTGGATCTTCCTATCCCTAGGGGTCTAAGTTCACTATTAATTGAGTATTTAATTCATGGGGATATTTTGAGGCAAGTACACCTTAGGAAATAATTGATTATTGAGTTATTTAATTAATTATGAAGTTGGAATTAATATTGAGAAGTATTTTGGTGTTTTTATTATTTAAATGATAATAAAATGTTGCAAAGTGGATAATGAAGGCTAGGAGGTCGAATTGGTGATGAGAGGATAACCTTTCCTAAGTGGAGGATATTTCAGAAAGGAAAGAGAGTCAGAATGGAATTAGAAACTGACAAAAGCTGAGAAAGTTGGCAAAAGCTGGGAAAATGTTGGCAAAAGCAGAAAAGCAGAAATTAAATGGAATGGAAAGAATCAGAAAAAGCATTCAGAAGATAATTAGCAACATCCAGAAAAGCAGCTAGGGCGCACTTGCCAATTCCGACTGAAGGAAGTTGAGGAAAGAAAGTGGAGAAAGCACAAAAGTTGCCAATCTCAGAGAGGATGCACCCTAACTCACCCACATGTGTGGTCTGGATTTCCAAACAAGCTAACTCATCGATTTAAGCATGATTCTAACTTCAGGAAATAACTTTTGATCATTTATGTTTTCTCATGAGAGCTCTGATGCTTCTCTAGTTGAGTGGTGTGCCTCAGCTGTGCTTCTTGGGTGATGTGCCCCAAGGCCCATAGTTTCCAGTGAGTGTTGTGCAGGTCCTTATAGAGATGTTGCAGCCAGTAACATATGCTTCCATCCTCCATTGAATATCTACAGTTATACAGGAGAACAGGTTCCTCCAACAGTGATTCTGCAGCTAGTTTTAGTGAAGATTCTCCTGTTGAAGAAGTTTGAACCAGTGAATGCACCCAAGACTTGGTGGACAGATAGTTCATCCATTTTTGCAGACATTAGAAGAGACACATATCAGATATCAGCTTCATAACTGAACTATCCTTCTCTTCTATCTCATTCTCTCAACCATAGCTACATTTGGAGAGGGTTTCCATGAAGAAGAGAGTTAGTTGATGGTGATGGCGCCCATTTGAAGATCATCCATTTTGAGTGCAGAAACATCAGCCATATAATCTTTATATGGACTGATATTTACTTCTAGAACATAGCCACAGTAACTTCTCACTTCTCTTATCTATTCTATCACTGATTGTAACCAAAGATTAGCCTGTGAGGCATTGTTATTTAAGAAGCAAGCTATTAATGAAAGAAGAAGTGTTCTGAAATTCATATATTGAGTTTTATGTGTGTAAAAAGTTATATCAGAGTCTAAATTAATATCAGAACAGATTTTGTGGTTTATTAAAGCAGTTTGTGAAGTTCGAATGCAAGACTAGCTAGATTGATGGCAATTCTAGACTAGTTTCACCACTTTTCCTGTTGAATCTATTTTAATCACTATTTTTGCATTATGTTAGTTGTAGCTAGTCCATAACTCAGTCTATTATCCATATCAGTTCCTGTAATCAGAATTTGGATTCCTTTAGCCTCGTTTTGGAAAGCCTGTATTGTGACTAGTTCAGTAGTCCACCATCTGCAAGTAATCCCCAAGTTGCTCCAAACCTTTCCAAGTCAATCTAGTCTGTATTCCAGCATTTCTTATGAGTTGCATGACTGATATATCTCTTTCCTAAAAACCTTTAACCCTTACCCAGTCTTTTTGGCATATGCTAGAAGCCCAGGAAGCCTCAAAGTAGGCAATAGATTCGTTCTATTGCTGAAAAGTGAATGGCTCTAGTACCTTGTGCCAAGGACTCCTGCTAAAAACATATTTTTCTGTTTCTACACCTAATCCCATATAAATTCCAGAATCAAACTTTCATCCCACCATCCTCAGTCTATACACCAGTACCCCTCACTTACCTCCTATCCGGTTTGAAGGATTTGCCACAAAATTTCACTAGTAAAAGTTGTAAAAGTTTTAAAGTGGAGTTAATATCTGAGTCAAATCTTTCCCAGGATATTACAATTCAACAACTGGCCCAAATTCAATAGTATCCGTTTTATTAATAATATTCAAGCCGTTTGACAGAGGATTTGCATTATTCAACCTGAGAAAATTTTCAATTTGTTAGGCATAGACAAGGGTTGAGCCAATTTACATAGTGGAATGGATATTTTAATTTTAGAGAGCTCATGTTGAAAATCAAAAGGTTGAGAATATTTGTCTACCTCTTTCGCTTCAATGGGGAGTACAACAAATTTTTTATGGACAAGAGAAGGAATAATTTAAATTTCAAGAGATGATGAAGTGCAAGAATTTGCTTTGTCAGCAAAAGGATCTTGGATAGCAGAAGGATTATCAACAGATGTCATATATTTTGGAATTTTAATCAATTTATTAGGAGAAGCTACCTTGGGATGATTTTCTAATGAAGTTCGTGGCCTTAGATTATATATTTTCTTTGCTTCAGATTCATTCTGATAAACATCATCTTGTAGTGACCTTTCATACTCTTCCTGAGTGAGGTGGATCATATCATCATCATTGTTAACACCCAAATTTTTTTCACCTAGCTCATTCCCCTAGTCACATAACCCATTTATCCCTTTCTCCTACATTTTTGGCCTCCAAAAACCCAAAAATCCCTAATTTGGTAACCAAATGGGAAAAAATCAATTATTTCCCTAAAAAATAATTAAATTTCTTCAAAAGAGTCAAAATACCCAAAAACGAAAATAAAATAAAAAAGAAAAAGGAGGGAAAACTCAAAATACCACGAATCAATACTAATGGTTTCCCAATACCATGGGCCAATACTCCACCACCCAAAATTTCTATAAAAAGGTGACAGAGGCCCACCATTTCACATGATTCATTCTTCCTACCATTACTCTGCCAAAATCACTACTAAACCCTATCCTCCATATTTGAGCTTGTGTTCCCATAGTTGATCTTGGACACCATCTTGAGCATTTGGAGGAGTATCAGAGACACTGGAGACCCAGAGCACCACCATATCTACAGCTGCAAGGGCCCCCAACATCTACTCACCACTTTGAGGTAAAAATCCATTGTAAACCTATTTTACATAATACACATGAAAAAACATTGTTTTATTGGTAACCCTTGTTTACTGAATGTTTCATGAAATGGATGCTTAATGCTTAGTTTAGTTTCATTTTTATTAAAGTAAATTTCGCATATTTTTACTTTCTGCTATTTCCATTTGCATTCACACACCCCCATTTTCACAAACTATTACTAAGTAGATAACAACTCTTAGTAAGTGCATTTCTCAACTAGCTGGTGTGAAAACACTAACTACAGTTTTGGCGACTCCCACCGGGTTTGATCACTGCAAATCTGTGGCTTCTTTTGACCATCCTTACCTGTTTGTTTTTCATTTTATCTTGCTTGCTTTGTTTTATTTTTAGCATATATGTGGATCTAGGCCGTGATCCCTACCATATCTCTCCATTTCGAGTCATATATGTGCTCTATTGGTCACCATTTAGAATATCCATATCCAATGACATTGATATGGTCACAATCTGATCACATGGTATCATTTCCAAAATTGTCGCTCGTACGGAAATCTGCTAAAAAATTACACATTTTCAAACTCATATATCTTGGCCTTTGGGACTTGAAATTGAGTACTTTTTTTTAAATCGGTTATTTTTTCGATAAGAATTCAAATATGTTTTTTTTTCTTGAAAATTATGCATAAAATGTTATAGAAATTGGTCTAAGTTTCGTTGCACCATTTGCATGCATTTTTTTCCAGCAGTCTGTTTTTACATTTGAAAAGCAAAAAGTTAAAGCTTTTATTTCAGTTTCAGTTATTTACTTCAACATTTGCTTTCGACGAATATTGGGTGTACACCACTTGTGCACCCACACACTCCCTAACTTATAAGTGAGACTAAAATCAGTTTAATTGAACACACATTAACCCCACATGGGGATGCGAAAACAACTTTATATCCAGGTAGGACATTGGGGTTAGGCATGCAAATAACACCCCCTCTATCATACACATTTGAGACATAGTTGTTTCCGTTTAGGGATCCAAAATCCTCTTTAATTAGCACGGTTGACACTGATTTACTGGGGGGCCTCTCCCTTAGGAGGGAAAGTAGCAAGACTGGTTCCTGAAGTCTAGGTGGAATGCCAGTCTCCACTCTATACTGAAGGACGCCAACTCATTGTTCTCATCTCACATGCTGGTCACTATTCTGGGTGAGCGATGACCAAAGAACTGAAGCTGCGGTATACCTTTCGAGACGTGCTTTGACCGAGGTAGTTTAGTTTCCATTCTTTTAGGAATATGTTACTCGGGATCCCTCTAGGTAGATTGATATCCTTTATCCATTTGGTTCTCCATTTCGTATTGCATTACTGTGGATTTCATCACTCTGTTGGCTATGAACCTTGTTCTTTAACTTTCTCTTATTGACCCAGGTTCTACTCAGTTGTCGTCCAACAAAACCCTTCTTCACCGGCCCTTTCGGAAACAGTCTATGAACAGACTGAGGTCTCACCCGAGGCGAATCAATGGGGGTATACAGAAGCATGTTTATGTAAGCAGCCGATGCGCGGTTAATACATTGGTGAGCTACGCGAAGTTACTCCTACTTCACGTTTACTTCTTATGCTACAGTGCGCACTAGGACTGCGCACTTCTCAATGGCCACAATACAATATGACAGGCAACTCTAGACTGCGTTACTTATTAAAAATCACACAATTTACAAACTTCACTGACTTAGTGCTATTCCTATTACTTATGCATTCAACATATTCCAAAATACTAGTGCATTCAATCATACATATTCCATACTTCACATATTATTATCATCCATCATACGCGTGAAAATACATATAAAATCACGAACATACAGAATAATAAGTATGAATGTAAACATAAATGTCAGTATACACAATCAAACTCATTCAATCACATAACACACTTATTTACGTGTTTCACCCCCCGGATGGGAGCTATGTCCATGGGAACTGTTGCTTATATTAATGGGAAGGGTTCAACAGTTCCAGTCTGCGCACTCAACTGCAGACTCTTCTCTCTACAATAGGTATCTGCCCACTCAACTGCAGAGCCTCTTTCTCTCTTTTGTTCTTACAATACAAAATTGAGAAAAAAAATGACCAACCCTTCCCTTACAAAATTTTCCTTTTTATAGATTGTGCCCGAGGGTCATTCTTTCCAATTATTGTGGGCCCAAAACCCATGCTACCCAAAAATCCCCCAAAACTAATGCGGTTACCCCGCTAACCCGACCTATCATAGTCGACAACTGCTTCAGTTGCCTTCAGCCGCCTTTCTGCACTGTTCCTGGCTCTGACAGCCGCAGTTTTGACTACTCAGCTCTGACTGCGTACTGGCACGTCCCTTTCAGCCGCTCCACTTCCTTTGTCACTATCGATCCGTCATTTTTCTTCTAACGATTTCTGCCACTCTGGCTGACAGGTCGCTTTCCTTCAATTATGCGTTGTTCTTTACCCTGTTCCCAATATTCCACAGAATATCTTAACCAAAATAGGTCACTACTGGACCTCGCTTCACTTGTACTTCGTTTCCAAAAATAGTTTATGTGTTGGAGCCTTGCTCCATGAAAGCTATCTTCCCTCAAAAGTGTTTCACTTGGGTTATGCCCAACAGGCTTCTAACACTCACATGTGGCTCATCCCCGAGCCACTCCGACCTTGTTATTCCATATGCGCATCTACTGAAGTGTTCGATTGCGCAGTAAACTCCTGAACAGTTACGCTAAGCCTCGCAATTTTTTCCTTGGTCTCTTTCTCACATCCCTTCATTGCGGCAAGCAGTTAATCCAGGATAGGTTCCACAAGTTGCTCCTTGATAGTATCCTCTATTGTCCGCATATCTTGCAACTTCAACTAAATTTATTCAGTTAATGTTAGTGCCTCTTCCTATAGTGGTTACATTATTAAGGAAGCTTCAGCTTCCTTTTCTCTTAATGCTTCTAATTCCCTCTGAAGTTCCCTTCTCTCTGCGAACTTCTGCATATTTTTCCTTGCTGGCAAGTCCTTCATAGCGGTATTAACAGAATCGAGATCCTGCTGCTTTTGTTGCACTTCATCCTGGATGCTTTGTAATTCTGGCTCTTCTTGTAACATGGCCCATAATTTAGAAACTTCATCCAACAAGCTTTGGCATCTTTCCACTTCTGCATAGATGCTTTCTGTAGAGGCCTTCAGTTCCTCTTCTCTTGCTTCTTCTTCCCGCTACTAGCTCTGCAATTTTTTCTTGATGGGAAACTTCTAGCCCCTTCATTTCATCCTTCAGACTGTCAACAGTAGCGTCGATATTTCGGATGGTTGTCTCGATTTCTGTCTTTTCATCGAATTCGGGCAGCTTCACGCAGATAGGTGAACTGCTTCCTTTATCTTACTTTGTTTTTCCTGTGCATAGTCAATATCCCTTGTATTCAGCACACATTCCTATTGTAACTGTTTGTATTTTTCTTCCATGCTTAGGTACTGGTTATGAGATACTATGTCTCTTTCGTGGATTTCCTCTGCTATCTGCATATGTAGGTGTTGGGTAAAATATATGCTATCTAATTCAACATTTAGTTGTCAACCTGGGAAGGTAGCTTATGAGATGCAAACACTATATGTGCAGGATTGAAGGCTTGAACTAACCTAAGCTAACTAAAGATGCAAATGCACTAACATGCAACTATATCATTTTAAACTACATGCATGACTTTCATAATTCAAATGCAAGAATTTAATCTATCCATGAAAACAAGAAACTAACCAAGAACTTGAAAAGCAACTATAAATCCAAATCTAATCTAATGTTATACTAATCTATTCTATAAAGGGAATTGCAGATACTAATCTAGAAAGTAATCACTTGGTCCGAAAGCGATTTAACTAATGAAAGAAAAACTAACTACTTGCAGCAAATTATCTGATCTATGTTATAGATTGGAGACTAGTCCATGTATGCAGAAGTAAATGCCTATCTAAGAATGCAAGTGCAATTGATTTATGGAAAGAAATGAACTATTTAATTGCAAATTCGTAGAAAGCAAAGCAAGTAACTGCGGATTCGTAGAAAGCAAAGCAAATATTATTTTTTTTTACAGAAACGGATAGGTTTTATATTAAAAAACAGTGGCAGAGCCACCAGCAAGATTACATCTCCAAAAATGTAGTAATCCCAGCAGTCTTCCAAACATTAAGTACATATGCCTGTGACTAGCAAAACCAGGACTTTAAAGTTTTTAACATAGGAAAATAAACAGAGAAAAGTCAGAAACTAGACTAGAATTAACGTTGTTTGGCCCCTGAAGATGACTTGGTGACTATTTGATTCTTGCCAAGGCCTGGTTTTTCAGCAACCCATAGATTTGCCAAAGTAATTTCCATGTTCTGCAGCCTGAGGTCCATAATTTCGATAGCTGTCGTGACCTTCACTTCTAGTGCCTCCAATGCTGCCGCAAATTCCGCTCGAGTGCTGCCAATCTCCTCATCCATTCTTTCAAGCTGTCGCCCACCTTGCTCGTCCATTTGATGCATAAAATTTCCTTATCGTCTAACCCGACGATGCAGGACCCTGATTTCAGCTTCCAATTCCAACAGAGGATCTGGGGAGGAGGCTGCCGAATCACCAAGCATACACAGATTATTTCCCAGAGGATACAGGAAGAACGAAACGTAGAGCTCCAAAAATATTCGCCACCCGGGAAAGACCACCTTCAACGAGAGAGAAGCTTTTCTATTTGAAGCGAGACGGGGAAGAATATGTTTAATAGTACTGAAATCCTTCCCATGATATAAATGGAGCATAATTACCCATAAATTGGAGCATGCCAGAGGACCTTTCATCCACCTTCGAGGAGCTCCATTACCCGAACCCGTACAGTTCAATAAATAACGGCTCTCAATGCTGAAAGAGGCAACTGCATGAGAATCATGAGCCTGAATGTCATCATAATAGAACATGGTTCCTGCGAGCCCAATGGCTTTGGCGTCTAATGAATTCATACATGTTTGATCAGAGGAAAGTAACTCTACACGCCTGAAGGAGATGAGATATGAGCCCTTCAGATTTTGTAAGATATTTCTCTGTAATTTCTCCTGTTCCATAGTACAGAATATGGTACGCTCTGTCATCAGCAAAGGCGGAGACGACATCATCCTGGAGGTGGCTAAGAATGCGATTTGGTGGGTACTAAAATGCGAGATGGAGGAAGTATAAGTGTTCACGAGACGGTTATCCATGCCGCAAACGGAGAAGGTCACCATCCGGCAACATGAAAGCAAGACACTTGGCCTATGGCCCAAGCTCCAAATTACCAATCCATCCATGCTCATTTCCGGTCCCGCGACATTACAGAATAGAAACCAAGCTATATTCATTATTAAGTTTAAGGACCCCTTTCCCTAGGGGTATAGCTTCATTAGTAGCCTTGTCCGCTTGTCCATTATTCTTTCGTAAGACATGGTAGAATTCAATGTCTCGAAAGAGAGGGATGAGTAAGGCGATTCTTCGGAGAACTTGACGTAGGTGGATAGAAGAGAGAAATTTCAAAGAATTTATGCTATGAATAATCATCCTGGAATCCCCCACAACCATTAGGGCCAGAATACCTTGTAGGAGAGCTTGATTTAGTCCTTGCCAGAGGGCCAGAGCTTCAGCCATATTGTTGGATTCGATTCCCAAGTTCCAGGAGTAAGTGAAAATCCGTTCTCCATCGGGGCTAAAGAGCACCCCTCCCCCTCCTTCCTCCCCTTGAAAGCAAAGCAAATATTATTCTAAAGACCAAGTGTAAATAAATGCGTTGCAAAACAATAAACTAATCAAAGCAAACTAAACCTGGAGTTCAAGCAGACCGAAGTAAACCTAAGCATATTCAAATGGCTGAAAATGAACTTGGTTTGTAAATAAAACAAGAACAAGATATTTGCTCATCTACTTCTAAAGTAAATCAAAATAAGTCATTCTAAGCAATTATGAGAAAGTGAAGTAACTAATCTATATTTCGAAAAACAAGTTTATGCTAAGCTAGTTAAACTAATCTTCAATTGAAAATGCATAACAATTAACTTGAGATTATGATATTTTTGAAATCCAAATGAAATTACTAAGCTTGAAATAAAAGTCAGCTTCTATTTGCAGAAATGAACTGAGCTAATCTAAGAACAGAATCAACAATAACATGCTATAAAAACAGAGAAGAAGTATTGGCTATAAATTCAAATGCAAATTGGAAATGAGTGCTGGGTTTAGTTCGTGGCTGAATTCTATTCGTTGGGTGCTAGATTCCCTTGGCTCTGTCATCCTTTTTCATGTGATTGTTCTCCCTCCTTCACGGTGCATGCGTTAATCCATTTCCTGTGCATGCGTTGATTTCATTCTACGACTTGTACATAACAAACACCCATTAGTTATATGGCAATCTTTATGAGTGGCATGTTAAATTATATCAAAACAAACTATAATTATTTTATATGCTTATAATTGGCCACGTATTATTTTATTCCTTTTCTGTTTAAAATGAATAGTTTAAAATATTGAAGGAATGTGGATGTTTCCACTTATTAAAATAAAGAACCATTTTGAAAAGCTTTTCACCTTTTTTAAATAATAATTTTTATAATCATTTGGAATTTAAAACTAATGATTATTTACAATCATTCCTTTAAATTTCTTTAAGCATCATTTTTTAATAATGGTTTATTTTGTTCTAAATATAAAATAATGCAAAGAAAAATTAGCATTACCTCATGGTTTTATTTTTCATATGCAGGATCAATAGGACCAACGAGAAAATAGAAGACGAGGATAAACCCAACCAAGAACCTAATAAGAAACATGTCATCTAACCTAGTGCGGAACTCAGAGTTGGGTGAAGGGTCGGATGGAGTACTGAAATGCTCATGATTTGTACAACATTGTGTTAATACATAAATAAAATGACATACTAGGATTTATTTACATTTAAGAGTTTTAATCGATGAAACACGGTAAAAGATAACCAAATTAAAGATAGATGTATTAACTTTCGATAAATAGGCCGGGAAATTAATGTCAATAACTCATTATAAAGGACAATTCTGGAGCCCAACACTCGCCCAGACCAAAGATATGGCACATCCTCGTGCCATCAATTGAATTGGAAGTGATATTTTATTTATTTAAAAACATTGTTTGATCGTCAATAGTTTATAGGCAATCTTCAGTAAGACTAAGCTAACTTTATTACTGCATGAAAAACTAGAACTTAGAAAGAATTTTTTTTTTATTAATGTTATGTTATGAGTAGACCAAAACAACTATTAATTAAGATTTCTTAATACATACAATTCCACCAACTAGTAATAATTCATGCTTATGAAGACCATATAAATTGAGACTCTCTCCCCCAGACCGAAGGTATGGCATGTCCTCATGCCATGAATGAATTAAGACTGGGTTAAAATAGAAAACATGAAAGTATAGATAGTCCATAAAGCCTATATGAGACTAGTCATCCCTGCTACTTCTCAAAGGTTTATTGTCATTTAAGTAATTATGGACAAAGTTTGCATTTGAGTTCATTAGACTCCTAAGTTTATGGGTCCCAATTCTAGGATAGTGACATCCTAGGTATACTATGAATTAGATGATAGGGTCTTAAGTGCAACTTACAAACATTCTCAAATGGAAATTAGATGAAGTTCATTTAACCGGTTGTTCAACCATGCATGCTTCTTCTTAATATTTTACATAAGTATATTGTTCATACACACAAATATAGATTAGGCATAGTGAAAGACATCAAAGTCAGAACCCATTGCCAGGAAGCCTGTTCAGTACCCTGATGGGGTAACTTTGATATCTAAGAAATATCCTCCCCAAACAGAATGCCCCATTGCCAACGAGCCTGTTCAGTACACTGATGGGTTTTTCTAGTCCTACCACAGGTCGGTACCCGCTACCAGCAGACCTGTTCAGTATCCCGTCGGGTTAGCCTCTTACACCTTTTTATAGCAGAAACTAGTCTTTTACCACCACCCTTAAGATATTTATATATATATATTTATTTTTGCAACAGGATGGGGAGATAGCTCTGAAAACCTTTTACGGATTGGGATGGTATATGGGTTGGAGGACATTCTATAAATTTCCTTTTAAAGGTTGTGTGCATGAAAAATAAACTACGCATTTAATTTATTCAAAAGACATGACATGGAAAAATTTATTTAATGTATGGTGGATGAGCCCATAAGAGAATGATTGGAAGTTGTCTCTAGTCCCAAAACTCGCCTTTTTCATATAGAGTTATAATAGTGTTCCCCACAAACTAGGATTTTCATTCACCCTTATACTATTGTGTAATAAATATGCTTAAATAACAGACTCTGATAGTGAAGCTAGGATGTACGAGTGACCTCTAGGTTTTAGATAGACTTTAAACTTATGTTAAATCCCTGTGGTCTTTAAAATAGGTCTTGAGAAATTGTTATAGTCAGAAATATGTATGTACGAAAAGGAGTAATGATGTAAGATTGTTTCAGTTTAGACATTGACATTATCTTCTTCTTAGTTCTTTTATTTGAAAAAAAAGAGAACAAGAAAAAACAAAGTTGCATTATTCCCTAAACTAAGAATGCAACATTTTATTTATATACATATTTCCCTATCCTAAGAAGAAAGAAAATATTTGTATTCAATTTTATTAGCTCTTCCAATGAAACCAAGTGCGAAGCAAGATGAAAATTATACCTTTATCCACATACGACAAAATTATTGCAGTGATTACCTCGATATGAAAAACTAACCAACCTGTTTGATTTAGCAGCAATAAGCATTGAATGAGAGAATGGTATTGTGGCTTGGTTAACTCGTGGAGCTAGGTCTCAATGTAATCCTTGTATTATGAGATCTCTTCTTTATTTCTCATGTCACGAGGTCTTTCATCAAACTTTATAATGCATAAAGAATTTGAGTTTGGTGATGGGGAATATTCAAGTTCTAATGGTTGTCCCTCATCAAATGTTATGCATGCCATGTTGACCTTGTCTTCTTGTGGAAAAGGCCAAGTATAAACTTCCTTTTCTACAATATTTTTTACAACTCCTAGATCTAGAACCTCCCCAAACCTCGTATGAATCTCCTGCAATAATGTCGATGAGGTAGAAAAGGTGGGTAAATGTTGCAGTCCAACATTGTAAGCATATTGTACTGCTTTATTGTTGTTAGAATGTGGAATGGATTTAATAGGAATGTGCGTAGGGCATAGAGGAGTTTTATGAGAAGGTGGTTGTGGCAGGTGTAGTTGATTGGCTTGTGTGGCTGATCCTGCCAGGTAAATAAGATATTGTTGAAACGTTTCTGGAGAGTATAGAGGACCAGGTAGTGTTGTATCCATATGATCATAATATGGGCCATAAAGGCTTTGTGAACAAGGTTAGTAGGGGTTAAGTTGAGGCTGCAACAGATGCCATGGTGTCAGAGTATTCACTAATTTATTATGAGAGTAGGGAAATGGAGGGATGGAGCTCTGAACCATTTATGTAGGCCATGTTTGTGGTGTCATTTCATAAAGTGAACTTTTTGCAATTTCCAAATCTCCTTGGCATGTTGTTTCCATCCTAGGTAAGGAAGACCAACTACCTATGGAATGATTTGTTGATGTATATGTAACTTCAAAATGTATTTCACCCATGTATTTCATCTATGTATATTGTACTCCTATAGAGATGTTATTATTCCTCTATACGGAAGTGTTTGTATTCCTATAGAGATGTTATTATTCCTCTATACGGAAGTGTCATCATTTATATTGTAAGTGTCGTAACTTATACTTTATGGGTTATTAGACCACCTTGTTAGGGTCGGCCTTGTATAAGTCATGTGGGTCGAAGGGTTATTAGACCACCCTATTGGGTGTCAACCCAGTCAGCATTATGTTATGTGGTTAAGTTAAGTCCGACCTAGTAAAGGTTATTAGGCAAGTCAAGTCATGTATAAATAGAGTGCGGGAGGCACTCTATTTGATCATTCTATTCTCTCACACACTCTTTGGAGAGTGGCGCACTTGCGGAGGAGGAGAAGCTGCTGCTAGGAGATGTCTATCTCTTATGCTTGGGTTGTATCATTTCTCTATCTATCTCTGAGGAAGTTATTGGGTTTTTTCACCTTTATTGTTTTCCCCAAGTAAACTCGGTGTCTCTTGTGTGATTGCATTATTGTGTCCATGATTAATATGCTGTAGATATGTTGTACATGTTGTTCTCTCAGTTAATATCCTAGATCAGATTAAAGTAAATTCTGAAAAATTAACATGGTATCAGAGCTAACGTAAAAGAAGGCATGGTATGGCATGTATGACACTTGTTGCACTTGCGATGCTAGGGCTTGATATAGCAAAAACCAATCATCGTAGCACTTTAGCTATAAATAAATTTTGGCGAGGTTTCAGGGTCTGAAAATCGTACAGGGAGAAGATAAGATCCCCATGTACCTTGTGTCCAAAGGAAAACCTCTAATTCATTGTACTTTGTGATTTATGATCTATATAATATAGGGTTTCTGCCTCTTCCATATCTCAGTCATAAACAGGTGACCTTGGAAAAAAGGTCATAACTTGGGATAGGAAGCTCCAAATGAAATTTCGTAAAAAGTGATAGGTAGTGCATGGACTGTACTTTCTCAGGTTAATTTTTCAGCAAGTTGGGCCTGATCAGACCCTAGTTCAGGACTTTGATCAAAAAAGTGGAAAATTAGGGCTTCTACAAAAATGGGAATTTTTTAAATCTGTGACCACGGCTGGAAGCTCCTCAGAAAACTAGAATATTTGAGCTTTGGATCGAAACTTTTGATTGGGAAGAAGGGTGGGATTTATCAAACCCTAGTTCAGGATCATGTCCAGTGAATCCGAAAGTTTCAAAGGCAAATTTGAGGGGTGAAACTTTGCAATTTTCAAATTCTGAGTATACTAGCTTGATCATCTCATCAAGGCACATATTTCTATCCTTTCAGAAGTTTGAATTTTTAGGACTTCTCTAACAAACCCTAATCCAGCTCCAGATCCAGTTCCTGCGAATCAAGTGGACTGGGTTAATCCTAGAAGAGAATGGATTAGTCACCTGCATAAGTGAAGAAATTCCTGTTTCAAAGGGAAATGAGTCTAAGGCCTTACATAAGAAGATTACAAGCAATCTTGACAGGTATGACTTATCCAGGTATGTTTCAAGATTTGTTCATGATTAAGTTTATGGTATGCTTGTCTTCATGTTATTACGGATAGTACAATCTTGATTAAATTTAGACTTGTCGTATCACCTTAAATCCAAGGTTCATCAAAAATCCAAGGTTCGACCCTGTAAAAATGTCGAGTCTGTAAGGTGTGCTAGTAGACATATCACTGGATCCCCAGGAAGCCTCCAAGTAGGTTCATCGCTCTGCGAGGTTCTAAACGGTAAATGGGCCAGCGACATTGTGTCTAGGCACTCAGTTTGAGTTTGTGTTTGTGGTGATGAGCTTCGCCCTCTAAAGCCGATCCACACATGAGTCTGTAATTTGCTGATGCAATCATAATATAAAGTTTCAAGTGCTGTGTGGAATTGCTGTAAAAGATTGAAAGATAGATCCTGGAGCATATTGGTATCAGAGCCAGAGACACTCAAGTCAATAATTCTGGTATATCATTTTCCTTATTCTGATGAATTTTTTAATTATCTGTTAAATCTGTTGCAACATCGTTATTCAGTCTGTTGTTTGATTTATCTGCATTCTACAATAGTATTCTGTAGGCGGTGGAAATGACCATTGAGTGGATTGTTGGGTCATTGAGAGTGTAAGAGTCATCCGAAGTCAGAGTAGCAGTAAGGCCCATTGGGATAGGGGAGTAAGTCTACAGAGTTTCCGGAGACTAATTTAGAGTCAGCACTCACTCTCTTTTGTTAAAATGGACCCTTCAATGGATACTATTGAGCTGACACATTTAGAATGTGATTCTTCGAATGACACTGAAGTAAGTCTTGCAAAACGCAGACAATCCTCATTCAACCCTTCTTCATCAGAATCTTCATATATATCTATCTCTGATCATAACCCTTATGAAAATTGGCAATTACCACAAATACTTCCCAAAGAAGTATACAGACTTCCATGGTGGAATGTCATAGTCGCTACCCATATCCGAGTGTCAAGTATAGATTTTTGCTTTACTGATAAGCAAGAACCTGTACATATAAATCTGCTTGATAAGTGTCAAATTGATTGGGCTAAAGAACAAAACTATAAATATGCTCACTTTGGAGCAATTAAGTTAGGCCTTAGTCCGTTAGTTCGTCCGCATCTTGTTGTTTCTTCTCTCTGTTGCATTGTTGATACTCGTCATCGTAATTTTTCAGATGCAGTCATAGGTGGTTTCACTGCACCACTTCATGATGGTCCTGCTTTTGGCATAGTTTATCCTAAATTTTTTGTTATCCTTGATGACCCTCATATCTATAATCTGTCAAAGGCTTATATCTTGCCCAAAGGTTTCAACATGGAGACTAGTTCCCACATCATCCAGCTTAAAGGTGGAGTATGTGTTAGGTTCGGAAATGATACCCTTCCTCAGTTGCGAACTCATGTCCATCAGAGTTCTACAGACACCAGCGTGGTGGAAACGGAGAAATCCCGATCCAAAAATGCTACACCTATCACTTTTAATTGGACTGGTATCAACTATCCTCAATCTTGGGAAATGAAATATTCTGAGTTAAGGAATAGAGAAAGAGTTGCTGCTTCTTTCACCCATCAACCTCTCATCTTTGATGAAGCTTCAAGTTCCTTCCGTGTACCCCAAGAATTACCCACACAGAGATTTAATCCTCCATTGATAAAATCTGCTTCTATCTCCTCCTATAATAATGCGAGACTACAAGCCTTGTCCAACCAAGCCAGTAAAGCTGTTGCATCTGAGTTTTCTTCCTCTTCTCTCGAAAAGTCTCCTATAAATGAGTCTTCTGTACAAACTTCTTTTTCTGGTCTATCCGACTTTGAACATAGAGGCCAACATGCTTCCTGTCAAGCATGTCAAAAAATAAAACAAAAATTAGTTCATCAACAAAAACAGAAACAAGTTGACCTACCTTCTTTAGGTATGTTCTCGGTCTTACCTTCCTTGCAGATGATGTCTTTGCCAAGAGAAGGAAGTAATTTAGAAGTAATGAACTCTGGCCAAAGATCTTTTGTTCCCGGTAGGAATCTGCCTAAATCTGGATGTAGGCAATATACAGCAGATGGCCAGACTAAAAGAAAATTTCTTCCTTATAAGTCTTCTGCCCAAGACCAAATTGTTTCTGATGAAGTCAAGCTTGCAAATTGGGGAAATTTGCAACAGGTCCACACTGCCAGAAACATAGATGACATGGCTCAAGATATTTTGCTTCTGAAAAGACAATGTACAGATCAACAAGAGCATCTAAATAAAATTGAAACAAATCTTGGACTGCTAGATCACTTATTACATGATTCTACAGAAATCCGTATGGCCATAGAACAAGCTTCTCAAAAGCTTGACCGAAGATTAGCTGTCCTAGAAGATCTCTGGAGTAAAATAGAGAATCTTAAGAAAAAACAAGCTGTGGTCCCAGACCATGTTTTGAAAGCTACAACAAAAGGGCATGCTAAGAGTCACTCTTTAGGTCAATTCAGTGTGTTTCCCGAAGATGAAAGGCCAGAATGGGATTTTGGTGAAAGTGATGCAATTAGGGAGAATGTTGAGGAATGGATCAAAGAGTTCAAAATTTTTAAACCTGCTTTAGATCCTAAATATTTGGTTAGTTTAAATGCATTAAATGAAGAAGGATCCTCTAACCAAAGAAGACAGTTAGCTCCTCCCCGCTTTGATACACATATGCCAGATGTTTCTTCATCTTTAGCCGCCCCTGCCAAAGTATTCCACTTTGGTATCAATTCAATGAATGATATAATCTCCCAAATGCCTGAGCAACCTGTATTGAATATACAATGTCAATCCAGGGAAGATATTAGAAATGAAATCCAAATGCTTGCTCAGTGGACTTTGTATAAAAAACAACAGGACCCAAATCTCACAGGGCAAATGCTAGGAACCTAGCTCATAGCAGGTCTTTCGGGTTTAGCATATGAATGGTGGAGATGGTTGCCACAGGAAACAAGAAATGAAATTCTTGCTACTGATGATGCATATGAGCAAATTCTTAGCGCCCTAGGTAGAGAATTTTATGGCCCTGAAGAGGGAGAATATCATGATCACCTTGCTTCATTATTTATGTCTGCTTGTCTATGTAATTTAAGAAAGAGTGAAGAGTATTTTTGTTATATGCAAAAGCTTCTAATATCATCAGGGAAATCAAGTAACCCTTCATACATCAAACACTATCTTGAAGCTATCCAGGTCATGCTCCTGATGTTGTTGAACAGGCACTGAAAGATGAAAAGGTAGAATTGAGAAGCTTATTGTTTGCTCAACTTCATGCTCACATTATGGAGACATGGCAAGAACATTGCCTAGAGAAAAGAGTGAGCAAATATTTTAAAAGACATCAGAAGATGTATTCTTCTTCATTCTGTAAAGATGTTGCAGGAATGCCAGATTGGGGGTGTGGAGCACACAATAGAGGTCATCTAGATCATTCTTCTTGCAAATGTGAAAAGAAACAGAAAAATGTCTTTTACACTTCAGAACCAAGGTACCACCTTAACAAGCCCTATCATCATAAATCAAAACACAGGTATAAGAAGCATAAGTATGATAAGCCCTATCATAAGTCCAAATATAAAGCCAAACGCTATGTGAAGCGTCGGACTGAAAAAGGGAAGAAATATGTATGTTTTATCTGTGGAAAATCAGATCATTGGGCTGTTAAATGCCCAGAAAGAAAATCTAGGCCTCGGCTTGCTGCTCTGTGTACTAGATTGGATCCCGCTTGGTGGGATTTATTTGAAGTTACTGCCAATTCCCCTCAACCCTCAGGTGAAGTTGTCTTTCTACCTGATGATGATACTGATTCTTCTTATTCCTGTACAGATTCTGATTTTGAGACTCCTGTTTTAGTTAAATGTGATCCTCCTTCTTCCAGCTCATCCTCTGAGTCTGATTCCAGTTTGGATGCACACTTAGGGGGGTGTAGTAGTCTACCCAAGTTTGATTTCTCTTTGTACATGTTTTCTAGATCTCCTTCCAGATCCTCTTCTTGCCAAATTGAGAAACAAATTGCTAACATAGACCTCCAGCTGTCCTTGATTCCCATGTACATGTTGATGTATATGTAACTTCGGAATGTATTTCACATATATGTATATTGTATTCCTATAGAGATGTTATTATTCCTCTATACGGAAGTGTCGTCATTTATATTGTAAGTGTCGTAACTTATACTTGATGGGTTATTAGACCACCTTGTTGGGGTCGGCCTTGTATAATTCATGTGGGTCAAAGGGTTATTAGACCACCCTATTGGGGGTTGGCCCAGTCAGCATTATGGTATGTGGTTAAGTTCGATCCTACATGAGTTAGTTGAAAGGCAAGTCAAGTCAAGTATAAATAGAGTGCGGGAGGCACTCTATTTAATCACTCACTTCTCACTCATGCACTCAAGGAGGAGTGGTGCACTTATGGAGGAGGAGGATCTGCTGCTAGGTTATGTCTATCTCTCATGGTTGGTTGTATCATTGCTCTATCTATCTCTGAGGAAGTTATTGGGGTTTTTCACCTTTATGGTTTTCCCCAAGTAAATCTTTGTGTCTCTTGTGTGCTTGCATTATTGTCTCCATGATTGATATGCTGTAGATATGCTGTACATGTTGTTCTCTCAGTTAAGATCCTAGATCAGATTGAAGTAAATTCTGAAATTTTAACATGGTATCAGAGCTAGCCTGAAAGAAGGCATGATATGGCATGTATGACACTTGTTGCACTTACGATGCTAGGGCTTGATATAGCAAAAACCAGTCATCGTAGCACTTTCGCTATAAATCCGTTTTGGCAAATTTTTTGGATCTCAAATTGTTACAGGACGAAGACTAAATCTCCAGGTACCTTGTGTCCAAAGGAAAACCTCTAATTAGTTGTACTTTGTGATTTATGATATGTGCAATATAGGGTTTCTGCCTCTTCTAGATCAGATTCAAAATCAGGTGACCTTGGGAAAAAGGTCATAACTTGGGCTAGGAAGCTCCAAATGAAATTTCGTAAAAATTGACAGGTAGTACACAGACTGTACTATCTCAGAAAAATTTTGCAGAGGCCGAAGTTGAACTAGTGAGACGTGGAACGCCGTACAAGTTCGCTCTCCTGTATTATCCCATAAACAGGTCATGTTGTGACATTTGGCATAACTCTCTCTCAGAGAGTCCATTTGAGGTCAGACTTGTCAGGATGGAAATATAACAGGCCAAGCTATCTCAGAAAAATTTTTCAGAGGCCGAAGTTCAAACAGTGACACGATGCATGCCGTACAAGTTCGCACTCCTGTATTATCCCAAAATAGGTCACCTTGCGACATTTGGCATAACTCTCTCTCAGAGAATCCAATTGAGGTCAGACCTGTCAGGATGGAAAGGTAACAGGTCATCCATCTCAAAAAAAAAATTTCAGACCCTGTGGATCAAAAATTTCAGAGTTACACCAGAAACAATCAGGTACATATTTCTGTCAAAACAGAATTATTTTTGAGTACCTTCATTCATGGCTTCCGGAATTTAGGGCTTTGAAGAAAGTTGGAATTTTTGTAATCGGAGACCACGGCTGAATGCTACTCATCAAAATAAAAATTTAGAGACCAAGATCATAATTTTTGGTTGGGAAGAAGTCCGGGTTTGATTAGACCCTAGTTCGGGACTTTGATAAAAAAAGTGGAAAATTAGGGCTTCTATAAAAATGGGAATTTTTGAAATCCGTGACCACGGCTGGAAGCTCCTCAGAAAAATAGAAGCTTAGAGATTTGGATCAAACTTTTTGATTGGGCAGAAGGGTGGGCTTCATCAAACCCCAGTTCAGGGTCACGTCTAGTGAATCCGGAAGTTTCAAAGGCAAAATTGAGGAGTGAAACTTTGCAGTTTTCAAATTCTGAATATACCAGTTTGATCAGCTCATCAAGGCGCATATTTCTATCCTTTAGGAAGTTTGAAATTCAAAGTTTAAATTTTTGGGGTTTCTTTGACAAACCCATATCCAGCTCCAGGTCCAGTTCTTGCAAATCAAGTGGATTGGGTTAATCCTAGAAGAAGATGGATTGGTCACCTGCATAAGTGAAGAAGTTCTTGTTTCAGAGGGAGATGAGGCTAAGGCCTTACATAAGAATATTACAAGCGATCTCAACAGGTATGACTCATTGAGGTATGTTTCAAGATTTGTTCATGATTAAGTTTATGGTATGTTTGTCTTCATGTTATTACGGTTAGTACAATCTTGACTTGTCATATCACCTTAATAAAACTATGAATGCACAATAGAAAATATTCATTGATTAGGGTGTTGACACTTATGATTGTACCAATGCATTATGGTGTTGTATGAGGTTTATGTTGTCTACTAACATGAAAGGTACACCAAGAAAGACAAATCATGTTCTGGTTCAAAGAACATATGATCATGATGACATGAGGACAAAGATTCATCCATTGTCATGGATCTCATAAAAGATCCATTTACGAGGTTTGTATAACTTGGTTTTATAATGGTTAACCTATGAGATATACAGGTTACTAGCACAAGTCATTGAAGAAGAACAAGAAGACATCATGTGAGTATGTTAGACATAATTAGCTAGCATGCTAATCCAAGTATGTTTTTCCTATATCAAGTTAGAATCTCACCTTGTGATAAGATCCTTTATTTAAGTATACTTGGCATGATTGATCATGATTATTCATTGAAGTTAGTAATCATGGGTTTAGGCATATTATGATTTTTACTTTGATTGATGATATGACTAACCAGAAAAGTCCTATGGTCAAACAGGAATATAAGTAAAAGAATTATGTCTCTTATATTGATTGATTTGACTAACCAGAGGAATCCTATGATCAAATGAGAACATGCATGAGTAAAAGAAATCTTCCCTTAGATCTTGAATACTAATATTTATTATCTGTGTTTGAAACGACCATGACTCTACATACTTGAGATTATTGTGTTTTATTAAGATTATACTAATGAATGTTTGATTATGTATGAGACCTAGAGGATAACACAATGATGATACTAATAAGCATGCAAGGATGAATGTAAGTTCAAGGACAGAAGCAAAAATCAAGAGGAAGCACACTCCAGTTGTTCCTGCAAGAAAGCAAAGGAGCACACTTCAGTAGTTTCTGCAAGGATGCAGATATTTAGAGGGAGTTGAACATCTTTCTACATTCCATAACAGAAAGGTGTAGAACAAAACTACTTCAGCAGCTCCTACAAGGAAGCAAATACTCAGAGGGAGTCTACCCAGTAACCAAACAAAGATAAGTTTTTTTTTAATTATCATTTCTTGCATATGTGTTTGTTTAAATAATACTGTTTAATAACGTATATACTGATGTTCCTAGAATTAGGTTGTGAATTATGCATATTAGAATAATTGCATTGATGATAAGTATACTACTAATATGCATGGGTAAGTGGCCTATGGCACTGTACAACATTCCATTGCTACTTATCTAGAATGAAACCTCTTTGCTGACATGTTGGGAGTTGTGCACACTCTGAACAATGTTCTGGTAGAGATTGGAAGGCATCTAGAAAGTTACGGAATATGGATAAATGTTGTATTGAAGCATTGGCTAAGATAATTGCATGACTGTGTGACATATTTCTTTATGTGTAAGAATTTGTTCTGAAAACTATGAGATGTTTTCTAATCATGCAATTTAACTTGTTGTGTAGGAAAGATCATATGCCATCTCCTACAAAAAAATAACTACAACATTTGTTCAACAACAAAATTATCTATTGAAGATATTGAAGTTCCCAAGATCTAGGATGAAGAAATGGAATGCCATGATCCGTTGATCATGAAGAACGATGTTTGGGATGTAGTCCCAAGACCTGAAGGGAAGTTTGTTATGACTTCCAGATGAAACTATTATCAGATCAAGCATGTTGCAGATGGCAGCATTAAGAAATATAAAAGTGATGAAATAGAAGATGCACTAGATGGATTTCAAGACAGCATGGTGCAGTCATATATGTGTGCAGAACTTGGTATGGTAGGATAGACATCCTTCTATCCAGTTTGGTCTTTACCAAGAGTAAAGCGGGTTCCAACCTTTACTACAAGGTTGAGGAAGGCAATCCAGTGATACTACTATGTGGATGACCTGTTTGTATCAGGTGGGGATAGATGGATTTCCAACACATAGTGGAAGCTTGCTGCTGAATTCGATATGAAGAACTTGGGGATGATGCACTATTTGTTTTTGGCATGGAGGTGTGGCAGAGTGCAGATGGAATCTTCCTTGGACAAGGGAAGTTTGCAGTAGAGATCCTGAAGAGGATCGAGATGATGGATTGCAAGGCCATGGCCACACCTATGGCATCGAATCTGAAGCTTCTATGTGATGCTTCATCTGAGTTGGTTGATGTCTCTATGTATCGTCAGATGATTGGGTCATTGATGTACCTGATGAACACGAGAACAGACATTTGCTTTGCTGTGAACACATTGAGCCAGTTCCTGACGGATCCGAGGAGTGTTCACCTGGTTGCTGTAAAGCATGTTCTGAGGTACCTGAAGGGTACAGTGGATTATGGGCTCAAGTATGAGGTGAATTAAAAGTTTAACCTGCAGGGTTATGTTGATTCAGATTGGGCTGACAGTGCTGCAGACAGGAAGAGCACATATGGGTGTTGCTTCAGTATGGGATCAGGTGTGATCTCATGGTTTAGTAGGAAGCAGTCCTGCGTGGCACTGAGTACAGGTGAGGCAGAGTATGTAGCAGCCTGTTCAGCTAGTTGTGAGGCAGTATGGCTATGGATGCTACTGTCTGAGTTATTTGATCTCCCGTTGGAGGCTACTGGTATCTTCTGTGATAACCAGAGTTGTGTGAAGCTGTCCGAGAATCCAGTTTTTCATGACAGGTTGAAACACATATAGATCAAATATCACTATATCAGGGATATGGTGCAGAGAGGAGCTGTGAAGCTCCTGTATGTTGCAACGGACGAGAAGATTGCAGATGTGCTGACGAAGCCACTAGCCAGGGTGAAGTTCGAGTACTTCAGAGAGAGGCTTGGCATGCTTCAGATCGAGGATACTTCAAGGAAGAAGTGATGGACACATTTGCTGAAGCCATTCCAAGCATGTTGGAAGGGGAACTCTTCACATGGCTGTGGATGTAAGCACTAGATGATTAGCATCAGGATGATGTTCTGGTTTCTGCTTGGATATGATCAGTTGGATCATTATATGTATATATGTATGCATCATGTTGGATGCTGGATATGATCGGTTGGATTATGTGTATATATTTTGTATATGCATCATGTTGGATGCTGGATATGATCAGTTGGATCATTTATGTATGTATGCATCATGTTGGATGCTAGATATGATCAGTTGGATCATTTATGTATGAATGCATCATGTTGGATGCTGATGGATACATTGTGTGGATCATGTATCTTTGTATGCTCAGGTAGATCATGTATGCTGATGGATACATTGTGTGGATCATGTATCTTTGTATGATCAGGTAGATCATGTATGATTGATGGATACATTGTGTGGATCATGTATCTATGTATGTATCAGGTGGATACTTGGTGTGCATCAGATGGATGCATTGTATGATCAGGATGATCGTGGATGACGAGCTTCTCCAGATGACATGCAGCAGGATGTTGCAGTGATGATGATCAGGATGATCATGTGTACATTAGGATGATGTTTGATGAGTATCAGATGATACTTTGTGGCCGTGGATCAGGTTGTGTAGGTAAGCATGTAATTTGTGCCCTGGGAGATTTGCAGATGGTCTTTCGAGGTTTTTCCTATGGCATGTAATTCGGTGCCCTGGGACATCTGGCAAATGCTCTTGCGAGGTTTTGCTTGGGAGGACATGTGATTTGTGCCCTGGGAGATCTGCAGATAGTCTTTCGAGGTTTTTCCTATGGCATGTAATTCGGTGCCCTGGGATATCTGGCAGATGCTCTTGTGAGGTTTTGTCCTATGGCATGTAATTTGCTCCTGGGAGATCTGGATAGGATGAAAAAGGCCTCAGATGCTTCAGCCAGGTTTTGCCATGACCACATGTAATTTTCTCCTGGGAGATCTGGACAAGATGAAAAAGGCCTCAGATGCTTCAGCCAGGTTTTGTGGTGAGATCACATGTAATGTGCTCCTGGGAGATCCGACAGGTAGAGCCGCGTGCTCGTAACAGCCTGGGATGCTTTAGCCAGGTTTTGTGATGGGTCACATGTAATGTGCTCCTGGGAGATCCTACAGGTAGAGCTGTGTGCTCGTAATAGCCTGGGATGTTGCAGCCAGGTTTTGTGACGCACGTAATAAGTCCTGAGGATTCCATAGTATGGCCAGTGATGATGAAGACCTGTAGGTGGTGGGCCTACATCCAGTATGAAAAAGGACTGGCTCTGTAGAACTTCCTATGACGAGTAGATTCAGAGATTGATTGAGATAGCAGCAGCAGTGATGATGATGATGACTCGATGACGATTATCTAGTGACGATGATCTAGAGAAGATGACTTGTGCTAGAAGAACTATGTTGAGAAATACCTTCCTAGTTAAGAGGGAGTGTTGATGTATATGTAACTTCGGAATGTATTTCACATATATGTATATTGTATTCCTATAGAGATGTTATTATTCCTCTATACGGAAGTGTCGTCATTTATATTGTAAGTGTTGTAACTTATACTTGATGGGTTATTAGACCACCTTGTTGGGGTCGGCCTTGTATAAGTCATGTGGGTCAAAGGGTTATTAGACCACCCTATTGGGGGTCGGCCCAGTCAGCATTATGGTATGTGGTTAAGTTCGAGCCTACATGAGTTAGGTGAAAGGCAAGTCAAGTCAAGTATAAATAGAGTGCGGGAGGCACTCTATTTACTCACTCACTTCTCACTCATGCACTCAAGGAGGAGTGGTGCACTTATGGAGGAGGAGGATCTACTGCTAGGTTATGTCTATCTCTCATGGTTGGTTGTATCATTGCTCTATCTATCTCTGAGGAAGTTATTGGGGTTTTTCACCTTTATGGTTTTCCTCAAGTAAATCTTTGTGTCTCTTGTGTGCTTGCATTATTGTCTCCATGATTGATATGCTGTAGATATGTTGTACATGTTGTTCTCTCAGTTAAGATCCTAGATCATATTGAAGTAAATTCTGAAATTTTAACAGTACAGACATATTGAAAGAACAGAATTAAGAGAAGAAAAGTCTAGACTACTAAAACAGCTTGAAACAATGAAAGCTGACAAAGGGAAAAAGCTAGTCTCGTACCACCCTGAGTCTACCCATTATAACCCTGCTGAATTGTATCAAGATTATCTAGGAAGTCATGAGGATAGATAGACCCATAGAAGAGACAAGGAAAAACTATTGCAACTCCAGCTTAGGGAAAAACAAAATAAGCTCAAAACAATGATCAAGGAAATAGATGAACTTAAAACCATGATATCTACTCTGGTCCTTGAGAAAGATCAATCCTCAGATGAGGAACTGTCTAAACAAATTGAAAGAGCTTGTTTTAATCCAGAAGATAAAGAAGAGTCACCTTCGTCAACCCCTCCTCAGTCTCCACAGTCTCAGAGTACTAATCTGTTAGGTGCTCTGTCTAGTCCTAAACTGTTTATATCTTTGCAATTCTGTCCTCCATAGTTCAAAGCTTATTATGTGCAATGTTTACTTGATTCTGGTTGTCAGTTTAACCTTGCAAGAGGAAATGCCATTCCGCAATTTTATTGGGAAAAGAGTCGAGAATTTGGCTCTGCCATTGAAGGTTCCCCTATGTCATTATCTGGTAAAGTTAAACATTTCCCTGTACAGCTTTCTGATGTTACGAGTGATTTATCTTTGTTTAGATTAGATGTCTTAAAAGAAGATTGTGTCTTAGGTTCAGATTTTTTGCAAAAAGTGAGTCCATTCTCCATTGACACAAACAAAACGATTTTCTCTTGTACAGTTTTGGGGAAGTCTGTCTCTGTCCCTTTGAGTTTCGGTCTTGTTAATAGGTGTAAGCCCATTCCTCCACAGTCTGTCAATTCTGTTAGTTCTATGGCTTTGAATAAGATGGATCGCTGCATAGCATATGCAAAAGTGCATGGTGAAAAAGCATTGGCTGCAATAAAAGAGAAACTCCAAAAAGATTGTTGTTCTGAGAATCCTAATGCATTTTGGACTCAAGAGAAATATTTTGTTTCTCTGCCCTTTGACCCACTTCAAAAAATAAATCCCATGAAAGCCTCAACCCAACTGATGAGTCCCTCTGAAAGGGAATTCTATTCAACAGAAATTCAAGAATTGTTGCAAAAGGGTCTGATTGAACCATCAGAGTCCGTGAGCATGCAGAGCATTTGTTGTCAACAAGCACTCTGAGCAGAAGAGAGGAAAGCCTCGTTTGGTAGTCAATTTCATGCCTCTCAATGTTGTGTTACAAAAAGTTAGATACCCATTGCATGATAAAGCCAGCTTGCTGCAAAAGATTACAGGTTGCACTGTTTTCAGCAAGTTCGATCTCAAATCCGGGTTCTACCAAATAGGGATTGAAGCGAAAGATCGCTTCAAAACAGCTTTTGTCGTCCCTCATGGACAATACCAGTGGAAGGTTATGCCTTTCGGAATCAATAATGCTCCATCTGAGTTTCAGAAAAGGATGGAGGATATCTTCAGAGACATTCCCTGGTTGATTGTATTTATTGATGATATTTTGATATGCTCTAAAAACCTTCAGGATCACCTGAAACATCTTCAGCGTTTTTATGAGCTTGTGTTTAAGCATGGTCTGGTTCTATCTGTATCAAAGATGGAAATAGGGAAAACAGAAATGGATTTCCTTGGTTTTCATATCAAGAAGGACCAGTATGGTATGTGGATATAGGAGAAGGAAATCTGACATGGACAAGCTACAACCTGATACTGCAGTTTTGCAGAGAACAAACGTCTATTGCCATCTGTACTGATCCTGGTAATATTAGAAATAAGAAGTGGTCTGGTTGGACATAAATCCTTTTGGATAAATTCTTCCCTAGACTTGATTAGACCAATCGTCGTGCAAATTTTATATTGCACATGGAAGCTGATATGCAGGTAGCGGATCAAAATAACCTTTGGTTTATGTTTTTGTTACGACATCATGTTGGCCGTTACAGTCCATTGGAGCATACGGTACATGTCACACAAAAGTATATCAAGCGTGACCATAAAGGTAACCATATAGATACAAAAATTCATCGAAGAACTCTGCCTCTAGATCTCAGAGTTGAGTCTATGTTTTCCAGTGAGTTTATTGGTGAAAAGAATGAAGTTCTTCATGGCTCCGATATTGAACAATGCTTCAGTGCTTGGTTAAATCCACCTCCAGTCTACAAAGAAGATACAGTGGTTCCTGACGATTCTCAGGATGTTGAATCTCTCCTAGAAGCCAGAGAGTTAGAAGAATATCTATATGCTGAAGATGGCTTCGATTGTGCCTGTGGCGGTCAGCCCGTTGGACCTCTGGGAAATCCAGAGTTGTTTTGTGTTTGCAGATCTGGCGATGACTAATGCCGATCTGGTAGCATATGTTGTAAATATCTTTCTTTGCTTTATTAGAATCCGTGGTGGGCCAGCAATAGTTGCTCCACAGTTGTATTTTTTCAGGATGTTGTTCCCTGAATCTTTTAATGCTTTAGTCATGTTTGGGCCATATATGTCAGCCATGATACTTTGACAGATTCCTTTGTAGGCCATACTTGTCGGCCAATTGTCTTGTCTGTCGGTCCGGGTCCCCATATGGCGCTGCCTTTAAGGGATGAGATAATAATGGTGTGGTCCCACCATTACCCCGGATTTTCTCCTTTCAACTGCTTAGTGCCTGTTTCTTGTAACCGGATGACTTGCTAGCATGCTATAAAAGAAAGGTCCGGGAGTCATTCAATTCATTCAAGTCTAGTGCATCAAGCTAGTTAAGAGATTTGCAAATTAGGATTCTAGAGCCGAGCTGCTCCAGTAGTTGGAAGCTCTGCGAGTCATAGATGTATAGTCCAGAGCCGAAGGAAGTATGCTCTACTGATTTCCCTTGTGGTATAATACAGCATCAGAAATCCAAGGTTCGACCTTGTAAAAATGTCGAGTCTGTAAGGTGTGCTAGTAGACATATCACTGGATCCCCGGGAAGCCTCCAAGTAGGTTCATTGCTCTGCGAGGTTCTGAACGATAAATGGGCCAGCGACATTGTGTCTAGGCACTCAGTCTGAGTTTGTGTTTGTGGTGATGAGCTTCGCCCTCTGAAGCCGATCCACACATGAGTCTGTAATTTGCTGATGCAATCATAATATAAAGTTTCAAGTGCTGTGTGGAATTGATGTAAAAGATTGAAAGATAGATCCTGGAGCGTATTGCATTAGGGTGTTGACACTTATGATTGTACTAATGCATTATGGTGTTGTATGAGGTTTATGTTGTCTGCTAACATGAAAGGTACACCAAGAAAGACAAATCATGTTCTAGTTCTAGAACATATGATCATAATGACATGAAGACAAAGATTCATCCATTGTCATGGATCACTTAGAAGATCTACTTATGAGGTATGTATAACTGGGTTCTATAATGATTAACCTATGAGATATGCAGGTTACTAGCACAAGTCATTGAAGAGAACAAGAAGACATCATGTGGGTATGTTAGATATAACTAGCTAACATACCAATCCAGGTATGTCTTTCCTATATCAAGTTAGAATCCTACCTTGTGTTAGGATCCCTCTTATAAGTATACTTGGTATGATTGGTTATGTTTATTCATAAAGTTAGAAATGTAAGTAATGAAGGGTTTATGCATTTTATGTCTCTTATCTTGATTGATGATTTAACTAACCTATGATCAAATAAGAATATGCATGAATAAAAG
Organism: Larix kaempferi; assembly: GCA_027924585.1. Lineage (NCBI taxonomy): Eukaryota > Viridiplantae > Streptophyta > Pinopsida > Pinales > Pinaceae > Larix > Larix kaempferi. Next base: position 12,599,744 of record BSBM01000007.1, read on the forward strand.
AAGACTTCCCTGAAACCTTGAATACTAATGTTTATTATTTTTGTTTGAAATGATCATGACTATACATGTTTAATATTATTGTGTTTTGATAGTATTAAGATTATACTAATGAATCTGTGATTATGTATGAGACCTCAAGGATAACACAATGATGATAATAATAAGCATGCATAATGATGGATATAAGTTGAAGGACAGGTAATCCAGGAAGCAAAGATCAAGAGGGAGCACACTCCAGTTGTTCCTGCAAGGAAGCAAAGATCAAGAGGGAGCACACTCCAGTTGTTCCTGCAAGGAAGCAAAGATCAAGAAGGAGCACACTTCAATAGTTTCTGCAAGGATGCAGATATTCAGAGGGAGTTGACCACTTCTCACAATCCACATCAGAATGGAGTTGCAAAAAAGAAGCAAAGACTGAGAGGGAGTCAACCCAACAAACAAACAAAGATAAGTATTTGAATTATCATTCCTTGCATATTTTATTGTTTAAATAATACTGTTCAATAATGTATATACTCATGTTCCTAGAATTAGGTTGTGTATTATGCATATTAGAATAGTTGCATTGATGAACATTATACTACTAATATACATGGGTAAGTGGCCTATGGCACTGTACAACATTCCATTGCTACTTATCTAAAATGAAACCTATTTTCTAACATGTTGGGAGTTGTGCACACTCTTAACAATGTTCTGGTAGAGATTGAAAGGCATCTAGAAAGTTACGGGATATGGATAAATGTTGTATTGAAGCATTGGCTAAGATAATTGCATGACTGTATGACATATTTCTTTATGTGTAAGAATTTGTTCTGAAAAATATGAGATGTTTTCTAATCATGCAATTTAACTTGTTGTGTAGGAAAGATTGTATACCATCACCTACAAAAGGACTACAACATTTGTTCAGCAACAAAGTTATCTATTGAAAACATTGAAGATATTGAAGTTCCCACGATCTGGGAAGAATACCATGATCAAGGAGTACCAGTCAATCATGAAGATGTTTGAGATGCAGTCCCAAGACCTAAAGAGGAGTCTGTAGTGACTTCCAAGAGGATCTACAAGATCAAGCATGCTGCAGGTGGTAGCATAGAGACGTTTGCTCCTGTAGCCAGGCACACTTCCATCATATCAGTACTTGCTCTGGCTGCAATGATGAAATGGAAGATACACTAGATGGATATCAATACTACTTTCTTGAATGGTGTAGTTGAAGGAGTGTATGTGGAGCAGCCACTTGGTTCTGAGACACATGACAGGGAGTCATATATGTGCAGAACTTGGTATGGTAGGATAGACAACTTTCTATACAGTTTGGGACTTACCAAGAGTAAATCGGATTCCAACATTTACTACAAGGATGAGGAAGGAAATCCAGTGATACTCTTATTGTATGTGGATGACCTATTTGTAACAGGAGAGGATAGATTGATTGCCGACATGCAGCGAAAGCTTGCTGCCAAGTTTGAGATAAAGAACTTGGGTATGATGCACTACTTTCTTGGTATGGAGGTGTGGCAGAGTGCAGATGGAATCTTCCTTGGACAATGGAAGTATGCAGTAGAGATCCTAAAGAGGTTCGGGATGATGAACTGCAAGGATATGGATACACCTATGGCATCGAAACTGAAGCTTCTGTGTGATGCTTCATCTGAGCCGATTTATGTCACTATGTATCGTTAGATGATTGGGTCCTTGATGTACCTGACGAACACGAGACCAGATATTTGCTTTCCGGTGAACACATTGAGCCATTTCCTGACGGATCCGAGGAGTGTTCACCTGGTTGTTGTAAATCATATTCTGAGGTACCTGAAGGGTACAGTTGACTATGTGCTCAAGTATGATGTGAATCAAAAGTTTAACCTGCAAGGTAATGTTGATTTAGATTGGGCAGGCAGTGCTGCAGATAGGAAGAACACTTTTGGGTGTTGCTTCAGTATGGGATCAAGTGTGATCTCTTGGTTTAGAAGGAAGCAGTCCTGGATAGCACTGAGTACAACCGAAGCAGAGTATGTTGCAGCTTGTTCAGCTAGTTGTGAGGCAGTATCGCTAAGGAAGCTACTGTCTGAGTTATTTGATATACCGTTGGAGGCCACTAGTATCTTATGTGACAACCAGAGTTGTGTGAAGCTGTCTGCGAACCCGGTGTTCCATGACAGATCGAATCACATAGAGATCAAATATCACTATATCAGGGATATGGTGCAGAGAGGAGCAGTGAAGCTCATGTATGTTGCAACGGACGAGCAGATTGCAAATGTGTTGACGAAGCCACTAGCCATAGTGAAGTTCGAGTACTTCAGAGAGAGGCTTGGTGTACTTCAGATTGATGACACTTCGAGGAAGAAGTGATGGAGACATTTGTTGTAGCCATTCCTAGCATGGTGGAAGGGGGATCCTTCACATGGTTGTGGATGTAAGCGATGGATGATGAGCATCAGGTTGATGTTCTAGTTTCTTCTTTGTATGATCAGTTGGATCATTTATGTATGTACTCATCATGTTGGATGTTGGATATGATCAGTTGGATAATTTATGTATGTACACATCATGTTGGATGTTGGATATGATCAGATGGATCATTTATGTATGTACACATCAGCTGGATATGATCAGTTGGATCATTTATATATGTATGCATCATGTTGGATGCTTGGACCATGTATCTGTATATGTATCAAGTGGATACGTTGTATGATCAGGTAGATCATGTATGTTGATATGTATCAGGTAGATACATTGTGTGGATCATGTATCTATGTATGTATCAGGTGGATACACTGTGTATGGTGATATGTATCAGGTAGATACTTGGTATGCATCAGGTAGATGCATTGTATGATTAGGATGATCATGGATGACGAGCTTCTCTAGATGACATGCATCGAGACAATGCAATGATGATGATCAGGATGATCACGTGTACATCAGGATGATGTATGGAGAGTATCAGGTTGATACTCTGTGGCCGTGGATAGGTTGTGCAGATGAGCATGTAAGTAGACGTGGGAGATCTGGACAGGATGAAAAAGGCCTCAGATGCTCTTTCGAGGCATTGCTCTGGGAGGACATGTAAGTAGACCTGGGAAATCTGGACAGGATGAAAAAGGCCTCAGATGCTCTTTCGAAGCATTGTCCTATGGCATGTAAGTGGACCTGGGAGATATGGACAGGATTAAAAAGGCCTTAGATGCTCTTTAGAGGCATTGCCATGACCACATGTAATATGCTCCTGGGAGATCTGGATAGGATGAAAAAGGCCTCAGATGCTTCAGCCAGGTTTTGTGGTGGACCGCATGTAATGTGCTCGTGGGAGATCTGACAGGTAGAGCTGTGTGCTCGTAATAGCCTGGGATGCTTTAGCCAGTTTTTGTGGTGAGATCACATGTAATGTGCTCCTGGGAGATCCGACAGGTAGAGCTGTGTGCTCGTAACAGCCTGGGATGCTTTAGCCAGGTTTTGTGATGGGTCACATGTAATGTGCTCCTGGGAGATCTGACAGGTAGCGCTGTGTGCTCGTAACAGCCTGGGATGCTACCGCAAGGTTTTGTGATGCACGTAATCAGTCCTGAGGATTCCACAGTATGGTTAGTGATGATGAAGACCTACAGATGGTGGGCCTACATCCAGTATGAAAAAGGACTGGCTCTGTAGAACTTCCTATGACGAGTAGATTCAGAGATTGATTGAGATAGCAGTAGTAGTGATGATGACGATGATTCGAGGATGATGATTTGCTGATGATGATCCAGAGAAGAAGACTTGTGCTAGCGGATCTGTGTCGAGAAATACCTTCCTAGTTAAGAGGGAGTGTTGATGTATATGTAACTTCGGAATGTATTTCACCCATGTATTTCATCTATGTTTATTTTACTCCTATAGAGATGTTATTATTCCGCTATACGGAAGTGTTTGTATTCCTATAGAGATGTTATTATTCCTCTATACGGAAGTGTTGTCATTTATATTGTAAGTGTCGTAACTTATACTTGATGGGTTATTAGACCACCTTGTTGGGGTCGACCTTGTATAATTCATGTGGGTCGAAGGGTTATTAGACCACCCTATTGGGGGTCATCCATGTAGGCCAAAGGGTTATTAGACCACCCTATTGGGTGTCGGCCCAGTCAGCATTATGTTATGTGGTTAAGTTAAGGCCAACCTAGTAACGGTTATTAGGCAAGTCAAGTCATGTATAAATAGAGTGCGGGAGGCACTCTATTTGATCATTCTATTTTCTCACACACTCTTTGGAGAGTGGCGCACTTGTGGAGGAGGAGAAGCTACTGCTAGGAGATGTCTATCTCTTATGCTTGGGTTGTATCATTGCTCTATCTATCTCTGAGGAAGTTATTGGGGTTTTTCACCTTTATGGTTTTCCCCAAGTAAACTCGGTGTCTCTTGTGTGCTTGCATTATTGTGTCCATGATTGATATGCTGTAGATATGTTGTACATGTTGTTCTCTCAGTTAATATCCTAGATTAGATTGAAGTAAATTCTGAAAAATTAACATGATTCAAGCTACAAAGACCACACTATTGATGTATATTTAACTTCAAAATGTATTTCATCCATGTATTTCATTTATATATTATTGTACTCCTATAGAGATGTGTCATTCCTCTATACCGAAGTGTCGTCATGTGCATTGAAAAGTGTCACAAGTGTGTGAACTTGCTGATGGGTTATTAGACTACCATGTGTGGGGTCAGCCCTGATTTATGTAATCTATGGTTGATGTACCTAGCTAGACAAGTCAGCCCCATAAGGTCACTGGGAAAACAGATCAAGTATAAATAGAGATCGGGAGATCTCTATTTGGATCACTCAGAAACTCATTCTTCCTTCACTCGGAAAGTGGCGCACATGTGAGGAGGAGGATCATCTGCTACTAGGAGACTATCTCTGTGTATTTTGGTTGTACTTTGGTTGATCCATTGCTCTCTCTATCTCTGAGGAAGTTGTAGGGTTTTTCACCTTAGGGTTTTCCCGACGGAAACTCTGTGTCTCTTGCCTCTCATTCTTTTGCTTCTTGTGATGATTGACATGCTTGTTATGATTGATATGCATTAATATACTGTACATGTTATTCTCTCAGTACATATCCTAGAGTATTGTGAATTAATGCTCAAAATTTAACATGGTATCAGAGCTAACCTGAGAAGAAGACATTGTGCAGTGATGGAAACTAGGGTTTCTTGTTTATTGGGTTTCTCTCCACAGATTTTGGAAAAGAAGTATAGTAGATTGACTCTACTCATCAAGGAGAATCTATCTGTTCAATCAGAATTCAAATCTAATCATTTTCATATTTGACCCTAAAAATTAGGGTTTCTACAAAAATATGAATTTATGGAGTCTGAAGACATAGCTGGAAGCACCTTGCAAAAATCAAAGTTTAGAGCTTTGGATCGATATTTTTGGCTGTGTAGATCTCCGAGAAACTCAAACCCTAATTTAGGGTCCTCCCTAGTGAACCCGGGAAGACTAAAAGGAATTTCTGAAGGGTGAAGCTTTCCAGATCTCAAATTCTGAATACACCAGGCTGATTAGCTCATCAAGGTGCATCTTTCTACCCTTTCAGAAAGTGGAAATTCATATTTTGACTTTTTAGGGTTTTTCCGACAAACCCTAATCCGGGACCAGATCCAATTTTTACCAAGTCAAGTGGTAAGACCTAAATCTTTTCTATTTCCATTTGAAGTACTCTTTAAGATGTCTCACCACACCAAGCTTGAGGATAAGCTTGAAGGGGCTGATAACTTCCGAACCTAGAAGTATAGGATTGGGTTAATCCTGGAAGAGAATGAGATGGACTCATATGTAAAAGAAGACATCCCTATCCCATAGGATGAAAAGGCTAAGATATTGCATAAGAAGAACTTGGTCAAGGAAAAGAGAATCATTGTTGATTCTATCAAGGACCATCTCATCCCCCATGTGTCATCTCTGAAGACACCCAAAGAGATGTTTGACTCCCTGACCAAGTTATTTGAAGGGAAGAACATAAATCGGAAAATGACTCTGTGGAATCAATTGAAAGGGGTCAAGATGTTGAATGGAGAGACCATTCAATCTTACTTCTCCAAATTCTCTCAGATCAAGGAACAACTTGAAGCTATGGATGAAGTAGTGGACAATGGTGAAGTAGTTATGACCACTCTGAATGGCCTACCTAGGTCATGGGACTCCTTTATTCAAGGAATCTGTGCAAGAAAGAAATTGATCGCTTTCAGTAAACTGTGGGAGGAATGCTCTCAAGAAGAAGCTAGGCTTGTAGCTCGAGAAGAAAATATGGGAGGTGAAGATCAAGCTCTCACAACTCACACCAAAAGAAGCAAGCCCAAGAAAGAGCACTCTCACTACAAGAGACCCTATCACAACCAACAAAAGAATAAGAAGGATCTAAGATGTTTCACATGCAATAAGAAGGGTCACTTCGCATCAGAATGTCCCAAGAACAAAAGGGATAACAACAACACCAGCAAGAAGAAGAAGGGAAGCAAAAGAAAGTTCCATGCTTATGCTGCTGAAGATGATGAACCTCCAAAGAAGAAGGCTAGGGAAAAAAGTAATGATGACTCATCAAGTGAAGAAGAGTATGTTCTAATCTTTGCTCTCACAGGTACTATCTCTCATGGTTGTAATGATTGGTTAATTGACAGTGGGGCTTCCAAACACATGACTGGGTTTAAAGAATCTTTTGTAAATTTATATGAACATGAATCACCCCATAAAGTGAAACTTGGGGATGACTATCAATACCCCATCAAAGGAAGTGGTGAAGCCTCCTACAACCTAGATTCTGGAAAGTTTTTGAAGATGAAAGAAGTTCTTTATGTACCTGGGCTCAAGAAGAATCTTCTCTCCATCTCTACATTAGATGCAAAAGCCATGAGGGTTGCATTTGTAGATGGTCAAGTTCTGATGTGGCCAAAGGGTAAAACTATTGATGATGTAGTGGTGATTAAAGAGCAAGAGGGTGGATTGTATAAAATGAAGGGACAACCTGAACATGCCATGGTGCATGATTCCATGGAGCTAAGTGAACTTTGGCATAGAAGACTTGTACATATACACTACAAAATATTACCAATTGCAAGTAAGGCTGTAGAAGGTCTTCCTGAAATTAAGACCAAGCATGAAGGTGTTTACAAAGGATATGCAAAAGGTAAGAACATTAACAAGTCTTTCCCAAGCAGTGAAAGCAAGGAAAAAGGTATCTTGGAAATTATCCACTCCAATGTATGTGGTCCAGTGTCATCCAGTTCTTTGAGTGGGTATGTTTACTATGTCTCTTTCATTGATGACTTCTCCAGGAATACTTAGGTTTACTTCTTGAAGAATAAGATGAAGTATTTGATAAGTTCAAGGAATTCAAAACCTTGATAGAAAACCACACTGAAAAGAAGTTCAAGACCTTCAGATCCGACAATGGTGGAGAATTCACTTCAGCAGACTTCAAGTGTTATGCAGTGATTATGAGGGAGTTCACCACTCCTTACAATTCACAACAGAGAAAGGTGTAGAAGAAGTTACTTCAGAATAGGACTCCAGCAGCTCCTGCAAGGAAGCAAAGATTCAGAGGGAGTCCACCCAACAAGCAAACAAAGATAAGTATTTGAATTGTCATTTCTTGTATATTTTGTTTGTTTAAAATGATGTTATTCAGTGATGTATATGATTATGTTCATAGACTTAGGTTGTGTATTATGCATATTAGAATAATTGCATTGATGAACAAGATACTACTAATATGCAAGTAATGGGTAAGTGGCCTATGGTACTGTACAACATTCCATTGCTATTTATCTAGAATGAAACCTCTTTGCTGACATGTTGGGAGTTGTGCACACTCTTAACAATGTTCTGGTAGAGATTGGAAGGCATCTAGAAAGTTATGGAATATTGATAAATGTTGTATTGAAGCATTGGCTAAAATAATTGCATGACTGTATGACATATATTCTTATGTGTAAGATTTTGTTATGAAACTATGAGATGTTTCTAATCATGCAATTTAACTTGTCTTGTAGGAAAGATCGTATACCATCACCTACAAAAGAAGGACTACAACATTTGTTCCAGCAACAAAGTTATCTATTGAAGATATTGAAGATATTCAAGTTCCCAAGATCTTGGATGAAGTAATGAAAGAATGCCATGATCCATCGATCATGAAGAATGATGGTTGGGATGTGGTCCCAAAGTCTGCCATGACTTCCAAGTGGATCTACAAGATCAAGCATGCTCCTGTAGCCAGGTAGCTCGTGGCTTCTCTCAGAAAGAGGGAATAGATTATGAAGAAACTTTTGCTCCTGTAGCCAGGTACACTTCCATCAAAATAGTACTTGTCCTGGTTGCAGCTATGAAATGGAAGATACACCATATCGATGTCAAGACTGCCTTCCTGAATGGTGTAGTTGAAGAGGAAGTGTATGTGGAGTAGCCACTCGGTTTTGAAACACATGACAGGGAGTCATATGTGTGCAGATTGAGGAAAGCCTTGTATGGCTTGAAGCAAGCTCCTAGAACTTGGTATGGTAGGATGGACAGTTTCCTATCTAGTTTGGGATTTACCAAGAGTAAAGCGGATTCCAACCTTTACTAAAAGGTTGAGGAAGGGAATCCTGTGATTCTACTACTGTATGTAGATGCCTGTTTGTAATAGGAGATGATAGATTGATTGCCGATACAAAGAGGAAGCTTGTTACCAAGTTCGATATGAAGGACTTGGGGATGATGCACTATTTCCTAGGTATGGAGGTGTGGCAGAGTACATATGGGATATTCCTTGGACAAGGGAAGTATATTGTAGATATCCTGAAGAGGTTCGGGATGATGGATTGCAAGGCCATGGCCACACCTATGGCATCGAATCTGAAGCTTCTATGTGATGTTTCATCTGAGCTGGTTGATGTCTCTATGTATCATTAGATGATTGGGTCCTTGATGTACCTGACGAACACGAGGCCAGATATTTTCTTTGCGGTGAACACATTGAGCCAGTTCTTGACGGATCCAAGGAGTGTTCACCTGGTTGCTGTAAAGCATATTCTGAGGTACCTGAAGGGTACAATTGATTATGGGCTCAAGTATGAAGCGAATCAAAAGTTTAACCTACAGGGTTATGTTGATTCAGATTGAGCATGTAGTGCTGCAGATAGGAAGAGCACATCTGGGTACTGCTTCAGTATGGGATCAGGTGTGATCTCTTGGTTTAGTAGGAAGCAGTCCTGCGTAGCACTGAGCACATCCGAGGCAGAGTATGTTGCAGCCTGTTCGGCTAGTTGTGAGGCAGTATGGCTTCAGAAGCTACTGTCTAAGTTATTGATCTTCCATTGGATGCTACTGGTATCTTCTGTGATAACCAGAGTTGTGTGAAGTTGTCTAAGAACCCAGTGTTCCACGACAGGTCGAAACACATAGAGATCAAATATCACTATATCATAGATATGGTGTAGAGAGGAGTAGTGAAGCTCCTGTATGTTGCGACGGACGAGCAGATTGTAGATGTGCTGATGAAACCACTAGCCAGAGTGAAGTTCGAGTACTTCAGAGAGAGGCTTGGTGTTCTTCAGATTGATGACACTTCGAGGAAGAAGTGATGGACACATTTGTAGAAGCCATTCCAAGCATGTTGGAAGGAGGATCCTTCACATGGCTGTGGATGTAAGCGCTGGATGATGAGCATTAGGACAATGCTCCAGTTACTGCTCTATATTTGTATATGCATCATGTTGGATGCTTGGACCATGTATCTGTATATGTATTAGGTGGATACTGTGTATGATTAGGTAGATCATGTATGTTGATTTATATCAGATGGATACATTGTGTGGATCATGTATCTTTGTATGTATCAGGTGGATACATTATATGATCAGGTGGATCATGTATGATGATTTGTATCAGGTAGATACTTGGTATGCATCAGGTAGATGCATTGTATGATCAGGATGATCATGGATGATGAGCTTCAAGATGTTGCTCCAGATGACATGCAGCAAGATGTTGCAGTGATGATGATCAGGATGATCACGTGTACATCAGGATGATGTATGGTGAGTATCAGGTTGATACTTTATGGCCATGGAACAAGTTGTGCAGATGAGCATATAATTTAGCCTAGGAGATTTGTAGATAGTCTTTCAAGGTTTTTCCTACGGCATGTAATCTGGCCCTGGGATATCTGGCAAATTCTCTTTTGAGGTTTTACTTTGGGAGGACATATAATTTGGCCCTGGGAGATCTGTAGATAGTCTTTTGAGGTTTTTCCTATGGCATATAATATGGCCCTGGGATATCTGGCAGATGCTCTTTTGAGGTTTTGTCCTATGGCATATAATATGTCCCTAGGAGATCTGATAGGTTGGGCTGTGTGCCTGTAATATGTCCTCGGATGCTCTTGCGAAGTTTTGCCATGACCACATGTAATATGTCCCTCGGAGATCCTATAGGTAGAGCTGTGTGCTTGTAACAGCTTGGGATGCTCTTACAAGGTTTTGTGGTGATCACATGTAATCTATCCGTGGGAGATCCTATAGGTAGAGCTGTGTGCTCATAACAGCCTGGGATGCTCTTGCGAGGTTTTGTGGTGAGGTCACATATAATATGGCCCTAGGAGATCCTACAGGTCGGATTTTTGTACCCGTAACATCCTGGGATGCTCTTTCGAGGTTTTGTGACGCACGTAATAAGTCCCGAGGATTCCACAGTATGGCCAGTGATGATGAAGACCTACAGGTGGTGGGCCTATATCCAGTATGAAAAAGGACTGGCTCTGTAGAACTTCCTATGACGAGTAGATACAGAGATTGTTTGAGATAGCAGCAGCAGTAATGATGATGATGATTTGAGGACGATGCATCAATGACGATGATCCAGAGAAGAATACTTGTGCTAGCAGATCTGTGTCGAGAAATACCTTCCTAGTTAAGAGGGAGTGTTGATGTATATGTAACTTTGGAATTGATTTCATCCATGTATTTCATTTATATATTATTGTACTCATATAGAGATGTGTCATTCCTCTATACGGAAGTGTCGTCATGTGTATTGACAAGTGTCGCAAGTGTGTGAACTTGCCGATGGGTTATTAGACCACCATGTGTGGGGTCGGCCCTGATTTATGTAATCTATGGTTGATGTACCTATCTAGACAATTCGTCCCCATAAGGTCACTGGGAAAATAGATCAAGTATAAATAGAGATCGAGAGATCTCTATTTGGATCACTCAGAAACTCATTCTTCCATCACTCGAAAAGTGGCGCATATGTGAGGAGGAGGATCATCTGCTACTAGGAGACTATATCTGTGTATTTTGGTTGTACTTTGGTTAAGCCATTGCTCTCTCTATCTCTGAGGAAGTTGTGGGGTTTTTCACCTTAGGGTTTTCCCCACGAAAACTCTGTGTCTCTTGTCTCTCATGCTTTTGCTTCTTGTGATGATTGACATGCTTGTTATGATTGATATGCATTGATATACTGTACATGTTATTCTCTCAGTAAAGATCCTAGAGTATTGTGAATTAATGCTCAAAATTTAACACACACATTCTGACACTATTAAAAAAAAAATCCTTTGTGAGATGTTTCTTTTGGCACTGATGGAAAAATGCTTCTTCAAATTCCTCATTTTTCCCAACCTGCAAAATATCCATTTTGGAATTTAGAGAGCTGATAATATCAGTTTTAAATATTTCAAATAAATAACCAATTTCAACGTTTGTAATTCCAATTCCTACAGCAGACTTCAAAAACGTTAGTTTTTCATAATTTACTTCAATATGATCTAGGATCTTAACTGAGAGAACAAAATGTACAACATATCTACAACATATCAATCATGGACACAATAATGCAAGAACAAAAGATACACGGATTTTACTTGGGGAAAACCATAAAGGTGAAAAACCCCAATAACTTCCTCAGAGATAGATAGAGCAATAATACAACCCAAGCAAAAGAGATAGACATCTCCTAGTAGCAGCTTCTCCTCCTCCACAAGTGCGCCACTCTACAAAGAGTGTGTGTGAGAATAGAATGATGAAATAGAGTGCCTCCCGCACTCTATTTATACTTGAATTGACTTGCCTAATAACCTTTACTAGGTCAACCTCAACTTAACCACATAACACAATGCTAACTGGGCCGACACCCAATAGGGTGGTCTAATAACCCTTTGACCCACTGTAATGCCTACCTCAACACTTATGATTGATTTGATTATTTTAGAATTATGACTTGAGACTTATGACTGATCATACTATTTTGAGACCTACGACTGATTTGACTATTGAGGGCACTGGTTTGAAGTGACTCGGAATTATAAAAACTTAGACCATGAATGATTGCTTTAAATTTTATATGTGAAATAAAAGTGGTTAGATAAATGATGATTGATGAATATACTCGACTGACTAAGAAAATGAAAAATGATGAATGTTGAAATTATGAAAATGATGATTTGTTCTATACTCGACTAACTAAGATGAAATAACAGATGATGTATACTCGATTAACAGAGATATAATATTAAAATGATGAATGTTTAGTATGCTCGACTCATTGAGATACTAAAAAGAATGATACAAATGTTTTATAGTGCAGCGCTACTAATATGCGTTTGAGTGTGTGCAGTGGCAGGTAAGACGATTTACCGACTGACCCATAATGGAATTATCGGGGTCGTAAGAACGGAAAGAACACTTAAGGGTACGACGACTGACTATCGACCCTGAATTAGCAATCCACGCACGTGTGAAGCCATTTCAGCTCATTTGGGGAAGCATATGCCGTACGGGCAAGGCCATAATGATTTGGTCGCGTACGATGAGTTGAGGGGCGTGCAATAAGGAGATCCTTACCCCTCAACATCCCTTAGTATCCAAGGAGCATAGTTGAGAGATCGTGGTAACGGTTCCCGGTCGCTACGCAGTACTCCCATAAGAAGGAAGAAATGAAACTGTCAGAAGGGCCCACCGAAGAGGAACCCAAACAAGAAAAAGATAGTGTTACTTAACCCCTGAAGAGATTAAAAACTTGTCAAAGATAAATTCAAGTGACTGTGAATTAAAAGACAGTTAAAATAAAACAATATTCCTTATTTCATTTTATTTTAAGAGAAAAGAAAAAATATTAAAGATAGAAAAAGAAACTAAACAAAAACAATTTGTTTAAGTTTAAAGTACCTCACTTATCTACTTTATAAAAAAAAAAAGAGAAAAACTAAAGTTAACTAGAAGTATATTAAGTAAAGTCCTATTGGAAGTTAAACTTCAAAGTTTGCACATATCTATTTTTTTTTATAAAAAGAATTTAAATATATATATATATATATATATATATCTTTTAAACTCGTAATAGAATTTAGATTTTAATAATTGAGACAAACAAATTTTTTATAAGTTTTTATTATTTAAAAGGAATTAAATAAATAAAAACAACTAGCTTACTAAAAAGATATTAAGTAAATTAAAAGAGAACCAATTTAGAAGTAGGACTCTTCAATATCTAACTCCCGCTAATTTAGGGAAGTAGGTGCACACTAAAGGGATTTGAGACATATGTATTTGAGAATATTTGAAATTAAAATATTAAATTAAATTAAATATGTGCATGGACAGACACATGGCACACAAGAATTTGCTATATAATGAGGGAGGAGAAGGAGAGAAGGGGATCTCTTGCTCCCTAATGCTAGATGGTCATCATAATCTCAGATTATGTTATGATCCTTGGAGTTGGGAATAGCTGGAATGGGGATTGGGAGATCCTTTCAGGAGGCTATCTTGTGTGTGTTCTTATGACCCCATGAGCTCGGGGGTTCGAGGTGAAGAAGAGTAACCTTGATACGGTAGGGTGGTCAACTGAGGGGTTCGTCACTGATCGTGTGGAAGAATGGCGAGACCAAAAGTGCATTATCTTGGAAATCTACATCCAACCTACTGCGGAAGCATCTGCTCATACAGATTCTATGCAATTTAAGTTTTATTTGTTTACATTAAGTTATATTTGAGGAATGAATATATAATTCCGGGTTGAACTATTTTCTAAAATGGAATTTTATTTGTGCTTACAAAATAGAAATTATCTTATTCTGGATACGATAGGAGATCTGACAGAAAATTCCCTACCCCTTTATATTTCTGGAAATGCAGTCTTGTGTTGATAATTTGGAATCATCTTATAGAGAAAATAATCGGAGAGTTGAAATTCTTTTAATTTAGATTTACTCTGTAGAAAATAGCACTCTGCAAATCTTTAGTGACAGTCCCGAACCTTCCTTCCGAGATCCACACCTATAGTTAAATTTTCAGCTTGAATAAAATAAAACAGAGATCGACTCTGTATGCTCAGTTACAGGGTTCGATCCCTAATTTCAAATCGATTTTGATTCTGTATATTAATGTTGAAGTTCGTTCTCAGATCGATATTCCAAATCGATTTTGATATTGTATTATAATGTGTCCATTGGTGATCGTGTTGATCGACAACTATATACGAGCTGAGATTTTTGGTAGCATTACACCTATGACCGGAGCTACTGCTATCCCTACAGGTTTTATTTTCTCAAAGCTTTACTAACTTTGTACAGAATTAAATGGATTATGGGATGTCTAAAGAAAAGTATTTATATTTCTATTTTAAGGAAAGGAATGAAAAGTATCTCTGTTTTATCTTACCTTCGCTGGATTTTCAGTTCTATTAGTTAAAATTTTAATCATAGTTTCCATCTCTGTATCGTTTCAGGAATTAAATGGGAAGTAAATACCGTACACGCATAATTCAGTTCTGCTTACTTTGATTACCAAACGCTGTCCTATACTCTGTCCCATTTTTCTTTGTTTTTGTTTTTATTGTGATCATGCTATGTGTTCCCAAGATCGAACTCTATTCCATTGTTTTCTTAGTTTGAATACCCCCTAAGCATCCAGATCGAATCCTGATCTATATTTGATTTAATTTATTGTGACAACGCTCTGAGTCTGCTTCCTACTCATGGAACCGATCTCTATCTTACACTTAAACTCTAGACCTCTATTTTTAATCAATAAATGCGATCGGGTAATGTATGCGTCCTTTCCAAGCTCGATAATGAAATCGATCTCTGTTGTACTTCTTTCAATTTATAGATATTTGTATTATTGGATGAATGCAATCAATAACAGATGCATTCTTTCCAGGCGTGATGATGAAATTGATCTCTGCCCTATTTCTAATCTAAATCTCCGGCCTCTGTACAGGTTCTTACTTACCTTACATTCCAATCTGGAATTTTATTTGGTCGATTACCCTAACTACTGTTCTGAATATTTGATTTTGACTCCTGGCAATATATATATATTTATTTTCAAAATCTGAAATGGTTTAAGCCCAAATTGTGAAGGTTGATCCCTGTGATGGATCTTTCATTACTCACAATTTAATTTTTAGCTTGAATAAAATAAAACCGAGGTCGACTCTGTATGATCAGTTACAGCTCTCGATCCCTAAATTTCAAATCGATTTTGATATTGTATATTAAGGTTGAAGTTTCATTCTCAGATCAATATTTCAAATCGATTTTGATATTGTGTCATAATGCGAAGCTTCATTCTCGGATCAATACTCGGAATTTAAATTTTTAGCTTGAATAAAAGGAAACCGAGATCGACTCTGTATGCTCGGTTACAGTGCTCGATCCTCATTTAGTAGATCGCTGCCATCCTGACAGAGATGGATCTCGGTGGATATCCAATCTCTATTTTATGTGTAAGATTTTTTAATTGTAAAGTGTTATCTGCTTATTAAAAAAGATCAATTGCCTTTTTGAAATGTATAATAACATATTGGAATTAGAATTGCTTCCTTAGTTATCAATAATCAACTAAGTGTTGACTTTGGAAAATGCCACGTATGGGTAAGCTAGGTAGTGAAAAGGGTATAGTTTGTCTTATGATGCTCAATGTTGAGATATTAACAAATGGTATGACAACCTCCCTTATTATACTGTTGTTATTTATTTTATTTCAATTTCCTTAATTATAAAGTGGAGTTGAATATGAAGGAATGTATAGAACGTTTGCCTTTGAATGAATGAGAATGTCTTTCACGATTTAGAATAGGATTGGATTTGAAATAATGTCTTTTATTTATTACTTAGTGAACCTCTTATTGCCTTGAAATTAATGAGGATGTCTTTCATTAATTGGAATATGGATTAATTTAAAATAGTGCCTTTAATTATTATTTAGTGAATCTTATATTACTTTTCGAAGTAATGATAGTGTCTTCATTATTGGGATATGTATTGATTTGAAATAATGTCTTTTATTATGGTTTAGTGAAAGTATATATATGGATATGCAGTGAATGAGAGCCACCGGTAGGGGTTAGTATATTAATGGAATTTGATATGAATGTGTTTCTTTATTATAATATAAAAGACACTTGTGGCAAAAGAATGGGAGTTAGTTAGGTGTTGAATTATGGATTTATGTTTTGTGAAAGGAATAATGGTGTATTATGATATATGTCTTGAAATATAGTTAAATATTTGAATTTCCAATTCTAGCTTTTGGTTTTCGAAATCCAAGCAAGTATTTTTTTATTTCAAAAGAATTTTTTTTTTACAGTATGGATTTCCAGATTTATTCTAAGTTAGGAGTTAAAAAAAAAAAAAAAAATCATCTTGACGAACCCTATATCCACATGGCCGACCCCCAATAGGATGGTCTAATAACCCTTTGACCCACATGACTTATACAGGGCCGACCCCAACAAGGTGGTCTAATAACCCATCAAATATAAGTTACGGCACTTCCATATAGAGGAATAATAACATCTCTATAGGAATACAAACACTTCCGTATAGAGGAATAATACCATCTCTATAGGACTACACTATACATATATGAAATACATTCCGAAGTTACATATACATCAACAAAAAACTGAGAAGAGGGTATATTCTTACCAGTCTTGAATTTTCCTCTTGAATACCTTCTACATAACTCACAAACATCATCATTTGGTAACTGAAATACATTACCTATTCCCATTAGACTTAAGATTTCTAAATATTCATTTTTTATTCCTTTGAGTAAAAGTCTTTTCAAGGTGTCTTTCTCCGACTGTCTTAGTTTTGATCTTTGAAGGTTGTATTGAAAGCGTTCGACATAATTTTCCAAAGTTTCTTCTTCTCTCTGTGTAATTTCGAATATATCTTCATTGACCCTACAATAATCTTGGTATCTTTTCAAGAATACATGTTTCATGTCTTTCCAAGTTTGAATGCAGTTCCCACCTAGACTCATGAACCATCGGAGGGATCCTCCTTTCAAAGTAAGAGGAAAAACTTTAAGCTTTTGAACATCATATCCTCTATAAAGTACATCGAATTGAAATAAGAATTCATCAGGGTCTTCATTCTTTAGTTCGTGAAACTTTGGTAGAATGGATGGGGGAATGCTTTGCATTTGTGCCACTCCTCCCATATCTCTAATAGGGAATTCAAAGGTAACAAATTCTTCATCCTTCTCTCCTGCCATATCTTCCCACAATATAAATATTTTTTCATGTGTTATTTTAATGCTCCTCTTTCGAATGTTCCTGTTAGTTTGTTAACAGGATGGGTGGCGCTTACAACACCACTAAGTCATTTAATCGTAAAATAAATCCTACACTTGCATAAGAGTAAATTGCACAAAGGTAAACTACCTAAATTTGAAGAATAAAGGCGCACATACATGAAATTAAGCTTATGGAAAAGTAAACTATCTACATTTTCGAAAAGAAAAGTACACTTAAGGGAAATAAATAAAAATTTGCATAAAGTAAACACACTTGTGCGGAAAAGGAACAACAAGGATTTGGGGCACCCCACTATAGTGGATGCACATGTTCTTACCTCTCGTCTTACCATTCTCCCCTCCCCCTTGTTGTGTAATGTAAAAGCAACCTATCTACCTAGACTTGAACCCCTTTAGCACCTCCCCGGCAACGACGCCAAAATGTTGGGTAAATATGTACTATCTAATTCAACACTTATTGTCAACCTGGGAAGGTAGCTTATGAGATGCAAACACTATATGTGCAGGATTGAAGGCTTGAACTAACCTAAGCTAAAGGTTGAATCAACAAGTTCTAGGGAAGTTAACAAGCTATAAAAAAATAGAGGTAAAGTATTGACTGCAAATCGAAATACAAGCTGGAAATGAAAACTAAAAAGAGGTAAAAAGAACTAAAATGGAAACAAGGTTTAAACAAACTCTATGGTAACACTATGTAATTCGAAGTAAGGTTCTAACTACAAATTCAAGTACTGGCCAGGTACAGGAAGTAAATGCAAACCAAAAAATCTAAGAAATCAAACTCTAGTTGTTCATAAAAACACAACAGAAAATATTAAGGTTCAGATGGCAGTCCGGATGACAGTCGAGATGACAAGCTGAATGACAAATTATAAATAAAAACAAGCAAAATGATTCTAAGACCAGCTGGATTTATGCATACTACTCTATGTTTCAGACATGGAAGCAATTGAACTATTTAGACCAAAAACTAAGAAGCAACTACACTTACTTTTGCATTAAAATCATAAAATCATTTCCTATTGCTTGGTAAGACAGAGTTAAAATGTAAATAGATTTAATTATAAGTGCTGTAAAATGAAGTTAAGTGTAAATGAATTTCATGATGACTTATAACAGAAATAATTAATTTATGTGTTAGTATAAAACCAAATATGAAATGCTAAAGGAGGATTTGAATCCCAAACTAGCTACAAAATATGATAAAGTACTGAAAAATTAACCTAAGCCCTAACTAATTATTTCTGCACAAAAATGTAATACTGGAAATTCTAGAAAATACTGAAATTATGTCTAAGTACGAATGGAAGGGTGAAAGACAGTCCAAATGAGGGTGCAAATGGCCGGCCGTATGAATTCTGGAAATACAAATTACATGTAAATAACAGAAAATTGCATTTTATGAGCAGCAGAACAATTACAACTATTAAACAACTCAAAATCTATCTATTCTATGACCAAAGACTTATCATATTGAGAATTAAAACATAATTATGTTATACGAATTTAAATTACAAACTAGTTTTGAGCAAAGCGAAGCTTGCTCTATTATGAAAGAAAATTAATTTTGAGCATTTGAAATGTATATCTATTTAACTAAACTAAAACTTGTTGTTCTACGTAAAAGAAACTAATGAATTGCATTTATCTTGAAATCTAACTCCAACTGCAAATTAACCAAATGAAGTTTGAAAAATACAATTATTTCTACTTAATGAAAACTACAGCAATAAATACTATTTCTTTCTAATTGATGACAACTAAAACAATAAAAACTAATTCTTGGATCCAAGGTGCAAAGATGTAATATCCTTGGGAATATTTAATCAAGATATTAACTCAACTTCAGAAATTTTGATAAAATTCACTGGATAATTTCTTAACAATCTTTTCAAACCGAGCAGGATGTTAGTGAGGGGGATGGAGACTGAATCTGAGGATGGTGGGATGAAATTTCAGTTCTGAAATTTGTATGGGGAAATGTGCAGCATCAAATATTAATATCAAAGGGAGAGTCCTAAGCACAAAGCACTAGGGCCGTTTATGTTTCGGACAACAGCTGCCGATGAAGCCTACCGCAAAGCTTCCTGGGCACACCAGCATAAGACTAAGTGGGTACAAAAATGATTTATGACAGTAAAATAGGTTCAATGGACACAATGAGCAACATTCAAAATTATTTGGGAAGAGTAGGAGTGGTTTAGAAGTTTTAGGCCCTGCTGGGATGACAAAGCTAGTCAAAATGCAATCTTTACAAACAAGGGTTGAATCCTACCAAATCCTTTAACTAGGGACTAATATAGCTAATATGATGTGTTATTGACCTCATACAACTTACAGCAAGTAAATCTGACATTTAGAACAAATTTGATAGTCATTTTAGTGAAACTAGTCATTAAACAATGCTCAATGAGCTAGTCTTCTATTCTGAATTAAGTACTGACTTTATTTAAATGTAAAACTCTGTTTTGAAAGATTAGAGTGCTCTGATATAATGTAATTAGAAGCAGCAGGTCGAAATGTTACTCACTGAAATGAGTTTTCACTCATTTAATAGCTCCTTCTTAATACAATGTATTATGGGCTAAGAAACACCCTCACAGAGCCATAGAATGACTAGAAAAAGAGAAGTAATGATCCAATCTCTATTCTAAAGGTGTAATCTGATCTTCAACAGGTTCGAAACAAAGGATATGGCTGCAACTGAGTCTCTAAAAAAAGTATGGATAGCTACCTCCACATCTTCTCTTCCTTATAGGGAAAACACCTCCAAATCTAGCCGTGGTTGTGAGAATGAATGAGAAGAAGAGAATGGGTCAGTTCTGAGAATGATTTCCGATACTAGACATCACTATTGGCTGGACATATGGCTGTACCAACCCTCCATCAATCCTTGGGCACATTCACTGCAGCATTCATCTTCAATGGGAGAAGCTTCACCAAAACTAGCTAGAATTTCACTGTATGAAAGATCTTCTCTTCCAATAGACTAGAGAACTTCAATGAGAGATGGTAGTGACTGATAATGGCTGTAGCAGCCTGATATTGACCTACATAACACTCACTTAATATTATAGGACCTTGGGGCACATCACCCAAGAGAAACAGTTGAGGCACAACACTCAACTAGAGAGGCTCATAGCTCTCAAACCAAAATTACAAATGATCAAAAGTTGTCAAATGGAGTTGGTTGGATTCTTTTATAGACTTCATGATGACCTACTGAGCAAGTTCTTGGACTGGTGACCTATGAGAGTAGGTTACCCACTTTCCCATTCTACTCCAAAGCCATGAGGGCACATTTCTTGAGGAGAATAGCAACTTTTGAGCTTTCAAAACTTTCTTTCCTTCACATCCTTCACTGAATTTGGGCAAGTGCGCTTTAGGTAGCTTTTATGGTTTTTGCTATTTTCTTTTTGAAAGATTTTCTGAAACTTTCCACTTTCTTTACTTTCCTCTTTCCTACTTTTGTTTAATTTTGCCATCTTTTGTCAATTTCCTTTCTAGGTTCATCTTGCCAACTTGTCTCCATTAGATTCCTTAGCTGTTCTGAGACTTTAGCACTGAGGAAAGTTTGGCTCACTTACCAATTCAAATTTCCTATCCAAGTCATCAACCACTTGGCACATTTATTAGTAATAAACATTTAAATGACAATAATATAACTCAGAAATAATTTTGCAAAGCAATTAATTAATTATCCAGTAATTAATTAACTACTATGGTGTAATTGCCTCAAAACTTCCCAAATTAATTAGTTTCTCAATTAATTAATAAATCACCTTAGCACTTGTTTTGGGGGTTAATAACTTCATGGGGGCCCCTCCTTATCCATTTAATTCCTCAAATTCACCTTTAGGAATCTTCCTTTATCCATCCATTAATTATTGAATTAATGCCTAGGTGACTTAGGCTAAAAACACCCAATGGACCATAGCAAAAATCTGGGGATATGACAGTCTTCCCTTCCCAAGATTGCTTGTCCTCAAGCAATTTTAGGATCCCACCAAGCTTCTGGTGCACCACTCTGATTAAATTTGTCCCCATCCACTGAACAGTCTGAAGATTAAACTTGGGCCTTCAAAAAAAATGAAGAACAACTGCACTGTAATCTATATCTGCAATTAACCCGCAATGAACAAAATTTTCAACCCAGCTAGGATAAATTGAGTAGAATTCCTGGATCCCACTATTTCTCCTTCAAGGAGCAGAATTCTCCCATCATCTTTGGCAATCTGTCACTCAAGCGTATGCCAGGATCCCAAAGTATCAACTGCATTTTCCCCATCATCATAATACTTTTAAAGAATCTATCTTCAAACATTTTCCTTTTCATCCGGGGAATAACTGCTAGGGCATTGCTTCCAACCAAACCAAGTGGGGAGCAAAATGTCTCTTCCAGTGAAAACATCCAATGGCTCAACCCTCTTCCATTGGAGAAAATTTTCAAGCAGCCTTCCCAACATGTGGATTCCCTCCACATAGGCCAACCTCTGCAAGTAAAATGTTATGTTAATTTAACTTGGCAACTTGCCTGCTTAGCTGCCTTCCCTTGACCATAAGCATAAAAAAATTTGTAAGGAAGTTTCATGCTTGTCCGGTAATCTTTCACCCAATCCACATGTGGATGAGTGACATCATATGACTGCAAAATATACTTTTGTTGCTGCTCACAATTCAAGATAATGTCAGTTATAATAAGAAATTTATTGTAGAAACAAGTGAACTTTTTACCTTCCAGATTTTCTTTTCTAGTGAGACCTCTATCCATCCATCTGGTGGGTGAATCAAAGATCCTGCTTGCTGATTCACATGAGCTGAAATTAGCCATATCTGCTGCAATAAGATCTATCTTCCATAGGAGCAGATCATGATCCACCTATGGTACATGTGGCATCAACAAGAAAAACTTCTTCACCCACTGTTCATTCCTCATTGTTATTGTTGAATCAATGACATGAGGGGAAGGAATGTGAACCTTCTTTGTATGTCTGCAACCTCCAGTAATCAGACTTATGGCTGCAACTTCATCATTATTGGCTAGCCCAAATTGGGTGCTCTCATCCCACTTTTCCATGGGAGAGTGACTGTTTCCAAGGAATAACTCAATTTCCTTTAGGAAATGATCAGGTGCTTGGTTTTCATCGAACTGTTCTGCACACTCCTCAAGCACATGTAAAGATAAATGATCCTCATGATCTACCATCTCATGAGGTTCCTCCTTATGATCATGAATGCTTTCACCCCAATGAAATTGTCTGAATGGTGTGTAGGAGGGTAGGGAGGATCTTTGCAACTTTTCATGAAGCTGCAATATTTCTGTCTTGGATTCTTGGAGGGCACTTTGAGTGCTTCTCAAAAAATATTGGGTGGCCATTAATTCTTCATTGAGCTTGTTGATCTCTTCACCATCCCTCAAGGATGTACCATGAAACAATTTTACAAGCTCCAACAAACTATCTCTATCAGAAAGCAAGTTCAAGAATATACCTTTTATGCTTGCCATGGCTTTCTGAAACTCTTCCATGTCTCTCATGGAAGACTGCTCCCCCAAATTCCAACAAAGGTTATTCATTAAGGCATGGGTGTCATTAAGGGTTTGAAGGGCTTCTTGAATTTTGCATTCATTCATCTTCAGTGTCCCTTCAAGGAAATGAGGTTCTGGCATATGAACCTTCTCTTCTTCTAGCTTTCTAGGATCAACTTCAGCTGATTTTGTTGAAGTTATGAAAGCTGATCCAGATTTTGGGGTTGCAAGATATTCATATATTGGATCATGAATATCAGATCTTTGGCTGCAACAGGGGTGCTCATTCATCTCTAGTGCACCAGTAAGTCTTTCTCTCCAATTTTCATCCTTCCCCAATTCAGGAGTCTCTACCCCTGGGGGTTCAACCAAGCTCATATTTTCCTCTGAAGTGGCTGCCCCATCATGCTGACACATAGGCATATAAAAATCAGAATTGAAAAAATTCCCATGTGTTATGTTTTCTCCTCCTTGTGATGGTGTGCTGGTGGTTTGGTCTTCCACCAATCTCTCATTTTCAATTTCTGTTGTTGTAAGACCTTCTTCTTTCTCCATGGATCTTGCATCCACAACACCATCACCAATGGTAACTTCCATGTCTCCCACATATATATGAGAATACACATCATTAGATGCTTCCTCACACTTAAAACATTCCTCAATAGGTTCTCTTCCAACCATGTGGGCATCCTGTAAACACATTTCTAGTGATTCAGTCCTGTAACTGCATGCACCCTTATCACCAAGGATGCAAGACTCAGCATCCAGGGAATCCCTTATGCAATAATCATCCTTTGATGTGGCTGCAACATCATCATTATACAAACTAGTACAAAAATCTGAATGTGGTCCATACCTTGGCATCATGCTTATCTCTTCAATGGGTGGGGTTATGGTGCCTTGTTCTACCACTGATTCTACTAGTATACATCTAACTGATGTGTGGTCAATTTCTACTACCTTGTGAAGCTCATGTGGTGTCTTTGGATCTGATTTATGTTCTACTTTTAGATTTGATCCTAAATATGGTTCAACACCCCTAACAGTACCAATCTCATCTGAGATGATCTTGAGATCCTCATCATATAATCTTGCAGTAGATTCTTCTTCCATTTTGTCAACAATCTCATGATTGGGTTTTGGGTCCTGTTTCTCCTTGGTTGTCTTAGGATGAAGATTCTTGGAGGCTCTTCTTGAAGAGGATCCAAAAATTCTTGTGAAGTCACATGCATCCAATAAATCTTTCATATCTTTTATTATCTCTTCCATAGAAGGTTGACCTTTGACTGTGGAACATGCAACTTTTTCCTGAATATGGCTATCAGAATAACCATAGTCTCTTCTTCCAATCATGATCTCATAGGACGTGCTTGTGGAAGGTACTTCTTGGGAGTTCTCTTCATCATATTGTCTACAATATTCTTCATATTGCTCATCATAATGATCATACTCTTCATAAAAATAATCTTCTTCTTCATGCAACTCAAACTCTAAATCTTCCATGAATGGAACTAATTCCACAACTGCAACTTGAAGATAGTGTTGGGCTACCTTTCCACTGAGAGTTACTTTCCATAGGATGAGCCAAGAAAAGTGCTCTGATACCACTGTAATATCCTTGGGAATATTTAACCAAGATATTAACTCAACTTCATAAATTTTGATAAAATTCACTGGATAATTTCTTAACAATCTTTTCAAACCGAGCAGGATGTTAATGAGGGGGGTCACTGGTTCAACTTCGGCCTCTGAAAAATTTTCTTGAGATATTACAGTCTGTGTAGTACCTGTCACGTTTTACAAAATTTCATTTGGAGCTTCCTAGCCCAAGTTATGACCTTTTCTCCAAGGTCACCTGATTTTGACTCAGATCTGGAAGAGGCAGAAACCATATATTGTACAGATCATAAATCACAAAGTACAACGAATTAGAGGTTTTCCTTTGGACACAAGGTACATGGGGATCTGATATTCGACCTGTAAAAGTTTCAGATCCAAAAACTTTGCCAAAACGGATTTATAGCGAAAGTGCTACGATGACTGGTTTTTTCTATATCAAGCCCTAGCATCGTAAGTGCAACAAGTGTCATACATTCCATATCATTCCTTCTTTCAGTCTAGCTCTGATACTATGTTAAATTTTCATAATTTACTTCAATCTGATCTAGGATCGTAACTGAGAGAACAAAATGTACAACAAATCTACAGCATATCAATCATGGAAACAATAATGCAAGCACACAAGAGACACAGAGTTTACTTGGGGAAAACCATAAAGGTGAAAAACCCCAATAACTTCCTCAGAGATAGATAGAGCAATGATAAAACCAAAATACAAGAGATAGTCTTCTCCTAGCAGCAGAGCCTCCTCCTCCACAAGTGCGCCACTCTCCCAAGTGTGAGTGAGAGAATAGAATGTGTAAAATGAGAGAGACACACTCTCTATTTATACACTAACTTGACTTGACCTTTACTCAACTAGGTCGGCCTCAACTTAACCACTCAACATAATGCTGACTGGGTCGACCTCCACTAGAGTGGTCTAATAACCCTTTGACCCACATGGCCAACCCCCAATAGGGTGGTCTAATAACCCTTTGACCCACATGACTTATACAGGGACAACCCCAACAAGGTGGTCTAATAACCCGTCAAGTATAAGTTATGACACTTACAATATAAATGACGACACTTCCGTATAGAGGAATAATAACATCTCTATAGGAATACAAAATACATATATGTGAAATACATTCTGAAGTTACATATACATCAACATTCTAAGAATCACCAAGATAAACAAAATCATACTAAAGGGGCTTGGATGAGAAAAGCAATTGGAAAAACACCAGATTACAATCTGAACAAAGAAAAATAAGTCTTCATGGAAGCCACAAAAACCTTCAAAGAGGCAGAACCTGACACTCTACGAATCAAGTTGTGAAGTGAGACTTCGCCTGTAAAGGATATGCCAGCTTCGCATGATCAATCACTTACTACGAAAGACACGATGAGTCCTGTTGCAAAGCTATTACAGAGCTGCATGAAACTGTTGAAGCATGAAAATGCTTTAGCAGAACTACAAAACCTACCAAGTCATTATGAGCAGCGTAATGTAGTGACTGAAACACATAGGGTGGTTCATTATATTAAGAACCATAAAAGAATCAGAAGGGAAATGAGACTGAATGTGTAGATCAGAGACTTTTAAATGGACGAGATTATCCTTGACTTAGGCTCAAAAGTAAGTGTATTGACAAAGAAAACATGGGAACAAATGGGAAATCCAAAGTTATCATAGTTACCATTACAGTTGAGGCTATCCAATCAACAAAAGGTTCTACCCTTTGGGAGGTTAGCAAGTGTCCTTGTTGAAATTGATGGAGTGCGAAGTAGAGCATACTTTGAAGTGATTGAGATCATAGATGATATTCAACCCTATCTTGCACTACTGGGGATATATTGGGCAATGGATAACCTCGCAATTATCAACTTGAAAAAGAAGCAGATGATATTTGAAGGAGAAGATATCAGGGTCATCGCACCCTTGGATCCTTCACAAGGACCTAGATATACCGAGCCAATACGAGAAGAATGCAGAGCTCAAGATTTGGATCATATCTACAAGATGACGGTGAATCAGGTAGATTATGTCAACCCAACTGATGATGGAACAATGAGCTGGCGATGTGACAGTTCTTACATATCCAACTCAGGTGCAGGACTAGAGAATTGGCAAAGCAGAATGCACAAAGTGTCTGTAAGAAGATGCACGCAACTCATGAGATCACTACGCTAGATTGGAATAGAGGTAAGTTCAATCCCTACTTATGATGGCTTGACTAATATTCATACATTTTTTCAAGGATATCTTATATCAGTTTC
Organism: Larix kaempferi; assembly: GCA_027924585.1. Lineage (NCBI taxonomy): Eukaryota > Viridiplantae > Streptophyta > Pinopsida > Pinales > Pinaceae > Larix > Larix kaempferi. Next base: position 12,626,742 of record BSBM01000007.1, read on the forward strand.
AGATGAACATAAGATAGCAGCATTGGATATAGCACTGTGCGCTACACTTGCTAGATGGTGGGCTGCACATAAGCAGAATCTGACCACATGGGAGGAATGTAAGCATATGATGGAAATCATATTTATGGAAGAAACTGAGTTTGTGCAAGTGAAATATAATGGAAAAACTGATCCTAGGGATCGCATAAACCATTGTCTGAAACCATGGACACATAGACCGCAAATAGAATGGGTTCATCTGTTTGTACACACATTAGAGTAGATTCTGAAGAACTGCTACAAAGAAACAGAATTGCACAGGGGAACGGTAGAATGGTCTGTCATGATTAAGAACTTCCAAGCAGCTTTCAGCTTTGAGGATGAATGTCCAAGTATAAATTAGGCATTACAAACTATCAAAAAGAAGGTATTCAATGACATACCAGAACCTGTGTATCACCAACCAGAATGGGAAATACAGCTAGAACATGCCCTGGAATTTTATAACTTCACTTTAGATGAAGAAGAAGAGGAAAGCAATGATGATGATCCACACAATTTAAACATACCTGATTCAGAAGGGAAGTGTGAAGTCGAAGGACCTCTATTCGAAATTCCCGATCTAAGCACTCCTGTAAAAACTCGAAAAGTGAACATTGGAACTACTGAAGAACCGAAGTTCGCTTCTATAGGACATTATTGGGACGAAGAGATGGTTGCGCAGATAGCATATTTACTCCGCGAATATGAAGACTTATTTCCTACAAAGTTTTCCAAAATGAAAGGCATTTTGGGCGACTTGGGGGTTATCATGGTTCTGGATTGGGAGATCCTTTTAGGAGGCTATCTTGTGTGTGTTCTTATGACCCCATGAGCTCGGGGGTTCGAGGTAGTACACAGACTGTAATATCTCAGGAAAATTTTTCAGAGGCCGAAGTTGAACCAGTGACACGTGGCACGCCGTACAATTTCGCTCTCCTGTATTATCCCATAAACAGGTCATGTTGCGACACTTGGCATAAATCTCTCTCAGAGAATCCAATTGAGTTCAGACCTATTGGGATAGAAATATAACAGGTCGGGATATCTCACAAAAACGTTTTAGAGGCTGAAGTTGAAACAGTGACACATGGCACGCTGTACAAGTTTGCTCTCCTGTATTATCCCATAAACAGGTCACGTTGCGACACTTGGCATAACTCTCTCTCAGAGAATCCAATTGAGGTTAGACCTGTCAGGATGGAAATATAATAGGTTGGGCTATATCAAGAAAACTTTTAAGACCCTGTGGATCAAAAAGTTTGGAGTTACACCAGAAACAATCAGGTACATATTTCTGTCAAAACAAAATTATTTTTTAGTACCTTCATTCATGGCTTCCGGAATTTAGGGCTTCGGAGAAAGTTGGAATTTTTGTAATCGGAGACCACGGCTGGATGCTACTCATCAAAATCGAAATTTAGAGACCAATATCAGATTTTTTGGTTGGGAAGAAGGCCGGGCTTGATCAAACTCCAGTTCGGGACTTTGATCGGAAAGATGGAAAATTAGGGCTTCTACAAAAATTGGAATTTTGGAAATCTGTGACCATGGCTGGAAGATCCTCAGAAAAATCGAAGCTTAGAGTTTTGAATCAAATATTTTGGTTGGGTGAAGCTCCGGGAAACTCAAACCCTAATTCAGGGTCCTCCCCAATGAATCCGAAAATCTAAAAGGCAATTTTGAGGGGTGAAACTTTGCAGTTTTCAAATTCTGAATATACCAACTTGATCAGCTCATCAAGGCGCATATTTCTATCCTTTCGGAAGTTTGAAATTCAAAGTTTGAATTTTTGGGGTTTCTTTGACAAACCCTAATCCAACTCCAGGTCCAGTTCTTGCAAATCAAGTGGATTGGGTTAATCCTAGAAGAAGATGGATTGGTCACCTACATAAGTGAAGAAGTTCCTGTCTCAGAGGGAGATGAGGCTAAGGCCTTCCATAAGAAGATTACAAGCAATCTTGACAGGTATGGCTTACAGGTATGTTTCATGGTTAAGTTTATCATATGTTTGTCTTTACAGTACAATCTTGATTAATTACTAGACTTGTCGTATCACCTTAATAGAATATATTCATTGATTAAGGTTTTGACACTTATGATTGTACTAATGCATTGTGATGTTGTATGAAGTTTATGTTGTTTGCTAACAAAAAAGGTACACCAAGAAAGTCAAATCATGTTCTACTTCAAGAACATATGCTCATGGTGACATGAAGACAAAGATTCATCCATTGTCATGGATCACATAGAAGATCTACTTTCGAGGTATGTATACCTTGGTTCTACAATGGTTAACTTATGAGACATGCAGGCTACTAGCACAAGTCACTGAAGAGAACCATAAGACATTATGCGGGTATGTTAGACATAACTAGCTAGCATGCTAATCCAGGTATGTTTTTCCTATATCAAGCTAGAATCCTACCTTGTGTTAGGATCTTATACTGTTGTGTTGTTGATAATGATTATTTATGAAGTCATAGGTTTGAATAATCATGGTTGTATGCATATTATGTTTCTTAGCATAATTGATGATATGACTAACCAGAAGAATCATGAAGGTATAGGTTTGAATAATCACGGGTTTTGTGCATATTATATCTCTTATCTTGATTGATGATTCAACTAGCCCGAAGAGTCCTATGATCAAATAAGAATATGTATGAGTAAAAGAAGACTTCCCTGAAACCTTGAATACTAATGTTTATTATCTGTGAATGATCATGAATATACATGTTTAAGATTATTGTGTTTTGATAGTATTAAGATTATACTAATAAATTTGTGATTATGTATGAGACCTCAAGGATAATACAATGATAATACCAATAAGCATGCATAGTGATTAAGGATGGATGTAAGTTCAAGGACAGGTAATCCGGTAAGCAAAGATCAAGAGGGAGCACACTCTAGTTGTTCCTGCAAGAAAGTAAATGAGCACACTTCTGTAGTTTCTGCAAGGATGCAGATATTCAGAGGGAGTTGACCACTTCTCACAATCCACATAAGAATGGAGTTGCAGAAAAGAAGCAAAGACTGAGAGGGAGTCAACCCAACAAACAAACAAAGATACGTATTTAAATTGTCATTACTTGCATATTTTATTGTTTAAATAATACTGTTCAATAATGTATATACTCATGTTCCTACAATTAGGTTGTGTATTATGCATATTAGAATAGTTGCATTGATGAACAGTATACTACTAATATACATGGGTAAGTGGCCTATGGCACTGTACAACATTCCATTGCTACTTATCTAGAATGAAACCTCTTTGCTGACATGTTGGGAGTTGTGCACACTCTTAACAATGTTCTGGTAGAGATTGGAAGGCATCTAGAAAGTTACGGGATATGGATAAATGTTGTATTGAAGCATTGGCCAAGATAATTGCATGACTGTATGACATATTTCCTAATGTGTAAGAATTTGTTCTTAAAACTATGAGCTATTTTCTAATCATGCAATTTAACTTGTTGTGTAGGAAAGATCGTACACCATCACCTACAAAAGAAGGACTACAACATTTGTTCAGCAACAAAGTTATCTCTTGAAAATATTGAAGATATTGAAGTTCCCAGGATTTGGGAAGATTGCCATGATCAAGGAGTACTAGTCGATCAAGAATGATGTTTGGGATGTAGTCCCAAGACCTGAAGGGAAGTTTGTTATGAATTCCATATGGATCTATCAAGATCAAGCATGCTGCAGATGGCAGTATAGAGAAATATAAAAGTGATGAAATAGAAGATGCACCAGATGGATTTCAAGACAGATTTCTTGAATGGTGTAGCTGAAGAAGAAGTGTATGTGGAGCAACCACTTGGTTCTGAGACACATGACAGGGAGTCATATATGTGCAGAACTTGGGGATGATGCACTATTTGTTTTTGGCATGGAGGTGTGGCAGAGTGCAGATGGAATCTTCCTTGGACAAGGAAAGAATGTAGTAGAGATCCTGAAGAGGTTCGAGATGATGGACTGCAAGGCTATGGCCACACTTATGGCATCGAACCTGAAGCTTCTGTATGATGCTTCTGAGCCGGTTGATATCACTATGTATCGTCAAATGATTGGGTCCCTTATGTACCTGACGAACACGAGACCAAATATTTTCTTTGCAGTGAACACATTGAGCCAGTTCCTGATGGATACGAGGAGTGTTCACTTGGTTGTTGTAAAGCATATTCTGAGGTACCTGAAGGGTACAGTGGATTATGGGCTCAAGTATGAGGCAAATCAAAAGTTTAACCTATAGGGTTATGTTGATTCATATTGGGATGGCAGTGCTGCAAATAGGAAGAGCACATCTGGGTGCTGCTTCAGTATGGGATCAGGTGTGATCTCTTATTTCAGCAGGAAGCAGTCCTGTGTAGCACTGAGTATAGCTGAGGCAGAGTATGTTGCAGCCTATTCAGCTAGTTGTGAGGCAGTATGGCTACAGAAGCTACTATCTGAGTTATTTGATCTCCCGTTGGATGCTACTGGTATCTTTTGTGATAACCAGAGTTGTGTGAAGCTGTCCGAGAACCTAGTGTTTCATGACAAGTCGAAACACATAGAGATCAATTATCACTATATTAGGGATATGGTGTAGAGAGGAGCTATTAAGCTCTTGTACATTGCGACGGACGAGCAGATTGCAGATGTGCTGACGAAGCCACTAGCCAGGGTGAAGTTCGAGTACTTCAGGGAGAGGCTTGGTGTTCTTCAGATTGATGACACTTCGAGAAAAAAGTGATGGACACATTTGTAGAAGCCATTCCAAGCATGTTGGAAGGAGGATCCTTCACATGGCTATGGATGTAAGAGCTGGATGATGAGCATCAGGACGATGCTCCAGTTACTACTCTGTATACGCATCATGTTGGATGCTGGATATGATCAGTTGGATCATTTATATATGTACGCATCATGTTGGATGTTGGATATGATCAGTTGGATCATTTATATGTATATGTATGTACGCATCATGTTGGATGCTGGATATGATCGGTTGGATCATTTGTATGTATTTTTTATATGCATCATGTTGGATGCTTGGACCATGTATCTGTATATGTATCAGGTGGATACATTGTATGATCAGGTGGATCATGTATGGTGATATGTATCATGTATGTGTATTTGTATCAGGTGGATACATTGTATGATCAGGTGGATCATGTATGATGATATGTATCAGGTAGATACTTGGTATGCATCAGGTAGATGCATTGTATGATCAGGTGGATCATGTATGGTGATATGTATCATGTATTTGTTTTTGTATCAGGTGGATACACTGTATGATCAGGTGGATCATGTATGATGATATGTATCAGGTAGATACTTGGTATGCATCAGGTAGATGCATTGTATGATCATGGATGACGAGCTTCAGGATGTTGCAGTGATGATGATCAGGATGATCATGTGTACACCAGGATGATGTATGGTGAGTATCAGGTTGATACTCTGTGGCCGTGGAACAGGTTGTGCAGATAAGCATGTAATTTGTGCCCTGGGAGATTTGCAGATAGTCTTTCGAGGTTTTTCCTATGGCATGTAATTTGTACCCTGGGATATTTGGCAAATGCTCTTTCGAGGTTTTGCTTGGGAGGACATATAATTTGTGCCCTGGGAGATCTACAGATAGTCTTTCAAGGTTTTTCCTAGGCATGTAATTTGTGCCCTGGGATATCTGGCAGATGCTCTTTCGAGGTTTTGACCTATGGCATGTAAGTTGTTCCATGGGAGATCTGATAGGTTGAGCTGTGTGCTCGTAATCAGTCCTAGGATGCTGTTTCGAGGTTTTTCCATGACCACATGTAATTTGTGACCTGGGAGATCCGATAGGTTGAGCCTTGTGCTCGTAATCAGTCCTGGGATGCTCTTTCGAGGTTTTGTGGTGACCACATGTAATTTGTGCCCTGGGAGATCCAATAGGTTGAGCCTTGTGCTCGTAATCAGTCCTGGGATTCTCTTTTGAGGTTTTGTGGTGGGGTCACATGTAATAAGTCCTGGAGATCTGGACAGGATGAAAAAGGCCTCAGATGCTCTTTAGGGTTCTTGCTAGTCAAGAGACTCTTTTAAGGTTTTGTGATGCACATAATAAGTCCTGAGATTTCCACAGTATGGCCAGTGATGATGAAGACCTGCAGGTGGTGGGCCTACATCCAGTATGAAAAAGGACTGGCTCTATAGAACTTCCTATGATGAGTAGATTTAGAGATTGATTGAGATAGCAGCAGCAGTGACGATGATACAGAGAAGATGACTTGTGCTAGAAGACCTGTGTCGTGAAATACCTTCCTAGTTAAGAGGGAGTGTTTATGTATATGTAACTTTAGAATATATTTCACATATATGTATATTGTATTCCTATAGAGATGTTATTATTCCTCTATACGGAAGTGTCCTAACTTATACTTGATGGGTTTTTAGACCACCTTGTTGGGGTTGTCCCTGTATAAGTCATGTGGGTCAAAGGGTTATTAGACCACCCTATTGGGGGTCGGCCATGTGGGTCAAAGGGTTATTAGACCACCCTAGTGGGGGTCAGCCCAGTCAGCATTATGTTAAGTGGTTAAGTTGAGGCCGACCTAGTTGAGTAAAGGTCAAGTCAAGTTAGTGTATAAATAGAGAGTGTGTCTCTCTCATTTTACACATTCTATTCTCTCACTCACACTTGGGAGAGTGGCACACTTGTGGAGGAGGAGGCTCTGCTGCTAGGAGAAGACTATCTCTTGTATTTTGGTTGTATCATTGCTCTATCTATCTCTGAGGAAGTTATTGGGGTTTTTCACCTTTATGGTTTTCCCCAAGTAAACTCTGTGTCTCTTGTGTGCTTGCATTGTTGTGTCAATGATTGATATGTTGTATATTTGCTGTACATGTTGTTCTCTCAGTTAAGATCCTAGATCAGATTGAAGTAAATTCTGAAAATTTAACACAGAAGTCGAATATTCGGTTCTTTGATCTTCAACCGTTGTGGATCCACTTCGCGTCACAACATGAATATTACAATTTGTATTTCGTTTTTCAGCTGCGATCATCTGTACGCTCTGATTTTGTGCCTCTGGTCTTCTTTCTTTCATTTTTGCTTGCAAAACCGGGCATGCCTCAATGACATGATCAAAATATTTATAGTACTTGTAGGTAGTACAAGCATTCGTACAATCCCTCGATAGATGTTTAGGTTGAGCGTAGTTATAACATACTATTTGACCTCTAAATCCACCACATCCTCTGTACATGCCTTGATCATAATGCACAGTTTCATTGTTATGCGGTGTTTCGTGTTTCTTCTTGTACTCGGTAGACATCATGTTTTCTTTCTATCATGAGTTCATAATCTCTACAGTTGGAATCATCATGACCAACTGACTTACAAAATTTGCAATATAGGTTCTTAGGTGTTTGCACATATTTCTGAAATAAATAACAATCTTCTTGGCAATGTCCTCTACATCGACAAATCTCACACCATGGTCCTTGTTATTGATTCAATGGGTTTGGAGCTCCACTAGCGATGTAATCTTTAAATATCGGACAACGTTATTTGGAGTAACATTCTCCCTTACACTTTGTACACCAAACCTCTTATCGGGTTTCTTTTCTTTTCTTCATATCTTGCAGTTGCAATGTTAGGTTTGCTAGTTGGGTCTGTATCTGGACCATACCTGCGCTAGTCTCATCTATAGGAGAAGCCTCTCGTTTCATCGCAATCTCTAGGACCTCTGTCTATGAAGTAACCTTTTGTTGCATCAATGGTAACCTGAGATGTGGAAACAACGCCGCTATGAACCATACCTATTGCTGTTGTGGTGTTATGTCAAATCTCACTTGATCTAAGAATGTGTTGATGCCTCAAAAATTGTAGCATCAATCAGCAAGGGTTTCTCCCCGGTAAGCGAGCCCAATTAGATCGCCCACCGTTTGGTGTAGGGAATCCGTCCGGTTAACGGTTCCATCTACCATAAGATTTAAAGATTCTTGTTCTTTGCACTAGTTACGGCCCGATCCACCGTTTATGTATTTTATTTTAAAGATGATATGCAAGTGCCCTAAGCTAAATTCAGGTAATTAATCTAAACTAATCTACAACTATATAAGCAAATCTAGTCTATCCTTGCAAGCAGCAAACTTTAAAGATGAGTAATAAACTGAAAGAAACATCTAAAGAACAGAAAGATAGCTATTTAATCATAAAGATGCATCTACAACAGAATATAAAAGATATTAAAGATAGTTTTAATTCAGTCAATACATTCCATTACTCATTTGAGATAATGATCTTTGCACAGAGAATAGGAGAACATTCATCACATAGAAGCAATTCATAACAGTAAGGAAAGATCTCACAGCAATGTATAGATGATGCAGAAGTAATCCAACAAACATTTAACACATCTTTCAGGAAAAAATGCAGTCTCCCTGGCTTTCATTAGGCAAAATCGAATTCCTGATACATGTAGTAAAGTAGTTCACATACAAAATAGAAAATTCTTTTACCTACCAAAAATATTTTCTCTATACTCTATTCCTCTACATATAACTTTACAAAAAACTCTTTGAGCTGCCAGGTGTACCCTAATCCTAGGAATATTTAATTTGTCATTTAGTACTTTATTCCAAAAATGAGATAGTTCGTGGAATTCCTTTACACAAAAGACAAAATAAAGGACAACTGTTTATTGACATCTTTTATAGTAAAACAACTAAATCCCAAATGGTTTGACTGCTTCATTTGGATGCTCTTCCTCTGCTGTTTTGTCTTCTCCAACGGGTTCATTTGCTTTTTCTGCTTTGTCCACTTCCTTGATGTAACTGGTCCATTGACTAATTTCTCTTACAATAGTCCTTCCTCTTGATGATATGGTCACATTCCACGCTATCTTATGCTTGCGCAAGTCTAATTTGGCTCCTGCAGCTCTTGTTGTAGCCTCTTGTGCAATACTTTCCAGAAAAAAGATATGAACAATAGTCTGCTCAATAAACTCATGGATGTCTTCTGGGGTTATAGCCTCAACATTTTTTAAATAATCCAGCTCTACATCCAAATTCTTTTGCAGCTCTTCCAGGCGCTGTTCTCTTTCAGGGAATTCATAAATACCCTAGGGCAGAGCCATGTGACACTTATCGTGGGCCTCCTTGATCTTTGAGTAGACATTGTGGCATTTTCTAATTGCCTTTCGGATCTCAACACTTAATCTACCACCACAATATCGGCAAAACTCGAGAAATCCAGTGTCCATGTCGAATTCCTCATCTATTGTAGCTCGTAGGTTTAAGGGAAAACCATACTTTCCTATACTCCATTCAAATTGCTACTTAAGTTCCAGCACATGATGTGCATACTTGTCCTTTATTCTAAGAGCCTCAATTTCAATAGATGTCATATTTTTGATCATCTTATTCATGATGCATACTTCTTTAGAGATCAGCACTAGCAGATGATGAGTTTTCCTCTGCAGATCACAAGCTTGGTTGTAGAATGTGGCAAGATCTCCTTTCTTTTCATTAGCTTCCTTAAGTTGTTCTAACAACCTAGCCTTTTCTTTTTTCAGCCTTTCCAACTCTGATACATGAACCTTTAAGTTCCTTTGCTCATCTTCCGAAATTGCTAGCTACATTTCTAATGAATTCTTCTCATTTTCAAGCTGTAGGGCTTTCCAAGTTGTTTCCAAATACTCTTCTGCCAGCTCCTTATACTTCCTTTTTAGCTCATTGCTCTCCAACACCTCTTTCTTTCTGTCATCTTTTATCTTAAAGCATAGCTCTCTGTAATTCTTCCTATCTTCAATCAGACGATCGACATTGGCTTTGTTTTCCTGGGATGCAGCTACAGAGCAATTTTTTGTGAATGCGGGGTCAACATCGGTCCTTTGGACAAGCATGGTTTTTGACACTCTGAGTTCATATAAGTCTGGTCCAATCTCCATTTTCTTTATTGATCTTCCAACGATAGTCTTCTTCCATTTGTGAAAATAAACGGAATCCAGGTTGTCCACTTGGCGCTGCTTTCTGGGGTTGTATGGGGTTAGTGCTAATTCTTAGGTAGAGACAACCCCTTTTTGAGCTATCCTTGGTTGGCCTAACTTTGATAGATCTAATTCCATGCCCTGCGGGTTGGGCGGGTCTTGTTCTGCGGCTTTCTCAGCTTCTTCTTTCTCTCGTCTTTCTGCTAGCACTAATAATATCCTGTTTGCTTCCTCCAACAAGATTCTTTCTCCTTCCTCTTGATGTAATCTAGCAGTTTGTTCCTGTAGGATTCTTTATTCTTCTTGTTTTAGAGGTTTTGCTTCTTGTTGCAATTTGGTAGCTTCTTCATCTTGCTTCTATTTGATTCTAGTAGCTTCCTCCTCTTGCTTTTTTTTGACTTCTTCTTGTTCTTGGATTCTAGCAGCCTCCTCTTCCTGTTCCTCTTGGATTCTAGCAGCTTCTTCTTCTTGCTGCAACTTGATAGCCTGCTCTTGTTGAATCCTTGTTGCTTCTTCTTGTTGAAATTTGGTAGCATGTTCTTGTTGAATCCTTGTTGCCTCTTGATCTTGTTGTTGCTTGGTAACCTACTCCTGTAGGATTTTGTCCCCTTCTTCTTGTTCCATTCTTGTTGAATCTCCTGATTGGGACGCTAGTGCCTCTTGCTCCTTTTGGATTAGGCTGATAGGATTGGGAGCAAAACTCTTTCCGCCTTTCTTCTTGTAGAGTTTCCCTAATTCTGTTAAGTTCCAAGCATTACGAAAGAACTGTTCATCTTGGTCAATAAGATGGGTGTACTCAAAGGTGGTTTTGACATCAATAACATGTATAGCAACTCTACCACAAGGGTCACGCCTCCTGAAAAAACTTTGTACCAAAATGAAAGACTTCCAAGTTCTGAACATAGTTTTATCCCTCTTTTTCCCTCGTGAGGCTGTATGCGCCGATAGTGAAAGGCATTGGTGGATATATCCCTTTCTTCCTTTTAGTGAGGATTTTGCTGATTCCACCAATGCTGAAAAGTTGCCTTAAGGTTTCCCTGTGTATCACAAAATCTGTAGCATATCTAGGAAGAAAAAAGGGAGCTACGAATCCTCCACTCATTCGGATATAGGTACCTTCTAGTGCGTGGTAATAATCCTCGAATGCTTCAATAATGGGCATGGCATTCTCTGACAGGAAATTTGGTTCTTCCACAGAAATAAGCTGATATAGAGGCATGATAAACTTCTTGCAAACCTGCTTGTAGTGGTTTGCATATCTACTTGCACATGTGGGTTGGTAATCCATAAAGAGGGGAATATCCTTTCTACTCCATACACAACCCAAATCCGGGAAGGGGTGTTTGCTTAATAGGAAGTCTATTAAATAAGAAGACATGAAGAAATCTGATTTCTTCTGAGTCAGTCCTCCCTGGGCCACGGTTAGCTGCAAGACCAAACTTTATGAAGTTATGTTTTCCCAATTAAAAATGGTACCAGACGTGGCCACATGGACCATTACTGGCACCCAACCAAGTTTGAAAATATTGCCATTTGGCATGCCGAAGATCTGGCTCAACATCAAAACAATGAGTCTATGGGGGTCTTTAGGAGGTTACTTTCATATTCATTGCTTTTCCTTTGTCTTATTTTCTTGTCAACTGACATCATTTTCCTAGTAGAGTCCAGAGGGTCCATGGTTTGTTCTGATATCCAATTATTATCCAACCAAGCTCTTGCTTGGTGTTATAGGTCAAATATGCACTTCTCGGTCCCGTGATCACCTTGCCTTGTAGATGACACAAAAGGACACAAAGGATTGAAGAGCATGATTGCCTTAGATGACTTATTGCTAGAAGTACACTTCTCACCTGAGAATTTAACAGTTTCTTCTGATTTTTCCACCTATACGCCCCTCTCTGTGCACAAGACTTGTGTACTATACCCTACTCTCCTCAAGGGAAACCAGCATACACCTCCAAAAAATTTGTAAATGCCTATTGTAAAGCACATAAGTTGCTTCCTGTACGCTACGCTTGTTGTGTGAAACCCACGTACATCTTAAGATGAAATCAAAAAATATATTAATTTGACAATTGGGATTAGTTAAAGTTGGTTCTGCAACTTCCCCAACCTCCCAATCCAACCACCTCTCGATCTAAACTACCTACCTTGTCCCATAAATACAAGGAGGATCCATGAGAGGGGTTACTCATTAGACTTAGAAAACACAAGAAAGAATCTTGAGAGAAGGCTTGAAGTATTGTTACGCTAGAGGAAAGTTCTAAGTCAGAGTGAAGAGCAGGAGCCCAGGATCCGGTTGGAGAAACATCTCTACACGTTAGGTATATTGTACTGATTTCATGTTTCTTTGACAATAAAAGGTCGAAACACCCTTCCTGTCCCAAATATGATATCTATTGGATTGCATATCTATTTGATTTAATTCTTGATTATAGTTGATGTTAGATTACTTTGTAATTTCATCATATGTTATATGGTCAAGATACACTGAGGAAGGTATCTCTTGTATTGTAGGTTCGTCAAGCAGAAGCTCGAGTGGGAGATCAAGTGAAGGACCAAGCAAAAGTGAGGATCAAACATAGAAAAGAGGTACATCCTTCAATCCCAATCTATTTCTTTTGTAGTAACCAAATGCAGTATAATCAATGTGTTTACCTGTCAACCCCGCCTAGTTGGTAGTGTCCATCTCCTCACTATAGGGTAGAAATCCGGAATAACAGACTGGAGGCTCCGCTGGGGAGTAATCGCTTAGTCGTTATGCTCCAGGAGACTTAATTTTGGTTTTCTTCCAACCCTTTTCTCAGTTTTTGATTGTCTGAGAGGCCCTGTAGGTCTGTGTTATCTTTCCTGTTTGCTTGATTCAACTCTGTTTTTGGTTTGCAAAGCCTGATTATGCCCTTTTGAGGCATGTACGCTGGTCTCCCCTACACATAGTACCATTTGCTGGATGATGTATGCCCCTCCTTGCACTGCACAATAGTGTACCTATCCCGGTGTACGCTGGTTGTAACACTACACAATGGTGTATGTTCTTATAGTGGCCTGTTTTGTTGTTAGGGTTTGTTTTTAAAGCTTTGGTTGTTGTTCCAGCCTGTTGCTTTGCTGTCTTCATTGACCCTTGAGACCTCTTATGACTTTGTTGAGTCTTGTAAGCCTCTCCAATCTCTTTGAGCTTGTTTTTTCTTGCTTGAGCCCTTGTTAAGTGTCTTTTCCGCTTACGAGCCCTTTCTTGAAGTTCGTACGCTATTCTTTTTTGACATAGCTGCATCTCTTCACCCTAGTTGCTATTGCAGTCTTACAGACCTACACTTTGATTGTTTCTTGTCTGTTGCAACATTTAGAATGCTTTCACTTGGTCTCATCCTTCTTTAGGGTTTGACTGTCAAGTTTGAGTTCTTAGGGTTGCTTCCGAAAGGTTGCGTGGTTCAGTCACTTGCTGATTGTTCTATCAGTTTGTTCAAGTAAGTTAAAGCCTCTTAGTCTTCTTGTTGTTGAGTCTGTGTGTTGTTTAAGTCATTATTGGTTCACTTGCATACTTTTTGTTTGGCTTAGTGTTTCTTAGGGTTTTGATGCTTAGGAGCAACCTGTTTAGGTTTTCCTTTCTATCACAAGTGTCTCTTTTCCCTGTTTTCTTTTCACTTCGTTTCCAAGATGCAAGTTTTTCTTTTGCAAAAACTTGGTAAGTCAAGTCTTCATCAAGTCTTTCGATACGTTTTCTTTGAGCCATTTACATGTTTTCCTTACACATGTTTTGTAGTTAGATCTTGCTTGCTTTTGTACAAAGTTCTCTTTCTTTTATAGTTATCAGAAAAAGACAAAAAATTTGTTTCAATAGCTCAGTAGTAAGATCTTGCTTTATTTCGAGGTACCTTAGGATTGCTTACGTTTCAAGTTTTTGAAAGAATTGTAAACGAAAAGAGAAAAATTTGTGAATTTGAAAGACTTATCTTTTCAAGTACTTTACTTTCATAACAGATCATTCCACACACCACACTACAACCTTTGAGTAACAAGTAACCCTTAAAAAGAAATTATTAATAAAATTTATTAGAAACATTTTCTTTTTAGGAATACACGACATCAACTAGATTAGGCTAGAGTTTCGAGCTTAAATCACCTTAAACTTCTCAAAACTGGCTTCATTACTTAAAAATCGTAGTAAGACTTTCATTTAGGTAAACCCCTCTATATCAAATATTACTGGGAAAATCTACTTAAAACAGAGCTAAGCACGAGGCCATGGGAGACTGGAATTGCGGAGGATATCCCCTCACCTTCCTTTTAACCATAAAACAGAGTCGATTCATGTACAGGGATCCTTTCGGATTTCAGGATTTGATACCCTGTCCATGTGTTTCGACTAGGCTGACGACTGTCCCTCCAGGTTATTTCATATTGATGGTAGCCTTAGTATCAGACCTTTAGGATTCTACACAGGTAGAGTGGGTGGTTATTCACACTTCACCTGGGATAGGCGTGGAAGGTAACCCTCTGGCAGTAATCCCGGGAAATCAGTTTGGTGATTCAAGCGCTTTCACCCAGCGCTTTCACCCAGTGGACTTTTGGTGGACGCCACAAAACTGACCATTGATGCTCTGTTAGTCTTTTTTGGGCCCTGATCATCCCAGAATTGCTTCCGATAGTATTTTCTATCCGTTTGATTGGTTTGATTACTTAGGAAATTTTTTAGTGGTTTGCTGTTTGCTCCTTAGTTGTAGTGGCCACTAGGTTTTTACTTAGTTTAATTTTATTATAGTTGTGGAGGACCAAGATCTTCGTCGGTCTTGAAGGTTGCAAAACCTTCCCCCACTTATAGTGGATCCTCCACCGCCACCGTGACGTAGGAGAACTGATTCCCATGGTTCTTTTGAACTTACGGGTGAGACAGAGGTTCTTGGAGAACCACAACCTAGAACACTGGATTGAAAAGTCTTGGACACTGTCAAGGTTTAGGATCTAACTGTTGCAGAGTTTAGTACTCCTTTCAACCCTCCACTTACAGGACCTCACGATCCACTTCTGGTACCTGTTCGTTTCTAGCAGCCCGAGTTTAGTGCTTATCGTTTTACACCGGGTTATACCATGGTCAACCCAGGAGATGAGCAGGGAGTTCCACAAACTCCCACAACTTCTATGGATGCAAGGATTCTTAATCTTTCTTTCTCAAACACTGCACAATCGAGTTCGTCGCAAAATGCTTCGGCCTTGACCTCGTCCTTTAGTTTCAATGTTGGCAATTTAGGCATGCCGAGTTCATTAACTTCGACATCTTCCTCAGCCACCACACCCACTTTTGGACCCAACAATGTACCTCTATCGACAGTACCGATAATGAGTTTTACTCAGTATTCTACCACACAATCATTGCAAGGTGTGACTCAAAACATTGCTTCTTCATCCGTGGTCAGATCCATCCCTTCTCCATCCATGCCTGCCATGGGTACAATGACGACACCATCCAATACTAACACACCGGGTTTCAACCCCTATCAAGGTTATAACGTTAATCCGTCGAACATACCTGTAGGGAGTGTCCCCTTCTCTTTTTTTTCTAGAGGAGGGGGAAATATCATTAACCCGCAGTTCGATGGGGTTAACCCCCAGACACAATAGACTTATGCCCAAGGATTTAATCTGCTTACTTTCAGATGGAACAATTTCAATCCTTTCATTTCACAACCGGTGGCTAGGGGCAACCCCAACCAACAGTACACAAAATAGGCCATGGGTGGTCCCCAATACCAGGTTCCTGTTTACCAAATGCCATCGGCTCAACCACGTTTACCTTTTCTGGAAACTTTAAACTTGCCAGACCTTTCAAAACTAACGAATGACCCCGTGCCTCACAATGCTGCATGGCCACCCGTTCCCACCAAACTGCCCTCAGACATACCAAAGTTTGAGGGTAAGACTGGTGAGGACCCTGGCAACCATGTAACAACCTTTCATCTCTGGTGTTCCTCCAACTCACTGAACGGCGATTCCATAAGGTTGAGGCTCTTCCAAAGAACCTTGACAAGTGTTGCAGCCAAGTGGTATATTGAACTACCTGCGGCCACCTTTAGCACCTTCTGAGATCTCACCATTGTGTTTTTGAACCACTTTCAGCTTCCGGTCCGGTATGATGCCGGTACAGACCTTTTGTCGACATTTCGGAAAAACAAGGCCACTCATATGTCCGATCATATTCAGGAGTGGAGGAGGCGAAAGAGGATCATAAAGGCTGACATTCCCCCAGCATTCTTGTTAGAATGGTACCTTAATTCTCTTCTTCCTTATGTTTCTAAGGAAGTTTCCACTTCAGGGGTGTCTTCCGAGGAGGAGGCCATTTTGAGAACTCAGCAGCTCGACTTAGTTTATGCTCAGTCTGGGTTGTTATATGAAATTATTCCTGATGCACTAAGGTCTAATATAGACCTAGGTAAGCCTAAACCTTGACCACATGCTGATGGCATAGTGGGTTCAGTAGATTCTGCAGCGTTTGATGCCTTAACAAAGCAGGTGCATGCCTTGTTAGTTAAACAAACTGCTGCAGAAGCAACTTCTGTTGCATCCTCCCCTTCCACAACTGAATCTATACAGCAGGTGCAGACAAACCAAAAGGGCTCTCGGCAGCTCAAAAGAAAGGGCAAGAAAGGGGAGGGAAACTAACAAAAGCCCAACAATAAGCAAAATTTCGAGGAGGAAAAAAAAGAGAAACGGAAGGCTAAGTTCCCTTGCAAACTGTGTCTAGGGGACCACCTTACCCACCAGTTCTCTCTTATGTAAGAATCCCATAAGCTGATTCATGAGAAGAAATCGGCTGTCTTCAAAGATCCTTTTCCTCGTGGATGGAGTTCAGCTTCTGGAAACTCTAGTGTTGGGGGCATCCCAGCTAATCAGTCTTTTATTAACATGGTTAATTTAGACACTCTGTTGCAAACTCGAGCCAAGAATTATAACCCGGACCCGCAGCAAAAGGACACTCATGAATCTTCCACTCCTCTTCACATACCTGTGGAGATGATGCCTAAGATACCGAAAGGTGTCTACAAACGGGTTGTGCACAACCCTAACACGTGGGATGCTCCCAACTACAATGTTGTGGAAGACTTAGCCCAAACCCCCTGTGCCATGTCCACTTTGGAGGTACTGCAAAGTTGCCCATTGCAACACAATGCTCTTTTGGAAGCGATTGGGAGTGCTGATTCATCCAGCATGCTTGCACAATTTAATATGAAAGATATCAAGTACAGGTTTCCGTATCATGTTGCTCTCCAAATTGAAGTCATCCATGGTCCTAAAACCATCGGACGAGCTGTAGTGGATGAGAGCGCATCTACGTGGGTAATGTCTATTTCCTGCTGGAGAGCCTTGGGTGAACTTGAGTTAGCTCCCTCGAACACAATACTCACTACCTTCAATGGAAGATCCTTCCATCCACACAGAGTCTTACCATCGTTTGATGTCAAACGTGCAGGCAAGCTAGTATCAGTAGAGCTCAAAGTTCAGGATGCCCCACTCAATTACAACTTATTGTTGGGTAGGAGCTGGACATATGCCATGCAGTCAGTGCCATCAATTGTTTTCCAGGTCATAATGTTCCCACACGAAGGAAAGATCATCATAGTGGATCAACTTTCCTTTACCCGGAAGAACAACCAGGCTTCATCGTACTCATCTATTCCGTTTATTGATCAATCTGGCCCCATCACTGAGAGTTTAGGAGTAGGGCTCTATGGGTCCTTAATAGGCACTTTTGACCTACCTCCTTTTACCTTGTTTGTTGGTTCTAAAGAATGTTCACCTTCTGAGACCTCCACCGTCTGTTCAACGACAGATACACGGAGTCTCCCCACTGAATCAAAACCAGCTGTGCCTGTATCTGTTGTAGAGATAATCTACTTGGGTTCACAACAAACTGCAACAAAACATATCATGAATCCATTGGTCTCTGCCAAGTCAGATATGGACTGTGCTCCTGCACAGTCACTAGAATCCACCTACTCTCCTGATTGTTTAGACATGGTTTTTCCTTCTGACAAATTTTTTTTGGAAGCTATGATAGGCCTAGACCACCCTTGGGAATAGTTACACCCCAGTTCCTATTTACTTCCCATTCTAAACTTAATAGATAGAGGTGTGTTCTCTCCGAGACCCAGTGAGAATGTTGATTGGTCCTTTGTCCCTTCCACTTCACAAGCTGTTCTTTCCAAAGGGAATAAGATGAATACAATGAGAACCATCCCGATCAACATTTCCACTGAACCAGGGGTCACCGAAAACATCTTTATTGGAGCAGACTGTTATCTTTATGAGATCATTCCGTACACCAATCTGTTTAATGATTTCCATGACATCTTTTCCCGATCTCATGATGAGATCCCAGGCATTGACCCTACTTGAAGAAGTGCTTTTGTGCTTTTTCATGTACTTTTAGCTGTACATTTTTGAAAAGTTAATTTTGTTTACAGTTTTTGTAGTCTTATGTATTTATTGCTTTGTGTTTCAGATGTCAACTTAACACTTTATAGGATTTGCTGATGACGCTAACCGCCACACCCATCAGTTGGCCGTAGCAGCTTCGGTTATTTACTCACCAACTGGTCAATTGGTATCTTCTGGAGGGGCTTGTCTAGGTCCCACAACGAACAATGTGGTTGAATACAGTGTAGTCATAGAGCTACTCTGAGATGCCCTATTTAATGGAATTTCACGTTTGGAGGTACAGCTCGACTCACAGTTAGTTGTTTTTCAGTTACTGGGTGTTTATCAGGTTAGAGATTCTACTTTTCTACATTATTTCATGTGAGTTAGGTTACTTGAGAGACAGTTTGATTTTATCACATATCATCATATTCCAAGCAACTTGACTGCATTAGCCGATTCATTTGCAAACTATGTTTTAGATTGACATTTGTATCATTCACACACATAAGTATTTCATGCATAAAACACAATAACATACATGTAGATAACCGATACTATATATATATCTAATACTGTATCAAAAAATAATATGAGCTTGGATCACAAGTCTATCACAAAGTCATGTCACAAAATACAAAATTGGGCTAAATGGCGTAAAAAATATACATCAAATATCCTTCTCTTATGGAGAAGGCAGAGCCTCATCTGCCTCTGCTGCCTCTCGGTAGCATATGACCAATCTAGCTACTTTCTGCAGCAACCTAATCTAGGCTGGGGGCACACCTACTACATACTCCTGCATATCAACTAGCATCCTCTCAATACGGTATGTAGGAATGTCATGGTTCAACTGACCCATATTCCTCTCTATGGATCCCAGAGTGGCATTGGCTGCACCCACTTCTACTGGTCTCACGAAAGTAGATGGGTGTCCTTCATGGCGCATTGTTCCAACATCTGCATTTGACACTTTGTTTCAGTATTTCAAACTCATCATAAAAATCATATATGCATAAATTTGAAAAAATTAAATAATTTTTCAAAAAACATAAACATACCCATATCTCCCCATCTCCTGGAGGAAGTATTAGCTCTGGATCATGACGAAAATCTAGGCATGCATATAGAAATTGCTCAAGAGCTGGCACCTACCTTTCCCACCAACCCCAGAAGTCATCCTCTTGGTAACATAGGTTGCTCTCGCCACCACCCTGGCGGAGGAAGATTTCACCCCAACTGTTAACACCTAAAAAGTGCTCACTAGCTCATTCCCTTACTCACATGACCCATTTGTCCACTTTTCCACCATCTGAGCCTCTGAAACCAACAAAAGGTCACCAAAAGACCTTAGTACACCCCTTTTTCCATTAAAAAAGATTATTTTTCCAAGAAAATCATAAAAAACCCTCAAAAAGGGTCCAAATTCCCAAAAATATTAAAAAGGGAATTAAAATATTATTTTTATTCAAAAAAGGAACAAGGAGGGAAAATTACCTAAACCATGTTGGTCAATACCATTGGTTTCCACAAAACCACAAATGGTATTCCTCACCACCAAAACCTATAAAAAGGTGGTAGGGGCTCCTCATTTCACATCCTTCCATTATCTCATCCTTATGCTGCTGAAATCTCCCCTGAGCACTTTTAGCCATTGAAGCAACCTTGGAGAAAGAGACCTATTGGAGTTTGGAGCTACTCATCTTGGGAGTTGCTCAACATCAACCTTCACCATTGAAGGTAATATCGCAAGCACTTGCTTGCCCCCCACTTTCCAATACAAAAATTATTCCTTATGTTTCTTGTTCTTGATTTTTGAAATATTTAAATTATTTGCTTAGATTCTTGCTTAGATCCATGAAAAGTATTGTTTATTTAGTTTATTGTTTTTATTTCTATTGAAACTGCTACTACTAGTTAGTAGGTGCCCATAGCACTAAGCTTGGTTGCAAAACCGAGCCAACAGTTTTTGGCGACTCCGCTTTGGTTTGAACTTTAGATCTCTAGCTTTGCCATTAAATCTTAGTTTTTATGAATTTTTAACCTTTAGATCCATAGATCTACCATCTTAGACAGCAGATCCATTGCTGGTCTGAGATTTGGCCCCAAAAACAGCCCTAAATTTTCAATTTTCGGGTTCGTTTCTCGGTTTCCGTGCACGGCTTCCGCCTCGCGGCTTTTTGCCAGACAGTCGCGCGGTCCATCGCGACTTTTCTGCATTTTTCCGCGCGGTCCATCGCGGCCTTTTTCCAGACAGTCGCGCGGTCCATCGCGACTTTTCTGTGTTTTTCCGCGCTGCACACCGCGGCTTCGCGGCCTTTTTCCGCGCTGTCCATCGCGACTGTGCGCCCAAAACCTGCGCGGTCCATCGCGACTGTGCGTCCAAAACCCGCGCGGTCCATCGCGACTTTTCGGCCAAAACCCGCGCGGTCCATCGCGACTGTTCGGCCAAAACCCGCGCGGCCCATCGCGGCTGTTCGTCCAAAACCCGCGCGGCTGAATTTTTTCATTCGGCCATCCCGATTTTGAAAAATATTTTTTACTGTACTTTCTGCCCATAGCACATTTTTTACAGTACTAAATTCTGCATAGTTTACAAATTTGAAAAAAAAATTTACTCTTTAAAAGTGCATACCTAGAAATCTTGTTAAAAATTTTCAAGAAAGTGAAAGAAAGACTCATTTTGCATTCTTTATCTAGATTCAAAAAATTTTCTTGTTTACTTCTTTAGAATATTGCCCTTAGCAATTTTTATTGAAACAAAGAAATCCATTTATTTCTTTATTTGCTTTCATAAAATCCAAGAAATCCTTTATTTTTTGAGTTATTTTTTGAAAAAGCATATTAATTCCTTTTCGTGAAAAAAGTCTTAAATATTTGCTTTGTATTTTCGAAAAGTCCTTTATTTTTTGAAAATTTCCCTTAAAGCATTTAAATTTTTCAAGTTCAGTTTACAACACCTCACGTGCACTCACACGATCACTTAATTGAACAAAGACTTAAAAAGTACCCTAATTTGAACACATTCTTAACCCCACTTGGGGAACACTAAAAGAATTCTTGTAGCTAGGTAGTATTGGGGGGATAGGTGTTCCAATAACACCCCTCAGTTCATACATCTGAGACATAGAAGTTGTCCAATTAGGGAGCTAAAATCTCTTAGTACTTTTTGGCGCGGTCACAACCGGTTTGTGGGAAGGCCTCTCCCTTAGGAGGGTTGAAGTCGCGAGGATGGTTCCGGAAGCCTGAGTGGGATACCGAAACCCATTCAGTAACCGAAGGGCTACCATTCGCAGTTCTCGGGATATCCCTGTATTGGGATATTGCGATCAAAGGACCAAACGGCAGATTTACCTTTTCTCGACGCGTCATGAACGGAGTATCCTAGTAGCCTGTCTTTTTAGGATTGATTACCCGGTGTCCCTCCCGGTAGGGGGATATCTAGCTGTTGTCTCTACATTCATATTGTCTGACTTGGATTTCATCACCTTGCAGGGGATATCGTCTGTTTGAGTCACAATACTTTTAGATTAGGTGTTTGCATGATCTTTACCACCTATTGAGTCTAGTTACACCTATTTTTTCTAGGAGCCGCTTGCATGTTGGTATTCTGACCGGTTGTTGCATTCCTCCACTTATTGTAGCACAGCTGCTGGGATAAGTGCATTTTTGAGGATTGATTTTTTGGCCTGTGAGCCTTCTTTTTTCACTCCCCTTTTTGCACCCTTGGTTGCATTAGGGTTTTGAGTCTTTTACATATATATCACCACCTGATACCTAAAACAATTTTTTAAATAAAAAACATATTCTCACCATTGAGAATTCTAGACGTTCTCGTCGTCTACGGGGCGAACTCCCAGAGTTTAGTCCACTTGGCTCTCCACGTCACGGACGCAGAGCATTATCCCTTGATTCGACACATCGTCGATCATCTAGACGGTCATCCGATTCTGACATACCCCACTTCACCTTTGATTTGGAGGTAGAATCCGAAAACCCCACAGAGTTACCACCAACCACAATTATGTCTGGAACACCAGTTGATCCGCTATATACATTAACCATAGGTCAGACATCCGCAGACCTTTCTGCGGGAGTACCATCAACGGCAACAGCCACCCCCTTGGGTATGCCCAATATGGGTAACACTCCACATTCAGGAATGCCTAGCACAGGACCACCACCTGTCATGGGCATGCCCAACATGGGGGTCATACCCCCTTCGGTTTCCACAAACCATATCCCAGGAATCCCTAGTGCGATTCCTAACCCAAGTGTAACTCCTGTTGCACTTGGGAGTGCTATCTCCGGAATCCCTAGTGCAATTCCTAACCCAAGTGTAACCCATGTTGCACTCGGTAGTGCTATACCAGGAATCCCTACTGCGATTCCTAACCCAAGTGTAACCCAAGTTGCACTTGGGAGCGCTAACCCATACCAGGCCACACCTTTTGGAGGGCACATACCCTCCATACCTAGCATACCTATAGGCGCTACTGGACCCCTACACCATACCACAATGGCTAGGCAGGTCCCGGTTCTGGTCACCACATCCGCTAGTCTACCATACATGGCAAGTCTCAACCTGCCAGATTTAGCTAGGCTCACAAATGACCCCATCAGGCATGATCCTGCTTGGCCCCATATGCCCACTAAGCTTCCCTCTGACATCCCTAAGTTTGAGGGAAAGGCCGGAGAAGACCCCCAGAACCACATCATGTCCTTCCATTTATGGTGTTCCTCCAACTCCATAGTGGACGACTCTGTCCGACTCCGTTTATTACAGCGCACCTTCACTGGCTCTGCAGCCAAATGGTATATCGAGCAACCCCATGGGATGCATTCCACATTTACCTCCCTTGCCTCGACCTTCCTGCAGTTCTTTCAGCTACCAGTCCACTATGATGCGGGCGTCGAGATCCTACTGTCTTGCAGACAAAACACGGCCACGCATATCACTGACCATATTCATGATTGGCGGCGGCGCCGAAGCCTATGCAAGATCAAATTAGACGACCGAATCTTTCTAGACTGGTTCCTTAAATCCCTCCTTCCTCTCATTGCGAAGGATGTAGCATCTGAAAGACCCCAGTCTGAGGAGGAGGCCATCCTTAAGGCCCAACAGTTTGATCTTATCTATGCCCAATCAGGTTACCTATACACCATCATACCTGACGCACCACGAGGTGACTCCGCACGCGGTGACACACCGGGGGAATCACATGCCGCTGATGGCATTATTGGCCAAATTACACCGCAAGCCAAACCTTTCAGTATGGTGAGCACCATGCCCGCCCCAGACCTTTCTAGGGCTACATCCAGTTCCGGAGCGACAACTTCTTATGCTCCAACAAACCAGACCCATCATGTTCATGGACCCTCTTGTCCACAACATTGTTATGGCCAAGCGCCATCAGCATATGTACCTCCTACATACTATGCTCAACCTACGGTACAGAACCCCATGCAGTTTCCACAACAGCCCATGCATTACCCACAACCGGTTGCACCGGCTAACCTCACACCTCCACCAGCTCAGGGGTACCAACAACCCCAACAGGCAACTGGACCAGCTCCAGCTCCACCTACATACTATCCACCGCAACCTGCTCCCGCACCTGCGGCTCCTCAGAATCCCCCCAATGCTCAAGGGCATGTCTACGCACAACAACAGCAGCCCCAATACCAAAATAACCAACGCAACCAGGGTGGGCAACCAAACCGAGGAAGAGGACGAAACCGTGGAAACAATCAAAACCGTAACCAAGCTCCACAACCTACCCATCCTACGCAAAACAATAACGCGGCGCCCGCTCATCAGAATCCTGATCGGCCACCTAAGCAACCCAAAAATGCTAATTTACGAACAAACCATCCTTGTTCCATTTGCGGTGTCTATGGCCACTATACCCACGCTTGCCCACATCTGGAGCGAGCTCGACAACTATGGACAAATGACGCCCATCGTCAAGGGCAGGCGGCTCCTCAGCCACCACCCAACCCCCCACCAACCCCACAACAACCTTTGGTCCTCCAAAACCCTTTTCCAACACAGGGAGTGGTAAACACCCAGCCGTTAGCCCCCCAACAGGGCAACGTGCAACCACAACAAATAACTTACACAGCTCCTGATCAACCCATGTTTGATTCAGGCACCCACCACTTATTGATGATGTCCACCGCTGACGTCAATATCCAAACCCGTCGGAATCAATACGGACCGACTTCTGAAGCCCCCCCCGCCGAAAAGGATACTACTGCTAATCCCACTGATCAGACATTGCGTATACCTCAGGTTCCACTCGATGGCGCTTCTAAAGCACCTCGCTTCCCCCTTCGCCGAATCAACAACAACCCCAATGCACGAGCTGCGTCCAATTACAACATTGTAGATGACTTAGCTCAATCTCCCGCAGCCATGTCTGCGTTAGAAGTCTTAAAAACCTGTCCTACTCAGCGCAAGACTTTACTTTCCACCATTGGGGCGATTGACCCAAATGATTCGAACTTGATGACCTTTGATTTAGACCAATCTGAACCACGACTGCCTTCTACCATAGCAGTCCAAGTTTCCGTTTCTATTCGGAATCTTGTCATCCATCGATGTATCATCGACGAAGGTGCCTCCACATGTGTCATGTCCACTTTTGTCTGGCAAAAGTTGGGATCCCCTGCTCTCCAGCAATCCACCACTGCATTGCGGGCCTACGACGGCCGGTCAGCTCAACCTCAAGGTTTATTACCCAAGGTACCCGTCCAATTAGGTGGGAAGACTGTGCTCATCGACATAGAAGTCATTAACGCCCAGCTTGACTATAACCTTTTACTTGGCCGCAGTTACATGTACGCCATGAAAGCGGTCGCCTCCTCCGTCTTCCGCACCATGATGTTCCCCCACGAGGGCCGCGTGGTCAAAATTGACCAACTCACCTACTATGATCCCAACGCCCCTGCAGCACCGGAGAATGTTCTCCCCATGATTGAACAACCCGCTTCTAGTGCAGTTACCTCCTTTGTGTCTTCTGTGGCACCCAGACTTTATTCGGATACACCCATGACCTCTACATTCCAGGCCATCCCACCACCGTCACCGGAGACCCAAGTCGCAAACCTCTGTACTGTTTCGCAGAATACGCAAACATCCGGCGGTCAACCACCATTGATCCCCAGTCACATTGGTGTCACACCCATCCACACCATCCCCTTCCTATTTCCTCCTTCGGGTGTAGTAAGCGCCCCGGTTATGGCTACCCTTAGCCTACCCGGGCTAACATTGGGATTGCCCGTGTGGTATATTCCGCCTCCCGTTCGACTACCGACACCAGACGTCATCCTCCAACCGGTACAACCCATTGTTACCACAAATCAACCTCCTCCTGGCGTCGCGATCCCTTCGTCGGCAACGACACCTCCTCCTAACCTCAATATTCCTTCGTCGTCAATGAAACCTCCTCCGGGTCTCACGATTGCTTCGACGTCAAAGGATCCCCCTCTCCTTGCTAAGCCCACTAGGGGCAGAGGTCCACAACCCTACACTGCTATACCACCTCCTAAGGCAGCCAAACCCCCACCGGTGTTTCGATCTCCCCCCAAATGTTCATTATGCGATGAAATTGGCCATCCAACTCACCAATGCCCACATTTACCGGCACTCCAAGAGCATATGAATATGTTGGACGATGACATCGGCATCCCAGTAGTCAGATTAGAGCCACCTCTACAGCCTCGCGACAAATCACTGCGCACTAACCATCCTTATGCTATATGCAGCGTTTACGGCCACTACTCTCACCATTGCCCTGATCTACCTGACTATAGAGCAGCGTTGTATGAGTTAAACAATGCCGACTTAGAGATATCTCCTCCCCTTATCGAGGAGATTCACCCTCCACCATCATCCTCGTCAGAAGAAGTCAATACGATATATATGATTTCGACAACCTTCAAACCAGAACCCCTCGATTTATGGTCTGATTACTTCAATACTGACGAGCATATTTTGGAGACACTCACTGCACCCGACTACCCTTGGGATGATATGCATCATCGCTCGTACTTCCTACCGGAGACATCTACCTCCACCGCATCCGACCAGCTATCAGTCGAGTCGAAAGACTTCATACCCGCTAAGGTCGATTGGTTAAAGGACCCCATCCCAGCACCAGATGCCTTTGAAGAAGGGAACATGTCCAACATTTCCCCCACTATACAGATAGACATTTCCACAACACCGGGGAAACCTGAGCTCATCTCGCTGGGCGCATCTTGCACTCAAGCAGAAACTCAGGCGTACAAAAAGCTCTTTCAGGAGTTCCGCGATGTCTTCGCCTGGTCCTATACCGAGATGCCTGGTCTCGACCCCGCCATTATTGAACACCACATCGATACATGGGCCGAAGTACCCCCTGTTCGTCAGAAACAGCGACCTATTCACCTTGCCAAGCTCCCCGCTGTTAAGGCTGAAGTCGAAAAACTTCGAAAAGCAGGTTTCATCTACCCTATTCCGTACACCACATGGGTGTCGAACCCCGTTCCTGTCAACAAAAAACAAGGCACCCTCAGAGTATGCACTGATTTCCGTGATCTAAACCACGCTTGTCCAAAAGACAATTTCCCCACGCCATTCATTGACCAACTCATTGATGAGTGTGCGGGCCATGAGGTCCTATCCTTCATGGACGGGTTTTCCGGATATAACCAGATCCACATTCGCAAGGAGGATCAGTACAAGACTGCCTTTACCACCCCATGGGGCACCTTTGCCTATCGCGTCATGCCATTTGGCCTTAAAAATGCTGGTGCCACTTTCCAGCGAGCCATGACCTATTGCTTTCACGACTTGGTCCATATCCTGCGAGTCTATCTTGACGACCTCACAGCGCGTTCCCGAAAACGATCAGACCACCTTAACGACCTCCGGCAAGTTTTCCTGCGTTGTCGCAAATATAAAATCCGCTTGAACCCACACAAGTGTGTCTTTTGCGTCCCAGCGGGCCGGTTGTTGGGTTTCATTGTTTCCCAAGATGGGATCACTGTCGACCCCCCGAAGGTCAAAGCCATCTTAGAACTCCCCCCTCCTCGCTCGCTTCGACAGCTTCAGAGCTTGCAAGGGCGGTCCAATTTTCTTAGGCGCTTTGTCCCTGATTATGCCACCAAAGTCCACGGGTTCTTACGCTTGCTTCGTACCCACATACCCTTTGTTTGGGACGAACAAGCAGACACGGCATTCGAAGCCCTTAAGAAAGCTCTCACACAAGCCCCCTTGATATCCCCACCGGATTTCTCCCAAGACTTCACCCTTTACGTCTCGGCATCCGAATATGCCGTGTCCGGAGTTTTGGTCCAAGAAGATGCTTCCCACAAAGAGCATGTGATTTATTACGTCAGCCAGACCTTATCTGGCCCACCTCTACGTTACCCCTATGAGGAAAGATTAGCACTAGCTGTAGTCTTTTCCGTGCAAAAACTGCGACACTATATTTTGCTTAGTCATACCACGGTTGTCGCCGACTCCAACCCCATGGTCTACCTCCTTACCCGGCGGCTCCTTCAGGGTCGTGTCGCTAAATGGGTCATTATCCTCCAGGAATATGACCTTACTTTCAAGACTCCCAAGAGCACCAAAGCCCTCGCGCTTGCTCACCTCATTACAGATCTCCCATCCTCTTCAACATCACCCGTCATCCAAACGGACTTGATTGACGAGCAGATATTCGTCATTTCGTCTGATGACCCTTGGTATGGAGACATATTGACTTACCTGCGTACGCAAAAATTCCGACCACACATCGATCGTGATGGACGCCGTCGCATACGACACCACGCCCCCCGATACCTGCTTATTGGGGATGTAATTTATCGACGAGGCGTTGATACTATCTTACGCCGCTGCCTATCCCATAGCGAGGCAGAACAAGTCCTCAATGATTGTCATAGCGGTGCCTGTGGAGGCCATTTCTCCGGCATGGCTACCGCCCAGAAAATCATTCGCGCCGGTTATTTTTGGCCATCATTGTTTACTGATTGCATCACCGCAGTCAAGCATTGCCAGAACTGCCAGCTATTTGCCCCCAAAGCAAGAACCCCCCCTGCCCCCCTTCATCCAGTCATCACTGTTGGACCATTCTGCAAATGGGCCATAGACTTCCTCGACTGCAACCCCCCGTCAGCCGGCGGTCATAAACACATCATTGTGGCTGTAGATTATTTCACCAAGTGGGCAGAAGCCATGCCGACCTATAATTGCAAAGCCGACACTGCGGCACGATTTTTCTTCAACCATGTTATCGCTCGTTTCGGAGTACCACAACAGCTAGTTTCTGACCACGGCTCTCACTTCGAAGATGCCGTCTGGAAGGAATTATCAACCATGTTGAAGTTTGAACACCATTTCTCTTCCGCTTACTACCCCCAAGGAAACGGCCAAGTCGAAGCGATCAATAAAATCTTGAAGACCATTCTCCAACGTACTGTAGACAATCACAAATCCAATTGGCATCACATGCTTTTCCCTGCACTCTGGGCCTACCGCACATCAACCAAAACCGCCACCGGTTTTACCCCTTTCCATTTAGTTCACGGTGTCGAATCTGTCCTCCCTATTGAGTGCCAGATCCCTGCTCTAACCATCGCCGTTGAGCTCCTACCGGATACTTCCCCGATCGAGCAACGTTTACTGCTCCTAGAGCAGGCTGATGAAGATCGGCGCACCGCCATTCAAAACATGGAAGCTGCTAAACAACGATCGAAACTAAGTTACGACAAACGCGTCCACCCAAGAACCTTTTCAGAGGGAGACCTTGTCCTCGCTTACGATCAAGCTCATGATAAAACCGGAAAGGGAAAGTTCGTGTCTATGTGGCAAGGCCCCTACATCATACACACCTGCCTCGGGCAGGGGGCATACATTCTGACCGATTCAGAAGGCAACACCTTACGCAACCCACGCAACGGGTTCTACCTTAAAAGATTTTACCCATAAAAAATCTCATGGACACCATCGTCCATTTTAGTATAGGCATACATTTTTTCCCAAAAATTTTCAAAAAAACCTAAATATTTGTTTTCTCTGCATGACCACAGATGGAGCCTCTTCCACTCTGCCATGTCGGTTTCGCTGATGGTGCAAGCCGTTGGTCTCCCAATCTCGCCTCCGCAGCTTGGGTAATATACTCCCCTTCACATGAGTTAATTCACATTGATGGAGTGTGTTTAGGTGCCGCCACCAATAATCAAGCTGAATACGATGCCGTGACCGGTCTCCTAGCCGCTGCTCTCCAGATGAGCATACGTCACCTCAACGTTTTCTTGGACTCACAGCTCCTAGTCTCCCAGCTCAACAACGATTACTAGGTACGCGATCCCTGTATGTTCAGAAAATTCCTGCGCACTAAACAAATGGTTAGACAGTTTGAATCCATTACATTCACACATGTCCCAAGACACCTCAATGGTGTAGCAGATAATATGGCCAACAGTGTCCTCGACTGGCACACCAATCACATCGTGTCATATCCATAAACAAAAATGCATCCATGTGCAGAACATGTGCCTCCATGGGCATATACAAAAACTAATATTGCATCCACGTGCATAACATGTGCCTCCACGGGCATAAAAACAACCAAAATAATGCATCCATGTGCATAACAAGTGCCTCCACGGGCATACACAAATCAATAAATACACTGCATCCACGTGCATAACATGTGCCTCCACGGGCATATAAAAAAAAGACAATGTGCATCCACGTGCATACACGACAATAGATCTAAAATATATATCCACATATATATACAAACCAAATAGTCTACATGTCATAAGTGCCCTCAGCACTCGATATACAAAAAATACATCTGTCATACAAAAAATGCTTCCCCATATGCTCATAAGCATTTGGGGGCAACAATGACGTCTACTCATCTGGATCCTGCGGATCCTCGGGCTCCTCCTCCGGCTCCTCCTCCGACTCCACCTCCGCCGGCCCAGCCGGGTCAGGACGACCCCGAACTCGCCGCTCTGCTGGCCCTGCGGGATCGTCCCTCAGACGTATCCTCCCCTGAGCCGGCCCTGCCGGAGCATCTCCTCTACCACCCCCGTGTCTCGCAACAAACACCGCTGCCCTCAACAGAAGTGACTGCCACTCAGGCGGCGCACCTAGACATCCCTGCAAAATGTCCCGATCAAGGTCCCTCCAGCCATCCTCGGGGAGCCCATCTACGATCCGGGCTAGAGTCCGCCGGACACCATCTATAGCATCGTCGTGAGGGCTAACCCCTCGCCCACGGGCTGCATACCCTCCACCACGAGGAGGACGTACAGGTACTGGGGGACGAGCAACCACCATCGCCCGCCCCTGCCGAGCCACATAGTCAGGTGGTGGTACTGGACCTATATCTGCACAAAGAAAATAAAACCATCAGATACTATACAACAGATATCATCATGATCAATCATAATACATATGATATAACATAACATAAAAACAAAAACATACCGTCTAAGCTCCAGGCCTGTCCTGGGGCACGTGGCATCTCTGGGTCTCCCCGGTAGTCCATGCCGGCGTATGGATAGTCCTCGATCACCAGTGGCATCTGCTCCCACTGCTGGTAAAAGTCCTCTGTGAAGAAGCCACGGATACCACCGCCAGCACGGGGCATCATCTGCCCCCACCTCATCATACGAGGCTCACTAGGAAGACCAGCACGAACGGGTACGTGTGGCCGTAAGGTCGGCACCCGCTCAAAGAAAAAACAGCATAAAAAGGAGGCGTAACAGAACTCACCTCCCTCTCTCACGGCCTTGTCCAGATCTCTCCGGACACCGGCCAAGAACATCTGAGCCCAAGCGTAGTAAGTACCCCGTAGAACGGAGTCCACCATCATCGTCTGCCCCCCAGACATACGATGTGGTGCAGCAGCACCCAAAACCCTCAGAACACAGGCACCAACAGCCCGCATATCCCACTCACGTAGGAACTTCAGGCTAATAGAGCTGTTTACCAAAACAGCGTCATCCACACAGAAGGTCTGCAAGAGGTCCTCCATATCCACACCTGGAGGCAACCTCGGAGAAATATCACCCACCTCACCCAAGCGAGGCAAACCGGTCAAAAAATATACATCAGTGAGAGTAATCTCCAACCTCTCACCACCAATAATAAAGGCACCCTCTGTCGGCACCCACCACTGCACGAGCTGGTTCAGGAGTCTCTTCACTGAACGGATAGGAGGTATCTGAGCGAACTTCAAGAGTCCGCTCATGGCTAAGGTCTGTCGCACCCCTCCATCATTCTCGATCCTCAACATAATCTCGGCATCAATCTCTCTCTCCCGCCATACGGACTGAGCCCTCCGCAACATCCTGCCAAGAAAACACAGAAAATTTTTAGCCCCAGCATAAAAATTTTAGAAAAATCCCATCGCGGCTTTTACCAAAAAAGCCGCGATGCCCATCGCGGCTTTTCCACAAAAAGCCGCGATGACCATCGCGGGATCCATGCAAAAACCCGCGATGAACATCGCGAGTTTTGTCCAGACAGTCGCGATGAACATCGCGACTGTCACCCATGAACACGCGATGAACATCGCGGGTTCCGACCTCACAGTCGCGATGAACATCGCGACTGTGAGTCTAAAACCCGCGCGGTTCATCGCGGGTTCAGACCCGAAACCCGCGCGGTTCCACGTTGGAGAGTCAACGTGGAGTTTCGCAGCCTTCGGGGGCCCACCGCCAAATAAAAAAGACATAATTGACTAGGTTAAGGCGAATAGAGTTACCTGCAACTCGCTAAATCGAAAACCAACGGTGAAATCTCCCGGAAATCGAGAAATAGCTCTGACTGCTCTATCAAACTCGCCCGTAACAATGACATGTCATATTGGGCCCCACGTCCTATTTATAGAAATTCCACGAATTTCAAACAACCATTACGGTATCATACGAAGTCCATTTCTCAAACCGTTGGTACCGTTGGGATCAGCATAGCGAGAACTTCATAAAGGTTCCTTCCGTTTCCCGTTTTTCAGGGGGTCCTTTTTTGACCATTTTTTTAGCCCCTCTCGTGGCCTCGGTTTGCATGCCACATCGGCCGTTCTCCATTTTCGATGAGTCTTATATGGCCGGATTCAGTTTTCTGCGCTCGTGATGATGCTTGAGACCATTTCTCGCTCTCACCCTTAGATTTTCCGGGCATTTTTTCCACGCCCCCTGTCGCCTCGGTTTGCGTGCCACATCGGCCGTTCTCCGTTTTCGATGAGTCTTATATGGCCGGATTCAGTTTTCCGCGCTCGTGATGATGCTTGAGACCATTTCTCGCTCTCACCCTTATATTTTTCGGGCATTTTTTCCACGCCCCCCCGTCGCCTCGGTTTGCGTGCCACATCGGCCGTTCTCCGTTTTCGATGTGTCTTATATCGCCGGATTCAGTTTTCCGCGCTCGTGATGATGCTTGAGACCATTTCTCGCTCTCACCCTTAGATTTTCCGGGCATTTTTTCCACGCCCCCCCGTCGCCTCGGTTTGCGTGCCACATCGGCCGTTCTCCATTTTCGATGTGTCTTATATCGCCGGATTCAGTTTTCCGCGCTCTTGATGATGCTAGAGATCATTTCTCGCTCTCACCTTTAGATTTTCCGGGCATTTTTTCCACGCCCCCTCGTCACCTCGGTTTGCGTGCCACATCGGTCGTTCTCCGTTTTCGACAATCCTTATGTCACCGGATCCAGTTTTCCGCACAGTAACGATGCTTGAGACCTTTTCTCACCTTCATCAATCCATTCTTGTTCAGTATAATTTTATCCCTTTTTCGGGCCGAGCAAACCCTTTGACGAAAAAGGCACTTAGGGAGTTTCTGTTAAGCTCTTTTCTGACTCCTAAAACAATGAAAAGATCGCCGAGCAATCTTGCTTCCTTTCATGCTCGCTAAACGTATCTGAAAGGGCGTCTACCTGGTATAAGTTCACCCCTTTTCCGGACCTCGTAGACTAATTACGAAAAAGGTATACTCTAGTCACATCGGCTAGAAGAGTTCTCCATCCGCATCATTTTATGCTTTTTTGGGCCTTGGAGACTAAACTTACAAAAAAGAAACACCAACAGAGTCCACTTACCGTTTTCAGACTCTCTAAACATGAAAGCAACCATGAGCATGTGCCGTCCTGGGCTCACAAAATCCACAGGACCGTACCATTTTAGAGCACACTTTTATCCCTTCTTGGAGCTCATTAAAACTACGAAGAAGGAAGAATGGTGCCTCTTGGCGCCACGACAGACCATGTCTACTCACATAGCAGCTTCCCCACTCTGGTCGCCTTTGTTCAATGCATTCTGCAGTATGTCACCCGGAAACTCCCTCGACAGCTACCATCAGCTTCACCCACCCAGAATCAGTACATACCCTTCAGTCCCTAAAAGATGATCCCCACACCTACAAGTCAGTTCCCTACGCTGCTAGGTCAACCACGTCATCATGCTCTGAACAAAGGAAGTTTGAGTCTACCCATTTTTGACCCAGTTATTTCCCATCCCCACAAGTATGTCAGTCCTACCAGCAGTACTACATCACTTCAATTCTACACCTCGTGCTCTTGTCAAGGAAACATCATTCCTTGTTAGTTGCTGGTCTCCCTCTGTCGACGACAACCACATTGATTCCAGAGGATAGATCTAGAGGTCCCTGTGTCTTGGACTCATTACCATTTATGATGAGTGCCTACGAATCATTTCGAGAGGAATCCTCAGTGCCTCTCCGAATGGTTGTTTCTCACATGCTCGACTTCAACACCTTGATCGCATCGTTGAGACTCGCACAGGGTATTGGTCCGTTCAGTTATTAGTCGAAGACCCCGGATACCACCTGACTCCTCCACATTTGAGAGTCTACCTATGGATACAACCAGTTACATTTTTTCTATAGATATCCGGGTTGCGTATGGCGACAGTATTCAGATGTACCCCAGTTTCATACTCCCTTGAGTATACAGTTCATTATTTCTCAGAGATGACTCATAGTCTTTGAGTCCCTACAGATGTTGGACACCTTCAGTTTCAACAGTTCCACAGTTATTCCAGTGTATCAGTTATTGAGATCAGTCATGATCATGAGTATATCCCACAATAATGTCCCCTCTGGACCATTATGATGTACCAGTATATTTCTTTACGTATTAGATCCCCCTTCTTGGGACTAATTGTTTTGTATATGTCTTGATACGAGCATGGGAATGCCCGCCTCGTCCTATATCAGAGATTATACCTCATTCATATTGAGGCAATGTAATATTTTTTGTTTTTGCAGCTTCCAAGGGCCGTGGCTCCAGTCTCCAACCGGTCTCTTCTCTCCCCTAAAACCCAGAAAAAGGACAAAAGAACTATGATGTCTATCGGCCATACGATGAGCTCCTGCCCTCACACATCAGGGGGCAATCTGTTAACACCTAAAAAGTGCTCACTAGCTCATTCCCTTACTCACATGACCCATTTGTCCACTTTTCCACCATCTGAGCCTCTGAAACCAACAAAAGGTCACCAAAAGACCTTAGTACACCCCTTTTTCCATTAAAAAAGATTATTTTTCCAAGAAAATCATAAAAAACCCTCAAAAAGGGTCCAAATTCCCAAAAATATTAAAAAGGGAATTAAAATATTATTTTTATTCAAAAAAGGAACAAGGAGGGAAAATTACCTAAACCATGTTGGTCAATACCATTGGTTTCCACAAAACCACAAATGGTATTCCTCACCACCAAAACCTATAAAAAGGAGGTAGGGGCTCCTCATTTCACATCCTTCCATTATCTCATCCTTATGCTGCTGAAATCTCCCCTGAGCACTTTTAGCCATTGAAGCAACCTTGGAGAAAGAGACCTATTGGAGTTTGGAGCTACTCATCTTGGGAGTTGCTCAACATCAACCTTCACCATTGAAGGTAATATCGCAAGCACTTGCTTGCCCCCCACTTTTCAATACAAAAATTATTCCTTATGTTTCTTGTTCTTGATTTTTGAAATATTTAAATTATTTGCTTAGATTCTTGCTTAGATCCATGAAAAGTATTGTTTATTTAGTTTATTGTTTTTATTTCTATTGAAACTGCTACTACTAGTTAGTAGGTTCCCATAGCACTAAGCTTGGTTGCAAAACCGAGCCAACACCAACGAGACAGCATAGGCTCATGAGGGTTGATAGGGGGCAGTGCCATGCCCAAACTAATAGCAGGAATCCTCTCAAAGAAGAAGGCGAAAAATATGCTTCCATATCCGAAATTCTTCATTCTCCCGGTCTTACACGCCGAGATTTGAAGTTTCATGTTCTCCAACAGACTAGAACACCAGTCATAAACATGCCCTTGCAAGCATTCAACACCTATATGCATATAGTGCCTCGAAGCAAGATGTTGTGAGGCACTTCACCCCATTCAGTTGAGAACACTCAGAATAACTCAAAGAGGGAAGCTCACAATGGTAGAGATGAGAACTTGACTACCACATTTCTTACTTCCTGGTACACAGTATGCATTGATATATTCTTGCACTGTTAATGCACTCACTTTGCTAGAAGACCCTTTTAGATTCACGGACTCTCCCCTACAAAAGAGACCCATGATAAAGTAAATGTCATCAATGGTGAGCTCAAGTATCTCACCTCGGATATCAAAAACCATGGCATCTGCATCCCAGTATCGAACAAGTCTTTCTAGGAAGCGGATTTGGGCCCGCATGTTGACTGTTCTATAGAATTTCAGTAATCCACACCTTCTAAGTGTATGAAGAGTCATTGGATCTTGAAATGCTTCTCAATCCATATCTTCATGTTCTCTTTCCCTCCATACTAACATCATCCTTCCCAAAAACAGTCAATTTTTAGCATTTTTTCAAGTTTTTGGCCACTTTCAAGGGTGTACGCTGCTCTTCACACTAGACATGCACGTTTAGAATGCTGTTGTTTTTCATGAAGATTAGCGTACACGCAGAGGACGTTGTGAGCATTGCCAAAACAGGGATTTTTACCATAAAAATTGACAATAAAGACACAGGAATGCAAGTTTGGGAGGAATGAACTTACTTGGTGGAAGCGGAAGGTTGATTGGTACTACGGTTTGATCGTAATGAGCAGAAGAAGATCAAGGGTTTGCTCCAATTATTGCTCTCAAATTCTCAATTGTGATATTTGTTTTAATATTTTTGAAACTAGTTATATAAAAGTGAGTTTCATTTTTACCCACTTTTTGAAAAAGTCTATAGTTTCAAATTATTCTTAATGGGTTCTATTCAATCACTAATACTTGTAGGTCTTGGTGAAGTAATTCTACCCTAGATATTTCAAATTTTCACTAGATTCTCAAAGCATTGAACCATTATGACTTAGTTTTTTATTGATGGACCAATATAGACATTGTATTGATCATTTATTATGTCATTGATAAATTTTGTTGCCACTTACTAACTGGATTATTGAGATCACATTTTGGTAGGTCATGAACATATGATCCTAGTAGTTGTCTTTTAAGTCGTTTTAAGCTCTTGCTTTCACTATGAAAAACTAAACAAGATTGCCGAGCAAACTTGGCCTCTTCAAGCTCATTAAAGGATTTGAAGGTTCATCCGCTTAGGTATAAGTTTAACCCTTTTCTGGACCTTTGCGGATTACTTACGAAAAAGGAATACTCCAGTCATGCGTTTCTAGAAGAGTTCTCCTCTCATTGTTTTATATTTTTTCGGGGGAGGGGACTAACCATACAAAAAAGGCCTTTTGGAGCCTCTCTTTAGGGTTCTCAGGCTCTCTAATCATGAAAACACCAAGCGAGCATTCACCTACTCGGGCTCGATGTGAAATCCACAAGAGGGTAAATAGAGGATTGTTTAAGTTTTTCAGACTCCACAAACAGGAAAACACCAGCAAGCATTAACCTACTTGGGCTCGATATGAAAATCCACGAGTAGGTGTATGGAGTTATTGTTTAAGTTTTTCAGACTCCTTAAAATTGAAAACACCGGCGAGCAAGAACAGATCTCAGCTCAATATTAAAATCCAGAGATCAGTACTATGGAGTATTCTTCTATCTCTTCTTCGAACTCTGTAAACAATGAAGAAGGTCCTGAGTCTTCCTCCCATGGGCTCGTTAAACTTTTTACATGGTTGGACCTATTGAGTTTTCTATTTTTCTTGGACTCATTAAATAAACAAGAAGAACATTCTTTTATAAAAAAGAATAAAGAATAAGAAGGGTGTATTGTATCTTTTTCAGTTTCAAAGGAAGTTATGTCAGTCATATCCTTGAACACAACACCTACTTGAGTCTCTCATGTCAATTGGGTTTTAGTTTTTGGCCTTAGGGTGAACCTGATATCCGAGTTTTACTCCCCCGGTTGGTTATTATTCCAACCTTATGGAGGGTATATTATGTCTCCTACATCGTAGACTTATATCATTTTCCCCATTATGTTGAAAACTTCCTAAGTCACTTTGTGTCATGCTCATTGTTCAAGGATACAGCCTGTGTTAGCCATTCTGCAGTTCACCTTGACTTCATGTGGCCGCCACCCTGGAGTCAGTTTTTTTCATCTTGTTACTCGTCCTACTCCACATCGGCTCATACCTATGAGTATTCCTTGTGTTGGATGATGGAGGATGCATTAATGCCTTGTTGGCTTCTTTTTGGACAGACCCGGGTTTTAATGAAGCGCAGCAACAAAACCCCTTGGTGCACTGGCCCTCTCAGCAACGAGCTGCACAGCAGCTCGAGGTCTCACCCGAAGTGGCTATGGGGGGGTTAAAGAATCAGATTTCCTTAACCTAGGCGACGCGGAGACTGCTCTTTCCTCCTCGGCAATTCCTCTGAAGTGAATGTCTGACCCCTCTTAAGACTTATGAGCGCCACAACTCTCAAGCTTTCTGCTCAGCAGCTCGGCGGCGCGGGACATTCACTCCTGCGCCGATCTTCTATGCGTTGTTTCACTTGCGCACCCGGCGCAGCAGCGTGTTCTCCTATCGCTGCGGCGACGTCATCTTACCGATTCCTTCGACCCTTAGCAATTATAGTCCCCAAGGGAGCTCCAAGGACTTACTCAACACACTCATAAAGTTAATGCAACATTCCTGTATACGCTGTTAGTAAACTAAAACAGGCAATCACTCAATCACAACATCACAACATCGAGAAATATGAAGTCCGCCTCCACGGGGAAATCCACGTCCACGGGAGTATCTTATATTAACCAGAAAGTGATAGATTTATACACTATGCTGCGCACACAGCTGCAGCCTTAGATCTTTCCAGGAAACTCCACGCACACAGCTGGGAGTCCTTCTCTCGATCTAGTCTCTTTCTCTTCAGAGGTTACAATAGTTCAGACGTCAACTCCGACTGTCTGCAACTTAAGGATTAGCTTCACTGTTAACCAGCTCTAACTCCTGTTTTCTAGCAACACGGTAGAAAACAATCAACAAGATCGTAACAGAGGATGATCAACTCGATCAATCCTTCTTACATCTAGTATCTACTAATTAACCGGCTCACTAACTAGCTAACTAACATCTACCCTTCACAATTATACATATATATAGGTGGCCATGGCGGTCGCACCTTTACAAAACTGTGGGCCTTTCCCAGCAGTAATCCCCAAAAACCCTAACCACGCACATGGCTAGGTGTACTGTAGGCACCGCTTACAGTCATGTCGCCGCTTCTTGCAGGCTCCATGATTTTCGGCGCAGCTTACGGGTATGGGCGCCTTGTCCTTCGCCTTCAATGCTTTGGTCCGTTGCTCCTCCTTGGTCCGAGCAACCATAACTTCTGTATTCAGCCTTAATGAGGGTAGCTGAGCCCTCTACTTCATTGCTTCATTCATTGTGGTAGCTGGGCTTTCCACTCTGCTACCTTCATTCTCTTCTGACATGCGCGTGATCTCCGTGATTTCCGGTCCGTAATCTACGCTGAGGTTATCCATCTGGCACCATACTGCGCATCGTCTGCTTCTGTCCCAAAATTGGCGCTTATTCAAAATTTAGCACTTTCTCTTCCATACTTGTGCTTTTTCCTCAAAATTCGCATCTTTTACCATAGCTGCGGCCTTGGCTCCAACAGGCCCCTAACACTTACTTGTGGCTCGCCCTCGAGCCACTCGTACTAGCGGGTGGTCGCTTTACTTGCGCATCTGCTTCTGCTTGGGTCTCCGTGAATGTTTTGTTCCACTGCGCAATAGTGGAG
The DNA here is from genome assembly GCA_027924585.1 of Larix kaempferi. Taxonomy (NCBI): domain Eukaryota; kingdom Viridiplantae; phylum Streptophyta; class Pinopsida; order Pinales; family Pinaceae; genus Larix; species Larix kaempferi. Next base: position 12,666,347 of record BSBM01000007.1, read on the forward strand.
TCCAATTCATCGACACACTCCAGAGCTGCCTGCACCGTTTCTGCAGTGGCTTCTTCTTTAGTTATGGCATCAATCACCTATTGAGATTCTGCGATTTCTTTGATTTTGGCCTCGACTTGGGCAACTATGTCAGCATACTCATCCATAAATGGCTGAATGCTGTTGGTGAGCTTCTCATCTTCAGTTCTGAGCTTGTGCAGTTGCTGTTGCACTCTGCGCACTTCACTCATTTTCTTCATTTTTGCTAAGCCTGCTAAGGCCTTAGCTTCGTCAGTCATAATAGTTAGGGACTGTTTTGCGGCTTGCACCTGTTCCAAAAGACCAACTTTAAAAGGGAGCTTCTCAAGCTCCGTCCAAGCTTCCATAGCTTGGTTCATCAGGTTCTCGGCTTCCTGCATTTTGTCTTTCATTTGTGTGGAAGCTCTGCTCAGCGCTTCAAATTGTTCCTGCGCATCATCTGTAAACTGCGCAGCAACACGAGCTTCCAGCTCGGCAATTTGGGTTCTATGGCTCTCAGCCATAGCAACTATTTCATGCTCCAGGGTTTTCACCCTTCCTCCAATAATTTGAACTTTCTCAACCAGAGGGAGGTCTGGTTGAATCTCGCAAGCTGGAAACTCCTGGGCAATCTCATCCACTGCGTTTCTTATGCCAATGTCTTACGCCTCATAAAGTGCGAGCTTCTCAGAGATATTCTTATGGCTTGCCTTCATCTCTATCTCCTGCGATTGCAGTCGTTGATTTGCCTGGAATGTAGAGAGCTCTCTAGCTCTCAACTCAACAGAAACTTTCTCATGTACTAGCTGTAGAGTCTCTATAGGAATTAGGGACAAATTTATTTCAACAGGCCCAACTGCGCTTACTTGTAGTGCAGCTAGCGGATCTGGAAGTGTCATGCTCGTAGGCGGGATGTGCACGACAGTGTGCCTTTGTGCGAGTTCTTCAACTCGCTCAGTATTTGTGGTTACTTGTGGCGCCTGCGAAGTAGATGCTGGCGCATGGGTCTGTGCAATCCTTCCTGCGAAACCCTTTATTTCCACAAACTGTAGGTCTAGAGCACTTCTGATGTGAGCATGCGTGGTTCGCAGCTCGCGAAATTGCTCTTTCAAATACTGGTCGATCCCCGAGGGAATGGCCTCAGAGGGATGCGACACCTTTTGTCTCTTGGTTGCTGGTTCTGTCGAGCCTTCATCACTTCTTTGCTCGGGGGCTTCCTTGCCCTTATCCTTCTCTTGCGCAGCGGTGGGTGGCATCGCGGATGCGATGTCGGTGGCTGCCCTCCATTCATCCGACCATGACTTGATAGTTTCTTCGACATCTTCGGTGGTCATCCTGTAAAGGCCTACGGCCCATTCCTCTTGAATGCCGTAGGGACGGAAGTAAAGTTGATGTAAGTCAGCAGTAAAGGCCAACTTTCCGTCATATATTTTCGCTGTCTCCTCACTCAGCCTTGGCATGTCCTGAATGGTATCTCTGAGGAGATAGTAGTATTCACAAAATTCAGCGCAGTTCATCTTGCGCTTTGCAGGATTAGCAGACTCTCAAAGGTTAACATAGCGGATTCCGGCAGGTTCTCCTGCGCGGCGCGGGAGGAACTGAGTGTTCGGGGGCTCCTTCCACCCGACGAGAGCACATAAAATTAAAAGCCAAGAAAAATGGAACAACTGACCGGGGTTATCTTGGACATTCCGGCAGTCTTCCAAGAAGGAATTGAGGAGGAAGAGGGACCAGTTGTACTATTCTCCCTCCGCAGCTGCGATGGCAAGTTCCACGACAGCTCCAGTAACTTCCTTCGATCTGCACTTTGTGAGAAGTCTGCCTGTAAGCAGACTTCCTGTAAATCTAAGTGCTTCGTCTTCTACTATAGTGAGGTCATAAGCGCGACCTCCTCTTGTAAGGTTATATTTCTGCACCAGCTGTGCAGCCAATTTTCTATCCTTGTCTTTTCCCACAAAATGAATATTGGGATCCTTACCAACCTTAGATAGGTCGGTAATACGGTGAATCAAATCGACATTTAAATCGATTGGCCTCCCCAGCCAAAGGTAACCTACATGAACGCAGGATAGCAGTGTCTTAACAACTGCGTTCACTTCATTTCTACGCCCGAAATGCGGTAGCTTTAACAGGTTCAGGAGTCCAGGTCGTTCAAGATTTGCTGCAAATCCCTTCGGGATGAATTCATCAACCTTTCTTGTGGGATTATGCACTACCGTCAGATATCGATCTGGCGCGAACTGAGGATATGTCTTATAGCCTCCCAGGTTGAAATCAGAGAACTTGACCAGTGGAAGGTGTGCGAGCAGGGACCCTTCTTGTCGCACGCCAGCCGGTAGTGGAGGTAACGGAAGTGGATACTTTGCATTCTTCGGAATATGCACCTCTGGTGCATCGTCTGGACGCGGCGGAATATAATTCACCATAGTGGCCAACGGCTCTGGAACGGGTTCTTCTGGCTGTGGCTGAGATGCTCTTGTGGCCGGAGATTGTCTGGGATCATGAGAACTAGGATGTACATAAGTCGAGGCTATCACGGGGGTAGTCATGCCGAAATTCAGGCCTCGGCGCAGGAATTGACGAACAACTTCTTCAGTCGATAGGTTCTCCGTTGTGAACGGGTATAGGTAACAAGAACTTGGACGGAAACAGCGGACCAGCATGGGATATGAACACTGACAACAAAGGAAGCACTCTGCACAACTCGGCTCTGAAAACAATGGCTTAGATTCTCAAACAAGACTATGCAGCTCAAGGAAAGTAACCCGAAAATATACAAGTGTGGGGTATTTATAGCCAAAGGTGATAGTAAATGCGGCCAAGTGGGGCTACTAGCTGTAGGTGGCTCTGCATGATTTGACAATCGTTCTATCCCCCTTGCCTCTGCGGTGCATTTATTGTGATGGACGAGCTCTGACAGCCTTCCGGGAGAAGCTAAAGCTTCCGGCACATGAGTTAAATGCAAATCTTACAGAGATCAAGCCGAATCTGTCAGAGCGGCTACACTTAAATGGCGGGCTTATCCTCCATTTATTCTCAGACGCGGCTACATAACTGCTGTAATTCAAATTTGTCGGCGAGTCATTTCAACTTAGGTAACTGTGCCTATAGGGGTCCACAACAAGAACTTCAAGCGGCAAACTATCACAGGGCACTGCGCGAGAGCGACAGTTCAATCATCACGGGGAAAAAATTTGTCAGAGCGCAAAATAAGGTCGCTTCTTACAAACTTTTACTGATATGCACGGATGGTTCAAGGAACTGCGCGGGAAGCCAGAGACTGAGGGTCTCGCGACTTCCGTGTAGACTGATAATGCGATTCCTCTTTCAACTACACTGGACATCTGCATTTCTTTGAGCAGCTATTTAAGTCGACAGGGAGGAGTGGCCGTCGCAGTAAAGCTTGAGCCGACTCCCGTTTATCTTTGTAGGCAGTACTTCTCCATTCAGCTTCGCAAGCTGAACTGCTCCTCCTTCTGTTATTTTTATCACCTGAAAAGGGCCTAACCAGTGTACACGAAACTTGCCTGGAAACTTGATGAATTTACTATCGTATAGGAGTACCAAGTCTCATTCCTGAAAGACTTTATTCTTAATATGCCTGTCATGCCAAGCTTTCTGTCTTGCCTTCTGTACCTGTTGATGGAATCCAGCTAAGAGTCTGTCTTCCTCTAAGGCAAGCAATTGTGAAAGTCTTTCACTCATGGTATCCGTATCTGTCATTTCTGTAATTTGCGCAATTCTGAGACTGGGAATAATGTATTCCATAGGCATAACTGCTTCTTGTCCATACACCAAACTGAAAGGTGTGTGGCTTGTTAATTTCTTGCATGTGGTTCTGTAAGCCCATAATACAGATGTAACTCTAAGGTCCCAATCATCTCTTTGTTGATTACAGATCTTCGTCAGGGCATTCTCAAGAATTTTATTGAATGCCTCCACCGTGCCATTAGCTTGAGGGTGGTAGGGTGTACTCTTATGGTGACTAATTTGGAATTCCTCAGTAAGGGCTTCTATAGTCTCATTGAGGAAATGTGTACCCTGATCACTCATTAGAATCAATGGGCATCCAAACCTAGTGATAATGTTCTCAAAAATGAACTGCGCGGCAGTGGCAGCGTCGCAGTTCTTAACTGGCTTAGCCTCAGCCCATCGGGTGAGGTATTCAGTAGCTGTAATGATGTATCTTGCGCCAGTTCTCTTTCCTGGTGGGTTGATAGGACCTACAAAATCAATGGCCCATTTATCAAAAGCACGCAGTGTTATCTGGGGTCTTAGCGGCATCTCATCCCTTCTTGAAGGTTTTCCTATTCGCTGGCACACATCGCAACATTTGCAGAATTCCTTAGTATCCTTATGCAATGTCGGCCACCAAAGAGCTGCGGCTAAGATCTTCTGAGCAGTCGGCTTTCCTGCGAAATGGCCTCCTGCGGTGCCTGAGTGCGCTTCTGCGATGATAGAGTTCTTTTCATGCGGTAAAATACATCTGCGCAAGACTTCATCGGGGCCCAACTTATAAAGTTGGCCTACTATCAAAGTGAAGTCTGCGGCTTTGACGACAAGTTGTTTCTTCTGCTGGATTGTAAACTCAACTGGCGCTTGTCCGGTAGTGAGAAATTCAAGGATATCAGAATAATATTCATCTGCTGCTTGAACAAAAAATAGCTGTGCATCAGGCAAATTGTCCTCTAGATTTGTAGGTTCTTCCCCTGACTCGATCCTAGATAAGTGGTCAGGTCCTGCATTCAATCTACCTGGCTTTACAATAACCTCAAAATCATATTCTTGAAAGAGCAGTAGCCATCTGAAAATTCTTCCCCCTAACACTGGCTTATTGACCAAGTATTTCAAAGCAGAATGGTCAGTATACATTTTAAAATGTGCACCCAGTAAGTAGTGTCTGAACTTCTGTAGGGCGTACACCATAGCTAGTCCTTCTCTCTCTGTAGTAGTGTAGTTCTTCTCGGCTGTGGACAGCTTCCGGCTAGAGTAAGCAATGGGGTGATCGATACCTCCTTCTCCCGGTTGTGTAAGTACGACCCCCAATGCGATGGAAGAAGCATCGAAATGAACATGAAAAGGTTTATTCCAGTCTGGGAAAACTAGAATTGGCGCACTGATCATCTTGTCTTTAAGTGTGTCCAAGCTCTGTTGGCATTCTTCTGTCCATTGGAATTTCGAGTCCTTTTTCAACAATCTTTCCATAGGTGCTGTGATCTTTGCATAACCTTTGATAAATTTTCTGTAGTATCCTGTATGTCCCAATGTAGTGCGCAATTGTTTGACTGAGTTGGGTGCAGGTAAATTAGCAATGATGGCAACCTTCACAGGATCCATCAAGAGCCCTTGTCTGCATACAATGTGACCCAACAAAATACCAAAAGGAGCACAGAAGATACATTTTTTCAAGTTAAGGGAAATCTGGTGCTGTCTACATTTTTCTAACATCATTCGCAGGTTCCCCATATGGTTCTTTAGTAAGCCAAACACAGTCCAATCGTCAAAATAGACTTCTAAAAACTTATGGATGAATTCTTTAAAAAGAGCAACAACGACTCTAGAGAAGATAGCAGGAGCGTTTTTAAGACCAAAGGGCATTACCGTATACTGGAATGATCCCCATTCAGTCGCAAAAGTAGTCTTATGGCGGTCGTCTGGATGGATTCTGATCTGATGGTATCCCGAAAATCCATCAGTGAAGGAATAAGCCTCTTGTCCTCCAACATTATCAAGCACTTCATCTGTAAAGGGAGTAGGAAATGGATCATGCGCTGATGCGTCATTGAGTTTGCGCAAGTCCACGCAAATTCTTATTTCACCTTTTGTCTTCTTCTCTTGTACAACCATAGGGCTAATCCAATCACTTTCTTCTACTGGCTCAATAATACCTGCTGCGAGCATCTTGTCAATTTCTTCTTTAACTTTTTCTTTATAGCGCGGGTTCAACCTGTATGGGCGCTGCTTTACTGGCTTGGCATCTGCTTTCAGAGGTATGCACATCACTCCCAAGTATCCTAGGATGCCTTTCATTTCTGTGAACTTGGTAGGAAAGATATCCTGGCAGTCACGTAATAAATCTGAAATATGCCCAACAGTTTCATCATCCCAATAGTCTCCTATAGAAGCAAACTTGGGTTCGGCTTCTGTACCAATGTTAACCTTTTTGAGCTTGATGTGTTCTGTAATGGCAGGGATATCAAGCTGAGGACCTTCAACATTGCGCGTCCCTTCTGATTCTGGGAGATGGATGTTGCGAGGATCATCCTCCTCTTCTCCAGTGGTGAAATTATAGCATTCCAGGGCATGTTCTATCTGAACAGCCCAATCCGGTTGGGAATATTCTGGTAATAGACATGGTTCAAATACCTTCTTTTTAATACACTTCAGAGCCTGATCAATACTTGGATGCTCTGACTCAAAGCTGAAGGTAAGTTGAAAGCTTTCTATCATAAGAGGCCAAGTAAGAGTGCCTCTGCGCAATTCTGTTTCAGTGTACCAGTTCCTTGGAACTGTGTCCAATGTGTGGATGAATAGGTGAACCCACTCATCGTCCGGAATATCCGACCATTGCTGAATGCATGCTTCAATGTGTGACCTGGGGTCACTCTATCCCTCATATTTGTGCGACACTTCTGTTGTAGTGTCCTGGAATCTGCGCAGTATCAATCTATGACAGTCTTGCCATGTGTGGATATTTTCTTTATGCGCACCCCACCATCTTGCGGGTGTAGTGCGCAGTGATACATCTAATGCCTGTATGCGCTGCTGCTCTGGAAGCTGTTGTTCATATGCCTGTATGAATTCGCTTACTTCAGTTAAACCATCAAAAATTGGAGTGTCAGTCAATTCTGTGCCAATCCATTGAATGGATTTAGTCATCATGGCGCAACGTCTTGTAGAAACCTCATGTAAGCGATTTTGCCAGTTTTCCAATCCTGCATCTGAGTCTGATGTGCACGAGCTATCGCATCGCCAGCTGATATGGCCATCTGCTGTGGGATTGACATAGTCACTCTGACTAGCAGTCATCTGATACAAACTTTCCATGAGGCGTGCTTCTTCTTCTGCCCGAATGGGTTCTATATACCTTGGTCCTTGAATAGGATCAAGCGGTGCAATGACCCTAATCTGGTCGTCCTCGAAGGTCATCTATCTTTTCTTCAAATTAATGACAGCCAAATTATCAAATGCCCAGTCTATACCTAAAAGTGCTGGGTAAGTTCGACTATCATCCAGAATTTTGATTACTTCAAAGTCTGCAGAACTTCTTACTCCCTCGATATCAATAGGTACATTGGGTAATCTGCCCAATGGAGAGACTCGTTGCTGGTTCGGGAGTCTTAGCTGGATGGGAGATCTTGTAAGTTGAGGACTTCCCATCTGTTCCCATGTCTGCATGGTGAGAACATTAACTTCTGAGCCCAAATCTAAAATGACTTCGTCCATCTCAAATGCTCCAATCTGCGTTGTGAGCCTCATCTCTTTTCCAGTTCTAGTGTGACTCCCAATCTAGTGAAAAGCACGCTGCGGCGTGTTCATCGAAGCAGATTGTTGACATTTATCCAATAGGTGTTGAAGTTCCATGGTTTCTTTTTCATTGCGCAACAACTTTAAGCAGTTCCTTAGAAAAGTATGGACAGTGCCTAGTGCATCTTCTTCCTCGGTCCTTCCGGATGTAGTGGCCTGTTCTTGTACCAGGTTGTCTTTTCTTAGCACTTGCGATCTAATAGCATTATGCGGAGTTGTGACAGAACTTGAAGCTCTGGGCTCTGAGAAATACTCTTGGGCTTGCTTGAATGCTTCTTTTTGCTTCTGCAGATTAAGTGGGGCTGGTTTAATATTAGCGCGGCGCACCCATTGCGTCGCTTGCTTTCCAGTTCCCGACTCTGGCGCTCCAGTGGTTGTTCCACTGCGCGTCACAATATTAACTGTAGGATCTGGTTCCATTTTTTCTGCTCCAATCAATTGAATATTCTGGTTGACCTGTGGCGTCTTTGCTTGCATCTTAGCCATCAACTGAGGGCATTCTTCAATGATATGATCATAAGATTTACAATATCTGCAAAGGGTTGTAGGGTTTTGGCAATCTCTTGCAAAATGACCTTGTGCTCCACAATTATAACAAGTGATCTGGCCTCTTCCGTGGCCAAAATTTGTTGCGTGTCCGCGGCCCCTATAATTTCTTGTTCGGCCGTCGCGGTTTTGGTCATACTGTGGACCTGCTACGGGTCCTTGTGCTTCTGATTGTACTCTATAAACATCGTGTTTCCTTTCCATCATAAGGTCATATGCTCTGCAATTGTTCTCATCATGGCCTACTAATTTACAGAAATTACAATATAGATTCTTTCGAGTTTGTACGTATTTCTGAAGTAAGTGACATTCTTGTGGTCTATGACCTCTAGTTCTACAGATTTCACACCAAGGCCCCTGTGCCTGTGGTAAAGGGTTAGGTGCTCCAGTTGCAATATACTCTATGAAAACGGGACAATGGTCCTTTGAATGACCTTGTGCTTTACATTTTGTACACCATATCTCCTCCTTAGCATCCTTGCCTTTCTTAATATCATGCACTTGCAAGGTTAAGTTTGCTAATTGGTTCTGCAACTGCGCAACATCGTTGCTTGTTCCAGCAATTGGTGAAGCTTCTAGTTTCATAGCCATCTCTAGAGCTTGTTCCTGAGTAGTGAGATTCTGTTGCATAAGAGGAAGTCTAATGTGCGGAAGCAGCGCAACAATGAACCATTCCTTATGCTGTTGTGGTGCAAACTCAAAGCTTACTTGATCTATCAAGGCTTTGAACTTTTGGTCGAAGTCCCATACTGACTCTGTAGGTAACTGTTTTATGTCTTTGAGCTCTGTTATACACTGTGATTCTGATTTAGGTTTCTTGAATTCTCTAATCATTGCATTTCTTACATCAGCAAGCGTTCTATTCTGTGCTGCTGAGTATTTCATGAACCAAGTTAAGGCTCTTTCTCTTAGTGTGGTTGCTAACTGAACCAATTTAACAGCATCATCATTAATTTGCTTAATTGTCCAAATGGCTTCACATAGGAACCAGTGTTGCTCAGGGTCTTCTATCCCTGTTCCTCTAAAAGTTGGTAGTTTCATGTCATCACCCATCTTTCTTGCGCTAGGTTGAGGTGGAGGTGCTGTAGCAGTTCTTCTGGGCTGGTTGAACAAAGGTGGCACAGAGGTACTAGAAGTATCGTGTGGGATACTAGAAGGCGTTACTGCGGGATTATACTGAGCTTCGTCTGGCTTTTGCGGTGTAAAAGGGTGGTAAGGGATATGAGCGCTCCCTTGTCTTTCTATGTGGCTTGCTCTAGGAACTTGACTGTCTTCTGGGCTCGACTCAAAAGAATGTTGGTCAAGGCCTACTTTATACCGTTTTCCACTACAAGTGCAACCAATAACTTCAGGGTCACTATCAGAGTCTACGGACATTACTTGTCTATGCTATTCATCTGAAGCTATACATAGTTTTGCTTTTTCATACAGAAGCATTTTAATCCATAAGTTCAAAGAATTTAAGAACTTACCTCTATGTGCTTGAAAGAAACTCCTCTCAGCTTCACTGAAACTCTTTCTTGTATCCACTGCAAATTCAGTGATGAAACCTTCCAGCAGACTATTCATCCAAAAGTCTACTGCGCGGGACACAGAATTATCTACCCGCTTCAAAATACTGACTAGCTCAGGGGTCCAAGTGACTAGTCGATCAATATGCACGGTGGGTCTAGTATCTGCTAACTTGGCTATCCAAGCATGTAACTCATGTGCAAATGTGACAAAGAAAATTTCGTGAAGGTCAGTATAGATATACTTCTGCAACCATTCTTCTGGTTGGAGCCTAGAGCTTCTATTTTCTTGTTCAGCGAACTCTTTAGCCTTTAAATCGAACCACTCCTGAATTTCTGTAGCTGTAGGATTCCAGTAACACATTTGCTAGCTGAGCAAGTCTCAAGGCAACAGAACCATTTGTTGTCTCCTTCTTTCTCTGGGTTTCGCCTCAATCTCGCGTGTCGCTGAAATAACAAGTCTCAATCCCGCGGCAACGAAACCATTTGTTGGCTGCTTTTTGGACAGACCCAGGTTTTAATGAAGTGCAGCAACAAAACCCCTTGGCACACTGGCCCTCTCGGCAACGAGCTACGCAGCAGCTCGAGGTCTCACCCGAAGTGGCTATGGGGGGGTTAAAGAATCAGATTTCCTTAACCTAGGCGACGCGGAGACTGCTCTTTCCTCCTCAGCAATTCCTCTAAAGTGAATGTCTGACCCCTCTTCAGACTTATGAGCACCACAACTCTCAAGCTTTCTGCTCAGTAGCTCGGCGGCGTGGGACATTCACTCCTGCGCCGATCTTCTATGCGTCGTTTCACTTGCGCGCCCGGCGCAGTAGCGCGTTCTCCTATCGCTGCGGCGACGTCGTCTTACCGATTCCTTCGACCCTTAGCAATTATAGTCCCCAAGGGAGCTCCAAGGACTTACTCAACACACTCATAAAGTTAATGCAACATTCCTGTATACGCTGTTAGTAAACTAAATCAGGCAATCACTCAATCACGACATCACAACATCGAGAAATATGAAGTCCGCCTCCACGGGGAAATCCACGTCCATGGGAGTATCTTATATTAACCAGAAAGTGATAGATTTATACACTATGCTGCGCACACAACTGCAGCCTTAGATCTTTCCAGGAAACTCCACGCACACAGCTAGGAGTCCTTCTCTCGATCTAGTCTCTTTCTCTTCAGAGGTTACAATAGTTCAGATGTCAACTCTGACTGTCTGCAACTCAAGGATTAGCTTCACTGCTAACCAGCTCTAACTCCTGTTTTCTAGCAACACGGTAGAAAACAATCAACAAGATCGTAACAGAGGATGATCAACTCGATCAATCCTTCTTACATCTAGTATCTACTAATTAACCGGCTCACTAACTAGCTAACTAACATCTACCCTTCACAATTATACATATATATAGGTGGCCATGGAGGTCGCACCTTTACAAAACTGTGGGCCTTTCCCAGCAGTAATCCCCAAAAACCCTAACCACGCACATGGCTAGATGTACTGTAGGCGCCGCTTACAGTCATGTCGCCGCTTCCTGCAGGCTCCATGATTTCCGGCGTAGCTTACGGGTATGGGCGCCTTGTCCTTCACCTTCAATGCTTTGGTCCGTTGCTCCTCCTTGGTCCGAGCAACCATAACTTCTGTATTCAGCCTTAATGAGGGTAGCTGAGCCCTCTACTTCATTGCTTCATTCATTGTGGTAGCTGGGCTTTCCACTCTTCTACCTTCATTCTCTTCTGACATGCGCGTGATCTCCGCGATTTCCGGTCCGTAATCTACGCTGAGATTATCCATCTGGCACCGTATTGCGCACCGTCTGCTTCTGTCCCAAAATTGGCGCTTATTCAAAATTTAGCACTTTCTCTTCCATACTTGTGCTTTTTCCTCAAAATTCACAACTTTTACCATAGCTGCGGCCTTGGCTCCAACATGCCTCCCTTCCAACAAACTTCTTCCCATCGACCTTAGCTCATTATGCTCTAGGAATGAAGTTTAGAGTTTAGGTTAGTACCTTGGGGATTGTAGTCATCAGTGGAAGTTTCCCTCGCTGTTGAATTAATGGGAATACATCAATGTCTCTTATTCAACAGGTTCCTCAAGTGTTCAACTTCAAGTCCCGTTATTCACACTTGTTGGATTGTACTAGGTACCTTGGACCCCATTATCATTATCAATGGAAGTCGTCGCATTTGTTAACGGTATACATTAATGACCGATAATCAAATGACACCCCCCATGTTCGACTTCAGCTCATTTATTCACATGGTTAGGGTTTGTAACTTGTTTTTTTTTTGGATGAAGACCTTGGGATTATGATAGCATCACCATATTTATGTTATCCCCAAGCTGCGCAAGACTGAGCCTCACTCATTTCGGCTCTTTATGAGACATAGATCCAGCTTGTTGTTATGTCTATGATCTCTCCGTTGACATGGATCCACACTTGTATTTTCGTGGCCACGCTCTATATATACATCTCCTAGTTATGTATCAAAGATCATGTTACACATATATATGATGTCAATATTGTAATTGCTCGCTGACCTTGATTGTTGTTTCAGGTGTTTTTTGTGACTTGGTTCTATGGTTTCTTGCTCCTCCTTTGACTTGGACTTATAATGTATTTTGACCATCATTTCCCTCTAACCTCACACATTAGGGGGCATCTGTTATAGGTCAAATATGCACTTCTATGTCCCGTGATCACATTACCTTGTAGATCACACAAAAGGACACAAAGGATTGAAGAACATGATTGCCTTAGATGACTTATTTCCAGAAATACACTTCTCACTTGACAATTTAATAGTTTATTCTGATTTTTCCAATTGTATGCCCCTCTCTGTACACAAGACCTGCATACTGTACCCTACTCTCCTCAAGGGAAACCAGCGTACACCTCCAAAAATTTTGTAAATGCCTGTTGTAAAGCACAGAAGTTGCTTCCTGTACTATACTCTTGTTGTATGAAATGCGCATACATCTTAAGATGAAATCAAAAAATATATTAATTTGACGATTGCGATTAGTTGAAGTTGGTTCTGAAACTTCCCCAGCCTCCCAATCCAACCACCTCTCGATCTAAACTGCCTACCTTGGCCCATAAATACAAGGAGGATCCATGAGAGTGGTTACTCATTAGACTTAGAAAACACAAGAAAGAATCTTGAGAGAAGGCTTGAAGTATTGTTACGCTGGAGGAAAGTTCCAAGTCAGAGTGAAGAGCAAGATCCCATGATCTAGTCGCAGAAACATCTCTACACGTCAGGTATATTGTACCGATTTCATATTTCTTTGACAATAAAAGGTCGAAACACCCTTCCTGTCCCAAATCTGATATCTATTGGATTGCATATCTATTTGATTTAATTCTTGATTATAGTTGATGTTAGATTACTTTTTAATTTCAACATATGTTATATGGTAAAGATACACTGAGGAAGGTATCTCTTGTATTGTAGGTTCGTTAAGCAGAATCTCGAGTGGGAGATCAAGTGAAGGACCAAGCGAAAGCGAGGATCAAACATCGAAAAGAGGCACGTCCTTCAATCCCAATCTATTTCTTGTGCAGTAACCAAATGCAATATAATCAATGTGTTTACCTATCAACCCCGCCCAGTTGGTAGTGTCCATCTCCTCACTATAGGGTGGAAATCCTGAACAACACTTGGGGCAATTTGTAAGTAGTTGCGACATGTTTAGGTGCAAAGGATTCCAGATTCATTCCATTCTTGTCATTGATGAACCTGGTGTCCATCTTGACATGAGGGATCAGCCAGCCAAGGACTTCGGAGCATAGAAATAACTCAGGTCGAGTTGCCTCCTTATGGATACAAGAATTCTTGATGTTTGCGTATACCATAGTGTCTTCTAGTGGGGCTTGAGGGTATTCCTAGTCCCTGATGAACCTATATAAGTCACCCCACTAAAACTCTGGTGCAGAGCTTCCTCGGGGGAACGTTGGTGGTGGCTTGCATATCAAAGAACATGGTCTCAAGTGAAGTATCTAGCAAGATCTCCACGTCTGAATCCAATTCTACGAGCTTGGCTTTCTTCCTTGCAGATTTTTGATGCATATCCAACCTGTGTTGATGAGGTAGCACAAATGAGGAGTTTGACATATTTATAAGCAATTAATGAAAATAGATACCACCCAGTATTCATAGTAACCAATCAATGCATTAGTGACAGCAGATGACTCTTTTCAACTTCAAACATCCTTTTAGAATGATGGTATCAAATCTTTAAAAAAACAAAGAATCATTCATGTAATAATTCCAACCTAGGTGCTTTTAAAACAAAATTGGCAGTTGCCGATGTTTCATTCATACACACTTATATTGAGTTGAACCAAGAACCTTACTCCATTAAAGGTAAGAACACTATACCATTTGGGTGAGACTAGTTATTCAGGGTAAGGAGCGGGCAAGTTGGGAAGTAAATAGGTTTTGTTTCGTTTTCCTAACTACTTGATTTTGTTTCATTTTCCTACTTGCTCAGCTTGAAGGAGACTACTTTTACACAATTACTCAAAAGATAAGATTGCACCGTGCATGTAAGATCGCATCATATTGATCAACAAGTAAAATGGCATTACAAGATTGCCTCATATTGATAACTTGTGATAGCTTGGAGTGTTACACAGGCGTTAATTTGCAATCATGTGGGGAGTTTCTATTATGGTATGAGACATAAAACAACCGTATGTTAATGGCATCATTGTAGGGGTTATTTTTCTACAGGCTCGATTCAATGTCTGAAGTATTTGACGAATGTAGTATTGTAGCCATGGGCGGCTTTTCATTGTGTGGTACGGGGTGTTATTCCTTGTTGGTAATGTGTGACACAGAGCCAGGAGGATGCGGTGTTGCCAAATTGGTTCTTAAAGGCATTCATGATGAAGATGACTCGGTTTATATCATTTTGAAGGATACAATTGGAGGGAGATTTTTCCAATAACAATCGTGAAGGTAGCGGAGGATGGATGGCATTGCACACACAGAGGGAGGTTTTACGAATTGCCACCAAGACTAGAAGAGCGACTTAGAGTTTTGCTCCAACTCTAGTAAAGGATTTGCGTAGTATGCGGGGAGCTAATGCAGAGTACATGGCCGTGGAGAAACTCAAACCTTGTGGGCGATTTAAACAACTATGAATGAAACAAATTTCACCTTTTAAACTGCCAAAGACAAGCCTCAAACGGAGTTATTCCTCGGAACAAAATAACGGAGGAAAGAGTTCCTACCTGTTGCCTTTAGAGTGGTCTCCTGTAGTTGACGCATCTACCCAGGCGAGTAAGGAACTTGAAAAATGTCCAACATCTAACACTTGAAGCTTTCACGGCTTGGGAAAAATGAACAATTTGAAACTCCGTTCTATGCATATATATAGCAGGAGAATTAATTCCCCACGGATGAATTAATGGACGTTTGGTGGGACGGGGCTCAATGCAGAGATGTATTAAAGTTGCACAAGTCATATTAAATGGATTTACCAACCCAATGTTTCTGTAAACCCTCGTGCACGCAGCGGCGATGATTTGAACGGCATCTTCCCTGTTGGGTGGCAATTTATGTTTAGGACTTGAGATGGCGCGAGGATTGTTATAGCGACACTTTTAAGCACAGAGTTTGCGACTATGGTGGGGAGGGTATCGTCAAGCCTTGCGCTAGATAGATATGACGATGGAAAGGTTAAAGGGAAAGCGATTGAGGTGGCGACTTTAGGCTTAGGATCTGTGCAACGGGTGGGGAAACAAAGGTTAGTTTTTGTGCCAAAAGGATGTGATGATGGTAAGGTCAAAAGGGGCATGATAATGTGGTGGAGACTTTAGGGTTAAAATTCACACGCGATGGCAGAGGTTTTAGGATTAGTTCTTGCGACGAGATTTCATGCAGAGATGGCACAAATTGTATGTTTAAAAACTGTGCAGAAGGCGACATGTTTGAGGAACTTATTAGCACAATGGAGGAAAAGTTGAGACTAAGACTTGCACCCAATCGGCGACAAAGTTAAGGTTCGGATTTGCTCCCTTCGGCGCAAAGTTAAGATTAGGGCCTGCGCGTATGGCGCAAATTTAGACACTAAGACTGCGCTTTGGTTTAAAAAGATAGAGAAAAATGCCTTAGCCTAAAAGGTCTAAATTTTGGAAAAGATCAACACTTAGGAAGAAATTTTGAAAGGACAACTAGCTAAGTTTGAACGACATAAGCTTCAAAAAAAAGAAAAAAGGAGGGGCCCCAATATTTTACAAAATTTTGGGGGCGATGTTGCAGCAACAACAATTGGCAATTTGTTGGTGAACAAAGATCTCTGAAACAAAATCTTGTCATGATCAGAATGACTTTTAAACTGATAGCTCCAAGGGTAACAAAATGCCCACATAGTTCAACTTCTAAGAATACAGTGATCTCTTTGTCATATTGGTCATTTTGGGAAAAAAGGAGACTATGACTTGGACTTCCTTCAA
Source organism: Larix kaempferi (assembly GCA_027924585.1). NCBI lineage: Eukaryota > Viridiplantae > Streptophyta > Pinopsida > Pinales > Pinaceae > Larix > Larix kaempferi. The sequence goes on from BSBM01000007.1 coordinate 12,682,395, forward strand.
ACTCTCTCAAGGCCAGAGTGTGGGGTTAATTATTTTAAGATTTGTCCTTATGGTGTTTTGACTAAAAGAGGACTCCACAAGATTGTAACAATACCTCACAGGCATATTCGTTTGTTCCTCATTCCCATGCTATGCGCATCCTTTTGGATGTTCCTTAATTTGACAGCTTTTGTTGTTTGAGCATTCCATAAATAACTTTCTTAAACTTTCAATGCTTTGATTTGGGCTCTTCCATCCATAATGTCCTTTTGTATGAGCAATATATTTTATTTGACTATTCAAGCTTCACGGACGGAGAAGAACCTTGCTTGGGCTGAGTTATTTGAACAGATTTATAAATTGAGCATTTTGCTTCATTTCAGCCATGCTTTAATTGAGGCAAGAATTTTTGGAAATCAGACTCTTCGATGTAAGCCCTTCGGGCCTTTATTTGTAGCATGGGATCATTTTAAATACCATACACCTGTGAGGCATGCTTCCTTTCTGTGGGTCCATAATCAAAAAAACCTTGAGACAGGCATTAATGTTAAAAGGATGGAGCCTCAAGATAGTGAGAGAGAAATACTGAATCATTAGTCATTTAACCGGGGTTGTTTTGACCAAACATAAAAGGATATCTACATTCCCAAAGGCTGATCAGTGAAAGCAAAGTCACCGAACTATATTTTCTTTACAAGTGAAATTCTATCCTTCAAGACTTCGGGGTTTGCTCGGAATTCTGTTCTACAACTATGCTAAGAATTGAGCTGGGTTTTATTAGTAAAGAAAAGAGAAAACTCAAGTGGAGAATTAAAGTAACAATATCAAACCAAACTACTTAAGATGTGCATAAAACAAACCAATAAAACAAGTAAGGAAAATAGTTTATTTATGTACAAAAGCCTCAATGAGACTATGCAAAGTACTGCTTCAAGGCAAGGCCATTGAGAGGGAGAGTTACTTCCTCTCCTTGGAGGTCTTTCAGCTTATAAGTGGATGAACATAGCTTTTCAGAAATTAGATAAGGACCAACCCATAGATATTGAAACTTTGTGTGCATTCTTTTACCTTTGTGTGGATGATCCCATTTCAGAACTAAGTCTCCTACTTCAAAAATTCTCTTGCTATATTTCCTTTTATCAAACCATCTTTTGACTATGCCTTGGTGTTGGTTAAACTGGTCTTTGGCCTATTGTCTGGATTCTTCGAGTTTCAGTAAGGTGTCAATTCTAGATTGTAAAACCTAACTACTGGAACCTAGGGAGGCTTGGGCCAATTGCAGAGATGGGAGTAGGATGTTCGGAGGGAGGATGGATTCCTTACCATAAACAAGGGTATACAGAGAGACCCCTAAAGAATTATTTGGAGTAACCCTATCTTCCCATAAGGCATTGGGAAGAGCTATGTGCCAGCTTCTCTGATTTTCAATTACAGTTTTCTTGAGAATTCGGATGAGATTTTTGTTTGAAGATTCAACTAATCCATTTCCTTGGGGATGGTAATTCGCTAAATAATGTAACTTAATTCCTCTTTCATAAATAAATTCATTTATCTTAAAGGATGAAAAATAAGTTGCATTATCAAAGACTAGGGAAATTGGAACCCCAAACCTGGTTGTGATGTTCACCTTTAAGAAGCTGATAACTGCATCCTCATTAATTTTGCGCAATGGGACAGCCTCTGTCCATCTCGTAAAATAGTATGTGGATGTTAGGATATACTGGTGCTGTAGGGAAGAATTTGGTTTTATTTCTCCAATGACATCTATGCCCCATTGTTCGAAAGGTTCTGAGATAATAACTAGTTGCAGCGGTCCTGCTGCTTTCAGTAATTTCCCAACACTCCTTTGGCACACATCACAATTCCTTACATAAGCATGAGAATATCTAAACAAAGTCGGCTAGTAATACCCATCCCTTAGTACTTTGTGAGCTATTGTATCTCTGGAATAATGTCCTCTAGCAGGGCCATCGTGTAATTCCTTAACTACTTTATTAGCATCTTCCCTTTGTAGACATCTAAGAAAAATTCCATTATCATTCTTTCTGAAAAGTACTCCATCAATGATTTGATAAGCTGTTGAATTCAAACGGAGTGCCCTTATTTACTTAGAACTCCAGTTCTCTGGTAGATATCCTTGATGTAAGTAGTGCACTAAGTCTCTATACCAGGATTCAGGAGCTATAAAAATAGGGCATACCTCAAGTGTATCTAGATCAGCTTCATTTTTCCAATATTGCTCTTCATCAGGTGGATGTTCAGTGAGCAATTTACACAGGCCTTGACCTTCAATGATGGTGGCTGGTTTAAATTCTAAATCATATTCCTGAAGAGTGGTGACCCAAGTTCCCCTTCTTTCTCCCAATTCCTTTTGAACAAAAAGAGATCTGACGGCTAGATGGGGAACTACAACTTTAGTACTGTTCTTAAGAATATATGGCATGAACTTCTTTACTGCTTTGAATATGGCATATGCTTGTTTGTCTACAACAGGATAGTTCAGTTCAGTGCCTTACAGACTAGTGCTCATAAACGAAATTGGATATTCATCTCTTGATTCTACCTTTTGCGTGAGCACAACTGCGAGAGAGTCATCTTAACCAAAGGTATACAAAATAAAATCTTTATCAAAGTCAAGGCTCCTTAGAGAGGGAGTATTGGCTATGGATGCTTTAATATCTTTAAATGCATCCTTTTCCAAGTCTGTCCATTTGAACTGTACACTTTGCTTGACCATTTGCTGCAAAGGTTTAACTGTTTGTGTGAAATCGAGAACAAACCTTCGAACAAAATTGATAGTACCCATAAATGACTGCATTGATTTTTTGTTGTTGTGGGGCATGGGAATTTTGTTGATTACTTGCACTCTCTCTTGATCTATCGAAATTACCTTTTTTGAAATGATGTGACCCAGAAGTTTTCCCTCAAGGACTACGATCACACTTTTCTTGGGGTTTAGGGAAATGCCATATTTCCTGCATCAGTCAAAAATATGTTTTAAATGGAAAACATGGTCTTCTCTTTTCTTTGAAAAAAACTGTCACATCATCCAGATAGACTACAACACAATGACCGCCCAATCCTTGAAAGGCAATGTCCATTGCTTGTTGGAAAGTAGCTCCTGCAATTTATCAAGCTGAACGGCATTCTTTGGTATGTGAATGTTCCCCAGTTAGTGTAGAAAGTAGTCTTAAGACGGTCTTCTTCTACCACCAATACTTGATTGTAACCCGAGAAACCATCTAGAAGAGAAAAAAGTTTTGATCCCAATACCATCTACAGAATTTGATCCATTGAAGGGATGGGATAATTATCTTTATCAGATGCTCTGTTTAAATTTCTGAAATCTACACATAGTCTTATTTCTCCAAACTTCTTCCTTATGGGAACTAAATTAGCAACCCAATCCGAGTGTCGGACTTTAAAAATGATTAGCATATAATAACTTCTTCAACTCCATCTGAATTAAAGGCTCGAGAGTAGGATGCATTCTTCTTAACTACTGCTAAAATGGATTTACACCCGCTTTCATTGGTATGACATGCTAGATGATACGAGTATCATATGTTTTTAGATCTTCATAAGTCCAGGAAAACACATCTTTATATTGTTGAATTTTTTTTATGAACTTATCTCTTTCACTCGGTGAACAACATTTACGGAGATTAACATACTTTGGTTCAGCTTCTGTGCCTAGATTTATTAGTTCATGCTACATAGAAGAGCTATTAGTTTTAACATTTGCTTGTTTCTTGAACTTGCTCTGCATATCAAACAAACTTTCAAGTGATCTCACTCCTTTGGGCATGAAATTCCCTTTGACTACATCCTTATTTTGCAGATCAACATCATGTTTTTCTTTATCTATAACAACTTCTTGAAACATGTTTTCATTTGTAAGGAAAATAATGATCTGATCATCATCATCAAACACCCTGAGATTTGTAATATTATTTGGAATAGAGGGCCTAAAAACCAATTCAATAGAACATTTATTATTAGTAGGCACTAATCTAGAAGCAGAGGTAGCTAATAAATCAGCTGCAACATTCTGTAATCTAGGAACATATTTTATATTAAAAGCTTGAAAGTGCATAATTAGATCCCATACCTCGGACTGATAACCTTTCAAATGTGGCGAAAGATAATGAATTGTGCCTCTCACCTGTTTGACGACTATTTTCGAGTCACCAAAGACTTTCAGGTATTTAGCGTTCAAACCAATGGCTTTCTTTAATCCGTGGACCAAAGCTTCATATTCACCGTATTATTAGTACAATCGAACTCTAATCTAGAAGACAAAAAGTGTTTTTTGTTTTCAGGATCAACCATAACACAACCAGCTCCAGATCCTTCCTGAGTTTTGGAACCGTCAAAGTATAAACTCCAAAAAACATTCTTTGACCTAACTAAGTTAGTATCTCTACCATCTAATTCAGTAACTAAATTGACTATGTTACAGTCAATATCATCAGTCCAAGAAAATTGAAGGATATTGGACTGTTCATCTGATTCATCGCTTACATTTTCTGATTGATAATTACCTGGCTCAATTTCTAAGAAATAATTCCCCAGGACGGAAGATGAGAAAGCTACAGCTTCATTCTTTTCTTCCAGCTGAGTTACGTTCTGTTTCATGTGCGGTTCTCTTAGCACTTTAATCTTATTTTTCCTATTCTAGTAGGGTAGCCATAAGTGGGACCAGTCTGTGGTGAAATAACCATCTAGTTTAGTCGACCAATCTCTGCTTAATATCAAACCATAAGCTTCAGGAATATCAACTACCATTATATCAATGAACTGACACACTCTAGAATCTACTGAAAACCTAATAAGCACGTCTTTCATTTCCCTAATTACTTTAACAGCAGTTCTATCTAGCTGAATAATCTGGGCTGTGGATGGAATTGGCTGCCCATTAATCCTTTTGCAAATAGGAAGTGGCATGACATTTGAGGATGCTCTGGAATCTACCAAACAGTTATGGACATTGTGATTGAAAGTTTCAAAAGTCAAAAGAAAAGGCAATGTTTGGGATTTAGATTTCCCGCCAATACTAGCTTCATTTATTTCAGGATCTTCCTAAGTATTTGCTAACGAAGTGCTAGATTGGGGTTCAAGAGCTTGCAACATCTTCTTTCATTGTTGAGGAAAACTACACATATCAAATATATAAGCATTTGCTTTTACTTTCTTTATGTCTTCAATTATGTCATATCCCATCTCACATTCCTTTACAACTTTGGGCTGATTGTCTGTTTTATTCAAAGTTACTTTTGTTTGCTGAGTTGTTTCCATGTTTGGTTGTTTGGTAGGTATTTGGTTAGGTTTGGATTGTGGTAGAATAACCGTGATGTGTATTTTAGGTATCTCTTTGGAGGCTTTAGGCTTGGGTGTGTTTGAGCTTGGAATCGGATCAGTGACTAGACATTTACTGCGAGTATTAATGTTTACAGTTGAGACTTGGCTTTCCCTGGGGTCAACCTCAATTAACTCAGTTAAAGGCACCTAATCCCACAACACCATAGTGGTGTCTGGAACGGGTTCCTCTGCTTCAAGAGTCTTCTCTTCCAGAGGATTATCTTGATCTGGAATTTGTGAGTCCAGTATTTGGTTCATCACCAAGCTCATTGAATTTATCCATTGTGGACAGCTTTTTTCAAAGTGTGGTTCCTAATGAAAGGTACAGAAATGTTCCATTCCTACTTCATTTAAATTCAAAACAGGATATTTATTCGCAGGTGGATGAGGCTTATCATTTTCTTCTCTTTTCTTGTAGAAAGGTTTAAAAGGCTCCCTAGATGTGCTGGATGCCTTATCCTTTTCAAGATATACAATTTTATTGGACAAATTTTGCATCAATTTGACTACGTTTTCCATATCTGCCGATGGCTCTTCTTTATTCATGGTAAGCAACAGTGGTTTCTTAGTGGTTGCTGGTTTTGTTTCTACATCAAGAGCATGCTTAGCAATGTTGTCTTCTTCTTCTTCTACCTTCCTATCTTCTTCAAAATTTTATATGAAGGTAGTTTTCTTAGTTCTTTTCAAAAACATTGATATGGGAGGATCGAGTGTGGTTGTATAGTATTCGACTAAAGATTCTTCCGTGGGTTTAGTTGCTTCACTGAAATTATTTAACAGCATAGTGAATCTTTGGTTAAATTCTTGAACCTTCTCTTTCTTCTCCATTCTCATGGACAACAACTCTTTCATGATTGTAGATACTGTTTTCTGATTTCCATATTTCTTTAAGAAACATTTTTCAAATTCTTCCCAATTTGATATTGAGCTGGCTTGTAAGCGAAAGTACCATGAAGATACCTTAGGCTCGAAAGTATAGGGAAAGAGTCTACAGACTACGTCTTCATGTTGCACATTCAAAGGGCTCAAAGCTAGATAAAAGCTCTTAAGATGATCTTCAGCAGAGATACCTTTCCCAGGATCATATTGAGGTAAAAATTTCTCAGGATTCTTAAGAAGATTGTGAAAAGGTCCAGCCAAATTCAAAGCTCCTCTTGCTCTCCATGCAGGTACAGCCATGCATCCATGTGGAGAATTGGGTGGAGTGTCATAAGGAGTGTGAGGTGGAGAATTATTTGGAGTATAATGTTCTTCAAGATCTAGAGGATCTTCGAGTTCAATTTCTCCAAGAGGTTTTGTGATTTCTTCTAGAGATAAATCCACTAATTCTTCAAAGCTATGAACAAGAACTGAATCACATGTGTACTGTCATTCCCTTCTAGGAGCTCTTCTTCTAGGGATAAAAGGAATCACATTCAAACCACCAAGCTGCTTAACATAAGAATGGGTGTGTCTTCTTAATTTTGCTACTTCCACAAAAGGTATAGCATACAGTTTTTCTTGATGTTCAAATTTAGAGTTAGGATTTTCTTGATTTGTTACTTCCAGATCTGAATTTTTTGGGATTGTTGTTTCAAGCGGGTTTCTAGTTGGATCTCCTCGTAAAGAAGAGTCCCTTTAATCAACCATGCACTAGTGTCCCTCCTTCTAGTGCCAAAAACTATTGAGGCCTCGAAAATCGTAGCATCAATCAGCAAGGGATTCTCCCCGATGAGAGAGCCTAATTAGATCGCCTACCATTTGGTGTAGAGAATCTGTTCGGTTAACAGTTCCAACTACCATAAGATTTAAATATTCTTGTTCTTTTCATCGGTTACAGCTCGATCCATCGTTTATGTATTTTATTTTAAATATGATATGCAAGTGCCCTAAGCTAAATGCAGGTAATTAATCTAAACTAATCTACAACTATATAAGAAAATCTAGTCTATCCTTGCAAGGAGCAAACTTTAAAGATGAGTAATAAACTGAAAGAAACATCTAAAGATCATACAGATAGCTATTTAATCATAAAGATGCATCTAGAACAGAATATAAAAGATATTAAAGATAGCTTTAATTCAGTCAATACATTCCATTACTCATTTGAGATAAAGATCTTTGCATAGAGAATAGGAGAACATTCATCACATAGAAGCAATTCATAACAGTAGGGAAAGATCTCACAACAATGTATAGATGATGCAGAAGTAATCCAACAAACATTTAACACATCTTTTAGGAAAAAATGCAGTCTCCCTAGCTTTCATTAGGCAAAATCGAATTCCTAATACATGTAGTAAAGTAGTTCACATACAAAATAGATAAGTCTTTCACCTGCCAAAAGCCTTCTCTCTATACTCTATTCCTCCACATATAACTTTACAAAAAGCTCATTGAGCTGCCACGTGTACCCTAATCCTAGGAATATTTAATTTGTCATTTAATACTTTATTCCAAAAATGAGATAGTTCGTGGAATTCCTTTACACAAAAGACAAAATAAAGGACAGCTGTCTATTGACATCTTTTATAGTAAAATAGCTAAGTCCCAGATGGTTCGACTGCTTCATTTGGATGCTCTTCTTCTGCTGCTTTGTCTTCTCCAACGAGTTCATTTGATTTTGTTTCTTTGTCCACTTCCTTGATGTAACTGGTCCATTGACTGATTTCTCTTACGACAGTCCTTCTTCTGATATGGTCACATTCCGCGCTATCTTATGCTTGCGCAAGTCTGATTTGGCTCTTGCAGCTCATGTTGTAGCCTCTTGTGCAATACTTTCCAAAAAAAAGATATGAACAATAGTCTTCTCAATAAACTAATGGATGTCTTCTGGGGTTATAGCCTCAACCTTTTTTAAATAATCCAACTTTGCGTCCAAATTATTTTGCAGGTCTGCCAAGCGATGTTCTCTTTCAAGGAAATTCATAAATACACTGGGGCAGAGCCATGTGACACTTCTCATGGGCCTCCTTTATCTTCGAGTAGACATTGTGTCATTTTCTAATGGTCTTTCGGATCTCAACACTTAATCTACCACCACAATCTCGGCAAAACTCGAGAACTCCAGTGTCCATGTCGAATTCCTCATCTGTTGTAGCTCGTAGGTTTATGGGAAAACCAGACTTTCCTATCCTCCATTCAAATTGTTTCTTAAGTTCCAGCACATGCTGTGCATACTTGTCCTTTATTCTAAGAGCCTCAACTTCAACAAATGTCATCTTTGTTATCATCTCTTTCATGCTGCAGACTTCTTCAGAGATCAGCACTAGTAGATGATGAGTTTTCCTGTGCAGATCACAAGCTCGGCTGTAGAATATGGCAAGATCTCCTTTCTTTTCATTAGCTTCCTTAATTTGTTCTAACAACCTAGCATTTTCTTCTGTCAACCTTTCCAACTCTGATACGCGAACATTTAAGTTCCTTTGTTCATCTTCCGAAATTGCTAGCTGCATTTCTAATGAATTCTTCTCATTTTCAAGCTGCAAGGCTTTTGAAGTTGTTTCCAACTTCTCTTATTCCAGCTCCTTATACTTCCTTTTCAGCTCGTTGCTCCCCAACACCTCTTTCTTTCTGTCAGCTTTTATCTTAAAGCATAGCTCTCTGTAATTCTTCCTATCTTCAATTAGACAATCGACATTGGCTTTGTTTGCCTGGTCTGCAGCTATAGAGCAATTTGCTGTTAATGCGAGGTCAGCATTGGTCCTTTGGACAAGTAGGGTTTTTGACACTCTAAGTTCGTATAAGTCCGGTCCAATCTCCATTTTCTTTACTGATCTTCCAATGATAGTCTTCTTCCGTTCGTGAAAATAAACTATATCCAGGTTGGCCGCTTGGCGCTGCTTTATGGGGTTGTATGGATTTAGTGCTAATTCTTCGGTAGAGAAAACCCCTTCTTGAGCTATCTCTGGTTGGTCTAACTTTGACAGTGAAAGGAATTGGCGGATATATCCATTTCTTCCTTTCAGTGAGGATTCTTTTGATTCCACCAATGCTGAAGAGTCGCCTTAAGGCTTCCCTGTGTATCAACAAATATGTAGCATATCTGGGAAGCAAAAAGGAAGCTATGGATCCTCCACTCATTCGGATATAGGTACCTTCTAGGGCATGGTAATAATCCCCAAATGCTTCAATAATGGGCATGGCATTCTCTGACAGGCAATTTGGTTCTTCCACAATAATAAGCTGATATAGAGGCATGCTAAACTTCTCACAAACCTGCTTGTAGTGGTTTGCATATCTACCTGCCCATGTGGGTTGGCAAGCCATAAAGAGGGGAGTCTCCTTTCTATTCCATACACAAACCAAATCCAGGAAGGGGTGTTTGCTTAACAGGAAGTCTATTAAATAAGAAGACATGAAGAAATCTGATTTCTTCTGAGCCAATCCTCCCTGGTCCGCGGTTAGCTATGAGAACAAACTTTCTGAAATTATGTCTGCCCAATTGAAAATGGTACCAGATGTGGACACATGGACCATTATTGGCACCCAACCAAGTTTTAAAATATTTCCATTTGGCATGCCGAAGATCCGGCTCAGCATCAAAACAATGAGTCTATAGGGGGTCTTTAGGAGGTTGCTTTCATATTCATTTCTTTGCCTTTGTCTTATTTTCCTATCAACTATCATCATTTTCCTAGCAGAGTCCAGAGGGTCCATGGTTTGTTCTACTATCCAATTATTATCCAACCAAGCTCTTTCCTAGGGCAATTTGTAAGTAGATGTGACATGTTCAGGTGCAAAGAATGCCAGATTCATTCCATTCTTGTCATTAATGAACCTGGTGTCAGTATTGACATGAGGGATCATCCAGCAAAGGAATTCAGAGCATGGAATAACTCAAGTCGAGTTGTCTCCTTATGGATACAAGACTTCTTAATGTTTGCGTATACCATTGTGTCTTCTAGGGGGTCTTGAGGGTATTCTTGGTCCCTGATGAACCTATATAAGTTACCCCACTAAAAATATGGGGCAGAGCTTCCCGGGGGAACATTTGTGGTGGCTTGCATATCAGAGAACATGGTCTCAAGTGAAGTATATATCAACATCTCCACGTCTAAACCCGATTCTACGAGATTGGCTTTCTTCCTTGCAGATTTTCGATGCATATCCAACCTGTGTTGATGAGGTATCACAAATGAGGAGTTTGACATATTTATAAGTAGTTAACAAAAAAAAGATACCACCCAGTATTCATAGTAACCAATCAATGCATTAGTGACAGCAGATGACTCTTTTCAACTTCAAACATCCTTTTAGAATGATGGTATCAAATATTAAAACAAAACAAAGAATCATTGATGTAATAATTCCAAACTAGGTGCTTTTAAAACAAAATTGGAAGTTTCCGATGTTGCATTCATACACACTTCTATTGAGTTGAACCAAGAACCTTACTCGATTAAAGGTAAGAACACTATACCATTTGGGTGAGACCGGTTATTCAGGGTAAGGAACGGGCAAGTTGGGAAGTAAATAAGCTTTGTTTTGTTTTCCTAACTACTTTATTTGTTTCATTTTCCTACTTGCTCGGCTTGGATGAGACTTCTTTTACATAATTACTCAAAAGATAAGATTGCACCATGCGTGTAAGATTGCATCGTATTGATCAATGAGTAAAATGGTATTATAATATTGCCTCATATTGATAACTTGTGATAGATTGGAGTGTTACACAGGCGTTAATTTGCAATCATGTGGGGAGTTTCTATTATGGTATAAGACAGAAAACAATCGTATGTTAATGGCGTCAATGCAAGGGTTAGTTTGCTACAGGCTCGATTCAACGTCTGAAGTATTTGACGAATGTAGTATTGTAGCCGTGGGCGGCTTTTCATTGTGTGCTACGGGGTGTTATTCCTTGTTGGTAATGTGTGACACAGAGGCAAGAGGATGCGGTGTTTCCAAATTGGTTCTTAAAGGCATTCATGATGAAGATGACTCGGCCTGTATCGTTTTGAAGGATACAATTGAAGGAAGATTTTTCCAATAACAATCATGAAGGTAGCGGAAGATGGATGGAGTTGCACACATAGAGGGAGGTTTTACGAATTGCTACCAGGACTAGCAGAGCGACTTAGATTTTTGCTCCAAATCTACTAAAGGATCTGTGTAGTATGCAGGGAGCTAACGCAGAGAGCATGGCCATGGAGAAAGTCAAACCTTGTGCGTGATTTAAACAACTATGAATGAAACAAATTTCACCTTTAAACTGCCAAAGACAAGCCTCAAACGGAGTTATTGCTCGAAACAAAATAACGGAGGAAAGAGTGCCTACCTATTTCCTTTAGAGTGGTCTCCTACAGCTGACGCGTCTACCTAGGTGAGTAAGGAACTTGAAAAATTTCCAACGTCTAACACTGGAATCTTTCTCGGCTTGGGAAAAATGAAAAATTTGAAACTCCATTCTATGCATATATATAGCAAGAGAATTAATTCCCCATGGATGAATTAATGGATGTTTGGTGGCAACGGGGCTCAACGCAGAGATGTATTAAATCTGCACAAGTCGTATTAAATGGCTTTACCAAGCCGACGTTTCCGTAAACCCTCATGCACGCAGTGGCAGTGATTTGAATGGCATCTTCCCCATTGGGCGTAAATTTATGTTTAAGACTTGTGATGGTGCAGGGATTGTTACATCGGTGCTTTTAAGCGCAGAGTTTGCGACTATGGTGGGGAGGCTATCATCAAGCCTTGTGACAGATAGATGCAACAATGGAAAGGTTAAAGGGAGAGTGATTGAGTCAACGACTTTAGGATTAGGATCTGCGCAACGGGAAGGGAAACAAAGGTTAGGCTTTGCACCATAAGAATGTGACGATGGTAAGGTCAAAAGGGGCGTGATAACACGGCGGAGACTTTAGGGTTAAAATTCACGCGTGGTGGCAGATGTTTTAGGATTATTTCTTGTGACGTGATTTTGCCCGGAGATGGTACAAATTGTATGTTTAAAAACTGCGCAGAAGGTGGCATGTTTGAGGAACTTATTTGCGCAATGGAAGCAAAGTTGAGACTAAGACTTGTGCCCAATCGGTGGCAAAGTTAATGTTCTGATTTTCTCCCTTCAGTGAAAAGTTAAGATTAGGGCCTGCGCGTATGGTGCAAATTTAGACACTAAGACTGCACTTTTCTTTAAAAAGATTGAGAAAAATGACTTAGCCGAAAAGGTCAAAATTTTGGAAAAGATCAACACTTAGGAAGAAAATTTGAAAGGACAACTAGCTAAGTTTGAACAACATAAGCTTAGAAACAAAAATAAAAGGAGGGGCCCCAATATTTTACAAAATTTCGGGGGGAATGTTGTAGCAACAACACAACGCTTTGAACTTTTGATCAAATTCCCACATTGACTCAATCAGTTTCTGTTTAATTTCTTTGATATCTGTGATACACTGCAATTCTGACTTAAGCTTTTTAAATTATCTGAGGAGCGTAGTTCTAATCTCAGCTAGGTGTTTTATTATGTCCAACATAGTACTTCATAAACCATGTTAAGGATCTATCCCTAAATGTGGTAACTAGCTATGCTTGTCTAACAACATCATCATGTACTTGTTTAACATTCCACATGGCTTCGCAAAGAAACCAATGTTGCTCGGGGTCTTCTAGACCCGCTCCTTTGAATATAGGCATCTTGATGTCGCCTGTCATTCTTCTTCTAGGAGGCTTAGTGTTCTATGATGTGTTAGGTATACTACTACTTGAAACGTTCTGAGTACTTGCTCATGTGGTGTTACTACTACTATTGTTCTGTGGGTTAGTATTATTTCTGTCGTCAATTGGAGGTTTCTGTAGAGTAATAGGCTGATAGGTAGTTACTCTAAGTTCTTCTTCACTATCATTCTCAACCTGATATGAGTCCCTATTACTTCCTAACTTAGTCTCTCAAAATGTGTGAGGTTCATGTTCATTAAACCTCTTTCCGGTACTATACTTGTATTTTTTACCACTTCGTAATGTATAGATGTTTTCCTCCGTGTCACTCTCTATGTTACTGAACATTATAGATTTAAATTTCAAGGAATCTTATTGCATTCTTAAGACACCTTTCTCTGCTAATAGAATTTTAATGTATAGACTGAGATTGTTCAGATATCACGTCCCCATTTTGACCCCCTTCGCATTAAATCGTAAATGATGTAAATATTGTTACTTAATCATGGTGAGGAGCTCAAGGCCAAGGCCCCACCATTGATTTAGCGTTTTATGTATCAGCAATTAAAGAAATAGATGCCTATGGTTCTTGTGCTAGATGGGCACGATGTAAATAAGACATCATGTAAATATGAATTTTAATGAAAAATACCCACAACTAGCTATGCAATGCAACAAAGAGATGGGGCATGGTTCTACAAGGAATAGGGAGGGAAATTACCCAAACCCTTGAGCCAATGGTGTTAATCCATGTGTCAATGAGGAAACCCATAAACCACCAACTACCCATTTTGGGTTATGGACCCAATCATTTAATTCTTCCAAGAAATTGGTTGAGGCAGTTAATGCCTTGGGAATGAAGAAGTATGGCAGCCAATTTTGTGCATGGGCAAGCCATCAACCTGGAAATTCGTGTTTTTGCTTATTGGGAAAGAAAACAACCACGAAATGGGGCCCAAAGCCATTCTGAACAGTCAGTCTTCTCTCACTCATGCAGTTGGAGCTAGCTGGGTCTTTCCCTACACGTTTTTCATCCAAATCCTGCATTTTTCCATGCCTGGGAGTTCGTTTTTGCATATACAGTAGCTTGGGAGAGAAGGGCCACGAATTGGGGACTGTATGGAGGTTGTTTTTGCCCCCGAATGTCCAAGGACGTTTTTCTAAAAACGGATTTGGCTTCCCAGGGTTGTTCCCCATCTTCCAATTTCGTTTTTGTGTGTTCCCACGTTTTTCTGAGTTAGTTGAAACCCCATCTCATGCATCCCATTGTGGAAAACGTTTTCCTCATGCCCAGCAATTGTGGTTTTGTTGCTAAGTGCATCCCGTTTTGATTTGAACCTGTATGCAAGAAACTTGGACTGGTTGGGGACATAATTGGCTTGATAAACCTAGTGGAGGGAGTAACCTCTCAAAAAGATCAAGAGGGCTTTGGCTACTTTTCTATGCACACCCTGAGATCACTAGAAAGGAAGGTATGGATTGAGGGACTGTGTGGCAGTGAAGAGAACACTTCCTTTTGTTGGGTGTGTAGGCAATGTGAGTGCCAAGCTGAATAGATCTGGGAGGGGTACCCTTAGCTCTGTGGTTGAGCTCACTAGCTTAGCAATTCCTCCTTTCCATTTCCTAGCAGCCTGATAAACCCAATTGTAGATTGGCTTGGCTCATCTTGGTGCATGCTTGGCTATGTGTGAGTCTGATGTTCCCTGGTTCCTTGTAGAAATCATACCCAGCTCGGGGGTGGCAGTTGTATCAAGAGGTTGATAAGCACAACTGGCCTATGGTTGGGTGGAACGTTGCAGTTGCATAGCCAGTTGCTTGGGACTACTTTGTTTTGAGATAAGTACTCTCATTTGCTATTTTTGCAATGTCTATACTTAATGGCTATCATGAAATGCTAAGTGTATGCTAGATAGTAACATGACTTTAATTTTGCTATGATTAATTACAATATGCCTATGACATGAACAACTTGAATGTCTTGAATGCATGATGGACGTGTGATAGATTTCTAACCCTACTGTGGGTTGCAAATATCTATGCTATCCCATATGTCCATATTCACTCCATATGAATGTTTATTCTTTCATGAAAATGTTGGGTGTGTGTTAATTCTGCACATGTTTTACTTCCGCTGTGTTACCTTAGATTTCCACTTTTGCATGCCTGTCTTTTATGTTATGTGGACATTTTTAATTAGTGATTATAGGGCTAATTGCCCAGTTTTAGTATCACGATCCCCTCCATTGCACCGGCATGATGGGTGGGGACGTGACATCAGATGCTTACCTATGAATCCTTTGAAAAAGTCTGCCTCTGTTGCACTGTAAGACTTTAGAGTGTCCACAGCAAATTCTATAACGCAACCTTCTAGTATGATATCTAGCCAGAAGTATACTACTTTTGAGATTGGGCTATCCACCACTTTAAATCTCTGAATCATTTCTGGAGTCCACACCGTAGGTTCTCCACCCTGATAACAATTCTTCCGTTCTGCTAGTATTTATAGCCACTCATATAGATCATTGTTGAAGAATGCGAAGAAAAATTCGTAAATGTCATACCATAGGTATTTCTGCAACCATTCTACGTTAGAGAAACGCGGATGTTTGTTCTCTTTCTTTGCAAACTCTCTTTCTGTATTATCCACCCATTTTTGTATTTATGTTCTCTCTGGATTCCAGTATTTAGAACACATCACTAGTTCAAGCACAAAAATAGAACCATTTGTTGGATATGAACCTCGTTCTTTAACTTTCTCTTATTGACCCAGGTTTTGCGTAGTTGTGGTCCAATAAAACCCTTCTTCACCGGACCTTTCAGCAATAGTCTGTGAATAGACTAAGGTCTCACCTGAGGCGAAGCTATGGGGGAATTACAGAAGTAGGTTTTTGTAATCAGGTGATGTGCGGTTAATAATATGGTGAGCTGCACGAAGTCACTCCTACTTCGCATTTACTTCTTATGCTATAGTGCGCACTAAGACTGCGCACTTCGCAACGGCCACAATACAATATGACAGTGCAACTCCAGACTGCACTACTTCTTAACAATCACACACTTTACAAAATCCACAGACTTAGTGTTATTCCTATTACTTATGCATTCAACAGAATCTGAAATACTTGTGCATTTAGTCATACATATTCCATACTTAACATATTATTCTCATCCCTCATACACGTGAAAATACATATAAAATCATGAACATATAGAAGCATAAGTATGAATGTAAACATAAACATCAACATACACAATCACACTCATTCAATCACATAACACACTTATTTACGTGGTTCACCTGTCTCCCCCAAAAGGTGGTTCACTTGGGCTACGCCGAACACACCCTACAGGGGATACGATTTAACTTTGATTCCATATATTTTACCTAGGTGTTTGCATGCTCCTATACCCCATAGGTTAGTGATTATTTGTATTTATAGACGTGCTTTCTGTTGGTATTCTAACCATTTTATTTTTCGCTCCACCTATTGTAGCACATTGTTGCAGTAGGTGTTTTTGAGATTGTTGTTCGCCTAAGTGCCCTTTTTGGAGAGCTCTCCTTTTGCACGCACGGTTGCAATAGGATATTTTAGCATGGTTTTTACCACATCTCCTTAGCACTTATAAACATGTCACCATTGATTCCCCAAGACACTCTTACCATCTACGGGGGCAGTCCCCATAGTTCAATCCATTGGACCCTTCTCGTTGCGCTCCACTAGTATGCACGTCTTCATCGCCAGATCTACATCCCAATTCTTCTTACTTCACTTCTGACTCCTCCAAGATGGATACACCTACACATACTACCCCTTTATCCCTATGGTTGGAACCAACCCTAACATGTTTTCTGGAGGGATCATCAGCAATGGAACCGCTAGTGGCCCCGTGGATATCGTCATTTCCATTCCCACCATGGACTCCACACCTGCTACTTAAGGACCTACTCCTAGTGTCAACATCGAATGCGTTTGAAAAGACTGTGGTAGAATCTGACCTAGAAGAAATGACCCTTTTGACATCGACATCGACAACTACAGCAGCCTTGACTATCGTCGATGAGGAGGAACGAGAGCGCCTATTCCATACAAAGATATGGGTTCAAAACAATCCATTACATCTGATTGTGGACAACAGAAGCCAGAAGAACTTTGTTTTTGAATATCTCATGAAGAAAATAGGTCTTGTTACCACTCCACATCCTCAGCCTTACAACATCATCTCGATGAAGGATGGAAAGGAACTACAGATCACACGAGAATGTAAACTCACCTACTTCATAAGGCCTTTTGAATATGAAGTACTCTGCTACGTGGCACCACTCTCCGTAGCCGACTCCTTGTTTGGGAAACCTTACCTATGGGATCACCATGGAAGTTATCAGCCATGGCCTTAGAAGGTGATTGTCAGAATCTGAAATCAACGGTACAGCATAATAGAGAGATGACCTACACCAACAGTCTCATTGATATCTGCTAAATAGATGAAGAAGCTCATCAACCATGCTCAAAACTTTGCATTAATCATGATTAAGCCGCAAAATTCTAGGAATACTGTAGCAACCAGTCGACTCACCAACCCATGCATCTCTTAACAAAAGCAACAGATCGACAACGTTCTTGAGGATTACCAGAACCTATTCCAAGAACTAGATGGAGTACCTCTACATTGTTGGGATTGCGCACTTCACAACGAACACAATACAATATGACAACGGAACTCTAGACTGAGCTACCTGTTAACAGTCACACACTTTACAGACTTCACTGACGTAGTGTTATTCCTATTACTTATGCATTCAAAAGATTCTGAAATACTTGTGCATTAAGTCATACATATTCCATACTTAACATATTATTCTCATCCATCATACATGTGCAAATACATATAAAAGCATGAACATATAGAAGCATAAGTATGAATGTAAACATAAA
Source organism: Larix kaempferi (assembly GCA_027924585.1). NCBI lineage: Eukaryota > Viridiplantae > Streptophyta > Pinopsida > Pinales > Pinaceae > Larix > Larix kaempferi. Next base: position 12,700,304 of record BSBM01000007.1, read on the forward strand.
CATCAGCATACACAATCACACTCGTTCAATCACATAACACACTTATTTATGTGGTTCACCCGTCTTCCCCAAAAAGTGGTTCACTTGGGCTACGCCCAACACACCCTGTAGGGGATACGATTTGAGTGAGCTTCCATATATTTTAGCTAGGTTTTTGCATGATTCTATACCCCATAGGTTCGTGAGTCTTTTTATTTATAGGTGTGCTTCTTGTTGGTATTTTGACTATTTTATTTTTGCTCCACCTATTGTAGCACATTGTTGCAATAGGTATTTTTGAGATTGTTGTTGGCCCGAGTGCCCTTTTTTGAGAGATGTCCTTTTGCACGCACGGTTGCACTAGGATTTTTTAGCATGGTTTTTACCACATCTCTTTAGCACTTATAAACATGTCACCATTGATTCCCAAAGACACTCTCACCATCTATGGGGGCAGTCCCCACAATTTGGTCCATTGGACCATTCTCATCACGCTCCATTGGATATCCACGTCTTCATCGCCAGATCTACATCCCAATGCTCCTTACTTCACTTTTGACTTCTCCGACATGGATACACCTACACATACTACCCCATATATCCCTATGGTCAAAACCAATCCTAACATGTTTTTTTGAGGGATCATCGACAGTGGAACCACTAGTGGCCCCGTGGATACCTCCGTTTCCATTCCTACCATGGACTCCAAGCTTGTTGCTTAAGGACCTACTCCTAGTGTCAACATCTGACGTGTTCGAAAAGACTGTGGTAGAGTCTGACCCAAAATAAACGACCCTTTTGACATCGACATCGACAACTTCAGCATCCTCGACTATCATCGACAAGGAGGAATGAGAGGGCCTATTCCATACACAGATATGGGTTCAAAACAATCCATTACATCTGATTGTGGACAAAAGAAGCTAGAAGAACTTTGTTTTTGAATATCTCATGAAGAAACTAGGTCTTGTTACCACTCCACATCCTCAGCCTTACAACATCGTCCTGATGGAGGATAGATAAGAACTACGGATCACCCAAGAATGCAAACTCGCCTACTTCATAAAGCCTTTTGAAGATGAAGTATTCTGCTACATGGCACCACTCTCCTGTGAAATTGCCCACATAAGATCCAAAGAGATGATGTAAACCTCACAATGAAAGAATTTAGGAATAATAGAAGAAGAGATAAGCAATAGAACTTAGATCCAAAGAAACTCTGATTGAGGCAGAATAATTACACATGTTTCATTAAACTGAATAGTGAACAGGTAAATATACAATGTTGAGTATGAGGATTCGAATTCACTAGGAGGAATTCGAATTGGCCTTCATACACAGATCCATAATCAGTGGAGTCATCAGTGCCTAACTAGGAGTCCACCTTCTCATCAGTGAAGTCATCAATGCACAAGTAATGGTCAACCGGGAGTCAAACTGAGTCTAACTGAATGTGGTTGGTGTAAATGGCACATGGAAGCACTAATATAGTGAAGGAGGCTCAGTGGAGGGCACCATAGGCATTAACTGGAGTCAGAATGGTCAATCTAGTCTAACTGGAGGTCCAACAGAGTGATAAACTCAGTAAAGAGTCAGTTAATCCTTAAATCAAGGAAATAACTGAAGATAACTCAATATAACTAAATATAACTGGACTGGTAGGTGAAGAAGGCACCCTTGTCATGTAGTGGAGAAAAGGAGGGCGCATTAGTCAATGGGAGGGCTAGAAATGATCTGAAAGAAGCTTCGGGGGCTAGTTTGCTGAGGACTAGATGCTGTGACTGATGACCTAGAATGCATGCAAACTCTAATTTTTGCATGCATGACTGAAAATGAAAATGACTGGAAAGCTAGTAGGACTAGGATGGAGTATAGGAATATCCTAACACCCCCCCTTAATCCATCCTGGGCCCTGGTAACTGGGACCAAAGGTCACCCATACAATAGATGAAATGATAATAAAATACATAATTGTCCATAAACTGAGGAAATGGGGAAAACCTTATGGGAAAAATACCCCCTCCCTCAAAAGAATAGTAAATAACTCAAAGAACCATCATGCAGAAAAAAAAGAAGCTTTCATCAGTGAAAAATTTTGCAAAAGACTTGGCAAGATGATCCCATTTAGGAAGGTCTCCCATTATGTGGAGGATGAAGCAAGTCTTTCAAGAACTTTTTCTGTATCTGGAGCAAATGGAACATGAGTAGTCTTCCCAAAATATGGAAGAGAGAACCCTATCATCATGTTGCATCTCTCATGGAGAGATGGATGGCATAATGCAAGGTTGGCATGATGCTGAAGTCTAGTAGTTCTGTAAGCAAATAAATCATCAACTGTGTTCTCAGTAGTAGCAAGGACTATGTGAGAACATATTTCTCTTGAATCTAGATTGAGAATAGGTGTTGGTTTTGAATCTTCTTGAACCATGATCTCAACATCAAAATCTTGATATTCTTCTTCACTAGAAGAGGAGTCACTGGAAGAGGAGTCACTGTGATCTTCATCAAAATATGAAGGAATAGTTGGAGAGAAAGGCATGAAGTGTGGGAACTCATATGCCTTTGAGGCATGATTAGCAATCACATTCGCTATAACCTTTCCAGTGGAGATTTCTTTAATCTCTATTGTGTTTGGACCAAAAATAACTTGCTTTGGTGATCCTGTATGAGTCATTTGATAAACTGAGAACAAATTAGCTGTAAGAGAAGGAACAAATAAGACATTTTTGAACTTACCATGCTCCATATGAACTGTTCCCAATCCTTTGGCAGAAAACTGAGAGTTGTCTCCCATGTGAATGGTAGGCCCATCTTGGAGATCCAAAGAGGAGAAGGATTCTTCTTCTGAAATCATCTGGTTGGAGGCTCCAGAATCTATGAGGAGAGCTTTTGTCTTTGAAAAACTAGCCATCAATGCATGACAATCATCAGATCCACTTCCAGAATCTGACATCTTTGCTTCTTTTGGAACAACAATTTGGTTTTGTTGAAGAAGCTTGGTTAGAAGATCAATCTTCTTGTGCATGAAAGCATGCTCAGGATGGTTTCATCTCTTGTAGTAGGTACAATTTGGTCTCTTTTGTTTGTCATTCATAGATCTTGAAGGTTTCTTGCCTTTTTCTTTTTGCCTCCCTTTTGCATTTGCTCCACTTGCTTCACCAGCTAAAAGAGCTAGATCTTTGGAGGCCTTGATGGCACCCATTTGAATCAGTTTGTTCTCTTCTTGAATGAGAGCTTCAATAAAGATTTTTAAAGTGGGAAAATTTCGTCCAGGGATTGACATTCGAACATAATGAAAGGTAGATACAAAGACAGAAAATTGAGATCCAAATTTGCTCAATATAGAGAGTACCAATTGCTCATCACTTTTAGTGATGCCACATTGCTTGCAATGTAAAACCAAATTCTGAAATTTGGAGAAGAATTCTTGAATGCTCTGGAAATTGCTAGGTTGAAGGGCAACCAATTCATTCTCAAGAATGTAGCCTCTTAGTTCGTCTTGTTTGCCAAAAAGACTCTTCAATTTTATCCATAACTCATTTGGAGAATTCATTCCTTCAGCATGAAACAATAGCTCATCAGACATATGAAGGCATATGCATCCAAGGGCTTCATCCATTTTGTTTAGATGCTTGATTCTCTCTACAGCTTGATGTGGTATGGCATCTCTTTCCTCAACAATTCTAGTGAACCCTTTTGACTGCAAGAGTACTATCATCTTAGTCTTCCATTCAAATTAATTGAAGGGAGTGAGAATTATAGGAGAAGAAGAAGCATTCGAATTGCTCATCTTGACTACTTGAACAAGTGCAAATAGAAACTGCTGAATCTACTACTGCAACTGCTAGAACTTCGAAATACCTGCAAAAAACTCTCAAGAATGGAGGTAGAATATACTCTCAAATGGCTTTGATACCATGTGAAATTGCCCACATAAGATCCAAAGAGATGATGTAAACCTCACCATGAAAGAATTTAGGAATAATAGAAGAAGAGACAAGCAATAGAACTTAGATCCAAAGAAACTTCGATTGAGGCAGAATAATTACACATGTTTCATTAAACTAAATAGCGAATAGTTAAATATACAATGCTAAGTATGAGGATTCAAATTCACTAGGGGGAATTCGAATTGGCCTTCATGCACAGATCCATAATCAGTGGAGAGTCATCAATGCCTAACTAGGAATCCACCTTCTCATCAGTGAAGTCATCAATGCACAAGTAATGGTCAACCGGGAGTCAAACTGAGTCTAACTGAATGTGGTTGGTGTAACTGGCACATGGAAGCACTAATACAGTGAAGGAGGCTCAGTGGAGGGCACCATAGGAGTTAACTGGAGTCAGAATGGTCAATCTAGTATCACTGGAGGTCCAACAGAGTGATAAACTCAGTAAAGAGTCAGTTAATCCTTAAATCAAGGAAATAACTGAAGATAACTCAATATAACTTAATATAACTGGATTGGTAGGTGAAGAAGGTGCCCTTGTCATGCACTGGAGCAAAGGAGGGTGCATTAGTCACTGGGAGGGCTAGAAATGATCTGAAAGAAGCTCCGGGGGCTAGTTTGCTGAGGACTAGGTGTTGGGACTGATGACCTAGAATGCATGCAAACCCTAATTGCATGCAAACCCTAATTTTTGCATGCATGACTGAAAATGAAAATGACTGGAAAGCTAGTAGGACTAGGATGGAGTATAGGAATATCCTAACATCTCCATAGCTGACGCCTTGTTTGGGAAACCTTACCTAAGGGATCACCATGGAAGTTATCAGTGACGACCTTAGAAGGTGATTGTAAGAATACGAAATCAATGGTACAACATACCAGAGAGATGACCTACACCAACAGTCTCATTGATATCTTCTAAACAAACGAAGAATCTCATCAACCATGCTCAAAATTTTGCATTAATCATGATCAAGCCAAAAAATTCTAGGAATACTGCAGCAACTAGTCAACTCACCGACCCGTGTAGCTCCCAACAGAAGCAACAGATCGACAACGTTCTTGATGATTACTAGATCCTATTCCAAGAACCATATGGAGTACCTCTACATTATTGGGACTGCGCACTTCGCAATGGCCACAATACAATATGACAACGCAACTCTAGACTGAGCTACCTCTTAACAATCACACACTTTACAGACTTCACTTACTTAGTGTTATTCCTATTACTTATGCATTCAACATATTCTGAAATACTTGTGCATTAAGTCATATATATTCCATACTTAACATATTATTCTCATCCATCATACATGTGAAAATACATATAAAAGCATGAACATACAGAAGAAAAAGTATGAATGTAAACATAAACATCAATATACACAATCACACTCATTCAATCACATAACACACTTATTTACGTGGTTCACCCGTCGTCCCCAAAAAGTGGTTCACTTGGGCTACGCCCAACACACCCTGCAAGGGATTAAATTTGAGTGAGCTTCCATATATTTTAGCTAGGTTTTTGCATGCTCCTATACCCCATAGGTTAGTCAGTATTTTTATTTATAGGCGTGCTTCTTTTTGGTATTCTGACCATTTTATTTTTGCTCCACCTATTGTAGCACGTTGTTGTAGTAGGTTTTTTTCAGCTTGTTGTTGGCCCGAGTGCCCTTTTTTGAGAGCTCTCCTTTTGCATGCACGACTACACTAGGATTTTTTAGAATGGATTTTACCACATCTATTAAGCACTTATAAACATGTCACCAATGATTCACCAAGACACTCTCACCGTCTATGGGGGTAGTCCCCACAGTTCGGTCCATTAGGCCCTTCTTGTCGCACTCCATTGAGATGCATGTCTCCATCACTAGATCTACATACCGACGCTCCTTACTTCACTTCTGACTCCTCCGAGACAAATAAACCTACACATACTGCCCCATCTATCCCTATGGCCAGAACCAATCCTAACATGTTTTTTGGAGGGATCATCGGCGGTGGAACTGCTTGTGTACCTGTGGCTACCGCCGCTTCCATTCCCACCATGACCTCCACACCTGCTGCTTGAGGACCTACTCCTAGAACTATAGGGAAACCATCTACCACATCCATCCCTACTAGTATCGGATCTATTCTGAACACCATTCTTCCAGTCACTGGCGGTACCCTTGGGGGAACCGACCCTTACTACCAAATCCCTTCACCATTTATCGGTGGTCCCTCGATCCATGTTATGACTACCACCCACCTTCCCTTATTTGGAAGAGGTGTCCCCACGATAGCCTCTATGGCCACTGCACTGGTCGGTTCGACCATGTCATATATTCTTACAAGTTTTCCATTCATGGCCAGTCTCAACCTCCCCGATAGCTAAATTGACTAACGATCTGATCTGACATGACCCTACCTAGCCTCCCATTCCCACCAAACTCTCATCGAGCATCCCCAAGTTTGAGGGGAAGGGTGGTGAGGACCCCCATAACCATATCATGTCTTTCCACTAATGGTCTTCCTCCAACTCCATAGTGGATGAATCGATCTGCCTATACCTCTTACAATGGACACGCATTTGCGCTGCAACTAAGTGGTATATTGACAAAACCCATGGGATGCACTCCTCTTTTACATACCTCACTTTTAATTTCCTATATTTCTTCCAGCTACCAGTCCATTATGACGCTGGCATTGAGATTCTACTATCTTGCAGAAAAAATACGGCCACCCATATCACAAATCATATCCATGAATGGCGTAGACATCGTAGTTTGTGCAAGATCAAGTTAGATGATGGTATATTTTTATATTGGTTTTTGAAGTCTCTCATACCAGTTATTGCAAAGGATGTGGCATCTGAACGGCCCCAAATCGAAGAAGAAGCCATACTTAAAGACCAACAGTTTGACCTAATCTACGCGCAGTCAGGCTACCTTTACACCATACTTATTGATGCTTCTTGCGTTGATTCCTCTTGGAAGGACACACTGGGGCATCCCACACCGCTGATGGAATCATTGGACATGTTGCATCTACCAGTCGACCATATTTCCATATGCCTCCATCCTTCACCTTGGATTATAGTCCTACACCCATTTCTGCGCCACCTACCATGAGCAGTGGTCCAAATATTTCGCATGCCACGGCCCATTTGGGAGCAACATCTTTGTATGTTCCACCAGCCCAAGCTCCTCACATACATGGACCTACTTGTCCGACGAATTGCTATGTTCATACTCCAACGTCATATATCCCACCTACAACATCCCCTGCCTACTACCATCCACTCGCCGCACCTTCTCCCCCCCAACATCAAGCTCCCCCTTCATACTATCAACCATCGGCAGTCCCCGAACCTGCCCAACCTTAGGCCCCTCTTGTCCCGCAAGGGAAATTTTATGCCCAACAAAACCAACCACAAAACCCACCTTCTCAAAGGAATCAACAAGGGTAGAAAAATCAAAGACGAGGTCAAAATAGGGACAATAATTAATAACCCAGAGGCGGGGTACAACCTCCTAACCCTCATGACAATAATGGTTCTGCGGCAGATAATGAGAACCCCGATTAACAGCCCCAGCAGGGAAAGAACCCATAGTTACGTACAAACCATCCTCGTTCTTTTTATGGGGTTTACAGCCATTACACGCACCTTTGTCCATATTTGGAGATAGCCAAGCAAATTTGGAATGACGACAACCAACAACAAGGGACTACCAAACCTCTGATACCACACAACCCACCGAAACCTACCACACAATCCATGGTGTTTCAGAACCCCCTCCCCATGCAAGGATTTATTACAACGCATCCCATGGGACCCACACAAGGGGCTATAGTTACACAACCACCCTTTACTTATGTTGGTTCTTCTAGTCAGGCCTCCGAGTAAGGATTTCACCACCTCCTAATGATGTCTTCGGCCAATGTAAATCTCCAGACTCATCATAACCAATATGATTCAACCATGAAAACCATACCTATAGAAAAGGAGACCATGTAAACCCCTCTTCACTAGTCATTATGCCTCCCACCATCGTTGAACGAAGGAACCACCAAATCCCACAAATTCCCTCTGTGTCGCATTACTAGTAACCCCAATGATCACGGCGCCCCTAATTACAACATTGTGGATGACTTGTCCCAGTCCCTCATTTCCATGTCAGCCTTGGAATTTCTAAGAAACTGCCCAAGACAACAAAAATCATTGCTATCTACGTTAGGTGCGATCAACCATTCAAACTCATGACTGATGGAATTCGAAATAGACTAATCCGAACCCCGCATGTCTTAGTCTATTGTGTTTCATGTCTTAGTTTCAATCTGAAACTTAGTTATCCATCGATGAGGGCACTTCTACATGTGTGATGTCCACATTCGTGTGGCAGAATCTCAAATCCCCTCCTCTACAGCCATCCATGACCACTCTTTGAGCGTATGATGGCCGTGCAACTCAGTTGCAAGGCCTTCTTTCCAATGTTTCAGTTCAATTAGCTGGAAAAAACTATCCTGATTGAAATCAAATTCGTCAACGTATAGCTCAACTACAACCTCCTCATAGGATGAAGCTACATGTACGCAATGAAGTCTATTTCCTCCTATGTGTTTTGGCTTATGATGTTCCTGCATGATGGACGAGTTGTCAAAATCAACCAACTTACTTATTATGACTCCAATATGCCCGCTACGCCAGAGAATGTCCTCCCCATGGTCGAACGACCTGTATTTGGTGCGTCTGCACCTTTGATTTCCCTCATGAGGCCTGGAATCTATTCATAGGCTCCAATGGTATCCACATTTCATGCCATACCCCCTCCTCCTCCTCCTCCCATTGAGATATCTGACTTGTGCACCATTTCTTCAAGTAAACCAGTCCCTGATTCACATCCCATCTCCCAACCGACACATCAACCACAACTACTACCCTAGCCATCGTATGTCCCTATCCACGTAGGTACCACACTGATACATACAATTCGTTTCATGTTTCCCCCTAAAGAGTAGTAAGCATGACAGTCATGGAAATGCTGAATCTCCTAGGATTAACGTTAGTACTCCCTGTCCGGTACCTATGCACACCTAATCCCGCACCAACCCCCCAGGTCATGCTTCAACCAGTCCAACCAATCAACACAACCAATCATCCAACTCCTAGTGTGTCGACATCTACTTCTTCCAACCCCACACCTCAGTCTTCCAAAAATACTGGGGGAAAAACCACCCAAACCAACATCATAGAAAATACGACTAAAGCCGCGAACCCCCCTCCTCTAGTACGAGCACCCCCCAAATTTGATTTGTGCTATGCTTTGGGCCACATTACCCACACTTGTCCGCACTTTCCCTCCCTTCAAAAGCATATGAAGACGTTGGAGGATGAACCTAATATCCCAGTTTTTTAATTTCTAGCTACTGCTGCACCGCGTAACAAATCGTTATGCACCCATCACTCTTGTGCCATCTGCGACATTTACGTCCATTACTCCCACCATTGTCCCGACTTACCAGAGTATCAGTTGGTGCTCCATGAGTTGCGTCATCCATATTTAGAGTCCTCGGTCACTATAATTGAGGAGATCCACCCCCAGTAGTCCTCATTGACCGATGTCAAAACCATTTTGTTATTTCAATCATCGACACCATAGTCACGTCATCAAATTAAACTGATACCTTCGACCCACCTATTCAACCTTTTCAAATTGATGAGGAAATCACATGTCCACAGCATGGGGGCATGCCCAAAAATTTTCCTACTCATCATCATCATTGTTATCACTCAAGATTGTCCTGGGTTGTAGCAAAAGAGATCATGAGGTAACTGTTTCAAACCAAGATTTGGTGGATGGAAACTTGCCTTTCCAACCACAGAGAGGGATCTGTCTTTCACAATTCTCTGAACACTCAGAATATTATTTGCACAAGCTCGTTATAGGTAAATTGGTGGCTATACCTTCAAATAATGACTTATAGGGATTTTTCAGTTGGTTCGGGTTAAGGACAAGAGCACCATTGGGCATGGAGTGAAACTTCAGTGGATTTATATTCACAAAAGACTGATTTAGACCACAATTTAATAGCCGGAGGCAAGGTAGATGAGGTTTCTTCAAGTCAAATATATCAGGAGATGAATTCAGAAAGGGAAACAAATTCCATCACAGAGTTAGATCATTTGCAAAAGAATTCTAATCTGCAACTTCAAGAATAAAGGGTGGAATACCTAGTCATATGCATCTGAAGCATTATATATGAATTTCAAACCATGTAGTCTTGATCTATATATTGCAAAAGTAAACAATCAAAGGAAATACAAATGAGGAACACATGCACAAGAAGTAACAGACATAAAAAACACTCATCACATGAATCTCTACTCTAGAATAGGGTCTTCTCATGATGTGAAAGGCTGACTTCAACACATACACATAGCTTTTAATCTCTTAGAATCCAGAACCATACAACCCTTTGGTTTAGTTCAAAATATTCCTTTATAGGCTTACAAAATACCAAACAACATCTAAGTAACTGACAACATTTTATAAATGGAAAGGATGAGGTCGAACTGCTCGAACCAATTGCCCCTGAGTATGTTAGATGCAAAGGTGGGAACCTCTGTGCATTGTCGGCATGCATTTGGGCCCTGGAAACCACCTGTTTTTCCTTTGGATTGGGTCGTTTTAGGTTGATTTGGACAGGTAACCAAGATGTTGATCCACTCAACAGTTGGAATTATTGTCGGATGCTAACATCGACTGCGACAAGTCATTGACTTTGACACAACTTCAACAAATTTTGAATTCGACATGACTTCAAAAAAATCAGCAACTTCGACAAGTTCAAAAACCTCAATAGTTTCACGACGTTGACATGCAACGTTGACTTACGATTGAGGAACTACGACAGATTGTCTCTCTGTCTTCCAGTCGACTATAATAGTTCAACTTCTGAAACCATTCTAACTTCTCTTGTAACTGAATGTAACAAGAAGGAACCCAAGCATCTCAACACTCTCTATATAAGCATGCAACATATTGTAACACATAGATATCAGACATCAGAGATTTTATCTGATCGATCTTTGAATCGACAAGTAATAGACAAGATCAGTTCACATGCTTGCATATTTTCTGTGTGTATTTGTGTTTATCTATGTAGTGTATTCCCACTTTGCTTCTATTTCTTATGCTTCTACCATAATAGAACCAACTCATTCAATCAAACTGTTGTCCCCCTCGTGCAGTTGGGCGCGTGCGGATCATTAGTATCATAGAAGCAGCATCAGATTTGTTCGTGCTTAAGTTTTGTGTAGACACTTCCATCGAAGCTACCCGACTTACGCCTATTCAAACACGGTCGCAAGCTCAACAATCCAATCAGACACTACCTCCATAGATGGCAGGAGAAACATATGATCGACATGCAGTTGATGAGAAGATGCAACTTATAGAGAAAGTGTTGGCGCGGCAATGAACATAAATCTTATCCTAGTTCAATGAGATTCTCGCGTGATTTTCTTCAACATCAGGAGGATTCTCAACCAGATATCGCTACAACAAAATCAATCCGTTCAAAGTGAAAATGAATCTGGACATACCAAATCTAGAAGGTAATATTGACATGGAATCTGTCGACAATTGGGTACAATAATTGGAATCCCATTACTCTATCAATCAACTCTCGGAAGCCGAAAATATCACCATTGCATCCTTAAAGATGTCAACATCTGTTCACTACTGGTGGGAGAACCTCTCGACAAAGATGGACAAAAGCGGAGACCCCATATAGACATGGGAGAAATTTTTTGAATATGTCTGAAAGGTGTTTTACCCACCCAAATACGTTGAACAACAGTATAAGAAGTGGCAACAACTAAGGAAATGGAAAGACCAGTCTGTACAGACTTACACCGACGAGTTCTATCGACTCATGGCTAGACTTAGCGTTCAAGAAGAAGAGAAATTGCTTGTTCTGAATTACGTCAGTGGATTATCACCGTACATTGAGCAGGAGATCGAATTTCTAACTGTCAACATAGTCGTGGATGCATTCCACTATGCAAGCAAACTCGAAACCAAACAGAAGGGAAAATCTTGCTTTGCAACTAAACCGTCAGGACAACCACCCGAAAAGAAGGCACATGCCTGTTAATTTTTCAAAATTTACTTCAATTTGATCTAGGATCTTAACTGAGAGAACAACATGTATATCATATATACAACATATCAATCATGGACACAATAATGCAAACACACAGGAGACACAGAGTTTAGTTGGGGAAAACCATACTCCTAGCAGCAGCTTCTCCTCCTCCACAAGTGCGCCACTCTCTCGAGAGTGTGAGAGATAATAGAATGATCAAATAGAGTGCCTCCCGCACTCTATTTATACTTGACTTGACTTGCCTAATAACCTTTACTAGGTTGGCCTTAACTTAATCACATAACATAATGTTGACTGGGATGACACCCAATAGGGTGGTCTTATAACCCTTTGACCCACATGGCCAACCCCCAATAGGGTGGTCTAATAACCCTTCAACCCACATGACTTATACAGGGCCGAACCCAACAAGGTGGTCTAATAACCCATCAAGTATAAGTTACGACACTTACAATATAAATAATGACACTTCCGTATAGAGGAATAATAACATCTCTATAGGAATACAAACACTCTCATATAGAGGAATAATACCATCTCTATAGGAGTACAATATACATATATGAAATACATTATGAAGTTACATATACATCAACACTCCCTCTTAACTAGGAAGGTATTTCTCGACACAGGTCTTCTAGCACAAGTCTTCTTCTCTGGATCATCATCATTGGATAATTGTCATTGAGTCATCATCATCATCACTGCTGTTGTTATCTCAATCAATCTCTAAATCTACTCATCATAGGAAGTTCTACAGAGCCAGTCCTTTTTCATACTGGATGTAGGCCCACCACCTGCAGTTTTTCATCATCACTGGCCATATTGTGGAATCCTCAGGACTTATTATGTGCATCACAAAACCTCAAAAGAGCATCCCAGGATGTTACGGGTACACAAATCCGACCTATAGGATTTCCCAGGGCGCTATTACATGTGACCCCACCACAAAACCTCGAAAGAGCATCCCAGGATGTTACGGGTACACAACTCCGATCTGTAGGATCTCCCAGGGCACAATATACATGTGGTCACCACAAAACCTCGCAAGAGCATCCCAGCATGTTATGGGTACTCAACTCCGACCTGTAGGATCTCCCAGGGCACAAATTACATGTGGTCATGGAAAAACCTCGAAAGAGCATCCCAGGATGTTACGGGTACACAACTTCAACCTGAAGGATCTCCCAGGGCGCTATTATATTCCATAGGACAAAACCTCGAAAGAGCATCCCAGGATGTTATGGGTACACAAATCTGACTTGAAGGATTTCCCAGGGTGCTATTATATGTCCTCCCAAAGCAATGTCTCGAAAGAGCATCCCAGGCTGTTATGGGTACACAACTCCGGCCTATAGGATCTCCCAGACATGCTCATTTGCACAACCTGTTCCATGGCCACAGAGTATCAACCTGATACTCACCATACATCATCCTGATGTACACATGATCATCCTGATCATCATCACTGCATCGTCCTAATGCATGTCATCTGGAGCAACATCTTGAAGCTCGTCAACCATGATCATCCTGATCATACAATGCATCTACTTGATGCATACCAAGTATCTACCTGATACATATCATCATACATGATCCACCTGATCATACAATGTATCCTCTTGATACATACATAGATACATGATCCACCTGATACATATACAGATACATGGTCCAAGCATCCAACATGATGCATATACCAAATACATACAAATGATCCAACTGATCATATCTAGCATCCAACATGATGCATACATACATAAATGATCCAACTGATCATATCCAGCATCCAACATGATGCATACATACATAGATGATCCAACTAATCATATCTAGCATCCAACATGATGCATACATACATAAATGATCCAACTAATCATAACAAGCATTCAACATGATGCATATTCATATACAGAGTAGTAACTGGAGCATCGTTCTGATGCTCATCATCCATGATCCTTCTGATCATCATAGCATCATCCTCTTCAGATCATCTCATCATACACGAAGCACATCCCAGATGCACATCATCCAGTACTTACACCACCGACATGGGAGAACACATCTACCACCATTCGGGGAAGGCTCCAACCCTTACTTTTTCACCATGGGAGAACACATCTACCACCATTCGGGGAAGGGTCCAACCCTTAATTTTTCACCATGGGAGAACACATCTACCACCATTCGGGGAAGGCTCCAGCCCTTGCTTTTTCACCATGGGAGAACACATCTACCACCATGTGAAAAATGCCTTCATCCCTTACATCTACACCATGGGAGAACACATCTACCACCATGTGAGAATGGCTCAGCAATTACATCACGACCATGGGAGAACACATCAACCATGTCAGAAAATCTCATGTGCATCTGCATCTTCTGGACTCATCACTTCCCTTTGGAAGGAACCTCGATCTGAAGTGCACCAAGCCTCTCTCTGAAGTAATCAAACTGCACTCTAGCCAATGGCTTTGTCAATAGGTCTGCAACCTGCTCATCCATCACAACATACTCTGCTTCGGGTGTCCTCATTGCTACATAGGACTACTTCTTGCTAAACCAAGAGATCACACCTAATCCCATTCTAAAGCAGCACCCAGATGTTCTCTTCTTATCTGCAGCACTGCCTTCCCAATCTGAATCAACATAACCCTGTAGGTTAAAATTTTTATTCACATCATACTTGAGCCCATAATCAATTGTACCCTTCAGGTACCTTAGAATATGCTTTACAACAACCAGGTGAACACTCCTCGGATCCATTAGGAACTGGCTCAATGTGCTCACCGCAAAGCAAATATTTGGTCTCGTGTTCGTCAGGTACATCAAGGAACCAATCATCTGACGATACATAGTGATATCAACTGGCTCAGATGAAGCATCACATAGAAGCTTCAGGTTTGATGCCATAGGTGTGGCCATGGCCTTGCAGTCCATCATCCCGAAGCTCTTCAGGATATCTACTGCATACTTCCCTTGTCCAAGGAAGATTCCATCTGCACTCTGCCACACCTCCATACCTAGAAAATAGTGCATCATCCCCAAGTCCTTCAACTCGAACTCGACAACAAGCTTCCACTGCATGTTGGCAATTAATCTATCTTCACCCGTAATAAACAGGTCATCCATATACAAAAGTAGTATCATTGGATTGCCTTCCTCAACCTTGTATTAAAGGTTGGAATCCGCTTTACTCTTGGTAAAGCCCAAACTGGATAGAAAGCTGTCTATCCTACCATACCAAGTTCTGCACGTATATGACTCCCTGTCATGTGTCTCAGAACCAAGTGGTTGCTTCACATACACTTCTTCTTCAACTACACCATTCAAGAAGGATGTCTTGAATTCCATCTCATGTATCTTCCATTTCATCACTGCAGGTAGATCAAGTACGGATCTAATGTAAGTGTATATGGCTACAGGAGCAAAAGTCTCTATAATACCACCTATAGCATGCTTGATCTTATAGATCCTCTTGGAAGTCACTACAGACTCCCCTTCAGGTCTTGGGACTGCATCCCAAACATCTTCATGATCGACTGGTACTCCTGGATCATGGCATTCTTCCCAGATCCTAGGAACTTCAATATATTCAAAATTTTCAATAGATAACTTTGTTGCTGAACAAATGTTATAGTCCTTCTTTTGTAGGTGATGGTATACGATCTTTCAGTCATGCAATTATCTTAGCCAATGATTCAATACAACATTTATCCATCTCTCGTAACTTTCTAGATGCCTTCCAATCTCTACTAGAACATTGTTAAGAGTGTGCACAACTCCCAACATGTCAGCAAAGAGGTTTCATTCTAGATAAGTAGCAATGGAATGTTGTACAGTGCCATAGTCCACTTACCCATCATATGAAAATTAGTAGTATATTGTTCATTAATGCAATTATTCTAATATGCATAATACACACCCTAAGTCTAGGAACATAAGCATATACATCATAGAACAATATTATTTAAACAAACAACTATGCAACAAATGACAATCAAAATACTTATCATTGTTTGGTTGTAGGGTTGGATCCCTCTCAGTCTTTGCTTCCTTTCCGTAACTCTATTTTGATGTGGATTATGAGAAGTGGTCAAATCCATCTGAATATCTGTATCCTTGCAAAAACTACTGAAGTGTGCTCCCTCTTGATTTTTTCTTCCTTGCAGGAACAACTGGAGTGTGCTCCCTATTGATCTTTGCTTCCGTGCAGGAACAAATGGAGTGTGCTCCCTCTTGATCTTTGCTTCCTTGCAGGAACAACTAGAGTGTGCTCCCTCTTGATCTTTGCTTCCTGGATTACCTATCCTTGAACTTATATCCATCACTATGCATGGTTATTAGTATCATCATTGTGTTATCCTTGAGGTCTCATACATAATCACACATTCATTAGTATAATCTTAATACTATCAAAACACAATAATCTTAAACATGTATAGTCATGATCATTTCAAACATAGATAATAAACATTAGTATTCAAGGTTTCAGGGAAGTCTTCTTTTACTCATGCATATTCTTATTTGATCATAGGACTCTTCTGGTTAGTTAAATCATCAATCAAGATAAGAGACATAAAATGCATAAACCCTTGATTACTTATATTTCTAACTTTATGAATAAACATAACCAATCATACCAAGTATACTTATATAAGGGATCCTAACACAAGGTAGGATTCTAACTTGATATAGGAAAAACAAACCTGGATTGGTATGTTAGCTAGTTATGTCTAACATACCCGCATGATGTCTTCGTGTTCTCTAGTAACCTACATATCTCATAGGTTAACCATTATAGAACCAAGTTATACATACCTCACAAATAGATCTTCTTAGTGATTCATGACAATGGAAGAATATTTGTCCTCATGTCATCATGATCATATGTTCTTGAACTAGAAAATGATTTGTCTTTCTTGGTGTACCTTTCATGTTAACGGACAACATAAACCTCATACAACACCATAATGCATTAGTACAATTATAAGTGTCAACACCCTAATCAATGAATATTTTCTATCATGCATTCATAATTTTATTAAGGTGATACGACAAATCTAAATAACATGAAAACATACCATAAACTTAATCATGAACAAATCTCAAAATATACCTGGATGAGTCATACCTGTCAAGATTGCTTGTAATCTTCTTATGTAAGGCCTTAGCCTCATCTCCCTCTGAAACAGGAACTTCTTCACTTATGTAGGTGACCAATCCATTCTCTTCCAGGATTAACCCAATCCACTTGATTTGCAGGAACTGGATCTGGAGATGGATTACGGTTTGTCAGAGAAACCCTCAAAATTCAAACTTTGAATTTCAAACTTCTGAAAGGATATAAAGATGCGCCTTGATGAGCTGATCAAGCCGGTATATTCGGAATTTGAAAACTGCAAAGTTTCACCCCTCAAATTTGCCTTTGAAACTTCCGGATTCATTAGACATGACCTTGAACTAGGGTTTGATAAAGCCCACCCTTCTACCCAATCAAAAGGTTTGATCCAAAGCTCTAAGCTTTTATTTTTCTAAGGAGCTTCTAGCCGTGGTCACAGATTTCAAAAATTTCCATTTTTGCAGAAGCCCTAATTTTCCACTTTTCCGATCAAAGTCCCGAACTAGGGTTTGATTAAGCCCATCCTTCTGCCCAACCAAAAATTCTGATCTTGGTCTCTAAATTTCGATTTTGATGAGTAGCATGCATCCGTAGTCTCTGATTACAAAAATTCCAACTTTCTCTGAAACCCTAAATTCTGGAAGCCATGTAGGAATGTGCTAAAAAATAATTCTTTTTTGACATAAATATGTACCTGATTGTTTCTGGTGTGACTCCAAACGTTTCAATCCACAAAGTTTGAACAATTTTCTTGTGATATCCCGAATTGTCATATTTCCAACCCCACAGGTCTAACCTCAAATGGATTCTTTGAGAGAGAGTTATGCCAAGTGTCGCAACGTGACCTGTTTATGGGATAAAACCGGAGAGAGAACTTGTACGGCGTGCCACATGTCACTGGTTCAGTTTCAGCCTTTGAAAATGTTTCCTACAAAAGTACAGTCCATGCACTACCTTTCACTTTTTACGAAATTTCATTTGGAGCTTCCTATCCTAAGTTATGACCTTTTTTCCAAGGTCACCTGTTTATGACTGTGATCTGGAAGAGGCAGAAACCCTATATTGTACAAATCATAAATCACAAAGTACAACGAATTATAGGTTTTCCTTTGGACACAAGGTACATGGGGATGTCAGCTTCACCCTATATAATTTTTAGACCCTGAAACCTTGCCGAAATTTATTTATAGTGAAAGTTCTACAATGACTTGTTTTTGCTTTATCAAGCCCTAGCTTCGCAATTGCAACAAGTGTCATACATGCCATACCATGCCTTCTTTCAGGCTAGCTCTAATAACATGTTAATTTTTCAGAATTTACTTCAATCTAATCTAGGATATTAACTGAGAGAACAACATTTACATCATATCTACAACATTTCAATCATGGACACAATAATGCAAGCGCACAAGAGACACAGGGTTTACTTGGGGAAAACCATAAAGGTGAAAAACCACAATAACTTCCTCAGAGATAGATAGAGCAATGATACAACCCAAGCATAAGAGATAGACATCTCCTAGCAGCAACTTCTCCTCCTCCACAAGTGCGCCACTCTCCCGAGAGTGTGAGAGAGAATAGAATGATCAAATAGAGTGCCTCCCGCACTCTATTTATACTTGACTTGACTTGCCTAATAACCTTTACTAGGTCGGCCTTAACTTAACCACATAACATAATGCTGACTAGGCCGACACCCAATAGGGTGGTCTAATAACCCTTTGACTCACATGGCCAACCCCCAATAGGGTGGTCTAATAACCCTTCGACCCACATGACTTATACAGGGCCAACCCCAACAAGGTGGTCTAATAACCCATCAAGTATAAGTTATGACACTTACAATATAAATAACGACACTTCCGTATAGAGGAATAATAACATCTCTATAGGAATACAAACACTTTCGTATAGAGGAATAATACCATCTCTATAGGAGTACAATATACATATATGAAATACATTTCGAAGTTACATATACATCAACAATTTCGACTTCGACAAGCCGAAATATTCTCAAACAACTCCACCAAAGCCAGATCATGACAAAAATACTTTTCAAAAAAGCGAACGTATAAAACAATCCCCTGCCAGGAAATGGTGTGATTACCACCACTCATCTGGGCATGATACGTCTGAATTCAAAGCTTGGAAGACCCTTTTGGAAAAAGTGTTGACATCCGATGCGTTCAAAAATACTGTGGTAGAATCTGACCCAGAAGAAATGACCCTTTTGACATTGACATCGACAACTCCAGTAGCCTCGACTATCATCTACGAGGAGGAACGACATCGCATATTCTATACACAGATATGGGTTCAAAAAAATCCATTACATCTGATTGTGGACAATGGAAGCCAGAAGTACTTTGTTTCTGAAGATCTCGTGAAAAAACTAGGTCTTGTTACCACTCCACATCCTCATCCTTACAACATCGGTTGGATTAAGGATGGAGAGGAACTACGGATCACCCGAGAATGCAAACTCGCCTCTTTCATAAAGTCGTTTGAAGATGAAGTACTCTGCTACATGGCACCAGTCTCCATAGCCGACACCTTGTTTCAGAAACCTTACTTATGGGATCACCATGGAATTTATCAGTGACAGCCTTAGAAGGTGATTGTCAGAATTTGAAATCAATGGTACAATATACCAGAGAGACGACCTACACCAACAGTCTCATTGATATCTTCTAAACAGACGAAGAATCTTATCAACCATGCTCAAACTTTTGCATTAATCATGATCAAGCCACAACATTCTTGGAATACTACAGCAACCAGTCAACTCATCGACATGTGCAGCTCCTGACAGAAGCAGCAGATCGACAACATTCTTGACGAGTACCAGAACCTATTCCAAGAACTAGATGGAGTACCTCTACATTGTCAGGTGAAACACTCTATTGAACTTGCTACTGGTTTTTCTTTGCCTAATGCATCTATTTAGAGAATATCCTTTCTTGAAAATGAAGAGATTCACAGACAGATCCAATAATTGATCGACAAAGGTCATATCTGACCCAGATCCTCTCCTTGTGGAAGTCCAGTCGTCCTCGTTCGAAAGAAATATGGGACTTGGCGCATGTGCATCGACTACCGGGCCCTCAACAAAATTTTGGTAAATAATCGCTACCCTTTGCCATAGATAGACGAGCTCATCGACTGTCTGAAAGGTGCTAAATTATTTACTAAGCTCGACCTCAAGTTGGGATATCATAAGATTCCAATTGAGCCCTCAGATGTATGGAAAATGACTTTCAAGACCAAGGAAGGATTGTTTGAATGGTTAGTCATGCCTTTCAGCTTAACCAATGCACCTGTGACCTTCATGCGGTACATGGATAACATTCTTCGACCTTTCATTGGAAAATTGGTCATTGTCTATCTCGATGACATATTGATTTTCAGTCTATCATGGGAAGAACATGTTGGATAGCTTCAACAAGTCCTTGACACTCTTCAACAAAATCGACTCTACTTGCACATGGACACGTGTTCCTTTGTGATGAACAACATCAAATATTTGGGGTATGTAATTGACTTTGCAGGCATTCACATCGATCCAGAAAAAGTACAGATCCTCAAAGATTGATCCATTCCTCAAAGCGTTCAAGAACTAAGATGTTTTCTTGGTTTGGTGAATTTCTATTGACGATTCATACTCAGCTTCAGTCACATAGCCTGTCCCTTGAATCAGTTGACGAAAGGAAACAGGAAAACTGTATTCAAATGGACACTATCACAACAAGCAGCTTTCAAACAACTCAAACACAAGCTCTGTACTGGACCAATACTTTTGTTACCTGATTTGCATCAGCTCTTTGAGATTGAGACAGACACATCAGACTATGCCTTAGGCACAGTGATCACTCAGTCTGGTCACCTAGTCGCTTTTCATTCTGAAACTTGTAATGACACTGTTAGAAGATATTCGACGTACGAAAAAGAACTGTATTCCATTGTGAAATATCTCAAGAATTAGAGGCATTACATCCTTGGAAAGGAAACGGTCATCCTCACTGACCATAAGCCTCTATAGTTCGCTCTGACTGAGTCGAAACTACAAACAACCTGACAACTCAAGTGGATTAATTACCTACAACAATTCCAGTTGTTGGTTTCTTATAATGTTCATGAGGTTTTCTAAAAAGATCTAGGTTCCGCGCGGTTCAAGGAACCAACAAAACCCCTTTTCACTGGCCCTTTCGGCAATAGTCTATGAGTAGACTCAGGTCTCACCTGAGGTGAAGTTATGGGGAGGTTGCAAAATCAGGTTTCCACAACCGGGTGATGCGTGCTTCAATGGAATGGGAGACTACGCGAATTTCACCTTCTTCATGGTTAACACTTATACAATAGAACATCCATGGACTACGCTGCTCGAAATGTATCTTCAATAATAGGATAGTGCAAATGAGACTGCACTTCCTCTTCAGTACTTAACCAACTTCAACAAGCTTTACTTAGTGCAAAATGACGCATTTAACAACCTAATAGAGTGCAAGCCTTGCAAACTCATACACTATAACAACTATAATGTAACTATGCACTTATGGTGCTGCGCTTAGGGAATCGCACTATACAAGCTTCGTTGGCTAAGTGTTTACCCGATTGAGTTATGCATTCATCTGACTTAGAAATATCGGCGCATTCAACATTCATTCACATATGTCGATACTTAACATATTATTCCCATCCTTTATCCTTATGGTGAATACATATAAAAGAAAGAACACATGAACTTATAAACGAGATTTTAACCATTCATCATAAGCAAATACACAGATATAAACACATAATCAATCACATAACACAAAATTTAACGTGGTTCACCCCCAGGATGGGGGCTACATCCACAGGAACTGTTGTTATATTATTTATGGGAAGGGTACAACAGTTCCACTTTGTGCACTCAGCTGCAAACTCTCTTCTCTCTTAGTAGGTCTCTGCGCACACAGCTGTAGAGCCTTTTTCAATCTTCTCTCAACAGAGATCACTCTTTTATAATCAACAACTCAATGATTATTCAATGAAGATTAACCCTTTCCCTTACAAAATTTCCCTTTTATAGATCGTGCTCTTAGGTCACGTTTGTTACAATGTATGTGGCCAAAACCCTTAGGTTACCCAAAACTGGCGCAGTTACCCGCCACCCTGCCTATCGTCGTCGACAGCTTGCTCTGCTCGCTTCAAGCCTCCCTGTTGGGCCACTCGTGTCTCACACGCTCCTTTGACAGCCACAATCATCACCAAAATGGTTACAACCGCATTGTGTCCTGTCCCTTTCCGCACCTTTGGCCTTCCTGTCGTCGTCGACTTAGTGGATTAGCTTCTAACAATTTTTCGCCACTCTCTTGATAGGTCACTTTCATCTGCCTTTACGTCCCTCCTTACCCACTACTAGGAATGTTGGAGTCGCTTTCACAGCTCGACCTTCCCTTATATTCTTTACCCAAAATAGCTGATGCAATGGCACTGTGCATTAGCATGAATTTGCTTCTCTGACTATGCAAGTTGAACTGTGCACTCCCCAAAACTGTGCCATCTAACTTCGCAGCATGAACTGTGCACTTGCCAAAACTGTCCATCAAAAGTATGCCAACTTGGGCCATGCCAAATACACCCCTAGCACATAGTTTTGGATTGTCCCCAATCCACCTTCGCCGACTGACTTCAACAGCAATTCTTCGGCGGGACTTATCTTGGCAGTGAAGCTGTGAAAAGTAATGGTGAGTTCCACAACAGTTTCCTTTGCCTTGTTCTAAAATTCCTTAATTGTCTCCAGCATCGCCTGCGAGACCTTCTCCTAGACTTGTTCTTTCAGTGTTCCCTCCATAGTTTGAAGTTCAATGAAATTCTCATCAATCTGCTACATTAGTGCCATCCCTTCGTCCTCTATGGGTTGCAACTTCGCAATAGCGACAACCTCTTTTTCCCTTAGCACCATGAGATCTTTTTGCATCTCTTTTACGTCATTAAATTTTTGCCCATTTTTCCTCATTTGCAGGGTCTTCATTTCTGTGTTTGCGGAATCAATTTCCTATTTCCTTTGTTGTAGATCCCCTTTTACCTGTTGAAGGGCTGGACCCTCATTCAATCCATCCAACACTGTATTTTCTTTCTCTAGCAAATTTTGACACTTCACTACTTCAGCCTAAATGCTATCTATAGAGGCTTTTACCTCTTCAGTTGGAGTTGTGTGTTTATCCGGTGGGGTACTGGGTCACCAAGCCTCCAAGTATGTGATCTTTACTTTGTAGGAAATCTCCATTTCCATCATTTTCATCATAAGGGATTCTACTCTGGCCCTAATCTTGATGATTGTGTCTTTGATCTTCACATTTGTTGATCTTGGCACACACTGCTGATACTGCTTCTTTGAGTTTGTGGTTCCTTTCTTGAGCCTCAGACAATTCCCTGGTGTTCCGTGTTGATTCCTGTTTCAGTTCGTCGAGGTTTTCCTGCAATTGGACATTCTCATCATATGAGGTGATGCCTCTTTCATGAATTTCCTCTACAATATGCATGTGCAAATTATTCAAGTCCTCAATTGGTAATGACCCAATGTTGAGGTCAAAATGTTCTAAGTTCTTTGCTGCTTTGGTTACCTCATCATTTGGAAAAATGAGGTGCACAGGTTCAATATGCGCCACTGGAGGGTGCGCACTCAAAGGATCAGATTGCCTCTTCCTCCTGCTTGAGCCACCTGACTTTCCTTCTGAGTCTGATTCTCGGACCAAGCCCTGTTTGGCCTCTCCAATATTTTTGACCACTGTTTTTATTGATTCAATAGTCTACAGGAGGCTTACTTGCAACTCCTCTTGTTTGGCTTCCTTCTAAGCGCGTGTTTCTTCCTATATTTCTTGTATTTTTTTTGCGATGGTCTCACAATCATCTACATTACGCATTGGCTACAATTTGGGCCTAACAGCCTTCCGCTTCTTATGTTGGCCTATTCCTGATGAAGGGATCGCAGTTGCATTTCTTTTCTCTCCCGTCTGGCCTCCCGGCTTGTCCTGTGCAGCTCCTTCTTCCTCATCAATAGTTGTGGGTGTGATTTCGTCCTTATCCTCATCTTTATCTTTATCATTTTTTTCTTTAGAACTGGACTTAACCTCATCTGGTTGGTCCACTTTCCATTCTGCTGGCCATTCCTCCATCATCTACTCTATTTTCTCAGCATCCAGCTGATAGAAGCCTAGATACCATAGCTCTGTATTCGTATCAACCCTGGGCTGAATGTACATTCTATGTATATCGGCTATGAATCTCAGCTTCCCTTTGTATGCATTTTTTAGCTGCTGTGAGATTCATGGTGTTCACCGAATCACATCGCACAGTTACTCCTAATATGTGTAAAATACTTCATTGATTTGTCATTTCCTGGAGGACTTCACGTTTTCCCATAAGTTAGCGAAGTGTGTTCCCCGGCATTTCCCTGAGAGAACTGGAACGCCTTGGTAGCCAGCTGACTATTTCCAACTAACAAAGGAAATTAGTACTAATAACCAGCTGTAATGGAACGGATCTCCCTTGTCCTAAGTTTCTTGGACATCATCTAGAAACTCATTCAGTAGGTACTATGCCTAGTTGTAAGGGGTGTCATTCTTCGTCTGAGATGCAAGGAGGATTGATGTGTCTAGCACCTTTGGTGGTCTGCATTTTCATAGTATCATCCCTACGAGCAGTTGAACTATGAAGAACGTAGCTTCATCATTGATATTGGTTGTAGGGAAGCCATGTTTTCCCCTGATCACGCCAAATTATTCCGTGATTTTGGAGGTGAGTTCTTTGCCTTGTCCTTTTCCTACAAATTCTTTTGCAGGGTCTTTGCCTCTCTTATTAAGCATTATGATGTAATATATCATATCGATATTTATATCAACTCTTTTTCCCAACCATAGATATCCTTCGTGTATAAATGAAACCAATGTGCGCACTACTGGATTAATTTTTGCACTCCTATCGAAATGAGGGATGCGTAGTAGGTTAAGCAAACCGGATGGTTCAAGCCCTTTGATCCAATCCTGTACAAATAGAGTTTCGACGCCAGATTGGTCATCAACCTGGCGACACATATATGGGTCCAGTTGAAACTATTTGTACTTCTTCGGCTTGGACTGTCCTCCTTCCAGCAAGTCATGATATTTGAACTTGCAGTTTGCCACCTTCCCTAGAAGGTCTCCTACAACCCTCACCTGACATGATATAGGTGGTAGCAGAATCTCATAAACAACATTTTTCTCAAGGTTGACAACTGGTGCGTCATCTTGCCGAGGTCGGATATATCTGTGCACGAGATGGATGGGTCGCTCTTGGGTTGTGACTGGTCTTTGTGGCTTTGTTGCCTTTGGCTCTTCCTACTCTGTAGTTGGTGTTGATGTATTTGTAACTTCAGAAAATATTCACTTGTATATTGTATGTATTACATTTGTACTTTATTGTATCCCCAACATAGATGTATTATTCCTCCGATTGGAAGTGTTGTCATTTGTACTTGCAAGTGTCACAAGTTATATTGTAAGTGTTGTAACTTATACTTGATGAGTTATTAGACCACCCTAGTGGGGTCGGCCCTGTCAGAATTATGTTAAGTGGTTAAGTTGGGGCCGACCTAGTTGAGTAAAGTTCAAGTGAATTTAAAAGTATAAATAGAGAGTGTGACTCTCTCATTTGTTCATTCACACACTCACTCACTTCGCATTAGTGAGAGAGAGGAGGAGTGTGCACAAGTGGAGGAGGAGATGATACTAGGAGACTATCTCTTGTTTTGGGGTTTCATCTTGGTGATCTTTGTATTGGTGCTTATTCTATCTCTGAGGAAGTTGCAGGGTTTTTCACCTTCTTGGTTTTCCCCAGTGAAATGCTTTGTGTCTATTGTCTTTCGTGTTTGATATGTTGTACATGTTGTTCTCTCAGTTAAGATCCTAGATCATATTGAATTAAATGTTGAAAAACTAACATTGTATCAGAGCTAGCCCGAAGGAAGGCATTGTATGGCATTTATGACACTTGTTGCACTTACGACAAATTGGAAGCTAGGGCTTGGTATAGTAAAAACCAGTCATCGTGGCACTTTCACTATAACTCAGTTTTGGCGAAGGTTCAGGATCTGAAAATTTTACATGTCGAATATGAAATGTCCTTGTACCTTTTGTCTGAAGTACAACCTCATATTCATTGTACTTGGTGATATATGATCCGTACAAGTTAGGGTTCCTGCCTCTTCCAGAATGCAGTCCTAAATAGGTGAGCTAGGAAACAAGGTCATATCTCAAGATAGGAAGCTCCAAATGGAATTCTGTAAAAAGAGAAAGTTAGGGAATGGACTGTAGTTCCACCGGTGCGGGTTTCAGAGGCTGAATTTGAAACAGTGATATGTGGCACGCTGTACAAGTTCGCTATATTGTTTTATCTTATAAACAGGTCACGTTGCGACACTTAGCATATATATCTCTCAGAAAATCCATTTGAGCTCAAATATGTGGGGTTGGAAAGATAACAGGTCATTCTACCATAGGTCGAAATTTCAAACCCTGAGGATCCAAAATTTCATAGATACATCAGAAACAATATGGCATATATTTCTTTCCAAAACATAATTGGATTCTGAGCACTTTCATTTTTGATTTGTCACTGCTGCAGGAAATTAGGGTTTCGGAGAAAGTTTGAATTTCTGGAATTCGAGACCACGGATGAATGCTCCTCAAGAAAATCAAAGTTTAGGGACCAAGATCAAATTTTTTGGTTGGGCAGAACCCCAAGCATCATAAAACCCTAGTTCAGGATTTTGATCGGAATGGTGGAAAATTGGGGTTTCTGTAAAAGTTGGAATTTTTGGAATCTGAGACCATGGATGGATGCTCCTCAAAAAAATCGAAGTTTAGAGCACAATATTGAACTTTTTGGCTAGGCAGAACCCTGGGCATTATCAAACCCTAGTTCATTATTTTGACCAAAAAACCAGAAATTCCAGATCCAAAAGTTTCAAAGGCAATTTTGAGGGGTCAAATTTTGCAGATTTCAAATTTGAAGTATACCAGTGTTGGAATATTCTCCCCATCATTTTTCAGTTTTGCATGCATGCATGCATTCTGCATGCATCCAGTCATCTACATGCATCTAGTATTCATCATGGTGGACTTCCCAGCTCCCAGAGCTTGGTTCTAGCTCTCCAGAGCCTGTGTACAGCCCCCAGGGGGCCTTCTACCAGCATTCCATTATTTTCATTTTCAGCCATGGATGAATTTTTCATGCATGCATGCAATTGCATGCATCCCATTCATTAGTCCCATCACCTATCCCTCAGTTAGCTAGCCCCTGAAATCTTCTCACTGATCAGTTTTAGCCCTCCTAGTGCTTAGTACGCCCTGCATGCAGTTGCATGCATCTCATGTGCCCTCTCTCACCTACCATTCAGTTGTACTTCAGTTATCTTCAGTTCTTTCCTTGATTTAAGGTTAGACTGACTCTCAACTGACTGTATCACTCTGATGGACCTCCAGTGAGACTAGACTGCCCATTCTGGCTCCATTAACTCCTCATGTGCCCTCCACTGAGCCTCCTTCATTCAGTTAATTCCTACCTCACTCCATTAGACTCCTCATGTTCCCTCCACTGAGCCTCCTTCATTCAGTTAGTGCATACCTTACTCAGTTAGACTCAGTTGACTGACTGTTACCATTGATGACTGATACATTGACTAGATGATGACTCCACTATCATTCAAGCCACACTCTGAGTTAGGAATTCGAATGCCCTACTTGGCCTATTTGAATCCTATATTATGCACCTTACTATTCTATTGTACTTATGCACTTACATTCTTATTTATTGTATAATACTGAGATATTGTTCTATTCTACTGTGTTTATGAGTCATCATTGAGTGTATCCTTCTCTTCTTCTTTGCAACATATTTGTGAGTTTGATTGTGAGTTGCTACAACTGCCAGATCCTTGCATATTCCTACATGTTATCAGAGAAGGAAGCAGCTATTCAAATTGCAACAGTTGCAGCAGCAGTAGTTGCAACATTTCTTTGAGCAGCTATCTTTCACTTGTGCACCATAAGCCTCTGAGTTTCCATAGACAATCCTGGTGCTATTAGTTGATTTCATTGGAGAAATCCAGTGAGGTCTAGCCAGGTGTGAAGGACTTAGTCCATGTTCCAAGTGTCCTTAAGGAAGTGTTCAGTCGAAGTGTAGCATTCTTCATCAGCACATCTTTTATTGTTTTGCAGGTTTATTCACCCATTCAGAATCTTCTTCAACTATTTGACTTTCTCTGTCCAAATGGATCTAAAACTTACATCTTCCAACTATGTCTAGTGGAAATCCAAGATGGCTCTCTTCATGAGATCCAAGAGCTTCACCCGAATACTCAACGGAACGATGGTAGAACCTCTCAATGCAGTTGAAAAGTCCAATTACTTGGATCGGCTTGATGAAGCAATTGGTCTCCTCCTTCTCTCAATTTCTAATGAGCTTCATTTTCATGTCATTGATCTTACATATCCGAAAGAGGTGTGTGACAAGCTTGAATCTCTTTTTGGGACAAAGGATGATATGGAAGCACACAAATTGGAGAATGAGCTCATATGTTTGAGTCCTAGTAGCTTCCAATCTATCAATGCCTTTCTCACCAAGTTCAAAAGCTTGATATCAGAGTTTAAAAGATATGAGATAGTGAAAGAAGACAAGCAGCTTATACTTGCCATTCTCTCAAAGTTGGGGCCAAACTACTTAGTTTTTGTCTCTATTTTCCAGTCAACTAAGATGTTCATTCCAAAATGGAAGTTTCCCTAATTTGATGATTTCATACAATCTCTTACTCAAGAGGAAGAGAATTTGATCTCTATGGGAATAATCAAACCCAAATTGGATTCATCCCTTACAGTTGCAGAGAGAGAGAGAATGGTAAAAGCAAGAAAAATATTTATGTCAAGAGATCGAATAGAAAAAGGCCTGCAGAAAGTACATACCAGTCAAATAGGGCTTCAAAACCAAGGAAGACCAAGCATTCCCAGAAGGAAAGATCCAAATGCACATATTGTCGTAGAGGTTTTCATCCTGAGAGTACTTGCATGAAGAAGAATATAGATTTCATGGCTCAGTTACTTGAGAAGAACAATCTTCTTGTACCTGCATGTACAAGGAAGAAAGATCATGATATTGAACCTCCTATATCTGAAGACAAAGAAAGATGTCATGCCCTCATGGCAAGAGCATCAACAGATTCTTCCTTCATCATAGATTTAGGAGCATCAAGACACATGTCTTCCTCCAAAGATCCCTTCTCCAGTTTCGAAATCTCAGTTGGCCCTTCCATCAGATTGGGGAATGATTCAGAAGTCTCCTCCCAGGGGATTGGAAGAATCTATCTTGACCATGGTTATTTTTCTGATGTGCTTTATGTTCCTTCTCTTGCAGCTAATGTTCTTTCAGTGAATCAAATGACTCATATTGGAGAGCCCAAAAGAGTGATATTTTCTCCAAATGAAGTTGAGGTACAACACATGGTTTCAGGGGAAATCATTGCAAAAGGAGTTGCAAATCATGAGATAAGAATCTATGAGTTTTCACACTTCTTTCCCCTCTCAAAGAAATTTGCTCTTCACTCTCATACTCATGAAGAGAGTAGACTATCTCATCTAAACCAAAATA
This sequence comes from Larix kaempferi, assembly GCA_027924585.1. Lineage (NCBI taxonomy): Eukaryota > Viridiplantae > Streptophyta > Pinopsida > Pinales > Pinaceae > Larix > Larix kaempferi. The sequence continues at coordinate 12,730,181 of BSBM01000007.1, forward strand.
TTGCGAAAAAGAGGATTGTTGAAGAAGTGCGTGTAGATAGGGTTTTCACCCTAGCTTGTGCAAATGAGCACCTACTAAGGCGAAGGGCCTCCTTAGTAGCATTTCAGTAAAACAGTAGATTTAAATAGTAAAACAGTATGAAATCTAAGCTAACATGTGCATTAACAGGAATAAAAGACAATGACAACATAAGAGATAATTTTCTTTTTGTATTATGATATGATCAAGATTACATTTACCTCAAATGTTGAGGTTGGTGGAGCTCTTGTAGTAGTCCAGGAGGGCTGCTTCCATGCTCCAATGGGTTCCTTCTCCTTCTCCAAGGTGTTTGGATAATGGGCCAAAAGGAGCACTCAAATGGGAAGTTAGCTCAAATGGTGAACTAGGGTTTCAAGAGTGATTTTGGCAGAGTGAAGATAAGATAGATTATGGATATGAAATGGGGAGCCTCCATCACCTATTTATAGGTTTTTTAGTGATGGAGTGTTGACCCATGGTTTTTGGCACCATATGGTTTAGGTAAATTGTTTTAGGGTTTTTGCTTCCTTTTTCCCTCTTTTCCCTCTTTTTCCTCTTTTTTATATTTTTTATTCCCTTTTATTTGATTTTTGGGAATTTGGGGCCCTCTTAGAGGGTTTTTGCTATATTTTGAGGAAATTTAAATTATTTTTGGGGGAAAAGGGGTTTTTTGGCCTTTTGGTGGCTTTTTAATGGTTTTTTGAGGTTTGGGAAGCAAAGATGGTGGGAAAAATAGACAAATGAGTCATGTGGTAAGGAAGATGAGGTAGTGAGCACTTTTTAGGTGTTAACAGATTTCCCCCTGATGTGTGAGGGCATGAGCTCATCGTATGGATGATAGACATCATAGGTCTTGTATGGTTTTCCTGGGGTGTGGAGAAGAGAAGAAATGAACTGGAGACTGAAACAGTGGTTCCAAAGCAACTGCAAAAACTGAAAATACATGACCTCAACAATGAATGAGGCATAATCTCAATATATGGATGAGGCGGGCATACCCATGCTCGTATAAATATATATAAAATAACAATGAGGCCCACAAAGGGGATCTGAAAGATACATGGAGAACTACTGTGTACATCATAGGGGTCCAGAGGGGACACCAAACTGGGACATACTGCCGGTCTGACCATGTCTGAGCTGAAGAACTGATACACTGGAATAATAGTAGGGTTGCTGAGTGTGGTACCGAAGGAACTGATGAGCTGTTGGATCATAATGACGGGGAGTCATCCCATCAATGGTACACTGGACTGTAGTTGTAATGGGTACTCAAGGAAGCATACAAGTGGATGGATTCCGAATACTGTCGCCAACGCAACCTGGATATCCATGGGAACATATAACTGGGTGTTCCAAAGTGACTAACCAATGTGCTAGATTCGGGGGAAATCCAGGGTCTTTGACCAATAACTAAAGGGATATATACCCTTCACGAATCTCAACGATGCGATCAAGGTGTTGAAGTCGAGCATGTGAGAAACAACCATTCAGAGAAGCACTGATGACTTCACTCAAAATGGTCTGTAGGCACTCACCACAGATGGTGATGAGTCCAAGGCACAGGGACCTCTGGGCCTATCCTCTGGAATAGATGGGCTGTCGTCGACAGAGGGAGACCTGTAAATAGAAAGGCAATGATGTTTCCTTGATAGGAGCATGAGATGGATAACCAAGAGGTGACAGGACTGGACGTGTAACTGACATACTGTGAGGGTAGGGAACATGGGTCGGTGGGAGGGGGGGACTCAAACTTCCTTTGTCTGGAGTATGATGGTGGGGATGATCGGGCAGCATATGAAACTGACTCGTGGGAAGGGAATCATAGCTTTAAGGGACCAGGGATGGTGATTGGAATGAGGGATACTCAAGTTGGTGTAGGATGGCAGGAGACTTTGAGGGTGGCATATTGCAGAAGACTCTAAACAAAGGAGACCGTATTGGGGATGTTGCCAAGATGATTGATCATAGTGCCAAGAGGCACCGGTGGGGACTTCTTCATGGTTTAAGGAGCTAGAAGAAGTGTGCTCAAAATGGTACTGTCATGTGGATTTATACGAGCCCAGGACAGTTCATGCTCGTGATTGCTTTCATCTTTAAGGAGTCTGAAAGTGATAAGAAGACTCTGAAATGATGGAATGGTACCATCGTGTGGATTTGGACTAGCCCAGAACGGTGCATTCTCATGGTTGCTTTCAATTTTAGAGAATCTGAAAGCAATAAGAAGACTCCAGGGGGGTTCTTTTTCGTGTGTTCGTCTCCAAGGCCCAAAAAAGCATAAAAGGATGCAATGAAGAACTCTTCTAGCCGGTGTGACTAGAGTATTCCTTTTTCATAATTAGTATACCATGTCCAGAAAAGAGTCAAACTTATACCAGATAGATGCCCTTTCAGGTACTTTAATGAGCATGAAAGGAAGCAAGATTGCTCGACGATCTTTTCATTCTTTTAGGAGTCAGAAAAGAGCTTAACAGAAAATCCCTAAGTGCCTTTTTCATAAAGTACTTGTCCGGCCGGAAAAAGGGATAAAATTATACCGAACAAAAGGAATGGCCAAGCAAGGAGAGAGTGTTCAATCAAGGGACATCGATGAGAACCAAGAACGAGGGTTGGGAGGGAACACTGGTGGTGCCTCTTTGCGGGATGGTGAATGGTGGAAAAATAACGAAATAACTACAATATGAAGGGACTGGAAATTTCATGGATATGCTTGCAGTGTCAAAGCAAGTGTAAAGTGTGAGAATTCCTACATAAGATCCAAAGAGATGATGTAAACCTCACAATGAAAGAATTTAGGAATAATAGAAGATGAGAGAAGCATTAGAACATAGATCCAAAGAAAATATGATTGAGGCAGAATAATTACACATGTTACATTAAACTGAATAGTAAACTAGTAAATATGCAATGCTGAGTATGAGGATTCAAATTCACTAGGTGGAATTCAAATCAGCCTTCATGCATAGATCCATAATCAGTGGAGAGTCATCAATGCATAACTAGGATTCCACCATCTCATCAGTGAAGTCATCAATGCACAAGTAATGGTCAACCGAGAGTGAAACTGAGTCTAACTGAGTGTGGTTGGTGTAACTGGCACATGGAAGCACTATTGTAGTGAAGGAGGCTCAGTGGAGGGCGTAGATGGAGCTATTTGGAGTCAGAATAGGCTATCTAGTCACACTGGAGGTCCATCGGAGTGGTAAGGTCAGTTAGGAGTCAGTTAATCCTTAAATCAAGGAAAGAACTGAAGATAACTGAACTAATCTGGACTAGCAGGTGAAGAAAGGCACCCTTCTCATGTAGTAGGGGAAAGGAGGGCACACTAAGCTATAGGAGAGCTGAAACTAATCTGAAAGAAGCTCCGGGGGCTAGTTTGTTGAGGGCTAGGTGCTAGTACTGATGAATAGGATGCATGCAAAATGCATGCAAACCATAATTTTGCATGCATGACTGAAAATGAAAATGATAAAAATGCTAGGAGGACTAGGATGGAGTATAGGAATATCCTAACACCCCCCCTTAATCCATCCTTGGCCCTAGTAACTAGGACCAAAGGTCACCCATACAATCAAATGAAATGATAGAAGAATAAAGTCCTGTCCATAAACTGAGGAAATGGGAAAAACTCATGGGAAAAAAAATACCCCCGCTAAAAAAAAATAGTAAATAACTCAAAGAACCATCATATTATGCAGAAAAGAAAGAAGCTTTCATTAGTGAAAACTTTTGCAAAAGACTTGGCAAGTTGATCCCCTGTAGGAAGGTCTCCCACTGTGTGGAGAATGTGTTGAAGGAAGCAAGTCTTTCAGGAACTCTTTTTGTATCTGGAGCGAATGGAACATGAGGAGTCTTCCCAAAAGATGGAAGAGAGAACCCCATCATCATGCTGCATCTCTCATGGAGAGGTGGATGGCATAATGCTGAAGTCTAGTAGTTCTGTGAATAGATCAATTATCAACTGTGTTCTCAATAGTAGCAAGGACTTTGTGAGCCCATGTTGACCTTGAATCTGGACTGAGAATAGGTGTTGGTTCTGGATCTGAATCTTCTTGAACCATGATCTCAACATCAAAATCTTGATCTTCTTCTTCATTAGAAGAGGAGTCGCTGTGATCTTCATCAGAATCTGAAGGAATAGTTGGAGAGAAAGGCATGAAGTGTGAGAACTCATATGCCTTTGAGGCATGATTAGCAATCCCATTCGCTATAACCTTTCTGTAATCTCTACTGTGTTTGGACCAAAAATTACTTGTTTTAGTGATCTTGTATGAGTCATTTGATATAGTGACAACAAATTAGCTATAAGAGACGGAACAAATAAGACATTTTTGAACTTACCATGCTCCATATGAGCTGTACCCAATCCTTTGGCAGAAATATGAGAGTTGTCTCCCATGTGAATGGTAGGCCCATTTTGGAGATCCAAAGAGGAGAAGGATTCTTCAGAGGCAATCATGTGGTTGGAGGCTCCAGAATCTATGAGGAGGGATTTTGTCCTGGAAAAACCAGCCATCAATGAATGGAAATCATCAGATCCACTTCCAGAATCAGACATCTTTGCTTCTTTTGGAACAACAATTTTGTTTTGTTCAAGAAACTTGGTTAGAAGATCAATCTTCTTGTGCATGCAAGCTTTCTCAGGATGATTTCCTCTCTTGCAGTAGGAACAATTTGGTCTCTTTTGTTTGTCATTCTTGGATCTTGAAGGCTTCTTGTCTTTGTCTTTTTGCCCCCCTTTTGCATTCACTCCACTTGCTTCACCAGCTAAAAGAGCTAGATCTCTGGAGGTTTTGATGGCACCCAATTTGAATCAATTTGTCCTCTTCTTGAATGAGAGCTGCAATAAAGTTTGCTAAGGTAGGAAACTTCCATCCAGGGATTGACATTCGCCCAAAATGGAAGGTAGATACAAAAATAGAAAATTGAGGTCCAAGTTTGCTCAAAATGGAGAGCACTAATTGCTCATCACTTTTGGTGATGCCGCGATGCTTGCATTGTACAACCAAATTCTGAAATTTTGAGATGAATGCTTGAATGCTCTCAAAATTGCTAGGTTGCAGAGAAACCAATTCATTTTCGAGAGTGTAGCCTCTCATCCCACCTTTTTTTCCAAAGAGACTAACCAATTTTGTCCATAACTCATTGGGAGACTTCAATCCTTCAACATGAAACAGTAATTCTTCTGACATATGGAGGCATATGAATCCAAAAGCTTCATCCATTTTATTTAGATGCTTGATTCTCTCAACAACATGATGTGGTATAGCGTCTTTTTCAAATACTATTCGATTTAGTTGTTTGTTATACAAGTGAAATATAATCCTATCCTTCCATTCGAAGTAATTGAAGGGAGTGAGGATAATAGGAGAAGAAGAAGAAAAAGAATTCGAATTGCTCATCTTGACTACTGGAACAAGTGCAAATAGAAACTACTGAATCTGCTGCTGCAACTGCTGGAACTTCGAAATACCTGCAAAAAAATCTCAAGAATGGAGGTAGAATATACTCTCAACCTTGCTCTGATACCATCTGAGAATTCCCACATAAGATCCAAAGACATGATGTAAACCTCACAATGAAAGAATTTAGGAATAATAGAAGATGAGAGAATCATTAGAACATAGATCCAAAGAAACTCTGATTGAGGCAGAATAATTACACATGTTACATTAAATTGAATAGTAAACTGGTAAATATACAATGCTAAGTATGAGGATTCAAATTCACTAGGTGGAATTTGAATTAGCCTTCATGCACAGATCCATAATCAGTGGAGAGTCATCAATGCATAACTAGGAGTCCACCTTCTCATCAGTGAAGTCATCAATGCACAAGTAATGGTCAACCGGGAGTCAAACTGAGTCTAACTGAGTGTGGTTGGTGTAATTGGTACATGGAAGCACTAATGTAGTGAAGGAGGCTCAGTAGAGGGCGTAGATGGAGCTAACTAGAGTCAGAACAGGTTGTCTAGTCACACTGGAGGTCCATCGGAGTGGTAAGGTCAGTTAGGAGTCAGTTAATCCTTAAATCAAGGAAAGAACTGAAGATAACTGAACTAATCTAGAATGGTAGGTGAATAAAGGCGCCCTTCTCATGCAATAGGTGAAAGGAGAGCGCACTAAGCTCTAGGAGAGTTGAAACTGATCTGAAAGAAGCTTTGGGGGCTAGTTTGCTGAGAGCTAGGTGCTGGTACTGATGACTAGGATGCATGCAAACCCTAATTTTGAATGCATGACTGAAAATGAAAATGATAGAAATGCTAGGAGGACTAGGATGCAGTATAGGAATATCCTAGCATAAAGTGATGGCGGCTGATGTGGATCGCAGACCGCGGTTGCATGGTGGATAGACAAAATGTCAAAAAGGGTGTGACTGTGACAGCAAGAAATGATCTCAAGCATCATCACGAGTGCAGAAAACTAAATCCAGTGATATAAAAAATGTCAAAAATGGATAATGGACGAAGTGGCACGCAAACCAAGACGACTAGGGGATGGTAAAAAATGCCTAAAAAAGATGGGGGTGAGAGCGAGAAATGATCTCAAGCATCATCACGAGCTCGGAAAACTGAATCCGATGGTATAAAAAAAAACGTCAAAAACAGATAGCGATCGATGTGCCATGCAAACCGAGGTGACGACGGACATGTGAAAAGATGTCTGAAAAATCCAGTGGTGAGAGTGAGGAGTGATCTCAAGCATCATCACGGGCACAGATATATGAATCCGGCGGTGCAAAGGGTGCGAAAAATGGAGGTCAAATGGCTCTGGAATGGTCAAAGGAAAAATGAGGTTAAACAATGGTTATAAATAAAGGTGAGCCCACCAAGCGAAGGATGTAGTGGTGGGGAGAAATGATGGCCTGCGGGGGCGAAATACTAGGCATATCAAATCAAATCAAATATACAAGTGACATGTGATCTCAAAAATGGTTGAGATCTCAAATGTGAAAAAGTGAGCAGTGTTAATGACCTACCCCCATGCTATGCGCACGGGGTTTGTGATTGTGGATCACATATGTGTTGGTTTGAACGATGGGATTATGGACGTGCTAAGATAGATGTGATGGGGTAGGGTCAAAATGATTGATCATGCCCCCTATCCTAGGTTCGAGGTAATTTATTATACCCCCGAACTCAGAGGTGTCAATGCGGTGCAGATGTTGTTTTAGAGAGGGATCAATAGGGAATTGACCAACTACTGGAGCGGGGGTGTACCATGAGGCTGTGGGCCATGGTGGCATGCTGAAGTGATGATATGCTGATGGGGGATTCCCCTTGCGGGGTGGATGCCCCCAGTATCATTGACAATAATGACAACGATGATGAGTAGGCAAGTTATCGAGCCTACCCTAATGCTGTGGATATGTGGTTTCCTCTTTGATTTGAAAATGTTGAATATGTGGGTCGGAGGGATCAATGGAAGGGGCCGACCGGATAGAGGGGTCTTCATTGGAAACCATGTAAATTGTGTTAATATCTTCTAAGGAGGAATATGGTGGGGGATGAATTTCCTCAATGAGAGGAGGGGATATCTCTAGGTCGACATTATTCAATTCGTATAGTGCTGCTCTATAATATGGGAGATCGGGGCAGTGATGTGAGTAATTTCCGTAAATACCGCATATTGCACAAGGGTGATTGGTACGCAGTGATTTATCGAGAGGCTTAGGGGTAAGGTCGAGTTGGACAACCGAGATGTTGGGGTTGTCATCAAGCATTTGCATGTGCTCTTGTAATGTGGGTAATTGTTGACATTGATGGGTAGCATGGCCCAACTCATCACACAAAGAGCATTTCGGAGGAGCGCGAAATGGTGGAGGATTCTTAGTGGCTTTAGGCACGGGCGAAGCGGTGTAAGGTTGCGGGCCTCTGCCCTTAGTGTATTTGGCAAGAGGGGGTGGGTTGGTAGAGGAGGAAGGAGTGGTGAAACCGGGAGGTGGCCGACTAGTAGTGGTGATAGGTTGCACTGGTTGTAAGATGACATTGGGCGTCAAAGGGGAAATGAGAGGTGTGATGTACCATATAGGTAGTCCTAAAGTTAACCCCAGGAGGTTTAGTGTGGCCATCACCAGAGCACTTACTACTCCTGAAGGGGGAAATAGGAAGGGGATTGTATGGATAGTTATGGTGATGACATGACTGGGTACCAATGGTGGTTGGGGTAGCAAGGGCAGTTGATGGTTGGGTGTTTGTGTATTGTGGGAGAGGGTACATAAGTCAGATATTTCGGTCGCTGGTGATGAGGGTGGAATGGATTGGAATGTGGAATTCATCGGTGTATCTGAGTAGACTCCAGGTCTAACTGAGGAAACCAACAAGGTAGATGCACTGTGAACAGGTTGTTCAACCATGGGAAGAACGTTTTCGGGTGCAGCGGGGGAATTGGGATCGTAATAGGTGAGTTGATCAATCTTGACCAATCATCCTTCATGGGGGAACATCATGGTATGAAAAACAGATGAGGCAACCGCCCGCATGGCGTACATGTAACTGCGGCCAAGTAAGAGGATATAGTCAAGTTGGGCATTGATGACCTCTATGTCAATAAGCACTATTTTACCAACCAACTGGACGGGGACATTAGCTAAGAGACCTTGGGTTTGAGCCGAATGGCCGTCGTAGGCTTGCAATGCAATGGACGGCTGGAGAGTAGGGGATCCCAACTTCTGCCAAACGAATGTGGACATAACGCATGTAGAGGCACCCTTATCGATGATGCACCGATGGATTACAAGATTCTGAATGGATACAGAAACTTGGAATGATAATGTGGAAGGCAAGCGTGGTTCAGATTGGTCCAAATCAAAGGCCATCATTCGTGAATCAGTCGAGTCGATAGCACCAATGGCTGAAAACAGAGTCTTGCGCTATGTAGGATAGGTTTTTAAGACCTCTAATGCATACATAGCTGTGGGGGATTGAGCTAAGTCGTCCACAATGTTGTAATTAGAAGTAGCGCGAGCATTGGAGTTATTGTTGATGTGGTGAAGTGGGAAGCGAGGGGATTTTGGGGCTCCATCTAATGGGACTAGAGGTATGCGTAATGGCTGATCGGTGGGAAGATCGTTGGTGGTTTTGCTGGTGGGAGGGGCTTCAGGGGTGGAGCCATATTGGTTCCAGTGGGTTTGAAGGTTGACATTGGTGGATGATATCATTAACAAGTGATGGGTTCCTGAGTCTAAAGTGGGGTGGGCAGGCGCAACGTACGTGAGTTATTGGTGTGGTGGCGTAGTTCCTTGAGGGGGAGATAATGGTTGAGTGTTCACCACTCCATGGGTTGGTAAAGGGTTCTGTAACACCAAGGGTTGAGTTTGAGGTGGTGGGGGGTTAGGTGGTGCCTGAGGTGCCGTGTGCCCTTGGCAGCAGGCATCATCGGTCCAGAGTTGTCGTGCTCGCTCCAAATGTGGGCAAGCGTGTGTGTAATGGCCATAGACCCCGCAAATAGAACAAGGGTGGTTCGTTCGTAAGTTAGGATTTCTAGCTTGTTTTTATGGCCTGTCATGGTTTGGGTTAGCAGGTGCCACATTATTATTGTTTGGGGGATTAGGTGGCTGGCAGCCTTGGTCTGGAGGGGCATTGTTCCCACGGTTACATCCTTTTCTGCGGTTTTGTTGGCGTTGGGTATTTTGGTTCTGCTACAGATTTTGTTGTGCGTACACTTGCCCTTGGGTGGCAGGTGGGTGCTAGGGTTGTACAGGTACGGGAGCAGGCTGCAACGAATAATAAGTGGGTGGGGGTGGAGGTGGTGCAGGTGCTGGCCCTTGTGGGGGTTGTTGATACATCTATGTGACAGGTCGCTGATTTGTCGCAGGTCCTGCCTGTGGTGGATAATAAGCCGGGGGGGGCTTGAGAGGATACAGGAGCATGCACGACCTACAGGTGGTAATATGGTTGAGGTGCAAACAGGGGAACGTAAGTGAGGGATGCGTGGCCGAAGCACTGAGGTGGGGCATGAGGGTCCGTGGGAGTGGTGGTTATGCACCATGGGAGCATATGAATTGGTTGCTCCAGAGTGGGATGTAGCCCGCGAAAGGTCGGGGCCATTACTAGTACGTGTGATGGAAAAGGGCTATGCGATGCCACATGGCCAATGATGCCATCGGTAACATGGGATGCCCTCGGTACATAATTTCGAGAGGAATCACCGTGGGGGGCGTCGGGTATAATGGTATATAAGTAACCAGACTGGGCATAGATAAGGTCAAACTATTGGGATTTTAAGATGGCTTCTTCCTCAGACTGGGGTCGCTCGGATGCCACATCCTTGGCAATGATGGGAAGGAGAGATTTGAGAAACCAATCTAGGAAGATACGGTCATCTAACTTGATTTTGCACAGGCTTCGGCGTCAATGCTACTCATGAATGTGGTCAGTGATGTGGGTGGCCGTAATCTGTCTGCAAGATAGTAGGATCTCAACTCCCGCATCATAGTGTATAGGTAACTAAAAGAACTGCAGGAAGGTCGAGGCAAGGGAAGTAAAGGTGGCATGGGTCCCATGGGGCTGCTCGATGTACCACTTGGTTGCAGAGCCAGTGAGAGTTTGTTGTAACAGACGGAGTCATCCACTATGGAGTTGGAGGAACACCATAGATGGAAGGACATAATGTGATTTTGTGGGTCTTCACCTGCCTTGCCCTCAAACTTGGGGATGTCTGATGGGAGTTTGGTAGGCATGTGAGGCCACGTGGGATCATGTCTGATGGGATCGTTGGTAAATATGGCTAGGTTAGGAAGGTTGAGACTGGCCATGAATGGAAAACTAGTAGAAGGATGTGATGTACTACTGGGGGCGGCCATGGTGGGACCACTACCCCCAAGTGTGAGAGCTGGGTTCATGTTGGGGATGGTACCCCCAGACAGAGGAACGAAGGTGGTATGAGAGGGTCCTGTGCCGCCAAATGTAATGTGAGTTGCAGATGGGGTTAGGTTGGGTATGGTAGCCGCTGCAATGGGAATAGTAACAAGAATGGTAGTTGTGGGCCCCATCGAGGGCATACCCAAGGTAGGTGTGGTTGTGGCTAATGTGCTCGCTGGGGTGGTTGTGGGCGCTCCACCAAGGGTCCCTACAAAGAAAGGGTTGGAAGTCATGCCAGCCATGGGGCTAGTTGGTGTAGTGTAAGTGGGGTTTTCGGACTCTTCCTCATAATCAGATGTGAAATAAGGGGCATCAGAGTCAGGGGATGGAGCTCTATGTCGTCAACGAATAGAGTCGAGTGATGAATCTCTAGGTCTATGACGAGTGGTATCGAGTGATGCAACTCTACGTCTATGAGGGGTGATGTCAAGTGAACCATGTTGCGGGGGCTCACCCTGGAGGCGCCGAGAGTGTCTCGGGGACTCTATGGTGATAGATGGTGTCAAGTATCTGGGGGTTGTGTCGAGTGAAAAAAGGCTCAAAAACCATAATGCAGCCGAGTGTGTAGAAGGAGAGCGCAAAAAATACGGCACTCAGGCCAACAACCAACTCAAAATGCTTACTGTAACAGCTGTACTACAATAAGCGGAGTACCAGAAAAAATGGTAAGAATACCAACAAGCAGGTGGTTCTCTAAAAATAAAAATGGTGGACTCGCTATACCAAAAGGAGGTAAGGGAGCATGCAAACACCTAGCTAAATAGTATTCTGATTCAACCAGACATATCCTCTCCAAGGTGATGAACTCCAAGTCAGATAATATGGATAGTAGAACCAAGTGGCTAAAGATATCCCCCTACCGGGAGTGACACAGGGTAAGACAAACCTAGAAGAAAGGAAACTAAGATACCCCGTTCATGACACGTCCAGAAAGGTGAATCTGCAGCTTCGGTCCTATCACCGTGTGGGCCTAAAAAGAATCACCACACACGGACGAACAAGTAGGTAGCCTTCTGTTACTAGGTGGATTGCGGTATTCTACTCAGGCCTCCGGAACCAGTCTGGCTACTTCAACCCTTTTAAGGGAGAGGCCCTCTGATAAACTAGTCATGATCGTGTCAAAAAATACTAGGGGATTTTGGTACCTTGAAGGACAACAACTATGTCTCAAGTGTAAGCGACTGAGGGGTGTTATTTGGATGCATATCCCCCCTGTCCTACCTAACTACAATATTCTTATGTGTTCTCCAAGTGGGGTTAGAATGTTGGTTGTGTTAAATAGTTTTTTAAGGTTCACTTGAATTAGGTGACAGAGTGTGTGCATGTGAGGTAATGAACCCAATCAAAAGTGCCACGCGTGGGTAACTTTTTTAACCAATAATAATGCAGAAATTTAACTTGCAATGTAAAATTTTTTTTTTTCAATGTAAATGCTTAAACTTAAAAAATTCTGTAAATGGAACAGAAAGCAAACTGCAGAAAAAGGTTGTAGGTAACTGTGGCTGCAGACAGAATAGGCGGCTGTGCAGGGGTAGAAAATATTATAGAAAAATTTTGGGTTCGAAAAAGGGCAAAAATGCAGAAAACAGATCGCGGGTCTATGACTGAAATGCGCAGCCTAGAGCATGGTTGTAGGGGTGAAACCTACAGCCGGATAACGGGTTTGTGGCCAAGAGATGCGGTTTGGGGCGCATATGTAGGGGTGAAACCTACGGTCGGATCGCGGGTCTATGGCCGAAAGGCGTGGTTTGGGGCGCGACAAAAGGGCGGAAAGCTGCATTCGGATCACGGGTTTGGGGCCACAATGCGCAGTTTGGAGCACGGCAAAGGGGCAGAAATCTGCGGTCGGATCACAGGTCTGGGGCCAAAATGCGTGGTCTGGAGCGCGGAAAAGGGGCAGAAGGCTACAATCAGATCGCAGGTTTGGGGCCAATGCGCGGTTTGGAGCGCGGCAAAGGGGTAGAAATCCTCTGTCAAATCGCGGGTCTAGGGAAAAAATGCGCAGTCTGGGTCGCAGCTACGAGGAACAGAAATGCGATATGTGGCAGAAAACCCAACTGGCCGAAGCCACAGACAAACAGGGAAAGCAGAAAAATATTTGCAAAAAATAAAAACTTTTAAATTTTTTAACCACAAATTCAAAGGCCAATAGTGGAGTCGTCAAAACTATAGCTAGGGTTTTCACCCTAGCTTGTGCAAATGAGCACCTACTAAGGAGAAGGGCCTCCTTAGTAGCAATTCAATAAAACAATAAATTTAAACAGTAAAACAGTATGAAATCTAAGCTAACATGTGCATTAACAGAAATAAAAGACAATGACAACATAAGAGAAAATTTTATTTTTGTATTATGATATGATCAAGATTACATTTACCTCAAATGTTGAGGTTGGTGGAGCTCTTGTAGTAGTCCAGGAGGGCTACTTCCGTGCTCCAATGGGTTCCTTCTCCTTCTCCAAGGTGTTTGGATAATGAGCCAAAAGGGGCACTCAAATAGGAAGTTAGCTCAAATGGTGAGCTAGGGTTTTAAGCATGATTTTGGCAGAGTGAGGATAGGATAGATTGTGGATATGAAATGGGGAGCCTCCATCACCTATTTATAGGTTTTTTAGTGGTGGAGTGTTTACCCATGGTTTTTGGCACCATATGGTTTAGGTAAATTGTTTTAGGGTTTTTGCTTCCTTTTTCCCTCTTTTTCCTCTTGTTTATATTTTTTATTCCCTTTTATTTGATTTTTGGGAATTTGGGGCCCTTTTAGAGGGTTTTTGCTATCTTTTGAGGAAATTTAAATTATTTGGGGGGGGGGAAGGGGTTTTTTGGTGGCTTTTTAATGGTTTTTTGAGGTTTGGGAAGCAAAGATTGTGGGAAAAAATCTTCTCACATTGTTGATTCGTTTCAGGTCGATTGATCCTTCTTCGGAAAAAAAGGACACTTTCCTCCTTCAGGGGTAAGTCATGATATGCTACTTTAGCACTTTCAGTCTATTTTGAGGGAGGGATTTCTTCCCACAGGGTTTTCCCTCTTTCCTCACTTAGTTTATTTTGGATTGATTGTACGGGGTGACCTTTGGTCTCAGTAACCAGGGCCCTATCTTGCTGTTTTGCAGGGTGACCTTTGGTCTTAGTTACCTGGGCCCTACTCTTTAGTTATTTACTCATAGCATAGCTTGCGAGGGGGTGTTGGAATATTCTCCCCATAATTTTTTAGTTTTGCATGCATGCATCCAGTCATTTGCATGCATCTAGTCTTCATTATGGTGGACCTCCCAAATCCTAGAGCTTGGTTCTATCTCTCCACAGCCTGTGTATATCCCCTAGGGGGCCTCCTACCAACATTCCATTATTTTCATTTTCAGCCATGCATGCATGCAATTGCATGCATCCCAGTCATCAGTCCCAGCACCTAGCCCTCGGTTAGCTAGCCCCCGAGAGCTTCTCACTGATCAGTTGTATCCCTCATAGTGCTTAGTGCGCCCTACATGCAATTGCATGCATATCGTGTGCCCTCTCTCACCCACCATTCAGTTGTACTTTAGTTATCTTCAGTTCTTTCCTTGATTTAAGGCTAGACTGACTCTCAACTGACTGTATCACTCCGATGGACCTCCACTGAGACTAGACTGCCCATTCTGATTATAGTTAACTCCTCATGCACCCTCCACTAAGCCTCCTTCATTCAGTTAATTCCTACCTCACTCAGTTAGACTCCTCATGCGCCCTCCACTGAGCCTCCTTGATTCAGTTAGTGACTACCTCACTCAATTAGACTCAGTTGACTGACTGTTACCATTGATGACTGATACATTGACTAGATGGTGACTCCACTATCATTCAAGCCACACTCTGAGTTAGGAATTTGAATGCCCTACTTGGCCTATTCAAATCCTATATTATGCACCTTACTATTCTATTGTACTTCTTCGCTTACATTCTTATTCATTGTATAATACTGAGATATTGTTCTATTCTACTGTGTTTATGAGTGATCATTGAGTGTCTCCTTCTCTTCTTGTTTGCAACATATTTGTGAGTTTGATTGTGAGTTGCTACAACTACCAGATCCTTGCATATTCCTACAATTGTCTTGAACAACTCATCAAGGTGCATCTTTTCATCCAATCAAAATCTTGAAATTCAAAGTTTGGATTTTTAGGGCTTCTCTGTCAAACCCTAGCCAACTCCAGATCCAGCTTCATCAAATCAAAGTGGATTGGGTTAATCCTAGAAGAGAATGATTTGGACACCTACATAAGTGAAGAGATTCCAGTTCCACGGGGAGATGAAGCTAAGGCCTTACATAAGAAGACTACAAGCAATACCGATAGATATGACTTGAGGAGATACAGGTATGTTTTGAAATCTATTCATAATTAAGTTTATGACATGTTTGTCTTCATGTTATTGAGGTTAGTACAATATTGATTAATTTTAGACTTGTCTTATAACCCTAGTAAAAGTATGAATGCATGTGAAAAATAGAAGACGTTCATTTGATTAGGGGTATGACACTTATGATTGTACTAATACACTGTGGTGTTGTATGAGGATGATGTTGTCCACTAACATTAAGGGTACATCAATAAAGACAAATCAAGTTCTAGATAAAGAACAAATGACCATGGTGACATGAAGACAAAGACTCATCCATAGTCATGGATCACATAGAAGCTCTACTTACAAGGTATGTATAACTTGGTTCTACAACTATTAACTTATGATATATGCAGGTTGCTAGCACAAGGTCTCTAAGAGAACAAAGAATACATTGTTTGGGTATGTTAGACAAGCATGATAATCCAGGTATGTTTTCCTATATTGAGTTAGAATCCTACCTTGTGTTAGGATCTTATATAAGTATATTTGGTATGATTGATAAATAATGAAGTTATAAGTTTGGGCAATCATTGGTTTATGCATATTATGCTTCTTAGTTTGATTAATGATCTGACAAACTAGAAGAGTCCTATGGTCAAATAAAAATATGCATGAGTAAAAGAAGTCCTCCCTGAAACCTTGAATACTAGCGCTTATGTATGAAATGACCATAACCATACATGTTTAAGATTATTTAGAATCATAATGTTTTGATAGTATTGAGATTATACTAATGCATGTATGATTATGTATGAGATCTTGAGGATGATACTAGTGCACACTTAAGCATGCATAGTGGTCCAGGATGCATATAAGTTGAAAGACAGATAATCCAGGCAACAAAGATCAAGAGGGAGCTCACTCCAGTAGTTCCTGCAAGGAAGCAAAGATTGAGAGGGAATCCACCCAACAAGCAAACAAAGATAAGTATTTAAATTGTCATTTCTTGTATATATGATTTTGTTCAGTCATGTACATACTTATGTTCCTAGATTTAGGATGTTGTTGGCAGGCGGTTTGATGGGGAAATGTCGCGGTACCACCGATGCTGTGACACATCGGATGAGGGCATGAAAGGAGTATTTTGTGCTAAAGAATACCGCAGTTGGCAGGTTTTGGGTCACTTGGACCACATATTATGTAATAGTGAGTCAGTGTACCGCGGTATGTGGGTTTTTGGGGTCATTTGGACCGAGTCAGTTAGATTTTGGGTCAATTGTCCATAATGTTGATTAGGAAGTCAGTTGTAAGTTGACAAATATCGTAAGGGTAGAAGCCTATAAATACATGAGAGTTGTAAGTGTTAGATAGAGAGGAAGATAAGGAGAAAAGAACAATTGTGTACGAGATCTGTGTTTTGCTTCTGGTATATGATCACGACAGTAATATAATGATGATGTTTTGGTACTAAATTTGTGCAATGTTGCGATGTATGAATGTTATTTGATGCAATGTTTGCTTACTGTTGCTATAATGATAAATGTTGTGATTAAGTAATATGTTCTATGTAGAATGTGATGATAAATGTTGCAATGAAGTAATATGGTATAACGCCTTGCCGAATGTTTAAAGTTTTTGTTTAAGTACCGCAATAGAGTTAGCCCGTGCAACCACAACTCTCCTCCTCCCTCGACAGAAACATGGTTATGTCTGCTCTTCCTGGATGCCTTGGGTGAGACATCATCCGCTCTGCGGGTGTTGCTGGGTGGGCTCAAACCTGCCCGGGCTGGTGCCTAGGGAGACTGCAGTATGTGTCAACAGTGAGGCGAACCCCTGTCGACTAAGGTCACGTTGGTCAACAAATGGTTCCGTTGCCGGGACCATGTGCAGAGTAGAAGGAGGTCATGTTGTGCCACCCAACAAAGCCAGAGATATAGAAATGGTTCGAACATAATTTGTAGGAGTTTGTTGAAGAAGAAAGCTAGAACACGCAACTAATAGTAGATCACTGGCTGGGAAGATATATTCACAATGGTTCGCATGAATGTTTTTTCTGTGAATTCTCGGTCATTCTGTATGAATGGTGTTAACACCCAAAAAGTGCTCACTAACTCATTTCTTTATTCACATGACCCATTTGTCCACTTTTCCACCATTTGAGCCTCTAATGCCATCAAAAGGTCACCAAAAGACCATAATATACCCTTTTTCCCCTTCAAAAGATATATTTTTCCTCAAAAACCATAAAAAACCCTAAAAAAGGGTCCAGAATTCCCAAAAATATTAAAAGGGAATAAAAATATTCAAAATATTCAACAAAGGAAAAAAGACGAAAAAAGGTACATAAACCATGTTGGTCAATACCATTGGTTTCCTCAAAACCATAATGGTATTCCCCACCACCAAAAACTATAAAAAGGTGATAGGGGCTCCTCACTTTCCATCCATCCATCATCCTATCCTCACGCTGTCAAAATCTCCTCTGAGATTTTTGGCCATTTTCAGCATCTTGGAGAAGAGACCATTGGAGCTTGGAGCTACTCACCCTTGGAGTTTCTCAACATCATATCCTCACCATTTGAGGTATCTTAATACAAAACATCTATTCTTTTATTTCTTGTTCTTTCCATGAATCGTTTTTAAATTTATTTGTTATATGCACATGTTAGTTTAGATTTAGATTGAATTCATAATCATTTTTGCTTTCTATATTGAAACTGCTATCACATTGTTGATAGGTGCCCATTGCAGAAAGCTTGGTTGCAAAACCAAGCCAACAGTTTTTGGCGACTCCACTAGCTTCGAATTCTTAGATCTAATTTTTTTGCTTTAGATCTTAGTTTTTGTTAGTTTTAATCATTTTAATTCATAGATCTGCCATCCTAGACAACAAATCCATTATTGTTCTAGATCTTGGCCCTTTCTATTGCCATTAACAGCCTGAAATTCCCATTTTCGGGTTCGTTTTTCAGCTTTCACCTTGCGGCTTTTCACCCGACAATCGCGCGGCTCATCGTGACCTCGTGGCCTTTTTCCGCGCGGCACGCTGCAGCTTCGCGGCCATTTGCCGCGCTGCACATCACGACTGTGTGACCGAAAACCGCGCTGCACATCGCGGCTTCGCGGCCATTTGCCGCGCTTCACATCGCGATTGTGCGGCCGAAACCCACACTGCAAATCGCGGCTGTTTCCCCAAAACCAACGATGCTGTTATTTTGAATTCGACCAATTTTCTAGAAAAAAATTTGCTGTATTTTTTGCCCATTTAGCGTATTTTACAGCATTATTTTTTCTGTATTTTTATAGCCATACTGAATCTTTTTCTATTTATATATGCTCCATAAAAGTCTGCATTCTATTTCGATCAAAGGTTTTACTGTTTATATGCTCAATAGTTTGCCCAAGCAATTTTCTAAGAGATCCATTTATTTCTTGAAATATTTATGTTATTTGCTTCCCTTTAAATGATTTCAAAGATCCATTATTTTTGAATAGTTTTTTCAAGCATTTACATTTCAAAAAACGCCTTTATTTTTTTCAAACTAGAAGCGTCTTTTCTTTCTTTTGTAATCAATCGCCCAAGCGAGGCAAATCAATTTCAGTTTGATAACCACACTTGCACCCACTCTGCCACATTAATCAAACTGAGCCTTAAAATCTACCTTAACTCAACAAACTTTTTAACCCCACTTAGGGAGCACTTAAAAGAATCTTGTAGTTAGGTAGAATTGAGGGGATAGGTGTACCAATAACACCCCTCAATTATTTACATTTGAGACATAGTGGTTGTCTTTAGGGTCCAAAAGATCCCTTATAATTTTGACACAGTTATCAACCAATTTATCGGGAAGGCCTCTCCCTTAGGAGGGTTGAAGTATCGGAAGCCTGAGTGGAATACCGCAATCCATTCAGTAACCGAAGGATACCTTTCAAAGTTCTCGGTGTACACCCATATGGGGGTACAGCAGCGATAGAACCAAACTGCAGATTCACCCAACCGAACATGTCATGAACGGGGTATCCTAGTTTCCATTCTTTAGGATTTTCTACCCGGTGTCCCTCCTGGTAGGGGGATATCTATCTGTTGATTCAACACTCTATATTGTCTGACTTGGATTTCATAACCTTCCAGAGAATATCATTTGTTGACTCACAATACTTCTAGTTAGGTGTTTGCATGATACAATACCCACCTTTGGTCTAGTGAGCACCACCTTTTGTTTTTTTTAGGAACTGTTTGACTTTTGGTATTCTGACCACTTTTGTTGGATCCCTCCACTTATTATAGCACAAATGTTATAATAAGTGCTTTTGAGGTTGGTTGTTGGCCTGAGAGCAATTATTTTTTCACTCCCCTCTTGCACTCATTGTTGCACTAGGGTTTCAAGTTTTTTACATCACCACCTTCCACTGAAATTTTTATACATTTCTCACCATTGAGAATTTAAGACGATCCCGCCATTTTCAGGGTGAACCCCCTCAATTCGATACACTTGACTCTACATGCCATAGACGTAGAGCCTTATCCATTGACTCGACACATCATTGGCATAGAACAAAGTCATCTGATTCTGACACGCCTCACTTCACATCTGATTCTGAGGCTGAATCCGAACACCCTACTGAAACATCACCAACCAACCCCATAGTTGGATCACAATACGACCCCCTTTTCACTAGTACTATTGGAGATACATCGACAAACCCTACTACTAATATGCCACCCATGGTAACAACAACCCCTTTAGGAATGCCTAATATAGGGGCCACTCCACCTTTAGGTATGCCCAGCACAGGACCACCACCTATTATGGGTATGCCCAACATACGAATCACACCCCCTCTCATTACCACAACCTAGATCCCAGGAATTCTTGGCACTATTCCTAACCCCTCTGCAACCCATGTTGCACTTGGGAGCATTGGTCCTTCCCACACCACATCAGGTGGAGGACACATACCTTCAATACCTAGCATACCCTTAGGGGCCACTGGACAACTACATAATGCCACCATTAATAGTTATGTCCCAGTCACTACGCCACACCCATCTGCTAGTTTACCATACATGGCTAGTCTAAACTTACCAGACCTAGCCAGGTTAACCAATGATCCTATCAGGCACAACCCTACATGGCCACCCATGCCTACAAAGCTTCCCTCGGACATCCCCAAGTTTGAAGTAAAACCTGGGGAAGACCCCCAAAACCACATAATGTCATTTCACTTATGGTGTTCATCTAACTCCATAGTGGATGACTCCATTAGACTAAGACTGTTGCAATGAACGTTCACTGGCTCTGCAGCCAAGTGGTACATTGAGCAACCACATGGGACCCACCATACATTTACATCCCTCACCTCCACTTTCCTTCAATTTTTTCAGCTACCTGTACGCTATGATGCAGAGTTGAAATACTATTGTCTTGTATACAAAACACAGCTACCCACATCACAGACCATATCCATGAGTGGTGCAAATGCTGTAGCCTCTACAAGACAAAACTGGATGACCGTATATTTTTGGACTGGTTTCTCAAATCACTCCTACCCCTCATAGCCAAAGATGTAGCTTCCAAACGACCCCAGTCAGAAGAAGAAGCTATCTTAAAAGCCCAGGAGTTCGACCTCATATATGCCCAGTATAGATATCTATACACCATTTTACCGGATGCCCCGCGCGGCGATCCATCCATCCATGATGAGCCAGGGGCATCCTATGTCGCCGACGGTATCATCGACCAAGTTATGGTGCAAAACAAGCCTTTTACCATGATGAGTATAAACAATGCCCCAGACCTTTCTAGGGCTTCATCTCACTCCGGAGCTACAACTTCGTATGCTCCCATGGCCCACCCCCACCACACTCATGGACCCTCATGTCCACCACAGTGTTATGGTCATGCACCTTCAGCCTATCCACCTCTGGTTGCACCCCCTACGTATTACCATCAACAGGCCACACATGCTCCTGTTCACTCACAAGCCCCAGCGGCTTATTACCCACCACAAGCAGTGCTTGCTGCACCACAACCTCCAGTCACTCAGACGTATCCTCCAAACAACAACAACACTGACCCCGCCAACCAAAACCTTGATCGACCACTGAAACAGGGTAAGAACTCCAATTTACGAACAAACCACCCATGTTCCATATGCGGGGTATACGGCCATCACACACACACTTGCCCCCATTTGGAGCGAGTGCACCAACTGTGGTCTGATGACGCCCAATGCCAAGGGCATGCGGCACAACCAGTGCCACCTCCTCAACCACAACCCATGGTGCTGCAGAATCCTTTTCCCACACAAGAAATCGCGAACACTTATATGTTGGATCCTCCTCAAGGAACCACAACACCACAACAGCAAATCACATACGCTGCACACACAAACCAACCAATGGATTCAAGTACTCATCATCTCCTTATGATGTCATCGTCCAACATGAATCTCCAAATGCGTTGAAACCAATATGCCCCCACTGCACCTAAAAATGTTCTCCCTATGATTGAACAACCAGTTCAGAATGCACCTACATCGTTCATCTCCACAGTCAAACTCGGATTATACTCGGAATCACCTATGACTTCCACATTCCAATCCATCCCACCCCCTTTGAATATAACTCAGATATCTGATTTGTGCACCCTCTCGCATAACACACAGGTACCAAACCAACAACCCCCTTTACTCTGGAAACCACCCTCAGTGCCAACTCACGTAGGAGCCACACCAATTCATACTATCCCATTTTTATTTCCCTCTTCAGGCGCCATCAGCACGCCAGTAATGGCTACACTCAACCTCCCAGGTTTAACATTAGGATTACCGGTATGGTACTTACTTGCCCCAACTGCCCCACCAACTTTGACTGTTGTCCTACAACCGGTACAACCCATGAATATGTCAAACCATCCACCACCTGGCATACCAAACCACCAAAATCGCCCACCACCTGGTGGTTCGAACCCCCAAAATGATCAATTCCAATGGGGGACACTACATCGACATCTAGTATGTCCCCCCTCAATCCCACAACATTGGGGGCAGAGGTCCACCAACCTACAACACTGCACCCACAACTCGCACCCCCCCAGTGACGCCCAAATTAGCTAAGAATCCCCCAACCTGTGTAATCCCTAAGTGCTCCTTGTGTGACGATATTGGCCACACCACCCATCAGTGTCCACAACTACCAGCGCTTCAAGAACACATGAATATGTTGGATGACGACACTAACATCCCAGTTGTCAAACTAGAAATGTCCCCTCAGCCTCACGATAAATCGTTGCGCACCAACCACCCTTGTGTGATATGCGGCATCTACGTCCATTACTCACATCACTGCCCTGATCTCCCATATTATAGAGCAACTCTATACAAACTGAATAATGTCAATCTAGAAACATCCGCTCCTACCTTTGAGGAAATTCATCCCCCACCATATTCCTCCTCGAAAGAAATTAACACCATTTACACATTTTCCACTCGATACCCCTCTATCCTATCGCCTTTTTCCATTGATCCCTTTGACACACATGTTCAACCGTTTAAAATTGACGAGGAAACCACATGTCCACAACAAGGGGGCAAGCCCAAAACCTTTCCTACTCATCATCATCGTGATTCTCGTTGGAGATACTGGGGGCATCCACCCCACAAGGGGAATCCCCCATCATCATATCATCACTTCAGTATGCCACCATGGCCTACAGCCTCATGGTATACCCATCCACCAGCGGTTGCTCAATGCCCTGTTGATCCCTCTCTAAGACAACATCTACACAACATTCACACCTCTGAGTTAGGGGTCATAATAGATTACCTCGACCTTGGGATAGGGGGCATGATCAATCATTTTGAACCTTCCCCATCACATCTATTTCAGTATTCCAATGATCCCATTGTTCAAACCAACACAAATGTGATCCATAATCACAAACCCCATGCACATAGCATGGGGGCAGGTCAGTAACCCTGCTGACTTTTTCACATGCGTGATCTCAACCATTTTTTGAGGTCACATATCACTTGTATATTCAATTTGATTTGATACACCTAGTATTCTCCCCCCGTGGGTCATCATTTCTCCCCACCACTGCATCCTTGGTTTGGTGGGCTCACCTTTATTTGTAGCCATTTTTTAACCTAGTTATTTGCTTTGACCATTCTGGAGTCCTTATGACCTCTGTTTTTCGCACCATTTGCATCGCCGGATTCATATTTCCGTGACCGTGATGATGCTTGAGATCATTTCTCGCTCTCACCAAAAAATTTCGGGCATTCTTTCCATGCCCCACACCACCTCGATTTGCATGCCACATCGGCTGTTGTCAGTTTATTGGCAATTTTTATACCATCGGATTCAGTTTTCCGAACTTGTGCTGATGCTTGAGATCATTTCTCGCTCTCACTTCCAGATTTTTTGGGCATCTTTTACATGCCCCCTCGTTGCCTCGGTTTGCGTGCCACATCGGCCGTTGTCCATTTTTGACAAGTTTGATATCGCCGGATTAAGTTTTCCGTGCTCATGATGATGCTTGAGATCATTTCTCGCTCTCACCCCCATAATTTTCGGGCATTTTTTTCAAAATGCCACTCATCACCTCGGTTTGCATGCCACATTGGCCATTGCCCATTTTTGAAAATCTTTATGTCACCGTATTCAATTTTCCGCACTCATGATGATACTTGAGACCATTTCTCGCTCTCAGTAATACCTTTTTGTTCGGTATAGTTTTACCCCTTTTTCGGGCTGAGCTATTCCTTTTACGAAAAAGGCACTTAGGGAGTTTCTGTTAAGCTCTTTTCTGACTCCTAAAACAATGAAAAGATCATCGAGCAACCTTGCTTCCTTTCATGCTCGCTAAATGTATCTAAAAGGGCGTCTACCTGGTATAGGTTTACCCCTTTTCCGGACCTTGTAGACTAATTACGAAAAAGGAATACTCTAGTCACATTGGCTAGAAGAGTTCTCCATTTGCATTATTTTATGCTTTTTCGGGCCTTGGAGACTAACTTACGGAAAAGACAACCAATGGAGTCCACTTACTGCTTTCAGACTCTCTAAACATGAAAGCGACCACAAGCAAACACCATCCTAGGCTCGTATAAATCCACAGGACGGTACTCCACCACCACTACAGAGTATTCTTATCGTTTTCAGACTCCTAAAAAATGAAAGCACCCACGAGCACCAACAGTCCTGGGCTCACAAAATCCACAGGACAATACCATTTCATAGCACACTTTTATCCCTTCTTGGAGCTCATTAAAACTATGAAGAAGGACCCAATGGTGCTTCTCGGCGCCACAACAGATCATGTCCACTCATACAACAACTTCCCCATTTTTGGTCGCCTTTGTTCAGAGTATTCTGCAGTATGTCACCCTGAGAGTCCCTCGACAGCACCCATCATCCTGTCCCCCCTCAGAGTCAATACATAACCTTCAGTCCTTAAAAGCTATGATCCCCGCACCTACAAGTCAGTTTCCTATGCTGCTAGGTCAACCATGTTATCATGCTCTGAACGAAGGAGGTTTGAGTCCACCCACTCGGTGACCCCAGTTATTTCCCATCCCCACAATATGTCATTCCTACCATCAGTACTACCACACTTCAGTTCTACACCTCGCGCTCTTATCAAGGAAACATCATTGCCTTGTTAGTTGGTAGTCTCCCCCTATCGACGACAACCAAATTTATTCCAGAGGATAGACCTAGAGGTCCCTGTGTCTTGGACTCATCACCATTTATGATGAGTGCCTACGAATCATTTCGAGAAGAGTCCTCAGTGCCTCTCAAAATGGTTGTTTCTCACATGCCCAACTTCAACACTTTGATCGCATCGTTGAGACTCGCACAGGGTATTGGTCCTTTCAGTTATTTGTTGAAGACCCTGGATACCACTTGACTCTTCTACATTTGAGAGTCTACTCATGGAAACAACCAGTTACATCTTCCTATAGTTATCCGGGTTGCACATGGCGACAGTATTCAGATGTAACCCAGTTTTATACTCCCTCGAGTATACAGTTACATATACTCCTCAGAGTTGACTCAGAGTTGTTGAGTCCCTACAGATGTTGGACACCTTCAGTTTTAACAGTTCATCAACCCTCCTGAAACCTTATTCGGAACGGTTGTTGCATTTCCAGTGTATCAGTTATTAAGATCAATCATGTTATGATCATGAGTACATCCCAAAATAGTGTCCCCTTTGGACCATTATAATGCACCTGCAGATTTTTTATGTCCCCCTTCTTGGGACTAATTGTTATGTATATGTCTTTATACGAGCATGGGTATGCCCGCCTCGTCCATTATCACAGATTATTCCTCATTCATATTGAGGCCATGTAATATTTTTTGTTTTTGCAGCTTCCAAGGGGCCGTTGATCCAGTCTCCAACCGGTCTCTTCTCTTCCCCAAACCCCAGAAAAAAAGAAAAAAGAACTATGATATCTATCGGCCATATGATAAGCTCCTACCCTCATACATCAGGGGGCAATCTGTTAACACCCAAAAAGTGCTCACTAGCTCATTTCTTTATTCACATGACCCATTTGTCCACTTTTCCACCATTTGAGCCTCTAAAGCCATCAAAAGGTCACCAAAAGACCAAAAGATATATTTTTCCTCAAAAAACATAAAAAAACCCTCAAAAAGGGTCCAGAATTCCCAAAAATATTAAAAGGGAATAAAAATATTAAAAATATTCAAAAAAGCAAAAAAGAGGGAAAAAGGTACCTAAACCATGTTGGTCAATTCCATTGCTTTCCTCAAAACCATACTGGTATTCCCCACCACCAAAAACTATAAAAAGGTGGTAGGGGCTCCTCACTTTCCATCCATCCATCATCCTATCCTCACGTTGTCAAAATCTCCCCTAAGACTTTTGGCCATTTTCAGCATCTTGGAGAAGAGACCATTGGAGCTTGGAGCTACTCACCCTTGGAGTTGCTCAACATCATATCCTCGCCATTTGAGGTATCTTAATACAAAACATCTATTCTTTTATTTCTTGTTCTTTCCATGAATCGTTTTTAAACTTATTTGTTATATGCACATGTTAGTTTAGATTTAGATTTAATTCATAATCATTTTTGCTTTCTATATTGAAACTGCTATCACATTGTTGATAGGTTCCCATTGCACAAAGCTTGGTTACAAAACCAAGCCAACAAATGGTTGTCAAAGTTGACCTTCTAGAAGAGGAACTTCCAGGGTGGTGAACCAATGGCTTGGACCGCTGAATTGATTCAGGAGCTGCAGGAAGTCGATAATAAGGCATCGCGGGCTGTCAAAGTTTGGCTTGATAGCATCTTGGAAGGATATATCACTAAATTTGCGGTCGACATGAAGAAATCCTATAGTGAAGCTGAAAGATACTTCTTCCGAGCACCGAGGGGAAGGTTTCTGCTATCGGTCCAATTGTCGATTAAGATGCTAATCTGTGAAAAGGGTATATTAAAGATGCACCTTGATCAGTAGACAGCCTAGTGGGCAGAGGCCGTGGGTACCGCGACTATTGGGGAATTGTACATGGAATGGTAAAGGGGTAGATGGGTGCATACCATGAGGAGACTGTGAGCGATGCCGAGGAATAAA
The DNA here is from genome assembly GCA_027924585.1 of Larix kaempferi. Classification (NCBI taxonomy): domain Eukaryota; kingdom Viridiplantae; phylum Streptophyta; class Pinopsida; order Pinales; family Pinaceae; genus Larix; species Larix kaempferi. The sequence continues at coordinate 12,756,987 of BSBM01000007.1, forward strand.
GTGGTTTTACAAGAGGAGGAGCGAGTTTTTGACAGGAGAAGAGACAGAGGATGGGAGAAGGTCCTGTTGTGATCGAACTGCAACACTGCGAAGAAAGACCACATAGGATGAAGTGACCTCATAGTCCTGATAGGGATGACCAGGCTACGCCCAGGATAGAGGCAGGACCAAACCCCGACACCAATGTACCCACACCTCTGCTCACTAACTCTCAAACAGCAAGAAATACTAGTTCGACACCGCCAAGTTCGTCAATACCGCAGAACTTAATTGGTAGTAGCACAACGACAGGAGGAAGGAATCCCAGGATAGCGGGTGATGATGCTAAGTTACTATTGTTCCATGGAAGTGCAACAGACAACCTGTTGACCAATGCAACCTCAGTCGACAGAGGTTCGCCTCATTGTCGATGCATACCACAGTCTCCCTGGGCACCGGCCCGGGCAAGTTTGAGCCCACCCAGCAACATCCACAGAGCGGATGAGGTCTCACCCAAGGCGTCCAGGAAGAGCAGACGGAACCATGTTTCCACCGAGGGAGGAGGAGAGTTGTGGTTGCATGGACTGACTCTATTGGAGTATTTTAACTAGAAATATTAAACATTTGGCAAGGAGTTATAACATATCACTTCATCGCAGCATTCAAGGAGTTATACCATCGCAACATTTATCATCACATTCTACATACTACTTAATCACAGCAATTATCATCCTAGCAATAACAAGCAGGCATTGCATTAAATAACATTCATACACTGTGTCCTTACACAAAGTTTGTACCAAAACATCATTGTATTACTGTCAAGATCATACACCGGCAAAACACATATCTCGCGTCCCATTTGTCTTCTTCATCTCATTCCTCCCCTTTTTCTTACTCTAACACTTACAACTCTCTTGCATTTATAGGCTTTTGTCCTTACAATATTTGTCAACTTACAACTGACTCCCTAACCGACACTATGGACAATTGACCCAATATCTAACTGACTTGGTCCAAATGACCCCAAAAACCCGCATACCACGGTATACTGACTCTATATTACATAATATATGGTCCAAGTGACCCAAAACCCGTCAATTGCATTATCCTTTGGCACAAAATACTCCTTTCACGCCCTCCTCTGGCGTGTCGCGGCATCAGTGGTACCACGATCTTTCCCCATCAAACCGCCTTCCAACAGGTCCCCAACACAATCTTGTGGCTTGCCCTCGAGCCATGTCAACTGCTGGACAGAGTGCAGTCGAACTATGTTCTGGTAACTATTCTTGCTGTCTGGATCACGCGGTGTTGTCCTACTCCTTCAGCTACACTGATCGTCGATGCATGGTCAGGTCTATCTATTAGTCATCACCCGACTTGCTGTCATGTACTTTTCAAACTCATCCTCCAGTCTCTTGGAATGGTACCAACGGTAAGGAAAAGAGGATGAACAGTACCTAGATGTGAACTTCACAGATGACTCTGGCACATCTGTTTCGCACCGACAACCGGCTCCGTTTATGGTTGGGGAGCTCCGGTCCCAACCACCTCATTGGTCGGGAAAAGCATGATCCTTCGAACAAATACTACGTACTTAAACATGCTGAACCAACCCTTAGCTCGGGCATAACACAGTGTAAGTGCACCCATGATATCAAGGCACTTAGGGACACTCGTCGTTCGGGCTCGTAGGGCCCCTGGGGTGCTGCCACGGGAAACAAAGTGAAAGCATTTCCACAGCCTCCTTGGAATTCCTCACAACTCAACTCACAAATTGATCAACCAACATAACCACTCTATTGCGGAATAAATTCATTGGAGCAAACTACCAGCTACCTCGGCTACTTATAGCCAGACCATGCCTGGGTTACGACACTGGGAATGATGTCCCACTATCTCTCATCTGTGTGTGTGACCCCATCAACTGACGTAACCGGAGAGGTAGCCATATTGTCATCGAGGATCCTTTGTGGAAACGTGTGAGCAATCTCCTCACATTGTGTTGATCGTACTGGCCCAGCGTGCCATGTGCAAAACATGCCGTCATCTTGTGGTTATTTGGTTGACTAGACGAGGTGCAATCATGTATCGTGATGATGGGAAGCGGTGACAAGATATTAGTGGATCAATAGTCATAACGCTGCGCCGTACCTCCAAATCCTTCATAATCATTACAACAAAATCTATTGTTGGTCCTAGTCGTAATACTGTCATGAGTCTCCGACTTCTCCATACTTGCAGTACAAGCCTCCTTGCTTCGCATACCTTCTGTTGTTGGTGCGCCATCTGCACCAAGCAACCTACTGTTACACCTAAAATTTACCCATCATCATTATTTAGTGTATACATCCCTTAAGTCATCTGGACCAAGTATTCATTTGAGAGGATTTGTACTCAGTTTATACAACCTTTTGAGAGGTTGTCGCAGGTTGCACACTAGCAACATGCGACGTCGTAGGTTGCTCCATAGCAAGGTGCGACGAGGTCTGTTAATGGGAAAAAATAGCCATTTCGAGATCTTTCTCGAAGCTTTCCCATTGGGCTTATCCCTGATCTCTTGGAGAGCTGGTACTCGACCCCTAACTCATTGGAAAGATCCCCTATCTCTCTCCTAGCATCTCTCAATCTATCCTGTCCATAACCTCATCCAATTAGTCCTATATAAACGAGTCTCACTCCCATACCAAAAGGGGAAGACTAAGGTATCCATACGCTGGTGAAATCTACCTTAGAGGAAGACTATGGTATCTACATGTTGGTGAAATCTCTCTTAGGACACCTTCACTCACCTCTTGGAGAATTCATGCTTCCTTAGAAGGGCTTGGCAATTGGCTTGTGTTGAGAAGGGCTGCTACGTTAAGTCATTGGTTGTAGTTCTATATCTTTATCGTGTAATCCTCTATTTGCAGTAATACAAATGCTTTCCACTAATATAATTCTTATGTGTAATGATGTTGTGTTGTTTACCTGCTTAACTGTTTACATAGATCTCTTATTGTATATATTCTCTTTACTCGTTTCTCTTTTCTGTGTCTTGATAGGTCTTGCAGCTTGGATCTGACGACTGTGGGACGTGGATCAACATTTGGGAGAAAGGATAGCGAATCAAAGAGGTAAGACATCTAGTGCTTGATCCTTAAGTAGATCTAGGAAATGTGTTTGTAGTCTGTTCTATTTGTTCTAGACTCGCATTGAGCTAGGGAGATCCGGCTCACCTTCGGTCGAGTGGATTGTCTGGTAACACCTGCAACAATCATCATCATGTTTTCTCTTTTTTTTTTTTTCCCATGCGACTTAGACATCGCACTGCTCCAAGCTCGAGCAATAGGGCTTCAACCTGTGACCATTTACCAACTTGGGGAGCATCCCCCCATCCAATCGCTGCAACTGAACCGCTCCTCCTGAAGCAATACTATTGATGTGATAGGGACCCAACCAATGCATTTGCAACTTGCCAAGATGTTTCATAAACTTACTGTCGTATAATAACACTAAGTCGCCTTGCTGAAACTATTTTTTTTTATGTCGTGATCATGCCATGCCTTCTGGCGGTCCTTCTCTACCCCTTGGTGAAATCCAGCGATAAATCGATCCTCTTCAAGCTCCACCAATTGTGCTAGACATTCGTCTAATGCTGCAACATCATCCATGCTCGTAACAGCTGCAATACGTAGACTTGGAACAATGTACTCCATAGGCATAATTGCTTCCTTCCCATATACCAGCTTGAAAGGTGTCTAACCAATCAATCGTTTACATGTGGTGTGATATGCCCACAATACCATTGGAACTTTCAAATCCCAGTCGTCTCGGTTCGCATTGCACACCTTTGTCAATGCATGCTCCAATACCTTGTTAAATGCCTCTACCGTCCCATTCGCGTGTGGGTGATAGGGTGTACTCTTCTTATGTTGTATCTGCAATTCTTCCATCAATGCGTTGATAGTACGATTGAGAAAATGGCTGCCTTGATCACTCCGCAATATCTTCGGGCAGCCGAAACGAGTGATAATGTGGTCAAACAAAAATCGAGCAGCCGTTGCGGTGGAGTAATCAACTACAAGTGCTGCCTCAACTCATCGGGTCAGGTATTTTGTCACCGTGATAATGTACCATGCACTTGTGCGTTTCCTGGGTGGATGGATCATTCCTACAAAATCCACAGCCCATTCTTTGAATGATTGTAATGTTACTTGAGGTGGCAGCGGCATCTCGTCACGTCTGGATGGCTTGAAAGTTCATTGACAAACATCACAAGACCGCGCGTAGTCTGTCGCATCATTATGTAATGTGGGCCACCAAAGCCCTGCACGCAGTATTTTTCCTGCAGTCGCCCAACCACCATAATGTCCTCCTGCTACTCCACCATGTGCCTCAGCCAATATCTGCGCTTGCTCATGCGGCAAGACACATCTGTGCAATATCTCATCGACACACAATTTATACAACTCTCCTGCGATCAGTTGAAAGTCAGCAGCTTTGACGACCAATTGCTTCTTCTGAGTAGTGGTAAAGTCATCAGGCGCAGTGTCGGTCACCAAAAACTGAAGGATGTCATAAAAATATTGATCAGCAGCTGCAACATGAAACAGTTGGGCATCCAGCAACCCATCTTCGATATTAGTCGGTTCCTCCCCTATATCAATCCATGACAAATGATCTGGTCCAGCATTCAACCGCCCCGGTTTCATAATGACTTCGAAATCAAATTCCGGAAACAAAAGTAGCCACCGACAGATCTTCCCCCCCAACACAGGCTTGTTGACCAAGTATTTCAATGCAGAATGATTAGTAAACATTTTAAAGTGGCCGCCCAACAAATAATGCCTGAATTTCTGCAGCACATAAACCATGGCCAGTCCTTCGCATTCCGTGGTAGTGTAATTGCGTTCTGCAGAAGACAGCTTCCGACTGGCAAAAGCAATGGGATGATCAATGTCTCCTTCTCTTGGTTGAGCCAATACAACCCCTAGTGCAACTGATGAAGATCAACATGGACATGGAATTCCTTACTCTAGTCTGGAAAGACCAAGATTGGGGTCGATGCCATCTTCGCTTTGAGCATTTTAAAACTATCCTGATATTTCGGGTTCCACTGGAATGCCACATCCTTCTTCAGCAACTTTTCCATAGGGGCAGTAATCGCAACATACCCCCTAATGAACTTGCGATAATATCCCGTGTGACCCAAGGTTACGCGCAATTGCTTAACGGTGGTCGGCGGTTGCAACCACAAAATAAGTGCAATTTTGGCTGGATCAACCAGCAATCCCTACTTACACACAATATGACCTACCAATATCCCAAATGGTACACAGAAAATACATTTCTTCAAGTTCAGCGATATATGGTGTTGTTGACATCGCTCAAGCATTAACCTTAGATTGGCCAAATGATCACGAATCAATCCATAAACGGTCCAATCATCCATATATACCTACAAAAACTTCTGAATAAAATATTTGAATGCGGCAACAATGACCTGGGAAAATATTGCAGGTGCATTCTTCAAACCAAACGGCATGACCATGTACTGAAAGCAACCCCATTCAGTAACAAAAGTTGTCTTATGGTGATCTTCCTTGGCAATGCGAATCTGATGGTAGCCAGAGAATCCATTAGTGAAAGAGTACATCTCCTGGCCACCCACTCCTTCATCAGTAAACAGGGTCGGAAAAGGGTCATGCAAGCAGGCATCATTCAATTTCTGCAAGTCGACACAAATGCACACTTAGCCTGTTTTCTTGTCCTACACCACCATAGGACTGATCCATTCTAACTCTTCAACAGGTTCGATAATACCAACATCTAACATATGATCAAGTTCTGCCTTGACCTTTTCTTTATGTGGCGGATTTAGCCGATAAGGTCACTGTCGGACTGGCTTAGCATTTGGTTTCAATGGAATCTTCATCTCTCCTAAATCACCCAGGATTCCCTTCATTTCAGAAAACTTTGTGGGAAAGACGTCCTGAAACTCATGCAGTAACTCGGTAACCTTGCTCATCATCTCATCATCCCAATAATCCCCAACATTAGCAAACTTGGGAGTAGCTTCAGTGCCAATATTCATCTTGTGAAGCTGCAATGGTTGACTGAACGGATTACTTGGAGCAGTAGGTGGGACTACATCGCGACTTCCTTCAAATTCAGGAATGTTAACATTCTGGGGATCATCATCGTCCTCCGGGCCACCACTAATATTGATGCACTCCATGAGAGACTGTATCTGACAGTGGGTGTGCAGGTCGACAGGATAGGCCACGGGAACAACTTGAAATATCACGTCCGGATGAGCTACAAGGCATTATGGACATCAGGGTTGGCATCCGCAAAAGTGAACGTATGAGTGAAACAGGTTGTCAACTCCCCCCATGTTGTAAAGTCATGGCGCAACTCGGCTGTAGTGTACCACGAGCACGGTATCTCCTCCAAAGTATGAGCAAAAGCATGAACCCACTCATCTCTGGGTCACGCTACCCACAATCGTTGGCACTCCATCACGTGATCACTGGGATCAGTCCGGCCATCATACTTGCGAGTGTGATAAACCTCAATATTGCCGAATCGAACCATCATCAACCTTCGACACTGTGACCAATCTTTAATGAATTTCTTATGTGTCGCCCACCAGCGTGCTGGAGCAGCCTTCAGTGCTTCCTCCAAGGCCAGTAATCGATGTGGTTCTGGGATGCGGTCTTCAAATTCTGCTACAAAGGTGTTTAGGCCAGGAAACCCCTCATAGACAGGTAATGTGACTGTTTCTATCGCAACACGACATAAAGATTGCGTAACTAAACCACATTTCCGGACGGATACTTCATGCATTTGATTCTGCCAATGCTCCAATGCATCATCAGAGTCGGAAGACGCGGAGATCTCACTGCGCCACTCTAACTCACCGTAGGTAGTAGGATGAATATAATCTTCAGAAATGTTGAATGCATGGTCCCATCTAGCGGGATCGTCATCTTTTACAGGCTCCATGTATTGGCTTCCTTTAGCTGGATCCAAAGGAGCGATAACTTTGAAATCGTGATTCTCAAAGGTCATCATGGGCTTCTTAAAGTTGATTACAGCTCCACTGTCGTTAGCCCATCCGATCCCCAAGAGTGCTGGATAAGAGCTTCCTCCCTCAACCACTTCAATAACATCAAAATAAGCATAAGTCTTCATTCCCTCAATATCAATCATGAGCCGCAGAACTCGCCCAATGGGTGTTACCTTGACATGGTTAGCCAACCGGAGCTGCATAGGAGACCAGCTCAATAAGGGAATCCCCATCTTCTACCATGCTTGCTTGGTTAAGATGTTAACATCTGAACCAAGGTCAAGAATCACAGAGTCAACATCATAGTCACCAATCTGAATATTCATTTGCATTTCCTTGCCAGTCTTCCGTCGTTGTAAGGAGTTTACTTCCGACTCCTGCCGTCCATTCAAAAATCGCTGCAACCATCCCTCAATCTCAACCAGGGCAGCTGGGTCTCGTGCCAATGACAGACAGTTTTCAAGGAACTTCTACAATGTTCCTGGTGGTGGTCGATCGACGTCTGATGTGGCATCAAAGACAGGCGACATATCGCAAACAACAGCCTTACCGCAGTCTTTCTCCAAAGTGCGATGTGCCTCTAGGAATGTCTCTTGCTTCGTATCAATGTCGAAGGGTACTGTCTTTTGACCAGCTAACCGAATCAGTGGTCGCGAACCATATTCCCTAGTTGTCTTGCCTCCACGAGTGACAACAACCACCGAAGCATCTTGTGGTCGTGGTTCTGCAGAAATGGTCGTAATATTTGCGCCCTGCATCTGGTTCTGCTGCAAATTCCCTATTTGATTGATATGTTGATTGGCGTTTGGCGGTGGTCATGGGGGCTAGTTCTGTACTGGTTGTTGTACCAGTTTCTGTACTAGTTGTTGTGGCTGGGCTTTATTCTGTAGTTTTGGAGCGTTCCCAACCTGCCATCATGCAATCAATTGCAGACAATTCTCAACCATATTATCATTACCAAAACAAAACGTACATTGATTCTGTAGTAGCGGGCAGTCGCGCTGATAATGCCCCCATACTGCACAGTGGTAACACTAAATAGGTCCACCACCACCTCGTCCTCCTCCTCCACGACCAAATCCGCCACCGTGTCTGCCCCTGTAGCCTCCCCGGTAGCCACCCTGCTGCTGGTATTGTTGCTACATTGGTGCTGCTGGAATACCTTGCCCTTGTGGTTCATATTGCGGTTGCTGTATGTATTGTGGCTATGGGGGAGCCATCTGCATCGGGGTGTATTGCGGCATGAACTGCTGCAGTTGTTGTTGTTGTGGTGCAAACTGCATCTGCGGTAGCGGTTGGGCTACCTGCGGTTGCAGTTGTGGTTGTTGCACCGCACGCTGATCATCCTTGACATAGAATGCATCACACATCCTCTCTTGTAGCAACCCATATGCATGGCAATCCTTGTCATCGTGACCCACCGACTTGCAGAATGTGCAGTAAAGATTTCATGGGGTTGTGACCATTTTCTGCATATACGGGCAATTATCGTGACCGTTTCCAAACACTTGACAAACGTGACACCATGGCATACTGCTGCCATTCAACGGGTTTGGCACCCCTGACACCAAATAATTATGGAAATCCGGACAATTATCCTTCATATGCCCTTCTCTTCGGCATCGCGTACACCATATTTCATCATGTTGTTCCTTTTTCTTATTCAATTCTTGCAACTGTATAGTCAGGTTGGCAAGCTGTGTTTGTATCTATGACATCCAGGCTACATTATCTCCGATCGATGACGCCTCCAATCGCATTGCAATCTCTAGAGATTCGCTAGGCATCGATATGTTTTGCTACATTAGTAGCAGCCAAATGTGGGGTAGTAGTGCCGCAATGAACCATTCTTTATGTTGGACAGTGCTCATATCGAAACTAACCTTTTCCATTAATGTCTTGAATCACTGGTTGAAATCCCATACCGTCTCATTGGGATACTGCTTAATTTCCTTTAATTCAGTAATATATTGAGCCTCTGACTTAGGCCGTCTAAATTCAACAATCAATCCATCCTGAATCTCATCCAGTGACTTCTCTGGGGGCCCCGTAGGGATTAAATAAACTTCATGAACCAATTTAATGCACGACCTCGCAGAGTCGTGGCTAACTACCCTTTCTTAGAATTGTCATTAGTGATTTGTTTCATGGTCCAGACCGCTTCACACAAAATCCAATACTGTTCTGGGTTGTCTGTCGCACTTCCATGGAACAATGGTAGCTTAGCATCATCACCCTCCATCCTGGGCTTCCTTCCTCCTGTCGTTATGCTACTACTACCAATTAACTTCTGCGGTGTCGATGCACTCGGTGGTGTCAAAGTAGTGTTCCTTGCTGGCTGAGAGTTAGTGAGCAGAGGTGTGGGTACATTGGTACTGGGGTTTGGTCCTGCCTCTATCCTGGGCGTAGCCTGGTTGTTCCTATTAGGACTGTGAGGTTGCTTCATCCCATGTGGTCTTCCTTCGTAGTTTTATGGTTCGATCATAGCAGGACCTTCTCTCATCCTCTGCCTCTTTTCCTGTCGAAACCTCGCTCCTCCTCTTGTAAGACCACTTTATTCCTTGGCTTCGCTCACAGTCTCCTCATGGTCTGCACCCATCTACCCCTTTACCATTTCATGTACCATTCCCCAGCAGTCGCGGTACCGACGGCCTCCTCCCACCAGGCTGTCTATTGATCAAGGTGCATCTTTAATATACCCTTTTCACAGATTAGCATCTTAATCAATAGTTGGAGTGACAGCAGAAACCTTCCCCTTGGTCCTCGGAAGAAGTATCCTTCAGCTTCGCTATAGGATTTCTTCGTGTCGATCACAAATTCAGTGATATATCCTTCCAAGATGCTATCAAGCCAAACTTTGACAACCCGCAATGCCTTATTATCGACTTCCTACAATTCCTGAATTAATTCCGGGGTCCAAGTCGTCGGCTCACCACCCTAGAAGTTCCTCTTCTGGAAGGTCAGCTATGACAACCATTCATACAAAATGAATGGGAATTCACAGAAAAACCATTCATGTGGACTGTCATGAATATATCTTCCCACCCAGTGATCTACCGTCAGTCGCGTATTTCGACTTTCTTCTTCAGCAAACTCCCGCAACTTCTGATCGAACCATTTTTGTATCTCCGGCTTCGTCGGGTCCCACAACATGACCTCCTTCTACTCTGTACACGGTCCCAGCAACAGAACCATTTGTTGACCAATGCAACCTCAGTCGGCAGGGCTTCGCCTCACTATCGACGCATACTGGAGTCTCCCTGGGCACCATCCCGGGTAGGTTTGATCCCACCCAGCAACATCCACAGAGCGGATGAGGTCTCACCCGAGGCGTCCAGGAAGAGCAGACGGAACCATGTTTCCGGCGAGGGAGGAGGAGAGTTGTGGCTACATGGACTAACTCTATTGCAGTATTTTAACAGAAATATTAAACATTTGGCAAGGAGTTATAACATATCACTTCATCGTAGCATTCAAGGAGTTATACCATCACAACATTTATCATCACATTCTACATACTACTTAATCGCAGCAATTATCATCCTAGCAATAACAAGTAGGCATTGCATTAAACAACATTCATACACTACATCATTACACAAAGTTTGTACCAAAACATCATTGTATTACTGTCAAGATCATACACCGGCAAAACACAGATCTCGCATCCCATTTGTCTTCTTCATCTCATTCCTCCCCTTTTTCTTACTCTAACACTTACAACTCTCTTGCATTTATAGGCTTTTGTCCTTACAATATTTGTACACTTACAACTGACTCCTGAACTGACACTATGGAAAATTGACCCAATATCTAACTGACTTGGTCCAAATGACCCCAAAAATCCACATACAGCGGAATACTGACTCTATATTACATAATATATGGTCCAAGTGACCCAAAACCCGCCAATTGCGGTATCCTTTGGCACAAAATACTCCTTTCACGCCCTCCTCTGACATGTCATGGCGTCAGCGTTACCATGATCTTTCCCCATCAAACCGCCGACCAACACAACCCAGAACAATATTGGTTTTTATGTGAAGCGGTCTGGACCATGAAACAGATCACTGATGCCAATGCTAAGAAAGGAGAGCTAGCCACGACTTTGCGAGTTTGTGCATTAGATTGGTTCATGAAGTTTATTTTAGTCCCTACGGGGGCCCCATAGAAGTCACTGGATGAGATTCGAGATGGGCTGATTGCTGAATTTAGACAACCTAAGTCAGAGGCTCAATACATTATTGAATTGAAGGAAATTAAGCAGTATCCCAATGAGATGGTATGGGATTTCGACCAGCGATTCAAGATGTTGATGGCAAAGGTTATTTTCGATATGAGCATCATCCAACATAAAGAATGGTTCATTGCAACATTGTTACCCCACATTCGGCTGCCACTAATGAAGCAAAACATATCGACGCCTAGTGAAGCTCTAGAGATTGCAATGCGATTGGAGGCATCACCGATTGGAGATAATGCAGCCGGGATGTCGCAGATACAGACACAGCTCACTAACCTGAATATATAGTTGCAAGATTTGAAGAAGAGCAAGGAGCAGTGTGATGAAGTATGGTGTATGCGATGCCGAGGAGAAGGGCATACAAAGGATAATTGCCCGAATTTCCGCAATTATTTGGTTTTAGGTGTGCCAAACCCATTGAATGGTGGCAGTATGTCGTGGTGTCGTGTTTGTCACGTGTTTGGGCACAGTCACGATAATTTACCATATATGCAGAAAATGGTCACAACCCCGCAAAATATTTACTGTACATTCTGCAAGTCGGTGGGTCATGATGACAAGGATTGCCGTGCATATGGGTTGCTACAGGAGAGGATGTGTGATGCATTCTACGTCAAGGATGATCATTACGCGGTGCAACAACCACAACTGCAACTACAGGTAGCCTAGCCGCTACTGCAGCTGCAGATGTAGTTTTCACCACATCAACAACAGCCATATCAGTTCATGCCGCAATACACCCCGATGCAGATGACTCCCCCACAGCCACAATATGTACAACAACCGCAGTATGCACCACAAGGGCAAGGGATTCCACCAGCACCAATGCAGCAACAATACCAGCAGCAGGGCGGCTACCAGGGAAGATACAAGGGTGGAGGCAGTGGCGGATTTGGTCATGGAAGAGGAGGCCAAGGTGGTTGTGGACTTATTCAATGTTACCACTGTGCGGTATGGAGGCATTATTAGCGCAACTTCCCACTACTGTAGAATCAGTGTACGTTTTTCTTTGGTAATGATCATATGGTTGAGAATTGTCCACAATTGATTGCACGATGGCAGGCTGGGAACGCTCCGCAGCTACAAAATCAGGCCCAGCCACAACAACCAGTACAGAACTTGGTACAACAACTAGTACAAAACCATCCCCCGCGACCACTGCCGAATGCCAATCAAAATATCAACCAAGGAATTTGCAGTAGAACCAGACGCAGGGAGGAAATATTGCGACCATTTCTGCCGAACTACGACCACAAGATGCTTCAGTGGATGTTGTCACTCGTGGAGGAAAGATGACTGGGGAGGATGGTTCACGACCACTGATTCGGTTGGCCGGTCAGAATATGGTACCTTTCGACATTGATACGGAGCAAGAGACATTCATGGAGGCACGTTGCACCTTGGAGAAAGACCACGGTAAGGCTGTTGTTTGCGATATTCCGCCTGTCTTTGATACTACATCAGATGCTGATTGACCACCACCACCGGGGACTTTGAAAAAGTTTCTTGAAAGTTGTCTATTATTGGCCCGAGACCCAGCTACCCTGGTTGAGATTGAGGGATAGCTGCAGCGATTTCCGAAAGGACGGCAGGAGTCGGCAGTAAACTCCCTACAATGACAGAAGACTGGCAAGGAGATGCGAATGAATATTCAGATTGGTGACTAGGATGTTGACTCTGTGATTCTTGACCTTGGTCCGGATGTTAACATCTTAACCAAGCAGGCATGGTAGAAGATGGGGAGTCCCCCATTGAGTTGGTCTCCTGTGTAGCTTCGGTTGGATAACCATGCAAAGGTAACACCCATTGGGCGAGTTCCACGGCTCACGATTGATATTAAGAGCATGAAGACTTATGTTGACTTTGATGTTATTGAAGTGGTTGAGGGAGGAAGCTCTTATCCAGCGCTCTTGGGGATCGGATGGGCTAACGTTAGTGGAGCTATAATCAACTTCAAGAAGCGCATGATGACCTTTGAGAATCACGATTTTAGAGTCATAGCCCCGTTGGATCCGGCTGAAGGACGCCGCTACGTGGAGCCTGTAAAAGATGATGATACTACTAGATGGGTCATGCATTTAATATTTCTAAAGATTATATTCATCCTGCCACCTACGGTGAGTTGGAGTGGTGCAGCAAGAGTTCTACGTCTTCCAACTCTGATGATGCATTGGAACATTGGCAGAATCGAATGCTTGAAGTATCAGTCCAGAAATGTGGTTTAGTTACGCAATCCTTATGCCGTGTTTCGACAGAAATGACCACATTGCCTGTCTACGAGGGATTTCCTGGCCTACACACCTTTTTAGCATAATTTGAAGACCTCGTCCCAAAACCACAGCGATTGTTGGCCTTGGAGGAAGCACTGAAGGCTGCTCCATCACGATGGTGGGAGACACATAAGAAAATCATTAAAGGTTGGTCATAGTGTTGAAGGTTGATGATGGTTCGATTCAGCGACACTAAGGTTTATCACACTGACAAGTATGATGGCCAGACTGATCCCAGTGATCATGTGATGGAGTGCCAACGATTAGGGGTAGCGCAACCCAGAGATGAGTGGGTCTATGCTTTTGTCCATACTTTGGATGAGATACTGTGCTCATGGTACACTATAGCTGAGTTGCGCCGAGACATTACAACATGGGGGGAGTTAAAGATCTGTTTCACTCATACGTTCACTTTTGCGGATGCCAACCCTGATGTCCATAATGCCTTGTAGCTCATCCATGACGTGATACTTCAGATTGTTCCGGCGGCCTGCCCTGCCGACCCGCACACACACTGTCAGATGCAGTCTCTCATCGAGTGCTTCAACATCAGTGGTTTCCTGGAGGACGATGACAATCCCAAGAATGTTAACATTCCCGAATCTGAAGGAAGTCGTGATGTGGTCCCACTTGTTGCACCAAGTAGTCCGTTCAGTCAACCATTGCAGCTTCGCAAGATGAATATCGGCACCGAGGCTACTCCCAAGTTTGCTAATGTTGGGGATTATTGGGACAATGAGATGATGAGTAAGGTTACTGAGTTACTTCATGAGTTTCAAGATGTGTTTCCCATGAATTTTTCCAAAATGAAGGGAATCCTAGGTGATTTAGGAGAGATGAAGATTCCATTGAAACCAGATGCTAATCCAGTCCGACAGCGACCTTATCAGCTGAATCCACGACATAAAGAAAAGGTCAAGGTGGAACTTGATCGCATGTTGGATGCTGGTATTATCGAACCTGTGGAAGAGTCCAAATGGATCAGTCCTATGGTGGTGCAGGACAAGAAAACAGGTGAAGTGCGCATTTGCGTCGACTTGCGAAAGTTGAACAATGCTTGCTTGCATGACCCTTTTCTGACCCTCTTTATTGATCAAGTACTTGAAGGAGTGGGTGGCTAGGAGATGTACTCTTTCACTGATGGATTCTCTGGCTACCATCAGATTCGCATTGCCAAGGAAGATCGCCATAAAACAACTTTTGTTACTGAATGGGGTTTCTTTCAATACACGGTAATGCCATTTGGTTTCAAGAATGCACCTGTGATATTCTCCCGAGTCGTTGTTGCCGCATTCAAAGATTTTATTCAAAATGTTTTACAGGTATATATGGATGATTGGACCATTTATGGATTGATTCGTGATCATCTAGCCAATCTGCAGTTAATGCTTGAGCGATGCCGACAGCACCATATATCACTGAACTTGAAGAAATGTATTTTTTGTGCACCGTTTGGGATATTGTTGGGTCATATAATGTGTAAGCAGGGATTGCTGGTTGATCTAGCCAAAATTGTGCTCATTTTGGGGTTGCAACTGCCACCCACTATTAAGCAGTTGCGTGTGACCTTGGGTCACACGGGATATTATCACAAGTTCATTAGGGGGTATGCTGCGATTACTGCCCCTATGGAAAATTTGTTGAAGAAGGATGTGGCATTCCAGTGGAGCCCGGAATGTCAGGATAGCTTCGAAACCCTCAAAGCAAAGATGGCGTCGACCCCAATCTTGGTCTTTCTGGACTGGAGTAAGGAATTCCATGTCCATGTTGATGCTTCACCGGTTGCACTAGGTGTTGTGTTGGCTCAACCTGGAGAAGGTGACCTTGATCATCCCATTGATTTTGCCAGTCGAAAGCTGTCCTCTGCAGAACGCAATTACACTACCACAGAACGAGAAGGTCTGGCCATGGGTTATGCGCTGTAGAAATTCAGGCATTATTTGTTGGGTGGCCACTTTAAAATGTTCACTGATCATTCTACATTGAAATACTTGGTCAATAAGCTTGTGTTGGGGGGGAAGATCTGTCGGTGGCTACTTTTGTTCCAGGAGTTTGATTTCGAAGTCATTGTGAAACTGGGGTGGTTGAATGTTGGGCCAGATCATTTGTCACGGATTGACATAGGGGAGGAACTGACTAATATCGAAGACGGGTTGCCGGATGCCCAACTATTTCATGTTGCCACCACTGATCAATATTTTGATGACATCCTTCAGTTTCTGGTTACCGGCACCGTGCTCGCTGACTTTACCACTACTCAGAAGAAGCAATTAGTTGTCAAGGCTACTGACTTTCAGCTAATCGTGGGAGAATTTTATAAATTGGGCGCTGATGAGATATTGCGCAGATGTGTCTTGCCGCATGAGCAAGTGCAGATATTGGCCGAGGCACATGGAGGAGTAGCGAGAGGAAATTATGGAGGTCGGGTGACTACCCGAAAGGTACTGCGTGTAGGACTTTGGTGGCCCACATTACATAATGATGCGACAGACTATGCGTGGTCTTGTGATGTTTGTCAGTGAACTGGAAAGTCGTCGAGACGTGATGAGATGTCACTGCTACCTCAAGTGACACTACAACCGTTTGAAAAATGGGCTATGGATTTTGTCGGACCGATCCATTCACCAGGGAAATGCACAGGTGTGCAGTATATTGTCACGGTGACAGATTACTTGACCTGATGGGCTGAGGTAGCACTTGTAGTTGATTGCTTCATCGCAATGGCTGCTCGATTTTTGTTTGATCACATTATCACTCGTTTCGGCTGCCCTAAGATATTGCTGAGTGATCAAGGCAGCCAATTTCTTAATCGCACTATCAGCGCATTGACGGAGGAGTTGCAGATACACCATAAGAAGAGTACACCCTATCACCCACAGGAAAATGGAATGGTGGAGGCGTTTAACAAGGTGTTAGAGCATGCGTTGACAAAAGTCTACAATGCGAACCACGATGACTGGGATCTGATAATACTAGCAGTGTTGTGGGCCTATCGCACCACATGTAAAAGGTTCACTGGTTAGACACCTTTCAAGCTGGTCTATGGGAAGGAAGCAATTATGCCTATGGAGTACATTGTTCCAAGTCTACGAATTGCGGCTATTACGAGCATGGATGATGTTGCAACATTAGATGAACGTCTAGCACAATTGGTGGAGCTGGAAGAGGATCGATTTATCACTTGCTTTCACCAAGGGGTGGAGAAGGATCGCCAGAAGGCATGGCATGATCGCCACATCAAAAGTAAACAGTTTCAACAAGGCAACTTAGTGTTATTATATGACAACAAGTTTATGAAACATCCAGGCAAGTTGCAGATGCATTGGCTGGGTCCATATGACATCAATAGTATTACTTCAAGAGGAGCAATTCAGTTGCAGTGGTTGGATGGGGCGATGCTCCCTAAGCTGGTAAATGGTCACAGGTTGAAGCCCTATTGCTCGGGCTTGGAGCAGTGCGATGTCTAAGTCACATCGAAGAAAAAAAAATGGTTGTTGCAGGTTGCTTGGTGGCAGATGGCGCACCAATAGAAGAAGGTATGCGAAGTAGGGAGACTTGTGCCACAAGTTTGGAGACTCATGACAGTATTGTGAACAGGACTGAAGATAGATTTTGTTCAAGGATTTTGTGATGATTACGGAGGATTTGGGGGGTACGGGGAATTGTTGTGACTACTATTCCACTAATATCATGTCACCATTACCCATCATCCCTATACATGATTGCACCTCATAGATTCGGCCAGATTACCACAAGACGATGGCATGTTTTGCACATGGCACGCTAGGATGGTACGATCAGCACGATCTGAGGAGATTGCTCACACGTTGTCACATAGGATCTTTGGTGACAGTATGGTCACCCCCCCGGTTGTGTCAGTTGATGGGTTCACACATGCAGATGAGAGGTAGTGGGACATCATTCCCACCGTCGTGACCCAGAAATGGTCCAACTATAAGTAGCCGAGGCAGTTGGTAGTTTGCTACAATGAAGTTGTTCTGAAATAGAGTGGTTATGTTGGTTGATCAGTTTGCGAGTTGAGTTGTGAGGAATACCAAGGAGGCTGTGGAAATTCTTCACTTTGTTTCCCGTGGCAGCACCCAAGGGGCCCTGTGAGCCCGAAGGATGAGTGTCCCTGAGCGCCTTGATACAGCGGGTGCACTGACACTGTGTTATGCCCGAGCCGAGGGTCGGTCCAGCATGATTAAGTATGCAGTAGTTGTTCGAAGGATTGTGCTCTTCTCGACCCCCGAGCTGGGTGGGGCGGTAGCTCCCCACCAACAGTAGGAACTGGTTTCCGGTGTGAAATAGATGTACCAGAGTCATCTGCTAATTTTGTACCTTGGTACTGTTCATCCTCTTTTTCTTCCCGTTAGTACCATTCCAAGAGACTGGAGGATGATTTTGCGAAGTACATGATAGCAAGTCGGATGATGCCCATTTTGGGTTAAACATACAACACAATGAGTCGATGATCAGTGTAGTAGAAGGAGTGGGACAACACCACGTGATCCAGACAGCAAGAACAGTTACCGAAACATAATTAAGACCATGACGTGCACTATGTCTAGTAGTTGACATGGCTCGAGGGTGAGCCACAAGATTGTGTTGGGGGCCTATTGGCAGGCGGTTTGATGGGGAAATGTCGCGGTACCGCCGACGCTACGACACATCGGATGAGGGCATGAAAGGAGTATTTTGTGCTAAAGAATACCGCAGTTGGCGGGTTTTGGGTCACTTGGACCACATATTATGTAATAGTGAGTTAGTGTACCATGGTATGCGGGTTTTTGGGGTCATTTGGACCGAGTCAGTTAGATATTGGGTCAATTGTCCATAGTGTCAGTTAGGAAGTCAGTTGTAAGTGGAAAAATATTGTAAGGGCAGAAGCCTATAAATACATGAGAGTTGTAAGTGTTAGATAGAGAGGAAGATAAGGAAGAAAGAACAATTGTGTACCAGATCTATGTTTTTCTTCTTGTATATGATCGTGACAGTAATATAATGATGATGTTTTGGTACTAACTTTGTGCAATGTTGCGATGTATGAATGTTATTTGATGCAATGTCTGCGTACTGTTGCTATAATGATAAATGCTGTGATAAAGTAATATGTTCTATGTAGAATGTGATGATAAATGATGCAATGAAGTAATATGGTATAACTCCTTGCCGAATGTTTAAAGTTTCTGTTTAAGTATCGCAATAGAGTTAGCCCGTGCAGCCACAACTCTCCTCCTCCCTCAGTGGAAACATGGTTCCGTCTGCTCTTCCTGGATGTCTCGGATGCAACCTCATCTTCTCTATGGGTGTTGCTGGGTGGGCTCAAACCTGCCTGGGCCAGTGCCCAGGGAGACTGCGGTATGTGTCGACAGTGAGGCGAACCCCTGTCGACTGAGGTCGCGTTGGTCAACATATGTATATTATGCATTTTAGAAAAGGTTACAAAAATAAACAAGATACTACTAATATAGTAATGGGTAAGTGGCCTATGGTACTTTACAACATTCCATTGCTACTTATCTAGAATGAAACCTCTTTGCTGACATGTTGGGAGTTGTGCACACTCTTAACAAATGTTCTGGTAGAGATGGAAGGCATCTAGAAAGTTAGGGGATATGGATAAATGTTGTATTGAAGCATTGGCTAAGATAATTGCATGACTGTATGACATATGTCTCTATGTGTAAGAATTTTTTCTGAAATCTATGAGATGTTTCTAATCATGCAATTGAACTTGTCTTGTAGGAAAGATTGTGTACCATCACCTACAAGAGAGACTTGTTTCGAAGAACAAGCGACGAAGACTCAACTACAACATTTGTTCCGGCAACGAAGTTCAAGAAAACTATCTATTGAAGATATTGAAGAATCTGAATTTCCCAGGATCCGGGATATAGTAATGGAAAGATGACATGATCGAGGAGTACCAGTCGATCCTAAAGAATGATGTTTGGGATGTGTTCCAAGAACAGAAGAGAAGTCTGTTGTGACTTCCAAGTGGATCTACAATATCAATCATGCTGCAGATGGTAGCATAAAGAAATACAAGGAAAGGTTTTTGGCTCGTGGCTTCTCCCAAAAAGAAGGGATAGATTATGAAGAGACTTTTGCACCTATAGCCAGATACACTTCCATCAGAACAATACTTGCTCTGGCTACAGTAATGAAGTGGAAGATACACCAGATGGATGTCAAGACAAATTTCTTGAATGGTGTAGTCAGAGGGGAAGTGTATGTGGAGCAGCCACTAGGTTTTGAGACACATGACAGGGATTCATATGTGTGCAAGTTAAAGAAAGCCTTGTATGGATTAAAGGAAGCACTCGGGACATGGTATGGAAGGATAGATAGCTTCCTATCCAGTTTGGGATTTACCAAGAGTAAAGCAGATTCTAACCTTTACTACAGGGTTGAGGAAGACAATCCAGTGATACTCCTATTGTATGTGGATGATCAGTTTGTGACGGGTGAGGATAGGTTGATTCCTGAAACGAAGAGGAAGATTGCTGCCGACTTCGAGATGAAGGACTTGGGTATGATGCATTAATTTCTAGATATGGAGGTTTGGAAGAGTGCAGATGGAATATTCCTTGGACAAGGGAAGTATGCAGTAGAGATACTGAAGCAGTTCGGGATGATGGACTGCAAGGCCATGGCTACACTTATGGCATCGAAACTGAAGCTATTGAGTGATGCTTCAATAGATTCGGTTGATGTCATGGTGTATCATCAGATGATTGGGTCCTTGATGTACCTGACGAACACGAGACCAGATATTTGCTTTGTGGTGAACACCTTGAGCTAGTTTCTGATAGACCCTAGACATGTTCACTTGATTGATGTAAAGCATATTCTGAGGTACCTGAAAAGTGTTGATGTATATGTAACTTCGGAATGTATTTCATCTATGTATTTCATATATATTTGTTGTACCCTTATAAGAGATGTGTTATTCCTCTATAAGGAAGTGTCGTCATGTGTATTGACAAGTGTCGCAAGTGTGTGAACTTGCCGATGGGTTATTAGACCACCATGTGTGGGGTCAGCCCTATTTTATGTAATATTTAATTGATGTACCTAACTAGACAAGTCGGCCCCATAAGGATATTGGGCAAACAGGTTAAGTATAAATAGAGATCAGGAGATCTCTATTTGTATCATTCGGAAACTCACACTTCTCTCACTTATAAAGTGGCGCACTAGTGAAGAGGAGGATCATCTGCTACTAGGAGACTATCTCTGTGTATTTTGGTTGTACTTTGGTTGAGCCATTGCTCTCTCTATCTCTAAGGAAGTTGTGGGGTTTTTCACCTTAGGGTTTTCCCACGGAAACTCTGTGTCTCTTGTCTCTCATGATTTTGATTCTTGTGATGATTGACATGCTTGTTATGATTGATATGCATTGATATACTATACATGTTATTATCTCAGTAAAGATCCTAAAGTATTGTGAATTAATGCTCAAAATTTAACATGGTATTAGAGCTAACCTCAGAAGACGACATTGTGTAGTGACAAAAACTAGGGTTTCTTGTTTATTGGGTTTCTCTCCACAGATTTTGGAAAAACAGTATAGTATATTGACTCTACTCATCAAGGAGAATCTATCTGTCCAATGAGAATTCAATTCTGAGCATTTTTAGATTTGGCCCTAAAAATTAGGGTTTCCACAAAAATAGGAATTTTTGGAATCTGAAGACATAGCTGGAAGCTCCTTGCAAAAATCGAAGTTTAGAGCTTTGGATCAAGATTTTTGGCTGGGTAGATCTCCGGGAAACTCAAACCCTAATTCAGGGCTCTCCTTAGTGAATCCGTGAAGACAGAAAGGCAGTTTTGAAGGGTGTGTCTTTGCAGATCTCAAATTTTGAATACACCAGGCTGATCAGCTCATCAAGGCGTATCTTTCTATCCTTTCAGAATGTTGAAATTCACATTTTGAATTTTTAGGGTTTTTTCGACAAACCCTAATCCGGGACCAAATCCAGTTTTCAGCAATTCAAGTGGTAAGACCTAAATCTTTTCTATTTCCATTTGAAGTACTCTTTAAGATGTCTCACCATACCAAGCTTGAGGATAAGCTTGAAGGGGATGATAACTTCCGAGCCTGGAAGTATAGGATTGGGTTAATTCTGGAAGAGAATGAGTTGGACTCATATATAAAAGAAGACATCCCTATCCCAAAGGATGAAGAGGATAAAATATTGCATAAGAAGAACTTAATCAAGGCAAAGAGAATCATTGTTGATTCTATCAAAGACCATTTCATACCTCATGTGTCATCTCTGAAGACACCCAAGGAGATGTTTGACTCTTTGACTAAGCTATTTGAAGGGAAGAACATAAATCAAAAGATGACCCTGCGGAATCAATTGAAAGGGGTCAAGATGTCGAATGGAGAAACCATTCAATCCTATTTCTCCAAGGTCTCTTAGATCAAGGAACAACTTGAAGCTGTAGATGAAATGGTGGAGAATAGTGAAATTGTTATGACCACTTTGAATGGCCTTTCTAGGTCATGGGACTCTTTTATCCAAGGGATCTGTGCCAGAAAGAAATTAATCTCCTTCAATAGATTATGGGAGGAATGTTCTCAAGAAGAAGCAAGGCTTGTGGCAAGAGAAGAAAAGATGGGGAATGAAGATCAAGCTCTCACAGCTCACACTAAGAAGGGCAAGTTCAAGAGGGATCCAACCCATCACAAGAAGAAATCTTCTCATCATTATCACAAAGACAAGAAAGATCTAAGGTGTTTCACTTGTAATGAGAAGGGTCACTTTGCTTCAGAATGTCCCAAGAACAAAATGGACAACCACAACAACAACAACTCCAGCAAGAAGAAGAAGGGTATCAAAAGAAGGTACCATGCTCATGCTGCTGAAGATGATGAACCTCCAAAGAAGAAAGCTAGGGCAGAAATTGATAATGACTCATCAAGTGAAGAAGAGTATTTCCTAATCTTTGCTCTCACAGGTACAATCTCCCATGGTTGTAATGATTGGTTAATTGATAGTGGGGCTTCTAAACACATGATTGGGTTTAAAGAATCTTTTGTAAATCTATTTGAACATGAATCACCCCATAAAGTGAAACTTGGGGATGATTATCAATACCCCATCAAAGGAAGTGGTGAAGCCTCCTTCAACCTAGATTCTGGAAAATCATTGAAGATGAAAGAAGTCCTTTATGTACCTGGGCTCAAGAAGAACCTACTCTCCATCTCTGCATTGGATGCAAAAGGTATGAGGGTTGCATTTGTGGATGGCCAAGTTCTAATGTGGCCAAAGGGAAAGACCATAGATGATGCAGTAGTGATTGGAGAGCAACAGGGAGGATTGTACAAATTAAAGGGACAACCTGAACATGCTATGAAGACAAAGATTCATCCATAGTCATGGATCACATAGAGGTATGTAGAATTTGCTTTTCCAAAAGTTAACTAATGAGTTATGCAGGTCATTGAAGAGAACAAGAACACATTGCTAGACATAACTAACAAATATGATGACCAGGTATGTTTTGTTATATATATCGTATACTTTTGTATGATTGATAATGATTACTCTTGAAGTTACAAGTTTGAGTAATCTAGGACTTATGCATATTATGTTTCTTACCTTAATTAATGATATGACTAACCAGAAGAGTCATAGGTTTGAGTAATCACGGGTTTAGGTATATTATGTTTATGACTAACCATAAGAATGCTTATTATTTTTGTTTGAAATGATCCTGACTATACATGTTTGAGATTATTGTGTTTTGATAATATTAAGATTATACTAATGATTATGTATGAGACCTCGAGGTTAACACAATGATGATACTAATAAGCATGCATAGGGGCCAAGGATGTATATAAGTTCAAGGACAGGTAATCCAGGAAGCAAAGATCAAGAGGGAGCACACTCCAGTAGTTTCTACAAGGATGCAGATATCCAGAGGGAGTTGACCATCCCTCTACATTTCACAACAAAAAGGTGTAGAAGAAGCTACTTCAGCAGCTCCTGCAAGGAAGCAAACACTTAGAGGGAGTCCACCCAACAAACAAACAAAGATAAGTATTTCAATTATCATTTTTTGCATATTTGTTTGTTTAAGTAATTGTGCATATTAGAATGATTGCATTAATGAACAGTATACTACTGATATGCATGTGATGGGTAAGTGGCCTATGGCACTGTACAACATTCCATTGCTAATTATCTAGAATGAAACCTCTTTGCTGACATGTTGAGAGTTGTGCACACTCTTAACAATGTTTTGGTAGAGATTGGCAAGCATCTAGAAAAGTTACGAGATATGGATGAATGTTGTATTGAAGCATTGGCTAAAATAATTGCATGACTGTGTGACATATTTCTTTATGTGTAAGAATTTGTTCTGAAAATTATGAGATGTTTCTAATCATGCAATTTAACTTGTTTTGTAGGAAAGACCGTATACCTTCACCTACGAAAGAAGGACTACAACATTTGTTCCAGCAACAAAGATATCTATTGAAGATATTGAAGTTCCCAGGATATGGGAAGAATGCCATGATCCGTCGATCATGAAGAATGATGTTTGGGATGTAGTCCCAAGACCTGAAGGGAATTTTGTTATGACTTTCATATGGATCTATCAAAATCAAGCATGCTGCAGACGGCAACATAGAGAAATACAAGGCAAGATTCATAGCTCGTGGCTTCTCTTAGAAAGAGGGAATAGATTATAAGGAAACTTTTGCACCTGTAGCCAGGTATACTTCCATCAGAACAGTAATTGCCCAGGCTGCAGCAATGAAATGGAAAATACACCAGATGGATGTCAAGCCTGCTTTCTTGAATGGTGTAATTGAAGAGGAAGTATATGTGGAGCAGCCACTTGGTTTTGAAACACATGATAGGGAGTCATATGTGTGCAGATTGAAGAAAGCCTTGTATGGCTTGAATCAAGCTCCCAGAACTTGGTATGGTAGGATGGATAGTTTCCTATCTAGTTTGGGATTTACCAAGAGTAAAGCAGATTCCAACCTTTACTACAAGGTACAGGAAGGGAATCCTGTGATTCTACTCCTGTATGTGGGTGACTTATTTGTAACAGGAGATGAAAGATTGATTGCAGATACAAAGAGGAAGCTTGCTGCCGAATTCGATATGAAAGACTTGGGGATGATCCACTATTTCCTAGGTATGGAGGTGTGGCAGAGTATAGATGGGATCTTCCTTGGAAAAGGGAAGTACACTGTAGATATCCTGAAGAGGTTCGGGATGATGGATTGCAAGGCCATGGCCACACCTATGGCATCGAATCTGAAGCTTCTATGTGATGCTTCATCTGAGCCGGTTGATGTCTCTATGTATCGTCAGATGATTGGATCCTTGATGTACCTGATGAATACGAGACCAGATATTTGCTTTACAGTGAACACATTGAGCCAGTTCCTAACGGATCCAAGGAGTGTTCACCTGGTTGCTGTAAAGCATATTCTGAGGTACCTGAAGGGTACAGTTGATTATGGGCTCAAGTATGAAATGAATCAAAAGTTGAACCTGCAAGGTTATGTTGATTCAGATTGGGCAGGTAGTGCTGCAGATAGGAAGAGCACATCTGGGTGTTGCTTCAGTATGGGATCAGGTGTGATCTCTTGGTTTAGCAAGAAGCAGTCCTGCGTAGCATTGAGTATAGCTGAGGTAGAGTATGTTGCAGTCTGTTCAGCTAGTTGTGAGGCAGTATGGCTCTAGAAGCTACTGTCTGAGTTATTTGATCTCCCATTGGAGGCTACTGGTATATTTTGTGACAACCAGAGTTGTGTGAAGTTGTCTGAGAACTCGGTGTTCCGCGACAGGTCGCAACACATCGAGATAAAATATCACTATATCAGGGATATGGTGCAGAGAGGAGCAGTGAAGCTCATGTATGTTGCGATGGACGAGCAGATTGTAGATGTGTTGACGAAGCCACTAGCCAGAGTGAAGTTCGAGTACTTCAGAGAGAGGCTTGGTGTTCTTCAGATCGACAACACTTCAAGGAAGAAGTGATGGACACATTTGTTGAAGCCATTCCAAGCATGTTGGAAGGAGAATCCTTCACATGGCTATGGATGTAAGTGCTAGATGATGAGCATCAGGACAATGTTCGACTTTCTGCTCTGTATGATTAGTTGGATCATTTATATGTATATGTACGCATCAGGTTGATGCTAGATATGATCAGTTGGATCATTTATATGTATTTTGTATATGCATCATGTTGGATGCTTGGACCATGTATCTGTATATGTATCAGGTGGATACTGTGTATGATCAAGTAGATCATGTATGTTGATATATATCAGTTAGATGCATCGTGTGGATCATGTATCTATGTATGTATCAGGTGGATACATTGTATGATCAGGTGGATCATGTATGATGATATGTATCAGGTAGATACTTGGTATGCATCAGGTGGATGCAGTGTATTATCAGGATGATCATAGATGACGAGCTTTAGGATGTTGCTCTAGATGACATGCAGCAGGATGTTGCAGTGATGATGATCAGGATGATCATGTGTACATCAGGATGATGTATGTTGAGTATCAGGTTGATACTCTGTGGCCGTGGACAGGTTGTGCAAAGGAAATCCTAGATTTGTTCTAGGTCACATCCAGTATGAAAAAGGACTGGCACTGTGTATCACATGTAAGACCTGGGAGATCCTATAGGTCAGAGTTGTGTACCCGTAATAGCCTGGGATGCTCTTTTAAAGGTTTGTGATAGTGGACCACATGTAAGACCTGGGAGATCCGATAGGTTGGGATGTGTGCCCGTAATAAGTCTTGGGATGCTCTTTCAAGGGTTTGTGGTGGGATGCTACATGTAAGACCTGGGAGATCTGATAGGTTGGGCTGTGTGCCCGTAATGAGTCCTGGGATGCTCTTTCGAGGGTTTGTAGCAGAGGTCACATGTAATCAGTTTTGGATTCCAAAGTATGGCCAGTGATGATGAAGACTTGCAGGTGGTGGGCCTACATCCAGTATGAAAAAGGACTGGCTCTGTAGAACTTCTTATGATGAGTAGATGCAGAGATTGTTTGAGATAGAAACAATAGTGATGATGATGATGATTCGAGGACGATGCATCGATGATGATGATCTAGAGAAGAAGACTTGTGCTAGCATATCTGTGTTGAGAAATACCTTCCTAGTTAAGAGGGAGTGTTGATGTATATGTAACTTCGGAATGTATTTAATCTATGTATTTCATATATATTTATTGTACCCTTATAAGAGATGTGTTATTCCTCTATAAGGAAGTGTCGTCATGTGTATTGACAAGTGTCGCAAGTGTGTGAACTTGCCGATGGGTTATTAGACCACCATGTGTGGGGTCAGCCCTATTTTATGTAATATGTAATTGATGTACCTAACTAGACAAGTCAGCCCCATAAGGATATTGGGAAAACATGTTAAGTATAAATAGAGATTGGGAGATCTCTATTTGTATTATTCGAAAACTCACACTTCTCTAACTCAGAAAGTGGCACACTAGTGAGGAGGAGGAGCATCTGCTACTAGGAGACTATCTCTATGTATTTTGGTTGTACTTTGGTTGAGCCATTGCTCTCTCTATCTCTGAGGAAGTTGTGGGGTTTTTCACCTTAAGGTTTTCCCCAAGGAAACTCTGTGTCTCTTTTCTCTCATGCTTTTGATTCTTGTGATGATTAACATGCTTGTTATGATTGATATGCATTGATATACTGTACATGTTATTCTCTCAGTAAAGATCCTAGAGTATTGTGAATTAATGTTCAAAATTTAACAAAGGGCACAATTGAGTATGGGTTTAAGTATGATGCGAATCAAAAATTTAACCTGGAGGGTTATGTTGATTCATATTGGGAAGGCAATGCTTCAGATAGGAAGAGCACTTCAGGGTGTTGCTTCAATATGGGATCAGGTGTGATCTCTTTTTTTAGTAGGAAGAAATCTTGTGTAGCACTGAGTACAGCTGAATCAGAGTATGTCACAGCTTGTTCAGCTAGTTGTGAGGCAGTATGGATAAGGAAGCTACTGTCTGATTTATTTGATCTCCATGTGGATGCTACCTATATCTATTGTGACAACCAGAGTTATGTGAATTTGTCAAAGAACCCGGTGTTCCATGACAGGTCCAAGGACATCGATATCAGTTATCACTATATCAGGGATATGGTGCAGAGAGAAGTAGTGAAGCTCTAGTATGTTGCGACAGATGAGCAAATAGCATATGTGTTGACCAAACCACTAGCCAGAGTGAAGTTTGAGTACTTCAGAGAGAGGCTTGGTGTTCTTCAGATAGAATATACTTTTAGGAAGAAGTGATGGGACACATTTGCAGGAGCCATTCCAAGCATTGTGGTAGGAGGATCCTTCCCATGGCTATGGATGTAAGCACTGTGTGATAAGCATCGGGATGATGCTCCGATTACTCCTATGTATGATGATCAGGATGATCATGTGTGATGAGCATCGAGACGATGCTCCAGATGATAGGAATTAGGATGATACTATGATGATGATCAGGATGATCATGTGTGATGAGCATCAGGACGATAATCCAGTTGATAGGCATCAGGATGATGCTGTGATGATGATCAGTATGATCATGAGTATCAGGATGATACTCTGTGACCGTGGATAGATTGTGCAGGTAGCATAGAAAAGATCCTACAAGATCCAATAGTTTGAGATCGGATACTCTTTTGAGGTTTTTCTACAGGTTGGTCGTGGATAGATTGTGCAAGTAGCATAAAAATATCCTGGGAGATTCGATAGTTTGAGCTCGGATACTATTTTGAGGTTTTTCTACAGGTAGCATAGAAAAGATCTTGGGAGATATGATAGTTTGAGCTCCGATGATATTTCGAGGTTTTTCTATAGGAGGCATGTAATCAGTCCTGGAGATATGATAGGTTGAGCTGTGTGCTCGTAAAAGTCCTAGGATGCTCTTTAGAGATCTTGCAGGTTGCAAGACACTCTTTTAAGGTTTTTCCTGACCACATGTAAAATATCCTAGGAGATCTGATAGTTTGAGCTCGGATGTTATTTCGAGGTTTTGTGGTGGTCACATGTAAAATATCCTGAGAGATCCGATGGGTTGAGTTGTGTGCTCGTAAAATTCTTGGGATGCTATTTCGAGGTTTTGTTGATGCACATTCCATAGGATGGCCAGAGATGTTGAAGACCTATAGGAGGCTAGGCCTACAACTAGCATGAAAAAAGGTTGACTCTGTAAAACTTCTTATGATGATAATAATTGAGAGATAGCACCAGTGATTGAGATGATGAGTACAGCAGCAGTGACGATGATGCTCCATGATCCAGTGACAATGATCCAGCTCCAGAATTGAAGACTTGTGTCGATACGTATTGATGACCTATGTCAAGAGAATACCTTCCTAGTTAAGAGGGAGTGTTGATGTATTTGTAACTTTGGAAGAAATTCACTTGTATATTGTATGTATTACATTTGTACTTTATTGTATCCCCAACGAAGATGTATTATTCCTCCGATTGGAAGTGTCGTCATTTGTACTTGCAAGTGTCACAAGTTATATTGTAAGTGTCGTAAATTATACTTTATGGGTTATTAGACAACCTTGGTGGGGTCGGCCCTGTATGATTCATGTGGGTTAAATGGTTATTAGATCACCCTAGTGGGGTCAACCCAGTCAGCATTATGTTAAGTGGTTAAGTTGGGGATGATCTAGTTGAGTAAAGTTCAAGTGAAAGTAAAAGTATAAATAGAGAGTGTGACTCTCTCATTTGTTCATTCACACACTCACTCACTTTGCATTAGTGAGATAGAGGAGGAGTGTGCACAAGTGGAGGAGGAGATGCTGCTAGGAGACTATCTCTTGTTTTGGGGTTTCATCTTGGTGATCTTTCTATTGGTGCTTATTCTATCTCTCAGGAAGTTACGGGGTTTTTCACCTTCTTGGTTTTCCCCGGTGAAATGCTTTGTGTCTCTTGTCTCTTGTGTTTGATATGATGTACATGTTGTTCTCTTAGTTAAGATCCTAGATCATATCGAATTAAATGCCAAAAAACTAACAGCTGGAGGCTTATCTTTCTTCATCTCTGTGGCCTGTCTTGTAGAGCTTCGGGATGAAGTGCCCTTCTCTGCTGTAGGTTTCTTGGTTGGTTCCGACATTACTCCTTGTATACCCGACTGCCTAAATATTTTCATCACTTCATCAATGGTAATTGGTTCGCTCATGCACTTATAGACTGCTTGGATCTCTAGCTGTTAACGCTCTGGATTCTCTTGCAAAACATGATAGACAAATCACAGTAAAAGCCCCTAAGTCCCTAGCTAATGAGTATTTATAGGTGCTGCTAGTATGGAACATGTTGATTAACCATTACTAGTTCATTCAATGCCGTATCCTTTAGCCAGATCTCCCCTAAGATCTCAGTCACTTCCACCAATCATTAACTTTGATCGAGAGTTGTTTCTTTAAATGTAGAAAGCTGTCGGTGCCGCTAGACTGTGTGACAGTTAAATCATCCATTAAGTGATACGTCAGTTGGACGGATCATGGTATGATCTCGCTCATTTCATTATTAATTGTGCTCGAATGGGCAAATTTTCCTTTAATGCTTGATTTTGTCAGTGTCACCCTTTTGGATAATGGCTCACTAACCGACCGACAATTGTCACGGTTACCTTTTTCCGTCTTGATTCGCTCGCAGTTCTGTCAAAAGGTTTTTGTGGTGTTCTCTTGCACACGTGTTCTTATTTGTTTTAAATTTTGGGATTCCACCTCATAGTTCGTATCGCAGCTTTTTGTACTTTGTAGTTATCTTCCTTCTTTTGATCTGTGCGGCTGCCTTTTGAACATCGCAACTGTGCTTTTCCAGTTCTCTTTTTTTTTGTTTTTTCTTTTTCTTTTTTTATCCGCGCAGCTTCACTTTTCGACTAGTGTTGCATGGTACATGTATCATTTCCATCAAACTTCATGTATTGGACCAATGTTGGCTGCTTTCTTGGGCAGACCCGGGTTGTAATGAAGCGCAGCAACAAAACCCCTTGGCGCACTGGCCCTCTCGGCAACGAGCTGCGCAGCAGCTCGAGGTCTCACCCGAAGTGGCTATGGGGGGGTTAGGGAATCAAGTTTCCTTAACCGTGGTGACGCGGAGATTGCTCTTCCTCTTCTGTTCCTCAGGTATCGGCGGTCGGACTTTCCCGCAAGCCGCTCGACGTGGCTGTGCGGATTCCTTCCTCGACAGGCCCACTGCGCAGTTTCCCCTCTCTAACGCAGAAGGCAACTATTCCTTGCGTCGACGCGCTAAGTACTTCCTCGCCCTTCACATCCAGCTTAGTAGCGCAGTCCTCTCTCGCTGCAGCGACAGCGCGTTACTACTTCTTTGGTACTTAATACTTATAGCTATCACGGGACCTTTCCAACTCACTCAAACAGTCGCAAAGATAATACAAGAGTCTCGCATACACAGATAATGAACTCTAAACAGTTATCATTCACGCAAACATTATAACAGGAAGACATATGTGAAGCTCATCTCCTCGAAGAAAACCACATCCACGGGAGTTTATATTAACCAGAAAACCATAGAGTTATACAATATGCTGCGCACACAGCTGCAGCCTTAGATCTTTACAGGAAACTCCACGCACACAGCTGGGAGCCCTTCTCTTCACTAGTCTCTTCTCTATAGAGATTACAAAGGCACAGACGTCACACAGACTGTCTGGCAACTCAGGGATTAGCTCCTCGGCTATCCGATTCTACTCTAGTTCTACACACAGTAGAAACATACCAAAGGACAATCAACACATGATCTATCCTCAAGAGTATCTAACTCTTACTTGCTAACTTTCTCTACTTCCAACTAACCAACTAACTTTTATCCATTACAATTGTTCATATATATAGGTGGCCATGGCGGTCGCACCTTTACAAGACTGTGGGCCTTTACCAACAGTGATTCCCAAAAACCCTAACCACACACATGGCTAGGTGTACTGTAGGCGTCGCTTGCAGTCACGTCGCCGCTTCCTGCAGGCTCCATGAATTTCGGCGCAAATTGTGGGTATAGGCGATTGTCCTTCGCCTTCAATGCTCTGGTCCGTTGCTCCTCCTTGATCCGAGCAACCATAACTTCTGTACTAAGCCTTTAAATGAGGGTAGCTGAGCCCTCTACTCCATCGCCTTATTTATTATGGTAGCTGAGCCACCTTCATTCTTCGATGACGTGCGCGTGAGCTCCGCGATTTCCGGTCCATGATCTTTGCTGAGCTTGTCCATCTGGCACCGTACTGCGCACCGTCTCCTTCTTGCCCAAAACTTAGTGCTTGTCCCAAAATTAGCACTTTCCTTTCATACTTGTCTTTTCCCCAAAATTCGTAGCTTTACCGCAGCTACGACCTGGGCTCCAACAGGCCCCTAACACTCACTTGTGGCTCGCCCTCGAGCCACTCGCACTAGCGCGTGGTCGCTTGATTTGCGCATCTGCTTTTGCTTGAGTCTCCGCGAATGTTTTCTTCCACTTCGCAATAGCGGAGTCCAATTCCTCAATACACTCGTCAGCTGTTTGCACCGTTTCTGCGGTTGCTTCGTCTTTAGTGAGAGTATCAATGATCTCCTGAGATTCAGCAATCTCTTTGATTTTTGTCTCAACCTGGGCAACGATTTCAGCATACTCATCCATGAATGGCTGAATGCTGTTGGTGAGCTTCTCATCTTCAATTCTGAGCTTGTGCAGTTGCTGCTGCATTTTGCGTACTTCGCCCATTTTCTTCATTTTTGGCAAGCCTGTTAAGGCCTTAGCTTCTTCATTCAGAACAGTGAGAGATTGTTCTGCAGCTTGCACCTGTTCTGACAGTCCTACTTTAAAAGGGAGCTTCACAAGCTCCGTCCAAGCTTCCATAGCCTGGTTCATCAGGTTCTCGGCTTCCTGTACTCGATCTTTCATCTGTGTGGAAGCTCTGCTCAATGCTTCAAATTGTACCTGCGCGTCATCCGTAAGATGCGCAGCAACGCGAGCTTCTAGCTCAGCGATCTGGGTTCTATGGCCTTCTGCCATAGCAACTATTTCTTGCTCCAGGGTTTTCGCTCTTTCTCCAATAATTTGAACTTTTGCAACCAGAGGGAGATCTGGTTGAATCTCGCAAGTCGGCAATAACTGGGCAATCTCATCCACTGCGTTTCTGATACCGATGTCTTGCACCTCATAAAGTGCAAGCTTCTCAGAAGTATTCTGATGGATTGCCTTCAATTCTAACTCCTGCGATTGCAGTCTTTGATTTTCCTGGAATGTAGAGAGCTCTCTAGCTCTCAACTCAAGAGAAACTTTCTCATGCACTAGCTGTAGAGTCTCTATAGGAATTAGAGACAAATTAATTTCAACGGGCCCAACGACGCTTACCTGTAGTGCAGTTAACGGATCTGGAAGTGTCATGCTGGTAGGCGGAATATGCACGACAGTATGCCTTTCAATGAGTTCTTCAACTCGCTCGGCACTTGGAATTTCTTGTGGCACCTGCGAAGTAGATGCTGGCGCATGGGTCTGCGCAACTCTTCCTGCGAGACCTTTCAGTTCTACGAACTGCAAATCTAAAGCACTTCTGATGTGAGCATGCGCATTGCGCAGCTCACGAAATTGCTCGTGTATGTACTGGTCGATCCCCGAGGGAATAGCCTCAGCGGGATGCGACACTTTCTGCTTCTTGGTGGCCGGTTCTGTGGATCCTTCATCACTTCTCTGCTCACGGGCTTCCTTGCCCTTATCCTTCTCTTTCGTAGCGGCGGTTGGCAGCGCGGATGCGAGATCGGCGGCCTCCCTCCACTCATCCGACCAGGACTTGATGGTTTCTTCAACATCCTCTGTAGTCATCCTGTAAAGGCCTAACGCCCATTCATCTGGAATGCCGCAAGGGCGGAGGTAAAGTTGATGTAGGTTGGCAGTAAAAGCCAACTTCCCTTCATATAATGTGGCTGTCTCCTCGCTCAGCCTTGGCATCTCTTGAATGGTATCTCGGAGGAGATAGTAGTACTCACAAAAGACAGCGCGATTCATCTTGCGCTTCGCGGGATTAGGGGAATCCTAGAGGTTGATGTAGCGCATGCCGGCAACCTCTCCTGCGCGGCGCGGAAGGAACTGAGTATTCGGGGGCTCCTTCCACCCAACGAGAGCGCATAAAATTAAAAGCCAAGAAAAATGGAATGATTGGTCTGCATTGTCCTGCACATTCAGGCAATCAGCCAAGAAAGAATTCAGCAGGAAGAGAGACCAGTTGTACTGCTCTCCCTCCGCAGCTGCGATGGCGAGCTCCACGACAGCTCCAGTAACTTCCTTCGGTCGGCACTTTGTGAGAAGTCTGCCTGCAAGCAGACTTCCTGTAAATCGAAGTGCCTCGTCTTCTACTGCAGTGAGGTCATAAGCCCGACCTCCTCTTGTTAAGTTATACTTCTGCACCACCTGTGCAGTCAATTTTCTGTCCTTCTCCTTTCCCACAAAATGAATATTGGGATCCTTACCAGCCTTAGATAGACCAGTAATGCGGTGAATTAAATCAACATTTAGATCAATTGGCCTCCCGAGCCAAAGGTAACCTCCATGAACGCAGGATAGCAGTGTTTTAACGACTGCGTTCGCTTCATTGCTACGCCCAAAGTGCGGTAGCTTCAACAAATTCAGGAGTCCAGGGCGCTCAAGATTTGCTGCAAATCCCTTCGGGATGAACTCGTCAACCTTTCTGGTGGGATTATGCACTATATCCAGATATCGGTCTAGCTGGAACTGAGGATATGTCTTATAGTCTCCGAGGTTGAAGTTAGAGAACTTGACCAGTGGAATGTTTCCTAACAGTTGCCCTTCTACTCGCACACTAGCCGGTAGTGGCGGTAGCGGAATAGGATACTTTGCATTCTTTGGGATCTGTACTTCTGGCGCATCATCTGGACGCGGTGGAATATAGTTTGCCATGGTCGCCAACGGCTCTGGAACAGGTTCTTCTGGCTGTGATGGCGACGCTCTTGTAGCCAGAGATTGTCTGGGATCCTGATAACCAGGATGTACATAAGTCGAAGCCGTGACTGGAGTAGTCATGCCGAAATCTAATCCTCGGCGCAGGAATTGACGAACAACTTCTTCAGTTGACAGGTTCTCCGTCGTGAATCAATGTAGGGAACAACACTCTGGACAGCAAATGGCGGACTTTCGTAGGATATGGACGCTGAAAACAAGGGAAAATACTCTGCACAACTCGGCTCTGAAAACAATAATTTGGATTCGTAAACAAGATAGTAACTCGAGGAAAGTAACCCAAAAATTATACAAGTGTGAGGTATTTATAGCCAGAGGTGAGTAAATGCGAGCAAGTGGGGTAACGTAGCTATAGGCAGCTATAGATGAGTTGACAACACGCTATCCTCCTTGCCGTAGGGGTGCATTTAGTGTGATTGACGGGTTCTGACAGGCTTCCGGGAGAAGCTAATGCTTTCGGCGCCAGAGTTAAATGCAAATCTTTCGGAGATTAAGCCGAATCCGTCAGAACGGCTAGACTTAAATAGCGGACTTATCCTTCATTTACTCAGACGCGGCTACATAACTGCTGTAATTCAAAATTTCCGGCGGGTCATTTCAACTTAGGGAACTGTGCCTTTAGGGGTCCACAACAAAAATTTTTCAAGCGGCAAATTATCAAAGGGAACTCCGCAAGAGCGACAGTTCAATGGTCCGGGGAGAAGCTTCACAAGAGCGCAACTATGTTCGCTCCAGCCAAAATTTAGAAATGCGCGGATGTTTCTAGGAACTGCGCAGGAAGCCGAAGACTGAGTGTCTCGCAACTTCCATGTAGACTGAATGCGGTGCCTCTTTCAACTACACTGGGCATCTGCATCTCTTTTAGCAAAATATTAGGTCGACAGAGCAGAGTGGCCGTTGCGATAAAGCTTGAGCCGACTCCCATTGATCATTGTAGGTAGTAATTCTCCATCCAGCTTTGCAAGCTGAACTGCACCTCCATCTGTTATTTTTGTCACCTGAAAAGGACCTAACCAGTGTACACGAAACTTGCCTGGGAACTTGGTAAATTTACTGTCATAGAGGAGTACCAAGTCTCGTTCCTGAAAGACTTTATTCTTAATATGCCTGTCATGCCAAGCTTTCTGTCTTGCCTTCTGTACCTGTTGATGGAATCCGGCTAAGAGTCTGTCTTCTTCTAAGGCAAGCAGTTGCGAAAGTCTTTCATTCATAGTATCAGGATCTGCCATTTCTGTAATTTGCGCAATTCTGAGGCTGGGAATAATGTATTCCATGGGCATAATTGCTTCTTGTCCATACACCAAGCTGAAAGGTGTGTGACCTGTTAGTTTTTTGCAAGTGGTTCTGTAAGCCCATAATACAGCTGTGACTCTAAGGTCCCAATCATCTCTTTGTTGATTACAGATCTTCGTCAGGGCATTCTCAAGAATTTTATTGAATGCTTCCACCATACCATTAGCTTGAGGATGGTAGGGTGTACTCTTATGGTGATTAATTTGAAATTCTTCAGTAAGGGCCTCTATAGTCTCATTGAGGAAATGTGTACCCTGATCGCTCATGAGAATCACTGGACATCCAAATCTAGTGATAATATTCTCGAAAATGAACTGTGCGGCCGTAGCATCGTCGCAGTTCTTGACTGGCTTCGCCTCAGCCCATCTGGTGAGGTATTCAGTAGCTGTAATGATGTATCTTGCGCCAGTTCTTTTTCCTGGTGGGTTAATAGGTCCTACAAAGTCAATGGCCCATTTCTCAAAAGCGCGCAGTGTAATCTGGGGTCTTAGCGGCATTTCATCTCTCCTTGAGGGTTTTCCTGTGCGCTGGCACACATCGCAACATTTACAGAATTCCTTAGTATCCTTGTGCAATGTCGACCACCAAAGACCTGCGGCTAATATCTTTTGCGCAGTCGGCTTTCCTGCGAAATGGCCTCCTGCGGTACCTGAATGCGCTTCTGCGATGATAGAGTTCTTTTCATGTGGTAAGATACATCTGCGCAAAACTTCGTCAGGGCCCAACTTATAAAGCTGGCCTGCTATCAAAGTGAAGTCTGCGGCTCTAACAACAAGTTGTTTTTTCTGCTGGATTGTAAACTCAACCGGTGCTTGCCCGGTAGTGAGAAACTTAAGAATATCAGAATAATATTCGTCTGCTGCTTGAATGGAAAACAACTGTGCATCAGGCAGATTGTCCTCTAGACTTGTAGGTTCCTCTCCTGACTCTATCCTAGATAGATGGTCAGGCCCTGCATTCAGTCTGCCTGGCTTTACAATAACCTCGAAATCATATTCTTGAAAGAGCAGTAGCCATCTGCAAATTCTTCCTCCTAACACTGGTTTATTGACTAAATATTTCAAAGCAGAATGGTCAGTATACATTTTAAAATGAGCTCCTAACAGGTAGTGTCTGAATTTCTGTAGGGCATACACCATAGCTAATCCTTCCCTTTCTGTAGTGGTGTAGTTCTTCTCAGCTGTGGATAGCTTTCTGCTGGAGTAAGCAATCGGGTGGTCAATACTTCCTTCGCCAGACTGTGTAAGCACAACCCCCAATGCTATAGAAGAAGCATCAACATGAACATGAAAGGGTTTTCTCCAGTCCAGGAAAACTAGAATAGGCGCTGTGATCATCTTTTCTTTAAGTGTGTCCAAACTCTGTTGGCATTCCTCTGTCCATTGGAACTTCGAATCCTTTTTCAGCAATCTTTCCATAGGCGCTGTGATCTTTGCATAACCCTTGATGAATTTTCTGTAGTATCCTGTATGTCCCAATGTAGTGCGCAATTGTTTAACTGAGTTGGGCGCAGGTAAATTAGCAATGATGGCAACCTTCGCAGGATCCATCAGGAGTCCTTGTCTGCATACAATATGTCCCAACAAAATACCAAAGGGCGCACAGAATATACATTTTTTCAAGTTAAGGGAAATCTGATGCTGTCTACATTTTTCTAACATCATGCGCAGATTTGCAATATGGTTCTTTAATAGGCCAAATACAGTCCAGTCATCAAAATAGACTTCTAAGAACTTGTGAATGAATTCTTTAAAAACAGCAACAACAACTCTAGAGAAGATAGCAGGTGCGTTTTTAAGACCAAAGGGCATTACCGTATACTGGAATGAGCCCCATTCAGTTGCAAAAGTAGTCTTGTGGCGGTCGTCCGGATGGATTCTGATCTGATGATATCCCGAGAAACCATCAGTGAAAGAGTAAGCCTCTTGTCCTCCAACATTATCAAGTACTTCATCTGTGAAAGGAGTGGGAAATGGATCGTGCGCTGATGCATCATTGAGTTTGCGCAAGTCGACACAGATTCTTATTTCACCTTTCGTTTTCTTTTCTTGGACCACCATAGGACTAATCCAATCGCTCTCCTCTACTGGCTCAATAATACCTGCTGCAAGCATCTTATCAATTTCTTCTTTGACTTTTTCTTTATAGCGCGGGTTCAATCTGTATGGGCGCTGCTTTACTGGCTTGGCGTCTGCTTTCAGAGGTATGCGCATCACTCCTAAGTCTCCTAGGATGCCTTTCATTTCTGTGAACTTGGTGGGAAAGATATCCTGGTAGTCATGTAATAATTCTGAAACATGTCCAACAGTTTCATCATCCCAATAATCTCCTATAGAAGCAAACTTTGGTTCAGCTTCTGTACCAATGTTAATCTTTTTGAGCTTGATGTGTTCTGTGATGGCAGGAATATCAAGCTCAGGACCTTTAATATTGCGCGTCCCTTCTGATTCTGGGATATTGATGTTGCGAGGATCGTCCTCCTCCTCTTCAGCGGTGAAGTTATAGCATTCCAGGGCATGTTCTATCTGGACAGCCCAATCTGGTTGGGAATATTCTGATAACGGGCATTCTTCAAATATCTTCTTTTTAATACACTGCAAAGCTTGATCAATACTCGGATGTTCTGACTCAAAACTGAAGGTAAGTTGAAAGCTTTCTATCATAAGAGGCCAAGTGAGAGTGCCTTTGCGCAATTCTGTGTCAGTATACCAATTCCTTGGAACTGTATCCAATGTGTGGATGAATAGGTGAACCCATTCATCTTGCGGAATATCTGACCATTGCTGGATGCATGCTTCAATGTGTGACCGGGGGTCACTCTGTCCCTCATATTTGCGCGACACTTCTGCTGTAGTGTCCTGGAATCTGCGCAGTATCAATCTGCGACAGTGTTGCCATGTGTGAATATTCTCCTTATGCGCAACCCACCATCTTGCGGGTGTAGCGCGCATTGCTATATCTAGTGCCTGTATGCGCTGCGGTTCTGGAAGCTTTTGTTCATATTCCTGTATGAATTTAGTTACTTCAGTTAGACCATCAAAAATTGGAGTGTCAGTTAGTTCTGTGCCAATCCATCGAATGGATTTATTCATCATGGCGCAACGTCTTGCAGAGACCTCATGTAGGCGATTCTGCCAGTTTTCCAATCCTGCATCTGAGTCTGATGTGCACGAGCTATCGCATCGCCAGCTGATATGGCCATCTGCTGTGGGGTTGACATAGTCACTGTGGTTAGTGGTCATTTGGTACAAACTTTCCATGTGGCGCGCTTCCTCTTCTGCGTGAATGGGTTCTATATACCTTGGTCCTTGAATAGGATCAAGTGGTGCGATGACCCTAATCTGGTCATCCTCAAAGGTCATCTGTCTTTTCTTCAAATTAATGACAGCCAAATTGTCAAATGCCCAGTCTATTCCTAAAAGTGATGGGTATGGTCTACTATCATCCATGATTTTGATTACTTCAAAATCTGCAGAGCTTCTGACTCCTTCAATATCAATAGGTACATTGGGTAATCTGCCCAATGGAGAGACTCGTTGCTGATTTGCGAGTCTTAGCTGAATAGGGGATTTTGTAAGCTAAGGGCTTCCCATCTGTTCCCATGTCTGCATAGTGAGAACATTGGCTCCGGAGCCCAAATCTAACATGACTTCGTCCATTTCAAATGCTCCAATATGCGCTGTGAGTCTCATCTCTTTTCCAGTTCTAATGTGACTCCTAATCCGGTGAACAGCACACTGCGGTGTGTTCGTCGAAGCAGGCTGTTGGCACTGATCCAACAGGTGTTGGAGTTCTAGAGTTGCCTTTTCATTGCGCAACAATTTTAAGCATTGTCGCAGGAACGCATGGACACTGCCTAGTGCATGCTCGTCGTCAGGCCTTCCAGCTGTAGTGGCCTGTTCTTGTACCAGGTTGTCTTGACTTAGCACTTGCGATCGAATATTGTTCTGCGGAATTGCGGCAGAACTTGAAGCTCTCGGATCTGAGAAATACTCTTGGGCTTGCTTAAATGCTTCTTTTTGCTTTTGCAGGTTAAGTGGGGCTGGTTTAATATTGGCGCGGCGCACCCATTGCGTCGCTTTCTTTCCCGTTCCTATCTCTTGCGCACCAGTGGTTGCTCCACTGCGTGTCACTATATTAATTGTAGGGTCTGGTTCCCTTTTTTCTGCTGCAATCAACTGAATATTTTGATTGACCTGTGGGGTCTTCGGTTGCATCTTAGCCTGTAGCTGAGGGCATTCTTCAATGATATGGTCAGAAGATTTACAATACCTGCAGAGAGTTGTAGGATTTTGGCAATCCCTGGCAAAATGACCTTGTGTTCCGCAATTATAACAAGTGATCTGTCCTCTTCCGCGACCAAAATTTGTTGTGCGTCCGCGTCCCCTGTAATTTCCTGCTCGGGCGTCCCGAGTTTGGTCATAAGGTGGACCTGCTGTGGGTCCTTGTGTCTCTGCTTGTACCCTATAAACATCATGCTTTCTTTCTATCATAAGATCATATGCTCTACAATTGTTCTCATCATGACCTACTGATTTACAGAAATTACAATATAGGTTCTTTGGAGTTTGTACATATTTCTGGAGTAAGTGACATTCTTGTGGTCTATGACCTCTAGTTCTGCAGATTTCACACCAAGGCCCTTGTGCCTGTGGTAAAGGGTTAGGTGCTCCAGTTGCAATATAGTCTATGAAAACGGGACAATGGTCCTTTGAATGACCTTGGGCTTTACATTTTGTACACCAAATTTCTTCCTTAACCTCCTTGCCTTTCTTAATATCATGCACTTGCAAGGTTAAGTTTGCTAATTGGTTCTGTAAATGTGCAACATCGTTGCTTGTTCCCGCAATAGGCGAAGCTTCTAGTTTCATAGCCATCTCTAGAGCTTGTTCCTGAGTATTGAGATTCTGTTGCATAAGAGGAAGTCTAATGTGTGGAAGCAGTGCAGCAATGAACCATTCTTTATGCTGCTGTGGTGCAAACTCGAAGCTTACTTGATCTATCAAAGCTTTGAACTTCTGGTCAAAGTCCCATACTGATTCTGTAGGTAACTGTTTGATGTCTTTGAGCTCTGTTATACACTGTGATTCTGATTTAGGTTTCTTAAATTCTCTAATCATGGCATTTCTTACCTTAGCAAGCGTTCTATTCTGTGCTGCTGAGTATTTCATGAACCAAGTCAAGGCTCTTTCTCTTAGCGTAGTTGCTAACTGAACCAGTTTAACAGCATCATCATTAATTTGCTTAATTGTCCAAATGGCTTCACATAAGAACCAGTGCTGCTCAGGGTCTTCTATCCCTGTTCCTCTAAAAGTTGGTAGCTTCATGTCATCACCCATCCTTCTTGTGCTAGGTTGAGGTGAGGCTGCTGTAGCAGTGCTTCCGAGTTGGTTAAATAAAGGTGGTGCAGAGGTACTAGAAGTACCGTGTGGGCTACTAGAAGGTGTTACTGCGGGGTTATACTGAGCTTTGTCTGGCTTTTGCGGTGTAAAGGGGTGATAAGGGATATGAGCACTCCCTTGTCTTTCTATATGGCTTGGTCCAGGGACTTGGCTATTATCTGGGCTAGATTCAAAAGAATATTGGTCAAGGCCTACTTTATATCGTTTTCCACTACGAGTGCAACCAATAAGTTCAGGATCGCTATCAGAGTCTACGGACATTACTTGTCTATGCTATTCATCAGAAGTAATACATAGTTTTCCTTTTTCATACAGAAGCATTTTAATCCATAAGTTCAGAGAATTTAAGAACTTACCTCTGTGTACTTGGAAGAAATTCCTCTCAGCTTCACTGAAACTTTGTCTTGTGTCTACTGCAAACTCGGTGATGAAACCTTTCAGTAGACTATTCAACCAAAATTCTACTGCGCGGGACACAGGATTGTCTATCCGCTTCACAATACTGACTAGCTCAGGCGTCCAAGCGACTGGTCGATCAATATGCACAGTAGGTCTAGAATCTGCTAACTTGGCTATCCAAGCGTGTAACTCCAGTGCAAAGGTAACAAAGAAAATTTCATGAAGGTCAGTATAAATATACTTCTGTAACCAATCTTCTGTTTGGAGCATAGAACTTCTATTTTCTTGTTCAGCGAACTCTTTAGCCTTTAAATCAAACCAGTCTCCAATTTCTTTAGCTGTAGGATTCCAGTAACACATTTGTTAACTGAGCAAGTCTCAGTGTAACGGAATCTTTTGCTGGCTTCAGCAACGATCTCAGATGTCTTGGAAATAATAAGTCTCACAACAGCAAGTCACCAGGTAACGGAATCCTTTGTTGGCTGAGCAACAAGGTTCAGAGCAACGGAAGTGACATGATCAAAAAGTCATAAGGCGACAGAACCATTTGTTGGCTCCTATCTCGCGCGTCTCTGAAATAACAAGTCTCACAATAACAAGGTCACTAGGCAACGGAACCATTTGTTGGCTCCTATCTCGCGCGTCTCTGAAATAACAAGTCTCACAATAATAAGGTCACTAGGCAACGGAACCATTTGTTGGCTGCTTTCTTGGGCAGACCCGGGTTGTAATGAAGCGCAGCAACAAAACCCCTTGGCGCACTGGCCCTCTCGGCAACGAGTTGCGCAGCATCTCGAGGTCTCACCCGAAGTGGCTATGGGGGGGTTAGGGAATCAAGTTTCCTTAACCGTGGTGACGCGGAGATTGCTCTTCCTCTTCTGTTCCTCAGGTATCGGCGGTCGGACTTTCCCGCAAGCCGCTCGGCGTGGCTGCGCGGATTCCTTCCTCGACAGGACCACTGCGCAGTTTCCCCTCTCTAACGCAGAAGGCAACTATTCCTTGCGTCGACGCGCTAAGTACTTCCTCGCCCTTCACATCCAGCTTAGTAGCGCAGTCCTCTCTCGCTGCAGCGACAGCGCGTTACTACTTCTTCGGTACTTAATACTTATAGCTATCACGGGACCTTTCCAACTCACTCAAACAGTCGCAAAGATAATACAAGAG
Organism: Larix kaempferi; assembly: GCA_027924585.1. Classification (NCBI taxonomy): domain Eukaryota; kingdom Viridiplantae; phylum Streptophyta; class Pinopsida; order Pinales; family Pinaceae; genus Larix; species Larix kaempferi. The sequence continues at coordinate 12,799,807 of BSBM01000007.1, forward strand.
TCTCGCATACACAGATAATGAACTCTAAACAGTTATCATTCACGCAAACATTATAACAGGAAGACATATGTGAAGCTCATCTCCTCGAAGAAAACCACATCCACGGGAGTTTATATTAACCAGAAAACCATAGAGTTATACAATATGCTGCGCACACAGCTGCAGCCTTAGATCTTTACAGGAAACTCCACGCACACAGCTGGGAGCCCTTCTCTTCACTAGTCTCTTCTCTATAGAGATTACAAAGGCACAGACGTCACACAGACTGTCTGGCAACTCAGGGATTAGCTCCTCGGCTATTCGATTCTACTCTAGTTCTACACACAGTAGAAACATACCAAAGGACAATCAACACATGATCTATCCTCAAGAGTATCTAACTCTTACTTGCTAACTTTCTCTACTTCCAACTAACCAACTAACTTTTATCCATTACAATTGTTCATATATATAGGTGGCCATGGCGGTCGCACCTTTACAAGACTGTGGGCCTTTCCCAACAGTGATTCCCAAAAACCCTAACCACGCACATGGCTAGGTGTAGTGTAGGCGCCGCTTGCAATCACGTCGCCGCTTCCTGCAGGCTTCATGAATTCCGGCGCAGATTGTGGGTATGGGCGATTGTCCTTCGCCTTCAATGCTCTGGTCCGTTGCTCCTCCTTGATCCGAGCAACCATAACTTCTGTACTAAGCCTTTAAATGAGGGTAGCTGAGCCCTCTACTCCATCGCCTTATTTATTATGGTAGCTGAGCCACCTTCATTCTTCGATGACGTGCGCGCGAGCTCCGCGATTTCCGGTCCATGATCTTTGCTGAGCTTGTCCATCTGGCACCGTACTGCGCACTGTCTCCTTCTTGCCCAAAACTTAGTGCTTGTCCCAAAATTAGCACTTTCCTTTCATACTTGTCTTTTCCCCAAAATTCGCAGCTTTACCGCAGCTACGACCTAGGCTCCAACAACCAAAACTATGTACAGACTCTGCTCAATTTCTAGTGCCCAATTTCAACTGTACTTGACACTTAGAATTTTCTTCTCTTCTAATAACTGAGGGTTCTGTGAAGTAGGACTATCTTGATAGGGATTTAGTCTACTTCCATTAACCAAACCTGGTAAGTTATCTCCAGCTAACGTGGCTAACTGAACTACGCCACTGTTATTAACATGGACAGTAGTATATGGGCCAAGCCAATGCATTTTAAATTTTCCAGGAAATTTCATGAAATTGCTATCATACAAGAGGACAAGGTCACCTTCCTGAAAGGACTTGTTCTTCTTGTGGTGATCATGCCATGCTTTTTCTTTGTTTTTCTGCACTTGCTAGTGAAATTCTGCTATAAAGCGATCTTCCTCTAGTCCAGCCAAGTGTAGAAGCCTTTTTTCTATTGTTTCTTCATCCTCCATGCCTGTGAATGCAGCAATCCTTAATCTTTGTACAATGTACTCCATCGGTATCACAGCTTCCTGTCCATAGGCCAATCTAAAAGGTGTATATCATGTCAGCTTCTTGCAAGTGGTCTTGTATTCCCATAATACAGCTGGAATGTGCAGATCCCAATCATCCATGTTTACATTACATACCTTTATCAGTGCATTTTCCAATACCTTGTTGAAAGATTCAACAGTTCCATTGGCTTGACGATGGTACGGTGTACTCCTCTGATGATAGATGTGGAACTCTTCAGTAAGGGAATCAATAGTTCTGTTCAAAAAGTGATTCCCTTGATCACTCATCAAAATCTTTGGGCATCCAAATCTATTAAGGATATTATCGAAGATGAACTGCGCGGAATTAGTTGTGCTATAGTCCTTTACTGGTTTAGCTTATTCCCATCTGGTGAGATAATCAGTCACGGTGATAATATATCTTGCACCGGTTCTCTTTCTTGGTGGGTTAATAGGTCCCATGAAATCAATAGCCCATTTTTCAAATGCTTGTAGTGTCAACTATGGTTTTAATGACATTTCATCTCTTCTTGATGGGTTTCCTATTCTCTGATAGAGATCACAACTTTGGCAATGTTCATTTGAATCTTTATGGATTGTAGGCCACCATAGCCCTTCTCTTAATATCTTCTAGGTAGTAGCTCTACCTGCATAGTGACCTCCAGATGAACCTGAATGTGCGTCAGCCAATATAAATGGATTCTCATGCTCTAACATGCATCTGTGCAACACTTCATCTAGTCCCAACTTGTATAATTGTCCTACAATTATAGTGAATTATGTTGCTTTGACTATCAGCTTCTTCTTCTGCTCCGTAGTGAATTCTGTAGGTTCCAATGCTATAGTAAAAAAGTATACAATATCCTTTTAATAATCATCAAGGACTTGTATGGAAAATAACTGCACGTCAGGCAAATTGTCTTCGAGGTTTGTGGGTTCTTCACCTGACTCAATCCTTGATAGATGGCCAGGTCCTAGGTTCAATCTGCTTAGCTTAACAATGATCTAAAATTCATACTCCTGAAAGAGTAGCAACCATATGTAAATTCTCCCCCCTAACATTGGTTTATTGACCAAATACTTTAAAGCAGAATGGTCAGTAAACATTGAGAAGTACACACCCAGCAAATAGTGCTTGAATTTATGTAGTGCATACACCATAGCTAGACACTCTCTTTCAGTCATTGTGTAATTCATTTCAGATGATGAGAGCTTCCTCCTGGGATGTTCAATGCCTCCCTTTCCTAGTTGTTCTAGCACCACACCAAGTGCAATGGATGAAGCATCAACGTGTACATGGAATTGATTGTCCCAATCTAGAAAGACAAGGATAGGCACAGTTACCATTTTCTCCTTTAGTGTGTCTTGGTCTTGCTCACATTCTGCGTTCCATATGAACTGTGCTTCTTTCTTCAACAGCTTCTCCATTGGCGTGGTTATCTGCGCATAACCCTTGATAAATTTTCTATAGTACCTCATATGTCCCAACATGGTGCGAAGTTGTTTTACTGAATTCGGCGCTGGAAGGTTCACAATAACTGCCATCTTCACATGGTCAACCATCAAGCCCTCTTTACAAGCAATGTGTCCCAACAGAATTCCATAGGGCACACAGAAGATACATTTCTTCAAATTCAAAGAAATATGATCTTGTCTACATTTCACTAACATCATTCTTAGTTTCTCATAGTGGTTCTTCAATAAACCAAAGACAATCCAATCATCAAAATAGAATTCTAATAACTTATGGATAAAGTCCTTGAATGAATCCACAACAACTCTATAAAATATGGCAGGTGCATTCTTCAACCCAAATGGCATAATTGTATATTGATATGATCCCCATTCAATAGAAAATGTTGTCTTATGCCTGTCTGCTTCATCGATCCTGATCTGATGGTATCCAGAAAATCCATCAGTGAAAGAATAGGCCTCATTTCCTCCAACATTATCTAATAATTCATCTGTAAACGGAGTAGGAAATGGGTCATGTAGCGAAACATCATTCAGTTTCCTCAAATCTAGGAAGATTCTTATTTCTCCTTTGGTCTTCTTGTCCTGGATAACCATAGGGCTTATCCATTCTAATTATTCAACTGGCTCAATGATACCTACATCAAGCATCTTATCAATCTCCACCTTAACTCTTTCTTTGTATCTGGGATTCAGTCTATAAGGCCTTTGCTTAACGGGTTTCGCGCCTAGCTTGAGCGGTATCTTCATGACCCCCAAGTCACCCAAAATGCCTTTCATTTCGGTGAACTTCGTTGGAAACAAATCTTGATACTCATGTAGAAGGTCTGTAATCTGCGGGACCATTTCATCATCCCAATAATATTCAATGGATACGAACTTCGGCTCTTCGCTTGTGCCAATGTTCACTTTCTTTGTCTTCACAGGGCCTCTCATATTTGGAATTTCTAGTGGAGGTCCCTCTACATTGCGCGCTCCTTCGGATTTAGGTAAATTAATGTTGCACGGATCCTCCTCCTCGCTCTCCTCTTCAGATTCTTCTTCATCTGCAGAGAGATTGTAACATTGAACGTCATGTTCTATTTCTCTTGCCCATTCTGGTTGTAGGTTCACACATAATTTTACATCTTCAGTTATCTTGTCTTTGATTGCCTCTAATTGTTCGTTTGTACTTGGGAATTCTTCTTTGAATATCCTTTCTTTAATAATTTGTAGAGCTTCAGTTATGCTTGGAGTCTCATCTTCAAAACTGAAAGTTCTATGGAATTTTACAGTCATGATAGACCAATAAACTATTTCTCTGTGAAGTTCGACGTCTGTGTACCAATTCTTTGGAATCTGCTCCAATGTGTGCACAAATAGATGAACCCATTCTGTTTTTGGTCTGCTTTCCCATGATTGCTAACAACTCTCTATGTGATCCCTCAGATCTGTTTTTCCATTATACTTTTCCATTGTCAGTGCAACTTTCTCTGTGAAGCTGATTTGCATCATATGTCTGCACTGTTCCCATGTGGTAAACGTCTGCTTATGTGCGGCCCACCATATGGCAGGTGTAGCGTGAAGTGCTATATCCAATGCTGGTATGCAATGTTCGGCTGCAACTGATACAGTATATTCTTGAATAAATGTATAGACGTTAGTCGAACCATCATAAGCGGGGATTGGACTCACCTCTATTCTAATCCAGCACTGTGACTTCGTGATTTGTGCACATCTTCTTACAGATGCTTCATGCATTCGGATTTTCCAATTCTCTAGTCCTGTGTCGGAATTTGATACGTAAGAGTTGTCACATTTCCAACTAAGTATTCCATTGGTTGTGGGATTGATGTAATAGTCGTGATTCGCAGTCATATTATATATGCGATCTAGGTACTGTGCTCTGGATTCTTCATGTATCATCTCACTATATATTTCTCCTTGTGAAGGGTCCAAGGGTGCGATGACCCTAATATCCTACCCTTCAAAGATCATCTTTTTGGTTTTCAGGTTGATGATCACAAGGTTATCCATCGTCCAGTCTATCCCCAATAGTGCTGGATATGGGTTACTGTCATCGGTCATTTAAATAAACTCAAATTCTACTAAACTTATGACTCCATTGATGTCCACAAGTAGGTTTGAAAGACTTCCAAATCGAATCACTTTCTGCTAATTTGCTAATCTCAACTGGATAGGTGACCATGCTAATCTTGGTTTCCCCATCTGCTCCCATGTATGTTTACTCAATACATTTACTTCAGATCATAAATCAAGGATGATCTCGTGCATATCATAATCTCCAATCTGTGCACTTAGCCTCATTTCTCGACCTATTCTCTTATGGCTCTTTATCTGATGAACTGCGCTCTGGGAAGTATTCTTGGAATTGCGCAGTTCATATTGGGCAAGTAAGTGTTGCAATTCCACTAAAGCATCTTCGCTCTTAAGCAAGTTCATACAGCTCCGTAGGAACTGCGCAACATAAATCCATGTTTCTGCTGCAGTACTTGTTTGATAATACGCTGTTGGCATATCCTTCGTATGCATTGTTTCACTTCACAACGGGATTCTACATGTCACAGGTGTTGGTTCTTTGATGGTTTCCCATGCTTCTGCAAAGACTTCGTTGTTTATTTCTAGATTGAAAATAGGTGCTTTCCCAGTTTCTTTTCTAATCCAGACCCCCTCATCAAGAGTCTGCTTAGCGTGGCAATTCCCAGAAGTCGAAGCTTCTAGTTCTCGATCTCTTCTTGTGGCAACACCACTTCACGTCATAGCATGAACATTTTGATCTCTAGATTTTTTCTCTGTTGTGATCATTTTAACATTCAGGTTCAGTGCTTCTTGTTTTCTTTCTTTCATTTTTGCTTGTAGCACTGGGCATGCTTCAATAGCTTGGTCAAAATATTTACAATAACTACATGTAGTACAAGCATTAGTACAATATCTAGATAAGTGACCTGGCTGGCCACAATTATAACAAACCATCTGGCCTCTACCTCTTCCTTGTCCTAGGCCAGTATTTCTTCCTCTTCCTCGGAATCCACCATGGCCTCTGCATGCGCCCTGATCATACTGTGCATTATCCTTATGCTGTGGTGTTTCCTCTTGGAATATGTAAACATTGTGCTTCCTCTTTATCATTATCTCATATGCTCGACAGTTGGAATCATCATGTCCAAATGACTTACAGAAATTGCAATACAACTTCTTGGGTATTCTCACATATTTCTGTGTTAAGTAACAATCTTCAGGGCGGTGTCCTCTAGGTCTATAGATCTCACACCACGGACCATGTTGTTGATTCAGTGGATTCGGTGCTCCACTGTAAAGGTACTCTTGAAATAGAGGAAGCGTTCTTTTAGGTGTCCCTCTCCCATGCATCTTGTACACCAGATCTCTTCTCTGGTCTATTTTCCTTTCTTTATGTCTTGCAACTAAATTGTTAGCGTTTCCAACTGATTCTAGATTTGGACCATGCCTTGACTTGTTTCTCCTATTGGCAAAGCTTCTAGCTTTATCGCAATCTCCAGGGATTCTTCCTGAAAAGCCACCTTCTGTTGCATAAACTGCAGTCTGATATGGGGCAACAACGCAGCTATGAACCACTCTTGGTGTTGTTGAGGTGCTATGTCAAAACTGGCCTGGTCTAACAATGTTTTAAACTCCTGGTCGAATTCCTAGAATGTTTCATTAGGTATTTTCTTAATCTCCTTTAATTCTGTTATACATTGGGATTCATACTTTGGCTCTTGAACTCTCTTAATAGGTGTTGTGCAATAAAAATACCTTATAGTGAGGAGAAGACACTACAAACTTGGGTGGGGTGACAGGTAAATACATTCATTCTATTTCATTTAGTTACTACAAATGGAAAGAGATCGAGATATCGAAAGAAGTACATTTTTATCGATGGTTGGTCCTAGCTTTCGCTTCATCCTCCGCTATGATGAACCTTGTTGGCTGCTTTTTAGACAGACCTAGGTTTTCAGGATGTGCAGCAACAAACACCCCTTGGCGCACTGGCCCTTTCGGCAACAAGCTGCGTAGCAGACCGAAGTCTCACCCGAAGTGGCAATGGGGGGGCTAAGGAATCAGGTTTCATTAACCTAGGTGATGTGGAGACTACAGCCTTCTCCCTTCCCGTCTTGCAGGTAACCTCAGAGTAGAGCGTCCTACTCTTCCCCAGGTCTCGCAGCGCTACAGCACGGGAACTCCCTCTTCCCAACCCAGCTGCGCGGTAGCTCCTTGCCTGCGCACGAGGCGGTTACCCACTACGTCCGATACACTATGTATCGTCTCTGCCCTTGCGCCACGGTGTAGCAACACACAGCTTAAGCGCTGCGACGATGGTGTTCTCACAGACCCCTTCGACAATGCATAAGTACGCTTCTAAGGGAACTTCGAGGATTTACTCTACATACTCATTCATAAAGATAGGGAAACATTCATGGAAACATAGACAGTAGAGAAAAGAACTGCGATCACATAAATCATCATCACAATCAAGAAGAATTATGTAGTTCACCTCCAGGAGGGAAGCCATGTCCACGGGACTGTTTATACTAACTTTGAGATGTAGCTAACATAGTTTCGTTGCGCACACAGCTGCAGCCTTAGATATTTCTAGGAAACTCCACGCACACAGCTGGGAGCCCTTCTCTTAGATCTATTCTCCTCTTCTACAGATATTTCAATGACAAAGACATACAATTACATTCCCCAGTACTCTTGCGACTGGTTGATACATACAATGGCCTTTACGCCAAGCGGTCTCCCTGCGAGATCGTGGCCTTCTTACATACATACAATGATCCTTAACGGCTTTACAAAACACAGCACTACGAGAGACTCTAACTCTCTAATTCTCTAACCAACTAACCAACCCATCTAGCCCTTTTCCCTTTCCAATTACACATATATATAGGTGGCCCTGAGGGTCGCACCTTTACAAAGCTGTGGGCCTTTCCCCAACAGTGATCCCCAAAAACCCTAACCACTGACACAGCTAGGTGTACTACAGGCGCCTCTTGCAATCACGTTGTAGCTTCCTACAGACTCCCCAATTTCTGGAGCAGATCGCGGGTATGGGCACCGCTTCATCGTTCTTTGCTCCTTGTCCTTCGCCTTCAATGCTTCGGCCCGTTGCTCTTCCTTGGTTTGAGAAACCATAACTCCTGTACTTTGCCTTAATGAGGGTAGCTGAGCCCTCTTCCGTCGCTTCATTTATTGTGGTGGTTGAGATTTCTACTCGACCACCTTATTTACTCTTTCCCTTGACGTGCACACGAGCTCCGCGATTTTTGGCACGCAATCTGCGGTGAGCTCATCCATCTGGCGCCGTACCACGCACTGTTCATTTCTGCCCAAAAATGGTGCTTTTCCTCAAAATTAGCCCTCTTCCTTCAAAACTTAGTGCTTTTTCCCCAAAATTGGCAGCTTTGCCATAGCTGCGGCCTATGCTCCAACAGGCCCCTAACACTTACTTGTGGGTCGTCCTCGAGCCACCCGCACTAGCTTGCGATCGCTTTAGTTGTGCATCTAACTTTGCTTGGGTCACATCAAAGTCTTGCTTCCACTGCGCAATAGCAATGTCCATGTCTTCCACGCACTTCATGGCTGTCTGCATTAGGTCTACAGTAGCTTCTTCTCCTTCTACGTTGTCGACCAATTCTTGAGACTCAGCAAATGCTTTGACCTTGGCCTCTGCTTGGGCAGCAAGTTCAGCATACTCATCCATAAATGGCTGAATGATGTTGGCGAGAGTAGCATCTTTGTTTCTGAGCCTGTGCAGTTCTTGCTGGACTTTGCAGACTTTGCTCATCTTTCTCATTTTGGCTAAGCCTTCCAAGGGCTTAGCTTCTTTGCTCATAACAGTTAGGGACTGTTCTGCTGCTTCCACCTGTTCCAAAAGGGAAACTTTAGAAGGGAGCTTCTCGAGCTCAACCCAAGCCTCCATAGCTTGCGTCATTAACTACTGGGCTTCATCTATTCTTCTCTTCATTTGGGTAGAAGCTATGCGCAGTGCTTCAAGTCGTTCTTGCATCTCATCTACGGGAGGCACTGCAACATGAGCTTCCAACTCGGTGAGCTGCTTTCTATGGTCCTCATCCATAGCAACTATTTCCTGTTATAGGGCTTGCGCCCTTCTGCCCATGCATTGCACTTTTTCAACTAAAGGAAGGTCTGGTTGAATCTGGCAGGTTGGCAGCTCCTGGGCAATTTCGTCGACGACATTCCTTAACCCAGTGTCTTGCGCTTCATGAAGTTAAAGCTGCGCAGAGATCTACTTATAGTCTGCCCTTAACTCTACTTCCTGCATCTGCAGTCTTTGATTGGCATGGAATGTGGAGAGCTCCCTAGCTCTCAGCTCAGTAGAGACCTGCTCCTGAACCAAGTGTAGAGTTTCCAGCGGAATCAGTGATAAATTTATTTCAACAGGGCCAACCACGCTTACCTGCAGTGCAGCCAAAGGATCCGAGAGTGTCATGCATGCAGGAGGGATGTGGATGACATTGTGCCTATCTGTGGGTACTTCAACCCACTCGATGCTTGTAGATGCTTGCGGCACCTGTGAGCCAGATGCTGGCTCATGGGTCTGCGCAACTCGTCCTGCGAGACCTTTCAAATCCACGAGTTGCAGGTCCAGAGCACTTCTGATATTGGCCTGGGAGGCACGCAGCTCGTGAAATTACTCCTTCAAGTACTGATTGATCCCCACGGAAAGGATCTCGTAGGGATCTCCAGTCGCTTCTGCGGGGTGCGACAACTTCTGCTTCTTTGTAGCCGGTCCTGACGGACCTTCATCATTCTTTTGCGTGACCTTTTCCTTTCCTTTATCTTTCTCTGGTGCCGCACGGGGTGGCATTGTGGCAGCGATTTCAGTGGCCTACTTCCATTCATCTGGCGAGGACTTCACAGTGTCCTCTACATCTTGGGTAGTCATTCGGTAGAGCCCTACGGCCCATTCTTTTGACTGAATTCCGTGAGGGAGGAAATAGATTTCATGCAAGTTGGCAGAAAAGACCAACTTCGCTCCATAGATTTCTACTGTCTCCTCAGTAAGCCTCGGCATCTACAGGATGGTATCCCTGAGGAGATGGTATTACTCAAAGAACACGACGCGGTTCATCTTGCACTTCACAGGATTATTAGAATACCAGAGGTTAACATAGCGCATCCCTGTAACCTCTCCTGAACGGCGCGGAAGAAACTGAGTTTTGGGTGGTTCCTTCCACCCGACAAAGGCACACAAAATCAGGAGCCAAGAAAAATGGAACAGCTGATTGGCGGTGTCTTGAACGTTCTGGCAGTCGTCCAAGAATGTATTCAAGAGGAAGAGACACCATTTATACTGCTCTCCCTCCAGAGCTGCGACTGCGAGCTCTACAACATCTCCAGGGACTTATTTAGGTCGACACTTCGTCAAAAGTCTGCCTGCGAGCAGACTGCCTGTGAATTTGAGTACTTCATCTTCAACTGCAGTGAGGTCGTAAGCTTGACCTCCTGTCGATAATTTGTGTTTCTTCACCACCTGTGCAGTGAGCTTTCAGTCCTTGTCTTTACCAACGAAATGGACATTGGGGTCCTTACCAACCTTAGATAGGTCGGTAATTCGATGAATCAGGTCCACATTCAGATCAATTGGCCTCCCTAGCCAAAGATAACCACCGTGAACACAGGATAACAGGACCTTGACTACCGCATTAACTTCATTGCTATGCCCGAAGTGCGGTAGCTTCAACAGGTTCAATAGTCCAGGGCTCTCTAGATTTACTGCAAATTCTTGCGGGATGAATTCATCAATCTTCTTAACAGGATTATGGACCAATGTCAGATAGTGATCTGGCGTGAACTGAGGATACGTTCTGTAATCTCCCAAGTTGAAGTCAGAAAACTTAACCAGCAAGAGATGTCCAAGCAGGGATCCTTCTTCTTGCATGACTTCCGCCATTGGTGGCAGTGGAATCGAATGCTTGGCATTCTTGGGAATGCGCACCTTGGGTGCATCATCTGGGCGTGGAGGAATGTAGTTAACCAGAGTGGCCAAGGGCTCTGGAATAGGTTCCTCCGGTTGCTGTTATTGCTGCTGCTACTGCTAAGACGCCCGCGTGCCCGGGGACTATCTGGGATCAGGAAGCTCGACAATCTTAATCGGGGTACCCATACCGAAATCTAACCCTCTGCGTTTGAAGTGACGGATGAATTCTTCAGTTGACAGTTTCTCCGTCATGAACTTGCATACACGACAAACATTGAACAGAAAAGGGCAGAACAGCGTAGGATGTGAACTTTGAAAACGGGAAAACAGTCTGCACGACACAGCTCTGAAAACACTGACTTAGACTCTCAAACAGGATGACTATACAACACACTAGCAAGGAAAAGTAACCCAAGCATATACGAATGAGGGGTATTTATAGCTGAAGGCAGTAGTAAATGCGGACAAGTGGGGCTAATAACCGTTGGTGCCTAAGCGGATGAGTTGACAACCCCCCTACTCCCGCGCCTCTGTGGTGCATTAAATGCGAGGGATGGGCTCTGACAGCCTTCAGTAGATAGGCTAAGGCCTTTGGCTCCTTAATTAAATGCAGATCTTAGGGAAATCAAGCCGAATCTGTCAGGGCAAATACAATTAAATGGTGGTCTCATCCTTCATTAAGACTCAGACGCGGCTACAGAACTACCACAATTCAAATTTTCGGCGAGTAACTTCAGCATGAATAACTGTGCACATGGAGGGCTCCACGACAAGGAGAACTCCACAAGAGCGATAAATAGACAACAGGGAACTCTGCAAGAGCGAGAGTTTGACAACCTGGGGGACTTCGCAAGAGCGAAGACAGGCTCGCTCAGAACAGAGTTTATTGACTGCGCGAATGCTTCGAGGAACTGTGCAGGAATCCAGAGACTGAAACATGTCTCGCGACTTCCGTGTAGACTGATAAGTGTGATGCCTCTTTCAACTACACCGGACATCTGCACAACTTCAGCAACTGATTAGGTTGACAGGGCGGAGTGGCCATCGCGATAAATCTTGAGCCGACTCCCGTTGATCATTGTGGGCAGCAACTCTCCATTAGGCTTCGCAAGCTGGACTGCTCCACCTTCGGTTATCTTCATTACTTGAAAAGGGCCTAACCAATGTACATGAAACTTGCCTGGAAACTTGATGAATTTACTATCATAGAGGAGTACCAAGTCTCCTTCCTGAAAGACTTTATTCTTAATATGCCTGTCATGCCAAGCCTTCTGTCTCTCCTTTTGCACTTGTTGATGGAATCCAGCTAAAAGCCTGTCTTCTTCTAAGGAAACCAATTGTGACAGCCTTTCACTCATAGTATCAATATCTACCATTTCTGTAATTTGAGCAATTCTGAGACTGGGAACAATGTATTCCATGGGCATAATTGCTTCTTGTCCATACACCAAACTGAAAGGTGTGTGAACTGTTAATTTTTTGCATGTGGTTCTCTAATCCCATAACACAGCTGTGACTCTAAGGTCCCAATCATCTCTTTGTTGATTACAGATCTTGGTCAGGGCATTCTCCAGAATCTTATTGAATGCCTCCACCGTACCATTAGCTTGAGGGTGGTAGGGTGTACTCTTATGGTGACTAATGCGGAATTCTTCAGTAAGGGACTCTATAGTCTCGTTCAGGAAATGTGTGCCCTGATCACTCATTAGAATCGGTGGACATCCGAATCTAGTGACAATATTCTCAAAAATGAACTGTGCGGCAGTGACAGCGTCGCAATTCCTAACTGGCTTCGCCTCAGCCCATCTGGTGAGGTATTCAGTAGCTATGATGATGTATCTTGCGCTGGTTCTCTTTTCTGGTGGGTTGATAGGTCCCACAAAATCAATGGCCCATTTATCAAAAGCACGCACTGTTATCTGGGGTCTTAGCGGCATTTCATCTCTTCTTGAAGGTTTTCCTGTTCGCTGGAACACATCGCAACACTTGCAGAATTCCTTAGTATCCTTGTGCAATGTTGGCCACCAAAGCCATGTGGCTAAGATCTTCTGCGCAGTCGACTTTCCTGCGAAATGGCCTTTTGTGGTTCCTGAGTGCGCTTTTGTGATTATGGAGTTCTTCTCATGCGGTAAAATGCATCTACGCAAGACTTCATCAGGGCCCAACTTATAGAGCTGGCCTGCTATCAAAGTGAAGTCTGCGGCTTTGACAACAAGTTGTTTCTTCTTCTGTATTGTGAACTCAACTGGCGCTTGCCCTGTAGTGAGAAACTCAAGAATATCAGAATAATATTCGTCTGCTGCTTGAATAGAAAACAATTGCGCATCAGGCAGATTGTCCTCCAAATTTGTAGGTTCCTCCCCTGACTCTATCCTAGATAAATGGTCAGGTCCTGCATTCAATCTACCTAGCTTCACAATAATCTCAAAATCATACTCTTGGAAGAGGAGTAGCCATCTGCAAATTCTTCCCCCTAACACTGGCTTATTGACCAAGTACTTCAAGGCAGAATGGTAAGTATACATTTTAAAATGAGCACCCAATAGATAGTGTCTGAACTTCTGTAAGGCATACACCATAGCTAGTCCTTCTCTTTCTGTAGTGGTGTAGTTCTTCTCAACGGTAGACAGATTTCTGCTAGAGTAAGCAATGGGGTGGTCAATACCTCCTTCTCCCGGTTGTGTCAGTACAACCCCCAATGCTATGGAAGAAGCATCTACATGAACATGAAAGGGTTTTCTCCAGTCTAGGAAAACTAGAATAGGCATTGTGACCATCTTTCCTTTAAGTGTGTCCAAGCTCTGTTGGCATTCTTCTGTCCATTGGAATTCGAATCCTTTTTCAGCAGTCTTTCCATAGGTGCAGTGATCTTTGCGTAACCCTTGATAAATTTCATGTAGTATCCTGTATGTCCCAATGTAGTGCGCAATTGTTTGACTGAGTTGGGGGCAGGCAAGTTAGCAATGATGGCAACCTTCGCAGGATCCATCATGAGTCCTTGTCTGCATACAATGTTACCCAACAAAATACCAAAAGGAGCACAGAAGATACATTTTTTCAAGTTAAGGGAGATCTGATACTGTCTACATTTTTCTAACATCATCCTTAGATTCCCTATATGGTTCTTTAGTAAACCAAACACAGTCCAGTCATCAAAATAGACTTCTAGAAACTTATGAATGAATTCTTTAAAAATAGCCACAACGACTCTAGAGAAAATAGCAGGAGCGTTTTTAAGACCAAAGGGCATTACCGTATACTAGAATGAGCCCCATTCAGTCGCAAAAGTGGTCTTATGGCGGTCCTCTGGATGTATTCTGATCTGATGGTATCCTAAAAAGCCATCAGTGAAGGAGTAAGCCTCTTGTCCTCCAACATTGTCAAGCACTTCATCTGTAAAGGGCATAGGAAATGGATCATGCGCTGATGCGTCGTTGAGCTTGCGCAGGTCCACGCAGATTCTTATTTCACCTTTTGTCTTTTTCTCCTGTACCACCATAGGACTAATCCAATCACTTTCCTCTACTGGCTCAATGATACCAGCTGTGAGCATCTTATCAATTTCTTCTCTGACCTTTTCTTTATATCGCGGGTTCAACCTATACGGGCGCTGTTTTACTGGCTTAGCGTCCGCTTTCAACGGTATGCGCATAACTCCTAAATCTCCTAGGATGCCTTTCATTTCTATAAACTTGGTATGAAAGATATCCTGGTACTCATGTAGTAAATCTGCAATATGGCCAACAGTTTCATCATCCCAATAATCTCCTATAGAGGCAACCTTGGGTTCGGATTCTGTACCAATGTTAATCTTCTTGAGCTTGATGTGCTTTGTAATGGAAGGGATATCAAGCTGAGGGCCTTTGACTTTGTGCGTCCCTTCTGACTCTGGAATGTTGATGTTGCGAGGATCATCATCCTCTTCTCCAGTGGTGAAATTATAGCATTCCAGGGCATGTTCCATCTGGACAGCCCAATTTGGTTGAGAATACTCTGGTAAAGGACATTGTCCAAATACCTTCTTTCTAATACACTTTAAAGCCTGATCGATGCTTGGATGTTCTGACTCAAAGCTGAAAGTGAGTTGACAACTTTCAATCATGAGAGGCCAAGTGATAGTGCCTCGGCGCAATTCTGTTTCAGTGTACCAGTTCCTTGGAACTATATCCAACGTGTGGATGAATAGGTGAACCCACTCATCCTCTAGAATATTTGACCATTGCTGAATACATGCTTCAATGTGTGACCTGGGGTCACTCTGTCCATCATATTTGCGTAAAACTCCTGCTGTAGTCTCTTGAAATCTGTGCAGTATCAAACTGCGACAGTCTTGCCATGTGTCGATATTTTCTTTATGCGCACCCCACCATCTTGCGAGTGTAGTGCGCAGTGCTACATCCAATGCTTGTATGTGCTGCTCATCTGGGATTTATTGTTCATATGCATGTATGAATTCACTTACTCCAGTTAGACCATCAAATATTGGAGTGTTATTCAATTCTGTGCCAATCCATCGAATGGATTTGGTCATCATGGCACAACGCCTTGCAGAAACCTCATGTAAGCGATTATGCCAATTTTCCAATCCTGCTTCCGAATCTGATGCGCACGAGCTATCGCATCGCCAGCTGTTGTGGCCGTCCGCTGTGGGATTGACATAATCAGTATGACTAGCAGTCATCTGATACAGACTTTCCATGTGGCGCACTTCTTCTTCTGCTCGAATGGGTTCAATATACCTTGGTCCTTGAAGGGGATCAAGTGGTGCAATGACCCTAATCTGGTCATCCTCAAAGGTCATCTGTCTTTTCTTCAAATTAATGACAGCCAGATTATCAAATGCCCAGTCTATGCCTAAAAGTTCTAGGTAAGGTGTATTGTCATCTAGAATTTTGATTACTTCAAAGTTTGCAGAACTTCTTACTCCCTCAATATCAATGGGTACATTGGGTAATATGCCCAATGGAGAAACTTGTTGTTGATTTGCTAGTCTTAGATGGATAGGAGATCTCATAAGCTAAGGGCTACCCATCTGTTCCCATGTCTGCATGGTGAGACCATTAACTTCTGAGCCTAAGTCCAAAATGATTTTGTCCATTTCAAATTCTCCAATCTGCGCTGTGAGTCTCATCTCTCTTCCAGTTTTAGCATGACTCCTGATCTGATGAACAGCACGCTGCGGTGTATTCATCGAAGCAGATTGTTGACACTGATTCAACAGGTGTTGGAGTTCCAGAGTTGCTTTTTCATTGCGCAACAACTTTAAGCAGCTTCTTAGGAAAGCATGAACACTGCCTAATGTATCCTCCTCATCAGGCCTTCCAGATGTGGTGGCCTGCTCTCGTACCAGGTTCTCTTGTCGTGGCACATGCTGTCTAATATCATTGTGCGGTAATGCGATAGAACTTGAAGCTCACGGATCTGAGAAATACTCTTGAGCTTTCTTGAATGCTTCTTTTTGCTTTTGTAGGTCAAGCGGGGATGGTTTAATATTAGCGCGGCGCACCCATTGTGTTGCTGCTTTTCCAGTTCCCGACTCTGATGCACCAGTGGTTGTACCACTGCGCGTCACTATATTAACTGTACGATATGGTTCTCTTTTTTCTACTACAATCAGCTGAATATTCTGGTTAACCTGTGGCTTCTTTTCTTGCATCTTGGCCATCAACTGAGGGAATTCTTCAATGACATGATCATAATATTTACAGTATCTGCAGGTTGTTGTAGGGTTTTGGAAATCCCTTGCATAGTGGCCTTGAGCTCCGCAGTTATAACAAGTGATTTGTCCTCTTCCACAACCAAAACCTGCTGCGCGTCCTCGGCCCCTGTAATTTCCTCCCCGGCCTTCGCGAGCTGGGTCATACTGCGGACCTACTGTGGGTCCCTGTGGTTCTGACTGTACTCTATAAACATCATGCTTTCTTTCTATCATAAGCTCATATGCTCTACAATTGTTCTCATCATGGCCTACTGATTTATAGAAGTTACAATATAGATTCTTTGGAGTTTGTACATATTTCTGTAACAAGTGACACTCTTGTGGTCTATGGCCTCTAGTTCTACAAATTTCACACCAAGGCCCCCTGAGCTTGTGGTAAAGGGTTAGGTGCTCTAGTTGCAATATAATCTATGAAAACAGGACAATGGTCCTTTGAATGTCCTTGTGCTCTACACTTTGTACACCAAATTTATTCTTTAACATCCTTTCCTTTCTTAATATCATGCACTTGCAAGGTTAGGTTTGCTATTTGGTTCTGCAACTACGCAACATCGTTGCTTGTTCCAGCAATTGGTGAAGCTTCTGGTTTCATAGCCATCTCTAGAGCTTGTTCTTGAGTAGTGAGATTCTGTTGCATAAGAGGAAGTCTAATATGAGGAAGCAGCGCAGCAATGAACCATTTCTTATGCTGCTGCGGTGCAAACTCAAAGCTTACTTGATCTATCAAGGCTTTGAACTTCTGGTCAAAGTCCCATACTGATTCTGTAGGCAACTGTTTTATGTCTTTGAGTTCTGTTATGCATTGTGATTCTGATTTGGGTTTCTTGAATTCTTTAATCATAGCACTTCTTACATCAACAAGCATCCTATTCTGTGCTGCTAAGTATTTCATAAACCAGGTTAAGGCTCTCTCTCTTAGTGTGGTTGCTAACTGAACCAGCTTAACATCATCATCATTAATTTGCTTAATCATCCAGATGGCTTCACATAGAAACCAGTGCTGCTCAGGGTCTTCTAGCCCTGTTCCTCTAAAGTTTGGTAGCTTCATGTCATCACCCATCCTTCTTGTGCTAGGTTGATGTGGAGGTGCTGTGGCACTGCCTCCGGGATGGTTAAACAAAGGTGGGGCTGAGGTACTAGAAGTACCGGGTGGGCTACTAGAGGGTGTTACTGCGGGGTTATGCTGAGCCCCATCTGGCTTTTGCGGTGTAAAAGGGTGATAAGGGATATGAGCACTCCCTTGTCTCTCTATATGGCTTGTTCTAGGAGCTCGACTATCTTCTGGGCTAGACTCACAAGAATGCTGGTTGAGGCCTACTTTATACCGTTTTCCACTACGAGTGCAACCAATAGCTTCAAGATCACTATCAGAATCTGCAGACATTACTTGTCTATGCTATTCATCGGAATCTATGCATAGTTTTCCTTTTTCATATAAGAGCATTTTAATCCACAAGTTCAGAGAATTTAAGAACTTACCCCTGTATGCTTTAAAGAAGCTCCTCTCAGCCTCACTGAATCTGTTTCTCGTATCTACTGCAAACTCAGTGATGAAACCTTCCAGTAGACTGTTCAACCAAAAGTCTACTGCACGGGATACAGGATTATCTACCCGCTTCATAATGCTAACTAGCTCAAGCGTCCAGACGATAGGTTGTTCAACACGTACAGTGGGTTCAGTTTCTGCTAGCTTGGATACACATTCATGCAACTCGATTGCAAATGTTACAAAGAATATTTCGTGAAGGTCAGTATAAATATGCTTCTGCAACCAGTCTTCTGTCTGAAGCCTAAGGCTTCTATTTTCACGTTCAGCGAACTCGCTAGCCTTTGAATCAAACCACTCTTGAATTTCTTTAGCTGTAGGATTCCAGCACCACATTGCCTTCAAAATAATAGGGTTAAAGCCGGCAACGGAATCATTTGTTGGCTCACTTATTCTCTAGATTTCACATCAATCTCGCACATCGCCAGTATAACAAGTCTCAAGGCAACGGAACCATTTGTTGGCTGCTTTTTAGACAGACCCGGGTTTTCAGGATGCGCAACAACAAACACCCCTTGGCGCACTGGCCCTTTAAGCAACGGGCTGCGCAGCAGCCCGAAGTCTCACCCAAAGTGGCTATGGGGGGGCTAAGGAATCAGGTTTCCTTAACCTAGGTGATGTGGAGACTACAAACTTCTCCCTTACTGTCTTGTAGGTAACCTCGGAGCAGAGCTTCCTACTCTTCCCCAGGTCTCGCAGCACTACAGTGTGGGGACTCCCTCTTCCTAGCCTAGTTGCGCGGTAGCTCCTTGCCTGCGCATGAGGCGGTTACCCGCTACGTCCGATACACTATGTATCGTCTCTGCCCTTGCGCCACGGTGCAGCAACACACAGCTTAAGCGATGCGATGACGGTGTTCTCACAGACCCCTTCGACAATGCACAAGTACGCTTCTAAGGGAACTTCGAGGATTTACTCTACATACTCATTCATAAAGATAGGGAAACATTCATAGAAACATAGACAGTAGAGCAAAGAACTGCAATCACATAAAGCATCATCACAATCAAGAAGAATTATGTAGTTCACCTCCAGGAGGGAAGCCACGTCCATGGGACTGTTTATATTAACTTTGAGATGTAGCTAACACAGTTTCGTTGCGCACACAGCTGCAGCCTTAGATATTTCTGGGAAACTCCACGTACATAGCTAGGATCCCTTCTCTTAGATCTATTCTCCTCTTCTACAGATATTTCAATGACAAAGACATACAATTACATTCCCCGGTCCTCTTGCGATTGGTCGATAGATACAATGGCCTTTACGCCAAGCGGTCTCCCTGCGAGATCGCGGCCTTCTTACATACATACAATGATCCTTAACGGCTTTAAAAAACACAGCACTACCAGAGACTCTAACTCTCTAATTCTCTAACCAACTAACCAACCCATCTAACCCTTTTCCCTTTCCAATTACACATATATATAGGTGGCCCTGAGGGTCACACCTTTACAAAACTGTGGGCCTTTCCTCAACAGTGATCCCCAAAAACCCTAACCATGGACACGGCTAGGTGTACTGCAGGCACCTCTTGCAGTCACGTTGCAGCTTCCTGCAGACTCCGTGATTTCCGGCACAGATCGCGGGTATGGGCGCCGCTTCATCGTTCTTTGCTCCTTGTCCTTCGCCTTTAATGCTTCGGCCCGTTGCTCTTCCTTGGTCCGAGCAACCATAACTCCTGTACTTTTCCTTAATGAGGATAGCTAAGCCCTCTTCTGCCTCTTCATTTATTGTGGTGGTTGAGCTTTCTACTCAGCCACCTTATTTACTCTTTCTTTTGACGTGCATGCGAGCTCCGCAATTTCCGGCCCGCAATCTGTGGTGAGCTCGTCCATCTGGCGCCGTACCACGCACTGTTCATTTCTGCCCAAAAATGGTGCTTTTCCTCAATATTAGCATTCTTCCTTCAAAACTTAGTGCTTTTTCCCCAAAATTGGCAGCTTTGCCATAGCTGCGGCCTATGCTCCAACAAACCTGTAACACAAATTAAACCTTCCTCAGTGTATATTGACTGCAATAAATATGATGAAATTGATATCAAATAAACATAAACTACAATAAGATATTAAACCAAATGAACATTCAATCTAATAGACATTCAATTTGGGACAGGAAGGGTATTTCGACCTTTTTATGTCAAAGAAACATGAATCAGTACAAATATACCTGATTGGTCAAGATGCTTCTGCAACCGATTCCTAGGCTCCTACTCTTCACAATGACTTGGGAATTCCTCTAGCATAACAACAGTTAAAGCATTCCTTCTAGGTCCCTCTCTCATGGATCCTCCTTGTATTTATGGGACAAGGTAGGAAGTTGGAATTGAGAGGTGGTTGAATTGGGAGGTTGGGGAAGTTGCAGAATGAACTTCAACTAATCCCAATTCGTAATCTTAATACATTTTTTGACTTCATCTTAATATGTGCGCGGTTTTCATACAACTAGAGTAGTACACAGTATGCAACTTTTGTGCTTTACAACAAGTGTTTGCAACTTTTTAAATGTGTGTGATGGTTGTCCTTGAGGAAAGTAGCGTTTAGAACGCAGGTTTGTTGTACAAAGAGTAGTGCACATGTCATGAAATCAGTAGACAAAGTAAGATTTTTAGCTGAAGAATGTAGTTCATGTAGTAAGTCATCTAGGTCAACCTAGCTCTTCAATCCATGGTGTCCTTTTGTGTGATTGATAGAGCAATGTGATCACGGACAGAGAAGTGCAGATTTTAACTATAATAAATGTTTGGATATCCACATCATCTTTTTCAGGATCTTGCATGCAATTAGGGTTTGCATGCAAATTCTAGGGTTTGCATGCACTTTGCATGCATCCCAGTCACCAGGTTGATGCCTCCAGCACCTTAGCCACCTTATTCTAGCACCTAGGAGCCACTTACTTCAGAGTTTTAGCCCTCCTAGTCTGGAAGGCACCCACTTCTCACCTACTGCCAGAGAAGGGCGCACTTCTTCACCTACCACTGCAGTTCCACTTCAGTTACACTCAGTTAGCTCCGATTCTCCCTGATTTGAGGCTAGTTTCACTCCCGACTGACTGTTTCACCTCCGTTGGACCTCCAGATTGACTAGATGACTTGTTCTGACTTCAGTTAGCCTCCCATGCGCCCCCCACTGATCCTCCTTCCCTTAATCAGTGCTACACACTTCAGTTACACTTGTTACACTTAGTTAGACTCAGATTGACACCTGGATGACTGGTTCTTGTGCATTGATGACCACCACCGATTGATGATGAGGACTCCTAGTTGGATTCAAGCTACTCCATTCAGTGATTTGAATGACCTCCTTAGGCAATTCGAATTGCTCAGTCGTTGTTACTGTATTCTATTGTAATCATTCACCCTTACTGGGATATTGAGCACTGCTGCATGTTTTGCATAGTTTTACACCATATTTTCTATATTCATCTGTTGTGATTGATTTACTTGTTCATTAGATCTGCTGTGACTAATTTTACATGGTATCAGAGCCATTGCAGGGACAAGATCTCTTTTCTACAGGTGGTTCTACAAGAAGATTTGAGTGAATTGCTCAAAAATTGCAAAAAGTTTTGGCATGAAATATCTCAAGGGTATTCGCTCCTATGCATGCAAAGCTTGAAAATACATCCAATACCACTCCAGAAGCTTGAGTTTCCACATAATTCCTGGATCTGATACATTGGACCCATTCAACATTGTTTGATCTCCAATCCCAGGTGTGATGCAACTCTAAAAGGGTGGATTGTTCGACCTCATTGTTCTTGGTTTATTGTGATTTGCATGTTATTGTCTCCATCATTTGCACTTGCTACACTGCCCTTGCAAGCTCCTCTACATCAATGTGCACTCGCTCCTAGCAATGGAATACTATTCTTCAAAGCCTATCCTCACCCCATTCAATTATTTTTATTGGAAAGATGATATGGAGATCATATTACGTTCAAAAGGTTACTACCGAGTCACTCTTGGTCTTGAATTGGAGCCAAACAATCTGTCAGATAGAACCAAACACTACAACAAGCTTGATGAAGCTTATGGTATTCTTTGTCTCTCCATCTCCAAAGATCTTCACTTCCATCTCAGCAGATTGAAGACTCCAAAAGCTATATGGGAGCAACTTGAAACACTATTTGGCAAGCAGAACGAGCTTAGGGATTTTCAATTAGAGAATGAATTGATTTCTCTTAGTCCTGAGAATTTCGAGACCATTAATGAATTCTTCACAAAATTCAAGAACTTGAACTTGCAGTTGAAGAACAGTGGAGTTATCAAAGAGGATAAACAATTGATCCTCTCCATTCTCAGAAAGCTTGGTAAAGATTATTCGGTATTTGTCTCTACTTTCAATTTTGGTCGGCTAACTACCCCGAATTGGAATATGCCTACCTTGAATGCCTTCATTGAGTCCATCACAAAAGAGCATGACAAGTTGATTCAAATGGGGTCCATAAGCTCCAAATATTCAGCCCTATATGTTCAAGGACCCAAGATCTCGAATGGAAAAGGAAAGCAAAAGAAGGAGAAGCCCAAATTCGAGCCTCACAAGCAAAGAGAGAAAGGCAAACAGACGGATGCACCATCCAGTTCAAAGTTCAAGCAAAAGGGAAAAGAAGGTAACCAAAAATCTAAATGTGCTTATTGAAACCATGGATTTCATCCCGAAATTTCATGTATGAAGAAGACTATAGATCAAATGGCCCTCCTTTTGGAAAAGAACAACATAACTCTTCCTGACGGTGCAAGGAAGAAGGATAGGAATGATGATCATGAAAGAGGACAAGCACTCATGGCAACGGTTTCAAAGCCCACTACTCTCTTGATAGATTCGGGTGCATCGAATCATATGGCTGCAAATATTAATTCTTTTTCTTCATTCGATCCAAACAACTCCATCCCCATCCATTTGGGAGATGACTCAAAAATTTCTTCAAAGGGCAAAGGTACGATTCATGTAGATCATGGAAGCTTTCAAAATGTTCTCTATGTGCCTTCCTTGGCTTCAAATATTCTTTCTTTGTATCAAATGACACACACTAGTGAACCAAAGCAAGTTACATTTAGCCCTAATATAGTTGAAATTTCTGATATCAAAAGTGGAAGACTTGTTGCAGTCGGAAAGGCAAACCACACTGCAAAATGCTATGAGTTTTCACACGTTATTCCGCTTGCAAATCCCACTGCTCTTCGCACACATGGTAATGAGGTTAGTAGGATTTGGCATGAAATATTTGGACATCTTAATTATAATTATTTTCTGCTGCTATCAAACAAATCCATGGTAGATGGTCTTCCACAACTCCGTTCCTCGAAAGGAATATGCACTGGATGCATTATTGGGAAGCACCCAAAGCAAAGATTCGACCGCGGCAAAGCTAGCAGAGCTTCTACAGTTTTGGGGTTGATCCATTCTGATATCAGTGATCTGCTGCCCCATATGTCATTAAATGGTTCAAGGTATGTTTTGACATTTATTGATGATTTTTCCCGCTTTACATGGGTATTCTTTTTCAAAAACAAGTCAGAAGTGCTTGGAAAATTCAAGGATTTTAAGGCTTCTGTTGAGACCACCACTGAGAGCAAGATCAAAGCTCTTAGATATGATAATGGTGGAGAATATATTAATTCCGAGTTGCTGCAACTTTGTGCCCAAAGCGGAATTCAGATCCAACATACAGTTCCCTACACACCCTAGCAGAACGGTGTAGCAGAAAGGACAAATCGGTCACTGAAAGAGATGGCTACATGCATGATTGAATCAAAAGGTTTGGCTGCAAATATTTGGGCTGAAGCAATCAATGTTGCTGCATACATACAGAACCGTGTTCCACATTCATCCATGAAAGGTATGACTCCTTTCGAAGCATTCTTTGGTCACAAACCGGATGTGTCAAATTTGAGAGTTTTTGGCTCTACTGCATGGGCTAGAATTCCTTCCAAGAAGAGACGAGCTTTGGATCCACAATGTATTGAGTGCATACTGATAGGATATGGAGAAGAATCAAAAGCATGTAAAATCATGGATATCAGATCTAAAAATATATTCATAGAGTGCAGTGTGCAATTTGAAGAACTGCTTCAAGAATTGCAACTAGTCGAGGAAGAGACTGCCGATTCACCGCCTTCACCAGAAGAAGATCCGTGCAGCGATAATGAAGGTATGAGTTCTGATATTTCTGATATTGTAGCAGCATATGATGATAATGATATATCAGGTTTGGAATCTGACAATTATGATCCTCCTCAGTTACCAAAGTGGGCCCAAAACACTCTTCAATCTGCTGGTTCAAACCTTGGAAATCTTGTTGATCCGAGACGAACAAGAGCAGACTTTCAAAGAGCAGGTATGGCTTTTTCTATTGCTGATCCATTAATTCCTGAGATTTTTTATTTGATGGCTGGTTCATATCCCACATCATACTATTCTGCCCACCGAGATCCGAGATGGAAAAGTGCCATGGATGAAAAGTACAGTTCTCTTCAAAAGAACAACACATGGGAGCTAGTTTCTCTTCCACCTGGAAGAAAATTAGTGAAGTGTAAATGGGTCTACCACATGAAAGTTGCTGTTGATGGCTCTATAAGCAAATACAAAGCAAGTTTGGTGGAAAAAGGTTTCTCCCAAGTCCAAGGAGTGGACTACACTGAGACCTTTGCACCGGTTGCAAAGATGGATTCCATCAGCCTTGTTTTGGCTATTTCCGCATCCAAGCACTGGGAAGTGCGCCACATGGATGTGAAGAGTGCATTTCTACATGGAGACCTTGCTGAAGAGGTATATATGCAGAAGCCAGAGGGCTATACATCAGATCCATCATTAGTTTGCAGATTGAAGAAATCTTTGTATGGGTTAAAACAGGCCCCAAGAGCTTGGTACGCAAAAATGGACTCCTTCCTTCTTTCTCAGAATTTCCAAAGATGCAAGTCTGATCCAAATGTGTATATTCAGTGAGTTAAAGGTAATTTTTTGGTTATTGTACTTTATGTTGATGATCTTCTCATTACTGGTAGTACTCTTACTTCAATAAACAAGCTAAAAACTGCCTTAAATCTAGCTTTTGACATGAGCGATTTGGGCTTGCTGAGTCACTTTTGGGCTTGGAGATAGCTCAAAATTTTGATGGGATCACTATATCTCAGCAAAAATATGCTTCCAACCTGTTATTGAAGTTTAATATGGCTGAATGTAAGGTAGCCCCATTCCCATTCCTCTCAGGAATCAGTCTTGAGGAGGGAGATTCTACACCGCTTGCAGATTGCAGTATGTATCGACAGTTGATTGGTTCACTACTTTATTTGACACAATCAAGGCCTGATATTTCATATGTCATGAGTGCCATGTCAAGGTATATGTAGCAGCCACATGAGCTTCATTGGAGAGTAGCCAAGCGGATCTTGCAGTATGTGCAAGGTACGATACAGTTTGGCATACATTATGCTACAGATTCTGAGCTTGATTTCATTGGTTTTACTGATTCAGATTGGGAAGGTGATAGCATTGATTGGAAGTCCACTTCTAGTTATGTTTTCATTATTGGTCATGGTGCTATTTGTTGGTCCAGCAAAAAGCAAGCAGCCATTGCACTGTCTTCAGCAGAGGCAGAGTATCGAGGGGCAGTCAATGCCTGCATTCAGGCAGTTTGGTTGCAGGGTATTCTTTCCGAGTTTGGTTTTGGTGGCACTACTTCGACTGTCCTATTTTGTGACAATCAAAGTGCTATCAAGATCTCCACAGATCTAGTTCAGCGGTAGAGAACCAAACACATTGAGATTCATATGCATTACATTCTATAGTTGGTGCATGATCGCACCATCATTCTGCAATATTGCCCTACTGATGAGCAAATTGCAGACATCTTCACCAAGAGCTTCACTGAGAAAAAGTTCTCTTACCTCCATTCACTGTTGGGGGTGAGTTCCATCATGGTGGAGACAGATTGATTCATTATTATGCTTTAGCTTGAGGGGGGGCTTTCTTCCCACTGGGTTTTCCCTCTTTCCTCACTTAGTTTATTTTCAGCATTTTCTGGATTATTGTATTGGGGTGACCTTTGGTCTTAGTTACCATGGCCCCACATTATTTTTTGCACATCATAGTCTAGCTTGAGGGGGGGTGTTCGGATATCCACATCATCTTTTTCAGGATCTTGCATGCAATTAGGGTTTGCATGCAAATTCTAGGGTTTGCATACATCCCAGTCACCAGGTTGATGCCTCCAACACCTTAGCCACCTTATTCTAGCACCCGGGAGCCACTTACTTCAGAGTTTTAGCCCTCCTAGTCTGGAAGGCGCCCACTTCTTACCTACCGCCAGAGAAGGGCGCACTTCTTCACCTACCACTGCAGTTCCACTTCAGTTACACTCAGTTAGCTCTGATTCTCCCTGATTTGAGGCTAGTTTCACTCCCGACTGACTGTTTCACCTCCGTTGGACCTCTAGATTGACTAGATGACTTGTTCTGACTTCAGTTAGCCTCCCATGTGCCCCCCACTAAGCCTCCTTCCCTTAATAAGTGCTACACACTTCAGTTACACTTGTTACACTCGGTTAGACTCAGATTGACACCTAGATGACTGGTTCTTGTGCATTGATGACCACCACCGATTGATGATGAGGACTCCTAGTTGGAGTCAAGCTACTCCATTCAGTGATTCGAATGACCTCCTTAGGCAATTCGAATTGCTTAGTCATTGTTACTGTATTCTATTGTAATCATTCACCCTTACTGGGATATTGAGCACTGCTGCATGTTTTGCACAGTTTTACACCATATTTTCTATATTCATCTGTTGTGATTGATTTACTTGTTCATTAGATCTGCTGTGACTAATTTTACAATAAATGCCCCCTAATGTGTGAGGCTAGAGGGAAACCATGGCCGAAATACATTATAATTCCAAATCATAGGAGGAGCAAGAAACCGCAGAACCAAGTCACAAAAGTACCTAAACAACGATCAAGGTCAGCGAACAATTACAATCTTGACATCATATAGATGTGTAGCATGATACAACATGATCTCCAATACATAACTAGGAGATGTATAGATAGCATGGCCATTGAAATACAAGCATGGATCCATGTCAAAATGAGAGATCATAGCCATAACAACAAACTGGATCTATGTCTCATGAAGAGCCAAAATGAGTGAGGCTCAATCTTGCGCAACTTGGGTGATAACATAAATATTGTGATGATATCATAGTCCCAAGGTCTTCATTCAAACAACCCAAGGTACAAACCCTAACCATGTAAATAAATGAGCTGAGGTAGAACATGGGGGGAATCGTTTGATTACCCGTCATTTATGTATACCGTTAACAAACGCGAGGACTTCCATCGATAATAGTAATGGGGTCCAAGGTACCTAGTATGTTCCAACAAGTGTGAATAAGTGGAATTGAAGTCGATCACCTGAGGATCCTAATGAATAAGAGACATTGGTGTATTCCCATTATTCAACAATGAGGGAAACTTTCATTGATGACTGCAATTCCCAAGGTACTAACCGAAACTCTAAACTTCATTCCCATAGCATAATGAGCTGAAGTCGATGGGAAGAACTCTGCTAGAAGGGAGGCCTTAATGCATCCTCCATCATCCAACACAAGGAACACTCAAAAGGTACGAGCTGATGTGGAGTAACAAGATGAAGTATATTGAAACTAGGATGGCCGACATATGAAGTCAAGGTAATTTGCAAAATGGCCGACATAGGTTGTATCCTTGAACAGTGAGCACGACACAAAGTGACTTAGGCAGTTTTCAACATGAAGGGGAAATGATATAAGCCTGCAATGTAGGGGACATTAACAAACCCTCCATATGGTTGGAAGAATAACCAACTGGGGGAGTAAAAACTTAGAGATTAGGTTCACCCTAAGGTCAAAAACTAAAACCCAACTGAAATGATAGACTCAAATAGGTGTTGTGTTCAAGGACATGACACTATTACATATGGCTCAAAAGTTCCACGACACTTTGCCACGAATAAGTTAAAATCAAATTTTTTGTCGTAAGAGAGTTAAAAAATTTGGAAAATTTTGATTTTGCCCCCAACATTCGTCGCTATAGAGACGGTTCGAATTTTTTGTCGCAAAAGAGTTAAAAAATTTGGGAAAATTTGATTTTGCCCCCGATGTTCGTCACTCTAGTGAGGTTTATTTTTTTTAATAAACATTTTGTTCTAAATGTTTTTCTAATTCATAGAAGACATAGAAGAGGCATTTTTTTTTTCGCATAGAGGAGGGGTTTACAGGTTTACAACTACCGTGTGGGAGACAAAGGGGAGCTTTTCCACTCTAAGGAGAAAATAGCTCTGAGCACAGGAACGTATAGCAAAAAGACCATAGAGCAGAGCTTTGCTTGCCCAGCACAGAAGCTACCTGGAGTTGAGCGATTGGGAAGGAGCGATTAGGGGGATGTGATCATCATTTATATTGATGCTCAATTAGAGGTATTTGCTACTGAAATGGGTGTGAAGCCTAAGAAGGATATGGAAGCAGCGGCCTCGCCTCCCTAGTCATGGGAACTGGAATACCTTGAAGAGATCATGAGCAAATTGTTGGCACCGCCTTCCATGGGTCGAGATGTCGAAGCGCAGGAAAAGAAGGCACAGGGTTCTTCGCCTGACAGTGGCGAGGATCTTCCGAGGCGATAAATCAAGTCGATCAATTCTTTATAGATGCTCTTCAGAACCCTCGGGAGCAATTAGCAAGTAAGTTTGTCCTTCTTCTTTAGGGTTTGTTTTATTTTTATTCAATCTTTTGAAAGTAGACATATAAACCCGTAGTGGTGTTTTGTATTTGTTTGTAACTAGGAGGGCCTTATAGCATATTATCCCATGGAATTCACATTTTCTCCCATAGAAAACAAGGGGTATTTTAACTTAGTGGTTTTTCACATTAATTATGAACCCTAAGAGATTCCTTCACACTGTCGTGCAATGGGTTTTCCCAAAATTCTTCTTTATCTTGTATCTGTAAAGACAGAAGGAAATCTTCCTCAAGTATAACCCATTATGTGATATTGGGTGTAGCTTGCTTTTATGCATATCCTAGACATTGGTGTACAGGGGCAAGCAACATCGGTATTCAATTTTTGAAGCAAGGTGTAAATAAGAAAGAGTCAGAGCTTGGACTTTACCACCACGCTCTTATCCATAGTCGATGTCAGTATTTGCACCGATGGGACGATGTACATCGGTATTGGTGAACACTGTATATGTGTTGTTTGAATAATGAAAACCATATAATTCACATGCTACTATCCATCCTCCTTTTCTTTTTTCTTGTGACAATCACATTTGGACTCTACCAATGCTGCAAATGGAGTTAAGATGCACTGGCGGGACAATAGTGTAGGAATATGTATGATATGGCCTCCAATGACATGGTATACAAGACCCCAATTAGAATCCAAGAACATTAGGTACATACTGAAGTGGCACACTTTCTTGTTTCTCACTTGAAAAACTTGACTTGTTATTTTATCATTGCAAATAAATTAAGTTGTATTCACGGAAGAAAAAAAATTTGAAATTCTCCAATTTACGTGGCAAGCCCTGTTTCCCTTGCCACGCTTTTCCTTCATCTGATTCGGTGTGTATACTGCGTTTGGTAAGACCCGATTCAGTGTGTAGACTACGTTTGGTAAGCCCCTGGTAACGCGTCTTTCATTGGGAATACTCTGATGCCCTACATGGTATGGAAAAGCCCTAAATTCATGATTGATTCTGTGTGTTTGCATAGGTTGCATCCGTTTTAGGGGCCTCTTTTAAGTTATAATTTGCATCTCAAGTGCTCATTGTTGAAGAATTTTTTTGAGCTACCACAAATGAAAACTCTACAAAGGATTCAAGCCTTCAAATGCAAGTAGATGAGGTAGGAAATATCCACTAGAAGATATGTCTTTGTTTCTCGTTGTTACATGCATTGATACATTTTTTGACACAACTTAGTGGTTTTTTATTTGACCCATTTTCTTGAATTCGAAACCCTTTGTTTATTGTTTTGTTATGAGTTTTAAAAGGGTTCTCATACAAGAATGCTAACAGGCAAATAAATTTGACGTTTTTCCATTTCCCATCATTTACAATACATTAAAAGAGAGAACAATGAACATTTATGGTGACCATAATAGGGATGAACATTTTTAGTTTTCCATTTCTTTGGTGCATGTCCATTTCACCTCAAAGATCCTAAAGAATCAAGGCCTATCCCTTGGATTCAAACCTTTGTTGGAGGGTAAATCTAAGAGATGACTTTTTGACCATTTCAAGGAGGAAACATCTCAATCGTCTATGAATTTTGAAGAAAGGTTATTGTCCTAGGATAAACTTAAACCCCTTGAATATGAATTCCTCTGCCACTCATAGTAGCTCAAGATCAAATTCAAGTGCCTTATTCTCTAGCCCTACGGTAATATGCAGTATGCTTAGTTAGGTCAATACGATAGTGTTTCCTAATAATGTTTTGAAAGTGATCAAGAAACTAGGTATTTTTTAGTATGAGGCGGGTGTAGATGCCACTTTGTGGCATGTACCTTCTCTTTATGACATTGCATCGACTATGGATCCATTTTCCAAGTTCAGAGATCATTTACCAACCAAATTATTAGTGAATCATGGGGTAACCTCAACCAATAAGCATTTGGATTCCTTTTCTAATGCTTATGATAAAATTGGTGCCCATGCGAATGAAACTTGTATGAGGTTATTTTTCAACTCCTTGGAAGGGAGAGATGTCCAATTATTCAACTTACCTGATAAAATTTTCTCCACTTGGTTTGAGTTGATTTCTTGTTTCAAAACTACTTTTGGTAGGATAGAAAATATTGCTAATCATATGTAAAAATTTAATAGCTGTTTGTACTTCAAGAAGGGTGAAACCATAAAGGATTTTAACCTCAAGTTCATGAATTTGTTCAATCAATTTGCCGAGGTCATCTTCCCAACCCCATGAACAACTTTGTTTCATTATTATAGCAACATTCCACCTTATCGTCACTGATTATGAGAGAAGGGTGCAAATGGTCTTGGTTCAACTTTTTATACCTGTTTGGAATATGATGAACATAATATTAAAATGGGTTTACCATTTGATATTGATGGTCCTAAAACTGACATGACTATTATGTTGCAAATGATGCATGATATTTTTTGTACATTGGTTCACTACTAATCCTAAACCTATTTCAAATTCTTCTCTTTGCCTATTAACAAGGCTTAACCTATCTCAATTTGAAGATGCATTTGTCCATCGTTGGTTTAATTTCTATGAGGAATCCCATGACCCAACTACTTGTGAGCAATTTTTGGTCGCTAAAGAGTGAGCTAAAGAAAAGAAATAATTTCCTAACATGGTTGTTATTAAGGAATAAGAATCATAAAATGAAGTATACACTGTCATGACTCATATCTAGATAGCTTATAATCAATTTAAACCCAAGCCCATCCAAAATTATCCTCCTGGTAATTCTAGAAACCACAAAGGAACTGAGACTGATAGGCATGTCCTATTTTTATCCCTAGAACAACAATCCTTACCTACTATTCATCATAATTATTGTTTTAACATAAAAGATTGCAACCGGGCCAACCAACTAGTCACTATATAATGTAGCCTATGAATTGGCATCTCAACTAATATGAACTTCCTAGATCTCCTCTGAAGTGCTTGAGTATTAGTAGAATCTTAATAAATCCCTTGCTATACCTATCTTACTAGTTGGAAATTCTATAGCAACAACATCTATTGTCACTAATGTTGCTAAATTTGGAGAGAAATTTAATGTTACAATCGAAACTAGCCTCGAATATGAGAATCCTCCCTTCTATTTGTATATGTGGATAATAGCAAAGATTGCACATTCTTTCCTAATTGATAGAAGATCGTATCCAAACATCATGTTTAAGGTGATTATGGAACAAATTGATCTTACTTGTACAAGAGAAGTCAAGAATGTGCTTATCTTCAACAAAAAGTTCCAACCTACCATAGGACAAATCAAAGGCCTTACCTTGGTCATGTGCTTAAATCCATAAATTTGGACTAGTAATTTCCTTGTAGCAGACATGGAGGTGGGTAAATTCTCCATAATACTTGGGTGAGAATGACAACATCTAGCTAGTGGTTACATGAGCCTTGAAAACTCACATTTGATTATTCCTCATGATCATAAAAACCTTATTATAAAAAGGGAACTCATAACTATCTCGTATAATGAAAATACCTCTGATTTTGAGGTGAACTATGTTGAAAATGGCCTTGGTTGTTACTCCAACCTGTTTGGAACCCTCCACCTCACAAATAGATTGTTTTAGTGTTGCTGCTACACAGGAAGTCACCTTAGACTGATCAAAATGCACCCATATTTGGATAAAGCTGCATTTACTGTTGTTTATGTGCTAGCCAAAATGGAAATTAGGTGTTGTTGGGGGGCTGAGAATTTGATCTGATTTTATAGAGCCAAAAGTTTAAAGCACTTTTCAAAATTAGGATCCATGGTTGAATAATCTTAATCTTTGGAAATTGTTCAATTTAAAGACATGTTACTTGCAAATCAACCCAATAGTCTATATACTTTTCACAAAGACATGAAAGTTAGACAAGATTTATTTGCCTAGAATGAACAATCAGACCTACATATGTTCAACTTCAGAAAACATCAAAAACCCATTGACAAGGTTTGCCTTCCATAACTACTATTACTAGTTACTATGTGTTAGAACATAAATCTCAATTTAATTTGATTTCTCAAAATGTCACAAGATGATCAATTATTTACCTTGTTATTATATTATGAGAAGATGAGCCCATGATGAACTTACTGATTCTCTAGTCTGAGATATATTTCAGAATTTCCATTGGTACATTATCATCTTCTAGCACAATTATTTCTGCTTGCACATGATTTCCAATAACAATAAGTAAATATTAATGTCTCAGTCTGATCTGGTAAAACAGTTGCCTCATGATCAAAAGATTCCAAGAGGACACAGTTTTAAAATTACTTGTTTGTTGTTACACATCTACTGAAACGGCCTTAACAAGTTTAGAGTTTGTGATTCAAATTCTTGGACATAAGCAGCCACAACATCACTGAATACTTGTGCAATTGGCATGTAGTTTCCCATTGCAAATCAGAAACATATTAAAGTTATATAGACAGGATTGCAACCATACAGAACTCAAAAGCTTTGAATCTTGCTTTTCATTTTGGAAGTAAAATACTTTAAATGCTTAAAAGAATATATTTAGAACTCAAGGTGTACTTCTTTTTCCAAAGAAAACCTCATGGAAAAACTCCCAAACACTTTGAAACTTCCCTGCATTCATGGAAATCATGGTGCCCGATTTGGTAGGGATACTGAGTGAGGCACATAACTGAAGTAGCCAACTCAAGGGGTACTCATGTCACAGGATGCAATAAATTACTTGAAATTTAGCTTTATCTCAAACTTCAAACAAGTGAACTAGGACCACCGAATAATAAACCCATAGATCATTGCATTGAGAGGCACATCCACAGCCCAGGTAGGGGTAGGGATCAATCAACACTTCATATTTTTGTGCGTAACAATAGGGTAGATGTATATTTTTTTGTCTTTATATAACTTCGGATGGCTGACCTGACACTTGAAATAATTTTGTTGAGATAAATGAGCTGCTCTATAGCCCGGGTGGGTGGGGGATCTATGTTACTTCATTTCATGTATGGAATATTAGCATAGATCCATCTTAATCCAGATATATTCAACATTGAAAGGGATTAAAAAAATTTGACGTGGGCACTGAATAGATCGACCTAGAGATAATGGGAAAATGGGCTTCAATAAATCCTATCAAGAACCAGTTTGTCAAAAAGCCTTGAAATCACTGGAATGTTATCAAATGATGGTTTTATAATCTCTTTATAGGTGAAAAAGCTTATCACCATGGGAAAAATTCTAACCAATATCCCAGTACATTAATTCACAGCTATTATCATGCAAAATCACTTCATTTTGATTCCATTGGCATGGCTAATGCTTAAAAGAAAGTAACATGCTCCAAAGCTCGATGCTCTGTATTTCTAGGCCTTCCATTTTATTAGTACTAGCACAGATCCATCTTAACTCCATATTTGTTCTGCAAACTGCGTGTGTAGAAACATTCAAATTGGCACATCTAGCAATTTAATCCCTCTGGGTGCATAACAAATCTGGGATTAAGATGGATTTATACTAGTATGTTAAGTTACAATGAACCAAACCTTAAGAAGGAGTTATTGAAACATTTTCTTATCTGCAATCTTCCTTGACATATCTGAATGACAAGGATTTTAAATGGACAATTCGACATAGGTCGTGAGCCATTCCAAGATACTACTACAGGGATTACTATATTATGCAAGACATTGTCAAGACCAGAAACATACATCAAGTTATTGAAGCACGATGGCTACTGAATATGGAGTACTAGTTACAACCGGTAGAGGGTTGAAAAAATGAAGCCATCTGTACTAACTTTCCCAAGCTAACCATAATGCATGAATGTAATCTAGATTCTATACAGGGCTATGAATTACTGACCTTAACCAAATCAAGTTGACAACCTAGACCATGTCTAAAACTACCTAGGAAAAACCATAGTAGAAACCTTTGTTTTACATAAAACTATTTTGACCACACCGCAATATTTTTTGAGTGGATAAAACTACCTAGGAAAAACCATACCGCAATATTTTTTGAGTGGATAAAACTACCTAGGAAAAACCATAGTAGAAACCTCTTTTTTACAGAAGACTATTTTGACCACAATGCAATATTATTTTTTGAGCGCATAAGGTTTAAGAAGGCTAAACATTCTACAACTTTTACTTTTTACAGTTTGTCATCACTGAAATTGGGCTAAGCAGTATTTGCCAAAATTGCAATTTTGGACTGATGCAATTACTATTTTTAATGCAGAATGGATGTAGCATCATCAAATATCCCCACTGCAACTGGATTATTCCTACCGAATTTCAAGCCAAAAAAGCCAATTTCCCTTTCCATTATTTTGAGCCACCAGAAAAGGGCCCATTCATAGCATGTTTAGACTACAATGATAAGATTTCCTTGTTATGCTTAATAAGATCAAAGGTTAACTTGATGTTCAAATAATGATAAAATATATATTGAATTATATGGAAGATAAAACCGACAAAGTATTGATTCCCTATAAGGGGCCTAGTAGTTTACTTGATTGGATTCATTAACCATACTTGCAAACCAAGAATGAAGATCATGTGTTGCCAAGTGGGGTAGACTTCCACAGTTCCACTTATGCAGTAAGTTATACTAATAGGATCTGAACAGCTAGCCAATTAGCCATTACCAGTGGCTACGAACTACTCCAGGACTAAGCGTTTAAGAGCATCCACATGCAATAGGCCACTATACCATTTTCGATCATGATAATTATTATCAAAATGTACCCAATCTTGGTCCTATTCGTACATTTTATCGAATGGAACAAATTCTAATGATGAAACTGTGCCAAAGGTCAAATAGAAATAAGGCTTATGTTCTACCTTCTTCACATAGGAGAGACCTAATGGCTCAATGGAACTATTTGATGCGGTATTGTCCTTGCAGTCCTAAGCATGTAAAACCTTTCCAGCTAAAATCGGGTATCACTAACAAGATTTTTGTGGGCTTTAGTATAACCCAGCACTATGGAAGTACTTAAAAAGAGGCCTTTCCACTCAATTGAAACATTTGACAAAAAGATTAGAAGATGTCTTGAATCTCTAAGTAGATGGACCTATTATCATGGCAATTGAAACTTGGAACTCCTGAAAACAGAATCAAAAAAGCATAATGAGAGCTGAGATTCAGTTGGTGACTAGAAACATCAAGCAAACATAATTACACTACATAATTTTATGATATATAATGGTCATTGATAGTGGAAAAAAATGTTCTTGGATATGGAAATTGCCTTCAAATAATAGTTCTTCTTTAAGCAGTGTGAAATTCAAATAAATTCAAAACATGGACATCCCTTTCAGTCGACGAAGTATAAAAGATACATCGGGAAACTAGGAAGATAGTTTTGTAGATGTAAGGTAGTTCTGGGTGCAGTTTAGAACTGTCCATATTTTCGTGTAGCAGCGAACAAGCCTTTAGCAAATTATGGGCATTGTTTTGACCTCAAGCAAGCACTAGGAAAGCATTTATGTTATGTCCTAAGTCTAATTCTGTGGGTGAAAGAATTCTTAAGCCTTAAATATGGGCAAGCTTATGTATGGTAGCTGCAATATATATGAGCCCTTGAAGCAGTCCTAATCTCAGGCCTGGGAGCAATTTAGGCAGATCTGAGTACATTTTTGGCAATTCTAAACATGTTTAACCCCTCTTGTGGTATGGAAAAGCAATTATGGCCACTCCTAACCTCACTTTCACCATCAAGCAATAACCAAACTCCATGGTTATTAGATCTGGGTATAGAATAAGGTTCTTTGGGCATATCCCAACTCTCAAACAACCCTAAAAATACTTCATCATTGGAGCTTGTCAAGAATATGTCACCTCTGATGTTCGAGTAGATGGTCCTCTAGCCTACATCTTTTCCACGATAAGATTTATAACTATTATAACTATATTGGCACACCTTATTATTTCACTGGAAGAAAATCTTGTTGTAATGAGATCCATGTCGATAATCACCTTCAACATTTGTATGGTTGTCAATTTTGACTGGTGATCTAGTATTCACATCTAGTAAGGGTGCAAATAGTAGGGCATGACTCTGTCTTTTCCTCTGTCGGACTTCCAATCTCATGAGATGTGATGAATCCATCTAATGGATCATCGTTAAGTTGTGATTCTGGACAAACTAATTCAATATCCCTATGGCTTTCAATTCTGGATGGTAATATAGCATTAAAATCGCGTATTGAAGCACCTAATGGTGTAGAACTCTCTCTCTCTCTCTCTCCACCCCATTTTTTTCAGAAGCATCCTCTTTGGTTGGGAAATGAATCTCATCTATGGGCCTAATGTCAAGGTTTGAAACATACTGTAGCTCCAAGTTATCATGAGAAATGATCAAGCCATCCAATGGAATATTGGTAATATTTGTGTTGAATTGACTTGAGCAACAGAACAACATGCAAGACATATGATTAAGACGAAGCCCCAGTTAAATAAAATGTACATGACAACATTTTGCTAAAAACGAATTTTATAAAATTTATCCCTGGCCAATAACAGTTGGATATTGCTAACCCAGACGCAGAAACACTAAGATACTAAAAAAGATGCATGATACAGATTAACTCCAATAAAGATCAATGGCCTAAGAAATTGGATATTTTGCACCACGATTCAATTAAACATAGCACTATGGAGAATATCTTGAAAATTTAAGTTTCCAAGTCCTTAGAGGTATTGCATGTTGTAGTAAAAAATAACTAGCAAGTTATGGTTAATGTGTTTTGCCAACTCTGAAAAATTGTCCCTTATTTATTGTTTGGATTTTAAATGTTGTGCTTTCTTTAATGTGGAGATATCTTCAATAGTACATTCATTGTGTTTTCATGGTTTAATACTCAAGGTCGTTGTCATTAAAATATTTCATATATAGAATTATAACTTCTTAAATTCACCTTCATGTCCTGGCAGGTAATCATTACTGGCAACTTTGTTGAAGCTCAAAACAACTTTTGGGAAGCTAAGTGGTCTTGTGTCTTTGGAGGAGTTGTCCCCTTATGAGTGGATTTTCTAGTACACATTGAGGGACGTCCCTAGCTTGGAGACCACTCTTCCTTAGGTTTGTGACTATGCTAATGTTGCCTAGCAAAATGCATTACTCTAGAGAACATGTTTATTATTCTCAAAGACCTAATCAGACCTATTATTGTGGTGGACATAATTGGCTGCTGTAAAACCTAATTCAAGGTGTTGTCAATACTTGGTGTGTTCCATATCTTATCTCAAATCATTGATTTCACAGCAAATTTTCAGCAGTCACCAATGTCTTGAAAGCATATAAATACTTTGTCAGCAGGTTAATAGTGGGATTGATCATAACAAAGGCTTCCAATGTCTATTTCCTTGTAGGCATATTTTAAAGTACCATTAGTAATCAAAGAGGATGCATGGGAAGGGCTAGTTGTGTGAGCCCTTATCAATGAATTGAGAAGTTTAATTGAGATGGTAAAAGTGATTTAATAATAATTTCTCAACCTATCCTTTATTACAACCATGCAAACAGTATAAACCACATGGGATAGGCGCTGGTAATTGGAATCCCATCAATATTTCAAACATTACAGGTGATAAGCAACAGATTTTGAGAAGGAAAGCTATAGAAAGTTTTCCCTTAATGCAGTTATATTTCCTTTAAATGAAAGGTGATTAAAACCAGCATTAAAGATGACTATTTGACAATTCTATTTGTTGTGATTTGACTTTCGTGCATCCTACAGGAAATCAGAGTCTTGGACAATAGGCCTTACCCTCAACAAAGAGACAATTTTGACATCAACTATGTGCTTGACAACCTGTTGATTGGAAGAGTTTTGATGCATATATCATCTTGTGTTTGATTGTAAATGGCAAGATAGGATCCAATGATGATAGATCTAAAGAAATTGCTTTCTTTGGAAGACTTTGAAAGGCCGTTTGACAAATTATACAATTTTGGAAATGATACTAAAGCCTGGTGTGCTGATTAGACATATCATGACTTTAGAAAAGGTAGTTCTACTTTAATTGCAGCCATGTAAACAACAGAAATTATGGGCATTTCTTACTGAAGCAATGGTGATAGTGGACTTGGGCCTATTCCCAGCATGGTGGATCTGGATCGGTGTCTGGGTATAATGTAATAGATGGGCCACACCTAGGCCACACCTAGGGCCTTTTGTGGAAGTCATCATCCAAGCATTGGTTGAATGGAAGTCATTTCCTCATAAAAATGGGCTCCGGATTTAAATATGCTTGTAATTCAAGCTTGTCGCACTGCTAATGCACTGATTCACTTTTGTGGTGTCATCATTCTTACTTTTGGAAGATGGGCATAAAAAAAGTCCTTTTTGATTCGCCTTTGTCTAGTAACTCTGATGGGAAACAATGGTCAAAGTGCGGGGATGTATGCCAGGGCCAACAAGTGGATATAGGAACTTATAATAATTGGATGTTAACACATGGTTTGCAAATATGACCATAAAATTGTGGTAAGAACTGTTCATAGACGTGTTCAACTTCATTTCCAGCAAGAAATCGGGAATCAACCTACACAGGAAGTACCTGATATATTTGAGAGAGAACCTACTTTGCAGGGCTATCCTGTTTCTTGTTTATTCGCCTTTCAAATATATTTCATCACAAGAACAAATGTTTCTAGCTTAATCTCTGGAGCCATTTGGTCATGAGTGGCTACAATCTTTATTGAATACTGTAGCACTAGGAGCTTGTAACAATGGAAATTCTGTATCTGATGATCTTCTGATGGTAGTAAGCTTGATGTCTTTGGCAAGTTTTTCAAGCTTGGAACTGTATAGTTGGACTTTACATAAATATAATGTACTGGAAATATTGTCCCATGCTATTAAGTTCTACTATGACAATGAAGTCAAAGTTGCAAGATCAAATGTATCTATTCATGTTGTTAGTGCAACACATGGGAGAATCTACTGTTGGGATGAAACACAAGATTGAAAAGGAAGCAATTTAATATTGTTTCTTACCCACTCACCCTTTGCAAAATTGGTTCCAAATTCAGTATTTGCTCAAAATGTCAAACAAGATATCCATGTTGAAGGTTCTATTGAAAAGGTTGAATGTGAAGAAACAGAAACTGGAGTATCAATCAGGCAGTTTCAGAAATTGGTTTCTAACAATAGCCTTGCTCCTGGTGTACAATGGTATGCAGCACACAACATGTCTTGCTTCGGTATATATGGATTTCCAAATAAATTTGGAAGAAGAATGAAGAAGGCATTTGATAATGATGAGATGTATGACCTCTTGTTGGTCTTGTCAGATGGGAGTTCATTGTTTGCACACTTGGTTATTATAGCAGCTAGATGATCATCTTTATTTCCCTCTAGCTATATTATTCCCAAGCAGAACATTGGATCTTTGGGTGATGCTTTGTTAAATCAAGGAACAATGCAAATGGTACAAAAAGGTCTATAAAGAGGTGCGTTTGTCTTCCAAATTGCACTATCCTACTTTTCTATACTAGAATTGTGAAAGTAGATGAGGAGAATGTGGTAGATGTCAGGTTACTGGAAAAGCATTGCAATTTGGAACCTTTACTTTCCCTTCTTTATGAAAGAACACCTAGTTGGGGAATGCAGATCTTAGAGTGCAGCCTTGCTTCTGTCATTCATGTTAATGGCCATCCTCACTCATAAGTTATCATGTTTGTTGCAAAATACCTCTCTCTCCTCTT
The DNA here is from genome assembly GCA_027924585.1 of Larix kaempferi. Classification (NCBI taxonomy): domain Eukaryota; kingdom Viridiplantae; phylum Streptophyta; class Pinopsida; order Pinales; family Pinaceae; genus Larix; species Larix kaempferi. The sequence goes on from BSBM01000007.1 coordinate 12,840,379, forward strand.
CTAATTATTTTATGTATAAAATAGCAAAAAGCCCAAAAGTAATATGCAGTAAAATAGGAGAAGGTAGAACTTACTTGTAAGAGGATAAATTTATGATATGGTCCCAACAATTTCTCATTATGTTAGACATTTTAGCACGATTCAAATATTCTTTATAATTTTTATTCCCTGTGCATATTTTTTAGTGACTTGCAAATGGAAGTCTTCAATTGATTTTGTAATTTCCATGTTTATCTCACCAAACCTTCAATGAGCCATCACCAATATGTCATTGCATTTTGATGATTAATTGCCCCTGCCCACAACAGAGATGTTATCTTAGAAGCACAAGGGAAAAATCATTCAAGCAAAGTTCTCTTTATGTACTTTATTGATAGAACATGTGCATGCCCATAGGATTGTGTTATCTTCAAATTGTGATTATCTAGAAGCACTTTGATCAGGAACGCATGACATGTAGTCATAATTCTTCCATGATTCTAGACCACATTGTATTCTTGTCTGTGGAAGGGATCGACCAAATTATTCCATGCATTTCAATTTTATTTAGTGAATAATAAAATAACATTCTGACATGTTTTGGCATTGATTCGAATCGCCAAAGATGCTAATATTTTTTACATGTCTGACATTTATTCTTAGGTTGTTCAAGTTCCAGTTGATTGGGATTCATTGAGAAAGCTAATGTATTTTTTATATACTAGAAAAATAAGCAGCTGCAAAACAGGATGGTTACGGAATAATAATGACGCAGAGCAACAGTTAGAGGACATACAAGCTTACATAGAACTATCTTGGCTAGTTGAACAATGGTTCTTGGAATATTTTCCAAGTGTCTACTTATTTGTTGTGCATGAGGAGGTAAGGTAGGGGGCATAATGTACTATTCACATGTCCTCTAGGAAGTTATATGATTTCAATTTCCAAGTCACTCATTGTAATACCCCATTTTGACCCTTATGATATATTAGCTTTTAATGTAAATATTGTATACATGTGATGTATGTTTTCCTAGCATGGAGCTCAAGGCCAAAACCCCGCTAGTGGAAGCTCGAATTTTATTTAAAGGCAAGTATTACACATTACGTTACCCATGTGCTATGTAGCCATGGAACATTGTAAAAATGATGTAAATAAACATCATGCAATAAAATACCAAAACTGGCTATGGAGGCAACGAATGAGAAGGGGCCATGTGTATCCACTAGGGAGTGGTGAGGGGGTTGTGAGGATGAACCATATGCTACCAAATGTCATTGTGAGAACCCATTTGACCTTCCTTGACGACATTTATTTCTGTTGTAAGGAAGTAGTTGAAGATTTCAGTCCATGGCTTCAATGGAGCATGGGGGGCCCAGAAATTTGTTTGACAGAGTATGGGCTCTGTTTTCTTGTACCACAAGTCACTCTACCTCATGGGGATTGCTTCTTCCTCATTCCCAATCCATTTTGGATCATCCAGCAAGAGTTCCAGCCAAAAACGAATGCCAAACAGTGAGGAAAAACCAGAAATCGCAATTGTGAAAGAACCCACATTTTGAAGAGCCATAAACGCCCAGAATTGGTATTTGATAGTGAAATCCAATGGGGGATCCATAGGTATGAACCTTGGGGATAATTTGGAAGCATTAGCTACCATGAAATCCATTGGAAAACCCAGTTTTGATAGCCCAGAAACCCAGTGACGGGATTGAGTTATTTGTTGCCAGAATGGTGAGAAATCCAAGTGTGGATGTTTGAACAGAGGATGGGATTGCTTGAATTTAGCTTGAGATGTCTATAGCTATGTGGTTGAGCTCACTGGCTTAGCATCCTCATCATTTCCTTATTGCGTGCTTGATAAACCCAGCTGTGTACTGGCTTAGCATGACCGTTTGAGTGAATCCATGGTTGTGAGTGAGCCTGTCTAGTTCCTCCTTAGTGGATACACAGCCCAGCTCGGGGGTGATCTCTTAGCTAACAGAATATAAGCTGGACAGAGATCTATGGTTGGGTGGAACGTTGATCTCACATAGCCAGTTGTTGGACAACTTCATCTCAAATATAAGTGTTCTCTGTGATGTAAATTATATGCATTATGTGTTTTGCATTGTGTTAAGTCAGGATGTTAATTATTCATGTAAATGAAATTGATATAAAATGTGTGAATGGCATGAGAATGGGATTGGTTCCATGTGTGAATTATTCATCATTTTCCTGGGCTAAATATGTTGATGCATTCCATTCTAGCTGTGTGTTAATATGTTTAATTCCGCTGTGTAAATTAATTGTGCATCTTATTTTAAATGGCAAAATTTTATCATTATGGCTTTGGGGACGAATTAGACACCGCATGTTGCAGTCATGTTCCCTCCCTTGCATTGGATAGATGGAAGGGGACGTGGCAGAGTGGTATCAGAGCCCAACTTGCAGTACTGGGGATGCTTGGGAAAGACTCTCAGTTTACAGGCATGTAACAGGACGTTTTAACATAGTATTGGGAAGTTGGGGGGTGGCATTTTGATTGGGGAAAATGATAGGGTCAGATTTCTCAGATGTGGATGAAGATCACACAGGTGCATAGATCTCTCCAAGAGATTTCCAATTGTGCCATACTTTCCTCATTTGGCCAAGGGACGAAGGAGTTATGAACCTCGAAAGTTACAGGAAATGCAGGTGTTTTCGCAGTTTCGGGATGTCGGGTTTCAGGTTTCGGGAACGTGAATTTTCAAAAATTTGCATTTGGATTTACGAAATCCCAAACTTGCAATTTTTGACTTTCAGGTGTTGGGTTTCGGGTTTCGGAAACACGAATTTTTAAAAATTTGCGTTTGGATTTCTGAAATCCCGAACCCGCAATTTTCGGCTTTCGGGTGTCGGGTTTCGGGAATGCGAATTTTCAAAAATTTGCGTTTGGATTTCCGAAATCCCGAACCCGTAATTTTCAGCTTTCAGGATGTCGGGTTTCAAGTTGCGGGAACGCAAAGTTTTGAAGTTGCGCATTCTGGTTTCCGCAATTCCGAACCCGCAATTTTGGGTTTCGGGTTGTGGGATGGGTACATCCCCGTGACTGCAACTTGACCCCCCCACCGCCCCCCGAACCCACAGTTTCAGGTGTCAGGTTTCGGCTTTCGGGTTCATAAAAAAAAAAAAGAGTATAGAACCTGAAACTTGGTTTGCTTCGAGTGTTGGGTTTCGGCTTTCAGGTTCATAAAAAAAAAAAGTATAGAGCCTGAAACATGGTTTTTGGATTGCAGGAGCATGCAAGGGCGGAATTTAATGAGTTCGGGGGCACTCTGAGGCCATTGACGGAGGCCATGAATGAAGCAGTGAAGATCCCAAGCTCATTATGCTCCAATTTGGCATAAAATTGGAATTATTGGCTTTTACAAATCGGTATCCCGATGCTTGATGGGAGGTCGGATTGAACCGAAATTGATGTGGAGCAGTCATGGAGCAGGAACGGTGTTACGTTTGGAGTTTTGAAGCCAAAATCCAAAGGATGTGGAGTCGGGGTGTGCAAGAAGGCCAAAAAACACTATTCCGGGCCACGTTTTGGGAATTTTGAAAAGCTTGCAATGGTTGAAAGTGACCCTATAATCCAGAATCAAGAAAATTACTGAACTCAGCATTTCATATTCTCATTAAACCAGACATATTCCGTTAGACAAAGATTTCCCAGAAATGCACCATTTGTGAAATAGCCATTTTTGGCCCAAAATTTGGAATTTTGGAAAAATGTGAAAAGTGGAAAGTAGTCAAACCCAGAATTTTATAGAAGATGAATGGAGCATCGGAACAAATATCTACGAGTTGATAAGTGTTCCTTGCTATATGGACTAACTTCTCCCGGTAGAAAAGTTTTCATGATTCTTTATATATTTTCTTCCACGGGTGGCTGAAGTTGGCAGTTCACGATATTTTACAACTGTGTAAAAATGTGCAGAATTGTGGTGAAAATTGTCATTTTTGAAGTAATGTAGTTTCCACACCCGATGTCGGAATGGAGCAAGTGGATAGGCATTGGAAAGCATATCCAGCAGGGAATAGTGGTGCATAATCAGAATTTGAAGGAAGTTATCATACACCATAGATAATTGGAGCAGAAAATTACCAGTAGGGCAAGTGGCTGTTTGGCAAAATTGTTGTCAATATGGGCAAATTCTAAAATTGCATGCCTGGAAGTAGCATGCCATGAAATCGAACCAGCTATGATGTGGAAGAGGAATTTCATGCAAAGATGAGGGATCAGAAAGGGAGAATTCCTTAACTCCTGTCTTGCTAACTGCATTTATATTTTATAAGCTTTATGTGCATAAAACTATGGCATGAGCATGTTGAAAATGCAAGAGATTAGATGAGCGGCATGAATATGCATTGATTGGCATATTAATAAACATTTGCACAGTGCATGAGTATATGTTTTGCACTCATATGACATTACATATTGGTCAAAGTAGTGAGATTTTACATATGCAGTGAACCACTAATGGTAAATATTGTGGGTGATAATCACTAGTGGTGATTGGTTTTGGTTGTAGGACCAAAGACAATAGAAGCATGGCTAAATATGTTGAGGATGTCGTTCCATGAATCCAACAACCTTATGAAGAAAAGATTAGGGCAGCAAATCCATGATCAAGAGGTTGGTGGGAGAATGCTGCAGTTTGATGTAAGAAACCAACAAATCAGGTAACATCAAAGGTGTAAATGGGAGCCATGAAGGTAATGGTTTACTTATGATGATTGCATAAGTGTTGAAGGGGATTGGGTAAGAATCCATTGAACCATATTCGGTAATCATAAAATGGTATGCATTTAGAGTTGAAATGCATTCATGTGAATGCCATACTGCCATAGTGTGGTGGAGCATGAAGTGGTGAAGGAAAGAGGCCTCATACCATGTGGTTGTTTGGAAATTTAGATTGCATTCATATAAAATACATCATGCCATGTGTATGTTGGTTATGAGATTAATAACCAAAGCAAGTTAGGACTGGTGGTCCTGATTATGGTAATGCATGTTATATGAGATAGTCGTGATTAAGTCATAATATGCTTGAATGCATAAGTACTCATGAAACAATGCAAGGTGACATTGAGTGGATGTGCATTAAGAGATTTTATAAATCTTGTAGTTAAGCATTGAGTGAATGCATATGAAAAAATTGAGTAAATGTTGTAAATATGCATGCATGTGGGTAGCTACACCTGAAGGGATATATTGTGTGCATGCATGATTGTGATATATGTATATGTCTCATTATAATTGAGCAATAGATGAAATGATGAATTAAGGATAATTCTGAGATCATTTCATGAGCTGCTATGAATGCAGGGGAAGGATTGCATAAAGGTAGTCATGATTGGCAGGCTTCCAAAGTGCTCTGTTGGAAGGATAGAATTGTATACATGATATGGCTATGAATTAATGGGCATTTAAAAGATTTAAGTTAATTGCATAAATGATGTGACTGTACCTTGCAATTTTAGTATGATAATGATTTACGTAAAGTAAATGAGTTTGTTATATTGATATGTTAACAGCTGGAAGTGTTTGAATTATGGAATGTTATAATTATGGAAATGCTTCAGTGATTGTTGCAGCAATGAAATATTATATGCATGGAGACTTACAAAGTGTTGGCTGATTGAAGTTTCAGATTTCGGGTAGATTGTTCTAGGCATGGCTATGTGGGTAAGTCCATGATGAAGGCTGGACTCTACCATGTGCAAAAGCCAAAGGTTATGAGAAGATTCTCATGGGTGTGAAATTTAACTTATGCATGAAACAAATCTGAAAATATTCTCATTTAAGTTTATGAGAATAATATCATGGTTGCAAATCTAGTTTCTGTAGGGAGTACATTTGAAAATTCGATTTAGAGCTTATGAGAAGGAATCTCATGGTTAAGAAATCTAAGCTCTGTTAGAAAGAAGAATTGTAAATCTCAGATTTGTAAACTTTCAGATTTGAAATTTTGCTTACAACTGCTAATGACTATTTGGCTGATGTAAAATTGTGTCAGGAAGACATGTTATAGGTGGATGTCCATGTATGGCAGCAAACATAAATCCCTAATGGACAGAATGGTGCCATTTACAAGAGCCAAGCAATATGAGGATAGCCTCATGGCTAAGAAAATCAATTTCTGTAGTAGATAGAGTTGCAAATTCATATTGAATTTAATTATTAGTGCCATTGATCAGTTATGAAACAATCAAATTTGAATTGCATTGTTAAATGTTGCTGGCTATTTGGCTATTTAATAAATGTGCCAGGAAGACACATTGCAATAAGACCAACAGAGAGGGCCTGCAGAAGCCAAACTTCATGGGAAGGATTCCATGATTTGGAAATGGGTTTCGGGTGAAACGCCATTAGACATTATTAATGTCTCATCTACACTGCATGATTGGTAAACAATATGAGTGAGATGATAAAGATTATGAAAGTAAGACATATGAGAGTTATGTAACATCAAAAGGAGTTGGGATGGCAAACTGAGGGACTGTCAACTCAGAGAAGGATCCCCCATTCCTCATTAGTGAAGAGAAATTACATCTGCAAAATGGATAAATGTTCTATAAACCTTGACTGATATATCTATATCTATATATATATATATATACATATATGTGTGCAAGTCTAATTGTTAGAATTACTATGCAGAACATATTCTATTTATGTACATTATTCAGACTGCTTGAAGTATGATTAGGACTTGCATAGCTCCCATCAGTGAGGAGTGCACGCCTTTCTGATGATGAGTTATGTTAGGGATGCCAATATTGATTACACCCTAAGGGAATGGACGCATTCCTGGTGTTTCAATACTTGATAGTGAATGCTATGGTTATGGTTACAATTTTAGAATAACAATGTTGACAATTTTGCCTATACTACTTGTGTTGTCACCCTAAACAGATGCAATTTGGTGCTACACACTAAAGAGGCAAACTAAAAGGTTGTTGTGAGGGGTTGTGGTGGAAGGGTTAAAGTGTATGAAAGGATTTTGTGGAGGTTGTGGAGATTGTGGATTTTTTATGAAGGGTTGTAAGGGTGTTGATGAAAGGGTTGTTATATGCCTCTGGCTCCATAGTAGAGCCTTGACCTAGAAATGGCCGTGGTGAAGTTTCCTTCCAAGTCAGCGTGAAGGTGTACTGGTTGGAAATTAATTATTTGATGTTTTGGAGTAGCCTGCATGCTAGCCAAACATCCCAGTCTGTGGGAGGATCCCAAGGCTTGTAAAGTAAAAGCAGGACCTTGTGGACTAGAGAGGAAATGCACAATACAGATAAGTATTCAATTTAATTTATTTCTTGTTTGGAATAATGAAGATTTCAAGTATAAGTCTTGTAGTTAAGCTAATGCACTGTTGTTTCTTTGTTGGAAACCTTGGTCATATAGGAAGAAAGGACCCTGAAAGAACTATAAATTGCTTGGTAAATCTAGAGAGCAACTGGTTTGGCGTAGATTATTTGATGTTGTGGAGCAGCCTGCATGCTGGCCAAACATACAAAACCATTTGATGTTGTGGAGCAACCTGCGCGCTGGCCAAACAAACAAGATTATTTGATGTTGTGGAGCAGCCTGCATGCTATCCAAACATACAAAACCATTTGATGTTGTGGAGCAGCCTACGTGCTGGACAAACATACAAGACCATTTGATGTTGTGGAGTAGCCTGTGCGCTGGCCAGACAACCAAGTCCATAGGCGATTCCAAGGCTTGTAAAGCAAAGAAGGACCCTGTGGAATAAAGTGGAGACATCCATTGCAGATACGTATTTGGTTATCTTATAAATTCTTGCTTATGAATATACATGTGTATATGATTTGGTTATGACTTACTAATATTTTGTTTAGAGATAAACCCTTGGAAAATAAACTAAACATGTGAATTGATTCAATGTTTGAGTGTAGGTATTGTTGGAAGCAAGGACTATGAAAGCATCTTAAGGATGCATGTGGACATGTGACTGCCTAAAAAGCTCTGCTTGAGCAGCAATGAAAGATGGTGCTAGTGGGATTGTGTGGGTCCTAGCAGCCAAGAGTTGTAGACAAACCATGTGGAGGGACTTCGTGGTTGAGAGGTATGAAATAGACCATAGACACTAAGTGTCATAGCCAAGAAGGGTAGGTCAAGCATTCACGTTGAAGTGAAAGAGGCTAGGAGCATGAAAACCACAGTGGTGGTGTGGGTTCCACAATGGAACAAGGCTAAGAGGAGAAAACTCTTACTGCTCTCTCTTTCCTTTTATTGGTGCATTTATAAAAACATAAAATTATTGAATGCATGCATGGCTGAAAGTAGAGTGTGTTTACTTGCTTGAAATAAATTGTGAATGCTGAATTAATGAATTTCCTGTGAATGGATGAACATGAAGGAATTCATGTGTATGATTGGGAAAGCATGGAAAGTGTGAAAGTCTCATGAATAGAGCATGGGATCTTCATGTCAATTGGGAAAAAAAAACAATTGACTGATTTTTAATGTTTAGGTTATGCTTGGCCTAACAAGATTTGTAAAGATGAATTTCATAGGTGGAAATTAAATCAGATGGTTGCAGCTGTTACGAGCAAGTGTTGCTTGTGAGCCAAGTGAGAACCAGTTGTGCACAGTGACCATGCCAGCAGACCATAGGCTGTTGGAATTGGTTGAAAGTCTTATTCAAACAATTTACAAGACCCAAGAAAATCTTGGAGAGATGCTCAAGATATAGAAGAGGCAGAATGAGATGAACCACAAGGTTTTGCAGAACTCTATTTGTCTGCAAAGAGAGGTAAAAATCATTATGGGAGCAATCTGTAAGGGAAAGGAAAGTGGATCAATGATGAGGGATTCGTCCAATCGGTCCATTAAAAGACATTCCAGGCATGAAGACTCAAAGGAAATTGAGCAGGTAAAGATGAAGCATCCAATGAGATGTTGAAAATGTGGAGGACATCATTTCCTCCGCGACTGCCCAGCAAAGGAACATCAAGAGGGTAGTAGCCATAAATTTTTCAAACTTGTGGATGAGCTGAAAGATCAGAACAAGCAAGAGATGCTCATGGAAGTCAAAGGACTTGGTCCTGAAAGTTCAAAGTAAAGGATAGAATGCAGGGCAAACCTGCAAAGTTTTTGAAATTTTGGACATGTGCAAACTGTATATGTTTTCCTAAGTATTGGAACATTGAGCACGGTGTTATTCTGAGGGGGAGGGGATTGTAATACCCCATTTTGACCCTTAGGATATATTAGCTTTTAATGTAAATATTGTATACATCTGATGTATGTTTTCCTGGAGTGGAGCTCAAGGCCAAAGACCCGCTAGTGGAAGCTCAAATTTTATTTAAAGGCAAGTATTACACATTACGTTACCCATGTGCTATGTAGCCATGGAACATTGTAAAAATGATGTAAATAAACATCATGCAATAAAATACCAAAATTGGCTATGGAGGCAACGAATGAAAATGGGCCATGTGTATTCATTGGGGAGTGGTGAGGGGGCTGTGGGGATGAACCATATGCTTCCAAATGTCATTGTGAGAACCCATTTGACCTTCTTTGATGACATTTATTTCAGTTGTAAGGAAGTAGTTGAAGATTTCAGTCCATGGCTTCAATGGAGCATGGGCAGCCCAGAAATTCGTATGGCAAAGTATGGGCTCTGTTTTCTTGTACCACAAGTCACTCTACCTAATGGGGATTGCTTCTTCCTCATTCCCAATCCATTGTGGATCATCCAGCAAGAGTTCCAGCAAAAAATGAATGCCAAATAGTGAGGAAAAACCAGAAATCGCAACTGTGAAAGAACCCACATTTTGAAGAGCCATAAACGCCCAGAATTGGTATTTGATAGTGAAATCCAATGGGAGATCCATAGGTATGAACCTTGGGGTGAATTTGGGAGCATTAGCTACCCTGAAATTCATTGGAAAACCTAGTTTTGATAGCCCAGAAACCCAGTGACGGGATTGATTTATTTGTTGCCAGAATGGTGAGAAATCCAAGTGTGGATGTTTGAACAGAGGATGGGATTGCTTGAATTTAGCTTGAGATGTCTATAGCTCTGTGGTTGATCTCACTGGCTTAGGATCCTCATCATTTCCTTATTGCATGCTTGATAAACCCAGCTGTGTGCTGTCTTAGCATTGTCGTTTGAGTGAATCCATGGCTGTGAGTGAGCCTGTCTAGTTCCTCCTTAGTGGATACACAGCCCAGCTCGGGGGTGATCTCTCAGCTGAAAGAATATAGGCTAGACAGAGATTTATGGTTGGGTGGAATGTTGCTCTCACATATCCAGCTGTTGGACAACTTCATCTCAAAGATAAGTGTTCTCTGTGATGTAAATTATATCCATTATGTGTTTTGCATTGTGTTAATTCAGGATGTTAATTATTCATGTAAATGAAATTGATATAAAATGTGTGAATGGCATGAGAATGGGATTGGTTCCATGCGTGAATGATTCATCGTTTTCCTGGGTTAAATATGTTGATGCATTCCATTCTAGCTATGTGTTAATATGTTTAATTCCGCTGTGTAAATTAATTGTGCATCTTATTTTAAATGGAAATTTTTTATCATTATGGCTTTGGGGACGAATTAGACACTCCATGTTGCAGTCATGTTCCCTCCCTTGCATTGGATAGATGGAAGGGGACATGACACTCATGTAATAGATACATGAAAATAATTGGAACTAACTCACAAAACTACGTCCTTATACTTTTGAGTATAGAAACAAAATCAGGCATCTTCATTAATGCAATCTGATGCACTTAGTTCTCTGCATGGAAAATATTTACTATATTTACTCAGCAATAGTCAAAGCAGTCAAGAGAAAGGTTGCACACCTTTGATACCATCTCATTTTCCAATGATACCTCAATGTAATCTAATGGTGGGTCCTCTGCGCTGTGAGGAACCCGTCATCTTGTTCGAATTTAATTGTTCCAATGAAATCTTCATTGTCTAGGTAACTATTCTCTCAAGGTTAGAGTACCATTAACATTCTTAACATTGTTTCATTAGGGTTAATAACTTTGATGCTTGGTTTGTAGGTTGGAGAACTGTTATGCAAACTGGTGCACTCCTTGGTCGGGCTTTCCCTCAGCCCTTCTACAATAGGTAAAAATGATGTCTTGCATTACATACTTAGAGATTGTGTGGTCATTATTTCCATTGATTGTATAGTGGTCTCATACATATGCATGGATGTTGATTGCGGGGATGCCCAATACCTTGAGAACTCGGGTGAGCAGTGATGAAATGAATCCCTTTGCAACAGGTACTTTGGGTCCCCTTTGTTTCCTTTGAATTGAGTTTACTCTTTGACTATTTAATGATGGTGCCGTATGGCAGTGGTTCTCCTTGAGTGAGCTTCTTGTCTCAACTTCTCTTTTTATTAGCAATGTTGTAAAATGTTCTGGGGTTGAACCCTGTGTAAAATCCTTGATGAGATCTCTACCCATACTTCTATATATATAATCATTACATTGTAATTGGTTCTGATAATGGAATGGTTTTGAATCTCATACACATATTTGGCTCTGCATGCACTGTATGTTTGTAGTATTGTTGTTCTTAATCATTACATTGTAATTGGTTCTGATAATGGAATGGTTTTGAATCTCATACACATTTTCAGCTCTGTATGTTTGTAATATTGTTGTTCTTATTACTTTTATCAGACTTTGAATTGTTCACTAAGTTATATTCACAAGGTTTCGACCTTGATCTCATGCATTTTCTTTGGTTGGTTTACTGTAGGATTAATTGGTTAATGTTTCCTTTTGATTAAAGTCCAAAGCTTGAGTATTTGCGTGCATTATTGTCAATGGGTTGAGCTTTGGCTGTGAATTGAGTATTAACTACAAACACCATGTCGAGCTCTTCCATGATATCTCTTCTTCTCTACGTAATTAATCACCTAGTTCTAATTTGTTGGATACCTTTTTAAGATTGATAAGCCAAATCTTGGGCACGTAACTGTGCATTTCACATTGTATTGTTTTAGCTCTATTTATATACTTGCTTAAATATTAAATAGACAATGTCTGGGTTTTATCCATACTTTTAGTTAGCTTAATAAATTTGAATATAGGGTCGGTCGAGGCTTGCCATGATAACCCTATGTTTCACTTGTTTTTTCCTTTTATAAATCTGTGTTTAAAAGATGTCTTATTTTTTTTCAATCCTCGTCAGCTCATTTATAAGACTACCTTTCCCAGGGTTTGAACATGGGTTTGAACATTTCAATGTCCACATATTGACAAGCCAAGACCTGGACTTGTCTAGTGTATAATTTGTTTCGAACTCAAAAAGTATTTAATGTATTTTCTAAAATATATGTTACCCTAGACCATGACTCAACAAGGTCACGATTTTAACTAGATATTTATGATCGCGAGGGCTGATGGATTCTTAGGTCTTCTCTTGTTGGAATAATATAAATGATTACCTAATATAGGTCTTAGCATTTTATTGTATTAATATTGTTACAAGTGTTTAGTTCCCAATTAAATGGTTTCTACAGGCTTTCCAGCTAATGAATGTGTTTATGGGTCTGAGTTGCATTTTGTGCATTGAAAACATATCTTTATAAATATGATAATGAACTATTGCGTGTGATTCTACTCTATATTAGAACTGATAAATGGATGAATATATATATAACTCTAGAATAGAGAGTATTTAGATAGAAAAATAATATATTCCTAATAATATTTTAAATAAAAAAGTCAAGCATCTCTCCTAGCAAGTTTCAACGAACTTGATGTACTAGCAACGAAAATTTTCGTAGCTAGTACAGCAAGTTCATCAAAACTTGCTAGGAGAGATGCTTCACTTTTTTTTAAAATATGAGACGTTGTCTCTATAGCGACGAACTTTCATCTCTATAGCAACGAACGTTCGTTGCTAGAGAGATGGGGATCGCTTGACTTAATTTTTTTTTAAATATGAGTCTTTGTCTCTCTAGTAATGAAAGTTCATTGCTATAGCAATGACCTTTCGTTGCTAGAGAAACGGAGATCGCTTGAATTAATTTTTTCAAATATGAGACGTTGTCGCTATAGCCACAAACTTGCGTTTCTATCGCAACACCTTTGCGTCACTATAGCGATGACAAAGGTGTTGCTATAGCGACACAATTTGTTTTTTTAAAGATAGCACGGTCCATGTCATTTATGTCTCTACAGTGACGAACGTTGGCAAGTGTTGCTACAACGACGAAATTAGTGCCACGAAAACAAGGAGTCATGTTTGTCACTATAGCAACGCAAAAGTGTTGCAATAACAATGATTTTCCATGGGAAAAATGTCCACATGTACTAGTGTGACTGACTTAACTACCTTTGAAACTGAAAAGATGTGATATACCCTTCTCATCCCTTATTCTTTTTGGTAAAAGAATGCCCTTCTTGTTGTTTTAATGAGTCCATGAAAGAAAACTCAATAAGTCTAGCCCTATAAAAGTTTAACGAGACCATGGGAGGAAGACTCAGGACCTTCTTCATTGTTTACAGAGTTCGAAGAAAAGATAGAAGAATACTCTATAATACTGATATCTGGATTTTAATATTGAGACGAGATCTGTTCTTGCTCGCCAATGTTTTCAATTTTAAGGAGTCTGAAAAACTTAAACAATAACTCCATACACCTACTTGTGGATTTTAATATCGATCCCGGGTTGGTATATGCTCGCCGGTGTTTTCCTGTTTATAGAGTCTGGAAAACTTAAACAATCCTCTATATACCCTCTCGTGGATTTCACATCGAGCCCGAGTAGGTGAGTGCTCGCTTGGTGTTTTAATGTTTTGAGAGCCTTAAAACCCTAAAGAAGGCTCCAAAAGTCCTTTTTCATACAGTTAGTCTCCTCCCCAAAAAAAGTCTAAAACGATGAGAGAAGAACTCTTCTAGCCACGTATGACTAGAGTATTCCTTTCTCGTAAGTAATCCGCAAAAGTCTGGAAAAGGGTTAAACTTATACCTAAGCGGATGTACCTTCAATTCATTTAACGAGCTTGAAGAGAACAAGCATGCTCGAAAATCTTGTTTAGTTTTTAAATAGTCAAAAAAAGAGCTTAAAATGACTTAAAAGACAACTTCTAGGATCATAAGTTCATGGCCTGCCAAAGAATAGGATCTCAACAATCGAGTTAGAAACCATCGACAAATTTTCTCAATGACATAATAATGACAATATGGTACCTATATTGGTCTATCAATAAAGAAAACAAGTCATTTCTAGATTAATATTTTGAACGTCTAGTAAAAATTTGAAATACATAGGTTAATTTTAACTCACCAAAATTTGTAGGTATTAGTGATTAAATAGGATTTTTTAGGGACAACTTGAAACTATACACTTTTGAAAAAAGTGGGTAAACATCAAAGTTCATTTTATATAAATAATTTCAAATTGAAAAATCAAATATCACAATTGAATTTTTTAGGGCAAATTGGAGCAAAACCTTGATCTTCCTTTGTTTGCTGCAATCAAATGGGGCCACTAATTGATCTTCTACTTCCACCAAGTAAGTTATTTTCTCCCATACTTGCAATTTCATGCTTTTTTTTGTCAATTTTCATGGTTAAAATCAATTTCTATCCATGTTTAAAACACGTTTCTGTGTGTGTGCTGCTGTGTGTGAGCAAAAGTAGCGCATACTAGCCAAGTGTGTTGATTTAGTTCAAGCAAAGCAGCATTCAAAAGTGACTCTGTAGTGCACACCCTTAAAAGTAGGGTCAAAAGTGAAAAAGACTAAAATTTGACTTGTTGCTTGGCATGATAGTTCTCATATGGCGTGAAAGGGAGCATGAGGACATGGATTGAATAGCATTACAAGATCTAGTAACTCTCCATGAACTTCGAAGATGCGGATTTTTGAAATTTTATAGAACAGTCAACATCTGGGCACAAATCCACTTGCTTGAGAGGCTTGTCCAATAATGGGATGCCGAGGCATTGGTGTTTGATATCCAAGGTGAAATACTAGAACTCACCATAGATGACATCTATTTTATCATAGGTCTCTCTCGGAGGGGAGACTTTGTGAACTTGAAAGGGTCCTCTCGCAATGTGGGTGCCTTGTCTGTGCAAGAGTATGTCAATGCCTACTGTGTACTGGGAATTGAAAATTCTGGTAGTCAGATTCTTATCTCAACTATTTCAAGATTCCCCCTCAAATTCATCGTGAGTATTCTGAACCGAATGGGGGGGAGTGCTACGCAACATCTTGCTTCGAGACATTACATGCATATAGGTACTGAATGCTTTCATCGCAAAGTATATGACTAGTGTTCAAGTCTAATAACCCTTTGACCCACATGACTTATATAGGGCCGACCCCATCAAGGTGGTCTAATAACCCATCAAGTATAAGTTACGACACTTACAATATAAATGACGACACTTCTGTATAGAGGAATAATAACATCTATATAGGAATACAATATACATATGTGAAATACATTCTGAAGTTACAATTACATCAACACTCTCTCTTAACTAGGAAGGTATTTCTCGACACAGATCTTCTAGGACAAGTATTCTTCTCTGGATCATCGTTATCGAATCATCATCATCATCACTGCTACTGCTATCTCAATCAATCTCCGATCTACTCATCATAGGAAGTTCTACAAAGCCAATCCTTTTTCATACTGGATGTAGTCCTTCCACCAACAGGTCTTCATCATCTACAGAGCCAGCCCTTTTTCATGCTGGATGTATCACATCTACAGAGCCAGCCCTTTTTCATGCTGGATGTGACCTAGAAAAAATCTAGGATTTCCACCACAGAGCCAATCCTTTTTCATACTGGATGGGACCTAGAACAAATCTAGGATTTCCGCCATAGAGCCAGTCTTTTTCCATACTGGATGGGACCTAGAACAAGTCTAGGATTTCCACCACAGAGCTAGTCCTTTTTCATACTAGATGGGACCTAGAACAAATCTAGTATTTCCACCACAGAGCCAGTTCTTTTTCATACTGGATGGGACCTAGAACAAATCTAGTATTTCTGCCATAGAGCCAGTCATTTTTCATACTGGATGGGACCTAGAACAAATCTAGGATTTGCACCACAGAGCCAGTCCTTTTCCATACTGGATGGGACCTAGAACAAATCTAGTATTTTCCACCACACAACCTCGAAAGAGCATCCCAGGACTTATTATGGGCACACAGCCCAACCTATCGGATCTCCTAGGGCTACATTACATGTGATCATGGAAAAACCTCGAGAGAGCATCCCAGGACTTATTACGGGCACATAGCCCAACCTATCGGATCTCCCAGGACTACATTACATGCCATAGGACAAAACCTCGAAAGAGAATCTGAGGAGTTATTACGAGTACACAACCCAACCTATCGGATCTCCTAGGGCTACATTACATGTCCTCCTAGAGAAATGCCTCGAAAGAGAATCCCAGGACTGATTACGGGCACACAACCCAACCTATCGGATCTCCTAGGTATACTTACATGCTCATCTACACAACCTGTCCATGGCCACAGAGTATCAACCTAATACTCATCATACATCATCTTGATGTACATCATCACATGATCATCCTGATCATCATCATAGCATCATCCTGATAAATATCATCTGGAGCAACATCTTGAAGCTCATCATACATGATCATCCTAATCATACAATGTATCCACCTGATACATATCATCTGGAGCAACATCCTGAAGCTCGGCATCCATGATCATACAATGCTTGCACCTGATGCATACCAAGTATCTACCTGATACATATCGTCATACATGATCTACCTGATCATACTATGTATCTAACTGATACATTCACAAATACATGATCCACCTGATCATAGAATGTATCCACCTGATACATGATTCACTTGATCATACAATGTATCCACCTGATACATATATAAATACATGATCCACCTGATCATACAATGTATCCACCTGATACATATACAAATCCATGATCCAACTGATCATATCAAGCATCCAGCATGATGCATATACAAATACATGATCCAACTGATCATACAAAGCATCCAACATGATGCATAAATACATGATCCAACTGATCATACAAAGCATCCAACATGATTCATACAGAGCAGTAACTGGAGCATCGTCATGATGCTCATCACAGAGTTCTTATATCCACAACCATGGGAAGGATCCTCCTCTCACCATGCTTGGAATGGCTCCTGCAAATGTGTCCATCACTTCTTCCTCGAAGTGTCATCAATCTGAAGAACACCAAGCCTCTCTCTGAAGTATTCAAACTTCACTCTGGCTAGTGGTTTCGTCAATACATCTGCAACCTCCTCATCTGTCGCAACATACAGGAGCTTCATTGCACCATATCCCTGATATAGTGATATTTGATCTCAATGTGTTTCGACCTATCGTGGAACACCGGGTTTTCAGAAAGCTTCACACAACTCTGGTTGTCACAAAATATACCAGTAGCATCCAATGGGAGATCAAATAACTCATACAATAGCTTCCTTAGCCATACTTCCTCACAACTAGCCGAACAAGCTGAAACATACTCTGCTTCGGCTATACTTAGTGCTACGCAGGACTGCTTCCTGCTAAACCAAGAGATCACACCTGATCCCATACTGAAGTAGCACCCAGACGTGCTCTTCCTATCTGCAGCATTGCCTGCCCAATCTGAATCAACATAACCCTATAGGTTAAACTTTTGATTCACATCATACTTGAGCCCATAGTCAAGTGTACCCTTCAGGTACCTCAAAATATGATTTACAGCAACCATGTGAACACTTCTAGGATCCGTCAGGAACTGGCTCAATGTGTTAACCGTAAAGCAAATATTAGGTCTAGTGTTTGTTAGGTACATCAAGGACCCAATCATCTAATGATACATAGTGACATCAACAGGCTCAGATGAAGCATCACACAGAAGATTCAGGTTCGATTTCATAGGTGTGGCCATGACCTTGTAGTCCATCATCCCGAACCTCTTCAGGATCTCTACTGCATACTTTCCTTGTCTAAGGAAGATCCCATCTGCACTATGCCACACCTCCATGCCTAGAAAATAGTGCATCATCCCCAATTCCTTCATCTCGATCTCTGTAGCAAGCTTCCTCTTTGCGTCGGCAATCAATCTATCCTCGCCAAGTCCTAAGAGCTTTCCTATAGCCATACAAGGCTTTCTTCAACCTGCACACATATGACTCTCTGTCATGTGTCTCAAAACCAAGTGGCTCCTCCACATACACTTCCTCCTCAACTACACCATTCAAGAAAGCTGTCTTGACATCCATCTAGTGTACCTTGCATTTCATCACTGCAGCCAAAGAAAGTACTGATCTGATGGAAGTGTATGTGGATATAGGAGGAAAAGTCTCTTCATAGTCTATTCCCTTTTTCTAGGAGAAGCCACGAGCTACAAATCTCGCTTTGTATTTTTTCTATGCTACCATCTGCAGCATGCTTGATATTTGGAAGTCACAACAGACTTCCCATCTGGTCTTGGGACCACATCCCAAACATCTTTCTTCACGATCGACGGATCATGGTATTCTTCCATTACTTCATCCCGAATCCTGGGAACTTCAATATCTTCAATAGAGATCTTTGTTGCTAGAACAAATGTTGTAGTCCTTCTTTTGTAGGTGATGGTATACGATCTTTCCTACAAATCAAGTTAAATTGCATGATTAGAAACATCTCATAGTTTTCAGAACAAATTCTTGGCATAAAGAAATATGTCATACATTCATGCAATTATTTTAGCCAATGCTTCAATACAACATTTATCCATATACCGTAACTTTCTAGATGCCTTCCAATCTCTACCAGAACATTGTTAAGAGTGTGAACAACTCCCAACATGTCAGCAAATAGGTTTCATTCTAGATAAGTAGCAATGGAATGTTGTACAGTGCCATAGGCCACTTACCCATCACATGCATATTAGTAGTATACTGTTCATTAATGCAATTATTCTAGTATGCATAATACACACCCTAAGTCTAGGAACATAAGCATATACATCATTGAGCAATATTATTTAAACAAACAAGTATGCAAGAAATGACAATTCAAAAACTTATCTTTGTTTGGTTGTAGGGTGGACTCCCTCTCAATATTTGCTTCCTTGCAGGAACTACTCAAGTGTGCTCCCTCTTGATCTTTGCTTCCTGGATTTCCTATCTTTGAACTTATATCCATCCTCGATCACTATGCATACTTACTAGTATCATCATTGTGTTATACTTGAGGTCTCATACATACATTCATTAGTATAATCTTAATACCATCAAAGACATTATGATTCTAAGTAATCTTAAACATGTATGGTCAATATCATTTCATACACAGATAATTTATCACAATTCTTTTACTCATGCATATTCCTATTTGACCATAGGACTTTTCTGGTTAGTCATATCATCAATCAAAGTAAAAAGCATAATATGCCTAAACCCATGATTACTCAAACCTATAACTTCATGAATAATCATTATCAATCATACCAATTATACTTATATAAGAAATCCTATCACAAGGTAGGATTCTAACTTGATATAGGACAAACATACCTGGATATCATATTTGCTAGTTATGTCTAACAATGTCTTCTTGTTCTCTTCAATGACTTGTGCTAGTAACCTGCATAACTCATAAGTCAACCATTGTAGAACCAAATTATACATACCTCTATGTGATCCATGACTATGGATGAGTCTTTGTCTTCATGTGTTCGTGGTCTTGACCTAGAACTTGATTTGTACCTTTCATGTTAGTGGATAACATTATCCTCATACAACACCACAGTGAATTAGTACAATCATAAGTGTCAAAACCCTAATCAATGAATATCTGCATTCATAATTTTATTAAGGTGACAAGTCTAAAGTTAATCAAGATTGAACTAACTTTACTGAAGACAAACATACCATAAACTTAATCATGAACATATCTCGAAACATACCCGGATAAGTCATACCTATCGAGATTGCTTGTAATCTTCTTATGTAAGGCCTTAGCCTCATCTCCCTTTGAAACTGGAACTTCTTCACTTGTGCAGGTGACCAATCCATTCTTTTCTAGGATTAACCCAATCCACTTGATTTGCAAAAACTGGATCTGGAGCTGGATTAGGGTTTGTCAAAGAAACCCTAAAAATTCAAACTTTGAATTTCAAACTTCTGGAAGGATAGAAAGATGTGCCTTGATGAGCTGATCAACTTGTTATACTCATAATTTGAAAACTGCAAAGTTTCACCCCTCAAATTTGCTTTTCAATCTTCTGGATTCACTAGGGAGGACCCTAAATTAGGGTTTGAGTTTCCCGGAGCTTCACCCAACCAAATAGTTTGATCCAAAGCTCTAAACTTTGATTTTTCCAAGGATCTTCTAGCTATGGTCACAGATTTCAAAAATTCCCATTTTTGCAGAAGCCCTAATTTTTCACCTTTTCGATCAAGGTCCCGAACTAGGGTTTGATCAAGCCCGGTGTTCTTCCCAACCAAAAAATTTGATCTTGGTCTCTAAATTTTGATTTTGATGAGGAGCATCCAGCCGTGGTCTCCGATTACAAAAATTCCAACTTTCTCCGAAACCCTAAATTCCCGGAGCCATGGATGAAGGTGCTCAAAATCCAATTCTGTTTTGACAGAAATATGCACCTGATTGTTTCTAGTGTAACTCTGAAATTTCCAATCAACAGGGTCTGAAAATTCTTCCTGTAGTATCCTGACCTATTATCTTTCCAACCCCATAGGTCTGACCTCAAATGGATTCTCTGAGAGAGAGTTATTCCAAGTGTCACAACATGACATTTTTATGGGATAAAATAAGAGAGAAAAATTGTACGGAGTGCCACATGTCACTGGTTCAATTTCAGCCTCTGAATATCATACCTGTGAAAGTGTCATTTGTTCCCTACCTGCCACTTTTTACAAAATTTCATTTGGAGCTTCCTATCCCAAGTTGTGACCTTTTTTCCTAGGTCACTTGTTTATGACTGAGATCTGGAAGAGGCAGAAACCCTATATTTTACAGACCATAAAACAAAAAGTACAGAGAATTAGATGACGTGCTTTGGAAAAAAGGTACATGGGGATCTTATCTTCGGCCTATAATATTTTCAGATCCTAAAACTTGTCCAAAATGAATTTATATTGAAAGTGATACGATGACTGGTTTTTTCTATATCAAGCCCTAGCTTCGCAAGTGCAACAAGTGTCATAAATGCCATACGATGCCTTCTTTCAGGCTAGCTCTAATTCCATGTTAGTTTTTTCAGAATTTAATTCAATCTAATCTAGGATATTAACTGAGAGAATAACATGTACAGCATATCTACAGCATATCAATCATGGACATAATATTGCAATCACACAAGAGACAATAGACACACAAAGTTTCACTGGGGAAAACCATAAAGGTGAAAAACCTCACAACTTCCTCAGAGATAGATAGAGCAATGATACAACCCAAGCATAAGAGATAGTCTTATCCTAGAAGCATCTTCTCCTCCTCCACAAGTGCGCCACTCTCCAATGAGAGTATGAGTGAGAAAGTGAATGATCAAATAGAGTGCCTCCTGCACTCTATTTATACTTGACTTGACTTGCCTAATAACCTTTACTAGGTCGGCCTTAAATTAACCACATAACATAATGCTGACAGGGTCGACCCCCAATAGGGTGGTCTAATAACCCTTTGACCCACATGACTTATACAGGGCTAAACCCATCAAGGTGTTCTAATAATCCATCAAGTATAAGTTACGACACTTACAATATAAATGACGACACTTCTGTATAGAGGAATAATAACATCTCTATAGGAATACAATATACATATGTGAAATACATTCCGAAGTTACAATTACATCAACAAAACTCACCTCTCTCTATCAAGTTTAGAATGGGAAGTAAATAGGACATGGGGTGCATATGTTTTAGTGGGTGGTCCAGGCCTATCATTGCTTCCAAAATTGCCTCATAAGAGGGAAAAATAGTATCTAGACAATCTAGAGAGTGGATGGAGTCCACCGACCATGCAGGAGCATAGTCCATATCTGACTCAGTAGATACCAATGGAGTCACGATATGTTCTATTGCAGATTTTTGCGAATCTAAGTAAGACACCTCTGCAATAGATAAAGACACGACTGGTTCTTATTCAATTGGGAGAATCCATGGATCTGTCGTTGGACTAACCGTGAAAATATCAGACGAAGAGCATTCTTTAGAACCAATAAAATGAGCAGGAGAAGGTAGGTCAAAAGTTCCTATTAATGACCCATAGAGACCTACTCCCAAACTCTCAGTGACTAGGTAGGACTGATCAACCAACGGGATTGTTGGGTCCGAAGAAGTCTGGTTGGTCTTCTGGGAAAATGAAAGTTGATCGACTGTGATGATCTTGCCTTCATGAGGGAACATTATTATCCAGAAAATAGCTGACAGCACAGCCTGCATGGCACATGTCCAGCTCTTACCCAACAACAATTTATAATCGAGCAGAGAATCCAGAACTTCAACCTCTATTGATACTAGTTTTCCCGCAAGTTCAACATCAAATGATGGTAAGACTCTGTGTGGACGGAAAGATCTTCCATCAAAGGCGGTAAGTAACATATTCGAGGGGGCTAACTCAGGTTCACCTAAATCTTTCCAGCAAGAAGTAGACATTACGCACATAGACGGGCCCTCATCTACA
This sequence comes from Larix kaempferi, assembly GCA_027924585.1. Taxonomy (NCBI): domain Eukaryota; kingdom Viridiplantae; phylum Streptophyta; class Pinopsida; order Pinales; family Pinaceae; genus Larix; species Larix kaempferi. Next base: position 12,863,064 of record BSBM01000007.1, read on the forward strand.
ACAGCTCGTCTAATGGTCATGGGACCATGGATGAAATCTATCTGGAGAGCAATGTGGTACGGCGACCAGAACTTGACATCTTTCATATCGAAACGAGCAAGCATGTTGGATGAATCTACACTTCCAATCACTGCGAGGAGTGCACTGCATTATAATGGAAAACTTTGCAGTACCTCCAAAGTGGACATGGCACAAGGGGGTTTGGGATAAATCCTCCACTACATTGTAGTTGTAGGAAGCCCTCATGTTGGGATTGTGCACATCCCATTTCAAGACACCTTTCAGAATCTTCGGCAGCGGATCCACCGGTCTCTCAATGTGGAGAGGGGTAGGTGACTCAGGATCATCCTTCTACTGTGGGTCCGGAGTATAATTTCTAGCTCAAGTTTGCAAAAGAGCATATGAATTAACCATATTAATGAATGACTGATCAGCTGAGTTGGCACGAGTAGTGCCCCCAGCACCAGAGCTGCCAGAAGCTGAACTCTGTCCATGAGGGAAAAGGGTCTTTTAAGATAGCAGGCTTATTTTCACGGATCAACTTCTAGGCTTCTTCCATTAGAGGGCATTGATGGGTAAGGTGGTCCTCTTGACACAGCTTGCAAGGGAACTTAACCTTCCTTTTTTCCTTTTTAGGCTCCTCGACATTTTGCGTTTTCTTAGGATTTTGTTGGTTTCCCTCCCCTTTCTTTCCCTTTCTTTTGTTGTTGGGCTGCCGAGGGCCCTTTTGGTTTGTTTGCACCTGTTGTACAGATTCTGTTGTTGAAGGGGAGAATGCAACAGAAGTTGCTTCTACAGCATACTGTTTGACTGACAAGGCGTGAACCTACTTTGTTAAGGAATCAAACGTTGCAGATTCTACTGAACCCACAATGCAATCAGCATGTGGTCCAAGTTTAGGTTTACCTAAGTCTCAGTCAGACCTTGGCGCATTAGGAATAATCTCGTATAAGAGCCCAGACTGAGCATATACCAAGTCAAGCTACTGGGTCCTCAAAATGGCTTCCTCTTCAGAGGACACCCCTGAAGTTGCAACTTCCTTAGAAATATAAGGAAGGAGTGATTTAAGATACCACTCTAATAAAAATGCAGGAGGAATGTCGGCTTTAATGAGCCTCTTTCTCCTTCTCCATTCTTGAATGTGATCAGATAGATGATTGGATTTGTTCTTCCAAAAGGTCAACAGATGGTCGATGTCGGCATTGTACCAGACAAGAAGTTGAAAGTGGTTCAGAAAAATAGTAGCTAGATCCCAAAAGGTGCCATAAGCAGCTGCTAACAGTTCAATATACCATTTGGTTGTGACACTTGTCAAGGTTCTTTGAAAGAGCCTCAACCTGATGGAGTCATCATTCGGCGAATTCGAGGAGCACCAGAGATGAAAATTTGTGACATGGATACTGGGATCCTCACTAGTCTTACCTTCAAACTTCGGGATGTCTGAGGGAAACTTAGTGGGAACACATGGCCATGCAGGATCATAGTGCACGGGGTTTTTTGTGAGTTTCAAAAGATCTGGAAAGTTCAAAGTTGCCAGAAATGGTTAACGCGATCGTGCTGATGGAATTTGATAGAACGAAACCAGGTATTGGGTATTTCCCACTACCTGATTCGTGTATTGTTGGTTGGGGTTTCCCCCAACCATCGGTTTTGAAGTGAATGTATTAAAATTTCTCCACCCAAAAGAAAGTGGATTACTTCCCAGGGAAGTGGTCCATTGTGGCTGGGTGTTAACCCCACCATATTGTGGATTGATAAAATTAACCCCTCCTCCAGCAAACAAAGAGAATGGGATACTCCCTGCAGGTATATTTGATGGATTAACATTGTAACCTACATAGGGGTTAAAACCAGGCGTAGTAGTAACAGATGGTGCCGTCATCATACCCATAACATGCATAGATGTAGAAGGGATCGATCCTACAATGGAAGTGGAAGCAATAGCTTGAGTCACACCCTGGAACTATTGTGTAACAGGAGGCTGAGTGAAATTCACTGCAGGTATCATTTTCAAAGGGACATTATTCGGTCCAAAAGTACGGGTAGAAACTGAGGCAGATGTCAAAGCTAATGATCTCGGCATGCCTAGAGTACTAGCATTAAAACTAAAGGATGGAGTCGAAGTAGAAGCATCCTATGATGAACTCGGTGTAGCAGTGTTTGTGAAAGAAGAATTAAGAATCCTTGTATCCATAGAAGTTGTGGGAGTTTGAGGAACTCCCTGCTCATCTCCTAGGTTAGTCGTGGTGTAACCAGGTGTTAACAAGTACGCAATGTACTCAAGTTGTTGAAATCATACAGGTACCATAATTGGATCGTTGGGTCCAGTAAGAGGAGGGTTGAAAGGAGTACTGAACTCTCTAGAAGTTAGGTCCTCAACCTCGACAGTATCAAAGACTTGTCGATTTTGGGTTCTAGCTTGTGGTTCTCCAAGAACCTTTGTTTCGTTCGTAAGTTCAAAAGAACCACGGGAATCCTTCCTCCGGCGTCATGGTGGCGGTGGAGGTGGAGGCTCCACAGTGAGTGGGGAAAGGTTTTTCAACCTCCGATACCTACGAAGATGTTGGTACTCCACAACTATAAAAAATAAACTAAGTAAAAAACCTAGTGGCCACTACGACTAAGGAGCAAACATATACCACTAAAAAATTTCCTAAGTGATCAAACCAAGCAATACAAGGCAAATACTCTTAGAAGTAAGTCTGGGATGATTAGGGCCCAGAACAAACTAAAAGAGTACCGACGGTCAGTTACGTGGTGTCCAATGGAGGTCCTCTAGGTGCAAGCATTTGAATCAACAAACCGCCCTCCCGGGATTACTGTTAAAGGGATACCTTCCACGTCTATCTGAGGTGGAGTGGGAATATCCTTCCACTCTACTTGTGTAGAGCCCTAGGGTTATGATACTAAGGATACCACCAATACGAAATAACCTGGGGGGATAGTCATCAGCCTAGTCGAAACGCTTGGGTAGGGTAGCAAAGCCCAAAATCCAAAAGCACTTTAAAAAGCGCTAGTGGACCCCCGTACGCGAGTCGAATCTGGTTTATGGTTGATGGGAAAGTGAGGGGTATCCTCAACAATTCCAATTTCCCATGGCCTTGTGCTTAACTCTGGTTTGAGTAGAGCATCCCAGGGCAATTTGATAGAGGTGGATTTACCTAATAGATAGTTGTACTACGATTGTTGAGTAATGAATCCGATTTTAGGTGGTTTAAGGTGATTTAAACCCGAAATATAGCCTAAGCTAGTTGATGATGTGTATACCTAAAATGAAAAATGTTGCTAGTTAATTTTATTAAGATTTCTTTTTAAGGGATACTTTTTACTCAATAAGGGAAGTGTGGTGTGTGGAATGGTTTCGACAGAAAGCAAAGTGCATAAAGAAATAATGCATTCAAATTCACAAAAGACTCTTTTCTTTTCATTTATATTCTTTCAAAAATTGAAACTAGGTAATCCTAAATCAAATTTCTTTCAATTTTTTTTTAAATTTCAAAGCAAAGCAAACTATGCTACTTCAAAACAATGATAAATCTTATTACTAAGCTACCGAATTCACTTTTGTGTTTCTGATAATTGCAAAAGAAAAAGAACTTGGAAAGGAGCAAGTAAGACCTAACACAAAGTGTGAGTAAGACAAACCACCTAATGGCTCAAATGTTCAATCAAATCAAAGACTTGAGAAAGAATCCACCTACCGAGTTGTTTCCAAAGGAAAAATTCTAAGCTTGGAACAAAGTGTAAAAGAAGCAAGGAAAAGAGATGTCCAAACGGAAAGACAAACCTAAAAGGTTGATCCAAAGCACCAAAACCCTAAGAAAACACTCGCCAAACAAAGGAGTAGGTAAGCAAACCAAAAAGTGACCTTACCAACACACAGACTCAAAGAAAAGAAAGCTACAAAGATTTAAATCACTTGGACTGGACTAAAAAGATAATCAGAAGGTATCTAGACCAAACAAACTTTCAAAGCCACCCTAAGGACTCAAACTTGGGGTCAAACCCTAAACAAAAGGACAAGACATAGTAAAAGCATGCTAATGTTGCCACAGACAACAAACGTTAAGGACACAGGTCTGTATGACTGCAACAAGCATCTAGGGCAAGAAATGTGCAGCTATGTCTAACAAAGAGTAGTGCACAACCTTCAAAAGGGTTAAAAATAGTAAAGACACCTTAAACAAGTACTCAAGCAATTAAAGGAAAACTAAAAGACTTTAGAGAGGCAAACAAGACTCAAAAGAGACATAAAAAGTCTCAGGGGTCAGTCAGGGAAGCAAAGGAAAAGGCTAGAAGTGAACCCAAACAAATGGAAATCAAACCCTAATAGAGAACTGAAAGTTACAGGAAAATGCATTACTATGTAGTACAGAAACCAGCGCACATTAGGAGATGCGCTACTGTGTAGTGGACAAAAAAGAGTTCAACAGATAAAATGTGCTACTATAAGTAGGGTAAACTAGTGCACAAGGCTCAGAAGCAAACAAAAAGGCTTTGCATCAATGGACTGAGATGAGTCTATACAGAAAGAATAGGCAACAATGACCTATAAGACCTCTCAGAGAACAAATAGACTGAAATTGACTGGAAGAAGAACCTAACAAGGTCTCCTAGAGTAGAAAAACCACCGGTTACTCCCCAGTGGAGTCACCAGTCTGTTGTGCAGGAAAAATACCTTATAGTGAGGAGAAGACACTACCAACTTGGGTGGGGTGACAGGTAAATACATTCATTGTATTTCATTTAGTTACTACAAATGGAAAGAGATCGAGATATCGAAAGAAGTACCTTTTATCGATGGTTGGTACTAGCTTTCACTTGATCCTCCGCTATGATGAACCTGCAACACAAAGTTAACCTTCCTCAGCATATCTTGATTGCAATAAATATGATGAAATTGAAAGCAATTAAACATCAACTACAATCAAATATTAAACCAAATGAACATTCAATCTAATAGACATTAAATTTGGGACAGGAAGGGTATTTCCACCTTTTTATTGTCAAAGAAACATGAATCAGTACAAATATACCTAATCGATCAAGATGCTTCTGCAACCGAGTCCTGGGCTCCTACTCTTCACAATTACTTGGTAATTCCTCCAGCATAACAAGAGTTAAAGCATTCCTTCTAAGTCCCTCTCTCATGGATCCTCCTTGCATTTATGGGACAAGGTAAGCAATTGGAATCAAGAGGTGGTTGAATTGGGAGGTTGGGGAAGTTGTAGAACCAACTTCAACTAATCCCAATTCGTAATCTTAATATATTTTTTGACTTCATCTTAAGATGTGTGCGAGTTTCATACAACTAGAGTAGCGCACAATATGCAACTTTTGTGCTTTATAACAAGCGTTTGCAACTTTTTAAATGTGTGCACTAGTTGTCCTTGAGCAAAGTAGCGTTTAGAATGTAGGTTTACTATGCAAAGAGTAGCGCACATGTCATGAAATCAGTAGACAAAGTAATATTTTCAGCTGAAGAGTGTAGTTCCAGTAGTAAGTCATATAGGTCAACCTAGCCCTTCAATCCATGGTGTCCTTTTGTGTGATCGACAGAGCAATGTGATCACAGACAAAGAAGTGCATATTTGACCTATAACAATAGGGAAGCCTTAATCTCCACTAGAGTTCTATTATGTCCCTGAGAATACTTCATAAAACAGTTTAAATATCTATCTATGAGTGTAGTGACGAGCTGTTCCTTCTTAACCACATCGTCCTAGACTTGTTTGACATTCCAGACAGCTTCACACAAAAACCAATGTTGCTCAGGGTCCTCTAGACCCATTCCTTTGAATATTGTCAGTCATTCTCCTACTAGGTGCAGTGTTCTACGCAGTGGTCTGTGCGGTGTTAGGGATGTTACTGCATGGAATGTTCTGAGTACTCACTTCCATAGTGTTACTAGTATTGACACTCAGAGGGTTAGCAGTACTGACAACTAGAGGGTTCTGAACTAGCAGAATCTATGAAATAGGAGGCATAGTATTAACGACTGGTGGATTTTGTGGTGTAATAGGCTGATAGGTGGCTGATGGAGGTGTTTTCTAGATATTAGTCTTAGCTTGGAACTCAGTGTCTACACGAAGTCCATGTTCACTCTAGTTCTTCTTAGTTGTACACTTATATCTTTTTCCACTTCTTAAATTGTGTGTATCTTCATTAGAATCACTATATGTTTTATCGACCACTACAGATTAAAAAAATTCTAGGAATTTTACTACATTCTTAAAAGTCCTTTCTGAGCTAAAATCATTTTAACATATAAACTTAGATTTTTGTAATGTCCCTTGTTAGGAATTTTATTAGAATGGCAATTTTTCACTTTCCCCCCTAGTTAGACCTTTGACTAGTTTTGAGCTCTAGGTCCCAAAATTGCCCCAATTGCTCCCAAATATTCTAAGAAGGTATATGGATGATGTTAGAACATAAATATGTATTTCAGGGATTCTTTTGGACCTTTAAAATACTTCTTCAAATCCTTTTTCAATTCTGGCCAATGTAGGGAACTTTACTAGTAATTTCCCTTTGACTAGTATTGGTCTCTAGGTCTCAAATTGACTCAAAATGCCTTCAAATATTCAAGTAAGGTGTATGAATGATATTAGGACTTGAATATGATGTTCAAGGATGATATATGGCCACCAAAATACCTCTTCAAACTCTCATAAGATTCTGTACCAAGTATGCAATTTTACTAGTAATTTGGGGTTCAAATCCCCCTGGGGTAAGTACTGAAAATGGATTCCCAAATGCCCCCAAACCCACTCAAATTTATGAAAAGAGATAGGGAATGTATTAAGTATTTTATTAAGGTCTCATGTACACCATTAATTGATTATTATATCTATTCCAACCCTCTCCCATTCAGCTGCAAAAATCACCAATTCAACCCTTGGGGAAATGGCACTATTTCTTCTCCCAATGCAATTAAACTGAGTAAAAATACTTCAAATGCTCAAGTAAAGTACATGAAACTTTTAAAATACATCCGTGGCAGTCCATTAATCACAAATTCATCATATAATCACCCATTCATTCGAAATCATCAGCATTACATTGATTCACAACAAGGTAGTGGGGAAATGGCACTGTTCTTTCATTAAAAATGAGATTTATACATTTCTACTTGGAATTTCGACCTGAAACTTTATGGAGATGAAGAAAAAAGTATTTAATTCATATTAAAAAAGAAATGGGGCATTAGAATCTCCCCCAAATAGTACAATAGCTCACCAAAAACGCCCTCCCTCAAGGATCAAGAATATGCCATCAAAACTGGAATTGGTTGAAGGGGTGAGATGCAATAGAAGAAACCATGAGATGCCCTATAGCTTACATTTTCAAATAAAGACTCCATTAAAGCTCCAAATGAAATTTCTGAATGGCCTTTCCAATTACCAACTTGGATGGGAATCTTTCACCCTCTAAATTGGCTAAGGCAAGAAACTAGTCATCCACTAGCTCTCCCTCTACACAAATGCAATTTCAAATTCTACAAATGATCAAAAGATGGTTTCATTCTTTGTTATTAACATTTATAAAGTTCTAATTTCCTCCATGGGTCGAATTACTTCCAAGAGACTCATGCCAACTCAAGTTGGGAAGAGATTCCAAAGAACGCCACTTGTACAACAATTCCTAGTCTCCCACTTCCACCAAATCACATGTGGAAGCATCTTAGCTTCCCTAAAACCCTTGAGCACCATCTTGGAGTCTATTTTTAGCCCTGACATGTCATATATGTCATATGTCAGCCTTCAGGTCTGATTTGTGTGATAGCATCTTCATCATTGTTGTCATAGAGCTAGGGAATCTAGCCCAAGTGTCTCACTAGCTCCAAATTGCCTCTTCCTCTTCCATGGGAGTTACTCTTCCTCTATATTTCGACCTAATTGACTCATGACAAGTATTATTGAACTTATAAATCATGCCAAGAACATTAGGCTTCCCATAGATTCGAAATTGCAAGAAGAGGATGCCATGTGGCACATACATTCTAGCTTGTGTGGGTCCCACTTCCTCCATGTGTCTTCATGATGAAATGCCACTTTGATTTTCACTTGTATATATTTATTTATCTCCTTTATTAAATATTTATGCCATCCTAATGTTCCAACATCATTTATTATCCCCATTATTCACAATCCCAAAGCTTCCACCCCAAACCTAGGAAACTAGTAATTTCCCTCCTTGGCAATTATTTGACCTTTAGCATCAATTTGACAAACACTAATGAATATGGCCATTGTGACCCAATGCCAATTTTGGGACATGAAAATTGTTTAGATACTTACCTATGAAACCTTTGAATAACTCTACTTTCATTGTACTGTAGGACGTCAGGGTGTCCACAACGAACTCTGTTACGAAGCCTTGTAGTATGTTGTCAAGCCAAAAGTCGATTGCACATGCGAGTGGAATATCTACTTCTTTAAGCCTCTGAATGAGCTGTGGGGTCCACTCGGTAGATACTCCTGGTTGAAACAGTTCTTTCACTCTGTGAGTCTTGATAACCACTCATGCAACTTGTTTCCAAAGGTTTCCCAGAAAATTTCGTGAATATCCTTCCATGGGTATTTATTTAACCAATCTACGTCAGAGAGATGCAGATGTCTATTCTCCTTTCTTGCAAAATCTCTCTCTGTCTTGTCTACCTAGTTCCATATTTATGTTTTCTTAGGATGCCAAATTTTGGTGGTCATCACCAGTTCAAGCGCGAAAACGGAACCATTTGTTGGTTGCTTATATTGTTCTTGAGGTTTTCTAAAAAGACCCATTTTTTTCGCGGTTCGAGGAACCAACAAAACCCCTTTTCACCGGCCCTTTCAGCAATAGTCTGCGAGTAGACTTATGTCTCACCCAAGGAAAATTTATGGGGAGGTTTCGGAATCAGGTTTCCACAACCGGGTGATGCGCGCTTCAATGGAATGGGAGACTGCGCGAAGTTCACCTTCTTTGCAGTTAACACTTATACAATAGCACATCCACGGACTGCGCAGCTCAGAATGGCTTTTCGACAATAGGACAGTGCAACTAAGACTGCGCTTCCTCTTCAGTACTTAACCAACTTCAACAAGCTTTACTTAGTGCAAAATGACGCATTTAACAACCTAATAGAGTGCAAGCATTGCAAACTCATACACTATAACAACTAAAATGTAACTATGCACTTACGGTGTTGTGTTCAGGGAATCGCACTATACAAGCTTCGCTGGCTAAGTGTTTACCCGATTGACTTATGCATTCATTTGACTTAGAAATATTGGTGCATTCAAAATTCATTCACATATGTCGATACTTAACATATTATTCCCATCTTGTACCCTTATGGTGAATACATATAAAAGCAATAACACATGAACTTATAAACGAGATTTTAACCATTAATCGTAAGCAAATACACAAATATAAATGCATAATCAATCACATAACACAAAATTTAACGTGGCTCACCCCCAGGATGGAAGCTACGTCCATAGGAACTATTGTTATATTATTTATGGGAAGGGTACAATAGTTCCAGTCTGCGCACTAAACTACAGACTCTCTTCTCTCTTAGTAGGTCTCTGTGCATGTAGATGTAGAGCCTTTCTCAATCTTCTGTCAACAGAGATCACTCTTTTACAATCAATAGCTCAATGATTATTCAATGAATATTAACCCTTTCCCTTACAAAATTTTTCTTTACAGATCGTTCCCTTAGGTCACGTCTATTACAATGTATGTGGCAAAAATCGTAAGGTTACCCAAAATGGGTGTGGTTACCCGCCACCCTTCTTGTCGTAGTCGACAACTTGCTACACTCGCTTCAGGTCGTCTTGCTGGGCCACTCGTGGCTCACACGCTCCTCTGATAGCCACAGTCATCACCAAAATGGTTACAACCGCATCATGGCCTGCGCTTTCTACCCCTTTGGCCTACTTGTCACCGTCAACTTAGTGGATTAGCTTCTAATGGTTTTCCACCACTCTCTTGATAGGTCTCTTTACAACCACATCGTGGCATGTCACTTTCCGCCCCTTTGGCCTGTCTGTCATCGTCAACTTAGTGTCTTAGCTTCTAACAGTTTTCCACCACTCCCTTGGCAGGTCTCTTTCATCAAATTCGACACAACTTGGACAAGTTCCAAATTCGTCACGACTTCGACAAACTCAACAACTTCGACAAGTTCAGAAACCTTGATAGTTTCATGATGTCGACATGCAATGTCGACTTGTGACTGGCGAACTATGACAAATTCTCTCTGTCTTCCAATCGAATGTAATAGTTGAACTTCCGAAACCGTTCTAACTTCTCTTGTAATTGAACGTAGCAGACAGGCACCCAAGCATCCCAACACTCTCTATATAAGCATGTAACATATTGCAACATATAGATATCAAATATCATAGATCTTATATGATCGATCTTTGAATCAACAAGTAATAGAGAAGATCAGTTCACATTTCTATATATTGTCTGTGTGTATTTGTATTTATCTATGTAGTGTATTCCTGCTTTGCTTCTATTTATTATGCTTCCTCCATAACATAACCAACACATTCAATCGAACTGTTGTCCCCCTCGTGCACCTGGGCACATGCAAATCAGTTGTGCTCCTCTTTGGATTCCAAATCGAACCCCAATCATGCCATTTTCCTGTGAAATTCTTCATTTCCATGGCTAAATTTTGCCTTGTAAAATATCTCTGATTCGCAATTATCCTCCCATAATCCGCAATCTACAATGCGGATATCGAAAATCGGGGCTACTAAACAGACCAAAAATCACCTCCGCAATATGCATTCCACAATGTAGGTTTTGGGAATCGGAAAGCCAACTTTATGCCTCTAAAATATCACTTCTGCAATCTGCATTCCACAATGCGGGTTGCGGAAATCGGAAAGCCATTACACAACTTCGCGAAAATCACATCTGCAATCCGCACTCCGCAATGTGGGTTGTGCATATCGGAAACCTGAATTTGCCCCCCTAGAAAATAATGCCTTTGTAATTCCAGTTGCGAAAATCAGAAACCCAAATCTGCGCCCCCGGAGAAATTATGCCTCCACAATCTACATTCCGCAATGCAAGTTGTGGAAATCAGAAACCCAACTTTGCGCTCTTGAAAAATACCGTTCCGACTTTTGCAATCCGCAATGCGGGTGCGGAATGTTGGAAAGTTGGACCTACGAGAAGGAGGAAAAGAAAAAAATCTCTTGATCGGGTGTGCTGTGAATCGTCTCCCAGCGTTGATCTATCTCAACTCTTCAATATTGACCGTCAATTTTCTCTTTGGAGCAGAAAATCACTCGATCAAATGGGTCTTCCGTAGTTTTTTTGGGCTGTCAGATCTAGACTTCTACAACCTCTTTGGATATTAATCCATCCTGTCCATTCATCCTTTATGGATTGCGGAAGCCTTCCACTGCCCTGTTTTTCCCATTTTATCATCATGAGTCGATCATTTGGCTTGGATTTGCTTGACACATAGCCATTTTTTGTGTTTTCTGACACTTCTGTGGCATAAGAGGAAGATGGGCATGCTTGAGGTTCCGGTAGGGGGATTCCATTTCCTTCCTTGGAGGGAACATTAATGGGAGTGTTAACAACAGCTCCTACCAGGTATGTTATCCTCCCTGTTAGGTATCAAGAATAGTAGACTAGTGGCCCTCCTTTTCCTTATTTCAAAAGAAACTAAAAAATGGCTAACTGAAACTCAACAAAAATGAATTTATACAGTGCAGATGGGTTGACCGGCTTGTTTTTCATTGGAGATAGTGTTTCACGAACCTCCCATTGACGGATCTCTTCCCAACTGGTTCATCATCCCCATCCTGCAAGAAGGAAGCATTGTTTCCATTTTGAGTGATGACTATATAGGACCCCTTCTAGAGGTTATCAAACTTTTGGGCTTGGTCCTCTCTTCTAGCATCCCATTTCAACACTAGATATCCCACCTGGAAATCATCATCCTTGGTCTTTCTGTCAAAAGTATTCTTAACCCTCTCTTGAGCCAGCATAGATTTAGCATGTACTATGTCTCTGAATTCCTGTATCTCAACCAGCTTAATGGTCCTCATTAGCTCAGGATTTGGCTCCTCTACTTGCTCCTGTAGCAGTCTCATTGCAGGCCCTTTGAGGGAATAAGTAAATATCACCTATGTCCCATATACCAATTTGAAAGGTGAAGTTCCAATGGACCTCTTGGAAGTGATCCTATCATCCCACAGAGATAAGGTCAGCTTGGTGTGCCAAACCCTTTTGTATTCTTGATGCATCTTCTTGATGATTAAACCCAAACTTTTATTGGATGATTCAACCAATCCATTTCATTGGGGGTAGTAAGCAGTAGAATGACCCAATTTTATGTGGAATTTGTCACATAATTTGACCATTTTATTGGACTCGAAGGCTTGAGCATTGTTGATGATTGTTTTAACAGGGAAACCAAACCTGGACATGATATTTTCCTCTAGAAATTTGATGATGACTGTGTCTGTGGATTTCCTGGTTGGTATTGTTAGAGAAATATTATACCTTAGTACCTTAATCATTAATTAATTAATGGATATTAGGTGATAAACTGGTTAATAATACATCCCTAGGTGTGAAACTGGTTATTATGAATTGGTTTGGACTTATGTGGATAAGTGTGAACAAGTTCACAATGTATGAGCCAAAGTATGGGCCAAGAGGTGGTCAAACTAGCTGTTAGGAATGCTTATCCAAACATTTATTTCCCCAGCATGCCTAAGGCACCCTATTTCCCTGTTTTAAGGAAACACATTGACCAAGGGTGCTCATCCTCTGTATGTGGGCAATTCCCACTCCCTAGGCCATTTTTGGCATGCCTAAGCCTAACCAACTTCCACCCAACCTTATCCTCACATGTGTGAACCTCATTATGACTTCCCATGCTTACTCAGTGTTCACATGCATATTTTGAACTTGTTTGAGCTATTTTGGAAGCCATTTTGGTTAACCTAGGGGGGATTGGGGTAAATATAAGCTAGCTAAGTGTGGACACTCCAAATGGATATTTTTCTTCCTATTTTGTATATAAGGATGAACCAATCTATTTCATAGTATTGGACTGTTAAGAATATTCAGATATTTCACCCATTTCATGTGTTAATTACATTTGTTCTTCATTTTACAGATTTGTTCCTATTCCTGTAAATGTGTTGCAATCTTTCACTAGTGAGGAATCCATAGTAGCTAGGTTCTGCTGTGACTAAGATTTTGCATGGTATCAGAGCTCTTGGAGCTATTATTCGAACCAATAGATTGTTTTAGTGGTATGCTAGAAGCAGTGGAGAAACCACAAAATTCCTGAGGCCATTGCATTGAGTCCATTGGAGAAATCTAGTGGCTCTTCGCAGGTGTGATGCTCTCCTGAATGCACCCACTATCAAGTAGGGTTAGAATTTATTAGTGTAGATCCCTCTTGTTAACACCCAAAAAGTGTTCACTACCTCATCTACCCCATTACATGGCTCATTTGTCCATTTTCCTACCATATTTCACTTAAAAACCCTGAAAATCCCATTAAAAAGCCTCCAAAAGGCCACAAAACCATCAAAAAAGCCTCAAAAAGGCTAAAAAACCCCTTTTTTTCCTCCAAAAATATCCAAGATTCCTCTAAAATAGAAAAAACCCTCTAAAAAGGGAATAAAAAATATAAAATAATGAGGAAAAGGAGGAAAAAACCCTATACAGCTGCCCTAAACCATATGGTTCCCAAAACCATGGGCCAGCACTCCACCACCAAAAAACTATAAATAGGTGATGGAGACCCCTTATTTCATATCCACAATCATAAGCACCCTTACTCTACCAAAATAGCTCTTGAAAACCCTAGCTCACCCTTGAGCTACTTTCACCTTGAGAGCCCCCTTTTGGCCCATTTCCACCATTGGAGAAAGAGAAGGAGCAAGTTGGAGCTTGGAGCAACCCTCTTGGAGCATTGCAAGAGCTTCACCAACCTTCACATTGGAGGTAACATTAATACAAAAGCCATTCTTTACATCTTGTTTTTCTGTTTCATGCACATGTTTAGAGTAATTTACATTTCTGTTTTAGCATTTTAATTTACATTTACTGAACTGCGACTAAGGAGTCCCTTCTCCTTAGTAGGTGCTCATTCGCACAAGCTAGGGGTAAAAACCTAGCTACAGTTTTGGCGACTCCCCTAGGTTTGAATTTCTAGTTTCAGTTTAAAATTTTTTTAGTTTTCTGCAATAATTTCCCGTTTTTTCCTTTCGGCTGTCCCTTTTGGCTGCTGTAAACCGCATCTTTCCCCTCTGCAGTCGCGTCCTCACCGCGTCTTTCAGGCCTTTACCTGTGACCCGACTGCAGCTCTTAGACTATTTTCGGCGCTCTGCCGGCGGATTCAAGTCTGTTACCTGCGATCCGACCGCGGCTAATCAGCATGTTTGCTGCGATCTGACTGCGCCTGTCGGCCATTTTCCCGCGTCCCGACCGCGTCTGTCTTCTCTTTTCCCGCGACCCGACTGCGTATTTTTCCCTGTTTCCTGCGGTTTGACTGCTCCTGTCGGCCAAAAATCCGCGACCTGTCCGCGTCTGTTTCCCTCAAACCCGCGGTCTGACCGCTCAGTTTCGCCACCAACCCGCGATCTGATTTCTGCATTTTTTCCCTGGTTTGAACCCAGTCCCTTTTGCTGCAATATTTTATGCATCTGCACAACCATCTGTTCCACCTGCAGCCCTACTTCCCTACATCCTTTTCTGCAACATAATTTATGTTCCCTTTTACAGAATCTTTTTAAAATTTCAGCATTTTAATTCAGAAAATTTTGCATGTTAAAGTTTCGAATTCAGTATTATTGATAGTTAGAACGTTGCCCCCCTTATGGCACTTTTGTTTGGGTTCATCACCTCACGAGCACACACTCTGTCACATAATTCAAGTGAGCCTTAAAAACTACTTAACTCGACCAATATTCTAACCCCACTTGGGGAACACAAAAGAATCTTTGTAGTTAGGTAGGATCGGGGGGATAGGCTTCCAATAACACCCCTCGGTTAATTACACTTGAGACATAGCTGTTGTCCAATTAGGGAACCAAAATCCCCTAGTATTTTTTGGCACGGTCACAACCAGTTTACCAGAGGGCCTCTCCCCTAGGAGGGTTGAAGTCGCGAGACTGGTTCCGAAGGCCTGAGTGGAATACCGCACTCCATTCAGTAACCGAAGGGCTACCTTTCGCAGTTCTCGGGATATCCCTGTATAGGGGTATTGTGGTAAAAGGACCAAATGGCAGATTCACCTTTCTGGATGTGTCATGAACGGGGTATCTTAGTTGCCATTCTTCTAGGATTGACTACCCAGTGTCCCTCCCGGTAGGGGGATATCTTAGCCACTTGGCTTTCCTATTCATATTGTCTAACTTGGATTTCATCACCTTGCAGAGGATATGTCTAGTTGAGTCAGAATACTTTTTAGTTAGGTATTTGCATGCTCCCTTACCTCCTTTTGGTCTAGTGAGTCCACCATTTTTTATTTTTAGGAAAACTGCTGCTTGTTGGTATTATGACCATTTCTGTTGACACTCCACCTATTGTAGCACAACTGTTACAGTAGGTGTTTTGAGTTGGTTGTTGGCCTGAGTGCCCTATTTTTTGAGCTCTCCTTCTGCACACTCGGTTGCATTAGGGTTTTTGAGTTGTTTTTTACTCACCTCAATGCACAGAGACTTGACACCAAACAACGCCCTATTCATCCCTCAAAGCTCCCAGCTGTCAAAGCCGAGATTGAGAAACTTCGCAAGGCAGGAGTCATTTATCCTATTGCTTATACAACCTGGGTTTCAAACCCCGTTCTTGTTAACAAAAAACAAGGCACCATTAGAGTATGCACTGACTTCCGCGATTTAAACCGCGCCTATCCCAAAGATGATTTCCCCACGTCATTTATTGACCAGCTCATCAATGCGTGTGCGGGGCATGAATTCCTCTCGTTCATGGATGATTTTTTCGGATACAATCAGATCCAGATCTGAAAGGAGGATCAGTACAAATCTACCTTTACTACCCCATGGGGCACCTTTGCCTATCGTATCATGCCTTTCGGCCTCAAAAACGCTGGTGCCACCTTTCCAGTGGGCCATGACCTATTGCTTTCATGATTTGGTCCACATCTTGCTCGTCTACCTTGATGACCTTATAGCTCGTTCCTGGAAACGATCAGACCACCTTAATGACCTTCGGTAAGTTTTTCTGCGTTGTTGCAAATATCAAATCCGCTTGAACCCACACAAGTGTGTCTTTTGCGTTCCGGCAGGTCGATTGTTGGGTTTTATTGTTTCCCAGAAAGGAATTACTGTTGATCCCCTGAAAGTCCAAGCCATCTTAGACCTTCCCTCTCCTCGCATGCTTCAGCAGCTCCAAAGTCTGCAGGGGCGATCCAATTTCCTTCGACGCTTCGTTCCTGACTATGCCACTACCATTCACGGTTTCTTGCGCCTGCTCCGTACCCACATACCCTTCATCTGGGATGAGAAAGAAGAAGCTGCATTCGACGCCCTAAAGAAAGATCTCACACAAGCCCCCTTGATCTCCCCTCCAGATTTCTCTCAGGACTTCATCCTCTACGTCTCGACATCCGAGCATGCCGTGTCCAGAGTCTTGGTTCAAGAAGACGCCTCACACCAAGAGCATGTCATTTACTACATGAGCCAGACCTTGTCTGGCCCACCCCTATGTTACCCATATGAGGAGAGACTAGCCCTAGCAGTGGTCTTTTCTGTCCAACAATTGTGACACTACATTTTACTTAGTCATACCACAGTTGTCGCCGACTCTAACCCCATGGTATAACTCCTAAACCAACGACTCCTGCAAGGTCGTGTTGCTAAATGGGTCATTATCCTCCAGGAATATGACCTCACTTTCCGAACACCTGAGAGCACTAAATCCCTTGCGCTTGCCCATCTCATCACTGATCTCCCTTCCCTTCTCCCGGCTCCACCCATTTCCGATGAGTTACCCGACAATCACTTGTTCACTATCTCGTCTGATGACCCATGGTATGGTGATATTTTGTTATACCTACGCACGCAGAAGTTCACACCCAAAGTCACTCGTAATGGACGTCGTCGCATCCGTCACCAAGCCTCTCGATATCTCCTCTTAGGAGATGTCCTTTATAGGCGGGGGGTTGACACAAGTCTTCGTCGTTGCCTTACACATGAGGAAGCTGAACACGTCCTTAATGACTGTCATAGCGGTGCTTGCGGCGGCCATTTCTCAGGGATGGCCACTGCCCAAAAGGTCGTCCATGCCGGATACTTTTGGCCCACCCTTTTCATCGACTGCATCACTGCGGTCAAGCATTTCCATAACTGCCAACTTTTTGCCCCCAAGGCCCGGACACCTCCTGCTCCGCTTCACCCAGTTGTCACCGTTGGTCCCTTTTGTAAGTGGGCCATCGACTTCATGGAGTGTAGACCCCCATCTGCCAACGGCCACACGTATATCATTGTCGCCGTTGATTACTTCACCAAATGGGTGGAAGCCATGCCCACCTTCAATTGTACCGCTGACACTGCTGCCCGTTTCTTTTTCAACCATGTTATCACTTGATTCGGGTTCCCTAACCAATTGATCTCAGACCATGGATCACACTTTGAAGATTCCGTTTGGCGCGAGTTATCCACCCTTCTCAAGTTTGAACACCAATTTTCCTCTGCTTACTACCCCCAAGGGAACGGTCAAGTAGAAGCTGTTAACAAAATCCTAAAAACCATCCTCCAACGAACTGTTGATCGACATAATTCCAATTGGCACCACATGTTGTTCCCTGCCTTATGGGCTTACCGTACCTCCACCAAGACCGCCACTGGTTTTACCCCGTTTCATTTAGTTCACGGTGTAGAGTCTGTCCTCCCCATCAAGTGTCAGATACCTGCCTTATATATCACCGTGGAGCTTCTCCCCGATACCTCCCCCCTTGAGCAACGTCTGCTATCCCTTGAACAAGCCGATGAAGATCGTTGTGCCACTCTCCAGAACATTGAAGCTGCCAAAAACCACTCCAAAGCCGGTTATGACAAACATGTTCACCCTCGAACTTTCCACGAAGGGGACCTCGTCCTCGCCTATGACCAAGCCCACGACAAAACCGGTAAAGGGAAGTTTGAATCCATGTGGAAAGGCCCTTACATTGTGCAGACTTGCCTTGGCAAGGGAGCATACATTTCAGCCGACTCCGAAGGTCACCCTTTGCGCAACCCCCGTAATGGGTTGTATCTTAAACATTTTTACCCATAAATGAAACTGCAGCCTCATTGGTCCGCATTGTACAGTTTGCTCTCTTTTTTGTTTTTCACCTTTTTTACCATAAACTTACATTCATCATTTTTTGCATGCCACAGATGGACCATCTTCCACCTTGTTACACTGGCTTTGCTGATGGCGCAAGCCGCTGGTCTCCCAACCTGGCTTCTGCAGCATGGGTCTTATATTCCCCTTCCAATGAGATGATTCACCTTGACGGAATATGTATAGGCGCTGCTACCAATAACCAGGCAGAGTATGATGCTGTGATCGGTCTCTTGACTGCTGCCCTCCAGATGGGAATATGTCATCTTCATGTGTTCTTGGACTCCCAGCTACTTGTCTCCCAATTCAACAACTGCTACCAGGTGCGTGATCCATGCCTCTTTAGAAAATTCCTGCGTACAAAACAACTCAGCCGACAGTTTGAATCCATCACATTCACACATGTCCCAAGAGCTCACAATAGCATCACAGATCAAATGGCAAACAACATCCTAGATTGGCATATCAATCACACCATGTAACACCTCCATCATGCATCATTATCCCATAGCATCTCATCCAAATATATAAAAACCCAAAAAGACTGCATTGCATCAACATTTGCATCCATGTACATAAACCATAAAACCACATTTGTATCCATAGGGGCATCCACGTGCCTAATCATACATACATCATTTCGCATCACATAAAATACACAAGGGGCATCCACGTGTTCAACATCCTAGACTACTTGCATCCACATGCAATACAAGCATATCACACATCATAAAGCGCATCCACGTGCGTACAACTAAAACATAATCACAAAAAGGTGCATCCACGTGCATATATATATATCAAAAAATACAATGTCATAGTGCTATACATGTCCTGAGTAACCCTGTACTCAGCTATACAAAAAATGTCTATACATCCCTAAAGCCTCATAAAAATACATGCCGTAGCTACAAAACGCGGGGGGAGTCCCCTGCACTCCCTAATGAGAGTCATATCCTGCATCACTGCCGGCATCTGTTGCCTCTGATTCCTCCCCTCGCTCCTCCTCCGGCAAATCCTCATCCCCTACGGGCTCCTGTTCCCGTGCCCTGTCCGCCAAGATAACCACCCGGATCGCAATGGATCTGAACTCCCGGGGTGCCCTCATGTAATCCTACACCACGTCCGGATCGACGTCCCGCCACCCCTCATCGGTCACCCCCACCATCAAACGGTCTAGTAGTGCCCGTACAGACTCTAGCGTCCCCTCCGCATCCCGGTGACGCACCTCCCCCCGCCCAAGCAGAGCTGGAACGGCCACAATCCCCCTCCGTGCCACATGCCCAGGCGGCGGCCTCGAGCCCACATCTGCAGATCACCCATTTGTCAGTAACAATATATCAATCAACTATCATATATAAAACTTGCATCCATAACATGCAAGCAAAACATACGTACCATCTGGTCCCCATGCCTGTCCCGACGGCCGTGGTGCCTCTGGATCTCCGGTGTAATCCATATCTCTATACGGATAGTCGTCGAGTGTCAATGGTATCTGGAGCCACTGCAAGTACAACTCCTGCGTAAAATACCTACCAACATCGCCGCCACCACGGCGGCGCATCATCTCGCCCCACCGCACCATCCGCGGCTCCCTCAAGCCTCCTGCTCTGATCGGCACCCGCGGCCGCAGTGTGGGTACCCTCTCCATAAAAAACGCACATAAGAAAGAACCATAGCAAAACCCCTTGCCAGATTCCTTCGCTGCTGTCAGCTGCTGCTAAACATAGGTAAGGAACATCTAACCCCATGCGTAATAAACACCATCAAGTACGCGCTCCACTAGCTGCATCTGGCCCCCAGACACCTTCTCCGGTGACAAGGACCCCAAGACGTGAACCACACATGCCACCATGGCTTGCACTGCTGGCTCCTGTAGGTCTCTCACCAGAAGTGCATTCCTGTGCACCCGAGCCTCTGGACCACAGTACCACTCCAACATGTCCTCCATATCTATATCTGCGGATACCCGCGGCTGTGTGTCTGCCACCCTACCTAGACAGGGCAACCCCGTCAGGAAGTATACGTCTGTCAGGGTGAGATCCACCCTCTCACCTTGCACTCTGAAGGCCTGTATGTCTGGCTCCCAGAAACTAATCAGCCGGTTCAGCAGTAATGCTGCTGACTGCATCATGGGTACCTGGGCGAACTTTAGTAGTCCGAATAGTCCCAGCACCGATCGCACATGGCGATCCTCTCGGATGACGGTGACGATCTCATCTGGTATATCTCGCTCTCTCCATAGAACCTGTGGTATCCTGTCAATCACGCAAAGTAGCCTCATCAGACTCATGTCAAACAAATAATCCCTCCCCTCCCCCCAGAAAACCCTAATATCTCGGTACAAAACTACGGCTTTAGGGCTCCCTACCGTGGTTTCAGACTGCGGCTGTCAGGCCTCCAATCGCGGTCCTTAACCACGTCTATCAGTGCTAAACCCGCGGTCTTGCACTACGTGTCCCTCCTTGGAACACGCGGTACCCGGCCGCGTACCCCTCCTCGAAACGCGCAGTACCTGACCGTGTGGTTTGGCCTAGAACTCGCGGTCTCCAACTGCGTGATCCCCCGAGAAACCTGCGGTCATTGACCGCGGTTCCAACCCTCTAACCCGTGGTCCACCCCACGTGGACCGTACAAATAGTACCCTGGGACCCACTACCCACCCCCCGAACCCAATGACAAAACAGGTATGAGTTTGACGAAATACCTGTATCTCCCGGATCTGAAATCGGCCGGTCGGATCGTCCAGAAATTCCACCTCAACTCTTGTCCACTCTGATCACTAGTCAAAGTCAAATAGTACAAATGACACTTGTCATGTGGGGCCCACTCACTATTTATAGTCAGTTGACTTTTTCTTGTTTAGGCCATTCCGAGCTCATATGAAGTTCATTTTCTGAACCGTTTCCACCATTGGAATCAGCACGATGAGACCGTCACGATGGTCACCTCGTTGCATTATTTTTTCTACGCCATTTTTTGCCCATTTTTTAGACACCACTAGTCACCTCGGTTTGCGTGCCACATCGGCCGTTCTCCATTTTTTGCATATTTTATATCATCGGATTCATTTTTCCGAGCCCGTGATGATGCTTGAGATCATTTCTCGCTCTCACCCCCAGCTTTTTTGGGCATTTTTTCCAAAACGCCCCCGTTGCCTTGGTTTGCGTGCTACATCGGCCATTCTCCATTGTTGACACTGTTTATATCGCCGGATTCAGTTTTCTGAGCTCATGATGATGCTTGAGATATTTTCTCGCTCTCACCTGGTACAATCTCAACATTGTGTCCCGACACCTTGCTGCCTCAGTTTGCGCACCACATCGACCGCCATCGGATTGTTCCACACTTTTACATGAGCCATTCACTCCTGTCATACTGCAAATGTTTCGTTATTTTGCCACCATTTCATTCACCCCGCAAGGAGGCCCACCAGTGTTCCCCCCCTACCCTCGTTCTTGGTCATCATTACTGTTCCTTGATTGAACACTTCCTCCTTGCCTAGCCATTCCTTTTGTTTGGTATAATTTTACCCCTTTTTCGGGCCGGACAAGTCCTTTATGAAAAAGGCACTTAGGGAGTTTCTATTAAGCTCTTTTCTTACTCCTAAAACAATGAAAAGATCGTCGAGCAATCTTGCTTCCTTTCATGCTCGTTAAAGTACCTGAAAGGGCGTCTATCTGGTATAAGTTTAACCCTTTTCCGGACCTGATAGACTAATTACGAAAAAGGAATACTCTAGTCACACCGGCTAGAAGAGTTCTTCATTGCATCCTTTTATGCTTCTTTGGGCCTTGGAGACTAACACACGAAAAAGCAACCCCCTGGAGTCTTCTTATTTGCTTTTAGACTCTCTAAAATTGAAAGCAACCACAAGCATGAACTGTCCTGCGCTCGTACAAATCCACACAACAGTACCATTTCATTACTTCAGAGTCTTCTTATCGCTTTCAGACTCCTTAAAATTGAAAGCAATCACGAGCATGAACTGTCCTGGGCTCGTATAAATCCACACGATAGTACCATTTTACACACACTTCTTCTAGTTCCTTAACCCATGAAGAAGTTCCCCTCCCGTGCCTCCTGGCACTATGATCGATCATCTCGGCAGCACCCTCAATCAGGTCTCCTTTGTTCAGAGTATTCTGCAGTCTCCTGCCATTTTACACCAGCTTGAGTCTCCCTCATCCCAGTCACTTCCCAGTACAGCTATGATCCCTTTCCCCTCAGTCAGTTTCATATGCTACCCGATCATCCCCGCCATCATACTCTGAACAAAGGAAGTTTGAGTCCACCCACTCTACTTTCCCAGTTATTCCCCCCTAGTTTGTCAGTCCTGCCATTAGTACTATCACATTTCGGTTCTCCACCTCGGGCTCCTGTCAAGGAAACATCATTGCCTTGATAGTTGCAGGTCTCCCTCTGTCGACGACAGCCCCTCTATTCTAGAGGATAGACCCAGAGGTCCCTATGCCTTGGACCCATCACCATCTGTGGTGAGTGCCTACGGATCAGTTTGGGAGGAGTCATCATTGCCTCTCCGAATGGTTGTTTCTCACATGCTCGACTTCAACACCTTGATCGCATCGTTGAGAATCACGCAGGATTTACATCCCTTCCATTATTTGTCGAAGACCCCGCATTTCCCCCGACTCTAGCACATTGGTGAGTCACTTTGGAACAACCAGTTATATGTTCTCGTGGATGTCCGAGCTGCGTTGGCGATTGTATTCGGAAGCCATCCAGTTCTATGCTTCCTTGAGTACCTAGTTCCGTCCCAGTTCAGTGTACCATTGAGAGTATGACCCTTGTCACTCTGATCCAGCAGCTCATCAGTTCCTTTGGTATCACATTCAGTAGCACTGTTGTCATTCCAGTGCATCAGTTTTTCAGCTCAGACATGGTCAGCCCAGCAGTATGTCCCAGATTTGCGTCCCTTCTGGACCCTTATGATGTACACAGTGGTTTTCTATGTATCCTACAGGTCCCTCTTTTCGGGCCTCACAGTTATTTTTATATATCTTAATACGAGCATGGGTATGCCCACCTCATCCATATATTGAGATTCTTCCTCATTCAGTTTTTGAGGATATTTATATGTCAGGTCCCCATATTTTGGACCCCATTGTTATTATTATGTTATATCCTGATACGAGCATGGGAATTCCCGCCTCGTCCATATGATCAGATTATTCCTCATCCCTTATTGAGGTTATGTACTTTTAGTTCTTGCAGTTTGTTCGGGATCGTTGTTCCGGGATTCAGTTTGTTTCTTCTCTTCTCCACACCCAAGGAAAACCATACAAGACTTATGATGTCCATTGGCCATACGATGAGCTCCTGCCCTTGCACATTAGGGGGCAATCTGTTAACACCCAAAAAGTGTTCACTACCTCATCTACCCCATTACATGGCTCATTTGTCCATTTTCCTACCATATTTCCCTTAAAATCTTGAAAATCCCATTAAAAAGCCTCCAAAAGGCCACAAAACCATCAAAAAAGCCTCAAAAAGGCTAAAAAACCCATTTTTTTCCTCCAAAAATATCCAAAATTCCTCTAAAATTGAAAAACCCCTCTAAAAAGGAAATATAAAATATAAAATAATGAGGAAAAGGAGGAAAAAACCCTATACAGCTGCCCTAAACCATATGGTTCCCAAAACCATGGGCCAGCACTCCACCACCAAAAAACTATAAATAGGTGATGGAGACCCCTTATTTCATATCCACAATCATAAGCACCCTTACTCTGCCAAAATAGCTCTTGAAAACCCTAGCTCACCCTTGAGCTACTTTCACCTTGAGAGCCCCCTTTTGGCACATTTCCACCATTGGAGAAAGAGGAGCAAGTTGGAGCTTGGAGCAACCCTCTTGGAGCATTGCAAGAGCTTCACCAACCTTCACATTGGAGGTAACATTAATACAAAAGCCATTCTTTACATCTTGTTTTTCTGTTTCATGCACATGTTTAGAGTAATTTACATTTCTGTTTTAGCATTTTAATTTACATTTACTGAACTGCTACTAAGGAGTCCCTTCTCCTTAGTAGGTGCTCATTCGCACAAGCTAGGGGTAAAACCCTAGCTACACCTCCTGAGTGATTGAGACTTTTTTCTATAGGTTTTCAAGAGCACCATTGTCACCCAGTGTGCAAGTAGTATAAGAAGATGGAGCAATCTCATCCAAATTTGCTCACTCTTTTCAACTATTTCGATTGGAAGGATGAAATGGTGATTTTTTTGAGATCCAAGGGTCTTTTCAGGATCACAATGGGCACAGAGGTTGAACCAAACTCTGCTATGGAGAAATCGAAGTTTTTTAAAAGAATGGATGAGGCATTCGACCTCCTTTGTCTTAGTATTTCGAGAGACCTCATATTTCATGTGGAAAGTCTAGCTACACCCAATGAAGTTTGGCTCAAGCTTGAGTCTCTATTTGGGAAGACTGATAAAATGAGAGGACATCAACTTGAGAATGAGTTGATCTCACTGAGTCGAAGCAATTTCGAATCCATCCGGGATTTCTTCACCAAATTCAAGAGATTGCTCTTGCAAATCAAACAGTGTGGCATTGATAAGAAGGAAGAACAGTTGATCTTGTTCATTCTTTCAAAATTGGGTCATGAGTACTTAGTTTTTGTCTCTACATTCAACTCCACAAAGATCAGAGTTAGAAATTGGAAAATGCCATCTTTGGATGATTTCATGGTTATGCTAACTCAAGAGCAAGACAAGTTGGTCCTAATGAGTTCCTTTAAGCAAAAAGACCAAGTACTTGCAGCTGGAGATTCGAAATATGCAAGAGGCAAACAAAATCACAAATCTAAACCACAAGAGAAGAAGATGAAGGAGAAGAAGCAGTCATGTGATGAAAGCTCAAGTTCAAGTGATGAAGATTCGAAAGTCAAGAAGATGAAGAGAAAGAAAGAGAAGCCCAAATGTGGTTATTGCAGAGGTTCTCACAATGAAAAATCATGTTTCAAAAAGAATATAGACATTCTAACCAAGCTACTTGAAGAACATAACATTGATGTTCCATATTTTGCAAGAAGAGAAGAAGCTAAGCTCTCTTTGGAACAAGATCATTGCCTCTATGATACCTGCAAAAGTAAAAAGTTGTATGCTTTGAATACTAGATTTAAATCTCTTTCTGATGTCTATGATTCTGATTCGCATTCTGATATATCATATTCAGAAATTTCTATCCCTTCCTTGAAAGAATCTCCATCCAATTCACTAAAGCTTTCTCCCAATACTAGTCATTTTTCACTAGTTTTTGACATGCCTTCTGAAAGCTCTTTCCCACTTCAATTAGATCCTTCATATTCTAATATGGAAGGTAATATGCAGGATGATATACAGGTTATGACAGCCATCAAACCATTTTTCCAACCATTGGATTCCCAAAAGACCACACAACCCCCAAGTTCTCCAGTTGGAAAATATCACAATTTTATTGTTTCCAAAACTGTGTCACTTATCTATGTTGGTTTTAGGTCTTGCATATCATTCCTTAGCTAGATATCCATGTCATTGGCTATCATGGGACTGTTGTTCCACATGTTTGGACTTGATCTTACCACCTATGGTTCAAAACTCAAGTCTCCAGACCTTTCAAGTTCGCTCAACTGTCAGTGTGATCCAGTTGCACACTCTCTTCTTACTGAAAAGACACTTGCTCATGTAGACACTATACCTCTGTTGTTTTATACTCCATATGACTTATATTCTGATATTTCAAAGCCTCATGAGCTCTATTGCAGACTTGGGAAGGTGCTACATTAGTTTGGAAGAAAGATACATGGTTTGATTCACCATATGGCAGTTGCTCAAGGAGCTGATTTTGTTGAGTCTTTTGATGCTCTTTGGGAAGGATTTTGCAGAGATATCTTTTCCATTATTGATTATGTATTCATATCAGAGTATGTATGCATCAAGAAGCATTCTTATTATGCTCCCCCATCATCAAATGATGAGCTTCAAGGAGCCTTCCAACATGCTTTTTGTCTACAGAACATTGAAGAATTGGTGCATGATCATGACATCCACAACATTTTCACCAAGTATTTCACCCAGAAGTTGTTCATTCAAATCATTCAAGTGAAGAAAAAGACTTGTTGAAGAATTTTTGATCATCTTTGTGTCATTTCCATTCTTGAGGGAGGATTTTCTCCATGTGGTTTTGCCTCTTTCCTCGTTTTACATGGACAAATAAATTTATGTTGTAAAATGTGACTTGAGCCTCAGTTGCCAAGGCCTTATTTTTGATATTCCACTAAGTCTAGCTTATGGGGGGGTGTTAGAGAAATATTATACCTTAGTACCTTAATCATTAATTAATTAATTGTTATTAGGTGCTAAACTGGTTAATAATACATCCCTAGGTGTGAAACTGGTTATTATGAAGTGGTTTGGACTTATTTGGATAAGTGTGAACAAGTTCACAGTGTATGAGCCAAAGTATGGGCCAAGAAGTGGTTAAACTAGCTGTTAGGCATACTTATCCAAGCATTTATTGCCCCAGCATGCCTAAGGCACCCTCTTTCCCTATTTTAAGGAAACACATTGACCAAGGGCGATCATGCTCTGCATGTGGACAATTCCCACTCCCTAGGCCATTTTTGGCATGCCTAAGCCTATCCAACTTCCACCCAGCCTTATCCTCACATGTGTGAAACTCATTATGACTTCCCATGCTTACTCAGTGTTCACATGCATATTTTGAACATGTTTGAGTTATTTTGGAAACCATTTTGGTTAACCTAGGGGGGATTGGGGTAAATCTAAGCTAGCTAAGTGTGGACACTCCAAGTGGATATTTTTCCTCCTATTTTGTATATAAGGATGAACCAATCTATTTCATAGTATTGGACTGTTAATAATATTCAGATATTTCACCCATTTCATGTGTTAATTACATTTGTTCTTCATTTTACATATTTGTGCCTATTCCTGTAAATGTGTTGCAATCTTTCACTAGTGAGGAATCCATAGTAGTTAGGTTCTGCTATGACTAAGATTTTACAGGTATTTCATCAATCCATTTAGTGAAATAATCAGTGGTAGTCAATATCCACCTGTGTTGTCTAGAGGAGTTGGGGAAAATTTCACCAATGAATTCAAGCCCCCACCGATGTAAAGGGGCTTCTACAGTGATTGGTTTCAAAGGCAAGGATAAGAGCTTCCTCTTCCCTTCAAAGATCTGCCATTCATGGCAAGTAGTTATTTCCTTATAGGCATATTTGAACATGGTGGGCCAATAAAACCCTGCCCTGAGAATTTTGTTGACAGTGGCCTTCTAATAATGATTCCCCCCACAAACACCTTTGTAAAATTATTTCAAGGTTATTTTGTCTTCATCTTCCACTATACAGTTCAGTAGAACCCCTCTAGGTTCCTTCCAATAAAGGAAACCATTCAATATGAAAAAATTTGCAGCCTTCATCTTGGTTGACCTTGCTTTGATTTTACCCATCTCAGGGGGTGCTTGTAAGTTCTGCAAAACATATATAACATTATAATACCAAGGAGAAGACAAGAATTTGTTTGATACCTATGACAGTGGGTCTTGTGTAGTTTCTTCCAGCATGTGTGAAAGCGAGTTCACACTTAATGAATCCCAATTTGATTCAGCCATGAGCCTAGCCAATCCTTGTCCTTTGATAAGCTTTGTAGGTTTGATCTCCAAGTCATATTCCAAGACACAACCATCCACTTAGCCCTTCTACCTTTTGGATCAGGTTTTGTCAATATATCATTTACAACAGCATTAGGAACATAAGCAACCACATGGGAATGTAGAGCATAAAATATGAAATCTTTCAAAGTTTTAATCATGGCATATGCTTGCTTCTCAATAATGTTGTATTTGATTTCAACATATATAAGAGCCATTCTAAAGAAGGCTATATGTTGCTCATCTCCTTCCTGATTTTTTTGTGAAAGCACTCCAGCTATGGAATGCTCAGAGGCAAAAGAAAACATATGAAACTCTTTGTCAAAATCGGGACTGATTTGTACAGGTGCTTCAACAATTTCCTTGTTTATGTCTCCAAAACCTTGTTTTGCTTCAACAGTCCACCTGATCTAAGTGTAATTCTTAAGCATGTTTGTGATTGACCTCATGATCTATGCCAAATTAGGGATGAACCTCCTTAAGAAATTCACTGTGCCTAAAAAGGATTGAACCTCTCTTTTGCTCCTGGGGAGTTCATTTCTTTGTATTGTGTCAACTCTATCTGGGTCAATCTTGATCCCATATTTAGATATTATGTGACCTAGCAGCTTTCCTTCTTGCATGTTAAAGTTTGACTTTTGGGGGTTTAAAGAGATTCCAATTTTCTGCACATGGAAAACACTTGATGCAAATGTTTCAAATGCTCTATCTCAGACTTAGAATACACAGTGATGTCATCCATGTATAATACTACAAATTTGTCTTTCTCTTCTGCAAAATCTATGTCCATATCTCTTTGGAAGGAAGCCCCTGCATTCAACATAACAAAGGGAATTTTTGCATACATGAAGGTCCCCCGAGGTGTGGTAAAGGTTGTTTTGTATTGGTCTTCTGGATGCACCTTAATCTGATTGTACCATGAAAATCCATCAATCATGGAAATTCTTGTTGCCCTTACAACCTTCTGCAAAATGTGGTCCATTTTGGGCAGGGGGTGTTGTCCTTTAGGGACACTTTATTCAAATTTCTAAAGTCAATACACAGTCCAATTTCACCATTTTTCTTCCTCACTGGTACTATGTTAGATGCCCACTTGGAAAACCTTAAGGAGACTATGATTTTGGATTCATAAAACCTCTTCACCTCTTTTTCCATCAGTGGGAGCAACATCGGATTCATCCTTCTCATTTTATGCCTGAATGGTTTCTCCCCTGTCTTGTCTAGTATAGTATGTTGTATGATAGTAGTGTCATATTCTTTCAAGTCCTCCTAGCACCATGCAAACACTAGCCATTTTTCTCATTAAATCCACATAGTCATATTTAGTTCCTAGGGTTAAAGACTTTGATAGTTTGACAATTTTGGGCTCTTCATCATTCCCAATGTTACAGTCTTCCACTTCACTGTGGTTTGGAGCAACCTTGTGATTTTTGGCCACATCATTTTCATCAAAATCCTTTGGATATATAATTTTTCTTCAGTTGCATGATCTCTTTGTCTCCCGAAGTGGTTAGGAGCTATGGTGGGTCAGGTTCCCATTCATCACATGAACAGTCCTCTTAATCAATCTGGGTATTGGGAAATTCCCTAGTCATGTCTAGGAATCTATTGATCTGTTGATCATCTTCAAATATCTGCCAATTTTTGGTATTGTCTGGAACATAGTGTCTATGCCTTATATTTATTATGTAGGCTTTCATAGGGAAGGCATGGAGTTGAAATCTGCTAGCATAGCTGTCCAAAATGTCTACTTTTTTATTTTTCTCTCTAGGAATGAAAGAAATATCATGCTCCGTGAAGAAATTATCAAACATATCCCAAACAAAATTTTTGTAAGCCCTCATTCTGGGATGTTTAGTCTCATAATTTCCATTCAATTGTTGGATGATTAGCTCTGAATCTCCAGAAAATTTGATCTTTTTAGCTCTTAGATATTTGAGTGCATTCAAACCCAACAATAGGGCTTCATATTCTGCCACATTAGTAGAACAGTCAAACATTAGTTTGAAGGTATGTAATTTGGTGCATTGAATTCCTTAATCTGGAGGGATGATCCATACCCCTGCCCCAACTCCTTCTTTATTTACATCTCCATCAAATCTCATAACCCAGTGATCTTCTTTTTGGACTATGGCTGTAACTTCCATTTCTAACTCTAATTTTTCATCACTTCCTTTTTCCATTTGTTGACCATTGCCTTCTAGGTTTGTTGAGCTGTCAATGCATTGTATCTCTTGCTCATTACTTGAAATATAATTAGTTTCAGGCAAATCAATAATTTTCACACTCTTCTCTTATGAGCCAAGATCATAACAGAAAATTGAGGTACCTACATCAGTGTCTACAACAAAAATGGGATGGTTATCAGGATTACTCTTGTTGCTCACTACATAGGATAGCATATGCTCCCTTTATAGTCTTCTATTTTCCAAAAAAACAAGGATGGTATCATAATACATGTCCACTTGTAGAGTTCCTTTTAATTTTGATGCCCAACACCTAGATAATAACATCCCAAATTTAGGTGGAATATCAGCCATTACCACATCCATGATTACTTATTCTTCTGAGGTATTTGAGTTAATGAGACCGCCATGTCCTTAATCAACCCTAAACATTGGACCCTTCTAGAATCAAAGGAGAATAGATATTTATAGGGCCTTGTGATTTCTAACCCTGGATTCTCCACCATTGATCTTGGCATGAGGTTATGTGGAGCTCCAGAATCTAACATAGCATTGTGTAATATATGATCATGTATGTTTAGGATGATATAGAAGGGAGGAATATCATCCTCTAGAGAACTTTCAACATGGGGACCAAATAGAAGAGTGGGTTTGTCATCATGCAAATTGAGAGTACCAGGCTGCTTTCCCTCTTCTCCATTAACTACTTTCAAAATCTGATCTTTGTACTATGAATTTTTTACCAACTCATTTAAAGGAATTGATATTTTAATCTTAGATATTTCATTCTCTAAACTGAAAGCAGAATGGATATTTTGTATTGTCTTTACAACACCTTCATCTCTCCCTTCTGGGCCCTTTGTAGGAGCTTCTGCCTCCTTCTTAGCTTCCTTATTAGAGGTTACATTATTTGGGTCACCCTTCTAAAGGGTTTATTTTCTTTGTGGCTGAGAAGAAGATGGCTCAGCAATAGCCTTTCCTTGGTCCATTATTACCTTTCTACCTCTCAAATTATGCTGCCTCTGAAATTCATAGATTACATTTTGGAAGCCTCTTTGGTATTGATCAGATTCTGCTTCTTCTTGGCTACTATCTAACTGTAGCGAGGATTGGTCATGTTCCTCTTTAGTTAAATAGAACTAGGGTTGGATTTGATCAAAAATTTGGATTTGATCATCAAGGTGTCCATCTTCTTCCTCTCCTGCTATCAAGTTCTCAGCAAAAGGTGGTCTGATTGGCTGATTCTCAACATTTCTAGGATCCCTTGTCTCTCTTGGTCTTCCCTGTGGGGCAGGAGGTCTCGTATAATTGTTATTTAGAGCTTGAGGCTATGGGTTTTCTCTGGAAGGAGGCCTATTATCAAGGGAAATCATATCCACCATCCTTTCCATAGTCCTCATCATCCGTTCAAATATGGTATCAATGGATTGGGATGTGGAAGGTTGGGCTTCCGCATTAGATCTCTTTTTCTCATCTTCATTTATGTGCTTCGTTTTACCTGAGGCCATCAAATTAGCTTCCACTTATACAACATCTTTTAACATATCAGATAGAGTGGCATATCTCCTTTCTCTCAATATGAGAGCAAAGTCAGTGTCAAAAAAATTAGCATAATGAAGCTTGGTTGCTCCCACAGGAGACTTGATGTCCACAGGGATAGAATTATACATTCTCATGAATCTGGCTGAAAACTCTTGGACAGTCTCAACATTGGTTTTCTTTGTATTTTCATACTGAGTGAGAATTTGGAGAGTATTTTGTTTATCTTTCCATTGGGCCAAGAAATATTGTTCAAATTGTTGAAATATTGTAACTTCAAAGAATATTATATTTGTACTTTATTATTCCGGATATGTTTCATTCCTCCATGGAGATCTTATTGTATATTTGGAGATGTTTTTTCCTCCATCGGAATGTGGTAACTTGGGTTATTAGACTTCCCTAGTGGGGGTCAGACCTGTATGTGTTATGTGGGTCAAAGAGTTGTTAGAACACCCTAGTGGGGTCGGCCCAGTCAGTTGTAGTGGGGTGTTTAACCCAGTGGTAAAGTTGGGACCGACCTAGTTAATATAAAGTACAAGTCGGAGATGTGTATATATAGAGGAGGTGTGTTCCTCATTTGACACACTTCCCTCACTCAGAATGTAGCGCACTTGTGGAGGAGAGGTTTGCTATGGTGGAGGATGAGATCATGTCTTTGGTTTGCATATTTGTATATTGCTGGTCATCTATATTGAGGAAGCTTTGCTGCGTTTTCTACCCCATGAGGGTTTCCCAGGATAAATCTGTGTCTCTTGTGTTTATGCTGTGCTTGTTGTTTCTTCAATGATCCTATATATGTTATTATTGTGAAATGGAATGTAATGCTGCTATTTTCTGTCTTAGCATATTAAATCTTAACATGGTATCATAGCTAACCTGAAGGAAGGCAATGTATGGCACTTACGACACTTCCTTCACTTGCGACAATTTCAAGGTTTGGGTTTTCTATAGCAAACAACCGTCATTGTGGAACTTTCACTATAAATCCATTTTGGTGAAGTTTCAGGATCCAAAACCTTTACAGGTCGTAGATAACATCCCCAGGTACCTTGTGTCCAAAGGTTACCCTCAGATTCATTTCACTTTGTGAGTTATGATCAGTACAAGTTAGGGTTTTTGCCTCTTCCAGATCTCAGTCAAAATCAGGTGACCTAGGAAAAAAGGTCATAACTTGGGCTAGGAAGATCCAAATGAAATTTCGTAAAATGTGACAGGTAGTACACAGAATGTACTATCTCACAAAACATTTTCAGAGGCCGAAGTTGAACCAGTGACACGTGACACGTCGTACAAGTTTTCTCTCTGGTTGTATCCCATAAACAGGTCACGTTGCGACACTTGGCATAAATATCTCTCAGAGAATCCAATTGAGGTCAGACCTGTCGGGATGGAAATATGACAGGTCAAGCTACCACAAAAAACATTTTCAGACCATGTGGATTGAAAAGTTCATAGTTACAACATAAGCAATCAGGTACATATTTCTGTCAAAACATAATTATTTTTGGAGCACCTTCATTCATGGCTTCTGGAATTTAGGGTTTCGGAGAAAGTTGGAATTTCTATAATCGGAGACCATGGATGGATGCTACTCATAAAAATATAAATTTAGAGACCAAGATCAGAATTTTTGGTTGGGTAGAAGAGTGGGCTTGATCAAACCCTAGTTCAGGATTTTGATCACAAAGGTAAAAAATAGGGCTTCTACAAAAGTTGGAATTTCTGAAGTCTGTGACCACAGCTGAAAGCTCCTCAGAAAAATAAGAGCTTATATATTTGGATAAAACCTTTTTATTGGGAAGAAGGGTGGGCTCCATTAAACCCTAGTTCAGGATCCTGTCCAGAAGATCCAGAAGTTTCAAAGACAATTTTTGGGGGGTCAAATTTTGGAGATTTCAAAATTGAATTATGCAAGTTTGATCAGCTTAACGAGACACATCTATCCATCCATTCAGAAGTGTGAAAGTCAAATATTGAATCTTTAGGGTTTCTCTAACAAACCCTAATCGAGTTCCAGATCCAGTTTCAAGGGGATTTGAGGCTAAGGCCTTACATAAGAAGACTACAAGAAATCTCGACAGGTATGACTTAAGGAGATACAGGTATGTCTTGAAATATGATTCTTGATTAAGTTCATAATATGTTTGTCTTCATATTATTTAGGTTAGTACAATCTCGATTAATGTTAGAATTGTCTTATCACCCTAATAAAAGTATGAATGCATGTGAATGATGGAAGACATTCATTGATTAGGGTTATATGATTGTACTAATGCACTGTGGTGTTGTATGAGGTTGATGTTGTTTGCTAACAAGATACAGGTACATCACGAAAGACAAATCAAGCTCCATGACCATGACAACATGAAGACAAAGACTCCTCCATAATCTTTTTTCTACTTACGAGGTATGTATGACTTTGTTCTATTATGAGATATGCAGGTTCCAACATAGAATCTCTAAGAGAACAAAGAAGATATTGATTAGGTATGTTAGACATAACTAAGCAGGTATACTAATCCAGGTATGTTTTCCTATATCAAGTTAGAATCTTACCTTGTGTTAGGACCCCTTATATAAGTATACTTGGTATGATTGGTTATGAAGTTAGAAATGTAAGTAATCAATGTATTATGCATATTATGTCTTTTATCTTGATTGATGATATGCATGATTAAAAGAAGACTTCCCTGAAATCTTGAATACTAATGTTTATTATCTATGATCATGACTATACATATTCAAGATTATTTAGAATTATAATGTTTTGATAATATTTATAATATACTAATGAATGTATGTTTGTGTATGAGATCATGATGATGACACTTGAGCATGCACAGTGGTACAAAATGAATAGAAGTTCAAAAGACATATAGAAGATCAAGTGGGAGGCAACCACTCAAACATAAAAGATAAGTTTTTGAGTTGTTATTTGAAATAGTAAATGATATTGCTTGTAATAGTTGTATACATATTTGTATTCCTAGAATATATCATGCTGAGTGTAAACATTCATATAGCATTGAACAATATACTACTAATATGCATATGATTGGTAAATTGGACAAACATTCCATTATTGCTTGTCTAGAATGAAACCTCTTTGATGACATGCTGAGAGCTGTGCACACTCTCGATAGTATGTTCTGGTAGAGATGGAAGGCATCTAGATAGCCACTGTATGCATACAGGATATGGAAAAGTGTTGTACCAAAGTATTTGTCAAGATAGTTGCATAACTATGTAAATGATATCTGTATGCATAATAGGTTATCATGTCAACATGATTTCATGATTATGAAGTATTACTAATCATGTACTTAATTTTGATTTGTAGGAAAGATCATGAAGAATGATGAACACCGAACAAGTGATGGATGTTCAACAAGAAGATTTACAAATCAAACAAAATATAGAAGGCTCGTGGCTAGAAGATTCTCTTAGAAAGAGGAAGAGAATCATGACGAGATTTTTTCTCCAGGTGACTAGATAAGACCATTCTCTTAATGGTGTAATTAAAGAAGAAGTGTGAATCAGGTTCTGTATGGGTACCCAGGATCAATAGTCAATTGATGAGCTTAATGATCACCATGGGTGATGTGGATCTCAACCTTTGCTACAAGGTTGAATATGGTTTCTATACACAGATGACATGGATGCAAGAAGGAACTCACCACAGAGTTCGAATGATATTGAGGCTCATATCAGTAGACCCATCTGACGAGAGATGGCATAGATAGATGGCTGCAGAAATGAAAATGAAAGATCTCAGATTGATGCCTTACTTCCTAGTTCTGGAAGTATGGAAAGGCTCAGAAGGAATCTTTCTCAACTAGGGAAAGTATGCCGAAAAATATTAAAAGGACTTGATATGTTGGAATGACCACTCTCATGGATTCCAACTTGAAGCTGTTAGTGGATGACTCATCAAAGTTAGTGAATATAGCTCTGTACAGACAAATTATTGGGTCATTGATGTATCTAACGAATACTAAGTCAGATATATGCTTTGCTGTGAACACCTTGAGTCAGTATCTAGTGGAAACTAGATGTGTTCACATGATAGTTGCAAAGCATGTGATGAGGTACCTAAACGATACGATAGACTTTGATCTATGCTATCTTGGAGATCATGACTTCAGATGGCTACACAGATGTTGATTGAGCAGAAAGTGTATCAGTCAAGAAGAACACATCGCGAGGATGTTATTGTTTGGGATCAGCCATGATCTTGTGGTTTAGCTGGAAGCAGTCTAGTGTGGCTCTTAGCACAAGTGGAATATATGGTTGGTTGCTCTGCTAGTTGTGAAGCAGTATGGATTCTGGATTGTTTAACTTAGAGATAGACCCAACTGTGATCCTATGTGACAAACAGAGTTGTATCAAGATGGCAGAGAATCCAGTGTTCCATGATATGGCGTAGAAAGGAACTATAAAGTTTGAATTTGTAACAAGTTGCCGATTTACTAACCAAACCTCTACCTCAAGTAAAGTTTGAGTATTTTTCGAGACAAGCTTGGTAGGACCCTCCTCGAGAGGGGGAGTGATGTTGTCACTTATGATGAGATTGCCTACATCGACAGTAAATTCAATGATGTGGATACCTATATTGGTGATGCCAACAGAGAGGTTGGTGGATAGTCCTTAGACAGGGTCTAAGTTGACAAGGGGATTGCATCATCCTTGAACACATGTTCTAAAAGAAGTCGTAGACATGTGTCTCCGAGAATGAAGTCCTTAGTGGACATGTGGAGATTGGATCATCCCCGGACTTCAGTCCTAAAGTGAGCCGTAGACATATTTCTCTGAGAATGAAGTCCTTAGTGGATAGGTGGGGATTGTATCATCCCCGGACTTCGGTCCCTTGAATTGATTCGTAGACGTATGGTCTCCGAGAATGAAGTCCTTAGTGGACAGGTGGGGATTGTATCATCCCCAGACATTGGTCCCTTGAATTGATCCATAGACGTATGGTCTCCGAGAATGAAGTCCTTAGTGGACATGTGGGGACTAATCATCCTTAGACCGTAAATCCCGTAATTCCAAAAGGAAGGATTATCTTAAAAGAGATTGAGTGGGACTAATCATCCTTAGACCGTAAATCCCATAATTCTGAAAGGAAGGATTGTCTTAAAAGAGATTGAATGGGACTAATCATCCTTAGACCGTAAATCCCATAATTCCGAAAGGAAGGATTGTCTTAAAAGAGATTGAGTGGGACTAATCAACCTTAGACCGTAAATCCTGTAATTCCCAAAGGAAGGATTGTCTTAAAAGAGATTGAGTGGGACTAATCATCCTTAGACCGTAAATCCTATAATTCCTAAAGGAAGGATTGTCTTAAAAGAGATTGAGTGGGACTAATCATCCTTAGACTGTAAATCCCGTAATTTCGAAAGGAAGGATTGTCTTAAAAGAGATTGAGTGGGACTAATCATCCTTAGACTGTAAATTCCGTAATTCCGAAAGGAAGGATTGTCTTAAAAGAGATTGAGTGGGACTAATCATCCTTAGACCATAAATCCTGTAATTCCGAAAGGAAGGATTGTCTTAAAAGAGATTGAGTGGGACTAATCAT
This sequence comes from Larix kaempferi, assembly GCA_027924585.1. Classification (NCBI taxonomy): domain Eukaryota; kingdom Viridiplantae; phylum Streptophyta; class Pinopsida; order Pinales; family Pinaceae; genus Larix; species Larix kaempferi. The sequence goes on from BSBM01000007.1 coordinate 12,900,379, forward strand.
CCTTAGACTGTAAATCCCGTAATTCCGAAAGGAAGGATTGTCTTAAAAGAGATTGAGTGGGACTAATCATCCTTAGACTGTAAATCCTGTAATTCCGAAAGGAAGGATTGTCTTGAAAGAGATTGAGTGGGATTAATCATCCTTAGACTGTAAATCCTGTAATTCCAAAAGGAAGGATAGTCTTAAACATGATTGTGATGGATCCCGTAATTCTGAAAGGAAGGATCACTAGAGTTGATAGGATTGTATCGTCCTTGGACCTCGGTTCAAAAGATACGTGATCTGGATTGTATCATCCATGGACCTATGTACTAAAGAGAGCGAGATTGATCATCCTGTAATATGATCGTGTGTGTTGCAGAGTATGTTGCTATTGTGTATACTTGACTGATGAGGATACTTGTATTGATGTATTGATACTTGTATTGATGATATGTATACTTGTATTGATGAGGATACTTGTATTGATGTATTGATACTTGTATTGATGATATGTATTGATGAGGATACTTGTATTGATATTGATGATATGTATTGATGAGGATACTTGTATTGATGATATGTATACTTGTATTGATGAGAATACTTGTATTGATGATGTGTATACTTGTATTGGTGTGGATACTAATACTGATGGTCTAGATGACGATGCTAATGATCGTGTGATGACGATGCTTCTGATCGTGATGGTCTAGATGACGATGCTGATGATAGTGTGATGACGATGCTGATGATCATGTGATGACGGTGCTGCTTATCGTGATGGTCTAGATGACGATGTTGATGATCATGTGATGACAATGCTATTGATCGTGAGGATCCAGATGATGATATTGCTGTAGCTGTTCAAGTGCTGCAGAAGATTCGGTACTGAAGATGTTGATGTTCCAGTATTGAATATCTTGAAGATATTCCAGTAACTGGTTGAGTTACTGATGATGTTGAGAAAGCTTCCAATGATTTATAGATGTATCATGTTCATGAATTTTTGCTCCTGCAGATGTTGTTATAATATCCTTCTCGTTAAGGGGGAGTGTTGAGATATTGTAACTTCTAAGAATATTATATTTGTACTTTATTATTCTGGAGATGTTTCATTCCTCTGTGAAGATCTTATTGTATATCCGGAGATGTTTATTCCTCTGTCGGAATGTGGTAACTTGGGTTATTAGACTTCCCTAGTGGGGGTCGTCCTTGTATGTGTTATGTGGGTCAAAGGGTTCTTAGACCACCCTAGTGGGGTCGGCCCAGTCAGTTGTAGTGGGGTGTTTAACCCAGTGGTAAAGTTGGGGTCGACCTAGTTAGTATAAAGTACAAGTCAGAGATGTGTATATATAGAGGAGGTGTGTTCCTCATTTGACACACTTCCCTCACTCAGAATGTAGCGCACTTGTGGAGGAGAGGTCTGCTATGGTGGAGGAGGAGATCATGTCTTTGGTTTGCATCTTTGTATATTGATGGTCATCTATATTGAGGAATCTTTGCTAGGTTTTCTACCCCATGAGGGTTTCCCAGGATAAATCTGTGTCTCTTATGTTTATGTTGTGCTTGTTGTTTCTTCAGTGATCCTGTATATGCTATTATTGTGAAATGGAATGTAATGCTGCTATTTTCTGTCTTAGCATATTAAATCTTAACACAAATATCTCATAGGTAGAAACTCCTCCATTTGGGAGGGATTTGAACCACTTCTTCACTTCTCCTGATAGACTTTGGGAAAATAGCCTCATGTTGAAAACATCTTCATCCACCTCTTCTAGGTCTATAAAATCAGCAAAGTGGTCTACATGTTGTTGTGCATAACCATTTCCTTCCCCATCAAATCTCATGAGGTGTTGGGCATAGCCCACAGGTAAGTCATGGAGATTAGCAGGGAGAGCTAAAGGAGAAAATCTGGCAGCCATTGCTCTTAGATTTTTCTTAGGAGCAGGGGGAATTCTTGAAGTAGAAGGAGTAACAACATGTATTACAAAATTATGGCTTGGAACAACAGGAGGAGTAATCAAGACTTGGGTGTTTTGGCTAGCATCTTTAGTGAATGGAAATAAATCATTGTTTTCTTCTTTAGCTTGTGAATTTTTCCACAAAGAATTCATACAATGTGTCTAGAAATTTCTTTGGTCAAACAGGGTTTTCTTTAGATCTGATTCAGATTTAGACCTAAATGAGGACTATTCAGTTTTTAAATCCCAAGAGACAATCTCTATGGCTTGTGCCTCTTCTTTAGGTAGAGAAAAAGACCTAGTTAATGGGTAAATACATGTTTGTTCTTTCTTTGATTTCCTAATGATCTTCTCAAGATCTGATACAAACTCTGTTAGTTCAGGATTTGGTTGAATTATGGTAGGTATCCTTCTAGAATCCAGATTTCTTCCAAGAGATTCGCCAATTTGAAAGTTGGAGTCGCTGGGGAAAATGTTATAACCTTGAAACTTCTGATTCTCTATTTTCCCTCACATATCTGATTTGATGATTTGAAATTCTTTTTCTGGGAAATAAGTCTTTAGAAATCCCCAGTATGGTCTCTAGAATGTTATCACTCAATATTCTCCTGGGTTGCAGCAGAATGGATCATGAGGTAATTGTTTCGAACCAAGCTTTGGTGGATGGAAACTAGCCTTTCCAACCATAGAGAGGGCTCTCTCTTTCACAATTCTCTCAACACTCAGAATATTATTTGCACAAGCTGGTTATAAGTAAATTGGTAGCTACACCTTCAAATAATGACTTATAGGGCTTATTCAGTTGGTTGGGGTTAAGGACAAGAGCACCATTGGGAATGGAATCAAACTTCAGTTGATTTATAGTCACAAAAGACTGATTTAGACCACAATTTAAGAGGAAGAGGCAAGGTATATGAGGTTTCTTCAAGTCAAAGATATAAGCAGATGAAGGCATAAAGGGAAACACATTCCATCACAGACCTAGAGCATTTGAAAATGAATTATAACCTGCAACTTCAAGAAGAAAGGGTGGAATACCTAGTCATATGCATCCGAAGCATAATATATGAATTTCATTCAATGTAGTATTGATCTAGATATTAGAGAAGCAAATAATCAATGGAAATACAAATGAGGAACACATTCACAGGGAGTAACAGACATCAAAAACACTCATCACATGAATCTCTACTCCAGAATAGGGTCTTCTCATGAATTGAAAGGTCGAGTTCAACACCTACGCAGAGCTTTTAATCTCTTAGAATCCAGAAACATCCAACCCTTTGGTTTAATTCAAAATCTTCCTTTATAGGCTTACAAAATACCAAACAACTTCTAACTAAATGAAAATAGTCTAGAACTGGAAAGGATGAGGCTGAACTACTCGAACCAATTGCCCCTAAGTCTATTAGATGCGCAGGTGGGAAGCTCTGCGTGCTGTCGGCGTGCATTTGGGCCTTTGAAACCACCTGTTTGTCCTTCGGATTGGGCCGTTTTAGGTTGATTTGGACAAGTAACCAAGATGTGCTCCTCTTTGGCTTCCAAGTCATCCCCCAATCATGCCATTTTCCTATGAAATTTTTCATTTCCGCGGCCGAATTTTTCCCTGTAAAACATCTTCGATACACAATTATCCTCCCGCAATGCAGATATCAGAAATTGGGGCTGCTAAATGGACCAAAAATCGCCTCCGCAATGCGGGTTTTAGGAATCAGAAGACCAATTTTATGTCTCTAAAATATCACTTCCTCAATCTGCATTCCGTAATGTGGGTTGCAAAAATCGAAAAGCAATTGCACAACTTCGTTAAAATCACCTCCGCAATCTGCATTCCGAAATGCGGGTTGCAGATATCGAAAACCTGAATTTGTGCCCCCATGAAATTATGCCTCCACAATCTACATTCCTCATTGTAGGTTGGGGAATCGGAAACCCAAATCTGCATCCCCAAAGAAATTATGCCTCCGCAATGCAGGTTGCGGAAATTGGAAACCCAAATTTGAGCTCTTGAAAAATACCATTCTAACTTCTGCAATCCGTAATGTAGGTGTGGAAAGTCGAAAAGTAAGACCTGCGGGAAAGCGAAAAAGAGGAAAATCTCTTGATCGGGTTTTCTGCGGATCGTCTCCCAGCCATTGATCTGGCCCGACTCTTAAATATTGACCATCCATTTTCTCTTTGGAAGCAGAAAATTAGCCAATCAAATGGGTCTTCCACAGTTGTTTTGGGTCGTCAGATCTGGACTTCTACGACCGATTTGGCTATTAATCCATCATGTACATTCATCCTCTATGGATTGTGGAAGCATTCCACTACCCTTTTTTTCCCATTTTCTCACTACGGCTCGATCATTTGTCTTGGATTTGCTTGACACTTAGCCATTTTTGGGGTTTTCTAACTCTTCATGGTGTAAGAGGTCGATGAGCATGCTCGGGGTTCTAGTAGGGGGATTCCCTTTCCTTGCTTGGTTGGAATATTGATGGGGATGTTAACAGTCATCATTCTCGCTGGTGATACTGGGGGAATCTACCCTGCAAGGGGAATCCCCATCATCGTATCATCACTTCAGTGTACCACCATGGCCAATAACCTCATCATACACCCCCCTTATAGCAGTTGGTCAATTCCCCGTTGATCCCTCTCTAAGACAGTATCTGCATGACATTGACACCTCTAGGCTAGGGGGCATAATATATTACCTTGACCTTGGGATAGGAGACCTACTCAATCATTTTGACCCTCCCCCATCACATCTATCTCAGTATTGTAATGATCCTATCGCTCAAACGAACACAAATGTGATTCACAATCACAAACACCATGCACATAGCATGGGGGAAGGTCACTAACCCTACTCATGTTTGCACATGTATGATCTCATCCATTTACGAGGTCACATGTCACTTGTATATTTTGTTTTATTTCTAGATGCACATTTCACGCTATGGTATCGTTTCCATATTTACAGGTTCAAGTCGTGTTGAACTCCACTTATTTCAGTGGATAACTGATCTCCACGGGTATAACCCATTGACTGGAATATAGGACATCCTTTCCCTCTGAAAAGTTGATGCATTGCCTCAGTTTTCTCCATTTCTCTTGTAGGACCCCCCCTCTTCCCGAGTAGGTGGCCCCACCCAACCACCCCTGCATTTACCCCTGCTCAACAGTAGAGCCTCCCTCCACATGGGTGACCATTCTTAGAACCCCTTTCATTTGGAACCCATGCCGTCCAATCCCATTTTAGGATTGGGATCCCCTATAGTTTGACATATTGAGTTGAAGCCGCATACGGTGCCTCATATTGTCGCTCATTGGCCTTTCCTTCAGCTCCCATCATGGAGTTTATTTTAATCCCTTTTCTGAATCCTTAAAGAATGAAAAGATTGACGAACAATCTTGCTTCTTTTCATGCTTTTTAAAGTATCCGAAAGGGATTATATTCGGTATTATTTTACCCCTTTTCCAAACCGAATAGACTCATTACGAAAAAGGAATACTCTAGTCACATTGGCTAGAAGAGTTATCCATTGCATACTTTTATGCTTTTTCAGACTTTGGGGATTAACACACAAAAAAGAATCCCCTCGGAGTCCTCTTATTGCATCCAGACTCTCTAAAATTGAAAGTGACCAAGAGCATTCACCGCCCTGGGATCGTACAAATCCACACGATGGTATCCTATTGAGCACAGTTCTATCCCTTCTTTGACCTCCTTCAACCATGAAGAAGGCCCAAACGGTGCCTCTAGGTGCCCCGAAAGATCACATCTAGTCCCCCCCCATTATGGAAGCATACCCACTATGGTCTCCTTTGTTTAGAGTATTCTGCGATGTGTCACCCTTGGAGTCTCCTAATAACACTCATCAATTCCCCCCCTGAGGCGCCCCCACCCATTGTAGACACAACTGTCGATTCCCTAGCTATGATTCCCTTCCATTGAAGTTAGTGTCATATGCTACTAGTTCAGCCCTTCCTTCATACTCTGAACAAAGGAATTTTGGGTCCCATCTCTCTACAACCCTCATCACCCCCCCATAGTGTGTCAGTTACACGTCCAGTACCATCAAATCTTGGTTGTACACATTGCGCTCCTATAAAGGAAATGTCATTTCCTTGCTAGTTGTAGGTCTTGTTGGTTGTGGAGCCAGATCTTCTAGTCTCATAGATGATATTGTATCAGCTGTGTTTGTACCCCAGTTCTATATGATGTGTAGGTGGACTGTACACTCACCCCAGCGGGGGGCTGTGGGGGGGCATCGCCCCCCCACAGGGTTCCAGGGGGGTTCAGGGGCCAGCAGTCCCCCGGCGGGGGTTTGGGGGTGGCGCCCCCGAAGAAAATTTTTGGGGCTGTTTTCGCCAGCTGTTTTGCGGGCCCATGGTTTTGGGTATCCCGTGGTATTTTCCCATTGTATTTCCTTTATAAAAGAAAGACATTGTAATACGGCTAGGGTTTTTAATGTATTAGGTTTTATGCATTGTAAAGATCTTTGAGATCTGGAGAGAGACTGTGAAACAGAGAAGAGGAAGTGCAGCGGTTGTGCTGCAGGTTGTATCCCTTCATCTTGCTGGACGGTAATAATAATAAGGACTGGCAAATTCAGTGTGGACGTAGCCCAAGTTGGGTGAACCACGATATATCTGTGTCTCTCTTGTAATGTGTATGTGTGATTATATTTGCATTTCTTTTTATTGTTATTGCTCTGCGATCCTGTTTTTCTAACAATTGGTATCAGAGCCAAAGGTCTATTTGGTAGTTAAACCCGTAGGAAGCTAGGGTTTCTGGTTCGAGTGGGAGCAATGGCAGAAGAAGGAAAGTTTAAGGTCGAGAAGTTTAACGGCCAAAACTTCGGGTTATGGAAGATGCAAATGGAGGACTATCTGTACCAGAAGGATCTATTCCTACCATTGGGAGGAAAAGCAAAGCAGCCGACGACTATGAAGGACGAAGAATGGGTGGTTCTTGACAGAAAGGCTCTGGGAACAATACGGTTGAGCCTGGCTTCGTCGGTGGCTTTCAATATCTCAAAAGAAACGACAACAGAGGGTTTGATGAAAGCATTGGGTAAGCTATATGAAAAACCCTCGGCTTCCAACAAGGTATTTCTAATGAAGCATTTATTTAATATGAAGATGTCTGAAGGTGGATCTGTTACTGATCATTTAAATGAGTTTAATATGGTTACAAATCAGTTAAGTTCTGTAAGTGTGAACTTTGATGATGAGGTTAGGGCTCTTCTAATCTTGTGTTCATTGCCAGAAAGCTGGAATAGCTTGGTCATGGCTGTAAGTAACTCTGTCTCTGGTTCAAACACCTTGAAGTTTGATGATGTTATTGGTGTTATTCTTAGCGAGGAAATGCAAAGAAAAAGCACAGGTGAGACATCAGGTAATGCGTTGACCATGGAAAGCAGAGGAAGACAAAAGGAGAGAGGAAAGAGCCAAGGTAATCATGGAAAGTCTAAAAAGGGCAGATCCAAGTCCAGACTGGGAAAGATAGAGTGCTGGAACTGTGGAAAGAAAGGACATCTGAAGAAAGACTGCAAATCTCTAAAGAAGAAAGGAGATGCACAGAAGGAAACTACCCAGGAAGCAAATGTAGCAGGTGATGTGCTACAAGATGCTTTGATTCTTGCATTAGATAATACTAGTGATTATTGGGTAGTAGATTCAGGAGCTTCATGTCATGCTACACCCCATAGGAAATACTTTCATGAGTATGTTCCTGGCGATTTTGGACATGTTTTATTGGGTGATGATGAGCCATGTAAAATTGTTGGAATGGGTAAGGTATGGATAAAAGTTAAGAATGGAACTGATTGGTTGTTGAAAGATGTTAGGCATATTCCTGCTATGAAAATAAATCTGATCTCAACAGGGCAGTTGGGAGATGGCGGCTGTCTATCTACGTTCGGAGAAAAGTGGTGGAAGATCACTAAAGGATCAATGGTGATAGCAAAAGGAGACAGAGTAGGTACGTTGTATTTATGTCCTCATAATACTGACCATTCTATCTCTTTAGCTTCCACAGGAACAGATACAGCATTGTGGCATCATAGGCTTGGCCACATGAGTGAGAAGGGGATGCAGATTCTCCACTCAAGGAAGTTGCTGCCGGATTTGAAGCAGCTAAGTTTGGAATTCTGTGAAAACTGTGTTTATGGAAAACAGAAGAGAGTCAGATTTCTCAGGGTTGGGAAACAAAAGAAGAATGAAAAATTAGAGCTTGTGCATACAGATGTATGGGGACCGGATCAGGTACAATCTCTTGGTGGATCTCATTATTATGTTACATTTATTGATGATGCAACTAGAAAAACTTGGGTTTATTGCATTAGACAGAAATCTGATGTGTTTGCTACTTTTAAGAAGTGGAAAACTTTGGTTGAGAATGAGACAGGAAAAAGATTGAAGTGTCTCAGATCTGATAATGGAGGTGAGTACTGCGGCAAGGAATTTGATAGTTACTGTTCATACCATGGGCTTCGTAGAGAGAAGACAGTCCCAGGAACAACACAGGAAAATGGTGTGTCAGAAAGGATGAACAGAACTATCATGGAGCGTGCAAGGTGTATGAGACTGCATGTAGGGTTGCCCTTATAGTTTTGGGCGGATGTTGTAAATACTGCTGTTTATTTAATAAACAGAGGACCTTCAAGTGCTTTGGATGGTGGTATTCCAGAGGAAGCATGGACAGATAAAAAGGTAAACTAATCATTTCTGAGAACGTTTGTTTGTGAAGCATTTGTCCATATTGATAAAGAAAATAGAACAAAGCTTGAAGCTAAATCCAAGAAATGTACCTTTATTGGATATGGGGTTGATGAATTTAGTTATCGTTTATGGGATTATGAAAATAACAAAATCATCAAGAGTAGAGATGTGATATTCAATGAAAAGGTCATGTATAAATATCAGTTGCAGGGAAAGAAACAGGAAAAGGAAAGCACATAGTACATAGTGCTTGATGAAGTTAAAGAAAATGAAGTTCCGAAGGTGCCAGAAAATCAAGAGCAGCAGCAAGTACCTGAAACTCCTGCAACTGTAAGAAGATCTACCAGGTTAAGTAGACTCCCTGAACGATACTCTCCTTCAATGTATTATTTATTGATGACTGATTCTGGTGAACCAGAATGTTATGAAGAAGCAATGCAGGTGGAAACTAGAAAGAAGTGGGAGCAAGGCATGAATGAGGAGATGGACTCATTGGTAGGAAACCAGACTTGGGATTTGGTTAAGTTGCCTACTGGTAAAAGAGCATTGCAAAACAAATGGATTTACAGGTTGAAGGAAGAAGAAGGAGGTAAGAAGCGGTACAAGGCCAGACTTGTTGTAAAGGGGTTTGCACAGAAGAAAGGTATAGAATTTGATGAAATATTTTCTCCTGTTGTAAAGATGACTTCAATTAGGACTATCTTAAGTCTAGTGGCGGTAGAAGATTTGCATCTTGAACAGTTAGATGTAAAAATAGCCTTCCTCCATGGGGATTTGGAGGAAGAAATATATATGCAGCAGCCACAAGGGTATGAGGTCAAAGGTAAGGAGGATTTGGTATGCAGGTTGAAAAAGAGCTTGTATGGTTTGAAGGAAGCTCCAAGGCAGTGGTATCTAAAGTTTGACAGGTTTATGACAGAACAAGGTTATAGTAGATGTCATTCTGACCACTGTGTTTATTTCAAGAAGCTAGACAATGGAAGATATATTATCTTGTTATTGTATGTGGATGACATGCTTGTTGCAGGGTCTGACATGCAGGATATAAATGTACTCAAAAGGAAGCTAGCTAATTCATTTGCAATGAAGGATTTGGGTGCTGCAAAGCAAATCCTTGGTATGAGAATAATGAGAGACAGGAAAAATCGCAAATTGACATTGTCTCAAAGTGAGTACATACAAAAGGTGTTGGAGAGGTTCAGAATGCAGAATGCAAAACCTGTAAGTACACCTTTGGCTAACCATTTCAGTATAAGTAAGGAAATGTGTCCCAAGACACAAGAAGAGATAGATTACATGTCCAAGATTCCCTATCAATCAGCAGTTGGCAGCTTGATGTATGCCATGGTGTGCACAAGACCAGATATTGCACATGCAGTGGGAGTTGTGAGCAGATATATGAACAATCCAGGTAAAGAACATTGGACGGAAGTACAGTGGATTCTCAGGTATTTGAGAGGTACTACCACTGAGGCATTATGTTTTGGAGGTTCAGACACTGTTCTACAGGGCTATGTTGATGCAAATATGGCAGGTGACAAGGATAGCAGGAGGAGTACCACAGGGTATGTGTTTACTGTAGGTGGAACAGCAGTAAGCTAGATTTTGAAACTATAGAAGGTTGTTGCACTTTCAACAACAGAAGCAGAGTATGTTGCCATTACAGAGGCTAGTAAAGAGATGATTTGGTTGCAGAGGTTTATGGAGGAAGTGGGTAAGAAGCAGAAGGATAGCAGACTGTACAGTGACAGCCAGAGTGCCATTCACCTTGCAAAGAAATCAGCATTCCATTCCAGGACTAAACATATACAGCTCAAGTACCATTTCATACACTCTGTTCTGGAAGATGAACTGTTAAAGTTGGAAAAGATACATACTAGCCAGAATCCTGCAGACATGTTCACAAAGGTAGTGACCAGATAGAAACTGAGTTCGTGCTCAGTTTCAGTTGGCCTTCTAGCATGAAGGTGAAGAGGATAAATTTGCCAAGTCCAAGTCCAGCAAGTGCAGCAGTGGTGGAGTTGTTGTGATTAGTCTCCAAGTGGGAGATTGTTGGTTGTGGAGCCAGATCTTCTAGTCTCATAGATGATATTGTATCAGCCGTGTTTGTACCCCAGTTCTATATGATGTGTAGGTGGACTGCACACTCACCCCAGCGGGGGGGTGTGGGGGGGAATCACCCCCCCATGGGGTTCCAGGGGGGCCCATCCCCCCTGGCTGGGGGGTCCGGGGGCAGCGCCCCCGAAGAAAATTTTTGGGGATGTTTTCGCCAGCTGTTTTGCGGGCCCATGGTTTTGGGTATCCCGTGGTATTTTCCCATTGTATTTCCTTTATAAAAGAAATACATTGTAATACGGCTAGGGTTGTTAATGTATTAGGTTTTATGCATTGTAAAGATCTTTGAGATCTGGAGAGAGACTGTGAAACAGAGAAGAGGAAGTGCAGCGGTTGTGCTGCAGGTTGTATCCCTTCATCTTGCTGGACGGTAATAATAATAAGGACTGAAAAATTCAGTGTGGACGTAGCCCAAGTTGGGTGAACCACGATATATCTGTGTCTCTCTTGTAATGTGTATGTGTGATTATATTTGCATTTCTATTTATTGTTATTGCTCTGCGATCCTGTTTTTCTAACAGGTCTCCCTCTGTCGACGCCAGCACATCTATTCTAGAGGATAGACCTAGAGGTCCATGTACCTTGGACTCATCTCCAATGGTGGTGAGTTCCTATGGAACATCTAAATAGGAGCCCTTAGTGCCTCTTACCATGGTTGTTTCTCATGAGCTCGACTTCAACTCCATTATCGCACCATTGATCATCGTATAGGGTATTGGTCCCTTCCATTATTGGTTGAAGACCCCGGATGTCCCTTGACTCTATCACATTGGTGATTCTATTTGGAACCCCCCATTTATATGTTCCTGCGGATATCTTGGCTACATTGGCGATAGTGCTTGGAATCCCTTGTGATATATGCTTCCTAGAGTATCCATTTCAGATGCAATTCAGTGTACCTTTGATATTTCGACTCTCAGTCGTTGAGTTTGTATAGTTGTTGGACACCTTTAGATCCAATAGATCATTAGTTGTTACGGTACGACAATCAGGATGAATTCCATTGTTCCCAGTTCCATCTCTTCAGATCAATCATGGTTGAACCATGAGTATGTCCTAGATTTGTGTCCCCTCTGGACCATTATGATGTACACAACAGTTCACTATGTATTGTTTAGGTCCACTTTGGGCCTCACAATTATTTGTATACGAGCACAGGTATGCCCGCCTCCTCCATATATTTGAGATTATATGTTACTCATCCATTATTGAGGTGATGTATTTACCTCTATAGCCCTTGTAGTTTGTATGAAGCACTTGTTCCGGTCTCCAACCAGTCTTTTCTCTCCACCATCATAATGCTCACACCCCTGGAAAAATTCAGAACCTATGATGTCTATTGGCCATACGATGAGCTCCTTCCCTCACACATCAGGGGTAAATCTATTAACACCCAAAAATTGTTCACCTAGATCATCCACCTAGTCACATAACCCATTTATCCATTTTTTCTACACTTTTTGCCTCCAAAAACCCAAAAAATCCCTACATTGGTAACCAAATGGGAAAAAACTAAATTATTTCCCTCAAAAATAATTAAATTCCTTCAAAAAAGTCAAAATCCCCCAAAATAAAATAAAATAAAATAAAAAAGAAAAAGCGGAAATTATTCAAAATAAAAGAAAAAGGAGGAACACCCAAAATACCACGAACCAATACTAGTGGTTTCCCAATACCATGGGTCAATACTCCACCACCCAAAATTGCTATAAAAAGGTGATGGAGGCCCCCCATTTTACATGATTCATTCTTCCTACTGTCACTCTTCCAAAATCACTACTAAGCCCTAGCCTCCACATTTGAGCTTTTGTTCCCATAGTTGAGCTTGGACACCACCTTGAGCATTTGTAGGAGAATCAGAGACACTGGATACCCGGAGCAACACCATATCTATGGATGCAAGGGCTCCCAGCATCTACTCACCACTTTGAGGTAAAAAAACTGTAAATCTATTTGACATAATACAAATGAAAAAAACATTATTTTATTCGTAACCCTCGTTTATTGAATGTTTCATGAAATGGATGCTTAATGCTTAATTTAGTTTCATTTCTCATATTCTTACTTTCTGTTATTTCCATTTTCATGCACACACACACATATTCACGAATTGTTACTAAGTAGCTCACAGCTCTTAGTAAGTTCATATTTGCACTAGCTAGTGTGAAAACACTAGCTACAATCATCATTTACATAGAGGATATCTTCAGGAGGTTCAACATATTCCTCATCTGGAGGTATCTCTACTATATGTTCAACATCATTATCCCTTACTGTTGGTTGTATGGGAGGGTCTTCATTCCTCCTATCTCTATTTATAATTTGAGGATAAAAGGCCTCTTATACTGATTAGTATTTCTTTGTCCCATGCTTTGACGATTCCTATGTTGATTATGTCCATCCACTTCAAGCCTAGTGAGTTTGTTTGACAGACCTTTCAACATATTTGACATCTCTTCGATCTTTTCATATTTTTGTCCCTATTTTTTCCTGTTGTATTTGCCTCATCTATAGGTTTCTTCTTGTATGCATATTGTCTATGTTTCATTTTACCGGAGATTGTCATGTTTCCTTCCACATATAAAGCATCATCTTGCATATTCAGCAGAGTAGTAGATCTCCTTTCTCTTAAGATCATAGAAAAATCAGACTCATGTGCTTCTGCATATGTTACTTTAGCTGCAGCTTGTGAAGGTTTAATATCTTGAGGAATCTTGTTGTAAATCTTGTTAAACCTTTTATTTAATTCATTAACATTTTCTCCATTCTTCTCCTTTAAAGCTGCAAATTCAATTAGATAATACAAATGATCCCTTTTTTACCCCATGTCTCATGAATGCTTGCTTTAGGGCAGGCCAAGAATTTAATAAATTTGCAGGTAGGTCTCTAAACCATTTCTTGACTTCTCCTCCTAAATATTGTATAAACAAACTCATGTATACATCATCCTCCTCAATAAGAAGGTCATATGTGAAATATTGAAAATTAGAAATGTGGTCTTCAGCTGTAACATCATTTTCTCCATCATATTTAGGAAAAATCTTCAGATGTTTATCAGGCATGTCATGAAGATTATTTGGAAAATTTAAAGCACCAAACCTATTGGATATCCATGGATTTACTGCAGGAGGTGGATTTCCTTTTCCTCTACCAACCATATTTAAATATTCTAGGGTAATATTGTGAGCCTGAGGGGTGAGTTAATTTCTTTGAGGTGGAGTAAAAGAATGATCAGCACTAGATACACTCGTAGATGATATTGGAGAAGTGAACTGGGGTTCAAGAACTGGATTTAAAAGAGTTTCAAAAATGTTGTGAAGACTATAAAAATTATTAAAATATTCAAGTACTTGTTGATTTCTTACTATAGGAGATATCAAAATAGAATTAAACATAGGAATACCTCTCTCTTGAGTAGTATGAATGTTCCTCCAGTGAGTTCGAGAGTTTGGAAAGCTCCAGAATTCTTTAGACTGAGCATTTGATCTTGTGTGCCTCTTACCAAGATCCAGATTGATTTATTGAAGTTGCAAGGTGAAAATTCAACCACAGTGTTTATTTTGTTTCACCACGCAGAGCTCAGATTGTCTTCAAATTATAGCAGGGGAAAGATTTATTTCACTTTCGTTCCCCGGTATGGTTTCAATTTTTCATGTTAGGCCTAGAGGCAAATCATGCTGAAATGACTCACACCCGTGCATGATAGAAGATCATTTATTTAAATATACTATAGCTATATCCTTATACAAAATGTTTGAATTATTATTTTGCAAAGTTTTAACTGGATCAAGTCATACACAACATAATATATGAAAGAAATTTCTTACAGAGGAAATTCACAGCCAACTTCAGATCATATGGATAAATGCAGGTGAGTTTAAAATATGGAAGTATAGATGTATTCAAGAAGTGACTGATCATGACAGTTTTTTTGAATCTAGGGATATTTGGAACATACTGAAGCTTCTACATGAAGAATTTCAGCAATTCATACACATTTTCAAAGTAAACTCAGGGAATGGAAGTAATGCAATCAAATTTGGTATATATAATACAAGTAGGAAATTCCTGACAACCTTGCATCATACATGAGAATATTTTAAAAGCTATTACAAAGGAATACAATGATGAATCTTTGACAAATATTTCAACTCTGAAACATTGTGAACATCGATGATATCACAATGGGACTGAAAAATGCATTTACTTTCTGTTAATCATGTGAATATTTACATAGAAAACAAAATGGAATAACAATAGATCTAATGAAAAGAGGAAGAACATCTCTCTAAAATATGATTGTTTCTTTAATCTCTTACAAAACAAGCTTACATGGCTAAAAGTGCTTCTCGACTCTACAAAAATTAGATAGACAAGCTCTCCACTAAAATTGCCAGCAATTCAAAATGGATTACAATCTTCTTTATATAGAGTTTGTATGTGACCCAATTCGGTTTCTCAAATTCTAACAAAAAAGTAAATGAAAGTCAATTTACTTCTTACAAATTTTCTTCTCCAACAAATAATGCTAGGCTTAACATTTAATTTCTTTTACTGTAGGTCTTTTTCTTTCCCCTCATATAGATATGTGGTTTTCGAGAGGGTTGTCCTATGGGTCCTATTGGAGTGATGCTATCCTGGTTCATTTGATACATCATCTGAATGTTGACTAGACCAATAGGTGGCATAAATGAAATAGGAGGTGGTTGGTTTGAAAATGTACTAGGCCCCTGAGCTATTGAAGATGATGTTGATTTATCAAACTGTACCCTTGAAGTTTGACTGGATGAATGTCCTTGTGGTTGAGTAACTGATGATCTAGGTGGAAATACATGTTTATGATATTGGAGAACCATTTTCCATTCTTTTCCTAAAGGATTTCTGTGATTTCTTCGAGATTCTAAATAAATATCAACATTGGTGTGTTTCTCCATTAGAGGAAATTTGGGGTCTAAAATGGGCCTTATTAGAAGACAAGCCAACCATAATTTCTTGATGAGTTGGAATTCAAGAACCAATAGAATTTCAATAAAATGAGTCACCATAATGGTTGACTTGAGATATTTGTCATAAAAAACTTTTTTTTTTGTTCGTATTTCAACATATCTCCATGTGTTTTTACTCAAATTTCAAGCAGGAGCACTCATTTTGACATCATCATCACGTTTTTTCAGTTATTTATTGCTTTTGGGGCAGTGGGGTCCATCAAAAGTAGGCAGTGTGGGTACTCGTTGGATGTGTAATTTAATTTTGCATCCAACAAGTGCTCCCGCTTGAAATTTGAGTAAAAACACAGGGAGATATGTTGAAAATACGAACAAAAAAATAGTTTTTTCTTTCTTCCTCCAAAATTAATAAATATTATTTTATTATTTTAACTATTATTTTATTATTTTCCCTAGGAGGCCCATTTTAGACCTCAAATTTCCTCTAGTTATATGAGGTGGCACCAATGTTTTGGCAATGTTCTTCAAACCCACCTAGATTTCAAAGAAACCTTTTTATTTTGTCAACTGCTTGTTGTCCCTTTATTTCTCCTTCCAATGGATATAGAGGAAATTAATTCTTCTTTTGATGGAGATGCTCCTCGCAAGTTAATTTGGGATAAGTATCATCATAACCATCCCATGGGAAAGGAATCCCCAATTTTAACACTTCTTTGAATAGGGCTTTAAAGGGAATTATTTCATCATTTAATTGTTTAACATTATCTTTCATTCTTAAAACATAAGTTTGTTTCATAATCATAGACCTGGAAATTTTGATGATCTGAGTTTTGTTGTCTATTCCCTTTTAAGCTAATGCTTCTTAGTTCTTTTGTTCATATAATATATGACTTCTACAGCCTGCTTTGGCATAGCCCCCAACTGATTTTTTCTCTGTCATGGCCTTAGTGGTCATGTCCAACTCATCTTGGATGACTTCAAAATAGTCCCACTTATTCATGCACCATTCTTCAATTTTATCCCAAACAGGTCGGGTAATTCTTCTTAGCAACTATTATTCTTGAACATTCATTTGGAGAGAATTTAGTTGGATTTTGAGGTCTCCTACTTCTCTTTCCAAATCTGAAATCTCATCTTCTTTCTTATGGAATACACTTTCTAATTCAAGAACCTTATTATCCTTGTTTTCCATCTCTTTTCTAGCTTCATCCATCCTGGCATTTAGGTCATTGTCTTCCTCAATGGGTTGAGTACTTAACCTCAAATTATCCCGGTCCTCTTCCATTGCATCCAAATCAATAGTATATGGGAGATCAACCTGTTATTCGCCTGTGATATCTGCTGCTTCAGGATGACTTCCAGTTGTTTCTTTTGTGGGGTTACTTTCCATTGTAACTATTGGGGTTTGCAGTGTTGGTTGACTCTCTACCTCAATCATAGGAATTGAAGCATTATTATTCAACTCAGTAGATATTTTGGTGGCTTCCATATTCAAACTTGCAATATGCTAATGTAGATCATCAATCTTACTTATCGTTTCCTCAGACAACTGTTGGAATTCTAACATACTGGCATAGATTTTTTCCTTCTCTTCCTGCACTTGTTTCAATTATTTAGAATGCACGGGTTCAGTTGTGGGCATCTTCAGCTTTTCCCTTAGTGTATTTATTTCATTGTCTTTTGTATCTATAAGTGAATTGATTTGAGATCCATTGGAGGGATATGTTGCTAATGCTACCAGTTTTGATTCCATAGAATTAATAGTAATATGTTTGGCCCTTGTTGTCCATTTTTCAATATTATACAATTTCTCAAACTTTTCAAGAGCTATCCTGAGCTTTCTTTCTTCTTTCTCAGATTTAACAATTTTTGTAGACATCATGTCACTTTTTTGTTTGTAGAAATCCATTTTGTCCAGCTTGTTGAACTCTTTGAAATTTACTATGTGTTCATTTCCCCTCCAATCACTGAGCTTCACTGGCTTGGCCACCTTAGGTTCTAAAACAAAAAACCTTAAGGCATCTTGTTGGTGATCTACCACTACTATCATCCCTTTCCTTGTGGTTGGGAGGTCTTGTCTTAGCTCCTTCATCATTTTTATTCCCCTTTCTCTGATGTTCCATATCCACTCTATAGGCCTTTTCTCACTGGGATTGGTTCTGTAGATGAGGAAACTTGTATCTTCTGGGGAATAGTGAACTCTATAGAAGGTTAAGTTGCATATTGAATTGGAGGATTTCTTGGGAGATATGGTTTCTTTTTCAGCTCAGTAATCTCGCTAGGGATCTCCACTGATTCTGACCCAACTTCCACTAAATATTGTTCATCTTCTTCTGTTGTTATTTTGACTCTTCTAGGATTTGGGCCTTGTTGGTCTTGATCAATGTCCATATCCTAGGATTCCTCAGCGATCCTCTTCTTTCCAATTGACTTCTCTTGTTTCTCTTCTTCTTCAAATATTTTAATGGCCTCTTGGACTTCTTACCAAGTCTCCGTGTTTTCTATTCTTCCCCATAGAATTTTGGGTGTGCATACATATGCAGAATTCTTGTTCTCTACCCTTTGCTTGGATATCACTTGGTGAGGGTAATATGAAGCTTTCAATGCCTTTGGAATATTGATTTGACTAAGATAGTCTTATATATACTGAGAGGTATTTAGTCCTCTTATAATAATAGGTCCTACCTCTTGTGGCAAGAGGAATGACTTATGTTGTCTGAAGTGCTTAAAGTGTAGCTCATCTGATGCCATCTTTTTCCTTACAAAATCCATGGAAAATATCCTAGGTGTAAGAAAAGTAGGTAACCTGTATGGCTCCTCTTCAAAACCATATATTGTGATAACAGTGTGATCTTCAAATAAAAACTAGTCTCCGACCTAAATTTCTGAGGTAAACTGTAGCTGTTTCTTAATATCGGGTAACATCCTAGGAGGAGAAATACCATGAATCAAATTGTAAGTAGGGTATTTTTTAAGGGTTCTAATATTATACTTAAGTATAGTATCGTAGGCGATTATTTTGGATTGAAAAAAACATGTATACAGATAGGTAGGCGAATATTAAATATGAAACATACAATTTACTACTGAAATGTGTAAAGTTTGGCGAATATTATGATAAAAAAACATATTTTATGTAAATATAGGCGATATTAGAGACTAAAAATGACCAAATAGCGAATCTATTTTTTGAAAAAAAGCCCGAAAAATAGCCAATTGGCGAAATTTCGCCCTTAAAAATTACCCTGATTGTAAGCCACACTCATTTCTTTATCTGTGAATTCAGAGAAGTTTGAGTTCTTTTCTCTCCTTAAAACCAAGTCAGTCCATTCATAAATTGGTCTCTACAAACCTTTATCACCTTTTTCTTCTAGGTCCAGATGCTTGAAATTCTCAAAGTTTTGATGGAGGAAAAGGAAAAAAAGTTATGAAGGGAACCTAAAATACTCGATTGAAAAAAATTACTCAATCCATTCATAGAATTTTTTATATAGGTACTGTTGATGTATATGTAGCTTCGGAATGTATTTCATATATGTATATTGTACTGCTATAGAGATGGTATTATTCCTCTATACGGAAGTGTTTGTATTCCTATAGAGATGTTATTATTCCTCTATACGGAAGTGTTTGTATTCCTATAGAGATGTTATTATTGCTCTATATGAAAGTGTCGTCATTTATATTGTAAGTGTCGTAACTTATACTTGATGGGTTATTAGACCACCTTGTTGGAGTCGGCCCTGTATAAGTCATGTGGGTCAAAGGGTTATTATACCACCCTATTGGGTGTCGGCCCAATCAGCATTATGTTATGTAGTTAAGTTAAGGTTGAGCTAGTAAAGGTTATTAGGCAAGTCAAGTCAAGTATAAATAGAGTACGGGAGGCACTCTATTTGATCATTCTATTCTCTCACACA
Source organism: Larix kaempferi (assembly GCA_027924585.1). Lineage (NCBI taxonomy): Eukaryota > Viridiplantae > Streptophyta > Pinopsida > Pinales > Pinaceae > Larix > Larix kaempferi. The sequence goes on from BSBM01000007.1 coordinate 12,920,017, forward strand.
CTTTTGAGAGTGGTGCACTTGTGGAGGAGGAGAAGCTGCTTCTAGGAGATGTCTATCTCTTATTCTTGGGTTGTATCATTGCTCTATCTATCTCTGAGGAAGTTATTGGGGTTTTTCACCTTTATGGTTTTTCCCAAGTAAACTCTGTGTCTCTTGTGTGCTTGCATTATTGTGTCCATGATTGATATGCTGTAGATATGATGTACATGTTGTTCTCTCAGTTAAGATCCTAGATCAGATTGAAGTAAATTCTGAAAAATTAACATGGTATCAGAGCTAGCCTGAAAGAAGGCATGGTATGGCATGTATGACACTTGTTGCACTTACGATGCTAGGGCTTGATATAGCAAAAACCAGTCATTGTAGCACTTTCACTATAAATCCATTTTGACGAATTTTTTGGATATGAAACTTTTACAGGTCGAATATTAGATCCTCGTGTACCTTGTGTCCAAAGAAAAACTTCTAATTCAATGTAATTTGTGTTTTATGATCTGTACAATCTAGGGTTTCTACCTCTTCCAGATCTGAGTCATAAACAGGTGACCTAGGAAAAAAGGTCATAACTTGGGAAAGGAAGCTCCAAATGAAATTTTGTAAAATGTTACAGGTAGTGCATGGACTGTACTTTCTGAGGTAACTTTTCCAGAGGACGAAAATGAAATAGCGACACGTGGAACACCATACAAGTTTGCTCTCTTGTTTTATCCCATAAACAGGTCACGTTGCGACACTTAGCATAACTCTCTCTAAGAGAATCCAATCGAGGTCAGACCTATGGGGTTGGAAATATGATGGGTCGGGATACCACAGGTAGAATTTTTAGACCCTTTGGATCAAAAAGTTCAGAGTTACACCAAAAACAATTAGGTACATATTTCTGTCAAAACATAATTATTTTTTAGCACCTTCATTCATGGCTTTGGGAATTTAGGGTTTCGGAGAAAGATGGAATTTTTGTAATCGGAGACCACAGCTGAATGATACTCATCAAAATAGAAATTTAGAGACCAAGATCAGAATTTTTCATTGGGCAGAAGTCGGGCTTGATCAGACCCTAGTTCGGGACTTTGATCAGAAAAGTGGAAAATTAAGGCTTCTACAAAAATGGGAATTTTTTAAATCTGTGACCATGGCTGGAAGCTCCTCACAAAAATAAAATATTAGAGATTTGGATCGAACCTTTTGATTGGTCAGAAGGGTGGGCTTTATCAAACCCTAGTTCGGGGTCATGTCCAGTGAATCCGAAAGTTTCAAAGGCAAAATTGAGGGGTGAAACTTTGCAGTTTTCAAATTCTGAATATACTGGCTTGATCAGCTCATCAAGGTGCATCTTTCTATCCTTTCAGAAGTTTGAGATTCAAAGTTTGAATTTCTAGGGTTTCTTTGACAAACCCTAGTCTAGCTCCAGATCCAGTTCCTGCAAATCAAATGGATTGGGTTAATCCTAGAAGAGAATGGATTGGTCACCTGCATAAGTGAAGAAGTTCTTGTTTCAGAGGGATATGAGGCTAAGACCTTACATAAGAAGATTACAAGCAATCTCGACAGGTATGACTTATCCAGGTATGTTTCGAGATTTGTTCATGATTAAGTTTATGGTATGTTTGTCTTCATATTATTATGGTTAGTACAATCTTGATTAAATTTAGACTTGTCGTATCACCTTAATAAAATTATGAATGCATGATAGAAGATATTCATTGATTAGGGTGTTGACACTTATGATTGTACTAATGCATTATGGTGTTGTATGAGGTTTATGTTGTCCGCTAACATGAAAGGTACACCAAGAAAGACAAATCATGTTCTATTTCAAGAACATATGATCATGGTGACATGAAGACAAAGATTCATCCATTGTCATGGATTACTTAGAAGATCTATTTACAAGGTATGTATAACTTGGTTCTATAATCGTTAACCTAGGAGATATGCAGGTTACTAGCACAAGTCATTGAAGAGAACAAAAAGACATCATGTGGGTATGTTAGACATAACTAGCGAACATACTAATCCAGGTATGTTTTATCCTATATCAAGTTAGAATCCTACCTTGTGATAGGATCTCTTATATAAGTATACATGGCATGATTGATAATGATTATCCATAGGTTTGAATAAACATGGGTGTATGCATATTATGTTTATTACCTTAATTTATGATATGACTAACCATAAGAGTCCTTGAATACTAATGCTTATTATTTCTGTTTTAAATGATCATAACTATACATGCTTAAGATTATTGTGTTTTGATAGTATTGAGAGTATACTAATAAATGTATGATTATGTATGAGATCTTGAGGATATCACAATAATGATACTTATAAGCATGCATAGTGGTCGAGGATGGATATAAGTTCAAGGACAAGTAATCCAGGAAGCAAAGATCAAGAGGGAGCACACTCCAATAGTTTCTGCAAGGATGCAGATATTCAGAGGGAGTCGACCAATTCTCACAATCTACATCAGAATGGAGTTGCAGAAAGGAAGCAAAGACTAAGAGGGAGTCCACCCTACAACCAAACAAAGATAAGTATTTGAATTGTCATTTCTTGCATATTTGTTTGTTTAAATAATATTGTTCAATGATGTATATGCTTATGTTCCTAGACTTAGGGTGTGTATTATGCATATTAGAATAATTGCAGTAATGAACAGTATACTACTAATATGCATGTGATAGGTAAGTGGCCTATGGCACTGTACAACATTCCATTTCTACTTATCTAGAATGAAACCTCTTTGTTGACATGTTGGGAGTTGTGCACACTCTTAAAAATGTTCTTGTAGAGATTGGAAGGCATCTAGAAAGTTACGGGATATGGATAAATGTTGTATTCAAGCATTGGCTAAGATAATTGCATGACTGTATGACATATTTATTTGTGTGTAAGAATTTGTTCTGAAAACTATGAGATGTTTTCTAATCATGCAATTTAACTTGTTTTATAGGAAATATTGTATACGAGCACCTACAAAAGAAGGACTACAACATTTGTTTTAGCAACAAAGTTATCTATTGAAGATATTGAATATAATGAAGTTCCCAGGATTCGGGAAGAATGCCATGATCGAGGAGTACCAGTCGATCATGAAGAATGATGTTTGGGATGCGGTCCCAAGACCTGAAGGGAAGTCTGTTGTGAATTCCAAATGGATCTATAAGATCAAGCATGCTGCAGATGGTAGCATGGAGAAATACAAAGCAAGGTTTGTAGCTCATGGCTTCTCCCAGAAAGAGGGATTGAGTATGAAGAGAATTCTACATCTATAGCCAGGCACACTTCCATCAGATCAGTACTTGATCTGGCTGCAGTGATGAAATGGAAGATACAGCATATGGATGTCAAGACAGCTTTCTTGAATGGTGTAGTTGAAGAGGAAGTGTATGTGGAGCAGCCACTCGGGTTTGAGACACATGACGAAGAGTCACATGTGTGCAAACTGAAGAAAGCCCTGTATGGTTTGAAACAGGCAGCCAGGACTTGGTATGGTAGGATGGACAGTTTTCTATCTAGTTTGGGCTTTACCAAGAGTAAAGAGGATTCCAACCTTTACTACAAGGTTGAGGAAGGCAATCCAGTGATACTACTTTACTATGTGGATAACCTGTTTGTTATAGGTGAAGATATATTGATTCCCGACACGCAACGGAAGCTTGCTGCCAAGTTCGAGATGAAGAACTTGTGGATGATGGACTACTTTCTAGGCATGGAGGTGTGGCAGAGTGCAGATGGAATCTTCCTTGGACAAGGGAAGTATGCAGTAGAGATCCTGAAGAGGTTCGGGATGATGGACTGCAAGGCCATGGCCACACTTATGGCATCGAACCTGAAGCTTCTGTGTGATGCTTCATCTGATCCGGTTGATGTCACGATGTATCGTCAGATGATTGGGTCCTTGATGTACCTGATGAATACAAGACCAAATATTTGCTTTGCGGTGAACACATTAAGCCAGTTCCTAATGGATCTGAGAGGTGTTCACTTGGTTGCTATAAAGCATATTCTGAGGTACCTGAAGTGTATGGTTGATTATGGGCTCAAGTATGATGCGAATCAAAAGTTTAACCTGTAGGGTTATGTTGATTCAGATTGGGCAAGTAGTGCTGCAGATAGGAAGAGCACTTCTAGGTGTTGTTTCAGTATGGGATCAGGTGTGATCTCTTGGTTTAGTAGGAAGCAGTCCTACGTAGCACTGAGTATAGCCGAAGCAGAGTATGTTGCAGCTTGTTTGGCCAATTGTGAGGCAGTATGGCAGAGGAAGCTACTGTTTGAGTTATTTGATATACCGTTGGAGGCTACTAGTATCTTCTGTGATAACCAGAGTTGTGTGAAGCTGTCTGAGAACCCGGTGTTCCACGATAGCTTGAAAGACATTGACATCAAACATCACTATATCAAGGATATGGTGCAGAGAGGAGCAGTGAAGCTTCTGTATGTTACAACGGATGAGCAGATTGTAGATGTGCTGACGAAGCCACTAGCCAGAGTAAAGTTTGAGTACTTCAGAAAAGAGGCTTGGTGTTCTTCAAATCGATGACACTTCGAGGAAGAAGTGATGGAGACATTTGCTGAAGCCATTCCAAGTATGTTGGAAGGAGGATCCTTCACATGGCTGTGGATGTAAGCATTGGATGATGAGCATCAGGACAATGCTCCAGTTACTGCTCTGTATATGTATGCATCATGTTGGATGCTGGATATGATCAGTTGGATCACGTGTATGTATTTGTATATGTATCAGGTGGATACATTGTATGATCAGGTAGATCATGTATGTTGATATGTATCAGGTATGATCAGGTGGATCATGTATTTGTATATGTATCAGGTGGATACATTGTATGATCAGGTAGATCATGTATGATGATATGTATCAGGAAGATACTGTGTATGCATCAGGTTGATGCATTGTATGATCAGGATGATCATGGATGACGAGCTTCAGGATGTTGCTCCAGATGACATGCATCAGGACGATGCAATGACAATGATCAGGATGATCATGTGTGATGAGTATCAGGACGATACTCTAGATGATATGCATCAGGATGATGCTATGATGATGATCAGGATGATCATATGTGATGACATGTATTAGGTGGATACATTACATAATCATTTGGATTATGTGTGATGAGTTCCGAAAACATAGATGCACATGAGCTTTTCGGACATGGTTGTATATGTGTTTTCCCATGGTTGTGATGTAATTGCTAGGCTTTTTCGACATGGTAGCAGATGTGTTCTCCCATGGTCATGATGTAATTGTCAGGGCCATTCGAGCATGGTTGTAGATGTGTTCTCCCATGGATGTGATATAAGTGTTGGGGCCATTCGAGCATGGTTGTAGATGTGTTCTCCCATGGCTGCGATATAAGTGCTGGGGCCATTGGAGCATGGTTGTAGATGTGTTCTCCCATGGCTGCGATATAAGTGCTGGGGCCATTTGAGCATGGTTGTAGATGTGTTCTCCCGTGGCTGTGATATAAGTGCTGGGCCATTTGAGCATGGTTGTAGATGTGTTCTCCCATGGCTGCAATATAAGTGTTGTGCCATTCTGACATGGTGGTAGGTTGGTCCTCCCATGGTCATTGATGTAAGTTATGTGAGCCTTTCACTGATGGTGGTAGGTTGGTCCTCCCATGCAGGTGAGTGTAAGTGCTGTCTGTGTGCATCTAGGTTGTGCTTCGTGAACGATGTTATGATCAATATGATCATGAATATCAGGATGATACTTTGTGGCCGTGGACAGGTTGTGAAGTAGCATGTAAAAGGTCCTGGCAGATCTGATAGGTTGAGCTATGTGCTCATAATCAGTCCTGGGATGCTTTTTCGAGGTTTTGTTGACTCACATAATAAGTCCTGAGGATTCCACAGTATGGCCAGTGATGATGAAGACCTGCAGGTGGTGGGCCTACATCTAGTATGAAAAAGGACTGGCTCTGTAGAACTTCCTATGACAAGTAGATTCAGAGATTGATTGAGATAGCAGCAACAGTGACGATGACGATGATTCGAGGATGATGATTCGTTGATGATGATCCAGAGAAGGAGACTTGTACTAGCAGATCTGTGTCGAGAAATACCTTCCTAGTTAAGAGGGAGTGTTGATGTATATGTAACTTCAGAATTTATTTCATATATGTATATTGTACTCCTATAGAGATGGTATTATTCCTCTATACGGAAGTGTTTGTATTCCTATAGAGATGTTATTATTCCTCTATATGGAAGTGTCATCATTTACATTGTAAGTGTTGTAACTTATACTTGATGGGTTATTAGACCACCTTGTTGGGGTCGGCCCTGTATAAGTCATGTGGGTCAAAGGGTTATTATACCACCCTATTGGGGGTCGGACATGTGGGTCAAAGGGTTATTAGACCACCCTATTGGGTGTCGTCCCAGTCAACATTGTGTTATGTGGTTAAGTTAAGGCTGACCTAGTAAAGGTTATTAGGCAAGTCAAGTCAAGTATAAATAGAGTGCGGGAGGCACTCTATTTGATCATTCTATTCTCTCACACACTTTTGAGAGTGGCGCACTTGTGGAGGAGGAGAAGTTGCTGCTAGGAGATGTCTATCTCTTATGCTTGGGTTGTATCATTGCTCTATCTATCTTTGAGGAAGTTATTGGGGTTTTCCACCTTTATGGTTTTCCCTGAGTAAACTATGTGTCTCTTGTGTGCTTGCATTATTGTGTCCATTATTGATATGATGTAGATATGTTGTACATGTTGTTCTCTCAGTTAAGATCCTAGATCAGATTGAAGTAAATTCTGAAAAATTAATAGATACGTGCAGAGGTCAAAATGTGGTGGGTTTCTACCAGGTTCTGTGGTCAATTTCAACACGACTCCAAGAATAACTTCATCTATGGTTTTATCACCTTCCAGGCCAACAATGGTGAAAATGATTGATATGGATTTTGTGGCATATTTAGAGAAGATGATTATAACATACGATGGTGGAATGGTTGGTATAGCCATTCTAGGTTCTAAGTGCTTAGATAAGAAATGGTGGTGATCGAAAGGACTGATCCCATGAACCATACGATTACAATGTATTGAAGTTGAACATGGTAGAAACCACTTGATCACCAATCATTGATGTATACTATTAACAACTGCAAGATAAATCACCATTGATTTTAGTGATCCCCAAGGTATCATAGTACATACCAATGAATGTGAATCAATGATATGAGGCCGAACACTCAATGGAATCTTTCGATTAGAAGTAAATGATGTGAACTTACTATTGAAAGCGAGGTAACCTTCCATTGAGGCATGCAGGCCCAATGTACTTGATTGGTTTCTAGTTCTAATCCTCAGATGATGTGTTGAAGTCGAAGGGGATAAACTGGTCGAAGGAGGGACATGATGTTTCCCCCATAATTGACATGAAACAAGATCAAATATTTCAGGAGTACATTAGCCTGTAGAGTGACACTTGAGACTGACTAAGGAATGACCAAAAGGATAAAGGTAGAATTACTGCAGAGATTGACTCGATGAACAAACCTCTCTTGAACATGGGAATGGTATGACTTGGAAGCATTGACATGGCGATAATGACACCAAACCCTAATGAAAATGATGATTGAAGCATTCTTTGAATGACTCAAAGGAGTGGAAGGACTCATGGAAGGGGTGGGACTCGAATACAAGCATATTATCCAAGTGTTTGAATGCATATGAAAACGAGTACCATGTTCAACAGTGACTAAGTAATGCCATAATTACAATGAAACACAAGCTCTTTCCTTATCCCCATCATGACTGATGAGTACCTCTTTGTTTTTTAATGAGCTTGAGGAGGGAAACAGATGCTCGATATAGCTCATCCTTCAGATGAGTCTGATCTCATATGTTTTACGAACCTGAGATAGGAGGGGTTCGTCCTAGAAAAGGGCCCTTCAATGTCATATTTTAACGAGTCCAGAGAAGGAAAAATAGGTGTCATTTCATATTTAGAGAGTCTGAAAAGAACTAAAGAAGACTCCAAATGGTTCTTTTTTGTAAAAGTTAGTCTCCTCATCCGAAAAAGGATAAAAGAACATGAGAGAGAACTCTTCCAGTCATGATTAACCGAAGTGTTCCTTTTTCGTAAATAGTCCTCCTAGTCCAAAAAAGGGGTAAACTATCACCAGAAAGACGACCTTTAAAATACTTTTACAAGCGTGAAAGAATCAAGTTCACTTGGTGATCTTTTCATGTTTAGGGAGTCTGAAAAGAGCTTAAAGAGGAACTCCGAGAGGTTCCTTTTTTGTGGGAGTTTTACGAGCCTGAAAAAGTGATAAAATGTAACTCGATGAATTATTCTCATAGTTTTACGAGCACGAGAAAGAAAAAAAAGATTGACATCGTTAATACTTGGTTTTAATGAGCATGATGAGAGCATAAAAAATGCTTGAAGACTTGTTCACACTTGATAAAAAGTATGAAACATCTATGATGGTCGCCAATAAATTCAAAACACCACTTTACTTCATATGCAAACTCCAAAAACTAAGTTAGATTCCATAATAAGGTGTTAAAACGTAAAAAGGTCACCAACTATAGTAAAAAATCCATAAAAGAAATATTGAAAAAGGAATATTCCATTTCTTTTATATAAAAACTCAAATAGTAAAGAAATATTTACCAATTTGTTTTACCAAGTTGGAATAGTGAAAACACCCTTTTGGAGCTCATTTTTTCAATGTCGATTGCGGATGCTATGATCATTCGTTTCACGCCCTATCAGTTGCAAGTAGGCCTCAATCCTATTTTTTACCTTTTCAGTGGATTAGTTTTTATTTAAGTATGATTTTTGGGGTTTTTTCGACTCAAAAACAAGGGGATTGTGTGCCCTGGGGACACACTTTCCCCTTGCTGGAAGTGCATCGAGAGGGGTCTGACGCTCTTCACCCATGGGAAAAGTACGTCGTTGAAGCACTGTGCGCAAAAGTAGGGTGCGTTGGCGCAGATCCACAACCAAATTTAGAAAATGGGTCCAAACATACCCAATCCAATGCCATGAAAAGAACCTAACGGTTGTTTAATTGATGTTTATGCAGGTTCCATCCCATACAATGGTTGAGTGGAAAGAAAGAGAGCATGAACTTGAAGATGCCCAAGCTATGAATGATCCACATTCAATGAATGATTTTCAAAGGTGTGGACTCTTAAAATTCTTCCAAGTACAGGGCATGCAGGGCCAAGTACAATTGCTAGATTACCTTATTAGGTTGTGGGACCTAGATTAGCAACATATCAGAGTAGGTGCCCACATACTCACCTTGGATGTGGAAGATATTTATTTCCTAACGGGGTTATCTAGATTGGGATCCCCAGTTTCACTATCCGGGCCACGGGGTAGTGATCATTCGACGGAGAGTCTGGTGGCACAGTTCCGTACACCAGGGACAAAGATGATTGCTGGGATGATTCCCATCAAGAACATACTATATCGACCCCTGAGAACTGTACTCTTCACTATTGAGAGGGTGGCAGGAAGCAGGGGTGCTCATCATGCCACTAAGGCCCACATGTTATATGCCATTGAGTGTATGGCACTGACGGTCTTTAACTGGACTCCTCGCGAATCTAAAAGATCAGCTAATCAAGTGCAAATGGGGTGATTTGAAGCAGTTTGGCTATGGATCCATCGTTGTTTCATTCTTCTTGGAGTGAGTTCCACTATTACGACTGCAGGTAGAGATGGATGATCTCAATCCACTAGATCCACACATGGTCCGATGGTCAGAGGTGATGGCCCATCATGGAGGTAGAGGACATATCATCACTTATGGGCCAACCTTCTTTAGATGGCTCTGGGGACAACTCCGCATGATTGAGGATTATGCATATGCCGGTACCGACTTCAGGGGAGATCCGGATCTAGCTCTTCTAGAGGGGGAGTAGTGGGGAGATATGGGTAAGAATGAAAATCTTGTTTTTTTATATATTTTGTAGTTTTTAAATGTTTTTGGGTAGCAATGATAGTTCACACATGTTCAATGCAGATGTTGGCCCGTCTCGACTAGTAGTTTCCTCTCCGTTTGAGAGGAGAGGGGTGGTACGAGAGATGGAGACTGCTCAGCAGGATGCAATGGAGGAGCTGAATGAGTTGGAGGAGAACCTCTAGAGATTGACATTGGATATTATTGACATATCCATCGATGAATTGCCTCGTCATTACCAGCGTCGTACAACTAGATATTTAGGACGCTTTGGTCAACTGCTCCGTTGAGTAGCTCGGGATGTTATCTGTTATGACGATAATCCTCAGGGTTATCTCTTTGTATGATATATGTACTGAAATACATAGGCTTCATATTTTGTATCCAGGATCTACTAAAATATTATGGGATTTAGATTTTGTATCAGTACCACTTTTTTGTATTTTACTGGACATGATGATATATATACAAAATCCTATTTTGTGGTTTTATCTACTGTGTCTTCTATGATGATTTGGGATCTTATGGATGTTGGCCTATACAGTATGAGTAGATTATATGTTATGTCATATTATGCATATTTTTCATAAAAATGTTCATAAATGTGCAATGTACCAATCTAACATGAAATTAGCTAAGGAATCAGCAACTGTGTTCTTGTTTCTTGGAATGTGTAGGTATTGAATGGACTCAAATGACATATCCAAGAGACGTACTCGCCAAAATAAATAGAGTAATATGGGGTCGTGGATAGCGTAGAAATGGTTGAGACAGGATACCACTAATTGTGAATCGATATAGATAACAAGGTGGTCCACACCCAAGGAAAAGGTATCGGTCAATAGTCCAATTACCACATGATATTTGGCAACATTGTCTATTGCAAAACCTAGGCAAGTTCCTTCTAAACTAATCAGCTCACCGGCAGGGGAATAGAGTACCCATGCCACTGAAGCAAGGTTGCGAGTGTGCCAGCTAGCCCAGATAGCGTTGTTTGCCAATCCAAATCAAGTTTCCATCTTCACATTCATGCAGAACATGGTATAAGAGTAATGATAAGATCCTATCACACTAAAAATAAAGTGTCATACCAAAGAAAACACATGTCATATACAATATATACAAAGTACTAATGCGTAAATGATTTAGGCATATTACCTCTTTAAGTAAATCCCATTGCGAGGCTCCCCCAAAGATATCTTGTCATAATCCTCTAATTCATAGGCTCCCTTTTCCAAAACACATTTTACCACATATTGTCCATGCCACATGGACTCAAGTTCACCTGCCCCCAGCTTATCGTTTTTTTGGTCATAAGTAAGGACCAAGTCACCCTCATTAAATATATGTGGTCTCACTGATTTATCATACTAGGCCTTGATGTGTTTCTTATGCGCTTCATTAGCTAGAGATGCATCGCGGCGGGTTTCATATAGTTTTTCTAAGTATAGAAATCGTTCTTCCTCAGTAGTGGTGTTCGGCCAAAGTTAGACAATGAGTTTTAGTGACGGAATCTCGTACTCGATGGGTAATACTGCCTCTAGTCCATAGACCAAATTAAAGGGCGTGAAATCATTGTTCGTTTTAATGGTAGTCCTATATTCCCATAGGGATAAAAAAATCATGACATGCCAGTTAGACTTATGTGTTCCTACCATACGTTGAATCATGGTTTTCAAGACCTTGTTAATGGCCTCTACTTGTTCATTTGATTGAGGGTAGTAAGGAGTTGAGTTCTCATTCCGGAAACCCAATCTGGCGCTTAGTTCATCCACCATCCTTTTTTGAAAATGTGATCCATGGTCAGTGACGATGGCTTAAGGGACTCCAAATCTGGAAATGATATGATTGAACATAAAGAGTGTGATAGTTTCATCGTCTTCTTTGTATGTAGGCATAACCTCGGCCCACTTGGTAAAGTAGTCGACTATGACAATAACATAACCATGCCCCCCGACCGAGGTAGGTTTACAATGCATGAATTTGATGCCCCATTTGGAAAAGGGATTGACGACGATAACTTGATGTAGTGGGGCTGGATGTGAGTGCTTTTTGTAATGAAAAAGATGGCAATGAGGACACTTCTTGACTACTTCGATACAATCTTTAAAGATGGAAGGCCAATAGTATCCAACGCATAATATTTTTTGGGTTGTAGCCATCCCAGAAATATGAACATGACATGCCCTTGAGTGAAAATCATTCAAAACATGCCCGCCCTCCTCATGAGTTAAGGAGCATCGAAGAATAGAATCAATACCATAACAATATAATGTATCACCGATGATTTGGTAATATTTTGCATGGTGACGGACACGATGACGTTCATCACGAGATAATTGAGGACCGAAGCATTGGGTTTGGAGATACAGTGTGATGTCTCCATCCCACAGGTTTGAAGTACTGATGAGAAACAAGGACCCATCAAGGAGAGATTCCATGGGCTTAGTTTCCTGATCATTATGGGGAAGATCGCAAATAAGTTCTGCAAAAACCAAAGACTTCTTAGATTTGGCCTTCTCAAACTGGAGGTCAAATTCCTGAAGAATCGCAATCCAATGCGAATATTTTCCCCCTAGTACATGAGGCGTGAGAATGTGGTACATGGGGTTAGAGTCGGCGATGATGGTGGTAGTGCATGGGAGGATATAGTGGTGGAAATTCTAAACAAAAATGACTGCTACGATAGCTAGCTTCTCTACATGTGAATATCGGGTTTTAGAGTCAAGGATACCCTTACTAAGGTAGTATATCACATGCTCCTGGGAGTGACTATGTTCTTGTACTAATACCATAGCAATAGTGGAAGTAGAAGCAAGAAGATAAAGGATATAATCCTTGGTGTAATTCGGCGGTTGTAACACAAGCGCATGAGTGATGGCATGTTTGAGGTTGTCAAGGGATTTTTTAGCATAGTCATCCAAAATGAACGGGATGTCCTTCTTTAAAAACCGCATGTATCCCTGTGTTTTCTCTGCAAAATTACAAACGAAATGGCGCAGGTAGTTTTACTTCCCCTGCAAACTTTGAAGTTCCATAATATGCATAGGCGGCGGTAGAGAAACAATGGCTTCCACCTTGAGGGGATCGATGCAAATCCCATCTTTTGAAATGATGAAGCCTAAGAGGTGTGTAGACTCAACGTAGAAAATGCACTTATGAGGATTTAAAGGGATATTATACCATCAAAACCTAAGGAATAAATTCATCATATTATCGATGTGGAAGTCACGATGGTTCAAATGAGTAGGAAGATCATCTAGGTAAGGTTCCACAAAATCCTTCACATCGTGGAAAGCATACAACATAGCCCGCTGGAATGTAGCACAAACATTTAAGTCCAAAAGGAAGTTTACGATATGCGAACGTACCCCATGGGAAGATGAAAGCAGTCTTATGTTGGTCGGCAGGATGGCTCTCAATTTGATTATACTCGGAAAAGCCATCCATGAATGAGAAGATGACACTTCCGGCACAGTTGTCGATGATTTGGTCAATAAATGGGGTAAGGTAATTGTCCTTGGGACAAGCCTTATTCAAATCCCTGTAATCAACACAAAACCTCATGGTACCCTATTTTTTTGTAATCGAGATGACATTAGAGACCCAATCTGTTAAGGGAACAGGATAAATGAACCCAACCTTTAACAACTTTTCTATCTCTACCTTAATAGCCACAGTTTTCCTAGGGTGCACAGGACGGAGTTTTCTCCAGACAGGTTTTGCGTCGGGATATGTCTGAATCTCTTGCATTGCAATATCAAGATCAATCCCATGAATTTCCTCCTAGCTCCATGCAAATACTCTGTGGAACTGTTTAAACCAACATAGATCCATCTTAAACCCGTATCTATCAAGCACCAAGAGGGATCCAACTTCTTGAGGTGTTTTTTTTTTTTAAATTTAAACTCAAAAAATTTGATCTCTCTTGATTGATAGATCCGGGTTTAAGTTTTAAGTTTTTATTTTATAAACGAACATTAATTTTTAATTACTTTTCATAATATTTTATTTTATGAACCAACATGGATTTTTTTTAAATACTTTCCATAATTTTTTATTTTATGAGCCGACATGATTTTTTTTAATTATTTTTTTAGTAACAAACATTACATCACAAACGTTACATCACGCACGTTACAACATCTCCCCCATACTGGGCTGTAGACCACCTTGTTTCACTCGGTGCAATGAACCAACATGGATTTTCATTATTTTTTTAGTAACAAACGTTACATCACACGCATTACAAAATCCCCCCCATACTGGGCTATAGAGCACCTAGTTTCACTAGGTGCAATGAACCAACATGGATTTTTTTAAGATACTTTCCATAATTTTTTATTTTATGAGCTGACATGAATTTTTTAAATTTTTTTTTAGTAACAAACGTTACTTCGCAAACGTTACATCACACACATTACAACATCTCCCCCATACTAGGCTGTAGAGCACCTCGTTTCACTCGGTGCAACAAGGCTGTGAAAATGGTGACTTCTTCCGGAGAACAAGTTTGGCCTATGTGAATGTGTTCCACGACTCCAGGTTTTACCGAGATGTCGATCGGAAAGGTAGGCATGATGTTTCCCAGGTTGCCCTCGGTTACCGTATCATATGTAAGAATATGAGATTGAGGGTAAGGAAATACATCTGGTGAAACAATTGTTTCAATATCTCTCTCTACTGAATCTTACAATGGAAGGAAGGACAATCAATGATGAAGGTATTCCCATGGAGGTTCATCCACACTCATAATATCCATGATTGACTCGTCAGAATGAAATTTGGTATTAGAGGATCGGGTAGGGATGACGTCTGTTGTAATGGAAAAGAACCTGAGGTAGATGCCACTGAAGAGGGGGAATCTAGTAGATGGGGTGCTGATTGGATGGCCTCGTAAGTAGCTTCTGCGGGGCTGAGAGGCATCACATATCCAATCGAATCCAAATGATCCAGATCGGGCACAACCCATTGGTCATTCGAGTGATGAGATGATGGGATCATAGATGAAATCATGTTCACCATGGTAACATGGGCAGGGGTATCTGGTGTTGGAAAGAATCCCATGAGGGATGAATATTTAAGGAGTCCTACCCCCACACTCTCATATATATGCGTAGAGTGTCATAAGAGAGGGACATTGTCTGTGGGATGAGTAGTGGTGTCAGTTCTACATAAATCTAACTGGTTGATAGTGACGATTCTCCTTTGGTGGGGAAATTATACAATGCGGAAGACAAATGACGCAACCATGGTCATGGCATAGAACCAGTTTCGACCAAGTAATAAGTTATAATCCAATGGGGCATTGATGACTTCCACGCTAATGGAAATAGTCTTACTGCCTAACTCGACAGCCAAATATTTTAACATCCTGTGGGGTTGAAATCCATGTTCATCAAATGCTTTCAATGTGGTGGGGGAATATTTCAACTCGGGAGAGCCAATCGCTCGCCAACAGGATAATGACATAACCAAGGTAGAGGCTCCTTTGTCTAAGACAGTATGATGGATGCTTTTCCCAGAAAATTTAGTAACAATTTGAAACGTAAGTTAGTGGGAAATCCTTGGCTTGAAATACTCTAGCTTGAACATGATGGTGTTGGAGGAATCAAGATATACAGCTCCTATCGTGGATAACATGGTCTTTCCCTAATTGGGACAGTTTTGTAAGACTTCTAGCGTCGGAATAGCACATGGAGCTTGTGCTAGATCCTCTACAATATTATTTTTTTTGAGTAGCCCGAGCATTTGGATTGAAAATGGATTTTCGAATCGTGCTCTTGGGTGGACGCAATACTAAATTCGATAAAGGTTTCTCTATGACAAAAGGACCTTGAGGTGAAGGAATGTTAGATGTAGATGCAGAGGATTTTTCAGTATTACTTCCGCTAGATTCCTTGTCAGAAGTAGAGTCATATGTACGTGACCTAGTGGAAAAGTTGACTGTTTCACTCCGCATCATGAGAACATGAGCAGTTGTGGATGGTTCTCCTTGTGAAGGAGTTAGTTGTTGTGCAACCATTTGTTGTTGTTGTGTGGGTAAGGGATCAAATGAAACTATGGGTGTGGGGTTTCTCTTAAGAAAATTTTGTACTTCCTCTCGATGTGGGAATTATTTGGTGAAGTGATCGTCACCACACAGTAAAAAAAAATATTTAACCTTCCACTTTTGTTTGTTGTCTTCAGGATTATTTTTTGGCTCCTGCTGGTTAGAAGACTTTTTAGATTTTCCTTTGTTCTTCCTTTTGCCACTGGATTTTTGAGGTGAAGCAGATTAAACCGAATTCACTTCTTCAATGGAAGCAGGGATGGGTGAGAGATTGTTGTTGTTTCCATCTTGTGGCAAGGGTGTATTCGAACTATAAGGGTTCTGTGATCCACTGGATTCTGTAGCAGGCTGGGTATGAATGGAACCAATAATTCCATCGGCATGAGATCCTATAGGTGGTTTTGTTGGATCATGTGTAAGGCATGGGGCATTGGGAATTATATCGTATAAGGTAGAATATTGGGCATATACAAGGTCTAAATACTGAGCACGATATATGGCTTGTTCTTCCATAACAGTTGTAACGTCCCCTCCCATCATACCAGCATGGGAGAGAACATCACTCTAATTCTGGACATCTAGTCCCATACTTAGTAAACAAAGTTTCATATAAAATGAAGATGGGCATTTGGAAATGCATAAATATTTGAAAACACAGCAGAATTAAATTCTATTACACATCCATCATACATTCAAGGTATTCATGTCATTCATCAATTAAAATAATATAGAATTAGCACATGAGAGTACTTATCTTGAAACAAAGTAGTCCATGAGCAACCAGCTATGCATCTGCAACGTTCCACCCAACCATAGGCCAGTTTTGCTTATCAATCTCTTGATACAACTGCCACCCCCGAGATGGGCATGATTTCTACAAGGAAGAAGGGAACAACAGACTCACACATAGCCAACATACACCAAAATCAGCCAAGCCAATCAGCAGTTGGGTTTATCAGGCTGCTAGGAGATGGAAAAGGAAGAATTGCTAAGCTAGTGAGCTCAAGCACAGAGCCATGGATACCTCTACAAGATCTATATAACTTGGCACCCACAATACCTACACACCCAACACAAGGAAGTATTCTCTTCACTGCTACACAGTCCCTCAAGCCATACCTTCCTTTCTAGTGCTCTCAGGGTGTGCATAGAGAAGTAGCCAAAGCCCTCTTGATCTTCTTGAGAGGTTATTTCCCCCACTAGGTTTATCAAGCCAATTCTCTCCACTACCACTCCAAACTTCTTGCTCATAGGTTCAAACCAAAATAGGGATGCATATAACAGAAAAAGTATAAGTGTTGGGCATGAAGAAACATTTTTACAGTGAGATGCCCAAAGATGGGGTTCTCATTAGCTTCAGAAAAATGTAGGAAACCCAAAAACGAAAATGGAAGATGGGGAACAACCCTGGGAAGCCAAATCCATTTTTAGAAAAACGTCCATGGGCATTCTGGGGAAAAAACGACCTCCATAACAGTTCCAAATCGTGGTCCTCTCCCAGCCATTGTGCAAAACAAAAATGAGTTCCCAGGCATGGAAAATGCAGGAAAAATGGTGAAAAGCGTGATGGGGAAATCCCAGCTAGCTCAGACTGCGTGAGAGGGCAAAGGCCATGGGTGAAATATGGCTTTGGGCAGCATTTTGTGGGTGTTTTCTTGCCCAAGAAGAAAAAATACAATTTTCCAAATTGATGGCTTTCCCATACACGAAATTGACTACCATGCCTCTCCATTCCCAAGGCATTAACTGCCTCAACCAACTCTTGGAAGAATTAAATGATTGGGTGCATAACCCAAAATGGGTAGTTGGTGGTTTATGGGTTTTCTCATTGACACATGGATTAACACCATTGGCTCAAGGGTTTGAATAATTTCCCTCCCTATTCCTTATAAAAATCATGCCCCCATCTCTTTGTTGCATTGCATAGCTAGTTGTGGGTATTTCATTAAAATTCGTATTTACATGATGTCTTAATTTACATTGTGCATGTCCAGCACAAGAACCATAGGCATCTATTTTTAATTGCTGATACATAAAACGCTAAATCGATGGCGGGGCCTTGGCCTTGAGCTCCTCACCATGATTAAATAATGATATTTACATCATTTACAATTTTAATGCAATAGGGTCAAAATCAGGATATTACAATGGCCCCACCCATAGCCACGTCTTTAGCTATGACATGTAGTAGTGACTTCATGAACCAATCGGCAAGTAGTTGGTCTGGAATGGGAGATTTAATGAGACGTCTTCTCCTCCCCCACTCGTGAATATTATCGTAGATGTGGGTGGAAGTAGTTTGACAGAGAGAATTCAAAAGATACATGTCGGTTTCATAGTGGATCGGTAGTTGAAAGTGAGTAAAAAAGGGCAGAGCTAAAGATCGAAAATCAGCAAAGGAATGTTGTGGCAACTGAATGTACCACTTTGCGGCAGTACCAGTAAGGGTTTGTTGAAATAACCTCAAATAGATGGAATCATCGATTAAGGAATTAGAAGAACACCACAAATGATAATTCATTATGTGGATCTTAGGGTCCTCACTGAGCTTGTCGTCAAACTTCGGAAACTATGATGGTAAATTCACAGA
The DNA here is from genome assembly GCA_027924585.1 of Larix kaempferi. NCBI lineage: Eukaryota > Viridiplantae > Streptophyta > Pinopsida > Pinales > Pinaceae > Larix > Larix kaempferi. The sequence continues at coordinate 12,938,616 of BSBM01000007.1, forward strand.
AATCATTGGCCAATTTATACCATGTTGAATGGGATCATTAGTCAAACACGACAGATTTGGTAGATCAATTGTAGCCAGGAATGGTAAATTTTAGTTCAGTTGTGGATACTAGTAATACTGATAAGGAATCTGTGTACGAGTAGGACCATGAATTAATTGGTCGTAAGGTCCTCCCATAGGGGTTTGTCCATATGGAAGTGGGCCTCCTCAGTTGGGAGGTGGACCAGAAGGGGGTCCTCATCCGTAATAAGGTGGTCCTCCACCAAAATATGGGCATACTTCAGGTGGAGTTGGTGGTGGTGGGATAGGTGGTGGGAGAGGTGGTGGGACAAGTGGTGGAGGTGGTGGGGATGGTCCACTGGATAGGGGTCTAGGCAGTGGAACATTATGGTGCCCTGATGGGGTGTTCATGTTTCTAGGATAGGGTAATCCAGGAAAAAGGTTTCCTAGACAATGTTTTCCTATAGAAGCATTATGATTTCCTGGATAGATCTTCCCCCATTAGGGTTGAGTCCAAGTAGATGGTACCCCCATTTGATGTGCCATGTAGGTTGTCCCATGGTTGGGAGAGAAATACCAACCATACTATAGTTCATATGTGAAGAATGTCCTCCACCCACATTGTGTCCCCTAATTGGATGATGCCCCCAGTTAGATTGCGTCCACTGACTAGGGGTTTCTCCCTAGTTGAAAATTGTCCACTTATAGGGGTGTTCCTAATAAATGTATGTTGACCACTGATAGTACGTTGAACCGTACTCAATAGTTTACTACTAACTAGAGGATAAATTCCACTCGAAGTTTGAGGTGGAGGTGGTAATGATGTTCATGTTATGAAGTTAAAAAAAGTTGAAGGTTTCCCTCTGGTTGTTGGGGTCAAATGAGGTGTTGAACCAGTCGCCTGACTTTGAGGTGTACTCATCGGGAACGATGGTTGAACCGGTTCATAAGTGGTCAAGTTATGTGTAGAGGTTCTTGGTGAAGAGAAAGATAAAGAATGTATGGGGAAATGTTGTTCAAAAATTGGTACTTCTGGATTGGGCCTACTGGGGAAACTATGCCATCTAAGTTGGTAACCATTCAATAGTCTCGTAAATAGGTGCAATAAATACATCATTGGGAATCCATGGAGGAAGCCGATGAGGTGGATTTTCCACCATCGGAAGTGAACCAAAATCGAAAACATGTTGACCTAAAGAAGTGTCCCAAAATGATGCAGTTGAACCAAAAGTTGTTGATATTGGGTCATCCTGGGCTAACTGAAAATCCATTCCGTGGCTTCAGGATTTCCTTCCATCGAAAGATGAAAAGTTGTGTCGTGTGAAGTAGGTTGTTCCACAATCAAAGGTACCATAGGATTAACGATAGGTGGGTTTGCAGGAGGTGAATAATTCATTCCCGTTCCTAAGGTAGAAGTTCCTTCATGATGTGACACATATGTAGTAGGTTGATCCATAGTTGCTCTCAAGTTCTCCACCTGATTAAGGGGATATTCAAGTGGCAATTTTCAAAACCTATTGGATATTCTTAAAGGTTGATCAACCAGGATGAATGAAGTAAAAATTCTCCTAAAAGTATCCTAAAGAAAATAAAACACACTCCAATAACTACTCAAGATAAATCCGCAAGAAAATTGTGTGACATATGGGATTCAATAGTCTAGAACCTCACGGTATTATCAAGGCATCGTAACTCTCGATATACTACAGGATCCAACAGTTATACTCGGGCCAATATTTCAGAGCACTAACCAGAGAGGATTAGGACCATACCCCTGACCATATAACCTGACTACCTGGAAGTACGTGCGTAGTAGCTCCCCGAGTGCTGTTATCAGTGTATTTCCATGCCAAGATGGCCAATGGTTAGCTCGGATGGTTTTAGGAATCCTAGTGGGGTCTCCCAATATACTCAAGGTATGTGGGAGCTCTAATCTGTAGTGGTAATGTCTAATGCACAACCACACAAAAGAATCTTTCTGATATACTCTTGAGTACGTGAAGTACCTTTCTATATACCCGAAGGTACGTGAAAGGTCATTCGATATACCGACTCGTACATGGAATAAATACAAGCCCTCAGGATGTAGTGCAGGAATATAATGAAAGCTTCCACATTTAAAGACGTCGAACCATGTCTCTAACCTAACACACTAGTTTCTATGTAAATTTTAACCTAAGCTACTGCTTGATTTTAAGTTATATGATTAAGTGAATCCATGGAGTGAAGACTTGGAATTTAAACAAGATGCAAATCTCACCTGTATGAAAATGAAAGTCTTTTTCTTTTTTCTTTTCGATCAAAACTAGCTAGTATAGTAAGGATAAATCTTTTTTGTTTTCAATAATGAAATGAACAAGTACCTCTATACTTTCAAAATCAACCAAAAACACTAAAAAACACTCTTTTCAACAATCCAACAAAAATGAATAACACACCAAATCCAAATGTTTTTTTCTTTTTCTCTTTTCAACTTAAGCGAATCTATGAAAAATGAAAAGATGAATTTCCATTTTTGAATGGAATAACTCCTAATTCCGAAATAGGAATAAAAAAATGGGAAGAAAATAAAAAAATGCAAGAATTATTACTATCTTTGAAATGATTTGAGAAAGTTTAAATGCAGTTAAAATTTTCAAGGAAATGAATGACTTTTCAGAACCAAGAAAATGCAAGTCAATAATAATCTTTTAAACTTTCAAAGATATTTTAATACTCATTCCAAAGCATAAAATTACTCTACAACAATTCCAAGAAATAGATCTTGAAATGAAGATAATCAAAACTTTGATTTTCTAGCTAATACACCCAATAGATCTGAGAGTTATACCACTTTCCAAACCTATATTCATAAAATCAGAGAATGTATGCTACTGTAAACTTTAATTGATTGGAAACTCTCGAAAACATACAATCACCCAAAATCTCAAAAATACACAAGAACATACAAAATTGAGCAAAAACCACAACAATCAAATATTGGAGGGCTTAGAAGTCATATTGAACAAATCATATGGCCTGATAAGGAGTCACAAGACTGAGTGTGCTCATGGGGTATTGAAATTTCCCACAATGAGTAGTACACCCGCTTGACTAGCTAGGACTCTAATCAATACTTAAACTTCATAAAATAAGCCAACGATGAAGTATGATGTGCCTAGGAGGTTCTGTGACAGTGAAAGACAACACACAGAACTCAACAAATCAATCCAAAAATCAACTTTGGGAGTTTTTTCACTGTGTACCAAATAATGAAGGGAGACCCACCTTGCAAGGGTGCACCAAAGCGTTGGAAGACCCAACGACGTGCTATGTCCATTGGGAAACAGCGTCAGCGACGCAGGTTGTAAACTGGAAGACATCGTCGGTGACGTAGGCTGTAAACTGGAAGACAACGTCAATGACGCAGGTTGCTGAAAGGTGAGTCATGTCAAAATTACAGTGACACGGGCAATGAACTTCCTGGGTGAGTCAGGCGGGATCTAGGAAACAAAAATAAAAAAACTCTCCAAGAATCAAAAGATAGAAGGCTCAATAAAGATCCTAAACAAAGTCTAGATGGCCCAAAGAGTCTCTGATGGTCAGATCCAAGAAGAAGAGGAAACTTAGAGGAAGAGGCTAATTTGGAAAGAAATCAAAGAAACAAAAAATGCAATGAAATAAAAAGTAAGGACTACTCTCCCCAGTATGGTCGCCAATTTTGTTTATGGACAATCTATGCGGGAGGACTCAAATGGATCTCCCTTGTCTGAATGGTTCATATCTAGAACAAAACAAGTACATAACACAAATACCTTTCCTAGATTGATTGAAATGATAGATAAGTAAAAGAGATGGCTTACCTTATAAATGCATATATTTTCTCCTTACTGATCCAAGTCCTAATCTTCAGATCTCTAGCTGCAAAACCAGTCAATAACATGTGGAAACAGACAAGTGATAAAAGCACATGATTGTGAACCAATCTAGATCAACAGTCAAAGAGGTTAATCCTAAACATTATCAATACAACAATTTTATGGAAATAATTTGCATTATATGTAATAATAAGAAGTACAAAGAGAGAGGTGTTACGACTAATGCTTTGACGTCATAACCTCCTTCCAAAAATCCTAGCCTCCAAGATCAAATGGTTAACCTCTAAAGGATGAAGAGGATCTCCTAGCAAAATTCCACCAGCATATAAGTACTCTATCCTTCCTCTCTTAAGAATGGAGAGGGGATTCATATATATAGGGCTAAAGGGATAGGATAGGTTGAGGATTTAGGGGAGAGGCTTAAGGGATCATCCCACTAGGTAAGGGGATCGAGTGCCACCTTCTGAGATATGTAGTGATAAGTCTCCACGCCATCCAAGCTTCGAGAAGTTGCTCGAAGCTTCTCTTTATCCATTTTAACCAACAGCGACGCAGATTGCATAAGGACAACTCGTGCCAATGGGAGGTCGATGCACCTTGTGCAAGAGCATCATGCGCCATCAACACACTCTGCTAAGGTGCAGAGGGCATCACTTTGAGTCTGACGCACCTTTCTAGAGATCAGGGTGCATCGGGGTGAGAACATAAAGTTAAAGGGATGAATATCAACTTCTCTTTTGGTGTTTTGGCCCAGGTACTTTAGGTATCAGGGCATATAGAGGACACATAACTCATGATGACGAGATTTTAGTGTAACAAATCAGTATCGGCTTGCACTCCCATCGGGGGCCAAGAATGGTATTTGGAAAATAGGAGGTATAGATGGACTCAACTTTTGCGCAATGCCATGGCTTAGTGGAAGGGAAAATGATGATGGAGAGGGAGAGGTGGGCACATTTTCCTTGGTGAAAACTGTACACATAAGGCCATCGATGTATCGGGGATCTCAGGTGGCAGACCAAAGTATACTCCTAGAAAATTAGATTCCTTGTACATTCTTGGGACAATATCAACGTAAGGGGGTTGACTTGTCCAGACAATAGTGGGTAATACATTGTCTAGATTGTTGTTTGTATTGGGGTTGTAGTAGTTGAGTTGGTCGAGGGTGAGAATTTTCCCATTAAAGGGAAACATCATGATACAAAATACCGAGGAGGAGACCAAATTCATGGAATACATGTTACTACTGGTGGAACATTTAAAAAACCCATTATGTCATTCTAGAATTAGGATAAAATTAATTAATCATTTATGATTAATTTCCTGAGTTTTGACTAGGTAGAATAGGCCAGTTTTGTCTTTTAGTTGACCACATGCTATCCTCATTCACAAAAACAAATTTGGATAGATTCTGGATAAGATTTCCTTGGATTCTGTCTGATTTTATTCCATTCCTGAATTAGAAAGACACTATCCAGTTTTAGTTAGCTTTGTCCTATTTTTTCTGCTTTCTAGTGGAAAAGATAAAGCTAGTTTACTTGGAATCTTTTGACACTTGACCAATTCGACCTCCACATCATATATAACCTTCTAAATCCATAATTACATTCCATTTACCTCACTCATGAGCTGCAATACCATACTTGCCAAATTCGTGAGCCTCTAGCACAGTTTTGGAAACTGCTTTTGCCACCAAGGGGGTTTTTTGTCTTTTCTAAGCCTTTCTTTTTGCTCTTTCCATATTGCTTCAAAGCAATTCGATTTTCTCCATGGAGGATGTATTTTATATTTTTATCATATCAATGAATAAGATACAGAGTGTTTTCCATAATTTATTCTCTCTATTATTCTTCTCTCATTGTCTAAAATATTCCATGGTGAAATTGTCTTATGAATCTAGTTCCTAGTAATTGAAAACCTCACATGGTATCAGAGCTAGCTTGATTCAAAACAATTTCCAAGAGTGTTTTTTGTAGGTATTACCATTACTAGGAGCGCATTAGTATGGAGAAAAATCAAGCCAAAGCTGTGACTCTCACTCCCTTCAATTTCTTTGACTGGAAGGCGCATATGATCATCCAGCTTCGGAGCAAAGGATTGTATAGAGTCACTATGGGGCTTTAAATTGAGCCAGGATTTGTTGCATTAAAATACAAATGATTCAATAGGCTTGATGAAGCTTATGGGTTACTTTGTCTCTTTGTATCTCCAGATCTTCTATTCCATATCGATTCTCTATCAACTCCAAATGAAGTGTGGACAAAGCTAGAGTCTCTCTTTGGAAAACAAGACGAGCTCAGAGGTCATTTGTTGTAGATTGAGCTGATCTCTCTTAGTCCAAGAAATTTAGATTCTATGGAGGAGTTCATATCAAAATTCAAGAACCTAGTGCTTCAAATCAAGCAATGTGGTATAGAGAAGAAGGATGAGCAATTAATCCTTACCATTCTGTCAAAACTGAGCTCTGAATACTCAGTATTTGTGTCTACTTTTCATTCTACAAGACTTGCAGTTCCCAAGTAGAATATGCCAACCTTGGATGCATTCATTTATTCGCTCACTCATGAAAAGGACAAGCTGGTCCAAATGAGGGATCAATCACCCTCCAAAGACTTTGCACTTGTTTCTCATGGAGAAAAGAGTTTCAAGAATGACAAATCCAAACAAAAGATATTGTCAGATGAAGAGAATTCTGATGGAGATTCCAAATCCAAGAAGATGAAGAAGGAGAAGCCCAAGTGTTATTATTGCTGCAAAGGCACTCATCCTGAGAAATCTTGCTTCAAGAAGAAATTAGACCTCATGGCCAAGATGCTTGAAGAGCATAACATAGATGTTCCTGACTTTGCAAAGAAAGAACAAGGCAAGGTTGTTGTAGAACAAGAACTCTGTCTCCAAACCTCTCCCAAAGGTAATAATGTTTATGCTTTGAGTGCCAGAGTGAAATATAATTCTGATGTCTCTGATATTGATTCACATTCTGATATATCAGAATAAGAAACCTCCACCTCTTCCTTGGAATAATCTTCAGTTAGTTCATCCAAGTCTACTCTCAAAACTAGTCAATTTTTACTAGCTTCTGACTTGTCTTCTGAAAGGTCTTTCCACCATCATTCAAATCTTTTAGATTCTGATTTAGAAGATGATTTACAGTCTAATATGCAGGTCATTACATATCCCACATCATATTCCCAACCTTTGGATGCACAAAAGACCCTGCAAACCCCAAGTTCTCCAGTTAAGAAACTACACAATTCTATGTTTTCCTACACTATGTCACTTGCCTCTGTTGCACTTTTGTCTTGCATATATTTCATTGGTTGGACAACCATTGTTTTGGCATTATTTGGACTGATATTCCACACATCTGGACATGACCCCATCACTCATGGTTCAAAATTCAAGTGCTCACACTCTCTAGGCTCGCTCAGCTGTCCGAGTGATCTAGTTTCTCAAATTTTTTCTACTGAAATTATGTTCGATCATGGAGACTCCACATGTTTACTGGTTGTTGCTCCATATGACTTACATTCTGATATTTCAGAGCTGCATGATCTCATTTTAAATATCAAAAAGGTTCTACATCAGTTTGAGAAGAAAGTACAAGAACTAGTACACCACATTGCAGCTACAAAAGAAATTGATCATGTTGAGTTCATTGTTTCTCCTTGGGAAGGAGTATGCATAGATCTTCTTTCCATCATTGATTATGTTTTCAGATTTGATTATGTATGTTACAGCAGCAAGAAAAATTCATTTGATGCTCCTCCATCATCAGAAGATGAACTTCATAGAGATTCAACACATGGTTCTTGCCTACACAACATCGATGTACTGATGCATGATCATGACATCCACAATCTCTTCATCAAGTCAATTACTCAGAAGCAGCCCATTTAGCTAATTCAGCTCATTCAAATGAGCAACATGACAGTATGAAGACATCAAGCATGGCCATTTTTTAGGGAGGGTTTTGTTCCCATGAGGTTTTCCCTCTTTCCTCGGTTTACATGGACTAGTTATTTTTGTATTGGGGTGACCATAAGCCTTGTTGCTTGGGCCCTATATTTCTAATATTTTTCTAATTCCCATCACATAAAGTCAGGATTAAGGGGGGGTGTTGGAACATTTAAAAATCCCACTATGTCATTCTAGACTTAGGATAAAATTAATTAATCATTTATGATTAATTTCCTGAGTTTTGACTAGGTAGAATAGGCCAGTTTTGTCTTTTAGTGGACCACATGCTATCCTCATTCACAAAAACAAATTTGGATAGATTCTGGATAATATTTCCTTGGATTTTGTCTGATTTTATTCCATTCTTGAATTAGAAAGACACTATCTAGTTTTAGTTAGCTTTGTCCTGTTTTTACTACTTTCTAGTGGAAAAGATAAAGCTAGTTTACTTGGAATCTTTTTCCACTTGACCAATTCGACCTCCACATCATATATAACCTTATAAAGCCATCATTACATTCCATTTACCTCACTCATGAGCTTCCATACCATACTTGCCAAATTTGTGAGCCTCTAGCACAGTTTTGGAAACTACTTTTGCCACCAAGGGGGTTTTTTGTCTTTTCTAAGCCTTTACTTTTGCTCTTTCCATATTGCTTCAAAGCAATTCGATTTTCTCCATGGAGGATGTATTATATATTGTTATCATATCAATGAATAAGATACAGAGTGTTTTCCATAATTTATTCTCTCTATTCTTCTTCTCTCATTGTCTAAAATATTCCATGGTGAAATTGTCTTATGAATCTAGTTCCTAGTAATTGAAAATCTCACAACTACGCCCCAAGAGGATATTGTAGTTGAGTTGGGAATCAAATACCTCGATATCGATCATGACCATCTTTCCCCCCATCTCAATAGGGAGATTCTAGTACAATCCTCGGGGTTGGGATGGTGTCCCATAATATGCGTGAGGATCAATAGATGATGGGACTAGCTTGGGTTATCCCAATTGTTTCCAACCATTAGAGGACATGATGCATGTGGATGCACCTTCATTGATAATACATCGATGAATCATAACGTTTTTTATAGTAATAAGGACTTGGAACGCAATTGATGAGGGTAGTTGTGGTTCACCTTTGTCGAGGTCAAAATTCATAAGGAATGAGTTAGAAGGATTGACATCACCTAGTGCATTAAGTAATGCCTTTCTTTGAGTTGGGAAAGACTGTAGCACTTCTAATGTGGACACCGCAGGGGGAAAATGACACAAGTCGTCCACAATACTATAATTGTGGGAATCTTTCATATGGGAGTTATTAGGGGTGCACCTAAGTGGTACCTTGGGGATCCATGAGATCTGTTCCCCACTTGGGCATGGTATCTGGAAAGGCCCCCCTAAGGGGATAGGAACATATTTCACTTGTGGGGTTTTAGGCATATCATAACCTTCGGCTCTAGTATGGAGGTTGACATACACCGTGTAAATGTTTTGGAAGGAGCTATGCCGGAGGGGCGGGGTTCTTACTACTAAGTAACAACCCCTTGATTGGCGAAGGCTTGTTGTAAGACAACAACTTAGGGTTTCATAGGATTGGGCACATGAGCAGGATTTACCATTGTGTTCTTCTTTGCTTCCACCAACTGTTGGAAGTTAGGGATAAGAGGAAAATGGTGAGTGTAGTGATCATTTTCTGCACAAATTGAGTAGGAGTGATTGGTCCTCAAGTTCATGTTCTTCCCTTGTCTCGGGGGGTTATTTTCCCCCATATTTTGGTTACCTAGGTTTTGGTTCTATTGGGGAGGGGGGTTTCCCCCTTGCCCCTTATGTTGGTTATGTTTGTTCTTTCCCTTCATCTTCCCTTGATTTTGAGAGTTATGGGGATTTTGTACGTTCAACCGCTCAAACTATTGAGTTTGTTGTGTGAAAGAAGGTAGAACTAGATTTATTCCCATGTGAGGTGCGGGGGTATGACCAGGAGGGCATGGAAATGAGTAGTAATTATTGTACCCCGATGGGGGGATAAATGCAGTTGGCACTCCAAAGAATGTGGATGTCGGAGTGGATTGTGCCATTTGTAGTGGAGTTATAATCGATGCTTGGATTGCACCGGGCTAAGTTGGACTATAGGGTCCATACTATAACTCACCAAGTGAAGGAGTTGGTACAAGAGTATGGGGTGTCGACACGGTACTGCGGTTACATATTGAATGACATAGAAGTAGGAGGAGGAGGAACCTTTCATTGGTGGGAAATGGATCCAATAAGCCCATCCTTCGAAGATGATGAACCCACAAGTGTAGGATCCAATGACCGATGTCGAGGGACATCAAGAAGGATGGTGTATAAATACCTGTATTGTGCATAGATAAGATCGAAATGCTGGGCCTTCAAGATGGTTTATTCCTCATTTTGTGGCACGGATATGGCAATATCTTCTGCAATGGCTGGTTGGAGGGACTTAATGAACCAATCCAACAGGTGTAACATCCCTCTTTTTACCTATTCATTTGTAACTGAAAATGTAACTATGTACTTGTTTCTAGTGTGGAGCTCAAGGCCAAGGCCCCACCAGTAAACATTGTGAGTAACTTGTTGTTATGCTTAAGTTGTAATTTTTGGATGTATAGACTTAGGAGACTAAAGGTTATGATGCAAACTAAACGATGGGGCAATGAATCCACTAAGGGGGGAGGAGTGAAGGACATGATAGCCATCAGAATCTAGCGATAGATGACGGGTATCATCTTAGTGCCACAGGCACTTGAAGGAGAATAAAGTAAATTACGGGTTGATCTTAATGTTTATAACAGTCGTTGTCGTAGATTGAGGAGAGTGGCTACTCACCGCAAAACTTCTAGTAATATTAATACTTATCTTTTAAGTATGAAGATGACCTTTCTTAAATAATCCTATGTAAGCTAAGGGAATCATTCTATATACAATTTTACATCCCTGACAAGGATGCAAATAACATAAAGGAGGTAAAAAATTTCCTCCTACCTTGAGAGAAGAAATAATAACCTCTTAGAGGATAAATGCATAATTGCATTATATATATGAAGAATGTTTATTCTATCACAGGTTGTTTATTGAAGGTTTGGAACGGACAAATACTCTATGAACTTTGACACTCCAGATTTTTGTATGGTTTTTGTAAATATTATATGGCTCTAAGGTTCAAATGGGGAACCGAGACACCTTTACTTTTCTGGATCTTTTTGGGAATTTGTCATGGCAGTATAAATCTAATATCTTCCTTTGGTTTTGAAGTTGAAAAGCTAACTACTGGAAAGGGCTCCTAGAAGCTTTTCGACATTATATAATTTGATTATACTCTAATGAAATTACGCTATTTTCCTTGGAAAAAAAATTTGAAGAATATATATATATATAGATAGATAGATATAGTAAACAAATACTTTAGTTATTATAATAATCACATTATGATTTGAAAAATGGTATATTAAAATAGATGCAAATGCTCTTATATGTATATATGCAAGAGGGAGGGACATAGTAATTCCATCTTGAGCTAAAAAGAGAGTAGACAAGAAAAGTTTTTTACCAAAGGCTTTTTTATTATATATTGTATATCAAAAGTTGCTTACCGGGAAGGAAAAGATTTCATTAAAATCCTTTTTGGGAATTTATTAATAAATTATACTTGTTAGAAATTGGTTTGTCTGAAAATGATTTTATTAAAAATATTTTGGGTACTTAATTAGAAATTTCCTTGGGCATCCGTGGGAAATTATTATAAAATTAGTGTTTTATTTCATGGAGCCAAGTTAGTATTCCCTTAAACCAATAAAGGAATTATTCTACTTACTTTTAGCAAATGGAAATTAAATTTAGGTATGGAGGACATATGTATATAAATCAAAGAAATTAGGGGTGATCATTTTAAGAGAAAAGGGAGAGATTACCTTAAATTGGACAACTCTCCAAAGAGCAGAAATTTTCCATTTTTTTATTATGGTCTAATTCCATATTGAATGGAGAGGAACAGGACTACCCATTTTAATGAGCGGGCTGCTGCGGGCACCACAGATCTCCCTAAGTTAGTTGGTGGGAATGAGTTACAATGGGGAAAGGCCGGCTATTTAAGCTGCGGGCCAGATCTTTTTGGAAACAACTCTCTATCACGAAAATTATGTTGCATAGATTAAATAGATATATATATTTGGTTGGGGTGACTTATTTTTTCCATTTTAGAATGGGGAGAGGACGACTCTATTACACAGAGCTCGATCCCAGGAGTTTTTATTTTATATTTGCTCCCCGAGATAGTGATCGATCTTTGAGCATTTTTATTTAAAGAAATTTATATTTAAATACTTGCTCTCTGCATACATTCGCTGGGATAGCAATCTATCTATGAACATTATTGTTTGAAGTAAATTTTATATTTTCTCTCTGCACACACTCGCAGAGATAGAGATCGATCTTTGAGCATTTTTGTTTAAAGTAAGTTTGATTTAAATACTTGCTCTCTGCATACACTCGCTGGGATAGCAATCTATCTCTGAACATTATTGTTTGAAGTAAATTTTATATTGCTCTCTGCACACACTCGCAGAGATAACGATCGATCTTTGAGCATTTTTGTTTAAAGTAAGTTTTATTTAAATACTTGCTCTCTGCATACATTCGCTGGGATAGCAATCTATGTTTGAACACTAGTGTCTGAAGTAAATTTTATATTTTCTCTATGCATTTGATATGTAATCCCCAGTTGATCGTTGCCTATATTAACATCATCGCTGTACACCTGTTTGCTGTGGAAGCAAAGAAGGGGCGATTTTCTCCATAACACATTTGTATGCAGTGTTCATTTGAACTGAGAGCTGAGGATATTTTATTTGTATTTTTATTGAGTATAAGAGAATCACTATATATCCTATATGCGATTGATTTCATTAAGGAAGGATTCGCTATGGTCTAGATAAGTATTTTGACTCTCAGAGATGAGAGCTCGTTGGACTCTTTATACTTGTGTTTTAGGTACCAAAGATTCAAAAGAACTTTACATAGTGTTTGCTTACGTGACTCGGTTTATGTACAGTAAGTAGTGTAGCACATAAGCTAAGACTCATCAAGTTAGTACAATAGTGCTATGTGTTAAGAGCATTTGACGGCCAAACTTATTGTTCGGAATCTAAAAAATAATATTTAATATTCAAGCCCGGTTGTAACTATTGACGCTGTGGCGAGATAACATGTCCATAAAATTAGGATGGGATTTTTTTTAATACATCATTTAGTGGATTCATTGGAGGTGGCCTTTCTATGGCGGACATATACACCGAATAGAGAACCAATAATTGGGAGAAAAGTTTAGTCAAACTTTCGGTCATTCAAGTTTATAAAGATCAAATAAGTACTCTTTCTTTATCATGTTACTCTTATTCTGACAAAGTCCATAAAAATAAATTGTGATGGTGTTGGCTTCAATGATTGAGTATGTAAAGATTTGTTTGAACAATCTTGAGTATTCGTCATTATCTGTTGGATGTCAAGTGTTACAGTCTTTGCTTAATTGGATTCCATTGTAGATATCTAGAGTCCTTTACCCTTGAAAGGTTATAATATCAATTTAGGGGTGTATTGTATGAATATGCATAATGTTTTTCTTAAAGGATTATAATAGTGTTATTAAAATATACATTAATTTAAGAGTTATTCTCAATTAGCATAGGAGTACTAAATAGATTTTTATTATGGTTGTTTTTATTCCATTTTGTAATATGGATTATTATGTGTATTACCTACAAGTTTTCTCAAGTTAGATTGCATTATCATTATTGCACCGAGTGAAACGAGGTACTATACAGCCCAGTATGGGGAAGATGTTTTAACATGGATGTAGCGTTATATCTAATAAAACGTAGAAAGTGATAAAAATAATTAAAAAAATTCATGTCGGCTCATACAATAAAAAATTATGGAAAGTATTTTTAAAAAAATCCATGTTGATTCATAAAATAAAATATTATGAAAAGTAATTAAAAAATAGATGTTCGTTTATAAAATAAAAAACATAAAACTTAAACCCGGATCTATCAATCAAGAGAGTTCAAATTTTTTGATTTTAAATTTAAAAAAAGAAATACACCTCAAGAAATTGGATCCCTCTCGGTGCTTGATAGATATGGGTTTAAGATGGATCTATGTTGGTTATACTCAAAAGAAGTAAGCATGTTTGATTAGATAAAGTTCATTTTAGTCACTTTTAATGTAATAAAATACATTTTAGTTACTATTGCATAGTTGTTATGTAGATACAATTTTTAAATAGTTTTCACGTGATTATCGTCATGTTATATTGAAAGGTGTTACCATCATAAGTTTCATGAAATTATATGAAATATGGTTTAATAAAGTACTTGTTTGGACACAATAAGTAGAAAGTTAGCTAAGCAAGAATTGTGTGGGAAGATAGCTAAGTATGAATCAATGCATTTTCTAATCTTAAATGAAAATTGGTCCTCAAGTGCAAATGATAATATTAAGAGTGTTTTAACTGAGGCATTGGTAGTATGCTTACTGCAATAATATATACATGTTGACATGTGTTCACATTGGCATGGATCCATTAGTTACGGAATCCATCTAGATATAGCCTAAGCATTTTTCTACTTTTAAGTACAAGTAGCTAGAATGAAATTGGCATGACTTTAAATCATAGTTATATACTATGCTTGACAAGTTAGAGATAAAAAATGAGAAAGGACTCATATGGCAAGCAATTTGAATTGGTGTTATTGATTATAATCTCTTGAAGGTAACATGTTCTTACATTTGAATATATATATATATATATATATATATATATTTCATCGATGAACGCCACATCAAGTTAGCAATGAAACTAACTCAATTTATTTATTTACAATCTTTAAGGAAAAAATTATGCCCTTTCCCCTAAAAAGGATTAGTGGAAGAAGGGTATGTTACAACAGGAATGGAGGTAAATTCACATACAATTTGGATTCCATTCTGGTGAGGGTTCACTAGAAGAGGCAAAGCCTCACTGAGTCTTCCACTATGCTGTTGGAAGAACAACATAAGTGAAAAAGCATTACATGGTTGGTAGGGTTGTCTCCTTCTTTCACTTCAAATTTAGGAATATCCAAGGGGATCCTATCTGGCATAGCTAGCCATGTTTGATCATGCATTATAGGGTCGTTGATCAATTCGGACAAACATGGGAGATTGAGGCTAGCCATGAAAGGTAATGTACGAGTTGGTCCTGCCATTGTATGTTGTGTGTGGTTTCCACGAGGGGGTGTTGAAAATAATGAGTGACCTCCTACATGTGAGGAACCTCCAACAATTAATTAATGAAAATGCATGATATATCAGAAATAACAGAACACAAAATAGATTTATTGATCATGGACCACTTCGAGGGGAAAACCTCCTTTGAGAAAGCTCAATACAAATAAATTTTGGATTCCTTCATTGGCCTCAACATGTACTTATATACTAAGTCTATGCACCAATACTATGGATCAATACCATGGAACATATAATACTAAGAGACGACTTACAAAGCATATGTGTCCAATACTATGGATTAATACCATGGAACATATAATACTATGGGCTAATACAAGCCCTGGATCAATACCATGGAACATATAATACTACGGGACGACTTACAAAGCATATGTGTCCAACAACAATATACTGACAAAGTAAAGAGAAGGATTGACACGGGTTCCTAACATCCCCTCCCCCTTAGAAAGAGCTTTGTCCTCAAAGCTTTAGATATGGAAATTGATGTTGAATTTGAAGGAGTGGTTCCCATGTAGCATCCTCTGGTTGCATTCCGTGCCACTGAATTAATACCTCTGTGATAGATCAAGAGCGAAGATGACGAGTGCGCCTATTAAGGATGGCCTCCGGATTCAAAAGGATGGATCCTTCATTATTTAGTTCTGGTAAAATAGTTTGTCTGTTGATGTTGGTGCCAAGAACTTTCATCGGACAAGAGACATGAAATACTGGATGAATGTGGGAAGAAGGAGGAAATTCCAATTTATAAGAAACGGACCCAATATTCTGAAGAACCTTATAGGGCCCATGGAAATTTGGAGCGAGCTTATAACACCATTTAATTTCAGGGAGGATTGCTTGGAAGGATGTAGATGAAGAAAAACCATATCACCTGCTTGAAAAGTGCACTCAGAACGATGCTGATCGGCTTGTTGTTTCATTCAAATTCTTGCCATGTGAATATTGTCCTGCAAAATATGAAGAATTTGATCATGGTTTCGAAGAACCGTGTTAGTTTCCTGAACTGGTGAACTGTTGAGGTGGTATGGAAGAAGAACTAGTGGTTCCTAACCATATATTGCTTCATATGGGGTCATTTTAGATGCAGTATTGTACTACAAATCAGCAAGAGGGAGCCACTTCACCCACTGAGGTTATTGTTCGGAGGTGAAGCAATGAAGATAAGTTTCCAAACATTTATTGGTAATTTCAGTCGGACCATCTGTTTGTGGGTGAGACCCTGAACTCATCTTCAGTTTGGTGCCAATGTGATGAAATAGTTCTATCCAAAATGACTGGTGAAAGTTGCATCGTGATCCGAGACAATGGAATAAGGGATTTCATGAAGATGAAAGATCTGATCCAGGAAAATTTGTGCGACTGAGGAGGCTTTATAGGGATGGTTGAGGGTAGAAAATTGACTATATTTGTATAGGAGAGAAACCACAACCAAAATCATTGTCGTCCCTCTAGATTTAGGGATCCCTTCAATGAAATCCATAGAATTATCTATCCAAATCCATGTAGGGATAGGAAAGGGTTTGAGAAATCCCGAAAGGAGTGTCATTTCGCCCTTGTTGAGCTAGAAAGTATCAAATTTAGCCACCATATTTTCCTTACCCTTCTTTTAAGTGATCTCATAGTAATAACCCATGAGTTTGCTAACCCATTTCTGTTGTGTTGGGAAGGAGACCCGTTGTTTCGGGAAATATTTCAGACTTGGGTGATTAGCCTTGTTGCAGAAATAATTCCCTAAGAGGTAGGTCGCCACTTATGTACTGCATTCAAAATAGCCATCATTTCCTTCTCATATGGTGAGGCAGCTAAATTCTTACCGAAAAGGGATCTGGAAGGTGGCAATCCCACTGGGTCAGCAAAGGCACCTGCATATCTATCCAAAATTTGTTTTAGATCCAAAGGAGTAGTGGAGACCATTGATGGGTGCATCTGAATGGAATGAAGCTGAGCGATGGCACCATGTGAATTATTCTTAATTATTTTTTCCATGCGATGTGAACTGATGATGCGGAGAGACCCTGGTTGTAAGCCCGTCAATGTGTGTTTTTCCCATTGACTAAAAACTGCTTCCAAAGTTAAGCAAAATCCCATAATATGGGGCCAAGTGTGCGTAACCATTGAGCACCCATGTTGACACAGTTTTGTCGACATGGGTTCACTTCGCACTGTCTTCAACAAACACCAACCAAACACCCTTAAGCACCAGCCCGGAAAGGTTTTACCCTTTCCAACAACACCCATGAAGCGAGTGAAGTCTCACCCGAGAAGATTAAGGGGGTTGCAGGAACCAGGTTTCCACAGTGGGGAAAGGAAATGCAACTACTTCAATTCTATCGAAACATAAAGTAGAGATTCACCATTCGCATGCATTCATACATTTATCATTCACACATTAACCATGTATTTACCATTCACATATTCAATACATAATTGACATTCGCATTAACAGGGAAATATTGGAGATCACATCAATGAAAATTTAAAGCATAACGCAACATTCACCATTCAACATAAACATATACAAAAGAACAGATCCGAACATCTTCATACATTAACTCATCAAAACCTGCGGTATAACCTTTGCAAAAATAGTTCAGAACTTCTTATCGCGGATACATACAAAACTGCCGAGAATAGAGCAAAAAACAATCAAATCGCACAGTCATAATGATCATGCCAATCGATTCTAGGATTCCCTTAGGCTTACATTCATACTCTGTCATGTCCCCTCCCATCATCCCAGCTAGATGGAGAGGATCGTGAGGTTAAACCGGGCATCCAGCCCCATACATTAGTAAACAACCGTTCAAATTAAAAGAAGATGAACATATGCAAGTGCATAACCATTTGAAAACACAGCGGAAGTAAATTCGTTTAACACATCCACATACATTCAGATATCCATCAATTAAATATTTGCAAGAATATACAGGAGAATACTTATCTTATAACAGTAGCCCCAAGCAACTGGCTATGCAACTGCAACGTTCCACCCAATCGTAGGCCAGTGTGCTCCTCAGTCTCTCAGCACCACTGCCACCCCCCGAGATGGGCATGATCTCTACAAGGAACCAGGGAATAGAAGACTCACACATAGCCAAGCATACACCAAGATGAGCCAAGCCACTCTGCAATTGGGTTTATCAGGCTGCTAGGACATGGAAGGGAAGAATTGCTAAGCTAGTGAGCTCCAGCACAGAGCCAGGGATAACCTTGCAAGATCTATCTAGCTTGGCACCCACAATACCTACACACCCGGCACAAGGAAGTATTCTTTTCACTGCTGTACAGTCCCTCAAGCCATACCTTCCCTATCTAGTGCTCTCAGGGTATGCATAGAAGAGTAACCAAAGCCCTCTTGATCTTCTTGAGAGGTTGTCTCCCCCACTAGGTTTATCAAGCCACTTCTGTCCACTACCACTCCAGAACTTCAGTTCACAGGTTCAAACCAAAAACGAGGATGCACACAACAGCAGAACACAATTATGGGTAGGATAAAACATTTTTACAGTGATGTGCATGAGATGGGGTTTCAGCTAACTCAGAAAAACGTGGGAACCCACAAAAACGAAATGGGAAGTTGGTGAACAACCCAGGAAGCCAAATCCATTTTTAGAAAAACGTCCTTGGACATTCAGGGGCAAAAACGACCTCCATACAATCCCCAAAATGTGGCCCTTCTCTCCCAGGCTACTACATATGCAAAAACGAACTCCCAGGCATGGAAAAATGCAGGATTTGGCTGAAAAACATGTAGGGAAAAACCCAGCTAGCTCCCCCTGCGTGAATGAGTGAAGACTCCCTATTCAGAATGGCTTTGGGCACCATTTCGTGGGTGTTTTCTTGCCCCACAAGAAAAAACATGAATTTCCAGGTTGATGGCTTGCCCATGCACGAAATTGGCTGCCATACTTCTTCATTTCCAAGGAAATAACTGCCCCAACCAATCTTTGGAAGAATTAAATGATTGGGTGCATGAGACAAAATGGGTAGTTGGTGGTTTATGGGTTTCCCCATTGACACATGGGTTAATACCATTGGCTCAAGGGTTTGAATAATCCCCCCCCCCCTATTCCTTGTAGAATCATGCCCCATCTCTTTGTTGCATTGCATATCTAGTTGTGGGTGTTTTTCATTAAAATCTGTATTTACATGATGTCTCATTTACATTGTGCCCATCTAGCACAAGAGTCATAAGCATCTAGTTTAATTGCCGACACATAAATGATAAATCAATGGTGGGGCCTTGGCCTTGAGCTCCTCACCATGATTAAATATCAGTATTTACATCATTTACGATTTAATACAAAGGGGGTCAAAATGGGGACGTGATATACTTTTATTTATAGTAAACTATGGTGGTTACAAAATGGTCCAAATGACCCTTTCTAACAACCTAAACTAGTCTTGCGCTTCCTCGTTCTTCGTGAATGACCCTTTCTTCCGTGGATGGTCCTTCTTCGTAGTTGTTGGCTTCCGCACTTCATGCGGACTAATTCCATGCCAATAGGCCCCCAACACAAAATTGTGGCTCTCCCTCGAGCCACCTCAGCTGGACACCTCTAGTGCATTCACCTGTTGCTTGAAATCATCATATGCATCCTTGATCTGGTCGACCACTTCCTTCGCTGATGCTCTAAGTTGGGTACATTCTTCCACCTATTGGTCTGTTGGGTGTTCGTAACTTTTGTGTTGCGCATCCTCTAGTTGTTGCTTGACCTGTTGCAATGCTTCCATTACCCGTACTGCAAGGACTTCAACTTTTTTTTGTAGTTTGTCCAAATGTGTAGCCCTTCATTGCTGCCTTTCGTGTACCTTCGTGACGCACTGCTGCATACTTTTTAGTTCTGCTGCCTTTTTCATCTGTACCAGTGAGGGCATCACTTTGATCGATCCCTTGAATGATTCTGGCTGTGCTTTCGCTTCGTTGAGTTTCTCCTTCAGCACAGTTCATTGGTCGTTCTAGACTTCACTTCCCCAAAACTCTGTGACACTCTCTGCAACTACCTCGGCTATCTTTTCCATATTCATGATCTCCATTACGGTTTCCTCAATCACATTTTGTCTTTCCTGAATATGGTCCGATGGTGTGCTCGGTACCACCCTTGCTTGCAACTCTGCATTCTCCTTCTGCAAGTTATTGATAAGTACACCTAGCAAAATTTCCTTCGCCTCTAGTAGTATATCCTGATCTACTTCCAAAGTTTTCTCGCATACCATGGATAGTGCTTCTTCCATCTGCTTTCTATCCTCCAGGGCCTTCTCTGCCTGGAGACGTTGTGCCTTTGTCTCGCTGATGTGCGCCTTCTGCATGTACCGCACCATCTTGTCATGCATTGAGGCCTCACGGTCGCTGAGTTCTTTCATTGCTATGTTTGGATTCTCTGAAGTGGAAACGAAACCATTTGTTGACACAGTTCTGTCGACAGGGGTTCACTTCGCATTGTCGCCAACAAACAACAACCAAATGCCCTTAAACACTGTCCCAGAAAGTTTTTACCCTTTCTAGTAACACCTGCGAAGTGAGTGAAGTCTCACCCGAGAAGATTAAGGGGGCTGCAGGAACCAGGTTTTCATAGTGGGAAAAGGACATGCAACTATTTCAATTATATCGCAACATAAACCAGAGATTCACCATTATCTATGCATTCATACATTCATCATTTTCACATTAACCATATATTTACCATTCGCATATTCAATACATAATTGACATTCGCATTAAGAGAAAATATCGGAGATCACATCAATTAAACTTTAAATCATAACGCAGCATTCACCATTCAACATAAATAGAGACAAAATAATAGATGCGAACATCTCCATGCATTAACTCATCAAAACCTCCGGTATAACCTTCGCATAAACAATTCATAATTTCTTATTGGGAATACATACAAAACTACCGAGAATAGAGCAAAAAGCAATTGAATCCCACAGTCACAATGATCATGCCAATCGATTATAGGATTCCATTAGGCTTACATTCATACTCTTATTTATAGCTAACTATGGTGGTTAAAAATGGTCCAAATGAGCCTTTCTAACAACCTAAACTAATATTGAGCTTCCTCGTTCTCCGTGAATGACCCTTTCTTCCGCGGATGGTCCTTCTTCGCAGTTGTTGGCTTCCGCACTTCATGCGGACTAATCCTGTGCCAACATGCGCCCAACACAAAATTGTGGCTCTCCCTCGAGCCACCTCAATTGGACACCTATGGTGCATTCACCCGTTGCTTGAAATCATCGTATGCATCCTTGATCTGGTCGACCACTTCCTTCGTTGATGCTCTTAGTTGGGTACATTCTTCCACCTATTGGTCTATTGGGTGTTTGTGACTTTTTTGTTTCCCCTCCTCCATTTGTTGCTTGACCTGTTGTAATGCTTCCATTACCCGTACTACAAGGAATTCATCTTTTGTTTGGAGTTTTTCCAAATGTGTGACCCTTTGTTGTTTCCTTTCGCATGCCTTCTTGGCATGATGTTGCATACTTTTCACTTTCATTGCCTTCATCTTCTGTACCAGTGAGGGAATCACTTTGATCGATCCCTTGAATGATTATAGTTGTTCTTCCGCTTCGCTGAGTTGCTCCTTGAATGCAGTTAGCTGGTCGTCCTGGACTACACTTCCCTAAAACTCTGTGACACCCTCTGCAACTGCTTGGGCTATATTTTCCATCTCCATGATCTCTATCATGGCTTCCTCAATCGCATTCTGCCTTGAACCTGAATCTGGTCTGGTGGTGTGCTCGGTACCACCCTTGCTTGCAACTCTGCATTCTCCTTTCGCAAGTTATTGATAAGTACGCCTAACAAATTTGCCTTCGCCTCTGGTAGTATATCCTGATCTACCTCCGGATTTTTCTCGCATACCGTGGATAGTGCTTCTTCCAACTGCTTTCTATCCTCCAGGGCCTTTTCTTTGTCTGCTAATGTTTTGGCCTTCTCTTCCTGAAGAGGTTGTGTCTCTGTCTCATTAATGTGCGCCTACTGCTTGTACCGCACCATCTTGTCATGCATTACGGCCTCACGATCGTTGAGTTCTTTCATTGTTGCGGTTTGGATTCTCTCAAGTGGCAACGGAACCATTTGTTGACACAATTCTATCGACAGGGATTCACTTCGCACTATCGTAAAAAAAAACCAACCAAACACCCTTAAGCATTGGTCCATAAAGGTTTTACCCTTTCCAGCAACACCCGCAAAGCGAGTGAAGTCTCACCCAATATTATTAAGGGGGCTGCAGGAACCAAGTTTTCGCAATGGGGAAAGGACATGCAACTCTTTCAATTCTATCGCAACATAAACCAGAGATTCACCATTCGCATGCATTCATACATTCATCACTCGCACATTAACCATGTATTTACCATTCACGTATTCATTACATAATTGACATTCGCATTAATAGGGAAATATCGGAGATCACATCAATGAAACTTTAAATCATAACGCAACATTCACCATTCAACATAAATAGTGACAAAAGAACAAATTTGAACATCTTCATGCATTAACTCATCAAAACCCACGGTATAACCTTAGCAGAAATAGTTTAGAACTTCTTATCGCAGATACATACAAAACTGCTCAGAACAGAGAAAAAAACAATCAAATCGCACAGTCACAATGATCATGCCAATTGATTCTAGGATGCCCTTAGGCTTACATTCATACTCTTATTTGTAGATATTTATGGTCGTTACAAAATGGTCCAAATGACGCTTTCTAACATCCTAAAATCATCTTGTGCTTCCTCGATCTTCGCGAATGACCCTTTCTTCCGCGGATGGTCCTTCTTCACAGCTATTGGCTTCCACACTTCATGCAAACTAATCTCGTGCCAACAACCCAAAACCGCATCACATTCTTTTAAGGCTAAGGAAAACATGCTCGAGCGCAGGTTATAATATCCCATAGAGGTACACACATTGCGACACTTCCCCTTGCAAGTTAAGGTGCCCCCATTGGCAATCATGACTTCAAAGTTGGAGAAAGGATGGACAAATCAATTAGCTTGTTTGGCGATTTGAGAGTCAATGAAGTTATGGGTGCTACCGGAATCAATGAGTATTGTAAGAGGGAGCTTCTTGAAGTAACCCCTGACCCGCATTATTTGTGGGGTGGTGACTTCGACTAAAGCATGGAGAGATATCTCTAGGTGGTCATCCTGAGACGAAGGGTCAACAGGAGGCTGCTAAATGTCGACCTGATCATCTATTGTATCTGGAGCTTCTTCACCAAGTTTAGAGGCAGGAGAAGAATCCACATCCAAGAGATAGATATTTTTCTCAACACATCTATGTCCCTAAGTGAATTTCTCATTACAATTATATCAAAGCCCTTTTTCTCTACATGCCTGCATCTCTGCTTCAGACAAATGCTTGATAGGAGTTGGTTGAGGAGCTGGTGTGATGGGAGGTTGTTGGGAAGCCATATTTCTGAACAGAACACAACTTGATTTGGAGCATTGTTGGGTTGTGATATTTTCCTCTTCCAACTCATCCAACCCTAGGACTTCCAGCATTGTGTTGGGACATAACATTTTAACCTTTGATTGGATTGCATCCTTGAGACCACTGATAAAACAAATCCTGTAGAATTCATCAGAAAATTATTCTATGTGATAGGCCAATTTCTCAAACTCTTTCCAATACTCTCTCACAGTGCCAATTTGTCCAAGCTTAGTGAGTGCCCCTATGAAGTCATCAAAAGCACTAGGACCAAATTGTTGCAAAAGGAGTTGGCAAAAATCTGTCCATTTTGGTTCTTCATGAGCCTTGATGTACCGACAGTACCATTGAAGGGATTCGTGTTCGAAATGAAAAGATGGAAGTGGAACTTTGTTGACATCAAAAGTATTATGCAAACTGAAATATTGTTCTTCCCGATACATCCATCTAGTCGGATCATTACTATTGAAGTGAGGAAAATCAAGCTTCAGCCCACAAAAATTAATGGAAGAAGAGAACCCAGTGTCTGCAGAACATTATGGCTGTGATTTATTGTTAAAAGTTGAATGTTGAAGATGGAGGCTAAGAATTTTTTCATCCAAATCTTGGAGTTTGGATGTGAGGGCTGCAAGTTCTTCCTCCATGAATTTTTCTCCTGTGCAGGTAACAACCATAACCATGATTTTTTTTTGTGGTTGTTGAGGTGTAATTACTGTCTTAAGGAATCATCAAAATATTTAATTATCGACTAGGATTGGTAATCTTAGAGTTGAGGCACAGTATATGTTGAGGTAGAATGGCACCTAAGTTTCGGCTTGTCAGACATTAGAAATGTTTAATAAAGAAAAGATCGAAAGATCTTTCAAAATGAAAAACTGAGTCAAACTTCAAAAAGATAACAAAGGAACTTAATTAAACCTAGTTAAGCCAACAAATCAGAATAGTATTAATCTCTACTACCCTATTCTACAGAGAAGAACTGAAAGATATAAAAACAACAATATTATTCCAAAGAGAAAAACTAAATTGAACTAAAACTATCTTGATGGAATTGGGAACTACTTGACTTAAAACAGAAACTACAAACTACTTAGTGAATTCAACAACTATTCATGCATGCAATCAATACTTCAAAGCTACACTAAGTATCTAATTCCATTCTCCTTGATTCTATACGTCAAATGTAATAGGAACTAAAGTGAATGTATCAAAGTGAATTTCAAATGTAATAGCAAAACAAAATGGAAATAAATATAATCTAATCTCGACAAAAAGATGTAAACTACAAAGAGGCCAATTACAATTAACTTTAAACATTATGATCTATCTTATGTCTTTAAGCAAAATGATGTACAACTAATGAAATCTAGAAACAAGTAGAAACCTTAATAAAGATATTTATTCTTGAATTTGATTTGGAAGCAAGTAGAAAACTTGATAAAGATATATTTATTGTTGAACCAAACTTTATTTCAAGAACATCTTTATTATTTGTTTGAATGGGAAACTACTCCTATGTTTAATGAAGAAACTATCAAACCTTAAAATACTTAGCGAATAGAATTATTGATTCTAATACAAAAATAAATCTTAAGAACATATAATGAACTACCCCAAGACTGGAACTTGATAAATTATGTAACAATAAAGTGTTAATGAATCAAATGTAACCTGTAAAACAACTCAAGCAAAGTAAGGGAAAATAGAATGAAAACTAAGAATGGTGATGAAACTTAATTAAAAACCTTATGCAATGTAAAACAAGATCTTTATTACACCTAATATTATTAATGAAAAGCAAGAAATATTATAGTTAAAAGCCTAAAGAAACTGGAGTCTAAATGAGCATAAAAACGATGCAAGAAGTATTGAGGTCCGAATGACAATCCGGGTGACTATCCGAATGACAGTCTGGATGGAATAAAACAATTTAAACTAAAGGAGAGAGAAGATGGGATGATCTTAACTACCAGCCGATTGATGCATGTGATCCTATAGTGCAGAGGAAGCAATAAGTAGGGTATTTAGAAAGGAAATCTACAGGAAGCAAGCTACACTATTCTATTCCTAGGGAAGGAAAGCTAGTTCATAATACATGATAGAGAGATATTTAAAAGGAAATGAGCTAAACTACAACTATAAGAAACTTACCAGATCTAATTCTAATTATAAATAAACTTGGAAGATTAAGCTAACTAAAATCTTAGTATTTGTAAAAACTAAAAGAAAACTAAGAAAACTGAATTCAAGTAAACTAAGCATGCTAAACCTGACTGGTCACCAATTCATTTTGGAAATATCAATAGTATAAACAGTAAGTAAAACATACATATTATAAAACAGAGGTATCATTTACATAAGTAGTAAAACAACATATACATTACAGAACAAAGATATCATATACAAAATAAATACAGAAATTAAACAAATACACAACTTATCTGCTGAAGACAAAGACACATTATATGCGTAGACGGAAGACCACTGGTTGTTGAGGGGCCCTTCTCAGCAATCAGGGGCTGCTCCTTAATCAATCAATCACCACGCATGTTATTTAACTCTCATAAAACTAAAACATAGGTATATTAAAGTAAATAGAGTTATAGAGTTTCTATATCTATTTGCAGACTAAAAAAATCCTAAGATTCCCAAGACTAAGACTAGGACTAACTCGTCTCAGTCACGAAGACGACTATATATACAGAGTTACAATTGGAGGGAGCGAGTCGACCCTTTAGTGGTCGACTGCTCTAATAATAGACAATATTAAATTTCCAGAAATGGCTATGCTCAGCATCTCACGACAGCTCATGGCCAAGGAACGGCCTCATAATAGTTTACAACACGCACAGAGCATCTACCAGGTTCACGACATTAGTTTCCTCCACGCGGTCGTTGAGATGTTAATCCCCTTTGACATGGGAAGGGAGATATGTGTTGTTGAGGTGAGCATGCAGGAGAAGGAATCTTCTAGAACACCAACTCACGCACCATAAGAGCCACGTTCCAAACATAACCCATGTGACGGTGTGCTTTCTAATGGCCCGAGAATATCTCAACTAATGATCTCGTGGGTTGAATGCAGGTCTAAACGGGTGGACTGAATATGGCTGATCGTTTGCAACATGAATATGCATCTGAATGGAGGTTCGTTTAAGAGCCACAACCTATAGAATGAAATATATTTTCCAAGCAAGCCAAGAAATATCAAATAAACATCAATAAATCACAATATGACGATTTTTACCCAAAATTCATGTGATGTGTGAATATATGCATACCTGATCTATTTCACAGTATGAATGACAAGCAGAATGACTTATAGCATCAAAAATGGTGAAATTAATGCCAATCAGAGTGTGTTTGATGTTTAAAAATGGTGACAAAATGGATGCCAACATTCCCCCAACCCAGAGATATGCCAGGTCCGACTGAGCAAACAGAGAAAAATTTAGGAAGAAGGCTGAGCTGCGGTAGCAGCTGCCTTCGACTTGGAAAAGGAAGTGCTTTTATCTCTACACTTATGGAGCCGATCCCTCAATTTATCATACTTCAATCAAAGAGAGAGGTTGGAGGCTATTTTGGCTTCATTTAAATCTTCCACACATTTCACCTGTAAACGCAAGTTCTTGTTCTCTTGATGAAGCCCATAAATGATCTCTTCATACTTTTTATTCTGGCGTCTTAGCTCTGCTACGTCCTGGGTTAATCTATGCACTGTTTGCTGGAGTGGAACAGATACTTCTGCTAAAGACTCAGGGTCCTTTTGAGAGCTTGATCCTTTTAGAGATGGTTCGGGATCGACAGGTGTAACCTCAGGGGACTTATCTTTAGTATGTGTAGAGGCAGGCTCCAAGACAGGGTATTTAAGTCAACTGGCTGATAAATTGGCCAACGCAAGGAGAGGGGACTCAAAGACAAGGTCATTTGCTTGGTCATCAGGGTTGTATGGGTGCATTGGCTCAATGAACGACTGATTGATGGACTAAACAATGGTGTGGTCGTCGGACTGGACGATGGTCGGGTCGACTGTCTGGTCGTGATTATCCCTACTTGAATTTGTGGGTATGAGTGAAAAGAATGGGGGTTTCTGTGGTGGTGTCCTTGTGGACATGCTCAGGGGATGATGGATGAACATGGTGTATTTCTCCCGAGGCATCCTCACTAAACCTTACAGACTTGGAAACTTTTTCTTTTGGGGAAGAGGTTTGGGCCGACTCATTAGAACGGGATACGAAATGATGACATTTACGAGAGGCAGGGGATTTGACTGTAGGATTCTTAACTAGGTGAGGGTTCAGGACTTCAAAGACAAAGCATTCCCAAGTTTGGCCCTTTTCTTCCAACTAGTGGGTGATCAAAATTTTGATCAAAAAGTGGTGGTATAGGCTTCCAAAGGGGTTAGTGGTATTCTTCCTAACTTGGCTATACATTTTCTCTAATATTTTCAGGAAATAGAAGGGGAATTTTAGGGCCTGATTATTAACAAAATGTGCCAATAATCAGAAATGACAGGCTTTGAAAATGGAAAACTTACCTTCACAAGTGATCAGATGTATGATGACAGTCAGTTGCTCGAGGTAATCAGGCCTGACCCATTCTCTATGGAACCCTTTGGTGCCAGCAACATGTCGATATTCGTCCTTAAGAGAAAACTCGAGCCCCGTCCGTGGAAGGAAAAGATGCTTATGCCAACAGGCACCTTGCCTGGGCAGTTTCGTGGTTGATGCAATGGATTCTTCCATCACAGGTAAAGTGAGATGGTTGATCCTAGCTTTTTGACCATCAAACCCTTTTGCAAAGAGAAGGGATATTTCATGGTCGTGATCTTGGAGGAGGCGAAGGAATGGACCCCATCCAACTCGTAAGAATATTTCACGGCATTCCTTGAATTCGGGGATGCGAAGGAGGTCCTGGTAACTTCTAGGCTCATGAGGGATTGGAATTTTGAAGAGAGGTTGAAGGGATGCATATGGATAGAGGGAAGGCATGAAGATTGCAGGGGATGGAGCTTGGTAGGTTTAGGGCGGATAGAAAAATGAGCAAGCAGAATTTACGTAGGGGGTAGGTTTAAATCGAGGTTCGTTTGAATGGCTGAACGGTTGTGGAAGGATATTTAGCACGTATGAGTGATACATTATCATTAAGCTGCATTGAGTCGTGTTCCACCTTAGAGCTACGTAATTATGAATTCGTATGGCTTGTGATGTATTCAACCATGTCCAAAGTAAAACTTTGGACAGGTTGAACATAATTCTTATTATGAGATTAGAGACATAATTACACATAAAAATAAAATCATAATGTCTTAGTGAATGAATGATAGATGGCACGATGACTCTTAAATGGAGGATAAGGATCATACAATAGCACCCAAAATGTATGATTGACCAATTAATTTGATGAGACAGGATGAGTATGCAAAGATGTCTTTTAGTTTGATCCTTAATTATGATTAGTTGATTAGATATATCAGCAAAAATCAAAATTTTAAATATCCTAGCATACTTACAAGTATCATTACAAGCTATGGTTTCATTCAAAACTTCATTCAGATCGCTTATTCATTTGCCTCGTTTGTCAGCTCATTTGGATCGTCATTCGACCCTTCATTCAACCCTTCATACATACCTTTGTACCAAAATGTGCTTTGATGGATCTGACTGTTGCTACTTATGCAGATAATTTTTCTGGAACTTCTCAGCATACAAGAGATGTTGTAAACCTACTTTTCTGGAACTTTAAGTCATGTTCTTTCATATTTGTCATTGATCAGAACGAGCTTATTTCTACTTTTTGTG
Source organism: Larix kaempferi (assembly GCA_027924585.1). Classification (NCBI taxonomy): domain Eukaryota; kingdom Viridiplantae; phylum Streptophyta; class Pinopsida; order Pinales; family Pinaceae; genus Larix; species Larix kaempferi. The sequence continues at coordinate 12,967,994 of BSBM01000007.1, forward strand.
TTATCCTGAAAACACCTATTAGTTTATCAGAGATACATCAACTTTTTCATCAATATTCAGAAAGTAAAAACAGTTCTGATCCTCCCCCAAACCAAAAATCTGGTGTGTCTTCAAGCCATCAAAGAAAAATTCATTTATATTCAAGTATTTTCAATTGAAATTTTTGCCGATAGATTCTAAAAAAAATGTTGTAATAATTTTCATAAGAAAATAAAATATTAACTAGTAAATGTAGATGATTCAGATATCTACATTCATAAAAAAGAACACAACAGTGCTTAAGAAGACCATATGAAGAATGATAGTATAATTGATGTGAAAAAAATGCCATAGGAAAACTAGTCATCCATGACTCATTGTAAAGATTTCTTATCATCCAAGGAATATAAATAAGGTTCACCGTAGAGTTTTTGAGACTTCTATAGTTATGGGTCCCATTTCTAGGATGGCCATATCCTAGGCATCATGTGAATCAGATGACAGTGTCCAAGTCCAACTTACAACTATTCTCTAATGACAGTATGGATAATTGGCCTAACATGTATTTATATACTCATGGTTTTTTTATGAGTCATGTGCATAGAGATGCATTAACCAAACCTCTTTTACCCAATACTGCCCCACTGCCAGCAATCCTATTTAGTACCCCGACAGGTTTATCTTGATACCATATAAGCATATCCCTGCTGACAGTGAACTTGTTCAGTACCCTGACGAGTTTACTTGCATTTACCGAGCTTCCTTGTTTAAGATTTTACTTAGCATGGACCCACTGCCAGCAAGCATGTTCAGTACCCCGACGGGTTTACTTCATATAATGATATTTTTAGTAAGGAAGCTAGTTGGCATTAGAGTGTGCTAAGCCTGTTAAACACATGATTCAAATTTTTAGCACGAATCTTATGAGTAACTTTTTATAATGGCCCAATTATAGATCATGTCAAAAGATAATAACCTAAAGTTGTTCTTTGACCTCTCAGTCTATCTTCTTCATAAAAGGTCAGTAATGTTCCCCACAACATAGAAAATAACACTCACTTTTAGGCTACCTTTTAAAAGAGCTTAAGAGACAAGTTTTGATAATGAGTCTAGGATGAGCCAGTGATCCATAGGTGTAAGATAGAATTTTTAGAAGATAATAATGATTAAGGTAAGTCTTAAAAAATTGTTCTAATGATAAATTAGAAATGTGCATGTCTAAATCAAATACCATATACAGAACCGTAAAAGAAAGTGGTTTGGGATGATATAAAGAACATCTTATCATTCACTGTAAATTTTCAATTTTCAACAATAATCGAAAGAGAGGGAGAATTATAAGTATTTCTTTTAGAGGACTTCCCTTTTCAGATAATATTGCATGAGCTAATTATAAGGTTCGTGTAATCAAACTGCAAAACCACTAGTTAGATGATTCAAACTTATTCAAAACAACAACATATGTACACAGAAAGTTATGCAAAATTATCAAAGTTTAAAGAAAGGAGAAGAGACTTCATGTTTTAATTGACAAAATTTCATAAGCTGATCATAAGAATAGATTTCCTGTAAAAATGCAATCAGTTGTTTAGAAATGACTCTTCATTATTGAAAAACAAAAATATATTTATATATATACAAATGAATATAACCCTATATAACTCAAGAACCAGGGGAAGGAGGAGTGACTTCCTCTTCCACCATCTCCATCTCCTTTTGTTGTAAGGAATTTTGTACAAAATCTTGTTTAGATATCGGCTGATGATAAAGTCTAAGTCTATGTCCATTTGCAAGAAAGGAGATTTGAGAATCATCAATTGTTTTAACTTCTTCATTCTCTTCTCGGATAAAAACTTATGACTTGGGATGATCTTGCAGAACTCTTCTAGACCACAGTTGAATCTCATGTATTGGTGCGGCCAAAATGGCATATGATGGAAGAGGTAACAACCCAATGCTATTAAAAGATTGGGTTGGTTTATTGTTAGGATTTGGTATCAGTTGCACAGGTAATATTGTGAGTCTTGGAGGATTGATTTTATGGAAATGGTGAGGTTGATTAAGGATAGGGGGTAGTGAAGGAGGTGCAAATCCAACAAAAAGTTATTGAATATTAGGTGGGTAAGGATATTCAGTCATAGGAGAAGGTGTTTGAGCATAAGCTTATCCTCTCCATCCATGTGGCCATCGGTGATGTTGAACATTCTGAGGAGGGTACTAAGGTGGCCAATTTTTCCAACCTGAAGTGTTCCATTGAGAAGGTTGGTAAAGATGATAATAGGGTGGAAATTGTGATGATAGATATTGATATGATGGTTGATCTCTAGGTTTTCAAGTCCTCCTAGATGTTTCACCAACGTTTCCACTCTTGTATACATCTTGCAACCCAGGCAGCGATGGCCAATTATCATTTGGATGTTCTTCCGCACAAATGTGACAAATTGAAACATTATTCAGGGGATATTCTCGTTGAGGATGTTTAGTTCTACACCTGGGACAAAAAACACTCATTGTTGCACACTCTTCATCTTGCCTCTTTTTAGCTTGTAGTGCATCTAGTTGAGAACCCATTGCTTCCAGGATATATGTTTTAAAATTTTCTAATAGGTTTCCCAACTCTACCCTTGTAACTCCCCCAAGACCGGATGTGTTTCCTTTCAAGTCCCTCGCATAAAATTCTCAAGAGTGTCTTCCACTTTTCCCTCTGCTCCTAGAGTAATTCCTACATAGTTCACAAACTTGTGCAAAAGAATTATGAAAAATGTCTCCTGCTGCCATGATATTAAGGTTTTCTAAGAATTCTTATGAGATTCCCTTAAGGAAGAGTGTTCTTACTGCATCTTCCCGAAGATCACTATATTTGGATTTGTGTAACACATAGTTAAATCTCTCGAGATAGTCTTATAGGATCTCATATTCAAGTTGTTGAATTTTGAAAATATCGTTGCAAGAGTCCTTAGGTTTACAGTAATCCTGATATTTCTGTAGAAATGTATTCTTCATATCTTCCAAAGTTCCGATACTAGATCCTCCTAATCCCATAAACTATTGAAGAGAAGAATCTTTCAATGTGGCAGGAAAGAGTTTTAGCTTTTGGCCTTCTTGTAGGAAAGTATAACTCCTACAAAAAATATCAACCTCGAATAAGAATGTATCTGGATTCTCACTACTTTTCCCATAGAAGGTCAGTAGTGAGGGAGGGATGTTTTTCATAGTTACATATTGTGCAGTGTCTAGAATAGGGAATCCGAGGCTTCCTTCAGTTCTAACCTCCCCTTCCTCTTCATCTTGTCAGACATGATCTTCCCTTTCATCACCCATGAAGATTCGATTGCCAAAGAGAGAATACCTAGGTGGTTCTGTTCTTGGTGAATATGGGGTATCCCAACATTCTGTTTTAGGAAAAATATTCTTCTTTTTAGGAGGGGAATTACCAGCTATATGGGAATCCAATTTTGAAGGTCCTATTGTTGTTGTCCCGATCTGTGAGACAAGTATGTTCACATAACTCTCAAAAAGAGCATCTATTTGTGTAGGATCAACAAAATGTACTAAGTTTGGACCACCTACTATTCAAAAAGTAGTGTCTTTGGGTTTTTGGATTAATGGAGGGCTGAGAGGTCCTGAAGTTTTATCCTTTTGAGTTTCCTCTTGTCTTAGTTTAGTCTAAATATGAGCTTGAGTTTCTTCTAATGGAATCTCTTTATGAACAGACTGTTCTGATGTACCTATGGTTTCCCCTAAATGGTTTCCAAAAAATATTTCCTTTGCTTTCCAAGTAGGACTATTACCTTTAGGTGTCTTCTGATACCTTTCTTGCTGAGTTAGTAGTTGGGGTGGCACACCCCATGTATAGGTTAGTAGGAATTTTAGTAGGGTTTTTAGTAGGAATTTTAGTTTTAATAAATCTACCTTGCGAGTCTCTAGACTTATTCATGAGAAACAAACTATAACTTAAATAAATTCTAACTTCATCACTACTAGTGTTGGGTTTTTTGGATGCCTGTTATAACAGATGCACAGGTTCTTACCTCTCATCTTACCGCTCACCTGCCACTAGCCTATTTCTAAATTTCAGAAGAAGAGAATCCAAATCTATCCCTAATTTTTTAAGAGAAGGTTCTATCTATCTACAACTGAATTCTACCTATCTATCTACAATTCCCCGACAACGGCACCAAAATGTTGAGGTGTAATTAATATCTTAAGGAATCACCAAAATATTTAATTATCGACCAGGGTTGGTAATCTTAGAGTTGAGGAACAGTATATGCTGAGGTAGAATGGAACCTAAGTTTCAACTTGTCAGAACTTAGAAATGTTTAATAAAGAAAAGATTGAAAGATCTTTCAAAATGAAAAACTGAGTCAAACTTAAAAAAGATAACAAAGGAACTTAATTAAACCTAGTTAAGCCAACAAATCAAAATAGTATTAAGCTCTACTACCCTATTCTATGGAGAAGAACTGAAAGATATAAAAACAACAATATTATTCCAAAGAGAAAAACTAAATTGAACTAAAACTATTTTGATGGAATTGGGAACTACTTGACTTAAAATAGAAACTACAAACTACTTAGTGAATTCAACAACTATTCATGCATGCAATCAATACTTCAAAGATACACTAAGTATCTAATTCCATTCTCCTTGATTATGTACGTCAAATGTAATAGGAATTGGAGTGAATGTATCGAAGTGACTTTCAAATGTAACAGCAAAACAAAATGGAAATAAATCTAATATAATCTCTGCAAAGAGATGTAAACTACAAAGAGACCAATTACAATTAACTTTAAACATTATGATCTATCTTCTGTCTGTAAGAAAAATGATGTACAACTAATGAAATCTAGAAACAAGTAGAAAACTTAATAAAGATATTTATTTCTGAATTTGATTTGGAAGCAAGTGGAAAACTTGATAAAGATATATTATATAGAAGCAAGTAGAAAACTTGATAAAGATATATTTATTGCTGAACCAAACTTTATTTCAGGAACATCTTTATTATCTATTTGAATGGGAAACTACTCTTATGTTTAATGAAGAAACTATCAAAAATTAAAATACTTAGCGAATAGAATTATTGATTCTAATCCAAAAATAAATCTTAAGAACATATAATGAACTACCCTAAGACTGGAACTTGATAAATTCTGTAAAAATAAAGTGTTAATGAATCAAATGTAACCTGTAAAACAACTCAATCAAAGTAAGGGAAAATAGAATGAAAACTAAGAATGGTGATGAAACTTAATTAAAAACCTTATGCAATGTAAACAAGATTTTTATTACACCTAAGACTACTAATTGAAAGCAAGAAATATTACAGTTAAAATCCTAAAGAAACTGGAGTCTAAATGAGCATAAAAATGATGCAAGAAGTATTAAGGTCCGAATGACAATCCGGATGACTGTCTGAATGACAGTCCGGATGGAAGAAAATGATTTAAACTAAAGGAAAGAGAAGATGGGATTATCTTAACTACCAGTCGGTTGATGCATGTGTTTTCACGCATGCATAGGAAGAAAGAAGTAGGTTATTTAGAAAGGGAATATACATGAAGCAAGCTACACTATTATATGGCTAGGGAAGGAAAGCTAGTTCATAATGCATGACAGAGTGAGATTTAAAAGGAAATGAACTAAACTACAGCTATAAGAAACATACCAGAGCTAATTCTAATTATAAATAAAATTGGAATATTAAGCTAACTAAACTCTAAGTAGTTGTAAAAACTAAAAGCAAACTACACAAACTGAATTCAAGTCAACTAAACATGCTAAACGTGACCGGTCACCAATTCATTCTGGAAATATCAATAGTATAAACAATAAGTAAAACATACAGAGTATAAAACAGAGGTATCATTTACATAAATAGTAAAACAGCATATACATTACAGACAAAGATATCATATACAAAATAAATACAGAAATTAAACAAATACACAACTTATCTTCAGAAGACAAAGACACATTATATGCACAGACAGAAAACCACTGGTTGTTGAGGGGCCCTTCTCAACAATCAAGGGATGCACCTTAATCAATCAATCACCATGCATGTTATTTAACTCTCATAAAACTAAAACAGAGGTATATTAAATTAAACAGATTTACAGAGTTTCTATATCTATTTGCAGACTAAAAACTTCCTAAGATTCCCAAGACTAAGACTAAGACTAACTCGTCTCAGTCACAAAGACGACTATATATACAGAGTTACAATTGGGGGGAGCGAGTCGACCCTTTAGTGGTCGACTTCTCTAATAATAGACAATCTTAAATTCCCCAAAAATGGCTATGCTCAGCAGCTCACTACAGCTCATGGCCAAGGAATGGCCCCATAGCAGTTTACAACACGCACAGAGCATCTAGCAAGTTCACGGCATTAGTTTCCTCCACGCGATCATTGAGACGTTAATCCCCTTTGACGTGGGCAAGGAGATATGTGATTTCTAGCCGAGCATGCAGGAGAAGGAATCTTCTAGAACACCAGTTCACGCACCATAAGAGCCACGTTCCAAACATAACCCATGTGACAGTTTGCTTTCTAACGGCCCGAGAATATCTCAACTAACGATCTCACGGATTGAATTGAGGTCTGAACGGTGGACTGAATACGGCTGATCATTTGCAACATGAATATGCGTCTGAATGGAGGTTTGTTTAAGAGCCACAACTTGTAGAATGAAATATATTTTCCAAGCAAGCCAAGAAATATCAAATAAACATCAATAAATCACAATATGACGATTTTTACCCAAAATTCATGTGATGTTTGAATATATGCATACCTGATCTGTTTGACGGTCTGAATGGCAAGCAGAATGACTTATTACATCAAAAATGGTGAAAGTAATGTTGATTAGAGTTTTTTTGATGTTCAAAAATGGTGACAAAATGGACGCCAACAGTGGTTGTTGTGAATGGGTAGAAAAACAAAAACATAATATTCTTTAGTAAATGAAAATTTGGATTTGGGAAAAACTTTGATGGGTAATTGGGGTTTGACTAGGTTTTGAAAACTTTATGATGGACAAGGAAGCATAAATAGGAAATGAACACTATGGTAAAATGTGAAGGATATTGGGTGAAAATCGTAGAAGTTATGATAAACCCTAAAAATAGATAGATGTGGAATTTCTGGTTTCGGGAAGTGGAATTTTCGATAGGGTCCTCAGGAATGAAATATACAGAATGGGATGGCAAGGGTGTCAGTGAATTTTCAAGGGAAATGTAGTAAAAACAAAAAAGATATGGTGAAAAAATAGAATTTTATACTCTTTTTTTTGGAATGGATCTACAATGGCACGAAAGTGATCTACAACAGTTTTGGACAGATGTAATCTACGATTTATCATCTAGCAATAGATATGGACCCTAGGTATGAGCGACTTCCTAAAGGTTCAGGGGATTCAATCGACCACCAATGTTGTTTAATGACTTGTGTATTAGGGTAGTACTCCTCACTCCACGGCTCAAGTAAAACCAATAACCACTTTGCCACAAACGACAACTCTTGGTTTACCTCACAGGTGGGAACTAGTCAATCAGGTAGGGGTCGTTTCCCTTTTCACTGGTAGGTCCTATCAATGGGCCATCTACTTCGGGGTTCCTGTGGTACTCCTCACATTGATTTTTAGGGATATTCCCAAGTACTTCCCACATTTAAGTGGATAGGGATTATTCCCGGATCCAATCCTACAATTGAAAGGAATAATACAGATGCGGAAAAAAAAAATTGGTAGAAATTCCACCCAATGAGCCCAAGAAAGTGATCTGATACCAGATGTGAGGAACCTCCAACAATTAATTAATGAAAATGCATGATATATCATAAATAACATAACAAAAAATAGATTTATTAATTGCGGGCCACTTCGAGGGGGAAACCTCCTTTGAGAAATCTCAATACAAATAACGTTTGGATGCCTTCATTGGCCTCAACATGTACTTATAGACTAAGTCTACGTGCCAATACTATGGATCAATACCATGGAACATATAATACTATGGGATGACTTACAAAGCATATGCATCCAATTCTATGGATCAATACCATGGAGCATATAATACTACGAGCTAATACAAAATATGGATCAATACCATGGAACATATAATACTATGGGATGACTTATAAAGCATATGCATCCAACAACAATATACTAACAAATTAAAGAGAAGGGTTGACACGGGTTCCTAACACGATGAGAGAGGAGGGATCAAAATGGTCCCAAGGATCTCCAAGGGGAGAAAACAAAGGAGAACCTCTTCTAAGAGAGGGAGTAGAGAGATGATTGCTTCTTCTATGAGACAATGGGTTAAAGGGTCAACACCTTCTCTGAGAGGAGAAAATGAATCATGCAAGGAGTGGTATTACCCTGATGATCCTATTAATGTGTCCTGGGAGAGGCCCAGACTAGAGTATCTCTCACGTAAATGATGGGAAGAAAGTGGAAAAACACCCCTTAAGAGATGGGATAGGCCTTGTAGTCGTTGGGACTGCCTTAGGTGGTTTTTTTGTTCCTCAATGGTGGAACCTTAGTGTCAAGTGAGAGTGATGGTGGAAATAAACACAACTGAACAAATGCAAAAATATGTCAACCAAAACAGATGTAATATGGTGCAAAAAGTGAGTGATATGTGCAATGTCATTTTTGGTGCAAGATTCCCCACATGTAGTTTATTTTTAATTACGAGTTAGTGAAATCATACTTAAAAAAAAGGTGTAACTAGGCCTTCCAAAAGCACAATTGATGCTGACAATGGGATCCACACACCATTTGACTAGTGAAGGTAACAAAGAGTTAGTTATAACAACAACAGGGCTATGTTTTGAGAAAATTAGCAACACTTACCAATGGCAATATCTAACTTCAACAGTCAATTGCACTCACAATTGCTCATTGGTGATGTCCTAGTTTTTGGCCACTAAGATGCCTTGCGTCAAGTGTGGATAAGTCATTCTACTTGGGTGGTATAGTGTCACCTCTACAAAATGTTGAGTGGCTCTTTAGAGAGGGTAGGAAAACTATACCTCGACTTTGACCTCCTTGGGTGAAACACACTTCTTATTTGGGTTTTCTTTTAACACTTGCTGATAGAATAATTTTGATAGTATCCTATAAGTCAACAATGCTATGTTCCAAACACCTAATGAAACTAGATTGGTGGGAATTAATGGATTCCTAGCACAATCAATCCTACCTAACTAAAATGTTGTTTTATGACCTCCCGTGGAGGATTTTAGTAGGTTGGAAATTTTACAAAGTTGATTTTAAGGGTCTAGATTCACTTAATGAGTGTAAGGGAGGTATTTCTGGCTTCCCTTCCTTTCTAATTCACCAATCTCACAAGAAGTGCGAGATGAAAAGTATACTTGGAATGAAAGAGCTTTTAGGTCCCTTAATGTGTCCTAGTGATGAAAACACATGTGAGGTAAGCAAATTGATTGTTGCAAATTAACCATAAGAGTGTAAAGTAAATGCAAATGGAGATTTAAATTTTAACTTTAAAGATAATGGTTATTTGCATAAAGAAAGTGTTAATGAAGTAAAAACATGCAATGGAGGTATTTCACACTTCTCACCCCTTTTTGATTCACCAAGCTCAGAAGAAGTGTGAGGTGAAGAGCATAATTGGGGAGATTAGAGTCTTTAAGTCCTTGCTTGTGTGCAAAAATTGGATTCTATACTACTTTAGCCTTAAAACATGCCAATTAAACAAAGAACATGAGATGTCTTGAATACTAGTGACAACAATGAGGTCCATTGAAAGCCTCAAGGTTGGTTACCTAAGTATATTTCAAGAGCGAATGTCTCTTTACTCCCTAATATTAGTCTAATTGAGATAATTACTATAGAAACATGTAACTATTGCAAGTTAATTAGTTCTAGTTCATTAGTGAGCAGCCATTGGGGGCTGCAAAAATTGTGAAATACTGATAAAAAGAAAATAAAATGAGAAGTAGCATGCAGAGACAGACGTGCAATAGCATGGAGAAAACACTCATTGGTTCACAATAGTGCGATTACAATGTGAAAAGGTCACATGGCCAATGAGAGACGGAATTGCGTGGGAAGATGTATGTTAAACTGTGTGGACAATGGGACTGTCAAATGTTTCTAAGCACAACTTATGCATCTGGGGAATTGGGATCCACACGACTAATGAAATAATTATTACAACCAAGAGGAGGCTAAATTTCAAGAATGAAGCGTATGGACCTATTCACCTACAAAAGACAATATACTAGATATTAGATACCTAACAATCAACAACCTAGTAAAGAAAAAATGGACAAAAATGAAGTGGATTTTCCATAAATACTATGGTGGGAAATTATGCACAAATTAGGTGTGCAACCTCTCCCAATTTGGGTGAAATCCCTTGAGGTTGTTGACTAGGCCCAATATTTAGAAACATAAGGAAAATGTGATAACCCTAAGGTAGATCATGCAAGGATGTATTAGTGAAAAAAAAAAAAAAAAAAAACAAAAATAGCTTGAAATGATAAAAGGGAACAAAAGGTTGGAAACCACAACAAATAACCAATGCATGAACCACTTTAGATTTCCCAATGGTCAAGAAAATACATGTAGTTTCACCTAGGAGGCGAAGGCTTAAAAGGGAAGCCAACAATCTCCTTGAGGGATGCCTATTTTAGACATGTGTTCTATTTGGGATGATATACTTCCATCTGATGAAGTTTTCTTAGAGTCTATAATGCAGTCTGCCATTCATTTGGACATTGACCCACCTTCAAGCATTCTTCCACCTTTTCTTCAAGCTCGTTAAAAATAGTAAGGAGGCTCTGATCATTTCTTACATCTTCACTTCGAGCTTGTTAAAAACAATAAGTAAGTTATGAGCACTCTTCCATCTTTCCTTTGAGCTCGTTAAAAACAGTAAGGAGGCTACAAGCATTTCTTCCACCTTCACTTCGAGCTCGTCAAAAATAGTAAGGAGGTTACGAGCATTCTTCCACCTTTTCTTCGAGCTCATTAAAAATAGTAAGGAGGTTATGAGCAGTCTTCCACCTTCACTTCGAGCTCATTAAAAATAGTAAAAAGGCTATGAGCATTTCTTCCATCTTCACTTCGAGCTCGTTAAAAACAGTAAGGAAGTTATGAGCATTTTTCTGTATCTCCTTTGAGCTCATTAAAAATAGTAAGGAGGTCGCAAGTTTACTTTTTTGGGCTCGTTAAAACATTACGAAAAATATCTTTATAGAGTTCTTTCACTCTCTTGTTTGACTCTTTAAATATGACAAGATTGCCGAGCAGACTTGCTCTCTTCAAGATCGTTAAAGGAATTGAAGGTCCATCTGCTTAAGTATAAGTTTAACCCTTTTCCAAACTTCTGCGGATTACTTACAAAAAAGGAATACTCTAGTCATGCATGGCTAGAAGAGTTCTCCTCTCATTGTTTTATACTTTTTCATGGGAGGGGACTAACTGTGTGGAAAAGGACTTTTGGAGCCTCTCTTTAGGGTTTTCAGGATCTCGAAACATGAAAACACCAAGTGAGCATTCACCTACTCGGGCTCGATGTGAAATCCATGAGAGGGTATATAGAGGATTGTTTAAGTTTTTTAGACTCTATAAACAGGAAAACACTGACAAGCATTAACCTACTTGGGCTCGATATTAAAATCCATGAGTAAGTGTATGGAGGATTATTTAAGTTTTTCCGACTCCTTAAACAAGAAAACACCAGCGAGCAAGAACTGATCTAGGCTTGATATTAAAATCCAGAGATCAGTATTATAGAGTATTCGTCTATCTCTTCTTCGAACTCTGTAAAAAATGAAGAAGGTCCTGAGTCTTCCTCCCAAGTCTTCCTCCCATGGGCTCGTTAAACTTATTACATGGTTGGACTTATTGAGTTTTCTATCTTTCTTGGACTCATTAAAACAACAAGAAGGCCATTCTTTTATAAAAAAGACTAAGGGATAAGAAGGGTATATCACATCTTTTTCAGTTTCAAAGGTAGTTTAGTCAGTTATGTCCTTGAACACAGCACCTATTTGAGTCTTTCATGTTAGTTGGGTTTTAGTTTTCAGCCTTAGGGTGAACCTGATCTTCGAGTTTGTACTCCCTCGGTTGGTTATTTTTCCAATCATATGGAGGGTCTGTTATGTCTCCTACATCGCAGACTTATATCATTTTCCCCTTCATGTTGAAAACTTCCTAATTCACTTTATGTCGTGCTCACTGTTCAAGGATACATCTTGTGTCGGCCATTTTGCAGTTTACCTTGACTTCATGTGTTGGCCATCCTGGTGTCAGTTTGTTTCATCTTATTACTCATCCTACTCCACATCAAATCATACCTATGAGTGTTCCTTGTGTTGGATGATGGAGGATGCATTAATGCCTCCCTTCCAACAGACTTCTTCCCATCGACTTCAGCTCATTATTCTCTAGGAACGAAGTTTAGAGTTTCGGTTAGTACCTTGGGGATTGCAGCCATCAGTGGCAGTTTCCCTCGCTGATGAATAATGGGAATACATCAATGTCTCTTATTCGACAGGTTCCTCAAGTGTTCGACTTCAATTCCTCTTATTCACACTTGTTGGATCATACTAGGTACCTTGGGCCCCATTATCATTATCGATGGAAGCCTCGCGTTTGTTAACGGTATACATTAATGATCGATAATCAAATGATACCCCCCATGTTCGAATTCAGCTCATTTATTTGCATGGACAGGGTTTGCACCTTGGGTTGTTTGGATGAAGACCTTGGGACTCTGATAGAATCACCATATTTGTGTTATTGCCCAAGCTGTGTAAGACTAAGCCTCACTCATTTTGGCTCTTCATGAGACATAGACCCAGTTTGTTGTTATGGCTATGATCTCTCATTTTGACATGGATCCACGCTTGTATTTCAGTGGCCATGCTCTATATATACATATCCTAGTTATGTATCATAGATCATGTTGTATTATGCTACACATCTATATGATGTCAAGATTGTGATTGCTCACTAACCTTTATTGTTGTTTTAGGTGTTTTTTGTGACTTGGTTTTGTGGTTTCTTGCTCCTCTTCTGACTTGGAATTATAATGTATTTCGGCCATTGTTTCCTTCTGACCTCACACATTAGGGGGCATCTGTTATAGTTCAAATTTGCACTTCACCATCCATGATCACATTGCCCTATTGATCACACAAAAGGACATTAAGGATTGAAGAGCTAGATTGCCTTAGATGACTTGCTGCTAGAAGTACACTCTTCAGCTGAAAATCTTGCAGTTTCTCCTGATTTTACCACATGTACGCCCCTCTCTGTATAGAAAACCAGCGCACACCTTGGAAAAATACTCTACTTTGCTCAAAGAAAACCAGCGTACATCTCCAAAAATGTTGTAAACGCTTGTTGTAGAGCACAAAAGTTGCTCTCTGTACGCTACTCTTGTTGTATGAAACCCGCGTACATATTAAGATGAAGTCAAAAAATATATTAAGATTACAAATTGGGATTAGTTGAATTTGGTTCTACAACTTCCCTAACCTCCCAATTCAACCACCTCTCGATCTAAACTGCCTACCTTGTCCCATAAATACAAGGAGAATCCATGAGAGGACTAGTTAGAACTAGTTGGAAAGACTAGTTAGAAGACTTACACCTAGAAAGAATGCTTTGAGTACTGTTATGCTGGAGGAATTCCCAAGTCAGAGTGAAGAGTAGGATCCTAGGATCTAGTTGCAGAATCATCTCACATGTCAGGTATATTGTACTGATTCATGTTTCTTTGACAATAAAAAGGCCGAAACACCCTTCCTATCCTAAATCAAATGTCTACTAGATTGTATATTCATTTGGATTAATATCTTGTTATATTTGATTATCAAGTTTTTTGTTCTTTCATCATATTTATTATATCCAAGATACGTTGAGGAAGGTATCTTTTGTGTTGCAGGTTCGTCAGGAAAAAGATCAAGAAGGAGATCAAGCGAAAGACCAAGCAAAAGCTAGGACCAACCATCGATAAGAGGTACTTCTCTCATCTCGATCTCTTTCTTTTGTAGTAACTAAATGCAATACAATTAATGTGTTTACTTGAAGCATTTTCCCCTTGAAGGAAGGGGGAAAGATAGCTTAGAGAATTCCAATAGAGATGAAATAGATGGGCTACAAGGAAGCTCCAATAAAATTTATACAGCATAAACTTTCTCTTGGTTTCTCCTCTAAGATGTATGACCATGGATTCCTTTTATAGGCCAAGAGACAGCCAAGTAAGAACTAGATCCAAGTGTGAATTCCATCACCTCATGAACTAGATTCAAGGTACACAATGGGGGATATTAAATGCCAATCCATCATGTTGAGAAGACAAGTTCAAATTTGTGTTGATGATGGGCCTTTATGAGCCTTTAATGCGCAACTAGTGGTTGATATCCCACCATTTTGACAGTCACGCAGATATCGAAGGGAAACCCATATAGAAGTTGTGTAGGCACAAAACTGATAATTTGTGCAGTAGCACACATAAATAGAGTTAAGGTCATGTGGTCCTATCCTTTGAATATTCTTTAGCATTTCTGGACTCATATTGTTTCTTGGATTTGATGAGGATGTCTTAAGTGGGCTGCATGCTATATGTTGATGACGCCTTACTGTGTGAATTGCAAAAATGTCCCATGTTTGCAAGATTTATGTATTAATAGGAAGCACCTCCAACCACCCAACCTCCTCCCAAGAATAAGGTTTGGGGAAATAATAAGAATGTGACGACACCAACAAAACTGACTCAAGTTGTGAATCCCCCTCCTAATGTTGTGGTGCAAATTTCTCCACCTTGCTCTATATTCGATGTTTTGGGTCACGCTACCCAACAATGTCCATATTTTCCTATCCTGTGTAGTCATTTGTAGACATTAGAGGGAGATGCCAATAAAAAAACTCCCATGGTTCATCTCCCTAACGGCCCCAAAATGTGGAACAAGTCCTTGTGGACCAATCACCCTTATGCCTTATGTGGCCTTTACGACCATCACTCAGATCATTTCCCATATTTATCAAAGTACAAATCCATGTTGGTTGATCTACATCAAATTTTGGTGCAATCCCAAGTCACCGTCATTGAATATGTCTATTCCCTAATTTCCTCATCAAAGGAATCGACTACCATTTATTATATCTCATCCTCTGATGAACCTTCTTCGTCATCTAATGACGTTTCTATTATATCATTAGACCCAGATCATTCTGATTTGTTTAATCAAATCTTCCGTCGTGATGCAGAAATCCTCAAAGCAGTTACAACACTAGATTTTCCTTGGGATTATATGCACCATCGCACATATTTTATCCCCTATTAACCCATTCCATTGATGTCATATTCAAATCAATTCTCTATTGAGTTGAAAGACTTCATTCAATGTAGAACCTTTGATTGGTGATGTTTTCATGTGGTCCTATACTGAGATTCCTAGAATGGACCCCGTTGTTGTTGAACACAACATCGATATGTGGCCCAAGGTCATGTCGGTGCATCATAATCAAAGGCCTATTCACCCATCAAAATAACCATATGTCAAAGTAGAAATTTAGAAGTTGCGCAAAGTTGGATTCATTTATCTGATTGCATATACTACATGGTTATCAAACCTATTTCCGGTCAACAAGAAACAAGACACCTTACGTGTTTGTACTGACTTCCATGATTTGAATTTGGCTTGTTCAAATTAAAATTACCCCACCCCCTTTATAGACCAATTCATGGATGCTTGCACTAGGCATCAGGTCCTTTCCTTTATGGACGGATTCTTGGGGTACAACTAGATTCTGAACTGTAAAGAAGACCAGTATAAAACTGCCTTTACCACCCCATGGGGAACGTTCTCATACCGAGTTATGCCATTCAAAATAAATAATGATGGAGTCACCTTTCAATGCGCCATGTGATACTACTTTCATGACTTGGTTCACATCATTCTCACTTAATTAAATAACCTCATGGATCGCTCCAAGAAATTTTCAAAGCATTTAGAGTGCCTTCGACAAGTGTTCTTATGGTGTCACAAATATAATATCTACTTGAACCCACTCAAGTGTTCCTTTTGTGTTATTGTTGGTCGATTACTGGGATTCATCATTTCCCAGTAGAGGATGAAATTTGGTCTACTAAAATTCTAAGCCATTGTTGGCCTTCCCCCTCCATAGACATTGTGACAATTGAAAAGTATGCAAGGAAAGGCCAATTTCTTATGTCGTTTCATACTAGAATATGCCACCGCAGTGTTGCAACTACAACCACCCTCCCTAGTATTTTCTTTTGGAAAACCTAGAGCCCCACCTCAAATTTAATCTTTGATTGTCTCAAATATTTGATCTTATCTTAGACTAAGTCGGGTATTGCTTGAAGTTGAATGTTGCCAAGGAGGAGAAAGCACTTAGACAAATTTCAACTTTTTGGTTCTTTTCCCTAAGTTTCATGTTTCGACGAGTTTCCATAAGTTTGTCGAAACTCGCTAAAATTTGACCTTTTTGCTGAAATGTCGCTAAAACTCCACCTTTTTCGACGAAACATCAGTTAACCTTTTAAATTTTCACCAAAATTTCAATGAAGTTTCACTTTTTTCACCAAAATGATGGCATGACTTAATGTTCTCCATTGAAACTTCAACAAGATTTTCAAAATTTCACCGAGATATCAAGCGCTTCCTTTTCTTCACTTGAATTTATGGATTTTCATTGAGACTATTGGTTTCTTTTCTTATATTTTTCAATGAACACTTAACAGGGACCCTGCAAAGGTGCTCTGTAACCGCACAACATTGGAGAAGATATGGGACACTAAACATAACATTGTTAACCCATACACCCGTTGGCCCTTTGATATTCGCAATTCCTTACCACAGATTGAGCTGAGGCGACGAATGCGAAAATATATCGAAAATAACCAAAGCCTATGCAAAAGATTCCAATGTAGAGTCATTCTTGATTATACTAAATTCTTGACCGAGATACAGATGGAAGATCTCTTGCGGAACTAATTTTCAATTTTCATGATCTACGTGGAATCGCTTGTTCGGAAAATAAAAGTAAGCATTTAGATCTGCCACGTTATTGGAATGCCCTGTTTTGGGGCTTTAATCTGTTGTGTCTTTATTGCCAGTATAGTGAAGAAAATAGGAACTTATTTTTGTCAATCAAAGGGTACTATTACTTGTTCTCGGTCATTAATGGATCCCTATATCATTTGTTGAGCAATTTCTCCACTCCATATGACGATAGCAAGGAAGTGTGCACAAAAGTGGTAAAGATCATGGATGCCATTGGTTTGGAAGACCACCATTTAGTGGAGGCGGTGCCTCACTTCTTATGGGAATTTATACACATTTTGTATGATTTTGCACAAGACGAATATTCGAAAATCTAGAGTAGGGTTTTAAGATGTTATAGCAGTAACAACGACTAATTTCTTCAAAACTTCGATGGGGAGACCTTTGATTATATCATTTCTATCACTGTCGATATGTTGGCTAAGCGTTCTTACAGTGACATAACCAATTAAGACCTCTACTTCAGAATGGCAATCCTCAAAGATGCGTGGATTAAAAACTAACTTTGCGTCGTAGAGTTTAAAGATTATGTGAATGCAACTGTTTATGTAGTGATAATTTGCATTTCCTGTTTTCAGGTTGAAATACTACCTGAAAAATAACAGGGACTCCTAGAAGAAGTGTTGCAAATAAAAGAATTTGGAAGTACCATAGAGTAGGAAATATCCGGAGGGGATAAAGGTGTCCAACAGAAGGAAAATGAGATCATTAGAGAATCTGATTTTGCTCAAGCTAATGAAAACCCTGACAACCTAATAGAGGCTGAGGCTAAAGAAGAAAAGTGAGCATCAGTATTTTCTCTTGAAGCTAAGGCTGTACCTCCTCCCATAGAAGGAGACAGTGAGCAGATTAATGCTATGGAAGAGCCTGTAATATCCCTCCTCTCTATCATAGAAGAGATCATTAAAGAGGTAAAAAATAGTGATGAAAAAAATGGAGGTCATGAAATAAGGGAATCCCCTAGAAATGAGAAGAGGAAAGCTGAGGGAACCTGTAACGTCCCCTGACCTCCCTTGTGGCCTTTAGAGGCCATGGGAGACCCTTCTACATGTTACTTTTTTGTTCTAAATGCTTCCAAAACCACACACAGCCATAATGGGATCAGGTCCACAATACCTATTGCAACTCGCAATCCCCCTTTTCGCATTTTGCAATCTGCATGCATGAATAGGAAAGCATATTTCCAAATCCAATCCAAAATGGAAAATGCGCTTCTAACTTCCGCAATCCGAATTCTGGAATTCGGAAGTCGGAATCCATTTCCAGCCTCAAAAATTAGTCCTTCTGACTTCCGCAGTTCCGCAATATGCATGCAGAACTTGGAAGTCAGACCGCCAAACCTGACGACAATTGCTTCCCCACAACTCACATTATGCATTCCGCATTGCGGGCGTGGAAATGCAGAATTCCACATTCCAAATACCTAAAAATTTTACCTTCCACAATACGCATTCCGCATTCCGCATTACGGATGCGGAAATGCGGAGTCCCATATTCCATCTCCGACGAATTTCAGTTCTTGCAATCTGCATTCCACATTCGGCATTACGGATGTGGAAATGCGTATTACCATATTCCCCAATGGACAATTCCCAACCCTTGCAATCCGTAATCCGCATTGCAGATGCAGAAAGGACCTTGCGAATGCGGAAGGGTCGGGATCAATGTTAGTTTTTCATCATTTAATTCAATATTATCTAGGATATTAACTAAGAGAACAACATGTACAGCATATCAAACACAAGAGACAAGAGACACAAAGCATTTCACTGGGGAAAACCATAAAGGTGAAAAACCCTGCAACTTCCTCAAAGATAGAATAAGAACCAATACAAAGATCATGAACATGAAACCCCAAAATATAGATGTCTCCAGCAGCTAGTCCTCCTCCACTTGTGCGCACTCCTCTCTCTTAACTATGCGAGTAGGATGTGTGAGTGAATGAGCAAATAGAGTGGTGCAACCACTCTATTTATACTTTAACTTGACCTACCTTTTACCCTAACTTGGCCAACCTCCCTTAGGATATTCTAACAACCCATTACCACTTGACACTGGGACGATCCCACTAGGGGAGTCTAATAACCCATGAAAGACACAACTCTGAGTTTTAATGCCCCGTCATACATGGGAGGATGGACCTCAATGACTTTACATGACCCAAGTACAATAATGACTTCTCCGACCGAAGGAATAAACATCTTTGTCAGAGGTACAACAATAAGATACAAATACAATATAAAATATACAAGTGAATACATTCTAAAGTTACAAATACATCAACACTCCCTCTTGACAGAGGCATCAATACATATAGGAACAAGTCTTCAATACTAGAGTTGGATCATCAACACTGGATCACTGGAGCATCATCGTCACTGCTGATGTACTCGTCATCTCGATCACTGGTGCTATATCTCAATTATACTTGTGATAGGAATTTCTACAGAGCCAGCCCTTTTTCATGCTGGATGTAGGCCTAACCTCCATGTAGGTCTTCATCATCTTTGTGAGTGGCCCATCCAATGGAATCTCAAGACTGATTATGTGCATCTGCAAAACCTGAAAAGAGCATCTTAGGACTGATTAAGAGCTTACTACTCAATCTATAAGATCCCCCAGGGTTGATTACATGCAACCAAGCAAAACCTCGAAAGAGCATCCCAAGGCTGATTACGAGCTTCCTGCTCAACCTATAGGATCTCCCAAGACTGATTACATGCGACCAAGCAAAACCTAGAAAGAGCATCCCAGGTCTAATTATGAGCTTCCTACTCAACCTATAAGATCTCCTGGGACTGATTACATGTGAACAAGCAAAACCTTGAAAGAGCATCCCAGGGATGATTACGAGCTTCCTTCTCAACCTATAGGATATCCCAGGACTGATTACATGTGAATAAGCAAAACCTCGAAAGAGCATCCCAGGGATGATTACGAGCTTCCTACTGAACCTATAGGATCTCCTAGGACTGATTACATGCCACTGCACAACCTGCAACATATCCATGGCCACAGAGTATCATCTGGATACTCATGATCATACTGATCATCCTCGCACTGAACATCCTGTTGATGCTCATGATCATATTGATCATCATCATACAGAACATCATACAAATGTTCATAGTGGAGCATCGTCTGGATGCTCATCACACAACACTTACCTCCACAACCATGGGGAGGACCCTCCTACCTCCATGCTTGGAAAGCCTTCTGCATTTGTGTCCCATCACTTCCTCCTGGAAGTATCTTCAATCTGAAGAACACCAAGCCTCTCTCTGAAGTAATCGAACTTCACCCTGGCTAGTGGCTTGGTCAACACATTTGTTATCTGCTCGTCCATCGTAAAATACAAGAGCTCCACTGCTCCTCTCTGAACCATATCCCTGATATAGTGATACTAATATCGATGTGCTTCGACTTGTCATGGAACAATAGGTTCTTAGACAACTTCACACAATGTTGTCATAGAAGATACAAGTAACATCCAATTGAATATCAAACAAATCAGATAGTAGCTTCCTTATCCATACTACGTCACAACTAGCCAAAAAAGCTGCGACATACTCTGCTTCGGCTGTACTCAGTGCTACGTAGGATTTCTTCCTGCTAAACCAAGAGATCACACCTGATCCCATACTGAAGCAACACCCCGAAGTGCTCTTCCTATCTGCAGCACTGCCTGCCCAATCTGAATCAACATAACCCTCCAGGTTAAACTTTTGATTTGCATCATACTTGAGCCCATAATCAACCATACTCTTTAGGCACCTTAGCATATGCTTTACAACAATCAAGTGAACATGTCTAGGATCCATCAGGAATGGGCTCAAAGTGTTCATAGCAAAGAAAATATCTAGTCTTGTGTTTGTCAGGTACATCAAGGACCCAATCATCTAACGATACATCATGGAATCAACCGACTCTAATGAAGCATCACTCAATAGCTTCAGGTTCAATTCCATAGGTGTGGCCATGGCCTTGCAGTCCATCATCCCGAACCGCTTCAGGATCTCTACTACATACTTCCCTTGTCAAAGGAAGATTCCATTTGCACTCTGCCACACCTCCATACCTAGAAAGTAATGCATCATACCCAAGTCCTTCATCTCTAACTCAACAACAAGCTTCCTCTTCGTATCAGCAATCAAACCAATCTCACCTGTCACAAACAGTTCATCTACATACAGTAGGAGTATTACTGGATTTCCTTCCTCAACCTTGTAGTAAAGGTTGGAATCCGCTTTACTATTGGTAAATCCCAAACTAATCAGGAATCTGCCAGTCCTGTCGTACCATGTCTTGGGTGCTTGTTTCAAACCGTACAAGGATTTCTTTAATTTGTACCCATGTGAATCCCTTTCATGTGTCTCAAATCCGAGTGGCTTCTCCACATACACTTCCTCTTCAACTACACTAGTCAAGAAACCTGTCTTGACATCCATCTGGTGTATCTTCCACTTCATCACTGTAGCCAGAGCAAGTACTGTTCTGATGGAAGTGTATCTGGACATAGGTGCAAAATTTTCTTCATAATGTATCCCTTCTTTCTGGTAGAATCCACGAGCCACAAAACTTTCCTTGTATTTCTCTATGCTACCATCTGCAACATGCTTTATCTTGTAGATCCTCTTGGACATCACAACACACTTCCCTTTCGGTCTTGGGATCACATTCCAAACATCATTCTTCATGATCGACTAGTATTCCTCAATCATGGCATCCTTCCATTACTGCATCTCGGATCTTGTGAACTTCAGATTCTTCAATAGGTAGTTTTCTTTACCTTCGTTGCTGGAATAAATGTCATTGTCCTTCTTTTGTAGGTGATTGTACACGATCTTTCCTACAAGTCAAATTCAATTGCATGATTAGAAACTTCTCATAGTTTTCAGAACAAAATCTTACACATAAGGACATATGTCATACAGTCATGCAATTATCTTAGCCAATGCTTTAATACAACATTCATCCATATCCCGTATTCATATGGTAATTTTCTAGATGCCTTCCATCTCTACCAAAACATTGTTAAGAGTGTGCACTACTCCAATATGTCAGCAAAGAGGTTTCATTCTAGATAAGTAGCAATGGAATGTTGTACAGTACCATAGGCCACTTAACCATTACTTGCATATTAGTAGTATCTTGTTCATTAATGCAAATTTTCTAAAATGCATAATATACATCCTAAATCTAGGAACATAGGTATGTACATGACTGAACAACACCATTTAAGTAATCATATATACAGGAAATAAAAATTCAAATACTTATATTTGTTTGGTTGTTGGGTGGACTCCCTCTCAATCTTTGCTTCCTTGCAGGAACTATTGGATTCTTTGATAGTGTGCACCTTAACCAATGCTGAAAATGGATGAGAGGTTCTTCCATAGATTATTTGTCTTCTGGAGTCCAACTCTACAGTAGCTTCTTCTTCATTACAATACATATTCTTTATCACTTGAATAATATTCATTGTCTTCTCTGGTTCTCTTCCTTGGAGCATCATCATCCTCTATAGTGTGAGCATGATATCTTTTCTTGTTGTTCTTCTTCTTGTGGGAGTTTCTTTTTTTCCAGGGACAATCTTTTGAATAGTGTCCCTTCTCATCACAAGTATAACATCGAATGTGAGAAGGATCTTTCTTGGATCCTCCAAGTTTCTCCCTCTGATTCTGGTGGTGGTTTTTACCCTTCTTATGATGAGGATACTCCCTCTTGTTGTTATTCTTCCTGGTGTGTGTTGTGAGAGCCTAGTCTTCATTATCCATCTTTTCTTCTCGAGCTACAATTCTAGCTTCTTCTCGTGAGCATTCCTTCCTCAGTCTACTTGAAAAAAATCAATTTGTTTCTTGCACAAATTCGTTGGATGAAGGAGTCCCATGACCTAGGGAGGCCATTCAAAGTGGTCATCACAATTTCTCCATTCTACACCACTTCATCCACAGCTTCAAGTTGTTCTTTGACTTGAGAGACCCTAGTAAAGTAGGATTGGATGGTCTCTCCATTCTGGATCTTTACACTCTTCAATTGGTTCCGCAGTGCCACCTTCTGATTCATGTTCTTCCCTTCAAACAACTTGGTCAAGGAATCAAACATATCCGTGGGTGTCTTTAGAGAAGAAACATGAGGTATGAAATGGTCTTTGATAGAATCTCCAATGATTCTCTTGGCCTTGACCAAGTTCTTCTTATGTAAGGCCTTAGCCTCATCTCCCTCTGGAAATAGAACCTCTTCACTTATGTAGGTGTCCAATTCATTCTCTTCTAGGATTAACCCAATCCTATACTTCCATGCTCGAAATTTATCATCCCATTCAAGCTTATACTCAAGCTTGGTGTAGTGAGACACCTTAATGAGAAACTCAAATGGAAATAAAAGATTTAGGTCTTACCACTTGAATTGCTGAAACTGGATCTGGAGTTGGCTAGGGTTTGTCAAGGAAACCCAAAAATTCAAACCTGGAATTTCAAACTTCTATCTAGACAGGGAGATACATTTGACTAAGGCGAGCAAGCTAGTGTGCTCATATTTTGAAAACTCCAAAAACTGACCCTCCAAAAATGACCTACAAATTTTGAATCTGTAACATCTGTCAAATTCTGGTTTTCTGGTTTTTCTGGTCCAAAAACCCGAACTAGGGTTTGATAAATCCAGGGGTTCTACCCAACCAAAAAATTTGATCTTGGTCTCTAAATTTTGATTTTGCTAAGGAGAGAAATCCTGTGCTGAGAGAAATCCAAAATTCCACTTCTGTCAAAATCCCTAATTTCCTACAGTAGTGACAAGCCAAAAATGAAAATGCTCAGAATCCAGTTCTATTTTGACAGAAATATGTGCCATATTGTTTCTTGTGCATCTCTAAAATTTTGGATCCTCAGGGTTTGAAATTTTGTCCTGTGGTAGACTGACCTGTCATCTTTACAACCCCATAGATCTGAGCTCCAATGGATTCTCCATGAGAGAGATATGCTAAGTGTCGCAACATGACCTATTTATGGGATGAAACAACATAACAAACTTGTACGGAGTGCCACGTGTCACTATTTCAACTTTGGCCTCTGCAAATCAGACTTGTGAAACTACATTCTGTTCCCTAACTGCCATGTTTTATAGAATTCCATTTGGATCTACCTATCCCGAGATATGACCTTTGTTCCTAGGTCATTTGTTTAGGGCTGCATTCTGGAAGAAGCAGAAACCCTAACTTGTACTGATCACATGTCACAAAGTACAATGAATCTGAGGCTAAAATTTTTACACAGGATACATACAGGTCTGATATTCGTCCTGTAAAAAATTCATATCCTGAACCTTCTCTAAAACGGATTTATAGCGAAAGTGCCACGATGACTATTTTTTACTATACCAAGCCCTAGCTTCCAATTTGTCGCAAGTGCAACAAGTGTCGTAAGTGCCATACAATGCCTTCCTTCAGGCTAGCTCTGATACCATGTTAGTTTTTCATCATTTAATTCAATATTATCTAGTATCTTAACTAAGAGAACAATATCTACATCATATCAAACACAAGAGACAAGAGACACAAAGCAATTCACCGGGGAAAACCATAAAGGTGAAAAACCCCGCAACTTCCTCAAAGATATATTAAGCACCAATACAAAGACCACGAAGATGAAACCCCAAAATATAGATGTCTCCAGCATCTACTCATCCTCCACTTGTCTACACTCCTCTCTCTTAACTATGCGAGTTGGATGTGTGAGTGAATGAGCAAATAGAGTGGTGCAACCACTCTATTTATACTTTAACTTGACCTTCCTTTTACCCTAACCAGGATGACCTCCCTTAGGAGAGTCTAACAACCCATTACCACTTGACACTGGGCTGACCCCACTAGGGGATTCTAATAACCCATGAAAGACACAACTCCGGGGTCTAATGCCCCATCATACATGGGAGGATGGACCTCAATGACTTTACATGGCCCAAGTACAATAATGAATTCTCTGACCATAGGAATAAACATCTCCGTCAGAGGTACAACAATAAGATACAAATACAATATAAAATATACAAGTGAATACATTTTGAATTTACAAATACATCAACAATCAAATACCCTTGCTCCAGCGAGCTTCGGAGGCAACTTCCAAGGGTCATAAATTCCTCATCCTTGGTCCAAATGGGACAAGGTTGGTATCGTTGGAAATATCTTAAAGAGTTCTATCCAATGGTACAATCCCCTTCCCAACTGAGGTCTCTAACCTTTTCATTTTCTCATCTAATGTTTTTCTTATAATCCCCTTCAATATGCCTTCAATCCTTGAATAGGGACTCTGCCTGTCTCCTGCCATAACTTCATCCTTCCTCTAACTCACGGAGAGATTAAGAACACCACAGGGGCCATATAGAATTTCCCCATGACTAGGTGAGGTTAAGCAGTCCATTTACAAGTCTAAGCAAGGCACAACAAGTACATAGGATGAACGAAACTAGGTCTAACCAATACATCTATCACATGCAATATTTACAAGGCATTAACTCATGCAAATGAATGAGGCATCCACATGAACTTAGCCTTCTACACATGCTTATATATAGTACATAATTATTACTCACATTCATATAAACATTTATTCAATAACTTGGACATCAACACAAAAGCATAACACATGAAACATTAACATTTATTCCATGGAAACATTGATCTTTGAATTCTTGAAGTTGTCCAAGCAACTGGATAAGTGAGAGAAACGTTCCACCAAACCTTAGGTCTCTTCCCAGCCTATACTCTTTCAGCTGAGAAACCATCCCGAACTGGGATGTGTATCCACTAAGGAGGACTAACTAGGCTCTCTAATGGTCAAGGTCCACTCTAATGCTAAGCCAACCTACAATTGAGTTTATCAAGCATACAAGGAAACATGGAGGATATTTCTAATCTAGTGAGCTCAACCACAGAGCTACAGGAATCTCAACACTCGGTAGACATGATACCCACATCATCTACCTCACCCAACACAAGGAAATCTCTCTTCTCTGTCGCACAGTCCCTCAAGGCTCTTTCCATTCCATTGTTATTCAACGTGGGAATAGAAGGGTTTAACTGCTAGTTATATGAGATTACAATCTTCACTGGGTTTATCAAGCATTCTAACCCTAAATATGACCTTCTACCTGTGTTAAGCAAGTTGGGATCTTCACAGGGTTGCGGACAAAGCTCTATACCACAACTCGACTCTCTGCCCACCAATTCCAGCCTTTCCACGGCTTCTTCAAGATGCTAATGATATGCAATTCGCCTTAGGGTTTACTTTCAAGGTATTTATCAACAAACAATGCATTCACATAGGGTTTTCTATGGCATTCATCTCTGTCCTTTCGGCCCACACAAAAATTGCATTTTCCTTCTCTGTTTCATGGTTGTCTCTACATTTCGTGATGGATATAAATTTTAGGTTGATTATTGCATAGTAAAAATAGGGTTCTCGGTTTCCTAGGTGATCATATGCTTCAAGGGAGAATGAGAAGAACCCTCCTTTCGAATCTCGAGTATGTTTTATCCCCCATTGCATCTCTACACCGACCTTGTTTCCCCACTCTCTGTAATAGAATTCCAGTTCATAATGGGAATCAAAACAGTTTCACTTGTACAGGTGGAAGTATGGGTTCCCATCCCATAACTCCCTCACCTCTCCCTAGTGGATACCATAGCCCCTTCTCATTAGCTGCCTCACTTAGCAAGTTTCCTTAGTATTTCATTGTAATATTAACATTTACATCAATTACAATATATCATGGCTTGGTAGCACATGAATAGTTCAAATGTCGAATACTTTCCTATGTAAACAAACCTTAAGCATCCACTAGTGGGGCCTTGACCTTGAGCTCCACACTAGGGAAAACACACATTTCATATACACAATATTGTTGAATTTTGAGCATTAATTCACAATACTCTAGGATATTTACTGAGAGAATAACATGTACAGTATATCAATGCATATCAATCATAACAAGCATTGTCAATCATCACAAGAAGCAAAAGCATGAGAGACAATAGACACAGAGTTTTCGTGGGGAAAACCATAAGGTGAAAAACCCCACAACTTCCTTAGAGATAGATAGAGCAATAGCTCAACCAAAGTACAAGAGATAGACTCCTCTTAGCAGTTGATCCTCCTGCTCACATGTGTGCCACTTTCCGAGTGAAGGAAGTGTGAGTTCTGAGTGATCCAAATAGAGATCTCCCGATCTCTATTTATACTTGTCCTGTTTTCCCAATAACCTTATGGGGCCGACTTGTCTAGATAGGTACAATAACTTCATATTACATTATATCGGGCTGACCCCTTACAAAGTGGTCTAATAACCCATCGACAAGTTAACACACTTGAGACACTTGTCAACACAAATGACGACACTTCCATATAGAGGAATGATACATCTCTATAGGGGTACAATAAATATATAGATGAAATACATTCTGAAGTTACATATACATCAACATTCCCTCTTAACTAGGAAAATATTTCTTGACACAGATCATCTAGAACAAGTCTTCTTCTCTAGATCATCATCATCGATGCATCGTCCTCAAATCATCGTCTTCGTCACTGCTGCTGCTATCTCAATCAATCTCTAAATCTACTCGTCATAGGAAGTTCTACAGAGCCAGTCCTTTTTCATACTGGATGTAGGCCCACCACCTGCAGGTCTTCATCATCACTGGCCATACTGTGGAATCCTTAGGACTTATTATGTGCATCACAAAACCTCAAAAGAGCATCCCAGGATGTTACGGGTACACAACTTCGACCTGTAGGATCTCCCAGAGCGTTATTACATGTGACCCCACCACAAAACCTCGAAAGAGCATCCCAGGATGTTATGGGTACACAACTCCGACCTGTAGGATCTCCTAGGGCGCTATTACATGTGACCCCACCACAAAACCTTGAAAGAGCATCCCAGGATGTTACAGGTACACAACTCTGACCTGTAGTATCTCCCAGGGCACAAATTACATGTGGTCACCACAAAACCTCGCAAGAGCATCCCAGGATGTTACGGGTACACAACTCCGACCTGAAGGATCTCCCAAGGCACAAATTACATGTGGTCATGGAAAAACCTCAAAAGAGAATCCTAGGATGTTATGGGTACACAACTTTGACCTGAAGGATCTTCCAGGGTGCTATTATATGTCCTCCCAAAGCAATGTCTTGAAAGAGCATCCCAGGCTGTTATAGGTACACAACTTTGACCTATAGGATCTCCCAGACATGCTCATCTGCACAACCTATTCCACGGCCACAGAGTATCATCCTGATACTCACCATACATCATCCTGATGTACACATGACCATCTTGATCATCATCACTGCATCGTGCTGATGCATGTCATCTCGAGAAACATATTGAAGCTCGTCATCCATGATCATCCTGATCATACAATGCATCTACCTGATGCATACCAAGTATCTACCTGATACATATCATCATACATGATCCACCTGATACATACATAGATACATGATCCACCTGATCACACAATGTATCTACCTGATACATATCAACATACATGATCTACCTGATCATACAATGTATCCACCTGATACATATACAAATACATGGTCCAAGCATCCAACATGATGCATATACAAAGTACATACAAATGATCAACTGATCATATCCAACATCCAACACGATGCATACATACATAAATGATCCAACTGATCATATCCAACATACAACATGATGCATACATAAATGATCCAACTAATCATATCCAACATCCAACATGATGCATACATACATAAATGATACAACTGATCATATCCAGCATCCAACATTATGCGTACATACATAAATGAGCCAACTGATCATACAGAGCAGAAACTAGAACATCATCCTGATGTTCATCATCCAGTGCTTACATCCACATCCATGTGAAGGATCTCCCTTCCACCATGCTAGGAATGGCTACAACAAATGTCTCCATCACTTCTTCCTCGAAGTGTCATCGATCTGAAGAACACCAAGCCTCTCTCTGAAGTACTTGAACTTCACTATGGATAGTGGCTTCATCAACACATCTACAATCTGCTCGTCCATCGCAACATACAAGAGCTTCACTACTCCTCTTTGCACCATATCCCTGATATAGTGGTATTTTATCTCTATCTGTTTCGACCTATTGTGGAACACCGGGTTCTCAGACTGCTTCACACAACTCTGGTTGTCACAAAAGATACCATTAGTCTCCAATGGGAGATCAAATAAATCTGACAGTAGCTTCTGAAGCCATACTGCCTCACAACTAGCCAAACAGGCTACAACATACTCTGCCTTGGTTGTGCTCAGTGTTATGCAGGACTGCTGCTAAACCAAGAGATCACACCTGATCCCATACTGAAGTAGCACCCAGATGTGCTCTTCCTATCTGCAGCACTTCCTGCCTAGTCCGAATCAACATAACCCTGCAGGTTAAACTTTTGATTCAGATTATATTTGAGCCCATAATCAACTGTACCCTTCAGGTACTTCAGAATATGCTTTACAGCAACCGGGTGAACACTCCTCGGATCCGTCAGGAACTAGCTCAATGTGTTCATCGCAAAGCAGATATATGGTCTTGTGTTCGTCAGGTACATCAAGGACCCAATCATCTGACGATACATAGAGACATCAACCGGCTCATATGAAGCATCACATAGAAGCTTCAGGTTCGATGCCATAGGTGTGGCCATGGCCTTGCAATCCATCATCCCGAACCTCTTCAGGATATCTACTGTATACTTCCCTTGTCCAAGGAAGATCCCATCTGCACTCTTCCACACCTCCATACCTAGAAAATAGTGCATCATCCCCAAGTCCTTCATATTGAACTTGGTAGCAAGCTTCCTCTTTGTATCGGAAATCAGTCTATCATCTCCTGTTACAAATAGGTCATCCACATATAGGAGTGGTATCATGGGATTTCCTTCCTCAGCCTTCTAGTAAAGGTTGGAATCCGCTTTAATCTTGGTAAAGCCCAAACTAGATAGGAAACTGTCCATCCTACCATACCAAGTTCTGGGAGCTTGCTTCAAGCCATACAAGGCTTTCTTCAATTTGCACACATATGACTCCCTGTCCTGTGTTTCAAAACTAAGTGGCTGCTCCACATACACTTCCTCTTCAACTACACCATTCAAGAAAGCAGTCTTGAAATCCATTTGGTGTATCTTCCATTTGATCATTGTATCTAGGGCAAGTACTGATCTGATGGAAGTGTATCTGGCTACAGGAGCAAAATTTTCTTCATAATCTATTCCCTCTTTCTGAGAGAAGCCACGAGCTACGAATCTTGCCTTGTATTTCTCTATGCTGCCATCTGTAGGATGCTTAATCTTGTAAATCCATTTGGAGGTCACAATAGACTTCCCTTCAGGTCTTGGGACAGCATCCCAAACATCATTCTTCATTATTGATTGCTATTCCTCGACCATGGCATCCTTCCATTCTTTCTTTTCCGTTGCTTCTTCATAACTGGAAGGTTCTCTGTCCATGATATCACAAAGTAAAGAAACATACTTGGTATGTGATCTAGTTCTCTTCTTTTCTCTGTGTTATTCTTCTGGAATTCCATATCTTTCTGCATCTTGAATGGGCTCTCTAGCCCATGCAGGTTTCCTCTTGTGAGAGTCCTTCTCAGGAGGTGGATCTATAGGTTCTTGCGGATCTTCAATTTCACGATCAACATTTGGAATTGCTTTAGTCATGGTAGTGTCTTGAAATCTAGTTTCCTTGGGTTCTTCATAATCTTCAACAAGTGTCTTCCTTGATTTGATGAATGCTGAGTTTTCGTCAAATGTTACATCCCTGCTGACATCAATATTCTTGAACCCTGAAAAGTATATTCTGTAAGCCTTCGAGCTTTCACTGTAACCCACAAAGATATCCTTCTTTCCTGAAAGATCCATCTTGGTCCTCTTTTCCTTTGGGACATGTGTATATACTGGACAACCAAATATTCTGATATGGTCGACCTCAGGTTTCTTACCAGAGAAGACCTCTTCTGGTGTCTTGTTGTCCAATATCTTGTGGGGTGTTATGTTCTGCACATATATAGTTGTCCTAACTACTTCTTCCCATAGATGCATAGGTAGATCCTGGTCATACAGCATTGCCCATGCTACTTCCATGATTGTTCTATTCTTTCATTCTGCAAC
Organism: Larix kaempferi; assembly: GCA_027924585.1. Lineage (NCBI taxonomy): Eukaryota > Viridiplantae > Streptophyta > Pinopsida > Pinales > Pinaceae > Larix > Larix kaempferi. Next base: position 12,999,246 of record BSBM01000007.1, read on the forward strand.
TCCATTTTGTTGTGGATTGTAAGGAGCAGTCAACTCCCTCTTAATCCCTAAATCACTGCATAGATTCTTGAAGTCACTTGAAGTGAATTCTCCACCATTGTCGGATCTGAAAGTCTTGATTCTCTTATCAGTTTGGTTCTCCATCAAGGTTTTGAATTCCTTGAATTTATCAAATACTTCATCTTTGTTCTTCAAGAAGTAAACCCAAGTCTTCCTGGAGAAGTCATCAATGAAAGAGACATAGTAAACATACCCACTCAGAGAACTTGATGACATCAGACCGCATACATCAGAGTGGATGATTTCCAAGATACTTTTAGCCTTTCTTTCACTACTTGAAAAAGCCTTCTTTATGTTCTTTCCTTTTGCACATCCTTTGAAAACACCTTCATGCTTGGTCTTGATTTCAGGAAGACCTTCTACAGCTTTACTTGCAATTGGTAATGCTCTGTAGTGCATATGTGCAAGTCTTCTATGCCAAAGTTCACTTGGCTCCATGGAATCATGCACAATGGCATGTTCAGGTTGTCCCTTCAATTTATACAAACCTCCCTCTTGCTCTCCAATCACCACTTCATCATCTATGGTCTTTCCCTTTGGCCACATTAGGACTTGGCCATCCACAAATGCAACCCTCATACCTTTTGCATCCAATGCAGATATGGAGAGAAGGTTTTTCTTGAGCCTAGGCACATAAAGCACTTATTTCATCTTCAAAGACTTTCCAGAATCTAGGTTGTAGGAGGCTTCACCACTTCCTTTGATGGGGTATTGATAGTCATCCCCAAGTTTCACTTTATGGGGTGATTCATGTTCAGATAGATTTACAAAAGATTCTTTAAACCCATTCATGTGTTTGGAATCCCCACTATCTATAAGCCAATCATTACAACCATGAGAAATAGTACCTGTGAGAGCAGAGATTAGAACATACTCTTCTTCACTTGATGAATCATCATCACTTTCTGCTCTAGCCTTCTTCTTTGGAGGTTCATCATCTTCAGCAGCATGAGCATGGTACCTTCTTTTGCTGCCCTTCTTCTTCTTGTTGAATTTGTTGTTGTTGTTGTTGTCCCTTTTGTTCTTGGGACATTCTAAAGCAAAGTGACCCTTCTCATTACATGTGAAGCACCTTAGATCCTTCATATTCTTTTGGTTTTAGTGAGTGGATCTCTTCTGTTGAGAGTGCTCTTTTTTAGGCTTGCTTCTTTTGGTGTGAGCTGCGAGAGCTTGATCTTCACTACCCATCTTTTCTTCTCATGCTACAAGCCTTGCTTCTTATTGAGAGCATTCCTCCCACAACCTACCGAAAGAGATCAATTTCTTTCTTGCACATATTCCTTGAATAAAGGAGTCCCATGACCTAGGTAGGCCATTCAGAGTGGTCATAACAACTTCACCCTTGTCCACTACTTCATCCATAGCTTCAAGTTGTTCCTTGATTTGAGAGACCTTGGAGAAGATTGAATGGTCTCTCCATTCAACATCTTGACCCCTTTCAATTGATTCCACAGAGTCATCTTCTGATTTATGTTCTTCCCTTCAAATAAATTGGTCAGGGAGTCAAACATCTCCTTGGATGTCTTTACACATGACACATGTGGTATGAGATGGTCTTTGATAGAATCAACAATGATTCTCTTTGCCTTGACCAATTTATTCTTATGCAAAAACTTAGCCTCTTCATCCTCTGGGATAGGGACCTCAGAGCTTATGTAGGAGTCCAATTCATTTTCTTCTAGGATTAACCCAATCCTATACTTCCAGGCTCGGAAGTTATCAGCCCCTTCAAGCTTATCCTCAATCTTGGTGTGGTGAGACATCTTAAAGAGTACTTCAAATGGAAATAGAAAAGATTTAGGTCTTACCACTTGTCTTGTTGAAAACTGGATCTGGTCCTGGATTAGGGTTTGTCGAAAAAACCCTAAAAATTCAAAATGTGAATTGTAACTTTCTGAAAGGATAGAAAGATGCGCCTTGATGATCTGATCAGCCTGGTGTATTCAAAATTTGAGATCTGCAAGGCCTCACCCTTCAGAAATGCCTTTTAGTCTTCTCGGGTTCACTAGGGAGGACCCTGAATTAGGGTTTGATTTTCCCAAATATTTACTCAGCCAAAAATCTCGATCCAAAGCTCTAAACTTTGATTTCTCCAAGGAGCTTCCAGCTATGTCTTCATATTTCAGAAATTCCTATTTTTGTGGAAACCCTAATTTTAGCACCAAAACTAAAAATGCTCAGAATTGAATTCTGATTGGATAGATAGATTCTCCTTGATGAGTAGAGTCAAACTACTATACTGTTTTTCCAAAATATGTGGAGAGAAACCAAATAAACAAGAAACCCTAGTTTCTGTTACTACACAATGTCTTATTCTCAGGTTAGCTCTGATACCATGTTGAATTTTGAGCATTGATTCACAATACTCTAGGATATTTATTGAGAGACTAACATGTACAGTATATCAATGCATATCAATCATAACAAGCATTGTCAATCATCACAAGAAGCAAAAGCATGAGAGACAATAGACATAGATTTTCCATGGGGAAAACCCTAAGAAACCCCATAACTTCCTCAGAGATAAATAGAGCAATATCTCAACCAAAGTACAACCAAAGTACAAGAGATAGACTCCTCTTAGCAGCTGATCCTCCTCCTCACATGTGCGCCACTTTCCGAGTGAAGGAAGTGTGAGTTCTGAGTGATCCAAATAGAGATCTCCCGATCTCTATTAGACTTGTCCTATTTGCCCAATAACCTTATGGGGCCGACTTGTCTAGCTAAGTACAATAACTTCATATTACATTATATCAGGCCGACCCCTTACAAGGTGGTCTAATAACCCATCGGCAAGTTAACACACTTGCGACACTTGTCAATACAAATGACGACACTTTCATATAGAGGAATAATACATCTCTATAGGGGTACAATAAATATATAGATGAAATACATTCCGAAGTTACATATACATCAACAAATATTTACATTGAAGCCAATAATTATTAAGGCGAGGTAGGGGCATAAGAGAACTTTTCAGGAAGAGCTTGCACAAAAATGGAGTAAATTAGCTAAAGCAGTGGCAATGCTAGAGCAAGGAGAGAGACATGATGAATAAATTACAACTTCCCAACAAGACATTGCTCACTTTCAATAGGTTCAACATGATAAAGTTGAAGTCACTACCAGCCCAATCCATGAATATTTTGAATATAATGCTTTGATGAATGTTACCATGTCAGGAAGTTCCTTGTATAATTCATCAAGCCCTTCAACTCCTGAGATAAATCAACAAGCATAACAATGTGGATTTAAATCTCCCACTGGCATCATAAATCCAATCACACTACTAGAGCTGTAACATGAGACAAGGTCAAAGATTCCAGAACTCTTCCCTATGGATGAATCCCTTGATTCACCATCTAGATCTAGGTTTGTATCCACTTTTAATCTAGCCACAAGTAGGTTCAAATAGTCACCATGGAACCCTTAGCCAAAGGAACATATAGATACCTTCAATCTCATCAATGGAGGATTCACAAGTTGAGGTTAACACTACAGACTTACCTCTTGAAGATGAGGTCTCAATGGATGAAGTTACAAATAATATATTCTTCAGCAAGTATGTCAAAACTATAGATGAGTTGGATAAACACAAAATACTAGTAGAAGGTCTAAGAACGAAAAACCTATTTCTAAGATCCCAAGTCAAAAGCTTAGAAGGTGAAAATCAAAGGCTACAGATTTTTGTGGCTAAGGCAGGTCAAAGCACCCAAAACTCAACATAAATATTGATTTTGTTAGATAAGAAAGATCAAATTATCCAAGAGTTAGATGAATTGTGTAATGTTCAAGCCTTCCCAGCCACTCTCCAAGTGATGGCAGAATACCAACAACTTCAGGATGAGTTGCAAGTGCTAAGGAAACAAAATTCTTCCCTGATCACCATCAAGGAATTTATTGAGGATAGTATAAAATAATTGCAAAAATCAAAGGTAGAATTAAGAGAGGTCAAGAACAAGCTGTATGAGGCAAACATCTAGTTATACTCCTATAAGGTTAAGTTAATTGAATAAAAGAAGAAGCAGGAAGTATCCCCTATCATCATTCAAAACACTAGCCTCGATGAGTAGTTAAGTGACCTCAAGCAAAAATTAGAGTAGAGAGAGCAATCAAAGAGTAAATTGAAATCTCAAGGATCCGATAATAGATTAGAGATTGTCTGATTGGAGGGGGTAGTTGAAAAGAGAGTGAAAAATATGCGGGGAAAAATAAAGAAGGGATCAAAATGACAAAAATCACATATGATTCAAGATGATGGGTGACTGGCCAAGAAATGCAGTTATGCCGCATCAACAAAGAGGATAGATTCCAAGTAGCCTAGAATCCTCACCTTCGTACACCTCCAACCGAATCAAACATTTATCTTGTAATTATAACAAAAGCTTTCAACGATAATTGGAAATTTTTATGGTAACCATCACATACATGTCAATAAGAAATTAATTGACTATAGATTAAATTTCAATATTAAGTGCTCCATAGTTTGAATTTAAAATGAGACATCTGTTGAAATTATTGATTCAATAAGTTTTCATATAACGATAATTGCAATCACTTGGCAGCACTCAATTCTCAATCCTTTGGATCAGGTATCATGGTTAATACATGAATCTATTGCTAAAATGTTCAGTTAAATGTGTAGCTAGTGTTTTCACACCAGCTCGTGCTAAAGAGCACTTAATAAGGATTATGGAACCCTTAGTAGCAGTTTCAAAAATAGATAATATGTGAGTGCAAATAAAAATAAAAACTAATATAACTACTGCAATAAGATAACAGATCAACAAAAACCCATGAATAAAATTTGTATTTTGTATTGTGTTGCGAATAATGGTTTACAATCATAGTTTACCTCAGAAGTTGAGGAGATGGGGGCCCTCACAGCTATACGAAGAGTATCACTCCGGGTCTCCCAGGTTCCTTGCTCTTCTCCGAATGCTCAAATGGTGGCGAAGACTCAACTAGATGGGCACAAGACTCAACTAGATGGGAACAAAAGATCAAAGATGTAGGCTAGAGTGCAATAGGAATTTTGGCAGCATAAGGGTATGAAGAGTGATACATGGATCTAAAATGGGGGGCCTCCATCACCTTTTTATAGAAATTTTTGGTGGTGGAGTATTGACCCATGGTATTGGGAAACTGGTAGTATTGGTTTGTGGTATTTTGAGTTTTCCCTCTTAATTTTATTTTGACTAGTTCCCCATTTTTCTTTTTCGTTTTTGGGTATTTTGACCCCTTTTTATGGGATTTTAACCTTTTTTGAAGGATTTTCATTAATTGATGAGGGAAATAATAATTTTTCCCCATTTTGATACTAATTTAGGGATTTTTGGTTTTTTGGAGGCTAAAAATGTAGGAAAAGGGGATAAATGGGATATGTGACTGGGGGGATGAGCTAGGTGAACAATTTTGGGGTGTTAACAGATGGCCCCCTGATGTGTGAGGGCAGGAGCTCATCATATGGCCGATATACATCACAGGTTCTGAACTTTTCCAAGGGTGTGAACATTGTGATGGCAGAGAGTAAAAAATGGTTGGAGATCGAAACATGTGCTTCATACAAATTGCAAGGGAGAAAACTGAAAATACATCACCTCAATAATGGATGCAGAACATAATATCAAATATATGGACCAGGAGGGCATACCCATGCTCGTATCAAGATATACAAATAATAATGAGGCCCAAAGGGGACCTGAACAATACATAGAGAACTGTTGTGTACATCATAATGGTCCAAAGGGGACACAAATCTGGGACATACTCATGGTCCAACCATGACTGATTTGGAGAACTAATACATGGAAACAATGACATTCATCATGAATGTCGTATCACAACAACTAATGCTTTGCTAGATCTGAAGTTGTCCAATGACTGTATGGACTCAACAAATGGGAGTCAAAATCTAAAGGTACATTGAATTGTATTTCAACTAGATACTCTAGGAAGCATATAAATGAATGGTTTATGAACATTGTCTCCAATGTAACCCAGATATCTGCGGGAAAATACAACTGGGGTGTTCCAAATAGACTCCCCAATGTGCTAGAGTCAGAGGACATATGGGGACTTCAATCAATAACTAAAGGGACCATTAACCTGTAAGAATATCAATGGTGTGATGATGGAGTTGAATTCAAGCACATGAGAAACAACTGTTATAAGTGGCATTAAGGAATACTCCCAAATGGTCTGTAGGAACTCACCACTGATGGAGATGATTCCAAGGTACAAGGACCTCTGGGTCTATCCTCTTGAATAGATTTGATGGCGTCGACAGAGGGAGACCTGCAAATACCAAGGAAATGATGTTTCCTTGATAGGAGTGCGAGGTACACAACCAAGAGGTGATAGTACTGGATGTGAGACTGACATACTGTGGGGGAATATGGGGGTCAGAGAGTGGGAGGATTCAAACTTCCTATGTTTAGAGTATGACAGAAAGGTTGAATTGGAAGCATATGCAACTGAATTTGGGGAAGGGGATCATATCTTAGGGGCTCAATGACTGTGGCTGTAATGGTGGATACTCAAGGGGGGACTGAGGAGTGAGATCATGAGACTCTAAGGGTGACATATCATAGAATACTCTGAAAAAAGGAGACCATGTTGGGGATGCTGCCATAATGGGGGACTAGATGCGATCTATCATGGCGTCGAGAGGCACCGTTTGTCCTTGTTCATGGTTTAAGGATATCAAAGAATGGATAGAAGTTTTCTCGAAAGGATACGGTGCATTCTCATGGGTGCTTTCAATTTTAAGGAGTCTAAAAGCGATAAGAAGAATCTGAAATGTGGAGAGGATATCGTCGTGTGTATTTATACAAGCCCATGACGGTGAATGCCCGAGGTCGCTTTCAATTTTAGAGATTCTGAAAGAAATAAGAAGACTCTTAGGGGATTATTTTTCATTTGTTAGTCCCCAAATCCCAAAAAAGCATAAAATTATGCAATGGAGAACTCTTCTAGCCGATGTGACTAGAGTATTCATTTTTCATAATTAGTCTACCAGGTCTGGAAAATGGTTAAACTTATACCAGATAGACGTCCTTTCAGATACTTTAATGAGCATGAAAGGAAGCAAGATTGCTCGACAATCTTTTCATTATTTAAGAAGTCAGAAAAGAGATTAACAAAAACTCCCTAAGTGCCTTTTTCGTAAAGGAGCTTCTCTACTCGAAAAGGGGATAAAAGTACACCGAACATATGTAAAATCCAAGCAAGGAGGAAGTGTTCAATCAAGGGAAAAATATGGGAACCAAGAAGGTGAGGGGGGAACACTAATGGGGCCTCCTTATGGGTATATGAATGGTGGAAAAATAACACAATAACTACAATATGGAGTGAGTGGAGGGATCATGAATAGGCCTAGAAAAAATGGTCAAATTTTGGTGACAAACGTCGATTGTTGTGATGGAATGCAAATTGAGGCAGTGGGGGGCGTGGGAAAAATGCCCAAAAAAGGACTAAGTGAGAGAGAGAAATGATCTTGAGCATCCTCCTGGGCACAAAATTTTGAATCTGGCGGTGCAAACGACACATAAAACAGAGTTCGGATTACTCTGGAATCATCAAAGAAAAACTAGGGTAAAAATGGTTATAAATGGAAAGGGAGCCCACCTCCACATGTCATTTTCACTATGCGAATTCAGAGGAGTGTGGAGAGGCCTAAAAGAGGAAATTCTGATTTCTCTCAATATTTCTGGTGCAATTGATTTCTATGACTTGCAGGTAACTCGTGAATTTATTTTTGTCGTTATAGCATGGGTCATCTGACAAAATGGTGAACAAGTATTCATCGGGCAAGTTAGTGATGATCGGAGGTGACACTGACGAAGATGATAATTCAGTCATGAGATGTGCCAATGCAAGGGATTTGGTACTTTTAGGCATAACAAATATCAGGTCATATTCTTGAAGGATAACGATCTGTTTAGCCACACGGCCTTGGAGGAGGCGACAACTCAAGAGATATACCATGGGGTTGGAGTATGCCACAATTGTATTTCGTCTCAGAAGAATGTAGTGGCGTACCTTCTGAACAGAGAAGACGATAGTGAGGGAGAACTTTTCCTCATGGGGATATCGTAGTCATGGACCAAAAGATGTCTGACTCACATAATATATGACATGTTCTTGACGCACACTATCTTCCTTGACTAACATGCCGGAAACAACATATTCGGATGTTGAAACATAAAGAATAAAATCCTCGAGAAATCAGGAGGTGAAATCAAGGGAGCAGAATTCAAGGCTTTTTTTAATGCTTCAAAATTCATTTGTTACTGTTCGTCCCAAACTAAGGGAACGTGGGTTTGAAGCAATCGAAGGAAACCATGAAATTTCGTACAATAGTTAGGAACGAAGCGATGGATAAAATTGGCTTTGCCTTGAAGGCTTTGTAATTGGTGTAATGTATGTGGCGATGGGAGGTCAAGAATGGGTTGAACCTTCAAAGGGTCGACAGTGATCCCTTTTTGGGAAATAATGAAACCCAATAACCGACCGGGAGAAACGCAAAAAACACACTTGAGAGGGTTCAAGCGAATGTTGTATTTGCGACAACGCAAAATACTTGCCGAAGACCTTTTTGGGAAATAATGAAACACAATAACCGGCCGAGAGGAATGCAAAAAACACACTTGAGAGGGTTCAAGCGAATGTTGTATTTGCGACAATGCAAAAAGACTTGTCGAAGATCTTCTAGGTGGTCGGATAGCTTCTTGGATCGAGCGGTGAGGTCATCCAATTATACAGGGATAATATGGACCAAGTCATGAAAAAAAAGGTCATGGCCCTCTGAAATGTGGCACCAACATTTTTAAGACCAAATGGCATAACGCGATAGGAAAAGGTGCCCCATGGAGTAGTAAAGGAAGTCTTATACTAATCCTCTTTACGAATTTGAATCTGATTGTAGCCATAGAAACTGTCCATGAAGGATAGAATATCATGACCCACACATGCATCGATGAGTTGATCGATGAAAGGTGTAAGAAAGTTGTCTTTGGGATAAGCTAAATTTAGATCACGAAAAATCAGTACAGACACGAATGGTGCCCTGTTTTTTGTTAATCGACACTAGATTGGACGCCCATGTGGTGTAAGCAATGGGATAAATGAACCCAAATTGTCATAATTTTTCAATTTCGGCCTTCACGGATGGTAATTTGGAGGAGCGAATGGGTCGTTGCTTTTGGCGGACAGGAGGAATGTCAGGCCAAGTATCAATATGGTGCTCAACAATGGCGGGGTAAAGACCAGTCACCTTAGTATATGACCAAGCGAAAACATCACGGAACTCTTAGAAGAGCTTCTTATAGGCAGCGAATTCATCTGGAGCACATGAGGCACCTAACGTAATGTTCTCAACTATACCGAGTGTGACATAAATATCGACCTGTATGGTGGGAGAGATGCTAGCCATGTTACTTGGTTATGGATGAAGTCTTTCGACTCGACCAAAAGTTGGTTGGTCATTGTAGCTAGTGTTTTCACACCAACCTGTGCAAAGGGGAACCTACTAAGGATTATGGAACCCTTAGTAACAGTTCAAAATATAGATAAAGAAGATGTGTGAGTGTAAATAAAAATAAAAATAAATCTAACTAATTACTACAATAACAAACAACAAATAGATTCAAACCCATGAAGTATTTTTTATGATGTTGCAAACAAGGGTTTACAATAAGAGTTACCTCAGAAGGTGAGTAGATGTGGGCCCTCGCAGCTGTAGGAAGAGTAGTGCGTCGGGTCTCCATAGTTCCTTTCTCTTCTCCAAATGCTCAAGAGGTGGCCAAGACTCAACTAAATGGGGAACAAAAGCTCAAGGTGATAGGCTAAATTTCAATAGGAATTGTGGCAGCATAAGGGTATGAAGAGTTGATCATGGATATGAAATGGGGGGCCTCCATCACCTTTTTATAGTGGTTTTGGGTGGTGGAGTATTGACTCATGGTTTTGGGAAACCAATAGTATTGGCTAGTGGTATTTGATGTTTTCCCTCTTTTTTTTATTTTATTTTGACTTTTTCCCTTTTTTCTTTTTCTGTTTTGGGGATTTTGACCCTTTTTTATGGGATTTTATCCTTTTTTGGAGGATTTTCATTAATTGAGGAGGGAAATAATGTTTTTTTCCCTATTTGGTTTCCAATTTAGGGATTTTTGGGTTTTTGGAGGCCACAATTGTAGGAAAAGTGGACAAATGGGTTATGCGACTAGGGAGATGAGCTAGTGAACAATTTTTGGGTGTTAACAGTCATAAAAGGAGTATACTCCTTAGGAATGAAGTAGGATGTATGATGCATTCCATCCCAAGGGAATTCAAGTGCAGTTAGTGCTTGGAGGATTTCTTCATCACTGCGAAAACACTTTGTGGATAGATTGAAAGAGGTAAAGTTGGAGGTTGGGGGAATGGTTGGTTCACCTTTTGTGGAAATCATATAAATAGTTTTAACCTCTGCTGATGCTTGATGTCCATTATTGTATGCAAATTCTTGGGACGCATGAAGTCATGAGGGAATATTTAACCTCTTCAGTAGAGGAGGATTCATGAGGGTGAATCTCCTCAATGGTAGTAATGGATGATTCTAAATAAGACTGGTGCATTTCATGCAGCACCAACTGATACTCTAGTAAGTCTGGATAATGATGAGAGTAATGGTTGTAAACTCCGCATATGGCACAGAAGTGGTCGGTGCACAATGATTTGTTATGCAGTGGGGGGGTGGTTGGTAGTTCGACAACTAGTATATTGCGTTCATCATCTAATGCCTGTGTGGAGAACCTGCAATATTTAGTTAATGAAAACACACAAGATAACATAAATAACAGAACTTAGAATCACTTTTATATTGATCGTAGGCCACTTCGAGGGGGAAACCTCCTTTGAGAAAGCTCAATACAAATAACTTCACGGTGACTTCATAGGCCTCAACACACACTTATATACTAATTCTAGGCACCAATACTATGGGTCAAAACCATGGGCCAATACAAACTATGGATCAAAAATACTATGGGCAGCTTACAAAGCATATGCGCCAAACAACAATAACACAACTATGGATCAAAAAATACTACAGGATGACTTACAAAGCATATGCGTCCAACAACAATATACTAACAAAGTAAATAGAAGGGTTGACATGGGTTCCTAACATCCCCTCTCCCTTAGAAAAAGCTTTGTCCTCAAAGCTTTAGATGTGGAAATTGATGCAGAATTGGACGGACTGGTTCCCCTGTAGCATCTTCGGGTTGCATTCCGGGCCACTAATGCCTTTTGAGTTTCAATAAGATTGCTTGGAATGATGAAGAAGAACCATATTAGCTGCGTGAAAAGTGCGCTCTGAACGGTGCTGAGCGGCTTGTTGTTTCAATCAAATTCTTGCCATGTGAAGATTGTCCTGCAGAATGAGAAGAATCTGATTATAGTTTCAAAGAACCGAGTCAATTACCTAAACTGGGGAGCTGTTGAGGGTGTATAAAAGAAGAACTGGCGGTGCCTATCCATAGATTGCTTCATATGGTGTCCTTGTAGACGTGGTATTGTACCATTGGAACGCTTCTAGGAAATCCATAGAAATAGTTGTCCAAATCTGTGTAGGGATAGGAAAGGGTTCGAGCAGTCCCGAAAGGAGTGTCGTTTCACCCTTGTTGACCTGGCAAGTATCACAGTAAACCACCATCTGTTGAATTGGCAATTTCAGTCCCTGCCAAAAGAAGTTACATTGTTTCCGATCATACTTTTGGAGGAACCCAGAGTGCCCTGCCGATGAAGAAGCATGGAGTTCATAGAACAGATAGCCCTATTGAACATATTGAAACCAGTTTGGAACAAGCAGAGAAATAGCTGTAAGAGAAATTGGGTCATCAAATGTGCGAGAAGGAGCATCTTCCACCAAATTGTCCTTACCCTTCTTGTAAGTGATCGCATAGTCATAACCCATGAGGTGGATAACCCATTTTAGGTGTGCTAGGGAGGAGACCCATTGTTCCAGGAAATTTTTCAGACTCTGGAGATCAGTCTTGATGCATAAATAATTCCCTAATAGGGATGGCTGGCACGTTGGTATTGCATGAAAAATAGCCATCATTTTCTGCTGAGATGTAGACATGGCTAAATGCTTACCAGAAAGGTCTCTTGAAGGTGGAAATCCCACTGGTGCAGCAAAGACACTTGCATATCTATCCAAGGAAGTAGTGGAGACCGTTGATGGGTGCATCTGAATGGAATGGAGCTGAGCGATGACACCATGTGAATTCTTCTTAAGGATCTTTTCTAGGCAATGTGAACTGATGATGCAAAGAGACCCTGGTTGTAAGCCTGTAAATTTGTGTTGTGTCCCATTGACTGAAAATTGCATCCAAAGTTTAGCAAAATACCATAAGATGGGGCCAAGTGTGCATAACCATTGAACTCCCAAAACCACATCACATCCGTCTAAGGACAAGGAAAACATGTCAGAGCCCAGGTTATAATATTCTAGACAGATATGCACATTGTGACACTTTCCCTTGCAATGTAAGGTGCCTCCATTAGCAACCATGACTTCAAAGTTGGAGCAAGGATGGACAAAACAATCAGCTTGTTTGGCGATCCAGGGGTCAATGAAGTTATGAGTGCTACCAGAATCAATGAGTATTGTAAGAGGAATCTTCTTGAAATAACCCCTAACTCACATTGTTTGGGAGGTGGTGACGCTGAATAAAGCATGGAGAGATATTTCTAGTTGTTCATCCTGAGATGGGGGGTCAATAGGAGGCTCCTGAATGTCGACCTGAGCATCCATTGGATCTGGAGCTTCTTCTACAATTTTAGAGGCAGGCGGAGAACCCATATCCAAGAGATAGAGATTTTGTTGAACACATCTATGACCCTGAGTGAATTTCTCATCACAATTATAACAAATCCCTTTTTCTCTGTGTGCCTGCATCTCTGTTTCAGACAAATGCTTGATAGGAGTTGGTCAAGTTGCTTGCGGAATGGGAGGTCGTTGAGAACCCATATTTTGGAAGGGAACAAAAGTGGGTTTGAAGCGTTGTTGGGCTGCAATATTTTCTTCTTCCAACTTAGCTAACCCTAGGACTTCCATCATTGTGTTGGGACAGAACATTTTAACCTCTGACCGGATTTCATCCTTAAGACCACTGATAAAACAACTCCTGTAGAATTCATTAGACAAGCATTCTGTGTGATTGGCTAGTTTCTCAAATTCGGTCTGATACTCTCTCACAGTGCCACTTTGACGGATTTTAGTGAGTGCTCCGGTGAAGTCATCAAAAGCACCGGGACCAAATTGTTGCAAAAGGAGTTGGAAAAAATCTGTCCATTTTGGCTCGTCATGAGCCTTGACGTACCAATGGTACCATTGAAGGGATTCCTATTCCAAATGAAAGGATGCAAGTGGAACTTTTTGGACATCAAAATTATTATGCAGACTGAAATACTGTTCTGCATGATAGACCCATCCAGTCGGATCAGTACCATTGAAGCAAGGAAATTCAAGCTTCGGACCACGAAAATCGCTGGAAAAAGAGAACCCAGTGGCTGCAGAAGATTCTTGCTGTCGGTTATTGTTCATGGTTGAATGCTGAAGATGGAGGCTGAGGATTTTTTCATCCAGATATTGGATTTTGGTTTGGATGGCTCCAAGTGATTCCTCCATGGTTTTTGCTCCGGCGCAGGTGACAACCATAACCAGGACTTTGTTTTTTTGTTTTTTTTGGGAATGGATTGAAAAACACAAACAAAAGCTTATTTAGTAAAGGGAAATTTGGATTTGGGAAAAACTCGGAGGGGTAATTGGGGTTTGACTAGGTTTTGGACACTTTCTGATGGATAGGGAAGCAAACAATGGGGATTTTAGAAGCGAGGTGAAAGAATGAGAAAATTTGGCAGAGAGGGACAAAGAAGTAGAATTAAGAAAGGAACTCGGTGGAAAAATTCGAAGGAAATTGGGTAAAATCCGAAGAAGTTATGGAAAACCCTAAAAATAGACAAATGTGGTATTTCAGGCTTTGGGAAGTGGAATTGGGATAGGGTCCTCATGAAGGAAATATGCAGAATGTGATTGTAAGGGTGTCAATGAAGTTTCAGGGAAAATGGAGTGAAAACAAGGGAGATATGGCCAAAAAATAGAATTTTATACTTTTTTTTTTCAGGAATGGATCTGCAACGCCGCGGAAGGGATCTCAAATAGATAGATCTGCAATGATGCGGAAGTGATCGGAAACAGAGGGATCTGAAACGGCTCCGACTGGATCAAAACGGCTGGATCTGAAATAGATCTGAAATGGATGGATCTGGAATGACTTTCAGAATGGATCTGAAATGAAGCGGCAACAGTTCAGCTAAAAATAGATATGGACCTTAGGTATGTGCGGCTTCCTAACAGTTCATGGGTTTCACTCAGCCACCAATGTTGTCTGACGGCTTGCATATTGGGGCAGTATCCTTCACTCCAAGGCTCAGGTAAAACTAATAACCACTTTGCCACAAACGACAGCTCTTGGTTTACCTCATGGGTGGGATCTAGTTAATCAAGTAGGGTTCATTTCCCTTTTCACTGGTAGGTCCTCTCAATGGGCCAGCTACTTTGGGGTTTTTGTGGTACTCCTCACAATGATTTTTAGGGCTTATGCCCAAGTACTTCCCACAGTTAAGTGGATAGGGATTATTCCCAGATCTGAAGTTGCAACAGATGCGAAAAAAAAAAAATATTGGCAAAAATTTCACCCAGCGAGCCCAAGAAAGTGCTCTAATACTAGATGTGGAGAACCTGCAATATTTAATTAATGAAAACACACAAGATAACATAAATAACAGAACTTAGAATCACTTTTATAGTGATCGTAGGCCACTTCGAGGGGGCAACCTCCTTTGAGCAAGCTCAATACAAATAACTTCACGGTGCCTTCATAGGCCTCAACACACACTTATATACTAAGTCTAGGCGCCAATACTATGGGTCAAAATTATGGGCCAATACAAACTATGGATCAAAAATACTATGGGCGACTTACAAAGCATATGCGCCAAACAACAATAACACAACTATGGATCAACAAATACTACGGGACGACTTACAAAGCATATGCGTCCAACAACAATATACTAACAAAGTAAATATAAGGGTTGACATGGGTTCCTAACAGCCTGCATGTTTTCTTGAAGGTGGGGAAATTGCAAACAATTATAGGTTGTGTGGCCTAAATCATCGCATAAGGCACACTTGGGAGATGCGTGGGATGGAGCGGGAGGGTGCACGATTTTAGTCACATTTGGTGTAGTATGATTGTCTGCGGATCCACCCCCTAGATTCTTGGATGACTGAGGGGCGGTGTTGGGTGAAGATGCTAACACCACACCAGGAGGTGGATGATTGGCGGTGGTGATCAGTTGGATCAATTGAAGAATGAATTGTGGCGTTGGAGTGGGATTAGGGGTAGGTAAATACCACACTAGAAGTCCTAACATCAATCCCGGGAGATTCAGTGTGGCCATGATGGGAATACTTACAATCCATGATGGGGGAAATAAGAACGGGACAAGTAAAACAGAGCCATACCCTGCCATATAGAACTCAAGGATGCCCCATACTCCATCAACCTCATGGACCAATTTTTTCAACCACCCTCTTACAGCAGAATTAAATGTCAGCATGGGGGATCAAATGGGTTCACAAATTTACATGTGGCAGCATGGGTTCCAATCCCATAACCCCATCACCTCTCCCTAGTGGATACACATGGCCCCTTTTCATTGGTTGCTTCCTTAGCCATTTTTCTTGGTATTTCATTGGAATATTTAATAATTACATCATTTAAAATATCTCATGGCTTAATAGCACATGGATTATCAAAATATCAAATACTTTCATATGCAAATAAACCTAAGCATCCACTAGTGGGGCCTTGTCCTTGAGCTCCACACTAGGGAAACACACATTGCATGTACACAATATTTACATTGAATCCAATAAACCCTAAGGGTAAAAATAGGGGTATGACAACTCCCTTCCCCTTAGAACAACACCATCCTCGGTGTTCTCAAAACTAAACAAAAATGGGAATTCCTCTCTCATGGCATCCTCCATCTCCCATGTAGCCTCATTGGGACTAAGGTGCTTCCATTGCACCTTCACCTGTTTGATGGCTCCATTCCGAAGCAAAGTGACCTTCTTGTCGAGGATCCGCATAGGATCCACTTGGAACTCTCCCCGTGGTTCCACCTGTATCATATTCCAATCACTTATGTGATTAGGATCATGTACATATTTCTTAAGCAAAGAGGCATGGAAAACATTATGAGCTCTCATATTAGTAGGAAATTCAATCCTTATGCAACTAGACCTATCCTATCAAGGACTTCAAATGTACCACAATATCTTGGTGCCAACTTGGCACAACTCCCCAACTTCATGGAACTTTTCCTTGGTTTCACTCTCAAGTAAACATGATCCTCAATCTGAAATTATTTATGCACTCTTTTCAAATATGCATAACTCTTCTGCATTTCCTAAGCTGCCTTCAAATTATGCCTGATCTTAACAATCTCTTGCTCCATTTCCTTGATCATATTTGTTCCAAGCACTACCTTGTTCACTGGGTTGTCCCAATTCACTAGATTCTTGCAACCCTTGCAATATATACCTCAATGATGCTTGATGTCCATTATTGTATGCAAATTCTACTAGGTGTAGGTAGTCTTCCCACTTGGATGGTTTATCTATGACATACATCCTCTGCATGTCTTCAAGAATCTGATTTACCCTCTCAGTCTGACCATTTGTTTGAGGATGATATGTTGTGCTAAACTTCAATTGAGTTCCCAATTCCTGGAATAACCCCTTCAAAAAATTGGAAGTGAATTTGGTATCACGATCTGAAATTATTTCCTTGGGAAATTCATGCAATTTGAATATCTCCTTCATGAATATATTTGCAATGTCATTGGTCTTATGAGTAGACTTGACTGGAATAAAGTGAGCTACCTTTGATAGCTTGTCCACCACTACAATGATTGAATGATGCTTCCCCACTATCATTGGTAGACCTGTTATAAAATCCATAGAAATCACTTCCCACATCCATTCTGGAATGGGAAAAGGCTGCAACAATCCCGCTGAGTGTTGATGCTCTGCCTTGACTTGTTGGCATTTTTTACGCCTAGCAATGTACTCTGCTATGTCATTCTTCATCTCATGCCAAAAGTACTACTTTCTTGTTGTTGTTATGGTCTTTTGAAATCCTGGGTGTCCAAAATATCGCATTTTATGTGTCTCATCCATCATGTCACGTCCCCTCGTCAATCCAACACAAGGAAGGGATCATGACACTAAGATCTGGGATTTTACACAATACTCAGCCCCATTCATCAAATTCACAACAATAAAACAAATGTGTGCAAATGCCATTCTATTTATCACAGGAAAAGTAATATTCTACACACACATATAGCATGCAATTTCCATCATATGGATAAACATGTACCAATTTAAAAACATTTGAAGAAGTAAACACATAAAGAGAGAAATACTTATCTTCGTTGAGAAATTGTCCCAAGCAACTAGCTCTGTCTCTGCAACGTTCCACCCAACCATAGGTCTCTTCCCAGCGTATATCCTTTCAGCACTAAGAGACCACCCTTGAGTTGGGCATGATATCTACAAGGAAAAGGGGACTCTCAATATTAGCACAACCCAAAGCAATGGATACCATCTCAACCCCAACATTCAACAATGGAATTTCACAAAATAGGGTCAATGGGTTTTCCCCAAATCGTGGCACACCCAAAAACAAAATTTTAGATGGGGAATCAAACATGGGAGAGCAAATCGATATCATAAAACGTTTATCAACATTCAAGGGGCAGAAATGACCTCTATAAACCCCCAAATTGTGACTCTCTTCCTCCCATCCACTGTGCAACACAAAAACAAGTTCACATCTGTGGAAAGTGAAGGAAAATGGTGGAAAATGTGAAGGAAAACTCCCCAGCTAGCTCAGAATGCGTGAGGGAGAAAATACCATGGGTGAATAATGGCTTGGGCACCATTTCGTGGGTGTTTTCTTTCCCAAGAAGCCAAAATACGATTTCCCAAAATTGATGGCTTGCCCATGCACGAAATTGGCTACCATACTTCTCCATTCCCCAAGGCATTAACTACCTCAACCAACTCTTGGGAGAAATGCATGATTGGGCAAAAAAGTCAACATGGGTAGTTGAGGGTTCATAGGTTCTCTCATTGACACTTGGTTTGACTTGATTGGCTCAAGGGTTTGAATATTTTCCCTCCCAATTCCTTGTAAAATCATGCCCCCATCTTTTGTTGCATTACATAGCTAGTTGTGGGCATTTTCATTAAAATGCATATTTACAATTTCCATGGCTCACTAGCAAATGGGTAGAATAATACCAAATACTTGCCTCTTCAAGGTCGTGCATTCACTAGCGAGGCCTTTTCCTTGAGATCCATGCTAGGAATCAAACATAACATGCGTACAATATTTACATTATAGCTAAAATATCCCAACGGTCAAAATGGGGGGTATTACACATCACTAGACTTTTCAAATTTGCACAATTTGGGATGTACAGTTTGGTACACTGATAAATGAGAACATCATCTTCACCAATCTGATAACCTGCACACTTTTCATCTACATTTCCCTACTGCAACTTCTCCTTGATTTGAAGGTAAGCTTCATCATTGGTTTTAGCTTCAAAAACCCTTGGCTTCAAATCTGATTTACATATATTCATTGTTGCAACATGGAATTTTCTACTAAGAGCATCTGCAACCTTATTCTCCTTACCTTTGACATGCTTAATTTCAAAATCAAATTCACAAAGAAAATCCATCCATCTAGTTTTCCTAGCATTCAGATTTGGATGGTCAAACAAATATTTCAGGCTCATGTGGTCTATTCTGAGCTCAAATATTCTCCCCAACAGATAATGTCTCCATCTCTTGAGAGCATGAACTATGGCTCCTAGTTCTAAATCATGTGTGGCATAGTTTGTTTCATATTCCTTTAACTTTCTTGACTCATAGAAAATTACAAATCCATCTTGCATGAGCACTCCACCTAGCCCTTCAATGCAAGCATATGTTCACACTATAAAAGCTTTCTTTGGATATGCAATCTTCAAAATAGGAGCACTGGTAAGCAATTCCTTTAACTGCTAAAAGATTTTCTCACATTTTCCAGGCCATACAAACTTGATATTCTTCCTCTGCAATTATGTAATTGGATGAGCTATCTTGGAGAACCCTTCATTGAACCTTATGTAGTAGCCTGCAAGACCCATAAAATATCCAACATTTGCAACATTCTTTGGAGTAGTCCAATCCATTATGGCTTCAATATTTTCTTAATCCATTGCAATTCCTTCTTCTAAGATGACATGACCCAAATACTGTACCTTCTGCTAGTAGAAATAACACTTGCTCAACTTTGCATACAGTTGGTTTTCTCTAAGGACTTGCAACACCATTCTTAGATGCTCGTTATGCTCTTCTTCATTCTTTGAGTAAACAAGAATGTCATCCAAAAACAAAATCACAAATTTATCCAAATACATGTTTAAGACACTATTCATGAGACACATGAATGTAGCAACTACATTGGTAAGACCAAATGGCACCACAGTGAATTCATAATGGCCATATCCTGTCCTAAAATATTTCTTATGAATGTCTTCTTCCATTATCCTCACTTGATGGTAACGAGACCTCAAGTCAATCTTGGAAAACACTCTAGATTCCTTCATTTGATCAAACAAATCATCAATTATGGGAAATGGGTACTTGTTATCGATTGTCACTTTATTGAGTCACGTGTAATCAATACATATCCTCAAAGTCCCATCCTTCTTCTTGACAAATAACACAGGTGCTCGCCAAGGAGATACAGTAGGTATGATATATTCCTTATCCATTAATTCTTGTAGCTGCATATTCAACTCTACCAATTCTGGTGTGCTCATTCTATAAGGAGCTTTGGAAATTGGTGCTTCCCCTAGAACAAGATTGATGGAAAAATCAATATCTCTCTTGGGTGTTAATTTTTTAGAATTTACTTCAATCTAATCTAGGATCTTAACTGAGAGAACAACATGTACAGCATATCTACAGCATATCAATCATGAACACAATAATGCAAACACACAAGAGACACAGAGTTTACTTGGGGAAAACCATAAAGGTGAAAAACCCCAATAACTTCCTTAGAGATAGATAGAGCAATGATACAACCCAAGCATAAGAGATAGACATCCTCTAGCAGCAGCTTCTCCTCCTCCACAAGTGCGCCACTCTCCAAAGAGTCTGTGTGGGAATAGAATGATGAAATAGAGTGCCTCCTGCACTCTATTTATACTTGACTTGACTTGCCTAATAAACTTTACTAGGTCGACTCAACTTAACCACATAACATAAAGCTGACTGGGATGACACCCAATAGGGTGGTCTAATAACCCTTTGACCCACATGGCTGACCCCCAATAGGGTGGTCTAATAACCCTTCGACCAACATGGCTTATACAGGGCCGACCCCAACAAGGTGGTCTAGTAACCCATCAAGTATAAGTTACAACACTTACAATATAAATGACGACACTTCCGTATAGAGGAATAATAACATCTCTATAGGAATACAAACACTTTCATATAGAGGAATAATACCATCTCTATAGGAGTACAATATACATATATGAAATACATGGGTGAAATACATTCCAAAGTTACATATACATCAACACTCCCTCTTAACTAGGAAGGTATTTCTCGACACAGGTCTTCTAGCACAAGTCTTCTTCTCTAGATCATCGTCACTGGATAATTGTCATCGAGTCATCATCATCATTACTACTATTGCTATCTCAATCAATCTCTGAATCTACTCGTCATAGGAATTTCTATAGAGCCTGTCGTTTTTCATACTGGATGTAGGCCCACCACCTGCAAGTCTTCATCATCACTGGCCATACTGTGGAAATCTCAAGACTTATTACGTGCATCACAAAACCTCGCAAGAGCATCCAGGTTGTTACGAGCACACAACTCTACCTATCGGATCTCCCAGGGACATATTATATGTGACCTTACCACAAAACCTCGCAAGAGCATCCCAGGCTGTTACGAGCACACAGCTCTACCTATAGGATCTCCCAGGGACATATTACATGTGGTCACCACAAAACCTCGCAAGAGCATCTCAGGCTGTTACAAGCACACAGCTCTACCTATAGGATCTCCTAGGGCCAAATTACATGTGGTCATGGAAAAACCTTGCAAGAGCATCCCAGGACTTATTACAGGCACACAGCCCAACCTATCAGATCTCCCAGGGCCAAATTACATGCCATAGGACAAAACCTCGAAAGAGCATCTGCCAGATATCCAAGGGCCAAATTATATGCCATAGGAAAAACCTCGAAAGACTATCTGCAGATCTCCCAGGCCCAAATTATATGTCCTCCCAAAGCAAAACCTCGAAAGAGCATTTGCTAGATATCTCAGGGCTAGATTACATGCCATAGGAAAAACCTCGAAAGACTATCTGCAAATATCCCAGGGCCAAATTATATGCTTATCTGCACAACCTGTTCCACAGCCATAAAGTATCAACCTGATACTCACCATACATCATCCTGATGTACACATGATCATCCTGATCATCATCACTGCATCGTCCTGATGCATGTCATCTGGAGCAATGTCTTGAAGCTCGTCATCCATGATCATCCTGATCATACAATGCATCTATCTGATGCATACCAAGTATCTACCTGATACATATCACCATACATGATCCACCTGATCATACAATGTATCCACCTGATACATACATAGATACATGATCCACACAATGTATCCACCTGATACATACATAGATACATGATCCACACAATGTATCCCCCTGATATATATCAACATACATGATCTACCTGATCATACATAGTATTCACCTGATACATATATAGATACATGGTCCAAGCATCATGATTCATATACAAATACATATAAATGATCCAACTAATCATATCCAGCATCCAACATGATGCGTACATACATATACATATAAATGATCCAACTGATCATATCCAACATCCAACATGATGCATACATACATAGAGCAGTAACAGGAGCAACGTCCTGATGCTCATCATCCATGATCCTCCTGATCATTATAGCATCGTCCTCTTTAGATCATCTCATCGTCCATGAAGCACAGCCCAGATGCACATCATCCAGCGCTTACACCACCAACATGGGAGAACACATCTACCACCATTCGGGGAAGGCTCCAGCCCTTACTTTTCACCATGGGAGAACACATCTACCACCATGTGAAAAATGGCTTCAGCCCTTACATCTACACCATGGGAGAACACATCTACCACCATGTGAGAATGGCTCAACAATTACATCATGACCATGGGAGAACACATCAACCATGTTAGAAAAGCTCATGTGCATCTGCATCTTCCAGACTCATCACTTCCCTTTGGAAGGAACCTCGATCTGAAGTGCACCAAGCTTCTCTCTGAAGTACTCAAACTGCACTCTGGCCAACGGCTTGGTCAATACATTTGCAACCTGCTCATCCATCGCAACGTACTCTGCTTCGGCTATACTCAGTGCTACACAGGACTGCTTCCTACTAAACCAAGAGATCACAACTGATCCCATACTAAAGCAGCACCTAGAAGTGCTCTTCCTATCTAAAGCACTGCCATTCCATTCCGAATCAACATAACCCTATAGGTTAAATTTTTTATTCGCATCATACTTGATCCCATAGTTAACTGTACCCTTCAGGTACCTCAGAATATGATTTACAGTAACCAGGTGAACACCTATGGGATCTATTAAGAATTGGCTCAATGTGCTCACTGCAAAGCAGATATCTGGTCTCGTGTTCGTCAGGTACCTAGAGGACCCAATCGTCTGACGATACATAGTGACATCAACCAGTTCAGATGAAGCATCACACAGAAGAAGCTTCAGTTTCGATGCCATAGCCTCGCAGTCCATCATTTCGAACCTCTTCAGGATCTCTACTGTATACTTCCCTTGTCCAAGGAATATCCCATCTGTACTCTGCCACACCTCCATACCAAGAAAGTAGTGCATCATACCCAAGTTCTTCATCTCGAACTTGGCAGCAAGCTTCCGCTGCGTGTCAGTAATCAATCTATCCTCACCTGTAACAAACAGGTTATCCGCATACAAAAGTAGTATCACTGGATTGCCTTCCTCAACCTTGTAGTAAAGGTTGGAATCCGCTTTACTCTTGGTAAAGCCCAAACTGAATAGAAAGCTGTCTATCCTACCATACCAAGTTCTGCACATATATGACTTCCCGTCATGTGTCTCAAAACCAAGTGGCTGCTCCACATACACTTCCTCTTCAACTACACCATTCAAGAAGGTTGTCTTGAAATCCATCTGGTGTATCTTCCATTTCATCATTGCAGCCAGAGCAAGTAAGGATCTGATGGAAGTGGATCTTGCTACAGAAGCAAATGTCTCTATGCTGCCACCTGCAGCATGCTTGATCTTATAGATCCATTTGGAAGTCACAACAGACTTCCCTTTAGGTCTTGGCACTGCATCCCAAACATCATTCTTCATGATCGACAGATCATGGCATTCTTCCATTACTTCATCCCAGATCCTAGGAACTTTAATATCTTCAATAGATATCTTTTGTTTTTGGAACAAATGTTGTAGTCCTTCTTTTGTAGGTGATGGTATACGATCTTTCCTACAAAACAAGTTAAATTGCATGATTACAAACATCTCATAGTTTTTAGAACAAATTCTTACACATAAAGAAATATGTCATACAACCATGCAATCATTTTAGCCAATGATTCAATACAACATTTATCCATAGCCCATAACTTTCTAGATGTCTTCCAATCTCTACCAGAACATTGTTAAGAGTGTGCACAACTCCCAACATGTCAACAAAGAGGTTTCATTCTAGATAAGTAGCAATGGAATGTTGTACAGTGCCATAGGCCACTTACCCATCATATGCATATTAGTAGTATACTGTTCATTAATGCAAATATGCAAAATACACAACCTAACTCTACGAACATAGGTATATACATCATTGAACAGTATTATTTAAACAATCAAATATACAAGAAATGACAATTCAAATACTTATCTTTGTTTGTTTGTTGGGCTGACTCCCTCTCAGTCTTTGCTTATTTTCTGCAACTCCATTATGATGTGGATTGTGAGAAGTGGTCAACTCCCTCTGAATATCTGCATCCTGCAGAAACTACTGAAGTGTGCTCCTTCTTGATCTTTGCTTCCTTGCAGGAAACAACTGGAGTGTGCTCCCTCTTGATCTTTGCTTCCTTGCAAGAACAACTGGAGTGTGCTCCCTCTTGATCTTTGCTTCCTTGTAGGAACAACTGGAGTGTGCTCCCTCCTGAATTACCTATCCTTGAACTTATATCCATCACTATGCATGCTTATTAGTATCATCATTGTGTTATCCTCGAGGTCTCATACATAATCACACATTCATTAGTATAATGTTAATCCTATCAACAAACAATAATCTTAAATATGTATAGTCATTATCATTTCAAACACAAATAATAAACATTAGTATTCAAGGTTTCAGGGAAGTCTTCTTTTACTCATGCATATTCTTATTTGATCATAGGACTCTTCTGGTTAGTTAAATCATCAATCAAGATAAGAGACATAAAATGCATAAACCCTTGATTACTTGCATTTCTAACTTTATGAATAAGCATAACCAATCATATCAAGTATACTTATATAAGGGATCCTAACACAAGGTAAGATTTTGACTTGATATAGGAAAAACATACCTGGATTGGTATGTTAGCTAGTTATGTCTAACTTACCCACATGATGTCTTCTTGTTCTCTTCAATGACTTGTGCTAGTAACCTGCATATCTCATAGGCTAACTATTGTAGAACCAAGTTATACATACCTCGCAAATAGATCTTCTAAGTGATTCATGACAATGGATGAATCTTTGTCATCATGATCACATGTTCTTGAACTAGAACATGATTTGTCTTTCTTGGTGTACCTTTCATGTTAGCAGACAACATAACACCATAATGCATTAGTACAATCATAAGTGTCAACACCATAATCAATGAATATCTTCTATCATGCATTCATAATTTTATTAAGGTGATACGACAAGTCTAAATTTAATCAAGATTGTACTAACCGTAATAACATGAAGACAAACATACCATAAACGTAATCATGAAC
This sequence comes from Larix kaempferi, assembly GCA_027924585.1. Lineage (NCBI taxonomy): Eukaryota > Viridiplantae > Streptophyta > Pinopsida > Pinales > Pinaceae > Larix > Larix kaempferi. The sequence goes on from BSBM01000007.1 coordinate 13,024,611, forward strand.
AAATCTCGAAACATACCTGGATGAGTCATACCTGTCGAGATTGCTTGTAATCTTCTTATGTAATTCCTTAGCCTCATCTCCCTCTGAAACAGGAATTTCTTCACTTATGTAGGTGACCAATCCATTCTCTTCTAGGATTAACCCAATCCACTTGATTTACAGGAACTAGATCTGGAGCTGGATTAGGGTTTGTCAGAGAAACCCTAAAAATTCAAACTTTGAATTTCAAACTTTCAAAAGGATATAAATATGAGCCTTGATGAGCTGATCAACTTGGTATACTCAGAATTTGAAAACTGCAAGGTTTCACCCCTCAAAATTTCCTTTGAAACTTCCGGATTCATTGGACATGCCCCGGAACTAGGGTTTGATAAAGCCCACCCTTCTTCCCAATCAAAAGGTTCGATCCAAAGTTCTAAGCTTCTATTTTTTTGGGGAGCTTCCAGCTGTGGTCACAGATTTAAAAAATTCCCATTTTTGCAGAAGCCCTGTAATGTCCCCAGTTTGACCCCATGGCATTAAACTGTAAATTATATAATATTGTTATAAAATCGTGGTGAGGAGCTCAAGGCCAAGGCCCCAACATCGATTTATTGATGCATATAGTTTACGTGCTAGCCAGGCACATTGAAATTGTAAATATACATTTTAATAAATACCCACAACTAGCTATGTAATGCAACAAGAGATGGGGGCATGATTTTACAAGGAATTGGGAGGGAAAACATTCAAACCTTTGAGCCACTCAAGTCAATCCAAGTGTCGATGAGAGAACCCATCAAACCCTCAACTACCCATGTTGACTTTTGTACCCAATCATTGATTTCTCCCAAGAGTTGGTTGAGGTAGTTAATGCCTCGGGGAATGGGAGGTATGGCTATCCAAATTCGGGTATGGGCAAACCACCCTACATGGGAATTCATGTTTTGCTTCTTGGGCAAGAAAAGAGCCATGAATTTCTCCCCCAAGCCATTATCCATGATCATTCCTTCTCCCTCACGAGTTTAGAGCTACCTGGGCGTTTTCCAGGCATGTTTGTTGTGTTTTCCTTCATTCTCCTAGTAGAGAAGGGTATTTTTGTGTTGTATACCAGTGGGGAAGAAGGGGAATGGAACGGGGGGTTCCATAGAGACCGTTTTTGTTGTTAAATGCTGAGAGAGTTGGGGAGAAAACGTTTTTCCTCCCTGTGGATGCATTTCCCTTCCCACAACTCGTTTTGGGTGAGCCACGATTTGGGAAAAATCTATGGCCATCTTATTTGTGAATTCCATTGCTGGAAATGTGTATCTATGCTCAATGTTTATGCTTGCTGTGTGAGAAATGAATATGTTGGGGTATGGGTATGGGTATTCATTGCTTTGGCTTGAGCTTGAGAGTAAGCATCCAAGGTTCAATTGTAGCCTAATAAACCCAGCTATGGACTAGCTTGGCTCAGATGGAATGATTAATTGGTTGTGAGAGAGTGAATGTCTGATTTTCCTTGTAGAAATCATGCCCAGCTCGAGGGTGAAAGTTGTGTTGAGAGATTGATGAACACAACTGGCCTATGGTTGGGTGGAACGTTGCAGCAGCATAGCTAGTGTTTGGGACAATTGCAAAATGGAGATAAGTGTTTTTCTGTCTATGGATTTACTTCTGCAATGTATTAATTTGATGACTGTTGATATGTTGTATGCATGAGTAATGTGTGTGGATAAGTTTAATTCCGTTGTGCATACTTGATTAGTTTTACATATGCACACAAATGATTTACTCATATCATTCTAATGAATGGTTTGATAGAATATGAAAGCCCCACATATTGTTATCATCTTCCCTCTCTTATTAGGGTCAGCAGGTGGGCACATTACATTTTGGTATCAGAGCTGCTGGTTGCAGCATTGGGCCTTTATGGGCTACCTATCATAGTTGGAGAGGTAAGTATGCTTCCTGCTCAGCACTGATAGTTAAGAAAAATTTCAAAATTTTTCTAAGTGTCTACGAATCTCTTCCGAAATTGTGGAAGGAATTTCTGAATTTGCGGAAGGAATTTATGAATCTCTTCCGAAATTGCAGAAGGAATTTCTGAAATTGTGGAAGGAATTTCCGAATTTGCAGAAGGAATTTCCGAAACTACGGAAGGAATTTCCGAATCTCTTCTAAAATTGCGGAAGGAATTTCCGAATCTCTTCCGAAACTGTGGAAGGAATTTCCGAATCTCTTCCGAAACTACGGAAGGAATTTCCGAATTTGCGGAAGGATTTTCTGAATCTCTTCAAAAATTGTGGAAGGAATTTCCGAATCTTTTCCGAAACTGCGGAAGGAACTTCCGAATCTCTTCCGAAACTGCGGAAGGAATTTTCGAATCTCTTTCGAAATTGCAGAAGAACTCCACAAGTTGCTCCGAAACAAGGAATTTCAGCCATTTTTCAGGGAGATTTTCAGGTGCCGAAAATAGAAAAATTTCCTTGGAACTTATGCGCCAGATTGCGTGAAATGGAAAGATTTACAACCCCCCTTGACCCCCGTCATCCTATGGAAGACAGTCATTGAAAGTGTGAAATGCATTCTTGGGATGAGAAGTAGGAATTGCATAGAAGGTTGTGGAGAGTAATTGGATGTAATATGAATTGTAGAAGAGTAATGGGAGCAACAAGACAACGTTGATAAGAGGGAAACTTCTCACCCTAACTATTTCTGTTATAGCATAGGAATTTCATGCTTGAAAAGTAGCAACTAAGAATGTTTTACATTTGTATTAAATTTCTACTTGGTGAGAAATAACAGCTAATGATTCCTTGCGTGCTTGGTAGGGAAACCAAGAAAAGGATCAGCTATGACGTGGAGAAGGGACCCCATGTCATGCTTGGAAAGGACCAGAGACAGTCGAAGCATGGCTAAGGATGTGGATGATGATTGTTGCATACAACCTCATGAAGAGAGGATGGTGCAACAAATCCATGATCATGATGTTGGAAAAAGGACTGAGTAGCCTTGGTAAGAGGCCGACTGATCAGGTAACATCAAGTGATATTAATAACAGCCATGCAGGTAAGGGTTAACTGTGCTTAATTGCATGAATGTTGAAAGAGGATTTGTTGAGTCTCTTCAACTAAGCTTAAACTAAGGTAATTTGGTTTGCATTGAGTGCCTGAATGTGAATGCCAACCCACCAAGTATGGTGAGATGCAGGTAGGTGAAGGCATGGAGCCTTACACCCTATAGTTTCTAGAAACCTCAATGCATTCATATGAATTCATATCATGCCATTTGTGAATATTGGTTGTGAGTTTAACAACCAAAGCAACTGAGGACTTATGGACCTGTCATGGTAGTGCATGCTGTCTGTAGTAATCATGGTTAGGCCATAGTATGTTTGAATGCATAGTATTCATGAAATCATGCAAGATGGCATTGAAGAGATGTGCATTGAAATATTCAGTAAATGTTGTAAATATGCATGCATGTGTAGGTGCACATGTTGAAATGCATTGTGTGGATGCATGGTTGTGTTATGTATGTTTCATGCAGTTAGACAATAGATGAAATGGTGGACTATTGCTAATCCTGAGACCATTCCATAAGATGCTATGAATGCAGGAGAAGGACTGCATGAAGAAGGTAGACATGTGATGGGATACCAGAGCACTCTGCTAGAAGGATAGAGATGCATGGAATATGAAGTAATGAGTATTTATAGTTATTTAAATTGCATGGATAGTGTGACTATGTCTTGCAATTTAATTGTGATAATGATGCATATATAGAAATGTATATATATTTCATTGCGTTTCAGATGTTAAACAACTGAAGGTGTTTGAATTATTGAGTATTATAATTCTGAGATCACTTCAGTGACTGTTATGGCAATGAATGATTATGTGCATAGATACTCACAACGTGTTTGGCTAATTGAAGTTTCAGTTTTTAGGTAGAAAAGTCTTGTGTATGGCAATGAGGATAAGTCCATAGTAAAGACCGAGATATACCATGTGCAGAAGCCAAAGGTTATGAGAAGGTTCTCATGGTTGTAAATTTATGCATGAAACGAATTTGGAAATTGTCTGGTTTAAGTTTATGAGAATAGTCTCATAGTTGTAAATCTAATTTCTGTAGGAAAATAGATTTACAAATTTCAGATTTGAGAATTTGCTTATAATTGCTAATGATTGTTTGGCTTATATAAAATTGTGTCAGGGGGACATGTTGTAGGTGGATGTTTAGGTATGGTAGCAAGGGTGAAACCATAATGGATAGAGTGATACCACTTACGATATCCAAACAATATGAGGATAGCCTCATTGCTAAGCAAATCAATTTCTGTAGGAGATAGAATTGTAAATTCATATTGAATTTAATTATTAATGCTATTGATTGGTTATGGAACAATCATATTTGAAGCTTATTGCTAAATGTTGCTAACTGTTTGGCTATTTGATAAAGTGTGCCAGGATGACACATTGCAGGAAGACAATGTGTGATGGCCTGCAAAAGCCAAACTAGATGGGAAGGATCCCATGCTTTGGAAATGGGTTTCGGGTGAAACGCCATTGTAAATGTTGATAATGTCTCAGCCGAACTACATGTTGGTAAAGCATGTGAGTGAGACAGTAAAATTATGCCAAGAAGGCATGTGTGGGTTAAGAAACATGAAAGGATTGGGGTGGAAAACCGAAGGACTATTGACTCAGAGAAGGGAGCCCCCATTCTTCGCCATTAAAGAAAGATACATATGTGAAACAAATGAGTATTCGGTAACCCTAACTGAGGATATACATGTCTGGTTATTAGATTTAATATGCATGGCATGTTTTATTATCTCATTATTATTTCAGACTGCTTGAGTGGGACTAAGGCCTACATGGATCACATCGGAAAGGGATGCATACCTTTCGGGTGATGGGTTATGTTAGGATTTTCAATATTGACTACACCCTAAGGGAATGGACACATTTTTGGTGTTTCAATACTTGATAGTGAATGTTATGAAATATGGTTACAATTTTAGAGCAGCAATATTGATGAGTCTGCTTATCCTTCTTGTGCTATCAGCTTACACAGATGCAATTTGGTGTTGCACGTAAGAGGCAAAGTGAACAAAAGGGTGCTCAAGAGGACTGTATGGGCAATGGCAACCTTTCTACGCTCACACTAAAGGACACTAGAAGATATGGATAGGCCCGAGGAGCTGTGTTGCAGAAAAGGGGTATCATCCTTGTGTAGTGTGAGTGCGTATTGTGGGGCCATGCTAGCTTGCAGTCAAGTGAGTCACCTATGGAGTTCCTGAGGGAACCACTAGTTGCATAAGAAAAGGAGCCACGTAATCATATTATGTTGTTCATATTGCCTGATAAACCCAGTCGGTGTACTAGCTTGGCAATGGTTGTTGTATGCCTGATAAACCCAGTCAGTGTACTGGCTTGGCATTGGTTATTTGCATGTTGTGGAGGTATTAGTGAAGGGTGTTATTTCCTAACAAACACAGTAGGAGAACTGGCTTGGAAATGGTTATTGTATGCTTGATAAACCCAGTCGGCATACTGACTTAGCATACTGATTTTTGAAATGCTTGATAAACCCAGTCGACATACTGGCTTAGCATACTGATTGTTGGGATGCCTGATAAACCCAGTCGACGTACTGGCTTGGCATTTCCTATTTGGATGATGTTGTGGAGTAGCATGTGTGCTGGCCAAGCATCCACCCCACAGGTGATCCAAGGCTTGTAAAGCAGAGAAGCAAACCTGTGGAGTAGCGAGGAAAATGCACAATACAGATAAGTATTCATTTTCATTTATATTGTGTTTGGAATAATGAAGACTTCAGGTATAAGTCTTATGACAACCAAGCTAATGCACTATTGTTTCTTTATTGGAAACCTTGGCCATTACAGGAAGCAAGGACCCTGAAAGAGCTATAAATGCTTGGTAAAGCCAGAGAGTAACTGGTTGGAGCTATAAATGCTTGGTAAAGCCAGAGAGTAACTGGTTGGAGCTATAAATGCTTGGTAAAGCCAGAGAGTAACTGGTTGGAGCTATAAATTCTTGGTAAAGCCAGAGAGTAACTGGTTGGGCGCTATAAAAAAAAAAAATTGGTAAATTCAGAGAATAGTTGGTGGGAACATCAACCCCTTGATGTTGTGGAGCAGCCGGCGTGCTGGCCAAACATTCCCTTAAACAATTGATAAAACCAGTCAGCGTACTGGCTTGACATTCCCTATTCAAATGGTTGTGGAGTAGCCTGCGTGCTGGCCCAACATTCATTGTTGTATCCACAGGAAATCCAATGCTTGGAAAGCGAAGAAGGATCCTGTGGAGTAAAGTGAAGACATCCAATACAAATAAGTATTTTGTTATTTTGTAACTCTTGCTTATGAATATACATGTGTATACGATTTAATTATGATTTCTTAAACTCTTGTTTAGAGATAAAGCTTATAAAAATACACTAAGCATGTGAATTGATTCAATGCTTGAGTGTAGGTACTGCTGGAAGCAAGAACTATGAAAGCATCTGGAGGATGCATGTGGACATGTGACCATCCTAAAGAGAGCTCAGTATGAGCAGTAATGAAAGATGGTGCTAGTGGACATGTGTGGGTCCTAGCAGCCAAAGGTTCTGTAAGTAGCAACGGGGAAGGGTACCCTAGCTGAAAAGCATTAGACAGACCTTAGACACTAAGTGTCATAGCCAAGAAAGGACAAGTCAAGCATTCGCATTGAATTGAAAGAGGCTAAGGAGCATAGAACCACAAGTGAAGGTGTGGCTCTGGATTGGAACAAGACTAAGAGGGGGAAACTCTTACTCTTCTCTTTCCTTATGACTGATGCATCTTAGAAACAAAATATTGTTGAGTGCATGTCATAGATGAAGTTGATTGTGTTTATTGCTTGAAATAAATTCTGAATGTTGAAATAGTTGTATTCCTGTGGAAGGATGAACATGAGTGAGTTCATGTGTATGTTAGGAAAGCATGAAATATGTGGAAGTCTCATGAGTAAAGCATGGACGTTCCAAGTCAATTGGGAAAATAATTGACTAATTTTAATATTGTGTTATGCTTGTCCTAACAGGAATTGCCATGATGAGTCTCATAGGAGAGACATTGAAAGCTATTTGTTTTGGCTGGAAGTCTTCCTCAATTAGTTACCAGGATAGCAAGGAAGATGAAATCCATGAAATTCTAGACTTGTAGATCAGCTGGAAGATAAACAAATGGAAGGGATTGCTGTGGAGCGATGCCCACCTATAGAAATGGAAGATCAATCTAGCAAGAGCAGCTTGCGGAAGCCAAAGGACTTGGTCCTGAAAGCTCAAAGTAAAGGGATGAAACGCAGGACATGCCTGCCACCATTTTTGAATTCTGAGGCATGTGTAAAGTGGGTATTTATACCTAAGTGTTGGAACACCGAGGACGGTGTTATTCCAAGGGGAGGGGAATGTAGTGTCCCCAGTTTGACCCCATGGCATTAAATTGTAAATGATGTAATATTGTTATAAAATCATTGTGAGTAGCTCAAGGCCAAGGCCCCGCCATCGATTTAGTGATGCATATAGTTTACGTGCTAGCCAGGCACATTGAAATTGTAAATATGCATTTTAATAAATACCCACAACTAGCTATGTAATGCAACAAGAGATGGGGACATGATTTTACAAGGAATTGGGAGGGAAAACATTCAAACCCTTGAGCCACTGAAGTCAAGCCAAGTGTCAATGAGAGAACCCATCAAACCCTCAACTACCCATGTTGACTTTTGTACCCAATCATTGATTTCTCCCAACAGTTGGTTGAGGTAGTTAATGCCTTGGGGAATGGGAGGTATGGCTGTCCAAATTCGGGTATGGGAAAACCACCCTGCATGGGAATTCGCGTTTTGCTTCTTGGGCAAGAAAAGAGCCATGAATTTCTCCCCCAAGACATTATCCATGATCATTCCTTCTCCCTCATGAGTTTAGAGCTACCTGGGCATTTTCCAGGCATGTTTGATGTGTTTTCCTTCATTCTCCCAGTAGAGAAGGGCGTTTTTGTGTTGTATACTAGTGGGGAAGAAGGGGAATGGAACGGGGGGTTCCATAGAGACCGTTTTTGTTGTTAAATGCTGAGAGAGTTGGGGAGAAAACATTTTTCCTCCCTGTGGATGCATTTCCTTTCCCACAACTCGTTTTGGGTGAGCCACGATTTGGGGAAAATCTATGGCCATCTTGTTTGTGAATTCCATTGCTAGAAATGTGTATCTATGCCCAATGTTTGTGCTTGCTGTGTGAGAAATGAATATGTTGGGGTATGGGTATGGGTATTCATTGCTTTGGCTTGAGCTTGAGAGTAAGCATCTAGGGTTCAATTATAGCCTGATAAACCCAGCTATGGACTAGCTTGGCTCAGATGGAATGATTAATTGGTTGTGAGAGAGTGAATGTCCCCTTTTCCTTGTAGGAATCATGCCCAGCTCGGGGGTGGCAGTTGTGTTGAGAGATTGATGAACACAACTGGCCTATGGTTGGGTGGAACGTTGCAGCAACATAGCTAGTTGTTTGGGACAATTGCAAAATGGAGATACGTGTATTTTTGTCTATGGATTTACTTCTGCAATGTATTAATTTGATGACTGTTGATATGTTGTATGCATGAGTAATGTGTGTGGATAAGTTTAATTCCATTGTGCATACTTGATTAGTTTTACATCTGCACACAAATGATTTACTCATATCATTCTAATGAATGGATTTATAGAATATGAAAGCCCCATATATTGTTATCATCTTCCCTCTCTTATTAGGGTCAGCAGGTGGGTACACTACAAGCCAAAATTTTCCACTTTTTCGATCAAAGTCCCAAACTAGGGTCTGATCAAGCCCGGACTTCTGTCCAACCAAAAAATCTAATCTTGGTCTCTAAATTTTGATTTTGATGAGTAGCGTTCATCTGTGGTATCCGATTACAAAAATACCAACTTTCTCTGAAACCCTAAATTCCGGAAGCCATGAATGAAGGTGCTAAAAAATAATTCTGTTTTGACAGAAATATGTACCTGATTGTTTCTGGTGTAACTCTGAACTTTTCGATCCACAAGGTCTGAAACATTTTCCTGTGATAGCCCAACCTGTCATCTTTTCCTGTGAAAGCCCAACCTGTCATCTACAGTAAAACATGGGATGAACATCTCCAGCATCTGGATCTTGTCATGCAACTTTTATCTGACCATCATCTCCATGCCAAGCAATCTAAATGTGTTTTTGGACAGAAGGAAGTTGAGTATCTCGACCACATTATCTCAGCACAAGGGGTTCGCGTGGATCCTGCCAAAATCGATGCCATGAACACTTGGCCGCATCCTCAAACACTCAAGAGCCTTCATGGTTTTTTGGGGTTGACTGGATACTACCGCAAGTTTGTCAAGGATTATGGGAAGATTGCAGCTCCATTAACTGCTCTATTGAAAAATGATGCTTTTACATGGACACATGCTGCTCAGTTTGCATTTGACAAACTAAAACAAGCTATGTGTACTACACCTATTCTGGCTATGCCCGATTTTTCCAAGCCCTTCACTATTGAGAGTGATGCTTGCGGCAATGGACTTGGTGCTGTTCTCCTTCAAGATGAACACCCCATTGCGTTCACCAGCAAAGCCCTTTCAGGTAAGAATTTAGCTGCCTCTACCTATGAGAAGGAAATGATGGCTATTTTGCATGCAGTACTGAAGTGGTGACCATACCTATTAGGGAATCATTTCTGCATCAAGACTGATCATCAGAGTCTAGAATATTTCTTGGAACAGTGTGTCTCCTCCCCGGTACAACAAAAATGGGTTAGCAAACTCATGGGTTATGACTATGAGATCAATTACAAGAAGGGTAAAGACAATATTGTGGCAGATGCTCTTTCTCGCATATTTGATGCCCAAGGTTCTCTTTCAGCTATTTCTATTCCTGTTCCAAATTGGTTGCAATCTGTTCAGCAGGGTTATGTCAATGACTCTTCCTTATCTCAAATCATCCAACGCTTGACCAACAACCCTTCTACTGTACCACATTACTCTTGGGATGGTGATTTTCTGAGATACAAGGGTCATCTGGTGCTTCCCCAGAGCACAGATATTCAACAGGCTGTCTTCTATGAACTCCATGCTTCTCCATCGGCAAGGCACTCTGGGTTCCTCAAAACGTATGAACGGGCACGGCGTAACTTCTTTTGGCAGGGCATGAAAAGGATAATTCAACCGATGGTGGCTGAATGTGATACCTGCCAACGCAATAAGGGTGAAACAACACTCATTCCAGGATTGCTCGAACCCTTGCCCATACCTACACGGATTTGGATAGATATTTCTATGGATTTCATTGAAGGGCTCCCTAAATCTGGCAGGAAGACAATGATTCTCATTGTGGTTGATCGCCTCTCCAAATATAGTCATTTTTGTGCTCTCAGCCATCCCTATACAGCTTCCTCAGTCGCTCAAATCTTCCTGGACCAGATCTTTCATCTTCATGGCATCCCTTCTTCCATTGTCTCGAATCATGATGCGACTTTCACCAGTCATTTTTGGATAGAACTATTTCGCCACACTGGCACCAAACTAAAGATGAGTTCAGGGTATCACCCACAAACAGATGGTCAGACTGAAATTATCAATAAATGCTTGGAAACTTATCTTCGTTGCTTCACCTATGAACAACAACATTAGTGGGAAAAGTGGCTCCCTCTCGCTGAATGGTGGTACAATACCTCTTACCACACTGCCTCTAAAATGACCCCATATGAAGCAGTCTATGGTCAGGCACCTCCAGTTCTTCTTCCATACACCCCCAACAATTCACCAGTTCAAGAAGTTGACACGGTCCTTCGAAACCGCGATCAGATTCTTCGCATTTTGCAGGACAATCTTCACATGGCAAGAAATCGCATGAAGCAACAAGCTGATCAACACCGTTCTGAGCGCACTTTTCAAGTAGGCGATCTGGTTTTTCTTCGTCTTCAGCCGTACAAGCTATCCTCCCTGAAACTCAAAGGGCATCATAAGCTCACTCCAAGTTTCTATGGGCCATATCGAATTCTTCAGAAGATTGGGTCCGTTGCTTATAAAATGGAGCTTCCTCCTTCTTCCCGCATTCATCCAGTCTTTCATGTCTCTTGTCTGAAGAAAGTTCTTGGCACCAACATCAGTGGACAAACGATTTTACTCGAACTGGATAATGAAGGATCCATCATTTTGGAGCCGGAGGCCATCCTCAATCGGTGCACTTGTCAGCTTCTCTCTCGCTCTATCACATAGGTCTTAATTCATTGGCACGGCATGCAACCAGAGGATGCTACATGGGAACCACTCCTTCAGATTCAACAACAATTTCCACATCTAAAGCTTTGAGGACAAAGCTTTTTTTAAGGGGGAGGGGATGTTAGGAACCCATGTCTTTACTTTGTTAGTATATTGTTGTTGGACTCATATTCTTTGTAAGTCGTCCTGTAGTATTTGTTAATCAATAGTTTGTGTTATTGTTGTTGGCGCATATGCTTTGTAAGTCGCCCGTAGTATTGTTGATCCATAGTTTGTAGTGGCCCATGGTTTTGACCCATAGTATTGGTGCCTAGACTTAGTCTATAAATGTGTGTTGAGACCTATGAAGGCACCGTGAAGTTATTTGTATTGAGCTTTCTCATAGGAGGTTGCCCCCTCGAAGTGGCCTGTGATCAATATAAAAGTGATTCTGAGTTCTGTCATTTCTGATATTTTGCATATTCTTATTAATTACTTGTTGCAAGTGCTTCACAGAAACACATCTTGAAACTCTTGCAATAGCTGAAAGTCTTCTATCCTTAGTCTCTTGTCCTATGATGAATCTGATGTGTGGACTGCATACAATTGGCAACCCTTCTTATAAAATTTCTCAACTGTAGGGCTAGAATATGCCTTACTAAAACTTTCTTGGGAATTCCTCTTACCAATATGGGTCTTCCCTCTTCATCAATGCATTCAAGTAATTTTTCCTAGAAGTCTAACTTGGCTCTATGTCTTTCCAACAATTCCATACCTATTAAGGAATCATAAGATCCTAATGGTAGGACATTTAAATTTTATTTTTTGAGTCCATTCAAGTCCATGGGGCACTCCATAACTACTTTGACACTCACCTTTCTCTTAGTTCCTGTGGCTAATTGAACTAGTCAAGACTTACTATTATTTACTTTATTAAGAGAGCAACCTTCAACCACCTTAGGAGACACATAACTATCAGTAGATCCTGTATCAATCAAAAGTTCCCTTCACAAAGTTTTTGGAGTTGTTGAGGTATGAGTAGTTCAATTATAAGGTGGTTGAAGGCTCAGGAAGAGAAGCACCAACTCAATGCTTCCATTTTGCAGAGCCTCACTGATATGCATTAGAGGATATATCTTGGGTATAACCCAGGAAATGTGAGCAAAGAAGGAAGAGATGCAGGTAGAAACTCTAGAGGCCGTTCTAGGAAGAGGACTCCAAGCCCTAGAAGGACTTATGTGAGAAAAAAGCACAGAACACCCTCTCAAGTGTCTCTTTCCAGCAATTCATGTGACTCCAGAGATTCTTAAAGAACCCCAATACATACTTCTAGTAGAATGGAGAGAAGAAAGAAATTCAGAGGGATCCCATAGGGATAATTTAGGTAGGCAAGGCTTCACACATTTGATGGAGAACACAAGATAGGTCAAGAGGCAGAGGCATGGCTCCTTGGAATTAAGAAGTGTTTGAGAATGCATGATTATTCTGAAAATGAAAAGGCCATAGTTTCCATTTCCAATCTAAGTGGCAGAGATTTAATTTGGTGGGAGCACCTCTTGCAAGTGAACAAGATTAGTGAAAGAAGGATCAGCTGGGAGCGGTTTAAAAGGTACTTCAAGGAAAAATACCTATCAGCTAGGTATTATGATAAAAAGAGGAAAGAGTTCAATGAACTTAGATTAGGACAAAATTCCATGGAAGAGCGTGTCCACAAGTTTTTGGATTTGTTGAGGTATGTGGATTACATAAAGGATGAAAGGGACTTCCATCATGGAATGGGAAACTTTGCTGACTCGAAGGTCGAAACAAACACTGAATAATAAGGGCATAGCTTCGATAGAATGGCAAGGATGAGTTGTTTTTGTTCCTTCTCAACCCCATACCTCTTCAACTGTGAAATCAAGTTCTTGAACTTATTGAGAAACTCAGTGATAATTTTGAAACTGTTTGGGCTCAAGGAGATGAGATCATTTTCCAATTTATGACCCTTCAAGTCATCCTTCTAACCAAGAAGATATTCAAGCTTGTCCCAAACCTTATTTGGAGTCTTCAGATCAATAACATGAAAGTGTAGGTCTTCAGAAATGATAAGTAGCAGCAGTCCTATTGCTTCATCAAGCTTGTCTAAGTACTTGGATTTCTCTACTGCACCAGTGGGCTCAACTGTAGAGCCATTCATCACTCTAGAAAGGCTCTTTGAATTCAATAATATGTCCATATTTTCCTTCTATTTGAAGTAGTCGAATGAATTCAACTTGAGATCCATGATACTGAAGAATCGAAGTTGAAGAGGGGATAGTCCTGCAAAACAAATGAGAATTATGAAATGGAGATATGCTACAATTCAAATTGAACACTGTTAGGACACTAACCACATGTGATTGGGTCCTTCACACCTGGCTATACCTCACTGGATTGCTCCAGTAAATTCAAGGCAATAGCCCCAAGATTTGTTGTGGAAACCCAGAGGCTTCTGGTGCTCAATGAAAGACAACCACTCAAGGAATTGCTGCAATTGCTGCTGCTACAATTCGAATAACTATTGTCATCTATAATACCATGTGATATTTTGGAAGTAGGATCACTCAGTTGTAGCAATCCTCACTAAAACTCACTCAAGAATAGCAAAGAAGAGAAGAAGAACTATTGAATCAATAATCACTCATTATGCAAGAAATGGAAAAAAATGTTGTATCATACATCAGTTGTAAGCTGGCACTCTGAATAGTGAATAATAACTGAATAGAATCAAATGAATTGGAATTCCTCCTAAGGTCATTCTTATTCTCCTCAATATGTGGCACATATGAATGTAGCAGGTGCATTGGTAAGACCAAATGGCACCACAGTGAATTCATAATGGCCATATCTTGTCCTGAAAGCTGTCTTGTGAATGTCTTCTTCCTTTATCCTCACTTGATGGTAACCAGACCTCAAGTCAATCTTGGAAAACACTCTAGCTTCCTTCATTTGATCAAACAAATCATCAATTCTAGGCAATGGGTACTTGTTCTCAATTGTCACTTTATTGAGCTATGTGTAATCAATACACACCCTCAAATTCCCATCCTTCTTCTTGACAAATAACACAGGTGCTCGCCAAGGAGATACATTAGGTATGATATATTCCTTGTCCATTAATTCTTGTAGCTGCATCTTCAACTTTACCAATTCTGGTGTGCCCATTCTATAAGGAGCTTTGGAAATTGGTGCTGCCCCTGGAACAAGATTGATGGAAAAATCAATATCTCTCTTGGGTGGTAGTCCTAGAACTTCATCTAGAAACACATCTTGGAACTCCTGCAACAACTGAAATTCTTTTATCCTTTGTCCCTTCTCCTCTGATGAATTTGATGTGTGGACTGCATACAATTGGAAACCCTTCTTATAAAACTTTCTCAACTGCAAAGCTCGAACCTTCCTTACTGAAACTTGCTTGGGAATTCCTCTTACCAATCTGGTTCTTCCATCTTCATCAATGCATTCAAGTACTTTTTCATAGAAGTCTAACTTGGCTCTATGTCTTTCCAACTAGTCCATACCTATTAGGGAATCATAAGATCCTAATGGTAGGACATTTAAATTTTATTTTGTTAGGAGTCCATTCAACTCCATGGGGCACTCCATCACTACATTGACACTCACCTTTCTCTTGGTTCCCGTGGCTAATTGAACTAGCCAAGACTTACTATTCTTTACTTTATTAAGAGAGCAACATTGAACCACCTTTATTAAGATATTGATTAAGGCTCGGGAAGAGAAGCACTAGCTCAATGTTTCCATTTTGGAGAGCCTCACTGATATGAATTAGAGGATAAATATTGGGTCTAACCCAAGCAATGTGGGCAGAGAAGAAAGAGATGCAGGTAGCCACTCTAGACGTCGTTCTAGGAAGAGGAATCCAAGCCCTAGAAGGAGTTATGTGAGAAAAAAGCACAAAACACTGTCTCCCAGATCGCTTTCCAGCAGTTTATGTGACTCCATAGATTTTCAAAGAAGCCCAATACATACCTCTAGCAGAATGGAAAGAAGAAAGAAATTCAGAGGGATCCCTGTTGGGCATGGTCCAAGTTGGCACATTTTTTAAGAAGCATAATTTTGGAATTTGTGCAGTTTGGACTGCAAAGCTCAGATGGAACAGTTTTGTCAATGGCGCAGTTCGAATTGCGAAGTCAGATATGCGCAACAAGTAGTGCGAAGTCTAGGAACAATGCAGTTATGCTGATGCGCAGTGCCAGCGGAGCAACTATTTTGGGAAAAGAGTATAAGGAAAGGTCGAGCAGATGAAAGTGACCTATTTTGGGTAAGCGAATCCATGATTCCTGGAAGTTGGGTAAGGAGAGGAGTGGAGGAAAATGATAGCAACTTGACAGTTAGAGTGGCGAAAAACCTTTAGAAGGTAAGTCACAGGTCGACAACAACAGGAAGGCCAGAGGGGCGAAAAGCAACACGCCATGATGCAGTTATAACCGTTCCATGAAGACTGCAGCTGTTAGAAGGGTGTGTGAGCCACGAGTGGCCCAGCAAAGCGACCAGAAGCGAGTGGAGCAGCTGTCGACTATGACAGGAAGGGTTGGCAGAGTAACCACATCAATTTTGGGTAACCTTAGAGTTTTGGCCCATATGCATTGTAAAGACGTGACCTAAGGGGACGATCTATATAAGGGGGAATTTTTGTAAGGGAAAGGTTGATTTTGGTTGAATTTTTTTGTAGATCTCTCATAGCATTGTTGTAAAAGGCTAAGTATTGTAAAGAGGCTTTGTAGCTATGTGCATAGAGACCCATTGTAGAGAGAAGAGCTTGTAGCTGAGTGCGCAAGTTGGAACTCTTGAACCCTTCCCATTCAATACAATCAATAATTCCTGTGGATGCAGCTCCCATCCTGGGGGTGAACCACGTAAATATCGTGTTGTGTGATTGATTATGTGTGTTTTCTTTTGTTAATGGTTAAGTTCATGCTTACAGTTATATGTATCTTCATTTTTATATGTATTATATATATGAATGAGTGATGAGAATAATATGTTAAGTGTCAAACATACATCTATGAATGTTAAAGGTGCAAGTAATGTCGACTATGATGAATGTATAGGTTATTTGGGTAACACTAAGTCAATGAAGTCTGTGTAAGTGTGATCCCCTCGAAGCGCAGCACCAGAAGTGGGCAGTTGCATTATAGTTCATCGTATTACATAAGTTCGTAACGTACACAGTTCAGTATGCTTGTTAAATGCATAATCTACACTAAGTAAAGTCAGTCGAAGATGTGTGATTGTTAAAGAGGTAGCGTAGTCTCCAATTGCGCTATCTTATTGTTAAGTAGCCATTCTGAAGGGCGCAGTTCCTGTATGCACCATAGCATAAGTAAAAACCGTGAAGTAGGTGAATATTCACGCAATCCCCTAGTCTGTTGAACCGTGCATCACCTGATTGCAGAAACCTGATTCTGTAATCCCCCATAAACTTCGCCTCGAGTGAGACCCCAGCTTGTTCGCAAGATGTTGCTGAAAGGGCCTGTGAAGAATGGTTTTGTTGGACCATAGCTACGCAGAACCTGGGTCAGCACAAGAAAGTTAAAGAACAAAGGATTAATAAGCCAACAAATGGTTCTGTTTCTACGCTTGAACTAGTGATGTGTTCAGAATATTGGCATCCCGAGAGGACAGAAATATAGAACTGGGTAGACAATACAAAGAAGGAGTTTACAAGAAAGGAGAACAAACATCTGCGTTTCTCTGACGAAGAATGATTGCAGAGATACCTATATTCTAATATTTACTAAATTTTCTTCACAACATTCAGCAATGACCTATATGAGTGGTTGTTGAGACTAGCAGAACAGAAAACTTGCTATCAGGGATGAGAACCTACGGTGTGGACTCCAGAACTAATTCAGATACTTAAAGCAGTGGATAGCCCGATATCAAGAGCAATAGAATTCTGGCTAGATAGCTTACTAGAAGGCTACGTTATAGAATTTTTTGTGGACATGCTGAAGTGTTACAGTGAAGAAGAGGCAAATTTATTCAAAGGATTCATAGGTAATTACCTAAACAATCTTAGCCTATACATTAAAATGTTGTTAGCAGAGAAAGGTGTTTTAAGTATGCAGTAGGATACCTAGAATTTTTTGAGTCTGTAATGTTAAGAGCTAACAATAGTGATACAGAAGAACACTTTCATACACTAAGAAGTAGTAAAAGATACAAGTCTAGTGCAGAAAAGAACCCTAATGAAAATGAACTTCGCATCTCTATAGAAACTGAGTTACAAGTTGAGCTTGATAGCGAAACACAACCTCCAGTGGCTACCTATCAACCCATCACTCCACAGAATCCACCAGTTGATAATACTACTAATCCAAAGAACATCAGTAGTAGTAACATCGTCGGAGCAAGTACTCAAAACATTTCGAGCAGTAGTATCCCTAACACATCACATAACAATGCGCCTCCTAGAAGGAGAATGACAAACGATATCAAACTTTCGATATTCAAAGGAACAAGTCTAGAAGACCCTAAGCAACATTGGTTTCTGTGTGAATCCATATGGAATGTTAAGCAAGTCAATGATGATGCTATAAGATAAGCACAGTGAGTCACTACATTTAGAGAAAGAGCCTTGAATTGGTTTATGAAATATTCTGTCCTACTGGATATCAAGGCTTCCCTCCTAAGACAATTCAAGAAACCTAAGTTAGAATCACAATATATCACATAACTCAAAGAGATTAAGCAGAAAACGACTGAGTCTGTTTGGGAATTTGACCAGAAGTTCAAAGCATTGTTAGACCAGGTAAGCTTTGACATAACACCACAACAACATCAAGAATGGTTCATAGCTGCGTTTTTGCCACATATCAGACTGCCATTGATGCAATAGAAGGTTGCTTCGCAGATAGAGGCCCTAGAGATTGCAATGAAACTAGATGCTTCTCCAATAGGAGAGACTAGCGCAGGAATGGTTCAGATACATAATCAACTAGCAAACCTAATATTACAACTACAAGACATTAAGCAAGGAAAATAAATCATAGAAGAAGTCTGGTGTACAAAGTGTAAAGGAGAAGGACACCCGAAAGAACACTATCCAGTATTCAAAGATTACATTGATAGTGGAGCACCAAACCCACTGAACCAACAGCAAGGACCATGGTGTGAAATTTGCCGATGTAGAGGACATTGCTCGGAAGATTGCTACTTAATTCAGAAGTATGTGTGAACACCAAAGAAATTATACTGCACATTCTGTAAACAAGTCAGCCATGATGATTCCAACTGTAGAGGATATGAACTAATGATGGAAAGAAAGCATGATGTTTACTGAGTTCAAGAATAAACACCGCAGCACAATGATAATGCACAGTATGATCAAGGCGCATACAGAGGACGTGGTGGATTCAGAGGCAGAGGAAGAAACACTGGCCAAGGAAGAGGAAGAGGTCAGATAGTATGCTATAACTGTTGAAATATTGTAACTTCTAAGAATATTCTATTTGTACTTTATCTAGAGATGTTTCATTCCTCCACCGAAACTTTATTGTATATTCGGAGATGTTTATTCCTCCGTTGGGATGTGGTAACTTGGGTTATTAGACTTCCCTAGTGGGTTCAGCCCAGAATCAGTTGTAATGGGGTGTTTAAGTCCCCTAGTGGGTCAGCCCAGTCAACATTATGTTGAGTGGTTAAGTTGGGTCCGACCTAGTTAGGGTTAAAAGTCAAGTGAAGTAAAGTATAAATAGAGGAGGTGTGTTCCTCATTTAACAAACACACACTCACTTGTGAAACTTGCATATGAGAGAGAAATATATGCAAAGGAGGAGAAGGAGCTCTTGTTTGGGGATTACATCTTTGTACTTGTTGGTCATCTATATTGAGGAATATTTGTTGGGTTTTCTACACCATGATAGTTTCCCAGGATAAATTTGTGTCTCTTGTTTTTATGTTGTGCTTGTTGTTCTTTCTGTGATCATGTATATGCTATTGTTGTGAAATTGAATGTAATACTGATGTTATCTATCTTATCATATTGAATCTTAACATGGAATCAGAGCTAGCCTGAAGGAAGGAATTATATGGCATTTATGACACTTGTTGCACTTGTGACAAATTGGAAGCTAGGGCTTGGTATAGTAAAAACTAGTCATCGTGGTACTTTCACTATAAATAAGTTTTGGCGAAGTTCAGTATCTGAAACTTTTACAATCCGAAGAAGAAATGTTCATGTACCTTGTTTCCGAATATCAGCCTCAGATTCATTGTACTTTGTGAGATATGATTCGTACAAGTTAGGGTTTCTGTCTGTTCTAGAATGCAACCCTAAACAGGTGACCTAGGCACAAAGGTCATACCTCGGGATAGGAATCTACAAATGGAATTTGGTAAAAAGTAGCAATTAGGGCATGGACTGTAGTTTGACAAGTCCGCTTTTCAGAGGCTGAAGTTGAAACAATGACATGTGGCACTCCGTACAATTTCGCTATGCTGCTTCATCCCATAAACATGTCATGTTGAGACACTTAGCATATATCTCTCATGGAGAATCCATTGAAGCTCAGATCTATGGGGTTGGAAAGATGACAGGTCAGGATACCACAGGTCAAATTTTCAGACCCTGCAGATCTGAAATTTCAGAGATACACCAAAAAAAATATGGCACATCTGAAATGGCTCAACGGAGGAAATCTATGAAGAGGAGGAAGAAGCTCTCACTTAGGGTTTTCAGTTTTTAGGTATGGAAGGACCTGATACAATGTTGGAGACACCTGATGTAACATTGGAAACTTTTATAAATGATTTGGAATCCATTCATCATAGATATTAATCCTCCATCAAAATGTTGTGGGAGGAAGGAGATTGAAGATTAGGGTTTCCAAGTAAGAAGAAACCCTATCAAAGTTGGGAGACTCACAAGGAAGCAATGAGGAAGGTTTAAATGGCACTGATATTCTATCATCCTAGCACCATGAATATACATAAGATGTTTACAAGTGATCTACCTTGGATGGTTAGGGTTTTACCCTTATAGATAAGACTACTCGACAGGTATGACTTGAGAAGATATAGGTATGTTTTGAAATCTGTTTCATGATTAAGTTTATAATATTTTTGTCTTCATGTTATTGAGGTTATTACAATCATGATTAATTCTAGATTGTCTGATCACCTTAGTAAAACTATGAATGCATGATAGAAGACATTCATTGATTAGGGTTATGACACTTATGATTGTACTAATGCACTTGTGGTGTTGTATGAGGATGATGTTGTCTGCTAACATGAAAGGTACATCAAGAAAGACAAATCGAGTTCTATGACCATGATGACATGAAGACAAAGACTCATCCATAGTCTTTGATCACATAGAAGCTCTACTTACAAGGTATGTATGAATTTGTTCTACTATGCTTAACTTATGATATATGCAGGTTTTAGCACAAGGTCTCTAAATCATTGAAGAGAACAAAGAAGATATTGTTTGGGTATGATAATCCAGGTATGTTTTCCTATATCAAGTTAGAATCCTACTTTGTGTTAGGATCTTAGGTAAGTATACCTGTGTATGAAATGATAATGACCATACATACTTAAGATTATATAGCATCATAATGTTTTGATAGTATTGAGATTATACTAATGAATATATGATTATGTATGATATCATGAGGATGACACTAGTGCGCACTTAAGCATGCATAGTGGTCCAAGATGGATAGAAGTTCAAAGACATATAATCATGATGCTATCGTAAAGGGAAAATAGATATCAAGCGGGAGGCAACCACACAAACATAAAAGATAAGTATTTGAGTTGTTATTTGAATCTCTGAATAGTTAATAATATTGCTCGTAATAGTTGTATGCATATTTGTATTCCTAGAATATATCATGCATATGCTGGGTAAGTTGGACAAACATTCCATTATTGCTTTTCTAGAATGAAACCTCTTTGCTGACATGTTGAGAGCTATGCACGCTCTTGATAGTATGTTATGGTAGAGATGGAAGGCATCTAGATATCCATTGTTTGCATACTGGATATGGAAAAGTTTTGTGCCAAAGTAATGGTCAAGATAGTTGCATAACTATGTGAATCATATCCGTATGCATAATAGGTTATCATGTCAACATGATTTGATGATTATGAAGCAGGGACAATTTTAGGGGCTAATCTTAGCCCATGGGCTAAATTTAGGGGTTTTAATTTTTTAGTGGGCTACTTTTTAATTAAACCAGCATTTACTAGGATTAGCCCAATTTTTATGCATTTATTTTTACTAAATGACACATTAGCCCCATAAAATAAATAAAGAGGACACTAAATTGAACCATTTCGCCCCTCTCTGAAACAATTTCAAGCTCCCATCACCCAGTAAAATAATTCGCTCGCTCTAATTCACCCAAATTTATAGAAATAACAGTTGCTGAGGGTAAATTCGCCCTCTGGTGATCATGGAAATCCAATTTTTTGGTAATTTCGTCCACATATTATGGATTGAAATCGATTTTTAGTTTTAAATTGCCCTATATATATATGCTGTTTTCGATTTTTCTTTTTATCATATCGATTTTTAGTTTTAAATCGCCCTATATATATGTTGTTTTCGATTTTGCTTTTTATCATAGCTAAAAATATTTTGGGTTTTTTCAAATTTTCGGATTTCTGAACTGTGGAGCAAACCATTAAGGATTTTGGGTTTTCTTGGACAGATCTCATAATTTCAGGTCTTTGGAGCAAGCAATCAAGTTGTTCTGGGTTAGTCTGGTTATGAATCCCAATGAGAACAGAGTGCTATTCCATATCACTCATTTCATTTCATGCTACCTTATTCATTGCATATTCTATTGTGTCTGCTTCTCGTGCTTGTCGATATCTTTATATCCAATTGGAACTCCTCAACTGGAGGAGATAAGCTCTGCGTGACATACTCCAATTGGACGCAGACTCGTAATTCCCATTTCTCGTCCAACTTCTTGTTTTAAATGCGCCTACTGTCAGACGAATCGTACAAACACGCCGTCTTCTTACAGAATGTGATGAACTTCTGATAGGTTAATGTGCTTGTCCTTTGCTTTAATCATTCTTTTCTTGAATATAAGGAAAGCCTTTACAGATTACCAATGGTGACTTGTGCTGCAAGATATGGATCACTTATATGTGCAATCTCATTATTTTCACAATTTCATGTTTACCGATTTTACGTGAGGTCGCTTACATGTTATGAGTTGTGTTGTCACTCAAATCAGCTTTAGGGTATTGAATTTGTAAATTTTCTTTTACATCTCTTTGGTAGGAATTACAGAAGATTTCAATAGAAAAAATATCTTTACGAGGTAAATTTGCAATCTTACGCCCTATAAATTGCAGTCTTGAGATTTGGTAATCCAACCAAATGAGTAAAATCACAGTTTTAAGTTTTAACCATAGATTTCACTATTTCTACAATTTCAAATTCACCCTACTATTGATGTCCATTATATCGGCTTCAAATGAAGTCTACATAATATGAATGTTCCTATTTGTTAATTCGTGTTGGAAAAAAGGATATATTGGAATTCGGGAGCTAAACATGAATTAGAAGCACCAGAAGAAGATGATTCTCCATCAAATTAGCTCTATAGGACTGATGAAATGAGGGAGGGAGTGGGCAAGGCTCCGAGCTCCATATATAGATTGTATAGCCCGCTTGTTAATACAACGCAGACTATTGAGAAGCAACTATTCATCTATTTCTGCATAATCGCTTCGCTTTGTTTCAACTTATAAAGTAGGTAAGTTTCATTATGTGCCCTCTGTCGTTGTACTGTATATATATAGCCGCGACATCATCCATAGTTTCATATCTTTGGCTTCAAATTGTGTTTTCGTTCTGGTTTTTCCTTCGAAGGTTGTGTAGTTTACTTAAATGAGGCACTAATTGAAAGGCACGAAAAAAAACCAACGTTCTCAAATCCACTATTATAGTAGTCGTAGGCTTGGCTCTGGCCTGGTTGACAACTTAGATCGCTTGCAAACCTTTTCTGGATAAAGGCAAGGATGCCATGAACAAGTCCCTCCATCCTCATTACGATCCTAATGACCAATTTCAAGACGTTGACTCCAATGGCCAGGAGGATCATAGCGATAAAGAGGAGGGTGGTTCCCATTCACCCAAATAATCAGGTTGGTTTCAATCCGATTCGTTATTGTTGTCGCATATATATATATATAGGCAATTTAATTTGAATTTTAGTAAAGGGTTTGCATGAATATTGTCACACGGCACGGTTCTTCAAATACCTATATCCTCCAAGGGTTTTGGGTCTCGGGCTAGGTAATTGGGTCTTTTAGGCATAACTTGCAAAGCATGGGAATCTTCTTTGATTTGCCAAAATAAAATTTCTATTTGAAATCAACATTTACTAATTTAGCCCATATTATTTTTACCCTAGTTCCTCATTCACAATCCCCCCTCCTGAAAATAGTTTACTTTTAGGAGGATAGGAGTGAGTATGGAAGTGTTTCTATGTGCTGGGTTAAAATAAGCGCCTTTAAATAAACCCTACATGCATCTTATATGTCCATTCCATTCTAGTAAATTCATGCTTAAGAAGAGTGTTTCCCACTGAAGCTGATACGAGGCTATGTACTGCGCCACAACAGAAGTTACGAATTAATTATTGAAACATCCACGGAATTTTTCAAAATTCCAATTCAATTTAAATCGTGCAAAACACTCTCTTGCTTTAAATTTCTTAAATGTATGCTTGTCTTCATCCTCAGTGCACGTATAGTCCTGCAGATCAGTAGAAGAAACAAAAGCATTGTGAATTGAAATTTCAAAATTTATTAACAGAAACATAAAGCTCCTAAACTAACGTTACCTACAAATAGTCCGAAAATGCTTCATTACCACAACAGGATTCTATAAATTCTCAACATGCCAGATCAGTTATACTAAACGAAATCTCTGACAGGCCATTGGAACCATTGGCAGAAGCACTCCACGACCTAAATTTCTGTTCAAATTCAGCAATTAATGGATAACAGGAATTGGCAAGAACTGAGGGCTGCACAATGCCAGGATCTCAACAATTTCTCTGCTCACTTGGGCACCAAAGGGCCGCCCGTGCACCCAAGTGAGTGGAAATGAGGGGCAGCACTTTGGTGCCCAAGTCAACAGAAGTTAGCATCATCGTCTCATGAGTGAATCAATTCGACTGGCCGATGACAGATTTTGATTTTTTTCGTTTCGAATATCTAATATAGTTTTGAGCAGCATTGGTGCGTCAAAATTTCCATAGTCATTCTGGGGATCAGATCATATTGTTTTTTATAAGGGTATTGTGTGCATAGTTTTGGGATAAGATTTAATGGGCATGAAACGATCGGGAGATTCATAGTTGAGAACAGAACATAGCATGCCTTCGAATTCAAATCAATCGAACAAAGATCAGAGAGAGAGCACTTCCCAGCCTCATGTATTGGTTGTGGATGACAGCATTATAGATCGAAAAGTCATCGGAAAGCTATTGAAAAAATCTTGTTACAAAGGTAATCTTGTATTCATAATGGGGTTGATCCTTGTATTATTGATTGTTTGGGGATTTTTTTATATTTGCAGGCATTTCAGCAATTTGAAAGCTTATGTTGTATATGTGTATGACTGCAGTAACCACAGTTGATAGTGGGAGAAGGGATCTAGAATTTTTTGGATTAGGAGACAATCAGAACGTTGTAAATGTAAGTGTATCTAAATTTATTAGGAGACGGATTAATTAATGGTGTATCTAAATTTATTAATGCTTGGTAGAATCGTCATATCATGCAGTATACAGTGAATAGAATTGTTGATTAGATTGGCTTCATCTATCTCACATAGGCCAACATCTCCTTTCCGATCCAGGATCTCCATGTGAATATGATAATCATGGATTATTGTAAGGAATGTCTGGCCACGATTTTCTAAAGAGAGTAAAGGTACGTCTATTTTTTCAAACGATTCATGTATAGAATGTTTTATTCATTAATTTTGAAGTGGATAGTAAGTGAAATGAATATTTTTATTAAAACTATAGGAATCTTCAAAGCTCAAAGAGATTCATGTGGATGTTATGTTCTCTGAGAACGAGCCTTCTCGAAAGTGCAGGTAAAATGCCAATTATGGACTACATGATATTTTTTAATACATTAATCATGGCACGGTGCGGCCCTTAGTCCTTGTCAGTTCCTGCTATCCATTAATTGTCGAATTTGAAGAGAAATTTAGGTTGTGGAGTGCTTCTTTCAATGGTTCCAATGGCATGTCTAGAATTTATAGAATCCCATCGTGGTAATAAAGCATTTTCGGACTATTTGCAAGTAACATTAGTTCAAGAAATTTATGTTTCTGTTAATAAATTCTCTTGTCGACACTAAAAACGAGAATCGGGAACTTACAAAGCTTAAATCATTGTTCCTTAGGCTTTACTTTCATTTACTGCAGACACAATTTCTCTAGTTCGATGTCTCAATACGCATATAGTTTTCCCAGTTTTTCGCTCCATGCTTCAAAGTCGTGTGTAAGGAAAGGTAATTCGGGGAGCATTTAAAATTTAAAGGGAAATTATTAAGCTACAAATGGCGAAAAGTTACCCGTTTCAGAAGGCATTAACCTGCAGTGCAAGGTTAAAAATCGGTGAGTGGGATGCACCGATTGGACTACCTATCCAGTTATCCAAATAACCACGAAGTAGTTGACCATACGTTGTATGATGCTGGCATGCAGGATGGTACAATTTCTTTTTTTGGTTAGAGTAAATTAAAATAACTAGCAAATCAGGTTGTTCATTGATCTCTTGGAAGTTTACATAAACGTTTTTAAGGTCATTTATTTATGTTTTATGCAAATTGTAATGGTAATTTTTTATTTTAAAATAAAATTTATATTGAGATCATGGCGTGGAGGGAATTGCCATATAATTGGTTACGAAGATGCGGTTGTTGATTGATTCACTGTCACCCCTAAGTTAAGTTACGTAGATGTGTTAAAATTATAAATTTAATTTAGAAGAAGTTAAATGGTTCTAATGTTATAAAATATAAATTTAATTTAGAATAAGTTAAATGGTTCTATGCTAGTATTATAAACTTAATTACACTGTTTACTTATTTTTCATACATGTCATTAACAAGATGCAACTTCGCTATATATTTTTCATAAATTCACGAGACTTTTTTTGTTTTTCTTAAATCTATAGGATGGATATGTATATATATTTTTGGTCAAAGATAGAGACTAAGAATATTTAGAGAGAATTATTTGAAGAATCATATACTTGTTATAATTATATTTTTTGGATTTGAGGCTTATGATAAGACTTTCTTAAGTTTAGGATTTTAAGTTCCAATCATATGTAAGTTTTCTTTATGCTTAAAAGAATTTGAAAAATGCAATATATACTCTCTACTATTTCATTTAAATTTCATCCATCAACCATTTCATTTAAATCCGAAAAAATTCATTGTACAATTATATTGAAATCAAGCCCACAACCAAACCACTACAAGTAGCGCTGGCTAATTCAATTCTATTCGACGTACATACAATGAGGCAGTTTCAATTCCTGAACTCAAGTTTCATTGGTTGGTAAAAGTTCTGGCATGTGGTTAACTGTGCAATAATTGTACCAGGAGTAAGAGTTTTACTCTAGAGTTTTACAAGAAAGAGTTGTACACTTCACTTTCGTTGAGGGATTTGCATTATTGGCAGAAAAAAGATTGACCAAACTATTATGTAAATCAGAGGATAGGGAAGTGTCTGAATTGACATGATAGAAGGCCTACACCGGAAATATCCTAGGCACACAACAGAGCTTGAAAGATGAGAATATATTGATGAAACTGTTAACGTACAACCAGAGAGATGTGGAAGTGTCAGTTGAAATGATAGAAGTCCTACATAGGAAATCATCTAGGCACACCAAAGCTTGAAAGATAAAAGACCAGTGCCTGAAAGGATATCAAGTAAGAAATTGGTTCTAACGTTGCAACTTTACTGCAACGGGAAAATGTATTAAATCAATCGACGTGTTTTCATACAAAAACATATTTTCTAATCTACAGAGAGCACAAGTGTGGGACAGACTTGCTGTAGTTACTGGTATGTTAGCTTTTGGCACAGATTCTCACCTAAAACTAGAGATATGCATGGTGTTTATATTTTAGAACTCAGATGCAGTGTTGAGAAATAACAAACAGTTTAGATATAGAATACCCAAATTCATTGTTGAGGAATAAAACTAGTATATTGCTCATTGTGTGGTAAAACGAGTATATTGCTCTATGTGATTATTAATTTAGACATCAAAATGTAATAAAAAAACTTAATAATATAAAGTACAAATGTTTTTGTAAGAAGTTGTGTGGCAAGCATGCTCTCATATATATTTGGACTTACAAGTGTTGCAAAATATGGTGCCATTTTTTGCATGACTAACAATGTTTGGCTGTTTTACACCTCACTTTTGAATACATAATAATAACTCAAAATTTGCAGTATATAATCTCAGTATATAATATGGAAGTTGGTTATTTGGCTTAAAACCCCACATTTTTTCAATATAGACATCATTTTATTATTGTTTAGTGTTGTTTTGTATATATTTATAATATTATTATTGTTTGTATTTCTATAAGGCAATGACCAAGTTGCGTGTAACTCTTGTAATTTCTAGTTTCTACTCCCTTATTTGAGCTTCCACGTGGAGATTTCTTAATTTTATCACCCTTCTTTAGCTTAATGACTAGGATTTGAGGGTTTAGATGCATATGAATTGGTCAAAGGGTTTGAGACTTCAGAGTACTCTATTGATGGTATTTTATGTGATTGCAATAACAACTGGTAGGTTGATCTTTTGGTTACTTAAGAGAATGGAAAAACATGGATTTTAGCCAAACCTAGTTTGATGTAATTGTATCATAATGGAATTGATTGAAGAAATCCTATGTGAGTAGGCAAGAAATCATATTTGAATTATCTTAATTCAACCAGTACTGGATAATGGCTCTTTCTCTAGGATATTATAGTTTAATGAATATGTTGTTTTATTATTATATGTGGTTTATGCATTATTGAAAAATTAGTGAGTCATCATAATGTTTTATAATTTAATAAAAGATTCGCCAAGACTTTACAAGGTTTTATAATTTAGTGAAAGATTTGCCAAATTTTTACAAGATTTTATAATTCAATAAAAGATTCACTGAGATTTTACAAGATTATATAATTTGGTGTGACATTCGCCAAACAATTATATATATGTATTATTTAATTGATAAAATAGCCTTCATATTTTCCTATGTATCATGGGGATTAGCCCAATTATTATGCATAAAAATTTAGGGGGTGTTCTTAAAATTTTCCCTGTTATGAAGTATTAATAATCATGTAATTAACTTTGATTTGTAGGAAATATCATGTGCTATGATATACAAAAGAAGGATGATGAACACCTGTTCCAAAGAACAAGTGATGGATGTTCAACAAAAAGACTTACAAATCAAACATACTATAGAAGGCTCGTGGCTAGAGGATTCTCTTAGATCATGACGAGATCTTTGCTCCAAGTGGGTAGACAAGACCATTCTCTTGAATGGTGTAATTGAAGAAGAAGTGTGATCAAGCAAAATCCCAGAATTCAATAGAGAATCACAAGATTGAAGAAAGATCTGTACGGGTACCCAGGATCGATAGTCATTTGATGAGCTTAATGATCACCATGGGTGATGCGGATTTCAACCTTTGCTACAAGGTTAAAGATGGTTTCTATATACAAATGAAATTATTCTCTTAGATGGATGGAAGAAGGAACTCACCACAGAGTTCAAATGATCTTGAGGCTCATATCAGTACACCCATCTGACGGGAGATGGCAAAGATACATATGCAGAAGATCACTCAATTTAGAGTGTGAATGATGTTCAGTCATAGAGGGAGAATTGATAGCTTCTTGACAAGTTTGGGATTTACCAAAATTGAAAGTTGATCCTAACCTTTACCTTAAGGTTATGGATGTTGAAGATATCATACTATTACTGTATGTGAGTGATCTCTTTCTGAAAGGGAATGAGAAATAGATCATGGAAAGCAAGAAGAAGCTAGATACAGAATTTGAGATGAAAGATATCGGATTGATGCATTACTTCCTAGGTCTGGAAGTATGGCAAGGCCCAGAAGGAATCTTTTCTCAACTAGGGAAAGTATGTTGTGGAAATCTTGAGAATATTTGATATGTTGGAATGTAAATCCATGACCACTTCCATGGTTTCCAACTTGAAGCTGTTAGCTGATGACTCATCAGAGTTAGTGGATGTGACTCTGTACAGACATATTATTGGGTCATTTATGTATCTGACGAATACTAGGCCAGATATATGCTTTTCTGTGAACACCTTGAGTCAGTGTCTAATCGAGCCTAGACATGTTCACCGGATAGTTGCAAAGCATGTGATGAGGTACCTAAAGGATATGATAGAATTTGGTCTATATTATCTTGGAGATCATGACTTCAGATTGTATGGCTACACAGATGTTGATTAGGCAGGAAGTGTATCGGACAGGAAGAGCACATCGAGCGGATGTTATTGTATGGGATCTTCCATGATCTCGTGGTTTAGCAAGAATCACTCTAGTGTGACTCTCAGCACAACTGAAGTGGAATATATGGTTTCTTGCTCTGCTAGTTTTGAAGTGATATGGCTTCAGAAGTTGTTATCAGGATTGTTTGACTTAGAGATGGACCCCACTGTGATCCTGTGTGACAACCAAAGTTGTATCAAGATGATAGAGAATCCAGTATTCCATGATAAGTCAAAGCACATAGAGATCCAATATTTTTATATATGGGATATGGTGCAGAAAGGAGCTATAAAGCTCGATTATGTGAGCACTGACGTACAAGTTGCTGATATATTGACCAAACCCCTATCTTGAGTAAAGTTTGAGTATTTCCAAGACAAGCTTGGTGTAGTTTAGAAGGACCCTCCTCGAAAGGGGGAGTGATATGGTCGATGATGATATGTGAATACCTGTATCGATGATGAGATTTCCTATATTGACGGTAAGGTTGATGATGAGGATACCTGTATTGATTATGTGGATACTTGTATCGATGATGAGCATACTTGTATCGATGATGAGGATACTTATATCGATGATGAGGACACTTGTGTCGATGATGAGGTTACATGTTCCGATGATGAGGTCGATGATGAGGTTACCGGTTCAGACGAGGAGGTCGATATATGGTCCTTAGACTTTGTCTAATTGGACGAGGAGGGATTGTATCATATCTGGACTTCAGTCCCTGAATTGATCCATAGACAGATGTCTTCGAGAAGTGTTCCCTAGTGGATGAGAGGGATTGTATCATCCCTGGACTTCAATCCCTGAATTGATCCGTAGACATATGTCTCCGAGAAGTGGTCCCTCGTGGACGAGAGGGATTGTATCATCCCTGGACTTCGGTCCCTGAATTAATCCATAGACAGATGTCTTCAAAAATTGGTCCCTAGTGGACAAGAGGGATTGTATCATCCTTGGACTTCCATCCCTGAATTGATCCGTAGACAAATGTCTTTGAGAAGTGGTCCCTAGTGGACGAGAGGGATTGTATCATCCCTAAATTGATCTGTAGACATATGTCTCCGAGAAGTGGTCCCTGATTGACAAGAGGGATTGTATTATCCCTGGACTTCGGTCCCTGAATTGATCCGTAGACATATGTTTCCAAGACGTGGTCCCTAGTAGACGAGAGGGATTGTATCATCCCTGGACTTCGGTCTCTGAATTGATCCGTAGACATATGTCTTCGAGAAAGTGGTCCTTAGACTTTGTTTAAGTTGATGAATGGACTACATCATCCCTAGACATGATATGGTGTCTTAAATAAATAAGGATTGATCATCCCATAAATAGATCACGTATGTTGCAGGGTATGCTGCTATGGTGTTGTTGATCTAGAGATCTAGATGATGTTGTTGATAGAGAGATTCAGATGATGAGGCTGTTGATCTAGAGATCCAGATGATGTTGTTGATAGAGAGATCCAGACGATGAGGTTGTTGATCTAGAGATCTAGATGATGTTGTTGATAGAGAGATACAGATGATGAGGCTATTAATCGAGAGATCCAGATGATGTTGTTGATCGGGAGATCAAGATGATGATTTTGTTGTAGCTGATCAAGTGCTGCAGAAGATGAAGACTAAGTACTGAAGATGTTGATGTTCCAGTATTGAAGATCGTGAAGATGTTCCAGTAGTTGTTTGAGTTACTGATGATGATTGAAGAAAGCTTCCAATGATTTATAGATGTATCATGTATGATGTTGATGACTCCTTGCTCCTGCAGATGTTGTTAGAATATCATTCTCGTTAAGGGGGAGTGTTGAAATATTGTAACTTCTTAGAATATTCTATTTGTACTTTATCCGGAGATGCTTCATTCCTCCACCGGGACTTTATTGTATATCCGGAGATGTTTATTCCTTCATCGGGATGTGGTAACTTGGGTTATTAGACTTCCCTAGTGGGGTCAGCCCAGAATTAGTTGTAATGGGGTGTTTAAGTCCCCTAGTGGGGTCAGCCCAGAATTAGTTGTAATGGGGTCTTTAAGTCCCCTAGTGGGGTTGTCCCAACCAGCATTATGTTGAGTAGTTAAGTTGGGGCCGACGTAGTTAGGGATAAAATTCAAGTGAAGTAAAGTATAAATAGAGGAGGTGTGTTCCTCATTTAACACACACACACTCACTTGTGAAACTCGCATAGGAGAGAGAGAGATGTACAAAGGAGGAGAAGGAGCTCTTGTTTGGGGATTACATCTTT
Organism: Larix kaempferi; assembly: GCA_027924585.1. Lineage (NCBI taxonomy): Eukaryota > Viridiplantae > Streptophyta > Pinopsida > Pinales > Pinaceae > Larix > Larix kaempferi. Next base: position 13,056,692 of record BSBM01000007.1, read on the forward strand.
GTACTTGTTGGTCATCTATATTGAGGAAGCTTTGTTGGGTTTTCTACCCCATGAGGGTTTCCCAGGATAAATTTGTCTCTTATGTTTATGTTGTGCTTGTTGTTCTTTCAGTGATCCTATATATGCTATTGCTGTGAAATTGAATGTAATACTGATGTTATCTATCTTATCATATTGAATCTTAACAATAAATGCGCTCATCCTGGTCATCTATCCATAGACTGCACCAATGCTTGTACTACCTATAAATATTGTAAGTCTTTTAATCATGTCATTGAGGCATGCCCTGTTATGCAAGCAAAAAAGGAGAGGAGACAAGAAGCACAGAACCCAAATATATAGATGATCGCAGCTAAGATAAGGAATACAGGTTATAACATTAATGTTGTGACACGAAGTGGAGCTACCATAAGGGCAGATCAAAGAGAAGAAGCTTCAAATTCTGAAAATCACCATGCTAAGCAAAATCCTACTTAAGGGGATTGGATAAGAAAAGCAACGGGAAAGAAACCTTCTTTTGAGATGAACAAACAGAAAGAAGCTTTCATTGAAGAAAGAGAAACATTCAGAGAAATAGCACCTGTAACTCCAAGAATCAAGTTGCGAAGTGAGACTTTGTCGATAAAAGATATGCCAGCTTCATATGATCATACACATACGCAATGAGTCTTGTTGCGCAGTTGTTACAGAGATGCATGAAGCTGTTGAAGCATGAGAATGCCTTAGCAGAATTACAGAGCTTGCTAATTAATTATGAGAAGCACACTATAGTAGATTAAGCATACAGAGTGGTTCATCATATCAAAGGCCACAAAATAACCGGAAGAGAAATGAGACTGAACGCGCAGATTGGATATTTTGAAATGGATGAGATCTTCCTTGATTTAGGTTCATAAGTGAATGTCTTGACTAAGCAAACATGGGAACAAATGGGAAAACAAAATTTGTCATGGTCACCCATACAGTTGAGATTAGTGAATCAACAGAAGGTCATACCCTTTGGGAGATTAGCCAATGTTCTTGTTGACATTGATGGATTGAAAAGTCATGAATACTTCAAGGTTATTGAAATTGTTGATGATAGCTAGCCTTATCCTGCACTATTGGGGATAGATTGGGCCATGGATACCTCGCAATCATCAATTTGAAGAAGAAACAGATGATATTTGAAGGGGAAGATATCAAGGTCGTCACACTATTGGACCCTTCATAGGGCCTAGGTACACTAAGCCAATTAGAGAAGAATGTAGAGCTCATGATCTAGATCACAGTTATGAGATGACAACAAATCACACAAACTATATCAACCCAACAGTTGATGGAACATTGAATTGGCGATGTGATAGTTCTTGCATATCAAACTCAGATGCAGGACTAGAAAATTGGCAAAGCAGAATGCATGAAGTATCCGCAAGAAGATGCGCGTAGTTCACGAGATCACTGCGCTGGATTGGAACAGAGGTAATTCCAATCCCTACGTATGATGGCTTAACTAACATCCATACATTTTTTCAAGATTATATTGTATCAGTTTCATATTAACATAAGATAGAAGCATTGGATATAACACTGCACGCTACATCTACCAAATGGTGGGCCACGCATAAGCAGAGTCTGACCACATGGGAAGAATGCAAGCATATGATGGAAATCCGATTTATGGAAGAAACTAAGCTTGTACAAGTCAAGTATAATGGACAAACTGATCCAAGGGATCACATAGACAATTGCAAGAAGGCATGGACACACAGACCGCAAACAGAATGTGTTCGTCTATTTGTACACACACTGGAGCAGATTCCAAAGAATTGGTACACATAAACGGAACTGCACAGAGGGACGACAAAATGGTCTGTTATGATTGAGAACTTCCAAGAAACTTTTATCTTCGAAGACGAATGTCCAAGTATAAACGAGGAATTACAAGTCATCAAAGAGAAAATATTCAAGGACACACTAGAACCTGTATATCAGCAACCAGAATGGGAAAGACAGATAGAGCATGCCCTAGAAAATACCAACGTCGCAGTAGACGAAGAAAAAGAAGAAAGCGAAGAATATGATGACCCGCGCAATATAAATATACCAGAGTTAGAAGGAAAGCACGAAGTTGAAGGACCGCCATTGGAAATTCCGGATCTGAGTGATCCTGTGAAGACTTAGAAAGTGAACATTGTAACCGCTGAAGATCCAAAGTTTGCTTCTATAGGAGATTATTGGGATGAAGAGACCTTTGTGCAAATAGCATATCTACTTTGCAAGTATGAATACTTGTTCCCTACCAAATTTTTTGAGATGAAAGGCATCTTGGGTGACTTGGGGGTCATGAAAATACCTCTCAAGCTAGATTTGAAGCCTATTAAGAAGAAGCATTATCGACTTAATCCGAGGTACAAAGAAAGAGTAAAATTTGAGCTCGACAAGATGCTTGATGCGGGAATTATTGAACCGATAGAAGAATCGGAATGGATAAGTCCCATGGTTATCTAGCACAAGAAGACTAAGGGTGAGATCAGGATCTGCATAGATCTCAGAAAGTTAAATGATGCATCGCTACATGACCCATTTCCTACTCCATTTACAGATGAAGTATTAGACAATGTTGGACGAAATGAGGCATACTCTTTCACTAATAGATTTTTTGGATACCATCAGATCAAAATCGGCACAACAGACAGGCATAAGACAACTTTTTCCATGGAATGGGGCTCATATCAGTATACAATTATGCCCTTTGGTCTGAAGAACTTGTCTGCCATATATTCCAGAATAGTTGTTGTTGCCTTCAAAGATTTTATCCATAAATTTTTAGAAGTCTATTTTGATGATTGGACTGTATTTGGGTTGTTGAAGAACCATTATGCGAGATTAAGGCTAATGTTATCAAGGTGTAGACAACATCATATCTCCCTGAACCTAAAGAAAAGTGTTTTTTGTGTTCCCTATGGAATTCTACTAGGACACATTGTCTGTAAACAAGGGCTGATGGTTGATCCAACAAAAATCGTAGTTATTGTGAATCTGCCAGCACCAAATTCAGTAAAAAAACTATGCACCACTTTGAAACATACATGATACTACATAAAGCTTATCAAAGGTTATGCGCAAATAACTGCACCCATAGAGAAACTGTTGAAAAAAGAAGCAAAGTTTATATCGAATGAAGACTTCCAGAAAGGGTTGGACACACTAAAATAAAGGATGGTAGTTGCGCCTATCCTAGTCTTTCCAGATTGGAGCAAACAATTCCATGTACACATTGATGCTTCATCCATTGCACTTGGTGTTGTGCTATCATAGCCATGTGAGGGAGGCATTGACCATCCCATTTCATTTTCAAGCAAGAAGTTGTCTTCACCCGAAAATAATTATACAACCAGAGAGAGAGAAGGTCTAGCTATGGTGTACGCACTGCAAGAATTCAGGCACTATTTGTTGGGTGCACACTTCTGTGTGTTTACTGACCATTCAACTTTGAAGTACCTAGTCAATAAACAAGTGTTAGGGGGAAGAATCTGCGGGTATTTGTTACTCTTTCAAGGGTACAATTTTGAAAATGTTGTTAAGCCAGGAAGGATAAACTCAGGACCTAACCATCTTTCTAGAATTGAGTCAGGAGAAGAACCTACAAACCTGGAAGACAGTCTACTATATGCGCAGTTATTTTCTATTCAGATAGCAGATGTCTACTGATGAGTCCAATTTTCAGGTATTTGATAAACCTTTTTCCCGCAGTCAAGCTCAAGCAATGGCGAAGAAACACACTCATTTGTGGTAAAAGGTTTTACTTTAATTATTTAATGAAGTTGTTGTTGACGATTATTCTTGTATGATTAAATGCGTATTCAATAAACTAATTCTGTGGAAATCAAGCGTGATTGAGTTGGTTCAGGGGCATTAAAGGACAAACATGTAGAAGACTAAGGGATCATGTAGCTCGGTGCCCTGTTTCCTGATTTATAGAGAACGCACTGTTGTTCAAGGAGAATCGGCATTTAGACATTTAGTTAAGTTCAGCATTAAGAATTATATAAATATGGACCTCTCGGGTAGCGAGAGGTCTCTATTGACATTCTTGGAGAAACATTGTTTTACGTTTTTACACTCTTGAGATACTTCTGAGTTCCAGACTTTTGTGAAGACATGGAGTTTATATTTTAATGGAAGATTGATGTTAAATCCCAGTCAGCATCTATAAGTTTCTTGTCCTCCTGAGTACGGGTTGGAGAGGGGCCCCTCCAACACGTAAGTCAGGGGATTTCCATTTTTCGGGTATTTTCCGATTATGTGTTTTGCAGTGATGAAAATTTATATCACATATGGAAGCATTTGAATGATGTATTGATTCTTTAGTAATTTATAATACGTTCTGTAGTTTAGCAACATGGTTTCAGTAGTCCTGTAGCTGCTTTCTTCCAACTCACATTTTAACCAATGATTATATATTTATTAGCATTGCTTTCGAACGTCATGGTTTAGATCTAAGGTTTATGAATGTTTCCCATCATGATTAATTGCTCTGCTTTCTTCATAATGGATGTGTAGCATGAGATGATTGCGTTTCAAACTTAGTTTTGATATTTAAATGATTTAGATCATAATTCTAGTTTTATGCACAAGCAGTTATAGACTTTGCTTTCTTTAATTTAGAATAGATCTGTTATGGCATTCCACTTTCACAAGCTAGATTCACCATTCTGCGTTAGGTAAATTCATAGGATTATCTCTTCCACTTTCCAAGATTGTAATTCTTCAAAGTAGATTTACTACTTTTAGTATTTTCATTCTTTAAAACAAATTTACTACTTTCAGTGTTTTAATTCTCTAAAGTAGATTTACTGCTTTTAGTATTTTAATCCTTTAAAATAGATTTACTGTTTTCCAGTATTTAATTCTCTAGTATAAACATTTTTACATATAGCGTAGGAAACCCTTAAAACATTGATACTGACACCCAACCGCGACAAAGATTATCCTATAAGAGCACAGATAGTTCCTGCACCTCTAAAGTTTGTACGTCCCCCGGGTTGACAATTAAAGTAGGCTCTTAGTACAACTACACTCATTAGGCATCCATATTGAGAGCTTACCATCTACTATAAAGACATTTTAGAATTCTTGACTATAGGGTTGGCACCTACAGAGTTTACTACACAACAAAAGAATCAACTCATAGTAAAAGCATCAAACTTCACCATAATTGTAGGGCAATTATACAAGCTAGGACCAGATGAAGTATTGCATAGATGCGTGCTTGAACATGAGAAAGCATTGATATTAGTTGAAGCACATTAGGAGTATCTGGAGGCCACTACGCAGGAAGAGCTACTTTGTAGAAGATCTTAAGAGTAGGATTATGGTGGCCTACACTCTGTAAAGATTCAAAGGAACATTACCAAGGTTGCAATGTTTTCCAAAGAAAAGGAAAACCATCTCGCAGAGATGAGATGCCATTAAGACCACAGTTGACACTGCAAGCATTTGATAAATGGGCAATTGATTTTGTGGGACCTATTAACCCACCAAGAAGGAGAACTGGATCGAGATATATCATTGCAGCTACATATTATCTCACCGGATGGGTAGAAGCAAAACCAATGAAGGACTATAGTGCAGTTACTGCTGCGTAGTTAATTTTTGAGAATATCATTACAAGATTTGGTTGTCCGAAGATCTTAATGAGTGATAAGGGGACTCACTTTTTGAATAAGACCATTGCATCCCTAACTGAAGAATTTCAAATCTACCATCAAAAGAGCACGCCATATCATCCATAGGCCAATGGCACTGTTGAAGCATTTAACAAGGTGTTAAAAAATGCATTGACCAAAGTATGCAACATAAACAAGAATGATTGGGACCTGAGAATACCAGTTGTCCTATGGGCCTACAGAACAACTCGCAATAAGTTGACTGGACATACACCTTTCAGGGTGACATATGGACAGGAAGTTGTGGTGCCGATGGAATATAGAATTCCAAGCTTGAGGATTGCAACATTTACAGGCATGGAAGATGAAGATACAATGGAAGAAAGGCTTCTACACTTGGTTGGATTAGAGGAATATCGCTTCATCGTAGGCTTTCACCAACAAGTGTAGAAGGACAGAGAAAAAGAATGGCATGATCACCATATCAAGCACAAATTTTTTCAGGTAGGAGACCTTGTCCTCCTCTATGATAGTAAGTTCATGAAATTTTCTGAAAAATTTAAAATGCACTAGCTAGGGCCATGTATTGTTATGCATGTTACTAATGGTGGTGCGGTTCAGCTAGCCCCATTAGCCGAAGAAAAATTACCACGTATGCTTAATGGAAGTAGACTAAAACCCTACAATGATAGTCCTACTTCTCCACGCCCCCAGTGATCAGAAGAGAAGGAATTCTAAGTGTCAAGTGCAGTTGAAATTGGACACTAAGAATGACAGAATAAAAAGTCTACACACAGTTTTGGGGAAATAGGAAGTTCCATGAAGTATGAACTACGTAGTGCACAAAGGAAGTTAGATGTGAATTGCACGCTGGAAGCACAGATGTGAAGTGTACACCAGCTGCTGCGATGTGAAGTATGAGTTCAAAGCACAACTGCAAAGTTAAAAATGGAGCACACATGCGCAAAAGAACCGCACAAGAATCTTTTGTCAGAGCCGCCAGTGCATTTCGACGGAAAAAGATAACTGTCACAATTGTTAGTCAGTTAGTTAGCCGTTATCCAAAATGTCGGCACTGACAAAATCACACATTAAAAGAAAATCCTGTCCATTTGAGCATAAAAAATAACGAAATGATCGATATCTCACCGAGATACGGCCAACAGACTTGGCTGTTAATGCCTGACCTAACTGATTAAACAGTCTGGCGACACTAATAGACTTCAACATTTAAAGAAATATTGGCGGATTAGATATAATGATTGGCGGAAAAGACCCAGATATCAGGGGAGATCTGGCTGAAGGACATGATATTGAATGACCCAGTAATGGTTAATCGACGCATTTCAGGTTAGCGACATCTATAAATAGTCATCAACTAAGCACTTACGGGCTTTTACCATTTACTTGTTATCTCTCATCTCTATAAATCTCGAGTTTGATAGTAAGCACGCTGAACACTCTATAAGTGAATGAACGACCCATTCACAGTTGACGAAATTGTAAGAATATTCAAACAGTCAGGTCTTCAGGGAGTAATGTTGATGCCTGGAAGGAAGCCTATAGCATAGAAATGCAGGTCATCCTGAAGCTCATCAAGTCATACAACAGGAATGAAGAAAGACAAGAAACTGGCTAAAGAACCAGAGAGGCCAAACCCAACAGGTGTGCAGAATCCACCACCATTAGGAATACCTCATGATCAACCCATTCGTCTTGTTGTCACACAAAAATATTCCACCCTGTGAGCATCAACATTGTTTGGCCTGTAGGATCCATTTCAGTGACTCAGATCCATTTATATCCTTCAGTGATACCATTTTTCCCTATTTTTATTCATACCCGCTTGTTGCATCTTTATAGCAGGCGTACCCGCAAGTTGCATCCCTATAGCCCATGGGTAGCATGTAAAATGGTAAAAACCACTATTTATTACTTTTTACTCCCAAAAAGAGGTCATTGGGTGACCTTTGGCTCTCCATCTTCCCGAGTAACGCCTCAATGTGTCCTTTCACTTACCTTTGAGAGGACTATATATTGAGCACATATGGCTTATGGATGGGAGGAAGAGGAGAATCATAAGAGAACTCTAGTGGATTTTTTCCCTATCTTGAGTCTGCACTCATTGATCCTTGTAGTTGTGAACCATTTATGTTCACCTTCCAAACTCCTTTCTAGTTTGAGTTTGCCGTTCATGGAGGATTGAAGCGGTGGAGGCACAAGTGGATTGATCTAAATCTTGGTTCAGATTGGTTGCCGACAAGAGGTCGTATCACTTTGTACTTCTTCTTGTTCATTAATAGAAATACTCATATTCTCGTCCATTCATGGTGTGAATGTCATTTATTATACAATGGGTTACATTTGCTTATGATATTATGGACCATTGTTATTGATAATGTTAATGCCATTTATATATTATATGTACTTGTTGAATATTGGATGTCAAGACTAATTTGTAGATTACAAGTGTGTGGATTGAAAGCTCCAACGGGGATCTACATCAAACGTTTGGATCGAGGTTGGTTACATTTCTCCATTATCTTAACATTGTCATTTATAATAGCATTGCTTTGAGAATTGAGTAGATTTCTGGTAGTCATATGTCTATAGTGGTATTCCCAAGCCATAGTGAGTTTTCTCCAATACAGAAATGGCGACTCCACTTGGGAGAACATCCATGTTTGGGAAATTTTTTGACCATTAGTCCTTAATTAGAGTTGTTGTTTATCGAAGCTCCGTGTCACTGATTGGCCGTTAAGATACACCATAGAAAACTTGATTTTTATGGGCCTCTAGACTCTTTAATTTCCCATTTGCCTTTCCTCACCCGCGAGCTAGCTTAGTTCTGCCCGCGTCTACCCGCCTCTGTTTACTCTACTGCTCGTGGGTACCCACACGTATTCCTTTGACAGTAGCGTGTAACTCTGGCTTTTGTTGGTTTATAAATATTGGTTGTTGCTGGGTGAGTTTGGTTGGTTCCTAAGTCTTTGTTGGCCTCTTTCTTGACTGTTTGATGCCTTGGTTGTGACCAGATCTCTTCGTTTCTCTTGGTTGAGCCTTCTTGGTTTTTTACCAATCTTTGGTTTTAGCCTCTTGGTTTTTTCCTTTTGAGCTCATTCCTTTGGCTGAGTCTTGTTGTTTAGGATCTGCTAGGTTGTCTTAGTGATCTTCTCGGCACTTCAGTGACTGAATAGTAGGATTTTGCTTGCATTTTTTCATTCCATTTATATTGAAAAAATACAAAAATATTCATTTAGTTTTTTTTTTTTTTTGCATTTTCCTTCTTGTTTATAAGCGAAAATACAAAAATATTTTACTTTCATGTACTGCATCTTGCATTGAGTGCTTGTTGCCTTCATTTTAGATTCTTCTTGTGCATTGAAAAGATAAAAGATTGCATCTTTATTTCGGAATTGTTGGTTGGTTTTGCATATTAGTGACATTGTTTTATTGGATAGATGAGTCTAGGTTTGGACGATTTTGCATGCTATTGAGTCTACACATCACTAGTTTAACAATCATATCCCTTGAGTAACCATAGCCACTAAAATTAACGCTTAATCATAAAATTGATTAGACTGATTTTATTTATAGGGTACACCAACTAGCATAGGTTTAGAGTCTTGGAATAGATCATTGTGAGTTAACAATCCAAGACTACTAGACGGAACATTAGGTGTCTGACCAAGGAGTGGAGGAAGCCATGGTATAGATCGGTGTTCTTAGAAAGCTCTACTCAATCTAGAGTTAAGAACGAGGTCACGAGAAGTTGTTTAAGGAGATATCCCTTTGATACTGGCTGAACGTGGGAGATATATCCAAGATTTGTTTGTATCTGGGGTACCGAAGGTTCGTCCTCTTGTGCTTTGGGCTTAGCTACCTTGCCCATATGACGGGTCCCACCTGCGACTGTCCCCCTGAGCATTGGTTATATTGCGGTGAACATAGTTGCCTTACCTAGGTACCGCATAGGGTATGTGCAGTGGTTATGCTTTTTGTGTCCTGAGTCAGATAGGGATTGGACAACACAATTGTGTTCGTGCAGTGGACTTGACCCTATCGACACAGGGAAGCCTGGGTGTCTCTATAACTGATTCTGTTACCTCCGGCTATAGTTTGGGAGTCTCAAGCCTCTCCTAGGCGAGACATACCGGCTCTAGTGTCGAGAGCTCATTTAGCCACTCTATTTGTCTACTCTTGGCTGTAGTTTCTCTAGGTGTGTGCTTTTGATTTACTGTTTTCGATCGATAGTTGGCATTTAGGAGACATTGTGTCTCTCTCCGGAGATAACGTGGCGTGGAGCGCTACTCTCCAACGGTCCCGTCGGTTGGCTAGTTTAAAGCCAGCTTTGGTTACACGCCGTATTGCTAGAGGACGCAGGAGGGCTCCCTCTGAGTCTTCAGATTCTTATGTGACTTACGTTGAAGACTACATGACTGCACATCCCGATATCGGGCAAGATCCTTCTACTCCTTCGGGTAGATTTGAACATACTACCGATCCCCATACTCCTCGTGAAGATTGGGGAGGTGATCCACCTGAGACTCAACCTAGTTCTATTTGACCTAATCCACCTGACCGGGATCCGTTTGATCCTTCAAATATGGATAATTATCTTTATGGGATGCCCGACTTACCCGAGGAAGGATAACAGGACAAGCCTTTCGTTCCTTCGTTTCCACGTGATTATAGATACGGGAGGCCTAAGACTCATGATGATGATGGCCCTATGATCAACCCCACCGCACTCTCTTTTGGTATGCCTAGTCATAGTACTGTCGAACCTTCCACTATGGTTGGTACTCACGCTGGCACTAGTCAAAGTGTTAGTCATACTATACCCACTGGGGGCACTACCCTCACTGGGGGCACTACATTGTCCACCCACTCACATAGTATGGGGATTGGTCAGATTCCTAACAATGCTAATGTTGGAACACGACCACCTCCTAGGAATACCCAACCTAATCAGAATGTTGTTCGGAATACGACTCGCCATCTAGAACCTAATACACGTGTCACTACTCGTCAACCCAGGACTACTTTTTCACATGATACCATTCCTCCCAACCATGGGGGTGGATACATATCGCATACTTTTGCGTCCACTGCTGCCACTAGTAATGCTAATGTAGGGGGTGGGAATATTTCCTATCCACATGAACATCACACCACCAACCCTGCTACTAGTCACACCCATATTGGAGCTGGGAATGCTTCTCATGCTTCTGGTCACCACACGACTGCTCAAGCTAATCCTAATGTTGGGGGTGGGAACATACCATACCATTACGGTCATTTCAACACAGTTCCCACTATGAATAGTACATACATGCCCCATACTCATGGTGGAAACCCTTACTACAACACAGTCGATGCTGGCCACCAGTATCACCCACCACCCCAATATGGTGCTCAAAACACGCATATACCTGCTTACTCTCAAATGGGTCCGGCAGGGGGAGGTTATCCATCTTATGGCCATGGGAAAGCTTACGGTCCACCAAGTCCTCATTATCAACAGTTTAATCCTCATGGTCAAGATTTTGGTCCATCCTATAACACAGTTCCATTTAACCAACCGTTTATGGGAGCTTATAATCAAGGCTTCCAGCCGCAGCTCCTGTTCCTTGCACGCTTGAATCTCCTGGATCTTTCGAAGCTCATGAATGATCCAGTGTGTCAAGACCCTACTTGGCCCCTGGTCCCTACCAAGCTCCCTTCAGACATTCCAAAGTTCGAGGGGAAAGGTGGTGAGGACCCAGGAGATCATGTCATGACATTTCACCTTTGGTGCTCGTCCAACTCTTTGAATCATGATTCCATTCGGTTACGACTATTTCAATGAACCCTCATGGGGACAGCCGTGAAGTGGTACATGGAGTTTCCTGGAAACACCTATAGGGGATTCAACGAGATTGCTTTGGTTTTCTTAGACCATTTCCAATTACCGGTTCGTTATGATACTGGTACTGAGTTGTTGTCCATCTTCTGTCAGAATAAGGCCACCCATATTTCTGACCACGTTCAAGAGTGGCGTCGATGAAAGAGATTAGTGAAAGCCAACATTCCTCTAGAGTTCCTGTTGGAATGGTTCCTCAAGTCTTTACTTCCATACATTGCCAAGGATGTTTCTATGTCTGACATTGTGACTAAGGAACAAGCTATCTTAAAAGTCCAGTAGTTAGATCTACTTTACTCTTAGTCTGGCATTTTGTATGACATTATTCCTGATGCACCAAGAATAAGACATGAGCCTAAGTCAATTCCTGGACCACATGCCGATGGCATCGTGGGGTCCACATGCACTCGCCCTGTAGACTTCGTAGCTAATCAAATGAAATTTTTTTCACTAAACCAGTCTGCTCCTGGATAGGTTCACACCTTGTCCACTTCCACTCCGTCATCTGATGTACACAATGTGCAATCAACGAAACCGTCGGGTAACCAGCAACCTGGTGGTAAGAAAAAGGGGAGAAATAATCGTAGGGGTGGAAACAATGGAAGTAATAACAATAGCAATCGTAATACTCCTCGTAAAGAGAATGACAACCCTTCTCGGGAAGGCGGTAATGCTGGCGAGGATCGTAAACCTAGGCGTAAGGTGAAATTCCCTTGCAAGCTTTGTGGGGAGGATCATATTACTCGCTTATGTCCTCGAATTGAAGAATCATCAAAGCATTTGGCACAGAGCCCAGCTGTGTTGAAGGATCCCCTTCCTCATCATCAAAACATGGCTTCGCATGCTCCCACCACTGGTTATGGTACTAATGAAATGGCTTCTTCCAATACTAGTGGTTATGGATATGTGAATATCATTCAGTCTGAGGTTTGTGTTGATACTCGTTAATGCGATTATGGTGCACCACAACCAAATTTGGGGAATGAGCCTCCCCCTCCTCCTGATAATTCCTTGCATATCGAGAAGCCTTCCATTATGCTATGGATACCGAAATGTGTTCTCAAGCGCTCCATGCATAATCCTAATGCTCGAGCCACCTAGAACTACTCCATTGTAGAATATTTCGGCCAAACTCCATGTGCCATGTCGGCTCTTGAAGTTTTGCAAGCCTATCCTTCTCAGAAGCATGCCCTTTTGAGTGTGTTAGGAGTTCAGGATGGGGGAAATCCTAGTGTTATCAAGTTCGATATTACTGATGTCCAGCCTCGCTTACCTTACCACGTGGCTTTTCAAATCCAGGTGTTTTTCCTTAAGAGATTCGTCAAATGTACTGTGGTTGATGAAGGTGCCTCTGCGTTAGTAATGTCGTCAGGTTGTTGGAAAGCTCTTGGCTCTCCTCCTCTACTCGCATCTAGAACTACACTCACTGCATTTGATGGTAGATCTTTTACGCCGCATGGAATTATCCCTTCCCTTGTTGTCTCCTTGGGAGGTAAGTTTGTGCCTATTGAAGTCGAAGTGGTTGATGCGCCCATCGACTACAACCTTTTACTGGGTCGGAATTGGATGTATGCTATGAAGGCTGTCGCGTCTACTGTATTTCGAGTTATTTTCTTTCCCCATGAAGGCAAGATTGTGACGATCGATCAGTTGGATTTTGTTGGTACTCCTTCCACAACATCCATGGGATCTGTATTCCCGCAAGTTTATGATTATCAGCCAACAAATGGGAACATAGGTGTTGGAATGTACCCCTCATTGATGGGAACTTATAATCTTTCTGCACCTATGAATTGTTAAATTTTCAGAATTTACTTCAATCTGATCTAGGATCTTAACTGAGAGAACAACATGTACAGCATATCTACAGCATATCAATCATGGAGACAATAATGCAAGCACACAAGAGACACAAAGATTTACTTGGGGAAAACCATAAAGGTGAAAAACCCCAATAACTTCCTCAGAGATAGATAGAGCAATGATACAACCAACCAAGAGAGATAGCCATAACCTAGAAGCAGATCCTCCTCCTCCATAAGTGCGCCTCTCCTCCTTGAGAGCATGTGTGAGAAGTGAGTGAGTAAATAGAGTGTCTCCCGCACTCTATTTATACTTGACTTGACTTGCCTTTTTACCTAACTCATGTCGGCTCGAACTTAACCACATAACATAATGCTGAGTGGGCCGACCCCCAATAGGGTGGTCTAATAACCCTTTGACCCACATGGCCGACCCCCAATAGGGTGGTCTAATAACCCTTTGACCCACATGACTTATACAGGGCCGACCCCAAATAAGGTGGTCTAATAACCCATCAAGTATAAGTTACGACACTTACAATATAAATGACGACACTTCCTTATAGAGGAATAATACCATCTCTATAGGAATACAATATACATATATGTGAAATACATTCCGAAGTTACATATACATCAACACTCCCTCTTAACTAGGAAGGTATTTCTCAGCACAGTTCTTCTAGCACAAGTCATCTTCTCTGGATCATCGTCACTGGATAATCGTCATCGAGTCATCATCATCGTCACTGCTGCTGCTATCTCAATCAATCTCTGAATCTACTCGTCATAGGAAGTTCTACAGAGCCAGTCCTTTTTCATACTGGATGTAGGCCCACCACCTGCAGGTCTTCATCATCACTGGCCATACTGTGGAATCCTCAGGACTTATTACGTGCGTCACAAAACCTCGAAAGAGCATCCCAGGATATTACGGGTACACAACTCCAACCTGTAGGATCTCCCAGGGTGCTATTATATGTGACCCCACCACAAAACCTCGAAAGAGCATCTTAGGATGTTACGGGTACACAACTCCGACCTAAGATCTCCCAGGGCACAAATTACATGTGGTCCACCACAAAACCTAGCAAGAGCATCTCAGGATGTTACGGGTACACAACTCCGACCTGAGATCTCCTAGGGCACAAATTACATGTGGTCATGGCAAAACCTCGCAAGAGCATCTCAGGATGTTACGGGTACACAACTCCGACCTGAAATCTCCCAGGGCCCAAATTACATGCCATAGGACAAAACCTCGCAAGAGCATCTCAGGATGTTACGGGTACACAACTCCGACCTGAGATCTCCCAGGGCACAAATTACATGTCCTCCCAGAGCAATGTCTCGACAGAGCATCCCAGGCTGTTACGGGTACACAACTCCAACCTATAGGATCTCCCAGACATGCTCATCTGCACAACCTGATCCACGACCACAGAGTATCAACCTGATACTCACCATACATCATCCTGATGTACTCATGATCGTCCTGATCATAATCACTGCAACGTCCTGCTGCAAGTCATCTGGAGCAACATCCTGAAGCTCGTCATCCATGATCGTCCTGATCATCAATGCAACATCCTACTGCATGTCATCTGGAGCAACATCCTGAAGCTCGTCATCTATGATCATCCTGATCATCACTGCAACATCCTGCTGCATGATCTACCTGATCATCAATGCATCTTCCTGATGCATACCAAGTATCATACATGATCCTCCTGATCATCAATGTATCCACCTAATACAAATATATGATACATGTCATCATACATGATCCTCCTGATCATCAATGCATCTACCTGATGCATACCAAGTATCTACCTGATACATATCATCATACATGATCCTCCTGATCATCCAATGTATCCACCTGATACATGATACATATCACCATACATGATCCACCTGATCATACAATGTATCCACCTGATACATATACAGATACATGGTCCAAGCATCCAACATGATGCATATACAAAAATACATACACATGATCCAACTGATCATATCCAGCATTCAACATGATGCATCCATACATAAATGATCCACCTGATCATATCTAGCATCCAACATGATGCGTACATACATACATAAAAATGATCCAACTGATCATATCCAGCATCCACACGATGCGTACATACATACATAAAATGATCCAACTGATCATATCCAGCAGAAACCAGAACATCATCCTGATGCTCATCATCCAGCGCTTACATCCACAGCCATGTGAAGGATCCTCCTTCCAACATGCTTGGAATGGCTTCAGCAAATGTGTCCATCACTTCTTCCTCGAAGTATCCTCGATCTGAAGAACGCCAAGCCTCTCTCTGAAGTATTCGAACTTCACCCTGGCTAGTGGCTTCGTCAGCACATCTGCAATCTGCTCGTCCGTCGCAACATATATGAGCTTCACAGCTCCTCTCTGCACCATATCCCTGATATAGTGATATTTGATCTCTATGTGTTTCGACCTGTCATGAAACACTGGGTTCTTGGACAGCTTCACACAACTCTGGTTATCACAGAAGATACCAATAGCTTCCAACGGGAGATCAAATAACTCGGACAGTAGCTTCCGTAGCCATACTGCCTCACAACTAGCTGAACAGGCTGCAACATACTCTGCCTCAGCTGTACTCAGTGCTACGCAGGACTGCTTCCTGCTAAACCAAGAGATCACACCTGATCCCATACTGAAGCAGCACCCAGATGTGCTCTTCCTATCTGCAGCACTGCCAGCCCAATCTGAATCAACATAACCCTGCAGGTTAAACTTTTGATTCACCTCATACCTGAGCCCATAATCCACTGTACCCTTCAGGTACCTCAGAACATGCTTTACAGCAACCAAGTGAACACTCCTCGGATCCATCAGGAACTGGCTTAATGTGTTCACAGCAAAGCAAATGTCTGTTCTCGTGTTCGTCAGGTACATCAAGGACCCAATCATCTGGCGATACATAGGGACATCAATCGGCTCAGATGAAGCATCACATAGAAGATTCAGATTTAATGCCATAGGTGTGGCCATGGCCTTGCAATCCATCATCCCGAACCTCTTTGGGATCTCTACTGCATACTTCCCTTGTCTAAGGAAGATTCTATCTGCACTCTGCCACACCTCCATGCCAAAAACAAATAGTGCATCATCCCCAAGTTCTTCATCTCGAACTTGGTAGTAAGCTTCCGCTGCGTGTCGGCAATCAATCTATCTTCACCTATAACAAACAGGTTATCCGCATACAAAAGTAGTATCATTGGATTGCCTTCCTCTACCTTGTAGAAAAGGTTGGAATCTGCTTTACTCTTGGTAAAGCCCAAACTGGATAGAAAGCTGTCTACCATACCAAGTTCTGCACATATATATGACTACACCATGTTGTCTTGAAATCCATCTGGTGCATCTTCTATTTCATCACTTTTATATTTCTCAATGCTGCCATCTGCAACATGCTTGATCTGATAGTTCCATTTGGAAGTCATAACAAACTTCCCTTCACATCTTGGGACTACATCCCAAACATCATTCTTCATGATCGACGGATCATGGCATTCCATTTCTTCATCCCAGATCCTGGGAACTTCAATATCTTCAATAAATTTGTTGCTGAACAAATGTTGTAGTTCTTCTTTTGTAGGAGATGGCATACGATCTTTCCTACACAACAAGTTAAATTGCATGATTAGAAAACATCTCATAGTTTTCAGAACAAATTCTTACACATAAATAAATATGTCATACAGTCATGCAATTATCTTAGCCAATGCTTCAATACAACATTTATCCATATCCCGTAACTTTCTAGATGCCTTCCAATCTCTACCAGAACATTGTTAAGAGTGTGCACAACTCCCAACATGTCAGCAAAGAGGTTTCATTCTAGATAAGTAGCAATGGAATGTTGTACAGTGCCATAGGCTACTTACCCATGCATATTAGTAGTATACTGTTCATCAATGCAATTATTCTAATATGCATAATACACAACCTAATTCTAGGAACATCAGTATATACATTATTGAACAGTATTATTTAAGAAATGACAATTCAAATACTTATCTTTGTTTGTTCATTGGGTGGACTCCCTCTGAGTCTTTGCTTCCTTGCAGGAGCTGCTGGAGTCCTAATCTGAGGTAGCTTCTTCTACACCTTTCTGTTGTGAAATGTAGAGATATGATCAACTCCCTCTGAATATCTGCATCCTTGCAGAAACTACTGAAGTGTGCTCCTTTGCTTTCTTGCAAGAACAACTAGAGTGTGCTCCTTTGCTTTCTGGCAGGAGCAACTGGAGTGTGCTCCCTCTTGATCTTTGCTTCCTGAATTACCTGTTCTTGAACTCATATTCATCCTTGGTCCCTATGCATGCTTATTAGTATCATGAATGTGTTATCCTTGTGATCTCATATAAAATCATACATTCATTAGTATACTATTAAAACACAATAATCTCAAGCATGTATAGTCATGATCATTTCAAAAAGAAATAATAAGCATGAGCATTCAAGGATTCTTATGGTTAGTCAAATCATAAGAAACATAACATGTCTAAACCTGTAATTACTCAAGCCTATGACTCTTCAGGTTAGTTGAATCATCAATCAAGATAAGATATAAAATGCATAAAACCTGTGATTATTCAAGCCTATACTTTCATGATTCTTCTGGTTAGTCATATCATCAATTATAATAATATACATCCAACCATGATTATTCAAACCTATGACTTCATGAATAATTATTATCAACAACAGTATAAGATCCTAACACAAGGTAGGATTTTAGCTTGATATAGGAAAAACATACCTGGATTAGCATGCTAGCTATTTATGTCTAACATACCCGCATAATGTCTTCTGGTTCTCTTTAGTGACTTGTGCTAGTAACCTGCATGTCTCATAAGTTAACCATTATAAAACTAAGTTATACATACCTCGAGAATGGATCTTCTATGAGATCCATGGCAATGGATGAATATTTGTCCTCATGATCATATGTTCTTGAAGTAGAACATGATTTGTCTTCTTGGTGTACCTTTCATGTTAGTAGACAACATAAAACTCATACAACATCACAATGTGTTAGTACAAACATAAGTTTCATACTCCTAATAAATGAATGACTTCTATCATGCATTCATAATTTTATTAAGGTGATATGACAAGTCTAAAATCAAGATTGTACTAACCGTGATAATATGAAGACAAGCATACCATAAACTTAATTATGAACAAATCTCAAAACATACCTCGATGAGTCATACCTGTCGAGATCACTTGTAATCTTCTTATGTAAGGCCTTAGCCTCATCTCCCTCTGAAACAGGAACTTCTTCACTTATGCAAGTGATTAACCCAATCCACTTGATTTGCAAGAACTGGACCTTGAGCTGGATATGGGTTTGTCAGAGAAACCCCAAAAATTCAAACTTTGAATTTCAAACTTCTGATAGGATAGAAATATGTGCCTTGATGAGCTGATCAAGTTGGTATATTCAGAATTTGAAAACTGCAAAGTTTCACTCCTCAATTTTGCCTTTGAAACTTCTAGATTCACTGGACGTGACCCTGAACTGGGGTTTGATGAAGCCCACTCTTTTGCCCCATCAAAATGTTTGATCCAAAGCTCTAAGCTTCTATTTTTCTGAGGAGCTTCCAGCCGTGGTCACAGATTTCAAAAATTCCCATTTTTACAGAAGCCCTAATTTTCCACTTTTCTGATCAAAGTCCCGAACTAGGGTCTAATCAAGCCCGGCCTTCTGCCCAACCAAAAATTCTGATCTTGGTCTCTAAATTTCTATTTTGATGAGTAGCATCCAGCCGTGGTCTCCGATTACAAAAATTCCAACTTTCTCCAAAGCCCTAAATTCCGGAAGCCATGAATGAAGGTACCAAAAAATAATTCTGTTTTGACAGAAATATGTACCTGATTGTTTCTGGGGTAACTCCGAAATTTTTGATCCACAGGGTCTGAAAACGTTTCCTGAGATAGCCTGACCTGTTATCTTTCCATCCTGACAGGTCTGACCTCAATTGGATTCTCTGAGAGAGAGATATGCCAAATGTCGCAACGTGACCTGTTTTGGGATAAAACAGGAGAGCGAACTTGTACGGCGTGCCACGTGTCACTGTTTTAACTTCAGCCTCTAAAAAAGTTTTCTGAGATAGCTCGGCCTGTTACCTTTCCATCCTGATAGGTCTGACCTCAATTGGACTCTCTGAGAGAGAGTTATGCCAAATGTCGCAACGTGACCTGTTTATGGGATAATACAGGACAGCGAACTTGTACGGCGTGCCACGTGTCACTGGTTCGACTTCGGCCTCTGAAAAAGTTTCTAAGATAGTACAGACTGTGTACTACCTGTCACTTTTTACGAAATTTCATTTGGAGCTTCCTAGCCCAAGATATGACCTTTTTCCCAAGGTCACCTGATTTTGACTCAGATCTGGAAGAGGCAGAAACCCTATATTGTACAGATCATAAATCACAAAGTACAACGAATTAGAGGTTGTCCTTTGGACACAAGATACCTGGAGATCTTAGCTTCGGCCTGTAACAATTTCAGATCCGAAAACTTCGCCAAAACGGATTTATAGCTAAAGTGCTACGATGACTGGTTTTTGCTATATCAAGCCCTAGCATCGTAAGTGCAACAAGTGTCATACATGCCATATCATGCCTTCTTTCAGGCTAGCTCTGATACCATGTTAAATTTTCAGAATTTACTTCAATCTGATCTAGGATCTTAACTGAGAGAACAACATGTACAGCATATCTACAGCATATCAATCATGGAGACAATAATGCAAGCACACAAGAGACACAAAGATTTACTTGGGGAAAACCATAAAGGTGAAAAACCCCAATAACTTCCTCAGAGATAGATAGAGCAATGATACAACCAACCAAGAGAGATATCCATAACCTAGCAGCAGATCCTCCTCCTCCATAAGTGCGCCTCTCCTCCTTGAGAGCATGTGTGAGAAGTGAGTGAGTAAATAGAGTGTCTCCCGCACTCTATTTATACTTGACTTGACTTGCCTTTTTACCTAACTCATGTCGGCTCGAACTTAACCACATAACATAATGCTGAGTGGGCCGACCCCCAATAGGGTGGTCTAATAACCCTTTGACCCACATGGCCGACCCCCAATAGGGTGGTCTAATAACCCTTTGACCCACATGACTTATACAGGGCCGACCCCAAATAAGGTGGTCTAATAACCCATCAAGTATAAGTTACGACACTTACAATATAAATGACGACACTTCCTTATAGAGGAATAATACCATCTCTATAGGAATACAATATACATATATGTGAAATACATTCTGAAGTTACATATACATCAACATGAATTTTATTGGAACCATTTCCGACAATGCGTCTCCTCCTTCGAATAATATGTTATTCCGGACCTCTTATTCAAATGATCCGTGGATTTTACCGTCCACGAGTTCCATGTCTAGAGACATTGCGCACGTCGGGTTTCCTATGCCTTTATCTGTAGTTGAGCTCGCTTATGATCATATCCAACAAACCACTGCAGATCTGGATCTCTCTTCTTCCCAGACAATTGAAGAATATCTCGTTACGCTGCCAGTTTGGGCAGCCAACTCATCTTGCTCTCATGATTGCCTTGATGAAACTTTACCATCTAATGAAGCTATCCTCAAGGCCATGTGTGGTAGTGAGAGGCCTTGGGAAGATATGCACCATCGCTCTTATTTCCTTCCCAACCTCGAGCTCATTGAGCAAGAGGAGTTCAGGATGACTCTAGCTAAGATGGTTGGTCACCCTGTGGCTCTTTTGCAGTCGCATGATGTTTTTGTGGAGGGGAATATGACCAATATTTCCCCAACCACTTCGATCAACATCTCCCACATTCCCAAAAATATAGAGAACGGTTATGTCGGTGCCGATTGCACTCTTGAGGAGATTGTTATTTACACTGACTTGTTTACTGAACTCCGGGAAGCTTTCACCTGGTCATATGAGGAGATGCCAGGAATATACCCCCGCATTGTGGAACACGAGATTAGAATGTATCCTGATGCTAAACTAGTTCGACAATGCTTACATGTTGTGAACCCTAGGAAGGCAGCTGCTATTAAGGAAGAGGTGGAGAAACTACTCAAAGCTGGTTTCATCTACCCCATTCCCCTTACCGAATGGGTGTCGAATCCCATTCCTATGGATAAGAAGCAGGGAATGATCCGTGTATGCACTGATTTTAGAGATTTGAACCGTGCATGTCTGAAAGACAACTTCCCCATGCCATTCATTGACCAAATATTGGATGCTTATGCGGGGAGTGAGATTTTTTCATTCATGGACGGATTCTCAGGTTATAATCAGATTCAAATAAAACCCGCGGACCAACATAAGACGACATTTATTTGTTCATAGGGAACATTTGCGTACCGGAAAATGCACTTCAGCCTAAAAAATGCCAGAGCTACTTTTCAGCGAGCCATGACCTATGCCTTTCACGATCTTAAGATGATTATGGAAGTTTTCTTGGATGATCTTACTGGCCATTCTCGCAAGAGAGTGGACCACCCCAAGCACCTCCATATGATTCTCGAACGATGTATCCACTACAAAATTCGATTGAATACAAACAAATGCATCTTCGCTGTTAGGACAAGTCACCTTCTAGGATTCATAGTTTTGAGGGAGGGTATTAGAGTCGATCCTCTCAAAGTTAAGGAAATACTTCAATTGCCTCCTTCGTGTTATCTGTTACAACTTCAGAGCCTCCAAGGGAGAGCTACTTTTCTGCGTCATTTTATAGCTAACTATGCCAATATTACTAAAGGTTTCGCACGCCTATTGAAGAAATACACACCTTTTATCTGGGATGAGCGAGCCCAGTAGTCTTTCGATGCCCTTAAGAAAGCTTTGGTATCAGCCCTTGTGCTTAGCCCGCCGGACTTTACATGAGATTTCATTCTTTATGTGGCCGCGTCTCAAAATACTATTGCTATGGTCTTGGTTTAGGTAGATGATGCGCTTGTCGAGCATGTTATCTATTATCTTAGTCAAAATTTAGTAGATGCTGAACTAAGGTACACCCACGTAGAAAATTTGGCGCTTGCGACTATCCACGCAGTCCAGCGGTTACGGCATTACATTTTGCTTCGAACAACCACCGTTGTATCTCACATCAATCCATTTTAGTTCATGCTATCACGATGCCTTATCGGAGGTAAGTATAATAAATCGATTGTGATCCTTCGGGAATTTGATCTCGATTTTGCTTCGGCAAAATTGGTGAAATCATTGGTGTTCACTAAGCTTATGTCGAACCTTCCACGGCTTGATGAGGATGTCATTCATGAAGATTCCTTTGTGGATGAACACTTGTTTCTTATCTCGACCAAGGACCCTTGGTATGGGGATGTCATTGTATATCTACAAACTTTGAAGTTTCCTCCGCATTATTCACGAGATGAGCGACGGCGTGTGAGACATCATGCTAAAGATTATACTATCGTCGGTGACACTTTGTATCATTGAGGAAAGGATTCCATTCTCCGTCGTTGCTTGACTCACGAAGAAGTGGAACAGGTACTTAATGATTTCCATGCGGGGGCGTGTGGCGGTCACTTATTCGGGCTTGCTACAGCCCAGCGTATCATGCGAGCTGGTTATTTTTGGCCTACCATCTTTAAAGATTGTATTAACGCTGTGAAGAGATGTCACCCTTGCCAGGTGTTTTCTCGAAACGTACACTCGCATCCAGTGCCCCTCCATCTGGTCATCACTATCGGTCCCTTCACTAAGTGGGGAGTAGATTTCATGGATTGCAAACTAGCTTCGGCTGGGGGGCATCATCATATTCTCGTGGCCGTGGATAATTTTTCCAAGTGGGCTGAGGCCATGCCTACTATAAAAGCCAATGGTGCTACTACAGCCCATTTCGTGTTCAACCAGATTATCACTCGATTCGGTATCCCGAAAGAGATTGTCACTGACCATGGTAGTCACTTTCAAATCAAGATGATGGAGGATTTGTCTCTCAAGCATGGGTTTCATCAGGAACACTCGTCTTCCTCCTATCCTCAAGCGAATGGTCAGGTTGAAGCAGTAAATAAGTCTTTGAAGACCATTATCCAACGTACCATCCAACAAAGCAAGACCAATTGGCATATCATGTTATATCCTTCTTTGTGGGCATATCGAACCGCAGTTAAGACTGCCACCGGGTTCTCACCATTTCAGTTAGTTCATGGTGTGGAGTCACTTTTACCAATTGAATGTGAAATTCCTTCACTCAATCTAGCCATAGAGCTCCTCCCTGATACGATGGAGATTGAGCAATGTTTAGTACACCTCGAGCAATTTGAAGAGCACCATCGAGATGCCACTATGGCCATTGATGTTAACAAGCATCATGTCAAGGTTCAAAATGATAGGTCTATCCATCCCCGGAAATATGTTGAAGGTGACTTGGTTCTCTTGTATGACCAAGCTAAAGAACCCCTAGGGGCAGGCAAGTTCAATCCCATGTGGCACGGTCCTTACATTGTGAAGCATGTCCTAGAAAAAGGGGCTTATGAGTTAGAAGACTATGAGGGAGTTTCCTTGAAGGAGCCTAGAAATGGGCTCTACCTCAAGCAGTATTACGCTTGAACCTTTGGTTCGAGCTGATACTTTTGTACACTATTTTATAGTTTTTCTATACATAGTTTAGGTTTTTTTTTGGTTGTCGGGTCTGCTGATTAGCCTCTATTTGATTGACAGATGTCAATGGGATGTCCTACGTTCTTAGGTTTAGCAGATGGTGCTTCTGCTGCTTGGGTTATCTTCTCACTTGACCACCTAATTGTGTCCTCAGGAGGTGCTTCTCTCGGTCCTACATCTAATAATGTGGCTAAGTATAGTGCCATTGTTGAGCTACTTCGGGATGCCATTTCACATGACATCCAGTCTTTAGAAGTCCACTTGGATTCACAACTAGTTGTCTCAGCTGAATGGGAAGTACTGTGTACGAGACCCTACATTACTACGGATATTCCTTAAGGTACGACTCTTGGAGAGACATTTTGTTTCCATTACATATATTCATATTCTGAGAAGTCATAATTATATATCGGATGCATACGCTAACTATGTATTAGATTTCCATTTGTCACATTCTTCATAAAGCACATAAATACAAAGACATACATACATTTGTAACATACACACATATAGTAGAACCGAGAACCAAAGTTTTATATATATATAAATATGTCCAAAAATGGTAGTGTCATACAAAACTGGAGCCCGTAGCCCTCAAAAATATACATATCGATACAAAAAATAATGAGACCCCGAGATATCTATTCCCTCCGTGGAGGTCTAGATGTCGCCTCGACAAGATGTGTCTCATAGTAGTATTGTACTGCGTTGGCCATCCGCTGCAGTAGCCACACCCACTCACCAGGAACACCCATTACCTGGCGCTGCATGGCCTCAGGTAGTCGGGCTACCTCTATCTGTGGTACTTGGGAAACCATCCATGATATGTTGCACTGCAACGTCTGGAGTGTGCGCTCTGCTGCAGTATCTGCTGCCACCTCATCTCTACCCCAATGACCATGTCTTGGGAAGCCCTCGGGTCTCACTGGGCCTTTGTCTATGAGCAAACAGTCACCCATTAGCACATGACGTTACCACCAGAAATATTTTTTGCATTTCAAGCTATAATAAAAAATCCATAAAAATTTAATAAACAAAAAACCAAAAGAGTACTCACCGATGTCTATGAAAGCTGTGCCGGGTGGGAGCAGCATGTCACGGTCCTGTCTGAAGTCTATCCCCGCATAGGGATAGTCCTCTATCGCGATCACCTACCGGTTCCACCAGCGGAAGCACTCCTCATTATATGGTGACACCAAACAGCCACCACCCTGTCATGTCAAGATCTCAGCCCACCAGGTCAAGGCTGGATCACGAAGACTGTGAGGAGGGACATCCACCCTCGAGCTAAGTCATGTAACCCTCTCAAAGAAGAAACTGTAGAGGATGCTACCATACCCAAAAATTTTGGCCTTACCCTCTTTGCATTCCATCAGTTGTGTCTTCATAGACACCAGCAGAGTAGTACACCAGTAGAATATAGTAGGTTGCAAGCATTGTGATGCGTAGAACATCACCGGTCTGGATGCCGGATGCAGTGCTTTGGATATCATGATCCGCACTAGAGTTGCCACAATGATCTTTGTACTTAGATACGTTATGGCATTGACTAGCACTTGGATTCCCACTGCTCATGTGTTGATGGGACAATACTGCTCTATGTAGTCTTTCATAGCGATCCCCCCACCCACAATCCATCACCGAAGACTAGCCACATCCCCTCTACGGGACAAACTGGTAATAAAATAGATATCCTCTACTTCCAGTGTCAGTGTTTGCCCATTGAGGATGAAGTGTTGAGCATCCACATCCCAGTAGTTGATCAGATGATGGAGTAATAGGTTTTGGGCCCTTAAATCCCCTATACTCTAGTATTTATATAAGCCACATGCTTGCAATGCTTGTTGTGCTTGCAAATCATTGCGCACAGCCTCATCAATCTAGTCATGCTCTCTCTCCCTCCACTCTAGAACCATCCTGGAGTGCAAAACAAGTGAATTTTGGTCAATTGCATGATTAAAAACTTCTTCACGGTCGTACCTACGGGAAAAATTGTAGACAGTGGTGGGTAGATGCGGGCATTCAATTTTTTGACTGCGCGTTTGGTGCCCTACCCGTGACCCGCATACTTATAGCCCACGGGTAGCGCTGAAGCCATCTAGAGCTTGGCCAAGCAAAAAATCCCACCAACCAAAACTGAAATAAAAACATTAAAATGAAAGGTATGAGAGTAACCACTAACCTACTCTGGACAGTTCACTGAATGGTCACTTGTAGCTCCCACGATCGGTGTTTGAAGTTTCAGGTGAAAACTACCCAAATAACTCTAAATTGGTGAATAGTGCAAATGAATTGTAATTTGGAAAATTTTATTACTATTTATAATTTTCTGGACCCACTTTTCTATAGTTTTCGACTTCAACCCATTTATTCACACTCTGATGATTGTGCTCTGTGCCTTGATGCCCATTTCCATTATTGGTGGGTCATCTCGCGTCTGTTAATGGTATACATCATTGACCGGTAATCAGACGATGTCTCATCAAGTTCGACCCCAATTACTTTATTCACTTGATGGGACTTGCACCATCGAAGACTTGTGTAGAAGACCCTAGGCGATTGTGGAATTCAGTATGCTACATATGACTTTGACTTTACATCTGAGATATCACCTCTCATATTTCAGCAATTTGTACCTCCAGTTTTGCACCAATTATCTTCTTTTCAGCAGAAGACCATATCTTACTGTAGAGGGATCATGGCTATGATCGCTTTCCATTATGTACTGCCTATTCATGGCTATTGTATCAGATTGTTGTACTATACTGACATGTATTCAGAGATACTATTGTATTATGACGAGTGAGCTACTCTTTCCACTTGTGTCTCCATCACTACACTTCTGAGTTTTATAATGTATTTCATCCATCGTAGCACTTTCAGTCTCTGACCTCACACATTAGGGGGCATCTATTACACAGAAATCTTCCACCCTGTGATCATCAGCATTGTTTGGCCTATAGGATCCATTTCAGTGACTCCAATCCATTTATATCCTTCAGTGATACCAATTTGTTCTATTTTTATTCATACCCGCCTGTTGCATCTTTATAGCAGGCGTACCCGCGAGTTGCATCCCTATAGCCCGCGGGTAGCATGTAAAATGGTAAAAACCACTATTTATTACTTTTTACTCCCAAAAAGCGGTCATTGGGTGACCTTTGGCTCTCCATCTGCCTGAGTAATGCCTCGATGTGTCCTTTCACTTACCTTTGAGAGGACTATATATTGAGCACATATGGCTTATGGATGGGAGGAAGAGGATAATCATAAGAGAACTCTAGTGGATTTTTGCCCTATCTTGAGTCTGCACTCATTGATCCTTGTAGTTGTGAACCATTTATGTTCACCTTCCAAACTCCTTTCTAGTTTGAGTTTGCCGTTCATGGAGGATTGAAGCGGTGGAGGCACAAGTGGGTTGATCTAGATCTTGGTTCAGATTGGTTGTCGGCAAGAGCTTGTATCACTTTGTACTTCTTCTTGTTCATTAATAGAAATACTCATATTCTCGTCCATTCATGGTGTGAATGTCATTTATTATACAATGGGTTACATTTGCTTATCATATTATGGACCATTGTTATTGATAATGTTAATGCCATTGATATATTATATGTACTTATTGGATATTGGCTGTCAAGACTAATTTGCAGATTACAAGTGCATGGATTGAAAGCTCCAACAGGGATCTACATCAAATGTTTGGATCAAGGTTGGTTACATTTCTCCATTTCAGGTTCAGGGCTGATATGCATTTCATGTACATTCATCCAAGGGCTGATACGAAGATAGAGCTATGGTATCTAGGCTTCTATCAGCTGGATGCTACAAAAATACACCACATGATGGAAGCATGGCCATTGAAATGGAAGGTGAACGTCCCAGAGGATGTCAAGTCCACCTCCGAGGAAGCCAAAGATGAGAATCTGGACAAAGAAAAGGGCACATAAATTAAGTTGGAAGAAGGGACTCTGAAAGACAAGGCTAAAGGTCATGCGGGAGAAAAGAGGAAAGAAATTGCAAGCCCTTGATCAGCAAAAGGACAACGAAAGAAGAAAAAGGCTAATAAGTCAAAACTACAGCCGTTGCTGCATGACGATGACTGTGAAAGCATCGTAGCAAAGGTACATGAGCACTGGGAAGTAACGCTCACTTTGAAGGAGGAAAAACGGGAAGAGGCACAAGTAAGCCTCCTTCATACCATCGAAGCGATAAAAACGATGGTTCCGAAGATCAAACAAGTCCAGGAGGACTTGGTTCGAGACTCAGGATCTGAGGGAAAGTTAGGTGGTCAACCAAACTAAAGAGGAAATCCCCTACTTTGAAATTGCACCCTCGGCTGGTACATATTGAGCCAACGAACCTTATTTTTCCCAATGAACAGGTAGCCGAAGCAGCTAGGAACTTGGAACACTTCAACCTCAATGTTGGGATGTTTCCAATAGAGGACTTGCACAATATGCACATGCAGGTCATGGAGGAAATTCAAGAAAGAAGCATTACCTCACATGATCAAAATGTCAAGTTACAAAAGAGCTTTGACAAGCTGAAACTTGAATCAGCCCGAAACAACAAGGAATTGTCCAATATTCAAGAGAGGAACCGTAGGCTGAAAGAAATAGTATTGGCAGTCTACACCAAAATCGACAAGTGCAAACAAGAGTCGAATGTCGAGGACACCATCATTAAGATTGGGGATAGAGTGGAAACTCTTACGATGGAAAAGATGGACATGGATATTTCCTATAAGGGAAAAATCATAGACTTGGAAGCTCAGCGAACTAGCACCCCCTAGATAAATGCGTAGCTCCAAGCCAAGTGAAGGCCACAATAGACAGCATCTCAGCCGAAGTAGCGAGATGCCAAAATCTGCTAGAGGAATCCAACACAGTGCTAGCCGGATTAAATGAGGATCCAAACCTCCATAAGTTGCAAAACGATCTACAACAAAGGCAGTAGGAGCTCGACACCACGAACACAGAAATGAAGATTTTTTCTACAAGGAAAAAGGTGCAAAAGTTCACAGAGGTAAAAGAGCTGCAGAAAGAATTGAAAGTTTTAAGGGAGAGAGAGGTTGCCACTTCTACAAAGTTGCATCCCATAGAGGAAGAAGCACTCGCACTAATGAATCATATTGATGAGAAGTTTGTAGAACTTCAGACTATAGAGGGAACAGTGAAAGAACAAGCCCAAGAACTGGTCTCGCAGACGATGCTGGAGACCATTAAATAATTTTAGCATAAGGAAAAGGGAATGGTTGCGGAGCTCACCTTTACTTTGCATGGATTCACTGTGAAGTTAAGTACCACCGGAGGTACGAAGCTAAAGTCTCCAAGTGGAGGTGGATCGGGGACGATCCACGAGAAAGTGTTAGGGGCCTATTGGGCATGGCCCAAGTTGGCACATTTTTCAAGAAGCACAATTTTGGCATTTGCACAGTTCAGACTGCGAAGCTCAGATGGCACAGTTTTTTCAATGGTGCAGTTCGGATTGCAAAGTCATATATGCGTAGCAAGCAGTGCAGAGTCTAGGCACAACACAATTATGTTGATGCACAGTGTCAGCGTAGCAGCTATTTTGTGCAAATAGTATAAGGAAAGGTTGAGCAAATGAAAGTGACCTGTTTTTGGTAAGTGACTCCATGATTCCTGAAAGGTGGGTAAGGAGCGGCGTGGAGGCAAATGATAGCGACCTATCAGTTAGAGTGGTAGAAAACCATTAGAATCTAATCCATGGGTCGACAATGACAGGAAGGCCAGAGGGGCAGAAAGCGACACACCATGCTGTAGTTATAACTGTTTCATGAAGACTGCGGCTGTCAGAAGGGAATGTGAGCCACGAGTGGCCCAG
Organism: Larix kaempferi; assembly: GCA_027924585.1. NCBI lineage: Eukaryota > Viridiplantae > Streptophyta > Pinopsida > Pinales > Pinaceae > Larix > Larix kaempferi. The sequence goes on from BSBM01000007.1 coordinate 13,086,602, forward strand.
CAAAGCGGCCAGAAGTGAGTGGAGCAGCTATCGACTACAACAGGTAGGTTTGGTAGAGTAACCGCATCATTTTTGGGTAACCTTAGGGTTTTGGCCCATATGCATTGTAAAGACGTGACCTAAGGGCACGATCTATAAAAGGGGGAATTTTTGTAAGGGAAAGGTTGATCTTGGTTGATTCTTTTTGTAGATCTCTCATAGCATTGTTGTAAAAGGCTAAGTATTGTAAAGAGACTCTCCAGTTGTGTGCACAGGGACCCATTGTAGAGAGAAGAGCCTGCAGCTGAGTGTGCAGGATGGAATTGTTTCAATATAATCAACAATTTCTGTGGATGTAGCTCCCCTCCTGGGGGTGAACCACGTAAATATCATGTTTTTTATTGATTATGTGTGTTTTCTTTTGTTAATGGTTAAGTTCATGCTTATAGTTATATGTATCTTCGCTTTTATATGTATTCTCATATGAATGAGTGATGAAAATAATATGTTAAGTGTCGAACATACATGTATGAGTGTTAAAAGTGCAAGTAATGTTGACTATGATGAATGCATGAGTTATTTGGGTAACACTAAGTTAGAGAAGTCTATGTAAGTGTGATTACCTCGAAGTGTAGCAGCGGAAGTGCGTAGTTGCATTGTAGTTCATTGTATTACATAAGTTCGTAAAGTACACAGTTCAGTATGCTTGTTAAATGCATAATCTACTCTAAGTAAAGTCAGTCGAAGATGTGTGATTTGTAAAGAGGTAGTATAGTCTCCAGTTGCGTTGTCCTATTGTTACATAGCCATTTCGAAGCGCGTAGTCCCTGTATGCGCCATAGCATAAGTAACAACCGTGAAATAGGTGAATCTTTGCGCAATCCCCTAGCTTGTTGAACCGCGCATCACCTGATTGCAGAAACCTGATTCTGTAATCCCCCATAAAATTCACCTCAAGTAAGACCTTAGCTTGTTCGCAAGTTGTTGCTGAAAGAGCCGGTGAAGAAGGTTTTTGTTGGACCACAACTGCGAATAACCCGAGTCAGCACAAGAAAGTTAAAGAACAAAGGGCTAATAATCCAACAATCCCATAGGGATAATTTAGGAAGGAAAGGCCTCCCACATTTGATAGTGAAAGAAAGATAGGTCAAGAGGTAAAGGCATGGCTTCATGGAATTAAGAAGTGTTTTAGAATGCATGATTATTCTGAAAATGAAAAGGCCATAGTGGCCATTTACAATCTAAGTGGAAGACATTTAATTTGGTGGGAGCACCTCTTGCATGTGAAGAGGATTAGTGAAAGAAGGATCAGTTGGGAGCGGTTTAAAAGGTACTCCAAGGAAAAATACTTATCAGCTAGGTATTATGATAACAAGAGGAAAGAGTTCAATGAGCTCAGAATTGGATAGAATTCCATGAAAGAGCATGTCCACAATTTTTGGATTTGTTGAGGTATGTGGATTACATAAAGGATGAAGGGAACTTCCATCTTGGAATGGACAACTTTGTTGACTATAAGGTCAAAACAAACACTGAATAATCAGAGCCTAGATTCGACAGAATGGCAAGGATGAGTTTTTTTTCTTCCTTCTCAATCCCATACCTCTTCAACTGTGAAATCAAGTTCTTGAACTTATGTAGAAACTTAGTGATAGTTTCAAAACTGCTTGGGCTCAAGGAGATGAGTTCATTTTCCAATTTATGACCCTTCAACTCATCCCTCTAACCAAGAAGAGATTCGAGCTTGTCCCAAACCTCATTTGGTGTAATACCCCATTTTGATCTGTATGATATATTGGCTTTTAATGTAAATATTGTATACATGAAATGTATGTTTCCCTAGCATGGATCTCAAGGAGAAGGCCTCGCTAGTGTATGCTCGGATTTTATTTAAAAGGAAAGTATTTGATATTTTGTTACCCATGTGCTATTAAGCCATGGAATATTGTAAATTGATGTAAATATTTAATATTGCAATAAAATACCAAAATTGGCTATGGAAGCAACTAATGAGAAGGGGCCATGTGTATTCCACTAGGGAGTGGTGAGGGGGTTGTGGAATTGAACCATAGGCTGCCAAATGTCATTTTGAGAACCAATTTGACTTTCCTTGCTAACATTTAATTCAGTTGTAAGAAAGTTGTTGAGAAATCAGTCCATGGCTTCAATGGAGCATGGGTGGCCCAGAAATTCATATGGAAGGTATGGGCTCTATTTTTCTTGTACCACAAGTCACCCTACCTCATGGGAATTGGTTCTTCCTCATTTCCATTCCATTTTTGAAGATTCCACCATCCATTTTCATCCATTACACATGCCCAGTAGTGAGAAAAACCAGAAATCGCAACTTTGCAAGAACCCACGTTTTGAAGTGCCATAAACGCCCAGTATTTGGTATTGACAATGAAATCCAATGGGGGATCCATAGATATGAACCTTGGGGCGAAATTGAGATTATTAGATACCCAAAAATTCATTGGAAAACCCAGTTTTTATAGCCCAAAAATCCAGTGACGGGATTGAGTCATTTGATTACAAAATTGTGAGAAATCAAAGTGTGAATGATTGAATAGAGGTTGGGTTTGCTTGATAAACCCAGTGAAGGATGGAATCTCAAGGAATTAGCAACTAGACCTTTCTATGCCCACCCTGAATAGCACTGGAGAGAAGGGACGCCTGAGGGACTATGTAGCAGAGAAGGGGACCTTCCTTGTGTTGGGTGGGGTAGGTATTGTGGGTGCCATGATTGTTGAGTTCATTTGAGATGCCTGTAGCTCTATGGTTGAGCTCACTGGCTTAGCATCCTCTTCATTTTTTTATTGCATGCTTGATAAACCCAACTGTGTGTTACCTTAGCATGACTGTGTGAGTGAAACCATGGTTGCCAGTGAGCTTGTTTAGTTCCTCCTTAATGGATACACAAATCAGCTTGGGGGTGATCTCTCAGCTGAAAGAATATAGGATGGACAGAAATCTATGGTTGGGTGGAATGTTTCTCTCACATAGCCAGTTGTTGGGACAGCTTCATCTCAAAGATAAGTGTTCTTTGTGGTTGAGTTATGTTAATTCTGTGCTCTGCAATGTTTTAATTAATGACTGCTGTTTATATGTTGAATGCATGATGAAACTGTGTGTGTATATATAGTGTTTAATTCCGTTTTGTTTGTTGAGTATGAATATGTATACATAAGTTTTTATTTATCCATGAATTTCTTAGTATGGGGCTGAGATTGTCAAATAAGCCCAGTATGTTTGGTCATGTTCCTCCCTAGCACTGGAATGATGGAAGAGGACGTGACAGAGTGGTATCAGAGCCCATGTTGTAGCACTGGGGTGCTTGGGCCAAACTGTGAGTTACAGGTAGATATCAGAGCGTTTTAGCGTGGTATTGATGAAGTTTGAGAGGATTTCTGGTTGGAAAATGACAGGATCAGAGTTCTCATTTGTGGGGTAGGATTACACCATTGCATAGATATCTACAAGACCTTTCCAACTGTACCAGACTCGTCTCATTTGGTTAAGGGATGAAGGAGATATGAGCCCCACAAGTTCTTGGAGTAGAAGTATTTCCGCACCCGCATTTGCGGATTGCAGGATTTCATAAATGTTAAAAATTTTGAAGTTACGACTTGGATTTCCGCACCTGCAATTGCAGATTACGGGGTTGTGGGATTGCGGAAATGTTAAATTTCCGTAATTGTGACTTGGCTTTCTGCACGCGCAATTGCGGATTGCGGGATTGCGGGTTGCAGGATTGCGGAAATGTTAAATTTTCGTAATTGCAATTTGGATTTCCGCACCCACAATTGCAAATTGCGAAATTGTGGTATTGTGGTATTGCGGGTTGCGGGATTGTAGAAATGTTAAATTTTTGTAATTGTGACTTGGCTTTTCGCACACCAGCAATTGCGGATTGCAGGGTTTCAGGATTGCGTGTTGTAGGATTGCAGAAACGGTAAAGTTTCAGACTTTCGATTTGACATTCCGCACCCGCAATTGTGGATTGTGGGATTGGGGGATAGAGTGGTACCGGGTTGGAAAATTGGCATTTCCGCACCCGCAAGACAGATTGCGGGATTGCAGGTTGCGGAACCTGCGGATTGCGGGATAAAAAAAAAAGTATAAATCCCGAAATTTGATTTTTAGATTGCAGGAGCATGCAGAATCAGAATTGGATGACTTCAGTGGTGTTCTGAGGCCATTAACAAAGGCCATGAATGAACCGGTAAAAATTCTGAGCTCATTATGCTCCAATTTGGCATAAAATTGGAATTAATTGATTTTACAAATAAGTGTCCCAACGCTTGACAGAGGGTCGGATTGAGCTGAAACTGATATGGGGCGATCATGGAGCACGTGGATAGGCATTGAAAAGCTTATCCAGTAGGGAACAGTGGTGCATAACCTAAATTTGAATGAGGTTATCATACCCCATAGATAATTAGAGTAGAAAAGTGCCAGTGACTGTTTTGTCAAATTGATGACAATATGGGCAATTTCCAGAATTGCATGAATGGGCAAAAGAAATGAAGACATATTAACTCTGTAAATGATTCCATGAGTTTGGTTATGTTAAATATTGATTGTTTATATTTCTATATGCATTCTTATGATTTCTAATAAATATTTTCATAATGCACAGTGCTTGCAGCTCATAAGATTTGAATATTGTAACAAAAGTAGCATACAAGGAAGAGGGTCTCCAAAGAAAAATGGTGACCATAAATGATCCTTAGGATCTTTATGAGCATGATTAAGATGTGTTAGGAGAAAATGTGCAAGAAGGGAATGCTGAGACTGAATCTAATGGGAGAAGGAAGCAAGTAAATCCTCAGAATTTGGTTGAAACCATGGTGAGCTTCAATGAAAGGTTGATGAAGGCTCAAGAAGAACAAAACCAACTCAACGCTGCTATTTTGAAAAGCCTCATTGATATGCAGTAGAATATAAACCTTGGGTCCAACCCAAGCAACGTAAGTGAAGAAGGAAGAGATGCAGAGAGTCTCTCTAGAGGTCGTTCAAAGAAGAGGACCCCAAGCCCAAGGAAGAGTTCTGTGAGCAAGAAGCATAGAACACCTTCCTCTAGATCTTCTTCTAGCAAATCATGTGACTCTAGAGGCTCTCAAAAAATTCCAAGGCATATGCCCAGAATATTTCATGGAAGAAAGAAGTTCAAAGGCATTCCATAGGGAAAATTCAGGAAGGCAAGGCCTCCCACATTTGATGGAGAAGACAAGACTGGCCAAGAGGCAGAGCCATGGCTTCTTGGAATGAAGAAATATTTCAGAATTCATGACTACTGAGGAAATGAAAAGGCCAGAATTGCCATTTTCAATCTAAATGGTAGAGCTTCAATTTGGTGGGATAACCTCTTGCTAGTGAAAGGGATCAGTGAAAGGAAGATCAGCTGGGAGAGATATAAGAAGTATTTCGAGTAAAAATACATTTCTGCTAGGTATTATGACAGTAAGAGAAAAAAGTTCAATGAACTTAGGTTGGGGCATAAATATATGGAAGAACATGTCCATAAATTTTTGGAATTATTGAAGTATTTGGATTACATTAAAGATGAGAGAGTAAAAATCCAATGCTTCCTTGGAATCCTACCTCAAAGTTTCAAAGATAGAATTGAGTTTGTTAATCCACCAAGTCTTGATGAAGCCACTAGAATGGCAATGCATTGTTATGAGCAGAATAAAGGTAAATCAAAGGTTAAACCAGAATGGAAAGGAAAGTCAAGAGGGAGGTTTGATCAAAAGAAAAGTGGCTTCAAACCACCATTCAAAAGTCATCCCAGAACCTTTCCACTGGGGAAGAAATCAAGGAGTGGATTCAAGCGAGTAGTAGCAGCAGAAAAGACATCAAAAGGACCACTTCAGTGTTGGGGATGTGGAGAAAACCACATGCTAAAGGATTGTCCACATCGGAAGGAGAATCCCCAAAGGTTGCACAACTTAAATGGAGTAGAAACAATGGAGGACAAGGAAAGGGAAATGCCTATAATTTATGCAGCGTTGGATAATCATCAGTGTTGGCTGCTTTTCTGGGCAGACCCGGGTTTTAATGAAGCGCAGCAACAAAACCCCTTGGCACACTGGCCCTTTCGGCAACGAGCTGCGCAGCAGCTCGAGGTCTCACCCGAAGTGACTATGGGGGGGTTAAGGAATCAGGTTTCCTTAACCGTGGTGACGCGGAGATTGTTCTGTCTCTCTTCTTCTTCCTAAAATATCGGCGATCGGACCCTCCCGCAGGCCGCTCGGCGCAACTGCGTGGATTCCTTCCTTGGCAGGTCTACTGCGCAGTTTCTCCTCTCTAACGCAGCAGGCAACTATCCCTTGGGTCGATGCGCTAGACACTTCCTCGCCCTTCACATCCAGCACAGTAACGCAGTCTGCCCTCGCCGCAGCGACCGTGCGTTACTACTTCTTTAGTACTTAAGACACTTATAGTTATCAAGGGATCTTCCCAACTCGCTCAAACAGTCACAAAGATAAGACAGAAGTCTTGCATACACAAATAATGAACTCTAAATAGTTATCATTCACACAACATTATAACAAGAAGATATAAGTGAAGCTCATCTCCTCGAGGAAAACCACGTCCACGGGAGCGTTATATTAACCAGAAAATGATAGAGTTATACAATATGCTGCGCACACAGCTGCAACCTTAGATCTTACAGGAAACTCCACGCACACAGCTGGGATCCCTTCTCTCAGTCAAGTCTCCTCTCTATGGAGATTACAAAGGCACAGACGTCGACTCAGACTGTCTGGCAACTCATGGATTAGCTCCTCGGCTATCCGATTTCCTCTCTAGTTCTACGCACTGGGTAGAAAATACAATGAAGGATAATCAACACATGATCTATCCTTTAGACTGGCTCTCTAACAGTCTAGTATCTAACTCTCTAATTCTCTCTCTCTCTCTCTCCAACCCTCTATCTATTACAATTATTCATATATGTAGGTGGCCATGACGGTCACACCTTTACAAAACTGTGGGCCTTTCCCAACAGTGATTCCCAAAAACCCTAACCACGCACATGGCTAGGTGTACTGTAGGCGCCGCTTGCAGTCACGTCGCCGCTTCCTGCAGGCTCCGTGAATTCCGGCGCAGATTGTGGGTATGGGCGATCGTCCTTCGCCTTCAATGCTCTGGTCCGTTGCTCCTCCTTGATCCGAGCAACCATAACTTCTGTACTAAGCCTTTAAATGAGGGTAGCTGAGCCCTCTACTCCATCGCCTTATTTATTATGGTAGCTGAGCCACCTTCATTCTTCGATGACGTGCGCGCGATCTCCGCAATTTCCGGTCCGTGATCTGCGCTGAGATCATCCATCTGGCACCGTACTGCGCACCGTCTCCTTCTTACCCAAACTTAGTGCTTGTCCCAAAATTAGCACTTTCCTTCCATACTCGTGCTTTTTCCCAAAATTCGCAGCTTTTACTATGGCTGCGACCTTGGCCCCAACAGGCCCCCAACACTCACTTGTGGCTCGCCCTCGAGCCACTCGCACTAGCGCGTGGTTGTTTGATTTGCGCATCTGCGTTTGCTTGAATCTCCGCGAATGTTTTCTGCCATTTCGCAATAGCGGAGTCCAATTCCTCGATACACTCATCAGCTATTTGCACTGTTTCTGCGGTCGTTTCATCTTTAGTGAGTGTATCAATGAGCTCTTGAGACTCGGTAATTTCTTTGATTTTTGTCTCAACCTGGCCAACGATTTCAGCATACTCATCCATGAATGGCTGAATGCTGTTGGTGAGCTTCTCATCTTCAGTTCTGAGCTTGTGCAGTTGCTGCTGCATTTTGCGCACTTCGCCCATTTTCTTCATCTTTGGCAATCCTGTTAAGGACTTAGCTTCTTCATTCAGAACAGTGAGAGACTGTTCTGCAGCTTGCACCTGTTCTGATAGTCCCACTTTAAAAGGGAGGTTCACAAGCTCTGACCATGCTTCCATAGCCTGGTCCATCAGGTTCTTGGCTTCCTGTACTTGACCTTTCATTCGTGTGGAAGCTCTGCTCAATGCTTCAAATTGTACCTGCGCATCATCCGTAAGATGCGCAGCAACGCGAGCTTCTAGCTCAGCAATCTGGGTTTTATGGCCTTCTGCCATAGCAGCTATTTCTTGCTCCAGGGTTTTCGCCCTTTCGCCAATAATTTGAACTTTTGCAACCAGAGGGAGGTCTGGTTGAATCTCGCAAGCCGGCAATTCCTGGGCAATCTCTTCTATTGCGTTTCTGATGCCGGTGTCTTGCGCCTCATAGAGTGCAAGCTTCGCAGAGATATTCTTATGACTTTCCTTCATCTCTATCTCCTGCGATTGCAGTCGTTGGTTTGCCTGGAAAGTAGAGAGCTCTCTAGCTCTCAACTCAAGAGAAACTTTCTCCTGTACAAGTTGTAGGGTTTCTATAGGAATCATAGACAAATTAATTTCTACAGGTCCAACTGTGCTTACCTGTAGTTCAGCTAGAGGATCTGGAAGTGTCATGCTGGTAGGCGGAATATGCACGACAGTGTGCCTGTCTGGGAGTTCTTCAACTCGCTCATCAGTTGGAACTGGTTGTGGCGCCTGCGAAGTAGATGCTGGCGCATGGGTCTGCGCAATCCTTCCTGCGAGACCTTTTAGTTCTACAAATTGTAAGTCTAGAGCACTTCGGATGTGAGCATGCATGTTCCTCATCTCACGAAATTGCTCTTTCAAGTATTTGTCGACCTCCGAGGGAATGGCCTCAGTGGGATGCGACACTTTCTGCTTCTTTGTGGCTGGTTCTGTTGAGCCTTCATCGCTTCTTTGCTCAGGGGCTTCCTTGCCCTTATCCTTTTCTTGCGCAGCGGCGGGTGGCATCGCAGGTGCGATGTCAGCTGCTGCTCTCCATTCGTCCGACCACGACTTAATGGTTTCTTCGACATCTTCTGTGGTCATCCTGTAAAGACCTAGCGCCCAGTCACCTGGAATGTCGCAAGGCCGAAGGTAGAGTTGATGGATGTCGGCAGTAAAAGCCAACTTCCCTTCATACAATGTGGCTGTCTCCTCGCTCAGCCTTGGCATATCTTGTATGGTGTCTCGGAGGAGATAGTAGTACTCACAAAAAACAGCGCGATTCATCTTGCGCTTCGCGGGATTAGGGGAATCCCAGAGGTTGATGTAGCGCATGCCGGCAACCTCTCCTGCGCGGCGTGGACGGAACTGAGTATTTGGGGGCTCCTTCCACCCGACGAGAGCGCATAGAATTAGAAGCCACGAAAAATGGAATGATTGGGCTGGATTGTCCTGCACATTCAGGCAATCAGCCAAAAAAGAATTCAGCAGGAAGAGAGACCAGTTGTACTGTTCTCCCTCCGCAGCTGCGATAGCGAGCTCTACGACAGCTCCAGTAACTTCTTTCGGTCGGCACTTGGTGAGAAGTCTGCCTGCAAGCAGACTTCCTGTGAAGCGAAGTGCCTCATCTTCAACGGTCGTGAGGTCATAAGCCCGACCTCCTCTTGTCAAGTTATATTTCTGGACCAGCTTTGCAGCTAATTTTCGGTCCTTCTCCTTTCCCACAAAATGGATGTTGGGATCCTTACCAACCTTGGATAGACCGGTTATACGGTGTATAAAATCAACATTTAGATCAATTGGCCTCCCGAGCCAAAGGTAACCTCCATGAACGCAGGATAGCAGTGTTTTAACGACTGCGTTCACTTCATTGCTACGCCCAAAGTGCGGTAGCTTCAACAAATTCAAGAGTCCAGGGCGCTCAAGATTTGCTGCAAATCCCTTCGGGATAAACTCATCAACCTGCCTGGTGGGATTATGGACGATATCCAGATATCGGTCCAGCTGAAACTGAGGATATGTCTTATAGTCTCCAAGGTTAAAATCAGAGAATTTAACCAATGGAATGTTTCCCAATAGTTGGCCTTCTACCCGCACACTAGCCGGTAGTGGCGGTAGCGGAATTGGATACTTTGCATTCTTCGGAATCTGTACATCCGGCGCATCATCTGGACGCGGCGGAATGTAGTTCACCATAGACGCGAGCGGCTCTGGAACAGGTTCCTCCGGCTGCTGCTGAGATGCTCTTGTGCTTGGAGATGTTCTGGGATCAGTAGCACCGGGGTGTACGTAGGTCGAAGCCGTCACCGGAGTGGCCATGCCGAAATCTAAGCCGCGGCGTAGGAATTGACGAACAACTTCTTCAGTCGATAAATTCTCCGTCGTGAAGCAATGTAAATAACAAAACTCTGGACAGCAAATGGCGGATCTGCGTAGGGTATGGATGCTGAAAACAAGGGAAAATAGTCTGCACACTCGACTCTGAAAACAATAATGCAGATCTTCAAATACAACTTATGCAACTCGAGACGGTAACCCGAAAATGATACAAGTGTGAGGTATGTATAGCCAGCGGGGGTAGTAAATGCGACCAAGTGGGGTTACGTAGCGGTAGGCGGCTACTGGTGAGTTGACAACACGCTATCCTCCTTGCCGTAGCGGTGCATTTAGTGTGATTGACGGGTTCTGACAGCCTTCCGGGAGAAGCTAATGCTTTCGGCGCCTGGGTTAAATGCAAATCTTTCGGAGATTAAGCCGAATCCGTCAGAACGGGTAGAATTAAATAGCGGCCTTATCCTTCATTTATTCAAACGCGGCTACATAACTACTGTAATTCAAAATTTCCGGCGGGTCATTTCAACTTAGGAAACTGTGCCTCTATGGGTCCACAACAAAACTCTTTTCAGCGGCAAATTATGAAAGGGGACTTCGCAAGAGCGATAGTCCAATGGTCCATAAAGCAAAACTTCGCCAGAGCGGACCGCTAAGCTTTGTTCAAGCAATTTTTATTCAGGATGCGCGGATATTTCAAGGAACTGCGCAGGAAGCTGGAAACTGAGGGTGTGTCGCAGCTTCCGTGTAGACTAAATGCGATGTCTCTTTCAACTACACTGGGCATCTGCATTCTTGAGTAATATATTATGTCGACAGGGCGGAGTGGCCGTCGCAATAAAGCTTAAGCCGACTCCCGTTTATCATTGTAGGTAGTAGTTCTCCATTCAGCTTTGCAAGCTGAACTGCGCCTCCGTCTGTTATTTTTATTATCTGAAAAGGACCTAACCAATGCACACGAAACTTGCCTGGAAACTTGATGAATTTACTATCATAAAGGAGTACCAAGTCTCCTTCTTCAAAGTGCTTATGCTTAATGTGCCTGTCATGCCAAGCTTTCTGTCTTGCCTTCTGTACCTGTTGATGAAATCCGGCCAAAAGTCTGTCTTCTTCTAAGGAGAGCAGTTGCGAAAGTCTTTCATTCATAGTGTCAGGATCTGCCATTTCTGTAATTTGCGCAATTCGGAGACTGGGAACAATGTATTCCATGGGCATAACTGCTTCTTGTCCATACACCAAGCTGAAAGGTGTGTGACCTGTTAGTTTCTTGTAAGTAGTTCTGTAAGCCCATAATACAGCTGTGACTCTAAGGTCCCAATCATCTCTTTGTTGATTACAGATTTTCGTCAGGGCATTCTCAAGAATCTTATTGAATGCTTCCACCGTACCATTAGCTTGAGGGTGGTAGGGTGTACTCTTATGGTGATTAATTTGAAATTCTTGAGTAAGGGCCTCTATAGTCTCATTGAGGAAATGTGTACCTTGATCACTCATGAGGATCACCGGGCATCCAAACCTAGTGATAATGTTCTCGAAAATGAACTGCGCGGCAGTAGCAGCGTCGCAGTTCTTAACTGGCTTCGCCTCAGCCCATCTGGTGAGGTATTCAGTAGCTGTAATGATATATCTTGCGCCAGTTCTTTTTCCTGGTGGGTTAATAGGTCCTACAAAGTCAATGGCCCATTTATCAAAAGCACGCAGTGTGATCTGGGGTCTTAGCGGCATTTCATCTCTCCTTGAGGGTTTTCCTGTGCGCTGGCACACATCGCAATATTTACAGAATTCCTTAGTATCCTTGTGCAATGTCGGCCACCAAAGTCCTGCGGCTAATATTTTCTGCGCAGTCGGCTTTCCTGCGAAATGGCCTCCTGCGGTACCTGAGTGCGCTTCTGTGATGATAGAGCTCTTTTCATGTGGTAAGATACATCTGCGCAAAATTTCGTCAGGGCCCAACTTATAAAGCTGGCCTGCTATCAAAGTGAAGTCTGCGGCTCGAACAACAAGTTGCTTCTTTTGCTGGATTGTAAACTCAGCCGGCGCTTGTCCGGTAGTGAGAAACTTAAGAATATCAGAATAATATTCGTCTGCTGCTTGGATATAAAACAACTGTGCGTCAGGCAGATTGTCCTCCAGACTCGTAGGTTCCTCTCCTGACTCTATTCTGGATAGATGGTCAGGCCCTGCATTCAATCTGCCTGGCTTTACAATAAACTCAAAATCATACTCTTGAAAGAGCAGTATCCATCTGCAAATTCTGCCTCCTAAAACTGGTTTATTGACCAAATATTTCAAAGCAGAATGGTCAGTATACATTTTAAAGTGAGCTCCTAACAGGTAGTGTCTGAATTTCTGTAAGGCATACACCATAGCTAGTCCTTCCCTTTCTGTAGTGGTGTAATTCTTCTCAGCTGTAGATAGCTTTCTGCTGGAGTAAGCAATTGGGTGGTCAATACTTCCTTCTCCAGACTGTGTAAGCACAATTCCTAGTGCTATGGAAGAAGCATCAACATGAACATGAAAAGGTTTTCTCCAATCCGGGAAAACTAGAATAGGCGCTGTGATCATCTTTTCTTTAAGTGTGTCCAAGCTCTGTTGGCATTCTTCTGTCCATTGGAACTTCGAATCCTTCTTCAGCAATCTTTCCATAGGTGCTGTGATCCTTGCATATCCTTTGATGAATTTTCTGTAATATCCTGTATGTCCCAATGTAGTGCGCAATTGCTTAACTGAGTTGGGCGCAGGTAAATTAGCAATGATGGCAACCTTCGCAAGATCCATCAGAAGTCCTTGTCTGCATACAATATGTCCCAACAAAATACCAAAGGGCGCACAAAATATACATTTTTTCAAGTTAAGGGAAATCTGATGCTGTCTACATTTTTCTAGCATCATGCGCAGATTCGCAATATGGTTCTTTAGTAAACCAAATACAGTCCAGTCATCAAAATAGACTTCTAAAAACTTGTGGATAAATTCTTTAAAAACAGCAACAACGACTCTAGAGAAGATAGCAGGTGCGTTTTTAAGACCAAAGGGCATTAACGTATACTGGAATGAGCCCCATTCAGTTGCAAAAGTAGTCTTGTGGCGGTCGTCCGGATGGATTCTGATCTGATGATATCCCGAGAAACCATCAGTGAAAGAGTAAGCCTCTTGTCCTCCAACATTATCAAGTACTTCATCTGTGAAAGGAGTGGGAAATGGGTCGTGCGCTGATGCATCATTGAGTTTGCGCAAGTCGACACAAATTCTTATTTCACCTTTCGTTTTCTTTTCTTGGACCACCATAGGACTAATCCAATCGCTTTCCTCTACTGGCTCAATAATACCTGCTGCAAGCATCTTATCAATTTCTTCTTTGACTTTTTCTTTGTAGCGCGGGTTCAACCTGTATGGGCGCTGCTTTACTGGCTTGGCATCTGGTTTCAGAGGTATGCGCATCACTCCTAAGTCTCCTAGGATGCCTTTCATTTCTGTGAACTTGGTAGGAAAGATATCCTGGTAGTCACGTAATAAATCTGAAACATGCGCAACAGTTTCATCATCCCAATAGTCTCCTATAGAAGCAAACTTTGGGTCAGCTTCTGTGCCAATGTTAACTTTCTTGAGCTTGACGTGTTCTGTGATGGCAGGAATATCAAGCTCAGGACTTTCAATATTGCGCGTCCCTTCTGATTCTGGGATATTGATGTTACGAGGATCATCCTCCTCATCTTCGGCGGTGAAGTTATAACATTCCAGGGCATGTTCTATCTGGACAGCCCAATCTGGTTGGGAATATTCTGTTACTAGACCTGGTTCAAATACCTTCTTTTTAATACACTTCAGAGCCTGATCAATGCTTGGATGTTCTGACTCAAAGCTAAAGGTAAGTTGAAAGCTTTCTATCATAAGATCCCAAGTAAGAGTGCCTCTGCGCAATTCTGTTTTAGTATACCAATTCCTTGGAATTGTATCTAATGTGTGGATGAATTGGTGAACCCACTCATCTTCCGGAATATCTGACCATTGCTGAATACATGCTTCAATGTGTGACCTGGGGTCACTCTGTCCTTCATATTTGCGTAGCGCTTCGGTTGTAGTGTCCTGAAATCTGCGCAGTATCAATCTGCGACAGTCTGTCCATGTATGAATATTCTCCTTGTGCGCAATCCACCATCTTGCGGGTGTAGCGCGCAATGCTATATCTAGTGCCTGTATGCGCTGCGGTTCTGGAAGCTTTTGTTCATATTCCTGTATGAATTTAGTTACTTCAGTTAAGCCATCAAAAGTTGGAGTATCAATTAATTCTGTGCCAATCCATCGAATGGATTTAGTCATCATGGCGCAACGTCTTGCAGAAACCTCATGTAGACGATTCTGCCAATTTTCCAATCCTGCATCTGAATCTGATGTGCACGAGCTATCACATCGCCAGCTGATATGGCCGTCTGCTGTGGGGTTGACATAGTCACTGTGGTTAGTGGTCATCTGATACAAGCTTTCCATGTGGCGCGCTTCCTCTTCTGCGCGAATGGGTTCTATATATCTTGGTCCTTGAATAGGATCAAGAGGTGCGATGACCCTGATCTGGTCATCCTCAAAGGTCATCTGTCTTTTCTTCAGGTTAATGACAGCCAAATTATCAAGTGCCCAGTCTATTCCTAACAGCGCTGGGTATGGTCTACTATCATCCATAATTTTGATTACTTCAAAATCTGCAGAGCTTCTTACTCCTTCAATATCAATAGGTACGTTGGGTAATCTGCCCAATGGAGAGACTCGTTGCTGATTTGCGAGTCTTAGCTGGATAGGGGATCTTGTAAGCTGAGGGCTTCCCATCTATTCCCATGTCTGCATAGTGAGAACATTGGCTTCTGAGCCCAAATCTAACATGACTTCGTTCATTTCAAATGCTCCAATCTGCGCTGTGAGCCTCATCTCTTTTCCTGTTCTAGTGTGACTCCTAATCTGGTGAACAGCACACTGCGGTGTGTTCGTCGAAGCAGAGTGTTGGCACTGATCCAACAGGTGTTGGAGTTCTAGAGTTGCTTGTTCATTTCGCAACAATTTTAAACATTGTCGCAGGAACGCATGAACACTGCCTAGTGCATGCTCCTTATCGTCATCAGGTCTTCCAGCTGTGGTGGCTTGTTCTTGTACCAGGTTGTCTTGTCTTAGCACTTGCGATCTATTAATGGTCTGTGGAATTGCGGCAGAACTTGAAGCTCTCGGATCTGAGAAATACTCTTGAGCTTGCTTAAATGCTTCTTTTTGCTTCTGTAGGTTAAGTGGGGCTGGTTTAATGTTAGCGCGGCGCACCCATTGCGTCGCTTGCTTTCCCGTTCCCATCTCTTGCGCACCAGTGGTAGCTCCACTGCGTGTCACTATATTAACTGTAGGGTCTGGTTCTCTTTTTTCTGCTCCAATCAACTGGATATTCTGATTGACCTGTGGTGTCTTTGCTTGCATCTTAGCCTGTAACTGAGGGCATTCTTCAATGATATGGTCAGAAGATTTACAATACCTGCAGAGGGTTGTAGGATTTTGGCAATCCCTAGCAAAATGACCTTGTGTTCCGCAATTATAACAAGTGATCTGTCCTCTTCCGCGACCAAAATTTGTTGTGCGTCCGCGTCCTCTGTAATTTGCTGCTCGGGCGTCCCGAGTTTGGTCATAAGGTGGTCCTGCTGTGGGTCCTTGTGTCTCTGCTTGTACCCTATAAATATCATGCTTTCTTTCTATCATAAGGTCATATGCTCTACAATTGTTCTCATCATGACCTACTGATTTACAAAAATTACAATATAGATTCTTTGGAGTTTGTACATATTTCTGAAGTAAGTGGCATTCTTGTGGTCTATGACCTCTAGTTCTGCAGATTTCACACCAAGGCCCTTGTGCCTGTGGTAAAGGATTAGGTGCTCCAGTTGCAATATAGTCTATGAAAACAGGACAATGGTCCTTTGAATGACCTTGGGCTTTACATTTTGTACACCAAATTTCTTCCTTGATCTCCTTGCCTTTCTTAATATCATGCACTTGCAAGGTTAAGTTTGCTAATTGGTTCTGTAAGTGCGCAACATCGTTGCTTGTTCCTGCAATTGGTGAAGCTTCTAGTTTCATAGCCATTTCTAGGGCTTGTTCCTGAGTATTGAGATTCTGTTGCATAAGGGGAAGTCTAATGTGTGGAAGCAGTGCAGCAATAAACCATTCTTTATGTTGCTGTGGTGCAAACTCGAAGCTTACTTGATCTATCAAGGCTTTGAACTTCTGGTCAAAGTCCCATACTGATTCTGTAGGTAACTGTTTGATGTCTTTGAGCTCTGTTATACACTGTGATTCTGACTTAGGTTTCTTAAATTCCCGAATCATAGCATTTCTTACCTCAGCAAGCGTCCTATTCTGTGCTGCTGAGTATTTCATGAACCAAGTCAAGGCTCTTTCTCTTAGTGTGGTTGCTAACTGAACCAGTTTAACAGCATCATCATTAATTTGCTTAATTGTCCAAATGGCTTCACATAAGAACCAGTGCTGCTCAGGGTCCTCTATCCCTGTTCCTCTAAAAGTTGGTAGCTTCATGTCATCACCCATCCTTCTTGCACGGGTTTGAGGTGGAGGTACTGTAGCAGTGCCTCCGGGATGGTTAAACAAAGGTGGTACAGAGGTACTAGAAGTACCGTGTGGGCTACTAGAAGGTGTTACTGTAGGATTATACTGAGCTCCGTCTGGTTTTTGCGGTGTAAAGGGGTAATACGGGATATGAGCACTCCCTTGTCTTTCTCTATGGCTTGCTCTAGGGACTTGGCTATTGTCTGGGCTAGACTCAAAAGGATATTGGTCAAGGCCTACTTTATATCGTTTTCCACTACGAGTGCAACCAATAACTTCAGGATCACTATCAGAATCTACGGACATTACTTGACTATGCTATTCATCAGAAGCAATACATAGCTTTCCTTTTTCATACAGAAGCATTTTAATCCATAAGTTCAGATAATTTAAGAACTTACCTCTGTGTACTTGGAAGAAACTCCTCTCAGCTTCACTGAAACTCTCTCTTGTATCGACTGCAAATTCGGTAATGAAACCTTCCAGTAGACTATTCAACCAAAAGTCTACTGCGCGGGAAACAGAATTGTCTATCTGCTTCACAATACTGACTAGCTCAGGCGTCCACGTGACGGGTCGATCAACATGCAGCGTAGGTGTAGAATCTGCTAACTTGGCTATCCAAGCGTGTAACTCCAATGCAAACGTAACAAAGAAAATTTCGTAAAGGTCAGCATAAATATACTTCTGTAACCAATCTTCTGTTTGAAGCGTAGGGCTTCTATTTTCTTGTTCAGCAAACTCTTTAGCCTTTAAATCAAACCAATCTCCAATTTCCTTAGCTGTAGGATTCCAGTAACACATTTGTTAACTGAGCAAGTCTCAGTGTAACAGAACCTTATGTTGTCTTCAGCAACAATCTCAGATGTCACGTAACTAGTAAGTCTTACAACAAGAAGTCGCAAGGCAACGGAACCATTTGTTGGCTCAATCAACAGGGTTCAAAGCCGTGGAAGTAATGTGATCAAAAAGTCATAAGACAACAGAACCATTTGTTGGTCACTAGGCAACGGAACCATTTGTTGGCTCCTCAATCTCGCGCGTCGCCAAAATAACAAGTCTCATTCACGCGGCAACGGAACCATTTGTTGGCTCCTCTATCTCGCGCGTTGCCAAAATAACAAGTCTCATTCGCGCGGCAACGGAACCATTTGTTGGCTCCTCCATCTCGCGCGTTGCCAAAATAACAAGTCTCATTCACGCGGCAACGGAACCATTTGTTGGCTGCTTTTCTGGGCAGACCCGGGTTTTAATGAAGCGCAGCAACAAAACCCCTTGGCACACTGGCCCTTTCGGCAACGAGCTGCGCAGCAGCTCGAGGTCTCACCCGAAGTGACTATGGGGGGGTTAAGGAATCAGGTTTCCTTAACCGTGGTGACGCGGAGATTGTTCTGTCTCTCTTCTTCTTCCTAAAATATCGGCGGTCGGACCCTCCCGCAGGCCGCTCGGCGCAACTGCGTGGATTCCTTCCTTGGCAGGTCTACTGCGCAGTTTCTCCTCTCTAACGCAGCAGGCAACTATCCCTTGGGTCGATGCGCTAGACACTTCCTCGCCCTTCACATCCAGCACAGTAACGCAGTCTGCCCTCGCCGCAGCGACCGTGCGTTACTACTTCTTTAGTACTTAAGACACTTATAGTTATCAAGGGATCTTCCCAACTCGCTCAAACAGTCACAAAGATAAGACAGAAGTCTTGCATACACAAATAATGAACTCTAAATAGTTATCATTCACACAACATTATAACAAGAAGATATAAGTGAAGCTCATCTCCTCGAGGAAAACCACGTCCACGGGAGCGTTATATTAACCAGAAAATGATAGAGTTATACAATATGCTGCGCACACAGCTGCAGCCTTAGATCTTACAGGAAACTCCACGCACACAGCTGGGAGCCCTTCTCTCAGTCAAGTCTCCTCTCTATGGAGATTACAAAGGCACAGACGTCGACTCAGACTGTCTGGCAACTCAGGGATTAGCTCCTCGGCTATCCGATTTCCTCTCTAGTTCTACGCACTGGGTAGAAAATACAATGAAGGATAATCAACACATGATCTATCCTTTAGACTGGCTCTCTAACAGTCTAGTATCTAACTCTCTAATTCTCTCTCTCTCTCTCCAACCCTCTATCTATTACAATTATTCATATATGTAGGTGGCCATGACGGTCACACCTTTACAAAACTGTGGGCCTTTCCCAACAGTGATTCCCAAAAACCCTAACCACGCACATGGCTAGGTGTACTGTAGGCGCCGCTTGCAGTCACGTCGCCGCTTCCTGCAGGCTCCGTGAATTCCGGCGCAGATTGTGGGTATGGGCGATCATCCTTCGCCTTCAATGCTCTGGTCCGTTGCTCCTCCTTGATCCGAGCAACCATAACTTCTGTACTAAGCCTTTAAATGAGGGTAGCTGAGCCCTCTACTCCATCGCCTTATTTATTATGGTAGCTGAGCCACCTTCATTCTTCGATGACGTGCGCGCGATCTCCGCAATTTCCGGTCCGTGATCTGCGCTGAGATCATCCATCTGGCACCGTACTGCGCACCGTCTCCTTCTTACCCAAACTTAGTGCTTGTCCCAAAATTAGCACTTTCCTTCCATACTCGTGCTTTTTCCCAAAATTCGCAGCTTTTACTATGGCTGCGACCTTGGCCCCAACAATCAGGAAGATCATAAATCATCAGTGGTGAAAGTTGAAGGTAAGATTGCTAAGCAATCTATTTCTGTTTTGATTGATCCAGGATCTACTCATAGTTATGCTTATCCAAAAGTGGTTGAAGGTTTTTCTCTTAGAAAAGTGAAGCACGATAAGTCTTGGCTATTTCAATTAGCCATAGGGACCAAGAGAAAAGTAAGTGAAGTAGTGGTGGAGTGCCCCATAGAATTGAATGGACTCCACACACATGCATAATTAAATGTACTACAATTAGGATCTTATGATGCCTTAATTGGCATGGATTGGTTGGAAAGGAATAGAGCCAAGTTGGACTGTTATGAGAAATCACTTGAATGTATTGATGAAGAGGGAAGACCAAGATTGGTAAGAGGAATTTCCAAGCAAGTTTCAGTAAGATAGATTTCATCCTTGCAGCTAAAAAAGTTTTATAAGAAAGGTTGTCAATTATATGCATTCCATATATCAGATTCATCAGAGGACAAGGGACCAAGGATAGAAGACTTCTAGATATTGCAAGAATTCAAAGATGTATTTCTGGATGAAGTGCCGGGACTACCACCAAAGAGAGATATTGATTTTACCATCGATCTTGTTCCAAGGGCAGCACCAAATTCCAAAGCTCCTTATAGAATGAGCACATCGGAATTGGTAGAGTTGAAGATGCAGCTACAAGAAATAATGGACAAGAGGTATATCAGGCCCAATGCGTCTCCTTGGGGAGCACCAGTGTTATTTGTTAAGAAGAAGGATGGTACTTTAAGGTTGTGTATTGATTACAGGCAGCTTAATAAAGTGACAGTCAAGAACAATTAGTATCCATTGCCAAGAATTGATGGCTTGTTTGATCAAATGAAAGAAGCTAAGGTGTTTTCAAATATTGACTTGAGGTCTGTGTAAAATTAGTCACAGCAGATCTATTGAACAAGAATATCAATCACAAATATGTAAAACAATTTGGAGTAAAAATTGTGCAAGAGAGATGCATTAGTGCTCTATAATCTAGAATGGTAGAATTACAATACAATACTGTCACAATGAGTGAGCAATTCGAATTAACCAAGGAGGTCATTCGTATTTACTGCATGGCATAGCTTATCTCCAACTAGGAGTCCTCGTCATCAATCAGTGGTGGTCATCAATGCACAAGTAATTTTCATACAAGTGTCAAACTGAGTGTAATAAGTGTAACTGATGGTAAGTGGCACTAATGTAGGGATGGAGGCTCAGTGGAGGGTGCATAAGGAATTAACTGCACTCATAACAGTTAGTCAAGTCTCATCGGAGGTCAATTGGAGTGATAACAGCAATGAGGAGTCAGTATAGCCTCAAATCAAGGAAAGACTAGTAACTAACTAAAGTGAGATGGACTGGTAAGTGAGAAAAGGCGCCCTTCTCAAGTGGTAGGTGAGAAGTGGACACCTCCCTGACTAGGAGGGATAAATATGAGTGGAACATAGCTCCTGAGTGCTGGAAGACTAGGGACTATGTAATATCCTTGGAAATATTTAACCAAGATATTAACTCAACTTCATAAATTTTTAAAAAATTCACTGGATAATTTCTTAACAATCTTTTCAAACCAAGCAGGATGTTAGTGAGGGGGATGGAGACTGAATCTAAGGATGGTGGGATGAAATTTCAGTTCTAGAATTCATATGGGGAAATTTTCAGCAGCAAATATTAATATCATAGGGAGAGTCCTAAGCAAAGCACTGGGGCCATTTATGTTTCGAACAACAACTACCGTTGAAGCCTACCGCAAAGCTTCCTGGGTGCACCAGCATATGCTTACTAGACCGGGTGGGTAAAAAATGAGTTGTGACAATAAAATAGGTTCAATGGACACAATGAGAAGAATTCTAAATGATTTGGGAAGATTAGGAGTGGTTTGGAAGTTTTAGCCCCTGTCGGGATGATAGAGCTAGTCAAAATGAAATCTTTACAAACATGGTTTCAATCCTCCCAAATCCTTTTAGTAGGGACTGATACAGCTGATATGATGTTTTATTGACCTCCTACAACTTACAGAAAGTAAATTTGACATTTAGAACAATTTTGACATTCATTTTAGTGAAGCTAGTCATTAAACAATGCTCAATGAGCTAGTCTTCTATTCTGAATTAAGTGCTGACTTTATTTAAATGTAAAACTCTGTTTTGAAATATTAGAGTGCTCTAATATAATGTACTTAGCAGCATCAGGTTGAAATGTTACTCACTGAACTGAGTTTGCACTCATTTAATAGCTCCTTCTTAATACAATGAATTATGGGCTAGGAAAACTGTTGGATGCTTTTTGGACAGACCCAGGTTTTAATGAAGCGCAGCAACAAACACCCCTTGGCGCACTGGCCCTCTCGGCAATGAGCTTCACAGCAGCCCAAAGTCTCACCTGAAGTGGCTATGGGGGGGCTAAGGAATCAGGCTTCCTTAACCTGGGCGATGCGGAGACTAATCTTCTCCCTCTCTTTTGGGAGGATTCCTCGAAACGGAACGTCTTACTCTTTCGCAGACCTCTCAGGGAAACAGCGCAGGAGCTTACTCGCCTTAGCCTAGCTGCGCAGCACCTCCGCACCTGCGCATGAGGCATTTACCCGCTACGTCCGCTATGCGCTGTATTACTTCTGCGCTTATGCCACAGCGCACAACGAACTCCTTACACGCCACAACAATAGTGCTCTTACTGACTCCTTCGATAGTGCGTGAATCTAACTTCTTAGGGAGCTTCGAGGACTTGCTTTATATACTTGTTCATAAAGACAACGAAACGTTCATGTAAACATAGATAGTAAGACATAAACATGCATTCACACAACACAGCATCATAACAACGAGAATTATATAGTTCACCTCCATGGGGAAATCACATTCACTGGAACTATATCTTATATTATCACAAAACGGGAATTACACAGTCCTGCTGCGCACACAGCTGCAGCCTTAGATCCTTCCAGGAAACTACATGCACACAGTTGGGAGCCCTTCTCTTAGATATACTCTCTTCTTCTACAGAGATTACAATGACTCAAACTTCGACTGAGACTTTCTTCAACTCAGTGACTAGCTCTACAGCTATCACTTCTCTTAACATCTAACCTTCTTACGTCTAAAACATCTGATGGCTAGCTAACTAACTAACGTCTAACCTTTACAATTACACATATATATAGGTGGCCTTGACGGTCGCACCTTTACAAAACTGTGGGCCTTTCCCAGCAGTATTCCCCAAAACCCTAACCACGGACATGGCTAGGTGTACTATAGGCGCCGCTTGCAGTCATGTCGTCATTTCCTGCAGGTTCCATGACTTCCGACGCAGATTGCGGGTATGGGAACTGCTTCATCATTCACTGCTCTTTGTCCTTCACCTTCAATTCTTTGGTCCATTGCTCTTCCTTGGTCAGAGCAACCATAACTTCTGTACTTAACCTTAATGAGGGTAGCTGAGCCCTCTATTCCGTCGCTTCATTTATTGTGGTAGCTGAGCTTTCTACTTGGCCACATTCATTCTCCTTTGACGTGTACGCGTGAGTTCTACGATTTTCGGCCCGTGATCTGCGCTGAGCTCGTCCATCTGGCACCGTACTGCGCACTGTTCGCTTCTGCCCAAAAATTGGTGCTTGTTCAAAATTAGCACTTTCCCTTCAACACTTAGTGATTTTTCCTCAAAATTCGCTGCTTTACCATGGTTGTGGCCTAGGCTCCAACAAGCCCCTAACACTTACTTGTGGCTCATCCCCGAGCCACTCGCACTAGCGTGTGGTCGCTTTACTTGCGCGGCTGCATTTGCTTGGGTCGCAGCAAATGCATTCTTCCACTGCGCAATAGCGGAGTCCATTTCATCGACGCACTCCACAGCTGTCTGCACCATTTCTGCAGTGGCTTCTTCTTGAGTTATGCCATCAACCAACTGTTGAGATTCAGCAAATTCTTTGATCTTTTCCTCGGCTTGGGCAGCAATTTCGGCATACTCATCCATAAATGGCTGAATGTTGTTGGTGAGTTTAGCATCTTCATTTCTGAGCTTGTGTAGTTGTTGTTGTACTCTGCGCACTTCGCTCATTTTCCTCATTTTTGCTAAGCCTTCTAGGGCCTTAGCTTCTTCACTCAGAACAGTTGGGGACTGTTCTGCTGCTTGTACCTGTTCCAAAAGACCAACTTTGAAAGGGAGCTTCTCAAGCTCAGTCCAAGCCTCCATAGCTTGCGTCATCAGGTTTTCGGCTTCATCTACTTTGCTCTTTATTTGTGTGGAAGCTCTGCGCAGCGCTTCAAATTGTTCCTGCCCATCATCTGTAGAGTGTGCTGCAACACGAGCTTCCAACTCGGTGATCTGCGTTCTATGGTCTTCAGCCATAGCAACTATTTCCTACTCTAGGGATTTCACCCTTCCACCAATAATTTGAACTTTCTCAACCAGAGGAAGGTCTGGTTGAATCTCGCAGGCCAGCAGCTCTTGGGCGATTTCATCAACTGCATTTCTTATCCCATTGTCTTGTGCCTCATAAAGTGCAAGCTTCTCATAGATGTTCTTGTAGCCTGCCTTCAGCTCTATTTCCTGCGATTGCAATCTTTGGTTTGCATGGAATGTGGAGAGCTCTCTAGCTCTCAGCTCAATAGAGACCTTCTCTTGCACTAACTATAAGGTTTCTATCAGAATCAAAGACAAATTTATTTCAACGGGGCCAACTGCGCTTACCTGCAGTGCGGCCAAAGGATCCGGAAGTGTCATGCTTGTAGGCAGGATGTGCACGATAGTATGCCTTTCTACAAGTACTTCGACTCGCTCGGTGCTTGTAGGTGCCTGCGGCGCCTGTGAACTGGATGCTGGCACATGGGTCTGCGCAACTCTTCCTGCGAGACCTTTTAGTTCGATGAACTGCAGTTCCAAAGCACTTCTGATCTAAGCATGTGAGGTCCGCAGCTCACGAAATTACTCCTTTAAGTACTGGCCGATCCCCGAGGCAATGGTCTCAGAGGGGTCTTCTGTCACTTCTGCGGGGTGCGACAGCTTCTGCTTCTTTCGGGGTGGTCCTATCAGACCTTCATCGGGTGTCTGTGCGGCGTTTTCCTTTCCTTTATCTTTCTCTTGTGCAGAAGGGGGTGGCATCGCGGATGCGATTTCGGTGGCCTCCCTCCATTCATCCGACCAAGACTTCACAGTTTCTTCAACATCTTCAGTAGTCATCCTGTAAAGGCCTACGACCCATTCATCCTGAATTCCGCAAGGACGGAGGTAAATTTCATGTAAGTTCGCAGAGAAGACCAACTTAGTTCCATATATTTGTGCTATCTCCTCACTCAGCCTCGACATTTCCTGAATGGTATTTTTGAGGAGATGGTAATATTCATAAAACACAGCGCGGTTCATCTTGCGCTTCGCGGGATTACTAGAATCCTAGAGGTTGACATAGCGCATTCCTGCAACCTCTCCTACGCGGCGCAGAAGGAACTGAGTGTTGGGGGGCTCCTTCCACCTGACAAAGGTGCATAAAATTAAAATCCAAGAAAAATGGAACAACTGACCGGCGGTGTCCTGAACGTTTCGGCAGTCTTCCAAGAAAGAATTGAGGAGGAAGAGAGACCAGTTGTACTGCTCTCCCTCTGCAGCTGCGATTGTGAGCTCCACGACAGCTCCAGTGACTTCTTTAGGTATGCACTTTGTGAGAAGTCTGTCTGCAAGTAGACTACCGGTGAATCTAAGTGCTTCATCCTCGACTGTAGTGAGGTCATAAGCCCAACCTCCTCTTGTCAATTTGTATTTCTGCACCAACTGTGCAGCTAACTTTCTGTCTTTTTCCTTTCCAACAAAATGAATATTGGGGTCTTAACTGGCTTCGCCTCAGCCCATCTAGTGAGGTATTCAGTAGCTGTGATGATGTATCTTGCGCCGGTTCTCTTTCCTGGTGGGTTGATAGGTCCCACGAAATCAATGGCCCACTTATCAAAAGCATGCAGTGTTATCTGGGGTCTTAGCGGCATTTCATCTCTTCTTGAAGGTTTTCCTGTTCCCTGGCACACATCGCAACATTTGCAAAATTCCTTAGTATCCTTGTGCAATGTCGGCCACCAAAGACCTGTGGCTAAGATCTTCTACGCAGTCGGCTTTCCTGCGAAATGGCCTCCTGCGGTTCCTGAGTGCGCTTCTACGATGATAGAGTTCTTCTCATGCAGTAGGATACATCTGCGCAAGACTTCATCGGGGCCCAGCTTATAGAGCTAGCTGGATATCAAAGTGAAGTCTGCAGCTTTGACTACAAGTTGCTTCTTCTGCTGGATTGTAAACTCAACTGGCGCTTTCCCAGTAGTGAGAAACTCAAGAATATCGAAATAATACTCATCGACTGCTTGAACAGAAAATAGCTGTGCATCAGGCAGATTGTCCTCCAGATTTATAGGTTCCTCCCCTGACTCTATCCTAGATAAATGGTCAAGTCCTACATTCAATCTACCTGGCTTCACAATAACCTCAAAATCATACTCCTGGAAGAGCAGTAACCATCTGCAAATTCTTCCCCCTAACACTGGCTTATTGACCAAGTATTTCAAAGCAGAATGGTCAGTATACATTTTAAAATGTGCGCCCAATAGGTAGTGTCTGAACTTCTGTAGGGCATACACCATAGCTAGTCCTTCTCTTTCTGTAGTGGTGTAGTTCTTCTCAGCTGTAGACAACTTTCTGCTAGAGTAAGCAATGGGGTGATCAATACCTCCTTCTCCCGGTTGTGTCAGCACAACTCCCAATGCTATGGAAGAAGCATCTACATGAACATGAAAGGGTTTTCTCCAGTCTGGGAAAACTAGAATAGGCGCTGTGATCATCTTTTCTTTAAGTGTATCCAAGCTCTGTTGGCATTGTTCTGTCCATTGGAATTTCAAATCCTTTTTCAGCAATCTTTCCATAGGCACAGTTATCTTTGCATAACCCTTGATAAATTTCCTGTAATACCCTGTATGTCCCAATGTAGTGCGCAATTGTTTAACTGAATTGGGCACAGGTAAGTTGGCAATGATGGCAACCTTCGCAGGATCCATCAGGAGTCCTTCTCTGCATACAATATGACCCAAGAGAATACCAAAAGGAGCACAGAAGACATTTTTTCAAGTTAAGGGAAATCTGATACTTTCTACATTTTTCTAACATCATCCGCAGATTCCCTATATGGTTCTTTAGTAACCCAAACACAGTCCAGTCATCAAAATAGACTTCTAGAAACTTATGAATGAATTCTTTAAAAACAGCAACAATGACTCTAGAGAAGATAGCAGGAGCATTTTTAAGACCAAAGGGCATTACCGTATACTGGAATGAGCCCCATTCAGTCACAAAAGTGGTCTTATGGCGCTCTTCTGGATGGATTCTGATCTGATGGTATCCCGAAAAGCCATCAGTGAAGGAGTAAGCCTCTTGTCCTCCAACATTATCAAGCACTTCGTCTGTAAAGGGAGTAGGAAATGGATCATGCACTGATGCATCGTTCAGCTTGCGCAAGTGCACGCAGATTCTTATTTCACCTTTTGCCTTTTTGTCTTGTACCACCATAGGACTAATCCAATCATTTTCCTCTACTGGCTCAATAATACCTGCTGCGAGCATCTTATCAATTTCTTCTCTAACCCTTTCTTTATATCGCGGGTTCAACCTGTACGGGTGTTGTTTTACTAGCTTGGCATCCGCTTTCAAAGGTATGCGCATCACTCCTAAATCTCCTAGGATTCCTTTCATTTATGTGAACTTGGTAGGAAAGATATCCTGGTAGTCGTGCAGTAAATTTGCAATATGGCCAACAGTTTCATCATCCCAATAATCTCCTATAGATGCAAACTTGGGTTCGGCTTCTGTACCAATGTTAATCTTCTTGAGCTTGATGTGTTCTGTAATAGCATGGATATCAAGCTGAGGGCCTTCAACCTTGCGCGTCCCTTCTGATTCTGGAATATTGATGTTGTGAGGATCATCATCCTCTTCACCAGTGGTGAAATTATAGCATTCCAGGGCATGTTCCATCTGGACATTTCAATCTGGTTGAGAATATTCTGGTAATAGACATTGGTCAAATACCTTATTTCTAATACACTTTAAAGCGTGGTCGATGCTTGGATGTTCTGACTCAAAGCTGAAGGTAAGTTGAAAACTTTCTATCATAAGAGGCTAAGTGACAGTGCCTCTGCACAATTCTGTTTCAGTGTACCAGTTCCTTGGAACTGTATCCAACGTGTGGATGAATAGGTGAACCCACTCATCTTCTGGAATATCTGACCATTGCTGAATACATGCTTCAACGTGTGACCTGGGGTCACTCTGTCCATCGTATTTGCGTAATACTTCTGCTGTAGTTTCCTGAAATCTGTGCAGTATCAATCTGCGACAGTCTTGCCAGGTGTGAATATTTTCTTTATGTGCACCCCACCATCTTGCGGGTGTAGCGTGCAGTGCTACATCCAATGCTTGTATGCGCTGCTCATCTGGAATATGTTGTTCATATGTATGTATGAATTTAATTACTTCAGTTAAACCATCAAAAATTGGAGTGTCAGTCAATTATGTGCCAATCCATCGAATGGATTTAGTCATCATGGCGCAACGCCTTGCAGAAAACTCATGTAGGCGATTCTGCCAGTTTTCCAGTCCTGCTTCTGAATCTGATGTGCACGAGCTATCGCATCGCCAGCTGATATGTCCGTCCACTGTGGGATTGACATAGTCACTATGACTAGCAGTCATCTAGTACAAAATTTCCATGTGGCGCACTTCTCCTTCTGCCCGAATGGGTTCAATATACCATGGTCCTTGAAGTGGATCAAGCAGTACGATGACCTTGATCTGCTCATCCTCAAAGGTCATCTGTCTTTTCTTCAAGTTATTGACAGCCAAATTATCAAATGCCCAATCTATACCTAAAAGTGCTGGGTAAGGTCTACTATCATCCAGAATTTGGATTACTTCGAAGTCTGCAGAACTTCTTACTCCCTCAATATCAATAGGTACATTGGGTAGTCTGCCCAATGGAGAAACTCATTGCTGATTCGCAAGTCTTAGCTGGATAGGAGATCTTGTAAGCTGAGGGATACCCATCTGTTTCCATGTCTGTATGGTGAGAACATTGACTTCTAAGCCCAAATCCAAAATGACTTCGTCCATTTCAAATGCTCCAATCTGCGCTGTGAGCCTCATCTCTTTTCCAGTTCTAGTATGACTCCCAATCTGGTGAACAGCACGCTGCGGTGTATTCATTGACGCAGATTGTTGACACTGATCCAACAGGTGTTGAAGTTCCATAGTTGCTTTTTCATTGCGCAACAACTTTAAACAGTTTCTCAGGAAAGCATGGACACTGCCTAGTGCATCCTCCTCACCAGGCCTTCCAGATGTAGTGGCCTGTTCTTGCACCAGGTTCTCTTGTCTTAGCACTTGTGATCTGATATCATTATGCGGAATTGCGACAGAACTTGAAGCTCGCGGGTTTGAGAAATACTCTTGAGCTTGCTTGAATGCTTCTTTTTGCTTCTACAGGTCAAGTGAGGCTGGTTTAATATTAGTGCGGTGCACCCATTGCATCGCTTGCTTTCTAGTTCCCAACTCTGGCGTACCAGTAGTTGCTCCACTGCGCGTCACTATATTAGCTGTAGGATCTGGTTCTCTTTTTTCTGCTCCAATCAACTGAATATCCTGGTTAACCTGTGGCGTCTTTGCTTGCATATTAGCCATCAATTAAGGGCATTCTTCAATGACATGATCATAAGATTTACAGTATCTGCAGATGGTTGTAGGATTTTGGCAATCCCTTGCATAATGACCTTGAGCTCCGCAATTATAACAAGTGATCTGTCCTCTTCCTCGACCAAAACCTGCTGCGCGTCCGCGGCCCCTATAATTTCCTGCTCTGCCTTCGCGAGTTTGGTCGTACTGTGGACTTGCTGTGGGTCCTTGTTCCTCTGACTGTACTCTATAAACATCATGTTTCCTTTCCATCATAAGGTCATATGCTCTACAATTGTTCTCATCATGACCTACTTATTTACAGAAATTGCAATATAGATTCTTTGGAGTTTGTACGTATTTCTGTAACAAGTGACATTCTTGTGGTCTGTGACCTCTAGTTCTACAGATTTCACACCAAGGACCCTGTGCCTGTGGTAAAGGGTTAGGTGCTCCAGTTGCGATATACTCTATGAAAACGAGACAATGGTCCTTTGAATGACCTTGCGCTTTACATTTTGTACACCAAATTTGTTCTTTAACATCCTTTCCTTTCTTAATATCATGCACTTGCAAGGTTAAGTTTGCGAATTGGTTCTGCAACTGCGCAACATCATTGCTTGTTCCAGCAATTAGTGAAGCTTCTAGTTTCATAGCCATCTCTAGAGCTTGTTCCTGAGTAGTAAGATTCTATTGCATAAGAGGAAATCTAATGTGTGGAAGCAGTGCAGCAATGAACCATTCCTTATGTTGTTGCGGTACAAACTCAAAGCTTACTTGATCTATCAAGGCTTTGAACTTCTGGTCAAAGTCCCATACTGACTCTGTAGGTAACTGTTTTATGTCTTTGAGCTCGGTTATGCACTGTGATTCTGATTTAGGTTTCTTGAATTCTCTAATCATAGCATTTCTTACATCAGCAAGCGTCCTATTCTGTGCTGCTGAGTATTTCATGAACCAAGTTAAGGCTCTTTCTCTTAGTGTGGTTGCTAACTGAACCAGCTTAATAGCATCATCATTAATTTGCTTAATTGTCCAAATGGCTTCACATAGGAACCAGTGCTACTCAGGGTCTTCTAGCCCTATTCCCCTAAAAGTTGGTAGCTTCATGTCATCACCCATCCTTCTTGCGCTAGGTTGAGGTGGAGGTGCTGTAGAAGCGCCTCCGAGATGGTTAAACAAAGGTGGTGCTGAGGTACTAGAAGTACCGTGCGGGCTACTAGAAGGTGTTACTGCGGGGTTATACTGAGCCCTGTCTGGCTTTTGCGGTGTAAAAGGGTGATAAGGGATATGAGCACTCCCTTGTCTCTCTATATGGCTCGCTCTAGGAACTTGACTATCTTCTGGGCTAGACTCAAAAGAATGCTGGTCAAGGCCTACTTTATACCGTTTTCCACTATGAGTGCAACCAATAAGTTCAGGATCACTATCAGAATCTGCGGACATTACTTGTCTATGCTATTCATCGGAAGCTATGCATAGTTTTCCTTTTTCATACAAAAGCATTTTAATCCATAAGTTCAGAGAATTTAAGAACTTACCCCTGTGTGCTTTGAAGAAGCTCCTCTCAGCTTTGCTGAAACTCTTTCTCGTATCTACTGCAAACTCGGTGATGAAGCCTTCCAGCAGACTGTTCAACCAAAAGTCTCCTGCGCGGGACACAGAATTATCTACCCGCTTCAAAATGCTAAGTAGCTCAGTCATCCAAACGACAGGTTGATCAACATGCACAGTGGGTCTAGTATCTACTAGCTTGGCTACCCACGCATGCAACTCAAGTGCAAATGTGATAAAGAAAATTTCGTGAAGGTCAGTATAAATATACTTCTGCAACCAGTCTTCTGTTTGAAGCCTAGAGCTTCTATTTTCTCATTCGGTGAACTCTCTAGCATTTGAATCAAACCAGTCTTGAATTTCTTTAGTTGTAGGATTCCAGTAGCACATTGCCTTCAAAATAATAGGGTTAAAGCCGACGACGAAACCATTTGTTGGCTTCCTCTTTATCTGGGTTTCGCATCAATCTCGCACGTCGTCGGGGTAACAAGTCTCAAGGAAACGAAACCATTTGTTGGCTTAACCAAATCTCGCACGTCGCCAAAATAACAAGTCGCAAGGCAATGTAACCATTTGTTGTCTTAACCAGATCTTGCACGTCGCCGAAATAACAAGTCACAAGTCAACGGAACCATTTGTTGGCTTAACCAGATCTCGCACGTCGCCGAAATAACAAGTCACAAGGCAACGGAACCATTTGTTGGTTGCTTTTTGGACAGACCCGGGTTTTAATGAAGCACAGCAACAAACACCCCTTGGCGCACTGGCACTCTCGGCAACGAGCTGCGCAGTAGCCCGAAGTCTCACCCGAAGTGGCTATGGGGTGGCTAAGGAATCAGGATTCCTTAACCTGGGCGATGCGGAGACTAATCTTCTCCCTCTCTTTCGGGAGGATTCCTCGAAATGGAACGTCTTACTCTTTCGCAGACCTCTCAGGGGAATAGCGCGGGAGATTACTTGCCTTAGCCTAGCTATGCGGCACCTCCACACCTGCACACAAGGCGTTTACCCGCTACGTCCGCTACGCGCTGTATTACTTCTGCGCTTACGCCACAGCACACAATGAACTCCTTACGCGCCACAACAATAGTACTCTTACTGACTCCTTCGATAGTGCACGAATCTAACTTCTTAGGGAGCTTCGAGGACTTGCTTTATATACTTGTTCATAAAGACAACGAAACGTTCATGTAAACACAGATAGTAAGACATAAACATGCATTCACACAACACAACATCATAACAACAAGAATTATATAGTTCACCTCCATGGGGAAATCACATTCACTGGAACTGTATCTTATATTATCACAAAACGGGAATTACACAGTCCTGCTGCGCACACAGCTGCAGCCTTAGATCCTTCCAGGAAACTCCACGCACACAGCTGGGAGCCCTTCTCTTAGATCTACTCTCTTATTCTACAGAGATTACAATGACTCAAACTTCGACTGAGACTTTCTTCAACTCAGTGACTAGCTCTAGAGCTATCACTTCTCTTAACATATAACCTTCTTACGTCTAAAACATCTAATGGCTAGCTAACTAACTAACGTCTAACCTTTACAATTACACATATATATAGGTGGCCTTGACGGTCGCACCTTTACAAAACTGTGGGCCTTTCCCAACAGTATTCCCCAAAACCCTAACCACGGACATGGCTAGGTGTACTATAGGTGCCGCTTGTAGTCATGTCGTCGTTTCCTGCAGGTTCCGTGACTTACAGCGCAGATTGCGGGTATGGGCACCGCTTCATCATTCACTGCTCTTTGTCCTTCGCCTTCAATGCTTTGGTCCGTTGCTCTTCCTTGGTTAGAGAAACCATAACTTCTGTACTTAACCTTAATGAGGGTAGCTGAGCCCTTTATTCCGTCGCTTCATTTATTGTGGTAGCTGAGCTTTCTACTCAGCCACATTCATTCGCCTTTGACGTGTGCGCGCGAGCTCCGTGATTTTCGGCCCGTGATCTATGCTGAGCTCGTCCATCTGGCACCGTACTGTGCACTATTCGCTTCTGCCCAAAAATTGGTGCTTGTTCAAAATTAGCACTTTCCCTTCAACACTTAGTGCTTTTTCCTCAAAATTCGCAGCTTTACCATGGCTGGAGCCTAGGCTCCAACAAAAACCCCCCCATAGAGCCTTAGAATGACTGGAAGAAGTGAAGTAATGATCCAATATCTGTATGAAGGTGTAATTTGATCTTCAACAAGTATGAAATAGAGGATATGGCTGCACACTGATTCTATGGAAGAGTATGGAGAGCTATCCCCAGATATTCTCTTCCTTATGGGAAAAACACCTCCAAATCTAGCTGTGGTTGTGAGAATGAAGGAGAAGAAGAGAATGGATCAGTTATGAGAATGATTTCTACCTCTGGACATCACTGTTTGCTAAAAATAAGGCTGAACCAACCCTCCATTAGTTCTTGGGTGCATTCACTGGAGCATTCATCTTCAACTTGAGAAAATTCACCAAAACTAGCTAGAATTTCACTGAATAAGAGATCTTCTCTTGGAACTGACTGTATGACTTCATTGTTGAACTGATATGAATGTTATTGGCTATAGCATCATGTTCTGGACCTACATAACACTCATAAGAAACTCACATGGCCTTGGAGCACATCTCCTAAGTAAACTTGTTGAGGCACATCACTCAACTAGAGAGGCTCAGAGCTCTCAAACCAAAATTGCAAATGACAAAAGTTCTTGAATGAAGTTGGAAACCTTCTTAAATAGAAGTCTTGTTGACCTGTTGAGAAAGTTAC
Source organism: Larix kaempferi (assembly GCA_027924585.1). Lineage (NCBI taxonomy): Eukaryota > Viridiplantae > Streptophyta > Pinopsida > Pinales > Pinaceae > Larix > Larix kaempferi. Next base: position 13,120,028 of record BSBM01000007.1, read on the forward strand.
TTAGCTTGGTAACTTGTGAGAATAGGTCACCCATGAGTGGACATATTTTTTGATGTATATGTAACTTCGGAATGTATTTCATATATGTATATTGTACTCCTATAGAGATGGTATTATTCCTCTATACGGAAGTGTTTGTATTCCTATAGAGATGTTATTATTTCTCTATATGGAAGTGTCGTCATTTATATTGTAAGTGTCATAACTTATACTTGATGGGTTATTAGACCACCTTGTTGGGGTCAACCCTGTATAAGTCATGTGGGTCGAAGGGTTATTAGACCACCCTATTGGGGGTCAGCCATGTGGGTCAAAGGTTTATTAGACCACCTTATTGGGTGTCGGCCCAGTCAACATTATGTTATGTGGTTAAGTTAAGGCTGACCTAGTAAAGGTTATTAGGAAAGTCAAGTCTAATATAAATAGAGATCGGGAGATCTCTATTTCATCATTCTATTCTCTCTCACACTCTTGGGAGAGTGGCACACTTGTGAAGGAAAAGAAGCTACTACTAGGAGATGTCTATCTCTTATGATTGGGTTGTATCATTGATCTATCTATCTCTGAGGAAGTTATTGGGGTTTTTCACCTTTATGGTTTTTCCCAAATAAACTCTGTGTCTCTTGTGTGCTTGCATTATTGTGTCCATGATTGATATGCTGTAGATATGATGTACATGTTGTTCTCTCAGTTAATATCCTAGATCATATTGAAGTAAATTCTAAAAAATTAACATGGTATCAGAGCTAGTTTGAAAGAAGGCATGGTATGGCATGTATGACACTTGTTGCACTTACGATGCTAGGGTTTGATATAGCAAAAACCAGTCATAGTAGAACTTTCGCTATAAATAAATTTAGGCGAGGATTCAAGGTCTAAAAATCATACAAGGAGAATCCACAATCCCCATGTACCTTGTATCTAAAGGAAAACCTCTAATTCGTTGTACATTGTGATTTATGATATGTACAATATAGGGTTTCTGCCTCTTCCAGATCTCAGTAAAAAATAGGTCACCTTGGAAAAAAGGCCATAACTTCGGCTAGGAAGCTCCAAATGAAATTTTGTAAAAAGTGACAGGTAGTGCATGGACTGAAATTTCTCAAGTAACGTTTTTAGAGGCCGAAACTGAACCAGTGACACATGGCATGCCGTACAAGTTTGCTCTCCTTTTTTTATCCCATAAACAGGTCACATTGCGACACTTGGCATAACTCTCTCTCCGAGAATCCATTTGAGGTCATACCTATGGGGTTGGAAATATGACAGGTCGAGCTATCACAAAAAAAAATTTCAAACCCCGTGCATAGAAAAGTTCGTAGTTACACTAGAATCAATCAGGTACATATTTCTGTCAAAATAGAATTATTTTTTAGCACCTTCATTCATGGCTTCCGGAATTTAGGGTTTCGGAGAAAGTTGGAATTTTTGTAATCGGAGACTATGTATGAATGCTACTCATCAAAATAGAAATTTAGAGACCAATATCATAATTTTTGGTTGGGCAGAAGGCCGGGCTTGATCAGACCCTAGTTTGGGACTTTGATCGGAAAAGTGGAAAATTAGGGCTTCTGCAAAAATGGGAATTTTTGAAATCTGTGACCACGGCTGGAAGCTCCTTAGAAAAATAAAAGCTTAGAGCTTTGGATCAAACCTTTTGATTGAGCAGAAGGGTGGGATTTATCAAACCATAGTTCGGGGTCATGTCTAGTGAATCTGGAAGTTTCACAAGCAAAATTGAGGGGTGAAACTTTGCAGTTTTCAAATTCTGAGTATACCAGCTTGACCAACAAAGAAAGGTGCATCTTTCTATCCTTTCAGAAGTTTTAAATTCAAAGTTTGAATTTTTAGGGTTTCTCTGACAAACCCTAATCCAGCTCCAGATCCAATTTCTGCAAATCAAGTGGATTGGGTTAATCCTAGAAGAGAATGGATTGGTCACCTGCATAAGTGAAGAAGTTCCCGTTTCAGAGGGAGATGAGGCTAAGGCCTTACATAAGAAGATTACAAGCAATCTCGACAAGTATGACTTACAGGTATGTTTCGAATTCTGTTCATGGTTAAGTTTATGATGTGTTCGTCTTCATATCATTACGGTTAGTACAATCTTGATTAATTACTAGACTTTTCGTATCACCTTAATAGAAATATGAATACATGATAGAAGATATTCATTGATTAAGGTTTTCATAGTTATGATTGTACTAATGCATTGTGATGTTTTATGAGGTTTATGTTGTTCACTAACATGAAAGGTGCACCAAGAAAGACAAATCATGTTCTACTTCAAGAACATATAATCATGGTGACATGAAAACAAAGATTCATCCATTGCCATGGATCACATAGAAGATCTACTTACGAGGTATGTATAACTTGGTTCTACAATGGTTAACTTATGAGACATGCAGGTTACTAGCACAAGTCATTGAAGAGAACCAGAAGACATCATGCGGGTATGTTAGACATAACTAGCTAACATAGTAATCCAGGTATGTTTTTTCTATATCAAGTTAGAATCTTACCTTGTGTTAGGATCCCTTATATAAGTATACTTGGTATGATTGGTTATGTTTATTCATAGAGTTAGAAATGTAAGTAATTAAGGGTTTATGCATATTATGTCTCTTATCTTGATTGATGACTTGACTAACCAGAAGAGTCCTATGATCAAATAAGAATATGCATGAGTAAAATAAGTCTTCCCTGAAACCTTGAATACTAATGTTTATTATCTGTGTTTGAAATAATCATGACCATACATGTTAAGATTATTTAGGATCATAATGTTTTGATAGTATTGAGATTATACTAATGTATGTATGGTTATGTATGAGATCTTGAGGATGACACAAAGATGACACTAGTGCACACTCAAGCTTGCATGGTGGTCCAAGATGGATGTAAGGTCAATAACATGTAATCCAGGAAGCAAAGATCAAGAGGGTGCACACTCCAGTTGTTCATGCAAGGAAGCAAAGATCAAGAGGGAGCACACTTCAGTAGCTTCTGCAAGGATGTAGATATTCAAAGGGAGATGACCACTTCTCATCAGAATGGAGTTACAGAAAGGAAGCAAAGACTAAGAGGGAGTCAACTCAACAAACAAACAAAGATAAGTATTTGAATTATTATTTCTTGCATATTTGATTGTTTAAATAATATTGTTCAATAATGTATATACTGATGTTCCTAGAATTAGGTTGTGCATTATGCATATTAGAATAGTTGCATTGATGAACAGTATAATACTAATATACATGGGTAAGTGGCCTATGGCACTGTACAACATTCCATTGCTACGTATCTAGAATTAAACCTCTTTGCTGACATGTTGGGAGTTGTGCACACTCTTAACAATGTTCTGGTAGAGATTGGAAGGCATCTAGAAAGTTACGGGATATGGATAAATATTGTATTGAAGCATTGGCTAAGATAATTGCATGACTGTATGACATATTTCTTTATATGTTCTGAAAACTATGAGATGTTTCTAATCATGCAGTTTAACTTGTTTTGTAGGAAAGATCGTATACGAGCACCTACAAAAGAAGGACTACAACATTTCGTCCAACAACAAATCTATCTATTGAAGATATTAAAGTTCCTAGGGTCTAGGAAGAATGCCATAATCGAGGAATACCAATCGATCATAAAGATCTTTGGGATGAAGTCCCAATATCTGAAGGGAAGTCTGTCATGACTTCCATGAGGATCTACAAGATCAAGCATGCTACAGGTGGTAGCATAGAGACTTTTGCTCCTGTATCTAGATAGACTTCCATTAGATCTGTACTTGCTCTGGCTGCAGTTATGAAAGGGAAGATACACCAGATGGATTTCAAGACAGCTTTCTTGAATGGTGTAGTTGAAGAGGAAGTGTATGTGGAGTAGCCACTTGGTTCTGAGACACATGACAGGGAGTCATATATGTGCAGAACTTGGTATGGTAGGATAGACAGCTTTCTATCCAGTTTGGGCTTTACCAAGAGTAAAGCGGATTCCAACCTTCACTACAAGGTTGAGGAAGGAAATCCAGTGATACTACTTTTGTATGTGGATGACCTGTTTATTACAGGTGAAGATAGATTGATTGCCGACACCCAGCAAAAGCTTGCTTCCAAGTTCGAGATGAAGAACTTGGGGATGATGCACTATTTGTTTTTGGCATGGAGGTGTGGCAGAGTGCAGATGGAATCTTCCTTGGACAAGGGAAGTATGTAGTAGATATTCTGAAGAGGTTTAGGATGATAGACTTCAAGGACATGGCCACACCTATGGCATTAAACCTGAAGCCTCTGTGTGATGCTTCATCTGAGCCGGTTGATGTCTCTATGTATCGTCAGATGATTGGGTCCTTCATGTACATGACGAACACGAGACCAGATGTTTGCTTTGCGGTGAACACATTGAGCCAGTTCCTGACGGATCCAGGGAGTGTTCACCTGGTTGCTGTAAAGCGTATTCTGAGGTACCTGAAGGGTACAGTTGATTATGGGCTCAAGTATGATGTGAATCAAAAGTTTAACCTGCAGGGTTATGTTGATTCAGATTGGGTAGGCAATGCTGTAGATAGGAAGAACACTTCTGGGTGTTGCTTCAATATGGGATCAGGTGTGATCTCTTGGTGTAGTAGGAAGCAGTCCTGCATAGCACTAAGTATAGTCGAAGCAGAGTATGTTGTGATGGATGAGAAGGTTGCAGATTTATTGACCAAGCCATTGGCCAGAGTGCAGTTTGAGTACTTCAGAGAGAGGCTTGGTGCACTTCAGATCGAGGTTCCTTCCAAAGGGAAGTAATGAGTCCAGAAGATGCAGATGCACATGAGCTTTTCTGACATGGTTGATGTGTTCTCCCATGGTCGTGATGTAATTGCCGAGCCATTTTTCACATCATGGTAGATGTGTTCTCCCATGGTGAAAATTTAAGGGCTGGAGCCTTCCCTGAATGGTAGTAGATGTGTTCTCCCATGTCGGTGGTGTAAGTGTTGGATGATGTGCATTTGGGTTGTGCTTCATGGACGATGAGATGATCTGAAGAGGACGATGCTATGATGATCGGGAGGATCATGGATGATGAGCATCAGGACGATGCTCCAGTTACTACTATGTATATGTATATGCATCATGTTGGATGCAGGATATGATCAGTTGGATCATTTATGTATGTATGCATCATGTTGGATGCTAGATATGATCAATTGGATCATTTATGTATGTATGCATCATGTTGGGTGCTGGATATGATCAGTTGGATCATTTGCATGTATTTTGTATATGCATCATGTTGGATGCTTGGACCATGTATCTGTATATGTACCAGGTGGATACTTTGTATGATCGGGTAGATCATGTATGTTGATATGTATCAGGTAGATACGTTGTGTGATCAGGTGGATCATGTATCTATGTATGTATCATGAGGATACATTGTATGATCAGGTGGATCATGTATGATGATATGTATCAGGTAGATACATGGTATGCATTAGGTAGATGCATTGTGTGATCAGGATGATCATGGATGATGAGCTTTAGGATGTTGCTCTAGATGACATGCAACAGTATGTTGCAGTGATGATGATCAAGATGATCATGTGTACATCAGGATGATGTATGGTGAGTATCAGGTTGATACTCTATGGCCATGGAATAGGTTGTGCAAATAAGCATATAATTTGGCCCTGGGAGATTTGCAGATAGTATTTCGAGGTTTTGCCTATGGCATGTAATCTGGCCCTGGGATATCTGGTAAATGCTCTTTTGAGGTTTTTCTTTGGGAGGACATATAATTTGGCCCTGGGAGATATACAGATAGTCTTTCGAGGTTTTTCCTATGGCATATAATTTGGACCTGGGATATTTGACAGATTCTCTTTCGAGGTTTTGTCCTATGGCATGTAATTTGCTCCTGGGAGATTTGGATAGGATGAAAAAGTCCTCAGATGCTTCATCCAGGTTTTTCCATGACCACATGTAATTTGCTCCTGGGAGATCTGGACAGGATGAAAAAGGCCTCAGATGCTTCAACCAGGTTTTGTGGTGGACCACATGTAATTTTCTCCTGGGAGATCTGGACAGGATGAAAAAGGCCTCATATGCTTTAGCCAGGTTTTTTGGTGAGATCACATGTAATGTGCTACTGGGAGATCCGACAGGTAGAGCTGTGTGCTCGTAACAGCCTGGGATGATTCAACCAGGTTTTGTGATGGGTCACATGTAATGTGCTCCTGGGAGATCCGACAAGTAGAGCTATGTGCTCATAACAACCTGGGATGCTACCGCCAGGTTTTGTGACGCACGTAATAAGTCCTGAGGTTTCCATAGTATGGCCAGTGATGATGAAGACCTGCAGGTGGTGGGCCTACATCCAGTATGAAAAAGGACTGGCTCTATAGAACTTCCTATGATGAGTATATTCAGAGATTGATTGATACAGTAGCAGCAGTGACAATGACGATGCATCGATGATGATGATCCAGAGAAGAAGACTTGTGCTAGAGGACCTGTGTCGAGAAATACCTTCATAGTTGAGGGAGTGTTGATGTATATGTAACTTTGGAATGTATTTCATATATGTATATTGTACTCCTATAGAGATTGTATTATTCCTCTATACGGAAGTGTTTGTATTCCTACAAAGATGTTATTATTCCTCTATACGGAAGTGTCGTCATTTATATTTGTTGAATATTGTAACTTCTAAGAATATTATATTTGTACATTATTATTCCAGAGATGTTTCATCCCTCCGGGATAACCCTATTATGTATCCGGAGATGATTATTCCTCCGATGGCTTGTGGTAACTAGGGTTATTAGACCCACCATGTGGGGGTCGGCCCTGATCTTATATTTTAGGGGTTATTAGACTTCTCCTGGAGAGGTCGGCCCCATTAGTGATTTTGGTCTATCGGGAACTAGTATAAATAGAGGAGGTGAGCTCCTCATTAGACACACTTGTACAACTCAGAAAAGTAGCGCACTTGTCTGGGAGGTCTACTAAGGAGATAGAGAAGGAGGGAGCACATCTTGTATTTTGGTTGATCATCTTATTGAGGAAAGCTTTGCTGGGTTTTCTACCCCATGAGGGTTTTCCAGGGTAAACTCTGTGTCTATCTTGTGATTATGTTTCTTTCAGTGATCTTGCTAGTCTATTTGGTTTAAACTTAACATGGTATCAGAGCTAGCCTAAATAGGACATCTTTCACAAGGTAAGAATATCTCTCTCTCTCTCTTCGGTGAAAATTAGGGTTTCAGCAAAAAGTTGGTTTTGTTAAATTCTGATTACATGGCTAGATAGCCCTTCTCAAAACCAATCTTTTGAGCCCTAGATCGAACTTTTTGGTTGGGTAGAACTCCAGGAAAGTCAAACCCTAGTTTTACCAAAAGTGCGATAAACCAGAAATTGGTTTCAGCAAAAAGTTGGTATTGTTAAATTCTGATTACATGGCTGGATAGCCCTTCTCAAAACCAATCTTTTGATCCCTAGATCGAACTTTTTGGTTGGGTAGAACTCTGGGAAAGTCAAACCCTAGTTTTACTAAAAGTGCGATAAACTAGAAATTCTGTCCCAGGATCCAGAAAAGTAAAAAGGTTAAAGTTTCCAGGTAAGTACTATTTTGTATCTTGTCTCTTGTACTCCCCAAAGAGAAGATGTCTCCAAGCACTAAGCTTGAAGACAAGTTAGAAGGTATAGAGAATTTTCGGGCATGGAAATACAGAATTGGTCTCATTCTTGAAGAGAATGACCTTGCTTAGTACATCAAGGATGAAGTTGCAGAACCTGAAGGAGATGAAGCCAAAGAGAAGCATAGAAAGGATTTGATTAGGGCAAAGAGAATCATAGCTGATTCCATTAAGGACCACTTGATTCCCCAAGTGGCTTCCAAGAAAACTCCAAAGGAGATGTATGATGCCCTAGGAAGAATGTATGAGGGAAAGAACATCAATAGGAAGATGAACCTAAGAACTCAGTTGAAGAGTACCAAGATGAACAAAGGGGAATCCATTCAAGACTACTTCTCAAGGGTCTCCCAAATCAAGGAGCAACAATATGCCATTGGTGATACTCTTGATGAAGATGAACTTGTGATGACTGCTCTAAATGGTCTCACTAGACCTTGGGAGTCATTTATACAAACTTTGTGTGCCAGAAAAGAAAGTATGAAGTTTGATATAGTATGGGAGGATTGTGTTCAAGAAGAGGCTAGGGTAGCCAACAGGGAAGCACTCCTCAAGGAGGATGACCAAGCCTTGGCTACTCACACCAAAAGGAGAAGAATGGGTCACTTCAAGAAAGTTGACCACAAAGGATCTCAACACTTCTCTAGATCTAAAAAGAGAAGAGGACCCAATATAGTAAGAGATCTTTCCACAGTCCAGTGCTACAGTTGTCATAAACTAGGACACATCTCCAAATTTTTTCCTTCACAAAAGAAGAAGTTTGTCCACAAAAGACACCATGCACATATGGCAGAAGATGATAGTGAAGAAGAAGAAGAAGAACAGGAAAGGCCTCAAAAGAAAAGATATAAAGTAAAGAAAGAAGATCCAGAAGAATATGTCCTATTCTCTGCACTCTCTGGATCTGTATCTCCTGGAGAAGATACATGGCTCATTGACAGTGGTGCTTCTAAGCACATGACAGTTCAAAGAAAGACTTTCTCAAATCTTGAAGAAAATTCTTCTACACAAAAGGTATCTCTATTAGATGACTACCAATATCCCATCAAAGGAATTGGTGAAGCAAGCTACAAGCTAGATTCTGGAACACCCTTGAAGATGAAAGAGATCTTATATGTACCAGGTTTGAAGAAGAACTTACTATCTATCTCAGCACTAGATAAAAAAGGTTTTATATTTTCCTTCATAGATGGCCAAGTAATTATGTGGCCCAAAGGAAAATCTATTGAAGATGCAGTTGTCATTGGTGAAGAAGAAGGAAGTCTCTATAAACTCAAGGGACATCCAGAAGTTTTCCTTGCTCATGAAACCTCTAGCCCCAGTGAGCTATGGCATAGAATATTAGCTCACATTAACTATAAATCCCTACCCTATGTAATCAAGGTGGTCATAGGACTACTAGACTTGAAGATTGATCATAATGGCTCATGTAAAGGATGTGAAAAGGGGAAGAATATCAAGAACCCTTTTCCAAAGAGTGAAACAAAGTCTAAGAACATTTTGGAGCTAATACACTCAGACGTATGTGGACCGATGCCCACCACTTCCCTAAGTGGTTTTGAATACTATCTCTCATTCATTGATGACTATTCAAGGAAGACTTGGATATACTTCCTAAAAGGCAAGAATGAAGTCTTTGGAAAATTCAAAGAGTTTAAGGCCTTAATAGAAAATCTCTCAGAAAATAAAATCAAGATTCTCAGAACAGATAATGGGGGAGAATACACTTCAAAGGACTTTGAAGACTTTTGTAAGGAAGCTAGAATCAAGAGGGAACTAACCACTCCCTACAATCCCCAACAAAATGGGGTAGCTGAAAGAAAGAATAAAACCATCATGGAAGCTGTAAAGACTATGATTCATGATCAAGATCTACCCATGTATTTATGGGTTGAGGCAGCTAGAACAGCAGTTTATGTGCAGAATAGATTATCACATAGTGCTCTTGAATTCAAAAATCCAGAAGAAGTGTTCTCAGGAAAGAAGCCTGAGGTAAGTCATCTCAAAATATTTGGTTGTCCTGTGTACATTCACATTCCAAAAGAAAAGAGAACCAAGTTGGATCCTTCTGGTAAGAAGGGAATATTTGTTGGATATTGTGAATCATCCAAATCCTTTAGAATTTACATACCAGGTTTTCATCATATGGAAATAAGTAGGGATGTAACATTTGATGAAGAAGCAGCTCTCAAGAAATCCAGGAAGTGTCAACTAGAAGAAATCTATGAAGAAGATACACCTTCTAGAATCACAGAAGCTGTGCACATTCCTAAAGATGATACACCAGAGGTCCATGACATGATAGAACCACAAGAACCCCCTATTACAAACTTATCTAGGAAGAGAAGGCCAGCATGGGCTAGAGACATTATTCAAGGAGCTGAAAGATATGGAGCTCCTGAAGGTTCCATTAGAGAAAGAAAGAAACCAAGGCTAGTATCTAACTATGTAGCCTTGATGTGTGATCTTGTGGATCAACAACCTACTAGCTATGAAGAGGAAGCTCAGAAGAAAGAATGGGTAGAAGCAATGACAGAAGAATATTAGTCAATAATGAAAAATGATGTTTGGGATATAGTTCCCAAACCAAAAGATAAAAGTGTGGTTTCTTCCAAATGGATTTTTAAGATAAAACATGCTGCAAACGGTAGCATTGAAAAATAAAAGGCAAGGTTTGTAGCTCGAGGTTTCTCTCAGAAAGAGGAAATTGACTATGAAGAAACTTTTGCACCAGTTGCTAGGTATACTTCAATTAGAACTATCATGGCACTTGCATCTATGATGAAGTGGAAATTACACCAAATGGATGTTAAGACAGCTTTTCTGAATGGTGTAATTGAAGAAGAAGTGTACATAGAGCAACCACAAGGTTTCGAAATTAAAGACAGAAGAACTCATGTATGCAAACTAAAAAAGGCATTATATGGATTAAAGCAAGCTCCTAGAGCTTCGTCCGGAAGGATTGACAATTTCTTAACAAGCATGGGATTTACCAAGAGCAAAGTTGACCCTAATCTTTATCTCAAGGTAATGGATGATGAACCAGTTATACTACTGTTATATGTAGATGATCTGTTTCTAACTGGAAATGAGAAACAAATTATTGAATGCAAGAAGAAGCTTTCTTCAGAATTCGAGATGAAAGATCTCGGATTAATGCACTACTTCTTAGGTCTATAAGTATGGAAAGAACCAAAAGGAATCTTTCTAAATCAAGGTAAGTATGCTGTGGAGGTTATCAAAAGATTTGATATGTTGGAGTGTAAAGCCATGGCCACTCTCATGGACTCCAACTTGAAGTTATTAGTTAATGACTCATCGGAATTAGTGGAAATAACTCTATATAGACAAATTATCGGGTCTTTGATGCATTTAACAAATACTAGGCCAGATATATGCTTTGTTGTAAATACCCTGAGTCGGTATCTAGTAGAACCTAGAAAGGTTCACTTGATAGTTGCAAAGCATGTAATGATGTATCTAAAGGGTACTTTAGATTTTGGTCTATATTATCTTGGAAATCATGAACTCAGATTGCATGGTTACTCAGACTCTGATTGGGCAGGAAGTATCTCAGACAGAAAGAGTACATCAGGTGGATGTTATGGCCTTGGATCTGCCATGATCTCATGGTTTAGCAAGAAACAGTCTAGTGTGGCTCTCAGTACTACTGAAGCATAATACATAGCTACCTGCTCTGCTAGCTGTGAAGCAGTATGGATTCGGTAACTATTATCTGGTGTGTTTGACTTAGAGATGGATCCCACTGTGGTCATGTGTGATAATCAAAGTTGTATCAAAATGATAGAGAATCCTGTATTCCATGATAAATCAAAACACATAGAGATCCGATACTTTTATATACGAGACATGGTGCAGAGAGGAGCTATCAAACTCGAGTATGTGAGTACTGAAGAACAAGTTGCTGATATATTAACCAAACCCCTGTCTCATGTGAAATTTGAATATTTTCGAGACAAGCTTGGTATAGCTCTAAAGGATCCTCCTCGAAAGGGGGAGTAGTATCATCACAGATGATGAAGATACCCGCTTACCACTCCTAGATATTTATGCTTATTTAGATTTAGATTTTCTTTTTACACTCAAAATACTTGTATTATTCTTTCTTTTAGTTTGATGATATCTATACTGATGAGGATATATGTTTTGATGATATCTGTATTGATGAGGATATATGTACTGATGTGGATATATGCTTTGATGATATCTGTACTGATGAGGATATATATTTTGATGATATCTATATTGATGAAGATATATGTATTGATGTGGATATATGTTTTGATGATATCTGTACTGATGAGGATATATGTTTTGATGATATCTGTACTGATGAGGATACATGTTTTGATTTACATGTTTTGATGATATATGTATTTACATGTTTTGATGATGAGGATACATGATGCCTTGATGTATTGATGAGGATACATGTTTTGATGAGTATACTTGTGTACTTGTATGGATGAGGATACTTGTACCCATATTGACAAGAGGATTGTATCATCCGTGGACTTTAGTCCTAAAAGTGATCCACAAACAGATGTCTTTGAGAGTAAGAGGATTGTATCATCCGTGGACTTTAGTCCTAAAGTGATCCACAGACAGATGTCTCCGAGAGTAAGAGGATTGTATCATCCGTGGGCTTTAGTTCTAAAGTGAGCCGTAGACAAGATGTCTCCGAGAATAAAATCTTGAATGAATAGGTAAGGGGATTGGATCATCCTCGAACTTTGGTCCTGTGAATTGAGCCATAGACAAGATGTCTCTGAGAATAAAATCTTGAATGAACAGGTAAGGGGATTGGATTGTCCTCGGACTTTGGTCCTGTGAATTGAGCCGTAGACAAGATGTCTCCGAGAATAAAATCCTGAATGGACAGGTAAGGGGATTGGATCGTCCTCGTACTTTGGTCCTGTGAATTGAGCCGTAGACAAGATGTCTCTGAGAATAAAATCCTGAATGAACAGGTAAGGGGATTGGATCGTCCTTGAACTTTGGTCCTGTGAATTGAGCTGTAGACAAGATGTCTCCGAGAATAAAATCCTGAATGAACAAGTAAGGGGATTGGATCGTCCTTGGACCTTGGTCCTGTGAATTGAGTCGTAGACAAGATGTCTCCGAGAATAAAATCCTGAATGAACAGGTAAGGGGATTGGATCGTCCTTGAACTTTGGTCCTGTGAATTGAGCTGTAGACAAGATGTCTCCGAGAATAAAATCCTGAATGAACAAGTAAGGGGATTGGATCGTCCTTGGACCTTGGTCCTGTGAATTGAGTCGTAGACAAGATGTCTCCGAGAATAAAATCCTGAATGAACAGGTAAGGGGATTGGATCGTCCTCGGACTTTGGTCCTGTGAATTGAGCTGTAGACAAGATGTCTCTGAGAATAAAAATCCTGAATGAACAGGTAAGGGGATTGGATCGTCCTCAGACTTTGGTCCTTTGAATTGAGCCATAGACATAAGGTCTCCGAGAATTGAATGATAGGACTGGATCGTCCCTGGACTTTGGTTCAAAAGGTACATGATAGGACTGGATCGTCCCTGGACTTTGGTTCAAAAGGTACATGATAGGACTGGATCGTCCCTAGACTTTAGTTCAAAAGGTACATGATAGGACTGGATTGTCCCTGGACCTCGGTTTAAAAGGTACATGGTAGGACTGGATCATCCTTGGACCTCAGTTCAAAAAGGTACATGACATGATTGCATCATCCATGGACCTATGTCCTAAAAGGAGTAGGATTGATCATCCTGTAATATGATCATATGTATCGCAGGGTATACGATGTTGATGACGATGCTGATGATCGTATGATGACAATGCTGATGATCGTATGATGACGATGCTGATGCTGATGACGATGCTGATGCTGATGCTGATGACGATGCTGATGATCATATGATGACGATACTGATGACGATGCTGATGATCTTGAAAATGCTGATGATTGTATGATGACGATGCTGATGATCGTACGATGATGATGCCGATGTTCGTGCGATGATGATGACGATGATGTTAATGTTCCAGTAACTGATTGAGTTACTGATGATGATGTATTGAAGAAAGCTTCCGATGATTTATAGATGTATCATGTATGATGACTCCTTGCTCTTGCAGACGTTGTTATAATATCCTTCTCGTTAAGGGGGAGTGTTGAATATTGTAACTTCTAAGAATATTATATTTGTACATTATTATTCCGGAGATGTTTCATCCCTCCGGGGTAACCCTATTATGTATCCGGAGATGATTATTCCTCCAATGGTTTGTGGTAACTAGGGTTATTAGACCCACCTTGTGGGGGTCGGCCCTGATCTTATATTTTTGGGGTTATTAGACTTATCCAGGAGAGGTCGGCCCCATTAGTGATTTTGGTCTGTCGGGAACTAGTATAAATAGAGGAGGTGAGCTCCTCATTAGACACACTTGTACAACTCAAAAAAGTAGGGCACTTGTCTGGGAGGTCTGCTAAGGAGATAGAGAAGGAGGGAGCACATCTTGTATTTTGGTTGATCATCTTATTGAGGAAATCTTTGCTAGGTTTTCTACCCCATGAGGGTTTCCCAGGGTAAACTCTGTGTCTATCTTGTGATTATGTTTCTTTCAGTGATCTTGCTAGTCTATTTGGTTTAAACTTAACAATATTGTAAGTGTCGTAACTTATACTTGATGGGTTATTAGACCACCTTGTTGGCGTCGGCCCTGTATAATTCATGTGGGTCGAAGGGTTATTAGACCACCCTATTGGGGGTCGGCCATGTGGGTCAAAGGGTTATTAAACCACCCTATTGGGTGTCGGCCCAGTCAGCATTATGTTATGTGGTTAAGTTAAGCCGACCTAGTAAAGGTTATTAGGCAAGTCAAGGCTAGTATAAATAGAGATCGGGAGATCTCTATTTCAACATTTTATTTTCTCTCACACTCTTGGGAGAGTGGCACACTTGTGAAGGAGGAGAAGCTATTGCTAGGAGATGTCTATCTCTTATGCTTGGGTTGTATCATTGCTCTATCTATCTCTGAGGAATTTATTGGGGTTTTTCACCTTTATGGTTTTCCCCAAGTAAACTCTATGTCTCTTGTGTGCTTGCATTATTGTTTCCATGATTGATATGTTGTAGATATGCTGTACATGTTGTTCTCTCAGTTAAGATCCTAGATCAGATTGAAGTAAATTCTGAAAAATTAACAATATTTTCCTTGCTTTGCTTGCTTTCTTTGCTTTGGCTTTCCTTCTTTTTTCCTCATTTTCTGACTTTCCTTCTTTTCTGAACTTTCCTGCTTTCCAAATTTATGCTGCTTTTCCTAAAATACTCGTCTTTTCTCATTTTTGGCAACATTTTTGGACTCTAGTGCTTACTTGACTTCTACTCCAAGTAATTCCTTGATTTTCTGAGTTTCATCACTTAGGCAAGTTTGGATCACTTACCAATTCAAATTTTCTGGCCAAGTCATCAACCACTTGGCACATTTATTAGCAATAATTATTTAAATTAAAATAATACCACTCAGAAATAATTTAACTTAGCAATTAATTAATTATCCAGTAATTAATTAATTAATAAGGTGTAATGCCTCAAAATTTCCCCAATTAATTAATAAATCACCTTAGCACTTGAATTGGGGGTTAATAACTTCATGGGGGGCCCTCCTTATCCATTTAATTCTTCAAATTCACCCTTAGGAATCTTACTTCATCCATCCATTAATTATTTAATTAATTCCTATGTGACTTAGGCTAAAATCATCCCCATGGACCATAGGAAAATTTGGGAACATGACAGTCCTCCCTTCCCAAGATTGCTTGTCCTCAAGCAATGTCAGGATTCCACCAAGCTTCTGCTGCACCAACTCTAATTATCATTGTCCTCCATCCATTGAACAATCTGTAAATTACTTGGACCTTCAGGAAAAATGTCTATGTAAAACAAATTGTCATGTAATTTATATTTGCCATTAGCCAACAAATGAAAAGAATTTTAACCCCATTAGGATAACTGAGTAGAATTCCTGGGTCCCATTGTTTATCCTGCAAGGAGCAGATTTCTCCTGTCATCTTTGGCAATCTGTCATTCAAGTGTATGCCAGGATCCCAAAGTATCAACTCCATTTTCCCCATCATCAGAATAATTTTAAAGAATCTGTCATCAAACATGTACCTTTTCATCCGGGGAATAATTGTTAGGGCATTGCTTCCAACCAAACCAAGTGGAGAGCAGAATGTCTTTTCCAGTGAAAACATCCAATGGATCAACTCTCTACCATTGGAGAAAAATTTCAAGCATCCCTCCCAGCATGTGGATTCCCTCCACATAGGCCAACTTCTGCAACTAATCATTAATTTATCTTGGCAACTTTCCTGCTTAGTTGCCTTCCCTTGACCATAAGCAGAAATGTTTTTGAAAAAATACTTCATGCTTCTCAGGTAATCTTTCACCCAACCCATATGTGGATTGGTGACATCAAATGGCTGCAAAATACATCTTTGTTGTTGCTCACAATTCAATACAATGTCAGTTATAAAAGAATTATTGCAGAAGCAAGTGAACTTTTTACCTTCCAAGGTCTTCACTACAATGTTTCCCCTACCCATCCAACCAATGGATGGACAAGCACTTTGATTTGCTGAATCATATGGAATGTGATCATCCATATGTATGTCCTCCTCACATAAATAGAATTCATGATATCTATGGAACTCCACAAGTGTTCCCCTCTTCATCCAATGGCTCAACTCTCTACCATTGATCCAAGGGTGCAAAACTCCATCAAATGACCCACACATTGAAAGTGAGTGTGGATCTGATACCTCCTTGTCAAAAGTGGTTGCACACTCATGCATGGGATGACTCCACTACTTCGGGTTAAGGAACATGTCATGAGCCTTGATTTTAGGATCCTCCTTCTCATCATGTGACACCAAGAGGAAGAATCCTTTTACCCAATTTTCATTCCCACAATTTGTGGTTGAATGTGAAGTGAGGAATGAAGGGTGGTGAGCCATGCTTCTGAACCTTTCATCCACCTTTTCTGCACTTTCTTCCAGCACATATTGAACATACTACTCCTCATGGTCTACCCACTCATGAGGTTCCTCCATAGACATTTTTATGTCATTTACCCAAAAGGGATGACTCTCAAGAAAATTTGTGGATTTAGTCAATTCTTGCCACTCTTGTTGGAATTGTTCTATCTTCATTTGTGATTCTAAGAGGGCACTTTGAGTGTATCTCAAAGATTATCGAGTGGCCAACAACTCACCTTTGAGCTTCTAGTTCTCTTTTTCATATATGCTAATACTCTCGTCATCATGTAGTGTTGCTTCTCGCAATAACTCAACAAGCTCAAACATGTAATTTTTATCAAAAAGAAACTATGAGAAATTACCTTTGATTGTAGACATTGCTTTATGGATATTCTCCATGGATTCAAAGGAAGATTGGTATTCCATTAAAGCAGCTTCCCAACACAAATTTGACACTGAAGCATGAGTTTCATGGAGAATTTTCAAGGCCTCTTGGATCTTCTGTTCATCCATCTTTAAAGATCCTGCAAGAAGATGAGGTTCTTGCAGATGTTCCTCCTCTTCATTTTCCATCATCGGATCAATTTCATGTAGTGCACTTGAGGTTTTGAAATATGATCTATATGTTGTTGCTGCAATATATTCATCTTTCATGTCTTTAAAAACATAATTTGGGCTGTAACATAAGTTATCATTCATCCTTGGTGCAACAGAAAGATCTTCTCTCAAGGTTTCAGCCTTCATACTTCTTTCATTTTTTAGACCAGAATTATGAATCTCATCACTATGAGGCTCAACCATTCTAAACTTTTCCATGGAAGTGGCTGCCACATCAGATTGACCTAAAGACACATAAAAATCAGAAATTACAAATTCACCAGGTGTCATGTTCTCCTCCTTATGCGGTGGAATTTTGATGGCTTGTTCATCGACCCATTTATCTGCTTCACACCCTACTGACATGTGCTCAATTTCTGCTTCCTGGTGAAGCTCAAGGGGTGATTGTAGATCTGAATTATGTCCCTCTTTTGGATCAAATCCAAAATATGTCTCACCTTCATCAATTTGCCCCATTTCTTCTGCACTTGTTTTGAAATCAACCATTAAAAGATCAAGAGTGATTTTACCTCCCTCATCACCAACAATCAAGTGTTTGACTGTTGGATCTTCTACTGTGCATTGACCTTCTTCATCCACTTCTTGGAGTAATGGGGCACCAACAAGGTCTTCTTGGTCATTTCTTTCCAAGAAACTTGATGTCTCTCCACATTGTGTGGTGCTCAGATCACAACCTTTGGACTTCCTTCTTGAAGAAAAACCAAATAGTCTCGCAATACTTGGCCCTGCCAATGGCCTTGCTGAAACTTCCTTCTTGATTCCTCTTCCCTGGGATTGGAATGGATCCATATGTAGGGCTGCAACTTCATGTTTATTTTTTCCTACTTCTTCTCCACCCGAAGAACTAGGTGGCTCTTGGTTTGCTGCTTTGATTTTTCCTGGCTGTGAGGACACATCTTTATCTCTCCCTTCCATCTTAGCACTTAGGGGTACAAATCTTGCCTCAACTTCTTTGCACACACCATCAACCATATGTGCAATCCTTATTTTGTTATCACTATTGTAGGGGTCTTTGAACAAACTCTAAATCTCTAAATCACAATAGTCTCTAAAGGTCAAGGACTTCCGAACCTCCTTCTTCATGGAAGAGTACTCCATGAAGTACTCATAGGATTTCTCAGGGTTGCCTCTTTTGAGTATTCCTTCATAATCCCAATTATTCATAGGTAGGTCATTTCCTATGCTCTCTTCAAACATTTGTTCATCAAGGAAATCATGTTCAACTTTGTGCAAATAAGAATTTCCAATAGGGGTTAAAGTCTCCTCTTCATATGGCTCAAAAATAAATTCTTCTTCTTCATTGATTGGTAGGAGCCACATTTTGCATCTATGAGAAGATCTTCATTTTTCCTTCAATCATTGAGTGAATTTCTTTCCACAGGGTGAGCCAAGGAAAGAGCTCTGATACCACTTTAATATTCTTGGAAATATTTAACCAAGATATTAACTCAACTTCAAAAATTTTAATAAAATTCACTGGATAATTTCTTAACAATCTTTTCAAACCAAGCATGATGTTAGTGAGGGGGATGGAGACTGAATCTGAGGATGGTGGAATGAAATTTCAGTTATGGAATTTGTATGGGGAAATGTGCAGCAGAAAATATTAATATCAGAGGGAGAGTCCTAAGCACAAAGCACTTGGGCCAATTATGTTTTGGACAACAGCTACCGCTGAAGCCTACCGCAAAGATTCGTGGGCGCACCAGCATATGCTTACTAGACCAGGTGGGTACAAAATAAGTTATGACAGTAAAATAGGTTCAATGGAAACAACGGGCAGCATTTAAAATGATTTGGGAAGAGTAGGAGTGGTTTGGAAGTTTTAGGCCCTGCCAAGATGACAGAGCTAGTCCAAATGCAATCTTTACAAACAGGGGTTGAATCCTCCCAAATCCTTTAATTAGGGACTGATATAGCTAATAAAATGTGTTATTAACCTCCTACAACTTACAGAAAGTAAATAAGACATTTAGAACAATTTTGACAGTCATTTTAGTGAAACTAGTTATTAAACAATGCTTAATGAGCTAGTCTTCTATTTTGAATTAAGTGTTGACTTTATTTAAATTTAAAAATATATTCTCAAAGATTAGATTGCTCTGATATAATGTAATTAGCAGCAACAGGTCGAAATTTTACTCACTAAACTGATTTTGCACTCATTTAATAGCTCCTTAATACAATGAATTATGGGCTAGGAAACCCCCTCATAAAGCCATAGAATGACTGGAAGAAGTGAAGTAATGATCCAATATATGTTATGAAGGTGTAATCTGATCTTCAACAGGTCTGAAATAGAGGATATGGCTGCACACTGATTCTATGGAAGAGTATGGAGAGCTATCCCCAGATCTTCTCTTCCTTATGGCAAAAACACCTCCAAATCTAGTTGTGGTTGTGAGAATGAAGGAGAAGAAAAGAATGGATCAGTTATGAGAATTATTTCTACTAATGGAAATAATTGTTGGATGAACATAAAGCTGAACCAATCCTCCATCAGTTCTTGGGCGCATTCACTGGAGCATTCATCTTCAACTTGAGAAACTTCACCAAAACTAGCTAGAATTTCACTGAATAAGAGATCTTCTCTTGGAACTGTCTGTATCACTTCATTGTTGAACTGATATGAATGTTAATGGCTGTAGCATCATGTTTTGGACCTGCATAACACTCATAAGAAACTCACATGGCCTTGGGGCACATCTCCCAATCAAACTTGTTGGGACACATCACTCAACTAGAGAGGCTCAGAGCTCTCAAACCAAAATTGCAAATGACAAAAGTTCTTGAATGAAGTTGGAAACTTTCTTAAATAGAATTCTTGTTGACCTATTGAGCAAGTTACTTAGCTTGGTGACCTGTGAGAATAGGTCACCCATGAGTGGACATATTTTCCTTGCTTTGCTTGCTTGCTTTGCTTTGGCTTTCCTTCTTTCTTCCTCTTTTTCTGACTTTCCTTCTTTTCTGAACTTTCCTGCTTTTCATACTTTTTTGCTTTCTGAATTTATGCTGCTTTTCCTAAAATATTCCTCTTTTCTCATTTTTGGCAACATTTTTGGACTGTAGTGCTTACTTGACTTCTACTCCAAGTAATTCCTTGATTTTCTGAGTTTCATCACTTAGGCAAGTTTGGCTCACTTACCAATTCGAATTTCCTGGCCAAGTCATCAACCACTTGGCACATTTATTAGCAATAATTATTTAAATTAAAAAAATACCACTTAGAAATAATTTAACTTAGCAATTAATTAATTATCCAATAATTAATTAATCAATAAGGTGTAATGCCTCAAAATTTCCCCAATTAATTAATTTCTCAATTAATTAATAAATCAACTTAGCACTTGAATTGGGGGTTAATAACTTCATGGGGGCCTCTCCAATCCATTTAATTCCTCAAATTCACCCTTAGGAATCTTACTTCATCCATCCATTAATTATTAATTAATTCCTATGTGACTTAGGCTAAAATCATCTCCATGGACCATAGGAAAATTTGGGAACATGACAGACTAGGTGCTGGAGGCATCATATTGGTGACGAACAACATGCAGGTGCATGCAATGCATGCAGAATGCATGCATGCATGAAAAATTCATGCAAAGTACAAAATTGAATGATGAGATATCCTAACACCCCCCCTCAATCTATACTATGATGTAAAAAATAAAATGTAGGGCCCTGGTTACTAAGACCAAAGGTCACCCCAATACAATAATCCAAAAATGTTGAAAATAAGCTAAGTGAGGAAAGAGGGAAAACCAAGTGGGAAGAAATCCCCCCTCAAAGCTAAACATAAAATGGATCTCATCTGTCTCCACCATGATGGAACTCACCCCCAACAATGAACGGAGGTAAGAGAACTTCTTCTCAGTGAAGCTCTTGGTGAAGATGTCTGCAATTTCCTCATCAGTAGGGCAATATTGCAGAATGATGGTGTGATCATGCACCAACTCTTGGATGTAGTGCATATGAATCTCAATGTGCTTGGTCATCTATCATTGAAATGGATCTGTGGATATCTTAATAGCACTTTTATTGTCACAAAATAGGACAGTCGAAGTAGTGCTACCAAAATCAAACTCGGAAAGAACACCCTGTAACCAAACTGCCTGAATGCAGGCATTGATTGTCCCTCAATACTCTGCCTCTGCTTAAGAAAGTGCAATGGATGCCTGCTTTTTGCTTGACCAGAAAATAGGGCCATGGCCAATCATTAAAACATATCCATAAGTGAACTTCCGATCTATGCTATCACTTTCCCAATCTAAATCAGTAAAACCAATTAAATCTAGCTCAGAATCTGCAGCATAATGTATGCCAAAATGTCTCATACCTTGCACATACTGCAAGATCCGCTTGGCTGCCCGCCAATGAAGCTCATGGGGCTGCTACATATACCTTGAAACAACACTCACGGAATAATATATATCAGGCCTTGAGTGTGTCAAGTAAAGTAGTGAACCAATCAACTGTCGATACATAGTGCAATCTGCAAGCGGTGTGGAATTTCCCTCTTCAAGACTGATTCCTGAAAAGAATGGAAACGAAGCAGCCTTACATTCTGCAATATTAAACTTTAATAGTAGGTTTGAAGCATACTTTTGTTGAGGTAATGTTATCCCATCAAAATTTTGAGCTATCTCCAAGCCCAAAAATTGCTTAAGCAAGCCCAAATCGTTCATATCAAAAGCTAGATTTAAAGCGGTTTTTAGCTTGTTAATTGTAAGGAGAGTGCTACCAGTAATGAGAAGATCATCAACATATAAAACAAAAATCAGAAAATTACCTTTAACTTGCTGTAGGTACACATTTGGATCATATTTGCATCTTTTGAAATTCTGAGAAAGAAGGAAGGAGTCCATCTTTGTGTACCAAGCTCTTGGGGCCTGTTTCAATCCATACAAAGATTTCTTCAACCTGCAAACTAATGATGGATCTGATATGTATCCTTCTGGATGCTTCATATATACTTCTTCATCAAGGTCTCCATGTAAAAAATCACTCTTCACATCCATATGGTGCACTTCCCAGTGCTTGGATGCGGAAATGGCCAAAACTAGGCGGATGGAATCCATCTTTGCAATCGATGCAAAAGTCTCAATGTAGTCCACACCTTGGACTTGGGAGAAACCTTTTTCCACCAGATTTGTATTTTTTGATAGAGCCATCAACAACAACTTTCATGCGGTAGATCCACTTGCATTGAACTAATTTTCTTTCAGGTGGAAGAGAAACTAGCTCCCATGTATTGTTCTTTTGAAGAGAACTGTACTCTTCATCCATGGTAGTTTGCCATCATGGATCTCGGTGGGCATGATAGTATGATTTGGGATCTAAACCAATCATCAAATAACATTTCTCAGATAATAATGGATCAGAAAATGAAAGAGCCATACCTTCTCTTTGATAGTCTACTCTTGTTTTCCTTGGATCAGCAGGATTTCCAATGTTTAGAACAGCAGAATGTAGAGTGTTTGGGCCCGCTTTGGTAATTGAGGAGGATCATTATGGTCTGATTCTGAACCTGATATGTCATGGCCATCAAATTCTAATAAAATATCAAAAATATCAGATCCAATGCTTTCTTCATATTCTCTCGAATATTCTTCTTGTGGAGGCTGCTGATCGACAGTGTTTTCCTCAACTAGTTTCAGATTTGGCAGCGGTTCTTCAAACTTCACACTTCGCTCTATGAATATATTTTTGGATCTGATATTCATGAGTTTATATGCTTTTGACTCTTCCCCATATCCTATCAAGATACATTCAATACTTTGTGGATCCAAATCCTTTCTCTTATCAGAAGGAATTCTAGCCCATGTAGTGGAGCCAAAAACTCTCAAATTGGACACATATAGTTTGTGACCAGTGAATGCTTTGAAAGGAGTTTTACCTTTCACGGATGAATGTGAAACTTGGTTCTGAATATATGCAAAAACATTAATGGCTTCAGCCCAAATATTTGCAGCCAGAGCTTTTGACTCAAGCATGCAGGTATCCATCTCTTTCAGTGATCGATTCTTCCTTTCCGCTACACCGTTCTGCTGGGGTGTGTAGGGAACTGTATGTTGGGTCTGAATTCTGCTTTCAGCACAAAGTTGCAGCAACTTAGTCTTCATATATTCTCCACCATTGTCATATCTAAGAGCTTTGATCTTTCTCTCAATGGTGGTCTCAACAGAAGCCTTAAAATCCTTGAATTTTCCAAGCACTTTTGACTTGTTTTTGAGAAAAAATACCCAAATAAAGCAGGAGAAGTCATCGATGAATGTCAAAACATACCTTGAATCATTCATGGACATATTTGGTATCAGACCTCTGATATCAGAATGTATGAGGCCCAAAATGGTAGAAGCTCTACTAGCTTTGTCGTGGTCGAACTTGTGCTCAGGGTGCTTCCCAACAATGCAACCGAGGCAAATTCCCTTCGAGGAACAGAGTTGCAGAAGACCATCAACCATGGATTTTTGTTGTAACAGAAGCAAATACTTGTAGTTAAGGTGTCCAAACCTTTCATGCCAAATCCTACTAACCTCGTTGCCATGAGTCAGAAGAGCAATGGGCTTTTCAAGTGGCACAAAGTGAGAAAACTCATAGTATTTTGCAGTGTGGTTTGCCTTTCTGACTGGAATAAGTCTTTCACTTTTGATATCAAAAATTTCAACTTTGTTAGGGATGAATGTAACTTGCTTCGGTTCACCAGTGTGTGTAATTTGATACACAAAAAGTTGATTTGAAGCCAAGGAAGGCACATAGAGAACATTATGAAAACTTCCATGCTCTAAATGGATGGTACCTTTGCCTTTTGAAGAAATTTTTGAGTCATCTCCCAAATGGATGGGGATGGAGCTGTTTGGATCTAATGAAGAGAAGGAGTCAATATTTTCAGTCATATGATTCGAGGCACCGTAATCTATCAGTAGAGTGGTGGGTTTCGAAATAGTTTCCATGAGTGCTTGACCTCTTTCATGATCATCATTTCTATCCTTCTTCCGTGCACCGTCAGGAAGACATATGTTGTTCTTTTCCAAAAGGAGGGCCATTTGATCTATTGTTTTCTTTATGCATGAACTTTCAGGATGAATTCCATGGTAGCAATATGAACACTTAGATTTTTCTTTACCCTCTTTACCCTTTTGCTTGTTCCTTGAACCGGATGGTGCATTCGATTACTTGTCTTTCTCTCTTTGCTTGTTTGGTTTGAATTTGGGATTCTCTTTCTTTTGCTTCCCTTTTCCATTCAAATTCTTAGATCCTTGAACAAATAGGGTGGAATATTCGAAGCTTATGGACCCCATTTGAATCAACTTGTCATGCTCTTTGGTAAATGATTCAATGAAGGAATTCAAGGTAGGCATCTTTCAATTCGGGGTAGTTAGTCGACCGAAATTGAAAGTAGAGACAAATACCGAGAAATATTTACCAAGATTTGAAAGAATGGAGAGGATCAATTGTTTATCCTCTTTCACAACACCACTATTCTTCAATTGCAATGAGAAGTGCTTGAATCTTGTGAAAAACTCATTGATGGTCTCGAAATTCTCAGAACTAAGAGCAATCAATTCATTTTCCAATTGAAAGGCTCTAAACTCGTCCTACTTGCCAAAACGTTTGTCAAGTTGCTCCCATATTGCTTTTGGAGATTTCAATCCACTGACATGGAAATGAATATCCTTGGAGATGGAGAGGCAAAAAAGACCATAAGCTTCATCAAGCTTATTGAAGTATTTTTATTTTTCAATGAGAGTGTTTGGCTCCAATTCGAGGCCCATGGTGACTCTATAGAACCCTTTTGAGCGCAATATTATCTCCATGTCATCTTTCCTATCAAAATAATTGAAAGGAGTTAGCATGGGATTTGAAGAAGTGGAATCCATCACTGAAAAGGAGTGCAATTGATGAAAGAGAACCTGCAAATCACAAGGTAGCGAATGCACTTGATGGAGAAGATTATCCTACAAATCACAATCAAAACAAGAACAATAAGGTCGAACAATCCACCCTTTTAGAGTTGCATCACACCTGGGATTGGATATCAAGCAAGCTTGAATGGATCCAATGTATCAAATCCAAGAATTATGTGGAAAACTCAAGCTTTTGGAGTGGATTGGAGTGTATTTTCAGCTTTGCATGCACATGAGTGAATGCACATGGGATCTTGCATGCCAAAACTTCAGTAATTTTGAGAAAATTCACTCAATTCTTCATGTAGAACACCTGTAGGAGAGAGATCTTGTCCCTGCAATGGCTCTAATACCATGTAAAATTAGTCATAGCAGATCTATTGAACAAGAATACCAATCACAAAGATGTAAAACAATTTGGAGCAAAAACTGTGCAAGAGAGATGCATCAGTGCTCTATAATCCATAATGGTAGAATTACAATACAATACTATCACAATGAGTGAGCAATTTGAATTAACCAAGAAGTTCATTTGAATTTACTGCATGGCATAGCTTGGCTCCAACTAGGAGTTCTCATCATCAATTAGTGGTGGTCATCAATGCACAAGTAACTGTCAGACAGGTGTCAAACTGAGTCTAACTAAGTCTAATAAGTGTAATTGATGGTAAGCGGCACTAATGTATGGATGGAGTCTCAGTGGAGGGCGCATGAGGAGTTAAATACACTTAGAATAGGTAGTCAAGTCTCATCATAGGTCAATCAGAGTGATAACAACAGTGAGGAGTCAGTCTAGCCTCAAATCAAGGAAAGACTGGTAACTAACTGAAGTGAACTAGATTGGTAGGTGAGAAAAGGTGCCCTTCTCAAGTGGTAGGTGAGAAGTGGGACCCTCCTTGACTAGGAGGGCTAAATCTGAGTGGAAAGTAGCTCCCGAGTGCTGGAAGACTAGGGACTAGGTGATGGAGGCATCATACTGGTGGCTGGGTAGCATGCGGGTGCATGCAATGCATGCAAAGTACAAAAGTGAATGATGAGATATCCTAACAGCCTGGCTATCATGAAGTGAGAATTAAAGAAGAAGACATTCACAAGAAAGATTTTAGAACTAGATATGGTCATTATGAGTTCATTGTGGTGCCATTTGGTCTTACCAATGCACCTACTACATTCATGTGTCTCATGAATAGTGTCTTCAACAAATATTTGGATAAGTTTGTGATTGTGTTCTTGGATGACATTCTTGTCTATTCAAGGAATGAAGAAGAACATGAGGAGCATCTAAGGATGGTGTTGCAAGTCCTTAGAGAACATCAACTGTATGCCAAGTTAAGCAAGTGTGAGTTTTACCAAAAGAAGGTGCAATATTTAGGTCATGTTATTTCTGAAGAAGGAATTGTAGTGGATCCAAAGAAGATTAATGCCATCATGGACTGGTCTACTCCCAAGAATGTTTCAGATGTTAGATCTTTTATGGACCTTGTTGGCTACTACAGAAGGTTCATTGAAGGATTCTTGAAGATAGCTCATCCAATCACTTCATTGCAAAGGAAGAATATCAAGTTAGCATGGTCTGAAAAGTGTGAGAAAAGCTTTCAAGCTTTCAGCAGTTAAAGGAGTTACTTAACAACGCTCCTTTTTTGAAGATAGCAAATCCAAAGAAGGATTTTGTAGTGTGCACATATGCTTGCATTGAAGGGATAGGTGGAGTGCTCATGCAAGAAGGATATGTGATTTTCTATGAGTCAAGGAAATTAAAAGAGCATGAAAAGAATTATGCCACATGATTTAGAATTAACAACCATAGTACATGCTCTCAATATGTTGGGACATTATCTGTTGGGAAGAAGATTCGAGCTTAGGACAGACCACATGATCTTGAAGTATTTGTTTGATCAGCCAAACTTGAATGTTAGGCAAGATAGATGGATGGAGTTTCTTTGTGAATTTGATATTGAAATTAAGCATGTAAAAGGGAAAGAGAATAAGGTTGCAAATACCCTTAGCAGAAAATTTCATGTTGCAGCAGTAAGTATGTGCAAATCAGATTTGAAAACAAGAGTCCTTGAGGGTCAAACTAGTGATGAAACTTACGTTCAAATTAAAGGAAAGTTGCAGCAACAAAATATAGATGAAAAGTGTGCGGGATATCAGCTTGGTGAAGACGATATCCTCCTCTACAAAGATAGACTGTACATTCCAAATAGTGCATATTTGAAGAAGCTAGTGATGGATGAAATTCATCAAATGCCATACTCTGGACATCCATGATATCAAAAGACTATAACAGTATCAAGAAAAAAATACTTTTGGCACAGTATGAAGGACATAGCTGAGTACATTTCTAGGTGTCAAAAGTACCAACAAGTCAAGGCAAAGCACCAACATCCAACAGGATTGTTGCAACCCTTACCCATTCCAGAGTGGAAGTGGGAAGTGATCTCTATGGATTTTATAACATGTCTACCCATGATAGTGAAGAGGCATGATTCAATCATGGTTTTGGTGGACAAGCTATCAAAGGTAGCTCAATTTATTCTAGTCAAGTCCACTCACAAGGCTAATGACATTGCAAATACCTTCATGAGAGAGATATTTAGATTGCATGGATTTCCCAAGGCAATAATTTTCTATCATGATACAAAGTTCACTTCCAATTTCTAGAAAGGATTATTTTAGGAGTTGGGAACTAAATTGAAATTCAGTATAGCATATCATCCTCAAAAAAATGGTCAAACTAAGAGGGTGAATCAGGTTCTTGAAGACATGCTGAGAATGTATGTGATGGATAAACCATCCAAGTGGGAGGATTACCTACACTTGGTAGAATTTGCATACAATAATGGACATCATGCATCATTAGGAATGAGTTCATTTGAGGCATTGTATGGCAAAGGATGCAGGACTCCAGTGAATTGGGATAGTCTGGTGAACAGGGTAGTGCTTGGGATAGAGATGATCAAGGAAATGGAATAGGAAGTTGTTAAGATCAGATAGAATTTAAAAGCAGCTCAGGACAGGAAAAAGAGTTATGCAGATTTGAAAAGAATGCATAAGGAATTTCAGATTGGGGATCATGTTTATTTGAGAGTGAAACCAAGGAAAAGTTCTCTCGAGTTGGGGAATTGTGCCAAGTTGGCACCAAGATATTGTGGGCCATTTGAAGTTCTTGATAGGATAGGACCAGTTGCATATAGATTTGCATTTCCTGCTAATATAAAAACTCATAATGTGTTCCATGTATCTTTGCTTAAGAAGTATGTACATGATCCTAATCATATGATTGATTGCAATATGATACAGGTGGAACCTGAGGGAGAGTTCCAAGTAGATCCTATGAACATCCTCGACAAGAAGGTCACTTTGCTCCGAAACAGAGCCATCGGGTAGGTAAAGGTCCAATGGGAGCACCTTATCCCTGATGAGGCTACATGGGAGCTGGAGGATGCCATGAGAGAGGCATTCCCATTTTTGTTCAGTTTTGAGAACACCGAGGATGGTGTTGTTCTAAGGGGGAGGGGAATGTAATACCCCATTTTGACCCTTATGATATATTGGCTTTTAATATAAATATTGTATACATGCAATGTATGTTTACTTAGCATGGAGCGCAAGGCCAAGGCCCTACTAGTGTATGCTCGGATTTTATTTAAAAGGCAAGTATTTGATATTTTGTTACACATGTGCTATTAAGCCATGGAATATTGTAAATTGATGTAAATATTTAATATTGCAATAAAATATCAAAACTGGCTATGGAAGCAAATAATGAAAAGGGTCCATGTGTATTCCACTAGGGAGTGGTGATGCGGTTGTGGAATTGAACCATAGGCTGCCAAATGTCATTTTGAGAACCCATTTGACTTTCCTTGCTGACATTTAATTCAGTTGTAAGAAAGTTGTTGAGAACTCAGTCCATGGCTTCAATGGAGCATGGGCAGCCTAGAAATTCGTATGGCAGGTATGGGCTCTATTTTTCTTGTACCACAAGTCACCCTACCTCATGGGAATTGGTTCTTACTCATTCCCATTCCATTGTTGAAGATCCCAGCATCATTTTTCATCCATTGCACATGCCCAGCAATGAGAAAAATAAAAAATCACAACTTTGCAAGAACCCACGTTTTGAAGTGCCATAAACGCCCAGAATTTGGTATTGACAGTGAAATCCAATGGGGGATCCATAGATATGAACCTTGGGGTGAAATTTGTTAGATTATGGTAACTTTGAGATGTCCTCCATGGTTCATATGCCTTACATGGAGGTACATTAGTTGCATAGGAATCAGGATGGAGTAGAGGCACTCTACTCAGTGGCATGAGTCCAGTGGGGGCTACATGCGGAGCTTCAGGGGAGATGTAATGCCCATATTTTGATTCGGCATATTTATTAGTTAGACACACCATACTTTATTTCTTATATATTTTGTCGAACTCAGCTCGACTGAGTAAACTATATTGGACCTCATTATATGATGTTACTCTGTCTTATGATTTCACCATGATTATGATGTTACTATGTTATGCAGTTATGATGTCATGATTATCATATGATTTCCTTATTTTACGATTGCAGTATATGTTTATATGTTTTCCTTAATGAAATGTGAAATATATGATTCGGTACGTGGATACCATCTTCTTATATGAATTATTGAAATGTTATATGTATCTATGATGAGCTAAAAGGTTACATGAAATGAAATGATAACATGGATCAATTGGCGATCGATGGAAAATGCTGTCTATAAATTGTATTTTGCAAAACACTAACCTACAGGACACAAGGGCTATGGGATAGCCAGTTACTTGATCTGATATACATTGGAAAGGAAAAACATGTTCATACAGCAAACCTTAGCAGCCAAAATGAGGATACGATAACACAAACTGATAATCCCGATAGCAGCAAGTATGAGTTGATAAGGGCGTAGGCCCAGTATGTTGAGAGGGATGGATGTGTTTCCCACCCTATGTTTCCATGAGACCCGAGGTCGTGGGAGGGCCGTGCTGAGACACGCTCCCCATGTTGTTGTGATGACGATTGTCGGATGCCTGCTAGGGGAGGATAGGTCCGCTGTTCAGCCGACGCTATCGCTCTCAAGTTCTATGTGGTCAGATCGGTGAGTCCGACATCCACTGTTGTACTAGCAGAGGAAGGATAGGGAGGATGCTGGACGTAGGTTATGATGGGAGGATGTGTTAGTTAGCACTGTTGGGGGTTTAGTATTCCTTGATTCCGAGTTAGTGGAAGTAGGCACCCTTCCTGTACTTGATTGATTAAACTAATGTAAACATAAAGACAATGATGTTAAAACGTAAAGGGTTAACTGTTAAATAACCGAGGATGTTAAAGTAATTATACTATAGATTATGCTTGCTCTTCTGCATGGGGGTAGATACTATTGTTAGTTAGCAAGTATGCATAGGCGGAATGGGGTTTGTTTATAGTACATGTCCGACATGTGCATACACTGGCCATGCATGCACACCTTGTACGTGTACAATATTACTGGTGTATAACATACTTGTCACGCTTGAATAGTAGTATAAACGTCATAGATAACTCAGTTAAGGATACATCAATCAACTTAGGTAATGAATGGTTAGGTTGTCAATGTGTAAATAAGTGAATTAGTAATTATATGAAAACATTGTAATAATAAACTAAGACAAGTATCGTCAGTTAACATTGTCATAGAAGAACTGTTGTGAATAGGGTAATGATAGTGTCTAATTAATTAGTAAAATTGTTTAAGCCCTCACAAGTGCTTTGTTTATAATAACAAGGATGCTATGTTGATGATAGGGTACCCATGTGATAAACAAATAATTAAGAATACTATGATCGATTCACCTTTAATTATTGTCAAGGGGTGATTTAATTATTATTATTAATTAATAAATGATATTCCAGCAACATTTATATCCCTATCGTAACAAATGCAATATAAGTAAGATTTAAAATATTGATTTATAAATTAATATTACGTGATTAATTCCATTTCAAAGTTAGCCATAACAAGATAATCCTTTTTGGAATAACCGGGATGTGATGGAAATGGATATTTAATTATTCAATGTTAATCTTGGAATTTAAACCTCAAGCTAAAGTAGCCTCGACGGATAAGGTGGATCATTAAGACACATCATGTCCAAGTTGACAAGGGGCAACTAATTATATAATATTTTATTAATTACATTAATGACATTAAAATATCAAGGACGGCGGATAGACTTGTATTTAATGAAACTGTCCCGAAATGGATAACCTTGGGGTGATAATTCCCACCGTAATAAATAATTACGACCGTCAATCCAAAACCGAATGAATTTTCCATAAAAGTAATTAATTATACATTTTTATAAATGAGACGTGGATGAATGAACTAGGGAAAGGAGTAAAGGTTTGAGGGGCTCGAGAGGGGGAAGTTTGGGGCGGTGGAGTAAGCCCAAGGTCTTCTGGAGGATGGACATGTATATAGAGGGGGAGAAGGTTGAAGGTGAGGGAGGTTTTTTGGATTGGGGAAGAAAAGTAGTTGGGAGAAAGTTTGATTGGAGAACAGAAGGATTTTGAGAACAGAAGGAAAGACTGCTCTCGGGATTATCAGATTGTGGGCTCGGGGGCTTGGAAATCCTTTGATTTCCAAGGGCCAGCAAGATTATAGCTGGTCGGTAGGGTGGACACTTCAGTTTGGCTGTCTAAGGGGATTATACAACCTGCTACAACTTACGGTTAGCATCAGCATCAGGTAATTTCCGTTATTTACTATTATGCTAAATCTTACTGTAAACATGCAAACTTACTATTTACTGATTTACTGCTATTTACTGATTTACTAAGTTGTGAAACCTATTCTTATGCTGTTGAAAAGAAAATAACGATATGTTGTTTATTTCAAATTTCGAATGTAAGGTTAGTAAAAACACCACAGTACACTAAATATCATTTCGGCACATAGAAATTTTTTTAGAAATTCACTTCCATAAACTGATAAGGTTTAAAACGTAGAAAATTAAACCTGAAATTTTACATAGTGCTCTGCTGTAAAAACCAGAGCACTACAGATGGTATCAGAGCTCCAGGCTCGGAAACTCAGACCTTAAGGGCCTACTCACAAAAAAAAACTAGTCTAAGAAATTGGATCTACACTAGAAAATTCAATTAGTTACCTAGATTCGAGCTCTTGCCGAACTTAGCAAAAACAAAAAAAAATTTACGTGCAAAACACACACACAGAGAAAGTTACACCAAAATCCTTCCTTCCAATAGTTGTAAGCACCAGGAAACTAACTACCTGCACGCATAGAAAACCAAGATATAATTAGTTTTTTTTTTTGGTATATAATGCATATAAACAAAGGAGTTCTAACACAATATATATATATATCCTGGAAATTGTAGGTATCTAGTTTTTGCAAAAGAGAAAAAAAAGAAAAGAAAATTACTTTCTTATATTTCTGCCAAACAAAAGGGAGAGCCTTGTAAATAGTGTTACAAACATAGGAATATTAATTGAAATAGCCTATTTTTTTGTTTGTTGTCTTTGTTTTTGTTTTCTTTTTACAAACAAGATTGCCGTTTACAGGGTAAAAGGGCAAAAGGTAGAATTGAAAAGAGTATGCATTTACAGGATTTATGCATTTCACTCTCTTCTTCAGGTCATTAGTAAAAAAATAAATAAATAAATAAATAATATAAAAATCATTAAAAAGCCTAACACGTAAATCTAAAACCGTGTTCAGTGAAATGCAACTAGCACCAAACTTAAAATCTAAAAGATATTCACATAAACTTCTCGATAGGAAGTGTGAAATAACTAGACGCCGAAGCAACTAGAAACAAAAATCTTAAAAAAAATGAACACGCAGAATTTCATAAAGGTTTTGCCATTTTTTTTGATAAAAAAAAATATATATATATATATATTAAATAATGATTTCATAGAAGTCTTTCCCAACTAGCCCGACGGGAGGAGAAGTTGATCGCAAAAAAAAAAAATAATAAACCCAAAAACCCTAAATCTAAATATAACACATGCGAGTTAATCTAAATATAAAGAGAAGGTAGGCCAATTAATCTATGTATAAAGAGAATATAAGCCTGTTAATTTAAATATAAGGGGGAGATAGGCGGGTTAAACAAAACAAAGCTGCCCAAATTAATATGCACTCAGAATTTAACACAGGCCAGTTAATTTAAATATAAGGAAAGGATAGGCGGGTTTAACAAAGCAAAGCTAAATTGATATACAGTAGGAGAAACAAATTAATAAGCAGGCAAAGACAAAGGCGGGAAAACAGA
Organism: Larix kaempferi; assembly: GCA_027924585.1. Taxonomy (NCBI): domain Eukaryota; kingdom Viridiplantae; phylum Streptophyta; class Pinopsida; order Pinales; family Pinaceae; genus Larix; species Larix kaempferi. The sequence continues at coordinate 13,153,598 of BSBM01000007.1, forward strand.
AACCTGCACCTGCATTTGTTCATGTGTTCTTCAGAACTCTTGTCCTTAAGAGGTGCTGATCTTTGGCTTCAGCGCTGGTCTTTAACTGTGATTTTTTATGATATGTTCTTGGGATTACTTGTTTGCAAGATGAGTTAAAACTTCAGAAGAACTTGAACTCTCTGTATTATATCTGAGTTCTAACTTAGTATTTATAACCTGGGAATTGAACTATCAAAGATTTGCTTCCTCGAATATGCTATTTTAAGCTTAAAAGGCTGTTAATTTAGTATGAACCTAGAGCCTGTTTTAGGAAACATGTGGATACAGAATCTAGCTGCTAGTCCATAATCTGAAGGAAACCAATGAGTTAATTGAAATGTCCATTGCAGCACACATTTAGGAGGGGTCCAAAAACCCTAGGTGTTATATGTCAGGCAGCTTCTGGCAGGTGTGTTTCTCCGATAAGTGCATTGACTGCTTCATCATTGTTTCAGCAAGCTGTTCTGGCAAACCTTATATGGACACTGAAACAGTCAATGCTTGCTATTGATGCAAATCATGCACTTGCATGTCTGATTATGTACTGTTGATTCCAGCTTTTGCTAGAAGCAACTTTCTTAAAGGTAAAAGTTTGGGCATATTCAATCGTAAATAGTGCATCATACAAGCCATAATGCAGAAGAAAGTTTTTATCTGTACTTATGACAGTTGTAGATTGTTACAATAATGCAATTGATATTGTGACAATGGCACAAAAAAAAAAACTGCATACTATTGCATCCGTTAGCCTAACACAAGCATGCATTGAAGGATGTAAAATGGTCATAAAGCAATAACGTTACAGTTAGAGTGCATTTTAAAAGAAGATTGCCAAGTGAAGAATTCTTGGAAATCATTCTTTTGAACTTTCTGTTCCAAGTTTAATGATATCTGTTGTGGTCGATTAGGAGAAAAAGAGAAAAATGATCTCTTATCTGAAAATGATATCAATTTGTCTATTCTATAATGACTCATGGAGTGCCTTTATATACCCATTTAGACTTTTGCAAAGTCTCCTATATTATGTCTTTTAAACAAAAAAAAAACTTTTGTTAAAGATCAACTTTGCCTTGCTCCTATAGTTCGAGTTTGGTGACACCAAGAAGATTATGTTAGAGGAGGGATTGGCGGCTATAAGTTTATTTTATATGTTGGGAACATAAGAGTATATTTGTAAATAAAATCCTAACATGTCACGTTATTTTTAGTTTCTCTTTGCCTTTAGTTTCTCGCACTTCCATTTGAAGCAGCACGTTATCTTTTATTCTATGGGCGCCCTCTCCTATTTTAGTACGACTTCGTCCAGGGAAGAGAGGATCTAGAGGGCCTCCTTCATCTTATTCTTTACGCGTTGGGCTAACTATGGAACCCCTTTATTCACTTGTTGAACCCTAACTTCAAATATTTAACCTTAAACCCTAATCTTCTGGATCTCTTTCTATGAGATTTAAGAAAAAAAAAAATAAAAAAAAATGGCATATCTGATGCGTTTTAAATACGGATCTTCTAACACCAAAATAACTGCAGAACCTGGGAAGCATAAGAAACCAGGGAGAACGTAGGAAACAATCATGGAGTCGGTATGGCAACAATAGGTCGAGGCTGCAGGTCCCAATCCTTCTGTCAATCTCAAATGTCCTGTCAGGGGCAGACACAGACAACATAAAATCTTCCGTCCTCCTAAACCCATGTGACCACTGAATCCGCCATGGGTCCAGACTCCAGAGTCATACATAGTTTTATATGATAATATTTCCAGTAAGATAAAAGACAACCCAAAACGCCCGTTTTACGTGCTAAATTTTGATAAAAATTGGATGGAAATGGTTATTTCTGCCATTGCAATTGCAATTTCAGTAATATTGCTGGTTCTAGAATTAATATTCAATTTTTAAAAATTATTCAAATCGCCAAAATTGCAAATTGAACACTTCAAATAACTATTTAAGCAAAAATTACTTTACCGGATTCCGGTGAATAGAAGGAGTTTTGATTAGCGCTTAGGCCATAATATCTCATTATTCCATCCTTCTTAATCTTAACTGTGCATGGGATTCTCTTTTATGCACATGGTAACGCCTTAAGTTAAATGAAAATTTCCCTGTAAGTTAAAGTTCGACGAAATTATAGTCATATCAAAATTCTAGAGAACTATACAACAAAAATTGCCACAGAATTTTATATTCCTGTAAAACTAAGCATGTATGCCAGTAGTGGAAAATACGGCGGTGGTTGTCGACCTCACTCTGGCACCGTCCCATACCATCTCTGCCGGATCACGAGTCTAACACGATTCACTGCTTCCGATGGCTGTATTCTCGACAACAACACCACACCACACGAAACGCCGTGAGCCAAACCGACGTTAGCGCCATGTCCCATCTCCGCAGCAGCTGTATCTTCACATTTAATGCACGGAATTTTGATTTTCAGACAGAATGGATACGGCGGGGCGTTCGAAATTTAAACTTGCCATCCCTGATCCCAGTCCAGCACAGAAAACTCAGGCACTAAAATTGAGCATGGACATTGAAAATGAAGAAAAAAAAAAATATATATATATATATCGAATGATTTCTGTTGAATAAAAACAGCTTCCTCACAAACGGAACCCTCGACCTACATTAACCTAGCGTATGTGCATTGTTTGTGTGAGAAGGAGAGCGTTTTCTTTCCTACAAAATGTATATGGGGCCAGGCCTACATCAACACCAAGAACACCAGCCGTATAGCAAGTTGACCCACGCGAACCACTTCGACAGCACACTAAGCTCGGACCCACGCGAACACTAGCCCCACGCGAACACTAAGCAGAACACTAGCCCCTGCTATGCCTGCAACGAATGCAGCCTTTACCAAATATAGGCCACTAGAAGAATTGGGCCAGAACGATTAAGTTGGGCAACAGATTCCCCAGGGAGACAACAGAAAAGAAGGCGGCAGCAGCTAAACGCCTAAGGACATTGAAGCGGAATATGATCTGAAAACAAAAAAAAACAGTACAGTGGAGTTGGACTACGATTTTTGAGCTACCATGCAGGGAAACTGATGGCATGGGACTACTTTCAAGAGCATCTACAGCAAAAATCGGCAGCCTTCATTAATAAAAGGCCTGCATTCTATGTCCCAATAGCCCAACATCCCCGACAAAAGCCATTTGCAGAAACAATGAGAAAAAAAAAAAACTGGTTAAATCCAAATGGGTATTACATAACCATTTGCAGTTGCCTTGTTATTATTTACTAACACAATAAGACCATGTTCTAATAAAATTTAATTTTGATTTCTTTCATTTACCTTCAAAGCTGCACCTGACCAAGCTCACCCACTCTTCCATGAATATGCTCATCCTTGACCTAGCGTCCGAGCAGGGGGAAAACCAGACACTCTAGTCTCATGAGCTCTCTCGTTTCATAGTTGCTGAGCAAAAAAAAAAAAAAAAAAAAAACACGGAGTTGTCGAGCCAGAATGGGAAAGGAATGAGAGTTCACGCGCGCGCGAGGTAGGTGCAGACTTGATATAAAGAAGATCGCCTTCAGCTGGGGCTCCTTGCCAAAGTCCACGTGGTAGCATGCACACCGGCACATGGCAAGCATGCACGAGACCCTCACATGGGCGCCCCTGAACCATAGGCTGCCCTCGAGGTGAAAGGATGAGGATCCGAGGGCAAGTCAAGGACGCGTGGGAGATAAGGGCTGCGTGTCCTTTGGAGAGAGGGAGCTGCCAGCTAGGGATCAAGCTAGGGTTAGGTTAATATTCTATTAAATAAATCAAATAAAATATATGTTTAAAATTATTACTATAAAATGTTTAAAAAAAAAAAGAAAAATTCAAAGTTATAGTTCCATTAAGTCTTAGCATCAACGAATATTTTGATTAATTGATGCATTAAATGCCTAAATTAATTATATATCAGAATTTAATTAATGATGAATTATGTGTATTTAAATTTAAAAATTTAGGTTTAAATCGAACTAGAACATGAAACAGTAATAGTGGAGTATTAGTGCTTAAATTAAGTTAAATAAATTATTTTATTATGCTTAACCATTAAGATTAATATATGGGTTTAATGTATAGGCTAGATCAAACATTAATTAATTTATTTACATAGAAAAGCCAAACATTAATTAATTTATTTAAAACTTAGAAAATCCATTGCCGAGACTTCAACTTATAGTCGAAGAGACGAAACAAACACATAATCTGAAAACAAGGAACCGCTGAAACGAGCATGGCGAGCTGAATGCTAGGATGCTAATTTCACTACATGACAAAATCATGAATGGAAACGACCATAGATTTAAACACGTTGATCCTAACAAACTGTTCCTCGCACATCAGTATTAATATAGTCATTTCTAAACTTTTTTCAATAAAGGAATTAATTATTTGACGTTTAGATCATGAACATAGAATCAATCATTGTAATAACACAACGAGGTCGAGGTCTAGGTCGACCACCTTCACCTCCACCTTCGTCGTCGTCATCGACATCGCCACGATTCTTCCAATAATGGCATAGTGTTGATCCTTCCATAGTTGGCATTTGGAATAGGTTAGGTTTTTACCTCATTGTGGTTTGTATGAAAACATATATTTTATGGTATTATAATCATTGTCTATGTTCGAGTGTTGCAATGATGCAATACGGTGAGGAAAGGCTATGCTATACATCCATAACTTACGTATAATAAATAAGTTACATACATTACCCCTAAACACCTTCATTTATGAGAAGACGTTAAAAGTCTAGTTGTATTGGCAAACACCATAGTTTGAGCTAACATAGTTGAATCTAGGCATCAAATTGGTAAATAAATATATGTGCACAAGTGTTGGATATTGATGCTTCATAGTATTAATTAATAAGCATGATGTATTCTGCCACATTGTGTGCAATTAATCATGTTTCAATATGGTAAGTAGAAAAAGATTGAAGGAACTAAGTAGGTGTGCGAAAGGGGTAGAGGCTATATGTCGCTAGTCTTGCTTATGCAAAATTGGCATGTTTTGAAGGAAAATATTATCGGGAAACAACTAGGATTTAATAATTACAAAGCGAACAAGCGATACAATATAAAAGTACGGAGATTGGTGGGGAACTAATAAGTTAGCCTCAGTAAGCATATACGAGGCTAAGAGAAGTAATGATAATAAATGGAATAATGATGGAGGAAAAATAGTAAGTGATGTGCATCACAATGAATAAAGTTACGATGTTTAAACCCCTATTATATGATGGAGGAAATCGATCGTCACCTCAAAAATATATATATATATATATATATATATATATATATATATAATAATATTTCTTTACAGAGAGTTAACAAAGTAAGAATTATAACATTATGAAGAAAGGAAAATATGTCTCCGTTGACATCAACATCTCGCAAAATAGGAACCAAGCTTGATGCCACATAAATAGGTTGGATTCGCATTAGTATCATATGAAGTAGTCATAGTGCATAATGTGTGTAAGTATCAATAAGATCCATGTAGATTAATAAGCGTATGTATAGGAAACTTAGGTTACGAGAACAAATTAGCTATAAATTTATTGGAATTAATGGTTCCTCTTCCCATTTATATATATCCCCTATAAAAGAAGAGAACAATAAACAAACTTGGTAACATTTTCATTCTGATAAGATATTATTACAAAAACCTTGTAAACAATGATAGTTCTCCTAAATTAATTAATGTTATATTACTTCTGGTTATCCTAGATACAAATTGCCTATTTTCGCTAGGGTAATAATAATGTATGGCATTAGGATTTGTTAATGTGGATATTCTTTCCCTGCAAGAGATATGATAACCTTAATGATTACTTCATGCTAAATACATGCGTGTGATGAAAACTTGGTAAGTGTGACGAGTAAACCTCACTTGACGGTATAACCAGAGAGATATTTTTACAAAGGGTAAGGAGAACAAAGCCAAGGAGGATAGGAACTCATTATAACCTTTAGGCTTTCCAGATATAGTATTGAGATTCTACAGAAAGATTAATCTAAATGTTTCTTCAAATACATATCATGGGATAAAAGAAGTAAAACTGGAAGATGCCATCAATGTGTTTGGTCAATTTTAGGTCCAGTGGGACAAGTATAGCCCACGATCTGCTACCTGGGAGGACACATAGACTATGCGTCGAGATTTTCCCTCACTATTTTGACCATAACTTCGGGACGAAGTTTCCCGAAGGGTGGGTGTATGTAATGCCCATATTTTGATTCGGCATATTTATTAGTTAGACACACCATACTTTATTTCTTATATATTTTGTCGAACTCAGCTCGACTGAGTAAACTATATTGGACCTCATTATATGATGTTACTCTGTCTTATGATTTCACCATGATTATGATGTTACTATGTTATGCAGTTATGATGTCATGATTATCATATGATTTCCTTATTTTACGATTGCAGTATATGTTTATATGTTTTCCTTAATGAAATGTGAAATATATGATTCGGTACGTGGATACCATCTTCTTATATGAATTATTGAAATGTTATATGTATCTATGATGAGCTAAAAGGTTACATGAAATGAAATGATAACATGGATCAATTGGCGATCGATGGAAAATGCTGTCTATAAATTGTATTTTGCAAAACACTAACCTACAGGACACAAGGGCTATGGGATAGCCAGTTACTTGATCTGATATACATTGGAAAGGAAAAACATGTTCATACAGCAAACCTTAGCAGCCAAAATGAGGATACGATAACACAAACTGATAATCCCGATAGCAGCAAGTATGAGTTGATAAGGGCGTAGGCCCAGTATGTTGAGAGGGATGGATGTGTTTCCCACCCTATGTTTCCATGAGACCCGAGGTCGTGGGAGGGCCGTGCTGAGACACGCTCCCCATGTTGTTGTGATGACGATTGTCGGATGCCTGCTAGGGGAGGATAGGTCCGCTGTTCAGCCGACGCTATCGCTCTCAAGTTCTATGTGGTCAGATCGGTGAGTCCGACATCCACTGTTGTACTAGCAGAGGAAGGATAGGGAGGATGCTGGACGTAGGTTATGATGGGAGGATGTGTTAGTTAGCACTGTTGGGGGTTTAGTATTCCTTGATTCCGAGTTAGTGGAAGTAGGCACCCTTCCTGTACTTGATTGATTAAACTAATGTAAACATAAAGACAATGATGTTAAAACGTAAAGGGTTAACTGTTAAATAACCGAGGATGTTAAAGTAATTATACTATAGATTATGCTTGCTCTTCTGCATGGGGGTAGATACTATTGTTAGTTAGCAAGTATGCATAGGCGGAATGGGGTTTGTTTATAGTACATGTCCGACATGTGCATACACTGGCCATGCATGCACACCTTGTACGTGTACAATATTACTGGTGTATAACATACTTGTCACGCTTGAATAGTAGTATAAACGTCATAGATAACTCAGTTAAGGATACATCAATCAACTTAGGTAATGAATGGTTAGGTTGTCAATGTGTAAATAAGTGAATTAGTAATTATATGAAAACATTGTAATAATAAACTAAGACAAGTATCGTCAGTTAACATTGTCATAGAAGAACTGTTGTGAATAGGGTAATGATAGTGTCTAATTAATTAGTAAAATTGTTTAAGCCCTCACAAGTGCTTTGTTTATAATAACAAGGATGCTATGTTGATGATAGGGTACCCATGTGATAAACAAATAATTAAGAATACTATGATCGATTCACCTTTAATTATTGTCAAGGGGTGATTTAATTATTATTATTAATTAATAAATGATATTCCAGCAACATTTATATCCCTATCGTAACAAATGCAATATAAGTAAGATTTAAAATATTGATTTATAAATTAATATTACGTGATTAATTCCATTTCAAAGTTAGCCATAACAAGATAATCCTTTTTGGAATAACCGGGATGTGATGGAAATGGATATTTAATTATTCAATGTTAATCTTGGAATTTAAACCTCAAGCTAAAGTAGCCTCGACGGATAAGGTGGATCATTAAGACACATCATGTCCAAGTTGACAAGGGGCAACTAATTATATAATATTTTATTAATTACATTAATGACATTAAAATATCAAGGACGGCGGATAGACTTGTATTTAATGAAACTGTCCCGAAATGGATAACCTTGGGGTGATAATTCCCACCGTAATAAATAATTACGACCGTCAATCCAAAACCGAATGAATTTTCCATAAAAGTAATTAATTATACATTTTTATAAATGAGACGTGGATGAATGAACTAGGGAAAGGAGTAAAGGTTTGAGGGGCTCGAGAGGGGGAAGTTTGGGGCGGTGGAGTAAGCCCAAGGTCTTCTGGAGGATGGACATGTATATAGAGGGGGAGAAGGTTGAAGGTGAGGGAGGTTTTTTGGATTGGGGAAGAAAAGTAGTTGGGAGAAAGTTTGATTGGAGAACAGAAGGATTTTGAGAACAGAAGGAAAGACTGCTCTCGGGATTATCAGATTGTGGGCTCGGGGGCTTGGAAATCCTTTGATTTCCAAGGGCCAGCAAGATTATAGCTGGTCGGTAGGGTGGACACTTCAGTTTGGCTGTCTAAGGGGATTATACAACCTGCTACAACTTACGGTTAGCATCAGCATCAGGTAATTTCCGTTATTTACTATTATGCTAAATCTTACTGTAAACATGCAAACTTACTATTTACTGATTTACTGCTATTTACTGATTTACTAAGTTGTGAAACCTATTCTTATGCTGTTGAAAAGAAAATAACGATATGTTGTTTATTTCAAATTTCGAATGTAAGGTTAGTAAAAACACCACAGTACACTAAATATCATTTCGGCACATAGAAATTTTTTTAGAAATTCACTTCCATAAACTGATAAGGTTTAAAACGTAGAAAATTAAACCTGAAATTTTACATAGTGCTCTGCTGTAAAAACCAGAGCACTACAGGAGATTGACCTTTGCATGCATGAGTTTTGCATGACCTATCAGCATTCAGTGATTGCATGCAAAAGTGACCTTTTGCATGCATGGATGCAAAAGTGACTTTTTGCATGCATCGGGAATTAGGGTTTTGGAAAACCTAATTCATCGGTGAGATTATTTATAGAGGAAGGGGGTCCCCAGATGAGGTTACTCAGTTGCATTGTAGGAGAGAGATACTGCTAGAATGAGGAGGGCGTAGCTGTACATGTGGGGCAACTTTCTGAGATAGAGAGGAGTTGTTGTAGGAGCTAGGAAGGTCATATCTAAGCTAGATTGGTGACCTTCAGTTCCAGAGAGGCTAGACACCCATTACTGTGAGCTGAGAGAGCTCAATAGTGTGATTACTGTGGAGAATGGAGGAGGCCGAGTTCTCTTGGAGGAGGACATTTTTCCTGAGGGAGGAGAAGCTCGTTGTGAGTTGGATTGACCAATTTGGAGTCTGTGACTTCCAGGATAGCCTTGCCTCAGTATTCGAGGAAGAATAGGGACGATCGAAGCTCAGATCTATTGAGATTGGACCAGTACAAGCATTTGACATCTAGATGGGAGGGAACACTTTTGCATGCAGAGGAGGATAATTTCATCAGTGGGAAGTATTTAGAGCAATCAGATCAAAGCAGAGAGATCTAGAGAGGGAAGATCAGTCAGAGGCACCGTTAGAGCATTCAGATCCAGTTTGGAAGTTAGGGCTTACTTCTTCAGTGCATGCATTAGCTCGATGCAAGCAAATTTGAGGTTTGTCCTGTTTCAGAGGGATTGAGTTACTGGTTGAGGTAATCCTGTATTGTACTGTCATTTATATATCTATATGCTATGGGCTCAAGAGAGAAGATAGCCCCCTAGTTAGCTGGTATTTCCTGCAAGGGTGTTAACACCCAAAAAGTGTTCACTACTCCATCTACCCCATTACATGGCTCATTTGTCCATTTTCCTACCATATTTCCCTTAAAAACCCCTTTTTCCTCCAAAAATATCCAAAATTCCTCTAAAATAGCAAAATCCCTCTAAAAAGGGAATAAAAAATATAAAATAATGAGGAAAAGGAGGAAAAAACCCTATACAGCTGCCCTAAACCATATGGTTCCCAAAACCATGGGCCAGCACTCCACCACCAAAAAACTATAAATAGGTGATGGAGACCCCTCATTTCATATCCACGGTCATAAGCACCCTTACTCTGCCAAAATCTCTCTTGAAACCCTAGCTCACCCTTGAGCTACTTTCACCTTGAGAGCCCCTTTTGGCCCATTCCCACCATTGGAGAAAGAGAAGGAGCAAGTTGGAGCTTGGAGCAACCCTCTTGGAGCATTGCAAGAGCTTCACCAACCTCCACATTGGAGGTAAAATTAATACAAAAGCCATTCTTTACATCTTATTTTTCTATTTCATGCACATGTTTAGAGTAATTTATATTTCTGTTTTAGCATTTTAATTTACATTTACTGAACTGCTACTAAGGAGTCCTTTCTCCTTAGTAGGTGCTCATTTGCACAAGCTAGGGGTAAAACCCTAGCTACAGTTTTGGCGACTCCCCTAGGTTTGAATTTCTGGTTTTCGTTTAAAAAAATTTAGTTTTCTGTAATAATTTCTCATTTTTTCCTTTCGGCTATCCCTTTTGGCCACCGTAAACCGCATCTTTTCCCTCTGCAGTCGCGTCCCAACCGCGTCTTTTAGGCCTTTACCTGCGACCCGACCGTGGCTCTCAGACTGTTTCTGGTGCCTTGCTGGCGGATTCAAGTCTGTTACCTGCGATCCGATCGTGGCTAATCAGCCTGTTTGTTGCGATCTGACGATGCCTGTCGGCCAGTTTCCCGCATCCTGACTGTAGCTTCCAGCCCCTTTGCTACGACCTGACTACATCTGTTAGCCTTTTTCCCGCGACCCGACTGCCTATTTTTCCCTATTTCCTACGGTCCAACTGCCTCTGTCGGCCAAAAAGCCGCGACCTGTCCGCGCCTGTTTCCCTTAAACCCGTGGTCCGACTGCTCAGTTTCGCCACAAACCCGCGGTCTGATTTCTGAGTTTTTTCCAGTTTTGAACCCAGCCCCCTTTACTGCAATATTTTCTGCATCTGCATAGCCATCTGTCCTACCTGCAGCCATCCTTCCCTACAGCCTTTTCTGCAACATAATTTATGTACCCTTTACAGAATCTTTTTAAAATTTTAGTATTTTAATTCAGAAAATTTTGCATGTTAAATTTCCGTATTGTTAATTAGAAAGTTGCCCCCCTTGTGGCACTTTTATTTTGGGTTCATCACCTCACAAGCACACACTCTGTCACATAATTCAAGTGAGCCTTAAAAACTACTTAACTCAACCAATATTCTAACCCCACTTGGGGAACACAAAAGAATCTGTGTAGTTAGGTAAGATCGGGGGGATAGGCTTCCAATAACACCCCTCGGTTATTTACACTTGAGACATAGCTGTTGTCCAATTAGGGAACCAAAATCCCCTAGTACTTTTTGGCACGGTCACAACAAGTTTACCAGAGGGCCTCTCCCCTAGGAGGGTTGAAGTCGCGAGACTGGTTTCAGAGGCCTGAGTGGAATACCGCACTCCATTCAGTAACCGAAGGGCTACCTTTCGCAGTTCTCGGGATATCCCTGTATAGGGATATTGCGGTAAAAGGACCAAACGGCAGATTCACCTTTATGGATGTGTCATGAACGGGGTATCTTAGTTGCCATTCTTCTAGGATTGACTACCCGGTGTCCCTCCCGGTAGGTGGACATCTTAGCCACTTGGCTTTCCTATTCATATTGTCTGACATGGATTTCATCACCTTGCAAAGGATATGTCTAGTTGAGTAAGAATACTTTTTAGTTAGGTGTTTACATGCTCCCTTACCTCGTTTTGGTATAGTGAGTCCATTTTTTATTTTTAGGAAACCTGCTGCTTGTTGGTATTTTGACCATTTTGTTGGTACTCCACTTATTGTAGCACAGCTGTTACAGTAGGTGTTTTGAGTTGGTTGTTGGCCTGAGTGCCTTGTTTTTGAGCTCTCCTTCTGCACACTCGATTGCATTAGGATTTTTTGAGCTATTTTTTCACTCACCATAATCCCCAACGATTTGACACCATCTGTCACCATTGAGTCCCCGAGACATTCTCGACGCCTCAGGGGCGATCCCCCACAGCACGGTTCACTTGAAACCACCCGTCATAGACTTTGATCATCATCACTTGATACCACTTATCACAGATCTAGAGCCTTGTCACTTGACTCCACTCATCAATGGCATAGGACTCCGTCACCCGATATTGATGCCCCCTACTTTACCTCCGATTCTGAAGAAGAGTCTAAGAACCCCATTTATACTGCCCCTACTAGCCCCATGGCTGGCGTGAATTCCACTCCTTTCTCGGTAGGGACCATTGGTGGCCCATCCACCACTACACCAGTTACCACACCCGCTGTGGGTATGCCCTCAATGGGGCCCACATCTACCGTTCCCCTCACTACCCCTATTCCCACAGCAGGAATACCTATCCCCACTCCATCAGTGGCTCACACTACCCATGGTGGTGCAGGACCATCCTATACCACCTTAGTTCCCCCACTTGGGAGCCACATCCCAAACCCTACCCCTCCACTTGGGGGCATTGGCCCCAACTTGGTCCAACCCACTACTATGTCACATCCTTCTTCCATTTTTCCATTCATGGCTAGCCTCAACCTGCCCGACCTAGCTAGATTGACCAACGACCCTATCCGACACGACCCTGCGTGGCCTCACATGCCCACCAAGCTCCCCTATGACATCCCTAAGTTCGAGGGCAAGGTAGGTGAGGACCCACAAAACCATATCATGTCCTTCCATCTATGGTGTTCCTCCAACTCCATCGTGGATGACTCTATTCGCCTCCGTCTGTTATAGCGCACCTTCACTGGCTTTGCAGCCAAGTGGTATATTGAGCAACCCCACGGGACCCATGCCACCTTTGCTTCCCTTGCCTTGACATTCCTGCAGTTCTTCCAGTTACTTTTTTGCTATGATGCGGGCGTTGAGATCCTCCTATCTTACAGACAAAACACGGCTACCCACATCATGGACCACATTCATGAGTGGCGTCGACGTCGTAGCTTATGCAAGATCAAATTAAACGACTGTATCTTCCTAGATTGGTTCGTCAAGTCCCTTCTCCCTGTCATTACTAAGGATGTGGCATCAGAAAGACCCCAGTATGAAGAAGAGGCCATCCTTAAGGCCCAGCAGTTCAACCTCATTTACGCTCAGTCGGGTTATCTCTATACCATTATACCTGACACCCCTCGCGTCGAGTCCTCCCAGCACGATGTGCCGGGGGCATCCCATGCTGTAGACGGCATTATCGGTCGTGTTTCTTCGCATCCCCAACCCTTTTCCATAGCACGTCCTACCCCTGGCCCTGACCTTTCACGGGCCTCCTCACAGTCTGGGGCCACCAACTCGTATGCTCCTATGACACACCACCATCATTCCCATGGACCCACCTGTCCACCTCAGTGCTTCGGTCATGCAGCCCCCTCTTACCCCCCCCCCGGTCGCACCTCAGCCCTATTACCACCAGCAGGCTGCACCAGCTCCTGTGCCTTCTCAGGCCCAACCCGCTTATTACCACCAGCAGGCTACACCAACCCCTGCGCCTTCCCAGGCCCAACCAACTTATTACCCGCCACAGGTAGCCCCTGCGGTAAACCCACAACCTGCTTCGCAAACATATCAGCAACCCCCTCAAAGTGTCACACCTGCGCAGCCTCCACCTACATATCAACCACCGCAGCCTGCTCCCGCACCTGCACAACCCCAAAACAAACCTGCTTCCCAAGGGCAAGTATATGCCCAACAAAATCAGCAGCAAAACCAGAACAACCAGCGCAACCAGGGCCAACAAAACCGCGGCAAGGGTCGTAATCGTGGGAACAACCAACCTACCTACCAAGGTGATCAACCGGCTAATCCCCTAGACAACAATAATGTGGCCCCCGCTAACCAAAACCCTGATCGCTCGCCCAAGCAGGCTAAAAACCCCAACTTGCGAACAAACCATCCTTGTTCTATTTGCGGGGTCTATGGCCACTACACACATGCTTTCCCACACTTAGAGCGAGCTCGGCTGCTTTGGGTTGATGATGCCCACCGCCAAGGGCATGCGGCTCCTCAAGCACCACCCAACCCCCCGCAACCTCAGCAGCCACCTTTGGTGCTGCAAAACCCCTTACCAAACCAAGGCATAGTGAACACTCATCCGTTGACTCCCCCTCAAGACAACGCGCTACCACAACAACAACAGATCACATGCGTCGCCCCTGATCAACCCATGTTTGACTCAGGTACCCACCACTTGTTGATGATGTCATCCGCTGATGTCAACCTCCAGACTCGTCGGAACCAATACGGCTCCACCTCTGAAGCCCCTCCCGTCGATAAAACCACTAACGCTCATCCCACTAATCAGGTGTTACGTATCCCTCCACCCCCAATAGATGGCGCTTCCAAAGAACCTCATTTCCCACTTCGTCGTATCAACAATAACCCCAATGCGCGCGCTGCGTCAAACTACAACATTGTAGATGACTTAGCCCAATCTCCCACAACCATGTCTACGTTAGAAGTCTTGAAGAACTGCCCTTCCCAGTGCAAGACTTTACTCTCAGCCATTGGGGCTATCGACCCAAATGATTCGAATTTGATGGCATTTGATTTAGACCAATCCGAACCACGCCTGCCTTCTACCTTAGCATTCCAAGTTTCTGTTTTCGTTCGGAATCTTGTCATCCATCGATGCATCATCGATGAAGGTGCCTCCACATGCATTATGTCTACATTCGTATGACAGAAGTTGGGATCCCCTACCCTTCAGCAGTCCACCACTGCATTACACGCCTACGATGGTCGTTCGGCTCAGCCCCAAGGTCTCCTAGCTAATGTCCCCATCCAGTTAGATGGTAAAACCGTCCTCATTGACATAGAGGTCATCAATGCCCAGCTTTATTACAATCTCTTACTCAGTCGTAGCTACATGTATGCTATGCGGGCGGTAGCTTCCTCTTTCTTTTGTACCATGATGTTCCCCCATGATGGACGCGTGGTCAAGATTGACCAACTCACCTACTATGATCCAAATGCCCCCGCTGCACCCGAAAATGTTCTCCCCATGGTTGAACAACCTGTTAGTGGTGCCGCTACCTCATTTGTTTCCTCCTTGGGACCTGTAGTTTACTCAGATCCGCTGATCACATCCACCTTCCAATCCATTCCTCCCCCGTCATCTACGCCCGAGGTGTCTGACTTATGTACCCTGTCCCACGATAACCAAACACCAAACAATCAACCACCCTTGTTGCCTAAACCACCATTGGTACCTAGCCACATTGTTTTTACACCTATTCATACAATCCCCTTCCTAGTCCCTCCCTCGGGAGTAGTAAGCGCCCCGGTCATGGCTACCCTTAGCCTCCCTGGGTTAACCTTGGGATTACCCGTATGGTATCTTTCGCCTCCCGTTCCCCCACCGACACCAAGCGTCGTCCTACAACCGGTGCAACCCATGGATACTACCACTCAGCCACCCCCTGGTGTTGCTACCCCTTCGTCCTCCATGAATCCCCCTCCTCCTCCCAAATCCACTGGGGGCAGAGGCCCTCAACCTTACACTGCTGTTCCACCTCCCAAGACAGTCAAAAACCCCCCCGTGTTCCATGCTCCTCCCAAATGCTCTTTGTGCGACGAGTTAGGCCATGTGACTCACCAATGTCCACAATTACCTGCATTACAGGAACACATGCAGATGCTTGACGATGACCCCAGTTTCCTGGTTGTCAAACTAGATCCCACCCCTAAGCCTCACGACAAATCACTGCGCACTAACCACCCCTGTGCCATATGCGGTGTTTACGGACATTACTCACATCACTATCCCTATCTCCCCGATTACAGAGCAGCTCTTTATGAGATGAACAATCTAGATCTTGAGATGGCACCACCCACCATTGAAGAGATTCACCCCCCGATCTCACCCCCATCAGGGGAGGTCAACACCATTTACATGATCTCTTCAACTACCACTCCCTCATCAACCGATTTGATGACCTAAACTTTCCATACTGATGAGGAGATTCTTGAGGCACTCACTACCCTGGAGTATCCCTGGCATGACATGCACCATCGTTCGTATTTCCTCCCAGAAGCATCTTCCTCTAGCACCGCGACCCAATTTGCGTTTGAATCCAAAGATTTCCTTCCTACCAAGGTCGACTGGTTTAAGGACCCTATTCTTGCTCCGGATACCTTTGAGGAAGGTAACATGGCCAATATTTCACCTGTCATCCACATAGATATCTTTGACCCACCTGGAGTCAATGAATGCATTGCCTTAGGAGCCTCCTGCAGTGAACAAGAGATTGAGGAGTACAAAAAACTCTTCCAAGAATTCTGTGATGTCTTTGCCTGGTCCTATACTGAGATGCCCGGTCTTGACCCCGCCATTATAGAACACCACATTGACACATGGCCTGATGTACCCCCCGTTCATCAGAAATAGCGTCCCATTCATCCCTCAAAGCTCCCAGCTGTCAAAGTAGAGATTGAGAAACTTCGCAAGGCGGGATTCATTTATCCTATTGGTTATACCACGTAGGTTTCCAACCCCGTTCCCGTTAACAAAAAACAAGGCACCATTAGAGTATGCACTAACTTCCGCGATTTAAACCGAGCTTGTCCCAAGGACAACTTCCCCATGCCATTTATTAACCAACTCATCGATGCCTGTGCGGGGCATGAAGTCCTCTCGTTCATGGATGGCTTTTCCGGATATAATCAGATTCAGATCCGAAAGGAGGATCAGTACAAAACTGCTTTTACCACCCCATGGGGCACCTTTTCCTATCGCATCATGCCTTTTGGCCTCAAAAATGCTGGTGCCACCTTCCAGCGGGCCATGACCTATTGCTTTCACGACTTGGTCCATATCTTGCTAGTCTACCTTGATGACCTTACAGCTCGTTCCCGAAAATGATCAAACCACCTTAAAGACCTTCGGCAAGTTTTTCTGCGTTGTCGCAAATACCAAATCCGCTTGAACCCACACAAGTGTGTCTTTTGCGTTTCGACAGGCCGATTGTTGGGTTTCATTGTTTCCCAGAAAGGAATTGTTGTTGACCCCCTAAAAGTCCAAGCCATCCTATACCTTCCCTCTCCTCGTACGCTCCGACAGCTCCGAAAGTCTACAGGGGCGATCCAATTTCCTCCGTCGTTTCGTTCCTGATTACGCTACCACTGTTCATGGTTTCTTGCGCCTGCTCTGTACCCACGTACCCTTTGTCTGGGATGAGCAAGCAGAAGCTGCATTCGGAGCCCTCAAGAAATCTCTCACATAAGCCCCCTTGATCTCCCCTCCGGATTTCTCTCAGGAATTCATCCTCGATGTCTCGACATCCGTGCATGCTGTGTCCGGAGTCTTGGTTCAAGAAGACGCCTCTCACCAAGAGCATGTCATTTACTATGTCAGCCAGACCTTGTCTGGTCCACCCCTACGTTACCCATATGAGGAGAGACTAGCCCTAGCTGTGGTCTTTTCTGTCCAAAAACTGCGACACTACATCTTACTTAGTCATACTACAGTCATTGCCGACTCCAATCCCATGGTTTATCTCCTAAACCGGCGACTATTGCAAGGTCGTGTTGCTAAATGGGTCATTATCCTCCAGGAATATGACCTCACTTTTCGAACACCTAAGAGCACTAAAGCCCTTGCGCTTTCCTAGCTCATCACTGATCTACCTTCCCTTCTCCCGGCCCCACAAATCTCCGATGAGTTACCCGACAATCACTTGTTCACTATATCGTCTGATGACCCATGGTACGGTGATATTTTGTTATACCTGCGCACGCAGAATTTCAGACCCAAAGTCACCCGTAATGGACGCTGTCGCATCCGTCACCAGGCTTATCGATATCTCCTCTTAGGCGATGTCCTTTACCGGCGAGGGGTAGACACAATTCTTCGTCGTTGCCTTACACACGAGGAAGCTGAACACGTCCTTAATGACTGTCACAGCGGTGCCTGTGGCGGCCATTTCTCAGGGATGGCCACTGCCCAAAAGGTCATCCGCGCCAGATACTTATGGCCCACACTTTTCACCAACTGCATCATTGCAGTCAAGCATTGCCATAGCTGCCAACTTTTTGCCCCCAAGGCCCGGACACCACCTGCTCCGTTACACCCAGTTGTCACCGTTGGTCCCTTTTGTAAGTGGGCCATCGACTTCATGGAGTGTCGACCCCCGTCTGCCAACGGCCACAAATACATCATTGTTGCCGTCGATTACTTCACCAAATAGGATGAAGCCATGCCTACCTTCAACTGTACCACTGACACAGCTGCCCGTTTCTTTTTTAACCATGTTATCACTCGATTCGGGGTTCCTAAATAGTTGGTCTCAGACCATGGTTCACACTTTGAATATTCCATTTGGCGCGAGTTATCCACCCTCCTAAAATTCGAACATCAATTCTCCTCTGCTTACTACCCTCAAGGGAACGGCCAAGTAGAGGCCATTAACAAAATCTTAAATACCATCCTCCAACGCACTGTTGACCAACATAAGTCCAATTGGCACCACATGCTCTTCCCCGCCTTATGGGCTTACCGTACATCCACTAAAACCGCCACTGGTTTTACCCCATTTCATTTAGTTCACAGTGTCGAATCTGTCCTCCCCATCGAGTGTCAGATACCTGCCTTACATATCGCCGTTGAGCTTCTCCTCGATACCTCCCCACTTGAGCAACGTCTGCCATCCCTCGAACAAGCCAATGAAGACCGTCGTGCCGCTCTCCAGACCATTGAAGCTGCCAAGAACTGCTCCAAACTGGTTACGACAAACACGTACACCCTCGAACTTTCCAAGAAGGGGACCTTGTCCTCGCCTATGACCAAGCCCATGACAAAACCGGCAAAGGGAAGTTCGAATCCATGTGGCAAGGCCCTTACATCGTGCAAACTTGTCTCGGTAAGGGGGCATACATTTTAGCTGACTCCGAAGGTCACCCTTTGCGCAACCCTTGTAATGGGTTGTATCTCAAACGCTTTTATCCCTAAATAACTCGCGGCCTCATTGGTCCGCATTGTACAGTTTGCTCTCTTTTTTGTTTTTCACCTTTTTTACCACGATCTTACATTCTTCATTTTTGCATGACCACAGATGGACCATTTTCCACCTTATTACACTGGCTTCACTGATGGAGCAAGCCGCTGGTCTCCCAACCTGGCTTCTGCAATGTGGGTCCTATATTCCCCTTCCCATGAAATGATTCACCTTGATGGAATCTGCATAGGCGCTGCTACCAATAACCAGGCGGAGTATGATGCCATGACCGGTCTCCTGACTGCCGCCCTCTAGCTGAGCATACATCACCTTCATGTGTTCCTCGACTCCCAGCTGCTTGTCTCCCAGCTCAACAACTGCTACCAGGTGCGTGATCCCTGCCTCTTTAGAAAATTCCTGCGCACAAAACAACTCAGCCGACAGTTTGAATCCATAACATGTACCAAGAGCTCAAAATAGTGTCGCGGACCAAATGGCCAAAAACATCCTAGATTGGCATATCAATCACACCATGTAACACCTCCATCATGCATCATCAGCTCATAGCATCTCATACAAATATATATAAATAAAAAAAAACCCAAAAAGACTGCATTGCATCAACATTTGCATCCATGTACATAAACCATAAACCACATTTGTATCCATAGGGGCATCCACGTGCCTAAGTCATACATACATCATGTCACATTACATACAATGCATAAGGGGCATCCATGTGCCCAACATCCTAGACTACTTGCATCCACGTGCAACACAAACATATCACACATCATAAAGCGCATCCCAAGTGCGTACAACTAAAACAACATCACAAAAAGGTGCATCCACGTGCATATATATATATATATCAAAAAAAATGTGTCATAGGGCTATACATGTCCTGAGCACCCCTATACTCAGCTATACAAAAAATGTCTATACATCCCTAAAGCCTCATAAAATACATGCCGTAGCTACAAAACTCGGGGGGAGTCCCCTGCTCTCCCTAATGAGAGTCATACCCTGCATCACTGCCTGCATCGAATGCCTCTGAGTCCTCCCCTCGCTCCTCCTCCGAAAATTCCTCATCCCCTACGGGCTCATGTGCCCGTGCCCTGTCCGCCAAGATAGCCACCCGGATCACAATGGATCTGAACTCTCAGGGTGCCCTCATGCAATCCTGAAACACGTCCAGATCGATGTCCCGCCACCCCTCATCGGTCACCCCCCACCAGCAAACGGTCTAGCAGTGCCCGTACGGACTCTAGCATCCCCTTCGCATCCCAGCGACACACCTCCCCCCGCCCAGGCAGAGCTGGAACGACCACAATCCCCCTCCGTGCCACATGCCCTGGCGGCGGCCTCGATCCAACATCTGCAGATCACCCATTGGTCAGTAACAATATATCAATCAACTATCATAAATAAAACTTGACATCCATAACATGCAAGCAAAAACATATGTACCATCGGGTCCCCATGCCTGTCCTGGTGCCCGTGGCACCTCTGGGTCTCCGGTGTAGTCCATGTCCCTATACAGGTAGTCATCCAGTGTCAATGGTATCTAGAGCCACTGCAGGTACAACTCCTGCGTAAAGTATCTACCCACATCGCCACCACCACGGCGGCGCATCATCTCGCCCCACCGCACCATCCGCGGCTCCCTCAAACCTCCTGCTCTGATCGGCACCCGCAGCCGCAGTGTGGGCACCCTCTCCATAAAAAATGCACACAAGAAAGAACCATAGAAAAACCCCTTGCCAGATTCCTTCACTGTTGTCAGCTGCCGCTGAATGCAGGTCAGGTACATCTAGCCCCACGCGTAATACACCCCATCCAGTACACGCTCCACTAGCTGCATCTGGCCCCCAAACACCTTCTTCGGTGACTGGGACCCCAAGACGCGAACCACATATGCCGCCATGGCCTGTACTGTTGGCTCCTGTAGGTCTCTCACCATAAGTGCATTCCTATGCACCCTAGCCTCTGGACCACAGTACCGCTCCAGCATGTCCTCCATATCTATGTCCTCGGATACCTGCGGCTGCGTGTCTACCACCCTACCCAGACAGGGCAACCCCGTCAGGAAGTATACATCTGTCAGGGTGAGGTCCACCCTCTCACCCTGCACTTTGAAGGCCTGTATGTCTGACTCCCAGAAACTAATCAGTCGGTTCAGCAGCAATGCTGCTGACTACATCATGGGTACCTGGGCGAACTTTAGTAGTCCACATAGACCCAGCACTGATTGCACATGGTGCTCCTCTCGGATGACGGCCACGATCTCATCCGGAATCTCCCGCTCTCTCCACAGAACCTGCGGCATCCTGTCAAACACACAAGGCAAACTCATCAGACTCATGTCAAAGAAATAAACCTTGCCCCCCCCAGGAAGTCCTAACAGCTCGCTCCAAAATGCGGCTTTAGGCCCCCTTGCTGTGGTTTCCGACTGCGGTTGTTTGACCCACAGTCGCGGTCCAAAAACACGACTGTCAGTTCCGAACACGCGGTACCAAACCGCGTGTTCAGCCTCGGAACACGCGGTCCCAGACCGTGTGTTCCACGTCGGACCTCGCGGTCTCCACGCGCGTCATCCACCGTGGAACCCGCGGTCCCCGCCCATGGCTTCCTCTTGAAAACCCACGGTCCACCCCATGTGGACCGTACAAATAAACCCTGGGACCCACTACCTACCCCCCGAACCCAAAAAACGTGCAGGTATGAGTTTGACGAAATACCTGTATCTCCCGGATCTAAAATTGGCCGGTCGGATCATCCAAAAATGCCACCTCACCTCTGGTCCACTCTGATCACTAGTCAAAGTCAAATAGTACAACTGCCACTTGTCATGTTGGACCCACTCACTATTTATAGTCTGTTGATTTTTTCTTGTTTTGGCCGTTATGAACCCATACGGAGTCCGTTTTTCGAACCATTTCCACCATTGGAATCAGCACGATGAGACCGTCTTGATGGTCACCTCGTTGCATTATTTTTTCCCCGTCATTTTTTGCACATTTTTTAGACGCCACTAGTCGCCTCAGTTTGCATGCCACATCGGCCGCCATCGGATTGTTCCACACTTTTACATGAGCCATTCACTCCTGTCATACTGCAAATGTTTCGTTATTTTGCCACCATTCCATTCACCCCGCAAGGAGGCCCACCAGTGTTCCCCCTCACCCTTGTTCTTGGTCATCATACATGTTCCTTGATTGAACACTTCCTCCTTGCCTGGCCATTCCTTTTGTTCGGTATAATTTTATCCCTTTTTCGGGCCGGACAAGTTCTTTACGAAAAAGGCACTTAGGGAGTTTCCGTTAAGCTCTTTTCTGACTCCTAAAACAATGAAAAGATTGCCGAGCAATCTTGCTTCCTTTCATGCTCGTTAAAGTACCTGAAAGGGCGTCTATCTGGTATAAGTTTAACCCTTTTCCGGACCTGGTAGACTAATTACGAAAAAGGAATACTCTAGTCACACCGGCTAGAAGAGTTCTTCATTGCATCCTTTTATGCTTCTTTGGGCCTTGGAGACTAACACATGAAAAAGCAACCCCCTGGAGTCTTCTTATCGCTTTCAGACTCTCTAAAATTGAAATCAACCACGAGCATGAACTGTCTCGGGCTCGTAAAATCCACACGACAGTACCATTCCATCATTTCAGAGTCTTCTTATCGCTTTCAAACTCCTTAAAATTGAAAGCAATCACGAGCATGAACTGTCCTGGGCTCGTATAAATCCACACGACAGTACCCTTATACACTCACTTCTTCTAGTTCCCTAACCCATGAAGAAGTCCCCCCGTGCCTCTTGGCACTCTGATCGATCATCTCGGCAGCACCCCCAATCAGGTCACCTTTGTTCAGAGTATTCTACAGTCTCTTGCCATTTTACCCCAGCTTGAGTATCCCTCAGCCCAATCCCCCTCTCAGATCCAATCCAGCTATGATCCCTTTCCCATCAGTCAGTTTCATATGCTGCCCGATCATCCCCGTTATCATACTCTGAACAAAGGAAGTTTGAGTCCACCCACTCTACTTGCCCAGTTGTCCCCCCCAGTTTTTCAGTCATACCATCAGTACTATCACATTTCGGTTCTCCACCTCGCGCTCCTGTCAAGGAAACATCATTTCCTTGATATTTGCAGATCTCCCTCTGTCGACGACAGCCCCTCTATTCCAGATGATAGACCCAGAGGCCCCCGCGCCTTGGACCCATCACCATTTGTGGTGAGTGCCTACGGACCATTTTGAGAGGAGTCATCATTGCCTCTCCGAATGGTTGTTTCTCACATGCTCGACTTCATCACCTTGATCACATCGTTGAGAATCGAGCAGGATTTACATACCTACCATTCTTTGTCGAAGACCCCGGATTTCCCCTGACTCTAGCACATTGGTGAGTCACTTCGGAACACCCAGTTATATGTTCCCGTGGATGTCCGGGCTGCATTGGCGATTGTATTCAGAAGCCATCCAGTTACATGCTTCCTTGAGTACCCAGTTCAGTCCCAGATCAGTTCCAGTTCAGTGTACCATTGCGAGTGTACCCCTTGTCACTCTAATCCAGCAGCTCATCAGTTCCTTTGGTACCACATTCAGTAGCACTGTTGTCATTCCAGTGTATCAGTTCTTCAGCTCAGACATGGTCAGCCCAGCAGTATGTCCCAGATTTGTGTCCCCTCTGGACTCTTATGATGTACACAGTGGTTCTCTATGTATCTTACAGGTCCCTCTTTGTCGAGCCTTACAGTTATTTTTATGTATCTTGATACGAGCATGGGTATGCCCGCCTCGTCCATATATTGAGATTCTTCCTCATTCAGTATTTGAGGTTATGTATATTTCAGGTCCCCATATTTTGGACCCCATTGTTATTATATCTTGATATGAGCATGGGAATGCCCACCTCGTCCATATGATCAGATGATTCCTCATCCATTATTGAGGTTATGTACTTTTAGTTCTTGCAGTTTGTTCGGGATCGTTGTTCCGAGCTTCAATTTGTTTCTTCTCTTCTCCACACCCCAGGCAAACCATATATGACTTATGATGTCCATCGGCCATACGATGAGCTCCTGCCCTCACACATCAGGGGGCAATCTGTTAACACCCAAAAAGTGTTCACTACCTCATCTACCCCATTACATGGCTCATTTGTCCATTCTCCTACCATATTTCCCTTAAAAACCCATTTTTCCTCAAAAAATATCCAAAATTCCTCTAAAATAGCAAAATCCCTCTAAAAAGGGAATAAAAAATATAAAATAATGAGGAAAAGGAGGAAAAAACCCTATACAGCTGCCCTAAACCATATGGTTCCCAAAACCATGGGCCAGCACTCCACCACCAAAAATCTATAAATAGGTAATGGAGACCCCTCATTTCATATCCACAGTCATAAGCACCCTTACTCTGCCAAAATCTCTCTTGAAACCCTAGCTCACCCTTGAGCTACTTTCACCTTGAGAGCCCCTTTTGGCCTATTCCCACCATTGGAGAAAGAGAAGGAGCAAGTTGGAGCTTGGAGCAACCCTCTTGGAGCATTGCAAGAGCTTCACCAACCTCCACATTGGAGGTAAAATTAATACAAAAGCCATTCTTTACATCTTATTTTTTCTATTTCATGCATATGTTTAGAGTAATTTATATTTCTGTTTTAGCATTTTAATTTACATTTACTGAACTGCTACTAAGAAGTCCTTTCTCCTTAGTAGGTGCTCATTTGCACAAGCTAGGGGTAAAACCCTAGCTACAAAGGGTTCCAAGGTACATCTTTTATTTATGTGGTTAATTGCATTTATATTTCAGTTGGTAAATGCAGATCTAGTTGTTTGAGTTTATGTTTGTATGAGTATTTACTTACATTTAAACTCATACCACTTGAGATCTCAGGGTGATCCAGAGCGAGTAGTGATATCTGGATCAAATATTTACATGGTATCAGAGCCCTGTTAAGGGTCAAAGAGGGTAGTCACACATAGATATGTGGTGTTGGAGACTAGATCTGAGATAGATCTAGTATATCAGTGGAGGTAGAGACTAGATCTACCAAATCTAAGCAGCACAACTCAGATCTGATGTTGTAGAGGTCAGATCCATCAGATCTGTGGTATTGGAGACTAGATCTGAGATAGATCTAGTAGATCAATGAAGATAGAGACCATATCTACCAGATCCGAAGAGCACAGCTTAGATCTGAGGTTGTAGAAGTCAGATCTACCAGATTTGTGAGTTTGGAGTTGATATCCGAGATAGATCTTTCAGATATGACATGAGCAAAGTCCATATCTGATAGAAGAGTTCGGATATATGAGTACAGACATTAGATCTGTTTGGATAGATACCAGATCTATGAGTTCAGAGGTTAGATCTGAGATAGATCTACCATATCTGTGATCAGGAGAGATTCTTGTTTCACTGTGGGTTACAGTATTTCAGTTTTGTAGAGTGATGGTCACTATCTTGAGAGTAGAGTACAAGTTGATGGGAAAACTTGTATGTGGGTCCAGGGAGAACTTGGATGCAGTTTTAGTATTGGTGACAGAGGGAGAGCATGATGCTTCTCTCAAGATGACATTGATAGAGGAGGAGCATAGATCTACATATCAGAGTGCAGCAGATGCAGCCAGAAAGTATTTTAGTTCAGAGACGAGTGTCAGTACAGAGATGTGCATGAGATATGCATGTGCATGAGGTTTTTCATGATGCATGTGCATGAGTTATGCATGCTGCATATGCATGAGATATGCATGCACATAATGACTGAGAGATGGTTGATTGAGGATGATCAGGTGATAGCAGTAGAGGAGGTTGATGAGTTTACTTCTCGGTTTGAGGAGTTCTCACTAGCCTCAGTTCATTCAGGACATGATAGTAGCCTACCAAAGGCTCAGGTTGATCAGAGGTGGAGAGTGGAAAACACTCTCAATAGTCACATGACAGGAGTGCGAGATTCATTCCTTATCCTAGAGCATACTTTAGTACAATTGACTCGGGATGGTCAGGGGGTTGACCATTTGGTTACTGGAGTGGGCAGAGTGAGATTTTTGTTTGACCGTGAAGAGCTCCTGGAGGTTTCAGGAGTGTTTTTTGTTCCAGGAATGAGATGGAGTGTCCTTTCAGTAGCAGCATTGGCAACAGTAGGCTACCTTGCAGTATTTCATAGGGATCAGTTCTTCACCTATCCTAGAGGAGTAGACCCAATCTTATTTGGTCAGGGGATCGATGGTGATTACTTGGTTCATGGACAGCCTACTTCGGGCACATATGGATGGCTGAGTGCATCCTCTTCAGATGCAGAGGAGGAGGATGAGCGAGATGCTCACAACAGAGATGAGGCCAAGATGAGTGAGCCAGTTCAACAGATGGGTGGGTGAGATGCTCATCATGATGAGGATTAGGGCAGTGATTTTGGATTTGGATGAGCGAGATGATCTTGACAGTGATGAGTCTCAAGAGATTGAGCCCTTGGACTCATATCAGATGGATGAGCATGCTGCTCATGCAGGCACCAGTCAGAGAGTGAGCTAGTATGACATGGTTGAGATGGACTTGGCTCAGGAGAGAGCTAAGTCAGTTCAGTTAGTTCAGAGACAGAGAGAGTTGACTTACAAAGCTAAGTCAACTCAGGGTCATAGGAAGATGACCTACAGAGTAGTGGATCCACTTGATAGAGGATTTCAGAGTTGGTTACATGTCACATCCCCTCCCATCATCCCAAACCACAGCGGGAACATGGCTGACATTCAAGGGCTTATTTGGTAAACTCGACCCCATACATTACTAATAAAATTCATAATAAATAAAAACTTATGTGTGCAAATACATACTCAATATAAACACAACGGAATTAAAATATATTTACACACACACAATTGTAATGCATCAACATATCTATCACAAGGGGATGATGATTCACCATGCAGAGAATCAATCCCCTTCTCATGCTATGCACAGAATTCATATCCATTCCATTAACATGAATAATCATCATTTAGAATTAACACATTGCAGAACACAAAATGCATATAATTTAAACACAGAGAACACTTATCTTTGAGAGGAAGCTGTCCAAGCAACTAGCTATGTGAGAGCAACGTTCCACCCAACCATAGATCTCTGTCCAACCTATATTCTTTTAGCTGAGAGATCACCCCCGATCTGGGTTGTGTATCCACTATGGAGGAACCAGATGGGCTCACTCACAGTCATGGTTTCACTCAACAGCTATGCTAAGCCAACACATAGTTGGGTTTATCAAGCATACAAAGGACAAAGGAGGAAAATGTTAAGCCAATGAGCTCAACCATAGAGCTACATGCATCTCAAATTAACTCAACAGTCATGGCACCCACAATACCTACCACACCCAACACAAGGAAGGTCCCCTTCTCTGTTGCACAGCCCCTAAGGCATCCCTTCCCTCGAGTGTTCTTTAGGGTGGGAATAGAAAGGTCTAGCTGCTAATTCCTTGAGATTCTAGACTTCACTAAGATTATCAAGCAAACCCAACCTCTGCTCAGTCATTCACACTTGGATTTCTCACAATTCTATCATCCAAATAACCCAATCCCGTCACTGGTTTTCTAGGCTGTAAAAACTGGGTCTTCCATTGGATTTCGGGGTATCTAATACTCTCAATTTCGCCCCAAGGTTCATATCTATGGATCCCCCATTGGATTTCACTATCAATACCAAATTATGGGCCTTTATGGCTCTTCAAAACATGGGCTCTTGCAAACTTGCGATTTCTGGTTTTGCTCACTGTTGGGAATTCGTAATGGATGAAAAATGATGCTAGGGGGTCTTCCACAATGGAATGGGAATGAGAACGAAGCAACTCCCATGAGGTAGGGTGACTTGTGGTACAATAAAAACAGAGCCCATACCTGCCATACGAATTTTTGGGCTGCCCATGCTCGATTGAAGCCATGGACTGAATTCTTCAACAACTTCCTTACAATAGAATTAAATGTCAGCAAGGAAAGTCAAATGGGTTCTCACAATGACATTTGGTAGCATAAGGTTCATCCCCACAACCCCCTCACCAATCCCTAGTGGAATACACATGGCCCCTTCTCATTCGTTGCTTCCATAGCTAGTTTTGGTATTTTATTGAAATATTAATACTTACATCATTTACAATATTCCATGGCTTAATATCTCATGGGTAATAAAATATCAAATACTTGTTCATTTTAAATAAAATCCGAACATACACTAGCGGGGCCTTGGCCTTGAGCTCCACGCTAGGGAAGCATACATCGCATGTATACAATATTTACATTAAAAGCCAATATTTCATAAGGGTCAAAATTGGGGTATTACATTCCCCTCTTCCTTAGAACAATACCGTCCTCGATGTTCTCAAAACTGAACAAAAATGGGAATGCCTCTCTCATGGAATCCTCCATCTCCCATGTAGCCTCATCGGGACTAAGGGGCTCCCATTGGACCTTTACCTACTCGATGGCTTTGTTTCGGAGCAAAGTGACCTTCTTGTCGAGGATGCGCATAGGCTCTACTTGGAACTCTCCCTCAGGTTCCACCTATATCACATTCCAATCAATCATATGATTAGGATCATGTACATACTTCTCAAGCAAAGATACATGGAAAACATTATGAGCTCTTATGTTAGCAAGCAATGCAACTCTATATGCAACTGGTCCTATCCTATCTAGGAATTCAAATGGCCCACAATATCTTGGGGACAACTTGGCACAACTCCCCAAATTGAGAGAACTCTTCCCTGGTTGCACTCTCAAATAAGCATGACCCCCAATCCAGAATTCCTTATGCACTCTTTTCAAATCTACATAACTCTTTTGCCTCTCCTGATTTGCCTTTAAATTATGCCTGATCTTAACAACTTCCTATTCCATTTCCTTAATCATTTCTGGTCCAAGTACTACCCTGTTCACTGGGCTATCCCAATTCACTAGAGTCCTGCATCCCTTGCCATACAACGCCTCAAATGGACTCATCCCCAATGATGCATGATGTCCATTATTGTATGCAAATTCTACCAAGTGTAGGTAATCTTCCCACTTGGATGGTTTATCCATCACATACATTCTCAGCATGTCTTCAAGGACCCGATTCACCCTCTCAGTTTGGCCCTTTGTTTGAGGATGACATGTTGTACTAAAATTCAATCTAGTTCCCAATTCTTGAAATAATCCTTTCCAAAAATTGGAAGTGAACTTTGTATGACGATCAGGAATTATTGCCTTGGGAAATCCATGCAATCTGAATATCTCTCTCATGAAGATATTTGCAATGTCATTATCCTTGTGCGTGGACTTGACTGGAATAAAGTGAGCTATCTTTGATAGCTTGTCCACAACAACCATGATTGATTCATGTTTTTTCACTGTCATGGGAAGACCTATTATAAAATCCATAGAGATCACTTCCAACTTCCACTCCGGAATGGGAAAGGGCTACAACAATCCTGCTGGATGTTGGTGCTCTGCCTTGACTTGTTGGCACCTTTGACACATTGCAATGTACTCAGCTATGTTCTTCTTCATGCCGTGCCAAAAGTATTGCTTTCTTGCTGCTGCTATAGTCTTCTGATATCTTAGGTGTCCAGAGTCTGGCATTTGATGTATTTCATCCATCACTAGCTTCTTCAAATCTACACTATGTGGGATGTACATTTTTGTTGACCAACGCGACCTCAGTCGACAGGGGTTCACCTCACTATCAACACATACCGCAGTCTCCCTTGGCACCGGCCCGAGCAGGTTTGAGCCCACCTATCAACACCGGCAGAGCGGATGAGGTCTCACCCGAGGCGTCCAGGAAGAGCAGACGGAACCATGTTTCCACCAAGGGAGGAGGCAAGTTGTGGCTGCATGGACTAGATCTATTGCAATACTTAAACAGAAACTTTAAACATTCAACATGGAGTTATAACATATTACTTAATCGCAACATTTATCATCACAGCAACAGTAAGCAGACATTGCATCAAGAAAATATAACAACATTCATATATCGCAACATTGCACAAAGATCATACCAAAACATCATCATTGTATTACTGTCACAGTCATATACCAGAAGCAAAACACAGATCTCCATATACATCCACCTTCTTATTGCTCGGCTACTATCGTCTCTCTAACACTTACAACTCTCACTTATTTATAGGCCTCTGCCATTACAATGTTTGTCCACTTACTAACGACTTCCTAACCGACACTATGGACAAATGACCCAATATTTAACTGAATCGGTCCAAATGACCCAAAAACCCACATACCGCGGTACAACTGACTCAATATTACATACATGTGGTCTAAGTGACCCAAAAACCCGCATACCGCGGTATACTTTAACCCAAAATATTCCTTCTGCGACCTCATCCGATGTGTCGCAGTGTCGATAGTACTACGCCATTTCCTCATCGAACCACCTGCCAATAGGCCCCCAACACAATCTTGTGGCTCGCCCTCGAGCCACGTCAACTGTTGGGCATCGTACATGCCATGGTCTTTTCTTTGAAGTTTGCATACGGCTGTTCAACATTGCTGCAACTGTTCTTGTTGTCTAGATCACGCGGTGTTGTTCGGCTCCCTTTGCTACATGGAGCGTTGACTAGCTGTTATGTACTTTTCACCCGAAAGGGGTCATTGCCTGACTTGTTGCCATGTACTTTCCAAACTCATCCTCGAGTCTCTGTGAATGGTATAGACGGAAAGGAAAAGAGGACAAACAATACCAAGGTGCGAAATGAGCAGATGACTCTGGCACATCTATTTCGCACCAGCAAACAGCTCCTACTATGGTCGGGGAGCTACCGTCCCAACCATCGCATTGGTCAAGAAGAGCACAATTCTTCGAAAAACTATTGCGTACTTAAACATGCTGGACCGGCCTTTAGCTCGGTCATACCACAGTGTAAATGCACCAGCCGTATCAAGGAGCTCAAGGACACTCGTCGTTTGGGCTCGCAGGGCCCCTGGGGTGTTGCCACAGGAAATGAAGTGAAGCATTTCCACAACCTCCTTGGAATTCCTTACAACTCAACTCGCAAACTGATCTAACGGCATAGCCACGCTATTTCAGAAAGACTTCTTTGTAACGAACTACCGTCGGCCTCTGCTACTTATAGCTGGACAATTCTCGGGTCATGATGGTGGGAATGATGCTCCAGTACCTCGTATCTGCGTGCGTGAACCCATCGGTTGACGCAGCAGGTGGCGACCATGCTTCCACTGAAGATCCCACATGCTGACGTGTGAGCAATATCCTCACATCCTTCCGATTGTACTAGCCCAACATGCCATGTGCAAAACATACCGTTGTCATGTGGTAACCAAGCCGAATCTGTTAGGCGCAATCATGTAGAGGGATTATGGGTAGTGGTCGCAAGATGTTAGCGTGATAGTAGTCACAACACTGCCTCGTACCCCCCAAATCCTCCGTAATCATCACAAAATCCTTCATTAACTCAACAAAATCCGCCGTCGATCCTGGTCGCAACGCTACCATGAGTCTCCGACTGCTACAAACTTGCGACACATGCCTCCCCGCTTGTGCATGCCTTCTTCCGTTGGTGCGCCATCTGCTACCAAGCAACCTGCAACACACACTTTTTTTTTGTTTTTTACCGATGCGACTCAAGCATCGCACTGTTCTAAGCCCGACCTATAGGGCTTCAACCGGTGACCATTTACCAGCTTTGGGAGTATCACCCCATCCAACTGCTACAATTGAACCGCTCCTCCTAAAGTAATACTATTGATGCGATATGGACCCAGCCAATGCATCTACAATTTTCCTGGATGTTTCATAAACTCGCTGTCGTATAATAGCACCAAGTCGCCTTACTGAAACTGTTTACTTTTGATGTGGCGATCATGCCATGTGTTTCTTGGTTTTTCATCCAAGCATGTGCAAGGATGCACCTATTAACTTGTAATAGCAGTCTTCAAATAAAAAGCAAATACAATTATAAACTAATCTAACATTAACATGTGCATATAAAAATAAATTTAAAAATATCAACATAAAGAACAAGAAATGTAACAAAGAATGGCTTTTGTATTATAATACCTTAAATGGTGAGGATGTTTGGTGTTGAGCAGCTCCAAGGTTGAGGTGCTCCAGGCTCCAATGGTCTCTTCTCCAAGTTTGCTTAAATGGTCAAAGAACTCAAGAGAGATTTTGACATCATGAGGATAGGATGGATGATGGATGGAAAGTGAGGAGCCCCTATCACCTTTTTATAGTTTTTGGTGATGGGGAATACCATTATGGTTTTAAGGAAACCAATGGTATTGGCCAACATGGTTTAGGTCTCTTTTTTCCTCTTTTTTCTTTTTTTGAATATTTTGAATATTTTTATTCCCTTTTAATATTTTTTGGGAATTTTGGACCCTTTGTTAGGATTTTTTGTGTTTTTTGAGGAAAAATATATATTTTTGAGGGGAAAAAGATGTATTGTGGTCTTTTGGGTGACCTTTTGATGGTTTTAGAGGCTCAAATGGTGGAAAAGTGGACAAATGGGTCATTTGAATAAGGGAATGAGCTAGTGAGCACTTTTTGGGTGTTAACAGATTGCCCCATGATGTGTGAGGGCAGGAGCTCATCGTATGGCCGATAGACATCATAGTTCTTTTGTCTTTTCATGGGGTTTGGAGAAGAGAAGAGACCGGTTGGATACTCGAGCAACGGCCCCTTGGAAGCTACAAAAACTGAAAAATATTACATGGCCTCAAAATGAATGAGTGATATCTCTGACTATAGACAAGGCGGGCATACCCATGCTCGTATCAAGACATATACATAACAATTAGGCCCACGAGGGGGGTCCTGAAGAAATACATAAAAATCTACTGGTACATCATAATGGTCCAGAGGGGACACAATGCTGGGACATACTCATGGTCATACCATGACTGATATGAGAAACTGATACACTGAAAAAGGCAACAACCGTTCTGAAAAAGGTATCAGAAGGGTTAATGAATTGCTGAAACTGAAGGTGTCCAACATCTATAGGGACTCAATAACTGTGAGTCAACTTTGAGGAGTTATATGTAACTGTATACTCAAGGGAGTACAAAGTCGGGGTACATATGCAAACTGTCAGTAAATGCAACCCAGATATTCATAGGAAAATGTAACTGGTTGTATCCTGCTTTTGACTCTCATATGTGGTAGAGTCAGATGATATCCGGGGTCTTCTACAAATAACTGAAAGGACCGATACCCTGTATGAGTCTCAACGATGCGATCAAGGTGTTGAAGTCGAGCATGTGAGAAACAATCATTTGGAGAGGCACTGAGGACTCCTTTCGAAATGATCCGTAGGCACTCATCACGAATGGTAATGAGTCCAAGGCACAGGGACCTCTAGGTCTATCCTCTGGAATAGATTTGGTTGGTGTCAACAGAGGGAGACCAACAACTATCAAGGCAATGATGTTTCCTTGTTAGAAGCGCGAGGTGCACAACTGATATGTGGTAGTACTGGTGGTAGGACTAACATACTATGGGGATGGGAAATAATCGGGGTCATAGAGCGGGTGGACGCAAACTTCCTTTGTTCAGAGCATGATGACATGGTTGACCTGGAAGTGTAGGAAACTGACTTGTAGGTGTGGGTATCATAGCTTTGAGGGATCAAGGGTATGTAATGTAGACTGGAGTGACTCTGGGGGGAGAATCTGATGGATTCTATCGGGAGACTCTCAGGGTGACATACTGCAGAATACTCTGAACAAAGGCGACCAAAATAGGGAAGCTGCCATATGAGTAGACATGATCTGTTGTGGTGCCAAAAAGCACCGTTGTGTCCTTCTTCATGGTTTTAATGAGTTCCAAGAAGGGATAAAAGTGTTCTCTAAAATGGTACTGTCCTGTGGATTTTGTGAGCCCAGGACTGTTCGTGCTCGTGAGTGCTCTCATTTTTAAGGAGTCTGAAAATGATAAGAAGACTCTGAATTGGTGGAGGAGCACTGTCCTGTGGATTTGTACGAGCCCAAGACAGTAATTGCTCGTGGTTGATTTCATTTTTAGAGTGTCTAAAAGTGGTAAGTAGACTCTATTGGTGTTCTTTTTCGTAAGTTAGTCTCCAAGGCCCAAAAAAGCATAAAATGCTGCACATGGAGAACTCTTCTAGCTGATGTGACTAGAGTATTCATTTTTCATAATTAGTCTACAAGGTCCAGAAAAGGGGTAAACTTATACCAGGTAGACGCCCTTTCAAATACTTTTAGTGGGCATGAAAGGAAGCAAGGTTTCTCGGCGATATTTTCATTGTTTTAGGAGTCAAAAAAGAGCTTAACAGAAACTCCCTAAGTGCATTTTTTGTAAAAGACTTGCTCGGCTCGAAAAAGGGGTAAATTATACCAAACAAAAAGGTATTGGTGAGAGCAAGGAATGATCTCGAGCATCGTTACGAGCGTGGAAAATTGAATCCAGTGACATAAGGATTGTGAAAAACGGGTAATGGTCGATGTGGCACGCAAACCGAGGCAATGAGTGGCATTTTGAAAAAATGCCCAAAAATGATGGGGGTGAGAGTGAGAAATGGTCTCAAGCATCATCACGTGCACGGAAAACCGAATCTAAAGATATAAACTTGTCAAAAATGGATGACGGTCGATGTTGCACGTAAATCGAGGCGATGAGGGGCATGGGAAAAGATGCCCAAAAAATCTGGGCGTGAGAGCGAGAAATGATCTCAAGCATCATCACGAGCACTGAAAACTAAATCCGGTGATATAAAACTTGTGAAAAACAGGCAACGGCCAATGTGGCACGCAAACCAAGGCAATGAGGGGCATGGGAAAAAATGCCCAAAAAATCTAGGCATGAGAGCGAGAAATGATCTCAAGCATCGTCATAAGCGTGAAAAACTGAATCCGATGATATAAGACTCATCAAAAATGGACAACGGCCAATGTGGCACGCAAACTGAGGTGACGAGGGGCATGGGAAAAAAAATGCCCAAAAAATCTAGAGGTGAGAGCGATAAATGGTCTCAAGCATCATCACGAGCACAAAAAAGTAAATCCGGCGATGTAAGACTCGTCAAAAACGGACGACGGCCGATGTGGCATGCAAATCGAGGCGACGAGGGGCATGGGAAAAATGCCCGAAAAATGGGCCTAGTGGAATTGGGAAAAGGAGTGGACTATCATGAAGTTCTCGCTGTGTTGATTCCAACGGTGCCAACGATTTGAAAAACGAACGCCGTATGATACTGAAATTGTTGTTTGAAAAATGGTCAAATCTCTATAAATAGTGTGTGGGCCCAATGTGACATGTGTCATTGTTACGTGCGAGTTTCACAGAGCATTTGAGTGGGTCAGAGCATTTTCTCGATTTATGGGAGATTCGACTGTTGGAATTTTGTTCTGCGAGTTTCAGCTAAGCCTATGTGCCTTAGCCTTTTCAATTATTTGCTTTATGCTTAGCGGCGGGCCCTCGAAGGCCGCGAAATTCCACTTTGGCAATCCAACGTGGAATATCGTGGGTTTTGGCTCTTTTTCCGCGATGAACATCGCGAGTATGGGCTTGATACCTACGATGTTCATCGTGTGATTAGGGCAGATAGTTGTGATGCTCATCATGACTGTTTGGCTGACAGTCGTGATTTTCATCAAGACTATGGGGTTGATACCCACGATGATCAACGCGTCTTTTGATTAAAAATTCGCGATGATAATCGCGGCTTTTGATGAAAAAGCCACAATGATCATTGCGGTTAAGAGCCCAAAAGTCGTGATAGGATTTTTTTGGAAAAAAAATTGTTTTCTAAAAATTTTCTTTGTTTTTTGGCAGGATGTTGAGGAGGCCGCTAGTATCGTGGCGGGAGCGAGAGATCAATGAGGACTTGATGGATCGGATTCGGACCGAACCAGGTGTCCGGGAGGCCTTGGCTACTGGCGGGCTCCTAAAGTTCGCTCAGATTCCACCTATGCGTTCAGTTAGAGAGCTATTGAACAAATTGGTGGGTTTCTGGGTTCCAGCAGAGGCTGCATTCGTGGTGGGGGGGTGAGCAGTTCGAGATCACCCTTTCTAATGTTTATTTTCTTATTGGGTTGCCTCTCTTAGGGGAGGTAGGGGAGCGCCAACTGAGGATCCCTACTAGGTTGGACATTGAGGATCTCTTGGAGAGATTCTGTGTTCTGGGAGCTATTGCGCAGAATAGCGCATTGAGTCTGATATATTTGAGGGAGTGGGAGATGCGGGCGGTTGGGGCTTGTGTTCTGCGTGTGTTGGGTGTCGTGGCACCACATCGTTTGTCTGGGGGGAAAACGATGATAGTAGACCATGTGTTGAGAGGGACCTACTTCACCTAGGATCAAATTTTTTTAGCCTGTGTCCGGCGAGATCTGGACAAGGTCGGTCGGGAGGGGGGGGAGTTTTGCTATGCCTCCTTTTTTTGTTTTTTTTCTTTGAGCGAGTACCGACCTTGCGGCCACATGTGCCGATTTGGGAGGGGTTGGTTAGTGAGCCGCGGATGGTGCGATGGGAGAAGATGATGCCCCGGGGTGGTGGTGGTATCCAGTGTTTCTTTTCGGAGCATATGTATGAGCAGTGGGAGAAGATCCCCCTGCTTATTGATGATTATCCATATGCTGGCATGGATTACCGAGGAGATCCTGAGATGCCTCGGGCTCAGGGGAAGGCCTAGGGTTTAGATGGTATGTCTTTGTTTTTTGGTTCTCTACTATATCATGCTTTTTATATGTTTTTTTTATGAGTATAGCTAGAGATATTTGTATGATATTGACTTGGTTCACTTGTGTGCTTGTGCAGATATTGGTCCGAGGCCACCAATTGATCATGTGGGTCGTCGGGGACGGGTGATGGTGGTGGTACCACCACCTGTAGCGGCACCACTTCCTCGTGTTCGAGGAGTTTTGCGTCCTTGAGATGATGCCCTGGAGGGCGTATGGGATACTTTGGAGATGCTTGTAGAGGGAGCCCCAGAGGAGGGCTGGAGGGACTTGGATCGGCACATTATTGAGCATCGTTTCAAGTCTCCTCGTGAGTGGCGGTCTATCCTGCTCAGAGTAGCAGTTATGTCAGCTAAGAGGAGGGCTCGGGATCCGGAGGAGCCAGCGGAGGAGGAGCCATAGGATCCTGGGGATCATGACGACTAGTTGATCATATATTTTCCCCCAAATGTTGATGAGCATATGGGGATGTACCTTTTTGTACGGCTATGTATTTTTGTATATTGGGTGCTGAGGGCACCTGTGACATTGTGACTATATGATTATATATATATGTTTTGGTATATAGTCGTGTATGCACGTGGATGCAAATATTGTTTATTTGTTTTCCCGTGGAGGCATGTTTGATTTTTGTATGCCCGTGGAGGCACATGTTATGCACGTGGATGCAACATTTTAATTTTTGTATATGCCCATGGAGGCACATATTTGTTTTTTTCCCATGGAGGCTTGTCATCTATATCTTGTGTAGCCCATGGAGGCATGTCATAGATATCTGATGTATGGTTGTGTTTGTATGCCCGTGGAGGCACATGCTATGCACGTGGATGCAAATTTTGTTTTTTCTACATGGTTGGATTGGTGTGCCAATCTAGAATGTTGTTTTCCATATGGTCTGCTATACTGTTGAGATTCCTTGGGACATGTGTGAATGAAATGGACTCAAACTGTCGAATCATTTGTTTAGTGTGCAGAAATTTTCTGAATAAACAGGGATCGCGTACCTGATAAATATTGTTGAGCTGGGAAACAAGGAGCTGGGAGTCTAAGAAAACGCTAAGGTGACTTATGCTCATTTGGAGAGCAGCTTCCAGGACACCGGTCATAGCATCGTACTCAGCTTGGTTGTTTGTGGTGGCACCTATGCACACTCCGTCGATGTGGATCAATTCATGTGAAGGGGAATATATTACCCAAGCTACAAAGGTGAGATTGAGAGACCAATGGATTGCACCATCAGCATAGCCAACGTAGCAAAGTGGAACAGGATCCATCTGTGGTCATGCAGGAAAAACAAATTTTTAGGTTTTTGTATTTTTTGTAAAAATGAAAATAAGACTGTACAATTGTGGACTATGGTGTCCATCAGATTTTCTATGGGTACAATCATTTGAGGTACAACCCATTACGTGGGTTGTGTAGGGGGTTGCCTTCTGATTCGGCCAGAATATATGCCCCCTGTCCGAGGCAGGTGTGTATAATATATGGGCCTTGCCACATGGACACAAACTTTCCTTTTCCCATTTTGTCATGAGCTTGATCATAGACAAGTACGAGGTCGCCTTCACTAAATGCTCATGGGTGAACATGTTTATCATAATGAAGTTTAGATCTGTTCTTTGCGGATTCGATTGTTTCGAGAGCTGCGCGGCGATCTTCGTCGGCCTGTTCTAAAAGAAGTAAGCATTCTTCAATCATTGATGTATCGGGGAGAAGTTCTACGGAAATTTGTAATGTTGGTATATGGCATTCAATGGGGAGGACAGATTCCATACCTTGAACTAAATGGAATGGGGTAAATCCGGTGGCGGTCTTGGTCGATGTGTGATAAGCCCATAATGTGGGAAAAATCATGTGATGCCAATTGGATTTATGTTTGTCTACAGTGCGTTGGAGGATAATCTTCAAAATTTTGTTAACAACTTCGACTTGGCCGTTCCCTTGTGGGTAGTAGGTGGAGTAGAAATGGTGTTCAAACTTAAGGAGTGTGGACAATTCTCTCCAAACGGAGTCTTCAAAGTGAGAGCCGTGGTCTGAGATGAGTTGTTTTGGTACTCCAAAACGAGCAATAACATGGTTGAGGAAAAAATGGGCTGCAGTGTCGGCTTTGCAATTGTAGGTAGGCATGGCTTCCGCCCATTTGGTAAAGTAATCAACAGCCACAATAATGTGTTTGTGACCGCCGACTGATGTGGGATTGCAATCCATGAAGTCGATGGCCCAATTGCAAAATGGTCCAGCGATGACAACCGGATGAAGGGGGGCAGGGGGGGTTCTTTCCTTTGGGGCAAAGAGCTGGCAGTTTTGGCAGTGTTTGACTGCTGTGATACAATCTGTGAATAATGATGGCCAAAAATAACCTACGCAGATTACCGTTTGGGCGGTGGCCATTCCTGAAAAATGGCCACCGCAGGCACCGCTATGACAGTCGTTAAGGACTTGTTCTGCTTCGTCTTGGGAAAGGCATCGTCGTAAGATTGTGTCAACACCACGTCCATAGAGGACATCACCCAAGAAGATATAATGGGGGGCATGGTGATGGATGCGACGGTGTCCGCCATGGTCGATGTTGGGTCGAAACTTCTGTGTGTGGAGGTATACCAAAATGTCGCCATACCAAGGGTCGTCCGACGAGATGATAAACAAATGTTCGTCGATCACATCAGTATGGATAGTTGGTGATGACGACGATGATGGTAAGTCCGTAATGAGTTGAGCGAGTGCTAATGCTTTGGTGCTCTTTGGGGTTTTAAAATTTAGGTCATATTCTTGTAAGATAATCACCCATTTGGCAACACGGCCTTGTAGAAGGCGATGATTCAAGAGATAGAACATTGGATTGGAATTGGCCACAACCGTGGTGTGGCTGAGGAGAATGTAATGTCATGGCTTTTGTATTGAAAAGACGATGGCAAGGGCCATCTTCTCTTCATGTAGGTAGGGGAGGGGTGGGCCTGACAAGGTCTGGCTCACATAGTAAATGACATGCTCCTGGCGAGCGGAGTCTTCTTGGACGAGAACTCCAAAGACGGCGTGATCTGACGTCGAAATGTAAAGGGTAAAGTCTTTTGTGAAATCTGGTGGAGAAATCAAAGGGGCACTTGTAAGTGCTTTCTTTAGGTCCGTGAAGGCTCCTTCTTCTTGGTCGTCCCATACAAAGTAGGTATGAAGACATAGCAAGCAGAGGAAACCATGTACTGTGGTGGCATAGTCCGGGACAAAACGACGAAGGAAGTTGGATTTCCCCTGGAGGCTTTGCAGCTATCTTAATGTATGTGGTGAGGGGAGGTCCACTATGGCTTGAACTTTTAGAGGGTCAATAGTGATCCTTTTTTCTGAAATGACAAATCCCAGCAGGCGGCCTACTGTAATGCAAAATACACATTTAAGCGGGTTCAAGCGGATTTTGTATTTGGACAATGCATGAAAACCTGTCGAAGATCTTCTAAGTGGTCAGATCATTTCTTAGATCGGGCGGTGAGGTCGTCTAGATAAAATTTAATGATTTTATGCAGATTATGAAAGCAATAAGTCATGGCTCCTTGGAAAGTGGCTCCCGCATTCTTGAGACCAAAAGGCATGACGCGATAGGCAAAGGTGCCCCATGGGGTGGTAAAAGCGGTCTTGTATTGATCTTCTTTATGGATTTTGATTTGGTTATATCCAGAGAAACCATCCATAAAAGAGAGTACCTCATGCCCCGCACACTCATCGATTATTTGGTCAATAAATGGTGTGGGGAAATTGTCTTTGGGACAAGCTAGGTTGAGGTCGTGGAAGTCAGTACAGACGCGGATGGTGCCAACTTTCTTATTAACTGGTACTGGATTTGAAACCCAGGTGGTATATGCAATCAGGTATATGAAACTTGCTACTCGAAGCTTCTCGATTTCTGCTTTGACGGCTGGAAGCTTCGATGGGTGAATGGGACATTGTTTCTGGCAGACCAGTGATATGTTGGGCCAAGTGTCTATGTGATGTTCTACGATGGTAGATTCAAGACCAGGCATCTTGGTATAAGACCAAGCGAAGACATCTCGAAATTCTTGGAAGAGTTTCTTATAAGCTTGGGTTTCTTTCTCAGTGCAAGATGCACCTAAAGAGATAAGCTCGGGTTTTTCGAGGGTGGTGGAGATGTCGATTTTTATAATGGGAAAAATTTTAGCCATGTTACCTTCCTCGAAGGCTTCTGGAGCTGGTATTGGATCTTTGAACCAATCGACCTTAGTTGGTAAGAAGTCCTTAGATTCAATAGATAGTTGGTTTGTCACGGTGGACGTAGATGCTTCAGGGAGGAAGTATGATCGATGGTGCATATCATCCCAAGGGTAGTTCGGTGCAGTGAGTGTTTCTAGGATTTCTTCATCGATACGAAAATAGTGTTCCATTAAATGAATTGGTTCTTGTTTATAGGTAGTTGAAATCATATAAATGGTATTCATTTCTTCTGAATGGGATGATTCTGGAGGGAATATTTCCTCAATAAGTGGGGGGGATATATCTAGGTCGTCATTATTCATCTTGTATAGTACTGCTCTATAATCTGGGAGATTGGGGTAGTGATGTGAATAATGGCCGTAGATTCTGCATATTGCACAAGGGTGGTTTGTGCGCAATGATTTATCACGAGGTTGAGGTGGTAATTATAATTTGAAAACTGGAATGTTGATATCATCATCCAACATATTCATATGTTCTTGAAGTGCTGGTAGTTGTGGACATAGATGGGTGGCGTGGCCAATATCATCACATAAGGAGCACTTAGGGACTACACGGGTTGGGGGATTCTTGGCTAATTTGGGAGTCACTGGGGGGGTGCGAGTTGTGGGTGCAGTGTTTGTAGGTTTGTGGACCTCTGCCCCCAGTGTGGCGGGATTGAGGGGGGACATAACTAGATGTGGATGTAGTGCCTCCTGCTGGAATTGATCGGTTTTGGGGGTTCAGACCACCAGGTGGTGGGAGATTTTGGTGGTTTGGTATGCCAGGTGGTGGATGGTTTGACATATTCATAGGTTGTACCGATTGTAGGAAAATGGTAGGAGTTGGTGGGGGAGTTGGGGCAGGTAAGTACCATACCGGTAATCCTAATGTTAAACCTGGAAGGTTGAGTGTAGCCATTACTAGCGTGCTGACAACTCCTGAAAATGGAAACAAGAAGGGGATAGTGTGAATCGGTGTCATTCCAATATGACTAGGCACATTGGGTGCTTGTGGCGGTGGTTGAGGTTGTTGAGGATGTTGTTGTTCGTTGTGTGATAGGGTACACAAATCGTATACTGCAGTTACCTAAAGAGGCGTTGGGATTGATGGGAAAGAGCTGGTCATGGGAGTATCCAAATATATCCCGGGTCCGACTGATGAGACAAAGGATGTTGGTGCACTAAGAACAGGTTGTTAGATCATGGGAAGAACATTCTCTGGTGCTGCAGGAGCATTGGGATCATAGTATGTAATCTGGTCGATTTTAATTACGCGTCCTTCATGGGGGAACATCATGATGTGGAAAACTGAAGAAGCGACAGCTTTCATTTTATACATGTAGCTTCGTCCCAGAAGGAGATTGTAATCAAGTTGGGCGTTAATGACCTCTATATCTATGAGAAACAATTTTCCCCCAAGCTGTATGGGTACGTTCACTAGCAAACCTTGAGGTTGAGCTGCACGGCCATCGTAAGCTCGTAATGTGGTAGTGGATGGTTGTAGCATTGGGGATCCAAGTTTCTGCCATACAAAAGTTGACATGACACAGGTAGAGGCCCCTTCATCGATTATGCATTGATGAATGACGAGGTTGCGAATGGAGACAGAAACTTGAAAAGCTAGAGATGAAGGCATGCGAGGTTCAGCTTGTTCTAAGTCGAAATCCATCATGTTAGAGTCGTTAGGATCTATGTCACAGATGGCAGATAACAAAAACTTTCTCTATGCAGGACAATTTTTTAAGATTTTGAGAGCGGACATAGCAGCAGGGGACTGAGCTAAATCCTCTACAATGTTATAGTTGGAAGTTGCATGAGCGTTCAGGTTATTTTTAATCCATCTCAAAGGGGAACGAGGTGCTTTGGGGCCCTCATCCATAGGCATAGTGGGTATGCAAAGTGGTTGATCGGTTGGGAGAGTACTCGACAATGGGTTGGTAGGTGTGGCCTCAGGGGCGGATCCATATTGATTTCGACGGGTTTGAAGATTGACATCATAAGCAAATGGTGAGTGTTCGACTCTGCATGCTGGTAATCAGTGGCTGCATAGGTAATTTGCTGCTGTGGTGCAGCAGATCCTTGACGATGATCATTCAGACGAGTGTTTACCGTGCCTTGTTTTGGTAAGGGATTTTGCAATATCATGGGTTGTGGCTGAGGAAGGGTGCTGGCTGTGCAGCATGTCATTGCTATTGGGAATCGTCGGTCTAGAGTTGACGCACTTGATCTAAATGGGGACAATTATGTGTGTAATGGTCGTAGACTCCACATATGAAACATGGATGGTTTGTTCTCAAGTTATTATTTTTAGCCTGATTTGGTGGGTGGTCAGGATTTTGGTTGGGGGGTAGCAACGTTATTGTTGTTTGGAGGATTAGGTGGTGGTGCACCTTGGTTATGTTGCTGGTTGTTTCCACGGTTACGTTCTCTTCCATGATTTTTTTGACCTCCTTGGTTATGCTGGTTGTTCTGGTTTGGAGGTTGGTTTTGCTGTGCGTAAACATGCCCTTGGGAAGTAGGTGGGTTTTGAGGTCGTGCAAGCTCTGGAGAAGGTTGTGGTGGGTAGTAAATAGGAGGGTTCTGAGGTGGCCCTAGTGTTTGTTGCGGTTGTGGGTAACCTTGAGCTCTTGGAAGTGTTGGAGCAAGAGGTGCTTCCTGTTGAGGATAATAAGCCACTTGGGTTTGTGGCTGGATCGAAGTCTGGTGGGCCTGTTGGTTACAATATGGAGTTGGCACATAAGCTGATGATGCTTTCCCATAACACTGTGGTGGACATGAGGGTCCATGAGTGTGGTGGGTGTGCGTTACTGGAGCATACGAAGTTGTAGCTCTAGAATTAGATGAAGCCCTAGAAAGGTCTAGGGTGTTGTTTGTACTCATCATGGTAAAAGGTTTGTTTTGCGTC
The DNA here is from genome assembly GCA_027924585.1 of Larix kaempferi. Lineage (NCBI taxonomy): Eukaryota > Viridiplantae > Streptophyta > Pinopsida > Pinales > Pinaceae > Larix > Larix kaempferi. The sequence goes on from BSBM01000007.1 coordinate 13,197,480, forward strand.
GTACCCTGGCCGATAATACCATCGGCGGCATGGGATGCCCCCAGCGCGTCATGGAGGGATGGATCACTGCGTGGGGCGTTAGGTAAAATAGTGTATAGATATCTTGACTGGGCATATATGAGGTCAAATTGCTAAGCTTTTAAGATAGCTTCTTCTTCTGACTGGGGTCGTTCGGAGGATACATCTTTGGCTATGAGGGGGAGGAGTGATTTGAGAAACTAGTCCAAAAAGATTCAGTCGTCAAGTTTTATCTTGTAGAGGCTACGACGCTTACACCACTCATGGATATGATCAGTGATGTGTGTAGCGGTGTTCTGTCTACATGACAAAAGTATTTCCACTCCTGCATCATAGCGTACAGGTAGTTGAAAGAACTGGAGGAAAGTTGAGGCGAGGGATGTAAATGTGTTGTGAGTCCCATGTGGCTGCTCAATGTACCACTTGGCTGCAGAGCCAGTGAAAGTTCTTTGTAAAATTCTCAGTCTAATGGAATCATCTACTATGGAGTTAGAGGAACACCATAGGTGAAACGACATGATATGGTTTTGGGGATCTTCTTCAGCTTTGCCTTCAAATTTTGGGATATCGGAGGGAAGCTTTGTGGGCATGGGTGGCCACGTAGGGTTGTGTCTAATAGGGTCGTTGGTTAACCTTGCCAGGTCTGGTAAGTTTAGACTAGCCATATACGATAGACTGGAAGATGGGTGTGGCATGGTCATTGAGGCATAACTGTTAATGGTAGTATTATGGAGTGGTCCTGTTCCCCCTAAGGGTACGCTAGGTGTGAAAGGGATGTTACCTCCAGCAGATGTGGTGTGGGAGGGGCCTGCGCTCCCAAGTGCAACATGGGTTGCAGATGGGTTAGGAATGGTTCCGGTAATCCCGGGGATCTAGGTAGTGGTAATGATAGGGGGGGTGACCCCCATGTTGGGTATACCTAATACAGGTGGTGGTCCTGTGTTGGGCATGCCTAAAGGGGGTGTGGTCCCTATGTTATGCATGCCTAGAGGGGGTGTGGCTACCATGGTTGTCACGGTAGTAATTTGGTTTGTTGATGTAGCTCCAATAGCACTGGTGAAAAGGGGGTCATATTGTGATCCGGCCATGGGGTTAGTTGGTGATGTCTCAGTAGTTTATTCAGATTTAGCGTCAGAATCAGATGTAAAGTAAGGCGCGTCAGAATCAAATGAATGGGTTCTATTCCGATGACATGTGGATTCAAGGGATAATGCTCTACGTCTATGACGTGTAAAGTCAAGTGTACTGAACTGAGGGGGTTCACCCTGACAACGCTAGGATCGTCTTAAGTTCTCAATGGTAAGAGATGTCTAGAAAATCCAATGGATGGTGGTGAGATAAAAAAAACTCAAGACCCTAATGCAACAATGTGTGCAGGAAGGGAGTGTGAAAAAATAATGGCTCTCAGGCCAACAACCAACCTCAAAAGCACTTATTATAACAGTTGTGCTATAATAAGTGGAGGAATCAAGAAAAGTGGTCAGAATACCAAAAATCAAACTGTTCCTAGAAAAAAGTGGTGCTTACTAGACCAAGGGGGGTAGTAGAGCATGCAAACGCCTAACTAAAAGTGGTATTATGACTCAACTAAACATATCCTCTACAAGGTGATGAAATCCAATCCAAAAAATATGGGTAGTGGAATCAAAGGCTAGATATCCCCCTACCGAGAGGGACACCGGGTAAACAATCCTAAAAAATGGCCATTAAGATACCCCGTTCATGACACGTTCGGTTGGGTGAATCTACAATTTGGTTCTATCGCCGTTGTACTCCCATACGGGAGGTACACCGAGAACTGCAAAAGGTATCCTTCGATTACTGAATGGATAGCGATATTTCACTCAGACTTCCGGAACCAGTCTGGCTACTTCAACCCTCCTAAAGGAGAGGCCTTCCCGATAAATTGGTGTATAACCGTGTCAACAAATAATAAGGGATTTTTGGGATCCTAAAAGTCAACCACTATGTCTCAGATGTAAATAATGGAGGGGTGTTATTGGAACACCTGTCCCCCCAATCCTACCTAGCTACAAGATTCTTCAAGTGTTCCCCAAGTGGGGTTAAAGTGTTGGTTGATTTTAGGTAGATTTTAAGGCTCAGTTAATTAAAAATGTGGCAGATTAGGTCCAAGTGTGATTATTTAAATGAAAATGAATTTGCCTCGCTTGGGCGATTGATTACAAATTAAAAACAAGGCGATTCCAATTTGCAAAAAATAAAAGGTTTTTTTCTGAAATGTAAATGCTTTTAACAAAAATAATTCAAAAACTATGGATTTTCGAAATAATTTTTAAAGGAAAGAAAATATTGTAAAAATTTGTAAGAAAAATGGTTCGAAATTTGCGAAGAAATGAAATCTATGATCTAAACAAAGTGCTAAAAACCTTTCTTTCACTTGTTGAAAATTTTTAAAAAGATTTTAATTTGAGCATATGTAATAGAAAAAAGATTCACTATTGCTACAATAATGCAGAAAAAATAATGCTGGAAAATAGGCTAAATGGGAAAAAAAATGTAGCAAATTTTTTTCTAAAAATTGGGCCGAACAAAAAATAACAGCATCGCGGGTTTAGGGCAAAAGCCGCGATGTGCATTGCAGGTTTGAGCCGCGAAGTCGCAATCTACAGCGCGGAAAACAGCCGCAAAGCCACGATGAGCAGTGTGGAAAAACGTTGCGCAACCACGATGTGTAGCACGGAAAAAGGCCACGAAGTCGCAATGAGCCGCGAGGCCATGATGAGCCACGCGACTGTTGGGCGAAAAGTCGCGATGCAAAAAATGGAAAAAAGGTCGCCGGAAACGAAACCGAAAAGTGAAATTTTGGTCTGTTAAAGGCTACAAAAAGGGCCAATAGCTAGGGTAGCAATGAATATGCTGTCTAGTATGGCAGATCTGCTTATTGGAATGGTAAAAACAAGTAAAAAACAAAGATCTAAAGAAAAAATTAAAAGCTCGAAACCAAGCGGTGTCGCCAAAAAACTGTTGCTTGGTTTTTCAACCAAGCATGTGCAAGGATGCACCTATTAACTTGTAATAGCAGTCTTCAAATAAAAAACAAATACAATTATAAACTAATCTAATATTAACATGTGCATATAAAAATAAATTTAAAAAGATCAACAGAAAGAACAAGAAATGTAACAAAGAATGGTTTTTGTATTATAATACCTCAAATGGTGAGGATGTTTGGTGTTGAGCAGCTCCAAGGTTGAGGTGCTCCAGGCTCCAATGGTCTCTTCTCCAAGTTTTCTAAAATGTTCAAAGAACTCGAGAGATATTTTGACAGCATGAGAATAGGATGGATGATGGATGGAAAGTGAGGAGCCCCTGTCACCTTTCTATATTTTTTTGTGATGGGGAGTACCATTATAGTTTTAAGGAAACCAATGGTATTGACCAACATGGTTTAGGTCTCTTTTTCCCTCTTTTTTCCTTTTTTGAATATTTTGAATATTTTTATTCCCTTTTAATATTTTTTGGGAATTTTGGATCCTTTTTTAGGGTTTTTTGTGTTTTTTGAGGAAAAATATATATTTTTGAGGGGAAAAAGGTATATTGTGGTCTTTTGGGTGACCTTTTGATGGTTTTAGAGGCTCAAATGGTGGAAAAGTGGACAAATGGGTCATGTGAATAAGGGAATGAGCTAGTGAGTAGTTTTTGGGTGTTAACACCATGCCTTCTGACGATCCTTCTCCACCCCTTGGTGAAAGCTAGCGGTAAATCGATCCTCTTCTAGCTGCACTAATTACGCCAGACGTTCATCTAATGCTGCTACATCATCCATACCGGCAACAGCCGCAATCCACAGACTCGGAACAATGTACTCCATTGGCATAATCGCTTGTTTCCCATATACCAGCCTAAAAGGTGTCTGACCAGTCAACCTTTTACATGTAGTGCGATAGGCCCACAACACTGCCGGGATTTTCAGATCCCAATCATCGCACTTCGCATTGCACACCTTTGTCAGTGCATGCACCAATACCTTGTTAAAATCCTCCACCGTCCCATTCGCCTGTGGATGATAGGGTGTACTCTTCTTATGCTATATCTGCAACTCCTCTGTCAATGCACTGATGGTGCGATTAAGAAAGTGGCTGCCTTGATCACTCAACAAAACCTTAGGGCAGCCGAAACGAGTGATAATGTGATCAAACAAAAATCAAGCAATCGTCGCTGTAGAACAATCAATGATAGGTGCTGCCTTGACCCACCGGGTTAAGTACTCTGTCGCAGTGATGATATACCTTGCACCTGTGCGTTTCCCTGGTGGATTGATTGGTCCTACAAAATCCACGGCCCATTTGTCAAACAGTTGCAATGTAATTTGAGGCATCAGTGGCATTTCATCGCGTTGGGACGATTTGCCAGTTCATTGACAAACATCACAAGACTGCGCATAGTTTGTCACATCATTATGTAATGTGGGCCACCAAATCCCGGCACACCGTACCTTCCGGGAAATCGCCCGACCGCCATAGTGTCCTCCTGCTACTTCTCCATGTGCTTCAGCCAATATCTACGCTTGCTCATGCGGCAAGACACATCTGCGCAATATCTCATCAGCGCCCAATTTATACAACTCTCCCACGATTAGCTGAAAGTCAACACCCTTGACAACCAACTACTTCTTTTGACTGATGGTGAATTCATTTACTATATTACCCGTTGTCATAAAATGGATGATGTCATCAAAATAGTCATCGACAACGTCAACTTTAAATAGTTGGGCGTTCAGCAACTCATCTTCGATATTAGTCGGTTCCTCCCCTATATCAATCTGTGATAGATGATCAGGACCGGCATTCAATCGGCCTGGCTTCACAATGACTTCAAAATCAAACTCCTGAAATAGAAGTAGCCAGCAGCATATCTTCCCCCCCCAACATAGGCTTATTGAATAGGTATTTCAACGCAGAATGATCGGTGAACATTTTAAAGTGTCCACCCAATAAATAATGCCTGAATTTCAGCAGCGCGTAAACCATGGCCAGACCTTCCCGCTCCATGGTAGTGTAATTTCGTTCTGCAGAGGACATCTTCTGACTGGAAAATGCAATGGGATGATCAAGGTTTCCTTCTCCAGGTTGAGCCAACACAACACCCAATGCAGTTGAGGAGGCATCAACATGGACATGGAATTCCTTACTCCAGTCCGGAAAGACCAAAATCGGTACCGACACCATCTTCGCCTTGAGTGTTTCGAAGCTATCCTGACATTTCGGGATCCACTGGAATGCCACATCCTTTTTCAACAACTTTTCCATAGGGGCAGTAATCGCAGCATAACCCTTGATAAACTTGAGATAATATCCTGTATGACCCAAAGTCGCTAGCAACTGCTTAACGGTGGTTGGCAGTTGCAACCCCAAAATGAGCACAATTTTGGCTGGATCAACCAGCAATCCCTGTTTACACACAATATGACCCAGCAATATCCCAAATGGTGCACAAAAAATACATTTCTTCAAGTTCAGCGATATTTGGTGTTGTCGGCATCGCTCAAGCATTAACCGTAGATTGGCCAGATGATCATGAATCAACCCATAAATTGTCCAATCATCCATATATACTTGCAAAAAATTTTGAATAAAATCTTTGAATATGGCAACAATGACCTGGGAGAATATCACAGGTGCATTCATCAAACCAAATGGCATTACCATGTACTGAAAGCAACCCCATTCAACAACGAAAGTTGTCTTATGGCGATCTTCTTTGGCAGTACGAATTTGATGGTAGCCAGAGAATCCATCAGTGAATGAGTACATCTCCTGACCGCCCACCCATTCAAGTACGTCATCAGTAAACGGGGTTGGAAAAGGGTCATGTAAGTAGGCATCATTCAACTTCCGCAAGTCGACAGAAATGTGCACTTCACCTGTTTTCTTGTCCTACACCACCATAGGACTGATCCATTCGGACTCTTCCACAAGTTCAATAATACCAGCATCCAACATGCAATCAAGTTCTGCCTTGACCTTTTCCTTATGTCGTGGATTCAACTGATAAGGTCACTGCCGAAATGGCTTAGCATCTGGTTTTAAGGGAATCTTCATCTCTCCTAAATCACCCAGGATTCCCTTCATTTCGGAAAACTTCATGGGAAACACATCTTGAAACTCATGAAGTAACTCAGTAACCTTACTCATCATCTCATCATCCCAATAATCCCCAACATTACCACACTTGGGAGTAGACTCTGTGCCGATATTCATCTTGCGAAGCTGCAATGGTTGACCAAATGGAGTTCTTGGAGTGACAGGTGGTACCACATCGCGACTTCCTTCAGATTCAGGAATGTTAATGTTCTGGGGATCATCATCATCCTTTGGCCCTCCACTAATGTTGAAGCACTACATGAGAGACTGCATCTGACAGTATGGGTGCAGATCAACTGGGTAGGCCGTTGGAACAACCTGAAGTACTACGTCGTGGATGAGCTGTAACGCGTTATTGACATCAAGGTTGGCATCCGCAAAAGTGAACATATGAGTGAAACAAACCGTCAGCTCCCCCCATGTTGTAATTTCTCTACGCAATTCGACTGCAGTATACCACGAGCATGGAATCTCATCTAATGTGTGGATAAAAGCATGGACCCACTCATCTCTGGGTCGCGCTGCCTATAACTGTCGGCATTCTATCAAATGATCGCCAAGATTATTCCGGCCATCATAATTACCAGTGTGATAAACCTCAGTATCACCAAACCGAATCATCATCAACCTCCGACATTGTGACCAACCATCAATGAATTTGTGTGTTTCCCACCAGCGTGCTGGAGAAGCCTTCAATGCTTCCCCCAATGCCAGCAACCGCTGTGGTTCTGAAGCCCATTCTTCAAATTCTGTCAAAAAGTTGGTTAAGCCAGGCAATCCCTCATAGACAGGAAATGTGACCATTTTTGTCGCAACACGACATAAATACTGCGTAACTAAGCCACATTTTCGAAGTGGTACTTCATGCAACCGGTTTTGCCAAATTTCGAAGGCATCATCAGATTCAGAAGATGCGGAGCTCTTGCTGCGCCATCCCAGCTCACCATTGGTGGTAGGGTGAATGTAGTCCTCAAAAATATTGAATGCATGGTCCCATCCAGTGGGATCATCATATTTTATAGGCTCAACATATCGATGTCCTTCAACCGGATCCAACGGAGCTATGACCCGAAAATCGTGATTATCAAAGGTCATCATGCGCCGCTTGAAGTTGATCACAACTCCACTATCATTATCCCATACAATGCCCAATAGCGCAACATAGGAACTTCCTCCCTCAATGACTTCGATGAAATCGAAGTCTGCATAAGTCTTCATACCCTCAATATCAACCATTAGCCACAGAACCTGTCCAATGGGTGTTACTTTCACATGGTTAGCCAACCGGAGCTGCACATGAGACAAGCTCAATGGGGGACTCCCCATTTTCTGCCACGCTTGCTTGGTTAAGATGTTAACATCCGAACCAAGGTCAAGAATAACAGAGTCAACATCATATTCACCAATCTGAATATTCATTCTCATCTCCTTGCCATTCTTCCATCGTTGTAACGAGTTTACTGCAGACTCCTTCTGTCCTTTCGGAAATCGCTGCAACCATCCCTCAATCTCAACTAGGGTAGCTGGGTCTCGGGCCAATAACAGATAGCTTTCAAGAAACTTTTGTAATGTCCCCAGTGGTGGCAGCCGATCAGCGTCGGATGTAGTGTCAAAGACAGGTGGGATGTCGCAAACAACAACCTTACCGCGGTCTTTCTCCAAAGTGCGATGTGCCTCCAAAAATGTCTCCCACTCTCTGTCAATGTCGAAAGGTACCGTCTTCTAACCATCCAATCGAATTAGTGGTCGTGAACTATCTTCCCCAGTCGTCTTGCCTCCACGAGTGACAACAGCCACTGAAGCATCTTGTGGTTGCGGTTCTACAGAAATGATCGCAATATTTGCACCCTGCATCTGGTTCTGCTGTAGATTCCCCGGTTGATTTTGATTGGTGTTCGGTGGTGGTTGCGGGGGATGGTTCTGTACTGGTTGTTGTGGCTGGGCCTAATTCTATAGCTACGGAGCGTTCCCAGCCTACCATCGTGCAATCAACTGTGGACAATTCTCAACCGTATGATCATTACCAAAATAGAATGTACACTAATTCTGTAGTAGTGGGCAGTCGCGCTGATAATGTCCCCATACCGCACATTGGTAACATTGAACAGGTCCACAACCACCTTAGCCTCCTCCTCCATGACCAAATCCACCACCACATCCGTCCCTGTATCCTCCTCGGTAGCTGCCGTGCTTCTAGTATTGAGGTTGGTTAAAATGTTGTTGCATTGGTGCTGGTGGTATCCCTTGCCTTTGTGGTGCATACTGTGGTTGCTGTACATATTGTGGTTGTGGGGGAGTCATCTGCGTCGAAGTATATTGCGACATGAACTGTTGTGGTTGTTGTTGTTGTGGTGCAAATTGCATCTGCGGTTGAGGCAGCGGCTGAGCTACCTGTGGTTACAGTTATGGTTGTTGCACGGCGCACTGATCATCCTTGACGTAGAACGCATCACACATTATCTCCTGTAGAAACCCATATGCACGGCAATCCTTGTCATCATGACCTATCCACTTGCAGAATGTGTAATAAATATTTCACAGGGTTGTGACCATTTTCTGCATATACGGGCAATTAACATGACTATGCCCAAACACCTGGCAAACACGACACCACAGCATACTGCCGCCATTCAACAGGTTTGGCGCACCTGACACCAAATAATTACAGAAATCTAGGCAACTATCGTTCGTATTCCCTTCTCCTCGCAATCGCATACACCATACTTCATCGTGTTGTTCCTTGTTCTTCTTCAAATCTTGCAACTAAATAGTCAGGTTAGCGAGCTGTGTCTGTATCTACGACATCCCAGCTGCATTATCTCCAATTGGTGATGCCTTCAATCGCATTGCAATCTCTAGAGCTTCGCTAGGAATTGATATGTTTTGTTGCATCAGCGACAACCGAATGTGAGGTAACAGTGCCACAATGAACCACTCTTTATGTTGGGTAGCAGTGTCTTGAATCGCTGGTCGAAATCCCATATTGTCTCATTGGGATACTGCTTAATTTCCTTCAATTCAGTAATATATTGAGCCTCCGACTTAGGCCTTCTAAATTCGGTAATGATCCCATCCTGAATCTCATCCAGCGACTTCTCTGGGGCTCCCGTAGGGACTAGAATAAACTTCATGAACCAATCTAATGCACGACCTCGCAGAGTCATGGCTATCTGTCCTTTCTTAGCATTGGCATCAGTGATCTGTTTCATGGTCTAGACTGCTTCACACAAAAACCAATACTGTTCTGGGTTGTCTGTCACACTTACATGGAACAATGGTAACTTAGCATCATCACCTGCCATTCTGGGCTTCCTTCCTCCTGTCGTTGTGCTACTACCAATCAACTTCTACGGAATTGACGAATTTGGCGGTGTCGAAGTGGTATTTCTTGTTGTTTGTGAGTCAGTGAGCGGAGGTGTGGGTACCTTGGTGTCGGGGTTTGGTCCTACCTCTATCTTGGGCGTATCCTGGTTGTCCCTATCAGGACTGTGAGGTCGCTTCATCCCATGTGGTCTTCCTTCGTGGTTTGTAGTTCGATCGCAGCAGGACCTTCTCCTGACCTCTATCTCTTCTCCTGTCGAAACCTTTCTCCTCCTCTTGTAAGACCACTTTCTTCCTCGGCTTCACTCATAGTCTCCTCATGGTCTGCACCCATCTACCCCTTACCATTCCACGTATCGTTCCCCAGCAGTCGCGGTACCCATGGTCTCCACCCACCAGGCTATCTACTGATCAAGGTGCATCTTCAATATACCCTTTTCGTAGATTAGCATCTTAATCGATAGTTGGAGTGACAGCAGAAATCGACCCTTTGGTCCGTGGAAGAAGTATCTTTCAGCTTTACTATAGTATTTATGTGTGTCGACTGAAAATTGAGTGATATATCCCTCCAAGATGCTATCAAGCCAAACTTCGACAGCCTGCGATGCCTTATTATCGACTTCCTGCAGCTCCTGAATCAACTCCGGGGTCCAAGCCGTCGGCTCACTACCCTAGAAGTTCCTCTTCTGGAAGGTCAGCTTTGACAACCACTCGTACAGAATGACTGAAAATTCATAGAAAAACCATTCGTGCGGACCGTCGTGAATATACCTTATGAGCCAGTGATCTACTGTCAGTCGCGTGCTTAGTATTTCTTCTTCAGGAAACTCCTGCAACTTCTGATCAAACCAGCTCTATATCTCTGGCTTCGTCGGGTGCCACAACATGGCCTCCTTTCACTTTGCACATGGTCCTGGAAATGGAACCATTTGTTGACCAATGTGACCTCGGTCGATAGGGGTTCACCTCACTGTCGACACATACTGCAGTCTCCCTGGGCACCGGCCCGAGCAGATTTGAGCCCCAAAGCAACACCCGCAGAGCGGATGAGGCCTCACCTGAGGCATCCAGGAAGAGAAGACAAAACCATGCTTCCACCAAGGGAGGAGGCGAGTTGTGGCTGCACGGACTAGGTCTATTGCAGTACTTAAACAGAAACTTTAAACATTCGACATGGAGTTATAACATATTACTTAATCCCATCATTTATCATCACAGCAACAGTAAGTAGACATTGCATCAAGAAAATATAACAACATTCATATATCGCAACATTGCACAAAGATCGTACCAAAACATCATCATTGTATTACTGTCACAGTCATATACCAGAAGCAAAACACAGATCTTCGTATACATCCACCTTCTTATTGCTCGGCTACTATTGTCTCTCTAACACTTACAACTCTCTTCTATTTATAGGCCTCTGCCATTACAATGTTTGTCCACTTACTAACGACTTCCTAACCGACACTATGGAAAAATGACCCAATACTTAACTGACTCGGTCCAAATGACCCAAAAACCCGCATACCGCGGTACAACTGACTCAATATTACATACATGTGGTCTAAGTGACCTAAAAATCCACATACCATGGTATACTTTAACCCAAAATATTCCTTCTTCAACCTCATCCGATGTGTCGCAGCGTCGGCAGTACTGCGACATTTCCTCATCGAATCACTTGCCAACAAGTCTATCTTTGTAGATGAGGATATCATCTTCACCAAGATGATACCTCGCACACTTCTCATCCACATTACCCTATTGCAACTTCTCTTTAATTTGAAGGAAAGTTTCATCACTTTTTTGGGCCTCAAGGACTCTTGTCTTCAAATATAATTTATACACACTTAATTCTGCAACATGAAATTTTCTACTAAGAGCATCTGCAACCTTATTCTCTTTCCCTTTTACATGCTTAATTTCAAAATCAAATTCACAAAGAAACTCCATCCATCTAGCTTTCCTAGCATTCAAGTTTGGCTGGTCAAACAAATACTTCAAGCTCATGTGGTCTATTCTAAGCTCGAATCTTCTTCCCAACAAATAATGTCTCCACATCTTGAGAACATGTACTATGGCTGCTAATTCTAAATCATGTGTGGCATAGTTATTTTCATGCTATTTTCATTTCCTTGACTCATAAAAAATCACAACTCCTTCTTGCATGAGCACTCCACCTAGCCCTTCAATAAAAGCATTTGTGCACACTACAAAATCCTTCTTTGGATCTGCTATCTTCAAAACAGGAGCGTTGGTAAGTAACTCCTTTAACTGCTAAAAAAATTTCTCACATTTTTCCAACCATACAAACTTGATATTCTTCCTTTGCAATGAAGTGATTGGATGAGCTATCTTGGAGAAGCCTTCAATAAACCTTCTGTAGTAACCAGCAAGACCCATAAAATATCTAACATCTGAAACATTCTTTGGAGCAGACCAATCCATGATGGCATTAATCTTTTCTGGATCCACTGCAATACCTTCTTCAGAAATGATATGACCCAAATATTGCACCTTCTTTTGGTAAAGCTCACACTTGCTTAACTTGGCATACAGCTGATGTTCTCTAAGGACTTGCAACACCATCCTTAGAGGCTCCTCATGTTCTTCTTCATTCCTTGAATAGACAAGAATGGCATCCAAGAACACAATCACAAACTTATCCAAATATTTGTTGAATACACTATTCATGAGACACATGAATGTAGTAGGTGCATTGGTAAGACCAAATGGCACCACAATGAACTCATAATGACCATATCTAGTTCTGAAATCTGTCTTGTGAATGTCTTCTTCTTTAATCCTCACTTGATGGTAGCCAAACCTCAAGTCAATCTTGGAAAACACTTTAGCATCGTTCATTTGATCAAACAAGTCATCGATTCTTGGAAATGGATACTTGTTCTTGACTGTCACTTTATTCAACTGCCTGTAATCAATACACATCCTTAAAGTCCCATCCTTCTTCTTGACAAACAACACCGGTGCTCCCCAAGGAGACACACTAGGCCTAATATACCTCTTGTCCATTAATTCTTGTAGCTACATATTTAACTCTACCAATTCCGGTGTGCTCATTCTATAAGAGCTTTGGAATTTGGCGCTGCCCCTGGAACAAGATCGATGGTAAAATCAATATCTCTCTTTGGCGGTAGTCTCGGCACTTCATCCGGAAACACATCTTGGAATTCTTGCAACAATGGGAAGTCTTATATCCTTGGTCCTTTGTCCTCTGACGAATCTGACATATGCACTGCATATAATTGACATCCTTTCTTATAAAACTTTTTCAACTGTAAGGCTGAAATCTGTCTTACTGAAACTTGCTTGGGAAATCCTCTTACCAATCTTGATCTTCCCTCTTCATCAATGCATTCAAGTGCTTTCTCATAACAATCGAAGTTGGCTCTATGCTTTTCCAACCAATCCATGCCAATTAATGCATCATAAGATCCTAATGGTAATACATTTGACTCTGCATGTGTGTGGAGTCCATTCAATTCTATGGGTCACTTTAGTACTACTTCACTAACTTTTCTCTTGGTCCCTGTGGCTAATTGAACTAGCCAAGACTTATTGTGCTTCACTTTTCTAAGAGAACAACCTTCAACTACTTTTGGAGAAACATAACTATGAGTAGATCCTAGATCAATCAAAACATAAATAGATTGCTTAGCAATCTTACCTTCAACTTCCACCACTAATGATTGATGATATGCCTAATGATTGTCCAACACTACATAAATTCGAGGCGTTCCCCTTGACATGTCTTCCACTATTGCTGCTCCCTTTAAGTTGTGCAACCTTCAGGGATTATCCTTCCGATGTGGACAATCCTTTGACATGTGGTTTTCTCCACATCCCCAACATTGAAGTGGCCCTTTTGATGCTTTGTCTGCTGCTACTACTGGCTTGAATCCACTCCTTGCTTGCTGCCCCTATGGAAAGGTTCTGGGATGAATTTTGAATGGTGTCTTGAAGCCACTTTTTGATCAAACCTCCCTCTCGGATTTCCTTTCCATGCTAGGTTAACCTATGATTTTCCTTTATTCTGCTCATAGCAATGCATTGCCATTCTAATGGATTCATCAAGACTTGGTGGATTAACAAACTCAATTCTATCTCTGAAACTTTGAGGTAGACTCCCAAGGAAGCATTGGATTTTTACTCTCTCATATTTAATGTAATCCACATACCTCAATAATTCCAAAAATTTATGGACATGTTCTTCCATAGAGTTTTTTCCCAACCTGAGTTCATTGAACTCTTTTCTCTTACTGTCATAATACTTAGCAGAAAGGTATTTTTCCTTGAAGTACTTCTTAAATCTCTCCCAGCTGATCTTCATTTTATTGATCTCTTTCACTTGCAAGAGGTTATCCCACCAAATTGAAGCTCTACCATTTATATTGTAAATGGAAATCCTGACCTTTTCATTTCCTGAGTAGTCTTGAATTCTGAAGTATTTATTCATCCCAAAAAGCCATGCCTCTGCCTCTTGGCCAATCTTTTCTTCTCCATCAAAGGTGGGATGCCTTGTCTTCCTGAATTCTCCCTGTGGGATTCCTTTGAACTTCTTTCTTCCATCAAATCTCTTAGGCATATTCCTTGGACTTCTTTGAGAGCCTTTGGAGTCACATGATTTGCTAGAAGAAGATCTAGAGGAAGGTGTTCTATACTTCTTGCTCACAGAACTCTTCCTTGGGATGTTGATGTAATTGTAACTTCGGAATGTATTTCACATATATGTATATTATATTCCTATAGAGATGTTATTATTCCTTTATACGGAAGTGTCGTCATTTATATTGTAAGTGTCATAACTTATACTTGATGGGTTATTAGACCACCTTGATGGGGTCGGCCCTGTATAAGTCATGTGGGTTAAAGGGTTATTAGACCACCCTATTGGGGGTCGGCCCTGTCAGCATTATGCTATGTGTTTATGTTGAGGCCGACCTAGTAAAGGTTATTAGGCAAGTCAAGTCATGTATAAATAGAGTGCGGGAAGCACTCTATTTGATCATACACTTTCATCACACACACTCATTGGAGAGTGGCACACTAATGGAGGAGGAGAAGCTGCTGCTAGGAGGACTATCTCTTGTACTTGGGTTGTATCATTTCTCTATCTATCTCTGAGGAAGTTTCGGGGTTTTTCACCTTCTTGGTTTTCCCCGGTGAAACTCTGTGTCTCTTATGTGCTTGCATTATTGTGTCCATGATTGATATGCGGTAGATATGTTGTACATGTTATTATCTGAGTTAAGATCCTAGATCAAATTGAAATTTATGAAAAACTAACATGGTATCAAAGCTAGCCTGAAAGAAGGCATGGTATGGCATTTATGACACTTGTTCCACTTGCGAAGCTAGGGCTTGATATAGCAAAAACCAGTCATTGTAGCACTTTTTCTATAAATCCATTTTGGCAAAGTTTCAAGATCTGAAACTTTTATAGGTTGAAGATAAGATCCCAATGTACCTTGTCTCTGAAGCACAACTTCTAATTCATTGTAATTTGTGTTTTATGATCTATACAATCTAGGGTTTTGGCCTCTTCCAAATCTCAATCATAAACAGGTGACCTAGGAACAAAGGTCACAATTTGAGCTAGGAACCTCGAAATGAAATTTCATAAAAATTGATAGGTAGGGCACGGACTGTACTTTCACAGGCCAGAGTTTTAGAATCCGAAAGTGAACCAGTGACATGTGGAACTCCGTAAAAGTTCGCTCTCCTATTTTATCCCATAAACAAGTCACGTTGCGACATTTGGCATAACTCTCTCTCAGAGAATCCATTTGAGGTTAGACCTATGGGGATGGAAAGATAACAGGTCAGGATACCACACAAAAAAAATTTAGACTTTGTAGATCTGAAATTTCGGAGTTACACCAGAAACAATTAGGTGCATATTTTTGTCAAAACAGAATTGGATTTTAAGCACCTTCATTCGTGGCTTCGGGAATTTAGGGTTTCGAATAATGTTGGAATTTTTTGTATCGGAGACCACGGCTGGATGCTACTCATCAAAATCTAAATTTAGAGACCAGGATCAAATTTTTTGGTTGGGCAGAAGGTCGGGCTTGATCAAACCCTAGTTTGGGACTTTGATCGGAAAAGTGGAAAATTAGGGCTTCTACAAAAGTTGGATTTTTTTAATTTTGTGACCATGGCTGGAAGCTCCTCAAGAAAATTGAAGTTTAGAACTTTGGATCAAACCTTTTCATTGGGTGAAGCTCCGAGAAAATCAAACCCTGATTCAGGGTCCTCCCTAGTGAATCCGGAAATCTAAAAGGCAATTTTGAGAGGTGAAACTTTGCGGTTTTCAAATTCTGAGTATACCAGCTTGACCAGCTCAACAAGCGCATCTTTCTATCCTTTCAGAAGTTTGAAAATCAAAGTTTGAATTTTTAGGGTTTCCCTGACAAACCCTAATCCAGTTCCAGATCCAGGTTTTGCAAATCAAGTGGATTGGGTTAATCCTAGAAGAGAATGGATTGGTCACCTGCATAAGTGAAGAAGTTCCAATTTCAGAGGGAGATGAGGCTAAGGCCTTACATAAGAAGATTATAAGCAAACTCGACAGGTATGACTTACGGGTATGTTTCGAAATCTGTTCATGTTCAAGTTTATGATATGTTTCTCTTCATTAAGATTAATACAATCTTGATTAATTTTAGACTTGTCGTATTACCTTAATAAAAATATGAATGCATGATAGAAGATATTCATTGATTAGGGTTTTGACAATTATGATTGTACTAATGCATTGTGGTGTTGTATGAGGTTGATGTTGTCCGCTAACATAAAAGGTACATCAAGAAAGACAAATCATGTTCTAGTTCAAGAACATATGACCATGGTGACATGAAGACAAAGATTCATCCATTGTCATGGATCACATAGAAGATCTACTTACGAGGTATGTATAACTTGGTTTTATAATGGTTAACCTATGAGATATGCAGGTTACTAGCACAATTAATTGAAGAGAACAAGAAGACATTATGCGAGTATGTTAGACATAACTAGCTAGCATGCTAATCCAGGTATGTTTTTCCTATATCAAGTTAGAATCCTACCTTGTGATAGGATCTCTTATATAAATATACTTGGTATGATTGATAATGATTATTCATGAAGTTATAGGGTTGAGTTCATGGGTTTAGGCATATTATGCTTCTTACTTTGATTGATGATATGACTAACCAGAAAATTCCTATGGTCAAATAGGAATATGCATGAGTAAAAGAATTGTGATAAATTATTTGTGTATGAAATGATCTTGACCGTACATGTTTAAGATTACTTAGAATCATAATGTTTTTGATAGTATTAAGATTATACTAATGAATGTATGTATGAGACCTCGAGGATAACACAATGATGATACTAGTAAGTATGCATAGTGATCGAGAATGGATATAAGTTCAAGGACAGGTAATCCGGGAAGCAAAGATCAAGAGGGAGCACACTCCAGTAGTTCCTACAAGGAAACAAAGATTGAGAGGGACTCCACCCAACAAACAAACAAATATAAGTATTTGAATTGTCATTTCTTGTATATTTGAGTGTTTAAATAATATTGATCAATGTTGTATATGCTTATGTTCCCAGACTTATGTTGAGTATTATGCATATTAGAATAATTGCATTAATGAACAGTATACTACTAATATGCATATGATGGGTAAGTGGCCTATGGCACTGTACAACATTCCATTTCTACTTATCTAGAATGAAGCCTCTTTGCTGACATGTTGGGAGTTGTGCACACTCTTAACAATGTTCTGGTAGAGATTGGAAGGAATCTAGAGAGTTACGAGATATGGATAAATGTTGTATTGAAAGCATTGGCTAAAATAATTGCATGATTGTATGACATATTTCTTTATGTGTAAGAATTTGTTCTGAAAACTATGAGATGTTTCTAATCATGCAATTTAACTTGCTTTGTAGGAAAGATCGTATACCATCACCTACAAAAGAAGGACTACAACATTTGTTCCAGCAACGAAGTTCAAACTATCTACTGAAGATATTGAAGAATCTGAAGTTCCTAGGATACGAGATACAGTAAAAGGATGCCATGGTCAAGAAGTACCAATAGATCATGTTTGGGATGTGGTCCCAAGACCTAAAGGGAAGTGTGTTGTGACTTCCAAATGGATCTATAAGATCAAGCATGCTACAGATGGTAGCATGGATAAATACAACGCAAGGTTTATAGCTCGTGGCTTCTCCCAGAAAGAAGGATTGATTATGAAGAGACTTTTGCACCTGTAGCCAAGTACACTTCCATCAAATCAATACTTGCTCTAGCAGCAGTGATGAAATGGAAGATACACCAAATGGATGTCAAGACAGCTTTCTTGAATGGTGTAGTCAAGGAGGAAGTGTATGTGGAGCCACTTGGTTTTGAGACACGTGACAGAGATTCATATGCATGCAGGTTGAAGAAAGCCTTGTATGGCTTGAAGCAAGCTCCTAGGACTTGGTATGGTAGGATGGACAGTTTTCTATCCAGTTTGGGCTTTACCAAGAGTAAAGCATATTCCAACCTTTACTACAAGGTTGAGGAAGGAAATCATGTGATACTACTCCTATATGTGGATGACCTGTTTGTTACAAGAGAGGATGGGTTGATTTTCGACACCAAGAGGAAGCTTGCAGCCGAGTTCGAGATGAAGGACTTGGGAATAATGCACTATTTCCTAAGCATGGAAATGTGGCAAAGTGTAGATGGAATCTTCCTTGGACAAGGGAAGTATGCAGTAGAGATCCTGAAGAAGTTCAAGATGATGGACTGCAAGGCCATGGCCACACCTATGGAATCAAACCTGAAGCTTCTGTGTGATGCTTCATTTGATCGAGTTGATGTCACGGTGTATCATCAGATGATTGGGTCCTTGATGTTCCTTACAAACACGAGACCAGATATTTTCTTTGTGGTGAACACATTGAGCCAATTCCTGACAGATCCGATAGGTGTTCACCTGGTTGTTGTAAAGAATATTCTGAGGTACCTGAAGGGTACAACTGATTATGGGCTCAAGTATGATGCGAATCAAAAAGTTTAACCTGTAGGTTTATGTTGTTTCAAACTAGGCAGGCAGTGCTGCAGATAGGAAGAGCACTTCTGGGTGTTGTTTCAGTATGGGATCAGGTATGATCTCTTTGTTTAGTAGGAAGCAATATTGTGTAGCACTAAGTACAGTCGAAGCAGAGTATGTTGCAGCTTGTTCGGCTAGTTGTGAGGCAATATGGCTTAGGAAGCTACTTTATGAGTTATTTGATCTCCCATTGGATGCTACTGGTATATTGTTGTGACAACCAGAGTTGTGTGAAGTTGTCTAAGAACCTGGTGTTCCACGACATGTCGAAGCACATAGAGATCAAATATCACTATATCAGGGATACGGTGTAGAGAGGAGCAATGAAGCTCCTATATGTTGCGACGAATGAGTAGGTTGTAGATGTGTTGACGAAACCACTAGCCATAGTGAAGTTTGAGTACTTCAGAGAGAGGCTTGGTGTTCTTCAGGTTGATGACACTTCAAGGAAGAAGTGATGGACACATTTGCAGGAGCCATTCCAAGCATGGTGAGAGGAGGATCCTTCCCATGGCTATGGATATAAGCATTGTGTGATGAGTATCTGCTCTGTATGCATCATGTTGGATGCTTGTTATGATCAGTTGGATCATGTATATGTATATGCATCATGTTGGATGCTTGATATGATTAGTTGGATCACGTATTTGTATATGCATCATGTTGGATGCTTGATATGATCAATTGGATCATGCATTTATGTACACATCATATTGGATGCTTGATATGATCAGTTGGATCATGGATTTGTATATGTATCAGGTGGATACATTGTATGATCAGGTAGATCATGTATGATGATATGTATCAGGTAGATACTTGGTATGCATCAAGTGGTTGCATTGTATGATCAGGATGATCATGGATGACGAGCTTCAGGATGTTGCTCCAGATGATATGCATCAGGATGATGCTATGATGATGATCAGGTTGATCATGTGATGATGTACATCAGGATGATGTACATCAGGATGATGTATGGTGAGTATTAGGTTGATACTTCGTTGCTGTGGAAAGGTTGTGCAAGGGTAGCATGTAATACGTCCTGGAGATCTGGACAGGTTGTGCTAGTCATGTAAAAGGCCTCAGATGCTCTTTAGAGATCTTGCTTGGAAAGACACTCTTTTAAGGTTTTGTGGGGACCACATGTAATAAGTCCTGGAGATCTGGACAGGTTGTGCTAGTCACGTAAAAGGCCTCGGATGCTCTTTAGAGATCTTGCTTGGAAAGACACTCTTTTAAGGTTTTGTGGTAGGGGTCACATGTAATAAGTCCTGGAGATCCGGATCGGTTGTGCTAGACACGTAAAAGGCCTCGGATGCTCTTTAGAGATCTTGCTGGGCAAGACACTCTTTTAAGGTTTTGTGACAGTCACATGTAAAAGATCCTGAGAGATACGATAGGTTGAGCTGTGTGCTCGTAAAAGGCTTGGGATGCTCTTTCGAGGTTTTGTTGACGCAGGTAATTAGTCCTGGGATCCACAGTATGACCACTGATGATGAAGACCTACGGGTTGTGGGCCTACATCCAGCATGAAAAAGGGTTGGCTCTGTAGAACTTCCTATGACGAGTAGTTCAGAGATTGATTGAGATAGCAGCAGCCGTGACGATGATGATGATTCGATGACAATGATCCAGAGAAGAAGACTTGTACTAGCAGATCTATGTCGAGAAATACCTTCCTAGTTAAGAGGGTGTTAATGCAATTGTAACGTTGGTATGTATTTCACATATATGTATATTGTATTCCTATAGAGATGTTATTATTCCTCTATACGGAAGTGTCGTCATTTATATTGTAAGTGTCGTAACTTATACTTGATGAGTTATTAGACCACCTTGATGGGGTCGGCCCTGTATAATTCATGTGGGTTAAAGGGTTATTAGACCACCCTATTGGGGGTCGGCCCTGTCAGCATTATTCTATGTGGTTAAGTTGAGGCCGACCTAGTAAAGGTTATTAGGCAAGTCAAGTCATGTATAAATAGAGTGTGAGAGGCACTTTATTTGATCATTCACTTTCTTCACACACACACTCATTGGAGAGTGGCGCACTAATGGAGGAGGAGAAGCTGCTGCTAGGAGGACTATCTCTTGTACTTGGGTTGTATCATTTCTCTATCTATCTCTAAGGAAGTTGCGGGGTTTTTCACCTGCTTGGTTTTCCCCGGTGAAACTCTGTGTCTCTTGTGTGCTTGCATTATTGTGTCCATGATTGATATGCTGTAGATATGCTATACATGTTATTATCTGAGTTAAGATCCTAGATCAGATTTAAATTTCTGAAAAACTAACATGGGCTTGGGGTCCTCTTCTTTGAACGACCTCTAGAGCGACTCTCTGCATCTCTTCCTTATTCACCTACAATGCTTGGGTTGGAACCAAGGTTTATCCTCTGCTTCATATCAGTGAGGCTTTGCAAAATAGCAGCATTGAGTTGGTTTTGTTCTTCTTGAGCCTTCATCAACCTTTCATTGAAGCTCACAATGGTTTCAACCAAATTCTGAGGAGTGACTTGCTCCCTTCTCCCATTGGATTCAGTCTCAGCATTCCCTTCTTGCACATTTTGTCCTAGCACATCTTCATCATGCTCATAAGGATACTGAGCATCATTTATGGTCACCATTTTCTTTGGAGACTCTCTTCCATGTATGCTACCTCTGCTACACTATTAAATCTTATGAGTTGCAAGCATTGTGCATTATGAAAATATTTGTTAGACATATTAGGAATGCATATAGAAATATAAAACATCAATATTTAGCATAATCAAACTCATGGAACCATTTACAAAGTTAATATGTTTTCATTTTTTTTTCCCATTCATGCAATTCTGGAAATTGCCCATATTGTCAACAATTTGACAAAAACAGTCACTGAAACTTTTTTGCTCTAAATATCTATGGGGTATGACAAACCCATCCAAATTATGATCATGCACTGTTGTTCCCTGCTAGATAATATTTCCAATGCCTATCCACGTGCTTCATTCCGACATCGGGTGTGGAAACTACATTACTTCAAAAATGACAAATTTTACCAAAATTATGCACTTTTACACACAGTTGTATTTTGGTTTGGAATGCCAACTTCAGCCACCTGTGGAAGAAAATATATGAAGAATCACGAAAAATTTTCTAATGTAATAATTTTTTCCATATAACAAGGAACACTCAGCAACTCGTGGATCTCTGTTCCGATGCTCCATTCATCTTCTATAAAATTCTGGGTTTGACTACTTTCCACTTTTCACATTTTTCCAAAATTCCAAATTTTGGGCCAAAAATGGCTATTTCCCAAACAGTGCATTTATGGAAATGTTAGGAACCCATGTCTTTACTTTGTTAGTATATTGTTGTTGGACGCATATGCTTTGTAAGTCGTCCCGTAGTATTTGTTGATCATTAGTTTGTGTTATTGTTGTTGGCGCATATGCTTTGTAAGTCGCCCGTAGTATTGTTGATCCATAGTTTGTAGTGGCCCATGGTTTTGACCCATAGTATTGGCACCTAGACTTAGTATATAAGTGTGTGTTGAGACCTATGAAGGCACCGTGAAGTTATTTGTATTGAGCTTGCTCATAGGAGGTTTCCCCCTCGAAGTGGCCTGTGATCAATATAAAAGTGATTCTGAGTTCTTTCATTTTTGCTATTTCGCATATTCTTATTAATTAATTGTTGCAGGTGCTTCACATCTGGTATCAGAGCACTTTCTTGGGCTCACTGTGTGAAATTTCTGCCAAATTTTTTTTCGCATCTGTTGCAGGTTCGGATTTGGAAATAATCCCTATCCACTTAACTGTGAGAAGTACTTGGGCATAAGCCCTAAAACTCATTGTGAGGAGTACCACAGGAACCCTGAAGTAGCTGGCCCATTGAGAGGACCTACAAGTGAAAATGGCAACGACCCCTAGCTGATTGACTAGTTCCCACCCGTGAGGTAAACCAATAGATGTCGTTTGTGGCAAAGAGGTTATCAGTTTTACCTGAGCCGTGGAGTGAGGGGTACTACCCCAATACGCAAGCCGTCAGACATCATTGGTGGCCGAGTGAAACCCATGAACTGTTAGGAAGCTACACATACCTGGGGTCCATATCTATTTTCAGTTGAACTGTTATCGATCACTGCTGCGTCGTTTCAGATCCAACCGTTTAGATCCATTCTAAAATCCATTCCAGATCCAGCCATTTTCAATCCATTCAGCGTCGTTTCAAATCCCTCTATCTCTGCTCACTTCTAGGTCGTTGCAGATTTATCTGTTCCAGATCCCTTCCGAGCCGTAGCCGCTCCAGTCTGATAAAAAAAAAAAAAGTATAAAATTTAGTTTTTTCTCCATATATCCCTTGTTTTCACTCTATTTCCCTTGAAATTTTCAGGGAACCCCTGTCATCCCATTCTGCATATTTCATTCCTGAGGACCCTATCCCCAATTCCCCTTCCCAAAGCCCGAAATCCCACATTTGTCTATTTTTAGGGTTTTCCATAACTTCCTCAGATTTCACCCAATCACCTTCAAATTTTACCACAGAATTCCTTTCTGAATTCTGCTTCTTTGTCCCCCTCTGCCAAATTTTTCCATTCTTTCACCCCGCTTCTGAAATCCTCATTTTTGCTTCCCTGTCTATTCGACAGTGTCCAAAACCTAGTCAAACCCCAATTACCCTTCAGATTTTTTCCCAAGTCCAGATTTTCCTTTACTGAAGCAGTTTCTATTTTTGTTTTCCTACCCAGTCAACCAAAAAAAAAAAAACTCCTGGTTATGGTTGTCACCCGTGCAGGAGAAAAAACCATGGAAGATGCACTTGCAGCCATCCAAGCCAAACTCCAGGATTTGGATGAAAAATTTATCGGCGTCCATCTTGAACATCCAACTCTGAACAACAAACGGCAGTCTGAGTCTTCGTCAGACAATGGGTTCTCTTCTTCCAGCAATTTCCATGGTCCGAAGCTTGATTTTCCTCGCTTCAATGGTACGGATCCAACTGGATGGATCTATTGTGTAGAACAATATTTCAGTCTGCATAATACTTTTGATGTCAACAAAGTTCCGCTTGCATCCTTTCATTTGGAACATGAAGCTCTTCAATGGTACCATTGGTACATCAAGGCTCATGAAGATCCAAAATGGCCAGACTTTTGTCAGCTTCTTTTACAATGATTTGGTCCTAGTTCTTTTGATGACTTCACAGGAGCCCTCACTAAACTTCGCCAAATTGGCACTGTGAGAGAGTATCAAACCGAATTTGAGAAACTAGCCAACCACACTGAAGGATTTTCTAATGACTTTTACTGGAGTTGTTTTATCAGTGGTCTAAAGGATGCCATCCGCTCTGAGTTCAAAATGTTCTGTCCCAACACAATGATGGAAGCCCTAGGGTTGGCTAAGTTGGCAGAAGACAAGATTGCAGCCCAACAACACTCCAAGCCCACTTTTGTTCCCTTCCGAAATATGGGTACTCAATGACCACCTATACCGCAGGATCCTAGACCAACTCCTATCAAGCGTTTGTCTGAAACAGAGATGCAAGCACGCAGAGAAAAGGGGATTTGCTATAATTGTGATGAGAAATTCACTTGGGGACATAGATGTGTTCAGCAAAATCTCTATCTCTTGGATCTGGATTCTCCGCCTGCCTCTGAAATTGGTGACGAAGATCCAAAAACAATGGATGCTCCGGTTGACATTCAGGAACCGCCTATTGACCCTCCGTCTCAAGATGACCAGCCAGAGATATCTCTCCATGCTTTAGCGGGAATCACCACCCCCCAAACAATGCGGGTCAGGGGTTACTTCAAGAAGCTTCCTCTTACAATACTCATTGATTCTGGTAGCACTCATAATTTCATTGACCCTCGAATCGCCAAACAAGCTGATTGTTTTGTCCATCCTTGCTCCAACTTTGAAGGCATGGTTGCCAATGGGGGCACCTTACCTTGCAAAGGGAAGTGTCAAAATGTGTGTATCTCTATGGGAGATTATACCTTGTGCTCTAACATGTTTTCCTTGACCTTCAGCAAATGTGATGTGGTTTTGGGCACTCAATGGCTACGCACACTTGGCCCTATCTTATGGGATTTTGCTAAACTTTGGATGCAGTTTTCCCTCAATGGAAAAAAACACACATTGACAGGATTACAACCAGATTCTCTCAGCATCATCAGTTCATATCACATGGAAAAACTCCTCAAGAAGAATTCACATGCTGTCATCGCTCAGATCCATTCCATTCAGATGCAACCATTAGCGGTCTCCACTACTCCTTTGGATCTACAACAAATTCTGGATCGATATACAGGTGTCTTTGCTGAACCAATGGGATTGACACCTTCCAGGCCAGAAGACCATCATATTCAGCTCCTTCCTGGCAGCGTTCCTCCCAACATCAGGCCCTATCGCTACCCATTTCACCAAAAAATGGAGATTGAAATGCTCGTTCGGGACTTATTGAAGTAAGGTATTATTCGCCCAAGCACTAGTTCCTTTTCTTCTCTAGTTCTTCTTGTTCGCAAAAAATATGGGTCATGGCGCCTCTGCATTGACTTCCAAGCACTTAATCACCTCACCATCAAGGATAAGTTTCCAATTCCTGTTGTTGATGAGCTTCATGGGGCTCACTTTTTCTCCAAGTTGGATCTTCGTTCTGGGTATCATCAAATTCGGGTTCATGAGGATGACATCCCTAAAACAGCTTTCTACACACATGATGGCCATTATGAGTTTTTGGTCATGCCCTTTGGCCTCACTAATGCTCCTTCCACATTCCAAGCCTTAATGAATAAAACATTTTGACCCTACTTGCGGAAATTCATTCTGGTATTCTTTGATGATATCCTCATCTACAGTAAAACATGGGATGAACATCTCCAGCATCTGGAACTTGTCATGCAACTTTTCTCTGACCATCATCTCCATGCCAAGCAGTCTAAATGTGTTTTTGGACAGAAGGAAGTTGAGTATCTCGGGCACATTATCTCAGCACAAGGGGTTCACGTGGATCCTGCCAAAATCGATGCCATGAACAATTGGTCGCATCCTCAGACACTCAAGAGCCTTCATGGTTTTTTGGGGTTGACTGGATACTACCGCAAGTTTGTCAAGGATTATGGGAAGATTGCAGCTCCATTAACTGCTCTATTGAAAAAGGATTCTTTTACATGGACACATGCTGCTCAGTGTGCATTTGACAAACTAAAACAAGCTATGTGTACTACACTTGTTCTAGCTATGCCCGATTTTTCCAAGCCCTTCACTATTGAGAGTGATTCTTGCGGCAATGGACTTGGTGTTGTTCTCCTTCAAGATGAACACCCCATTGCATTCACCAGCAAAGCCCTTTCAGGTAAGAATTTAGCTGCCTCTACCTATGAGAAGGAAATGATGGCTATTTTGCATGCAGTACAGAAGTGGCGACCATACCTATTAGGGAATCATTTCTACATCAAGACTAATCACTAGAGTCTGAAATATTTCTTGGAACAGCGTGTCTCCTCCCCAACACAACAGAAATGGGTTAGCAAACTCATGGGTTATGACTATGAGATCACTTACAAGAAGGGTAAAGACAATATTGTGGTAGATTCTCTTTCTCGCACATTTGATGCCTAAGGTTCTCTTTCAACTATTTCTATGCCTGTTCCAAATTGGTTGCAATCTGTTCAACAAGGTTATGTCAATGACTCTTCCTTATCTCAAATCATCCAACGCTTGACCAACAACCCTTCTATTGTACCACATTACTCTTGGGATGGTGCTTCTCTGAGATACAAGGGTCGTCTGGTGCTTCCCCAGAGCACAGATCCTCAACAGGTTGTCTTCTATGAACTCCATCCTTCTCCATCGGCAGGGCACTCTGGGTTCCTCAAAACGTATGAACGGGCACGGTGTAACTTCTTTTGGCAGGGCATGAAAAGGAAAATTCAACAGATGGTGGCCGAATGTGATACCTGCCACCGCAATAAGGGTGAAACAACACTCCTTCCAGGATTGCTCGAACCCTTTCCCATACCTACACAGATTTGGATAGATATTTCTATGGATTTCATAGAAGGGATCCCTAAATATGGTGGGAAGACAATGATTCTCGTTGTGGTTGATCGCCTCTCCAAATATAGTCATTTTTGTGCTCTCAGCCATCCCTATACAGCCTCCTCAGTCGCTCAAATTTTCCTAGACCAGATCTTTCATCTTCATGGCATCCCTTCTTCCATTGTCTCGGATGGTGATGCGACTTTCACCAGTCATTTTTGGATAGAACTATTTCACCACACTGGCACCAAACTGAAGATGAGTTCAGGGTATCACCCACAAATAGATGGTCAGAATGAAATGATCAATAAATGCTTGGAAACTTATCTTCATTGCTTCACCTCTGAACAATAACATCAGTGGGAAAAGTGGCTCCCTCTCGTTGAATAGTGGTACAATACCTCTTACCACACTGCCTCTAAAATGACCCCATATGAAGCAGTCTATGGTCAGGCACCTCCAGTTCTTCTTCCATACACCCCAACAGTTCACCAGTTCAGGAAGTTGACATGGTCCTTCGAAACCACGATCAGATTCTTCACATTTTGCGGGACAATCTTCACATGGCAAGAAATCGCATGAAATAACAAGCTGATCAGCACCATTCTGAGCACACTTTTGAAGTAGGTGATATGGTTTTTATTCGTCTTCAGCCGTACAAGCAATCCTCCCTGAAACTCAAAGGGCGTCATAAGCTCGCTCCAAATTTCTATGGGCCATATCGGATTCTTCAGAAGATTGGGTCTGTTGCTTATAAATTGGAACTTCCTCCTTCTTCCCGCATTCATCCAGTCTTTCATGTCTCTTGTCTGAAGAAAGTTATTGGCACCAACATCAGTGGACAAACGATTTTACCCGAACTGGATAATGAAGGATCCATCCTTTTGGAGCCGGAGGCCATCCTCAATCGACGCACTCGTCAGCTTCGCTCTCGCTCTATCACAGAGGTCTTAATTCAGTGGCACGGCATGCAACCAGAGGATGCTACATGGGAACCACTCCTTAAGATTCAACAACAATTTCCACATCTAAAGATTTGAGGACAAAGCTTTTTTTAAGGGGGAGGGGATGTTAGGAACCCATGTCTTTAATTTGTTAGTATATTGTTGTTGGACACATATGCTTTGTAAGTCGTCCCGTAGTATTTGTTGATCAATAGTTTGTGTTATTGTTGTTGGCGCATATACTTTGTAAGTCGCCCGTAGTATTGTTGATCCATAGTTTGTAGTGGCCCATGGCTTTGACCCATAGTATTGGCGCCTAGACTTAGTATATAAGTGTGTGTTGAGACCTATGAAGGCACCGTGAAGTTATTTGTATTGAGGTTGCCCCCTCGAAGTGGCCTGTGATCAATATAAAAGTGATTCTGAGTTCTGTCATTTCTGCTATTTTGCATATTCTTATTAATTAATTGTTGCAGGTGCTTCACAGGAAAATCTTTGTCTAACGGAATATGTCTGGTTTAATGAGAATATGAAATTTTGAGCTCAGTAAATTTCTTGATTCCTAATTACAGGGTCACTTCATCCATTACAAGCTTTTCAAAATTCCAAAAATGTGGTCCGGAATAGTGCTTTTTGGCCTTCTTGCACACCCTAACTCCACATCCTTTGGAGTTTGGCTCCAAGCTTCAAAACTTAACACCGTGCCTTCTCCATGACTACTCCATATCATTTTCAGCTCGATCCGACCTTCTGTCAAGCATCAAGACACTGATTTATAAAATCCATTAATCCCAAATTTATGCCAAATTGGAGCATAATGGGCTTGGGATCCTCACTGGTTCATTCATGGCTTCCGTTAATGACCTCAGAACGCCACTGACCACATCTAATTCTGATCCTGCATGCTCCTGTAATCCAAAAATCAATTTTTGGGCTCTATACTTATTTCTTTTTTGTACCTAAACCCGAAACCCGAAATTCGAAATTGTGAGTTTGAAATTGCGGAAATCCAAAACGCAATCTTTCAAAAATTTGTGTTCCCGCAACCTGACCCCCAAAACCCGAAATCCCGAAATTCTGAGTTCGGAATTGCGAAAATTCCAAAACGCAATTTTAAAAAATCGATGTTCCCGCAACCCGCAACCTGAAACCCGAATTCCTAAAATTGCCGGTTCGGAATTGCGGCAATCCCAAAATGCAATTTTCAAAAATTTACGTTCCCGCAACCCAAAATCCTGAAATTGCGGGTTCGGAATTGTTGAAATCCCAAAACGCAATTTTCAAAAATTTGCGTTCCCGCAACCCGAAATCCCGAAATCCGCAACTATAGAAACACCTTCATTCCTGCAACTTGTGGGGTTCATATCTCCTTCATCTATTAGCCAAATGAGACGAGTCTGGTACCGTTGGAAATCTATTGTAGATATGTATGCACTTGTGTGGTCCTCTGCCCCATCTGAGAACTCTGATCCTGCCATTTTTTCCATTCCAAAATGACTCCCCAACTTCACCAATACCACGTTAAAAACATTATGTTAATTGTCTGCAAACTCAGAGTTTGGCCCAAGCAGCCCCAGTGCTGCAACATGGGTTCTGATACCACTCTGTTACGTCTCCTCCCATCATCTCAAACCACAGAGGGAACATGAATGACATTCCAGGGCTTATTTGGTAAACTCGGCCCTATACATTACTAATAAAATTCATAATAAATAAAAACTTTTGTGTGCAAATACATACTCAATATAAACACAGCGGAATTAAATCATATTTGCACACACAAAATTGTAATGCATCAACATATCTATCACAAGGGGATGATGATTCAACATGCATAGAATCAATCCCCTTCACATGCCATGCACAAACTTCATATCCATTCCATTAACATGAATAATCATCATTCAGAATTAACACATTGCAGAACACATAATGCATATAATTTAAACACAGAGAACACTTATCTTTGAGAGGAAGTTTTCCAAACAACTAGCTATGTGAGAGCAACGTTCCACCCAACCATAGATTTCTGTCCATCCTATATTCTTTCAGCTGAGAGATCACCCTCGAGCTGGATTGTGTATCCACTAAGGAGGAACTAGATGGGCTCACTCACAGCCATGGTTTCACTCAACAACTATGCTAAGCCAACACACAATTGGTTTTATCAAGCATACAAAGGACAAAGGAGGAAGATGCTAAGCTAGTGAGCTCAACCACAGAGCTACAGGCATCTCAAATGAACTCAACAGTCATGGCACCCACAATACCTACCACACCCAACATAAGGAAGGTCCTCTTCTCTGTTGCACAGTAATTTAGGCGTCCCTCCCCTCCAGTTCTCTTCAGGGTGGGCATAGAAAGGTCCAGCTACTAATTCCTTGATATTATAGTCTTCATTGGGTTTATCAAGCAACCCCAACCTCTGCTCAGTCATTCACACTTGGATTTCTCACAATTTTGTCATCCAAATAACCCAATCCCGTCACTAGTTTTCTAGGCTATAAAAACTGGGTTTTCCAATGGATTTCGAAGTATCTAATACTCTCAATTTTTCCCCAAGGTTCATATATATGGATCCTCCATTGGATTTCACTATCAATACCAAATTCTGGGTGTTTATGGCTCTTCAAAATGTGGGTTCTTGCAAAGTTGTGATTTCTCGTTTTCCTCATTGTTGGGAATTTGTAATGGATGAAAAATGATGTTGGGGGGTATTCCACAATGGAATGGGAATGAGGAATAAGTAACTCCCATGAGGTAGGGTGACTTTTGGTACAAGAAAAATAGATCCCATACCTGCCATACGAATTTCTGGGCTTCCCATGCTCCATTGAAGACATGGACTGAATTCTTCAACAACTTCCTTACAACAGAATTAAATGTCAGCAAGGAAAATCAAATGGGTTCTCACATTGACATTTGGCAGCATAAAGTTCATCCCCACAACCCCCTCACCACTCCCTAGTGGAATACACATGGCCCCTTCTCATTCGTTGCTTCCATAGCCATTTTTGGTATTTTATTGAAATATTAATATTTACATCATTTACAATATTCCATGGCTTAATAGCTCATGGGTAATAAAATATCAAATACTTGTTCATTTTAAATAAAATCCCAACATACAATAGTAGGGCCTTGGCCTTGAGCTCCATGCTAGGGAAACATACATCGCATGTATACAATATTTACATTAAAAGCCAATATTTCATAAGGGTTAAAATTGGGGTATTACATTACAGCAACAGAGACTCAGAGGGAGTCAAAGTCAGAGTGCAGTGGCAGAGTCAACAATGGTTGACAAGTGGGCTTCTTCTGAAGCCACACATATGGATATTGATCAGATTCCTTCAGGTCAGAAAGTAGTGTCAGGAAGATCAGTTAGATCAATGGCAGCAACAGCAGACTTGATGGATCCAGGCATCAGTTTCAGGACATCCCTCGTTAAGAGGGAGTGTTAGATTATGGTAACTTCGGGATGTCCTCCATGGTTCAGATGCCTTATATGGAGGTACATTAGCTGCATAGGTATAAGGATGGAGTAGAGGCACTCTACTCAGTGGCATGAGTCCAGTGGGGGCTGCATGCGGAGCTTCAGGGGAGATTGACCTTTGCATGCATGAGTTTTGCATGGCCTGTCAGCATTTAGTGACTGCATGCAAAAGTGACATTTTCCATGCATGCATGAAAAAGTGAATTTTTGCATGCATGCATGAAAAAGTGACTTTTTGCATGCACCAGGAATTAGGGTTTTGGAAAACCTAATTCATCAGTGAGATTATTTATAGAGGCAGGGGGTCCCTAGATGAGGTTACTCAGTTGCATTGTCGGAGAGAGATACTGCTAGAGTGAGGAGGGTGTAGCTTCACATGTGGGGTGACTTTCTGAGATAGAGAGGAGTTGTTGCAGGAGCTAGGAAGGTCAGATCTGAGCTAGATCAGTGACCTTCAGTTCCAGAGAGGCTAGATACCCATTACTGTGAGCTGAGAGAGCTGAGTAGTGTGATTACTGTGGAGATTGGAGGAGGATGAGTTCTCTTGGAGGAGGATGTTTTTCCTGAGGGAGGATAAGCTTGTTGTGAGCTGGATTGACCGATTCGGAGTCTATGACTTCCAGGATAGCCTTGCCTCAGTATTCGAGGAAGGTTAGGCACAATCGGAGCTCAGATCTGTTGAGATCCGGACCAGTATGAGAATTTGACATCCAAAGGGGAGGGAGCACTTGTGCATGTAGAGGAGGTTGATTTCATTAGTGGGAAGTCTTCAGAGCGAGCATATTAGAGCAGAGAGATCTAGAGAGGGTAGATCAATCAGAGGCACCGTTAGAGCACTCAGATCTAGTTTGGCAGTTAGGGATTACTTCTTCAATGCATGCATCAGCTGGATGCATGCAAATTTGAGGTCTGTCCTTTTTCAGAGGGATTGAGTTATCGACTGAGGTAATCCTATATTGTACTATCATTTATATATCTATATGCTCTAGGATCAAGAGATAAGATAGCCCCCTAATTAGACGGTTTTTCTCAAAAGGGTTCCAGGGTACATCTGTTGTTTATGTGGTTGATTGCATTTATATTTCAATTGGTAAATGCATATCTAGTTGTTTGAGTTTATGTTTGTATGAGTATTTACTTACATTAAGACTCATACCACTTGATATCTCCAGGCGATCCAAAGGGAGTAGTGATCTCTGGATCGAATATTTACAAAATTGAGAGTATTAGATACCCTCGAAATCCATTGGAAAACCCAGTTTTTATAGCCCAGAAATCTAGTGACAGGATTGAGTCATTTGATTAAAAAAATGTGAGAAATCCAAGTGTGAATGATTGAATAGAGGTTGGGTTTGCTTGATAAACCCAGTGAAGGATGGAATCTCAGGGAATTAGCAATTGGACCTTTCTATGCCCACCCTGAATAGCACTGGAGGGAAGGGACGCCTGAGGGACTATGCAGCAGAGAAGGGGACCTTCCTTGTGTTGGGTGAGGTAGGTATTGTGGGTGCCATGACTGTTGAGTTCATTTGATATGCTTGTAGCTATGTGGTTGAGCTCATTGACTTAGCATCCTCCTCATTTTCTTATTGCATGCTTGATAAACCCAACGGTGTGTTGGCTTGGAATGATTGTGTGAGTGAAACCATGGCTTTGAGTGAGCCTGTTAGTTCAACCTTAGTGGATACACAACCAAGCTTGGGGGTGATCTCTCAGCTAAAAGAATATAGGTTGGACAGAGATCTATGGCTGGGTGGAACATTGCTCTCACATATCCAGTTGTTGGGACAGCTTCATCTCAAATATAAGTGTTCTTTGTGGTTGATTTATGTTAATTCTGTGCTCTGCAATGTTTTAATTAATGACTGTTGTTTATATGTTGAATGCATGATGAAACTGTGTGTATATATATAGTTTTTAATTCCGTTGCGTTTGTTGAGTATGAATATGTATACATAAGTTTTTATTTATCCATGAATTTCTTAGTAAGCCTGGTATGTTTGGTCATGTTCCTCCCTTGCACTAGACTAATGGAAGGGGATGTGACATTTGGAGTCTTCAGATCAATAACATGAAAGTGTAGGTATTCAAAAAGGCTAAGTAGCAACAATCATATTGCTTCATCAAGCTTGTCTAAGTACTTGGATTTCTCTACTGCACCAGTGGGCTCAACTGCAGAGCCATTCACCACTCTATGAAGGATCTTCAACTTCAAGAAGATGTCCATATTTTCCTTCCATTCAAATTATTTGAATGAATTCAACTTGAGATCCATGATACTAAAGAATTCAAAGTTGAAGAGGGGATAGTCCTACAAAACAAATGAGAATTATGAAATGGAGATCAGCTGCAATTAGAATTGAACACTGCCTTAGGACATTGAGCACATGTGACTGGGTCCTTCACACCTGTCTAGACCTCACTGGATTGATCCAATGAATTCAAGGAAATAGCACCAGGATTTGTTGTGGAAACCCAGAGGCTTCTGGTGCTCAATGAAAGACAACTGCTCAAGGAATTGGTGCAACTGTTGCTGTTGCAATTCGAATAGTAGTTGTCAACTCTGATACCATGTGATATTTTGGAAGTAGGATCACTCAGCTATATTATACCTCACTAAAAATCACTCAAGAATAGCAGAGAAGAGAAGAAGAATTGTTGAATCAATAATCACTCATTACACAAGAAATGGAAAAAACGGTTGTATCATACATCAACTGAAAGCTGACACCCTGAATAGTGAATAATAAATTAATACAATCAAATGAATTCGAATTCCTCCTAAGGTCATTCAAATTCTCCTCAATGTGTGGCTTGGATGACATTGGAGACATCATCCAATCAGTAATAGTGGTCATAAGTGGTCAAACATCAATCAAATGAGTCTAAGTGAGTCTAACTGGTGCATGTGGCATAAATGTAGGGAAGGAGACTCTAATGTGGGTACATGAGGATATTTCAGTAGTCAGTATAGTTGATCTAGTCTCTTTAGAGGTCTATCTAAGTGGTTCAGTCAATTAAACTAGTAATCAGTCCTCAAATCAAGGAACGGATCCACTAATCATGGAACTAACTGAAGAATCTCCTAAATAGATGGAAAGGGTGCACTTGTACTCTAGTGATGAAAAAAGGGGCGCATATGTGGCTAGGAGGGCTAGAACTAAGCAGAAACAGGATCTTGGGGCTGAAATACTGAGGACTAGGTGCTGGGAGAATACCATACTGATGACTAGATGCATGCAAAATGCATGTAGGCATGCAAATATAAAAAATGATGGTGAGAATATTCCAACACACATGTTTCCTGCTTTGTAAAAGTTTCTTGATTTGTAAACTGAACTCCCTTTTGGAACTGCACCCTCCTTTTTCTTTTCTGGTTGTTTCCAATTTGAAAACTGAGCTCTCCTTTAGAAACTGCACGCTCCTTAGCTTTTTCTGGTTGTTTCCACTTTTCTGTTTTTGGTATGTTCTTACAACTTCTCTGCTTTTCCTCTGTTGTTATTTTCTTGCTTCTAGTTCTAATTTGGAAACCTTATCCTCATGAGGGTTCCCTCTTGGCCCACTTTCACACATATTATCAATTCTAATTACCAAAATTAATTAAAATTAATAAAATTCATTTCTCCACTTGACTTAGGATAAAATTTATTCTATGCATGCTTAGAATAATGAAATTATTTTCTTTAGGGGTTATTTTGTCCCCTCTTACCCATGGTCACTGAATTAGCCCAAAATTGGGGACATGACAGTCCTCCCTTCACAAAATTTCTTGTACTCAAGCAAAATATCCCAAGGGTCCATCATGATTTTGTTGCACTACTCTAATCATAATCATCTCTCCAAAGACAAACACTGCCAAGATCCTATTGCTTGTATGACACTCCCATGGATTTGAATACCACCCAACAAAATCCACCAGGCAAAAGAAGGCCTAGATTCCACTGCTTCAACTGCAAGTTTCCAGGTAGCAGTGTCATGTGTGGAAAATTGTCCTCCCATGGAATACCAGGATCCCACTAATCATACTGGATCTCACCAAACATTAGTAACAAGAGAAAATAATAAGCATATGAAATGCTAGGAGGGATGAAAACATCATACCAACACATTGGAAAATCATCCTTTCCAATGCAACTCTGAAACTTTGAAGGCCCCTCAATCAAGATATGCAACTCTCCAATGTAGGGTTGAATCATAGGAAGACTATCCATCACCAAATATGCTTCCAAAAAGTCAGGCTAAAAGTCCACAAGTCTTTCCATTCCAACCAAAGAGTTCTTATGTGACCAATGCACACAAGAATCAAGGGTGTTATCCATGAAGCTCAAATGACAAGGGTGAGGATACCATGTCCTATAATGCTACTCCAAAAGAGAGTAAGTTGTATAAAAATCAGCCATGTGTATGTATTTCTCAAATAAAGAGATCTCATGATCTCTATGGAACTCAACAGTTGCTTCCCGCTTCATCCAATGGCTCAACCCGCTTCCATTGATCCAAGGGTGCAAAACTCCATCAATTGACCCACACCTTGAATATAAGTCTAGATCTATTGCCTTCTTGTCAAAATAGACTGCAAAAACAGGCATGGGCTGCCTCAACTTCTGCTGGGAAGGGAAAATATCATATGCATCAATTATAGGAGCCTCCTACTCCTCATGTGGCACAAAAAGGAAGAATCCGTTTACCCAATTTTCATCCTTACAAGTGTAGGATGATGAAAACTGAACCAATCTTGTCTCACCACAACTTCCCTTAATTGATATAATGGATTCATCATTTCTATCAAAAATTGGTCCAACCTCAAGGAACTCTTTTGATTCTTCAAGGTAGGGATGTACTTCTTCATGTGAGAGCTCAACTTCCTTCTGAAATAAATCATTTGCCAAGGATTCATCATTTGCATTAGAAAAAATTTCAAGAACATGTGTGTCAACTTGTAACTCATGACCCACCAACTCATTGTGCCAAGGATTCTATGGTGACCACATTGTGTATGAGACCCCATTGTTTATGGGACAAGGGACCCCGCCCACACAACGATTTGATTGCTAAAGTATATGGAAAAGATTATCCATTAGCTAGTGTGTAATTTTGATATCCAAAATACTTTCCTACAATGCCAAATCTATTATCATTGTATCAAGGATTCTCTTCTCATGGCTAAAATCCTACATGCCCCAACTTAATCACAACTTAACCAAGAAAATTAGGCCACTCTGCCCCATAAGCCAACTAGGATGGTTAGACCCATGTGAGAAACAATATTTCCATGGAAAATAGGCCCCTACAAACCTATCCCGAATTCTCCAAATGTTGCATTCAAGTCACTCAAGTTGCACCAAAGGGTGCAATCCTTTGGTCCTTAGTGAGTGCAAACTTGTTAAAATGTTGTTAACATCTAATTCCTAATTCCTTTGAAGTTTTGGAGAGTTGGATAGGATGGATACAACATATGTTGTAGGCAACAAAATATGAGCTTCTCACACTCCCTTTGCATGAAATTTTTCTCATGGAAATTAGGGGTGTTTTAGACCCTTGCAAAAGGGGCATGATCCTAAGCTTTTGTTTTTCTATTCAAATCTTGGATAAAGCTTGTTTGCAAAATTTAAGATAACAAGGTTTTTGTTAAAAATCTCTCTCAACTTCAATTGGCCTATTGCTAGTACTTTTCCAACATCACACAGAAGGAAAAGGTGGTGTGGAAATTTTCCTTTCACCCAAGTTGATTGCATGTGTTTCTAAGTGGGTTGTAGACCCATCCTAGAGACTAGTGTGGATTTTGTTGGATTTTGATGACCACACTCTAGGGTGGAAAATATTTGTGCATGAAATGATGCTTCAAAGCATGCACCTTCTAGAGATAGATGGAAAATGAGTTCCCAAAGTCCAAGTGCTTAGTCCATGGATTTATAACATGATAGAGTCAAAAGAGGACAAATGAGGACCTCTTCCTCACTTAGGGTGCACCAAGGAAAGACAATCATGGTTTAGTTTGTTCGATCTTAGAGTTGTATGACTCAAATGTTTACATAATACTCCTCTAACATTTGGTTTACTTATTGAATTTTAGCAATGGGAAGGAAATATTTTACTAATGGCTTAATAAAGGCATGTGTTTTTACTACAACATCTATGCATATGATTTCCATGGCTCTAGGCATGAGTAGGTGTTGGTCAAAACTACCATGTAGGGCCATTAGTTACTAGTCTTAACCATAGTTCATGGTGGTAGTAAATACCATGTTCAGGCCTCGCTACATTCTAAATGTTTTACATATTTAGAATTCTAGTTACATATATAACATCCATAGAGTCTAGATTTCTAATTCCTTACCCTAGGGGGAAATGGTTTGATTCAATGGTGGAATGATGTTGTTGCGAGGAAAAATTCCTATGTGGTTTCAAGAGATATGTTTTGACCCTCATGAAGAGGCATGAAAAAATTCTCTAAAAGAATGTGAAGATATTACCAAGAGCTTGTGATCAATCCCATCTAATGCAGAGCTTTGAGTTTAAACAAAAATGCACCAATGTATCCACACATCCAATGCAAATCTTTGAGTTTAAAAAAAAATGCACCAATGTATCCTCACATCCACAAATATTAGGAGAGATATGTGGTCCAAATTTGTTCTCACGTGTATTTGATTGAAAGAGGTGATAAGGTTTTCTTTCAAGAATTGTCCTTGAAGGAGATATTTGAGTATATCATTATAATCAAGACTAAAGAGGATAAGCCAACATAGTAAACTAATAATGAAAACGAGTTTCTTAATCATTATAAACTCATCTTTCAATTACAATAAATGGTCTAGGAAAGAAAGGTGGTAACACCAACTTAAGACTAAAGAGGATAAGCCAACATAGTAAACTAAGAATGAAAATGAGTTTCTTAATCATTATAAACTCATCTTTCAATTACAATAAATGGTCTAGGAAAGAAAGGTGGTAGGAAAGAAAGGTGGTAACACCAACTTGTGTCAACATTTTACCTCGCACATTGTCTAAATTACAAACCTCTAGTTGTACCTCCCATGTTGTCTAAACTACATGTGGCCTTGACTAATATGTACAATGAAAGGTCTCCAAGATTAGACAACTTACCATGTGAGTTCTATAAGGCTATAAGGAACTTCGTGAGCCCAAAGTTTCCACAAGTTTAGAGAGACCCCATTGGTAGCAAGTTGCCCGGGGTCTAAGTAACTGGGGAAACATCAAATATTTTCCAAAGGTTAATGATTCCAAGAGGATTACCAATTAGTGATCAATTGCATTAATAAATGTTTCTTGTAATTGTTTAGTGAATGCAGTAGAATTGCAAGTTAAGTTAGTTCTCTTACTCTTTCAATTTGAACATGCGACTTTCATCAAAGGCTACTTACTATGTCTTGGACAATATCATTGTGCTATGAAGGTTTGGAATAGGAAAGAATGATTGCCAAAAATTCTTCCAAAAAAATTATTTTGAAAGTCCTAAGATTGTTGGGAATGGATATTTATCCTTGCCACTTTATAGGCCTTCATATTTGGCCCTTCATTATGTCTATTGAAACTCTCAAAACATTATTTGTCAATGTGTACGCTTGCCTCACCACTAATGGTTTCAAAACTGAAAAAATGGGTTTGTTTTGCATAATTAGGCAAGATGATATTTCTTACAAGAACATCATCAAATGTTTGAATACCTATGTCGATAGGCGTTTATATCTGATATTTTTTAGACTTGATTCGAACTCACTTTCACAACGACTTCTCCCAGATCTCGCGTTGCTTTTTTCAGCACGTACTATCACCTGAGGAGCGATGGCTTCAGCTCCTTGTGTGGGCCTGTGGGAGAAGATGTCAAGCTCTTTTTTCTTTAGGTTAACTCTGCAATATTTCCGTCAAAATCTCTGTTATAGTTTTCCTCATTCTGTCTACCTTTCTGATTTGAAAAGCCAGACATGACCTGTAGAATATCTACTATAATATAGGCCAGATATATTCACATGGTCTTCGTCTCTCTTCGTTTCTTTTGGAAGCAGAACAATAATATTTCATATTTAGTTTCATGTCACGATGGAAATTTTATTTATCCCAGATCTCGTTCTTCGGCGTGGAAACCCGAACATAATGTTGTACATCAACCATGCACAATATCATCCAATTTAAACTCTTTAAGACACAATGTGGTATGAATCAATGACACAGAAAACATGGTTCTGTCTGTATCTTTCATTAACAAACTATATAATAACATAACAATTGGGTAAAAAATTGTAATTAGCACGCACTTGTAATTCAAGGAGAGTGTTTTTGGGGGGGAATTGTATTGCGGTCCAATTTTAAGATTAATTTGATTTAACATCATCCAAATTATTTTCTGTGTGATAGAACTTCATTTTTTTATTTTAAATCGATATACATACTCACAAAATTATCAAAATTACGGATCCATACAAACTTAGACAGGTTTGATAACCAAATTCCAATATAATGAAGGAAGATTGCTAAAAGGTTGCTAAAATCTAAAATCCAACAGCTTGAACAAAGAATAGTAAAGGGTTACAAGATTAACTTGGTAGATAATTGGGCAACTTTTTCGAACCCTAATTCCCAGGATTACAAGAAGAAGAAAAGAATTTTATTTGATTATAATGTTCAAAACATAATAGAGCTATGATATATTCTTAAGAAAATGGAGCTGCCATTTGAGTTTTTTTATTCAATGAGATCATACAAATTTCATGTTGAGATTAAGAGTGTTATAATATTTGATTTTCAAAAGAGTTGAGTATAAAAAATTACATTGACCTTAATAAAACATGAGTTTATTAAAGTTATATTTTCAAATAACAACAATAATAGTTAATAAAATAGACTTAACAATAAGAGTTAATAAAATAGACTTAATAATGTTAGATTATTTTAATTGGGAATCTTTAATTTAATTCTTTTTTATTTATTTAATAAATTTTAATAATATCATAAATATTCTTATTATAAATCAATTATATAATTATGCATAATTTTTTTTAAATATATTATATAATCATGCATAATTGTTTTTAAAGTTTTAAATTGTGGAATTTTGTAGAAATTTTTTATTTATGGTCAATATGTGGTGTTAGATTATTAAGTTTTGAAACTATAAATTAAAGGTCTAATGAAATGTAAATCTATTTTGTTAGATTATTAAATTTTGAAACTAAAAATTAAAGGTTTAATGATAATTTCTTTCTAAGTTGAAACATGCAATTCCCTTATAAATGATCAAATTAGTAGAATCATTATTTTTATTTTATTAATTTTTTTACACAAATAATATTAATAATAATAATTTTTTAGTTACAGTTTGTATTTTGATGTGTTATTTTGTTTTATTTGATATTGAATTGATATAATAAATCAACTTATGGCATGAACATATAGGTGTTATGTCATGTTGACCATCAAAACTATATTTAAATGGGTACCCACACATTTGGGTTGAAATCCACCTCTAAATATGGTAAACTATGACCATATGGTTCACTAAAGTCAAACATGGTAAATCTAGTCAACCTTGGTAAATATAGTCAACCATGTTAAATAAATTCAAGTATGGTTAACTAAAGTCAAACACGGACCACTAAAGTCAAACATAATCCATATTATTCACTAAAGTCAATAATGTTCAAACAATATTTAACCATGGTTAACTATGGTCAAGCTTAGTCAACCATAACCCTTAGTTATAGTCAACCATGGTAACTAAATTCAACTATGGTTAACTAAAGCCAAAAATGGACCACTAAAGTCAAACATAGTTAAATATGGTCAAACTAAGGTTAGACATGGTTAACCAAAGTCAAACATAGTTCACTAAAGTCAACCATGGTTTTGTCGCATTGCGACTTTTATTAAGGGTTTTGTTGGATTACGGCATTCATTAAGGGTTATGTTGAATTATGACATTCATCAAGGGTTGTTTTCACATTATGAAGTTCATCAAGGGATATGTTGGATTACGACGTCCATCAAGGGCTATGTTGAATTGTGACATTCATCAAGGGTTGTTGTCGTATTGTGACATTCATCGAAGGTTATGTCGCATTATGACCTTTATCAAGGGTTATGTTGGATTGCGACATTACTCCATGGTCAAACTTAGTTAACCATGGTAAATATAGTCAAACTTGGTAAATATAGTCAACCATGGTAAATAAAGTCAACTATGGTTAACTTAAGTCAAATATGGATGACTAAAGTCAAACATAGTTAATTATGGTCAAACTAAGGTCAACCAAGGCTAACCAAAGTCAAACATGGCTCTCTAAAGTCAACCATTGTCAATTAAGGTCAACCATGGTTCATTAAAGCCAACTATGGTTAACTAAATTCAAGCATGGTTAAACAATAATTAACCATGGTAAACTATGACCACATGGTTCACTAAATTCAATCATGTTCAAAAAATATTTAACCATGTTTAACTAATGATCAAACTTAGTCAACCATGGTAAATATAGTCAACCTTGGTAAATATAGTTGACCATGGTAAATAAAGTCAACTATGGTTAGTTAAATTCAAAAATGGACCACTAAATTAAATCATGTTCAAACAATATTCAACCATGGTAAATATAGGCAACCTTGGTAACTATAGTCAACCATGGTGAATAAAGTCATCTATGGTTAACTAAAGTCAAACATAGTTAAAACTATGGTCAAACTAAAGTTAGACATGGTTAACCAAAGTCAAACATGGTTCACTAAAGTCAACCATGGTTTTATCGCATTGCAACATTCATCAAGGTTTATGTTGGATTACGACGTTCATTAAGCATTATGTTGTCACATTGTGACATTCATCAAGGGTTGTTGTCACATTGTTACATTCATCGAAGGTTATGTCACATTTATATTGACAATGCAATGTGACATAAATTCATTAATGTTAAATTTTGCCACTCATTAAGGGTTATGTCGCATTGTGACATTCATCAAGGCTTATGTTGGAGTGCAACATTCTTCTATGGTACATTCCTTACTGGTTTTGTCGCGTTACGACATTCATCAAGGGTTATGTTGGATTACAACATTCATCAAGGCTGGTGTTAGATTGTGACATTCCCCTAAGATGTTGAGTGGAATGAAACCCCTGCAAATTGGAATTCCTCTCCACCGTTCACTTATATGTTACCTATCTTATGGATTGGTTGCAGTTATGGAACCACCAACTTAAAACGGATTCGACCGCCATGAATACAGTTAGTTGATTTCTTGCACCATTTTCTATCTACCACATGGCCACCGCAACTCGCCCATGTGTCCAACCACATATTTAGCTAGCACATGAAGCAAATCACAATTAAACTACAACCACCTCACCATCCTTAATTGCCTCCTCCCACGAAAACCTGCAAAAAGGGAATACTCGGCTCCGAATGCAAGAAAAACAATATTATTTCTGTAACAAAAGAGACATCATTATACCTGAACTTCGATGATTCACTATCTAGCCACTATTAGTGCTTGCGATTTTTCTCATCAACGAGTGTCAATACCTAAAACGAAATCCTTATGTTAAGTGACAGTCGTTGAAGCGGTTAAGAAATTCTCAGTTGGTTGGAGGAGTCGTATCCACACGTATCAATATAGTTAGCATTTAGTATGCTTCACGTCTTCAAGCAGTTAAAACATTTGAGCTATAAAGAGTTAACTACAATGGTAAGTTAAATATAACTTATATGGAAATTATTACAAAAAAAATCTATAAATTTTGTCATTCATTAAGGGTTATGTCACATTGTGACATTGATTAAGGCTTATGTTGGATTGCAACATTCCTCCATGCTACATTCCTTATTGTTTTTGTCGCATTACAACATTCATCAAGGGTTATGTTGGATTATGATATTCATCAAGGCTTGTGTTGGATTACGACATTACCCCATGCTCATGTTGTGTTGTGGTGTTCATCAAAGTTTATGTCGCATTGCGACATTGATCAAGGGTTATATGCATAATATGATAAAGGGTTATGTCCCATTCTCACATTCATTAAGGATGAAAAAATAATATACACCAGCAATTCCCAAGATGTGACACATGAATAACTTGACATTCGACATTCATCAGGGGATATGTCGCATTATGATGTTATTAAGAGTTATGTTGCATTACAACGTTCATCTAGAACCCCATTTTTATTTGGGTTTAATGTTTATGCAAATCCATCGAGTTCTTGGCTATAATATTTATAAATTCGATTTATGTGTTTCTAATGTATGTATCCTATGTTTCTGAGCTTGAAAACTTCGCTCACTTCTTTCAACGCAATTTTCCCATTACATGGGGAAAACGTTTTAAATCTTAGACTACTAATCTTGCATATTAAATTTATAATGGTATCCCTGCAAATGCAAGGGACTGTTTGAATACTTGTTCATTCGTTTGTACCTATAATTGTTATGGCCTTTAACGTGGCCTAAATCTTGTGCCTTCGTTTGTTTGTACAACCATTTTAT
Organism: Larix kaempferi; assembly: GCA_027924585.1. Taxonomy (NCBI): domain Eukaryota; kingdom Viridiplantae; phylum Streptophyta; class Pinopsida; order Pinales; family Pinaceae; genus Larix; species Larix kaempferi. Next base: position 13,241,011 of record BSBM01000007.1, read on the forward strand.
TAATTCGTGGCTTGGTTTATACTTTAGTAGAGAGACTTGTTTGATGAATTCAACTACTGAATATATCTCTTTTGAGGTCTCTTCTATTTGTTCTAGTGACCAAAATTAATTTATTTTTTAACCATGAGAAGGGTCCTCCTGTAGCGACTCGTTGCATTACTCTTATATTGTTATTAAGCTTTTCTATTATGCATATTGATTATGAATCATATGCGAAATGATATATTTGATATTTAGTTGAACATGGTTAATGTGATGACTCTGGTTCGGTACATTTATTACTCTGTGCATACATTATGTTAAAATGCTAAATGTTATAGTCTAGTAATTCTCAGAGAGATTGTTTGTTTTAGGATTCAGTTTATTAATTAATTTATACAAAAATTATGTCTATTATTGTTTGGTTTAATATAGTTAGCACATTAACTATAATTAATAATACCTTATATGCTATGCCTTCTCACACACATAGGGATTTATGGCATTGTCTAAGTATTTTCCCTTTCCATATCGTTGTTAGGGTTAATGTAAGGGGCCTTCCTTGGTCCCCGGTAAAATAATATAGAATATATTTTATTCAAAGTTTTGTTTATGTTCAATTCTTCCAAAATAATAATGTTTCACTATGGAGATAGAAAGAAAGTAAGTTTTGTTGTGTAGATGTGAAGATCATATAAATATGAAGTTTCATGCAAGTATAAATCATCTATTACAAATTAGAAATTAAACTAATTTAATAAATTAAGCATCTTATTCATATTTTCTCATTCAACAAATTTTCTTGCATGATACAATTTAAACAAAAATTAAATACCTGTAAAATTCCCCAACCCTTGGAATACTCAACCACTGAAATTTGATATGCCTCCCTGCCAACTAGGATAGTCTAGCCAACCACCCAGCTCCAAGAATTTATTCTTGGACCCCCGAGCCCAAAACCTAAGTACTGAGTCCAACTCGTCTGAACCTCCTCCCTTCGATCAGAAAAATAAGCCTCCTCTATTGTCATTCCCAAGTAACTTCTCCCAATTTCCCCAATTAGCTTCTCCTCTGTTAAATGTATTCTTCCACCCAAAAACAAGATCCCTTCCTGCCAACTAGGATAGTCTAGCCAACCACCCAGCTCCAAGAATTTATTCTTGGACCCCCGAGCCCAAAACCTAAGTACTGAGTCCAACTCGTCTGAACCTCCTCCCTTCGATCAGAAAAATAAGCCTCCTCTATTGTCATTCCCAAGTAACTTCTCCCAATTTCCCCAATTAGCTTCTCCTCTGTTAAATGTATTCTTCCACCCAAAAACAAGATCCCTTCCTTCACTCCCCTTCACTCCCCTTCCTTCACTCCTATATATCCCCTTATCTTCTAATGAATCCATCCCTCCATTACTACCCTTATCTCCCCATAAATGTTCATTCATGTTTTCCCATCCACCGTCAAAGTCCCTCATACCCCTAAACATTGAAATATTAAACCTTATCCTCATTAATTAGGCAATTTATACATGGCTTATCAACATTAAATGAAATCCATTTAAATTCCTCCTACTAGGTCACCTACCCTTTTATCAAAATGGGATAAGGTTCACACATGATTTTTATTAACAATATAATCCATTTCTTTTATCATAATTATTATGGTCAATCAATAATTATACATAATTGTTAATTAATACTAAAGTTCCGTTGAATATTTTATATTTAACATTATTTACTTCAATAACGGTGATAATATATTAGATTGTTACTGTGGTATACATCACCAAGTCACTCTCCAGTGCTTATTAAAATCAGTATTTAATCAATAATTATCTATGGCTTAATTAATTGACAACAATTGTTCATTAATTAATTAATAGTACCACTAATTATTTACCCAATGATTATCACACCCCCCCGTAATGGTAATTACTCTTGAGTTATAATTAAAACTAATTACAATTTATTAATTAAGTCAATAATAATCTTATCCATACTATGTACACCATTATCATTGGTAAACCAAGCAATTGAACTAATTGATATCATTAATATTTAGTTAACATTAATCAATTTAGTACCGACATTATTATCACCCACTCACATTAATAACTCTTAATTAATATTTATTAATTACATTAATAATAGTCTTCTTAATCATTTACTAGCATTTATTTTAGAGATGACCATAATTAATACTTAACCTCAATCACAATTAACTAACCATTCATTTATACTTCACATAATAGTTTTATTTCACATCTAAGTAGGTAATAGTAATTATAATGTGATCATTCATCACCACAATGCATCCAAGCCAAGTTCGATAGTATAATAATAATTCATACAACATAGGTAGACGAGTTATGTAAGGGTAGCTAATGCTTACATAGATCGTGTGGGTACACTAATAGTAATTAACCACACATCATTCATAATCACACCAGTTATTGTTTGTTGATTCCTGCTTAAACATGAATCACAACGCTTGATTATTTACTAAGTAAATCTTATTAATTCATGAAACAATTACAAGTTACATAGTTACAACACATGTTTCAACAAGGGTCCTCAACATATATAGTTAATCAAGTTTCCTTCCTAAATTCATGATAAACCTATCTACTTACATCGTCTATCTAATTCACAACCAACTTCCACATCCTATCCTTCCTCTGATGGACTACCCTGAAGTATCACACCATGACCGGCTCTAGTTAGAACCCGTAAGCGGAAGTGTCAACTACATCGACCAAGATTTCCTAGCAAGAACCCACCAATCGTCATCATACACCTTAGGAAGTGTGTCGTAGCACATCCCTCCCATGACTCCGATTTTGGTGGATAAGCGGTGGGTAATTCCTCCACCCCCCTAATGGAACAAGGGACTATGTCTACATCGACATAGTGACTACGTTGTGACTATTGTACTCAATTTTTTTTATCGAATAACCAATTTGGGCGGTTGAGTTTCTTGAAACCCAACACCTACCCACACATCATGATAGTCATACAATAATCATGCTAAACAAATAATGCATCATTTGCATACCATTTATTTTTTTCGGAATCTGTGTGTCCAAGGTACTCTCACCTCGTAGGATCCAACTACAACTTAGCCCTTTTTACCTATAGGTTAGTCTCCATACACACGATCAAGAATATCGTGCAATCATTGACATGTATATACATTTCATTACTAGGGAGCAATAATGAAAATCATTTCTATGTACCATGCACCTAGTATCATATCTATCCATTCAACATATAACTTTTAACTCGGTATTCATGTATCCATCATTTAGTAAATTTGCATGCTAGATACATAATCAAAACATGAATATAATTGATAACATTAACACCACACACATATATATAATCTTCCCGAACTAATAAAACCATGTGTCCATAGTTTCATCAAACTGAAGAATTCTTACAATAATAAGCAAATACAACATATAATGATAGTTCAGGTAAATAAGGTCAAAGCGGGGCATTACATACACCCACCCTTTAGAGAACTTCGTACCGAATTTATGATCAAAATAATGTGGGACAATCACGGTGCATGGTCTCTGTGTCCTCCAAGGTAGCAGAACCTGGGCTATACCTTTCCTACTAGACCTTAACCTAGTCCACCAAATGGTGTCTGAGCTATCTAACCCTGCGGTCCAATATACGTAATGGTTCGACCCTGATGGTCCCCTCGTGTGAAACCTGCATTTCCTTCCAATTTATTTTATGAGACTCATCGGCTATATAATGTCGTAAAACAGATACATGAAAAACATTATGGGTTTTATGCAAATGGGGTAGCAGCGCAAGACGATACGCGACGGGTCCAACCTTTTCCAAAATTTCAAAGGGTCCTATGAATCGTGACGACAACTTTGTCCCTTTCCCAAACCGGATGGTACTTTTACTAGGCCTTATGCATATGAAGACTGCATCCCCAACCTTATAGTTTCGGTCAACCCTATGCGCATCGACAGAGCTCTTTTTTCTATATTGATCTTCCTTTAACCGTTGTCTAACCTAAATAACATGTTCTTCCATCTCCTTAATCAACTCAGGTCCTATAATCATTCGATCCTCTAAATTTTCCCAAATCAATGGTGTTCTGCATGGCCTTCCATATAATGCTTGATAAGGCAACATTCCGATCGAGTTGTGGTAACTATTGTTGTAAGAAAATTTTACAAAAGGTAAGTGCTTTTCCCAATGGGTCTGTTGATCCATAACATACATCCTAAGCATGTCCTCCATCATTTGATTCACTCTTTATGTTTTCCCATCTGTCTCTAGATGGTAAGTTGTGCTTAGGTTCAACTGAGTTCCTAAGGATGACTACAAGCTTGTCCAAAAGATGGACATGAACCTGGTGGTGGGCTCCGGAAGTGTCTACCCTTTTTACAGGTATTCGTTTAAGAAGTTCACTTTAAATATCGACCAGGGACGTACAAACTTGAGAGGCACTTGTAACTATATGTGCACTATGAGATAATATTCGTCGTTTAAGTGTTCTATGTGTTCTAAAAGATATTATAGAAAAGCGGGAAATGAAGGCATTCAACTAATCTAGTAAATCTGGAAATATTGTTCTATGAAAGCATCTAAATATTATTCTATGAAAGCAGGAAATTAACGCATGTAAATATTATTCTATGAAAGCATGTAAATACTATTCTATGAAAGAAGGAAATGAAAGCATTCGACTAATCTAAGAAATTTGAACTTAATCTAATAGGAACAATTATCCATTCAACTGTTGATTAAAAAGTCATCATCCAAAAGTGAACACGTATGAATCTGATTTCATCTGAAATTATTGTATAAAGAGTGGAAATATAGACCTAGGAATCGCATGCAAGGATGGTACCCACAGGAATACGGACGATGTGTATCGGAACTACAAACGCAGTACTACAGAACTACAAAAAGAAAATGCTTATGCATAGAACTAAAATCTAATGTCAAATGAATGTTGAAATTAAACCACGCACATTTACTCTAGAAATAAATAACAGCATGCATGAAAAGTCTTGAAACTAAATACAGAACTCTTGAGCTATGCATTGAGGGGGCCCTCCCCAACGTGTGTCACGGGAGGAGAATAAAACTTAGGAACTCACAGATTCAGAACAACATTGGTGCTTCATTATAAATTCATAAATCCCATCATAGCTGCGGAAATTGTAAACTAAGTATCTGAACTAAAAACTGCTCAAGATTGTTTTTTAGAATTTATATTAGACCCCCTGCTACTTAGGCGTCTCTATTTATTACAACTTCTACCCTAGTTTAACATTGGAAATCACAATCCAAATTTTAGGGGATTCTTCCCTAAAAAATTAGGGAAAACAGGAGCGTTGTGTCTCTAGTGATCCTTGTGGTCTTCAATCTGGAGCTCGGCACTACCACTATTCCTGTTCTACTTGCGCTATGTCCACACATGGCTGATTTACATGATTAGTCAAATTAAATATGCTCAAGCACAAGAAAGAATAACAACTAAATCACTTTGTTTCATTATCAAACAAATTTCCTTCTTCCCCGCATAAAGGAGTTCTTTCTGATAGTTTCTTTGCTTATGTGTGGCATAATAGAGTCTATGGAATACCTATATCATCGACTCATCATCTCCCCCAAACTTGAAAATGTTACCCATCCTTGGGTGACTCATCCTATTGCACAATGGCTTCTCTGATGTCCCAGGAAACAACTCTAGGAGCCCCTGCCTATTGGTAATAACCTTGACTCTGTTCTTCTTTGGCACAAGTCCTTCTTCCCTCGTCCTTGTCAATGTGATCCTTAATAATCATAGGAAGGAAGAATGATGGTGGGCTTAGCTTCATCCCAATCCCTTTGAGGTGATTCTTTATCAAATATTCCCTGTACAACCTTGCCCTGGTTAGTGCGACCTCCATCCTATGGGGGGAGTGAGGTTCACGCATTCTCAGGTCCTTTGAAATTCTTTTCCACCGATCACTGATGGCCTCCTGTACCTCACTAAATGTTCTCTGGGTGGTGTTGTCAAAGTGTGAAATTGCTTCTTGTTGCTTCTTGAGAAGGATTGGGATCAGGTCCTCATTAGAGGTTATGGCAAAGTGATCCTGAACCACCTTCTTTGGGTGTGTAGCCTCGGCCCTTATCCATAGTGCATTCTCCCATTCCTCTATTTGGTAGAGGTGAACATCCTAGGACCTCTCTACTTCATGGTTCATCCATGAACACAACGCCCTAAGTTGGAAGTTACCCATATAAGGGTTTGGTGACCAATTTGGTGAGTTGGGTACAACTAGGTTGTGTAGGAAGAATCCACACAACTGATCCTTCTCTAGCTCGGTGCTTTCTAGAGAAGCATCCACAAACTGCCTCAGAGTTATTACATCCATGGGTAAGTTTTGTTTCAGTATTTGTAACTGAAAATGGCACCATTTTTCCTTAATATACACTGCATAGATCTGGGATGTAGGTTTGTACCCAAGTATTTCCTCATATATCTTGGTAGTAGTGGCTAGAGTAGCCTCTAAATGTAAGATTTGTTGGTATTTTCGGACCAATCCCTCCTGAGCTTGGCTTAATTTTTCCTTCAATGCCAAGTTTTGTTGTTCCATTTGTTTTAATTGGCCAGCATGTTGCATTTTTAAAATCTGCATCTTATCGTGCATGAAGGGTGGTGCAGTTGGTGACGTGGCTTGGGCCTTATGGAGTCGTGCCTCAATATTCATGGCTTCCATCTCGTCCCTAACCTTTGCTAGCTCTGACAATGCTTCATCCAGCCGGTCATCCTTTTCATTTTTCATTTCTTCATTTGCAAAGGTTTGGAGTGGTGTGCCCTCTTCTACAGGTGTAAAAAGGTCTCCTTGGTCTTCCCCAACATCCTCATAGTCTGACTAGTATTGGGATAGGGGGATTTATTCCTCCTCTTCTTCTTTTCCCTTTTTCTTCTCCTCCTTGGATTTGTCTGTTGCTTCAGCTTTCTGCTCTGCTGCGTAAACCCTTTCATGCTAGCAAGTGTCCCTGTGGTTTTCTGGTAGGAGGTGTCTCTGGAATGTTTTATCTTGACCAGGGTCTCAACTACCACCTCATTATCGCTGTCCAAGTCACTTTTCCTTTTGAAACCTAACTTAGTGGTTGATTTTGCCTCATTTTGTTCTGAGATGAGGATTGCGCCCATGCTCGGTGTGCCCCTCATTCCCTGGACATCCTCATCCGAGACATGGATGAATTCTTCCCATGAGAGTTTGGGGACTTAGGTCTTCAATTATTCACATATGATCAGTTTGATTAACCCGTGATGAGCCAATGCATATCCCTTTCCAATTGTTACCTTCCTACTCATCTCCCAGATGGATTGCAGTAGGTAGAAAGGAATGTTGATACTATTGTTCGGATTTATATGTCCCTGGTTCCTTAGGAGGTCCAAAATTCTGAAATGAAAGGTAGGTATATAGCTGAGTCTCCCTATGCAGGTAATGTATTTGAGGACAACAGTGGCTACTTCATCCCATGGTTTTTGCATGGTTTCTCTTTTGACACCATTCTTTTCTTCTTCATAGCTCTCACCTTCCGCAAAGAAAGTCACTCTTGCCCTAATATTTTCTTCTCTGTCGTCTTTCCCCCAATGCAGCCCCTTGGGAAATCCCGTGTATGTTGCAATTGATTCCTCATTCAAAAGGATGGGTAACCCCTTCATCCTGGTAACATACTGCTCTTCTTTTAAATGTTTCATATTTCTGGCGAATTCCAAGGCCACTTCAATGTCATGCCCTCTTATCCCAGTGATGAATGGAATCCATCCTGCTGTGCAGAGTATCGATAGTACTACATGTTTTTCACAAATGGGGGAATGGTCAACTGGTTGGCTCTTTTTAAACCCCTTGATCATTTTTCTTAAATTATTGAGTAGTATAAAACTTTAGGGTGGCAGACTAGATGACTTACTTCTTTGTTCTAGGTCGAACATCGGTTTGTTGACTGCGTACTAAATTCTTCTTGATGCGCCCACTTGCTAAAGGTCTGAAAGCTTTGAATTTTCCTGCTATATTTGCTTCCTTATTCCTATCAAATTGCTCGTCTTATTCCCCCAAACTTGTTATCCTTTCCTTATCCTTCCATCATTTCACGTCATGCAGGTGGTTGATATGAAAGGATATGGGGGGTACAGATATTGTCATTTCTTATATTGCGATCGACAAACATTACTCAGTATGGTTACTTTGAACCGTGCGCTGCCGCATTTCGGAAGAGAGTTGTCCTCAGCTCCAAATTATTCTTTCTGTAGGCGGAATTTAATTGGACCGACAATGGAAAAGAAATATTTAGCGATTACATTTTTGTGCTTAGCATACCTGGTTTGTTGATGTGGAGTTTTTGCAGTTATTTGGAGTTCCGTAGTTGATTTTTCCTTTGTTCATAGTTTTATTTGGCAGTTTCGTAGTTCTGTTCTTTTGATGGTGCTAGCTGACTTGATAAATTTTGTTGGTTATGTTTGTATTGCTGTTGGTTTTCTTGATATCTTTTGTTGGTTTTGCTTATATTGTTGCTGGCTCGCTTGATAATTTGTGTTGGTTTTGCTTATATTGCTACTGGGTCGCTTGATAATTTTTGTTGGTTTTGCTTATATTGTTATTGGCTAACTTGATATCTTTTGTTGTAGGTTTGAATTTCCCCCTTTCCTCTTTTCTTTTTTCTCTTTTCTCTTTTTCCTCTTTTTTTCTTTTGTTTTTTTCCCTTTTTTTCTTTTTCTCTTTTTTCTCTTTTTTTCTTTTTTTTCTTTTTTTTTCTTTTTTTCTCTTTTTTTTTAGTTTACTTGGAGGTCGTGTATGTCCTCTATCAGCATTAGATATTTCCGATAAATGGTTTATGTGAATTCCTTTTTGGATTGTGGTTTCCTATATAATTTGAGTCTATACCCATTTACCAACATTGGGAATTCAGTCTCATCTATGGTCTTGATTCTGACTGCGCCATTGTCATAGATTGTATCAATGATGTATGGTCCCAGCCATCATGTTGTGAGTTTTCCTTGAAATATTTGAAACCTAGAATTATATAAAAATTCCCAATCCCCTTCTGTGAATTTATTTTATTTTATGTTCTTGTCATGCCATTGCTTTCTCTGTTGCTGAATGACCTCAGTGTGAGCAAGAGCTTGTTGGCGGTGCTCATCCAGTTGGTTCAATTGGAGCATACGCTCTTCTTGGATTTCTGAAAGTTGCATTTTTAGAAGGGTCACTATTCTTAATGTCTTGATTTCAAATTCAATATGGAGCATTACCTTTTTCCCATATACCAACTCATAGGGGGTAAAACCTGTTGTTGTTTTCCATGTTGTGTTATAAGTCCAAACTGCTTCACTTAATTTGTCTGCCCAATCCCTTTTATGCAATTGAACTATTTTTGTCATAATATTTTCAAGTTCTTTGTTTTTAACTTCATCTTTCCCATTAGCTTGTGGGTGGTAGGAGGAGGACCTTCGATGTTTTATTTTGTTTCTTCGGAGTAGGTCCTCAATGGGGTTTGATGTAACTGTTTCCCTTGGTTGGAAACTAATTCTCTGGGAACTCCAAATATCTGGAAAATATGCTCTGTGAAGAACTTTGCTACACTTGTCTCATTGATTGTTGTGAGTGCTGCAACCTCAGCCCGTTTCGTAAGGTAGTTCATACAGACTAGAATGTAGTTTTTCTAATTTGAAGGCAAATTGAATGGGATGACCAAGTCAAATCCCCATTTTTCAAATGGTTCTAATGAAATTTGAGGATGTAGAGGAATCTCTTCTCTTTGTGTAGGTTTTCCCATTCGTTGACAGTCATCACAATTTGATACATATTCGTAGGAGTCCTTGTGTAGTGTTGGCCAGTAGTATCCAGTCTGTAGTATTTTATAGGCTATCATTTTTGCTGCATAATGGCCTCCACAAGGTTCATTGTGAGTAGCGTGGATTATGTCATGGACCTCATCTTCTCGAATGCATCTTCTTAGTGTCTGGTCTGGTCCTTGTTTAAATAGCATCCCTTGTATCCAAGTATAGGTTGCACTTTTCCTTATGATACTGCATTTTTCTTTGTAGCTATAATGTTGTGGAAACTTCTTGAATACCAAGTAGTTTGCTATATTGGCAAACCATGGGCTATTTTTGGAGATTGCAAAGAGGTATTCATCAAGGAAGCAATCATTTACCAATTCATTGTCCTGTACATGGGTCAATCTAGATAGAAAATATGCTACCGCATTAAGATTTCCTGGCTTGTCAAGGATTGTTAGGTCAAATTCTTGTAAGAGGAGAAACCATCTAATAATCCTAGCACTAGTATTGGGTTTTTTCATGAGGTATCTGATTGCAGAATGATATGTATATACAAATATTGGGTGCCCAGTGATGTAGTGCCTGAATTTGTTTATAGCATGTATGACATCCAAAAATTATTTTTTTGTGACTGTATAGTTCAGTTCTACCCCTACCAAGTTTTTTCTAATGTAATAGATTGCATATGGTTTTTTATCTTCTTCTTGCCCGAGGACTACCCTGATAGATTTGTCTGAAGCATCTGAGTGGATGTGAAATGGTAATGTCCAGTTGGGTCCCTAAAGGACTAGGGCTGCTAGTTTTTTCTCCTTGAGGTGATCAAATGCTGGCATGCAGTGTTTGGTCCAAATGAATTCTATATCTTTTGTTAAGAGGGAAAACATAGGTGCAACAATCTTGCTGAAACCTTCTATAAATATTCTGTATAGCCTGTTTTCCCAAGGAAGCTGCGGACATCCCTTTGTTTGACCAATAGGGGGAGTTCTTTAATAATAGTGACTTTTGCTTGATCTACTTCAATACCCCTCCAGGAGATATGGTGTCCTAGAACTATGTCTTCTTGCATCAGCATTCTACATTTATCATTGCTGAGGCATAGACTCATTTCGATGCATTGTTTTATGACCAATTCCAAATGTTGTAATTCCTGGTGAAAAATTTGTCCATATGGTATGAAGTCATCCATGTAGACTTTCATCTGATCATTGATCAAATCGGAGAATATACTAAAAATGCCCCTTTGAAAAGTTGTGGGAGCATTACATAGTCTGAAAGGTAGTACCTTGTATGCATATGTGCCCCATGGGCAGGTAAATGTTGTTTTATATTGGTTAGCAGGGTGGATTTGGATATGGTTGTAGCCACTAAGTCCATCCAAGAATGAAAAGAATTTGTTTCCATCCAAGGTGTCCAATACTTGGTCAATGAATGGTAGAGGGAAGTGATCTCTTTTGGTTTCTTTGTTAAGTTCTCTATAATCTACACTGGTTCTCCATTTTCCTCCTTTATTTGGAACTATTACCAAGGGTGAGACCCCCTCACTATCGGAGATCGGGTAAATGAATCATGCATCCAGTAAGTTTTGTAATTCTATTTTAACTATATCCTTCAATGTTGAATTCATCCTTCTTTGGGGTTGTCTGATTGGGACAACACCCTCCTTGATGTATATATAGTGCTTGCAAATATCCGGGTGTATCCCCTTCATATCAGTGTAGGTCCATGCAAAATACCTTCTTTTCTCTGAGAGCACATTTTGTTGAAATATTGTAACTTCTAAGAATATTATATTTGTATTTTATTATTCCGAAGATGTTTCATTCTTCCGATGGGACTTTGTCATGTATCCGGAGATGTTTATTCCTCCGTGGTAACTTGGGTTATTAGAATTCCCTAGTGAGGGTCGGCCCTGTATGTGTTATCTAGGTTAAAGGGTTATTATACCACCCTAGTGGGGTTGGCCTTGTCACATTATGTAAATTGGTTAAGTTGGGGTTGTCCTTGTCACATTATGTAAATTGGTTAAGTTGGGGCCGACCTAGCTTGTGTAAAAGACAAGTTGGAGTTGTGTATAAATAAAGGAGGTGTGTTCCTCATTTAACACACACTACACTCACTTGTGAATAGCGCATAGGTGAGGGAGAGATATGTTATGGAGGAGAAGGATCTCATGTCTAGGGTTTATATCTTTGTATTTTCTGGTCATCTATATTGAGGAAGCTTTGCTGGTTTTTCTACCCCATGAGGGTTTCCCAGGATAAAATTGTGTCTCTTGTGTTTATGTTGTGCTTATTGTTCTTTCACTGATCTTGTATATGCTATTGTTGTGAAATGGAATGTAATGCTAATATTTTTTGTCTTAGCATATTGAATCTAAACATGGTATCAGAGCTAGCCTGAAGGAAGGAAATGTATGGCACTTCCGACACTTGCTTCACTTGTGACAATTTGAAGGTTAGGGTTTTATATAGAAAAAACCCATAATCATGGAACCTTTGCTATAACTCCATCTTGGTGAGGTTTCAAGATCTAAAACCTTTACAGGTCATACATAACATTCCCCTATACCTTGTGTCCAAAATACAGCCTCTAATTCGTTGTACTTTGTGATTTATGATCAGTACAAGTTAGGGTTTCTGCCTCTTCCAAATCTGAGTCATAAACAGGTGACCTAGGAAAAAAGGTCACAACTTGGGCTGGGAAGATCCAAATGAAATTTCATAAAAAGTGACAGGTATAGTACGGACTGAAGTTTCTCAGGTAACATTTTCAGAGGCCGAAGTTGAACCAGTGACACGTGGCACGTCGTACACGTTCACTCTCCTTTTTATCTCATAAACAGGTCACCTTGCGACACTTGGCATAAATCTCTCTCAAAGAATCCAATTAAGGTCGGACCTATGGGGTTGGAAAGAGGACAGGTTGGGACACCACAGGAAGAAGTTTCAGAACCTGTGGATTCGTAATTTCGAAGTTACACCAGAAACAATCAAGTGCATATTTTTGTCAAAACAGATTTGGATTTTGAGCACCTTCATTCTTGAATCGTCACTGCTGTGCGAAATTACGGTTTCATTGAAAGTTGGAATTTTTGGAATCGGAGTCCACGGCTAAATGCTCCTCATCAAAATCAAAATTTAGAGATCAAGATCGCAATTTTTGGTTGGTCAGAAGGGTGGGCTTGATCAAACACTAGTTCGGGATTTTGATCGGAAAGGTGGAAAATTAGGGCATCTGCAAAAGTTGGAATTTTTGAAATATGTGACCACGGCTGGAAGCTACTCATAAAAATCAAAGTTTAGAGCTTTGGATCGAACCTTTTGATTGGGAAGAAGGGTGGGCTTTATCAAACCCTAGTTCAGGATCCTATCCAGAAGATCCACAAGTTTCAAAGGCAATTTTGAGGGGTCAAATTTTAGAGATTTCAAAATTGAAGTATGCTAGCTTGATCAGCTCAGCAAGGCGCATATTTCCTGTTAGAAAAATAGGATCGCAGAGCAATAACAATAAGCAGAAATGCAAATATAATCACACACACATTACAAGAGAGACACAGATATATCATGGTTCACCCCAACTTGGGCTACGGCCACACTGAATTTGCCAGTCCTTATTACTATTACCGTCCAGCAAGGTGAAGGGATACAACCTACAGCACAGCCGCTGCACTTCCTCTTCACTATCTCACAGTATCTCTCTTGATCTGAGAGATATTTACAATGCATAAAACATAATACATCTTACCCTAGCCATATTACAATGTCTTTCTCTTATAGGGGAAATGCAATGGGAAAAATACCATGGGATACCCAAAAACCATGGGCCCACAAAACAACTGGCGAAAACAGCCCCAAAAATTTTTCTCAGGGGTGTTGCCCCCAAACCCCTTTTTCGGGGCATTGCCCCGAACCCCTAAAAATGTAGAATGGGTGTACAGTCCTTCAGGGTGCACAACTGAGACAATATCATCTATGAGACTGGAATATCTGGCTCCACAACTAACAATCTCCCACTTGGAGACTGATCACAACAACTCCACTGCTGCTGCACTTGTTGTACTTGGACTTGGCAACTTTCTCCTCTTCACCTTCATGCTAGAAAGCCAACTAAAATAGAGAAAGAACTCAGTTTCTCTCTGGTCACTACCTTTGTGAACATGTCTATGGGATTCTGGCTAGTATGTATCTTTTCCAGCTTCAACAGTTCATCTTCCATAACAGAGCATATGAAATGGTACTTGAGCTGTATATGTTTAGTCCTGGAATGGAATGCTGAGTTCTTTGCAAGATGAATGGCACTCTGGTTGTCACTATACAACCTGCTATCCTTCTGCTTCTTAACCACTTCCTCCATAAACCTCTGCAACCAAATCATCTCTTTACTAGCCTCTGTAACAACAACATACTCTGCTTCCATTGTTGAAAGTGCAACAACCTTCTGCAGTCTCAAAAAACCAACTTACTATTGTTCCACCTACAGTAAACACATACCCTATTGTGCTCCTCCTGCTATCCTTATCACCTTCCATATCTGCATCAACATATCCCTGTAGAACAGTGTCTGAACCTTCAAAACATAATTCCTGAGTGGTGGTACCTTTCAAATGCCTGAGAATCCACTGTACTACCCTCCAATGTTCTTTACCTCTCAACCAAAGATTTCCACTTCTTAAAAGTAGCAAACACATCAGATTTCTATTTAATGCAATAAACCCAAGTTTTCCTAGTTGCATCAGCAATAAATGTAACATAATAATGAGAGCCACCAAGAGATTGTACCTGAGCCGGTCCCCATACATCTCTATGCACTAGCTCTAACTTTTCATTCTTCTTCTATTTCCCAACCTTGAGAAATTCGACTCTCTTCTATTTTCCATAAACACAGTTTTCACAAAATTCCAAACTTACCTACTTCAAATCTGGCAGCAACTTCCTTGAGTGGAGAATCTGCATCCCCTTCTCACTCATGTGGCCAAGCCTATGATGCCACAATGCTGTATCTATTCCTGTGGAAGCTAAAGAGATATAATGGTCAGTACTATGAGGACATAAATACAACGTACCTATCCTGTCTCCTTTTTCTATCACCACTGATCCTTTAGTGATCTTCCACCACTTTTCTCCAAATGTAGATAGACAGTCGCCATCTCCCAACTGCCCTGTTGAGATCAAATTTATTTTCATAGCAGAAATATGCCTAACATCTTTCAACAGCCAGTCAGTTCCATTCCTAACTTTTATCCATACCTTACCCATTCCAACAATTTTACATGGCTCATCATCACCCAATAAAACATGTCCAAAATCGCGAGGAACATACTCATGAAAGTATTCCTATGGGGTGTAGCATGACATTAAGCTCCTAAATCTACTACCCAATAATCACTAGTATTATCTAATGCAAGAATCAAAGCATCTTGTAACACATCACCTGCTACATTTGCTTCCTGGATAGTTTCCTTTTGTGCATCTCCTTTCTTCTTTAGAGATCTGCAGTATTTCTTCAGATGTCCTTTCTTTCCATAGTTCCAGCACTCTATTTTTCCCAGTCTGGACTTGGATCTGCCCATTTTAGACTTCCCACGATTACCTTGGCTCTTTCCTTTCTCATTTTTTCTTCCCCTGCTCTCCATGGTCAACACATTACCTGATGTCTCATTTGTGCTTTTTCTTCGCATTTCCTCGCTAAGAATAACACCAATAACCATCATCAAATTTCAAGGTGTTTGAACCAGAGACAGAGTTACTTATAGCCATGACCAAGCTATTCCAGCTTTCTGGCAATGAACACAAGATTATAAGAGCCCTAACCTCATCATCAAAGTTCACACTTACAGAACTTAGCTTATTTGTAACCATATTAAACTCATTTAAATGATCAGTAACAGATCCACCTTCAGACATCTTCATATTAAATAAACGCTTCATTAGAAATACCTTATTGGAGGCCGAGGGTTTTTCATACAGCTTACCTAGTGCACTCATCAAACCCTCCATTGTCATTTCTTTTGAGATATTGAAAGCCACCGATGAAGCTAGGCTCAACCATATTGTTCCCAAAGCCTTTCTGCCAAGAACCTCTCATTCTTCGTCCTTTATGGTGGCCGGCTGCTTTTCTCTTCCTCCCAATGGTAGGAATAGATCCTTCTAGTACAGATAGTCCTCCATTTTCATCTTCCATAACTGGAAATTTTCATCGTTAAACTTCTCGACCTTAAACTTTCCTTCTTCCGTCATTTCTCCCACTAGAACCAGAAACCCTAGATTCCTGGGGGTTTATCTTCCAAATAGACCTTTGGCTCTGATACCAATTGTTAGAAAAACAAGATCGCGGAGCAATAATAATAAGCAAAAATGAAAATATAATCACACACAAATTACAAGAGAGACACAGATATATCGTGGTTCACCCCAACTTGGGCTACGTCCACACTGAATTTTCCAGTCCTTATTACTATTACCGTCCAGCAAGGTGAAGGGATACAACCTGCAACACAAGCGTTGCACTTCCTCTTCACTATCTCACAGTCTCTCTCTTGATCTTAGAGATATTTACAATGCATAAAACCTAATACATCTTACCCTAGACATATTACAATGTATTTTTTTTATAGGGGAAATACAATGGGAAAAATACCACAGGATACCTAAAAACCATGGGCCCGCAAAACAGCTGGTGAAAACAGCCCCAAAAAATTTTCTCGGGGGCGTTGCCCCGAACCCCTAAAAATGCAGAATGGGTGTACAGTCCTTCGGGGTGCACGGATGAGACAATATCATCTATGAGACTGGAAGATCTAGCTCCACAACTAACATTTCCATCCATTCAGAAGTTTGAAATTCAAAGTTTGAATTTTTAGGGTTTCTCTGACAAACCCTAATCCAACTCCAGATCCAGCTTCAGCAAATCAAAGTGGATTGGGTTAAAAGCAATCCTGACAAATTACTAGCACAAGGTCTCTAAATCATTGAAGAGAATAAAGATATTGTTTGGGTATGTTAGACATAACTAAGCATGTATACTAATCCAGGTATGTTTTCCTATGTCATGTTAGAATCCTACTTTGTGCTAGGATCTTAGTATACCCATGTATTGAATGATCATGACCATACATATTCAATATTACTTAAAATCATAATGTTGTGATAATATTGAGTTTATACTAGTGAATGTATGATTATGTATGAGATCATGATGATGACACTAGTGCACACTTAAGCATGCATAGTGGTCAAGGATGGATAGAAGCTCATGACATGGAAGGGAAGTAGAGACCAAGAAGGAAGCAACCTCACAAGACATAAAAATATAAGTATTTGAATTGTTATTTGAATTGTTGAGTAGTCTATGATATTGCTCATAATAGTTGTATGCATATTTGTATTCCTAGAATATATCATGCTAAGTGTAAGCATTCATATAGCATTGAACAATATACTACTAATATGCATATGATTGGTAAGTTGGACAAACATTCCATTGTTGCTTGTCTAGAATGAAACCTCCTTGCTGACATGCTGAGAGCTATGCACGCTCTCAATAGTATGTTCTGGTAGAGATGGAAGGCATCTAGATAACCACTGTATGCATACAGGGTATGGAAAAGTGTTGTGCTAAAGTATTGGTCAAAATAGTTGCATAACCATGTGAATCATATTTGTATGCATAAAAGGTTATCATGTCAACATGATTTGATGATTATAAAGTATTACTAATCATGTAATTAACTTTGATTTGTAGGAAAGATCATGAAGAATGATGAACACCGAACAAGTGATGGATGTTCAACAAGAAGACTTAGAAATCAAACATGCTATAGAAGGCTCGTGGCTAGAAGATTCTCTTAGAAAGAGGAAGAGGATCATGATGAGTTGTTTGCTCCAAGTGGCTAGATAAGACCATTCTCTTAAATGGTGTAATTAAAGAAAAAGTTGTTAAAATTCAATATGCTAAGACAGAAAATAGCAGCATTACATTCCATTTCACAATAATAGCATATACAGGAACACTAAAGAAACAACAAGCATAGCATAAACACAAGAGACACAGATTTATCCTGGGAAACCCTCATGGGGTAGAAAACCCAGTAAATCTTCCTCAATATAGATGACCAGCAATATACAAAGATGCAAACCAAAGACATGATCTCCTCCTCCACCATAGCAGACCTCTCCTCCACAAGTGCGCCTCTCTCAAGTGTGTGAGTGTGTCAAATGAGGAACATACCTCCTCTATTTATACACTACCCTGACATGTATTTTACACAAGTACATGTAGGCTCGTATTTAACCATTAGGTTAAATACCCTATTATAACTGACTGGGCCGACCCCCACATGGTGGGTCTAATAACCCTAGTTACCACAACCAATTCTGAGGAATAAACATCTCCGGATTCATAGTATAATCACATCGGAGGCATGGAACATCTCCGGAATAAATAATATACAAATAAAATATTCTTAGAAGTTACAATATTCAACACTCCCCCTTAACGAGAAGGATATTATAACAACATCCGCAGGAGCAACGAGTCATACATCATACATGATACATCTATATATCATCGAAAGCTTTCTTCAGTTCATCATCATCAGTAACTCAACTAGTTACTGGAACATCGACATCACTCGATCATCAGCATCGTCATCACATGATCATCAGCATCATCATCACATGATCAGCATCGTCATCACACGATCATCAACATCGATCATCAACATCGTCATCACACGATCATCAGCATCGCCATCACATGATCAGCATCGTCATCACACGATCATCAGCATCGACATCACACGATCAGCATCGTCATCACACGATCATCAGCATCGATCATCAGCATTGTCATCACACGATCAGCATCGTCATCACACGATCATCAGCATCGTCATCACACGATCATATTACAGGATGATCAATCCTGCTCTCTTTAGGACATAGGTCCATGGATGATACAATCCAGATCAAGTTCCAGGATGATCAATCCTTATCTCTTTAAGACAAGTCTCATGTCTAGGGACGATCTAATCCCAACCACAGTGCCAGTCTTTTTTCATACTGGATGTGACCTAGATCAGATCTAGGATTTACCACCACAGAGCCAGTCATCTTTCATACTGGATGTGTCACATCTGCAGAGCCAGCCCTGTTTCATGCTGGATGTCTCACATCTAAAGAGCCAGCCCTGTTTCATGCTGGATGTATCACATCTACAGAGCCAGCCCTGTTTCATGCTGGATGTATCACATCTACAGAGCCAGCCCTGTTTCATGCTGGATGTATCACATCTACAGAGCCAGCCCTGTTTCATGCTGGATGTATCACATCTACAGAGCCATCCCTGTTTCATGCTGGATGTATCACATCTACAGAGCCAGCCCTGTTTCATGCTGGATGTATCACATCTACAGAGCCAGCCCTGTTTCATGCTGGATGTATCACATCTACAGAGCCAGCCCTGTTTCATGTTGGATGTATCAAATATACAGAGCCAGCCCTGTTTCATGCTGGATGTAACCTAGAAAAATTCTAGGATTTGTCACGTACATTTTGAACCGAGGTCCAGGGACGATCCAGTCCTATCATGTACCTTTTGAACCAAAGTCCAGGGACGATCTAGTCCTATCATGTACCTTTTGAACCGAAGTCCAGGGACGATCCAGTCCTATCATGTACCTTTTGAACCGAAGTTCAGGGACGATCCAGTCCTATCATTCAATTCTCGGAGACCTCATGTCTACGGCTCAATTCAAAGGACCATAGTCCGAGGATGATCCAATCCCCTTACATGTTCATTCAGGATTTAGTTCTCGGAGACATCATGTCTACGGCTCAATTCAAAGGACTAATAATCCGAGGACGATCCAATCCCCTTACCTGTTCATTCAGGATTTTGTTCTCGGAGACATACGTCTACGGCTCTCTTTAGGACTGAAGTCCAGGGATGATCCAATCCCCTCAAGTCCACCAAGGACTTCATTCTCGAAGACATACGTCTACGGCTCTCTTTAGGACTGAAGTCCAGGGATGATCCAATCCCCTCAAGTCCACCAAGGACTTCATTCGCAAAGACATACGTCTACGGCTCTCTTTAGGACTGAAGTCCAGGGATGATCCAATCCCCTCAAGTCCACCAAGGACTTCATTCTCGAAGACATACGTCTACGGCTCTTTTTAGGACTAAAGTCTAGGGATGATCCAATCCCCTCAAGTCACTATGGGTACAAATATCTTCATCCATACAAGTACAAACACGTATCAATACATCAAGGCATCATGTAACCTCATCATCAAAACATGTATATCATCATCAAAACATGCATCCTCATCATCGAGACATGTATATGAAAACATGTATATCATCATCAAAACATGTATATCACTAATACATCTATCAACAAAAGCATGTATTCTCACTAATACAAAAGCATGTATTCTCACTAATGCATCTATCATCAAAAGCATGTATTCTCACTAATACATCTATCATCAAAAGTAAAAATATAAGAGTCCTAAATCTAAATAATTCTAGGTAACTAAGTGTAGTGAATAGGTAACCTCATCATTGATGAGGCAGACTTGTTATCAGATACTATGCTACTCCCCCTTTCGAGGAGAGTTCTTTTGAACTATACCAAGCTTGTCTCGAAAGTATTCAAACTTCACTCGAGACAGAGGTTTAGTCAAGATATCAGCAATCTGATCCTCGGTGCTTATATATTCGAGCTTGATAACTCCTCTTTGCACCATATCTCGTATATAGAAGTATCGGATCTCTATGTGTTTTGACTTATCGTGGAACACAGGATTTTCAGTCATCTTAATGCAGCTTTGATTGTCACACATAATCACAGTGGGATCCATTTCTAAGTCAAACACTCCATATAAAAGCTTCTGAAGCCATACTGCTTCACAGCTGGCAGAGCAGACAGCCATATATTCTGCTTTAGCAGTACTGAGAGCCACACTAGATTGTTTCTTGTTGAACCATGAGATCATGGCAGATTCAGGACTATAACATCCACCTGATGTACTCTTTCTATCTGAGACACTTCCTGCCCAATCAGAATCTGAGTAACCATGTAAACAGGTTCATGACCTCCAGGATAATATAGACCAAAAATCTAATGTACCTTTTAGGTACCTCACTACATGCTTTGTAGCTATTAAGTGAACCTTTCTAGGTTCTACTAGATACTGACTTAGGGTATTTACAACAAAGCATATATCTGGCCTAGTATTTTTTAAATACATCAATGACCCAATGATTTGTCTATATAGGGTTAGGTCCACTAAATACGATGAGTCATTAACTAATAACTTCAAGTTGGAGTCCATGGGAGTGGCCATGGCTTTATACTCCAACATAACAAGTCTTTTTAGAAACTTCACAGCATACTTACCTTGATTTAAAAGATTCCTTTTGGATCTTGCCATACTTCTAGACCTAAGAAGTAGTGCATTAATCCGAGATCTTTCATTTTCATTTCTGCAGCCGTTTTCATGACCTGTTTCTCATTCCTTGTCAGAAAGAGATCATCGTCATACAATAATGGTATGATAGGTTCATCATCCACAACCTTAAGGTAAAGGTTAGGAACAACTTTACTTCTGGTAAAGCCCGAGCTTTGTCATGAAGCTATCAATTGTCCATTATTCATACTCTGCATTGAGTGATCTTTTGCATATCTATTTGTGCCATCTCTTGTCAGATGGGTCTACTAATATGAGCCTCAAAATCATTCGAACTCTGTGGTGAGTTCCTTCTTGCATCTATGTCATATGTGTATAGAAGCCATATTCAACCTTGTAGCAAAGGTTGAGATCCACATCACCCATGATGATAATTAAGCTCATCAATTGACTACCGATCCTGGGTACCCATACAGAACCTGATTCACACTTCTTCTTTAATTACATCATTAAGAGAATGGTCTTATCTAGTCCCTTGGAGCAAAACATCTCATCATGATTCTCTTCCTACAAATCAAAATTAAGTACATGATTAGTAATACTTCATAATCATCAAATCTTATTGACATGATAACCTATTATGCATACAGATATCATTTACATAGTTATGCAACTATTTTGACCAATACTTTGGCACAACACTTTCCCATATCCTGTATGCATACAGTAGCTATCTAGATGCCTTCCATCTTTACCAGAACATACTATCGAGAGTGTGCACAGCTCTCAGCATGTCAGCAAAGAGGTTTCATTCTAGACAAGCAACAATGGAATGTTTGTCCAACTTACCAATCATATGCATATTAGTAGTATACTGTTCAATGCTTTATGAATGTGTATACTCAGCATGATATATTCTAGGAATACAAATATGCATACAAGCAATATCATTTACTATTTCTAATAACAACTCAAATACTTATCTTTTATGTTTGTGTGGTTGCCTCCCGCTTGATCTTCTGTATGTTTCCTAAACTTCTATTCATTCTGTACCACTGTGCATGCTCAAGTGTACACTAGTGTCATCCTCATGATCTCGTGAGTCTTTGTCTTCATGTTGTCATGGTCATGGAACTTGAATTGTCTTTTGTAATGTACCTGTATCTTGTTAGCAGACAACATCAACCTCACACAACACCATAATGCATTAGTACAATCATATAGCCCTAATCAATGAATGTCTTCATGCATTCATACTGTTACTAGGGTGATAAGACAATTCTAACATTAATCAAGATTGTACTAATAAATAATATGAAGACAAACACATCATGAACTTAATCAAGAATAAGATTTCAAGACATACCTAAACCTCCTTAAGTCATACCTGTCGAGACTTCTTGTAGTCTTCTTATGTAAGGCCTTAGCCTCAACTCCCCCTGAAACTTGATTTGGAGCTTGATTAGGGTTTTCTAGAGAAACCCTGAAAATTCAATCTTTGACTTTCACACTTCCGAATGAATGGAAGGATGTGTCTTTCTGAGCTAGCATACTTCAATTCCAAAATTTGACCCCTCAAAATTGCTTTTGAAACTTCTGAATCTTCTGGACAGGATCCCGAACTAGGGTTTGATGAAGCCCACTCTTCTGCTCAATCAAAAGGTTTGATCCAAGGCTCTAAACTCTTATTTTTCTGAGGAGCTTCCAGCCGTGGTTACAGACTTCAAAAATTCCAACTTTTGCTGAAGCCCTAATTTTCCATCTTTCCGATCAAAATCCCGAGCTAGGGTTTGATCAAGCCCGGTCTTCTACTCAACCAAAAAAATCGATCTTGGTCTCTAAATTTTGATTTTTTCTGAGTAGCATTTAGCCATGGATTCCGATTCCAAAAATTTTAACTTTCTCCGAAACCCTAAATTCCGGAAGCCATGAATAAAGGTGCTCCAAAAATAATTCTGTTTTGACAGAAATATGTACCTGAGTGTTTCTGCTATAACTCCGAAATTTTTGCTCCACAGGGTCTGAAAACTTTTTTTGCAGTAGCCTGACCTGTCATCTTTCCATCCTGACAGGTCTGACCTCAATTGGATTTTCTGAGAGAGAGTTATGCCAAATGTCGCAACGTGGCCTTTTTTGGGATAATACAGGAGAGCGAACTTGTACGGTGTTCCACGTGTCACTGTTTGAACTTCGGCCTCTGAAAAAAAAATTTGAGATAGCTCGCCCTGTTATATTTCCATCCTGATAGGTATGACCTAAATTGGACTCTCTGAGAGAGAGTTATTCCAAGTGTCGCAACGTGACCTGTTTATGGGATAAAACAGGAGAGCGAACTTGTACGGCATGCCACGTGTCACTGGTTCAGCTTCGGCCTTTGAAAAAGTTTTCTGAGATAGTAAAGTTTGTTTACTACCTGTCACTTTTTACGAAATTTCATTTGGAGCTTCCTAGCCCAAGTTATGACCTTTTTTCCTAGGTCACCTGATTTTGACTGAGATCTGGAAGAGGCAGAAACCCTAACTTGTACTGATCATAACTTACAAAGTACAACGAATCTGAGGGTGCCCTTTGGAGACAAGATACCTGGAGATGTTATCTACGACCTGTAAAGGTTTCATATCCTGAACCTTCACCAAAATGGATTTATAGCGAAAGTTCCACGATGACTGGTTTTTGCTATATAAAACCCTAACCTTCAAATTGTCGTAAGTAAAGCAAGTGTCGTAAGTGCCATACCTTGCCTTCCTTCAGTTTGGCTCTGATACCATGTTAAAATTCAATATGATAAGACAGAAAATAGCAGCATTACATTCCATTTCACAATAATAGCATATACAGGATCACTGAAGAAACAACAAGCATAGCATAAACACAAGAGACACAGATTTATCCTGGGAAACCCTCATGGGATAGAAAACCCAGTAAAGCTTCCTCAATATAGATGACCAGCAATATACAAAGATGCAAACCAAAGACATGATCTCCTCCTCCACCATAGCAGACCTCTCCTCCACAAGTCCGCCTCTCTCAAGTGTGTGAGTGTGTCAAATGAGGAACATACCTCCTCTATTTATACACTACACTGACATGTATTTTACACAAGTACATGTAGGCTCGTATTTAACCATTAGGTTAAATACCCTATTATAACTAATTGGGCTGACCCCCACATGGTGGGTCTAATAACCCTAGTTACCACAACCAATTCGGAGGAATAAACATCTCCAGATTCATAGTATAATCACATCGGAGGCATGGAACATCTCCGGAATAAATAATATACAAATATAATATTCTTAGAAGTTACAATATTCAACAAAAGTGTGAATCAAGAAAAATATCGGGATTAAATTGAAGAAATCTCTATACGGGTACCCAGGATTGATAGTCTTAATGATCACCATGGGTGATGCGGATTTCAACCTTTTCTACAAGTTTGAAGATGGTTTCTATATACATATGACATTCTTCTCTTAAATGGATGCAAGAAGGAACTCACCACAAGAGTTTGAATGATCTTGAGGCCCATGTCAGTAGACCCATCTGACGGGAGATGGCATGGATAGATATATAGAATATCACTTAATGCAGAGTGTGAATGATGTTCAGTCATAGAGAGAGAATTGATAGCTTCTTGGAAAAGCTTTGGATTTACCAAAAGTAAAGTTGATCCTAACCTTTACCTTAAGGTTATGGATGATACTATTATTGTATGTGGATGATCTCTTTCTGATAGGGAATGAGAAACAGATCATGGAAAGCAAGAAGAAGCTAGCTACAAAGTTCGAGATGAAATATCTCGGATTGATGAATTACTTCCTAGGAATGGAAGTATGGAAAGGCTCAGAAGGAATCTTTCTCAACTAGGGAAAGTATGCCGAGAAATATTGAAAATATTTGATGTGTTGGAATGGCCACTCTCATGGATTCCAACTAGAATTTGTTAGCGGATGACTCATCAAAGTTAGTGGATGTAACTCTGCACAGACAGGTTATTGGGTCATTGATGTATCTGATAAATACTAGGTCAGATATATGCTTTGCTGTGAACACCTTTAGGCAGTATCCAGTGGAACCTAGATGTGTTCACTTAATAGCTGCAAAGCATGTGGTGAGGTACCTAAAGGGTACGATAGACTTTGGTCTATATTATCTTGGAGATCATGAGTTCAGATTTTATGACTACACAGATGTTGATTGTGCAATAAGTGTATCAGACAGGAAGAGCACATCGGACGGATGTTATTGTCTGGGATCTACCATGATCTCGTGGTTTAGTAGGAAGCAGTATAGTGTGGTTTTCAGCACAGCTGAAGCGGAATATATAGCTGCTTGCTCTGCTAGTTGTGAAGCGATATGGCTTCGGAACTCACTGTGATCCTGTGTGACAACCAGAGTTGTATCAAGATGACAGAGAATATAGCGTTCCATGATAAGTCAAAGCACATAGAGATCTGATATTCCTATATACGAGATATGGTGCAGAAAGGAGCTATCAAGCTCGAGTATGTGAGCACTAACAAACAAGTTGCTGATGTATTGACCAAACCTCTGTCTCAAGAAGAGTTTGAGTATTTCCGAGACAAGCTTGATGTAGTTCAGAAGGACCCTCCTTGAAAGGGGGAGTTATGTGGTTGATGATGATATTTGGATACCGGTATCAATGTGGATACCTATATTGATGATGAGATTGCATATATTGACGGTAAGGTCAATGATGAGAATACTTGTGTTGATATGGATACGTGTATCATTGATGAGTATACTTGTGTCGATGATGTGTATACTGTATTGATGAGGATACTGTATCGTTGATGTGGATACTATATTGATAAGGATATTGTATCGTCGATGTGGATACTATATTGATGTGGATACTTGTATTGATAATGAGGTTACCTTGTTTCGACGACAAGGTCGATGGTGAGGCTACCTGTTTCGACGATGAGGTCGATGAATGGTCCCTAGTGGATGTGAGGGGATTGTATCATCCCTGGACTTCAGTCCTAAACTGATCCGCAGATAGATGTATCCAAGAGTGAGGGTATTGTATCATCCCTAGACTTCAGTCCTAAACTGATTCGCAGACAGATATCTCTGAGAGTGGGGGGATTGTATCATCCCTGGACTTCAGTTCTAAACTGATCCACAGACAGATGTCTCCGAGAGTGAGGGGATTTTATCATCTTTGGACTTCAGTCCTAAACTGATACACAGATAGATGTCTCCAAGAGTGAGAGGATTGTATCATCCTTGGACTTCAGTCCTAAACTAATCCGCAGACAGATGTCTCCGAGAGTGAGAGGATTGTATCATCCCTGGACTTTAGTCCTAAATTGATCAGCAGACAGATGTCTCCGAGAGTGAGATGATTGTATCATCCCTGGACTTCAGTCCTAAACTAATATGCAGACATATGTCTCCGAGAGTGAGAGGATTGTATCATCCCTGGACTTCAGTCCTAAAAAAAATCCACAGACAGATGTCTCTGAGAGTGGTCCTTATACTTTGTCTAAGTGGACAAGTGGACTGCATCATCCCTAGACATGATATGGTGTCTTAAATAGATCATGTGTGTTGCAGGGTATGTTTCCATTGTGTTGTTGATCGAGAGGATCCAGTTGATGCCATTGCGATGATGATGATGTTGATCATGTGATGACGATGCTGCTGATCGTGATGATCTAGATGATGATGCTACTGATCATGATGATCTAGATGACGATGTTGTTGATCGTGATGATCTAGATGATGATGTTGCTGATCGTGATGGTCTAGATGATGATGATGCTGATCGTGATGATCTAGATGATGATGTTGTTGATCGTGATGATCTAGATGATGATGTTGCTGATCGTGATGGTCTAGATGACAATGCTACTAATCATGATGATCTAGATGACGATGTTGCTGATCGTGATGATCTAGATGACGATGTTGATGATCGTGTGATGACGATGTTGATGATCATGTGATGACGATGCTGATGATCGTGTGATCACGATGCTGATGATCGTGAGGATCCAGATGTTGATGTTGATGTTGATGTTGTTGTAGTTGTTCGAGTGCTGCAGAAGATGAAGACTCAGTACTGAAGATGTTGATGTTCCAGTATTGAAGATGTTTCAGTAACTGCTTGAGTTACTGATGATGTTGAGAAAGCTTCCAATGATTTATAGATGTATCATGTATGATGTTGATGACTCCTTGCTCCTGCAGATGTTGTTATAATATCCTTCTCATTAATGGGGAGTGTTGAAATATTGTAACTTCTAAGAATATTATATTTGTATTTTATTATTCCGGATATGTTTCATTCCTCCGATGGGACTTTGTCATGTATCCGAAGATGTTTATTCCTTCGTGGTAACTTGGGTTATTAGACTTCCCTAGTGAGGGTCGGCCCTGTATGTGTTATGTGGCTTAAAGGGTTATTAGACTACCCTAGTGGGGTCGGCCCTATCACAATATGTAAAGTGTTTAAGTTGGGGCCGACCTAGATTGTGTAAAAGATAAGTCGAAGTTGTGTATAAATAGAGGATGTGTGTTCCTCATTTAACACACATTACACTCACTTGTGAATAGCGCATAGGTGAGGGAGAGATCTGTTATCGAGGAGAAGGAGCTCATGTCTAGAGTTTACATATTTGTATTTTTTGGTCATCTATATTGAGGAAGATTTGCTGGGTTTTCTACCCCATGACGGTTTCCCAGGATAAATCTGTGTCTCTTGTGTTTATGTTGTGCTTGTTGTTCTTTCAGTGATCTTGTATATGCTATTGTTGTGAAATGGAATGTAATGCTGATATTTTTTGTCTTAGCATATTGAATCTTGACACTTTTATTAGTTTTTGCTCATGTTTTGGCTCCATATGTGCATTAATATTGACTGTTTTCAATGGAGATTACTTCTATCCACATTATTTCAGTGTTTATAGGATAGTTTAGCACCCCTTGTCATTTCCCTGTTGCAAAAATTTCTCCAAGCATATCATGAGTAAGATAAATATTCTGAATAAAATTAGCTAAATAACCATCTTCATCCTTAGATTTCAGCGTTAGTGTTTTTTTATGCTCAGTACAGGTTGTATGTTTTCGTTATTTATGTCATCACAATCATCCATCCAATTTTGGTACTCTGTATCTGTAGACCTTCTTGCTGGCAGGTATATTGTGATTTTATTTCTAGCTTGTCCACTTGTAATTGTCATATCCCCATATCAACAGCCAATGTAGGTGTCTATTGTTTCCAGCCATGGCCTCCCTATGATGATTAGGTACCCACTGAGCTTTCTTTTGACTTCTATAACTATGAATTCGGTTGTGTACTCCCAATATTCAATGTTAATGATTATGTCTTCAAGGATAACTCCTGGTTTTACAGTGGAGGTGTCAGCCAGCTGTAGCGCTGTGCTTGTCGTTCTTAGAAAGGGTTGGATACCTAGGGCTAGCATCGTGTCTTTTTTCATAACATTTATTGCAGCTCTTAAATCAATTAGGCTACTTAAAATCGGATTTTTGTTTATGGTTACATTGATGATCGGGCTCCCTAGATCAAGGTATTTTGGGTTGACAGAAATCCCCAACATAAGTTATGCTAGCTTGCCTATCACATTTATGGTTGGGGGATCCCTTCTCTTCCTCCCAGGTTTCTTCAAGCATTTTTCCTTTATGAATTTGTTACAGATTGGGACATCTATGATTGCTTGTAAGAGAGGGATTTGTATATTTAAGTGTTTCAATTCATTAAGTATGACATTTTCTTCTTCCTGTTTATTGTTTTGTTTTAGCTTTTCGGGAAATGGAGGTTTAAGAGGATTATTTTCTGGTATTTGGGGTATAATTTCAGGTTGTTGATGTCCTAGAGACGTGGATTGTTCATGACATGTTGCATCTTGATTTTTTGGTTGAAGGGAACCCTGCAATGTTTTTCCAGATCTCAGATTGATTTCATTCAAATCCAGTGTGTCTACGACATAGGTAAGAAACTGTATTACTTTGTTGTTGTAGGTTTGTTGTCCCGTTCTATTGTTACTTTGGTTTGAGATAGGTTGAGCAAGTATTGTAAGTACTATGGGGGGTTGCTTATTTTATGGAGAAGGAATTATAAGTGGTTGTTGCAGTGGTGCTCTCCAATTTGTGGAATATGCATATGGATTCCCATAGTTGATTTGTGGTTGTGAAAAGGATGGGGGATATGGTGGGTAAGGCTGGGCGAAGTATTGTTGTTGGAAACGAGTTGGATTTTGATTCCATTGGCTTGGCCCTACTTGTGGAGGCCATGAAATCTGTGCTAATGGATTCTAGTTTTGCTGACGGTTTCCTTGATTAAATAGGCTTGATTATTGTTTTGGAAAGGGCTAAAAAAATTGTTTCTTCGCTGATTAACGAATCAAATTTTTTCTATTGAATTTTTTGAGGTATGATCTTGTATGGCTTCCTTGCATGATAGCAGTAAAGGACATTTATCTTTGGTATGATCCTCAGTACATAGCCCACAAAATTCTATTGTATTTAATGGGCATTTCCCTTTTTCATGTTTCTTTCTACATCTTGGGAAAAATATTGCTAGTGCTTGGTTGATCTCATCTTGTTTCCTTTTTAGTTAGAGTGTGTCTAATTGAATAGCCAATGATTGAAAAATATATGTTTTCATATCATCCAGGAGATTTCCCAAATTGGATTTTGTGAGGCTTGAGCTTGAAAAGGATGATCCCCCATTTATTGGGTGTATATCTCGTGTTCCATTTTTTCCTTTTCTAGATCTGGAATAGTTTTTAAAGATTTGTAGAATTTGATCATGGGTTTTCTGAAAGATATCCCCATCTCCTAACAGGTTCAAGAATTCTAGGTATTCTTCCTTGATTCCCTAAGAAGCACTATTTTTAATGATTCTTGATCCAGGGTACAGTGAATAGCTCTTTTAGAGCTAAGTTGGAACCATTGTGCATAGTCGTCTAGGGATTCTTTTTCTCCCTGTTGCATCCTGAAAATCTCATCCCTAGTGTCTTTTTCCTTACAATAATCTCTATATTTTTCCAGGAAGGCTTGTTTCATCTGATCCCATGTGAAAATATTGTTTCCTTCTAAACTCATAAGCCATCTGAGTGATAACTCTTTCAATGTAGAAGGAAAGAGTCTTAATTTTTGTGCATCAGTTGTATAACCAAAGGACCTGCAATTTACTTCAAATTCAAACAAGAATGTGTCAGGGTCTTCTGAGGTTAAGCCATGGAAGTTTGGGAAATTAGAGGGATTGATATTTTTCATTCTAGCATCTCCAAGGGGTACACTTATAGGGAAGGTAAAGAGTTATCTGTGTTTTTCTTCCTCATCCGCCATGGTATTGTTTGAACTAGAGCTAGCAAAGAAGTTATCAAGTTCTGGGTTCTAGCTGGGATCAAGTTCTTCGTCAGTGTTAAGAAATGCAAATTGAAGGTGTTCAGAACTGCTATTTCTCATAGGGCGGTTAGGCAGAAAACATCCAAATTCATCCCTCCTTTTCCAAGGCATTCATGGTATTTTTTAGATTTTCGAAATGTTTGTATGTGTTTTCTTTTAAGATGTCTCCTATAGTTTAAGCATCTCCCTAGCAGCGGCGCCAAAAAGTGGTGGGATCTGGAAATGACTACCCTTTTTACATGTATTCATTTAAGAAGTTCACTTTAAATATCGACTAGGGACGTACAAGCTTGAGAGGAACTTGAAATTATATGTGCACTATGAGATAATCCTCATCGTTTAAGTGTTCTATGTGTTCTAAAAGAGATTCTAGGAAAGCAGGAAATGAAGGCATTCGACTAATCTAGGAAAGGTGGAAATACTATTCTATGAAAGCAGGAAATGAAACCATGTAAATATTATTCTATGAAAGCAGGAAATGAAAGCATGTAAATACTATTCTATGAAAGTAGGAAATGAAAGCATGTAAATACTATTCTATGAAACAAAAAATGAAAGCATTCAACTAATCTAAAAAAGATTAACTTAATATAATGGGAAAAAAAATCCATTCAATTGTTGATTAAAAAGTCATCATCAGAAAGTGCACACGTTTGAATCTGATTTCATCTAAAAATATTGTATAAAGAGTGGAAATATATACCTAGGAATCGCATGCACAGATGGTACATACAGGACTATGGACGTTATGTATCAGAACTACAGACACTGTACTACAAAACTACAAAAAGAAAATGCTTATGCGCAGAATTGAAATCTGATGTCAAATGAATGTTGAAATTAAACCATGCACATTTACTCTAGAAATAAATAATAGCATGCATGAAATACCTGAAACTAAATACATAAATCCTTAGCTATGCGTTGAGGGGGGCCTCCCCAACGTGTGTCATAGGGGGAGAATAAAACTTAGGAACTCGTAGATTCATAATAAGGTTGGTGCTTCATTATAAATTCATAAATCCCATCATAGCTGCGGAAATCATAAATTAAGTATTTGAACTAAAAAATGCTCAAGATTATTTTTCAGAATGTATATTAGACCCCCTGATACTCGGGTGT
Organism: Larix kaempferi; assembly: GCA_027924585.1. Lineage (NCBI taxonomy): Eukaryota > Viridiplantae > Streptophyta > Pinopsida > Pinales > Pinaceae > Larix > Larix kaempferi. The sequence continues at coordinate 13,272,738 of BSBM01000007.1, forward strand.
CTCTATTTATTACTTCTACCCTAGTTTAACATTGGAAATCATGATCCAAAATTTAGGGGATTCTTCCCTACAAATTAGGGAAAACATGAGCATTGCGTCTCTAGTGATCCTTGTGGTCTTCAATATGGATATCGACACTGCCACTATTCCTGTTCTACCTATGCTATGCCCACACATGGCTGATTTACCTCATTAGTTAAATAAAATATGATAAAACACAAGAAAGAATAACAACTAAATCACTTCGTTTCATTATCAATCAAATTTCCTTCTTCCCTACAGAAAGGAGTGCTTTCTAATCATTTCTTTGCTTATGTGTGTCATAATGGAGTCTATGGAATACTTATATCATGGACTCATCACTTGGAATCCCTATCTGATATAATCTTCTTGGGAAACCCATGAAGACGAACTACTTCACTTGTGAATACACGGGTTACATATGTGACGCCATAGGTCTCCTTAACTAGAATAAAGTGAGAAGTTTTAGTCAATTTATCAATGATGACCATAATGGCGTCATTCCTATGATAGGTAAGAGGGAATCCAACCACAAATTCCATGGAGATAATCTCCTATTTTGACATAGGAATGCCATGCGGTTTCAATAGTCATTTCGGGTGGTGATGGTCATCTTTTACCTGCTAACACTCAAGGAACCTAGCAACAAATTTGACCATGTCGCGCTTCATTCCTTCCCAAAATAAGAGTTGCTTCATGTCCTCATACATCCTTTTTACACCCGGGTGTGCACAATTAAAGGATCTGTGGGCTTACTTAAGTATAGTTTCTCTCACATCTCCCTCCTCGGGAATATACATCCTCCCTTGATATCGTAACAGCCCATCAGCTTCCGACTCATATCCTTCAAACTTAGGTTCCACCTTCTTCCAATATGGAGTGCTGACGAGACCTTTAGGTACCAACTATACTTGACTAACTGTCCCAATACTATTTCCTTCAAATCAACCTTTAAAGGTATTAGGGAGAAAATCCTTTGTTTTATGCTTAAGGCATCGGCTACCACATTCTCCTTCCCTTTGATGTATGAAATCCCAAAATAAAACTCACTCATAAATTCACTCCATCACCTTTGCCTACCATTTAGGTCTCTTTGAGTGAAGATATACCTCAAGCATTGGTGATCATATTTGAGATCAAAGCTTCATCCAACAAGGTAATGTCTCCAAATCTTTAAAGCTAACATCACGACAACCAATTCTAATTCATGGGTAGGGTAATTCTCTTCATGTGGTTTTAACTTCCTTGACGCATAAGATATCACCCCACCTTCCCACATCAATACCGCACCCAAACCCTGGCCCGAGGAATCTGTGCAAACTGTTAAGTCCTTATCCATATCTGGAACTCGTAGGATCAGTGCACTCGTCAATAGTCTTTTAAACTCAGCGAATGTGACATCACATTCATCCATCCATTCATACCTTATGCCTTTACATTGTAAGGTAGTTATGAGTTTTGCAAATTTTGAGAAACATTCCACGAACCTTCTATAGTACCCGGATAGCCCCATGAATCTTATTACTTCATGCGCACTTCTTGGAACAGGTCAATCCATTATGGCCTTCATAATGGAAATTTTATGCCCTAGATAATGGATCTCCTTATGATAAAAAGAGAATTTGGAAAAAATACCATACAACTTATGCTCTCTTAAGCATGACAACACCATTCACAATTGTTCCTCATGCTCCCTTTCATTCTTGGAATAGATAAGGATATAATCCAAGAAGACTTGCACAAATCGATGTAAGTACTTCCAGAATAAGTTATTCATGAGGCTCATGAATACAGCTAGGGAATTGGTCAAACCAAAAGGTACCACTACAAACTCATAGTGCCCAAACCAAGTTTGAAAAGTAGTCTTAGGTATACCACCTTCCTTAATTTGAAGCTGGTGGTAACCTAATCACAAGTCGATATTTGAGAAGATTGTCACCCCTTTCATTTGATCGAAGAGGTCATCAATTCGAGGTATCGGGTACATATTCTTCACTGTGGCTTTGTTAAAATATCTGTAATCTATGCAAAGACACAAGGAACCATCCTTCTTATTCACAAAAATTACTAGTGCACCCCATGGAGAAATACTTGGCCTGATGAACCTTAGGTCTAACAGTTCCTAAAATCAAGTTCTCTCTCAGGAGGTAACTATTATCACCAAACTTGTAGGTGCCCCTAGAGATAGATCCAAGATGGATGGCAGAAGGGAGGGGCAACCAAAGAGGTGCAACCAAGATTGCCTCGACTCCCAATGGATGGTTGTCACGCCAATCAAGGCAATATTCTCTTTATGTTATCTAGCCCAAGACAGCAAAGGGGGAGACCCAAATCTACTCCCAACAGGAGAGATCAAACCAAAACACCAGATCAAATCAAGTATAGGTGAAGTACATAAGGTGTATGGTAAACCCTAAATCTATGGATAAAGTCACAAGATAAATGATAAGTTGTATCAAGGGGTTTAAATAGTGTATATTTGGTCCAACATGTTTAAGCGAGTGACTTATGAAGTTTATAATGAGATCCAGGATTAGGGTACCAGTCAATTGTTAGAGAATCCACTGCCTTAGGAACCGTGTCCAATGCAGGGTAGTTAAGGTCCAAATTGGGGCTAACTAGTACCAAAAGTGAGCTTGATGAAGTGATATGACAATGTCAAGGGATTCAAGCAATAAAAACAAGGATCAAACCACAAGCTAACCCAACAATCCAAGAAAGTCGAATGGGCATGGAGAAAGATCAGTGCCTTGGGAAATGGGCCAAATGGAGTCAGATGTCCACCAAATTATAGATATGGAATGTTGAGGTATAGAGGTGGGTGGATCTAAACGATTAGGGAAATCAAATGGTTGGATCTCAGTAGATCTAAGATTGAAGTATGCCACAAAGTGACCCAAGTGGGGCACAACCCTCAAAATGAGGAATGGGGCTCACAAGGCAAAAATCACTGAAGTGACACACTGCGGGTAGGTTATTAGGTGTGTAGATTAAGGATCAAGTGGAATCTCACTTACCCAAGTGCTAGATCCCAGCAAACGCACTTCTCCCAAAGAGTGCGACCTCCCTTGGAGAAGCTCCTTTGCCTTGGAAAATGGGTCAAATGAGGGCCAATCCTCACCAAAATACAGATCTGAATTGATGTGGATACTGTAGAGGTGGGTTTTTAATTTTATACCCAGAAGCCAAGGGGATCTTGCTAGATATTTAAAAATGTAAAATGGGGGTTTTGAATTATTAGGGTTTGAAGCATTTAGACAAATGGATAGATCATGGAAAGAGAAATTACCTTGAGATCATACCTGAGTGATGAAGAGAGATGCCTTGTTTTTTAGGAAGACTCACGCAGAGATCAAATGAGATATTATTGAATTTGCTTGCTGAAATGATTCCCTAGCCCACAAGTGCGACCTCATCTACCTGTCAATACAAGGAAAGCGATTTCAATAAGAAAGGTCAAGTATGGAGGAAATAAAAGTGAAATGAAAAAGTAACATGAAATAGAAGGTCCTAGGATAGTAATACTCCATGTTACCAACGAAGAAGCCCAAAGAAGAAGTAGGGAGGGTCCTCCCCTACCAATAAGTCCTCCTTGAATGAATTCGGCCTCCACCTGTAGATGCAAAAAATGGTACAAAAATATGGCAAGACAATACCTCCAATAACCCAATGCAAATGAAGAATCAACGAATGAACTCCAAAAGCATTCACCACAACACTGGAGATAGATGCAATAATAATTTTCTATTCCAATAATCCAGAGCCAAGAGTCCCCTTTTCAATGAGAAGCTCTCTCCTTTAAATAGGAGGGAAAGAGTCCACAATCTAACCACTTTTTGAATGAGTGGCTAAGATTAAAAAATCAAAATATCTAATCAATGGTTGAGATGAGATCAACAATAAAATACATGGATCACTAATCAAATATAACAATAAGTGGACAAAATCGCCCTAGGAGAGGGGATCCCACCAAATCATGATGACAAAATATAACAACTAGCTCATGGTGGGTCCAAGGGGTGATTTCCAACTCCCTTGGTCAATCCCCATAGCACAATAATAATAAAATAGTCATCAAAGTACCAAATTGTGCCTCTATGGACAAGTCGTGAGCCTTAGGAGGCTCCAAAAATCATTAGAAAATGCCATAAGTGATGGATGTGGATCCCGATGAAGATGAAACTACTGAAGAAGGTGTGGAAGACATCCCACTCATCATCATTGATCATCCTATGCCAAAAATTTGCCTCGGTAGCTCAAATCGAATTCTTCTGTAGCCATTTCTACCATTTCTGAACTGCCTCGGGAAGCGTGAAACTACCCAAACTACCTCCTAGAGTGCCTATGCTGTCAAGGTAAGGGAACCAGTGTGTCTGGGAGGGGCATAATATTGTAAAATCAAGTGGTTGGACCACCCTCTCCAAGCACAGTGCCCTAGGTGAACCAAAGAAAATCCATCTCTGCTCTGACAAGGACTCTAATAGGCCAAATCTGCACTAGGATAGCCAACTGAGGCTCAAACATCACTGTAACTGACCGGAACTGAAAACAGACTATCTCATTGGACTTAGAAGGTCCAAATCCATCCAATATGTGTACTCATACACCATATAGATCTCTGCATTATCATATAATATATCCAATATGCCCGAACATGTGGAATAATAATAATCTGTAAATGATCAAATAATGCTGAAAACCATAAATCATCATCATAGCCCTGCATCTAATGCATAGAACCATCATGTACATGTACATAGACCATATATCATATGTCTGTATCATCATAAGGTCTAATCATCTCATGTCATGTGGTTGACCTTGGTCAAACTGGGTTTGACCAAGTCAACATGACCATATATAACTCAAACTATCATCAGAAGTTGCTGCAAAGTGTCAAAGGTTAATGCATGCTCTACAATTCATTCAAATAGAAATTATAACAAAAAGTAATCATTACTGGCGATCAACCAACAAATATATAATGTCATTAATTATTATTTATGACTCAGACTAGACTTTCAAAACCATACTCACTTCATAGTTGTGATCAATTTGCTAGCAAAGGGCGAAGGCTAAAATAAACTGGCTAGGCTAAGGGATGACTCACTAACTCATCATTGTGACACTTTGGAGATGGGAAAGGGAATACACACCATAACATATGTTGAATGAGAAGCAACATAGGGAATGGCGGTGTCTCAAAAATGGGTAAGTTGTTCAAAGAGTGTTTATTCACCTTTAACAGATGTGCACAATCCATAATACAAATGAGGCCAGCAATATTTTTGATATAGCTTTTGAGTTCTATTGCTTTTTGGGATTAAATTTTCCATAGCCTTTGATCTATGTGTGTTTATAAACACATTGCATAGATTTACATTTATTTAGGCTTTTTGATGCAGGTTTGTTTTTAAGGCACTTGTTTACCTGAGCACTTCTAGGTGTGTCACAGACAGCTTGTTTACCTAGGTATTTACATTTCACAAGATATAACATTTTATTTCATAGCCATTTCCATTTGGCTTGCCTTTCATTCATGTTTGTTTAGAAACACATTGCATGAATGGGCTTTTCATACAAGAAATAACATTTCATTTCCATATTTTGTACTCATGGCAGCACTAAAGGTTTCAGGTTTAGCCAACAACAACTTTAGTGACTAGGGGGACTTCTCAAGGAAATCCAACTCACCATAGGTAAGTTTTGTCACCAACTTAGAGCCAAGACACAATAAACAGGGAAGCTCATCCAATACAGAGGCTACAGTGGGGAAAAATCCTCCATGCCACTAGTCAAGTAGTAAGTCAGGGTGATAAACTAAAAGGTAGGTAATGGATGGATGAAGACAATGAATAATGAAGCCAACACTAGCAAGCCACGGTATGGTGTAATGATCACCTCGATTCTCCCTAAGGAGGGTAAAACCAATGAGTATGAATAGTGAACTTCTAAGTCTAAGTAGGGACAATATAATATATATATAACAAGATCAACCAGGTCCACATATCTATATGATCGCTAGATCATGATACTAAATGCTAAGACATGCCATAAGAATGAATATAAAAGCAATATAACCATAACACCATGATATACCTACTGAGTCATATACCTGAATGCTCATCCTCTGAGCCATCATCTGTCCTCTGAAACTGCTGTTGTAATTTCGGGCACTACTGACTGCTCTATACAAATGATATAATAGCTACATCGGTCATCTCTCTGAGTGTCGTGAGACTCAATCATGGCATGGGGAATATATAATGTCCAAAATCTGATAGTGATCCAATATAGATGCTCATCTCAGCATCTCAATGCGAGGGAACTGGCTGAATAGTGTACTGGAATCAGAAAAATAATGTATGGTAGCTCGACTACTATATATGTGATAACATCTAGCTCCGGCTAGGACAAGTGCTCTGCTAAAATGAGCGCTTGAGAACCTCAGAATCTCTGGTCCTCGAACTCTACTACTCGAATCCTCGATCCAACACTCTACCATTTTGCTTTTAGCTTTTTTATTTTATTTTGCACCTATTTCTGCATTCACAAACAACAAAATACCTCATGCAGCATGTATGGGAAAAATATAAAATCCAACTGAAATAAAATCTATTCTATGACAGAAATATAAATGCATGAAATATAAATGCAGAAAGTAAATTTAAACTACTAACATAACTTACAAAGTTTGAAATTTATCGTGTAGGAAAAGAAAAAATGACAGGTACTCAATTAAACTAGGAGCTTCAAAAGGAGCTTAGGAAAAGACAAGCGAAAGGCGCCAGACTCAATGGATAAAAAGAAAACTAACTACTGCCCAAGTAGGCTTATTTGGTTTCCTACCTACTCTCTTCTACCAGGCAAGGCAAGTGGAGAGATCCCACTATGTGGGATCGGGGATGTGATCCCTTAAATCCCTCTGATTTACAGGATACAAAATATGTCACCCACTACTAGTGGTAAGAAAGCACACGCCATCAATGCATCACTCTACTATGAATGGCCCAACCCACAAGTCATCTGCCTGTCCCAATCTAATATGCAATAAATGGTTGGGAATGATGACTTGACTTCCTGTAGGAAATCTATTTCTATTGACAGACTCAGGAATAACTCCAATATTACGAATGGGCATTGGGTGGATTTCAGCAGGGTTCTGCAGTTGAGGTGTGGCAATCCTCGAGCTCCTCCTAGAAGGAACTGCATCAACTCTAGGTGAACCACCATCTATTGAAATAGCAATCCTGCCAACAAGGACTTCGCTAACTTCTCTTCTCGTCTCTTGGACTACTTCATTTGACTCTTCCTCATGAGGAGACATAATATTTGTAACAACTTCACCTACAGTCTAGAAATCTCTATGTTCTTCCAAGGGAGGTGGCTCATGGGATATGACAATATTATAACTAGAGCCTTCCCCTGAAGGAACTGGAATGACCAAGCTTTACAAACCAATAGAAAATGACTCGGAATGAGATGTAGAAGAACTAGGAATGTGAGAAAGATCATGAATATGATGACTAGATGACTCAGGTGGTAGAAGAAAATTAGGGACATGAGTATATGTAGATAAAACATGGTTTTGAGAGTCTGAAGGAGTTTGAAAAATAGCAAGGTTGTTTAAATTAAAGTCTCCTTCAGGTGCATCATTAAGTAAGGCATCCTCTTCCCAACTTAAAAAATTATCATGAACTTGAATTAAATTATCATTTTCTATAGATAAGTGAGACAAAGAATCATCTACATCATAATAGTGGGAGGCTTCAAATTCCTCATTTGTCTCAACCACAGTAGATGCTGCAGGATGGTTTTCCCATGGATAAATAGGTGCAAGCCCTTGGCTTTCCCTTTTTCTATTATGATCAGTTAAGGAAAACCACTCCCTAACAATAAAAGGAATTCTTTCTCCCCTCCTAATGTCATCAAATTCATCAACTACATGAATAGGATCCTCAACAACATTTTCTTCAACATTTGTTTGCTCATGATGATTCTCCCATGAGAGAATTGGTTCCAAGCTTTGATTTTGTCTTGTTATATTACTATCAATAAGTGCATTCATTTCAATGACTAATCTAGGCAAACGTTCATCTCTTCTTATATCTCTTAAGCCATCATCAACTTCCTCAGGTGCTTGATTTTCAATAATTGGTTCTTGATTGATTGCATTATTTTGTTCTTGACCCTGAGGTTGATTTTCACTTCTTCTCAACTCATCTATTTCATTAGCAAATTCATTTCTAAGTAAATCCAAATTAATTGTTCTAGCAAGTTCAGCTATTTGCTCTTCTTCCCAAGAGGAATCAAAATATTCCATGACCATGCACATATTTTGATCATCTTCCCAAAGCTCATTCTCATCATCAACAAAGTTGGTTTTTGCATTATTTAATAACTCATCCCCATATGTGTTTTTTATCCTTTCATCAAATGATTCTAAATGCTCGCTATAGCAAGGTTATATGTTCACCCTAATCAAAACTCCATCAGAGTTAGGAACACAAATGTACAATAAATCCATCATAAGGTTTCCACCTAAGCCAGCGACCCATTTCCTAGATAAAAGCATTCCATATGCTGGGGGCAAATCAATAACAAGTACATCCATCATGGTAGAGATGTCTGAACATGCAAAAAGATCAGCTCTAAGATTTTTAATCAAACCATAGGATTGCACTCAACGGGAATCTATACCACAGACATTTCCATAAGGTCTAGTCACTTCCAGTCCCATTTTCTTCATAACTTGTAAAGGCATAACATTCATAGCTGCTCCAAAATCTAACATACAATTGTGCAGGAGCATGTTATGAATGTGTAAGGTTAGGTAAAAGGGAGGGTGACCACCGTTCTTTCTTTCATAAATTGCAAAATGGATGTTTATTGGTGGATCTTTCTCCTCATTGCTAAGTTGTGTTCCACTAAGACAAGACTCTAAGGCAACCTCAGGGGTTTTCTCTCGGCCAATTCCATCAAAGAATTCCACTACTTGGCTTCTAACAGAGGGCACCTTCATTATCTCGGTGACAGGGACATTACACATTATCTTGCTCAACTCCTTCTTCATATCAATTTTTAGATCATAATCATTTACAACAAGATCTTCTTCTTCCTTTTTATCTTCATCAATCTTCTTATGTTTGTCAAGGAAAGAAGGTTGGTAATTACTTCCTCATTTATAAATTTGATACTTTGGTTGTTCTTCTTGCTCCCATAGCTCTTCTTCTAGAAGGATTCTTCCAAAGTCTTCATCATAAGATAGGTCATTAATAAAGTTGATGTTATTTGGTTGGTCATCAGGGTTAATGGTGTCAGAAGGTTCTTCTTCTGTTTCATCACACCAATTAACATCTTTCTTTTCAGAATTTTCTGGATAGTCATGTCATCGCCTATCCATGTCCCCTTCAGGCCTCCTATTGTTATTCCAATAAGGTTTAGGGCCATAAGGATTTCTATGTCTCTCAGGATCATTCAAACTTGCTACATTTTTACTTAGGACAGTTAACTGCCTCATCATTTCTTGCATAACTTCTAACATTTCCTTTGATTCCTTTGGCACACTTGTAGGTTCCTTTGGCTTTCGAAGTCTAGGATCAGATCTGGAAGTGGATGGGGTAAATTGATCGAAAAAAATGTGTTTCCCCATGGATGCTACATTTTGCTCAGCCATATTTGCATTGAATTGGGCGGTCTTTAAGTCATTTGGGTTCTTATCCTTTAGTTGATAACCAACCCATCCTTCAAATGCATTCAAGTAATGAATAACAATTGCTTGATCTTTTGGTTTGATTTCTTCTGGGATAACAGCTACAATCTTGTCGAATCTTATGTTAAACTCGTGGACTGATTCATTTTCTCTTTTCTGAATGTCAAAAAGTTGATGTAAGATAAATTTCCCATCTAACTTTCGGGACCACTCATTATTAAGTCTATTGACAAAGTTATCATACCCATCAATGGATGAAGCAGGCAACCTGTCAAACCACTTCCTAACATCTCCTTCTAAAAATGCAAGGAGACCCCTCATGAAAACATCTTCCTCAGATGCTCCATAAGCTTCCATGTGTTCCCATACTTTATCAATATGATCTTCAATGGAAGTAGCAGATACTCCATCAAATCTGGGAACCTTTTCAAAATACTTTTTCGGCATGTCATGGGGTGCTCCCTGGATTTGAGAAAAGTATAAAGGAGATGGCTTTTCCTTCCTTCCAAAAATCCTAGGATTTTGTGGAGGAGGAACATTCTGGTTTCTAGAATTTGTTCCGGCCATTAGACATGGTAAATTTGTGTTTAAGTTTGAATTAGGAGATGAGGGAGGAACCAAATTAAACAAAGGAGATCCTGAAATGCAGTTTGGAGAATCTGAGTAAACCAATTTCCAAAAGAAATTAGATGATTGTGCTTTAGGATCTCTTTTATGATAGGTAAGTGGGGTTCTTTCAACTTGATTTAAGTTTGTTTTACTTCTAGTGTTGTAAGGATGTAAATGAGCTCTCTCCTCAGAGAATTCACGATTCGGAGTCGCCAGGTAGACTTTAAATTATTCTACCAAGATATATGTCGTTTGAAATGCAGAGAGAGAGTATGTGATCAGTATGTCAAACCTAGCTAGGCTTCTGCCCTCCCCGTAAACAGCGCCAAAATGTTATCACCAAACTTGTAGGTGCCCCTAGAGATAGATCCAAGATGGATGGCAGAAGGGAGGGGCAACCAAATAGGTGCAACCAAGATAGCCTCGACTCCCAATGGATGGTTTTCACGCCAATCAATGCAATCTTCTCTTTATGTTATCTAGCCCAATACGACAAAGAGGGAGACCCAGATCTACTCCCGACAGGAGAGATCAAACCAAAACACCAAATCAAATCAAGTATAGATGAAATACATAAGGTGTATGGTAAACCCTAGATCTATGGATAAAGTCACAAGGTAAATGATAAGTTGGATCAAGGGGTTTAAACAGTGTAGATTTGGTCCAACATGTTTAAGTGATTGACTTATGAAGTTCATAATGAGATCAAGGATTAGGGTACCAGTCAATTGTGAGAGAATCCACTACCTTGGGAACCGTGTCCAATGCAGGGTAGTTAAGGTCCAAATTGGGGATAACTAGTACAAAAAGTGAGCTTGATGAAGTGATATGACAATGTCAACGGATTCAAGCAATAAAAACAAGGATCAAACCACAAGCTAACCCAACAATCCAGGAAAGTCGAATGGGCTTGGAGAAAGATCAGTGCCTTGGGAAATGGTCCAAATGGAATCAGATGTCCACCAAATTATAGATCTGGAATGTTGAGGTATAGAGGTGGGTGGATCTAAACGATTAGGGCAATCAAATGGTTGGATCGCAGTAGATCTAAGATTGAAGTATGCCACAAAGTGACCCAAGTGAGGCACAACCCTCAAAATGAGGAATGGGGCCCACAAGGCAGAAATCACTGAAGTGACACACTGGGGGTAGGTTATTAGGTGTGTAGATTAAGGATCAAGTGGAATCTCACTTACCCAGGTTCTAGATCCTAGCAAACGCAATTCTCCCAAAGAGTGCAACCTCCCTTGGAGAGGCTCCTTTGCCTTGGAAAATGGGTCAAATGAGGGCCAATCCTCACCAAACTACAAATCCGAATTTCCATGGATACTGTAGAGGTGGGTTTTAAATTTTATACCCAGAAGCCAAGGGGATCTTGCTAGATCTTAAAAAATGTAAAATGGGGGTTTTGAATTATAAGGGTTTGAAGCATTTAGACAAATTGATAGATCATGGAAAGAGAAATTACCTTGAGATCATACCTGAGTGATGAAGAGAGATGCCTTGTTGTTGAGGAAGACTCCAACGGAGATCAAATGAGAGATTGTTGAATTTGCTTGCTGAAATGATGCCCTAGCCCACAAGTACGACCTCCTTGACCTTTCAATCCAAGGAAAGCGATTTCAATCAGAAAGGTCAAGTATGGAGGAAATAAAAGTGAAATGCAAAAGTAACATGAAATAGAAGGTCCTGGGACAGTAATACTCCCTGTTACCAATGAAGAAACCCAAAGAAGAAGTAGGGAGGGTCCTCCCATACCAATACGTCCTCCTTGAATGAATTCGGCCTCCACCTGTAGATGCAAAAAATGGTACAAAAATATGGCAAGACAATATCTCCAATAACTTAGTGCAAAGGAAGAATCAACGAACGAACTCCAAAAACATTCACCACAACACTGGAGATAGATGCAATAATAATTTTCTATTCCAATAATCCAGAGCCAAGAGTCCCCTTTACAATGAGAAGCTCTCTCCTTTAAATAGGAGGGAGAGAGTCCACAATCTAACCACTTTTTGAATAAGTGGCTAAGATTAAAAGATCAAAAGATCTAATCAATGGTTGAGATGAGCTCAATAATAAAATACATGGATCACTAATAAAATATAACAATAAGTGGAAAAAATCACCCTAGGGGAGGGGAACCCACCAAATCATGATGACAAAATATAAAAACTAGCTCATGGTGGGTCCAAGGGGTGATTTCCAACACCCTTGGTCAATCCCCATAGCACAATAATAATAAAATAGTCATCAAAGTACCAAATCGTGCCTCTATGGACAAATCGTGAGCCTTAGGAGGCTCCAAAAATCATCAGAAAATGCCATAAGTGATGGATGTGGATCCCGATGAAGCTAAAACTGCTGGAGAAGATGTGGAAGACATCCCACTCATCATCACTGATCATACCATGCCAAAAATTTGCCTCAATAGCTCAAATCGGATTCCTCTGTAGCCATTTCTAACATTTATGAAATGCCTCGGGAAGCGTGAAACTGCCCAAAATGCCTCTTGGAGTGCCTGCGCTGTCAAGGTGAGGGAACCAGTGTGTCTGGGAGGGGGGTATTATCGTAAAATCAAGTGGCTGGACCACCCCCTCCAAGCACAATGCCCTAGCTGAACCAAAGAAAATCCATCTTTGCTCTGACAGGGACTCTAACAGGCCAAATCTGCACTAGGATAGCCAACTGAGAATCAAACATCACTGTAACTGCCCGGAACTGAAAACATACTATCTCATTGGACTCAGAAGGTCCAAATCTATCCAAGATGTGTACTCATATGCCATATGGATCTCTGCATGATCATATAATATATCCAATATGCCCGAACAGGTGGAATAATAATAATCTGTAAATGATCAAATAATGTTGAAAACCATAAATCATCATCATAGCCCTGCATCTGATGCATAGAACCATCATGTACATGTACATAGACCATATATCATATGTTTGTATCATCATAAGTTCTAATCATCTCATGTCATGTGGTTGACCTTAGTCAAACTAGGTTTGACCAAGTCAACATGACCAGATATAACTCAGACTATCATTAGAAGTTGTTGCAAAGCGTCAAAGGTTAATGCATGCTCTACAATTCATTCAAATAGCAATTATAACAAAAAGTAATCATTACTGGCGATCTACCAACAAATATATAATGTCATTAATTATTATTTATGACTCAGACTAGACTTTCAAAACCATACTCACTTCATAGTTGTGATCAATTTGCTCGTGAAGGGTGAAGGCTAAAATAAACTAGCTAGGCTAAGGGATGACTCACTGACTCATCATTGTGACACTTTGGAGATAGGAAAGGGAATACACACCATAGCATATACTGAATGAGCAACAACACATGGAATGGCGGTGTCTCACAAATGGGTAAGTTGTTCAAAGAGTGTTTATTCACCTTTAACAGATGTGCACAATCCATAATACAAATGAGGCCAACAATCTTTTTGATATAGCTTTTGAGTTCTATTGCTTTTTGGGCCTAAAGTTTCCATAGCCTTTGATCTATGTGTGTTTATAAACACATTGCATAGATTTACATTTATTTAGGCTTTTTGCTGCAGGTGTGTTTTTAAGGCACTTGTTTACCTGAGCACTTCTAAGTGTGTCACAGACAGCTTGTTTACCTAGGTATTTACATTTCACAAGACATAACATTTTATTTCATAGCCATTTTCATTTGTTTTTCCTTTCATTCATGTGTGTTTAGAAACACACTGAATGAATGGGCTTTTCATACAAGATATAACATTTCATTTCCATATTTTGTACTCATGGCAGCACTAAAGGTTTCAGGTTTAGCCAACAACAACTTTAGTGACTAGGGGGACTTCGCAAGGAAATCCAACTCACCATAGGTAAGTTTTGTCACCAACTCAAAGCCGAGACACAATAAACAGGGAAGCTCATCCAATACAGAGGCTAGAGTGGGGAAAAGTCCTCCATGCCACTATTCAAGTAGTAAGTCAGGGTGATAAACTAAAAGGTAGGTAATGGATGGATGAAGACAATGAATAATGAAGCCAACACTAGAAAGCCAAGGTATGGTGGAATGATCACCTCTATTATCCTTAAGGAGGGTAAAACCAATGAGTATGAATAGTGAACTTCTAAGTCTAAGTAGGGACAATATAATATATATAACAAGATCAACCAGGTCCACATATCTATATGATCGCCAGATCATGATACTAAATGAAAAGACATGCCATAAGAATGAATATAAAATCAATATAACCATAACACCATGATATACCTGCTGAGTCATATACCTGAATGATCATCCTCTGAGCCAACATCTGTCCTCTGAAACTGTTGTTGTAATTCCGGGCACTACTGACTGCTCTATACAAATGATATAATAGCTACATCGGTCATCTTTCTGAGTGTCCTAAGACTCAGTCATGGCATGGGGAGTATATGTTGATGTATATGTAAATTCGGAATGTATTTCATATATATTTATTGTACCCTTATTAGAGATGTGTTATTCCTCTATAAGGAAGTGTCGTCATGTGGATTGACAAGTGTCGCAAGTGTGTGTACTTGCCGATGGGTTATTAGACCACCATGTGTGCGGTCGGCCCTGAAATATATATTATATTGTGGATGTATCTAGATAAACAAGTCGGCCCCATAGTGTAACTGAGCAAACATGTTATAGAGATCGGGAGATCTCTATTTGGATCATTCGGAAACTCACACTTCTCTCACTCAGAAAGTGGTGCACTAGTGAGGAGGAGGATCATCTGCTACTAGGCGACTATCTCAGTGTATTTTGCTTGTACTTTGGTTGAGCCATTGCTCTCTCTATCTCTGAGGAAGTTGAGGGGTTTTTCACCTTAGGGTTTTCCCCACGGAAACTCTATGTCTCTTGTCTCTCATGATTTTGATTCTTGTGATGCTTTTCATGCTTATTGTGATTATTATGCATTGATATACTGTATATGTTATTCTCTGAGTAAAGATCCTAAAGTATTGTGAATTAATGCTCAAAATTTAACATGGTATTAGAGCTAACATGAGAAGAAGACATTTTGCAGTGACGGAAACTTGAGTTTCTTGTTTATTGGGTTTCTCTCCATAGACTTTGGAAAAGCAGTATAGTAGATTGACTCTACTCATCAAGGAGAATCTAACTGTCCAATCAGAATTCAATTTCGAGCATTTTCAGATTTGGCCCTAAAAATTAGGGTTTCCACAAAAATAGGAATTTCTGGAATTTGAATACATAGCTGGAAGATCCTTGCAAACATCGAATTTTAGAGCTTTGGATCGAGATTTTTGGCTGGGTAGATCTCCGGGAAACTCAAACCCTAATTCAAGGCTCTCCCTAGTGAACCCGGGAGGACAAAAAGTCAAATATGAAGGGTAAAGCTTTGCTGATCTCAAATTCTGAATGCACCAGGCTGATCATCTCATCAAGGAGCATCTTTCTATCCTTTCAAAAAGTTGAAATTCACATTTTGAATTTTTAGGGTTTTTCCGACAAACCCTAATCTGGGACCAGATCCAGTTTTCAGCATTTCAAGTGGTAAGACCTAAATCTTTTCTATTTCCATTTGAATTACTCTTTAAGATGTTTCACCACACCAAGCTTGAGGATAAGCTTGAAGGGGATGATAAATTCTGAGCTTGGAAGTATAGGATTGGGTTAATCCTGGAAGAGAATGAGTTGGACTCATATATAAAAGAAGACATCCCTATCCCAGAGGATTAAGAGGCCAAGGTATTGCATAAGAAGAACTTGGTCAAGGCAAAGAGAATCATTGCTGATTCTATCAAAGACCATCTCATACCCCATGTGTCTTCTCTAAAGACACCCAAGGAGATGTTTGACTCTTTGACCAAGCTATTTGAAGGGAAGAACATAAATTGGAAGATGACTCTGCGGAATCAATTGAAAGGGGTCAAGATGTTGAATGAAGAAACCATTCAATCTTACTTCTCCAAGGTCTCTCAGATCAAGGAGAAACTTGAAGCTATGGATGAAGTAGTGGACAATGGTGAAGTTGTTATGACCACTCTAAATGGCCTACCTAGGTCATGGGACTCCTTTATTCAAGGAATCTGTGCAAGAAAGAAATTGATCTCTTTCAGTAAACTGTGGGAGGAATGCTCTCAAGAAGAAGCTAGACTTGTAGCTCGTGAGGAAAATATGGGAGGTGAATATCAAGCTCTCGTAACTCACACCAAAAGAAGCAAGCCCAATAAGGAGCACTCTCTCTACAAAAGATCCTGTCAAAAGAATAAGAAGGATCTAAGATGCTTCACATGCAATGAGAAGGGTCACTTTGCTTCAGATTGTCCCAAGAACAAAAGGGATAATAACAACAACTCCAGCAAGAAGAAGAAGGGCAGCAAAAGAAATTTCCATGATCATGTTGCCGAGGATGATGAACCTCCAAAGAAGAAGGCTAGGGCAGAAAGTGATGATAGTGATGATGACTCATCAAGTGAAGAAGAGTATGTTCTAATCTCTGCTCTCACAAGTACTATCTCCCATGGTTGTAATGATTGGTTGATTGATAATGGGGCTTCCAAACACATGACTGGGTTTAAGGAATGTTTTGTGAATCTATCTGAACATGAATCACCCCATAAGGTGAAACTTAGGGATGATTATCAATACCCAATCAAAGGAAGTGGTGAATCCTCCTACAACCTAGATTCTGGAAAATCTTTGAAGATGAAAGAAGTTCTTTATGTACCTATGCTCAAGAAGAACTTACTCTCCATCTCTGCATTGGATGCAAAAGGTACGAGGGTTGCATTTGTGGATGGCCAAGTCCTAATGTGGCCAAAGGGAAAGACCATAGATGATGCAGTAGTGATTGGAGAGCAAGAGTGAGGTTTGTATAAATTGAAGGGACAACCTGAACATGCCATGGTGCATGAATCCATGGAGCCAAGTGAACTTTGGCATAGAAGACTTGCTCATCTACACTATAGGGCACTTCCAATTGCAAGCAAGGTTGTAGAGGGTCTTCCTGAAATTAAGACCAAACATGAAGGTGTTTGCAAAGGATGTGAAAAAGGTAAGAACATTAAGAAGGCTTTTCCAAGCAGTGAAAGCAAGGAACAAGATATCTTGGAAATAATCCACTCAGATGTATGTGGTCCTATGTCATCCAGTTCTCTGAGTGGGTATGTTTACTATGTCTCGTTTATTGATGACTTCTCCAGGAAGACTTGGGTATACTTCTTGAAGAACAAAGATGAGGTGTTTGATAAGTTCAAGGAATTCAAAACCTTGATGCAGAATCAAACTGACAAGAAGATTAAAACATTCAGATACGACAATGGTGGAGAATTCACCTCAGGTGACTTCAAGAAGCTTTGCATTGATTCAGGGATTAAGAGGGAGTTGACTGCTCCTTATAATCCTCAACAGAATGGAGTTGCAGAAAGGAAGAACAGAACAATCATGGAAGCAGCAAGGGCAATGCTACATGACCAGGATCTACCTATGCATCTATGGGAAGAAGCAGCTAGAACAGCTGTATATGTGCAGAACAAAACACCCCACAAGATATTGGACAACAAGACACCAGAAGAGGTCTTTTCTGGTAAGAAACCTGAAGTCAGCCATCTCAGAATATTTGGTTGTCCAGTATACACTCATGTCCCAAAGGAAAAGAGGACCAAACTAGATCCTTCAGGAAAGAAGGGTATCTTTGTGGGTACAGTGGAAGCTCGAAGGCTTACAGAATATACTTTCCAGGGTTCAAGAAGATTGATGTCACCAGGGATGTAACATTTGATGAAAACTCAGCATTCATCAAATCAAGGAAGGAACCTATCAAAGTTTATGAAGAACCTAAGGAAACTAGATTTCAAGACACTACCATGACTGAAGCAATTCCAGAAATTGTTTGTGAGTTTGAAGATCCGCAAGAACCTATAGATCCACCCCGTGAGGATAAATCTCACAAGAGGAAACCTACATGGGCTAGAGAGATCATTCAAGATGCAGAAATATTTGGCATTCCAGAAGAAGAACACAGAGCAAAGAAGAGAATCAGATCACATACCAGGTATGTTGCTTTACTCTGTGACATTATGAACAAAGAACCTTCCAGTTATGAAGAAGCAACGGAAAAGAAAGAATGGAAGGATGCCATGGTTGAGGAATACCAATCAATAATGAAGAATGATGTTTGGGATGTTGTACCAAGACCTAAAGAGAAGTCTGTTGTGACTTCTAAATGGATCTACAAAATCAAGCATGCTGCAGATGGCAATGTAGAGAAATGCAAAGCAAGATTCATAGCTCGTGGCTTCTCTCGGTAAGAGGGAATAGATTATGAAGAAACTTTTGCACATGTAGCCAGGTATACTTCCATCAGAACAGTACTTTCCCTGGCTACAACGATGAAATGGAAAATACACCAGATGGATGTCAAGACTGCTTTCTTGAATGGTGTAGTTGAAGAGGAAGTATATGTGGAGCAACCACTCAGTTTTGAAATACATGACAGGGAGTCATATGTGTGCAGATTGAAGAAAGCCTTGTATGGCTTGAAGCAAGCTCCCAGAACTTGGTATGGTAGGATGGACAGTTTCCTATCTAGTTTTGGCTTTACCAAGAGTAAAGCAGATTCCAACCTTTACTACAAGGTCGAGGAAGGGAATCCTGTGATTCTACTCATGTATGTGGATGACTTATTTGTAACAGGAGATGACAGATTGATTGCAGATACTAAGAGGAAGCTTGCTATTGAGTTCGATATGAAATATTTGGGAATGATGCATTATTTCCTAGGTATGCAGGTGTGGCAGAGTGCAGGTGGGATCTTCCTTGGTCAAGGGAAGTACACAATAGATATCCTGATGAGATTCGGGATGATGGATTGCAAGGCCATGGCCACACCCATGGCATCGAATCTGAAGCTTCTATGTGATGCTTCATCTGAGCCAGTTGATATCTCTATGTATCGTCATATGATTGGGTCCTTGATGTACCTGACGAACACGAGACCAAATATTTGCTTTGCTATGAACACATTGAGTCAGTTCCTGACAGATCCGAGGAGTGTTCACCTAGTTGCTGTAAAGCATGTTCTGAGGTACCTGAAGGGTACATTGGATTATGGGCTCAAGTATGAAGTGAATCAAAAGTTTAACCTGCAGGGTTATGTTGATTCAGATTGGGCTGGCAGTGCTGCAGATAGGAAGAGCAAATCTGGGTGTTGCTTCAGTATGGGATCAGGTGTGATCTCTTGCTTTAGCAGGAAGCAGTCATGCGTAGCACTGAGTACAGATGAGGCAGAGTATGTTGCAACCTGTTCAGCTAGTTGTGAGATAGTATGGCTACGAAAGCTACTGTCTGAGTTATTTGATCTCTTGTTGGATGCTACTGGTATCTTTTGTGATAACCAGAGTTGTGTGAAGCTGTCCGAGAACCCAGTGTTTCATGACAGGTCGAAACACATAGAGATCAAATATCACTATATCAGGGATATGGTGCAAAGAGGAGCTATGAAGCTCCTGTATGTTGTGACAGATAGGTTGGGCTATGTGCCCGTAATAAGTCCTGGGATTCTCTTGCGAGGTTTTGCCATGACCACATATAATTTGTCCCTGGGAGATCCTATAGGTAGAGCTGTGTGCTCGTAACAACCTGGGATGCTCTTGCGAGGTTTTGTGGTGACCACATATAATCTGTCCCTAGGAGATCCTATAGGTAGAGTTGTGTGCTCGTAACAGCCTGGGATGCTCTTGCGAGGTTTTGTGGTGAGGTCACATATAATATGGCCCTGGGAGATCCTATAGCTAGAGCCGTGTGCTCATAACAGCCTGGGATGCTCTTTCGAGGTTTTGTGTTGCACGTAATAAGTCCTGAGGATTCCACAGTATGGCCATTGATGACGAAGACCTGCAGGTGGTGGGCCTACATCCAGTATGAAAAAGGACTAGCTCTGTAGAACTTCCTATGATGAGTAGAGTCAGAGATTTGTTGAGATAGCAGCAGCAGTGACGATGATGATGATGATGCATCGATGATGATGATCCCGAGAAGAAGACTTGTCTAGCAGATTTGTGTCGAGAAACAACTTCCTAGTTAAGAGGGAGTGTTGATGTATATGTAACTTCAGAATGTATTTCATCTATGTATTTCATATGTATTTATTGTACCCTTATTAGAGATGTGTTATTCCTCTATAAGGAAGTGTCATCATGTGGATTGACAAGTGTCACAAGTGTATGTACTTGCTGATGGGTTATTAGACCACCATGTGTGGGGTTGGCCCTGAAATATATATTATATTTTGGATGTATCTAGATAGACAATTCGGCCCCATAGTGTAATTGAGCAAACAGGTTAAGTATAAATAGAGATCGGGAGATCTCTATTTGGATCATTCGGAAACTCACACTTCTCTCACTTAGAAAGTGGCGCACTAGTGAGGAGGAGGATCATCTGCTACTAGGAGACTATCTCAGTGTATTTTGGTTGTACTTTGGTTGAGCCATTTCTCTCTCTATCTCTGAGGAAGTTGTGGGGTTTTTCACCTTAGAGTTTTCCCCACAAAAACTCTGTGTCTCTTATCTCTCATGCTTTTGATTCTTGTGATGCTTGTCATGCTTATTGTGATTATTATGCATTGATATACTATATATGTTATTCTCTCAGTAAAGATCCTAGAGTATTGTGAATTAATGTTCAAAATTTAACAATATATACTCTCTGAAATCTGATAGTGATCCAATATAGATGCTCATCTCAGCATCTCAATGCAAGGGAACTGGCTGAATAGTGTACTGGAATCAGAAAAATAATGTATGGTAGCCCGACTACTATATATGTGATAATAGTAACCTAGGAAATTCCTTTGGAAACACATCACTGAATTCGACTAACACTGGGTACTAATCAAAGGAGGGTCCCTTCTCATTATTTACCGCTTCAATAATATACAACTGACACCCTTCCTCATAGATTTTTTTACGTTCATCGTTGATATGAAACGTAGGGACACCTTCCGTTTGATACCCTGGATCTCAGTGGCCTATCCCTTGTTATCAAAGCAAAGAAATTTATTCCCAAAAAAGTATAAGAAAGCTCGATTTTCCTCAAGCCAATTCATACCTATGATAATTTCATAAGTTTCGAGGGTGGTGACGTACACTTTGACTTGTGTAACACACACCCCGAGATCTACTATACATATGTCAACACTAGGTCCTACTGCTTGTTTTACCCCTGAATCCATTTCAACTAGTTTAAATCGTCGTGTTCGTAGGCTTCCAACCCACATTTATCTAATGCATATGGAGAAATAAAACTATTTGTAGCACTGGGATCAAACAAGATTCCAAGTTTAACATTATTGACCTTGCCTAATGATTCCACTACAGTGGATTGGTGTTCAGCCTAATGGTTATTCACTACTGCTGAGATCTGATGCTTACTCCCCCCACTCCCCATTGGGGCCTTCCCTTCTCGATGCACTATACCGGATCGTAATTCGGGATAGTCATGATGGTAATGTGGGCCTCCTTAATGCCAACAAGAAACATGTAACGAGGAAGGCGAGCTGAATTGCTGAAACCTCTGAGAGGGGTTTCTCCCCCTGGATCGCCTTCCCCTGTCGACTGATCCTCGATAATTACTTACACTCTTGTGAGTCCCTGTTGTTGATTGGGATACTGCCCTTGCTGACACTAACCTGTCTACTTCTGCAACTCTAGGTGTATACCTGTTTCCGTAGGGAGGTGGCCTCGCATACCCTCCCCTGGGGTAGCTTCAAGGGGCCTTCCCTACAAACCCCGACTGTTGAGAATTGAATGATTTGATAGGTTTCATACCCAGCATATCTTCTGTATAATGAGCACAATTGACTTCCTCGGCAACCGAAGTCAGTTTCCACATCTACACTTGGGCCCTGATCTTGGTATTAAGCCTGTACACAAAGCACTTAACCTGGCGTTGGTCATTGTCCAAGTAGGGGACATACTTAACTAGTTCCATGAATATTTCCCCATAATCCTCCACGGATAGATTATTTTGTACCAAGGCATGAATGGATCCTGCCTGTTCTTCCCGATAGGAGGCGGGAAAGTACTTCCCTCTAAACTTATCCACAAATAGTTTCCATGTAACAATGTCTGGGTAAGGTGCAACTATCTTTCTTGGTGTCCCCACCAATTCAAAGTGTTGCCTTTCAGTTTAAATATGGCTATTTTGGATTTGGATGTGGAGGTGTATTCCTACAATGCTAAACACATGGTCATCCCCTCCAACCATGCCTCTACGTGTACCCCTACACGACCCCCTGAAATACTCCGAAAGCCATATTTTCTGAATATCCCTCGTGATATCCTGATGAGGAGGTATCTACACTAGCTTCAATGCTACTTCGAGATTTCCCTCCCTCAGTGGCGGGGCCTCCACTTCTACCTATGGTGTAACACTTCCCATTTGAAGTCCCCTGAGTGTGTCATTTATTGCCTCCAGGGAGCGCAATATGAGAATGGTCTCTGGCGATGGTGCCGACGCATTCTGTTCAGGTATTGCCATCTCTTGATCTCTCCCCCAACTTGCTCGCGTCCTTTCCATGCTTATCCTTTATCATAGCATAATTCAACAATTTAGCACATGCTTTAATTTTTAACTAGGTCACTATTAAACACATACCCAAACCTACTAGAGTGAGTGAAAGTTTCTTACAGGTTTTACCTAATACCGAGTAAAATTCCTGAAAGGGTAAGGGAACGAAGGCACTACTACATCCCTACGTTGAAGTCGTCATCGTGAAGAATGGGTAAGAGACTATGTCTTTGGTCACATGTAAGGCATCGCGTCGTCCTCGTGGCTTAGGGAGTCACCGATGACCATATCTATCGTCGGGATCACACTTGCTATGATTCCCTGCATGAAACCTCCTATGTTAATTAATTTGCCTTAATTTCAATTTAACCGAGTAGACCCCTAAACACGTGACCAATTCCAAATTAACTTAAATAATTAA
The DNA here is from genome assembly GCA_027924585.1 of Larix kaempferi. Classification (NCBI taxonomy): domain Eukaryota; kingdom Viridiplantae; phylum Streptophyta; class Pinopsida; order Pinales; family Pinaceae; genus Larix; species Larix kaempferi. Next base: position 13,296,075 of record BSBM01000007.1, read on the forward strand.
CCTATGAAATTTAAAAATTAGAATTTAAATCTAACAATTATTTAATTAATTTAATAATATTAATCTTAATTTAATAATATTAATCTTAACATGATTAATCCTTAAATTTAATTCTTAACAATTTAATCTTCAAATAATATTAATCTTAAATTATATTAATTTCGACAAAATGTTAAATAATTAACATAAATAATTTAAAACTACAAAATTTGAATAATATTCAAATTATGATTTAACAAAGAAAAATTTGATAACGATATATATATATATATATATATTAAAAAAAAAAAAAATAACAATAAAATGAATTCTTAGCTGAAAAAAAACAATAAAATGAATTCTAATTGAATAAACAATTTAAAAGTTTAATGAACCTTAACCTTTTAAGTCTCCGGCAAGCGCGTAGCCTTGCATGAGGGCCACCTTCCCTGTCTCACCGTCAAGTTAAGGGCCACCTTCCCTGTCTCACCGTCAAGTTAAGAGAGGGTTTGATCCCAGCCCGTTGTCATTTTCTCGCCCAAATTTTTTTTGTCATGAGTGAGCTCTGTAACTCAATCTTGACTCCACAGCTATCGGTTCAGCTCCAAGAAATGGCTCCTCCATAATGTTAGAGCTAGCGAGAGCTCAAATCCATCACCCCGGAAGGTCCATTCTTGTTGTCCGACAGTTCATGAGTGCTTAATTGTTTTGTATATATAAACATTTTTTTTTTATTTTTTTTACATGGCTCCACGGCCATCTCCTCCATCTCGAGCGACAACCTCACTACCCTCCCTCTCTCCCTATCGGTGCAAACTGGGGTGTGGGCATAGCCTACGCAACCATCCACCCCACGACTAGTGCAGTGCATATATATATATATATATATATATATATATATTTGTTTTTCACCTGGCTTGCAGAGGGAGGCCGAGTGACCTGCTTCTCCTCTCCCCACCCTGGCCGAGTGGCAGCTCTGCTGCCCTACCTTTCTTCTCTCGGTGCGACCTGACCTGGGTTCCTTTTAGCGGCACTCTCCCATGAATCTACATCTCCATGGGTTCATATTCTTAGATATTGGGCTTCATGGAAGGTCATCCCAACACGTTGTTCACATAATACATGTCTTGACAATGGTGATCCATGTGGGTGTTGCTCGACAGAAAACCCATAACCTTTTTTTTATTCTACTGACTCATGGGCTCTCATTCTGGAACAGGCCCGCTAGGACCTCTCCCTCTGCGCAGGCCTCTTCCTCTCTGCACAAACCTGTGCCCGCGGCTCTCCCTCTACGCAGGTCTTGCTCCCCTCTCTCTCACGCGTAGGCCTCTATGCACAACCTCGCGCCCGCGGCTCTCCCTCTGCGCAGGTCGTGCTTCATCGCCCAAGTGAAGAACGTGGCCCCGTTGTGCAAGCTATGGATGCGTGTTGTACAGTAATACTCTCCTCCTCCTGTGCTGGTGTACCAGCCTTAGGACCCTAAAGAGGAAATGCAGTGAAAACCCTTAAAAACCGGTAGACAGGCCCTATGTTCGGATTTCATTCCACATGAATACTCCTCCTGTGTTGGTGTTTCAATCTCGGGACTCTAGAGTGTAGTTAAGGACAGGTAGGGAGCCGTTAAGGACAGGTAGGCCCATATGGTTGGAGTACAAAAGCCGTTGCGACAACTTATAGACGCCACTGCATTTAACACCAATTGAAATAATTGCTTACAATATCTTGCTCATCATTATGAGATGCATGATTCACTTGTAATGGATGCCTCACGTCGCTCTAGGTATTCCATTCATTCTTAATCGGATTCTTGGAGAACCCATTTTCATCATATTTAGCACGTCGATGCATAATAGTTTCTCGGTAATTTTCGGACACAGTTGCATACTTCCGAGTTTGAACATTAGATAAACCTCGCAGTCAGCTTCTTCATTTTGCAGAAATAATAATCTGTCGTTACATTATATGGGTTATCATCTAAGTTGCCAGGGTACCCGTATCGGTGGGTTGGGCACCTGTACCAGTATTGGGTATCCGTACTGTCGTACCAGGTACCGGATCTGGTATTTCTGGGAGTATCGTGTAAGTACCGTGTACTTCTCCCAAGTATCGGGTACTTGGTAACAGATTTTAGGGTACTGGTACTACAAAAGGGTCCCGTACGGCGAGTTTGGGTACTCCGTAGGTACTTCCGGGCATGAAACTGAAGACGCGGAGTGGAAAATACATTTAACTTTGGTTTTGTGGGCGAGGTAGATGGTGGAGACCATTTCCATAAGCATAAAACGAATTTCACAAACCTAAAATGAAGGTCAATCCGCCAGTTTCCGTTTAAGTTATTAACTTATTTGTAGTGTGTTCATCGCTGTCGGGTTGGAGGTCGAGGGCGTTGTTCATTGCTGTGTGTTCATCACTGCCGGAGTTTGCAGTTTGCAAGGTCGAGACTCGAGTTACTGTTCACTTCCTGTTAGTGTTGTTACTGTTCACTGTTATTACTAATTACTAATTAGTAATTTTAAATTTACTTATTTAAATTTTAAATTTTATGTTTCATTGATTTTCAATTTTTAATTTTTTTGTATTAATAATTTTAATTTAGCTTAATTTTATGTTTCATTGATTTTTTGTTTTATTAATTATATTTTAATTTAGCTCAAAGCCTCAAACAGTAAACTTAAAAGTTAAACAGTAAACTTAAAAGTTAAACAGTAAACTATAATCATTAATGTTAAAAAATAAAAATAAAAATTAAATTATCAGTATAAAGATTGCATTTTGATAGTGTCAAGAGTGTAATTCTGGGTTTTAGTGTCAAGACTGCCTATATTTTTGCCATATTGGGTATTTCAACAGGTTATGCTGTCTTATGCTATGAAGACTGAGATGTGGATTCATGTGTAAAAGGGTAAATGTGCAAGCACAGCTATAATTCAAATTAAACAGTAAACTTTGCTAAAAAATTAAAAATTCAACAATGAACAAACTGTTAAACAAAGTTTTCAATTTCTGTTGGGCATTAATGGAAGGATAATCACGATTTTTTAATATTGGGCGTGAATGGAAGTTCTTAGTTGAGTTTTCCATTAATTTTGTAATTGTATAAAATTTAAAATTATTAATATATCATGCTATTATGCTAATGATTCATATCAATATCAATATCATATATGTAATTTGAATTAATGTGCAAGCATAATACCAATGTCAAATGTGAAATGTATGTTACTTGTTGAAAATGTATTATAATTATTAATATAAATTTTAAATTTAAACTTGAAAATTATATATATATATATATATACAGCACCCCAACGTACCCAAGTACCCTATTTCAAAAAGTGGCATACCCGTACCCATCCGAGTACCTGAGTACCCTGGCAACTTAGGTTATCATGCAAGATTATGATGTTATGCTTAATACACATATTTGGTCTCCATATATTTGATTTTGCATGTTAAAAATACCCATTGTACGACCTGCCTAATTTCTTTCTATTAAATATCTTAAATTCAGACTATCTCACTAAAGTGTACCATCAATTTTTTATTTTTTTCACTGCAAGGGCATTTGCATTTCTTATATGTCATGAAAAACTCATGTTTTACTTCATTCTGGGATTGGGAAGGCAGTTCTGAAGAATATTTTGTATTAATGGAAAAGGGGCAATAGAAGTAAGTAAGGCATGTGGTCCACCCAAAATTCCTTAAAATAGCATGTCATCATGTATTCATAAAATATTACATCCCTCCATATCGACGATGGCCCTAAGATTTTGTTATGGACATTTGAAAATTTACATTTCGCAGTCTAAGAGTGTGGTTTAGACAATTTGAAGGAAGTTTCGTTTTCACTGGATTTCCTTGAAGTCCATTAATTTCCCTCAATTTTGTTCTCCCTAAGAACATGAATTTACATAATGGAGTTGCTATGAAACATAATTATTAGGGACAACAGGATATGAAAGTAAAAAAAAAATCTTATGAAACACAAAGTATGCAGCAAACGAGCATTACCTGGAGGGGAAATTCTTATTGTTTCTATTTCAATTGTAGTGATCCCTCTAGTTCCAGGTTTGTAACCATGGCTTTGATACCATGCGTAATCGGCCTTCCTTGGTCCCCGGTAAAATAATATAGATTCTACTTTTATTCAAAGTTTTGTTTCTGTTCAATTCTTCCAAAATAATAATGTTTCACTATGCAGGTAGAAAGCAAGTAAGTTATGTTCTGTAGATGTGAAGATCATACAAATATGAAGTTTCATGCAAGTATAAATCATCTATCACAAATTAGAAATTAAACTAATTTAATAAATTAACCATCAGGCTATTCGTATTTTCTCATTCAACAAATTTTCTTGCGAGATTCAATTTAAACAACAATTAAATACTTGTATAATTGCCCAACACTTGGAATACTCAACCATCGAAATTTGATCTGCCTCCCTTCCAACTAGGACAGTCTAGTTGACCACCCAGCTCCAAGAATTACTTCTTGGACCCCTGAGCCCAAAACTTGAGTAATAAGTCCAACTCGTCTGAACCTCCTCCCTTCGATCAGAAAAGCAAGCCTCCTCTGTTGTCATTCCCAGAGAACTTCTCCAAATTTCTCCAATTAGCTTCTCCTCCTTTAAATTTATTCTTCCACCAATAAAAAATATCCCTTCCTTCAATCGCCTTCCTCCTATCTATCCCCTTCTCTTCTACCAACTCCACCCCTCCATTAGTACCTGTATCTCCCCATAAATGTTCATTCATGTTTTCCCATCCACTGTCAAAGTCCCTCGTACCCCTAAACATTAAAATATTAAACCGTATCCTCATTAATGAGGCAATTCAAACATGGCTTATCAGCATCAAATGGAAGCCATTCAAATTCCTCCTACTCGGTCACCTACCCTTTTATCAACTTAATGGGATCAGGTTCACACGTGATTTGTATTAACAATATAATCCAATACTTTTATCATAATTATTATGGCCAATCAATAATTATACATAATTGTTAATTAATATTAAAGTTTCGTTAAATGTTTCAATATTTAACATTATTTACTTCAATAACGGTGATAATATATTAGATTGTTACTATGATATACGTCACCAAGTCACTCTCCAGTGCTTATTAAAATCAGTATTTAATCAATAATTATCAATGACTTAATTAATTGACAACAATTGTTCATTAATTAATTAATAGTACCACTAATTATATACCCAATGATTATCACACCCCCCATAATGGTAATTACTCTTCAGTTATAATTAAAACTAATTACAATTTATTAATTAAGTCAATAATAATCTTATCAATACTATTTACACCATTATCATTGGTAAACCAAGCAATTGAACTAATTGATATCATTAATATTTAGTTAACATTAATCAATTTACAACTAAATTCCACATGCTATCCTTCCTCTATTGGACTACCCTGAAGTGTCACGCCATGACTGGCTCTAGTTAGAACCTGTAAGTGGAAGTGTCAACTGCATCGACCAAGCTTCCCCGACAAGCACCCACCAGTCATCATCACACACCTTGGAAAGCGTGTTGGAGCACATCCCTCCCATGACTCCGAGTTTCGGGGATAAATGGTGGGTAATGTCTCCACCCCCCTAATGGAACAAGGGACTATGTCTACATTGACATAGTGAATACGGTGTGACTATTGTACTCAGCTTTTGTCATCGAATAACCAATTTGGGAGGTTGTGTTTCCTGAAACCCCACACCTACCTACACATCATGATAATAATACAATAATCATGTTAAACAAATAGTGCATCACTTGCATACCATTTTTTTTTCGAAATCCGTGTGCCCGAGGTACTCCCACCTCGTAGGATCCAACTACCACTTAGCCCTTTTCACCTGTAGGTTAGTCTCCATACACATGATCGAGAATATCGTGCAATCATTGACATGTATATACATTTCATTACTAGGGAACAATAATGCAAATCATTTCTATGTACCATGCACCTGGTATCATATATATCCATTCAACTTATAACTTTTAACTCGGTGTCCACGTACCCATCATTTAGTAAATTTGCATGTTAGAGACATAATCAGAACATGAATATAATTCATAACATTAACATCACACACATATATATAATCTCTGCAAAATAATAAAACCATGTGTCCACAGTGTCATCAAACTGACAAACTCTCACAATAATAAGAAAATACAACATATAATTATAGTTCAGGTAAATAAGGTCAAAACGAGGCATTACATACACCCACCCTTCGGGAAACTTCGTCCCGGAGTTATGATCAAAATAATGTGGGAAAATCACAACGCATGGTCTCTGTGTCCTCACAGGTAACAGAACCTGAGCTATACATGTCCCACTGGACCTTAACCTGGTTACCAAACGGTTTCTGAGTTGCCTAACCCCGTGGTCCAATATACATAATGGTTCGACCCTGATGGTCCCCTCATCCAAAACCTGCAGTTCATTCCAATTTATTTTATGAGGCTCATCAAATATATGATGTCGTAAAACATATACATGAAAAACATTATGGTTTTTATGCAAATGGGGTGGCAGCACAAGACGATACGTGACGGGTCCAACCATCTCCAAAATTTCAAAGGGTCCTATGGATCGTGGCGGAAAATTTTTCCCTTTCTCAAACCATATGGTACTTTTACTAGGTTTGATGCGTATGAAGACTATATCCCCAACCTTATAGTTTTGGTCTACCCTATGCGCATCGACATATATGCTCTTTTGTCTATCTTGAGCTTCCTTTAACTGCTATCTAATATAAATAACATGTTCTTTTGTCTCCTTAATCAACTCAGGTCCTATAATCACTCGATCCTCTAACCTTTCCCAACTCAATGGTGTTCTGCATAGCCTTCCATATAATTCTTGATAAGGCGGCATTCCGATCAAGCTGTGGTAACTATTGTTGTAAGAAAATTCTGCCAAAGGTAAGTGTTTTTCCCAATGGGTTTGTTGATCCATAACATACATCCTAAGCATGTCCTCCATCACCTGATTCACTCTTTTTGTTTTCCAATCTGTCTCTGGATGGTAAGTTGTGCTTAGGTTCAACTGAGTTTCTAAGGCTGACTACAAGCTTGTCCAAAACCTGGATGTGAACCTGGAATCCCTATCTGAGATAATATTCTTGGAAATTGTCACAACCCCAAATTACCTATATATATAAAAAAAAAATCAACTCCTATTTCTTAACAACATAAACATGTTGAAGTGTTCTTAATGTATTAGAATTCAAAACTATTGTTCCGAATTACTTACTCAAGATTATGTTTAAGATGTCTAAGGAGATTTATAAATAGTTAGTACTTGTGATCTCATTCTTAATATAATCTGATTATATTTATAAAACATCTTCCAACTTCCTTCCAAGTACTAACTCAAGGTTTTTGTTTGAATTCTTAGCGGTGCAAGGACCTCCTTCTTGGAATCTTGGATTAACTAAGGTATGATTTCTATTTCAAACTCCTAGAAATTCTTTGCATCCAAACTTAGTTATTTAGTTGTGGTTAGGACCTAGGTTGAAACCTAAGGTCTCTTTGTTAACCTGGATATGAATATATATATATATATATATATCTTTTTAAAATACTTTATGTGGCTTGACAACTATGGTAGGATTGAGATATGGTTAGAAAAATATATTTAATATTGTGTTATATTTGCATGTTCAATTGCATGGCTAAGGTTCACGTTCTAGCCATGTGATAGCAATTAAGCTTTGGATAATCGTGATAAATGACTTGACAACAGGCAGCGGTTTAAAATTTTGGCCATGTGAAAAGTTTCATGTTTGAATTATTATTTAAACCCATCGCATACAAACTTGACTACACTGACAGTGTGGTTAATGTAGTCCTGTGATGTATTAACTACTTATCAGACCTCGATGTTGGAAATGGAATGTCAACCCTCCATCTGGACACCGAGCTCGATCTCAATCGTTGGATGATATCTCCTTGGGGTTGGCTCGAAATTGAAAAGTGTGACAATAAATTTGTTTATTCGGACATGCTTGGATACTATTGGTTCTTGGTTTCGTGTTTGGTTCATTTTTTAAAAAACACAGGAAACTTTACCGAGGGTTCCTCCCTGGTGTAGTCATAGGTATGGCCTTCTTAACGACACACCGTTATTGCTCAGTCGAGTTCTACAAAAACTTTGTTTCATAGGAAGAGTTTAGAAAACAAAGGAGTGTGGAGAAGATAGAGACGGGATTTTTTATCGTTTTCTTGCTCTGCGACTTATATGGTAATTTCCTACTCCATTATTGTGGAAGGTTTGGAAGATTTGACTCTGGGGGTCCTTCCCTGATCTTTCTTGGAGTTCTGCGAGGAGAACACTCAACCATAGTAATTTATTTTTACCTAAAAGGTTCTTTTTCAGTTTATCGGAGTTATTCAATTCATAGGTTTAATACTATGCATAATTGCTTGCGCAAGTTTTTGTGAATGGTTTGACCATTGAGGTTTTTCTTGGAGTTCTGATTCTTAAGGTAAGATATATCCCTGAGCTCATTTGTTTATGTTTCTTATTCGTAATAATGCTCTGTGGATGCGTTATTGATGGACTTCCTTGTATGCGTTACTGTAGGTGAGGAAGTATTACTTATTGAAATGTTCTAGTCTTGTTCTTAACATACCTGTTAATGGTTTTTAGGTGACTCCTTGATTCGCTTGAATGACAGGAACTATATTGTGCTTTGGACAACTCTTGGTTATGAGGGTTCCCACTCAAACCTACAACCATTCTCTCAGGCATGTATACTTCATCTTGTAAGTTTTCGATACTATGGTAGCATTTAAAATAAATAGGGTTTAGCTGTATAAAATATTATTAGTCGAGAGATTAAATACTTGCATATCTTGTTTGCACAGGACAGATGATGACAGAGGTAACCAATCTGCTTGATTTCACTCTGTGATAGTTAAAAGATTCACCTATATGGGGTTTTAGTAATGATTTGGTGGTCTCTTGCTTCCGGGATGGAGAGAATCCAACTACTTGAGCTGATTGAGTGATCAGGGTTTTCCCAAGAGATAACTGGTAAGCATTTTTAACCAACGCATCATTTAAGTTCTTCAATACTCTTTTAATTTCTTAGCAATCTGAATCCTAACTGGATTTTCTTGTTGTGTTTGGGTAACCAATCGACAGTGTGGGCCTTACCATGATTGTGTGTGTGGAACTTTCACTCTATCCAACAGTATGCCAAGAATTCCACCACCTTGTTGACAAGATACTATGTATCGAAGCTCCTATCTTTATGAGGTTTTGGAACCAAGGGAGGAAGGCTTCTCGTCCTCCTTCAACCTATTGATTGATTTTTAAGTTAAGTTCTTAAGTATTCCCATGGCGTCAACCTATAACGATTCTAGGATTTTATACTTTTAAGTTGGTAATTTTCTATGTATTCCAAAGAATCTATTATTTGGTCAATCGGTTTGACTTCTGATTTTAATGCTACTATATAGAATTCATATTTTTCTTATATGAATATGTGGTTGGATTTTGAGTTTTTAAAACGTAGATGAAAATCCTTTCGACTCTTTTCTCGAGTTCGATCCCTCTTCGTGAGGATGTAGATTTAATTTTGGAAACTTCAAATGTTAAAAGTAGGCTAAAGCCTCTCTCCTAAGGTTTATATTTACTTGTATAGTCTTACAGTTTGATAAATGAAATGTTCAAGGTTGAAATTCATTTTACTTGGCATGTTTATGGTTATCAAATATATTTATAGTTTTTCCTTGTTCCGGAATACTTTTGAATGTTCTAAGAAGCCTCTCGGCCTTCTCATTAACTTCATGCATTTTTAGTATATGAAACATATACTTGTTAATCATTGACTATGTTTATGCTAATCAAATTCACACTGGTAAATACTAGATAGACTTTGTCTATAAAACACATAATTTAATTCTACATATATTTATATATCTATTCTATAGGTCTACTTTTGTATAAACATGAAATCCTAACATTTATATAAAATTTAGTTTCTTTATCTGTAACTATAAACTACTTAATGCATATATAAAAACATTCATAAATAAAACTTGAGAAAGAAATATTATGATATGTAATTAACAATATCGGGATAGTAATCTATTCTAATTCAAAATAAGAAGATAAAAATGGAACCTGAATGCCACTGATGGAAATCAAAACTGGAGATTGTTGTTCCTCCAAACCAAACTTCAAGAACAACCAAGTTACTTACTCTGAAACCCCCGAGCCTTTTTGTTGAGCCACAAGGACAAAGACTGGTCAAAATTTCATCTCTTACATAAGATAGATCACTTTCCCCTCCATCACAAGCCTCCTGCTCATTCGATGGATTCAATATTTATCATATTTTTCCTAGGGCTTGGTCATTTATGAGCCACCTGCTCCATCAATACTCCATATTAGTCTCGACCTGATTTTAGGGAGGATGCCTCCTGCATCATTTGAATCTTTATTGAGCAGTATTTCCACTTGGGATTTTCTTTCGACACTTTTCATTCCTCCTTGTGGGTCAGCAATCACTCTATAACAGCTACCTCCAATTTGATTCTCTCAGTTTAGAATTATTTATTAATTAAAAATTCCTTTACATATTATTTTGACCTCACTTGGTCAAAATATCAAAAATTAAATAATAAAATAAGGTCTTTAAACAATCATTATTTGGGTTATTGGGATATTACATATACCTCCCCTTAAGATTAACCCCATCCCCGGTGTTACTTTAAACTTCTTCCAAATTATTCTGAAATAGATTGGATATGCTTCTCGCATATTGCTTTCCAATTCCCAAGTAGCCTCTTCCAGACTAAGGTGCTTCCATTGCACCTTTACCTGTATGATGGTACGGTTCCGAAGTAAAAGTTCTCTTTTGTCGAAAATACATTATGGTTCCACTTGAAATTCTCCTTCGGTTTCCACCTAAACAACATTCCAATCAACCATATGAGTAGAATCATGAACGTATATTTTTAAAATCAAAACATGAAAAACATTATGTACTTTTATTGTAGGTGGTAGTGCCAACTGATAAGCTACTGGTCCAACCTTTGTTAATATTTCAAAAGGTCCACAATACTTGAGTGCTAATTTTGTACATTTTATCAATCTTAGGAAACTTTTTCTGGCTTTCACTTTCACATATACATGATCTCCTACCTCAAACTCTCTTGGAGTTCTTTTTAAATTTGTATAATGTTTTTGTCTATCTTTAGCTATCATCAAATTATGATGTACATGTTTCACTGTTAGTCCCATATATTTCAATACTTCAAGACCTAACATTAATTTATCAATTGGACTACTCCAAAAAATTGGTGTTACATTTTCATCCATAAAGTATTTCAAATGGACTCAATTTCGCTGAAGCTTGAAAATGATTGTTATATGCAAACTCTACAAAATGTAAATACTCTTCCCAATTACCTGGTTTATCCATTACATACATTCTAAGCATATCTTCTAAAATATGATTCACCATTTTAGTCTGAACATCGGTTTGAGGATGATATGCGGTACTGAAATTTAATTGATTCTCTAAACCTTTAAATAAAGCTTTCCAAAAAAAATTCGTAAACTTTGCATCCCTATCAGAAATTACTACCTTAGGTACACCATGCAGTCCAAAAATCTCCTTCATAAAAATATTAGCAATATTAATGGCTTTATAAGTATACTTAACTAAAATAAAATGTGTTGTTTTAATAAGCTTATACACCACAACCATAATTGAATCATTTTGTTTAGAATTTTTAGGTAAACCTGTTATAAAATCCATATTGATAATCTTTCATTTCCATTCTGGAATGAAAAGGTTGTAGCAATCCAGCTGGATGTTGATATTCAGCTTTTACTTGCTGACATTCAATACATTTAGCTAAGTATTCCGCAACTTCATTTTTCATATTGGGCCAAAAGAAATCTTTTATTATCATGGTAATCATTTGTTGATATCTAGGATGCCCTGAAAACAATCCTTTATGTAATTCATTCATAATGATTAGTTTAGTTTCTTCCGAATTAGGTGAATATAGTCTTCTTTTATGTAATAATAATCATTTTCTGTTCAAATTGAATTCTGTTTTTACACGATTAGCTTCATTTTTTGTTGTCTTTTCTTTTAGTTTTTTATAATATTTATCAAACTTTGTTGCAGTTTCAACCACTTTATTTTCATTCCCTTTAATATGTGTAATTTCGAAATCATATTCACTTAAGAAAGATAACCACCTAGCCTGTCTAACATTTAAATTTTGTTGGTTGAATCAATATTTTAAACTAATATTATCAAACATTAGCAAAAGTATTCTTCCTATAAGATAGTGTCGCCACATCTTAAGGGCATGAATGATAGCAACCAACTCTAGGTCATGAGTAGCATAGTTCTTTTCATGTTCTTTAAGTTTCCTAGATTCATATGCTACGGCATAATTTTCTTGCATTAATACTCTTCCTAGACCCTCTTTACATCCATCTGTACATATAACAAAGTCTTTATAGGAGTCAACAATTTTTAGGATATGAGCTATCGTTAATAGATATTTCAATTTATTAAAACTATTTTCACATTTGTCATTCCAATCAAATTACTTTCCTTTCTTTTGCAATGAGGTGATAGGATATGCAATCTTAGAAAATCCTTCAATGAATTTTCTATAATAGCCAATAATCCCCATAAAAGATCTGTTATAAGATATGTCTTTAGGAATAGGCCATTCCATGATAGCTTTAATTTTGTCGGGATCCACAGATATACCTTCTTTAGAAACCACATGTCCTAAATATTGGATTTTATCCTTAAAGAAGTCACATTTGCTAAACTTGGCAAATAATTCTTGTGCTCTTAATACTTGTAAAACTATTTTTAGATGTTCTCCATGTTCTTGTTTATTCTTAGAATAAATTAATATATCATCGATAAAGACAACTACAAATTTATCTAAATACTTACTTAATATATTGTTCATTAAACACATAAAAGAAGCTAGAGCATTTGTCAACCCGAAGAGCATTATGACAAATTCATAATGAACATATACTGTTCTAAATTTGTTTTGTAAATATCTTCATCTTTAACCCATACCTGATGATATCCAGATCTAAGTCTATTTTAGAGAATATCGTTGCTCCTCGAAATTGATCAAACAAGTCATCAATACGAAGTAGAGGATATATTTTTTTAATAGTCATTTTATTTAGTTTTTGATAATCTATACATAGCCGTAAAGTACCATCATTTTTCTTTACGAACAATATCGGTGCTCCCCATGGGGAAACACTTGGCCAGATGCACTTTTTATCTATTAATTCCCGTGTTTGTGATTTTAATTCATTAAGTTCCAAGATATCCATACGATATGGAGCTTTTGAGGCTAGTACCGCCCCCGTCACCAAGTCAATAGTGAAATCTATTTCTCGTTCTGCAGGTAATCCAGGAATTTCTTCTAGAAATACGTCCTTATAATCTTTTAACACTGGTATATCATCTATCTTAACTTCATTATTTTTATCTCGGTCATAATTTATACGAACAACAAATACCTTACAACATTTACGAACAAACATTTTCATTTGTAAAGTCTATATTTCTCTAATAGTAGTCTTCCTTGGGATTCCTTTTACTACAATGGTGTTACTTTCTTCAACTATGCATGAGAAGGTTTTATCATAACAATTTAAAATTAATCTATGCTTCTCTCTCCAGTCCATTCCTATCAATATATCAGAATATCCTAAAGAAAGAATATTTAAATCAACATGCATCTTAAAACCATTCATATTAAATCCACATTCTTTCACAAAACTAGTTACTTTTCGTTTCATGCCCCTAGCAAGTTGAACTAACCAAGACTTTTCAAATTTGTTTTGTTGTAATTCACACAGCTCTACAATTCTTGGTGAAACATAACTTAAACTTGCACCGAGATCAATTAATATAGATATTGGTTTATCTTTTAACATACCTTTGATTTCCACCATAGATGTTTCATGATCTACTTGTCTGTTTTCCAGTGCTGCACTAATTTTGGGCATGCTCCTTGCTATATCTCCCACTGTAATATCTTCTTGAATAGTGTTTACGATGTTGAAATTCTTTCTTCTAACTGGACAGTCAACAGTTTAATATCAACATTATTTCTTGGTCTTATTGAAGTTAGTCTAGCATTGATTAGAGAGCATTTAGTGTTGACTCACATGCTATGTAACTCATGTTAATTTGGCAACATACAAAAGTTTGGTTGGTTATTCATGATTATTTATATTGAATGCTAAACTTATGGTGGTATTTGAATGATACTTAACCTATCTTGAACTGGTCACATTATAATAGTATCTTAAACTCGTTTGAACTTGGTCATTGAATGCATACTAAAAATCTTGTTACATAATCTTCTATGATATATACTGGTTTTTTATTATTAGTGGTGAATAACACCTATTGAATGACATTTGAATGCTACTAGCGTACATTTAATTGGTAATACATATTTGCAGTGGCGAACAATCCTTTCATTTCATTGGTGGATGATTATGTTATTAATGAATGTTCTCTTAAAAGAGTTATCATGCTATTATCCCTTACTGGTTAAACATTGATACATGCTTATAACCTTTATTTGATGTAAGTGGTTGATACTCTTGAATTAAATATTTCTTACATGATGGATCTTGGATTGACCTCACACATTTCATTGAACAGTCTACCTTGATTTGTCTAATTTGCATAAGCTACCATTGAATGGTATTTCCATATTGACTCCATTTAGGCACTGGTCTAACTAATAATCGCATAGAAGATATAGTCGTTTGGTTGTACTAGTGTTCTACAGGTTGTCACAAGGGTACTTCTCCTTGGAGGTTATTGGCTTCCGAAGAAGTTAGGATTGTGATCAAGGTGACATTGGATCACTTTCCTTATTTTTGCTTATCGGGAACTAGCCCGTTTACCCAGTAACACCGTCCTCCAAGGTATCCATGTGCTTTAAGGCGAAACAACCATGTAGAGCACCTCTTATCAGATTGAAACAAGTCACTCTATCAATGACCATTTTTGCAACCCATCTCTAATTCTAGCCTAAGCCACATACTCCGTTGAACTGCCAAACATTCCAGGAAGACTAATATCACTTTGAACACCCTCACTGGAAACGAAACATGCAGCTGAAATATGCCCCCCTAATACATCTTTATAAACCCATTTTGGCCATGAATGAACATGCCTAGAAAATTTTGAATAATGTGAAAATTGGCCTTACACATCAGCAATCTTATCCCTCTAATTTGCATCAGGTGGTCCATAATTGTGCCATGAAGCAAAGCGGTGCTAAAACCAGTGGTTTGCTCAGAACCAAACTTAAATTGTGCACTTGAAATGGCAGAACCATTCTGCCTCCAAGTTTCCTACTAAGGCTGAATCACTTTATTTTTTAAAAAAATGAGAAAGGACTGCCACAGATTCATTTGCCTGACCAGCCTTTGAAGAATATTTACAAAATCAATTGACTGAACAAGTCATGGCCAAGACCAAAACCCACAGGGAAGCAAATGCACCCCATCGTTAACAAAGCACGTGACCTGGTGTGTCCCCAAGAGAAGTGACTAATAGTGTTAAGTCAAAACCCTATTTGTGCATCTTCAGAGACCCCCTGGTAGGCTTGCCGCTAGACAAGGATTGGTCAAAGAGTCTCAAATATGAAACTTCAGCACATAGACTTGAAACCAAAATATGAGATATAGTGAAAAGAAATTATAGAACAGATTTTCTTCCATATTAGAAAATTAGTGTAGTTCATACAAAAATTGGGATTTCCCTCACAGTAACAACTGGTTGTAAGCACAACTTTTATTCTTTACTCACTCATGGGGCACTTATAAGATTTGAAAACAAGTTCAAAGATTTACAAGTGTCCTTCATTTGCATACATTCGACTTTTTTAGCATATTTCTGCAACCAGAAGACAATTTGAGGTTACAGATTCAGTTCCTTTAAGCGTGCTTCTTGGTTGCATTGGATACAACTTTGTCATGTATCATTTTTTAACATTCATCTGAACCATGCCTTCAAATTATGATTGTGCTTTTCTTATTGTAAGATAAATGTAACACTCTAGGACTTATTCTCTGATAGAAACATCATGACAAATGAATGGCTGCCTTATATGCCACAAAAAAGTAAATGGAAAACATTGTACTCCCAACAGCTCAAATCAAAGAATAAACATATGGGGAATGGATCTGGATTAAGATGACAAACGAAAAGAATATTCAGTACGAAACCAACTTATATTACATTGCATTCCTGCCAAAGACTTATTTCATGTGTTGATGTGCTCCATAACAGTTGTCATGCATAGCTCTGCATGCCAAACAACAAAAGCATAAATGCTTGAAAAGGATAAATTCCAGAGCAGATAATGCAACCTTGGGGATTTGATGTGCCTGGTTATTGAGGGGCAGTTATCTGAAATTCTGAACCACACATCGGTATCCTTTCTTTCATCAAGTAACCTTGTCACAATATAAATAACAGTATATTCCATTTGCTATCAAACTACCATGTTCAGAACCTCAGGTGACAAGTCCTATCCCTTTTACTGTTAGAAATATTGGAGCCATATCCCCAAAACATAACTTTCAAGGCTTGATTCAATCAGGCCAAAATTACGAATTTAATGTAAAAAAACAGATTTAGAATACAACCCAAAAGTCATGGGAAGTTGACATCTTTGCAATCAATATGGAAAGAAAGCTGAAAATCTCATCTGTAACTAATTCATTGAACCAGTACTTTCTTGCATTTCACTAGCAGCATATTCTGGGAACAGTATCTACTATCATCTATTCCATGGTCAACAACAATTGTTAAAATTATACGTTCTTCAGATTTCTATTGTCAACTAAAGCAATTCTCACATTTCTATGTAATTTTAGAGACACCCTGAGCTCTTACATCATAACATTGCAAACTGAACCAAACTTTCCTTGTCATAACTTACTTCCTTTTCATCAGGACAGTAATGTATAGGGGCAGCACATGCTGCTGAAGAAAAAGATCATCCAGCACCTGCTTTTGTTGATGGTAAAATAACAGTCTCCAGGTCAATTGACAGTCGATCATTCTTGCTTAAATATCAGCAGTTGCTATGCCATACAGAAGAAAGCCTAAAAAAGAGAGCATTCTTCCAGATCTGGTAGGAAACCTGTAATGCCAAAGACTCAATTTAAGAAAAGAGTGTCCTATTAAGCACTGCTGACACCAGATTATGTCAAATCCTGCTGTTCACCTCCCTTCTTAAGATACATGAGCTTAAACAAATATTGATTGATATGTAAAGGAAGCAGCTGCGTCTTGTAAACTTACCTAAACAAAAATTGATTGGGCATCATTTTGGCTTCTGTTAGGAAAGAACTCTTCTTCCTTGATATGATCCTCATTTTGGACAGAAGTTTGCTCTTCAACTCTTCCTTCACCTGAAGTTTGTTGAAGTTGTAATGTAGCATTGATCCGTGGAGGGTATGTTAAAGTTGGAAGTCCATGTTCCTTTAGGTACATGTGGAGTGGCAAAGTGGCATCATGGAGAAGACTCACCATGCTTGTTTGGCCAATCTCAGGTGATGGCTCTTCATCATGGTCTGGTTGATCCAGCTCTTCCTCACGATCTGGTTGATTATTCAAATCAAGCTGGCCTTTGCTGACAATGTACTCTTCTTTCTCACTTTTATTGCCTTTACAAAAAGCTTGTAAGTTTACATCTGAAGCCAATTTAAGTTCACTTCCTAGAGAATTGCCAACTTTTGTTAACCTTTTCTTGAATGCTAGATCCGGATCGTCCTTTGTCGATCCATTCTCATTGTTAGAATCAATTTCAGATAGCCTTTTCTTAACACTAATGACATCTCCCTCTTCCTCAACAAAGTTAAGTTTCTTCTTTGTATTTTCTGCTTCTATTTCAGATTGACGCTCTTTGCGTCGCATCATTAGTGTCTTAAACCTACGTTTAACAGTTGTACAAACATTACATGTACATGTAGGCTTATGTTTAGGCCCCTTTCCACTAGGGGGTTGAATGCAAACAATGCACGTGCAGCCAGGTCTATGCCGAGGATGTTTTGTCGTTGCAGCAATAGATGAAGATGTAGTTGTCTTCTCCCCGATAGTTGCAGCATTGGCTAAAGCATCCAGACCTGAGGAAGCATCTACACCCTTCTGCCCCTTGCCAGCTCTTTTCTTTCTTGGGGCTGTCTAATATTGAGTCAGTGGAGAAATGTAAAAGACGAGGAGTATATAAATTGCATAGAGTATGAATCATACAAAAGAAATTGAAAACATTTTCTGAATTTACCCCCACCAACAATAAATACATCAAACTTCCATGATTTACCCCCGCCAATCAATGCCATTCAGGAAAAATAGAATAGAAAAGAATGGAATTTCAGCGAAAGCTATACCTATACTGTGTTGAGGAAGATATTCGCGATCATCAGAACTCCCTTCGTGAGGTACAGAACAGGAAGCCCTGCAACCAAAGTGACCAATCAAGAAACTGTAAATACTTTGATAATTTAACTCAAAGTCGACAGACTGGGAATCAACAAAAACTTGGCAAGGGAGGAGAGTGAAGAGTTTGAATTGGATCAGGAAAAAATTGGGAAGAACTTAACAAATACAAAAAATAAAGATATACACATTTTAAGTTTCAAAAAAAAAATTCAGTGATATTCAATAAAGCCATGTCCAAAATTTCATGGATCATTACGTACCTCATATATGATATTATGACGAGTCCAAAAAATTATCAAAACCAGGAACTAGAAGCATTTGTTTAATGTCCAAAATTCCATGGATCAATTGGTATCTCATATATGATATGAGTCCAAAAAGGATCAAAACCAGGAATTAAAAGCATTTGTTAATAAATAAAAATGCTATAAGAGACCTGTAACAGTCACTTGCTAAGTAAAAGCTCAAAAAAACCCGCTACTTTTTATGCCATAGATGACCAGCATCATCAGTGGATTGCCAACAAGTTTCAGTGGGTGCCCTAGACGGGTTAATTTGTCCTCCTTTAGTTCTGTTTGTCACTTGCAGAGAGAAAAACCACTCAAACAAGTCAAAAAATGAGCAAAATCACTCTTGAAATGGGTTTTATACACTTACTGGATAAACAAGCAAGTCAAACTCAGTCAACCCTGTTGCCTACTAAGTCTTACTTAGTTGGATTTCGAGTGAGCCGGAAAAGACTTGAACAATCTAATTGTTCATTATCAGAAGTTCAGAAATCCATCAGGTCTTCTAGGCCCTTTATTTTTATTTTTGTACCACATGTTCATATCCCCTCGGGAAATTTTGTAATAATGTGCTAGCATGGTATCTTTTTGTAAAAGACTTAGCTTCTAGGACTTGAACGTTAATTCAACTAGCCCAGAGTGTTTTTTTCCTTGGAATTTATTTGTTGTTGAATAAACGACTAATAATTTTCGAGTTTTTCACTCAATCCTCTAAAGTTGGGGTGGTCGGCGTAATTTTTAATCCTTAGGAAGTTATTAGAGTATATGTGTCAATGTATTAAACCATGTTAGGCATAGTTTTTGAGTGGTATGAACATGTTTTAGGTCCCCCCCCAGGTTTTTTTTAATTCCGAGAAAATTTTATTTTTTCGTAAAAACAAGCCATTTTTTAATGGTTTGGCTAAAAAATTAAAAAAGGGATAAAATCATGGTCTAGGGGTTGTTTTGGCCATGGGGGTTCTCATTTTCTCACTTGGAGCACCCACATTACCCCTAAACCCACTTTCCAAGTGTTTAGGCACTTTATTTTTCATCTTTTTGCAAAAAGTAAAAATGAGTGAAAAAATGCAAAAAGCCAAAAAATTAAAAAATTAAAAAATTCCAAAATTGATGGGATTTTGGACCAGCAACATTTTTGGGGTTGTAAGAGAACATTTAGTAACTTTTTGGGCAGCTCATTTGGTGGGATTGACTCCCTATAAAGGTGGGCACATTCCCCCATGTGTTGGGCACATTTCCCAAGGAGGAGTGGTCCACGACTTAAGGAAATGGCAGCTATCTTTGGGGGTTGTCATGTGTCTGATTTATAGTTGATTTACAACTGTTTTGGGCAGCCAAATAGATGGGAGTTGGCAGCCCCATTTGCTCCACCCATTTCTCCATCACTCACTCCACTCTCTCCCTCGCAAATGCGCCCTCCCCTCTTAGTCTTTCTATAAGTATGAAGCTCCTCTCTCATTCCAAACTAGTTAGAGTTGGATGAGAGAGAGCTCGTTATTGTAATTTGATATCATTTTGGCATGAGAATAAAAAGCTTTGGAGGCTAATGGTGTAGTGCATTAGTGTGTGGATCAACATTGTGATGCTCTTCATATGGTAACTGTTTCTTACTTCCAAATTTCTTTCTTATGCTTATTGTAGATCTTGCTTTGATAACTCAGTTGAATTAATAGGAATAGGAAATTGTTAGTAAGCTTACTTTCATTTCCTATTTTTCATGTATGATTGGAAACATAGATCTTGCCTTGATAACTCAGTTGAATTAATAGGAATAGGAAATTGTTAGTAAGCTTACTTTCATTTCCTATTTTTCATGTATGATTGGAAACAAAAATTTGCATATTAAATCTGTTTATTTGCATGCTATTTTAATTTATGATTTATATATGTTTTATAAGATCTCATGAGTATGCAAGTGTTTGTGAGTTAGATTTCAGGTGGCCAAGCTTAGAGGAGGATTGGATCAAGTTTGCATCCATTCCATCTTCAACAAACTTCAGAAAAATTGTCTCTCAGCACTCCACAGTGAAGCATTCTTAGTTTGATGTTATTTGGAACAAGTTCTCTCATACTTTCTCTTTCTCCTTTAAAAAATAACTTCTTCTTGGTTGCTTTGGTTTGGATACTTTCAGATCTGATCTTCTTTACATGCTTATTAAAAATCAGATCTGAAATTTTTATGCATAGATCCAATATACTTCAAATCTTTATTTCGTTATTTGGGTCTTGCTTGGAAAAGAATCATTAAACAATTTTTTCAAGTTAAATTTTTAGAATTGTTTAAGGTTTTCTTTTCTTAAAGTTTTAAAAGTTTATATCAAGCATCTAAATGCTTCATTGGCTTCCTTTTAAAGGTTGTCCAAGACCTTAAGAGGGTGGCTTTTTAGTCATTCCGTCTTAGTTCATTTTCGTAGTTAACTAATCTTTTTAACTTAGATTTTTTTTTAGTATTTTTTGTTGTTACCCAAAACACTTTTAAAGTGATTTTGGGCACTTTTTGGACTAATAAAGTTTGTTGGTTTTTGTATTGTGATAGCAGAAAGAAGGTTTTTATGCACACTTTCCAACCAACTTGGATGATCCAGAACCTTCACTGAACCTTACCTTTTCTCCATTACTTTGCTTCTACAAATTGTAATTCTCCAGATCTGTAAGGAGAAAGAGGAATTCTTCATCTTCAATATTGGGCATTGTAATTTGTAATAAAAAGTATTTTGCAAGTAAGCTCACAGAGTTTGCTTCTCATCCCCCTAGGGGGGATTGGTGTCGTTTCGGATTTTTGTGATTGTTGTCAATTTTCAAACCTTAACAATTTTTCACATTAGATTAGATTAACTTAAAATCAACCAAGTAAAATAAAATTTAACGTCGTGGTTCAATCCAAATATTGGGCCATTGACTCTCTCAAGACGTAGGAACATTTTGTTTTTATTTTGCAAACCGTATACTTTTTTTACAATATTGTTCATCTTTTGCAAAAAAGTAATCCGGATACTAACCCACTACCTCGGTAGTGTAATAATTAGAAAACATTTCATTTTCAGTTATCTACAATCAAAAAACCCCCTTGCTTTCCCGAAATAAGGTTTCGGGACAAGAGCTTGCCCAAGTACTGGCCCGAAAATAGACTCTTGGGGCATAAAAAGTAAAAATTTTGTTCAAAAAAACTATTAAAATAAACAAGGCTCTATCCCCAGTATGCTCTAGATCACTGCAGCTATGTCTGAACATGCTGATCAAACCAGAAAGGGGCTTAGCTACTAGTAATTAGTCTAACACTTCCCAATAAACCACCCATATACGAAAATCCGGCATATCGATTTTTTCTGGCATAGTGTGGGCAAATTTCTCAAAGGAAGCGGGAACTACTAGGTAGCGACCTCGGGATACCATTAGACTACACCCTTGTTTGGTGTAGTGTTAAACACCTCCCAGAGACTCCGATCCAGCCCCCATGTCTAAGTGAGAAGCCACCTTGCCAAAATCCAGACATATTTCCAGTATCTTATGGTATATTGGAAATCCCCTCATCCATAATAAAAACTCATTACCACATTAATTTTAAAATTGACCAAGAACATTTGCACAACATTTTCTTTTCCAGTATTATAAACAGTATTACAATTTTGACTCCATTTCTTCAGTACTGGTCTCGTCTATTTATCATTGCAAATTTTATTTAATTGTTATCATGTGTTGAGTATTTTGACAATCATGTTTAATTTAGATGTTGTTTAAATTTTTATGCTACTATACTTTTAAGATATATTGCAAATCTCTTGTGTCAGTTTTATCATTATAAAAAAAAAACTCATAAAAAACTAATTCATCCACCGTAACTAGCTTAGCTTAACCATCCTTACCAACTTTTAGGGTCTACCCCCCTTGGCTTCATTAGTAGTTTTCCTAAACGAAGGAGTCAAGATTCAAGTAACAGTACTTGACTCGAGGCTTGCCCCCAAGGACACACTTTGTGGCTTGAAGATTTCTGCCACGCTTACCCCGGGTGTGTTTTCGGCGACAACAAACCCCAGGTTTGACAACTCCGATTTTAAAAAAAGCTCCTAGCAGATGATCCAATTCAAACTAGTAATGGGCCAAGTTAAACCGTGATTCCTGTGACTAGTAATTCAAACTTAATAGTGAATTAATAGTGCAAAGATTCTTGAGTTTCTCCTCTTTCACATTTAGACATTCTACAAGGATATATTCTTCAGGGGAGGCTGCAAAAAAGGAAAAACAAGCTTCCAGCTATGTCTATTGAAATTTTTCTACTCCTTTGGCTAGGCCCTCTGAGCCGAACAATAGTTCGCTCACACTCGGATTACCAAAATACTTGGAAAATCAAATAAGCCATAGTAATAAATGAGTAAAATATATGAAATAAGATATGATGAATATGATAGATTACAAAGAAGGGCTTGTATATATACCCACACAAGGTGTTGTTTCGTAAAGAGGCATAGCCTTTCATCAAGGTGTCTCTTCATTAAGTATTTGTTATTTAATTCTTAATTTATTATTATTATTAATGTTTATTTATTATATTTTGTGTTCATTACATTGTCTCTCACTTAGAAATGCTTTGTCCTCAAAGCATAATTATGGAAGACTTTATCCCTTGTTCTTGCTCGTAACACTTTCTCGTGACATTGTGTGTTGGTAGTTGCAACACTTGAGGAAATGAGACGATACATTCTTTTAAACATTGACTTGAATTGCTGCGTCATTTGTGAAGTGGTCCATCCAAGATCTACCTTCAATGGAACTGTTTGCTGATCAATTATTCTGATAGAACTTCCCATTTTCTGCTTCCACTGAGTTTCTTGGCTTTGCCCACATTCTGTTTTGAAATCACAACCTGTTTGTGTATGTTCCTCTTGACCTTGTCATTGGTCATGTTATCACATTTATAGTAGTTGGGGATACCATATATTTATTCTAGATTCTAGTATATTTTTCAGCTAGTCCTTTACACTGAGATGCTTGAGATGAGCATCTATTTTTGGGTCACTCTTATGATGATGAGCAGCAGTATATTCTTATGCCATGACCGAGTCTCAAAAAACTTAGATTTGATGACCGATGTAGCCATTTTTCCATTACAGAGCAGTATGCAGTCCCCAGAGTTGCAGCAACAAATTCTCAGTGGATAGATGATGATTCAGGTGTTTTGTTTAGGTATATGATCTAGCAAGTATTATCTTGTGTTCTTGGTTATATTGCTTTTATAGTCATTCTAGTGGCATGTTCTAGCATTTAGTGTCATGATCTGGCGATCATATATATAGTATTGGACTTGGTTGTTATTATGTATCTATCTAGTGTCCTACTCAGGTTTTAGAAGTTCTTGTCTATACTCATTGGTTTTACCCTTCTTAGGAGAATGGAGGTGATCATTCCCACCATTATTTGCCTTGCTAGTTATGGCATCATTTTCACTATCTCCATCCATCCACTACATTCCAGTTATTGTTTTTACCCTGACTTACTACTTAGCTTGTGATATGGAGGACTTCTCCCACTCTAGCCTCTTTGTTGGATGAGCTTCCCTGTTGTATTGTGTCTTGGTTTTGAGTTGCCTAAGTTGTGTTGGCTAGACCTGAAACAGAAAGAATTACCATCATTACATTGTACCTGAAAACTTTATTGTATATCTTAAATGAAAGCCCATTCTAGAATGTGTTTTTCAACACACGTGAATGAAAGGCATGTGAAATGTAAATCCAAGAATGTGTTTCTCAACACACACGGATCAAAAAGCCTAATGAAATGAAATCCAAGAATTTGTTTTTCAACACACACGGACAAAGGCTATGGAAATCAAAAGGGCTATGTTATCACATATATAGTAGCCGGGCTACCATACATTATTTTTCTGATGCCAGTACACTATTCAGCCAGTTCCCTTGCATTTGAGATGCCGAGATGAGCATTTATATTGGATCACTATCAGATTGTGGACAGCAGTTATATTCCCCATGCCATGACTGAGTTTCAGGACACTCAGAGAGATGCCCGATATAGCCATTATGCCATTGGTACAGAGCAGACAGTAGTGCCCAGAGTTACAGCAGCAGTCTCAGAGGACAGATGATGGTACAGGTTGATGAGCTTTCAGGTATATGACTCAGCAGGTATATCATGGTATTATGGTTAGATTGCTTTTATACTTATTCTTATAGCATGTCTTAGCACTTAGTGTCATGATCTGGCGATCATATAGATATTTGGACCTGGTTGACCTATTATATATATATTACTGTCCCTACTCAGACTTAGAAGTTCACTATTCATACTCATTGGTACATACCCTCCTTAGGGAGAATAGAGGTGATCATTACACCATACTATGGCTTGCTAGTGTTGGCTTCATCTTTTCATTGTCTTCATCCATCCGTGGCCTACCTTTTAGATTATTACCCTGATTTGCTACTTGACTAGTGACATGGAGGACCTTTCCCCACTGTAGCCTCTGTATTGGATGAGCTTCCCTGTTTATTGTGTCTCGGCTCTGAGTTGGTGACAAAACTTACCTATGGTGAGTTGGAGTTCCTTGAGAATTCCCCCTAGTCACTAAAGTGGTGTTGGCTAAACCTGAAACTTTTAGTGCTGCCATCAATACAAAATCTGGAAAAATCAAATGCTATATCTTGTATATGAAAGAAATGCCAAATGAAAATGGCCATGAAAAATAAAATGTTATATCTTTTGGAAAAATAAATACCTAGGTAAACAAGTTGTCCATGACACACCTAGAAGTGCTCAGGTAAACAAGTGCCTTAAAAACACACCTGCAGCAGAAAGCCTAAAAATAAATGTAAATCTATGCAATGTGTTTGTAAACACACATAGATCAAGGCTATGGAAACCTCAGGCCCATAAAGCAATGGAACTTAAATGTTATATCTAAACAATTGCTGGCCTTGTTTGTATTATGGATTGTGCGCATCTGTGAAGGTGAATAAACCCTCTTTAAACAACTCATCCATTTGTGAGACACCGCCATTCCCTGTGTTATTGCTCATTCAGTATATACTATGGTGTGTATTCCCTTTCCCTTGCCAAAGTGTCACAAAGTCAAGTTAGTCAAGTCATCCCTTAGCCTGGCCATTTATTTCAGCCTTCACCCTTCACTAGCAAATTGATCACAACTATGAAGTGAGTATGGTCCTGAAAGTCTAATCTGAGTAATAATAATAACTAACGACACTATATATTTGGATTTAGATCGCCAGTCATGATTACTCTGTGTTATAGAAGCTATTTGAATAAATTGTAAAGCATGTATTAACCTTGACACCTTGCAGCAGCTATGGATGATAGTCTGAGTTGTATTTGGTCTTGGTTAGACCTAGTTTGACCATGGAGGACCATGGGACATGAGATGTTGGACCTTATGATGATATGGATAGATGATATATGGTCCATGTACACATACAGGATGATTCTATGCAGCAGCTACAGGGTTATGATGATGATTCTTGGGATACAGCAGTGTTTGGTCATTTACAGATCATTATTATTGGCCTTGTTCCGGTACATTGGATATTTATTTTGATCATGCAGAGATTCATATGGTGTATGAGTACACATCTTGGATGGATTTGGATCTTCTGAGTCCAATGGGACAGTTTGTTTTCAGTTCCGGGCACTTACAGTGATGATTTAGCCTCAGTAGGCTGTCCTAGTGCAGTTTCGGTCTATTGGAGGCCCTGTCGGAGCAGAGATGACTTTTATCCGGATGACCTAGGGCGCTGATGATGGAGGGGGTGGTCCAGCCACTTGTTTTTACCATATTACCCCCCTCCCGGACACATTGGTACCCTCACCTTGACAGCGCCATCACTCCAGGAGGCAGTTTGGGCAGTTTCACGTTTCCCGAGGCATTTCAGGATTGGTAGAAATGGCTATTGAGGAAATCGATTTGGGCTACTGAGGCAAAGTTATGGCATGGGATGATCAGTGATGATAGATCGGGACCTTCCACACCTCCTCCAGCAGTTTCAGCTTCATCGGGGCCCGCATCCATCACTTATGGCACTTTCTGTGGATTTTTGGGGTCTTTTGAGGACCACGACTTCACCTTGGAGGCACGATTTGGTACTTTCATGATTATTTATTGGTTATTGTGCCATGGGGATTGACCAAGGAGGGATAAAATTACCCCTTGGACCCACCATGAGCCTCTTATGATATTTTGTCATCATGATTTGGTGGGATTCCCCTCTCCTAGGGCGACTTTGTCCACTTATGTTATATTTTATGTGTGATCCATGTATTATGTTGTTGAGCTCATCTCAACCATTGATTAGACTTTTGTATCTTTTAATCTTAGCCACTCATTCAAAAAGTGGTTAGGGTTTTGGTGCCTCTCCTTCCTATTTAAAGGAGAGAGCCTCTCATTGTAAAGGGTCTTTGGCTCTTGGATTATTGGTATAGAAAAATATTCTTGTGGAAATTCTTGTGGTCTCCTTTGCATCTGGTGTTCTTAGATGGTGATTGGAAAGTCTATTGCAACCTAGCATTTGGAAATTGTGGTAAGATCTATCTTTTTTTTGGAAATCATTGTTTGTCTACAGGAGGGCGACTTCAACAAGGGCGATTTTGCAAGGCTTCTTCAAATCGACTTTCTTGGCATTCGCTTGTATCAGGGGGTTATCATTAGTATCATTGTGATCTATGCTATCTTTCTGTTACTTCTTTTGTGGCATTAGTCTTATCTCTTGATGCATCAAATCTGATATTGTTGACGTTTGTTGTGCAGGAGAGAGGGCGCATTGGCTTCTTGGACAAAATCGATTTGCATAGAGACTACCTCAAAGCTTCCAAATTGATCGGGTTTGCATAGATCATCATCATCAAGGCATCTACAAGGTTATCCAGGTAAGATCCACAGGTTTGTTTCTCTTTCCTTTATCCAATCCATTGACATAATACATAAATTGTTAAAACCCTAAATACTTCAAAACCCCTATTTTACATTTTCTCAGATCTACTTAGATCTAGTGGGTTGTTGGGCATGATATTGAAAACCCACCTCTATAGCATCCACGGCATCCCGGATCTATAGTTTGGTGAGGATTGGCCTCCGTTTGACCCCTCTCCCAAGCCAACCTAGCTTCTCCCAAGGAAGGCGCACTTCACCATTTGAGCAGGTTGACCTAGATCTAAGCGATGGGTGTTTGAGATTCCACTTGATTTGACATCTACACATCAAATAACATACACCCAGGTTGTCCCTTTCTTGAAAATCACCTTGTGGGCCCCATTCCACATTTTAAGGGATTTAATCCCCATTTTGGACCACTTGGAACACTTAAACTCAGATCTACAAAGATCTAACCGGTGGATTGCCACGAAATTATAGATCCATATCCCTACTTGACTGATCTACCCGGATCTAAAGTTTGGATGCCATCCGACATGATTTGACCCACCTAAACCCCGATTGAAGCCTCCTTAGGGAAAGTCGCACCACCTTGGAGAAGTGAGTTCACTCACTTCGAGGAACTGGGTACTTGAGATTTTTGCAGATCCGGAATCAGAATAATTCAAAACCTAGGTCTAGACTGTCACTTTGTCAATTCTTGCCTTGGGGACTGCATTCCTTGTTTTAAGGGATTGTGGTCCACTTGGGTCAAACCTAGATCTAGACACATTTAACCATCAAGACCTATACTATCCACTTATCTCATGTTGTAGGAGTCCTAACCATAAGTCAACCCCACTTTGACTCCACTTCCCAATTCCCAAGGCACTGGTCTTTCTACAAGGTAATTCAACTTTCCTAGATTGTTGGATTGACTTGTGGTTTGACTTTTGCATGGTGAACTATACCTTTGAAGACATCATGAACTATGGTCAATCTTGTCTCATGTACTAGTTAGCCCCAATACAACCTTTAACTATCCTGCATTGGACACGGTACCCAAGGCAGTGAATCTTTTGACATTGACCTAGTACACTAGCCCTAGATCTCACTTTAAACATTGCAAGTCACTTTCACTTCAACTATGACCCAAAGCTATACCTATTAAACCCCTCACTTGGCTTGTGACTTCATCCTTAGGTCTAGGATAAACCATACACCTAACTTCAACTAGAAATACCCTGATTTGGTGTCTTGGTTTTGATCTCTCCTGTCGGGAGTAGATCGGGTCTCCCCCTTTGTTGTCTGGGCTAGATAACATAAAGCGAAGGTTGCCTCGACTAGCGTGACAACCATACATATTGGAGGTCGAGGTGATCGTGGTTGCACCTTTCAAGTTGCCCTTCCCTATTGCCATCCATGACTGGATCCTTCCATAGGGGTAACTACAGTTTAGGTGATAACAGGCTAATTAAAGCAATCGTTTAACAAATGCTATATCTAATGATTGCTGACCTCATCTACATGTAATGATCTATTCCTCATTAGCCTGCGGGTTGTGATATGAGATGGAGCAAGGGACAACTAATTCTAAGTGTCCCCTAGAGTCTCAAGTTACAGTTTGATGGACACCTAGCCATGGCAGATCTCGAAAAGATCCTCACAGAGCTGTATCAGCTTGGATGTGAGTCGTAGGCATCTGTCAAGGTTGAATAAACACTTCTCAAACAACTTACCCATTTGTGAGACACTGCCATCCCCTGTGTTATTGCTTGTCCAGCATATGCTTTAGGGTGTATCCCCTTTCCCACTTCCAAAGTATCATAGTGTTGAGTCAATACAGTCATCCCTTAGCCTAGCCTTGCAGTTTTCTACCTTCACCCATAACTAGCAAATTGATCACAGCCATGAAATGAGTATAGCATTGAGGTTCTAGTTTGAGCCATTATTATTATTGGAAAATCTTGAATATCTTGTTTTAGATCGCCAGTGAAATGATTACTTTATGTTTATATTGCTATTGGAATGATTTATGAAGCATGCCTTAACCAATTACACTTGCAGCACTTTGATGTTTTTGCTTGGATCATATTATGGGTTAATTTGACTTGGTCAAACCAAGTTTGACTAGAGTCAACTACAGGACATGAGATGAGTTAGACCCTAGATGATAGCTATTGATAATATGTAGTCTATAATTGGTCACCGTATGGTTCCATACAGTATTTACATGCTCATATAGTGATCTGTGGTATTTTAATGATTTTGATCATTTGCAGATTATTATTATTTTTATTATGTTCGGGCATGGTATTGATATTATATGATTATGCAGTCATCCATATGGTACATGTGTTAGGATATTTAGACACTTAGGAGTTAGTTAAGATCAACTTGTGTAATATATCCGTTAGGAAAAGTGTGTTTCTTTAGTATGCATTTGTAAATATTTAATCCGACGGTCACAATATGTTCTAGACATAGAGTGATTCGACGGCCCAACTTTCTCTTAGATCATACTTAACCTTAATCCGCAGCTTAACGCCCGATTGGTCCATGATCTCTATTTAAAGAGCATGGAGGGTCATTGTCTAGTTGATCGATTATGAGAAGCTCATTTGTAACTTTCTTTCTTTGCATAATAAATTGCTCCGTACAAGCTATTTGGTCGGGCCGTGGAGTGTTCCCTCTCGAGAGTTTAAACCACGTCAAAACATCGGTGTATCGATCTGTGATCTGTTTGTGTGAAGTGGTTGCTATAGGTGTTCGGTCTTTTGGGAGTACCTTGTATACCCGAACATGGTATCAGAGCTTTTATGAAGAGCCGTTTCTGGTTATGATCTAGATCTTGAACTGTTGTTGCCGAAATTTGAAAGGGTTTCTGGTTTTAGTATTTCTGTGCATTTCTGGGTTGTGGGAGGTGTCCATTGCGTCCGGAGCACCGTTTCCATTGGGAAATAATTTTCGTTTGATCGAAAACGGTTCCCGGTTGTTTCAGAAACGTGTATTTCATCAGATCTGAAGGTATAATGTTACAGTGACGCTTTTTTTTATTTCTGTTTTAAAGAAAAAAAATATCTCATATTTTATCAGTTTTATTATTAGATTTTTTTAGTTTCGGATTGTTGTTTTCCCTGTCTGCATATACTCTTTGTTGTGCACCTTGTGCGATCTCGACGAATCAGAAACAAAAAGGGAAAGGGTTTTTCTTAGCTGTGTATGCTCTTTGCCGTGCACCTTGTGCGATCTCGGCAAATCAGAAACAGAGAGAAAACGTAAACTTTCTGGACAAGCTAACGAGATCTAACCCCACAAGCGTAGAAAAGTTTTTTGTTTTGGTTTATGATGTGATTTGAAGAAAAAAGACATGCACAGAAATCGAGCAAGAACAGTAAAAAAATAAAAAAACCCATCCTCCTTCCCATAATTTACATACCTTTTAATCTAGCTCACTTGGTTCAAAGTTGCTTTATTCCTTAATAGGTCTTGAGTTCAAGTCTTAGGAAGTTACTTTAAAAGAAAAAGTGCATGCAATTTTATTTTCAAGTTACTTTATTGTAAAAGTGCATCTCACTTAAATAATAAAAAATAAAAATAAAAAGTGAGTCACTTAAGTTCTTTTTTATTGTTGCACTATTTAAAGTAACATCATTGTAAAAGTGATTCACTTAAAGCAACTTTCTTGTAAAGTGATTGTTAAAGATTCATCTTGGGAAGAGGAGGGTCCTTTTTTTTAGCTGGTCATTCTCTATCTGCCACATCACTATTGGGGACATCTTCAACTTTTTCTTTGTTTAAGCATAACTACATCATACGGAGTCAGTTTTCAGTGCCGTTTTTTTTTTAACTACCGATTTTTTCAAACTCTTCGCATCCAGACTATTGGTTGCTATTCTTATAGCCATTAATTTGCAGTATGGCCGCCCCTTGTGATATTCTATTTACCAGTTCCACCTATTTCTCATGGAAATCTCGTATGGAGGATGTTATAACGAAGTAGGAGACTTTACAGAATTACCTCGGGGAAATAAACAAAACCCACTGATGATGACAAGAAAATAAAATGGGCAAATAGATGTGACGAAGCTCGTGGATTGATTGGGATTTCAATCTCTACTAATTCAATTACACATATCTGGAATTGATGAACCTGATGCTGCTTGGGACAAGTTGGAATCTGTGTTTGGTAAACACAATGAAATTCGAGGTCACCAACTCGAAAATGAGTTGATTTATTTAAATCCAAGTGATTTTTCATGCATACAAGATTATTTATCTAAGTACAAAACTCTTAAACTCTTATGTGAAGAATGCAAGATTAAGAGGGAAGACAAACAATGCTTTACCATATTCTTTCCAAACTTGGACCTGCATATTCTGTTTTTGTATCTACATTTTACTCCATGAAAGAATCATTGAATGCAGCCAGCTATCAAGAGCCTAGTCTTGAATCCTTTTGTGATTCCTTAATTAGAGATCAAGATAAACTCATCCATTTTGGAATAATTAACAATGAAGATACATCTGGGAAAGCCTTATTGTCCCAACATAAAGAAAAGTCCAAGCCTCCTAAGAACAAAATTTTCGCAATAATAAGTCAAACAAGGGTCCCAAACCCTCTCAGTCAGCTCATTCTTTAAAAATGACAAAGGATCCAAGCCAAAAGGCAAGAAGACTGAGCGTCATTGCAACTATTGCGGGAAAGATAATCATGATGAATCTAAGTGTTTCAAGAAGATGGCAGCCTTGGAAGCAGCAATGAAGAAGCACCACATCAGCCTAGATTCGCCTTCAGAATCTACCTCTCATGGACATGCACTTTGTGCTTCCGGTTATTCTTATAATGCATCTTCTTCTTCTACTTCAAATGAATGGCTCATTGATTCTGGAGCATCTTATCATATGGCTAAGGATCAAGCCATCTTTTCTACTATGCATGAATGTAACACCAAACAAATATTTGTTGGTGATGATAGATCTCTAAGTGTTGTAGGAGCTAGAACAGTTCTAGTAGATAATGGTCATTTCAGTGATGTACTATGGGTTCCAAGAATTTCCTGCAATTTGTTATCAGTCTATCAAATCACTCATTCTGGTGAAGGTAAAACTGTGACATTCACACCTCACCAAGTTGTAATCAAAAATTTGAAAGATCCTCAACAAGTCCTAGCTACCGGAATTGCTGATGATATTACCAGGTTGTATAAGTTTAACAACTTTGGGTCATCACCTTTTCCTTCAGTTTTTGTTGCTCATAGTGATAACTTGAGCAAACTTTGGCATGAACGATTTGGTCACTTAAATTATCGCTCATTGCAACAACTATGTAAAAACAATATGGTGACAGGTCTTCCGATGGTATCTTGCAGGGATGGTGTTTGTTCCGGTTGTGTACTCGGAAAACATCATCGGGACAGTTTTGACAAACGTGCCTCTTGGCACGCCTCGGTTCTCTTGGAGCTTGTGCATAGTGACTTGTGTGGTCCTCCTCCATCTGCTTCCTTTTCTGGTTTCAAATATTTCTTAACTTGCATTGATGATTACACCAGACGCACATGGGTTTATTTCCTAAAACTTAAGAGCGAAGTATTTAACATGTTCTTCGCCTACAAGGCCCTTGTTGAAAAACAATCTGGTCATCAAATTATTAAGTTAAAATCTGACAATGGAGGAAAATATCTTAACAAAAAGTTCACTACTTTTTGCACTGAACAAGGAATCCAATAACAACACACTGTACCATATACACCACAACAAAATGGTGTAGCTGAATGAAAGAACCGCACTCTAAAAAAAATGGCTAAATGTATGATCCAATCTAAGGGACTAAGTCTTCAATTTTGGGTTGAAGCCATTAATTGTGCAAATTACATAGTTAATCGCACCCCCACTAAAGCATTACAAGGTATCACACCGGAAGAAGCATGGAGTAAAATTAAACCAGATGTAAGTCACTTCCGTGTGTTTGGTAGTGAAGCATGGGCTCACATTCCGGATGAAAAACGGAAAGCATTGCAGCCTAAAAGTGAAAAGTGCATATTTGTTGGATATTCTGAAGATGTAAAAGGTTATAGACTTCTTCAACCACATTCTCATGATGTAATCATTAGAAGAGATGTTAAATTTGATGAAAATCTCTTGGCCTGCGAACCTAACACGACGATTGTGCCATCTTTGGCCTGCGAGCCTGATTCGACGATTGTCCCTTCTTCTTCTTCTTCCAACTTCCTTGACAGGTTTCCAACTCCAGTTTCTGATGATGACAGTGAGGATGAAAATCCACCTCCGCCTGCTCATGTTCCTCCAGTTGCACCAGCACAAGTGCTTCCTCGATGGGTCCTGTTATCACACAACTTGTAGTTGCCCCTAGAGGTATCCCATCCGGGACGGTAGAGGAGACAGGCAACTAAAGAGGTGACCCAAGAGATGCCACGGTTCCCAATGCAATGTGGGAGTCACGTCAACCGAGGCACTCTTCGCTTTAGGTCAAGGTGTAATTAGACCAAGAGGGAGACCCTATACCCCAATCACTGTTGATTGGACCCGAACAAAGGTTTCTAAGGGTAGGTAAGTAATGAGTTACAGAAACCAATGCAAGGCTAAGTGGACCTAAGGGTTAAGGTATGGTTGAGGGAAGTATAATAGATTGTTAATGTTTCAACCTATGTATGGTTTAGGCCACATAATGGGGCATGATGACTAGGTATAGTACCATGTGTTTGCACAAGTGGGTCTTGTTTCCTTGGGAAGTGTGAAATGGTTCTAGGTGGACCCACAAGGTGGAGTTAGGTGTGAGGTTGGTACTATAGGTTAGATATAAGCTAGATCTATAAGTTTGAATGGGTTCTAGGAGTACCCATGTACTAGATCTAGGGTTTGACACGAATCCCAAGGAGTGCGACTTGCTTGGTGATGGACTAGTGCCTTATTAAGTGGGCTAATGGGGTCAAGAAGGATGTCAAAGTGTAGATCGAGACACCTAGAAGCCAAGTCAAGTGGGTTGAATGAGATCTAATGGTTGGATCTTACTAGATCTAGGTTTTTAAGTGATTACCCTAAGTGGAACACAATCCCTTAAAACAAGGAATGCAATCCCCAAGGCAGATCTTGACGAAAGGACAGTATAGACCTAGGTTTCAAGGCATGGGCATTCCAAATCCACGAAAAACTCAAACACCCACTTCCTAGAAGTGGACCAACTCAAATCTTCAAGGGGGTGCGACTTGCTCAAGGAAGGGCAAAAGATGGTTTTGGTGGCCCAAATCAAGTCCGACGGCCACCAAACTGTAGATCTAAGTGGCTTGTACCCCGATTTATGTATCTTCAAAAATTTAAGTGAATCCAATGGATAGATCTTTGTAGATCTAAGTTTTAAAGTACCAAGAAGATCAAAAGGGGGTTTCAACCCCTTAAAACATGGAAAGATGTCCACAAGGTAGTTTTCACCAAAGTAAGGATACGGGTTTAGGTTATCAAGTGTCTAGAATGCAAATCAATTGAGATCTCACCTACCCATGTGCTAGATCTAGCCCAACAAGCCTCTCTCTAGGAAGTGCGATTTGGGTCAAGGAGGGCTTTTTTTGCCTTGAAAAATTGGTCAATGCTTAGCCAATCTCCACCAAACTATAGATCCAACTAGGGGTGGATACTATAGAGGTGGGTTTTCAATATCTTTTCAAGAACAAGGCTAGATCTAAGTAGATCTAAAAAATACCAAAAAAAAAGGTTTTAATTTGATTAGGGTTTTTGTGATCTAGAAATTATGGAAGATTCAAGGAAGAGAAGATCATACCTCTTGGAACATACCTGGATGAAGAGATGAATGCTAGTTGAGACGAGGATTACTTTGCCAAAGATCAAATGGAAAATTGTTGAAGCCCTCTTGCCAAATCGATTTTTCCAAGCCACATGTGATTCCTTCTAACCTGTCAAGCCAAGGAGCAAAGCATCAATCAGTTTAACAAATTGAAGGTAGATACAAGCAAGAGAGAGAGAGAAACATAGAATAGTTGACACAAAGGCAAAACTACTCCCTATTAAATTAAAAACGACTTCTTCCAAGCTTGAAGGGCAAGCCTCCCCACCAATTCGCACTTGTCAAAATCGTCCTCTTCACCTGCAAATAAAGTATGGCAAATATGCAAGATAGCTACAATAGATCCTCCAGTGCAATGGACAATAGCATTTACAATCGAAACAACCAACATCCACTCCAATCCAAGCATGTACTCCAAAAAATAGAAATTTTATTCCAAGAGCCAAGAGCCAAAAATCTCTAGATGAATTTTACAATGAGAGGCTCCCTCCTTAAATAGGATGGGGAGAGAGTACAATCCTAACCACTTTTTCAATGAGTGGCTAAGATTAAAAGATCTCATGATCTAATCAATGGTTGAGATGAGCTCAACAATAAAATACATGGACCACTAATAAAATATAATGTAAGTGGACAAAATCGCCCTATAAGGGGGGAATCCCACCAAATCATGATGACAAAATATCATAAGGGGCTTATGGTGGGTCCAAGGGGTAATTTTATCCCTCCTTGGTCAATCCCCATAGCACAATAACCAAAAAATAATCATGAATGTACCAAATCGTGCCTCCATAGTGAAGTCGTGGTCCTCAAAAGACCTCAAAAAAATCCACAGAAAGTGCCATAAGTGATGGATGCGGGCCCCGATGAAGCTGAAACTGCTGGAGAAGGTGTGGAAGGTCCCGATCTATCATCACTAATCATCCCATGCCAAAACTTTGCCTCAGTAGCCCAAATCGATTTCCTCAATAGCCATTTCTACCAATCCTGAAATGCCTCGGGAAGCGTGAAACTACCCCAAACAGCCTCCTGGAGTGCTGGTGCTGTCAAGGTGAGGGCACCAATGTGTCCGGAAGGGGGGGTAATATGGTAAAAACAAGTGGCTGGACCACCCCCTCCATCATCAGCGCCCTAGGTCAACCGGATAAAGTCATCTCTGCTCCGACAGGGCCTCCAACAGACCAAAACTGCACTGGGACAGCCTATTGAGGCTCAATCATCACTGTAAGTGCCCGGAACTGAAAACAAACTGTCCCATTGGACTCAGAAGGTCCAAATCTATCCAAGATGTGTACTCATACACCATATGAGTCTCTGCATGATCAAAATAAATATCCAATATACCGGAACAAGGCCAATAATAATGCGCTGTACATATACAAATACTGCTATAACCCCAGAATCATCATCATAACCCTGGAGCTGCTGCATAGAGTCATCATGTATGTATACATAGACCATATATCATCTATCCATATCATCATAAGGTCCAACATCTCATGTCCCATGGTCCTCCATGGTCAAACTAGGTCTAACCAAGACCAAATATAACTCAGATCATCATCAATAGCTGCTGCAAAGTGTCAAGGTTAATATATGCTCTACAACTTATTCAAATAACAATTATAACACAGAGTAATCATGACTGGCGATCTAAATCCAAATATATAGTGTCGTTAATTATTATTATTACTCAGACTAGACTTTCAGGATCATACTCACTTCATAGTTGTGATCAATTTGCTAGTGAAGGGTGAAGGCTTAAATTAACTGGCTAGGCTAAGGGATGACTTAACTATCTTGACTTTGTGACACTTTGGCAAGGGAAAGGGAATACACCATAGTATATACTGAATGAGCAATAACACAGGGAATGGCGGTGTCTCACAAATGGATGAGTTGTTTAAAGAGGGTTTATTCTCCTTCACAGATGCGCACAATCCATAATACAAATAAGGCCAGCAATTGTTTAGATATAGCTTTTAAGTTCCATTGCTTTTTGGGCCTGAAGTTTCCATAGCCTTGATCTATGTGTGTTTATAAACGCATTGCATAGATTTACATTTATTTTAGGGTTTCTGCTGCAGGTGTGTTTTTAAGGCACTTGTTTACCTGAGCACTTCTAGGTGTGTCATGGACAGCTTGTTTACCTAGGTATTTATTTTCCACAAGATATAACATTTTATTTTCATAGCCATTTTCATTTGGCATGCCTTTCATTCATGTGTGTTTAGAAACACATTGCATGAATGGGCTTTTCATACAAGATATAGCATTTCATTTTTCCAGATTTTGTATTCATGGCAGCACCAAAAGTTTCAGGTTTAGCCAACACAACTTTAGTGACTAGGGGGAATTCACAAGGAACTCCAACTCGCCATAGGCAAGTTTTGTCACCAACTCAGAGCCGAGACACAATAAATAGGGAAGCTCATCCAATACAGAGGCTACAGTGGGGAAAAAATCCTCCATGTCACTAGTCAAGTAGTAAGTCAAGGTGATAAACTAGAAGGTAGGCCATGGATGGATGAAGACAATGAATAATGGAGCCAACACTAGCAAGCCAAGATATGGTGGAATGATCACCTCTATTCTCCCTAAGGAGGGTACATACCAATGAGTATGAATAGTGAACTTCTAAGTCTGAGTAGGGACAATATAATATATATAATAGATCAACCAGGTCCAAATATCTATATGATCGCCAGATCATGACACTGAGTGCTAAGACATGCTATAAGAATAAGTATAAAATCAATCTAACCATAACACCATGATATACCTGCTGAGTCATATACCTGAATGCTCATCAACCTGTACCATCATCTGTCCTCCGAAACTGCTGCTGTAACTCTGGGCACTACTGACTGCTCTGTACCAATGGTATAATGGCTACATCGGTCATCTCTCTGAGTGTCCTGAGACTCAGTCATGGCATGGGGAATACAACTGCTATCCACAATCTGATAGTGATCCAAAGATAGCTGCTCATCTCATCATCTCAAAGTAAAGGAACTGGCTGAAATGTGCTCTGGAATCTGAAAAATAATGTATGGTAGCCCGGCTACTATATATGTGATAACAGGTCCGTTCAACATATGAAGCAACTGGTGATCTTGTCGGTGATCGTAGAGATCAACGTCAAACACGTTCTCAATTTCAGCGAGCCTCTTCTCTTTTGGCTCAAGTTTCCGAGAATCATGATCCAGAAACCTTTGCAGAATCTTCAAGAAATCCAGATTGGGATGCAGCTATGGATGAAGAATATCGTTCCTTAATGGCGAACGATACTTGGGATGTTGTACCTCTTCCAAAAGGAAGAAAACTTGTCAGATGTAAATGGGTCGACAGAACTAAGTATGCATCAGATGGAGGTGTTGAAAGACTTAAGGCAAGGTTAGTTGCCAAAGGTTTTTCCCAAGTTGAAGGGATTGACTACACAATGAAACCTTTGCTCCTGTCGCAAAAATGAACTCCATCCACGTTGTTCTTTCCCTTGCAGCCTTACATAACTGGGAAGTCCATCAAATGGATGTCAAATCTACCTTCTTACATGGTGATGTACAGGACAAAATTTACATGGAACAAACTCCTAGATATGTTCAGTATAACTCTAGCCTTGTCTGCCACCTTAAGAAATCCTTATATGGCCTTAAGCAAGCTCCTAGAGCTTGGTATGCCAAAATGGATAGCTTTCTCCTTGACACTGGTTTTTCTAGATGCCATTCTGACCCCAATGTCTATACCAAGAAAGTAGGAAACCATCTCATCATACTTGTTCTATATGTTGATGACCTTATTCTTACTGGTAGTGACCCTAAGCTTATAACCCATGTGAAATCCAGTCTTAAGCAAAATTTTGAAATGTCAGACTTAGGACATTTGCATTTTTTTCTTGGTCTCCAAATCCTTCAAACCAAAGAAGGAATCTTTCTTTCTCAATCTAAGTATGCTTGTGACCTTCTTCATCGCTTTCACATGGAAGATTGTACACTTGCCCCTTCTCCCTTCCAGTCTGGAGTCAAACTTTTTGCCACTTGTACTTCACCTGAAGTAGATGCCACCTTGTATCGCCAGCTTGTTGGTAGTCTCTTATACTTGACTCATTCCCGTCCTGACCTTTCCTTTGTCATTGGTTGTGTTGCCCGTTATATGCAAACACCTCATGAAAGTCACTGGAAAGCAGCTAAAAGAATACTTCGCTATATTCAAGGTACAATTCAGTTTGGGATTCATTACAGTACAGGGGGGAAACCTTTGTTGGTTGGTTTCACTGATTCAGATTGGGCCGACGATCCTGATGATCGAAAATCTACTGCAGGTTATGTTTTCAGTCTGGGATCTGGACCTGTCACTTGGACTTGCAAGAAACAACAAGCTCTTGCTCTTTCTTCAGCAGAGGCAGAATATCAAGTCGCAGTTAATGCCAGTCAGGAAGCTTTATGGCTTCGACAGATCCTTTCAGAGTTTGGATTTGAGAAGCAGCTGCCTACTCCACTTTGGTGCGACAATCAAAGTGCCATCAAGCTCGCCAAGGATCCAGTCCTACATCAACGAAGCAAACACATTGAGCTACATATGCACTTCATCAGAAATCTTGTTCATGATCGTGTTCTTGAAGTGCTCTTTTGTCCTATAGATGATCAAGTTGCAGACATCTTCACCAAGTCTCTTACAAAAGCGAAGTTTTCTAAACTTCGATCTATGTTAGGAGTTCAGGAATGTGTCATTAAGGGGGGATAGGCTCTAATGCCTCCTTCCTTTTCCTAATAGTGTCACTTTTGTAAATCCTTCAATCCCATCCCAAGTTGTTCTTAAGGGGGGATGTTAGAATATTTAGACACTTAGGAGTTAGTTAAGATCAACTTGTGTAATATATCCATTAGGAAAAGTGTGTTTCTTTAGTATGCATTAGTATGCATTTGTAAATATTTAATCTGACGGTCACGATATGTTCTAGACATAGAGTGATCCGACGGCTCAACTTCTCTTAGATCATACCTAACCTTGATCCATGGCTTAACACCCGATTGGTCCATGATCTCTATTAAAGAGGATGGAGGGTCATTGTCCAGTTGATCGATTATGAGAAGCTCATTTGTAACTTTCTTTCTTTGCATAATAAATTGCTCCGTAGAAGCTATTTGGCCCGGGCCCTGGAGTGTTTCCCTCTTGAGGGTTTAAACCACGTCAAAACATCGGTGTATCGATCTGTGATCTGTTTGTGTGAAGTGGTTTCTCTAGGTGTTCGGTCTTTTGGGAGTACCATGTGTACCCGAACACTATGAATATGCATCCCTAGTGCATTTGGGCTCTTTGAGTCCATTGGGACAGTCAGTTTTCAGTTCCGGGCAGTTTCAGTTGGGATTTGTCTCAGTTTATCACTTCAGTGCAGATTTGCCATTAAAAACGGCCTATCAGAGCAGTTTCATGGTTTGATTGGTTCATCTATGGCGCTACAGAGGGAGTATGGAGTCTAGCCACTTGTTTTTACTATATTGCCATACTCCCAGACATGTCAGTGCAGTCAGATTTGGCCCCGGGTGACCAGGAAGAGAGTTACAGGCATTTTTATCTTTTACAGGTGATTTACAGAGGCATAAAAAATGGTAAAATTGGCTACAAAGGAAATCGATTTGGGATACTGAGGCAAGGAAATGGCATAGGAATGGTTTTGATGATGTGTATGATGTCTCCCACACCCTCCACAGCAGTTGTATCAGTCAGTGGGGCCCACACACCTTTCTCCGGCACATTTTTGTGGTTTCATGGTGCCTTTGGAGGCTCGCGACTTTCCTCGTTGGGCATGATTTTACACTTTGATGATATATTTGATGGTTATTGTGCCATGGGAACACACTAGGGAGGATATATGTTACCCCCTAGACCCACCATGAGCGTTATGTCATGTATTCCTAGTCACTTGGAGTGGGACGTACCCCTAGGTGGATTTTGTCCATGACATTGTTATATTTTTTAGTTGATCCATGTACTTTATGTTGAGCTCATCTGAACTGTAGATTATCACTATTGTATCTTTTAATCTTAGCCACTCATTAAAAAGGTGGTTAGGGTTTTGGTCTCTCTCATAGCTATATATATGAGAGCGCCTCTCATTGTAAAGGGACTTTTGCCTCTTGGCGTCTGGAATAAAAAAAATTCTTGCAGATACTTGTCTTATGATTGTGGATGCTATTGGTGTTGATTGAAACTGTTCTTCCTTTGCACTGAGAGTATTGGTGAATATGTTTGCACATTTTTCTTCGCGTTTTTATCTACAGGCGAAGAAGTTGAGGAGGGCACATTGGCTAGGGAGACTCACCCTGCTCCATTCTTTTCTCTTCATCGATTACAGGGAGTATCACTGTCTTCATACCTCTTACCCTCTTACTCTTTGTTATCATGTTCGTCATTTGTATTTCCTTCAGTTTTGCTTGAACTAATTGATTTTATTTGTCCTTGGTTCAACAGGAACAGGAGGGTGCATTTGTGGAGCTGGGCAAGAAAAGGCTTCAAACTCTCATTTGATCTCTGCGGGAACAATCCTCAACATCATAGAAATCATCTCCATGACTCAGGTATGCTTGCAAGGTATGTAGTTTATTCTTCTAACCTACCCATCTGTCAATTCATGTTAAAACCCTCATCAAATTTCTTCGAAAAAATCCCTAGCTCAAACGACTTGGTTTATTGGCAAAACCATTTCTGGTTTTTCTGTATCTTGCATATTGCTAGGTGGGTTCTCCTAGGCGTCATAGCTGGAGGACTCCATTGGCCCAAATCCCAAGGCACTAGGTCTCCAAACCCTTGCGCATTCCGTGAGAGTCAATTTTTCTGTCGTTTGACCATTTTTGTTGAGCTTGTGTGCTTTAACACTGTCACATCCATCTACCAAGCCATGCTAGAAAGCCCTAATTCTCAAATCCACTCTTTGGGACACTTTCCCTATTTTAAGGGTCACGTTTCCCAAGGCAGCTGAATTTGATCATTTATACTAGCACCTAAATCTTGGAATCACTTCTAATTGTTGAATCACTATGTCTAAACAATATTCATTGCATCACATCTTTCCTAAGCCTCCACAGTGATCTTAATTCCTTAAATCTAGGGTTCCATACCTGTCACCTTACGTACCCTATAGTTATAGCTGGATCTGGTAATCTGGTTAGATCTCTCCTGTTGGGAGTAGATCAAGGTCTCCCCCTTTATTATCTTGGCTTTGATAGCATAAAGCGAAGGGTGCCTCGATTGGCGTGACAACCAATCCTTTTGGGAATCAAGGCTCTCGTGGTTCACCTCTTTGGTTGCCTATCCCCTCTACCATCCTTCTGGATCCATCATTAGGGGCAACTACAAGTTTGGTGATAACAGGTCATATCGATGTTTATGAGATGTTTGTAGTGATTTGTCAGTATAAACATTCTTCTGGTTTTGAGCGCCATTTGTCTATGTATTGTTTCCCCTTTTTGGTGTTTGAATTTGAGTGTTTGATGACTTGTCTATTGGGTCAATCATCATTTTTTTGTCAGCTAGTGATCCATTGCAATCTAACTTTTCTTGTAATAATTTCTCATCATGCTTTAGTTTTCTAATTTGTATGAGTAAATCTTGATTGTGTCTTCTTAATCGTAAGAGTTCTTCCTTATAATCCGACTTGTTGACTTCATTTTGAGCATCTTGATTCTCTTGCTCTCTTTCTCTTATCGTTTTTATTTGCTCTAGCAATTCTTGATTAACCTTTTTCAAAGAGGAATTTTCTTCATCTTTTCCTGATAATTTTTGCTGAAGATCTTGAATCTCTTCTTCTAAGTTTTCATTGCACTATGTTTTATCCTTCGTCTACTTGATTTGAAGCACCAATTTATGATTGTGATCTCTTAGACGAAAGATCTCTTCAACCCATTCTTGTATGTCCTTGTCAAATTTGTTTCTCGCAGTTTCCAATTTCTTAATTTGTGTGGTGGACTCCTTAATACGATCTTTCAATTTGGAATTTTTTGTCTTTATTAAATCATTAAAATACTTCTCTTTGACATTTTCAAATTGTAAATTTTTATTGCTTTCCTTGTAGTATCCTTATTTGTCTTCCAATTTTTGTATTTGTGATTGCAATTGTGACTGATCTTGATTTTCTTTAATAAAAAATCATTTACCACATATTGGACAGGAGCGATTGAAATTCTTAAAAACTGTCATATACTGGAATTCCATCTGACAATAAGGACACTTAGTCCAAAATTTGGACTTATATATGGAATCCATAATTCCTTCAATAAATACACAATTGGCTTTAATGACTTCTTCAATATCTTCCTTGACTTTGATTTTTGCTCTTCTTCAATATATTCTTTGGCTTTGACTTCTTCGACGATGAATGGTCTTCCTTTGACCTTGACTTCTTGTCTTCTTTTCCTTTTCATACAATAACAATTGTAATGAATACAATTATTAAATAATTATTATTATTACTATTATTTAAAATTGAATAATTATTATTATATATGTTTTAATAGTATTAAAAACTATTATATAATAATAATAATTATTAAAAGATTTAATAATAAATTATTATTAAATATTTATGGCAGCTTGAATAGTGAACTTCTTATAATCTTGAACTTCTCCCTGTGTCACTTTCTTTTTATTAAAAATTTTACTTTTGTATCCATTTGTAAATGTTTCTCTTATTTATATTACTTCCACGTAATATGTTTTTAAATTCCTCTTTTTATATTACTTCCACTTAATTTAGTGTTATGACTCTACCCAAAATGGTGCTTGAATTCAATTTGATTTCACCTAAATAAAACCAAGCGTTGATTTTCTCTAAAACCACGTGTTGTTTTCTTTAAACTACACGTTTTTATACTTCTTATTTTCTTCTTGTATTTTATTTTTTACTCTTTTCTTTTTCTTTTTCTTTTTTTTTTACTCTTTTTCGTGTCTCTTTTTTTTACTTTCTTTTTGTTCTTTTCTCTTTTTTATTCTCTTTTACTTTGATTTTCTTTTTTTATGGGATCTTCTTCCTTCTTCTCTCTCTCTCTTTTTTTTCACTTCATTTTCTTCTTTTACTTGGTCAAAGACCACAATTTTAGGGAAGTTATGGGATAATGGTTAAAAACCACAATATAGCCAAAGTCCTAGATCACGAATGTAGCTTTGATACCAAATGAAGTCGAACAATAGTTCGCTCACACTCGGATTACCAAAATACTTGGAAAATCAAATAAGCCATCGTTATAAATGAGCAAAATATATGAAATAAGATATGATGAATATGATAGATTACAAATAAGGGCTTGTATATATACCCATGTGTTGCCGCCTGGTTCCACACCTGGGGAAAACGCAGCGGAAGTCTTCAAGCTGCTGGTGTGGCCTTGGGGGCAAGTCAGAGTCAAGTGCTGTCACTTGGGACTCGACTCCTCCGTCTAGGCTTTCCTAGCGAAGCCAAGGGGGGTGGACCCT
This sequence comes from Larix kaempferi, assembly GCA_027924585.1. NCBI lineage: Eukaryota > Viridiplantae > Streptophyta > Pinopsida > Pinales > Pinaceae > Larix > Larix kaempferi. The sequence continues at coordinate 13,341,023 of BSBM01000007.1, forward strand.
AAAAAAATAAAAATAAAACTAAGGCCTCTAACCTAGGAGTTAGAAAAATAATTTTTTGCAACCAAGAATAAACACTACATACATTTGCCAAATAAAAACATCATTTATCATTTACTCCCATTTAGAATAATCATCATTCAACTGCATACTCGTCAACAATAAAATGAAATTTGCATCAGGACCAGTGCCTTGCTATGGAGTCAAATAACAAATGCATAAACAGAAAAGTAAATGTTGTGGAGTGTTCTTGGTTTATTTTAAAATTTAATGTGATGGTGATCTTTTTTATTAAGGCAGGTGGGTTCCCGATATACGCAAGGTACGGGGGAACATGTCCGGAAATTTGAAGCGTGGCTTCCCTCTCAGGCTTTAGGCTGGATCGGAGTCTCGAGGAGGTGTTCAGATGCTATACCAACGAGGGCAAGCCTAACGGTTTCCAAGAGGTCGCTATCCAGTTTTATCCCAAGCCTTCTGGGAAATTTGCCCACGACAACAAATTGCGTGTTGTGCCGGATTTTCACAAAAAGGGTTTTTTATTGGGTGGTGTTAAGTCCTATTACTAGTCATCCACTCCTTTCTGGTGTGTACCAACTGGATCAGACTAAGCTGCAAGTTGGCCACAGAGCATACGGGAGAAGACCTTGGTATATTTTTATAAAATTTTAAGAACCCAAATTTTATCTTTTTATAACCCCAAGAGTCTCTTTTCAGGCATGCATTTCGGGCAAGCCCTCATACAAAACCCTACTTCGGGAAAGCAAGGGGGGCGTTATGAGTTTGTAAAAAAATGTGAAAAGCTAGGTTGTGAGTGAACTTGTGGCCCGCCAGTGGAACGGACCAACAAGGTTTATTTTAATCCTAATTTATTTTATTTAATGCCGGAAAACAAAGAAATAAACTACTCTAACATTCACGCCATGAAAATGAGAAGACACAGGCCACCCCTGGGGGGATGGGGTATGGGCGCTGGCTAGCCCACTTGCTCTCGTTTAAAAATGTTTACAATGATATAGAGAAGTGCCCCAAGTCTACTTAATGTGACTTGGTGGCTTACAAATTTATAGAAAAATATGCCCGGTTTTGAAAAATATGGAAATTTGTATCCCGGATCGCCTGGATGCTCGAAATTTTGCCAGCACTTCCTCCTACCTGCTCATCTTTTGCTGCAAACCAGCAAGCAATAATTAGTACAAGATGCCCAAAAACACTTTAAGAGTGTCTTTGGAACACCTCCTAAAAACCCAAAATTTTCTAAGTTAAAAAACTAAGTAAAAATGACAAAAATAACCAAGTAAAACAAGCTATGGAGCTTGTCTACTTGGGATCTTTGCTAGCCCTTTAATGGCTGCAAATTATCAGCTCTAGGACAGCCAAATATATCTTTTATAATCAGATCTAATACTGCTTTTTAAAAAAAAAACTTGAAAAAAATTTGACAACTTAAAACTATTTTTTTTTTTTTGAAAAGCAAGTACTAGATAATCGTAAAATTTGATTTTTTATAAATGAGAGAGAGAGAGATGGAACAAATCCTTGTTGAAAATAGAAGCTTTGAAGATGGTTCAGTGATGTTTGAAGGGACTATATCTGCAAAACAATGATTAGTAAAAAGCGGGAACAAACAAGATCCTGCTTCTTGCCAACTCAAGAAGACACCTGCACATCACAGATCTCACCAAACAAAAGATTAAGTGTAGATATATATACTCATAAGAGACTAAGCTGCTACAAATAAACAAATTTGACAAACAACTTATCTCATAGATGAGCACACCACACCCTTGAAGAATAAGACTTATGCACAAGTCACCTTGGAAAAGAAATCAAGATACTTCATCCACATGTAACCAAAACACCACAAGCTGACCTCCAAAGTCTTCTTTTATTCAAAATGATAAAACTATTACAATCATAAGTCAGCTGCTCCAATTCTCACTAGTGAACAATGGAGAGCATGCTTCAATTTATAGAGAAAAATGGCTAAGGAAGGGAGGGCGCACTTGCTAAATGGAGAGAGGGAGCGTGGCATGGATGGTGGAGGGGAATGGGGCTGCCATCCCCTATTCTAGCTGCCCAATATGCAGCCCAAAACGTGCTACCATATCAGCACAAATAGTGCTGCTCCTCCCTTAGATTATGGGCTGCCCACTACACAAGTGCGCCCCCTTAAGCTAGTGAATGCGCCCCTCTCAAGTGGGCATGAAATCCTCCACTATTGGGGCTGCCAAATACCTTCTAAATCAGCCTAATACATTCCTATAACCATGCTGATCCAAATCAGAGTTGTCATTACTCCCAAAAATTAATAATTTTTTTAGTCATTTTTCACTTTTTTCAATTTTTTCATGACTTTTTGGGGTTTTTTGACTTTTTTGGATTTTTGTGGAAAAATAATCACCCAAACATTAGAAAGAGTGGGTTTAGGGGTTTAGGGGGTGCTATGAGTTAGAAAACAAGCACCCTTAAGGCAAAAAATACCTCCAGATGCCCCTTATAGGCCAATTACAAATTTTTTAATTGAACCATTAAAAAATGGTCCAATTTACGGAAAAAAAAAAACTTGCCGAAAATTAAAAACAACCTAGGGGGACTTAGCACATGTCCATATGACTCAAAATTAACACCTAGCATGTTCATATACATTGACCCATAGACTTTAATAATCCCCTAAGGCCCGTCAGCCTCCCCAGGCATTCCAGCTTTGGAGGAGCAGGAGAAAAACCCATTAATTATGTTATGCACTAATGCAAGACATAATAGATAGGTGAAAAAACTCCTTGGAATACCTGACTTAACCAAAAAGTCCTAGGGAACCAAGTCTTTTACAAAACACCATGCTAGTACGTTTTGTTACAAACCCCGCAGGGCCATGGACATGTGGAAAATTTTAAAAACGGGGGCCTTTAAAAGGCCAGCTGGATATCAATTCACCAAAAATGAACATGTATCATGTTCCACTCTGCCCGCTCGCTTAATAATCCAACAAAGTACAACTTAGTTGGCAACATCTGGCTCCAACTGCGGGACGTGTGCTCGATCCAGTCTTCAGGCAAGGAGAGCATACGAGAATACCAGAATCTCCGGTTTCTATGACCTGTAAAAACATCTCAACTTGACAAGAAAACCTTTCAGTAGCACAAGTTCTTATAAGAAGCCAATGAACCATAAGTTGCATTATTCAAAAACTTAAAAAAATGACTAATGAAAAAATTCCAAGTACATAAAAGGAAAGTATTGAAAAATAAATGTTGAAAGTAAATGCTCACTTGATGAGCTTATTTTCCTACTCTAAGCATAACAAAATAAATGCTAAGTAAAATGATAAATCCAATGCAACCATCTTAACATTTTATCAATATAAAAACTTTTCACCTTGTGTTTGGTTACCAGCCAAAACAAGGATACCTTATTTAGAAAATGCAAACCTGCATGATAATTCTGGATTGGAGGATTGGATTGGTGATCATAGGCATATGATAGATCTTTGAAATGCTTCCCCCAATGGTAAGTCCTCATGCAGGCCTCTTCAACCCATGACTGGATAGAGCTGAGAAAAAACTCGGAATGATAAGGCAGACCAACTACCTCATCATATTGATCTGAAAGGCTCTTCTGATAGTTTATTTCTGTGAAAGTATAAGCCCCAGGCTGCTCCAAATCATAAGGAACCTCTGAATGTGCTGATGAAGGCTGAAACTGACATTCCACTGATTTTATCCTACCCAAATCTTCGTTATACTGTTGATCCAAGTCTTCGTTACTAATACTCATTAATGGCTCTAATTGATCATGAGAAATATCTACAGGCTCCTCTTCCATATCAAAATTTCCCAAGGTCTCAAAATCAACACTCCCCTCTCTTGATATATCAAAGATGGGTTTTTCTAAATCCATCCAACAATCATCATGCCCATCCTTGTAAATGAAGGGGGAGTCTTTGTCTATTGCATCACAACCCTGGCCATGCCCATCCTCATGTTCATAATACTTATCCTCAGAAGGCTTGGTTTGAAAGATATTACAAGGTATAAAGTTGTCCAAGATTTCACCACTATGCAGAGAAAAAGGAGGAGTGTCATCATAAATCATACAAAAATCATCACAAGTTTCTTTAAAGGCTTCTGTAATGGTTGCTTCCTTAGGTGAATTTGAAGTACAAACATCATCATCTTCACTAAAGTAATCCTGAAATCCCAAATCTTCAATGGCAATTTGAGGAAGCTCTTCTGAAACATCTTCAATTAAAGACCCTTCATGAATTTCTTTGTCAACTTCTATAATGGCTTCCTCTTTAGGCAAATCTGAAACACACATGTGATCATCATCGTAGATTTGAGAACACTCCATATTTTCAATGTTTTCAGCTATGGTGACAAGAGGATGGTTTTCAACAAAATCTTCAGTTAAGGGTGCTTCATGGAACTCTTCGATAGGCTCATGCTGAGTCTCTTTTTTAAAGCCAGATTGTCCTATAGGGAGATCTACACGATTGATATAACTTAGAGGCACCTCCCAATATTTATTATTCTCTGTCATGATGATACGAGGAAAGTTGGGGTCTTCCTTATGATACTCAATCCAAGGTATGAACAAGAGAAAGTACCTTCTAAGGATCCTGTCCAAGTGCTCCATACTAGCTCCTTTATTATGCCATTGCCTTATAAATATTCTAAGGAGGCTCGAAAGAGAGTTAATACATTTATTTGGAAGCTCTTTAAAATACCATTGATAAACAGGTCCCTGTAATGTACTAACAAACATCTCCATTATGTTATCTTCATATAAGTCTTTGAAGTTAGCCACAACTTTAAGAAAAGAAAAGACATGCCGGGTTTCTACGTCATCATCATCTCCCCAAAAGACCGGTAGATAATCAGATACATCTTCACCATCATGATAATTAGGGAAACCAGGGATGTCTGAGAAGTCAATGGGAGGATGTGCATCAGAAATTTGCTCACTAGACTCTTTATCATCCATTTTCAATGATCAATAGCCTGCATTTGAAATGACCATGGGATATATCTGGTACTGAATCAGTGGAGTTGTCAAAAGGTGAGTCTTTATAGATTTTACTGTAATGGATGGACTCATCTACACACAAGCAGTCTCAACAAACTATATGAGAAACAAAGGGTTTTATCCCTTCAATGGAGTCGCCATGTGAGAATAAAAATATACATATAAAACAATCTCACAAAGAATTCTATCTTTTTGCTTTTCTTTGAAAATTTATAAAAGGAAAAAGGGTTAGTGGAGTCGCCAGATGAAAAATTAAAAATCTAATCTAAAGATTCATCAAACAAAGCAAAAACAAAAAGGAAAACTCAAAAGTCGTATTCCGGGAATAAAAAGACTTATCCCCGGCAGCGGCGCCAAAATGTTGCCGCCTGGTTCCACACCTGGGGAAAACGCAGCGGAAGTCTTCAAGCTGCTGGTGTGGCCTTGGGGGCAAGTCAGAGTCAAGTGCTGTCACTTGGGACTCGACTCCTCCGTCTAGGCTTTCCTAGCGAAGCCAAGGGGGGTGGACCCTAAAAAAATAAAAATAAAACTAAGGCCTCTAACCTAGGAGTTAGAAAAATAATTTTTTGCAACCAAGAATAAACACTACATACATTTGCCAAATAAAAACATCATTTATCATTTACTCCCATTTAGAATAATCATCATTCAACTGCATACTCGTCAACAATAAAATGAAATTTGCATCAGGACCAGTGCCTTGCTATGGAGTCAAATAACAAATGCATAAACAGAAAAGTAAATGTTGTGGAGTGTTCTTGGTTTATTTTAAAATTTAATGTGATGGTGATCTTTTTTATTAAGGCAGGTGGGTTCCCGATATACGCAAGGTACGGGGGAACATGTCCGGAAATTTGAAGCGTGGCTTCCCTCTCAGGCTTTAGGCTGGATCGGAGTCTCGAGGAGGTGTTCAGATGCTATACCAACGAGGGCAAGCCTAACGGTTTCCAAGAGGTCGCTATCCAGTTTTATCCCAAGCCTTCTGGGAAATTTGCCCACGACAACAAATTGCGTGTTGTGCCGGATTTTCACAAAAAGGGTTTTTTATTGGGTGGTGTTAAGTCCTATTACTAGTCATCCACTCCTTTCTGGTGTGTACCAACTGGATCAGACTAAGCTGCAAGTTGGCCACAGAGCATACGGGAGAAGACCTTGGTATATTTTTATAAAATTTTAAGAACCCAAATTTTATCTTTTTATAACCCCAAGAGTCTCTTTTCAGGCATGCATTTCGGGCAAGCCCTCATACAAAACCCTACTTCGGGAAAGCAAGGGGGGCGTTATGAGTTTGTAAAAAAATGTGAAAAGCTAGGTTGTGAGTGAACTTGTGGCCCGCCAGTGGAACGGACCAACAAGGTTTATTTTAATCCTAATTTATTTTATTTAATGCCGGAAAACAAAGAAATAAACTACTCTAACATTCACGCCATGAAAATGAGAAGACACAGGCCACCCCTGGGGGGATGGGGTATGGGCGCTGGCTAGCCCACTTGCTCTCGTTTAAAAATGTTTACAATGATATAGAGAAGTGCCCCAAGTCTACTTAATGTGACTTGGTGGCTTACAAATTTATAGAAAAATATGCCCGGTTTTGAAAAATATGGAAATTTGTATCCCGGATCGCCTGGATGCTCGAAATTTTGCCAGCACTTCCTCCTACCTGCTCATCTTTTGCTGCAAACCAGCAAGCAATAATTAGTACAAGATGCCCAAAAACACTTTAAGAGTGTCTTTGGAACACCTCCTAAAAACCCAAAATTTTCTAAGTTAAAAAACTAAGTAAAAATGACAAAAATAACCAAGTAAAACAAGCTATGGAGCTTGTCTACTTGGGATCTTTGCTAGCCCTTTAATGGCTGCAAATTATCAGCTCTAGGACAGCCAAATATATCTTTTATAATCAGATCTAATACTGCTTTTTAAAAAAAAAACTTGAAAAAAATTTGACAACTTAAAACTATTTTTTTTTTTTTGAAAAGCAAGTACTAGATAATCGTAAAATTTGATTTTTTATAAATGAGAGAGAGAGAGATGGAACAAATCCTTGTTGAAAATAGAAGCTTTGAAGATGGTTCAGTGATGTTTGAAGGGACTATATCTGCAAAACAATGATTAGTAAAAAGCGGGAACAAACAAGATCCTGCTTCTTGCCAACTCAAGAAGACACCTGCACATCACAGATCTCACCAAACAAAAGATTAAGTGTAGATATATATACTCATAAGAGACTAAGCTGCTACAAATAAACAAATTTGACAAACAACTTATCTCATAGATGAGCACACCACACCCTTGAAGAATAAGACTTATGCACAAGTCACCTTGGAAAAGAAATCAAGATACTTCATCCACATGTAACCAAAACACCACAAGCTGACCTCCAAAGTCTTCTTTTATTCAAAATGATAAAACTATTACAATCATAAGTCAGCTGCTCCAATTCTCACTAGTGAACAATGGAGAGCATGCTTCAATTTATAGAGAAAAATGGCTAAGGAAGGGAGGGCGCACTTGCTAAATGGAGAGAGGGAGCGTGGCATGGATGGTGGAGGGGAATGGGGCTGCCATCCCCTATTCTAGCTGCCCAATATGCAGCCCAAAACGTGCTACCATATCAGCACAAATAGTGCTGCTCCTCCCTTAGATTATGGGCTGCCCACTACACAAGTGCGCCCCCTTAAGCTAGTGAATGCGCCCCTCTCAAGTGGGCATGAAATCCTCCACTATTGGGGCTGCCAAATACCTTCTAAATCAGCCTAATACATTCCTATAACCATGCTGATCCAAATCAGAGTTGTCATTACTCCCAAAAATTAATAATTTTTTTAGTCATTTTTCACTTTTTTCAATTTTTTCATGACTTTTCGGGGTTTTTTGACTTTTTTGGATTTTTGTGGAAAAATAATCACCCAAACATTAGAAAGAGTGGGTTTAGGGGTTTAGGGGGTGCTCTGAGTTAGAAAACAAGCACCCTTAAGGCAAAAAATACCTCCAGATGCCCCTTATAGGCCAATTACAAATTTTTTAATTGAACCATTAAAAAATGGTCCAATTTACGGAAAAAAAAAAACTTGCCGAAAATTAAAAACAACCTAGGGGGACTTAGCACATGTCCATATGACTCAAAATTAACGCCTAGCATGTTCATATACATTGACCCATAGACTTTAATAATCCCCTAAGGCCCGTCAGCCTCCCCAGGCATTCCAGCTTTGGAGGAGCAGGAGAAAAACCCATTAATTATGTTATGCACTAATGCAAGACATAATAGATAGGTGAAAAAACTCCTTGGAATACCTGACTTAACCAAAAAGTCCTAGGGAACCAAGTCTTTTACAAAACACCATGCTAGTACGTTTTGTTACAAACCCCGCAGGGCCATGGACATGTGGAAAATTTTAAAAACGGGGGCCTTTAAAAGGCCAGCTGGATATCAATTCACCAAAAATGAACATGTATCATGTTCCACTCTGCCCGCTCGCTTAATAATCCAACAAAGTACAACTTAGTTGGCAACACCATGCAGGGTGCCCTTTCGTAAAGAGGCATAACCTTTCATCAAGGTGTCTCTTCATTTAGTATTTGTTATTTAATTATTAATTTATTATTATTATTATTATTAATATTTATTAATGTTTATTTATTATATTTTTGTTCATTACACCCTCATCTATTTGGATATGAGCTCCAGATCATTTTTTTTCTTTTGTACATTGCTTCAAGAAACACACCATATAAAGAGACTTTGGGACTTGCACCCACCTTGACCCTTCTTAAAAATAGCATTTAAGTGGGGCAGACAACAGTGGGAATGTAACTCTCGTGGGAGGCCTAATGATTCATCAATCTCAGTAATGACCCAAGGCCAGTTAACAATTCCAGATCAGATTAATACAGACCTAAGTTGAAGGAAACACCAAAATAGGGGCCATACCATATGTGGTTCGGTACATAAACATGGAAATGCATATGGAACGCCCTAGAAATGTGTTTCTGGCTGTACGGATGCACCCCACATGGGAAACACATTTCCAAGATTTACCAGTGTCTGTAAATGTATTTCCTTCTGTAAATCCACCTATTTTAACTCGTTTTTTAACTAGGGTTGACCAAAAACATAGGCAATTAATGGTAATGTTAAATCCTTATTCTTTCGAGATAGAGGAAATGTCAACTTTTGTTTTAAGGATTTAACATTACCATTAATTGTTTCGAGATGTTTGAGTGGTTCCAACCTGATTTTAAGGATAGAAAATGAAAGATAAAGGAAATGTCGGGAGAGAAAAGGGAAGATAAAGGAAATGTCAACTTTTCTTTTAAGAATTTAACATTACCATTAATTGTTTCAGGATGTTTGAGAGTGGTTCCAAACTGTGTTTTAAAAATCGGTCCGATCGGAATCGGAATCGGCCGATTCAACGATTTATTGCCGGCCCGGTTCAAACCGGTCACCAAACCAGTTCAGGAGCATCAAATCGGCCAGTTTAAGTCAAAAATCGGTCCGGCCAGATGAATCGGTCCAGTCAAACCGATATTTTACTTAAACCGGCCGGTTTTTTTCAATAGGCCACGAGGCCATTAAAAAATGATTTTTAATTTTTTTTTTATTTGTTTACATATTCTACCCTCCCGAGCCCCCAACCCAACCCCATCTGCCCGTGAATGGTCGTGATAGCAGCTGCGGGAGAGTTGTTGTTGGACTCTTGGAGCAGAGTGGAGAATTGGAGTGCCCATGGGCCGTGAGTGCAGTGTGCAGGGTGCTAGACGTCGGTGGAGTTGGTGCGAGAGTGCAGCAGTGTTGTTGCTGAGTGGAGTGGGGACCGGGAGAGTTCAGGCATTGGGCCGTGAGTGCAGTGTGCAGGGTGCTAGACGTCGGTGGAGTTGGTGCGAGAGTGCAGCAGTGTTGTTGCTGAGTGGAGTGGGGACCGGGAGAGTTCAGGCATTGGGCCGTGGGCTGTGACTGTGTGCATTGTGTAGCAGCACTGTGCAGTGTGTGGAGCGGGGAGTGTGGGGAATCGGGAGTGTGGGAGTCTTGTTTACACTCGTTTTTTTTTCACTTGTTTAAATAATTAAATAATTAAAGCTGACTGCACTGTGGAGGCTTGTTTACACTTGTTTTTTTTCAATTTTAATTTTAAAGTTTAAAAATTTAAACAGAAATCAAATATTTTAATTTTTGGGGCTTTTAACATAATTTGTATAGTTTAAAATTTAAACAGAAATTAAAAATTAATTTTTTTCATATTAACAGAAGTTAAAAAATTAAAAATTCATTTAATTTTTTAATTGTTTTGTTTGGATGAGCAGAGATTGGATATTTTGTTTCTAATGCTATGGAATCATGAATTAGAATCATGAAAATGTTGTTTTTCTTAAAAAAATTAAATATTTTATGTATTTTTGAGCAAACCGATTCATTAAATTCAAATCGACCGATTTATGACCGATTCATTACCGATTCCGATTCCGAGTTGACCCTCGACTGATTCCGAGTCCGATTTCGATTTTTCAAACTTTGGTTCCAACCTCGTCGGACTTCATATGGAGAAAGTAGAATTTCATATCCCATTTAAAGTCCAATAGACTTAACAGTTTTCAGGATTTCAGGATTGACAAGATTGCAACATTTTCATTGGATTCTATCATGTATTAGGGTATTTAATCAAGAATGCCAAGTCCTTATGTACACCCATGTTGTGGCATTGAATATTGAACTCATATATCTTATCCTTAGCAAAACTTTACCTTTCACTCAAGCCAAAATCATTGATTAGGCATGTTAATATTTTTCTACCACTTAATGCTTGGATTAGGAATGTTAATATTTTTCTACCGCTTAATGCTTGGATTAGGCAGTTTCATCAAAATTGGAAGGTGATGACTAATGTCCCTGGAGGATCAGGGGCGGAGACAAAGGCTAGACAAGGAGGCAAAGGGCAATACTAATGATGAGGATTCCAATATAAGCCATGGTGGAACGCTGCTTGTAATTTATGTTTATCATTTAAATGTTCTTGCTCATCTATTCATAATGCTTTCTTTCAAAGTTCAAATATAATGTGCTATTTGAGGGGTTATGTTTCCAGTGTGTTTCCATTTCGGAAGCGCGTACCCATTTCCCCTTATCATGCAAGTTAGATAAAGACCAAAAGAAATTGTGGGCACTACACAGTACACAGAAAATAAATAAATCAGAACTATTTCCAGACTGTTCACACAGGCAGTGTTCGAAACAAATGCAACTTATTCTAATAGTATTGTATATGAAATAAGAATCATTCAATTGTATAGCAGAATTGTTTCACGAAATATTTTGGCTGCCAATCTATCATGTATTTTTGCTAATCAAAGAATAACAAACTGGTTCAAAAATTCATACAAGCCATTGTTAATCTCGTCCATGCTACAACACTTAAATAAGTACCATGGTCCATCAATGAACAGAAGTAATTGTGACTAGAAAATTCAAGAGTCATTTCTTTCCAGGTTTTGTTAGGACAACTATTGTTAGAAATTTGAGCTGACCTATTGTTAACCCTCAGTTGTACTTGCACTACTAAAGAATTAAGATCTAGCGTGATTCCATCAGGATGGTCGCATTGTTGGTTGATGCAGGCATACACTTTGTTCAGGGTTTCTTGCCAGAGCCATCAGAGTTTGAGACTACTATTTTTAGCAGTTGCGTTTTGGGGGAACCCTAGATCAGGGAGCCAGCATAACATGGATAGTCCTGCATTCAGGTTTCTTGTAAAAGAAACAAGTCCAAATGAGGCTACCTTTTTGCTTTTTGTTTTTTAGTTTTTACAAGAAAGAGACTGATGCTACTTTCCAGTCTATCCGCTTTTTGATTTTTTGGGGGGAAAGACTACTTTTTTGGGCACATATATAATTAGCAATTTCTATATGTGGCAGGTACATGTTCAATGTCAAGATTTCGAACAATGCAGTGAGGGTGGTGGTCAAGGTCATGATGGTTGAAAGAGTGTTGAGTTAAGGGCAGTATTTAAGCAAAGTCAGAATGCCATTTGGCAATCGGTGTAAGTTTTCACGTGGTCTAGTCCTAAAACCCTAAATTCTCAAATATGGTTTTCCTAGATCCTAACTAGCTTATCATTTCAAAGGGAAAGATTTTTATTTATTTTCTGCTCCATGTTGACCACCAAACCAACTAGGTGGACAACCATGTACCATGTGTCTTGAAGATGAGAAAGGAGTACCTAAAGAAGTTTTCCAAGCGAGGCAACTCTTCTTCTTATTTTTTCTCCATGAAAGTTCCGCACCCCTGCATGGGATTTTGTAATGATATGTCAGCATGAGGGTCGATTTTTTTGGTATAACTTAGTTGCTTAAGACTTTATCATTAGGGAAGTCCTTTTATCGAGTGTTTTTTCCCTTGGATAATTAAAAATCATTTTTAGTGATTTTAATTATCTGAATTTTTCACTCAAAAATACCTCCAAAGTGGTGAAAGGCATTCTAATGATCGAGTCAATGGGGTGATTAGGGCCTAGAAATGTTTTATATTACCATGCTAGACATTATACAAATTCTTGCAGAATTTCATTAAGTTTTACATAGGATTTTTTAATTTTTGGTGATTAAAAAATGTCCATCAGCTTAAAATGTTGTAATGTAAAAGATGGGTACTTGGTCCTTTATAATGTTGTATAGGGGTATGGGTACTCAAGATAAATGGCATGAGACCCCCTACACCCTTGGACCAAGTTTGAAGTCATGTTGTTAAGGTTTTCGACGCATTTTCCTAAGTTAGTCAAGGAAATCAGGAAATTGGGCAATTAATTAGTAAGGCAAATTTTTGAAAAGTGACTATAGTCACTTGAGGAGGGGAAATAATGTTTCCTAATATCTTAGTATGTACCTAAGGTGAAAATGAAGGCTAAATAGCCCCCCCCAAGCAAGTGTTTCAAGTGTGGTGAAGTCCCACTCTAGGGGGTGCGCCCTCCTCCTCATGAGCTCATGGTTTGTGTAAAATTCAGTGGGAGGGTCCCACTTGGGTATTCCCCCCCCCCACATTTGGCTTAGGATTGGCATTAAAACATTAAAGGAGGGGGTTCCCCCTCCCCCATTATTTTGCTCCTGTTATCACATATATAGTAGCCGGACTACCATACATTTTTTGTCAGATTCCAGTACACTATTCAGCGAGTTCCCTTACATTGAGATGCTAAGATGAGCATCTACTATGGATCACTATCAGATTTTGGACAGCAGATATATTCCCCATGCCATGACTGAGTTTCAGGACACTCAGAGAGATGACCGATGTAGCTATTTAGCCATTTATACAGAGCAGTCAGTAGTGCCCAGAGTTACGGCAGTAGTTTCAGAGGACAGATGATGGTTCAGATGGTGACCACTCAGGTATATGACTCAGCAGGTATACTATGGTGTTGTGGTTATGTTGCTTTTATTTCAATTTTCTTAGCATGTCTTAGCACTTAGTATCATGATCTGGACCTGGTTGTACTATATGTATATCATATTTGTCCGTACTCAGGCTTAGAAGTTCTTGGCCTATATTCATTGGTTTTACTCTCCTTAGGGAGAATAGAGGTGATCATTCCCACCATACTTTGGCTTGCTAGTGTTGATTTCATTATTCACTATCTTCATCCATCCATGACTTACCCAGTTTGTTCGTTCTCTTGACTTACTACTTGACTAGTAGCATGGAGGACCTTCCCCCACTATAGCCTCTATATTGGATAACCTTCCTTGTTTATTGTGTCTCGGCTCTGAGTTGATGACAAAACTTACCTATGGTGAGTTGGATTTCCTTGAGAAGCCCCCCTAGTCACTAAAGATGTTGTTGGCTAAACCTGAAACTTTTAGTGCTACCATGAGTACAAAGTATGGAAATCAAATGTTATATCTTGTATGAAAAGTAAGCCAAATGAAAATGGCTATGAAATATCAAATGCTATATCTATTGTGAAATATAAATACCTAGGTAAACAAGTTGTCTGTGACACACCTAAAAGTGCTCAGGTAAACAAGTGCCTTAAAAACACACATGCAGCAAGAAGCCTAAATTAAATGTAAATCTATGCAATGTGTTTATAAACACACATAGATCAAAGGCTATGGAAACTCTAAGCCCAAAAAGCAATGGAAATTAAACTCTATATCAAAAAGATTGCTAGCCTCATTTGTATTATGAATTGTGCGCATCTGTGTAAGGTGAATAAACACTCTTTGAACAACTTATCCATTTGTGAGACATCGTCATTCCCTGTGTTGTTGCTTGTCCACTATATGCTATGGTGTGTATTCCCTTTTCCATTTCCAAAGTGTCACAATGTTAAGTTGGTAAGTCATCCTTTGACCTAGCCAATTGTTTCTTAGCCTTCACCCTTCACTAGCAAATTGATCACAACTATGAAGTGAGTATGACCTTGAAAGTCTTGTCTGAGTCATTAATAATAATTAATGACATATTATATTTGGATTTAGATCGCCAGTAATGATTGCTACTTGTTATAATTGCTATGTGAATGGATTGTAAAGCATGTTTTAACCCTTGACACCTTGCAGCAGCTTGATGACAGTTTGAGTCATATTTTGGTCATGTTGACTTGGTCAAGCCTCAGTTTGACCAAAAGTCAACCACAGGACATGAGGTGGCAGACCTCAGATGTTACAGATAGATGATATATGGTCTGGTACAAATCACCATGGTGGGCTTATGTAGTGGTTTCAGGCTTATGATGATGATTTGTGCTTTTCAACACTTTTACAGATTATTATTATTTGGTCTCCCGAATATCATGAGTATTTATTTTGGACCATGCAGAGGTTTATATGGTGTATGAGTACACATCTTAGATGGATTTGGACCTGTTATCACACTTAAAGTAGCCGAGCTACCATACATTATTTTTTTTATTCCAGTACACTATTCAGCCAGTTCCCTTGCATTGAGATGTCGAGATGAGCATCTATATTGGATCACTATCAGATTTTGGACAGTATATATTCCCCATGCCATGACTGAGTCTCAGGACACTCAGGAAGATGACCGATGTAGCTATTATACCATTTGTACATGGGCAGTCAATAGTGCCCAGAGTTATAGTAGCAGCTTCAGAGGACAGATGATGGTTCAGAGGATGAGCATTCAGGTATATGACTCAGCAGGTATATCATGGTGTTGTGGTTATATAGATTTTATATTCATTCTTATGGCATGTCTTAGCATCTAGTGTCATGATCTGGCGATCATATAGATATGTGGAGCTGGTTGATCTTATTGTCCCTACTCAGATTTAGAAGTTCACTATTCATACTCATTGGTTTTACCCTCCTTAGGGAGAATAGAGGTGATCATTCCACCATACTTTGGCTTGCTAGTGTTGGCTCCATTATTCACTGTCTTCATCCATCCATTACCTGCCTTTTAGTTTATCACCATGACTTACTACTTGACTAGTGGCATGGAGGACTTTTCCCCACTGTAGCCTCTGTATTCGATGCGCTTCCCTATTTATTGTGTCTCGTCTCTGAGTTGGTGACAAAACCTACCTATGGTGAGTTGGATTTTCTTGTGAATTCCCCCGAGTCGCTAAAGTTGTGTTGGCTAAACCTGAAACTTTTAGTGCTGCCATGAATACAAAGCATGGAAATGAAATGTTATATCTTGTATGAAAAGCCCGCTCATGCAATGTGTTTCTAAACACACATGAATGAAAAGCAGGCCAAATGAAAATGGCTATGAAATAAAATGTTATACCTATTGTGAAATGTAAATACCTAGGTAAACAAGCTGTCTGTGACACACCTAGAAGTGCTCAGGTAAACAAGTGCCTTAAAAACACACCTGCAACAAAAAGCCTAAAATAAATGTAAATCTATGCAATGTGTTTATAAACACACATAGATCAAAGGGTATGGAAACTTCAGGCCCAAAAGCAATGGAACTTAAATGCTATATCAAAATAATTGTTGGCCTCATTTGTATTATGGGTTGTGCGCATCTGTTAAAGGTGAATAAACCTTCTTTGAACAACTTATCCATTTGTGAGACAACACCATTCCATGTGTTGTTGCTCATTCAGTATATGCTATGGTGTGTATTCCCTTTCCCATATCCGAAGTGTCACAATGTTGAGTCAATCAGTCATCCTGTGGCCTAGCCAGTTTATTTTAGCCTTCACCCTTCACTAGCAAATTGATCAAAACTATGAAGTGAGTATGGTCTTGAAAGTCTAGTCTGAGTCATAATAATAATTAATGACACTATATATTTGGATTTAGATCGCCAATAATGATTACTTATTGTTATAATTGCTATTTGAATGAGTTGTGGAGCATGCATTAACCTTTGACACTCTGCCGCAGCTTCTGATGATAGTCTAAGTTATTTTTGGTCATGTTGACTTGGTCAAACCTAGTTTGACCAAGGTCAACCACAAGACGTGAGATAGTTGGACCTTGTGATGATACAGATAGATGATATATGGTCTATGTACATGTACATGATGGTTCTATGCATCAGATACAGGTTTATGATGATGATTTATGGTTCTCAGCATTATTTGATCATTTACAGATTATTATTATTTCACCTGATTGGGCATATTGGATATATTATATGATCATGCAGAGATCCATATGGTGTATCAGTACACATCTTGGATAGTTTTGGACCTTGAGTCCAATGATACAATCTACTTGCAGTTCCAGGCAGTTACAGTGATGATTGAGCCTCATTAGGCTATCCTAGTGTAGTTTTGGTCTGTCGGAGACCTTGTCAGAGCAGAGATGGATTTTATTTGGTTCACCTAGGGTGTTGTGCATGGAGGGGGTGGTCTAGTCACTTGTTTTTACCATATTACCCCCCTCCCAGACACACTGGTGCCCTCACCTTGACAGCGCAAGCACTCCAGGAGGCAGTTTGGGCAGTTTCATGCTTCTCGAGGTAGTTCAGAATCGGTAGAAATGGCTATAGAAAAACTCGATTTGGGCTACTGAGGCAAAGTTTTGGCATGGGATGATCAGTGATGATGAGTGGGATGTCTTCCACACCTTCTCCGGCGGTTTCAGCTTCATCGAGACCCCCACATCCATCACTTATGGCATTTTCTGATGATTTCTGGGGGTCCTAAGGCCCACGATTTGTCCATAGAGGCACGATTTGGTACTTTGATAACTATTTTATTATTATTGTGCTATGGGGATTGACCAAGGGTATCTAGAATTACCCCTTGGACCCACAATGAGCTAGTTGTTATATTTTGTCATCATGATTTGGTGGGATCCCATCTCCTAGGGCGATTTTGTCCACTTATGGTTGTATTTTATTAGTGATCCATGTATTTTATTGTTGAGATCATCTCAACCATTGATTAGAGAATTTAATCTTTTAATCTTAGCCACTCGTTCAAAAAGTGGTTAGGGTTTTGGTGTCTCTCCTTCCTATTTAAAGGAGAGAGCTTCTCATTGTAATGGGATCTTTGGCTCTTGGAATCTTGATATAGAAAAATTCTCTTGTGGAAATTCTTGTGGTCTCCTTTGCATCTAGTGTTCTTAGATGGTGATTGGAAAGTCTATTGCATCCTAGCATTTGGGTACTTGTGGTAAGATCTATATATTTTGGAAATTTGTGTCTTTTCTATAGGAGGGCGACTTCAACTAGGGCGATTTTGCAAGGCTTCTTCAAATCGATCTACTTGGCATTCGCTTGTATCAGCGGGTTATCATTAGTATCATTGTGATCTATGCTATCTTTCTGTTATTTCTCTTGTGGCATTAGTCTTATCTCTTGATTGCATCAAATATGATATTGTTGACGTTTGTTGTGCAGGAGAGAGGGTGCATTGGCTTCCTTGGACTAAATCGATTTCATAGAAAACTACCTCAAAGCTTCTCAAATTGATCTAGTTTGCATAGATCATCATCATCAAGGCATCTACAAGGTTACCCAGGTAAGATCCACAGGTTTGTTCTTCTTTTCTTAGTTCCAATCCATTGGCACAATTACTTCATTGTTAAAACCCCCAAATTTACAAACCCTCATTTTACATTTTCTCAGATCTACAAAAATCTAGTGGCTCTTTGGGTAAGACATTTAAAACCCACCTCTATAGTATCCACGACATCCCGGATCTATAGTTTGGTTAGGATTCGCCTCCATTTGACCTTCTTCCCAAGGCAACTTAGCCTCTCCAAGTGAGGTCGCACTCCTTGGTTTGGGTGAGTTAACCTAGATCTAGTATGTGGGTAGTTGAGATTTCACTTGATCTGCATTCTACATATCCAATAACCTACCCCTAGACTATCACTTTAGTGATTTCTACCTTGTGGGCCCTATTCCACATTTTAAGGGATTAAAACCCCGTTTTGGACCACTGGGTATCTTAAATCTCAGATCTAGTAAGATCTAGCCACTGGATTGCCTTGATTTTCTAGATCCACATTAACACTTGCCTAAACTACTTGGATCTAAATTTTGGTGGCCATTGGACTTGTCTTGATCCCATTCATCACACTTTTGACCCTCCTTAGGCAAGGTCGCACTTCTTGGTGAGATTGAGTTTGTCCACTTGTAGGACGTGGGTAGTTGAGATTTTGGTGGATTTGGAACAAGCATACCTTGAAACCTATGTCTAGTAGGTCATTTTGTGAAATCATGCCTTGGGGATAGCATTCCTTGTTTTAAGGGATTGTGGTCCACCTAGGTCACATCATGAACTATTAGATCTAGATAGATCCATCCATCAAACCATTAGTAGCCCACTTATCTCATGTTATAGGGGTCATTATCTACAAGTTAACCTCACTTTGACTCCATTTATCCCAAATCCCAAGGCACTGATCTTTCTCCAAGCTCATTCGACTTTCCTAGATGGTTCAGTTAACTTGTGGTTCGATCCTTATTTGGGTTGCTTGAATCCCTTGACATTGTCATATCTTACAATCAAGCTTGTCTCTAGTATTGGTTAGCCCCAATTCAACCCTTAAACTACCCTGCATTGGACACGGTTCCCAAGGCAGTGGATTTTCTCACATTGACTAGTGCTTTAATCCTGGATCCTATTTCAAATATCATAAGTCACTCTCATATCAACAATGAACCAAGGCTATACTCATTGAACCCCTCACTTGTCTTGTGACTTCATCCTAAGGTCTAGGATAAACCATACACCTTACTTCACTTAGAATTTACTTGATTTGGTGTCTTGGTTTTGATCTCTCCTGTCGGGAGTAGATCGGGTCTCCCCCTTTGTTGTCTGCGCTAGATAACATAAAGTGAAGGTTGCCTCGACTGGCGTGACAACCATCTATTGGAGGTCGAGGTGATCGTTGTTGCACCTTTTGAGTTGCCCTTCCCTATTGCCATCCATTAATGGATACATCCATAGGGATAACTACAGTTTAGGTGATAACATTTTGGCGCCGTTGCCAGGGAGGCAATAGCTTACCCCGGTACGACATACATTTATTAAAGCCCTCCCATTCTCTTTGCCTAACATTTTGGCGCCGTTGCCAGGGAGGCAATAGCTTACCCTGGTTCGACATACATTTCTTAAAGCCCTCCCGTTCTCTTTGCCTAACATTTTGGCGTCATTGCTGGGGAGGCAATAGCTTACTCTGGTTTGACATATATTTCCCAGAGCCCTACTCCCGTTTTTCTTGCCGAACATTTTGGCGTTGAAGGGCATAGGCTTACCTTGGATAAATCTAGTAGTCATTATTCACTCTCTCCTGAATATACAACGACACATATCTTGGTAGAAGAGTTTAAGAAATCTACCTGGCGAATCCCAACTGTGACTACGTTGACGAGCGAGCTCATTTACATCCCTATAACACTACAATTAAGACAGATCTTATTGTTATCTAGAACCCATGGGGTGCATCATTTTGTTTTCAGGTTCTTGAATTTAAAAATAAATATAAAAATAAAAAAAATTATTATCCATGGCTGCTTCTGAGCGACCTAGAACTTTCGGTCGTTTAAAAGTTTTTGACTATTCAAAAATTGTTGGGTATCCTCATCATATTCCTCATCAAGCATGTGCAAGGTTGCTTATTTTTTATGGAAGTTATGAAATCTCTGCTAAAAGACACCTTGAACTTTTTAGGGAAATTATTAAAGAGTTATCCATAACCCATGAGGATGTGTGTATGAGACTATTGGCTTCATCTTTCAAAGAAAGAGTTGGACTCTGGATTTCGAATTTGAAACCCAATAGCATTTCTGGTTATGACATGTTTGAAAATAAATTCCTAGAAGAATGGGGAAGTGAATTCGATGATATGTATCTTTCAAATCAAATCCAAGATCAAAACCTTCCCCTTTCCGATCCTATTGTGGAATCATTTAACAATCAAATATCAAGTGATTTGTCAACATCCGGAGATGACCTTTCCTGCCCAATTTCTTTTGATGATAAGTCTTCTACTTTTGAGTCAATCGAAAGTCAAATCTTTAATCATTGTACAAACCATAAGTTTTCAAATTGCTTTTTAGGTAGCCCTAGTCCTGATCCTGAGGGAATTTCTGAGGATGAGCTTTTAGTTAACAGGTTTACTGAAGTTCCTCCCTCAAAAAAACTCATTAGCCATTCTGTCTTTAGTGATCATTCAATTCCTTATCAACTTACTGAAGAAGAAGAAAGTGGAGACATTAACCAAGATCATTTAGTAGTGCTTTCACATGATCATTGTGCAAATAATCAGGATGTTTTAGATGAGCCTGTTAATTTTATCCCTGACAAATTGAATAAAAATGATCATTTATCCTCGTATGAATTTAATGATGAATCAATAAGTCAATCTCAAGGTGAGGATGAATTAGTGAATCATACTAGATATTCTAATCTTTGCTCCACTTCTTATAATGAATCTTTAAATTTTCTTTTTTTATCCTTAGTCAAGATAGCTTAGAGTTAGATAGCTATGGTCAATCTTATCCTCAGATTGTAAATATTAAACTTGATCAAAAGCTTGAAATAATTCCTAGAGTAAAGAGTGTTTTCTTTTGTCAAAATCTAAGGTCGAACTTGTCTATCTATTTGGGAGAATTTTCATATTTACAATCCACCCTCCCTTCCCAACTCTTT
This sequence comes from Larix kaempferi, assembly GCA_027924585.1. Classification (NCBI taxonomy): domain Eukaryota; kingdom Viridiplantae; phylum Streptophyta; class Pinopsida; order Pinales; family Pinaceae; genus Larix; species Larix kaempferi. Next base: position 13,362,130 of record BSBM01000007.1, read on the forward strand.
CAATCATCTTTGGGTTGGTGCTATAGTCAATCTTTTGCCTTTGGAATTTTCAGAAGGAAGTATATGCATGATTACATGTTTGGATAAAAAACACTTCATTCCCCTTTTCGGTCACTTTGGAACCATAATGCTTGTTGTCAAGTTATCAATCACTCTTGGTGGCTAGGAAAGGTGTTTAAAGATCAATTCCATTTTTTCTCCATTTTTGAGCATCAAGTGGGTTTGACTTTGTTTTTCCGTCCTTTAAACTTTACGTTATCCCCACTTGGTTTCTATTTGATCATTAATCCCAGGGAGAACCAAATTGAATATGTAAGAGAACTAAATGAGGAAGTTATGTTCTGTGAAAAAGAATTGAGTTACAAGCCTTATATTTTTCCTCCATCAATCTTAAGCAATAACTTGCATGAATTTTATGATCTTATCAATTCTTGGATGGAGGATGTTTGCATCAGTCAATCTTTTCCTTGGCATGATTTCATTTTGCACCATTCAAACCTTTATTCAATTTTTGAACAAACCTGGAAGATTGCATTATCAAATTCTCTGATCTTTAATCCAATCATGACTTGTTTCATTACCAGAAATCAAAGAAGAATCACTAATATGTTTGATGAATGGTTGCACTAGATTTATGATTTTACCTAGCATTTGTGATGACTGGTTAGATTAGAGTAGGTAGGAAACTGAATAAGCCTACTTCGGCAGTAGTTAGTCTTTTCAGCCATTGAGTCTGGCACCTTTTTGTTTGTTTTTTCTAAGCTCCTAGTTTAACTGAGTACCTGTCATTTTCTTTTTCCTGCACAATAAATTTCAAACTTTGCAAGTTATGTTAGTAATTTAATATACTTTTTGCATTTATATCTCATGTATTTATATTTCTGGCATAGAATAGATTTTATTTCAGCTGGATTTCATATTTTTCCCATATATGCTGCACGAGGTATTTTGATGTTTGTGAATGCAGAAATAGGTGCAAAATAAAAGCTGGAAGCAAAATGGTAGAGTGTTGGATCGAGGATTCGAGTAGCAGAGTTCGAGGACCAGAGATTCTGAGGTTCTCAAGCGCTCATTTCAGCAGAGCACTTGTCCCAACCAGAGCCAGATGTTATCACATCTATAGTAGTCGGGCTGCCATACATTATTTTTCTGATTCCAGTACACTATTTAGCCAGTTCCTTTACATTTGATAAGCAGAGATGAGCATCTATATTGGATCACTATCAGATTTTGGACAACAGTATATATTCCCCATGCCATGACTAAGTCTCAGGACACTCAGAGAGATGATCGATGTAGCCATTATACCATTTGTCCAGAGAAGTCAGTAGTGCCCAGAGTTGCAGTAGCAATTTCAGAGGACAGATGATGGTTCAGGTTGATGAGCATTCAGGTATATGACTCAGCAGGTATATCATTGTGTTACGGTTATATTGTTTTTATACTTATTCTTATAGCATGTCTTAGCACTTAGTGTCATGATCTGGCGATCATATAGATATGTGGACCTGGTTGATCTTATTATATATATTATATTGTCCCTACTCAGACTTAGAAGTTCACTATTCATACTCATTGGTTTTAGACTCCTTAGGGAGAATAGACGTGATCATTCCACCATACCTTGGCTTGCTAGTGTTGGCTCCATTATTCATTGTCTTCATCCATCCATTACCTACCTTTTAGTTTATCACCCTAACTTACTACTTGACTAGTGGCATGGAGGACTTTTCCCCACTATAGCCTCTATATTGGATGAGCTTCACTGTTTATTGTGTCTCGGCTCCGAGTTGGTGACAAAACTTACCTATGGTGAGTTGGTTTTCCTTGTGAATTCCCCCTAGTCACTAAAGTTGTGTTGGCTAAACCTCAAACTTTTGGTGCTGCCATGAATACAAAATTTGGAAAAATGAAATGCTATATCTTGTATGAAAGGCTCGTTCATGCAATGTGTTTCTAAACACACATGAATAAAAGGCATGCCAAATGAAAGTGGCCATGAAAATAAAATGTTATATCTTTTGTGAAATAAATACCTAGGTAAAGAAGCTATCTGTGACACACCTAGAAGTGCTCAAGTAAACAAGTGCCTTAAAAACACACCTGCAGCAGAAAGCCTAAACTAAATGTAAATCTATGCAATGTGTTTATAAACACACATAGATCAAAGGCTATGCAAACTTCAGGCCCAAAAGCAATGGAACTTAAATGTTATATCTAAATTATTGCTCACCTCATTTGTATTATGGATTGTGCGCATCTGTTAAAGGTGAATAAACCCTCTTTGAACAACTTATCCATTTGTGAGACACCGCCATTCCCTGTGTTGTTGCTCCTTCAGTATATACTATGGTGTGTATTCCCTTTCCCTTTGCCAAAGTGTCACAATGTTAAGTCAGTCAAGTCATCGCTTAGCCTAGCCAGTTATTTTAGCCTTCACCCTTCACTAGCAAATTGATCATAGCTATGAAGTGAGTATGGTCTTGAAAGTCTAGTCTGAGTAATAATAATAATTAATAACATTATATATTTTGATCTAGATCGCCAGTAACAATTACTTTGTGTTATAATTGTTATTTGAATAAGTTGTAGAGCATGCATTAACCTTTGACACTTTGCAGCAGCTTCTAATGATGGTCTGAGTTATATTTGGTCATGTTGACTTGGTCAAACTTAGTTTGACCAAGGTCAACCATAGGACATGAGATGGTTGGACCTTGTGATGATATGGATAGATGATATATGGTCTATGTACATGTACATGATGATTCTATGCATTAGATACAGGTTTATGATGATGATTCATGGTTTACAGCATTATTTGATCATTTACATATTATTATTATTTGACCTGTTCCGGTATATTGGATATATTATATGATCATGCAAAGATTCATATGGTGTATGAGTACACATCTTGGATAGATTTGGACCTTTTGAGTCCAATGAGACAGACTGTTTTCAGTTCCGGGCACTTACAGCGATGATTGAGCCTCAGTAGGCTAACCCAGTGCAGTTTTGGTCTATCGGAGACCCTGTCAGAGCAGAGAGGATTTTTATTTGGTTGACCTAGGGCGCTGTACTTGGAGCGGGTGGTCCAACCACTTGTTTTTACCATATTACCCCCCTCCCGGACACACTGGTGCCCTCACCTTGACAGCGCAGGCACTTCAGGAGGCAGTTTGGGGCAATTTCACGCTTCCCGAGGCATTTCAGGATTGGTAGAAATGGCTATTGAGGAATTCGATTTGGGCTACTGAGGCAATGTCTTGGCATGGGATGATCAGTGATGATGGGTTGATGTCTTCCACACCTTCTCCAGCAATTTCAGCTTCATCGGGGCCCGCCTCCATCACTTATGGCACTTTCTGATGATTTCTGAGGCCTCTTAAGGCCCACGATTTGTCCATAGAGGCACGATTTTGTATATTGATGACTATTTTATTATTATTGTGCTATGGGGATTGACCAAGGGTGGCTAAAATTACCCCTTGGACCCACCATAAGCTTCTTATTATATTTTGTCATCATGATATGGTGGGATTCCCCTCTCCTATGGCGATTTTGTCCACTTATGTTATATTTTATTAGTGATCCATGTATTTTATTGTTAAGCTCATCTCAACCATTGATTAGACATTTGTATCTTTTAATCTTAGCCACTCATTCAAAAAGTGGTTAGGATTTTGATGCCTCTCCTATCTATTTAAAGGAGAGAGCCTCTCATTGTAAAGGGGACTTGTGGCTCTGGATTATTGGAATAGAAAATTATTATTGCATCTATCTCCAGTGCTGTGGTGAATGTTTTTGCTGTTCGTTCGTTGGTTCTTCCTTTGCACTAAGTTATTGGAGATCTTGTTTGCCATATCTTTTGTACCATGTTTTTTGCATCTACAGGTGGAGGCCGATTTGCTTTGAGGAGGAAGTATTGGTAGGGGAAGACTCTCCCTACTTCTTCTTTGGATCTCTTCGTTGATAACAATTACTGTCCCAGGACCTTCTATTCTACGTTATCATTGCATTTTACTTGTATTTCCTCCATACTTGACCTCTCTGATTGAAATCGATTTTCCTTGGATTCACAGGTAGAGGAGGGCGCACTTGTGGGCTAGGGAATCAATTTGGCAAGCAAAATCAACAATCTCTCATTTGATCTCTGCGGGAATCTTCCTCAACATCAAAGCATCTCTCTTCATCACTCAGGTATGATCTCAAGGTAAGTTATATCTCCATGATCTATCCACTTGTCTAAAATATTTAAAACCCTAATCAATCAAAACCCCATTTTTACATTTTTTCAGATCTACTAAGATCTAGTGGCTTCTTGGGCAAGAAATTTAAAACCCACCTCTATAGTATCCACGGCATCCCGTATTTATAGTTTGGTTAGGATTGGCCTCCATTTGACCCTCTTCCCAAGGCATTTAGCCTCTCCAAGCAAGGGCGCACTTCCTAGTTTGGGTGGGTTGACCTAGATCTAGTACGTGGGTAGTTGAGATTCCACTTGATTCGTCATCTACACATTCAATAACCTACCCCCAGATTGTCACTTTTCTGATTTCTACCTTGTGGGCCCTGTTATCACACAACTTGTAGTTGCCCCTGGTGGTATCCCATCCGGGACGGTAGAGGAGACGGGCAACTAAAGAGGTGACCCAAGAGATGCCACGGTTCCCAACGCAAGGTGGGAGTCACGTCAACCAAGGCACTCTTCGCTTTAGGTCAGTGTGTAAGAAAACCTAGGGGGAGACCCTATTACCAATCACAGTTGATTGGACCCAAACAAAGGTTTCTAAGGATGGGTAAATGATGAGTTACGGAAACCAATGCAAGGCTAAGTGGACCTAGGAGTTGAAGTATGGTTGAAGATGGTGTAAGAGAATGCTAGTGTTTCAACCTACGTATGGTTTAGGCCACATGATTGGGTATGATGACAAGGTGTAGTACCATATGTTTACACAAGTGGGTCTTATTTTCTTGGGATATGTGAAATGGCTTTAAGTGGGCCCACAAGGTGAAGCTAAGGTGTGAAATTGGTACTAGAGGTTAGGTAATGACTAGATCTATGGATCTAAATTGAGTTTAGGAATACCAACGTGCTAGATCTAGGGTTTGACACAATTCCCAAGGAGTGCGACTTGCTTTGAGGAGGACTAGTGCCTTGTTAAATGGGCTAATGGGGTCAAAAGGTATGTCAAAGTGTAGATCGGGACACCTAGGAGCCAAGTCGAGTGGGCTAAATGAGATGTAATGGTTGGATCTTGCTAGATCTAGGTTTTCATGAAATGACCCTAAGTGGACCACAATCCCTTGAAACAAGGAATGCCAACCCCAAGGCGGATCGTCACAAAAAGATACTCTAGACCTAGGTTTCAATGTATGGCCGTTCCGAATCCCCAAAAATCTCAACCACCCACCTCCTTGAAGTGGGCAAACCCACCTTCACAAGGGAGTGCGACTTGCTCAAGGAGGGCTAAAAGGTGGGTTTGGTGGACCAAATCAAGTCCAATGGCCACCAAACTATAAATCCAAGTAGCTAATACCCCGATCTATGTATGTCCCAAAAATCAAGTCAATCCAAGGGCTAGATCTTAGTAGATCTGAGTTTTGAGGTGCCAAGAAATTCAAAAGGGGGTTTTAACCCCTTAAAACATGGAAAGATGTCCACAAGGTAGAATTCACCAAAGTAAGAATATGGGGGTAGGTTATCAAGTGTCTAGATTGCAAATCAAGTGGGATCTCACCTACCCATGTGTTAGATCTAACCAAACAAGCCTCTCACTAGGAAGTGTGATTTGGGTTAAAGAGGGCTTTTTGCCTTGAAAAGTGTGTCAATACTAAGCCAATCACCACCAAACTATAGATCCAACTAGGGGTGGATGCTATAGAGGTGGGTTTTCAATATCTCTTCAAAAGCAAGGCTAGATCTAAGTAGATCTAAGAAATACCAAAAACAAGGGTTTTAATAAATTAGGGTTTTTATGATCTAGAAATTATGGATGATTCAAGGAAGAAAAAGATCATAATCCTCTTGGAACATACCTGGATGAAGAGATGAATGCTAGTTGAGACGAGGATTACTTTGCCAAAGATCAAATGGAGAATTGTTGAAGCCCTCTTGCCAAATCGATTTTCCCAAGCCACATGTGATTCCCTCTAACCTGTCAAAACCAAGGAGCAAAGCATCAATCAGTTTAACATGTTGAAGGTAGATACAAGTAAGAGAGAGAGAGAAACATAGAATAGTTGACACAAAGGCAAAACTACTCCCTGTCAAACCAAAACGACTTCTTCCAAGCTTGAAGGGCAAGCCTCCCCACCAATTCGTACTTGTCCAAAATCATCCTCTTAACCTGTAAATAAGATATGGCAAATATGCAAGATAGCTACAATAGATCCTCCAGTGCAATGGACAAAGCATTTACAATCGAAACAACCAACATCCACTCCAATCCAAGCATGTACTCCAAAAGATAGAAATTTTATTCCAAGAGCCAAGAGCCAAAAATCCCTAGATGAATTTTACAATGAGAGGCTCCCTCCTTAAATAGGATGGGGAGAGAGTACAATCATAACCACTTTTTACATGAGTAGCTAAGATTAAAAGATCATAAGATCTAATCAACGGCTAACAATAAATCATAACAATATATCACATGGATCACCCAACATAATGATAGCGCCCCCACTAAATGGTACAAAAAGGGGGTGACGTCATCCACTAGAAAAGTATAGGTGTCAAAAACCACCTCATGATGACTAGGACATGACAACATAAGCACATGGTGGGGCTAGGAGGCATCAATCCTTACTAGCTCATCCCCAAGGAACAATAAAATAATAAAATATGTCCAAGATAATATAAACGACCAAAACTGTCCTCCGAATCCATGACAGTCAAGCAGTAAATGACCTCCTGTGATCAATGTGGGCATACCCACATGGTGAAAACTGACTGGAAGATAGTGATGCCACCCTGGAAGACCTCTATGAAGACCAAATGCCAAAACCTTGCCTCAATTGCCCAAATCGATTTCCTCAATGACCACTTGATCCCATTTTTTAACTGCCTCGGTAACTGTGAAAGTGCCAAAACTGTCTCCTAGGGCACCTGCACTGTCCATCTGAGCCCACCAGGCTCTCCAGAAGGGGGGGTAAATGGTAAAAACAAGTGGCTGGACCACCCCCTTCATCATCAGCGCCCTAGGTGAACTGGCCTCTCGGGGCCCCTGCTGCTCAGGCTGGGAAATCAGCCCCAAATCTGGTCAACAAGTGTAAAACTGCATCAATCACTGTCAGCAGTGCCCGGAACTGAAAGATAAGTGTCTCATTGGATCCAGAAGACCCAAATCCACTAGAAATGTGTACTCATACACCATGGGTTGCCCTAATGGGCCAGCTGTAGGGTCCACCATATATGGACAATGTATAATCTGCTGATCTGGAGTAGTAATAAAACCTGCTGAACTGGATCAATCATCATCTGCATCATATGTCCATCATATGATATCATCATCAAGCATGTGGGACCATAAATCATCATCAATATGCATCTATACATGGCCCCACATCATCACAGATCCCAATAATGTACAACCAAGGATAAATCACATCAGTAGACTAAGACATGCTTCTTTAATCATTTTCACAGCCTAGCTCAAAGTATAAGATCCATTCAATGGCATTAATCAAGTTAGCATATTCCTTTGTTATATAAAATTACTTGCACAATAGTTCAAATGACAAACTCACCCATTGGACATGGTCAGACTGCTAGTGAAGGATGAAGTCTAGGAACAAGGTTGGGCAAAGGGGTTGACCTGTCTAACTTAACTCAAAAATACTTTGGACTGGGAGAAAGGGGAAAGCTACAAACTCTGTGCTGGACAAAAATAACACGAGGGATGGCTGTGCCTCACAAATGGATAAGTTGTTCAGAGAGTGCTTATTCAACTTAGGCATCATGTCTACATCAAGTTGATCCAGGTTCATTAGGATCATTCAATTTTATTTCATGGCCTTTTTGGCCTACATAACCCTTCGGATTTCAGATGTGTTGATAAGCACAACTAGTTGCAGCTTGCATCCAGGGCATGTTTTCAAAAATATAAGGTCAGCAATTGTTTAGATATAACTTTTTAAGAACCATTGCTTTTTGGACCTTTCTTATACTGTTCGCGGAGTATTTTTTTAGCTGCTCATCGCTCTTGCCCTTTTTATTGTTTCCATGGGCGAATTTATAAATTTCCATAGGTAGAACATGAGCTTTCAGTTTTAGCCAACAACATCTCAAGTGACTAGGGGGAGTTCGAGCCAATGCCAAACATCGGGACAACCGACCAGAATGATTTAGACCTACAATCCAACTCACCAAAGGCAAGTTTTGTCACCAACTTAGAGCCGAGACACTGAATATACAGGGATGCGGTCCAAACACAGAGGTAGAAAAATGGGGAAGTCCTCGGTATCATAAAGTCAAATGAGACAAGTCAAGGTTTAAAGTCAAATAGGAAGGTCATGTATGGATGGAGTCAAGTGAATATGGAGCCTACACTAGCAGACAACTGGTGTCAGGAAAGACCATATCTATGTAAGGTGGAAAACCAGTGGGTTTTGTTAAATGACCTAAATGTGCAAGCAATTGTCCATTTTATGATTTACAGATCATTTTAAATAGTTTGCCACATCAGGAATAATATACCAAGCAGATGTTGTAAACATGACTAAATCAACAAGATAATAATCCACAGTTAGTGATAACATATCCATAGATCATATAACATCATCATAATAATCATCATGTACCATCTGAAACACTGCTGCAATACATCTCTAAGCACTGAACTGAAACTGTATGGGATAAAGGGTCACATCAGTCATCAAATCTGAACTCTCAAAGCTCAGCCTTGACACAAGGTCTAACATAAATCTGAATAATATACTGCTCTGATCATGAGTGATCCAAAATATATAGCCATGCTCTGGAATAATGGAAGCTCTGGAATGTGCAGATATCTGCTGAACAAGGATAGTAGCCTTGCTACTATAGTGTGATAACAGGCCCTATTCGACATTTTAAGGGATTTAATCCCATTTTTGGACCACTTGGTATCTTTAAACTCAGATCTAGTAAGATCTAGCCATCGGATTGCCACGAAATTATAGATCCATACTCTCACTTGCCTAAACTTCTTGGATCTAAAATTTGGATGCCATTGGACTTGTCTTGACTGTTTTATCCCACTTTTAATCCTCCTTGGGTAAAGTCGCACCACCTTGGAGAAGTGAGTTGGTCCACTTCTAGGATGTGGGTACATGAGATTTTTGTGGATTTGGAACAGGCATAATTCAAAACCTAGGTCTAGTGTGTCATTTCATCAAATCTTACCTTGGGGATAGCATTCCTTGTTTTAAGGAATTGTGGTCCACTTAGGTCAAACCTAGATCTAGACCTATTCATCCATCAAGACTTTAATTGCCTACTTGTCTCATACAATAGGAGTTATCAATCACAAGTTAACTTCACTTTGACTCTATTATCCCAATTCCCAAGGCACTGGTCTCTCTCCAAGTCTATTCGACTTTCCTAGATTGTTGGATTAACTTGTGGTTTGACCCTTGTGTGGTGAACTAAACCCTTTGATGTCATCATGTATCATGATCAAGCTTGTCACTTGTACTAGTTAGCCCCAATTCAACCCTTAAACTACCCTGCATTGGACACGATTCCCAAGGCAGTGGATTTTCTCACATTGACTAGTGCTTTAATCCTGGATCCTATTTCAAATATCATAAGTCACTCTCATATCAACAATGAACCAAGGCTATACTCATTGAACCCCTCACTTGTCTTGTGACTTCATCCTAAGGTCTAGGATAAACCATACACCTTACTTCACTTAGAATTTACTTGATTTGGTGTCTTGGTTTTGATCTCTCCTGTCGGGAGTAGATCGGGTCTCCCCCTTTGTTGTCTGCGCTAGATAACATAAAGTGAAGGTTGCCTCGACTGGCGTGACAACCATCTATTGGAGGTCGAGGTGATCGTTGTTGCACCTTTTGAGTTGCCCTTCCCTATTGCCATCCATTAATGGATACATCCATAGGGGTAACTACAGTTTAGGTGATAACAGGCCCACTTCTGGTGGTTTCACACCTGTGAACGCTTCTTCCGGAGTCATGCCTTCAAGATCTTATGTGGACATCTATTCTGTACATATACAGCGGTTCTGGATGCTTCTGCCCACAAGAACATTTGAAGACTCTAGTCATGTATCATAGCTTTGGCTGCCTCCACCATTGTATGATTCTTTCTTTCTGCAACTCCATTTTGTTGAGGCTTGTAGGGAACTGTGAGCTCCCTCTTAATTCCTGCTTCCTTGCAGAAATCATTGAACTCTGTAGAGGTATATTCTCCACCATTATCGGATCTCAATATCTTGATCCGCTTTCCTGACAGATTTTCAACTTGTGCTTTAAACTCTTTGAACTTGCTGAGTACTTCCTTGGATTCTTGACTTGAGAAAGTATATCCAAGTCTTTCGTGAGTAATCATCCATAAAGGTGATATAGTAGTGATAACCACCTAATGACACAACTGTCATGGGCCCGCACAAGTTAGAGTGTACTAGATCCAAAATCCCTTTGGATCTACTCTCACTATCTGAAAAAGACTTCTTGGTATTCTTGCCAAGTGCACATCATCTACATGTTCTATCATGGTTTTCCTGGAGCCCTAGAAAACCTGTCACAATATTCTTCAAAACTGAGAGAGCTCGATAATTCAGATGAGCTAACCTTCTATGCCCTAACTCGCCCATACTTGCAGCATCATGTATTAGGGCTTGAACTGGAGAAGTGTTTAGCATATACAAGCTCTCTTCTCTTATGCCAATAACTTTGGCTGAGCTCATGCTTGAGTTCTTGTGCCAAGCAAGGACTTTCCCTTTTGAGAAAGCTACTTTATAACCCTTGTCCTCCAATGCTGAGATGGAGACAAGATTTCTTTTCATACCAAGTACATAGAGTACATCACTTAAGTGTAATGTATCATTTGATTTCAATTGAAGGGTGGTAGCTCCAGATCCCTTCACAATGTAATTTGCATCATCTCCAAGTACAGCACGGAGATGTGAATCTTTCTCAATTAATTCTGAAAGATTCTCTCTATACCCAGTCATGTGTCTAGATGCACCACTATCTGTGAGCCAAGTGTCACTAGTGGTAGGAATAGTACCTGATAGTGTTGATATGAATAGGAATTCTATGTGATCTTCATTCTTTTGCTTCTTTTGATGATGATCTTCTTCTACATCACCAGTGGACGCTTCTTGCTTCCTTTTGATTTGACTTCGACAGCTACTGGCGTAATGTCCATACTTTATGCACCTATAGCATTGAACTTGAGATACATCCTTCTTCTTTTGTTCTTGACGAGGACTTGATCTCCTTTCTTGGTGCTTATGTTTATGGAACTTCTTTCCTTTTCCCTTACCATTCTTGGTATGAGAAACAAATGCTTGAGTCTCTTCAGTTTGATTGCCATGGATTCTTTGATGTGCTGCGATCCTTGTCTCCTCCTGAGAGCAATCTGCCCAAAGCTTGTCAAACTTTGGTAGTTTAGATCTACCACTTATGCTTTGGATGAAGGACTCCCATGATGGTGGAAGACCATTTAAGGTGTGGAGGACAAGCTCCTTATAAAGTTCTGGATGAAGGACAAGGACAAGGATCTCCACTAGTGTTGAGCTTGTCTGTGAGTTCTGCGATCCTCATAAAGTATGAGGCAATGGATTCCAACTTCGCTATCTTCATATTTGAGAGTTGGTTTCTCAAAGTCATGGATACATTTAGACTAGTGTGTTCAAACAATTTCATAATGGTCTTGAACATCTTCCTAGCATTCTTCTTACCTGAGATCTAAGGAGCCAAATGATCTCTCACGGAATCCACAAGAATCCTTCTTGCTTTAGCATCATTCTTCCTCCATCGAGATTTATCTTCTTCGACTTCTGGTTCAGGGACCTTCTCATTTACATATAGTAGAAGATCATTTTCCTCTAGGAGTAGAACAACCCTAGACTTCCAGGAGATAAAGTTTGTGGCTCCTTCCAACCGATCTTCAACCTTCATCCCAATCATCTTGATTTGCGGATCTGGATCGGAAACCCTAGCAGGAGCTAGGTCAAAAATAAAAGTTCTTGGAATTTAATTCCGTCTTCACCAATGGATTGGACTAGCCAAAAATGAAATCCTTATGGCTCTTTTTCTTCAAAATAATGAGTGAAGACTTCACAAGATGAAACCCTAATTCTGGCAGGGTTCCGACAATGCTTCGGCAATGGCTTCTTCTAGAATGGCTCTGTTACCATGTTAAATTTCATACATTCATAGCATAAAACATAAATGCATTACCAAGATCACTAGAAGTAAGATAAAGCACAAAACAACAACACAGAGTTTACCCTAGGAAACCCAATAGGGAGAAAACCCAACAACCTTCGCAGAGAGATGATAATTCTGAGATCTGAGTACAAATGAAGAAAGAGAGAGAATGTGAAAGTATCTACCACAAGTAAACAACCCAAATAAGCCTCCTTCTAGTGATGCAAAAATCTGCTCCTGCAAGTGATGCGCACTTCACAAGTGTGAGAATGAACAAATGAGGAGCACTAACCTCATATTTATACAAGTGCTGAATCCAGAAAATCCCTTATGGGGCCGACTTGTCTTGGGGGCAATAAATATTTTATTTTTAATCTTTTTATTAATTCCTTTTGCACCCCAAGGCTTACATTGATTGTTGATTAAGTTGCTATTGATGCCAATAGTGTATAGTCATTGATGCCAACATGTATTGGTGCCCTTTGAGGAGCCCCTGAGGGTTAAGTAATTTCCAGTGTCTAAGGAGACCTTTTGATCTTGTCCAAGCCCAAGTTTGAAGCCCTTGGAGCCCTTGGGACAATGACAAAAGCCCTGAACACCCTGTAGAGTGTTTAAGTACCCCAAAGATGTTTTACGGTTCCTCATTTGTTTCTTTGGTTCCCCAGTACCACAACTTATGCCCTAGTACGCTACAAAAGTGTTGAAGAAGTTGCAAGAGTCCAAATGACCCTTTCAATGGTCATTTGTGTTTATTGAGGTCATGGTACCCCAGGAGAAGGTCTAGCAACCCCACAGGTGATGTCATGATGGATCTTGACCCTTGGAGGTCTCCTGGTGTGGTTGAGGTGGTTGAAGAAGCCTATGAAGCCCCTTGCTTGATGAAGAAGCTCGATGGCTTAATGGTCCTTGTCCCCTTAAAGGTGATGATGTGGTCATTAATGACTTGAAGAAGACTTGGAACCCTTGATGAAGATCTTGATGCCCATGTATCCCTTGTTGGGGTCATAGAACCATTGGAGATGGTCATTATGCATGAGAAGGTCTGGCACCCACATAAATGGCGGCATGATGACCCTTGGACACTATATGATCATTGATGGTGCATTTGGAAATGATTTGGGTTTTGGAATCCATACATATGGTGGTTTGTAAGCCCATGATTGTTGGAGCCTTTGATATGATAGAATCCTTCGTAATGATACTTACTTGGCGATGGAGTCCTATGTGATGGGCTTGAAGTCCATGGAAAGTATCTTGTTTAAATATTATATGATATCCTTGAAAGAGTCCTTCAAACCCTTGCATGTGGTGCCTTGGGTCTTGAACCATGGTGATGTATGGTACTATTTGTGGTTATATGGCTATTGGGATGTAGATGGAGGTAGAGCCCACGGACGTGCCTTGATATGTTGAAGAAGACTTCGAAACTCTTGTAGTTGGTGGTATGGTCTTTGGCACCCTCATGTGTGGGGTCTTTGACGTCCTAGACATATTGAATAAGTTAAGGGTATTAGACCAAGAATTTGCAAATAAACCCATCATAGGGAGATAGTCCTCGTCAAGCCATTTCCATTGATATGTGGAGCATCTTCTAACTCCTTACGGTTGAAGAGATATGAATTTTTGAAGTTAGTGTACCCCACCTTTTTGGGTGAGCCGACCAAACAAAAGAAAATTTAATTATTTGTAATTTTGAATTGCAAGTCGGCCCAGTTTGAGGTAATAACTTTCCTCCACGACCTATATAAATAGAATATCAAACATTTCATTTGCTTATCAATTGGAATTTCGCAACTCTTGGAGAAAAGTGTGAAATTTTGTGGAGGAGAAATTTTTGGGCATCTTTGCTCATACGGAATCGGAATTACAAAATTCTTGGCTCGTTGGAAAGCTTGTTACAAGGGCTATGTGATGACATGATCTAGAGTTTCTTTTGGTTTGTCTATTGTTTCTTGACCTTATGATCTTCAAAAAGGTATGGCTCATGCTTTTGGGTTTCTCTTGTAATGCATGCCTTTATGCTATGATATTATACACTTTATGATGATAATGCATGTGATAATGATGTACACTCTATGAAGTTGATGCACTCCTATACAATATGATGTACATGCATACCATAGTGTGATGATGCTCTCCTATGCATTATGATGTATACTTGATGTTGATGATGCATACACGGTGCACACTAAGATGACAATTATGCATATTTTATGATGATGATGCATACCCTATGACGATGATGCATACCTATGATGATGATGCATGATGATGCATGCCTTATGTTCAGTGGAAGTAGAGAAGGATTATTTGTTCAGTGACTGTGTATGACGAGGTGTACAAGGATGTACATGAGCAATGTATGGCAATAAAATGACTTGTTGGTATACATGGATGATTTGGCAGTGATAAGAGTGCAAAGGTTATCAGCAGCAGATTCAGGGTTTGGTGTTTAGTTGGGTAGACTCAGATTGACTGAGTCGGATGATGTGAACAACATATTGATTGGTGCACACAGATTGATTGGTCAGTTGATGAGTAGTGTGGAACAGTTGTGGTGCAGTGGTCAGTGGACAATTGATGAGCAGTGAACAGTTTATGAGCAGTGGTCAGTTGATGAGCAGTGATAGTAGTTGTGCAGTGTGGTACAGATTGTGTAGTGTGGTAGAAGTGTTGGATAGCAGGTCCGTAGGATCAGTGAAGTTTGTGGTTCAGTAGTTTCAGTTACTATCTTCATATCAAGGTAGCAGGACAGGGCAAGGAAATCTAGGGAGCTAAGGCTTCCTTCAAGTTGTAGCCTGTAAACCAAGGGGTTGTAGCCTCCTTCCAATTGTAGCTGGAGAATTCAAGTCTTTGTAACAAAGGAGGTTGTTGCCTCCTTCCAATTGTTGCTGGTAAATTATTATTATAAAGGCTTCTGTGGTTTTTCCCCCAGGACTTGGGTTTCCACGTAAAAATATTGTGTACTGTGTTTTGCAATGCTTCCTATGTGATGATGATATGATGATATGTGATGATGAGCTGTAGTTGTTAATAATGCTGATAATGACATAATGATAATGTGATAATTACGTACTCTGCATAATATTGAAAAAGTTGTCAATGATTGTTAAAGTTGAAAAAGTAATAAAAGCTACACACACTGTTCACCCCCCCTTTCTCAGTGTGCTTGGTGTGTCCAACAATTCTTTCATGTGTTTACATAATTGATTACATAAGGTTCTTCTCCCTTAGGAGGTATAAACAAGTACAATGAAAGTACAATAAAATATAATGAATAATATCTTCCGAAGTTATACAAAATCCAACACTCCTTCTCTTGATTCTGTGAGCAGATGATCCAAAAACTTGATGCCCTAGTTTCTCTAGGCTATAGTGGGGAACCCAAAAATGAAAATTCTCATAATTGAATTCTGCTTCGACA
Source organism: Larix kaempferi (assembly GCA_027924585.1). Classification (NCBI taxonomy): domain Eukaryota; kingdom Viridiplantae; phylum Streptophyta; class Pinopsida; order Pinales; family Pinaceae; genus Larix; species Larix kaempferi. The sequence continues at coordinate 13,377,938 of BSBM01000007.1, forward strand.
GCAAGATGCGCCCTAGTGACGCGAGTTAGATGCACCTCCTTTTTCAGCTGATCTGTGGAGAGAGCTACAGAAATAAGAAGCCCTAGTTTTTGCAGTTGCGGACGCTGCACAATGTTTTCTTTCAGGCTTGCTCTGATACCATGTTAGTTTTTCTACGTGTTTAGCATAATAACATTAAACAATCTATCACTGAAAGAAATACAAGCACAGCAAGAACAATGAACACAAAATTTCTCTCGGGGAAACCACAATGGAGAAAACCTCGGCAAACCTTCCTCAATATAGAATTCACAAAGTACAAAGATAAACACCAAGACAAAATCAGCTTCTCTTCCACTTGTGCGAACTTCTCTCTCTCCTATGCGAACTTGTGTGAGTGAGATGAGTGAATACAAATGAGCAACTCATCCACTAATTATATTCTTCCGTTGAGGTGACTTTTGCCGAACTGGGCCGACTTCTCCTAGCTGACTGGGCCAACTTGTCAAATACATAATATAATAGTTTTTTCTAGGTTCTTCTAGGCTGACACAAGACCTAGGGTTTACATTGACTCTTTCAATGACTCTTACATTATCAATTACATCAATGACATCTCCAGAAGAAGGAATACAACAATACAATAGACAAATACAATTTAGAATATCTTCCGCAGTTACATTTCTTTAACAAAAATTGGCCAAAAAGCATAATAAATGTCAAATTAAGACATAATAAATGAATAGGACAAATTCCTAAATCAATGGGAGATGTTCGGAGTTGATCGGGAGTTGAACTAAACTAACTAGGCAGTCAAGAATAAGTAATTTGAACTCCGAATGAGCTGATTGCAATAAAATTTTGGAAGATCTAGTTCATTGTGTCTTGGGAATTGTGCCCTCTCTAGAATTGGGCGACTTCTCTACATGGCATCCATCTATTGATGTTGGTATTCATGACGTTGGGGCTGCTTACCTCATTCATATGGCTCTCAATCAAGTCTCAATCAGGATCCCTCAACATCCAGTGAGACTGCCTCTTGGTAGATGTGCCCCTCTCTTGGGATTTGTGCCCTAGTTTTCATGAGTTTTCTATATAATGAGAGCATGTTCACCTCTTTCATCATCAGAAGGTCGAACCTTTGCTTGCTAGTATTGTAATAATTTTCTATTGAGAGTTAATAAGAAGGCTTTGGAGGTTTACCCTGTTGTTGTCCTTGGTAGGATGTGATGTGCTTTGATAACATGAGGTAACCTATATCTCTTCTATTTCATGCTTGCAATTGTTGGGATCCATTTGTCTTTTGAAATGAATTTATCTTTCTTAAAGAATAGTAAGTAATGCTTTATACGTTGCTTGCTTTTGTCAATAATATTAGAATGCTAGAGATAGTAGGATATCTTGCTTGAATCCGTTATTTCTTAAGTAAGTTTCTTTTAAGTATTTACACATATACTTTTCATCCCCTTTGCTAGTTGTGTTGTGATTCTGCAAGTTGCTTAAGCTAGAGGATGTGGTGAGCATGTTAGCTCAATACTCCATTCAGTAGATTCAATGGAGGCACTCAATCCCATCGTTGCATCAGGAAGGAGACTCCATTGCCCATCTTTAGCGCTCAACCCCCATGGGTTCAAACTTCTCGACCCACTTCTTCTCTTCTTTCTTGGTTATTGTTTCTGCTTTTTCTAGATCTTGATTTAAAAGTCATTTTATAAGTAGATCTAAGCATTAGCAATCTAAAATCATAAAAAGTTTTATTCGATCATCTAGACCTAGGTTGCTTTTCCTCAAAATTTTGCAAAGTTTAAAGTATAGATCTAAAGAGGCAAAATAGGAGAAATTTGAAGTTTAAAAGTTTTACCAAGCAAATCTAGTGCTACATATTTTCTTGCCATCTCTTAAAGAGGCAAGCAAAGATCCTAGGAAAGCAAGCTTTCTAGCTTGCCTTAGTTAATTTTTGTCTTTCTTTTATTAGTTTACTTAGGAAAAAATTTAGCAATTTTTGTAGTATTGCCAAAGACACTCTTAAAGTGTTTTTGGCTATCTTTAAACTAATAAAGCTTGCTGGTTTTCTGATATTAATGAGCAGGTAGAAGGCTATGTTGGTCAAATTTTGAACTTTGGAACCATTTGTGACCATCCAGACAACCGGTGTTGTTTTCCTTCACTTTTTTCTAGCTTTTGTAAGTTGTCTGGTGCCTAAATCATAAAGGACTAGCAGTATTTCTTCTTTGGGTTTATTGTAACTAAAAAATAAAAAGAGCAAGTTGGCTATTCAACGCCTGCCCCCATCGCCCCAGGGGGGGTCTAGGTCTTTTGGTAGTTTGTTGCATTTTTCTTAATGTTTGGTATAGATTAGTTTCTTTATGCAAGCAATAACTAAAAAAATCACATGCACACAATCCGTCCCTAGAGGGCTATATAGATTAGATTTCTTTATATTTGCTTTGTTATTTACAATTTCACAATTTTTGCTAAATAAAATTTGCACCCTATCTTTCCCGAAGTACTACATCATTCAATGGTGTATGGAAAAGAGATTTTTGGGTTTTAGTTTAGTTAAGCAACTCACCCGTTAAATCTAATAAAATTTACCAAGACTCGAAGTTCCAAGTATGCTCTTGATCACTGCATCCTAGTCTAAACAATTGGTCAATCAGAAAAGAACTTAGAGTGACTAGTTTGATTAGGACAATTCAATGTTATCGGAACCGGACCGGTCATCAAACCGGCGAAGCCCAAAATGTGAACCGGACCGGAACCAGAAAAAAACCGGGAAAAAAACCGGTCGATTAAAAAATACATAAAATATTCATATTTTGAAAATACATAAATATTCATGTGCATATATATGAATCCAAACCATTAATACACAAATGTGCAAAGTTTCTCATATATATAGCAAGTATGGGTGCAAATAACCAAAACAGCACCTAGTGCAATACATCTCTCAGGTTCTAAACCAAAGTACATCAACAAAGAGGCTTGAAATGGAAACCATAGTACTAATGAATAACAATAAACTGATCATAGAAGCATAGAAAATAAAATTTGTGTTTTTTTTTAAATTTCAATTTTGTGGGTCCACTGTCCGCGGCGATACGACATTGTATGGACCAGCCGGTTCGGGCTGGTTTTGACCGGTTCCGACCGGTTCAATACCCAATTCGAACAAAAATTTGGTTCAACCGGTTTTGGTCCCTAACCGGACCAATTACCTCTGTAAACCGGTCGAACCGGCTGGTTTTGCCGGTTCCGGTCCAGTTTCAATAACACTAGGACAATCCTACAAAGACTCAATTTCAAGAACTCAAGAGGTCGAGTGAAGCTAACTATAGAGTCAACATGCTACTTTAAGCAGGTCATGCCTCGCCCGATTGGACCCTTGGTATAGTTGTTACTACGCTCAATTCAAAGGAGCGATTCAGAGTTGTGCCAAACAAACAATCAACCCACTCCCATAATCACTCATCTATAATAATTTAAAACTGACAAACAAGACATCAGTAGCATCTTCGGCACTGGTCTGTTATACAATCTTTTATTTAAATCAATTTACAATCATTTCGTGAATGCAATCTCTGTACAATGTTGCTTATTTAAGTTATATGTAATGTTCTTATTCAGTAATTTTTCCATCCATCAATAACTCTTAGAATTTGGTTGTTTTTTTTGTTTTCGTAGTGTAAAAACCATAGATTTATTTTTATAGGGACCACCTCCCTTGGCTTCGCTAGGAGTAACCTAGACGGAGGAGTCGAGTAATCAGGTGACAACATTTGACTCTCACTTGCCCCCAAGGACACACCGAGCGGCTTGAAGGTTTCCTGTTGCATTCCCCCCAGGTGTGTATTAGGCGGCAACACTAGGGATCAATGGGGACACTCATTTGACCCCAGTGTTATGGCATATGTTATATTGTTGACTCATGGTAAATGCTTTCTTATGTGTAGCCCTGACCATAAGGGGTAGATGGCATTACTATGTAATGACTCGTGTATCCTAGATTATTGTTTCATAGCTAAGGATGCAATGTGGTGGGGTTATAATTCTTCCTTAGATTAAGTGTATGACCTTGTGAGTAAAGTGGGGCTATGATTCTTCCTTAGATTAAGTGTATCACCTTGTGAGTCAGGTGTGGTTATAATTCTTCCTTAGATTAATTGTATGACCTTGTTGTTTCATTTCATGCCATTCACAACATTTTACCTAGCCATTTTTCAAACCATGTCATTTCACTAGCCATTTCACCCATTTCCAACATATCCTCCTTTCACAATTAGCTTATCATATCTTATGTTCCAAGGTCTCTATACTATTCCCGTGGATGAATGCCTAACCCTAAGTTAAAAGAGTGAAAGTACTATAAGGAAATTGTAGCTAAATGATAAATGTTGTATATGTGAGCAATAACCCCCGGCAGAAAAGCCAGGATCCCTATGTCCCAGGTTATCCAATTACAAAAGCCTACAAAGAAATCCATAATGAAATTTGTAATGCATATGATGACACTCTTTCATGTTCTTCATATAGTGATGATGAGTTGGAAGGTTTACTTCCTTGTGACCTTTCTTCTAAAGAGGATGATTATAATCATGAGGAGCACGAGTATAGCTAGGAGCATGATGCAAGTGATGAAGACTTCCATATGTCTGACAAGGATGTTGATGATGATGATTGGACAATCATTGAAAATCCCATCTATGACATATTTGAAGAAGGAAATGATGAGTCAGACTCTTTTGATGGCTTTATTGAAAATCCAATATATAATATGCCTAAAGAAGGGAGTGTTGTGTCAGATTCTCTTGATGGTTTTATTGAAAATCCCATCTATGAGGTGTTTAGAGAAGGGAGCATGGATCTTGAGATCTTGGGAAATCTTTGTATGGAAAAGGAGCATGCAGTTTGTTCATATGATCAGTTGGAGCCATGCATGAGTATCAACAATGAAGACTTGGAGAAGCAGTATAGTGAGCAGTCGGATGTGATGCAATCAATAAAACATCATTCTTCATTGTCACATTTAGAGTTTCCTTATGATTTGGAGCACCCTGGGCCTTAAACAGAGAGTTATCATTCGATAAGCCTGTTGGAGCAGTGTGGTGGAATGGTTGATCTGCTTCACCACACAAATTCATATCTCAGTCCTATCCAATCTTCGATAGAGGAAACCTACGGGAGGATTTGCCAATTTGGGAAGCAGTTTGATGATGTATTACATGCCTATGATCTCCCATCCAACCCTCCCATCCAGAATCATCACGCAGGTTTGCATTTTGCAAATAGGGTATCCTTGTTTTGGCTGGTAACCAAATACAAGGTGAAAATTTTTATATTGATGAAATGCTTAAATGGTTACTGTTATCACATATATAGTAGCCGGGCTACCATACATTTTTTGTCAAATTCCAGTACACTATTCAGCAAGTTCCCTTGCATTGAGATGCTGAGATGAGCATCTATATTGGATCACTATCAGATTTTGGACAGTATATATATTCCCCATGCCATGATTGAGTCTCAGGACACTCAGAGAGATGACCGATGTAGCTATTATACCATTAGTACAGTGCGGTCAGTAGTGCCCGGAGTTACAGCAGCAGTTTCAGAGGACAGATGATGGTTCAGAGGATGAGCATTCGGGAATATGACTCAACAAGTATATCATGGTGTTGTGGTTATATTGCTTTTATATTCATTCTTATGGCATGTCTTGACACTTAGTATCATGATCTAGCGATCATACAGATATGTGGACCTGGTTGATCTTGTTATATGTATTATATTGTCCCTACTCAGACTTAGAAGTTCACTATTCATACTCATTGGTTTTACCCTCCTTAGGGAGAATAGAGGTGATCATTCAACCATACCTTGGCTTGCTAGTGTCGGTTTCTCTATTCATTGTCTTCATCCATCCATTACCTACCTTTTAGTTTATCACCCTGACTTACTCTACTTGACTAGTGGTATGGAGGACTTTTCCGCACTGTAGCCTCTGTGTTGGATGAGCTTCCCTGTTTATTGTGTCTCGGCTATGAGTTGGTGACAAAACTTACCTATGGTGAGTTGGATTTCCTTGAGAAACCCCCCTAGTCACTAAAGTTGTGTTGGCTAAACCTGAAACTTTTAGTGATGCCATGAATACAAAGTATGGGAAATGAAATGTTATATCTTGTATGAAAAGCCCATTCATGCAATGTGTTTCTAAACACACATGAGTAAAAGGCAAGCCAAATGAAAATGGCTATGAAATAAAATGTTATAACTTGTGAAATGTAAATACCTAGGTAAACAAGCTGTCTGTGACACACCTAGAAGTGCTCAGGTAAACAAGTGCCTTAAAAACACACCTGCAACAAAAAGCCTAAGTAAATGTAAATCTATGCAATGTGTTTATAAACACACATAGATCAAAGGCTATGGAAACTTTAGGCCCAAAAAAGCAATGGAACTCAAAAGCTATATCAAAAAGACTGTTGGCCTCGTTTGTATTATGGATTGTGCGCATTTGTTAAAGGTGAATAAACACACTTTGAACAACTTACCCATTTGTGAGACACCACCATTCCCTGTGTTGTTGCTCATTCAGTATATGCTATGGTATGTATTCCCTTTCCCATCTCCAAAGTGTCACAGTGTTGAGTCAGTGAGTCATCCCTTGGCTTAGCCAGTTTATTTTAACCCTTCACCCATCACTAGCAAATTGATCACAACTATGAAGTGAGTATGGTCTTGAAAGTCTAGTCTGAGTCATAATAATAATTAATAACATTATATATTTGTTGGTAGATCACCAGTAATGATTGCTACTTGTCATAATTGCTATTTGAATGAACTGTAGAGCATGCATTAACCTCTGACACCTTGCAGCAGCTCCTGATGATATTCTGAGTTATATTTGGTCATGTTGACTTGGTCAAACCTAGTTTGACCAAGGTCAACCACATGACATGAGATGATTAGACCTTATAATGATACAGATAGATGATATATGGTCTATTTACATGTACATGATGGTTCTATGCATCAGATGCAAGGTTATGATGATGATTTATAATTTTCAGCATTATTTGATCATTTACAGATTATTATTCTTTCACCTGTTCGGGCATATTGGATATATTATATGATCATGCAAAGATCCGTATGGTGTATCAGTACACGTCTTGGACAGACTTCGACCTTCTGAGTCCAATGAGACAGTCTGTTTTCAGTTCCGGGCAGTTACAGTGATGTTTGAGCCTCAGTTGGCTCTCCTAGTGCAGATTTGGCCTGTCAGAGGCCCTGTCAGAGCAGAGATGGATTTTATTTGGTTCACCTAGGGCGATGTGCATGGAGGGGGTGGTCCAGCCACTTGCTTTTACCATATTACCCCCCCTCCCAGACGCACGGGTTCCCTCACCTTGACAGCAACGGGAATCCAGGAGGCAGTTTGGGCAATTTCATGCTTCCCGAGGCAGTTCAGAATCGGTAGAAATGGCTACAGAGGAATTCGATTTGGCCTACTGAGGCAAAGTTATGGCATGGGATGATCAGTGATGATGAGTGGGATGTCTTCCACACCTTCTCCAGTAGTTTCAGCTTCATCGGGGCCCACCTCCATCACTTATGGCATTTTTTGATGATTTATGGAGCCTCCTAAGGCTCACGATTTGTCCATAGAGGCACGATTTGGTACTTTGATGACTATTTTATTATTATTATTGTGCTATGGGGATTGACCCGGGGTATCTAAAATTACTCCTTGGACCCACCATGAGCTAGTTGTTATATTTTATCATCATGATTTGTTGGGATTCCCTCTCCTAGGGCGATTTTGTCCACTTATTGTATATTTTATTAGTGATCCATGTATTTTATTGTTGAGCTCATCTCAACCATTCATTAGACATTTTGATCTTTTAATCTTAGCCACTCATTCAAAAAGTGGTTAGGGTTTTGGTGCCTCTCCTTCCTATTTAAAGGAGAGAGCTTCTCATTGTAAGGGGTCTTTGGCTCTTGGAATCTTGATAATAGAAAATTCTCTTGTGGAAATTCTTGTGGTCTCCTTTGCATCTGGTGTTCTTAGATGGTGATTGGAAAGTCTCTTACTTCCTAGCATTTGGGTATTTGTGGTGAGATCTATATATTTTTGGAAATCTTTGTCTTGTCTATAAGAGGGCGACTTCAACCTTGGGCGTTTTTGTAGGGCTTCCTCAACTCGCTTGTATCAGGGGGTTATCATTAGTATCATTGTGATCTATGCTAGCTTTCTTTTATTTCTCTTGCAGCATTAGTCTTTATCTCTTGATGCAATAAATCTGATATTATTGACGTTTATTGTGAAGGAGGGAGGGCGCATTGGTCTCCTTGGGCAAAATCGATCTCATAGAATACTTGCTCAAAACTTCCCAAATTGATCGAGTTTGCATAGATCATCATCATCAAGGCATCTACAAGGTTATCTAGGTAAGATCCACAGGTTTGTTCTTCTTTTCTTCGTTCCAATCCATTGGCATAATATTATATTGTTAAAACCCCCATTTAAAACCCTAACAAAAAATAATTGGAAAATTCCACAGATCAAATCCATTGATCAATTGGCAAACTGTATCTAGGTATTGTAGATCGGGTCAAACCCCAAGTGGGTTCTCCTAGGCGTCATGCTTGGGTGACTCCACAAGGCCCAAACCCCAAGGCACTAATCCTTCAACCCATTCGCACTCCCTCATTGGCCAATTTATCTTGTGTTTTGATCTTAGTTTTTAGACTTGGGCACTTTGATACTGTCATATCTTCCATCAACTCTATCTCTGGTGCTAGTTAGCCCCATCCTTGTCTTTAACTACCCTGCATTGGACATGGTTCCCAAGGCAGTGGATTTTCTCATCTTTGACTAGTACCCTGATTCTAGATTTGGTGTATAATCTCATAAGTCAATTGTATAACCAAGTTGGATCACATTTACATATGCTTAAACCTCTTAATCCAACCCATTACTCACCTTGTGACTTCATCCATAGATCTAGGGTTCACCATACACCTTACGTACTTCATTATCCTTTGATTTGATCTGGTGTTTTGGTTTGATCTCTCCTGTCGGGAGTAGATCTGGGTCTCCCCCCTTGCTGTCTTGGTCTAGATAACATAAAGTGAAGGTTGCCTCGATTGGCGTGACAACCATCCATCCGGAGTCAAGGCTACCGTGGTTGCACCTCTTTGGTTGCCCCTTCTTTCTGCCATTTCATCTTGGATCTACCTCTAGGGACACCTACAAGTTATGATGATGATTTATGGTTTTCAACATTATTTGATCATTTACAGATTATTATTATTTCACTTGTTTGGGCATATTGGATATATTATATGATCATGCAGAGATCCATATGGTGTATGAGTACACATCTTGGACAGATTTGGACCTTCTGAGTCCAATGAGACAGTCTGTTTTCAGTTCCGGGCAGTTACAGTGATGTTTGAGCCTCAGTTGGCTCTCCTAGTGCAGATTTGGCCTGTCAGAGGCCCTGTCAGAGCAGAGATGGATTTTATTTGGTTCACCTAGGGCGCTGTGCATGGAGGGGTTGGTCCAGCGACTTGTTTTTACCATATTACCCCCCTCCCAAACACACTGGTGCCCTCACCTTGACAGCACAAGCACTCCAGGATGCAGTTTGGGCAGTTTCACGCTTCCCGAGGCAGTCCAGAATTGGTAGAAATGGCTACAGAGGAATTCAATTTGGGCTACTAATGCAAAGTTATGGCATGGGATGATCAGTGATGATGAGCGGGATGTCTTCCACACCTTCTCCAGCAGTTTCAGCTTCATCAGGGCCCACCTCCATCACTTATGGCATTTTTTTATGATTTCTAGAGCCTCCTAAGGCTCACGATTTGTCCATAGAGGCACGATTTGGTACTTTGATGACTATTTTATTATTATTGTGCTATGGGGATTGACCAAGGGTGTCTAAAATTACCCCTTGGACCCACCATGAGCTAGTTGTTATATTTTATCATCATGATTTGGAGGGATTCCCTCTCCTAGGGCGATTTTGTCCACTTATACTATATTTTATTGTTGAGCTCATCTCAACCATTCATTAGACATTTTGATCTTTTAATCTTAGCCACTCATTCAAAAAGTGGTTAGGGTTTTGGTGTCTCTCCTTCCTATTTAAAGGAGAGAGCTTCTCATTGTAAGGGGTCTTTGGCTCTTGGAATCTTGATAATAGAAAATTCTGTTGTGGAAATTCTTGTGGTCTCCTTTGCATCTGGTGTTCTTAGACGGTGATTGGAAAGTCTATTGCTTCCTAGCATTTGAGTATTTGTGGTAAGATCTATATATTTTTGGAAATCTTTGTCTTGTCTACAGGAGCGTGACTTCAACCTTGGGCGTTTTTGTAGGGCTTCCTCAACTCGCTTGGATTTGCATTCGCTTGTATCAGGGGGTTATCATTAGTATCATTGTGATCTATGCTAGCTTTCTTTTATTTCTCTTGCAGCATTAGTCTTTATCTCTTGATGCAATAAATCTGATATTGTTGACGCTTATTTTGCAGGAGGGAGGGCACATTGGTCTCTTTGGGCAAAATCGATCTCATAGAATAATTGCTCAAATCTTCCAAATTGATCGAGTTTGCATAGATCATCATCATCAAGGCATCTACAAGGTTATCCAGGTAAAATCCACATGTTTGTTCTTCTTTTCTTGGTTCCAATCCATTGGCAAAATATTATATTGTTAAAACCCGCATTTAAAACCCTTACTAAAAATAATTGGAAAATTCCCCAGATCAAATCCCTTGATCAATTGGCAAAATGTATCTGGGTATTGTAGATCGGGTCAAACCCCAAATGGGTTCTCCTAGGCGTCATGCTTGGGTGACTCCACAAGGCCCAAACCCCAAGGCACTAATCCTTCAACCCATTCGCACTCCCTCATTGGCCAATTTATCTTGTGTTTTGATCTTAGTTTTTAGACTTGGGCACTTTGATATTGTCATATCTTCCATCTCTGGTACTAGTTAGCCCCATCCTTGTCTTTAACTACCCTGCGTTGAACATGGTTCCCAAGGCAGTGGATTTTCTCATCTAGTACCCTGATTCTAGATCTGGTTCATAATCTCATAAGTCACTTGTATAACCAAGTTGGATCGAATTTACATATGCTTAAACCTCTTAATCCAACCCATTACTCACCTTGTGACTTCATCCATAGATCTAGGGTTCACCATACACCTTACGTACTTCATTATCCTTTGATTTGATCTGGTGTTTTGGTTTGATCTCTCCTGTTGGGAGTAGATCTGGGTCTCCCCCTTTGTTGTCTTGGGCTAGATAACATAAAGTGAAGGTTGCCTCGATTGGCGTGACAACCATCCATCGGGAGTCGAGGCTATCATGGTTGCACCTCTTTCGTTGCCTCTTCCTTTTGCCATTTCATCTTGGATCTACCTCTAGGGGCACCTACAAGTTATGATGATGATTTATGGTTTTCAGCATTATTTGATCATTTACAGATTATTATTATTTCACCTGTTTGGGCATATTGGATATATTGTATGATCATGCAGAGATCCATATGGTGTATGAGTACACATCTTGGACAGATTTGGAGCTTCTAAGTCCAATGAGACTGTCTGTTTTCAGTCCGAGCAATTACAGTGATGTTTGAGCCTCAGTTGGCTCTCCTAGTGCAGATTTGGCCTGTTAGAGCAGAGATGGATTTTATTTGGTTCACCTAGGGCGATGTGCATGGAGAGGGTGGTCCAACCACTTGTTTTTAGCATATTACCCCCCTCCCAGACGCACTAGTGCCCTTACCTTGACATTACAGGCACTCCAGGAGGTAGTTTGGGTAGTTTCATGCTTCCTGAGGCAGTCCAGAATCGGTAGAAATGGCTACAGAGGAATTCGATTTGGGCTACTAAGGCAAAGTTATGGCATGGGATGATCAGTGATGATGAGTGGGATGTCTTCCACACCTTCTCCAGTAGTTTTAGCTTCATCGAGGCCCACCTCCATCACTTATGGCATTTTTTTATGATTTCTGGAGCCTCCTAAGGCTCACGATTTGTCCATAGAAGCACGATTTGGTACTTTGATGACTATTTTAATATTATTGTGCTATGGTGATTGACCAAGGGTGTCTAAAATTACACCTTGGACGCACCATGAGCTAGTTGTTATATTTTATCATCATGATTTGGTGAGATTCCCTCTCCTAGGGCGATTTTGTCCACTTATTGTATATTTTGTTAGTGATCCATGTATTTTATTGCTGAGCTCATCTCAACCATTCATTAGACATTTTGATCTTTTAATCTTAGCCACTCATTCAAAAAGTGGTTAGGGTTTTGGTGCCTCTCCTTCATATTTAAAGGAGAGAGCTTCTCATTGTAAGGGGTCTTTGGCTCTTGGAATCTTGATAATAGAAAATTCTCTTGTGGAAATTCTTGTGGCCTCCTTTGCATCTGGTGTTCTTAGATGGTGATTGGAAAGTCTATTGCTTCCAAGCATTTGGGTATTTGTGGTAGGATCTATATATTTTTGGAAATCTTTGTCTTGTCTACAGGAGGGCGACTTCAACCTTAGGCGTTTTTGTAGGGCTTCCTCAACTTGCTTGGATTGGCATTCGCTTGTATCAGGGGGTTATCATTAGTATCATTGTGATCTATGCTAGCTTTCTTTTATTTCTCTTGCAGCATTAGTCTTTATCTCTTGATGCAATAAATCTAATATTGTTGACGTTTATTGTCCAGGAGGGAGGGCACATTGGTCTCCTTGGGCAAAATCGATCTCGTAGAATACTTGCTCAAATCTTCCCAAATTGATCGAGTTGCATAGATCATCATCATCAAGGCATCTACAAGTTTATCCAGGTAAGATCCACAGGTTTGTTCTTCTTTTCTTGGTTCCAAACCATTGGCATAATATTATATTGTTAAAACCCCCATTTAAAACCCTAACTAAAAATAATTGGAAAATTCCACAGATCAAATCCCTTGATCAATTGGAAAACTGTATCTGGGTAATGTAGATCGGGTCAAACCCCAAGTGGGTTCTCCTAGGCGTCATGCTTGGGTGACTCCACAAGGCCCAAACCCCAAGGCACTAATCCTTCAACCCATTCGCACTCCCTCATTGGCCAATTTATCTTGTGTTTTGATCTTAGTTTTTAGACTTGGGCACTTTGATACTGTCATATCTTCCATCAAGTCTATCTCTGGTACTAGTTAGCCCCATCCTTGTCTTTAACTACCCTGCATTGGACATGGTTCCCAAGGCAGTGGATTTTCTCATCCTTGACTAGTACCCTGATTCTAGATTTGGTGTATAATCTCATAAGTCAATTGTATAACCAAGTTGGATCACATTTACATATGCTTAAACCTCTTAATCCAACCCATTACTCACCTTGTGACTTCATCCATAGATCTAGGGTTCACCATACACCTTACGTACTTCATTATCCTTTGATTTGATCTGGTGTTTTGGTTTGATCTCTCCTGTCGGGAGTAGATCTGGGTCTCCCCCCTTGTTGTCTTGGGCTTGATAACATAAAGTGAAGGTTGCCTCGATTGGCGTGACAACCATCCATCGGGAGTCAAGGCTACCGTGGTTGCACCTCTTTGGTTGCCCCTTCTTTCTGCCATTTCATCTTGGATCTACCTCTAGGGACACCTACAAGTTATGATGATGATTTATGGTTTTCAACATTATTTGATCATTTACAGATTATTATTATTTCACATGTTTGGGCATATTGGATATATTATATGATCATGCAGAGATCCATATGGTGTATGAGTACACATCTTGGACAGATTTGGACCTTCTGAGTCCAATGAGACAGTCTGTTTTCAGTTTCGGGCAGTTACAGTGATGTTTGAGCCTCAGTTGGCTCTCCTAGTATAGATTTGGCCTGTCAGAGGCCCTGTCAGAGCAGAGATGGATTTTATTTTGTTCACCTAGGGCGCTGTGCATGGAGGGGGTGGTCCAGCCACTTGTTTTTACCATATTACCCCCCTCCCAGACACATTGGTGCCCTCACCTTGATAGCGCAAGCACTCCAGGAGGCAGTTTGAGCAGTTTCACACTTCCCAAGGCAGTCCAGAATTGGTAGAAATGGCTACAGAGGAATTCGATTTGGGCTACTAAGGCAAAGTTATGGCATGGGATGATCAGTGATGATATGTGGGATCTCTTCCACACCTTCTCTAGCAGTTTCAGCTTCATCGAGGCCCACCTCCATCACTTATGGCATTTTTTGATGATTTCTGGAGCCTCCTAAGGCTCACGATTTGTCCATAGAGGCACGATTTGGTACTTTGATGACTATTTTATTATTATTGTGCTATGGGGATTGACCAAGGGTGTCTAAAATTACCCCTTGGACCCACCATCAGCTAGTTGTTACATTTTATCATCATGATTTGTTGGGATTCCCTCTCGTAGGGCGATTTTGTCCACTTATTGTATATTTTATTAGTGATCCATGTATTTTATTGTTGAGCTCATCTCAACCATTCATTAGACATTTTGATCTTTTAATCTTAGCCACTCATTCAAAAAGTGGTTCGGGTTTTGGTGCCTCTCCTTCCTATTTAAAGGAGAGAGCTTCTCATTGTAAGGGGTCTTTGGCTCTGGAATCTTGATAATAGAAAATTCTCTTGTGGAAATTCTTGTGGTCTCCTTTGCATCTGGTGTTCTTAGATGGTGATTGCAAAGTCTATTGCTTCCTAGCATTTGGGTATTTGTGTTAAGATCTATATATTTTTGGAAATCTTTGTCTTGTCTACAGGAGGGCGACTTCAACCTTGGGCGTTTTTGTAGGGCTTCCTCAACTCGCTTGGATTGGCATTCGCTTGTATCAGGGGGTTATCATTAGTATCATTGTGATCTATGCTAGCTTTCTTTTATTTCGCTTGCAGCATTAGTCTTTATCTCTTGATGCAATAAATCTGATGTTGTTGATGCTTATTGTGCAGGAGGGAGGGCGCATTGGTCTCCTTGGGCAAAATCGATCTCATAGATTACTTGCTCAAATCTTCCCAAAATTATCGGGTTTGCATATATCATCATCATCAAGGCATCTACAAGGTTATCCAGGTAAGATCCACATGTTTGTTCTTCTTTTCTTGGTTCCAATCCATTGGCATAATATTTTATTGTTAAAAGCCCCATTTAAAACCCTAACAAAAAATAATTGGAAAATTCCACAGATCAAATCCCTTGATCAATTGGAAAACTGTATCTGGGTATTGTAGATCGGGTCAAACCCCAAGTGTGTTCTCCTAGGCGTCATGCTTGGGTGACTCCACAAGGCCCAAACCCCAAGCCACTAATCCTTCAACCCATTCGCACTCCCTCATTTGCTAATTTATCTTGTGTTTTGATCTTAGTTTTTAGACTTGGGCACTTTGATACTGTCATATCTTCCATCAAGTCTATCTCTGGTACTAATTACCCCCATCATTGTCTTTAACTACCCTGCATTGGACACGATTCCCAAGGCAGTGGATTTTCTCATCTTTGACTAGTACCTTGATTCTAGATATGGTTTATAATCTCATAAATCAATTGTATAACCAAGTTGGATCACATTTACATATGCTTAAACCTCTTAATCCAACCCATTACTCACCTTGTGACTTCATCCATAGATCTAGGGTTCACCATACACCTTACGTACTTCATTGTCCTTTGATTTGATCTGGTGTTTTGGTTTGATCTCTCCTGTCGAGAGTAGATCTAGGTCTCCCCCTTTGTTGTCTTGGGCTAGATAACATAAAGTGAATGTTGCCTCGATTGGCGTGACAACCATCCATTGGGAGTCGAGGCTATCGTGGTTGCACTTCTTTGGTTGCCCCTTCCTTCTGCCATTTCATCTTGGATCTACCTTTAGGGGCACCTACAAGTTTGGTGATAACAATTACATTGGATTTCTGATTACACTTAGCATTTTGATTATGGCATGCTTAGAGTAGGAAAATAAGCTCCTTAAAGTGAGCATTTACTTTCGGCATTTATTTTTGTACTTAAGAATTTTCTTAGTTTCATTTTTCAAATAAATGCAATTTGCGAACCTTTGGCTTTTCTATAAAACTTGTGCTACTGAAGGGCTTGCTTGTCAAGTTGAGATGTTTTTACAAGGTATAGAAACCTGAGATTCTGGTGTTCTCGTATACTCTCCTTTCCTGAAGACCAGATCGAGCACACGTCCCGCAGCTGGAGCCAGATGTTATCCACCTAAGTTGCACTTAGTTGGATGTCAAATGTGTCTTCAAAGATCGAACAAGTCTACTTCTCTATTTCAGAAGAACAGAAGTCCTAGCAGGCCACTTCCCCCCTTTTTTCAATAATTTTGCATGTTCATACCCTGCGGCAAATTGTAATAACTTGGCATAACATGATAAATTTTGTAAAAGACTTGGCTTGTCTAAGACTTAGACATCAATGCGGTACACTAGAGTGTTTTTTCCTTGGTAATTATGCATTGATTTTCAGCGATGTATAATTTCCTAGTTTTTCACTCACATCTCCAAAGTTGGAGTATTCACCTTGGTGGCTAAACCTTGGGCGGCTATTAAAGTCTAAGTGTCTATGTATATTACCATGCTAGTCACTTTTATTGAGTCATATGAACATGCATTAGGTCCCCCTAGGTTTTATTTTAAGTTTCGCAAATAAAAAAATAAAGGCAAAAATGAAAATATCTTTAAGTGAATTCATGTGTTATGGAATGTTATATTCTTATATGTTGTTCTTTTAAATCTGTGTTCTGCAATACCTTGTATCAATTTATTTTTAACTCCTAAAATCACATTTACTTTTTTGTACTTAGCTTAGTCAACCATCGTATTTTGTAAGGGACCACCCCCCTTGGCTTCGTTAGGAGTTAGCCTAAACAGAGGAGTCAAGATCAAGTGACAGTACTTGACTCGAGACTTGCCCCCAAGGACGCACCAAGCAGCTTGAAGATTTCTACCGTATTATCCCCCAGGTATGTGTTCAAGCAGCAACATTTCTCAAGCACTCTCTCCCTCAGAGAACTTGTCCCCCATGGAGCCAAATGTTGTACCACTAATTTTATGGGGGTGTTATTCCCCATTTCTGGCAAAGTAGACCAGAGTTTTTATTGATCAATCCTTTAGATTGAGCACAGAGAGTTTACATGTATATTTGATGTTTGGGATCATTATATGGACTTAGCTGGATTAGTCTTGTTGGGCAGTGTTACAGAGCAGTGATGCCTTGAGATTTATGGGCTTAGGTATTGGTTGCCACTTTTTCATATGTTGTCTATGATGTTCCTTTTTCAATTTCAATTGTGTATCATATGCATCCCTAAAGTGTGTTATATATGGATTTTATGACTTATATTGACTGACTGACTAATTGTAGACTCTATTTTACGTTTGTGATCATCTAATGAGTATGGTGAGTAGGACAGTTACATAGCATTACATCTAGTGGTCGTGCTTGTTTTATATACATTTCTCTATTTGGAAAGGTCTCCAAAGTATTGCATTGATCACAACCTATCACTGGGCCCCACATCCTGGCCTTGTCCATTTTCCATCCATTCACCCTTGCTAATAAAAAATCTCAATGATCTAGACTTGACTAAGTGACTCAAGGACCTTCCCCTCTGTGATCTCTTTGTTAGGATGGCCTCCATGTTTTCCCCTAGTGTCTCGGCTCTGATGTGTGTGATGAAGCCTTTTGACCTCGTTGATCTTTTTCTACTTGTAGACCCATGTGGATTGAGTGTGATCTAAGGTTGGCCTAGTCACCAAAAGACTACTCCCGAGGCTAGAAATAAGTTAACCCCATCCTTGAAATTGGTTAGTGGCTGGAAGGGTAGGTACTCCTTGATTTAAGAGGTTAAGCTTATTTTTGCTCTATACAAGCATTACTGTGGCAACTTCGTCACACCTATGGATTGTAGTTGGCAGCAGAGCTAAGGCTGTGTCATAACTGGTGCCCACAAGGCATCCAAGGCTAATACCTTTCAGTCATAAGTCAACTAAAGGATTGCAAATGAATAAAGTGCTTCATTGAAATATACAAAGAAAGAAAGAAAAAATGTTTCAAATGAGAAAGTATCAAATGTGAAAAATGAAAGCGCAAGTGCAAAAGTATATCAAATCAAATAAAGGGGGAACTTGCAAAAGCCAAAGGGGTCTTTTCTTTCATATTATCCATATGTGAGACACCATGCTCCCTAATGTTTACCAAACTAGCAAAATTCACAGAGGCCCTTGATTTCCCTTCCTCTCCAAGAGTAACTCAAGTCTCCCATGATCAATACCTCACTTGACTAGCCTTTGACTTGTTGACCATCCACTCCACCCAAGAAAAGGTGGATCTATGCAATGCTTTGTGGTGTCTCGTTAGATATTGATATGTATATAAAAAACTTATTGTTTGCTTTGCCTTTTGTTATGTTTTTATCCTATGATGAAAATCATGCAAAGAGTCAAATGATGATCACTAGTGTAAAGTAGATTCTTACACTTAGTTATCTTTCAATGTATTTCATAATTAAGTGCTTTCTCATCCTCATTTAGAATTTGGATATGGTCCTTACATCAGCTTCCATTATTGTCAAACTTTGACCAAGTTTGACATTTTCAACGGTTTGACTTAGTCAACAAGACAAACCAACAACATGAGATCCTCATATAGTCATATTTGATCATGTTATAGCCTTTGGAGGCCAATTGGATCCCTCTGAATATGATTTGCAACATTATGGAATTAATAGGCTATTAATGGATTAATTTTCCTAAGTTTTAGTATTTTAGCCTAAGTAAGTATTTAATTTTTTGGAGCAGCTCTATACATCACATTTCAGATTGGTTTTTGGCATGGATTTGATAGTTTTAAGGGTTAAAGAATCCATCTATGGCATCAGATTGCAGATTTGATCAAGGGAAGGCCAAGATCCAAATAATGGTGAATTATTAAATGGCAACCTAAGGTCAAATTTAATAAAATGCATAAGTTTAGTGGCGACTTGGGTCTTCATAAAATAATTTTTCAAGCAATACCCAAGTCTCAAAATCTCAAGTTGCAATCTCAAGTGGGCCAGGCATGCACTTCATTTCCTTTGGGCGAATTTGAGAAAATTAGCAAAAATAAAGACATGTAAATGATGATATAACTCAATTGTAATGTAAAGGGGGACCCCCTAGTGATCTCCCCATGTTCCCTAGTCATTTTAACTTAGCAATCAAGTCATTTCATGATGTTAAACATGGGTTGTAAAGGGCAATTTGGCCCCCTCACTTGGCATTATTCTCCATCTATGTAAAACTGTAAAATGAGAATAAATCTTAGCCATAGATCATCCTTTGTGCTGATTTTCTAATCTCACCCCTACATCCTTATGGACTAGGGATTTTGCTCACTCTTTCTCTATAAAATAGAGTGATCTCTCCATTGTTAAAATCTGAGCTTAACTCAGCCCAAACACTTAGCACAACTCTGATATCAGTCTTCAACAGTCATAAAACCCAACACATATCACATACATATAAATTTCATGTCTCTGTAAGCTGATATACTGTAACTAAGTAAACTTAGCAGGGGAAATAAACAAAGAACAACAGTCTGTAATAAACATTTTGACACAGGAAATTTGGTCACATACCTTGGAAAAACCCCCTAAGGGGAAAACTAGTCAAGAGAGTATTTATTGGGCTTCTTAAGAAAAATTTACAAAGAGTATAACAGCAGTTAACTAGCAGCAGAAAGTACACAATACTTTCTCAGTCACTGTGCATCTATTTCTTGGAAACTAAGCCAAAGAAATTTATAATCAACAGGCTCAATCTCTTCCATAAAAAAACAGTGATCAGTTTTCTATAATGTAGCCTTTAGAATACACTTTCTCTAAGAGCAGAATCACATCTAGAAATATGTACAAAACAGAAGTCTAATGTACAGCAAAATTCACCTCAAAGTTTGTGCCCACTTGGCTGCCTCAATTTCAGTGTTGTATGGCATCCCTTTCTTCTGCAATGCAATCTCTCTTTCAGCTGTAAACTTCCTTGGAAAATGGACCCTTCACCTTGGGAAACATGTTCCACTTCTCTGTTGTTGATATGTGTTGGTCTTCTCTAGGAATGTGTTCCCATCACATTGGGAAATGCACCCTCTCTGTCTAGCCTCCTCTCTGTTTCCCTTTCTCAGCCCCTAGCTCTCTTGAAACTCGTGCCCTTCTCCCTTCTCCTCAAACTCCTCCCCCTTGGAATTCAAGCCACCCTCCAAAGACTCTCTCTATTGGAATGTGTCTCTAAACTCTCCTACTTCTCTTTTTATTCATGGTGAGAATGACTTTGTCTCTTCACTTTCCCAAGTGACTTTGTCTCTTCACACCCTCAAGTGACTCTTCACTTTCCATGAGTGAGACAAATTACACTTTATGAAATAAAAATCATTTTTCGCTCACAACTTTAATGAAAACTCACATTAACTTTATAACTCTAAAGTTAATGACTAGAAAAGTCACTTAGGTCCTTTCTACATGCCTAGACACCAAGCAATGTAGAAGACTTTCCTCGCGATAAATTTCAACACTCCCTCTTAGCAAAGGAGGTACTTATGGCACCTTCTCCACCTGAATCTATCTTCAAGATCCTGACATTGTCCACTGTAGCAGGTCCCTCCCTCAACTACCTGCCATGGATCATATGTTGTAGATCTGTGCCAATCACACATGCTCCGAGGAGTCTCGCACTCCTAAGCATCTTGTAGTGTCATCTCCTCTGACAGTACTGGAAAAAGCCTCTCGCCCATCTTCCCTAAATCGAAGACTGAATACTTGGTACCACCTCAATCTCTAGAGCATCTCGCTCTCCCTATATCTTTAACACTGATACTGCATCCAAGATCTCCCAAGGTTGAAATTTGACGGGTAAATAGCTGTCCTTTTCCATTTTACGCGTCAAAATACTGCCACTTCATAAAATTAAACGTCATTAATGACGTGTGAATTTTAATTTCACCCGTCATTTTGAAGTGCATTTTTATTTTTACACATCATTAATACCTATATGCCAAGCTCATATATATATATATATAGATAGATAGATATATAAGTGCATTTTTATTTTTACACATCATTAATATCTATATTTCAAGCTCATATATATTAATGACGTGTAAAAATAAAAAATGCACTTATATATATATATATATATATGAGCTTGGCATATAGGTATTAATGACATGTAAAAATAAAAATGCACTTCAAAATAACGGGATAAATATATATATGAGCTTGGCATATAGGTATTAATGATGTGTAAAAATAAAAATGCACTTCAAAATGATGGGTGAAATTAAAATTATATATCAATGTTATCTATTACTATTACTAAATTAGTTATTAACTTATTAGTAATTAAATGTGTGTATATTATATACTTCTATATTTTCTCTTTATATTTTTATTTCTAATATGGAAATTTTGATTTTTGTCAGTCTTGTTATCTCCCCTTATTAGGTAAACTTGACTCGGTCATGGTTTTTTGGGGCCCATGGTATTTCATGGCCCATGGTAATGGCCCATTGTATGGCTTATGAAGAAACTTATTTAAAGGTTTCCAGGATAAACCTTCTTTGTCATTATGTGAGTGCTTCGTTTAATAATTATGTTTATTATGTTTTTTTTGTTTACTATACTTTTGTATTATATGAGGCAAGATATGAGAATTCAATGTTGATAGGTAAAATTAAGATTTAAACGTCAAATGAAAGGCAATGTTAAAATTAAAACGTCATATAAAAATTTCTTGATGTGCAAGGTGGAACGTCAAATTTCAACCCTACTTGGACCCACCTACAGGCTTGCCCAGCAACCTGTACAACTTGCCTTGTCTAATGTCATGCCTCACCGCTGCATCCAAGGTCGCTCCCTCTAAATATAGAAGTCTTTGTCCATCTCGGAACACCACGCTATATTCTTCATCCTCCAAAGCTAATACTGAGGGAAATCTTTCATCTCGGATACAAGCATCCCTCCTGCCATCTTCTGAGAAACTCCGAACTCGAGTTAAAATCCAACCCATCCAACTCCCTCCATTGCATGCATGAGCCTGTCTCTAAAACTCTAAGGAACACTTCTCGTATTCCCATCATATGACCAGATGCATAACCGTACAAACTGCAAAATTTCCAGTTTTAAACCCAAACCAAGAAATTCTGCTCACCTGTGCCAAACAATCACAGTCAACTGTACTAACCAACAATACTCTTGCACACACAGGTGCCACAAAACAGTCCATTTAATCACTCGGAGCCCTATCTCTTGTAAATATATATAGATCCAGAGATCACTACTCCCTTTGGATCAATCTGAGACCTCAAGTAGTATGAATCTCAATGTCAGTACATACTCATAAAAATATAGACTCAACCACTAGATCTGCATCTACCAACAACATATAAATGCAATCAACCATAATAGACAACAGATATACCCTGGAACCCTTTCGGGAAAAACCAACTAACTAGGGGGCGATCTTCTCTCTCGAGCCCAGAGCATATAGAAGTATAAAAGACAACACAATACAGAATTACCTCAGCCGGTAACTCAATCCCTCTCTGAATAGGACAACCTCTAATTTGCATGCATCCAGCTGATGCATGCACTGACGAAGTATGCCCTAACTGTCAAACTGGATCTGAGTGCTCTGACGGTGCCTCTGATAGATCTGCCCTCTCTGGATCTCTCTGCTCTGATCTGCTCACTCTGAAGACTGCCCACTGATGAGATCGTCTCTCTCTGCATGCACAAGTGCACCCTCCCCTCTGGATGTCAAATGCTCGTACTGCTCCGGATCTCAACAGATCTGAGCTCCGATCATCCCTAACCTTCCCCAAATCTCGAGGCAAGGCTATCCTGGAAGTCTAGGACTCCTAATCGGTCAATCCAGCTCACAATGAGCTCCTCTGCCCTCAGTTAAAACGTCCTCCTCCAAGAGAACTCGACCTCCTCCAATCTCCACAGTAAACTCACTAATGAGCTCTCTTAGCTCACAGATCTAGGTCTCTAGCCTCTCTGGAACTGAAGGT
This sequence comes from Larix kaempferi, assembly GCA_027924585.1. Lineage (NCBI taxonomy): Eukaryota > Viridiplantae > Streptophyta > Pinopsida > Pinales > Pinaceae > Larix > Larix kaempferi. Next base: position 13,400,990 of record BSBM01000007.1, read on the forward strand.
CACTGATCTAGCTCAAATCTGACCTTCCTAGCTTCTATAGCAACTCCTCTCTATCTCAGAAAGTCGCCCCACATGGACAGATTCGTCCCCCTCACTCTGGCAATATCTCTCTTTGAGGATACAACTGAGTAACCCCATCTGGGGACCCCCTGCCTCTATAAATAATCTCACCAATGAATTAGGTTTGCCAAAACCCTAATTCCTGGTGCATGCAAAAGGTCACTTTTGCATGCATGCATGCAAAAGGTCACTTTTTCATGTAGTCACTGAATGCTGGCAGGTCATACAATACTCATGCAAGCAAAGGTCAATCTCCCCTAAAGCTCCGCATGCAGCCCCTGCTGGGCTCATGCCACTGAGTAGAGTGCATCTCACTCTCTACTCCATCTTGATGCCTATGCAGCTGATGTACCTCCATGTAAGGCATATGAACCATGGAGGACATCCCGAAGTTACCATAATCTAACACTCTCTCTTAACGAGGGAAGTCCTACCATGGATACCTGGATCCAACAAGTCCTCTGTAGCTAACACTGATACAATTGATCTGCCTGTCACTGCTGCACTCTGAACTGAACCACCCTGATCAATCTCCATCTGTGTGGCTTCAGAAGAAGCCCCTCTGTCAACCACTATTGACTATGTCATTGCACTCTGACTCATACTCCCTCTGAGTCTATGCTGCCGTAACCAACTCTGAAGACCTCTGTCAAGTGGATCCACTGCTCTGTAGATCATCTGCCTATGACCCTGAGTTGACTCATCTCTGTAAGTCAACTCCCTCTGTCTCTGCACTGACTGAACTGACTGAGCTCTCTCTTGAGCCAAGTCCATCTCAACCATGTCATACCAGCTCACTCTCTGACTGGTGCCTGTATGAGCAACATACTCATCTCTCTGATATGAGCCCAAGGGTGCAAAACATGTGCAAAACATAAGTCTAATGTGCAGCAAAATTCACCTTGAAGCTTGTGACCACTTGGCTACCTCGATTTTAGAGTTGTACGGCCTCACTATCACAACTGTACAATCTCCCTTTCTTCTGCAATGCAAACTCTCTTTCAGTTGCAGACCTCCTTGGGAAACGTGCCCTTCACCTTGGGAAACGTGTTCCACTTCTCTATTGTTGATATGTATTGGTCTTCTTTAGGGATGTGTTCCCATCACATTGGGAAATGCACCCTCTATGTCCATCCTCCTCTCCCTTTCCCTTTCTCAGCCCTTAGCTCTCTTGAAAGTCATGCCCTTCTCCCTTCTCCTCAAACTCCTCTCCCTTGGAATTCGAGCCACCCTCCAAAGACTCTCTGTATTGGAATGTATGTCTCTAAACTCTCCTACCTCTTTTTATTAATGGTGAGCATGACTGTCTCTTCACTTTCCCAAGTAACTTTGTCTCCTCACACCCCCATGTGACTCTTCACTTTCCAAGGGTGAGACAAATTACACATTATGAAATAAAAATAATTTTTCACTCACAAATTTAATAAAAACTCACATTAACTTTATAACTCTAAATTTAATGACTAGAAAAGTCACTTGGATCCGTTCTACATACCTAGACACCAAGCAATGTAGAAGACCTTCCTCGCTATAAATTTCAGCATCCATTTTCATAGACTTTTTCCATTTTTCAGCAGTGAATAAAAAACCACATTTGTAGATCCATTATTTCTCGTGTTTCTTGTTGGAGATAACTGAATATTGTTCCTTGCCATCTTCTTTGTGGAGTAGAATAGCTACTACACTTGTTGGTGATTTTATGTTACAAATTTCATGCAGGATTGAAGAGCAATAGCACCCCAAAGCAGCTTGGTCTTTTCTGGAAGAGGGGTTTTCCAACCAAATTTGTTCAGCTTCTTGCTCTCATCATTGGAGCACTCTCTTTTCCTATTGTTATCATACAACTTGTAGTTGTCCCTCGTGGTATCCCATCCGGGATGGTAGAGGAGACAAACAACTAAAGAGGTGACCCAAGAAATGCCACAGTTCCCAATGCAAGCTGGGAGTCACGTCAACCGAGGCACTCTTCACTTTAGATCAAGATGAATCAAGACCTAGGCGGGGACCCTATAACCAATCAAAGATGATTGGACCCAAACAAAGGTTCCTAGGGATATGTAAAAGACAAGTTACGGAAACCAACGCAAGGTTAGGTGGACCTAGAAGTTAAGGTATGGTTGAAGGAGGCTTAAGGAGTGATTAGTGTTTCGACCAATATATGATTTAGGCCACATGATGAAGTAAAATGACAAGATCTAGTACCATAAAAATACACGTGGGACCCACTTCCTTGGGATATGGAAATGGCTCAAATGGGACCCACAAGGTGGAATTAAGGGGTGCAAATGGTACCAAGGGGTATGTAAGAGATATATCTAGGGATCTAAGATGAAATTAGAGATACCCACATATGGGATCTAAGACTTGACACAACTCCCAAGGAGTGCGAATTGCCCTAGGTGGACTAGTGCCTTGTTGGATGGGTTAATGGAGTCAAAATATATGTCAACTTGTAGATCGGGACACCTAGGATGTAAATCAAGTGGGTTAATTAAGGTATGATAGTTGGATCTTACTAAATCTAATGTTTCATGATGTGACCCAAGTGGACAACAATCCCTTAAAACAAGGAATGCTACCCCCAAGGCAGATCTTCACAAAATGAGACACTAGATGTAGGTTTCAAGGTATGCTCTTTCCAAATCCAAAGGAATCTCAACCACCCATGTCCTAGAAGTGGACAAAACTCAATTACCCAAGGTGTGCGCCTTTGCCCAAGGAGGGTTAAAAGCACGGGAAAGAGTGTCAAACCAAGTCCAATGGCCACCAAACTTTAGATCCGAGTAGTTTAGGCAATTGTCAATGTGGATCTAGAAAATCAAAGTGATCCAACGGCTAGATCTCCATAGATCTAAGATTGAAAGTGCATCACCAATTTGACCCAAGTGGGGCACAACCCTCAAAATGAGGAATGGGGCCCACAAGGCAAAAATCAAAGCAGTGACACACTAGGGATAGGTTATCAAGTGTGAGGATCATGAATCAAGTGGGATCTCACCTACCCATGTATTAGAACCAACCAAACTAGCTTCTCCCAAGTGGTGCGATTTTGCTCAAGGAGAGCTAAGTGCCTTGGAAAGTGTGTCAAATGGAACCCAATTACCACCAAACTATAGATCCGAATTGACGTGGATACTATAGAGGTGGGTTTTCAATATCTTTCCAAAAGCTTGGCTAGATCCAAGTAGATCTAAGAAAAACAAAAATGGGGTTTTTAATTAATTAGGGTTTTGTGACCAATGAAGAAGAATGGATGGATTTAGGCACATACCTTGTAGAACTTACCTCAATTGCTTATGGCCACCTCGCAAATTGATAGCATTCTCCTATGTGTATATTCAAGAGTGAGATCCAAGAGCTCCAAGCCAAAACGTCCTCCTCCAAGATTGCCAAATCATCCTCCTCCTACAAGACAAGATCAAGTGAAACAAGCCAAGTAAGATGATTATGAAAATGATGGAAAGATGTAATAAAAAGCATCAACTATGTCACAAAGATACAACAATGATACTCCCTTTCACCAAGATCAACCCAAGAGAGAATATGTGGATCCCTCCAACAATAACCCTCAAGAAATCGTCCTCCTCTCCACCAATTCGCCCTCCCTGCAAGAAAACAAGATGTAGCCCCAAAACCCACAATGATATATAGAAGAGACACTGTATACTCAAGATGCAAGAGAATCCATAAGACAAGAGAAATATGCTCCACAAAGAAGTGTTCTATTCCAATATTCCAAAGCTCCAAAGGTGAGCTATACAATAGGGGATCTCCTCCTTAAATAGGATAATAAAGACCAAAACCCTATACCACTTTACAATACAATATAAAATAAGTGGTTGAGATTAAAAGATCTCAATATAAAATCAATGGCTAAGATGAACCATATAACATAACACATGGATCACTCAAATAATGATGATGTCATAGCTAAAGATACTCAAGGAGGGTGATGTCATCCACTAGAGGGGGTAAAAGTACAAAAGCCCACCTCATATGACTAGGACATAACACATGGAGCTCATGGTGGGGCTAGGAGGCATCAATCCTTACTAGCTCATCCCCAAGGCACAATAAAATAAAATAATATAATATGTCCAAGATAAATATAAATGATCAAATCTGTCCACAAAATCTGTGACAGACAAGCAGTAAAAGACCTCCTGTGATCTCTGTGGGCCCACCCAAGTGGTGAAAACTGGCTGGAAGATAGTGGGTTCAACCTAGAAGACCTCTGTGAAAACCAAGTGCCAAAACCTTGCCTGAATGGCCCAAATCGAATTCCTTAGTGACCCTTTTATCCCATTTCTAGACTACCTCGGTAACTATGAAAGTGTTGAAACTGCCTCCTAGGGCAACTGCGCTGTCAAACTGAGTCCACCAAGCTCTCCAGAAGGGGGGGGTAGAAGGAAATAACAAGTGGCTGGACCACTCCCTCCTCATACAACACCCTAGGTGAACTGGCCTCTCATGGCCCCTGCTGCTCAGGCTGGGAAATCAGCCCCAAATCTGGTCAACAAGTGTAAAACTGCATCTATCACTGTCAGAAATGCCCGGAACTGAAAGATAAGTGTCTCATTGGATCCAGAAGACCCAAATCCACTATGAATGTGTACTCATACACCATGGGTTGCCCTGATGGGCCAGCTGTAGGGTCCACCATATATGGACAGTGTATAATCTAATGATCTGGAGTAATAATAAAACCTGCTAAACTGCATCAATCATCATCTGAACCATATGTCCATCATATAGCATCATCATCAAGAGTATGTGGGACCATCCATCATCATCAATAGGTATATATATGGCCCACATCATCACGGATCCCAAGAAATGACCATAGTCAAACTAGGTTTGACTAGGTCCATATACAACCAAGGATAAATCATATCAGTGGACTAAGACATGTTCCTCTAATCATTCTCACAGCTTAAAGTATAACATCCATTCAATGGCATTAATCATGTTAGCATATTCCTTTGTTATTTGTAATTACTTGCACAATAGTTCAAATGACAAACTCACCCATTGGAGATGGTCAAACTACTAGTGAAGGATGAAGGCTAGGAACAAGGTTGGGCCAAGGGGTGACTTGTCTAAACTCAACTAAAAGATACTTTGGACTGGGAGAAGGGGGAAACTACAAACTCTATGCTGGACAAGATAACACGGGGGATGGCTGTGCCTTACAAATGGGTAAGTTGTTTAGAGAGTGCTTATTCAACTTAGGCATCATGTCTACATCAAGTTGATCCAGGTGTGTGTCTACATCAAGTTGATCATGGCCTTTTTTGCCTACATAACCCTTCGGATCTCAGGTGTGCTGATAAGCACAACTAATTGCAGCTTGCATCCAGGGCATGTTTACATATACATATAAGGTCAGCAATTGTTTAGATATAGCTTTTAAGAACCATTGCTTTTTTGGACATTTCTTATACTCTTCAAGGAGTATTTTTAGCAGTTCATCGCTCTTGCCCTTTTTAGTTTCCATGGGCGAATTTACATAAGTTTCCATAAGCAGTACATGAGCTTTCAGTTTTAGCCAACAACATCTCAAGTGACTAGGGGGAGTTCGAGCCAATGCCAAACATCGGGACAACCGACCAGAATGATTTAGCCCTACAATCCAACTCACTAAAGGTAAGTTTTGTCACCAACTCAGAGCCAAGACACTAAACATACAAGGATGCAGTCCAAACACAGAGATAAAAAATGGGGAAGTCCTCAGTACCAGAAAGTCAAATAAGACAGGTCAAGGTTTAAAGTCAAATAAGGAAAGTCATGTATGGATGGAGTCAAGTGAATTTGGAGCCTAAGCTAGCAGACAACTGGTGTCAAGAAAGACCATATCTATGTAAGGTGGTAAACCAGTGAGTTTTGTCAAACAACCTAAATGTGCAAGTAAATGTCCATTTTATAATTTATAGTTCATTTTAAACAGTTTGCCACATCAGGAATAATATACCAAGCAGATGCTGTGAACATGACTAAATCAACAAAATAATAATCCACGGTCAATGAATAAACATCCATAGGTCATACAACATCATCACAGGAAAAAGCATCATATATCATCTAAAACAATGCTGCAATATATCTTTAGGCACTGAACTGAAAATGTATGGGATAAAGGGTCACATCGGTCATCAAATCTGACCTCTCAAGGGTCAGCCTTGACACAAGGTCTAACATAAGTCTGAATAATACACTGCTCTGATCATGAGTGATCTCAAAATATACAATCATCATAGCCAAGCTCTGAATAATGGAAGCTCTGGAATGTGCAGATATCTGCTAAGCAAGAATAGTAGCCCTTCTACTATGGTATGATAACACCTATCTTGCATGCAATTTTATCATTTTATAAGCTGGTTCCTAGATGTGATTCATCTTGGATTTTCACTCATATAACTCAATTTTCTTGCTTGTAGGTGGAGAGAAACGAAACTTTAAGTGCGCCCACGCTTGTGGAGGAGCCATTTCCAGACCAGCATTCGAATCCCATTGGCTTGAAGGGTGGAGCGACTTCATTTTCTCAGCAAAAACACAAGGTAAGTATGCAAAACAACTCTATTTCATTTGCCGATCCATTACTCACTTTCTTGCTATTGTTTTCTATCTATTTGTGGTGGCACGTTTGGGATTTTGATTGTCTTTTTATGGCTGTAGCTTTAAGTGCTTTCCTTGGCTATATTTTCATGTGAAAATCTTTAGTTAATGACTCCACTTTTCCATAGGAATAGGCACTAGTGATTAGAAGTTAATCTTGGCCATTTGGGTACTCTGAAAATCCCTTGCATGCTTGTATTTTTGTCTGCTGTTTTGTGTGTTTCAGATCTGGTTTTTGTTTCAACAGACTTGTTTTCTATGCTACAATATCTTTAGATTCAACGCAGCTCCTAAATATTTCACATAAGTTTCATTTTTGTGCTTTTCCAAGCTTAAACAATCTCAAATCTCGCCAATATTAGAGCTGGAATTTTCAGCCTAGCATATCTCCTCTTAGGCACTCTTTTCTAATGGTCTAGACTTATTTTATAAAGCTGGTATGAATTTACATAGCTAAAACCCCTTAGGACAGCCATCATTAAACCCAAGTCTAGTAGCTATTCATGTGCCTTAAAGTCAAGGTTCTCCTTTGATTTGTTTCACCAGGAACGCCAGCCGACATGAGACCTTAAATGTTTACAATTGATTCCATCCATACTGGTAGCGATGGACACTGTTCCGGTTGGCAAAATCTCTTACCCTGTAGGTTGTCTATGTGCTTGAAGATTTCCTTGTTTTGACATCTACGCGATCTTTTTGTTATTTCTCATTCAAGTGTATTGAGCTATCAATATCCTATCCGTTTACTGCTTGTTGAGTGTTCTAAGGGTTATTGCCTCCACCATTCCAATCATTAGTTTTCCCTTGGAGCAAATCCCCCCAAGGTACCATATTTCCAACTTCGTAAAACTCTAGGTGCCCTGTTTCATTTTCAAATCGGTCCTACAACTACTGTGAGAAAGTAGGTTTCACCAGCAAGTATCCAGAAAAGTTGAATTGGGACACCTGCTGTGGTTATAGTATGTATCTTCTCTTAGTGGATCTAGTAAACCTAAAGAGAGGGGACCTACCTGGCATGACACTTTGGGGAAGAGTCCCAAGGTTCCACCGGTTGGCGATCATAAGTCTCTGTCAATATAACGATCGCTAAATCGTGTGACAACGGGCTTAATTTATGGAATCTTTGATATCTCTTTGGATTTTCTAACTCATTAGCTTACTTTAACTCTAAAGCCATCATCCATCCATAATCTAGGCAATTTTCCTTGTCTCCTAACACTTAGTTGCTTTTAGGGAGTCCCCCCCTAGTGATTTCTTCAATTCACTAAAGAGAAGGGAAGTAATATTAGGAGATAGTTGCATTACTTTCATAGTTGTGTTTGGCTAGAACCTTTTTGAGTCCTTGCATTGAGAACCATTTTGAGCCCCACTAGGAGGTGCCTTGTGCAGTCCACCACTATGTTGTGTTCATGTGTGACCCACCCAATGATGATATGACACCTTGCTACGGCTTCTCTAATGCGATGTATCTCCTTCTTGGAGCCTCTCTCACCTTAGCCTAGACATGGGACCTCACTGGGATGTCTAGTGCTTAAGTGGATTCCTTAGATCCCTGTTCCCCTTGGTCTCTAGCCTTTGTCACCAGTTTGCTCACTTTGACCCCTTGGGAAACCCAATTGGGGTATTTCCTAACTCCATGGGTCCAATTGGGGACCCAAACCCCATGGTTCGGTCCATGGTCACTTAGGATACCTTAATCTCATTTTCTAGTTGCCCAAATTGTTTTGAACTCGCTGTTTACGAAGTTAATTTGAGTCAAACCATAGTAGCAAGATTCAAGTACTATATAAATATGAATACGATTCAGTACAGAAAAAATGCGTAATGAAAATCAAAAAATCTAGTATAACTAAAATATGGGAGTAGACATTTCAAAAACATGCATTTTTTTAAATTTTACAAAATTTAAAAATATAAAATAATTGTTCAAAATTTTAAAATAACATTCATTCTTCATTATAACAAACTTGAAACATAACATATCATATAACAATTTGGCAAAAACAAACATGCACACATGATATAGTTCATAATATTGGCACTACAGAAATAATTTACTTACTTAATCTGTTGGTTTTTAAAAGCCATATCAATAGAATTTACAAGGAACATAATACTAAATAAATGTTCCAATAAATTGCATCTAAAACCTCAAGAAGCATAGAGTCTTTGAAAAACACAATGGTATTTCTGCTGCTATTAAATCAGCATTTGCAAGAAGAGAAAATTACATACTATCTTGAATAACAGCTTGAAATAAAAGTATTCTTACCTAGATTGCTTGGTAGTGAAAGTTGTCCGTTTTCCAAAAATTGGGGGCTCCTGCTCAAGATAGCAACAAAAAATCCCTTAAGAAAGCAAATTTGATCTAAATAATCCAGTGTATTAAGCATGATGTATATTACCAGGGTGGAAAATCCATTGCAAAATATGCATGTGAAAACATATTAGCTATCCCAGTCTGCATTCATGAAGAAATCCTCATTTGGTAAACCTAGATAGACATATATAAATTATAGACCTCAATAAGCAGAATAAAAAATAATTTTTCCAAAGTTCAAGAGGTTGACCTAGTAGGTGTAGTAACTCATGGGTGTATGGGATCAGATATCCTCTAGTAGGATGTGCCTCATTGGTAACCGATTCATTATTGGATAGGTATAATCATGAAAATCTTCTTTTCATGTAAAACACATACCATTTGCAAGAAATACTAGCATTTATTGATATACTTTAAATTTTATTTCAGTAAAATTAATTGTAATATACCTTATTATTATTGTAATCTTTTAATGAAGAACCAAAGACTACTGACTGTGCACTCCCTCTTCATATGTATAACTATTACATGTAAATGTGTAATGAGACATCATCTCATCGTATATTCAATATTCAAATATCTACAGTTTTTCATACTTATCTCTGACAATTGGTATCAGAGCCAGCTTTCTTCTCACAATCTAATGCAGAGCAGAAAGAAGCTGGGAACAGTGTGGGGAATAACAGTGAAAGAATCCAGATCAAGAGATATTAAATAGAGCAATAATGTGCAGCATCCCAGGCATCCACTGTCAATGTTGCTGCAATAAGAGAACACTGCTGCTGACGAATCGCTACACGCAACCATTGAAAGTAGACAGCTGCCTGTTTCCACTGCCCTTTAAATTTTAAATAAAAACATATAGTAAAAACTAAAAAAATCAGCTATTGTGTCAAACTAAGTTTTCAAGCATACTGTTGTAGTTTAAAGCTATCGTTTCGTTAAAGGAAAATAAAGGGAAAAAAATGCTGCTGGTTAGAGAAGTAATATTAACCTTCGTGCCAGGGACTAATAATAAAAGAATTAATTGAATATTCCCTTTTTAATAAAAGGAGTTCCAATAAGTCATATTCACTCGGACTATATTTTCCTTTAATACTAAGTGAAAATAATAAGGTTAAGAAAAAGGAAGGACTCCCAACATAAGGTGTATCAAAGAAAATGAAGACACATTGAAAAATCTAATGAGAAGTCACATCAAAGTGTTCCAAAACCCATGGAAACTGATTATGAGGAATTTAAACAACCAGTGCAACAAAGTTTCAATAAACTATGTGGTGGCATAAACAATCTTGATTCTTACCAGTCAATATATCCACATTGTGCAAATGCTTCAATAAACTCAACATTGTAACCATTGGTCTAGTTCAGGTGGAAATGTATCAACAGAAAACTGAAATCTCATTCTGCTCATAAAACATATACTAAGTTGGAACCAAAGTACAATAGAATTGACCCATCAAAAACCCTTAATTGGATCAAAATGCAGCAATATTTTATGATAAACCTCCCAACTTCCCCAGAAGAAACCATATTATTGGCAACTTTACAAATGGAATGTGACATTCACTCATGGTTTTAATGGTGAAAAGTCAGCTTTGCCATATCGGTTTTCCATAGATTCTTTAGTGACTTTCTTACCAGATTTGGCGAACCAGAGGCTGACTATTATAACAAATGAACATATCCTCGTCAGACCAGGTCAGTTAATGAGTATCCATGAGAACTGACAAAATTAACCACTTATGTACCCAAAGCTTCAGGAAATCATGTTTTCCGATCCTATATTGGTGGAGAAAATTTTGAAATATGGAATGAGATGAGACAACATGAAATCAAAGATATACAAGAGGCAATCCAAAAACTTTGTATAGCAGAATGCAACTTTATTGCTCAACAAAACAATTACTACACCTAGCAGGAGAAATAAGCACTGATCCTCTGAGGTAAAAATGCCTTAGATGCGATATCTGAACTCCTCAGTTCCAGATAGAACAAAAGAAGACCAATATGGGCAGGTTAAGCCTAGAAATCACATGATCAAACAAGGGAAGACCAAAGGAAAATAAACGAAATTATGATAAAACTAATTTCAACAAACGCAGTATCCAGAAGAAGTTACATCTCTGTGAAGCTCATATTGAAGAAGATGAAGATTCAGAAAGCCTACTACAGAATGTAGACAATGTTGAGGATGCTGATGAAGCCAAGTTAAAATCAGCTGAAGAAACGTCTATGCCGAAGGTTTCTTTGGCCACAGTTATGGGTATCACACAACCAAGAACTCTAAAGGTGACATGTCATATCTAGAAAGATAGCACCATAGAATTAATAGATTCTAGAAATACTCTCTGTTTCATTGATATGCACCAGACAAGATTAAAATCATTTGTCTATCCAGTTAGAGATTTCCAAATTATGGTTGCCAACGGAAATACTTTGTCCTTGTTATCACACAACTTGTAGTAGCCCCTATCGGATGATCCTATCTAGGATGGTAGAGGAGCCGGGCAACTAAAGAGGTGACCTAAGAGGGCCTCGATCCCAGGAAGGATTGGTTGTCATGCCAATCGAGGCACTCTTCACTTTATACCACCAAGTCCCAAGGTAACAAAGGGGGAGACCCTGATCTAATCCCAACGGGATAGATCTAAAACAAATCACCAGATCAAACTAATGGATAGAGTTCGTAAGGTGATAGGAAGACGAAACCCTAGATCTATGGGATGAAGCCACTATAAGTATAGGGGTTATGTTTGGATTGAGAGGCTTTAAATGAATGAAATGTCAACCCAATGTGTTTGATTAAAGTGACTTAGGTGTTTAAATACAGTTCTAGGATCTAGGCGCTTGCACAAATGATCAAATCCTGCTACCTTGGGGGAAATGAGAACTTGAGAAAATAGCCAAAGCAGTGGATCCAGAGAAGATTAAGGCTTTCTAGCACCTATGTGAGATAGCTTGATGATAGATATGGCAGTATCCACACACATAAGCCAAGAGTGGGTCACGAACTAACCAAAAAGATGGCAAAATCCAAGAGGGTGAATTGGTTGAAGAACAGTGCCTAGGGAAATGGGTAGATGGAGTCCTCCAAGGGTGACGCCCTAGGGAACCCACCTTGGGATAAGCCTTGAGATAAAAATCCAAGAAGGAATCGCCAAAATTTTGAGTTATGTGATCTAGAGAATTTTTTTTATTTTACGGAGTTAGGGTTTTGAATTAAATTTCAACTAAGACTAATGGAATAGACCATGAAAATAAAGAAAATCGATGGGACTTACCTCTTATGGCTTGTAGATGCCGAGTGCAATGATGCTCTAACCCCCTTGAATCAATTCCAAGCCAACTTGATGAGCTCCAAGATAAAATCGATTTGTCCAATTTTGTTAGAGATAGTGGTATCTCAAGATGTACTCCATGTTCAGATGCCTAGCATGGAGGTGGCATCATGATGGGGTAAAAGGTGAGATGCACTCTATTAGATGGCATGAATCCAACGGTGAATGCATGCGGACCTTTCAAGGTGATTTGCCTCATGCATGCAACATTTTGCATGGAAGAATTTTTTAATTAAAAAGCATGCAAAAGCGGGATTTTTGCATGCACTCACTTAGGATTTCAAAAACCATAATCGATCAGTGAGTTATTATAAGGAGGTCGGAGGTCACCGGAAGAAGTTACTCAGCAATTTCTTCAAAGAGAGAGGAGATTAAGGGTGAGGGAAACTTGTGCATGCAAAGTGGGCGACTTCCTGAGGAGAGGGGGCGCATCTGTAGAGAGAGACAGTGAGGGGATCTGAGAGGGATCAGTCGTTACTTGATGGGAAGCATCAATCAGTCATTACTATGTGCAGTGACAGCATATGAGTGGAGATAGCTCAGAGATTGAGCTTGGGCCACTTTCCAGAGGAGAGGGGCGCACTTCCTGAGGAGAGGAAGACATGTTTGACTAGAGAGTTGTTCATCTTGAGGCTAGGTAGGCTGAGAGTACCAGGAGTGATCTTCTTCAGTGATTGGAGAAGATCTGAGTTGATCTCATCTGATTTTTATTGAGATATGAGGAGGGGCGACTTCACCACTATTGAGAGAGGGAGGATTTCCCATGCAGAGGGGGTGCATTCTACACTAAGAGGTTGCAGTCTTTATTCATTGACAAAGCAGATCGGGGCAGAGGTGCTAGAGAGGTGGTACTACATTCAAAGATGGGAAGAGATAGTATTTCAGAGATCGAGATCAGAGCAGACATCAAGGGCACATTTCCCAAGAGCAGCAGTAGCTACTGCATGCAAATCTAGGGTTTTCTACTCGTCAGGTTCTATTGTATCTTTTGAATATTTGTGTGTAATTATTCTCTCTCTATTATATGCTCTATGCACGAGAAAGAATAAATCCCCATCGAAGCTGGTTTTCCCCATTAGGGTTTCCCGGGTAAAAATGTGAGTCAATTGTGTGTTTGCCACTTTTGTCAAAGATTGGTAGGAGATCTATAGTGCTTTCAGTTATAAGTCTAATATTTATATGTGATCTTCTCTGGCATAGAGAATTTGGGTTGTTTTGGCTTATAGAGACTCAAGGCCATTGAAATCTCAGTTTCCCAGATCGAGTAGTGACATATGGGAAAAACTATCAAATTTTGAGGTAGTGCGCACTCCTTCCTGCAAAGACAAGCTGCAATGAGACTTGATTCACAAGATGAAAAGTAAATGATGTAAGACAAAGCAAAGAACATAAACAGTGATCAAAGATACAAAGCAAAGAGCATAAACAGTGATCAAAGATACAATGCAAACTAGTCCCTGATTGTTGAACTCATCCAATGGATAGATCCAGAGAACCCCCACAAAATCTCTCCAAGTGAAGTCGCCCTCTTGCAATTCACACACTACTCTCACATATATAGCATGGAAACATCATCTATAGCAAGGACGTCTTAGGCTATTAGATCTACAATCAAGCACAAGAACAATCTTCAACAAAGGCACAAGATTTCCCCAAAACTTTCTTTTATTACCAATAATCCAGAGCCAAAAGTCCTTTTACAATGAGGGGGTGCTCTCTCTTAAATAGATTCGAGAGAGAAAAACCCAAACCACTTTTTGAATGAGTGGTTGAGAATAAAAGATACAATGAAGATCATCAACGATGGAGATCTTTTTATTTTTACATTACATGGATCAATGACTAAGTCATAAAGGGGGGCGCACTTTTTCCCAAGGAGGATCCAAAATTATATAACGTCATGATACAACATGGGCTAACATCATAAAGGGATCACTAGTGGCATAAATAACCCTAGGACTCAAACTTTTACAAAGATAGAAAATAATGATGTGATAATACAAATGATCAATTCATGAAGTGCATCCCAAGGGGAGAAGACGTCCTCTCTAGGACAAGATATCATCATGAAGAAATCATCCCAGATGAAGCAAATCCATGTAATATGCCTTTGGAGCCATAACATACCATCATCAATCATCCCCATGCCATTTCCTTCCCCACAATAGCCAAATCGACTTTCCTAGTACAACCATGGTCATTTTTCCTAAATAAAAATTGTTGGTACAATCATCCTTGAGAGATAATAATGCTCATAACTCACTGCCAAGTGTCCTGGGGACCAAACTGTATGCAAAAACGAGTCTAGAGACATAGGAATATGGTAATGACAACTACTCATACCACCTATCTATCCTGTAGCGCCTTAGGAGAACATAGGACATCACTGTTGAAGATAAAAACATGGCCACTACAGTAAAAATAACAATAATCTATGTATCTCACAAACTGTGACCATCTACTGCAAACTAAAGCTGGTGATGGTATGTTGGAGTGTCTGGAACACAAATAATCAATCTAGAGCTCTGTAGTCACTGCCTCTGGAAATATGTTAACCAAGTCAAAGCACCCAAACTGAAGGTAGAGCAATAATTTGGAAGATCCTATATGCATGTTAGATGAACAATGCTCACAAGTTTATGTTAGAAACTGGACTAAAACATGAAATACATAACAGTGGCTAATATAATCAAATAAAAATATACCTATGTGAGAGAAACCATTAAGTCTTTCATGAAGCTCCCTACATATGCTTGCTCACAAACTTAAACAGACTGCTAGGATGGGTGAGGTGGAAACAAGGCTAAGATAATGGGAAGGACTTATTACTTCGACACTGTAATCTCTTAAACATGAGGAAAAAAGGGAAACCACTTAGAGATATGTCAAACAGAGAACACTCAGGGAATGACGGTGCCTCACAAATAGGTAGAGTGCTTGGAATGTTTCCTATAGACTCTAGAAAAGCAACCTTTTGCATTAAAATTATTTTTGGTGATGTATATGTAACTTCGGAATGTATTTTACCCATGTGTATTGTATTCCTATAGAGATGTTATTATTCCTCTATACGGAAGTATTTGTATTCCCATAGAGATGTTATTATTCCTCTATACGGAAGTGTCGTCATTTATATTGTAAGTGTCGTAACTTATACTTGATGGGTAATTAGACCACCTTGATGGGGTCGCCCTGTATGAGTCATGTGGGTAAATGGGTTATTAGACCACCAAGTGTGGGGTCAACCCGAATTAAGTTAACCATGGGTTATAAGGCTAAGCTAGACAAGTCGGCCCCATTAGTTTATTGGGCAGGACAGGACAAGTATAAATAGAGATCGGGAGATCTCTATTTGATCACTCATTACTCCCACTTCTCTCATTCGAAATGTGGCACACTTGTGAGGAGGAGGATCTGCTGCTAAGAGAAGACTATCTCTTCTACTTTGGTTGTATCATTGCTCTTTCTATCTCTGAGAAAGTTGCGGGGTTTTTCACCTTCTTGGTTTTCCCCATTGAAACTCTGTGTCTCTTATGTGCCTGCATTATTGTGTCCATGATTGATATGCTGTAGATATGATGTAGATATGTTGTACATGTTATTCTCTCAGTTAAGATCTTAGATCAGATTGAAAATTCTGAAAAACTAAAATGGTATCAGAGCTAGCCTGAAAGAAGGCATGGTATGGCATGTATGACACTTGTTGCACTTGTGATGCTAGGGCTTGATATAGCAAAAACCAGTCATCATAGCACTTTCGCTATAAATCCATTTTGGAGAGGTTTTCGGATCTGAAACTTTTACAGGTCGAAGATCCGATCCCCATGTACCTTGTGTCCAAAGGACAACTTCTAATTTGTTGTACTTTGTGTTTTATGATCTATAAAATCTAGGGTTTCTGCCTCTTCCAGATCTGAGTAATAAACAGGTGACCTAGGCAAAATGGTCATAACGTGGGCTAGGAAGATCCAAATGAAATTTCGTAAAAAGTGACAAGTAGGGCACAGACTGTACTTTCACAAGTTGAAGGTTCAGAGGCCGAAAGTGAACCAGTGACACGTGGCACTCCGTACAAGTTCGCTCTCCTGTTTTATCCCATAAACAGGTCACATTGCAACACTTGGCATAAATCTCTCTCGGAAAATCCAATTGAGGTCAGACCTGTGGGGTTGGAAAGATGACAGGTCGGGCTACCACAGGTAGAAGTTTCAGACCATGTGGATTTGTAATTTCGGAGTTACACCAGAAACAATCAGGTGCATATTTCTGTCAAAACAGAATTGGATTTTGAGCACCTTCATTCATGGCTCCGGGAATTAGGGTTTCGAAGAAAGTTGGTATTTTTGTAATCAATGTCCACGGCTGAATGCTACTCATCAAAATCGAAATTTAGAGACCAAGATCAAATTTTTTGGTTGGGTAGAAGGCCATGCTTGATCAAACCCTAGTTCGGGACTTTGATCGGAAAAATGGAAAATTAGGGCTTTTGCAAAAGTTGGATTTTTTTGAAGTCTGTGACCACGGCTACAAGCTCCTCAGAAAAATTGAAGTTTAGAGCTTTGGATCAAACCTTTTGGTTGGGCAGAAGGGTGGGCTTTATCAAACCCTAGTTTGAGATCCTGTCTAGAAGATACGGAAGTTTCAAAGACAATTTTGAGGGGTGGAACTTTGCAGTTTTAAAATTCTGAGTATACCGGCTTGATCAGCTCATCAAGGCGCATCTTTCTATCATTTCAGAAGTTTGAATTTTTGGGGTTTCTCTGACAAACCCTAATCCAGCTCCAGATCCAGTTCCTGTAAATCAAGTGGATTGGGTTAATCCTAGAAGAGAATGGATTGGTCACCTGCATAAGTGAAGAAGTTCATGTTTCAGAGGGAGATGAGGCTAAGGCCTTACATAAGAAAATTACAAGCAATCTCGACAGATATGACTTATCCAGGTATGTTTCGAGATTTGTTCATGATTAAGTTTATCATATGTTTGTCTTCATATTATTACGGTTAGTACAATCTTGATTAAATTTAGACTTGTCATATCACCTTAATAAAATTATGAATGCATGATAGAAGATATTCATTGATTAGGGTGTTGACAATTATGATTGTTCTAATGCATTATGGTGTTGTATGAGGTTTATGTTGTCCGCTAACATGAAAGGTACACCAAGAAAGACAAATCATGTTCTAGTTCAAGAACATATGATCATGGTGACATGAAGACAAAGATTCATCCATTGTCATGGATCACATAGAAGATCTATTTATGAGGTATGTATAACTTGGTTCTATAATGGTTAATGTTATCACACCATAGTAGCAGGGCTACTATTCTTATACAGCAGATATCTGCACATTCCAGAGCTTACATTATTCCAGAGCATGGCTATATATTTTGGATCACTCATGATCAGAGCAGTACATTATTCAGATTTGTATATGACCTTGTGTCAAGGCTGAGCCTTGAGAGTTCAGATTTGATGACTGATGTGACTACTTATCCCATACAGTTTCAGTTCAGTGCCTAGAGATGTATTACAGCAGTGTTTCAGATGATATTGGATGATTATTATTATGATGATGTTGTATGATCTATGGATATGTTCTCACTGACTGTGGATTATTATCTTGTTGATTTAGTCATGATCATAGCATGTGCTTGGTATATTATTCCTGATGTGGCAAATTATTTAAAATGAACTGTAAAGCATAAAATGGACAATTGCTTGCACATTTAGGTCATTTAACAAAACTTACTGGTTTTTCACCTTACATAGATATGGTCTTTCCCGACACCAGTTGTCTTCTAGTGTAGGCTCCATATTCACTTGTCTCCATCCATACATGACCTTCCTATTTGACTTTAAACCCTGACTTGTCTCATTTGACTTTCTGATACCGAGGACTTCCCCATTTTTCTACCTCTGTGTTGGACCGCATCCCTGTTTATTCAGTGTCTCGGCTCTGAGTTGGTGACAAAACTTGCCTTGGTGAGTTGGATTGTAGGCCTAAATCATTCTGGTCGGTTGTCCCGATGTTTGGCATTGGCTCGAACTCCCCCTAGTCACTTGAGATGTTGTTGGCTAAAACTGAAAGCTCATGTTCTACCTATGGAAACTTGAAAAATTCGCCCATGGAAACAAAAAAAGGGCAAGAGCGATGAACAGCTAAAAATACTCCTCGAAGAGTATAAGAAAGGTCCAAAAAGCAATGGTTCTTAAAAGCTATATCTAAACAATTGCTGACCTTATAAATATTTGAAAAACATGCCCTGGATGCAATCTGCAACTAGTTGTGCTTCTCAGCACATCTAAAATCCGAAGGGTTATGTAGGCCAAAAAGGCCATGGAATAAAATGGAATGATCCTAATGAACCTGGATCAACTTGATGTGGACATGATGCCTAAGTTGAATAAGCACTCTCTAAACAACTTATCCATTTGTGAGGCACAGCCATCCCCCGTGTTCTTTTGTCCAGCACAGAGTTTGTAGCTTCCCCCTTCTCCCAGTCCAAAGTATTTTTGAGTTAAGTTAGACAAGTCAACCCCTGGGCCCAACCTTGCTCCTAGCCTTCATCCTTCACTAGCAGTTTGACCATGTCCAATGGGTGAGTTTGTCATTTGAACTATTGTGCAAGTAATTTTATATAACAACAAAATATGCTAACTTAATTAATGCCACTGAATGGATGTTATACTTTGAGCTTAGCTGTGAGAATGATTAGAGAAGCAGTGTCTTAGTCTACTGATGTGATTTATCCTTGGTTATATATTCTTGGGATCCGTGATGATGTGGACCATGTATGAATGATTATTGATGATGATTGATGGGTCCACATGTTTGATGATGATATCATATGATGGACATATGATGCAGATGATGTTTGATCCAGTTTAGCAGGTTTATTACTACTTCAGATCAGCAGATTATACATTGTCCATATATGGTGGACCCTACAGCTGGCCCGTTAGGGCAACCCAGGGTGTATGAGTACACATTCCTAGTGGATTTGGGTCTTCCGGATCCATTGAGACACTTATCTTTCAGTTTCGGGCACTTCTGACAGTGATTGATGCAGTTTTACACTTGTTGACCAGATTTGGGACTGATTTCCCAGCCTGAGCAGCAGGGGCCCCGAGAGGCCAGTTCACCTAGGGCGCTGATGATGGAGGGGGTGGTCCAGCCACTTGTTTTTACCATTTACCCCCCCCTTCTGGAGAGCCTGGTGGGCTCAGATGGACAACGCTAGCAGCCTAGGAGGCAATTTTGGCACTTTCACAGTTCCCGAGACAGTTAAAAAATGGGATAAAGTGGTCACTGAGGAAATCGATTTGGGCAATTGAGGCAAGGTTTTGGCATTTGGTCTTCACAGAGGTCTTCCAGGGTGGCATCACTACCTTCCAGTCAGTTTTCACCATGTGGGTATGCCCAGATTGATCACAGGAGGACATTTACTGCTTGACTGTCATGGATTCTGAGGACAGTTTTGATCATTTATATTATATTGGACATATTTTATTATTTTATTGTGCCTTGGGGATGAGCTAGTAAGGATTAATACCTCCTAGCCCCACCATGAGCTTATATTGTCATGTCCTAGTCACCATGAGGTGGATTTTGGTACTTATGTTTCTCTAATGGATGACGTCACCTTCTTATTGTACCTTTTGGTGGGGGCGCTATCATTATGTGGGTGATCCATGTGATATATTGTTATGATTTATTGTTAGCCATTGATTAGATCTTGAGATCTTTTAATCTTAGCCACTCATGTAAAAAGTGGTTAGGATTGTACTCTCTCCCCATCCTATTTAAGGAGGGAGCCTCTCATTGTAAAATTCATCTAGAGATTTTTGGCCCTTGGCTCTTGGAATAAAATTTCTATCTTTTGGAGTACATGCTTGGATTGGAGTGGATGTTGGTTGTTTCGTTTGTAAATGCTTTTGTCCATTGCACTGGAGGATCTATTGTAGCTATCTTGCATATTTGCCATATTTTATTTACAGGTTAAGAGGGCGATTTTGGACAAGGGCGAATTGGTGGGGAGGCTTGCCCTTCAATCTTGGAAGAAGTCTGTTATCACCTAAACTGTAGTTACCCCTATGGAAGGATCCAGTCATGGATGGCAATAGGGAAGGGCAACTTGAAAGGTGCAACCACGATCACCTCGACCTCCAATATGTATGGTTGTCACGCCAGTCGAGGCAACCTTCGCTTTATGTTATCTAGCCCAGACAACAAAGGGGGAGACCCGATCTACTCCCGACAGGAGAGATCAAAACCAAGACACCAAATCAGGGTATTTCTAGTTGAAGTTAGGTGTATGGTTTATCCTAGACCTAAGGATGAAGTCACAAGCCAAGTGAGGGGTTTAATAGGTATAGCTTTGGTTCATAGTTGAAGTGAAAGTGACTTGCAATGTTTAAAGTGAGATCTAGGGCTAGTGTACTAGGTCAATGTCAAAAGATTCACTGCCTTGGGTACCGTGTCCAATGCAGGATAGTTAAAGGTTGTATTGGGGCTAACTAGTACATGAGACAAGATTGACCATAGTTCATGATGTCTTCAAAGGTATAGTTCACCATGCAAAAATCAAACCACAAGTCAATCCAACAATCTAGGAAAGTTGAATTACCTTGTAGAAAAACCAGTGCCTTGGGAATTGGGAAGTGGAGTCAAAGTGGGGTTGACTTATGGTTAGGACTCCTACAACATGAGATAAGTGGACAGTATAGGTCTTGATGGTTAAATGTGTCTAGATCTAGGTTTGACCCAAGTGGACCACAATCCCTTAAAACAAGGAATTCAGTCCCCAAGGCAAGAATTGACAAAGTGACAGTCTAGACCTAGGTTTTGAATTATTCTGATTCCGGATCTGCAAAAATCTCAAGTACCCAGTTCCTTGAAGTGAGTGAACTCACTTCTCCAAGGTGGTGCGACTTTCCCTAAGGAGGCTTCAATCGGGGTTTAGGTGGGTCAAATCATGTCGGATGGCATCCAAACTTTAGATCCAGGTAGATCAGTCAAGTAGGGATATGGATCTATAATTTCATGGCAATCCACCGGTTAGATCTTTGTAGATCTGAGTTTAAGTGTTCCAAGTGGTCCAAAATGGGGATTAAATCCCTTAAAATGTGGAATGGGGCCCACAAGGTGATTTTAAAGAAAGGGACAACCTGGGTGTATGTTATTTGATGTGTAGATGTCAAATCAAGTGGAATCTCAAACACCCATCGCTTAGATCTAGGTCAACCTGCTCAAATGGTGAAGTGCGCCTTCCTTGGGAGAAGCTAGGTTGGCTTGGGAGAGGGGTCAAACGGAGGCCAATCCTCACCAAACTATAGATCCGGGATGCCGTGGATGCTATAGAGGTGGGTTTTCAATATCATGCCCAACAACCCACTAGATCTAAGTAGATCTAAGAAAATGTAAAATAGGGGTTTTGAAGTATTTAGGGTTTTAACAATTTATGTATTATGTCAATGGATTGGATAAAGGAAAGAGAAACAAACCTGTGGATCTTACCTGGATAACCTTGTAGATGCCTTGATGATGATGATCTATGCAAACCCGATCAATTTGGAAGCTTTGAGGTAGTCTCTATGCAAATCGATTTTGTCCAAGAAGCCAATGCGCCCTCTCTCCTGCACAACAAACGTCAACAATATCAGATTTGATGCATCAAGAGATAAGACTAATGCCACAAAAGAAGTAACAGAAAGATAGCATAGATCACAATGATACTAATGATAACCCCCTGATACAAGCGAATGCCAAGAAAGTCGATTTGAAGAAGCCTTGCAAAATCGACCTTGTTGAAGTCGCCCTCCTGTAGACAAACAATGATTTCCAAAAAAAAGATAGATCTTACCACAATTTCCAAATGCTAGGTTGCAATAGACTTTCCAATCACCATCTAAGAACACCAGATGCAAAGGAGACCACAAGAATTTCCACAAGAATATTTTTCTATACCAATAATCCAAGAGCCAAAGACCCTTTACAATGAGAGGCTCTCTCCTTTAAATAGGAAGGAGAGGCACCAAAACCCTAACCACTTTTTGAATGAGTGGCTAAGATTATAAGATACAAAAGTCTAATCAATGGTTGAGATGAGCTCAACAACATAATACATGGATCACACATAAAATATAACATAAGTGGACAAAGTCGCCCTAGGAGAGGGGAATCCCACCAAATCATGATGACAAAATATCATAAGAGGCTCATGGTGGGTCCAAGGGGTAATTTTATCCCTCCTTGGTCAATCCCCATGGCACAATAACCAATAAATAATCATGAAAGTACCAAATCGTGCCTCCAAGGTGAAGTCGTGGTCCTCAAAAGACCCCAAAAATCCACAGAAAGTGCCATAAGTGATGGATGCGGGCCCCGATGAAGCTGAAACTGCTGGAGGAGGTGTGGAAGGTCCCGATCTATCATCACTGATCATCCCATGCCATAACTTTGCCTCAATAGCCCAAATCGATTTCCTCAATAGCCATTTCTACCAATCCTGAAATGCCTCGGGAAACGTGAAACTGCCCAAACTGCCTCCTGGAGTGATGGCGCTGTCAAGGTGAGGGTACCAATGTGTCCGGGAGGGGGGTAATATGGTAAAAACAAGTGGCTGGACCACCCCCTCCATCATCAGCGCCCTAGGTCATCCGGATAAAAGTCATCTCTGCTCCGACAGGGCCTCCAATAGACCGAAACTGCACTAGGACAGCCTACTGAGGCTAAATCATCACTGTAAGTGCCCGGAACTGAAAACAAACTGTCCCATTGGACTCAGAAGGTCCAAATCCATCCAAGATGTGTACTCATACACCATATGAATCTCTGCATGATCAAAATAAATATCCAATGTACCGGAACAAGGCCAATAATAATGATCTGTAAATGACCAAACACTGCTGTATCCCCAGAATCATCATCATAACCCTGTAGCTGCTGCATAGAATCATCCTGTATGTGTACATGGACCACATATCATCTATCCATATCATCATAAGGTCCAACATCTCATGTCCCATGGTCCTCCATGGTCAAACTAGGTCTAACCAAGACCAAATACAACTCAGACTATCATCCATAGCTGCTGCAAGGTGTCAAGGTTAATACATGCTTTACAATTTATTCAAATAGCTTCTATAACACAGAGTAATCATGACTGGCGATCTAAATCCAAATATATAGTGTCGTTAGTTATTATTATTACTCAGACTAGACTTTCAGGACCATACTCACTTCATAGTTGTGATCAATTTGCTAGTGAAGGGTGAAGGCTGAAATAAATGGCTAGGCGAAGGGATGACTTGACTAACTTGACTTTGTGACACTTTGGCAAGGGAAAGGGAATACACACCATAGTATATACTGAATGAGCAATAACACAGGGAATGGCGGTGTCTCACAAATGGATGAATTGTTTAAAGAGGGTTTATTCACCTTCACAGATGCGCACAATCCATAATACAAACAAGGCCAGCAATTGTTTAGATATAACATTTAAGTTCCATTGCTTTTTGGGCCTGAGGTTTCCATAGCCTTGATCTATGTGTGTTTACAAACACATTGCATAGATTTACATTTATTTTTAGGCTTTCTGCTGCAGGTGTGTTTTTAAGGCACTTGTTTACCTGAGCACTTCTAGGTGTGTCATGGACAACTTGTTTACCTAGGTATTTATTTTTCCAAAAGATATAACATTTATTTTTCATGGCCATTTTCAATTGGCATTTCTTTCATATACAAGATATAGCATTTGATTTTTCCAGATTTTGTATTGATGGCAGCACTAAAAGTTTCAGGTTTAGCCAACACAACTTTAGTGACTAGGGGGGAATTCTCAAGGAACTCCAACTCACCATAGGTAAGTTTTGTCACCAACTCAGAGCCGAGACACAATAAACAGGGAAGCTCATCCAATACAGAGGCTACAGTGGGGAAAGGTCCTCCATGCCACTAGTCAAGTAGTAAGTCAAGGTGATAATCTAAAAGGTAGGCCATGGATGGATGAAGACAATGAAATGATGGAGCCAACACTAGCAAGCCAGAGTATGGTGTAATGATCACCTCTATGCTCCCTAAGGAGGGTATGTACCAATGAGTATGAATAGTGAACTTCTAAGTCTGAGTAGGGACAGTATAATATATATAATAGATCAACCAGGTCCATATATCTATATGATCGCCAGATCATGACACTAAGTGCTAAGACATGCTATAAGAATAAGTATAAAAGCAATCTAACCATAACACCATGATATACCTGCTGAGTCATATACCTGAATGCACATCAACCTGTACCATCATCTGTCCTCTGGAACTGCTGCTGTAACTCTGGGCACTACTGTCTGCTCTGTACCAATGGTATAATGGCTACATCGGTCATCTCTCTGAGTGTCCTGAAACTCAGTCATGGCATGGGGAATATAACTGCTGTCCACAATCTGATAGTGATCCAATATAGATGCTCATCTCGACATCTCAAATGCAAGGGAACTGGCTGAATAGTGTACTGGAATGAGAAAAATAATGTATGGTAGCCCGGCTACTATATATGTGATAACAAAGTCGCTTTGGTGTAACAGGGAGTAGTTTTGCCTTTGTGTCAACTATTCTATGTTTCTCTCTCTCTTGCTTGTATCTACCTTCAATTTGTTAAACTGATTGATGCTTTGCTCCTTGGCTTGACAGGTTAGAAGGAATCACATGTGGCTTGGAAAAATCGTTTTGGCAAGAGGGCTTCAACAATTCTCCATTTGATCTTTGGCAAAGTAATCCTCGTCTCAACTAGCATTCATCTCTTCATCCAGGTATGTTCCAAGAGGTATGATCTTTTACTTCCTTGAATCTTCCATAATTTCTAGATCATAAAACCCTAATCAATTAAAACCCTTATTTTTTGTATTTCTTAGATCTACATAGATTTAGCCTTGTTCTTGAAGAGATATTGAAAACCCACCTCTATAGCATCCACCCCTAGTTGGATCTATAGTTTGGTGGTGATTGGCTAAAAATTGACCCACTTTTCAAGGCAAAAAGCCCTCCTTGACCCAAATCGCACTTCCTAGAGAGAGGCTTGTTTGGTTAGATCTAGCACATGGGTAGGTGAGATCCCACTTGATTTGCAATCTAGACACTTGATAACCTATCCCCAGATTCTTACTTTGGTGAAATCTACCTTGTGGACATCTCTCCATGTTTTAAGGGGTTAAAACCCCCTTTTGAATTTCTTGGCACCTCAAAACTCAGATCTACTAAGATCTAGCCCTTGGATTGACTTGATTTTCGGGACATACATAGATCGAGGTACTAGCTACTGGGATCTATAGTTTGGTGGCCATTGGACTTGATTTGGTCCACCAAACCCACTTTTTAGCCCTCCTTGAGCAAATCGCACTCCCTTGAAAAAGTGAGTTTGTCCACTTCTAGGAGGTGGGTGTTTGAGATTTTCATGGATTTGGAATGCCCATACCTTGAAACCTAGGTCTAGACTGTCTTTCTGTCACGATCCGCCTTGGGGGTAGCATTCCTTGTTTCAAGGGATTGTGGTCCACTTAGGGTAGTTACTTGAAAACCTAGATCTAGCAAAATCCAACCATTAGATCTCATTTAGCCCACTTGACTTGGCTTCTAGGTGTCCCGATCTACACTTTGACATACTTTTTGACCCCATTAGCCCATCAAACAAGGCACTAGTCCACCACTAAGCAAGTCGCACTCCTTGGGATTTGTGCCAAAACCCTAGATCTAGTATGTGGGTGGTCCTAGAATCAACCTAGATTCATAGATCTAGCCTTTGTCCAACCTATAGTACCAACTTCACACCTAACTTCACCTTGTGGGCCCACCTAGAACCATTTCACACTTCCCAAGAAAACAAGACCCACTTGTGTAAACACATGGTACTATACCTAGTCATCATACCCCATCATGTGGCCTAAACCATACATAGGTTGAAACACTAACAATCTCTTATACCACCTTCAACCATTCCTTAACTCTTAGGTCCACTTAGTCTTGCATTGGTTTCCGTAACTCATCATTTACCTACCCTTAGAAACCTTTGTTTGGATCCAATCAACTGTGATTGGGTATAGGGTCTCCCCCTTGGTCTAGTTACACCCTGACCTAAAGCGAAGAGTGCCTCGGTTGACGTGACTCCCACCTTTCATTGGGAACCGTGGCATCTCTTGGGTCACCTCTTTAGTTGCCTGTCTCCTCTACCGTAAAGATACCCTAATGTAATAACTCACCCTCACCAAAAGTGTTTCTCACACCATCCTCATAATTCTCAAGATGTCCATCATAAAATGGCTCCCGATACACCCTAACCAAAGACCCATCAGAGTTGGGGATAGTAGCATATGATAAATCCATCTGAAGATGTCCCCCTAGCCCAGCGGACCACTTCCTACAAAGCAGCATACCATAGGCTGGAGGGAGATCTATAACTACTATATCCATTAGCATGGATATGTCGGGGCATGAAAACAGGTCAGCTCTTAGGTTTTTGATCAAGCCAAAGACTTTAACTGGTTTAGAGTCAATCCCGCAAACGTTCCCATAAGGCCTAGTTATTTTTAATCCCATGGCTTCCATGACTTGTAAAGGCATCACATTCATGGAGGCACCAAAATCCAACATACAGTTATGAAGAAGGATATCACCTATGCGGAGTGTAAGATAAAATGGTTGGTGACCCCCATTCTTCCTCTCATATAAGGCTGTTTGGATGTTAATGGGAGGGTCATCCTCTTCATCAACCACATCACAAGGTGCTGGGTTTTGAGAAGATGAATCCTCACCACTACTTGTGGCAGTCTCAGGGATACTCTCGAAAAATTCCACCACTTGCTCCTTTATTGAAGGGATTTTCATTAACTCAGTGAGTGGAATGTTATGCATAACTTTGTCTAACTCTCTTTCGATGTTGACATCAAAGTCATACTCAGGCAAAGGGAATGGCTCACTCACTGGACTAGGCAGCTCTTTGTTTTTCTTTTCACTAAAAGGCATAGGCTTTTGGCCATCCTTTCTTCGTTGATAGGTTTTATAGGGAGTTTGATCACTATTTACTTGCTCAGTAGCATAGATGGGACCACTAGGGTTGGTTTCTTGAATGGTGTCTTCTTCATGATCAATCAAAATTCTTCCAAAGTCTTTGTCAAATTTCAAGTCATTAACCCAATTAATGTTCTTTGGAGAATCCGGAGTATCATCACCATGGGTGGTATACTCAAGGTCTTCCAATTTTTGCTCTTCAGACTAGTTTATGATAGGAGATTCTTGGTTCATAGGGTTTCTTCTATCACCTTCATTAGGCTTCTTTTGTTGATTCCAATAAGGTTTAGGACCATAGGGCTGCCTATATCTATCCCCCTCTTTGTTCTTGGCTAGGTCCCTAGTTAGGAGGGTTAAGTTTTTTATCATTTCATGCATACTCTCCATCATTTCATTGGGATCTTTGCTAGGTTCCTTACTCTTTTTAAACTTAGGCTCAGATCTGGATGAAGAAGGTCCACTGATTAGGTCAAAGAAATTTTGCTTTCCCATGGAGGCAGCGTTTGCCTCAGCTTTCTTGGCATTGTCTTGGGCTATCTTCAAACTACTAGGGTCTTTGTCTTTTAGATGGTAACCCAAATAACCTTCATATGCATTAAGGTAATGGATCAAGATGGCTTGATCAAGGGGCCTTATGTTACTTGGGATGTTGGCAACAGTCTTATCAAAGCGTTGGTTAGACACATTCTCCTTCTTTTTGATGTCAAAAAGTTGGTGTAAAAGGAAACGCCCATCTAACTTGACTGACCATTCTTGCTTGAGTTTATCGGTGAATACATCATACCCATTGATTGATGATGGGGGCAAACGGTCAAACCATTTGCGAGCATCACCCTCCAAGGATGCAAAGAGACCCCTAATAAACACATCTTCTTCCTCAGCCCCATAAGCTTCCATATGAGCCCAAACATTGTCTATGTGGTCCTCAATAGAGGTGGCACAGTTGCCATTGAATTTTGGGATCTTTTCAAAGTACTTGCCTGGCATGCTATGGGGAGCACCCAAGATCTGAGAGAAGTCTAAGGGAGAAGACCTAGCCTTGTGACCAAAAGCACGAGCAACAGGAGGATTGTTTTGGTTGTTATTACCGGAGTTGGATTGACCTTGTCCAGCCATTGGATTGACTGGGATTGAACTAGAGTTATGATTAGGAGATAAAGGAGGAACCGAATTGAACAAAGGGGATCCTAAGACACGGTTTGGAGAACCCGAGTTGACAAGTTTCCACAAGAAATTAGTTGATTGGGTTTTAGGATCTCTTTTGTGATATGTGAGCGGGGTTCCTTCCAATTGATTTGGAATTGATTTACTTCGAGTGTTGTAAGGATGACTATGAGCTCGCTCCTCAGCGGAGTCACGATTAGGAGTCGCCAGGTAGATCTTTAGGCTCTACTACCAAGAGGTATGTCGTTTAAAGTGCAGAGAGATAGTGAGACACAAAGGTGTGTTGAACCAAGGTAGGCCTCTACCTCCCCGGCAACGGCGCCAAAAATGTTATCACACAACTTGTAGTTGCCCCTAGAGGTATCCCGTCCGGGACGGTAGAGGAGACAGGCAACTAAAGAGGTGACCCAAGAGATGCCACGGTTCCCAATGAAAGGTGGGAGTCACGTCAACCGAGGCACTCTTCGCTTTAGGTCAGGGTGTAACTAGACCAAGGGGGAGACCCTATACCCAATCACAGTTGATTGGATCCAACAAAGGTTTCTAAGGGTAGGTAAATGATGAGTTACGGAAACCAATGCAAGACTAAGTGGACCTAAGAGTTAAGGAATGGTTGAAGGTGGTATAAGAGATTGTTAGTGTTTCAACCTATGTATGGTTTAGGCCACATGATGGGGTATGATGACTAGGTATAGTACCATGTGTTTACATAAGTGGGTCTTGTTTTCTTGGGAAGTGTGAAATGGTTTTAGGTGGGCCCACAAGGTGAAGTTAGGTGTGAAGTTGGTACTATAGGTTGGACAAAGGCTAGATCTATGAATCTAGGTTGATTCTAGGACCACCCACATACTAGATCTAGGGTTTTGGCACAAATCCCAAGGAGTGCGACTTGCTTAGTGGTGGACTAGTGCCTTGTTTGATGGGCTAATGGGGTCAAAAAGTATGTCAAAGTGTAGATCGGGACACCTAGAAGCCAAGTCAAGTGGGCTAAATGAGATCTAATGGTTGGATTTTGCTAGATCTAGGTTTTCAAGTAACTACCCTAAGTGGACCACAATCCCTTGAAACAAGGAATGCTACCCCCAAGGCGGATCGTGACAGAAAGACAGTCTAGACCTAGGTTTCAAGGTATGGGCATTCCAAATCCATGAAAATCTCAAACACCCACCTCCTAGAAGTGGACAAACTCACTTTTTCAAGGGAGTGCGATTTGCTCAAGGAGGGCTAAAAAGTGGATTTGGTGGACCAAATCACCAAACTATAGATCCCAGTAGCTAGTACCCCGATCTATGTATGTCCCGAAAATCAAGTCAATCCAAGGGCTAGATCTTAGTAGATCTGAGTTTTGAGGTGCCAAGAAAATCAAAAGGGGGTTTTAACCCCTTAAAACATGGAGAGATGTCCACAAGGTAGATTTCACCAAAGTAAGAATCTGGGGATAAGTTATCAAGTGTCTAGATTGCAAATCAAGTGGGATCTCACCTACCCATGTGCTAGATCTAACCAAACAAGCCTCTCTCTAGGAAGTGCGATTTGGGTCAAGGAGGGCTTTTTGCCTTGAAAAGTGGGTCAATTTTTAGCCAATCACCACCAAACTATAGATCCAACTAGGGGTGGATGCTATAGAGGTGGGTTTTCAATATCTCTTCAAGAATAAGGCTAGATCTATGTAGATCTAAGAAATACCAAAAATAAGGGTTTTAATTGATTAGGGTTTTATGATCTAGAAATTATGGAAGATTCAAGGAAGTAAAAGATCATACCTCTTGGAACATACCTGGATGAAGAGATGAATGCTAGTTGAGACGAGGATTACTTTGCCAAAGACCAAATGGAGAATTGTTGAAGCCCTCTTGCCAAATCGATTTTTCCAAGCCACATGTGATTCCTTCTAACCTGTCAAGCCAAGGAGCAAAGCATCAATCAGTTTAACAAATTGAAAGTAGATACAAGCAAGAGAGAGAGAAACATAGAATAGTTGACACAAAGGCAAAACTACTCCCTGTTACACCAAAGCGACTTCTTCCAAGATTGAAGGGCAAGCCTCCCCACCAATTCGCCCTTGTCCAAAATCGCCCTCTTAACCTGTAAATAAAATATGGCAAATATGCAAGATAGCTACAATAGATCCTCCAGTGCAATGGACAAAAGCATTTACAATCGAAACAACCAACATCCACTCCAATCCAAGCATGTACTCCAAAAGATAGAAATTTTATTCCAAGAGCCAAGAGCCAAAAATCTCTAGATGATTTTTACAATGAGAGGCTCCCTCCTTAAATAGGATGAGGAGAGAGCATAATCCTAACCACTTTTTGAATGAGTGGCTAAGATTAAAAGATACCAATGTCTAATCAATGGTTGAGATGAGCTCAACAATAAAATACATGGATCACTAATAAAATATTATGTGAGTGGACAAAATCGCCCTAGAAGAGGGGAATCCCACCAAATCATGATGACAAAATATAATAAAGGGCTTATGGTGGGTCCAAGGGGTAGTTTTATCCCTCCTTGGTCAATCCCCATAGCACAATAATCAATAAATAATCATCAATGTACCAAATTGTGCCTCCATAGTCAAATCGTAGGCCTCAAAAAGACCTCAGAAATCCTCAGAAAGTGCCATAAGTGATGGATGCGGGCCCCGATGAAGCTGAAACTGCTGGAGAAGGTGTGGAGGACCCCAATCTATCATCACTGATCACCCCATGCCATAACCTTGCCTCAGTAGCCCAAATCGATTTCTTCAATTGCCATTTCTACCAATACTGAAATGCCTCGGGAAGCGTGAAACTGCCCCAAACTGCCTCCTAGAGTGCCTGCGCTGTGTCAAGGTGAGGGCACCAGTGTGTCCGGGAGGGGGGTAATATGGTAAATACAAGTGGCTGGACCACCCCCTCCATCATCAGCGCCCTAGGTCAACCGGATAAAAATCACATCTGCTTTGACAGGATCTCCGACAGGCCAAAACTGCACTAGAACAGCCTACTGAGGCTCAATCATCACTGTAAGTGCCCGGAACTGAAAACAAACTGTCTCATTGGACTCAGAAGGTCCAAATCCATCCAAGATGTGTACTCATACACCATATGAGTCTCTGCATGATCAAAATATATATCCAATATACCGGAACAAGGCCAATAATAATAATCTGTAAATAATCAAATACTGATGTAATCAAGAATCTGTTGGTTATGGAGCCAGATCTTCTAGTCTCATAAATGATATTGTATCAGCCGTGTTTGTACCCCAGTTCTATATGATATGTAGGTGGACTGTACACTCACCCCAGCGGGGGGGTGTGGGGGGGCATCGCCCCCCCCACGGGGTTCCAGGGGGGACCATCCCCCCTGGCTGGGGGGTTCGGGGGCTGTTTTGCGGGCCCATGGTTTTGGGTATCCCGTGGTATTTTCCCATTGTATTTCCCTTATAAAAGAAGGACATTGTAATACGGCTAGGGTTGATGTATTAGGTTTTATGCATTGTATAGATCCTTGAGATCTGGAGAGAGACTGTAAAACAGAGAAGAGGAAGTGCAGCGGTTGTGCTGCAGGTTGTATCCCTTCGACTTGCTGGACGGTAATAATAATAAGGACTGGCAAATTCAGTGTGGACGTAGCCCAAGTTGGGTGAACCACGATATATCTGTGTCTCTCTTGTAATGTGTATGTGTGATTATATTTGCATTTCTGTTTATTGTTATTGCTCTGCGATCCTGTTTTTCTAACAATTGGTATCAGAGCCAAAGGTCTATTTGGCAGTTAAACCCGCAGGAAGCTAGGGTTTCTGGTTCGAGTGGGAGCAATGGCAGAAGAAGGAAAGTTTAAGGTCGAGAAGTTTAACGGCCAAAACTTCGGGTTATGGAAGATGCAAATGGAGGACTATCTGTACCAGAAGGATCTATACCTACCGTTGGGAGGAAAAGCAAAGCAGCCGACGACTATGAAGGACGAAGAATGGGTGGTTCTTGACAGAAAGGCTCTGGGAACAATACGGTTGAGCCTGGCTTCGTCGGTGGCTTTCAATATCTCAAAAGAAACGACAACAGAGGGTTTGATGAAAGCATTGGGTAAGCTGTATGAAAAACCCTCGGCTTCCAACAAGGTATTTCTAATGAAGCGTTTCTTTAATATGAAGATGTCTGAAGGTGGATCTGTTACTGATCATTTAAATGAGTTTAATACGGTTACAAATCAGCTAAGTTCTGTAAGTGTGACCTTTGATGATGAGGTTAGGGCTCTTCTAATCTTGTGTTCATTGCCAGAAAGCTGGAATAGCTTGGTCATGGTTGTAAGTAACTCTGTCTCTGGTTCAAACACCTTGAAATTTGATGATGTTATTGGTGTTATTCTTAGCGAGTAAATGCGAAGAAAAAGCACAGGTGAGACATCAGGTAATGCGTTGACCATGGAAAGCAGAGGAAGACAAAAGGAGAGAGGAAAGAGCCAAGGTAATCGTGAAAAGTCTAAAACGGGCAGATCCAAGTCCAGACTGGGAAAGATAGAGTGCTGGAACTGTGGAAAGAAAGGACATCTGAAGAAAGACTGCAAATCTCTAAAGAAGAAAGGAGATGCACAGAAGGAAACTACCCAGGAAGCAAATGTAGCAGGTGATGTGTTACAAGATGCTTTGATTCTTGCATTAGATAATACTAGTGATTATTGGGTAGTAGATTCAGGAGCTTCATGTCATGCTACACCCCATAGGAAATACTTTCATGAGTATGTTCCTGGCGATTTTGGACATGTTTTATTGGGTGATGATGAGCCATGTAAAATTGTTGGAATGGGTAAGGTATGGATAAAAGTTAAGAATGGAACTGATTGGTTGTTGAAAGATGTTAGGCATATTCCTGCTATGAAAAGAAATCTGATCTCAACAGGGCAGTTGGGAGATGGCGGCTGTCTATCTACGTTCGGAGAAAAGTGGTGGAAGATCACTAAAGGATCAATGGTGATAGCAAAAGGAGACCGAGTAGGTACGTTGTATTTATGTCCTCATAATACTGACCATTCTATCTCTTTAGCTTCCATAGGAACAGATACAGCATTGTGGCATCATAGGCTTGGCCACATGAGTGAGAAGGGGATGCAGATTCTCCACTCAAGGAAGTTGCTGCCGGATTTGAAGCAGGTAAGTTTGGAATTCTGTGAAAACTGTATTTATGGAAAACAGAAGAGAGTCAGATTTCTCAGGGTTGGGAAACAGAAGAAGAATGAAAAATTAGAGCTTGTGCATACAGATGTATGGGGACCGGCTCAGGTACAATCTCTTGGTGGCTCTCATTATTATGTTACATTTATTGATGATGCAACTAGAAAAACTTGGGTTTATTGCATTAGACAGAAATCTGATGTGTTTGCTACTTTTAAGAAGTGGAAAGCTTTGGTTGAGAATGAGACAGGAAAAAGATTGAAGTGTCTCAGATCTGATAATGGAGGTGAGTACTGCGGCAAGGAGTTTGATAGTTACTGTTCATACCATGGGATTCGTAGAGAGAAGACAGTCCCAGGAACACCACAGGAAAATGGTGTGTCAGAAAGGATGAACAGAACGATCATGGAGCGTGCAAGGTGTATGCGACTGCATGCAGGGTTGCCCTTACAGTTTTGGGCGGATGCTATAAATACTGCTGTTTATTTAATAAACAGAGGACCTTCAAGTGCTTTGGATGGTGGTATTCCAGAGGAAGCATGGACAGATAAAAAGGTAAACTACTCATTTCTGAGAACGTTTGGTTGTGAAGCATTTGTCCATATTGATAAAGAAAATAGAACAAAGCTTGAAGCTAAATCCAGGAAATGTACCTTTATTGGATATGGGGTTGATGAATTTGGTTATCGTTTATGGGATTATGAAAATAACAAAATCATCAGGAGTAGAGATGTGATATTCAATGAAAAGGTCATGTATAAAGATCAGTTGCAGGGAAAGAAACAGTAAAAGGAAAGCACAGAGTACATAGTGCTTGATGAAGTTAAAGAAAATGAAGTTCCGAAGGTGCTAGAAAATCAAGAGCAGCAGCAAGTACCTGAAACTCCTGCAACTGTAAGAAGATCTACCAGGTTAAGTAGACTCCCTGAAAGATACTCTCCTTCAATGTATTATTTATTGATGACTGATTCTGGTGAACCAGAATGTTATTAAGAAGCAATGCAGGTGGAAACTAGAAGGAAGTGGGAGCAAGGCATGAATGAGGAGATGGACTCATTGGTAGGAAACCAGACTTGGGATTTGGTTAAGTTGCCTGCTGGTAAAAGAGCATTGCAAAACAAATGGATTTACAGGTTGAAGGAAGAAGAAGGAGGTAAGAAGCGGTACAAAGCCAGACTTGTTGTAAAGGGGTTTGCACAGAAGAAAGGTATAGATTTTGATGAAATATTTTCTCCTGTTGTAAAGATGACTTCAATTAGGACTATCTTAAGTCTAGTGGCGGTAGAAGATTTGCATCTTGAACAATTAGATGTAAAAACAGCTTTCCTCCATGGGGATTTGGAGGAAGAAATATATATGCAGCAGCCACAAGGGTATGAAGTCAAAGGTAAGGAGGATCTGGTATGCAGGTTGAAAAAGAGCTTGTATGGCTTGAAGCAAGCTCCAAGGCAATGGTATCTAAAGTTTGACAGGTTTATGACAGAACAAGGTTATAGTAGATGTCATTCTGACCACTGTGTTTATTTCAAGAAGCTAGACAATGGAAGATATATTATCTTGTTATTGTATGTGGATGACATGCTTGTTGCAGGGTCTGACATGCAGGCAATAAATGTACTCAAAAGGGAGCTAGCTAATTCATTTGCGATGAAGGATTTGGGTGCTGCAAAGCAAATCCTTGGTATGAGAATAATGAGAGACAGGAAAAATCGCAAATTGACATTGTCTCAAAGTGAGTACATACAAAAGGTGTTGGAGAGGTTCAGAATGCAGAATGCAAAACCTGTAAGTACACCTTTGGCTAGCCATTTCAGTCTAAGTAAGGAAATGTGTCCCAAGACACGAGAAGAGATAGATTACATGTCCAAGGTTCCCTATCAATCAGCAGTTGGCAGCTTGATGTATGCCATGGTGTGCACAAGACCAGATATTGCACATGCAGTGGGAGTTGTGAGCAGATATATGAACAATCCAGGTAAAGAACATTGGAAGGCAGTACAGTGGATTCTCAGGTATTTGAGAGGTACTACCACTGAGGCATTATGTTTTGGAGGTTCAGACACTATTCTACAGGGATATGTTGATGCAGATATGGCAGGTGACAAGGATAGCAGGAGGAGTACCACAGGGTATGTGTTTACTGTAGGTGGAACAGCAGTAAGCTAGATTTCGAAACTACAGAAGGTTGTTGCACTTTCAACAACAGAAGCAGAGTATGTTGCCATTACAGAGGCTAGTAAAGAGATGATTTGGTTGCAGAGGTTTATGGAGGAAGTGGGTAAGAAGCAGAAGGATAGCAGACTGTATAGTGATAGCCAGAGTGCCATTCATCTTGCAAAGAACTCAGCATTCCATTCCAGGACTAAACATATACAGCTCAAGTACCATTTCATACGCTCTGTTCTGGAAGATGAACTGTTAAAGTTGGAAGAGATACATACTAGCCAGAATCCTGCAGACATGTTCACAAAGGTAGTGACCATAGAGAAACTGAGTTCGTGCTCGGTTTCAGTTGGCCTTCTAGCATGAAGGTGAAGAGGAGAAATTTGCCAAGTCCAAGTCCAGCAAGTGCAGCAGCGGTGGAGTTGTTGTGATCAGTCTCCAAGTGGGAGATTGTTGGTTGTAGAGCCAGATCTTCTAGTCTCATAAATGATATTGTATCAACCGTGTTTGTACCCCAGTTCTATATGATATGTAGGTGGACTGTACACTCACCCCAGCGGGGGGGTGTGGGGGGGCATCGCCCCCCCACGGGGTTCCAGGGGGGACCATCCCCCCTGGCTGGGGGGTCCGGGGGCTGTTTTGCGGGCCCATGGTTTTGGGTATCCCGTGGTATTTTCCCATTGTATTTCCCTTATAAAAGAAGGACATTGTAATACGGCTAGGGTTGATGTATTAGGTTTTATGCATTGTATAGATCCTTGAGATCTGGAGAGAGACTGTAAAACAGAGAAGAGGAAGTGCAGCGGTTGTGCTGCAGGTTGTATCCCTTCGACTTGCTGGACGGTAATAATAATAAGGACTGGCAAATTCAGTGTGGACGTAGCCCAAGTTGGGTGAACCACGATATATCTGTGTCTCTCTTGTAATGTGTATGTGTGATTATATTTGCATTTCTGTTTATTGTTATTGCTCTGCGATCCTGTTTTTCTAACAGAATCATCATCATAACCCTGTAGCTGCTGCATAGAATCATCATGTATGTATACACAGACCATATATCATCTATCCATGTCATCATAAGGTCCAGCCATCTCATGTCCTATGGTTGACCATGGTCAGACTAGGCCTAACCAAGTCAACATGACCCAATATAACTCAGACCATTATCATAAGCTGCTGCAAAGTGTCCGAGGTTAATGCATGCTCTACAACTTATTCAAATAACAATTATAGCACAAAGTAATCATTACTGGCGATCTAAATCCAAATATATAATGTCGTTAATTATTATTATTACTCAGACTAGACTTTTAAGATCATACTCACTTCATAGCTGTGATCAATTTGCTAGTGAAGGGTGAAGGCTAAAATAACTGGCTAGGCTAAGGGATGACTTGACTGACTTAACTTTGTGACACTTTGGCCAGGGAAAGGAAATACACACCATAGTATATACTGAATGAGCAATAACACAGGGAATGGTGGTGTCTCACAAATGGATGAGTTGTTCAAAGAGGGTTTATTCACCTTCACAGATGCGCACAATCCATAATACAAATAAGGCCAGCAATTGTTTAGATATAGCTTTTAAGTTTCATTGCTTTTTTTTTGGGCCTGAAGTTTCCATAGCCTTGATCTATGTGTGTTTATAAACACATTGCATAGATTTACATTTATTTTAGGCTTTCTGCTGCAGGTGTGTTTTTAAGGCACTTGTTTACCTGAGCACTTTTAGGTGTGTCATGGACAGCTTGTTTACCTAGGTATTTATTTTCCACAAGATATAACATTTTATTTTCATAGCCATTTTCATTTGGCATGCCTTTCATTCATGTGTGTTTAGAAACACATTGTATGAATGGGCTTTTCATACAAGATATAGCATTTCATTTTTCCAGATTTTGTATTCATGGCAGCACCAAAAGTTTCAGGTTTAGCCAACACAACTTTAGTGACTAGGGGGAATTCACAAGGAACTCCAACTCGCCATAGGCAAGTTTTGTCACCAACTCAGAGCCGAGACACAATAAACAGGGAAGCTCATCCAATACAGAGGCTACAGTGGGAAAAAGATCCTCCATGTCACTAGTCAAGTAGTAAGTCAGGGTGATAAACTAAAAGGTAGGTAATGGATGGATGAAGACAATGAATGATGGAGCCGACACTAGCAAGCCAAGGTATGGTGGAATGATCACCTCTATTCTCCCTAAGGAGGGTAATACCAATGAGTATGAATAGTGAACTTCTAAGTCTGAGTAGGGACAATAATATATATATAATAAGATCAACCAGGTCCACATATCTATATGATCGCCAGATCATGACACTAAGTGCTAAGACATGCTATAAGAATAAGTATAAAAGCAATATAACCATAACACAATGATATACCTGCTGAGTCATATACCTGAATGCTCATCAAC
Organism: Larix kaempferi; assembly: GCA_027924585.1. Taxonomy (NCBI): domain Eukaryota; kingdom Viridiplantae; phylum Streptophyta; class Pinopsida; order Pinales; family Pinaceae; genus Larix; species Larix kaempferi. Next base: position 13,439,302 of record BSBM01000007.1, read on the forward strand.
CTGTACCATCATCTGTCCTCTGAAACTGCTACTGTAACTCTGGGCACTACTGACTGCTCTATACCAATGGTATAATGGCTACATCGGTCATCTCTCTGAGTGTCCTGAGACTCAGTCATGGCATAGGGAATACATATGCTGTCCAAAATCTGACAGTGATCCATAGATAGCTGCTCATCTCATCATCTCAAAGTAAAGGAACTGGCTGAGATGTGCTCTGGAATCTGAAAAATAATGTATGGTAGCCCGGCTACTATATATGTGATAACAGGTGGCCATGATGATGATCCTAGCATGGAAGAAGAAAGAATTATTGATGTTGACCCTCAGTCCATTCGGGATGAAGTGTCGGAAGACCTTAGGATTTCAAACCAACCTAGTAGCATAGGGCCAAACATTGAACGACCTGCGCCTCCTACTCAGCTAAACACTTCTGAGGATAACTTTGATCAAATTAGAAGGGGTGAGTATATACCTAGGACAGTACATGAGTGGCTTTTCTTAGTTGACCTTAACACAGAAAGAGGAAGACAAGGCTTACCTCACATCACTCCTTGGACAAATAACAATGAAGGAACACACCTTCCCTCACCTGAGGGGAGTGATGAAGAACTAGTTGATTATCACTTTTCTGATGTGCCTGATCATTTGTCCCATTTATCCTTTGAAGATGGGGTTTTGAGACAAGTGAATGACAACTCTATGAGTTGGCAAGAACATGCCTCAACCCATGATGACCATGAGGAAGACTTTTCTGTAAGTAATCTAGCCATTTCTCAGGAAGAGCCCACTGAGCTACGTTCGCTTCCATCTTACCCTAGCTTCCTTTTGCCTAGTGAGTTACCTAGTGATGAAGAGGATATGGACTCCACAGACGCACTTTATTCTCCACCCACATCTTTGGATATGAGAGATCAAAGTATGCTTAGCACAGTTCCTAGTCATACACCCATTCCTACTGACCATCTGGAACTTTTAGAGAACATGACCATTCCTATCCCATCGGGAGAGGGTAGTAGCAGAAGTAGTGAAAATCAAAGCCCTCCACCCATAACCCGAGCTGAAGTGGATGAGGATGTTGATATTGACTTTTGGACCATAGGGGAAACGCCAAAGAACATCATTCACCCACAAGTAGAAAGTCCTCCTAGGAGAACTGTAAGAGAAGTCTTGATTGGTAGGGTAGTTGTACCTTTAGACGGTGGACCTCCCAGATTTGATGAAATTCCTCCTAATAGGAATTCAAGTATAGTTACACCTCAACCTCAATGTACTTCCGATATCCAACCTTTTCCTGAACATGTTATTGAAGTCATCCCTCAATCTGTAAATCACCAAAGGTTCGAAATTGGTGATAAGGTTGTAATACCTAATGATTTATTTTATATACGATCTAGGGGATCAGGTGACTTTTGGGTTGGACCACTTACTGTTGAGCGCTGCATTGATGAGATATGTTTTCTCACCACTGGGAATGGCCAACGCATCTTACTCCCTATCAACCAAAGGGAGCTAAGGGATTATCATCCCTGACCTTCCGTACTGTGCCTTGCCTTGCCTATTTAGAGTAGGAAGTTTCTGAATAAGCTCGCTTGAGCAGTAGGATTTGTGTGATAACAGTTAACTTATGAGATATGCAGGTTACTAGCACAAGTCATTGAAGAGAACAAGACTTCATGTGGGTATGTTAGACATAACTAGCTAACATACTAATCCAGGTATGTTTTTCCTATATCAAGTTAGAATCCTACCTTGTGATAGGATCTCTTATATAAGTATACATGGCATGATTGATAATGATTATTCATAGGTTTGAATAACCATGGGTGTATGCATATTATGTTTCTTACCTTAATTGATTATATGACTAACCAGAAGAGTCATGAAAATATAGGTTTGAGTAATCACGGATTTAGGCATATTATGTTTCTTACTTTAATTTATGATATGACTAACCATAAGAGTCCTTGAATACCAATGCTTATTATTCCTGTTTGAAATGATCATGACTATACATGCTTAAGATTATTGTGTTTTGATAATATTTAGAATATACTAATAAATGTATGATTATGTATGAGATCTCGAGGATATCACAATAATGATACTTGTAAGCATGCATAGTGATCGAGGATGGATATAAGTTCAAGGACAGGTAATCCAGGAAGCAAAGATTAAGAGGGAGCACACTCCAGTAGTTTCTGCAATGATGCAGATATTCAGAGGGAGTCGACCACTTCTCACAATACACATCAGAATGGAGTTGCAAAGATTCAGAGGGAATCCATCCAACAACCAAACAAAGATAAGTATTTGAATTGTCATTTCTTACATATTTGTTTGTTTAAATAATGTTGTTCAATGATGTATATGCTTATGTTCCTAGACTTAGGTTGTGTATTATGCATATTAGAATAATTGCATTAATGAACAGTATACTACTAATATGCATGTGATCGGTAAGTGGCCTATGGCACTGTACAACACTCCATTGCTATTTATCTAGAATGAAACCTCTTTGCTGACATGTTGGGAGTAGTGCAAACTCTTAACAATGTTCTGGTAGAGATTGGAAGGCATCTAGAAAGTTACAGGATATGGATGAATGTTGTATTGAAGCATTGGCTAAAATAATTGCATGACTGTATGACATATTTCTTTATGTGTAAGAATTTGTTCTGAAAACTATGAGTTGTTTCTAATCATGCAATTTAACTTGTTTTGTAGGAAAGATCGTATACCTTCACCTACAAAAGAAGGACTACAACATTTATTCCAGCAACAAAGATATCTATTGAAGATATTGAAGTTCCCAGGATCTAGGATGAAGTAATGGAAGAATGCCATGATCAGTCAATCATGAAGAATGATGTTTGGGATGCAGTCCCAAGACCTGAAGGGAAGTCTGTTGTGACTTCCAAATGGATCTATAAGATCAAGCATGCTGCAGATGGTAGCATGGAGAAATACAAAATGAGGTTTGTAGCTCATGGCTTCTCCCAGAAAAAGGGATTGAGTATGAAGAGACTTCTACACCTATAGCCAGGCACACTTCCATCAGATCAGTACTTGCTCTGGCTGCAGTGATGAAATGAAAGATACACCAGATGGATGTCAAGACAGCTTTCTTGAATGGTGCAATCGAAGAGGAAGTGTATGTGAAGCAGCCACTTGGTTTTGAGACACATGACGAGAAGTCATATATGTGCAGAACTTGGTATGGTAGGATAGACAGCTTTCTATCCAGTTTGGGCTTTACCAAGAGTAAAGCGGATTCCAACCTTTACTACAAGGTTGAGGAAGGCAATCCAGTGATACTACTTTTGTATGCGGATAACCTGTTTGTTACAGGTGAGGATAGATTGATTGCCGACACGCAGCGGAAGCTTGCTGCCGAGTTCGAGATGAAGAACTTGTGGATGATGCACTACTTTCTAGGCATGGAGGTGTGGCAGAGTGCAGATGGAATCTTCCTTGGACAAGGGAAGTTTGTAGTAGAGATTCTGAAGAGGTTCGGGATGATGGACTGCAAGGACATGGCCACAAATATGGCATCGAACCTGAAGCTTCTGTGTGATGCTTCATCTGATCCGGTTGATGTCACTGTGTATCGTCAGATGATTGGGTCCTTGATGTACCTGACAAACACAAGACCAAATATTTGCTTTGCGGTGAACACATTGAGCCAATTCCTGACGGATCCCAGAGGTGTTCACCTGGTTGTTGTAAAGCACATTCTGAGGTACCTGAAGGGTACAATTGATTATGGGCTCAAGTATGATGCGAATCAAAAGTTTAACCTGCAGGGTTATGTTGATTCAGATTGGGCAGGCAGTGCTGCAGATAGGAAGAGCACATCTGGGTGCTGCTTCAGTATGGGATCAGGTGTGATCTCTTCGTTTAGCAGGAAGCAGTCCTGCGTAGCACTGAGTACAGCCGAAGTAGAGTATGTTCCAACTTGTTCGACTAGTTGCGAGGCAGTATGGCTCTGGAAGCTACTGTCTGAGTTATTTGATCTCCCGTTGGAGGCTACTGGTATCTTTTGTGATAACCAGAGTTGTGTAAAGCTGTCTGAAACTTCGGAATGTATTTTACCCATGTGTATTGTATTCCTATAGAGATGTTATTATTCCTCTATACAGAAGTGTTTGTATTCCTATAGAGATGTTATTATTCCTCTATACGGAAGTGTCGTCATTTATATTGTAAGTGTCGTAACTTATACTTGATGGGTTATTAGACCACCTTGATGGGGTCGGCCCTGTATGAGTCATGTGGGTAAATGGGTTATTAGACCACCAAGTGTGGGGTCGGCCCGGATTAAGTTAACAATGGGTTATGAGATTAAGCTAGACAAATCGACCCCATTAGTTTATTGGGCAGGACAGGACAAGTATAAATAGAGATCGGGAGATCTCTATTTGATCACTCATTACTCACACTTCTCTCATTCGAAAAGTGGCACACTTGTGAGGAGGAGGATCTGCTGCTAAGAGAAGACTATCTCTTCTACTTTGGTTGTATCATTGCTCTTTCTATCTCTGAGGAAGTTGTGGAGTTTTTCACCTGCTTGGTTTTCCCCGGTGAAACTTTGTGTCTCTTGTGTGCCTGCATTATTGTGTCCATGATTGATATGCTGTAGATATGCTGTACATGTTATTCTCTCAGTTAAGATCTTAGATCAGATTGAAAATTCTGAAAAAAACTAACAATTTTTAGCTTTGTACTTTCACAATTGACATTTACATTTAACATTTCACATATGATCATCTTTCACTAGCCATCCTCCAAAGGCAGGTGCCCTAAATAGCCTTGTGGGTCTTAGATAATGACTCGGTCTTACCACCATTTCCCGCCACCATCCAGAGGTGCGATGGAGTTACCACCCTGTTGCCCTATAGGGGCAAACGACCTTACATCATACAAAGGATGAGTGCTCGTCCTTTGGCAACTAACTAGCTACGGAGGACATTTTATTTATTTGCATTTAGTGTTTAGCAACATTATTTTTGTTGACTTTTGCATCCATTTAGATATAGCTTTTATGCGATCCAATGCTTTAGTGTCTAAAAACACTTTTGTTAGGACTACTTGCTTTCAAAGACTACAAGAGAACATCCCGGTGACACATGCCACACACTCCAGAGCCGAGACACAAGGTAATCATGGATTCTATTCAACAAAGAGGTCTAAGTAGGGGGAAATCCTCGATCTCACTATTCAAAGTACAAGTCGAGATTTAAGCAGTAAACGGAAGAGATGGATGAATGGAGAAAGTGAAGGGTGATGCCATCAAAGCAAAGCTAAGGATAAGTTCATGTAAGGTAGGAGATACTAGCAAGCATATGTAATGACCTTACACTAGGGATTTGTTATCACACAACTTGTAGTTGCCCCTAAAGATGATCCTATTCAGGATGTTAGAGGAGCTAGGCAACTAAAGAGGTGACCTAAGAGGGCCTCGATCCCCAAATGGATTGGTTGTCACGCCAATCGAGGCACTCTTCGATTTATGCTAGCCAATCCATAGATAGCAATGGGGGAGACCCAGATCTACTCCCGACAGGAGAGAAATAACCAAAACACCAGATCAGACGAGAAACCTAGAAGACGTAAGCTGTAATGTATGACAAACGTTGGATCTATAGATGAAGTCACAAGGTGAATTAAGATTGGATCAAGAGGCTTAAAGAATATAAATATTGACTCAATGTGAAAGTACAAGTGACTTATGAATATAAAGACTAGATCCAGGATCAAGACACTAGCAAATGAGAAATATTTCTTCTACCTTGGGAAACGTGTCCAAGGTAGAAGTGTTAAGATCACAGTGAGGCTTCCTGTGCCTTTGGATGAGACTTGATGTATGATTTGACAATATCTAAGCTCACAAGACAAAATGATGCTCAAACAACCCGGAAACAAGGCAAAATCAAGGAGGGCTGTAAATTTTAATCTAGAGATCACTACTCCCTCTGGATAGCCCTAAGATCTCAAGCGGTTTGAGTCTCTGTATATCAATAATGCTCTAAAGAAATACAACTCAACAACTATAGATCTCTTTACAACATAAACACAATCAATCACACATATGACACTGCATATACCCTGGAAACCCCAAACGGGGAAAACCAGCAATCCCATGGGACTTTCTTCTATCTCGAGCCCAAAGCAATATATGAAATAAGCAAATACAACAATGTTACTGTTATCACACCATAGTAGCTGGGCTACTATACTATATTTGCTGAGCAAATATCTGCACTCTTCGGAGCTTTGCCTTTACACGGTTTCAGTGAGATCAGTTATGATGAGAAGCATTATTTATGATGACTTACACATCAGAGCAGTTATATCGGACACTGTGTAGATCTTGTGCCAAGGCTAAGCCTTGAGAGCTTAGATTTGATGACCGATATGAGCTTTTGTTCCATACTAATTCAGTTCAGTGCCCAGAGTTCCAGATGTTCTTATTGCAGCAGTGTTTCATTGGTTCTAGATGATATTGATTGAGATATGAAGTGATATGATTATTAGACTTGTGATTGTTAGCATTTGATTATTATCTTGTTGTTTTAGTCATCTTGATAGCATTAACTTGGTAAATAACTCATGATGTGGCAGTATTATTTAAATGAATAAAATGAACTATCTTGGTTGGATTTAAAAAATAAATTGGATGTATTACTTGCACTTTAAAGGTTTACCGACTATACTCAATGGTTTCACTTACCCTCTTACGAGCATGGACATGGTCTTTCCTGACATTTATGTTTGCTAGCTTAGGCACCACATTCACTTGACTCCATCCATCCGTGACCTTCCCTGTTTTGGCTTTCACCTTCACTTGCCTCCTTGACTTGTGATATGGAGGACCTCCCCACTCTTGCCTCTGTGTTGGACTTGCATCCATGTTAGTTTTGTGTCTCCGCTTTGAGTTGGAAACAGAACTTGCCTTTGGTGAGTTGGATTTTATGTCGTTATCATTCTAGTTAGTTGCCCTGATGTGTGGTTTTGCGCGGAATTCCCCCCTAGTTGCTTGAGTTGTTGTTGGCTAAAACCTAAAGTAAAATGTACTACCTTGGAAACAAATGGAAGCCCAATGAAAAGGGCTATGAAATGTAATGCAATGAAATGCTGTGAAATGTAAATGCACCCCGGATGCAAGCTGCGATTAGTTGTGCTTATTAGTGCATGTGAAATCCCAGAGGGGTTGTACTAGGCCTAAAAAGCAATGGATAAATGAATGCTATATCTAATGATTGTTGGCCATGAAATTATATGAAATGAAAAGGTCCTAAAAAGCAGTGGCTAAACAAATGCTAAATCTAAAGACTGTTCACCTCATATGGAAAAGTACCTCATTGAGCCTATGGATTATGATTTGAGATGGAGTAAGGGACAGCTAAATCAAAGTGTCTCCTAGAGCCATGAGTGACGGTTCTAGTAGTAGACATTTTTGCCAAGGTTGAATAAACACTTCACTAAACAACTCACCCATTTGTGAGACACCGCCATTCCCTGTGTATCTTGGTCCAACACATGCTTAAGTGTGTAACACCTTTTCCCTTATCCAAAGTATCACTATGACGAGTTGGTCAAGTCATCCCTTCTACCTAGCCTTGTCCTTAGCCTTCACCCTATGCTAGCAGTTAGGCCATGTCCATCGGATGATGTATGTCTTTAAAGCTTTGGTGCAAGTAAAGTATTAAATAACATTGAATATCTATGTATTAACTGCCACTTGATTGATGTTTGTACATTAAGTTAAGTTGTCAATATGGTTAAAGGAACATGTCTTAGTCATTTGTTATAATCTAGTCTTTTGTTGTATTTTGACCTAGTCAAACATAGTTTGACCAAGGTCATCCTTGGGATCCGTGATGAGATGGACCACTTATGTTATATGATGTTGATCCGTGGTCCTACATATACCTATTGATGATTCCATATGTTGGGCACATGCTTCAGTTGATGATTGATGCAGTTTTCATGGATTATTATTGTTATAGATCATCATATTTTTACTTCTTCGGGTATGGTGAACCCTTCAGATGATCCCACAGGTTATCATGAGATGTATGAGTACTCATCTCTAGTTGATTTGGGTCTTCTAGATCCATTGAGACACTTATCTTTCAGCTTCGGGCACTCCCTGACATGATATGAGCAGTTTTCCACTTGTTGACCAAATTGGCCATGTTGATGCGGCCTGTCCAACAGTATCTTTGGAGGCTAGTCGTTGCCTAGGGCGCTACAGAGGAAGGGGGTGGTCCAACCACTTGTTTTTACCATATTACCCCCCTTCCGTACCTGATGGTGCACTCAGTTTTGTTGATTTTTGTACCTAGGAAAGTGTTCCCCTAGGTGACTTTTGCCTTAGTCACTTAAAAGGGGGAAATAAAGTGACCTTTGCATTAAATGACTTGAGATGAGCATTTAATTTGACTTTAGGGATTAAAGTCACTTTTTGATCAATTTTAGTGAGGAAATTAATTTTTCATGAGAATTAAATGAGCTTTTATTCTCATCCACTCATCTAAGCCAATCTCAACCATTGGATTAGATGGCCTTCCATTCACCCTAGGGTTCAGTCAAAAGGCAAGGGAAGGCATTTTGGCACTCATTTTTTTGTGGAGAAGAGAGTGAAGAGAGCAAGAGAGAGGGCACGAATTTCGAGGCAAGTTCAGTGGGCATTTATTGAGCAGCACAAATTTCGAGGTGAGGACAGTTTTAGTACAGCACTATTCCAGAGGTAGAGCAGGAACAATGGCACAAAAATCGAGATTTCATACAACAGCATTTATTGCTAAACCGTACATCACAGTTTTTGAGGTGTTTTCTAGGCACATTTTCCGAGGTAGTGGGCACAGTTATCGAGGACTGTACAACAGCAATTTATTGTTGCTCATCCGTACAACAAAATTGGGCGTGAATCTCGAGGCAGTCAGGGCACAAAAATCAAGGGTCATACTACACAGAAATCGAGGTCTTGGGCACAGAAATCGAGGCAGCTAGGCACAGAAATCAAGGCAGCTTTCTAGGTGAATTTTGTTGGTTGAGATAAGTACATTTTGACTGTAAAATTATTGTACTGAAGTTTTCTGAAGAAATACAAATTCTCTCTCTCTCTGATAGGTTTCCCCTTGTGGGTTTTTCCTAGGCGTTTAGCCAAAATTCTGAGTCTGAAATTTCTTATGGTGTGCATGAATATTTAATTTTATGTTTGTAATATTGAGTTTCAGTTGTGTTTTATAAGTCTGAAAATTATATGTCATTTCCAGTCATTAACAAAAACTGGGTTGGGCATTAAATAATGACAAGTTGACTTGAAAACCAGGTTGGGTTGAAATTGCAGAAAACTTTCATGGTATCAGAGCTTGGTGGGCAGAAAATTAAATTTATTTCAGACAGTCAGTGATTTCTTTTGTCAGTGGGCAGTACCTTGTTGAGTTGGCAGTGAGATGGCTACACGACATAGGTTGGAGGATAGGATAGATGGGACAGGGAATTTTGTTCCATGGAAGGCTAGAATAATGCTTATCTTGGAGGAGAATGAATTATGGGATGAAGTGGTAAACAATACTACAGCTAAACCTATTCAGATTCCCGCTACTACAGATGCTCAGGCATTAGCAGCTTTCAACAAGGACTGTAAGGCTGGGAGAATTGTTCTTGATGCAGTTAAAGACCATATTATTCCACACATTTCAGGTAAAGACCGTGCATATAAAATGTGGGATGCTTTGACCATTTTATACCAGAGCACTAATGAGAGTCGAAAGATGGTCTTAAGAGAGAAGTTGAAAGGTATAAAGATGAATGGTGGAGATGGAGTGACATCTTACCTTACCAGGATATCTCAAATTAGGGATGAGCTTGCAGTAGTTCGGGAGGTAGTTATAGCTACTGAGCTTGTGCGGACAGTAGTGAATGGGGCTTCCAAGCCATGGGAAATGTTTGTGCAGGCTATAGTAAGCAGGGAGAACTTACCTTCCTGGGATAGACTGTGGGATGATTTTGTACAGAAGGAGACCAGGAGAGGTCTTGTACAGGGCAGCTCTTCACAGGGTAGGGAGGATGAGGAGAATGTGGCATTGACTGCAAAAGGAAAGAAGAAAAAGAAGAGCCCCAAGCACGGTGGGGCCAAGCAGCAGCAGCAGCAGGGTGGGCAGAAGAAAGACTTAAGCAAAGTCAAGTGCTTTGCTTGTCAGGGATTTGGGCACTATGCTTCACAGTGTCCAAAGAAGAAGAAGAAGCAGCAGACAGCAACCTCAGCGGAGATTGATGATGATTTTGGAGAGAGATTTCAGAGAGAGTTTTCTCTTTGTGTTGGACATGTTGAGAGAGAGAGAGCCTCTATTATTACCAGCACTAATTTGGATATTAAGATGGAGTATTCTTTGTTGACTGGCCATCAGATGGGTGCTTCCACCACTAGCACTTGGTATATTGATAGCGGAGCTTCGAGTCACATGACAGGTGCTCGAGAGATGTTCTCTGAGCTTTCACAGACAAGTGTAGATGTGGAGGTTGTACTGGGAGATGACACCATTGTCAAAGCAATTGGTCGTGGGACCATTATTTTTCAGAGGAAGTCCATGAGTCCAATGATATTGAGGGATGTTTTGTTTGTCCCTGGGCTGAAAAAGAACTTGGCATTTGTTTCCACTATTGAGGATAGGGGTCTTGGGGTTTGTTTCGTGGATGGACATGTGCGTATATTCCCCAAGACTACAGGACCATCTACCTCTTTGGACATTGGAGTTAGATGCGGGAAACTATACAAGCTCTTATTTCAGCCTCAGCATGCTTTGGCACACAGCAGCAGCAATGAGCTTTGCGAGCTATCGCATCAAAGGATGGCCCATTTGCATCATCCAACTTTGAGATTGTTGAGGAGTATGGTTACAGGTCTACCAGAGTTCAGCACAGAGCATAGTGATGTATGCACGGGGTGTGCTTTGGGAAAGTACACCAAGACTGCTTTTCTGAGCAGTGACAGCAGGTCAGCAGGGGCTTGATTTGATTCACTCAAATTTATGTGGTCCTATGTCATTTGTTTCCTTGACAGGTTTTTAGTATTATGTGACTTTCATCGATGACTATTCCAGGAAAACCTAGATCTACTTCTTGAGGAGCAAGAAGTCAATTGATGTCTTGCGGACCTTCCAAGAGTTCAAAGCTCTTGTGGAGAATCAGACAGGGAGGAGGATTCGGGTTCTAAGATCAGATAATGGAGGTGAGTATACCTCCAATGATTTCGATGAGTTTTGCAGACAGGAGGGCATACAGAGACAGTTGACAGTTCCATATACTCCTGAACAGAATGGAGTGGCTGAAAGGAAGAACAGGGCTATTGTGCAAGCACCGAGAGTTATGCTTCATGATCAGAGTCTTCCTTTCTTCCTTTGGGAAGAGGATTCCAGTACAGCTGTTTACCTTCAGAACAGGAGTCCCCACCGTGCCTTAGGGAGGAAGACTCCTGAGGAGATGTTCACAGGCAAGAAGCCTGAGGTTGGTCATTTTCGCATATTTGGTTGTTTGACTTACTCTCATGTCCCTTTTGAGAAGAGGACAAAGTTGGAGCCCACTGCAGAGAAGGGCATCTTTGTGGGCTATGATGAGACTTCGAAGGCTTTCCGCATTTATCTTCTTGCACTCAGGAAAGTTGTTGTGAGGCGGGAAGTGAGGTTTGAGGAGGAGAGAGCCTTCAGGAAGTCTAGAGAGTTGGGGTATGAGGGGTCACGAGCTCCCACACCTTAGGTGACACAGGTATCTTCAGTTCAAAGTACTGGATCACAGGTTTCCGGAGTGACTAGTCCACAGGTTACAGGCACAGGTTCTACAGGTACAGTGGTTCAGCCAGCAGGTATTTCGGGTACAGGTTCTGGATCTCAGGTTACGAGTTTACCAGTTGCAGGTTTTGGATCTTTGGGTTCACCTGCTACTGGCTCACAGGTTGTTGGGCCATCTACTTCTGGCAGTTCTTTAGATGAGGATAGATCGGTTTGGTAGCCACCTTCAGGGAAGAGGAAGCCTAAATGGCTTCGCGATACCTTGAAGGAAGCAGAGTCATTTGGTAGGCCCCAGGAGCCAGTTAGGACAGTTGTGATGCCTAACAGATTGGGTATGGCACTAGTTGCTAGTGTTCGTAAGTCGGAGCCTTCTACTTTTTAGGAGGCTTCTCAGCATCAGGTTTGGAGAGATGCCATGATGGAAGAGTACCATTCCAACATGAAGAATGATGTATGGGAGATTGTACCAAGACCAGAGGGGAAGTCAGTGGTGACTTCCAAGTGGCTTTACAAGGTGAAGCATGCTGCAGATGGCAGTGTGGAGAAGTTCAAGGCTCGTTTTGTGGTACAGGGGTTTTCACAGATAGAGGGAGTAGATTATGATGAGACCTTTGCGCCGGTTGCTAGATATTCTTCCATTAGAGCAGTGATTTCCATGGCAGCAGAGATGGGTTGGAAGATCCACCAGATGGATGTGAAGACCGCATTTCTCAATGGTCTTCTGCAGGAGGAGGTTTACTGGAGCAGCCTCAGGGCTTTGAGATTCATGGGAGGGATTCTCATGTGTGCAGGCTAAAGAAGGCCTTGTATGGTCTGAAGCAAGCTCCTCGAGCTTGGTATTCTAGGATTGATGCATATCTGATGTCGATGGGATTTCAGAAGAGTGAGGCTGATCCCAATCTTTACTTCATTGTGGTTCATGGGGATCCACTCATTCTACTGTTGTACGTTGATAATTTGTTTATCATAGGAGAGGAGCGTCTCATTGCAGCTTGCAAGAGAGACCTTGCTTCAGAGTATGAGATGACAGATATTGGGTTGATGCACTATTATTTGGGGATGGAGGTTTGGCAGAAGCCTGGTCATATTTTCCTGGGACAAGGAGTATGCTACTGATATTCTGAGGAGATTTCGGATGGATGATTGCAGGCCCATGTCCACGCCTATGGTTACCAACTGGAAGCAGCTTCATGCTTCTGAGGGAGAGTTGGTAGATCTTATATTATATCGTCAGCTCATTGGCTCATTGATGTATCTGGTCAACACCAGGCCAGACTTATGTTTTGCAGTGAACACTCTCAGTCGGTTCATGGTGGACCCTAGGAGAGTGCATTGGACAGTCGCGAAACATGTGTTGAGATACCTGTTATCACCAAACTTGTAGGTGCCCCTAGAGATGAATCCGAGATGGATGGCAGGAGGGAAGGGCAACCAAAGAGGTGCAACCAAGATGGCCTCGACTCCCAATGGATGGTTGTCACGCCAATCAAGGCAATCTTCACTTTATTTTATCTAGCCCAAGACAACAAAGGGGGAGACCCAGATCTACTCCCGACAAGAGAGATCAAACCAAAACACCAGATCAAGTCAAGTATAGTTGAAGTACGTAAGGTGTATGGTGAACCCTAGATCTATGGAAGAAGTCACAAGATGAATAATAGTTTGGATCAAGGGGTTTAAACAGTGTATCTTTGGTCCATTATGGGTGGAAGAGTGACTTATGATGTTTGAAGTAAGATCCAGGATCGGGGGTACTAGTCAATTATGAGAATCCACTACCTTGGGAACCATGTCCATTGTCGGGTAGTTAAGAACTGAATTGGGGCTAACCAGTACCAGAGATGAGTTTGATTGAGTGATATGACAATGTCAAGGGGTTCAAGCAACCAAAACAAGGATCAAACCACAAGTTAACCCAACAATCCAGGAAAGTCAAATGGGCTTGGAGAAAGATCAGTGCCTTGGGAAGTGGGCCAAATGGAGTTGGATGTCCACCAAATTACAGATCTGGAATGTTGAGGTATTGACGTAGGTGGATCTAAAAGATTAGGGTCATCCAATGGCTGGATCTCAGTAGATTTGAGATTGAAGTATGCCACAAAGTGACCCAAGTGGGGCACAACCCTCAAAATGAGGAATGGGGCCCACAAGGTCAAAATCACTGAAGTGACACACTAGGGGTAGGTTATTGAATGTGTTGATTACAGATCAAGTGGAATCTCACCTACCCAGGTGCGACATCCCTGCAAACTCACCTCTCCCAGGAAGTGCGACCTCCCTTGGAGAGGCTTCTTTGCCTTGGAAAGTGGGCCAAATGAAGGCCAAATCACACCAAACTACAGATCCGAATTGTCATGGATACTGTAGAGGTGGGTTTTAAATTTCATACCCAAACACCAAGTGGATCTTACTAGATCTGAAAAAATGTAAAATGACAGTTTGTAAATTAAGGGTTTTATCAAATGAAGTAGCTATATCAATGGATTGGAGCCAAGACAAGAAGAACAAACCTGTGGATCTTACCTAGATAACCTTGTAGATGCCTTGATGATGATGATCTATTCAAACCCGATCAATTTGGAGCGATTTGAGGTAGTTTTCTATGAAGTCGAATTGCCCAAGGAAGCTAATGCGCCCTATCTCTTGCACAATAAACGTCAACAATATCAGATTTACTGCGAACAAGAGATAAGACTTATGCCACAAGAGAAATAACAGAAAGATAGCATAGATCACAATGATACTAATGATAATCCCCTGATACAAGCGAATGCCAAGTGGAGCGAGTTGAAGAAGCCTTGCAAAAACGCCCAAGTGAAGTCGCCCTCCTGTAGACAAGACAAAAGTTTCCAAAAAGATAGATCTTACCACAAATACCCAAATGCTAGGATGCAATAGACTTTCTAATCACCATCTAAGAACACCAAATGCAAAGGAGACCACAAGAATTTCCACAAGAAAGTTTTTCTATATCAAGATTCCAAGAGCCAAAGACCCCTTTACAATGAGAAGCTCTCTCCTTTAAATAGGAAGGAGTGGGTCCACAATCTAACCACTTTTTAAATGAGTGGGTAAGATTAAAAGATCAAAAGATCTAATCAATGGTTGAGATGAGCTCAACAATACAATACATGGATCACTAATAAAATATAACAATAAGTGGACAAAATCGCCCTAGGAGAGGGGATCCCACCAAATCATGATGATAAAACATAAAATATAGCTCATAGTGGGTCCAAGGGATAATTTCTAACACCCTTGGTCAATCCCCATGGCACAATATCTAAGAATAAATGCTCTAGACACCAAATCGTGCCTCTCTAAGAAAGTCGTGAGCCTTAGGAGGCTCCAGAAATCATCATCACTGATCATCCCATGCCATAACCTTGCCTCAGTAGCCCAAATCAAATTCCTCTGTAGCCATTTTTGGACTGCCTCGGGAAATGTGAAACTGCCCAAACGGCCTCCTGGAGTGCCTACGCTGTCAAGGTGAGCTCACCAATGAGTCTGGGAGGGGGGTAATATGGTAATAACAAGTGGTTGGACCACCCCCTCCATGCACAGCGCCCTAGGTGAACCAAGTAAATCTCATCACTGCTCTGATAGGGCCTCCGAGAAACCAAAACTAAACTAGGATAGCCAACTGAGGCTCAATCATCACTGTAACTTCTCGGAATTGAAAACAGTCTATCTCATTGGACTCGGAAGGTTTAAATCCATCAAAGATGTGTACTCATACACCATATAAACCTCTGCATGGTCCAAAATAAATACTCATCATATCCAGCAGACCAAATAATAATAATCTGTAAAAGTGTTGAAAAGCACAAATCATCATCATAAGCCTGAAACCACTGCATAAGCCCACCATGGTGACCTATACCAAACCATATATAATCTATCTGTAACATCTGAGGTCTGCCAC
The DNA here is from genome assembly GCA_027924585.1 of Larix kaempferi. NCBI lineage: Eukaryota > Viridiplantae > Streptophyta > Pinopsida > Pinales > Pinaceae > Larix > Larix kaempferi. Next base: position 13,455,025 of record BSBM01000007.1, read on the forward strand.
TTCATGTCCTGTGGTTGACTTTTGGTCAAACTGAGGTTTGACCAAGTCAACATGACCAAAATATGACTCAAACTATCATCAAGCTGCTGCAAGGTGTCAAGGGTTAAAACATGCTTTACAATCTATTCACATAGCAATTATAACAAGTAGCAATCATTACTCGCGATCTAAATCCAAATATAATATGTCATTAATTATTATTAATTACTCAGACAAGACTTTCAAGGTCATACTCACTTCATAGTTGTGATCAATTTGCTAGTGAAGGGTGAAGGCTAAGAAACAATTGGCTAGGTCAAAGGATGACTTACCGACTTAACATTGTGACACTTTGGAAATGGAAAAGGGAATACACACCATAGCATATAGTGGACAAGCAACAACACAGGGAATGGCGGTGTCTCACAAATGGATAAGTTGTTCAAAGAGTGTTTATTCACCTTACACAGATGCACACAATCCATAATACAAATGAGGCCAGCAATCTTTTTGATATAGAGTTTAAGTTCCATTGTTTTTTGGGCCTAGAGTTTCCATAGCCTTTGATGTATGCGTGTTTATAAACACATTGCATAGATTTACATTTAATTTAGGCTTCTTGCTGCAGGTGTGTTTTTAAGGCACTTGTTTACCTGAGCATTTCTAGGTATGTCACAGACAACTTGTTTACCTAGGTCTTTACATTTCACAATAGATATAGCATTTGATATTTCATAGCCATTTTCATTTGGCTTACTTTTCATACAAGATATAATATTTGATTTCCATACTTTGTATTCCTGGCAGCACTAAAAGTTTCAGGTTTAGCCAACAACATCTTTAGTGACTAGGGGGACTTCTCAAGGAAATCCAACTCACCATGAGTAAGTTTTGTCACCAACTCAATGCTGAGACACAATAAACAGGGAAGCTTGTCCAATATAGAGGCTACAGTGGGGGAAGGTCCTCCATGCCACTAGTCAAGTAGTAAGTCAAGGTAATGAACAAACTGGGCAAGTCATGGATGGATGAAGACAGTGAATAATGAAACCAACACTAGCAAGCCAAAGTATGGTGGGAATGATCACCTCTATTCTCCCTAAGGAGGGTAAAACTAATGAGTATAGGCCAAGAACTTGTAAGTCTGAGTAGGGACAAATATGATATATATATATAGTACAACCAGGTCCACATATCTATATGATCGCCAGATCATAATACTAAATGCTAAGACATGCTAAGAGAATGGAAATAACACCATAGTATACCTGCTGAGTCATATACCTGAATGCTCACCATTTGAACCATCATCTGTCCTCTGAAACTACTACTGTAACTCTGGGCACCACTGACTGCTCTGTAAAAATGGCTAAATAGCTACATCGGTCATCTCTCTGAGTGTCCTGAGACTCAGTCATGGCATGGGGAGTAAAACTGTTGTCCAAAATCTGATAGTGATCCAATATGGATGCTCATCTCAGCATCTCAATGTAAAGGAACTGGCTGAATAGTGTACTGGAATCTGACAAAAAATGTATGGTAGCCCGGCTACTATATATGTGATAACAATACCTTGCAGGGACAGTGGATTTTGGGTTGGACTACAGGAGTTCGGGTGGTGTTAGGTTGGTTGGCTTCACGGATTTAGATTGGGCAGGCAGTGTGATGGATCGGAGGAGCACTTCCGGTTGTTGCTTCAGTTTGGGCTCGGCAGTAGTGTCATGGTTCAGTCGAAAGCAAAAGTCTGTTGCTTTGAGTTATGCTAAGGCTAAGTACATGGCAGCCAATCAGGCTAGTTGCGAGGCACTGTGGCTTCACAAGTTATTGGTAGATTTATTTGGTCAAGCTCTGAGGCCCACAGTGATTTACTGTGACAATAAGAGTTGCATCCAGCTATCTGAGAATCCAGTTTTTCATGATAGGTCAAAGCACAGAGATCAGATACCACTTTATCCGAGACTATGTTCAAAGAGGAGTTGTGGAGTTACAGTACATTTCCACTGATGAGCAGGTTGCAGACATTCTGAAAAAATCCTTGGGGTGGGGCACGTTTGTCTTCTTCAAGGACAAGTTGGGAATGGTGCAGAACACATTCCTCAGTAAGAGGGAGTGTTGATTTTTGTACCTAGGAAAGTGTTCCCCTAGGTGACTTTTGCCTTAGTCACTTAAAAGGGGGAAATAAAGTGACCTTTGCATTAAATGACTTGAGATGAGCATTTAATTTGACTTTAGGGATTAAAGTCACTTTTTGATCAATTTAAGTGAGGTGAGTAAAATTAATTGTTCATGAGAATTAAATGAGATTTTATTCTCATCCACTCATCTAAGCCAATCTCAACCATTGGATTAGATGGCCTTTCATTCACCCTAGGGTTCATACAAAAAGGCAAGGGAAGGCATTTGGCATTCACTTTTTTGTGGAGAAGAGAGTGAAGAAAGCAAGAGAGAGGGCATGAATTTTGACACAGGTTCAGTGGGCATTTATTGAGTAGCACGAATTTCGAGGTGATGGCAGTTTTAGTACAGCACGATTCTCAAGGCAAAGAGCAGGAGCAGTGGCACAAAAATCAAGAATCCGTACAGCATCATTTATTGTTGAACCGTACAACACAGTTTTCAAGGTGTTTTCTGGGCACATTTTTCGAGGTAGTGGGCACAGTTATCGAGGACCGTACAGCAGCAATTTATTGCTGCTCATCTGTACAGCAGACTGGGCATGAATCCCGAGGTAGTCAGGGCACAGAAATCGAGGGTCGTACTACACACAAATCGAGGCCGTGGGCACAGAAATCGAGGTTCTAATTTATGCACCAAAATCGAGGCAGCTAGGCACAGAAATCAAGGAAGCTTTCTGGGTGATTTTTGTTGGTTGAGATCAATACATTTTGACTGTAAAATTACTGTACAGAACTTTTCTGAAGAAATACAAATTCTCTATCTCTCTAACAGGTTTTCCCCTTGTGGGTTTTTCCTGGGCGTTTAGCCAAAATTCAGAGTCTGAAATTTCTTATGGTGTGCATGAATATTTAATTTTCTGTTTGTAATATTGAGTTTCAGCTGTGTTTTACAAGTCTGAAAAATTACATATCATTTCCAGCCATTAACAAAAACTAGGTTGGGCATTAAACAATGACAAGTTGACTTGAAAACCGGGTTGGGTTGAAATTGCAGAAAACTTTCAAGTTTGACAGCATGGGCACCCCAGAGTCAGTTTTGGGCATTTTCAAGGATTTTCAGGAGATTAAAAAAATGGAATAAATGGGTCATTGAGGAATTCGATTTGGGCAATTGAGGCAAGGTTTTGGCACTTGGTCTGCTCAGAGGTCATCCATGGTGTATCCCCCTTCTTCCAAATCATTTGGCACCAGTCAATGGGGTCCACATGGGTTACAGGAGAAATTTTATTGCATATCTCTCACTGATTATGGGGACAAGATTTGATCATTTGTATACTTGGACATGTCATTGAGTCATATTTTATATTATTGTGCCATGGGGACATGCTAGTGAAGGGGAATAATACCTCCTAGCCCCACCATGTGCTCCTAGTCACTTGTCCTTGTCATTATGTTGTGGCACACATGTTATTAGCCACCCCCATGTATGACGTCATCCCTTATTTGAGTGATCCATGTCTATTGTTATGTTGGCTCATCTTAGCCATTGATTATGTTGTTATATCTTTTGAACTCAACCACTAGTTTTCAAAAGTGGTTTAGGGTTTTGGTCTTCCTCATCCTATTTAAGGAGGAGACCCCCTCATTGTAAAGGCACCTTTGGGCTCTGGAAAACTTGGAATAAAATACTATTTTTGGAGATCTTCTTCTTGGCTTTAATTGGGTTGCTCTTGTACATGATCATGCATCTTTGCTTTTAGACATCTTTGCTTGTAACAGGTGAATTCAACATCTACTGAAGGAGGCCGAATTGGTTGAAGCTAGGAGTGCGACTTGCTTGAAGAGAAGATTGTAGGGGTTGCTCGCATCCCCCTTGGGCAAGACGTCTTCATCTTGAGGGAGTTTTTCAATTGTGCTTTGTCCATTGATTACTTCTTTGATATGACATGTTTAGATCTCATTGATTTGTGGATCAAATCTAACATTTTGTAGTTTGATTTACAGGTTTGATGGGGCATCTCTCCTCCTAGGGCTTGGACGATTATGCTTGGAACCACCTGGAGCTAGCTTGGAATTGTAACTAAGGGCAAGGATCATCTATGTGAAAGGTAGCCGCAATATTTTGAGGTAAGATCTACAAGGTATGTATCCATTTCGCTTGTTCTCCATCCTATTGGTCACATAAACCCTCATTTTACATTTTTTTAGATCTACTTGGATCTAGCATGCTCTTGGGTATAAAAATTAAAACCCACCTTAATAATCTTCACGGCAATCCCGATCTATAGTTTGGTGGTGTTTGGACTCCATTTGGCCCATTTCCCAAGGCACATTGGTCTCTCCAAGGGAAGTCGCATTCCTCGAGGGAGGCTAGTTTGCTAGTTCTAGGACGTAGGTAGGTGAAATTTTTGCTTCATTGGACAAATCAACCCATAAAACCTACCTCTAGTGCTTCACCTTGTTGATTTTCACCTTGTGGGCCCCATTCCTCATTTTGAGAGTTGTGCCCCACTTGAGTCACTAGGTGATGCATTAGATCTATGGAGATCTAGCCATGGCTTGTGCTTGACATTTAAGACCCACCTAGATAATCATCTTAACTATCCCGATCTATAATTTGGTGGACATCCGACTCCATTTGCCCTTCCAACTAAGGCACTAGTCCTCCTTGAGGCAAGTCGTACTCCTTGGGTAGGTGGCCATTTGCTAGATCCCATATGTGGGTATTGCTAATTCTTTGTCAAATCCATAGATCCATGCTCTAGCATACCCCCTAGTGCCTTTTCACTTTAACTTTGACCTTGTGGGCCCTATTCGGACCATTTTCCACTTTTTAAGGGGTGGGCCCCACTTGGGTAATTTTCATGGCATTAGCTCTTCTTTAGATATACTTACTTAACCTCATAAGTGACCTTAATCAAACACTTTGTTGAAACATTTGTCCCTTGCTTAAGCCTCTCAACCAAGCCATAACCATCTTGGGTCCACTTATCTTTCTAGATCTAAATCTTACTCCATTGATCTCCTTGCATAACTTCACACATTTCCCTAGCAGTCTTTGGGTTAGCTAGTCTTCATAGATTGGCTAGGGTCTCCCCCTTGATCTTGATTCATCTTGATCTAAAGTGAAGGTTTCCTCGGTTGACGTGACTCCCACTTGCATTGGGAACCGTGGCAAGCCTTGGGTCACCTCTTTAGTTGTCCGACACCTCTACCGTCCTGGATAGGATACCTTTTGGGGACAACTACAAGTTGTGTGATAACATTTTTGGCATCGTTGCCCGGGAGGTAGTGCCTTACCTCAGGTGTCTGCGAGTATCCATGAGTAATTCAAATCCTATCGCATCTAGTTTAATCTAGGCGGTTGTCATTTCAATCCTTATATTTAAACATAGCCATCTATTTGTCACTCATTTCTCCCCGCTATCCTAACAACATATCTTTTGGTAGAAAAGAATTAAAATCTGCTTGGCGACTCCACTGGTGATCAATCCTATCATTATCTAGAACCCATGGGGTGCATCATTTTGTATTTAGGTTCTTGATTTTTTCTAGTAATTACCATCCATGGCTGCTTCTGAGCGGCTTAGGACTTTCGGTCGTTTAAAAGTTTTTGACTTCTCAAAAATTGTTGGGTATTCTCATCATATTCCTCATCAAGCCCGTGAAAGGTTGCCTAAATTCGATGGAAGTTATGAAATCTCTGCTAAAAGGCACCTTGAAATCTTTAGGGAAATTTTTAACGAATTATCTATAACCCATGAGGATGTATGTATGAAACTATTGGCCTCATCTTTCCAAGGAAGCGCTGAGCTCTGGTTCTTGAATTTGATGACCAATAGCATTTCCGGCTATAACATGTTTGAACATAAATTCTTAGACGAATGGGGGAGTGAATGCGATGATATAAATTCTTCAAATCAAATCCAAGATCAAAACGTTTCCCTTTCCGATCCTATTGTTGAATCAATTAATAATCAAATATCAAGTGAATTGTCGACATCCGGAGATGACCCCTCTTGCCCAATTCTTTTTGAGGATAAGTCTTCCGCTTTTGAGTCAATCGAAAGTCAAAACCCTAATCATTGTATGAATGGTGAATTTTCAAATCTTTTTTTAGATAGCCCTAGTCCTGATCCTTGCTGCCCTAAATTTTCCAGAAAAACACACAGAAAAGTCAGAACAAAGGTCATCAAATGTTATATCAAACTTGTGAAGGAAATATCAAATTACAGTGGAATAAAAGTCTGCTACAACAGTGTTATATTACTGCTGTCTAAAGTCAATTTGAATGCTACAGGACTGCCACTTTTCAGGACTGATATCTTCTATATTCCAAACCTTGTGAACTACTATTTTGGGATACTAATCAGTGACATTTTTATGGTGGACGTGTATTGCCCATTATTGAATTGATCATAATATTTAACTGATTGGTCATACGCTATTGAGTAATGCTGCTATACCTGGTTCACTGCTGCAAATACTGTCATAGACTGTTATACTAAAGTGGTCTTATTTATTGCTGTGAATGTACTCAATGTGTACTGCTATATGCTGACGTCACCTGTTGTTAGTGACTATTGTTTGGGAAACATTAATGATTGGTATGTTTATGATTCAAGCATACTGTTTTATTGATATCTTAATTACACATTATTTAATGGTTCATATGCTATTGCTGTTCTCATACAAATAATTGGTAATTGGTTCAACTGTAATTGCATACTGTGCTAACTAACTCCTACCCTAAATACTGTTGAATACTCATATACTTGGATACTATTCGTCACTGTATGACAGACTGAAAATTTTATTGATAGCTTAATTACACATTATTTAATGGTTCATATGCTATTGCTGTTCTCATACAAATAATTGGTAATTGGTTCAACTGTAATTGCATACTGTGCTAACTAACTCCTACCCTAAATACTGTTGAATACTCATATACTTGGATACTATTCGTCACTGTATGACAGGCTGAAAATTCACACAAGAACTCCTTAGCAACCAATTTCATGATCCTTGATACAACCTTTTAGGAGTGATCTGATATGTCTTCTTCATTCTATATTTTGACTCCATAAAGGAACTGATATTTGCATAAGGTTGTGGAAGATATATGGCATGTTTTATCTACAGGTGTTCTAATAAGGGCTCCCCCCTCGGACGTCAAAACTCTCCAAAGAGATTAAAGATTTGTGATCGAGGTGACATTGGGTCACGAGTCTGTGCATGTGCTTACTGGGCACTAGCCCTGCTAGTTTGCCCGGTAACAGGAAGAAAGTTCCTTCACCACACTAACCCTTTGGCTATTTATTCAGGCTCAAGTCTGGCAAGATAGCCCTCATACGCTTTACTCAATCTGATTCAATTTCTTTGCTAGCTGGGGAACACCGAATCAATCAGCTAAGCTATGGTACACCGGCTGACTGCAGAAAAAGTCTTCCTCATAAGTAAGTGCATCTAGGATGCTTTTGTTTGCGATAATATCCACTTGTCTGTGATTAGCAATCCCTATATAGCCAAGTCGAAGGGGAACAATATTTCTAAAAAGGAAGTTACAAGCATCAGTTCCCCTGTCCATAATATCCAGCTTTGTCATCACACTTAACGTTCGAGATGTATAAAGGTGGAGAAATCTGACAAAGTTTCAATCAGCTCTCGACGACAAACACTTCTGTGAATAATTTCCTTCTGTATTGTCCATTCCCTGGTAGTTGCTGTGGCTTGAATATATTGACTTTATCCATGAGAATGTATGGTGACGTGGAAATGTTTTCCTTGTCACTATCAACATGCAATTTGTAAATTATATTCAAGCTACAATTGACTCTAGAAATATAGCCATAAAGTGAGTGCTTTCCATCATCCCAGCTATTCTTGTAATATCGCTCTAAATGGCACCAAATTCTTTTAGCCAGCTTGTATGTATTGGGCATGGATCAGTTTGTCCATCGGCAATAGCCTTTTGTGAGATTGAGTAAAACCATCCATTCCTCCATTTGAACTCTTTCAATACAGTTGGAAAATGAGCAACAGTTTGTGAATAAGCACCAAGCCTCTCTTCTAAACCTTGATCAAAAGCTACATTCTTTTCAGCAGCAGCAGCTGATGCAAGTTCCTTTATCAAGCTTATGGCCTCTCTGAATGCCATATTGTGTAAAGCTGGGTTTTCACTCATGAATATTGTGTAAAGCTGGTCTTTCACTCATGGAATCTCGCTGGATCTTAACCTCCAGTAGTGTAAGCACAACTAGGGGTTAACACTACCTAACTGAACTTTTAGCTGAATAGATAGTGGGCTGAAAACTTGCAATTATAAAGTATGATCTAAATGCCAATAAACAGATGTAAAGACAAATGTCTTTCACTTCAAAACTTCCATGACAATGAAATTACTTTTCTGGGACAATCGTCAATAAGGACCAGCCAATTTGATGCAAGTATGGTAGTGGGCATCAAAATATTGGCGAGTAGATTCTACCTAGCATTATTATTGGAAGAATCCAGATATTTCCAGAATGCCATTGGTGATAAATGACCTATAACAAATAATGAATAATATATTAACCTCTACAGAGTTCCCTAAATGCAATAAATAACTAGAAAAAAATGGAGACCACATTTTATTATTTCTTACACTAGTTAGTACTATCTTTCCTTCATTTGAACCAGTAACAATTTCTTGGATTGGCATTAATAGTCTAGATATTACTTTCCATGTGCTGTAAACCTCTGCTAAGAAAACAGAATGGTTTTGTACAGTGCATAACATATTCATCAAACTTCCATGTAGAACTATATTTTTTAAAATGTCAAGACATTAGAGACTTACTAATAGAAATTTGCTCCATCAAATGAACATGATAAACCATACCTCATATTCTTCAAACTCATGACCTTCAATGATCACAACACTTGGGACAGCCGTTAGAGGAGGGCAGAGAAAGTCTTGAGCTTCTTCCCATGTTACCTTCAAATCTAAGGCATCTTCATTATCTATCTGTAACCTTTTTCTTTTTGAGACAAGATTATGGTTTTGCATTTTATTCCGAAACAATAAAGACTGGAAAGATGAGCTTTCTTTTGATTTGTATTCTTTCCTATATAAACTGAACCCAACATTAGAAAACTGGGATGTAAGAGCCTTCATGAGAGATTTTTTGTTTCGCTTTCTGGAATGAAGTGGGATCTCAGAAATGTCGCTATCTGCAGACATGTTTTCAATAATGCCAGGATCACATCCCATATTTGGAGAGGCTTCATTGCCGGTTGTTGAAGGCTGAGATTCCTGATAATATGGTACAAAAGAAAACACCATTGTCAATCTCATTGTTTACTTTTACATTTACCTCTGATTGAACTACATGAATATATACATCCAATATTTCCCTCTACTTTTTGAGGGAAAAGATCCAATAAGAAAGATAAGTCATGGTATGATCTTCAAAGAAGGTTTTAGATTTAAGGAGTTTAAAAGACATCCTCAAACTTCCAAATTATGAAGAGATTTACAAGGTGATTTGCCCTACTGCTTATAATTATGCATGCCAACCCACAATTACCTTCTAGAATAAACACATGTTGGATCTTAGTTTTCCCAATTGCCAGCCATGGTCAACAGCCAACATTAAATACTACAATGTAAAAATCAAATAACAATTAACTTAAATTCACTTTGCCATATGACCCTTCTCTGTTGCTACACCTCACTTTTATCATTTGAAACATTGGAAAACCAAGGCATCCATGAAACCTTTAAATACACTGCAACTCTTAATCTTTGGAATCTTTAAGCACAAAACTTTTCAATGTAATCATTTATTTTGAACATGGACTACATCTTATCATAAAAAAAAATTGTTCTACCTCCTCCTCCACTTCCTTTCTCCCCACAAAACATGTTATTATGTCCATAAGCAGGTTAGACCACATAGAAAGGTGACAAATAATAATTGTGTTGTATTTGGTCTTAAGTCATGAGGTCATAATGTCAGGTCCTTTTACAGACACACATAAGTGTGAGTGAGCACATGCCTACATGTATTTGGGAAACAATAATAATAACAGTATCAACCTTACATAACATTCAGGCTTTGAGATTCTTCAATAGAGAGGCTTCTTCAATCATTTCTTCATTCTGGTGTGCAGATATTTCTCACATGTTAATCAATTGATATTTTGTGATTGACATTTTCATCCTCACAGCGTCATTTTATTGCTCAGCTCCTTGTTTCATACTTTAACTCCTTTCCTCATCAGAACGTTTCTTCACTATTATTGTCTCTTTGATCTAAATTCTCTGGAAAAATGTAATCGGATTCCTTATCTTGCTCAATGTTCATTTATTGTTATCAGAGCACCTATACTGAAAGTTTTTACAAGCTCTACTTTCCATCAGCTGGTATTTGTAATATTAAGGCACCAATGGCTTCATGCATTGATGGCCTTGTCAGTTTTGACTAGTTTGATTATGGTTATTTTATCCATCCATATATACTGCTAAATTCCAGAAGTTCGTCTGCTCCCTATTATCTAGGTGAGCAGAGATATCAAGCTTTGCGGGTTACAAAGGTTGTATAGTCGTTTTGTTGATGTTTGTAGCTACGTGAGATATCCTCACTAGCTAAGTCGGCCCAGAAATAAATAATAAACAAATATTATGTTGCTCCTAAGACAAGTCAGCCCAGTGAAGTTACCAAGTCAGCCCCACAGTGGAAAAAGGTCAGCCCAGAACAAGTATAAATAAAGGTGACGCCCTCCTCATTTGGACATCAAGCAAGTTCACTCAAGCTCAAGAAGTTCGCTCAAGGGTTGTAGAAGACTGTTTTTCTTGGGTTCTTTCTTTGGTATCATCTTTCTATGTGATCTCTCTTGTTCTAGATAACATTTATATCTGATGTACTTGTACTTTGTACTGAATCTCTAAATAAAAAAGGCTGGCTGGGTTTTTCCAAAGTTTGGGTTTTCCCAGCATAAACTATTGTGTCTCTTGTGTTTATGTGCATAGTTATTCTTTCAGTGATCCTTATGTTAGTTAAAGTTGAAAGAGATGAAAATTATACTGCTATATTATTAAAATCTAACATGGAATCAGAGCAGCGCTGAAAGAGACTAGTGTCGGAAACTAGGGCTTCTTATTTCTAGAATTTCCAACCACAGATTTTATCTGCAAAGACCATATTGGAAATCGCCCTAGGAGAGCGCAACTATCTGTGGAGGAAGATCCTCATTCAGAGAAATTTCAGGTCTGACCTAAATTCTGCAGCAAATAGGGTTTCAATTTTTGAACTAGTTTGTCCACAGATTCGGAAGAAAAGGAGACTCTTGCAACTCGCCTTGGAAGGGCGCATTCACCTGTGAAAGCAGTTTTCTCAAAATCCAAATTTCATTTTTGACCAAGCTCCTGCTAGGGTTTCTTCTGCAAATTTCAGATCTCAGTTTTCAGCCTTCAGTCAAGATGACCAGCATCAAGGTTGAAGATAGACTTGAAGAGGCTTCTAACTTCAGCTCGTGGAAGTTCAGGGTACTTATTGTCTTAGAAGAAAGTGATCTTCTAAACTTTGTTGAAGAAGGAGCAACAGAACCAGAGGAAGAAGCAGGAAAGGCTCAATGGAAGAAGAGTGATGCTAAGACAAGAACAATTCTAATAGATTCGATCAAGGATCATTTGATCCCTCAAATCTCTCAAAAGAAGACAACTAAAACCATGTTTGATACCATGAAGAATTTATTTGAAAATACAAATGTCAATAAGGCTCTTGCCTTGAGACAACAACTCTCAAATGTGAAGATGACCAGATCATATTCTATTGCATCCTACATCATGAAGATTTCAGAAATCAAGGATCAATTGGGCACCATTGGAGAAATAATTGCAGATAGAGAACTAGTCATGATGGCTCTGAATGGTCTCCCTTGTTCTTGGGAACCATTCATTCAAAGTGTGAGTGGAAGATCCAAGCTACCCAAGTTTGATCGTTTGTGGGCAGATTGTACACCAGAAGAGACCAGACTTGCAGCCAGAAACAATGCTTGTGCCTCTCATCATGAAGAAATTCAAGCTCTTGCTACACATGCCAAGAAGGGAAAAGGAAAAGGGAAGAAGAGCTTTGGTAGAAAAGACAAAGGTGAAAGATCAAGTCCAGTTCCAAAGCAAAAGAAGAAGAAGGATCTTTCACATATTCAATGCTATAATTGCAGAATGCATGGCCACTATGCAAGACAATGCACCTCAAAGAAGAGAAAGCAGCATGCCTCTACAGTCAATGTTGATGAAGAAACTCCACCAAAGAAGTCAAGGAATGGAGAAGAGTTCTTCTTCATCTCAGCTCTCTTAGGTACTATTCCTACTAATAGTAATACTTGGTTATTAGATAGTGGTGCTTCTAAGCGTATGACAGGTTATAAGGAGTTCCTCACAAACCTAGATGAGAGAGAGTCACACCTATGAGTTGTACTTGGAGATGATGCCAGATATACTATGAAGGGAATTGGGGCCACTTCCTTCCAGTTAGACTTTGGTGATTCCTTTCATTTGGGTGAAGTGCTTTATGTACCAGTAATAAAAAGAAACCTTGTCTCCATTTCTGCTTTAGAAGACAAGGGTTACAAAGTTGCCTTCTCAAATGGAAAGGTTCTTGCATGGCACAAGAACTCCACTATTGATTCAACTCGTGTGATTGGTGTTAGTGAAGAATGCTTATACAAATTGAAAATACAAACAGTGCAGGCTCTAGTTCATGATTCCCTCAATTTGAGTGAGCTATGGCACAAAAGACTTGGTCACTTACACTATAGAGCACTTCCACATCTAAGGAAGATGGTTACAGGTCTTCCCTAAATCCAAGTTGTGTTGATGTAAATGTAACTTCGGAAGATATTCACTTGTATTTTATATTGATATTATTATTGTATTTTATTTGTACCTCCGACGGAGATGTTTTTCCTCCGGTCGGGGATGTCATTATTATGTTTGGTCACACAAAGTCATTGACGTAAAAGCTCCATTGTAAATCAGGGCGATAGATCCCCTAGAGTCAAATGTAAAAGGGTTATTGAGTCTTCCTAGAGAAGTCGTCCCAGTCAGGTTTAGTGAGGCCAACCTAGTTAAGTAAAAGGTCAAGTCAAAAGTAAAGTATAAAGAGAGAGCCTTGCTCTCTCATTTCAACACACTACTCACTCACACAAGTTCGCATAGCAAGGGAAAGAAGACAAGTTCGCTAGTAGAGAAAAGAGAGAAGCTGCAGAAGACTTATTTTGGGTTTTCCACTTTTGGCTTGATATTTGTATTAGTGACGAAACTATCTTTGAGGAAGTTGAGGGGTTTTCTCCTTTATGGTTTCCCCGAGGAAAACTATTGTGTCTAATGCGTTTTGGTGTGCTTGTTATTATTTCAGTTAAAGATCCTAGATAATATTGAATTAAGGTACAAAACTCTAACATGGTATCAGACCTTACCTGAAAAGAAGGCATTGTGCAACAGCGAGAAACTAGGACTTCCGAGTTTGAGGTCTTCTCTCCACAGATCATCAAGAAAAGGAGGCTAGGATAACTCGTCGTAGGAGGGCGCATCTTTTGGAGGAAGCATAACCCAGTTCCGAGAAGATTGATTTTTGACCCTGTCATTAAGACCCGGAGAAACTAGGGCTTCCTGTTTTAGGCACTTTCCTCCACAAATTAGCTTGAAAAGGAGGTTATTCCAACTCCCCCTAGGAGGGCGCATTTACCTGTGAAAGCAGAACTTAAATCCGAGAATTTTTATTTTTGGCCCCGTCACTGCTGCTAGGAGAAAACTAGGGCATTAGTTATTTTTGGGATTCTATCCACAAATTTGGAAAAAGGAGTACATTGGACAACTCGTCTTGAGGAGGCGCATCTTCTTGTCCAATCAGAAGTTCAAGATTCCAACTTTGGAAAATTAGGGTTTCTCTAACAAACCCTAGGCCAACCAACTCCAAAACCAGGTTGGGCATCTCAAATTGGTAAGATCTAAATCTTTGCTATTTCCATTTGACGTACTCATTCAATATGTCTCACCATACCAAGCTTGAGGATAAGCTTGAGGGAGTTGATAACTTCCGAGCATGGAAGTATAGGCTTGCCCTTGTTCCTAGAAGAAAATGACTTGGACAAATATGTTAGTGAAGAGGTTCCAGCACCAAAGGGAGATGAGGCTAAGGATATCCATAAGAAGAACTTGGTTAAAGCCAAGAGAATGATTGTTGACTCCATTAAGGATCATCTCATCCCACATGTGTCATCCTTGAAGACACCCAAGGAGATGTTCGATGCGTTGACAAAATTATTCGAAGGGAAGAACATCAATCGAAAGATGACATTGAGGAAGCAGCTCAAGAACATAAAGATCCTGAACTCAGAGACCATGCAATCCTATTTAACAAGGGTCTCACAGACCAAGGAGCAACTTGAAGTAGTTGAGGAAAAGGTAGAAGGAGAGATTGTTATGACCACCTTGAATGGTCTCCCAAGATCATGGGACTCATTCATTCAAGGGATATGTGCCGGAAAGAAGTTGATCACATTCAGCAGACTATGGGAAGAATGTACACATGAAGAAGCTCGACTTGTGGCACGAGGAGAAGATGGGAGTAAATGATGACCAAGCTCTCACAACTCACGCTAGAAGAAACTACAAGAGGGAGCACCACCATCACGACAAGAGGGAGAACCACCATCAAAGTAAGAGGGAGAACTACGATAGACAAAGAAGACCCAGAAGACATCTATCCAACATTAGATGTTATACATGTGATGAGAAGGGACACTACTCCAGAGATTGTCCCAGAAACAGAGGTTCCTCCAAGAAGACAAACAAGAAGAGACATCATGCTCACACCGTTGAGGATGATAAACCAGCAAGGAAAAGAATCATAGAAGAAGAAAGAGAAGATTCTTCAAGTGATGAAGAATATGTATTGTAATGAAGGTAACCAGTTACAAGGGTTCATTCAAAAGGTTCCACCTCATAAGGTGAAAGCTAGAGATGACATTCAGTAGGAGAAGCTACTACAGAGTTGGATTTCGAAGAAAAAAATTAAGATCGATCCTCTATGGAAGCCTCTCATCCATTTCAGCATTAGTTAGGATATAGAAAAAAGGGCATGTGTAGAATACTTGCTCAACATTTTCGATCATAAGGCACAGGACCTCAGAATCAGACGATGAAGAGGGAGCACACTGTCAAAGACTCCAGGAATTTCTGCAAGAAAGCAAAGATCAAGAGGGAGTCCACCCAACAACCAAACAAAGATAAGTATTTGAATTGTCATTTCTTATATATCTAATTACTTAAATAATATTGTTCAGTCATGCACATACTTATGTTCCTAGAATTAGGATGTGTATTATGCATGTTAGAAAAGTTGCATTAATGAACAGAATACTACTAATATGCAAGTAACGGGTAAGTGGCCTATGGTACTGTACAACATTCCATTGCTACTTATCTAGAATGAAACCTCTTTGCTGACATGTTGGGAGTAGTGCACAATCTTAACAATGTTCTGGTAAAGATGGAAGGCATCTAGAAAGTTACCGTATGAATACAGGATATGGATGAATGTTGTGTTGAAACCTTGGCTAAGATAGTTGCATAACTATGTGACCTATGTCTTTATGCATAAGAATTTGTTTTGAAAATTATGGAATGTTTCTAACCACACAACTAAATTGACTTGCAGAAAAGATCATGTACCATCACCTACAAGAGAGACTTGTTTCGAAGAACAAGTGACGAAGACTCATCATACATCAAATCAAGAAAACTACCTATTGAAGAAATTGAAGAACCAGAAGTTCCCAGGATTAGAGACTCGGTGATGGAAGAAGCGATTCCAAAAGATCATGAAGACCGCGACATGGAAGAACCACAAGAACCTGTAGAACCACCTCGTGAGAAGAACTCCCACAAGAGGAGACCAACATGGTTATGAGAGGCAATACAAGATGCAGAGAAGTGTGGCACTCCAGATGGGATGCACAGAGAAAGCAAGAGACCTAAACCATACTCCAGCTATGTAACCCTGCTGAGTGACATCATTGATAAAGAACCTTCCAACTATGAGAAAGCAGTAGAGAAGAAAGAATGGAAGGATGCCATGATCGAGGAGTACTAGTTGATTATGAAGAATGATGTCTGGGAGATAGCTCAGAGACCGGAAGGGAAGTCTATAGTGACTTCGAAGTGGATCTATGAGATCAAGCATGCTGCAGATGGTAGCATTGAGAAACACAAGGCAAGGTTTGTGGCACGTGGCTTCTCCCAAAACAAAGGTATAGACTACGAGGAGACATTTGCACCAGTAGCCAAGTACACTTCCATCAGATCTATAATTGCATTGGCTGCAGTAATGAAATGGAAGGTACACAAGATAGACGCCAAGACAACATTCTTGAATGATGTAGTTGAAGAGGAAGTGTACATGGAACAACCACTAGGATTTGAGACACATGACAGGAAGACTCATGTGTGCAAATTGAAGAAAGCTCTGTACAGATTGAAGCAGGCACCCAAGACGTGGTACGGCAGGATGGACAGCTTCCTGATGAGCTTGGGCTTTATTAAGAGTAAAGCGGATTCCAACCTTTACTTGAAGGTTGAAGCCGGAAGTCCAGTGATACTTCTGTTATATGTAGATGACATGTTTCTAATAGGTGAGGATGAGCTCATTGCAAATGTGAAGAGGAGGCTTGCCACAGAGTTCGAGATGAAGGACCTGGGTATGATGCATTATTTCTTAAGCATGGAGGTGTGACAGAGTGCGGATGGAATCTTCCTTGGACAAGGGAAGTATGCAGTGGAGATTCTGAAGAGGTTCGAAATGATGGACCGCAAGGCTATGGCCACACACATGGCATCAAACTTGAAGCTACTATGTGATGCTTCATCAGAGTCAGTTGATGCCACGATGTATCGTCAAATGATTGGTTCATTGATGTACTTGATGAACACGAGACTAGACATATGCTTGGCTATGAAGACCCTGAGCCAATTCCTGACTGATCCGAGACATGTTCACCCGATTGCTGCAAAGCATGTATTTGTTAAAATTCAATATGCTAAGACAGAAAATAGCAGCATTACATTCCATTTCACAATAATAGCATATACAGGATCACTGAAGAAACAACAAGCACAGCATAAACACAAGAGACAGAGATTTATCCTGGGAAACCCTCATGGGGTAGAAAACCCAGCAAAGCTTCCTCAATATAGATGACCAGCAATATACAAAGATGAAACCCTGAGACATGATCTCCTCCTCCACAATAGCAGACCTCTCCTCCACAAGTGCGCTATCCTCAAGTGTGTGAGTGTGTCAAATGAGGAACACACCTCCTCTATTTATACACTACTCTGATATGTATTTTACACAAGTACATGTAGGCTCGTATTTAACCATTAGGTTAAATACCCCATTATAACTGACTGGGCCGACCCCCACATGGTGGGTCTAATAACCCTAGTTACCACAACCAACTTGGAGGAATAAACATCTCTGGATTTATAGTATAATCACATCGGAGGTATGGAACATCTCCGGAATAAATAATATACAAATATAATATTCTTTGAAGTTACAGTATTTCAACACTCCCCCTTAACGAGAAGGATATTATAACAGTATCTGCACGAGCAAGGAGTCATCAACATCATACATGATACATCTATAAATCATTGGAAGCTTTCTTAACATCATCAGTAACTCAACCAGTTACTGGAACATCAACATCTTCAGTACTGAGTCTTTATCTTCTGCAGCACTTGAACAACTATAGCAACATCAACGTCTGGATCCTCACGATCATCAACATCGTCATCACACGATCATCAGCATCGTCATCTCACGATCATCAGCATCGTCATCACACGATCAGCAGCATCGTCATCACACGATCATCAACATCGTCATATCACGATTAGCAGCATCATTATCACACGATCAGCAGCATCGTCATCACACGATCATCAGCATCGTCATCACACGATCGGCATCGTCATCATACGATCATCAGCATCGTCATCACACAATCATCAGCATCGTCATCACACGATCAGCATCGTCATCATACGATCAACAGCATCGTCATCACACGATCATCAGCATCGTCATCACACGATCAGCATCGTCATCATACGATCAACAGCATCATCATCACACGATCATATTACAGGATGATCAATCCTGCTCTCTTTAGGACATAGGTCCATGGATGATACAATCCAGATCAAATTCCAGGATGATCAATCCTTATCTCTTTAAGACAAGTCTCATGTCTAGGGACGATCTAATCCCAACCACAGTGCCAATCCTTTTTTTTTTCATACTGGATGTGACCTAGATCAGATCTAGGATTTACCACCACAGAGCCAGTCCTCTTTCATACTGGATGTGTCACGTCTACAGAGCCAGCCCTGTTTCATGCTGGATGTATCACATCTACAGAGCCAGCCCTGTTTCATGCTGGATGTATCACATCTACAGAGCCAGCCCTGTTTCATGCTGGATGTATCACATCTACAGAGCCAGCCCTGTTTCATGCTGGATGTATCACATCTACAGAGCCAGCCCTGTTTCATGCTGGATGTATCACATCTACAGAGCCAGCCCTGTTTCATGCTGGATGTATCACATCTACAGAGCCAGCCCCGTTTCATGCTGGATGTATCACATCTACAGAGCCAGCCCTGTTTCATGCTGGATGTATCACAACTACAGAGCCAGCCCTGTTTCATGCTGGATGTAACCTAGAGCAATTCTAGGATTTGTCACGTACATTTTGAACCGAGGTCCAGGGACGATCCAGTCCTATCGTGTACCTTTTGAACCGAGGTCCAGGGACGATCCAGTCCTTTCGTTCAGTTATCGGAGACCTCATGTCTACGGCTCTTCTTTAGGACTGATGTCCGGGAATGATCCAATCCCCTCACATGTTCACCAAGAACTTCATTTTCGAAGACATACGTCTACGGTTCTTCTTTCGGACTGAAGTCCAGGAATGATCCAATCCCTTCACATGTTCACCAAGAACTTCATTTTCGAAGACATACGTCTACGGTTCTTCTTTCGGACTGACGTCCAGGAATGATCCAATCCCTTCACATGTTGTATACCAAAAACATGTATTCTCATCATCAAAACATGTATAACCACGACATGTATCATCATCAACAAAACATGTATAACCACAACATGTATCATCATCATCAAAACATGTATAACCACAACATGTATCATCATCATCAAAACATGTATAAACTCAACATGTATCATCATCATCAAAACATGTATAACCACAACATGTATCATCATCAACAAAACATGTATAACCTCAACATGTATCATCATCATCAAAAACATGTATAACCACAACATGTATTATCATCAACAAAACATGTATACATCTATCATCAAAATCATCAAAAGTATGTATACATCTATCATCAAAACTAACATCAAAAGCATGTATACTAACATCAAAAGCATGTATACATCTATCATCAAAAGAATATAAGAGTCCTAAATCTAAATAATTCTAGGTAACTAAGTGCAGTAAATAGGTAACCTCATCATTGATGAGATAGACTTGATGTCGGATACTGTGCTACTCCCCCTTTCGAGGAGAGTCCTTCTAAACTACACCAAGCTTGTCTCGGAAGTGTTCAAACTTTACTCGAGACAGAGGTTTGGTCAGGATATCATCAATTTGATCCTCAGTGCTTATATACTCGAGCTTGATAGCTCCTCTCTGCACCATATCTCGTATATAGAAGTATCGGATCTCAATGAGTTTTGACTTAACATGGAAAACAAGATTTCCTATCATCTTGATGCAGCTTTGATTGTCACACATAATCATAGTGGAATCCATTTCTAAGTCAAACACTTCATATAATAGCTTCTGAAGCCACACTGCTTCACAGCTGGCAGAGCAGACAGCTATATATTCTGTTTCAGTAGTACTGAGAGCCACACTAAATTGTTTCTTGCTAAACCATGAGATCATGGTAGATTCAAGACTATAACATCCACCTAAAGTACTCTTTCTGTCTGAGACACTTCCTGCCCAATCAGAATTTGAGTAACCATGTAAATGGAGTTCATGACCTCCAAGATTATATAGACCAAAAACTAAAGTACCTTTTAGGTACCTCACTACATGCTTTGTAGCTATTAAGTGAACCTTTCTAGGTTCTACTAGATACTGACTTACGGTATTTACAACAAATCATATATCTGGCCTAGTATTTGTTAAATACATCATTGGCCCAATGAATTGTCTATATAGGGTTAGGTCTACTAAAACTGATGAGTCATTAACTAATAACTTCAAGTTGGAGTCCATGGGAGTGGCCATGGCTTTACACTCCAACATATCAAATCTTTTTAGAACCTTCACAGTATACTTACCTCGTTTTAAAAGATTCCTTTTGGATCATGCCATACTTCTAGACCTAAGAAGTAGTGCATTAATCTGAGATCTTTCATTTTTATTTCTGCAGCCATTTTCATGATCTGTTTCTCATTCCTTGTCAGAAAGAGATCATCGTCACATAATAATGGTATGAAAGGTTTATCATCCACAACCTTTAGGTAAAGGTTAGGATCAGCTTTACTTCTGGTAAAGCCCAAGCTTTGTCATGAAGCTGTCAATTGTCCATTATTCACACTCTGCATTGAGTGATCTTCTGCATATCTATCTGTGCCATCTCTCGTCAGATGGGTCTACTAAAATGAGCCTCAAAGTCATTCGAACTCTATGGTGAGTTTCTTCTTGCATCCATGTCATAAGTGTATAGAAGCCATATTCAACCTTATAGCAAGGGTTGAGATCCACATCACCCATGATGATCATTGACTACCGATCCTGGGAACCCATACAGAACCTGATTACATTATTAAGAGAATGGTAAAAACATCTCATCATGATTCTCTTCCTCTTTCTAAGAGAATCTCTTAACCATAAGCTTTCTATAGTGTGTTTGATTTGAAAATCCTTTTGTTGAACATCCATCGCTTGTTCATCATTCATCATGATTTTTCCTACAAATCAAAATTAAGTACAGGATTATTAATACTTCATAATCATCAAATCATATTGACATAATAACCTATTATGCATACAGATATTATTTACATAGTTATGCAACTAATTTGACCAATACTTTGGCACAACACTTTCCCATATCTTGTATGCATACAGTGGCTATCTAGATGCCTTCCATCTCTACCAGAACATACTATCGAGAGTGTGCACAGCTCTCGGCATGTCAGCAAAGAGGTTTCATTCTAGACAAGCAATAATGGAATGTTTGTCCAACTTACCAATCATATGCACATTAGTAGTATACTGTTCAATGCTCTATGAATGTTTATACTCAGCATTATATATTCTAGGAATACAAATATGCATACAACCTATTACAGGAAATATCATTATTATTTCAAATAACAACTCAAATACTTATCTTTTATGTTTGTGTGGTTTCCTCCTGCTTGATCTTCTGTATGTCTTTTGAACTTCTATTCATTCTGTACCACTGTGCATGCTCAAGAGTCATCCTCATGATCTCATACACAAACATACACTCATTAGTATATTCTACAAACATAATCTTGAAAATGTATAGTCATGATTAATAAACATTAGTATTCAAGATTTCAGGGAAGTCTTCTTTTACTCATGCATATCATCAATCAAGATAAAAGATATAATGTGCATAATCCCTTGATTACTAACTTTATGAATAAGCATAACCAATCATTCCAAGTATACTTATATAAGGGATCCTAACACAAGGTAAGATTCATGGAAAACATACCTGGATTAGTATACCTACTTGGTTATGTACAACATACCTAAACAATCTCTTCAATGATTTAGAGATCCTGAGCTAGAACCTGCATGTCTCATAGGTTAAGCATAATATAACAAAGTCATACATACCTCGTAAGTAGAACAAAGATTATGGATGAGTCTTTGTCTTCATGTTTTCATGGTCATGGAACCTGATTTGTCTTTTGTGATGTACCTGTATCTTGTTAGCGGACAACATCAACCTCACACAACATCATAATGCATTAGTACAATCATAAGTGTCAACACCCTAACCAATGAATATCTTCTATCATGCATTCATAATTTTGTTAAGGTTATAAGACAAATCTAAAATCAAAATTGTACTAACTGTAATAACCTGAAGACAAACATACCATAAACTTAATCATGGACAAATATCGAAACATACCTCGATGAGTCATACCTGTCGAGATCGCTTGTATTCTTCTTATGTAAGGCCTTATCCTCATCTCCCCCTGAGACAGGAACTTCTTCACTTATGCAGGTGACCAATCCATCTTCTTCTAGGATTAACCCAATCCACTTGATTTGCAAGAACTGGACCTGGAGCTGGATATGGGTTTGTCAGAGAAACCCAAAAAATCAAACTTTGAATTTCAAAATTCCGAAAGGATAGAAATATGCGCCTTGATGAGCTGATCAAACTGGTATATTCAGAATTTGAAAACTGCAAAGTTTTACTCCTCAATTTTGCCTTTGAAACTTTCGGATTCACTGGACGTGACCCTGAACTGGGGTTTGATGAAGCCCACTCTTTTTCCCCATCAAAAGGTTTGATCCAAAGCTCTAAGCTTTTATTTTTCTGAGGATCTTCCAGCCGTGGTCACAGATTTCAAAAATTCCCATTTTTACAGAAGCCCTAATTTTCCACTTTTCTGATCAAAGTCCCGAACTAGGGTCTAATCAAGCCCGGTCTTCTGCCCAACCAAAAATTCTGATCTTGGTCTCTAAATTTCTATTTTGATGAGTAGCATCCAGCCGTGGTCTCCGATTACAAAAATTCCAACTTTCTTCAAAGCCCTAAATTCCGGAAGCCATGAATGAAGGTACCAAAAAATAATTCTGTTTTGACAGAAATATGTACCTGATTGTTTCTGGTGTAACTCCGAAATTTTTGATCCACAGGGTCTGAAAAAGTTTTCTGAGATAGCCTGACCTGTTAGCTTTCCATCCTGACAGGTCTGACCTCAATTGGATGTTCTGAGAGAGAGTTATGCCAAATGTCGCAACGTGACCTGTTTTGGGAAAATACAGGAGAGCGAACTTGTACGGCGTGCCACGTGTCACTGTTTGACCTTTGGCCTCTGAAAAAGTTTTCTGAGATAGTTCGGCCTGTTATCTTTCCATCCTGACAGGTCTGACCTCAATTGGATTTTCTGAGAGAGAGTTATGCCAAATGTCGCAACGTGACCTGTTTATGGGATAATACAGGAGAGCGAACTTGTACGGCGTGCCACGTGTCACTGGTTCAACTTCGGCCTCTGAAAAAGTTTTCTGAGATAGTACAGTCTGTGTACTACCTGTCACTTTTCACGAAATTTCATTTGGAGCTTCCTAGCCCAAGTTATGACCTTTTTCCCAAGGTCACCTGATTTTGACTCAGATCTGGAAGAGGCAGAAACCCTATATTGTACAGATCATAAATCACAAAGTACAACGAATTAGAGGTTGTCCTTTGGACACAAGGTACCTGGAGATTTGAACTTTGTCCTGTAACAATTTCAGATCCGAAAACTTCGCCAAAACGGATTTATAGCGAAAGTGCTACGATGACTGGTTTTTGCTATGTAAAACCCTAACCTTCAAATTGTCGTAATTAAAGCAAGTGTCTTTAGTGCCATACCTTGTCTTCCTTCAGGTTAGCTCTGATACCATGTTAAAATTCAATATGCTAAGACAGAAAATAGCAGCATTACATTCCATTTCACAATAATAGCATATACAGGATCACTGAAGAAACAATAAGCACAGCATAAACACAAGAGACAGATATTTATCCTGGGAAACCCTCATGGGGTAGAAAACCCAGCAAAGCTTCCTCAATATAGATGACCAGCAATATACAAAGATGAAACCCTGAGACATGATCTCCTCCTCCACAATAGCAGACCTCTCCTCCACAAGTGCGCTATCCTCAAGTGTGTGAGTGTGTCAAATGAGGAACACGCCTCCTCTATTTATACACTACTCTGATATGTATTTTACACAAGTACATGTAGGCTCGTATTTAACCATTAGGTTAAATACCCCATTATAACTGACTGGGCCGACCCCCACATGGTGGGTCTAATAACCCTAGTTACCACAACCAACTTGGAGGAATAAACATCTCCGAATTTATAGTATAATCACATCGGAGGTATGGAACATCTCCGGAATAAATAATATACAAATATAATATTCTTTGAAGTTACAATATTTCAACAGTATTGAGGTACCTGAAGGGTACAGTTGACTATGGGCTCAAGTATGAGGCAAATCAGAAGATTAACCTGCAGGGTTATGTTGATTCGGATTGGGCAGGCAGTGCCGCAGATAGGAAGAGCACTTCGAGATGTTGCTTCAGTATGGGATCCAGTATGATCTCCTGGTTTAGTAGGAAGCAGTCATGCGTGGCACTGAGTACAGTCGAAGCAGAGTATGTTGCAGCTTGTTCAGCTAGTTGTGAGGCAATATGGCTTGGGAAGCTACTGTCAGATTTGTTTGATCTCCAGTAAGAGGCGACTTGTATCTTCTGTGACAACCAAAGTTGTGTGAAATTGTTCGAGAACCTGGTGTTCCATGACAAGTCGAAGCACATTGACATCAAGTACCACTATATCAGCTAAGTCACCTGACACGAGGACACAAGACACAAGTGTCCCCAAAATACGAGTGTCCCCACCGGACACGGTGACCCCCGGAATCAGGACACGTAGGACACGTTTTATATACATATATATATATATATATATATACATATATATATATATATATATATATATTTTAAATATATTCAAATTTAAAAATATAGACATATAGATCCAATAAAATTTAACATTTACAATTACAAATATTCAATAGAAATTACATTTACAATTACAAATATGAAATATTCAATAGAAATTAGATCATTCACAAATCACAACACATTTGTCATTCACAATCACAAATCACAATGAGACACATAGATGCATGTCGGAGACTCGAAACCATATTTCTCATTAAGTCATCAAAATCAAAATGTATTACATAGATGTCGGAATGCCACTGGGCACTGGCAAATGCCAAATAGACTAATAGTCTAATAGTCTAACAGTAAATACAAAAAAGGGGTGGATCAAGATGGAAGAATCCCATCTGTCAATGACTCAATAGTCCTCCTCCATGCCTGCATCAACAAACTCATCACTGCCCTGATCCTCCTCCTCCTCCTCCTCCTCCTCCTCTCTGCCAATCTGACTAACTTCATCTATTGGTGTGGAAGATGACCCCTCCATACGATCACCCTCATCAAAAGTGGCCAACTCTAGCACTGGATCATTAAGATCCATGTTGGCTAATGCCAACTCAGTACTGTTGTCCAAACCCATCTCATCAAGAAAGACATCCCACATTTGTGTCTTTCCCTTTGCCCACTCCTCCCTCTTCCTGTAAATAAGACAAAGGTTGGAGTGCACATACACCATCGTCTCTGCCCTGGACTGCTCAAGCCTGCTCTTCTTCACACTGTACAAGTTCCCATATGTGCTCCAATTCCTATCACAACAAGAGGATGAAGTAGCTTGAGATAGGACCTGTTGTCACACAACTTGTAGTTGCCCCTAGTGGTATCCCATCCGGGACGGTAGAGGAAATGGGCAACTAAAGAGGTGACCCAAGAGATGCCACGGTTCCCAATGTAAGGTGGGAGTCACGTCAACCGAGGCACTCTTCACTTTAGGTCAAGGTGAATCAAGACCAAGGGGGAGACCCTATAACCAATCAAAGATGATTGGACCCAAACAAAGGTTCCTAGGGATGAGTAAATGGTGAGTTACGGAAACCAATGCAAGGTAAAGTGGACCTAGAAATTAAAGTATGGTTGAAGGTGGTTTATGGAATGATTAGTGTTTCAAACAATGTATGATTTAAGCCACATGATTAGTTAAAATGATAAGATGTAGTACCATATGTTGCACAAGTGGGTCCTACTTTCTTGGGATATGTGAATAGCTTAATATGGACCCACAAGGTGAAATTAAGGGATGAAATTGGCACTAGAGGATATGTAATGAGTAGATCTATGGATCTAAGCTGAAATTAGGAGTACCCATGTACCGGATCTAAGGTTTGACACAATTCCCAAGGAGTGCGACTTGCTTTGAGGAGGACTAGTGCCTTGTTGGATGGGCTAATGGAGTCAAAAGATATGTCAAAGTGTAGATCGGGGCACCTAGAGGTCAAGACAAGTGGGCTAATTGAGATAGTGTGGTTGGATCTTGCTAGATCTAGGTTTTCATGAAATGACCGAAGTGGACCACAATCCCTTAAGACAAGGAATGCTACCCCCAAGGCAGATCGTCACAAAATGATACTCTAGACATAGGTTTCGAGGTATGCCCGTTCCAAATCCACAAAAATCTCAACCACCCACGTCCTCAAAGTGGGCAAACTCAGTCACCCAAGGGAGTGCGACCTTGCTCAAGGAGGGCTAAAAAGGGGATAAGGTGGGCCAAATCAAGTCCAATGGCCACCAAACTGTAGATCCAAGTAGCTTATGCACCTATCTATGTGGATCTAGAAAATCAAGTCAATCCAAGGGTTAGATCTTACTAGAACTGAGTTTTAAGGTACCAAATAATTTAAAAGGGGGTTTTAATCCCTTAAAATGTGGAATGATGTCCACAAGGTAGAAATCACCAAAGTACAAGTCTGGGGGTAGGTTATCAAGTGTGTAGATTGCAAATCAAGTGGGATCTCACCTACCCATGTGCTAGATCTAACCCAACAAGCCTCTCCAAGGAAGGGCGATTTGGTTCAAGAGGGCTATATTGCCTTGAAAAGTGTGTAAAATTTAACCCAATCACCACCAAACTATAGATCCCACTAGGGGTGGATGCTATAGAGGTGGGTTTTTAATATCTCTTCAAAAGCAAGGCTAGATCTAAGTAGATCTAAGAAAAACCAAAAATGAGGGTTTTGATCAATTAGGGTTTTTATGATCTAGAAATTATGGATGGTTCAAAGAAGAAGAAGATCATACCTTTGGAGCATACCTGGATGAATAGATGAATGCTAGATGAGATGAGGATTACTTTTGCCAAAGATCAAATGGAGAATTTTTGAAGCCCCCTTGCCAAATCGATTCTTCCAAGCCACATATGTGTCCCTCTAACCTGTCAAAACCAAGAAGCAAAGCATCAATCAGTTTAACATGTTGAAGGTAGATACAAGCAAGAAAGAGATAAGCAAAGAATAGTTGGTGCAAAGACAAAACCACTCCCTGTTTAACCCAAAACGTCCTCCTCCAAGCTTGAAGGGCAAGCCTCCCCACCAATTCGCACTTGTTGAAGAAGTCTTCTCAACCTGTAAAAAAAGATATGGCAAATATGCAAGATAACTACAATAGATTCTCCAGTGCAATGGACAAAAGCATTTACAATCAAAACAACCAACATCCACTCCAACCCAAGCATGTACTCCAAAAGATAGATATTTTATTCCAAGAGCCAAGAGCCAAAAATATCTAGATGATTTTACAATGAGAGGCTCCCTCCTTAAATACGATGGGGAGAGAGTATAATCCTAACCACTTTTTACATGAGTGGCTAAGATTAAAAGATCAAAAGATCTAATCAATGGTTGAGATGAGCTCAACAATAAAATACATGTATCAACCATAAAATATAATAATAAGTGGATAAAATCGCCCTAGGAGAGGGGATCCCACCAAATCATGATGACAAAATATAAAAATAAGCTTATGGTGGGTCCAAGGGGTAATTTTATCCACCCTTGGTCAATCCCCATAGCACAATAATAACAAAATAGTCATCAATATACCAAATCGTGCCTCTATGGACAAATCGTAGGCCTCAAAAGACCTCAGAAATCGTCAGAAAGTGCCATAAGTGATGGATGTGGGCCCCGATGAAGCTGAAACTGCTGGAGAAGGTGCGGAAGACATTCCACTCATCATCACTGATCTTCCCATGCCAAAACTTTGCCTCAGTAGCCCAAATCGAATTCCTCTGTAGCCATTTCTACCAATCCAAAACTGCCTCGGGAAGCGTGTACCTGTCCCAAACTGCCTCCTGGAGTGCCTGCGCTGTCAAGGTGAGGGCACCAGTGTGTCCGGAAGGGGGGTAATATGGTAAAAACAAGTGGCTGGACCACCCCCTCCATCATCAGCGCCCTAGGTGAACCAAATAAAAATCATCTCTGCTCTGACAGGGTCTCCGACAGACCAAAACTGCACTAGGACAGCCTACTGAGGCAAAATCATCACTGTACCTGCCCGAAACTGCAAATAGACTGTCTCATTGGACTCAGAAGGTCCAAAACTATCCAAGATGTGTACTCATACACCATATAGCTCTATGCATGATCATATAATATACCCAATATACCGGAACAGGCAAAATAATAATAATAATCTGTAAATGATCAAATAATGCTGAAAACCATAGATCATCATCATAAACCTGTATCTGATGCATAGAACCATCATGTACATGTACATAGACCATATATCATCTACATGTGTCATCATAAGGTCCAATAATCTCATGTCCTGTGATTGACCTTGGTCAAACTAGGTTTGACCAGGTCAATATTAACCCAATATAACTCAAACTACCATCTGAAGCTGCTGCAAAGTGTCAAAGGTTAATGCATGCTCTACAACTCATTCAAATAGCAATTATAACACAAAGTAGTCATTACTGGCAATCTAAATCCAGATATATATTGTCATTAATTATTTATATGACTCAGACTAGACTTTCAGGACCATACTCACTTCATAGTTGTGATCAATTTGCTAGTGAAGGATGAAGGCTTAGAATAAAATGGCTAGGCTAAAGGGTGACTGACTAACTTGACATTGTGACACTTTGGATATGGGAAAGGGAATACACACCATAGTATATACTAAATGAGCAACAACACAGGGAATGGCGATGTCTCACAAATGGATAAGTTGTTTAGAGAGTGCTTATTCAACTTAGGCTTTATGTCTACATCAAGTTGATCCAGGTTCATTAGGATCATTCAATTTCATTTCATGGCCTTTTTGGCCTACATAACCCTTCGAATCTCAGGTGTGCTGATAAGCACAACTAGTTGCAGCTTGCATCCAGGGCATGTTTTTTATACATACATAAGGTCAGCAATTGTTTAGATATAGCTTTTAAGAATCATTGCCTTTTGGACCTTTCTTTTATACTGTTCAAGGAGTATTTTTTAGCAGTTCATCGCTCTTGCCCTTTTTAGTTTCCATGAGCGAATTTAGAAGTTTCCATAAGTAGTACATGAGCTTTCAGTTTTAGCCAACAACATCTGCAGTGACTAGGGGGAGTTCGAACCAATGCCAAACATCGGGACAACCGACCAGAATGATTTAGGCCTACAATCCAACTCACCAAAGGTAAGTTTTGTCACCAACTCAGAGCCGAGACACAATAAACAAGGAAGCTCATCCAATACAGAGGCTACAGTGGGGAAAAGATCCTCCATGCCACTGGTCAAGTAGTAAGTCAGGGTGATAAACTAAAAGGTAGGTAATGGATGGATGAAGACAATGAGTAATGGAGCCAACACTAGCAAGCCAAGGTGATGGTGGAATGATCACCTCTATTCTCCCTAGGGAGGGTAAAACCAATGAGTATGAGTAGTGAACTTCTAAGTCTGAGTAAGGACAGTAGAATATATATATAATAAGATCAACCAAGTCCAGATATCCATATGATCGCCAGATCATGACACTAAGTGCTAAGACATGCCATAAGAATGAATATAAAAGCAATATAACCATAACACCATGATATACCTGCTGAGTCATATACCTGAATGCTCATTCTCTGAACCATCATCTGTCCTCTGAAACTGCTACTGTAACTCTGGGCACTACTGACTGCTCTGCATAAATGGTATAATGGCTACATCGGTCATCTCTCTGAGTGTCCTGAGACTCACTCATGGCATGGGGACTACATATGCTCTCCAAAATCTGATAGTGATCCATAGATAGCTGCTCATCTCATCATCTCAAAGGAAACGAACTGGCTGAAAAGTGCTCTGGAATCTGAAAAATAATGTATGGTAGCCCAGCTACTATATATGTGATAATAGGACCCTCAAGGCTATCTTCTGTATAAAAGGGCATGTTGCCCCATGAGTTGTCCACCAAACAAGGGGTTTCTTAACCCCCATGTCTCTAACCACCTAATATCCTCCAAATCTCCCAGTGCCACTGAAAAACTCATAAAATCCCTCCTCCACCGCCTCAAGGTGGTCTCTATCCTGATGTAGCCGTCTAAATGCTATCTTCCTCCCCTCTGAGATCTCTCCATCCATGTGAGGAGGAACTCTGGATGAGGGCCCGGACCCACCACTGAGCCAATCTTGAGCGTAGAACCTGGGGTTCAATGAGTGGGCCAAGCAATGCAAAGGTGTGCAATTCTTATCCCACCTGGAGATAAGAATGCCCTGTATGATGGACCATAAGTTCTCTGCCGATGTCTCATACTCACCACACTCATTCTCCATAACAATGGTCCTCATGGACTCAATCATGGAATCCCACCTCTCATAAACATCTCCTAGGATGGGCTGGTCCGTGTCTGCAAACCGCAACAAAGAAATGATTGGCTCAATGATCTTGATGCTAAGGACTACCCTATCCCACCAAGCATCATCTAATACTGTGTCCTTCACCTTTTGTGAAGCACTCTGATCCGACTCTCTCCAAAAAGCCCAAAACTCTAAAATCACCATGGACCCAAGAGCGGTTTTGACCTCTCTCAACCTCGAGCATGATGAATGAGGAAGCAAACCAAGTATCTGCAACCTTCAACAATGAAAGATGTGTGTACTCTTTGTAGATTGTGAGGGCATTGGTGTGGTTTTGTACAAAGTTACGGATATGGCGTGCATCCTCAATAAGTTTGCTAATCCATGGCACATCTGAAGCAATAGATTTCAGTGCTAAATTCAAAGAATGGACAATGCAAGGTGTCCAAAATACCTGTAAGATCAATAAAAGAAAGTATAAATGAGTCATTGAGTCTAGACTCCTAGACTCTACAAGACTACAAGTACAACTAACTACTAAGTTACTAACAACTCAAAATTTCAAATAAATGAGTAAATTAACAATCACATACCTGTGGATATTTAGCTTCCATAATCATGCCAGCAGCCTTGTAAACAGGTGCATTGTCCGTGATGATTTATACACAAGAATCAACACCTACTTCTTCAATGACTTTGATGAACAAATCACCCATATATTGTGCATCCTTGTATTTCCCAAGAGCATCCACCGCTTTCAAGAACACCGGTCCATTTGTGGAAGACACCATGAAATTGATGAGTGGATGGCGTGTTGGATCTCTCCATCCATCCGAAACAATACTAACACCACATGTGGACCATTTTAATTTAATTGGATCAATAATTTTATCCACCTCCTTCTTTGCCTTAACCAACAATGTGGTTCTAAGCTTCTCTGAACCAGGAGGCACATAACTAGTTGGAGCTCGTTCCATTATAGATCGGCACATCTCAAAGTACAATGGTGACCGTGCAACATTGAATGAGATGAAGTTGAGGTAGAAGAAAAATGCAATGGAGAGGTCCACCTCTTCTCGTGCCTCTTGTTGGAAAATCCTATCCATTGGACCTCTTGAAGTTGGCCTCTTTCTTGTTGGATAAGCAATAGCATCAACCCCACTCCTAGTGCTAGAGGGTTTCCTCAATAATGGAAGAGGATCCTCACGATGTTGTGTCTTGCTTGCTGCAGCCACCTTCCCTACTCCAACATGGTCTTCTCTTTCCATCTCCCTCCTTTGGTTAACACTCACAGCTTTGCATGAAGAAATCCCACAAGGGAGGGCCAACAAATGGCCTTTAACCCGGTAATATGTGCTCTTGAAATCATGCTTGCAAAAATTGCAAGTCCAACACACATTGCCTCCCCCACCAAGCTTTTTTCCAGCACCTTCTTTCCTTGTCACATACTTCCACAAAGGGTATTTACTCTCTTGTGCTTGTTTTTTTGCCAAAGCATGGCTATAATGAGGATGAGCTTCACTAGAAGTAGTTGGAGCACTACTAGGAGCAGAAGGGGTTATGCTTGGAGGAGGAATAGGACGAGAGGGAATAGATGGGGTATTCTTCCCTTTCCTTTGCCCTCTACCTGCTGCCCTAGCTGGTTGAGACATTTTCCTTCAACCTTGATGGTGAAATCACACTTGAATCTCCTTCACCTGCAAGAAAACACTCTTGAATCTCCTTCACCTGCAAAAAAAATGACTTTGGGCTCTCTCTAGCTCTCCCTCACACTCCCTTCAGTTAGCAAATGACAAAAAGAAAACAAAAAAATCGTTTTTATGGGCCTGCGGGCAGCCTTCACGCCTTTTTTCGTGTCCTGGAATTTCCCCACGCTGCACAGATTTTCCCCACGCGTGTCCCGATTTAGGGACACGACTTTTTTCGTGTTCGTGTCCCCCACGTGGGGCCATCGTGTCTGCGCCCAAACGTGGCCCACGCGACATAGAGGCCCTGGAGGACGTGTCCAGTTACTTAGTATATCAGGGATATGGTGCAAAGAGGAGCAGTGAAGCTCCAGTATGTTGCGACAGATGAGCAGATAGCCGATGTGTTGACCAAGTCGTTAGCTAGAGAGAAGTTCGAGTACTTCAGAGAGAAGCTTGGTGTTATCCAGATCGAGGTTCCTCCTGAGAGGGAGTGATGAGACCAGAAGACGCAGATGCACTAGAGTCGTTCTCGCATGGTGGTAGGCGTAGGTGGTCCTTGGGATGTAATGCATCTGGGATGTTCCTGATTGTCCTCCCATGTTGGTAGATATAAGGATTGGTTCTCATATGATGGTAGGCATAGGTGGTCCTTGAGATGTAATGCATCTGGGATGCTCCTGATTGTCCTCCCATACTGGAGACGTTGAGAGGTCCACCGGTCATAAGACACTATGTGTGCGCCTAGGCAGGATCTCACATGGTGGAAGGCGTAGGTTGTCCTTGGGACGTAATGCACCTGGGGTGTTCCTGACTGTCCTCCCATGTTGGTAGACGCGGGCTGACCGTTGAGAGACGTAATGCACCTGGGGTGCTCCTGGGATGTACCCACTAGGTGGGAGACACGGGTGGTCTATTGGACATGAGATGTGCATCATGGCTATGCTCCTTGTGATGAAGAGATGATCTGGATACGATGAGGAGATAGTAGGAGACGCAGGTGATTGCAGTGGCAATGTAATGACTAACCCTGGGCTATACCTACTTGATGGCTTGCTCACAGAGATGATGAAGACATGTATGAGGGCTAGGCCTACATCCAGCATGAAAAAGGGTTGGATCTGTAGAACTTCCTATGACGAATAGATTCGAGAGATGTCACTAATCAATGATCAACGGAATGAAGATTGTTGCAGCAGCGACGATGATGATCCAGTGTTGATGATGATGTTCCAGCATTGAAGATGATCCAGCGATGATGACGTTGTCCAGAGTTGTGTCAAGGGTGATGATGATTGTGATGAGAGAATACCTTCCTAGTTAAGAGGGAGTGTTGATGTAAATGTAACTTCGGAAGATATTCACTTGTATTTTATATTGATATTATTATTGTATTTTATTTGTACCTAGACGGAGATGTTTTTCCTCCGATCGAGGATGTCATTATTATGTTTGGTCATGCAAAGTCATTGAGGTAAAACCTCCATTGTAAGTCGGGGCAATAGATCCCCTAGAGTCAAATGTAAAAGGGTTATTGAGTCTTCCTAGAGAAGTCGGCCCAGTCAATTTTAGTGAGGCCGACCTGTTAGGTAAAAGGTCATGTCAAAAGTAAAGTATAAATAGAGAGCCTTGCTCTCTCATTTCGACACACTACTCACTCACACAAGTTCGCATAGCAAGGGAGAGAAGACAAGTTCGTTGGTGGAGAAAAGAGAGAAGCTGCAGAATACTTATTTTGGGTTTTCCACTTTTGGCTTGATATTGTATTAGTGACGAAACTATCTTTGAGGAAGTTGCAGGGTTTTCTCCTTTATGGTTTCCTC
Organism: Larix kaempferi; assembly: GCA_027924585.1. Lineage (NCBI taxonomy): Eukaryota > Viridiplantae > Streptophyta > Pinopsida > Pinales > Pinaceae > Larix > Larix kaempferi. The sequence goes on from BSBM01000007.1 coordinate 13,489,273, forward strand.
GAGGAAAACTATTGTGTCTATTGTGTTTTGATGTGCTTGTTATTCTTTCAGTTAAAGATCCTAGATAATATTGAATTAAAGTACAAAACTCTAACAAGTTGAGCATGATGGCATTTGTAGAGGGTGTGCACTTGGCAAGTCCAAGGGAATATTGGAATTGGTACACTCTAATTTGTGTGGACCCATGTCAGTTGCCTCCTGGGGAGGATTTTGGTATAATGTGATCTTCATCGATGACTACTCCCGAAAGACTTGGATTTACTTCTTAAAGTCCAAGGAATATGAAGAAGTTATGAACAAGTTCAAGGTATTCAAGGCTCAAGTTGAGAACCTATCCGGGAAAAGGATTAAGGTTTTAAGGTCTAATAATGGTGGAGAGTACACCTCTTCATATTTCAGTGTTTTCTGTAAGGAAGCAGGAATTAAGAGGGAGTATACGGTTCCTTACAACCCTTAGTAGAATGGGGTTGCAGAGAGGAAGAACAGGTCAATGGTAGAGGTAGTCCAGTACCAGAACCTGCCTATGTTCTTATGGAAAGAAGCTTCCAATACCGCAGTCTATGTCCAGAATAGAGGTCCTCATAAGATATTGAGGAACACGACTCCAAAAGAAACCTTCACAGGTGTGAAGCCAGAAGTTGGACACTTGCAAATCTTTGGTTGTTCAGTATACATTCATGCGCCCAAGGACAAGAGGACAAAGCTAAACCCTTAGGGAAGAACCGTACAATTGTGGGGTACAGTGAATCTTCAAAGGCTTATAGAATCTACATTCCATATTAGAGACAGATTGAGGTCAACAATGATGTCTCCTTCAAAGAGGAGAAAGCCTTCAAAAGAGCTAGAGAATCTCCTATGGAGATTGACAATGAGGAGCAAGTAGCTCCAAAGGAGATGGTAACATCTCCACCTCCCTCTTCAGCAGTTCAAAGGGAGCCTATATATCCAGTTGATCCTATAGATCTGATTGATCATGTTGATCTTGTTGATCCAGAAGAGCCTATTACCAACTGAGTTGCACACAGTTGGACTTCCAGAGAGACGCCAAAGTTTGCACAAATACTTGTGCATTTCAGTGTTCAGATGTTCAAATCAGGCCTTTTCAGGGCCCCTTTTTAATTTTTTATAAGCATGTCCATGCCCCACGAGGTTTGTAATAAGGTGTGCTAGTATGGTGGTCTTGTTATCACACAACGTGCAGTTGTCGCAAAAGGTGATCCTATCCAGGATGGTAGAGGCGTTGGACAACTAAAGAGGTGACCCAAGAGATGCCATGGTTCCCAATACAAATGGTTGTCACGCTAACCGAGGCACTCTTCACTTTAGATCTAACCTAACCAAGACCAAGGGGGAGACCCTAGTTAGCCAATGAAGGCTAGCGAACCAACTCTAGACCTCCTAGGGAAATGTGAAGATAAAATAGGAGAAGATCAAGAGTGAATGGATCTAGATCTAGGCATTATAAGTGGACACATAGAGTTAGGGCTTGGTTGAGGAGGCTTATGGAAAAACAAATGCTCAACCAAGGTAAGAAAAATGCCAATTATGAGTTTAATTGAGTAGATCTAGATAGATCTAATGCCAAACAAGGAATCCCAAGTGGGGCCCACCCTTAAATTAAAGAAGTTGGTTAAAATGGGGTCCACAAGGTGAAATTTAGGTAAAAATGGCACTAGGTGGTTGGCTAAGTAGTAGATCTGATGTTTTAAGCCGAAAGTAGCACAACCAACGAAATAGATCCGGAAATATGCATAAAACCCACAAGTGCATCCCCCTCAAGAGAGGACTAGTGCCTTAGATCATAGACCAAATGGAGTTGGAATGAAACCAAATTTTAGTTATGATGTTCTTTAATTTATTTAGAGGTGGGTTTTATGTTTTAAGCCCAAATAATCACCAGATCTATCAAATCTAAAAATCGAGGCTTTTAACAATGAGGGTTTGAATGACCAAATGGGTGAAAGTTCCTAAGAAACCGGATTCATCCAAAATGGCCCGCATGTCCCGTGGGGGTCGAATCGGACACGACACGTTGTGAAATCGTGTCCGATTCGACTTTTGGTCATGTCCAAAATCGGGAAACGGCCAAAGTCGAATCAGACACAACTTCACATCGTGTCCCCGACTGTCTGATTCGTGTCCCAAAAACAAGACACGCTTTCTGCGGAAAAGGCTAGTCGGGTTGGGTTTAAAAACATTTTTTTCACTTTCTTTTTGTCATTTGCAAGTAAGGAGAAGGTTGAGAGTGGCTTTTATGTGTAGGTGAAGGAGATTTGAAGGCTATCCAAGGGAATCCAAGTGCATTGGGGATGGATTTGTGGAGAGAATTGAAAGCTTAGCCATCAAACAAGAAAGGGAATGTCTCAATCAGCTAGGGCAAGAGCTAAGGGGCAGAGGAAAGGGGAAAATGCACCATCTAGTGCCTCCCCTCATATTCCTCCAAGCACAAGCGGTTCTCCTCCTCCTTCAAGTGCTTTATCTGCTGCTAGTGGAGCTCATGCTATTGCTCCATTTAACCCTGTTTTAGCAAGACAACAAGCCCAAGACAAAAAATACCCTTTGTGGAAGTATGTGACAAGGAAAGATGGACCTGGGGCAAAGCTTGGTGGGAGAGGCAATGTGTCTTGCAGATGCAATTTTTACAAGAATGAGTTAAAGAGCACATATTACCAGGTTAAGGGCCATTTGTTGGCCCTTCCTTCTTGTGGGATTTCTTCATGCAAAGCGGTGAGTGTTAACCAAAGGAGGGATATGGAAAGAGAGGATCATGTTGGCTTAGGGAAGGTGGTAGCAGCAAGCAAGAAAAAAGAGGATGATCCTCTTCCATTCTTGAGGAAATCCTCTAGCACCAAGCCTCCATTTCCACCTAGCATTCATGGGAGTGGGGATACTTATCAAACAAGAAAGAGGCAATCTACAAGTGGTCCAATGGATAGGATTTTCCAACAAGAGGCACGAGAAGAGGTGGACCTTACCATTGCATTTTTCTTCTACCTCAACTTCATCTCATTCAATGTTGCACGGTCACCATTGTTTATTGAGATGTGTCGAAGTATCCTGGAACGAGCTCCAAGTGGTTATGTGCCTCCTGGTTCAGAGAAGCTTAGAACCACATTGTTGGTTAAAGCAAAGAAGGAGGTAGATAAAATTCTTGAGCCAATTAGAATAACATGGCCCTCATCCAGTGTGAGTATTGTTTCGGATGGATGGACGGATCCAACACACCATCCACTCATCAATTTCATGGTATCTTCCCAAAATGGACCGATGTTCTTTAAAGCGGTGGATGCTCTTGGGAAATACAAGGATGCACAATATATGGGTGAGTTATGCATCAAAACCATTGAAGAAGTAGGTGTTGATCAATGTTATCGGAACCGGACCGGTCATCGAACCGGCGAAGCCCAAAATGTGAACCGGACCGGAAACCGGACCGGAACCGGCAAAAAACCGGGTAAAAAACCGGCCGACTAAAAAATACATAAAATATTCATATTTTGTAAAAAAAAATATATATTCATGTGCATACATATGAATCCAAACCATTAATACACAAATATGCAAAGTTTCTCATATATATAGCAAATATGGGTGCAAATATCCAAAATAGCACCTAGTGCAATACATCTCTGAGGTTCTGAACCAAAGTACATCAACAAAGAGGCTCTAAATGGCCACTACAATCCAAAAATAAACCATAGTACTAATGAATAACAATAAAGTATAAACTGATCATATGCCACTACCCTACTAGTGTCTACTGTCTAGTAGTCTACTACTCGGACTCCTCCTCATCATCCTCCTCATCGTCATCCTCATCCTCTTCAGGAGTGGGATTCTGAGCCCCACTTGATTCCCCTGTCCTTGAAGGTGGAACCTCTAGAGGTGGGTCCAAATCCAACCAAGAAAGGTCTTCATTATCAAAAACTGGTGCTTGAGTCTCCACAACCCACTCTGATGATGGATCAAAGTCATCCAAGGTTATGTTGCCTGATGCTGGTGTCTTGTTCAACAACTGGTTACGCCTCAGTCTAAGATTGTACTGGACATAGACCATGTCATTCAACCGTTTGTGTTCCAAACGGTTTCGTTTCTTGGTGTGTATACGCTCAAATACACTCCAATTGCGTTCACATCCAGAAGCACTGCATGGCTGGCTCAATATTCGAACTGCAAAATTTTTCAAATCACTGCAGCTCCCACCAAACTGACTCCACCAATAGGCTGCAATAAGAGTTGAATGCAAACAAGTTTCAGCAAATGGCTTTGGAAATTTAACTCATTCTTTACAATGGATAATATAATTTGAAAACTTTGAAAATTCTTACCTGGTGGATCCTTGGATCTGCCTCGTATGGCCATGCTCATGCCAAAGCTACCCATACTCTCATTGAATTGCAGTAGCTTACTGTGTATCTCATCTTGTATCCTGGCATCAGGAACCATGCGCTCAATGCATCTATACAATCCTTCTTTTACCTCCCCATCATCATTGGCTTCAAAGTCTTTTGTATAGTGGTACCTTCAAAAGTTCAAAGTTCAAAAGAGTCAAAGACAAAAAATATTCAAAGTTAATGTTTGAAATTAAAAGAAAACTTTTAACTTTGAAATTTGAATAGGAATTTAGAGATTTCTTACCTTGGGTTTAAGTAATAGCCAGCTGCATGCAAAGGACGATGGAGTTGTCTGTTCCATCTGTCATCAATGATATTCTAAATAGGAAAATACTTCTGCCTTTTATCACCATATGCTTTCTTTATTGCTTCTTTGGCCTGATCCATGGCCTCATAAATAAAACCCATAGCGGGTTTATCACCATCTACCATTCGCAACACTCTCACAAGAGGCTCACTGAATAAAACTATCTCTTCTGCCTTTTTCCAAAATGTTTTTTCAAACACTTTGTCAGCTATATCTTTCCCTTCAGCCTTTTTACTCCATTGGCATTCATTCCACTCATCGCAGGAAAACATCTTCCGCAAATTGGCTTTTTGATCAACAAGGGATTGCAACGAAAGAAAGTTTGTTGCAAATCGTGTAATGGTTGATCTAACAAGCTCTTTACCCCCAGTGTTCTTCCTCATAAGACTCAAAACCCATGAGTGGTTGTAGATGTACCTGGTTATTGATTTTGCCTGCTCCACACACTTCTTCACCCACTCAATTTTGCCAATATCCTCCAGCATGAGGTCCAAACAATGGGCTGCACATGGTGTCCACCAAATGGTGGGGTGTTTTTCCTCTAACATCCTTCCCGCTGCAACATAGTTTGAGGCATTGTCAGTGATGATCTGTACAACATTCTCTGGCCCCACCTCCATAACTACTCCATCCAAAAGATGAAATAATAATTGTGCATCCCTCACCTGATCAGAGGCATCCACAGATTTAAGAAACATGGTTCCTTTTGGGCAAGCAATCAGGAAATTGATAATAGTGCGGGATTTTCCATCACTCCATCCATCAGACATTATTGTGCACCCTGTTCTACTCCAGGACTGCTTGAACTCCATCAGATATTCATCTATTCTTTGAACTTCATTTTTTAAAAGGGGTCCTCTGATATCATGAAAACTAGGGCCTTTGATGCCTGGACCACATGAAGCAATAGCATCTATCATAGGTTGATAATAAGAAGAATTAGTTGCATTGAAGGGTATGTCTGCATCATACCACCATCTGGCTATGCATTCCCAAGCAGCCTCCTTCTCCATCTTCTTCCATTTAGCATCAATGGTGGGCTGAGCACCAGGGGTAGTGCGGGGCACAAAGAAAGAGTCAAGGCCTCTATTGCTGGTCGGGGTAGTAATATTACGTGGCCTCTTCAGGTTCAAATTGGATGCTCTACGTCCACCTCTCCCCCTAACAGGAAAACTGGAGGATTCTTCAAAACTAGTCAAATGACCTTGAGGGGTTTCACGATCACCACCCTCAGGATCATACTCATAGTCAATCTCATCCTCAAATGGCATTGAACTTCTCCCTATGTCTTCTTGAATTTTTTTTGACTTGGCTTTTTCTTCTTGGTAGGCTTCAATACTACTTAGCATCTCTGCTCTAAGATCATCAGAGACTTTCCTACAAGGTTCAACATTGCCTCTAGCACCAGCTAAGTGTTGTTTTAACCTATGGATACCCCCCCCACCTATTTTCTTCCCACAATAATTGCATACTTTTTTCCCACCCTCATCCAATTGGCAATGAACCCATGCCGCATCCTTCCTCTCTTTTGGAGCCATGGCAAAGTTGCAAACAAGAGCTGGAAATACGATTTTTAATTTATTAATAACTAATTAACTAAGCCTTAAGGAAAAAAAAATTTAAAGAGAAAAGTCTTGAGACTTGACATACCTTTGAGAAATAAGAAGAAATGAAGGAAAGCTTGAGAAATTTGTAGCTGCCAAGAGAAAAAGAAGAGACTGCTCCGCTATAACAGTCCACAAATTCTGCCCAAAATGCCTTCAAAACCTCCAAAACAGTCCACGTAGTAGCTCTTAATCAGCTGCAAAAAATAATGAGGGCAAGCTCCTCCAAAACCTCCCTGCAAAACACACTTAAAGCTGCCCCAACTGTAGCTGCAAACCAATGAAAAAATGCAGCTGAGAAACAATGTCAAACTGTCCTCTCAAGAATGCCAAACCGTCCTCTCAATAATGGCAAAAGATGACCAATGAATAGTGTGAGTGATGTAGGGGGTGGGGGGGTCTTTAAATAGTGTTAGGATAGGCTTAGGGTTAGGTTAGATGCTAGCTTAGGGTTTTTGTTTTTGTTTTTTTTTTTTTAAATTTGAAGTTCGTGGGTCCCTGGGCCGCGGCCGTACGGCAGAGTACGGACCGGCCGGTTCCGTACGGAACCGGTCAAAACCGGCCGGTTTGACCGGTTTGACCGGTTCCGTACGGAACCGGCCGGTTTTCTGGCCGGTTTTGAAAAATATCCGGTTTTTAAATTTTTTTAAAGGAACCGGACCGGCCAAGCCTGTGAACCGGTCTGACCGGCCGGTTTTGCCGGTTCCGGTCCGGTTCCGATAACATTGGTGTTGATTGTTGTGTACAAATCATCATGGACAATGCACCTATTTGCAAGGCTGTTGGCATAATTGTGGAAGCTAAATATCCACGGGTATGTTCATTTTGGACACCTTTCATTTCTAATTTGCTCATTGTTTGAATTTGGTCATTGCAATGTTAGTGTTGTAGTCATTTATACATGCTTTTATTGCTCTTACAGGTTTTTTGGACACCTTGCATTGTCCATTCCTTGAATTTAGCACTGAAATCCATTGCTTCAGATGTGACATGGATTGGCAACCTTATTAAGAATACACGTCATATCCGTAACTTTGTACAAAACCACACAAATGTCCTCACCATCTACAAAGAGTACACACAGCTTTCATTGCTGAATATTGCAGATACTCGGTTTGCTTTCTCATTCATCATACTCAAGAGATTGAGGGAGGTCAAAACTGCTCTTGGGTCCATGGTGATTTCAGAGTTTTGGTCTTTTTGGAGAAAGACGGATCAGATTGCTTCACAAAAGGTGAAGGACATGGTGTTAGATGATGGTTGGTGGGACACGGTAGATCTTAGCATTAAGATCATGGAGCTGATCATTTCTTTGTTGCAGTTTGCAGACACTGACCATGATTCGGGGGTGGGATTCCATGATTGAGTCCATGAGGTCCATTATCATGGAGAATGAGTGTCCCAAGTATGGGACATTGGCATAGAACTTATGGACCATGATTCAGGATATTCGTATCTCCAGGTGGGATAAGAATTGCACACCTTTGCATTGCTTGGCCCACTCCTTGAACCCCAAGTTCTACACTCAGGAGTGGCTCACTGGTGAACCGAGGCCCTCGCACAAAGTCCCTCCTCACATGGATGCAGAGATTGCACATGGGAGGAAGATAGCACTTAGACGGCTATTTCAGGATAGAGACCTACTTGAGGAGGTGGAAGAGGGCTTTGTAGATTTTTCCACTGGCACTGGAAGATTTGGAGGCTATGATGTGCTTAGAGACAGGGGGGTTAAAAAACCCTATGTTTGGTGGGAAACTCATGGGGCAACATGCCCGATTCTACAGAAGTTATCCTTGAGGGTCATCTCTCAAGTTACATCATCCTCTTGTTGTGAGAGGAATTGGAGCACATGTGGGAACTTGTACAGTGTGAAGAAGAGCAGGCATGAGTAGTCCAGGGAAGAGTCGATGGTGTATGTGCACTCCAACTTTCGTCTTATTTACAAGAAGAGGGAGGAGTGGGAAGGGAAAGACAAAGATGTGGGATGTCTTTCCTGATGATATGGGTTTGGACAACAGTACTAAGTTGGCATTAGCCAACATGGATCTTAATGATCGAGTGCTAGAGTCGGTCACTTTTGATGATGGTGATCACATGGAGGGGTCATCCTCCACAACAGCAGATGCAAATCGTCAGATGGGCAAAGAGGAGGAGGAGGAGGATCAGGGCAGTGCCAATGATGAGTTTGTTGATTTAGGCATGGAGGAGAACTATTGACATATGGGATTCTTCCATCTTGATCCACCCCTTTTTGTATTTACTATTAGTCTATTTGGCATTTGCCAGTGACCAGTGGCATTCCGACATATATGTATACATTTTGATTTTGATGACTTAATGAGAAATATGGTTCCGACATGCATCTATGTGTCTCATTGTGATTTGTGAATGACAAATGTGTTGTGAATCGTGATTTGTGAATGACAAATGTGTAATCATTAATGTGTTTTGATTATAATTTCTATTGAATATTTGTAAATGTTCTAGTTTCTAAAGATTTTTGGATCTATATGTCCATATTTTTAAATTTTAATATATTTTTAAAAATATATATATATGTATATAAAACATGTCCTTCGTCTCCTGATTCCGGGGGTCACCGTGTCCGTGTCGGACACTCGTATTTTTGTGTCCTTCGTGTCCCGTGTCCTCGTGTCTAGTGACTTAGGGTGAAACTCATGAAAATGGATACGTACCTTGTAGATCTTACCTCTAGAGCTTGGGGCTACCTTGCAAATTGATAGTCCTTCCCAAGCAAGGCAATCAAGAGTGAGATCCAGCTCCTCCAAGTGAAATCACTATCCCTCCAAGATGACAAGTGCGCCCTTCCCCTGCAGAAAACGATCTATATGAGAATCGATCTAGCATGAAAATGACTATAAAGTGGAAAAGATGAAACAAGTAGCATCAAATATGTCACGAAGATACAATAATGATACTCCCTGAGACAAAGAACAATCCAAAGGTAAGATATGGGGTTTCCCCACAATAGCGTCCCCTCAAGTCGTCCTCCTCTTCCACCACACAGCCTCCCTGCAGAAAAACGTTTGGAGCAACAAGATCCACAATGATAACACAGAGAAAAGATTGTATATTCAACTTGCAAGAGCATCCATCAAAACCCAAGAAGCAGATCTACAAAATAGTATTTTATTCCAGTATTTCCAAAGCCCAAAAGGTGCCTTTACGATAGGGGGGCCTCTTCCTTAAATAGGAATGAGAGAGACCAAAATCCTAAACCACTTTATGAATGAGTGGTGGAGATCAAAAGATAAATACAATATAATCAACAGCTATGATGAGTCGGAACAATATAACATGGATCAACTCACTAAGAGGGGTGCGCACTCACTAAAAGAGGCCCTACGGGGGGTCACACCACATAAAGATGACTAGGACAAGTGAAAGGAGCACATGGTGGGGCTAGGAGGTGTTATAATCCTTCACTAGCATCACCCCATGGCACAATAACATAAGACATGACTCAACAACATAGGATATGACTCAAGGACATGTCAAAGTGACCATATGACCAAATCGTGGCCCCCTCAATGAGAGAATAATACATCAAATCACAACTCGGAGAGTGTGTAGACCCCACTGAATGTTGCAAGCTGATCTGGAAGGAGTGGGATACATCACAAATGACCTCTAAACAAACCTCATGCCAAAACCTTGCCTCAATAGCCCAAATCAATTTCCTCAATGACCTTTTTATCCCATTTTTATTCCACCTGAAATCCATCAAAATGCCTGTAACTCACTGCCTGATGCCTGGGCACAAAACTGACTGTGCCAATGTGTCTGGATATGGGGTAATATGTTAATAACAGGTGGTTGGAACCCCCATCTCCTTTGTAGTGCCCTAGGGAAACGTGCAAGCTCAATGCAACTGCTGGACAGGCCATTTCTGCATGGCAAAATCAGACAAAAGTGGAAATCTAACCATATTATCACTGAGAGTGGCTGAAACTGATAATTGAGTGTCTCAATGGACTCAGAAGGTCCAAATCTACTAGATATCAGCACCCTTACACCCTGTGGCAACCTGTAAGATCATCTGTAGCCTTAGCCATACCCAGACAATAATAAAATAAATGGTCTGGGAATAATAATAACCATAAAAAATACATCAGCCATCATCTGAAACTTGTGTCCACTCTATGGAGTCATCAAAGGTGTATCATAGGACCATCAATCATCATCATATAACATCATTGGTCCAACTCATCACGGATCCCAAGGTTGACTTGGTCAAACTAGGTTTGACCAGGTCAAGACTGATCAAAATACAACTCGGGCTAGAAAAGCCTAATGCTGCAAGTGCAAATGGTTAGAGCATGCTCTGTTAATCATTCTCATAGCAAGACTTAATGTATTAAGCATCATTTCACTGGCAGTTTAATTAAATAATTATATCAAGCATAAGTTTAAATAATCATTTACTTACAAAAGAACCTCAGGAATATACTCATTCTGTAGACATGAACATTTTGCTAGCAAAGGGTGAGGGTGAAGAATGCAAGGTTAGGATAAAGGGAAGACTTGACTGACTCAACACTGTGATAATTTGGATAAGGGAAAAGGGAGATACACACTTAAGCATATGTTGGATAATAAACACACGGGGAATGGCAGTGTCTCACAAATGGAATAAGTTGTTCAAAGGAGTGCTTATTCAACCTTGACAAATGTCTACAACTCGCATCCAAGCTGAAACAGCTCCGTGAGAACCGCCATGGCTGGGTGCTCGGCTAACCGTAACTTGAGGTTCTAGGGGACACTTAGAATTAGTTGTCCCTTACTCCATCTCACATCACAACCTGTAGGCTCCGTGAGGAATTAATCATTACACTTAATTTCCTAGCCAGCAGTCTTTGGCTTTATTACCCTTTTGGGGATTTTGCATGTGCTTAGAAGCACAACTACTCAAGCTTTCATCTAGGGTGCTTTTCATTTCAGTTTTCATTTAATTTCACAGCCATCTTTCATTGTGCTGAGAAGCACAATTTTTTTAAAGTATTTCCATGGGCTTTCATAAGAGATATAACAATAGTTTCCATATGTATGATGATAGTACAATTCACTTCAGGTTTTGGCCAACATAACTCAAGCAACTAGGGGGACTCTCTACAATCAAGAACAAACATCGGGGCAACCGACTAGAGTGATCAAGGTATCAAATCCAACTCACCTAAGCTCAGGAACCAACACCAACGGGTACTCCTGGCCCAGAAGGATCAAGGCTTCGGTAAGTTTTGTTGCCAACTCAAAGCCGAGACACAAACTAACAAGGATGCTATCCAACACAGAGGCAAAAGTGGGGAGGTCCTCCATATCACAGGCTTTGGTGCAAGTCAAGGTAGAAACCAAACAAGGGAGAGTTAATGAATGGATGGGGAAAGTGAAAGTGATGCCTAAGCTAGCAAGCCATAAAGGTGGGAATGATCATGTCCACACTCTTAAGAGGGTAAAACCAATGAGTATAAAACAAGAGCTTCTAAATATAAGTAATAAGACCATTTAGATAATCAATAATAACCATATTCATTTCATACATATTTACTGCCAGATCATGATCACTAGATACTAAGTCAAGCTATCAAAATGACCAAAAGAGCAACTCAATCAAAACCAATGCACACCATATACCTGTATCTGCTATCTCGAAGATTTGTAACCACTGAAAACACTATTGCTGAAACTCTAGGCACTGCACTGCTCTGTATGGGATAAAAGGTCATCTCAGTCATCAAATCTAAGGTCAATAGGCTCAGTCTTGGCATAAGGTTCATTGCATGTTTGATTTTGGGCTACTCTGATACGTGAGTGATCATCAACAATACTGCTCATCATAGGTTGATCTCAACAAAACTGTGTAAAGGCCAAGCTCAAAAATTCTACAATGAACTGCTCTGCAATCATGGTAGCCCAGCTACTATGGATGTGATAACAGGTCTTATAAGTAACTTGGCTTCCTAAGACTTGGAAACCAATGAAGTTTTTCCCCTTGTCAATTATGCTTTACCTTTACCCGAGTATAATTAATGAGTTTTTCTCCTACACCTCCAAAGCTGGAATGCCCAAGTTGGTGGTTAGGCCTTGGGGGGTTATTAAAGTTCATGTGTCAACATATATAAACATGTTGGACACTTAAATAAAGTCATATGGTCATGCACTAGGTCCCTAGGTGTTTTTTTTAATATTTTGAAAATATTAATTTTTTCATAAATTATATCATTTTTTAATGGTTTAATTGAAAAAAATCAAATTGTAATAATTAAGTGGTTTGTGTGTGAAATCTAACAATGGGGTGCTCGTTTTCTAAGCCAGAGCACCCATTTAACCCATAAACCCACTTTTCCTAAGTTTCCAGCAATTATTTATCTCAAAAAATAATATTTGCTCGAAAAACCCAAAAAGGACAAAATAAATGTCAAATAAAGACATTAAACGAAAAGACAAATTCCTAAATCCATGGAAAGTGTCCAGAGTTGAACTGAGGATCAACTAAAGTGATGAGGCAGTCAAGACTAAGTCATTTGAACTTTGAATGGGTGATTTCAATCAAGATTGAGCAAGATCTAGTTATCTAAGCCTTGAGAAATGCGCCCTCTCCATGCATGGGCGACTGCTTGATGTGGAAGATTGTGGTTGGTTGGTGATAATTACAAAGAGGAGGGTGCCTACCTCTCTTGAGGTGGCGCATTCCTCTTGGTTTGGCATTCAATCAAGGTGGCAATCAAACCATCCAAGCACCCAGTTAAACTCCAAATCAAGGAGGGTGACTTCACTTGGGACTTGCACCCTACCTTGCATGTATTTTCTTATTTAAAGAGAGCATGTTCACTTCTTTTCCGGATCTGAAGGTGGAACCTCTGCTCCTCTGTGTTGTAATATTTTTCAGTTCTTGAGTGAATAAAGGGAAGGCTTTGGAGGCTACATTGTGGTTGCATGTCATGTGTGGATGCTTGATGATTCAAAACCCATGGAAGTAACTTGTATTTTTGCATAAGTATTTTGTGTAGTGTTGGGATTGTATCTGACCTTGTAAGGGAATTTATATTTGAATAGGGTAAGAAATAGGATATAATGCTTGTTTCTTATTTGATAATAGTATGAAATATTTCAAATATTTTGCATCTCTTGCTTGAATGCTTGTATTTAGAAGTCTTTTATATTGTTTATATCAATGCTATTTAATCCTCTTGTGCAAGTCTTGTGTGAGATCTTTTTTGCAGGTGATCCCAGCTTAAGGAGGAGGCATGCATGTTAGCTTTGCCATTTCTCAAGCCACTTCAAACGGAAGCGTAGTCCCTCTTGTTCCCACTGTCATGCAGGCTCCATTCATCCATCTCTTTCTAGCTCACAACTCAGTTTTTCTTACCTTTGGTTCAACATATTTTCATCTCTTTTGGTTACTTGTTCCATATTGTTCTAGATCTGAAAATTTGAAATCCTAAAGAAGTAGATCTAATTTCATTTCACTAATGCTATCATATTATCAAATTTAAATCTCATTTTAACATTAGTGAAAAGTCTCTTCCTTTGTTTACATTTAAAGTTGAAAATTTCATTAGTTAAGGAAGAGTGGTTTTATTTCAAGGGAGCGTTAAAGAAATGTAACTGCGGAAGATATTCTAGATATACTTGTCTATTGTATTATTTTATTCCTCCTTCTGAAGATGTCATTGATGTAATTGATAATGTAAGTCATTGAAAGAATCAATCTAAACCCTAACTGTTAGGTCGGCCTAGAAATAACTAGAAAATAATATTTTATTGTAAAGTGTACAGGTCGACCCAGTTAGGTGAGTCAAGTCGACCTAATTAGTAAAAAGGTCAAGTCACTTGTTAAGTATAAATAGGAGGTTGAGTTGCTCATTTGTATCACTCACCTCACTCACTCAAGTTTGCATGGGAGAGAGAGAGAAGTTCGCACAAGTGAAGGAGAGAAGCTGATTTTGTCTTGGGGTTTTATCTTGTACTTGGTGAATTCTATATTGAGGAAGTTTTGCCGAGGTTTTCTCCCTTGTGGTTTCCCCGAGAAAAAAATTTTGTTCTTTGTGTTTACTGTGCTTGTCTTTCTTTCAGTGATTAGATTGTTTAATGTTATTATGCTAAACAAAGTAAAAACTAACAAAAAAGAATCCCATCTACGTGTTGTACTTGGGGATGATGCTAAATACACTGAGAAGGGATCTGGGGCTACCTCCCTTCAGTTGGAGTCTAGTGATACCCTACACTTAAGTGATGTGCTATATGTACCTGGTATGAAAAGGAATCTTGTCTCCATATCATCTTTGGAGGACAAGGGTTATAAAGTGGCATTTTTTTATGGGAAGGTTCTTGCATGGCACAAGAACTCAAGCATGAATTCAGCACGGGTGATTGGTGTACGAGAGGAGAGCTTATCCAGTTTTAGCACACCGCCAGCTCATGCACTAGTACATGACTCTACCGGCATGGGTGAGCTATGGCACAGAAAACTTGCTCGCCTTAACTATAAAGCTCTCTCATCATTGAGGAATATGGTGACAAGTCTACCAGTACTTCATGTAGACAGTGATGGCATATGTATAAGATGTGCACTTGGCAAGAGCGTTAAGGACTCTTTCCCGAATAGTAAAAGTAGATCCAAAGGGATTTTGGATCTAGTACATTTTGACTTGTGTGGACCCATGACAGTTGCCTCATTGGTTGGCTAATACTACTATGTGACATTTATTGAAGATTATTCTCGAAAGACTTGGATATACTTTCTTAAGACCAAGGAATCCGAGGAGGTGCTATGCAAATTCAAAGAATTCAAGGCACAAGTTGAGAACTTTTCAGGAAAGAGGATTAAGATCTTGAGGTCAAACAATGGTGGAGAATACACCTCTACAGGTTTCAGTGATTTATGCAAGGAAGCAGGAATTAAGAGGGAGTACACAGTTCCTTACAACCCTCAACAAAATGGGGTTGCGGAAAGGAAGAACAGGACGATTGTTGAGGCAGCCAAACCCATAATACATGACCAGAGTCTGCTTATGTTCTTCTAGGCAAAAGCTTCCAGAACAGTTGTCTATGTGCAAAATAGATGCCCTCATAAAATTTTGAAGAACATGACTCCAGAAGAAGCTTTCACAGGAGTAAAACCAGAAGTGGGCCATCTTTAGTTGTCCAGTCTACATTCATGTGCCCAAGGAAAAGAGGACGAAGTTAGAGCATTCAGGCAAGAGGGGAACATTTGTGGGATATAGTGAGTCTCAAAGGCTTATAGAATTACATCCCAGGATCGAGACAGATCGAGGTCAGCAGGGATGTGTCCTTTGAAGAGGAGATGGCTATCAGAAGAGCTAAAGGATCTGATATGGAGATCAATGATGAGGAGCTGATAGAACCAAAGAAGATGAGATCATCTCCCCCTCTGGCATTTCAGAGGGAGTTAGCTGAGAAGGATGAGCTGATTGATTCCATTGATCCAGTTTAGCCAGTTGATGACCCCAGAGATATTGCAGTAGGACGGAAGAGGCCTAGATGGGCACAACAGACATTGCAGGATGCTGAGGCGCGTGAAGCTCCCCATGGTACTTTTCGAGAAAATAAAAGACCTAGAGATTCTCGAGTTATGTCGCATTGATGAGACATTATTGACTCAGAACCCTCCACTTATGACGAGGCCTCACGACATCAAGTATGGAAGGATGCCATGATGGAAGAATATCAATCAATCATGGAAAATGATGTGTGGGAGGTTGTACCAAGACCCGAGGGGAAGTTAGTAGTGACTTCCAAGTGGCTTTACATAATCAAGCATGGAGCAGATGGCAGTGTTGAGAAACACAAGGCTAGATTTGTTGCTAGAGGATTCTCTCAGAAAGAGGGAATTGATTATGATGAGACACTTGCTCCCGTGGCTAGATATACTTCCATCAAGACAATTATTGCTATTGCTTCAGCTATGGGATGGAAGTTGCATCAGATGGATGTCAAAACCACCTTCCTTAACGGTGTAATTGAGGAAGAAGTATATATTGAACAACCAGAGGGTTTTGTGATCCATGGAAAGGAGTCCCACGTATGCAGGCTGAAAAAAGGCCTTATATGGACTCAAGAAAGCACCATGTGCTTGGTATGGTCGGATAGATGGATACTTCGTGAGTCTTACATGGTACCAGTACCAACGTACCTTTAGATGTGTCCCTGAGGAGAGAGGGTCATTTTTTCAGACCAGGAGGGGCGTTGTCCAACATTTTTCTGAGTGGAGGTTATGGCTAGACCCTTTGGTCCATCTCTTAGGAATACTATGGCTTAGTGGCATTGTTGACTGCCTCATTAAAGGGCTTGTAGCGCTGAGGTTGGTGTTCGGGGCTCCTAAGGGTGGGTCACTGGATCACATGACCCCCTACCTGTTTCATTACTCTGATGACATTTCTCTCAGTGGTGAGGCCCTTACCTCTCTTCCAGGTCACCTCAGGCACCCTCCTAGTCCTTTTGCAGCCCGGTGCTCTCTCTCCTTGGGCCTCTTCCACTGATGATGTCATCATCTCCACCAGGTCGTACTGCTTGTTTTGGGGGGGGGCGTTGAGGGATTATCAGCACTGTTGGGGTTAGATGGGGCATGACACCCCCCCTTGCCTACTCCAGCTTTCCGTTTGGAGAATTTTACTCATTTTGAACTATTCTAGTCATTTTTTGGTGAACTCTGGGGAAAATGCCCCAAGTTACCCACAGATTTGATTATTTTATATTATTTTATGTTATAATTTTAAGTTGACATGTTATAATTTTAAATTCACATTTTAAGGCATGTAGGCTTGGTTATATTTTAAAAGTGAGTGTGAGAAACATATAAATAGCATCTCCTCACTTCATTTTCAAATCACAACTTATGGGACAAAAATTCATTATGTTAGTTTTTTATCCAAGATAGCCTTATGAAGTGATGCGCACCTCTTGGAGAGATCTTCTTTTTGATCTTGTGGATGAAAGTTGGTCTTCTTTTGCTTTGCTAATGCTTGGTGGATGCTAGAAGGGTTGGAAGAACTCATGCTCAAGTAAGTCTAGTCCATTTTTAGCCTTTCTTGATGAATGGTAGGTAAATTTTTGCTTCTTGAATGATTGAATGGTGGCCCTAGGGTTGCATTTCTTCTGAATAGGGATTTTATCTGCCTTTTTATCCTCTTAGCATAGATAGTGAAAACGCTCCCAATAGAAGGTTTTCACGAAGTTTAGCCTTGGATCTCCAACTTTGCTCTAGATTAGGCTTTTGAAACAAACCCTAGAGGTTGTTTCAAGAAACCCTAATTTAGTAGACAAGGAGAAAGACGTCCAAGAGGAAGGTTGGTCGCCTTCCTCTAGGGCTAGGGTTTAAGGGTAATATCCACAACAACCCTAAGTTGTCACTCTTTTACCAAATTTTCTTGCATATGCATGTACAAATTTGCATTTTCATGGTAGAATTAGGGTTAGAATTAGGTCTGCAATTTTAAGACTGAAACCCTAGAAAATAAAAAATAAAAAAATTTCAAATTTTGGGCCTCCCTAAAATTTCGTCCCTCCCTCCTACAAATTCGGCATGCCTTCTTTAGCCCTAAAAACCCTAGGGCAAAATTTTAGGAAGCCCTAAAAACCCTAGGGCAAAATTTTAGGAAGCCCTAAAAACTTAAAAATATCTAAAAATCAGACCTAAAACCTTAAAGACCTAAACCTAATCCTAAACAGTCCTGCTATTCTCCTTTCTTTCTCTGTTTTTCCTCCTTATCCTCTTCATCTTCCCTTCCTCTTCTTCTTTCCCCTTTTCCTTTCCCACGTCCTCTTTCCTATACCTCCTAAGACTGCTGCAACAGCCCTCGCCCTCGTCCTCCCCTTAAAAAGGCTCGTCCTAGCCCTCGTAGCCTCCCTTAGTCCTCGGCTTGGTCCTACAGGGTTCAGTCTCCATTCTGGGGCCTCTTTTCACTGCTGCATGTTGGGTGTGGCCCAAGTTAAGCCAATTTTGGACAAGTCAGTTTTGGGAGCTGGGAAGTTACAACGCAGCGCAGCATCGGCAAAGTAGAAGAGACAGCACTGCGGAGATCCAGCACTGCGAAGTGCCAACTCCGTGAAGATCTAGCATGGCAGAGTTTTGGACGGAAAACGGTATAAATTCCTGTGAGATCGATCGGCGATCTATTTTGGTTAAGATGCTCCGATATTCCCAGCAGGCGGGTAAGGAGTGGCGAAAAAGGAAAGCGACCGATTGTATGAGCAAAAGTAGTACTATGTGAACCGGGCGCACGAAGCCGTTAGAGAAGGAACGGCGGGATGAAAGCAATCTATCCGCATGCGTCCAACAGAGGGGCTGAAAGCAACGTGACCACGCACAAAAGGACAGCCACGACGATGAAGTGCCTATCATAGCCTAACAGATCTGGTTAGCGGGGTAACCGCACCAATTTTGGGTAACCTTAGGGTTTTTGGCCCACATTTATTGTAACAGACGTGACCTAAGAGCAATTTTGTAAGGGAAAGGGTTAATCTCGAATCATAGTTGATTGTTATTGAGCTTTGTGATCTCTGTTCAGAGACTATTGTAAAGAGGCTCTGCAGTTGTGTGCGCAGAGACCCACTGAAGAGAGAAGAGAGTTTGCATCTGTGTGCGCAACTGGAACTGTTGAACCCTTCCCATTGATAATATAACAACAGTTCTTGTGGATGTAGCTCCCATCCTGGGAATGAACCACGTTAAATCCTTATGTTATGTGATTGAATGTGTGTTTACTTTGATGAATGATTAAGTTCTTGCTTATGAGTATCTGTATCCTTGCTTTTGTATGTATTCTCCAGAAGAATGAATGATAGGAATAATATGCTAAGTGTTGAATGCATATGAGTGAATGTTGAATGTGGAAGTATTTCTGAACATGATGAATGCATAAGTAAATGGGTAACACTTAAGTCAGCGAAGTCTGTATAGTGCGATTCCTTGAAGCGCAGAACCGGAAGTGCGCAGTGGCATTGTAGTTCATCATATTGTATAAGTTTGCAAGGTTACAGTTTAAGATGCTTGTTGAATGCATAAACTTACACTAAGTAAAGTCTGTCGAAGTTGTGCAAGTGTTAAAGAGGAAGCGCAGTCCTCAGTTGCAGTGTCCTGTTGTTAAGCGGTCGTTCCATATCGCGCAGTCTTTGGATGCGTGATACGCGATAGCATACATCTCAACCGCGAAGTAGGTGAATCTTCGCACAGTCCCCCAGTCTGTTGAAGCACGCATCACCCGGTTGTGGAAACCTGATTCCGCAACCTCCACATAACTTCGCCTCGAGTGAGACCGCAGTCTGCTCGCAGATTATTGCCGAAAGGGCCGGTGAAAAGGGGTTTTGTTGGTTCCCTGAACCGCGCAAAACCTGGGTCTATCTTGAATAGTTAAAGAACACTAAACGAGCCAACAAATGGTTCCATTGCCGCACTTGAACTAGTGATGAACACCGAAAATTGGAATCCAGAGAAAACAGAAATATGGAACTGGGTGGACAAGACAAAAAGGGAGTTTGCAAGAAAGGAGAATAGACATCCGCGTCTCTCTGATGTAGAATGGTTGCAAAGATACTTGTGGGCGGACATTTATGAAATTTTTTTCACATCTTTTGGAAACAAGTTGCACGAGTGGTTATCAAGACTTGCAGAACGGAAGAACTGTTTCCAAGAAGGAGTACCTACCGAGTGGACCCCAAATCTCTTTCAGAGACTGAAAGAAGTAGATAGTCCACTCACACGAGCAGTCAACTATTGGGTTGACAGTATCCTCCAGGGCTTCGTGACAGAGTTCGTTGTGGACACGTTGAGGTCCTACAGCGCAGCAGAAGCAGCGTTCTTCAAAGGATTCAGAGGTAAGTACCTGAACAATCTGAATTTATATATCAAAATGCTTTTAGCTGAAAAAGGTGTTTTAAGAATGCAGTAATACACCTAGTTGTTTTGAGTCAGTAATGTTCAGAGCTAACAACAGCGATACAGAAGAACATATTCATACATTAAGAAGTGGTAAAAGATATAAGTCTAGTGCAGAGAAGAGATCTAAGGAACATGAACTTCGCGTAGACACTGAGTTCAAAGTTGATGTTAGGTTTTCATCATTTAATTCAATATGATCTAGGATCTTAACTAAGAGAACAACATGTACAGCATATCAAACATAGGAGACAAGAGACACAAAGCATTTCACCGGGGAAAACCAAGAAGGTGAAAAACTCCGCAACTTCCTCAGAGATAGAATGAGCACCAATACAAAGATCACAAAGATCAAACCCCAAAAGATAGATGTCTTCAACAGCTACTCCTCCTCCACTTGTGCGCACTCCTCTCTCAACTATGAGAGTTGGATGAGTGAGTGAATGAATAGAATGAGAGAGTCACACTCTCTATTTATACTTTACTTTGACTTGCCTTTTACTCTAACTGAGCCGACCTCCCTTAGGAGAGTCTAATAACCCATTACCACTTGTCACTGGGCCGACCCCACTAGGGTGGTCTAATAACCCTTTAACTCATATTGGGCCGACCCCTCTAAGGTGGTCTAATAACCCATCAAATATAAGTTACAACGCTTACAATATAACTTGCGACACTTGCAAATACAAATGACGACACTTCCAATTGGAGGAATAATACATCTCCGTTGGGGATACAATAAAGTACAAATGTAATACATACAATATACAAGTGAATATCTTCTGA
The DNA here is from genome assembly GCA_027924585.1 of Larix kaempferi. Classification (NCBI taxonomy): domain Eukaryota; kingdom Viridiplantae; phylum Streptophyta; class Pinopsida; order Pinales; family Pinaceae; genus Larix; species Larix kaempferi. The sequence continues at coordinate 13,510,279 of BSBM01000007.1, forward strand.
AGTTACAAATACATCAACACTCCCTCTTAACTAGGAAGGTATTCTCTTGACACAGATCATCAATACATATAGGGACAAGTCTTTATTACTGGAACTGGATCATCGCCACTGGATCACTGGAGCATCATCGTCACTGCTGCTGTACTCTTCATCTCGATCACTGGTGCTATCTCTCAATTCTTCTCGTCATAGGAAGTTCTACAGAGCCAGCCCTTTTTCATGCTGGATGTAGGCCTAGCCTCCTATAGGTCTTCATCATCTCTGGGAGCGGGCCATCCTGTGGAATTCTCAGGGCTGATTATGTGCATCAACAAAACCTCGAAAGAGCATCCCAGGACTGATTACGAGCTTAATGCTCAACCTATAGGATCTCCCAGGGAGTTATTACATGTGACCTTCACAAAACCTTAAAAGAGCATCTTGCGACCTGCAAGATCTCTAAAGAGCATCCCAGGACTTTTACGTGACTAGCACAACCTGTCCAGATCTCCAGGACTGATTACATGTGATATCCACAAAACCTTAAAAGAGCATCTTGTGACCTGCAAGATCTCTAAAGAGCATCCCAGGACTTTTACGTGACTAGCACAACCTGTCCGGATCTCCAGGACTGATTATATGTGATCTCCACAAAACCTTAAACGAGCATCTTACGACCTGCAAGATCTCTAAAGAGCATCCCAGGACTTTTACGTGACTAGCACAACCTGTCCGGATCTCCAGGACTGATTACATTTGATTGCACAACCTGTCCACGGACACGGAGTATCATCCTGATACTCATGATCACACTGATCATCTTCGCATGGAGCATCATCCTGATGCTCATGATCATACTGATCATCATCATACAGTGCATCATCCTGATGCATATCATCATCACACGATCATCTTGATCATCATCATAGCATCATCCTGATGCATATCATCATCATATGACCATCCTGATCATCATCATACAAAACATCATATGGAACATCGTCCTGATGCTCATCACACAGCACTTACATCCACAACCATGGGAAGGATCCTCCTACCACCATACTTGGAATGGCTCCTGCAAATGTGTCCCATCACTTCCTCCTCGAAGTATCTTCTATCTGAAGAACACCAAGCCTCTCTCTGAAGTACTCAAACTTCACTCTGGCTAGTGGTTTGGTCAACAAATCTGTAATCTGCTCATCTGTCGCAACATACAGGAGCTTCATTGCTCCTCTCTGCACCATATCCCTGATATAGTGATATTTGATCTCGATATGCTTTGACTTGTCATGGAACATTGGATTCTCTGACAACTTCACACAACTCTGGTTGTCACAGAAGATACAAGTAGCATCCAACTAGAGATCAAACAAATCAGACAATAGCTTCCTTAGCCATACTGCCTCACAACTAGTCGAACAAGCTGCGACATACTCTGCTTCGGCTGTACTCAGTGCTAAGTAGGATTGCTTCCTGCTAAACTAAGAGATCACACCTGATCCCATACTGAAGCAGCACCCCGAAGTGCTCTTCATATCTGCAACACTACCTGCCCAATCTGAATCAACATAACCCTCCAGGTTAAACTTTTGATTCGCATCATACTTGAGCCCATAATCAACCGTACCCTTCAGGTACCTCAGAATATGCTTTACTGCAATCAGGTGAACATGTCTAGGATCCGTCGGGAACTGGCTCAAAGTATTCACCGCAAAGCAAATATCTGGTCTCGTGTTCGTCAGGTACATCAAGGACCCAATCATCTGACGAAACATTGTGGCATCAACCGACTCTGATGAAGCATCACTCAATAGCTTAAGGTTCAATGCCATAGGTGTGGCCATAGCCTTGCAGTCCATCATCCCGAACTACTTTAGGATCTCTACTACATACTTCCCTTGTCCAAGGAAGATTCCATCTGCACTCTGCCACACCTCCATACCTAGAAAGTAATGCATCATACCCAGGTCCTTCATCTCGAACTCGGCAGCAAGCTTCCTCTTCGTATCAGCAATCAACCCATCCTCACCTGTCACAAACAGGTCATCTACATACAGTGGAAGTATCACTGGATTACCTTCCTCAACCTTGTAGTAAAGGTTGGAATCCGCTTTACTCTTAGTAAAGCCCAAACTGGTCAGGAAGCTGTCAATCCTGTCGTACCATGTCCTGGGTGCTTGTTTAAAACTATACAAGGCTTTCTTCAATTTGCATACATATGACTCCATGTCATGTGTCTCAAAACCGAGTGGCTGCTCCACATACACTTCCTCTTCGACTACACCATTCAAGAAAGCTGTCTTGACATCCATCTGGTGTAGCTTCCACTTCATCACTGCAGCCAGAGCAAGTACTATTCTGATGGAAGTGTATCTGGCTACAAGTGCAAAAGTTTCTTCATAATCTATCCCTTCTTTCTAGGAGAAGCCACGAGCCATAAACATTGCCTTGTATTTATCTATGCCACCATCTGCAGCATGCTTGATCTTGTAGATCCATTTGGAAGTCATTACAGACTTCCCTCCTGGTCTGGGGACCACATCCCATACATCATTCTTCATGATCAACTAGTACTCCTCGATCATGGCATCCTTCCATCACTGCATTCCCTGATCCTGCGAACTTCAGATTCTTCAATATCTTCAATAGATCTGGTTGGCGGGGTAACCGCACAAGTTTTGGGTAACCTTAGGGTTTTTGTCCCACATGCATTGTAACAGATGTGACCTAAGGGCACGATCTATATACAGGGAAATTTTGTAAGGGAAAGAATTAATCTCGAATAATAGTTTATTGTTATTGAGCTTTGTGATCTCTGTTGAGAGACTATTGTAAAGAGGCTCTGCAGCTATGTGCGCAGAGACCCACTGAAGAGAGAAGAGAGTCTGCAGCTGAGTGCGCAGACTGGAACTGTTGAACCCTTCCCATTGATAATATAACAACAGTTCATGTGGACGTAGCTCCCATCCTGGGAGTGAACCACGTTAAATCCTTGTGTTATGTGATTGAATGTGTGTTTACTTTGATGAATGGTTAAGTTCTTGCTTATGAGTATCTGTATGCTTACTTTTGTATGTATTCTCCAGAAGAATGAACAATAGGAATAATATGCCAAGTGTTGAACGCATATGAGTGAATGTTGAATGTGGAAGTATTTTGAACATCATGAATGCATAAGTAAATGGGTAACACTTAAGTCAGCGAAGTCTGTATAGTGCGATTCCCTAAAGCGCAGCACCGGAAGTGCGCAGTGGCATTGTAGTTCATCATATTGTATAAGTTTGCAAGGTTACAGTTTAAGATGCTTGTTGAATGCATAAACTTACACTAAGTAAAGTTTGTCGAAGTTGTGTAAGTATTAAAGAGGAAGCACAGTCCTCAATTGCGTTGTCCTGTTGTTAAGCGGTCATTCTGTATCACGCAGTCCTTGGATGCGCAATAGCATACATCTCAACCGCGAAGTAAGTGAATCTTCGTGCAGTCCCCCAGTGTGTTGAAGCGCGCATCACCCAGTTGTGGAAACCTGATTCCGCAACCTCCCCATAACTTCGCCTCGGGTGAGACCTCAGTCTGCTCGCAGATTGTTGCCGAAAGGGCCGGTGAAAAGGGGTTTTGTTGGTTCCTTGAACCGCGCAGAACCTGGGTCTATCTTGAATAGTTAAAGAACACTAAACGAGCCAACACTGCAACAGCCCTCTATGCTGCATACAGGTCTGCTAGGGCAGCAGACTGTCTAACTTTGACAGTCACCGTTTTACCTGACACATCAAAGACCGAAATCACAAGAAAGGTTAACAATTAATCACATTTCCTTATTGTTTAAAGGGCTGTCCTATGAGGTCTGAAACATCATTGTTTACTAGCTGAGAATTTGCATTATTTGCGTGGGTGTTGATGATAAAGGTGCTTGGAAGTGGAAGGGTTATCATTTGCATCATTCACGCGCATTTGGGATTTACATACTGTTGTAACAAATTGTTCTCTTACTGTTGTTAATACTTCTACATACAGTCTGAAAAGTTACATTCATAAAGACTTGATTGGCAATTGGAGTTTGATGTTGACATTATATGTTTGAACCTCATTGGTTACACCTCTTACAAGGGTTAATGTATTGTTGTTGTTAAACCATCTTAATAGGACTGTCATCACTGTTGTACTCCGTTAATTCTACTATAGATATTAGTCCTTACAATTGTTATTGGATTGGTGACTAGTGAATTGTACTCTTCTATCAATTACATTGGATAATCTATGTTACATGGTTAACGCTAAATATCGATGAATGGTCTCTCTCATATGCTAAATAATACTAATTGCTTTTATTGCTAGCCCTTTACACAATTGAATTGAATACTTGCATTAACTTAGATATATTACCTTGCATCTACAAACACTTTTCTTAACTAATATGTCTTCTTCATTCATATGATTACATTGGTTTAAGGCACTAGTCTCTAATTTGGTTGTCTAGGAGGCATAGTTTTTCTTGTTACTAGTGTTTGCAGATCATTGAAGGGCTCTCCCCTTGGAGGTTCCGACTTTCCAAAGCAAATTGTAAGAGTGACTAAGGTGATAGTGGTCACTTTCTTCGTACATTTGTTCATCGAATACTAGCTCTGCTAGTTCATCCGGTAATAGTGAGCTTGGGATTCACCAAGAGTGATGCAGACCCCAACCTTTACTACAAGGTTGTGGATGGTGAGCCACTGATTTTGTTACTCTATGTTGATGATCTGTTTCTCACCGGGAATGAGAAACTTATTGTATGGTGTAAAAAAAAGCTTGCCTCTGAATTTGAAATGAAGGATCTTGGATTGATGCATTACTTCTTGGGATTACAAGTATGGCAAAAGTACAATGAGATTTTCCTGAGCCAAGGGAAATACACCATTGACATATTGAAGAGATTCGGAATGTTGGACTGTAAATCCATGGCCACTCCGATGGATGCAAATTTGAAGAAGCTGAGAGACTTTGATTCCGATTCAAATTTGATAGATCCCACCATGTACCGCCAGCTGATTGGATAATTGACGTATCTAGTCAACACTAGACTAGATATATGTTTTGCAGTGAGTGCCCTTACCTAGTTCATGTGCAAACCGAGACAGATTCATTGGCTTGCTACAAAACATGTGTTGAGATACCTGCGTGGCACTGTGGGATATGGCATGAGATATGCTTCAGATTGTGACTTGAGATTACAAGTATGTTCCGATTTTGATTGGGTCGGGAGTGTTGTGGATAGAAAGAGCACCTCCCAGTGTTACTTCAACCTGGGATCTGATGTGATTTCTTGGTGCAGCAGGAAGTAGACCTTAGAAGCTCTTAGTACTGCAGAAGCCGAGTACATGGTTGCTAGGATGCTAGCACTGCAGCTCAGGAAGCTGTGTGGCTTCGGAAACTCCTTGCCGGTTTGTGTTTGGCCAGATTCCAAAGCCAACTGTGATTCACTACGATAACTAAAGTTGTGTGCAGATGTCAATGAATCCCATATTCCACGACAAGTGGAAGCATATCACTACATTCGTGAATGGTGCAGAAAGGTGAGGTCGAGCTACAGTATGTTCCAACAGATGACCAGATTGCAGACATTCTTTCCATGCCTCTTCCCAGGATAAAGTTTGTATACTTTCGTGAAAGGCTTGGTGTGACTGAGAATGTGTCTCTCCTTGAGAGGGAAAGATGATACAGAGAACAATTGATTCTCTTGATCACTCTAAAAGGAGTGACAAGATCTCTCGGACATCCTAGGATGGGATGGAGAGGCCACTGCATTCTCCCGATCACTCTGAAAAGAGTGAGGAGATCTCTTGGACATCCTGAGATGGGATGGAGAGGCCACAACATTCTCCTGATCACTCTAAGACGGAGTGAGGAGATCTCTCGAACATCCTGAAAAGGATGGAGAGGTCAGTGCACACTCCCGATCACTCTGAAATGAGTGAGGAAATCTCTCCTGGAGAGATTTAGTACATCCTCTCGATCACTCTAAAAAGAGTGAAGAGATCTCTCAGACATCCTGAGATGGGATGGAGAGGCTAGCGCAAACTGGTGCTCTTGTATGGACTCACCGATGGACTAGTTGAGTTGGTGCATGTTCCCCGATGGACTGGGTTGAGATGATGCATGATGGACTATGTAGAGTTGTTGAGCTGATCCACCAATGGACTGAGTGGAGTAGATGCATGATGACACTTCTCGACGGACTGAGACTGTGTTAAAGACCTTCTGTATGTATAGAGATGTTCGAGATAGATGAGAATTGAGATGTACAGTATAGATCTAGATGATCATGTCCAATGATGTTGATGATGACCATGTCCGAAGAATACCTTCCTTGTTAAGAGGGAGTGTTGGAAATAATGTAACTTCGGAAGTTATTCTTATTGTGTTGTTGTTGTACCTCCTTCGGGAGAAGATATTAATGTATTTGATCATGTAAAAGTCTTGAAAGAATCAATGTAAACCTTGGGTTGGAATTACCCAAAGAAAATATTCATTAAATGTAATTTTATCTTCCGCCAAGACATGTCGGCCCAGACAGTTAGACAAGTCGACCTAGGTGATGAAAAAGTCACTTTGTGACTAGTATAAATAGAGAGGTCGCACATCTCATTTGGTCACTCACTCAACACAAGCAAGTTCGCTCTGGAGGGGAAGAAGTTTGCTACTACAGCTAGGAGAGGACTTTTTGGGGTTGCTACACTTGGAGAAGTTTCTCTTTCTCTCTCTTTTATTGATATCTGGATGTACACTGATCTTTGAACTATTTATCTCTATACGAAGGTTGCTGGGTTTTCGCCCTGTTGAGTTTCCAGGATAAAACTTTGTGTCTATTGTTTCCATGCTTGATTATTCTTTTAGTGATCCTATTTTATTATCTGCAAATAATTATACTGCTAGAATTGTACAAAATCTAACATAGTCAGCATAAGAGGTTATGATAGGCATTGTATATACACTTCCTCTTTTAAGTTCCTTGTCTATAAATACGTTTATGAGAACATAAGCAATATTTTTCAAAAAAAAATGACAAGAATTCCAAAAACTCAAATAGATTAAAGGAACAAGCACTTCTCAGTAGAGTATGAAAATGTCTCCCAAAAGAAAATGGCAGGATACTTGACATCTAAAAAGAAGATTCAGAAAGACATTATATACCCAAAGACTAATATAGATATAACTGATTCAAACCATATCAGAAATTTCCAATTTTCAGTCATTTGACTCGCCGAGGCTTTTCTAATTATATTTAAGCTTCATTTCTAATTATGTCAAGAACTAATACCTGTCTAGATGTGGAATTTGAGGCCTTTCGGAAACCCATAATTATCTGTCCTTCTGGTTCAAGCTGACTGAAGGTCACTAAATAAGAAATCCAAGGAAAGATCATCAACATCCAAGCAAATAGTAATTACAGAAAATTAGCATATCGCCATGTTATAACTCACAGAAATGCAAATACACGCCAAAATTGAAAAAATGCAAGAATCTATTTCTTTAAGTGTCTGAATTTTCCACCAAGATATTAGTTATTGTAGTCTCGTTGACCTGCTTTTGTGGTCGTTTGTTGGACATTAATATACTTACCTTGTTATCTTCTGCTGCATATATGCAACCATAGGGCCTCTGGGCAGAATACAAAAAGAAAATATTTGGTAAAGTATTTGTAATTGACTTGCAAGCATCTATTTTGGAAAATCGGTTCCTTGTGTTTGGAACTGTGCTAGGTTAGCATGATAACATTGAGAAAAGCATGTGTGTGTGCAGCAATTTAAATTTGATCACTTTACTTATGCAGATAAAGATAAGATAAGATAATTTATTAATGTCCAACTAATGGCCACAAAAGTAGGTCAATGGGACTGCTGAGTACAATGATGTCATTAAAAAGCAGGAGTACCAAAAGGTCATTTCTATTACTACATGATAAATTATGATTAAATAGTAGCCGGTTGCTTTTACTTTTCCAGTACCCTCAAACTGCAAGAAAGAGAAGCACATTTGCTGTCCTGTATACAATTTTTTCAGTATAAATAAAAATCTTTTTAACCAGAAAAGTAAATTGCAACAAGGTTGGGCAGAAGCTTACAAGTAATGTAAGTGTATGCTAGTTGGCACAAGGAAGCTTACTAACTAGTAACAACTCATCACAAAAATATCGCTTCTTTAAAAAGACAAATGACAAACATAATTAAAACAAAAACAGTACATGGGAACTCTAACTATGGTTCAGATAAGCTCCAAACTCATTTTCTTAACTTTCTTTTGTGTTGCTTAAAGCTAATGCTTTTAACGTGATACATGTAACATGTTCAGAAAACCAAAAAGATCTAATAAGCTTATTTATTCATGTCAAGAAAGTAAACATGCACAACAAATATTGAATGCATAATACTAATCTAGAATGAAGACCTGGCATAATGATTCTAATTCAAGGAATATGCTCTATCTACCTGTATCACCAGCTTGTAATTGCATGGACTGTATATAGGGTGTCACTCCTTCTAAAACATACATTCGACTATTATTATTGGGCCAAAATCGAAACTGAAATACCCAGTCCTTTCCATTAGCGTCTTGAATTTTCAGAGGTACTCCTTCTGGCTGTGATATTGATGGAAAATATGCCTGCCCATCCTTATCTTGGTTAGAACTTTGTCAAAAACTTGCACATCTAAAATTCAACATCTTGATATATTAACAACCATTTCTGATCTCCTGGGACTTTTAATGGAAAGCCTAAATTAAGAATTACTTAAAACTCATTACTGTAAAAGAATAACTTATAAGCTATTAATAAAGTCTTAATCCTGTAACAAGCAATTGCCATTCTAGAGTAGGCAAGAAAACATCTTAGAAGCTGATCTCAGCTCTCTCGACTCCAGAGAAAGTAAAACAAATTCATTAGAAGTCAGTTGCTTTATATGCAGCCGCATAAAATAAAGACTGACTTTATGCAACCTCCACTTTTGAGAATAAATTTGGATCCATAATGTGGCACTCTTATTAAAAAGATGATAAAATGTCTTCATGATATCCAACTTCAGCATAAAAGGTTGCTGATTCTATTCCACCTGTATTTTGGACTCAATATCATGATCAGCACTCCAAATAATGTATTCTTGGCATAAAGCATTCTAGTATATCGAGCACAGTATTCAACTCTCTGAGTCATTTCTTGCTTTCCATTTTAGTCCATTTTTTATATCTTTGACCAGAAAAATAACAGTGAATTAGACTCAAACTATATACCATATAGTTAATGAAATAACTTTAATTAAATAGTTCATAGTTTCTTCAACGACACCGTTTATCCTCCACTAGAATAAATTCACTGGAATTAAAGAAAACCAGCAAAACTAAAACATTCAGTGAAATCTAAAAGTAAATTAAAGCCTTCAGAAACCCTAATTAACAAAATTATAACTTTTAACGAAATCTGAAAGGAAACTTTAAGCATTGGGATTCAAGAACTCCATCCTCAAAAGGATGTGAATGATAGAAACACACCTCAGCACATGCTTTTGGAAGAACTAAGCGTCCTATCCGACCTGCATCACTTGCACTCAATGTTTTCTCAAAAAGAGGTTTAACAATAGAGTTTGAACTGCCAAGGGTCAAGTATAAACATGACATTTGGAACCTTGTACAGGCATTGGTGAAAAAGAAATGACAAAATAAAGACAATAACAAGAAGCATGAACAAGGAAAAATGGTTCCTTCCCACCAAGCCATGGATGCAAAAATATGTATAGACAACCCAGAAGAATACAACTCTTACTGTACCTCTGTAAATAAGCATAGATTCATATATAATAATCAAAATCAGATTCTAAATATTTCTCAATGGATACTCGCCACATATTTTTTGAAGTTCCTGGTCAGTAATCCTGGGCCGATATCGTGGCTGTAATTGATTTTGGCTCCTCCCCTCGCCTGTTATCTGTCCAACTCGTATTTGACAATGCACACCATTTGCTAACTGAGAGTGCATATTAGGGCTTCCCTCAGGTGGCCTGGGCATGAACTGGCATTGTTGTTGGAGCTGTGAACAAGTAGAAAAACCTTGAATTTGTTCCTTTGTTTCCATAGGAGAACATGGAGAGAGATCAACACCTGTAATCAGAGTAGATGAATTATGACTTGTTTCTTTTGGATTAAAAGTCAAAGGTCTCAGTGACACATTCAAGCATGCACTTGCTGGTGCCTCCAACATGCAAACTTTTTCTTTTGATATTTTGAAGATATCTGGGTCATAATGTTCATCTTGTACAATTTTGTTAGTGCCCGTTACTCTAATTTGTAAGTCTGAATCTGGCAATCTTTTGGTAAACCCTTCTTCTGTAAATATCCTCAGACATGTTTCTTTTCTATCCAAACTGAAGTCCTCAGCATTTTCTCTTTCCTCGTGAACTGAACTTCTTTTGCCAAATCCTTCAGGAATTTCCATCTTTGGTTCTCCAATTTGGTTTTTCTTAGGATTGTGTCCATCTGTCAATTTCAATCCAAAGATAGAAAATCGCCCATTGTCATGTTTCTCCAATTGTGGATCAATGGCATCTGATCTTTGAACTTCAGGTGTTTCTTTTGTGGTTGTTACTTCAATCTGGTTAGTTAAAGATTCCCCTGAAATAGGAACTTGTGACCACTGTGCTGGGAAAGTAATGCCTCCAATATGCTCACTACAATTTTTTATAGGAAGACTAGCAAACTTCTGAGATAGAGACAATATAGGTGCCATTTGCTGAATTTGGTTCGACGCCTACAACCATAGATAATAAATGCAGAATTCAAAACCAACTATATGTAAAATTTAAATAAACTAAAAGCCCCTGCATTTCAAGAATAATAAATGGTTGACTGGATATTCTAGACTATTAATATCAACTTTCAAGGATAAACTTTCCAGATTTAGAAAATTAGACATTTTCCAACAAAATATAGATTTAAACAGAAAAAAGAAAAAAGGAAAAAGAAAATCAGCAGATCACTAGATATAGAAACTGATGAATCAAACATGCGAGGATACCAACCCACAAGACAAAATAACATTTCTTTGTCAACATATGCTGAAGAAAATAACATTGAAGGTTAATGACATCTTAAAAGCAAGTAGGTGATCCATCACCATGCTATATGAGATTTTTTTTCCTCCTTTTATTTTTTTTCCTTTTAACATGAATCTTATATTAAATTACTAAACACAGAGATGCATTGGGTGGTATATAGGAGTATAAATCAGTGGCCTACGTAGCGACTATACATATATATATAACCTCTCCCCTCATACGTGAGGAGATAAGATAAAATAAGATAATTTTATTAATGTCCAACTGATGACCACAAAAGTAGGTCAATGGGACTGTTGAGTACAAAGATGTTATTTCAAAGCAGGAGTAACAAATGAGCTCCTATAAAAGAAGAAGACAGGAAATGAAAGTAAAGTATATCAGAGCATGAAATCTAATCTAGGTCATGAAAAACATGAGGAACTCTCCACCCCGGGCACAGGAGACCACACAACAGTAAACGATCCAGGAGCTGAAGTAGGTCTATGATGGAATAGACCCATCTCTCCTAACATCTGAGGCCGAATGAAGGGAACTCAAAATAGTATGTTGTCCAAGGAAGAGCTGGTGGAAGACATTGGTCACCCACTGTACTGTTGCCAAGAGGAGGTAGCCCGTCGCTGAGGACTGGGGAGTCTCGTCTGCCTCAAGGGGAGGGGTCTCACAGGTCTGCAATACTCTGGAAGTTATGGTTGTGCTTCTATCAGATTGTCTCTTAGTGCTCCTTCCTGAGTGTAGCACTATAAAGTAGGAAATAATCTGCTAGGTAGAATCTGGTCAAGCAAGAGGCTGAAGAAAATGGGCTCAGAACCTGATGGTACCCTTCATGTATAAAGCCAAGCATCTCTGGTCAGAATATCTGAAGAAGCTGATGAGGGTTTTAGTTCCCCTGAAAAGACAGTAGAACCTCCCTCTGCTCTCATAGCAGATGGGGCAGCAGAAAATGAAATGCTTTTCTGTCTCGATCTCCTGAAGATGGCACAACCGGCAGATCCTGCCAGAAAGGTCGATCTGGTGGTCTGTCTCAACCTTAGCCCCAATCACAAGAGAATGTACACATTTTCTAAATATGCAGACCTGGCTGGGAATTGTACTGCTAACTTTGCCTTGAAGTCTAGAGAAAAAAGATCCACACTAGCCAATGCGTATTCCATCTTTCTCAAATGATGAGTCCCATTGATTTCATGGAAAAGCTGATGATCTATGTAAAATTCAAGTGTGTGTTTGGCGCTGCTGCATTCTAAAATATATTTGCAAAACATAGGCATTTGTTAAAGCCACCAGATGACTTGTGTAGAGTTGTTACAAAAATAGGAAATATAAAGAAATATAGCACAGGTTCTTACAATGTATCGATATCTCTTAATATTATTTATACCATAAAAATTTGAGAAAAACTAGTGGGAAAGGCAACAGTCATCCACACCAACCACAAGCTTCTCTTATAAATGTAGATGCAGGACAAGTTGTAGAACGACCACCATCAGAAGTGGTATACATACCTTCAACAATCCCACCTGAATATCAAGTAGGGAAGAGCCAATTGAGTTGCAATCTGCCTCAACCAACCTCTGGTTGTGGGGCTAACCACAGTGCTAAATTCTTGCAGACACGAGACTTCAGAGCAGACCCAATTGTATGACAGTGATCCTGACTATGTTGTTACATACCAGACCCTGAAAGAAGAGTGTCGCAGTAGAAGGCACTACTAACCTCTTCTTCAGAATGTTTGGGACCTGGGTTCATTTTGGGCCGCCAAAGACCATTGTTTTTTATAGGGACTGCAAGTTCCTGAATATCTTTGGGTCCTGCCTTTGGTCCATGTTGCAGATCAAACTAAACAAATCCATTGCCTTCCATTCCCAAACTGATGAACAGATAGAGATAGTCAATAGGATGATTGTACATATCCTCCGAACGTACAACTCTAAACATGCTTGTACATGGATGAAAGCATTCCAAATGTTCAAACAGCTACAATAGAAAACTTCACAATGCTATTGGCCACAACCCTCTCCAAGTATGCCTGGGATTCCATCAATTAGCCCAATTGACGAAGCTCTGCCCATTGCATCAGCACAGGAAGATTCCTTCCATGCTGAAAACAAGGCAGACAAAGCAGTAAAATTTATTGAATGTATCCATCACAACCAACCAAAAGTATGATATTGTACAGAAAGTAAATGCCATGTACAAGCATCAACAAGATTAGCATTTTGTATTGATATTTTATTACAATGTTTTTCACCACTTGATTCATTTATATAATTTGGTTTTCATTATAATACTTACTCCGCATTACCTCCATCTCTCTCTCTCTCTCTCTCATTTGTCCAGCACCAAGATCTCCAATCTCAGACCCTCCCCCTATGTTTTCACACTTATTCCACTACTGTACTTTTTGGGTTTCTTTGATCAGACTTAGATTTCATTTAAATAGATGCTTACTTATGATGTACTATTTTTGCTCATTTTTCCCTTTTTGGTCTCAGCATTTATGAGAGTTGCTATTGCACTTCCACATTGTACTCACACTGAACACATCTTTTTAGTCCCAGTGACCTAATCTTGTGGTAACTTGTTGGACATTAGTATTATCTTATCTGCTTTCAATAATATTCTTGCATTCTATCTGCATTATTGTGTGTTTTCATTTCAATCCTAATCTGATCCAGATCACCAGATAACTTGTGTAGAGTCCTGGCTCATGAAAGTAGGAAAATTAAAGAAATAATGCAGAGGTGTCCTACAATGTATCAAGAGCTCTTAATATTATTCATACCATAGAAATTAGAAAAACTAGCTTAAAAACATGTTTGAGAGAGTAATTGATCGTGTCTCACACTATTATTTCCTCCAAGGGGGGAGCTCACATCAGGACAGTGTAGATGGGCTACACTTACCAATGAAAATAAGCCAACGAATTGGTCTCTGGGAAAGAAATGTGTCTGCAGATGCACTATTTTGAATGCCACATGTAAATGTAGCAGTGCTAAATTCTTGCAGACACAAGACATCAGAATGGGCCCAGCTGTCTGACAGTGACCCTGATCCTGTTGTTAAGTACCAGACCCTGCAAGAAGAGTGTCATGACAGAAGGCAATGCTAACCTTTTCTTTGACAATGTTTGGGTTCATTTTGGGTTGCCAAAAACCGTTGTTTTTTATAGGGACTACAAGTTCCTAAATATATTTTGGCCCTGCCTTGGGTCCATGTCCATGTTGGACACCAAACTGACCAAATACATTGCCTTCCATACCCAAACAAATGGACAGACAGAGATAGTCAATAGGATGCTTGTACATATCCTCCGAATGTACAACTCTAAACATGCTTGTACATGGATGAAAGCTAAAATTTCACAATGCTATTGGCCACAAACCACTTCAGGTGTCCCTGGGATTCTATCCATTAGCCCCAATTGATGTAGTTCTGCCCATTGCATCAGCACAGGAAGAGTCCTTCCATGCTAAAAACAAGGCAGATGAAATTGTTGAATGGAACCATCACAACCAACCAGAAGTTCATGATATTGTCTAGAAAAAAAATGCCAAGTACAAGCAGCGACACAATTAACATTTTGTATTGCTATGTATATTGCAATGTTTTTAACCACTTAATTCATTTAGATAATTTGGTTTTCATTGTAATACTTTGCATCACCTCCATCTCTCAATCACTTTTGTCTAGCACCAAGATCTCCAATCTCAATCCTTCCCTTTGTTCTTTGCACTTATACCACTATTTTACCATTTGGGGTTCTTTGATCAAACTTAGATATTCACTTAGATAGATGCTTACTTATGATGTACTATTTATGTTCATCTCCTGTTTTGCACTCAGCATTTACGGAGTTGCTATTGCACTACCACATTGTACTCACACTAAACATATCATTTTAGTCTTATTGACCCAATCTTGTGGTCATGTTAAGCCGCCCCATATATTGTGACATTACATTTCTATTATTATATTAGTATTGTCTTTATTGGTCAGCTACAATTTAATTGTAATTGTATGGTCGGCTGGGACATTGATTGTAATTGTTCCATTTGTCTTCTATATATATACTGAGGAGACCTAGTTTTAGGATCATCTAATCTTGACTTGTGCCTTTGATACATTGTATAAGGAGGTTACCCCCTCGAAGAGGCTTCTTATTCATGTCTTTTTTTCTCAAGGTGTTCGATTACTTTCTTTCTATTTCTATGTTATTTTGGGAATTTAGTGCCTAACATTTGGTATTAGAGCCATTTCCGCTATAATATGTTTTTGGGGAAATCTCAAACAACAAAATTTTTAGGATCCTTAGAAGACATAGTGAAGTACCTGTGGTAAAAATTTCAAGTTCTAGTTCATTATAAGTTCGGAGTTATAGACTGTTGAAGTTAGGGTTTTTTACTAGTCCAAAAACTAGTCTGAAACAAGTGTTATGGGTAAAACTATTATATCTGTACAATTATTTGAATTTTTGAATTATGGGTAAAACTGTTATATTTGTACAATTATGGATAAAACTATTGAATTTTTAATCTATTTCCAAATCTTGACAATTATTTCACAATGATTTCAAGCATTCATTTCATCCCACAATTTCATTGAATAATTGCACACTGAAAATTTCAACCTAAATTGCAGCAGAAACAAAGGATCATAGAAAGATAGCCATGCACAAGAAACACAGGAATTTTATCCTAGGAAACCCAAAAGGGAGAAAACCCAACCAACTTTTCTTAGAAGAAATCAGTCCAATTCAAGTACAATACCAATCATGAAGAGAAACCCTAGCAAGATGAGAGGTTCACCCTTCTTCACAAGAAACCCTAGCAAGATGGCAAATCCCAAGAGATAAAAAGAATCTTCACAAAGATGCTCCTTAGAAACTTTGCTAGACTCAACTAAAATTGCGCACAAGAGAGAGAAGATGACTTGAACAAATTGGATGATCAAATGAGATGCTGAGCACTTTATTTATATTCTTCAGTTCACTTTAATTTTCCTTCATGGGACCAACTTGTCTTTTCTGCTGGGGCCGACTTTCACTTTTGATCTTCACTTATCATTTTATCTTCAGGGCCGACTTGTCTTTTTGTCTTCAATCATTTCTGGAACTTCTTCAATGCTATCTGGGACTTCTTTCATGGTATGACTTGTCTTCTTGGTTATTTCTTCATCATAGAAAAGTTGTCCTTGTTCATGTTCGTCTCCTCGCATGCACATCTATTCATGCATAGAGCTTTAATGTTGATTTGACCCCACTCTAAGAAGTCTCGGACACTTCTTAGAGCTTATGTCAAATTCAACATTAGATTAGACTTGTATATTCCACGAGGGGATGAAATCCCCTATCAAATAAACAAGTCAACCCACTCTAATATAGAATAGATCACTCCAACATGGAGCAAGCAATGTGACCTCTATCTTTATTCACTCTTAGTCAACACACATGACTAATCAAGGATAAGCACCTCGAGCCTTATTCACTCTTAGTCAACACACATGACTAATCAAGGCTACGCCAGGGCCATTCGCCTTAGCCATTGGGGCCATTCTCCTTAGCCATTGGTCAACACACATGACCCCTCTGGGAGAATGTTTGCAGAATGTTTGCTCGATGTTGCAAGCTGAAGAAACATCAACATTGTCTTTATTGGCCGACTACAATTTAATTGTAATTGTATGGTCAGCTAAGACATTAAATTGTCATTAATTGTAATTGTACCCTTTGTCTCCTATATATATACACCGACGAGACCTAATTTTAGGATCATCTAATTTTGACTTGTGCATTTGATACATTGTATAAGGAGGTTACCCCCTTGAAGAGGCTTCTTATTCATGTCTTTTTTTTCTCAAGGCGTTCGGTTACTCTTTCTTTCTATTTCTATGCTATTTTGGGAATTTAGCGCCTAACATTTGGTATTAGAGCCATTTTCGCTATAACATTTTTTCGAGGAAATCTCAAACAACAAAAATTTTAGGAGCCTTAGAAGACATAGTGAAGTACCTGTGGTAAAAATTTCAAGTTCTAGTTCATTATAGGTTCAGAGTTATAGAGTGTTGAAGTTAGGGTTTTTTACTAGTCCAAAAGCTAGTCCTAAACAAGTGTTATGGGTAAAACTGTTATATCTGAAGCTAGAGAGATCCAAATTGAGTGCCACCTATTGCATCAGAAGGAAGACGAACCATAGTTTTGGTGGTAAAAATGGACGAATCAGAACAAGAAAATTAAAAACATGTGAGTTTGTACAAGTTTGCTCTCTTGAAAGGGACAAAAATAACAAGTTTTTGAAATGTTACTATAACTCTCTCTAGGCACATTAGAATTGGGTCAAACCTATGTCATTGCAGAGAATACATACTAGGCTATTACAAGACAAAATTTCAAAGATAATTTTGGAGCAAGGTCGGCCAACAAGACAACCTACAAACCAGAGTTTTTAAAGGTATGTTAACTTGAAACTTGCATAACTTTAAACTAGAATATCTATTTCGGGTGATTCAAATGGTGTGATAAAGAGGAAATAGAGAAGAACATTAGTAAATATCGGTGGGATCAAATGGAAAGAGGTGGAGCAAAAATTACTACACTCGCTAAACCTCCTGAAAGCTCAACCATGAATCATTAAGAAAATGAAGAAATATATAACCATCTATACAATTCGGAGGTCAAATTTAAGGAATTAAGTGATAGGCCAGTGACACATCTTCAATTCGTAAACACAAAAAGTGATATAGAAACTGAGTTGAAACTGAATGTGCAAAAGATGAAAACGATGGATCAAAAGATGGAAAAGATGAAAGATGATATCGAAGATATGAAAGGGGTAATTCTGAATGAGATAAGACAACTCTTTGCCCCTAATTCTCCTCCTCAAGATGAA
This sequence comes from Larix kaempferi, assembly GCA_027924585.1. Taxonomy (NCBI): domain Eukaryota; kingdom Viridiplantae; phylum Streptophyta; class Pinopsida; order Pinales; family Pinaceae; genus Larix; species Larix kaempferi. The sequence continues at coordinate 13,528,223 of BSBM01000007.1, forward strand.
GACAAGGAGAACAAAAGGATAGTGTCCCAGTCACAATGAGAAATTTGAAAAACAATTAGATAAAAAGAGGTTCGAGGTCTCGACACTTAATCATTCATCACTCCATAATCCAGATCATCACGAGTTCAACTCAAGACCAAGGAACTACTTCATTCTCAAGATTGATATGAGAAATTTTGATGGCAATGATCCAATAACATGGATATTCCAAATGGAGGAATTCTTTGATCTACACCAAGTGCCAACTTTACAAAAGGTACTAAGAGGTACTCCAAGGAAAACCTCTAAAGTGACAAGCTTTAACAGCATGACAAAATTGTTAAAAAAGGGACAACATGGAGTAATTGCACAATTATGCTCACTAGATGTTCAAGCATCTATTCCCTCTATACTAGTGGATTTCCAACAAGTTATTGACAATCATTCCAAGGCATTTGGAGAGATGCATGTTGCCGCCTAATACACACCTCGGGTATGTGGCAGAAATCTTCAAGCCACTGGGTGCATCCTTGGGGGCAAGTCATGAGTCAAGCTTGCTGTCACTTAACACTTGACTCCTCCGTCTAGGCCAACTGCTAGCAAAGCCAAGGCGAGTGGTCACTAATAAAAGAAACTAAGGCTGATTACACTACAGCAGAAATGAAAGATCTAGGAGTTTGAAAATATACTGAAGCAAGAGGGAAACGACCTAAGCTACAGGAAACTCTGGTCTAGCACACATTTTACTCTCGGAAACTTGTATGATACTTGACGGAAACTCGTTTCCTTCCGTACAAAACACGTTTTTCTATATGGGAAATGCGTCCGTACGAACGAAAACACGTTTCCGTCACGTTTCCTCTCTTGTATGGTGCGTTTCCTCTCAAATAAAAGTCTGTCACGTAAAAAACCAGCCCGTAAAGTCTCTTTCTGCCCACGAATTTTAGTAATTAAGGGTTAATACATTAAATTTTAAAATAAAATTTAATTCTAGATGCCTTTAATTAGGTTGAAGAAAGTTATAAAGAGAAGTCCTTTCATCGAGTTTTTTTTCACTTGGATAATTAAAATTCCTCTTTAGTGATTTTAATTATTTGAGTTTTGAACTCAAAAATACCTCCAAAGTGGTGAAAGGTGTTCTAGTGATCGAGTCCATGGGGTGATTGGGGCCTAGGAATGTTCTATATTACCATGCCAGACATTATCCAGAGTCTTGCGGAATTTCATTAGGTTTTACATAAGATTTTTTAATTTTGGGTCATTAAAAAATGTCCCTTAGCATAAAATGTTGTAATGTAAAAGAGGGATACTTGGTCATTTTTTATGTTGTTGTAATCACACAACTTGTAGTTGTCCCTAAAGGTATCCCATCCGAGACGGTAGAGGAGATGGACAACTAAAGAGGTGACCCAAGAAGTGCAACGGTTCCCAATGCAAACTGGGTGTCACGATAACCGAGGCACTCTTCACTTTAGATCATGAAAAATCAACACCAAGGGGGAGACCCTAGCCAATCAATGAAGACTAGCTAACACAAAGGTTCCTAGGGAAATGTGTAAGTTAGGTTACGGAAACCAATGCGTGAGGATTTAAGTGGACCAAAGAGTTAAAGATGTGGTTGAAGAGGCTTAAGAAGTGACAAGTGTTTCAACTAATGAATGACTAAGGCCACTTATGAAGACCAAATGGATAGATCTAGCACCATGAAAATACACAAGTGGGGCCCACTCCTTAAAAAGTGGAAAATAGTCCAAATGGGGCCCACTTGGTCAAATTAGGGATGATATGGCACTAAGTGGGTGAGATGAAGTAGATCTATGGATCTAAGATGAGATAGACAACACCCACATATGGGATCTAGGAAAAGGCCACTAACCCAAGGAGTGCGAATTTCCCAAGGGAGACTAATGCCTTTAGATGGAAGGGCAAATGGAGTCCAAATTATGCCAAAATGTAGATCGGGGTAGTCAAGGCAATTATCAAGATGGGTTTAGGATGGCATGCCCAAAGATGACCTAGATCTCCATAGATCTAAGATTCAAAATGCATCACCCAACGACCCAAGTGGGGCACAACCCTCAAAATGAGGAATGGGGCCCACAAGGCAAAAATTAAAGAGGTGAAGCACTAGGGGTAGGTAATCAAGGTGGATCTAAACAAATCAAGTGGGATCTCACCTACCCAACTCTTGGAACTAGCCCCAATAGCTTCCCTCAAGGAGTGCGACTTCCCTCAAGGAGGCTACTGTGCCTTGGAAAATGTGTCAAATGGAGGCCAATCCACACCAAACTATAGATCCGAATTGTCGTGGATGCTATAGAGGTGGGTTTTCAATATTTTCCCCAAAGCCAAGCTAGATCCAAGTAGATCTAGAAAAAAGTGAAAAATAAGTGTTTTGATTTTAATGGAGTTTGTGACCAATAGGATGGAGAACAAGCGAAATAGATACGTACCTTGTAGATCTTACCTCATAAGCTTGCGGCCTCTTAGCATACGGATGATTCTTTCCCTAGTTACAATTCCAAGCTTGATCCAAGTGTCTTCAACCCAAATCGTCCAAGCCCTAGGAGGAGATGGTGTCCCATGCAACCTGTAAATCAAACTACATCAAGTTAGATTTGATCCACAAATCAATGAGATCTAAGCATATCATATCAAAGAAGTAATCAATGGACAAAGCACAATTGAAAAACTCCCTCAAGATGAAGACGTCTTGCCCATGGGGGATGTGAGCAACCCCTACAATCTTCCCATCAAACAAAACGTGCCCTAGCTCCAAGCAATTCGGCCTCCCTCTCTTTGTTAGGATATTCCTATACTCCATCCTAGTCCCACCAGTATTTTGATCATTTACATTTTCAGTCATGCATGCACTTTTAGGGTTTGCATGCATCATTTAGGGTTTGCATGCATTCCAGTCATCAGTCCCAACACCTAGCCCTCAGTTAGCTAGCCCCCAGAGCTTCCTTCCACTCAGTTTCAGCCCTCCTAGCTTGTCATGCGCCCTCCTTTCACCTACTGCATGAGAAGGGCGCCTTTCTCACCTACCAGTCTAGTTTACTTCAGTTAGCCACCAGTCTTTCCTTGATTTGAGGCCAAACTGACTTCTCACTGCTGTTATCACTTCGATTGACCTCCGATGAGACATGACTACCTGTTCTGACTCCAGTTAGCTCCTCATGCACCCTCCACTGAGCCTCCTTCATTCAGTTAGTGTCTCCATGTGCCAGTTACATTCAGTTACACCTACCACACTCAGTTAGACTCAGTTTGACTGACGGTTGACAGTTACTTATGCATTGATGACTCCACCGATGATGAGATAGACTACTAGTTGTGCTTCGATGACACTCCAGTGATCTTTTGATCACTCCATGAAGGCTAATTCGAATTGCCACCTTGGCATTCGAATCCTCATGCATTGTACTACTTATTGTCCATATTGTGATTAATTAATTAGTGTGTGTAAAGTATTTTTGCTTCTATCCGAGTTCTACTATATTATTATTCTGTTGCTCATTATACTACATTGACCACTCTTCTTCTATTTTCTTGCTTAATCAATTACTTTCTTGTGAGGTATACATCATCTCTTAGATCTGCTGTGAGGATTTTCACACTCTTGATGTCGATTTCACCTGAAAAGCAAACAATGTCTAGAAACAACAGATGCAAGAACATATACAAGAGTAACCCAATCAAAGCCAAGAAGTAGATCTCCCAAATAATATTTTCATTCCAAGTTTTCCAGAGCCCAAAGGTGCTTTACAATGAGGGGGGTCTCCTCATTATATAGGATAATAAAGACCAAAACCCTAGATCTCAAAACCACTTTTTGAAATGAGTGGTTGAGATTAAAAGATCTCACAACATAATCAATGGCTAAGATGAGCCTAACATAAAATCACATGGATCACTCAAAAGAAGGGTGATGCCATCCCTCAAAAAGACTAAGGAGGGTGACGTCATCCCTCAAAAAGACTAAGGAGGGTGACGTCATCCCTAAGAGGGGGAAAAAATACATGGGCCCACCTCATATGACATGGACATGACTCAAGAAGCTCATGGTGGGTCTAGGAGACATCAATCCTTACTAACTCATCCCCATGGCACAATAATGTAAAATAATATGTCCAAATAATACAAATGATCAAATCCTGTCCTCAAAATCTGTGAGAGACATGCAGTAAAAGGCCTCCTGTGGCCACTGTGGACCCCATTCACTGATGCTATCTGACTAGAAGATGGGGGGTTCACAGTATAAGACCTCTGTGAAGACCAAATGCCAAAACCTTGCCTCAATTTCCCAAATCAAATTCCTCAATGACCCTTTTAGTCCATCTTTAATCCTCCTCGAAAACCGTGAAACTGCCCAAACTGACACCCAGAGTTCTTGCGCTGTCAAACTAAGCCCACCAAGCTGTCTGGAAGGGGGGTATAACAGTAAAAACAAGTGGCTGGACCACCCCCTTCCCATATAGCGCCCTAGGTGAAACTGACCTCCAATGCCTCTGCTGGACATGCTGGGGAATCATGCCCAAAACTGGTCAACAGGTGGAAAAATGCATCTATCACTGTCAAAAGTGCCTGGAACTGAAAGATAAGTGTCTGAATGGATCCAGAAGACCCAAATCTACTAAGAATGTGCACTCATACACCATGGGTTGACCTGAAGGGTCAACTGTAGGGTCCACCATACCTAGACAGTGTATAATCTGATGGTCTGGAAATAATAATAAAACTGTTGAACTGCATCAACCATCATCTGAATCATATGTCCACCATATGGAGTCATCAATAAGAGTATGTGGGACCATCAATCATCATCCATAAGCATACATGGTCCACATCATCATGGATCCCAAGAATGACCATGGTCAAACTATGTTTGACTAGGTCAAAATATAACCAAGGACAAGATTATGACAAAGACTAAGACATGTTCCTTTAGATCATATTCACAGCTCAAATTAAAGTATAAACATCATTCAGTGACATTTATCATGTATATATTTTCAATGTTATTTATGTCTTACTTGCACAACAGTTTTAATGACAGACTCACCATTGGACATGGCCTAACTGCTAGCTAAGGATGAAGGCTAAGAACAAGGCTAGGCTAAAAGGGGTGACTTGACCAAACTCAACTAAATGACACTTTGGACGGGGAGAAGGGGAGCTACACTCTGTGCTGGACAAAATAACAAAGGGAAGGGTTGTGCCTCACAAATGGATGAGTTGTTTAGAGAGTGTTTATTCAACTTACGCATCATGTCTACATCAAGTTGATCCAGGTTCATTAGGATCATTCATTTCATTTCATGGCCTTTTTGGCCTACATAACCTCTCGGATTTCAAATGTGCTAAGAGGCACAACTAATTGCAGCTTTCATCCGGGGCATGTTTATACATATAAGGTCAGCAATAATAGATATAACTTTTGAGTAACATTTGCTTTTTGGACCTTTTCTATAATCTTCGAGGAGTATTTTAGCAGTTCATTGCTCTTTCCCTTTTACACACATGTGTTTAAAAACACATTCTAGAGTTTACAGTTTCCATGGGCGTATTTATAAAGATTTCCAATATAGGTAGTACATGAGCTTTCAGTTTTAGCCAACAACATCTCAAGTGACTAAGGGGAGTTCTGCACAGTGCCAAACATCAGGACAACCGACCAGAATGATTTAGGCATACAATCCAACTCACCAAAGGCAAGTTTTGTCACCAACTCAGAGTCGAGACACAAAACAAACATGGATGCGGTCCAACACAGAGGTAGAAATGGGGAAGACCTCAGTATCAAGAAGTCAAGAAGGCAAATCAAAGGTGAAATTCAAATAAGGGAAGTCATGGATGAATGGAGTGAAGTGAAAATGGTGCCTAAGCTAACAGACAAGGATGTCAGGAAAGGCCATATCTATGCTCATAGGAGGGTAATGAAACCAATGAGTTTTGTCAGAAAACCTAAGTGTGCAAGTAATAGGTCCATTTTATAATTTATAACATCATCAAGATAGTTCATTTCATTTTAAATAGTTTTGCCACATCATGAATCATATACCAAGTCAAAGCTATGAAAATGACTACAACAACAAGATAATAATCCAAAGTCAGTAATCAGAAGTCCATAGGGCACATCACATCAAACTAATCATCAATAATCATCTGAAACACTGCTGCAATATAATTGTTGGGCACTGAACTGAAACTGTATGGAACAAAGGGTCACATCGGTCATCAAATCTAAGCGCTCAAGGCTCAGCCTTGGCACAAGGTCCAACAAAAATTTGATACAATACACTGCTCTGATCCATGAGTGATCACAAATAACAAGCTCATCATAGCCAATCTCTGAAAAATCCAAGCTCTGAAAAGTGCAAATATCTGCTAAGCAAGAATAGTAGCCCAGCTACTATGGTGTGATAACAGTTGTATAGGGGTATGGGTACTCAAGATAAATGGCATAAGACCCCCTACACCCTTGGGCCAAGTTTGAAGTCATTCGGACAAGTCTTGTTATGGTTTTGGACACTTTTGCCTAGGTCAGTCAAGGAAATCAGGAAAATTGGCAATTAATTAGTAAGACAAATTTTGGAAAAGTGCCTAAAGTCACTTGGGAGGTGAAAAAATTGTTTCATAATGTCAAGTTATGTTCCTAAGGTGAAATTAAAGTCCAAGAGGGCCCCCCCAGGCAAGTGTTTTTCAAGTTTGAAGTTGTCGCTAAAAGGGAGAAACCCTCTCTCACTATGGGAAATGAGATAAATTGAAATAAGCCAAAAGAGGGGGTCCCACCTTCATGATTCCTTCCCTTTGGCATAGCAATGAAATATCAAACATGAGTGGGGGGTTCCCCCCCCAACATTGTTTGTTATTTTTAACCCATGGAAGTGCACCCTCCATGGGCCCCCTTTCTCTCCAAATGACAAATGTCATTCATGCAAAGAAACTCTCCCCTCTCTCTTTTCCTATTTAAGGAGGCTCCTCCTCATTTAGGTTACAATCTCTCATGCTCTTGCTTCATTTCCATTTTCTCACTCTCTCTTGCTCTCTTCTTGCCCATTTTGGGCCATTGTAATTTTCAGCCATTTGGCTTGGTAATACAAATTCTTTGGAGAAGATTTGATGTTGGTTGCTCTGTAATGGTGGTGTGCTTCAGAACTTCATAGCTATTCAACCTTTGGGAGGCCAAACAAACAAAGTGTTTTACTTTGGTAAGATCTCTAGTAGTTTTGCTATTGATTTTATGGGTTTCCTATTTAACTAGTTAAGAACTTCATATGCTTGTTGGTCTAAGTCTGTGATTTCTTAGCTCTTCAATAGGTACTCACATTTTATTTCAGTTGTGTAGCAATATTTAACAAGTTGCAAGTCACTTGGCTTCAAGGGTGGACTTCCTTGGTCAGATACCCCACTTCTCCAAGCATTGGATGAGCAAAAGAACAATATCTCTTCCCTTTCCCATTTAAATTTATGCATTTTATTTCCATAAGTTTCTCATACAAAAATCAGATTTCGTAAATTTTTTGTACATTTTGTATGATATACTAACATCGTCCCAAAGTGATTTTGGGCATTTTTCCACCATCTTTTGCTTGCTGGTTTTTAGCAGGTTTACACTTTTCAAGAGGGTTATGCTACCCAAATTCAGCCATCTCCAAGCACAAAGGGCCACCACAAATTACCATTTCGGCCACTTGGGAGAAAACGGTCAAAAAACACTATTTTCCCCTCTTTTCTCACTAAATATCAAGTGTTGATTTTTGTATCATTGCAACAAACCCAAGAGAGTATCTTGGACTTGATATATTGTATTTCATTTCAAGTATTAAGTGGTTAGTTAGTTTGTTTTTTATTGCATGCAAGAGAGGAGGCTTTGCCACCCTTGCATGGTTTTGTAACTAGCTTGGGTTTAGCATATTTCATTTCTTGTATTTACTTTTTCCCGCACCTCACAAGTGAAAAGGCTCTGGCTCCCTTGTGAAATCGAATTGGCTTGCACTCTTTTTTTTGCCCACACCTTGCATGAGAAGAGGCTTTGCCCATCCATGCAAAATCGTTGAGCCTTGCAATTTATTTCCTTAAGTTTTGTTTTAAGTTATTTTGCCCGCACCTCACAAGTGAGAAGGCTCAGGCTCCCTTGTAAAATCGCGTTGGCTTGTTTTGCTTTGATTTTTGCTTAAAGGTTAAAAATTAACTTAAGCCCCTATTCTGACCCTGTATTCTCTCCCCTTGTCGGTTCGACCGATCTTGGGTGACAAGAAAGGGAAAGGATTTGAGTTGGCTAGACTAATAGGCACTTGGAAACATATCTTCATTAGAACTGAGAAAAAGGGACTTGACCTATGGAGCTAATGGGGTAGAGGCTGTTGGGAGCCTCGTGGCACTTTATGTCCTCCAGTTGAGCACCCAGCAAGTTTTGGGATTGACCCGCGGAGCTAGTTGAGAACCTTGTGTTCTCAAGTTGAGCACTTGGCAATCTCTCTCAAATCGAAAGAGATAGTCTCTCGGGGTAGACACATAGAGTAGCTTAATTTTCTTGCAACAAAACCTTAATCCCCTAAGTTGAAGAGAGACCTAAAATACATTAAAACTTACAGGACCATTTGCACAACATTGTTACAATCATTTACAATTCTTTACTTCGCAAGCATTTCACATTTGAGCTTAATCTTGTATACACTTCTTGGGTTCATTAATTTGTTTATTTACTGCAAGTAAATGTTTAATGTGATGTTTTGTTAAGTGAATGTTTTGTTGCTATTGGAAAAGTATTTGATAAATTGATTATTGTGACTCCATAGCCCGAGTAGAGAAGGCACTAGTCTTGTTGTTTAATAGTTTATTTCTCTCTTGCATCCATTATTGGTTTATTGTAAAAGGTTTTGCTTGTCATTGAAATCATTGCATTATTGAACGTTTGACTGTCATTGGAATTTTTAGTAATTTACAACTCCCAAAAACAAACTCAAAAAAGAAACTTAGTAAGTAGGGACAACCCCCCTTGGCCTTTAGGAGTTGTGGTCTAGACGGAGGAGTTTAGGACCGAGGTGACATTGGGTTCTTAACTCGTAGTTGCCCTCAGAAACACACATAGCGGTTGGGAGACTTACCCGTGATGAAATGTGTATTAGGCGGCAACAGGTTGCTAGCCTCAGATCGCCCTGCGATCATGGAGATACAAGCCTATCTCCCAATGTCAGCTTTGTTCAAAATGAACACTGGTATGCCAAGGCCTTTCTAGAGAGATTGGTAATGGAGCTTTAGTATTCCGTTGCGATATTATTCTCGTTGTATGTACGCAACTCTTCATCAACGTCACCCCCTTTCGCCAGTACTCAACGCGAGATGGGTTTTGTTAGATCCATAGGTGCGATGAATTCGAAGGTTACATAGTGTTTGGTCGGTGCAACTTTCCTATAAGCTGTGAGTGTTTGCTTTGGTTGGTGACCTACAGGGGTTGGCTAAGTCTATCCTTTCGAATGGTATGTGCCCTGCGTTCCAAAGACCGAAGATAGTTAAGCACATCTTTTGGGACTATAGATTTGCCAGAGATTGTTGGATATTTGTGGAGGAGCAACACCCCGAGCTATTCTTAAACAAACTTTATTGGAGAGAAACTCTACTTGGAGATGGCTATTCCCCGGTATAGGATTCACTCTCCGGTTTGTGGCATTGCTTGTGGATAGTTGATTTGTTCATGCTATGGAAACTCAGGTGCAAGAATGTTTTTGACCATGAAAGTAGTTTTGTTTCAGCTTTTATTGCGCTCTGGAAAGATGAGGTACGTCATTAGTTACTAGCCAAGGGGCGTTGGGTTAATCAAGGATGCCAAAAGGTTGGATCCTATTGTATATTCTGATTTTAGTTCTGCTCTTATAAGCTTTCGGAAGCGGTTAGGAGAGGCATTGTATAAACCCTTCCACTGCTATCTTTTTTTATTGTAAATAAGTTTATGTGAATATAGAACTAATAAAAAAAGAAGTAAATGAATATAGAATTAAAGAAATATAGAAGTATATGAAGTAAAGAAGTTTATGTGAATATAGAACTAATAATAAAAGTATTTTTCAATCAAAAAAAATTATAGAACTAATTTTATAATAGGATTAGCTCTATCTTCTTTATCACATATAAGTGAAGTAAAAGATGGGTAGCTTTAGATGCTAAGGCCAAGTGGGTTAAGGAGACCCCAAGACATCTAAAAAGCACTTAAATAGTCTTCTAGTCAAGGATAGCCAACAAATGGGATTTACAAATGGAATTGCATGATTGCCAAAAACAAGAAATCATCAAACTTCATTTTTGGGTTTGTAGGGTAGCCAAAAAAAATTAGGGTTGAGTTGTAGAAAAAATACCATTATTTTTCAATCGCACCCTTCCAATGGAAGCAAGTTTACTTTAGACGTAATTGGATGAAAAAATAGGAAAGAATAGCCATATAGGACACTAACATTAACATGGATTTTTGTTTTATTATCAAGGCACTATGGAGCCACATTCGATGGAAAAATATGTCTCTTCCTCTAGGGAAAATTCCTACATTCAAATCGGATTTAGCAATGTAGTTTATAGATACAATCGAAATTTTAGAAAAGATATTGACATTCTTGAAGTTGGACCCAAGGTAGACATTCTCACAAATTGGATCCCAAATAGAATAATGCAATGAATCCTTATTATGCTTTTCAAGATTTTAAATGTATCCAAAAACTATAGAAGTGTTTTGCATTATTAGAACTACTTATGAAATGGGACAAGCATACTAATTCAAAAAGGTAACAAGGATCTAGTAATAAATAATCCCTATTTATTACGAGATTGAAAAAGTATCTCTACAACATAGAATAAAATATTGAGTAATAAATTATTGACACTGAATTGATGATGTTACAATGAACCTTGTAACAGTGTACTTATATACATTGACTGGACATGTGCTGAATAGTTGTGTGCCCTTTGACCTTTCATTAACCTCACGATTTATTATTATTATTATTACATTGCCACCCCCTTGAAGGATACTTTGCCCTCAAAGCATAGTCAATAGGATTCTCTCTAACCAAGCATGCTTTCTTGGAAGCATCATTTTTGTCTTTGTTTGGTTCTAGGAGTTTGACTTGGCTCTCGATTTGAGTGCTCACGAGACTCTTTTGTAAGGATGTGCATCATAATTTGAAATCTTTTGAATTGTTTGTTTAACGTGAAGCCTTGATGCTCATTTGTAACATGCTTTGCTTGCTTCTACTGTTATATGTGCGTTTGTGTTTCTTGCCCTTTATTGACTAGTTGAAAATCACTTTCTTGTGATGGAAACTTTCATCCTGTTAACCCCTAGTTGTGCTTGCACTACTAGAGGGTTAAGATCTAGCGTGATTCCATCAGGATAGTTACATCGTTGATTGATCCAGACATACACATTGATCAGAGTTCTTGCCAGAGCCATCAAAGTCCAAGATTGTTATTTTTAGTAGTTGCTTTTTGGGAGAACCCTACATCAAGGGGCCCACATGACATGGATACTCACACATTTGAGGGTGTTTTGTAAAAGAAAGCAAGTCCAATGAAAGTAGTACCCTTGTTCTTTAAGTTCAGTACTTCCCAGTTTTTGCTTTTTTGCTTTTCCGAGAAAGACTGCTTTTTTGGCCATTTCTATATTTAGCGGTTTCTATGATTGACAGGTATAGGTTCAATGTCAAGGTTCCGAGCAATGCAATGAGGGTGGTGGTCAAGGTCATGGTGGTTGAAAGAGTGTTGAGTGAGAGCCTTAGCCAGAGTGACATGGGGCAGCTAATCAGAGGAGTTTCCATTTGGTGTGGGTAAGAAGTTCCAAGAAAAGTTTGTGCTAAGACCTTGGTTTGGGTTTCCAAAAAAACTCCCTTTACCTTCTTAACCTTGTCTACCTTAAGCCTAGACTTCAACCTAATCTAAAAGTTAGCATGAGCATTCAGTTTAATATTTTAGTTGACTTGTTGAACATTCCAAGCTCACCTTGTTGTCTAAAGATAGTAAGCATCCTAATCTTACCAAAGCTAAAAGCGCCTAAGAGCGGGCTTTTCTGCAGAATCTGTCAAGTAAGAAAAGCATGAAGACGGTTATGACAAAATTTGGAGGAGTGCTGATGACAAAATTTGCCTCTTATCCTGATTATGCATGCAGCTGTCATCTAAACTGCCTCAAAAAACCTGAATGATGTTTGAAATGGTACTATACATGGCAGATTTTGGATGTGATCAGTAGTTACTAGCAGATTCTGTCACAGAATGGTTAAATGAGCATTTATGAGAGATGACTATAACAAGTATCATGAGCTTGCATCCTACAGAAATCATAGGTTTGGAGGTTGGTATGAGGATATTTACACAGCCATATTTATGCCCATGACATCAACAGTGATTAATGTAGTGTCCATCTATATATCGTAATAATACAGGATTCCGCCATCAAGAAGATCCCAGATCAGTTGCTTTACTCATGCAGATTTATAGGAAAGGGTCCCTTCCCATGGTGAATTGCAGACAAACTCATTGATATTACACAATCTTTGCTGTGTAAAAACTGAATCGTAATAGAGAAGGGTGCCAGCACATGTTGCAGAAGAGATCCGTGCTGACGCAGCAATAAGTCACTGAATGTATGGGCTGAGAAGCCAGCACATGGACATGAGTTTTGAGGTGATTCAAGGAGAAGATAAAGGGAAGTAATTGCCACACTGGGGGGAGTAATGTGGCAGCTTTCTATCTAATGAAAAGTCAAACAAAAAGGGGCAAGAAAAGCAGAATAAAGTATCCTACAAAGCAGCAGATTTCCATGACCCTGGATATATTTGGCTTCATCCTTCAGTATCTCCATCCATCCAGTATCCTCCACCCTTTTTTATGTGATCCCTGACTTATGACTTAGACTTGTGAGAATGAGGAGTTTTCCCCCACCTTGACCTCTGTATTGGACAGACTCCATGTTGTATTGTGTCTCGGATCTGAGTTGTGCATCAGAACTTGCTAAATCCCTGACCCTTCTAGGCCGAAGGAACCCATCGATGTTGGGTCTTGAGCCTAGGTGAGTTGGGTTTCTGAAGCCTTGACCTTTCGAGTCAGTTACCCCCCATGTTTAGTTTTGATTGTGGATGATTTCCGCTAGCTAACCCCATGCTTCACTTCTGGGCCAGGAGTACCCGCTGGTGTTGTGACATCAGCTAAGGCTGGCTAGTTGCCCAGGTGGTGTCAGCTAGACTTGAAGCAAGTTGTCCTATCATCATTACATGCATCAGTATGATTTGCTATATCCAAAAAAATGTAGGCCAAGAAGCCTTGTGAAAAATAAAGAAAAATCATGGAAAGAAAAAGGCCAAATAACAACCAATGTGCAATTATTGAAAATCAAAATGACTATTGGCCATTGTTTCAATATAAATGTAATGATTTTTCCTCACGGAGCCCAAAAGGGCGTGGATGTTAGATGGAGCAAGGGACTGCTAATTCTAAGAGTCCCCTAGAACCTGAGTTTAATGTTACAGTCAATTGTGCACTGGTTCACTAAGCTAACCCCCCAGGGTAGCATGTTATGTATTCACCTCTGGCACTCATTTTCAACCTAGATCTGTTACTAATCTCATAAGTCACTGAGAATTTCAAATTTGGTTTTATTCATTGTTATATCCTTTGTACTCGAATTAAACTTCCCAAGTCGCCACTCATTAGCTTACATTACGATCAGGGTCAACTCACCAAGGTATCTCTGTTTTGCCTTGTGCCTGCTATCTATATTGGTGTCTTAGTCTTGTTTCGATCAGTCTTTTCTCGGTGGAAGACCAAGGGTTTCCCCCTTAGCCATCTCACGGGTTGGATTAAAGTGACAAGCACCTTATCCGGAGTGACAACCATTTCAATAGTGGTGGATCTAGTAGTTGAAGTGTCACCAACTTGGCTGCCCATACCTCTACAATCCTGGATAGGATCTTACTAAGGGGCAGCTATGGTGTGTGTGATAACAATACCATGTATATAAGTTGTGAAATTTAATTTTTTTTATAAATTGACTTTTCAAATGCGAGACGAATTTGATTTATGAAGTTCCAAAGTAAAAAATGATGAGGGGGGTGTGACCAAGTAGGTCAAAAGTCACATTGGAGTTAATAGGAGGTCATATAGAGGAAAAGAAGTATAGACGAAATGTACCAAAGTTTTTTGTAGAGGAAAAGTATGGATGGTGAGGCAGTGCATAAGATAAAATAAGATAAGATAATTCTATTAATGTCCAACAAATCACAACAAAAGTAGGTCAGTTGGACTATATGGTAACAAGATGTCAATACAAAGTGGGAGCACTAAGGCGGCTCCTATAAAAAGAAAGAGGTGTAACTCTAACCTAAAAACCAAACCAAAATGGGGCCAACTCCACAAATGGAGAACCGATCAACAAGAGAGATATACAAAAAGATCTGATCCAGAAGAGAGAACTTAGAAGTATAGAGAAAGTGGATCTAAAAACTATGATACAAAAATGGTGAGACTATCATGGATCACTGGAAGCATCTCTCCTACCATCGAGGCCAACTCAAGGAATCTCAAAAGAGTACACCGTCTAGAGAAAGAACTGGAAGAGGAGCTCTAATGGGTAGTACGTCGCTTCTTGGAGCAAAGAGCCTACTATTGCGTCCTAGGTGGAATCATCCGACTACTAGGATGGGGTTGAGATCAACCACGTCACTAGTATAGGGCGGAGGTGGATCTAGTCCTCTATGCCTTAACTGATATGTGATCAAAGGCTATATCATCGTCCGTCTGTCTCTTGGCGCCCTTTGAGGAAGTAAGCACTAGAAAGAAAGAAGTGATGCGCTAAGTGGAGGATGGTCCCAACTGAGAATGTCACTTGAAGGTGAGGGAGCAAAGCCGGAGGATCTCCTGCAAGTATAAGGCCAAATATCTTTGATTAGGGTATCTAAAGAAGCTAGTCAAAGTCTGAAGCTATGTGAGACAATGGAACCACCCGCGGATCTCGTAATCGAGCGAGCACCGAAAGATAAAATGCTCCTAGTCTCAACCTCTCGAAGGTGACAAACTTGGCAAATCACGTCTAATATATCTATCTGGTGACCTGTCTCTACCCTGAGGTGATGAGAACCCCATCTGAACTTGCCTAAAGGAATACGAAGAGCGTGAGACCAATGGCAGAGTGTGAATGGGGTCGAACAATGAGACAATCCCTCAGATCCATGAAGTGTGCAACGTAGAAGGCCATCTTTGGACATAAGCCCCCCTAGGGGTTGATCCAAGTAACTTGCACAAACTGTCTATGACTCTATAATGTCGTCTCTGGTGATCCCGTTCAACTCCTTTCTGGTATGTAAGAGGTGGCCAAGTGCATCCAAGGAATACTTAAATGGAGGAACACAATCCATCACAATACCAACCGATGTCAGAAGATCCGCAACCCCTGCATACAAACACCTAGTGCGGCCTGAAGGGCTAGCTGAGGCAATCGACTCGGATGAGAGATAGGCCAACAAGTATGGGTAGCAGTTTGGCTTAGTGACATTGCAGTGGTATGGACGACTGGTTGGCAATTACGAACAGTTTGAGCTGTGTATGGAATCCTGCATATTGGTTGTGTATGGCTGAATGACAATTGTACGGAATGATGGCAGATATTAAGCAATTTGGCAAATGTATGGTCCAATAAGATTGCAGTAAAATTTAATCGTATGGAACAGCATTTGAAGGCTGCTGCATAAGGAATTTGTATAGCACATAACAGCAATTGAAGTTGTACGGTTGACAGTATTTGTGGAATGAACCCACAAAATTAGCCAAGAGTTGGCTTTGATACCAAAAGGAATAAGCAGTTAGCCAAGAGTTGGCTTTGATACCAAAAGGAATAAGCAGTTACGAGATTGAAAAGTATTTTCTGCAATTATAGAATAAAATATTGAGTAATAAATGATCAATATTGAATTGATGATGTTACAATGAGCCTCTTTGACAATGTACTTATATGCATTGACTAGTCGCGAGGTGAATGAGTGTATGCAATTAGACCTTTCATTAACCTAACAATTTATATTTATTATTATTATTATAATATTATTATATTTTTAGCCTTACTATGTTTAATACAGATCCCTTAAAAAGTTAAAACCTCAGATTCCAGAAAGCAAGAGGGAAATAAAAGCTATATAAAAATATGACAGATTTCCAGAATTCAACTGAGGAATAGATCATATCACAATTGTTGACAAGATGGATACAATTTCATGGGCTGTTCAGCTAATTGCTGGGAGCCCTTTTTTTATTAGAACCTCATATACAATTCTATCCCCTTAAACACAGGAACTGATAGGAATCCAAGAAAACACATCAATTTACAAACTATCTGAATTAATGTAAAAGAGCTTACTGAAGTATGACTTACTCTCTTCCTGAAACAATTGATACATTCAATACCTCCAGCATCAAGATGTGTAAATAAATGGACAGAAGCAATGCATCCACAATGCACAGGCTGCAAGATGGAAACTACCAATTAAACCTCATTATGAAAATACAATTCATGCTTCCAACAATTAAAAAAATATATATCACTTCATATAACCATCATGCTGGAAATCAACATCTACCAGATCTATACTCCATAAACTTCCAGACAATGAAAAAAATATATCTGACATATGTGTTCAGTCAATGCACAAGTGTCCTCACCTTTTGACATGTACTGCAAATCCTCCAGCCAGCATCGTCTGGGTGAAATGTTTCACAGAATCTCATTTGCTCATACACAAAACTGCAATCAACATATAAAGAAAACATTTAATATATGATGGGGAATTTAAAAGCCATCGTATATAATTCATTGAGTAATTGAGAGGTGCAAGGTGCACTCTAATTTATCAGTCAATTGAAACCAATATGAGACCATTTTGATGGTGCTTATTTAATTCTGGCATATATGAATATTATTATAACAAGAAAAAAGCTTACAATTTCACGACAAAATCCATGAATTATTAAATAAATGGAAAATAAAATAATCTATATGAGTAATTGGTCCATTGGCTTGTGGGCTTGTGGTCTAATGGTTGACACAAGGCATTGCCATGCAAAGGATCCAGGGTCAAACCCCCGGGAGTATAGAACCCTAGAACAATGTTTGTTTTCACCAAGTTTGACCCGTCCCCACATTGAAGTGGGATTGCATCATGCAATAATGTAGAGATGGCATTCATAGCTCCTTGTAGATCAGAAAAAATGTTTACCCTAACCAATACAAATCTATATGAGTAACTATGGTTTGCTCAAAGAAACTCAAGTAGAAAATAATTATCCACTTCTAGTTATCTCATTATTACAGCCCAAACAATTGCCCATAGAATGCCAAAAATAAATACCCATGAATTTTCTGAGGTGTTTGATTTCATTAATCATGGTTTGTCTATTAACTACAATCAAGTTAAAAAATGTCCCACAGAACCACACCCCAATTGTAACGAAGCCTTAAACACCATATTAGAGCATGATGAGGGTGACCTAGAGTAGAAATTAACAATTGAAGGAAAACTAACATCAATAGCCCTCAACTATGTGTGGTAGCTGAAATGTAGTAGAATACTATGGCTTGCTACAGGACAAGTCTTAAAAGTTAAAAGCCATGTCAGTGGGGGGGGGCCCAAGTGGGATGTTGCATTACACTTCAAATTGGCTAGACCATGTCCAAGGCGGCGGTTAAATAGAGATGTATAAATACCTCCCTATTCCTCACATTTTCTCATCATCATATTTGGTCCCTTATTGTGCAATTTTTTAATTTTGTAATGTCTCTAAGAAGTATGAACCCTGTGTGAGTTCCATGTTCATCAACTTTGAACACCCATGAATCACTAAATAAGAATAAAAAATATATTATATGATCCAGTTTTGGGTACCATAAGTAGATCTACATGTGTAGTGGAGTTGAACAGTTATAGAGATAAACAACCTAAGATAGGCATTTTGGGCATTTTGACACATCTTTCAGTCCAATCAATGCCATAAATGCACATTTTGTAATGCATCTCTAAACCAGGGTTGGTATGATGAGGTGGGGGAATGGCAGTTAATTAACAGTATATGGCTATGCATCATATGGGGAATGTTATGCACTATGTTGATTGCCATTTGAAGTATATGGCAAGACTAAAGATTTACATGTGGCTTGTTTATGATTATATGTGGCTATTACTATTTTCGCTTGCATGTGGAGTTCCGGATTCAGTCACCCAGGCTCCATATCCGTATCTGATCCGTAGAGGAAACGGGGAATCGGAGAATCAGTTTGGATTCGGTTCGGATTCTGTTCAGAGAAGATTCGGATTCGAGAAGGCAAGGTTCCTGTTCGAACTCAAGAATCCCGAAAGAAAAGCAATGGAAAAAACAGCCTTGAGCAAAATCGGCATTGGCATGTCACTATCGACGCTACGAGGTGAGGATAGACTGAATTCTATGCTACGGGGAGGGTAGGGCAGGTTTTCTCCGTCAATCCCGGTATCTCTTATTGTCCCGCCACCAGATAAAGATCCTTAGCCATGTTGAGATCCATATTCGTTAAAATAGCGGGGCAGCTGCCACGATCTCTTTGAAGCGCTTCCTCTATGTGCCACGATCTCCTTTCAAGCGATATCCCTTATGCGGAAATACATCCCGAAGTCACAATCTCTTTGAAGGCTGAAGCGATTCCTCTATGTTCCATTATATATATATAAATAAATAAATAGTAAACTTTTTAAACAATTAAGTTATTATCTCTCTATATATAAACAGTCAATTTAATTTTTTAAACAATTAAGTTACGAACTATATTGTTAGTTATGTTTAAATACATTTGTAAGAATCATTACACAAATATTGTGAGCCAAAAGAACATTATTTATTGTTCAGTTAAGTGACAGCATCTCCTCCATAGTAGGGTGTATCAATCTATGATGTATTAAAATTTGAGTATGATTTTAAATCTGAGAATTTTCATAAAATTATAAATTTATAATTTTATTATATATATATATATATATATATAATAAAAAAATTAGGGTTAGGGTTCTGAATCCCCGATTCCTAATTTTGGATCAGTGTCGAATCCCGTATCCGATTCTTCAATCGATTCCAATCGCACCCACTGTTTGTGTAACCTAGCCATAAAGCCATAGAAAAATACCCTAGAATGATGCTTTGAGTTGGACAATGTTGAGATATGATTGGCCATCTTGGGCCATGTTGATCACATGGCACCTATGATCTAGCTAGTCGAAGACTGTACATATTTGTCTATATGGCTACTGATTCCATATGGCTAGGTAAGGCTCAAAAAGGTGATGCATTATCCTCAAACAAGTGACAAAAGGCTCCAAGAAGGGGAGCGGCTCCTCCAAATAGTGCACTAATGCCCCTCCAAGGTAGCGGCTCCTCCAAATATGGCATAGATGCTCCTCTAATGATGTATGTCCCATCAAATCAGCAGCAAACAAGTGTCAAATGACCCTCCAAAGGTGGATGTCCTCTATGATGGAATGAAGAATCAAGCCTAGACTTCGGGTTTGACCTAAGTCTCCTCCAGGATTAGCGACCCCTCCTCAAGTAGCATAATAAGTGAATAAAGCATCCTCCAAGTGGCAAAGTGCATGAACATATGTGCAATAAAGGCCCCACGTGTCAATAAAATATAAAAATCAGCCTCAACATATGCGCCATAATGCCAACTCATCAATAGAAACCCCAAACTCACCCATAAACCGATAGAATGATATAAAGTGCCTCCACATGTGTGCCAAGAGGGCACTCCAAGAAAATGATGTGTCAACTCAAAGATAAACCTACATCATCATCATGTATGAAAATATAAAGATGAATCCCCTCAAGGTCAAATCCATAAACAAGACCTTGACCACATCATGAAAAGAGCTCCTAGAAGGCGAAAAAACAGCCAAAAGGTGAAGAAATGACTCATATGGGATTTAAAAGAATCATTAGAAAGGGTTAGGGCTGAATGTTACAAACCCTAATTACTCTGTAATTGCTTCACCAAATTCAGAAATCTAACAAAGGAAAACCCTAGATTTAAATGTTTTCACATAGTCTTGAAAAGATACTTGTCATGCAAGGGATAAAAGAGCATATAACAAATATTGAGGGACACGCCACAACCTAACACTTCCAATTGACAATCACCACATGGAAAAGAAGAGACCTACTCTTAGTTCTCGACACCATTAGCAATTGAAGATTCCATCCATCAATGAAATATTAGCAACAAAAAAAACATCCAATGAGCGCTTTGATCAACCATTTATGAGAAATCAAAGGATATTCAACTAAGCTCTAAGGAATTTCTCCCACAATCCAACCATGAGAAATGAAGGAGAGAGAAAAACCCTTATATAGTCCCTGTCTTAGTTTGATCTTGCAAAAGACAGGGACCTAGTTTTTAACTTGGGGCCTTGGTTTTGTGGTAGTTCTTGATTATGTATGAAACCATGGACTCCTCCTTTTGATCCTTTGGCAGACTCTTTCTTCGGCCTTTGTGTGGGTCGGGCTTTCAAATCTACCCTTGCATTCTTAGGGTGTCTCCTCTCTTTGAGCCATAGGGAAAGCCCTTCGCAAGTAATATTTTAGCAATCCTGAAACTTCAAACTATAGCATCATAACATCTGTACATATCTTTGTGGAAATAGATTTTAGTTAAGGATTTCCAACGAAAAAAAATTTAGTAGACCAAAACTACTCTTGGACACAAAAACTTGACTATGAGCAACTCATTTTCCATTGTGGAGCTTGTTATGAAACAAGGCATATTGTAGCTGTTACGTGATACCAGTACCAGTGCACTTGTAGAGGTGCCCCAGGGAGAGGGGGTCATTTTTCTGACCAGGAGGGGTGTTTAGCTAGCTTTTTTTGAGTAGGGGTTATGGCCTAACCCTCTGGTTTGTCCCTTGGAAGTCCTATGGCTTAGTGGCATTGCTGACTGCCTCATGAAAGGGCTTGAAGCCCTGAGGTTGGTGTCCGGGGCATCCAAGGGTGGGTCACTGGGTCACATGGCCCCAACCTTGATTTATCACTCCAGTGGCAGATCTTTCAATACTGAGGGACATGTCTATCCTCCAAGTCACTTTCCACACCCTCCTTGTCCTCCTCCATCTCACCAGTGCCCTCCCTCCTTAGGCTCCTCTTGATGATGACGTCAACCACCAGGGCAGGCTAGTGCTTGATTAGGGGAGGGCGTTGAGGGATTTTCACTACTGTTGGGGTTAGATGGGGCATGAGGACCCCCCCCCTCCGCGGTCTAGCCTTCAGAACATACCGATATGCTCATTTTTAGCTATTCTAGCCATGTGTGGGTAAATTCTAGGGAGAATGACCCAAATTACCCACACATTTGATTATTTTATATTATTATTCTTTTAATTTTAAGTTGACATTTATAAGTTCAAATTGACATTTTAAAAAGGCATGTCGGCCTGGATATTTTTTATTTTTGTAAAGTGAGTGTGAGAAAAGTATAAATACACTTCTCCTCACTTCATTTTAACAAATCAACTCATGGGATTACACTAAATTTTCTGATTTTTACCCTTTTGGAGCTCAATGGAGTGATGCGCACCTCTTGAGGATGGATAAGCTTGCTAGTTTGGGGACAAATCTTTGAAGTCTTTGCTCTTGTTTCTTTGCTAAGGTGATGCTAAGAGTTGTTTGCTTGACACATGCACAAGGAGGTATCTAAGTCTTTTCTCTTGATATTTCTTTGTTAAATGTTGGAGTTGTCTTGTCTAAAGGTTGAATGGTAGCCATTGATGTTGCATTTTGCCCTAGCATAAGTCATTTTCAGCGTTTAGTTACCCTAGCATTGTCAACTTGAGTTTTAGGTCTGCAAAATTTGTCTTAGCTAGGGCATCATCAACCAACCCTTGTAGTTGTTGAAGAAGCCCTAGTTTTCCAAACCTGGCAAGTGCCATCTCAAGGGGAGGCTATCCTCCATTGATGCCTAGGGTTAGGGTGAACCTCTCATGCAAACCCTAGGTTGTTCTCCTACCCCTTTTAACCTAATTTTTTGAGTTTGTACATCTTGTAAATAATAGTTTGGTATGGAGTTTGATCTTTTCATGTTAATGTATTTTTGTAAATTTTATTAAATTAATTTTTAAAATCCTAAATTCTGATTTTAAGCCTTAATCGCAGACCTAACTTACTCCCACGACTTCCTTTCCCCTTCCTCCCTTACCTTCGCCCTCTTCACCTAGCAACTCGGTCTCCTTCTTTCCACCTCCTCTCACCCTCGGACCCCCTCTAAACCTCCTCATTGGCCACTCTCCAAACTCGGACTTGTTTTCTGCCCTTTTTCCCATCACCTACGCAGCCTGCCTCCTTCCCACCTTCGCTCTCCTTCCCCTTTTCTCCCTTGGCTGGCCTCCCTTTTCTCCTCTCCACCCTCGGCCCTCCTTATTTCCCCTTCGCTGCCCTCCTTTCCATCTCCTTCACCTCCGCCTTCTCCCATACCTTCTCCTAGCCCACGGCACCTTTTCCCTTGCCCCTTTGCCTTTTGACACAGGTCTGCATTAACTCTGCAGACCCTGTGTGAGCTTCCCAAGCTACCGTACCTCTGTCCTAACACCTACAGTCAACACAGTAAAACGCAAGGTGAATTCGCAAAAGAGGTTAGCGCAGAATTTGTATAGATTAGGTGCTAGTTTGTTGTTCTGTTTGATTAAGTTCTTATGCTAAAGGTTGCATTCCTAAGGTCTGATTTTTGCATAAAACAGGTCTGCAATTTATTTTCTGAGTGTTATTTGACTGTGTTAGAATTGCCAATGTAAATAGACATTAACTTGTGCATGAATTTGATGAATTTTGATGGTTTAAAGTTGAAATCCTAAATCTAATACTCATTGGAGCCTTACTTGTTCAAATCCATGAGAACTAGAAGGTTATCAAAGTTACTTTCATTGTTGCACTGTGAAACTACATAAAGATCTGGAAATTACCTTGGTTTGAACTCATTTGATCTTTTAATGATTAATATTGATTATTGATGAGTTGTGTCTATTGGGTGCTAAAGTAATATTGACATTGCTTTCATTGGATACATTGCAATAGCATCTTAAACTCTATTAATTTGGTTAATGATACATGCTTATATTTAGTTGGTGAATGGATTGATCTTACACATTGAATGTTGGTGAGTGATCTCTTGAAGTCTTATGGTTATATCATCCTTCGTTGGTTATACATTGCTATAATACAAGCTCATGATCTATTTGCTATAAATAGCTTTTCTTAGATGAATTAAAACACAATTGGTTGTTTCTTGCTAAGTTATCAGGATACGGATACAGATTCGGATGCAGATGCAGATGCAGATCCGGATACGGATACAGATTCGCCAGATTTTTTAAAACCCAGGATCCGGATACGACGGGCAAACGACAAGTACAAAAAAATATAAAAATATTTATATAATAAATAAAAATATAGAGTGAAGAATCAAAACTATTCATGAAACACAAGAGTAGAACTATAAGTTACTGCCAAATAGAGAGTTCATGTACCATAACTAATAATTTGATGAGTTGTAACCATGATTGATATTGATAATTTTAAAATCCATTTCAACATGAACTTGAAGCAGGTCATAGTAGTGTTTTTGTGAGCCACATCCACATGTCCCTATCAGCAGGGAATAAAGTGGGTTTTTTGAAGGCTATGGCAAGACTACATAATGGTGTAGGTGAAGTGAGCAACAACATAGCACATAAAGATAGATCAGCCTTTGACAAGAAACCTTGACCGTAAAGATAAACCAAATAAAAACATTGAGAGCAAAACTTGATATTGATATATCAAAGTTCAAGAGCAAATCTTGACATAAGGTCAATTCAGACATTGAGCAGGAATCACTTTTAGCGATTAGTTGTTTAGGGTTTTTACATTTTTTCATTAAAAACAATTTTTGGGGGGGATCAATGGGTCATAGAAGCACTGGAAGTTTCAGGATCCGTTTGAAAATTTCAGGAATTGTTTGATTTTTCAAAGGATTTGTTTCATACAACTAGGATACGTTTCCTTCTACAGGGGAACCGTTTCCGTGAAGGATCCTAGGCGGATCCGATATGGATACGTATCGGATCCGTGGATCCACGGATCCTACACACTGGGGTGGTGGATCCGGTAACATAGGTTTCTTGTGATCACACACTTACCTAATTTGCACACACTAACATTGGATGATTAATCGTTTCGTTATCTTCATATTGTCTCCATTTAGGCACTGGTCTAACTAATATTTGCATAGAGAACATAGTCTTTTGGTTGCATCAATGTTCTACAGGTTATCACAAGGGTACTTTTCCTTGGAAGTTCCGACGGTCCGAAGAATGTTAGAATCGCGATCGAGGTGACATTGGATCACTTTTATTATTTTTGCTTATCGGGAACTAGCGCTGCTAGTTTGCCCGATAACATTTTTGGCGCCGTTGCCGAGGACATTTCAAAGATTGAAGTGGTTTATCCGGAGTCATTTACACCCTTGGCAAAACGACACTTGGTAAGAAACTCGAGGTAAGTCTTGGATTCGTATTTTGAAAATATTGTTGAGGACTAATCTTGCAGATCTTACCTGGTGACTCCAATTAAAAAGAATTTGGTTAAGTCCGGCAACGCTAGTAACATATTTGGCGCCGTTGCCGGGAACGTTTCGAAACTCGAAGTGGTTTATTCGGAAGTCATTTACACCCTTGGCAAAACGACATTTGGTAAGAACTCAAAGGCAATGTTGCACGACTCGGACTCGGCAAAGACTCGACTGGCATGTGACTCGTGGACTCGGGAAAAACTCGGGAAAGACTCGGGACAGACTCGGCAAGACTCGGCAAATAGGAAAAAAATAAAAATATTGTACATTTTGGGCACAAAAAATAAGTTTTTTTTTCAACAGAAGGGCACAAAAAAGAAGTTAAAAGCATTTTGGGCACAAAAAAGAGGTTAAAAGCATTTTGGGCACAAAAAAGAGATTAAAAGAGGATAAAATATATAACAGAAAATATATATTTAAAAATTTATAGCAAAAAATATAAATAAATAAAAATAACTATATAACAAAAATATAATAAAATACAAAATATTAAAAATATATATAACATACAAAATGTTAAAAATATATATAGCATACAAAATATATTATAAATAAAAAAACTATATAATAAATAATACATAATAAACCAATAAATAACAGCAAATATTTTAAATTTAAATTTAAAATAAAAAATATATGATAAATATATATATATAACAAAAAATATATAATAAAAATATATATCACAAAAAATATAAATAAATAAATAAAAATTATAACAAAAATACAATAAAATACAAAATATTAAAAAATATATAACATACAAAATATATTGTAAATTAAAAAAAACTATATAATAAATAATATATAAAAACTGATATAATTATAAATAAAATATATATATAAATTTTAATAATATATAACATATAATAAAAATATATATATAACAATAACATATAAGTTATTATAATAATAACATCTAAATTATAATTATAATAATATATAACAATAACATATAAATTATAATGGTTAACAATAACATAACAAACAAACAAAAAATTAAAAAACAATGGACAGTCCCGAGGACTGTCGAGGTGCACTTACCTAGAAGAGTCGGCCCGACATCGAGCTACACCACAGGCCTTCGAACTGCACAGCAACGGAACGAGGAGCAACAACCTGACTCGAACTCCACCGCACAAACCCTTCCCGAACTGCACCTTCACGAAACTCTGCCCGAACTTAACCTTCATGCACGAAGAGCACAAACACTAACACGAATTGTAGCTTCACTTCTTCACCAGCTCAGTGTTGGCGAGTTCCACGAGTCCTTGGCTGAGTACACCGAGTGTCTGCCGGTTCCAGCGAGTGGGCGAGTGGCCGAGTGTCAGCCCGTTACCCGTTTCGGGAGCTCGCTCAGGGAGACTCGCGAGTCCCCAACGAGTGGTGCTTCACTGCTCAAAGGTGAGTCCTTCTTCCTTATATTTTGGAAATATTAATAAAGGACTAACCCTGCAGGCCTTATCTAGCGACTCCACTGGTTGATAAGCGATTCAGAACCCAATCACCATTATCTCAGGTACGTCCTTGTTTTTGGTACTTTGGTGAGATTTGTTGAGCTAACTTGGCAGGTCTCTCCTGGCAACTTCGACTTAAGAAAAATAACAGAAGTACTCTACAAATGTTAGATTTTGTGGTATCTCGGGATATCCTCCATGGTTCAGATGCCTTGCATTGAGGTACATCAGCAGTATAGGCATCAGTATCGAGTAGAGGGTGAGATACACTCTACTCAGTGGCATGAGTCCATTGGTGGTTGCATGCGGACCTTCCGGGGTGTTTTTCCCTTCGTATGCATGAGATTTGCATGACCTGTCAGTGATTAAAAGATGCATGCGAAAGTGACTTTTTGCATGCACTGAGATTAGGTTTTTGGTAAACCTAATTCATCTGTGATATTATTTATAGAGGCAGGGGGTCCCCGGATGAGGTTGCTCAGTTGACTTATCAGAGAGTGATAGATCAGGAGTGAGGAGGGCGCATTAGTGCATGCAGGAGGGAGAGTGGTCAAATCTGAGCTGGATCAGAGACCACTTGCTCCAGGGGCACTTGGCACCCAGATCTGTGGACTGAGATAGTTCACCAGAGTGGAGTCTGCTGAGATTGTGGAGGACGACTTCCAGAGAGGGAGAGGGGCGCATTACCTGAGGAGAGAGGAGCTCATTCAGAGTCCGATCGACCGATTGAGCGTCTAAGACTTTCAGAGTAGCCTTGCCTCAGGATTCGAGGAAGGTATGTGACGATCAGAGCTCAGATCTGTTGAGATCTAGCCTAGTACGAGCATTTGACATCCAGAGGGGAGGGTGCACTTTTCCATGCAAAGGAAGGGCGCATTCACCAGTTGAGCAGTTGGCCTTCTTCTGTTGCAGAGCAGATCAGAGCAGAGGATTGAGAGAGGTAGTACAGTCAGGGCTACCTGCAGAGAGACTCAGATCCAAATTGACAGTTAGGGCACATTTCCCCAGTGCATGCATCCGCTGATGCATGCAAATCTAGGGTTTGACCCGTTCAAGATTGAGTGTTACATCTAAGGTAACATTGTTGTATTTGTTCATTTCATATATCGCGTTGGGCTCGAGATAGAAGAAAGCCCCACAGGATTGTTGGTCTTCCCCGTTTGGGGTTTCCAGGGTATATGCAGTGTCATATGTGTGATTGATTGTGTTTAAGTTGTAAAGAGATCTATAGTTGTTGAGTTTTATTTCTTTAAGAGTATTATTGATTTACGAGACTCAACCCCTTGAGATCTCAGGGCTATCCAGAGGGAGTAGTGATCTCTGGATTTAAATTTACAATAAAGACAAGGAAACCAGATGATATGGCATCTTCTTAGGAATTGTGGATGGATATATTGGATTTTAAATGCATTTCGGGATATCCACATCAGTTTGTCATTCAAGATGATGGGAAGGTACTTTTTCCATATTTCATGAATACAAGTATCATGCAGCAACACATATTTGGGCATTCATGCAATTTCTCCAAGGAAGCAATATCATATATGAGGATACGAGAATGAAGCTTTTTCTACTGTCTCTCAACTTAGAAAACTTGGATGTCAGAAATTGGTATGAAGGATTTCCTCATAAAGAATTTTCTTCACTCAGACAATTGATAGATGCATTCAGTGAAGAATGGGATCATGATATAGAGGAACATGAAAGAAAGGCCGTGATCAACCATATATGGGAAATGACCTTGGGAAGTAGCCAAAAGCAAGATGATCCTAGCAAAGAAATCGAAAAGGATATTCCATTTGAATTTAAGGATCTTGATAATCTGACAGATGCAGAAATGGAAATAGGTTTTGCTCCTCTTGATTTGTCAAACTTTCCAGGACGTTCAGATGAGTTACCAGAGATATTTTGGCATGCATTCAAGGGTGATCATGGTAATGCCTTGCACCATGTCGAATGGTTCATGACATTGGCTACAAAATACAACATTTAAAAGGAAGAAGACGTTTACATGAGATCATTTGTTCTTCACCTGAGAGGAAAGGCTCTTGCTTGGTTTGTGGGCCTAGAAAAAGCAACAACATTTCCCTTTGCAGAATTGGTAGAAACCTTTTGTAGCTACTGGAATTCAGAGCAACGTGACAAATGGATGCCTTATGTTGAAGATGCAAGGAACTTGTTTAGTAAAGAAATCCATAACGAAAATCAGATTGAAGAAGCTGTGGTTCAAGACCCAATTGATGATATCTTAAACACAGTGTCTAGAGACGAATTTCCTCATGAAGATGAATATGATTGCAATCCTACATATGAAGGCCAAGAAGTCCTAGTTGAAGAAGTTGATGAGCTGAACAAAGGGGTGAGTTTTCCTTGTCGCCACACAACAACTTCTTATGACATCTCAAATCTCTTGGAGCATAATGACGATATTGATGAGGACGATGATTATTGGAAGTTTATGGGGCCTCCACTTTATGATTCTTCGAGACTTGGTAGTGTGGTTTTCAGACTCTATAGCAACGAAGAAGAAGTCAATGAAGTCTTTTGGCCATTCACAGAAGAACCAAGGGCTAATATGGATCAGTTTGAGCCATAATTCGGTATTGTTTGGGATAAGGTAGTCATCACTACCTCGGACAAGGACATGGAAGACATAATCAGTGAAATCCCTGTTGAACAAGATGAAATTATTCCATCTCTTCATGTTGTCGATAATGAAGATTAGGTCAACCCCTTTGCCCTTACATTTGACGATGAAGTACCCCAAGATGAAGGTCTTGTTGCCAGTATAGATGAGTGCCATATGCAGATGTCTTACTATGGTTTGGGGTCCCGTGTCTCTGGTGATACCCCTTAGGAGGTTACGACTCTCCAAAGAAGTTAGAACTGTGATCGAGGTGACATTAGGTCACATTTCTTATAATTGCTTACTGAGCACTAGCCCTGCTAGTTTGTCCAGTAACAGTAGCCTTTTTCCCAAGCTCCTAAGTTCAAAGGCCCTAAGAAGTCCCATCACAAACCCACATGGTGTGTCGGTGCAAAGAAGGAACACTAGCTAATCAACAAGGAAGAAACCATAGACTTGGACTCCCCAAAGCAGTTCATGATCCAGCTCAAGAGGAAATCAATAAGCCCCCTTTGAATCAAGAACCCCCTCTCCAATAAGAATAGGGTCCACAAGATCCAGAGGATGTTAGAGACCCCCCCCTAGAGAAGAATTTGATGTCACGACTTTGATGGAGGAAGCACAACCCATTCAATGCTTGCGAAGCTAGTTAGAAGACAAGCCAATAGAGCCACAATGCCAGCACCTCCTTGAGGTGGAAACCAAGGGGACCTACCATGACCTAACCAAGGGTATTTGGCCCTAAAATCAACACTACACAATATAGCCCTAAAAACTTGGCCTTTACAAAAGAAAAAGAAACCCCTCACTCTAATACATCTGGAAGGAACGCTTCAGACATTTTGAGGCATAACACTAGGCATACCCATACTAGAAATGCCTCTCCCAAAATACAGCTATGAAATGAAGGGTGTAACTAGTCACTCACGCAATGGTGGGACTCTTTGGGAATCATTCCGGAAATCAAACAAGTACTTACTCTTACAAACTTGTCATGGTAGAATCGATCTCATGTAAATGCTTGATGATAGTGTGATTTGAAAACTCATCAATTTGCACCATGGAATAAGACTCACACCAAGGTTGGAAATTTCTAATGTCTATTAGCTAAAACTTTAACTCTTTATTCATTGTTTGAGCTTCAGCAAGGTTAGGCATCTATATTAAATAAAAGCTCGTGAAGTAGATATAGTCTAAGAGCAAAATTTGTAAGAAGGCTTAATAGAAGGTTCTACCTACTAGAAAGTTCCTTCACTAAGAAGGCTTACTAGAAGGTTCCGCCTATTAGAAAAATCCTTCACTAGAAACTATATAAAGGAGTAGAAGCAATGTATAAGAAGTCTTGTGAAATATATTGTAATTGGTGCTCTGTTGATTTGGAGGTTGCCCCCTAAAGGTCACAAGAGAACATTGTTGTCATCAATAAAGGTAATGCTATTGTGATATTTGGTTATCTAATATTGTCTATTGCTATGGTGATTATGTCCTTTTCATTGTAAAATATTTCTTTATTCAGTTATTTCTATTTTGAATTTCTTGTTCTATTATTAAGGTACAAACATTTGGTATCAAAGCACTTTCTTGAACCGAAAACTTTAGAAATTTTTTGGGCTAGAGACATGTTATGACGTCTATAAATAACACAATGATTTGTCATTCAATGGGAAAATCTATAGTCAAGGAAGACTACACGTAGGAGATGTGAGAGGTTTCACCTGGTCGAACACCCTTGTAACCCCTAATGGTACCCCTTCGAGTAGTACTACATCAGACAACACATGTATATAGAATTTCACTTCCATGCACCCTCGAGTATATCGGAAGTCCCATAAGCAACTTGAAACCAGCTTTAGATAACCCGATCAACCATCTTGCTACTATAGTGGCACCAAGCACAACACTCAAAAGATTACTCTCTAATACTCGGGTAGTTCGGTAGTACGGCTAAGGGCACGATCGAGCCTCCTTAGTTAGTGCCCTAAGAGGTTGGTTCGAGTACCACTGTTAGACCCTACAAGTATATCAAAGAGTTATAGCACCTAGCATTCCCTTGTCCTCAGTACCTTGTAAGCCTTGTCCTCCATGAATAGTCTATGAAATCCCTACATAATTTGCATTACTAAGAATTTGGGAATTGTGTCCTTATACAATGTACTAAATACACAAGACAAGACAAAACAAGATCCAAATGAAAAGGTCTCCTTGATATATATAGGAGACAAAGAAGTACAATTACCACTAATGGACTCAAGTCAACATCAATAATATAACAATACTAATATAAAGTGCCCAATTTAGGGGGGAATGGGCCACAATTTAGGGCTTAACATGCCCCTCCCCTTCAGACAAGTGTTGTCCTCGTCGCTTGTTTAGTTGTGGATGCTTCTAAGCAGTAATATTTAGGTGAGAATACCACTCCACTAGGAGTAACAAAAAATTGAAAAAAAAAAAAATTAGTCCTACTTGCACCCTTATTTCATACCTATCTCAACAAAATCCTTCTGTCATGTTGATCACATTGGTACACTATCCAGTAACCCTTTCTGTGGACTCGCATCTTCAAACCCTTATTTCAAATCCATCTCAACAGAATCCTTTTGTCGAGTTGATTGCACTAATGCCACTCTTTTGTAACCCTGTTAGTGGACCCATTACCCCTATGTCTAACACTCAAGGAAACGAGCTCTCCCACAAAGTTTCTCACCTAAAAACACTATGTGATGAGTTACAAAACAAGTTAGACCGCAACCACTCATTAACTCAACAAAATCTTGATGACATTCGTGCCTAGCTTACCAAATTGGAATCCTTTCCAACCAGATGCCCCATTTCATGACACTCTTTCCTTCATCATTTTTGGGATACCTAGAGCCAGACCAGCTTTCCCACAAGGAAGGGGGAGTTGAATCATCCAATCTTAATAGGCCTCATTCCACTCTGCTCGTTTGTGATCGGATGACTCAAATGTAACACAGAATTCCTAAAGTCGATCTCAACAAATTCAATGGTTCCAACCCCACAAGATGGATCACTTAGATGGAACATTACTTTTCCTCTAGGTTACCAGGATACGGATATGGATTCGGATGCGGATACGGATTCGCCAAATTTTTTAAAACCTAGGATCCGGATACGACGGGGAAACGACAAGTACAAAAAAATATAAAAATATTTATATAATAAATAAAAATATAGAGTGAAGAATCAAAACTATTCATGAAACACAAGAGTAGAACGATAAGTTACTGCCAAAAAGAGATTTCATGTACCATAACTAATAATTTGATGAGTTGTAACCATAATTGATAATGATAATTTTAAAATCCCTTTCAGCATGAACTTGAAGCAAGTCATAGTAGTGTTTTTGTGAGCCACATCCACATGTCCCTATCAGCAGGGAATAAAGTGGGTTTCTTGAACACTATGGCAAGACTACATAACAGTGTAGGTGAAGTGAGCAACAACATAGCACATAAAGATAGATCAACCTTTGACAACAGACCTTGACCGTAAAGATAAATCAAATAAAAACACTGAGAGCAGAACTTGATATTGATATATCAAATTTCAAGAGCAAATCTTGACATAAGGTTAGTTCAGACATTGAGCAGGAATCACTTTTAGCGATTAGTTGTTTAGGGTTTTTTCATTTTTTCATTAAAAACAATTTTTGGGGGGGATCAATGGGTCATAGAAGCATTGGAAGTTTCAGGATCCGTTTGAAAATTTCAGGAATTGTTTGATTTTTCAAAGGATTTGTTTCATACAACTAAGATACGTTTCCTTCTACAGGGGAACCGTTTCCATGAAGGATCCTAGGCAGATCCGATCTGGATACGTATCGGATCCATGGATCCGCAGATCCTACACACTGGGGTGGCGGATCCGGTAACATAGCTTTTCCTTTTGTCATGCCCCATAGTGTCTGAAGCATTCCTTCCAGATGTGCCAAAGTGAGGGGTTTCTTTTTCTTTTGTAAAGGCCAAGTATTTGGGGTCTATATTATGTAGAGTGTTGATTTTGGGGCTAAATACCCCTGACCAAGTCATGGCAGGTCCCCTTGGTTTCCACCTCAAGGAGGTGATATCCTTGTGGCTCTACTGACTGTGCTTAGGGTGGATGTCCGGTGCCCTTGAGGCAAATCATTGGGACACATAGCCACACTCATGTTTTGCTTTGTAGAGGTGATTGCACGTGTAAGGGTTGTCATGCCCAATTTAGCACACCTCATTTTTCCCACTTGGACCTATTGTTTTGATGCAAAACCCCTCCTCCTTGTCTCCAAACCCGTGACATCATTCCTTAAAGAAGCCTACATTGTTGAAAAGGGGGGCATTGAGGGACAAGCATCTAGTGGGGTTTTGTGATAAAGTGAATAACTACATTATCGCATGATTATTGTGTTTTGTTTAATATTGTTTGACTTCGATAAGGCACTTATCATAGCTATTAAGGTTTTGTGGAAGGTATTTGTGGTTTGTTGGTGGTATCTTTCATCGATTAAGGTCTCCCCTAGGTTTTGGATATACCCAAAGTGTTGACAAGTTAGACTATGGTGACATTGGGTTTAACTCTCCCCCGAGCTTACCATCACTAGCACTAGGTTTACATAGCCTTGATTTCCAAAGGGGTGCTAGTTTGAGCGGTAACACCTTTCATGGCATTAAAAATGATATGATGGCAAAGGTGGCATTACAAATGATATGATGTCTTATATTTAGATCATGAACACTAGCAATGGTGGCAATGGCACAAGAAATCCTACAAGTGTTATATTGCTTGGACACAATTTGCTTCAGATCTCTTTGGACGTTTTGAAACAGACACTCATTATTTGGACTAACTTACCAAGCTCAAATAATCAGGCACAATCAAAGATGTCATCTCATCATTTGTGCAATTAGCCATTCGCACCGAAGGCATGTCCAATATTTTTTACAAGGAATGTTTCATTAGTGGTTTGAAAGAAGAGATACATGCACAGGTCTTAATGGCTCGTCCTACTACTTGGTTGGATACCACTCAAACAGCCAGAAAAGCACAAAAAATAATAAATGCTCAAATCAAAAAGCCCCCATTTATTCCTCGTCCCTGTCCACCTACCTTCCCTTCCGCTAATTCCTCACCATCCTATCCACCTCTCAAGATCCAAAAGTTAACCTGAGATAAAACAATAGAGCGCCAATTCAAAATTCTCTGCTACAACTATGATGAGAACTGTTTCCCTATCCATAAATGTAAGGAGCAAAAACTCTTTATAGCCATTTCAGAGGGCATATTTTATGAGGAAGATGATGCTAGCACCCATGAGGTCCCCCCTCATCCATCTGTGCAAGACATTCCCAAGCTTTTTTTGCTGAAGGAGAAACCCCAAATCTCTTTGCATGCCTTGATTGGTCTTTCTGCTCCCAAACCCTCAAATTGATTGGCTACCTAAACATCACAAGGCCGTAGTCTTAACTGACAATGGTAGCAAGCATAACTTTATTCATCGTCGTGTAGCCCAAGAAACACAATGCTATATCCATGTTGTGAACAACTTCCAAATCATGATTGCAAATGGAGGAGGAGGTATGAAATGTTGTGGTTGTTGTGAAAATGTGCAACTTCAAATGGGTGATTATTTCCTCAAAACCCACACGTGTACTATTGAAATGGGTGGTTGTGATATTGGCTTGGGTGTTGAATGGTTAAAAACATTAGGCACCATCAACATGGATTTCGATGCCTTAAACACTATGATACCGGACACGTCCATATGGGCCCTCGTGTCCCATGTCATCGTGTTCGACACGAATATGATGAAGACACATGTCCAACAAGTGTTTTGACTGTGTCCATTTTCAAGACATGGACAAAACACGTGTTCGACATTGTCATCATTTTGTCCTAACCTGTGGACGACGTGTCCTGAAAACCTGTAGACGACGTGTCCCAAAAACAGGACATTGTTTTGGCAGAAAAGAGGCCTGCGGCTTTATAAATTTTCTGTGGAGTTTATTCATATTGTCATTTTTGAGAAAAATGCCCGCGGGCTTCTATGAAATGCCCGCAGGGGCTCACAAGGATGCCCGCAAGGGCTCCTTAGAATGCCCGCATGGGGTTTCTTCAAATGCTTGCATGTCCTTCTATAAATGCCCGCAAGGCTATCTTGAATTATGCCTGCAGGGCTATCAAAAAATGCCCGCAGTTGTGCTTAAAGATGCCCTGTCATGTCTGCCATGCCATCCATGCTTGCCTTATCATCAAGCTATGTCATCTACCTTATGCTTGCATTCATGTCATTATCTTGTCTTTTGTCCATTACTTGTCCTCCATGTCACCTTTGCCAAGTCTTTGTCCATTGTCATCAACCTTTTTCATCAAGCCATGTCCTTCATTGTCCTAGCCAAGTCATCAACTTTTGTCAAGTCATTTGCTATGTCATTCTTTGTCACTTTTCCTTTGCTTGTCATGTCCTCAACTTAACCTTTGTCTTGTGCCATGTCTTTGTCTTCCTATTAACCTTGTCATTAGGCCATATCACTAAGTCATCTTTGCCATGTCATGTCTTTGCCATGTCACCATGTGTGTCATGTCCTCCACTCATTGTCCTTTGTCATTAATGTATTGTCATCAATGACAATCATATTCATCAATCTCCCCCTTTGTCACTGATGGCAACCTCAATTTATCTCCCCCTTTGACATTAATGACAAAGGGGTAATCATTTAGCCATCAAAAGCTTCACAATGCCCAAAAAGAAAATTGTATCCTTGAATCATACCATGTCAACTTTTTATGATCTCCTCCTTTGACTGAGCTTGGTGTTGTTTCTTGGAGATCATCCATGTGCCTTTTCACTTGCCATACACATACTCCTCCTTGTCAATTTCAATATTTCATAAGTACACATACTCCCCTTTGTCTATACTTCTGCTATATTGTACGAAAAGTAGAGGGTACTCAGGATTGTAGAATACCCAAGAGTGTCTTTTTCAGATCCAAAACTTGAACACATTAACCACTATATTCAACTCCTTGGTCTTCATATATCTGCTCCCCCTATCAAGTATGTTGTTGTGATTGCTTCAAAGAAGCTCCCCTATCAAACTGTTGCAGCTTTTACTGAAGAGTTTGTTACCTTTTTCATATAGACTAGTGTGATTTACTGAAACATTTACCCCCCCTTTCATATAGACTGCTGAGATTATACTTCAAAATATCCAGTACATTGCTTCACTGAGGCTTCCTTTCACTAAGAGTAACATAATTTTTGGAGTTCTTCAAGCAAGCCCGAGCTTGTCCATTTTAACCTTAATTCATATTTTGCCAAATCTGATCTGACCTTCTCCAATTCTGTTATAGCAGGCTGAGATGATGTTTTCTCTTCAAATCTGGTATAACTTGTCACTAAACCACTCAATTATTTAGTCATTTAGATCTGTCCTTTAGTTTTTATGCTGCTATGTCACTTGAGTTCAGATCCTTAAACTTCATCTGCTTCCATGTCTTCAACGAGGCTTGAGAAATACTGCTTCAAGTCTTGAATGTTGTTGGTTGTCTCCTTGTATAAATAAATTTAATACCAATTCCACTTCCAATTCTACTGAAACTATGCAAGCATCGGATTCTTCATCACTAGAACTATGTAATCTTCAACTGTGTCACTTGGTTCTGTTGCCCTTGTTTTGTTTTCTCTTGTATGTTAGTTCAGTATAAGTCATACAATCAAATAAACAACATGTGTTTCTTGCCAACTAAATGCATCAACAATCATTTAGTAAATTCATAAAAGGTAAGCATGCATCAAGAACACTTCTTCAAAACATCACCAAGTTGCTTAACTTTATTTGCTAACCATACTCCCCCTATCATGCCACGATCCTTGGACCTGTTACCTGCTTGGAGTAGCCATCATGTACCCTTTGAGTCCATCCTCCAACAATGAACTCAAGGTGTACCTAAAGTCTCTAAAAGACTTCAAGTATGGCTTGCCATATAGAAGCCATCTCTACCCTACTGTGGTCAACCTCATTTAGATTTAACAAAAGATTTTTCTTCACCCATATCTGAGAATGTCCTTGGCTGCGATTATTAGTCCTTTGGTCTTCAATTCTTTTTGCATTATTCTCCTTCCAAGATTAACTGGTTCTTCTTGCTGATGTATATGAAGGACTCCTCCTTGGTTGACTCCTTCAACTTGCACATTCTTGAGCTTTGTGACCAAAACCACTACATGTGTAGCACCTCAATGTGTGATAGTTAGCAGCACGATGCCCAATTCGGTCACATGTCCAGCATCTAATCTTGTCATTGTGTCTTCCACCACTTCTTCTACAATCCATAGCCTTATGACCAAAGTTAGAACAAGAAAAACAGTAACCATTAAATCCATTTTCATACCTGGGACTTTGGTTCCATCTTGGAGTTGCCTCTCTTCTGAAAAATTTGCTTTGAGGGATAGAACTAGCTCCTTGTTGCATTCTTGAACTTCCAATGTCTTTGTTGTCATGTGCAGGCGTATGGGGAGTAGCTTTGGATGATGATGGACATGCTTCTGGAGTCTTGGGAGAACAAGTGTCTTGTTCTTCTTTCTTCTTGAACCCAAGACCAGATGTGTCAAAAGGAGACATTTGACATTTCAGTATTTCATCCAAGATAACTGAACTTTCATTGAACTTCACATGAGCTTTTGACTTCTCAATTTTCTTTCTAAGATCAACAACTTCCATCTCAAGCTTTTGATTTGTCTTCTCTTTTTCTTCCAAATGAAGCTCCATGACTTCTTCTATTCTTTTGGCTTCTTCCAGCTGAGTCTTCAAACTAATATTAGCTCTTCTTGTCTCTTCAAGCTCTTTAGGGATTTTACTAATCTCTTCTTATTCTTTTGCTAATTCAATCTTCAATCTTCTAACTTCATCATTTTGATCTTCTAGCTCACCTTGTAAATCTTTGTTCTTGAGTTTCAATCTCATGAGCAATGCCTTTGTCTCCTTTTTGTACTTTTCAAATGACCCCAAAATCTTCTTCTTAAGCCTTGGATTGAATTTTAGATCAATATCCAATAGGGTGCATGCAAATGCATCATTAACCTTCAACAAGTCTTCCTTCTCATCTTCTGTAAGTAGAATTTCAACATCATCACATTCAGAATTATCACTAACAGAAGAGTCCTTATCTTCACTTACATTTGAAACTTGTTCCTCCTTTTCTCCTTGCTTCTCATTTTCAGAGGGCTTGATTTTTGTTTCCTTGTTTGTGTCTTGAACTTTCCTTTGATATTCACCTTCGAGCTTGAACCAAAGATCTTTGGCAGAGGTGCATTTTCCTACACTTTCTTTGATAAGGTTTGAAAGTCCATCCATCATAAACTTCAAAGCAATATTGTTGTCTTTCTCAGTTGTTGTTTTTGTCTTCTTACTGGACTGGACAGGTGGGTTAACCACAATTTTTCAAACACCAAATTTCTTCAAGTAATCTTTCATTTTACTTCTCCAACCAAAGTAACCTGATATTTTCAAGACTGGAACTTCATGGTTGACTTCTACTAGTCCTTCCATCTTGTGTCCACGGATCCCTTCAAGCTTGCTAGGCTTGTGATGAAGGCCTACTCTAAAACCAATTGATGGACACAATGGCTCACTGAGAGGGGGGGTGAATCAGTGAGCTTGCACTTAATTCCAATTTTCAACTTCTTCTAACCCTAACATTTATCATTTACAATTCCATTTTAACATTCATACAGAGATCATCATTCATACTGATCTATACATCAATAAACATTAAGCAAGTAATCCATATCATTGACACATCACAAGAGACACAACACACTTACGAGCTTGGTAATCTTTTTATATTTTTCAATCGGCTACAACTGAATCAGAAGCACCAACTTCTATACCAAGACTCAACTTGGTCTTTTTCTCAGATCCAACTAAGAAAAATAGTACAAGGCCCAGCTTGTATTTACATATACATTCTTGTCACATTACATCTCATAAATCTTCCCTTGTCAACATATTCATGTCACATGTCATCACTATCATCAACTAATCATGTACATACACAGCACCTCATTCTGTCCACCAGCATATCCACAACCTGTCATCTTTCTACTGCCCTAGCATGTCCACAGTCATATCATTATATCCATAAGCAAATCATCATTCTGTTGTTAATAACTTGTCACTGCCTTGTCAAGATCATCACTCAAAGGCCGCCTCAGATGAGATCATTTAGATCATTTATGTTAAATAAGGCTGCCTGGCTATGCATTGAGATCATTTATGTTAAATAAGGCCCATGAAGTAGATATTTGGAGGTTGTCCCCTTGAAGAGGCAAGTGAACCTTGCTTTCATCAATAATGGTATTGTGATTGTGATATTTGGTTATCTACTATTGTCTATTGCTATGGTAATTCAATCCTTTTCAATCTAAAATCTTGCTTTATTCAGTTATTTATGCTCTAAATTTCTTGTTCTACTATTAAGGTACAATACATAAATTAGGCATGTTAAGCTTTTTCTATCATATTCTAAGACTTGAATTAGGTGGTTTCATCAAAATTGGATGGTGTTGACTGTAGTCCCTGGAGGATCGAGGTAGAGACAAAGGCTAGACGAGCAAGCAAAGGGTGATACAAATGATAAGGATCCCAATATAAGTGATGGTGGAACACTGCTTGTCATTTAAATGTTCTTGTTCATTTATTCATAAAGCTTTCTTCAAAGTATATGTGTGTGTATGTATGTATGTCGTGTTTCCTCATTTCCAAATTTTTTAGGGATCGTGTTTCCAACTCATTTCCATTTCAAAAACAAGTATTGTTCCCCATATCATGGAACTTAGCTCCGTTTAACTTCTTTTTTTTGGAGGGGGGGGCACTACTTATAGAAATTTACAACTTTCCCTTTGGCTAAGTTGTCGTCCTATTAGGAATGTATCTATGCTATCAAAATCACCCAAGACTTGCATCTAGCCTCATCTACACCCACTCATAAGATTTTGAACTTGGGTTGTAGCATAATACAATCTCAATCACCTTGTTACTTGCCATTAGAGCATACTCCCATGGGATACTCCATTTACTCTTGTGTGCATCTCACACCTTGTGTACAAAGAAGGTGCATCAAACAAATGGGATGAGCATACCATATTTCTCAAAATTATTTGACATATAACAAGTTGGCACCACCCAATGTTAATATAAGGGAATAATAATAGAGGATTTCAAGCGAACAAAGTAATCAGGAAACACTAACCTGGTATCAGCTACTACTTCTCCAGTTCTTGATGTTCGGATTGGTGAGCAAAATATCTCCACAACATTCCCAAGCCCCCCAACTTACCACTCCAGTTGACCATCCCACTTATATTTCATTCACTGCTCCATTTAGACTTGTGGCTATCTCAGATATTGTGTGCAAAGAAGGTGCATCAAATTAAAGGGATGAGCATACATTGTTGTTTGTATTTTCTTTTCTTTATTTTCGAATTATTTGATGATTAAAAGCTTAAGCACAAAGGGGTCGACCCTCGACACAACAGAGTTACATAGGATTCCAGCCTAGCAGAATAATCTGTAAACAGCCCAGTATCGAATACTACTTCAATTCTTGATGTTCAAATTCGCGGCTAGTGGTGTCCACAAGATTCAAGACCAAGTATCCTCATGGCAGGCACCCCCAACTTACATTCAAGTTGGGTACCTCACCTATAGCTCGTTCACTGCTCCATCCACGCTTGTGGGCATCTCACACACATTATGTACAAAGAAGGTGCATAAAACAAAAGGGATGAGCATAATTTATTTTTGTTCAGTCTGAAGTTATTTGATGATTAACCGGCACCACTGAGCGCTGATACAACGGAGCAATATATGATTCCAGGCTAGGAGAATAATCGGTAAACAGCCCAGTATTGACTACCGCTTCTTCGCTTCTAGATATTCAGGCTTTCCAATTCATGATGTCCAGATGTCCACGAGATCCGAAATGGGTCTAATGGGTCTCCTCATAGCAAGCGCCCCCAAACTCAGAACTCAATCGACAGCCAGTGAACTTCCCATAGAACATATATTTTTTTTGGTGTCTGAATGAATAAGGGAAATTCCTATGCAGACAATCGTTCGTGTAGTTGACTGGCAATAGTCTATATTTAGGCATGATCATATTTCATGATCATGAATCGAGAGAAGGATAAAAAGGGCAAAAAGCAAACGAGGACAAGCTGTAGGGCTAATAAGCCACCATTACAAGCCTCCACCGTGAATCTGATAAGTTCCAACATAACCCTACGCCTTAAAAACTAAACCTGGGGCATTCTACACGAGAACCCCGAAGCTAAGCATGTTAAACTGAGATTTACATCAATATTAGACCTCGCAGATTTACATTAATATTAAACCGAGAATCCCGAATCTTTCTCTTAATATCAAACCTCCCGTAGATCAATGAGATTTACAATCAACAAAATATGTGGGCAAACTGTAATCTACACGTAAACTATTCATTTGCAACGAAAACACAGCAAGCTCCGAGAATTTAATGCCACGAATGACGTAAAACAAGCTAATAACGGAATCTTAACCGTCGAGAGATTTCATTTCATACCCACATGAATCGCAGAGGTCTGCAAATTCTCCTGAGCGTAGAATCCATCCGGTTCTCCATTTCTCAGTCGATGTGGCTCCGCATTTGGTATTAAAGCAGGCTTTGGAGGCGGACATGGCTGTTCCTCCACCGTTTTATTTCCTGCGCAGTTTGGAGTCGAACTTTAGCCTGCAAGTTGGATTACTGAGTGAGAGTGGCATCCACTGCCATGCAGTAGATCATCTGTGCACGTCCGCATTCACCACCCAACACTCCCAAACCTTGCAAAGACGCTCGTCGCGCTTAACATAGGCATACCCTCGCCATGGAGAAATGGACTCAAGTACCCTCTAACAGATCCGTTCTAATCCGTATATATGCCAGTATGTAGAGTGTGTGGTGTCGTATCCGTAGAGATCTGTTTTTTAGACCTTTCAACCCCTCATGTAGGGCAAGTTGAAGTCTATTTCCCTCCCCCGATGGGCCATTCCCTAGATACACAACTTTCCCTTGTGGGAGAAGTGTAAGTGATTGAGTGGGATCCAAAATGTTTAATAGTTTTGATACATGTGAAATCCAAAAATATGTGTCATTAGAGTAGATAACCAAATTTTGTAAATTGTATAGATAAATTCACACACAAATGTCGTGTAATTAATACCACACACTCATTACATTATATAAAAAAAACTCCAAAACATATTAAATAAATTACAAATTGTATATTAAATGTTCATATTGTATCAACCACAACGATGATCCATTTTGGTGTTCGATTGAAAAGTTATTTTGAAACAATTAATTTTCTCATATTATAATAAATATGTTTAAATATGTAAACATGATTGATTTTCTCAAAATAAATAAATAAATATGTTAATAATTTAATCATTTTTTTTTCGTCAGCGAAAAAAAATCGTACTACTGGTATTCATATTACGAATCAAATAGTACAAAATTTCATAAGTCATACAAGACTTATGTTCACAAAAATACAAGAGTTCTTCAAAAATTGACAAAAACCAAAAAGTTATACATCATAACAGCAAAATCATAGAAATAGCTGGCATTTCAAAACTGCAAATGGTCATACAAATTGACCGATCCCCTTTCGATGCACTGATTCTCCTGGAATTCCTCCCATCTGGCAATCCCTTCTGCTCCTTCATGCGCATCCTTGGAAAGTGCATCAGCTGTCTAATTGTGTTGACGAAATATATGTTCAAAAGTGATATCATTGAAAAGTTGGTTTTTTTCTCATATTTTGCTACACCATTGATGTAATGATAAGATATTTAATTTATATTCTTTTTGTGCCCATTTTATCGTCACCCTGGAATCACCAAAAACAGTCAACACATACAAACCCATAGTAGCAGCAACTATAATTACACACCACAACCCAAGTAATTCAGCTTTGGTGTTGGTTCCATTTCCACAATTCATCATAAGTGTGAAATAATGGTCTTTACTCAGATAAATCACTCACCCTACAGCACATGATCCATCAATAGTCGATCCATCAAAAAATGCAACCGGCTTATGATGAGGAATGTTGAAGTTACCAAGCTGTTTTGTGCCCTCCTGTCTTGAATTGTAACTGTAATCCTTTAATGTAGCCAGAATTCTGTTGAAAGAATAAAATAAACTGGGAACTTTTTCTTCAAATAGAGCTTGGTTTCTGACCCACCAAATATGCCAAGAAAACAAAACTGGTAGATGTGGAATACTTATGCATCTCCTATGCCACTTATATACACCTTCCTCAAAGTTGTCCAATTCCCATTGCTAATCCAATTTAAGTTGTGCAATGATATTATGCCACAGAGTTATGGTGAACACATTCCACCAAGATGTGTTTAGTAGATTCATAACTATTCCTGCATAAATAACAATAACTTGGGCAAACCCAACCTCTTTTAACAAGATTTTCCCATGTTTTTAGACTGCCCTGTAATGCTTGCCACATAAAACATTGAACCTTCACAGGAATTTTCCACTTCCAAATAACCTTGTACCACCAATTTGCAAGATACATGCCTCGGTGGGTGATAATTGCCTTGTAGGCTAAATTTGTTGTAACCATTCATGTAGCTTTGTTATTTGTCCAGATTAGGCTGTCATTTTCCAAGGACAGTCTGCAGCCAACAGAATTGAGTTTGCTAATGTACCGAGACAATTCAATAGCCTCATTATCCTCAAAGCCCAAATCCCTTGCTGTGATCCAGTATGTTTGATGATTTCTAAGATTAACTCTCTTAATTTTGTTGAGTGTAGCATAATCAAATCGATGCAGAGTTTTAATAATTTCATCGGATAGAACATATTCTTCATCCATGCCCACAATTGGGTCAATCCCTACCAATATATTTTTTCCATTCCCTACCTTCCAGGATAAGTCTTTTGCTATCAAATTGTATACTTTAATCAATCCTGCCCATATAGGTGAGGCTCCCCTAATTTTCTTATTTGGATTTTGAATCCAATTGATCACATCCATCTTAATGTATTTTACCTTGAGCAGTTTAGTCCACAAGGTGGGACCAAATAGTCCCCGCCAGAAACTTTTCATTCTGAGAGCACAACTAAAGAGTGACAGATTCCTGATACCCCACCCTCCACCATTTTCAAGACGGGCAATATTCTCCCACCGATCCATCAAGCACCGAGAGGTATCCAATGTTTTGATTTGTAATTTTTATTTAATCTTAAAGTTTTTACATGCGAAAAAAATTATATTTCAAGAAATTATTTTATTAGAGGACATTAATTTTTTTAATTACTTCTTTTTATTTTTGATAGCATAACCTTAGGACATGACTTTTTAGTTTTTATTTTTGATAACATAACCTTCGGACATGACTTTTTAGTTTGGTCCGACATGGATTTTTTTTTTTTTAAGTAACGCATCTCCCTCATACTGGGTTGTAGAGCACCTCGCTCCTCTCGGTGAAATAATTGACCGAATAATTTGTATTGCATCGAGAGGCACTCTAAAGCTGAGTATGGGGAGATGTTGTCACATTATGTTATGTAACGTAATGTTCCAAAAAATAAAATTCAACAAAAACTAATTAGGTCGACATCTTATTTTGTAAATAAAATTTAAGAAATAATTATGTCGACCTGTAAATGGAT
The DNA here is from genome assembly GCA_027924585.1 of Larix kaempferi. Lineage (NCBI taxonomy): Eukaryota > Viridiplantae > Streptophyta > Pinopsida > Pinales > Pinaceae > Larix > Larix kaempferi. Next base: position 13,572,641 of record BSBM01000007.1, read on the forward strand.
GCAATAAAAATACGTGTCACTTATATATATCATCATCAAACTTCCATTTTCACATGACTATCTAAGGAGCAGAGGTTTCTATTAGATCATGGGTCATTTTCTGTATGAGGAGCAAAGGTTTCAATAGTTTCTCGTCCTAGATTTCCAAGTATGGCAATTGTTGTGTGCTTTTAATTGTATGCATGTGCTTTTCATGTTAAATTAATATTAAGTTGTATGGGTTTAAATAATTCGATGATATATTGAATTGTGGAAGACTCCTGAGTGGTCAAAGGAGTGTTGAGGCCTTCAACTCAACTTCCCTCACCCTCATCCCTAAAGCTGAAGGGGCCGACTCTCCAAGTAAATTCATACCCATAGCTTTATGCAATGTTATCTATAAGATTATTACCAAAGTCATAGCAAACAGGTTGAAACCCATCCTCCATAATCTGGTCGCTCTGGAACAATCGAGTTTTGTGGAAGGGCGCCAAATTTTGGATGGATTCATTCTTGTCCATGAGGTTATTCATTCCCTGGAAGTCACTAAAAATCCAGGTATGATGCTTAAACTAGACATCTCAAAAGCTTATGATAAACTAAGCTGGCAATTTATGAGAGAAATGTCAGAGGCTTATGGTTTTCATCAGGATTGGACAAAATGGATAATGAACATGGCATCCATGACCTTATTTTCAATCCTTCTAAATGGTGCCCCTACAAGAACTTGCAGTCCTTCTCGGAGTATTAGACAAGGCAATCCTTTGTCTCCATTCCCGTTCATTCTTATGGTTGAAGGGTTGAGTAGAGTGATCAAATCCATGGTGGAGACTGAAGAGATTAGGCGCTTGAACCTTCATACTGGAGCAGATAAATTCACTCATCAACAATTCGTAGATAACACAATGTTGATGGGTTATTCTTCTGTCCAGGAAGCTAGGGCTCTTAAGAAAGGTTTGACATTGTTTTCAAAGGATTCGTGTCTGGAAGTCAATAATGAGAAATCTCAAGTCTTTTTCTTTAACACCCCTCATATTTCCCAAAGGAATATTCTACGCATGGGGTTCCAAGGGAGATCCCTTCCGTCCAAATACTTAGGCACCCCTTTAGTTGAAGGAGTAGTCAGGAAAATCTCATGGGAATATCTTTTCTACGGGATGAGGAAGAAACTAGATAATTGGGCTTATAGACCTCTTAACATGGTTAGAAGAGTTGTGTTAGTTAAAGTTGTGCTTCAAGCAATTTCCATATATTTATTCTCGACCATGGAGGCTCCAAAAGCTGTCTTGAGGCAAATCAGGACCATCCAACGTCAATTCATGTGGGGTTGTAACCAAGGAAAACACATATGGGCTTTGGTGGGGTGGGAGAAGATATGCAAACCAAAAGATCAGGACAGTCTAGGCCTTCGGGACCCAAAAAACAACAGCAAATTTCTAGGAACCAAAATTTGGTGGCACTGGGTTTCACACAAAGAGTAACCTTGGGCAAAATTATGGCACATCAAGTATGCTAACAATAAGCAAAAACAAGAACTCATTCGGTTTAACGAGGACATACAAGGTTCTCATATATGGAGGTCTGCTTTCGAAAACATAAATATAATTCAGAACCATAGTTTTTGGGAAATACGTGATGGGGAAGATGCATACTTATGGAATGATTCATGGCAACAGATGCCTAAGATATTGACTCATTCGAATTTAGAATTGTGTCAAAATCAGGCAAGGGATATGGGTTTGATAAAGGTTAATCGGTTATGGAACGAGGAGCCAGCTAACACGGATTTCCACGAGTGGTATCCCCAAGAGTGGTGGAGCCAGAGATTCCTAGTGGAAGATATCCCCAAGATTCAAGAGATCCTCCAGGAGAGATGCATTAGAATTCAAAGGGGGCCAGATAAACTTCGGTGGGGATACGAACCGAAAGACCACTTCAATACCAGGGAGGCTTACGATCTATGTTTCAACCATGATGGACCCCAACCTAATGAGAATTGGTAGGAGATATGGAACTTCAACCCATGGCCCAAGGTGGCAACCCTTAAGTGGTTGGTCTCTTACAAACGAATTCTAACAGGAGAAAACTTGATGAAGCAATGTGTCAACGGGCCATTCCAATGCTTCCTATGTGGTCATGATGAGAAGACCATGAATCATCTGCTAGATTCATGCCCCTTCTCTTCAACTTTATGGGATTTTGGAGCTAAGATCTTTCGACGAACAAATCAAGTGAGGGGGCAGTCGGATCAAACCTTCAAAAAATGAGATAGGAATGCTTTTCAGAACCCCATCATTCTCAAGATTTGGCTCATGTTTTCGGGTCTCCTTATGTGGGAGATCTGAAAGGAAAGGAACAATAGAATCTTCAAAGGTAGGATGCGATCGCATCAGCAGGTGTGAAGCAGAGTGAGCAACCATGTCCAGGAAACAATAAAGGTTACTCACTGGCGTGAAAAAGATTGGGAAATGGACGATCGCGATAAAAGAATTTTGGAAAGCTGGGGCTTAGACATTTCAACCCAAGGATGGATACGGTTTAAGCCCAAACAGGCTTCCCCTAGTATCCCATCAGTCTGGCTTCCTCCCCCCACATCGACACTTCAAGTTGAATTTTGACGGGGCCTCAAAAGACAATCCGGGATCTGTTGGCTTCGACGGGGTAATTAAAAATTCGGCGGGGGACATTCTTTGGGTCTATCATGGTTATTTGGGCTAGGAAACCAATAACACCGCGGAACTGGAGGGCCTCCTTCACGGCCTTAGACCGATTTCCAACAGGGGATGGGAGACAACGGTAGTGGAAGGGGACTCAAACATTATTGTTAAGATGACAAAGAGGCTCCAAAAATGACAAACGATTTCAAAGGTAGCGAACAGTTGGCGCTTGGCATATAGGGTGGAAAAGCTTGCAGCGTGCTTAATGGAACAACATGCATGGGTCTTTACCCATGTCAAACGTGAGGGAAATAAGGTGGTCGGTCTCCTATCCAATGTGGGGGAAAGGCACAAAGAAGGAATCGTGGAGGGTAAGCTGACCGGCTTCCAGGCTGACAATTAAGCTAATCAATGTGCACATTTGGCAGCCTAGGACCTATGACACACACATGATGCTACGGAGGACACGAGTTTTGGGGATAATAACTTGGATAGGTCCCACACGGTGGTTTTGTCATCCATTTGGAACCATCGTGCCCCTCATCCACCGGCTGACATTGTTACAACCCAATTTAACTCTCGCCCGAGAGAGCAATTCAAACCCCTCGGTTGCTAATAATGAGGAGCGGTTATGGCAAGGTCCCCAAATGGAAGACACAATACGATAATCTAATGAGGAAAGAGGGAAGATATCCATAAAGTATCCTGCAATAAAAAATGCAGTACATTTCATTCATTACGGTGAACCGGATGTGGATTAGATGACATGCTTTAAATTCGGAGGACAACCCTCGACCCATTGGAAAATCATTATTACAAACTCCTCTCTATACGCTTGTGCAAGCCTGTTCTGTGTGTGTGAAAGGTAGATTTTCTCTATGGAGACAATTTATGGCGCCGAGGAGAAAAATTGCAAGGGGTGGGAAGAACGGGGGAATTCGTTCGATGATGGTTACTCGGGAGCTCAAAAAAGCTGGGCAGGCCGTCCGGTTCTTTAAGGAAATAATCCCCTCCATGATCAGAGAGGATATTAATCGGCTCGAACAAGACTTATGGGACTAGGTAAAAGCCATGCAAATTGAGAAAGTAAAGGAGGAATTTGCGGAATGGGTAAGTGATCCGGGCTCGACTGTAGGACGACTCTTTGCATATGACCGCATGATCACGACTTACTGGGTCCCGAAAGGTTTGATGGTTCACGTCTTGATGGAGAGGGAGAATAAGGTGGTGGGGGAAACTGAATCGGTTAAGGCTTGGAAGGAGCATTACTACGACAATGGGATCATGCACAAAAAAGTTGACCTTATTGCCATGAAAATGGGCATTACGCTCTACCCTCCCATGAACAACAACTCGGAGGTGGGGCATTATGCTCTGTAGGATCGTGGAAAGAGTTCTGCCCCTAGACCAGGACTCCCTTCAGGTGAAGTGGATACTATTGATTGTCGTTGTCTGCGCTCGAGTCCTCCTCGTCATCAAGCTCCTCCCTCGGGCGTCGCCATGATAAAAAATAATTAATGTATGTTTCTGCGGGTTCATGTTCTGTCCTTTTCTTTACTGGTCACAGTCTATAGTTATGTCCACGGTCTATAGTTTACCTTTTATTATGTCGACTATTAGTAGTTTCTGGAACAACTAGGGTTTTATAAAGACAATGTTATGTAATGGATATGGGAAGGAATTTTTTTGTAATAGACTAGGGAAGAAAATATTTTGTTTATGCTGTGATGAGGAATGGGGATTACATAAATTTGAGAAGGTTTATCTGGCAGTCGTGCAGACTGTAAGTCGACAGGGCCATCAGTTTTGATTTCCATGTACTGATTGTTTCTAAAGTAATGTAAAATTTCTTGCTTATGAAAAAAAAATCGATGATATATTTTGATCCAGGTGGATATTGGTGGCCACCCACCTTTCCAACTGGCTCAAAACAGTTTTATGGCAATTTTGATATTGTACTATTTTTAGCAGTTTTTCGGGTCCTGAACTTCTGGGGGCATTTTGAGGCCCTAAACGACCTTTTTTGGCGATTTGCGGGGCCAAATGGTTGCCTTTAGCATGCATTTGGCTCCAATCGAAAGTTGTAAATCTCAGATAGACCTTTCCAATAGGCTACCGAGCGCCCCAAACGGAGATCGTATGCAAAAGTTACGACCCAGGGAAGTTGATGTACTAACTTACCCAAACGGGGCCCACATGACTTTTGGCGCTTCATCTCCTAGGGTTAGGTTTTTGGATGTCTAGGGTTTTTGACATTCCTGTTTATTGTAAAAGGCCTGGAGAGCCTCATTGTAACCATCTTCTTGCGAAATGAGCGCAGCCGTCACATCTCTTCTCAGAGATAAGCCGCCGCCATTCCAGCAAGCTTGTTTTCCGCTGCATTTTATAGTTCTAGCTTATTTCCTTATTGAATAGAAAACCAGTTTTACTGTATCTCTGTTATTTTGTGTTAAGCATCTGATAATAATCTGTATTCATTTCGTTCTGCTCATAAAATCCGGATCAAAGGTATCAGAGCGATCTACTCCTTGTCGTCTTAATGCATGTCCCCAACGAGGTCAGGGTACAAAGAATTGGGTCTCGAGCTTGTTTCTCTTTAGGACAAAAGCTCTCGCACGCCCAAGCGACCTCTCATGGCAGGATAAAAGAAAGATGATGGGACAGGAGATCCTATCAAAATGTTGCTTAAGGAAGCCCTCACGCAGCAGAGGAACGAGATGATGGATAATTTCGCGCAAATCCTTCGGCGACTACCAACAAGCGACACATCTTCCTCGAGCGGAGGCGCCGCCCCCTTCAAGTTACAAATCAACTTCGATATTCCTATATTTGAAGGACAGATAGATGCAGATGCTGTAGATAAGTGGTTGAATCTACTAGAAGGGTATTTTTCTATCCATAACTTTTTGAATAAAGAAAAGATTACTTTTGCGCTCCTCAAAGCCGTTCCCCATGTCAAAGATTGGTGGGAAACATTCTGCGAGCAAAAGGACACAGAAGAAGCCTCATTATTTTCAGTCACGACCACCTGGGAATCCTTCAGGGATGTTATTAAGGAACAATACTACCCTGTTGGAAGTTATGACGACTTGTATACCAAATGGACCACACTGCGACAAGAAAGAGACCAAGCAGTGCCAGAGTTCACAAATATCTTCCATACCTTGCGCACCAAGCTAGGTATCAAAGATTCAGAGCGACATATGGTGCTCAAGTATCACGGTGGTTTGCATAGATACATCCAGACCGAAATGGAATTTCTGGACATCTCTTCCTTGGGCGCGGCCTACCGATATGTCGTCAAAATCGAGCAGAAGCTCAAACAAAAGACACGACAATTTGGGCCTGGGAACCCTTCACAGCAAAAGACAGGAAAGGGCGGCCCCAACCCATAGAATAAAGGATAGAGCAAAGATGGACAGTATCAGGACAACTAGTCCAAGCCGCAAGCAAAGAAGGACACCGGAAAAACAAAGAAAGATACCGGGAAGTGGTGCGACTTCCATAAGAGCCCTTGGCATAACACTGCTAATTGCCGCTCAAAGCAGTCGCTGGTGGCCGAAGTGAAAGCATCTGAATCAGATGCGGATTCTGACTTTGAGTCCGAACTAGAAAGGGGAAGACAGATCATTGACGCGGAACCCAGTGCCACCATTGCTACCACCAAGCTCCAGCCTGATGAACCAGACGAGCCAGAAGAAGGAGAACGCCTCTTCCATTCACATATGTGGGTAAAAGGCACCCCGCTGCACTTCATCGTTGATAGCGGTAGCCAGAAGAATCTCATCTCAGCAGAGGTCGTCAAGCGTCTGGCCCTGCCGACAACGCTGCACCCACAACCCTACACCATTGGATGGCTCCGCAAAGGAAGCGATCTCCGCGTCAGCCAACAGTGCCGACTGCCATACGACATCAAGCCCTTCAAGGACGAGGTATTGTGTGATGTTGCTCCTCTCGAAGTTTCAGATGTTCTTTTGGGCCAACCTTATTTATGAAAACGTCATGCTGTATATGAGTCTAGGCCTCGTAGTGTTATTATTTCTTTGAACAGGAAATTGTACAAGATACCCGAGGCAGTCCCTCCTAGTGCTATTTCTTTGATCTCTGCCAAGCAATGCAGGAAGGTCATCTCTGAGACCGGGAAATTTGTCTTCTTCGTGATTCGCTCTCAGAGTGAAAGAAAGATCGCATCCACATCCCGGGCCTCCATGACCGATCTATCCACACAACAGAAGCAAGTGGATAAGGTGGTGGAAGGATACTCAGATATCTTCTCCTCTCCGACCAGGGTACCTCTGCACTGCCAGGTCAAGCATCCCATCGATCTGACCCCAAGCACACCGCTACCCAATGGGCCAGTCTATCGTCGCTCTCTGTTGGAAAACGAGGAGATCAAGAGGTAGATCCAAGAATTGCTCCACAAGGGGCACATCCATCCCAATTCATCACCTTGTGGGAGCCCAATCGTGCTGGTGCAGAAGAAAGATGGGACCTGGCGACTCTGCATTGATTACCGGGCCCTGAATAAAATCACAGTCCGTAACCGGTACCCGATTCCCCGAATCGACGACCTCCTTGATCAGCTCACGGGAGCCAAATACTTCAGTAAGATTGATCTGAAGTCTGGATACCACCAGGTCCCAATAGAATAGACAGATGTATGGAAGACTGCCTTCAAGTCAAAAGAAGGTCTTTTTGAATGGCTGGTCATGCCTTTTGGTTTGACAAATGCTCCAGCAACTTTTATGAGGATGATGGACGATATCCTACGACCTTTCACCAACAATTTTGTAGTGGTGTATTTGGATGACATCCTCATCTACAGTAAGACTTGGGAGGAACACTTGCAGCATATTCAGCAGGTTCTGCACACCCTGCAGAAGCACAAACTATATGCAAACTTGGAAAAATGCTCCTTCGGCATGGACAGGGTCCATTACTTAGGCGACATCGTTGATCAACATGGTGTGCATGTGGATCCAGCCAAGATCCAGGTCATCCGTGACTGGCCAGCCCCAACCACACTCACTAAACTTCGGAGCTTCTTGGGCCTCGCCAATTTCTATCGCCGGTTCGTGCTGGGATTCTCTAATATCGCATGGGCCCTCAGCCAAGTGACCAAGGGTGGTGGTAAGGCGAAATTTGTGTGGGGCCTGTCCCAACAACAAGCCTTCGATGACTTGAAGAAGCGTTTGTGCTCATCGCTGGTACTCTCATTATTGAACCTGCAACATCCCTTTGAGATTGAGACAGATGCCTCAGATTATGCTGTGGGCGCCGTTCTCACTCAACACGGCCACCCCATGGCATATCATAGTGAGATACTATCAGATGCTGTCCGCAAGTACCCTACCTACGACAAAGAAATGTACTCCATTATACAAGCCTGTCGCCGATGGATACATTACATTCTTGGGAAGGAGACAGTCATCCACACTGATCACAAGCCACTACAGTTCATGCAGAGCCAAGGAAAGTTGCAGAATGACCGCCATCAGAAGTGGTCAACATATTTACAGCAGTTCCACCTCAACATCAAATATAAAACAGGGAGTACCAACCGAGTTGTTGACTGCCTCAGTCGACCTCCAGTCGCGGCACTTACCACGGTGCTAGACTCTTGCGGCCACGAGACCTCTGGATGGCCCCACCTCTACGAGACAGACCCTGACTTCTCCGCCACCTATCAAATGTTGGGCACCAACTTAGTGGTTGCTAATTTCCATCTTCAGGACGGGTTGTTGAGTCATCTCGGCATCTTTGCGTTCCATCAAGCGAGTGCACGAAGCTGATTTGGGAAGCTCACTACAGTCGGGTGGCAGGACACTTTGGCGTCGAAAAGACAATGGCAGTGTTGCAGAAACATTTCTACTGGCCGAAACTTCGATAGGATGTCGACAAGTATATCAGGTCCTGCACCGCTTGCGCTATTGCCAAACCGACCACTAAGAAACAGGGCCTATACACCCCTTTGCCTACTCCTGACAGGCCATGGGAATCCATCTCAATGGACTACATGTCAGGCCTCCCTTCCACCAAGAGGGGAAACGACTGTGTTTTTGTGGTTGTTGATCGCTTTTCCAAGATGGCGATTCTAGCCGCTTGCAAGAAGAACATCACAGCAGAAGCCACTACCAAGCTCTTCTTTGAACGAGTATGGGTACATTTTGGGATCCCAAAGACCATTATCTCAAACCGTGACAGTCGATTCCTCAGCTCATTCTGGTCAAGCCTCTAGTCACTTCTGGATACCAAGCTCACCAAATCCACTGCTTTCCACCCCCAGACCGATGGACAAACGGAGGTCGTCAACCGGATGGTCGTACATATCCTGCGCATGTACAATTCAACACGCCCCCGCACATGGGATGAGAGTCTCCCCTATGTCCAACATAGCTACAACCGAGCCCTGCATAGCTCAACTGGCCACAGCCCCTTTCAGGTGGGGTTGGGATTCCAACCATTGGGCCCCATGGATGTTGCACTTCCCCTTGCGACCACCTCAACCGTCTCGTCCCCAAAAGCTGACAAAGCTGCCCAATTCATTGAACGGATCGAGCATATCTGCCAACAAGTTTAGGATATTCTACAGAAGTCCAATGCCAAGTACAAGCAGCGCCATGATCAACATCGGGTGCCACATAAGTTTCAGGTGGGCGACAAAGTTTGGTTGCATTTGCAGAAAGAACGCCTTACAGGGCCCCATCGAAAGCTTCGCCCACTCCGTTATGGGCCGTACACCATCACCAAGGCGGTGGGTGACAATGCTTTTGAGCTCAACATTCCCCCCTTCCTTGGTCTGCATCCAGTCTTCAACGTGGCCCTCCTTCGGCCATATTTCCCACCACTATTAGACACCTCAGAGATAACAGAGAAGTTGACACCAACAGAGCTCAACCCTGACTTCCTACAACAAGCATCCAGTGATCGTATTGCAGAAACATAGATCAAGGGCACTCGACATCAAAGGATACAGCTTTATCGAGTTGTCAAAGCAGGGTAGCTCCTGCACCAAGGCAAGTGGCTCACCCGAGGCCAAATTCAGCAGAAATTTCCTCATCTGATGGAGGAACTCAACGCAACGGAGACCATTGCTTCCTAAGGAGGGAGGATTGATCCAGGTGGATATTGGTGGCCACCCACCTTTCCAACTGGCTCAAAACAATTTTATGGCAATTTTGATATTGTACTATTTTGAGCAGTTTTTCGGGTTCTGAACTTCTGGGGGCATTTTGAGGCCCTAAACGACCTTTTTTGGTGATTTGGGGGGCCAAATAGTTGCCTCTAGCAAACATTTGACTCTAGTCGAAAGTTGTAAATCTCAGATAGACCTTTCCAACGGGCTATCGAGCGCCCCAAACGGAGATCGTATGCAAAAGTTACGACCCCGGGAAGTTGATGTACTAACTTACCCAAACGGGGCCCACATGACTTTTGGCGCTTCATCTCCTAGGGTTAGGTTTTTGACATTCCTGTTTATTGTAAAAGGCCTGGAGAGCCTCATTGTAACCATCTTCTTGCGAAATGAGCGCAGCCATCACATCTCTTCTCAGAGATAAGCCGCCACCATTCCAGCAAGCTTGTTTTCCGAAGCATTTTACAGTTCTAGCTTATTTCCTTATTGAATAGAAAACCAGTTTTACTATATCTCTGTTATTTTGTGTTAAGCATCTGATAATAATCTGTATTCATTTCGTTCTGCTCATAAAATCCGGATCATATTTGAATCAAACTTAATTGAATAACCTAATAAAAATGTACATTGAATATTGTATGCGTTTAAATATTTCAGTGAAGATCCGGATTCTCCTAAGTAAGAAGCAACTCTTGAGGGGCACTCGTTTTTTTCTAGACGAAGATTTAACTATTAGTCAGCAAGAAGAGAGAAGGGAAGAGATGGCAAAGGTTAGAGCAGCAAGAGATGAGGGAAAAAGGGCACGGTTGTTCAAAGGCAAAGTTGTTATTGCCTCTTTCGGTCATCATTCTAAAATAGGACAGCAAGGCGGTAGTCAAGAAGCGACAACGACATTTTATTTAATAGGAAATTACGTAACAAGGCCAGTATAGACAAATAGGAATGAAGACTCACCTTTGAGTCTTGTAGGCCAAAACAAATAGCAATCAAATCTCACCCAAGTTTCCTTAAGACTAGCTTGTTGGAAATTCAAAGGTTATCCTTGGAGGCGGGGACCTGGGTTAGGACCTATCGCATAAAATAGAGACATAATCTGTCTCTTGGAAACACATGAGCATGAAGGATGCAAGACACCTTTGTTTGAAGGATATTTGAAGTTGACAGTGTGGAATAAGGCAGCTGAGAATGGCAAAGGACACGGAGGTATCATGGTCTAAGTGAGTGAAAAAAAAGGTCGTCTCATTCAGTTAGAAAAAGAAGACTCAGACAAATAATTCATTTGGTTTAAAATCTCAGAAAATGGAAACATCATTAGAACTGCAGCATGCTATTTTTCCCCACAAGTTTCAAAAACCTACAAAAGAAGGGGACTTGACCACAAAGGCCCCTTTGCAGCCTTAAAAAATGATATTTCAGCGTACTCTCAACTAATGGAAGTCCTTATAGTGGGTGATTTCAATGCTAGGACTGCAAGTGAACAAGCTAGTATTATTCGTGGTAAAGAAGACTGTAATCCTATTTGGCTTACAGAAGAAAGCAATCATCAGTGGACAAGAGTCTCGGAGGACAACAAAAGCTGCAACCTTTTTGGGGAGTAATTGCTTAGTCTATGTGGGGCATTTGACTTAGTCATTTGTAATGGGTTGGCTAGATGGGTGAAATCTGGCAATTTCACTTGTAATACCTACAATGGCACAAGTGTAGTGGACTATGCAATTTGCTCGCATGGCTTATGTGAGAAAATGGAGGAAGTTTTGATTGGTGAACGACTTGGGGAGTTGAAATCTGATCACAGATCGTTCTATTTGAGTTTCCCTTGGATGGAACAACAACAGCAGGGGTTGAATAATCAAGACATTCAGCAGTCTCCTTCAAAGGGCAGCATTCTTTTGACTCAAAATAATTGTAATACCTTCAAGATAGCGCTAGATAGGATTTTTAACAAGGAGAAAATTCCGGCATGTGGCCTCCATAGTCACGAGCTAAAAAATTTAATTCAAAGCGCACTTGCAAAATGCAAAAGAGCAAAAAATATGAAATATGAAACAAATTGTTTTCCTGTTAATGCTTTTGGTTTGATGAAGAATGCAAAACAAAAAGGAAAACTTTTAAAGAGACAAACCAAAAAGAAATAAATTTAAAAGCCTACAAGTAGATTGTAAGAAAGAAAAAAGCTGAGTTTATGATCTCAAGGAGGGAGGAGCTAATCTTCCCGGGGAAAAATAACCCCAAGTTATTTTGGAAGGAACTTCAAACGAGAAAGAAACAAACTGACAACAACATTACGACTTATCAATGGTTTGAGTATGCAAGGCAGCTTTATGAGCAAGATTCTAAGGTTGACCCTCCCCCCTTGGGCAACACTACTACTAAGCTCTTCACCGTGCAAGAGATCGAGGTGGGTATGAAGAAGTTGGGTGTTGGAAAAGCAAAGGATCTAGTTGAAATTCAAGCAAAATATCTAAAGTGGGGTTCGAAAACTCTTACACCTCACATTATGAAAATTTTCAACAATAATTCAGCAGCGGTTCCCTACAAATTGGACAACCAGTCTAGCAATACATCTTTTCAAGAGTGGTGATGTCAATAATCCCTCCAACTATAGGACCATAATGATAAACCCCTTGTTTGCAAAGTTGTTCGAAAGTATGCTCGAAAACCGAATTAGCAAGTGGGCGGAAGAGGGTGATAAGTGTGCTAAAGGGAAAGCAGGCTTCAGACCTAAACACTCCACGATTGATCACGGCATAAATTTAAGACACATCATTGAAAATGTGCGGGAAAAAAAAAGAGGAAGCATTTTGTTGCTTTGTCGATTTCAAAAACGTGTTTGACACGGTACCTAGGGATAAGTTTTGGCATAGAATGGAGGAACTTGGGGTCCCTATGCATCTTAGAGCAGCCGTCCATAGACTATACAAGGAGGTTAAAGTCAAAACCAGAATGTCAACTGGCATCTCTGAAAGTTTTATGAGTGATATCGGGGTCAAACAAGGGTTCCCTTTGTCCCCTACCCTTTTTGGTTTATATATCGACTAACTTGAAGAGTGGTTAAACCTACAAGATGGTGAAGGTGCTCTTTTGGGCGAGTTTGTGATAAGTCTTTTTTTGTATGCAGACGACCTTATTTTGATTGCTAAATCTTCTCTTGGGTTACAAGAACATTTACTTTCCCTTGAGCTCTTTTGTAGAACAGTGGGGATGCAAGTCAATACTAGCAAGACAAAAGTGGTAGTTTTCTCTAGCAAAAGAAAACATAACCAACATCAGTTCTACTTTGAAGGAAATACTCTCGAAGGAGTGGCAGATTACAAGTGTCTCGGAATTGACTGCAACAAAAATTTAAGTTGGGCAAACTGCAGAAAGAAAATAACTTTGGGAGGCTGGAAAGCATTCTATGCTTTCCAAAATAGGTGTAGAGAGGCAGAGCTATGGGATTGGAAGACTACACAAACTCTTTTTAGGCTTTTAGTGATCCCGGTGATTCTCTATGGATGTGAAGTATGGGCCAACATCACATCTGACTTACAATGGAAGCAAATTGAAAAGATTCAAAAGTGCTTGATTACAAACAAGTTTAAAATTAAAAGTTCAGTCCCTTATCATATCATGCTAAGTGAAATGGGGGTTGCTCCTATCGAAGCAATTGCTATGGTGCAACTCATAAGATATCTAAAAAGAATTGAGCAAATGGAAGACAACCGATGGCCTAAGGTAATTTTCAATGACACACTATGCAAAAGAAAGAAGATGTGAATGCAACAAAATATATATATATTTTTTTAACCAAAACAAATATTAATATTAAATATATATATATATATATATATATATATAACCGTGGTTTGTAAACCAAATCGGCAAGTTACAGAGAACTGATCCAAAATCAACATTTTCAAAATGAATACAAAATTGTTTCGAGAATTGGAAGAACCACATATATGATGTAACTCAGAAGCCCAGTAAGACTAATTGCATTGCAAATCTGTCCTTCGAAACAGAAGAAATATGAAATACTGGAGTGAGTAGAACTGAATCTCTTTATTCCCAGCTTCCAAGTCAGAGAACAACCTAAAGATCTGGCACGAAGATTTGATGAATGCGACTTCACCAAAAATTAAGAATCTGGCAGAGGGATGTGGCATGACATAATTGAGATCAATGAGGAAATCTATCTGTCCCAAATCACTGCTGAAGAACAACTGGTCTATTGAGAATGTGATTGCAGAGTTGTTAAAAGTATTGTTACTAGTGATGTGGATGCTGAGATATGTTCATTTCAAAGCAGAGAAAATTCTTTGAATCATCCAATGATCTTCAGCGTTTGCCAATCTTGAAGTATCAATTGCTAAGATGTAAATGCCAATCACTCGTATTCTGAAGAGAAGAACAAAGAAGGATAGGAACTAGTGAGCTCGGTTAAGGGATTTGGTGGAAATGACTATTGTTGTTGGAGAGATTTAGAACTCCACACTCGAGATTGGCGCTAACATTTGCTTCACTATCAGCATCCTTGTTTAGATTCCTTAAAATGTGAAAAACTTTGAACTCAGTGAATGTGCTTGAGATCTGCATTATGCGCTGAATAGTTTGATTTAGAGCAAGGTTTCTGAGATTTGTGTTTGCATTTAGAGCCCCAATGATGAGCAGAGAATTGCCAAAAACATTTAATTTGTTGATCCCATGATCTTTGGCAATTTGGAAACCTTTCCATAAGGCTAACGCTTCTGCCGTATTGTTTGAGCAAATGCCCAAACCCCAACTGTACTTAATTCTGATGGTTCCATCACTTGTCCTCAGAACTCCTCTTGCACCGACTTTGCCAGGATTGTTCTTTGAGGCACCGTCAAAGTGTAGGCTTTCTGTAGCTTGATTGATTCTCCATTCATGAAACTCGGGGATAGTGAGCCTGATATGCCAACCAGGATGATGCTGAGGACTGCAATTTTTGCTTGAATGAGGGAGATCGCCCCCTATCCAATTCATTTCTCTCTTGCTAAGTGTTGCATCCTCTTTGTAATTGGAGTTTTTTAAATAGTCTAATAATAAAAATTTTGCTTGACCTGTAGTTTGAAGAGGGGTGTAATTCCTTTCATTGAAGATTGCATCATTTCTGGTGGTCTAGATTTTCCAACAAATAAATTTTGGAATGGAGATCCAAATCTGCTGCCAAAGGCTCTTGTTGGATATGCGGGTGGGATAGATAGAATTCCAGTCCTGGAATATTTGAATTACATAAGTGAAGGTTGGATGGGTATCAATAAGTTCAAAGAGGAGAAGCTTCCAGACAAGTTTAGTGAAAAGACAGTCCAGGAAAATATGGTTAAGAGTTTCGAGGTTATTGTGACAAAGGGGGCACCAAAAAGGCACTTGAAAGCCTCTCCTAATGAGGTTGTTGCCGGTAAGAATTTTGGAGTGAATTAAAGTCCATGTGAAGAAATTAATTTTAGGAAGCCCGAAAGAATTCCAGGCTATTTTCCATACATCTTTTCTTGCATCATCATGGGATTGAAGTGCTTTGTAGCCGAGAATCGAGGTGTATGCACCTATGGGAGCCCATCCTCAATTGTCTTTTGCCATGAGATTTAGTGGAGTGCAACCTTTTAAGGTATCAATGAGTATATTGTTGGCAGCCTCAAGATGGGGAGGGATAGTTATGGTTTTCCAGCTTTTCCAATTGCCATAGGAGTCCCAAGTGCTGAATTCTTTAAGAGTGGTGATTCCATGATGCCTGAGCCAAGCTGCAATGTCGTGTAGCTCTTGGTTGTTCTGAAGAGCCTCGTTGTTCATAATCTTGTTTGCAAATATGTTAATTTTCCTGCCATTGTCGGGGACCCAGTAGAGACCTTCTGAGAAAAAATCCCAGGCAGCTTTACATAATGCCCATATTCTGGATCCTTTGGTGATTGGTTTTTTATCAAGACATCTCAGATTGGTTCCATTTAAGTATTTCTTTCTGAGCACTTGACTAACAAAATTTTGTTTGTTGTGAAGGATTTAGCAGAGGAGCTTACCACCTAAAGCCAGATTGGTGTTGAAGGGGTCTCGAATTTGCAGGCCTCCTGAGGATTTTGGCTGCTTGATGATTTCCCAATTGACTAGATGGATTTTATTTCCATTGTTTTTCCCACCATACCATACAAGTCTCTCAACAATTTGTTGATCTAGTTGGATACTCCTTTTGGGGCTAAATGGATGGAAGAATGATAGATGGGGATCGCGGAGAGGACAAAATTTACTAAAATTAATTTCCCAGCTTTGCTAAGCCAATGTCCTCCCCATCTTCTGATTCTATTTTTTATTTTGTTGATCGTGTCATCCCAATTCCCAGCTTTTGAATTGTCGAGAGTAATAGGAAGACCAAGATAATTGAATTTGTTCCTTGTATTATGGACTTTGATATTCAGAATTCTGTTGATTCTGGCTGTTGTGTTGTTGGTTGAGTTCCAGCAATAAATAACACTTTTGTGCAAGTTTATTTTTCCTCCTGAATCACTACAGTACAAAGTTAGATTGCGGTTGAATTTTCATGCAATGGTGGAAGAGGCACCACCCAGGAAGAGAGAATCATCGGTGAATAGGGTATGATTGAGGGGATGGGAATCTAGAGAGAGATAGAGGCCAGGGATGGAGCCGGAGTTCATATCAAAATTCAGCTTGCGACTGAGAGATTCTGCAATGATGATATACAGAAAGGAAGAAAGAGGACAGCCTTGTCTGATGCCCCTAGAGGCTTGGAAAAAATCGGTGGGACGACCATTGATTACGGGGGCGATCCATGGCTTGCTAATACATGCTGAAATCCATCTGATAAACGTGTCATCAAATCCAAAACGATTCATGATTTTAAACAAAAAGGAGTGCTTGACTCAGTCAAATGCATTGACCATGCCAAGTTTGATTATCATACCTTTTTCCTTTCTGCTGGAGTGGATTGCTTCTTGAACAAGTATGACATTGTCAGGAATTTGTCTTCCTTTCAGGAAGCACCTTGATTTCCTGAGATTATATTGTTGAGAAGAGGCTTCAACTTGGCAGCCAGCATCTTGGAGATGATTTTGTACGAAGAATTGCAGAGCGAGATTGGTCTGAATCTGCTGAAAGAGTTCAAGTTCGTATCTTTTGCGATTAGGGACAGAAACGTGGTGTTTGTGCAACCACCAATTTTTGCTTTCGAATGAAAATTCCTGATCATTCTCATAAAATCTTTTTTAATATGTGTCCAGCATGCTTTGTAGAAATGCATTGAAAATCTGTCGGGGCTTGGAGCTTTGTTAGCTTCGAAGGATTGAATTGCCTTGATGACTTCCTGCTCAGTGAAGGGTTTGTTGATGCTGAAGTCCTCCTCCTGGGTGATTCTTTTTGAGATATGCTCCAAAAATATGGCTTCGTCATCTCCATCATAATTGCTGTCATCTGCGTACAGGTTGGAGAAATGTAAATATGCAGCGTTTTTAACATTCTTATTGCCACTCACGGTTAATCCATTATCAGTTCTGATTTCAACGATATAATTGTTGGATTGTCTGATTGCAAACTGCTTATGAAAATAGTTTGTATTTTTATCTCCACTTTTCAGCCAGGTGGAGCGAGACTTCAAACGCCAATAGTCTTCTTCAGCTCGAAAGGCTTGGTGCACTTTAATTTGCTGAGCGACTTCATTTCGGAGTGTTGATATTTCAACCGGATGGTTTTCCATTTCAAATTGAGTGTCTTCAAGATTATTTACTGCAATATTTCTGGAGTTGGCCAGTGTTGGGCAATTGATTTTTGCCCACTTTTTGAGAGCATGCTTGGCGTTTTTAAGTTTCTGCTCCCAGATGTAGCAAGGGGAGCCAGAGATAGAGATGTTCCAGGCTTTCTCAAATGTGCTCCAGAAGGTCGCATGATTCAGCCATTGGGGGCTGAACCTAAAAGGAATCGGGCCAAGATTTTCGATGTTTTGGATGAGAAGCTGAATTGGTTTGTGGTCAGAGGCTAGATTAGCTAAATTGCTTGAGGAGATTATGTGGGTATCTTACAGGAGGCTACTTTGGACAAGAAACCTGTCAAGTCTGGCCACGATGTTCCCCTTGCCGATTCGCTTATTCAACCAGGTATACTTCCCTTTTTTAGGCTTGATATCTATTAGATTTCTTGCTTGGATTAGTAAATGGGATATTTACTTGAACATGTTCCCTGTGAACAGTAAAGAGATAAAGGAGTTAGTTATAGATAGGTTCCACAAGCGAGCTTGGGATAAAGGGTTGGGGAGAAAGAAGTAGTATTATATTGAAGAGTTTAACCCCACCTACAACCACCATCAAAAAGCATACATAGGGGCCAATCTTCCTTGGAGAGCCAAAATACTTATTGCTCAATTAAGAACCAATTACCATCAATTCCGTTGTGAAACTGGGCGCTGGAAAAGACCAAAGGAAGTTTGGGAAGAAAGGGTGTGTATATTATGCACTTCCGAGAAAGTGGAAACAGAAAAAATATTTTATTTTAGAGTGTGAAGCCTTCAAAGATAGTAGGGCCAACTATGTACATATCTTGGCAGCTAGCTCTTGGGATAACCTATTTAGTGAGGGGACCGTGGAGAATTTTGGGGCACTCATCATCAAGTTGAACAAGAAAAGGGCTGAGTTGCAGAAATCAGGGGGTGAAGCAGTCTGTCCCATAGGCTATTGTTAGCCTCGTGGACGTTAAAATAATTTCTTTCTTTCATTCTTTCCATGCATTTAAATATTTCGATGAATATTCGAAGTTAATTGTATCCGTTTAAATATTTTGGTGATATATTTGAATCGAACATAATTGAATAATATAAAATGTATAACTTACAAAATTATATCATTTAGGTTATTGAATAACCTAAAAAATTAGATCAATGAATTGAATGATATCATTTAAATAGAAAGCAACACTAAAGTTTTTAGATGGTTACACGACATGAATTAAACATTAATCAAAAGTTAATCAAATGCACGCAGAAATAGGTCAATATTTAATTTGAAATTAAATTTTATCTTGGAAAAGTAATTCTCTTTAAAATTATAATATTAACCAAGTTTGGAATTTGATGGTCCATGGAACATTTTTTCATGTTTAGAATGCATTTGACAGATAAAAAATTTTGACACATCAAGAGCTGCATCCATGAAAATTTTCAAATAGTAGATTTGACGTTTACCAAGTTACATCTCTCGTCATAAATTTTAATAAGTGTTTGAGGATGCATGGCCATTGGTGGGGCTTGTTCCCACTCCTTTGATAACATGTGACATCAAGTACATCCAGACTTTGTTTGGATTCATTCATTCATGCACCATGTTTTCAATGTGCTATGGCAGTGGGCAGGAGTCGGGACTCTTGGCAGAAGGGGGCTTTATCAATTTTTGTTGCTCATTATGGAGTTGGAATTTGAGTGGTAAATATTGAGCTCATTACAACTTTCAAGTTTCAACATTGCTCCTACATGTATGGCGAAACAAATAAAATTAAATTGTTTCACCACATAACTCCATGTTCAACATCTTAGTAATGTCAGATATTGGCTCTAGCGGATTAGGTAGGTAAGATTCAACCTATTATCTTTTTTTTTGTCTTTTTAAAGATTGGTTGAATGCGAAGTTCAATCAAGTTAGTTATTTCTTTTTTAAATGAAATTATCTTTCAAGTTACCTAAACAAATTTAAAAGTATTTTACTGTATCAAAAGAATCGAAGTATTTAAAGTATTTTGAGGAAAAACGGTAAATCCTGAGAGATTTTCCATTCTACATAGACTTGGAAGCTTTCCCCAAATATTCTTTGTATGGTAGTATCTGGCCCTAAATCACTAGTGATTATTAATCGTTGAGCATGTGTTATATTATTTGCATGTGTGTGTGTGTGGGTGTGTTGGGGGGGGGTCTTTGACCACGCAGTTGACGATCCCCTCCATCTAGTGTTCTAACATATGCATCGAGCATTGTGCGAAGCGCTGGCTTAGGGGGGGCATGCCGACACCCTCCCCCTTCCGCGAAGCGCACATCGCCCATTTTCGATACAAACAAAGCGAGTTCGAAAATGTTTTGGGCTATTTTTTTGTTCTTTCTAAAAATATGTAATTTAATCCCAGTTAAGGAATTGGAGTCTATTTTCTAATTCAGGTTAACGTATTAGGGTTTTGGATGTTGCGAAATACCTATATTTGTATTGTGAGTGGTTAATAATCAATATGAGAAAATAAAAGGTGTGGCTCTAAGTTTTGTTGGTTTTCTTGGTTGAGGGTTTCCGGAGTAAATCTGTGTGTATTATGTGTGAATGTTGTGGTGCAATCTCTATTTTGCTTAAAAGAATATGTATGCTTTGTTTCTCTAAAACAGGTTTAAAACTTACATTAATTAGGGCTACTTCAAGTTCTATATATCCCCAACTAATTGAAAACTTTACTTTTAGCGTTAATTCTCTAAAAACCATGCATTTTAGTATAAGCAAGATTTTATCAATTTTACAGATTTTTGTAGTTTTATGTAAAAATTCACAACATTTTGACATATCTAATTTCTTTAAAAATAAAAAATAAAGCACTTTCTAATATAAAATGTTCTTGAAATTCAAATCCAATGATATAGTTTTGTAGCATTTAAATACTAACCATTTTGGTTTAGTTTAAATGAAATCCATTATGAGTTGATCATATTGTTTCCAATGAGTATATGATTATATTGAATAGTTACTCATAAGTGGACAGAGTTTTGGGATATTTCCTTATGTACAATTTCCTCTCGACCAAATTTTTTAAAATTAAATTTTGGATATGTCCAAATTATTTTTACCAATCATATTTTACAAATATTTTACTAATATATGATCTTTATTAATAGGTGAAAAACATATTTTATTATCATCGTTTTTATGGTAGAAGTCCTAATTATTTTAGTTAATATGTTTATTATTATGAATAATTTGTTTTTATATTTTATTAGTTATAGTTTTTAGAAAATGGTATATTTTAAATTTAGAGAAAATAAAAAATCATAATAGTGAAATTGTCATATAAAAAGGTTAAAAAAATTAATACTTGTGAATTTTGATGAAAACATAAAGTGAAGGGCATGAAAAACGCCAAATAGTCATAGAATTTTTCTTTGATAAGGAGCATAGATATGAATTTATAGGCCTCACATTACCTTTTAATCTTCACTAAAATGTACACGAATTATAAGCCCTTTAATCTTTAATATAATAAATTTAGTTTTAAAAATATAATATGTATGTTTTAGATTAATTAAATCTAAAATAGTTTAAGTACTCCGAAAATTCAAAGCAATATGATTATATGATAGTCGTATCATATGATCTATTTCCTATTATTTGGTTTCCAATCGAAAGCAATATGATTTAGTTTGTTCAAATAGATCATGGTTGCATAGATTTTAGTGATTCCTCTCTTTAATTTAGGGTTTTAGTTATAGTGCATTTTAGCATTTGTTGTATTGATTTATGTGATTCCTCACTTTGATAAAAGGTTTCAGTGTTTATTGCATTGATTTCATTGACTCCTTTCTTTAATATAAGGTTTTAGTTGCAATGTATTTTAGTGTTTGTTGTATTGATTTCAGTTATTCCTCCCTTTGTTACAGGGTTCTAGTGATAACCATGGTATATTAATCAAAGTGATGAGCAAATGGAAGGTGTGAGGATGAAAGAAGACAGACACATAAACGTGTTAGGAAACAAGGAGAGAAGTTAGAAGAAACAAGTGA
Source organism: Larix kaempferi (assembly GCA_027924585.1). NCBI lineage: Eukaryota > Viridiplantae > Streptophyta > Pinopsida > Pinales > Pinaceae > Larix > Larix kaempferi. Next base: position 13,594,146 of record BSBM01000007.1, read on the forward strand.
TGAACAAAACAAAGATAAAATAAAATCAATCAATCAATCAAATTGAACAACAAAGAGCATATCGACAAAGAAAGTTAGAACAAATGATAATTGAAGAACAAAAAAAAACAAAATTATGAACTCAAAGAGCATATTGATAGAGAAGGTCACAACAAATGACATCTGAACAACAAGAAGAATGCAAAAAACAAAATTTAGACGACAAAGAACATATCGACAGAGAAAACAACATTCAACCAATACAACCATAATACAAGATGCATAACTTCAAGAAAATACTGATCCTACTACAGAAAAAGAAGATTAGAGGATATATATGACTAAGCTCAATGTGTAACCATTACTAAAAATATTGATGCAAGAAATATTCAAATAATCCCAACTAAAGAAATTCAAATTGAGGATGATGTACCAATAGAATCATAATGGAGTTAGAGGATGTTAAAATCCTTGTTGAGGTTTGCATTGAAGTAGAATGATCTCAAAGGATCATCTTTAGCAAACGAAATGGCTAAGCATAAGCTCGACAGTATTCTAAAGGTATGAAATATGGATATCAATAAGCCCTTGAAAGTGAAAAAAACACCAAGTCTTTTAAGAATGTGGAATGCAATATAAAATTCTAGAAAGGTCTATTGAATTCCTTCTCCACACTCCACATCATCAAGTGTTGGCCAAGTCACGGTTAATGTTCGGGTACATAGGGTACTCCCAAAAGACCAAACACCTAGAGCAACCACTTCACACAAACAGATCACAGATCAACACACCGATGTTTTGACGTGGTTTAAACCCTCGATAGGGAAACACTCCACAGCGTCGGCCAAATAGCTTCTACGGAGCAATTTATTATGCAAATAAAGAAAGTTACAAATGAGCTTCTCATAATCGATCAACTAAACAATGACCCTCCATGCTCTTTAAATAGAGATCATGGACCAATCGGGTGTTAAACCACGAATCAAGGTTAGGTATGATCTAAGAGAAGTTGAGCCGTCGGATCACAACATATCGTGACTGTCGGATTAAATATATACAAATGCATACTAATGCATACTAAAGAAACACACTTTTCCTAACAGATATATTACACAAGTTGATCTTAACTAACTCATAAGTGTATAAATATCCTAACATCGCCCTTAAAAACAACTTGGGATAGGATTGAAGGATTTACAAAAGTGACAATATTAGGAGAAGGAAGGAGGCATTAGAGCCTATCCCCCCTTAATGACAAATTCCTGAACTCCTAACATAGATCAAAGTTTAGAAAACTTCACTTCTGTAAGAGACTTGGTGAAGATGTCTGCAACTTGATCATCTGTAGGACAAAAGAGCACTTCAAGAACACGATCATGAACAAGATTTCTGATGAAGTGCTTATGTAGCTCAATGTGTTTGCTGCATTGATGTAGGACTGGATCTTTGGCAAGCTTGATGGCACTTTGATTGTCGCACCAAAGTGGAGTAGGCTGCTGCTGCTCGAATCCAAACTCTGAAAGGATCTGTCGAAGCCATAAAGCTTCCTGACTGGCATTAACTGTGGTTCGATATTCTGCCTCTGCTGAAGAAAGAGAAAGATCTTGTTGTTTCTTACAAGCCCAAGTGACAGGTCCAGATCCCATACTGAAAACATAACCTGTAATAGACTTTCGATCATCAGGATTGCCGGCCCAATCGGAATCAGTGAACCCAACCAACAAAGGTTTCCCCCCTGTATTGTAATGAATCCCAAACTGAATTGTACCTCGAATATATTGAAGTATTCTTTTAGCTGCTTTCTAGTGACTTTCATGAGGTGTTTGCATATAACAAGCAACACGACCAACGACAAAGGAAAGGTCAGGACGAGAATGAGTCAAGTATAAGAGACTACCAACAAGCTGACGATACAAGGTGGCATCTACTTTAGGTGAAGTACAAGTGGCAGAAAGTTTCACTTCAGATTGGAAGGGAGAAGGGGCTGTTGTACAATCTTCCATGTGAAAGCGACAAAGAAGGTCACAAGCATACTTAGACTGAGAAAGAAAGATTCATTCTCTGGTTTGTAGGACTTGGAGACCAAGAAAATAATGCAAATGTCCTAAGTCTGACATTTCAAAATTTTGCTTAAGATTGGATTTCACATGGGTTATAAGCTTAGGGTCACTACCAGTAAGAATAAGGTCATCAACATATAGAACAAGTATGATGAGATGGTTTCCTACTTTCTTGGTATAGACACCGGAGTCAGAATGGCATCTAGAAAAACTAGTGTCAAGGAGAAAGCTATCCATTTTGGCATACTAAGCTCTAGGAGCTTGCTTAAGGCCATATAAGGATTTCTTAAGGCGGCAGACAAGGCTAGAGTTATTCTGAACATATCTAGGAGGGTAAGAAGGCATACTTGACATCCATTTGATGGACTTCCCAGTTATGTAAGGCTGCAAGGGAAAGAACAAGGTGGATTGAGTTCATTTTTGCGACAGGAGCAAAGGTTTCATTGTAGTCAATCCTTTCAACTTGAAAAAAACCTTTGGCAACTAACCTTGCCTTAAGTCTTTCAACACTTCCATCTGATGCATACTTAGTTCTGTAGACCCATTTACATCTGACAAGTTTTCTTCCTTTTGGAAGAAGTACAAGATCCCAAGTATCGTTCGCCATTAAGGAACGATATTCTTCATCCATAGCTGCATCCCAATCTGGATTTCTTGAAGCTTCTGCAAAGGTTTCTGGATCATGATTCTCAGAAACTTGAGCCAAAAGAGAAGAGGCTCGCTGAAATTGAGAATGAGTTTGACGTTGATCTCTAGGATCACCAACAATATCACCAGCTGCTTCACATGTTGAACGGACCCATCGAGGAAGCACTTGTGCTAGTGCAACTGGAGGAACATGAGCAGGCGGAGGTGGATTTTCATCCTCACCATCGTCATCAGAAACTGGAGTTGGAAACCTGTCAAGGAAGTTGGAAGAAGAAGAAGAAGGCACAATCGTCAAATCAGGCTCGCAGTCCAAAGATGGCACAATCGTCGAGTTAGGCTCGTAGGCCAAGATATTTTCATCAAATTTAACATATCTTCTAATGATTACATCATGAGAATGTGGTTGAAGAAGTCTATAACCTTTTACATCTTCAGAATATCCGACAAATATGCACTTTTCACTTTTAGGCTGCAATGCTTTCCGTTTTTCATCCGGAATGTGAGCCCATGCTTCACTACCAAACACACGGAAGTGACTTGCATCTGGTTTAATTTTACTCCATGCTTCTTCCGGTGTGATACCTTGTAATGCTTTAATGGAGGTGCGATTAACTATGTAATTTGCACAATTAATGGCTTCAGCTCAAAATTGAAGACTTAGTCCCTTAGATTGGATCATACAATTAGCTATTTCTTTTAAAGTGCAGTTCTTTCGTTCAACTACACCATTTTGTTGTGGTGTATATGGAATAGTGTGTTGTTGTTGGATTCCTTGTTCAGTGCAGAAAGTAGTGAACTTTTTGTTAACATATTCTCCTCCATTGTCAAATCTTAACTTAATAATTTGATGACCAAATTGTTTTTCAACAAGGGCCTTGTAGGCCAAGAACATGTTAAATACTTCGCTCTTAAGTTTTATGAAATAAACCCAAGTGCGTCTGGTGTAATCATCAATGAAAGTTAAGAAAAATTTGAAACCAGAAAAGGAAGCAGATGGAAGAGGACCACATAGGTCACTATGCACAAGCTCCAAGGGAACCGAGGCATGCCAAGAGGCACGTTTGTCAAAACTGTCCCAATGATGTTTTTTGAGTACACAACCGGAACAAACACCATCCTAGCAAGATACCATCGGAAAACCTGTCACCATATTGTCTTTACATAGTTGTTGCAATGAGCGATAATTTAAGTGATCAAATCGCTCATGCCAAAGTTTGCTCAAGTTATCACTATTCGCAACAAAAACTGAAGGAAAAGGTGATGACCCAAAGTTGTTAAACTTGTACAACTTGGTAATATCATCAACAATTCTAGTAGCTAGGACCTGTTGAGGATCTTTAAAATCTTTGATTACAACTTGGTGAGGTGTAAACGTCACAGTTTTACCTTCACCAGAATGAGTGATTTGATAAACTGATACCAAATTGCAGGAAATTTTTGGAACACATAGTGCATCACTGAAATGACCATTATCTACTAGGACTATTCCAACTCCTACAACACTTAGAGATCTATCATCATCAACAAATATTTGTTTGATGTTACATTCATGCATAGTAGAAAAGATGGATTGATCCTTATCCATATGATAAGATGCTCCAGAATCAATGAACCATTCATTTGAAGTAGAAGAAGAAGATGCATTACAAGAATAACTAGAAGCACAAAGTGCATGTCCATGAGAGGTAGATTCTGAAGACGAATCTAGGCTGATGTGGTGCTTCTTCATTGCTGCTTCCAAGGCTGCCATCTTCTTGAAACACTTAGATTCATCATGATTATCTTTCCCACAATAGTTGCAATGATGCTCAGTCTTCTTGCCTTTTGGCTTGGATCATTTTTCATTTTTTAAAGAATGAGCTTACTGAGAGGGTTTGGGACCCTTGTTTGACTTATTATTACGAAAATTTTGTTTCTTGGGAGGCTTGGACTTTTCTTTCTGTTGGGACAATAAGGCTTTCCCAGATGTATCTACATTGTTAATTATTCCAAGATGTATGAGCTTATCTTGCTCTCTAATCAAGGAATCATAAAATGATTCAAGACTAGGCTCTTGATAGCTAGCTGCATTCAATGATTCTTTCATGGAGTAAAATGTAAATACCGAAACAAAATATGCAGGTCCAAGTTTGGAAAGAATATGATAAATGCATTGTTTGTCTTCCCTCTTAATCTTGCATTCTTCACATAAGAGTTTAAGAGTTTTGTACTTAGATAAATAATCTTGTATGCATGAAAAATCACTTGGATTTAATGAAATCAACTCATTTTCGAGTTGATGACCTCGAATTTCATTGTGTTTACCAAACACAGATTCCAACTTGTCCCAAGCAGCATCAAGTTCATCAATTTCAAATATGTGGAATCGCAAATCAGTAGATATTGACATCCCAATCAATCCACGAGCTTCATCACATCTATTTGCCCATTTGATTTTCTTATCATCATCAGTAGGTTCTATTTCTTTCCCTGAGGTAATTCTGAAAAGTCCTCTACTTCGTAGAACATCCTCCATACGAGATTTCCATGAGAAATAGTTGGAACTGGTAAGTAGAATATCACAATGGGCGGTCATATTTATAAATTAATGGTTGTAAAAACAGAAACCAATAGTGTGGATGCGAAGAGCTCAAAAAAATAGACTGTTTAAAAAAAAACGGCACTGAAAACTGACTTTGTATGATGAAGTTATGCTTGAACAAAGAAACTGTTGAAGATGTCCCTAATAGTGACATGGCAGATAGAAAATTACCAGCTAAAAAAAAAGGACCCCCCTCTTTTCAAGATGAACCTTTGACAATCACTTTACAAGAAAGTTGTTTTAAGTGAATCATTATTATAAAATAAGTGATTTCACTTTTACAATGATGTTACTTTAAATAGTGCAACAATAAAAATGAACTTAAGTGACACACTTTTTATTTTTATTTTTTATTATTTAAGTGAGATGCACTTTACAATAAAGTAACTTGAAAATAGAAATTGCATGCACTTTTTCTTTTAAAAGTAACTTCTTAAGAATTGAACTCAAGACCTATTAAGGAATAAAACAACTTTGAACCAAGTGAGCTAGATTAAAATGTATGTAGAATACGAGAATGATGAATGGGGTTTTTTTTTTTTTACTCTTCTTGCTCGATTTCTGTGTTTGCCTTTTTTTCCTGCAAATCACACCACAAACCGAAACAAGAAAACTTTTCCACACTTGTGGGGTTAGATCTCGTTAGCTTGCCCAGAAAGTCTACGTTTTCTCTCTGTTTCTGATTTGCTGAGATCGCACAAGGTGCACACCAAAGTGCATATGCAACCGAGAAAAACCCTTTCCCTTTCTATTTTTGATTCGCTGAGATCGCACAAAGTGCACGCAAAGAGCATACACAGACAGGGAAAGCAACTATCCGAAACTAAAAAAAATCTAATAATAAAATATATAAAATATGAGATTTTTTTCTTTCTTTAAAACATAAATAAAAACAGCGTCACTGTAACATTATACCTTCAGATATGATGAAATATGCGTTTCTGAAGCAATCGGGAACTGTTTTCGATTAAACGAAAACTATTTTCCAATGAAAACGACACTCTGGACGCAATGAAACATCTCCCACAACCCAAAAATGTATAGAAATATCAGAACTAGAAACCCTTTCAAGTTTCGGCAACAACATTTCAAGATCTAGATCATAATCGGAAGCGACTCTTCATACAAGCTCTGATACCATGTTCGGGTACACAGGGTTCTCCCAAAAAACCGAACACCTGGAGAAACTACTTCACACAAACAGATCACAGATCAACACACCGATGTTTTGACGTGGTTTAAACTCTCGAGAGGGAAACACTCCACGGCCCCGATCAAATAACTTCTACGGAACAATTTATTATGCAAAAAAAAAAATTGCGAATGAGCTTCTCATAATCGATCAACTAAACAATGACCCTCCATGCTCTTTAAATAGAGATCATGGACCAATAAGGTGTTAAGCCACGGATCAAGGTTAGGTATGATCTAAGAGAAGTTGAGTTGTCAGATCACAACATATCGTGACCGTCGGATTAAATATTTACAAATGCATACTAAAGCAACACACTTTTCCTAACGGATATATTACACAAGTTGATCTTAACTAACTCCTAAGTGTCTAAATATCCTAACAGTTAAGTCGAAGCCAAGTCTAAGAGGTTTGCATGAAAATTTTGGAACCCCAACCTGGTTTCAAGTTTAATTTTTCACATAGAGTTTAATGCCCAAACCCCATGACTGCATATTAGCTTTAATGCATAAAAAAATGATTTTTCTTGAAACACATGGAATTTCATTCTACTTTAAATAACTCAAAAAATTTATAACAGTCACACACATATATTTGACTCAGTGATTTTTGACCAAATTGGTCCAGGATAAAACCCCGAAGGGAAAACCTGATAGGAGAGAGGAATTTTATTCTTTTAGAGAAATTACAAATTTATAACATCAGTACTTATCTCCCTTTTCTGTCTCAAAATTTGTGCCAGCTTCTCACTGAAAAATTGCTGTACGGTTGCCTCGATTTATATGCATAAAGGACTGTACGGACTCACATGTGCGAGTTGTTCTCCTCGATTTTTGTGCTGCACTTTACCTTGATTTTTGTGCCTGTATGGTTTGCAAAATTCCTGTACCTGCTGCCTCAAATTATGTGCCTGTACGGACTGCAAAAATTATGTACCTACTGCCTCAAATTATGTGCCTGTACAGACTGCAAAATTTATGTACCTACTGCCTCAAATTATGTGCATGTACAGACTGTAATTAATGCAATACAATTGCCTCGAAATATGTGCACTTGCTCCTCGAAATATGTGCTTAGCATCTACTGTACGATCTTCTAGAAATTCATTCCATCTCCTTGGATATCGTGCCCATCTCAAGCTTCCTTGATTTTTGTGCAAAATATTTGCTCTCTCTCTCTCTAGATCAAATTCTCTTCAAACCTTGTTCTTCTTCTCCTCTCTTCTCTTGCTCTCCTTTTCCTCTCTTCTCTTGCTCTCCTTCTCCTCCAAAAATCTCATTTGGAATGTGAAATATGATTTAGGTTTGTGTGCCTTTCCCTATTTTTGTTTGAGGCAACTAACTTCTTTTAATCCAATGCCTAGGATCAGAACTTGACTTGATGAGATCTAAGGCTCTCATTAAATGCTCACTTTTTCTTATTAAATGAATTTAATGCACTTCACTTAAATAATTAATGAGACATTAACTTTACTCACCTTTTTAATTTTCTCATAAAGTCAATTAATAAATATAACCTCAAACTCACTTTATAAAGTGACTTTATAATTATAAAATGCATCTCACTTTAATAAAGTGACTAGGGACCTCATTTAATGTTTTAAGCACCTCTAGACACCACAAGGTGGAAAAAATTCCTTGGTACTTTTTCAACAATGCAAATATTATCAAAGTCTGGACGAGAAGTGTTACCTCCACTCTCCACCCTTGACATCACTAAGTGATGGCAGGATAAAGTTGAAATGTAGAGTGAATATATCAAAGTGGGAGTAAGTTGTACTCTACATGCCACACTGGTAAAGTCAAATGTAAGGATTAACCAACACAAGGCAGAGGTGTAACTTCCACCCTCCACCCTCTTAACGTTAAAGTGGGGTCCTATACCAAGTTAGATATGGGATGTGGGGTTTTGGTGATGTATTTCCTTCACGTTGCTCACCCTTGCATCACTTTACTTTATTTTGGCAACACAAGGGAGAAAGGTGTTATCTCCACCCCCACACCAAAGAAGGGCATAGATTTATGTGGGTGTGAGCAATGTGGAGGTAAGGCACATAAAGGGTGGGGATGCTACCTCTCCACCCTCTTCCCTTCACAACAAAAGAAATAAAAAATTCTAAGTGAATGTGGGAGGCATGGAGATGTAGGGGAGATCAATTCAAAGGCATAGCAAGGGGAAAAACAAAACCTTCAAACTCCACATCAAATAAAAGGAAGGAGTTAATCCTTTGCAACAATGAGCTTATGACATGTGGTGGACAAGTGGCACCATTATTTGTAGCATGTATAAACCCAAATTCCTCCATGTTAAGGAGGACACGATGGAATTTATACGATGGAGGAACTTGCAATTGTGTATTGACCATAATTCTTGCAAATGGCAAAGGGATAAAAAGTGTTTAGCTGGTTGGAGGGGTCTTGCTTGAGGTGGTTGTTGTTGAATTGGTTTTGTTTTGATTAATATCATTTTTTTCCTTGGCATTGTTAGGGAAAAAAATTTAATTGACCCCTTGCCCTTGGTTATGGATCTAATTATCATTATTGTTGTTGTTGTTGTTACTGTTCTTCTTCTTCTTCTTTCCTTGTTTTGTTGTGGGGGTTTACATTGGTTTTGAGGATTTTGTTGAGAAAAAACCTTACCTCACTGAGAAGGAGTAGGTTGAACCATATTGACAATTATGGCATCCCTTCCCAACATTCCTATTCAATACATGGATATACACTAAATTGGGCTTTCAAATTCTAGTCCTCAAAGACCCATTCACCATGACATAACATAGCAAGTCGCTAATGGAAGCATCTAATTGATTAAAATGCATGCACATTGTGAATTAATATAATGTAGAGGAATTTAAACTGGAATGGATTAATATATTTCATGACATCATATTGCCCATGTTTATAATTAATCAAAACACACAAAGTGTGCAATTATATAATTTTGCACAGAAGAAAATAACATCGATTTGCATAATCACAAGCAGAGATAGAAAGCTTATCTCTTGACATAATGCAGTCTAAGAAATTGGTTGCATACAAGCAAATTGTTGTTCAACCATAGCCATCCAATGTGGACAACACCCCCAAATGGGGCTATGAATCCACTAGAGTGAATGAACCAAGCTACAAGGTTTTAACTCACTTAATGCAACCCATTTTCTCTCATACTTCGCCAATATACTCATTACATAACACTTCAAGCATCTAATCTAGCTATAAAAAATCTATGGCACTCACTTCCACACCCACATAACTCAAGGAAAATCTTTGTTTGTTTACTCAAGAGTCCCTTAGGTATGTTCTTCCCCCCAACGCTGTGATGTGGACGGTAGGGGCTCTAGGATCGGTATTTCAACACTTTAGTTATCCTAGTTATTGTTTATGCTTGTGATGTTTGGGATACAACATCCCTTGTGAGACTTACAATAAAATTGAGTCAATTTAAAAAATTTCATAACCTATAATTTTAAAATTTAATGCAATGCTTTTTACCCCATTCTCTTAATTGAAGTGAGATGTATTTAGGTCAAGTCTAAATCCATGAAATTTATTAACCATAATAGGTAAAAAATTATGTATTAAAAGCGCTAAGGAGAATCATCCATAAATTTACAATCCAAATTTTGTTTAAAAAGACTCTAACAGCAGAAGGGTTTCATCACAAAAATTATCCTCCATATACATCCATTACACAGTAACTATTAAGTTCATAAAGAGATAACTACTATATATCCGAACAAACTGCCCTAACAAAAAAAAGCATGTAAAAAACATTAAACCTCATTAGTTAAGAAAACACATGGCCATTGTGGCCTTATTTTGGTTGTTGCTCATCTTTACCAATTTCCTTATAGCTAGAGATATCCACAATAACAACGATAGGATTCTAGACTGTATCTTTTCCCATCAATTTGGAACCACCAGAATGAATTTTTTGGGATTGAGCATCATGAGAAAGACCCAAAATTATGTTAAAATGCATATGTGTTTCACTTATCAGCTTAGTGATTTTCTCCCCCTTCTCTGCCACTATGTTCTCAAGTACCTCCTTCCTAGCATCATGTCGGGATATATGAGCACTAATGCCATCAAATGACATCATCAAACCATCCATTTGTGAATTCAGGTGCCACATCATCCTTTAATATCACATATGTCATTCAAACCTTCTCCTCCAGGAGCACCCTAATTCAAATTGTTATTCATTCTTAAGAAAAGAAGACTCCTAAACAGGTATTGTTTCCCTTCTCAAAGGATATACCTCCCTTCTCCTACAGATAAAGAACCACAACAAACAAAACTCGACACAGATGCCACAGGAACTGCCTCACAACCAAATCCATATGCAAGTTCCTTGTTCGTACCGTATACTAACGAAACATATAAGATATGAGAGACCTTATCGATATTCTTCGCCTAGGAAAAGAAAGTTGATTACCCATAACCAGATACATCATTCCTTCTCTGCATTTCCAATCCCATTGTACCCTTACAAAAACCAACCAAAAAATTCCCACCATCGTAGGAAATAGGCCAGGAAAGGGCCATAAAGGACTTGTCACAAGAGAAGAGAGGCACTCGAACGAGGGAGTCGAGAGTCAGAGTGAGTGATCTAGCTCCTTTACTTTCCATTAAAGCCAAGTGATAGCTCATGCAAGGTCGAGACCAATAGTTGTTCACCATGCCACCATTTTCATAGATTGATAGATTGAGGATTGAAATATAGTTTCTAGCACCCTCCATAAATCAAAGTCGAAGGGAGCCACGACCGATCAGGGTGGTCTCCATTTTGGATGAAGACCCCCTTGTCAAACTTAGTCACTTCATTGGCTAAATGATCAACAATGGATTTATTACACATTCGAACATGCAATAGATTGGTTTCTTTGATCTTGTTGAGACGCCAATGGATCCTTTCATAAGTTCTAGATAAGTTGGTGACCTCTTTCACAAATTGCTTCCTTACCTACTTAACGATGAGACCGGAGATTATCTCCAATCTCTAGTACAAGGTATACGATTTCGCCTGATTATTAGTTTCCATGTAGATGCCCCAAGAAAAAGTCATTATTGTCTTTCCATTGGGGTCTAAGAGGACTCCCCCCACACCTTTCACCCCAGGAGTCTAAATCCATGATTATATATTTAGATTATAAACATAAATTACTTAAATTGAGAAAATTTAGGCTCGATGTTATTGATCTTAGTATGAGTAGTAGCCACCATAAGGTTAAAATAGGTTGGGGTAGAGATTTTGAGGCTTGGATTAACTATTGGAACATAAAAGAAGACATTGAAATTAGTAATATCGACAATATTAAATCCAACGTTGCCATGAATTTTAAGGATAAGACCTACAATGGAAATGAAATCATTACTAAGAGGAAGTTGAAATACCACAAATATTTTACAAATATTATTTTGGCTTATCGAAACTATTTTTTCAACATTGCGAGCTTAAATAAAAAATGAATATTTTCAAAATTAGGACCAATGCTCCTAACCTCCATAGTGAAATTTGTTGCTATAGTAGCCCAGAAACACCTTGGGATGAACACAGTTGCAAAACTTGTGATACAAAGGAGGTTAAGGATGAAAACCATTTCCTTTTAACTTGACCCACCCTCGATAATATAAGACGTAATTTTACCCAATTCCGTAACTCAATTACTCTGCAAGACGTCCTAACTTATGAAAACCACAATGATCTTCATACTTTCATTGCCACCATGATGATCTTCATACTTTCATTTCCACCATGTTCAAATATAAAAATGATACATTGAAGAATATTTAGTCTCTTCTATTTATATGATAGACCTTTTCAGTCTCAAGGGATGATAAGCATCATCACTCTAAATTATATAAACCTATGATAGAAGTTGTGTTATTTAATTTAGATTACACCATCAATGATTTCTTTATATTTGAGATGTTCATATATTATAGGACATACCTCTTAATTGATTGACCAATCAAGCACAAGAATGGTTGTACAAAAAAAGGGCACTAGTTTTTCAAGGACTTGAGTTACATAAAAGTACATATCCCTTGTAAACTTTCCAAGTTTGTCTTGGATTAACATCTTCCTATGGATTAATATTTCCAATATGTTATTAATGCCAATAGTTTTCAACCCACCAACTGGCTTATTTTGTTCCTCTTCCTATCACTCTAGGAAGAAAGCCATTGAGAGCATAAACCAACTTTGTCACACTACCCATCTGTGTATGAAAGAAGTATTTGACACTCAAGTCACTCATTTTCCTGTGAAATTCAAGCACAACAAATCTATGGAACAAGAGAAACTATTACAAGAGATGCATAAAGAATAATATGTGAAAACTGTGCAAAAGACTTACAGCAATGCTCTATTGATTTACTCAGAAGTAGAATACAATACAATAATGTCACAATGACTGAATAATTCGAATTAACCAAGGAGTTCATTCGAATAGCCTGCATGGTGTAGCTAGTCTGCACTAGGAGTCCTCATCATCAGATCAGTGGTAGTGTCATCAATGCACAAGTAATGGTCAACCAGGTGTCAAATTGAGTCTAACTGAATGTAGGTAGGTGTAACTGATGCATGGAGCACTAATGTAGTGAAGGAGAATCCAAGGAGGGTGCATGAGGAGCTGTCAGTAGTCAGAATAGTCAAACTAGTCTCTCTAGATGTCCATCAAAGTGTTTCAGTCAGTTAATTAGTCAATCTGTCCTCAAATCAAGGAACATATCTACAAGTCATGCAAATAACTAAGTGTGTCACTAGTGGTAGGTAAGAGAGGGTGCACTTTGTCTCAGGATATGAAAACAAGGTGCATCATGGACTAGGAGGGCTGGAACTGAGCAGAAACAAGCTCCCACGGCTAGTAAACTAAGGACTAGGTGCTGGGAGACTACCATACTGATGTCTGGATGAATGCAAATGCAGAATGCATGCAAACATAAAGATGATGGTGAGAATATCCTAACACCCCCCCACAATCTATACTATGAGGTAAAAAATAAAAGATAGGGCCCTGGTTACTGAGATCAAAGGTCACCCTAATATAGAAAATAATCCAAGAATGTTAGAAAAAATCTAAGTGAGGAAAGAGGGAAAACCCAGTGGGAAGAAATCCCCCCCTCAAGCTGAAAATGGAAGGATCTAATATGTCTCCACCATAGTAGAACTCACCCCCAACAGTGAACGGAGGTAAGAGAAATTCTTCTCAGTAAGCTCTTGGTGAAGATGTCAGCAATTTGCTCTTCTGTAGGGCAATATTGCAGTACAATGGTTATGTCATGCACAAACTCTCAGATGTAGTGCATGTGGATCTCGATATGTTTGGTCCTTTGTCTCCGAAATGGATCCGATGAGATCTTGATAGCACTCTGATTGTCACAAAAAATGACAGTAGACATGGTACTACCAATATCAAACTCTACTAGAATACCCTACAACCAAACTGCATGAGTGCAAGCATTGACCACTCCTCGATACTATGACTCTGCTGAAGACAAGGAAACGACAGCCTGCTTTTTGCTTGACCAAAAAATAGGCCCCGTTCCAATCATGAAAACATATCCGAAAGTGACTTCCGATCAATGCTATCACCCGCCCAATCTGAATTAGTGAATCCCACTAAATCTAGCTCAGAATCTGCAGCATAGTGTATGCCAAAGTGTGTAGTATCGTGCACATAGTGCAAGATTCTCTTTGCTGCCCTCCAATGAAGCTCATGGGGCTACTGCATATATCTTGACATGGCACTCACGGCATAAGAAATATCAGGCCTACAATGTGTCAAGTATAGAAGACTTCCAATCAACTATCGATAAAGTGTCGAATTCACCAATGGTGTGGAATCACCATCCTATAGTCTTATTCCCGAGAGGAATGGGAATGGTGTTGCCTTACAATCTGAAATATTCAATTTGTTTAGCAAGTCTGAAGCATATTTTTGTTGAGATATGGTGATCCCATCAAAATTTTGAGCAATCTCTAACCCAAGGAATTGCTTCAACAAGCCCAAATCACTCATGTCAAAAGCTAGATTTAAAGCAGTTTTTGTGTTTCCAATCGAAGAAAGATTGCTTCCAGTTATCAAAAGGTCATCAACATAAAGGACAATGATCAGAAAATTACCTTCATGCTATTGTAGGTACACATTTGGATCTGATTTGCACCTTGCAAAATTGTGTGACAAAAGGAAGGAATCCATCTTTGCATACCAAGCTCTTGGGGCCTATTTTAAACCATACAATGATTTCTTCAATCTGCACACTAATGTCGGATCTGATATGTATCCTTCAGACTGCTTCATGTAGATCTCTTCTTTCAGATCTCCATGGAGGAATACACTCTTCACATTCATATGGTGCACTTCCCAATGCTTAGATGTGGAAATTGCCCAAACTAGGCGTATAGAATCCATGGCAGTTTGCCATCTCGGATCTCGGTGGGAATGATAATATGATTTACGATCTGAAACTATTATCAAAAAAAAAATTCAGACAGTAAAGGATCAGAATATGAAAGAGCCATACCTACTCTTTGAAAGTCTGCTCGAGTTCTTATTGGATCGACAAGATTTCCAATGCTAGAACCAGCATAATTGAGAGTCTTTGCTGCCCATTTTGGTAACTGAGGGGGCTCATCTGGATCTGAATATGAACCTGATATTTCATGTTCATTAATGTCTGATAAAATATCAAAAATATCAGAACACAAATTTTCATCATCTTCTTTCGAATCTTCTTCTTGTGGAGGAGGCAATTCAACAGTTTCTTCCTCGACTAGTTTTAGATCTTGAAGAGGTTCTTCAAATTTGACACTTCGCTCAATGAATATCTTTTTGGATCTGATATCCATTAGTTTGTATCCTTTTGATTCTTCAACATATCTAATTAGGATGCACTCAATATTCTGTGGATCTAAAGATCTTCTCTTCTCAGTCGAAATTCTAGCCCATGGAGGATTTTTGAATTTGAACTTTTGATCAGTGGAAGCTAAATCAGCTCCAAGAATTGGTAGATGGTTTCTTGTGATCTCCTTTGAACCAACAGGGGTGAGATCAGAACCAAAATCACCAAAAAATGCATGAGACTTGAACTCAAGCGAATGGTAGTGTCCTCCATCTTCAATGAAAATCTGATAACATGTGCCAATGATTGAACAAAAGTACATAGGAAGCATATGATCAAGGACGTTGAATGCATCACCTCCAAACACGAATTTAGACTCCAAAACATTCAATAGATCATCATTCCGCACACCAACAAAACCATGTGAAAGAGAGGATTTAAGGACCTCTTTAGATTCTTGAGTATGAGCTGGCTTATCTTGCTCAGAATTCGAAATAGAAGACATTGAGAACATAAGTGTTGAATCTGCAATTTCTTCTTCATTTTGAACAACTTTATCTTGAGATCTGGTTGAGGCCGAGACATATTTAGAGAGAGCACTTGAGGAGGTATCACTGGGCTTGTTCTCCAAATGGCTAGCATGATCCTCTTCTTTCTGCTTTCCAAATTATCTATCCAAATTGGTCCAGAGATCTCTTGGATGTTTAGCAGTATTAATGAGGTAGCGCATACTAGGAGATATAGCAAGACACATTGCTCCAAAGGCCCTGTCACAATCATTTAGCCAATCATTCTCCTCTTCACAGGAAGCGAAATATCTCGTAATACCAATACACATATCAAAAAGACATTGTCTCTTCAAATATGCTATCATCTTTGGTTTCCGCTTATCATAGTGGAATGGAGAGAGAGGACTAATTGCTTTCAGATCCATTGAAGAAGTTGTAATCTTTGAGAGAAACCTGCAGTAAAAAACAAACAAGAACCATTAGGTCGACAACCTGCACTTTTCAAGTTGCATCACACCTGACATAGACTATCAAGCAAGCTTGAAGAGTCAAGAACAATATGCAGGAATTATGTGGAAACTCTCGGCTTCTGGTGCAGAGTTGGAAATAGCTGCAAGTGCAGAATATGCATGCAGTGCAGAATCACTAGTGTAGAATCACTAGTGCAAAATCACCAGTGCATAAAATGCATGTAGTGCAGAAAAGTTGGATTGTCCCTGCCATGGCTCTGATAGCATGTTAAATTCAAGCACAATAGATCTATGGAACAAGAGAAACTATTACAAGAGATGCATAAAGAATAATATGTGAAAACTGTGCAAAAGACTTGCAGCAGTGCTCTATTGATTTCCTAAGAAGTAGAATACAATACAATAATGTCACAATGACTGAATAATTCGAATTAACCAAGGAGGTCATTCGAATAGCCTGCATGGTGTAGCTAGTCTGCACTAGGAGTCCTCATCATCAGATCAGTGGTAGTGTCATCAATGCACAAGTAACGGTCAACCAGGTGTCAAACTGAGTCTAATTGAATGTAGGTAGGTGTAACTGATTCATGGAGCACTAATGTAGTGAAGGGGAATCCAAGGAGGGTGCATGGGTAGCTGACAGTAGTCAGAATAGTCAAACTAGTCTCTCTGGATGTCCATCGGAGTGTTTCAGTCAGTTAACTAGTCAATGTGTCCTCAAATCGAGGAATGGATCCACAAATCATGCAACTAACTGAGTGTGTCACTGGTGGTAGGTAAGAGAGGGCACACTTTGTCTTAGGATATGAAAACAAGGCGCATCATGGACTAGGAGGGATGGAACTGAGCAGAAACAAGCTCCTAGGGCTAGTAAACTAGGGACTAGGTGCTGGGAGACTACCATACTGATGACGGGATGCATGCAAAATGTAGAATGCATGCAAACATAAAGATGATGGTGAGAATATCCTAACATTTCCCTACTATGATTAATTCGATCTCTTTAAGAACTAGACATATACAAAGGAAAGGACTAATTGGGTGGCTATTTATTATGGAAAAGAAGAATTGATTATAAAATTGAGAGATTGGGCTTAGTTACAAATAAGGCTAGCCAAATAAATTTAGGTGAGGAATTCAATCTGTATACTTTTGATTATCATGATTTAGGTATTTTAGAGAAGGATTTAAACTCTAATAGTAATCCTCGCATCGATGGTGATGTAGACCATGTGGTTGGGAAGTTGAATAAGATATAACTTGGAGTATTCATTCATTATTGTTGGCTAGTTCCTTGCTTTTGAAGATTCTTACTTATGGTACTGGAAATTGATTTACTATTCTCCCTATACATAAATTTGCTTTCATCTTCTCATTCTTTTAGCTCATTCTAGCAAAGTACACAAGTGAAATTCCTTCTTTCACTTGTAAAAGGAGATAGAGTTTCTAAGTTTTCTCTACATAACATCTCTTAGAGATTTGATTCACACGAAAATTCCCCACATAACATCTATACTCCTTCGAGAACTACTACTCTAGATGACAGATTTGGAGATGAAGATGACGGGGATCACTTAAATAAAAGAAACCCAAAAGGAAAGGAACTGGTGAGAAATATACCCCCAACAAAAATGCAATAAGTTCTCAAGGAAAATCTCTCTCTTAAATATACCTAATCATAAAATGAAAAATGACCATGTTAAACATTTGATTCCAATATGAGGGTCTTGACTAAGTTCAAAATAGTTTCAGAAAAAGCAATGACCCCAATCGATCAATAAGGTGCCTATTGTTCTAGGATGTTAATGTATGGCCTTTGAATTACATGATGCATAAGGAGCATATCTTTTAGTAGTTGACCAATTTATTAGTTCTCTTGACATCAACAAACTTAACTCTCTCCATGGCAATTTTAATGTTGTTGTGAATATTGAAATAATGACAATGGACAATACTAAATTTGAGTTGGAGGGAAATCAAAGTAACAAACTACCTCTATTTGTAGTCTATCATTTTTTCCATTTATCATCATAGATAGTGTGTGTTTCTCACAATCTACTATGTGGACTACAAATTACAACACATAATGATAAGAATTAGAAAATGAAAGTCCAAGGAGGAAAATTGAATATTTGGAAGCCATTATCTATTCTTGTGAACTTGATTTAGGAGATTCTCCCTTATTTTTTCCACCTACTACACACTTTGGCTCTTGGATCCCCTATTTCTATTAATGAATCCAATGATGTTATCTTATACTCACGTGTAACTAAGAAAGCTCAATGTGCCCAATCTTTTTTAACTCTAGCACTAGGGGTCTTCTAAGTTAAGTAGCAAATGACAAGACAAGCTTGGTATGCCAACTCTAAAATTCAACACCTTAGCACAGTCATGGGATCTTCCTTGAACAAATTTAAATAAATTCTCACCACATACATCCTTTCTTATCAAGTGAAGTCTAAAAATTATTGTTGATATGTTGATTGCACCCCTGAGGTGCATAAAACATTTGTTTATTTATTCTAATATGTTTTTTTTCAAAGTCCAATAGTTTTGGGAAAGGAAAGTGAATACTTCAAGGTCTTTTGTTGATGATTTATTGTTAATACACCAATTTCGTGCACATGGACCAATTAGTGATGTTACTATAATAGATCTCAAATAAACACTCACCCCATCGAATTCACTCAAAACTATGGAGGAAGGCTAAATATTTCATGGAGTATCAAAGTAAACCATAAAGATGAGTCGGTGGAGAATCACATGGCCCCTCAGTTCATGGGGTGTGTATTCTAGTGAAAGTAATCTTTCATTACCTACTTAGTTCCATCTTTGCCAACAATGCATTAAATTATGTGGCCCCTTAAATTCCATGGTTGCTTCTTGTATATATACAACCTTAGAATTCTCAATTCATCTATGTTTTAGCAATCAATGTGGATTACTTGAGAAATTTTATGGGTCACAAATTTAGCAAGGATAAGTGCTAGGATTAGGACTTCTTACTTTAACTTATCAACCCAAGGGACGTACAAAATTAAGAGGCGTTGTGCACATTATGTGCAGTTTATAAGGGATTCTAAGCTAATGGGAAAATGGGAAATGGAAAACAAATGAACTAATTACTATTGAGCAATAAGAAAGGCTTGTTGAAAGACATAATGTCTTGTGATCCTACCCTTCCACACGTCCCCCTATTCCTTCCTGGGATAGCAAGGCTCACTGGTTACTTTCAAGTTGACAAACTAGTTGGGTTGGTCACTATGTAGGAAGTTCCAGAGTGTATGAGAAAGGATTGCTTTTGATTTTTGAAGTGATCAAACAGGAAAGCATCATAAGGTTCGGCCAACCTCTGTGTGAGCAGTAAAACATGAATTGAAATAAAATATATGAAGTGTAGGAAATAACATGGCATAAAGTAAATACTAAAAGATATTCGTACACCAAAAATACTACAAGAATTAACGCTAACCTCTACTGGAAAATAGAGCATGCATAATTTTGTAAAGTGATTGCAATTTGATCTACGATAAATTAATAAACCAGTGCTAGGACTCCTGTATTACCTTGAGGGGGCCCTCCCCGAGGTAGGTACAAGAATCTAAATGAAAACTCAAGTACTCACATAATAAGATAAATGTTGTTTCTTCATTAATTATGTTAACTGTTCATGATCCACACAAAGGTACGAAACTGTAGCTGTGAAAATAATATATGTCGCCAAAATGGAAAATGATAGTCGAACCCCCTTGGTTGTGCCTAGTGGTCTCTATTTTTTACAATTTTAAAAAGATCAAAACTATATATCAAAACTTTTCACGGTATATTCTCGTCCATATGATTTAGGGATGATCAACAACAATCATGATCCAAAAATATCGGCGGTCGTACGTGTGCCTAGAACTGGTGCTTTTGTGCTCAACCATGTATATACATCCTCCTTGGGTCATGGTAACTGAAATCTAGTATCTATCTATTGCTTGGTTTTTCAACCAAGCATGTGCAAAGATGCACCTATTAACTTGTAATAGCAGTCTCGAATAAAAAGCAAATAACAATAAACTGAATCTAATCTAACATTTAACATGTGTGAGAAACAATAAGCAAATAAGACAAGAAATTTAAAAGAATTTTTTTTTGTATTACCTCAAATGGTGAGGATGATGATTGTTGAGTAGCTCCAAGGTTGAGAAGCTCCAAGTCCAATGGTCTCTTCTTCTCCAATGCTTCAATGGGATTCTTCAAACTAAAAAATGGGAGGCAATGGCTCTCAAAGGGAATTTGGCAGCATAAGGATGTGATGAAATGTGGATGGAAAGTGAGGAACCCCTATCACCTTTTTATAGTTTTTGGTGATGGGGAATACCATTATGGTTTTGAGGAAACCAATGGTATTAACCAACGTGGTTTAGGTCTCTTTTTCCCTCTTTTTCCTTTTTTGAATATTTTTATTCCCTTTTAATATTTTTTGGGAATTCTGGACCCCTTTTGAGGGTTTTTTGTGTTTTTTGAGGAAAAATATATATTTTGAGGGGAAAAAGGTGTATTATGGTATTTTTGGTGACCTTTTGATGGCTTTAGAGGCTTAAATGGTGGAAAAGTGGACAAATAGGTCATGTGAATAAGGGAATGAGCTAGTGAGCACTTTTTCGGTGTTAACAGATTGCCCCCTGATGTGTGAGGGCGGGAGCTCATCGTATGGCTGATAGACATCATAGTTCTTTTGTGTTTTTCCTGGGATTTGGAGAAGAGAAGATACCGATTGGAGACTGGAACCACAACCCCTTGGAAGCTACAAAAAGCAAAAAATATTGCATGGCCTCAAAATGAATGAGGAATAATATCTGACTATGGATGAGGCGGGCATACCCATGCTCGTATCAAGACATATACATAACAATTAGGCCCACGAAGGGGGGCCTGAAGAAATACATAAAAATCTGCTAGTACATCATAATGGTCCAGAGGGGACACAATGTTGGGACATACTCATGGTCATACCATGACTGATCTGAGAAACTGATACACTAGAAAAAGGCAACAACCATTCTGAAAAAGGTATCAGAAGGGTTGATGAATTGCTGAAACTAAAGGTGTCCAACATCTGTAGGGACTCAATAACTGTGAGTCAACTCCAAGGAGTTATATGTAACTGTATACTCGAAGGAGTACAAAAGCGGGGTACATCTGAAAATCGTCGGTAAACGCAACCCGGATATCCATAGGAAAATGTAACTGGTTGTATCCTTAATTAGACTCTCATATGTGGTAGAGTCAGATGATATCCGAGGACTTCAACAAAGAACTGAAAGGATCGATACCCTGTACAAGTCTCAACAATGCGATCAAGGTGTTGAAGTCGAGCATGTGAGAAACAATCATTTGGAGAGGCATTGAGGACTCCTTTCGAAATGATCCGTAGGCACTCATCACAAATGGTAATGAGTCCAAGGCACATGGACCTCTAAGTCTATCCTCTGGAATAGATTTGGTTGGTGTTGACAAAGGGAGACCAACAACTATCAAGGCAATGATTTTTCCTTGTTAGGAGCGCAAGGTGCACAACTGACATGTGGTAGTACTGATGGTAGGACTGACATACTATGGGGATGGGGAATGACTTGGGTCATAGAATGGGTGGACTCAAACTTCCTTTGTTCAGAGCATGATGATATGGCTGACCTGGCAGCATAGGGAACTGATTTTGAGGAGTGGGAATCATAGCTTAGGGGCATGTATTGCAGATTTGAGTGATCTGGGGGGTTCAGCTGATGGGTGTTGTAGGGGGAGTATCGGGGTGACACATTGCAGAATACTCTGAACAAAGGAAACCAAAATGGGAAGCTTCCGCATGGGTAGACATGATCTGTTGTGGCGCCGAGAAGCACCATTGGGTCCTTCTTCATAGTTTTAATGAGCTCCAAGAAGGGATAAAAGTGTGCTCTGAAATGGTACTATCCTGTGGATTTATGTGAGCCCAGGACTGTTCATGCTCGTAAGTGTTTTCATTTTTTGGGGAGTCTGAAAACGATAAGAAGACTCTGCAGTGGTGGTGGAGTACCGTCCTGTGGATTTATACGAGCCCAAGACGGTGATTGCTCGTGGTTGCTTTCATTTTTTGAGAGTCTGAAAGCGGTAAGTAGATTCCATTGGTGTTCTTTTTCGTAAGTTAGTCTCCAAGGCCCGAAAAAGCATAAAATAATGCAAATGGAGAACTCTTCTAGCCGATGTGACTAGAGTATTCCTTTTTCGTAATTAGTCTACAAGGTCCGGAAAAGGGGTAAACTAATACCAGGTAGATGCCCTTTCAAATACTTTTAGCAAGCATGAAAGGAAGCAAGGTTGCTCGGCGATCTTTTCATTGTTTTAAGAGTAAGAAAAGAGATTACAGAAACTCCCTAAGTGCCTTTTTCGTAAAAGAATTGCTCGGCCCGTAAAAGGGCTCAAATTATACCGAACAAAAAGGTATTGGTGAGAGGGAGGAATGATCTCGAGCATCGTCACGAGCACGAAAAGTTGAATCCGGCGACATAAAGGTCGTGAAAAATGGGCAATGGTCGATGTGGCATGCAAACCGAGGCGATGAGTGGCATTTTGAAAAAATGCCCAAAAACTTATGGGGGTGAGAACGAGAAATGGTCTCAAGCATCATCACGAGCGTGAAAAATTGAATCCGACGATATAAAACTTGTTAAAAACGCACAACGGCCGATGTGGCAAGCAAACCGAGGCGACGGGGGGGCATGTAAAAAATGACTGAAAAATTTGGGCGTTAGAGCGAGAAATGATCTCAATCATCATCACGAGTGCGGAAAACTAAATCCAACGATATAAAACTTGTCAAAAATGGACGACGACCGATGTGGCACACAAATCGAGGCGACGAGGGGGCATGTAAAAAATGACCAAAAAATCTGGGTGTGAGAGCGAGAAATGATCTCAAGCATCATCACGAGTGCGGAAAACTGAATCCAGCGATATAAAACTCGTCAAAAATGGACGACGATCGATGTGGCACGCAAATCGAGGCAATGAGGGACGTGGGAAAAATGCTCGAAAAATGGACCTGGTGGAATCGAAAAAAGGAGTGGGCTATCATGAAGTCCTCGTTGTGCTGATTCCAATGGTGCCAATGGTTTGAAAAATGGACGTCGTATGATACCAAAATTGTTGATTGAAAAATGGTCAAATCTCTATAAATAGTGTGTGGGCCCAATGTGACATGTGTCATTGTTACGTGCGAGTTTCACAGAGCAATTGAGTGGGTCAGAGAAGTTTCTCGATTTGTGGGAGATTCAACCGTTGGATTTTCATTCTGCGAGTTTCAGGTAAGACTATGTGCCTTATCCTTTCAAGTTATTTCCTTTCTGGTGAGCGGCGAGCCCCCGAAGGCCGCGAAATTCCACTTTGGCATTCCAACATGGAATATCACGGGTTTTGGTAGACAGTCGCGATGTTCATCGCGACTGTGGGGCTGATACCCGCGATGATCATCGCGGCTTTTGATTAAAAAGTCGCGATGATCATCGCAGCTAAGAGCCCAAAAGTCGCGATGGGATTTTTTGGAAAAAAAATTCTTTTTTTTTTTGCAGGATGCTAAGGAGGCCGCTAGTAGCGTGGCGGGAGAGAGAGATAGATGAGGAGTTGATGGGTTGGATTCGGGATGACCCGGGTGTCCGGGAGGCCTTGGATGATGGCGGGCTCCTAAAGTTTGCCCAGATTCCACTTATGCGTTTAGTCAGAGAGCTGCTAAACAAATTGGTGGATTTGTGGGTTCCAGTAGAGGGTGCATTTGTGGTGGGGGGTGAGCGTCTAGAGATCACCTTGTCTGATGTTTATTTCCTTACTGGCCTGCCTCGTTTGGGGGAGATAGGGGATCTCCAACCGAGGATTCCTGCGGGGTTGGACATTGAGGATCTCTTGGAGAGATTTTGTGTTCCTGAAGCTATTGCGCAGAACAACGCACTAAGTCTGACGTCTTTACGGGAGAGGGATATGCGGGCGGTAGGGGCTTGTGTTCTACGTGTGTTGGGTGCCCAGGAGCCACATCATTTGTCTAAGGGGAAAACGGTGATGGTAGATCGTGTATTGAGAGGGACTTACTTTGCCTAGGGTCAGATTTTTTTGGCCTGTGTTCGGCAAGATCTGGACAAGGTCAGCCGGGAGGGGGGGGGAGTTTTGCTATGCCTCCTTCCTATGTTGTTTTTTCTTTGAGCGAGTACCGACCTTGCGGCTGCATGTGCCAGTTCGGGATGGGTTGCAGAGTGAGCCGTGGATGGTGCGGTGGGGGGAGTTGATGCCCCGGGGTGGTGGTGGTATCCGACGTTTCTTTTCGGCGGATATGTATGAACAGTGGGAGCAGATACCCTGCTTATTGATGATTATCCATATGCTGGCATGGACTTCCGTGGAGATCCGGAGATGCCTCGAGCTCAGGGACATGCTTGGGGTCTAGACGATATGTCTTTGTGTTTGGTTATCTGTTATATCATGTTTAGATATATTTTGTTATGAGTATAGCTAGAGATTTTTTATATGATATTGACTTGGTTCAGTTGTGTGATTGTGCAGATATTTGTTCGAGGCCACCAGCTGATCATGTGGGTCGTCGGGGACGGGCGATAGTGGTGGTACCGCCACTTGTGGCGGCGCTGCCTCCTCGTGTTCGAGGAGTTGTGCGTCCTCGAGACGATGCCCTGGAGGGCATACGGGAGACTTTGGAGGGGCTTCTAGTGGGAGCCCCAGAGGAGGGTTGGAGGGACTTGGACCGACCCACTATTGAGCATTGTTTCGATGCTCCTTATGAGTGGTGGTCTATCCTGCTCAAAGTAGCAGTTGTGATGGCTAAGAGGAGGGCTCGGGATCAGGAGGATCCAGAGGAGCCAGCGGAGGAGGAGCCAGAGGATCCTGGGGATCATGATGACTAGGTGATCATATATTTTCCCCCAAATGCTGATGAGCATATGGGGATGTACCTTTTTTGTACGACTTTGTATTTCCGTATATTGGGTGCCGAGGGCACCTATGACATGGTGACTATTAGGATGATATATATATATGTGTGTGTTTTGGTATATAGTCGTGTATGCAGGTGGATGCACATCTTGTCTATTTGTTTTCCTGTGGAGGTATGTTTGATTTTTGTATGCCCGTGGAGGCACATGTTATGCATGTGGATGCAACATTTTAATTTTTGTATATGCCCGTGGAGGCTTGGCATATGTATCTTGTGTAGCCCGTGGAGGCATGTCATATATATCTAGTGTATGTTTGTGTTTGTATGCCCATGGAGGCACATGTTATGCACATGGATGCAAATTTTGTTTTTTCTACATGGTTTGATTGGTGTGCCAATCTAGAATGTTGTTTGCCATATGGTCTGCTATACTGTTGAGATTCCTTGGGACATGTGTGAATGAAATGGACTCAAACTGTCGAATCATTTGTTTAGTGCGCAAGAATTTTCTGATAGACAGGGATCACGTACCTGGTAAATATTGTTGAGTTGGGAAACAAGGAGCTGGGAGTCCAAGAAAATGCTAAGGTGACTTATGCTCATTTGGAGAGCAGCGGCCAGGAGACCGGTCACAGCGTCGTACTCAGCTTGGGTTTTTGTGGTGGCACCTATGCACACTCCGTCGATGTGGATCAACTCATGCGAAGGGGAATATATTACCCAAGCTGCAGAGGCAAGATTGGGAGACCAACGGCTTGCACCATCAGCGAAGCCAACGTAGCAAAGTGGAACAGGATCCATCTGTGGTCATGCAGGAAAAACAAATTTTTAGGTTTTTGTATTTTTTGTAAAAAAGAAAATAAGACTGCACAATTGTGGACTGTGGTGTCCATCAAATTTTCTATGGGTAAAATCGCTTGAGGTACAACCCATTACGTGGGTTGCGTAGGGGGTTCCTTCTGAGTCGGTCAGAATATATGCCCCCTGTCCGAGGCAGGTGTGTATAATATATGGGCCTTGCCACATGGACACAAACTTTCCTTTTCCCGTTTTGTCATGAGCTTGATCATAGGCAAGTACGAGGTCGCCTTCACTAAATGCTTGTGGGTGAACATGTTTATCGTAATGAAGTTTAGATATGTTCTTTGCGGCTTCAATTGTTTGGAGAGCTATGTGGCGATCTTCGTCGGCTTGCTCTAAAAGAAGTAAGCGTTCTTCAATCAGTGATGTATCGGGGAGAAGTTCTACGGAAATTTGTAATGTTGGTATCTAGCATTCAATGGGAAGGACAGATTCCACGCCATGAACTGAATGGGATAGGGTAAATCCGGTGGCGGTCTTGGTCGACGTGCGATAAGCCCATAATGCAGGAAAAATCATGTGATGCCAATTGGATTTATGTTTGTCGACGGTGCGTTGGATGATGGTCTTCAAAATTTTGTTAACAACTTCGACTTGGCCGTTTCCTTGGGGGTAGTAGGCGGAGGAGAAATGGTGTTCAAACTTAAGGAGTGTGGACAATTCTCTCCAAACAGAGTCTTCGAAGTGAGAGCCATGGTCTGAGACGAGTTGTTTTGGTACTCCAGAACGAGCAATAACATGGTTGAGGAAAAAATGGGCTGCAGTGTCGGATTTACAATTGTAAGTAGGCATGGCTTCCGCCCATTTGGTAAAGTAATCAACAACCACAATAATGTGTTTGTGACCACCGACTGATGTGGGATTGCAATCCATGAAGTCAATGGCCCATTTGCAGAATGGTCCAGCGGTGACAACCAGATGAAGGGGGGCGGGGGTCTTGCCTTTGGGGCAAAGAGCTGGCAGTTTTGGCAGTGTTTGATTGCTGTGATACAATTAGTGAATAATGATGGCCAAAAATAACCTACACGGATCACCTTTTGGGCGGTGGCCATTCCTGAAAAATGGCCGCCGCAGGCACCGCTATGACAGTCGTTAAGGACTTGTTCTGCTTCGTCTTGGGAAAGGCATCGTCATAAGATTGTGTCGACGCCACGTTGATAGAGGACATCACCCAAGAGGAGATAATGGGGGCCATGGGGATGGATGCGACGGCATCTGTCACGGCCGATGTTGGGTTGAAACTTCTGTGTGTAGAGGTATACCAAAATGTCGCCATACCAGGGGTCGTCCGACGAGATGATGAACAAATGTTCATCGATTAGATCAGTATATATAATTGGTGATGACAACGATGATGGTAAGTCCATAATGAGTTGAGCAAGTGCTAATGCTTTGGTGCTCTTCGGGGTTTTAAAAGTTAGGTCATATTCTTGTAAGATAATCACCCATTTGGCAACATGGCCTTGTAGAAGGCGACGATTCAAGAGATAGACCATTGGATTGGAATTGGCCACAACCGTGGTGTGGCTGAGGAGAATGTAATGTCGCAGCTTTTGTACTGAAAAGACGACGGCGAGGGCCATTTTCTCTTCATGTGGGTAGAGGAGTGGTGGGCCTGACAAGGTCTGGCTCACATAGTAAATGACATGCTCTTGGCGAGCGGAGTCTTCTTGGACGAGTACTCCGGAAATGACGTAATTTGATGCCGAAATGTAAAGGGTAAAGTCTTTTGTGAAATCTGGTGGAGAAATCAATGGGGCACTTGTAAGTGCTTTCTTCAGGTCCGTGAAGGCTCCTTCTGTTTGGTCGTCCCATATAAAAGCGGGTATGAAGATGTAGCAAACAGAGGAAACCATGTACTGTGGTGGCATACTCTGGGACAAAACGATGAAGGAAGTTGGATTTCCCCTGGAGGCTTTGAAGCTGTCTTAATGTACGTGGTGAGGGGAGGTCCACTATGGCTTGAAGTTTTAGAGGGTCAACGGTGATCCCTTTTTCTGAAATGACAAACCTTAGCAAGCGGCCTGCTGTAACGCAAAATACACATTTAAGCGGGTTCAAGTGGATTTTGTATTTGTGGCAACGTAAGAAAACTTGTCGAAGATCTTTTAAATGGTCAGATCGTTTCTTAGATCGGGCGGTGAGGTCATCTAGATAAACTTTAATGATTTTATGCAGATCATGAAAGCAATAAGTCATGGCACGTTGGAAAGTGGTTCCCGCATTCTTGAGACCGAAAGGCATGACGCGATAGGCGAAGGTGCCCCATGGGGTAGTAAACGCGGTATTGTATTGATCTTCTTTACGGATTTTGATTTGGTTATATCCGGAGAAACCGTCCATAAAAGAGAGTACCTCATGCCCCGTACACTCATCGATTAGTTGGTCAATAAATGGTGCGGGGAAGTTATCTTTGGGACAAGCTAAGTTGAGGTCGCGGAAGTCAGTACAGACGCGGATGGTGCCTACTTTCTTATTAACTGGTACTAGATTTGAAACCCAGGTGGTATATGCAATCAAGTATATGAAACCTGCTGCTCAAAGCTTCTCGATTTCTGCTTTGACGGCTGAAAGCTTGGATGGGTGAATGGGACGTTGTTTCTGGCGGACCGATGATATGTTGGGCCAAGTGTCTATGTGATGTTCTATGATGGTAGTATCAAGACCAGGCATCTCAGTATAAGACCAGGCGAAGACATCCCGAAATTATTGGAAGAGTTTCTTATAAGCTTGGGTTTCTTTTTCAGTGTAAGATGCACCTAAAGAGATAAGCTTAGGTTTTCCGGGGGTGGTAGAGATGTCGATTTTTATAATGGGAAAAATGTTAGCCATGTTACCTTCTTCAAAGGCTTCTGGAGCTGGGATTCGGTCCTTGAACCAATCGACCTTGGTTGGTAAGAAGTCTTTGGATTCAATGGATAGTTGGTTTTCCACGGTGGATGTAGACGCCTCAGGGAGGAAGTATGATCGATGGTGCATATCATCCCAAGGGTAGTCCGGTGCGGTGAGTGTTTCTAGAATTTCCTCATCAGTACGAAAGTAATGGGACCATAAATTAACTGGCTCGGGTTTATAAGTAGTTGAAATCATGTAAATGGTATTAATTTCTTCTGAATGGGATGATTCTGGAGGGAATATTTCCTCAATACGTGGGGGGGATATCTCTAGGTCGGCATTATTCATCTCGTATAGCGCTACTCTGTAATCTGGGAGATGTGGGCAGTGGTGTGAATAATGGCCGTAGATTCTGCATATTGCACAAGGGTGGTTTGTGCGCAATGATTTATCACGAGGTTGAGGTGGCAATTCTAATTTGACGACTGGAACATTGGTATCATCATCCAACATATTCATGTGTTCTTGAAGTGCTGGTAGTTGTGGACATAGATGGGTGGCGTGGCCAATATCATCGCACAAGGAGCACTTAGGGAGTACATGGGTTGGGGGATTCTTGGCTAATTTGGGAGTGACTGGGGGGGTGCGAGTTGTGGGTGCAGTGTTGTAGGTTGGTGGACCTCTACCCCCAGTGTGGCAGGATTGAGGGGGGACA
Source organism: Larix kaempferi (assembly GCA_027924585.1). Taxonomy (NCBI): domain Eukaryota; kingdom Viridiplantae; phylum Streptophyta; class Pinopsida; order Pinales; family Pinaceae; genus Larix; species Larix kaempferi. The sequence goes on from BSBM01000007.1 coordinate 13,623,801, forward strand.
TAAGTAGATGTCGATGTAGTGCCCCTTGCTGGAATTGATCGACTTTGGGGGTTCGAACCACCAGGTGGTGGGCGATTTTGGTGGTTTGGTATGCCAGGTGGTGGATGGTTTGACATATTCATAGGTTGTACCGGTTGTAGGACAACGGTCGGAGTTAGTGGGGGAGTTGGGGCAAGTAAGTACCATATAGGTAATCCTAATGTTAAACTTGGAAGGTTGAGTGTAGCCATTACTGGCGTGCTGACAACTCCTGAAAACGGAAACAAGAACGGGATTGTGGGAATCGGTGTTGTTTCGATATGACTAGGCACGATGGGTGCTTGTGGCGGTGGTTGAGGTTGTTGAGGATGTTGTTGTTCGTTGTGTGATAGGGTACACAAATCGGATACTGCAGTTACCTGAAGAGGGGGTGGGATTGACGGGAAAGAGCTGGTCATGGGAGTATCCGAATATATCCCGGGTCCGACTGATGAGACGAATGATGTTGGTGCACTAAGAATGGGTTGTTCGATCATGGGAAGAACATTTTCTGGTGCTGCGGGATCATTGGGATCATAGTATGTAATCTGGTCGATTTTGACTACACGTCCTTCGCGGGGAAACATCATGATGCAGAAAACTGAAGAAGCGACAACTTTCATTTTATACATGTAGCTGCGTCCCAGAAGGAGATTGTAATCAAGTTGGGCGTTAATGACCTCTATATCTATGAGGACCAGTTTGCCCCCAAGCTGTATGGGTACGTTCACAAATAAGCCTTGAGGTTGAGTTACACGGCCGTCGTAAGCTCGTAATGCGGTAGTTGACGGTTGTAGCATTGGGGATCCAAGTTTCTACCATACGAAAATCGACATGACGCAGGTGGAGGCCCCTTCATCGATTATGCATCGATGAACGACGAGGTTGCGAATGGAGACGGAAACTTGAAAAGCTAGAGATGAAGGCAGGAAAGGTTCAGCTTGTTCTAAGTCGAAAGCCATCATGTTAGAGTCGTTTGGATCTATGGCACCAATGGCAGATGACAATAATTTTCTCTGTGCAGGACAATTTTTTAGGATTTCAAGAGCGGACATAGCAGCGGGGGACTGAGCTAAATCCTCTACAATGTTATAGTTGGAGGCTGCACGAGCATTCGGGTTATTGTTAATCCGTCTCAAAGGGAAACGAGGCGCTTTGGGACCCCCGTCCATGGGCATATTGGGTATGTGACGTGGTTGATCGGTCGGGAGAGTACTCGACAATGGGTCGGTAGGTGTGGCCTCAGGGGCGGATCCGTATTGATTTCAACGGGTTTGAAGATTGACATCATAAGCAAATGGTGAGTGTTGGACTCTGTATGCTGGTAGTCAGCTGCAGCGTAAGTAATTTGCTGCTGTGTTGCAGCGGATCCTTGAGGGGGATCATTTGGACGAGTGTTTCCTGTGCCTTGGTTTGGTAAGGGATTTTGTAATATCATGGGTTGTGGCTGAGGAGGGGATGCTGGTTGTGCAGCATGTCCTTGTCATTGGGCGTCGTCGGTCCAGAGTTGATGCGCTCGATCTAAATGGGGACAATTATGTGTGTAATGGCCGTAGAATCCACATATGGAACATGGATGGTTTGTTCTCAAGTTTTTATTTTTAGCCTATTTCGGTGGACAGTTGGGGTTTTGGTTGGGGGGAGCAGCATTATCATTGTTTGGAGGATTAGGTGGTGGTGCACCTTGGTTGTGTTGCTGGTTGTTTCCGCGATTTTGTTGACCTCCTTGGTTACGCTGGTTGTTTTGGTTTGGAGGTTGGTTTTGTTGTGCATAGACATGCCCTTGGGTAGTGGGTGGATTTTGAGGTTGTGCAGGCTCTGGAGCAGGTTACGGTGGGTAGTAAGAAGGAGGGTTCTGAGGTGGCCCTGGTGTTTGTTGCGGTTGTGGGTAACCTTGAGCTACTGGAAGTGTTGGAGCAAGAGGTGCTGCCTGTTGGGGATAATAAGCTGGTTGGGCTTGTGGCTGGACTGGAGTCTGGTGGGCCTGTTGGTTATAGTATGAAGGTGGTGCATAAGCTGATGGTGCTTTCCCATAACACTGTGGTGGACATGAGGGTCCATGAGTGTGGTGGGTGTGTATTACTGGAGCATACGAAGTTGTAGCTCCAGAATGAGATGTAGCCCTAGAAAGGTCTGGGGCATTGTTTGTACTCATCATGGTAAAAGGTTTGTTTTGCATTGTAACCTGGCCGATAATACCGTCGGCGGCATGGGATGCCCCCGACGCGTCATGGCGGGATGGATCGCCGCGCAAAGCGTCAGGTAAAATAGTGTATAGATATCCTGACTGGGCATATATGAGGTTGAATTGTTGAGCTTTTAAGATGGCTTCTTCTTCCGACTGGGGTCGTTCAGAAGCTACATCTTTGGCTATGAGGGGGAGGAGTGATTTGAGGAACCAGTCCAAAAAGATACGGTCGTCAAGCTTTATCTTGCAGAGGCTATGGCGTTTACGCCACTCATGGATATGATCAGTGATGTGTGTAGCGGTGTTCTGTCTACAAGAAAAAAGTATTTCCACTCCTGCATCATAGCATACAGGTAGTTGAAAGAACTGGAGGAAAGTTGAGGCGAGGGACGTAAATGTAGTGTGAGTCCCATGTGGCTGCTCAATGTACCACTTGGCTGCAGAGCCGGTGAAAGTTCTTTGTAAAAGTCTCAGTCTAATAGAATCATCTACTATGGAGTTGGAGGAACACCATAGGTGAAACAACATGATATGGTTCTAGGGATCTTCCCCACTTTTTCCTTCAAATTTTGGGATATCTGAGGGAAGCTTTGTGGGCATGGGGGGCCATGCAGGGTCGTGTCTAATAGGGTTTTTGGTTAACCTTGCCAGGTCTGGTAAGTTTAGACTAGCCATGTATGGCAGATTGGCAGATGGGTGTGGTATGGTCACTGGGGGATAATTGCTAATGGTAGCATTGTGGATTGGTCCAGTGCCCCCTAAGGGTATGTTAGGTATGAAATGGATGTGTCCTCCAACCGATGTGGTGTGGGAGGGGCCTGCGCTCCCAACTGCAACATGGGTTGCAGATGGGTTAGGAATGGTTCCAGTAATTACTGGGATTTGGGTAGTGGCAATGAGAGGGGTGGTGACCCCCATGTTGGGTATACCTAAAATAGGTGGTGGTCCTGTGTTGGGAATGCCTAGAGGGGGGGGTGGCCCCCATATTAGGCATGCCTAGGGGGGTTGTGGCTACCATGGTTGTCACGGTAGTAGTGGGGTTTGTTGATGTAGCTCCAACAACAATGCTGAAAAGGGGGTCATATTGTGATCCAACCATGGGTTCGGTTGGTGATGTCTCGGTAGGGTGTTCGGATTCAGCCTCAGAATCGGATGTAAAATGAGGCGCGTCAGAATCAGATGACTGGGTTCTATTTCGATGATGTGTGGAGTCAAGGGATAACGCTCCACGTCTATGACGTGTAGATTCAAGTGTAACGAACTGAGGGGGTTCACCCTGAAAATGGCGGGATCGTCTTAAGTTCTCAATGGTGAGAAATGTCTAGAAATGCCAATGGATGGTGGTGAGATAAAAAAACTCAAGACCCTAATGCCACGATGTGTGCAGGAGGGGAGTGTGAAAAAATAATGGCTCTCAAGTCAACAACCAACCTCAAAAGCACTTATTATAATAGCTGTGCTATAAAAAGTAGAGGAATCAAGAAAAGTGGTCAGAATGCAAAAAATCAAACGACTCCTAGAAAAAAGTGGTGCTCACTAGACCAAGGGGGGTAGAAGAGCATGCAAACGCCTAACTAAAAGTGGTATTATGACTCAACTAAACATATCCTCTGCAAGGTGATGAAATCCAAGTCAGACAATATGGGTAGTGGAATCAAAGGCTAAATATCCCCCTACCGGGAGGGACACCGGGTAGACAATCCTAAAAAATGGCCACTAAGATACCCCGTTCATGACACGTTCGGTTGGGTGAATCTGCAGTTTGGTTCTATTGCCGCTGTACTCCCATACAGGTGGTACATCGAGAACTACAAAAGGTATTCTTTGGCTATTGAATGGATAGCGGTATTCCACTCAGGCTTCCGAAACCAGTCTGACTACTTCAACCCTCCTAAGGGAGAGGACTTCCCGATAAATTGGTGTATAACCGTGTCAGCAAATAATAAGGGATTTTTGGGAACCTAAGAGTCAAACACTATGTCTTAGATGTAAATAATTGAGAGGTGTTATTGGAACACCTATCCCCCCAATCCTACCTAGCTACAAGATTCTTCAAGTGTTCTCCAAGTGGGGTTAAAGCGTTTATTGAGTTTAAGTAGATTTTAAGGCTCAGTTAATTAAAAATGTGGCAGATTGGGTGCAAGTGTGATTATTTAACTGAAAATGAATTTGCCTCGATTGGGCGATTGATTACAAATTAAAAACAAGATGATTCCAATTTGCAAAAAATAAAAGGCTTTTTTTGAAATGTAAATGCTTTAACAAAAATACTTCAAAAACTATGGACTTTTGACATAATTTTTAAAGGAAAGCAAATATTGTAAAAATTGCAAGAAATAAATGGATTTCTAAGTGCTTGCTTGGGCAAAACTATTGAGCAAATCGGAAAGATGGTTCGAAATTTGCAAAGAAATGAAATCTATGATCTAAACAAAGTGCTAAAAACTTTTCTTTCACTTGTTGAAATTTTTTAAAAAGATTTTAATTGAGCATATGTAATAGAAAAAAGATTCAGTATTGCTGCAATAATGCAGAAAAAATAATGCTGGATGAAATAGGCTAAAGGGGCAAAAATGCAGCAGAAATTTTCTAAAAATTGGGCCAAGCGAAAAACAAGAGCATTGTGGGTTTATGGGAAAAAGCCGCGATGTGCATCGCAGGTTTGAGACGCGAAGTTGCGATGTGCAGCGCGGAAAAAAGCCGCGAAGCCGCGATGTGCAGCGTGGAAAAAGGCTGCGAAGCCGCGATGTGCAACACGTAAAAAGGTCGCGAAGCCGCGCAGAAAAAGGCCGCGAGGTCGCGATGAGTCGCGCGACTGTCAGGAGAAAAGTCGTGATGCGAAAATGAAAAAAATGGTCACCGAATATGAAACCAAAAAGTGAAATTTCGATCTGTTAATGGCTACAGAAAGGGCCAAAAGCTAGAGCAACAATGAATATGTTGTCTAGTATGGCAGATCTGCTAATTGGAATGGTAAAAACAAGCAAAAAACAAAGATCTAAAGAAAAAATTTAAAGCTCGAAGTCCCCAGCAGAGTTGCCAAAAACTGTTGCTTGGTTTTTCAACCAAGCATGTGCAAGGATGCACCTATTAACTTGTAATAGCAGTCTCGAATAAAAAGCAAATAACAATAAACTGAATCTAATCTAACATTTAACATGTGAGAAACAATAAGCAAATAAGACAAGAAATTTAAAAGAATTTGTTTTTGAATTACCTCAAATGGTGAGGATGATGATTGTTGAGTAGCTCCAAGGTTGAGAAGCTCCAGGTCCAATGGTCTCTTTTTCTCTAATGCTTCAATGGGATTCTTCAAACTAAAAAATGGGAGGCAATGGCTCTCAAAGGGAATTTGGCAGCATAAGGATAGGATGAAATGTGGATGGAAAGTGAGGAACCCCTATCACCTTTTTATAGTTTTTGGTGATGGGGAATACCATTATGGTTTTGATGAAACCAATGGTATTAACCAACATGGTTTAGGTCTCTTTTTCCCTCTTTTCCATTTTTTGAATATTTTGAATATATTTATTCCCTTTTAATATTTTTTGGGAATTCTGGACCCTTTTTTAGGGTTTTTTGAGGGAAACTATATATTTTGAGGGGGAAAATGTGTATTATGGTATTTTTGGTGACCTTTTGATGGCTTTAGAGGCTCAAATGGTGGAAAAGTGGACAAATGGGTCATGTGAATAAGGGAATGAGCTAGTGAGCACTTTTTGGGTGTTAACACTATCATTTTGCGTCAATGCTCCTTAGTTGACATGATATTCATCATGCATTAATGCATAGCTTCTATTTCCATTCGTTATATCAAGTTTAACTAAAAACTAAGGCAAACCAAACAAGAAGAGGTAAACACTTGATGACCAACATTTTTACTCGCTAGACGTGCATGAAAACCTCAAAAGGTTTAATTGTTACTCAATTGATGTCCCCTGCTACCTTATTACATTCCTAAGGAGTAAGAATTGGGATTTTTACCTACTAAGGTGAGGCCTATCATCCCCCCCAGTTTCAAGGGTTGCACACCCTTGTGCAACTTACTGTTATGGAGATCGGAGTCATGATTGTTTTGCACATGTCTCTCTCCCTTCATAGGCAACCATCCTTGTGACATCACCCAACTTGTAGTATCCTATACTTTGCTCCTCCTACTCCCATCTCTTCTTTTCGTCATCCTCATTTACTTCTTGATTGTTATTGAGGGGAAGCAACAATGAAGGAGTAATTTTCAGTGCTATCCACTCTAACTTTTTCTTCTAAAGTGTTTCTTTGTATAGTTGTGCTCTGAACAGGGAAAGATTCATGCTAGTAGGAGAATGCAGTTTTTTGCTTTTTGGGTATAGTGATAACCATTTCCATTTGTTCGTGCCATGTATAACATCTTCTTTGATTCCCTGCAATGTTTCATCATAATGAGCAACAACCTCCTGTTGTTTTTCCTCTAAAATTGGCACTACAATAAAATAGCCCTTTAGGGGCAGTTTTGGCTTGCGGGGGTCTTGGTAAACCCCCCCTAAAAAAAATTTCAGACCTTTGGAGGCGGTCTTTTAAAACCGCCCCTAAAAGTCATGGAAATTGGACTTTTGGGGGTGGTTTTTTTAAATCCGCCCCCAAAAGTCCTTAAATTTGACTTTTGGGGGCGGTTTTTGGAAACCCCCCCCTAAAATCCCAATTCTCATAACTTTTGGGGTGGTTTGTCAAAACTCCCCTAAAAGTCATGAGAATTGAACTTTTGGAGGCGATTTTTTTGGAACCCCCCTTAAAAGTCATGAGAATTGAACTTTTGGAGACGGTTGTTTGAAAACCCCCCCTAAAAGACCAATTCTCATAACTTTTGGGGGCGGTTTGTCAATACCCCCCTAAAAGACATGAGAATTGAACTTTGGGAGGCGGTTTGTTTGGAACCCAGCTTAAAAGTCACGAGAATTAAACTTTTGGAAGCGGTTGTTTGAAAACCCGCCCCTAAAAGCCCAATTCTCATAACTTTTGGGGGCGGTTTGTCAAACCCCCCCTAAAAGTCATGAGAATTGAACTTTGGGAGGTGGTTTGTTTGGAACCCCCTTAAAAGTCATGAGAATTGAACTTTTGGAGGCGGTTGTTTGAAAAGCCCCCCTAAAATACCAATTCTCATAACTTGTGGGGGCGGTTTGTCAAAACCCCCACTAAAAGTCATGAGAATTGAACTTTTGGAGGCGTTTTTTTTGGAACTCCTCTTAAAACTCATGAGAATTGAACTTTTGGAGGCGGTTTTTTGGCATTGAACTCATGAGTATGCCTAGGGATTTTAGCATTGAACCATGACATATGCATTGAGAACCATGTCTAGTATTAGAAAGAGGAAAATGTCTATCATATATCATTTGTAGGCTAATGATTCCCTATGGAGGGTATGTGTGGCGGTTTGAGGGCTTGAAAATGGACCATGAGCTTAGAGAAAAATGTTATGACCTAAGACCCTTATTTAACCTTATATCATAACATGGGCCTTGAAAATCATCCCTGGCATGCCCTTCCTAAAAATGGTGAACATATATCGCATATAGGATAAGATTCCCCATGTAGGCCTTGTGTTATAATCTAAGCCTCCATTCATGGGCCGTGATCCCCAAGGTAATTCATATGGCCTTGTACCCTAAAACCTTGGTCCATGGCCTAGGGACTGAAATCCATACTTGGTGTGCCAAACCTCAAAATGGCCAACATATCTTACTCATTGGCTAAATATTACTTATGTAGTATATGGGGCCTTTGAGGTGGTATAGGGCATCACACATGACCCATGATCCCCTTACCCTTAGACGTTATGTTTTTAGCTGATAATATGGCCCAATCAATGATAACCATTCTTGGTCACATAGATCTTGAAATGGCCATTTCTTGCTTGTAAGCCAAATATTTCCCACATAGAGATGACATTATGGACTAGAACCCCATTTGTGGGCCCGATCCTTTGAGGAAAATGTTATGGCCCATGACTTTATATGTTTACCCTAGAACATGGACTAGGCCATGAGAGCCATCCTTAGTGTGCCAAACTTAAAATGAACACCATATTCCACTTACATGATAAAGATTCCCTTTATAGGGCTTGTATGGTGGACATAGGCCTATTAATGTCACATGATCCCTAGAGACAAAATGGCCTAAGGTAAGGTTGATGCAAAAGATCTATCCTTACTTGCATGGCATATTTGGATGTGTGAGGTTTTGAGTTTAATTAATGTGTCCTCCCACCTTGTAAATGGCCAGCTTTTGCCTTGTATTTGTCCCTTTTCCTTGACACATTAATCACATATTACATTCTTTTACTCCCTCTAATTCCTCACTGGTCATGTCTTCGACAAATGAAGGTCAATGTCCAAACTATGATGATAATCTTAAAAGGTACCATGATGGAATGCCCTCACCGTTTGGCAATTTTTGTTGGTAATTGTAACTGGTATGTCAAATCCACTCCAAGTATCTATTAGGTCCACATAAAGAAACAACAAGACCAATGTAAGAACATCTCTCCATGCTTGAAACAATACATATCTCCATTGTAGCATTCTTTTAAACAATTTGTGAGCCTCCTTGATTTTCCCATTTTATATGCAATCCCAAATCACAACATTCCACGAGACAACATTATTCTCAAGCATGTTATTAAACATTGTTGAGCTTTGTCCATCCTACCATTATGGGCATATTTCATAAGCATTATAGTCCACAAAATGGTGTCTCATTGAGACATTCTATAAGCCACGTGATGAGCATATTATAATCAACCCTCTACACCAATTGTTCCAAGTGAAGATGGCATTCTTTGGAAATACATCCACAAATTATCAATGCTCTAAAAGGTCCCCGAGAATCTAGCTTGCCGCATCCAACCTTTACACTCATCCTTTCTTTTCCAAGAGGGGCTTTGTTGTGGTTAGGCCGTATTCTATAAGCCACGTGATGAGCATATTATAATCAACCCTCTACACCAATTGTTCCAAGTGAAGATGGCATTCTTTGGAAATACATCCACAAATTATCAATGCTCTAAAAGGTCCCCGAGAATCTAGCTTGCCGCATCCAACCTTTACACTCATCCTTTCTTTTCCAAGAGGGGCTTTGTTGTGGTTAGGCCGTATTCTCTAATGATTCAATGTTCCTGATTGGGGAGGACCTTAATCGTACTTAAGATTTCCAAACATTAACCTAGAATTTGTCAGGGATCAATGAACCCATATACATTAGTTATATTTCCCTTTACCCTTGAGTCTAAAGTATAAATCGCTATTCATCTATCAATAGGTGGTAAGTTGGTTTTCTAGATCCATGTTTATGGGATCCTACATCATTTCCATAACTCTTGAAAATCCTCTCAATCCTCTAGTCAAGCAATCGCATCCTCCCCATATCATATTTTTGGTGAATTTATACATGTTATACATTTTGCATTTTGTTTATTGAATAAACACTAAGTCTAGTTTTTCTACTCTTATTTTGTTTTTCAAAATGATTTGTTTCTTAGGTGCATTATTGCCCCTTATATTCCAAAAGAGAATTTTCATTTAGAAGGCCTAGGCATTTGAAGGAATGTCTCCTTAAGTGAGGTTGTTTGTCTTGGGTTAATTAATTGCTCCATTTTCTCCTTCAAGTTATCATTGACAAGTTTCTCGCCTCGTACCAACTTAGATTTTGTCAACTTTGTGGGATTTGTGTCTAGTCATGATCATTTCTTATGGGAACTTGACAATCCTTCAACATTTCTATCCTCCCATTTTCATTTATCATGTGCTACTGTAGATTCACCAGTTGCTAACTTGAAAGGGAAATTATAAATGTTTTATTATAATGCAAGGATAATAACTCCATGTCCACTTCTTCCACATCCTCCTCCTCCTCTTGCATTCAATTCTAATTTATATATCTTCTTTATGCTCTCTTTTCCCTTTTTAGTATCAAGGTCATTTGCAATATTACTATTTTACCATTGCCGCAATCTCATTCCTTATCCTTTGTTGATTCCATTTCTTTGGTATGGTTTCTATCTTAAATTCATTTAGTTTCATGTATATAGCCTCTTATTTGGTCTCCTAGTTATTTTTTCTTCCTCCTCCCCTCCTTGGATATGATTTTCATATGTTGTTTGATTAGTGTGTATTGTATCCTTCATTATTAATTTCTCTTTAGTTTCATTATGATCTTGATTGTCTTCTTTATTTATTCCTCGATATTTATATCCCTCCTTCTCCATCTTCTCATGGTTATTCACCTCATGAGTGAGTTTAATGAAGCAAGGGACCTTGGTTTGGGTTTCTTAGTAGCACCATCTTCCCTTTCCTCTAAACTAGTACTCAACCATCATAGTTCCTATTTTCGTTCTCCTCCAGTTGCACATGTTTAACATTAAGGGGGTTGTCCCATAGTTAATGGCAATGCTAATTCCATTTTATGTTAGTGAAAAGGGATACTCTCATAGTCTAGATTTTGGACCCATCCATTGTCCATATAGTCTAGATTTTGGATCATGACTAGAGAAAGTCGTCTCCTTCAAAGGTACACTTTTGAACTTTAAGAATCCCTCATCCTAAATGTCACTCTACTACTTCTTGTTGATGGTGTTCATCCCATTCATCTCAATGGTTTCTTTCCTCCCTGTCCTTTGCTCCCAAGGTATTCAGGATTCTAAAGGATTTGATTGAGAGTTATTCTTTAATTCTAGATACAGGTACCATAATAATTGCCAATTCCACCCCTCATTGAAGGCTAAATTTGGATTCAACCTAAGCCTATCTATAATTCTAGATCACCCTATTGAGTTTTTCCTTAATCCTTCTATACACATATAATAAGTAAACATTCTTTCCTCCCTACCTACCTAGGTCATCATTGATCATCTGCAATGGTTCCCTACCATCAACAATTTATCATCTACCGAATTTACCAAGCATCACCTATGGCATTTTAGCCGCATAAGTTAGAAGGATGTGTTGAATTTAGATACCCATTTCTCTAGACAATTTGAAAGTGCTCTCCTCTGGCTATTAGAGACTTGGAGCTACTAATTTTAGTAAGATGTTATTTTCAATTTTTCATAAATTTGATCGTAATCTAAAAACAAAATTTAATGAAACTCTCCCTTGTTTTTTCTTAAACATGAAATTGTTTTTGTTATTTTGATATTGAGCTAGGTTTTAACACTTGTGAATGTCAAAGGAATGGGTTTAGACTTGTGACTGATAAAGGCATGGAAACAGGGTTTTGTTATGGGAGGCTCCCAATCCCACTTTGTACACTTCCAATACTTCCAAGTTACAATTTATAGGTCTTGTTCCTAAAATATTTTCAAGTATCTATTCACATTTTTTTGAAAAATATTGCTTTGATATTACTCATGTGAAAAAAAGCTTCTAAACAAGCTTGAATTATTATCCATTTATAGCCAAGGGAAAGTGAATGGCCAAATGAAAGCAAGAACCAAGAATTGGTTGGGAATTGAAAAATGTATCACTTTGTTGTCTCTATATTAAGAGAACTTGTGTCTAGAAAATAGTGTTACTAGAAGAATTTTATATATTCAAATGTTTACATTGTTCTATTTTTATGAACTTAAAATAAAACGAATTACCTATATTAGGAAACTAAATTCTTTCCTTTATGAATGAAGTAAAACAAAAGAAAATTATTTTATCAAATTCTCTTAAAAGTACATCATGGATAATACATAGAAAACTCCACTTTCGTGAAGGATTCGCTGCAGCTTGGTATGTGCAAGTTCGGGTACAATAATATTTGAGGAATCCGAAACAATCCATACCTTTGAAAGCCAACCTTATTATTCTCTTTTTGACAAAGGAAGGAGAGAACATCATAGTACAATGCCGATTGCAATGTGTTTTTTAATGAATCGCTTGTACAAATGACATATTATATTTATCTGGCCTTTTAACTCAAGTCCTTTGGAACAAAATGTCACAATTTCAATTACACCATTGATGCAACATGTTAACCTTGAAATTTTTTGGATGTTGCATTATATGTGGTCCGACACTAACCTCTGGAAAGGATTCTATGTTCCACCTTTTGTTTGTTTCCTAAGTTTATCACTTAATGTACGCCAAATGCATAATGTCAACACATTTACTACTGAGTTGTGTGTACCACTATTAGTAGTTTGTTTTGTTCCACCCTTGATTTTCAGAGTGCATGATCAACGAAAAACATGAGTAAATGAGTCTATTGTTATCTTTTAATCGAAAATTAATCTCCTTAATAAAAACACATCTTTTAATTGAAAACTAGAATGTCACAATTTCAATTACACCATTGACGTAACATGTTAACATTATAAGATTTTATATGTTGCATTACATGTGGCCTCACATTAATTTCAGAAATGATTCTAGGTTCTTTCATAAGTTTATTACTTAATATACTTCAAATGCATAATGTTGACACTTGTTATTTTTATTTGGAAATTAAATTCCTTAATAAAAAAAAGATATTAATTGAAAATTAAATTCTTTAATAAAAAAATTATTATTGAAAGGTATTTTTAATAAAACTTGATAGTTGAAGAGTTATTATTTAGCATAAAAAAACTAAACAAAACATAAAAACAAAAAATTAGTTGAAAGGGCAGAGATGAAATGAACTAGCCCTTCAATTTTTCCCGCCTCTACAATTTTTCGCGCAGAGATGAAATGAACTCCATCATGTTAGTCTGTAGAGTCTCCATCGCACTGGTCTGGAGCTTTTACAGCAGTTCTTGGTGGAAGGGAGTTGTGGTCGACATAAAGCCTGAAAGAATCGTTGTTTTGAGAAGGGGAAGGGAAGCAAACACAGAGGAAGGCCGAGGGTATGCAGAGCAGAGACAACGACGACATCAACCAGGGCTTAGGAATTATGTAAAAATAGGGTTTCAAATTTTAGTTTCAAAGGTTGTTCTAGATTTTGGCTTGCCTTGCTCAAGATTTTAAGTTTTCTTGCAATTAAAGATTCCAAAGTGTAGGACCACGGGTATGAATTTTTTATTACAGTTGTAGATTTCAGTATTTTGCAATCAATAAATTAGTTTTAATGTTATGCATTTTTTGCACACAAAGGCCTATAAAAATCCTGGGCATGAGATATACGGTCTAGATGATTTCTGGGTAACTTTCTTGGTGACTATTGAGCATTCAAAAGTTCTGTTAGACTCAAAGCAGTATGTAGGGGTTTATATTAATCGAAATATTGCTGCAGCTTAACCCAGGCAACCAAATTACAATCTAAATCGGTTTCAAAGGAGTTTTTAAAGTCAAGATCTCTTCCCTACTCTGGATGGAGTACAGTTGAGTCAAGCCTTTTGGATTTCTTACAACCCTTCTTCTAGTACTTTGTTGAACAGTATAGATATGCACACATTGATTGCACAATAACTAGAAAAAACAATACATTTAATTAATTGGACCAACCTTTCTCCTTCCTAGATTGGGTCGAGTATCCAATAGAGGGTATGTGAGTCTTGTTGGATTTCTTTCTACAGTTCTGAGTGCAATCACCATTATTGTCCTGAATCATAGTACTAGGAGTGACTACTTATTCATTCGTTGCAGAATTCTCTTCACTTGAACCTAACTAGAAGGGTTGGGTCTGATATAACAACCATTATACTTAGATCATGGATACTAATTCTCTTCACTTTAACATTTTATAAACATTGAAAAAACATTTTGTCATAATGATATAGATCACTCATCACTCATGATTTCAGTTTGCCCCTCTAACTTGTATTAATTTATGCAAATATTCTTATTCATTTTCTAACACTATTCCCTTTTTTTTAAATGTTGAATATATTACTTCATAAACCAAATCTCTTGTTACATTAATCCTTTGTAATTTTGCATGGCTATTTTTTTTGCACTAACTTTTCATTTCTCTCTCCTTTTTCTTTTTTGTACATATAAGGGGAAACAAAAATGAGCAATACACAACTCTAAACAAGATAGCAAGTTGAACAATTTCTGAAACCCAACCTTCGTCCAATTGGTAGCAGTAGCATATTGTTGACTAAAGGCCCAAATCCCATAATGTACCAAAGGCTCACCAAGACTGGTTTCATCTAAAAACCATCATCTCCATCTAGATTCAACAGCTTTCTCAAAAAATAGAAATCACTGCTCTGCAATTTGCAAAATCGAGAGATAAGAAACAAAGAAGGAAAACAAGAGGCTCCTATGTTTAGTGTCTTGAGTTGTTTTCTAATTCAAAGAACATCCATTATTTGATTTCAAATACATGCTTTCTATCAGAAAAATGCAAGTTGAATCATTAAAATTATGTTCTTCAACAAGACTACATAGTAGGTAATTCCTTGGATGATGTCAAATCTATTGATCTTGATTCCTCTACAAACAACAAGTAATATGTACATAGTAGTGTTGTAGAACTCAGATTGGACAATGAATGGGCTAGGGTCCCATTGAGAAATCAGATCTAGAAACACCATTTCCACAGATGTTGAGTTCACAAAAGAATGAGGGGATCTAATGGAACCAAACACCTAACCCAAAAACCTGCTAATAAAAGAGAAAAACAAGAATAAAATAGTGCATTGGAGTTGTCCATTTATGCACTAGAAGGAGAAAGATCGAGTGCACAAGTGAGAGGAGGATGTGGATATAAGTAGGATAAAGTGGATCACATAATATTCATCTTTCCTTGAAGGGAAAAACATAGTGATATTCGAAAATATGGTGGAATTCTCAAGATAGAAGATCCCTAGATCCATGGAAAAATCTCCTCAACAAGATTTTTGTGCCCTGAGAACTAAGCAAAGTGCGAAAAAGTTGTCATTTCCGCGCCCTAACAACTGAGCAAAACACGAAAAAGTTGTAATTTCCACGCCTCTATAACTAAGCAGGGTGCAAAAATCCCTCTTTTGATGGCTCAAGGAGGTTTGGTGAAGTGGAATTCGACCCCATTAGGTTAAGTAACTTCTCCAACTTGGATGGGGAGTAAATACACCATGTAATGATGGATCTAAAACACCTAGGAGGTTGTGAAACTTCATGCTTTCCATGGTGGTAAATCATGTACAGTCAAAGATGACAAAATGAAGTATAACAAGGAACCTACATATGTGGCCCAATGTCATCAAATGGAGATATCAACATCAAAAATAATCTACTCACAAAAACCCGAGATCCAAGGGTTAATCGATCAAAATATGAGAAGGTATTTTTAGAGCTACTTATGAAGTTGCCTTTGGAAAGAAGAATTGAACAAATAATTGAGGTAAACCATAATGAACACCTATTAACATTAAACCTTACTTATATCCACATCATCTCAAAATGGAAATAGAAAGGTTGATTCAAGCTCTATTAAGATGTGGTATTATCACAAGTTGTAGAAGCCCGCATGTAGCCCCAACAGTGCTAGTGAAAGGAAAAGATGGATCTTTCAAACTATGTAGATCATTGTTTTGTAGATTATTGAGGTCTTAACAAAATAATGATAAAGAACTAGTTTCCTATTCTGTCTATAAATTAAATGTTGGATGAGCTTCATGGGGCCAAATATTTTTCAAAGTTGGACTTGAGGTTAGGGTACTACCAAATTTGAGTGAGATTAGAAGACGTGTGAAGACTACTTTCCGAACCCATGAAGGTCATTATGAATTTAAAATGATGCCATTTTTTTTAACGAATGCCCCTACTACCTTTCAAGCAACTATGAATGAGCTCTTCCAACCCTATTTAAGGAAGTTTTCATTAATTAGTATTTTTCAATGACATTCTTATATATAGTAAAACTTGGAAGGTGCATCTTAAGCACCTAGAAAAAGTACTCTCCCTTTTAGAAGAAAATCAATTTTATGCAAAAATGTCAAAGTGTACTTTCAATAAGAAATAAGTAGAATACCTCGGCCATGTCATATCCAGAGAAGGGGTCAAGGTAGACCCAAACAAAATCAAGACAATCATGGAATGGAAAACTCTAAATAACATATCCAAATTAAAAGGGTTTATGGGTTTAACAAGGTCTTATAGAGGTTCATCAAGAACTACGCACACTTGACGGCATCACTATCAAACTTACTCAGGAAGAATTCCTTTTAGTGGAATAACAATGTAGAAGATTGTTTCAAAACCTTGAAGAAGGTTATGCCATCGACACTTGTGTTAGAAAATCTTAATTTTACAAAACCTTTCCCAATGGAATGTGATGCTTTAGATTTTGGAATAGGTGCAATGTTAATACAAGAAGAACATCTGATAAGTTTCGAAAGTCGGAAGCTCAATAAGCGGGAATATTTAAAATCTACATATGATAAGGAGATGCTATTATGCATGCATTAGCTAAATGGCAACAATATCTCTTGGGTAGTAAATTCTTGATATGCACCAACCACAATAGTGTTTAGTACCTACTTCAATAAAAAACATTATCTATAGAGCAATAAAAATGTATCTACAGAAAATTTCCATCTTCAATATGGAAATACTACACAAAATGGGGAAGGGCAATGCCATTGCCTTGCATTATCATGCAAGGATGAAGAGGTAACATCATATGCACCATAAATTGTAATCCTTGACTGGCTAGATGAAATATGAGTGGAATGTGCCAAAGACCCCAAATCTTCTTCCATCATTAACAATTTGGGACAAAATCCAAAATTTGAATGGAAAAATGACATTCTTTGGTATAAGTGGAGTATCTATCTAACCCTAGTGTCAAAATTTAAAATAAAAGTCTTACGGGAATCACATGACTCTATAGCTACATGACATGTAGATTTATTCGAAACTTACTTCAATCGTTTTATTGGAAGGGAATGAACAAGCACATTCAAAAGTATGTTGCTAAATTCAGTACTTGTCAAATAAATAAGAGCGAAAATGTCATGTCATCGGGGTTACTCCATTCTCTACACATTCCTAATCAAAAGTGGGAAGAAATTTCGATGGATTTCATTGAATGATTACCCATGTCTCATGAAAAAGATAAATCTTTTGTCGTGGTTGATAGGCTAACTAAGTGTGCTCATTTCATGGGGTTAAGGAAAATAGATTCAACTAAACAAACAGTTGAGGTATTTTGCAAGAATATTTATAAATCGCGTGGTTTCTCGAAGTTCATTGTTAGTGAACAAGATACAAAATTTAAGGGTAACTTTTGGAAAAAAAATTGAAAACAAACAAGGATATCTCTTAATATGAATTCGACATTTCACATTCAAACAAATGGACAAACAAAAATAGTAAATAAATGTTTGGAAACCTACCTCCATTTTTTTGTAATGGATAAGTGGAACAAATGGTCCCAGTGGCTACATCTAGCGAAATGGTTATACAATTGTACTTACCACACTTCAACTAAAATGACTCCCTTCCAAGCCTTATATGGATATGAACTACCAATATGGAATGACTTTGCATTGCTTAGCTCTAAGGTGCCAGCAATAAAAATTCAATTATGGGAATATCAAAAGACCATTCAATTACTAAAAGAGAATATAGAAAATGCTCACAATCGAATGAAACAACAAGTAGATCAACATAGATCCGAAAGAGAGTTTGAAGAAGGTGATTGGGTGTTTGTAAGACTAAATCCCTACAAGTAGTTATCCCTTGAGAAATAAGGCGAGAACAAGTTTGATCCTAAGTTTTATGGGCCATATTGAATGAACAAAAAAAATAGCCAAGTAGCCCATGGGATAGAGTTATCAGACAATAGCCACATCCATCATATGTTTCATGTATCAAGCATCAAGAAGGTGTTGGGACAACATAAAGCAACACACACTGAGATTTTTGTAATGGATGATGAAAGGAGAATTATCTTTGAGCCCAAGGGTATACTCGCTATTAATGAAAGAAAACTCCACTCCATAACTATTAAATAATATCTTATTAAATGGAAGAACATGCTAGAAGAAGACTCATGTTGGGAAATAAAGAGCTTTCTTCAACAACACTTGTCATTGCCCTTGCTCCGAGGACAAGGAAATTTTTTTAAGTGGTGGACAATGTAATGTACATAGTATAGGTTAAATACAAACAACGCTAAATTATCGTAATAAATCATTCAACATTGTAATTACCAAATCGGGGGGAGATTGGGGTGACTCTAGGGTTTCTAAAGTCGGTTTAGGCATTTTTCTTGGTCTGATGGAGATGGACATCCCATTAATTGACTACTCTAAAGATAGTCTTTTAGAAGGTGACATTTTTGTGATGAATTCGAAGGTTCACTCATGTTTTTTAAAGGCATATTCTGGTGGTTTTGGCCAGGATACCCTTGAGGCTAGAGTCCTAGGTCTTCCACGTTATTCAAAAGGGGGGATGACGAAAGAGAATTACCGAGAGATAATTGTATCGAAGGTCGTAGTAGGAATAATTTAGGTGCAAATATGGAGGTTGATGTTCTTTGTGCGGCATTAATTGAGACCGATGTTGGCTCATGTAATGAACTATAGGATGGTAGTAGAGTAGAGGAGCACATTTTTTCCTTTGATGACCTCCTCAACCTGCATTCACTTGCCTCTAGAGGGTTTATTGTTGGTTGACAATATTTTGTGGGTAGTAGGGTTCAGTCGATGAACTTCAACAAATTTTTCCACCTTTCAATCATTTCGCCTACTCGTAAGCACATAAAGGTCATACGAAATGGGGGGGTTATATAGCCTTGGTGGTGGGGAAAGACATCAGTGTAATGGAGATTTTAGATTTAGATGGTTAGAATCTGGTTAACAAGTTTGTTGGGTGAAGAGTAGGTTTTCCTTCTATGAAAACCTGGGTCAAGGAGTTGTAGGTGCTAGTGGTCGGTCATAGTCTAGTTATCGATTTGTTGTCCCGAGGCTAGATAGGTTTTGGGTTTAGGTCTAAAGAGGATTAATAGAGAATCTTGCAGAAGGTTTGGTTCATAGAGAATTTTATGTTGACTCTCTAAATATGTCATCCTCTTTTAAACCTAAGGGCGGAGTTAATATCCAATACCCTAGTTTGGGTAAAATTGCCATTCCTTCTACTTGAATTCTATACTTTTGAAGGGTTGAAAGATATTGGTGAGTAGTTAGGAAAGTTTAATGTTGTAGACGAGAGCATTTTTTAGTCTTCTTCAAGGATGGTAGCCAGGATCTTGGTAGAGAACGATATGAGGTAGGGCCTATATGAGTCTTTGGATCTAGTGATTAGTGACTACTCTTTCACTAAAGTCTTGGATTATATGAACATTCCCTTCAGATGTGCACGTGTCATATTTACGGGCATGTCTTAGTGGATTATAGCCAACAATTTAAGAATAAGGTGTGGAGGCCCAAGAGAAAGGAGGGGGGATGGGGATCATCTATGAGTATTTGGGCAATTGAGATGCATCAAACGTGGAATGTTTTAGGATAGTGGAGGATTAGAGTGGTCCCAACCTCCTAGGTCCACTGTAAGCCCTATTGATTAGGGTTTCTCCACAAGAGGTATTGCAAGGAGACATCACTATTCATTTGTCCCTTGATGGGGAAATGAGTGATCCATTCCTAAAGATAGCTTGAGAATTTTTTGGGGACATTGAGATTCCCTTCATCTAGTTGGAGTAGTTGGAAAAGACTTTGGAACACAAAGGTCTTGCTCAAATCTTCTTTGGGTAAGTACTCAGATAACCCTCCTTCCATTCTCTTGTTATTATAATCACAGCTTGATCCTATATCCTCTTTAAAGCACATTGAAATTGAAAGTTCATCACCATATGGGAACTCTAGACCCCTAGGAGGGGATGATTCCAATGTGGGCGTAGAATCCTTTATGATTGGCCTACTCCAAGGATTCTGATATATCTTCTCGTCATCTCTAGCAATCTCCCAATGTATCTGCTCAGTATTTTTTACGGAGGGGGGTGGAACTTATATGTTTTGTTCTCAAAATCATCCCAAGGAATATGATAGATAAGGGGGCATTGGTTTTGATGTTTCTAAGGCGACTGGTCCTTCAGGGTGGGTAGAAAGTCAACTATTCAACATGCTCAAGAGAGGGAATGAAGGGAAGTTAATTAAGGTTTTTAGAAACTCCTCTCAAGGGTCCTTAGAGTAGGGAAAACCCCTCTTGATGTGTCCAAATGAAATATTTGTTTGTTAATGCTAGGGGGTATGGGAGTGTGGACCAAGATTTTCTCCCTCAAGTGGATGGTTGACGAGGAGAAACCTGATGTATTATTAGTTCAAGAGACTATGGGGAAGGGCAAGTTGCTTGTAGTTATGTTGAAAAGAGGTTTTTGGGAATGGATTTTGTTGAAATAGACTCATTTGACCACTTGGGTGGCATCATATCGAGTTTATATAACTCTTTTTCTTTGTCAATTTATTTTGTCGTCTCCTCGGGCTTATATGTGGAGACCTATAGTGAAGACTTGTATGCTTCATTTATGTTTCTCAATATATATGGGTCATTTGAAGGCAAGTAGGTATTCTGTAAGAAGATGTACGCACTAAATTGTTTAAAGTTGTCAAATTTGATGGGCGGGCGATCTTAACCTCACACTCAATCGGGAGGAAATATGGGGTCTCTCTACTTGAGAAGATTGACTAGCCCATTTTTTCGTAGAGAAATTTGAAGATATGAGATGGGTCAATGTTGAGCACTACCAACTTCAACCGACATGGTGCAACAATCGAAATGGAATGGAGGGGGTCTTAAAAAGACTTGACATGTTTCTAGTTCATGAAGCTTTGATCCAGTAAGTGGATTGCATACACTCTTGGGTTGGTAGTCATAATTTTTCTGATCATTTTCCCATTTTCTTGGAAA
This sequence comes from Larix kaempferi, assembly GCA_027924585.1. Classification (NCBI taxonomy): domain Eukaryota; kingdom Viridiplantae; phylum Streptophyta; class Pinopsida; order Pinales; family Pinaceae; genus Larix; species Larix kaempferi. The sequence continues at coordinate 13,644,777 of BSBM01000007.1, forward strand.
TTGGGCTAAAAAAGGCCATGCCAGGTGCTCCATTTAAATACAACTCCAACTAGGAGTTGGAGGAATAATTTCAACAAATAGAGAAGAGAACTCCAATGATGGAGAACATGGGATATTGGGTATCTTTGGGATACTATAGGGGGTTGGTAGTCATAATTTTTCTGATCATTTTCCCATTTTCTTGGAAATTGGGCTAAAAAAGGCCATGCCAGGTGCTCCATTTAAATACAACTCCAACTAGGAGTTGGAGGAATAATTTCAACAAATAGAGAAGAGAACTCCAATGATGGAGAACATGGGATATTGGGTATCTTTGGGATACTATAGGGGGGTGGAACCACCCTTATGGTCCTAGAGTAAGACCTAAAACTACTTATGAATGGGTAAGAGCTCATCTTCCTTGGACACAAGGAAACATGTTAATGACCCAAGTTCCAAAGGCATATGGCAAGAGTGGAAGTCTCCCCCCTTAATATACCACCAATAGGTTATTTTAAGTGGCATAGTTTTCCTTGAATAATGGTTATCCTCAATGCTTGTTTGACAATTTGATTTGTGATAGCTTTTGTCATCTTCGGGAAAAAATATAGTAATACGTCCTCTTAATCATATTTAACTCTTGTAATATCACATATGTATCCACATAAAATAATATAACTCTCGCAACGCTTGGTAATTGCCATAAAATGCAACATGGTATTTTCTCAATAAGATGATTTTTTTTACAAAAATGAATGAGATATTTATATTAAAAGAGTTGTGGAAGACCACACAATCAAGAAATTACAAACATATTTGAGTGCCCAAAATTGGCTTAGTGAGTTGATAAAAGTAAAAACAATATTCCACAACATACTCATACAATGCCAAGTAAACTGAATTCTCAGTAAACCTATAACTAAACTGCTATACATATTAGTCGAGCAAAAATATGCAAGTGAAGTACATAAAAAACAAGACGTGGAATTAATTGAAATAGTGTCCACTTTGGCCTTCTTCCATATACTAGTTGTCTTGATCAGGTCCTTAGATAGGATGAGAAAGAGGTTGTTTGATAACTACCATGGTGGTTTGTTGGACCATTTCATCCTTGATGAGCTTAGAACTAAAATAAAATAAAGGTTGAACTAAGGTAGATTGGTTTACAGGAGCAAAGCCAACGATTATGCTATAATGCATCTCGATGTCAATTGTTGGCTTGTTAATACCTGCCCCCCCCCAACTCCTTTGAATTATTCTCTAATTCTTGTTGCTTAGCTTTATGTTTTTCCAAATGATTGTTGAGATGATCTATTGCTTATTTCATGCCTTGCAACTAAATAATGCATCCTTGCAGCAACCGTATCCGGTTGGACTCTTAATAGTCGTATCTGACTTTCATATTGAATGATAGCTAAGAATAATATATTAGATGATGCTGATAAAATTACAATAAGATCGCCTTTATAGGGCATGAGCAAGAATAGTGAAGGGTTACGCCCTTTCACTAGTAACCTAATAATCTATTAATTTATAAATAATAATAATAATTAAATATTCACAGCATTGCCTTCCCCTTAGGAAAGCTTTGTCCTCAAAGCTTGAGTATTTTCCTAATGTCGTCCTTCATTCAGATTCGATGTCGGTATTAGAATCGGATGAGATTTCTTGTGCAGAGACATGCACTTCCTCTCCATTGGTGATTCTGCATTGTGTTGTCTGCTTGTTCCTACATTTATGGCCTGGGGTCCAGTCATCACAGCATCGACGACATATGTTTTTCTTCCTTTTTCTATTATCGGAGTAACTGTTAGATGACTTTGATCTATTTTCCTTTTCATAGGCATATGATTGAGGTTTGTGGCATTGATGGTCGGGTGACCAAGTATCTGCACAGTACCTACATTGTGTCTCTTTTTCTTGTCGATAATGGTTATTGCCTCTTGTTTTTTTTCCTTCCAATTTGCGTTCTGCGGCTTTTGCTTTATGTCTTGCTTCTTCTACTTTAGGTATGTCATGTAACTTTAACTCTTTTTGGAGGTATGGTTTAAGACCTCCTAAATAGGTTTCGAGTCTTTCCTTGTCAGACAACCCAAATATTCGTGTCGATAAGGATTCCCGCTAATGTGTGAATTCCTCCATGCTTCCAACCTGTTGTAATCTGGTAAGTTTACTGAAAAATTCATCTTCTTTGAGTCCTTGAAACCTATTAAAAAAATCGTTTTTGAACAAGTTCCAAGTGTAGGAAAAATTATCTCTCTTCCACCATAAGTACCAATTATAGGTGTACCCTTCCATATGCATTGACTCATATTTCACCTTCTCCTCGTCAAATTGAATATTGTAAATGTTGAAGTATTCTTCCGCTTTGTTTAGCCAGGCAACGCATTGGTCTTCACTTCCATTGTATTTCGACAACTTTATTTTTGCCTTAGGTGGGTACACTATGTAAGGGTGATATTGATTTCCTTTTGCTTTATGGTTTGATGGTGGATCGAAACTACTGGACGATGTAAGTGACATATTTGAAATGCTTCGTTGTTGGCGGTGATTTTTAGCTTTTTTATTCTCTACTATCTTACTGATAGCTTCTATTTTGTTGTTTAATCGTGCCTCCATATTTGGCAGTACTTTTGTTTCTATCTCTTGCTTAAGCATTGCATTGCTAATATTTATTTCTTTTTGCAATTCTTCTTGACTCTTGGCAAGTGCTTCCTGTGTGAAAATATGAAATGAGGCATCTAGCATGTTTGTACTGCTGACTTGGTCTGTCTTAGGCATTAATCTTTGTAACACCTCCATTAATGTATTATGGTTCTGCGTCATGGTGCTCAAGTTCTGGGTTATAGTGTTTATGTTTTGATTCATAGTACTCATTTTGTCATCCAAGTTATTTTGTTTTTCGTTCGGGATGTCAAAATTTTCATCCAGCCTTCTTTCTAGTACCAGAACAACTTCGTCTTTGATTTCTTTTTTAAGCATTGTATTGTTATTTTTCATCTCTTCCTTCAAGTTTTTTTGGTTCGTGACGAGGGATTTGATGTCCTTCTCCATTTTTTCGATTTTCTCTTTTAGTTTTGTCATGGTTCTTGATTTGGTGTGGGGAGGTGAATATTTGGGCTCAATTGTGTTGGAGAAAACTTCCTGTGGCTTGGGGTGGACCACAATAGACAGCTGACTACCAGAAATTAACTCAATTCTCAATGCTATGCTATATAAATGACAATGTTAAGATAATGAAGGATATAACCAACCTTGATCCAAATGTTTAATGTAGATCCCCGTTGGAGCTTTCAATCTGTGCACTTGAACCTACAAATTAATCTTGACATCCAATATACAACAAGCGCATATAATATATAAACGACATTAACATCATCAATAGCAATGGTCCATGATATTATAAGTAAATGCAACCCATTGTAATATAAACAACATTCACAACATTAATGGACGAGAATATGAGTATTTCTATTAATAAATAACAAGAAGTACAATGTGATATGACCTCTTGTCGACAACCAATCTGAACCAAGATCCAAGTCAATCCACTTGTGCCTCCACCACTTCAATCCTCCATGGAATGGAAAATTCAAACTATGATAGGAGTTTGGAAGGTGTGTTGATGTATATGTAACTTCGGAATGTATTTCACATATATGTATATTGTATTCCTATAGAGATGGTATTATTCCTCTATAAGGAAGTGTCGTCATTTATATTGTAAGTGTCGTAACTTATACTTGATGGGTTATTAGACCACCTTGTTTGGGGTCGGCCCTGTATAAATCATGTGGGTCAAAGGGTTATTAGACCACCCTATTGGGGGTCATCCCACTCAGCATTATGTTATGTGGTTAAGTTCGAGCCTACATGAGTTAGGTAAAAAGGCAAGTCAAGTCAAGTATAAATAGAGTGCGGGAGGCACTCTATTTGCTCACTCACTTCTCACTCATGCACTTAAGGAGGAGTGGCGCACTAATGGAGGAGGAGGATTTGCTGCTAGGTTGTGTATATCTCTTATGGTTGGTTGTATCATTGCTCTCTCTATCTCTGAGGAAGTTATTGGGGTTTTTCACCTTTATGGTTTTCCCCAAGTAAATCTGTGTGTCTCTTGTGTGCTTGCATTATTGTCTCCATGATTGATATGCTGTAGATATGATGTACATGTTGTTCTCTCAGTTAAGATCCTAGATCAGATTGAAGTAAATTAAATTCAGAAAATTTAACATTATATCAGAGCTAGCCTGAAAGAAGGCATGATATGGCATGTATGACACTTGTTGCACTTACGATGCTAGGGCTTGATATAGCAAAAACCAGTCATCGTAGCACTTTCGCTATAAATCTGTTTTGGCAAAGTATTCGGATCTGAAATTGTTACAGGACGAAGATTAAATCTCCAGGTACCTTGTGTCCAAAGGACAACCTCTAATTCGTTGTACTTTGTGATTATGATCTGTGCAATATAGGGTTTCTGCCTCTTCCAGATCTGAGTCAAAATCAGGTGACCTTGGGAAAAAGGTCATAACTTGGGCTAGGAAGCTCCAAATGAAATTTCGTAAAAAGTAACAGGTAGTACACAGACTGTACTGTCTCAGAAAAGTTTTTCAGAGGCCGAAGTTGAACCAGTGACACGTGGAACGCCGTACAAGTGCGCTCTCCTGTATTATCCCATAAACAGGTCACGTTGCGACACTTGGTATAACTCTCTCTCAGAGAATCCAATTGAGGTCAGACCTATCAGGATGGAAAGATAACAGGCCGAGATATCTCAGGAAAAGTTTCCAGAGGCCGAAGTTGAAACAGTGACACGTGGCACGCCGTACAAGTTCGCTCTCCTGTATTATCCCAAAACAGGTCACGTTGCGACATTTGGCATAACTCTCTCTCAGAGAATCCAATTGAGGTCAGACCTGTCAGGATGGAAAGATAACAGGTCAGGCTATCTCAGGAAACTTTTTTAGACCCTATGGATCGAAAAGTTCATAGTTACACCAGAAACAATCAGGTACATATTTCTGTCAAAACAGAATTATTTTTGAGTACCTTCATTCATGGCTTCCGGAATTTAGGGCTTTGGAGAAAGTTGGAATTTTTGTAATCGGAGACCACGGCTGGATGCTACTCATCAAAATAGAAATTTAGAGACCAAGATCAGAATTTTTGGTTGGGAAGAAGGCCGGGCTTGATCAAACCCTAGTTTGGGACTTTGATCAGAAAAGTGAAAAATTAGGGCTTCTGTAAAAATGGGAATTTTTGAAATCTGTGACCATGGCTGGAAGCTCCTCAGAAAAATAGAAGCTTAGAGCTTTGGATCAAACCTTTTGATTGGGCAGAAGAGTGGGATTCATCAAACCCCATTTTAGGGTCACGTCTAGTGAATCCGAAAGTTTCAAAGACAAAATTGAGGAGTGAAACTTTGCAGTTTTCAAATTCTAAATATACTAGCTTGATCAGCTCATCAAGGAGCATATTTCTATCCTTTCGGAAGTTTGAAATTCAAAGTTCAAATTTTTGGGGTTTCTTTGACAAACCCATATCCAGCTCCAGGTCCAGTTCTTGCAAATCAAGTGGATTGGGTTAATCCTGGAAGAAGATGGATTGATCATCTGCATGAGTGAAGAAGTTCCTGTTTCAGAGGGAGATGAGGCTAAGGCCTTACATAAGAAGATTACAAGCGATCTCGACAGGTATGACTCATCGAGGTATGTTTCGATATTTATTCATGATTAAGTTTATGGTATGTTTGTATTCATGTTATTACGGTTAGTACAATCTTAATTTTAGATTTGTCGTATCACCTTAACAAAATTATGAATGCATGATGGAAGATATTCATTGGTTAGGGTGTTGACACTTATGATTGTACTAATGCATTATGGTGTTGTATGAGATTTATGTTGTCTGCTAACATAAAAGGTACACCAAGAAAGACAAATCATGTTCTACTTCAAGAACGTATGATCATGGTGACATGAAGACAAGGATTCATCCATTGTCATGGATAACATAGAAGATCTACTTTCGAGGTATGTATAACTTGTTTCTACAATGGTTAACTTATGAGACATGCAGGTTACTAGCACAAGTCACTGAAGAGAACCAGAAGACATTATGCGGGTATGTTAGACATAAATAGCTAGCATGCTAATCCAGGTATGTTTTTCCTATATCAAGCTAGAATCCTACCTTGTGTTAGGATCTTATACTAATGTGTTGTTGATAATGATTATTCACGAAGAGTCATAGGTTTGAATAATCATGGTTGTATGCATATTATGTTTCTTACCATAATTGATGATATGACTAACCAGAAGAATCATGAAGGTATAACTTTGAATAATCACAGGTTTTATGCATATTATATCTCTTATCTTGATTGATGATTCAACTAACCCGAAGAGTCATAGGTTTGAGTAATTATAGGTTTAGACATGTTATGTTTCTTATGATTTGACTAACCATAAGAATCCTACATAAACCTTGAATGCTAATGCTTATTATTTTATGTTTGAAATGATCATGATTATACATGTTGAGATTATTGTGTTTTAATAGTATACTAATGAATGTATGATTTTATATGAGATCACAAGGATAACTCAATCATGATACTAATAAACATGCATAGGGACCAAGGATGAATATGAGTTCAAGAACAGGTAATTCAGGAAGCAAAGATCAAGAGGGAGCACACTCCAGTTGTTCTTGCAAGAAAGAAAAGGAGCACAATTCAGTAGTTTCTGCAAGGATGCAGATATTCAGAGGGAGTTGTCCATCTCTCTACATTCCACAACAGAAAGGTGTAGAAGAAGCTACTGCAGATTCGGACTCCAGCAGCTCCTGCAAGAAAGCAAAGACTCAGAGGGAGTCCACCCAACGAACAAACAAAGATAAGTATTTTAATTATCATTTCTTGCATATGTGTTTGTTTAAATAAAATTGTTCAATGATGTATATGCTCATGTTCCTAGACTTAGGATATATATTGTGCATATTAGAATAGTTGCATTGATGAACAATATACTACTAATATACATGGGTAAGTGGCCTATGGCACTGTACAACATTCCATTGCTACTTATCTAGAATGAAACCTCTTTGCTGACATGTTGGGAGTTGTGCACACTCTTAACAATGTTCTGGTAGAGATTGGAAGGCATCTAGAAAGTTACGGGATATGGATAAATGTTGTATTGAAGCATTGGCTAAGATAATTGCATGACTGTATTACATATTTCTTTATGTGTAAGAAGCTATTCTGAAAATTATGAGATGTTTCTAATCATGCAATTTAACTTGTTTTGTAGGAAAGACCGTATATCTTCACCTACAAAAGGACTACAACATTTGTTCCAGCAACAAAGATATCTATTGAAGATATTGAAGTTCCCAGGATCTGGGATGAAGAAATGGAATGCCATGATCCGTCGATCATGAAGAATGATGTTTGGGATGCGATCCCAAGAGCTGAAGGGAATTCTGTTGTGACTTCCAAATGGAATTATCAGATCAAGCATGTTGCAGATGGCAGAATTGAGAAATACAAAAGTGATGCATCAGATGGATTTCAAGATAGCATGGTGTAATCATATATGTGTGTAGAACTTGGTATGGTAGGATAGACAACTTTCTATCCAGTTCGGGCTTTACCAAGAATAAAGCGGGTTCCAACCTTTTCTACAAGGTTGAGGAAGGCAATCCAGTGATACTATTTTTGTATGTGGATAACCTGTTTGTTACAGGTGAAGATAGATTGATTACCGATACGCAGCGGAAGCTTGCTGTCAAGTTCGAGATGAAGAACTTGGGGATGATGCACTATTTGTTTTTGGCATGAAGGTGTGGCAGAGTGCAGATGGAATCTTCCTTTGACAAGGGAAGTATGCAGTAGAGATCCTGAAGAGGTTTGGGATGATGGACTGCAAGGATATGGCCACACCTATGGCATCGAATCTGAAGCTTCTATGTGATGCTTCATCTGAGCCAGTTGATGTCACTATGTATCGTCAGATGATTGGATCCTTGATGTACCTGATGAACACGAGACCAGACATTTGCTTTGCTGTGAACACATTGAGCCAGTTTCTGACGGATCCGAGGAGTGTTCACCTGGTTGCTGTAAAGCATGTTCTGAGGTACCTGAAGGGTACAATGGATTATGGGCTCAAGTATGAAGCGAATCAAAAGTTTAACCTACAGGGTTATGTTGATTCAGATTGGGCTGGCAGTGCTGCAGATAGGAAGAGCACATCTGGGTGCTGTTTCAATATGGGATCAGGTGTGATCTCTTGGTTTAGCAGGAAGCAGTCCTGTGTAGCACTGAGTACAGCTGAGGCAGAGTATGTTGCAGCATGTTCAGCTAGTTGTGAGGCAGTATGGCTATGAAATCTACTGTCTGAGTTATTTGATCTCCCGTTGGAGGCTACTAGTATCTTCTATGATAACCAGAGTTGTGTGAAGCTGTCCGAGAACCCAGTGTTTCATGACAGGTCAAAACACATAGAGATCAAATATCACTATATCAGGGATATGGTGCAGAGAGGAGCTGTGAAGCTTTTGTATGTTGTGACGGACGAGCAGATTGCAGATGTGCTGACGAAGCCACTAGCCAGAGTGAAGTTCGAGTACTTCAGAGAGAGGCTTGGCATTCTTCAGATCGAGGACACTTCGAGGAAGAAGTGATGGACACATTTGCTGAAGCCATTCCAAGCATGTTGGAAGGAGGATCCTTCACATGGCTGTGGATGTAAGCGCTGGATAATGGGCATCAGGATGATGTTCTGGTTTCTGCTTGGATATGATCAGTTGGATCATTTATGTATGTATGCATCATGTTGGATGCTGGATATGATCAGTTGGATCATTTATGTATGTATGCATCATGTTGGATGCTGGATATGATCAGTTGGATCATTTATGTATGTATGCATCATGTTGGATGCTGGATATGATCAGTTGGATCATGTGTATGTATTTTGTATATGCATCATGTTGGATGCTTGGACCATGTTTCTGTATATGTATCAGGTGGATACATTGTATGATCAGGTGGATCATGTATGGTGATATGTATCATGTATCAGGTGGATACATTGTATGATCAGGAGGATCATGTATGATGATATGTATCAGGTAGATACTTGGTATGCATCAGGTGGATGCATTGATGATCAGTGGATCATGCAGCAGGATGTTGCAGTGATGATCAGGATGATCATGAGTACATCAGGATGATGTATGGGGAGTATCAGGTTGATACTCTGTGGCCGTGGATCAGGTTGTGCAGATGAGAATGTCTGGGAGATCCTATAGGTCGGAGTTGTGTACCCGTAATAGCCTGGGATGCTCTTTCGAGACATTGCTCTGGGAGGACATGTAATTTGTGCCCTGGGAGATTTCAGGTCAGAGTTGTGTACCCGTAACATCCTGAGATGCTCTTGTGAGGTTTTGTCCTATGGCATGTAATTTGGGCCCTGGGAGATTTCAGGTCGGAGTTGTGTACCCGTAACATCCTGAGATGCTCTTTCGAGGTTTTGCCATGACCACATGTAATTTGTGCCCTGGGAGATTTCAGGTCAGAGTTGTGTACCCGTAACATCCTGAGATGCTCTTGCTAGGTTTTGTGGTGGACCACATGTAATTTGTGCCCTGGGAGATTTCAAGTCGGAGTTGTGTACCCGTAACATCCTGAGATGCTCTTTCGAGGTTTTTTGGTGGGGTCACATGTAATAGCGCCCTGGGAGATCCTACAGGTCGGAGTTGTGTACCCATAACATCCTGGGATGCTCTTTCGAGGTTTTGTGACACACGTAATAAGTCCTGAGGGTTCCACAGTATGGCCAGTGATGATGAAGACCTGCAGGTGGTGGGCCTACATCCAGTATGAAAAAGGACTGGCTCTGTAGAACTTCCTATGACGAGTAGATTCAGAGATTGATTGAGATAGCAGCAGCAGTGACGATGATGATGACTCGATGACGATTATCCAGTGACGATGATCCAGATAAGATGACTTGTGCTAGAAGAACTGTGCTGAGAAATACTTTCCTGGTTAAGAGGGAGTGTTGATGTATATGTAACTTCGGAATGTATTTCACATATATGTATATTGTATTCCTATAGAGATGGTATTATTCCTCTATAAGGAAGTGTCGTCATATATATTGTAAGTGTCGTAACTTATACTTGATGGGTTATTAGACCACCTTGTTTGGGGTCGGCCCTGTATAAGTCATGTGGGTCAAAGGGTTATTAGACCACCCTATTGGGGGTCGGCCCACTCAGCATTATGTTATGTGGTTAAGTTCGAGCCTACATGAGTTAGGTAAAAAGGCAAGTCAAGTCAAGTATAAATAGAGTGCGGGAGGCACTCTATTTGCTCACTCACTTCTCACTCATGCACTTAAGGAGGAGTGGCGCACTAATGGAGGAGGAGGATCTGCTGCTAGGTTGTGTCTATCTCTTATGGTTGGTTGTATCATTGCTCTATCTATCTCTGAGGAAGTTATTGGGGTTTTTCACCTTTATGGTTTTCCCCAAGTAAATCTTTGTGTCTCTTGTGTGCTTGCATTATTGTCTCCATGATTGATATGCTGTAGATATGATGTACATGTTGTTCTCTCAGTTAAGATCCTAGATCAGATTGAAGTAAATTCTAAAAATTTAACAAGGTGAACATAAGGGGTTCACAACTACAAGGATCAATGAGTGTAGACTCAAGATAGGGCAAAAATCCACTAGAGTTCTCTTGCTCTCCTTTCTCCTCCCGTCCATAAGCCATATGTGCTCAATATATAGTCCTCTCAAAGGTAAGTGAAAGGACACATCGAGGCATTTCGGGGAAAATGGAGGGCCAAAGGTCACCCTATGACCATTTTTTGGGAGTAAAAAGTAATTAACTAGTGATTTTTACCATTTTACATGCTACCTGCGGGCTATAGTGATGCAACTCGCAGGTACGCCCACTAGAGTGATGCAACTAACGTACAGAGGGAAAAATAGTGTCTGAAGGATATAAAGTGGATCTGAGTAATTAAAATGGATCTTGCAAGCCAAACAGTGTTGATGCTCACAAGGTGGAAGATTATGTTGTAACAGATGCCCCCTAATGTGTGAGGTTAGAGACTAATGCTACGATGGCCGAAATACATTATAAATCTCAGAAGTGGAGTGATGGAGACACAAGTGGAAGGAGCAGCTCACTCGTCATAATACAATAGTATCCCTGAGTACATGTCGGTATAGTACAACAATCTGATATAATGGCCATGAATAGGTAGTACATAGTGAATACATGTCATAAGTGATCATAGCCATGATCCCTCTACAGTAAGATATGGTCTCCCTCTGAAAAGAAAACAACTGGTGCGGACTGGAGGTACAAACTGCTGATATCTAAGTGGCGATATCTCAGATGTAAAGTCATAATCATAAGTAGCATACTAAATGCCACTATCGCCTGGGGTCTTCTACGCAAGTCTTCGACGGTGCAAGTCCCATCAAGTGAATAAAGGATTTGAGGATGAACCTGATGTGACATCGTCTGATTACCGGTCAATGATGTATACCGTTAACAGACACGAGATAACCCACCAATAATGAATATGGGCATCAAGGCACAGAGCACAATCATCAAAGTGCGAATAGATGTGTTGAGGTCGAACACTAAGATGAATCCATCGATCAGGGGACATTGATGTATTCCCAAAACTATCAACGACGAGAGAACCTGCCACTAATGACTACAAGCCTCAAGGTACTCAACCGAACTCTCAGCCTCAAGTTCTGGAATAAATGGGTTGAAGTCGATGGAATGAGACTCGCTGGAAGGAGGGCATTAAGGCATCCCCCATAAACCAGTACGAGGTACCAGCTACGCTGAAAGATTTGGAAGAACTCAGGTGAAATGGACTGACTCAATAAGGATGGCCGACATGCAATAGTCAAGAGATCTGAGGAGTGGCCGAATCTGGTTTCAGGAATTCCTTTGAACAAGAACATGAGCAAATGGATAGACTCAGGCAACATAGACTCAATATAAACTGTGCGATGCAGGAGGCACCACAAAGGGCTCCATAATGACTGGAAGCTTAACTAATCGGTGGGATAAACTGAGAAACAAGTACAGCTCCTAAGGTCCAACTAATGTATGGATTGGAATGAATGCTCTGTTCAAAGGCGACACGATAGCTGCCAACAAAAGTAGTAACCATAATCCCGTCCGGCTTTTTGGAATATTTGATTTTTTTGGTCTTTTTCATATTTGGAAAAGCTTGAAAAGGAATAAAATTGCTTAAAGTACAACAAGTGAGGGAACGAGTGTCAAATAGTGAGCAGACTAGTCCCAAGCAGTGGAACATACCTATGATCAATGCAAGGAAGCATGTGCAGGATGTGGACACTCGGGGGGTGTGTTCCCTCAGGGTCAAAAGGTCATCAAATTGTGAAGGACAAATGGAGGCTCTGCAGGGCTCAACAGGGAAAAGTGCTCAAGCACCAAGCTAACAACTGAGTAAGTGGGAGCTGGCACAAGGCCCAAGCGGCAAGCAGGATGATGCAATGCAATCACAACTTGATATAAATGGGGGAGTCCTTATGGGAGATGGACAACATAAGACAAAGTAGAGTATGAGTCTTTATCACAAAGTCATGGCGTAACTACAAAGGACTCCCTAAGGACAAACAACGGCATGGGCACCATAATGCAAAAAGGGGTTCTAACTAGGGTACCCATGTTCGAAAAGGCCCTACCACCCCATAACGACACTTCTATAACAGCGTGAAGGTTCCGTGTCGGTTGAGAAGCGGGGTCGCACCTAGGGTTTATGAAAGTGGTCAAAAGGTCAAATGCATAATGAATGTGAAAATGACATCTAACCTATATGCCAGGTGTGAAATATACCTGCCGTAGGTGTGAAATGATCGGAAACAACTTTCGCCAAAGAAACCTAGTAAAAAAATGCTACTCCATGACATTGTATTAGTCCAAAACAACATTAAATGGCGAAAACTATAGACAAGTGGGTTTTGAAAATTATAAATAGTAACAAAAATTTACAATTTACAATTCATTTTTACTATTCACCCATTTGGAGTTTTGTGGTTAGTTTTCACCTTGAATTTCAACTGCTGATTCTGGGAGCTACGGGCGTCCGATCATCAAACCGTTAGGAGCAGGTTGGTAATCTCATCCATACCTTCCATTTCAATGCTTTTATTTCAATTTTCATCGGTTGTTTTTTTTTAATTTGGCCAAGCCCTAAATGGTCTCGGTGCTACCCGCGGGCTATAACTATGCCGGTCGCAGGTAGGGCTGGGTACGCACAGTCAACGCACGTGTTGACCGCGAGTACCCGCCTCTGTAAGCAAACTTGCCCGCAGGTATGGTCGTGAAGCTAGTTTTTTAAATGAAATTGACTAAATTCTTTGGTTTTTCTCCCTCCAAGATGGTTCTAGAGTGGAGAGAGAGGGAACATGACCAAGTGGATGAGGCCGTCCACAATGATGTGCGTGCACAGCAAGCACTACAAGCATGTGGGCTATACAAATTTTGGAGCATAGGGGGTTTAAGGTCCTAAAACCTATTACTCTGCTGCTTGATAGACTACTGGGACGTTGATGCACATAACTTCAACCTATATGGGTAAATACTCTCATTGGAAGTGGAAGATATCTACTTCATTACTGGTTTGTCCCGTCGAGGTGATGTGGCAAGCCTTCGGTCTCGTTCCGTGGGTGGTGGGATCACCATCCCCGACTATATAGAGCGGTATTGTATTCCAAATACTGGGGAAGTGGGGAGTCAGGTGCCCATCAGAGCCATAGTCAACCTGAGCATGAAGGTTGTAGTGGCTACCTTAGTGCGGATTACTGGTTCAAAAGCTCTGCACCAGGCATCCAGGCCAATGATGTTCTATGCGTCGCAGTGTATGCATCCCATGATATTTGACTGGTGTAACATGCTACTGGGGTCCATGAAGACCCAGCTGACAGAGTGCAAGCAAGGAGATGCAAAAAACTTCGGATACGGTAGTATCTTGTGCAGTTTCTTCTTTGAGCGAGTTTCGGGGCTCAGTCTGAGGGTTGAGGTCCCTCCTCATAGTCTCCGCGACCCAGCCATGACCCGGTGGGTCGAGGTCTTGACGCGACAGGGTGGTGGCCATCAAGCATCACCATATACAGAGGAGTTCTTTCACTGGTGGGACCGACAGGTCATAGCCATAAATGACTACCCCTATGCAAGGATAGACTTCCGCCAGGATCGTGACATTCCGCTTCCACTAGATGCAGCGTTCGGAGACATTGGTGAGTACTCTTTTTAGTTTTTTTGGTGTATTAAATTTTTATGGATTTTTTTATTATAGATGTAAATGCAAAAATCTTTTTAGGGGTAGTATCATATATTAATGTTGACTGTTTGCTCGCAGACAAGGGCCCAGTGAGACCCGAGGGCTTCCCGATACATCGTTGTTAGGGCATGGGTGATGAGGTAGTGGGTGTTGCAGCAGAGCATACACTACAGACTCTGTGGGGAAACCTATCACGGATGACCACCAGGGAACCACAGATAGAGGTGGCACGACTACCAAAGGAGATGCAGCGCCAAGTCGTGGGGGTGTCGGGTAACTGGGTACAACTACTGCAGCGCATAGCAAATGCAGTACAGTATTACTATGAGACACATCCTGTCAGGGCGGTATCTAGGCCTCCTCGTAGGGAGTAGACATCTCAGGGTCCCATTTTTGTATCAATATGTATATTTTTGAGGGCTACGGGCTCCAGTTTTGTATTATGACACTACCATTTTGGACATATTATTTATGAAAAACTATGGTTCTCCGGTTCTACTATATGTGTGTATGTACAAATGTATGAATGTGTCTTTTAGTTGTATGCTTCATTGTGAATGTGACAAATGCCAATCTAATACATAGTTAGCGTATGCATCAAATATACGATTAAAACTTCTCGGAACATGAATGTATGTAATTGAAACAAAATGTCATTCCAAGAGTCTTACCCTTAAGAATTTACGTAGTAACGTAGGATCCCGCACACGGTACTGACCATTCAACTGAGACACAACCAGTTGTGAATCCAGGCGGACTTCTAAAGACTGGACGCCATGTAAAATAGCATCCCGAAGTAGCCTGATCACGGCACTATATTAAGCCACATTGTTAGATGTAGGACAGAGACAAGCACCTCCTGAAGACACAACTAGGTGGTCAGGTGGATAAATAACCCATGCAGTAGAAGCAAGCTGTTGCGTATGACGGCTAGCACCATCCGCGAATCCTAAGAACATAGGAAAATCCGCTGACATCTGTAAATCAATCGGAAGCTAATCAGCAGACCCGAAAACCAAAAGAAAGCTATACTATGTACAAAAATAACTATACAGTAGTATACAAAATTATTAGCCTGAACCAGAGATTCAAGCGTAATACCGCTTGAGGTAGAGCCCATTTCTAGGCTCCTTCAAGACATTCCCCTCATTGTCCTCTAATTCATAGGCTCCTTTTTCCAAGACACACCTTACGATGTAAGGACCGTGCCACATGGGGTTAAACTTGCCTGCCCCCAGGGGTTCTTTAGCTTGGTCATATAAGAGGACCAAGTCACCTTCAACATATTACCGGGGATGGGTAGACCTATCGTACTGAACCTTAACATGATGTTTATTGGCATCTATAACCATGGCGGCATCTCGACGTTGCTCATCAAGTTGCTCAAGGTGGATTAAACGTTGCTCAATACTCGTCGTATCAGGGAGGAGCTCTATGGCCAGTTTAAGCGAAGGGATTTCGCATTCAATCGGTAAAATCGACTCCACACCGTGTACTAGCTGAAACGATAAGAACCCGATGGCAGTCTTAACTATTGTTCGATATGCCCACAAAGTAGGATATAACATAATGTGCCAGTTGTTCTTGCTTAGCTGGATGGTACGTTGGAGAATGGTCTTTAAAGACTTATTGACTGCTTAAACTTGACCATTCACTTGGGGATAGTAAGAAGATGAGTGTTCTTGACGAAACCCAAGCTTGAGAGACAAATCCTCCATCATTTTGTTTTGAAAGTGATTGCCATGGTCAGTGACAATCTCTTTCGGAATACTGAACCGAGTAATAATCTGATTGAACACGAAATGGGCTGTTGTAGCACCATTGGCTTTTACGGTAGGCATGGCCTCAGCCCATTTGGAAAAGTAGTCCATGGCCACTATAATATGGTGATGCCCCCCAGCTGAAGCTGGTTTGAAATCCATGAAATTCACCCCCCACTTGGTGAAGGGACCAATGGTGACGACCAGATGAAGGGGCGTTGGATGCGAGTGTATATTCCGAGAAAACACCTGGCAAGGGTGACATCTCTTCACAGTGTTTATACAATCCTTAAAGATTGAAGGCCAAAAGTAACCCGCTCGCATAATACGTTGGGCTGTAGCAAGCCCGAATAAGTGACCGCCACACGCCCCAGCATGGCAATCATTAGGCACCCGCTCCGCTTCTTCGTGAGTCAAGCAACGACGGAGAATAGAATCCTTTCCTCGGTGATACAAAGGGTCACCGATGATAGTATAATCTTTAGCGTGATGTTTCACATGTCGTCGCTTGTCCCGTGAATAGTGCGGAGGAAACTTCACAGTTTGGAGATATATAATGACATCCCCATACCAAGGGTCCTCGGATGAGATAAGAAATAAGTGTTCATCCACAAAGGAATCTTCATGGATGACATCCTCATCAAGTCTCACAAGATCCGACATAAGCTCAACAAACACCAACGATTTCACCGACTTCGTCGAAGCAAAATCGAGATCGAACTCCTGAAGGATCACAATCCATTTATTGTACCTCCCCCCCTATAAGGCATCATGATAGCACGAACTGAAACGGATTGATGTGCGCTACAACTGTGGTTGTTCTAAGCAAAATATAGTGTCGTAACCGTTGGACTGCATGGACAATCGCAAGTGCCAACTTCTCCACTTGAGTATATCTCAGTTCAACATCTACTAGATTCCGACTAAGGTAATAGATAACATGCTCGAGAAGCATATCATCAACCTAAACCAAGACCATTCCAATCGTCTCTTGAGACGTAGCCACATGAAGTATAAAATCTCGTGTGAAGTATGGTGGAATAAGCACAGGGGCTGATACCAAAGCTTTCTTAAGGGCATCGAAAGACTGTTGGGCTCACCGAAAGACTGTTGGGCTCACTCATCCCAGATAAACAGTGTGTCTTTCTTCAAAAAACGCGTGAAACCTTTGGCAAGATTAGAATAATTGACTACAAAACGACGTAGAAAAGTAGCTCTCCCTTGGAGGCTCTGAAGTTGAAACAAGTTGCACAGAGGAGGCAACCCAAGTATTGCCTCAACTTTTAGAGGATCGACTCTAATACCCTCTTTCGAAACTATAAATCCTAAAAGGTGACCTGACCTCACCGCAAAGATGCATTTATTGGGATTCAACTGAATCTTGTAGCGTATACATCGTTCGAGAATCCAACGAAGGTGCTTGGGGTGGTCCATTCTCTTACGAGAATGGCCGGCAAGATCATCCAAGAAAACCTCCATTATACTTTTAAGGTCGTGAAAGGCATAGGTCATGGCACGTTGAAACGTAGCTCCGGCATTTTTAAGGCCGAAGGGCATTTTCTGATATGCAAATGTACCCCAAGGGCAATTGAAAGCAGTCTTATGTTGGTCCTCGGGTTTGATTTGAATCTGGTTATACCCCAAAAAGCGGTCCATGAATGAAAAAATCTCACTTCCCGCACAAGCATCCAATATCTGATCAATGAATGGCATGGGGAAGTTGTCTTTCGGACATGCACGATTCAGGTCTCTAAAATCAGTGCATACACGGATCGTTCCCTGCTTCTTATCCACAGGAACGGGGTTTGACACCCATTCGGTAAGGGGAATGGGGTAGATAAAACCAGCTTTGCGCAGTTTCTCCACCTTTGCCTTGATAGCGGTTGCCTTTCTAGGGTTAACAGCACGAAGACGTTGCTGAACTGGTTTAGCATGAGAATATGTTCTAATCTCGTGCTCGACAATACTAGGGTCTATTCCTAACATCTCCTCGTATGACCAGGCGAAAGCTTCCCGAAGTTCAATAAACAATTCAGTGTAGATGGAAACCTCCTCATAAGAGCAATCGTCACCGATGTAAACGTTTTCAATCTTTCCGAGAGTGCGAGAGATGTTGATCAGTTGAGTCGGGGAAATATTAGCCATGTTCCCCTCTGCATAAATCTCAAGTGAACCCAAAAGAGCCACAGGGTGACCAACCATCTCTGCAAGAGTCGTCCTGAACTCTTCTTGCTCAGCGAGATCAAGGTTGGGAAGGAAATAAGAGCGATGATGCATATCCTCCCAAGGTCTCTCACTACCACACATGGCCTCGATAATAGCTTCATCCGAGGGTAAAGTACTATCAAGGCAATCGTTCGAACAAGACGAGTCGGTTTCCCAAACTGGCAGTGTAACGGGATCTTCCTCAATTGTCCGTGAAGAGGGGATATCCAGCTCTACGGTGGCTTATTGAATATCCTATAAAGCAAGCTCAACAACAGACAGTGGCATAGACATCCCGACATGCGCAATGTCTCCAGACGTAGAACTCGTGGACGGTAAGGTCCATGGATCATTAAAATATGAAGTTCGGAACGGTACATTATGCAAAGGAGGAGGCGCATTGTCGAAAATGGTTCCCATAAAATTCACATGTGCAGGGAAATCATAAGATCCCATCAACGAAGGGTACATACCAACACCCATGTTCCCAATTGCCGGCTGAGAATCTTTAACCCGCGGGACTACTAATCTCGGGGATGCTTTAGGAGGAGGATTAACGAAATCTAGCTAATTGATGGTCACAATACTGCCTTCGTGTGGAAAGCAAATGATCCTGAATATAGTAGACGCGACAGCTTGCATAGCGTACATCCAATTCCGACCTAGTAAAAGGTTGTAGTCGATGGGCGCATCAACCACTTCGACTTCAATAGGCACAGGTTTACCTCCCAAGCAGACAACAAGGGAAGGGATAATCCCATGCGGCTTAAATGATCAACCATCAAATGCAGTGAGCATGGTCCTAGACGTGAGTAGAGGAGGAGAGCCAAGAGCTTTCCAACAAGCTAATGACATCACTAACGCGGAAGCGCCTTCGTCAACCACTGTTCTCTTGACGAAATTCTTAAGGCACTCCACATGGATTTGAAAAGCCACGTGGTAAGGTAAGCGAGGTTGAAGATCAGTAGTGTCGAACTTGATAACGTTGGGACTCCCCCCATCCTGAACTCCTAACGCACTCAAAAGGGCATGCCTTTAAGAAGGACACGCCTGTAAAACTTCAAGAGCCGACATGGCACACGGAGTTTGTCCCAAATCTTCTACAATGGAGTAGCTCTGGGCGGCTTGAGCATTGGGATTATACGTAGAGCACTTAAGAACACCTTTCGGTATCCGCGACATAATAGAGGGCTTCTCGATATGCAAGGAATTATCAGGAGGGGGGGGAGGCTCACTCCCCATATTAGGTTGTGGTGCACCATAATCGCTTTGACAAGTAGCAACACTAACCTCCAATTAAACCATCTTCACGCATCCATAACCACTAGTATTGGAAGAAGACGTTGCAGTCTCAGTAGGTCCATAACCAGTGGCGGGAGCATGCGAAGCCATGTTTTGATGATGAGGAAGGGGATCCTTCAACAAAGCTGGGCTCTGTGCAATATGCTTCGATGTTTCTTCAATTCGAGGACACGAGTGAGTAAGATGATCTTCCCCACAAAGCTTACAGGGGAGCTTCACCTTACTCCTAGGTTTACGGTCCTCACCAGCATTTCCGCCTTCCCGAGGAGGGTTGGCATTCTCTTTACGAGGGGTATGGCGATTGCTATTATTATTCCCATTGTTTCCACCCTTACATTTTTCTCCCCTTCTTCTT
Organism: Larix kaempferi; assembly: GCA_027924585.1. Taxonomy (NCBI): domain Eukaryota; kingdom Viridiplantae; phylum Streptophyta; class Pinopsida; order Pinales; family Pinaceae; genus Larix; species Larix kaempferi. Next base: position 13,664,732 of record BSBM01000007.1, read on the forward strand.
ACCACCAGGATGTTGGTTACCCGATGGGTTTGTCGTTTGCATAGTGTGTACATCGAACGATGGGGTGGAAGTGGACAAGGTGTGAACCTGTCCGAGAGTAGACTGGTTTAGCGACAAATTTTGCATTTGATTAGCCACCAAATCTACAGGGCGAGTACTTGCGGATCCCACAATGCCATCGACATGCGGTCCAGGAACTATCTTGGGCTCATGTCGTGTTCGCGATGCATCAGGAATAATGTCATATAAAATGCCAGACTGAGAGTATAGTAAATCTAACTGCTGGACTTTTAAGATGGCTTGTTCCTTAGTCATAATACCGGCCATTGAAACATCCTTGGCAATATATGGAAGTAGAGACTTAAGGAACCATTCCAACAAAAACTCTGGAGGAATGTTCGCTTTCACTAACCTCTTCCGTCAACGCCACTCTTGAACGTGGTCGGAAATATGCGTGGCCTTATTCTGATGGAAGGTAGATAAAAGTTCAGTACCAGTATCATAACGAACCGACAACTGGAAATGATCCAAGAAAACCAAAGCGATCTCATTGAATCCCCTATTAGTGTTCCCATGCAACTCAACATACCACTTCGCGGCTGCCCCCGTGAGGGTGCGTTGAAATAGTCGTAATCTAACGGAATCGTGATTCAACGAGTTGGAAGAGCACCAAAGGTGAAACGTTGTGACATGATCACCCAGATCCTCACCACCTTTCCCCTCGAACTTAGGAATGTACGAAGGAAGCTTGGTCGGAACCGGAGGCCAACTAGGGTCGTGACACATCGGATCATTCGTGAGCTTCGAAAGATCCGAAAGATTCAAACGTGCAAGGAACGGGAGCTGTGGCTGGAAAGCTTGATTATAAGCTCCCATAAAAGGTTGATTGTAAGAACCTGAAGGATAAGAAGGACCAAATGTTTGACCATGAGCATTAAACTGCTGATTATATGGACCTGTCTGACCATAAGTGTGACCATGGCCATAAGGTTGATAACCTCCTCCGACCTGACCCGCGTGAGAGTAAGCAGTTATATATGTGTTCTGAGCACCATATTGAGGTGGGTTGTACTGGTGGCCAGCAATGACTGTATTGTAGTAAGGGTTTCCACCATAAGTATGGGGCATGTACGTACTATTCGTAGCAGGAACCGTGTTGTAATGACCATGATGGTAAGGTATGTTCCCACCCCCAGCGTAAGCATTAGGATTAGCGTGATCAGTCGTGTGGTGACCATAAGTATGAGATGTATTCCCAGCCCCAATATTGTTGTTACTAGTAGCAGGAATGGTGGCATTATGACCATGAGGATAAATTATATTCCCAACTCCTACATTAGCATTATTAGTAGCGGCAGTGGACGTAAAAGTATGCGGTATATGTCCACCCCCGTGGTTGGGAGGAGCGTTAACATTTGCGAAAGTGGTCGTAGGTTGACGAGTAGCGACATGTGTATTAGGTGGTGGATGGCGAGTCGGGTTGCGAACAATATTCCTATTATGTTGGGTAGTCCTAGGAGGCGGTCGTCTTCCAACATTAGCATTGTTAGGAGGAATGTGACCAGTCTCCATACTATGTGTGTGAGTGGACAACGTGGTGCCCCCAGTGAGGGTAGTGCCCCCAATGGGTGCAGTGTTGCTAACACCATGACTAGTGCCAGCATGACTACCGAAAGTAGTGGAGGGATCAACTGTGTTGTAATTAGGCATACCATATGAGAATGCGGTAGGATTGATCGTAGGACCTGTGTTATCGTGTAAGTCTGGAATCCTGTATAAATAATTATGTGGATATGAGGAATCGAACGGGTCGTCCTCGGGTGGATCTAGACCAAACAAATTACGTTGAGCCTCGGGTGGATCCAGACCAAACAAACTAGGTTGGGTCTTAGGTGGATCACCCCCCCATGCCTCACGAGGAGTAGGGGTGTCTAAAGTGTGCTTGACTCTACCCGATGGAGTCGTAGGGATTTCTCCTGAGTCAGAGTGTGCAACAGTCATGACGCCGAGAATGTATGTCTCGTAAGAATCCGAAGACTCGGAGGGAGCCTGCCGGCGTCCCCTAGCAACACAACGTGAAAGCTCGACCGATTTTAAACCAGCCAACCGACAGGATTGGCGGAGAGTAGGACTCCGCGCCACGATATCTCCGGAGAGAATATAAAATCACAACGTCTCCTAACGGCCAACTATCGATCAAAAACAGTAAATCAAAAGCACGCACCTAGATAAACTATAGCCAAGAGTGTTAACACCTAAAAAGTGCTCACTAGCTCATTCCCTTATTCACATGACCCATTTGTCCACTTTTCCACCATCTGAGCCTCTGAAACCAACAAAAGGTCACCAAAAGACCTGAGTACACCCCTTTGTCCATTTAAAAATATTATTTTTCCTAAAAAAGCATAAAAAACCCTCAAAAATGGTCCAAATTCCCAAAAATATTAAAAAGGGAATTAAAATATTAATTTTATTCAAAAAAGGAAAAATGAGGGAAAAGTACCTAAACCATGTTGGTCAATACCATTTGGTTTCCACAAAACCACAAATGGTATTCCCCACCACCAAAACCTATAAAAAGGTGGTAGGGGCTCCTCATTTCAGATCCATCCATTATCTCATCCTCATGCTGCCGAAATCTTCCTTGAGCATTTTGGCCATTGTAAGCAACCTTGGAGAAGGAGACCTCTTGGAGCTTGGAGCTACTCATCTTGGGAGTTGCTCAACATCAACCTTCACCATTGAAGATATTATCGCAAGCACTTGATTGCCCCCCATTTTTCAATACAAATTCATTCTTTAATATTTTCTTGTTCTTGTTTTTTAAATGTTTACACTATTTGCTTATATTCTTGCATAGATCCATGATTAGTTTTGTTTAGATTAGTTTCTTGTTTAATTCTATTGAAACTACTGCTACTAGTTAGCAGGTGCCCATAGCACTAAGCCTGGTTGCAAAACCAGGCCAACAGTTTTTGGCGACTCCGCTGGCTTTGAACAATAGATCTCTAGTTTTGCTTTCAATCTTAATTTTTTATTAGTTTTTAGCCTTTAGATCCATAGATTTGCCATCCTAGACAACAGATCCATTGCTGCTCTAGTTTTTGGCCCCATCTATTGCCATTAACAGCCCGAAATTCTCAATTTTCGGGTTCGTTTTTCGGCTTCCGTGCACGGCTTTCGCCTCGCGGTTTTTAGCATGACAGTCGCGCGGTCCATCGCGACTTTTTGGCTTTTTTCCGCGCGGTTCACCGCGGCTTCACGGCCTGTTTCCGCGCTGCACATTGCGGCTTCACGGTCATTTACCGTGCTGCACATCGCGACTGCGTGGCCCTTTTCCGCGCGGTTCCCCGCGGCTTCACGGCCTATTTGCGTGCTGCACATCGCGGCTTCGCGGACATTTTTCGCGCTGCACATCGCGACAGTGCGGCGAAATCCCGCGCGGTCCATCGCGACTGTGCGGCAAAAACCCACGCGGTCCATCATGGCTTTTCTGTCAAAACCCACACTGCTATTTTTTTTTTTCATTCGGCCATTCCGATTCAAAAAATTATTTTTTTTCTGTATTTTCTGCCCACATAGCACATTTTTACAGTATTAAATTCTGCATATTTTACAGCCATAGAAATTTTTTTTACTATTTAAATGCACATCTAGAAGTCTTTTTAAAAATTTTCAAGAAAGTGAAAGAAAGACTTATTTTGCAGTTTATCTAGGTTAAAAAAATTTCCTGTTTACTTCTTTAAAAATCTTGCCCTTAGCAATTTCCTTGAAAAGAAAACCATTTATTTCTTTAAAGAAGTCTATTATTTGCTTTCATGATTCCAAAGATCTTTTGTTTTTTGAGTTAATTTTGCAAAGCATTTAGTTTCCATTTATTGAAAAAAGTCATAAATATTTGCTTTTTTATTTTTGAAAGATCCTTTATTTTTTGAAAATTTCCTATAAAGCATTTACTTCTTCCAAGTTCAGTTTACAATACTACACGTGCACCCACTCAAACACTTAATTGAACTGAGCTTTAAAACTTACCCTAATTTCAACACACTTTTAACCTCACTTGAGGAACACTAAAAGAACTTTGTAGCTAGGTAGTATTGGGGGGATAGGTGTTCCAATAACACCCCTCAATTATTACATCTGAGACATAGAAGTTGTCCATTTAGGGAGCTAAAATCTCTTAGTATTTATTGGCGCGGTCACAACCAGTTTGTGGGAAGGCCTCTCCCCTAGGAGGGTTCAAGTCGCGAGGATGGTTCTGGAAGCCTGAGTGGAATACCGAAATCCATTCAGTAACCGAAGGGCTACCATTCGCAGTTCTCGGGATATCCCTGTATTGGGATATTGCGATCAAAGGACCAAACGGCAGATTTACCTTTTCTCGACGCGTCATGAACGGAGTATCCTAGTAACCTTTCTTTAGGATTGATTACCCGGTGTCCCTCCCGGTAGGGGGATATCTAGCCGTTGTCTCAACACTCATATTGTCTGACTTGGATTTCATCACCTTGCAGAGGATATCGTTTGTTGATTCACAATACTTTTAGTTAGGTGTTTGCATGATTCAACCCACCTTTGGTCTAGTTACACCTATTTTTTTTCTAGGAGATGTTTGCATGTTGGTATTCTGACCATTTGTTGCATCCCTCCACTTATTGTAGCACAGCTGCTAGAATAAATGCCCTTTTTGAGGTTGATTTTTTGGCCTGAGAGCCTTCATTTTTCACTCCCCTTCTTGCACCCTTGGTTGCATTAGGGTTTTGTGTTTTTTATACATTACCATTTTACACATACAGATTTTTCCACAAAAACTTATTTTCTCACCATTGAGAATTTTAGACGCTCTCGTCGTCTACAGGGCAAACTCCCAGAGTTCAGTCTACTTGTCTCGCCACGTCACTGACGCCAAGCCTTATCCCTTGACTCGACACATCGTCGGTCAACTAGACAGTCGTCCGATTCTGACACGCCTCACTTCACTTCTGATTCTGAGGCAGAATCCGAAAATCCCACTGCGTTATTCCCAACCAACATTATGTCTGGAACACCATTTGATCCACTCTTTACCAGCACCATAGGAGAGACGTCTACAGACCCTTCTACTGCAGTGTCGTCCATGGAAACAACCACCCCCCTGGGTATGCCCAATATGGTCAACACTCCACATTTAGGAATGCCCAATACAGGGCCACCTCCTGTTATAGGAATTCCCAACACAGGGCCACCACCTGTTATGGGTATGCCCAACATAGGGGTCACACCCCATCTGGTTTCCACAAACCCTATCCCAGGAATCACCACTACTATTCCTAACCCCGGTGTAACCCATGTTGCACTAGGAAGCGTTGGTCCTTACCAAACCACACCTATTGGAGGACATATACCTTCAATACCTAGCATACCTTTAGGTGCTACTGGACCCCATACCACCATGACTAGGCATGTCCCAGTCCCAGTCACTACATCTGCTAGCTTACCGTATATGGCAAGTCTGAACTTGCCAGATTTAGCCAGGCTCACCAATGACCCTATCAGATACGATCCTGCATGGCCTCACATGCCCACCAAACTCCCCTCCGACATCCCTAAGTTTGAGGGTAAGGCAGGTGAAGACCCCCAGAACCATATCATGTCCTTCCATCTATGGTGTTCCTCCAACTCCATAGTGGATGACTCTATCCGCCTCCGTCTGTTACAGCGCACCTTCACTGGATCTGCAGCCAAGTGGTATATCGAGCAGCCCCATGGGACGCATGCCACCTTTACCTCCCTTGCCTCGACCTTCCTGCAGTTCTTTCAGTTACCTATCCGCTATGATGCGGGCGTCGAGATCCTACTGTCTTGCAGACAGAACACGGCCACCCACATCACTGACCACATTCATGAGTGGCATCGACGCCGAAGCCTCTGCAAAATCAAATTAGACGACCATATCTTCCTAGATTGGTTTCTAAAATCCCTTCTCCCTCTCATTGAGAAGGATGTGGCATCCGAAAGACCCCAATCTAAGGAAGAGGCCATCCTCAAAGCCCAACAATTTGATCTCATTTACGCCTAGTTGGGTTATCTATACACAATCATACCAGACGCCTCACGTGGCGACTCTTCACGCGGTGACGCACCAGGGGCATCACATGCCGCTGATGGCATTATTGGCAAAATCGCACCGCAAGCTAAACCTTTCAGCATGGTGAGCACCATGCCTGCCCCAGACCTCTCTAGGGATACATCCAGTTCCGGAGCGACAACTTCTTACGCTCCAACAAACCAGACACATCACATTCATGGACCCTCTTGTCCACAACATTGTTATGGACAAGCGCCATCAGCATATGTACCTCCTACATACTATAACCAACCTGCTACACAGAACCCCATTCAGTTCTCGCCACAACAGATGCAGTACCCACCGCAAGCTGCACCAGCTAATCCAACACATCCAATAGCTCAGGGGTACCAACAACCCCAACAAGCAACTGGACCACCGCCAGCTCCACCTGCATATTACCCACCGCAACCTACTCCCGCACCTGCGGCTCCCCAGAATCCCCCCAATGCTCAAGGGCATGTGTACGCACAACAACATCAGCCCCAATACCAAAATAACCAACGCAACCAGGGTGGGCAATCAAACCGTGGAAGAGGACATAACCGCGGTAACAACCAACACAATAACCAAGGTCCACAACCTCCTCTGCAAAATAATAACGCGGCGCCTGCTCATCAGAATCCTGATCGGCCACCTAAGCAAGCCAAAAATGCTAATTTACGAACAAACCATCCTTGTTCTATTTGCGGGGTCTATGGCCACTATACCCACGCTTGCCCACATCTGGAGCGAGCTCGGCAACTATGGACAGATGACGCCCATCGTCAAGGGCAGGCGGCTCCTCAGCCGCCACCCAACCCTCTACCACCTCAACAACAACCTTTGGTGCTACAAAACCCTTTTCCAACACAAGGAGTGGTGAACACTCAGTCGTTAGCTCCCCCACAGGGCAACGTGCCACCACAACAAATCACTTACGCCGCTCCTGATCAACCAATGTTTGATTCAGGCACTCACCACTTATTGATGATGTCCACTGCCGATGTCAACATCCAGACACGTCGAAACCAGTATGGCCCTACCTCCGAAGCCCCCCCCGCCGATAAGGATACTAACGCTCATCCCACTGATCAGACGTTACATATACCACCGCTTCCACTCGATGGCGCCTCTAAAGCACCTCGTTTCCCACTCCGCCGTATCAACAACAACCCTAATGCACGGGCTGCGTCAAATTACAACATCCTAGATGAATTAGCTCAATCTCCCGCAACCATGTTTGCGTTAGAAGTCTTGAAAAACTGTCCTATGCAGCGCAAGACTTTACTTTCCGCCATTGGGGCGATTGACCCAAATGATTTGAAATTGATGACCTTTGATTTGGACCAGTCTGAACCACGTCTGCCTTCCACAATAGCAGTCCAAGTTTCTGTTTCTATTCGGAATCTTGTCATCCATCGATGTATCATCGACGAGGGTGCCTCTACATGCGTCGTGTCCACATTCGTTTGGCAGAAGTTGGGATCCCCTACTCTCCAGCAATCCACCACTGCATTGCGGGCCTACAACGGCCGGTCAGATCAACCTCAAGGTCTACTACCCAATGTCCCCGTCCAATTGGGTGGGAAAACTGTGCTCATCGAAATAGAGGTCATTAATGCCCAACTCGATTATAACCTTTTACTTGGCCGCAGTTACATGTACGCCATGAAAGCGGTTGCCTCATCCGTTTTTCGTACCATGATGTTCCCCCACGAGGGACGCGTGGTCAAAATCGACCAACTCACCTACTATGATCCCAATGCCCTTGCAGCACCCGAAAATGTTCTCCCCATGGTTGAACAACCCGCTTCTAGTGCAACTACCTCCTTTGTTTCTTCTGTGGGACCCAGACTTTACTCAGATACACCAATGACCTCTACATTCCAGGCCATTCCACCACCGTCACCGGAGACCCACGTCGCAAACCTCTGTACTCTTTCACAGAATACACAAGCACCCGGTAGTCAACCACCATTGGTCCCTAGTCACATCGGTGTTACACCCATCCACACCATCCCCTTTCTATTTCCTCCTTCGGGTGTAGTAAGCGCCCCGGTTATGGCTACCCTTAGTCTACCCAGGTTAACATTGGGATTACCCGTGTGGTATATTTCGCCTCCTGCTCCACCGCCAATACCAAATGTCATCCTCCAACCAGTACAACCGATTGTTACCACTACTCAACCTCCTCCCGGTGTCACAATCCCTTCGTCGTCAACGAAACCTCCTCCTGGTCTCAATATCCCTTCGTCGTCAACGAATCCTCCTCCTCTTGTCAAGCCCACTAAGGGCAAAGGTCCACAACCATACACTGCTATACCACCTCCTAAGGCAGTTAAACCCCCTCCCATATTTCGAGCTCCTCCTAAATGCTCATTGTGCGATGAGATAGGACTTCCCACTCATTAATGCCCACAGCTACTGGCACTCCAGGAACATATGAATATGTTGGACGACGACACCAGCATCCCAGTAGTTAGACTAGAGCCACCTCCTCAGCCTCGCGACAGATCACTGCGCACCAACCATCCTTGTGCCATATGCAGTGTTTACGGCCACTACTCTCACCATTGTCCTGATCTCCCTGACTATAGAGCAGCATTGTACGAGTTAAACAACGTCGATTTAGAGATATCTCCTCCCCTCATCGAGGAGATCTACCCCCCACCATCATCCTCGTCAGAAGAAGTCAATACAATCTATATGATTTCAACAACTTTCAAACCAGAACCCCTTGATTTATGGTCTGACTACTTCAATACTGATGAGCAAATTTTAGAGACACTTACTGAACCCAACTACCCTTGGGATGATAAGCATCATCGCTCGTACTTCCTCCCGGAGGCATCCACATCCACCGCGTCCAACCAGCTCTCGGTCGAATCAAAAGATTTCATACCCACTAAGGTCGATTGGTTAAAGGACCCCATCCCAGCACCGGATGCCTTCGAAGAAGGGAACATGTCCAACATTTCCCCCATTATACAAATAGATATTTCCACAACACCGGGGAAACCTGAGCTCATCTCGCTGGGCGCATCTTGCACTCAAGCAGAAACCCAGGCGTACAAAAAGCTTTTTCAAGAATTCCGGGATGTTTTCACCTGGTCCTATACCGAAATGCCTGGTCTTGACCCCGCCATTATAGAGCACCACATTGATACATGGCCTGAGGTACCCCCTGTTCATCAGAAACAGCGACCCATTCATCCTTCCAAACTCCCCGCTGTTAAAGCTGAGGTCGAGAAACTTCGCAAAGCAGGATTCATTTATCCTATTCTGTACACCACCTGGGTGTCGAACCCCGTTCCCGTCAACAAAAAGCAAGGCACCCTTAGAGTATGCACTGATTTCCGTGATTTAAACCACGCTTTTCCAAAAGACAATTTCCCCACACCATTCATTGACCAACTCATTGATGAGTGTGCGGGCCATGAAGTCCTATCTTTCATGGACAGGTTTTCCGGATACAACCAGATCCACATCCGCAAGGAGGATCAGTACAAGACTGCCTTCACCACCCCATGGGGCACCTTTGCCTATCGCGTCATGCCATTCAGACTTAAAAATGCTGGTGCCACTTTCCAGCGAGCCATGACCTATTGCTTTCATGACTTGGTCCATATCCTGCGAGTCTATCTTGATGACCTTACAGCTCGTTCCCGAAAACGATCAAACCACCTTAACGACCTCCGGCAAGTTTTCCTGCGTTGTCGCAAATATAAAATCCGCTTGAACCCACACAAGTGTGTCTTTTGCGTTCCGGCAGGCCGCTTGTTGGGTTTTATTGTTTCCCAAGAAGGAATTACTGTAGATCCCCTAAAAGTCAAAGCCATCTTAGAACTTCCCCCTCCTCGCACGCTTCGGTAGCTCTAGAGTCTACAAGGGAGGTCCAATTTCCTTAGGCGCTTCGTTCCTGATTACGCCACCAAAGTCCATGGATTCTTACGCTTACTTCGTACCCACATACCCTTTGTTTGGGATGAGCAAGCAGACACGGCATTCGAAGCCCTCAAGAAAGCTCTCACACAAGCCCCCTTGATATCCCCACCGGATTTCTCTCAATACTTCACCCTTTATGTCTCGGCATCTGAATATGCTGTGTCCGGAGTTTTGGTCCAGGAAGATGCCTCTCACCAAGAGCATGTAATTTATTACGTCAGCCAGACCTTGTCTGGCCCACCCCTACGTTACCCATACGAGGAGAGATTAGCCCTAGCTGTAGTCTTTTCCTTACAAAAATTGCGACACTACATTCTACTCAGTCATACCACGGTTGTGGCCGACTCCAACCCTATGGTCTATCTCCTAACCCGGCGGCTCCTACAAGGTCATGTTGCTAAATGGGTCATTATACTCCAGGAATATGACCTTACTTTCAGAACTCCTAAAAGCACCAAAGCCCTCACGCTTGCTCACCTCATCACTGACCTCCCATCCTCTTCGTCATCACCCGCTATCCAAACAGATCTGATTGACGAACAAATCTTCATCATCTCGTCTGACGACCCATGGTACGGAGACATTTTGATTTACCTCCGCATGCAAAAATTTTGACCACACATCGATTGTGACGGACGCCGTCGCATACGACACCATGCCCCCCGATACCTCTTGTTAGGAGATGTACTTTACCGACGCGGCATTGATACCATCCTACGCTGCTGCCTATCCCATGGTGAGGCAGAACAAGTGCTCAATGATTGTCATAGCGGTGCCTGCGGAGGCCATTTCTCCGACATGGCCACCGCCCAGAAAATCATTCGGGCAGGTTATTTTTGGCCATCATTGTTTACTGATTGTATCACCGCAGTCAAACATTGCCAGAACTGCCAACTCTTTGCTCCCAAAGCGAGAACCCCCCCCCCCCCGCCCCCCTTCATCCAGTCGTCACTGTTGGACCATTCTGCAAATGGGCCATCGACTTCCTCGACTGCAACCCCACGTCAGCCGGCGGTCACAAACACATCGTTGTGGCCGTAGATTATTTCACCAAGTGGGTGGAAGCCATGCCGACTTACAACTGCAAGGCCGACATTGCAGCACGGTTTTTCTTCAACCATGTTATCACTCGTTTCGGAGTGCCGAAGCAACTAGTCTCTGACCACGGCTCTCACTTCGAGGATGCCGTCTGGAAAGAATTATCAACCATGTTGAAATTTGACCACCATTTTTCTTCCGCCTACTATCCCCAAGGAAACGGCCAAGTCGAAGCGATCAATAAAATTTTGAAGACCATTCTCCAATGCACTGTAGACAAACACAAATCCAATTGGCACCACATGCTTTTCCCGGCACTATGGGCTTACCGCACCTCAACCAAAACCGCCACCGGTTTTACCCCTTTCCATTTAGTTCACAGTGTCGAATCCGTCCTCCCTATTGAGTGCCAGATTCCAGCCTTACATATCGTCGTTGAACTCCTACTAGACACTTCCCCGATTGAGCAACGTTTACTACTCCTAGAGCAGGCCAATGAAGATCGGCGCACAGCTATTCAAAACATGGAAGCAGCCAAACAACGATCAAAACTAAGTTACGACAAACACGTCCACCCTAGAACCTTTTCTGAAGGAGACCTTGTCCTAACTTACGATCAAGACCACGACAAAACCGGAAAGGGAAAGTTTGTATCTATGTGGCAAGGCCCCTACATCGTACACACTTGCCTCGGGCAGGGGGCATACATTCGGACCGATTCAGAGGGCAATCCCCTACGCAACCCACGCAACGGGTTGTACCTCAAAAGATTTTACCCATAGAAAATCTGATAGACACCATTGTCCATTCTAGTATAGGCTTACTTTCGTTTTTACAAAAAATTCAAAAAACCTAAATATTTGTTTTTCTCTGCATGACCACAGATGGATCCTCTTCCACTATGCTATGTCGGTTTCGCTGATGGTGCAAGCCGTTGGTCTCCCAATCTCGCCTCCGCAGCTTGGGTAATATACTCCCCTTCACATGAGTTAATTCACATTGACGGAGTATGTTTAGGTGCCGCCACCAATAACCAAGCTGAATACGATGCCGTGACCGGTCTCCTGGCCGCAACTCTCCAAATGAGCATCCGTCACCTCAACGTTTTCTTGGACTCACAGCTCCTAGTTTCCCAGCTCAACAATGATTACCAGGTACGCGATCCCTGTCTTTTCAGAAAATTCCTGCGCACTAAACAAATGGTTAGACAGTTTGAATCCATTTCGTTCACACATGTCCCAAGACACCTCAATAGTGTAGCAGACCATATGACCAACAATGTCCTCGACTGGCACACCAATCACATCATGTCATAACCAAAATGTGCATCCACGTGCATAATATGTGCCTCCACAGGCATATCCATAAACAAAATGCATCCACGTGCATAACATATGCCTCCACGGGCATAAACAAATAAACGAAATGCATCCACGTGCATAACATATGCCTCCACGGGCATAAACAAATAACAAAATGTGCATCCACGTGCATAACATGTGCCTCCACGGGCATATCCATAAACAAAATACGGCATCCACGTGCATAAACATGTGCCTCCATGGGCATATACAAAAGACAAAATCTGCATCCACGTGCATACACGACAATATATCCAAATATATATACACATATATATAAAAACCATAATAGTCAACATGTCATAGGTGCCCTCAACACCCGATATACAAAAATACAGCAGTCGTACAAAAAATGCTTCCCCATATGCTCATCAGCATTTGGGGGCAGATACAATATCATCTACTCATCAGGATCCCTAGGCTCCTCCGGCTCCTCCTCCGCTGGCCCCGCCGGGTCATGGCGAGCCCGAACTCTCCGCTCTACTGGCCCCGCTGGATCATCCCGCAGGCGTATCCTCATCTCAGGTGGCCCTGCCGGGACATCCCGAGCACCACCCCTGTGCTCTGCCACAAACATCGCTGTCCTCAACAAGAGCGACCACCACTCAGGCGGTGCACCGAAACAACCCTCCAAAATATCCCGATCCAGGTCTCTCCAACCATCCTCGAGGAGTCCAGCTAGGATCCTGTCGAAGGTCTGTCTGACACCCTCTACGGCGTCATCTCGAGGGCCAACCCCTTGCCCACGAGCCGCAAATCCTCCACCACACGGAGGTGGTACCACTGCAGGTGGATGAGCGACCACCATCGCCCGCCCCTGACGAGCCACGTAGTCGGCCGGTGGCACTGGACCCACATCTGCACAAAGCAAGTAAGCCATCATATACTATCCAACTATAATCATCGATGATAAATCAAACAACACATGATATAGTATAAAATAAAACACAAAACATAACGTCTAAACTCCAGGCCTGTCCTGGGGCACGAGGCATCTCTGGGTCGCCTCGATAGTCCATGCCGGCATAGGGGTAGTCCTCAATCAGTAGGGGCATCTGCTCCCACTGCTCATAAAAATCCTCCGTGAAGAAACCACGGACACCACCGCCGCCACGAGGCATCATCTGCCCCCACCGCATCATGCGAGGCTCATTCACCAAACCAGCACGAATAGGTACCCGCAGTCGTAAGGTCGGCAATTGCTCGAAGAAAAAACAGAATAGAAAGGAGGCATAACAAAACTCTCCTCCCTCTCGACTGGCCTTGTCCAGATCTCTCCGGACACCAGCTAGAAACATCTGCCCCCAGGCATAGTAAGTCCCCCGAAGAACATAATCCATCAACATCGTTTGTCCCCCAGACAAACGATGTGGTGCAGCAGCACCCAATATCCGTAGAACACATGCCCCAACAGCTCGCATATCCCACTCACGTAGGGATCGCAGACTAATAGAGTTGTTCTGCAAAACGGCGTCACCAACATAGAAAGTCTGTAACAAGTCCTCCATATCTACACCCAGCGGGATCCTCGGCAAGAGATCGCCCACCTCCCCCAAACGAGGCAACCCAGTCAGAAAATAGACATCGGTGAGGGTGATCTCTAACCTCTCACCCCCAATAATGAAAGCACCCTCTGTCGGCACCCACCAACTCACCAGCTTGTTCAGGAGCCGTCTCACTGAACGAATAGGTGGGATCTGAGCGAACTTCAAAATTCCACTCACAGCTAGAGTCTGTCGCACCCCCGGATCAGTCTGAATCTTCTCCATCAGATCATCATCGATCTCCCGCTCTCGCCAGGAGGACAATGGTCTCCTCAACATCCTGCCAGAAAATAGAAGAAATTTTTAGCCCCAGCACAAAAAAATTTGAAAAAAATCCCATCGTGGCTTTTCCACCAAAAGTCGCGATGACCAGCGCGGCCTTTTCACCAAAAGCCGTGATGACCATCGCGGCCTCCATCCCAAAATCCGCGATGATCATCGCGGCCTCCATCCTAAAAACCGCGATGAACATCGCGGGTTTTGGCCGGACAGACGCGATGAACATCGCGACTATCCCCCATGAACTCGCGATGAACATCGCGAGTTCCAACCTCACAGTCGCGATGAACATCGCGACTGTCAACTTGAAACCCGTGCGGTTCATCGCGGGAAAAGACCCGAAACCCGCGATATTCCACGTTGGAGCGTCAACATGGAATTTTGCGGCCTTCGGGGGCCCGCCGCCAAACAAAAAAGACATAATTGAAAAGGCTAAGGCAAATAGAGTTACCTGAAACTCACAGAATCGAAAACCAACGGTGAAATCTCCCGAAAATCAAGAAATAGCTCCGACTGCTCTACCAAACTCGCACGTAACAATGACAAGTCATCTGGGCCCCACGCCCTATTTATAGAAATTCCACCAATTTTCAAACAACCATTGCGGTATCATACGAAGTCCATTTTTCAAACCGTTGGTACCGTTGGAATCAGCACAGCCAGAACTTCATGCAGGTTCCTTCCTTTTCCCGTTTTCACGGGGTCTATTTTTTGACCATTTTTTTGGCCTCTCTCGTGGCCTCGGTTTGCGTGCCACATCGACCGTTCTCCGTTTTTGACATGCCTTATACCGCCGGATTCAGTTTTTCGTGCTCGTGATGATGCTTGAGATCATTTCTCGAACTCACCTTTAGATTTTTTGGGCATTTTTTCCATGCCCCCTCATCACCTCGGTTTGCGTGCCACATCAGTCGTTCTCTGTTTTTGACATGTCATATATCACCGGATTCAGTTTTTCGCGCTCGTGATGATGCTTGAGATCATTTCTCCCTATCATGTCCCGATTTTCAGGGCATTTTTTCATGCCCCCCACGTCACCTCAGTTTGCGTGCCACATCGGCCGTTCTCCGTTTTAGACAAGTCTTATGTCGTCGGATTCAGTTTTCCGCGCCCGTGATGATGCTTGAGAACATTTCTCGCTCTCACGCCCATCTTTTTTGGCCATTTTTTCAAAATGCCCTCTCATAGCCTCAGTTTGCGTGCCACAACGGCCGCATCCCCCTTTGTGACAATCTTTATGTCACCGGATCCAGTATCCCGCACACATGATGACGCTTGAGACCTTTTCTCGCTCCCATCTATCCATTTTTTGTTCGGTATAATTTTATCCCTTTTTCGGGCCGAGCAATCCCTTTTACGAAAAAGGCACTTAGGGAGTTTCTGTTAAGCTCTTTTCTGACTCTTAAAACAATGAAAAGATCGCCGAGCAATCTTGCTTCCTTTCATGCTCGCTAAACGTATCTGAAAGGGCGTTTACCTGGTATAAGTTTACCCCTTTTCCGAACCTCGTAAACTAATTACGAAAAAGGTATACTCTAGTCACATCGGCTAGAAGAGTTCTCCATCCGCATCATTTTATGCTTTTTCGGGCCTTGGAGACTAAACTTACGAAAAAGAAACACCAATAGAGTCCACTTACCGTTTTCAGACTCTCTAAACATGAAAGCAACCATGAGTATGAGCCGTCCTGGGCTCACAAAATCCACAGGACCGTACCATTTCAGAGCACACTTTTATCCCTTCTTGGAGCTCATCAAAACTACGAAGAAGGAATCAATGGTGCCTCTTGACGCCACGACAGATAACATCTAATCATATGGCAGCTTCCCCATTTTGGTCGCCTTTGTTCAGAGTATTCTGCAGTATGTTACCTTGAAAATCCCTCGACAACACCTATCAGCTTGTCCTCCCCCCCCAGAGTCAATATATACCATTCAGTCAAAGCAATGATCCCCACACCTACAAGTCAGTTCCCTACGCTGCCAGGTCAACCATGTCATCATGCTCTGAACAAAGGAAGTTTGAGTCTACCCACTTTTTGACCCAGTTATTTCCCATCCCCACAAGTATGTCAGTCCTACCATCAATACTACAACACTTCAGTTCTACACCTCGTGCTCCTATCAAGGAAAAATCATTGCCTTGTTAGTTGCTGGTCTCCCTCTGTCGACGACAACCACATTTATTCCAGAGGATAGACCTAGAGGTCCCTGTGTCTTGGACTCATTACCATTTATGATGAGTGCCTACGAATCATTTCGAGAGGAATCCTCATTGCTTCTCCAAATGGTTGTTTCTCACATGCTCGACTTCAACACCTTGATCGCATCGTTGAGACTCGCACAGGACATTGATCCTTTCAGTTATTAGTCGAAGACCCCGGATACCTCCTGACTCCTCCACATTTGAGAATCTTCCTATGGATACAACCAGTTACACTTTTTCTATAGATATCCGGGTTGCGCATGGCAACAGTATTTAGATGTACCCCAGTTTCATACTCCCTTGAGTACACAGTTACATTAATTCTCAGAGATGATTCATAATCTTTGAGTCCCTATAGATGTTGGACACCTTCAGTTTCAGCAGTTCACCAGTTATTCCAGTGTATCAGTTATTGAGATCAGTTATGATCAAGAGTATATCCCAAAATAATGTCCCCCCTAGACCATTATGATGTACCAGTAGATTCTTTATGTATTAGATCCCCCTTCTTGGGACTAATTGTTATGTATATGTCTTGATACAAGCATGGGAATGCCCGCCTCATCCAGTATCAGAGATTATACCTCATTCATATTGAGGCCATGTAATATTATTTGTTTTTGCAGCTTCCAAGGGCCGTGGCTCCAGTCTCCAACCGGTCTCTTCTCTCCCTAAACCCCAGAAAAAAAGACAAAAGAACTATGATGTCTATCGGCCATACGATGAGCTCTTGCCCTCACACATCAGGGGGCAATCTGTTAACACCTAAAAAGTGCTCACTAGCTCATTCCCTTATTCACATGATGCATTTGTCCACTTTTCCACCATCTGAGCCTCTGAAACCAACAAAAGGTCACCAAAAGACCTGAGTACACCCCTTTTTCCATTAAAAAATATTATTTTTCCTAAAAAAGCATAAAAAACCCTCAAAAATGGTCCAAATTCCCAAAAATATTAAAAAGGGAATTAAAATATTAATTTTATTCAAAAAAGGAAAAAGGAGGGAAAAGTACCTAAACCATGTTGGTCAATACCATTTGGTTTCCACAAAACCACAAATGGTATTCCCCACCACCAAAACCTATAAAAAGGTGGTAGGGGCTCCTCATTTCAGATCCATCCATTATCTCATCCTCATGCTGCCGAAATCTTCCTTGAGCATTTTGGCCATTGTAAGCAACCTTGGAGAAGGAGACCTCTTGGAGCTTGGAGCTACTCATCTTGGGAGTTGCTCAACATCAACCTTCACCATTGAAGGTATTATCGCAAGCACTTGCTTGCCCCCCATTTTTCAATACAAATTCATTCTTTAATATTTTCTTGTTCTTGTTTTTTAAATGTTTACACTATTTGCTTATATTCTTGCATAGATCCATGATTAGTTTTGTTTAGATTAGTTTCTTGTTTAATTCTATTGAAACTGCTGCTACTAGTTAGCAGGTGCCCATAGCACTAAGCCTGGTTGCAAAACCGGGCCAACAAAGAGCAGACAAACAAAGTGGCTAAATGAGACACTAGAGCCGGTATGTCTCACCTAGGAGAGGCTTGAGACTCCCAAACTGTAGCTGGACGTAACATAATCAGTTATAGAGACACCCAAGCTTCACTGCGTGCAAAGGACCGTAACCCTCGGCAACAAACAACTGTGTTGTCCAAAGAGTATTGATGCTCACAAGGTGGAAGATTACATTGTAACACCAATTTTGGTTTTATGAGGGGTGGAAAAAAATGATAATGTCTTTGGAAAAGTGTTGAATCAATAATAATTATTATAGTAATAAGAATTACTATAAATTTTTTTGTAGTTAAATAAAAATAATAAATATTATATTCAATTATTTTTTTTATAAGGTGGAGCAATAAAGTTTTAATAAAAATAAAATATTATATAATAATATTCAATATTATTATAATAATATTTTATTAATATTGTTTTTTTTGTGTGTATGGCTACGTGGATAAGATTGGGAGTTGGCCGAGAGGACTGGTGAGCGAGCAGAAAGAGGTGGGCACAGTTGCAGTAGGGGTAGCGGCGGCGTGGATGATAGGATGTTGGGCGCAGGGTGGAGCAGCATATGGGATGGAAGGGAAGGCATGGGCTATGGAGGTGGAGGCAGTTGCAGGAGGAGCAGAAAGGGACAGGCACGGGGATGGGGGCGGTCGTGGGTGGCGGCTGGAGGGAGCTACGAGGGGGCGAGGAAGGTTGGAAGAAGTGGGGGAGCACGGGGGGAGAGTGTAGAGGTAGGGCGCCGCAGGTGGAGGGCGCAGGTAGTGTGCGGTGACTGTGGAGAAGGGAAAATGGAGGCGGGTGAGGGTGTGGTGAAGAGGATCGCGAGGGCATGGTAAAGAGGATGGCGAGGGCGCTGCGAGGGTTGGGGAGAGGAGTGTAGCAAGCGGGCAGACTTGGAGTGTGGGGGAGTGCGCAAAGGGCGTGTAGTGGTGGATGGAGGGCGGCGTGCTGGAGCGAGCAGTGTGGGGCAGCGGAAGTGGAGGATTTGTGGACTAGTGGGATGGGATATGGGGGCTGTACGGAGCTAGAGGCCGGGAGGGAGATGGAGGTGTGGGATGAGCAACGACAGGTGAGAAGGGGTGGTGGAAGAGCCAAATCCGAGCTATTAGGGGAGGAGCGAAAGCTCTGATACCAAATGCAGCAACCGTATCCGGTTGGACTCTTAATAGTCGTATTTGACTTTAATATTGAATGATAGATAAGAATAATATATTAGATGATACTGATAAAATTACAATAAGATCTCCTTTATAGGGCTTGAGCAAGCATAGTGAAGGGTTACGCCCTTTCACTAGTAACCTAATAATCTATTAATTTATAAATAATAATATTAATTAAATATTCACAGCAATCCTTCAGAGAATTTTCTTAATCTTGCCAATTAGATCCATATGATAAGGGTTGGCCATATCGATACCAAAGCCAAAGAGGGAAGATCCTAAACACAGACTACCAAAAAAAGAAAAACCCTAAAATGTCTTAGAAGTGTAACCATAAGCACAAAATGTAGAGATAGAAGACATAATGACCTTGATGCCTCACAACCACTAACCAATTGTAGCATAAAACTCCTAATCTAATGCCGCTCAGAAGTCAAACCATACAATTTAGGATCAAGGGTCTTACCTAGTTCAAAGTCTAATTGCCTTTGGGAAGTGCTTCCGTGGAATCAAACAATGGTAAGGAAATTTGGTCACTCCATACCTCCATAGCCATCCAAATCCAAGAGAAACCACATTGAAATAATCCCTCTGCAATTGAAAGAAGCACAAGTAGGGCCATAAAGGAATACATGCTTGGAATTGAGTGCAAGGAAGAGAGGGAGCCAAAACCACTTGGGAGTGTTATGGCTCCCTCTCTCAACTTAATGGTGAGACAATTCATCGTCCTTCAACAATTTCAATAGTACCATGTGTATGGTTCCCATTAATCCTAAGAAATATTATGGTTATGAAAGTTAAATCCTCCTTCCTGCTAATAATTCCAATATTAAGGGATACACCTTTATTTAGGGGGGTCCACGTTTTTAATGAGCACCCCCTTGTGAAGGGATACAACCTTGCTTACTAAATAGTCAACAACGGAGTTCTTGAAGCATCGAACATGGAAGAAATGATCAACAAGGCCCTCTAGGTTCCAATTTATCCTTTTAAATATCCTACTTTGTAGTGTCCCCTCTTCAACAATCCTTTTCCTCCCTTTCTTTATTACTAAGAGAGAATCTCCAAAGATCATCGCCTACTGAATACGAAGGATTTTGATGATTTATAATCCCAAATATAATGCATAGACTTTATCTTGGTTGTTGATAGCTACACCTATGCCCCGGGAAAGGTATATTTCTATATTTCCATCGAGGTTCAAAATAATCCCCCCTGTTCCTACCACCCCTGCTTCTTGATGAGATGTTATAAGATGATATAACTCTAAAAGCCTTTAGCTATTGCCATAAAATGCAATATAATGTCTAGGCTTTCATTATAGATTTTTGTCTCTAGGGAATTTTAGATTTTCATAAGGAATCTATAAGGAATTTTAGATTTTCATAAGGAAACTATAAGGAATTTTCATGTGCGAAGATAGATGAGAGATACCTTGGGTTTGATCTATAAAGAATCTAAATGGCATTAACTATCAAGGCTTGGTTTACAAAGACTATGTAGTGGTGTTTGACATTGAGAGTTTGATCCTTATTGTTCATGGATTCCCGTGGTTACAAGCCCAAAACTAAAAGGATTTTGAGGGCTTTTTTTACAAAGACCCTATAATAGTGGTTGATAACAAGATTTTTATTTACCAATACTTTTCAATGGTCTATGACACTAAGGGTTTGATCCTTAGTGTTCATAATTTCCCATGGTCATCAACCCATAGTCGATAGCATTTCATGGGTTTTCTTTGCAAAGACTTTGTAATAGTAGTCAATTGAGGTTTTGATTTGCCAATACTATGCAATGGTGTGTGACACTGGGGCTTTGGTCCTCAGTGTTTATGGCTTTCCATGGTTACAAACCCATAGTTTCATTGTAGACCTTGTGCATGGATTTTTATGGCGATCAGAAGAAAATCATACAAAATGTGAATAAGAATGAATTAGAGGAAGGGATTTAAAGGGTTTGCCTAAACAAGAAATTTCCTTGTGAAAGCATGTGATATTCAAGAAAGATAGGATTGTGGCAATCCATATGCCGACATGCATGCTAATTTCTAAAGTATCGAGGATGCATAATAATTGCTTGATAAAATGTGTACACGAAACGAGGCCTTCTAAACTGAACATATTTTAGCCCATGGGTTGGTTGATACATTTACTCATGATTACAATGACAATATAGGTGTGAATAATCATGTTGAGAAGTTTCATGTTTTGTTGTGCTTATATGAGGGAGGGACTTGTTGCATCCATTAAACTAAAATTATATAAAAAAGGGTGGATTATGGTGGTACAACAATGCCTTCTATTTGTTGGTAAGTAACTAAACAATCATTGTTTGCTTTTCGATCACGACATTCATAAGGATTCAATGTTATCTTTGGTTCTTCATCTTCGTGGAGGAAGAAAAGTTAAGCACATACCATCCTCATCCAAGAGTCACTCTTTTAAGGACGCAATCAACAACACCTTCTGTAGTTGCATTGATTCACTGACTCAATGTGTATATTACAAATAAATCATATAAGGTTCTAATACTGGAGGTAATTGAAGAAATGATTTCTTACCTCCTTTCATACTAAGAATAAAAGGTGGTAATTTGGAAATTTGATGCTTTATGGCCTCCTACCTCAAATTTGTATTAGTGGCTGTATTTGAATCGAAGGATTGAGGTATTTCTTGTTTCCAAAGGTTTTTTTATTATATAATTTCACAATTTTTCTAATTATTATAATGTTTGCAAGGAGGATCCTTTGTTTTTGGGAAGAACGAGCCTTTTTGTTACCCTTTAGTTCCCAAAATTTATCCCTTCCAATATGTTGGTCACCAAGGTACATGTTTGGGTTTATGTCTCAAATCCACCAATACAATTTTGCGAGTTATCCATTTTTTAAGATATTGGGAATACCTTAGGGATATATTTAAAAACAAATATCGATTGGAACAAACTTGGTTTTTTTAAATATGCATGTCTATGTGTAGAGAATGACATCAGTAAGGTATATTAGATACATTGATACTTCGAAGGAAGGTTATAGATTGTCTCATGAAATGGATTATGAAAATCTCGCACACATTCGACATTTCCACAATTTGCATGGTAAAGCGCCATCAACATATAGCATGCAACCCACCAAAGGCATCCTCATCAGATCCAAGAAGCAACATGAGCCCATAAATGCACAAGATCAGTAAAAAACTACAACCGCACGGGTACATATCTATTAACCTATGCTACCGCGCATATAATCAGAATTGCACCTACGCAACCAGCGCGGATAATTCTTCGATATCTGTGCGACTGACAAAAATGATGGGAGCACAACAACCCATGGTGCATTGAAGGCTCATCAAAGCCCCATTGCCTCCAAGAATTCGAATTTGGCCTCCCCATGTACTTGCGTTCATAGAATGGCCCCCCTTTGTGTACTTTGGGGTCAAATCATGGAGTTAATGGGATCACACTTGGATCTGGTTGTTTCTTGGCCACCTCTTGGCATATAACAGGAATCCATGGGCATGCATCTAGGGAGGAGAAACTAAGAACAAGGTTATGTTGTTGGAATTGTGCTTGACCTCCCTTATAGCTCACCTCTTCCCTCTTGTTTGGCATTCCCCATTGCTCCCTTTCCTCCTTCCTTCATGGGGAAAGTGTTTCTCCATTGTTGTCTCCTTCCTCGAGGAGCAATATCTTCATTATTTTAGCTTTGTTTAGGCTTGTTGAAGTTGTTATAGCTTGTGGGTGCTTGGCTTGCCTAACCCATAGAAAACATTGTTTCCTTGGCTGCAAGTTTCAAGGATAGTAGGGAATATTGCTCACCTTTGGGTTATTTTTCCCTCAATAGTATTTATGGCGACTCCACTTATGTTAGTTCATTTCTCTTAAACTACGTTGTTGTTTTTTGAGTGGCTAATTTATGGTATCTTGTGTTGTGTAGGAGAAGAGGTCCATACCCTTCAATCCGGAAAATAGGCCTCCTTTGGGCCACAATTTTCGTTTCAACAGACGCGTGGATCCGGACGTCTGGATCCGGACGTCTCAGGCATGTTGCCTGCGCAAACAGTTCCCAGACAGTTGTGCTGTCGCGCATATGAACCGATCTTCGATCACGCGGATTTTTGTGCAACTGACCACGTGACCTTTTCCCATTCTAACTGCACTATTGCGTGCTAGTGAATCTTTTTGTCATGTTATCACGCGTCTGCTAATTTTTTTCCCATCTGAATGTGCTCTTTATTTTCTCTATACATGTTTTTCACAATTTTGCAACTCCATTGCTGCTCACTAATGAACTGGGACTAATTAACTTGTAATAGTTTACATGTTCTATAGTAATTATCTAACTTAGACCAATATTAAGGAGTAAAGAGTCCTTCTCTCTCAAAACTTACTTAGGTAACCAACCCTGGGGCTTTCAACGGCCCTCATTGTTGTCACTAGTATTCAAGACATCTTGTGTTTTTGTTTACTTGGCATGTTTTTAGGATCAAAAGTAGTGTAAAATCCACTTTTTGCACACAAGCAAGGACCTAAAGACTCTTGTCTCCCCAAGTATGATCTTTACCTCATACTTATTGCGAGCTTGGTGAATCAGAAAGGGGTGAGAAGTGTGAAATACCTTCATTGCACACTTTTACTTCATTAGCACTTTGTTTGCAAAGCACCATTAGCATCTTTTAGAGTTAAAAGTTGATCTCCATTTGCATTTACTATACACTCTTCTAGTTTATTTGCAACAATCAATTTGCTTACCGCACATGTGTTTGCAACACTAGCACACACTAAGGGACCTAAAAACTTTTTCACTCCAAGTAGAATTGGCTCTTTGTTACATTCACCAGTCAATTGGTGTGTGGATCCCATTGTCACCACCAATTGTGTTTTGGAAGACCCAATTACATTTGAGAGGAAGGACGTTAGGTGTTTTAGGGATTTTACACTTATTTTCTTTTTAAATACAAGTTCACTAAATTCTTAATTAAAAAGAACCTCCATGTGGGAACTCTTGCACTAAACCAACTTTGCACATATCACTCACTTGTTGCACCATATTGCATCTATTGTGGTTGGCATATTTTGCATTTGTTCAATTGTGTTTAATCCCACCATCACTCTCACTTAACACTCAACTTTCACCATTGAGGAACAAAGCAATCCCATAAGGCATTCTAGAAGACTTCAAGGCCTATCCCCTCTCACGGGGATTGTTTTTACACCTTCTCCCCATGGTTCATGTGGAAGATACTCTAGCTGGGGCCGCTCCCAGGCCACATTGATAGGATCATCAGGGCGATCTCGCTCCTTGCTCAGTTCATTTTCTCCTCCTAGATATCAGAGTGTGAATCCTTTTACCTTATCCATCGTTGGATGAGGTTACCCTTCATTTTCTCCCCTTGGAGAGAATCTAGATACATTTTCCTCCCCTTCTCTCAAAAGAGGCTCTCCTTTAGTTTCTCCTCTCGAAGATCCTTTTGGTCCCTCCTCTCTAGTAGGAGGTCATTCATTGTTTGCAACACCACCTTGGTCTCCACCTCACGAAAACCACACACAACACACAATGGAAAGACAAAACCCTACCCTACCTTTCATGGCTAGCCTAAATATCCCAGATTTGGCCAAACTAATCAACGACCTTATTGCACATGATCCAACATGGTCATCTATTCCAAATAAAATTCCCTCCGACATTCCTAAATTCAAAGGGAAACAAGGGAATGATAACACCAACCATGTCATGTCCTTCCTTCCTCCAAGATCATAGTGAAAGATTCAGTGAGGCTTCGCGTCTTCCAATGCACCCTCACGGGAATAGCATCCAAATGGTATGTGAACTTCCCAAGATCGACCCATGCCACATTTGCAACATTGGACACCGCATTTCTCCACCATTTCTCACATACTTTCATATTCCTATTCGCCATGACCTTAGTCTCAAAATTCTCATTGAATTTTGACAAAACACATCTACACACATCACGGACCATATACATGAGTGGCATAGATGTCAAACATTGTGTAAGATTGAAATACAACCACCATTCTCGTTGGATTGGTTCATCAAATCACTCCAACCATCCATTGCCAAAGATGTAGTCACCTCCATGTTGCAAAGTGAGGAAGAGATTATTCTAAAAGCCCAGCATTTCGATCTTATCTATGCACAATCTTGATACCTTTACACTATCCTCCTTGATTCCCCTCGGGATCGGTCATTGGATCCTACACCTGCGGGTTCATCACACTTGGTGGATGGGCTTATTAGATCCATTTACCACCAAGGAAATGTTCCTCCTCCTACTCCTGCACAATTTCATATGGCCCCGCAATACCCACCCATGCCACCTGTGTCGCCACCCCCCTCCTCCTATACCAACCCCCTAGTTGGTGAGTTACAGTATAGACCCTATAGTCCTACTTATCCGAATGTTAGCCAAACAACAACGCTCTCTACACCACAAATAACACAAGTTGTTCCTACATCCACATCTTATGGAGTGCAAACTACATTTAGCCCACCACCGGGATATAACCCTTACTATATGTTTCCATGCCCGACTGGTCAGACCCCCACATCTCATATGGGGGTCAACCTTGTTTAGCCTTCTTTCGTACAACAAGTTCAACAGTTTGAGTAGTTGAACATCACAAATCCCCAGAATCCTCAAAATTAAGGGAAGAAGAAAGGAAAGGACAAGCAAAACAAGCAGTAGGGGCAAGGGGGAAACCCTCCTCCCCAACAAAACTAGAACTCGGGTAACCAAAATGTAGGGACAAACAACCCCCCTAGACAAGGGAAGAACGCCAACTTGAGGACCAATTAGTCTTGCTCCATTTGAGGAGAATATGGTCATTACACCCATCCCTTCCCTCTCATTCCTGACTGCCAACAGTTGGTGGAAGACAGGAAGAATACCATGATAAATCATCCTCAAGACCCCAATCCTCCCCAACCCCAAACCGTTGTCTTACAACAATCCTTCATCAACCAAGGGGTCGTTATGCAACAACAGGATCCCCGCCCCTCAGGTAATGTCTCCTTCCAAAATATCTACACGCTGGATGTGAATCTTCAAACTTGAGCCAAAGGTTATGATAGGCCTGAAGCTCCCCAAGTGGAATATATCCATATCCCCTCGGGGAGGGGCTTTTCAAATACCATGCCCAAGTACCAAAAATATCACATGGATCCCCAAAGTTCCACTTCAGCGCACCCCTAATAACCCCCATATGAAAGTTGCTCACAATTACAGTATTGTGGATGACTTAGCTCAATCACCTGCTGCAATGTCCACATTAGAAGTGCAACAGTCATGCCCAAACCAACGAAAGGCATTACTCAATGCACTTGGCGCCATCAAACCTTTCGACTTGCACCTCATGACCTTTGATCTTGACAAAGGTGAACCATGACTACCCTCTTCAGTCACATTTCAAGTCCCCGACCTGGTAAAGAACATTATGATTCATCAGTGTATCGTCGTTGAAGGTGCATCCACTTGCGTGATGTTCTCTAATGTTTGGAAATGATTGGGATCACCCGAGCTAGTTCCCTCATCTATCACTCTTCGCGCATATGATGGGAGGCCATCCCAACCTATAGTATTGTACCAAAATGTCCCCATAGAGCTAGGGGGTAAGATGGTCATGATAGATGTCGAAGTAGTCGATGCTCAACTCGACTACAACATCCTCTTGGGGCGTAGTTACATGTATGCCATGAAGGCAGTTGCCTCCTCGATATTCGGTATCATGATGTTTCCCTTAAATGGGAATATTGTCACCCTTGACCAGCTTAATTACTATGATCCTAATGCCACTAACAACCCTGACAATATCCTACCCATTGTCGTCGGAACAAATCAACCCCCCTATGTTGATATTTCCCCCGTCATGTACAAGGACTCTAATTTGCTAAGAGTATACTTTGGACCACCACTTGAGATCCTCGCATCCATCGATGGCCTAATGTGCACAATTTTTATCATTGAAAATGGGCCCACCTCCCCCTCAACACTGTCATCGACACCACCATTGAGGCATGGAATTAAACAAACGTTGAATCCATTGGTTCCTTCGATCTTCCAAATCCAGTTTAGTTTGTACCCCCCCACAGGCGTGCAAGGGACGTCGGTTATGGCTCAGTTGAATCTACCTGAACTCACTTTGGGTATTCTAGTATGGTGCCTTACACCACCCTACCCAGAAATGGCTTCGAAACTAGTATCCCACTATGAGTTTGTCCATGTTTTGGTCGTTACACCTGCTAGGTCAATTACGCCATATGTATCTCCAGTAAGACCTATAACATCTGCAACTAAACCACAATTGGTCACCACTAAGACCACCAATGGGGGCATGACACAACCTAGGTTTAAAGGCCCCCTCCTCCTTAACCCTAAACCCAAAACCTCGGGAGTCGCTAGGCCAAAAATAGGGGGCATCAACCAACAACGGTTAAAAGCCCCAGTAATGACCAATACTCCCACCCTAAGATTCACTCCACCATGCGCTCTTTGCAGGCAACAAGGCTGTGCGACCAACCTGTGCCCCATCTTGCCAGAGCTCATGAACTTTCTCAATTCCTTGGTTAGTATAATCCATGCTCCACCAATAGTAGAAGGGGGCACGTCATCATCGCCCACACCTAGGTCCAAATCATTGTGTACGAATCACGCATGTTCGTTTTGTTCACAGTTTGGGCATTATACACGCCACTATCCCGATCTCCCTCAATTTCGAGACGCTGTGGTGACCATTCGCCTCACTCAACCGACGATTGAGAACTCTTTCTCACAACCTCAAGAAGCAGCTTCTATCAATTTGGTCACTACATCAGTGAAAACACCCATTGCTCCTCCCTCATAACCTGCCCTTATGGCAGTTCCCGTTGTGGAGCCTACGACGCCTCCAGACCCCCAACCTACAGATCTTACAACGACAACACCATAGAATGGATGATCCTCCTATGGGAAACATACACACATGATCCCCTTTAGGGCCATCACACCCATTTTAGATCAAATCAACTCCCCAACACCACATACACCTATATGTGCCCGAGTACCACGCCCATGTCGGTCTTGCGGTGATACTTCTCTCTTTTCATTCCAATGCCCCATTTTACGTGTAGAACGAGAAGCTCATCTCAAAATGATGACGCTCCAAGATCAACTTGCTTACCTTAGCACAGTCCCACAAGGATTACCTATTGAGGACATTGTTTCCCCTTACTGGATACCATTGATACCATATCTCCTTTAGTTGATTTACTAACTAGTGATGATGATTCCTCCTCTTCCGACGAATACTTGGACCCTCGGCATGTATTTCTAGGTGTTTAGACAACACTTGGGGATCCCCTGCAAATGTTGGATACTTACCAGTGAGTATGATACCACCTCGGTACCACCCTACGTTCCAACATTTAATGGTACTCACCATAAGGAAGGGTCCAACCATCTTGTTCCCTTTTTACATTGTCTATTTTAAACACAACCTATCATTGGATATTTTATTTTAGATCCCCTTTGATTAAGAATAAGTCCATATTTTGTTCATGTAGATTAATTCACCACCAGAAATTTATATCGGCTACCCATACGATGCAAATCGATGGTCCAAGAATCTTGCATCAGCTACTTGGGCTGTTTATTCCCCCTCCCACGTCCTCTACCACACCAACGAAGTTTGTTTGGGGGCACTCACAAACAATGAAGCCGGATATGATGCCGTCATTGGCCTCTTAAGTGATGCCATCCACCTTGGCATATGCCATATGCAAGTACACCTAGAATCTCAACTAGTTGTCTCATAGCTCAACAATGTGTTTCATGTCCTCAATCCCCTCCTCTTCTACAAGTTCCTGTGAGTGCGCCTTCTCATGCGACAATTTGAAACCATTACTTTCACGCATGTCTAGAGAAACGCCAATGCGTTCGTCGACTCTGTTGCCAATGAGGTCTTGAACTGGCACTTGATAGATCAATCATCTACCTAATCCTACACATCCAACCAAAACACACACACACATCATGACTAAAGTGCCTATCTCTATGCTTATATATATTTCATCATCATAACCATGCATCATATGCCAATAACCATATACATCATATGGGTTAGTACCTACTACTACACATAGATCACATCAACATAAATATATCATAATCATCATCCAAGATACATAAACACATACAAACATGAGACCATACATGTACCGCCAAAAAGGTATATATATATATAGCCAAAAAATATATGTGTCATGTACAAAAAATGGCCCTCCAGGAGCATATACAAAAAAAAAAGGAATCATGAGCCTTATAGGGGATACATCATAAACCTGTATCCCGTAGGATCTATCCAAATACATGTACATCAAAGGGCCCACAACCCTACCAAAATACAAAAAATATACTAAGCCTAGCACTCAGGATTCTCCACCGGTAGGCGGGCCACAAGGCCCTAGAATAGCTAAATACCAGGCAGCCTCACCCCTTGCTACCTACGGATTTGTTCCCCATGTCGATCATGGTCGCGGTCTCTGCCTCGGTCATTATCCTCCCTAGGTCGCTCGTGCCACATGGAATGCCACCGCCGATCGTCACATCACCTTACACCAGTCGGGCCCACAAGTTGTTGGGAGATGCAACGTCCGCACCAGATCCTCATCGTCTAGCTCGACGACCTCATGCTCGTCAATCCCCGCGGTCATCTCACTGAATATCCTCTCCAACTATACCAAGGCGATTGTTGAAGCCCCCTCACTAGCTGCTTTCCCCACCGGAGCAGCTCCACTAGTATCTATACCACCCGCACTAGCCCCTCCGACCTCCCTGACAAGTCCTGTAGGTCCCGCACCCCTCTCACGTCGGTGAACCATGTGGGTAGGAGGCACTGGTCCAACATTTGCATCACCAATCAAAGAAACCCCATCAATACATATGTCATAAAGTATGTGCATAATCATAAATAATGTACAGAGATAGATATAATTCCAAAACATGATGCGAACCTGAATCATCCCAGCCATGAACCAACTGCGTTAACTCTAGATCTTCGGTGTGAAGTCCATACCTCTCCATGGGTATCGCTCCATCTGACCAATACGCTACAACCACACCTGCATAAAATGTAGGGTGTAGTAAGATCCTACCTTGCTGCCACCAAGATGAGGCAACACCTCCCCCCCAAATTCCATGAGGGGCTCTCGTGGCCCCTTATGAGTAACCATAAACATCGGCCTCAGCGTAGGTTACCTCTCCAAGAAATAGGAGCACAAAATGCTCCCATATCAGAATCTCCTCCTCCTACCACCCCTGCACAGCTTGGACATTTGTTCCATCATTCTCTCCCTAAGCATAAGACCCCAAGCCACTTGTCGACCGGCTATGACCCTCTCCACAAGCAGTAGCTAACCAACCGTAACCCTATGTAGGGATGACACCCCCAACACCCGCAACACAGTAGTCACTACTACCTTCACTAGTAGACTGATTGGGTGACTAACCAATATCTCCCTAGAGTCTAGAGCATGCAGGTCACCGCCACAATACTAGTCGATCAACCCCTAGATCATACAACCCCCACTTAGAGCATGTTGAATCAGCTCCCGCACCATGTGATGACTCAACCCGGTCAGAAAATATATATCCTGAGCAATAATTCTCAGGTCCTCCCCCCTTACATGAAATATCGACTAATCAGGATCCCACATCTCGATCAGCTCCCGTACCATGTACTATGATGACGTCTGAAAGAGCACCTGAAAAACTTTAGGAGCCCTGCACCAGTCAATGTTTGGGTGGCTATGTGATCCTCTCTCACCACCTCTACAAAATCCTCATAACTGTGCTCTCGCAACTCCACATAGGCCATCTCCACCAGCAAACACAAATGGGTCAAACATCAGGGTCTATCTCAAGAAAAAACTAGAACAAGTCCAAATGACCTACACCACGCGGGTTCATGTGCAAAACCCACGCTTAGTGCACCCTTACAGTGCTCAAACCACTGCGACACGCGACTGTTATCTATTTTTTGGTGGGGACCAATGAGCCTTGGATATGTTTTCTTCAGTTGCACTCCAGCGTGACTATCTCAAGCACAATCGTGCTAATTCCCGCATGGGATTTGTATAGTTCAGTTGCAATCCAATGCGACTGTCGCTTACACAGTCACACTGATCTTCAGCATGGACAAAGCGCACAAATCCCACGCATTGTGCAGTTTCTCCCCACTATCTTGTGCAATATCAGTGCAATATTCTCCCATTTTCATATGCCCTCACACGAGAAAATCCCAAAAACTCACGCAATCGATTTTTATGGCTAAACACCGACCGTACAGGAATTGGGTCACCTAAGCCCTAAATCTACCCGGATGAAAACAAAAAAGATAAAGTTAAGGGTTACTTGGCTCGCATCGCTCGAAAAATGGATGTACCAATCTCCCAGAATCAACGAAATCACTCTCTGGAGGGCGTAAGTCAAACAATACAAATAATTTCAAAAAGTGGGCCCCACCCCCATTTAATAGAAACTAGGCCAAACTTCCAACCTTCGCCAAGACCAAACCGTAGCTCCATATGACGTACCGTCCACACCACTGTGATTAGCATTCTGAGATCACGTACACAGTGACACTGCTTACGGTTCCATCTGGCACCTATTTTACCGAGGCACCACACAGGTGCGCTATGTTTTGGTTTCCTATTTTGCATCGTCAATACCTTTGTCATGTTCTTTACTACACTTGGGTATGTGCATCATATGTGTAGGATTACCAATTGTAATATCCCGATAGGTAAATCTTGAACAAATATGAAATTGTCATTTATTTTTATGGTGGCACTGGGTTCCTCGATCATGGACCATTAATAA
The DNA here is from genome assembly GCA_027924585.1 of Larix kaempferi. NCBI lineage: Eukaryota > Viridiplantae > Streptophyta > Pinopsida > Pinales > Pinaceae > Larix > Larix kaempferi. The sequence continues at coordinate 13,696,734 of BSBM01000007.1, forward strand.
GATTATTATTTATTACCTTATTATGCTATTATTATTATTACCTATAACTAAATAATGGCTCAAAATGGACAACAATGTTGCTGGGGGGTCTTGGATTCCACATATGAAGGGGTTGGGGTTAGGGGTTGTTGCTCTCTGTAACAGTACTCTAGTCTTCCTAATTTGATGTTATTGGACCATGGTGGTCCTACTTTGCTTAATTAATGCTTTGCATGCACTATTGCTCACTCATTTGAGAGAATATTCCTTATCTGGATAATAGTGGGACCCACTTTCTCTGTGGTTTTGTCTTGTGCTCCTATTTGGCTAATTTGAAGTTATCTTCAATCAATTTGAGTAATTCTCAATTAAATTGAGTTAATATCAGTTAGATTGAGTGGTTTTGAGGAGCACTCAATGATTGAGAGTTGTTTCTTAATAGTCTGTAGTCAATCTCTTGGAGGAAATTTGAATTGGTCTAGAAGGATTCGAATTGCTCTAGAGGTTATTCATTCTTTCACTGTTTAGTTTATTGAGGAGTGCAGAGGCTTGCTCTGATAAAAATGTGAATTCCAAAGGAGAGTTTGGCATGATATTGTGCACACATTTTTACACCAATTGTCTTTCCAGGAATGGAGTTCCTGTGAGGGGAATTCTTGATTATTCATTCCTTCATTCATTGAGGGAAGGGAGTTGTTCATGCCATGATTGCTGAGAGCTAGGTAATCTTGTAAGCTTGGGATCCCATGTATGCTTTACTTTGTGTGTGAATTGTATGCTTGGAGCACAGGGATATTGGTCATGTTTGGAGTAAGCATGGTCAACTCTGGTATAGTTCCTTTGTATCCACCGCTTGTATCTGTCTTGATCCTGCACACAAATCCTAATGGTGAATGGCGATGTCCTAAGGGACCTAGGAGGTGAAGGGATTACCATTTAACCTAGTAGTGGGGTGGAGGAGTTAGTAGGTGGTGAGGGATTGAGTTGTGGCTTCTCGAACTGATATTTTCTTTAGTACGGTATAATTCCATGGTGTCTATCGCTTGTCTCTGTCCTGATCCTACACATAAATCCTGATGGTGAATGGCGATGTCCCGAGGGACCTAGGAGGTGAAGGAATTATCATTTCACCTGGTAGTGGGGTGGAGGAGAAAGTGGGTAGAGAGGGGGAAAACCATGTGGAAGAAATTCCTGTGGTTGTGTCGCTCGGGTTGTGGGCCTGAGTTTATCCTAGAGATTGAGTTAGAAGAGACCTTCTCTTGTGAATTCTAAGACTCGAGCTCGGGGGTGACCTGCACAAGTGGTTTTGCTTGATAGTTTCTAAGGCTGGGAGGAAAGTTTTCTGGTTGATGCCAATTGCGCCCCTATAAAAGATAAGTAATTATGCCATGTATACTCTTTATGTATGTTGATGTACATGTGACCGTGGAGGCCGATATATCTCTGTCATTGCATTTTTTTAAATATAATATATGCTCATGGTGAATGGATAACTATATGTTGATAAATTGGCAGCTCACGGGCTGGTATGTTGATGTGTTAGACTAGCTGTTAGTAGCTAGTTTGCTTATGGATTTTTATGATTATTAGGAGGTCTGATTTAGGGTAGTCCATATGGCCATGTATGGTTGTTCCAGATAAGACCATCCATGGGATTTATGGCTATCAGTTAATGAGGAAAAATATGATCTAAAGTAGTGTTATAAATATGTTATTTGAGATAGAGAAGACTGGTGATTTAATAGATGTTTTTGGAGGCTATTTGCTTATGGATTATGAATGTTTATGGGTATGATATTTGGACAAGCCATATGGTCATATATGATTGTACCATATCAAGTCCCACTTGGGTTTATGGACTGATAATTTCATGTAATAAATCCGATATGCATTAATGTATAAATCTGCTTTAAGAAAATATATTAATGTTGATTTTACTATGATGTTAGAAGCTAGTCTTTTGTGCAATTATGTTCATGGGACGGACTAACCTTTAGGGTAGACCATATGGCCATGTATGGTTGTACCAGATCAAATCTGAGAGGGGATTGGAAGTCTGAATTTTATTGTTTTAAGACCTGTTATGTTTAGGCTTTTAAACTCTCCCTCTTTAGAATGTTGAAATGTTGAATATTTACTGTCGTAAAAGGAGTTCCATGAAAGAATGTAAGTCTAATTTACTTAGTTGATTAGATGGATACATACGGCTTCACATAGGTGTAATGACATTTAGTCAACATGTGAAGAGGTTCTGGTCTGAAATGTATTCTTGTGCCAGTACACTGCATTTCATGTAGAATGGGGAACTAGGTTACATTTGAAGGGCAATCTTCCTTAATGGTTGAATGTTTTAGGAGTTTTAATTTGTTTGGCATGATAGCCTAACCTTAAAGAGTATTATTAGGTCATGCTTAGCTTAGATTCAACCTTCCCCTTTGTTAGAGAGCCCACTTACCTGATATTTATGTGTGTTCCAGGGTTGGGTACGTTACAAAGTGGTATTAGAGCTTTAGGTTACAACTCTACGACTATTGGACCTTCTATGGAATTATGACTCTGTGATTATGCATTTTATTTATGTTTATATGTTGTGAATGAAAGTTAACCCCCATTATGTTAATGGAATACTCAAAAGCCTGACTTCAAAGATCAGTTCGGTTGTATCCTACTTTTTAATTTTAGAAGTTAAGAGATTAAAGATGATTTTATTGTATGCTTAGAATTAATTAATAGAGCATATTTACTGCTTAATAGATTGATTGGTGGGCACTATGCATTGCATATCTAACATTCATTAGATTGATTGTTTGATGCATGTTCACTTTGCATTTCCTCTTTTACTATCTAGTAATCTGATTGGTCGATGCTTGTTTAATATGCATTGCCTCTTTTGATGGCCAAGGTTGTCATTGATGACAACACATTATTGACAAAGTCTGATGACATGGCAAGCAAGCTTGACAGAATTGATGAAGATATGATATGGAAAGAATGATGACAAAGGAGCATTAAGGTGGACAAGGATAATGACATGGAGAACACACATGGTGACATGAATGATGACATTGTAAGTAAACATGACATGGCAAGCAAGTCAAAGATTGATGATATGTCCAAGACAGATGACATGGAAAAGATTGATGATAAGAACACCTTGTGGGCATATGATGATTCCTTGGCGGGCATTTGAAGGCTCCTTGTGGGCATTTGGAGGACAGTCTGCAGGCATTTTATTGAGGCAATGAGGGCTACCTGCGGGCATATTCTGGACACCTTGGCAGGCATTTTAATGAGGCTTTGCGGGCATATTCTATATGCCCTTGCGGGAATTTCATAAGGTCCTCGCGGGCATTTGTAAAGACATTGTGCGAGCATTTTAAAGGAATGTGTGAGCATGTTATAAGGCCCCTTTGCGGGAATCTCGTGGCATAAAATGTTTATCTCCTTAATTGAAGGAAGGCCACTTAAAATAAATCTTATGTGATTTATTTATTTAATATGACATGGCATGGTTGAGGGATGACCACCATTAAATAAATCTCATGTGATTTATTTAATTATTCTAATGATAAAAATAAAAATAAAGGACAAGTGGACCTCCAGATATTGTGGAAAATAAAAGTATAAAAGAGAGAAAAGTCTTTATTTTTCGGTATCGATTAAGGGAGAGTTTTCGGTGGAAGAAAGATGTGAGTTCTGATTTTCGTGGGTTTGAGATTTTCGGGGTATAGAGGTAGCAGCAGATCCGAGGAGCAATAAATGACTTTTATTTTTTTTGGTGAATACATAGTGAAGCTCTAAATTTCGATGATATGGACAGATTGAAGACATAGCTATGGACATGTTTATGATTGACGATATGAGGATGTGCTTGAGGACAGAATGATGTGCTGGTGGATAGAATGATGTGCTGATGATATGTGGACAGAATGATTTATTTGTGAACACAATGATGATATGCTTGTACAGCAAAATTGGCAACAAAACAGATTGATGACCTTGATGTATGACCTGATTATGATGATGATCTTGACTGGGATGTCTGGACTGAATGTATATGTTCTTTGAAAAGAATATGAGATGAAGTTCTGATTTAATTATGACAACCTTGATGACATTGACAACCCAGTGACATGACAACTACAAAGACATAAGCTTGATGATAGTAACACCTACAAAAGAAATTGAAGTGGACAATAATGAAATATGATTTGACAGAGATATTTGATTGAGTTGGTATGACAGTGGTTGATAGGACACACTTGAAGACATAAGCAGAGGACAAGATCAATGATGATTTGACAGAGTGACAGAATTAGATAAGATGTGTATGTTCTTTGTAAAAGAATATGTGATGACTTGATTGTGTTGACAATATACAGTGATGATCTTGAACAACATAGAAGCTTGATGACAGTGACACATACAACAAGTGAAATGATATGTTAATGTGACAAGGCAGTGATAAGTTGATGACAGTGATATGTGTGTGTGATGACATGAGTGTGTTGAGCAGAAGTTGATTGAGATAAGTGAACAGAATTTTAAATGCAAGCTAGTCTTGCATCTAAGGTTTGGATACCTAAATCCTTCTTAGTTGGTACTAAGAAAACCAGGTCGGGCCCTAGAATAGGAGTTGGTGCTCTTCTTATCAGTTGGTGTTGATTGTAATCGCGAAGATTATTGTCTTCCATGTACAATACATAAAACAAATTATCAAACAAATGTTGTGTTCTCTTGTGTTGTGCTACTTGTTATGATTCAATAATCTAGATGATAAGCATGCTTATGGTTCATAGATGATTACTTGATGGATGCTTATGCAATGATGATGTAAATGGTAGTATAATGCATAGATGAACTTTGCTTGATTAATAGAAGTTGAAGAAAGGGATTTAAATTGCCTACACACTGATTCACCCCCTTCTCAGTGTGACCATTGTGTCCAACATATTTTATTGTTTAGTGACTTGATTGGTCAATGCGTATCCATTGTGCATTGCCTCTCTGATTATACATTGAATCAATTGGTAAGTGCTTAAGCATTGTGCATGGCATAACTACCGATTGGTAATTGCAAGGATTATGCCTACATATTATGTGTTGGTTATGCATAACCAATAGGTATGAATGTGCATGCATAGTGTATTAAGTAAATTCGGGAAATGAGGGGCAGAACCCTAATCCCACTACATAGATTGCATTCACATATTGCTTGAGTATGTGTTAAGTTAAGTAATACGGAAATGCTTCTTGCAGTACGATTGATTACCAGGTATGTTAGAGTATATGCAAAGCTTTAGGGAACGTTGCCTCCTTTTGTGAATGTGTTATGATATAAAATATGCAAATAGTAATAAATAATAATTAAATTTTTAATTAATAATAAATAAAAATAGTAATAATTATTAAAAGTTGAAACTCTTTACGAAGAGTTGCTATGTGCCCTTTAAGCATTATATATGCGGGTTCTCCTATTTGTAATCATATCATATCTCTTATTCATTTTATACATTTATTATATATTGATCCTTTATGGATTATTTATCATATTTACATTGTAAGTTTCCTTGAGTAACGAACTTTGTTTGTTTCACTGGTATCAGAGGCTATTGTCTAATCCATCCTTTGGCCATTATTTAGACCTTGTCTAATTTGACTTTTGGCCATAAATTTTAAGTAATTAATTATTCCATGCGAATAAGAAGAAGTTGGGGGGGAGTTAAAAATAAAAGAACTTAAAAAGAAAAAGAAGAAAGAAAACATTTGAAAGGAAAAAATCAAACACCAAAAAGGGGAACCAACAAAGTCAAATGGCGCTCAAACTCAGAATTTTTTTTATACTGACAAATCACTACAAACATCAAGACAATATGGTTCCGAAGAACAATTACAAAAGATTTGGTGTTAAGCCCTAAATGTGGGCACATTCCCCCCTATATTGTGGTGCATTTCATTAGTTTTGATGTCAACTTTGGTCCATTAGTTGTAATTGTCATTAGTATGGTTATATTGTTACGTCGGCTTGGATCAGTTAGTTGGAATTGTACCTCTTAGGCTCCTATATATAGGAAGGAGACCTTTTCATTTGGAGTATATTATCTTATCTTGTCTTGTCTTGTGTACTTAGTACATTGTATAAGGAGGTTGCCCCCTCGAATAGGCTTGTTATTCATCTATTTTCTTCATTAAAGTCGTGGAGTACTTTTTTGATTTATTTCTACTATTTTCATGCTCTTTTTGGAAATTTGTTGCATAACATTTGGTATTAGAGCTCTTTCCTTGGGTTTAGGTGCTTCAAAACACATCACCTTGGCATATTCGCTATAAAATTTTTCTAGAAGGTTTCAGATAGCTAAGCTTGGAACCCATCTAGGAAACATGATAAAATATCTGTGGTATAAGTTTTATATCCGGAACCCTTACAGATTTAGAGATATTTGGATTTGAAGTTAGGGTTTTTGACTAGTCCAAAAACTAGTCTCAAACAAGTGCTGGGTAAAACTATTATATTCAGGGCATGCAAGATCCAAATTGAGTGAGACCTATTGAATTATAAATAAGAGAGACCAAGGTATCAGTGGTAGCAGTTTCAGATTCGGATATGAGATATTGGACATGTGGCAGTCCATACAAGTTTGCTCTTCTGAAAGGACTGAAAATAACAAGCATTGGGAGATTTTCCATATCTTTCTACTGCAATATCATAATTAGGTCAGACCTACAACATTGCAGAGATGAGATATCAAAAAAATTTAAGAAGGATTTTCGTACTCAAAGGGTCCAAAATTGCAAATATATCTCAGTTTGAAGGTCGGCTAGAAACATAGTCTTCAAATCAGGGTTGATAAAGGTATGCCATTTTAAATTGGAATAAGTTTTAGTATAAGGATCTATTGGAGGTGAACCATAGGGTGTGATATCTATTTCTATTGTTCAAAATCCCCCCTAAGGGTACCGTAAAAAATAACACTCCACTCAAACCACTATGGATTCATCCCATACGTACGATGAAATGGAAGACCTATCTTTTCGAATGTCCAAGCTGGAGGAAAATATGAAAGAGTATGTGAAAATGGTTGATTTACTTAATCTAGAGGAGAATTTGATAGGACATATGGACGAAAATATGAAAAATATTGCTAAGCTCATCCAAAATTCAACGGATACTCTCCCTACAGGCGATGATGTGCTCCATGGTACTTAGGAGGACAAGGATAATAAGCATTCCCATAATGGAAGTTATCAGGGATGGTCACCAAGAGGTACCCAACTTCCCACGATTGAAATGAAAAGGTTTGATGGCAATGATCCAATAACATGGATATTTCAGATGGAGCAATTCTTTGATCTGCACTAGGTGCCAACTCTGCAAAAGGTGACTATTGCATCATTATATTTAGAGCTTGATCAATTTGTATGGTACCAATGGCTCTGTGACCGAAAAAATGACTATACTATATCTTGGTCTATATTCACAGAATAATTGATTGCACATTATGGGGATCTTAATAGCAACACCTTCTTTAGTCGGTTAATAAATCTTAAGCAAAAAGGTCCAATTATAGAGCACATCAAACAGTTTCAGAAGCTAGATCTTCGAGTGAAGAACATTTCATAAGATAATTTGTTGGATCTCTTTATTGGAACCTTGAAGGATAACATTCAACATGCGGTGCGTCTCTTTGAACCACCATCCTTAGAGAAGGATTTCATGGTGGCAAGGAAGGTTGAAAGTAAAAATATGACAATGACTACTAGAAAAAACACCTCCAACACATACAAAGAGAATATTGTTCCTTATTCTAACCTAAATCAATGGTTGACACCTCAGCAACTAGATGAAAGAAGAGCAAAAGGTCTATGCTTTAATTCTTATAGCAAGTATAGTAAGGGACATAAGTGTGGTGAGAAAAAATTATTTTACATAGATTGTGAAGAGGAAGAACCAAAAGAACAAGAACCAAATCCAGATGAAGAAATAGAAGATACTACTTCAAAAGAGATTGCTCCCACCATATCCTGTCATGCATTGGCTAGAATTAGCACTCCTCAAACTCTCAATACGAAAGGATTTATCAAAAATAAAAAAGGCAGCAGTGTTGATTGATTCTGGTAGTACCCATAATTTCATTCACTATAAGTTAGCAAAAGTTCTCAATTGCTTTGTATATCTAGCACCAAAGTTTCAAGTAATGATTGCAGATGGAGGAACTATCAATTGCTCAGGGAAATGCCGTAGTATCAATCTTACTATGGGGGAATATGTATTAAATAGTCCAATGATTGCTATTCCAATGGGTGGTGTTGATGTTGTTTTAGGAGTTCAATGGTTGCAATCATTGGGAATTATGGCTTTTAATTTTTAGAAGTTTTTCATGAAATTTTTATGGGAAGGAAAGGAATACGAGTTAAAATGTATCACAGGGAAACCAAGCAACATGATAAGATCTAATGGTATGACAAAATTGATGAAAAAGGGAAATCAAGGTGTAATTGCACAATTATGCTCATTAGATGAAGCCTCTTATTTCCCCAGATCTCCAAATGGTCATTAATACGCATTCCAAGGTATTTGAAGATATTCCAAAAGGTCTTCTACCTGTTCGAGATTTTGATCATGCTATTCACTAAATTCCAGGAAGTGTTCCTCCTAACATCAGACCTTACAGATACCCTATGTACAGAAGAGTGAAATTGAGCGTATGGTTGAAGAAATGTTAGAGGCTGGAATAATTAGGCATAACCAAAGTTCTTACTCTGCACTAGTGGTAATGGTACACAAGTCAGATGGATCATGGCGTATGTGTCCTAATTATAGAGAGATCATCAAGATCACCATTAAATATAAGTTTCCCATTCATGTCATTCATTAATTGTTAGATGAATTACATGGAGCAATTTTCTTCACAAAGTTAATCTTCGTTCTCGGTATCATCATATTAGAATGAAGGATGAATAAATCCCAAAAACAACATTCAGAACTCATGAAGGTCATTATGAATTTATGGTCATGCCATTTAGTCTCACGAATGCGCCTTCCACATTTCAAGGTTTGATGAATTCCATTTTCAAGCCTTTTCTTATAAAATTTGTGCTAATATTCTTTGATGATATACTAATCTATAGCAAGTCTTGGGAAGAACATGTTCAACATGTTGGCAGGGTACTACAACTACTAAAGGAGCAACAACTATATGCAAAACCTTCCAAATGTTTATTGGGGGTGAAGGAGGTAAAGTATTTGGGTCATATCGTATCTCATGAAGGTGTCAAGGTAGACCCTAACAAAATTAAAGCCATGATAGATTGGTTGATTCCCAAAACCCTGGATATTCTTCGAGGATTCTTAGGTCTGACAGGGTACAATGCAAGTTTGTTCGAAACTATGGAAGAATAGCAACGCCTCTAACAACATTATTGAAGAAAGATGTGTTTTCTTGGACTCCAGAGGCCACTCAAGCTTTTGAAATACTTAAACAGGCAATGTGCAAAGCTCATGTTCTGGCCACACTAAACTCACAAAAACCTTTATTATGGAATGTAATGCTTCAGGAAATGGCATTGGCGTTGTTAAAATGCAAGAAGGACACCCACTTGCTTTCACAAGTCATCCAATCAAGGGAAAGAACTTACAGAAGCCCATTTATGAGAAGGAAATGTTGGCAATACTACATGCTCTTAAGAAATGGAGTCCTTACCTAATGGGTAGGCACTTCAAGGTCAAAACATATCATGATAGTCTTAAATACTTCCTGGAACATAGACTATGTTCGGAAGAGCAACAAAAATTGGCAACCAAGATGTTGGGATATGACTTTGAAATCATCTATCGAAAAGGGAAACATAATGTGGTGGCATATGCTCTCTCTAGAAAAAATGAAGATGTTGGGGCATTACTTTGTATAATTTCCATTCTACAACCAGATTGGGTAGTAGCAACAAGGGAAGAATGGAAAAATGACCTATCTGTGTGGACGCTCATTCAAAAGCTACAGAACAATCCCAGTGTATCAGATACTTTTGTGTGGAAAAATGATTCACTATGGTATAAGGATCGCTTATATTTATGCAAAAACTCCCAACTCAAATAAATGGTCATCTCAGAATTACACACATCTCCTATAGGTGGGAACTCCAGATTCTTAAAAAATTACCATAGGGTCAAGAAGGAATTTTTTTGGGGAGGTCTTAAATCCAACGTTCAAAGGTTCGTGGTTGAATGTTTGGTTTTCCAACAAAATAAGGGTGAAATAGTTAAGACCCCATGACTTCTACCACCATTAGACACACCTTGCCAGCGCTGGGAGGAAGTCTCCATGGATTTTATCACATGTCTACCCAAGTTAGAAGGAAAGAATGTTATTTTGGTGGTTGTTGATAGACTCACGAAGTATGCACATTTTTGTGCACTCTCTCAACCCTTTAATGCAAATACAGTAGCTGTAGGCTTTATGGAAATTGTTCAGAAGTTACATGGAAGTACAAAGATTATTGTAAGTGATAGAGATTCAATTTTCACTGGAAAATTTTGGACTGAATTATTTTCTTGTTTGCGTACATAATTGGCTCACAGTTGATCTTATCACCCTCAATTTGATGGGCAAACTGAGATAGTGAACAAGTGTTTGGAAGGCTATCTTCCTTGCTTTGAATCTGATAAAAAAACACAGTGGGTGAAATGGTTGTCTTTGGCAGAATGGTGGTAAAATACTTCCTTCCATGCATCATAAAAAATGTCTCCATTTATGGCACTTTATGGGTACCAACCTCCATCAATCACATCTTCCTTAAAAGGAAAATCTGAAGTTCAAGTCCTCAAAGATCACATAGAGCACCAACAAGAAGTTCTCCAGATACTTAAGGACAACCTGACTATGTCAAAAAACAGGATGAAACAACAAGCGGATCAACATCGCAGTGAAAGGAGTTTCGAAGAAGGGGATTGGGTATTTTTGAGGCTACAACCTTACAAGCAGATGTCTCTCAAGCAACTAAATCAAGACAATAAATTAGCACCCAAGTATTATTGTCCTTATAAAGTGTTGCCGAAGATTGGTAGTATGGATTACAAATTGGAGCTCCCTTCATCTTCAAGAGTATATCTAGTTTTCCATGTTTCTTGCTTAAAGAAGGTAATAGGAGATAAGATCCCAATTCAAATAATCTTGTCGGAGCTCGATGAAGAAGGAAAATTCATGTTGGAACCTGAACAAAACACTGCAAAGAGGACCAAACAGCTACGAAATCAGGCTATTACTGAGTACCTCATCAAGTGGAAGAACTTACCATTTGAAGATTCGACATGGGAAGATGAGTCCTTCATATAGAGGCATCCACTACTAATCAAGAATTGAGGACAACACTTGTCTGAAGGGGAGGGGCATGTTAAGCCCTAAATGTGGGCACATTTTCCCCTATATTGTGGTGCATTACATTAGTTTTGATGTCGGCTTTGGTCCATTAGTTGTAATTGTCATTAGTATGGTTATATTGTTACGTCTACTTGGGTTAGTTAGTTGGAATTGTACCCCTTAGTCTCTTATATATAGGAAGGTGACCTTTTCATTTGGAGTATATTATCTTGTCTTGTCTTGTCTTGTGTAGTTAGTACATTGTATAAGGAGGTTGCCCCCTCGAAGAGGCTTGTTATTCATCTATTTTCTTCATTAAAGTCGTGGAGTACTCTTTCTAATCTATTTCTTATCTTTTCATGCTCTTTTTGTAAATTCGTTGCATAACATTAGGATGTCTTGTCGTCATCCAAATCATAAAAATCGATATGACCAATGACAACGTCAAGAGGAACATAAACAAATGAGATGTGATTTCAAAACAGAATGGGGACAAGTCAAGAAACTCAGTGGAAGCAGAAAATGATAAGTTATATCTGAACAATCAAGCAACAAATAGTTCCATTGAAGGTATATCTCGGATGGCCCACTTCACAAATGACGCAACAATTTCACTCAATGTTTAAAAGAACGTATCGTCTCTTGTCGTCAAGTGTTGCAGTTACCAACACAGAAGATCACGAGAAAGCGTCATGAGCAAGAACAAGGATAAAAGTCTTCCATAATCATGCTTTGAGGACAAAGCATCTCTAAGAGGAGGGCAATGTTGTGAATATAAAATATGGAAATACTAATAAATACTAATTAAATTGTTAATTAATACTAAATAAAAATAGTAATAACTATTAAAAGTTGCAACTCTTTACAAAGAGTTATTATGTGCCCTTTAAGCATTATATAGGCGAGCTCTCCTATTTGTAATCATATCATACCTCTTATTCATTTTATACATTTTATTATATATTTATCCTTTATGGATTATTTATCATATTTACATTGGAAGTTTCCTTGTGTAACGAACTTTTTTCATTTCATAATGTTTAACCAGAAGAGAACGCATTCCCAACCTCACAACTGTTTTGATTACTTGTTTAAATTATTTATGTATATGTATTATAAAATGTATATTTATAATATATTGTATGGTTATATGCATTTGAGTGTATGGAACAATATAGGTATATATGGAGTGTATAGTGTGTACATGGTGTATGCAATATTGAGTATATACTATAAGTATAAGTGTGCACATATGTAATATAGTAAGCATATAATATATATATATTTGATGATATATATGGATATGATATGATATCATATATGTTTTATAGTATTAGGAAGTGTACATTGGTATGTATGCAGTATATGTATATTATACTGTAATTAAAAGTGATGATGTAAGTATATGTAATCAGAGTAGTGAGTTGTGTATATATTGTATCATATGATATGGGTATATAGGAGTGATATAAGATAGAATTACTTGCATGTATATATATGATTATGTTATATGTATGGTATGAGTATCGTGTAACTAAGTAATTATCTTAATGTATAATATTAGAAGTTTTGGTGGTAGGAAGTTTGGTTATAGGATGCGAGTATGTATTTTACCTTGGTTGGTAGTATAAGTAATGTAATGAGGATTAGATGGGGTTGCTATCGAAGTATGTATAGTATTGCTATTAATGTAGTATGTATGCAGGCGAGACATAAGATTATGTATGTATCGAGTGTTTATGTAAGTGCGATATTGGTAGTGTTTGTGTGATGTTATTGGTTGTATATATGTATTATTAATATATATAAGATATTATGATAATGGTATGGTGTGATTTAAGGAGGAACTTTTCAATGTATATAGTATCGGATGTGATGAAGATTAGACTTGGTTGTATCTGGTTGCTCTCAGTAGTTATGATTGATGTATTCAGATTGATGTACTTTGGTCGATATATTTTGATCGATGTATTCTGATTGATGTACTCTGGTCGATGTATTTTGATCGACGTATTCTGATCGATGTATTCTGATTGATGTATTATGATTGATGTATTCCAATTTATGTATTATGATTGATGTAGTCTAACTGATGTATTTTGGTTGATGTATTCTAGTTTATGTATTATGAGTGATGTATTACGATTGATGTTTGTATGGTCAGTTGATGCATGTATGGTTGTCATTGGATGATATTAGTGTATGATTGATATATGATCAATATATGATTGATATATGGTTGAGGTATTAAAAATTGATGTATTATGGGCCTACGCTTGTATGGATGATGTATGCATGACGGATGATGTATATTGGTTGATATTGATTGCTATTAGTTAATATATAATGTCTTTTGACTGTACTCTAAAGAAGACTCATGTTGGGTGTTGAGATGAAAAGTAGTATGTTTAACTACTAGTTGTTATGGCCTTTTGATTTAGTTAGATTGGAACGGTTGCATATAAGTTGCTTTGCATGTTCCATTAAAGTGCATAAAGAGTTCATGTGACCTTTGTGACCCTTGTTGAAAGGTATCCTGGTAGTATCTTGGTGGTATTTCGTATATCTTTATTGAAAAGTATGTACTAGTCCTGTAAATGATTAGAATGGGATTCATGTATCTTTGGTTGAAGATGTATTTCGTCTTGAGAAAGTATATGATAGATACTAACCATATGATTGAATTGGAATGTGATTCATGTAACTTTGTTGAAGAAGTATTTCACGTACATCTTGTTGAAATATATATATATATATATATATATATATATGAGTAATCATGTGAATGATGATTATGTGATTCAGGTGAGCACTGGGAGGGGGGGAATTGGTGGGTGTGAGCACTAGGAGGGGGAAAACTAGTATCGGTGATCACCAAGAGGGGGAAAATTGGTTGTGTGGCCCGAGTTTCCTGTGATGGAAATGTATTATGCTTTCTCAATATGTATGGCCCAAGTTTCCTACGAGGGAAAGTAAATGGTGAAGGAATACTTGAGAGCTGAACTCTTTCCTATGGCAACCTTGTGAAAGAAAAGAGATATGCAAGCAGATAAGTATCCTTGTGATATGAATGTCTTTGTGATATTTGTTTGAAAGTATCTTTGTGATATGAATTTTTTGTGATTTTTGTTGAAGACGTATCTATATTTTATGTACCTTTGTATATACGAATGTATTTCCTATGGTTTATTGGAATTTATTTAATGTATCATGAAGATGTATTTTATGTATCTTGTATCTTTATACTCGATGGCTAATCATGTGGTTGATTGATTGAAATATGATTCAAGTGGATGTATTATGTTGAAAGATTGAAGGCCTTGTAATGATGTTTGAATACCCTGTAATGGGGATGGAAGATTGACCCTTGCTTCTACACTGGGAACCACTCTGCCAGTCCAGGTTGTCGCACGAGAAGCCTGGGAATGGGATGGTGATATTCCGAGGAATTGGAAGGGTGAAGGGATGATGATATCCTGAGCGACTAGCGAGGTGAAGGAAGTCACATCCCATAGATTGTGGATATGGACAGAAAAGAAAGTGGTAGTGGGAAGTATTGTGGTTTCTCGAAAGAGGAGTTCCGAGATTTGCAATGATAAAGGCATGCGTGAAGTCATGTATGAGTAAGTATGCATCAAGGATGATGCATTGTTTTAAGGGGGAGGGGATGTAATATCCTGACAGGTAAACCCCGAACATATGTGAACTTGTCATTTATTTTTATGGTGGCACTAGGTGCCTGGACCATGGACCATTAATAAGATTATTATTTATGATGTTATTATGTTGTTATTATTATTATTATTATTGCATATAACTAAATAATGGCTCAACATGGACAACAACGTTGTTGGGGGGTCTTGGATTCCACATGTGAAGGGGTTGGGGTTAGGAGATGTTTCTCTCCCTAACAACACTCTAGCCTTCCTAATTTTGATGTTATTGGACCATGGTGGTCCTACTATGCTTAATTAATGATTTGCATGCATTATTGTTCCCTCACTTGAGAGAATATTCCTTATATGGATAATAGTGGGTCCCACTTTCACTGCACTCTTGTCTTGTGCGCCTATTTGGTTAATTTGAAGTTATCTTTAGTCAATTTGAGTAATTTTCAGTTAAATTGAGTTAATATCAGCTAATTTTAGTTAAATTGAGCTAAATTGAGTTACTGTTAATTAATATTGAGTTAATTTCATTTAAATTGAGTTAATGTTAGTTAATTTCAGTTAAATTGAGTTAAATTAATTTTTCAGTTAATATTGAGTTAATCGGATAAATTCGGGTTATCCTTAGTTAATTTGAGTATTTTTGGGTCAATTTTAATTATCTTGGGTGCATGGAGGTGTTTTTAAGGAAATTCGAGTCAATATGTGTAATTCAAGTTGCCTTCATGAATGGGGAGTAATTAAAGGGTAATTCAGAGTTAGTTATTGTGAGTTTGAGTTAGTGTTGATAAATTCGAGTCATCCAGTGACTGGGAGTGTTATTGCCAGTGGTTTAGAGTTAGGCTTAGTGGATTAAAGTTACTATGTTGAGAAATTGAATGGATCAGTCAGTGGTTTCGAGGAGCACTCAGTGATTGAGAGTTTTTTCTTAGTAGTCTGTAGTCAATCTCTTGGAGGAAATTCAAATTGGTCTAGAAGGATTCAAATTGCTCAGGAGGTCATTCATTATTTCATTGTTTAATTTGTTGAGGAATGCAGAGGCTTGCTCTGACAAGAATGTGAATGCCAAAGGAGAGTTTGGCATGATACTGTGCACACATTTTTACACCAATTGTCTTGCAGGGAATGGTGATCCCGTGAGGAGAATTCTTGATTATTCATTCCTTCATTCATTGAGGGAAGGGAGTTGTTTATGCCATGATTGCTAAGAGTTGGGTAAGCTTGTGAGCTTGGGATCCCATGTATGCTCTGCTTTGTGTGTGAACCGTTTCCTTGGAGCACAGGGATATTGGTCGTGTTTGGAGTAAGCCTGATCAACTCTGGTATAGTTCCTCTATATCCATCACTTGTCTCTGTCCTGATCCTGCACATAAATCCTGATGGTGAATGGCAATGTCCTGAGGGACCTAGGAGGTGAAGGGATTACCATTTCACCTGATAGTGGGGTGGAGGAGTAAGTAGGTGGTGAGGGATTGAGTTGTGGCTTCTCAAACTGATATTTGATTGAGTACGATGTATTTCAGTGGTGTATACCGCTTGTCTCTATCCTGATCCTGCACATAAATTCTGATGGTGAATGGTGATGTCTTGAGGGACCTAGGAGGTGAAGGGATTAGCATTTCACCTGGTAGTGGGGTGGAGGAGAAAGTGGGTAGAGAGGGGGAAAACCCCATGGAATAAATTCATGTGGTTGTGTCTCTCAGGTTGTGGACCTAAGTTTTATCCTTACAGATTGAGTTAGAAGAGACCTTCTCATGTGAATTCTAAGACCTCAACTCAGGGGTGACTTGCACAAGTGGTTTTTCCTGACAATGTCTATGGCTGGGACGAAAGTTGTTCGGTTGATGCTAGTTGCGCCCCTATAAAAGATAAGTAATTATGCCATTTATACTCTTTATGTATGTTGTTGTACATGTGCCCATGGAGGTTGATATATCTCTGCCATTACATTTTTTTAAATTGTATATATGCTCGTGGTGAATGGCTAACTATATGTGGATAAATTGGCAGCTCACAAGCAGGTATGTTGATGTGTTAGACTAGATGTTAGTAGCTAGTTTGATTATGGAGTTTTATGATTATTAGGAGGTCTGATTTATGGCAGTCCATATGGTCGTGTATGGCTGTTATAGATCAAACCATCCATGGGATTTATGGTTGTCAGTTAATGAGGAAAAATATGATCTAAAGTAGTGTTATAAATACGTTATTTGAGGTAGAGTAGACTGTTGATTTAATGGATGTTTTAGGAGGCTATTTGCTTATGTATTATGAACATGTATGAGTCTGATATTTGGAAAATCCATATGGTCGTACTGTATTAGGTCCCACATGGGTTTATGCACTGATAATTTCATGTAATAAATCTGATATGCAATATAAATATGCTTTAAGGAAAGATAGTAATGTTGATTTTACTGTGATGTTAGAAGCTAGTCTTTTGTGGAATTATGTTCATGGGATGGATTGATATTTAGGGCAGACCATATGGTCGTGTATGTTAAAGTTACAACATCACAAGTCATTCTCCAAGTCAATATTATGTGTCAAGATTGAGCCTCATGTGTTGAGGTAGTGCCTTATAGAATCCTGAGTTGGACTCCAGAAACCTGGAGAAGAATATTAAGTTGGACTCAATAATGAATAAGCTTCATATGTTGAGGTAAGTGTTTGTATGTCAAAGTGATGATGTTGTATAGTCTTGATTGTCAAGGCTAAGGTCTTGTGTGTCAAGACAGATAGTCATGTGTTGAGGTGGTGCCTCATGTGTTGAGGTAATGCTTTGCATGTCGAAGCAAGTATGGTGTGTGATGTAATACTAACCACGGTTGAGCTATTAAGTCTCCTATAGAGGTTGGCCACCTCTAGAGTGAATTACTTTAGCATATGACCACTTGGAACGATAGTAGAACAAGATGATCATATCATTGGGAAAATCTACATAATATATTTGATATGATAATTAATTAAGCTGACACAAGTGGACCATGCAGATAAGACAAGAGATAACGATAATATGTGATAAGATAAGAGAGAATTCGATTTGCACACTTTAGTGATGATAAAGACTTTAGTTAAATAAAGAGAACTCGAATTGTTAAACTCCAGTGATATTAACAAATAAGACTTCAGTGAATTAAAGGAGAACTCGAATTGATCACTTAGTGATGTTAACAAAAAAGACTTCAGTTAAAAGAGTTAACTAAGTGATAACAACGAAGATCTAGTTAACTAAGTGTTTGCATGATGACACTTGAGTTGCGACACTTGCATGACGACACTTGAGTTAAAGTAAAAGACGACACTTGAGTTAAACTAAAAGATGACACTTGAGTTACGACACTTGCATGATGACACTTAAGTTATCCACCTAACTAAGTGGTCTATCATCAAGATGGATGGAGAGTTCATCCTGAAGTCAAAAGATAAAAATAGAAGCCGAAGCATGAGAAGAATATATATATATACAGGATTGATGCAATTCAATGTGAAGCAATTTTTCTTCTTCCTTGAAGGCAAGGCACTTATATCTGTGCAGGATATTATTCAGAGTCTCTCTTCTTTATCTTTCTCTTGCTATGCAATTGCATAGGGGGTGTTTGATGTAAAATACATTATCTGCTATCTATCAATATACTAAGGAAGGTTTTGTTGGGGTTTTCTCCCTCAATTCATAAAGGGTTTCCCCAAGGTAAATTCATGTGTCAAAGGTGATTTCTCATGTGTATCATTGTTATTTGTTTTCAAGTACTATTGCATTTACAAACTAAAGATAAAAAATTAACATTGTATCATAGCTCAGGGCGTGAAAGAGCTAAGTTTAGCAATCAAGTTGAGCCTATGTAGATCTTGAGTGTGCACACTACTTGAAGTATTATGGATTCAATCTCAATAAGATCGGAAGACCATCTTGAAGGAACTTCGAACTTCAATACTTGGAAGGCCAAGATCCTGAATATCCTGGAAGAGCATGATTTGGATGGATATTTATCCAATGTTATTGAAGAACCTACTTCTAATGCAAGGCGCATTACCTTCAAGAAGAATCAAGCCAAAGCAGAGAGGATTATTTATGATTTTGTGAAAGACAACTTGATTCCTGTGATTACTCTATTGAAGACCGCAAAGGAATACTTCAACACTTTGAAAAATATTTATGAGAAGAAGGCGCCCAGTCAAAAGAGAGAATTGGAGAACAAGCTTCGAAACCTGAAGATGGAAAAGGACAAAGTTGCAGCTTCCTTCTTCACTAAGATCTCTCAAGTAAGAGATCAATTCATGAGCATTGGTGTGAGGGTCGATGATGATCTCATATAGACCGTTGTTGATGGTATTCCAACTTCATGGGAAACATTCTTGGCTGCAGTAAATGGTCGAGAAGTACAACCTAACTTCAAGAGACCGTGGCATGATTGCCTACAAGAAGAAGGGCGAATCCAGAGAAAGTATACTGCCTCTAAAGAAGAGAACCTCGGTCATCCGACATGAATGAAAAGAGGTAAGAAATCTCACAAGAAATTCTCTCATCAAAAGGAATGATTTCAAGAACTTTGATAAGTCTAAAGTTAAATGTTTCAATTGCAATTATAAGGGTCATTATGGAAGAGAATGTCGTGCAAAGCAAAGAGGAAAGTTCAAGGGTAGGTTTCATGCTTCTATTGCTACAGAAGATGAACCTACAAGAAAGAATTATTTCGATGATCAGGAGACAAGGAAGGAGTACTATCTTGTCTCAACCATATCTGGATCTATTACCACTAGTGCTGAGACATGGCTAGTGGATAGTGGTGCATCTAAACACATGATTGGATATCGGAGCACTATCAAATATCTGAAGGAAAATAAGTTCTCCTGTTAGGTGGAGCTTGGAGATAATACCACCTATTCGATCAAGGAGTTGGATCCAATTTTTTTTTCATTTGGATTCAGGAGATATATTGAATGTCGATGAAATCTTGTTTGTTCCTGGATTGAAGAAGAACCTCTTGTCTGTTTTGGTTCTAGAAGATAAAGGATTCAGAGTAATCTTTATGGACAATAAAGCGCTCATGTGGCCTAAGCATGCAGACTTGAACTCTGCATATGTAATTGGAATTATAGAGGGATGTATCTAGAAAGTTTCTAGAAAGCTCATTCAATCCATGATCCATGACACTGTTAGTTCATGTGAACTATGGCATAGGAGGCTTGGTCATCTTCATTTCAAAGCGCTACCTAGATTGCAGAAGATGGTAAAAGGTATGCATGTGTTTAAATCTGAATATGATAGTGTTTGTAGAGGTTGCGCTCTTGGCAAGAACATCAAGAGGAGTTTTCCAAGTAGTACCAAAAGATCCAAACGAATCCTTGACTTGATTCATTCTGATCTATTTGGTCCTATGCCAGTACCATCCTTGAGTGGTTATTTGGACTATGCGCTTTTCATAAATGACTTCTCTCACAGGTCTTGGATTTATTTTTTGAGGGCAAAGAGTGAAACTTTCAACAAGTTTCAAGAGTTTAAAGCACTGGTTGAGAATCATACTGGAAAGCACATTTGTGCTTTGAGATCTGATAATGGGGGAGAGTTCGAGTCTCATGAATTTGATGACTTCTATCGAGATGTGGGAATAAGAAGACAACTGACTATACCTTACAACCCCCAACAGAATGGAGTTTTTGAAAGAAATAACAAAACAATCTATGAGGCTTCAAAAACTATGATGTGTGATCAAGATTTGCATACCTCCTTATGGTAAGAAGACTCAAGCACTGTTGTTTATATATAAAACAAAATTCCTCAAGCTATCCTGGGAGAAAAGACTTCTGAAGAGGTTTTCACTGGTGAAAAACCAGATGTTGGACACTTGAAGATTTTCAGTTATCCTGTCTACATTCATGTACAAAGAGAAGAGGACAAAGATGGAGCCATCCATAAAGAAATGAACATTTGTTAGATGTAGTGAATCCTTCAAAGCTTATAGAATCTATGTTCTTGGACAAAGGGACTTTGAATTTGGCAGAGATGTAATGTTTCATGAAGAGGTTGCCTTCAAGTGCTCCAAAGAACTTCAGTGTGATTCAGATATGGAGGAGCATGATACTCCCACGATGGAGGATCTAGTTTCTAATTTTCCCCTTTCAGATGTTGAGAGGAAGAAGTCAGAAGAGCCTACATATCCACTTGATCCCGAAGAGCCAGTAGAACTGATAGAAATATCTATTGATGAACCTCCTGCTAAGGGGAGATCTACATGGTTTCAAGACATTCCGCAAGAGGCATAAAAGCATGGAGCACCATCTGGAACATCTAGAGAGTGAAAGAGACTTGATAGATATGCAGGATATGTAGCTCAGATGAGTCACATTAGTGATTTAGATCCCACCTCTTATGAAGAAGTTGCTAAGCAACAAGTATGGAAAGATGCCAAGGTGGAAGAATACAAATCCATCACGAAAAATGATGTGTAGGAAGTGGTTCCTAAACCTGAAAGGAAGTCCTTAGTAACTTCCAAGTGGCTTTATAAAATCAAACATGAGCTGATGGCAATATTAAAAAGTATAAAGCAAGATTCATGGCTCATGGATTCTCACAGAAAGAAGGAATAGACTATGATGAGACATTCGCTCTTGTGGCCAGATACACGACTATTCGAGCCATAATTTCCCTTGCTTTAGTTCTAGGATGGAAACTTCTCCAGATGGATGTGAAGACTGACTTTATCAATGGTGAAGTTGAGGAAGAAGTATACATACAACAACCTGAGGGGTTTGTAGTTCATGTGAAGGAGTCCCATGTATGCAAACTTAAGAAAGCATTGTATGGGATTAAGTAGGTCCCGAGGATTGACAACTATCTTCAGAGCTTGGGCTTCTCCAAAAGCGAAGCTGACCCCAATCTGTACTTCAAGGTCGTGAAGAACCAACCACTGATCTTGGTTCTCTATGTTGATGTCTTGTTCTTTACTGGAGAGGAACAACAAATAGCTTGATGCAAGAGGAGATCACTTATGAGTTCAAAATGAAAGACTTGGGTCTTTTGCACTACTTTCTTGGTCTGGAAGTTTGGCAAAGGAAAGATGATATCTTTCTTCCTCAAGGAAAGTACACAGTTGTTGTGTTGCACAAGTTTGGTATGATGGATTGTAAATCCATGTCTACACCAATGATTTCTAATATGAAGAAACTGTTGAGATATTATAACTTCTAAGAATATTATATTTGTACTTTATTATTCTGGAGATGTTTCATTCCTCCGTGAAGATCTTATTGTATATCTAGAGATGTTTATTCCTCCGTCGGATTGTGGTGACTTGGGTTATTAGACTTCCCCAGTGGGGGTCGGCCCTGCATGTGTTATGTGGGTCAAAGGGTTATTAGACCACCCTAGAGGGGTCGGCCCAGTCAGTTGTAATGGGGTGTTTAACCTAGTAATTAAGTTGGGGCCGACCTAGCTTGTGTAAAAGTCAGTCGGGAAACAAGTATAAGTAGAGGAGGATGTTCCTCACTTATCACACTTATTCATTCACTTGTGAGTGGCGCACTTGTGGGAGAGAGGTCTGCTATGGAGGAGGAGGAGCTCGTGTCTTTGGTTTACATCTTTGTATTTGCTGATCATCTATATTGAGGAAGCTTTGCTGGGTTTTCTACCCCATGAGGGTTTCCCAGGATAAATCTGTGTCTCTTGTGTTTATGCTGTGCTTGTTGTTTCTTCAGTGATCCTGCATATGCTATTGTTGTGAAATGAAATGCAATGCTGATATTTTATGTCTTAGCATGTTGAATCTTAACAGAAACTATATGAGTCAGATTCTGGATTGGATCTAGTGGATCCTACATGTATAGACAAATCATTGGCTCCTTGATGTATTTCATACATAGTAGACCATACATATGTTATGCAGTGAGTATCTTGAGTTAGTTTATGTCTGATCCAAGACATAGACATTGGATTATTTCCAAGCATGTGCTTAGATACCTTCGAGGTACTATTGCTTATGGACTCATATATGCTTCTAATGGAGGAGTGATGCTACCTGGTTATGCTGACTCTGACATGGTGGAAGTATTGTGGACTGAAATAGTACATATGGATTTTGTTTTAGCTTGGGATCAACTATGATCTCTTGGTCCAGTAGGAAGCAGGGCTCCATAGCCCAGAGTACTACAGAAGCAGAGTATATTGCAGCTAGTACCGCCTGCCAAGAAGATGTGTGGCTTAGGAAGCTACTTGTTGGGTTGTTCAGTTAGAAGCTTGAGACTACTGTCATTCGCTCTAACAATCATAGCTGCATTAAGCTCTTAGAAAACCCTATGTTTCATGACAAATTGAAACACATTGAGATGAAGTACCACTACATCAGAGACATGGTCCAGAGAGGTGCCATAAGACTTAAGTACATTGCTACTAATGAACAGATAACATATATGTTGACTAAGCCTCTGTCCGTGATGAAGTATAGGTACTTATGAGACAAGCTTGGCATGGCAGAGAATGCCTCCCTTGTCGAGAGGGAGTGTTAAAGTTACAACATCATGAGTCATTCTCTAATTCAATCGTGTGTGTCAAGATTGACCCTCGTGTGTCGAGGTAGTGACTTATAGGAGCCTGAGTTGGACTTAGGAAACTTGGAGAAGAATCTTGAGTTGGACTTAAGAATGAACAAGCCTCACGTGTTGAGGTAAGTGCTTTGTATGTCAAAGTGATGATGTTGTACAATCTTGATTGTCAAGGCTAAGGTCTTGTGTGTTAAGACAAATCCTCACGTGTTGAGGTGGTGCCACATGTGTTGAGGTAATGATTTGCATGTCGAAGCATGTATGGTGTGTGATGTAATACTAATCATGGTTGAGATATTAACTCTCATTTAGAGACCGACCACCTTTAGAGTGAATTACTTTAGCATATGACCACTTGGAACGATAATAGAACAATATTATCATATCATTGGGAAAATCTCCTTAGTATATTTGATACGATAATTAATTAAGCTGGAACATGTGGACCATGCAGATAAGACAAGAGATAAAGATAAGATGTGATAAGATAAGAGAGAATTCAATTTGCACACTTCAGTGACGATAAAGACTTCGGTTAAATGAAGAGAACTCGAATTGTTAAACTTCAGTGATGTTAACAAAGAAGACTTTAGTCAATTAAAGGAGAACTCGAATTGATCACTTTAGTGATGTTAACAAGAAAGACTTAAATTAAAAGAGTTAACTAAGTGATAACAAAGAAGATATAGTTAACTAAGTGTTTACATGACGACACTTGAGTTAAACTAAAAGACGACACTTAAATTAGCCACCTAACTAAGTGGTCTAGCATCCAGATGGAGGGCGAGTTCATCCTGAAGTCATAAGATAAAAATAGAAGCCGAAGCATGAGAAGAATATATATATATATATTTTATGATCACTCTTTATTTAGAGTGATAGATATTTTCCTTGCATAAGATATATATATATATATATCTTATGCAAGGAAAATATCTATCACTCTAAATAAAGAGTGATCATAAACTACCCTTGAAGGACTTTCATATCATATGCTAAAAGTGCAGTAGTTACATTACAAAATTCGCGTCCCATACATTTTCTACATTTTGGCTCATAAAGTTCACTGTCATCTTCCATCATTACAAAATTTGAATCAAATTCATGATTATGTTCAGGCTAGTTGCCATATTTGAAACAATTGCCAAAAGACCAAGTAATTATTTAAAAGTTCAATGCACAAAAGAGGGGAAGATTTTGTTATTTAAGTCTTTCTCAAACTTCCTCAACCAACATCCTTGTTGGTCCTCAAAGATCTGCCTTTCTATTCAGAGTCGTTCACTTCTTATTGCTACAGGTGTGCTGGCTATGAATGAGGAAGCTGAAATTCCACTCTTATTTCTCCTGGTGGAATCAGTAGCGCTTTCTTTGAAAGCAAGTTAGCTTTTGAGTTAAGTTCCCTGTAGACATCACTGAATGAGATCGATTTGAAGAGGGATATCAGGTACTGAATTTGAGTCAACAAGGGTTGAAGGTGTGGATCTCTGATCTACCCATTCAATTACCATTCTAGAATCTCCTAAAACTTGAAGATTCGATATGTGATGACTTAGTTCAGTGTGGAGTACTGCCCAGAGCATAGTCAGTTCAACTTTGTTGTTTGTACCGTGCCCAGGACCATAGAGGATGATAATTTTATTGTGATCATTTAAATATATGACTCCTCCTGAGCCACCAAGTTGTGGGTTACCCTGACATGCACCGTTGAAATATGCCCAAGGAAAACTTTTGTCAATGATAGGATGAATCATAATTCTTTGTTTTTTTTTATTCTCTTCTTATTTATGTTCCTTTGACCATTGCACAATTAGGGCCAAAGAATATATATATATATATATATTTTATTTTATTTTTTCCAAAGGAAAAAAATAATTTCCTAAGAGCTTACATTAAGTAGACTGTCATCATAACCCAACCTTGTTTCATAGACCAGTAGGTCAAAAAACCATACATTTAGGTGCTCATCAGAGCTTACAAAAAGGTCTGTTTTTAACCCGTAGGTGTTTTAAAATTCTGATCCACAGAAAACAGTGAGTCACCCTCATTACATCCTTACAAGTGAGCTGGAGATTAAGGTATCACGTTCTCAATTTCCATATAGCCTGGCTGTAGACCTAAGGCCAATTTTGACAGTGAATCAGCTTATGAGTTGAGTTCCCTATAGACATGGTTGAAGGTGTTCTCTTCTTCCTTGAAGGCAAGGCGCTTCTATTTGTGCATGATATTATTCTGAGTCTCTCTTCTTTATCTTTCTCTTTCTCTGTAATTGCATCGAGGGTGCTTGATGTAAAATACATTCTCTGCTATCTATCAATATACTAGGGAAGGTTTTGTTGGGGTTTTCTCCCTCAAGTCATAGAGAGTTTCCCCAAGGTAAATTCATGTGTCGAATGTGATTGCTCATGTGTATCATTATTATTTGATTTCAAGTACTATTGTATTTCCGAATTAAAGATAAAAAATTAATAATGTATGGCTGTACCAAATCAGATCCGAGAGGGGATTGGAAGTCTGAATTTTATTGCTATAAGACCTGCTATCTTTAGGATTTTAAACTCTGCCTCTTTAGAATGTTGAAATGCCGAATGTTTATTGTCATAAATGGAGTTCTGTGAAAGAATGCAAGTTTGATTTATTTAGTAGATTAGATGGCTACGGGCGGCTGCCCATAGGTGTAATGACAGTTAGTCAACATGTGAAGAGGTTCTAGTCTGAATGTATTCTTGTGTCATTACATTGCATTGCATGTAGAATGGGGAACTAGGTTGCATTGGAAGGTCAATCTTCCTTAATGGTTTAATGTTTTAGAAGTTTTAATTTATTTGGCATGATAGCCTAACCTTAAAGAGTATTATTCTGCTGTGCTTAGCTTAGATTCAACCTCCCCCCTTGTTAGAGAGCCTAGTTACATGACCTTTGTGTGTGTTCCAGGGTTGGGTACGTTACATAATTGTGCTTGAGATCCCTTATAGCTCACCTCTTCCCTCTTGTTTAGCATTTTCCAAGCTCCTTTGCCACCTTCCTTCAAGGGGCAAGAATTTTCTCATTTGTTCATCAAGCCACTCAACGTCTACTGTGGACGGAATAGGCCTCCCTAAGGGGGATTGTTTACCTCCATTGGAGCTCACATCTCCAAGGGTGTTGTACATGCTTAACCATTGGGCAATACAAAGTGATTTGGAAACTATTGGTTGTTGAAGTTTGCATCTCTACCCCTCTTGTTCTTTGTTTTATTTCATTTTTTTTCCTTTGTTTATATATTTCCACTATCAACCACTTGCAGGATCACTTGGAGCACTCACCCACTACCAAGGGGCACCTAATACTAAGGCCTTGTTGCAGCCTACAAGGCCTTGCCCCTCACCAAGTGGGAAGGATTCACTCTTGTGCAATTTTTTCCACAACAAGGACATTTGTAGGATTTGTGTTCTCAAGTATGAGCTTATCTGAAAAGGAAAAAAATGAGATAACCCAAAACTAAAAGGATGGCAATCATTTAAGCAACATTTGTCAAATGATGAAGATGAATAAAATGCGAAAAATTAGTAAACTTCAGCTTCAAAGAAGAATACCAATGAATACACAAAAGTATAAGTTAAGGACTCAACACCCTCTACAACGGTTAAGGAAGACAACAAGAATACTTGAGAGTGGTAGTTGACATTGTAACCCCATGAAGGGGGCATGAAGAGACTTCATGAATAATTATTTCGATTTTTAATAAAGAATTGGCACACGATCCAAATCCTCGACATCCAATTTTTCATACAAATCTTGACCATTTGGTTTTTGACTCATGGTTAGTCACCATGGACCCTTCAAAGGGATGGTTTGAGGTTAAATAGAAAAAAGAAATAAATATAAGATTGAGGACTATTTTTAATGGAACGCAAATCAGATGTACATTAATACATAATATTATATTTGTCAACGCAATGTGCAACTAAAAAGTATAATTTCCTTTTGTTATCTAAATCAAATTGGCAATTAAAAAAAATCTCATGAAGAAGCATCTTTATGAACGTCCTAGCATCTATATGAACCCCTATTGTGGTACGTTGGTGTTTGTGGAAGGTTGTATGTTGGCCTTGTTCCACGATTCATCAAACCCTAACTATAGATGATGCCCACTTCAATTGGAGGAAAATTGGCCTTGGCAATCGACCCACAAATTTTCTTTTAATACTCGTATATATTTATTATTATTATTATTTATATATAAAACAGCGACTTTCGTTATCATTTGATCCAAATTTACTTTCATATAGACACATGATAAAACGTTCCACTCGTTGGAGTTCAATCAGTGGCCATTGAGGCGGAGAAAAATGTGTGTTTTTTGATTTTCTTTTTAAAGTGGGTTTAGGCAGGTTTTGGAGATGAGTCTGGCTCTTGTTCAGGGATACTCTTCCGAAGAAGAGGAGGCGCCACAGGAGGCTGCTCCTACTGATAGTGACGATGAATGTGACGAAAATGAAAAAAAGAACGAATCCCAGAAGCAGAAGCTTGCGATACCTCTGCAGTCAACAAAGGGATCACTGTTGCCATCTGCTTTTGATGCTTTTTCTGAGGTACCCAAATCATTTTGCACGTTAATCTTCATTCTTTTAAGCGACCCATTATTATCTTTCCTCTGTATCTCCGTGATTCGAGGTCAAGGCATTCAACTTTCTTAATTGTCTATCTTGGCATCCAACTTGATTTTCCCTCTGTTTATTTACTTCTCTCTCTGTTTCTCTCTGTAAAATTTACAGAGAGAGAGAGAGAGACCGTGGAGCTACCCAACTTATTTTTCAGCTTACATTTCAAATTTTTTTTTCTGTTGTTCCTGAGGCGCTCGATATGAATGTGGTTGACCTAAAAATTAAAGACCTGTGGCTGTCACTTCAGTGCACAACCCAGAGGAAATGTTCTCAGGAAATATTTAAGTCAAAACCCAATTGAGTTAAAACAATTTTCTTTTGTTCTTAGGAGAGGTACCAGAATGCGGGGCCAAATGGAGGACTGGATGGTCAAACATTAATTGAGTTTAATTTAATTTATCTGACAGTTGGTACCGGGAAGTGGCGCTTATTGAATCCAGTTGGATTTATTTTTCTAAGGGCTGCTTTGCACTCTCTGATATTTTTTCGTAGGTGCTTTGGGATGTTTGGTTAAAGTTAGTGGAATTTAACCATATCAGATGGCATTCTAACAGCGAACAAACTCCTAATCTGTTCAAAATTAAATTTTTTCGTTCTATTGAAAAGGCACTGACTCTAGGTTCCTGCAGGTTACAGGTCCTCCCGAGTTTTTGAATAACAGTGCCTCTGAACCAATACCAACTAGACCCTCTGAGAAGAGAAATTCATTTGGAGGATGGCAAGCTGCAAAAGATCCTCGCATCAAGAAAGAGCCACGACCTGGTAAGTCACTCAGAAGTTCATTGATATTGAAAGCTTTTATTTTAAATGGAAAGTCTCTTTGCCTTGAGATGCTTTTGATAAGGAGATCTATTCCACCCCGCCCGCCCCTGCACTCTCTCAGTGGTTGTATATATATATTTATGTATGTATATGTAGCCCGGTCTGTTAGTTTGAGTGGTTGAGTGCTTTGAACATCATGGATGAGGTCTCAGAGTCGATACCCTGGGCTGGCTGCCTCCGTTGTGTGTTTCACTTTATGTCCCTACCAGTCAGGCGATGTAATCGGCGCTTATGGGCTTGCATATGGTGCCATCTGTGAAATGCTGGGAAGTGCCTGGGATATCCCACAAGGTTTTCCTAGGAAAATATCCATCTGTCTATCTCTGTGTGTGTTGGGGTGTTTGCACACAATGCTAAGTTCGGATGTGGCAATATTATAAGCTTTTAATTGAATCAGTGCGATATAATTTTCTCAATATGCTCACTGGTATATGAATGAGTCCTTTGGGTGAAACAGAGCACACACCTGGTCGTTTGGCCATGATACTGCATCATGCATGCATAATAAGTGCTTGTTTGTTTGATATAATGCTGTTATTAATGTTTTTTACTATGGTGCTGGAATCTGTCATGAAGATTAGTGCTGATTATTCTGTTAACGTCTAAAAGACCAAATATAGCCTCTGGGACATTTTCCAAAATCACACTAAGGTTGGGATCATTATAAGTTCTCCCTTGGTATAACCACAAATGAGTTTTGACAAGGCCAGCAGGAAAGGAATATAATTCACAACTCTCAGCTTGGCATAGGTTAGCTATCATTTCATCTTCAACCAAGATTCACAACTTTCAGCTTGGCAAAGGTTAGCTATCATTTCATCTTCAACTAGTCCTGTATAAAGATTCGCTATCATTTCATCTTCAACTAGTCCTGTATAAAGATTCGAGCTGTATATGAAGCCAAACAGGAAGCAATATTGCTTGCATTATGTTCTCGAACCTTTCAGCAAGCTGCACACCTGAAAATTTTATTTGGACTCTCAGACTTGAAAGCTGTTGAGCTGCATCAAAATCTCGTTCAAGCACAATGGCTTGATGCCCTTGAACAAATCAGAAAACAAGTAGTTGATTTTCTTATGGCAACCACCGTAGCAGCTCGTGTGCTTGAGAATCTTGGTTTTGACCCCAGTTATATTGTCGAGGAACTTGCACAGCAAATAGCTTCTCCACAGGCCCTAAGAACTATAGGGCTTTGATACCACTGTTGGAACACTCCAAAAATAGATAAGCAAAAATAAGTGTGAATGCACATTTCATTAATATGATACACATATTAATACTTCAAGATACGACCCTTGATTTCATCTTCCAATATGTCTCTTGGACTTCACTGTGACTCGTCCTATTCACATCTGAATCTTCATGTGAATAGTAATAATATTACAAGAAAATTTACCATAACCACAAGGATTAGGTTTCCAACACTGAATTTGGTCTTTCCTATGCTTATTTGGCTATTTATTCACAACAAACTCCCATCAATTGAGTCCTCCAGGTAACTAATTGCCATGCTTGTTGGTTTCCTAGAAGAGCAACTTGGATACATGATGTATTTTCAGCTTATTGTTTTTATATAAAATAAAATAATTTTATTAAAGTCCAACAAATAAACAAAAGATCAGGGAATGAGACTAGAAAATACAATCAGTGATATTAGTCTGTAGGGCTGCCCTATGCTACCCCGAAAGCATAAAGCAAAATACAACAAGATCAAACAAGAAAACATGAACTAAATATTACTTTAAAGAAGAAGAAAGAGGAGAAAGTGCAAGAGGTCTTTCTCTTGGAGTCAAGCATCGAGAAGGATTCAATGTATTACTATTGTCTATGATGTTGGTTGGGGAGTGCATAGTGCTGAGAGCAAAAATACCAAAATCTTCTGTTTTAGGGTGCTTCCACTGCTTGGATGCACTTGCATGATGAAGAAAAGACAACATCCTTTATTTGTGTTTTTGATAATGTGGGGTCCATGAGTAGGTCCCATGACTTAAGGGTAAACACATGGGGTGCCAAGAGGAAGGAAAAGTAGATATAATAATTGTTTCTCTTTTTCTACTACTTTATTTGTCATAGACTTCAACTCGGTTTAGTGTTTAAGCCTTTTGACTTTAATTAAATTAGAACTTATGCAAATGCCCTATTTTGTAAACATAGCTCTTTGGTCGTGTTGGCAGATGACCTTTTTCATTCTGTAAATTTATGGTCTACTTTCTATTATAGGGCTTAAGGTGGTTGAGACTTGAATGATCAATCATTTATCTACTATGGATGACATTTCTAACTTCATAATAATGTAGTATTCATCAAGTAGCACAAATATGCAAATTTTCATATTTTTTGCCACTGATTTGGCGGCATTTTGCATGTTTGTTATTAATATATGAATTATAATTTTAAAAATAGATATTAGATTAAAAGATGCTCTTGTTTTTTGGGGAAATGGTGCTCTCGGCACTCTAGTTCTTGCATCACTCCATGCTATATCATCCTTGGTTGAGACTCCAAGAGGACTTGTTTGGATGATCTTGGGAGGTATCCAAGAATCATAAGCATATCTTCTCTTAGCACTTAAGGTCGACAAAACAATCTTGTGATGTGGCTATGGCCTAGGCTGGGTTGTCAATCTTATCTATATAGAGAATGAGTATGCGTGGCTCATGTGGCAAAGACTTGGGCAACTCTGGAGCAAGTGCTGTGCGTTGTCTCCACTCTCACTGACCTAGTGTTTGTTAAAGTTAGTGCAGCTGCGAGACCCATTCTCAGAGAGGATGATACCCTAGTTAGTTAACTAGGGTTCCTGGTCAAGTTAACCAGGCAGAGTGAAGAGTAAGTCCCTAAAAGGTACCCTAGGGCCCCCAATGGGGACCAAGTAGGTTGATGCCATGGCAAAGTCCCTAGCATGTGGCTAGGGCCCCTATTTGTCTCTGGGATATTCTGGTCAGGGACTAGATAGTTTGTTGGTCATGGAGGACCAAGCAGGTCCTGCAGGTTGAGACAGAGACCTCCTGGTTTGGGACCAGGTAGATTCTTGGTCACTAGGACCAAGTAGTTCTTGTAGTGACATACCTGGTCAGTTAACCAGGTGGATCTTGGTCAGTGGACCAAGATGATGATGTGTGATGTCCTCCTCTCCTAGGTTTTCGAGATGGTTGAGCTAGATGGTCTTCTCAAGAGACTAGCCACCCATTGATGGAGCCACTAGCAATTGACGTAAGGAGCAGTCTGGAGGACCACATGATCACATCATCCAATGTGGGCCTTCCTTATATAGTGATGATGAACTTTCAGGTAGTGTATGGAACACTTGTACATTTGAGAGAGAGATGATTGGTTGTACCCCACCCACCTTGGTTGCTCATCCTTGGTCTTTACACCTTGTTGTGGTACCTTGTCTTGTTCACTACTTTGACTTGTGGTTAGTAAGGTCATCCACCCACCTTGAGTTGTCTTGATTTGTACCACCTTGATGTTTTATGGGTATTAAGGTTGATTGCCCACCTTTGTGGTTCACCTTTTGGTCCTAGGGTTATGGGTCATGTACCCACACTTGTTTTATGTTGTACCATGTGTTGGTCCAAGTACCCACCTAAGACACTTTAATTATATTTTATGTTATTATAAGTTGTTTTACTTTGGTGTCTAAATTGGTATCCTCCTAATCTAATGGAACCCTAACTAAATCAAAGAATAAATTAATGATCTTTCTAGAAGATCTAATATCCTATATATTGGAATCTATGTTTCCTCATTTATCATCTGAAAAAACTCACATCTCAGCTCTGATCGTTATGCTTGACGTCAAGGGTTTTTTTCTGCTGTTTAATCCCCTGCGTTGAGGCCGCCAAACTGCTAAAGCATACCATTCATTCCAGATCTGATTTTGTTGGTGGTTAGGGCTAATGACAAGGTTTATATGCTGTTGCCTCTTGATCTGCTAATCTGTGAGAGCCTAAATCTGATCATGATCTGCCTAACTGTGATCTAGTTGAGATCCATTTTGCTATCGGTCTGATTGTTGAAGTTTTGCTGAGGTTCGAGATGCTGCTGAGAAGTTTGATCTGCTGTTGAGAGGACCGATCTACTGTTGTGGTGTCCAATTGGCCTGAGAAGAGGTCCGATCTGCCAGCAGAGGTCTTCTTACGGGACCTGATCTATCTCCTGTGACCTAGTTTTCCTCAGTCGTGACCTTGGAGAAGTTCGATCTGCTCTTTTGTGGTTTGATTGAGACTCAACCTGCTGCTTTGTGGTTTACTTGAGACCCGATATGCTGTTTGTGTTCTGCTTGGGGTTCGATCTGATTATTAAGGGATCAGATCTGCATTGTGTCTGCCTGCTGAGATGACCGTGACCCTATGTTACCTTTGAAACTCAGCCGTGACCCTATTTTGTCCTCAATCTGCTTGTTGGTTGTTTATTTGTGGAGGCCGAGAGGCCTTAGGGTCTAGTGGCATAACTGTGGAGGTCGTGAGGCATTAGGGTCGGATCTACCTTGTTGTGTACACATCTGTGGAGGCCTTAAGCTCCCTTGATCAGGTTTATATAGTTGAGACTTGTCTTTGATCAGATCTATATTATTGAGACTTGATTTTTTGATTTAATTTATGTGCTAAGGCCTAATTAGAGTCTGATCTATGAGTTGATGTTTAATTGTGATATGATCCCTTGTGTTACTTGCTTGAGGCCTTATTTTTGCTTAGGGTTCAGACATATTATGCTGAATCTTGTATTGTGTTTTGACTGTCATTGACCATCCCTGTTTGACTATACTACAGCCCTCTCATCTCTCTCTCTCTCTCTCTCTCTCTCTCTCTCTCTCTCTCAGGTTTGTACTTACCCTCTGTTATCGGATGAACTAGCAGAGCTAGTGTCCGATGAACAAATGCACGGAAAATGTGACCACTGTCACCTTAGTCACACTTCCAACTGCTTCGGAGAGTCGTAATCTCCAAGGGGAGAGCCCTTTGATAGTCTGCAAACACTAAGGACAAAAGAAGCTATGTCTTCTAGAAGACCAAATTAGAGACCAGTGCCTTCGATCAATGTAATCCTATGAATGAAGAAGACATACTATTTATAGAGAGTGTTTGTAGATACTCAATAAGATGTAGCAATTTTCAATGTAGTAATGTAAGTGTTCAACCCAATGATCTAATGACTAGCAATAGGAACAATCAATAGTAAAAGAGGTCATTCATCAATTACAAGCATGAACAATGTAAAGTAGATCACCCAATAATAAACGAATATAATCATCAATCATATATGAGGAATGATATAGTATAAGGTAACAATCAATACAGTATAGCAGTAGTATGTAAGAGCATGCAATGTGTGTTTCAAATGTGTTCAAATAACCAATGAAAATTCAACACTCAACTACCTTTTATGATAGCCAAATAAGAGTGAGTTTAAGACTGTATAAGAGTGTGTTAACAGTAGTATGACAGTCACTTCAGTACCAATTTGCAACAGCAGCAAGATAATTCAAGTAATAATGTGGATGAACAATATTAATTCCAAATTCCAAGCACTTCATTCATGCATTAAACACAAACTTTCAGATTGTAATTAAGGTAAATTCAGACCTCTGTTATCATTAGTATGGCAGCCTTTTAACACAGTAGCAAAGTGTGATCAATTGCTTACCCTTTTTGTTGTCTTATGTAGGTGGAATGTAGGAGGAAGAGGACTGTCCAAGTGTTGACAGTCTGCCACTTTTAGCAGACCCTAACAGCAGTATAGAGATAACAGTGTAAGGCTGTTACAGCCTTGGGAAAGGCCCAAAAACAAGGACTGAGCCTTAGATGAGGATCTTGGGAACTAGGGCGAGGGTTTTGAAGAAGAGAAAGGAGGGAAAGAGAGGAGAAGGGAGGAGGAAGAAGGAAAGGAGAAAGGAAAGGAG
The DNA here is from genome assembly GCA_027924585.1 of Larix kaempferi. NCBI lineage: Eukaryota > Viridiplantae > Streptophyta > Pinopsida > Pinales > Pinaceae > Larix > Larix kaempferi. Next base: position 13,731,640 of record BSBM01000007.1, read on the forward strand.
AAGGAGAGGAGAGAGGGAGGAAGGAGGGAGGAAGAAAGATGGAGGAAATAGGTAAGAGCCACTAGGGTTTTTAGGAAGGGTTTTAGGTCTGATTTTTAGGTTTAGGGTTTAGTTTTAGGATTTTTTAAATTTTATATATTTTTAGGGGTTCCTAAAATTTTTCCCTAGGTTTTTTTGGGCTTTAAATGACAGGTCGAATTTGGAGGAAGGAGGGCCAAAATTTAAGGGAGGCCAAAAATTGATTTTTAAAAAAAATTTAATGGTGTTTTAGGAATTTTTGATATTTTTAAATTTCTAGGGCTTCCTAAAATTTCGCCCTAGGGTTTTTAGCGCTAAAGAAGGCAGGGCGAAATTGTAAGAGAGGGCCGAAATTTTAGGAAGGCCAAAAAATCGAAAAAATTATTTTTTTGATTTTCTATGGTTTTTAACATAAAATTGCAGCTCTAATTCTAACCCTAATTTTACCATGAAAATGTAGATTTACACATGAAAATACAAAGTTTAATCCAAAATAATAATTACAAATGTACAAACTAGGGTTTGATGTAGAGAAAGATAGACCAACTTAGGATTTTAATAGATGTTACCCCAAACCCTAGCGTTAGAGGAAGGTGACAAGCCTTCCTCTTGGAGGTAATTCTCCTTGCTACTAGGTTAGGGCTTCTTGAAACAACCTCTAGGGTTGGTTTCAAGACCCTAAATTAGGGCAAAGTTGGAGTTCCAAGGCCAAACTTTGTAAAAACCTCCTCTTGGGAGCGTTTTTATTATGCAATGAGGATAGAACAGTAGGAAAAAGCCCTATTCAAGAGAATGTAGCCCCCCTAGGGCTATCTTTCAATCATTCAAGATGCAAAATTTACCTACCATTCATCAAATAAACCTTAAAAATGTAAAAGACTTACTTGAGCATGCGTTATTCTAACCATTCTAGCATCCACAAAGCAAAGATATCACCAACTTTCATTCAAAAGAGCAAAGAGTCATCCCTCCAAGAGGTGCGCATCACTTCATAAGGCTAAGCTTGGGTAAAAAAGTAACATAATGAATTTTGTCCCATAAGTTGTGTGTAAAAATGAAGTGAGGAGATTGTATTTATATGATCTTACACTCACTTTTTACAAAATAACCAAGCCTACATGCTTTAAAATGTCAACTTAAAATTATAACATAAAATAATATAAAATAATCAAATCTGTGGGTAACTTGGGACATTTTCCTTAGAGTTGATCCAAAAATGACTAAAATAGCAAAAAATGAGCAAAATACTCCAAATGGAAGGCTGGAGTAGGTAGGAGGGGACGCCATACCCCATCTAACCCCAACAGTGCTGATAATCCCTCAACTCCCCCCCCCCATATCAAGCAATATGGCCTGGTACAAAGGATGACATCATCATGACAAGAAGCCCAAGGAGAGAAGGTGTTGTGATGCAGAGGGACCAGGAGGGTGTCAATGGTGACTTGGAAGAGAGACAAAAGCGTTAGTGTTGAGAGAAATGTCACCGGAATGATAAAACAGGTGGGGGGTCATGTGACCTAGTGACCCACCCCCAGGAGCCCCGGACACCAACCTCAGGGCTTCAAGCCCTTTCATGAGGTAGTCAGCAATGACACTAAGCCATAGTATTCCCATGAGAAGGACCAAAGGGTCTGGCCATAACCTCCACTCAGAAAATGCTGGAAAACACCCTCTTGGCCAAAAACTCACCCTCTCTCCCTGGGGAACATCTGAAGGTGCGTTGGTACAGGTACCACGTAACACCCTCTAACAAGGGTCAGCTTGTTCCTAGTGTTTCACTGGCCTCTGAGAGGCACAATTTATACTGAAAGTAAATTCTATTGAGTATAAAATAGGAAGGGCCCTACACTGTAGGTAAGTATCCTAACTTGTCCTCTCATTATTAATTAGACATGTTATTGTTATTTATACTGCTGTTAGTGATTACATGTTAATGAAGATTACTTTAACATGAGGACATAATTGGTAGTGTTAAAGACGATGAGATGAAAAATTATGTTTAAATTGTACTGTTTGTTTACTGCTGTACTATTATGCTTCAGTACTAGTTGTATTTAATTTTTGCATTAAAGTATATTAAAGTTTGATTTCTCTGCATCAAACCCTAACCCTAACCAAAATTTAATAGTGTTTGCTGTGCTACCCATTAGAATATATGCCTATTGCCTAGCACCACCAAGTGTCCTTTGGCTTGACTAATGCACCAACAACATTAATGGGTCTCATGAACATTGCCTTTCACCAATATTTGGACAAATTTGTAATTGTCTTCCTTGATGGCATTCAAATCTATTCTAAGTTTGAAGAAGCACATGAAGAATATTTTTGCTTATTTTTGTAAGTGTTGGGAAAGCATCAATGATATGCCAAACTAAGCAAGTGTACTTTTTATAAAAAACAAATTCATTATTTAGGATATATCATTTTGAAGAAAGGAATAACAATAGATCTTGAGAAGATTGAAGCCATAATGGAATGGCTCACTCCCAGAAATGTCTTAGATGTAAGATCTTTTGTTGATCTTGATGGTTATTATACAAGGTTCATTAAGGGAATTTCTTGGATTGCATATCAAATGACCTCTTTTCAAAATAAGGGAAGGAAGTGTGGATTGATGTAGTGATGTAAAGAAAGTTTCTAGTGATTGAAGAAACTTCTTACTAGTGCATCAATCCTAAAATAGCATATTTGAATGAAGAATTTGTTGTATGAACAGATCCTTGCATAGAAGGAATTGGTGGAATTCTTACATGGAGCAGTCGCGTGTGCTATGAGTCCTGCAAACTAAAGGAGCATTAGAAAACTTATGCCAAATGATTTGGAACTTGTTGATGTAGTGCAGGCTCTGAAAATGTGGAGGCACTACTTAAAGCAAACAATTTGTGTCGAGGACAGATCATAATAGTGTTAAATATTTTTTTGACCATTAGAAATTGAATGCCAATTGGGAAAGATAGTCAGAATTCCTTTGTGAGTGTAATTTTCAGGTCAAACACATAAGGGGAATAGAAACAAGGTTGCTAATGCACTCAGTAGAAGAATGCATGCAATGCATATATCCATGATCAATGTATGCAAATATGATAAGGAGTAGAGTTGTTGAAGCTCTTATGTTAGATGAACACTACTTCCAAGTAAAGGAGGGGTTGTGGAGAAAGTACAATAGAAATATGAAGGATATAAATTAGTGGATGATGGGTATTCTCATGTATAAAAACCAAATATATGTTCCTAAATCTTTCGAGTTGAGGAAGGTCATCTTGCATGAGATGCATTTTCAGTCATCTAGGCTACCAAAAAACAATTGCGGCACTGAGGAAATAGTATTTTTGGTTTGGGATGAAGAAAATTGCTACCCAATACATTGCCAAATGTATGGAATATTAGCAAGTTTAAATTGAACATAAATATCTTGTGCTTATTATAGCCTTTGACTCTTACATAACATAAATGTGAGATATGGATTTTATGATTGGATTGTTGAAAACTGTGAAGCATCAAAGTAAAACTAGGGAAGGAATCATGGAATCTTGCAAGTTGTGCCAATCTAGCACCTAGATATTGCAGTCCATTTAAAGTCCTAGATAGGATAGGACTAATTATATATAGGCTGGCATTACCTGCTAATGTTAAAGCTAGTGATATTTTTCATGTTTCTATGCTTAAAAAACATTTACATGATCCTAACCAGGTCATTGATAGGGCATTGATTTGGGTGCAACCAAAGGGGGAAGTTCCAAACAAAGCCATTACACATTCTTGATAGAAAAGTAAATATTTCTTAGTAATTGAGCCATTGGTCAAGTAAAAAGGTGTAGTGGGAGCACTATGCTCTAGATGAGGCTACATGGTAGTTGGAGGATGCCATGATGTAAGCATATCCATTGTTACTTTGATTTGGAGATTGCCCCAAGGAAAGTGCCATTCCAAGTTGGAGGGAATGGTAATACCCCGATTTTGATCTTTGGTATATATTTAATCAGATTATGTAAATAAATAATAACATAGTCATTTTTCATTTGTTGAGCTGTGTGGGCAGAGTTTGAAACACATCGTGATGTAAATTATGTGCATATCCTATATCGATTTAGTGCATAGCCAAAGGCCGAGGCCCAACTAGAGAATGATAAATCTTTACTTGTTGGTGTTTTCTCAAGTTGTTTTTCTAATTTGACATGTCAAGTCCATAGTCTGACATGTCAAGTCCATAGTCTGACATGTCAAGTCCAATTACTACTTGTATCACTAATTGGAAAAAGAATAATATAAGGGAAGGAATGAAGTACCTTTTGGCTTTTTTTACCATGATTCCTTTAGCTACTAGAGTTCCCATGCCATGCTCCACTTTGGACACTTGTCCTTTCTTGTGCTAGATTGTAAGAGAGTGAAGCTTTTATGGAATTTACCAATGGTTGGCTTGGTTGAGAGGTTTTGATAGCTGCATCTCTATCCATTTTTTTAGCTAGTTATTAGTGTCTTCGAACCTTCTTGTTTGAATTATTAACTTGGTGAATGAAGGATTCCCGGATGGAGCATATCGATAGAAGGGATTGCTTGAGCTTGAGTTAGAGAGCATCTAACATGAAGGTATCTAAATGGGCGATGGAGTGCTGGTTGAGATGCTTGGAGATTCAATGTGGGTGTCTAGTTGCTTTGCAACACTATTCAGGGTTGAGTTTGAGATAGAGACTTGTAGGTACATTTTCCCCTTCTTGTTTCATAGCCTAGCTTGAGGGTGTCATCTTATGTGGAACTGGATATCTATGGTTGGGTGGTAAATCAGTCCTAGGGAGTTAATTTTAAAGATATAGGTAGGTATATGATAGATTGGTGACCTAATTAAGTTTGTTTTCTTCCATTTGTAAGTAAAGAGAACTTTGAAGCTACATATGAGAATATCTTAGAATAGTATCTTTATTTCATGTTGCAATGTCTTCTTCCATTTGCAACAAATTTGATCAATGAAATAAGGAGGTAAATAGAACCTCTTCCATGTTCTTTATGAGTTCTTCAAGTTCTTTGGTATCCTTCCATTTCAAAAGTATGATGTTCTTGATTGGTGAGTGATGTTTAAGAGACATGCTTTAGATTTACAAATCAAATCATACCCTGATCCTTAGGAATAGGGTATGTTAAACCAAGGCTTTGCCAGAGGTACCTTTACTTTCACTGTAATAGAGGAGCTTACTTTGTAAAGCATCATGGTCTCTTGGATTGGGGACAATGTGATCCATGCAGTGAAACAATTTTTTTTTACCTGCTCTTCTACTTCAAAATTTCCATGTAATGGTACCTCAGGTCAGTGATACCCAACTATATTTATAGGTCGATCAAATTGCTTCTTCCATCTCTTATCAATGATCCTCCAAATACATATATGCTTTTGTTTTTTGTCTTTACATGCTGCCGTTATTTGCTCTTTTGTTTGATTCATGGCTTCATAAATTGTAACCCATGGTGGGTTTATTCCTGCCCACCATCTGCAACACTAACATGGGGCTTGGTGATTTTGACAATCTATTTTGTTCTAATCTAGGAAAAAGGTTTCATAATCTTTGCTATAGATGCCTTTCTCATCAAGATTGTGGCTCCACTAAGACAGATTTCATTCATCACAAGAAGTTTGTTTCAAATCGAGTAATGGTTGGCCTAACAAGCACATTTCCTCTCATGATTTTTTTAATTGGGCCGAGAGGCCCATTCTACAGCCCAAAGTGGATGAGATGTGTCACGTCTATCACATGTCGGCTCCAAATTTAAATTGGCTAGATTGTATAATGCATTTATATAAATATACATTGAATTTCAATTTCAATTTCCATTCATGCATCCTCACATTTTAAATAGTTATAAGAATAACTATTTTACTTCATAATCAATGAATGAACGCAATTTTTGCATATTTGTAGGGTTTATGTGTTGTTGTTTAGGATCCCAAATTGGAATAGTTGGCAAGTGGATGAATATATTGGGTTATGTATTGTTAAGTTAATAATAGAACAATAAGTAAGATATTAATTTTGTGATAATTACAAATTAACCAATAATTGGGTAAATTGAAATCATTTTACTTCACAATTAATTAATGAATGCAACTTTTGTGTATTTGTAGGATTTATATGTTATAATTTACAACATGAAATTGTTGACACTTGAATGATTACTTTGGGTAATTAACTATTTTACTTCATTACCAATGAATGAAATCAAATTTTCCCTATTTGTAAGATTGAAGTGTTATACTTTAGAACATGTAATAGTTGGCACTTCTACCATTAAATTTCGGTAAATAACTATTTTACTTCATAATTAATTAATTAAAGAAATTTTTGCTTATATGTAGTAATTATGTGTTAGCATTTACAACATTTACAACATGATTCCAAATTGGAATAGTTGGTGGTTAGATATTAGTTTTGGGTGAATATATATTTTACTTCATAATTAGTTAATTAATGCAACTTTGGCCTATTTGTAAGATATCCAAATTGGAATAGTTGGTGCTTGAATGATTATAACCTAAAATATATTAGATTAAATGTATTTTTAAGTTGATAATGTAACAATGAGTTAGATATTAGTTTTGTAATAATTGCATATTAATAAACCAGCATAGATTCATAGATCCATCTTAGTGCTCTATTAAGACGGCGAGTCCAAGGGATTCCAAGGAACAAATCCCTTGAGGTGCAAACCCCATTCTAGAGTCCTAAACTTCCTCGAGAGATTTGATCCCCATCGGCCCTTAATAGAGCCAGAGTTAAGATGGATCTATGCTGGTAAGGTTTAAGACCAATGTGTGGTTATTGATGTATTTGGTATTGCTTTTGGCTTTCTCTACAGCCCCCTTCACCCAATCATGTTTGCCTATATCCTTGAGCATTAGGTCTAGGTGGTGTGCAGTGCATGGGGTCCATAAAATGGTGGGGTTTCACTCCTCCAACAACTTACTAGAAGGAACTGTTAATTTCTCTTAAATCAGTGCCTAGGTAAGATTTCAGTTCTGAGATTTCTTACACTACTGGAATAAATTAACTGATAAAATTTTAGCGGAAGCAGAAATCAATAAAACAGATCCAACCACTACACAATGATTTTTCTGCTCTTCAAATCAGTTCATCATTAAAATAATATCAGAACCTACAAGAGCTCCCTGACTTGGGAAAATGTCTCTGAGGAAAATTACAAACACACAGCAAACCTGCAAAATTTCTGATCTCAAAAAGCTGCCTTCAAGCACCCACTGATTGAGCTGTATGGTCTCTGCTGTATGGCTGCCCCTGCATGATTCTGCTGCGCCCTGCTGCTCACATGTGCGGTTGTCTCAACAAGTCTGTATGCTGTACTGATGGGCTGTACGGCCTCTGCTCTATGACCCCTGTTGTATGATCTGCTCACTCTTCTGATGGCGGCTCCCTGCTCGCTGATCTCTGCTATGTCTTCTTCCTCGCCAATGGATGAAAACCAAAAGTCCTCTGATTTTCTCTTACTCACAAATTTGTGAATATTAATGTGTCTTTGTCTTAACCCTTGCTGCCTTTTTATATTTTTTGAGTTGGGCCAAATCTCAATGGTCAAGATTAGATCTAATCTTGATTCGAGATCAATTGCCCACATTAACTTAAATCACTAATGCCTTGACTTAGGCACTTTATTAAATTAATATAAACTCACTTTATAAAATAACATCTCACTTAATTAATAGATTAATAAAGTGAAACGTCAAAAAGTTAAGGACATTTAATGATGATTTCCAGAGGTTAAACACACACCCCAAGGAAATACCTGTCCGAGCTATAGTCATCAACAGGAACATAGTTAGAGGCATTATCAACGATGACTTGTACATCATTCACCACCCATATTAGTTTTACTTAATGCTTTGTGGCTGTTCTCCTTTAGCAACACTACTCCCAACAGATCTAGTTCACCTTGATCCCTGTGCAGATTGCAATGTTGAGAGGGTGCAACACTAGTTTAATAGACAGTATGCATGCATGCACCATCTTTATAAGTTACCATCTTTAGTTTGCGTAGATCCCAAGGTTGAGTGAGGGTGCATTGCATGAGGAAGTTCGATATTTAGTATGGCACAATTTCCAGGGATGGGAGATGCATGCATGCAGTGAGTTAATCCTACAGTGGGTGCTGTATTATAGGTAAACCTAGATGCACAAGGGCACACTGTTCACAAGGGAGGGACATGCATTAGGGTTAGGGGTTCTCTTTGAGGGAGGCACTCCATTACATGTATCTAGAGACATTGTATTTCTGTTTTGTCTCATTCTATAATAGAGACGTGGGTGCTTCACTATTGTAGTCAGAGTTTGAGCTTATTGCAGTGTAATTCTTTTTTTTAGCAAATAGAGTTTGACGTGATTGAGTGCTGCAAATTAAGCTTGTTGTTCTGTTTTTCCAGATTGACGCGTTTGTAGATCTAGCATTTCTTTATCTATTGTATTGATAGGAGTAAACCCAGTTTCAATATCCAAGCTTAGGGTTTTTGTTTTAGTAGTGTAAATCTGCATACCATTTATTTGAATAATAACATGGTTTTATCACTTGAAACTAGGATGTTCCAAGGTAATTTGAAACAGTACACTATCATCGTGTACTATTTTCCTGCACTTCAGGTTAGTGCTTGCTAACCATGTTGGAAATAATGTAACTTCAGAAGTTATTCTTATTGTATTATATTGTATTGTTGTTGTACCTCCTTTGGGAGAAGATATTAATGTATTTGATCATGTAAAAGTCTTGAAAGAATCAATGTAAACCTTGGGTTGGAATTACCCAAAGAAAATATTCATTAAATGTAATTTTATCTTCCCCCAAGACAGTTAGGCAAGTCGTCCTAGTTGAGGAAAAATTCTCTTTGTGACTAGTATAAATAGAGAGGTCGCACCTCTCATTTGTGCAAGTTCGCTCTAGAGAGGAAGAAGTTCGCTACTGCAGCTAGGAGAGGACTTTTTGGGGTTGCTACACTTGGAGAAGTTTATCTTTCTCTCTCTTTCATTGATATCTGGATGTACACTGATCTCTGAACTATTTATTGCACCGAGTCTCGGTGCTCTACAGCCCAGCATGGGGGAGATGTTGTAACGTTTGTTCTTAACAAAATAATTAAAAAATAATTAAAAAAAATTCATGTCGGCTCATAAAATAAAAAATTATGGAAAGTATTTAAAAAAAATCCATGTTGGCTCATAAAGTAAAATATTATGAAAAGTAATTAAAACAGCAATGTTCGTTTATAAAATAAAAACTTAAAACTTAAACGCAGATCTATCAATCAAGAGAGATCAAATTTATTGAGTTTAAATTTAAAAAAAAAATACACCTCAAGAAATTGGATCCCTCTCGGTGCTTGATAGATACAGTTTTAAGATGGATCTATGCTGGTCTCTATATGAAGGTTGTTGGGTTTTCTCCCTGTTGGGTTTCCCAGGATAAAACTTTGTGTCTATTGTTTTTGTGCTTGGTTATTCTTTTAGTGATCTTGTTTTATTATCTGCAAATAATTATACTGCTAGAATTGTACAAAATCTAACATGGCATCAGAGCAGTGCTAAAAGAAGCCATTGCCGGAAACTAGGGTTTCATATTCTGAAGGCTTCCCACCTCAGTTTGCCCTGAAAAGAGCATTGGGAATTTTGCTCTAGGGGAGGCGCATCTTTCTGTGGAAGCCAAATCTAGATTGGAGAAATTTGATTTTTTGACCTAACACTGTGTTGGGGTCAAAACTAGGGCTTCTTGGATCAAAGCCCATCTGTCCACACAGTTTGACTTAATTTTACCTCTTCTAAACTTGCCTTGATAGGGCGCATCTATCTGTGGAATTAGTTTTGCAAAAGTCCAAACTTCATTTTTGACCTAGCTCCTGCTAGGGTTTTTGATTCAACACTTTAGTCAAGATGATTGGAATGAAGGTTGAAGATAGATTTGATGGAGCTTCAAATTTCAGCTCTTGGAAGTCTAGAGTTCTTCTCATATTAGAAGAAATTGATCTCTTGAAGTTCATCAATGAGAAGATTTCAAAACCAGAAGCGGAAGATGACAAAACTCAATGGCGAAAGAATGATGCCAAAGCACAGAGAATCTTGGTAGATTCAATCAAAGATCATTTGGTTCCTCAGATATCACAGAAGAAGACGGCCAGAAAGATGTTCAAAACCTTGAAGAAGTTATTTGAACATAGTAGCATCAATCGTACTCTTGCATTGAGGAATCAACTATCAAATCTCAAGATGTCAGAGGTAGAGTCAATTGCTTCGAACTTCATGAGGATCTCTAAACTGAGGGACAAACTAAGTGCTAGTGGAGAATCTCTTGAAGATAGGGAACTTGTTATAACAACACTTAATGGTCTCCCTCCCTCTTGGTAATCATTCATCCAAAGTATAAGTGGATGAACCAAGTTGCCCAAATTTGATTGATTATGGGCAAATTGCATCTAGGAGGAAACAAGAATTGTAGCACGAAATAAACTACATGGCACTCAATCCGAAGTGAATCAAGCATTTACATCTCATGCCAAGAAAGGCAAGGGAAAAGGAAGAAAGTTTCATAACAATAGGAACAAAGATAGGAGATCAAGCCCACCTCCAGATCAAAAAAAGAAGAAGAAGGATCTCTCTCATATTCAATGCTTCAAATGCAATACATATGGCCATTATGCTAGAAATTGTCGAAGTTCAAACAAAAGGAAGAATGAAACCTCAACCATTGATGTTGATGAAGACACTTCTCACAAGAAGCCAAGGAATGATGATCGTACATAATTCTTCTTTATATCAGCTCTATTAGGTACTGTTCCCACCACCAGTGATACTTGGTTAATAGATAGTGGTGCATCTAGGCACATGACTGGTTATAAAGAAAATCTTTCAGAATTAATTGAGAACGAATCCCATCTACGTGTTGTACTTGGGGATGATGCTAAATACACTGAGAAGGGATCTGGGGCTACCTCCCTTTAGTTGGAGTCTAGTGATACCCTACACTTAAGTGATGTGTTATATGTACTTGGTATGAAAAGGAATCTTGTCTCCATATCAGCTTTGGAGGATAGGGGTTATAAAGTTGCATTTTCTGATGGGAAGGTTCTTGCATAGCATAAGAACTCAAGCATGAATCAACATGGGTGATTGGTGTACGAGAGGAGAGCTTATACAGATTGAGAACACCACTAGCTCAAGCACTCGTACATGACTCTACTAGCATGGGTGAGCTATGGCACTGAAGACTTGCTCATCTTAACTATAAAGCTCTCCTGTCATTAAGGAATATGGTGACAAGTCTACCAGTACTTAATGTAGACAGTGATTGCATATGCAGAGGATGTGCACTTGGCAAGAGTGCCAAGGGATCTTTCCCGAATAGTGAAAGTAGATTCAAAGGGATTTTGGATCCAGTACATTCCGATTTGTGCGGACCCATGATAATTGCTTCATTGGGTGGCTACTACTACTATGTGACATTTATTGATGATTATTCTCGGAAGACTTGCATATACTTTCTTAAGACCAAGGAATCCGAGGAGGTGCTATGCAAATTCAAAGAAGTCAAGGCACAAGTTGAGAACTTGTCAGGAAAGAGGATTAAGATCTTGAGGTCAGACAATGGTGGAGAATACACCTAAAGGAGTTTGGTGATTTCTGTAAGGAAGCAGGCATTGAGAGGGAGTACAGGTCCTTACAACCCTCAACAAAATGGGGTTGTGGAAAGAAAGAATAGGACGATTGTTGAGGCAACCAAAGCCATGATACATGACCAAAGTTTGCCTATGTTCTTATGGGTAGAAGCTTCCAGAACAACTGTCTATGTGCAAAATAGATGCCCTCATAAAATTTTGAAGAACATGACTCCAGAAGAAGCTTTCAGAGGAGTGAGACCAGAAGTGGGCCATCTTCGTATCTTTGGCTCTCTAGTCTACATTCATGTGCCCAAGGAAAAGAGGACGAAGTTAGAGCCTTCAGGCAAGAAGGGAACATTTGTGGGATATAGTGAGTCTTTAAAGGCTTACAAAATCTACATCCCAGGATTGAGACAGATCGAGGTCAGCAGGGATGTGTCCTTTGAAGAGGAGATGGCTATCAGAAGAGCTAAAGGATCCGATATGGAGATCGATGATGAGGAGCTGATAGATCCAAAGGAGATGAGATCATCTCCCCCTCTAGCATTTCAAAGGGAGTTAGCTGAGAAGGATGAATCGATTGATCCCATTGATCCAATTGAGCCAGTTGATGATCCCAAAGATATTGTAGTAGGCCGGAAGAGGCCTAGATGGTCACAATAGACATTGCAGGATGCAGAGGGGAATGAAGCTCCCCATGTTACTTTTTGAGAAAGTAAAAGACCTCAGAGATTCGTGAGTTATGTAACATTGATGAGTCACATTATTGACTCAGAAACCTCCACCTATGAGGAGGACTCCGGACATCAAGTATGGAAGGATGCCATGATGGAAGAATATCAATCCATCATGAAAAATGTTATGTGTGGGAGGTTGTGCCGTGACTTGAGGGGAGGATAGTAGTGACTTCCAAGTGGCTTTACAAAATCAAGCATGGAGTAGATGGCAGTGTTGAGAAACACAAGGCTAGATTTGTTGCTAGAGGATTCTCTCAGAAAGAGGGAATTGATTATGATGAGACATTTGCTCTCGTGGCTCGATTACTTCCATCAGGACGATTATTGCTATTGCTTCAGCTATGGGATGGAAGTTGCATCAGATGGATGTCAAAACCGTCGTCCTTAACGGTGTAATTGAGGAAGAAGTATAGATTGAACAACTAGAGGGTTTTGTGATCCATGGAAATGAGTCCCATGTATGCAGGCTGAAAAAGGCCTTATATGGACTCAAACAAGCACCACGTGCTTGGTATGGTCGGATAGATGGATACTTAGTGAGCTTGGGATTCACCAAGAGTGATGCAAACCCCAACCTTTACTACAAAGTTGTGGATGGTGAGCCATTGATTTTGGTACTCTATGTTGATGATTTGTTTCTCACCGGAAATGAGAAACTTATTGTATGGTGTAAATTTGTAAAAAGAAGCTTGCCTTTGAATTTGAAATGAAGGATCTTGGATTGATGCATTACTTCTTGGGATTAGAAGTATGGCAGAGGCACAATGAGATTTTTCTGAGCCAAGGGAAATACACCATTGACATACTGAAGAGATTTAAAATGTTGGATTGTAAGTCCATGGCCACTCCGATGGATGCAAATCTGTAGAAGCTGAGAGACTTTGCTTTTGATTCAGATTTGATAGATCCCACCATGTACTGCCAGCTGATTGGATCATTGATGTATCTAGTCAAACACTAGACCAGCTATATGTTTTGCAGTGGGTGCCCTTAGCTAGTTCATGTGCGAGTCGAGACAGATTCATTGGGTTGCTGCAAACCATGTGTTGAGATACCCGTGTGGCACCGTGTGATATGGCCTGAGATATGATTCAGATTGTGACTTGAGATTACAAGGATTTTACGATTTTGATTGGGTCGGGAGTCCTGTGGATAGGAAGAGCACCTCCGGGTGTTGCTTCAACCTGGGATCTTTTGTGATTTCTTGGTGCAGCAGGAAGCATATCTCAGTAGCTCTTAGTACTGCAGAAGCTGAGTACATGGCTGCTAGCAATGCAGCTTGAGAAGCTGTGTGGCTTCAGAAACTCGTTGCTGGTTTGTTTGGCCAGATTCCAGAGCCAATTGTGATTCACTGCAATACCCAAAGTTGTGTGGAGATGTCAGTGAATCCTGCATTCCACGACAAGTTGAATCATATCGAGATTTGGTATCACTACATTCGTGATATGTGAACAAAGGTGCAGTTGAGCTACAATATGTTCCGACAGATGACTAGATTGCAAACATTCTTACCAAGCCTCTTCCCAGGATAAAGTTTACATACTTTCGTGAAAGGCTTGGTGTGATTGAGAATGTGTCCCTCCTTGAGATGGAAAGATGATATAGAGACCAATGCATTCTCTCGATCACCCCGAAAGGAGTGAGGAGATCTCTTAGACATCCTGAGATGGGATGGAGAGGCCATTGCATTCTCTTGATCACTCCGAAAGGAGTGAGGAGATCTCTCGGACATCTTGAGATGGGATGGAGAGGCCATTGCATTCTCCCGATCACTCTGAGACGAAGTGAGGAGATCTCTCGGACATCCTGAAAAGGATGGAGAGGCGAGTGCACACTCTCGATCACTCCAAAATCAGTGAGGAGATCTCTCATGGAGAGATTTAGTGCATTCTCCCGATCACTCTAAAAAGAGTGAGGAGATCTCTTAGACATTCTGAGATGGGATGGAGAGGCTGGCGCACAATGGTGCACATTGGCACACACTAGTGCTCTTGTATGGACTCACCGATGGACTGGTTGAGTTGGTGCATGTTCCCCGATGGACTAGTTTGAGCTGATGCATGATGGACTCTTTGATGGACTGTGCAAAGTTGCTGAGCTGATCCACTGATGGACTAAGTGGAGTAGATGCATGATGACACTTCTCGATGGACTGAGACTGTTTGAAGACCTTCCGTATGTATAGAGATGTTCGAGACAGATGAGAATTGAGATGTACAATTGAGATCCAAATGATCATGTCCAGTGATGTTGATGATGACCATGTCCGAAGAATACCTTCCTTGTTAAGAGGGAGTGTTGGAAATAATGTAACTTCGGAAGTTATTCTTATTGTATTTTATTGTATTGTTGTTGTACCTCCTTCGGGAGAAGATATTAATGTATTTGATCATGTAAAAGTCTTGAAAAAATTAATGTAAACCTTGGGTTGGAATTACCCAAAGAAAATATTCATTAAATGTAATTTTATCTTCCCCCAAGACAAGTCGGCTCAGACAGACAAGTTGGCCTAGTTGAGGAAAAAGTCACTTTGTGACTAGTATAAATAGAGTGGTCGCACCTCTCATTTGGTCACCCACTCAACACAAGCAAGTTCGCTCTAGAGAGGAAGAAGTTCGCTACTGCAGCTAGGAAAGGACTTTTTGGGGTTGCTACAGTGATCTCTGAACTATTTATCTCTATACGAAGGTTGCTGGGTTTTCTCCTTGTTGGGTTTCCCAGGATAAAACTTTGTGTCTATTGTTTTTGTGCTTGGTTATTCTTGTAGTGATCCTGTTTTATTATCTGCAAATAATTACACTGCTAGAATTGTACAAAATATAACAAACCATAGGGGGGAATGCATAGGTGACTTTAGGAATCAACTAATAATCAAAATAAATGATTGGTAACACTTGAATCAAAATAAAACCTTGCTGTCTTGAATAATTCTTCTAATAAATATGAAGAAACAAGAAGCAGAAAATGACCTAATATCTGAAAAATGCACAGAAAATGATGCAACTTTTTTCAAAGAGTTGGGCACACAACCCAATGCAATTCTAGACTAACAAATGCTGAAGTAAAGTGCAGAAAACAGCAAGTACAACAGGCTGTAATCACTGTTTATGCAGTCTAAACTAAATGTTGTTTTTTGTGTTTTTTATTATGTGTTATAATATTTTTTGGTTTTTTAAATGCACAAAAATGGAGAGATCGGAAATTGTTTTGGTATTGCGATGGACCAACTTCCCTGTTTAGATACTTCTTGGATGCACCTAGCCACCTCTTATCGATAGGCAATTTGTGCAGGTCACCCACATGAACCCTTTGGGCATGTTACATCTGAAGGTGGCCTTCTATGTCAAGTACTTCATGGATTTGAGGGACAGGCTCATTGTTTGTCCCCATTACACACTTTGGCATTGGGTGCACGCACTTCGTATACACCTTGAATCTTTTGTTGGATGTCTGGAAGTCCATCTACAAGATTCTCTCGAGCCAATTGAGAGAGGTAGGCGATATTGAGGTGCCCATGCTACTGATGCTAGAGTGTACTGATGTTAGAGTGTACTGATGTCTGATGCACTCTTGGTTGTCAATGCATGCTCCTTGACCTATCCACTGTCAACTAATTAGAATAGTCATTGATCCTCCACACCATGAGCAATGGTCTTCTGAGTCTCCTTGTCAACTACATAGCATTTGTGATCGCTAGAGTTGACAGCAAGTTGGGGACGATGTCTTATAATCTGACTAAGTGATAGCAGATTAAGCTCCATAGCTAGCATGAGAACAATAAGCATGTTTCCTCCAAAGGAAATCTGAACATTTCCTTTGCCAACCACTATGTACTCTTCATCATCATCGGAGATCACTAAATCTTTAGAGACATTGGGAGTGTACTCTGTGAGCCAATCCTGTTTGTTGGTGAAATGGTGAGATGCACCTGAGTCAATGTACCAAGTAGATGACTCGTGGCTATTTGTTGGCTGCTTAGCCATGAATGCTGAGCACGTGGTAAGCTTTTCAGTATGATTACCACTATGCCTTCTTCGTCCATCTTATGCTCAATGGTGGCCAGTTCTCAAATATCCTTGATCTTGAGCAAGTGCCTCTGTAATGAGGCACTCTCATCTATCATAATTGAGAACAACATGTCTTTCAGGAAAAAGGCTCAGCCCTTGTCCAAAGTCTCATGCAGATCTTTCAACTGCTTCCAAATGGCTATTAAAGTCTTCTCAGTTTGGACCTCAGAAAGCGTACCATTTGTCATAGAAAACTTAAGCAGCAATACCACTTATTTCATTTGTCTTGCTCATCAAACTTGTCTTGGTCTCTACGAGCAATTGTGGGGCAGGTATCGATACTTAGAATGATATTAGCCAAGCACTTGTGCAAAAAAATGGCCAAAATACGTTGCTTCCATGTATAGTAGTTCTTGTCAGAGAATCTTTGGCTAGCTTTCAACATGATATTGGTCAAAGAGGCCATAATTATAAGTTACAAATGCACTAAAATATAGCGAAATAGAGTAAAAGGCTAAAAAATGCCTGTCAAACAATTGTACTGGCTCCAAATCACTATAGCAGCAACATAGCATTGATTAACTGTTCACAAATAGCTAAAAAATATGCATATTTCGACAAATCTGCTCAAAATCAGCCTTGTAAACCCCCAATCTGCACACAACTAGCTATAAACTCTCAAATCTAGACAGACGTGCTCACAAACAGCTTAAAGACAGTCGGATCTGATACAAATCAGCACAAAAATGATTAATTCTGTAAATCTGCTGAAAAATATTCAATCCAGTCAGCTAAAACATCTATTTTTTGGGCACCAATTTTCGTAAGAGCAGATTCAATCTGCTTACAAACACAGTCTGAATTGGAAAAATATGAGAAATTTCGGTGATTTGAAGTTTGTGTAGTCAAAATTTGAAAGTACAGGATCTGTACAGTAGCGTACGGCTGTTTCCAAGCTACAAAAATTCTTCGTCCATACAGATTGATTTTGGGTGAATTAATAATTTTGTAGAATGGTAGAATGAAAACTGTGACTGATGGATGATCGTACAACGTATGGATGGCATTCGTATGATTTGTGGCATCTGTACATTGGCAGCTGCTGTATGGTTGCTGCATGAACTAGCATGAACTAATCTCTAAATTGAGGTGACGGTGGGTAAAACCTCTAGGTTATGTTGGTCTAGCCTTGTTCTTTGGGGCTTTAATCATACATGCTAGTTCATGCTGTGACTCCTTGTACAACCTGTATGAAAGATTTTGTTTTCCTCCGCTTATACTTAAGAGTCAGTATGTGTCTATGTATAGATTTAGCCTGTAGGATTTCTTTAAAATGTTGCAAAAATGAGCATTATTAATAGTTTAATTATAAAAGGGGATCATCCATGCAGTCCTGATTTGGTTTCCTTTTCTGGTAAAAACAATCTGTGATTTCATTTTGCAGCAACAAAAATAGTGACTCATGAAGTTGCGATGTATTTTGTTAACAGGAAAACATCCTACTTGAATATCAGCAAATGTTGGTTTTTTTGCTCTTTTCAGGGAAAAAACTGAATCATTTTACTTCAATAATATTGCCAGAACAGTTGACAGAAACAGTTCTCTCTGTTTTGACAACATCTTTTGTTCTCTTTGCATTATCCTATAGAAATGATTCCACTGTATTGCTGATCTTGCAATTGTTATAATCCTCTTCAGAAACGTCAATGAGATGTCTTTTACTTTTTTCCTTATTGCAATTTATGCTAGAATGTACACTATTATAACCCTATTTATTGCTTAAATCAATTTAATGATGGCTTTGTTATGAAACATTCACAATAAATCCTCCTCATTATATTTTTAACGCCTTCCATTAAAGTTATGTTTGCAAAATTCTCTACTAGCATATATGAAATTTGAATCATTCATTTCAAGCCTCTGACTTTGTTGGTATTGGCAAGCAACTCATATAGTAACTACAATGTTAAAAAATCCTATTTTTTTCAACAACAATCATCTTGTATTGTCTTACCATCAATCCTATTTAACAACAATCCTATTGTCTTTTACCTAGTCCAATAATCCATAATGTATATATATTGTTTTGCTAACAGTCTGGAATAGAAACATTATTTAATAAAACCCATTCAAAACTTTATCTACGGCCAATGCGAGAATTTTTTATGTAAAACATCCAGTTGGAAAGTAAGTCGAAAATAATGTCAGGAATATTACAATGCAAGCAAAATAGAAAAATGATGGGTGCCACCCATGACATATAGGATACTGTTACAAAATCTTTCATGGAAGGCAAAAAACTTTGATATCTCTTCTTTGAGTCATTTGTAATTATTTTCCTTTATTGCACTGATTGCATCGAGAGTAGCGAGGTGCTCTACAGCCCAGTATGGTAGAGATGTTGTCACGTTCCTAACAAAATAAAAAATAAAACCAAATAAAAAGTAAGTTCATAAAATAAAAAAATTAAAACAAAATAAAAAGTTATTAAAAAATCCATGTTAGCTTATAAAATAAAAAAATAAAAAGCATAGATCAATCTTAAACACAGATCTATCAAGCAATTACACCTCAAGAAATTGGATCCCTCTCGGTGCTTGATAGATCTGGGTTTGAGATGGATCTATGCTGGTAGTAGTACTTTACAGCCCAGTATGGGGTAGATGTTGTCATGTAACTTGGTTAACGCTGACATGGCAGCTATAATCCACATCACAAAATAATAACATGTTGGCCCATACAATCAAAAAATTAAAACTAGCATTGATCCATCTTAAACCCAGATATATCAAGCACTGAGAATGATCAAATTTATTGAGGTATTAATTTTTTTTATCTTAAATTTTTTACATATTAAGAAAAGCTTTACACCTCAAGAAATTGAATTCCTCTCGGATAAAGGTTTAAGATGAGTCTATGCTAGTATCAATTGTTTTCCCTCTTGTTTAAAGTTTTCAAACAAATGCATTGACAGTGCATCTATTGCTTTGCCCTTATATAAAAAGCCAGCTCACTGAAGAAAAGGTTCCAATAACTCAAGGAGATGGTTGTGTAAGATACATCCATAGCCTAATTAGGATTTCTTTTTTTCATAATATTAATATTTCGTGCTTGATCATACGGGTATATTATTAATATTTACTGCATGATATTTTGCCTGTTTTCTTGAGATGTTCTTGAAACCAAGTCGTTTAGACAGAAAAGTTGATGTCTCCTGTAGTTTCATGCCTCTTATACTGCCTATCTACTGTGTAAAATACATTACTTTATTATAAAGTAAAATTATGTTCTAGGAAGATACACTGTTCGGCGTACCACAATTATTTAGATAAACTTATTGCAACAGATTGGATCTCATGATGAGTGGAAATGTAAAAGTTCTCTCAGTGAAGAGAGAAATGTCTAGTGACAGAATTTTCTGGTTTGTATAGGTATTGTTTTGGAGGCTAAAGCACAATTGGTAGGGATTCATGAACGGGTACGGAGTGATGTTGCAGGAACTATAGCACGAGGTCCTGCTACATCAATGCCACCACCCAAGAATGTTCCATCACCACCAATTCTTGATAATGTCCAGAAAATTCCTGTTGCAGCAATGCCACCTCGAGAAGATGCTGCAAAGCTACTGGGGTCAGTTTTTTAAATTTTATTTGTAATTTTTTTTGAAGCAGATAAACTAACTAGTAATGAATTATTAATCATGATTAACCTGTATTATGTAATTTTTTTGGAATACAGAATGTGTCTTCAATGTGGGGTGCCAAAGACTTACTCAAATGCGCGGGAAGGTCTAGTTTGCCCAGTTTGTGGTGACCGACCTCTTGGGAATCCTAACCATGAAAATGAAAAGAAAAAAGGTTCAACAATTAAAGACAAGGAAAAATCGAAGCGACTGAAAGGCCAGTCGAGTCATGCCTCGTGGAAGAGTGAAACTGAGATGCAACTACGGCAACAATTTGACTAGCAGAGTTAAATGAATTTATAAATTATGTTTGTAAATGGAAAATGAGAAATTATATTTCTACTTACCAAACGTTGTGAGCATTTTATTCAATGTCAGATGTTATATTCGTTAAATGTTTTTGATGAAATGCAATCTACAACTGCATCCACTTTGGAGATCTGTATAATTAGTGAATATTCGAGGAAACAATTCAAACATATTTCTTATGCTTCACTGGGATGCCAAAATTTTTGTATTGTAGCCGCACAGGAAAACTGCAGATTAGCTGCCATGAAAGTACATCACTCTGACATTTCTGGCTTGTTACTGAACTCAAATTAATTGATATACAGATCCATGCCGGATTTAAATTTTGAGTTTCAACGTCTGTGTTATGCAGCCTTTTTGTAATTAGTATTGCCTAAAATAATACATTACAAGCCTGTGCATTTGCTTCTCCCTTGTGAACTATAATATATTTTCTGGATTTTGAAATGATCCTTTCATATCAGAGAATTTCTTATTAAATATTTGTCGAGACTTTAGCATCATCTGTGTCGAGAATAGTCAAACTTTTCTGGTTTACTATACTAGGTTCAACGTCAAATGATCTTAAGAATTAGAAGAATTTTAGATGGTAACTTAGGCATGTTTTGTTCTTAACAGATTGCACACTTGTCATTTTATAGCATCTTATGTCATCAGCAGGGTACTTATATTCATTGTTACTTGCAAAAGAGTCATAGGTACATTGGGCTGCAGCAAGGTTTAGCCTTTTACTCCTGGTCATTATTATTAGTGAGATACATGGTTAAAAGTAACAAAAAATGTTGATTTCAATGTCGGAAACACCTAGATGTCCATGCGTAGTGTGAAAGTATCCCAAGCCAATGTTATCAGACTCGGCTGAGTGTGACTGGTTTTGGGCAAAAAACCGGTTCGAACCTGTCATTGACTTGGCTTGATTTGGTGGAGTCAATGCCTAACTTGGCTGTGTTAGCCTAGAACTAGTGACTTGTCCAACTCAGCTAAAAATCGATGACTCAGTCAAGTACATTGCAGTGCAATATCTAGAGTGAAGCACCATGTTACAAACCAGTTGGACCAACCAGGGTTGAAATTTGACGTATATGATGTTTTAATTTTAACATTGCCTTTCACTTCACGCTTAAATCTTAATTTTACCCATCATAATAATAGTTATTTTTTTTTGTTTGAAATAACATTTATAATAACTATATGGAACATTGAATTCTCATATCTTTCCTCATATAAAACATTTTTTTTTTTTTTTTACAAAAGTACAATAAACAAAAAAAATAACAAAGATAATGATTAAACGAAGCACACACATAATTACAAAGAAGGTTTATCCTATAAACCTTTAAATAGGCTTTTTCACAAGCAATACAATGGGCCATTACCATGGGCCACCAAATACCACGGTCCCAAAAAACCATGACTGTGTCAAGTTTATCTAACAAAGAGAGACGGCGAGACCATGACAAAAATCAAAATTTCCATAATAAATATAAAAATATAAAGAGAATATATATATATATATATATATATATATATATATGCTTGGATATATATATATTAATGACGTGTAAAAATAAAAATGCACTTCAAAATGATGGGTGAAATAAAAAATTACACTTCATTAACCACGTTTAATTTTATGAAGTGGCAATATTTTGATGTCTAAAATGGCAAATGATGGCTATTTACTTATCCAATTTTAACCTTGGGCCCAACCACCTTCTCTGCAAAGTGCCAAGATCCTTCTTGCGGAATACCGCCTCTAAAGCAATACAATATATATATACAAGAAACTAGATCTATGGAACAGGTTATGAAAAGAACCAGAGATAGATCAAGTGTGCCCTTCGCTCTCCCTCTCTCTGGTAGCATTCCTTGAGAGATGTCAAGGAGGATCCAAAAACCCCTATGGGAAAAAGCCTAGATCCAAGCCAACAAGATCAATAGGAAGGTGGAACGAAATCAAAAGGGAGGAGCAAACAATGAGGGGAAGCCTCCCTTTTAAGAGGGATGATGGAGACAATCAATGCATGAAGCCCTAGAGCTTGAGAACAAAGACATAGAGCTCTAGTCACAAGTTTCGTAGAGTGACAACACATCTTGAGAAAGAGATTTGGGTCCTAAAACAATACAAAGTGAAGGTTATTTATAAATAAGTGAACCACACGGGGGTTTAGGGCATGACAAATAACCATTGTGCAAAACAATTGAATGATGCACCACACACAAAGCACCAAAGGGGGAAATCATCACTGTATTAAACCTTGTGTGTGCCCTTAAATGGCTATGGGGATGTTGGGAAACCCCAAAAAGATAAGATCAAATAATAATAATTTTTGAAAAATAGACTAAGGAACCTTACCTAGGCACTAGACATCAAATGGGGAAAACAAAGACACATCTAGGCCTAGACAAGGGGCTAAACAAGGATTGACCACTAGCACATGTAATCTATCATGATAAGATCGAAGGCCTCGTGTCGTCTTCGGGGATTGCTTGTATGACAACACTAAGTGCAAAACCATTTATTATATATTCCCCCATGGAAGGAGTTGTTCACATGGAAGGAGTTGTTCACATGAAGAGGATAATAATGAGTTCCCATGTATTAAGAACCATTGGTAAGGAAGGACAAAAGATAAGAGAACAAAGTTTGCAATCATAGAGGACACAATGGCACATAAAGACAACAAACACCCATAGGTCAAATGTGGAATGATATGATACCCTTACACAAGGATAGAAACCTCTACCATGACAAGATAAATGCCATCATGGAGGTCCTTATCCAAAATAAAAAACACAAGCGGAGAACCACAAGCATTGCACATGGGCGAATGATAACAAGCAAAGCTTACAAAAGGGAAGCAAGGTCAACAAAACCATGCATGACAAGCAAATAATGTTGGGGAAGAGAGTAAATCGATATAAGCTATTAGAGGATGAAAGATGAACTATGTTAAAAGAGCACTAAGCTATAGAAGCATGATATGTTTTGAATGCACGCCGAGGTTCATTGTAGGAGAGACAATATCTAAACAATGAAATCAAAGTGTTGTGAAAGCATGACAAGACCACTGTTAGCAAATAACAACTAGACCATGAAAGTGAGAGATCAAACTTTTGAAAGTAAATAGCAACAAAACTAACAAAGTAAATGCTTGACTACTTGAGAAAATAACCAAACTGTGCACTAGAAGCAAGATAAAATGTGCGATGTATTTCCGTGTGCACATCACAAGGCAAAGGGTGCAATATCTACATTTGCCATTGGACATGCAACAATCAACTGAAGAGGAACTTGTAAACATTTAAGCCAAACATCAATGACAATGAGGGGGTACATGCCTTCAGCATAGTGAAGAGGAGGTGATGTCCACTTACTAAGGAGGAGAGGATACATTGATATAAAGGAATCAAAAGACAAAGGAGGAGACATAAACATAGGATGATGGGAGAGCCAATAATGGCAAGGTCAAGAAAGACATCCATACAACCACAGTTGTGTGAGATGTGGTGATCGAGATCATCAGCTCGGGGAGGTGACAACAGGGACATGATGATTGTTGGCCATTGAGGTTTGTGTACTTGAAGTGGGGCCCTAAATGAAGTGTAAGTCTAGTACCAATCAATCGCTTATGAAGAGAGGACAAAATAAAGACTAGAGAAAATTGTTGAGTAATGCAGGGCAAGATAGATGATAGGTCACCACCTGAAATAGATCATGATGAGAGGGAAGGAAAGAGATAAAATTGGGCGAATATGTGCCAAACGACGGGGTTGGCTTCATGACTCAACACCTTCAAGTTAGGTTTGACAAAGAGATAGATGTTGAATTTGACTAGGTGAAGTAGAGCTTAGAATAGTAAGAAGTAACAACAAACTACAATTGAAGAATGGGATGTTGATAAGAAGAAACAAAAGAAGTGGCCTTAAGGGAGGCCTTAGGGAACAAGATAAGGGAGTAGGTTCACAATGGACCGAGAAACATTGACCTTCACGAAAGAATATGAGCTCTTTTGTGAAGGTATAAGGGACAACAAACATCACATTTAATGAAGGGCGACCAAGAATGTTGTTGTACCCCAATTCTCCTTGAAGCACACAACATTGCTTGTCCATATTTCTAGGGATAAGAGTCATGTTGATGTGTTTCCCTTGATCATCATATTTCAAACCCATCATTATGATTTTCCTTTAAACGACCTCTCAAATGACTCCTTGGAAATAAGTTTCAAATATATGGTTTTAATACTTATGCTTGGTTGTGGAAGATAAAACTTTGTGCCTTGCCTGCATTAAAAAATGTGGTAGTATAGGTGCCTTTGGAACTTTGCAATTTTCCTTCCACATGAAAGCTAATGCAGAGTGTGGAGTAGTGGGATGGCTTTATGCCTTGTCCCGCAACTTTGTAGTTTGTAGTTTCCATGCAACTTATCTTCAAAAAGTCATGGAGGGTAGAGCTCGTCCCTCTTCTTTGGTTCCCCCTCCTTCATAGTGCACACTATCAAAAGATATTCGTGATGTAGAGGGTAGGAGGAAGGTCTCACCACCACATAACTACATAGCTCTACAATCTGCACTTTCATGGCCTTTGGCATGCAGAGCGTAGACTCCACTCATATATAACTCGTTACACCTACTTGCTTTCTAAACATGTGAAATACCTAAAGTCGCCCAAATGGAATGATGATATGAGGACATGTCAAGGTTGGTGGGCAAGTATTGTACAAATGAAGGTGTTATTGAGAGCATAATTACCATTATGCTACCTCGTGTTTTGATACTTAGAAGATTTGGCTTTGGCTTGTGTCATTGCACCATAAGCATTACATTGGGGATGGTCTAAGTGTCAGGAATCCGATTCTCGTTGTACAAAGTTATAATAGAGAATAGATGTCTCCGAGGGAGAAGATTGAACCCATTGTTGGAGATACCATAAACTCCTCGCCTCAAGTTAACAAACAATTGCATATTGGTTTACAACATATAAATTGTACATAGAACTATCAATTGAGAGACAAAGGAGTAAAGCTTAGAGATCTTTCCCAATGAATGTTGGGGTCTTCAATTATTGAGAAGTAGTGCACTAATGTGTGAGCCTTTGGGTCTCAAAACACTTAGTAAGATAGGATGATGCAACAAAGGCAAAATCTCCTTTGATGCCACTTTTAAGAAAAATGTTAAAGTTTCCAGATCCTACTAGGTTGTTTCGGTTGTCAAAAGAAAATGCTTTCCTTGGTCCATACATTGAAGGATTTAACATTCTTGACAGCTGGAATATAAGTACAAAATTGCGGATATGGTAGGTTTACTGGGTAAATATCATTGAAATTGGTCAATCCTACATTGAGATGGCATGATTATTCAATAGACTTGTTGGACAAGAGCCCATAACTATAATGATGATGTGTGCCTTGTATAGTATCTACTACATGTTATATGGGAGGGGGATCTTTGATTGGGGGTCGATAATCTTGATGAAATGTCCTATCAATGATTAGAATTCAAATGAACCAAAAGATTTTTCAAGCCTTCAATTTAGTTTTCTCCTTCATTTACTGCAACTATTTTGAGACCCTATCCAAAAATCCTAATGTGAATCTTGATAGACTCAATGTAGTTATGGTACCCAATGTTATGGAGGCATAAGGCCCCATTTCATTTCTATAAGGTCCCATTTCATTTCTATCAGTTCCCATTTCATTTTTATAAGGTTCATGATACATTTTTGGAAATATTTAGGAGAATATTGACTGGTGAAGAGCCAAAGTGCCCAACTTGAGATGCAAGGGATTTCTTAGAGGGAAGGGTGAATATTTTTATGAAGAAAAAAAACACCTATATCAAGTTGTATGGTTTTGAAGGTTAACCTTCTTATTTATCAAGGTTTGTTTGTGACATTCTTGCTAGAATAATTTTGTATGTAGTGACTGGGATGGTTATCAATGATAAAAGGAGCAAATTTAGAATTTCCCTTTTACATATATTGGAGTTAATATAAAAGTATCATTTATTCAGAGGAGCTAGCTAAAGGTCTAGACTCTTTCAATGTAAAGAAAGCTAAGGATCTCCTTGGGTGTTACCCTGAAAGTGATTTTAAATTCCACATGATTATTATCTAGTGTGCTTAGTTTCCTCGAGTACAAGGTATAGAAGGAAGGATTCCATCGGATGATAGGTTAATAGGGATCATGAAAGGGTGCGGTGGTAGGATTGACATTCTCTAATAATTAATTGAAAACTGTGATATTGTTGAAGAGAGAAGGTCTCATGTTTTCCATAATGCGAGGGAAAATATGTAGAGTCTAGAGGCTCCATATTTACTCAAGAAAGATAAATGTGCTCCATGGGTTAATTTGAGGCCAAGTTGATGGAAAATAAGAATGGTTTAGGATCAAAATTTGAGAGTCTCACTCGTTTCAAAAGTTGAAGTAATGAAATGTCTAACTGATTATGTCATGGACAATGTGGGTTGCAATGCTATTACTAGAGAATAATTTACTATTGTACATGTCATTGAAGACAAAATGGTTGCACCAAAGGTAAACTAAGAGATAATGGTGGTTCCTCTTCGTAAATGCATTAATGCTTAGGTTGACCAAGATGTTCCTATAGTTGCCAGGATCACATGAAGGCATAAACAATGATGTCAATCAAGTCATAATTGACATCTTCAACATTTTCACCTTCAACTATTTATTAAAGTTTGGACAACCAAAGAAAATTCCAAATCATAAAGCCTTGCCTCTTCAATTTATATGTAAACCCATTCAACTTCACACTCGTGATAATGTTTAATCATTTGCCATGCTTTTATTGATCTCATGAGAATAAGAAAAGGGCCTTGAGTACATATTATCTTTGTTTCTACTTCCAACATTTCCCTAATATTTATGGTCTATAGGATTCCCATCCTTGCTCACAAGAGCAAATGCATTTAATTTTCATGTTTATTTATGTCACCAGGGTTTTGTAATGCCATATGAAAACGATTTTTAAGTTTTTCTAAAGAATGCATATTGGGATTTGTTTGTATTTTGATTAACGTCCCTAAGGAGCCACCAAAGATTGCATGTTTTTTATGACACAACTTTAGAACTTTGACGCAAATGTCTTGAGCATGTTATGTTTTGGAAACTCTATTCATATACAAAGTCTCAATCCTTCAATGCTCCTTTAGAAGCCATGTTCCCCTTTTTTATTTCATTTCCTCTATGAATGTCTTGAAATATTTTGGTTACTTTCATTTTAATGTTGAAGGCAAAAGGGTATTTGAATCTTGCAAGAATCTTCCTTCATAATTTTTTTACAATTTACATTGCTTTGATAATAAAAGTACTCTATTAGACAACATACATGCTTTAGCAATTATTTGGTTATGTTAAGAACTTTGTAATTTATGTGTACAAAATGCCAAGATTGATTGGAGGTTTACTATTTAGTACTCTTCTATTTCATGCATTGTTTAGATAAGCAATAACATAAATATTCACTCATAAAGAAGAGTACAACCTCTATAAAAGTGAAGGCTCCTTGATCCCCAAAGGGAATCTCGTCAATGTTGATCTTTTTTCCAGATGACGAAAAAATGATCAACAATTGGCCACCATAATGGACAATAGTTTGTTTGGTGACTCTGCCAAAATCTTAATGACCCTCAAACAAATTGTTCAACCAAACTTCTTGGTTTTGAAGATCAACTTAACATCTTGAACTAGTTGTTCAATATTGCCCTAAGAATTGCAAGAAATAGGAATGAGCTTGAACATTCTTGGGATGTTATTTCATGAGAAGATCTTGCAAGAGCATGGTGATTCAACTTATTCAATATAAAGAGATTATTTCTTTAAAGGGAAGCACAACCACACTATTTATTATTGAAGTTCGAAGTTTTGATCCAAGATGAATAGGGCAAGGTTCTTGATTTAACAATAATTCATAAACAAATATTTTACAAACTTCTTTAAGGTGACTCCATACAGAAAGCTTGGGGACGGTTTGACCTATAACCCTGGAAGCCTTTAGAGGAGTTCTCACAAGGAACCAAAGGTAAATTCTTGAGCATAATTGAAGCTCACTCTTGAGGGTGAAGGGTCTATGATTCAAGGTCAATTGGGTTGACCTCCTTTCCTATACCCTATTGATTCTCCCCTCAACAACTCTTTGGGTGGGTGAGGAACCAAAATGGTGGAAATAGAGCATCTTGAAGTTGAACGATCAAGAAACTAGAGGTAAAGATGAATAATGAGCTCCTAATCCTTTAGGAAAGCAACAACCATTCCCATTCGTATCACATGGACACCTCCCCATTTTTAATAACGATGGTGCAACAAATCTTGATGAACATATGGACCAATTTTTGGCTTTGTGTGATTTTCATTTAACCATTCATGATGATGTTATGGTTAGAGTATTATTTCAGCCCTTGGTTGGCCTAACATAGATTGATTCTTTTCTTTACCTGATGGATCTATACTGTGCTTCAACGAGGATGTATTTCTCAGAAGGTATGCATAATTTATGGCTTATTGTACCATGCTCACTCAATTTCTTACATACACTTGGAGAAGAATGAAAGATGATGTATCTTACTTTGAGATTCTTTCAAACGATACCGAAGATTCTTGAAAAGCAATAGTGAAATGGCCTTGTAATTTTTGGTTGTTATAAAAGTTGTAAATTATGCATTGAAAGCTTCTCATATTAATACTTTGGATGGAGTAATGAGAAAATGCCCCCAAAATGGAAGAAATGCTCGAAAAAAATCCAGATCTTACATTATTTTGGGAAGAGTTTAGAGCTTAGAGGTAAATGTTGATCTTCTATGTATCAAATCATGAGCCCTCCAAATCATCTAAATTGTGGAGAATATAGGTATGGACAAAGGAATGCTTTAAGGCTACCCACCTAGTGCAAAATGTCCTAGAAATTAACAAGCAACCCCATAACCATCATGAAATTGAATAGAATCAACTGAATAACACTATTAGACAACCCCACAATGAAGTGCTTTGTTTGAGACAATGAATAATTAAGACTTAGAGTGCAACATATGGTGTAAGGAGTGTTATATTTCCGTGTTATCATAAAAGTATTTACACCATGTTTGGGGGTAGGGTATTTGTTAGGGGAAATTTTTTTCCATTGACTATTTTCTTGCCATTTAAAAAAATTGTCAATCGACCATTTTCTCTTTAAAAAGTCGCTTATTTTTTAAGATAAAATATGATTAAATTGATAATATTTGCAAAAATTTAAACTTAATAATAAATATGTTTTGTAATGGGTATCCACGTACATATATACATCATTTTTTAATTCTTAAATAATCACCTAGAATACTATACATAGATATAATATTTGAATCCTTAAAAAATGCCCTGTTTGGGAGTGCTTCATGCAATTTGGGGTACATGGTGTATGTTTATCCATTGGATGGTTCGAGATGTATTGTAGCATGAAAGATGGTCTGTGATGGATATGCATTCTTGAGATAGCTTGCTCAATGGATGCTTGACCTTAGTTGTTTGCTGGCTCAGTGTTATTCCCTTGGGCATTGGAGATCTCTTGCCTAGATGGTGGACACACTTCATGATGGGTATATGGAGGATTCACTTAGTGGGAGAATATTCTGCAGGGGATTTGGAGTATTGTGCATCATGAATGAGGGCCTCAAGCCCAAAATGGCATGTGGTATCTTGGATTCTTGTTTGGAGGATTGTAGATAGCTGGAGGATGCTTGGGGCTTTGACAACATTCTTGCAAGGGGTAGTTGACATTTGGAAGATAGATGGAGTATGTGGAAGCTCAAGATGGAGTGGTGTGTACTTTCATCGAGTAGCTACATCACCTTGGAGTTTTCATTGTGTGTGACATCATCATTGGAACATGTTACTTGTACTCTAGAGTGGATGTCTCATTGTGTGGCCTACAAGGGCTCATGTAGGTTGCTTGTAAGGACTTGTGCCCGCATTATTTTTGGCCTCCATTACCTCTCATATAAATATAGTAAGAAGAAAGTATTTCATAAACATGACTTGTGTGTTCATTCTTACTCACTATTCCATAGAGATGTGACCTATAAGAGGAACACACTTGTTCTCTCTCTCTCTCTCTAGGTATTCACTTGTACATGTTTCTCTCTCTCTTTCTTGGGTGCTAGGGTTTCTTGGAGTTCTAGGTTTAGGGTTTTACCCTTTGATATTAGAGACTAGGGTTTTGGGAGAAAACCCTAGGGTGGACTTGTGAAGAAGAGAAGAGAAGTATTGAATTGGAGATAATGTTGGAGATATTATTGCACTTATTATTCATGGTGGAGCTAGGGTTTGATGATTTACCCTAGATATGTGTAACATCCCCATTTGACATCTCCAACCTCTAGATGAGTAGTTAAAAATTCCATACTTTCAAATTTCTCTCCATGGAGACCATTATTCGAATTCAATTTTAATTTAAGTCTCCCATGAGTAACATAAATTAAGAACTGCATGTTAGATTTTGAGCATTAATTCAACATACTCTAGGATCTTTACTGAGAGAATAACATGTACATCATATCAATTATATCAAGCATGTATCAAGTATATAAAGCAATCACATAAGACAATGGACACAAAGTTTCACTGGGGAAAACCATAAAGGTAAAAAACCCCACAACTTCCTCAGAGATAGAAAGAGCAATGATACAACCAAAGTACAAGAGATAGTCTTCTCCTAGCAGCTGAAACTCCTCCTCACTTGTGTACCACTTTTCGAGTGATGTAGAAGTGAATAATGAGATGATCAACTAGAGATCTCTCGATCTCTATTTATACATGACTTGACCTGCCTAATAACCTAATAGGGCCGACTTGTCTAACTTAGTCTAATAACCCGTGGTTAAATTAATCAGGTCCGACCCCACACTTGGTGGTCTAATAACCCATCACAACAAGTTACGACACCTGCGACACTTGTCAATACAAATACCGACACTTCCGTATAGAGGAATAATACCATCTCTATAGGAGTACAATATACATAGGTGAAATACATTCCGAAGTTACATATACATCAACACTCCCTCTTAACTAGGAGGGTATTTCTTGACACAAATCTGTTAGCACAAGTCTTCTTCTCTGGATCATCGTCACTGGATCATCGTCATCGAATCATCGTCATCGTCACTACTGCTGCTATCTCAATCAATCTCCAATCTACTTGTCATAGGAAGTTCTACATAGCCAGTCCTTTTTCATACTGGATGTAGGCCCGCCACTTGCAGGTCTTCATCATCTACAGAGCCAACCCTTTTTCATGCTGGATGAACATCATCAACATCTCTGCGAGCAAGCCATCAAGTAGGTACATCACAGGACTGATTATACTTCTTCTACAAAACCTGCAAGATCTCCCAGGATTAATTATACTGCCTCTACAAAACATGTAAGAGCATCTCAAGACTGATCATATGCCTCTGCAAAACCTGTGTACCATACTGTCACATCATCATCTTCAGATCATCGTCATCGTCCATGGAGCACAACCCAGATGCACACACACAACACTTACACTCACCGGCATGGGAGGACCAACCTACCACCATCCGTGAAAGGCTCACAACCCTTACATCAATGACCATGGGAGGACCAACCTACCACCATGTCGAAATGGCCCAACACTAACATCTTACCATGGGAGGACCAACCTACCACCATGTAAGAATGGCCCAACACTTACATCTTACCATGGGAGGACCCAACCTACCACCATGTAAGAATGGCTCCAACCCTCACATCTACAGCATAGGAGGACCAACCTACCACTATGTGAGAATGGATCGTGTGCATCTGTGTCTCCGGACTCATCACTTTCCCTTGGAAGGTATCTTGATCTGAAGTACACCAAGTCTCCCTCTGAAGTATTCAAACTTCACTCTGGCAAGCGGCCTGGTCAACACATCGGCTATCTACTCGTCCGTTGCAACATATAGGAGCTTCACTGCTCCTCTTTGCACCATATCCTTGATATAGTGATACTTGATCTCAATGTGCCTCGACTTGTCATAGAACACTGGGTTCTCCGACAACTTCACACAACTCTAGTTGTCGCAATATATACAAGTAGCACTCAGCTGGAGATCAAACAAATCAGATAGTAGCTTCCTAAGCCATACTGCCTCACAACTAGCCGAACAAGTTGCGACATACTCTGCTTCGACTGTACTTAGTGCCACACAAGACTGCTTCCTGCTAAACCAAGAGATCATACCAGATCCCATACTGAAGTAGCACCCCGAAGTGCTCTTCCGATCAATGGCACTGCCTGCCCAATCCGAATCAACACAAACCTCCAAGTTAAAATTTTGATTCGCCTCATACTTGAGCCCATAGCCAACTGTACCCTTCAGGTACCTCAGAATATGCTTTGCAGCTATCAGGTGAACATGTCTCAGATCTGTCAAGTACTGGATCAATGTGTTCACCGCAAAGTAGATATCTGGTCTTGTATTCGTCAGGTACATCAAGGACCCAATCATCTGACGATACATCGTAGCATCAACCGGATCAGAAGAAGCATCACACAGAAGCTTCATGTTCGATGCCATAGGTGTGGCCATAGCCTTGCAGTCCATCATCCCGAACCTCTTCAGGATCTCTACTGCATACTTCTCTTGTCCAAGGAAGATTCCATCTGTACTCTGCCACACCTCTATAACAAGAAAGTAGTGCATCATACTCAAGTCCTTCATCTCGAACTCGGCAGCAAGCTTCCTCTTCGTGTCGGAAATCAATCTATCCTCACTTGTTACAAACAGGTCATCCACATACAATAGTAGTATCACTGGATTGCCTTCCTCAACCTTGTAGTAAAGGTTGGAATCCGCTGTACTCTTGGTAAATCCCAAACTGGATAGGAAGCCACCCATTAGAGGAAATTTGGGGTCTAAATGGGCCTTATAAGAAAACGTGTCATGGATGAGCGTACGATGAGTAAGATATTTTAAACCAATAGAATTTTAGTATTTTGGTCAACCATCACGGTTGAGTTGGACAAGAACTAACTTCATATAACACTCACCTTGGTTAAGATTTTGAAAAGTTGATCTCGAAATATGATAATATACTTGAAATAATAAATATAGAGTATTTTATATTATCACTACCTCTAATTTATTTAAAATATAAATCTCACATTACTTAAAATAGTGGAATAATTTTGAAATAATAAATATACTTGAAATAATAAATATAGAGTATTTTATATTATTACTACTTCTAAATTCTTTAAAATATAAATCTCACATTAATTAATATGATAGTGGAGTAATCTTGAAATAATAAAAAACATTTATATAACTAATCTCTTAAAATAAAATAAATAAATTTAAAAAAGTGTCATAAATAAAAGAAAAATAGGAGAGAGATAAAATAATATTTCGCCATTTTTGGGATAACTTTCTCCTCCGAACTCAAAATTTGACGTTTTTGGTACCATTGGAAAGGTCTCGTCGAGATCTTTCCAATGGTACCAAAAACGTCAAATTCCAAGTTTGGACGAGAAAGTTATCGCAAAAATAACGAAATATTATTTTATCTCTCATATTTTTCTTTTATTTATAACACTTTTTTAAATTTATTTATTTTTATTTGTAAGAGATTAGTTATATAAATGATTTTATTATTTCAAGATTACTCCACTAGCATTTAAAAGACTTCGAAGTAGTGATCATATAAAATAAAAATGAAAAATAGGAGAGAGATAAAATAATATTTCACTATTTTTGCTATAACTTTCTCCTCCAAACTCGGAATTTGACGTTCTTGGTACCATTGGAAAGGGATCGACGAGACCTTTCCAATGGTACCAAAAAGGTCAAATTCCGAGTTCGGAGGAGAAAGTTGTCGCAAAAATAGTGAAATATTATTTTATCTCTCTTCTATTTTTCTTTTATTTATGACACTTTTTTAATTTATTTATTTTTATTTTTAAGAGATTAGTTATATAAATGCTTTTATTATTCCAAGATTACCCCACTAGCATTTAAAAGACTTCGAAGTAGTGATCATATAAAATAAAAATAGTGATTGTTTATTTTTAGTATTATTGTAATTATATTTTTTCATTATAATTTTAGTTTTAAATTTTATTAAATATATTTTTCAGCGAAAAAGGTTTTTCAACTAAATTTATTTAAGGGTCATCCAAGCCAGAAGATGTCTCAATGGAATTGAACCTAGGTGGATGGAATGAAATCCATCAATCCCCACCAACAAACCACCATATCCTTGACTAATTTTATTAAATATATAAAAATAAATAGTGATACATTTATTAAAAAAAATAAAAATTATAATATAAATTAAATTTTTTTACCACCATATCATTTATTGTGTATGCACAAGAATCTAAACCTTTCATTATTAATTTCAATCATCATCTCTTAACTCTACACAAACCCAACATACTTGTCAACTACCATTAATGAGATATTATAGGTTGACTTTCACTAGATAACACCTTTAACTTAGTGTGACATGGCATATTTGTAGTGTGATGTGGCTTTTTTTATTATTTTCCTTAGGAGGCCCATTTTAGACCCCAAATTTTCTCTAATGTATCCTACCATACCAGGTGTTGGGTGCCTATTTCAAACCATACAGGGCTTTCTTCAGTTTGCACACATGTGACTCTCGGTCATGTGTCTCAAACTCGAGTGGTTGCTCCACATACACTTCCTCTTCAACTACCATTCAAGAAAGCTGTCTTGACATCCATCTGTTGTACCTTCCATTTCATTACTGCAGCTAGAGCAAGTACTGATCTAATGGAAGTGTATCTGGTCACAGGAGCAAATGTATCTTCATAATCAATTCCTTCTTTCTGGGAGAAGCCACAAGCTACAAACCTTGCCTTATATTTTTCTATGCTGCCATCTGCAGCATGCTTGATCTTATAGATCCACTTGGAAGTCACCACAGACTTCCCATCTGGTCTTGGGACCACATCCCAAACATCATTCTTCATGATCGACTGGTATTCCTTGACCATGGCATCCTTCCATTCTTTCTTTTCTGCTGCTTCTTCACAACTGGAAGGTTCTTTATTCATTATGTCACAGAGTAAAGCAACATAGCTGGTATGTGATCTTGTCCTTTTCCTTTCTCTGTGTTCCTCTTTTGGAATGCCAAATCTTTCTGCATCTTGAATGAGTTCTCTAGCCCATGTTGGTTTCATCTTGTGAGAGTTCTTCTCACAGGGTGGATCTACAGGTTGTTGTGGATCTTCCATTTCACGATCTTCTTCAAGAACTGCTTCATTCATGGTGGTGTCTTGAGTTTTGGATATTCTGGGTTCTTCATTATCTTCAACTGGTGTTTTCCTTGATTTGGTGTACGCTGAGCTTTCATCAAATGTTACATCCCTAATGATATCAATCTTCTTGAATCCCGGGAAGTAGATTCTGTAAGCCTTTGAGCTTTCACTGTAACCCACGAATATGCCCTTCTTTCCTGAAGGATCTAACTTTGTCCTTTTTTCTTTTGGGATGTGAGTGTATACTAGACAACCAAATATTATGAGATGGCTAACTTCTGGTTTCTTACCAGTGAACGCTTCTTCTGGTGTTTTGTTGTCATGTATCTTATGAGGTGTTCTGTTATGCACATATACAGCTGTCCTGGCTGCTTCAGCCCATAAGTGCATAGGTAGATATTGGTCATGAAGCATTTCCCTAGCTGCTTCCATGATTGTTCTATTGTTTCTTTCGGCAACCCCATTTCGTTGTGGATTGTAAGGAGTAGTCAACTCCCTCTTAATCCCTAAATCACTACATAGTTTCTTGAAGTCAGCTGAAGTGAATTCTCCGCCATTGTCGGATCCGAAGATCTTGATTTTCATGTCAGTTTGGTTTTCTATCAAGGCTTTGAATTCCTTGAACTTGTCAAACACTTCATCTTTGTTCTTCAAGAAGTAAACCCAAGTCTTCCTAGAGAAATCATCAATGAAGGAAACATAGTATACATTCCCACTCAGAGAACTGGATGACATCAGATCGCATACATCAGAGTGGATGATTTCCAAGATTCTTTTTGCCTTGCTTTCACTGCTTGGAAATGTCTTCTTTGTGTTCTTTCCCTTTGCACAACCTTTGCAAATGCCTTCATGCTTTGTCTGGATTTTAGAAAGACCTTCTACAACTTTGCTTGCAATTGGTAGTGCTCTATAGTGCATGTGTACAAGCCTTCTATGCCAAAGTTCACTTGGCTCTACTGAATCATGGACCATGGCTTGTTCTGGTTGGCTCTTCAATTCGTATAATCCTCCCTCTTGCTCTCCAGTCACCACTGCATCATCAATAGTCTTACCCTTTGGCCACATTAGAACTTGGCCATCTACAAATGAAACCCTCATGCCTTTTGCATCCAAGGCAGATATAGAGAGTAGATTCTTCTTGAGACTTGGAACATATAGTACATCTTTCATTTTCATAGACTTTCCAGAGTCTAGTTTATAGGAGGCTTCACCACTCCCTTTTATTGGATACTGGTAGTCATCCCCAAGTTTCACCTTGTGGGGTGATTCATGTTCAGATAGGTTTATAAAGGATTCCTCGAATCCTGTCATGTGTTTAGAAGCCCCACTATCTATAAGCCAATCATTACTTCCATGAGTAATGGTTCCAGTGAGAGCAGAAATCAAAACATATTCTTCATCACTTGAAGAATCTTCACTATCTTCTCTGGCCCTCTTCCTGGGAGGTTCACCATCCTCTGCAGCATGAGCATGATGTCTTCTTTTGAAGTTCTTCTTCTTGTGAGAACCATCTTTCTTATTTCTGGGACAATTTCTGGAATAGTGTCCCTTCTCATCACATGTATAGCAATGGGCATGGGACATATTTCTTCAAATTCTGGGACTACCCCTCTGATTTTGATGGTGATGTCTTTCTTTCTTGCCATGATGGTGAGTCTTTTTGTCACCATGACTTTTGGAGTGTGCTGTGAGAGCTTGGTATTAATTCCCCATCTCCTCTTCTCGAGCTATAATTCGAGCTTCTTCCTGTGAGCATTCTTCCCACAGTCTATTGACAGTGATGAGTTTCTTCCTAACACAAATCCCTTGGATGAAGGAATCCCATGACCTAGGAAGGCCATTAAGAGTGGTCATTACCACTTCTCCATTTTCCATGTCTTCTCCCATAGCTTCAAGTTGTTCTTTTATCTGGGAGACCCTTGAGAAATAAGACTGCATAGTCTCTGCATTTTGGATCTTGACATTCTTCAATTGATTCCTCAAGGTCATCTTTCGATTTATGTTCTTCCCTTCAAATAACTTGGTTAGGGAATCAAACATATCCTTTGGTGTCTTTAGGGATGACACATGGGGTATGAGATGATATTTGATAGAATCGGCAATGATCCTCTTTACCTTGACCAAGTTCTTCTTGTGAAGAGCCTTAGCCTCTTCTTCCTCTGGGACAGGGACCACTTCACTTATATAAGTGTCCAACTCATTTTCTTCCAGGATTAACCCAATCCTATACTTCCATGCTTGGAAGTTATCAGCCCCTTCAAGCTTATCCTCAAGATTGGTGTGGTGAGACATCTTAAAGAGTACTTCAAATGGAAATATAAAATATTTAGGTCTTACGACTTGATTTGTAGAAATCTGGATCTGGTGCCGGATTAGGGTTTGTTAGAGAAACCCTAAAAATTAAAAATGTGAATTTCAACTTTCTGAAAGGATAGAAAGATGCGCCTTGATGAGCTGATCAACATGGTATATTCAGAATTTGAAATGTGCAAAGTTTCACCCTTCAGAAATGTTTTTCAATCTCCCAGATTCACTAGGGAGGACCCTAAATTAGGGTTTGAGTTTCCCAGAGCTTCACCCAACCAAAAATCTTGCTCCAAATATCTAAACTTCTATTTCGCCAAGGAGCTTCCAACTATGTCTTCAGAGTTCAGAAATTCCTATTTTTGTGGAAACCCTAATTTTTAGGGCCAAACCTGAAAGTGCTCAGAATTGAATTCTGATTGGACAGAAAGATTCTCCTTGATGAGTAGAGTCAATCTACCTTGCCGCCTTTCCAAAATATGTGTATAGAAACCCAATAAACAAGAAACCCTAGTTTCCGCCACTGCACAATGTCTTCTTCTTAGGGAAGCTCTGATACCATGTTA
This sequence comes from Larix kaempferi, assembly GCA_027924585.1. Classification (NCBI taxonomy): domain Eukaryota; kingdom Viridiplantae; phylum Streptophyta; class Pinopsida; order Pinales; family Pinaceae; genus Larix; species Larix kaempferi. The sequence goes on from BSBM01000007.1 coordinate 13,770,189, forward strand.
GATTTTGAGCATTAATTCAACATACTCTAGGATCTTTACTGAGAGAATAACATGTACAACATATCAATTATATCAAGCATGTATCAAGCATATCAAGCAATCACATAAGACAATGGACACACAGAGTTTCACTAGGGAAAACCATAAAGGTGAAAAACCCCACAACTTCCTCAGAGATAGAAAGAGCAATGATACAACCAAAGTACAAGAGATAATCTTCTCCTAGAAGCTGAACCTCCTCCTCACTTGTGCACCACTTTCCGAGTGATGTAGAAGTGAATAATGAGATGATCAAATAGAGATCTCTCGATCTCTATTTATACATGACTTGACTTGTCTAATAACCTAGCAGGGCCGACTTGTCTAGCTCAGTCTAATAACCTGTGGTTATACTAATCAGGGATGACCCCACACTTGGTGGTCTAATAACCCATCACAACAAGTTGCGACACTTGTCAATACAAATGACGACACTTCCGTATAGAGGAATAATACCATCTCTATAGGAGTACAATATACATAGGTGAAATACATTCCGAAGTTACATATACATCAACACTGCATGTGGAGGTGCATAAATACAAAATTCAGCGGAATCAACAGGAAATTCACATACACAACATGCATAATAATAATACAATTTTCACAACAAAAATCAAACTTAATTTTGCATATTCATAGGAAACAATGAACACTTAACTTTTAATTGAAGAAAATCCAAGAAATTGGCTATCTAAGAGTGATTTTCCACCCAATTGTTGATATCATCTATAGATACCGCCTCCAAGACAAACTGTGAGGTCATCAAGGCAAATGGAACTACTACATGCTTTACTCTCTCTCAGCCCAACCCATTTTCTCTTATGCTTATCCAATTTTCTCACCACAAAGCACTACAAGGATTTTATTCAACCATCCCAACCATTAAATTGTCTTCCACCACCCCACACAACATAAGGAAGGCCTACCCTCGCACAACACAATGAAGGAACACCCTTACTCTACTCAACAGTTGCTTAGAGTATCCATCCCTTACAATGGTCTTCAATATGTGTAGAAAGAGCCCAACCCGCTGTATGATTGTGGAGAATATCCCGTAAAAATCAATTCATGGCTTCTCAAACATTCAAGAGCATCAAATAGACAATGGGTAAAAACTTCTTAGCTTTCCCAGCCTTTATGCTCACCTATAACCATCATTCGTCACTCTATGCCTACAATTTCCTCTTCACAATGCTAATTTATGGTTAATTTCTTAGTTTAGTAATTGACAATGGAGAGAACAACCTGAAAACTACGTAATGTATGAACTCTTAATGTATGAGTGATAGAGTCCAATGGAGATGAGATGATTGGTGAAAATACAACTGACATTATTTCTAACCATAGAATGAAGTACTCTTACATTCGTTATATGAAGTATATTCATACCATGCTTCCATAACTACATGAGAAGACTTTCCCACCAACCTCACACATGCATTCATTAATTGGATTTGATTAGTCAAAGGAAATAAGTGGTTTATTTAAGGCATATGGTGTAAAATGGATGAGTTCTAATGTTAACACTTGGTAAAAGACGATTTACTCTTCCATAGGCCCCCATTTTTCTCTTCCCTTATAGTGGAATCATAGCCCCCCTAGTGTTCTTTACATAGCCATCTTGGAACATTTTATTATTTTCCAACATAATATTTACGTAGCTTTACATCATTGTGATAATCTAACCACATGGACCATATATGGATATTTACATCATACATGCCTAGCCATTCACTAGTCATTCCTTGGCCTTGAGCTCTACATTATGATTACTAGGAAATTTACATCATTTTAAATAATCTGATTTAATACATTGCCAGGGTCAAAATTGGGTTATTACATCCCCCCCACCCTTGGAATAACACCATCATTGACGTTTCTAAAAAATAAAATAAAAATGGATATGCCTCTTTCATCACATCCCCCAACTCCCATGTAGCCTCATTGGGACCAAAGTGTGTCCATTGCACCTCTAACTGTTGATGGATCCATTATGGAGCAATGTTACTTTCCTATCTAAGATGCGCCATGGCTCTATTTGAAACTCTCATTTTGGTTCCATCTGAATCGTATCCCAGTCAATCACATTGTTAGGATCACGTACATATTTTTTTAATGCCCCTAGTTTTGACTTGGAATGTATTTATCCAATATTATGTAAATGCTGTAAATATGCTAGTGTGAATTCCTAGTGCTGAGCTCAAGGCCAAGGCCCGACTAGTGAATGTCTAGGCATGTATGGTGTTCATATTTTATTTGGACCGTTTGGTTGGATTTTATGCTGATTTAGAATATATGTAAATATTATGTGCATCAATAATAAAATGGTCCAACAATGGCTGTGTAAAGAGCACCAAAGGGGATATGATTCCACCAGAGGGGAAGAGGAAAGGGGGTCCATGGGTCACTAAATCATTGCTGCCAAGTTTCAACCTAAGAACTCACCTAAAATTCTGTCATGTGATGAGAATAAGCCAATTATCTCATTTTTTGACCATTTTCCAATCATTAATGCATGTGTGTGGTTGGTGGGAAAAGTCACCTCATGTAGTTATTGAAGCATGGGACTGACTGCACTTTTGTGACAGTTCTGTTATGACAGAATTCATTCTGTAGCTTCCAAGAGTCATTTCTTCTACTGTCATAAGTTACGTTAGTTTTCTTTTCACCATTTTCCCATATCCTTTGGAGTCAACCCTAATTTGTCTCATTCTTTCATGCAGATTTAGACGATGCAGAGCTATCCCTTGTTGTCCATAAAATTACCATGCTGTTTTTAACCCAGAAATTCGAATTTGGAGACCATGTTGCAGATTTAGAAGTGAATATTGTTGGATGTAGGTGACCAGAGAGGTTGGGGAAGCTAGAAACCCTTACCATTGAGTTATGCTGCTCATAGGTGCTTGAGAGGCCACAAATTGAGGTTTCAGGTGGTTCTATAGCAGCCAATATCAGGTTGGACTTCTTCTATGAACACACTGGAAGCACTGAGCAAGATGGATCTCCCAATAGAACCTTGGATAGGTGAAGGTGATTCCTGAGCTAGAAGGGTGTTGTGTGGGGTGGGTATTGTGGAAGCCAAGGCTGTGAGGGCTGTGTGAGACCCATGTAGAGCTATGTATGAGAATTTTTCTAAGCATAGAGAGAAGAATGGGGTGTGGGATGAGAGAGAGAATCCTGTAGGTGTTTCCTTCGCCTCGGTGGCCTCATAGCCTAGCTTGGGGGTGGCCTCCCAACATAAAGAGTATATGCTGGACGAAGTTCCTATGGTTGGGTGTAAAATCGCTCTTACACAACCAATTGCTTGGATCTATGTTGGATAAAGATAAGTATTCTCATGCATTTGAATATGAAATGTTTTTCTTTCATGCATGTAATGTTTATGTTTGTATTTTCATGCTAGATGTGTGTGGATAGATTTTAAATTCCGCTGTGCATGTTTAATTAAGTTTCTGCACACATTTTATTGTTTGAAATTGTATTATGGTTTTTGGGTGAAATTTGAGAGCCCATATTTGGTCAACGTCCCCTCCCGATGGTCGGATTGGGTGAGGGGGACGTTACATTTTTTAAGTAAAGAAACATTGGAAAAATGATGAGCTCTAGTGTTAGTAGGAAATGCAATTCTATATGCAATTGACCCTATCCTCTCAAGCACTTTAAATGGCCCATAATATGTTGGTGAAAACTTGACACAAATTCCAAGTTTCAAGAAAGTATTCCTTGGCCTTACTCAGAGATAAACACGATCTCCAACTTGAAATTCTCTATGCACTCTAGTTTTATTTGCATAATTTTTTTGCCTGTCTTGGGTAACCTTCAAAAATTTCCTAACATTTTCAACCTCTTACTCAATTTCCCTAAGAATCTTTGGCCTAAGCACAATTTTGTTCAATGGATTATCTCAAATCATTGGTGTCGTGCATCTTCTGCAATATAAGGCTTCAAATGGACTCATTTTCAATGATGCTTGATGCCCATTATTATATGCAAAATCTATCAAGTGTAGATAATCCTCACACTTGGATGGATTGTCCATCACATACATGCAAAACATGTTTTCGATCAATTGATTTACTCTCTCAATTTTCCCATATATTTGTGGATGGTAAGTAGTGCTAAAATTCAATCATGTATCCAAATATGCAAAAGGCTTTTGCAAAAGTTAGATGTAAACTTGGTATCTTTGTCAAATACAATTGCTTCGAATATTTTCTTTATAAATATTCTTGCTATATTATCAATCTTGTGAGTGGATTTAAGAAATAAAATGTATTTCCTTAGATAATTTATCCACCACAACTATGATAGAATCATGTTTCCTTGAGGTAGTTGGAAACCTGGTGATAAAATCCATGGTTGCCACTTTCCATTTCCATTATGGAATTGAAAAATGTTGCAATAAACCTACTGAGTGTTGATGTTCAACCTTGACTTGTCGACATTTCATACCCTTGAAAATGTATTCAACACATTTATTCATCCCATGCCAAAAGTATTGCTTTATTGATATAGAAATTGTTTTTGGTATCCTGGATCTCCAAAATATAGAATTTATGGATCTAATCCATGATAATTCTTCTCAAATCTACATAATTTGGAATATACATTCTACTTTTGTAGGTAAGAAGTCCATCATCCTTCAACTAATAACCTTTATACAGCTTTTCCAAGTTCTTTTGCTGTAATTTATCTTCCATTGAGTATAGTGTTCATCTTCAGCAATGGAATCAACGATTCTTTGTCTCGAATGTGATTGGTCACTACTAATAGATTTCATGTGTATTACATGTATTTTCTTGCCAAGTGTCTCAACCACTATTGTTTTTTCCCTTTTATGTGTTTGATTTCAAAATTAAATTCACACAAAATTTCCAACCATCTAGCTTGTCTGTCATTTAAATTTGGCTGCTTAAACAAATATTTCAGACCACAGTGGTTAGTTTTGAGCTCCAATATCCTTCCCATCAAATAGTGCCTCTACATTTTTAAAGTGTGCACTAGTGCAACAAGCTTTAAATAATGTGTAACATAATTCTTTTCATGTTCCTTAGGCTTTCTTGGCTCATAACATACCAATGACTGTCTTGCATAAGAACACCACTTATTCCTTATTTACATGCATTTGTACACTCCCAACATCATTTTTTGAGTCTGCAATTTTTAGAATTGGAACACTAGTAAGAAGTTTTTTCAATAACTAAAATCTTTCCTTACCTTCTTATGTCCATTCAAACTTGATTCCCTTCTTTTGTAAATAAGTGGGTGTGCAATCTTGGAAAATCCTTCAATGAACCTCCTATAATAACCAACAAGATCCATAAAAGAACTTACATCTATTACATTCTTTGGACTTGGCCAATTCATAATGGCTTCAATATTTTTTGAATCCAGATATGTCTCTTCCATTGAAATAATGTGACCTAAGTAATGGATTAATTTTTGATAAAAATCACATTTCTTAACTTTGCATACAATTTATGCTCTCTTAGCACTTGCAAAACTAGTTTCAAATGTTGTTCATGCTCCTCTTCATTCTTAGAATAAATAAGGGAAATTGATGCAAAGCAACCATTCCCTACCTTAGAATTATATAAATGTTTTGTATAATTAATACATATTTTTTTATTATGTATATGAATTTGTGATAGCTATTTTACCAAAATAAAATTGTGAATATTAAATTGAGTTCAAACTATTAATATTACCTTGGAGGTTAATTATAACACTCAACAATTTTAATATTTTAGAATTAACAGGTTTGTATCAATTCAAATCTTTTTATGTATGAAGCTAAGAAAGTTTGTTGCATGAGAAAAGAAAGGCAAAGATAAATGATTATTTAAAAAAAATTCATAAATAATAATGTCAAACTTAATGTGTTTTGTGTGACTATACAATCCTATGATATTATAAACAATACTATAAAATATAGCTTGAGGAATAATACTAAAATTTGTTTTCAACTAATAATTTTTTTTCACTCTTCCCATTGAGGTAGGTGCGGGGTAAATCCTTTTGGATCCCGGAGGAAATGAAATATTAATTTTTGGATGGGGTCTAGGAATCACCACAAATAATCAAGCGGAGCATTACGCCCTCTATCAAGGCCTTGTGAACACTATGTCTCTTGGAATCCATTTGATTTCTATCATTGGAGATTCCTTATTAATCCTTTTTCAAGATAGGAAAATAAAGGATCTTGAAGACAAGATATCGGGAAGGTTGCAAAAGCGCATCAATAGGATTCTCAATCAAATCCTTGATGCTTAGTTTTTTCATGTGAAACGAGAAAACAATAAAAAAGTAGATCAACTCGCAACAATGCAACCCTTTTCACAATCCAAAGCATGGTTAAAAATGGGGGCCAACAAACCTTATGTTGTTTTCCCTAAGGATTTGAAGGCATATTGATCCCTTAAGGTAGCATTTAAGAATTCTAAGATGGTTTTGCAGTTTAAAGTTAGGTCAAGATCATTGGCCCGAACCTCCATGAGATTGGTCCCATCCTCCATAAATGGTAAAGCCGTCGTTCCTTGGAATTAACGTAGGCCATAATGTACCAAGTGTTTTCACGTATGGAGGATCCTTTGGGAACCATGGCATTGAGTACGGTCTGCATCTCATTGATATGCGTTCCATCCTTCTTACGCTTCATCATTTCATTTCACACTTGCAAGCTCAGAGCCTAGGGGGTGAAGTCTGGTGTGTGTTTCGATTTGGGGATGGTGTTGTAGGATGCATAGGATATAGATACCTTCCCCTACGTCCCAGAGGAGTGGCTTCTAGTTTTAGACTCTGCTAGGTGAGAGAAGGATATCCCGTAGGAAGTAATCTGTAGTTCTAGTTCGCGATCTGCCTTGTTTTTAATTTGGAAAGCTTGGGACTCTGGAACTTTTGGGGGTTTGTTTTGTTTGGCAATCATGAATCCTGGGGTGTGTTAGGATATTTCAATACTCCATCCTTGTCCTACCTAACATTATTTATTTTTTCTAGTCGTTGATGATATCATTTCCCCCTAGTGGTGTGTAGATGTCATCTAGGATCCATAAACCACCTTCTGAGCCTTGCATGCATCATTTTAGGACCACTTCAGTCCATTCCCTATTTTATAGAAACCTATTGAGTGTTCCAGTGTAGTTCACCTGAGTTATCTGACTCTTGTGGGGAAATAGAGCTCCGGATGCCACTGATTGTGGCCTCATGCACCCTTTTATGACAGGAATGCATGACAGACTCACTATTGTGCCCTCCTTAGTTAGTTAACTGATTGTGACTTTAGTTAGCTAAGTTTAGGTTCAGTTCAGTTGACTTTGAGTCTTCTGGAGCACTCCATTGGTGATAATCCCTATGCTAGACCAACTGAGGTTCGAATTCTCGTGCATGATTCGAATTATATCCATTGTAACATCAATTTTTATTATACTGATTGTTGGAACATGTGAGATTATTTTGCTCCTATCCGATTTCTGCTGCATTATTATTCTTCTGCTCTTTTTTATTGCAGTTTTCACTCTTATTCAAATTTTTTGCTCATTCTTTCTTTGTGAGGTATCCTCAACTCTTTAGATCTTCTGTGACATATAATTTCACATGGTATCAGAGCCATAGAGCGAATAGGTTGAGCAGCTGCTTTCGGTACACCAGAAGCCTCTAGATTTCCACAGCAAATCCTGGTGCCATTACATTGAATTCACTGGAGAAATCCAATGAGGTCTAGCCAGGTGTGAAGGATCCGGATAAAAGTTCCTACTGTCCAAAAGTATTGCTTAGTAGTAATATAACTCCATTATTGAGAGTGTTTTGTAGGTTATTCAAGTTTTTAAGTGCAGCAGCAGTTACAACAGTTACAACAGTTTTCTGCAGTTGTAGTAGTTTTTTGCAGCTGCAACGGTTTTTTCTGCAGTAGCAATAGTTTCACCTTGTATTTGCTCCAGCAGTTGTAATGGACAATTTGAACTCTCCTCTCTATCCCAGAATCCTGACACCCTTCAATTGTATTGGTTGGAGGGCTGATATGCAGATGTTATTGCGAAACAAATCATTGTACAGGGTGATAATTGTTAAATTTTAAGCATTAATCCACAATACTCTTGGATCTTTACTGAGAGAATAACATATACAGTATATCAATGCATAACAGTCACAATAAGCATGACAAGCATCATAAGAATCAAAAGCATGAGAGACAAGAGACACAGAGTTTCCGTGGGGAAAACCCTAAGGTGAAAAACCCCACAACTTCCTCAGAGATAGAGAGAGAGCAATGTCTCAACCAAAGTACAACCAAAATACACTTGAGATAGTCTCCTAGAGCAGATGATCCTCCTCCTCACTAGTGCGCCACTTTCTGAGTGAGAGAAGTGTGACTTTTCGAATGATCCAAATAGAGATCTACCGATCTCTATTTATACTTAACCTGTTTGCCCAGTTACACTATGGGGCCGACTTGTCTATCTAGATACATCCACAATATCATATATATTTCAGGGCTGACCCCACACATGGTGGTCTAATAACCCATCCGCAAGTACACACACTTGCGACACTTGTCAATCCACATGACGACACTTCCTTATAGAGGAATAACACATCTCTAATAAGGGTACAATAAATATATATGAAATACATAGATGAAATACATTCCGAAGTTACATATACATCAACAATAATGGGGAATATTCTCATGTTGAAAATGCTTTCTCTTAAATTGTAAGAAGTCTTAGATTCAACATAGATTTAGTGGTGAGAAAAAAATCTTGTGTTTAATTGTTTTCCTTCCCTTGTAATGAATTGGTAATTGGATGTTATTGAATCTATTTCTTGTTGCAATTGATTTTCCTATATTTTGCCCGCTTTTGAATTTTAAGCCTATGGTGTGTATTTTGATTGAAGTGTGGGAAACACATGGTACAATTTACAAGAATTTGAGAATGTGAGTGTTAAGTAGATCAAGCGTGAGAAGAATGGGTCTCCCTGCATATAACATACATCCTTGCTATTGTTCATTAGATACGTCTATCTCATATAGAGTAGCAAGATAATTCTATTTAGGTGTTGATTGTGTGCTAATTGTTTTTTCACTAAAGAATGCCAACACCTGATATTATGGAGAATCAAGGTATGGCCAGAAATACATCCATTCAAGCAATACATAGTCAATGTCAGCTCCCAAGTAGCAAGTGTCACAAAGTGATATTGGGGTGATAACAACATTCCTCCCAACCACTTCATCTACACTCAATTGACGATTGTCTACTAATTATTTTGTGGTGTGGACTCATTAAAGAGGATGGAATAAGGATTTTTGGGCTATCAGGATTTGCCTTTGCCTCGAGCTATGCAGTTTACACATGTACTTTTGCTAGAGAGCCTCTTGATTGCCGTGCTGCCCTTGTAGTGTTGGGTAAAACTCAAGAGCTTAGGTTTCTAGAAAGTGTAGCTAGTAAAGGGTAGTATTTAAAATTTTTACTAATAGAATTTTTTTGGATAAATGCTCATGTAAAATAAATTTGGATAAATGCTCATGTAAAATAAATTTGGGGTTCAGGTTTACTTGTGGGTGTGCTTGTTGTTCTTACTGCTCCTATGGTTGATGTTGCTTTACATGTTGGCCTCCTTCTGGGAGCGGGACATTCTATCAACATACATTCCAACTTTGGATCAAGAGTGAGTTCTAAAAATGTTGCAATTCTTTCCTAGTTCTTGAGTGTTGGTGCATTTCCCATTAGAGTTTTCTTTACACCTTCTATTTATGATCAAAAATTTTGAAGTTGTTAGAAAGGAGTTAGAAAGAAGTAAAAATAACTCATATGGTGGAGTTCTTAAACAAAAATAATTTATTTGTGTTGAGGGAACCAATGACTTTATAAATATGAAAACAATGTTAAAAATGTATTCTACATGGAAAGCTTAACATATCTTAAAAAAGATTTAAAACTCCATTTTCTTTTGAAAAAGATTTTCCTAAACCTTTATTATCTCTTCGAACTCATAATATATATAACAATATTTGAGATGTCTCCAAAGTGGGTAAATACAAAATTGACTTAAAAGAGAATTTCTAAAAAACATGTAAAACACTTGAACATGGAATTATAAGGAAAAATAAATAAATTAATCAAATTATTTTGAGTCAAAGAACAAAGTAAGAAACTATACCTTTAAATAAACATAATTAATTACACAACTTCCTTAATCACACATTTTTCTTTTTGAGTTTTCCAAATTTCAAAACAACTTATTAATAATAATGATTCAAAGACATTTCCATTACCATGTCATAACTCTTGTTATTGTTAAATTATTCAAAATGTATGATGTAATCTAAATTTACATTGAGATACGTATATTTTCATAATTATTAATAATTTGCATGAAAGAGTTATTGATAAATTATTCCAAATGTACTATGTAATCTAAATTTACATTCCGATACGTATGTGTTCATAATTAATAATTTGCATGTTATTCAAATGTAGAAACAGATATAGAAATTAAAATGATTATCATTAGTTATTATGATCCAAGGGTGTCAATGAATAGAACAAATATACACTCATAAGTCAAGTCCATAAATGATATATGCCATTTATTATTTTAATGTCATTACATTATTATTATTATTATTTTATTTCAGCGCAACGTCACCAGTCTAAGGTGCATTTGCCAACGCACCTGATTGATGGTCTACGTGTTGGCATGGTTTATGTGATGATTGATGGTCTACGTGTTGGCATGGTTTATGTGAGAACACCTATATAACTACTGATAGAGATCAGAGCCACGGAAACACTAACTAAAAGGCTGTGGTAATATCTCTACCAGGGACACAATCACTGTTTGCAGTTTTCTTCAGACCGGGTCCATATTGGTGCACCGTGGATGTCAGCCCAGTCACTGTCTTGGCGTCAACGTTGAGGGACGTTGCCAAGGTTCTCAGAGGAATTCGGAACAAAGCCTCGCTGCTTGTCTGCAATCATATCATGGTGAGAGCCATCAAGATCAAATCATATCATGGTGAGAGCCATCAAGATCAAGATAAGGATCAAGAAAAAGAAACTGTCATTCATGGAGAACATGACGTTATATAATCAATCACCAATATTGCAGCACTAGACTTCAAACTAAAATGGAAATATAATCGGTTGGATGCAGCTAGCGTACCAGAGTTCCGGGATTTTCACTGTTAAGTGCCGACAAATAATCAGCTTCCACGCTTCCAACGTTGAGTTCAAAATGGAGCACGCCTCTAGGAAATACGGTAAGGTCCCCCGGATAAAGAATATCAATGCGTGATGAACCTAATTAATATTTAAGAGCAAATCAATATATAATGAGAGTACAGAACTTCATGATCTTGTTAATAAGATGATTTGTTGACAGTAAGATTACCATTGGTGTCAACAAAGCCAACTTGAAGGGGTCCACCAGACAAAAGAGACAGAACTTCTGAAGCTCTTGGGTGTGTATGAGGAAGGTTGCTTCCACAGGGAGCCATTTTAAACCTCACTATAGATAGCCCCTGTGTTCTGTAAAATCAGTTCACACCATTAATTATGTATCATCCAAATCTATATGCCATTCAAATAAAATTCATGCAAATATCATGAGAAAGATGCTGCATCTACAAGCAAACAATAAATGAATATATATATGGATGAGATGAATATATTGAATATACCGCACTGCAGGGAAGTTTTGAGGAGTGGTTGCAGCTCGAATCCCGCCGGTATCGCTACTAACGTCTCCATTCTTGAAAATGTTACGAAGAGTGAACGTACTCAATCCAGTTACAAAGTCTGTCACGGGATCTGGATCTGTGGAGTTAACAGAGGTAAGGAAAGTAGCGAAGACTAACAGTACAAGTGAAACCAGGAGTGGAATCATGGCCTTCATCTTCATGATGGAGGATTACAGTAACTAGAAAATGAGATCAGAAACGAAACGATGTATGACTCTACTGGCTTGCTTTAGATGTAATATATCGCGGGAAGAGAAACATTATTTATAGGGTTCAAGAGCAAGAAATGGTCATCCTCAATTGCACGATAGCACGATGGTAACGACTACATGTGTTGAAACATTCCGAGATACAGATCGACAACGACGTCTTCACAAATGAAATGGAGTGGAAGTGGGAGTGGTTACAAATGTTTTGCAAATCGGTCACAATCTTCCACAGGATTTCTTCCACTGTTCGAGTTGGTAGAAATGTTTTCCAAAGAGGAGACGCAATCTTGCACGAGACTCGACTTCTCCTCCTTTTGGCAAAAGCATTTCACACAATAGTCAAACTTATTTTAAAAAAGTCTTTTACTCATTAAAGTATTATTATTTTTATGTTTAAAATATAAAGTAGATAAAATTATATATATATATATATAACGTATAAAACGAAGAAGTCTATTCAGTCATGAAGGTGATAGAAAAAGATTATATTACTAGCATTTGTCCTTTGAGATGATAAAAGTGAGTGCTATGTGGAAAAGAGTAAATTTTGTAATAATGTTAGAGAGTGTTTTTCTTTCCATTTAGTATACAACGAACCAATAAACGCAAAGACGATTTATATTTAATGATAAGGAAATTTAATTTAAGTGGGTTTAATTATTAAAAGCATACTTTTTTTCCTTTAGAAATTATATATTCAATTGAAAAAAAATTGTATACATATAAGATTGACTCTACACTTCATTAAAAGAGTCCACCGAAATCTATAGCCTCTACTCTATATATAATGACTCAACAAGTTTGAATATTGAACAAAATGACCCGACCACTTTATGTGTTGAACACTTCTAGTATCGACCAACGTTCAGTGACTCGATCATACAATGCCGACCACTTTACCTTTGGTCATCGACCATATTACCACCCACCGAAGAGACCGACCATATTGAAGTTTTATCCACTCTTTACAAAACAAATACCTCCTCCGACCTCCTCGACCTCCTCCGACCTCCTCTAACCTCCTCGACCTCTCCAACCTCCTACGACCTCCTCGACCTCAACCTCCTCCGACCTCGGACCTCCTCGACCTCTTCCGAGCTCCTTCAAGCTCCTCGACCTCGGGAAACCTTATCAAGTTGTTGAACTTTTGCAACTGTGTCAGCGTTTAATATTTCCGACGTGGTGATTTTGAAAACGAATAAGGATGAATGAACCCTTAATGTTTATAAAATTTCATCACTCGATATTTAACACCTACCATAAAAAGATAAGTCCTACCATTTTTCTCAACTGAATATAAAATGCAAACCTGTATCCCCTATTGTATTTGGCAGAAAAATGAGAAAGTAAAAAATGAGTTAACGATCTTCGCATTGACCAGTACCGTAGTTTATTCACATTTAGGAAGAATCCTATAATCAAAGGCATCGAATAACTCGAAGGATTCTTAGCACCAGCTTTTTTCAATACATTATACCCGTAATGAGACAAAAAATTCTAGATAAAAAATCTTTTAACTAATAAAAACAATAAACTTATACTGGGAAATGTGCAGGACAAGAGAATCTAAACCCAACAATGCTGCAAAAATTCGACCATATAAGATGTTGAGCTGAAACTACAAGTTCGACCATATACACTTTCAACCTTTTTAAAAATAAAGTGACATCAAGTGATATCGACTACAACAACATTGACCAATGTGGATATCGACCATATTGACCACAAATGACTCGACAGATTTAGTATTGACCAGAAATTGTATATGTCGACCACCATATCGACGAGATTTACCAACATATACTCAAGATAAATTTGAACCTAATAAGATGTTGAGCTGAAACTACAAGTTCGACCATATACACTTTTGACCATTTTAAAAAGAAAGTGACATCAAGTGATATAGACTACAACAACATTGACCAGTTTGGATATCGACCATATTGACCATAAATGACTCGACTGATTTAGTATCGACTAGAAATTGTAAATGTCGACCACCATATCGACGAGATTTACTAACATATTCAAAAGTCAACCAACGTTCTACGTTTATGCTCATGAATACATTATATACTTTAAACAAGCATGCACAATCATACAAAGACAACAGAACTTGAGAGAGACAAGTACTAGTCTTTATTATTCAGCAAGGGTAGAACGATACATAGACAGATCTTAGTTATAAATGTTTACATTCAGTTATACAACTGTATTTTCGGTTTAACTAACCGAAATATTTAGACTGGTCGACGAGACTTGTCCACTTATATTGCAAACAGTCCAACGAAGGTTCTAGTGTCTTCGAACATGTGAAAAATTATTGAACAAAACTTGTGTATAACTGTGCTTTAAGTGATAAATGTAGCTGTTATGAGTTATCTGGAGTGGAAATGGGCGTTGTTGGTTGTTGCAGACAGACCTCGACAATTGCTTAATCCGAAATACACATTTTGCGCTGGAAGCTCTCCCAATGGTGCAGTGTGTTATGGATGTCGATAGTAAGTGTTGTAAGGGCCGACAAGTGAGATATCTGTTCTTGAGTAGTTTTTCGTTGTACATGAATTAGGTCGGAACCGAAGAGCTCTATTTTCTCGTTTGCAGCTGAATGCAGTGTTTGAAGACGTGGTCAGAATTGTTATACTTTGTCAAGGTTATGACGGGACTGGCTCAACCACTATGCTTCACTTTTTTCCAATTTCTCCAGTTTCCTATTTTCCATTATCAGTTGTTCCTCAATAGTTCTGGCCATGGTTTCATCAGCTACTCTGTGTTCTTTATGAAGACTGTCAATTGTCTCACTTGTCTCCCGCATTTCTCTAAACACGTTGCCATAATGTTTGTACCAATTTGGGAGAACGTTGTTTGCTGTCTCTGCTTCATAATTATACTGTATGAGCTGATCATGTGCTGAGTTGAATGCTTCAAACTATTGCGACATCAATGACACTATTACTGTGGCTTGTTCTTCTCGGTACTTGGTGAGTTGTTCAGATAATGCTGACATGACAGATTCGAACAACTGAAATGATTTATCAAGTGTGCTTGTCATGTTGGAGGTGACTGGAATTGGTATGACCCGTTGTGCTAAGTCTTGACACTTTGTCAGAAATAGAGTTTGGTCTTGTTCCACCTTGTGAATCCAGTCTTCTACTTCCAGTCGTCTATGTCGCTGTTCTCAGTTGATTGCATCAGCCAGTAAGTCGAGCTCTTCTTGTGGTGCCTGTTGTGGATGGTATGTCGAGATGGAACCAAATTGGTCGAGATGTACAGATAAGTGACCCAATTGAGATATGTGGTGCAGATGCTGTTGCTGTTGCTAAAGATCTTTTTCTTGGCGTCATTTTTTGTTATGTTGTTTTTTCTTGGATTTTCCTTTAGATTTTGGGGCCACTAATTGATGTTTTGATTGTTTTTGAGTCTCGACTATTGCTGATGGCTATTCTGTCTGTTTTTGTGCTTTTTCAGTAGACTATTATGCTTATATTGAGCTGCTTGATATTTCTACTGTGTTTGTCGGGAGTACTTCTTCAGTTGTTACTTGTTTTGCTTGCTCTACTGTCTCGATTGCTGCGTGAGTTGTTTGTGTTGCTGAATCGATTGCTGCTTTAGTTGTTTCTATTGCTGACTCGACTGCTGCTTTCAATGCTTTTGGAAGTGGTGTTTCCTGTTGTTGAAGTTAGATTGCTTCTGATGTTGTGGTCGTCACGTTGATAGGGTTGTGGAATGGTACACTAGTACCGATTTCACCTAACGATGACACACGTGTTTCGTCGACTGAAAGAGGAGGGTTAGGATTTGAACTGGAAGATGGTTCCTGACTAACTACAGGGGACAAGACTTCTGGAATCAGTGGTGCGTCTACATCTAAAACTTGAACGTCGGGGAAATGTTCTGGTGAGTCGACGACATGTCGGGGAGGTGAATGGGATTCCATCGACGGATTGACTGGAAAAGGAATGAACGAAGAAGTCTATTGAGCGAAAAATGTATTGTTTGTGTCAGGATTGTGCTGTAGATGGGTATGGCGCATGCCAATTGGTTGCGGTGCTAAAGTATCTGATGGATTCAAAAGTTCGGTTGGGATCACACCAGGAGGGGCAAAATTTGTTGGTGAACCAGTGTCTGCGAATACAGGTTTCTTGGTTATGACTTTTCGCCAATCTGGGAACATGGCCGAGAGTTGAGTCATGAATTGGGTAATGTAGCTATCATTTTGAAATGTTTCTCGAAGGGGGGAAGGAAGAGTTTGGACAATATTCGAAACTTGAGATGGAGCTTGAAGTGCAAGTGGGGTACTTACCACAGGTGTAGAAAACATAGTATCCTCCATGACAATGGTCAACGATGGTTGAGATGAGATATCTATCAGGTCGACAGCAGCGTTGATGATAAGCTTGACTTTCTTTTTGGGTTGAGGGTGTTTAGCTTCCAAAAATTTCTTGAACTACTCGTCGACTGGTATTTTGTTCTTAGTTGCGTATTCCAATATTCGCGTTGCGCTGTCATATAATTCATTTTCATCTTCGACTGTCGGCTCATCAATGGTCATTTTTCTTTTTCCCTTTCCATGTATTTGTACATGTCTTGCTTGTCGAGCTATGGATAATTGGTCGGCCATCTGCTGGATGTTGTTGGTTGTCAAGGCATACTCAGGATTGTCCGACAGGGTCTCTTCATCCGATTGTTCAGCTCCTTCCGGTGAATCTTTGTGTGGAATGAGTGTAAGTGCTAAAGGTTCTGATCCGGCCATTTGATGAGGTTGAAATGTAAAATTCTGCATATATAGGCGGGTTTGATACGCTTCTTCTTTCTCCGGATCCATTAAAGGTTCGACTATGGGAATGCCGACCTTGTGTGCCATAGCAGGAATTATCAATTTTGTGTTGGATTGCCTTTTAAGCTCATTGAAGATTTCCTCGATCGAAGGGTAATAGTTGAGAGCTTGTGCGGGTCTGGTTGCACCTTCCAAGTACCAAACTGATGTATGGTCCAGTGCAAGTTCAATGTGAGCGGATGGAGGCAGAATCCGTCGAACATTATGAGATACTCTCCATCTGGTTGATCGAACTTTTAAGTCTCGGAACAAGGCTTTTAGCCAAATCTTTACAGTTGACGGCCCAAGCCTATTGCCTCCTTTCGCAAAGAAACGAAAGTTCTGCATTGACACAGGTCCTTCTCTAGTAAAGTCTTTATTTCCTGCTGGTTTTATGTGTGTCATTGCTATCCATATGATTAGAGACAGGTAGCGAATGGCCACTCCGTCCTCTTGGCACTTCAAACATATGTTCTTGATAATTTTGGCAAGGTAGTTAGACCAGTTGTATATTTTTCCGTCTGTTTCCATGCTAAGGACATCCTCTAGTATTTCAAATTTTAAGTCGGACCCTTGACCAGAGCTTGACAAAGCGGTCGAGACGATTCACGCAACTATTTTATAATTTTCGTATTTTATCTGGGTCACCAATAAACCCCGAGAATTCTTTCTAGTTGGGTGGTTTGTAAACTGCTTGATCAATTTTGGTCTCTGTCGACTAGGTACATCTACACCTTTGTTTGATAACCCTGTCATATTTTGGATAACCTCACGATTTATTTCGACAGGAACGTCAAAATAGAATTTTCCATTGTGATATCTGCTTACTACGAATCGACCAATAATGTCTTTGAGTCCACCAACCTGTTCCAGTAGAGATGCGTTCATGTATTGCAGAATGGTAGCAATCCACAATTTTTGGGCTGGTTCCCTCCAATTTCCATTTGATTCCTTTCTCATGCAAGAATATCTTTCCAAGTTTTTCGCCAGTGTGGCTCATGTACTTTAGCGCTTTGAACCAACTGTAAGCAGGTTTCCAGGGGTGTTTGGGCCATCTCCAATTGACGGAATTTAGCTATGGCTGAACGAGTTGTAGTCTAACCTTTCTTGGGTGCCATCGTTTTTGTAGAACTCCTTGGTTCGCAAAAGGATTTTGTTTTATTTGAAGTCTGGTTCTCCAGTGCTTGGAAAAAGAGTATCCAACAATCCTCTAGGTAGGGATTTATGGAGGAAGCATTTGGTGCGTGTGAATTAAAAGTAGATGACTGCATTAAAGAATGATTTGACAACCTATTTAATTCCGAGTGACAGCCTATCTTCCCGTTGTCGCGTGAATGTGGGTTTTTCCCATCTATTGGTCAGCGATCCCGACTGCTTGTTGCTCGTAGATATGCGTCCAGAGGACATGCTTTATCTATCTGAAATTGTCGACTATGGCTAGTCGGGCGCGATTGAGGAATTTGACCAACTGTTATTGGCTTTTCTCTTTGCTTATGTATTTCTAGTTGCTTTTCTTTGGTTGTAGTTTGGGTAGAAGTAGATGAAATCTTCGGATATAGTTTGTTGTGCATGTCTGTCATATTACGTACCCTTTTATATAATTGTTCTTCTTTTAGAAAGTGATCTGAGTACTCAAAAGTAATTTTATAAGAAGCACAATGTTTATCCACCTTGTGTTTGTTGTCATTTCTTACAAATAGTTTTGTTCCAAAGTGAAAAGGTTGCAAGTTTGGAATAAAGGCTTCCACTGCCTTAATATTACGAAATTTGTATCCACCAATGTTGAATGGTACGGCTGGGTAAGAGGCTATTTTGTTGCGATGGAGGTAGTTACCAATTCCATTGGTGAACACTTGTCTGATCGCTTCTTTATGCACAATGTAATCTGTAGAATATTTGGGCAATAAAGAATGAGGTTTCGTGCCCCCATACATTCTAATGTATGTTCCTTCTTATGAGAAGTAATAGTCTCCATATTCACCTATTAAATCCAAGGCATTGTGTGACATACAATTTATTTCTTTATTGAAGACAAGTGAATAAAGGGTCATGATTAGTTCTTCGCATAGTAATTTGTAGTACCCTACATATCGGTGAGCCCAAGTTAGCTGATATGCTACATGAATGGGAGTTTCATTCAGATTCCAAGTACATCCCAAATTAGGGAAAGGGTGGCTGACTAATATGCAATCGATAAGGTAGATAGACATGAAAAATTATGATTTCCCTTGTGAAAGGCCGATTTGAGCTGTAGAAATGGTTGACGCCATACTTTTTGAAATAATAGTTTCCCAATTGAAGATTGTACCATGTGTGGCAACATGGTATATCAATGGAACCCAACTGAGTTTAGGGTGAAAAAATGAAGATGGGTGTCTATTTTGGGGGGTCTCGTGAGAAAATAATTCTGTTTTTTTCATGTCTTCCAACTTCGGGCGAACAAAAGTGATATTTTTATTTAAAATTTCACTTTGCCGTAAAAAGAAAACTTTTGTAGAATTATGTTAGCTTTCTACTCATAATTTTTTCAATTTTTTTTATTAAGATTTGATATGTCGATCTCGCAAATGTTTGACAGTGTGTTCTTATAAAATGAAAAGACTACAAAAGAGTTATGATTTGTTGCACCACTAAAATCGTTGTTAGACTTGTGTTTTGCAAAAACTGAAAATGCTACGACAATCTACACACAATGTACTAACGCGTGACTATAAGTTTGCATCCAATGGACCTCTATACTAATTATTATATTTTTTTAAAGTCGATCCATGGGGAAACTCAGTCGATTTTCAACAACCTTTTTGTTGCACCACTTTTCTCTCAACCCGCTATAAAATCAAAAAATCTAAGACCACCCTTTTGAAGTAGACACGTCAATGAATCGACCCACATTTTCTTCGATTTTTTTGGTGTTGTATTTACAAAGTTATGGATTTTTCTTTTCGCTGTTTTTTTAAAGAGCTGAATCGTAACTCGACACATGTTACAAATATAAAACTTAAAAAATATCAGTTCTTATCTATATACAACAAAATTTATACCCTCGTAAAGTAGATTCAATAATGAATCTACTGGTATGAAGTCCGACATTCGTTTTGTTGTGTAAGAGGTGGTTTTCTCCTTCCGAAAATGGAGAAACCTGAAAATTTTGCAGAGATCTGAATCGGTCATGTTTCAGAGATTATTCGGCCGAATTAATTATTCGGCCGAATAATTATTCGGCCGAATAATTATTCGGCCGAATAACTGTTTTCCGTAACGGCGCCGTAACTTATAGCGAAGGTTATTCGGCCGAATAACTAAACGGAAAAAAATTTTCGTCGGCCGGAAAAAAAATAAAAATAAAAATTTATACTCATATAAATAAACATAAAGTTAATTCATTATTTTCGCATGTTTGAACTTCGCATTTTTTTGTCAAACTAATTTCGGAAGGAGGATATAATTTTTGCAAAAGGAGATTTTTACAAGGTATGTTTCTTCTTCTTCTCTACAAAAGGCACATTGAAGGAGTTTTTTTTTCTAAGGCATATTTACAAGAAGTTTTTCCAAACTATCTCTTTTCTTGTTGCATTTTTACAAAGAAGACATTTTTTGCAAAATGAGGTTTTTACAAGCTATGTTTCTTCTTCTTCTTTACAAAAGGCACATTGAAGGAGTTTTTTTTTCCAAGGCATATTTGCAAGGAGTTTTTCCAAACTATCTTTTTTCTTATTGCATTTTTACAAAGAAGACATTTTTTGCAAAAGGAGGTTTTTACAAACTATGTCTTCTTCTTTTTTACAAAAGGCACATTGAAGGAGTTTTTCCAACATATCTCTTTTTTATTGCATTTTTACAAAGAAGACATTTTTTGCAAAAGGAGGTTTTTACAAGGTATGTTTCTTCTTTTTTCCAAAGGCACATTGAAGAAAATTTTTTTCTAAGGCATATAAATGCAAGAAGTTTTTTCCAAATATTTATTTTCTTGTTGTATATTTGCAAAGAAAACATTTTTTTGAAAAAAAGATTTTTACAAAGTATGTTTCTTCTTCTTTTTTCCAAAACACATTGAAAGTGTTTTTTTTAAGGGATATTTGCAAGGAGTTTTTTCAAAATATTTCTTTTCTTAGACATGTTTGCAAGGAGGTTCTTTGCAAGGATGTTTTTTTTTCAAAGTAGCTTTGCACTTTTTATTTAATTGAAAGAGGTTTTTTTCAAATAGTTGTTTTCAGTTCATGTTTTTATAAATTCCGTAAATGTTTTTAAATCTTAATTTATTTGTTTTTACTATAAAGTAACATGATTCTTTAATTTATCGTCTATAGATTAAACAACCATGGGCAATAAGAGAAATCGTAAAAGAAAAGCTGATCGTAAACGTGATGATGATGATAATAGAGAGAAACAAAAACTCAGATATATTGCCAAAAAACAAAGGGTTGCTGAAACGGAAGAGAGAACTATTGAAGATATAAATACAGATTTACATGACAATGTTGAAGAAATGGAAATTGAAAATAGAGTACAAGAAGAACAAATTGAAGTTGAAAAGAACATTGTAGAAGATGTAAATAGTGATTTACATGCTAATGTCGATGAAATCAATATTGAAGATCAAGTTCAAAATCCAGAAATTGAACCTGGTATGTATATATCATATATTTTCCAAATTCATTTTTTTATAATGAATTTTATTTTTTGATATATGTTAAATTTAATTTAATTTGATGTATAGGTACTTTTACTATTGATGATGAAATGTTAGAAGACATTGATTGCGACAAATATGGAGAAAAACTACCAGTACATGTTGCACGATATCGTGCTACAAAATTTTATGATGAAGTTCTCAAAGATTACTCAATAGCAGGACAAGCACAAATTTTGAGATGTTTATTAGTGTCCAAGAAATTAGAAGGTGCTACATCGTTATTGGGTATTCACAAAGTAACAAAAGAGTCGAAATTGAAACAAAATGTGATGGAAAATATAGGCGATGCAATAAAAAAATTTGGAAAATCCAGGAAGAAAGATATCAGTGCTGCACGTAAAGCAATTCATACAGCAATTCTTTCAGCTAGTACTAAACAAAAGCGTTTGACAACAGAACTAGCAAAAGCAGTTGGAACATCAAGAAAAACATTATACAAACATAGCAAATTCAGAATGCAAATAGATGAAAATAATGAACTTGCTTGTTGGACAATTATTTGTAGACAACCTTACAAAGATAGATTAGGAGCAGGGGTTAAAGATATTGTACGAGAATATTGGTTGGAACATGCTCGAGTTTCACCAAATGCAAGAGATGTGATACGCAAAAGAATATCGCGAAATGTATATGAAAGCCAACCAAAACATATAATGGACATGACACAAGTACAATTGTTCAATAAATTCAAGGAAGATCATCGTGGAATTAATATATCAATCACTACATTTGTGCAACAAAAACCATGGTATGTTCGACCTATAACTATACGTGATACATGTTGTTGCCGTTATCATGTGCAATTTCAGTTATATTATGACACGTTTCTTGAATTTGGTAAAATGTTTTGGACAAATTCACCACCTCCGCCGACGATACGTGAATTCATATCTCAAATTTTATGTGAGAGAAATCACGATGAAGTATTTTATTCAAAGAAATGTGTCAATGGAAAACATTGTCATCATTGTGGAAATTTGGTGTTATTCCACAATAAATACCCTATCGATAATGATCAATCGTTGTCAAATGTAAATGTTGATTGGAAGAGATACGAATACATCAACTATACTACAAGTTCTAGTGATTCACGTTCCAAAAGAATTGATTTGCTAGAAGACAAGATATGCGTCACAGATTTTCTCAAAAAATTTGAAAACGAAATTTATAAATACACCCAACATTCACATAGAGCACGATGGCAAGATCTTCAATTCAAACAGTCTCGTGAAATTTTTCCACCCGGAACAATTTTGTCGGTGGTTGATTTTGCTGAAAACTATACATTTGCTGCACAAAACGAAATACAGAGTGAATACTATCACTCTGACCAAGTTTCGATATTTGTCCATGTTGTATATAGACATTCTCAACAGGATATCGATGGCATTGAAAGCACATGTGACAATCGAGATGTGATTAAAGAATATCACTTCTATATCAGCGATGATCGTACACACGACACACATTTTGTCCAACATTGTATAGAAAATATTTTCTATGACTCACTGAAAAAACGCGAAGTCAAATTCAAAGAGCATTGGATATGGTCTGATGGATGTGCGGGTCAATTTAAATCTTCACGATCATTTTTTTGGTTATGTCGACTTCATAAAGCGCTGAACATCAAACATCGCTGGAATTTCTTTGAAACTGGGCATGGAAAAGGTGAGCATGATGGTGCAGGAGCATGCGTGAAAAGAGCACTTCGAAGATGGCAAATGAACTATTCTTCAGCACGGTTTCATTCAGCTGCAGAGGTTGTCCAATGGTGTCAATTAAATCTAAGCCATGATTATAATCAACAATCAAAAGACGTGCGCAGGTATGTCCACTATTTTTTTAATTTATATTATTTCTTAAAATTAAAAAAAATGTATATACTAACATTTAAGTACACATGTACACTATTTATTGTGTAGGTTTTTTTGGCTTGTTGGGGTCCAAGATATAAATAGATCAATACCATATGACGCTAGCACCATACATGGAACTAGAGATCTTCACTCTATTCAAACAAAATCATTTCACAACGTGTTTGCATTTGACAGTAGAAAGCAATCATGCTTTTGTCATATTTGCATTGAAAATGTCGAATCTACAGAAGTTTGTGAAAACATAACAAACAACTACGTAAAAGCTTGGAGACACACAGAGATTAATCCAAAAGGAAAAATGCCACTGGCAAGTGTTGAAGAATTAGAATCAGAAGAAATAGCAATATCGTCTGATGGCGATAGAATTTCAGATCTCGTAAGAGAAGGTAATAAACTTGTTTTTGACTTTTTAATCAATTGTTCATTCTAATCCTTCGCCATAAGTGGTCAATTCAATTCATTTAAATACGCTAACACCAATCATAACTTGCACAGGAGATGTTTTCGCTGTGATTGCACCTATAGACAACAACGAAAATGTCAAATATTATTTGATGCGATGCACCGAAGGAAAAATGAAATTATTGGAGGACTACAACGACAACGGATTTACATACGAAAGAGGATCCATCATTTTAAAAGGCTACTTTTTTCAGCAGACGCATATGACTAAAAATTATGTATACTTTCAGGATTATGAGCCTGATGTTATATGTTGTCAATATAGTCATTTAGTATGTGCATCTCGAATAAAATTGATACAAGTTCCATCAAAAAAACAATTGAAAACCAAAAAATGGAAACTATCCATATGTGACCATGAACGGATAGTTGAAGATGGTATTCCATTACGATGTTTTTAACTATATATCAAAAATAAATTGATCTATATTTTTGTCCATGTCAATTGTTGTGTGCAATATATTTTTTGTCCAATTATCAAAATTGTTGTGCCCAATATATTTTTTCATTGAGATTTTATGAAATATTTTCTTGAATGACAACTAAGCTTAAATGATTGTACTTTAACATGCTTAAAAATGAATTCAAATATAATTTAAAAATTCAAAAGTACTTTATTCGGGTCCCCATATGTCTATTAGACCACTAAGGGATGAGATAACGGATGTGGCTATGCCCACTCCGCCCCGAATTTTTACTTTTGGTTGATTAATACTAACGAAAAAATACAAAAAGACCTATTAAATTTTGTAGTATATTAATCCATCGAACATGTTTCTTTAATACATACTTCACCATAAATATGATCTTAAATAGATGTCTTAAAATTGTAACCAAGTTCTCCGTCCCAAATCTTTAATTTAAAATATCGCTTGTGCAAATTCACATAACTGAAATCATGGCAAATGGAGATAACGATCATTTGATTTTTAATCACAAGCAAGGATTCCAGGATTGTGAAGCTTATGCTAAATTAGAAAAATGATTATTCCCAACAAATCAATGAAAATTCATCAAATTGTTGTTTAAAATCATTGCTCTAATTTAGCACAAACTTCACAATCCTGGAATCTTCGCTTATGATTAAAAAACAAAAAACCGTTACCCCCATTTGCCATGATTTCAGCCTTCATCAAATGTACCTGAACATTGAAAATAAAAATTAAATTAATTAAAAATCCATTAATTTTTCCCAACATTAATTCTTACCATAACATTCATTTTCAACATTGAATATTTCCTAACTTAGATTATCATTTTAAAAACATTTCCAACACCTCCCATTCATTCCTACCCTTGGGTTGCACCTATCAAGACATTTTAAACATTCATGCAAAACATATTATAATAACACTTATTCTCAACATAACAAATTGAAAACATTCATTCTTCCATAACACCTCCCATTCATTCTTTCCCAACATTTCTTTTTCTCTAACACCTCCCATTCATTTTTTTCCAACATTGATTCTTACCATCACATTCATTGTCAACATTCAACATTTCCCAACTTGAAATAACATTTCAAACATTCCTAACACTTCCCATTTTCTAACTTCATAACATTCATTGTCATCATTCAACATTTCCTAACCTTGGATTGCACCTATAAAAACATTTCAAACATTCATGCAAAACATATTATAAATATTATCAAAACTCATGCAAAACATATTCTAAACATTTACCAAATGAGAAATAATGGACATGTACTCATGTATATAATCCAAAAAAGAGTTGATGAACTTGTGAATTCAATGTACATATATATATAATCAAAAAATAAATACCCTCCATGTTCAAAACAACACCAATATATAGATATCAACAAAAACTATAAAATCTGAACCACTATCCATCTCGACCAATATCTTTCCACTATTTTCCACTAGGACCTTCCCTGGGACTCAACTCCACCTACAACACACAGAAAAACAAATTATAAATTTAGATCATAAATTATTTAAACAATTTTAAACTAAATTCAAAATATTAAGATATTAAACTCATCTACAAAACAATTCAATTATTAAAAAAATCGTACATCAAATTCTTTGGATGCATGTCCACCACTTTTTTCCCCTAGAGACTTTCCTTTGGCTCCAAAAGATCTAAAAGAGCCAAGCTGCAACATGTACAAAAACAATTTTCAAATAAATCAAAAAAATATAAAACATTAAACTTATGTCAAAAATCATTTCTAGTTCGACAAAATTACCTCAGTGCCAATATCGGCATTCATTAAAGACCCCACATCTTCGCCCCCAATTTCCAAGTGGTCTCTTTCCTAAAATTTAAATTTTGTTAGTAAATAAAACATAGTAGATACAAATAATAAATTAAGCAGATTAACTTAAAACCAAAACAAAAAAATTAAAATCATTAGCTCACAAGAGATGGTAAACCATCTAAAAAGTTGGAATCTAATGAAACCTGCATAGATAAGTCAAATTAACAATAAGATACATTGATATTTATTAAAATTCAAGTAAACAAAAAAAATATCATGTTCAATCATAAATATTATAATTAAAATACCTCTCCTGAGCGCTCTTCATTTTGACTAGGATGCTCTTGATTTTGACTACTGGAGAATCGAAAATTATTTGCATTTAACATTCTCGTAAACTACAAACAAAATACATTTGCTTAATATACTTATTCCCATGTAGCAAAATATTCAATTCAAAATGATTAATAAAAAATCAAATAGATTATCATAGCATAATCAACAAACCTCTCCCATGCTCGATGTGTCATTAGATAACACATCTGAAGCTATATCTCGACAAAACTTAGCATAAGCCCTGAGATCATCAATGCTCAATGCATCTACCTCGTCATTCGTCTTGTAGACAAAACTCTGACGAAGAATAGCGCGAGCCTTCTCTCGCCCCAAACCAACTTCTACTCCTGCAAGAGCTGAAGCTAAACCATCACCTACTGATTCCCTTCCAATTGTCCCTAGTTGAGATGTTGTCTCCATCTCTGATCTTAAAGCCACAACCCTTGGTGGACGAGGTATCTCAGGTGGAGGTTGTATAGTGGCAGGGTCTCTAAGAGCACCTTTTCGATTATATATTCTACCCTTTCCAGCTCCATAAAAGTCAGAGGGAACATCGGTATAGTTAGGCTTCATACCTAGAAAAAACTCCGCATAAAAAAATCTAGCAAAATAATTAGGAACCTCATCGTTCCAAGGCAATCGACCATAAGCTGCAAGAAATCGATCATATATGAAATGTGCAATTTGAGGATGCTTGAAATATTGCACTTTCAACATTTTTCGCTTAAGGCCTTCTTTGAAATTGAACATTGAATTGGCTTGTTCTCTACTGACTCTCTCCTTCACAACCTCCCACTTATCTGGACCCATAACTTGCTCCTTTCGCATCCGCATCAAATGAACAAAACTATTTGTAGTTGGTCCAAGCTCATCGTATGCATCAATGAATTTTTGCAAAGATGCCAAAACAACCTCTAGACTTTGTCGACTCTCTGGAGGGAGATCCAAAGAACAAAGATCATTGTTCAACCTGTCATAGTGGGATTTACAACTTTCAAGAATAGTTTGTTGCACAACACCTCGCCATGGAAGCTCATCAGGTAAATCAGACGGATACGTTGATATGGGTGTACACCCCTCAGCTAGTGGAACATATGTCGTCCTAGCTCTAGGAGGAACTTCAGGACCCTGCTCTCCACCCACACCTATTCCATCATCTATATTCCTATCTTGATCTTCCCCTCGCTCCATCGAATTACGCACATCTTCTGAACATCGCTCTGCTTCAAATATAGCCGTAGTCAAAAATTAACTTTTTCCATAAATTCAACACACAAAAAATACAAATTATACATTATTAAACATTAATGTTCATACCAACAGAACATTGGGATCGACGCTCTCCCACAGAAGACAAAGGAGAATCATTTGTACCCCCTCGAACTTGTTGGTGATCAAATGACTCGGACCCATGCAATAAACCTGAACCCTGCGGTGAATTCGACAACCTTCGACTACCAATTGGAACACCAATTCCTGAAGATTGTGATGACCTCCTACGCTTTCCCTTCGCAGACTCTCTTTCCATTTGATATAACTTCTAAATTTACACAAACATTAACATATTGAAAATGTACATAACTACCACTACAAGCATCAAGCCAATATTTGATTAAAAACTCCAACAAAATTTAAGTCCCCCTCCTAACTCTAATTAATTAACTAAAATTCCTTACCCTACCTAATATTGCAACATAAAGAACATATCTAATAATCATTTCATTATAAAACACAATTAATTGAAATAGTATAATAACCTTAAAAACTTTTAATCCAACAAATATGTTTGAATTATATATGTCAACAAACAAACATCTCACTAAACATATATATGTATTCTTATTAAAAGAATTCTAACTTATATTTATGATAATACAATTTACACACATTGAAGTTGTACATGTTAACTCTACAAACTCAAAACATATCTATTAAAAATCTGCATTCAAAATGCAGAGCTTCCTCAAATAGTATAACATAAATATACCCTTATTAAGAAACTTCTAGTTAAGATCTTTGATAAAACAATTTACAAACATTGATGTTGTACATGTTCATTCTACAAAATTAAAAACATATCTCTTAAGATCTGCGTAAAAAATGTAGAGCCACCTAAAATATTATAACTTACTTTCTTTTGTAAGTTACTCTCCTAACTCTAAGAACAATATTGCAGCATAAACATGACATCAATAATCATCCCATATTGTAATAGTTCAATCACCTTCCTAATTTTTAAACTATCACTTATGTTTTCATTCTATATCTCAATAAACAAACATTCCTTAATTTTTATAAAAAAAATACTTAATAACTTACAATATTGAATTTTTAAGTGACTTTCTAAGTTAACTCTGTTCATGAACAAAGTTCATGAACAGAGTTCATGAACTCAATTGACATTCTTGTACCTGACTTAACATCGTCACACCACATGTTGATCATTTATAAAGTTGTTTAATATATCCTTTATCATCACTTTATTGAGAATTTGGAAAACTTAATATGAAACTCATCAGGGATTAAGGTATAAATATCCATATATATAAAGAAGCAATAATTTCATGCATATCATAGCATATCATGAACAGAACTCTGTTCATGAACAGAACTCTGTTCATGAACAGAACTCTGTTCATGAACAGAACTTCTATGATAGCAAATGAACATTCATGGTTGATGGAATAGTAGTAAGTTCATAGTTTTCTTAATATTATACAGATACCCAATTCCAAGTAGGAGGTTGAGATTCATTGTTGAATGCATGTAATTAGATTGAATAAAAAACGACCGCCTACTTTAATGGGGTTAGTTCATCTCAATTATCTAAAAGCTTACGTCAATCAGAGAACCAATACCCTTTGAACAATGATAACAACATTATTACAGCTAAAAATCATTAACTAATCATAGCTAGTACTATTATATTATTCATATTCATATCTAACCTATAAATAATGGAATTCTGTTCATGAACAGAGTTCTGTTCATGAACAGAGTTCAAGAACAGAACTCTGTTCATGAACTCAGTCCACGAACAGAACTCTGTTCATGAACTCAGTCCACGAACAGAACTCTGTTCATGAACTCAGTTCACGAACAGAACTCTGTTCATGAACAGAGTTCACGAACTGAACTGTTCATGAACAGAGTTCACGAACTGAACTGTTCATGAACAGAGTTCACGAACTGAACTGTTCATGAACAGAGTTCACGAACTGAACTGTTCATGAACAGAGTTCACGAACTGAACTGTTCATGAACAGAGTTCATGGACAGAAAACTGATTCTCTAAAATAAAAACTGCATTTTAAAACATTTAACCTTCCAATATTAAAAAGCACTACAGATTTTTTGAATTCTAATACTGCCAACAACATAAAAACAAAGTTTACGACGATGCATACCTCTATATAAAAATGCAGTGAAGAATCGTCGATCGCAACGCCGCCTCTATTCAACCCAGCAACGCTCAAAACAACACCTATTTCCTTCACAAACAACAACGAACGTCATTACATAAGCCCTATAACATTAACAAACAGAAATATTAAGTAAAAACAAAGGAAAAACGCACCTTCAACCGTTCAGATAAAGCCGCAACACCTTCAAAGCAGCCAGCTACCAACACACACCTGACAACGAACACAGACCAACCGTCTGAATACCACCACCGAGCAGCAACTAGCAGAAATCCCAACCCGACGAAACGAGAAAACCGACAATCGACAGCAGAAGCAACCAACAAACTCGCTGCTAAAAACGAACAGAGCAAGGGCAGATCACACCCCGAAGAAACGTAAGAAAAGACGAACGACAGCAGCAATGGAGCAGACGCGAGTCGCGGAAAAATAGCCAGCCATGAAACACAAGCAGCGCGGCGAGCAGCGGGGGTGGCGAGCAGCAGGTTGGGGCGTCGGCAGGGTGGCAGAGGACTACAGCGGGCCCATGCGGGGTCCAAATAATTCCAACAGGGAATGACAAATGGCAGCCGATGCTGTCTTTTTATGCAGAATAATTATTCGGCCGAATAATTATTCGGCCGAATATATATTCGGCCGAACAATTACTCGGCCGAATAAATATTCGGCCGAACAATTATGCGGCCGAACAATTATTCCGCCGAACAATTATTCGGCCGAATAATTGTTCGGCCGAATAAACTATTGCCCGAAATTTTTTTCCGTCCGGCAACCGTTTGCACAAATTTCAAGAGTCTCCGTTAAACGGGACGGAGAACTGTTTGTGGTTATTCGGCCGAATAACTTCAAAATTATTCGGCCGAATAATTTCAATTATTCGGCCGAACAATTATTTTTATTCGGCCGAATAATATTTTTATTCGGCCGAATAACTTCCGCTAAGACGATTTTGCACTGATTTCTCACGAAAGTGTTACCCACCTTCACGTTTTCACCCTTTATAGTTGTTAGCGTTTGGTAGACCGAAGAGTCTGCTCAACAATAGGACTATGATTCTATAGGGGTCCTTAAGTTTTGGGTGGCATATTTCTTGGTATGTTTGGGTCTAAGTTGTTTGTCTGGTAGCAGCATTTCCCTTGCACATTCAACATTATATATATTGGCATGTCTTACCCAATCGTCAGTTAGGAATACTTTGGAGGTAGGCAACTTGTATGCAGCTGCAAGGTGGGTTGGTTGGAAGGTTGCGAGACGTTCGCCAATGGCGTTTGAAATTTTCCTTGTCGTAGTATCTACACGGAGCAATATCTATGCAATAACCTCTGAGCAATGGAACAATTCTGGTTGCGTAGTTTCCTTGTGAAGGTTGGACCTCTTGATGTTTTCATAAATTATGGTTTCCTCCAAGGTTGAATTAGGTATTTTTCCGTCTCTGATAGCTATGTACAACTCACCCCATTTGAACTCAGCGGTGCGGCGTATGACGGGTTTAGTGTCTTTCAATAGTGTTTCCATTTGTATTTTTTGAGTCGTTTCCTTTTCAAGGTCCATCTGTTCAGCCTTTCTTTTGTCAATTTTTTGTGACATACCTAATTTGAAACCAGACAGTGTGAATAATGAGGAATCTTGATTTAAATGTTTACAAGGTACCTAGTATTGAAGATAGAGGAATCCGTGTTATTTCTTTAAATGTGTAAACTTAAACATACATAAGTTGTAAACTTTTGATGCTGTTGTAAGCAGAAGATATAGTACATTTTGTGCTTAAACAACAGTAATGAAATCTTGAATCAATATAAGTTATACAACTATAAATGGAAAGAATACAACAAAAAACAATCGCTTCAATGGAGCTGTTCTTGACTCTTTTACAAAAAATGATCACGTTAAAAACTCGACCCAACCAATGTAAATGCTAAGCATTGACCATTATTTTACATGACTAGAAGTAGGCTTATACTTTATTTCATGTGGATGAAAAATGAAATTTTGATATCTATCAAATACTTGTAATTCCGTCGATGCACGACGAGATATTAGCTCGACCACTTTAAAAGAACTTCGTTTTGGTCGAATTGATGGACACTTAGTTGATGGAGACAAAGTGATGGTCACTTTAGTTTTAAAAAAAGTATGGTTCATAGTCGAGGTGGTTGAGCCTTTAAAAATTGCTGGGCTCTTAACGATGTGGTTCAATTGATGGACAGTTCATTTTGGTCGGCATGAAGTTGTTACTTTGTAAACATTATCAACATATCGAATAGTTGATATGAATTTTTAATTTGTTTTTCGACAATATTTGGAAGATATGGTCGGAAGTGAAAATGGTCGGAAGTCAAAATGGTCGGAGTTGGTTAAGCCTTTAAAAATTGGTCGACTCTTAAGAATGTCACTGTGTAAATATGATCGACATTTTGTTGCTTGAGTGGCGACCAGGATGATTGACCACCGACCAGGATGATATTCTTGGTTATGTCAACTATGGAATTTGACCAGTATTAGAATCCACTAAGAGTGGTTCGTTTGAGATAAAAAGAGTGACCAACAAAAGAAGTTGATGATTAATTCCACCATATCTTAGAAACATTATTGAAAATAAAATTACACAGTTAACAATCAACGCATGTCCATCAATTCCACCACACAGTTAATAGTCGACCAATTTTTAAAGGCTCGACCAACTCGACTATCGACCATATTTTTTTATAACTAAAGTGACCCGACCATTTTGACTTCCGATCATATCTTACAAATATTATCGAAAACAAAATTACATAGTTAACAGTCGACGCGTGTCCATCAATTCGACCACACAGTTAACAGTCGACGCGTGTCCATCAATTCGACCACACAGTTAACAGTCGACCAATTTTTAAAGGCTCGACCAACTCGACTATCGACCATATTTTATGTAAAACTAAAGTTAGCTGACCATTTTGACTTCCGACCTGTGTCCATCAATTTCACCACACAGTCAAGAGTCGACCAATTTTTAAAGGCTCGACCAACTCGACTATCGACCATATTTTAAAAAAAACTAAAGTTAGCCGACCATTTTGACTTCCGACCCGTGTCCATCAATTCCACGACACAGTTAAGAGTCGACCAATTTTTAAAGGCTCGACCAACTCGACTATCGACCAACTGTCGTCGGTCGACAATGAAGACAATTAGTTGGCTGTCGACTTGGATGCAATAACCATGTGTATTTAATAGTTTTTTGAAGATATAAAATAATGACCGAGAGTGTTAGTCAAACAGAGAACCGACTATCATTTCGATCACATTACTTCATCAGGCCATGCAGACATTTTGTGGGCAGACCCTCGACAGTCTTTATGGGATAACTTTTTAAGCATAGTCACATTTTATATTTAGTGGAAAAAATACTAACATGGGATGAAATGTGTTGATGTGCTTGCTTTCAAAAAATTAATGGCAACACATTGAAGTAAATAAGATAGAGTAGTACAAGAAAAGTGCTGATACGAAGATTAAATTTCTTGTCTTCTTGTCTTCTTTATAGAGTAGTATTTTCTTGTCTTTCATAGGCAAATATTCAATGATGGTAGCAATAGGAATACAAGATCTAGAAAAAATAGACAAATCATTTTGAAAAAAGGAGAACGTAGTAAAGTAATAGGTATGCAAAGTAGAGTTGCAAAGGAGCAGGAATATAACTTTATGGAGCATGTGGCTGCTAAGACTTTGAAGCAAGTAAGTTCTCTTCTTGTATTCTGCGCTGCACATAGGGACTATCCTTCATTCGAGAATACCTACAAAAGGAAAAAGGTGGAGATATGCGAAGGCTTGATAGCGATTTTACTCTTGATATTGTAGTGAATGTAAGTCCTTGCCAGTGAGTGTTGTCAATATCTATTGTTGCATTTTGCAGGGTCATCCCTTGTGCTTTATGGATTGTTAAACCCCATGCCATGCGAAGTGGTAGTTGCCTTTGTGAACCCCTTGTTATAGGAGGGATGGGGACATAATTTGGATTGGAAGAATCCCATGGGGGGCCATTGTAGTGGAGAAAATCAATCACAACATAAGATGGCAATGTAGGCGGTTGATTGTTGGAGTTGTAGACATTTGCAATAACTTTCCCAAGTGAGCCGTTCACAAGTCCTTCTGAGACACACAAGTTGGTTGTCAACATGACTTGTTGACCAATTGCTAGTAGAAACTTGAATGGAAGTCATTCATCATCTATTGAGCTTTGCACATGTTGTTTCTTTTGCTTTGCAAAGCAATGTGCAATTGGGATGTTGAGGAGTTTTAGCATTTGTTTGTTGTGCAATGCAACAGAGCTATTAGTTGCGTACAAGTGAGTGCATTGGTCAAATGTATGATTGTATTCATGTGAAAGGGACGATGATACGGATTTTGGGGGCTGAGATCCTGAAGACTTGATTGCCGAGAGAGGAGGAGAAGAGATAGCTTCAAACTTGAAGCGAACAATGAACCAGCTGTGAGAAATACAAAGTATTGAGATATGGGCTATGAATAATATAGATGGACAAACATAGAATAAATATGCCACATGGAGGGGTGAGACTCAAAGAGGGTTCTTTGAGCCTCACCTCTCAAACTATACTAAGAAAGACACTCAGAACCAATACCCCAATAATAACTCAATAAAATAAGAGAAATGTGGGATAGAAACTAAATGAGTAACTTGTTATTATGAGAAGGATTGATAGGCCTTTATATAGCATTATTACAATGTGTCTTGAGACCATACCATGGGCCAAAACTATGTGCTACCAAATACCATGGATGAGAGAGGGTGGCCTCTTCATTTAATACTTTTATGGCTTATACATCCGAATTTAGACCATATGCCCCCTAAAATTCAGATCATTCCTCCCCCCTTAGAAAATGATGGTCCTCATCATTTCATGCTAAAAAGAGACCCATGATTACAATGTGCTAGTTAACAATGAAGAGAAGGGTTTTGTGTGGTTGACCCATAACCGTGGGTTTTTCAAGGATGACCCATGACTATGATGACAATGGTAAGCTTGGTTGCAATGAAGAGAAGAGTTTTGTGTGGTTGACTCAGAACCATGGGTTTTGTGTGGTTGACCCATAAACATGGGTTTTATGTGGTTGACCCATAACCATGGTGGCAATGACAAGCTTGTTTCCACCGAAGAGAAGGTTTTTGTGTGGTTAACCCATAACCGTGGGTTTTGTGTGGTTGACCCACAACCATTATTACATTGCACAACTGTGGGTTTTGTGTGGTTGACCCATAACGATGGGTTTTGTGTGGTTAACCCATAACCATGATTAAATTAAGATTTACAAAAATTGAAAATTCATGATCTTTGGTGCAGTTGATGTGTTGCTGCAAATTCATTCATAGCTTTTGATGCATGTACTGAAATTGAATTCCATTGAAGACCCATTTGAGATATCGAAGAGAGATTTTCATCCATGTGTGGAAATCCCTCTATATATGCCTGAGGCGAGAGAAAGACCTCGTTGA
Organism: Larix kaempferi; assembly: GCA_027924585.1. Classification (NCBI taxonomy): domain Eukaryota; kingdom Viridiplantae; phylum Streptophyta; class Pinopsida; order Pinales; family Pinaceae; genus Larix; species Larix kaempferi. Next base: position 13,805,513 of record BSBM01000007.1, read on the forward strand.
ATATGAAGGTGCGGGCGGTCATCATGGGTCAAATACATGCTGATGATCAAATGATCATATCTCTCAAACCAGGAAGCAAAATGGAAATCCGTGAAATACCCATTTGAGATATTGAAGATGTCTCTCCAGCCATATATGGAATGCCATCTGAAGTTTCTTGAGTAGTGAGAAAATGTCTGTTGACGACAGTGAAACGCGTGGCCTCCTAGGGTCAAAAATATGCCGATATTCAATTGATGATATCTCTCAAACCAGGAAGCCAAATGGAATTATGTGAAATAACCATTTGATATGTTGAAGAGATATGTCCATCCATATATGGAACTCCATCTGGTATTTCTTGAGCAGTGAGAAAATGTCCGTTGAAGACAGTGAAACGCACGGCCTCCTAGGGTAAAAAATATGCTGAGATTCAATTGATGATATCTCTCAAACTAGGAAGCCAAATCAGATTCCGTGAAATACCCATTTCATATATTGAAAAGAGATTTCCAATGAGGTATGGTATAGCTTCTGAAACCTCCTATAGAGATTGTGGCATCTCTCCAAAGTTTTTTGAATGTGAGAGTGCTGATTGTTGCAGGCCACATATGATGCCAAGGGTTTGTAGAGCAACATGGGCTATTGTAGAGGTTGTGGAACCTTCATGGGCATCATGGACACCCTGAAAGATTGTTGAAAATGTTGGAGACCAATGGATGTATCAGATCCAGATCCATGTATGGATGTAGCAGATCCAGATCCATGTATGGATGTAGCAGATCTAGATCCATGTATGGATGTAGTGAATCCATGTATGGATGTAACAGATCCAAATCCATGTATGGATGTAGTGAATCCAATAAACCATGTAGTGCATGTGGACCAACTGTGATTCTTACAGTGTAACCCTTGTTCCGATGGAGAGCGAACCCGCTATGATACCACTGATCCGGATCTTGGGGGCTGAGATCCTCAAGACTTGAATACTGAGAGAGGAGGAGAAGAGATAGCTTCAAACTTGAAGCGAACAATGAACCAGCTGTGAGAAATACAAATTATTGAAATATGGGCTATGAATAACATAGATGGACAAACATAGAACAAATATGCCACATGGAGGGGTGAGGTTCAAAGAGGGTTCTTTGATCCTCACCTCTCAAACTATACTAAGAAAGACACTCAGAGCCAACACCCCAATAATAACTCAATAAAATAAGAGAAATGTAGGATAGAAACTAACTGAGTAACTTGTTATTATGAGAAGGCTTACTAGGCCTTTATATAGCATTATTACAATGTGTCTTGAGACCATACCATGGGCCAAAACTATGTGCTACCAAATACCATGGATGAGAGAGGGTGGCCTCTCAATTTAATACTTTTATGGCTTATACATCCGAATTTAGACCATATGCCCCCTAAAATTTGGATTAGATGAGGTTGTTCTTGACATGAGGAGTGTCCAATATTCAAGAGTTGGTATTGCATTTCGAAGATTGAGCAGGAGTTGTCGAAAGGAAACGTGAGAAGGGGTGTTTCCTTGTTTTCGAAAGATGGTTGAAAGAGTGACAAAAGTGTCAAAATTACGCCAGAGAGCATTCTCTCGTGATGCACCAACATACATGGGGATGTTCTTTACAGGGGGTAGTTGTCCAAAATCACCAAGGAAGATGATGGAGCACCCACCAAACGGAGTTGTACATTGGGACGGGAAGGCTTGTCATAAGCGGTCATCCATTCAGGTTAACATTTTTGGGCAAACGAAACTCATTTCGTCAATGATTATGTATCGGATATGGCGGAATTGTTGTTGGAAGCTTGAAAGGGATTGTCCTTCAAGAGGATGCATCTCAGTAATGGGTATGCGAAGGGAAAAATGTATTGTTAATGCATGTATGTTAAAAGCAGCAACACCGGTGGGAGCAAGGAGGAGCAAGGGTGAAGGGTTATCGCCAGAGGCATGTTGGAGTGTAGATCTAAGGCAAGAAATCAAGAAAGACTTTCCTGTTCTTGCAGTTCCTTGAATGACCATTTTGAGTGGGGGAAGGGTTGTAGCATTTTTGGAGTGTGAAATGATAAGGTCAAAGGCCATGCGTTGTGTGGTAGACAAGGAGGCAGGATAAAATGAAGATGAGAAGGTGTTAGGTTGTACATGTGCGGACATTTGAATGACGTCAATGAATGATATAGCTGTTGCATGCATGCGTGAGGGAATATGGTTTTTGGTCCAATTGTGGTCTTTGTCAAAGTCATGATGGCCAAGCATGTCAAGTTCATCAACATAGAGGTTGTTTACAAGGCAGAGTTGAGAAAGGAGTTCCCATTCATCCATGGAAGGGGCTAATGGCAAGTGGTTTGAAGTAGAATTAGAGTCATCAGAGGGAGGGGTGATGGGGGGTTCTGGAAAACGATCAAAATGTCATGCAGTATATGTGTCTTTAATGCGAACCCAATTAGAAGTTATGGCCAATGCTATGGATCCAATGTCATTGTGGAGGGTGCGAAAAGGTTTGTATAGGAGGAGATCACTCCAACAAAAGGAAACAAAGGAATCTGCAGTAATGGGTGGAATGGTAGTTAAGTGAGGAAATACACGAGCAATTTTGGGAGGGTAGTTTGGTTTCCATTGCGATTGCTTTCTATGAGGTGAGTATGACCAAGAGCATGTAGCTTCAAGAAGGGTAAGTTGTTCAAGTGCAGGTGGGCGTTGCATGTATGCAGAAATGAAGGTGGGTGTTGTTGGGATGTTAGGGGAGTCATTGGAAATACGGCGAAAAACACTTTGGCTAACATTTAAGGATAGAAAGGAATGATTGCAAATACAAAGAGGGAGTTTTTGGAGCATGTGGAAAGTCTCTTGTGCACCAATGTCTCGCTCTGCAACAGTTTCAACGTCTTATTGGTAGAAGGATGGGGGCATCATGTGGATTTGCATGTGCAAGGCGAGAAAGAAGTGCATGGTAGCTTTCTGATTTAGTCTCTTCCTTTGCTGCATATTTTGAAATATATTTGAGGACAACATGTCTAGAGAGAACAGGTTGGCAATCAACATTAGCTCGCCAAATTGAGAGCATCGTAGGGTTGTGAATATTTAGAAGGGCATCATTCCTTGCAGGGTTGTATGTTTTTCGGCCTTTTGCATCAATGAATAAGTAAGATGTAGGTTGTAGATCAAAGGGGAACCTGTAATGACATTGAAGAGATGATCCTTTTGTACGTAGGCAAGAAGATGCTGAACATTTTGTGTGCCTTCGGACACAATTAACAATGTATTAATAGTCATCCAAGTGATTAGTTGCAAGTATGGAATATGATCCAATGGTGCATGGATCATTTACAGTAGAGGCTTGTAAGGTTGGAGTTTGAAAAGGGTTGACACGAGGATTCCATGATGTAACAATTTTGTCAAAGTACAATTTGGAATCTTCAACCTTGGTAGCATCTGCCCAGTCTAACGTGTCCATATTGGGTGCATCTGCCCAGTCTAATGTGTCCATAAATTTTTTTCCTGTCTTGGGTCACCTTCAAAAATTTCCTAACATTTTCAACCTCTTACTCAATTTCCCTAAGAATCTTTGGCTTAAGCACAATTTTGTTCAATGGATTATCTCAAATCATTGGTGTCGTGCATCTGCTACAATATAAGGCTTCAAATGGACTCATTTTCAATGATGCTTGATGCCCATTATTATATGCAAACTCTATCAAGTGTAGATAATCCTCACACTTGGATGGATTGTCCATCACATACATGCAAAACATGTTTTCGATCACTTGATTTACTCTCTCAATTTTCCCATATATTTGTGGATGGTAAGTAGTGCTAAAATTCAATCATGTATCAAATATGCAAAAGGCTTTTGCAAAAGTTAGATGTAAACTTGGTATCTTTGTCAAATACAATTGCTTTGAATATTTTCTTTATAAATATTCTTGCTATATTATCAATCTTGTGATTGGATTTAAGAAATAAAATGTATTTCCTTAGATAATTTATCCACCACAACTATGATAGAATCATGTTTCCTTGAGGTAGTTGGAAACCTGGTGATAAAATCCATGGTTGCCACTTTTCATTTCCATTATGGAATTGGAAAATGCTGCAATAAACCTACTGAGTGTTGATGTTCAACCTTGACTTGTCGACATTTCATACCCTTGAAAATGTATTCAACACATTTATTCATCCCATGCCAAAAGTATTGCTTTATTGATATAGAAATTGTTTTTGGTATCTTGGATCTCCAAAATATAGAATTTTATGGATCTAATCCATGATAATTCTTCTCAAATCTACATAATTTGGAATATACATTCTAATTTTGTAGGTTAGAAGTCCATCATCCTTCAACTAATAACCTTTATGCAGCGTTTCCAAGTTCTTTTGCTGTAATTTATCTTCCATTGAGCATAGTGTTCATCTTCAGCAATGGAATCAACGATTCTTTGTCTCGAATGTGATTGGTCACTACTAATAGATTTCATGTGTATTACATGTATTTTCTTGCCAAGTGTCTCAACCACTATTGTTTTTCCCTTTTATGTGTTTGATTTCAAAATTAAATTCACACAAAATTTCCAACCATCTAGCTTGTCTGTCATTTAAATTTGGCTGCTTAAACAAATATTTCAGACCACAGTGGTTAGTTTTGAGCTGCAATCTCCTTCCCATCAAATAGTGCCTCTACATTTTTAAAGTGTGCACTAGTGCAACAAGCTTTAAATAATGTGTAACATAATTCTTTTCATGTTCCTTAGGATTTCTTGGCTCATAACATACCAATGACTGTCTTGCATAAGAACACCACTTATTCCTTATTTACATGCATTTGTACACTCCCAACATCATTTTTTGAGTCTGCAATTTTTAGAATTGGAACACTAGTAAGAAGTTTTTTCAATAACTAAAATATTTCCTTACCTTATGTCCATTCAAACTTGATTCCCTTCTTTTGTAAATAAGTGGGTGTGCAATCTTGGAAAATCCTTCAATGAACCTCCTATAATAACCAACAAGATCCATAAAAGAACTTACATCTATTACATTCTTTGGACTTGGCCAATTCATAATGGCTTCAATATTTTTTGAATCCAGATATGTCTCTTCCATTGAAATAATGTGACCTAAGTAATGGATTCATTTTTGATAAAAATCACATTTCTTAACTTTGCATACAATTTATGCTCTCTTAGCACTAGCAAAACTAGTTTCAAATGTTGTTCATGCTCCTCTTCATTCTTAGAATAAATAAGGGAAATTGATGCAAAGCAACCATTCCCTACCTTAGAATTATATAAATGTTTTGTATAATTAATACATATTTTTTTATTATGTATATGAATTTGTGATAGCTATTTTACCAAAATAAAATTGTGAATATGAAATTGAGTTCAAACTATTAATATTACCTTGGAGGTTAATTATAACACTCAACAATTTTAATATTTTAGAATTAACAGGTTTGTATCAATTCAAATCTTTTTATGTATGAAGCTAAGAAAGTTTGTTGCATGAGAAAAGAAAGGCAAAGATAAATGATTATTTAAAAAAAATTCATAAATAATAATGTCAAACTTAATGTGTTTTGTGTGACTATACAATCCTGCGATATTATAAACAATACTATAAAATATAGCTTGAGGAATAATACTAAAATTTGTTTTCAACTAATAATTTTTTTTCACTCTTCCCAATGAGGTAGGTGCGGGGTAAATCCTTTTGGATCCCGGAGGAAATGAAATATTAATTTTTGGATGGGGTCTAGGAATCACCACAAATAATCAAGCGGAGCATTACACCCTCTATCAAGGCCTTGTGAACACTATGTCTCTTGGAATCCATTTTATTTCTATCATTGGAGATTCCTTATTAATCCTTCTTCAAGATAGGAAAATAAAGGATCTTGAAGACAAGATATCGGGAAGGTTGCAAAAGCGCATCAATAGGATTCTCAATCAAATTCTTGATGCTTAGTTTTTTCATGTGAAACGAGAAAACAATAAAAAAGTAGATCAACTCGCAACAATGCAACCCTTTTGGCAATCCAAAGCATGGTTAAAAATGGGGGCCAACAAACCTTATGTTGTTTTCCCTAAGGATTTGAAGGCATATTGATCCCTTAAGGTAGCATTTAATAATTCTAAGATGGTTTTGCAGTTTAAAGTTAGGTCAAGAGCATTGGCCTGAACCTCCATGAGATTGGTCCCATCCTCCATAAATGGTAAAGCCGTCGTTCCTTGGCATTAACGCAGGCCATAATGTACCTAGTGTTTTCACGTATGGAGGATCCTCTGGGAACCTTGGCCATGAGTACGGTCTGCATCTCATTGATATGCGTTCCATCCTTCTTATGCTTCGTCATTTCATTTCACACTTGCAAGCTCAGATCCTAGGGGGTGAAGTCTAGTGTGTGTTTCGAGTTGGGGATGGTGTTGTAGGATGCATAGGATATAGAAACCTTCCCCTATGTCCCAGAGGAGTGGCTTCTAGTTTTAGACTCTGCTAGGTGAGAGAAGGATATCCCGTAGGAAGTAATCTGTAGTTCTAGTTCGCGATCTGCCCTGTTTTTAATTTGGAAAGCTTGGGACTCTGCAACTTTTGGGGGTTTGTTTTGTTTGGCAATGATGAATCCTGGGGTGTGTTAGGATATTTCAATACTCCATCCTTGTCCTACCTAACATTATTTATTTTTTCTAGTCGTTGATGATATCATTTCCCCCTAGTGGTGTGCAGATGTCATCCAGGATCCATATACCACCTTCTGAGCCCTGCATGCATCATTTTAGGACCACTTCAGTCTGTTCCCTATTTTATAGAAACCTACTGAGTGTTCCAGTGTAGTTCACCTGAGTTATCTGACTCTTGTGGGGAAATAGAGCTCCGGATGCCACTGATTGTGGCCTCATGCACCCTTTTCTGACTGGAATGCATGACTATTGCGCCCTCCTTAGTCAGTTAACTGATTGTGACTTCAGTTAGCTAATTTTAGGTTCAGTTCAGTTGACTTCGAGTCTTCTGGAGCACTCCATTGGTGATAATCCCTATGCTAGACAAACTGAGGTTCGAATTCTCATGCATGATTCGAATTATATCCATTGTAACATCAATTTTTATTATATTCATTATTGGAACATGTGAGATTATTCTGCTCCTCTCCGATTTCTGCTGCATTATTATTCTTCTGCTATTTTTTATTGCAGTTTTCACTCTTATTCAAATTTTTTGCTCATTCTTTCTTTGTGAGGTATCCTCAACTCTTTAGATCTTCTGTGACATATAATTTCACATGGTATCAGATCCATAGAGAGAATAGGTTGAGCAGCTGCTTTCGGTACACCAGAAGCCTCTAGATTTACACAGCAAATCCTGGTGCCATTGCATTGAATTCATAGGAGAAATCCAATGAGGTCTAGCCAGGTGTGAAGTATCCAGATAAAAGTTCCTACTGTCCAAAAGCAATGCTTAGTAGTAGTATAACTCCATTATTGAGAGTGTTTTGTAGGTTATTCAAGTTTTTGAGTGCAGCAGCAGTTACAACAGTTTTCTGCAGTTGTAGTAGTTTTTTGCAGCTGCAACGGTTTTTTCTGTAGTAGTAGTAGTTTCACCTTGTATTTGCTCCAGCAGTTGTAATGGACAATTTGAACTCTCCTCTCTATCCCAGAATCCTGACACCCTTCAATTGTATTGATTAGAGGGCTGATATGCAGATGTTATTGCGAAACAAATCATTGTACAGGGTGATAATTGTTAAATTTTGAGCATTAATTCACAATACTCTTGGATCTTTACTGAGAGAATAACATATACAGTATATCAATGCATGAAAATCACAATAAGCATGACAAGCATCAAGAATCAAAAGCATGAGAGACAAGAGACATAGCGTTTATGTGGGGAAAACCCTAAGGTGAAAAACCCCACAACTTCCTCAGAGATAGAGAGAGCAATGGCTCAACCAAAGTACAACCAAAATACACTTGAGATAGTCTCCTAGAGCAGATGATCCTCCTCCTCACTAGTGCACCACTTTCTGAGTGAGAGAAGTGTGACTTTTCGAATGATCCAAATAGAGATCTCCCGATCTCTATTTATACTTGACCTATTTTCCTAGTTACACTATGGGGCTGACTTGTCTATCTAGATACATCCACAATATAATATATATTTCAAGGACGACCCCACACATGGTGGTCTAATAACCCATCGGCAAGTACACACACTTGCGACACTTGTCAATCCACATGACGACACTTCCTTATAGAGGAATAACACATCTCTAATAAGGGTACAATAAATATATATGAAATACATAGATGAAATACATTCCGAAGTTACATATACATCAACACTCCCTCTTAACTAGGAAGGTATTTCTCGACACAGATCTGCTAGACAAGTCTTCTTCTCGGGATCATCGTCATCATCATCGTCACTGCTGCTGCTATCTCAACCAATCTCTGACTCTACTCGTCATAGGAAGTTATACAGAGCCAGTCCTTTTTCATACTGGATGTAGGCTCACCACCTGCAGGTCTTCATCATCATTGGCCATACTGTGGAATCCTCAGGACTTATTACGTGCGTCACAAAACCTTGAAAGAGAATTCCAGGCTGTTACGAGAACACAGGTCTACCTATAGGATCTCCCAGGGCCATATTATAGGTGACCTCACCTCAAAAGCTTGCAAGAGCATCCCAAGTTTTTATGAGCACACAGCTCTACCTATAGGATCTCCCAGGGACAGATTATATGTGGTCACCACAAAACCTCTCAAGAGCATCCCAGGATGTTACGAGCACACAACTCTACCTATAGGATCTCCCAGGGACAGATTATATGTGGTCATGGCAAAACCTCGCAAGAGCATCCCAGGACTTATTACGAGCACACAACTCAACCTATAAGATCTCCCAGGGACATATTATATGCCATAGGACAAAACCTCGAAAGAGCATCTGCCAGATATCCCAGGGCCAGATTATATGCCATAGGAAAAACCTAAAAAGACTATCTGCAGATCTCCCAGGGCCAAATTATATGTCCTCCCAGAGCAAAACCTCGAAAGAGCATTTTCCAGATATCCCAGGGCCAGATTACATGCCATAGACAAAACCTCGAAAGACTATCTGCAAACCTCCCAGGGCCAAATTATATGCTCATCTGCACAACCTGATCCATGACCATAGAGTATCAACCTGATACTCACCATACATCATCCTGATGTACATATGATCATCCTGATCATCATCACTGCAACATCTTGCTGCATGTCATCTGGAGCAACATCCTGAAGCTCGTCATCCATGATCATCCTGATCATATCATGCATCTACCTGACGGATACCAAGTATCTACTTGATGCATACCAAGTATCTACTTGATGCATACCAAGTATCTACTTGATACATATCATCATACATGATCCACCTGATCATACAATGTATCCACCTGATACAAATACAAAGACATGATCCACCTGATCATACATGATACATATCAACATACATGATCTACCTGATCATACAATGTACCCACCTGATACATATACAGATACATGGTCCAAGCATCCAACATGATGCATATACAAAATACATACAAATGATCCAACTGATCATATCCAACATCCAACATGATGTGTACATACATATACATATAAATGATCCAACTGATCATATCAACCATCCAACATGATGCGCACATACATATACATATAAATGATCCAACTGATCATATCCAGCATCCAACATGATGCGTACATACATATAAATGATCCAACTAATCATATCCAGCATCCTCCTGATGCATATACAGAGCAGTAACTGGAGCATCGTCTTGATGCTCATCATCCAGCGCTTACATCCACAGCCATGTGAAGGATCCTCCTTCCAACATGCTTGGAATGAATTCTGCAAATGTGTCCATCACTTCTTCCTCGAAGTGTCATCAATTCGAAGAACACCAAGCCTCTCCCTGAAGTACTCGAACTTCACCCTGGCTATTGGCTTCGTCAGTACATCTGCAATCTGCTCGTCCGTCGCAACGTACAGGAGCTTCACAACTCCTCTCTGCACCACATCCCTGATATAGTGATATTTGATCTATATTTGTTTCGACCTATCATGAAACACTCGGTTCTTAGACAACTTCACACAACTCGGGTTATCACAAAAGATACCAGTAGCATCCAACGGGAGATCAAATAACTCAGACAGTAGCTTCTGTAGCCATACTGCCTCACAACTAGCTGAACAGGCTGCAACATATTCTACCTCAGCTGTACTCAGTGCTACGCAGGACTGCTTCCTGCTAAACCAAGAGATCACACCTGATCCCATACTGAAGCAACAACTAGATGTGCTCTTCCTATCTGCAACACTGCCAGCCCAATCTGAGTCAACATAACCCTATAGGTTAAACTTTTGATTTGCCTCATACTTGAGCCCATAATCCACTGTACCCTTCAGGTACCTCAGAACATGCTTTACAACAACCAGGTGAACACTCGTCGGATCTGTCAGGAACTGACTCAATGTGTTCACAGCAAAGCAAATATCTGGTCTCGTGTTCGTCAGGTACATCAAGGACCCAATCATCTGACGATACGTAGAGACATCAACCGGCTCAGATGAAGCATCACATAGAAGCTTCAGATTCGATGCCATAGGTGTGGCCATGGAATTGCAATCCACCATCCTGAATCTCTTCAGGATATCTATTGTGTACTTCCCTTGACCAAGGAAGATCCCACCTACACTCTGCCACACCTCCATACCTAGGAAATAATGCATCATTCCCAAATCTTTCATATCGAACTCGGCAGCAAGCTTCCTCTTAGTATCTGCAATCAATTTGTCATCTCCTGTTACAAATAAGTCATCCACATATAGGAGTAGAATCACAGGATTCCCTTCCTCAACCTTGTAGAAAAGGTTGGAATCCGCTTTACTCTTGGTAAAGCCCAAACTAGATAGGAAACTGTCCATCCTACCATACCAAGTTTCGTGAGCTTGTTTCAAGCCATACAAGGCTTTCTTCAATCTGCACACATATGACTCCCTGTCATGTATTTCGAAACCGAGTGGCTTCTCCACATATACTTCCTCTTCAACTACACCATTCAAGAATCAGTCTTGACATCCATCTGGTGTATTTTCCATTTCATCGCTGCAGCTAGGGAAAGTACTGTTCTGATGGAAGTATACCTGGCTACAGGTGCAAAAGTTTCTTCATAATCTATTCCCTCTTTCTGAGAGAAGCCACGAGCTACAAATCTTGCCTTGTATTTCTCTACACTACCATCTGCAGCATGCTTGATTTTGTAGATCCATTTGGAAGTCACAACAGACTTCTCTTTAGGTCTTGGGACAACATCCCAAACATCATTCTTCATTATTGATTGGTATTCCTCAACCATGGCATCCTTCCATTCTTTCTTTTCCGCTGCTTCTTCATAACTAGAAGGTTCTTTATTCATGATGTCACAGAGCAAAGCAACATAGCTGGTATGTGATCTGGTTCTCTTTTTTGCTCTGTGTTCTTCTTCTGGAATGCCAAATCTTTCTGCATATTGAATGAGCTCTCTAGCCCATGTAGGTTTCCTCTTGTGAGAGTTATCCTCACGGGGTGGATCTACAGGTTCTTGTGTATCTTCAAACTCACGAACAACTTCTGGAATTGCTTCAGTCATGGTAGTGTCTTGAAATCTAGTTTCCTTAGGTTCTTCATAAAATTCGATAGGTGCCTTCCTTGATTTAATGAATGCTGAGTTTTCATCAAATGTTACATCCCTGCTGACATAAATCTTCTTGAACCCTAGAAAGTATATTCTGTAAGCCTTTGAGCTTTCACTGTAACCCACAAAGATACCCTTCTTTCCTGAAGGATCTAGTTTGGTCCTCTTTTCCTTTGGGACATGAGTGTATACTAGACAACCAAATATTCTGAGATGGCTGACTTCAGGTTTCTTACCAGAAAAGACCTCTTCTGGTGTCTTGTTGTCCAATATCTTGTGGGGTGTTCTGTTCTGCACATATACAGCTGTTCTAGTTGCTTCTGCCCATAGATGCATAGGTAGATCCTGGTCATGCAGCATTGCCCTTGCTGCTTCCATGATTGTTCGGTTCTTCCTTTCTGCAACTCCATTCTGTTGAGGATTATAAGGAGCAGTCAACTCCCTCTTAATCCCTGAATCACTGTAAAGCTTCTTAAAGTCACCTGAGGTGAATTCTCCACTATTGTCAGATCTGAATGTTTTGATCTTCTTGTCAATTTGATTCTCCATCAAGGTTTTGAATTCCTTGAACTTATCAAACACCTCATCTTTGTTCTTCAAGAAGTATACCCAAGTCTTCTTGGAGAAGTCATCAATAAACGAGACATAGTAAACATACCCACTCAGAGAACTGGATGGCATAGGACCACATACATCTGAGTGGATAATTTTCAGGATATCTTTTGCCTTGCTTTCACTGCTTGGGAAAGCCTTCTTAATGTTCTTACCTTTTGTTGGAGTCAAGGACGTAGCTACAGTAAAGCTGCGAATTTTGGGAAAAAAGCACAAGTATGGAAGGAAAGTGCTAATTTTGGGACAAGCACTAAGTTTTGGACAAGAAGGAGACGGTGCGCAGTACGATGCCAGATAGACAAGCTTAGCGAAGATCACGGACCGAAAATCGCGGAGCTCGCGCGCACGACAGAAGAGAATGAAGGTTGAATAGAAAGCTCAGCTACCATAATAAATAAGGCGATGGAGTAGAGGGCTCAGCTACCCTCATTTAAAGGCCTAGTACAGAAGTTATGGTTGCTCGGATCAAGGAGGAGCAACGGGCTAGAGCATTGAAGGCGAAGGACAAGCGCCCATACCCACTATCTGCGCCGAAAGTCAAGGAGCCTGCAGGAAGCGGCGACGTGACTACAAGCGGCGCCTACAGTACACCTAGCCATGTGCGTGGTTAGGGTCTTTGGGAATCACTGTTGGGAAAGGCCCACAGTTTTGTAAAGGTGCGACCGCCATGGCCACCTATATATATGAACAATTGTAATGGATAGATGTTAGTTAGAGTTAGCGAGTAAGAAGTAGATACTCTTGGGATAGATCATGTGTTGAATATCCTGTGTTAAGTGTTCTACCGAGTCCGTAGGACTAGAAAAGAATCGGATAGCCGAGGAGCTAATCCCTGAGTAGCCAGACAGTCTGTGTGACGTCTGCGCCTTTGTAATCTCTGTAGAGAAGAGACTAGATTGAGAGAAGGGCTCCCAGCTGTGTGCGTGGAGTTTCCTGTAAGAATCTAAGACTGCAGCTGTGTGCGCAGCATATTGTATAACTCTATGGTTTTCCGGTTAATATAACACTCCCGAGGACGTGGTTTTCCTCGAGGAGAAGAGCTTCCCATATTTCCACTTGTTATAATGTTTGTATGAGTGATTAACTGTTTAAGTTCATTACCTGTGTATGCAAAACTCTTGTGTTATCTTTGCGACGATTTGATTGAGTTTGGGAAGGTCCCTTGTTAGCCATAAGTGTTAAGGCCTGAAGAAATCGTGGAGCGCTGTCGCTGCAGTGAGCGAGGAATGCGTTACTGCGCTGGGTGCGCAGGGCGAGGAAGTACGTAACGCCTCGACGCACGGGTTAGTTGCCCTCTGCGCCAGAGAAGAAGGACTCCGCGTAGTTGCGTCGAGGGGCCCGCGGGAAAGTCCGACCGCCAATATCTGAGGAACCAGAAGAGGAAAGAACAATCTTCGCGTCACCACGGTTGAGGAAACCTGATTCCTTAGCCCCCCATAGCCACTTCGGGTGAGACCTCGAGCTGCTGCGCAGCTCGTTGCCGAGAGGGCTAGTGCGCCAAGGGGTTTGTTGCTGCGCTTCATTAAAACCCGGGTCTGCCCAAGAAAGCAGCCAACAAATGGTTCCGTTGCCGCGTGACTAGAACTTGCTATTTTTGCGACGTAGAAGGTTGTTGCTCAGCCAACAAATGGTTCCCTTGTCTTGCGACTTGCTGTTGTGAGACTTACTAATTCCCCGACGTCTGAGATTGTTGCTGAAGCCAGCAAAAGGTTCTGTTACACTGAGACTTGCTCAGTTCACAAATGTGCTACTGGAATCCCACAGCTAAAGAAATTGGAGACTGGTTTGATTTAAAGGCTAAAGAGTTCGCTGAACAAGAAAATAGAAGCTCTACGCTCCAAACAGAAGACTGGTTACAGAAGTATATTTATACTGACCTTCACGAAATTTTCTTTGTTACATTTGCACCAGAATTGCACACTTGGATAGCCAAGTTAGCAGACTCTAGACCTACTGTGCATATTGATCGACCCGTCGCTTGGACGCCTGAGCTAGTCAGTATTGTGAAGCGGATAGACAATCCTGTGTCCCGCGCAGTCGACTTTTGGTTGAATAGTCTACTGAAAGGTTTCATCACCGAATTTGCAGTAGATACAAGAAAGAGTTTCAGTGAAGCTGAGAGGAATTTCTTCCAAGTACACAGAGGTAAGTTCTTAAATTCTCTGAACTTATGGATTAAAATGCTTCTGTATGAAAAAGGAAAGCTATGTATTACTTCTGATGAATAGCATAGACAAGTAATGTCCGTAGATTCTGATACTGATCCTGAACTTATTGGTTGCACTCGTAGTGGAAAACGATATAAAGCAGGCCTTGACCAATATTCTTTTGAGTCTAGCCCAGACAATAGCCAAGTCCCTGGACCAAGCTATATAGAAAGACAAGGAAGTGCTCATATCCCTTATCACCCTTTTACACCGCAAAAACCAGACCAAGCTCAGTATAACCCTACAGTAACACCTTCAAGTAGTCCACACGGTACTTCTAGCACCTCTGTACCACCTTTATTTAACCAGCCCAGAAGCACTGCTACAGCAGCCTCACCTCAACCTAGCACACGAAGGATGGGTGATGACATGAAGCTACCAACTTTTAGAGGAACAGGGATAGAAGACCCTGAGCAGCACTGGTTCTTATGTGAAGCCATTTGGACAATTAAGCAAATTAATGATGATGCTGTTAAACTGGTTCAGTTAGCAACCACACTAAGAGATAGAGCCTTGACTTGGTTCATGAAATACTCAGCAGCACAGAATAGAACGCTTGCTGAGGTAAGAAATGCTATGATTCGGGAATTTAAGAAACCTAAATCAGAATCACAGTGTATAACAGAACTCAAAGACATCAAACAGTCACCTACAGAATCAGTCTGGGACTTCGACCAGAAGTTCAAAGCCTTGATAGATCAAGTAAGCTTCGAGTTTGCACCA
Source organism: Larix kaempferi (assembly GCA_027924585.1). Classification (NCBI taxonomy): domain Eukaryota; kingdom Viridiplantae; phylum Streptophyta; class Pinopsida; order Pinales; family Pinaceae; genus Larix; species Larix kaempferi. The sequence continues at coordinate 13,820,770 of BSBM01000007.1, forward strand.
CAGCAACATAAAGAATGGTTCATTGCTGCACTACTTCCACACATTAGACTTCCTCTTATGCAACAGAATCTCAATACTCAGGAACAAGCTCTAGAGATGGCTATGAAACTAGAAGCTTCGCCAATTGCGGGAACAAGCAACGATGTTGCGCATTTACAGAACCAATTAGCAAACTTAACCTTGCAAGTGCATGATATTAAGAAAGGCAAGGAGATTAAGGAATAAATTTGGTGTACAAAATGTAAAGCCCAAGGTCATTCAAAGGACCATTGCCCCGTTTTCATAGACTATATTGCAACAGGAGCACCTAACCCTTTACCACAGGCACAAGGGCCTTGGTGTGAAATCTGTAGAACTAGAGGTCATAGACCACAAGAATGCCACTTACTTCAGAAATATGTACAAACTCCAAAGAATCTATATTGTAATTTCTGTAAATCAGTAGGTCATGATGAGAACAACTGTAGAGCATATGATCTTATGATAGAAAGAAAGCATGATGTTTATAGGGTACAAGCAGAGACACAAGGACCCACAGCAGGTCCATCGTATGACCAAACCCGCGACGCCCGAGCAGGAAATTACAGGGGACGTGGACGCACAACAAATTTGGTCGCGGAAGAGGACAGATCACTTGTTATAATTGTGGAGCACAAGGTCACTTTGCTAGGGATTGCCAAAATCCTACAACCCTCTGCAGGTATTGTAAATCTTCTGACCATATCATTGAAGAATGCCCTCAGTTACAGGCTAAGATGCAAGCCAAGACCCCACAGGTCAATCAGAATATTCAGTTGATTGCAGCAGAAAAAAGAGAACCAGACCCTACAGTTAATATAGTGACACGCAGTGGAGCAACCACTGGTGCGCAAGAGATGGGAATAGGAAAGCAAGCGACGCAATGGGTGCGCCACGCTAATATTAAACCCACTCCACTTAACCTGCATAAGCAAAAAGAAGCATTCAAGCAAGCTCAAGAATATTTCTCAGATCCGAGAGCTTCAAGTTCTGCCGCAATTCCGCCGAACAATATTAGATCGCAAGCGCTAAGACAAGACAACCTTGTACAAGAACAGGCCACTACAGCTGGAAGACCCGACGAGGAGCATGCACTAGGCAGTGTTCATGCGTTCCTGCGACAATGTTTAAAATTGTTGCGCAATGAAAAGGCAACTCTAGAACTCCAACACCTGTTGGACCAGTGCCAACAGTCTGCTTCGACAAACACACCGCAGTGTGCTGTTCACCAGATTAGGAGTCACATTAGAACTGGAAAAGAGATGAGGCTCACAGCGCAGATTGGAGCATTTGAAATGGACGAAGTCATGTTAGATTTGGGCTCAGAAGCTAATGTTCTCACTATGCAGACATGGGAACAGATGGGAGCCCTCAGCTTACAAGATCCCCTATCCAGCTAAGACTCGCGAATCAGCAACGAGTCTCTCCATTGGGCAGACTACCCAATGTACCTATTGATATTGAAGGAGTCAGAAGCTCTGCAGATTTTGAAGTAATCAAAATCATGGATGATAGTAGACCATACCCAGCACTTCTAGGAATAGACTGGGCATTTGATAATTTGGCTGTCATTAACTTGAAGAAAAGACAGATGACTTTTGAGGATGACCAGATTAGGGTCATCGCACCACTTGATCCTATTCAAGTACCAAGGTATATAGAACCCATTCGCGCAGAAGAAGAAGCGCGCCACATGGAAAGTTTGTACCAAATGACTACCAACCACAGTGACTATGTCAACCCCACAGCAGACGGACATATCAGCTGGCGATGCGATAGCTCGTGCACATCAGACTCAGATGCAGGATTGGAAAACTGGCAGAATCGTTTACATGAGGTTTCTGCAAGACGTTGCGCTATGATAACTAAATCCATTCGATGGATTGGCACAGAATTAACTAACACTCCAATTTTTGATGGTTCAACTGAAGTAACTAAATTCATACAGGAATATGAACAAAAGCTTCCAGAACCGCAGCGCATACAGGCACTGGACGTAGCATTGCGCGCCACACCCGCAAGATGGTGGGTTGCGCATAGGGAGAATATTCATACATGGCAAGACTGTCGCAGACTGATACTGCGCAGATTTCAGGACACCATAGCCGAAGTCCTATATAAGTATAAGGGACAGAGTGACCCCAGGTCACACATTGAAGCATGTATTCAGCAATGGTCAGATATTCCGCAAGATGAATGGGTTCACCTATTCATCCACACATTGGATACAGTTCCAAGGAACTGGTATACTGAAACAGAATTACGCAGAGGCACTCTCACTTGGCCTCTAATGATAGAAAGTTTTCAACTTACCTTCAGTTTTGAGTCAGAACATCCAAGTATTGATCAGGCTCTGAAGTGTATTAAAAAGAAGGTATTTGAACCATGTCTAGTAATAGAATATTCCCAACCAGATTGGGCTGTCCAGATAGAACATGCCCTGGAATGTTATAACTTCACCGCTGAAGATGAGGAGGACAATCCTCGCAACATCAATATCCCAGAATCGGAAGGGACGCGCAATATTGAAGGTCCTGAGCTTGATATTCCTGCCATCACAGAACACATCAAGCTCAAGAAGATTAACATTGGGACAGAAGCTGAACCAAAGTTTGCTTCTATAGGAGATTATTGGGATGATGAAACTGTTGGACATATTTCAGAATTATTGCGTGACTACCAGGATATCTTTCCTACCAAGTTTACAGAAATGAAAGGCATCCTAGGAGACTTAGGAGTGATGCGCATACCTCTGAAACCAGATGCTAAGCCAGTAAAGCAGCGCCCATACAGGTTGAACCCGCGCTATAAAGAAAAAGTCAAAGAAGAAATTGATAAGATGCTTGTAGCAGGTATTATTGAGCCAGTAGAGGAAAGCGATTGGATTAGTCCTATGGTGGTCCAAGAAAAGAAAACGAAAGGTGAAATAAGAATCTGTGTCGACTTGCGCAAACTCAATGATGCATCAGCGCACGATCCATTTCCCACTCCTTTCACAGACGAAGTACTTGATAATGTTGGAGGACAAGAGGCTTACTCTTTCACTGATGGTTTTTCGGGATATCATCAGATCAGAATTCATCCGGACGACCGCCACAAGACTACTTTTGCAACTGAATGGGGCTCATTCCAGTATACGGTAATGCCCTTTGGTCTTAAAAACGCACCTGCTATCTTCTCTCGAGTTGTTGTTGCTGTTTTTAAAGAATTTATTCACAAGTTTCTAGAAGTCTATTTTGATGACTGGACTGTATTTGGCCTATTAAAGAACCATATTGCAAATCTGCGCATGATGTTAGAAAAATGTAGACAGCATCAGATTTCCCTTAACTTGAAAAAATGTATCTTCTGTGCGCCCTTTGGTATTTTGTTGGGACATATTGTATGCAGACAAGGACTCCTGATGGATCCTGCGAAGGTTGCCATCATTGCTAATTTACCTGCGCCCAACTCAGTTAAACAATTGCGCACTACATTGGGACATACATGATACTACAGAAAATTTATCAAGGGTTATGCAAAGATCACAGCGCCTATGGAAAGATTGCTCAAAAAGGATTCGAAGTTCCAATGGACAGAGGAATGCCAACAGAGTTTGGACACACTTAAAGAAAAGATGATCACAGCGCCTATTCTAGTTTTCCCTGACTGGAGAAAACCTTTTCATGTTCATGTTGATGCTTCTTCCATAGCATTGGGGGTTGTGCTTACACAGCCTGGAGAAGGAAGTATTGACCACCCGATTGCTTACTCCAGCAGAAAGCTATCTACAGCCGAGAAGAACTACACCACCACAGAAAGGGAAGGATTAGCTATGGTGTATGCCTTACAGAAATTTAGACACTACCTGTTAGGCGCTCATTTTAAAATGTACACTGACCATTCTGCTTTGAAATATTTGGTCAATAAACCAGTGTTAGGAGGAAGAATTTGCAGATGGCTACTGCTCTTTCAAGAATATGATTTCGAGGTCATTGTAAAGCCAGGCAGACTGAATGCAGGGCCTGACCATCTATCCAGGATAGAGTCAGGAGAGGAACCTACAAGTCTGGAGGACAATCTGCCTGACGCACAATTATTTTCTATTCAAGCAGCAGATGAATATCATTCTGATATTCTTGAGTTTCTCGCTACCGGGCAAGCGCCGGCTGAGTTTACAATCCAACAGAGGAAGCAACTTGTTGTCAGAGCCACAGACTTCACTTTGATAGCAGGCCAGCTTTATAAGTTGGGCCCTGATGAAGTTTTGCGCAGATGTATTTTACCACATGAAAAGAACTCTATCATCGCAGAAGCGCATTCAGGTACTGCAGGAGGCCATTTCGCAGGAAAGCCAACCACGCAAAAGATATTAGCCGCAGGTCTTTGGTGGCCGACATTGCACAAGGATACTAAGGAATTCTGTAAATGTTGCGATGTGTGCCAGCGCACAGGAAAACCCTCAAGGAGAGATGAAATGCCGCTAAGACCCCAGATTACACTGCGCGCTTTTGATAAATGGGCCATTGACTTTGTAGGACCTATTAACCCACCTGGAAAAAGAACTGGTGCAAGATACATCATTACAGCTACTGAATACCTCACCAGATGGGCTGAGGCGAAGCCAGTTAAGAACTGCGACGCTGCTACGGCCGCGCAGTTCATTTTTGAAAATATTATCACTAGATTTGGATGTCCACTGATCCTCATGAGTGATCAGGGTACACATTTCCTCAATGAGACTATAGAGGCCCTTACTGAAGAATTCCAGATTAATCACCATAAGAGTACACCCTACCATCCTCAAGCTAATGGTATGGTGGAAGCGTTCAATAAAATTCTTGAGAATGCCCTGACAAAGATCTGTAATCAACAAAGAGATGATTGGGACCTTAGAGTCACAGCTGTATTATGGGCTTACAGAACCACTTGCAAGAAACTAACAGGTCACACACCTTTCAGCTTGGTGTATGGACAAGAAGCAGTTATGCCCATGGAATACATTATCCCTAGTCTTAGAATTGCGCAAATTACAGAAATGGCAGATCCTGATACTATGAACGAAAGACTTTCGCAATTGCTTGCCTTAGAAGAAGACAGACTCTTAGCCGGATTCCATCAACAGGTACAGAAGGCAAGACAGAAAGCTTGGCATGACAGGCATATTAAGAATAAAGTCTTTCAGGAACGAGACTTGGTACTCCTCTATGACAGTAAATTTACCAAGTTCCCAGGCAAGTTTCGTATACATTGGTTAGGCCCTTTTCAGGTGATAAAAATAACAGACGGAGGCGCAGTTCAGCTTGCAAAGCTTGATGGAGAATTACTACCTACAATGATCAACGGGAGTCGGCTCAAGCTTTATCGCGACGGCCACTCCGCTCTGTCGACCTAATATATTGCTAGTGATGCAGATGCCCAGTGTAGTTGAAAGAGGCACCGCATTCAGTCTACACGGAAGTTGCGAGACACCCAGTCTCCGGCTTCCTGCGCAGTTCCTAGAAACATCCGCGCATGTCTAAATTTTGGTTGGAGCGAACATAGTTGCGCTCTTGTGAAGCTTCTCCCCGGACCGTTGAACTATCGCTCTTGCGGAGTTCTCTTTGATAATTTTCCGCTTGAAAAAGTTTTGTTGTGAGCCCTTAGAGGCACAGTTCCCTAAGTTGAAATGACCCGCCGGAAATTTTGAATTACAGCAGTTATGTAGCCGCGTCTGAATAAATGAAGGATAAGTCCGCTATTTAAGTCTAGCCGTTCTGACGGATTCGGCTTGATCTCCGAAAGATTTGCATTTAACTCAGGCGCCGAAAGCATTAGCTTCTCCCGGAAGGCTGTCAGAGCCCGTCAATCACACTAAATGCACCCCTACGGCGACGAGGATAGCGTCTTGTCAACTCACCTATAGCCGCCTATAGCTACGTTACCCCACTTGGTCGCATTTACTCACATCTGGCTATAAATACCTCACACTTGTCTAATTTTTGGGTTACTTTCCTTGAGTTCCTAGCTTGTTTACGAATCCAAGTTATTGTTTTCAGAGCCGAGTCGTGCAGAGTCTTTTCCCTTGTTTTCAGCGTCCATATCCTACGAAGGTCCGCCATTTGCTGTCCAGAGTTTTGTTCCCTACATTGATTCAAGACGGAGAACCTGTCAACTGAAGAAGTTGTTCGTCAATTCCTGCGCCGAGGCTTAGATTTCGGCATGACTACTCCAGTCACGGCCTCGACTTATGTACATCCTGGTTACCAGGATCCCAGACAGTCTCCGGCTACAAGAGCGTCGCCATCCCAACCAGAAGAACCTGTTCCAGAGCCGTTGGCGACCATGGCGAACTATATTCCGCCGCGTCCAGATGATGCGCCAGAAGTACAGATCCCGAAGAATGCAAAATATCCCATTCCGCTACCGCCACTACCGGCTAGTGTGCGGGTAGAAGGGAAACTGTTGGGACATATTCCACTGGTCAAATTCTCTGATTTCAATCTGGGAGACTATAAAACGTATCCCCAGTTTGCGCCAGATCGATATCTGACGATAGTGCACAATCCCGCCCGAAAGGTTGACGAATTTATTCCAAAGGGATTTGCAGCAAACTTGGAGAAGCCAGGTTTGTTGAATTTATTGAAGCTACCGCACTTTGGGCGTAGCAACGAAGTCAATGCAGTTGTTAAGACGCTGCTTACATGTGTTCATGGAGGTTATCTTTGGCTAGGGAGGCCAATTGATTTAAATGTTGATTTAATTCACCGCATTACTGGTCTATCTAAGGCTGGTAAGGATCCCAATATTCATTTTGTGGGAAAGGACAAGGACAGAAAATTAGCTGCACAGCTGGTGCAGAAGTATAACTTAACAAGAGGAGGTCGGGCTTATGACCTCACTACAGTAGAAGATGAGGCACTTCGATTTACAGGAAGTCTGCTTGCAGGCAGACTTCTCACAAAGTGCCGACCGAAGGAAGTCACTGGAGCTGTCGTGGAGCTCGCCATCGCAGCTGCGGAGGGAGAACAGTACAACTGGTCTCTCTTCCTGCTGAATTCTTTCTTGGCTGATTGCCTGAATGTGCAGGACAATGCAGCCCAAGCATTCCATTTTTCATGGCTTCTAATTTTATGCGCTCTCGTTGGGTGGAAGGAGCCCCCGAATACTCAGTTCCTTCCGCGCCGCGCAGGAGAGGTTGCCGGCATGCGCTACATCAACCTCTGGGATTCCCCTAATCCCGCGAAGCGCAAGATGAATCGCGCTGTTTTTTGTGAGTACTACTTTCTCCTCCGAGATACCATTCAAGAAATGCCAAGGCTGAGCGAGGAGACAGCCACGTTATATGAGGGAAAGTTGGCTTTTACTGCCGACATACACTAACTTTACCTCTGCCCTTGCGGCATTCCAGATGAATGGGCGCTAGGCCTTTACAGAATGACTACTGAGGATGTTGAAGAAACCATCAAGTCTTGGTCCGATGAGTGGAGGGAGGCCGCCGATCTCGCATCCGCGCTGCCAACCGCCGCTACGAAAGAAAAAGATAAGGGCAAGGAAGCCCGTGAGCAAAGAAGTGATGAAGGCTCCACAGAACCGGCCACCAAGAAGCAAAAAGTGTCGCATCCCGCTGAGGTTATTCCCTCGGGGATCGACCAGTACATACACGAGCAATTTCGTGAGCTGCGCAATGCGCATGCTCACATCAGAAGTGCTTTAGATTTGCAGTTTGTAGAATTGAAAGGTCTCGCAGGAAGAGTTGCGCAGACCCATGCGCCAGCATCTACTTCGCAGGCGCCACAAGAAATTCCAAGTGCCGAGCGAGTTGAAGAACTCATTGAAAGGCATACTGTCGTGCATATTCCGACTACCAGCATGACACTTCCAGATCCGCTAACTGCACTACAGGTAAGCGCCGTGGGGCCTGTTGAAATCAATTTGTCTCTAATTCCTATAGAGACTCTACAGCTAGTGCATGAGAAAGTTTCTCTTGAGTTGAGAGCTAGAGAGCTCTCTACATTTCAGGAAAATCAGCAACTGCAATCGCAGGAGTTAGAGTTGAAGGCAATCCATCAGAATACCTCTGAGAAGCTTGCACTTTATGAGGCGCAAGACATCGGTATCAGAAACGAAGTGGATGAGATTGCCCAGTTATTGCCGGCTTGTGAGATTCAACCAGACCTCCCTCTGGTTGAAAAAGTTCAAATTATTGGCGAAAGGGCGAAAACCCTGGAGCAAGAAATAGTTGCTATGGCTGAAGGCCATAGAACCCAGATCGCTGAGCTAGAAGCTCGCGTTGCTGCGCATCCTATGGATGATGCGCAGGTTCAATTTGAAGCACTGAACAGAGCTTCCACGCAGATGAAGGATCGAGTACAGGAAGCTGAGAACCTGATGAACCAGGCTATGGAAGCGTGGACGGAGCTTGTAAAGCTCCCTTTTAAAGTTGGACTGTCAGAACAGGTGCAAGCTGCAGAACAATCTCTCACTGTTCTGAATGAAGAAGCTAAGGCCTTAACAGGCTTGCCAAAAATGAAGAAAATGGGCGAAGTGCGCAAAATGCAGCAGCAACTGCACAAGCTCAGAACTGAAGATGAGAAGCTCACCAACAGCATTCATCCATTCATGGATGACTATGCTGAAATCGTTGCCCAGGTTGAGACAAAAATCAAAGAGATTGCTGAATCTCAGGAGATCATTGATACCATCACTCCAGACGAAGCAACCGCAGAAACAGTGCAGACAGCTGTAGAGTGTCTCGATGAATTGGACTCCGCTATTGCAAAGTGGAAGAAAACACTCGCGGAGACACAAGCAAAAGCAGATGCGAAAATCAAGCGACCACACGCCAGTGCGAGTGGCTCGAGGGCGAGCCACAAGTGAGTGTTAGGGGCCTGTTGGAGTCAAGGACGTAGCTACGGTAAAGCTGCGAATTTTGGGAAAAAAGCACAAGTATGGAAGGAAAGTGCTAATTTTGGGACAAGCACTAAGTTTTGGACAAGAAGGAGACGGTGCGCAGTACGGTGCCAGATAGACAAGCTTAGCGAAGATCACGGACCGGAAATCGCGGAGCTCGCGCGCACGACAGAAGAGAATGAAGGTTGAATAGAAAGCTCAGCTACCATAATAAATAAGGCGATGGAGTAGAGGGCTCAGCTACCCTCATTTAAAGGCCTAGTACAGAAGTTATGGTTGCTCGGATCAAGGAGGAGCAACGGGCTAGAGCATTGAAGGCGAAGGACAAGCGCCCATACCCACTATCTGCGCCGAAAGTCAAGGAGCCTGCAGGAAGCGGCGACGTGACTACAAGCGGCGCCTACAGTACACCTAGCCATGTGCGTGGTTAGGGTCTTTGGGAATCACTGTTGGGAAAGGCCCACAGTTTTGTAAAGGTGCGACCGCCATGGCCACCTATATATATGAACAATTGTAATGGATAGATGTTAGTTAGAGTTAGCGAGTAAGAACTAGATACTCTTGGGATAGATCATGTGTTGAATATCCTGTGTTAAGTGTTCTACCGAGTCCGTAGGACTAGAAAAGAATCGGATAGCCGAGGAGCTAATCCCTGAGTAGCCAGACAGTCTGTGTGACGTCTGCGCCTTTGTAATCTCTGTAGAGAAGAGACTAGATTGAGAGAAGGGCTCCCAGCTGTGTGCGTGGAGTTTCCTGTAAGAATCTAAGACTGCAGCTGTGTGCGCAGCATATTGTATAACTCTATGGTTTTCTGGTTAATATAACACTCCCGAGGACGTGGTTTTCCTCGAGGAGAAGAGCTTCCCATATTTCCACTTGTTATAATGTTTGTATGAGTGATTAACTGTTTAAGTTCATTACCTGTGTATGCAAAACTCTTGTGTTATCTTTGCGACGATTTGATTGAGTTTGGGAAGGTCCCTTGTTAGCCATAAGTGTTAAGGCCTGAAGAAATCGTGGAGCGCTGTCGCTGCAGTGAGCGAGGAATGCGTTACTGCGCTGGGTGCGCAGGGCGAGGAAGTACGTAACGCCTCGACGCACGGGTTAATTGCCCTCTGCGCCAGAGAAGAAGGACTCCGCGCAGTTGCGTCGAGGGGCCCGCGGGAAAGTCCGACCGCCAATATCTGAGGAACCAGAAGAGGAAAGAACAATCTTCGCGTCACCACGGTTGAGGAAACCTGATTCCTTAGCCCCCCATAGCCACTTCGGGTGAGACCTCGAGCTGCTGCGCAGCTCGTTGCCGAGAGGGCCAGTGCGCCAAGGGGTTTGTTGCTGCGCTTCATTAAAACCCGGGTCTACCCAAGAAAGCAGCCAACACCTTTTGCACATCCTTTGCAAACACCTTCATGTTTAGTCTTAATTTCAGGAAGACCCTCTACAGCCTTGCTTGCAATTGGAAGTTCCCTATAATGCATATGAGCAAGTCTTCTATGCCAAAGTTCACTTGGCTCCATGGAGTCATGTACCATGGCATGTTCAGGTTGACCCTTCAATTTATACAATCCTCCCTCTTGCTCTCCAATCACTACTACATCATCGATTGTTTTACCCTTTGGCCACATTAGGACTTGGCCATCTACAAATGCAACCCTTATGCCTTTTGCATCCAATGCAAAGATGGAGAGTAATTTCTTCTTGAGCCCAGGTACATAAAGGACTTCTTTCATCTTCAAATATTTTCCAGAATCTAGGTTGTAGGAGGCTTCACCACTTCCTTTGATTGGGTATTGATAATCATCCCCAAGTTTCACCTTATGGGGTGATTCATGTTCAGATAGATTCACAAAAGATTCCTTAAACCCAGTCATGTGTTTGGAAGCTCCACTATCAATCAACCAATCATTACAACCATGGGAGATAGTACCTGTGAAAGAAGAGATTAGAACATACTCTTCTTCACTTGATGAGTCATCATCACTATCATCACTTTCTGCCCTAGCCTTCTTCTTTGGAGGTTCATCATCCTCGGCAGCATGCGCATGGAACTTTCTCTTGCTGCCCTTCTTCTTCTTGCTGGAGTTGTTGTTATTATCCCTTTTGTTCTTGGGACAATCTGAGGCAAAGTGACCCTTCTCATTGCATGTGAAGCATCTTAGATCCTTCTTATTCTTTTGATAGGATCTCTTGTAGTGAGAGTGCTCCTTCTTGGGATTGCTTCTTTTGGTGTGAGCTGCGAGAGCTTGATCTTCACCTCCCATATTTTCCTCACGAGCTAAAAGTCTAGCTTCTTCTTGAGAACATTCTTCCCGTACAAGTCATGACAACTTCACCATTCTCCACCATTTCATCTACCGCTTCCAGTTGTTCCTTAATCAGGGAGACCCTAGAAAAATAATATTGAATGGTTTCTCCATTCGGAAACTTTAATCCTTTCAATTGGTTCTGCAGGGTCATCTTCCGATTTATGTTCTTCCCTTCAAATAGCTTGGTCAAAGAGTCAAACATCTCCTTGGGTGTCTTTAGAGAAGACACATGGGGTATGAGATGGTCTTTGATAGAATCAACAATGATTCTCTTTGCCTTGACCAAGTTCTTCTTACGCAATACCTTGGCCTCTTAATCCTCTGGGACAGGGATGTCTTCTTTTATATATGAGTCCAACTCATTCTCTTCCAGGATTAACCCAATCCTATACTTTTAAGCTCAGAAGTTATCAGCCCCTTCAAGCTTATCCTCAAGCTTGGTGTGGTGAGACATCTTAAAGAGTACTTCAAATGGAAATAGAAAAGATTTAGGTCTTACCACTTGAAATGTTGAAAACTGGATCTGGTCCCAGATTAGGGTTTGTCGAAAAAACCTTAAAAATTCAAAATGTGAATTTCAACTTTCTAAAGGGATAGAAAGATGCGCCTTGATGAGCTGATCAGCCTGGTGCATTCAGAATTTGAGATCAACAAAGTTTTACCCTTCAGATTTGACTTTTTGTCCTCCTGGGTTCATTGGGAGAGCCCTGAATTAGGGTGTGAGTTTCCCGGAGATCTACCCAGCCAAAAATCTCGATCCAAAGCTCTAAAATTCTATTTTTGCAAAGAGCTTCCATCTATGTCTTCAGATTTCAGAAATCCATATTTTTGTGGAAACCCTAATTTTTAGGGCCAAATCTGAAAAAGCACAGAATTAAATTCTGATTGGACAGATAGATTCTCCTTGATGAGTAGAGTCAATCTACTATACGGCTTTTCCAAAATCTGTGGAGAGAAACCCAATAAACAAGAAACTCAAGTTTCCGTCACTACAAAATGTCTTCTTCTCAGGTTAGCTCTGATACCATGTTAAATTTTGAGCATTAATTCACAATACTCTTGGATCTTTACTGAGAGAATAACATATACAGTATATCAATGCATAACAGTCACAATAATCATGACAAGCATCACAAGAATCAAAAGCACGAGAGACAAGAGACACAGAGTTTCCGTGGGGAAAACCCTAAGGTGGAAAACCGCACAACTTTCTCAGAGATAGAGAGAGCAATGGCTCAACCAAAGTACAACCAAAATACACTTGAGATAGTCTCCTAGTGCAGATGATCCTCCTCCTCACTAGTGCGCCACTTTCTGAGTGAGAGAAGTGTGACTTTTCGAATGATCCAAATAGAGATCTCCCGATCTCTATTTATACTTAACCTGTTTGCCCAGTTACACTATGGGGCCGACTTGTCTATCTAGATACATCCACAATATAATATATATTTCAAGGCCGAACCCACACATGGTGGTCTAATAACGCATCGGCAAGTACACACACTTGCGACACTTGTCAATCCACGTGATGACACTTCCTTATAGAGGAATAACACATCTCTAATAAGGGTACAATAAATATATATGAAATACATATATATGGCGTCAACGTTGAGGGACGTTGCCAAGGTTCTCAGAGGAATTCGGAACAAAGCCTCGCTGCTTGTCTGCAATCATATCATATCATATCATGGTGAGAGCCATCAAGATCAAGAAAAAGAAACTGTCATTCATGGAGAACATGACGTTATATAATCAATCACCAATATTGCAGCACTAGACTTCAAACTAAAATGGAAATATAATCGGTTGGATGCAGCTAGCGTACCAGAGTTCCGGGATTTTCACTGTTAAGTGCCGACAAATAATCAGCTTCCACGCTTCCAACATTGAGTTCAAAATGGAGCACGCCTCTAGGAAATACGGTAAGGTCCCCCGGATACATAATATCAATGCGTGATGAACCTAATTAATATTTAAGAGCAAATCAATATATAATGAGAGTACAGAACTTCATGATCTTGTTAATAAGATGATTTGTTGACAGTAAGATTACCATTGGTGTCAACAAATCCAACTTGAAGGGGTCCACCAGACAAAAGAGACAGAACTTCTGAATCTCTTGGGTGTGTATGAGGAAGGTTGCTTCCACAGGGAGCCATTTTAAACCTCACTATAGATAGCCCTTGTGTTCTGTAAAATCAGTTCACACCATTAATTATGTATCATCCAAATCTATATGCCATTCAAATAAAATTCATGCAAATATCATGAGAAAGATGCTGTATCTACAAGCAAACAATAAATGAATATATATATGGATGAGATGAATATATTGAATATACCGCACTGCAGGGAAGTTTTGAGGAGTGGTTGCAGCTCGAATCCCGCCGGTATCGCTACTAACGTCTCCATTCTTGAAAATGTTACGTAGAGTGAACGTACTCAATTCAGTTACAAAGTCTGTCACGGGATCTGGATCTGTGGAGTTAACAGAGGTAAGGAAAGTAGCGAAGACTAACAGTACAAGTGAAACCAGGAGTGGAATATGGCCTTCATCTTCATGATGGAGGATTACAGTAACTAGAAAGTGAGATCAGAAACGAAACGATGTATGACTCTACTGGCTTGCTTTAGATGTAATATATCGTGGGAAGAGAAACATTATTTATAGGGTTCAAGAGCAAGAAATGGTCATCCTCAATTGCACGATAGCACGATGGCAACGACTACATGTGTTGAAACATTCCGAGATACAGATCGACAACGACGTCTTCACAAATGAAATGGAGTGGAAGTGGGAGTGGTTACAAATGTTTTTCAAATCGGTTACAATCTTCCACAGGATTTCTTCCACTGTTCGAGTTGGTAGAAATGTTTTCCAAAGAGGAGACGCAATCTTGCATGAGACTCGACTTCTCCTCCTTTTGGCAAAAGCATTTCACACAATAGTCAAACTTATTTAAAAAAAGTCTTTTACTCATTCAAGTGTTATTATTTTTATGTTTAAAATATAAAGTAGATAAAATTATATATATATATATATATAACGTATAAAACGAAGAAGTCTATTCAGTCATGAAGGTGATTAAAAAAGTTTATATTAATAGCATTTGTCCTTTGAGGGGTAAAAGTGAATGCTCTTTGGAAAAGAGTAAATTTTGTAATAATGTTAGAGAGTGTTTTTCTTTCCATTTACGCAAAGACGATTTATATTTAATGATAAGGAAATTGTAATTTAAGTGGGTTTAATTATTAAAAGCATACGTTTTTTCCTTTAGAAATTATATATTCAATTAATTTTTTTTTTTATACATATAAGATTGACTCTACACTTCATTGAAAGAGTCGACCTAAATCTATAGCCTCTACTCTATATATAATGACTCGACAAGTTTGAATATCGAACAAAATGACCCGACCACTTTATGTGTTGAACACTTCTAGTATCGACCAACGTTCAGTGACTCGATCATATAATGCTGACCACTTTACCTTTGGTCATCGACCATATTACCACCCACTGAAGAGACCGACCATATTGAAGTTTTATCCACTCTTTACAAAACAAATACCTCCTCCGACCTCCTCGACCTCCTCCGACCTCCTCTAACCTCCTCGACCTCTCCAACCTCCTACGACCTCCTCTGACCTCTTCGACCTCAACCTCCTCCGACCTCGGACCTCCTCGACCTCTTCCGAGCTCCTTCGAGCTCCTCGACCTCCTCGACCTCGGGAAACCTTATCAAGTTGATGAACTTTTGCAACTGTGTCAGCGTTTAATATTTCCGACGTGGTGAGTTTGAAAACGAATAAGGATGAATGAACCCTTAATGTTTATAAAATTTCATCACTCGATATTTAACACCTACCATAAAAAGATAAGTCCTACCATTTTTCTCAACTGAAGATAAAATGCAAACATGTATCCCCTATTGTATTTGGCAGAAAAATGAGAAAGTAAAAAATGAGTTAACGATCTTCGCATTGACCAGTACTGTAGTTTATTCACATTTAAGAAGAATCCTATAATCAAAGGCATCAAATAACTCGAAGGATTCTTAGCACCAGATTTTTTCAATACATTATACCCGTAATGAGACAAAAAATTCCAGATAAAAAATCTTTTAACTAATAAAAACAATAAACTTATACTGGGAAATGTGCAGGATAACAGAATCTAAACCCAACAATGCTGCAAAAATTCGACCATATAAGATGTTGAGCTGAAACTACAAGTTCGACCATATACACTTTCAACCTTTTTAAAAATAAAGTGACATCAAGTGATATCGACTACAACAACATTGACCAGTGTGGATATCGACCATATTGATCATAAATGACTCGACAGATTTAGTATCGACCATAAATTGTATATGTCAACAACCATATCGACGAGATTTACCAACATATACTCAAGATAAATTTGAATCTAATAAGATGTTGAGTTGAAACTACAAGTTCGACCATATACACTTTTGACCATTTTAAAAATAAAGTGACATCAATTGATATCGACTACAACAACATTGACTAGTTTGGATATCGACCATATTGACCATAAATGACTCGACTGATTTAGTATTGACTAGAAATTGTATATGTCGACCACCATATCGACGAGATTTACTAACATATTCAAAAGTCAACGGACGTTCTACGTTTATGCTCATGAATACATTATATACTTTAAACAAGCATGCACAATCATACAAAGACAACAGAACTTGAGAGAGACAAGTACTAGTCTTTATTATTCAGCAAGGGTAGAACGATACATAGACAGATCTTAGTTATAGATGTTTACATTCAGTTATACAACTGTATTGTTGGTTTAACTAACTGACATATTTAGATTGGTCGACGAGACTTGTCCACTTATATTGCAAACAGTCCAACAGAGGTTCTAGTGTCTTCGAACATGTGCAAAATTATTGAACAAAACTTGTGTATAACTGTGCTTTAAGTGATAAATGTAGCTGTTATGAGTTATCTAGAGTGGAAATGGGCGATGTTGGTTGTTGCAGACAGACCTCGACAATTGCTTAAGCCGAAATACACATTTTGTGCTGGAAGCTCTCCCAATGGTGCAGTGTGTTTTGGATGTCGATAGTAAGTGTTGTAAGGGCCGACAAGTGAGATATCTGTTCTTGAGTAGTTTTTCGTTGTAGATGAATTAGGTCAGAACCGAAGAGCTCTATTTTCTCATTTGCAGCTGAATGCAGTGTTTGAAGACGTGGTCGGAGTTGTTCTACTTTGTCAAGGTTATGACGAGACTGGCTCAACCACTGTGTTTCACTTTTTTCCAATTTCTCCAGTTTCCTATTTTCAATTATCAGTTGTTCCTCAATAGTTCTGGCCATGGTTTCATCAGCTACTTGGTGTTCTTTATGAAGACTGTCAATTGTCTCACTTGTATCCCGCATTTCTCTAAACACGTTGCCATAATGTTTGTACCGATTGCGGATAACGTTGTTTGCTGTCTCTGCTTCATAATTATATTGTATGAGCTGATCATGTGCTGAGTTGAATGCTTCAAACTATTGCGACATCAATGACACTATTACTGTGGCTTGTTCTTCTCGGTAGTTGGTGAGCTGTTCAGATAATGCTGACATGAGAGATTTGAACAACTGAAATGGTTTATCAAGTGTGCTTGTCATGTCGGAGGTGACTGGAATTGGTATGACCCATTGTGCTAAGTCTTGACACTTTGTTAGAAATAGAGTTTGGTCTTGTTCCACCTTGTGAATCCAGTCTTCTACTTCCAGTCGTCTATGTCACTGTTCTCGGTTGATTGCATCAGCCAGTAAGTCGAGCTCTTCTTGTGGTGCCTATTGTGGATGGTATGTCAAGATGGAACCAAATTGGTCGAGATATACAGATAAGCGACCTAATTGAGATATGTGGTGCAGATGCTATTGCTATTGCTGAAGATCTTTTTCTTGGTGTCGTTTTTTGTTTTGTTGTTTTTTCTTGGATTTTCCTTTAGATTTTGGGGCCGCTAATTGATGTTCTGATTCTTTTTGAGTCTTGACTATTGCTGATGGCTGTTCTGTATGTTTTTGTGCTTTTTCAGTAGACTATTCTGCTTATATTGAGCTGCTTGATATTTCTACTGTGTTTGTCGGGAGTACTTCTTCAGTTGTTACTTGTTTTGCTTGCTCTACTGTCTCGATTGCTGCGTGAGTTATTTGTGTTGTTGACTCGACTGCTGCTTTAGTTGTTTCTACTGCTGACTCGACTGCTGCTTTAGTTGTTTCTACTGCTGACTCGACTGCTGCTATCAATGCTTTTGGAAGTGGTGTTTCCTGTTGTTGAAGTTAGATTGCTTCTGATGTTGTGGTCGTCACGTTGATAGGGTTGTGGAATGGTACTCTAGTACCGATTTCACCTAACGATGACACATGTGTTTCGTCGACTGAAAGAGTAGTGTTAGGATTTGAACTGGAAGACGGTTCCTGACTGACTACAGGGGACAAGACTTCTGGTATCAGTGGTGCGTCTACATCTAAAACTTGAACGTCAGGGAAATGTTCTGGTGAGTCGAAGACATGTCAGGGAGGTGAATGGGCTTCCATCGACGGATTGACTGGAAAAGGAATGAACGAAGAAGTCTGTTGAGCAAAAAATGGATTGTTTGTGTCAGGATTGCGCTGTAGATGGGTATGGCGCATGCCAATTGGTTGCGGTGCTAAAGTATCTGATGGATTCAAAAGTTCGGTTGGGATCACACCAGGACGGGAAAAATTTGTTGGTGAACCAGTGTCTGTGAATACAGGTTTCTTGGTTATGAATTTTCTCCAATCTAGGAACATGGTTGAGAGTTGAGTCATGAATTGGGTAATGTAGCTATCATTTTGAAATGTTTCTCGAAGGGGGGAAGGAAGAGTTTGGACAATATTCGAAACTTGAGATGGAGCTTGAAGTGCAAGTGGGGTACTTACCACAGGTGTAGAAAACATAGTATCCTCCATGACAATGGTCAGCGATGGTGGAGATGAGCTATCTATCAGGTCTTCTTGAACTACTCATCGATTGGTATTTTTTTCTTAGTTGCATATTCCAATATTCGCGTTGCACTGTCATATAATTCAGTTTCATCTTCCACTGTCGGCTCATCAATGGTCATTTTTCTTTTTCCCTTGCTCTGTATTTGTACATCTCTTGCTTGTCGAGCTATGGATAATTGGTCGACCATCTGCTGGATGTTGTCGGTTGTCAAGGCATACTCAAGATTGTCCGACAGGGTCTCTTCATCCGATTGTTTTGCTCCATCCGGTGAATCTTGGTGTGGAATGAGTGTAAGTGCTAAAGGTTCTGATCCGGCCGTGGGATGAGGTTGAAATGTAAAATTGTGCATATATAGGCGGTTTTCATACGCTTCTTCTTTCTCTGGATCCATTAAAGGTTCGACTATGGGAATGCTGACCTGGTGTGCCATAGCAGGAATTATCAATTTTGTGTTGGATTGCCTTTTAAGCTCATTGAAGATTTCCTCAACCGAAGGGTAATAGTTGAGAGCTTGTGCAGGTCCGGTTGCTCCTTCCAAGTACCAAAATGATGTATGGTCCAGTGCAAGTTCAATGTGAGTGGACGGAGGCAGAATCCGTTGAACATTATGAGATACTCTCCATCTGGTTGATCAAACTTTTAAGTCTTGGAACCAGGCTTCTAGTCAAATATTTACAGTTGACGGCCCAAGCCTATTGCCTCCTTTCGTAAAGAAACGAAAGTTCTGCATTAACAAAGGTCCTTCTCTAGTAAAGTCTTTATTTCCTGCTGGTCTTATGTGCATCATTGCTATCCATATGATTAGAGACAGGTAGCGAACGACCGCTCCATCCTCTTGGCACTTCAAACATATGTTCTTGATAATTTTGGCATTGTAGTTAGACCAGTTGTATAATTTTCCGTCTGTTGCCATGCTAAGGACAACCTCTAGTATTTCAAATTTTAAGTTGGACCCTCGACCAGAGCTTGACAAAGTGGTCAACACGATTCACGCAACTATTTTATAATTTTCGTATTTTATTTGGGTCACCAATAAACCCCGAGAATTCTTTCCAGCTGGGTGGTTTGTAAACTGCTTGATCAATTTTGGTCTCTGTCGACTAGGTACATCTACACCTTTGTTTGATAACCCTGTAATATTTTGGATGACCTCACTATTTATTTCGACAGGAACGTCAAAATAGAATTTTCCATTGTGATATCTGCTTACTACGAATCGACCAATAATGTCTTTGAGTCCACCAACTTGTTCCAGCAGAGGTGCGTTCATGTATTGCAGAATGGTAGCAATCCACAGTTTTTGGGCTGGTTCCCTCCAATTGCCATTTGATTCCTTTCCCCATGCAAGAATATCTTTCCAAATTTTTCACCAGTGTGGTTCGTGTACTTTAGCGCTTTGAACCAACTGTAAGAGGGTTTCCAGGGGTGTTTGGGCCATCTCCAATTGACGGAATTTAGCTATGGCTGAACGGGTTGTAGTCTAACCTTTCTTGGGCGCCACTGTTTTTGTAGAACTCCTTGGTTCACAAAAGGATTTTGTTTTCTTTGAAGTTTGGTTCTCCAGTGCTTGGCAAAAGAGTATCCAACAATCCTCTAGGTAGGGATTTATGGAGGAAGCATTTGGTGCGTGTGAATTAAAAGTAGATGACTGCATTAAAGAATGATTTGACAACCTATTTAATTCCGAGTGATAGCCTATCTTCCCGTTGTCGCGTGAGTGTGGGTTTTTCCCATCTATTAGTCAGCGATTCCGACTGCTTGTTGCTTGTAGATATGCGTCCGGAGGTTATGCTTTATCTGTCTGAAATTGTTGACTGTGGCTAGTAGGGCGCGATTGAGGAATTTGACCAACTGTTATTGGCTCTTCTCTTTGCCTATGTATTTCTAGTTGCTTTTCTTTCGTTGTAGTTTGGGTAGAAGTAGATGAAATCTTCGGATATAGTTTGTTGTGCATGTCTGTCATATTGCGTACCCTTTTATATAATTGTTCTTCTTTCAGAAAGTGATCTGAGTACTCAAAAGTAATTTTATAAGAAGCACAATGTTTATCTACCTTATATTTGTTGTCATTTCTTACAAATAGTTTTGTTCCAAAGTGAAAAGGTTGCAAGTTTGCAATAAAGGCTTCCACTGCCTTAATATTACGAAATTTGTATCTACCAATGTTGAATGGTACAGGTGGGTAAGAGGCTATTTTGTTGCGATGGAGATAGTTATCAATTCCATTGATGAACACTTGTCTGATCACTTCTTTATGCACAATGTAATTTGTAGAATATTTGGGCAATAAAGAATGAGGTTTCATGCCCCCATACATTCTAATGTCTATGCCTTCTTATGAGAAGTAATAGTCTCCATATTCACCTATTACATCCAAGGCATTGTCTGACACACAATTTATTTCTTTATTGAAGACAAGTGAATAAAGGGGCATGATTAGTTCTTCGCATAATAATTTGTAGTACCCTACATATCGGTGAGCCCAAGTTAGCTGATATGCTACATGAATGGGAGTTTCATTCCGATTCCAAATACATCCCAAATTAGGGAAAGGGTGGTTGACTAATATGCAATCGATAAGGTAGCTAGACATGAAGAATTATGATTTCCTTTATGAACGGCCGATTTGAGATGTAGAAATGATTGACACCATACTTTCTGAAATAATAGTTTCCCAATTGAAGATTGTACCATGTGTGGCAACATGGTATATCAATGGAACCCAACTGAGTTTATAGTTGTTGGCGTTTGGTAGACCGAAGAGTCTGCTCAACAATAGGATTATGATTCTATAGGGGTCCTTAAGTTTTGGGTGGCATATTTCTTGGTATGTTTGGGTCTAAGTTGTTTGTCTGGTAGCAACATTTCCCTTGCACATTCAACATTATATATATTGGCACGTCTTACCCAATCGTCAGTTAGGAATACTTTGGAGGTAGGCAACTTGTATGCAGCTGCAAGGTGGGCTGGTTGGAAGGTTGCGAGACGTTCCCCAATGGCGTTTGAAATTATCCTTGTCGTAGTATCTACACGGAGGAAGATCTATGCAATAACCTTTGAGCATTGGAACAATTCTGGTTGCGTAGTTTCCTTGTGAAGGTTGGACCTCTTGATGTTTTCATAAATTATGGTTTCCTCCAAGGTTGAATTAGGTATTTTTCCGTCTCTGATAGCTATGTACAACTCGCCCCATTTGAACTCAGCGGTGCGGCCTATGATGGGTTTAGTGTCTTTCAATAGTGTTTCCATTTGTATTTTTTGAGTCGTTTCCTTTTCAAGGTCCATCTGTTCAGCCTTTCTTTTGTCGATTTTTTGTGACATACCTAATTTGAAAACAGATAGTGTGAATAATGAGGAATCTTGATTTAAATTTTTACAAGGTACCTAGTATTGAAGATAGAGGAATCCGTGTTATTTCTTTAAATGTGTAAACTTAAACATACATAAGTTGTAAACTTTTGATGCTGTTGTAAGCAGAAGATATAGTACATTTTGTGCTTAAACAACAGTAATGAAATCTTGAATCAATATAAGTTATAAAACTATAAATGGAAAGAAACAGATATATGTTCATAATTAATAATTTGCATGTTATTCAAATGTAGAAACAGATATAGAAATTAAAATGATTATCATTAGTTATTATGATCCAATGGTGTGAATGAATAGAACAAATATACACTCATAAGTCAAGTCCATAAATGATATAATGCCATTTATTAGTTTAATGTCATTACATTATTATTATTATTTTATTTCAGCGCAACGTCACCAGTCTAAGGTGCATTTGCCAACGCACCTGATTGATGGTCTACGTGTTGGCATGGTTTATGTGAGAACACCTATATAACTACTGATAGAGAGAGCCACGGAAACACTAACTAAAAGGCTGTGGTAATATCTCTACCAGGGACACAATCACTGTTTGCAGTTTTCTTCAGACCGGGTCCATATTGGTGCACGGTGGATGTCAGCCCAGTCACTGTCTTGGCGTCAACGTTGAGGGACGTTGCCAAAGTTCTCAGAGGAATTCGGAACAAAGCCTCGCTGCTTGTCTGCAATCATATCATATCATGTCATGGTGAGAGCCATCAAGATCAAGAAAAAGAAACTGTCATTCATGGAGAACATGACGTTATATAATCAATCACCAATATTGCAGCACTAGACTTCAAACTAAAATGGAAATATAATCGGTTGGATGCAGCTCGCGTACCAGAGTTCCGGGATTTTCACTGTTAAGTGCCGACAAATAATCAGCTTCCACGCTTCCAACGTTGAGTTCAAAATGGAGCACGCCTCTAGGAAATACGGTAAGGTCCCCCGGATAAAGAATATCAATGCGTGATGAACCTAATTAATATTTAAGAGAAAATCAATATATAATGAGAGTACAGAACTTCATGATCTTGTTAATAAGATGATTTGTTGACAGTAAGATTACCATTGGTGTCAACAAAGCCAACTTGAAGGGGTCCACCAGACAAAAGAGACAGAACTTCTGAAGCTCTTGGGTGTGTATGAGGAAGGTTGCTTCCACAGGGAGCCATTTTAAACCTCACTATGGATAGCCCTTGTGTTCTGTAAAATCAGTTCACACCATTAATTATGTATCATCCAAATCTATATGCCATTCAAACAAAATTCATGCAAATATCATGAGAAAGATGCTGCATCTACAAGCAAACAATATACCGCACTGCAGGAAAGTTTTGAGGATTGGTTGCAGCTCGAATCCCGCCGGTATCGCTACTAACGTCTCCATTCTTGAAAATGTTACGAAGAGTGAACGTACTCAATCCAGTTACAAAGTCTGTCACGGGATCTGGATCTGTGGAGTTAACAGAGCTAAGGAAAGTAGCGAAGACTAACAGTACAAGTGAAACCAGGAGTGGAATCATGGCCTTCATCTTCATGATGGAGGATTACAGTAACTAGAAAATGAGATCAGAAACGAAACGATGTATGACTCTACTGGCTTGCTTTAGATGTAATATATCGCGGGAAGAGAAACATTATTTATAGGGTTCAAGAGCAAGAAATGGTCATCCTCAATTGCACGATAGCACGATGGTCATCCTCAATTGCACGATAGCAAGAAATGGTCATCCTCAATTGCACGATAGCACGATGGCAACGACTACATGTGTTGAAACATTCCGAGATACAGATCGACAACGACGTCTTCACAAATGAAATGGAGTGGAAGTGGGAGTGGTTACAAATGTTTTGCAAATCGGTTACAATCTTCCACAGGATTTCTTCCACTGTTCGAGTTGGTAGAAATGTTTTCCAAAGAGGAGACGCAATCTTGCACGAGACTCGACTTCTCCTCCTTGGCAAAAGCATTTCACACAATAGTCAAACTTATTTTAAAAAACTCTTTTACTCATTAAAGTATTATTATTTTTATGTTTAAATTATAATAGTAGATGAAATTATATATATATAACGTATAAAACGAAGAAGTCTATTTAGTCATGACGGTGATAGAAAAAGTTTATATTACTAGCATTTGCTCTTTAAGGGGCAAAAGTGAATGCTCTTTAGAAAAGAGTAAATTTTGTAACAATGTTAGAGAGTGTTTTTCTTTCTATTTAGTATACAACGAACCAATAAACACAAAGACGATTTATATTTAATGATAAGGAAATTGTAATTTAAGTGGGTTTAATTATTAAAAGCATATGTTTTTTCCTTTAGAAATTATATATTCAATTAAAAAAAAATTGTATACATATAAGATTGACTCTACACTTCATTAAAAGAGTCGACCGAAATCTATAGCCTTTACTCTATATATAATGACTCGACAAGTTTGAATATCGAACAAAATGACCCGACCACTTTATGTGTTGAACACTTCTAGTATCGACCAACGTTCAGTGACTCGATCATACAATGCTGACCACTTTACCTTTGGTCATCGACCATATTACCACCCACTGAAGAGACCGACCATATTGAAGTTTTATCCACTCTTTACAAAACAAATACCTCCTCGACCTCCTCCGACCTCCTCTAACCTCCTCGACCTCTCCGACCTCCTACGACCTCCTCGGACCTCCTCGACCTCTTCCGAGCTCCTCCGAGCTCCTCGACCTCGGGAAACCTTATCAAGTTAATGAACTTTTGCAACTGTGTCAGCGTTTAATATTTTCGACGTGGTGAGTTTGAAAATGAATAAGGATGAATGAACCCTTAATGTGTATAAAATTTCATCACTCGATATTTAACACCTACCATAAAAAGATAAGTCCTACCATTTTTCTCAACTGAAGATAAAATGCAAACTTGTATCCCCTATTGTATTTGGCAGAAAAATGAGAAAGTAAAAAATGAGTTAACGATCTTCGCATTGACCAGTACTGTAGTTTATTCACATTTCAGAAGAATCCTATAATCAAAGGCATCGAATAACTCGAAGGATTCTTAGCACCAGCTTTTTTCAATACATTATACCTGTAATGAGACAAAAAATTCCAGATAAAAAATCTTTTAACTAATAAAAACAATAAACTTATACTGGGAAATGTGCAGGATAAGAGAATCTAAACCCAACAATGCTGCAAAAATTCGACCATATAAGATGTTGAGCTGAAACTACAAGTTCGACCATATACACTTTCGACCTTTTTAAAAATAAAGTGACATCAAGTGATATCGACTACAACAACATTGACCAGTGTGGATATCAACCATATTGACCATAAATGACTCGACAGATTTAGTATCGACTAGAAATTGTATATGTCGACGAGATTTACTAACATATACTCAAGATAAATTTGAACCTAATAAGATGTTGAGCTGAAACTACAAGTTCGACCATATACACTTTTGACCCTTTTAAAAATAAAGTGACATCAAGTGATATCGACTACAACAACATTGACCAGTTTGGATATTGACCATATTGACCATAAATGACTCGACTGATTTAGTATCGACTAGAAATTGTATATGTCGACCACCATATCGATGAGATTTACTAACATATTCAAAAGTCAACCGACGTTCTACGTTTATGCTCATGAATACATTATATAGTTTAAACAAGCATGCACAATCATACAAAGACAACAGAACTTGAGAGAGACAAGTACTAGTCTTTATTATTCAGCAAGGGTAGAACGATACATAGACAGATCTTAGTTATAGATGTTTACATTCAGTTATACAACTGTATTGTCGATTTAACTAACTGACATATTTAGACTAGTCGACGAGACTTGTCCACTTATATTGCAAACAGTCCAACGGAGGTTCTAGTGTCTTCGAACATGTGCAAAATAACTGAACAAAACTTTTGTATAACTATGCTTTAAGTGATAAATGTAGCTGTTATGAGTTATCTGGAGTGGAAATGGGCGATGTTGGTTGTTGCAGACAGACCTCGACAATTGCTTCAGCCGAAATAGACATTTTGTGCTGGAAGCTCTCCCAATGGCGCAATGTGTTTTGGATGTCGATAGTAAGTGTTGTAAGGGCCGACAAGTGAGATATCTGTTCTTGAGTAGTTTTTCGTTGTAGATGAATTAGGTTGGAACCGAAGAGCTCTATTTTCTCATTTGCAGCTGAATGCAGTGTTTGAAGACATGGTCGAAGTTGTTCTACTTTGTCAAGGTGATGACGGGACTGGCTCAACCACTGTGCTTCACTTTTTTCCAATTTCTCCAGTTTCCTATTTTCCATTATCAGTTGTTCCTCAATAGTTCTAGCCATGGTTTCATCAGGTACTTGGTGTTCTTTATGAATACTATCAATTGTCTCACTTGTCTCCCGCATTTCTCTAAACACGTTGCCCTAATTTTTGTACCAATTGCAGAGAACGTTGTTTGCTGTCTCTGCTTCATAATTATACTATATGAGCTGATCATGTGCTGAGTTGAATGCTTCAAACTATTGCGACATCAATGACACTATTACTGTGGCTTGTTCTTCTCGGTACTTGGTGAGCTGTTCAGATAATGCCGACATGACAGATTCGAACAACTGAAATGATTTATCAAGTGTGCTTGTCATGTCGGAGGTGACTAGAATTGGTATGACCTCTTGTGCTAAGTATTGACACTTTGTCAGAAATAGAGTTTGGTCTTGTTCCACCTTGTGAATCCAGTCTTCTACTTCCAGTCGTCTATGTCGCTGTTCTCGGTTGATTGCATCATCCAGTAAGTCGAGCTCTTCTTGTGGTGCTTGTTGTGGATGGTATGTCGAGATGGAACCAAATTGGTCGAGATGTACAGATAAGCAACCCAATTGAGATATGTGGTGTAGATTTTGTTGCTGTTGCTGAAGATCTTTTTCTTGGCGTCGTTTTTTGTTTTGTTGTTTTTTCTTGGATTTTCCTTTAGATTTTGGGGCCGCTAATTGATGTTCTGATTCTTTTTGAGTCTCGACTATTGCTGATGGCTGTTCTGTCTGTTTTTGTACTTTTTCAGTAGACTATTCTACTTATATTGAGCTGCTTAATATTTCTACTGTGTTTGTCGGGAGTACTTCTTCAGTTGTTACTTGTTTTGCTTGCTCTACTGTCTCGATTGGTGCGTGAGTTGTTTGTGTTGCTGACTCGACTGCTGCTTTAGTTGTTTCTACTGCTGACTCGACTGCTGCTTTCAATGCTTTTGGAAGTGGTGTTTCCTGTTGTTGAAGTTAGATTGCTTCTGATGTTGTGGTCATCGTGTTGACAGGGTTGTGGAATGGTACACTAGTACCGATTTCACCTAACGATGACACACATGTTTCGTCAACTAAAAGAGGAGGGTTAGGATTTGAACTGGAAGACAGTTCCCGACTGACTACAGGGGACAAGACTTCTGGTATCAGTGGTGCGTCTACATCTAAAACTTGAACGTCGGGGAAATGTTCTGGTGAGTCGACGACATGTCGGGGAGGTGAATGGGCTTCCATCGACAGATTGAATGGAAAAGGAATGAACGAAGAAATCTGTTGAGAAAAAATTGGATTGTTTGTGTCAGGATTGCGCTGTAGATGGGTATGGCGCATGCCAATTGGTTGCGGTGCTAAAGTACCCGATGGATTCAAAAGTTCGGTTGGGATCACACCAGGAGGGGCAAAATTTGTTGGTGAACCAGTGTCTGCGAATACAGGTTTCTTGGTTATGACTTTTCGCCAATCTGGGAACATGGCCGAGAGTTGAGTCATGAATTGGGTAATGTCGCTATCATTTTGAAATGTTTCTCGAAGGGGGGAAGGAAGAGTTTGGACAATATTCGAAACTTGAGATGGAGCTTGAAGTGTAAGTGGGGTACTTACCACAGGTGTAGAAAACATAGTATCCTCCATGACAATGGTCAGTGATGGTGGAGCTGAGCTATCTGTCAGGTCGACATCAGCGTCGATGATATGCTTGACTTTCTTTTTGGGTTGAGGGTGTTTAGCTTCCAAAAAATTCTTGAACTACTTGTCGACTGGTATTTTGTTCTTAGTTGCGTATTCCAATATTCGCGTTGCGCTGTCATATAATTTAGTTTCATCTTCCACTGTCGGCTCGTCAATGGTCATTTTTCTTTTTCCCTTGCCCTGTATTTGTACATCTCTTGCTTGTCGAGCTATGGATAATTGGTCGGCCATCTGCTGGATTTTGTCGGTTGTCAAGGCATACTCAGGATTGTCCGACAGGGTCTCTTCATCCGATTGTTCAGGTCCATCCGGTGAATCTTGGTGTGGAATGAGTAAGTGCTAAAGGTTCTGATTCGGCCACAGGATGAGGTTGAAATGTAAAATTGTGCATATATAGGCGGCTTTCATACGCTTCTTCTTTCTCTGGATCCATTAAAGGTTCGACTATGGGAATGCCGACCTGGTGTGCCATAGTAGGAATTATCAATTTTGTGTTGGATTGCCTTTTAAGCTCATTGAATATTTCCTCGACCGAAGGGTAATAGTCGAGAGCTTGTGCGGGTCCGGTTGCTCCTTCCAAGTACTAAACTGATGTATGGTCCAGTGCAAGTTCAATGTGATCGGACGGAGGTAGAATCCGTCGAACATTATGAGATACTCTCCATCTGGTTGATCGAACTTTTAAGTCTTGGAACCAGGCTTCTAGCCAAATCTTTATAGTTGACGGCCCAAGCCTATTGCCTCCTTTCGTAAAGAAACGAAAGTTCTGCATTAACACAGGTCGTTCTCTACTAAAGTATTTATTTCCTGCTGGTCTTATGTGCATCATTGCTATCCATATGATTAGAGACAGGTAGCAAATGGCCGCTCCGTCCTCTTGGCACTTCAAACATATGTTCTTGATAATTTCGGCAAGGTAGTTAGCCCGGTTGTATATTTTTCCGTCTGTTTCCATGCTAAGGACAGCCTCTAGCATTTCAAATTTTAAGTCGGACCCTCGACCAGAGCTTGACAAAGCGGTCGACACGATTCACGCAACTATTTTATAATTTTTGTATTTTATCTGGGTCACCAATAACCCTCGAGAATTCTTTCCAGTTGGGTGGTTTGTAAACTGCTTGATCAATTCTGGTCTCTATCGACTAGGTACATCTGCACCTTTGTTTGATAACCCTGTAATCTTTTGGATGACCTCACCATTTATTTCAACAGGAATGTCAAAATAGAATTTTCCATTATGATATCTGCTTACTACGAATCGAGCAATAATGTCTTTGAGTCCACCAACCTGTTCCAGCAGAGGTGCGTTCATGTATTGCAGAATGGTAGCAATCCACAGTTTTTGGGCTGGTTCCCTCCAATTGCCATTTGATTCCTTTCCCCATGCAAGAATATCTTTCCAAGTTTTTCGCCAGTGTGGTTCGTGTACTTTAGCATTTCGAACCAACTGTAAGCGGGTTTCCAGGGGTGTTTGGGCCATCTCCAATTGATGGAATTTAGCTGTGGCTGAACGAGTTGTAGTCTAACCTTTCTTGGGCGCCATCGTTTTTGTAGAACTCCCTGGTTCGCAAAAGGATTCTGTTTTCTTTGAAGTCTGGTTCTCCAGTGCTTGGCAAAAGAGTATCCAACAATCCTCTAGGTAGGGATTTATGGAGGAAGCATTTGGCACGTGTGAATTAAAAGTAGATGACTGCATTAAAGAATGATTTGACAACCTATTTAATTCCGAGTGACAGCCTATCTTCCCGTTGTCGCGTGAATGTGGGTTTTTCCCATATATTGGTCAGCGATCCCAACTACTTGTTGCTCGTAGATATGCGTCCAGAGGTCATGCTTTATCTGTCTAAAATTGTCGACTGTGGCTAGTCGAGCGCGATTGAGGAATTTGACCAACTGTTATTGGATCTTCTCTTTTTCCTATGTATTTCTAGTTGCTTTTCTTTGGTTGTAGTTTGGGTAGAAGTAGATGAAATCTTCGGATATAGTTTGTTGTGCATGTCTGTCATATTGTGTACCCATTTATATAATTGTTCTTCTTTCAGAAAGTGATCTGAGTACTCAAAAGTAATTTTATAAGAAGCACAATGTTTATCCACCTTGTGTTTGTTGTCATTTCTTACAAATAGTTTTGTTCCAAAGTGAAAAGGTTGCAAGTTTGCAATAAAGGCTTCCACTGCCTTAATATTACGAAATTTGTATCCACCAATGTTGAATGGTACAGGTGGGTAAGAGGCTATTTTGTTGTGATGGAGATAGTTACCAATTCCATTGATGAACACTTGTCTGATCGCTTCTTTATGCACAATGTAATTTGTAGAATATTTGGGAAATAAAGAATGAGGTTTCGTGCCCCCATACATTCTAATGTACGTGCCTTCTTATGAGAAGTAATAGTCTCCATATTCACCTATTACATCCAAGGCATTGTCTGACATACAATTTATTTCTTTATTGAAGACAAGTGAATAAAGGGTCATGATTAGTTCTTCGCATAGTAATTTGTAGTACCCTACATATCGGTGAGCCCAAGTTAGCTAATATGCTACATGAATGGGAGTTTCATTCCGATTCCAAGTACATCCCAAATTAAGGAAAGGGTGGCTGACTAATATGCAATCGATAAGGTAGCTAGACATGAAGAATTATGATTTCCCTTGTGAAAGGCTGATTTGAGTTGTAGAAATGGTTGACGCCATACTTTCTGAAATAATAGTTTCCCAATTGAAGATTGTACCATGTGTGGCAACATGGTATATCAATGGAACCCAACTAAGTTTATAGTTGTTGGCGTTTGGTAGACCGAAGAGTCTGCTCAAAAATAGGACTATGATTCTATAGGGGTCCTTAAGTTTTGGGTGGCATATTTCTTGGTATGTTTGGGTCTAAGTTGTTTGTCTGGCAGCAACATTTCCCTTGCACATTCAACATTATATATATTGGCACGTCTTACCCAATCGTCAGTTAGGAATACTTTGGAGGTAGGTAGCTTGTATGCTGCTGCAAGGTGGGATGGTTGGAAGGTTGCGAGACGTTCCCCAATGGCGTTTGAAATTATCCTTGTCGTAGTATCTACACGGAGCAAGATCTATGCAATAACCTCTGAGCAGTGGAACAATTCTGGTCGCGTAGTTTCCTTGTGAAGGTTGGACCTCTTGATGTTTTCATAAATTATGGTTTCCTCCAAGGTTGAATTAGGTATTTTTCCCTCTCTGATAGCTATGTACAACTCGCCCCATTTGAACTCAGCGGTGCGGCCTATGATGGGTTTAGTGTCTTTCAATAGTGTTTCCATTTGTATTTTTTGAGTCATTTCCTTTTCAAGTTCCATCTGTTCAGCCTTTCTTTTGTCGGTTTTTTGTGACATACCTAATTTGAAAACAGATAGTGTGAATAATGAGGAATCTTGATTTAAATGTTTACAAGGTACCTAGTATTGAAGATAGAGGAATCCGTGTTATTTCTTTAAATGTGCAAACTTAAACATACATAAGTTGTAAACTTTTGATGCTGTTGTAAGCAGAAGATATAGTACATTTTGTGCTTAAACAATAGTAATGAAATCTTGAATCAATATAAGTTATATAACTATAAATGGAAAGAATACAACAAAAAACAATCGCTTCAATGGAGCTCTTCTTGACTCTTTTACAAAAAATGATCATGTTAAAAACTCGACCCAACCAACGTAAATGCTAAGCCTTGACCATTATTTTACATGACTAGAAGTAGGCTTATACTTTATGTCATGTGGACGAAAAATGAAATTTTGATATCTATCAAACGCTTGTAATTCCGTCAATGCACGACGAGATATTAGCTCGACCACTTTAAAAGAACTCCGTTTTGGTCTAATTGATGGACACTTTGTTGATGGAGACAAAGTGATGGTCACTTTGGTTTAAAAAAAAGTATGGTTCATAGTCGAGGTGGTTGAGCCTTTAAAAATTGGTGGGCTCCTAACGATGTGGTTCAATTGATGGACAGTTCATTTTGGTTGGCGTGAAGTTGTTACTTTGTAAATATTATCAACATATCGAATAGTTGATATGAATTTTTAATTTGTTTTTCGACAATATTTGGAAGATATGGTCGGAAGTGAAAATGTTCAGAAGTCAAAATGGTCGGAGTTGGTTGAGCCTTTAAAAATTGGTCGACTCTTAAGAATGTCATTGTGTAAAGATGATCGACATATTGTTGCTTGAGCGGCGACTAGGATGATTGACCGCCGACCAGGATGATATTCTTGCTTATGTCAACTATGGAATTTGACCAGTATTAGATTCCACTAAGAGTGGTTCGTTTGAGATAAAAAGAGCGACCAACAAAAGAAGTTGATGATTAATTCCACCATATCTTAGAAACATTATTGAAAACAAAATTACACATTTAACAATCGATGGGTGTCCATCAATTCCACCACACAGTTAACAGTCGACCAATTTTTAAAGGCTCGACTAACTCCACTATCGACCATATTTTTTTATAACTAAAGTGACCCGACCATTTTGACTTCCGATCATATCTTACAACTATTATCGAAAACAAAATTACATAGTTAACAGTCGACGCATGTCCATCAATTCGACCACATAGTTAACAGTTGACCAATTTTTAAAGGCTCGACCAACTCGACTATCGACCTTATTTTATGTAAAACTAAAGTTAGCTGACCATTTTGACTTCCGACCCGTGTCCATCAATTCCACCACATAGTTAAGAGTCGACCAATTTTTAAAGGTTCGACCAACTCGACTATCGACCATATTTTTTCAAAAACTAAAGTTAGCCGACCATTTTGACTTTCGACCCATGTCCATCAATTCCACCACACAGTTAAGAGTTAACCAATTTTTAAAGGCTCGACCAACTCGATTATCGACCAACTGTCGCCGGTCGACAATGAAGACAATTAGTCTGCTGCCGACTTGGATGCAATAACCATGTGTATTTAATAGTTTTATGAAGATAGAAAATAACGACCGAGAGTGTTAGTCAAACAGAGAACCAACTATCATTTCGATCACATTACTTCATCAGGCCATGTAGACATTTTGTGGGTAGACCCTCGACAATCTTTATGGGATAACTTTTTAAGCATAGTCACATTTTATATTTAGTGGAAAAAAGACTAAGATGGGATGAAATGTGTTGATATGCTTGCTTTCAAAAAATTAATGACAACACATTGAAGTAAATAAGATAGAGTAGTACAAGAAAAGTGCTGATACGAAGATTAAATTTCTTGTCTTCTTTATAGAGTAGTATTTTCTTGTCTTTTATAGGCAAATATTCAATGATGGTAGCAATAGGAATACAAGATCTGGAAAAAATAGACAAATCATTTTGAAAAAAGTTGAACGTAGTAAAGTAATAGGTATGCAAAGTAGAGCTGCAAAGGAGCAGGAATATAACTTTATGGAGCATGTGGCTGCTAAGACTTTGAAGCAAGTAAGTTCTCTTCTTGTATTCTGCGCTGCACATAGGGACTATCTTTCATTCGAGAATACCTACAAAAGGAAAAAGGTGGAGATATGTGAAGGCCTGATAGAGATTTTACTCTTGATATTGTAGTGAATGTAAGTCCTTGCCAGTGAGTGTTGCCAATATCTATTGTTGCATTTTGCAGGGTCATCCCTTGTGCTTTATGGATTGTTAAACCCCATGCCATGCGAAGTGGTAGTTGCCTTTGTGAACCCCTTGTTATAGGAGGGATGGGGCCATAATTTGGATTGGAAGAATCCCATGGGGGGCCATTGTAGTGGAGAAAATCAATCACAACATAAGATGGCAATGTAAGCGATTGATCGTTGGAGTTGTAGACAATTGCAATAACTTTCCCAAGTGAGCCGTTCACAAGTCCCGCTGAGACACACAAGTTGGCTGTCAACAAGACTTGTTGACCAATTGCTAGTAGAAACTTGAATGGAAGTCGTTCATCATCTATTGAGCTTTGCACATGTTGTTTCTTTTGCTTTGCAAAGCAATGTGCAATTGGCATGTTGAGGAGTTTTAGCATTTGTTTGTTGTGCAATGCAACAGAGCTATTAGTTGCGTACAAGTGAGTGCATTGGTCAAATGTATGATTGTATTCATGTGAAAGGGACAATGATCCGGATCTTGGGGGCTAAGATCCCGAAGACTTGAATGCCGAGAGAGGAGGAGAAGAGATAGCTTCAAACTTGAAGTGAACAATGAACCAGCTGTGAGAAATACAAAGTATTGAGATATGGGCTATGAATAACATAGATGGACAAACATAGAATAAATATGCCACATGGAGGGGTGAGGCTCAACCTATACTAAGAGAGGTGAGGGTTCTTTGAGCCTCACCTCTCAAACTATACTAAGAAAGACACTCAGAACCAATACCCCAATAATAACTCAATAAAATAAGAGAAATGTGGGATAGAAACTAAATGAGTAACTTGTTATTATGAGAAGGCTTGCTAGGCCTTTATATAGCATTATTACAATGTGTCTTGAGACCATACCATGGGCCAAAACTATGTGCTACCAAATACCATGGATGAGAGAGGGTGGCCTCTCAATTTAATACTTTTATGGCTTATACATCTGAATTTAGACCATATGCCCCTAAAAATTCGGATCATTCCTCCCCCCTTAGAAAATGATGGTCCTCATCATTTCATGCTAAAAAGAGACCCATGATTACAATGTGCTAGTTACCAATGAAGAGAAGGGTTTTGTGTGGTTGACCCATAACCGTGGGTTTTTCAAGGGTGACCCATGACTATGATGACAATGGCAAGCTTGGTTGCAATGAAGAGATGAGTTTTGTGTGGTTGACTCAGAACCATGGGTTTTGTGTGGTTGACCCATAAACGTGGGTTTTATGTGGTTGACCCATAACCATGGTGGCAATGACAAGCTTGTTTTCACTGAAGAGAAGGTTTTTGTGTGGTTAACCCATAACCGTGGGTTTTGTGTGGTTGACCCACAACCATTATTACAATACACAACTGTGGGTTTTGTGTGGTTGACCCATAACCATGGGTTTTGTGTGGTTAACCCATAACCATGATTACATTAAGATTTAAAAAAATTGAAAATTCATGATCTTTGGTGCAGTTGATGTCTTGCTGCAAATTCATTCATAGATTCTGATGCATGTACTAAAATTGAATTCCATTGAAGACCCATTTGAGATATCGAAGAGAGATTTTCATCCATGTGTGGAAATCCCTCTATATATGCCTGAGGCGAGAGAAAGGCCTTGTTGAATATGAAGGTACGGGCGGTCATCATGGGTCAAATACATGCTGATGATCAAATGATCATATCTCTCAAACCAGGAAGCAAAATGGAAATCTGTGAAATACCCATTTGAGATATTGAAGAGATCTCTCCAGCCATATATGGAACTCCATCTGAAGTTTCTTGAGTAGTGAGAAAAAGTCTGTTGAAGACAGTGAAACGCGTGGCCTCTTAGGGTCAAAAATATGCCGAGATTCAATTGATGATATCTCTCAAACCAGGAAACCAAATGGAATTCTGTGAAATACCCATTTGATATATTGAAGAGATATGTCCAGCCATATATGGAACTCCATCTGGTATTTCTTGAGTAGTGATAAAATGTCCGTTGAAGACAGTGAAACACGCGGCCTCCTAGGGAAAAAATATGTTGAGATTCAATTGATGATATCTCTCAAACCAGGAAAGCAAATCAGGTTTCGTAAAATACCCATTTCATATCTTGAAAAGAGATTTCCAATGAGCTATGGTATAGCTTCTGAAACCTCCTATAGAGATCGTGGAATCTCTCCAAAGTTTTCTGAATGTGAGAGTGTTGATTGTTGCAGGCCACATATGATGCCAAGGGTTTGTAGAGCAACATGGGCTGTTGTAGAGGTTGTGGAACCTCCGTGGGAAGCATGGACACCCTGAAAGATTGTTGAAAATGTTGGAGACCAATGGATGTATCAGATCCAGATCCATGTATGGATGTAGCAGATCCAAATCCATGTATGGATGTAGTGAATCCACGTATGGATGTAGCAGATCCAGATCCATGTATGGATGTAGTGAATCCATGTATGTATGTAACAGATCCAGATCCATGTATGGATGTAGTGAATCCAATAAACCATGTAGTGCATGTGGACCAACTGTGATGCTTACAGTGTAACCCTTGTTCCGATGGAGAGCGAACACGCTATGATACCACTGATTCGGATCTTGGGGGCTGAGATCCTGAAGACTTGAATGCTGAGAGAGGAGGAGAAGAGATAGCTTCAAACTTGAAGCGAACAATGAACCAGCTGTGAGAAATACAAAGTATTGAGATATGGGCTATGAATAACATATATGGACAAACATAGAATAAATATGCCACATGGAGGGGTGAGGCTCAACCTATACTAAGAGAGGTGAGGGTTCTTTGAGCCTCACCTCTCAAACTATACTAAGAAAGATACTCAGAGCCAATACCCCAATAATAACTCAATAAAATAAGAGAAATGTAAGATAGAAATTAAATGAGTAACTTGTTATTATGAGAAGGCTTGCTAGGCCTTTATATAGCATTATTACAATGTGTCTTGAGACCATACCATGGGCCAAAACTATGTGCTACCAAATACCATGGATTAGAGAGGGTGGCCTCTCAATTTAATACTTTTATGGCTTATACATCCGAATTTAGACCATATGTACCCTAAATTCGGATCAGACGAGGTTGTTCTTGACATGAGGAGTGTCCGATATTCAAGAGTTGGTATTGCATTTCGAAGATTGAGCAGGAGTTGCCGAAAGGAAACGTGAGAAGGGGTGTTGCCTTGTTGTCGAAAGATGGTTGAAAGAGTGACAAAAGCGTCAAAATTACGCCAAAGAGCATTCTCTCGTGATGCACCAACATACATGGGGATGTCCTTTACAGGGGGTAGTTGTCCAAAATCACCAAGGAAGATGATGGAGCACCCAGCAAACAGAGTTGTACATTGGGATGGGAAGGTTTGTCGTAAGCGGTCATCCATTCAGGTTAACATTTTTGGGCCAACGAAACTCATTTCGTCAATGATTATGTATCGGATATGGTGGAATTGTTGTTGGAAGCTTGAAAGGGATTGTCCTTCAAGAGGATGCATATCAATAATGGGTATGCGAAGGGAAAAATGTATTGTTAATGCATGTATGTTAAAAGCAGCAACACCGGTGGGAGAAAGGAGGAGCAAGGGTGAAGGGTTATCGCCAGAGGCATGTTGGAGTGTAGATCTAAGGCAAGAAATCAAGAAAGACTTTCTTGTTCTTGTAGTTCCTTGAATGGCCATTTTGAGTGGGGGAAGGGTTGTAGCATTTGTGGAGTGTGCAATGATAAGGTCAAAGGCCATGCGTTGTGTGGTAGACAAGGAGGCAGGAGAAAATGAAGATGAGAAGGTGTTAGGTTGTACATGTGCGAACATTTGAATGACATCAATGAATGATATAGCTGTTGCATGCATGTGTGAGGGAATATGGTTTTTGGTCCAATTGTGGTCTTTGTCAAAGTCATGATGGCCAAGCATGTCAAGTTCATCAACATAGAGGTTGTTTACAAGGAAGAGTTGAGAAAGGAGTTCCCATTCATCCATGGAAGGGGCTAAGGGAAAGTGGTTTGAAGTAGAAGTAGAGTCATCAGAGGGAGGGGTGATGGGGGGTTCTGGAAAATGATCAACATGCCATGTAGTATATGTGTCTTTAATGTGAACCCAATTAGAAGTTATGGCCAATGCTATGGATCCAATGTCATTGTGGAGGGTGCGAAAAGGTTTGTATAGGAGGTGCTCACTCCAACAAAAGGAAACAAAGGAATCTGCAGTAATGGGTGGAATGGTAGTGAAGTGAGGAAATACACGAGCAATTTTGGGAGGGTAGTTTGGTTTCCATTGCGATTGCTTTCTACGAGGTGAGTATGACCAAGAGCGTGCAACTTCAAGAAGGGTAAGTTGTTCGAGTGCAGGTGGGCATTGCATGTATGCAGAAATGAAGGTGGGTGTTGTTGGGATGTCAGCGAAGTCATTGGAAATATGGCGGAAAACGCTTTGGCTAACATTTAAGGATAGAAAGGAATGATTGCAAAGACAAAGAGGGAGTTTTTGGAGCATGTGGAAAGTCTCTTGTGCACCAATGTCTCGCTCTGCAAGAGTTTCTGATAGAAAACGTCTTATTGGTAGAAAGATGGGGGCATCATGTGGATTTGCATGTGCAAGGCGAGAAAGAAGTGCATGGTAGCTTTCTGATTTAGGCTCTGCCTTTGCTGCATATTTTGAAATATATTTGAGGATAGCATGTCTAGAGAGAACAGGTTGGCAATCAACATTTGCTCACCAAATTTAGAGCATCGTAGGGTTGTGAATATTTAGAAGGGCATCATTCCTTGCAGGGTTGTATGTTTTTTGGCCTTTTGCATCAATGAATAAGGAAGAGGTAGGTTGTATATCAAAGGGGAACCCGTAATGACATTGAAGAGATGATCCTTTTGTACATAGGGAAGAAGATGTTGAACATTTTGTGTGCCTTCTGACACAATTAACAAGGTCTTCATAGTCATCCAAGTGATTAGTTGTAAGTATGGAATATGATCCAATGGTGCATGTATCATTTACAGTAGAGGCTTGTAAGGTTGGAGTTTGAAAATGGTTGACACGAGGATTCCATGCTGTAACAATTTTGTCAAAGTACAATTTGGAATCTTCAACCTTGGTAGCATCTGCCCAGTCTAACGTGTCCATATTGGGTGCATTTTCTAGCCATAAGAAGCCATGTATATGCGCAGATCCCCTGTGTTGGCATTCAAACCTACATGCAAAATATAAATATTAGGAACAAACATTTTAGGTTTTAAATACATTGAACTTTCATGGGAATATGAGTTGTTACCAACGTGCACCAGTAGTCTTTTGTAGAAAGGCCTTTTTTAAGAACCTCTTCCAGGAATATTTTGAATATATTGTCCATGTATTGAGATGCAACGTGTGGATTGGATATAAGGTTGCGAATTCCCCATTGGTGTTGTTGATTTGAAGTGGATGGAGCTTGTCCAGGCATCAAAGAATGCAAATCTAGACACTTTGTGTCAGCTGCACTGAGCGTGAAGAAGAATGTAGGTGTCCCTTGTTGAGTGATCATGTTAGTTAGCTCAACCCTGCTTTTGTTCGAATAGGAGCGTGTCCCGCGAAGCGTAGAGCCGAAGCGAATGACTTGCTCAACGATTTTAGCATCAGGCAAGTCTTGTAATTGCTGTATAAGTTCTGAGATGGTTGGAGGCAATGTATCTTCAATGTTACGTTTTACAAACATGGAAGTAGTATATTGGCTACGATGGCGCATCATGAGGTTATATATGTAATAACGAAAACGAGGATGTTGGGCAAATCTATTGTCATGGTATCTAAGAAGGTGCAGTGCATAATTTTCCATACCAACCTCTTGAATGTGTGGTTGTTTAAGCATTGTGACTCCTGTGGGAAAGAAGATTGGGAAGGCCATTGAGAGGAGGCCTATTGTGTTATACTCATTGATAGGGAAAATGTCTATTGGGGGCCAGTCAATGCAAGGTAGAGTTGGTGCATCGCTTGTGCCCAAGAAGCTTTTGATTTCATCAACCTTAGTTCTACAATTTGTTTGTGTAGATATAAAGGAGGATGATTGTTGTTCATGGGGTTCGAGGAAGCCGGGTGATTGAATAGTAGAATTTGAGGTATGTTCATAAAATGGGGTTTCAGTGGGTGTGACATGACGAAGGAGGTCTGGAATGTCAGTTGGTTCAAGAGGCAAAGAAGATAATGCAGTTGAGTTAACTTGGACATCTTTGTAGTATGGATCATTTGAAAGCTTGTATTCGAGAGCAGCAAGAAAACATGCTCGACTAACAAAGAAGTCATAAGGCTTTTTCGTAGGATTGCATTTATGAACAATAAGGATGTTAATGTTTCAGAGTAAATGAGGGAGGAAAGTGGCAATGCTAGTAATGTTTTGTGGGAAGCTTATAGTGTGGCCAAAATATGTATATTGTCCTCCACAAGCATGAGTGACTTGTAAAATTGGGTTAACGCGAGAAATTAGCATTTATTGAACTTGAGTAAGGGCTGCTAACACTGATGGTTGTATCCCAGGATCCATATTGTTTGCAATGGAATAGCGGTGACCGTTTTGTTCCGCATTGCACCGAGAACATGCATATGCACCGAAAAAGTGTTTTATTTTAATTCCAGGATATGACTCCATGCATATAGAGCATATTTTCATGGGAGATAGTTTGTCCAATCTTGTACGGAATTTTGTTGGATGCATTGTTGTGGATGCGGATGGTGTGGAGGGTGTAAGGGGAAGTTGAGAAACGTGAAACCGAGAAGGGATATGAACAAGTTGACGAGTATCTCTATATAGAAGGTGTTGACGCTTGTTGTTTTCATTTTTCTTTTGAGCATATAGAAATATTCTGCGTGCATTCTTTTGATCATTGTTATCATTGGTTGACATACCTACAAAAAAAGGTGTTTAGTGGTTGTGGACTTTGTGGTGCATTTGGTGGAAGAGAAAAATATTATATATGTAATAATTGCAAGAGTAAACAAAGGTATATTGTATAAGATAAATGGTTATCCATGTTGCATTTATGGTGCCTTTGGTGGAAGAGAAAAATAATATATATGTAATAATTCAAAGAGTAAACAAAGGTATATTGTAAAACATAAATGGAACATGCATAATTTATGTGAAGTTGTTGCAAGAAAGAAATAAAGACACTCCTGAACAGTGTTTATAAAGAAAAAAAGTATAGACTTGACAAAGCAATCTAAATTATAACTACAAATTTGAAAATTGCAGGATAGGCCGCAAAAAAGATGTGATTTAACACAATGGTACAACAAAATGAAATAATATAATATTCAAGTTTGCTCATTGCTGGTTTCAAGTACCACCTATGTATAAGTGTGTATACAAAAATGTGTAGTTGCTAAGTACGAGCTAGAAAGTGCAAAAGTCAGTATTGGAGAGTAGAATGATGTTGGCGAAAGTGTTTTTAAAGGTAGAGTTCAAAGCTTGCGATCAATTGGACGTTTATTAACTACAATGTGTTCACTTTCATCAAGTGTATTGACAGGGGCCGACGATGGAGAAACCTCTTCTGACATCACAAGAAGCACCTTCAAGCGAGCATTTGAATTAAAAGTCTCTGTCTTTACTGATAAGGTTAGAAGGTACTGTCGAGCACAAACATGTTGAACAATTTCCAAGAGAGACGTTGGATCATTTGATAGAAGACAAAAATATTTTGCAGAGACCCCCATGAGTTGTTGTGCAACATCATCAAAAGCTATGATACCGTATAGTTGTCCAGTAGCATCCGTGATATCAAGTTTGAGTATATATCGGTAAGCAAACTCTTTAAACTCCTCATCACATTTTGCACAATGCCAAACATTGCCAACTTTGTGGGAAATGTTTTTCATGCATTGTATTCCATCGACAAATAGAGGGCATGCAAGGAAATGAAAGTCATTGATGTTAATATGGGTGATTGTAGCAATAATTGAATACCAAGTTGCCTTCTCAAAGGGTTGGAGAGATTGTAGCATAGAGATGGAAATGCGTTTATAGGAGGTAGAAGAAGACAAGTTGGATTTTCTGCTCAAAGGTGGGGAGGCTGAACGGAATCCATTGTCAGCAAACCATGCTTGGAGAACTTGAGCTTCCTCGATATCTGGGTTTATAATGAGGTTGGTGTTTGAGATGGTTCCAATGGTTTTTCCATTTAATTTTGTAACATGCCCACCTTTTATTGCAAGGATAGAGGGAGTAACCAAACCTCGAAGGTTTCCAAGTTGGGCACCCTCAATTGTGCAATGCTCCCCTAAAAGTGTTATATCTATGCTGTACCCGGACATGTCCCTCAACCCAACTGTTCGACGAATGGTTTCAAATCCATCCCTTTTGCGTATAGTTGATGCAGGGAAACATAAATGACAATTCCGAGAAGGTCAACCATGCAATTGAGGGGTGTAGTTTTGATGTCATGGATATATTTAAAGTTGAAGCAATGAAAAGGAATACGTGGGCACTCTTCCAAGCATCGTTTAATTGTTGAGGGGGAGTTAAGGAAAATCTCGAAAGCACTTTCCAAATGGTTGTATGTTGGATTAACCGGTTTGATTGTGCCATTTGAGACTATGTAGACTATGCCAACTTGTATTTCATCATATAATGAGGTAGCTAGTTCGTTGAAAGCAGAGATATGAATCTCATCTCTGGTAGCACTAACAAGGTCAAACCCAAAGAGTTGACCAAGGCCTTTTTGATTGGTGTAGGTGTTCATACTTGTCTTTGCAGTAACTCGTCCTTGAATGGTCCAAGTTTTGTTGGAAGGGTTGAGCAATGTGAATTGAAGAGTAGGTGCAACAAGGTTTGGTGTTGGAGAAGGTATTGCAAGTGAAGGTTTTTGGGAGTCAAGGGCGTTGTTTTCTGAAATAGATGAACTGCTGTGGGCTGTAAAGCTAGGTGTAAAGTTGAAAGGGGATGGGTCTCCAATAATTGTTGTTTCCAATGTGACAATTTCGAATGTGCCCAATGCGATAGTCCTGGAAAGAAGAATGAACGTAAGTAAGTATAAGTAAAAAATATGTTACAATTATGAGGAGTGAAAAATAAAATAAGTGAAAAGGAAGATGCGGAAAGCAAATCGTACATTGCATCATGTATAGTATTGCATGCACACTTGTTGACTTTGATGATTGAACCTTTTTGGAGTTGGTGGTTTTCCACAGTGCTATTGTAGCTAGTTGGAAGCAATGTATCATGCTTATGAATTCCATCAGAGATAGAGATTCAAAAGCGGGAAGTTGCTGAGTTAAGAGAGCTTAGTCGATCAATAGAAACAACTTGTACAAGTGGGCATAGGTCAACAACACCATGCATTAGAAGTGAAACAACGTTTTCGGTCAACAGAGTGTCCATAGCTTGGTAGTGCGAATAGTTGGACT
Organism: Larix kaempferi; assembly: GCA_027924585.1. Classification (NCBI taxonomy): domain Eukaryota; kingdom Viridiplantae; phylum Streptophyta; class Pinopsida; order Pinales; family Pinaceae; genus Larix; species Larix kaempferi. Next base: position 13,863,323 of record BSBM01000007.1, read on the forward strand.
ACAAAAGTAAGCTGGAGAAAAATGTGCGATATTGATATTAAGTGTAGAGATAGAATATGTAGGAGAACATGACAAAATATCATTTGATATTTCAAGCAATACATAGCAATATTTGTGGAAAGAATACAGAAATGAAGGGCTTGAAATTGGTTTCAATTTTGGGATTATTTTCCTAGAAGGGCAACTTTAATAGGAGACAAAAACTGTTGCGGTGCAAATTATCTGCCTAAGATAGTAGGAAACATATATTGGTAAACACAAGGAAATGAATATATACCAGTCAAGTAACCTTTCATCTGAAACCAATAAATAAATGACAGTCCATTGACAGAAACAGACTCTAGTTTCTAAAAAAAACACCAAAAAAGAGAGTAGAACCTTGTTTTTAAATATTAAACAGGAACAATGGAAAGAATACATAAATGAATGGCTTGAAATTGGTTTCAATTTTGGGATTATTTTCCTAGAAGGGAAACTTTTCTAGGAGACAAAGACTGTTGCGGTGCAAATTATCTGCCCAAGTTTATATGAAACTTATATTGGTAATCACAAGGAAATGAATATATACCAGTTAAGTAACCTTTCGTCTGAAACCAGTAAATAAATCACATACATGATCAAATACTAACTCTCAAGATTGAACATACAAGTAATAGGAGTAAATAAATGACAGTCCATTGACGAAAACAAACTCTAGTTTCCAACAAAAAACACCAATAAAGGTAGCAGAAACAGACTCTAGTTTTCTACATAAAAAGCAAAAAAGGCAGCATAATTTTAGGTAAATTTGCTCGTAGAACCTTGTTTTTAAATATTAAACAGGAAGAGTGACAACAAGATAGCATTGTGCATATACCAGATGCCTAATATAAAGATTATTTTTCTGCAAGGGCAACTTTTCTAGGAGACAAATACTATTGCAGTGCAAATTATCTGCCAAAGTTAGTAGGAAACATATATTGGTAATCACAAGGAAATGAATATATACCAGTCAAGTAACCTTTCATCTGAAACCAGTAAATAAATCGGGTACATGATCAAATACTTACTCTCAAGATTGAACATACAAGTAATAGGATTAAATAAATGACAGTCCATTCACATAAACAGACTCTAGTTTTAAACAAAAAACACCCAAAATGACAGCATAAACATAAGCTACTTTCCAATAAAAAAAAACAAAAAAGGGAGCATAATTCTAGGTAAATTTGCTTTGAGAACCTTGTTTTTAAATATTAAACAGAAACAATGAGAACACGATAGGATTGTCCATATACCATATGACTAAATTAAAGATTACTTTTCTGGAAGGGCAACTTTTCTAGGAGACAAAGACTGTTGCAGTGCAAATTATCTGCCAAAGTTAGTAGGAAACATATATTGGTAATCACAAGGAAATGAATGTATACCAGTCAAGTAACCTTTCATCTAAAACCAGTAAATAAATCAGGTACATGATCAAATACTTACTCTCAAGATTGAACATACAAGTAATAGGATTAAATAAATGAAAGTCCATTCATAGAAATAGACTCTAGTTTTAAACAAAAAACACCCAAAAAGACAGCAAAAACAGAAGCTACTTTCCAACAAAAACAACAAAAAAGGGAACATAATTCTGGGTAAATTTGCTCTGAGAACCTTATTTTTAAATATGAAACAGAAACAGTGAGAACAAGATAGGATTGCTCATATACCACATGAATAAATTAAAGATTACTTTTCTGGAAGGGCAACTTTTATAGGAGACAAAAAAATGAATACATACCAGTCAAGTAACCTTTTATCTGAAAACCAGTAAATAATTGACATAAACAGACTCTAGTTTTCAACAGAAAACAACAAAAAAGACAGCAGAATCTTGTTTCAATATATTAAACAAGAACAAGATTTAGAATAGGATAATTATAGAAAGTGAAATGAGTTTTGGTTTGAGAGGAGAACCTTTTTTTTGAATAGAAAACAAGAATCTTTGGCTCCGCAAGAGGGTTGCTGGTCTGGAGAAGAGCAACAAATTGATAGCGATTCGAATGCTAAGAAAAAAACAGGGATTATGTCATAATAACAGTATCGAAGAACAAAAGAATGAGATAGGATTTACTCATCGAATTTTATAAACGATCAAGAGTAAAGGCGGTGCATTGGTGTCTGAGCACATTTGACCATTGTTGCATTCAAATATGTTCTCCTATCTCCACAAGATCGAATATCCAGCAGGTCCAATCCGTCAAATCTAGATATACGTCGATAAGCAGAGATCGGTACTACTGAAGCAAAGTTCATAACTTTGTGATGGATTAAACCCAAAGGAATCAATGTTCACATGGGTAACCTTATAGAAGGTTGTTCAATGTCCAATCCATCATTGAATGCTCAAGTTTCTAATAAAAAGTATAGATCTCGTAAGCTTTTTCCATGTAGAGTTGCACCACCTATTTAGACTGTATCAACCCAAATGCTGGCGAGTTTGGTTGATAGTCGAGTTGGTTGAGCCTTAAAAAATTGGTCGCCTCTTAACTATTTGGTCGAATTGATGGACACTTTGTTTTGGTTGGCGTGAAGTTGTCACTATGTAAACATGATCTACATATGAAACAATTGATATGAATTTGTAATTTTGTTTTCGATAATATTTGTAAGATATGGTCGGGAGTCAAAATGGTTGGGTCACTTTAGTTAAAAAAAAATATGGTTGATAATCGAGTTGGTCGAGCCTTTAAAAATTGGTCGACTGTTAACTGTGTGGTCGAATTGATGGACACATGTCGACTGTTAACTGTGTAATTTTGTTTTCGATAATATTTGTAAGATATGGTCGGAAGTCAAAATGGTCGGGTCACTTAAGTTATAAAAAAATATGGTCGATAGTCGAGTTGGTCGAGCCTTTAAAAATTGGTCGACTCTTAACTGTGTGGTGGAATTGATGGATACGGGTCAGAAGTCAAAATGGTCGGCTAACTTTAGTTTTACAAAAAATATGGTCGATAGTCGAGTTGGTCGAGCCTTTAAAAATTGGTTGACTCTTAACTGTGTGGTGGAATTGATGGACACGGGTCAGAAGTCAAAATGGTCAGCTAACTTTAGTTTTTAAAAAAATATGGTCGATAATCGAGTTGGTCGAGCCTTTAAAAATTGGTCGACTCTTAACTGTGTGGTGGAATTGATGGACACGGGTCAAAAGTCAAAACTGTCGGCTAACTTTAGTTTTACAAAAAATATGGTCGATAATCGAGTTGGTCGAGCCTCTAAAAATTGGTCGACTATTAACTGTGTGGTCGAATTGATGGACACGCGTCGACTGTTAACTATGTAATTTTGTTTTCAATAATATTTGTAATATATGGTCGGAAGTCAAAATGGTTGGGTCACTTTAGTTATAAAATAATATGGTCGATAGTCGAGTTGGTCGAGCCTTTAAAAATTGGTCGACCATTATCTGTGTGTTGGAATTGATAGACATGGGTCAAAAGTCAAAATGGTCGGCTAACTTTAGTTTTTAAAAAATATGGTCGATAGTCGAGTTGGTCGAGCCTTTAAAAATTGGTCGACTCTTAACTATGTGGTCGAATTGATGGACACTTCGTTTTAGTGGGCATGAAGTCTGCAAATCGCTGTGAAACGGACGGGGGTTTGTGTGAAAGGGGCAAAGTAATGCAAATAATATCGGTGTGATCTGGTCGGCATGGGCGAAAGCAATAAAACACATGCCAGGATTCCATTGGCTCTATAGACGAGGAATCTATCAGAGGTGGAAGGTCACGCTTCTCGTTGATGAACGCCTACGACATAAAAATATTGAAAATAAAATTACATATGCATAATGCATGTTTCCATACATTTCCAGTCTATTAACCGAAGGCTAATATAAAAGTTTCAAAAAATAAAACCGTTCCAAAACAGTAAGCATATATGCCTTCGTCCAAACCATATAGGTCTATATGGCTAGAAAAATTTCAATCCTCTGTAGAAAATCATAAGCTTCGCACTGTAACCAAGTCCTTTCAAATAGTCCATAATAACAGGTCCACTATATAGCACGAAAAAACAAAAAAAATGTTGTTAGAACCACCATGTCTACGAGGATTCATTCCCTGTGCATATGTCAATGGGCCAAACCATCACATGAAAGGATGTTGGTAGGACTAAAAAATTGACTAATTTTGTGCTTCAAAAATCTTCCATTGTCCAAAGATTAAGAGCAGCTCATCCTTGGAAATTTTATCTGCAATGTCATCCCATTCCTTGTATACATGATGACATATATAAGAATCAAAACTGTCCAACATGGGATGCACCTCTTCTATCAAAGAAAGGTGAAACATATTTTTTCCATTTTTGAATTTTGTTTGTCGAGGTTATGACATTCATGGAATTCTTTGGCAAAACAATGCAAGAGTTTTAACACCATAATTTCTGCATAATTGTTTGTACCGCTTTCCAATCCCATTTGTAATTTGAAAAAAACAGAATCAGACAGGAAGAGTATGGCTCCACCACCACAGTTGTTGTTTTGTAATGCCCCATCAAAAAAGGCCCACGGGTGGTCCTTGTTTATTATCTGTTTTGTGATGCCCCATCAAAAAAGGACCATGGGTGGTCCTTGTTTATTATCTATTTCTTGACAACTCTACAATTGGGGTGTTCTTCTATTAAGAGAAATAAGACAAAATATCTAAACTTCTGTTTGAGATAAGTTAAGGAACATATGGCTTATCTTGAAAACTGGCATGGTTCCTTGCAATACAAAGGCCCCAAATGATAATCAATGGTAATGCTCAAATAGTTGAAGTGTTTGGATTGGAAGACCAAGTCTTCCATACATCCTCCACATCTACCCCTTCCCATCCAATGTTCATATTCATTCTTCTTTTGGCCTTGTTCCAAGTATGGGTGGAGAATGGACAGGTTAGGAATAGATGGGTAACTATTTTAGCGACGTTCCTACATAAAGCACACCTACACGACCCTTCGATTGACCTTTTGGCCATTCTATACCCTGTCCGTACCTTTTTTGTTGGGGTGCACCACATAAATACCCTTGCTTTTTGAGGGCGTGTGGATTTCCAAAGACCCTTCCACCACCACATAGTTTCTCCAACTTGAGGATTTGTTATCAACAATTGATAACCCAAATTTGGAGTATATCTCCATGTGGGGCATTGTTCCATATTATCTCATCATACCTATCCGTTAATCGGACATGAGTTGCTCATAGAGTATTAAGAAAAATGTTCCAACTGTCCCTCAATGCGTCCGGGAGACACAATCTAGAACCTTCTTTCCAACCTTGACACCATATCAACATTGTTACTGGATCAACAATTTGGTTAAGATGGAAAAGACCTTGTTGGTGCAAGAGTTGAATGATTTGTTGAGGAAGACTGTGATTATTCTGACATCCCAGCCACGAATATACCCCAATACGCACACTTGAACCCCTACCAATTTTCCACGCAAGGCCTTCTTCGATAATTGAAATAAAGTGAATAGTAGCCTTCCATTTGACTCATACCCCTTTCCTTCTTTTATTTGGATTCCTTATCAAGCCTATTAATGATTCCAGAGAAATATATTTGTGAGTAACCACCTCAGTCCAGAGGCTATTTTTAGACATGAGCCTCCATCTGGATTTTGCAACTAGAGATTATATATATATATATATATATACTCGATCTAGAGGCTATTTTTAGACATGACCCTCCATATGGATTTTGCAACTAGAGATTATATATATATATATATATATATAGATATATATATAGGCGGGGGGGGGGGGTGGATCGCAATTTAAATGGTATGGGTTTGTATTAAAAAAATGCCTTAACAGATCTTTTAGTTAACGATAAAAAACAAAATTATTAAATATTAAGAAAATAGTTTTATTTTATTTTTATGAGTTTTAATTTTTTATCGATGATGATAGTTAACATCCATTGAGATCAAATTTGGTCTATTGGACCTTAAGAAATTGCTTTGTATGTTGTAGTAAATTATTCATATGCTCAAAAAGCTTAGAAAGGGGCGTACCGAGGTCATCGTAGTTTTGACAACTTAGAAGAATAGAGATGTTAGTATTATAATACAGATTAAGAAATTGCGATCTAATGTGGTTGTATGTATGACATTATAGGAGAAAGTGACTTTCATCCTCAACTCTACCGGGCTCACAAAGAGGGAAAATCCTATCCTCCCACAGTGTTTTGGGACTTGTCCAACTCAGTGTTTCACTACGAAGCTCATGAGAGTTCGTTCTTATTTTTGTCATGTTAGTTTTTTTCTTCAATCTAGTTAAAATAGAGAGATACTTTTGGTCTTCTAGATTAGGGTTAATAACTGCCTTGTAGTATCTTAGTTTCCTTTTAACCTCTAAATCCTTTTCACCCCACATTTCTCTTTAAACTTAGATGTAATAGTGTTTTTAATGTCATTGATATTTTGCAAAGTTGTATTTTTTGTCTATCCCCCAATGATTTAACTAGGTCATGTTATCTTTATGCCAACCTTTCTTGAGTTGCATATGGTCCCGACTAGATTTTAAAGCAATATTAGGGAGTCTCTAATCTCCTATGATATTTATCTTGCACTTGTACATCAAATACCTTGTCATAATGATGTTCTCTATAGGGGGAGGCCTATTTTTATAAGAATAATATGATAAAGCGTATTTCTTTTAATTATGAGGTTATGTGTGATAAAATGCTTCTAGATTTTCTCAATCTTTCTCCAAGATTCTGTAGAGATGCTACACCCCCAAAATTCATAGCCATACAAGATAATAGGAGTGACGAGAATTTCAAGAGCAACTTATTTTTATCCCACATCATAAGGTGTGCTCAGTTACAGTTGTTCTCAAGACCAAAATAAGCTTTCCACCCTCCATTAATCCTTTTCTCAATGCTATAGTTCCAATTGAGATTGTGATGAATATCGATTCTGAGATACTTATCGGAAGAAAACTCCTCCAATTTGTTATTTTCATATATAAAGTTATCATAAGTGAGCTTCTTGGACTTGATAATAATTACTTTTGTTTTGTCAGTGTTAACAGTCATGCCCATGTTAGAGCATAAATCCTTCAGAGTTCTCAATTGCTTATCAAGGTGAGAGGGGCATCTTACCATAAGGATGATGAAAATTATCCTTCCTTAAAATATTATTATTATTTGAAGGAAGGATAAATGTTTTAAGAAATTACTTTTATTTTTATTATTAATATTTTTGTTGAAATTGTAATTTTAGATTAATAAAATTATTATTTAATAGAAATTGCAATTTTGAATTGATGAAATTATTTTTTTGGGTGTATAAATATATTGGCGAATCTTACTATTTTTAATTATTGAGAATAATATTTTTTATTTGTACAAGATTATTAATTTAAAAACATTAAAATGATGAAAAACTAAAATATAATCCATTCAAATCAATAATTAAGATAGAAAAATAAATTGAAATGTAGTTAGTAATCATTATTAATAAGAAATAATTAAATATATTAAATAAGAAAATGTGTATATCATATCATTTTTTAATAATGTGAATTGCACTAAAAGTAATTTTCGTGAGAATTTTTATGAAATTTAATGTTTAGAAAAATACGTTTTATGTTAATATAACTAGTATATTTTACAATAAATAATTTTAAATTAATTTTAATTATTTTAAACATGGGTTTTGAATTTCAAGTTTATATTAAATTGTGGTATTTTGAATTTGCTTTGTAATATAGGTATGTATGACATTTTATATGAAAGTGATTTTATTTTTAGTTTTTTTAGTATTACAAAAATGACAAATTATTTCATTCAAATATCCAATATTCCATTTCACTAATATTGAACTACTTAGAATTTGGTCTTATTTTTAGTAATGTTGATTTTCTCCTTTATACTTGAAACAAAGATATATTTTTTATATTGATTACATCCTTATAATATCTTAATTTTCTTTAATTTTATCCACTAATTCTTTATTACACTACAACTTCTATTTAAATTTTCATATTATATATAGATACGATAAAGTATATCCAAGTTTTTAAATACACATCATGTGTAAAATAAAAAATATACACTTGATCAATAATATTTAATTTTATGAAGTTGTATTATTTTGACATGTAAAATCATAAATGATGACTATTTTCATATATATATATATATATATTTTGTAACGTACCTAAATTCACCATAAACAAACTATGTTACTGTAATATACTTTATAGATCTTAGCTATCACTCATTGCTTTAATCCAATATAAACAAAACTAAAACCTGCCACTGATGTTGGATCCATAGTAAACATTTAAGCAAAATACTTTATGTCATTGATAAAATTATTAAGCACACACAAAATAAAATTTACTTACTTTAAAACAAATGCGAAAAACACTTGGAGTCTTTCAGTTCCTCCCAACCATTGACGAAGACAACCACCCTTCTTGGCCAACTTCACCCCCGAGCTGGATCACCACCATGGACCAATGAACTAGCTAAGAAAATATGAACGCAACACTCTTCCAAAGAGTCTGTAGCAGATCAAGTGATGGACTTTCAAAAAAGAGAGAAAAAATACTCACTAGCTTCCCTCAACATAGAAACCATCTCTCCATGCACTACATAGCGTCATGTTCTTTCTTAGTGCATCAATATATAATTTTTTCCCAAGTCTTGTGCCATTTAAGCAAATGTATTGATCCCTATAATTGTGGATCCGGTCAGTTTGCTGAGCTTTTGACTTGGATTTGATTGATACCAAATATATTGCTTGATATCCACTTGTTCATTGTCTCATGATGGTGTCCCCTCTTTCAATTGGTTGCTCCAAGTGTCTTATTTTTTATTAATAATAATCAAATAATATAATATTCACCCACATGAATGTGAGTATAGAGTTTTATAACTCTTTTACAAAATAATAATTGTTTGGAGAATATTTCTCAAGTAAAAACATTAAATCAAATACTTCAAAAGTCTCGGGGGTATTACTTTTCTCCCTCCCTTATTTTTAACACCTCCCTCGGTGTTCTTTATTCAAAGTCTTCTTTCTCATTCTGGAACATGGCATGATATGTTGCTTGCATACAATCATCCATTTCCCATGTTTCCTCCTCATGGATGAAGTACTTCCATAGCACTTTTATTTGAGAAGTGGCTTGGTTCTGCAACATAATCTCCTTTTTGTCTAGGATACGCAAAGGCTCCGTTTGGAACTCTCACTCGGGTTCTACCTAAATCACACCCAAATCGATGATATGAGTAACATCATGTATATATCACGAAAAAAATTATGAACTTTTATAGAAGGAGGAAGTGCAAGCTAATAGGCTACCAGGGTATTTCATATCAGAAAACATGTAGTTTAATTCCAAAAACCTTATCATGGAAATTTTTTAGACTCTTGAACTTATAACCTTTGCAAACTATTGGGTTAATTGTTTGCTAAATACTTGATCCTTGACCACAATGTAACCGTCATCAACTTTAATGCACTAATAATTGAAAGTGGTATATGTTCCATTGATAGCTCTACATAAACATGCATTGATTTCTTCAATTTACATCCAACATTATTTAGTAAGCCAATAATCCTTTAAGAAGTATAACAAGTTTACTTTTCCACATATTTGACAAAGAACTAAACAAGCTTGAATTAACTCCTTTCTAATATTGACAATAAGTACCAATTTTATAAATCTCGAGGGAAAATTATGGGTTATGCAAATTCTTCTAAAAGGTAATATTAACCACATGCTGCATAATTAATCCAGACAATTCCTCTTTCCTAAATACACAAATTATATTTAAGATCTCATTTATTTTTCCACCATAACATTCAAAACAATAATTTATAGTCAAGACTGCTTCAATCATAAAAGGGCTATTCTCTTCATTCAAATCACCATCTTAAGCAATACAATGAATACATCCATATATTATCTCTATAATCCAGAGTGGAATCTTACAAAAAATATGTATAACTTAATTTACTAAAAATGTATTTATCTAATTTTTGAAGAAATTTGTGCTAAGATGTGACTGCAACCTTTGGATATTTATCTTCTACTTCCTGGATGTTGTTATTGTTCCTATTCCTTTTATAACCTGCACTTTACACAACCCATACGAGGTCTTCCAAAAACTTCAACATACCATATTTTTCAAATTCAATAAGAACATAAGTAAGAATTTCTTTTGCAACGTACTATTGTTGATGTTCATGGAAAATATTCAAGTCTTTTTTCATTGACACTTGTGCTCTTATCACCATAAGACAACAAAAACACATACATACATGTGTATGATCATTTTTCAATTTAACAAAAATAATGCATAGGTAAAAAACAATTTACTTACCTTATGGAGGACCTTCCTTCATTTTCACTCTTGGACGATAATCATCTTAGCCATTCCTTAACTTCCTATAGAATTATCTTTCATTCATAGGTTAGTAGCGTTATATAAGATATTTTTGGGAAACCAACCCCAAATTCGACATTCGCCCTCATCTTTGGATGAATTTCTCATTACCTACGGTAATATTTGCATACATCATACTTTTTTTTTACTACGGGAATAAAAAAATGGAGTTGGGCTGTTACTCGGGTGAAACGGGGTCCAGGGATCCAATCTCGCTAACACTATAACCCTAGGTGCATCCACAGGTCCTGAACCATGGTGCATTGATAAGTTTGGGGGGATTCAAACATGTGACCTTCCATTTACAACTGATTACAACTTCTCATCTTTACCACTTGAGCTTCCCCCCACGAGATGCATACATCATACTTAACATTTAGGGAAACAATCAATTTACTTGGCATCTTTTTCCCCTATGTACCATTATTATACCATGGGGATGAAAGACTTTGACAACTCTTTGCTGAACACAAAATTCTCCCCTGATAATTTTCACCAAATTAAAAAGTGGTATTAAGGGCTTTAATCCTTTGAGATTACTCCTCTTTTGATTTCCAGTCAAAGGTTTTCACCCTCAAAAAACATCAAATAACATCTTGTTCCCGTGATGTTATTTTTAATTTAGTTTTCCTAAGTCTTTCCATTGATGATCACATGTGCTCTCTCTTTTCCACTCAATCTTAGTTGGTTGAGTCCAGGAATTTTACTTTCTTTTCCACTCAAGCTCTCTTGCTTGAGTCCAGGAAATTACTTTCTTTTCCACTTGAGTTCTCTTGCTTGAGTCCAGGAAAATTACTTTCTTTTCCACTCAAGCTCTCTTGTTTGAGTCCAGGAAAATTACTTTAGCATGTTAGCTGGGATGAATAATCAATTTTGTCACTTGGCATTTTTCCATCTCTATATTGTCTTTCCCCATTCATGGATCAATAATAATGACCATAGCATTTACTGTCAATCACATCATTTAACTACTTGCAACACCTAAACTTGGTTCTCATCATGGCTTCATTAATTTTTAAGTCCTTTGAATATGTCACAACTTCAAAAGTAGTTAGTTACAACAACATCATATTGTTATCATATCAATAATAATTTCACTTATCAACTTTTGATAAATTTCAAAATCAACTATATACCAATAATTATTGCATTTTGTATGCTTTGGTTTTTAACTATATCATCACTTATATATTCATTCTTAAACTTTGATCATAATTTGAACCTTTGCAATATTGTGATTTATAATCATCATATTCCTTACATATTCTGTAATGAACTAATATCCCTTCAACCTGTTTTGTGCATGCATATCATTTCATATTTATTTCACTTACATACTTCTTCTATAACTGGATTACAAGACTATGGCACATGTCAACCAAACACTTTTACCTACAATCGTACGTGAAGAAATGGAAGTGTCCTCTCTTAGTATTAAAATTTAAGGGGAGACTTCTTTCACAATAAAACATCAAAGATACTTGGAATCGTAGCCACAAATCCTATTTATCAATGTTCAATGTATGTTAATATCTCTAGTAAATATACATCACTATATTAACACAATTATTCCATGCTAATGTATAAACATGCACATCAAAACTACATTTCTTTAGTGAGACACAATTTCCTTTTTAATAGGACACCTCACATTTGGTCAAGGAATATCATTAATGGTTATTTTAGACCACAAGAGATACCACTTAATCATCAATTTCATACTTTCTAAATATGCAATCAAATAAATTAAGGTCAAATGAAATGAACATATGTTGGCTAATGTTAACCTCAAACTAATATTTAGACAGTCATTAATGGCCACGTCGTTTCTTTTGAGGACACCATTTTTAGTACATGAATCATAATATTCCCAATACACCCTGTATCTCATACACGTTTAAGACATAGACTTCTAACATTCTAGAAATGAAGCAATTTCATAAGAGTTCATTCAAACTACTTAACATCATTCTAGCATCCATCTTGGTTCAGATACGTAAGTAGCATTACATTTTCACCTATGCACAAAATATGATGATATGATAAAGTTTCAATAACATACTTCTTATTATGTCTAGCATATTTCTTCAATTCAAGAACTTTATCCTATAATCAAAATTATAATCAAAATTATAAGATTGACAATCTAGTTAATCTACCTAGACTTATTATAAGAATGCAAGAACAACCTATATTTTATAGCATAGGTTAAATCTTTTAGTACCTACCCATTCACATGAAGTTGTTTTAGGTCATATGAATATGATCATTGTTTTAACGTAACACTTTAATCACATAATACCATTTTAAAAGTATGTAATATTCTTAATGAACTAAAATTCTAACATAACATACTTATATGTACATAGTCAAGCACATTATATTCCTAATATACCCAAAAATTCATAAATTGTTTTTTCCTTTCAAATAAACATAAGAAGCATTCTTCAATATATGAAATACATCTTCTTCCATTATCTCTAACTACATTTATTATGTCATATAAATGAAATTCATACTCTTCCTCATAAATACAATATTATAAACATGAATCCATCCCTAAATTATACTCCATAATTTATAATGTGTAATTCTTTAAAAAAAAACTATAAGATCTAATTGGAAATCCTTTTTCCATTGAATAATATGCGTACACTCTACTTCTTTTCATAATAAATATATAGTTGTCAAACAATAATATATCTATATCTTACACTTCTTTTTCCATAGAAATAAAACATACCCATTTACTCCTTTCGAAATAAAACATACCCATTTACTCCTTTCGAAATAAAAAAGAAGTAAAACATACTCTTGTACTCTTTTCGAAATACAATACACATAAAAATAACATACCCATTTACTCCTTTCGAAAAAAAGCATACCCATTTACTCCGTTTGAAATAAAAAAGAAGTAAAACATACTCATGTACTCTTTTCGAAATACAATACACATAAAAATAGGAAATTACTCTTTTCGAAATATAATACACATAAAAATAATCAATCACTCTTTTCGAAATACAATACACATATAAAGATAGGCAATTACTCTTTTAAAAATATAAAGTACACATATACAAATAGAAAAGGATAACCACGCTTACAAAACTAACATGGTATTAAGTATATTAAATTAAAAATCACACTATACCCACAAAATATAAACATAACATAAAAATGAACTCCACCTATGTTCCAAACACTGTGTGCATAACTCGACAGGAGCCTTCGTACGCTGCACGTGATACTACAAACTTTACCTACATAAATAAACAATAAGAAAAAATACACATAACAACCCATAACCCTTTTATTCCTTACCATTACATGACAATACAAATGATAAGGCTGGGACGAGCTTCGACACACAATTAGATTGCACGCTAAAGGCGTTGTAATCGCGGATTTTCTGATCGCCCACGCAATATCTGAAGAGGTTCGCCGAGCTAGATTGTAGATCTCCTGTCGACACCTCGAGACTCCAAAACAACTTTGTTTTGAACCCAGGAAGTAACTCTGTAGCGTGGATTCACAACAAGAAAATCAATTTTTTAGCACCACAAGTTAACATCACAAGTTGTTTATGATGTTAAGGTGGTGGCATTAACACCACTTATATTTTGTGGTGTTAAGGTGGTGGTATTAGTACCACATATATTTTGTGGTGTTAAGATGGTGTTAATGCTTATTGGAAATTATGTTTTTCCTCATGTATATTAAGAGAAATGCCATGTTGACAATTACCATAAAGTGGTGCTAACAATTATTTGTCACATGGACATGTACATGTATGATTTATTTATGAGGATTTTCACCATCAACAAAACCATTTCACAAATAATTTTTTTTCTAGATAATTTAATTTAATTATTTATAATAAAAAAATATTCAAATAAATGATTAAGATTAATTTATGAATTTTTCACCACAACCACAACAAATTCAATTTCTTATTTTTACATTATTTAAACAAATAAATTCAAGCCATTTTATTTACTAGGCTTCACACCACGAGCACACCAAGTCCACAAATAACTATTTTGTAAATAATTCAATTAAATAATTCATTTTTAATATTATTTAAAAAATAAATACTTGGGATCCTTAATATAAAGCTCTTGAAGAAAACTTTTCTAACTCCCTAGATGAAAAGTCCTTTGAAGCATTGAAAAAGATTGAACAAAAAAAAGAGGAGCTGCTGATCCAGGAGGAAAAAGAGTTGCGCCTCAAGCACAGAGCCATCTAGCTAGCCCATGGGGATAAAAATTCAAATTTTTTTCACAAATTTGCCTCGGTTAGAAGAAATATGAATACAATTTGGGAAATACAAGATGCTCAGGGTTTGTTGATCTCTGGGACTGATAAGCTAAAATCAGAAGCAATCAATTTCTTAGAAAACATTTATAAGGATGCGGGAGAATGTGTTTTGCAAGATCAGATCAAAGTGGCTAGGCTTTATCCGAGGTTCTTCAATGAAGATAATGTTGAGCATTTACAAGAGGAACTCTCTCTTTCTGAAATCGAGGATACTTTAAATTTTTTTGCTAAAGAAAAAAGCCCCGGGCCAGATGGATGGCCGGTGGAGCTGTTCATCCATTTCTTTGTTGTCATGGGAGATGAGTTAAAAAGTATGGTAAATTTCTCAAGGGTTAATGGTGCCATGCCTGGAGGACTCAATTCGACTTTTGTTACTCTTATCCCAAAAAGTAACAAGCCTATTACCTTTGGAGATTTTTGCCCGATTGCCTTTTGTAATCTTGTGTACAAGCTGATTACCAAGATATTTGCTCAAAGATTGAAATCGATGCTCTCAGAATTTATATCTCCAGAGAAATTTGGATTCCTTTCTGGACGCTAGATTCATGATGCTTTGGGGATAGCTCAGGAATTGTTGCACAACATCAAAATAAAAAAGATGAGAGCCATTTTGCTTAAAATGGACTTAGAGAAAGCCTATGATTGGGTCAATTGGAATTTCTTGAGATTAATTTGATAAGGATTGGTATTCCTCCTCAGTTGATAAGGTGGATCATGGCCTGCATCTCCTCGATGAATATTGCAGTGTTAGTTAATGGATCTCCTTCATCTTTCTTCACCTGCTCGAGAGGCATCCGTCAGGGATGTACTTTGTTCCCACTTCTCTTTATTTTAGTTATGGATGGATTTAGCAGGCTAGTTAATCAAGCTGTGGAAAATGGTTGGATCAAGGGTATTAAGCTGGCCAACGACTGTGTGAGCACACATATTCTATTTGCGGATGATGTTTTGGTAGGGAGTATGGAAACAATTGCAGAATGGCACGTTTACAAAAACATTATACAGACATTCTGCAATGCGTCTGGTATGAAGGTAAGTTCCGCAAAATCCAGCTTCTATCATTGTAACTCAAATGATCTACTCCTAAGAAGTATTACCTCCTTACTTCCCTTCTAGTGTTTCCCTCTAGAGGATGGCTTCAAATATCTAGGTTTCTTATTGAAACCGAATAATTATCTCATCA
This sequence comes from Larix kaempferi, assembly GCA_027924585.1. Taxonomy (NCBI): domain Eukaryota; kingdom Viridiplantae; phylum Streptophyta; class Pinopsida; order Pinales; family Pinaceae; genus Larix; species Larix kaempferi. The sequence continues at coordinate 13,879,244 of BSBM01000007.1, forward strand.
AAGATTGGTTCTGGCTTCTGAGGAAAATTGAGAATCAGAATAAACACTAGTCTTTTAGACTTCTGTCCATTGGTGGAAAACTTGTTCTAGTCAAGACAGTGCTTACTAGCATTCCTGTCTACTGGTTTTCTTTGCTCGAAGTGCCGTCCTTCATCATATCTACTATAAGAAAATGTTTATTTAACTTTCTCTAGACTGGGAATTTTGATTTTGCAAAAGTGCCAATGGTCTCTTGGCAAGCCATTTCAAGGCCTGAAAGATTCGGGGGATAGGGAATCAAGGACTTGGAAGCTTTCAGCACAGCTCTTAGACTCAAAAGTCTCTGGAGATGTATTTTTGGGACCACTCTGTGGTCCAAGGTTATGCAACATAAATATCTAAATCCAAATGTGATAACTTGGATTAGAAACCCGCGGATGAAGGGATGGAACTTCTCTCCTGTCTGGAGGGGTTTCATGAAAGTCTTCAATTGGATCAAGCAAGATCTCTTTTGGCAAGTGGGATCAGACACTAATATAAGAGTTGGTTTGGATCAGGTCTTGTTTGGAGGATTCTTATCTGCTTTCCACTTCTTTAGTCAATTACCTTCAGGTTCTTGGGTTGAATACTCTCGACAGAATTTCTATTCAAAGGAATGGTGACATCTCTGCTGTGTGGATGAACTCCAATGACCTTGGACTATCTGGCTATTATGCAATTGAATGGGAAAGTTATATTAGAGCCTTAAACTTTGCTGGTGTGAAAATTAACTTCGAACCTGATCGTTTGGTATGGAGTGGTAATGTTAATACTGGAATAGTCACTGCCAAATCAACATACTTAAGAATAATTCAAGGTAACTATATCTTTCCTCAGGATTGGTGGTACAAGAGACTCTGGAAATGGTCCATCCCTTTGAAATTAAAATGTTTCTTGTGGTTAGCTATTCAAGATAAACTTAAGACTTGGGAGAATTTGCTTAAGCGTGGATGGATTGGCCCAAGCAGGTGCAGCCTTTGTTTGGCTTCTTCAGAGACTTCTCAACATCTCTTTGTCAACTACAATTTCACTATCAAAGTTTGGGCTTATGTCTCTGCAAATCTGAATATTACCCGCCTTTGGGATGTGGGTGATTTCAATTACTGTTTATTAAACTGGTTCAGAAATTGTAAGCCTTGTTTCAACATTGCAATTTGTATTTCTTGGGCTATATGGTACACTAGGAATTGTGCCATTTTCCAGAACCTTTAGCCAGATGAAAAGGTTTGTGGATTGGCTGCTCTGAAGATGTATTTAGCTTATAAGAAAGATGACCACAGCTTGAAGGTTGGCAGAGTTCATAGTTTTTGTTTCAAAGTAAATCAACCTGTTTTATTTTTTGATGGGGCATCACAAAATGGGATTTGTGCAATAGGAGGAGTAATCTTCCTGAACGAAGATCATCACTTTTCTGTTCGCCTCAATTGTGGAGTGGGAACGAATATGAAAGCAGAACTTATGGCTCTTTGGTGTGTTTTAAAATTGGCAAACATTTTTGGATTAGTGAATCTTAAAGTCTATGGAGATTCGCGGGTAACAATTAAGTGGGCATTGGGTCACTTTAAGCTCAACGTCACTAATCTTCGGCGCTGGTGCATTCGCACTCAAAGAGAAATCTCATTACAACACAATATCTCTTTTGAGCATATTTATAGAGATAACAACTCGATGGCGGATAAACTTTCAAAACAGGATTTAGAGGGCTCGGAAGGTCATCTTATATGGGAAGAATGGCTGGAAAATGCCATTGTGGATAGTGGTGATATCTACTTTTTTGATTAAGATGCTGGAACTTCCTTTCATTCTGTAGAGGCTGGTAGATTATCAGTTTTGGTGTTTTTTTGAGAAGAATGTAATGATGTAGACTGTTTAAGTATGAACTAGTGTTCAGAATGCCTTTAAATGATTCAGTCCTTGAATCAAGTCCTCCATTGTACTATTTGATTCTCCTTAAATATCAATAGTAGATTTTTTTCGCTGAAAAAAAAAGAATTTTTTTTTTTTAATTACTAATATTATAAAGTAGCAATAAAAAATATTTAAATTGAAATTTGTTTTTTCAATTGGAATTATTTATGTTCAGCTTATTAAATTTGTTGATGGACATTAGTATCATTATTAGGTTTTAATCACTAGCTTAAGTCCATCTTTAGTACCACAAGTTAGCCCCACTTATATTATGTGGGGTTAATGTGGGGATATTAGCACCACTTATATTATATGGTGTTAAAGTAGTGATAGTATTTGTTAATCTTATTGGAAATGGCATGCCTCATCATATTTGTTAATTAGATAAGTGAATGCTTTGACAAGTACAATAAGGTGGTGATAAGTTCTTTGCTACATTGACACTTACAAATAAATTTTAATTATGAGGATTTGCACTAGCCATAAAACAAATTCACAAGTAATTATTTTCTAAATAACCCACTTCAATTATCTATCTTTTATTTTATTCAAGAAAATAAATACTTTTAATAAATAAATATATAAAGTAATTATTTTCTAAATAACCAACTTCAATTATTTATCTTTTATTGTATTCAAACAAATAAATGTTTTTAATATCATGCTTTACACCATATATATAACAAGTTTTAAAACAAATATTATTTTGTAAATAATTGATTCAATTATTTACTTTTTTATATTATTTTCACTCCAAATAAATAAATAAATGTATTTTACAAATTTATTATTGAAAGACATGGTAATATTATAAAAATGGTGATAAAAGTGTTTTGAATTGAAATTTAATTGTTTGAATGATAATTTTTTATTATCTATCTTAATAATTAATTATCAAATTGTTTGATGGGTATTAGTTCCATTAGGAAGATTTGAGCACTCGGTAAGGTCTCGAGGCCCTATACATGGTTGAGGGAGGAAACTTCTACATTGAGTCTTATAGGAATCTTCTCAACATATATGTCCAATAAAAGCACCTCAAACCAATGTACATGGACTTGTGAGGGTATTCGTAGCCTATTTGTGTGGATATCGATACTATTATGAAATTTTGATAAGTAAAGATGAGTTAGGAGTCATTTACATGTTTAAGGGAGGAAACCAAGCTCTAGGCACTAAAGGATGCTTTTAAGGATTCAAGGCTAATAGATATGTAGACACATCCAACCACAGGACATGACTTCTCAAGGGGATCCCTGGCCTTAGAATAAGGATATGGGTGGAATTTGGAAGGTTTTAATGACTAGATATGGGTCTTGGCACCCTAGACGTGGACAAGGGAGGAAACTTGAACTTTAGATCCTAAAGGAACTATATAGGAATCTATGGTCAAGAAAGAAACTTCAAATGACTATACAAGACCATTTGAGGGTATCCTTGATGTATGAGTTGAGGTACCAATTCCATTAGGAGGAACGAGGCAATAGACATGGGTCTCGATGCCTTTGACATGGTCAATGGTGGAAACTTAGGCCTTAGGCCCTAAAGGCACATTATAGACACCCAATACCCATATCAATGGATTGAATCACCACACATGACCTATCAAGGGCATCTTTCACCTTTTAGTGGGGATATTAATTACATCAGGAGGATTTGAACAATAGGTATGGGTCTCAATATTATGAACATGGTCTACAAAGAAAATATCAGCTTTATGCCCTAAAAGAAACTCTTATGCATAGAGGGACAAGAACAACACCTCAATCCACCACAAATGTCCTTTGAAAGATACCCTTCACCTAATAGTGGGATGTTGATGACATTAAGAAGTTGTTCAACGCTATGTATGGGTCTTGGAGTTGGGAACAAGGTTGGGGGAGAAAACCTAAAACTTAGGCCATAAAAAAAACTTCTAGGTATCTATGGTTTAGAGAAACAACTCAAGCTACAACATAGCACCTCTCAAGGGTATCCTTTTCTTTTGAGTGGGGCTAAGGGATCCATTGGATGATTTTGAGTAGTAGGTATGGATTTCTAGGAATTGGACATGTTTTGGGGTGGGAATGTGGGGATATGAATCCAAATAAATATTATAGGTATTCATGGCCATAAAAAATACTTGAAACCACCACCTAAGACCTATCAAGGTTATCATCTCCTTCATGTGTGGATACAAGTGCCACTAGAACAGTTTGGATACTAGGAAAGCTAGGCCTTATTCTATAAAGTAAAATTATATGCATTTAGGTTAAAGAACAATTCCTTGTCAAGCACACATCAATTTGTTGAGTGTATCCTTGGCCCATGTATGTGTCTCAGGGCCTCGGACATGGTTAGACAATGTGTAGTCCTAATGCACTAAATTCATATTAATGGAATATAGTCCCAAGAATGATTCCTTTAACTAAAGCATGTGACCTCTCAATGGGATATTTGACCTCAAAATGGTGATGTGGACACCATTATGGTTTTTTTAGCACAAGTTATTGTTCACAAGGCCTTCAACATGGTGGATAGAGGAAAACTAGGCTTTAGGCCCTAAAGGGCCATTTTGTGCTTCCAATGGCAATAACAATGCCTTGAACAAACACAAATGACCTCATAAGGCGATCCTTGACCTTCAATAGAGAATATTGGAACCATTATGCTATTTTGAGAACTATGTATAAGTATTGAGGCCTAAACCAAGATAGAGTCATGAAACATTAGCATTAACCCGAAAACGTAGCCTTTGAAAATCAAGGGCCATGAATAAATCCTTGACATACCACACATGGCCTCTTTGTAGCATTCTTGGCCTCTAAGTTGTGATATGGCACCATTAGAAGGCTTTTAGCATCAAGGATGGGTCATGGGAACATAGACATGGACAAGAGAGGAACCTAAGTCTTAGGATTTGAAACAATATTTTAAGTGGCCTACCTCAAGAAGAACACCTTGAACCACCGCTCTTGATCTCTTGAGAGTATCGTTTTCCTCTGAGTTGGGATATGGGTAGGTAGGGACAACAACATCACGTTGAAACATCACACATGATCTCCTGAGGGTATCCCTAGCCACCAAGTGGAGATATGGGTACCATTAGGATTTTTTGAGCACTAGGTTTAGGTGTTGAGGTATTAACCATGGTCGGTGTAGGAAGCTCATGCATTGTGATATATAGGAAAATTTTTGGCCTAAAGGTATAACAATGATGTCTCCAAACACTAAAGATAACCTCTCGAGGGGGTATTTGTCCTTATAGTCAGAATATGGGCACAGTTAAGAAATTTTTGAGCATTGGTTATGGGTATTGGGACCCTAGACATGGTTAAGAAATGCAAATTTTAAAAGACATCATAATGCCAAAATTTTAGCACGAGTATTAGAACACGAATCACATCCCATCCATATATGAAAACAATGGAAATGATTTAATTTTAAGAGGGATCCTCCACCACATTCCCTCGATTGAGAAACACCATCAAAGAAACCCACAGCATCATCAGTAATTAACACAAGAGAATCAACAAATCTTATTTTAGGAATTCACTAACAAAGCCCATAATTTTGGAGCAAATAAAGGATAAATCTGGAGAACAATTTCCAAAAGAGGCAGCATTCCTAGAACGTGAAATATCCATGCAGATAAAAATTGGCAATTCCCTGTATTTGGAGTAATTTTTCACCTAAAGTTCCAGATTTACCTCCATAGAAGATCCACTCCAAGAATTTGTGATGTGCAAAGAATCTGTGATTGTCCTCCAAACATCCTTGTAGAAGGAGCAATTCACAAAAATATGTTCAACAATTTCACTATGTAATTTGCAAAGGGGACATACATTTGGGCCTATCCAACCTATGTTAGATAAATTGTCCAAGTTCATTTTTTTCTTAAAAAATCCATAAATATATTTTAGTTTTAAGGGCATATTCCACTTCCATATTTTATTTGACCATCATTTACCCAAAATTCCCAAAGGAAGGCATAAGGAAACATAGATGGCTTTATGAACATATTTGGAACTATCCTAACCATTCTTTTTGTTCCAACTCCAAACTACCTTATCTTCTGAATATTCAAGGCTAATGCCAGCATGCTTTAAACAATTAATATATTTATCCCATTCTAGGGCCAAATCAACAACCAGACCTAGATTCTCAACATTCTTCCAATAATTTGTATTTGTAAAAGAAAAAATCACCCCGAGAGAGATATGTCAAAATGGAGATTGTTCTCACAAGTGGAAGAGCCATTGAATAGTTGATCTATTCTAAATGTACAATTGAAAGGGATGATTTGATTGATGAGAAATTCACTAGAGCCTTGATATTTTGAACAAGAATCGACACATAGCCTTGACGAGGGGATTGAATCATAATACATCAATGGGTGGATTTTAACAAGAAAATTATTCCATGCATGAATGATGTAGATATCAATCAAGTCTGATTTATTAAGATTATAAATATGCTGATAAAAGTGGTTTGATTTAAAATTAAATTATTTGAACGATAATAATTTAATATTGATAAATTACTTTTCAAATTGTTTGATGGATATTAGTGCAATTAGAAATATTTTAGCACTAAGTAAGGTCTTGGGGATTTGGACATGGTTGAGGGAGGAAACTTCTACCTTAAGCCTTATAGGAGTCTTCTATGCATCGATGACCAAGATGGTCTTGTGAGGGTATTCTTAGCCCTGTGTGTGTGGATATCGATACCATTATGCGATTTTCATTATTAGGGACATGATTAGGAGAACTTTACATGGTTATAAGAGAAAACCAGGCCTTAGGCACTAAAGGAATCTTTTAAGTCTCAAAGGATAACAAAGATGTGGAATCCTCAAATCCCAACACATGACTTCTCGAGGCAATCGTTGGACTTAGAATGGGGATATCAGTATAATTTGGGATGATTAAGGATTAGGTATAGGTCTTTGGGCCCTAGACATGGTCGAGGGAGGAATCCCTAACTTTACATTGTAAAGGAACTATCTAGGCATCTATGGTCTAGAAAGACACTTCAAATGAGAATATAGGACCTCTTGATGGTATCCTTGACCTATGAATTTGGATACCAATTCCTTAGGTGTATTTGAGTAATAGACATGGGTCTCGATGCCTTTTACATGCCCATGAAAGGAATATTAGGCCTTAGTCCCTAAAGAAACATTTTAGACACTCAAGGCCCATAAAAAATGCTCAAATCACCACACATGGACTACCCACGGAATCCTTCACCTCTCAGTGGGAATATTAATTACATTAGGAGGCTTTGAACAATAGGTATGGGTCTCGAGATTATAAACATGGTCTATGAAAAAAATATTTGCAGCCTTACACCCTAAAGGAAACTTCTATGCATAGAGGTCCAATAACAACAACTTAAACCACAACAACTGAGCTTTGAAAGATACACTTCACCTCTTTGTGAGATATCAATTACATTAAAAAAAATTTCAACATTAGGTACATGGGACTTGGAACTCAAAACAAGGCTGGGGGGAGAACCCTAAAACTTAGGCCATAAAGGAAGCTTGTAGGTATCTAGGGATTACAACAACAACTCAAGATACAATATAGAACCTCTCGAGGGTATCCTTATCACCTAGGTGTGGAGGTATGGGAGCCATTGGAATATTTTTAGTATTAGGTATGTTTCTAAGGAATTTGGCATGGTTTGGGAAGAAAATGTGGGATATGACTCCTAAAAAATATTATAGCACATCAAACCACCACCCAATACCTCTCAAGGTTATCCACACCTTTGAGTGGGGATACAAGTTCCATTAGAAGGCTTTGGATACTACGTATGAGGCTCTAGTACTTGAACATGTTTGAGGAAGGAAACATAGGACTTATTCCCTAAAGGAAAGTTATATGCATCTAGGTTAAAGAAAAATGTATCGATTCACCACACATCAACATGTTAAGCATATCATTGGACTCCTAGTGGAAATATCAGTAATATTATGGAGTTACATGGTTGAATTATGTGTCTCAAGGCCTTGGAAATTGTTGGTAGCCAATGATTGATCATTGTTCCTTAAATGAATATTAATGGAATCTAGTCCCAAGCATGATGTCTTGGACCAAAACACATGAATTCTAAAGGGTATATTTGGCCTCAAATTTGCGATGCAGACACCATTAAAATTTTTTGAGAACAAGGTATGGTTCACAAGGCCTTCAACATGGTGGAGGGATAAAACCTAGGCCTTATACCCTAAAGGAATATGTTTTTCTCCCAAGGCTAATAACAATGCCCTAAACAAACACATATGACCTCCCAAGGGAGATCCTTTGCCTTCGAGTGGGCATATTAGCACACTTATGCTTTTTAAAAAACTATGTGTAGGTATTGAGGACTAAATACTATGGTAAATTGATGAAACATTAGCCTTATTTCTATAATGAATCCTTTGAATTTCAAGGGCCATTAATAAACCCTTGATCTACCACACATGGCTTTTATGTAGAATATTTAGCCTCTAAGTGGTGACGTTGCACAATTTGAAGGTTTTGACCACCGAAGATGGGTCATGAGGCCCTAGAAATTACCAAGAGAGGAACTTAATCCTTAGGATGTAAAGCAACATTTTAGGTAGCCTACTTCAAGAACAAAACCCTGAACCACCACACTTTATTTCCTAAGAGTATAAATTCCTTACAAGTTAGGATATGGGTAGGCATGGCCAACAACATCACCTTGAACCATCACATATGATATATTAAGATTACCCCTAGACTCTAAGTGTAGATATGGGAACCATTACGAGTTTTTTAGCACCAATATTACCTGTTGAGGTCTCAAACATGGTTGATTTAGGAAGCTTAGGAATTGGGATATATATTAAACTTTTAGGGATAAAGGTCTATGAATGACCCCTTCAACCAAGAAATATGACCTCTTGAGGGGATGTTTGGCCTTATAGTTGGAATATGGGTACCATTAGAATTTTTTGAGCACTAGGTATGGGTCTTGGGACCATATACATGGGTAAGGAATATAGGAAAATTGGGCTTTATGACCTAAAGGAATCTTCTAGGTATCTATAACCAAACATAACATGTTGAACAAGTAAAATGGACATTTCCATGATATCTTTGGCCTTTTGGTGGGTTTTTTTCTATCACAAGAAAATTTTTAGGGCTAAGTATAACTCTCAATTCCATGGATATGGTTGAGGGGGGGGGGACATTTTTCTTAGGTCCTAAAGGAAACCTTTTAGCAACTTGGGCTAAGAATAATGCCTACAACTACCACAAATGACCTCCTAAGAGCATCATTTTCATCTAAGTTGGGATATCAGTGCCATTATCATTTTTTTAGAACTTAGTATGGGTCTTGGGTTCCCTAGACATGCTTGAGAGAGAAAAATTGGGTTTGAATCCCTTAAGAATGCTTTTAAGAATCCATGGCCAAGAAGGACAACTTGAACAAACACACATGGCTTCTTTAGGGTATCTTTAGTGTTTGACTAGGGAATTTTATACCATTAGATGGTTTTGAGTATTAGTTGTGGGTATTGAGACTCTACATGATCAAGGAAGGTATCATGTGCCTTACCGCCTAAAGGAAGCTTCAACGTGTCCAAGGCCAAAAGTAATATTTTAAATAAACACACATGAACTCCCTAAGATATCCTTGGCCTCATAGAAAAGGTTCCATCATATTTAGGAGGTTTTGAACGTTAGATATGAGTTTGAGGGCCTCAACATTATGAAGGGAGGAAACCCAAGACTCATCCCATAGAGTAATCTTCTAGTCATTCAAGGACAAAAACAATTGCTCAAACCACCACAAAGGACCTTCTGAGGGTTTCATTCGATTATCAATGGGAATAAATGAGTGGATATATTAGGGATAACAATAGGTATGGGTCTCATGTCCTAGAGATAGATGTGGGAGGAAACTTAGGCTTATTCCCTAAAGGATTTTCTAAGCATCCAAGGCTAATAACAATGTCTAAGAGCATAACACATGACCTTCAAATGGTATGTTTTCCCTCAAACTGAGATATGTGTTCAATTAGGAGTTTTTTAGCACTAGTTATACATCCTAAGGCCTTGGACAGGTTAGGAGTGAAAACTTATGTTCTAGACTAAAAATAATATTTTGGGTATCCAAAGCATGACATCTCAAGGATATCCTTGGTCTCCAAGTGGAAACATCAATGCCAATAGGAAGTTGTGAGAAATAGGTATGGGACTTAGAACTTTGGACATGGTTGGGGTAGGAAACTTAACTCTTGAGACCTAAACAAATCTTCATGCATCAAAGGTTACAATCAATAAATCACCACACATTCACTAAAAACAAAGTTAAAAAAAAAAATCTACTTATAGGAAAAATAGTTGGCATCTCAATAAAACTCTACTTTCTAAAAACACAAGAAATAAATATGAAAAACCAAACACAACAAAAAATTATAATAATTTTTTATTTTTATTTTTTGCACTAAATTTTCAAACAACCTATTGATAATAAACTAAGTCATATATATATATTTCTATTGAAAAAAAAATAAAAAAAAAAAAATATATATATATATATATAAATTTACCACTACAAAATACATCATAATTATAAAGAAAACAAGCACACAAACATTAAAAACAAACAAATAAAGAAGCTATCTAATATACACACACAAAAAAAACCAAAAAACACATACATAAATAAAAAACAAAACAAACAAATAAACTTTATGATGTAGACTTCATTATTATTTTTTCTACTCTTCATAACCCTACACACATTTCTTTTTTCATTGTTGTGTTATAACAAGGAATTTGCTATGTTTAAATTTCCCTAACAAGTTTTTAACCCAAAATTATGCGAGCCTTAAAACTTGGTCAATCGTTTGCTTTCTCGGTCGATATAATGTTAAAGTTCCATGGAGTGGTTTAGCTTAAAACACCCTAGGTCGTATTATAGGAAAATATGCACTCAATTGGCTATGAAGACTGACTTAATAATGATTGGTTGGTGGAAGGTAATGTCTCCATGGTCGTCTTGGCCCTTACTGAGTCACAAGTTTCTGGTATATTTGGCTTGTGGGCTGTTGGATATATCCTTGGAAGGTTGTTGTTCCCATTGTTAAAAAAAAAAATGTCCCATCGTTCATTCCTCCATGTGGCGATAAATTTGTGTCTTACTTGCGTGATCGCGACACAATTATTAAGGTGGAAAATTCGCGCGGGCTTAGGGTTATCTCGCTTTTCATTCATCTGGTCGGCTTCTATATGCTCTTGTCTGAAATCAGTTGGGGGGTTTCTGGGCCAAGGTTTCATGGTGCCATTGTTAACATCAGGAGTCTTGGCCGCCAATGCCAAAAGAGACTCACTCTGCTAGACTAATGCAGAATCCAGTCTCTCTATTCATTGGTAGCTCTGTTAACTAGAGGGGCTTTCCATTTGATGACAATGTTGGTGTATGGTTGGTCAATTCTTCGAACTACTTAGCCTCAACATTTCTCACCTTCCAATTAAATAATATACTTCACATTGCTGGGTTTTCAAATTTATTATTTGTGCCATTTCATATGAAATTATGTGTTCTTGGACAGTGTTAATGAAATTATGAGGGGTACATTAAAGAGCATTACAACGGAGTGATCGGCACATACCTGTCATGATGGATGAAGAGCTCTATTCGATCGTGTGGGAGGAGGGATTGGTGGATTTGGTGACGGTGGCCATGGGAGTCTACTGGTTTGATCTGGAGACATTCTACTCTCAAGTGAAACGAGTCCTATACAAACCAGCATGTGTGATCGTTGTACAGAATTATGGTACAAATCACAACATCAATAGTGTTGTGGATGCAATGTATAGGGACTACATTAAAATGGCCAAACGTTATAGCTGGAACCCTAGATTTTAGTATGTGTTGGAGGGATACAAGACTCTTCCTTTTCCATTCAAGATGATGCCGGAAAATGGGAAGGGTGGCGAGGGAAATCCAAATGAAAAGAATATGAAGAGAGAGGTTTCGTTGGACAGATACTTTGGATGGTTCAAATCTTCATCTGTTTTGACCAGTGCGAGATAGAAGGGTGTTAATATTCTGAATGAAACCATCTTGAGAAAGTTTAGAGACGCATGGGGTGATGAAAATAAGACTCACACTCTCAAATATGAGATGTATATGCTCACAAGCACATGCCTCTATTAGTTGATATTTTATATGTGCAAAGCTGGGGTAGGCTTGAATACTTTATACTTAGTCTTTTAGCTTTCAATGAAAAATATCCCAGTGATGGTAAGACACCGAGGGCTCATTCCATATTTGCTAGTATACATTATTACATTTCCAATAACATCGGGTTTCTCTTGTTTGAAAAAAAATGAAGGGTCGAAAGAGGGGTGTTCTGAGTGTGAACGACCAGGGGGAAGTTTTGAATCCCTTGGGATTCAATTTCTGTCATGGAAGTCCAGCTTTCCCTGGTAAATAGCTCTCTGTGTTTTACTATTAAAATATTTTTACCTTTGTATTCTTTATTTAACGCGCAATGGCCTCCTTTAAGTGGACACTAAAATTTAATTCACACTCTGTTTCCCTTGTGAACATGTCCTTTCCCCTGGCATTGTCACCTTCAACCCTATCACTTGAGCGCTTCAGGTATGCATGCTTGGGTCACATTTATTTTCTATGGAACAAGGTTGTAGGTCTAGGTATGCGATAAAATGTGAGGTTTATTACTTTGGTTTTGATAGTGGCAACATATCCATCCCTTGTACTTGTACCTTATACCCCTTAGGGTTTTGGCTATTGATGTATATATAAAGTGGGATTTAAAAAATTAATCATGTGTGCACAATTCTGGGCTTCACAATATTAAGTTTCCTAGGCTCGGCTCCTTCCTTGTTGAATTGGTTACTATGGTACCCTTACTATAAAATTTATGAAGGTTTTATATTAAAAAAACATGTTATTAACTCTGAACCCGTCCACTATATCATTCAATAATGAAAATTTTACTTGTTTATTGTGTATATATATTGACCCACATCTCGTCTTGTCCTCAGGAATGCATGAGATAGAGTTTCTTTGTATGAGATATTGTTTGTTTGTTTGTTTGAGAGAAGCATTCAAGGGTTCTTGCTCTGCTGTAATGGATGTTGCAGGTGCAAACTCTTTTGTCATTCCAAACTAGGGAAACGTGATTCCCGTGGAGAGTGTGCAAGAGCTTGTAAAAAATCATGTCAACCCACAAGAAACTGTTCCCCACCGATACATCAGGTCCCAGGAAGAGAGGCCCACTACATCCTTGTTACTTGTCTCTCTTCAAACTGCGATCCCTGTAATCGACATGAACAAATTGAGCATCTTGCAGATAGAAGATGATCAAAGACTGCAAGAAATGGCCAGGCTTTCCAATGCCTGCCAAGAATGGGGCTTCTTCCAGGTATGCAGTTTGCATAGAGAAGCCATAACTATAACTCAACATAGTTACTCGATAGTGTAATTACAGTAATTATAATTGATTCATAGTTGCTAAAGTTTATAGAGTTGTACATATCCTAACCCTTATCATAGTCCATTCGAATTTAAATATGTGATTTGTTATTTCCTGGAACATTGTAACTAAACGAACAGTGTAAATGATTCATCGTTGCTAAATTTTATAGAGTTGTACATATTCTACTCTTTGTGGAATTTGAACATGCCATTTGTAATCTCCTAAAACATTATAACTTAACTGTGTAATTGATTCATTGTTGCTAAAGTTTTTTGGAGGATTGATGTTAATGCAATAATGTTTCAGATAGTGAACCACGGGATTCCTCGTTCCTTAATTGAGGATATAAAGACCGTAGCTAAAGAGTTCTTCAATATTCCATTAGAAGAGAAACATAAGTATGTTCCCCAAGAAGGAGACATTCAGGGATATGGTAAGATGTTTGTAATAGCTGAGGATCAAATGTTGGACTGGGGTAAATTGCTTGCTTTGGCACTCATGCCCGAAAACCTTACAAATATCTCCCTCTGGCCAACCGTCTTGACAAATTTTAGGTAACCAAAATTATGACTGTAATCAGTGTCATGGATGATGTAAGCACATGAATTGATTGCTATTGATCAGATTGATGAGTATTGTTATAAAGAGCTTAATTGATTGATTGTCAGGGATACTGTTGAGAGATATGCAATAGAGGTGGAAAAACTTGCTCAAGAGCTGCTGAGTTTGTCCGTTGAAAACCTAGACAAGGAATGTTTTAAATATGGTTTTATGGAGCTCCAATGTTTATCATGAGCTTTTTTTTCACTTTTCTTAGTACATTAAATTCGTTCCATGGCGAGTAGTCCTTAACTCAACGAACTAATTCAATTATGGGATCATTTTACTTCCAAAGGTTGTAAAAAAAATTGTTTCTCTCTTCAAGGGTCTTAGCTCATAGATATTTTGTCTCCCTGGAACGCGTTCAAAGATAAAGAGAGGTAAATTTCATCCTTAGCTGAGAGCATGATGAATATTATTTTTGTGTAAGTACTCACATTTTTTTTTATTGTTTTGGATAGGTTTTGGCGTTGATTCAGTGGTCTGTCTTCTTACAGGTTGTTTATTCCTTCTTTTTACTTGGTATTTTGTTTAATTAGCTATTTTTTTAAACTTTTACTCAGAACTTTGTTTATGTTATTTTTCTCAGATTACCTTATGACGAATTTTTGGGACCACTGAAGTTGTACTCGATCCCTTTAATCGAGATGATTTAACAACAAGAGTTTAAATAAAAAAGCTAATTTATATACCCTGCAGGGTTTTCACTTGGATTGAACGTTGTTATATTAATGGGGGATACTTCCCAACCCTTTGATGCTGCTAGCTATATCGAAGAGAGAAGGAATGGAGTAGTCCCCAGTGTGAGGTTGTAGATAGCACACCCATCATAATTCTCCATGATAGGTAATACTATGATAGAGGAGATCCCCCTTGAGGTAAATTGCCACTCTGAATTACTACAATTTCTGGAGTTATAGATTTATATTTCAATGCTGACTAGATTTAATATTATGTTAGATGGAGAGGATGAACTACCAAAGGCACATGCTTCACAAATTGGGAAGAGAGGTAATGGGCCGAGAGACATTAACTCTTTCCAAAATCAATTGCAGGGTTTCTTGTGGGCCGAGACGTTGAGACTTCTTGAAATCAACTATAGGTGTTTCATGAGTCATCAGGAAGAGGGACCTAAGGTTCCCTTTGGATAGTATGATATCATTCTTACACATTGTGTACCATTTCATACATGATACTTCACTGGTTATCATTGTCGGATAGAGCTTGAGAAAAAAGGAATAATAATTATGACAAAGATTAAAATGGCACACAGACCAGTAGATCTATCTTATCTTAATAAGTGCAGAGATGCACAGGTCAGTCCAAGCTTTGCCTCTATCAAACACTACCTCCTGGAAACAGAGATGAAGGTTTAAAATTGAGCGAAGCTTGGAGGCCTGTGTTGCATAGACTAAAATAATTGAAAGGATGTTTGGAGCTTGAGAAAAAGGGATAACTTCGTTCTGAAAATAGTTCATGCATCAGTTCATGCATTGAAGTTTAAACCAAATAGGATGCTTATGATCGATCACTATGAATAGAAATTGGTTTTTTAATTTATCTTTGATAAAAGTGAATGCTAAATTCCATCACTATGAATAGAAATTGGTTTTTTAATTTATCTTTGATAAAAGTGAATGCTAACTTCCAGCAAATTGAAATTCAACGATTATGTTACATGGAAACATAAAATGGTTTTCTAATATGTGATGTGGCTCTTGAAGTGTGTCTATTTAATGTACATAATTATTGATTTCGTTAATGATGGATTCAAATGAAATAATATTTAAGAAAATGTTTTAATATACTTTTTAAACCTTGTTAAGAAGTATATATGTGTGCGTGGTGCAAAAAAAATGTAAATCACATATTGTATATATTGTATATATAATATGTGATTTATATTTTTTTTGCACCACTTGTTATTTTATGATGCTTTGCACCACTTGTTATTTTATGGTGCTTTGCACCATATACAAGTTTGTGTATATTAAATAATAATAATAATTTTGGTGTTTTGCACCAAAAAGACGCAATCCATGTTGGATTGGTTTTGGTGTTTTGAACCACAAAAATTCAATCCACCTAAGATTGGTTTGGGTGGTTTGCACCATACACCATGGAATCCCACATATTCATTTAACACCAAAAACAACTTTTTTACGAACACCACTTTTGCACCATAAATCTTAGCACCACTTGCGTATCCCCACATTATCACCACTTTTGCACCACTATTTGAAAATTGAAGATTTCCCAAATCCTTTACAAATAGTGGTGCTAATGTGAGACTAAAATGTCCTTTTTCTTGTAGTGATTTTTTGCATTAAACTCGGCTTTGAACAATAAAGCGATCACGAGTGGGAAAATATCATGCAGTCGCAACCACCTCACAGGTGGAGTAGAGCTGTCAAGTATGGAAACATTAAAAACAAAATTAGGGAAACATGATCTCATCCCACTGGAGAGATTTTACACACTGTCTATTCGTTTGCACAACAAAATATCGACCGCCTAGCAAACTACAGGTGAAGGGGGCTAAATCTACAAGTTCAAGCCATAATCTTCTACAGATTACTTTGCTATTGGTGATCGATTTACTATAAATTTTCCCTTAGATCTGGTCACGATCAAACATTCCATAATGAACATTGAGACTAAGGAAATCGATCACGGTTTGGTGCGAATCCAAAAGCATAAGGTTTAAAGGAATACGAGACAAGCACGCTGTGTATTTTTTTACTTCATCCCTAGAATTAAAACAAGCCAACACTCATATGGATCGCCAACACAGACACACGTAAAATAAGTAAGGAAATATCCTTAGTGGATTTCCCGAGGAAAATAAAAAACAATAGAGCTGCAAAGTATGAAAACAATGGTGTTGATGAACTCGAATGGATCTACTTCTATGTAGAGGATTGGAAAAAAAAATAATGGAAGAGTTGTTTTATCACATAGTGATATCCATCAGTCAGTAGTTAATATACATAGCTTAGAACAACACTGTCCTGGTGTTCTAGGGACTAGAAATGAAGGCATGAAATAAGGCGGGGTATGCCTCTTTTATGGTTGTCTCGTTTTCCCAAGTAGCCTCTTCTGGTCCGAAGTGCCTCCATTGTACTTTCAACTGGGTGATGGTCCTTCTTCTAAGTTGCACCTCTCTCTTATCCAGAATTTTGAGGGGCTCCGGTAGGAATTCCCCTTCGAGTTCCACCTATAACAAGGACCAATCAATCACATGTTTAGTATCATAAACATATTTCTTTAATAAAGATGCATGAAAAACATTATGAACTTTTACATGAGCTGGTAAAGCTAACTCATATGCTACTATCCCTTTCTTGGCCAGTATCTCAAAGGGTCCACAAAATCTAGGGGTTAGCTTCCTGCATCACCCCAAGCTCAAAGAGCTTATTTTTGCTTTTACTTTTAAGAAGACATGTTCGCTGAATTGGTAATCTTTGTCTTTCCTTTTCTTATCCGCATAACGCTTTTGGAGGTCTTGTGCCTTTTTCAAGTTTTGTTGTACCTTGGAGACTAGTTGCTCCAAGCCTTTTAGTAGGTCGAGATCTAGCATAAGTCTATCTACTGGACTATCCCAAGTCATTGGTGTCCTACATTTTCTAGCATAGAGCACTTTGAAGGGGCTCATTTTGGAAGAGGTCTGGTATCCGTTGTTGTAAGCAAACTTTGCGAGGTGCAAATAATCCTCCCACTTTGTGGGGTTGTTCATAACATACATCCTCAGCATATTGTTGGCTGCTTTTTGGACAGACCCGGGTTTTAATGAAGCGCAGCAACAAAACCCCTTGGCGCACTAGCCCTCTCGGCAACGAGCTGCGCAGCAGCTCGAGGTCTCACCCGAAGTGGCTATGGGGGGGCTAAGGAATCAGATTTCCTTAACCTAGGAGACGCGAAGATTGTTCTTTCTCCCTCGACGATTCCTCAGAGCGGGCTGCCTGACTCTTCTTCAGACCCCTCGGCGTAGCTGCGCTGAACTCTCGCTCAACATCCTAGCTGCGCAGCATCTCCGTTCCGGTGCACGGGGTGACTTATCCCCTGCATCGACGCTCTATATATCTTTTCTGCCCGTGCGCCCAGCGCAGTATGTATTCCTCTATCGCTGCGGCGACAACGTTCTACAGATTCTTCGACACTTAATGATTATAGTTACCAAGGAAGCTTCGAGAACGGACTCAACTTATTCATAAAGATAACGCAACATTCATAGAAACACAGATAACAACTCAGACATGCATTCATGCGATCATTATCATAACAATAAGACGTAAAGAATGCACCTCCTCGGGAAACCACGTCCACGAGGAGTGTTTCATATATTAACTCAAATGGGACTTATACAATAATGCTGCGCACACAGCTGCAGCCTTAGATCTTTCCAGGAAACTCCACGCACACAGCTGGGAGCCCTTCTCTCGATCTAGTCTCTTCCTCCATAGAGATTACAATAGTTCAGACGTCGACTCAGACTGTCTGCAACTTGGGGATTAAATTCTCAGTTATCCCAGCTCTGACTCTTGTCTTCTAACAACACAGTAGAAAACAATCCTCATACAAAATAACCAACCTACCAACTAGCTAGCTTATCTCAAACAGCTAACCTGCGTCTCAGCATCTAAAGGCTGGCTAACTGACTAACATCTAACTTTTGCAATTACACATATATATAGGTGGCCATGACGGTCGCACCTTTACAATTCTGTGGGCCTTTCCCAACAGTAATCCCCAAAAACCCTAACCACGCACATGGCTAGGTGTACTGTAGGCACCGCTTGCAGTCATGTCGCCGCTTCCTGCAGGTTCCGTGACTTCCGGCGCAGATTGCGGGTATGGGCGCCTTGTCCTTCGCCTTCAATGCTCTGGTCCGTTGCTCCTCCTTGATCCGAGCAACCATAACTTCTGTACTTAGCCTTAAATGAGGGTAGCTGAGCCCTCTACTCCATCGCTTCATTTATTATGGTAGCTGAGCTTTCTATTCAGCCACATTCATTCTTTTATGACGTGCGCGCGACCTCCGCGAGTTCCAGTCCGTAATCCGCGTCGAGCTCATCCATCTGGCACCGTACTGCGCACCATTTCCTTCTTCCCAAAATTTGGTGTTTATTCAAAATTAGCACTTTCCCTTCAATACTTGTGCTCTTTCCTCAAAATTCGCAGCTTTACCATAGCTGCGGCCTAGGATCCAATAGGCCCCTAACACTTACTTGTGGCTCGCCCTCGAGCCACTTGCACTAGCGTGTGGTCGCTTTACTTGTGCATCTGCTTTTTCTTGGGTCTCCGTGAATGTTTTCTTCCACTGCGCAATAGCGGAGTCCATTTGATCGACACACTCCACAGCTGTCTGCACCGTTTCTGCAGTGGCTTCTTCTTTAGCTGTGCCATCAATCACCTGTTGAGATTCTGCAATTTCTTTGATCTTTGCCTCGATCTGGGCAGCAAGGTCAGCATACTCATCCATAAATGGATGAATTTTGTTGGTGAGTTTAGCATCTTCATTTCTGAGCTTGTGCAGTTGATGTTGGATTCTGCGCACTTCACTCATTTTCCTCATTTTTGCTAAGCCTTCTAAGGCCTTAGCTTCTTCGGTTAGAACAGTTAGGGACTGTTCTACAGCTTGCACTTGTTCAAAGAGACCAACCTTTGAAAGGGAGCGTCTCAAGCTCCGTCCAAGCCTCCATAGCTTGGTTCATCAGATTCTCGGCTTCAGCTGCTCTGCTCTTCAGTTGTGTAGAAGTTCTGCGCAAATTGTTCCTGGCTATCATCTGTTAAATGCGCTACAACACGAGCTTCTAACTCGGAGATCTGCGTTCTATGGTCTTCAGCCATAGCAACTATCTCGTGCTCCAGGGTTTTCACCCTTCCTCCAATAATTTGAACTTTCTCAACCAGAGGAAGGTCTGGTTGAATCTCGCAGGCTGGCAGCTCCTAGGTGTTGGCCTGATTTTATGAATCAGAGCCAATAAAGAGGTTTTATCCACACAATCAACTTAAAACAGTATCCGGTGTGTTTAAGTTAACAAGACCTCACAGGTTATGGTCCTGCTACCAGCTAGTTTGTCTCTTAAGGAAACCTCAAAACTAGCAAAATCTAATCTATTCTAATGTTTATCCTATCTATATATTTACAAATATCCTAAAGCTGCTTTCGAAAGAAAGACTTCAATTTTTTGTGAAATTTTCTAAGTATGAAAGCTTAATTACAGTATGCAGAATGATTTAACAATACTAAAGATAAAATAAACTTAAAACTAATCTATCTATTCTATTTTACCCTATCTCAGCTGAGAGCAGATTTGAAATTAAAATTAATCATTAATCTTATAACAGAATATTGAAATACGATATAAACCAAACATGTTTAAATCATAACAACAATTATTCTGCTATATAGAAATGGACTTGAATTTCAACCTAAAAGACACAGTCAAATTTCATTTCCAGAACTGATTAACAATTATTGCTCAAGATAGTCATTCAAATTTAAGATAACGTTTATTTAAATATTCACCATTAACATACAAATGAAACTTTAAATAAACCCGAAGTTATATCATTCAAGCTAATGTCCATAGTGAACATACTAATGAACAAACCACAATGACATATGCATTCAATAACTAATCTTGAGACGACAAAGTGAGAAATTGTTTGAACATCAGTATGACACAGCATACATAGTTTGCATATAAACAGAAAATGACAAACTGAAATATATGTATATATAAAAACCCAAAAATGAATACCATTCACAGCATCATTCGTAGATATCCAGTATCATCCACAACAAAGCTTCAGCTTCAGGTTTGAAGTAATACTAGCAAATAGAATATATTTCAAGAAGTTTTTCTTCTACACTTCATCCATCCCGAGTTCATCAAAAATCTTCCTTCATATACTAATGAGAATCGGTTTTTGCTATAAATGTTGCATGCAACATTATAGGAAATTACTTAACCATAAAAGCACCTAATTACACCAAATACTGAAAATAGAATCGACTAGCCTGAGTCGAGGCATCTCAGAACATTCCTGACCA
Source organism: Larix kaempferi (assembly GCA_027924585.1). NCBI lineage: Eukaryota > Viridiplantae > Streptophyta > Pinopsida > Pinales > Pinaceae > Larix > Larix kaempferi. The sequence continues at coordinate 13,900,288 of BSBM01000007.1, forward strand.
TTCAGAAAACTCCAACTAGTAACAGATCAGCTACACTTTCACGCCAACGCATCCACTATGTCCTGCATTCCTGGAAGAAAACGGTGATAAAACCCTCCTGCATTAAATTCAATAAATATATCATATTAAAATCGATTTAACACAGTCAACCGAAATATTAAAACAAAATTATAAATGCATGCCTGTAAAATCTCCGATTTTACAGACATGCTAAATCAAAATGATCGTTACCTGTCAACAAGAAAAAGAACTATTAGGCTTCATTGCGAAGAGCGATTACTCTTCTAGCTTCGGCCAATTTAGCCTTCAACCTGATAATTTTGACATTTTGTTTTTCAATTCGTTCCAAAAGCATCTGGTTTGTTTTTAATATGGATTTCTTAGATTCCTTGAATTGATTCTTTTTCACGTTGGCCCTTTTCCATCTATCAATCCATTCTAACAATTCTTTCTTGAGTGTTTTATTTTCTTCTTCCAATAAGACCGTATACTGTTTGCGTTTTCCTTTAGACTCTGCTTTCTTATCCTGATAGACATTTCCTAATATCTGCTGTAGGGTTTCGTCTTCGCTGGCTACATGAGGAGAACGAGGACTATCACAACGCTGATGGTGAGATGGTTCAAATTGTACAGTGTCAGGATCTATTTCCGGTTGATTACCCTCAACTTCACCTGATGGCACATCATTTCCCTGGACAGTGGTGGAATTTCCTACACCCATTGTGCTAGGGACAGGTATCGGAATATCATCCTCAATATTTACAACTGCAGGTTCGGCGGCAGTAGATTTGGAAGTCTGTGGATCAGACCTATACCTTGGAGTAGAATGACGACTATACATGCTTCTGGTGATTCTACGTGAAGATGATAGGTTTCCAACCTTCGACCCTTGCTTATCACAACAAACCTGAGCCAGATGGTTCAGCTTATGCATAAGAATTTTATCACATTCAGTAGGTTTATCAATTTCATCTTCGGCTGATCCCTCTTTTAATTTTACAGGGTTGCCATCATTATTATCGGGTTGTGATTCATTTAAATTTTCCCTAGAACTGCAAGGGACTGAAGCCCTATCGTCATCTTTATCTACCTCATCATCTACAGACGTGCTTATGGCCTCTGGTTCATTATCCTCTGAGCTATCATCCTCAGAATCTATAATTTTTCGTTTCCTACGAGCTCGAGGAGACGAATTGGGCCAATGCTGTGTTGGCCCCAATTTACAATCGACTAGGAATTCATCCCACGACCGACCTTTCGCGGATAATTGATATTGCAATAAAATTTTAATCAATCCATGGTGACACAGACTATTATCAGGGTTATTAAAATTTCTCACAGACTGTGACATTTTCTTCAGACTTTGCCACAGATAGAAGGGCAAGTTAAGTTTATAACCCTTAACCGCTAACAACAACCGTAAATGATACAAATGCAAATGGGAAAAACGTCCACAACAGGTTACGTACCTTACCAAGATTTCATAGTAAGCTCTCCACTCGGGCTTGAGAAATTTTACAGGCACGCCTACTCTCAATTTCGTTTTATCTGGTAAAGGCGAGAACAATGCCAAACACTTCTTCTTATCAACCATAAGGCCTTTAAACCAGCGTTCTCCCACCTGGGGAAGTTTCGTGGCTTCAGCAATGCTGTCTTCATTTATAACAAACTCAAAACCCCCAATTCGGACCCTGTCATTTTTAAAACCCATTGCAAACATTCTGGTAATCTCCACATGATGACCATCAAAGCTTTGAAAGAAATGCGTCCATCCCATTTTCTCGAATTTCTGGGCAACCTCCTGATTAGCTTCAATAATTTCATACCCTGAGATTTCAAAACGATTCAGAAGAGGCATGGTTTCTTCAACACTGTTTTGGTTTAGTCGTGGAATGAACGGAAATGTGAAAACAGATGGAATAGGTATCCACACACACGACATACTAGAAAAATCTTCACATGCGCGAAATCTGATCCAAATCAAATCTCTGAACCTACCACTTTAGCGGGATGGTGATAAATATTACACTTTCATGCTACATCATGGTTTATGCTAATTTATCTGCGTTTTGACCCTGCCAAGTAGTGACCATTACTTAACTTAACGAACCAGCGATACGAAGACTGCCTAACTTGGTGAACCAGTGATATGACAACTGATATAGCCATTATTAAGATCATTGATTATTGACAGTGGTTCATTATTAATAGGTACGATGGCGTAGTTCGTGATGAGTGTTAGCAATTAACACTGTCAACAAGGTTTTATCAAACGCATACAGTTGTCGAGTCTGTCAAGTGGTGAAGGCCACGTTTCCATACCATCTCACCGATCCAAAGATTTATCAATTTAACCGTTGATTTAGCGCATGGTTAGTTCATCCAACGATCATCATTATTCTATAATATTACGTCGTGATGTGCAGAAGCATAGATTGCGTTTTAAGGTTGGGTAGGTATTAATCAAAAGGCCAACTTGGTGTTTATTTTATTTATATGTACAAACTATATATATACAATACTAAGTCGAAACCTTTATACATGGTATTAACACACTATAGTATATATCATTAGATAGGGTATTTATCATATGTGAAATGTTTCCTATGTAAACCACCATTTATTGATTAAATATGATATTGACAAAGTTTATAATAGGAAATTACTTTATGATATTAGATTCCCAAATTCACTTAGTCTTGAGACTAATAATACCCTAAACAATGCGCTTAATGATACTTCCTTGACACACAAAACCCTTAAGTCAGATAAACTCGTTTCAATATTTTGAACAATTTTTAATGAGAATTTACAAAACTTATCAATCCTTGATTCAAAAACCAAATTCGATGATCAAGTCCATATCAGCTTTTAGAGTCATTAATTACTTTTTCTTTGATTAAGAGCACCTTCAGAATCAAAGATTCTGAAGGAGCTCTATATAATTTTAATTCATTTATCACATAAAGGACTGATCTCTCTTCACTTTGTCAAGAAGTGAAGAGGTTGTTGCTTGCTTGCTGCCAACAAATGGCGACGACCTGGGAGAACCAGTTATCTCTGCTTAAAACAAGATGATTAAAACGAAATCTTCGAAACCTGTTAAAGATAATCAAAATCCTTTATTCATATCAAACCTTTATTTATTCAGTTTCATAAGCATAACCCAGAAATTTTTCATCTTTTGAAACTAACATATGATTAGAGATAAGCTTACAAATATCATTATCAAAACCAGTGCTTCTTAGTAAGGATGATCTTACCATCAGCCTCGAATACCTTTCCTCTGAAAACTATCTAGAACCTGTTCCTTGGTTTAGTAATTTCTTGTTTCATGCTTTGCTGTTCTTTTCTTTTAAATGATAATTCTGTCTGAAGACTACTACCTGGGTTTGGTGTCCCAATGTGGTAGTATCATTCACGAGAGTTGTCTGAAATAAGCAGGCCGACTCGTGATGAGATCTCCTGTCTTTTAATTTAAAATCAAAAGCCATCACCCTGGTGATCAGAAATGAAGTTATTCCAGGCAACACTGATGATCATGATTAGGTCGGCTCATTACTGAGACCTCCTATTCTTCAGGCAAAAGTTATGTTTTCTTGGAATTTTCATTGATTTTGTTTTAACTAAAATGAGAGATCATTACCCAGCATGGTAACCAAATAGTAATGTCAGTCATAAATACCACCAGAAAATGAATCAGCTGGCTCGTGATGAGACCCCTTATCTCTTGGTTTTAGTACCAAAAAGCCATTACTAGTTTCCTAATAATGTCATACCAGAGATATTTATGATTCTGATCAGACCGGCTCATTACTGAGACCTTCCGTCTCTCACTTTAGCTTTTATTAGCTGGAACAGATGCTAGACAGTCTTCAAATGACAAAAGTTTTCTAAACCAATGATAAAAATCTGTAAAATTTTTTCAAAAGCACGGGCTTTGAGAAAGATATATAATAAACTATCCTTATTTAAGAAAATAACCAGATGAAAGAAAAGTCCGGGAAATACTTATAAATAGAACTAATGAAGATTTTTTTTACAAATTCAAGAAATTTTGATCAACCCGAACAACTTTAAAAGACCTCAGTTCAAGTCAAAATTTTCAAGACTTACGAGAAAACTAATCTTATTGATATATATTAATTACAATTGTTAATCACATATTTCTGTTTTGAGGACTAGTTACAAACATGAAATTTTAATAACCTAAAATATTAAGTATTGACAGATATTTAACTTACATACAATTTGCTAGTGTATATACAAAAATATAAAAACTATTTATAAACAGTGAATAAGTATATACAATTTAGACAGCGATTATTAACAGAAATATTTCTTAAGAATCAGTCCATTCACAGGGAATGTCTCGGACTGTCCTTCAAGTGTTTGCAATCGAAAGGTACTTGGACCTATTTTTTCAGAAATGACAAAGGGGCCTAACCAAAGTTTTTGAAACTTAGTATGACTACCCTTAACTTCATGAGCTTTATCCCATTTTAAGACCAAATCTCCCACCTGGAATTCACGAACAGAACTAAATGATTGGTCAAACCACGACTTAACAATCTGTTGATGTTTGTTAAAGTGTTGTTTTGACTGTTCTCGTTCTTCTTCTAATTTTAACAATGCATTAATTCTCTTCTCCATTGCTGGGCATTCTTCTTCTTGTACAGACTGAGCTAACTGTAATGAAGGTAAAAATAAATTAGGCGGAAGAATAGCTTCAGTCCCATACACTAAGAAAAATGGTGAATTACCTATTGCAACTTTTGGAGTTACTCTATCTGCCCAAAGAGCATTAACCAATTCTGTATGCCAATTCCTGTGGTGAACTGAAACAGTTCTTTTAAGAATTTTCAATAAATTTTTATTTGTTGACTCAGCTAGACCATTCCCATGAGGATGGTAATTAGCTGAATATCTGATTCTTATTCCTTTTTCTAAAGCGAACTGACTCAATTCAATTGATGAAAAATATGATGCATTATCAAAAACCAAAGAATCAGGAACACCAAATCTTGTTATGATAAAGAAATCCAGAAATAATATAACTTGATTAGTATTCACAACCTTCAATGGTGCAGCCTCAGCCCAACGGGTGAAATAATCAGTTGCAGTTATTATGTACTTGTGTCGCATTGATGAGGGAGGGTTTATTGGACCTATTATATCGATACCCCACTGCTGAAAAGGTCTTTCAGCTGAAACAGGTTGTAAAGGGAAAGCAGATTTTTTAACTTTTCCTGCGGCAAGTTGACACTCTTGACACCTTCTGACGAAAGTATAAGAATCTCGGAACAAGGTAGGCCAATAATAACCAGCTCTAAGAATTTTATGGGCTGTGGTTTCTCCACCGAAATGACCTCCCGCTGGTCCAGAATGCAATTCTTTCATAATTGTTTCTGTTTCATCTTTATCTAGACACCGAAGGTATACCCCATCTGAATTTCTTCGAAAGAGGATGCTATCTATTAATAAGTACGGGGCAGATTTCAATCTGAGTGCTCTTTTCTTCCTTGGATCTAAGTAATCAGGGGCAATCCCTGTTTCCAGAAGTACTCGTATGTCTGTGTACCAAGAATCTTGAGGTGGTGGATAAAAATAAATTTCTCTGGTAAGTAAATCTTCATCAATGACAATTTCAATTTTATCATCAGACAAATGAGCAGCTTCAGCAGCTAGTTTACACAACCCTTGTCCTTTAACTATCGTTGATGGTTTGATTTCTAGGTCATATTCTTGGAGAGCTGTCATCCACGGTGCCCTTTTTTCCCCTAAATCCTTTTGTACCAACAAATTTCTTACTGAAGAATAAGGTACAATAACTTTCGTTTTGGATTTTAATAAGTAAGGACGAAAATGTTTTACCGCCTTAAAAACAGCATAAGCTTGTTTATCCACTTCATGATAGTTTAGTTCAGCACCTTTGAAATTCGAACTCATGAACGAAATTGGAACCTCATTATTTTGTTGGTTTAATTGAGTTAATACTGCTGCATAGGCAATATCAGAAGCGAAAGTATATAATATAAAATCCTTGTTAAAATCTGGACTTAGAAGACTAGGAGCTTCTGAAATAGCTTCTAAAATTTTCTGAAAGGATTCTTTTTCAGTTTGTCCCCAATTAAACACAGCATCTTTTTTAATCATTTTCTGCAAAGGACGAACAGTCTCTGAAAAACTAGGGATGAATCTCCTGACAAAATTAATTTTCCCTAAGAATGACTGCATTCCTTTCTTACTGGAAGGGAAAGTAATCTTTGAAATAGCTTGTGTTCTTTCCGGATCAATCATGATTCCATGTTTTGATACTACACATCCTAACAAGATACCTTCTGAAACAGCAAATATTGTTTTCTTAGGATTTAAAGATATGGCAAATTTTCTACATCGTTCAAACACTTTTCTCAAATGGTTAAGATGATCAGGGCGATGTTTAGAATAAACAGTAACGTCATCCAAATAGACAACGACTGAATGATTGATCAAGCCTCTAAAGGCGATATCCATTGCTCGCTGAAATGTTGCTCCCGCATTGATTAATCCAAAGGGCATCTTACGGTATGCGTACGTTCCCCATGGAGTTCTAAAAGCTGTTTTTAATTGATCATCCGGGGAGACTAATATTTGGTTGTACCCTGAGAAACCATCAAGGAGAGACAGTATCTCAGCCCCAGATACTTTCTGAAGAATTTGTTCCATGGGTGGAACTGGGTAATTATCCTTTTCAGAAGCTTTATTTAAATTTCTAAAATCGACACATAATCGAATATCCCCATTTTTCTTTCTCACTGGAACTAAATTTGCTACCCACTGAGTGTGTCTGACAGGGAAAATAATCCTGGCAGTTAGCAATTTATTCAATTCTTTTTTAATTGTTGGTTCTAATGATGGATGATATTTTCTTAATTTCTGCTGAAAAGGTTTTGATTCCTGTTTAATTGGAATTATATGTTGCATGACTTGAGTGTTAAATGTTTTTAAGTCATCGTATGTCCACGCAAATATATCTTTAAACTCTTTAAATAATTTTATGAAAGCTGTTCTTTCTACAGGATCACGATCTATTCCTAGGTTTATAGTTTGGGGATTAGATTCCGTTCCCAAGTTGATAGTTTCATACTTCATGCAAGAGCTATTGGTTTTACAATTTGGAACAGACTTAAACTTATCCTGCAGATCGAAAAACTTTTCTAATCTCAATACTGAGTTGGGAACGGGTTTTACCTGTTCAAAAGCTTTCTCAACTGAACAAAAGTCATTAATTACCGAAAAATCTCGTAAATTGTCATCGTGAGTGATTTCATCTATCGCTGACTCCTTAAAGATTCCATCACTTGTCAGAAAATGCAGTACCTGTGTGTCATTATCAAACACACGCCAATTAAAAATGTTATCAGGTATGGAAGGTCTAAAAATTAATTCAACAGAAAAGAATTCTGGCGAAAATTTTTCCGAAGGAATCAATTTGGAAGCTACATTTGCCAATAAGTCTGCTTCTTGGTTTTGACTTCTAGGAACAGAATTTATGTTAAATGCATCAAAATATGTGATAAGATTCCATACCTCCTTCTGATAGCTTTGCAAATGTTCAGATAAACAATGAATGGAATTACGTACCTGTCTAACGATGATTTCTGAATCGCCAAAGACCATAATCTCTTTGATGCCCAAATCGATTGCTTTTTTCAATCCTTGAATCAAAGCTTCATATTCAACCATATTATTTGTACAACTAAATTCTAATCTACAAGCTATACAAGTCTTATTACCTTGAGGATCTATTAGTAGACAACCGGCGCCCGCTCCTTCTTTGGATTTTGCACCATCAAAATAAAGGGTCCAAATAGAATTATGTGCAATTACTTTGCTTTCTATGATATTTACAATATTTACATTATTTTCATTACCAATGGTCTCCTTAAGGGAACAGTTAGGAGAGATAACTGTTACATTACAAATCTCAGATTGCTGGCTGCTTTCTGAAAGGAGGGAGGCTTCAGCTTTGAAATCTCCAAAACCTAACTCATACATGTAGTTTCCCATAATGGAATCAGAAAATAATACGGGTTCACTAGGATCATGTAGCTCTGTAACAGTATGTTTCATGTACCTTTCTCTTTGTATCTTTATCTGATTTGCTTTTCCATTTTTTGGTAACCACAAGATTGACCAATCGGTGGCAAATAAACCATTTAGCTGTTGAGACCAATCCCTACTTAAGAACAATCCATATGCATCAGGTATATCAGCGATTACGATGTCTATGATTTGATAAACTGAAGGATTACAAGCAATCCTAACTAATACATCTTTCATCTCTCCGACAACCTTAACATTTGTTCTATCTAATTGAGTTATTTGTGCATTGGATGGGACAAATTTGCCATTTAATTTCTTGCACACAGATAAAGGCATGACATTAGAAGATGCTCCTGAATATACCATGCAATTGTGGACATTTCTATTAAAAATTTCGAAGGTAAGTAAGAATGGAGGTGTAATTGACTTAGAGTTCTTACCTATCAAAGAAGCTTTATCAGCTGATGTTTTCCCTTTATCAGTTGCTGTTGGATCATTGCCTGAACTGTTTGCAGCAACATTTTGCTTTGTATTTGGAGCGATCATGCTTACTGCAGGATTAATGATAGGAGTATCAGGCATTGGATAGATCTGAAGGAGATCGTACATACTAATGTTTGCACGTGTCTTCTTCAAATCTTCAATTATGTCATATTGTAAATCCAACTTCGGAACGTTTTGAATGGTTTGGGTACCCTTATGTGACTGAGTTTGTTTGCCGAGTTGAATTTGTTTGTTTGGTTGTGAGTTACTACTATCAGTGTTTGAAGTAGAGCTTGAAGCACCAGGAGTATTTGCAGTTGTTTTACTACGCGTATTATATGCGTGTTGTCCTGGGGGTGGACTTCTGTTCTCATGTTTTTTTACAAAATTATCCCAGAAGTGCCCATTGATTTGTTGAGGTTCTTCTGATTCATCTTCATTTTCAGATTCTTCATCTTCTTTATTCTGATTTATCTCTTGACTAGTTGTTTCAGATAAAGAGAGGACAGCTCGAATTGTATTAAAGATCTCTTCATTAGCAGCTATATCTGGGGGTGCATTCTTATTGTTTGTGTTTGGGTTTTGTCTAAATTGATTTCTGAAGTAGTCCCTAGAAGGGGAAGCTTCAGAACTAGTTTTTTTTAACCCAATAACTTCATTAGTTAACGTTCGGATAGCATTCTGTAGCTGTTCTACATCAAAAGCTTTATCTTTATCTGAACTAGATCTCTCTACTTTCTTTCGAGGAAAAGAATCAGTTTTACCACTCCTCTCTGGTTCATAAGACATGAAATCTTTTTCTACTTTAATTGCTTCATCAAATGTTTCTATCAGTGTTGTTTTTCCAGCCCTCTTAACAAACATTCCGGAATTCCTAGGTAAGGCTGATGTATAATTTTCGATGATTATATCTTCCGGTGGTTGAGAAGCAATTGGAATTTTATTTTTTAAAGTTAGAAACCTTTGATTAAAGTCTTTAATCCTCTCTTTGGGTTCCATTTTAATTCTAGATAATTCTAGGGCTAAAAGAGCAGGTGTTTTATCTTCCCCAAATTTATCTAAAAAAACTTTGTTAAATTCCTCCCAGTTTGTAATAGATCCTTGTACTAATGAAAAGTACCAAATAGAGGCTCTTCCCTCAAAGGTGAGAGGAAATAATCGACAAACAACATCCTCATGCTGGACATTTAAAGTTTGAACAGCTAGCATGAATTTATCAATGTGTACCTCTGCAGGTTCTTTGTCATCTGGGTTAAACTTAGGAAGAACCTTATCTGAATGTTTTGGTAATGGGTGTTGTATCCCAGGAATTGCTACAGCAGCTGCCCTTAACCAAGGGAGCTGTGGATTAGGTGGAGGGGGTGGAGGATTACCTCCTCCTCCCGCATTTCCTGCCATTGGACTTCCTTGAGAACTGGAAGAACTCTCAGAATGAGAAGATCTTGGACTGTTGGGTGGTGACTCAGGAGGTGAAGGTGGCTGATCAGAACCACTTCCCGAAATTAACCTCCTTGTGGTATTGGTTTGTGTAATCTGTCTTTGATAACTTTCAGCTTGATGTTGAGGAGTATTATCAGTTATTTCCAAATCTTCTGTAACTATGGTCAATTGTGGGTTATGTCGCTGTTGTCTAGGAAGACCATAATCTATTGGAGTAATACCTAACTGATTAGCATAAGCTCTAGTAAGGATATGTCTGGATTCCTCTAGAGTTTGAGCAGTTTGTGCAGGAGTAAAAGGAGAAGTAATAGGATCACGTTCAAGGATATTTCTTACAGTTTCACTAAGAGGTGATCTACTAGTTTCCGAAGATTGTTGGCTGGTTGGAATTGTTTGATTGGTTTCACCTGCCATTACTTAATTCAGGCCCTCCTTCTAGCGCCATTTGTTGGCCTGATTTTATGAATCAGAGCCAATAAAGAGGTTTTATCCACACAATCAACTTAAAACAGTATCCGGTGTGTTTAAGTTAACAAGACCTCACAGGTTATGGTCCTACTACCAGCTAGTTTGTCTCTTAAGGAAACCTCAAAACTAGCAAAATCTAATCTATTCTAATGTTTATCCTATCTATATATTTACAAATATCCTAAAGCTGCTTTCGAAAGAAAGACTTCAATTTTTTGTGAAATTTTCTAAGTATGAAAGCTTAATTACAGTATGCAGAATGATTTAACAATACTAAAGATAAAATAAACTTAAAACTAATCTATCTATTCTATTTTACCCTATCTCAGCTGAGAGCAGATTTGAAATTAAAATTAATCATTAATCTTATAACAGAATATTGAAATACGATATAAACCAAACATGTTTAAATCATAACAACAATTATTCTGCTATATAGAAATGGACTTGAATTTCAACCTAAAAGACACAGTCAAATTTCATTTCCAGAACTGATTAACAATTATTGCTCAAGATAGTCATTCAAATTTAAGATAACGTTTATTTAAATATTCACCATTAACATACAAATGAAACTTTAAATAAACCCGAAGTTATATCATTCAAGCTAATGTCCATAGTGAACATACTAATGAACAAACCACAATGACATATGCATTCAATAACTAATCTTGAGACGACAAAGTGAGAAATTGTTTGAACATCAGTATGACACAGCATACATAGTTTGCATATAAACAGAAAATGACAAACTGAAATATATGTATATATAAAAACCCAAAAATGAATACCATTCACAGCATCATTCGTAGATATCCAGTATCATCCACAACAAAGCTTCAGCTTCAGGTTTGAAGTAATACTAGCAAATAGAATATATTTCAAGAAGTTTTTCTTCTACACTTCATCCATCCCGAGTTCATCAAAAATCTTCCTTCATATACTAATGAGAATCGGTTTTTGCTATAAATGTTGCATGCAACATTATAGGAAATTACTTAACCATAAAAGCACCTAATTACACCAAATACTGAAAATAGAATCGACTAGCCTGAGTCGAGGCATCTCAGAACATTCCTGACCATTCAGAAAACTCCAACTAGTAACAGATCAGCTACACTTTCACGCCAACGCATCCACTATGTCCTGCATTCCTGGAAGAAAACGGTGATAAAACCCTCCTGCATTAAATTCAATAAATATATCATATTAAAATCGATTTAACACAGTCAACCGAAATATTAAAACAAAATTATAAATGCATGCCTGTAAAATCTCCGATTTTACAGACATGCTAAATCAAAATGATCGTTACCTGTCAACAAGAAAAAGAACTATTAGGCTTCATTGCGAAGAGCGATTACTCTTCTAGCTTCGGCCAATTTAGCCTTCAACCTGATAATTTTGACATTTTGTTTTTCAATTCGTTCCAAAAGCATCTGGTTTGTTTTTAATATGGATTTCTTAGATTCCTTGAATTGATTCTTTTTCACGTTGGCCCTTTTCCATCTATCAATCCATTCTAACAATTCTTTCTTGAGTGTTTTATTTTCTTCTTCCAATAAGACCGTATACTGTTTGCGTTTTCCTTTAGACTCTGCTTTCTTATCCTGATAGACATTTCCTAATATCTGCTGTAGGGTTTCGTCTTCGCTGGCTACATGAGGAGAACGAGGACTATCACAACGCTGATGGTGAGATGGTTCAAATTGTACAGTGTCAGGATCTATTTCCGGTTGATTACCCTCAACTTCACCTGATGGCACATCATTTCCCTGGACAGTGGTGGAATTTCCTACACCCATTGTGCTAGGGACAGGTATCGGAATATCATCCTCAATATTTACAACTGCAGGTTCGGCGGCAGTAGATTTGGAAGTCTGTGGATCAGACCTATACCTTGGAGTAGAATGACGACTATACATGCTTCTGGTGATTCTACGTGAAGATGATAGGTTTCCAACCTTCGACCCTTGCTTATCACAACAAACCTGAGCCAGATGGTTCAGCTTATGCATAAGAATTTTATCACATTCAGTAGGTTTATCAATTTCATCTTCGGCTGATCCCTCTTTTAATTTTACAGGGTTGCCATCATTATTATCGGGTTGTGATTCATTTAAATTTTCCCTAGAACTGCAAGGGACTGAAGCCCTATCGTCATCTTTATCTACCTCATCATCTACAGACGTGCTTATGGCCTCTGGTTCATTATCCTCTGAGCTATCATCCTCAGAATCTATAATTTTTCGTTTCCTACGAGCTCGAGGAGACGAATTGGGCCAATGCTGTGTTGGCCCCAATTTACAATCGACTAGGAATTCATCCCACGACCGACCTTTCGCGGATAATTGATATTGCAATAAAATTTTAATCAATCCATGGTGACACAGACTATTATCAGGGTTATTAAAATTTCTCACAGACTGTGACATTTTCTTCAGACTTTGCCACAGATAGAAGGGCAAGTTAAGTTTATAACCCTTAACCGCTAACAACAACCGTAAATGATACAAATGCAAATGGGAAAAACGTCCACAACAGGTTACGTACCTTACCAAGATTTCATAGTAAGCTCTCCACTCGGGCTTGAGAAATTTTACAGGCACGCCTACTCTCAATTTCGTTTTATCTGGTAAAGGCGAGAACAATGCCAAACACTTCTTCTTATCAACCATAAGGCCTTTAAACCAGCGTTCTCCCACCTGGGGAAGTTTCGTGGCTTCAGCAATGCTGTCTTCATTTATAACAAACTCAAAACCCCCAATTCGGACCCTGTCATTTTTAAAACCCATTGCAAACATTCTGGTAATCTCCACATGATGACCATCAAAGCTTTGAAAGAAATGCGTCCATCCCATTTTCTCGAATTTCTGGGCAACCTCCTGATTAGCTTCAATAATTTCATACCCTGAGATTTCAAAACGATTCAGAAGAGGCATGGTTTCTTCAACACTGTTTTGGTTTAGTCGTGGAATGAACGGAAATGTGAAAACAGATGGAATAGGTATCCACACACACGACATACTAGAAAAATCTTCACATGCGCGAAATCTGATCCAAATCAAATCTCTGAACCTACCACTTTAGCGGGATGGTGATAAATATTACACTTTCATGCTACATCATGGTTTATGCTAATTTATCTGCGTTTTGACCCTGCCAAGTAGTGACCATTACTTAACTTAACGAACCAGCGATACGAAGACTGCCTAACTTGGTGAACCAGTGATATGACAACTGATATAGCCATTATTAAGATCATTGATTATTGACAGTGGTTCATTATTAATAGGTACGATGGCGTAGTTCGTGATGAGTGTTAGCAATTAACACTGTCAACAAGGTTTTATCAAACGCATACAGTTGTCGAGTCTGTCAAGTGGTGAAGGCCACGTTTCCATACCAGCTCACCGATCCAAAGATTTATCAATTTAACCGTTGATTTAGCGCATGGTTAGTTCATCCAACGATCATCATTATTCTATAATATTACGTCGTGATGTGCAGAAGCATAGATTGCGTTTTAAGGTTGGGTAGGTATTAATCAAAAGGCCAACTTGGTGTTTATTTTATTTATATGTACAAACTATATATATACAATACTAAGTCGAAACCTTTATACATGGTATTAACACACTATAGTATATATCATTAGATAGGGTATTTATCATATGTGAAATGTTTCCTATGTAAACCACCATTTATTGATTAAATATGATATTGACAAAGTTTATAATAGGAAATTACTTTATGATATTAGATTCCCAAATTCACTTAGTCTTGAGACTAATAATACCCTAAACAATGCGCTTAATGATACTTCCTTGACACACAAAACCCTTAAGTCAGATAAACTCGTTTCAATATTTTGAACAATTTTTAATGAGAATTTACAAAACTTATCAATCCTTGATTCAAAAACCAAATTCGATGATCAAGTCCATATCAGCTTTTAGAGTCATTAATTACTTTTTCTTTGATTAAGAGCACCTTCAGAATCAAAGATTCTGAAGGAGCTCTATATAATTTTAATTCATTTATCACATAAAGGACTGATCTCTCTTCACTTTGTCAAGAAGTGAAGAGGTTGTTGCTTGCTTGCTGCCAACAAATGGCGACGACCTGGGAGAACCAGTTATCTCTGCTTAAAACAAGATGATTAAAACGAAATCTTCGAAACCTGTTAAAGATAATCAAAATCCTTTATTCATATCAAACCTTTATTTATTCAGTTTCATAAGCATAACCCAGAAATTTTTCATCTTTTGAAACTAACATATGATTAGAGATAAGCTTACAAATATCATTATCAAAACCAGTGATTCTTAGTAAGGATGATCTTACCATCAGCCTCGAATACCTTTCCTCTGAAAACTATCTAGAACCTGTTCCTTGGTTTAGTAATTTCTTGTTTCATGCTTTGCTGTTCTTTTCTTTTAAATGATAATTCTGTCTGAAGACTACTACCTGGGTTTGGTGTCCCAATGTGGTAGTATCATTCACGAGAGTTGTCTGAAATAAGCAGGCCGACTCGTGATGAGATCTCCTGTCTTTTAATTTAAAATCAAAAGCCATCACCCTGGTGATCAGAAATGAAGTTATTCCAGGCAACACTGATGATCATGATTAGGTCGGCTCATTACTGAGACCTCCTATTCTTCAGGCAAAAGTTATGTTTTCTTGGAATTTTCATTGATTTTGTTTTAACTAAAATGAGAGATCATTACCCAGCATGGTAACCAAATAGTAATGTCAGTCATAAATACCACCAGAAAATGAATCAGCTGGCTCGTGATGAGACCCCTTATCTCTTGGTTTTAGTACCAAAAAGCCATTACTAGTTTCCTAATAATGTCATACCAGAGATATTTATGATTCTGATCAGACCGGCTCATTACTGAGACCTTCCGTCTCTCACTTTAGCTTTTATTAGCTGGAACAGATGCTAGACAGTCTTCAAATGACAAAAGTTTTCTAAACCAATGATAAAAATCTGTAAATTTTTTTCAAAAGCACGGGCTTTGAGAAAGATATATAATAAACTATCCTTATTTAAGAAAATAACCAGATGAAAGAAAAGTCCGGGAAATACTTATAAATAGAACTAACGAAGATTTTTTTTACAAATTCAAGAAATTTTGATCAACCCGAACAACTTTAAAAGACCTCAGTTCAAGTCAAAATTTTCAAGACTTACGAGAAAACTAATCTTATTGATATATATTAATTACAATTGTTAATCACATATTTCTGTTTTGAGGACTAGTTACAAACATGAAATTTTAATAACCTAAAATATTAAGTATTGACAGATATTTAACTTACATACAATTTGCTAGTGTATATACAAAAATATAAAAACTATTTATAAACAGTGAATAAGTATATACAATTTAGACAGCGATTATTAACAGAAATATTTCTTAAGAATCAGTCCATTCACAGGGAATGTCTCGGACTGTCCTTCAAGTGTTTGCAATCGAAAGGTACTTGGACCTATTTTTTCAGAAATGACAAAGGGGCCTAACCAAAGTTTTTGAAACTTAGTATGACTACCCTTAACTTCATGAGCTTTATCCCATTTTAAGACCAAATCTCCCACCTGGAATTCACGAACAGAACTAAATGATTGGTCAAACCACGACTTAACAATCTGTTGATGTTTGTTAAAGTGTTGTTTTGACTGTTCTCGTTCTTCTTCTAATTTTAACAATGCATTAATTCTCTTCTCCATTGCTGGGCATTCTTCTTCTTGTACAGACTGAGCTAACTGTAATGAAGGTAAAAATAAATTAGGCGGAAGAATAGCTTCAGTCCCATACACTAAGAAAAATGGTGAATTACCTATTGCAACTTTTGGAGTTACTCTATCTGCCCAAAGAGCATTAACCAATTCTGTATGCCAATTCCTGTGGTGAACTGAAACAGTTCTTTTAAGAATTTTCAATAAATTTTTATTTGTTGACTCAGCTAGACCATTCCCATGAGGATGGTAATTAGCTGAATATCTGATTCTTATTCCTTTTTCTAAAGCGAACTGACTCAATTCAATTGATGAAAAATATGATGCATTATCAAAAACCAAAGAATCAGGAACACCAAATCTTGTTATGATAAAGAAATCCAGAAATAATATAACTTGATTAGTATTCACAACCTTCAATGGTGCAGCCTCAGCCCAACGGGTGAAATAATCAGTTGCAGTTATTATGTACTTGTGTCGCATTGATGAGGGAGGGTTTATTGGACCTATTATATCGATACCCCACTGCTGAAAAGGTCTTTCAGCTGAAACAGGTTGTAAAGGGAAAGCAGATTTTTTAACTTTTCCTGCGGCAAGTTGACACTCTTGACACCTTCTGACGAAAGTATAAGAATCTCGGAACAAGGTAGGCCAATAATAACCAGCTCTAAGAATTTTATGGGCTGTGGTTTCTCCACCGAAATGACCTCCCGCTGGTCCAGAATGCAATTCTTTCATAATTGTTTCTGTTTCATCTTTATCTAGACACCGAAGGTATACCCCATCTGAATTTCTTCGAAAGAGGATGCTATCTATTAATAAGTACGGGGCAGATTTCAATCTGAGTGCTCTTTTCTTCCTTGGATCTAAGTAATCAGGGGCAATCCCTGTTTCCAGAAGTACTCGTATGTCTGTGTACCAAGAATCTTGAGGTGGTGGATAAAAATAAATTTCTCTGGTAAGTAAATCTTCATCAATGACAATTTCAATTTTATCATCAGACAAATGAGCAGCTTCAGCAGCTAGTTTACACAACCCTTGTCCTTTAACTATCGTTGATGGTTTGATTTCTAGGTCATATTCTTGGAGAGCTGTCATCCACGGTGCCCTTTTTTCCCCTAAATCCTTTTGTACCAACAAATTTCTTACTGAAGAATAAGGTACAATAACTTTCGTTTTGGATTTTAATAAGTAAGGACGAAAATGTTTTACCGCCTTAAAAACAGCATAAGCTTGTTTATCCACTTCATGATAGTTTAGTTCAGCACCTTTGAAATTCGAACTCATGAACGAAATTGGAACCTCATTATTTTGTTGGTTTAATTGAGTTAATACTGCTGCATAGGCAATATCAGAAGCGAAAGTATATAATATAAAATCCTTGTTAAAATCTGGACTTAGAAGACTAGGAGCTTCTGAAATAGCTTCTAAAATTTTCTGAAAGGATTCTTTTTCAGTTTGTCCCCAATTAAACACAGCATCTTTTTTAATCATTTTCTGCAAAGGACGAACAGTCTCTGAAAAACTAGGGATGAATCTCCTGACAAAATTAATTTTCCCTAAGAATGACTGCATTCCTTTCTTACTGGAAGGGAAAGTAATCTTTGAAATAGATTGTGTTCTTTCCGGATCAATCATGATTCCATGTTTTGATACTACACATCCTAACAAGATACCTTCTGAAACAGCAAATATTGTTTTCTTAGGATTTAAAGATATGGCAAATTTTCTACATCGTTCAAACACTTTTCTCAAATGGTTAAGATGATCAGGGCGATGTTTAGAATAAACAGTAACGTCATCCAAATAGACAACGACTGAATGATTGATCAAGCCTCTAAAGGCGATATCCATTGCTCGCTGAAATGTTGCTCCCGCATTGATTAATCCAAAGGGCATCTTACGGTATGCGTACGTTCCCCATGGAGTTCTAAAAGCTGTTTTTAATTGATCATCCGGGGAGACTAATATTTGGTTGTACCCTGAGAAACCATCAAGGAGAGACAGTATCTCAGCCCCAGATACTTTCTGAAGAATTTGTTCCATGGGTGGAACTTGGTAATTATCCTTTTCAGAAGCTTTATTTAAATTTCTAAAATCGACACATAATCGAATATCCCCATTTTTCTTTCTCACTGGAACTAAATTTGCTACCCACTGAATGTGTCTGACAGGGAAAATAATCCTGGCAGTTAGCAATTTATTCAATTCTTTTTTAATTGTTGGTTCTAATGATGGATGATATTTTCTTAATTTCTGCTGAAAAGGTTTTGATTCCTGTTTAATTGGAATTATATGTTGCATGACTTGAGTGTTAAATGTTTTTAAGTCATCGTATGTCCACGCAAATATATCTTTAAACTCTTTAAATAATTTTATGAAAGCTGTTCTTTCTACAGGATCACGATCTATTCCTAGGTTTATAGTTTGGGGATTAGATTCCGTTCCCAAGTTGATAGTTTCATACTTCATGCAAGAGCTATTGGTTTTACAATTTGGAACAGACTTAAACTTATCCTGCAGATCGAAAAACTTTTCTAATCTCAATACTGAGTTGGGAACGGGTTTTACCTGTTCAAAAGCTTTCTCAACTGAACAAAAGTCATTAATTACCGAAAAATCTCGTAAATTGTCATCGTGAGTGATTTCATCTATCGCTGACTCCTTAAAGATTCCATCACTTGTCAGAAAATGCAGTACCTGTGTGTCATTATCAAACACACGCCAATTAAAAATGTTATCAGGTATGGAAGGTCTAAAAATTAATTCAACAGAAAAGAATTCTGGCGAAAATTTTTCCGAAGGAATCAATTTGGAAGCTACATTTGCCAATAAGTCTGCTTCTTGGTTTTGACTTCTAGGAACAGAATTTATGTTAAATGCATCAAAATATGTGATAAGATTCCATACCTCCTTCTGATAGCTTTGCAAATGTTCAGATAAACAATGAATGGAATTACGTACCTGTCTAACGATGATTTCTGAATCGCCAAAGACCATAATCTCTTTGATGCCCAAATCGATTGCTTTTTTCAATCCTTGAATCAAAGCTTCATATTCAACCATATTATTTGTACAACTAAATTCTAATCTACAAGCTATACAAGTCTTATTACCTTGAGGATCTATTAGTAGACAACCGGCGCCCGCTCCTTCTTTGGATTTTGCACCATCAAAATAAAGGGTCCAAATAGAATTATGTGCAATTACTTTGCTTTCTATGATATTTACAATATTTACATTATTTTCATTACCAATGGTCTCCTTAAGGGAACAGTTAGGAGAGATAACTGTTACATTACAAATCTCAGATTGCTGGCTGCTTTCTGAAAGGAGGGAGGCTTCAGCTTTGAAATCTCCAAAACCTAACTCATACATGTAGTTTCCCATAATGGAATCAGAAAATAATACGGGTTCACTAGGATCATGTAGCTCTGTAACAGTATGTTTCATGTACCTTTCTCTTTGTATCTTTATCTGATTTGCTTTTCCATTTTTTGGTAACCACAAGATTGACCAATCAGTGGCAAATAAACCATTTAGCTGTTGAGACCAATCCCTACTTAAGAACAATCCATATGCATCAGGTATATCAGCGATTACGATGTCTATGATTTGATAAACTGAAGGATTACAAGCAATCCTAACTAATACATCTTTCATCTCTCCGACAACCTTAACATTTGTTCTATCTAATTGAGTTATTTGTGCATTGGATGGGACAAATTTGCCATTTAATTTCTTGCACACAGATAAAGGCATGACATTAGAAGATGCTCCTGAATATACCATGCAATTGTGGACATTTCTATTAAAAATTTCGAAGGTAAGTAAGAATGGAGGTGTAATTGACTTAGAGTTCTTACCTATCAAAGAAGCTTTATCAGCTGATGTTTTCCCTTTATCAGTTGCTGTTGGATCATTGCCTGAACTGTTTGCAGCAACATTTTGCTTTGTATTTGGAGCGATCATGCTTACTGCAGGATTAATGATAGGAGTATCAGGCATTGGATAGATCTGAAGGAGATCGTACATACTAATGTTTGCACGTGTCTTCTTCAAATCTTCAATTATGTCATATTGTAAATCCAACTTCGGAACGTTTTGAATGGTTTGGGTACCCTTATGTGACTGAGTTTGTTTGCCGAGTTGAATTTGTTTGTTTGGTTGTGAGTTACTACTATCAGTGTTTGAAGTAGAGCTTGAAGCACCAGGAGTATTTGCAGTTGTTTTACTACGCGTATTATATGCGTGTTGTCCTGGGGGTGGACTTCTGTTCTCATGTTTTTTTACAAAATTATCCCAGAAGTGCCCATTGATTTGTTGAGGTTCTTCTGATTCATCTTCATTTTCAGATTCTTCATCTTCTTTATTCTGATTTATCTCTTGACTAGTTGTTTCAGATAAAGAGAGGACAGCTCGAATTGTATTAAAGATCTCTTCATTAGCAGCTATATCTGGGGGTGCATTCTTATTGTTTGTGTTTGGGTTTTGTCTAAATTGATTTCTGAAGTAGTCCCTAGAAGGGGAAGCTTCAGAACTAGTTTTTTTTAACCCAATAACTTCATTAGTTAACGTTCGGATAGCATTCTGTAGCTGTTCTACATCAAAAGCTTTATCTTTATCTGAACTAGATCTCTCTACTTTCTTTCGAGGAAAAGAATCAGTTTTACCACTCCTCTCTGGTTCATAAGACATGAAATCTTTTTCTACTTTAATTGCTTCATCAAATGTTTCTATCAGTGTTGTTTTTCCAGCCCTCTTAACAAACATTCCGGAATTCCTAGGTAAGGCTGATGTATAATTTTCGATGATTATATCTTCCGGTGGTTGAGAAGCAATTGGAATTTTATTTTTTAAAGTTAGAAACCTTTGATTAAAGTCTTTAATCCTCTCTTTGGGTTCCATTTTAATTCTAGATAATTCTAGGGCTAAAAGAGCAGGTGTTTTATCTTCCCCAAATTTATCTAAAAAAACTTTGTTAAATTCCTCCCAGTTTGTAATAGATCCTTGTACTAATGAAAAGTACCAAATAGAGGCTCTTCCCTCAAAGGTGAGAGGAAATAATCGACAAACAACATCCTCATGCTGGACATTTAAAGTTTGAACAGCTAGCATGAATTTATCAATGTGTACCTCTGCAGGTTCTTTGTCATCTGGGTTAAACTTAGGAAGAACCTTATCTGAATGTTTTGGTAATGGGTGTTGTATCCCAGGAATTGCTACAGCAGCTGCCCTTAACCAAGGGAGCTGTGGATTAGGTGGAGGGGGTGGAGGATTACCTCCTCCTCCCGCATTTCCTGCCATTGGACTTCCTTGAGAACTGGAAGAACTCTCAGAATGAGAAGATCTTGGACTGTTGGGTGGTGACTCAGGAGGTGAAGGTGGCTGATCAGAACCACTTCCCGAAATTAACCTCCTTGTGGTATTGGTTTGTGTAATCTGTCTTTGATAACTTTCAGCTTGATGTTGAGGAGTATTATCAGTTATTTCCAAATCTTCTGTAACTATGGTCAATTGTGGGTTATGTCGCTGTTGTCTAGGAAGACCATAATCTATTGGAGTAATACCTAACTGATTAGCATAAGCTCTAGTAAGGATATGTCTGGATTCCTCTAGAGTTTGAGCAGTTTGTGCAGGAGTAAAAGGAGAAGTAATAGGATCACGTTCAAGGATATTTCTTACAGTTTCACTAAGAGGTGATCTACTAGTTTCCGAAGATTGTTGGCTGGTTGGAATTGTTTGATTGGTTTC
Source organism: Larix kaempferi (assembly GCA_027924585.1). Classification (NCBI taxonomy): domain Eukaryota; kingdom Viridiplantae; phylum Streptophyta; class Pinopsida; order Pinales; family Pinaceae; genus Larix; species Larix kaempferi. The sequence goes on from BSBM01000007.1 coordinate 13,922,267, forward strand.
ACCTGCCATTACTTAATTCAGGCCCTCCTTCTAGCGCCATTTGTTGGCCTGATTTTATGAATCAGAGCCAATAAAGAGGTTTTATCCACACAATCAACTTAAAACAGTATCCGGTGTGTTTAAGTTAACAAGACCTCACAGGTTATGGTCCTACTACCAGCTAGTTTGTCTCTTAAGGAAACCTCAAAACTAGCAAAATCTAATCTATTCTAATGTTTATCCTATCTATATATTTACAAATATCCTAAAGCTGCTTTCGAAAGAAAGACTTCAATTTTTTGTGAAATTTTCTAAGTATGAAAGCTTAATTACAGTATGCAGAATGATTTAACAATACTAAAGATAAAATAAACTTAAAACTAATCTATCTATTCTATTTTACCCTATCTCAGCTGAGAGCAGATTTGAAATTAAAATTAATCATTAATCTTATAACAGAATATTGAAATACGATATAAACCAAACATGTTTAAATCATAACAACAATTATTCTGCTATATAGAAATGGACTTGAATTTCAACCTAAAAGACACAGTCAAATTTCATTTCCAGAACTGATTAACAATTATTGCTCAAGATAGTCATTCAAATTTAAGATAACGTTTATTTAAATATTCACCATTAACATACAAATGAAACTTTAAATAAACCCGAAGTTATATCATTCAAGCTAATGTCCATAGTGAACATACTAATGAACAAACCACAATGACATATGCATTCAATAACTAATCTTGAGACGACAAAGTGAGAAATTGTTTGAACATCAGTATGACACAGCATACATAGTTTGCATATAAACAGAAAATGACAAACTGAAATATATGTATATATAAAAACCCAAAAATGAATACCATTCACAGCATCATTCGTAGATATCCAGTATCATCCACAACAAAGCTTCAGCTTCAGGTTTGAAGTAATACTAGCAAATAGAATATATTTCAAGAAGTTTTTCTTCTACACTTCATCCATCCCGAGTTCATCAAAAATCTTCCTTCATATACTAATGAGAATCGGTTTTTGCTATAAATGTTGCATGCAACATTATAGGAAATTACTTAACCATAAAAGCACCTAATTACACCAAATACTGAAAATAGAATCGACTAGCCTGAGTCGAGGCATCTCAGAACATTCCTGACCATTCAGAAAACTCCAACTAGTAACAGATCAGCTACACTTTCACGCCAACGCATCCACTATGTCCTGCATTCCTGGAAGAAAACGGTGATAAAACCCTCCTGCATTAAATTCAATAAATATATCATATTAAAATCGATTTAACACAGTCAACCGAAATATTAAAACAAAATTATAAATGCATGCCTGTAAAATCTCCGATTTTACAGACATGCTAAATCAAAATGATCGTTACCTGTCAACAAGAAAAAGAACTATTAGGCTTCATTGCGAAGAGCGATTACTCTTCTAGCTTCGGCCAATTTAGCCTTCAACCTGATAATTTTGACATTTTGTTTTTCAATTCGTTCCAAAAGCATCTGGTTTGTTTTTAATATGGATTTCTTAGATTCCTTGAATTGATTCTTTTTCACGTTGGCCCTTTTCCATCTATCAATCCATTCTAACAATTCTTTCTTGAGTGTTTTATTTTCTTCTTCCAATAAGACCGTATACTGTTTGCGTTTTCCTTTAGACTCTGCTTTCTTATCCTGATAGACATTTCCTAATATCTGCTGTAGGGTTTCGTCTTCGCTGGCTACATGAGGAGAACGAGGACTATCACAACGCTGATGGTGAGATGGTTCAAATTGTACAGTGTCAGGATCTATTTCTGGTTGATTACCCTCAACTTCACCTGATGGCACATCATTTCCCTGGACAGTGGTGGAATTTCCTACACCCATTGTGCTAGGGACAGGTATCGGAATATCATCCTCAATATTTACAACTGCAGGTTCGGCGGCAGTAGATTTGGAAGTCTGTGGATCAGACCTATACCTTGGAGTAGAATGACGACTATACATGCTTCTGGTGATTCTACGTGAAGATGATAGGTTTCCAACCTTCGACCCTTGCTTATCAAAACAAACCTGAGCCAGATGGTTCAGCTTATGCATAAGAATTTTATCACATTCAGTAGGTTTATCAATTTCATCTTCGGCTGATCCCTCTTTTAATTTTACAGGGTTGCCATCATTATTATCGGGTTGTGATTCATTTAAATTTTCCCTAGAACTGCAAGGGACTGAAGCCCTATCGTCATCTTTATCTACCTCATCATCTACAGACGTGCTTATGGCCTCTGGTTCATTATCCTCTGAGCTATCATCCTCAGAATCTATAATTTTTCGTTTCCTACGAGCTCGAGGAGACGAATTGGGCCAATGCTGTGTTGGCCCCAATTTACAATCGACTAGGAATTCATCCCACGACCGACCTTTCGCGGATAATTGATATTGCAATAAAATTTTAATCAATCCATGGTGACACAGACTATTATCAGGGTTATTAAAATTTCTCACAGACTGTGACATTTTCTTCAGACTTTGCCACAGATAGAAGGGCAAGTTAAGTTTATAACCCTTAACCGCTAACAACAACCGTAAATGATACAAATGCAAATGGGAAAAACGTCCACAACAGGTTACGTACCTTACCAAGATTTCATAGTAAGCTCTCCACTCGGGCTTGAGAAATTTTACAGGCACGCCTACTCTCAATTTCGTTTTATCTGGTAAAGGCGAGAACAATGCCAAACACTTCTTCTTATCAACCATAAGGCCTTTAAACCAGCGTTTTCCCACCTGGGGAAGTTTCGTGGCTTCAGCAATGCTGTCTTCATTTATAACAAACTCAAAACCCCCAATTCGGACCCTGTCATTTTTAAAACCCATTGCAAACATTCTGGTAATCTCCACATGATGACCATCAAAGCTTTGAAAGAAATGCGTCCATCCCATTTTCTCGAATTTCTGGGCAACCTCCTGATTAGCTTCAATAATTTCATACCCTGAGATTTCAAAACGATTCAGAAGAGGCATGGTTTCTTCAACACTGTTTTGGTTTAGTCGTGGAATGAACGGAAATGTGAAAACAGATGGAATAGGTATCCACACACACGACATACTAGAAAAATCTTCACATGCGCGAAATCTGATCCAAATCAAATCTCTGAACCTACCACTTTAGCGGGATGGTGATAAATATTACACTTTCATGCTACATCATGGTTTATGCTAATTTATCTGCGTTTTGACCCTGCCAAGTAGTGACCATTACTTAACTTAACGAACCAGCGATACGAAGACTGCCTAACTTGGTGAACCAGTGATATGACAACTGATATAGCCATTATTAAGATCATTGATTATTGACAGTGGTTCATTATTAATAGGTACGATGGCGTAGTTCGTGATGAGTGTTAGCAATTAACACTGTCAACAAGGTTTTATCAAACGCATACAGTTGTCGAGTCTGTCAAGTGGTGAAGGCCACGTTTCCATACCAGCTCACCGATCCAAAGATTTATCAATTTAACCGTTGATTTAGCGCATGGTTAGTTCATCCAACGATCATCATTATTCTATAATATTACGTCGTGATGTGCAGAAGCATAGATTGCGTTTTAAGGTTGGGTAGGTATTAATCAAAAGGCCAACTTGGTGTTTATTTTATTTATATGTACAAACTATATATATACAATACTAAGTCGAAACCTTTATACATGGTATTAACACACTATAGTATATATCATTAGATAGGGTATTTATCATATGTGAAATGTTTCCTATGTAAACCACCATTTATTGATTAAATATGATATTGACAAAGTTTATAATAGGAAATTACTTTATGATATTAGATTCCCAAATTCACTTAGTCTTGAGACTAATAATACCCTAAACAATGCGCTTAATGATACTTCCTTGACACACAAAACCCTTAAGTCAGATAAACTCGTTTCAATATTTTGAACAATTTTTAATGAGAATTTACAAAACTTATCAATCCTTGATTCAAAAACCAAATTCGATGATCAAGTCCATATCAGCTTTTAGAGTCATTAATTACTTTTTCTTTGATTAAGAGCACCTTCAGAATCAAAGATTCTGAAGGAGCTCTATATAATTTTAATTCATTTATCACATAAAGGACTGATCTCTCTTCACTTTGTCAAGAAGTGAAGAGGTTGTTGCTTGCTTGCTGCCAACACTAGGCAATTTCATCAATTACATTTCTTATCCCAGTGTCTTGTGCCTCATAAAGTGTGAGCTTCTCGGAGATATTCTTATGGCTTGCCTTCAGCTCTATCTCCTGCGATTGGAGTCTTTGATTTGCCTGGAAGGTAGAGAGCTCTCTAGCTCTCAGCTCAACAGAAACTTTCTCGTGCACTAGCTGTAGAGTCTCTATAGGAATTAAAGACAAATTTATTTCAACGGGCCCAACTGCGCTTACTTGTAGTGCAGCTAGCGGATCCGGAAGTGTCATGCTCGTAGGCGGAATGTGCACGATAGTATGCTTTTCTGCAAGTACTTCAACTCGCTCGGTACTTGCGGTTACTTGTGGCGCTTGCGAAGTAGATGCTGGCGCATGGGTCTGCGCAACCCTTCCTGCGAGACCTTTTAATTCCACAAACTACAGGTCTAGAGCACTTCTGATGTGAGCGTGCGCGGTGCGCAGCTCGCGAAATTTCTCTTTCAGATACTGGTCGATCCCCGAGGGAATGGCCTCAGAGGGATGCGACACCTTTTGTTTCTTGGTTGCTGGTTCGGTCAAACCTTCATCACTTCTCTGCTTGGGGGATTCCTTGCCCTTATCCTTCTCTTGCGCAGCGGTGGGTGGCATCGCGGATGCGATTTCGGCGGCCTCCCTCCATTCATCCGACCAGGACTTGATACTTTCTTCAACATCCTTGGTGGTCATCCTGTAAAGGCCTATGGCTCATTCCTCTTGAATGCCGCAGGGGCGGAGGTAAAGTTGGTGCAAGTCGGCAGTAAAGGCCAACTTTCCTTCATATATTTTCGCTGTCTCCTCACTCAGTCTCGGCATTTCCTGAATGGTATCTTTGAGGAGATGGTAGTATTCACAAAATACAGCGCGGTTCATCTTGCGCTTCGCAGGATTAGCAGACTCCCAAAGGTTAACATAGCGGATTCCGGCGGGCTCTCCTGCGCGGCGCGGAAAGAACTGAGTGTTCGGGGGCTCCTTCCACCCGACGAGAGCGCATAAAATTAAAAGCCAAGAAAAATGGAACAACTGACCGGGGTTGTCTTGGACGTTCCGGCAGTCTTCCAAGAAAGAATTGAGAAGGAAGAGAGACCAGTTGTACTGTTCTCCCTCCGCAGCTGCGATGGCGAGCTCCACGACAGCTCCAATAACTTCCTTCGGTCTGCACTTTGTGATAAGTCTGCCTGCAAGCAGACTTCCTGTAAATCTAAGTGCTTCGTCCTCTACTATAGTGAGGTCATAAGCCCGACCTCCTCTTGTTAAGTTGTATTTCTGCACCAGCTGTGCAGCTAATTTTCTATCTTTGTCTTTTCCCACAAAATGAATATTGGGATCCCTACCAACCTTAGATAGGCCGGTGATGCGGTGAATCAAATCAACATTTAAATCAATTGGACTCCCCAGCCAAAGGTAACCTCCATGAACACAGGATAGCAATGTCTTAACAACTGCATTGACTTCGTTGCTATGCCCGAAGTGCGGTAGCTTCAGCAAGTTCAGCAAACCAGGCTTCTCCAAGTTTGTTGCGAATCCCTTTGGGACGAATTCATCAACCTTTCTGGTGGGATTATGAACTACCATCAGATATCGATCTGGTGCGAACTGAGGATACGTTTTATAGTCTCCCAGGTTGAAATCAGATAACTTGACCAGTGGAAGGTGTCCAAGCAGGGACCCTTCTTGTCGCACGCCAGCCGGTAGTGGAGGTAACGGAAGCAGATACTTTGCATTCTTCGGGATATGTACCTCTGGCGCATCATCTGGACGCGGTGGAATATAATTTACCATGGTGGCCAACGGCTCTGGAACAGGCTCTTCTGGTTGTTGCTGAGATGCTCTCGTTCCCAAAGATTGTCTGGGATCATTATAACCAGGGTGTACATAAGTCGAGGCTGTCACGGGAGTAGTCATGCCGAAATCTAAGCCTCAGCGCAGGAATTGACGAACAACTTCTTCAGTTGACAAGTTCTCCGTCGTGAACCAGTATAGGGAACAAGAACTTGGTCAGACAAATGGCAGAACAGCGTAGGATATGGACGCTGAAAACAAAGGAAACACTCTGCACAACTCGGCTCTGAAAACAATAACTTAGATTCTTAAACAAGACTATGAAAGTCGAGAAAAGTAACCCAAAAATATACAAGTGTGGGGTATTTATAGCTAAAGGAGACAGTAAATGCGGGCAAGTGGGGATACTAGCTGTAGGCGCCTATGCATGAGTTGACAACCCCGCTATCCGCTTCACCTCTGCGGTACATTTATTGTGATGGACGGGCTCTGACAGCCTTCCAGGAGAAGCTAAAGCTTTCGGCGCATGAGTTAAATTCAAATCTTACGGAGATCAAGCCGAATCTGTCAGAGCGGCTATACTTAAATGGCGGGCTTATCCTTCATTTATTCTCAAACACGGCTACATAACTGCTGTAATTCAAATTTTTTGGCGGGTCATTTCAACTTAGGTAACTGTGCATATAGAGGGGTCCACACCGAGAACTCCTCAAGCGGCAAATTGACACAGGGAATTCCGCAAGAGCGACGGTTCAATGGCCTGGGGAAAACTTCGCAAGAGTGCAGATATAGGCTCACTCAACACAAATTTTATTTGACATGCGCAGATGTTTCAAGGAACTGCGCGGGAAGCCGGAAACTGAAAGTGTCTCGCAACTTCCGTGTAGACTGTGACAATGCGATGTCTCTTTCAGCTACACCGGACATCTGCACCTCTTTAGCAATATATTAAGTCGACAGGGCGGAGTGGCCGTCGCGATAAAGCTTGAGCTGACTCCCGTTGATCATTGTAGGTAGCAATTCTCCATTAAGCTTCGCAAGCTGAACTGCTCCTCCTTCTGTTATCCTTGTCACCCGGAAAGGGCCTAACCAATGTACACGAAACTTGCCCGGAAACTTGATGAATTTACTATCATAGAGAAGTACCAAGTCTCCTTCTTCAAAGTGTTTATTCTTAATGTGCCTGTCATGCCAAGCTTTCTGTCTTGCCTTCTGTACCTGTTGATGAAATCCAGCTAAAAGTCTGTCTTCTTGTAAGGCAAGCAATTGTGAAAGTCTCTCACTCATGGTATCGGTATCTGCCATCTCTGTAATTTGCGCAATTCTGAGACTGGGAACAATGTATTCCATGGGCATAACTGCTTCTTGTCCATACACCAAACTGAAAGGTGTATGACCTGTTAGTTTCTTGCATGTGGTTCTGTAAGCCCATAATACAGCTGTGACTCTAAGGTCCCAATCATCTCTTTGTTGATTACAGATCTTCGTCAGGGCATTCTCAAGGATCTTATTGAATGCCTCCACCGTACCATTAGCTTGAGGATGGTAGGGTGTGCTCTGATGGTGACTAATTTGGAATTCTTCAGTAAGGGCCTCTATAGTCTCATTGAGGAGATGTGTACCCTGATCACTCATGAGAATCACTGGACATCTAAACCTAGTGATAATGTTCTCAAAAATGAACTGCGCGGCAGTGGCAGTGTCGCAGTTCTTAACTGGCTTTGCCTCAGTCCATCTGGTGAGGTATTCAGTAGCTGTAATGATGTATCTTGCGCCAGTTCTTTTTCCTGGTGGGTTGATAGGTCCTACAAAATCAATGGCCCATTTATCAAAAGCACATAGTGTTATCTGGGGTCTTAGCGGCATTTCATCTCTTCTTGAAGGTTTTCCTGTTCGCTGGCACACATCGCAACATTTGTAGAATTCCTTAGTATCCTTGTGCAATGTCGGCCACCAAAGACCTGCGGCTAAGATCTTTTGCGCAGTCGGCTTTCCTGCGAAATGGCCTCCTGCGGTACCTGAGTGCGCTTATGCGATGATAGAGCTTTTTTCATGCGGTAAGATACATCTGCGCAAGACTTCGTCGGGGCCCAACTTATAGAGCTGGCCTGCTATCAAAGTGAAGTCTGCAGCTTTGACAACAAGTTGCTTCTTCTACTGGATTGTAAACTCAGCCGGCGCTTGCCCAGTAGTGAGGAATTCAAGAATATCAGAATAATATTCATCTACTGCTTGAATAAAAAACAACTGCGCATCAGGCAGATTGTCCTCGAGACTTGTAGGTTCCTCTCCTGACTCTATCTTGGATAAATGGTCAGGTCCTGCATTCAATCTGCCTGGATTTATAATAACCTCAAAATCATACTCTCGGAAAAGCAGTAGCCATCTGCAAATTCTTCCCCCTAACACTGGCTTATTGACCAAGTATTTCAAAGCAGAATGGTCAGTATACATTTTAAAATGTGCGCCCAATAGGTAGTGCCTGAATTTCTGTAGGGCATACACCATAGCTAGTCCTTCTCTTTCTGTAGTGGTGTAGTTCTTCTCGGCTGTAGATAGCTTTCTGCTGGAGTAAGCAATCAGGTGGTCAATACCTCCTTCTCTCGGTTGTGTAAGCACGACTCCTAATGCTATGGAAGAAGCATCGACATGAACATGAAAGGGTTTTCTCCAGTCTGGGAAAACTAGAATTGGCGCAGTGATCATCTTTTCTTTAAGTGTATCCAAGCTCTGTTGGCATTCTTCTGTCCATTGGAACTTCGAATCCTTTTTCAGCAATCTTTCCATAGGTGCTGTGATCTTTGCATATCCTTTGATAAATTTTCTGTAGTATCCTGTATGTCCCAATGTAGTGCGCAATTGTTTGACAGAGTTGGGCGCAGGTAAATTAGCAATGATGGCAACCTTCGCAGGATCCATCAGGAGTCCTTGTCTGCATACAATATGACCCAACAAAATACCAAAAGGAGCACAGAAGATACATTTTTTCAAGTTAAGGGAAATCTGATGCTGTCTACATTTTTCTAACATCATGCGCAGATTCCCTATATGATTCTTTAATAAACCAAATACAGTCCAGTCATCAAAGTAGACTTCTAAGAACTTGTGAATGAATTCTTTAAAAACAGCAACAACGACTCTAGAGAAGATAGCAGGTGCGTTTTTAAGACCAAAGGGCATTACCGTGTACTGGAATGAGCCCCATTCAGTCGCAAAAGTAGTCTTATAGCGGTCGTCTGGGTGGATTCTGATCTGATGGTATCCCGAAAAGCCATCAGTGAAGGAGTAAGCCTCTTGTCCTCCAACATTATCAAGCACTTCGTCTGTAAAAGGAGTGGGAAATGGATCATGCGCTGATGCATCAATGAGTTTGCGCAAGTCCACACAGATTATTATTTCTCCTTTTGTCTTTTTCTCTTGTACAACCATAGGACTAATCCAATCGCTTTCCTCTACTGGCTCAATAATACCTGTTGCGAGCATTTTATCAATTTCTTCTTTAACTTTTTCTTTATATCGCGGATTCAATCTGGACGGGCGTTGTTTTACTGGCTTGGCGTCTGCTTTGAGAGGTATGCGCATCACTCCTAAGTCTCCTAGGATGCCTTTCATTTCCGTGAACTTGGTAGGAAAGATATCCTGGTAGTCACGTAATAAATCTGAAATATGCCCGACAGTCTCGTCATCCCAATAATCTCCTATAGAAGCAAACTTGGGTTCGGCTTCTGTACCAATGTTGATCTTTTTGAGCTTGATGTGTTCTGTAATGGCAGGGATATCAAGCTGAGGACCTTCAACATTGCGCGTCCCTTCTGATTCTGGAATATTGATGTTGCGAGGATCATCATCCTCTTCTCCAGTGGTGAAATTATAGCATTCCAGGGCATGTTCTATCTGGACAGCCCAATCTGGTTGGGAATATTCCGGTAATGGACATTGTTCAAATACCTTCTTTTTAATACATTTTAAAGCGTGGTCAATGCTTGGATGTTCTGACTCAAAGCTGAAGGTAAGTTGAAAACTTTCTATCATAAGAGGCCAACTGATAGTGCCTCTGCGCAATTCTGTTTCAGTGTACCAGTTCCTGGGAACTGTATCCAATGTGTGGATGAATAGGTGAACCCACTCATCTTCTGGAATACCTGACCATTGCTGATTACATGCTTCAACATGTGACCTGGGGTCACTCTGTCCCTCATATTTGCGTGACACTTCTGCTGTGGTGTCCTGAAATCTGCGCAGTATCAATCTGTGACAGTCTTGCCATGTGTGAATATTCTCTTTATGCGCACCCCACCATCTTGTGGGTGTAGTGCGCAGTGTTACATCCAGTGCCTGTATGCGCTGCTGTTCTGGAAGTTGTTGTTCATATGCATGTATGAATTCGCGTATGTCAGTTAAACCATCAAAAATAGGAGTGTCAGTCAATTCTGTGCCAATCCATCGAATGGATTTAGTCATCATGGCGCAACGTCTTGCAGAAACCTCATGTAAATGATTTTGCCAGTTTTCCAATCCTGCATCTGAGTCTGATGTGCACGAGCTATCGCATCGCCAGCTGATATGGCCGTCTGCTGTGGGATTGACATAGTCACTCTGACTAGCATTCATCTGATACAAACTTTCCATGTGGCGCGCTTCTTCTTCTGCCCGAATGGGTTCTATATACCTTGGTCCTTGAATAGGATCAAGCGGTGCAATGACCCTAAGCTGGTCATCCTCAAAGGTCATCTGTCTTTTCTTCAAATTAATGACAGCCAAATTATCAAATGCCCAGTCTATACCTCAAAGTGTTGGGTAAGGTCTACTATCATCCAGAATTTTGATTACTTCAAAATCTGCAGAGCTTCTTACTCCCTCGATATCAATAGGTACATTGGGTAATCTACCCAATGGAGAGACTCGTTGCTGATTCGCGAGTCTTAGATGGATGGGGGATCTTGTAAGATGAGGGCTTCCCATCTGTTCCCATGTCTGCATAGTGAGAACATTAACTTCTGAGCCCAAATCTAAAATGACTTTGTCCATTTCAAATGCTCCAATCTGCGCTGTGAGCCTCATCTCTTTTCCAGTTCTAGTATGACTCCCAATCTAGTGAACAGCACGTTGCGGTGTGTTCGTCGAAGTAGATTGTTGACATTTATCCAATAGGTGTTGAAGTTCCATAGTTGCTTTTTCATTGCGCAACAACTTTAAGCAGTTCCTCAGAAAAGTATGGAAACTACCTAGTGCATCCTCTTCATCAGGCCTTCTGAATGTAGTGGCCTGTTCTTGTACCAGGTTGTCTTGTCTTAGCACTTGCGATCTAATATCATTATGCGGCGGTGCGACAGAACTTGAAGCGCTCGGATCTGAGAAGTACTCTTGAGCTTGCTTGAATGCTTCTTTTTTCTTCTGCAGGTTAAGTGGGGCTGGTTTAATATTAGCGCGGTGCACCCATTGAGTCGCTTGCTTTCCAGTTCCCATCTCTGGTGCACCAGTGGTTGCTCCACTGCGCGTGACTATATTAACTGTAGGGTCTGGTTCTCTTTTTTCTGCTCCAATCAACTGAATATTCTGATTGACCTGTGGCGTCTTTTCTTGCATCTTAGTCATCAACTGAGGGCATTCTTCAATGGCATGATCATAGGATTTACAGTATCTGCAGATGGTTGTAGGATTTTGGCAATCCCTTGCAAAATGACCTTGCACTCCACAATTATAACAAGTGATCTGTCCTCTTCTGCGACCAAAATTTGTTGCGCGTCCGCGACCCCTATAATTTCCTGCTCGACCGTCGCGAGTTTGGTCATACTGTGGACCTGCTATGGGTCCTTGTGTCTCTGATTGTACTCTATAAACATCATGCTTTCTTTCTATCATAAGATCATATGCTCTACAATTGTTCTCATCGTGTTGATGTATATGTAACTTTGGAATGTATTTCACATATATGTATATTGTATTCCTATAGAGATGGTATTATTCCTCTATACGGAAGTGTCGTCATTTATATTGTAAGTGTCGTAACTTATACTTGATGGGTTATTAGACCACCTTGTTGGGGTCGGCCCTGTATAAGTCATGTGGTTCGAAGTGTTATTAGACCACCCTATTGGGGGTCGACCATGTGGGTCAAAGGGTTATTAGACCACCCTATTGGGGGTCAGCCCAGTCAGCATTATATTATGTGGTTAAGTTCGAGCCTACATGAGTTAGGTAAAAAGGAAAGTCAAGTCAAGTATAAATAGAGTGTGGGAGGCACTCTATTTACACACTCACTTCTCACTCATGCACTCAAGGAGGAGTGGCGCACTTATGGAGGAGGAGGATCTGCTGCTAGGTTGTGTCTATCTCTTATGGTTGGTTGTATCATTGCTCTATCTATCTCTGAGGAAGTTTTTGGGGTTTTTCACCTTTATGGTTTTCCCCAAGTAAATCTTTGTGTCTCTTGTGTGCTTGCATTATTGTCTCCATGATTGATATGCTGTAGATATGCTGTACATGTTGTTCTCTCAGTTAAGATCCTAGATTAGATTGAAGTAAAATCTGAAAATTTAACATGGTATCAGAGTTAGCCTGAAAGAAGGCATGATATGGCATGTATGACACTTGTTGCACTTACGATGCTAGGGCTTGATATAGCAAAAAACCAGTCATCGTATCACTTTCGCTATAAATCCGTTTTGACAAATTTTTCGGATCTGAAATTGCTACAGGCCGAAGCTGCGATCCACATGTACCTTGTGTCCAAAGGACAACCTCTAATTCGTTGTACTTTGTGATTTATGATCTGTACAATATAGGGTTTCTGCCTCTTCCAGATCTGAGTCAAAATCAGGTGACCTTGGGAAAAAGGTCATAACCTGGGATAGGAAGCTCCAAATGAAATTTCGTGAAAAGTGACAGGTAGTACACAGACTGTACTATCTCAAAATTTTTTTTCAGAGGCCGAAGTTGAACCAGTGACACGTGGAACTCCGTACAAGTTCGCTCTCCTGTATTATCCCATAAACAGGTCACGTTGCGACACTTGGCATAACGCTCTCTCAGAGAATTCAATTGAGGTCAGAACTATCAGGATGGAAAGATAAAAGGCCGAGATATCTCAGGAAAGGTTTTCAGAGGCCGAAGTTGAAACAGTGACACGTGGCACGCCGTACAAGTTCGCTCTCCTGTATTATCCCAAAACAGGTCATGTTGCGACATTTGGCATAACTCTCTCTCAGAAAATCCAATTGAGGTCAGACCTGTCAGGATGGAAAGCTAACAGGTCAGGCTATCTCAGAAAAATTTTTCAGACCCTGTGAATCAAAAATTTCGGAGTTACACAAGAAAAAATCAGGTACATATTTCTTTTAAAACAAAATTATTTTTTGGTACCTTCATTCATGGCTTCCGGAATTTAGGGCTTTGGAGAAAGTTGGAATTTTTGTAATCGGAGACCACGGCTGGAAGCTCCTTAGAAAAATAGAAGTTTAGAGCTTTGGATAAAACCTTTTGATGGGGCAAAAGAGTGGGCTTCATCAAACCCCAGTTCAGGGTCATGTCCAGTGAATCTGGAAGTTTCAAAGGAAAAATTGAGGAGTGAAACTTTGCAGTTTTCAAATTCTAAATATACCAGCTTGATCAGCTCATCAAGGCGCATATTTCTATCCTTTCGGAAGTTTGAAATTCAAAGGTTGAATTTTTGGGGTTTCTTTGACAAACCCATATCCAGCTCCAGGTCTAGTTATTTCAAATCAAGTGGATAGGGTTAATCCTAGAAGAAGATGGATTGGTCATCTGCATAAGTGAAGGAGTTCCTGTTTCAGAGGGAGATGAGGCTAAGGCTTTACATAAGGAGATTACAAGCGATCTCGATAGGTATGACTCATCGAGGTATGTTTTGAGATTTGTTCATGATTAAGTTTATGGTATGTTTGTCTTCATGTTATTACGGTTAGTACAATCTTGATTTTAGATTTGTCGTATCACCTTAACAAAATTATGAATGCATGATAGAAGATATTCATTGGTTAGGGTGTTGACACTTATGATTGTACTAATGCATTATGGTGTTGTATGAGGATTATGTTGTCTACTAACATGAAAGGTACACCAAGAAAGACAAATCATGTTCCAGTTCAAGAACATATGATCATGATGACATGAGGATAAAGAGTCATCCATTGTCATGGATCTCATAAAAGATCCATTTACGAGGTATGTATAACTTGGTTTTATAATGGCTAACCTATGAGATATACAGGTTACTAGCACAAGTCATTGAAGAAGAACAAGAAGACATCATGTGAGTATGTTAGACATAACTAACTAGCATGCTAATCCAGGTATGTTTTTCCTATATCAAGATAGAATCCTACCTTGTGTTAGGATCTTATACTGTTGTTGATAATGATTATTCATGAAGTCATAGGTTTGAATAATCATGGTTGTATGCATATTATGTTTCTTACCATAATTGATGATATGACTAACCAGAAGAATCATGAAGGTATAGGTTTGAATAATCACAGGTTTTACGCATATTATATCTCTTATCTTGATTAATGATTCAACTAACCCGAAGAGTCATAGGTTTGAGTAATTACAGGTTTAGACATGTTATGTTTCTTATGATTTGACTAACCATAAGAATCCTACATAAACCTTGAATGCTAATGCTTATTATTTTATTTTTTTTGTTTGAAATGATCATGACTATACATGCTTGAGATTATTGTGTTTTAATAGTATACTAATGAATGTATGATTTTATATGAGTTCACAAGGATAACACAATCATGATACTAATAAGCATGCATAGGGACCAAGGATGAATGTAAGTTCAAGGACAGGTAATCCAGGAAGCAAAGATCAAGAGGGAGCACACTCCAGTTGTTCCTGCAAGAAAGCAAAGGAACACACTTCAGTAGTTTCTGCAAGGATGCAGATATTCAGAGGGAGTTGACCATCTTTCCACAACAGAAAGGTGTAGAAGAAGCTACTTCAGATTAGGACTCTAGCAACTCCTGTAAGGAAGCAAAGACTCAGAGGGAGTCCACCCAACGAACAAACAAAGATAAGTATTTTAATTTCTTGCATATTTGTTTGTTTAAATAAAATTGTTCAATGATTTATATGCTCATGTTCCTAGACTTAGGATATGTATTGTGCATATTAGAATAGTTGCATTGATGAACAGTATACTACTAATATACATGGGTAAGTGGCCTATGGCACTGTACAACTTTCCATTGCTACTTATCTAGAATGAAACCTCTTTGCTGACATGTTGGGAGTTGTGCACACTCTTAACAATGTTCTGGTAGAGATTGGAAGGCATCTAGAAAGTTATGGGATATGGATAAATGTTGTATTGAAGCATTGGCTAAAATAATTGCATGACTGTATGACATATTTCTTTATGTGTAAGAATTTTTTCTGAAAACTATGAGATGTTTCTAATCATGCAATTTAACTTGTTTTGTAGGAAAGACCGTATATCTTCACCTACAAAAGGACTACAAAATTTGTTCCAACAACAAAGATATCTATTGAAAATATTGAAGATATTGAAGTTCCCAGGATCTGGGATGAAGAAATGAAATGCCATGATCCGTCGATCATGAAGAATGATGTTTGGGATGTAATCCCAAGACCTGAAGGGAAGTTTGTTATGAATTCCATATGGATCTATCAAGATAAAGCATGCTATAGATGGCAGCATAGAGAAATATGAAAGTGATGAAATATAAGATACACTAGATGGATTTCAAGACAGCTTTCTTGAATAGTTGTATGTGGAAGACCTGTTTGTAATAAGAGATGATAGATTGATTGCCGACACGCAGCGGAAGCTTGCTGCTGAGTTCGAGTTGAAGAACTTGGGGATGATGCACTATTTGTTTTGGCATGGAGGTGTGGCAGAGTGTAGATGGAATCTTCCTTGGACAAGGGAAGTATGTAGTAGAGATCCTGAAGAGGTTCGGGATGATGGACTGCAAGGATATGACCACACCTATGGCATCGAATCTGAAGCTTCTATGTGATGCTTCATCTGAGCCGGTTGATGTCTCCATGTATCGTCAGATGATTGGGTCCTTGATGTACATGACAAACACAAGACCAGACTTTTGCTTTGCTGTGAACACATTGAGCCAGTTCCTGACGGATCCGAGGAGTGTTCACCTGGTTGCTGTAAATCATGTTCTGAGGTACTTGAAGGGTACAGTGGATTATGGGCTCAAGTATGAAGCAAATCAAAAGTTTAACCTGTAGGGTTATGTTGATTCAGATTGGGCTGGCAGTGCTGTAGATAGGAAGAGCACATCTGGGTGCTTCTTCAGTTTGGGATCAAGTGTGATCTCTTGGTTTAGCAGGAAGCAGTCCTGCGTAGCACTGAGTATAGTTGAGGCAGAGTATGTTGTAGCCTGTTTAGCTAGTTGTGAGGTAGTATGGCTACGAAAGCTACTGTCTGAGCTATTTGATCTCCCATTGGAGGCTACTGGTATCTTCTGTGATAACCAGATTTGTGTGAAGCTGTCCGAGAACCCAGTGTTTCATGACAGGTCGAAACACATAGAGATCAAGTATCACTATATCAGGGATATGGTGCAGAGAGGAGCGGTGAAGCTCCTGTATGTTGCAACGGACGAGCAGATTGCAGATGTGCTGACGAAGCCACTAGCCAGGGTGAAGTTCGAGTACTTCAGAGAGAGGCTTGGCGTTCTTCAGATCGAGGACACTTCGAGGAAGAAGTGATGGACATATTTGCTGAAGCCATTTCAAGCATGTTGGAAGGAGGATCCTTCACATGGCCGTGGATGTAAGCGCTGGATGATGAGCATCAGGATGATGTTCTGGTTTCTGCTTGGATATGATCAGTTGGATCATTTTTATGTATGTATGTACGCATCATGTTGGATGCTGGATATGATCAGTTGGATCATTTTTATGTATGTATGTACGCATCATGTTGATGCTGGATATGATCAATTGGATCATTTATATGTACGCATCATGTTGGATGCTGGATATGATCAGTTGGATCATGTGTATGTATTTTGTATATGCATCATGTTGGATGCTTGGACCATGTATCTGTATATGTATCAGGTGGATACATTGTATGATTAGGTGGATCATGTGAGGTGATATGTATCATGTATTTGTATCAGATAGATACATTGTATGATCAGGTGGATCATGGATGATGATATGTATCAGGTAGATACGTGGTGTGCATCAAATGGATGCATTGATGATCAGGATGATCATGGATGACGAGCTTTAGGATGTTGCTCCAGATGACATGCAGCAGGACGTTGCAGTGATGATGATCAGGTTGATCATGGATACATCAGGATGATGTATGGTGAGTATCAGGTTGATACTCTATGGCCGTGGATCAGGTTGTGCAAGATGAGCATGTAATCCGATGCCCTGGGAGGTTTGTAGATGGTCTTTCAAGGTTTTTCCTATGGCATGTAATTCGGTGCCCTGGGACATCTGGCAAATGCTCTTTCGAGGTTTTGCTCTGGAAGGACATATAATTCGGTCCCCTGGGAGATCTGCAGATAGTCTTTCGAGGTTTTGCCTATGGCATGTAATTCGGTGCCCTAGGATATCTGGCAGATGCTCTTTCGAGGTTTTGTCCTATGGCATGTAATTTGTGCCCTGGGAGATTTCAGGTCGGAGTTGTGTACCCGTAACATCCTGAAATGCTCTTTCGACGTTTTGCCATGACCACATGTAATTTGTGCCCTGGGAGATTTTAGGTCGGAGTTGTGTACCCGTAACATCCTGAGATGCTCTTGCTAGGTTTTGTGGTGACCACATGTAATTTGTGCCATGGGAGATCCTTCAGGTTGGAGTTGTGTACCCGTAACATCCTGGGATGCTCTTTCGAGGTTTTGTGGTGGGGTCACATGTAATAGCGCCCTGGGAGATCCTACAGGTTGGAGTTGTGTACCCGTAACATCCTGGGATGCTCTTTCAAGGTTTTGTGACGCACGTAATAAGTCCTGAGGATTCCACAGTATGGCCAGTGATGATGAAGACCTGCAGGTGGTGGGCCTACATCCAGTATGAAAACGTACTGGCTCTGTAGAACTTCCTATGACGAGTAGATTCAGAGATTGATTGAGATAGCAGCAGCAGTGACGATGATGATGACTCGATGACGATTATCCAGTGACGATGATCCAGAGAAGATGACTTGTGCTAGAAGAACTGTGCTGAGAAATACCTTCCTAGTTAAGAGGGAGTGTTGATGTATATGTAACTTTGGAATGTATTTCACATATATGTATATTGTATTCCTATAGAGATGGTATTATTCCTCTATACGGAAGTGTCGTCATTTATATTGTAAGTGTCATAACTTATACTTGATGGGTTATTAGACCACCTTGTTGGGGTCGGCCCTATATAAGTCATGTGGGTCGAAGTGTTATTAGACCACCCTATTGGGGGTCGACCATGTGGGTCAAAGGGTTATTAGACCACCCTGTTGGGGGTCGACCCAGTCAGCATTATATTATGTGGTTAAGTTCGAGCCTACATGAGTTAGGTAAAAAGGAAAGTCAAGTCAAGTATAAATAGAGTGTGGGAGGCACTCTATTTACACACTCACTTCTCACTCATGCACTCAAGGAGGAGTGGCGCACTTATGGAGGAGGAGGATCTGCTGCTAGGTTGTGTCTATCTCTTATGGTTGGTTGTATCATTGCTCTATCTATCTCTGAGGAAGTTTTTGGGGTTTTTCACCTTTATGGTTTTCCCCAAGTAAATATTTGTGTCTCTTGTGTGCTTGCATTATTGTCTCCATGATTGATATGCTGTAGATATGCTGTACATGTTGTTCTCTCAGTTAAGATCCTAGATCAGATTGAAGTAAAATATGAAAATTTAACACATCGTGGCCTACTAATTTACATAAATTACAATATAGATTCTTTGGAGTTTGTACATATTTATGAAGTAAGTGACATTCTTGTGGTCTATGACCTCTAGTTCTACAGATTTCACACCAAGGCCCCTGTGCCTGTGGTAAAGAATTAGGTGCTCCAGTTGCAATATACTCTATGAAAACGGGACAATGGTCCTTTGAATGACCTTGCGCTTTACATTTTGTACACCAAATTTCTTCCTTAACATCCTTGCCTTTCTTAATATCGTGCACTTGCAAGGTTAAGTTTTCTAATTGGTTCTGCAACTGCGCAACATCGTTGCTTGTTCCGGCAATTGGTGAAGCTTCTAGTTTCATAGCCATCTCTAGAGCTTGTTCCTGAGTATTGAGATTCTGTTGCATAAGAGGAAGTCTAATGTGTGGGAGCAGCGCAACAATGAACCATTCCTTATGCTGCTGTGGTGCAAACTCAAAGCTTACTTGATCTATCAAGGCTTTGAACTTCTGGTCAAAGTCCCATACTGATTCTGTAGGTAACTGTTTAATGTCTTTGAGCTCTGTTATACATTGTGATTTTGATTTAGGTTTCTTAAATTCTCTAATCATAGCATTTCTTACATCAGCAAGCGTCCTATTCTGTGCTTCTGAGTATTTAATGAACCAAGTTAAGGCTCTTTCTCTTAGTGTGGTTGCTAACTGAACCAGTTTAACAACATCATCATTAATTTGCTTAATTGTCCAAATGGCTTCACATAGGAACCAGTGCTGCTCAGGGTCTTCTATCCCTATTCCTCTAAAAGTTGGTAGCTTCATGTCATCACCCATCCTTCTTGTGCTAGGTTGAGGTGGAGGTGCTGTAACAGTGCTTCTAGGCTGGTTAAATAAAGGTAGTGCTGAGGTACTAGAAGTACCGTGTGGGCTACTAGAAGGTGTTACTGCGGGGTTATACTGAGCTACGTCTGGCTTTTGCGGTGTAAAGGGGTGATAAGGGATGTGAGCACTTCCTTGTCTTTCTATATGACTTGCTCTAGGAACTTGGCTATCTTCTGGGCTAGACTCAAAAGAATGTTGGTCAAGGCCTAATTTATACCGTTTTCCACTACGAGTGCAACCAATAAGTTCAGGATCACTATCAGAATCTGCGGACATTACTTGTCTATGCTATTCATCGGAAGCTATGCATAGTTTTGCTTTTTCATACAGAAGCATTTTAATCCATAAGTTCAGAGAATTTAAGAACTTACCTCTGGTTGCTTGGAAGAAACTCCTCTCAGCTTCACTGAAACTCTTTCTTGTATCTACTGCAAACTCAGTGATGAAACCTTCCAGTAGACTATTCAACCAAAAGTCTACTGCGCGGGACACAGAATTGTCTACCCGCTTCAAAATACTGACTAGCTCAGATGTCCAAGCGACAGGTCGCTCAACATGCACAGTGGGTCTAGTATCTGCTAACTTAGCTATCCAAGCATGCAACTCAAGTGCAAATGTGACAAAGAAAATTTCGTGAAGGTCAGTATAGATATACTTCTGCAACCAGTCTTCTGTCTGGAGCCTAGAGCTTTTGTTTTCTTATTCAACGAACTCTGTAGCCTTTAAATCAAACCAGTCTTCAATTTCTTTAGCTGTAGGATTCCAGTAACACATTTGTTAGCTAAGCAACGGAACCCTTTGTTGGATCCTTCTTTCTCTGGGTTTCGCCTCAATCTCGCGCGTCGCCGAAATAACAAGTCTCACAGTAACAAGTCACGAGGCAACGGAACCATTTGTTGGCTCAACAACAGGCTTCAGAGCAACGGAAATGAAGTGATCAAAAAGTCATAAGGCAACGGAACCATTTGTTGGCTCAACAACAGGGTTCAGAGCAACGGAAATGAAGTGATCAAAAAGTCATAAGGCAACGGAACCATTTGTTGGATGCTTTTTGGACAGACCTAGGTTTTAATGAAGCGCAGCAACAAAACCCCTTGGCGCACTGGCCCTCTCGGCAACGAGCTGTGCAGCAGCTCGAGGTCTCACCCGAAGTGGCTATGGGGGGGCTAAGGAATGAGATTTCCTTAACCTAGGCGACACAAAGACTGTTCTTTCTCCCTCGACGATTCCTTAGAGCGGGCTGCCTGACTCTTCTTCAGACCCCTCGGCGTAGCTGCGCTGAACTCTCGCTCAACAGCCTAGTTGCGCAGCATCTCCGTTTCGGCGCACGGGGTGACTTATCCCTGCGTCGACGCTCTATATATATTTTCTGCCCGTGTGCCCAGCGCAGTATGTATTCCTCTATCGCTGCGGCGACAACGTTATACAGATTCTTCGACACTTAACGATTATAGTTACCAAGGAAGCTTCGAGAACGGACTCAACTTATTCATAAAGATAACGCAACATTCATAGAAACATAGATAACAACTCAGACATGCATTCATGCGATCATTATCATAACAATAAGACGTAAAGAATGCACCTCCTCGGGAAACCACGTCCACGGGGAGTGTTTCATATATTAACTCAAATGGGACTTATACAATAATGCTGCGCACACAGCTGCAGCCTTAGATCTTTCCAGGAAACTCCACGCACACAGCTGGGAGCCCTTCTCTCGATCTAGTCTCTTCCTCCACAGAGATTACAATAGTTCAGACGTCGACTCAGACTGTCTGCAACTTGGGGATTAACTTCTCAGTTATCCCAGCTCTGACTCTTCTCTTCTAACAACACAGTAGAAAACAATCCTCATACAAAATAACCAACCTACCAACTAGCTAGCTTATCTCAAACAGCTAACCTGCGTCTCAGCATCTAAAGGCTGGCTAACTGACTAACATCTAACTTTTGCAATTAGACATATATATAGGTGGCCATGACGGTCGCACCTTTACAATTTTGTGGGCCTTTCCCAACAGTAATCCCCAAAAACCCTAACCACGCACATGGCTAGGTGTACTGTAGGTGCCGCTTGCAGTCATGTCGCCGCTTCCTGCAGGTTCCGTGACTTCCGGCGCAGATTGCGGGTATGGGCGCCTTGTCCTTCGCCTTCAATGCTCTGGTCCGTTGCTCCTCCTTGATCTGAGAAACCATAACTTCTGTACTTAGCCTTAAATGAGGGTAGCTGAGCCCTCTACTCCATCGCTTCATTTATTATGGTAGCTGAGCTTTCTATTCAGCCACATTCATTCTTCTATGACATTCCCGTGAGCTCCGCGAGTTCCAGTCCGTAATCCGCGTCGAGCTCATCCATCTGGCACCGTACTGCGCACCGTTTCCTTCTTCCCAAATTTGGTGTTTATTCAAAATTAACACTTTCCCTTCAATACTTGTGCTCTTTCCTCAAAATTCACAGCTTTACCATAGCTGCGGCCTAGGCTCCAACACATATCCTCAAGGATTTGGTTTACTTGTTCCATCTGTCTGTCGGTTTGGGGATGGTACGCGGTACTGAACTCTAGTTGTGTCTCCAAACCAGAGAACAATTCCCTCTAGAAGTAGCTAGTGAATTTTATGTCTCGATCGGAAATGACTGCCTTGGATATCCCATGCAATTGAAAGATCTCCTTTAGGAAGATGTATGCGATGTGAACAACCTTGTAGGTAGACTTCACCGGTATAAAATGTGCTCCTTTTTATAATTTGTCCACTACTACAAAGATGGAGTCATTCTGTCTCTTACTCTTGGGTAACCCTGTGATGAAATACATACTAATAACCTCCCACTTCCACTTTGGAATGGGTAATGGTTGTAGTTAAGGGTGTTGGTGTTCTGCCTTAACCAGTTTACACTCCTGGCACTTAGCAATGAATAAAGCTATGTCAGCTTTCAGTTTAGGCCAAAAGAAGTGTTTCTTCACTGCCAATATCATTTTTTGATATCCCAGATGTCTCGAATAGGGTTTCTGATGGAATTCTGTGAAGATGTTAGGTCTAATGTCTCCGCTTTCTAGAACATAAAGTCTCTCTTTTGACCATAGCAGTCCCAATTCGTCTATCTTATACTCTTTTTGTTGTTGGAAAAACCTATCCTCCTGGATCTTTTTAAGGATCTCGACATAGAATCGGTCACTCCGACATGTCGTTCTAATCCTGTGGTGCAAATATGAGTTGGTTTGACTCACTCTTACCTCATATAACATATGAGCCCGTCGACTTAAAGCATCGACGATCTTGTTCTCCTTTCCCTTTATGTGCTTTAGCTCAAAGTGGTACTCACTAAGGAAAGCTAGCCACCTCGCTTGTCTGGTGTTTAGGTCAGGTTGGTCAAATAAGTACTTTAGACTCATGTTGTTCGTCTTTAATAGGAACTTCTTTCCCATAAGGTAGTGCCTCCACATCTTCAAGGCGTGGATAATGGAGACTAGTTCAAGATCGTGTGTGGGGTAGTTCTGCTCGTGTTCCTTCAACTTCCTTGACTCATAATAGATAGCGAAGTCATTTTGCATAACGACTCCACCGATCCCTTCCTTAATTGCATCTGTGCAAACCACGAAGTCCCCATCGAGGTCATCTATCCGTACGAGGGGTGCACTAGTCAAAAGTTGCTTTAACTTTTGGAAACTTTCCTCGCATTTTTTCTTCCAAATAAATTTGGTTGTCTTCTTCTGCAAGGCTGTCATGGGACACACAATTCGTGAGAAGTTCTCAATGAACTTCTGATAGTACCCAACTAACCCTAAGAATGATCTTATGTCAGTTACGCACGTGGGGGTAGGCCATTCCTCTATGGCTTTAATCTTCTCGGGGTCGACTGCTATCCCATTCTCCGAAATGATGTGCCCTAGGTACTGTATCTGGGGTTTGTAGAAATCACACTTGCTAAACTTAGTGTACAATTGATGTTCTCGTAGTACCTGTAACACTATCCGGAGATGTTCTTTGTGTTCTTCTTCATTCTTGGAGTAGATCAGAATGTCGTCAATGAAGACTAGAACGAACTTGTCTAGGTATTTAATAAAGATGTTCATCATGCACATAAAGTTGGCAGGTGCATTAGTCAGACTGAAAGGCATTACCACAAACTCATAATGGCCGTATCGGGTTCAAAACGCGGTCTTGCTGATGTCTTCATCACGGATTCTCATGTGATGATATCTGTATTGTAAGTCGATCTTTGAGAAGATCTTCTCTCCTCCGACTTGATCAAACAAGTCATCAATTCTAGGGAGTGGGTAACGGCTCTTGATGGTCAACTTGTTGAGTTGGTGGTAATCGATGCACATCCGCATCGTCCCGTCCTTCTTTTTGACAAAGAGTATTGGTGTTCCCCAGGGAGACACACTTGATCGGATATAACCTTTCTCAATCAACTCTTGTAACTGAAGCTTGAGTTCCACCAATTCGGGTGGACTCATGCAGTAAGGGGCTTTGGAAACTGGTACGAACCCGGGTGTTAGCTCTATGGAGAAGTATAGGTCTCGTTTGGGCGGTAGCCCAGGTATTTCCTCGGGAAATACATCCTTGAATTCTACAGGGATTGGGAAGTCTTTGATCTTCTGTTCCCTATTTGCTTCTACAGTTCGAATGTTGACTGCAAAGAGTTTACAACCTTTCTTATGCATTTCTTTGCTTGTAAGAAAAATATTTGTCTTACGGAAACTTTCTTAGGGATACCTTGAATGGTTTTTTGATTCCCTTGGTTATCCGTGCATAGCATTGATTTGTTCAAGCAGTCAAGTAGGGCATGATGTTCTTTTAACCAATCCATGCCTATTAGTATGTCATAAGAACCTAGTGGTAATATATTCAAATATACCTTGGTTGGGAACCCGTTTAAATCTACTTCACAAGTTCTAACTTGTTCGAAGACTTTCCACTTGGTACCGATGGCTAGTTGTACTAGCCATAGTTTCTCGTGAGTCTCTCGGTTTAACTTACAAGTACTTACTATCTTAGGGGAGACATAACTTCGGCATGCACCGAGATCTATTAAAACTGAGATGGCTATGCTTGAGATCTTACCCTCAATTTAAACCATAGTGGCCTGGTGATCTGCTTGTCGGCCATCAAGTGCGGCATAAATTATTGGTGTTCTTTCCATGTCCCCTACGGTTGGGTTTGCTTGGACATTGTGTAAATCTCCGTCCGTCTTGTTGGGGCAATCTCTGAAGTAGTGGGGCCCTTGAAATTTCCAACAAGTAATGGTTGGTGGGGAAGCCTTTGCTCCCTTGTTGAAAGCTGGTCTGTTGGCATGCGGTGGGGGTGCATTTGGTTGTGCTTGAGGTCAGTTGAAGCCTCTGTTGGGAGGGAAACTATTGTTTTGTTTCCGGTAAGGTGGTGGTCTAAAACATGGTCTTCAGTTGTGTGAAAAGGTTCTGAACCTATTTTTGTTTCTGTTTATGTTATCATTCCTTGGCTGTCCATGTTCATAGCAGAGTCTTGCCTTGTGTGAAGTCACGTCTAGGGTTTTGGGCATGTCAAATTAGATCTTCTCTCTAAAATTTGGTGGTAGGCATCCCAAGAATTGTTGTATCTTGACTTTTTCATCCTTTATGTAAGGAACATAATGCAGAAGATCCGAAAATCTGTTGATCTAATGCAACAGATCCAAAAATATATTGATGAAAGCTTCCATAGTTAGGGAGCCCATTTTTAGTTCGTGGAATTCTTTGATCTTTTTGTCAAAGAATCTTTCAAACATGTATTTGTATTGAAATAGTTTGCTGAAAGCATTCCAGTTTATGTCTCTCACTTCCTACCCTTTGGTGTGTTTCAAGTCTTTCCACCATATGGCCGATTTACCATTTAAGTTGTAAATGGCCAGTCGGGATTGCATTTCACTGGAATAGTTGTGGACTTTGAAATACTTGTTCATCCCTAACAACCACTCCTCAGCTTTTTCCCCGGTATTTATCTCTCCATCATACGTTGGGGTTTTGATTTTCCTGAATTCTCCTTGTAAACTGTCATCATTCTTCCTCTTTTTCTTGAAGGGGAAGGTGAGTCATCCTCATTGGAGGAGATTTTACAGTCTTCTTCCATATAATCAGGTATGTTTTCTTCATGCATATCCCCTTTAGGACTGATGGATATTTTTGTGTGATAGTTGTTTTCCTTGGTTTTGTTGGCTGATTGGGTGGATTGTCCATGGGACCTTGCCTCTGTTAAGATCGAAAGTAGAGCTTTTTTTTATGGCTTGCTGTTCCTGTATTTCCTGCATATTATCATCCTTAAAAATCTGCAACTCATTTTGCAGCTGCTGTACTGATTTCATTAAATCTGAGTTTAATTCCACCACGATCTCTTACTCTAGTGGTGGAGAGTTCAAATTTCCATGTATGCTGTTGTCTTTTTCTGTATTCATACTCAGACTGTGATTGTACCTGCAATGTCGTATCAATGTTAAGAACGGAAATTTGTTAGTTCATGTACACATATAAAAGAAAATTATAAATGTATGTTTTTGATTTATAAGTATATGCAACAGATGTTTCTCCTGTGATGAGCCCAATAGGTCACTTAGTATTGTAGCTGTGCTCTGATACCACTTGTAATGTCCCTAAAAACAGTAATTTTTTTTTTCATTTACTACTAACATTGCCCAAACAGACAATACATAGCAAATTAACTTCAGTACCGGGAAGATATATCAGTTTTTGTTTGAAGAAATGAGAAATTATGTTCTAAGAGAGTTGGTCTTATAATGTATGTTTTCTGCAGAAGTGATGAAGTAAGGTAATGTGAAGTTCATAGCACAATCATGTATGATCTAAATGACAATTTTAATACTATTATAATACTTTAAAGTTTCTTTTCAATTACTTCACTTCTAAAGCTTAAATGTATGCTTGGTTTCATTTAAATGTTTAAATTGGTTTATCTCACTAATTCAGACCTGATGGACTTTTATGAGGAAGGTATGAGTACTTCTGGGGTCTTTGTGTTGGTAGTCATACCACCGACGGAGCTTCCGAGAGGTAAGGGATGAGTATTTGGGTGATCCCGGGATTACTTAGTAATCCTTGCTAAAGCATTACTTGGATCCTGTTTGCAGGCATAAGAGGCTCTTCCATAAACTACCTACATCAAGTACCTAGCATGAACTAGTTCTATGAATCGAAAAAGGTCCAAGAATTATCTTTGAATAAGACATGAATTAAAACAACTAGGGGGTTGCACCACCATGACCCTAACTATATCGTTTGGATAATTATTGAAGCGCTAGTGGATGTTTGGTGGTAGCTTTAAATGCTACATGTGGTCTTCACGTGGTTTGTTTTCCAACTGGAGAAAGGGTTTAAGCCTTTGATCTGCACGACTATGTTTGTCATTTCGTTGATTTTGGCTTGGGGGGTAACTGCTTGCTGTGTATGGTTTCGACTAGGCCCTGACCTGAGCTATGCTCATGGTCAGTGCAGTCGCAGCTATGGTGGCGTGGAGATGGAGGGTGCTACGTTTATATAATAGGTAAATCTTCTTCCTGTAGCTAAATGGGTCCTTCGTTTATTCTTTCTGCAGATGTTTGTTTGCTTCTATCTAACTCTCTATTTTTATGATTTCACTGATAGGTTAGCAGGTATTGATATATTCTGTGTTGGGTTCTAGCAAGTGACAGGAAGATTGGGTTTGGCGTAACTTTGGTAAGCCCAGGTCCTCCCAATATTTGTTCCTGCATATCGCAGCTATGGCTACAAGCTCTATAGCTTTGAGCTCTTTTGAAATGTAACTTCGTTGAGTCCTTTGGGATCACTATAACTAATTTCGAAGTTCCATTGGGTCGTCTTTGGTTTGGTCAATAACTGAGAGGAAAACGATTATGAAGAAATCGATTCAGACTATTTGGGATTTTGAACTCGTTGGTCAATGTTTATGATGTTTTTATTTTGATAGATGAGATAAACCCTTGAGGGTTCATTTTTGCTACTGTAGATGGATTGAACGTAGGCTCTGTAAAAATATTTAAAGCTTGATGGAAAATAACCACAACATTTTGTTTTGGGGTTTGAATGTAATATTGGTGTTGGATTTTTAAATTGCATTTTTAGCTGGGTATGTCCTTTTGAGGAAATGATATGCCACTGATGTTTTCTATAAACTGTCCTCTGTTGATTTTAGGCACCTCTGTAGGTTTCATTTAATGGTTTAAGCATAGGGTTTTAGTCTATGTGGATGAAAATCGTTTCACTTGCAGAGAGATTGACTTGGAATGTTTTGGTATTTTCTAAAGCATGATGGCTCTGCATTTTAGCTTCGGTGTGATGAAATTTCTATTGATGAATGCTGTGAGCATATCTCTTGTTTTTTTTTTTGGCCTTGGGTTGGCCTCCATCCAATGGATGGTTTTAATCCTCTGTAGATTTCGTGGGTTGATTTTATTTTAATGGATGAATGTTTAATTTAAAATGTGAAGTTGGATTATGCGTTTTGATTACTATGCTATGATGTTTTGGTTTCATCCAAGTTTGAGATTTAATTCTGATAAGAAGAAAATGAAATTACTGAAAACCCTAGATAGGGGGAAAATCGTGCTTGGTAGTTCGTTTGCCTGAAAGTTGTTTGCGTGGTTTTATGTCATGTGTTTAAAAGTACCAACGATACTAAATGTTAAATGTTGGCAGAGGGTTTCGAAAGCTTGACCTGCGTTATTTTGTTTGGTTCTTTAAAAATAATAAAGAAAGGAACTGAGTTTGAGTACATTGGTTTTATGAAGATTTTCGTGGGTCCTGTTTTGTAAATATGAATGCTAGTTGTAAATCTTGATAGATCGTAAGCTAGGTAAGGAAAAGGGACTAAACCCTAGCTTTCTCATACTTAAATAATTTAAATGTATAGTGTAAGGGTTTTGGGAAAATACAATTTTGTTTTTGTAAAAGGGAAACAATTCAGGCATTAACAATATGTAATGGAATTTTTATACTAGTAATTTATTTGATATGGGTATCTAGCATAGGCTAGCTAGGATGGTCCTGCTAGATCCTTGTAATAGTTAGGGAAGATGTTTAATTTCGATAGGAATAATAAATAAATTTTAAACCTAGAGTTTAAACCCTGAGATCCCATGCCATTTGGCCCTTGCTCCATAAAAATAAATAAAACTTATAATGTACAGGAAACATGAATGATGTATAATAATTCCTACCTTAACACCTAAATCTAATTGAACTGTACGCAAAATTTGTAGTTCATACCTGATTCTTGATGCTTGATCTCCCCTTGCAGAACCTGCACTCTCAAACACTAGTTAATGGAAAATGTATTGACCTAGCTGACCTGTAGGATGATCTTTAACTGAATAAACTTGGGACTACCATGTTCCTCCCAACCATGACCCTTAGACCATTCCTGGTTCTAACTGGATCTCCTCAAGCTGGTTCCAAAATGCAATAAGAGAAGTAGAGGACCTAGGATAGTTTGCTGATTAGAACTGGGATAATAGTAAGCTTCTTCAGTTCTGTAGAATAATTCTCTTCTATTACCATAAGAGAATGATAGTAGGAAAAGATGACCCCTCTCTTGGGATTTTCCCTTCTTTATATAGGTGAGTTTGTTTGGAATATAACTGTTTGAGTTTAAATAATAATATTCAACTTTTAATTTTAAATTGAATTATAATATTTATGAAAGATATTTGATTAATTATTCACTCCTAATTTATCTAGGACCTTTATTTTGTTACAATTAGATGTATCTTTAAGTTTGATCACAAATAATAATAATACTATTAATACTATTAATAATAATAATAACATGAGAAATATCTTATGTATACCCTTTATGCATGTTATTTACATAAGTAATCTTTTCTTTTATAAATAATAAATCTAATTATTCAATAATTACATATGATAACCCTTTGATTTAATTATGTACATACCATAATAATTCTTTGATAAATATTAAGTACAAGGTGCAACTCTTTGGATAGGGTCTTTTGGTAAGCTTGGATGATTGGCTAGGTTAGGTGCCTCTAGGTCCCTCTTGCATGTTGGATTCCCTCGTTTAACATGGTAGTCCCCACAGTCCTTGATGATAGATAGAAAATGATTCATTTAACCAATTTAAATAAATGTGATGAATAGAAGTGCTATTTAGAGTCTTCTTGACTCAATACTTTTAAGATTAAGTAACCCCGAGTGCCCTTCAGAACTTTAGCTCAACACTCTCACATGGGCGTTACACTAGTGCAATTCTAGAGCATTCCCGCTCAACACTAGTACTAGAATGTGGTTGTGAAGCACATCTAGAATGTACAAATGGCCTCGGATCTGGTATTCTTTATCAAGCTTGGAGTGCTCACTGCTCCAGGGCTTATGCCCAACACTCGATGTACATCGGGGCTTACACCCAGTACATAATAAAATCCTCTAGGTACATCGGGGATTATTACTAATACATAGGTCATTCGTGTGTTCCAGAGTCCATGCTCAACACATCATACAAATCAATCATGTACACCATAACTCTGCACAGTATGTAACAAAAGATAATCTCAGTATATTAGGGTTTGTACCCAATCTCATAATAAAACATAAATCAATACATTGGGGCTTTCTTGCCTAGTATATAACAATAATTTGCATTAGTCAGGGTCCACACCCAATATGTAAATTTATAAAAGAAATGAATCATGTGCACTAGGGATTATGCTCAATAATCAAAATAAATCATATGTGTTGGGGCTTTAAGCTCAGTATATAACATCACAAATAGTCAGTCAAAATTTAGGATATTACAATATGTATAATGTTTTGAATTATCTTGTACATAACTTATTGAAAAGTACAAAAAGGTATAATGTTAGTAAGTATGAAGGTTGTATGGATATATGTGAATTAAAAGCATCATATTGATTAAAAGGTGTGAAAAACTTAGGATGGAGTTATTTTGGATCCATATGAATTGAGTAATCAATGGAAGATTTAAATGTTTTATGCTAAGATAATGTCATTATTACCAATAGTTACAATACTTCTAAAGTTGGGTTAATTTTATTTATACTTTCAAAGTGGTAGATAAGCCTTGACCAAGTAGACATAGTCATGATATATTTTAATACATATTTGGTAGCTAATATTGACTTAATTAAGAGAAAGTATAATATTTCAAGTATACTACAATGATAATATAGAATCAATTAGTTATGGAATCCATCTAGAATATAGTCTAAATCATTCTTCTACTCTGGAGTACAAGTAGTTAGAATGAAATCGGCATGTCCTTATCTCTTACTTACTTATGAACTATGGGTGATAAGTTATAATTAAAGATTTGAATGAACCCATATAGTAAGCTAACTAAATAGTTTTGAATTAACATTATTGATTATAATGTTACAAAGTTCCTTGAAGATAGCATCTTCTTATCGAGAAATAATTCTATAAATGATTTCTTAATGGTTTATGATTTGAATAGAGGAAAATGATAGAATGGTAAAATTTACATATTATGTGGTGATAAGAAGTAAAAAACAAATAATTTCCACATGAATTTGATGAAGTGTGATTATGTTGCTTTTAAGTGTTAGAAGAATGAATATGAATAACCCTTTTTAAATAAGGATGTTAAGGGTAACCAAGAATTGTTGGGTAAAGATATAAATAAGATAGTATTGGAGGTAAATAAATGTCGTTAGTGTTCGCATATGATTTAAGTACTAACCATACCATTGAGATATTATGGATGATAATATGGGACTAGCTTGGTATATTGGATAAGAGAAGCAAGTGGTTCTGTAAATTTATTATTTTTCTAATCTCACATGAAATACCAAGTCTTATATGTTAGTTAAAAGGATTGTATACATAGAAATGAATTGTTTACGAGAAGGGTTTTGATTATGAACATTATGACTACTATGCTGGTCTTGTTTAGATATGTTAAGAAAAAAAATTACATCCCATTTCCTCAAAATGGTAATGGGGATATTGAGTGTGTTACAAAATGTTGCAATTCTTTCCTATTTCTCGAGTGTTGGTGTATTTCACATTTCTTTTATGTATGGAGTTTTCTCATTTTTTTAATTTTTAATTTCTCGTATTTATCAATTTCTTACCATCTTTCATGCCTATTTACACCTTCTATTTATGATCATAAATTTTAAAGTTGTTTGACAGGAGTTAGGAAGAAGTATGGTTGAAAAATAACTCATATGCTGGAGTTCTTAAACAAATATAGTTTATTTGTGTTGAGGGACCAAGTGGATTTCGAAATAGGAAAACAAAATTAAAAATGTATTCTGCATGGAAAGATCAACATATCTTAAAAAAAAAACAATTTGAAAATCCATTTCTTTTGGAAAATATTTTCCTAAGCCTTTGATGGACTCCTTGAATGCAAAATATATATAACAAAATTTTAGATACCTCTAAAGTGGATAAATACAAAATTGACTTAAGAAGATGATTTCTAAAGAACATGTCAAACACTTGAACATATAACTAGAAGAAACAAAAGGAGAAAGGAGAACGAGAACTAGAAGAAACAAATTGATGAACCAATCAAATAATTTTGAGTCAAAGAACAAAATAAGAAATTATTGCTTTAATCATATTAATCACACATTTTTTCTTTGAGTTTTCCAATTGACATAGTAAATTTCAAAACAACTTATTAATAATGATTCAAAGACAATGCCATTACCATCTCATAACTCTTGTTATTGTTAAATTATTCAAAACATATTATGTATATTAAATTTACATTGTGACACGTATATTTTCATAATTAAACAGATAGGAATTAATTACGTCGATAGGCGTTAATATCTTATATTTTCAGGGTGGAGGAGGAAGGATAGTTTTTATAGATTTAAGGTAAGATAGGACACTTGTGCGGTCAGGGTTGTTTCTATGGTCATCTTTTTTTATTTAAGGGTTGTGTTAAGGTTTTACTGATTATGGGATTTAACATACGACGCAACAGTTACAATGGACAGGGCGGTGGCCGCAGGAGGTAGCAGTGGTTACAAAGGACGTAGGAGACAGTCGTAGGAGTCAACTATTACAAACGATGGGGAGGTGGTCGCAGCTGGCAGCAACAATTACAAAGGATGCAGGAGGTGCGGCAGGAGGGAGAAACAACGACTACTTCATTGCGGTTACAGTTTACATGTTGCTGAATGTGGCTATTGTTTATTTATTAAGGGAATGGTGGGTAGGTTACAACTGTACACTGTCGTGGATATTCAAGAAGCTAAGGTTATAAGGTTATATATATTTTATTTTTAATTATTTTTATTTTTCAATTGGTTTATTTATATACTTTCTTACAATTATGTTATTACATTAAATTTTTTTATTTAAAGCACTTTTATATGTTTCAATTATTAAAAATTGAAATATATTTACACTATTCAGTTTTGAAATATAATTTATATTAGAAATATATGTTTTATTTTTAATTTATTTATTTTTATATTTTCTTACAAATATGTTATTCAATATATATAATTGTTTTTCCCTATTTTTCAATTAGATTTAATGTGATAGAAATGTTCTAAACATCCATGTTGAATGTTTAGAGTATTTTAGAATGTTTAGAATATTTTTTTATTTGATCTCTTAATTTTTTCTTTTTTCAATTAAATTTAATGTCATAATTGACATATTTATATATATATATTTTTAAATCAAGTTATTAAAAATTAAAATAAAATCAATTAGAGCACTTTGATTTTTACTTTATAATAACATGAATTAAATCTATCTTTCCCATCACATCTAGAAAGAGTTATCTCACATTTAACAATTTTTAATGAGTTGTTGGATTTCAACATTTCCAAATTGTTTTGTCACATTATCAATAATATTTTTTATTTTTAAATGTTTATTATTATTATTATTATTATTATTATTATCATTATTATTTCTTAAAATATCAAATAAAAAAACCAATAAAATATTGATTATATTGTAATGTTACATGTAATAAAATTTTAAAAATATAATCTTCTCATTGTTAAAATATATTAATTGTGTTTCTTATTAAGAATGCTTTATTCCTGAAAATTTAAATATATCAAACTAATCTCCATCCTCTTAGAATTTACATTGTAATAAATCATGGTAGTTCACTCAAGTAATAATAGCTTGAAAGGAAATGCATATTATTAAAATTTTTTATGGATAAAGCATGACTAGTTATTGTTATTTTAAATTCTTTGTTAATTTAACTTCAAATATACATTAAAGTCTATTACTAGTATCTCAATTCAATTATGGTTAACCAAAATCAACAATGGTTCATTAAAGTCAATATGGTTAAACAATAATTAACCATGATAAAGTAAGGTCACATGGTTCACTAAAGTTAACCTTTGTAAATAAAGTCAACCATAGTAAATAAATTCAACTATGGTCAACTAAAGTCAAACATAATTAACTATAGTCAAACGATAGTCAACCATGGTTTATTATGGTGAAACTTAGTCAACCATGCAATCAATGATGGTTAAACAATAATTAATCACAATAAACTATAGCCACATGGTACACTAAATGAAACCATGCTCAAACAATAGTCAAATATGGTGAAACTTAGTCAACCACGTAGTCAATGATGGTTAAACAATAATTAACCATAATAAATTATGGCCACATAGTTCACTTAAGTCAACCATAGTCAAACAATAGTCAACAATGGTTAACTATGACCAAACTTATTCAACCATAGTAAATATGTTAAACAATGTTAAATATAGTTAGCCATGGTAAATAAAGTCAAATATTGTTCACTAAAGTCAACCATGTTAACTATGATCAAGGAATAAATAAAATAGTAAATATATTCAATAATGTTTAACATAGTCAACCATGGTAAATAATGTTAAGCATGGCAAACCAAAGTCCAAAATTGTTCATTAAAGTCAATCATGGTCAAATAATAGTCAATCATGTCTTAACCTTAGCTAACTAATGACAACCATTATCAACTATGGTTCCTTAAAGTCAACCATGGTTAACCAAAGTCATGGTTCATTAAAGTCAATGATGGTTAACAAAATACAAACATGGGTAAACAATAATTAATCATGGTAAACTATGACCACATGGTCCACTAAAGTCAACAATGGTAAACTATGACCACATGGTCCACTAAAGTCAACAATGGAAAAATAATAGTCAACCATGGTTAATTATGGTCAAACTTAGTCAATCATGGTAAATGTAGTCAACATTGGTAAATATAGGCAACCATGGTTAATAAAGTCAACTATGGTTAATTAAAGTCAAACATAATTAACTGTGGTCAAAATAAGGCCAAACAAGGTTAACTATGGTCAATTAAAGTCAACC
The DNA here is from genome assembly GCA_027924585.1 of Larix kaempferi. NCBI lineage: Eukaryota > Viridiplantae > Streptophyta > Pinopsida > Pinales > Pinaceae > Larix > Larix kaempferi. The sequence goes on from BSBM01000007.1 coordinate 13,957,334, forward strand.
ATGGTTAATTAATGTCAATGATGGTTAACTAAAGTCAAGTATCGTTAAACAATAATTAACCATGGTAAACTAGGACCACATGGTTCACCAAAGTTAACCATGTTCAAAGAATAGTTAACCATAGTTAACTATGGTAAAACTTAGTCAACTAGGAATAAATATAGTCAACCCTGGTAAATATAGTGAACCATGGTAAATAAAGCCAACTATGGTTAACAAAAGTCAAACATGAACCACTAAATCCAAACATAGTTAATTATGGTCAAACTAAGGTCAAACATGGTTAACCAATGTCAACCATGATTCACTAAAGTCAACCATGGTTTTGTCGCATTACGGCGTTCGTCAAGGACTATGTTATATTATGACGTTCATAAGGCTTATGTTGGATTGTGAAATTCAACAAGGGTAATGTTGCATTATGGTTATGTTCCTTAATATCACATTGCAATGTTCATCAAAGAGTATGTCACATTTTGGCATAATAGGGTTTTGTCGCATTATGACGTTCATTAAGGCTTATGTTGGATTGTGACATTCCTCCATGGTACATTCCTTAATGGTTTTGTTGCATTGCGACATTCATCAAGGATTATGTTGGATGTGACATTCCTCCATGGTACATTTCTTAATGGTTTAGTTGCATTGAAACATTCATCGAGGGTTATGTTGTATTATGAAATTCATCAAGGTTTGTGTTGGATTGCAACATTCCTCCATGGTCATGTTCCATTATGGTTATGTTCCTTACTATCACATTACAATGTTCATCAATGAGTATGGCACATTTTGGCATAATATGGTTTTGTCACATTGTGACGTTTATCGAGGCTTATATTGGATTGTGACATTCATCTATGGTACATTCCTTAATGGTTTTGTCACATTTGGACATTCATTAAGAATTATGTTGGATTATGACATTCCTCCATGGTACATTTCTTAATGGTTTTGTCGCATTGTGACATTCATCGAGGTTTATTTTGGATTACGATGTTCATTAAGGCTTGTATTGGATTGTAACATTCTTCCATGGTCATGTTGCATTATGGTTATGTTCCTTAATACTACATTGCGACGTTCATCATAAAGTATGTCAATTTTTGACATAATATGGTTTTGTCGCATTGTGATGCACATCGTAACTTATGTTGGATTGCGACCTTCCTGTATGGTATTTTATACACCAATAATGCCCAAGATGTGACACATTAATAATGTGACATTCGACATTCATCAATGGTTATGTCATATTATGATGTGTATTAAGTGTTATGTTTCCATGCGGTGTTCATCAAGGGTTATGTCACATTGCGACATTGATTGAGAATTATATGCCTAATATGGGGTTAGGTCCTATTTTGACATTCATTAAGGATTAAAAAATGATATACACCAACAATGCCAAAGATGCGACACAATAATAATTTGACATTCGACATTCATGAGGGGCTATGTTGCATTGTGATGTTTATCAAGGGTTATGTTGCATTGTGACATTCATCAACGATTATGTCACATTTTGATGCTTATGAAGGGTTATGTTGCATTGTGTCATTCGTCAAGGGTTATATGGCATTGTGATATTGATCAAGGGTTATATGCCTAATATGATAAACGGTTATGTCCCATCCTGACATTCATTAAGGATTAAAAAATGGTATAAGCCGACAATGCCCATGATGTGACACATTAATAATGTGACATTTGACATTGATCAAGGCCTATGTCACATTGTGATGTATATCAAGTGTTATGTTTCATTGCAACATTCATCAAGGGTTTTGTTGCTTTGCGACATTGCTCAATGGTTATGTCTAATTTGACATAGGGTTATGTCCCATTCTCACATTCACTAAGGATTAAAAAATTGTATACGCTAACAATGCCCAAAATGTGACACACTAATAATGTGGCATTCGAGAGTGATCAAGGGTTGTCACATTGTGATGCTAATCAAGGATTATGTTGCATTGCGACGTTAATAAAAGGTTTTTTCATTTTTTAACTTGATCAATATAATTTTAACAGTATTTTCAACTATATAATTTATACTATACTATAATATTATAGTTAAATAATAATATTTTATTATTAATTTTATTATAGTATTTTAATTAAATACTATATTCTTGTAATATTATTAAAAAGTAATATCATTATATTTAAATGATATTATTATTTAATTAATTATTATATTACAATTAATTAATTACTTATATTTAATTAATAACAATATTATTTTATTATATTGTTTTTATAATCATAAAAAATAAAAATTATTATTAATTAAATATTAATATTTTAACTTGTTATAATGTTTTAATTATACCACATTCCTATATTGTATCATTATTTTTTTACTAATACATAGTTATAATATTAAAATATGTAATATATAATAATAATTATAATATTTAATTATTATATTATAAATATTTAAACGATATTATTTTTAATTAAATAATAATATTATATTATTAATCTTATTATAATATTTTAATTAAATACCATATTCATATAATAATAATTAAAATATAGCACATGACATTATTTTTAATTATTAAATTTTTAATTAATTAAATAATATTATTTTATGAATATCATTTTTTAAATGGTATTATTTTTAATTAATTAGAATTAATTAAATAATATTATTCTATTAATACTTTGGAGATATGTTTATGCATCCACATGTTACTAGCAATAACAACATCAATATTATTAATGTGTCAGAATAGGCGTAAATTTGGGACATCAATAATGTTTTTCCTAAAAAGTATACCAAATTTACGTTTTTCGACGTATTCAAACACATTAATAATATTAATGTGGTTGTTGCTAGTTAATAATTTGCAGGAAAGAGTTATTGATTAAGGTGCAGTCTAAATATTCTATGTTTTCAACGTTTTCCGAGCATATTTTCCCTCTTACTTTGTTTGTAGTCCAGTTGGAAATCTGTAAAAATTCTTAGAATCACATATATTAGCTATGGAAATTGCATAATTTGGGCGCCATGGTGTAATGCCCCATATTTTGATAGTCATTGATTAAAGAATCCAATGTGAATTAGCTTAGCATTTTATTTGCTTATTATCTATTTGATGAAGATAGATTGATTAAGACTATTGTTATGTGGACGTGTGAACTCCCTTGAGGTGTGTATGGTAAATGCAATTTATTGTTTGAATTATTATTGACAATGAATATGTTATTTCATTTGAACATACAAAATTGAATATGGAATATCAATATGTGGAATGCTAATCTAATCCACCTGCAAAAGAACTTACATGATTATATTTAAATGTCGTTAGTGTATGGATTAACACTTAAATGAGTTGGGTATGTTTACACACGAGAAATATTTTAATGATGAACTAATCCACATGTTGATTGGCTACAAGATAGTCAGATTCCTACAGTGCCAAGCGGCACGAGATGTCTTAGACATAAAGAGGATAATGATGTTATATCAGTGTTCATGTTATTTGATTGTGAATTCCAATATTTCTATGACTTGTGGGTTAGTGTGAGTTTTGAAAGGAACTACGACTTTCCCCAAGTGGTTGTTCGATGACGAGACCCCTTAGAACAATGATGGCACAATATGGTTGATGTAGGGTGTTGACCCTGGTACTATAAGGGGTGGTGGAGGCATTTCCCACTGTTTATCCTCCGAAACCCAGAGTCGTGGGAGGGTTGTGCTGAGCATGCTCCCGTGGATGTGTGATGACGACTAGTTGGTTCCTGTTGGGGAAGCTTGGTCGATGTAGTCGATCGACACTTCCACTTATGGGTTCTATACGTGGTTGGTTGTGTAGTGATGCAGGGGCATCTAGGCCCAAGAGAAATGGTCGGGCATGACCGATGAAAGGATCCCAGAGGACAAGCGATGACCTCCAGGATACAGGGCGATAGTATAGAGTAGGTAGCTGAGTCGTAGGGGTTTTTGACTGACTATGGTCGATGGCCGACAATCAAACAATGTAATAGAATGGTCGAAGGTGATATCGACCAGAAGGAGAAAGTAGTTGGGAGTCGACAGTGACCAATGGAGACAGTTTGAAAACCAGGAAGAAAAGTTGACAACAGACAGTCGATGAAGAATGTTCAAGTGCATAAGAGGAAGGAGATGACCAAGTCATAGCTAAGGTGAGAATCAATTGAGCACTGGTGAGGGAGAAGTGGAGCAGTCGGTGGAAGAAAATGACGGCATAGTATAGCAACGACTGAGTTGCATTCACGGTTGAGATTAGCTACGGTTGGACAAGAAAGAAGTGAAGTCCAGTCAGTGGACCAAATGAGACTGAAGGAAAGGTGACAAAAGCTGAAGTCACAGTAGAAGTGTCAGAAAGAGTATCGACATAGTTGGATGAGCGCAAGCCGCCATGTTAGAGTATAGTTTGGTCAATGGAATATCGAATGATCATAGGAGGACAATATGAATTTAATCAATAGAAGAAGGCCGACCAGGGGGATTTCTGATGACCACTTGTGCAGGAAGATTGGCAGTCGAGGCCAAGAAGTTGAGTTGGAAGTTTTTGAAGTATGGTCGACAGGGGTGAAAGTCAATGGATTCGAAAGTCGATAAAAGATCAAGTGGAGACATTGACGGAAAGCAGCAAAGGCCAAGCATTGAGGATAGGGTGGACCTCAGCCATGGAGACTAAGTGAAGTCAACAAGTAATTTGATGACCAATGAAGTAGAGAATGGTCGACGTGTCGAAGTGCGGACCAATCGAAGTGGACAATGATTAGACCAAAAACTGTAGCAAAGTCGAGAGGCATAGAGGTCGAGAAGTGAAGAAGTTGAGGAAACATACCTACAACCATTGTGGGTAGTTGAGGAGGTTAATGATAGTTAACAAGGTGGTTGATACCAGGCCAAGTGTCACCATAGGAGAAGGTTGTGTAGGCACGAAATGAGGGTGCTGAAAACTGCATGTCTGCAGGATCAGTGATGGTTTGGAGGACAGAGTAAGGACACCTCAAGGAAGCCCGACAGGGTGGACCTTTGGAACAACAACAAAGCATACTAGAAGAGTGTTGAGAAGGCTCAGAAGAAGGGAGAGATGGGTGAGGGGCGATGATCGATTACAAAAGAGAGATCGCATAGGAGAGATCCCATAGAAGAGGATCACAGGGAGAGTGATATTGCATAGACAGAGTAAATATTACTTCTGTGTATTGTAACAGGTTGAGTCCAACTTGTCTATTAGTTTGCATGAAATTTTTTAAATGATACAAGTAATAGAAGATAACTTCTTGGCATATCCAGATCACATCTTGTCTATTGTGAGTGTGTTTGTGTAAGCTGCATGATTATGTTAATCAAGAGGATCTGACTGACTTGCTTTGCATCAAGTGGTTTCAGAGCGAAAGAATCCTGTGAGCAGGAGAGATTCTGATACCAACTAGGCTTGCGTCAGTTGGTACCAAAGTGGGAAGATCCTGCGTGTGTGTGAACAAATCCAATTGTGGTTAGGTAGAGTTGTGTGTGTATGGTGAAATTCTAGTTGTGATTAGACGCGGTGAGCAACTCCAGTTGCGGTTGGGTAGAGTTGCAAGAGGACACAAAGAAATCAGTTTCGATTGGGCGAAGTAGTGAATCCAAATGCGGTTGGGAAGAGTTACAAACAAAGGAATCAACCAACAATGGAATGCTTGGTGAAATACCTGCAGGAGGGGACGAAAAACTAATTGAAATATGGGAGACCGAACATCAAAACGGAGCTCTACTTGAGCTCGCCGAAAACAACGGTTCCAGTGGAAAAGTTGGTTAGAACTGTCGAAGAAGGGAAGAAGAGATACAGACCCAGACGAGGAGTCTAGAAGAAGGACTCATAGTGTAAGGGTGCAGAAGTTCCAAGGTCGAGGGAGCATATGACCTTGACAAGGATATGTGATACACTGAGAGAGATGTGCTCAAATTGGAAGTGCTAGATGCTGCAGAAGGAATTGAAGAACCTTCTAGACTGTACAAGTTGATGAAGACCCTGATGATAGGGAAGAGAATCCTCTCGGTCAAGGAGATAGATGAGGTTTGACAACAGATCAAGAGAAGACTGAAAGTGCTAAGTAGAGCATGAATTGATGGTTGCAGGGAGGAGTCTACACAAGAAGAGGAGACCAGTCAAGACCTGACAAGGGAGGATGGGGCTGCAGAATGATCCCCAAAGGAGGGACGGAGGCTAGAAGATGTCCCTAAGAGAACCCAACTAGAAGAGAAAACAGATTCCGAAGAAATGGTTGAGTTATCACGACCATATGAGAATATAGGGAAGTCAGATGAGAACTCCCATGAACAGTGGGATGATAATAGCACCGATGAGATGGCAGGGCAATCGGATAAAAGGAATACTGACAAAGGAATGATTCCTGTCGAGGAGGTGATCGAAAAGGTGAAGGAGAACAACGACCTTCATGTAGGAAGGTATGAAATGAAATACAAAACCACCAATAAATTTGTTGATGTGAATACTGACGTGGCTGAGGAAGAAAGTGACATGAATGTTTCTGCTGACATGGATGAATATGGTGGAGAAGCTGTTATGGGGGAAAGCAGGATGAAGGAGATTTTTTCAGCGAGCCTCATAGAGGCAAAGACTTCGACTGACAAGTTGGAGGAGTACTTGGGAAAGTACGCAAAGGAAAGGGTTGGAAAGAATGCCTTGAAGAACCCAGACGAGGAAGAAGACCACGTGGACGGGAATTGATGTCCATGGTCAGAGGAGGAGGGAAATAAAATTGTAGAAAGACTTGCAGTGGAAGGTGATTCCATGATGATAGTAGTAAGTTTGTTGCATATTGAAAAAAAAATTGTAGTCAGAATGCAAGGCATCGAGTTTGTGTCGACGGGTGAATTGGGAATAAAATACCAAGAGAAATTTGGGGCAGTTGAGGAGATGCCGACAAGTTTACCAATGAGAAACAACACCCCGAACAAATCAACTCCAGGAATGAGTCTATTGAATAAGTTGTCAAGAAAGACAATGTCGATCGCAAGTATCAGATGGAATCGACGAGTTCTCGAATGGTCAGACATAAGTTTGTGTATTGGAGAAAACTCACTATGGCTTGGGAATACCACAACAGACAGATGACTACCAGAAATCCACTCAATTCTCAAAGCAATGCTATTATAAATGACAATGTTAAGATAATGGAGAAATGTAACCAACCTTGATCCAAACGTTTGATGTAGATCCCCGTTGGAGCTTTCAATCCATGCACTTGAAATCTGCAAATTAGTCTTGAAAACCAATATCCAACAAGTACATATAATATATAAATGACATTAACATTATCAATAACAATGGTCCATAATATCATAAGCAAATGTAACCCAATGTGTAATAAATAACATTCACACCATGAATGGACGAGAATATGAGTATTTCTATTAATGAACAAGAAGAAGTACAAAGTGATACGACCTCTTGCCGGAAACCAATCTGAACCAAGATCTAGACCAATCCACTTGCACCTCCACCACTTCAATCCTCCATGAATGGCAAAATCAAGCTAGAAAGGAGTTTGGAAGGTGAACATAAATGGTTCACAACTACAAGGATCAATGAGTGTAGACTCAAGATAGGGAAAAAATCCACTAGAGTTCTCTTACGATTCTCTTCTTTTTCCCATCCATAAGCCATATGTGCTCAATATATAGTCCTCTCAAAGGTAGGTGAAAGGACACATCAAGGCATTACTCGGGCAGATGGAGATCCAAAGGTCACCCAATGACCGTTTTTTGGGTGTAAAAAGTAATTAATAGTGGTTTTTACCATTTTACATGATACCCGTGGACTATAGGGATGCAACTCGTGGGTACGCTTGCTATAAATATGCAACAGGTGGGTAGGAATAAAAATAGGGCAAACTGGTATCTCTGAAGGATATAAGTGGATCTGAGTCACTGAAATGGATCCTACAGGCCAAACAATGCTGATGCTCACAGGGTGGAAGATTACGATGTAACAGATGCCCCCTAATGTGTGAGGTCAGAGACTGAAAGTGCTACGATGGCCGAAATACATTATAAAACTCAGAAGTGGAGTGATGGAGACACAAGTGGAAAGAGCAGCTCACTCGTCATAATACAATAGTATCCCTGAATACATGTCGGTATAGTACAACAATCTGATACAATGGCCATGAATAGGCAGTATATAATGGATACATGTCATAAGTGATCATAGCCATGATCCCTCTACAGTAAGATATGGTCTTCTGCTGAAAAGAAGACAACTGGTGCGAAACTGGAGGTACAAACTGTTGAAATCTGAGAGGTGATATCTCAGATGTAAAGTCAAATTCATATGTAGCATACTGAATGCCACAATCGCCTGGGGTCTTCTACACAAGTCTTCGACGTTGCAAGTCCCATCAAGTGAATAAAGGAGTTGGGGTCAAACCTGATGAGACATCGTCTGATTACTGGTCTTAACAGATGCGAGATGACCCACCAATAATGAAAATGGGCATCAAGGCACATAGCACAATCATCAGAGTGTGAATAAATGGGTTGAAGTCAAACACTAAGATGAATCCATCAATCAGGGGACATTGATGTATTCCCAAAACTGTCGATGGCGAGAGAACCTGCCACTAATGACTGCAAGCCTCAAGGTACTCAAATGAACTCTAAGCCTCAAGTCCTAGAATAAATGAGTTGAAGTCGACGGAACGAGACTCGCTGGAAGGAGGTCATTAAGGAATTCCCCATCAACCAACATGAGGTACCAGCAATGCTGAAAGATTTGGAAGATATCAGGTGAAATGGACTGAGTCAATAAGGATGGCCGACATGCAATAGTCAAGAGGTCTAAGGAGTGGCCGACACTGGTTCAAGACTTCCTTTGAACAAGAGCATGAGCAGATGGATAGACTCAGACAGCATAGACTTGACATAAACTGTGCAATGCAGGAGGAATTACAGAGGGCTCCATAATGACTGGAAGCTTAACCAATCAGTGGAGAAAACTGAGAAACAAGTACAGTTCCTAAGGCCCAACTATAGTCCCGACTCATAATGTACAAAGTGGAATGAATGCTCTATTCAAAAGCGACACAACAACTGCCAACAAGAAATAGTGACCATAATCCCATCCGGCTTTTTGGAATATTTGATTTTTTTGGTCTTTTTCATATTTGGGAAAATCTTGAAAAAGAATAAAATTGCTTATAGTACAACAAGTGAGGGAACGAGTGTCAAATAGCTAGCAGACTAGTCCCAAGCAGTGGAACATACCTATTCTCAATGCAAGGAAATGCGTGTGGGATCTGGAAACTCGGGGGTGTGTTCCCTCAGGGTCAAAAGTTCATCAAATTGTCAAGGTAAAATATAAGCTCTACAGGGCTCGACAGGGAAAAGTGCTCAGGCACTAGGATGACAATTGAGTAAGTAGGAGCCGGCACAAGGCTCAAGCAACAAGTAGGATGATGCAATGCAATCACAAAATGATATAATTGAGGGGAGTCCTTAAGGAAGATGGCCAGCATAAGACAAAGTAGAGTATGAGTCTTTATCACAACGTCATGGCATGACTACAAAGGATTCCCAATCCTAAGGACAAACAACGACATGGGCACCAGAATGCATAAAGGGGTTCTAACTAGGGTACTCATGTTCGGGAAAGCCCTACCGCCATGTAACGACACTTCTATAGCAGTGTGAAGGTTCTGTGTCAGTCACGAAGTGGGGTCGCACCTGGGGTTTATGAAAATGGTCAATAGGTTAAATGCATAATGCATGTGAAAATGGCATCTAACCTATATGCCAGGTGTAAAATGTACCTGCCGTAGGTGTGAAATGGTTTAGAACAACTCTCGCCGAGGAAATATGTTGAAAAACCACTACTCCATGACATGATATTAGTTCATAATGGCTCAAAATGGAAAAAAATATAGAAAAGTGGGTCCAGAAAATTATAAATAGTAATAAAATTTTCCAAATTACAATTCATTTGCACTATTCACCAATTTGGAGTTATTTGGGTAGTTTTCACATGAAACTTCAAACGCCGATCGTGGGAGCTACAAGCGACCGTTCAATGAACCGTCTGGAGCAGGTTAGTGGTCACTCCCATACCTTTCATTTTAATGTTTTTATTTCAGTTTTGGTCAGTGGAATTTTTTGTTTGGCTAAGCCCTAGATGGCTTCGGCGCTACTCGCGGGCTATAACTATGCGGGTCGCGGGTAGGGCACGAAACGCGCAGTCAAAAAATAGACTACTCGCAGGTACCCGCTTCTGTCTACAAATTTTCTCATGGGTACGACCGTGAAGAAGTTTTCAATCAAGAAACTGACCAAAATTTACTTGATTTGCACTCCAGGATGGTTCTAGAGTGGAGGGAAAGAGAGCATGACCAGGTTGATGAGGCCATGCACAATAATTTGCAAGCACAACAAGCATTGCAAGCATGTGGGTTATATAAACACTAGAGTATAGGGGGTTTAAGGGCCCAAAACCTATTACTCCATCATCTGATCAACTACTGGGATGTGGATGCTCAACACTTCATCCTACGGGAAAACATTGACACTGGAAGTAGAGGATATCTATTTCATTACTGGTTTGTCCCATAGAGGGGAGGTAGCAAGTCTTCGGTCACGGACCGTGGGTGGTGGGATCACTGTGAAAGATTACATAGCGCGGTATTGTCCCGCCAACACACGAGCAGTGGGAAGCCAAGTGCCTGTGAATGCCATAACGAATCTGAGTACAAAGATCATTGTGGCTACTCTAGTGCAGATCACAGGATCCAAAGCATTGCATCAGGCATCCAGACTGGTGATGTTCTACGCATCACAATGCTTGCAGCCTACTATATTCGACTGGTGTACTACTCTGCTGGTGTCTATGAAGACACAACTGACGGACTGTAAAGAGGGGAAGGCAAAAAACTTTGGGTATGGGAGCATCCTCTGCAGCTTCTTCTTTGAGAGGGTTCCGAGACTTAGCCCGAGGGTGGATGTCCCTCCTCACAGTCTCCGTGATCCAGCCCTGACCCGGTGGGCTGAGATCTTGACATGATAGGGTGGTGGCCGTCTTGCGTCACCATATACTGAGGAGTTCTTCCGTTGGTGGAATCAGCAGGTGATCACTATAGAGGACTATCCCTATGCGGGGATAGACTTTAGAAAGGACCATGACATGCCGCTCCCACCAAGTGCAGCTTTCGTAGACATCGGTGAGTACTCTTTTGGTTTTGTGTTTATTAAATTTTTATGGATTTTTGATTATAGTTGAAATTCAAAAAATCTTTTAGGTGCTAATGTCATGTGCTAATGGGTGACTGTTTGCTTGCAGATAAAGGACCAGTGAGACCCGAGGGCTTCCCGAGACACGGTCGTCGGGGTAGAGAGGAGGTGGCAGCATACACTGTAGCAGGGCGCACACTCTAGACGTTGCGGCGCAACATATCATGGATGGTTTCCCGAGTACCATAGATAGAGGTAGCCCAACTACCCGAGGCCATGCAGCACCAGGTAGTAGGTGTTCCTGGTGAGTGGGTGTGGCTACTGCAGTGGGTGGCCAATGCAGTACAGTACTTCTATGAGACACATCACGTCGAGGTGACAACTAGACATCCTCAGAGGGAATAGATATACTAGGGTCTCATTATTTTTTGTATCGATATGTATATTTTTGAGGGCTACGGGCTCCAATTTTGTATGACACTACCATTTTTGGACATATTTATATATATATACAACTTTGGTTCTCGGTTCTACTACATGTGTGTATGTACAAATGTATGAATGTCTTTGTATTTATGTGCTTCATGATGAATGTGACAAATGCCAATCTAATACATAGTTAGCGTATGCATCAGATATATAATTATGACTTCTCGGAATATGAATATATGTAATTGAAACAAAATGTCTCTCTGAGAGTTGTACCTTAAGGAATATCCAAAGTAATGTAGGGTCTCGTACACGGTACTAACCCATTCAGCTGAGACTCAACTAGTTATGAATCCAGGCAGACTTCTAAATACTGGATGTCATGTGAAATGGCATCCCGAAGTAGCTCAACAATGACATTATACTCAGCCACATTATTAGATGTAGGACCGAGACAAGCACCTCCTGAGGACACAACCAGGTGGTCAGGTGAGAAGATAACCCAGGCAGCAGAAGCAAGCTGCTGCGTATGTCGGTTAGCACCATCTGTGAAACCTAAGAACGTAGGGAATCTCGTTGACATCTGTCAATCTTACAGAGGATAATCAGCAGAACCGACAACCAAAAGGAAATCTAAACTATGTACAGAAAAGCTATACAATAGTGTACAAAAGTATCATCTCAAACCAAAGGTTCAAGAGTAATACCGATTGAGGTAGAGCCCATTTCTAGGCTCCTTCAAGGAAACTTCCTCATAGTCTTCTAACTCATAAGCTCCTTTTTCGAGGACACGCCTCACAATGTAAGGACCATGACACATGGGATTGAACTTGCCTGCCCCCAGGGGTTCTTTAGCTTGGTCATACAAGAGAACCAAGTCACCTTCAACATATTGCCGGGGACGGACAGACCTATCATATTGAACCTTGACACGATGCTTGTTAACATCAATGGCCACAACGGCATCTCGACGGTGCTCGTCAAGTTGATCGAGGTGTACTAAACGTTGCTTAATCTCCGTCGTATCAGGGAGGAGCTCTATGGCTAGCTTGAGCAAAGGGATTTTGCATTCAATCAATAAGAGTGACTCCACACCATAAACTAACTAAAATGGTGAGAACCCGGTGGCAGTCTTAACTGCGGTTCGATATGCCCACAAAGCAGGATATAACATGATATGCCAATTGGTATTGCTTTGTTGGATGGTACGTTGGAGAATGGTCTTCAAAGACTTATTTACTACTTCAACCTGACCATTCGCTTGAGGATAGTAGGAAGACGAGTGTTCCTGATGAAACCCAAGCTTGAGAGACAAATCCTCCATCATCTTGTTTTGAAAGTGACTGCCATGGTCAGTGACAATCTCCTTTGGGATACCGAATCGAGTGATAATCTGGTTGAACACGAAATGGGCTGCAGTGGCACCATCGGCTTTTACAGTAGGCATGGCCTCAGCCCACTTGGAAAAATAATCCACGACCACGATAATATGGTGATGCCCCCTAGCCGAAGCTGGTTTGCAATCCATGAAATATACCCCCCACTTAGTGAAGGGACCGACAATGACGACCGGATGGAGAGGCTCTGGATGCGAGTGTACGTTCCGAGAAAACACCTGGCAAGGGTGACATCTCTTCACAGCGTTAATACAATCTTTGAAGATGTTAGGCCAAAAATAACCAGCTCGTATGATACGCTGGGCTGTAGCAAGCTAGGATAAGTGATCGCCACATGCCCCCCGCATGGAAATCATTAAGTACCCATTCCGCTTCTTCGTGAGTCAAGCAACGACAGAGAATGGAATCCTTTCCTTGGCGATACAAAGTGTCACCGACGATAGTATAATCTTTAGCGTGATGTCTCACACGCCGTCGCTCATCTTGTGAATAATGTGGAGGAAACTTCAAAGTTTGGAGATATACAATGACATCCCCATACCAAGGGTCCTCGATCGAGATAAGAAATAAGTGTTCATCCACAAAGGAATATTCGTGAATGACATCCTCATCAAGCCGTGGAAGGTCCGACATAAGCTCAGTGAACACCAATGATTTCATCGATTTTTTCGAAGCAAAATCGAGATCAAATTCCTGAAAGATCACAATTCATTTATTATACTTACCCTCAATAAGGCGTCATGATAGCACGAACTAAAATGGATTGATGTGAGCTACAACGGTGGTTGTTCGAAGCAAAATGTAATGCCGTAAACCGCTGGACTGCATGGACAGTCGCAAGTGACAGCTTTTCTACGTGGGTGTACCTTATCTCAACGTCTACTAAATTTTGACTGAGATAATAGATAACATGCTCGACGAGCGTATCGTCCATCTGAACCAAGTCCATGTCAATAGTCTCTTGAGATGCGGCCACATAAAGAATGAAATCTCGTGTAAAGTCCGGCAGACTAAGCACGAGGGCCGATACCAAAGCTTTCTTAAGGGTGTCGAAAGACTACTGGACTCGTTCATACCCAGATAAAAGGTATGTCTTTCTTCAATAGGTGTGCGAAACCTTTAGTAATACTAGCATAGTTAGCTATAAACCGACGCAGAAAAGTAGCTCTCCCTTGGAGGCTCTGAAGTTGTAACAAATTACGTGGAGGAGACAACTGAAGTATTGCCTCAACTTTGAGAGGATCGACTCTAATACCCTCTCGTGAAACTATGAATCCTAGAAGGTGACCAGTCCTAACAGCGAAGATGCATTTGTTTGGATTCAATTGAATTTTGTAGTGGATACATTGTTTGAGAATCATATGGAGGTGCTTGGGGTGGTCCATTCTCTTGCAAGAATAGCCAGTAAGATCATCCAAGAAAACTTCCATAACCATCTTAAGATCGTGCAAGGCATAGGTCATGGCTCGCTGAAAAGTAGCTCTAGCATTTTTGAGGTTGAAGGGCATTTTTTGATATGCAAATGTTCCCCATGGAAAAATAAATGCCATCTTATGTTGGTCCACGTGTTTGATTTGAATCTGATTATAACTTGAGAATCTGTCCATGAATGAAAAAATCTCACTCCTCGCACAAGCATCCAATATTTGCTCAATGAATGGCGTGGGGAAGTTGTCTTTCAGACATGCACGGTTCAAATCTCTGAAATTAGTGCATACACGGATTGTTCCCTGCTTCTTATCCACAGGAATGGGGTTTGACACCCATTTGGTAAGTGGAACGGGGTAGATGAAACCAGCTTTGAGCAGTTTCTCCACCTCTGCCTTAATAGCAGCTGCCTTCCTAGGGTTCACAGCGCATAAGCATTGTCGAACCGGTTTAGTGTCAGGATACGTTCTAATATCGTGTTCAACAATGTGGGGGTCTATTCCTGGCATCTCCTTGTATGACCAGGTGAAATCTTGCCGAAGTTCGGTAAACAAGTCAGTGTAAATAGAAATCTCCTCAGGAGTGCAATCGGCACCGACGTAAACGTTCTCAATCTTTCCGGGAGTGCAGGAGATGTTGATCAAAGTGGTTGGGGAAATATTGGCCATATTTCCCTTCACCAAAACATCATGCGAATCCAATAGAGCCACAGGGTGACCAACCATCTTAGCTGGAGTCATCCTAAACTCCTCCTGCTCAACGAGCTCGAGGTTTGGAAGGAAATAAGAGAGATGGTGCATATCTTCCCAAAACCTCTCACTACCACACATGGCCTCGAGGATAGCTTCATCAGATGGTAAAGTATCATCAAGGAAATCGTGAGAGCAAGATGAGTTGGCTGCCCAAACTGGCAACGTAACATGATCTTCTTTAACTGTCTGGGAAGAAGAGAGATCCGAATCTGTAGTGGTTTGTTGGATATGATCGTAAGCGAGCTTCGCTACAGATAAAGGCATAGGCATCTTGAAGTGCGCAATGTCTCCATACGTGGAACTCGTGGATGGTAAAATCCATGGATCATCTAAATAGGAGGTATGGAATAACATATTATTCGAAGGAGGAGGCGCATTGTTGGTAATGGTTCCAATAAAATTCACAGGTGCAGAAATATTATACGTTCCCATCAATGAGTGGTACATTCCAACACCTATGTTCCCAGTTTCCGACTGAGAATCAGAAACTTGTGGGACTACAGATACCATGGATGTTGTGAAAGGAGTACCAACAAAATCCATCTGATCGATCGTCACAATATTGCCTTCATGGGGAAAGCAAATAACTCGAAATACAGTAGACACGACAGCCTTCATAGCGTACATCCAGTTTTGACCCAGTAAAAGGTTGTAGTCGATGAGTGCATCAACCACTTCGACTTCAATAGGCACGGACTTACCTCCCAAGGAGACAACAAGGGAAGTGATAATTCCATGCAGCGTAAAAGATCTATCGTCGAATGCAATGAGTGTAGTTCTAGATGCGAGTAGAGGAGGAGAGCCAAGAGCTTTCCAACAAGTTAACGACATTACTGATGCAGAGGCACCTTCACCAACCATAGTACGTTTGACGAAGATCTTAAGGAAAACCACCTGGATTTGAAAAGCCATGGGGTAAGGTAAGCGAGGCTGGACATCAGTAATATCGAACTTGATAACACTAGGATTTCCCCCATCCTGAACTCCTAACGCACTCAAAAGGGCATGCTTCTGAGCAGGACAAGCTTGCAAAAACTCAAGAGCCGACATGGCACACAGAGTTTGACCCAAATCTTCTACGATGGAGTAGTTATGGGTGGTTCGAGCATTAGGATTATGCGTGGAGCGCTTGAGAACACCTTTCGGTATCCGTGGCATAATGGAAGGCTTCTCGATATGCAAGGAATTGTCAGGAGGAGGGGGAGGCTCATTCCCCAAATTCGATTGTGGTGCACCATAATCGCACTGACGAGTAGCAACAAAAACCTCCGATTGAACCATATTCGCACATCCATAACCACTAGTATTGGAAGAAGCCGTTTCATTAGTACCATAACCAGTGGTGGGAGCATGCGAAGCCATGTTTTGATGATGAGGAAGGGGATCCTTCAACACAGCTGGGCTCTATGCCAAATGCTTCGATGCTTCTTCAATTCGAGGACATAAGTGAGTAAGATGATCCTCCCCACAAAGCTTGTGAGGGAATTTCACCTTATGCCTAGGTTTATGATCCTCGCCAGCATTATCGCCTTCCCGAGGAAGGTTTTCATTCTCTTTATGAGGAGTATTACGATTGCTATTTTTATTACTTCCATTGTTTCCACCCCTATGATTATTTCTCCCCTTTTTCTTACCACCAAGTTGCTGGTTACTTGACGGTTTCGTTGATTGCACATTGTGTACATTAGACGACGGAGTGGAAGTGGACAAGGTGTGAACCTGTCCGCGAGCAGACTGGTCTAGCGACAAATTTTGCATTTGATTAGCTACCAAGTCTACAGGGTGAGTGCATGCGGACCCCACGATGCCATCAGCATGTGGTCCAGGAACTGACGTAGGCTCATGTCTTGTTCTCGGTGCATCAGGAATAATGTCATACAAAATGCCAGACTGAGAGTAAAGTAGATCTAACTGCTGGACTTTCAAGATAGCTTGTTCCTCAGTCACAATGTCGAACATCGAAACATCGTTAGAAATGTATGGAAGTAAAGAATTGAGGAACCATTCCAATAGGAACTCTGGAGGAATGTTGGCTTTCACTAATCTCTTCCGCCGACGCCATTCTTGAACGTGGTCAGAAATACGTGTGGCCTTATTCTGACGGAAGGTGGAAAACAACTCAGTACCAGTGTCATAACGAACTAGTAACTGAAAATGGTCTAAGAAAACCAAAGCAATCTTGTTGAATCCCCTATAGGTGTTTCCAGGAAAATACACATACCACTTCGCGGTTGCCCCTGTGAGGGTGCGTTGAAATAGACGTAATCGAATGGAATCATGATTCAAAGAGTTGGAGGAGCACCAAAGGTGAAACGTCGTGACATGATATCCCGGGTCCTCACCACCTTTCCCCTCAAACTTCAGAATGTCCGAAGGGAGCTTGGTATGGACCAAGGGCCAAGTAGGGTCGTGACACACCGGATCATTTGTGAGCTTCGAAAGATCCAGGAGATTCAAGCGTGCAAGGAATGGGAGCTGAGGCTAGAAAGCTTGATTATAAGCTCCCATAAAAGGTTGGTTAAATGGAACTATGTTATAAGATGGACCAAAAGCTTGACCATGAGGATTAAAGTGCTGATAATGAGGACCTGATGGACCATAAGATTGGCCATGGCCATAAGATTGATAACCTCCCCTCGCCTGACCCATTTGAGAGTAAGCAGGTATATGCGCGTTTTGAGCACCATATTGGGGTGGTGGGTGATACTAGTGGCCAGCATCGACTGTGTTGTAGTAAGGGTTTCCACCATGAGTATGGGGCATGTATGTACTATTCATAGCGGGAACTGTGTTGTAATGACCGTAATGGTATGGTATGTTACCACCCCCAACATTAGGATCAGATTGAGCAGTCGTGTGGTGACCAGAAGCATGAGAAGCATTCCCAGCTCCAATATGGGTGTGACTAGTAGCAGGGTTGGTGATATGATGTCCATGTGGATAGGAAATATTCCCACCCCCTACATTAATATTACTAGTGGCGGCAGTGGATGCAAAAGTATGAGGTATGTGTCTACCCCCGTGGTTGGGAGGAACGGTATCATGTGCAAAAGTAGTCCTGGGTTGACTAGTAGCAACACGTGTATTAGGTTCTGGATAACGAGTTGTATTCCGAACAACATTCCGGTTAGGTTGTGTATTACTAAGAGGTGGTCGTGTTCCAACATTAACATTGTTAGGAATTTGACCAATCCCCATACTATGTGAGTGGGTGGACAACGTAGTGCCCCCAGCGAGGGTAGTGCCCCCAGTGGGTATAGTATGGATAACACTTTGACTAGTGCCAGCGTGAGTACCAACCGTAGTGGAAGGTTCGACAGTACTATGACTAGGCATACCAAAAGAGAGTGAGGTGGGGTTGATCATAGGGCCAGTATCATCATGAGTCTCAGGCCTCCCGTATCTAAAACTGCATGGAAATGAAGGAACGAAAGGCTCATCCCGTTCTTCATCCTCGGGTAAGTCGGGCATCCCGTAAATATAATTATCTGGATTCGAAGGATCAAACGGATCCCGGTCAAGTGGATTAGGAAAAACAGAACTAGGTTGAGTCTCAGGTGGATCACCTCCCCAATCCTCATGAGGAGTATGGGGATTGGAAGTATGTTCAACTCTACTCGAAGGAGTAGAAGGATCTTGCCCAATATCGGGATGCGCAGTCATGTAGTCTTCAACATAAGTCACATAAGAATCTGAAGACTCAGAGGGAGCCCTCCGGCGTCCTCTAGCAATATGATGTGTAACCAAAGCTGGCTTTAAACCAGCCAACCGACGGGACCGATGGAGAGTAGGGCTTCGCTCCATGATATCTCCAGAGAGAGACACAGCGTCCCCTAAAGGCCAAATATCGATAAAAAACAGTAAATCAAAAGCACACACCTAGAGAAACTACAGCCAGGAGCAGACAAACAGAGAGGCTAAATGATCTCCCGACACTAGAGCTGGTATGTCTTGCCTAGGAGAGGCTTGAGACTCCCAAACTATATCCGGAGGTAACAAAATCAGTTATAGAGACAACCAAAATTCACTGCGTCGACAGGGTCAAGTCCACTGCACAAACACAATTGTGCTGTCCAATCCCTATCTGACTCAGGACACAAACAACATAACCACTGCAAGTACCCTGTGCGGTACCTAGGCAAGGCAACTATGTTCACCGCAATATAACCAATGTTCAGGGGGATAGTCGCAGGTGGGACCCGTCGTATGGGCAGGGTAGCTAAGCCCAAAGCACAAGAGGACGAACCTCTGGTACCCCCTGTTGGCTTGGTTTTGCAACCAGGCTTAGTGCTATGGGCACCTGCTAACTAGTAGCAGCAATTTCAATAGAAATAAATAACAATAAACTAAATCTAAACTAAACTAAACTAGCATGTGCATTTTGAATTAAAAAACAAGAACAAGAAACATAAGAAATAATTTTGTATTGAAAAATGGGGGCAAGCAAGTGCTTGCAATAACAATACCTCCAAGTGATGAAGGTTGTTGAATAGCTCCAATGGTGAGCAGCTCCAATCTCCAATGGGTCCTTTCTCCAAGGTTGCTACAATGGCCAAATACTCAAGGGAGATTTTAGCAGCATGAGGATAGGAATATGGATGGATCTGAAATGAGGAGCCCCTACCACCTTTTTATAGGTTTTGGTGGCGGGGAATACCATTTGTGGTTTTGTGGAAACCAATGGTATTGACCAACATGGTTTAGGTACTTTTCCCTCCTTTTTCCTTTTTTGAACAAAATTAATATTTTTATTCCCTTTTTAATATTTTTGGGAATTTTGGACCCTTTTTGAGGGTTTTTTATGCTTTTTAGGAAAAATAATCTTTTTGAGTGGGAAAAAGGGGTGTACTAAGGTCTTTTGGTGACCTTTTGTTGGCTTCAAAGGCTCAGATGGTGGAAAAGTGGACAAATGGGTCATGTGAATAAGGGAATGAGCTAGTGAGCACTTTTTGGGTGTTAACATATTGCCCCCTGATGTGTGAGGGAAGGAGCTCATCGTATGACCGATAGAAATCATAGTTATTTTGTCTTTTTTCTAGGGTTTTGGGGAGGAGAAGAGACCGATTGGAGACTAGATCCACGGCCCTTGGAAGCTGCAAAAAAAAACAAATATTACATGGCCTCAATATGAATGAGGGATAATCTCTGATAATGGACGAGGTGGGCATACCCATGCTCGTATCAAGACATATACATAACAATTAGTCCCAAGAAGGGGGATCTAATACATAAAAAATATACTGGTACATCATAATGGTCCAGAGGGTACATTATTTTGGGATGTACTCATGATCATGACATGGCTGATCTCAATAACTGATACACTGGAATGACTGCTGAACTGCTGAAACTGAAGGTGTCCAACATCTGTAGGGACGTAATGACTGTGAGCCATCTCTGGGAAGTATATGTAACTGTATACTCGAGGGAGTATAAAACTAGTGTACATCTGAATACTTTCGCCATGCGCAACCTGGATATCTATAGAAAAAATTGTAACTGGTGGTTTCCATAAGTAGACTCTCGAATATGGAAGAGTCAGGTGGTATCCGGGGTCTTCGACTGATAACTGAGCGGACCAATGCCCTATGCGAGTCTCAACGATGCGATCATGGTGTTGAAGTCGAGCATGTGAGAAACAACCATTTAGAGAAGCACTGAGGATTCTTCTCGAAATGATTCATAGGCACTCATCATAAATGGTGATGAGTCCAAGACACAGGGACCTCTAGGTCTATCCTCTGGAATAAATTTGGTTGTCGTCGACAGAGGGAGACCAACAACTAACAAGGTAATGATGTTTCCTTGATAGGAGCGCGAGGTGTAGAACTGAAGTGTGGTAGTACTGATGGTAGGACTGACATACTTGTGGGGATGGGAAGTAACTGGGGTCATATAGTGGGTAGACTCAAACTTCCTTTGTTCAGAGCATGATGACATGGTTGACCTGGCAACGTAGAGAACTGACTTGTAGGTGTGGGAATCATTGCTTTTAAGGACTGAAGGATATGTATTGACTCTGGGGGGAATCAAGCTGATGGGTGCTGTCGAGGGGTTCTCAGGGTGACATACTGCAGAATACTCTGAACAAAGGCGACCAAAATGGGGAAGCTGCCATATGAGTAGACGTGATCTGTCATGGCACCGAGAAGCACCGTTGGGTCCTTCTTCGTAGTTTTGATGAGATCCAAGAAGGCATAAAAGTGTGCTCTGAAATGGTACTGTTCTGTGGATTTGTGAGCCCAGGATTGTTTGTGCTCATTGGTGCTTTCATTTTTAAGGAGTCTGAAAACGATAAGAAGACTCTGTAGTGGTTATGATTACTGTCCTGTTGGTTTTACGAGCCCAGGATGGTGATTGCTCGTGGTTGCTTTCATTTTTAGAGAGTCTGAAAGCGGTAAGGGGACTCCATTGGTGTTCTTTTTCGTAAGTTAATCTCCAAGGCCCGAAAAAGCATAAAATGATGCAAATGGAGAACTCTTCTAGCCGATGTGACTAGAGTATTCCTTTTTCGTAATTAGTCTACAAGGTCTGGAAAAGGGTTAAACTTATACCAGGTAGACGCCCTTTCAGATACGTTTAGCGAGCATGAAAGGAAGCAAGGTTGCTCGACGATCTTTTCATTGTTTTAGGAGTTAGAAAAGAGCTTAACAGAAACTCCCGAAGTGCCTTTTTCGTAAAAGGGATTGCTCGGCCCGAAAAATGGATAAAATTATACCGAACAAAAAGGGGTTTGACGATAGCGAGAAAAGGTTTCAAGCATCATCATGAGTGCGGAATATTGGATCTGGTGACATAAAGATTTTCAAAAGGGGGCTGCGGCCAATGTGGCATGCAAACCGAGGCAATGAGAGGGAATTTTGAAAAAGTGGCCAAAAAGTATGGGTGTGAGAGCGAGAAATGATCTAAAGCATCATCACAAGCGCGAGAAACTGAATCCGACGATATAAAGATGGTCAACCACGGAGAACGATGGATGTGGCACGCAAACTGAGGTGACGAGGGGGCATGGAACAAATGCCCAAAAAATATGGAGGTGAGAGCGAGAAATGATCTCAAGCATCATCACGAGCGCGAAAAACTGAATCCGACGATATAAAGATTGTCATAAACGGAGAACGGTGGATGTGGCACGCAAACCGAGGTGATAAGGGGGTCATGGAAAAATGCCCAAAAAATTTGGGTGTGAGAGCAAGAAATGATCTCTAGCATCGTCACGAGCGCGGAAAACTGAATTCGGTGATATAAAACTTGTCAAAAATGAACGCCGACCGATGTGGCACGCAAACCGAGGCGACGAGGGGACATGGGAAAAATACCCAAAAAATGTGGACATGAGAGCGAGAAATGATCTCAAGCATCATCACGAGCGTGGAAAACTGAGTCCCACGATATAAGACTTGTCCAAAATGGATGACGGCCGATGCGGCACGCAAATTGAGGCAACGAGGGTATGAAAAAATGGTCAAAAAATGGAGCTGGTGAAAACTGGAAAAGGAAAGAACTGTCATGAAGTTCTCCAAAGGAAGGTGGTGTCCATGCGGTTTACTATGGGTAAAATCGTTTGAGGTACAACCCGTTGCGTGGGTTTCGGAGTAGGCATAAGAATCCGTGAACTTTGGTGGCATAATCAGGCACGAAGCGACGAAGGAAATTGGACCGCCCCTGCAAACTCTGGAGTTGCCGAAGCGTGCGCGGAGAGGGAAGGTCTAAGATGGATTTGAATTTCGGGGGATCAACAGTAATTCCATCCTGGGAAACAATGAAACCCAATAAACGGCCTGCAAGAACGTAAAAGACACATTTGTGTGGGTTCAAGCGGATTTTATATTTGCGACAATGCAGGAAAATTTGCCGGAGGTCGTTAAGGTGGTCTGATCGTTTCCAGGAACGAGCTGTAAGGTCATCAAGATAGACCAGCAGGATATGGACCAAGTCGTGAAAACAATAGGTCATGGCCCGCTGGAAGGTGGCGCCAGCATTTTTGAGGCCGAAAGGCATGACACGATAGGCGAAGGTGCCCCATGGGGTAGTAAGGGAAGTCTTGTATTGATCCTCCTTACGGATCTGAATCTGGTTGTATCCGGAAAAGCCGTCCATGAAAGATAGGACTTCATGTCCCGCACACGCGTCAATGAGTTGGTCAATGAATGGCGTGGGGAAATTGTCTTTGGGACAAGCACGGTTTAAATCACGGAAGTCAGTGCATACTCTAAGGGTGCCTTGTTTTTTGTTGACGGGAACGGGGTTTGAAACCCATGTGGTATAAGGAATAGGATAAATGAATCCAGCTTCACGAAGTTTCTCAACCTCGGATTTAACAGCGGGGAGCTTGGAAGGATGAATGGGTCGCTGTTTCTGATGAACGGGGGGGACATCAGGCCATGTGTCAATGTGGTGCTCTATAATGGCGGGGTCAAGACCAGGCATTTCGGTATAGGACCAGGCAAAGATATCACGGAATTATTGAATTTTTTTTTTGTATGCCTGAGTCTCCGCTTGAGTGCAAGATGCACCCAGTGAGATGAGCTCAGGTTTCCCAGGTGTGGTGGAAATGTCAATTTGTATAATGGGGGAAATGTTGGACATGTTCCCTTCTTCGAAGGCATCCGGTGCTGGGATGGGGTCTTTTAACCAATCGAACTTAGTGGGTATGAAATATTTGGATTCGACGGATAGCTGGTTAGATGCCGTGGATGTAGACGCCTCTGGGAGGAAGTAGGAGCTATGATGCATATCGTCCCGAGGGTAGTCGGGTGCAGTGAGTGTTTCCAAAATTTGCTCGTCAGTATTGAAGTAGTCAGACCACAAATCAAGGGGTTCTGGTTTGAAAGTTGTAGTCGAAGAGATCATATAAATGGTGTTAATCTCTCCGGATGAGGATGATACGGGAGGGTAGATCTCCTCGATAGTAGGGGGTGCCATCTCAAGGTCCAAATTGTTCATCTCATAGAGAGCTGCTCTGTAATCTGGGATATCAGGACAGTTGTGGGAGTAGTGGCCGTAAATACTGCATATCGCACATGGGTGGTTGGTACGCAGTGATTTATCCCGAGGCATGGGGTTTTGAACGAGTTTGACCACTGGGATGTTGGGGTCGTCGTCCAACATTTGCATGTGTTCCTGTAATGCAGGTAACTGTGGACACTGATGGGTTGGATGGCCTAACTCATCACACAACGAGCATTTTGGAGGAGCACGGAATATAGGGGGAGGTTTAACTGCCTTGGGTGGGAGTACCGCAGTGTATGGTTGTGGGCCTCTTCCCCCAGTGGGCCTGATGAGTGGAGGGGGATTCATCGATGATGAAGGAGTAGTGATACCGGGAGGTGGTTGAGTAGAAGTAACAATGGGTTGCACCGGTTGCAGGATGACATTTGGTGTCGGCGGTGGAACGGGAGGCAAAATATACCACACGGGTAATCCCAATGTTAACCCGGGGAGACTAAGGGTAGCCATAACCGGGGTGCTTACTACGCCTGAGGGAGGGAATAGAAAGGGGATTGTGTGGATAGGTGTAACCCCAATGTGAATAGGTACCAATGGTGGTTTAGGCAACAAGGGCTGTTGATTGTTGGGTGTTTGGGTATTGTGGGAAAGAGTACAGAGGTTAGCGACGTGTGTCTCCGGTGATGGTAGTGGAATGGCCTGGAATGTAGAAGTCATCGACGCGTCGGAGTACAGTCCGGGTCCCACAGAGGAAATGAATGAGGTATTTGCACCACAAACAGGTTGTTCAACCATGGGGAGAACATTTTCGGGTGCAGCAGGGGCCTTGGGATCGTAATAGGTGAGTTGGTCGACCTTGACCACGCGTCCCTCATGGGGGAACTGCATGGTACGAAAAATGGATGAGGCAACAGCCCGCATGGCATACATGTAGCTACGGCCAAGTAAAAGGTTATAGTCAAGTTGGGCATTGATGACCTCAATGTCAATGAGTACGGTTTTACCAGCCAGCTGGACGGGGACATTAGGTAAGAGACCCTGGGGTTGAGCCGAACGGCCGTCGTAGGCTCGCAACGCAGTGGTGGACTGCTGGAGAGTAGGGGATCCCAACTTCTGCCAAACGAATGTGGACATGACGCATGTAGAGGCCCCTTCATCGATAATGCACCGATGGATGACAAGATTCCTAACGGAAACGGAAACTTGGAACGCTAAACTGGAAGGCAGTCGTGGTTCAGACTGGTCTGAATCGAATGCGATCAGTTGTGAATCATTGGGGTCAATGGCGCCAATGGCAGAGAGTAAAGTCTTGCGCTGTGAAGGATAGTTTTTCAAGACTTCTAAAGCAAACATGGCTGCAGGAGACTGGGCTAAGTCGTCTACGATGTTGTAATTCGACGCAGCCCGAGCATTGGGATTACTGTTGATGCGGCGAAGTGGGAAACGAGGTGCTTTGGTAGCGCTATCAAGTGGAACCGGAGGTATACATAACGTTTGATCTGTGGGATTAACGTTAGTGCTTTTGTCGGTAGGAGGGGCTTCGGAGGTGGAGCCATATTGGTTCCGACGGGTTTGGAGGTTGGCGTCGGTAGTTGACATCATCAACAAGTGGTGAGTACCTGAATCGAACATGGGTTGATCAGGGGCTGCATAAGTGATATGTTGTGGTGGCACGTTGCCCTGAGGGGGAGCTAACGGCTGAGTGTTCACTACACCTTGGTTTGGAAAGGGGTTTTTCAGCACCAAAGGTTGATGTTGAGGTGGTGGAGGGTTGGGTGGCGGCTGAGGAGTCGCTTGCCCTTGACGATGGGCATCGTCGGTCCAGAGTTTCCGAGCTCGCTCCAAATGTGGGCAAGAATGTGTGTAATGACCATAGACCCCGCAGATAGAATAAGTGTGGTTTGTTCTGAGGTTATTATTTCTAGGCTGCTTGGGATTCCGATCCGGATTGCGGCTGGGAGGAGCAGCATTGTTATTTTGTGGAGGATTGGGAGGTGGAGGACCTTGCTGATGTTGTTGGTTATTACCGCGGTTACGACCTTTACCACGGTTCTGTTGTGCACCTTGGTTGCGCTGATTGTTTTGGTTCTGGGGATGGTTGTGCTGTGTGTACACTTGCCCTTGAGCAGTGGGAGGATTTTGGTTCACCGTAGGTGCGGGAGCAGGTTGTGGTGCATAATAAGCAGGCGGGGATGGAGGTGGACCAGTTGCCTGCTAGGGTTGTTGGTAACCCTGAGCTATTGGAGGTGTTGGGTTAGCCGTCGCAGCTTGCTGCGGGTAATACATTGGTTGAGGTGTATCTAGGGGAGCGTATGCAGGTGGTGCATGTCCGAAGCACTGAGGTGGACATGAAGGTCCATGGGTATGGTGGTGATGTGCCATGGGAGCATATGAAGTGGTTTCTCCAGATTGTGATGTAGCCTGCGAAAGGTCGGGACCATGGCTAGGATATGCAATGGAAAAGGGTTGAGGATGCGAGGCCATACGACCAATGATGCCATCAGCGGCATGGGATGCCCCCGGTGCATCATGTTGGGATGAATCGCCCCGAGGGGCGTCTGGTATAATGGTATACAGATAACTCGACTGGGCGTAAATGAGGTCAAACTGTTGGGCTTTGAGGATGGCCTCTTCTTCAGACTGGGGTCGTTCGGATACCACATCCTTCGCAATGAAAGGGAGGAGGGATTTGAGAAACCAATCTAATAAGATACGGTCGTCTAACTTGATTTTGCAGAGGCTTCGGCATCGACGCCACTCATGAATGTGGTCAGTGATGTGGGTGGTCGTGTTCTGTCTGCAAGACAGTAGGATCTCAATTCTTGCATCATAGTGGACAGGTAATTGGAAGAACTGCAGGAAGGTCGAGGCAAGGGAGGTAAAGGTGGCATGCGTCCCATGGGGCTGCTCGATATACCACTTAGCTGCAGAGCCAGTGAAGGTGCGCTGTAACAGACAGAGGCGGATTGAGTCGTCCACTATGGAGTTGGAGGAACACCATAGATGGAAGGACATGATATGGTTCTGTGGGTCCTCACCTGCCTTGCCATCAAACTTAGGGATGTCAGAGGGGAGTTTGGTGGGCATGTGAGGCCATGCAGGATCATGTATGATAG
Source organism: Larix kaempferi (assembly GCA_027924585.1). NCBI lineage: Eukaryota > Viridiplantae > Streptophyta > Pinopsida > Pinales > Pinaceae > Larix > Larix kaempferi. The sequence goes on from BSBM01000007.1 coordinate 13,984,614, forward strand.
GATCATTGGTGAGCCTGGCTAAGTCTGGTAAGTTCAGACTTGCCATGTAGGGTAAGCTAGCAGATGTAGTGACTGGGATTGGGACATGCCTAGTCGTGGTGGTATGATGTAGGGGTCCAGTAGCGCCTAAAGGTATGCTAGGTATTGAAGGTATGTGTCCTCCAATAGGTGTGGTCTGGTATGGGCCAGCGCTTCCAAGTGAAACATGGGTTACACTTGGGTTAGGAATAGTAGTGGTGATTCCTGGAATCTGGGTTGTGGGAATCAGAGGGGGTGTGACCCCTATGTTGGGCATACCCATAACAGGTGGTGGCCCTGTGTTGGGAATTCCTATCACAGGAGGTGGCCCTGTGTTGGGCATTCCTAAGGGTGGAGTGTTGCCCATATTAGGCATACCTAGGGGGGTGGTTGCTGCCATGGATGGAACCGCAATAGAAGGGTCCGTGGATGTATCACCTATGGTGCTGGTAAAGAGTGGGTCAAATGGTGTTCCAGCCATAAGGTCGGTTGGGAATAACGCAGTGGGGTTTTCGGATTCTGCCTCAGAATCAGATGGGAAGTGAGGCATGTCAGAATCGGATGACTGTCTGGTTGACTGATGATGTGTCGAGTCAAGGGATAAGGCTCGGCGTCGGTGACATGGCGAGCCAAGTAGACTGAAATCTGGGAGTTCGCCCTGAAGACGACGAGAGCGTCTAAAATTCTCAATGGTGAGAAATAAGTTTTTTGTGAAAAAATCTTATGTGTAAAATGGTAATGTATAAAAAAATCAAAACCCTAATGCAACCAAGGGTGCAAGAACGGGAGTGAAAATGAAGGCTCTCAAGCCAAAAAATCAACCTCAAAAAGGCACTTATTATAGCAGCTGTGCTATAATAAGTGGAGAGATGCAAAAAATGGTCAGAGTACCAACATGCAAACAGCTTCTAGAAAAAATAGGTGTAACTAGACCAAAGGTGGGTTGTATCATGCAAACACCTAACTAAAAGTATTGTGAATCAACAAACTATATTCTCTGCAAGGTGATGAAATCCAAGTCAGACAATATTGAGTGTTGAGTCAACGGCTAGATATCCCCCTACCGGGAGGGACACCGGGTAATCAATCCTAAAGAATGGCTACTAGGATACTCCTTTCATGACACGTCGAGAAAAGGTAAATCTATCGTTTGGTCCTTTATCACAATACCCCCATACAGGGATATCCCGAGAAAAGCGAATGGTATCCCTTCGGTTACTGAATGGATTTCGGTATTCCACTCAGGCTTCCAGAACCATCCTCGCGACTTCAACCCTCCTAGGGGAGAGGCCTTCCCATAAACCGGTTGTGACCGTGCCAATAAATACTAGGATATTTTGGCTCCCTAAATGGACAACTTCTATGTCTCAAATGTAATAACTGAGGGGTGTTATTGGAACACCTATCCCCCCAATACTACCTAGCTACAAAGTTCTTTTAGTGTTCCCCAAGTGGGGTTAAAAGTGGGTTGAAATTAGGGTAAGTTTTAAGGATCAGTTTTAAAATTAGTGTTTGAGTGGGTGCACGTGTGATATTTTAAACTGAACTTGAAAAAGTAAATGCTAAGTATTCAAAAAACAAAGGATCTTTTGAAATATAAAAGCAAATAATATGACTTTTTCAATAAATGGAAATTGAATGCTTTTTAAGGACTATTAAAAAAACAAAGGATCTGTTGAAATAGGAAAGCAAATAATATAACTTCTTTGAGAAATAAATAGATTTCTTTTTCAAAAATTGCTATGGGCAAAATAATAAAGAAGTAAACAGCAAAAATTTTAATCTAGATAAAATGCAAATAAATCCTTCTTTCAATATCTGAAAATTTTTAAAAAGACTTTTTCATATGCATTCTAAATAGTAAAATTTTTCTATGGCTGTAAACAATGCTGGAATTTTTAGTACTGTAAAATGTGCTATGTGGGCAGAAAAAACAGTAAAAAATTAATTTTTTAGACGGATCGGTCGAATGAAAAAATTGGCATTGCGGGTTTTGACAGAACAACCGTGATGGACCGCGTGGGTTTCTGTCGCACAGTCGCGATGGGAAGCGCGGGTTTCGGCCGTGAAGCCGCGATGGACCGCGCGGGATTTCGTCACACAGGCGCGATGTGCAGCGCGGAAAATGTCCGTGAAGCTGCGATGTGCAGCGCGCTAAATGGCCGCGAAGCCGCGGTGAACCGCGCGGAAAAGGGCCGCGCTGTCACGATGAGCCGTGCGACTGTTGGGCAAAAAGCCGCGAGGCGAAAGCCATACGCCGACGCCGAAAAACGAACTCGAAAATTGAGAATTTTGGGCTGTTAATGGCTAAAAAATGGGCCAAGATCTAGAACAGCAATGGATCTGCTGTCTAGGGTGGCAGATCTATGAATTAAACTACCTAATACTATCAAAAACTAAGATCTAAAGCAAAAGTGAGATCTAAAGATTCGAAAAGCAGCGGAGTCGCCAAAAACTGTTGGCTTGGTTTTGCAACCAGGCTTAGTGATATGGGCACCTGCTAACTAGTAGTAGCAGTTTCAGTAGAAATAAATAACAATAAACTAAATCTAAACTAAACTAAACTAGCATGTGCATTTTGAATTAAAAAACAAGAACAAGAAACATAAGAAATAATTTTGTATTGAAAAATGGGGGCAAGCAAGTGCTTGCAATAACAATACCTCCAAGTGATGAAGGTTGTTGAATAGCTCCAATGGTGAGCAACTCCAATCTCCAATGGGTCCTTTCTCCAAGGTTGCTACAATGGCCAAATACTCAAGGGAGATTTTGGCAGCATGAGGATAGGAATATGGATGGATCTGAAATGAGGAGCCCCTACCACCTTTTTATAGGTTTTGGTGGTGGGGAATACCATTTGTGGTTTTGTGGAAACCAATGGTATTGACCAACATGGTTTAGGTACTTTTCCCTCCTTTTTCCTTTTTTGAACAAAATTAATATATTTATTCCCTTTTTAATATTTTTGGGAATTTTAGACCCTTTTTGAGGGTTTTTTATGCTTTTTAGAAAAAATAATCTTTTTGAGTGGGAAAAAGGGGTGTACTAAGGTCTTTTGGTGACCTTTTGTTGGCTTCAGAGGCTCAGATGGTGGAAAAGTGGACAAATGGGTCATGTGAATAAGGGAATGAGCTAGTGAGCACTTTTTGGGTGTTAACACCCCCAAATACGAACAAATCCTGGATATATCTCCCACATTCAGCCAGTATTAGAGGGATATCTCCTCAACCAACCTCCCGTGACCTCGTGCTTAACTCTAGATTGAGTAGAGCTTCCCGAGAACACCGATCTATACCATGGATTCCTCCACTCCCTGGTCAGACACCTAATGTTTTGTCTAGTAGTCTTGGATTTTTAACTCACAATGATCTATTCCAAGACTCTAAACCTATGCTAGTCGGTGTACCCTATAAATAAAATCAGTCTAATCAATTTTATGATTAAGCGTTAATTTTAGTGGCTGTGGTTACTCAAGGGATATGATCGTGAAACTAGTGATGTGTAGACTCAATAGTATGCAAAATCGTCCAATCCTAGACTCATCTATCCAATAAAACAATGTCACTAATATGCAAAATCAACCAACAATTCTGAAATAAAGATGCAATCTTTTATCTTTTCGTTGCACAAGTGGAACCTAAAATTAAGGCAACAAGCACTCAATGCAAGATGCAGTACATGAAAGTAAAATATTTTTGTATTTTCGCTTATAAACAAAAATGAAAATGCAAAAAAATCGATGTATATTTTTGTATTTTTTCAATATAAATGGAATGAAAAAATGCAAGCAAAATCCTACTATTCAGTCATTGAAGTGCCGAGAATATTACTAAGACAACCCAGCAGATCCTAAACAGCAAGGCTTAGCCAAAGGAAAGAGCTCAAAAGGAAAAAACCAAGAGGCTAAATCCAAAGATTGGTAAAAAACCAAGAAGGCTCAACCAAGAGAAACGAAGAGTTCCGGTCACAACCAAGGCATGAAACAGTCAAGAAAGAGGCCAACAAAGACTCAGGAACTAACCTAACTCACCCAGCAACAACCAATAGCCATAAACCAAAAAAAGCCGGAGTTACATGCTACTGTCGAAGGAATACCTGCGGGTACCTGCGAGCAGTAGAGTAAATAGAGGCGGGCAGAACTAAGCTAGCCTGCGGGTGAGGAAAAGAAAATGGGAAAATAAAGAGTCCATAGGATCAGAAAAAACAAGTTTTCTATGGTGTATCTTAACGGCCAATCAGTGACACAGAGCTTCGATAAACAACAACTCTAATTATGGACTAATGCTCAAAAAATTTCCCAAACATGGATTTTTTTCCCAGCGGAGTCGCCATTTCTGTACTGGAGAAAACTCACTATGGCTTGGGAATACCACAACAGACAGATGACTACCAGAAATCCACTCAATTGTCAAAGAAATTCTATTATAAATGACAATGTCAAGATAATGGAGAAATATAACCAACCTCGATCCAAACGTTTGATGTAGATCCCCGTTGGAGCTTTCAATCCATGCACTTGAAATATGCAAATTAGTCTTGACAACCAATATCCAACAAGTACATATAATATATAAATGACATTAACATTATCAATAACAATGGTCCATAATATCATAAGCAAATGTAACCCAATGTATAATAAATGACATTCACACCATGAATGGACGAGAATATGAGTATTTCTATTAATGAACAAGAAGAAGTACAAAGTGATACGACCTCTTGCCGACAACCAATCTGAACCAAGATCTAGATCAATCCACTTGCGTCTCCACCACTTCAATCCTCCATGAATGGAAAACTCAAACTAGAAAGGAGTTTGGAAGGTGAACATAAATGGTTCACAACTACAAGGATCAATGAGTGCAGACTCAAGATAGGGCAAAAATACACTAGAGTTCTCTTACGATTCTCTTCTTTCTCCTGTCCATAAGCCATATGTGCTCAATATATAGTCCTCTCAAAGGTAGGTGAAAGGACACATCGAGGCGTTACTCGGGAAGATGGAGAGACAAAGGTCACCCAATGACCGCTTTTTGGGAGTAAAAAGTAATTAATAGTGGTTTTTACCATTTTACATGATACCCGCGGGCTACAGGGATGCAACTTGCGGGTATGCCTGGTATAAAGATGCAATAGGCGGGTAGGAATAAAAATAGGGCAAATTGGTATCTTTGAAGGATATAAGTGGATCTGAGTCACTGAAATGGATCCTACAGGCCAAACAATGCTGATGCTCACAGGGTGGAAGATTATGATGTAACAGTTTGACAAAGGATGAGTGCCAAGTTGAGGGCCATTTGTAAGATTGGAACTGGACATGGGTTTCAAGTGGAGAGGATAGTTGGATGGAACAAATGTTGGAGTGTAGCTATGTGCTTCATCGATATTGGTGAAAGGAGTGGATGCCACCAATTATGGAACATGAATGATGCCATGGTCGGGGCCATGAGGAAGACTCCAAGAAAGGATAAATGGATGAAAGATGAATTGGATGGAGAAGGATGAAACCTAGAGGGAGGATAAAAAATGAGGACATAGTTGTTTTCATACCTCGGGAGTTTGATGTAGGGGCATCCGGGCCCAAGAGAAAATGTTAGGCATGACCGATGAAAGGTGCTTAGAGGACAGTCGATGACCTCCAGGATAAAGGGCGATCGTCGACAGTAGGTAGTTGAGTCGTAGGGGTTTTCAACTGACTGTGGTCGATGGCCGACAATCATACAATGTAACCGAATGGTCGAAGGTGATATCAACCAGAAAGAGAAAGTAGTCAGGTGTCGACAGTGACCGACATAGATAGTTTGAAGACTAGGAAGAACAGTCAACAATAGATAGTTAATGAAGAATGTTCAAGTGCATAAGAGGAATGAGTTGATCAAGTCATAACTGAGGTGAGAATCGGTCAAGCACTGGTTAGGGAGAAGTGGAGCAGTCGACGAAAGAAAAAGCCGACGAAGTATAATGATGACTGAGTTGGAGTCAAGGTCTATATCAGCTACGATTGAACAAGAAAGAAGTGAATTCCAGTAGCTAGACCAAATGTGAATGAAGGAAAGGAGATGGAAGATGAAGTCATAGTAGAAGTGTTGAAAAGTGTATTGATGTAGTTGGATGAGTGAAAGCCGACAGGTCAGATTATATTTTGGTTGACAAATTACTGACTGATCACAGGAGGAAAAGTCGAAGTTAATTGACAGAAGAAGGATGACTAGGGGGATTTTCGATGACCACTGGTGTAGGAATACTGGTAGTTGAGTCTAGGAATTCGAGCAGGAAGCTGTCGAAGTATGGTCGATAGGGGAGAAATTCGACAAAAGGTCGAGTGGTGACATCGACGGATAGCGGCAAAGGCCAAGTGTGGAGTATGGGGTGGACGACAGCCATGGATACTAAGTGACGTCGACAAGTAAGTTGACGACCAACGAAATAGATAATGGTCGATGTGTCAAAGTTCAGACCAACGAAGTAGATAATGGTTGACGTGTCAAAGTGAAAACCAATCGAAGTGGACAATGATTAGACCAACAACTGTAGCAAAGTCGAGAGGCACATAGGTCGAGAAGTGTAGAAGTCGAGGCAACATACCTACAGTCGTTGTGGGTAGTTGAGGAGGTTAATGATAGTTAAGAAGGTGGTTTAGATGAGGCGAGGTGTCACCATAGGAGAAGGTTTTGCAGGCATGAATAGGGGGCGATGAAAACTGTAGGTCTATAAGATTGGCGATGGTTCAACGGACAAAGTAAGGACACCTCGGGGAATCCTGACATGGTGGACCTAGGGAACAATAGTAGAGTAGAGTAGAAGACTATTGCAAAGGCTCAGAAGAAGGGAGTGATGGGAGAGGGGCGATGATCGATCGCAAAAGAGAGATTGCATAGGAGAGATCCCATAGAAGAGGATTGCAGAGAGAGTGAGATTGCAGAGACAAATCAAAGACTACTTCTGTGTATTGTAACATGCTAAGGCTGACTTGTGTATTAGTTTGCATGCGATTTTGTAAATGATACACGAATAGAAGCCAACTTCTTGGCATCTCTAGTTCACATCTTGTCTATCGTGACTGTGTTTGTGTAAGATGTGTGATTATGTTAAGCAAGAGGGTCCAACCGACCTGCCTTGCATCATGTAGTCGATGCCATAGTATATTCCAGTAGAGGATGGGATGGTGAGGTCGGGATATGGAAGTAGTGGTGATTAGGTGGTTGGAGTACTGATTGGGTGGATGGGACCAATGATGTATTGGATGGTGTTCTTGATTGTTATTAACCATCATGATTATATGCTCAATTTCATCATGATGTTTACCTATTTCTGTTTTATTGCTTATGTATGAATGATTATGAATGATGAATTATGCCTTGTTTAATTGTTCTTCTATATCTTGTTTGCAAGCATGTAATAATGATCTATTAGGATCATTAAAAGTTATTATTAGTTCCCACGCTTAAGACATGTGAAATGTTGATGTATATGTAACTTCATAATGTATTTCATCCATGTATTTCATTTATATATTATTGTACTCCTATAGAGATGTGTCATTTCTCTATACGGAAGTGTTGTCATGTGTATTGACAAGTGTTGCAAGTGTGTTAACTTGCCGATGGGTTATTAGACCACCATGTGTGGGGTTGGTGTTAAATTTTCAGAATTTACTTCAATCTGATCTAGGATCTTAACTGAGAGAACAACATGTACAGCATATCTACAGCATATCAATCATGGAGACAATAATGCAAGCACACAAGAGACACAAAGATTTACTTGGGGAAAACCATAAAGGTGAAAAACCCCAATAACTTCCTCAGAGATAGATAGAGCAATGATACAACCAACCAATAGAGATAGCCATAACCTAGCAGCAATCCTCCTCCTCCATAAGTGCGCCTCTCCTCCTTGAGAGCATGTGTGAGAAGTGAGTGAGCAAATAAAGTGCCTCCCGCACTCTATTTATACTTGTCTTGACTTGCCTTTTTACCTAACTCATGTCGGCTCTAACTTAACCACATAACATAATGCTGAGTGGGCCGACCCCCAATAGGGTGGTCTAATAACCCTTTGACCCACATGGCCGACCCCCAATAGGGTGGTCTAATAACCCTTTGACCCACATGACTTATACAGGGCCGACCCCAAACAAGGTGGTCTAATAACCCATCAAGTATAAGTTACGACACTTACAATATAAATGACGACACTTCCTTATAGAGGAATAATACCATCTCTATAGGAATACAATATACATATATGTGAAATACATTCCGAAGTTACATATACATCAACACTCCCTCTTAACTAGGAAGGTATTTCTCAGCACAGTTCTTCTAGCACAAGTCATCTTCTTTGGATCATCATCACTAGATAATCGTCATCGAGTCATCATCATCGTCACTGCTGCTGCTATCTCAATCAATCTCTGAATCTACTCGTCATAGGAAGTTCTACAGAGCCAGTCCTTTTTCATACTGGATGTAGGCCCACCACCTGCAGGTCTTCATCATCACTGGCCATACTGTGGAATCCTCAGGACTTATTACGTGCGTCACAAAACCTCGAAAGAGCATCCCAGGATATTACGGGTACACAACTCCAACCTGTAGGATCTCCCAGGGCGCTATTACATGTGACTCCACCAAAAAACCTCGAAAGAGCATCTTAGGATGTTACGGGTACACAACTCCGACCTAAGATCTCTCAGGGCACAAATTACATGTGGTCCACCACAAAGCCTAGCAAGAGCATCTCAGGATGTTACGGGTACACAACTCCGACCTGAGATCTCCTAGGGCACAAATTACATGTGGTCATGGCAAAACCTCGCAAGAGCATCTCAGGATGTTACGGGTACACAACTCCGACCTGAAATCTCCCAGGGCCCAAATTACATGCCATAGGACAAAACCTCGCAAGAGCATCTCAGGATGTTACGGGTACACAACTCCGACCTGAAATCTCCCAGGGCACAAATTACATGTCCTCCCAGAGCAATGTCTCGAAAGAGCATCCCAGGCTGTTACGGGTACACAACTCCGACCTATAGGATCTCCCAGACATGCTCATCTGCACAACCTGATCCACGGCCACAGAGTATCAACCTGATACTCACCATACATCATCCTGATGTACTCATGATCGTCCTGATCATAATCACTGCAACGTCCTGCTGCAAGTCATCTGGAGCAACATCCTGAAGCTCGTCATCCATGATCGTCCTGATCATCAATGCAACATCCTGCTGCATGTCATCTGGAGCAACATCCTGAAGCTCGTCATCTATGATCATCCTGATCATCACTGCAACATCCTGCTGCATGTCGTCTGGAGCAACATCCTGAAGCTCGTCATCTATGATCATCCTGATCATCACTGCAACATCCTGCTGCATGATCTACCTGATCATCAATGCATCTTCCTGATGCATACCAAGTATCATACATGATCCTCCTGATCATCAATGTATCCACCTGATACAAATATATGATACATATCATCATACATGATCCTCCTGATCATCAATGCATCTACCTGATGCATACCAAGTATCTACCTGATACATATCATCATACATGATCCTCCTGATCATCAATGCATCTACCTGATGCATACCAAGTATCTACCTGATACATATCATCATACATGATCCTCCTGATCATCAATGCATCTACCTGATGCATACCAAGTATCTACCTGATACATATCATCATACATGACCCACCTGATCATACAATGTATCTACCTGATACATATACAGATACATGGTCCAAGCATCCAACATGATGCATAAACAATACATACACATGATCCAACTGATCATATCAAGCAGAAACTAGAACATCATCCTGATGCTCATCATCCAGCGCTTACATCCACAGCCATGTGAAGGATCCTCCTTCCAACATGCTTGGAATGGCTTCAGCAAATGTGTCCGTCACTTCTTCCTCGAAGTGTCCTCGATCTGAATAACGCCAAGCCTCTCTCTGAAGTACTCGAACTTCACCCTGGCTAGTGGCTTCATCAGCACATCTGCAATCTGCTCGTCCATCGCAACATACAGGAGCTTCACAGCTCCCCTCTGCACCATATCCCTGATATAGTGATATTTGATCTCTATGTGTTTCGACCTGTCATGAAACACTGGGTTCTCGGACAACTTCACACAACTCTAGTTATCACAGAAGATACCAGTAGCCTCCAACGGGAGATCAAATAACTCAGACAGTAGCTTCCGTAGCCATACTGCCTCACAACTAGCTGAACAGGTTGCAACATACTCTGCCTCAGCTGTACTCAGTGCTACGCAGGACTGCTTCCTGCTAAACCAAGAGATCACACCTGATCCCATACTGAAGCAACACCCAGATGTGCTCTTCCTGTTTGCAGCACTGCCAGCCCAGTCTGAATCAACATAACCCTGCAGGTTAAACTTTTGATTCACCTCATACCTGAGCCCATAATCCACTGTACCCTTTAGGTACCTCAGAACATGCTTTACAGCAACCAAGTGAACACTCCTCGGATCCGTCAGGAACTGGCTCAATGTGTTCACAGCAAAGCAAATATCTGGTCTCGTGTTCGTCAGGTACATCAAGGACCCAATAATCTGACGATACATAGAAACATCAACTGGCTCAGATGAAGCATCACAAAGAAGCTTCAGATTCGATGCCATAGGTGTGGCCATGGCTTTGCAATCCATCATCCCAAATCTCTTCAAGATATCTACTGTGTACTTCCCTTGACCAAGGAAGATCCCACCTGCATTCTGCCACACCTCCATGCCAAAAACAAATAGTGCATCATCCCCAAGTTCTTCATCTCGAACTTGGAAGAAAGCTTCCGCTGCGTGTCGGTAATCAATCTATCTTTACCTGTAACAAACAGGTTATCTGCATATAAAAGTAGTATCACTGGATTGCCTTCCTCAACCTTGTAGTAAAGGTTGGAATCCGCTTTACTCTTGGTAAAGCCCAAACTGGATAGAAAGCTGTCTATCCTACCATACCAAGTTCTGCACACATATATGACTACACCATGCTGTCTTGAATCCATCTGGTGTATCTTCTATTTCATCACTTTTATATTTCTCAATGCTGCCATCTGCAACATGCTTGATCTGATAGTTCCATTTGGAAGTCATAACAAACTTCCCTTCACATCTTGGGACTACATCCCAAACATCATTCTTCATGATCGATGGATCATGGCATTCCATTTCTTTATCCCAGATCCTGGGAACTTCAATATCTTCAATAAATAAATTTGTTGCTGAACAAATGTTGTAGTTCTTCTTTTGTAGGAGATGGCATACGATCTTTCCTACACAACAGGTTAAATTGCATGATTAGAAAACATCTCATAGTTTTCAGAACAAATTCTTACACATAAATAAATATGTCATACAGTCATGCAATTATCTTAGCCAATGCTTCAATACAACATTTATCCATATCCCGTAACTTTCTAGATGCCTTCCAATCTCTACCAGAACATTGTTAAGAGTGTGCACAACTCCCAACATGTCAGCAAAGAGGTTTCATTCTAGATAAGTAGCAATGGAATGTTGTACAGTGCCATAGGCCACTTACCCATGTGTATTAGTAGTATACTGTTCATTAATGCAACTATTCTAATATGCACAAGACATATCCTAAGTCTAGGAACATGAGCATATACATCATTGAACAATTTTACTTAAACAAACAAATATGCAAGAAATGATAATTAAAATACTTATCTTTCTTTGTTCGTTGGGTGGACTCCCTCTGAGTCTTTGCTTCCTTGCAGGAGCTATTGGAGTCCTAATCTGAAGTAGCTTCTTCTACACTTCTCTGTTGTGGAATGTAGAAAGATGGTCAACTCCATCTGAATATCTGCATCCTTACAGAAACTACTGAAGTGTGCTCTTTTTCTTTCTTGCAGGAACAACTGGAGTGTGCTCCTTTGCTTTCTTGCAGGAACAACTGGAGTGTGCTCCTTTGCTTTCTTGCAGGAGCAACTGGAGTGTGCTCCCTCTTGATCTTTGCTTCCTGAATTACCTGTTCTTGAACTCATATTCATCCTTGGTCCCTATGCATGCTTATTAGTATCATGATTGTGTTATCCTTGTGATTTCATATAAAATCATACATTCATTAGTATACTATTAAAACACAATAATTTCAAGCATGTATACTCATGATCATTTCAAACAAAAATAATAAGCATTAGCATTCAAGGTTTATGTAGTATTCTTATGGTTAATCAAATCATAAGGAACATAACATGTCTAAACCTATAATTACTCAAACCTATGACACTTCAGGTTAGTTGAATCATCAATCAAGATAAGAGATATAATATGCATAAAACCATGACTATTCAAACCTATGATTTCATGATTCTTCTTGGTTAGTCAAATCATCAAACAAAGTAAAAAGCATAATATGCCTAAACCCATGATTACATAATCAATCATGCCAAGTATACTTATATAAAGGATCTTATCACAAGATGAGATTGTAATTTGATATAGGAAAAACATACCTGGATTAGCATGCTAGCTATTTATGTCTAACATACTCACATGATGTCTTCTTGTTCTTCTTCAATGACTTGTGCTAGTAACCTGTATATCTCATAGGTTAACTATTACAAAACCAAGTTATACATACCTCGTAAATGGATCTTCTATGAGATCCATGACAATGGATGAATCTTTGTTCTTGAACAAAAACATGATTTGTCTTCTTGGTGTACCTTTCATGTTAGTAGACAACATAAAACTCATACAACATCACAATGTGTTAGTACAAACATAAGTTTCATACTCCTAATAAATGAATGACTTCTATCATGCATTCATAATTTTAATAAGGTGATATGATAAGTCTAAAATCAAGATTGTACTAACCGTGATAACATGAAGACAAACATATCATAAACTTAATTATGAACAAATCTCAAAGCATACCTCGATGAGTCATACCTGTCGAGATCACTTGTAATCTTCTTATGTAAGGCCTTAGCCTTATCTCCCTCTGAAACAGGAACTTCTTCACTTATGCAAGTGACCAATCCATCTTCTTCTAGGATCAACCCAATCCACTTGATTTGCAAGAACTGGACCTGGAGCTGGATATGGGTTTGTCAGAGAGACCCCAAAAATTCAAAGTTTGAATTTCAAACTTCCGAAAGGATAGGAATATGCGCCTTGATGAACTGATCAAACTGGTATATTCAGAATTTGAAGAGTGCAAAGTTTCACTCCTCAATTTTGCCTTTGAAACTTCCAGATTCACTGGACGTGACTCTGAACTGGGGTTTGATGAAGCCCACTCTTCTACCCAATCAAAATGTTTGATCCAAAGCTCTAAGCTTCTATTTTTCTGAGGAGCTTCCAGCCGTGTTCACAGATTTCAAAAATTCCCATTTTTACAGAAGCCCTAATTTTCCACTTTTCTGATCAAAGTCCCGAACTAGGGTCTAATCAAGCCCGGCCTTCTGCCCAACCAAAAATTCTGATCTTGGTCTCTAAATTTCTATTTTGATGAGTATCATCCAGCCGTGGTCTCCAATTACAAAAATTCCAACTTTCTCCAAAGCCCTAAATTCCGGAAGCCATGAATGAAGGTACCAAAAAATAATTCTGTTTTGACAGAAATATGTACCTGATTGTTTCTGGTGTAACTCCAAAAATTTTGATCCACAGGGTCTGAAAAAGTTTCCTGAGATAGCCTGACCTGTTATCTTTCCATCCTGACAGGTCTGACCTCAATTGGATTCTCTGAGAGAGAGTTATGCCAAATGTCGCAACGTGACCTGTTTTGGAAAAATACAGGTGAGCGAACTTGTACGGCGTGCCACGTGTCACTGTTTGACCTTCGGCCTCTGAAAAAGTTTTCTGAGATAGCTTGGCCTGTTATCTTTCCATCCTGACAGGTCTGACCTCAATTGGATTCTCTGAGAGAGAGATATGCCAAGTGTCGCAACGTGACCTGTTTATGGGATAATACAGGAGAGCGAACTTGTACGGCGTTCCACGTGTCACTGTTTGACCTTCGGCCTCTGAAAAAGTTTTTTGAGATAGCTCTGCCTGTGTACTACGTGTCATTTTTCACGAAATTTCATTTGGAGCTTCCTAGCCCAAGTTATGACCTTTTTCCCAAGGTCACCTGATTTTGACTCAGATCTGGAAGAGGCAGAAACCCTATATTGTACAGATCATAAATCACAAAGTACAACGAATTAGAGGTTGTCCTTTGGACACAAGATACCTGGAGATCTTAGCTTCGGCCTGTAACAATTTCAGATCCGAAAACTTTGCCAAAACGGATTTATAGCGAAAGTGCTACGATGACTGGTTTTTGCTATATCAAGCCCTAGCATCGTTAGTGCAACAAGTGTCATACATGCCATATCATGCCTTCTTTCAGGCTAGCTCTGATACCATGTTAAATTTTCAGAATTTACTTCAATCTGATCTAGGATCTTAACTGAGAGAACAACATGTACAGCATATCTACAGCATATCAATCATGGAGACAATAATGCAAGCACACAAGAGACACAAAGATTTACTTGGGGAAAACCATAAAGGTGAAAAACCCCAATAACTTCCTCAGAGATAGATAGAGCAATGATACAACCAACCAATAGAGATAGCCATAACCTAGCAGCAATCCTCCTCCTCCATAAGTGCACCTCTCCTCCTTGAGAGCATGTGTGAGAAGTGAGTGAGCAAATAGAGTGCCTCCCGCACTCTATTTATACTTGTCTTGACTTGCCTTTTTACCTAACTCATGTCGGCTCTAACTTAACCACATAACATAATGCTGAGTGGGCCGACCCCCAATAGGGTGGTCTAATAACCCTTTGACCCACATGGCTGACCCCCAATAGGGTGGTCTAATAACCCTTTGACCCACATGACTTATACAGGGCCGACCCCAAACAAGGTGGTCTAATAACCCATCAAGTATAAGTTACGACACTTACAATATAAATGACGACACTTCCTTATAGAGGAATAATACCATCTCTATAGGAATACAATATACATATATGTGAAATACATTCCGAAGTTACATATACATCAACAGTTGGCCCTGATTTATGTAATATGTGGTTGATGTACTTAGCTAGACAAGTCGGCCCCATAAGGTTATTGGGAAAAAAGAACAAGTATAAATAGAGATCGGGAGATCTCTATTTGGATCACTCAGAAACTCATTCTTCCTTCACTCGAAAAGTGGCACACATGTGAGGAGGAGGATCATCTGCTAGTAGAAGACTATCTTTGTGTATTTGATTGAACATTGGTTGAGCTATTGCTCTATTTATCTCTGAGGAAGTTGTGGGATTTTTCACCTTAGGGTTTTCCCCACGGAAACTCTGTGTCTATTGTCTCTCATGCTTTTGCTTCTTGTGATGATTGACATGCTTGTTATGATTGATATGTATTGATATACTGTACATGTTTTTCTCTAAGTAAAGATACTAGAGTATTGTGAATTAATGCTCAAAATTTAACATGGTATCAGAGCTAACCTGAGAAGAAGACATTGTGCAGTGACGGAAACTAGGGTTTCTTGTTTATTTGGTTTCTCTCCACAGATTTTGGAAAAACAGTATAGTATATTGACTCTACTCATCAAGGAGAATCTATCTGTCCAATCAGAATTCAATTCTGGACATTTTCAGTTTTGGCCCTAAAAATTAGGGTTTCCACAAAAATAGGAATTTCTGAAATCTGAAGACATAGCTGGAAGCTCCTTGGAAAAATCAAAGTTTAGAGCTTTGGATCAAGATTATTGGATGAGTAAATCTCGGGGAAACTAAAACCCTAATACAAGGTCCTCCCTAGTGAACCCAGGAAGACTAAAAGGAATTTCTGAAGGGTGAAGCTTTGCAGATCTAAATTTCCAAATACATAAGGCTAATTAGATCATCAAGGCACATCTTTCTATCCTTTTAGAAAGTTGAAATTCACATTTTGAATTTTTAGGGTTTTTTCGACAAACCCTAATCCGGGACCAGATCCAGTTTTCAGCAAAGCAAGTGGTAAGACCTAAATCTTCTCTATTTCCATTTGAAGTACTCTTTAAGATGTATCACCACACCAAGCTTGAGGATAAGCTTGAAGGGGATGATAAATTCCGAGCCTGGAAGTATAGGATTGGGTTAATCCTAGAAGAAAATGAACTGGACTCCTACATCAGCTCTGAGGTCCCTATCCCAGAGGATGAAGAGGCTAAGGTATTGCATAAGAAGAACTTGGTCAAGGCAAAGAGAATCATTGTTGATTCTATCAAAGACCATCTCATACCACATGTGTCATCTCTAAAGACACCCAAGGATATGTTTGATTCCCTGACCAAGTTATTTGAAGGGAAGAACATAAATCGGAAGATGACTCTGCGGAATCAATTGAAAGGGGTCAAGATGTTGAATGGAGAGACCATTCAATATTAATTCTCCAAGGTCTCTCAGATCAAGGAACAAGTTGAAGCTGTGGATGAAGTAGTGGACAATGGTGAAGTTGTTATGACCACTCTGAATGGCCTACCTAGGTCATGGGACTCCTTTATTCAAGGAATCTATGCAAGAAAGAAATTGATCTCTTTTAGTAGGCTGTGGGAGGAATGCTCTCAAGAAGAAGCTAGGCTTGTGGCCTGAGAAGAAAAGATGGGAAATGAAGATCAAGTACTCACATCACATGCCAGGAAAGGCAAGTCCAAGAAGGAATCATCTCATAATAGGAAATTCTCTCACCACCATTCTCATAAAGATAAGAAAGATCTCAGATGCTTCAATTGTAATGAGAAGGGACACTTTGCTTCAGACTGTCCCAAGAAGATGAAAGAAAACAACAACAATTTCAACAATAAGAAGAAGAAGAACAAAAGAAGATATCATGCTCATGCTGCTAAGGATGATGAACCTCCAAAGAAGAAGGCTAGAGCAGAAAGTGATGATGATGACTCATCAAGCGAAAAAGAGTATGTTCTAATCTCTGCTCTCACAGGTACTATCTCTCATGGTTGTAATGATTGGTTAATTGACAGTGGGGATTCCAAACACATGACTGGGTTTAAAGAATATTTTGTAAACTTATCTTAACATGAATCACCCCATAAGGTGAAACTTGGGGATGATTATCAATATCCCATCAAAGGAAGTGGTGAAGCCTCCCACAAACTAGACTCTGGAAAGTATTTGAAGATGAAAGAAGTTCTTTATGTACTTGGGCTCAAGAAGAATCTACTCTCCATATTTGCATTGGATGCAAAAGGCATGAGGGTTGCATTTGTAGATGGCCAAGTCCTAATGTGGCCAAAGGGTAAAACTATTGATGATGCAGTGGTGATTGGAGAGCAAGAGGGAGGTTTGTACAAATTGAAGGGACAACCTGAACATGCCATGGTACATGATTCCATGGAGCTAAGTGAACTTTGGCACATAAGACTTGCACATATGCACTATGGAGCATTACCAATTGCAAGTAAGGCTGTAGAAGGTCTTCCTGAAATCAAGACCAAGCATGAAGGTGTTTGCAAAGGATGTGCAAAAGGAAAGAACATAAAGAAGGAATTCCCAAGCAGTGAAAGCAAGGCAAAAGGTATCTTGGAAATTATCCACTACGATGTCATCTAGTCCTCTGAGTGTGTATGTTTACTATGTCTCTTTCATTGATGACTTCTTCAGGAAGAATTGGGTTTACTTCTTGAAGAACAAAGATGAAGTATTTGATAAGTTCAAGGAATTCAAAACCTTGATGGAGAACCAAACTGATAATAAGATCAAAACATTCAGGTCCGACAATGGTGGAGAATTCACCTCAGGTGACTTCAAGAAGCTATGCAGTGATTCAGGGATTAAGAGGGAGTTGAATGCTCCTTACAATCCACAACAGAATGGAGTTACAGAAAGAAAGAACAGAACAATCATGGAAGCAGCAAGGGCAATGCTACATGACTAGGATCTACCTATGCATCTATGGGCAGAAGCAGCTAGGACAGATGTATATGTGCAGAACAGAACATCCCACAAGATATTGGACAACAAGACACCATAAGAGTTCTTCTCTGGTAAGAAACTCGAACTCAACCATCTCAGAATATTTGGTTGTCTAGTATACACTCATGTCCCAAAGGAAAAGAGGACCAAGCTAGATCCTTCAGGAAAGAAGGGTATCTTAGTGGGTTACAGTGAAAGCTCGAAGGATTACAGAATATACTTTCTAGGGTTTAAGAAGATCGATGTCAGCAGGGATGTGACATTTGATGAAAACTCAGCATTCATCAAATCAAGAAAGACACCTGTTGTAGATTATGAAGAACCTAAGGAAACTATATTTCAAGACACTACTATGACTGAAGCAATTCCAGAAGCAGATCGTGAAATTGAAGATCCGCAAGAACTTGTAGATCCACCCCGTGAGAATATCTCTCACAAGAGGAAACCTGCATGGGCTAGAGAGCTCATTCAAGATGCAGAAAGATATGGCATTCTAGAAGAAGAACACAGAGCAAAGAAGAGAACTAGATCACATACCAGCTATGTTGCTTTACTCTGTGATATCATGAAAAAAGAACCTTCCAGTTATGAAGAAGCAACGGAAAAGAAAGAATGGAAGGATGACATGGTCGAGGAATACCAATCAATAATGAGGAATGATGTTTAGGATGTTGTCCTAAGACCTGAAGGGAAGTCTGTTGTGACTTCCAAATGGATCTACAAGATCAAACATGCTGTAGATGGCAGCATAGAAAAATACAAGGCAAGGTTCGTAGCTCGTGGCTTCTCTCAGAAAGAGGGAATAGATTATGAAATTGTTTTTACTCCTATATCCAGGTACACTTCCATCAAAACAGTACTTGCTTTGGCTGCAGCGATGAAATGGAAGATACACTAGATGGATGTCAAGACTGCCTTCTTGAATGGTGTAGTTGAAGAGGAAGTGTATGTGGAGCAGCCACTCGGTTTTGAAACACATGACAAGGAGTCATATGTGTGTAGATTGAGGAAAAACTTGTATGGCTTGAAGCAAGATCCTAGGACTTGGTATGGTAGGATGGACAGTTTCCTATCTAGTTTGGGTTTTACCAAGAGTAAAGCGGATTCCAACCTTTACTACAAGGTTGAGGAAGGAAATCCTGTGATACTACTCCTATATGTGGATGACCTGTTTGTAACAGGAGATGACATATTGATTACCGATACAAAGAGGAAGCTTGCTGCCAAGTTCGATATGAAGGACTTGGGGATGATGCACTATTTCCTAGGTATGGAGGTGTGGCAGGGTACAGATGGGATCTTCGGGATAATGGATTGCAAGGCCATGGCCACACCTATGGCATCGAATCTAAAGCTTCTATGTGATGCTTCATCTGAGCTGGTTGATGTCTCTATGTATCGTCAGATGATTGGGTCCTTGATGTACCTGATGAACACGAGACCAGATATTTGCTTTATGGTAAACACATTGAGCCAGTTCCTGACAGATCCGAGGAGTGTTCACCTGGTTGCTATAAAGCATATTCTGAGGTACCTGAAGGGTATAGTTGATTATGGGCTCAAGTATGATGTGAATCAAAAGTTTAACCTATAGGGTTATGTTGATTCGGACTAGGTAGGAAGTGCTGCAGATAGGAAGAGCACATCTGGGTGCTGCTTCAATATGGGATCAGGTGTGATCTCTTGGTTTAGCAGGAAGCAGTCCTGCGTAGCACTGAGTACAGCCGAGGCAGAGTATGTTGCATCCTGTTCGACTAGTTGTGAGGTAGTATGGCTTCAGAAGGTACTGTCTGAGCTATTTGATCTCCCACTAGAGACTACTAGTCTCTTTTGTGACAACCAGAGCTGTGTGAAGCTGTCTGAGAACCCGATGTTCCATGACAGGTCGAAACACATAGAGATCAAATATCACTATATCAGGGATATGGTGCAGAGAGGAGAAGTGAAGCTCCTGTATGTTGCGACGAACGAGTAGATTGTAGATGTGCCGACGAAACCACTAGCCAGAGTGAAGTTTGAGTACTTCAGAGAGAGGCTTGGTGTTCTTCATATTGATGACACTTCGAGGAAGAAGTGATGGACACATTTGCAGAATCCATTCCAAGCATGTTGGAAGGATGATCCTTCACATGACTGTGGTTGTAAGCGCTGGATGATGAGCATCAGGACGATGCTCCAGTTACTGCTATGTATATGTATGTACGCATCATGTTGGATGCTAGATATGATTAGTTGGATAATTTATATGTATATGTATGTACGCATCATGTTGGATGCTGGATATGATCAGTGGGATCATTTATATGTATATGCATCATGTTGGATGATTGGACCATGTATCTATATTTGTTTCAAGTGGATACGTTATATGATCAGGTAGATCATGTATGTTGATATGTATCAGGTATGATCAGGTGGATCATGTATTTGTATATGTATCAGGTGGATACATCGTATGATCAGGTAGATCATGTATGATGATATATATCAGGAATATACTGTGTATGCATTGTATGATCATGGATGACGAGCTTCAGGATGTTGCTCCAGATGACTTGTAGCAGTGATGATGATTAGGATGATCATGTGTACATCAGGATGATGTATGGTGAGTATCAGGTTGATACTCTGTGGCCGTGGAATAGGTTGTGCAGATAAGCATATAATTTGTGCCCTGGGAGATTTGCAGATAGTCTTTCAAGGTTTTGCCTATGGCATGTAATTTGTACCCTGGGATATCTGGCAAATGCTCTTTCGAGGTTTTGCTTGGGAGGACATATAATTTGTGCCCTAGGAGATTTACAGATACTCTTTCGAGGTTTTGCCTATGGCATGTAATTTGTTCCCTAGGATATCTGGCAAATGCTCTTTCGAGGTTTTGTCCTATGGTATGTAATTTGTGCCCTGGGAGATCCGATAGGTTGAGCTCTGTGCTCGTAATCAGTCCTGGGATGCTCTTTCGAGGTTTTTCCATGACCACCTGTAATTTGTGCCTTGGGAGATCCGATAGGTTGAGCCGTGTGCTTGTAATCATTCCTAGGATGCTCTTTTGAGATTTTGTGGTGACCACATGTAATTTGTGCCCTGGGAGATCCGATAGGTTGAGCCGTGTGCTCGTAATCAGTCCTGGGATTCTCTTTCAAGATTTTGTGGTGGTTTTGTGGTGGGGTCACATGTAATAAGTCCTGGAGATATGGACAGGATGAAAAAGGACTTAGATGCTCTTTAGGGTTCTTGCTAGTCAAGAGACTCTTTTAAGGTTTTGTGACGCACGTAATAAGTCCTGAGATTTCCACAGTATGGCCAGTGATGATGAAGACTTGCAGGTGGTGGGCCTACATCTAGTATGAAAAAGGACTGGCTCTGTAGAACTTCCTATGACGAGTAGATTCAGAGATTGGTTGAGATAGCAGCAGCAGTGACGAAGATGATGACGATGCATCGATGATGATGATCCAAAGAAGAAGACTTGTGCTAGCAGATCTGTGTCGAGAAATACCTTCCTAGTTAAGAGGGAGCGTTGATGTATATGTAACTTCGGAATGTATTTCATCCATGTATTTCATTTATATATTATTGTAATCCTATAGAGATGTGTCATTCCTCTATATGGAAGTGTCATCATGTGTATTGACAAGTGTCGCAAGTGTGTTAACTTGCCGATGGGTTATTAGACCACCATGTGTGGGGTCGGCCCTGATTTATTTAATATGTGGTTGATGTACTTAGTTAGACAATTCGGCCCCATAAGGTTATTGGGAAAACATAACAAGTATAAATAGAGATCGGGAGATCTCTATTTGGATCACTTAGAAACTCATTCTTCCTTCACTCAAAAAGTGGCGCACATGTGAGGAGGAGGATCATCTGCTAGTAGAAGACTATCTCTGTGTATTTGGTTGTACTTTGGTTGAGCTATTGCTCTATCTATCTCTGAGGAAGTTGTGGGATTTTTCACTTTAGGGTTTTCCCCACGGAAACTCTGTGTCTATTGTCTCTCATGCTTTTGCTTCTTGTGATGATTGACATGCTTGTTATGATTGATATGTATTGATATACTGTACATGTTATTCTCTCAGTAAAGATCCTAGAGTATTGTGAATTAATGCTCAAAATTTAACATGCAATGTGTAATGTCCCCACCCTTAGACCCAATGAAAGGAAGGGAACCTGATGCTATTCTATGGAAGTTTTCATAAAAACTCAGCCAATTCATTAGATTTTAAAGCAAAGAAATACATATGTGTAGATGTAAATCAATTTAACATGCAAAGCAGAATGAAAACCTCATCCACACACATATTACATGAATGTTATTCAATTTAACACAGTCAACAAATTATCACATTTGGAAAAGTAAATACCCAATAAAATACTCATCTTGATGCAATGTTGTCCCAAACAACTAGCTATGTCGCTGCAACGTTCCTACCAACCATAGGTATCTGCTCAGCCTGTATTCTTTCAACACCCAGAGACCACCCCCGAGCTGGGCATGATATCTACAAGGAAAAGGGAACCCTCAAGCTCAACTCAGCCCAAAGCAATGGATAACCAACTCAACCCCAACATTCTCTTGCACACCAAACTCAGATATGGGCTCGAAAACACACTTTCAGCAATGGGACATAGAAGCTAGATGGACATGGGTTTTCCCAAAAATGTAGGCACACCAAAAACGGATTTGTGGGAAGAGGGAATCAATCCCAGGGAAGAAAACCGATTTTTCCCATAGATGTATGAGCATTCAGTGGGCCAAACGGCCTCAATAAAACCCAAAATCGTTTTCCCTTCTTCCCCACTGCTAGCCACAAGAAAAATGCCCTTCCCAGCTAGGAAAATGAAGGTAAACACAACAAAACCAATGAGGAAAACACCCAGGTAGCTCCAAACTCGTGAGAGGAAAAAGTGGGTTGATGGTTAATGGCTTGGGGAGAAATTCATGGCTCTTTTCTTGCCCAAGAAGCCAAACACGAATTTCCATGCAGGGTGGCTTTCCCATACCCCAATTTGGACAGCCATACCTCCCATTCCCCAAGGCATTAACTACCTCAACCAACTCTTGGGAGAAATCAATGATTGGGTACAAAAGTCAACTTGGGTAGTTGAGGGTTCATGGGTTCTCTCATTGACACTTAGATTGACCTGATTGGCTCAAGGGTTTGAATATTTCCCTCCTAATTTCCTTGTAACATCATGCCCCCATCTCTTGTTGCATTGCATAGCTAGTTGTGGGCTTTTATATTAAAATGCATATTTACAATTCCCATGGTTTACTAGCACATGGGTAGCATAATTTCAAATACTTGCCTCTTCTAGATCGAGTGTTCACTAGTGGGGCCTTGGCCTTGAGCTCCACGCTATGAATCATACATAATATGCATACATTATTTACATTATAGCCCAAAATATTACAAGGGTCAAATTGGGGGACATTACATTCCCCTCCCCTTGGAATAACACCGTCCTCGATGTTCCAATATCTAGGAATACATACATGCTATATGCATGTCCAAAATTCTCAAAATATAGCAGATCTATTCTACATTTCACCCTTTAATTGGGTTTTCAGGACCAAGTCCTTTGGTCCTCACAAACAACTCTTGCTGGCTGGGACCTTCTAGCTCTTCATGAGGGCATTGTTCCAAAACAATCCCTTCCCTTTCTTTACTTTCCTGCTGATCTACAAGTCTGGAAACTTTATGGCGGCTACCCTCTTGATTTTCCATTGTTGAGCAATTACGGAGGCAATGATTTCCTCCACATCCCAACATTTCATTGGTTGCTTTACCTTTTCCTGCTCAAATTCCCTTGTGTTTTCCCTCCTGGAACGTTTCTTTATCAATCGATTGGATGAATGCTTCTTCATGGATCCACTTTCCTTTCCCTTACTGATTGCTCCCAGGATGCTTTTTCTCTCTTTTTGCAGACGAATAGAGTCTTGAAAAACCTTGTGATTCATCTCACTCTGTTGCCTCTGTAGCTTGAGCATCTCTCCAAGATTTTCTTGGGTTCTGGCAATTGTTTGAAGAAGAATTTCAGCAAACTCTAATAGCCCTCGGTCTGCTGCCATGGTCAATGGAAACAACTGACCACACTTTGCTTACTAGCAACACTTTCTTGTGCCGGCTGCAACCAATTGTTTCACCTTTTTACCTGTGAAATTCATCATGGAAATCCTTTGTTAGGACAAGCATAACATAAACATTAAAATTAGTCAATTATTTTTCCAATTGACATGGAATGTCCACACTTTATTCATGGGACTTCCACACTTTTCATGCTTTCCCAACATACACATGAACTCATTCATGTTCATCCTCTCACAAGAAATTTACTATTTCAGCATTCACAATTCATTTCAAGCAATTAAACACAATCTATTTTTAGCCACGAAATGCAATCAAACAATCTTTTGTTTTATAAATGCATCAATCGAAAGGAAAGAGAAGAGTAGGAGTTTCTCCCTCTCTATCTTGTTCTATTATGGAGCTACACCATCGCTGTGGTTCATGCTCCTTAGTCTCTTTCACTTCAATGTGAATGTTTGAATTTCCTTTCTTGGCTATGACACTTAGTGTCTAAGGTCTGCCTAAGGATTTTCAACTAGGAACCCTCCTCCATAGTTGCCTATAGAACCTTTGGCTACTATGACCCCCTCATGTCCACTAGCACCATCTTTTATTACTGCTCATACTGAGCTCTTTAGGATGGTCACATGTCCATCTGCATCCCTATGATGCCTTCATACTCCTTGCTTCCAACAATACCTACACTCAAACATTGAATCAATTCACATGTTTAGTTTATTTACATAGGGTTTATCTCTAAACAAGAGTTTAGAAAATCATAACCAAATCATATACACACATATATTCATAAGCAAGAAGCTGCAAGGTAGCCGAATACTTATCTGTATTGGATGTCTTCACTTTATTCCATGGGATCCTTCTTTGCTTTGCAAGCCTTGGATTTCCCGTGGACACAATTATGAATGTTGGGCCAACACGCAGGCTACTCCATAATCATTCGAATAGGCAATGCTAGGCCAGTACACTGACTGGGTTTATCAATTGTTTGAGGGGTGTTGGGCTAGCATACACGTTGCTTTTACCATATCAAGTAGTTAATGCCCAACTAGTCACTCTCTAGACTTATCAAGAACTTTATAGCATTCAACCAGCTACTCCCTGGATTTCTCAATAATTTATATCGCCCACTCATTTACTCTCTGGATTTACCAGCAATTTATAGTATTTCAGGGTCTTTCCTTCTTGCAATGACCAAGGTTTCCAACAATGAAACAATAGTGTATCAGCTTAGCTGTTAGAAGACTTATACCTGAAATCTTCATTATTCAAAACAATACATAAATGAAAACGAATACTTATTTGTATTGTGCGTTTCCCCTCTGGTCCACAGGATCCTGCTTCGCTTTGCAATCCTTGAGATCGCCTATGGACTTGGATGTAGTTAATGCTTCACCAGTACACCTTCACGCCGACTGGATTTACCAAGCATTTGGTGGTGCCCAACCAGTCCCATACCTGGTTGGCCCTCTCCATTGCCGAGCCAGCACATTCGTCTGGGTCATCGGCCAATGGAAGGAAACTGCGCCACCTGACCATTATAGGTTAAAGCTCTACTATGGAGCCATAGGAATCTCAGGGTTTTCAGTTATTCTTTGGCGCTCACCCTCCTATTGCTGACCCAATAGAGATTTTATGCCTTCACCAATGTCACCACACCTTCTTGCACCATAACCCTTCACACACACATCAACTCTTCATTCATACAAGGATGCCACTCCTTCTATTGTGCAAATCGGTGGTTCCTTTTTGGAACTTTATAGGTGACTTTCTTGACTGCAGGTTAACATGGCCCCACTCATATAAGGATGATGCCCCTTTTTAATACACAACTTCCTGGGTTTGTCCATCCCTTCCAGTATTATTTAGTGAGAGCATAGAAAGGTTGCCAATTCCTATACAGTCCTTCTGCATACCCTTCTTCACTTTGCCTCTTAATGTGTAGTACCAATTGGAATCTGTGTAGGATGTAGGATGACAATACAAGAAGGATAAGCAGGCTTATCAGTATTGCTTCTCAAAATCGCAACCATATTCCATAAAATTCACTATCAAGTATTGAAACACTAGGAATGCGTCCATTCCCTTAGGGTGTAGTCAATATTGACAACCCTATCATGACCCGACACCAGAAAATGTGTGCACCCCCTTTCCAATGTGAGCCATGTAGGCCCTAATCATACTCAAGCAGTCTGAAATGATATATATAAATAAAGTAGAGCATGCTCTGCATATTAACCCTAATAATTTAGACATGCATGTTCTTATCTAGGGTCAAAGAATACTCATTCATTTTGCAGATGTATCTCACATGCCTTCTTGGCATAGCTTTACCATCTCACTCTCATGGTTTACTGACATGTGGTTTGGCTGAGACATTATCAATGGCGTTTCACCCGAAACCCATTTCCAAAGCATGGGGTCCTTCCCATCTAGTTTGGCATTTGCAGGCCATCACTCCTGGTCTTCCTGCAATGTGTCTTCCTGGCACATTTATCAAATAGCCAAACAGTTAGCAACATTTAACAATAGAATTCAAATCTGATTTCTCTAATCAGTCAATGGCATTAATAATTAAATTCAGGTATGAATTTGCAATTCTGTCCTCTACAGCAATTGATTTGCTTAGCCATGAGTCTATTCTCATATCGTTTGGCTCTTGGTCACGGTAGATTCCAATCTTCATCATGGACTTACCCATATTTTTCATGCCCAAAAAATCTACCTGAAATCTGAAACTTCAATCAGCCAAACATGTTGTGCGTATCTATGCATTTAATCTTTCATTGCTACAACAGTCATTGAAGTGATCTCAGAATTATAACACTCAATAATTCAAACACCTTCAGCTGTTAACATTTGAGATGCAATGAAATATATATATATATCTATATATGCACCGTTATAATAAATAAAATTGCAAGACATGGGTACACTATCTGTGCAATTTCAATAAACTATAAATACTCATTACTTCACATTTCATGCAATCTCTATTCTTCCACAGAGCACTTTGGTAGCCCATCTTCATGTCTTCCTTTTTCATGCAATCTTTCTCTTGCATTCATAGCATCTCATGAAATGTTCTCAGTATTAACAATGGTTCACCATTCCATCTATTATCTAAATGCATTGAAGCCTATACATATCACAACCGTGCATTATCGCAATGCATCTCAACATGTGCACTTACATATATGCATGCTCATTCACAAGATTCACATAATATTTTAATGTGCATTCACTTAATGAATAATCTCTCAATACCATTTTGCATCAACCCTTTGATACTATGCATTCCAGCATATTATGGTCTAACCATGCCTATTTCATATGGCATATACTACCACAACATGACTATAGGTCTTTACTTTCTTTGGTTATTTAAACTTATAATCCATCATACACAATTGCATGCTATAATTTCATATGAATGCATTGAGGTTTCTAAGCAATTATAGGGTGTAAGGATCCTTTCCCTTAGTTACCCACACCTCATCATACTCGGTAGATTAACATTCACATTCAATCACTTGATACCGCATGCAAATCAAATCAACATAGTTTAAACATAGTTGAATGGATCTTACCAAATCCTCTTTCAACGTCCATGCACTCCAACACAAATATCCATTACCTTCATGGCTGTCATTAACATATCTTGATGTTACCTGATCAGTTGGCCTCTTACCAAGGCTACACAGTCCCTTTGCCAACCTCATGATCATAGATTTGTTGCACCATCCTTTCCTCATAAGGTTGTTGGTCACATGCAACAATCATCATCCACATATTTAGCCATGCTTCAGTTTTCTTTGGTCCTACAACCCATGCGAACACAACTAATTATTAGCAACGACAATAATTATCTTAAGTGGTTCATTGCATATGTAAAACCTCACTATTTTACCAATATGCAATATCATGTACATGCAAAAACATTTTCACATGCACTATGTAATGTTTATTAGTATTCCAACTAGTGCATATTCATCTCAGCTATCTAATCTCTTACATTTTCAATCATGCTTCTATGGTATGATTTATACAACCATTATCAACAACATTACTGGTGATCAACCACAAGCATTACCATGAATGGGCTATTGCATGTGTAACTTCACTACCTTTTTACCCATATGCAACATCATGCATCACATGCACTATGCAATGAATTTTTAATCATGCCCACTAATTCATTTTTAATCTACTACTCTCTTGCATTCCCAGCATCCCGATGCCATAATTTTAAGTATATAAAAATCAGAAAATATAAATACAATAGCAGGAGAGGAATTAAAGAATTCTCCCTTTCCAATCATGACATGGAATCCCTCCTCCACGCCATAGCTGATCCCTTTCTTGGTTTCCCTACCAAGCATGCAAGGAAAAATTAGCTGTCATTTCTCACCAAGTAGCACTTTAATACAAATGTAAAACATTCTTAGTTGCTACTTTTCAAGCATAACAGAAATAGTTAAGGTGAGAAGTTTCCCTCTTATCAACATTGCCTTATTGCTCCCATTACTCTTCCGCAATGCATATCACAACCAATTACTTTTAATAAGGCTTCCACAAACCTTCCATGCAATTCCTGCTTCTCATCCCAAGAATGCATTTCACACTCTCAACGACTGTCTCTGGGGGATGATAGGGGTCAAGGGGGCTTGCCCCCTTGTGGCTGCCACTGCAGGACGAGTCGAGGGCAGTGCCCTCATTTTTTTTTTTTTGGGTAAATCCTTCGATTTCACGCAATCTGGCGCATGAGTTCAAAGCGATTTTTCTTTTTTTTTCGGCACCAGAAATTCACCTTGGAAAACAACTGAAATTCTCTGTTTCGGCGGACATGGCAATTCTCTTCCAACCCTTTGCGGACAAACTTACTGAGTTCTTCTGGTCGAAAACTCAGCTTTTCCTTCCACCATTGCGGCGCAAACTTGCCAACTTTTCCCACCGTTACGGACGAAATCGCCCATCTCTTCCACCGTTGCGGGAGAAACTCGCCCATCCCTTCCACCGTTGCGGAGAAACTCGCCCATCTCTTCCATTGTTGCAGAGCAACTCGCTGAGTTCTTCCGCTGTTGCGAAGCAACTCGCTGAGTTCTTCCACCGTTGTGGACAAACTTGTCCATCTCTTCTGCTGTTGCATACGAACTTGCCCATCTCTTCCACCGTTGTGGACGAACTTTCCCATCTCTTCCGCCATTGTGGACGAACTTTCCCATCTCTTCCGTCGTTGCAGACGAACTTGCCCATCTCTTCCGCCAGAATTTTCCTTCCTTCTTCCGCGAACTTATTGATTTTCTGCCGCATGGCAGGACAACTTGTCGAGTCTTTCCGCCGTTGCGGATGAACTCACCGAGTTCCTTCGCCATTGCGGACGAACTCACTGAGATTCGCCGGCTCAGTTTTTGGTAGAAAACTCATAGACACTTAGAAAAATTTTAAATTTTTTCTTAATTATCAGTGCTGAGCAGGAAGCATACTTACCCCTGCAAGCTGTGATAGGTAGCCCATAAAGGACCAAATGTTCCAACCAACAGTTCTGATACCAAATGTAATGTCCCCACCCTTGGACGTAATGCAAGGAAGGGAACCTGATGCTATTCTATGGAAGTTTTCATAAAAACTTAGCCAATTCATTAGATTTTAAAGCAAACAAATACACATGTGTAGATGTAAATCAATTTAACATGCACAGCGGAATGAAAACCTCATCCACACACATATTACATGAATGTTATTCAATTTAACACAGTCAACAAATTATCACATTTGCAGAAGTAAATACCTAATAAAATACTCATCTTGATGCAATGCTGTCCCGAACAACTAGCTATGTCGCTGCAACGTTCCTCCCAACCATAGGTCTCTGCTCAGCCTGTATTCTTTTAGCACTTAGAGACTACCCCCGAGCTGGGCATGTTATCTACAAGGAAAAGGGAACCCTCAAGCTGAACTCAGCCCAAAGCAATGGATAACCAACTCAACCTCAGCATTCTCTTGCACACCAAACTCAGATATGGGCTCGGAAACACACTTTCAACAATGGGACATAGAAGCTAGATGGACATGGGTTTTCCCAAAAACGTAGGCACACCAAAAATGGATTTGTGGGAAGAGGGAATCAATCCCAGGGAAGAAAACCGATTTCTCCCACAGATGTATGAGCATTCAGTGGGCCAAACGGCCTCAATAAAACCCCAAATCGTTTTACCTTCTTCCCCACTGTTAGCCACAACAAAAATGCTCTTCCCAGTTAGGAAAATGAAGGTAAACATAGCAAAACCAGTGAGGAAAACGCCCAGGTAGCTCCAAACTCGTGAGAGGGAAAAGTGGGTTGATGGTTAATGGCTTGGGGAGCAATTCATGGCTCTTTTCTTGCCCAAGAAGCCAAACACAAATTTCCATGCAGGGTGGCTTGCCCATACCCGAATTTGGACAGCCATACCTCCCATTCTCCAAGGCATTAACTACCTCAACCAACTCTTGGGAGAAATCAATGATTGGGTACAAAAGTCAACCTGGGTAGTTGAGGGTTCATGGGTTCTCTCATTGACACTTGGCTTGACTTGATTGGCTCAAGGGTTTGAATATTTCCCTCCCAATTTCCTTGTAACATCATGCCCCCATCTCTTGTTGCATTGCATAGCTAGTTGTGGGCTTTTATATTAAAATTCATATTTACAATTCCCATGGTTTACTAGCACATGGGTAGCATAATTTCAAATACTTGCCTCTTCTAGATCGAGCGTTCACTAGCGGGGCCTTGGCCTTGAGCTCCACGCTAGGAATCATACATAATATGCATACATTTTTTACATTATAGCCCAAAATATTACAAGGGTCAAAATGGGGGACATTACACAATGGTCGTGCATACACCAATTCGTGAGTACATTACTATGATTGGTCGATCGATGAATAAATTAATATGGTCATATTAGCTATTAGTAACTTGGTTGATAAATTGTTGAAAGTATGAATTTGTTGACTTGTATAATATGTTTTACATTTATATAAATTGATTGGATTATTTAATGACATATATAATTATATACATATAATATAACATATGTCATAGTACAATATAGTATATATGAAAATATCTTATTTGACTTATGTATGAGAAGATAATATAAATAAAAGGATAGATAGGATTGCACAAATTTTTAGAAAAGAGTTGTCATAGTTGCATTTTAAGATAAAAGCATGACAAGTGAGACTTTGCAACTATGTTTATTAATATTTTATTTATTTAAATCAAATTGCTACTTTTTGAGAAAATGAATTTGTTGATTGTTGACTATTACTTTATTGGAATTTATTGATGGATGAGGAGGGGGATGCGGACTTTTGAAATAAGTATGAGACTTGAGATTTGAAAGAGAGAGGTTCTTTTCTCTTGAATGATATGTTGGTGAGATCTTTTCTAGGAATGAGAATTTTGGATTTTGGGGTATGAGAAATTTGGAAGAGTTTGAGAAGTCTTGGAAGATTGATACATAGCCTACTAGTGGATCACTGTTCTGTTTTTTGGGGTCTCACCTCGGGCCAAGGTGCTAGCTAAGCCCCTAGTTGGCTAGGAGGTAAAACCGTGGTTCCGCTTTGGGAAATGAATATAGAAGCAACTCGAGATGAAGATGGAGGCTTGCTTGAGTTTGGACTTTGTCATTATTATATCCAGGTATTTTTCTTGTGATTTCAATTTGCTTATACACTTTTATAAACTTGTTATATGCTATTGTAAAATTCTTATCTGTTGTTTATATGATGTTATAATTACATGATCCAGAAAAATTATGGTATGTGAATTACCTAATGGAGTATTTGTATTTTTGAATTATTTGATGAATACGTAACCACTCTTAATGAAAGTTACACATGAGGTATTAGAGAGTGTTGAATCTATTTCTAGATCCAAAAACATAATTTAAACACTTCCAAATTTAGATTTTACCAACCTAAAGCCCAAAATAAAGTCCATAAAGTAGAATAAATAAACTAATCCATTAATAAATTATTCAAAATGTATTATATAATCTAAATTTACGTTCCTTTACCTTCATATACTTATATGTTCATAATTAATAATTTACATGTTATTAGTTATTATGATCCACTCGCTTGAATGAATAGAACAAATATACATTGATAAGTCAAAAGTCAAGTCCATAAATGATATATGCCATTTATTATTTTAATATCATTACATTATTATTATTTTATTTCAGCGCAACGTCACCAGTTTAAGGTGCATTTGCCAATGCACCTGATTGATGGTCTACGTGTTGGCATGGTTTATTGAGAACACCTATACCACTGATAGAGAGAGCCACGGAAATACTAACTAAAATGCTGTGGTAATATCTCTACCAGGGACACAACCACTGTTTGCAGTTTTCTTTAGGCCGGGACCGTATCGGTGGACGGTTGATTGCAGCCCTGTCACTGTCTTGGAATCAACGTTGAGGGACGTTGCCAAGGTTCTCAGAGGAATTCGAAACAAAGCCTCGCTGCTTGTCTGCAATCATACCATATATCATGGTGAGAGCGACCAAGATCAAGATCAAGAAAAAGAAACTACTATTCAAAGAGATATACACACCATCGATTGGATATAATAGAATTATATGAGAGAGCATAACGTTATATGATCTAAACTATATGTACACACTCCTATGAGAGAAGGAGGTGGAGTTAGTTATTACATTCCTTTTATTAAAAGTCTAAAAATCTAAGAGATGTTCGGGTACACAGGGTACTACCAAAGGACCGAACACCAAGAGCAACCACTTCACACAAACAGATCACAGATCAACACACCGATGTTTTGATGTGGTTTAAACCCTCTTGAGGGAAACACTCCACGGCCCCGTCCAAATAGCTTCTACGGGACAATTTATTATGCAAAGAAAGAAAGTTACAAATGAGCTTCTCATAATCGATCAACTAAACAATGATCCTCCATGCTCTTTAAATAGAGATCATGGACCAATCGGGTGTTAAGCCACGGATCAAGGTTAGGTTTGATCTAAGAGAAGTTGAGCCGTCGGATCACTCTATGTCGGAAACATATCGTGACTGTCGGATTAAGTATTTACAAATGCATACTAAAGAAACACACTATCCCTAACGGATATATTACACAAGTTGATCTTAACTAACTCCCAAGTGTCTAAATATCCTAACAAGAGATATAAAGAAGGTAAACTAAAAGTTTAATTCTAAACATGAGAACAAAGTATAGGATAAATTATATTTTATCCATAGGTTAAAAAGTTTATTATATATAAATAATAAACAATACCAATGAAAAGCAAGGAATGAGAAGTTAGTATGTTGGAGTTTATATGTTAGTGAGAATATATATATATATATATTTTAGTATAAACTGCTATGATAATTATAAATAATAAAGATAAGCAAATGTTGAAAACTAACAAAGTAAGAAAACATATTTTTAAAGATATACATCTATGCATACGTTGGAGTGGAAAACTAAACTACATACTAAAGAGAGTGGAGCTTTAATGCCCAAAATTTAGTTAATAAATAGTTATGTTTCCTCCTTGAGAAAATTAAGGAGGTTGTCTCTTTAGTGTAGCACTTGGCGCCAAGATAATGCCATCTAATTCATTGCATGGAACACTTGGGCACCTAACCATGGCCACCTGCCTCCAAGAGAAGGGTTTCCACCTACTACTTAAGGAGGGCGTTCGATTAGGAAGGGGGCACGGGGGGTAATGGGAAAAGGGGTTATTCCTCTAGGTATACTATCCCTGTGTACACACATAATGCATATGGCCTAGCCGTTCTTTCGGTTTGAGGGAGTGTGCATATTTATATGTATATGATGTGTGATATGGAGAGTAGATAGAAAGAGGGAGGCGAGGTCTGCACTGACAGAACTCAGATACACCTAAGGGAATCGAGGAGATCATTGAGCTATGCGAAGGGGTAAGCTCGGTGATGATTGAGCTCGGTGGCAGTAGGAGCAGCGTCGACCTCTGAAATTGAGGGAGATCCCCCAAAGGTATTCGATTCACATGGTCTCTACGTCATTTTCCCTTTGTTTGATCAACGACGAAACCCAGGATGCGACTTTTTTCCATGATCTCTGTGTGGTTAAGATGCCACAAAGATTGTCAACGGATCCATCTTAGGTTTTTGTTTCTGTAAGGATCGGTCTCTACACCTTCTTGAGTGACAGTGTTTGACTACGCTTATATGATTTTTATTTGCTTGATAGATTTTATGGATAGGCTGCAACCCTTGATTTAGAATTTTTTGCTGCACATCATGCCGATCGAGTCCTCATCCATGATATGGATCTACTTTTTAGAAGTATTTACGAAGTTTCCCATTAGAGCGTCGAAGCTATTCCCACTGTGTTAGCCTAGGATAGTCTGAATTTTATATTACATGGGAAACCATACTTATTATATTTTTTTGCTTTGCCTTTTTCTTGGGCGGTTTGATGAGAAGAGTCAAAAGTACACAACAACCAAAATTTGGACTTCCAGTTCTCATGTTGCTTAGGTTCTCTATCGTGGTTTTGCCACGTCCTTGTAAGGCTTTAAAGTGACCGGACATGGTTGATCTTTATGGATTTGTATAAGATTAAATCTACATGAGAGATCAAAAGCAATCTCTACTTGTCGATTGAACCTACTGGTTTTGAAAACATGAATCCTTAAACTGCTTATTTTTATTATGATTGGATCAAAAAGTTTGAACCTCTTCCCTCTAAGATGAATCGTAATCAATGATCCCTACATGATATTTAGTCTTATAGTATTAATTCTGAGTGATTTCCATTGTTGTGATAATGGCTCCTGTATGTATTTTTATTCCATATAGTGTTTTGTGTACATGATAGAACTCTGCGTATAGTCCTAATTGCGATTTCACTATCTATAAAACATATTGGGTTTTCTCTGTAATGTAGTTTTAATGATATATGAAGATAAAATGTGGGAATAATTTGTTTGATGAAAATAGTTTTGATCTGCTTGATTATGGTGGTTTAGTTTGCGTGGAAAGTATTTGGGAATATCTGTATATAATCATAGACATGGATCCTGACTTTCCTTTTACGCTTGCTTGTTTTTAATAATCGCGACAGCTATTATTTAAATAAATACGATTGGGTTAAGATTCAGTAGTAATCTCATTTTTTTAGGATTTGAATGTGGGAAAGATCTTGGATGGGTTATTATAGACCTTGTAATTCCGCTCACATCGCATCTATGTAGAGTGCGATCGATGCACACCTTCAACTAAAAGAGCTTGGATTGCATAGACTATATATATATATATATATATATATATATATATAGCGAGAGAGAGAGAGAGAGAGAGAGAGAGAGAGAGAGAGAGAGAGAGAGAGAGAGAGAATACGATCTATACACATCTGCTTGACAGAGAAACAATGATCCTTACACCTCTGTATTTTTGTGTCTCTACTGTTTTTGTGTTACTTTGATAGAGAACGACGATCTTTTGCATTATAGTATTTGGTATTTGTTTTAGTTATTATTCTATGGGATTTGGGTGATCTTCTTCAAGATATAAATCCTTCACTCTTTATTACAACGCGGTTTATCTGTCTATGAATTATTGTGACAGTTGGGAGATTTTCTATAGGAGATCGACCCATTTCCACTTTTTGTTTAAATAGTTTTATGTTGGGGTTAATATAGGAAACTCAGTTTGGGGATTCAACCCCCTTCTTGTGGGTAAAAGTTCTCGAGTCAAGTAGAGCTTTAACATGATCCTGTACTTTGTATTGTCCATCGTGTTGTGAATTCAGTAGAGAACGACTCTTATGGGGCTTGTGCCTAGTCTTACATGGGATTCGATATATTATTGTATTAATTATAAATTACCAAAAATAAGCACAACCTTAGTATGGGTGCATTTCCCATAATGGGATAGATCTCCGTAGTAGTTGTTATAAAATTTGAATGAGTTATTATAGATATCTGTCATGGTTATGATGCTAGCCTTGACTGTCTTGGAAATGACCGTTATCCGAGGGGCTTTGGAAAAGTAGATTTTGGTTAAGGCAACAAATGTGTTTCAGTTGTACTCATGGTATTTTGGATAAATAACATATAACAAATTTTGTGGACGTAGCCCTATATTAGGTGAACCACGTTAAAAATTTGTCTCTGTCTTATGTGTTTCCTCATGTGTCCTTATGTGATTTCTCTTTAATTGTGTTTATTTTGTGTTATGTTTTACCTTGATAATTATGGTGGTTGTAACACTGATAGAAATAAGCGTATATTTGGTATTTCTCTTATATGTGCATTATTTGGTCTTTCTCTTATTTTGTGCTTATGATGTTTCGTCGTTATGTAAACGTTTATGCTTCCGTCAAGCGAATCTTTGGAAAAGACAATTCATGGTAATTCATGTTGTTCATGGGAGGAGTAATTAATGTTTTGATTGTCACTAATGGGAATGGAAATTGTGTAAGGTGTTAAAGCATGATTATGAATGTAATTAGGAAGGGTTGATTATTTCTTTAGTTATTAGTAGGAATGTTATAATGAGTAATACCTTTTAAATAAGACTTCCTTATTTCGGTTAGAATATTCGTATTGCACTCACTTTTGATAAACAGTTACATTAAAGTGTTATTGAATTTTCAATTGAAGTAATCATAATTGAAAAGAAATTTGGAAAATTTCACCAAAATACTAACTTTGAATTTCGGGTATGTTACAACTTTTGTTAGAGGGCCTCTTGTTTTCTGTGCTACCCTTTAGTGTTGGGTGAATCTGGGTTTCTAGAAAGTGTAACTAGTGAAGGATAGTATTTAAAATGTTCACTAATAGAAAAAATTTGGATAAATGCTCATGTAAAATAAAGTCGGGGTTCATTACTTGTGGGTGTGTTTGATGTTCTTGATGCTTCTATGGTTGATGTTGCTCTACATGTTGGCCTCCTCATGGGAATGGAACATTCTATCAACATGCATCCTAACTTTGGATGAATAAAACTAACAAAAGTGAATTCTAAGAATGTTGTATTTCTTTCCTAGTTCTTAAGTGTTGGTGTATTTCACATTGCTTTTAAGTATGGAGTTTTATTTTTAATTTTTAATTTATTGTATTTATTAAATTCCTACCATCTTTCATGCCTATTTACACCTTCTATTTATGATCATAAGCTTTAAATTTGTTTAACACGAGTTAGGAAGAAGTATAGTTGAAGAAAAACTCATATAGTGGAGTTCTCAAAAACAAAAAATAGTTTATTTGTGTTGAGGGAACAAGTGGCTCTGTAAATAGGAAAACAAGGATAGAAATGTACTCGACATGAAAAGAACACATTTTAAAAAGGAGACTTGAAAAAGATTTTCTTAAATGTTTGAGTGCCTCCTCAAACTTATAATATATCTAGCAAAATTTAAGATGCCTCCAAAGTGGATAAATACAAAATTGGCTCAAGAAGAGAATTCATGAAAAAACATGTCAACCATTTGAATATATAACTAAAAGAAACAATTTTAATTTTATGCAAAAGATTGTAAAGATAAACTATTAGCAATGTTCATGTATATGATCTAGAATATAATTTTTGTTAGTTTTTTTTTATGCTTGGCTCTATTGTGAGGAGTGGTGAAAAAACATTTCATAATGAGATAATATGGCTATGAAAGTTTATCCAAAGTAGTGATGAAAAATGTGAAGAATGTAATCTTTTATGATAAATATAAGTTTTAAATTTTTTTTCAAGGAAAAAAAAACAAAATAGCAAAATAATTTTAAGTAAAAAAAACAAAGTAAGAAATTATTCTTTTAGACATAACAATTAAACAACTTACGTTGAATTATTAGGTGATACGAGATTAATGAGATGCTTAAAAAAATTAGATTATATACTAACTGTAGTTTTAACTGAGACCACGAGGAAGTTATCTAACCCTAGGGAGTTCTCTCACCAGTATGCTTTCCACTAAGTAAGAATCCAAGGCAAGCCATAGAAGCCAATGTACCAAAAGACGCCAAGAGTTATCCCAATTTCCCACCATCCTTTCCTTTCAATAAATCTTTCTTTTTGAGTTTTCCAATGAATAGCTTTAGTACTATAACAATAATTAGTAAATTTTCAAAAATTTAGAAACAACTTATTAATAATGAATTAAAAAAATTGCCATTGCAATCTCATAACTCTGGTTATTGTTAAATTATTCAAAATGTATTATGTGTAATCAGAGACATTGCCATTGCAATCTCATCACTCTTGTTATTGTTAAATTATTCAAAATGTATTATGTAATCTAAATTTACATTCCCAGACATGTATGTTCAAAATTAATAATTTGCACGGAAATACACAATATAGGTG
This sequence comes from Larix kaempferi, assembly GCA_027924585.1. NCBI lineage: Eukaryota > Viridiplantae > Streptophyta > Pinopsida > Pinales > Pinaceae > Larix > Larix kaempferi. The sequence continues at coordinate 14,023,082 of BSBM01000007.1, forward strand.
AGTGCAGGGTGTTACTCAAATGTAGAAATAGATATGGATATGAAAATGATTATAATTAGTTATTATGATCCACTTGTGTGAATGAATAGAAGAAATATACACTCATAAGTCAAGTCGATAAATGATATATGGCATTTATTATTTTAATATCATTCGTTTATTTTATTTTATATCAACGCAACGTCACCAGTCTAAGATGCATTTGCCAACGCAGATGATTGATGGTCTACGTGTTGGCATGGTTTATTGAGAATACCTATACCACTGATAGAGAGAGCCACGGAAATACTAACTAAAACGCTGTGGTAATATCTCTACCAGGGACACAACCACTGTTTGCAGTTTTCTTCAGGCCGGGACCGTATCGGTGGACGGTTGATTGCAGCCCTGTCACTGTCTTGGCATCAACGTTGAGGGACGTTGCCAAGGTTCTCAGAGGAATTCGGAACAAAGCCTCGCTGCTTGTCTGCAATCATACCATATATCATGGTGAGAGCGACCAAGATCAAGATCAAGAAAAAGAAACTGCTATTCAAAGAGATATACACACCATCGATTGGATATAATAGAATTATATGAGAGAGCATAACGTTATATGATCAATAAGCATTGCAGCACTAGGATTCAAATTAAAATGAAGATATAATCGGTTGGATGCAGCTGGCGTACCAGAGTTCCGGGATTTTCACTGTTAAGTGCCGACAAATAATCAGCTTCCACGCTTCCAACGTTGAGTTCAAAATGGAGCACACCTCTAGGAAATACGGTAAGGTCCCCCGGATAAAGAATATCAATGCGTGATGAACCTAATTAATATTTAACAGCAAGTCAATATATAATGAGAGTACAGAACTTCATGATCTTGTTAATAAGATGATTTGTTGACAGTAAGATTACCATTGGTGTCAACAAAGCCAACTTGAAGGGGTCCACCAGACAAAAGAGACAGAACTTCTGAAGCTCTTGGGTGTGTATGAGGAAGGTTGCTTCCACAGGGAGCCATTTTAAACCTCACTATGGATAGCCCTTGTGTTCTGTAAAATCAGTTCACACCATTAATTATGTATCATCCAAATCTATATGACATTCAAACAAAATTCATGCAAATATCATGAGAAAGATGCTGCATCTACAAGCAAACAATAAATGAATATATATATGGATGGGATGAATATATTGAATATACCGCACTGCAGGAAAGTTTTGAGGATTGGTTGCAGCTCGAATCCCGCCGGTATCGCTACTAACGTCTCCATTCTTGAAAATGTTACGAAGAGTGAACGTACTCAATCCAGTTACAAAGTCTGTCACGGGATCTGGATCTGTGGAGTTAACAGAGCTAAGGAAAGTAGCGAAGACTAACAGTACAAGTGAAATAAGGAGTGGAATCATGGCCTTCATCTTCATGATGGAGGATTACAATAACTAGACGAAACGATGTATGAGTCTAGTGGGTTGCTTAGATGTAATATATCGCGGGAAGAGAGACGTTATTTATAGGGTTGAAGAGCAAGAAATGGTCGTCCTGAATTTGACGATAGCAGCATAACTCCAGTGTCGGCAATGGCAACAACTAGATTTGTTGAAACATTCCGAGATACAGATCGACAACGACGTCTTCACAAATGAAATGGAGTGGAAGTGGGAGTGGTTGCAAATGTTTTGCAAATCGGTTACAATTTCCACAGGATTTGACTTCGGCGACTGTTGGAGTGGGTCGAAATGTTTTTCAAAGAGGAGACGCAATCTTGCACGAGACTCGACTTCTCCTTTTGAAACAACAGTCAAACTTCTGTTAAAACACTCTTTTACTCATTCAATTATTAATATTTTTATGTTTAAAGTATAAAGTAGATATATATATATATATATCAAACGAAGAGGTCGATTCAGTCATCGAAGGTGATAGAACATGTTTATATTAAAATATGGAAAACTTTGATTTATTTATTTTTTATCTTTTAATTACACGCCAACCACCAAACTTGTGTAAAAGAATGGGTAATATATATGCCGGGATGGTAGTTTAAATGGTAAGAGCAATTGCTTTAGGAAGACATGTTAAGTAAGATTGAAATAAAATTTCAATTTTTAGTTGTGATTAAACTTTAACATGTGCTAATTTGTGGTTTTAGGCAAGAGAGTCATAATGCTCATATACATCTTGGATTTAGAATGCTCATATGCTAAGTAGAGTTAGAACGTGCTTTCAAATACCGGATGACATAGATTACTTAAATCAACATTGCTACAAACAAGCACCAATACATGCAATGTTTCCTTATCTTTTCCATAGCAATAAGAGTGTTCAAGAACATAAGTCGAGAATGTTATCAGTTATGGAAACAGAAACATTTACACTTGTAGCACATGATAGCAAAACATATTAAATTCAGTTTTTTTAAAATGGCATTTTTTTAAAATATGGTTGGTTGTAAAACAATGACGCCAGCCTAGTTTTTCCCAGCCTAAGAGGGGGCGGCGGGCTGGTGCCATGGTGGTTTTTGGCTTCCGTGCAAGGAGTTGCAGACTTCGTAATGGAGAAAATCGTTTTGTTTTATTGTTTGATAGTGAATACATTTATTGTTGATAGCGAATACATTTATTGCTTGTGTAACCACATTATAGCCCAATGCATTGAGCGTATGGGTGGCGAGTCGGCGAGCTTATCCTAGCACTCACACCATGAGTTTGGAACTTAATTGGACACCAATCAAAAGAATTGTGATACAAAGAACGCTGGAAAATAAAATGAATGTTATGCGAACACAATTCCCAATTCAGTTAGCATGTGCAAGGACAATCCATAGAGCAGAAGGATTGACAATGAACAAATTGGCACTTGACCTAAAAGGAATTAAGAGACATGGCCTTGTTTACACTGCGTTCTCATGTGTTAGAAATTTTAAAACTCGTGCAAAAGCCACTGCTGAAATAGATAGATTAAAAACACATGCAAGTTTGGAATTTGAATATGGTCTGCATTGAATGCCAAATGCTAAGCAATCACTCATTGCATTATTGAACACATGCAGCTTGCTTTTGCATTATGATGATGTTCTGAATGATTATGAATCTATGCAGGCAGACATTCTATGTTTGCAAGACATTTTGTGTGAGAGAAAGTGATAAAGAAACTATATCAAGATTTAGCAAGATTGGGGTGTAACTGGATGGTGACTTTATTGAGTCCACTTGGCTTTTTATAACTTGTTTTTTCATCAAATACCTTAATGGGAGCATTATGGTCTCCCTGATTAAGAGACTGTAGAATCATTTTTTTTTTGTTATTGAATTTGAAACATTTGGGCTAACCATGTTCTTGTTTATTACAATATTTATGAAAGTTAGTAGAAGAGGGAGAAAAGAAGAAGAAGATCGTGAGAAACAAGATGACTTTGTAGTAGTAGGAGGTGTAGCTTTTAAACGTGTAGATATGGAAACAATTGAGGAGGATGACTGGTGTTGAATTCTACAATAATCTTAAAACTTATTTTCAATCAATTGTGCTTGATTGTACACAATGTAAAGAATGGTGATTTTCATGTACGTCAGCTGTTGCTACGAACATTTTTGGAATCCACTTCTAAGTTTGAGAATAAGATTATCAAAGGCATTAGTGATATTGAAAAGAATGCATAACTAATTGAATTGATGGAAGTGCTGCTATGCAGGAATGTTGAATGCTTGACTTAGGTGAAGCCATTTAATATTCATATCATATTTGTAGAAGGAAGAACTGAAGGAGAGATAAAGAGATTGCATAAGCGCAGTTGGAATGGTGATTGTGTTTTGGTTGATAGCATGTTTGAAGAGCCTTGTCAGTTTCATTTTAATGGACATAAGATTTTCAAGATCAGGAAACAGATTGTAGTTCAATCAAGTGTCTATGTCAAGTATCCAACTTTGGAGCATTTCCGAAACATGGGTTCCATCATAAATGATAACCTTGCATTTTTAAGATTGAGGAGATAGATTGCTGATAAAAATATTGTTAATATTTTATGCAAACAAAGCAATGATGTTGGCAACTTCCACCACTCTTTTGTATATCATCATTATTTGCATGGATGTTATAGGATGCATCATTGATAGCCAGGGGATATGGTCACTAATGCAATTATTAGCAACTTGATTTTTTCGGAAATGTATTAAAAATTGCAAAAAAACAAGGTTCAGATATCTATGAATCTCTATTAAATAAAAGGTCGAGAGTTGTAAACAAAGTTCAAGACTGTAGAAAATTTTCAAATATCAAGGAATATCACGATCAACTACTTAAAAAGTCGAGAGATCATTAAGCAATGCATAACAAGAAAAAATGATTAGTGTATAGTGTTAATGAAGTCACAATGAAACGCTAGAAAATGAGCGCATATAAAAAAATGTATTCAACATTGTCTCATCGAGATCCAAAATCATTATGTGTTCTCACAGAGGCAACTTCAATGATACAAGTAAATTCCTGTTAATAGCATCCTTTTCAAATTTTTGATCATGTCCAAATGAAGAAGATTGTTAGATAACTGCAATTAAAAAAGAAAAAAAAGCAATTAATGCTAGTGGTCTGGCCTAACCCTCTTAATAGATAGGTTGTTATGTATTGAGATCATCTATGTTAAATCATGTCAATAAGGTAGATTTAGTCTAAAAGCAATATTTGTAAAAATGCTTAGTAGAAGGTTATAGCTATTAGAAAGTCTCTATGGTGTGAAAGCTATATTTGTAAAAAGATTCACTAGAAGGTGCACCTACTAGAGAGTTTCTTCACTAAGAATGCTTGTTAGCAGGTTCAGCCCACTAAAATGTTCCTTCACTAAAAACTATATATCGCAGTAGAAGCAATGGAACAAGATGTCTTGTGAAGTATTTTGTACTTTTAGAAACAACTACCATGAGTTGTTTGGAAAAAGCAATGGGAAATAATGATCCAAACACAAAATATTCAGTAGCTTTACTAACTGATTTGAACAGAAGAGATGGAAATTAACCATGATCATAAAATCAATTTAGACTGTAAACTTGTGTCATTCTCATGGAATCTAAACTCAGTGGCGATTAAGCTGCATTCAATACACTTGTCCCATTTTCTCGAAAATCTAAAATCCGTGGAGACCAATTTCCATCCTGAATCAAAAGTGAAAAGAATTATACCAATAATTATCTAAAACCTATGCATGTAAAAATACACTACATTCAATATACAAAATACAAGTTTAAAAGCCTTAGTCACTTTAAAACTCAAGGACAACATTACTAAGGTATAGTCTTAGCTAATGATAATCACTATAAATTATTTATTTTTATAAACTCTAGTTTAGTAAAATTGAAACTACATCAGACCTAGACATGTAATTTCAAATATTCGAAAGATGTATAAACAGATTGATGGGTACAAATGAGTTATTATTATATGTCCCTGGAACATAACAACTATTTAGAAATCAAATTAATTTTCTAAGTAAATTTTACTGATGGCAAAAAAAATTCAAACATATTTATGGAATTCCTTTATCATGCAAGTAGTAAATCATCATATTGAGATTGAAAAGAAATTGGGAACTTAACCATCAAGAGTATTAAAACTGCAGACTTATCGAGATTGGAAACAAATTGGGAACGTAAGCATCAATACTATTTAAATTGCCCAGCGTCATGATTTATTTCTTTAAATGCAAAAACAAAAGAAGAAAGCTAGCAATCAACAAAAAACTTGAGATACACAACGTTTCATAGTAGCTTCAACATGGTAATAAGTGACCAGTGATCAGTGTCTATAGCTAGTTATACAAAAAACAGTAGTAAGTAAACCAGCACAGAGTTGGTCGTCATCAGATCTGATCATTGAGCCCTGCCATATACAAAAAAAGGAGAAAGATGTTAGTCCAATTGCAGTGCTATATTTGTTAAATCAGATAGGCAAAATAGAATCAATTCTTGCGTTGGTTGCTGAACAAATTGTAAAATTACAGCCAACATTATGTGTTGAGTAGTTGAAAGGCATGCAAGCTGAAGTAGAATAAGCAAATAATCTTTTATATCCTGAATATTAAACACAAGAGTTAAACAAAATCATAAGAGATGGAGCAGATAAGAATTCATTAGATTTAATGAGACACGTAGAATTGTAAAATTTAAATGCTTACCTGCATGAATGTGCCTCCAAATATACAAGTAATGCATCAGCCATAATTAAAATACATTGAGATGCATAAAAATGCAAAAAAAACTAATTGAGAATTCAATCAAGAAGATGAAAACACAGTGCATTGGATTATAACCATGTAATTTCTAAGGAGGAAAACATAAAAATATTGTATTAATGAATAGTGCTAGACATAAGCATCACTGGAAACATTGGAAAAAAGGTCACTCCAATATTCAATGTCGCTGCCAGGCTAGACATATTATAGTTTATGCCGACTATTTACAGTGGTTAGTATCCATTGACAGTGCTGGTGTCTGCAGCGGTTTCTCATGCATGGTTATATGGGAAAAAAACTCATGGACATAATATTACAAGTTTTAAAGGAGAAGGACTTGACAAATAAAATGATTGAGTTGTCAAACCATTAGTTGGGAATGGTTGCAGATTGCAATGATATGGAAAATTGAAAGACAGATGTAGATTTTGAGAATGATGAGATTCAACCTTCTGAATAACCCAATGTATATTATGTGTATCAATTGTAGATGTCCAAAGGACAGGTATATGCAGAAATTAATATGAATGTTATCAGTATCTTCATAACCATGAAAGCAATGTATTTGTAGTTTAAAACAAAAAGCGGCCAAATTGTCCTAGTGTTATGTGATGGCAGGTTGCATCGAAGTTACAAAGGTGGGGCTCCATACCAACATCTAATTGAGACTTCAATTTTTGTTTCTCGTAGGTTTGGTTATAGTGGATCATACACTTAAACTGTTCTTCACTTACTTACCTATCGATTCATAAAAAATTTCATGGTTTAACTTATGTCTTGTACGTGATGGCAGGTTGCATTGAGGTGTTCAGACTGCGTACAAGCATGTGCTCCTCCTCGTGTTTGTTGTATGTTTTTTGAGTTGGTTAGAAATGAACCCAAGAGTGAAAAAGACTCTTAAGTTCTGAGGATGTTACACCAGTTAGTAGCTGCGGTCCAATCTGTCCAATTGACAATAGTTCTATAGCCTCTGAATCTGGTTATTTCTGCTTGGTCGATTGGGTCATGCAAATATGTGGTGGTGTAGAGTAGTTAGAAAACCAAAGCTCATTATAAGTGGTGTCTTATTATATACCTGGTAATAAAAAGCTGGTTCCTAAAGAATGTAAAAAAACCGAATGGATGGTTGGGAGAGGGGTCTGTGGGTCATCATTCCTTTGTGAAAGAGCCCTAAGGACACTAAATGCAGCCATGCACAATCCCAGTGTCTGTTGCACCTCTAAGCATGATGTTTGCTTCAGCTCTATGAACATGGTTTGCAGGTGCATATAAAGAGCAATTTGCTATTGCACATGCTGTCGAAATTGAGTAGTTTGGACCCATAAATCCTGGGTCAATTGACAACAATGCATATCTCATGGTTGAGATCGCAAAAGTGATGAAAAAAGGTGTTTTTCTGTTTCCCTAGAGCTATAGTTTGAGTATAGTTTGAATATCCTACATTAAATCCAATTTTTTAAATTGGTATTTTTTAAAAATATAGCTGGTTGTAAAACAATGGCGCCAGACAATTTTTTCCCATTCCAAGAGGGGGTACCATGGTGGTTTCTGGGTTGCGTGCAAGGAGTTGCAGACTTTGTAGTAGAGGAAATTGTTTTCTGTCATGTCCAAGAATAAACCAGATTTTTCAATGACGAGCCCAGAGAGGAGAAAGAAGACAATGTATGCATCAGGAGTAGCATGGAAAGACAGACAGTCAATTTTGAAGCAAGTGTGCCATGTCCAAGAATATTGATCTCTGAATTAGATGCCGTTAGGCATGTGGTGCAATAGTGGCCAATGCAATATTATAGAAATAGAGGAAGAAAGATGGATGTGTGCGGTGTTTTTCAAAATGGAAGAATCATCTCTGTTCTCTGGTTCACACGCTCAAGATATGTGAGACATGAGCATAAAATTCAAGGCTGCAATTGAGCTAGAAAGAAGAGTAATGGATAGATTTTCCAGCTAGATAATGTAAATAGTTCTATACGCAAATCATCATATTATAAATAAGAACCAGTAAGCCTCAGCAAAATCTAGTTGATGGAGAATTATGTGGCATCTCAGAGCATGGTGATCAATTATGTGCTCAAAGGAATGAGGCAGCTCAAAAGAATTAACAATGAATCCATTTAATTCTAGTAGTTTCTTAGCAAGGATAACAAAGTTCTGAACAGATACAAATAACATGAATGTAGAGATATGCATGATAAATAGCCATATTTTTTTGTTGTTTTTGGACACAGAGAGCAGGATGCAATAATGAAAATTTAGCCTTGAGAATTAGATGAGATAATTTTATTAATGCTCAAGTACTAACCACAAATAGGCCAAAGGGATTGCTAATTACAATAGTGCAGGATACAAATGGGAGTGCACAGGTCACTCTTATAAAATATATAAATCAAAAAGAAAAGCTAAAGCATACTACTAAGAACGCAATGAAAAAATCCCCAAAAAGGAAAGCAAGGAGGAGGTTATGTCTAAAATAAGCAGCCCAATGACTCTTGAATCCCTCTCTTCTAACATCTGAGGCGAAAGTGAAGAAGCTGATGAGAGATGACCAATTAGATTGATATAGACATGTTGGGGAATTTGACTTGAGACATATCTTGCTGCCCAAATGATGTAGCCATGTAAGTTGATGTGGAGGATATCCCTTCTCTGATGGTGTTGTGTGAGCTGTGCTAGAATCTATTGCAATATCTTTATACAGGTCTTACTTGATGAGCTCGGAATGGCTCTCAGAATCTGTTGTTTTGTCACAGGTAAATATTATAGTTCAGTACAAGCCAGATCTCAAATGGTGCAGCATATATCTCAGGGAATATAATAGATGAAGAAAAAACCATTGCATATCAATTGCATAAGAAGAAGAAGATCGTGGGAAATCCAAATAAAATATTGTAAATAAGATCAGAGTTTGATGACAACCTTGATTGAATATGCATTGAACAGGGTGTAGCAAATGCAAATGCTGGAAGGGATTTCTAAGGGAAAAAAGTTCCAATCGCAAGAGTTGGGTTTAAAGTTGTTGATTTTAGTCAAAGAAAGTCCAGATTGGAAAGTCACAGTAGAAAGAACACAATATCAGTTTAGGTTTGCAAGGAAATTTATGCTCACGTTTTATTATTGACTCGAGAAGGAATGTCCGATATTAAACAATATCCTATCTATTTGCAAGAAATATATTAAAAGGCTGAAATACATGTAAGATATGAATCAACAATTTGATTGGCTACGTCGAAAATATTATAGAAAATATGTAATTTCACTCTTTTGGCCCAGTACAGGGTTTTTTCATAATCCCTCAACTAATAGAATGCTATGAGAAATTGCTTTAGGAAAACAAGGTCAATATTCAAAATATTGCATATGTAAATAAAAGTCAACTATTAAAGTTTTTGACAAAGAAGGTTAAGGATATACTTCATATTCAATTTTATTTTCCTAAGATGGATAAATACATAAATATATTTCCTAAAATGCTATTGATGTTGCGGGCCTTGCTGTCTAAACACAGATTGCAGATGTCGGTAATATTGAATAAGAAACTTGTACTCTTTAGAACATAAAATAGATTTATGTACCTGGAAATCAGTTTCTTTTTACGTTGATGATTCTGTTATCCAGCGCCAAAGTAAATAGCCCTTGCTGGGAAAACCTTCGCAGATTGAAAACTGTCGATGATATGTTTTTTGAGTATTGTTCAAATGAAATATTTGCTACTTCTGGACAATGCTCTTTTAGCTGTGGGTTGCACAGTGTGCATTCTATCAGCCCATCATTTGTGTCCAAATTGCATTCCAGATTATGTTCATATATAATTTCCATTTCTTTTTTGCAAAATGCACAGACCACAGAGCTTTGAATCAGTGGTTGTTTACATTGAGCGCAAAGGCATCGATATGGAGGTGCAAATGGATTTCTTGCTTTCAGTATTCCGTGTATCTGTCAAAGTCTCAGAACAAATGACGATAGGAAATGCATATAATATCAGCATGTTTTTAAATAGAATTATGCCAATATTCTTTTCTATTTGAATAGTAATTAAACTTAGATTCTAAGCACTATGACTAGTTACAATGCGAATGCCCAATGTAGCCATTGGCTAATTGTTGTTAGCGGTTGGGTAAAAGCAAAGAAACATTGCAAAACCAATTCTTGCAAATTGATGAATAAGAGTGTTGTGAACAAAGTTCTGGGGTTGAATGTAAAATTTGTTGCAATGCAACCAATGTTTTAAAGCAGTCATAGAAAGAGAACAAATTGTATTTTCCTAGCATGCAACAAATATTGTATGTGCAAAGACGATTGTCATTTAATTGGGATGCAAGGTTGTATTCCAATACTTTTGTTTCTCAGATTGAAAGTACAAATATTCAATGCACTTTCTGAAAAAAGCAAAAAATCTAATTCTCGAATGCCATTGCAAATGCAGTTTTGATGAGTTAAACAAATGGAAAACCCGTTTCGTGGCACTGTAAGCATGGTGGATGTATCTTCCGATCACAGAAATCTAGTTATGTCACTGTTGTGCTATCTAGCATTAATAATTTTAGGTGTGGTAGGTAAAATGAATTGGTTGGATGCACCTTTGGTGCTTAAAAGCCTTGTTTGCAAATAGAGCTTGACATTGATTACATGTTGAGATAAAGATGTTGTCACGAGTAGGAAAAAGTTACATTCAAAAGGTGCCAAAGCATATTCAATCTTGTAAACTTGCAACTTCATATTCAAGCAGGGGAAAGTTCCATTCAAAAGGTGCCAAAGCATTTTGATCAACATAGACTTTGCTAAAATTGCAATCAAGTAGATTTTATGCATATTGCTATAATACCATTTACATAAATCTGTACATATCAAAATTGCTTGAATCCTACAACATTGAGATAACACCTTAACAAAAGCCAATTAGATATATCAGCATAAAAAAATTTAAATCAATGTTAATAGTCCATTATTGAATAAAACTTCAAACATAAAACAGCAGTGAACTACATAACAGCAAGAAGTGGACAGGATCCCTGATAGTGTTATTTTTTTAGCTTCAGATAGATGCAGTTCACTATAGTTTAAAAGGTGCACTTTGATATTGAATGATGCATTTGTGCATAAGGGAGGTTTCAATAGCATCTAGATTTTTAGCAAAGAGATGCATGCTTGTCGGAGTCTGTATCTGAGATGTTTAAATATTCTTGGTCATCACAAGCTCACGATGTCGTTGAGCATATTTCAGACAAGATGCAGTCAAAAACCACAAAAAAGTCAAGGAGGAGATATCAAAGGGTCCACCGATTGGGAGGATGTACTTGGAAAATGTTAACTGCCATTTTTCATTGCAGAAATGAAGTGCTAACATTTAGTTAGAGTACATCACGTTGGTGGTAATACAAGTGCATTTAGACTTTCACAGCGATTGAAGCTTGTTTGACAATTGGGTTCATCAGTTTTTAATAAACTATTATTTTTTGCAACTTGCCTTTTTGGGAGCTAGACTTTTAGGCTTGCATGTGAGGGATGTTTATATATTTTGGGTTATCACAAGCTGATGAGATGAGCATATTTCAGCCAACATATGATCAATGTCATCAGTGAATCATGATAATAGTTATTTTTAGTAATATGCTTATCAATGCTTGCATGTAGTTTTTGAGCACATGTTTGGGCTCCTTGTAAAAAAGTGAGCCTAATGAGATTGCTTTGATCCATACGAGAGATGATGTTATTTTTGGAAGCGACTAATTTTGGATTTTTTATATTTGACAGTAGTCTCCCAGATATTATCTTTATTTTAAATATTTCTTACATTTTTGTTTTTCAGAGCTAGACTGGTTTTTTCTACGTATTTATATTTAGTAGTTTCTATTTATGGCAAGGGCAGGTTATATAGCCATGGTTGCAACTGTGCAATGATGGAATGATGTCATAGTGTTGATAGGTCAACGATGGGTAAAATGCAGACTTGAGACGGCTAGACCATTTTTTTTGCACATATCTATATTCAATAATTTCTATTTCTGGCAGGGCCAGGTTCTGGTGTCATGGAGCTTGTTGCAAGAACTTTTCACTGTGGAGCTGTTTGTGTGTGTGTGCATATATATATATATATAACTGTGTCTGTTGACAATAGCGAAATTTAGCCTGCCGAAATTTTTTTCCCTAGTGGATTATGTTATCAAAAACTTAACATATTTATGGTTAAAATAATATTTAGTTAAGTAAGTTTAAAGTTAACGTAGTTATGGCTAAAATAATATTTACTTAAATAAGTCTATATAGATTTAACTACTGGGGACTAAAGCAGATATTGGTTTTTTTTTATAGCATGGAAAGGTTGGTTGGGGTTTCAAAATTTGCATAACAAATGTCTGATAGAAGTGGAGAATGAAATCAAGATAAATTCGTGAGTAGCTATATAGTCAAAAAGGAAGTCCTATAGCAGTTTGTTTGCAAAATCTATATCAGTCTTGATGATAATGTTCTGAAGAGATGACAACAATTTAAAAAAGTGTTCAACTAAAGCCTACTACAGATAACAAAGTCAATGCTATCAGACAATGAACAAGAGACAAAAAAACAGAAGAAGCTGTTAAGCAATGAAACTACTTTGCACCAAAGTAAATTCTGTTCTTGTTTTTCCTTGTTGATGAAATGGAAAAGAAGCAATTTTCCAACGAACCTGTGTCTTTGAGTCAATGATTGGAAGCAAATTTTGAATTGCATAATCATCATTAAGAGGGTCAATAAAAGTAGCTGCACAGGTCCGGAGCATGTGGCTTCCTTTAGTGTCATTTCGGACAATGTTTTTTAAACAAATAGAATGGAGGATTATCAGATGCAAGTTGTTGTTGAATTTGCAAGAGTAGTTGTTGAAAGGCTTCATTGACTTGTAACTGCAATAGTAGAAGACACTAGTCAATGAGCATAGGCTACAATTAAAAATCGTTAAAGCTATTTGTATTTGTTTTTTGCCTATTTTCTTGTTTATATAAAACAACATAAATTTTATTTAGCTTTAAAAAATAGCAATTCCAAAAGAACATTAGACATGCAAATGGCATATTTACTGTTGCATGGTCGTTTTCCGTTCCACCGTCTTTGATATACAAGTCGAATTGCTTGTTGTTGTATTCACATGCAACGACAATTGCTGCGACAGAGCCAACATAGTAGGAATCGTTTGATGACAACAGATCAGCAATTGTCATATCTGGAGCTAGCTTTCTCATTTTGCAAACTTGATCAATTGTCTCAATTATTGTATGTGGAAATATGACTATTGAATACTTGGCATCGCCTCTGTCGTACTGGCCTTTTTTCTTGAGCCCAAATCGAGTGATTCGTAGGATTTTGCCAGTTGAGAAATAGATACCAAAACGTTTGATCAAGCTGTCACTTATTCCAGCAGTGATTGTCATCATCCCATCTCTGTCAACAAAGTCTGCATGCAGTATTTGTGCCTTTACAGGAGAACCTTGGATTTTGTTTTGTGCGGGCCCATACACGGCCAAGATGTCTCCTTCGAAAACAATTTTTGGGGTTATTGTGCATAGCTCTATAATATTAGCTGCTTCTGCAGCTGTTTGTTTGAACCTGCTATTGTTATAGTTAGAGAAGAAGGCCAAAAAAGAAATTATCAGCAATTAATAGCAGAAAATTTCAAACTTGGATCAAGATTGACAAGATATTTGTCAATGCAATAGTTATATTCTGTTGTTTTCTGTGCTAGGAAATCATAAAAGAAGATGAAGAAGTTGCATGTGTTAAAAATGATGTAAAAAGCAATTAGAACCAAAATAATTGCACACCTTTTTGGACTTTGAACAGGTGAAATTGTTTCCATTGTTGAGCTGTCTGATGTTGATATTGTTTTTGTTGTGTTGAGCATAAGCAAAGAACTATTTTCCTTTGTTTTGGAATTTTGGATTTTAGTTTCAACAGCTGTACATGCAAGAAGTATCAAGCAAGTCAAATGTACCTAATATTGTTAATTAATGTAAAGATTAGAAGAGATTTAGAACAAATGGAAAATATGGAAACAAATAGATAGTATTAAAACAAAGAATCATAGGGAAAAAAAAGAAAAAAAGCAAATTTCTATAATTCTTTTACTAGATTTTTTACATATGCATAGCATGAAGTCTATGTAGTGCCAGGAATTTGAACAGAACAACTGCTGAAAACTATGTTGTCTATAGCCAAATATTGAACAAATTTTCATTTACAATTATCTTGAACATAAGAATTTGTTATTAAAACATTTTATGTAGCCTATATATCGTCTAAATTATTATAAAATGGAAATAGCATGTGAATACTTTTGTAAAGAGTGTTTACATATGTTATGCAATAAGTGCTAGTTTTTTAAAATCTGAATTGTGGACAAATTAAAGTCTAAACAAATTTCAACAATAAAAAATAATCAAAATTTTACATCACAAATTAGATTACAAAAATATTAGAAAGTTCAACAGAATTTAAACTCATAGCTATGACATCAATGTTGCAGATGCCCAAAGCTGATCTAAATTTACCTCACTACAAATAGGAAAAAACCAAATTGATATAGTTTAAAGTGCATGCAAGTTGCAAGAGAAAGAATAGTACCTGCTTTTGATTTTGTGCAAATATGATACGATGGATTTGTCCATAGATAAGGGGACAACAAAATTAGACAATGCAAAATTGAATAGACTATGCATTGTTATCACAGATTGATAGGAAAGTTGAGTAGTGATCAGTCCAATAAGCATCTGAAATATTGAAAACAATAGTTATGTGTTTCAAATTTGTCCAAAAGTGGTCAAGCATTGAACCAGTGTTTGTTGTTGCCTTTGTTGTTTTCAGTGTCAAGCCTTTCATTTCCATAAACAGTTGCAATTTTCTTTTTGACGTTGTTTCTTGCAACATGTCAATGTTCAGGTCACCAGCTACTAGGATTTGAGTGGTTTGTGTGCAAGTTGACAAAATGCAACTCAATATATGAAAGAGATCATCAAGCAAAGCACATGGTCTATTGTAAATGTTCACTACTTTCAACACATTGTAGCCAAATTCAAGATCTACGCAAATTGCTTCGGTCGAGTTTTTTGTATAGTTTTTAGAATCGGTGATAGCAATGTGTTTTTTAATCAATGTAAGAATTCCATGCATTGAAAATGCTGAGAAGAAATTGTATTTTTCTATCATTATCGTTTCTTTGGTAAGTGTGTGCATGTGAGTTTCTTGCAAACATAAAATGTCTGCCTGCATAAGTTCATGATCATTTATAACATCGTCATAGTGCAAAAGCAAGCTGCGTGTGTTCAATGATGCAATGAGTAATTGCTTTGCATTTGGCATTGAACGCAGGCCATATTCAAATTGCAAAGTTGCATTTGTTTTTAATCTATCTATTTCAGTAGCGACTTTTGGACAAGTTTTAAAATTTCTTTGTTCTAACTTATTTAAAAGATAAAGACAATCAATATTTCTAACACGTGAGAGCGCAGTGTAAACAAGGCCATGTCTCTTAATTCCTTTTGGGTCAAATGCCAATTTGTTCATTGTCAATCCTTGTGCTCTATGGATTGTCCTTGCACATGCTAACTGAATTGGGAATTGTGTTCGCATAATATTCATTTTATTTTCAAGTGTTGTTTGTATCACAATTCTTTTGATTGGTGTCCATTTGGACTTTACAACAGGTGTATAAAGATGTTGCATAGTTGCACGTTGCTTGGCTCCAACTTTTGGATCTGTAAACTCAATCCAAACAATATCATGGTTTGTTTGTGCATAGTGTTTAAACACACCTTTTGCACCATTAACCAACCCATCCTCAGTTGAGTAGTTGCCTCCAACTAGTTCAACAAGCATATCCTTTTTCACTACTATCATAGACGGAAGTCGCAATGTGTTTTGTCTATGGTCATTTTTTTCAATTGAATCAATTTTGCTATCATGTGCTACAAGCGTGAATGTTTCTGTTTGCATAGCTGACAACATTTTTGAGTTATGTTCTTGAACATCCTTATTACTATGGAAAAGATAAGGTAACGTTGCATCTATTGGTGGTTGTCTATAGCAATGTTGGTTTAAGTAATCTATGTCATCCGGTGTTTGTGAGCATGTTCTAATTCTATTTAAGATTGATATGAATGTTTGATTTCTTTGACGTACAACTATTGTAAGTTCATAGCATTTTATTGCATCGAACCAAAATGTGTAAGGAAATGTTTGCTGCTGGAATCTTGGTTGTTCAAAAATCCAACAATCATGTACGGGTTGTGATTGACACAAATCACCATAGAATATGACATCAAGGTTTCCAAATGCTTTTGTTGGTGTGTGCATGATTTCACGTAGTCATTTGTCAATGTTGTATAGCATTCGAGACCCTATTAAAGAGACTTCATCAATCAACAATACTCGAAGTTGTTCATAATCTTTTGTCAAAAGATCTAGGGTGTTTGAATTTAGCGGAAGCATATTTGAACTTAATGGCAGTCTGAAAGCAGAGTGGACTGTAACGCCACCTGCATTATATGCTGCTTTTCCAGTAAATGCAACTATAAGTCCTTTTTTCTTTAAAGGATCACTACCAATTTCTTTGTCATAGTGATGTAGAAGACCATCATAGATTGCTTTTGCGGTGTAAGTTTTACCTGTTCCTGCTCCTCCTGTCAGGAACAAGTGAATTGGAGCGAGGGGATTGTTCTTTTTCCTTGGAATAACTTCTTTCACGATTGATTGTTGTTGAGTATTTAGATTTCTTCGTATTGCATGGTATTCATGCATGTCCAACAGAAATGGCTTTTCTGTCAAGTTGCACACAATCCCAGGTTTTGATGCATTGGACATAGTTTTGCGGATTAGATCATGCTGAATGTCATATTGTTCTAATCCAGACATAGTTGCTGTTTTGTCTGTTGTTAGAGGAGGCATAGCTATGTCATGCAATTCAATTGTTTCAGCAACATTATGAAGGTCATCCCACTTTGTCGTTGTTGATGCCATGAACTTTTTTTCTACAATGTCTATTTGTTCTTTGAATTTGACATATGCATCAGACCATGTTTTGAAATTGCTCTTTAGTAGGTTGCAATTGTCTCTATATGGCATAAAGAGGATCATATTTTCTCTAAAAAAATTCTCGGGGTCTTTTTGTTTGTTGTAGCGAATAGATTGTATGATACATGGTCTATTTCTTTTTCTTGTAATTGAGTGCATGCAAGAATAGGAAGATGCATATTCTGCCAAAGAGATGTTTTCAAGCTCAATAGGACGTGCAATGTATTTGTCCAAAATTGATGGGAAAATAATGTCGTCAGAGTCATCTGGTTCTTTTTCCAAAAGCGATGGTTTTTTCAAGACAACTATTTTTTTGTCGTCTGGAGCAGTGTTGATGAAAATAGTCTTCCTGGAGGATGAATGCAGAGGTAACGAGAGTATGATATGTATTTCTTGTCTAGTAGACATTTGTTGCATGTTCAAAAGCGCATTTCCAAGTTTACGTATCGTTTCAATCTTTCCATCATTCTCAATGAGACATTGTTCTTTGATCTTTTTGAAAGCATTTGTCATGGATCTATCAAATTTGGTGATGTAAGAGCTTACATATGTTGCTGTAGCGTAAGCATCTAAGATATATTGTGCATCTGTATTTGCTTGCCACAACTCTGGTATTGCTTTTGCAAATGAGTTAATCCAAATGTCAACGGGATCTCTTTTTAGTATTAAGGTAGCACGAGGAAGCAAAGACCGTAGCAGCAAAATGTATTCATCCTTGGTTAGTTCTAGCTCTAGAAGCAATTGTGCAAACGACACATTTCTAGAATATTCTTTATGTTCAATAAGAGAGAACACTTTTTTTGCTCTTTGAATGAGATCGTCTGAAGCATTTTCTAGTGGCTCTAGAATCATGGTACTATCCATAGGAGGCAATGGGAAATTGAATCTGCATGTGGAATGCCGATGTTTTCTACATGTTTTTGTGTGTCGATGCGTTTGAATTTGAATAAGATTTTGATCAAGTAAAGACGAGTTTGTGGATATATAGTGATCAACAAAAGCAACAATCTCCTCATTTGAATTTTTTCCATAAACAGGTGCATTTTGAATCCAAATCAGTCCATGTTCATGCTCATTTCCTCTTTGTTGAAATTCGGTCGTAAAGAAAAAATCTTGTAGTTTTCCAAATATTGTGTTGTTTTTTAACATAAGAGACTTTAGTGCTGCTATTTTGTGTCTATAGTAGCGAGTACAAATCACTGGGTGTCTTCTTATTAACGTGTCAATATTTTCTTCCAATGCATTGTCTTCTAACTTTCCCAAATGTTTTTCCTCGATTTGTTTCAATGCATTGCATAAAGGTGCCCAAAGGTGTTCAGCACTCGTAAAGGTTAAAAAGAACGTAGGAGGACCAAGCTGTCGAATCATTGCAAATAGATCTTTTTTCATATTTTCAAAGTAATCAGGTGATGTTTTGATTGCTTTCAATGTAGGATACCCGATCGAAGATTGGAGTATTTTTACAAGATTGTCTTTTGACTTGACATCTTTTGCCAATAATTTTTTGTCCTTTAACTCTCCCATGCGGATTGATATCCAAGCAGTGTTTTGTAATTGTTTTATTATGATTTTAATTGCTTTGAAGAAAATGTTTGTGCCATGTGTTTCAAAGTCTGTACTTTCATGTTGTAGCTCCCACTGCGATATTTGTTGATAAGAGAAGTGATTGAAAATTTAATTAGGTCGATTGAATCCGTAGAAAAGTGTAGGAAAGTTTAGCTCTTCAGAGTATTTGTCTTGGAAAATGCTCAATGGTCGGAAGCTCTCTGAAGGTGCAATTTCTATGATTTTGTTGTCTAGATCATCTATTAGATGTGTTTCTCCATATCCATGTATCAATGTTTCTGATATTGGTTCTATGTTTATTTCATTTTCATCATCAGCTACTTGTTCTATTGTTTCTTGAGTATTTGATTCTTGTTTGGCTGTTTCATCAAATATTTTTTCCCAACTAGTATTGATTACAATGCCTTCAATTTTGTAAAGTTCGGTTTTGCATAAATCACTCAGCGCAGTCATAATGATCTTTGGCCGAATATTTCCAGATAGATATGCATTTTTGTATTCCAATTTTCGCTTTAGCATAACTGCAACTGTCAAATTGTCATCTAGACTTCTAGGCAATGCTATTTGAACTTTATCCAAATTTGCAGGCACATTGATAATTGAGCCAGTCAGCCCAATTTGTGCTCTTTTATAACCAAGTTGTCTTATTTGTGCAAACGCTATTCTTGGTGACACCAATCGTTCTTCCAAAGGAGTCAGTATAGCTACAGATGGCAATATGTTATTGCGTCGGATTCGTGTAGGTGATGTAAACATGGGCAATTTCCCATTAGCGATTGCTTTCTTGCAAGGCCTACAAATTTGAACAAGTAGCATGGGGTATGTCACATCTTCTGTACTTGTAAGAGTTTAAAAGGCTAATTTAACTATGTTGTTTACATTAGAAATGTCTTTTTTAAAATGCAGTTGTTTACACACGGAACATGCATGAATAGGTGTGTCTTGAATAACTTTTAAGTATGTAACAACTGCTTTTTTTGCTTTTGCACATTCCTTTTGCTTTTGAAGAATGTCCATTCCTTGTTTACGCATATTGTGTTTCAACAAGTGCAAGTTTTTTTGCATATTGCCATCAATGCATGTTTGCGTCTTGATTTTGGTTTTTGAAAATTGATCAGCAATGCAAGACTTTTTTTCCCCTATGTTTATCTTTTGTTTTTGTTCCTTTGCTTTAATTGCATCTATGTATATTGGTTTGTTGAATGGTCCGTTGTCAATGTTCTTTTCTATAGTGTTTTCTTTCGCTATTGTCTGTTTGTTCTTTTCAAAATTATCCGTTCCAATTGCAATAGAAGTATTTTCGTTGCAATTGAGCGAAAAGAGCATTTTATTTCCACAATGTTGTTGCAACAACGGTTGGAAATGCGAATGCATTTTATCTATTACATGTTGCATCAGGCATAGAACTTTTGACGATTTATTTGTTGCATGGAATGTCGCAATATTTTCTTGCAAATTATTGCTCCATAAATGTATGTTAGTGTCTAGTAGCTCACATAACCATTGAAGAGCAAATTGATTTCCTTCTATGTGGCCAATGATATATGGCTCTGCCAAATGCACGATATAGGTTTCCCATCCACTAACAAGAGGTGTAGTTGCTAATGTGTTTTTATCAAGATATTTGTCCAAGCATTGTATTGCTCTAATATCGTTTGAAGCAATAGAGTTATAGAAGCTTTGCGCAATTGCTTTTCTAACACTTTGTCCATTAGCGAAGAGTGTCAATTCGGATATTGATTCGAACAAGGAGTCATGACAATTGCCTTGAAGCTGAAATGACATTTCAACTTGCCTGTATAAACATCGATTTACATTTGCGCCTTGACAAAGCATATCAGTCGCTTGTCTTTCGGTTTGCATTGTTTTATATGACAATAATGGTTCAAAGTGGCCAGAAGCTGGTGTGTGGTCATGGAACAATATATTGTAGCAATATTCAGATATTCCAGAATTGAAGTGAAGGTATTTTGTTCCTTTTGTTAATGACCAAACAACGACTGGAACATTCAACCATTTTGAAAACCACTTGATGCAAAATATATCACCCCATAGTCCATATACATTTTGATTATCTGGCTGCGAAGCAGACTGCGACATGCGATTGAGATATTCGTTGGCATTTTCTATGTTATGCAATTCCACCAAATAGTCAACTGTCAATTCTGTGCGCATTGACAACAATGCAGAGGGATATTTTTGATCTAGACGAACACGAAAATGATTAACAATCTCTTTCCTTATCTCTATTGATGTATATCGAAAATGCAATAATACTGCAAGTGCATCAAACAAGCAATTTCCTGGCTCATAGTGGAAATTGTCTAGTCGAAACAAATTGCTTGTAGCCAAAGCCTCATCAATTTCTTGCCAATTAGAATATTTGATGCCAAGACCATTTGCTCTTAAAACATTGTCGCCTTTACTTTTGTCTTTTCCCATATTGTCTACAAACACATTTGCGACAACATATGTTTTTCCTCCTTTTTGTTCTTGTTTTTTCTATGTCCCTAGTTGTTTATATCGGAAAACCTGCATGCAAGTGAAGAGAAACAAACCCTAAGGAAAACAAAATAAGCAAAGGGCATGGTTTTTTTTTCCAAACCATGATGTTGTAAACATTGTAGATTGTTGTTGCCATTGCAAATAAGCAAAGCAAAGGGAACAACATATTCACAACAAAGAAATTCTGAAATGAAATGTATTTTGTCTTGCTACTAGAATAGAAAAAACCAGCATGTTAATTGCTAAGCTAAAATTATTAAATATGCAAAATTTGGTATCAATACAAAAAAAATGGCAATTAGCAAACAAGAAAATTCTGTGTGTGTTTTTTGTCTTTCTTTTTTTGTTGAAGCTATGTTTGAGTTTGTTATCTTATAACCACTAAAATGTTTTTTTGTACGAAACTATGTAGACACGATTTTGGTCAAAGGGAAAGCTTTTGGCACTTAAAAGGTTAAAAGGTCAAAGTCACTTTATCAAGAAATATGGATATAATGTTTCTCATGACACATCAGTACACACTTGATTTCTTATTCTAGTCAGGGGGAATCATTAGATTCAATGCAATATTAGATTTATTGGTGACCTATAACAAAGGGAATCAAACTCAAGGCATTACATTGCTTATTTAATGTCAATGAATCATTGTACATAACCTTTTACATATATCTAAAGCAGATATGATCATAAACATAAGCCCAATCCCATGTATTAGTATAAGGATTTGCTTCTAATATTCATTAACATCTATGACTATAACTAGAGCTTGAAACTTTTATTCATAATAATATAATGATGTCAAGTTGCCAAGATCAAACACTAAATCCAACTGCTCTTAAAAGAATCGATATAAGTTTAAAAACTTTATTCATCAATCATATCCATGTCTACATTCGCTTGCATTTCATAAGTAGAAGCATGTGTGCTTTGCACTGAAAGGAATTGAAGGAAGATAGGGAAGGAGCAAAACACCTATTGCTGACAAAATTGATGCCTGCCTTTGCTACTTATCGTTGATGAAGATGGTGCGAAGTAAGGCTCTAAACGGCCACAAAATAGAAAAAGCTTTTTTGTCATGTTTCGATATGGTTGATAAAATATAGGCTATGGCACATGTGCATTGTCTTACATAATATACTTACTGCATAGGCCTAGTTTAAAATGTTTCTTGAAAGGCGAAATGACATTATTTTTTTATTTTTTGGTAAGCAAAATATTGCAAGCTATAATTTTGCAAACCAAGAATTTAGAAGAATAAACAAATATGGTAAAGTGAATTAGCAAATGTTTAAACATATTTATAGTTTTAAACTTTCATATATCAATAAAATATAACTATGTGTGTTAAGAAATGTTTAAATATTTAAACTCAGTATACCATTATGCTGTATGCTCATGCTATAGTTTGTACCTTGATTGTTAACCATTCAACTACTAATTAATTGCCAATGTAAGAGTGAATTAGAATAGTGGCATAGATAATATCGATTCCTCATACTAATCATAAATGTAAACATAAATGGCATAAGCGACAATGATTTTGCATCTCAGGACAAAGTAAGAATAAAGCATAGAAAATTAAACACTGAACATAAAAAATTTATTTCAAAAACAAATTTGCGATTATTGTTTTCCTTAATCTTTCTATTGAACTTTAATTTATGAGCAATTGCTACTACTTAGAATTTTATTTGCAATTAGCTTATAATATATAGATTAAAGCCATGAACCTATAATTTTAACACATAATTTATAATTTTTGTTTTATATCATATTGTTTCATTTACGCTTTTGTATTAAACACTCAGATCTTAAACTTTCTTTTTGACACTAGTGATTTCGCTAAGCCTGGCGAGGGAATGCGAAAGATCATATTTTGTGTCAAAGAGAGTGACAAACAAACTATATCAAGATTTAGCAAGATTGGGGTGTAATTAGATGGTGACTTTATTGAGTGCACTTAACTCTTCATAAGTTGTGTCTTGATCAAATACCTCAATAGGAGCATTGTGGTTTCCCTGATCAGCAGACTGTCAAACCATTTTTTCTTCTTCTTGGATTTGAAACATTCTATAATTTTAACACATGATTTATAATTTCTCTTTTATATCATATTGTTTCATTTACGCTTCTGTATTAAACACTCACACCTAAAACTTTCTTTTTGACACTAGTGATTTCGCTAGGCCTAGCAAGGGAATGCGAACGATCATATTTTGTGTCAAATAGAGTGACAAACAAACTATATCAAGATTTAGCAAGATTGGGGTGTAATTAGATGCTAACTTTATTGAGTGCACTTAACTCTTCATAGCTTCTGTCTTTATCAAATACCTCAATGGGAGCATTATGGTTTCCCTGATTAGGAGACTATTAAACCATCTTTTATTCTTGTTGGATTTGAAACATTTGCACTAATCATGTCCTTGTTTATTACAATATCTACGAAACCTAGTAGAAGACGGAGAAAAGAAAAAGCAGATTGTGACAAACAAAATGACCTTGTAGTAGTAGGAAGTGCAAGTTTTGAAAATGTAGATATGCAAACAATTGAGGAGGATGATTGATGTTGAATTCTACAATAATCTAAAAACTTGTCTTCAATCAATTGTGCTTGATTATACACAACGTAAGGAATAGCGATTTCCATGTACGTCAGCTCTAGCTACAAACATTCTTGTAATCTACTTTTAAATTTGACAATAAGATTATCGAATGCATTAGTGATATTGAGAAGAATGGACAACTGATTGAATTGATGGAAGTACTCTCATACAAGAATGTTGAATCCTTGACTGAGGTGAAGCCACTTAATATTCATACCCTATTTGTAGAAGGAAGAACTAAAGGAGAGAGAAAGGGATTTCACAAACTTGGTCCAAATCGTGATTGAGTTTTGATTCACATCATGCCTACAAAGCCCTGTGAGTTTCAACTTAATGGACATAACCTTTTCAAGACCAAGAAACAGATTATAGTTAAACCAACTGTCTATGTCAAGAATCTAACTTTGATCACTTTAGAATCATGGGATTCATCATAAATGATAAGCTTGGATTTTTAACATCGAGGACATAAATTCTTGATAAAAATATTATTAACATTTTATGCAAACAAAGCAATTATGTTGGCAACTTCCACGATTCTTTTGTGTAACATCATTATTTCCATCGATCTTATAGTAGCCATCATTGATACCCAGGGGATATGGCCACTAATAGAACTATTAGCAACTTGATTTCTTTGAAAGTGTATTAAAAATTCCAAAACAACTTTCAAATATCTATAAAGCTCTATTAAATAAAAGGTCAAGAGTCTTGTAAACAAAGCTGAAGACTCAAGAACATCTTCAAATATCAACGAATATCACCATCAATTAGTTTAAAACTTGGGAGATTGTTAATCAATGCATAAGAACAAAAAATCTTTAGTGTATAGTGTCAATGAAGCTCCAATGAAACGCTAGGAAATGAGCCCATATAAAAAGAGCTATTCAACATTGTCTCATCAACATCCAAAATCACTATGTGTGTATCCTACAAAGTCAATTTCAATGATACAAGTAAATGCCTCTTATCAACATCTCTTTCAAATTTTCCATCATGTCCAAATGAAGGAAAATGTTACATAACCCCAATTAAAAAAAAAAACAATTAATGCTAGTGGCCTGGCCTAACCGTCTTAATAGATAGATTGTTATGTATTGAGATCATCTATATTAAATCATGTCAATAAAGTAGATTTAGTGTGGAAGCAATATTTGTAAAAATGTTTACTAGAAGCTTCCACCTATTAGAAAGTCTCTATAGCATGAAAACAATATTTGAAAGAAAATTTATTACAAGGTCCACCTATTAGAAAGTTCCTTTACTAAGGACGCTTATTAGAAGGTTCATCCTAGTAAAAAGTTTCTTCACTAGAAACTATATATCTACAAGTAGAAGCAATGAAACAAGATGTCTTGTGGAGTATTTTGTAATTGTAGATTGGCTTGATTTGGAGGTTTTCCCCTTGAAGAGGCAAATGAATATTGCTTTAATTAACAAAGATATTTCTATTATAATATTTTGTTATCTAGAACTATCTATTGTTGTGGTAATTATGTCTTTTCATATTGAAATCTTGGTTTATTTTTTTTTATTTATGTTATGAATTTCCAATTATGTTGTTGAGGCACATAACAAATAAAAATCATGCTTAAGACTCATTAAGCATGAAATAATTGTTAAGCCATGAATTTTGGACGTGCAAAACACAAAGCAGTGAGCATACCGAACAAAATCAAATATGCAGGATGCATAAAAGATAAGAATATGTAGCATGGCTTGTGACAATCAATTCCAATAATGGGAACACTATGTCCTTAATATCGAATGGATTGGCAACCTTCATTTTTCTAGTCATGGATAGAATGACAATAAAATAACTCATTATTATGTGTTGAATTATATTTTAAGGATCGATAACATCAGTTTAATGTTAGATACTTGAATTTGATTATGAAAGCTGATCTAAATAAAGAGGAAATTCCATCAATCAAGCCATTATATTGCAGGCAAGATGAGGCTGATTTTGGTGAAGGGTCAAAAAAGGCACTTGACATTGCTCAAATACAATAGGCACGAGAATTTGATGTTTGTTTGTGTGGATGGCCATATTCCTATTGTTTGCTATAGCCAGAACAAGGAGCAGCTAGGGACTTGCTGAGCCCACAATAATTTGTTATAGTGCTTTAATGTCTAAAGCGATTGTACATGTTTGAGAATAAGTAACATAGATCACACTATAAAGTTACAAAATGTGGAAATAGAAACGATACACACCTTATTAGAGAAAGGTTTGATATATAATATAAAATAGATTTTGAGCTAATGCAATATGTATGTGTGTTGCTATGAGCAGTGGACATAATCGCTTTGTAGGTGGATGAATCAAAACTATTCGAGCTTTTGATGACAATAGAATTGCACACTTAAATCAATTCAACACCAATCAGTTATGGAAACCAATCATAGGATTTGTTCCTAAAAAACCTAAACTCGACATTGAATTTGAATAAAATATTACCCAAATTCAAACTAGACTGGAAACTTGCTCTAATACCAATGATGTAGGGATTCTCACTCATAAGCAAAGTTCGAAATCAAAGTCTGGAAAGTAAATTTCTTAATTGCTTTTTATTAAGTAAACATAGCGCTACATAGCTTTAGATGAAGAAAACTAACCATGAAAACAAAGAGAGAAAATTTGAACAAGATTCTTGAAACTAGCAACTAAGTGCAATAATAGAGATGGTGATTTAATGTCTCAAGCGATTCTACATGTTTAAGAATAAGTAACGTAGATCACACTATGAAGTTACAAAATTTGGAAATAGCAACAATGCACACCTTATGAGAGAAAGGCTCGACATCTAGTAAAAATTAGATTTCAAGCTAATGCAATATGTACCTATGTGGCTATGAGGGGTGAACATGATCGCTTTGTAGCTGGATCAATGAAAATCTATTCAAGGTCTTGATGACAATAGAATTGTAGACTTAAATCAATCTAACACAAATCACTTATGGAAATTAATCATAGGATTCCTTCCTAAAAAACGTAAAGTTGAAATTGAATTTGAATAAAGTATTACCCAAATTCAAGCTAGATTGGAAACTTGCGCTAATACCAATGATGTGGGGATTCTTACTCATGAGCGGAGTTCGAAATCAAAGTCCGTAAATAGATTTCTTAATTGATTTTTACTAAGTAAACATAGGCCTACATAGCTTTGCATAAAGAGAACTAACTATGAAAACAAAGAGAGAAAAATTTGAATGAACAAGATTCTTAAAACTAGCAACTAAGTACAATAATAGAAATGGTTGTAGATAAGATCTCAAGTTCTCTTCAATATTAGGCAACCAACAAGGCATTGACAATAATCTCCTATGTGCACAAACAAGACAAATGATATGATACTAAGTACTAAAAATCAGTTATATGTGAATGATTTAGAATACCTATCGATCTAGTCCTCCACTTCAAATCTAGAGTCTACATGGGTAGTTAGGATCTGCTTATATTGATTCTTCTCCTTGCGTATTACTTCCATGTCCCAAAGAATTTTGCCTAAAGTGTCATACTTTTGATCCAAAAATTCAAATTTATCCATAATGGATTATTGTTGCATGCACCAATCTTCAATAACCTAAGCCACAATGGATTTAGTTTCTGAGTGGAAAGCAATTTTCATGGGTGCCTTGCAAATGGAAGAAGCCAATATCAAGTTTCTAGTGTTTGAGCTCAACAACAATACATTTTGAAGGATTGGTGGCTCATGGCTCCTAAATATTTTTCTCTATTCACCCATGCTCAACTCTGATATTTAGATACAAAGCTCTTATGGTATTTGATCATTGTGTCCTTGGTCTCCATTTCAACTTTTGTGCCTTGGTGCGCTCATCATGGTTCTCATGCATTATCCTGTTTGGTATGTTCACAGGAAGCCCATATTATCATTTCTAGATACATTATTTCTATGCCTTCTCTTGATTTGTATCATCTTCTCTCAAAATTTCAAAATCTAGTATCTTGATGAAATATTGAGAGGGATTGACCTTGATTTTAAAGTAATATTGCACAACGATTTGTCTTTAGTTTAGTAAGGACACTTAACCATTCTTGAACAAGTGATCTATAAATTGCCATGGACATTCCATTGCAATAGTTTGTCACAAGATATCTGACAACTTAATTCATCATGTTAACTTAATTTCACAAAATGATGAATAAAGTAATATACACTCCCTTATTGTTGGCAAGCCATGAAATAATACAATAAGATCATCATAATGGAACCCCTTCTCCTCATGATGAAGCACTATTTAACATAGCCTAGTAACTGTCTAGGGTTAGTTTAAGTGTTTATATATGTCTCAACTCTTGATTAGGGTCAGGTTTTGGAGTTTCTAGAATTTTCTTGAACTCCACTTATGACTAGCTCGATTACATAGTCAAAGTTAGGTCCCATGGAGCAAGCGCCACAAAGCGAGTTTGGAACCTAAGTCGAGAGGACAACAACATTCCTCCGGACCACTCGATCTACAGTCAATTGACTATCGCCATAAATTCTTCTAGGCTGGGCGATAAATTATAATCAATTTGCTAATAAGTTGTTCACATTTAGTAATGAATTGTTTAATTAAATGCAAGGAGAAAGGCAAACAATGCAAAAGAAAAATTCAACAACCTCATAGGCAAGGGATTTTCTCAGCAAATATATGTTGAATTGACGACAGTATAACCAAGATTAGAGTATTCAACATTATCTCTTTGTAAATTTTGTATTAAAATTTATTTATAGTTATCAAAGATGTTATCAAAGCATATTTAAGTATATGGCATTGCAACAAAACTAACGATCAAATAGCTTGAAAATCAAAATACAGAGGTTCAAAACTATGTCTATATAAACCGTTTCGATTTAGTAATATAACCTATCTCAAAACAGTAAAAAATATTGAACAAAGCGACTATTAAATTGCAGCAGAAGAAAATACAAGGGCAAAACCAGCAATGCAAACCATCAAACATCGGACATTAAAAAAATCGCTCATAAGCATAAAAACCAGAGCCGAATAGCAGTCACAAATTGTAGACAACAAAATCGTGATCTCCACAAACTAGTAGAAATTGATACCACCCATATACATATTATAAGCAAGTTCGAAGGCAAAATTTGCCAGCAATAAACTTCTATAATGAAGCGATTTTTTTATTATTATCAAAACATATATTTTTTATCTTATTTTTATTCATCTATCAAATCTAAATAATCTTTGTTTCTATCCATCTAAAATTTTATTGTGCCTATACATCTAAAATTTTATATTAAAATGTGAATTTTTAAACCTAGACCACAATACTCAATACCAATAAGTACACCCATTTTATGTATAATGTGAAAAAACTATAGTCATTTAAAAGGAAGCCACATTGGACTTGATACTTTTGTTGTATTCAAAGTTTTGTACAACAGAATATCATTTTGTTGACTTTTTAACTAAGGATATTTGCCGTATTCAAATCTGTTGTTCAAAGAATGTAATTTCTATTTTTTAACTAAGGATCTTTGTCACATTTAAATCTCTTGTTCAAAGAATCTAATTTTGTTGATTTTAAACTGGTTGAAGTTTAGTTAAAAGAAAATAGAGCAAGTGATTAATTTATAGTTACTATTTTGATTTGTAAAATTTTTTTGCGATGCCTCAAGCTTGTTGCAATGCGGAGGGGAAAATAGAACTTTAGCAGTTTAATAGAGCTTAAAAGTAATGACACTGCCTGTAATTTTAAACGCCGGTTTTAACAAAGACAGAAATGTTAAAGTTTGTAGCATTGAAGCCACAAAAAAAATAAGCATTCATCCTAGCAACATAGAAAATGTCTAGGCATTGATCCTATGCCAGTGTATCACGTATATATCCAGTATCGCGTATATATAGATCTTAGATAAAATATTTCTTTTAGTCTACTGTGTGCAATTACAATTAACATTGACTACTCACGATCTATGGGCTTAGCTGGTCAGAAATACTAGGTTTAACATGATCCACACCTTTTTTATTTTAAAGCTTTCGGTCTTTAAAGGCTTGTTTGACGTAGGAGAACAAGGAGCGATCAAGCCTTTTTTATCTCTAGAGCTGACTCGGCAATAAGCATATTTTGGCGCTTCGTGAGTAAGATTCAGCTGGACAGCCTAGCATCAACCTGCCTAGATCACTTTATTTTATAATATAACCCTCTTACTTGAGAGTAATATCACAAATCATATCTCTATTGGAGTTTGAGTCAATCTAGAAATCATCTCTCATTGGAGAGGAAGAGTCAAAATTAAAGCGCTTATTGGACTAGTCTGTACAGTAAGCCTTAACACCACTAGCTTGAGTCTTCTTGGTCCAAGCAGTTAGTTTTAGCTTCAACATAGAAAATGTCTAGGCATTGATCCTATGATCATTTGTCATTAATCATTTCAAAGTCCAGGGATCAACATGAAACTTTTCATAGAGAGAATCAGCACAACCCTGTTGTATTTAAATAAAATTAGTGAATCGATGTTCGTACCAGATTAAAGTATATTTTTTTGCTAAATATATTTTTAAGAATTGAATCGTATTCACCGATGTAGAAAAAGGAGCATACATATTTCAATAAGCTGAACAGCTATGAATATATCTATTCAATACAATCAGATTCAACTAATATAAACGGATGTCGTGTATCCATGTCATAGTACCAATCAAGTAGCAATGCTTCCATGCATATGCTACATTTGGCTGCTGTAGCCATCTTTGTTATTTAGCGCCTAAAATATTGAGCGCATTTCACTAATGCATTTACACTACCTACAAGCGAAAAATTATAAACAATTAGCCTTGTCTTGCATGCAGATGCTAATTTCCCAGCTTATATAGCATCTGTAAGCAGATAGTATGAGCGGTATATCTTCTTGACACTTGTTTCTTTTTAATCGTTGTGACAGAACATAATTTTTCTACGGGCGTTCGTTCGTGTAGCGCACGTCCCTACTTCAACATTTTGTGTTTATACAGATAGCTGTACGACCGCAGAGACTAAATATAATCAGATTCTACTCGTATAAACACGTGTCGGTCGTGTGTCAATGCCATAGTATTAATCAAGTAACAATGATTCCATGCATACGCTACATTTGGCTGTTGTAGCCACCTTTGTTATTTAGCGTCTAAAATCTTGAGCGCACTCTACCAATGCATTTACACTACCCACAAGGGAGAAATTATAAACAATTAGCCTTGTCTTGCATGCAGACGCTAATTTTCCAGCTTATATAGACCTGTAAGCAAATAGTATGGGCGGTGTATCTTGTTGACACCTATTTCTTTGTAATCATTGTGACACAACATAATCTTGGTACCGGCGTTCCTTCATCTAGCGCACGTCCCTATTTCAACATATTGTTTTTATACAGAAAACTCGAGGACCGCAGAGACTGGAATTTTTTTTTATATTGAGAGCTCGAGCGAAGCACTACAATCCACTGCGCCGACTGTAGAAATTTGTGGAGGATTGTGGCTTCGATAGGAGACGAGAGTTTCCTCCAGGTACATGGATTCTTACCTCTGCGCAGGTAAATGTTTACAACTACATCCTCCCAAACCTAGAATTTAGTTTTACTTAAGCTTCGTTATTGTTCTCTGTTCAACCATATTTTTCTTTATAGGGCTTGCAATAACATCTTCGTATTACACTCAATATTATTCGAGCTAGAGTAACTGTGCTTGCTATCAGGAAATTCTGGTTTATCGCCTAGAGAATTTCTTATAGCCTGAATTTAAAATGTATAAGATGTCCCGTTAATGTTTTATAGACTATTTCTCAGGGTTTTGAGTCTGGTAGCCCTTCGAAATTTTATTCCGTCGAAAATAAAAAGAATAAACTATGAAATTTTATCAAGATATCGAGTCTGCCATCCGTTGGCATCCTTATGAAAATTCTACTAGGGGTTTCTCTGTTTATCCGTGAAGAGACTCTAGGTTGAAAAGCCCCCTATTTACCCTTATTTGCCTATCAAAACACAGGTGCAATGTTGAGCACCGTCACCACTTGGGTGCTTTCAGATGGCTTGGCAACTACAATTGGTCTTTTTAAAGCCGAGATTACCATGCACAGTTGAGAATGGCTATATATATATATATATATATATAAATGCAGCTCTTAATGGCGCATAGCAAAAAAATACATATATGAAAGCACCTATTAACGCTACATCCTAAAATATATATCTATAAATATATCTAGGTGAAACGATTAATATCACTAATTTTGGATTTCGATTAATTTCTTTACTAGATGGAATCATTCGGCACCTCCCTTCATGATTTTAGCTCCATCCCATGTGCATTGCAAGCAATTTGGTATTTTTTTATCTCATATAAGTTATGGTTAATAGTTTTGAGACCTGATCTCGCATTATTTGATCTTTTATTGTGTAGTTAAGTTGTCAACCCTACAGATGAAAGTTTTTAGTTTTGAGAAGGTGTCCATTGAACTATTTAAGATTTTAACCCTCTAGTACGCTATGGCCAATCTGCAATACGAATTGGTGCCGTAATAGTTGAAACACAACTATATATTTAAGACTTCCGTTAATACCATACCCCACGTACTGTGTAAAAAATGACTATAGTCAAGATGAGACTTCCATGTTTCAATAGGTTAAGCCACAAAATTTTTTATCAATCAATAGGTAACTAACTAAAGAACAGTTTAAGTGTATGATTCATTGTAACCAAACCTACCAGAAACAAGAATTGAAGTCTCAATTCGATGTCGGTATGAAGCTACGCCTTTGTAATTAGCCAAGTCCCAAAGCTATGACATGGGCTTCTTCAACCCGCGTCTAGCTGGTGTTAGAAGCTCTATTTGCTAAGACTGTGACTCAATTGTATGAGAAAAATTCATAGACCCCCAACTCCAGACCCACCAGAACAAAATCGTAGAATAAACCCTTTCACGCCCTTTGTCTTCCACAGAACTATCGCTTAGAATTTCTACCATCCACCTGTTAACGGCTCGCATATAGTACAACAGGGTAGAGCCCCTTCGCACAGCGCAAGGTCATGGGAGTACAAAGGTTTGACGCTGCCATCATAACACTATTTATTAACATTTATTAAAAATTCCAGCAGCAGGGTGGTGACTCACATCCTCGGTCACATTTTACGAGTTTAAACTTTGTATTGTTATCAAGACCTTGGCTATTACCAGATGCAATGTGCATGATAAAATCAAACTATTAAAGCCCAAGACGACTTACGCCACCTGTTTAACAATAATAATAAACAATAAACAACAATTAAAGCGCTCATTAATAAGTCTCTAACCTGTACCAATAACTCTGTCTATTATTAATGCAAGGCATCGATATATGGAATCGACAACAATTCAATTATTACTGGTGGCCATACCATGCATAAATTCTGAATAATCCATGTAATGCGTTGAGCCATGTAACCTTTTATGGTAACCAATATGTTTATAATTATAAATGTTTGAATATAGATAAATCAAATCATATATAGTACATTCAATGGTTTGTAGTACCCAATACTTTACAAATTGACATTGAAAATTATCGGCAGGCCCGATTCATGTCTAATCCTTTGATTATGTAATGCGTTGATTATATACACGTGTGTGTTAGGTATTAGTATCAATATGGTACAGTTATATGGTAATAATAATAATAAGATGCCAAGTTACTATGTATGCAATCGAAATTGCTTTAACTAAGTTCCAAACCCATGGTGTGAGTACTAGGATAAGCTCGCCGACTCTCCACCCATACGCTCAATGCATTGGGCTATAATGTGGTTACACAAGCAATAAATGTATTCGCTATCAACAATAAATTTATTCGCTATCAAACGATAAAAAAAAATGATTTTCTCCATTACGAAGTCTGCAACTCCTTGCACAGAAGCCAGAAACCACCATGGCGCCAGCCCGCCGCCCCCTCTTGGGGTGGGAAAAACTAGGCTGGAATCATTGTTTTACAACCAACCATATTTTAAAAAAATGCCATTTTAAAAAACTGCATTTATATAGCATATTCAAACTATATCCAAACTATAACTCTAGGGTAAATTTCTACGTTCAACAGCCTAGAATAATAGGCAAATAATCAGGTTCTGAGCCTACAGAACTATTGTCAATTGGACAAGTTGGACCGCAGCTACCAACTGCTGTGGCATCCTCACAACTCAAGGGTATTTTTCACTCTTGAGTTCATTTCTAACGAACGTAGAAAACATACAGTAAAGAGTTTATTTCTTACCCGAGGAGCAGCACCTGCTTGTACGCAGTTTCAACACCTTGATCCAGCCTGCCATCACGTACAAGACATAAGTTAAACGACTAATTTTTATGAATCAATAGATAACTGAGTAAACAACAGTTTAAGTGTATGATTCACTGTAAGCAAACCTACCAGAAGCAAGAATCGAAGTCTCAATTCGATGTCGGTACGAAGCCCCGCCTTTGTAACCTCGATGCAACCTGCCATCGTGTACAAGACATAAGTTAAACCAGCGAAATTTTTATGAATCAATAGCTAAGCAAGTAAAGAACAGTTTAAGTCCAATATTCGTAGAGGTGAAGCAGACATCATGCTTGCAGGTTCCACGGACGCTAGGATTGTGCCCATAGGTATGGGTGGATTTATTGCCCTCAGCGCCCTTTCTCACAGAAATGATGACCCACAGACACCTCTCCCAACCATCCGCTCGACATTTATATTCTTTAAGAATCACCTTTCTATTATTACGTATATAATAAGACACCACTTATTATGAGCTTTCGTTTTCTAACTACTCTACACGACGACTTATTTGCACGACCCAGCAAAATAGTTTATTTGCCATATTTAAGGTTGCACCTTCCATGCGATCCAACGCGCTGTAAGGTTGGGGCATTACGTAATTGGGGTAGGTTAAGTGAGCCCGTCTATAAAGCCTGCCTTGCAAATTGAAGGTTGTGATCTAGCAGGACTTCCCTTAGGGCTTGTGCTTTAAACAATGATATTAGCAGGAAGAGGGCTTAATCTATTTTTTATTGAAAAAATAAAGAAGCGCTACTGAACAACCTACGTTGGAGGGCATATTATTTATACGCAATATCATCCGTCGTAATCTATGCTTCCCACCTTTCGACGGAATCCTTTAAACTGATAAAATGACTTATACCTACAAGCAGGGGATAGAATGCAATGAGAGTAAATATACGACCATCTGAGGGAAGGAACTAAGAATGGAGAGCATCTACTACCGCTGATAGATAGAACATCTACCAACGAATGAATGGTAGTGATCAACATCTACTACCAGGGAAGGATCATACGATTGAGACTACCACACCACTTATTATGAGCTTTCGTTTTCTAGCTACTCTACATGACGAATTATTTGCACGACCCAAACGAGCAAGCAGAAATAATCAGGTTCAGAGCCTAGAGAACTATTGTCAATTGCACAAGTTGGACCGCAGCTACCAACTGGTGTGGGATCCTCAGAACTTGAGGGTCTTTTTCACTCTTGATTTCATTTCTAACAAACGTAGAAAACCTACAGCAAATAGTTTGTTTCTTACCTGAGGAGCAGCACGTGCTTCTACGCAGTTTGAACACCTCGATGCAACCTGCCATCACGTACAAGACATAGGTTAAATGACGAAATTTTTTATGAATCAATAGGTAAGCGAGTAAAGAACAGTTCAAGTGTATGATTCACTGTAACCAAACCTACCAGAAACAAGAATTGAACTCTCAATTCGATGTCGGCATGAAGCCCCGCATTTGTAGCCTCGATGCAACCTGCCATCGCGTACAAGACATAAGTTAAACCAGCGAAATTTTTATGAATCAATAGGTAAGCAAGCAAAAATCAGTTCAAGCCTATGATTCACTGTAACCAAACCTACCAGAAACGAGAATTGAAGTCTCAATTTGACGTCGATATGAAGCTGCGCCTTTGTAACCTCGATGCAACCTGCTGTCACGTACAACACATAAGTTAAACCAGGGAAATTTTTATCAATCAATAGATAAGTAACTAAAAAACAGTCTAAGTGTATGATTTACTGTGACCAAACCTATCAGAAACAAGAATCAAAGTCTCAGTTCGATGTCGGTATGAAGCTGCGCCTCTGCAATCAGCCAAACCCCAAAGCTATGACATGCGCTTCTTCAACACGAATCTAGCTCCTGTCACAAGCTCTATCTGCCAACACTGTAACTCGACTACATCACAAAAAATCGATATACCTCCAAGCCGAGACCTTTCACGCCCTTTGTCTCCTCCACGACTATCGGCTACAATTTCTACGATTCATCTGTTAACACCTCCCAGATAATGCAACAGGATAAAGCCTCTCCGCGGAGCCAAAGGTCACGGCAGTACAAAGATTTGACGCTGTCATCATAACACTATTTATTAACATTTATTAAGAACTCTAGCGGGAGGGTGGTGACTCACATCCTCGGTCACATTTTACGAGTTGTATTGTTATGAAGACCTTGGCTATTATATTACCAAATGCAATGTGCACGATAAAATCAAATATCAAAACCCAAGACGGCTTACGTCACCTGTTTAACAATAATAATAAACAATAAACAACAATTAAAGCGCTCATTAATAAGGCTCTAGCTTGTACCGAAAACTCTGTTTACTATTAATGCAAGGCATCGATGTATGGAATCGACTTACTGGTGGCCATACCATGCATAGATTGTCAATAATCCATGTAATGCGTTGAGCCATGTAACCACTCGCCACCCATACGCTCAATGCAATAAATGTATTTGCTATCAACAATAAATGTATTCGCTATTCTCCAATACGAACTCTCCAACTCCTTGCACGGAAGCTAGAAACCACCATGACGCCAGCTCGCCGCCCCCTCTTGGGGTGGGAAAAACTAGGCTGGCGTTAGTGTTTTACAACCAATCATATTTTAAAAAAGTGCCATTTAAAAAAAATTGGATTTAATATAACATATTCAAACTATATCCAAACTATAGCTCCAGGGTAAATTTATAGGTTCGATAGCCTACAATAATAGGCACCCGACGATTCATTTATGTTCTCCTTCGGGGACATAAAAAGTGCCTTAGCAAATCTTTTAGTTAAGAAAAAAACAAAATTATTAAATATTAAGAAATTTATTTTTATGAGTTTTAATTTTTATTATTATTATTTTAAAGAAGGATAAATGTTTTCAATTTTTATTTTTATTATTAATATCTTTTTATTGAAATTGTAATTTTAGATTAACAAAATCATTTTTGCATGAAAATTATAATTTTGAATTGATAAAATTATGTTTTCGAGTGCATAAATGTATTAGTGAATCTTATTATTTTTAAATTATTGAGATCTTTTTTTTCTACTACACTATTAATTTAAAAATATTAAAATGATAAAAAACTAAAATATAAATAATTTGAAATGTACTTATTAATCATTATTAATGAGAAATAATGAAATATTAATATATTTATTATACTAGGAAAATGTGCATATCATATCGTTATTCTTTAATAATGTGTATGGTTCTTATATTCTTTAATAATGTGTATGCTTTTTATAAAGAGAATTTTAATAATATGTATGGTTTTTATAAAGTGGATTTTGATAGTATAGGTTTTTTACTTCAAAACTCGCCTAATATGTGAATCCATTGTAACATTGTGTTTACAACTAAATTTTGTAAATGTCTTAATGTTTTAAGATTGACAAATTCAATTCTACTTAACCTCCCTTAGAGACCTTAGGTCAATTTCCTTAACAACTTACCTTCAAAGAATAGGTCAACCAAATTTCTCTAAAAGTGACATTAAACAATATTTTACATATGTGATGATGTTTTCACTCTTTAGGAAACTCGAGTCATTAAATTGGGTTTTAAGTTTCATGTATGGCGTTGTCTCTCTTTTGGTTGCCCTATTCTTTTGAAGGTAAGTTGTTAAGGAAATTGACCTTGGAGACCTTAGGTCAATTTCCTTAACAACTTACCTTCAAAGAATAGGTCAACCAAATTTCTCTAAAAGTGACATTAAACAATATTTTACATATGTGATGATGTTTTCACTCTTTAAAACTTGAGTCGATAAATTGGGTTTTAAGGTTCATGTATGGGGTTGTCTCTCTTTTGGTTGTTGAAAATATATTGTAGTTGACATTTATTCACAATTTTCCAATATACAAATTATTACTATATTTAGATTATTCCAAACAAAATAATAATTTAGATTAATCCAAGAAAAAGGTTTATTGATAAGGATTGATTTATATTTTGTTTAAGTTTAAAATCTTTATACAAATAGTTAATGTATTTAGAATAATGTGAGAAAATGTTTTATCGATGAAGAATGATTTAAATTTTGTGTAAGTTCAAGAGTTTTATATTTGGAAATAAGTAACAAAATCTAAAAAATAAAGAACATAATTTAAATATAAAACTTTTGAATAGATGGTGATGATTTATTCATATGGCATAAGGAATTTTATAGTTTTACAAGGATCTTTTACATAGTCAAAATTAAATAATTTTGAAATCTAAATACTCAAAACTTGTATGTAGAACTAGGCCAAGACATTGTAGCCTTTATTAATAAACTATTAAAAGCAATATAAATATTGAAAAAGAGGAGGAGTTGCGTTGGAAAGATTGAAACTCTCGACGTTTCGACCCCTACTCTGGGATCATCATCACGAGACTATTTATTTTCCTTCCTGGGAGGTGTGTCTTTCTAGTGAGGTGCATTCCTTGGGAAGTGATCCT
Organism: Larix kaempferi; assembly: GCA_027924585.1. Classification (NCBI taxonomy): domain Eukaryota; kingdom Viridiplantae; phylum Streptophyta; class Pinopsida; order Pinales; family Pinaceae; genus Larix; species Larix kaempferi. The sequence goes on from BSBM01000007.1 coordinate 14,061,757, forward strand.
TCTTGTAACATATTATGCAAATTGTCTTATAAATTCAAAATTGCTATATTTTTATCAACAATATGAGGTTGAGGTGGAAAAAGGACACGGTTGAGAGTTGCATTGTTGATGTAATATGGGTTCTAAGTATGTGGTAGTGCCACAATTCAATCAATTACTAAGATTTTCTTCAATCATGTTTGGCTCAATTTTGGGTTTCCTACAACAATTTTTTTTATAGGTCTAGTAGGTTCCTAAGTATATTTTAGTCTAGCATTTGGTCCAGGATGGGTTCCAAACTAACTGAAGTTCCTTCCATTCACATATTGATAAGAATATAAAGTTAGTTAACAATATCAATGATATTGTATATATATGTAGAATTTAAAATCTAAATAATCATGTATAATGGATGAAAATCTTCCTTATATTCAACATAGCTACTACATAAATCTTGAGTTCTATTGGAGACAATAATTTTTAGGTTTTCACACGCCCCATTATTTTTGTATATTTTCCCATTGTCTCAACAAAAGAAGAGTCCTCACATACTTAAAATAAGACAACAAAGAAAACAAATGTTGAGCATATCTAGCCATGTAACAACAAGTTCACGATATTTCATAGAAAAAATACTAATTACAAACAACCAAACTATGAATCCATCTTGTAGTACCAGTATATAATAAATTACTATTATGAACTCATTTTGTAATGTCATTATAATGATTTAGATCAAAATATAATTAATCAATACATAATTAGTTCACTCGATAAGAATACCCTTATTTACACACAATTGTACAATTTGTACTTGGTTATGAATGTGGTTGATAATTGGATGAAAGATGCAAAAGCCTTTGTTAAGTAGTTAAGAGATGATATCATACCAAAATGTGGCTTCTTATCTATAACGCACCCCAAAAATCATAACAATAAAACAAAATTTTGTTTCTCTTTTAAACACCAATAATATAATCATTGCTCTAAGATAGATAAAAATACAAATCTTAACATTATGCTCTAAGCTTTGTTTATATAATCAACTACCAAGAATGTACCAAGGTATTTGATCCTTAAATTCACACACACACACACACACACGCGCGCACACACACACACACTGATGTATGGGAATCAAAACCCAAGAAAAGGAGTCGAAGTTAGATGATGGGAAAGGCCGTAGGACAGTCGACGACCTCCAGGAACAGGGCGATAGTCTACAGGAGATAGCGAGATGTTGTGGATATTCCAACTGAATGAGGTCGACGACATGTGACAAGAATGAATAGTGAAATGGTCGAAGGTGATGCCCACCGAATGAAGAAATTAATCGATGATGACGACGGTTATGATGGTCAACAGAGACAATTAGAGCCCCGAGGAAACTAGTCATGGAGGTATTTGGGAATTGCAGAAGCAGTTATTGTGGTAGTTGCAGAATCCCAAGTGGAGCCACACAATGAAGAGGCCATAATATTTAATGAATCTTGACCATGTCTGGAAGCAATCGAAGCTTCTGGAGGATGATCTGAGTGAGCTAAGGATCTGGTCTCGGTGGAGGTGATTGACAATTTGGGGTTGAAATGCCAACCACATATGAATGCTTATAGGGTTGCATGGTTGTAGAAAGGTCACCATGTAACGATGACGCAATAGTGCCTGATCAATTTAAAGATTGGAGGATTGCAAGACAATGTGCTATGTGATGTGATTCTGATGGATGCATGCCATTTATTGTTGGGATGACCATGGAAATATGTTCGGAACATGGTGTATGATGGTCACAAGAATGTAGTTACGGTACAAAAGGACAGCCAAAGTTTCCCGATGTATCCCCTGGTCAATGATAAAAATAGTTAGGGAAATGAGAACATCTACTGAGAGAAAAAAGTGTTGATGTGTTGAGATAAGGAATTTCCGAAGGAGTACGAGAAGCATCAATATTGCTTCACCGCCATTTCCAAGGGTTTGAGTGTCAATTGACCAATGGAAGAAATCCCGACAGAAGTTGAAGAGGTGTTTTTGGAGTTCAAGGGAATAATGGTCGATGATATACTGAATGGGTTTCCACCGAGGAGTATATCCCATCATATCGACTTAATGGAAGGGTCGATCCTAGCAAATAAGGTGCTGCATAGAATGAAACCGGTGGAGAATGCTTAATTTAACTTACAAGTCCAATAGTTGTATGATAGGGGGCTGATCAAAGAGAGCCTGAGCCTTTGTGCAGTACCAGCTATACTATCACGCAAGAAGGGAGGAGAATTGAGGATGTGCACATATTCAAGGTCCATAAATATAATTACCATAAAGTACATGTTTCTGTTTCCTAGGATGGACGACTTGATTGATTGCTTGAGTGGAGCAACATACTTCACCAAGATCAACCTAAATAGTGGATACCACCAGATATGGATTAGGGATGGTGGTGGATGGAAGACGACCTTCAAGACGAAGGAAAAAACTATATGAATGGCTTTTCATGCCTTTTGGACTCACTAGTTCCCCGAGCACATTTATGAGGTTGATGAATGGGGTGTTGAAACCATTTTTGGCCAGATGTGTAGTAGTATATCTCAACAACATCCTGATTTTCAGAAAAACAAGGGAAGAGATTTTGTCGCACATTCGAAAAGTCGTGCAGAGGTTATGTCGGGAGAAGGTACTCGTGAAATTACATAAGTGTTCCTTCATTAACAAGGAGCTAGTGTACCTTATTTGTAGTTTCCACACAAGGGATTAAGATGGATCTATAGAAGGTGAGGGTGATTTTCGAGTGGGTGGAGATGGCGAGTGCCATGAAGGTAAGAATTTTTCATTGAATTTCCAGTTTCTACAAGAAGTTCATAAGATATTGGATTTAATATTACGACAATCCTCTGCAATTATCCTAAGTGTAATGAGGTGGTCTCTGTTAGAGTGATGTATTGAGAACCCCGCCTAGCCTTTAGCCTGCTTACCTTCACTTTCAAGCAATATGTTGGTTTTCTTCTCTAAAACGATACCATATATATATTGGAAAAGAGAGGGCAAATCATAACAGTCCGATAATTAGAGGGGTTTTTTTTATCACCACTTTTAAAGATAGGAATAATGAGACTGTGAGTCCAATGAATAGGGAAACCTTGTATGACTACTAAATTTAAAATCTTGTGGATGTTAGGAATGAGAATGTAGTTCCTCCAATTTTCAGGATTTTTGCTTGAAATCCTTCAATCTCCATAGCTTTCTCATTTTCTAGGTACTTGACCCCAAAGTAAATGTATTCTAACGAGAAGAATTCTTTCATTGTAATAAGGTTTTCAGGGTTATCGATGAAATTTGGGGATTCCTAGAGCTTCTTAAGATAGTAATCTGAATCTTTCAAAGCAATCTTATTATTCTCTTTAGTTTCATTATACCCCCAATCCCTCTAGAGAGGATCGCTTGTTCCAAGTAGATCAAAGTACAAAACCATCTACGTTAGGGACTTTAGATTCTTCTTGATCCCAGGTTTCAATGAGTAATATACTATCAATCCAATCTCATATCCAACTCAACTTGGGGACTCTATTCCATGGTAAGCCCCGACAATTCCAAGAGAGGATCCGTATTGCTATTTAGTGGTATCTTTTTGGTTTCGATCATGAATGACTGCTTTTCTATTTCTAATGATTGCCCAATTTCCTTGTTTCCTACCTTCTTTAACCTTTTGAACTTCTTTTCTTAGTTCAGCTTGGTCTTCTGGGATGAGGTCTTCATTTATGAATATTCCTCATCCCTTTAGACATGAAGTTTTAGTGAGTATCCCAAGTTTATGTTCCTTAGAGTTGATCTTAACCTTGATTAGTCTATTTTTGTTTTCAATTAGTTTTCCCAGTGGCTTTGCTTCTATGAGACAAGTTGTTTCGATTTGTAACGTGTTATGTAGTTCTTCCTTGACTACGACTAGGGTTTCCTCTTCTTCTTCTTTTAAACAAAAAATTATGAGGTTCAATTCTCTTTTGTTAAGCTCGTGTTCTAATGCTAATATCTTATTCACCTCCTCAAGGGATTTGGTATCTAAGTGACCTTATGAACTATTTAGCATCAAATTTGTTGTTACTTTTTCCTTCACGCTATTTAAACATATCCTTTCTTTTAAGAGTTTCTAAAGCACCAACATCTCCTTGAAGGCTCGATTGCTTGGTTTCTTACAAATTTATCCTTCCAACTCTTCATGATTGTTTTTTAATGAAACAATTTCGAATAATACGATACACTTTTTAAATGTTTATTCACTTTATTTAAAAAAAAACTATAAAAAGTAGACACGGTATCATTGTTATACTACTCAAAAATAAATATATAGTTCGTACTTTATTGTGATGGGCAAAACATACAATAGCTAGGTGAGTTCGAACAAATGTCGAAGCAAATATCGAAGCTCTGAGCCTGATTTATTTTAATATACTTATACTTAGAGCCAAGGCGACACTGACTAAAAGGCCGTGGTAATATCTCTATTGGGGACAAAACCACTGTTTGCAGTTTTCTTCAGGCGCGGTCCGTATCGGTGGACGGTTGAATTCAACCTTATCACTGTCTTGTCGTCCACGTTGAGGGATGTTGCCAAGGTTCTCAGAGGAACCCTGAACAAAGCCTCGCTGCTTATCTCAAATCATACCATCCATCCAATATAATACAATATATGATAAGGGATAGCGTTATATAGTCAATAATCATCTAAAATACTGCAGCTCTAGGCTTCAAAATAAAATGAAGGCACAGTTGGTTCTATGTAGACATACGAGAGTGCCAGGGTTTTCACTGTTAAGAGCGGACACATACTCAGCTTCCACGCTTCCAACGTTGAGTTCAAAATGGAGCATAACTCTCGGAAATAAAGTAAGATCCCCCGGATAAAGAATATCAATGTGTGACGCACCTAATTAATTTATAGCAAATAAATTTGGATCATCAGGTCATATATACATAATGAGAATACAGTTCATGGTCTTGTTAATAAGATGATTTGTTCATAGCAAGATTACCAGTGGTATCAACAAAGCCAACTTGAAGGGGTCCACCAGATAAAAGAGAAAGAACTTCTGAAGCTCTTGGATGTGTATGAGGAAGCTGGCTTCAACGGGGAACCATTTTAAACCTCACTATTGATAGCCCTTCAGTTCTGTAAAATCATTTAACACTATTAATTATATATCAGAATCTACAAACAAAATATATCATGAGAATATCTACAATCAAACAATATATGAATCAGTTGAATATATTGAATATATATACCGCACTGCAGGAAAGTTTTGAGTATTGGTTGCAGCTCGAATCCCTCCAGTATCGTTACTAACGTCTCCATTATTGAAAATGTTACGTAGAGAGAATGTCCTCAATCCAGTTACAAAGTCTCTCACAAGGTCTGGGTCGGCGGAGTTGGCACAGGTAAGGAAACTAGCGAAGACTAACACTAGTGAAATTAGGAATGCACTGGCCTTCATCTTTACTTGCAAGAAAGGAACAAATGAGCTAAGAAACGAAACGATGTATTACTCTACTTGCTTGTTTGCCCGGAAGTAGTATTTATAGGCTTAAAACCATGAAATAGTCGTCCTCAATATCGCCATAACATCAATGTCGATAGTAGCCCCCAACTAGGTTTATTGGAACAAACAACCATTGTCGGTCCAATAACGACTGACGCCATGATTATGAAGTTTAGGTTTAAGTTATATGACAGTTTTAGGTATCATTGACACATACATATATCATATAGTTTACAACAAAGGATAGATATGATAACGTAATATATTCATGTACTATGATCATTATTCTAATAGAGGTTATTTATAGTGATCTTTTACCCACTAAGTGATTCACAACAATAATATAAAACTTTTAAGACTCTTTAAATGATCAAATATATTTATTGTAATAACAATAATCCTAACGTTAGGAAATAATTACTTCATAAGTAAGGTTAGTTATGGTTGTAGCTTGGGTGGTTGGAAGGAAAGATTGTTGCCCTCCCCACCTAGGGTCAATTCTTGTAAGTGACATGATGCTCTTGTTGAGCCCTATTGTAATGATTGTATTTCAAGCTTTCCTTGATTCCTTCGGATTCCTTGATAAGCTATAAAGTCTCTAATTTAAGTCTCATATTTACTTTTTACTTTGTATTATTCTTTTTTGTTTACTTTGTATTATTTTGTTACTACACAAACTCGACAAACACTCTAAAATCTCATATTTGCTTTTTAGTTGTATTAAAAGTAAAAAGTAAAGTCTCTAGTTTAAGTCTCGTATTTACTTTTTACTTTGTATTATTCTTTTTTGTTTATGGCGGACATAATATTTATTACTTTTTACTTTGTATTATTCTTTTTTGTTTTACTTTGTATTATTTTGTTATTCGACAAACACTCGACTTACAAGATATCCCTCATACAAATGTTATTTATGGCCGACAATATTGACAAACACTCGACTAACAAGATCTCCCTCATACTGGGCTGTAGAGCGCCTATCGGCGCAATTATTTTGTATAACTATCTTGTGGGACTATTTATTTGCTAGCAAGCTACCAAGTGGGCCTATTCCATAATTATGGTCACATTACATGCATTATCCCCGGGGTACCTCGCATTATTCTCCCTAGGTATATTACATTCCATCCTTATCCCGTGACCATCATCTTTTCCTATAAATTCAATCTTGCTTGCTATAACTCCAAATATAGAGCTAGGATTTTGAAGAAATTCACTTACTTTTGAGGCTAAATTTTAAAATGACCATAACCCCCTCAATATTTCTCAGAATCTCTACTATTGCCATAGTTATGAAATTTCAAAGTCATTATGCATCTACTAGAGTTGGTTTGATGGTAATTTGACCACTCTATTAAAAGGTATCAACTATGTAATGTGTGTTGTTATCACCATTTGAAAAACCCTATAATAGCTAATTTTACATTAGTGATAGATCCACTTCTTAGACTTTGATTTGGATTCAACTCTTCTTAGACATTAATTTAGATGATTTGATTTTTGAAATTGGGTGCATTGGTGAGAGGAGCTCTTATATATGCAATTGGTTGCTTGAGATTCAACACAAAAAGTTATTGAAAATATAGATGAATTCCAATGTTCTCTTCTTTCTTAAAAATAGAAGAAGAAAATTTCCCATTTCTTGGCTGGGCAGAAAGCGCTTTGATACCAATTGCAATGATCCTCTTTGCTTGTGCTTTCAGACAGTCCGGTCATGCAAATGAGAAACAAATATCTCAAGTGTAAACGCTTTAAATCATAAAATTTGAAAGGGCTATGTGTATCCTCTTTTCTTGTGCTTTCGGGTGGTCCCGCAAGATCCCCAGTATAAGGAGTTGAATGGATTTCATTTGAGGTAATTGCTTGGTTTAGAAGATTATTGAAATTGAAAATGAACAATAATTCAAAAAAGAACTCTTTAAAAACTTCAAAGATCTATTAAATATTTTGCATCATGTTTTCAAAGCATTGAAAACATAACTTGATTTGGACACTTATTCATACCTTTGGAAAAAAACATAATGTAATTTGTAAGCCAAGATAGAACTACATTACCAATTTTGAAACACTAGTTTGAGAGACTTGTTGGAACCTAAAACAATTGAAACACTTTTCATTCAAGATTTAAATTCCAATTAATTCAAGTTATAGGTTCATCCTAAACTAGATGTTGCCTTAGTATTGGGAGCTAAAAACAAAGACTCTGCATACCTATCTATGACGAACTTCTACTACTACTTTAACCTTTTGGGTTAATAGGTTATATATATATATATAAATACCCTCCTATGAGAGAAGGAGATAGAGTTATTATTAGATGACTTTTATTAAAGTCTATATATATATCTAAAAGATATTGGAGAAACCATCTAAACTATATGTACACACTCCTATGAGAGAAGGAGGTGGAGTTAGTTATTACATTCCTTTTATTAAAAGTCTAAAAATCTAAGAGATGTTCGGGTACACAGGGTACTACCAAAGGACCGAACACCAAGAGCAACCACTTCACACAAACAGATCACAGATCAACACACCGATGTTTTGATGTGGTTTAAACCCTCTTGAGGGAAACACTCCACGGCCCCGGCCAAATAGCTTCTACGGGACAATTTATTATGCAAAGAAAGAAAGTTACAAATGAGCTTCTCATAATCGATCAACTAAACAATGACCCTCCATGCTCTTTAAATAGAGATCATGGACCAATCGGGTGTTAAGCCAGGGATCAAGGTTAGGTTTG